>OY728131.1:136058107-146058107 GCA_963277665.1 Viscum album
TTCATCTATTTCACACTACTTATCATTCTTTCAAAAACTAAAACATGTTTTAAAAACTAAAATGATTACTTTAATTTAAAATCAATATTTTTATTTATCTTATAATGGCTATAAAAGGAACATATAGTCGGATCCTATTGGATTAGGATTCCTAGAACCAATTTTATTGTAATTTATGATAACCTATATTCATTTTTTTAAACATTAATAAATTCATTATAACAACAGTATTGTTATTCTATGTAACACAGTATGTGATAATGTCTTAATAGTAGAATTCATACTGATAGGTCATAGCTGTTCACTTTTATGATGAGAGACCATAGGTTCTAAAACATTATTCATAAATATTTGTTCTATAGCTAGATGGAATAATTTAAGGGACACAAATGATTCATGATATCAGGTTTGGAGACTCATAGGACTTTGAGGTGGCTTCTCTTGGTGTACACCCTTGGTGATTTCAAGTATAGGATTTTATAAGAATGAGGCCTGCTAATAGGAAGTCCACATTTATATTATTCATTGGATGTTTCTTCCTATGGATGTGTGCAACAAACCATAGAAATAAATATTACTATTAATGTGTGTTATAACTCTCATATATTTATATATTTATGAAAATCATAATGACATGTGTTCTTGACGAAGTATGATACATTGGGTGCATCACGAGTAATATTTCATTATATGATTAATGAAATAAAGTATGTTTCCCTTCTCTTAATTAGTGGATGTTGATATATATGGCTCTTTTATTGAAATGATATATCTTAAATAAATCCATTTCCATCAAGAACATATGTTGATTTTTAGATATTCAATGAAAGAGACATCAAGAACATATTTTGATGGCACCAACATCCATCCTACATGATTATAAATATCTTGATCGAGGGATTATATTACACAGTAAGCCTCTATATGAGATGTTACATTATTTAATCTTTAAAATCATTCTCTATGCGTTCCTTGGAATGTTTCTAGACGCTGACCTTGGACACTAGGCTTTATCTCCTAATGTCATTGAGAAAGATGCCTAGAGGGTCAAATACTATGTTCGGCTTGAATATTAGTCAAATAATATAATATTTATTAATATTTGAAATTTTGAATAAATATTTGTATACATGTTTTTTAATTAGTATTCATGTTTCCTATATATTATTTAATCTGTCACTAATTATTTGAGAGAATATTATGTGATAGAAATTTAAATTTAAAATTTATTTTTTATTTTGTGAATATAATATTTGTTTATTTATTACAGAATACTGAATTATTATTTATTTATTAAATTGTAATTATTCAACGCCTAATAAATATTTTGGAGAAATATAGGATCGAGTTTATATATCCCATGATAAATAATATATATTGAATTTAATTTGAATAAATATTATATAATTTAATTTGTGAGTTTAGAGAATATGAAGAAAAATTATTATTATTATTATAGACATGGGGTTCTATAGGGATTAAATGAATAATAAAGGTAACTTGTTAAATTATTTCTACCCATTCCAATTTTTTAGTAAACCATGTTATATTATTTTTCAGGAGTACCAATTCATTTTATGATAACAAAAAATTCATAATAATCCTCTCATAGTCCTAGAGATCTCCCTTATTCAAGAATGCTCTCAAGAATGAAGAGAGATCTTCCTCCACCTTCCACTCTTGAGTCAACATAGATCACATAAAATCCTTTAAAAGTGATTCTCAGGGTGATCAAAGGTAGACAATGCAAGCGATATGATCTATAATGTATGAAGCCATATATTCATATAGTGAAGTTCGTGGACTCATGGAACACATGTGGATCACCGCTAGAGGGAATATAATATTGCTTCAAAAAAATGACATACTATGTAGAACCATTATCACATCAATGAAGAAATAATTTCACCAATGGTAATTTTTAATTTCTTATATTAATTATCAAAAATATGTGATGATCATATTCTTTGGTTCCAAAATGTTATCCATTGTCTATGTTATTTGATTTAGTTTCATTGATCATGAAATTTAACATCATGTAAATATTGAATTAATCATTGATAATGAAAAAAAATTAATGTTGGTCATGACCCATCTAACACTTTTGTTGCACCATAAACCTACAAGTGTTATCAAAGCAGGTAACATAATTACTAATAATACTTTAAATATCTTTAATTAGTTTACACGTTAATTATTGGATTTTATTTCCTGTTTAATCATTCTTTAATAAAAATTGTGATATATGATTTCTTCCTCGTATTTTCCCATAAATATAAACAAATTGATTAATTTTATGAGGGAATTAAATTTGAAGATCTCATCTGTAGGAGACTAGGTGTCTAGACAAATAACACAAAAGTAAATGACATGTAACGCCAAGGTACACACCATGTACTATTATTTAATTCATAGAGAATAAATTCCAAACTAATTATAGCCTTGTTTCTTGGTTACATTTTGTGAATTTAGTTATACACCATATATTTATTGGTCCAACCTAGAGAATAGTCAGCTGGAGTACACGTTTTGTCACATATATACACTATATACAGTCCATTCATCACCAACGATAAATGAATATTATTAAATGACCCACATGACTAGTGGCCATGTAACTCATAGATCACATGCTATGTATCCCATATGCACACACCTTGTACTCTAAAATTTTTCATTGAATGTTTACATGCCAATTCCCTAGGCTAGTTTCATGGACAGATGGTAAGAATAGTACATGTCATGTATCTTAAATGTATACATGGTGTAAATTAACTAAGTTAAAGAGAATATAAATTAATTTATTGTACTGTGTAAGCCTTATCAACATGTAATTTCATGAGGTCATTAAGTTAATAAGAAATTTCATGTGACAGGTTATATATATATAAATGTTTAATTAATTACTGTGTAATGTTTAGATATACATATCATGTATAAGTCATATTACAATGATTACTCTACATGCATTGAAGCATTAAACGCTTTATAAAATAATTATGTGAACTGTGTGATTATTAATTTTATAGTACACATCATGATATTACCTCAAAATTTATGTATGCCATATTTCACTAGAGTAAACTGTATTAGAGTATAATACATGATGGGTAGTTTGGGAACATACTCACTGAGTTTCGTCTAATGTGTATTTTTATACACATTTAATTATAAATGTATTTATTTAATTTTTTTTACAATTATGATAGATGATAATCTCAAGGAATTTTAGAAGGGAATTAAGATAAATGAATTGGTTAATTAAATAAGATAATTAATTGATTCTTGAAAAATTTAAATTAATTAATAATGATTGTAATTTAATTCAAATTTTATTAAATGTGTAATTATTTTTATGCACGTGGATGATCAAAAGACTAAACCAAACCATTATATATGCTTGGTTTCATTTAATTTATTACAAAATTAAATTATTGGCATCTGTGTCATCTCTCATCACATTATATAAGGGCACATGTTCTTATGGTTTCTTTTATGTAAACCCTTTACCCGATCATTTATTCCCCCACACATGTGTGTGAGTAAAAAAATTTGCAATCTGTGTAGCTCCCAATATAGTGTTGGAAGTTCAATTTTAGAGCTATGGTGAAACTAATCTAAGAGAGATACATAGGTGGATAGGTGGAAAGCCACAACACAATCCTTTATTGGATCAAGGTGTTTTCCCCTAAGCTGATGTTTAGTTTGTCATCCTCTATATAAACTAACCCTTAGTAAAAGATCATGAACATACTAATTTATTATTTTATTTCTGTAATGATTCTTGGTTATTTTATTTTTTATTTTTTATAACGACGAAATTAATTAATGAATTAATAATCATGAAATATAGAAATAAAATAAAAATGCTGTAATATTATCTTCTACATGGTTAATCGCTTAATTAAATCCACTTAATATTAAAAAACATGTAATAAATTTAATAATTGTTTATTTATTCATAAAATATAAAATCCTTCAATTATATATATTATGTTGGTATAGCCTTTCATTACTTTTGTTAAAAGAGAAACATAGTTTAATGTTCTTGACTGACCAATGATGGGGTTCTTTCAATTATTGAATAATTCTAACGTGATGTTTTGGGTTCACTAAAATTAGTTCACAACAAGGGTTGACTTTGAAATTAGAAATTTATGTGATTGAGAGACAAAGTATTGAGTAAAAAAATTAATTATTTTAGGACTGGTGAGTCCCCTAAACAAAACAAAGGAACTGTGAGTTAATGTAGTCGACATTTATAATGCCTAGCTAAAACGCTTAAAATAACATAACCATCCAAATTTAGGTTGATTATGAGATGGATATAGATCCTTACCACTATAATGACCAAAAAACATTATATTCCAAAGCCAATGGTGGGGTCTATTTGGTTTCTGAAAAATAATAAGATATTAATAGATATAATATTTATTTATTTCTCTAAAGTTTATCAGATAAAGCAGTAAAAATATACTCAACTAATCTATAGAAACAATAATAAAAATGACTTCAAACATATTAGTTTGATCGGTACTTGATGTGGATAACCTTCTCACTAACACAAATTTCTATGAATGGAAAAGGTAATCACATGTTATCCTACTCCATGAATGGAAATTATATTTGATGGAAGAACCTAAACCTAATATACTTTGTATTTAGGATAGTGAGAAAGAGTTATATCTCTATGAGAAATATTTGATCGATCCCATATATGCTAATTTTATCATTCTATCATCCACAAACAATGATATTTTGATGTGACATGAGGACATGGATACGTATAACGTGATTTCTCACCTTCAGGATCATTATCGAGAGAAGGTGAGAAAAGAGATATATGAGACCTCTAATGGTCTATTTAAAACAAAATATATAGAGTAGATTCCATATGGGACTCATGTAGTCATGCTTATTGTCTATATTAAATTCTTATATATTATAGGGATTAAATTCCCAGATCGGTTTCAAATAGATCACACATATTCCTCTATACCTTAGACCTTTACTAATTTTATTGTTAATCATAACTTGAGAAATAATGAGAATATTATTTAAGAACATACTATTATGATTCTCTATGTGGATATGAAAATGGGGCTTGAGAAACTAGTAGTCATTATGGTGAATATGAAATGGAATAACAAGTAAAAGGGGATACAGACTCAAAAAAGTATATAGATAATTAGAACTATCCTTACAAGATGAAGAAGATTCAGATACAAGGTAAGAAAAAAAGAGTTAGTATGTTTTTCATGTGGTAAGAAAGGTCACTGGAAGAGTAAGTACACCTACATGCAAGGGGAAGAAAAATATTTGATATTTGTCAAGTTTAATCATTCAATATCTACACATTAGGTATTAGTTATAGCTTATTGTGCTCACATATATATCCAAATTCACGAACCAAGTAGATTTTGAGTGATAGTTATAGGTTATTTGAATTTGTGAGTAGAATATGGTGCAAGATTTTATGCTCTATCCAATAGTGACTACCACCTTTCGTTTCCAAAAGGATTAATATTTATTTTAATGGATTTTTATTATGTATCAATTCTTACCAAGAACATAATTTCTTTATCATTCGTAGATGTATATGGTTATTTTAATGTATGGAAATAGAATTTGTTTCATTTATATGGGCAGTATATGATATGGTATGGCTCATTTAAATACCTATGTTTTTTTGTGAAATTACAAAAAACAATGTATTGGAAATAAATAACGAATCATGTTCACCTGACTCATATAATACCCAGCTATGGATTCACCATATTGTTCATGTAAATGATATGTGTTTGAAAAATTTCTATAAATATGGTCATTTAGACTCTTTGATCTAAAATAACATGCTAGATTTGACGATTGTTTACACAAAAAAATTACCAAACAACTATTCAATGGTAAGGGTGAAAGGGATACGAATCTTTTTGGATTAGTATTCAATGATGTGTGTGGTTCATTTACAGTTGAATCTAGATGCGTCTATTCTAACATTATATCCTTTTTTATGACATGAGTAGATTTTGTAATGTCAACAGGTTGAGGTAGATATATGATTCTTTTTAGAAATTCAAATAATTCAAGAATGATGTAATGAATCAAAATGAAAATAAGATAACTATTCATTGATCGAATCATGGAGGTGAATATCTTAACCAATATCTTATAAAATTTCTAAGGTAAATTGGGATTCTATCTAAACACACTCCTCCTTACACACCTATGGAAATAGTGTTAGTTAAATGAGTAATAGTACCTTGTTAGACATGGTTTGTTCAATGATGAGTCATAGAGTTCTTCCAATATCATTTTGGTGATTTTCATTACCAACTAATTCATACACTCTAAAATAAGTACTAACTAAAGAATGAATTGGAATTCCCTTGGATTTATGGAGTCGGATGAAAAACGTTCTTTCACACAAACATGTATGGAGTTGAAAATAATTGGTTAAGGCCTTCTCATGAAAGAGTCTAGCTCCCCAGAGAACAAGTTGTGCCTTTATAGGGTATCCCAAGGGAAAAAGGGATAGTAACTAGACATACCCCAAGATAAGAAATTGAATGTCATTAGAAAATCCATATTTATAGAGTGGGGGAACATCCACAAAAGGGATATTAGAAGAGAGAATTAATTTGATGATGTTGATGCTAAAGATACATAAATTTTGGCATAAGAAAGGATTCCACATGTCATCATGGATTATGTAGTTCCAGAAGAACAAGTATTTCATTGGATTACTAGAGAGATAATGGAAATAGAGAAATATGGTTCTCTATTCATTAAATATGATGAATCACTACTGGTTGACATCGATGAAACTATCTCTTATAAATAGATAGTGTAGATCTCAGAAGATGTAAGATAGAAAGATGCCCTAAACTCTAAAACGGATTCCGCATATCAGAACAATGTTTGGGTACAACATGATGCCCCTGTTGATGTAAATTCTATATAGTGAAAATGTTTATAGAGGAAAAAACTATACATGTAAGGTATGAAAAATACCAATAAATAATGTACAGTGGATAAAAGGTTAAGGTAAAAAAACTATACATGTAAGGTAAGGTAAATACTTATAAACGTCATACCTGGATTCACAGTGTTCATTGGCGAAGATCATGACGTCGCATCGTCGTCGCCGGTGAAACTCGTCAAGAACATCATGGCCGCGTTGGGAGGTTTTCTCCAAAGCTTCCTAGAGCCTCCAGGGGAAATTTAGGGTTATGAGATCTGAAAAATTGATCCCCTGTGAAATATTTAATTTAAATGATTAAAATATTTAAATGCATAAATACTTATATAAAATATTTGTACTAAATATTTTATTATAGTTACATCCAAAAAACTAGATTTCACCAACTACCTATGCCAGCCGATGTTAGGTCTCACCTAAGGTAAAATCGCTTCTCTGAACAGAAAGGTGACCTCAGATTTTTGATCTGAGAACCTGTTCAAGAGTTATTCCACTTTTTCAGGAAAACTATAAGTGTGCATAATTTAATTATTTAATTCACTTCATTCTTTTGTTCCGGTCTCACTGGGCCTCTGAACTGCACGTCGTTTCAGAGCTTGGTCTAAAAATAATTCCCATATAATATTGTAATTATACATGGAATAATCCGGGACATTACATCCTCCCCACATTAGAACTTTACGTCCCCGAAAAGACAAAACAATGACTACTCAAAAAGATGTGGGTACTGCACATGAATCTGAGCCTCCCGCTCCTACGTGATCTCCTAGAGATTCCAATGCTGCCACTGGACATGCACAAAGGGAATATCTCACCCACGAAGTATCTTCTCCTATTGATCCTAGATCTCCACTGGGCACTCAATAAAGTCTGATCCATCATCGATGTCCAGCTCTCCCCAGTCGATAACGTGTGATGGATCATGCACATACCTCCGTAGCTACGAAACATGGAACACATTGTATACCCAGTACATATAAAGAGGTAGAGCCAAGTGGTACTACACCTCACCAACTCTATTTAGAATCTGAAAAGGGTCGATGGAACTTGGAGATATCTTGCTGCCTCGGCCAAATCTTCACAATCCCTGTCGAGGTGAAACCCGGAGAACACATGTTCTCCCTCCTTGAAATCCAAGGGCATCCATCTCCTATCGGCAGAAGACTTTTTTGGACTCTGTGCAGTCCTCATCCACTCCTGGATGACCTGCACCTTCTCTTTAGTATCTCGCACCATCTCTAGGACCATGAGTGCTGAATCTCCTAGGACATTCCGGCAAAGTGGTGACCTGAAAGCTCGACTGTACAAATCCTAGAATGGTGCCATACCAATAGTGGAATGATAAATGTTGTTATGAGAAAATTCCACCAGTGGTAGGTGACCCTCCCAGCTACGACCAAAGTCAAGTATAAAAGCTCGTAGCATATCCTCTTGAACATGGATGGTCTTCTATGTCTGACCATCAGTCTAAGGATGAAACGATGTGCTCAAGCGTAACTGAGTCCCAAAAGCATCCTCTAATCCCTTCCAAAAATGAGATGTGAAACAAGAATCATGATCTGAGATGATCGTTGATGGAACTCCATGAAGTCGAAATATCTCCTGCATTTAGGGGCATCCCAAGATCTCAACTGAACTCTGCTCTTGTATGGAGAGGAAGTGGGCCGACTTGGTGAGTCGGTCAACGATCACCCAGATGGAATCATGTCCCCTGTATGTACGTGGTAAACATGTCACGAAGTCCATGGATATCCCATCCTACTTCCACTCTGGCAACTCAAGGGGATGAGTAAAACCTTCTGGAACCCGGTGCTCAGCCTTTACTTGCTGACAAGTAAGGCATCGAGAAATAAACTCTACCACACTCTTCTTCATTCCTGGCCACCAGAACTTACATCGGAGGTCCTGGTACATCTTTTCCACGCCAGGATGCACCGTCAAAGGAGATGTATGGAACTCCCTCAGAACCTCCTCCTGCAACGTCACTGGTACTACTGTATTCCCTCTGAAAAGAACAATGTACTCCCCACCTTTTGAATATCCATCAGCAGCATCACTTGCGAATATCAAAGCATGTAGAGTCTCACAGCTAGAATCCTCAAGCTGTGCTTCCCTGAATCGTTGTAAGAGTGGAGGGGTAACAACCATCTTCTAAAGGTAAGTTCCCTCATCATTATCCACGAAGGATTACTATAAATAGGCCAACTACTTCGTCGCCTCATCCAGAAACTGTAAATTAGATTTCTTACTAAGAGCATCTGCCACAACGTTCCCCTTCCCAGGAGTATAAACGATCTAAAAGTCATAATCCTCGAAGAACTCAAGCCACCGCCACTGTCTCAAATTCAGATCCTTCTGAGAAAAGATATATCTGATACTCTTTTGATCAGAGTAAATGATAAACTGCTCGCCCATCATGTAGTGCCGCCACATCTTCAATGCGAAGACTACCGCTGCCAGCTCAAGATCATGGGTCATGTAGTATTTCTCATGTCGCCTCAACTGATGTGAGCCATAGTAAATCACTGCTTGCCTCTGTATCAGGACACACCCAAGCCTGATTCCTGATGCGCTATAGAACACTACGTACTCGACACCCTCTTCTGGTAGTTTCAAGATCTGGTCGCTCGTCAGACACTATCTCAACTGCTGAAAAGCCTGCTGGCATCTCTCGGTCCACACGAAAGGATGCCTCTTTTGAGTCAAAGCTGTCATGGGTGATGAAATCCTTGAGAAATCAGGAATGAATATCCGATAGTATCCTACCAACCAAAGGAAACTCTGCACCTCCATCACGCTCTGGGGTGGATCACATGCTAATAATGCCTCTACCTTGGCTGGGTCCACTGCTACGCCAACTACTAAGATAACATGTCCTAGAAAGTGGACCACATATATCCATAATTAAGACTTCAAGAGTTTCCCGTACAACTGCTGCTCTCAGAGTGTGTCCAGAACCATCCTTAAGTGCCTTGCGTGCTCCTCCTCAGATACAGAGTACACAAGGATATCATCGATGAAGACCACCATGAACCGATCTAGATAGGGATGAAAGATCTGGTTCATGAGTCCTATAAACACTACTGGGGAATTTTTCAAGTCGAAGGGCATCACCAAGTACTCATAGTGACCATAGCGACATCTAAAATCCATCTTCGATATATCCTTATCCCGCACTCGCAACTTTTTATTGCATGATCGTAGGTCAACCTTCGAGAACCATCGTCCCCTCTTAACTGGTCAAAGAGGACATCGATCCTCTGTAGTGGATACCGGTTCTTCATGGTCACCTGATTCAAGCGTTGGTAATCCACACACAACCTCAATATCACATATGCCTTATTGGAAAACAACATTGGTGCTGCCCAGGGTGAAACACTGGGTCTCACGAAGCCCCTTCTCTACAATTCTCCGAGCTGCACTCTCAGCTCACAAAGCTCTGCAAGAGCCATCCAATATGCTAATGCTGATATCGGTGTTGTCCTGGGTTGCAACTCAATGCAGAAATCAAAATTTTGATGGAAAGGTAGTCCAGGGAAATCCTCCGAAAATACGTCCTCGTACTCAGCCACTACTGCTAGAAACTGGAAACTCGTAACATCTGTTACGCGAAGGGCTAGGCTAGACAACTGATGTGAAATCGGTTGTACCTTCCTATGCACGAGTCCATCCTGCACTGCCTAGGTATCCATTTCACCAACAAAGGATAACCCCATTCCATCACTGTGGACACACCGCACCCTTCAGCTAAAACATTCAATCTAGGAATGAACTATGGATCGCCAATCCATACCAAGAATGTCATCATAAGTCCTCAACGCTACCACCAAGAGGTTCCAACTGAAACTCTCACCTCCAAGGGCCAGGTCACACTGTCTGCATAGGTGTGTGATCTCTGAATCTTCTCTTGTCGGTGTTTCTAAGCTTAAGGGTCGAGTCAACGGCTCAACTGGAATCTCAAGGTCCCAAACAAGATAAGCATCCAGAAAAGAATGACTAGCACCTATGTCTATCAATACGGCAACCAAAGTAGAAAAGACACTGATTGTACCTCTAATAATTCCAGGAGTACTTGGGTCATAATCCTTTGCTTCCTGCAGCAGTTTCGAGCACTATCCACCAGCACCCTGAACCTGGGGTGGACCTCCTAGGGGTGGTGGTGGTAAGGGGTTAAAATGCTGACCACCTCTAGCTGCTCTCCCAGCTCCTCTACCACGTCCTCCGCCCCGCAGATCTGTCTGTTCCACATGTTACCTCTGCCTCGGTGGTACATCCACAGCTCCCATGTCAGTAGTACGGCGGGTCAGAAAATCTCGAGTGAGATGTCCCCTGCTATCACATGAGTAGCATCGCCTCTCTTGAGGCTGGATGGATGTGCCCTGCGAACCCTGTGAGGCAGATCCTATGTCCTGAGACCTCCTCTAAAAACATCTCCCATGCCTGGGTCCCTGACGTCGGCTCCCTACTGCCGAGGTCTCTACTCCAGCTCACTCACTACTGACAACTACTTGCTGTCTCTACACTTCCAAGAAGATCTAGACCACCAAAGCCCGCTCAAGCACCCCAGCATGAGTAGGAATTATCATAAGGATGTTGCTAGCTTATATGTCTCTGTGCAAGCCCCGCTAAAAAGTTCGAGCTCTGAAGTACAGATCCCCGACCATATCCATCGAGTACCATGAGAGGTAAGTAAACCACTATGAATAGTCATCCACCGTCATGGTTCCCTGCTAGAGCTGAAGAATCTCCTGTATACATAATTATCTAAGGGTAACCAGTGAAAACTCCTCTCTGAAAATATGCTCAAACTCTGACCATGCAAGAGTCGCCTCGTCGTGAGTCTGGATATCCAAACTCCACCATCTCCTTGCCAAGCCCTGCAGAAGGCTCGCTGTCAAGATCACCATCTGGTCTGCTGGTGTCCTGACCAAAAGGAATAATATGGACGCTTCCTCAAGCCATTAATATGCTGCCAGATGGTCAGGCTCGCCTCGAAACATGAGGGGTCTCTGTCTCTGAAACTCATGGAGTGGGCTCAGCCTGCGCTCCTCCTCTACTGGTACAGAAGGCACTAAACACTGCTCCACTTGTGGTGGAATAACTAACACACCCCCAAGGTAAATCTAGGTAATCTGGTCCATGTATCGAAGCTTCATCACTGAAGGGGTCATCCTGGTGATCGAGCTACTGGATCCAAGCAGGTGCGCATCGCGGAGGAATCCTGTAAAGAAACTATATGTATCACAGTCAGTGATTATATCTTGAGAGTTGACACAAGAAGGACATGGAAACCACAACCAATTCCTATATGATACATGTACAATTATTTTCCCTTTAACTATTGTAGTTGAAAATCATGTTATCAGAGTCCTGGTGTATGGATATGCCGGTCGTCCGTACCAACACTGGTGTCCGTAGCTTGAAAGCTGAACTCAAAAAACTTAACACTACTACCCCAAACCTACTCACAGACACTCGTTCCTAAGGTAGAACTGACCATCTATGTTACCACTTTGTCATGTCCCGTCCCAGTGGAGCCCATGCCGCGATTCCCCAAGCCCGCCTCCAATAAGCCAGGGGCTGGTGACTAGCACCAAGTAGGCATGTCACTAACTTGGGAGGCATTTCCTATAAACCTGTACACACACACACACATCTCCAAGCCCAAAAAGTTGAAAAGTAAAAAATTCTAAAAATGGAAATTAATGCATACACTAAAATACCAACCAACAGAGTATGACAGGAATGTAAATTATAGTAATGTAAAACCCTAGGCCAATTTATAAGCCCACCAAAATAAATTCTACAAAAAAGTCCAACCTATAACTAAAGGTACTGGGACGGAAATCCGTAGCTGTAGGAACACACCTCAGCCTGCCTGATCTCACTGAGCACCGTCCGGTCTTAGTCCACCTAGAATCCTATAAAAGGCTTGCTCGTCTACACAAGACACGACACCTGCGGGAAAATCCCGTGCAGGGGTGAGTATAACAATACCATTAGGACACACTGGAAACCACAAAGGAATACAACAAAGGAAATACCACAAAGGAATGATATAGTTAGCTTTACAC
Organism: Viscum album; assembly: GCA_963277665.1. Lineage (NCBI taxonomy): Eukaryota > Viridiplantae > Streptophyta > Magnoliopsida > Santalales > Viscaceae > Viscum > Viscum album. Next base: position 136,071,164 of record OY728131.1, read on the forward strand.
AGTATATGTTTATAGAACAAATAACAAGAATATCCAGATATACTCATACATGGTTGACTATCACGAAACCACCACTATGATCCAGCTCAAAGATTCCACCAAGCACATAACCTGGAGAACACACTCCTATGTCTGAAGAAAGATACGATGCACATGTTCTGAGAGGACTCAATCCATGAGTACTAAAGAAATATACATGGTGCGTCAGATGAGGATCACAACCAGTAGCTATGGGGTTATTCCAACAACATAGTCTGATGTAACTAGCTATGTAGAGGATCGGCACCTGGGTAAAGTAGGTCACATAGATACTAAGAAAATCTACCTAGGGTACCATGACGGAATAGAAGATCTGACTCTAAGCCTCACAGAGGGGATTCCAAAAACTCTATTCAGGAATTCTTATTGAAGGGATCATACTCATGTGCGTAGGAAATGATACCGAAAACCTTCAGGGGAAAGACCAAGGGAACGAACCCTAAGGAAACTAGTCCAAGTCACAGAAGACAACTAGCTCAAGCCATATATAAACTGGTTACACGACATGCAGTAGGATCACACGCCATGTTCCTTGACTCTGGGTACTGCCCATGTAAATGGCTCATGTCTCTAGTACAGCTGTGTAAACCTAGACTTCATGGCGTGTAGAAGGATCACACGTCGTGTTCCTTGACTTCATGTACTACCTGTGTAAATAGACTATTTCTCTAGGTTTTTCATATAAATATTAACTACACGGTGTGTAGAAGGATAACACGCTGTGTCTGAGTGTCCAGGGATCGCTTCGTGTACGCTGGCCATGTGCTCGTACAAGGCCTCAACCAGTGTCGCTTTGCCCGTGTACCAGTACACAGGGTATCCCATGTATCTGGTCGGGGAAGGGTATACATGTCGTGTCCTTGGACGTGTACCCAATCCATGTCTGTTTACTCCCAGAGTACATTCTAGGTGGTCCTTTGACAAACACACACTCTGTAGCCCATACTACATGTCGTCTAGTCGAGATTTATCCAGAACCATCATCTTCTTCCTTGTTCCTCGGCCGAACCTCCTAATTCATGATCTGTCATCTGTTTTCCACGAAACTCGAGATCTCAGGTTGCCTCGTCATCGTGATGCCGAATCTGTGGGTTTTGGGCCTTCGATTGGCTTCGAAATCTGATTCCGGCCACCCATACAGAAATTGTTCAATGAACGATATCTTTTGATCTCCTTTGGTCCGTCCATCACCACCGTAGTCGCACCTCTAGGGGTTGTACCAATGCCAGATCTTCCATTTGGGATCGTTATGTCACACAACGGATGCACAACGATCCATCGTTCATATCTCCTTGAGGAATGTGTAGAACGCACATGAAGAACGTGAGAAATCTGGGAGGAAAGGCACACCAAATCGAGAGGGACGATCCTTGATCGATGTTCGTGTCGATCTTGGTTCGTCACCATTATAAGGCTAAATGAAAACAAAATAACCTTCAAGAATAAATCCCCAAAATCCCCACAAAAGCCCATCCGAAAAATATGATCGATCCGCAGGCTATTCTATTCGTGGATTAGTCCACGTTCATCGTAGGATTCAAGAACAGGGAAAGGAAACCAAAATCAAAACGTCCTACCAAGATTCATGGAATTCGTTGCAGAAGATCTGATTTCCACGTCGTTGTTTCCGGTGAAACTCGTCAAAAACGTCATCGCCATGTTGGGAGGTTTTCTCCAGATTTTCCCCGAGCCACCAGGGGAAATTCAAGGTTATTAGATCTGTAACCATGTTCCCCTGTGAAATATTTAATTTAAAATATTAAAATAATTCACTGCAGAAATATTTAAATAAAATATTTTTATTAAATATTTTATTACGGTTATGTCCAAAAACTATATTTCACCACTGACCTGTGCCAACCGATGTTAGGTCTCTCCTAAGGTAATATCACTGATCTGAACACAATGGTGCCCTCAGATTTATGATCTGAGCAACCGTTTAGGAGTTATTCCACTTTTTCAGGAAAACTATACACGCACCAAATTTAATTATTTAATTAAATTCAAACTTTTTTTGGGCTCACTAGGCCTCAGAACTGCACGTCCTTTCAGAGCCTAGTCTCGAAATAATTCCCATATAATATTAAAATAATACATGGAAAAATCAGAGACATTGTAGTTCAAATAGATGAAACTATCTCCTATATATAGGTAGTGTAGATCTCATAAGATGAATGATAGAAATAATCCCCGAACTCTAAAATGGATTCCCCATATTAGAACAATGTTTGGGTACAACATGATTCCCCCGTTGATGTAAATTCTATATAGTGAAAATGGGTATTGAGGAAAAAACTATACATGTAAGTTATGTTAAGTACCAATAAATAATGTATAGTGGATAAAGGGTTTAAACATTTTTAAGAAATTGAATATGATGATGCCTTTTCACCAGTTTTTATATATAAATCCCTTTAAATTGTACTTTCTATAGCATCATACCGAGACTATGAAATTTGGAAGATAGATATAAAAACAATTTTCCTTAATTAGAACCTTCATGATAACAAATACATGACCCAACAAAAAGGGTTTGTGAATCTATGTGATGAAAAAAGGATTTTAAAGTCGTATTAATTCATTTATGGATTAAAAGAATTATCCATGGCATGAATCATTTAATTCAATTAATCTATAAAATAATTTGGTTTCATTATGATTGAATGTGATCCATGTGTTTAAAATTGGTCTGTGGAATGCGTTTATTATCGTAGTAGTATGTGTTGATTAAATATTACTTATAATAAATTAAATACTCACCTTAGAGTATATTAATGATTAGTTGAAAAAGTGTTTCTCCAAAAAATAAATATGTGAAATACCCTATATTTTAGGTATCTAGAACATTAATGATTTATCCAAGAGGATCTATTAACAAATTCAATGTATATAAATTGAGCATTTAATAAATTTTTTTAGTATGGAATAATCTATGAGGGGTCATTCTAGTGTCCCATGGAATTCATCTCTCTAAGAAAATGGGTCCTCAGAGACTACAAGAGCAATAGATAATGATTAAGATCTTATATTATTTAGTGGTATGATCAATCATGTATTCTATGTTATCTAATAGACTTGATATTTCTAAATAATTTAGCATGATAGGAAGATATCAAACTCATCCAAGAGAATAGCATTGATCTACTGTTAAGGATATCATTAAGTACCTGAGAAAAAATGAGAATGTGTTATTAATGCACGTAGGAGACGAGGCGTTATTCATCGGTTTTTATATTAATGATATAATTCATACATATCACAATGTTCTAAATTTTAATTCAAGACATGTTTTATATCTCAATAGCAGAGTTGTGAGCTGAAGGAGTTCAGAGCATCCAATTATCGTCGACTCTATAGTGAATTTCGAGTTTATAATAGCTTTTGATGCACCCAAGGAATTCATTTGGATAAAAAGAATTTTTCTAGGATCTTGATGTTTTATCTAGTATTAAATATCATATCTCATTGTATCTTTATAATAATACAATATTGTCTCCTTCAATAAAGACATGGTCACATCAATGGATAAAGAACATAATCTAAAAGTATCACATCTTGTGACTTTTTTCTCAGATGGGTGACGTTGTAGTAAGAAGATTTCCAATAGAAGAAAACATGGTAGAACACTTGACTAAATCCTATATCAGTAGAAGTATGAGTATCATGATAGAGCTACCAGACTGAAGGTTGTTAGCTGTTTTCTCAACAGAAAGTTGGTGTCTATTGGATCGAGTTTCCTTGCACCATATTTTGTGTACTTTAGGATACCTTTTATTCATTTTTTAAAATATTAATAATTTTTTATAATTATATTATTTTTATTATAAGTAAAATTGTATCTAAAAATGTCCTAGGAGTAGTTGTCACACTGAAAAGTCATAGAAGTTCCCTGCTATAATGGGAACCTAGATTTTCCATGACTATATTCCTAAATATATGTTATATATCATAGTGAGATCATTTGATGGACACAAATGATACATGATATCATGGGTGGATACACATATTAATTTGATGAACCTTCTCATGGTGTTCTCCCTTGATTATATCCATTAAAAGATATTAGTAGAACGAAGCATGCCAGTAAGAAATCTATATTTACATGTGTCATAATATGTTACAAACTATGGATGTTTGTATTGATCCTTATAATTTAACATTATTATCAATGAGTATAATAATTCATGTTCATTTATGTATTGATGAAAAATGTGATGACATGTGTTTTCAATAGGGTAGGTTAGGTTGGGTACATCACGAGAAATATTTCATTAAAGAATAATGTGAGAAAGGATTTTCCCTTTATGTTCCATAATCGATGTTTATATTATAGACCCTTTGATTAAAATTATGTAGAATAAATAAATCCACTTCCATGGTTTTCAATAGGAATTTTTGATTTCTAGAATGTCAACGAAAGGGACATCAATAACATGGGTTGATGGCACCAGCATGGAACCTGCTTGAGTTGAGATATTGTGATAAATGGATTGCATTACATAGTAAGAGTCCCCGTGAGATATTATTTCATTAAGACATTAAATTCCTTCTCTATATGTTCCTTGGTATGTTTCTAGACAGTAACCATAGAAATTTGTCTAGTTCACCTAATGCCACTATGAAAGAGGCCCATAGGGCCACACAATAAGTGCATCTAGAATATTAATTAAATAATATAATATTAATTACTATTTAAAAAGTTTAATTAATATTATTCCAACAAATTTATTATTATTATTCATGTATTCCTTATCATATATATTGTCATCAGTTATTTGTGTGAATGTAATGTGACTAAAATATTTAATAAATATTCATTTTCTATTTTAAAAATAAAATAACTATTTCTCAATTGATGAATAATTCATTGATATTTATTTAAAAAATAAATAGTCATTATTAAAGGCTCAATAAAAATTATTGAGGAATGGATGACTGCGTTTATAGGTCCAATGACAAATAATATATATTGAATACAATTTTATTAAATAATAATTAACTTAATTAGAGATTTTAGTGCAAGTAAATAAATAAATATTATTATTATTATAAACATGGGGTTCTATAGGGATTAAATAAATAATAATGGATATATTTGAAATTATTTATTTGTAACCCTGGTAGTATATAAACCAAATTATATTGTCTTTCAAAATGCACAATTTTTTTTCCTTTTCACAACGATATCCAAAAATTCATTTCAAAGACCAATGATCTCCCTTATCTTACAATTATCTCAATAATGGAGGGAGATTATCCTCAAACTTATACTCTTGAGTCAAGAGAGATAAATTATAATCCTTTAGAAGTGATTCCTATAGAGATCAATGGTAGAAAATGCAAAGGAGAGGATCTACTATGCTAGAACCCATAGATTCCTACGACGTTGGTCGGAGATTCACGTAACATGTATGGATCACTGTTAGAGGAATCAAATAATTATTTATAAAATTCAATTATGTACAATGTGGATCTTTTTTCGACACATCATTGAAAAATGAATTTCTCACAAGGCTATTCTTTAATTTATTAAATTACTTATAAATAATATGTAACTATACTGCACTTTGGTTTTGGAATTTTATCCATTTTCTATATTCTTTGATTCAATTCCATTGATCACCATGTTAATCATCATGAAATTATTAGATCAATCATTTTCCATGAAATAAAATCAATGTTGGGAATGAACCGTCCAACACATTCAATCCACCCAAAGGCTACAGATCATACTAAGAAAATTGATATAAGACACTATATTTAACCAATGGGTATGTATATACTTTATTTTGTCTTATTTATGTAAGGTAAAGGACTACTATGGTATTGGTAGTAGATAATTTTAATAGTGTTGAATTCTGGTAGGTGTTGGTGGTGGTGACATGGTTAGAATTGGACTTTATTCCACAAGGATGTTGGTGTTTTGTTTTTTATTTGGTTTCTATTTTTGGTCATTATGGGTTATACTTAAAAATGTAAATGGATCCTTGTCCCATGAATATGTCTCTTTTTTTCTTTGTGCATAAATTAGTTCTGATATGTGTTTATATGTTATTTTGTTCATGTTTACCCTTCAAAGTTATGTTGTGTGGTATATATGTTGGGTTTTGTTCATGGGAAAATAATTACCAATGAGTTATTCAATTATCTAGATCTAGTTTCTAGCCCGTGGAGATTGAGAATGCTCTTTAGGCCATGCCACATGTCAGGTCAGGTCTCAGGTTGGATGGTAGTCTGAATTGGTTTTTGACATTTTATGTCTGAGTGTTATAGGATTTCATACCAAATCAATTTTCTATGATGAAAATATCTTTTTTCTATGTATTTTATTTATTTTTTTGATCCCTTTCTATGTTTTTTATAAAAGGAGGTGTGGATGGGATGCTACATGAGGAATATACAACCGAAGTTATGAGTTTGAATTTATTATTTCTTTTTCATTGAGACGAGGATGATGTTGGGATAGATGGTACACGTTGAAAGGATTACATAACTATTTTATGGATAGTTGTTTTGGTATATTGATTGGTTGGATAATATTCATTGATATATGGAATTTCTATTTTACATGTTGTTTTCTAATTGGTGGATGGTTTTCCTAATGGTTGTTTTTCATGATTTCCAATATACTTTGGTAGTTAGCCTATGCACTATGAGTGGATATTTCTTATAGTGTTTTTTGGTCAAGTACTAGAGTAACTAGTTTATGAAATAGTAAATGAATTGAATATGAATTATGGTGTGGTTAGATAAATACACTACGTGCATGTAATGGAATAATGAGCATTCAAATACGAATTATTTAATAATTATCTTCTGATGAAGTAGAATTATTAAAATAATATTTATAATGGGCATAATTAATGATTGTTAATTCTCTAAATTTCTAAATAAAAATGTGTAATGCAGTTGAAATTTATTACTTGTGTGTTTATATGGATTCTAATTCCCTAGAATATAATGGTTGAAGCATGGTTCTATGTAGGAAAATAGCTTTAGTTGAGTCAATGGATATAATGTTTCTCCTAGTATGGTTATGATATATAATATTAATTACATATTTCTTATTTTATACACTCAATTACCTAATCAGACATACATTCTATGCCCATATATTTTGGTTTTCTGATTGTTTTCTCTAATACTGAGGATGATATGAAACAAATGGGTGACTACTATATCTTCACTACTCATCCTTTATATGTAGAATAATGTATAGGTGTGTCTATTTCCCAATGGATTTAGGTATAGGGTACATGACTACATTGACTATGATGGATCTCTATTTTACTATATATGTATGTGTGGGTAGTTCCAGCTTGAGGTTTTAGTATAAACACATATTTCAGCTATAGATATCATCGTTACTATAGGTATACTATCATGATATACGATGGAATAAAACATAATGCATAATACATGGGTTTTAATTAGTTTATAACAAGTTACATGGTCATGAGATGTGATTGGGGGTTTGTATACATGAAGTGAATGATGCAACAATGATACTTATATGGTATGGTTTCTGGAGGGGAATGATGACTTGTAGAATTAATTATATAATATGAAATATGATTTTATTGGGCGAGAGTGAGAAACTGGAGTAGGAAGTGGGTATGGGGAAGCTTCCTTTTGTGTAAACTTTTAATACATAATTAATTACATCTATAAATCACAAGGTTAGTGATACCTGGTGATGATGGGATATAGTCTTACCTTCTTAGGTAACATGTTGGTTTATACAATTTACTCAGAAGTATTTAGTATAATTGATTCAAATTTGCATGATAGGTTTTGGGGATTCTCCTATTGAGTAAAAATGTATGCTAACATCATAAATATATATATATATATATATATATATATATTATTTTTAGGTCCATAAAAACTTGTGGTGATTAGGTTGGGAATTACTAGCTCTTGGATTTGTTAAAGAGTTATTGGTGTTTGTCGTTACTTCCTAGGTTTTTTCTTCATACTTTTTAGTTTCTTATAATTGGATGAAATTAAATTCTTTTATTGGGATGGTTTATTCATTTTTACGTTGATTGATTTGGTTGGTGGATATTATCATTCATATTAAAAATTTATATATTGAGCATAATCCCTCTCACTTTTAGTCATTATATACCCTTGCTTCATGTCACTGACTATTTTCCTTTTAGAGGTAGGCTTTGGGGGTCATCCCTATCATCACTATCAATACAACAGGTGTACCAGGGGTGGGGGTATTAATAGTATAATATCAGATCAGATTATTGTGTGATATGATAATGCTAAATAATAATAACTTATGAAGATTGCATTAGTTGGTTTGGAAACAATTTTCTGTGGACATAACATGTGATGTAAGAAAGGGATACTAGCTAAAACACATGATTTTAGCCCCAATCTAATTCAAATAAAATGACTTATGATTACTGAATATAGTAGGTAATGCGATGCTACTTCAAGGGTAGAGACAAAGGTAAGGATCATGCATCATAATTTCCTTTTTCTAGAATTGAATTTGGTAGATAATGGGAGTTAGGTCAAATATTAATTAACTAACCTTAAATATTCCAAATTCCATGTTTATGGGGTCCCTAATAGTTTACTCTATTATAGGTATGGATTTTGGTTGACATACCCATCAGGTTCGTGATGATGATGTTTAGCCGAAAGTGCCTGCCGATCACTCCTTGGTTGAGGTCAAGGAAAAAAATACATGGGGAATTATGATTCAATAAATTTTTTATAGATCCTACATAAGTATGATTTCTACATTTTCAGACAAGGATACCAAGGATTGGATTATTGGATAAGATATTTCATTTACCATGATTCATTCTCGGAGAGAGTATTGGGTTCCACTGGAAATTTCTATACTACATGGCTTAGCTCGACAATGGATGTTTCTTGTTTTCAGGTGAATGTGAGGAGTTATTCATTACACTAGAAAAGTATTTTATCAATTTTAGGAAGTGTTTATTTCATCAACCATCAAGGTGGAATGATGATAGGATATTCATACTCTCTTCCATAGATGATCAAGCATATTCGAGTTCAAAATCGCGTATGGGAACATCTTTATTTATTCTTTAGAACATTCTCAATATGATGAGGATATGAAAATACATTTCATGGCGGCATTGCTTATAGATTTTTAGTTCAAGGTCACTCCATTCATGTTTTCTATGTATCATTAGGTGATGGAAAATCTTGAGATCCTCAAGAATAAGATTTATTTGAATTTTTTTTCATGAGTGGGGATTCAGGAGGAATGTCTATAGAGATGAACTCTAACTACAAGTTCTTAGTTTCATAATTAGATAAATTCACATATAGAAATTTTTTGGGAACATCCTTATTCATCCTATTTCATTGGATATATTAGTTCTTGGACCATTTCTTATAGACTATACATGGTACGTTTCCCATGTAGAGATCATTTCCTTTATAATCTCGATTTATTGAACATTATTAGTAATTTGAATGGGTATGGAGGCCCTTTTCAATATCATCCATTATTGTAGTATCATATGAGAAAAAAAATTGGTACTTGATTATTTGATTAGTAGAAATGGGAAGGTTTAGGTAGAGTAAAACCATATTATACCCCTTTTACTTTGGGATAACTTATAATGTGTGAATTTTGGGGTGGTCTATATTGGGATAAGAGAGCCCATAGAGGCATTAAATGTTAGATGTACTCATTATAGTGTCTAACATTGTGTGATCAGGAAATAATATGTGGTATTGTCTACTTATTTCCTATCACGATATATACATTCATTTATTTAGGAGCTACACACTCTTTTATTAAATCCTTATTCCATGCTTTGGGACCTGATGTGGATAGGTTTCTAGTGTCCCTAGTGTTGATTATGATAGTTGGTGGTTGAGATAGATTTTATAGTGTTTATAGATATTGTGAAAATATTCTAGGAAAACATCACTCTTGGGGATATTTAATAAACTTGTAGATACATATATATTACATCATCCGCAATATGTATTGCCTATATTTAGTGAAATATTTTATGAATTGATTAATGAAGTTCATTACCTTCGATGATGCAGATGGAGATCATGATATGTTCGTTAGTGATAGATACCCTTATATGGGTAAGAGGTGATTTGTTCCCCAATAATTCTTGATAGATGATTTAATTTTGAGTTATGTATAAGATCATATACTAGTGTTTCATATGGTTATGGAGGAGTACTTTCATTTAGTTTAGGAAGAATTTTAGACCTTACCCCAATTATGATGAGATCAATTTTATGATATATTTTCTACTAGGAATTTATTTCATACTGAAGCCTCAATATAGGATAACACCTTAAGAGTTTTGAGATATGCATATTCAGATTGAAAATCTTTTATAGTGACGTTTTGTTCAGCTTAGTGTGTCACATTGGGGTGCTCTAATTCTATTTTATAAGAGGATATATTGAAGTATTAATTTGTTTATTGATTATCATTACATGAATTAGGTGAAAATAATGAACCATTTTCCCCTTCCATGTATTTAATATTTATTTGATCAGTTGAAGGTAAATAGATGGTTCTGAAAGATCAATTTATAGTCAATATGTCATCAGATACAGGTGAAGGATGATAATCTTATGAAAAATACTTCAAGACGTCGTTCTAGGAATTATGATTTTATTTTTAGTGTACTTCGTGTTATGAATGATCCATCCATGTTTATGGGATAGATTAATTCCATGTTCCATGTGTTTATGGAATGATTTATTGTGGTGTTTATTGATGGATTCTTGGAGAAGTTTAAGTAAACAGAGGAGTATTTATATAATTTTGAGCTATTCTATAAGTTCTTTAGTATATTTAAGTATTTTTTAATCCATAAATATTAATTTTATGTCCCATGAGATTTATTTATTGGGAAATATCTTGTATCATTATTGGTTACACATTGATCCTTTAAAGATTAAGGTATTTGTTTTTGGTTGTCCACTAGTAATGTTCCATATGTGCATATTTTTCTTGATCTAATAGGATATTATAAGAGGTTCGTATATGAATTCTCTAAAACTATCACTCTACTAGCTACTTTGACTATAATTTAACATGATTTCAGGTGCATTGACAATTTATAGGCTTCTATTCAGTATTTATAAGAGAAGAGATTCAAATATGTTGTTATGTTTTTCATGGGGGAAGGCTTTATGTTTGGGGTTTCTGGTGATGATTTTCATATTATCTTATGTTACCTATTGATGCTTCAGAGTGATGTTATATCCTATCAGTCCTTGTAGTTATATCCCCATGAAAATTGTCACGACCCGTCCTCGGGGCCCATGCTGTGACTACCCCAAGCCCGCCTTCCATAGGCCAGGGGCTGGCGACTAGCACCAAGGCGTAAATACCAGTAAAAAGGGAAGGCATTGCCTTTATTAAGTTAACAAGCACCACAGAGTAAGCAAGAGGAAGAAGAAAGCACTAAGTAAAAGCTGGTTCAATAGTAAGTGCAGAAAAGTAAAGGGGGCCGGAAATACAAGCACAACTATAAAGTAAAACTAAAAGGGAAAAACAGCAACTTAAAAGTAAAGCTGCAGCATCGAGCCGTCCACTGGAAGTCCCACCTGAAGGGTGAGTACAGATAGCCTCCACTGCTCCTCGGTCCAACCGTCCGCTCCGAGTACACTCCGCCTAGTAGTCCACCTCCAGGTACCGTCCTGCTCCGCAATCCTCCACCGCGATCAGTGTTGTCCGTCGTCTGCAACCAACACAACGAAGTGCGGGCATAGCCCGTGCATGGGTGAGTATAAGCTACTCAGTAAGGACCCCGAGACCCTCGAAGGTCTCCCAGAATCCACAAAGGATAAACCACAAAGGAAATATACAAATCACGAAGTAACATCCGACACGGCTTAGGTATATGCCCATACATATACCTAAGTCATCAATTCTCGCTCGACTCCAACATCCGAGCTCAGGTACAACCCAGTCCACACAAGAAATCAAAACGTAAAATCCACACAGGATAGCTCAACACAATCCACAAAGGATAGTAAAACGTAAATCCACACAGGATAGCTCAACCCAATCCACAAAGGAAGTAAAACAGAGTTTTAGCTCACACAGGTATACTACGTAAATGACTATAGAGATGATCACTGATCCATCTAAGTCGTCGGACCCATAAAGGATCGATAGGTACTAACCCCTGCAATGACCCACAAAGGATCTGACCCACAAAGGATCGATAGGTAACTAACCCCCGTAAAGACCCACATAGGATCGGGCCCACACAGGACCTGTAGGTGCTGGCCCACACAGGACCGCTGAGCACTGACCCACACAGGATCGAACCCACACAGGATCGGTAGCACTGACCCACAAAGGATCGCTGATTGTTGTAGTTGTCGTCGTCGAATCCACTGAGGATCTCTGCACAGTCGTCGTCGTCACAGTAGCAGTCACAGCCAGCTCTAGGGTTCCCACACACAGCAAGCTCGTTCGGCAGGGTCCGCTCCACGAGCCGAGAGGCTGATACATCAACTGACACATAGTCCAGATTTGATGTATCCAAAAGTTCTGTATCGTCAACAGGAACTCAACGTCGGAGACGACGCTTCAATCGGACGCCCGGTCTGAGAGTTATTGGCTTTTTCGTCCCAGGGGCCCAGTTGGTTTTTAAGGAAAAACCAACCCAACCATACTCCACCTGCGTCCAAACCTCGGGCGGAGTATGCCAAAATATCCGTCTCACATAGAGGAATTCAACGAAGTCGACGGCACGTCGATCGAACGTCGGAAGCTCAAGATATGAGTGTTTCCGCTCCGAAGGCCCGGTTGGTTTCGTGTACGAACCAACCCGACCTAACCCAAAGTATTCCGAAACCATGAGTGCGATATTCCTAAACGACCTTCTCGATCCAAGGATCGCATCGCCGCTGACGGCGCATCGTTTGGAGGCCCGTAGCTCAAGTTACGGGCAAAAGATTGAAAACGGTCCGAAGACGGGGGGTCTGGGCCCAGACCGACCCGGCCCAACCCCCCCTGGGTCGGCCCGACCCGGGTCTGGGTCGGCCCCGGTTCGGCGTGGCCCGGTCCGGCCAGGGCACGACCCGGCCGGTTGGGCCGGCCCAGCTCGGCTCGGCCGAGTGGCCGAGCGAAGGAGCCGCGGGGCGCTGCCCCCGCGGGAAGATGGTTCTGCGGCCCCGTTTGGGGCCGCGCTGGAGTCAGCGGACGCGGATTTTGCCGCATCCCGTGCGTGTGAGCCAGACCCATGCGGCCGCGGGTCCACTAGCAGCCACCGCCGCTACGGCCCTGTCCGGCGGCGCGCCGGGGCGCCGCCGCATGTGGCTTCCGCATGCCACCAGAGTTGCTCCATTGGTCCGTTTTCCTTCTCGTCTGCGCCGAAGTGCTTCCTGGGTCCCGTTCGTCACTGCGGAAACAACAGATTGTCCCTGTGGCATGTTTTATCATCGCCCGCCAATCTGCGAATCAACGAATAATTACGGAGGGTATTCGGGCCATGTTTGTTTGGCCCGCACCCTCTGCGTTAGATGATAACAGTCGGGAGAAATTATCAGCACATAGAGAACATATCAAAAACAATTTCAATAAATTCAAATTGTTCTTTTGAAACAGGGTTCATTGTTTTGAACGGAAACATCCATGGAGTAAAAACATTCCCAAAAATACCCCTACCTCATCAAGTCGTCGCATGCGCGTTCTTCGCAGAATTGATCGTCGTGGAAGGAGCAGATCGTCGCGTCGTCGCGTTATCCGGCGTTGCGTCGACGAACTCCGAGGACCAAGAAACAACAGATTTAATTAATAATAATTAAATCCATATTTTTTTTAATCCACAAAGTAAATTTAAAAAAAAGAGCGCAACCCCCTACCTTGTTGCTGCCGATCGAAGGTTGTCGCGGGGTTGGATTGTCGCAGAATAAATTCGCGGAAGAAGAATCGTCGGCGTCACAAAACATGGCGTTGCGTCGTCGATTTCTGAGGGCTCGACGTTCTTCGCGTTCTTCGCATTCTTCGCGAAGGAGGATGAACAACTCTTGGTTTCTGTTAAATCCCCTCAATGAACATTTTTCCAGAAGTCGTGCGCTGGTCTTATTTTATTATTACGCCAACGTATTGAAAACAGGTTAAGAAACGATTAAATTAATTCATAGAATTAATTCAACGAATAAAACCGCCCAATTAATTGGTGCGTTAAGAATTTAAGAAAACGTGTTAGTTGACTTTCATAATGAAGGGTTTTCGTGGGTGCGTTACTTAGCGGAAAAGAAACTGTGGGGCTCGTGCGGCCCCCACCTCACAAATATCCTACCAAGAGGGTAGGATATTTTTGGATAGCACCCTATCCGCATCAACTCATCTTAAGCAGCTTTAAGTGGATTCAAGTGGCTTCCAAGTGGCTTACGTGAAATAAAATAAAGTTTTTCGTACAATTTATTTTATTTCTTAACTTTAAGCCCAAAAATTAAAACCACACCTGAGAAAACGCAACTCCAGAAGAGGCGTTTCTAAGAAATTATCGGCGCTGTGATTCCATCGGTGCCCTCAGAATTCGATTCTGAGCACCGGTTCAAAAGTTAGAAAACCCCACTCGTCTGTTCACTGAACGTACCCGAGCCACACTTCGGAAAATGATTCCTGGCACACCGGGCCTCGGAATCAGGTGCTGTCCGAAACCGCATTCTTGTGAAAATCCAATGAAAATTAATAAAAGAAAAATTTCCTTGAATTTTTTGGGACTTTACAAACATAAATACACTACCCATGATCTTGAGATTTTAGCAGTTTGTGTATATATTCTTCTAATTCTATACATATTCACGGTTTTGAAAGTTGATTAAATTAGTATACGATTAAAACATCAATAATTTCTTATATGTTAGGGAAAGAACATTTTTTATGATTATTTAAGTTAGAATACATGTGGATATGTCTTATATGAGTTATGTGATTCATATAGTGTGATGGGGGATATTTCCATAATGAATCTTAATATGGGATAATTTCATAGTGGATGGCTTCTTTATCAGATTATAGTGCATTCATTCATGTAGTAGTAGGTGGAGGGATTCTAAATGGGGGATTATGAGGTAGTGTTATGGAGAGGTCAAGTTTTTTGTTGTGATTCCTCAATTTGAGGGTTAGTGGATGATCAATGTCATGTGTTGTTTATATGGATTCCATTCATTTGTTTGATGATTTATAATGTGGTTCTTTAAGTGTTACATGTTTTTCTATTGGTCACATATCCTAGTGTGGTGAATAGGTATCACACCCTTAAAGTTAATATTTTATTTTTTGAGATAATGTAATTTATTTTCATGTTTTTGTATTTATGTTTTGTTTTATAGAGTTTAATGGTTGTGCACTAGGTTTCTGGTGGTTTTCTTTCACCGCTTGATGTTCCCTAGTGTAAGTGGGAGTACATATTGATGGATTTCATCTCCAGTTTTCCCCAATGTTGGTGAAAATTTTATTCTATATAGATTATTGTGGACTACATGATGAATCTAGATCACTTCTTACTAATTATGAAGTTCATTTTGGTGGAGGTTTTTTCATGGTTGTATTAGGAAGATATTTTGATGCTTCACTGGGTTCTGAATATGATAATTTCAGATCGTGATCCTTATTTCACCTTAAATGTGTGGAGAGGACTCCATAATGATTTTGGTTTTCAATTACGCCTTAAAAACACCTTCCATCAACAAATGGATGTCTATAAACGTGTAATATTAAAATATTGATGGACTTGTTTCATATAGGCATTCTATCCAAACAATGTATGATTGGCCTTACAAATCACCACTATGTTGGTCTGTGGTTGGAGAATTAACTATTCTTATACTAGAATTGGTAAAAAGTATTACACAGAATGTTTAGGTGACTCGTCATTGTATTCCATTTGTACATGATTTCTATAAATCATATTATGACCATAGATGGATGCCTCTATATATTAACATTGGAGGTCATGATTTCCCTGGGATATCTCCTATCCAATGGTATTAAAGGTGTGGTCATGTGAGTCAGTTCTCCCCCCACCAATATTTTTTTTAAATTTTGTGGGTTTGGTTTATTTTAGATATATTATGTATTATTTCACACTTCCCTCATATATGAGCTAGATCCATGACATATTCAATGAATCAAAAAAAAATGTTATCTTCGTGATGATTCTTATGTAATTGAGTGGAATTATTTGGAAGTTAAATATTATGTGACCATCTAAGAACACTCTACTTTGATTTGGGACAATAAGGAGATGATTTTTCATAGGTCTAAAATTCATAGTTTACATATTATGTTTCATGGTATATTGGAGGACTGTACATGGGATTGTGTGTGGCACATGTGTGCTAAATATCCGAAGTTGTTTAATGTTTTATCTTTATAGAGTTCTTGTGATTGTCCTTGGTTAATTTATGTTATTATGTAAGAATTTTCTTGTTTATGTTAATTATTCATATAATAAGGTGAATATGTTTTTTTATAGTGATATCTCTAAGAGGTATATAATGAGCTATTCGTTTCTTTCCCCATTCTAGAGGATGAGAATTTTTTGAGAGGTATCTAATGTAATGGATATATTTTACCTATTCTCATTAGTTAATTTTTTAGGTGATTAGAGGTGTCAATGAAATTAAAGAGGATTATAAGTTCCATCGAGATTAAATTTATGATATAGTTTAAGTGGTGTGGTTAGTCTATTAGGCCTCAAAGTAGTACAATTTTGGAGATAGTCACATATGGAATGATCTTAGCCCCTGTGATGTGGTGTCTTATGATGAAGGATTTAGTGTTTCTATTGGTATGGTTATTATTATTGTTTGGTCATAGGGTTATACCATTGAGATTGGGGGTCAGTATTTTCAATCCCCTCTCCATGAGGGTCACTATGGTGTAATACTCCTTAAAGTCTCACCGTAGAACCTGCAGGTCCTGACACTCTAGTCTACTGATGCAAGGACTGATGTGTCATGGTGTCTTGGTTTTGACATGGGGTTACCCAAGGTTTATTGGATTGTATTTGGCTGAATTTAGAAAAGTGTATATACCAGGGGATTTAGTACATGGATATTTAATGGATTCTATGATCAAGACAATTTTTCCGTGGCCACACATGTTGCACCATGGTTTGGTTGAAAAATTTAACCATACTACATGTTTATGGGTGTTTCATCATGTTCATATGTTTAATCATGAAATTATAAATGAAAATTTTCATTTTATTTTCTTTTTCCCCTATTTTCCTTTGAACCCTAGGTAAACTAAGGACCCATTTCACAGAATATGGACCCCATTTTCTCTGCATTATGCACAAGATTCTAGATATCAATTTTTGGGTGATCCGATATTTATTTTTATCTTATCCAGTGGTTCTAATATCTTCCATTCTCACTATCGTTATATGGAAGAATATTTTCATCAATTCTTATAGGTTGTTACTATTAATTATTTATGTAATGATTTTGGTGGGATGATATCCTTAAGGATAGTTCGTTCCTTAACTAATACATGATCAAATATATGCACTTGTTCTTCCATTATCATCCAGAGAATCTTCAACGATTTATGCTGAGAATGGGGATTTGTGAAAATCCATAATTTTATGTTCAATTTATGGGTTCACATACTTCATATTCATTCGGTGACGGTGGAATCAACCTATTGATGATAAAAAGTTTTAAATGAAAGATGAATAAAATATGAATGGGATGTAGTGATTTCATGTGGTTTATGATATATTGGATACTTTCTAGTATTTTCTAGATAATGTTCAATTTATTATTGTGATTCTTAATTTTTTGTCATAGAAGATATGATTCAAATATTTTAAACTATGTAAATATTATATTATAAAGTGAATTACAATAGTTAGGGGGAATAAAAATAATGAAAGAAATATATAGTGCCTTCTATTACTCGAGAAGACTCGACCCTATGACCTATCACGAGTCCCCTAAATATCACAACTAGTAGGATAAAACCCTAGGATATGGTATTATAAATTAATGTATTAATGATAAATGTAAAATTAATTCCATTAATTCTTGAAAATATATAAATATGGGAGTGATGTTTGAATTATCTCTTCGGTTGATTCATAAATATTTTTATCTATATCATTTGGCCCTTTTATTAATGAAACCTACTCATAATTAATCATTTAATTCATGAAAATAAAAGTAAAATATTGTTTACTAGAATAAAATTCATGGGCCTACTAAAAGTCCATCTTTGCTTGTTATAATATTTTATGCATTTGTGTTATAGTCTTTGTTTATCCTTTAATTTTCTATACTTAAAATGACATTGTTGTTATGGATGTTTTTAGTTTGTTTGATCCCTTTCCAATTTTTTATAAAACCACATATG
This sequence comes from Viscum album, assembly GCA_963277665.1. Classification (NCBI taxonomy): domain Eukaryota; kingdom Viridiplantae; phylum Streptophyta; class Magnoliopsida; order Santalales; family Viscaceae; genus Viscum; species Viscum album. Next base: position 136,089,573 of record OY728131.1, read on the forward strand.
GTTGTAATTTTTTATGAGGATTGGACTACATATGTTGAGTGATAGCCTTCATTATTGGCTATTCATCAAGATTTCGTTGATATAGAGATATATGGAACATGTTTAGAGATAGGTTTGACAACTTATTGGATAGTTATATTGCTTCCTTGATTATTTGGCCAGTAAGGGTTGAGATTTGGGCATTCCAATTTTTATTGTTGTTTATTTCATGGAATTTTGTTTTATTGATGGTTGAATTTTTTTTATTTCCTACTAACTACTGTAGTTGTCCTATTCTCTATGATTACACCTTCCTTATGGTATTTTCATATTAAGTCCTTGAATTCCAGGGTAATTGAATAATAAATGAATTAATTAAGAATCATCGAATGCTTGGACAAATTATCTGACATCATTGAATTGAAATATAAAAAATGAAATTTGATTTATAAATGTTTAGTCATGTGATGAAATATAATGATTAAACTAGTATTTTTAAGGGGGGTAAGAGGTGATTATTAATTTTCAAAATTTGTAAAAAAAATCGGAAATGATTACTAATTTTCATGCATGTGTGACTATATTAAATATAGTATCCAATACCTTATTGTGGGAAGATGAGTGTCATGTGGGACATTAGATGTAGTTAGGTCTATGGATAGGTATCTTTCATAAGATTTTTTATGACATACTCATTTCATTATATTTTTTGATTTAATATATTATAACACCTATGTTAGAAAGGTAGATGACACTGAAATGTGTTGGATTTTTTATTTTATTCACAATATCAATTCTAGTGAGGGAAAACATGATTTATTATTACCTCATCTGAGTTATCCCTTTAGATTTTGTATGATTTGTAGGTGTATATGGTATTTGATGGATTAATGTTTAGGGTGTATATATATACATGAATTTATAGATCTTTATTTTACCACGAATGCATATGTGGACTATAGAATCTTGAGTTTATAGTAACTACATATATTATAGCTGGAGTGATTGTGGTTAGTATGGGTGTACTTGCATTGGATTTTATTACTTGAGGAAAAATGCATGATATTGAGGCTATAATGGATTTTATACTAGTTACATGGTTATGAGATGTGATTATTATATGTGTCAAATATGAGTAGGAAGATATTATGATATGTCTATGATATGTATTTCTAGGGTGGAGGGGATATTGATAACATATAGATCTTATTGAAACACCTGATATATGGAATTTCGGAATTAGTGAAACAAACCAATGGGTAAGTGGATGCAAAATATCTTCCATATGTATATTCTTTTGATATAGAATGACCTAATTATATGATTTACTTGGTGAGAGATCTGCAAGAGATGGAAAATGATTGATTTGGGAAATACATTCCTAATGAGTTATGTAGAAGCTTCAAGAGTTTATGGTAATTTTTTCGGCTTATGTTTTAGTTTTTTCATCTTACATGACATAAAATTCACATATTGGGATGCTTTAAATATTATTTATGTTACGGAGTTGGGTTTCATGATCTTTTCAATTATAGTTACTATTTATATATGAGAATAATGACAACATTTTGTTTTCAATATATACCCTTAGTGATAGTCTTTGACCCATGATCTATTGGAGGCATGCATCTGGGGTCATCCACATTATACCAATTATATAAAGAGGGTATTAGATGATGTGGGGGGCTGTGACATAATCTCCAAAAAATATGATCTTGTTCCACACATAGAAGAACATTTCAATATGAAAAAGTCAGATATAATAAAAATTGCACCTTATAGATTCTTATGCCCAGATGAACTTTTAGATGAAAGGGAAATGTTAGTACTATGAAAACTCTCTCATGGACTAGAATATGTCATTTATAATGGAAACAACTTCAAAGAACCTATTAATTAACATATTGAGATAAAAATAAATAAGAACCAATAACTAAAATACTATGTAACCTTTTTCAAAAACTATGTGAAATAGTGATATTCCAAATATTAGGCTATATTAAAAGATTATTATTATTTTTCATCTGATTATAATTTTTAATGAGATAATGAGGTGGATAGAAAGTATCTTACATTATAGGAGAAGCAGGAAATGATGTTTATGTCCTAGAGGCCCTGTTTCATTGGAAACCTAGCCTTGAAATGTGTAGAACCCCTCTGAAACATTATAAGAAGAAAGTTTCATGACTTCCCATGAAAAGGGAACATAATAGAAGTTTCATACACACATAAAATAACATCCCTACAAAAGGTAAGGGAAAATAGATGATTTGCACATCTAGGTAGGGAGACATGTGATTTTATCAAAATATTCATGGCTATATTACATGTTTTTATTTATTATTGGAATATATTAACAACTATGAAGTCGGTAGAATATTTTAAAATAGTTTTATAAAACAAAGTAAAGAAAGAATTAATATTATTCCAATAAATCCTTCCATTAAAACTGTGTCGGTATTGAAAATTTCATGGGATGTTTAGTAGGAATTAAAGGTGTGAACCAACACACATACATTGAAACATATATTCTTTTTAAAAATATATTTCATGGTCCAGTTTAAGATAATCACTAGGAAAAAATTTTTCATAAAAAGGAGTTATAAATCTACCACTTAACAAAATATATTTTAGAAACACAAGAATATGATTTATAAAATTTTTAAAAATACATTTTTAGATAAGTCTCATAAACACATGTGAAATAATCAGCTCAATGAAAGGTATAAATTAAGGACATTAATTATTCTTATAAGGATAAAAAATGAATAAATATGTTTTAGAAAAGAAAATTATAAATAGAAAAGTTTTAAAAGATACTTATTTGTAATATTACCAAAGTAAGATTAGCCTTCATGTTGGTATATAAAGATAATATCAAGAAAAGGATAATGATGTGAAGTTAGATTCTATCAGAAAGTTTACACTAGTTGATAAACTCTAAACTGAAATACAAAGTAATTGTGGTATATAGTGACTCAGTAAATTCCTCAATTTTAGGAATGTATAAAATACCCTCTCTACATATATATATTTTTTTTACCTATTGTTGAAGTGTTAGATTTTATTTAAGAGAAATGATCTATGGGTGGTTGAATCAAGACCTAAAAGTTATTTGTTCACATTATCTGAGGTTTAATTTTTTATTATAGTAGAAAAATGGGTTCCTATTGAAGCTAAAATTACATGTATATGAGTTCAATTTGAATAAACAAGCAATTACAAGTGGCATGAAAATATGTATCAAGGTCCAATTGAAGTGATGTAGCTAGAAAACTTGTTAAAATTTGGCATCAGACCTTGATGATGATAAATAATACCTTGATGGAGGACAAGTAATGAAAATGATTTTCATGATTTGTTATTTTGGTATAATTTGTGGCTTTACATGTGATATAAACTGATAGTTTTGGGATATCAAAAAATGATTTTTATTGATGAATTTCATAATGAATTAAATCATATATTCTATTGTGAAGCTGAGGAAGCCATGTAATTTTAATGATAATTATCTATATGTGGAATCCTCATCAACCGAGGAATTACACCCAAAGAAGCATGTGAATATATTTTTCTTAACAAAATTGATATCAATCTATTTTTAACAATTGTTAACACGTGTGATACCTATATATGATCCAAGAAATGAAATTTTTATGACTAAGACTTTGGGTAATTAATGTCTATTGACTAATGTTTTCTGGAATGTGTGGTTTGGTTTCCACTAAGAGTTACTTGTATAATGCTAAAAAATTATGAAAGTAAGTATCTAAAATAGTAGGTGGAGTGAAATGGAAAAAAATATAGTTTTTGGATTAATATCTTGTTCCCTTCACTATGTTTAGGTTTAAATGAATTTGTGTTTTTTTATAAATAATTAATGACTAGTAATTTCAATTAATAAATTTATTTTATATTTTATTCATTGTTGGGGAACTTTCATAAACATTAAATACATATATGGAAGAGGTGTATCTTACTACCTATATATATGATAGAATTACTATAATGATATAGGGGGAGAATATTTATTAATAATTAGGATTGTGCATCATCTTGATAAGTTGAATCCTAACATGGGGTGTCCCCAAAGAATATTTCAAGTAAAATATAAATTAAGGGTCATGTTTTTAACATCATGGAGATGTGAGAATTATTATAACATGTGTTATTTAAAAATGAAAATATATAATATTGTATTTGATTTCAAATAGGGATAATATAACATAATGAATTTTAGGGTTGTTTACGTAAAAATGTATATAAATTTAAATGTTCACCCAATGGCAGATAAGATATAAACTAATATATTACAATTTTATATGACTGAAATCGTGTTGTTTGGTTAATATTGGATTCATGATAGTGTTGTTATAAATTTTAAAGGGGTATATTTTAGAAATTATAATGGGAAAGGTAAAGTGTTGAATTTATTGGGAACCATATTAATGAAGTTATTGTCAATCTGTGGAGTTTTGAGGTATTGGGCATGTTTAAACCGAAAAATATATATTTTATATGAGTAAAATGGTAGTGATAAAGAATTGAGAGTCATATTTTATAATTTAGGATCTTGATAAGGAAAAAAGAAGATTCCTAAATAAATCTCTCACCCTGAACATCACTATATTGTGGTGAATTTGGTTATGTTATTGCAATACAAGAAATGTATAGGGTGAATAAGGTCGAGTGTACTAGGTGATAAAGGATTTTTAAGTATTATTTTGGATTTAGAGGATAACTAGACTAAGAAAAATTATATAGGTAACAAGTTAGTTAGATAGTTGTTACATATTTTTAATTCATGACTTCTTTAAAGAATATCTGGATGTAAAAGAGACAAAAATTAATTATGTATAAACGAAGGTTCTAAAGATAATTATTTGTTCAGAAGGATTTTTAAAGGTCGAGATATATTATAGAATACATATAGAAGTTTGAGATTATTTTTGAATAATATTTTTAACACTGTTATGAGAAGAAGTTTACATAATTGTGGATAATCCCATATCATAGGGCTTCCTTTTCTTCATAAGGCTCACTCTTTAGAAAAGGAATAAAAAACTACCTACTGACCATTATTTTTATTGAATGAAAAATATGGAAAAAATTATGGAACTCACCATGTGAATCTATATATCATTTCATGAAAATGTAAAAAATTTACAAGGATGATAAATATACTTTCTAAGGTACATCTGGAACATTATATGTTTGAACTAAACATCCAAAGGTTCCAAATAAGGTTAAATAATTTTTTAGATTCAACGTATTACATCATTAGGTTTATTTATGAACATAATATGGCCAATAAATGGATATCATAAGGTTCATTTATGGAATTTATAAGGATCATTAGTGAACATCATAAGTTTCACTACTTTTTATTGATTTTTAAATAAAAATGAAACTCAAGGGGATGTTTTTAAGGGTAATCTATGCTACTAGAGTATTCTTATCACTACACCTTTATCTATGGAAATAATTCACGACCAACCACATGGATTACAAAGAATATTATTAATCACAATAAAATATTAATAAATTGATAAATTTTAATAAATTAGATTGTATATTTTATGATATATATTTACAATATTTTGGAGAGTCATTGAGAAATAAATGATTTCGGAATTGTAAAATTGATTGATGAGATTTGGTGGAATAATTAAAAAGGTGATCATAGAGATTTTCAATAATAGAAAGACAAATATATCTCAATGTATATATATTTAATATATATTATATATATTGTTTAAAAATATAAAAAAATTGAATAAGAATTTTGGTTAGTTGAATGTGAGCTCTCAAGGCTGATATTAATGAAGAAATTTTCATATTTGAAATGGAAAACAATACCTCATTGAAAAGATAAAAATATCCCATTTAATTATTCTATGAATAAAAATAAATTTGTTCGTTTTCTTGGTATACTTTCCCATTATTATTGAGAATATGTGGAGGAGTTTTATATGGTAAATATGGATAATCTCTCATAATTAGAGATAATATAATTATGGATAGAGTGAAATATGGAGATATATTTCTCCATATATACTAGAGCAATATATGAATGAAAGATAGAGGTTTTTTCATTGATATATCAGAATATTTTTTAGCGGATTTTGAGTTGAAAAATAGATTTTGTTATAGTGAATATTAGTAAAAAATGGTGACATAACTGTTTAGTGAATAAAAAGAGAAACTTTGAAAATTGTGTTGAAAATAAGAATAATGAAATGGATTATTTATCTATAGAAAAGGATAGAGATTTACAATTCTAAGCTAAGAGAAGGATTGAATACAATTTGATACTTTTTTATGATCCTATAAATGAGGAAGAAGTTAGAGTATCCATGAAATATCAAAGAAACTACATGTTTTTCGTTGTGATAATGATCACATTTTTCCATTGACAGAGTATCTTTGGGATGGAAAAGCACAAAAATACATCTATTGTAACTAAAACAATGATAATAATGTTTGTATTATATTGAAATAAAATGTGGAAATCCATTATTATATCAATTGTAAAAAAGGGATGAAATTAGGGAAGTTATCCTTAAGTGGAAGTGAGTTATCCCGAACATTTTATGTGGGGGGACCGCATGTCCCGAAGTAGTATAGAAAAAATCCAACACTAATGTTTATGGTTAATGGATTCTTGTGAATCAATATATTATCCACTAGTTTCTCCATGGATTATCCTAGTGATGGTGAACCATGTAAAAACATCGTGGTCTCTATGCTTGATTGTTTTCATTCAATATGACATAATTTATATGTGTGGGTAAAGAATAATTTATTAAATAGGTTAACAGATAAAGAAAATATGGGCAAAAATTAGATCATCATAAAAAAATAACATAATGGTGGAACTACTAATGACAAGATCAAGATAATCTAGGTAACTAAGGGTGTGAGGGAAATGTGATTAAGTTATAAAATATCAACAACCATATTCACCCCCTCTTAGTGTACCTTCTGCTAGTATCCCTAATGGGTGAGCATATGTTAACCTAGATTAATCACAATTTCTTTTCATTTAATTAATTATTAGATATTGGCACAACAAATATAAAAAATTATATCGAATGACAGATTAAAGGGATATTGAATTGAATCTATATGAAATGTTTTCATTGGAATTAATTTATTCAGTTGATTATTTGGTAGCATGCTTCTATGCTGTTAAAAAATTTTGTGATAAATATGCTTTAACAATTTTTAGGTAATTAAATTTTATAATGATGTAATGAATTGGAAACCTAAAATTGTTTGACTTATAATTTAATAATGAGAATGAATTAATGATATCTTTATAAATAATGATTGGAGAGAATAGTTTTCTTGATTCTATGATATATTATATTTTACTTTTTATTTTATACTGTTAGACGTTTCACTATGGTTGAATATATGGTGGATTAGTTTTAATACATTTTTTCTTTTAGTGAGTTGTGGAAGAGGCTTTGATGACGTTTTTTTATTATGGCAGTATAAATAAGTTGATGTTGTTTCTTCTTTAATAATAATGGATTATTCATGTATACTAGAATTTTATATATTAATTTACTAATTTGGAATGGGAAGAGGGTCTAGTGAATAAATAAAGTGATGAATAATCAGTAATATAACAATATAATTTTTTTAAATGTTAGTTTTTTATAATGTAAATAAAGTGTAAGTGTGGTTGATGGATTTTAATATGGAAAATGAATTAAAAATTCTACAAAGAGTTAATGTATAATTTATAATGACATATGAAATATGAAGATGTTATGTATCTTTTTTAATGATTCAATCAAACATATTGTAATTTTTTTGTTTTTATTAGTAGTGAAAATAGTTAATGTTTTGGGAAGATGATAGTACGGTGATGAGTTGTGGTTATAGAGGGGTTGTGATAGGATGTTTAACTTTGGTCAGGTTTGTGTGTTACTCTATATGTATGATCATTATAGTTTATTTTTTTGCACACCATCACTTAAGCTAGGATATGTGATTGATTCCCAGATAATTTGATTGGGTCTTGGGTGTACCCCCAACATTATGGATATTGGTGATATGGATGTATGATTACTACCCCTATTTTCCATCTCTTCTTGAAATGGTGTGGTTATGTGGTGATGAAATGTGGTAGAGATGAGTTTATGTGTCTGTCTTATGGTGATGTTTTAATAATGTGGTAAATGATTCTAACATAGTTATTCGATTACATGGTGTGTTTCTATAGTTGTATAGTTTGGTTTGTAATGTGGTATGCGGTTATGGTATGGGGATATAGAATGTATGGGACCATAATCACATATATTTATGGGATATTTAGTAGACTAGATTAGCGGAGAAATATTAATGGGTTCTTTTTGAATATTTCCATGATTAATATATTACAATACATATAGTAGGATTTTGTATATAAGCCTCGGTGATAACGAGTTTTAAATGACCTTAGAATAAGTAGTAAATTTGACTCATTATTTATTCACTAAGGCCTTGGTATAAATCTCCGAAATTGACCTAATATTTTATTGGGATGCACCAACTATCCTTACTATAATTATTACTCATACTAAATTATAATATTTGTAATTATTTTTAGGAAATTTTTTTTGATTTATTTGGAAATAAAATATATCATGGTGTGATGGTGCTCTGATTTTAGTGTTACTACCCTATGAGATTCTTTTTTGGTAAATATCTTCAATACCGTTCTTATTTATGTATTTTCATTGATTATATTAGGATAACAAGACTATTTTTTATATTTATAGATTTTATTGGTGGTTTATTCTATTACATCTGGAATTGTGAGTGTAATATCACCCATATGGGTACTTTATTCACTGAGTGATAGTTATTAACCCTTGGAATATTGGAAGTGATATTTGAAAGTCTCTCATTCTTTCATTATATTCCTAGGATGTGTTTTATTGCATATAATTCATGAATCATCCCTCATAATCTAGTGTAGATACTAGATCAACAAGGAAAATTGATCATGTTTTACCTATTGAATGATATTAATCTTATGTTTGAGACTATGAAATATGATATGCTCACCAGTTGTATCACCTCCCAAATCCCACTAATATCCATCCTCTTAAGAAAAATTATTAATTTTTTTCCTAATATATTTTCCCTTCCTAAACAAAATGATCTAACATATCATAGAATTGAATAATAGGATTTAATCCTAAGTCCAAGATAACTACAATTTTTTCCTCCACGAATGTTTTCTCACACCATGGATTCATGGAGACAACTTCTTACAATACTTGACTAGGCTCCACTATCTAGATGTTCCCAAATTATATATATTGTTGCAAAAAAATTTCCGTTTTTTCTCACCAACATCATGTGATTGATCTTTCTAAGGAAAACATTCACCTTTAGTCCATGTGAGTATACTAAACATATTTGAGTGTTCGTTTTTCCCGTTATGGGTATCATAATAAATTTCTTTCCTAGTGTTCAACCACATGGATTTTTGAATATGTGGATTCGAATTAATTGTGTAAATAATATATTGATACATGAAAATTATTTGTGATTTTCTTGATGAATACTCAATTTTATATTGAAATTTTCCTTTAATATTAACGAATTATGGGTTAAAATATTTAAATTTCTCAATCATATAGCTTGAAAACCTATTAAAGTATTAAATTTTTTAAAAAAAATTTCAGTATCTATTTATTTATTTATAATCTCAATACTTGATCTCTTGTGAAAATTCAATCATGAGTAAGAAATCAATATATAACATGTATGTTTTTTGATATATATGTTATTTTCATGATACCCACTCTCAAATTACTAATCTTGAAGCTCATTCTCTCAAATTGATCATTCATGGTTATTCTCTAATGTTGATAGTCTATTAATGTTGCACTTCAGAGCTGTGAAATTATGAGACCTTTTTTGATGTACCTTTCATAGAGTCCTCATTATTTCAATATACACTTGTTTCTAACAATTATAACATTTTATTTTATCCCAATTTTATTTATACCATCAATTTCCATCCTTCTCCTCCTCCTGGGGTGATTTAAGAATCACTATTTCAAACTCAACCATACATGTTACTAATATTATATACCTACTACATTTCTTATTGATATCAAGGTATACAACTTTGCAATTTAATATCCAGATTATATGGACGCTTTTTATCACTATTCTAAATGGTACTTTCTTTATTAAGGTATTTTATATTTATTGTCATTCTATTTTTATCATAGAGTATAATATTTTTGTACCATGAACTCTTGTTGATACTAAATCTAATTTAACTTGGTTATCTATAACGGATGATGGGTTCTGTTCTTAGATGGAAAATTATACTTAGGGATTGGTCCCTCTTTCATCTAGAAATAAGGTCATTTTTCATAAATGGGTTTATATTTGGTGGGTTAATATAGATGGATATCTAAATATTATTTATTCTTGACTCTTTAGCCAAGGTTATTCTCAAAATTATTGGATTAAATACTTCTAAACATTTTATCTAATGGAAAAATTTATTATGATCGGTTTTTATTTCATTTTTTCTTCTCATAAATAACATTTCTAATATTTAAATGGGAAAGATATATTTCTAAATTTATTCCATTATGAGGATTATTATATGAATTATCTTTCTGAGTTTTTTATTCATGATGAGTGTTCAAAGGTATGACATCTTCATCTCTCCTTTTATGGTCTTAAATAATATATATGTGTCTAGGATGATCATTTTTATACAGTTTTGATTAATATTATCTTCACATTGATTTTCATAGTTCCCTAAGTAATTTATAATTATTCATCTTGTGCTAGTATGATTTTAGCATATATTGATGAAATTTATATCATTGGTCATGAATCTATGAGAATTTATCATCTCAATTCCTTTTGTAATCATAACATTTATACAAAATACATGGACTCACTAAATAATTCCATGGTTTCATTAGTATCTTGATATCTATTTTTTCTTTATATATATAAAAATACATTTTATACAATTTTAGGGTTTGTATATGTATCTCACTAACATCTTTGACACTCCTTGTAAACTGCATGAAAATGATATGATAGTGTGGTATTCTCATTAATGGATCGATATCATCATATAGTTGTAAAAATGAAATACCTGAATATGATGAGACTATATATTTCGCATATAGTTTTCTTAGTTATTCAGTTTATGGAACATTCTACTAAATTACACTAGAATATAGATCTTCTTATTATTAAACATATGAAAAATAAATTGATTTTGAATTTTATATATTCAAAATATAAATGTATTTTTTTATTTTGGTTATTTTGGATTTTATCATCTATAAGATTTAGTGGAAATCTTATTTCATGTTTTTGTAGAGAAGTAGACTATATTGAGTAATTATGAGTATAATATGAGTAATAAATCATGTTATATAAACAAGGATAAAATTTCGGTTGTTAAAAAAAATCAATTATGTATAAAGAAAGAAAATATAATAAATAGGGTTTTGATATGTGTATTCATGAAAAAATATAAATTATTTTTAGTGTTTCATATTAAATGTGAGAGTGTAAAAAGTGAAGGCATTGAACAAGGGAAAACACAACCCTTAGGGTATTTATGCATTACATGGAAAGTGGTAAAACACATATTAGAATAATCCTTATTCTATATACCAATTTAATTCCCAAAAAATGTAATTAAAAACATCTAAAATTCCTTAAACTCTACTCTCATCGCGGATAATGACTTACTCATGATGTTAAGATTCACTGTATGGTTTCTATTTTCCCTTATGAGAATTTTTTTTCTTTCAATTTATATAATTATGTTTTGAAAAATACCCTTAATCTCTCATTCCTTATGATACAATAACCATAACCTTAGTGTATGGATTGGGTTTCCACTCTCATTTTACCACATCCACCCTGAGATCAATTAAAAGTTTACATTTTTTTAACGCATTAAGATAAAAATAATGATTAATATAAATGAATTTTTAAATTAGTAATATATTTAAGAGAAAACATATTCCCCTTCTTCCCCCTTATAAATTATAGGCCTACCATACTTAAAAAAATATAGGACAAGAGAGTATGAGGATACGTTATAGAATTATGCTCATCGTTCTAGTCTCCTCCTCAATCTACATCTTGTTTTAGTTACCTCCTCCATTGAATGGATGGATTGAATAGAGAATAGAAGAGTATTTATGAGAGAATTATTATGTTAGTGCTCTGTGTAAAGTGAATAAATAGATCAATTAGAAACCCCTCAAGATTGGGTCCCCCCCCCATTTAATTGAATTTTCAACTTACTAATGTTTACCTACAATTTATTTTTGTCATGATATGTATCAATGAGTAATTATCCTTATTAAGTATTTCCACCTTGTCAAATCTTTCATTTAGATTCATTAATATTCAATGAGGTTCTCTCATCACTTACTCTAAGTAGAAAAAAATGAGGCAACAAATTATATTTCTTAAACTATAATCATCTTCCTTCTGACATCATTTTAAACATATTACCATATTTGGGTAAAAAAAAGAATAAATACCCTTCAAACATTCATGCATCCAATATGTGATGGGGGTATATTTTTTACAACTTGATGGTCCCCACTAAATTTGTTTTTATCATACTCTTTGATGATTCTATAATTAACCAATTATGTATCATGTTTTAATTTTCAAGCAATCCAAGGGGTTTTGAATGAATTGGTGAAGCATGAGGATTAATTTGCGATTAAGACACCATTGATAAAGGTGGATGTTATGTTGAGGCATTAAATTCCATAAGGATACCATGAGAATTTGTTTCAGTGTAGGAAATGTTTCTTTCTCCTTCCATTTACAAACATGGGTTGATGATGAGATCTTTTAATAATAAATGTAATCTTTATATAGTGAAAATTTTATTTTAGTGCCATATCTTCTTTGATGTTATAGTTCATTAATTTTTCCTTCTTTAAAATCTATAGATGATTATCATTTGAATTCAATGGGGGTGTCCAATGAATTGGTTTTGTTTGTGGGTATTTTGAATTTATTTGAGCCCAATTATAGAAATTGAGGAAGATTTTAGATCCTAGGTGGACAACTCAAATTATAGAAGGGATATACCTAATGTTATGTTGAGCTCTATTGAAAACTATTGAATCCCCAATTAATTATCAAATAGTCGGGTAGAGCAGCCCCACATCAAATATTGTCTTATACTAGTCACTTTTTAAGCTAGATTTCACCCCACCACTTGTTTGAGTGTTCATTACTATTTTTAATGTGTGTTTCTTTTGGTGTATCACTAACCTACACTACACCCCTATGTTTTTGAGTCCACTGATTATCATGGTACTTATACTATTACAATGTACCCATGGGCCGTAACTACAATTTTCTGAGTTTATCAATGGGATATAATTTTCTTATATTTAGAATCTGATGTTTGATTTAGTATTAATGGATTTATTATCACATGTTTAATTGTAAATATATTACTTTAGTAGTTTGGATAATCACAACATGTTATTTTCATAAAAAAGGTAAATTTTAATTGAAAAAGGAAAAAATTATAAATTCATCTTCATGCAGGAGTTTAATTGAAAAAACAAAATTATATTTTGGGTTCAAAATTGGGTATTTACCCAAGGTGAAGTGGGTGTTTAATTTTTAAGTGGTGGTGGGTCGTCCTAAAAAAATGGGAGATCATTTTTAATTAATTGTTAAATAAATAAAAATTCATTTTCTAATATCTTGACCATGACTCTTCTTTTTAAATGTATCATTTAGATGTAATCAAGGGTTTATTTGAGGATCCTACATGTGATATATATTAGATATATTACAAAATATTAAGGAATCATGAAAATATGATCATTGAATCATCCAAAATGGACATGGTTCTTTGATATGACTCATTTATTTAAATACCTAACTTATCTCCTTTTATTTTTTATCAAACCATTGAATGTTGGTATGAGATTTTAGAATTATTTTTTATGATTCAAAATAAATTGATTAGTTTTTGAATAATTGAAATTTGAAATATGAATTTTTGAGTAATGTTAGAGATAAATTTGTAAGAGGAAATCAGAAATCCTTTTATAATGTTTTCATTTAGTTAATTTATAATTCCTAAAATGGCATTTTGGATGGTCCTCAATGAGATAACTTTACCCAATTAGAGTCACTCCAATCAGGGTTCTGCTTTGGGATAAATAATAAAGATATGTTTCTCCATTAATCATATATTCTTTAAGATTTAAGTTACTTAGAGGCCATATATGAAGAACCCCATGTTGATACATGAGTTAGGGGTAAAAATTAGCTCGGTTTAGAAAGATTGTAAGATTTGGTGATGGATAATATTGTTTAGTTTGTATTCATTATATAAGACATTTAGGAGGTGTGGCGGTAGAGGCAGATACTAGTCGGTGGAATGGTGACCATTCAATATTCCAGTGAATGGTCGGAGGGGTGCTACACCAACCCTATATAACAGTGGATAAGTGGATTTATAGTGAGAATTTGGGACTATATATTATAATTTATATTATATAGTCTAGTTTATTCCACATAATCTCTATTTGGGGATGAAACGACATGCAACATGGTTGTTCTGATTCCATTTGATCTAGAAGATTTAATGACCACTACATGATGGAGGGACATGATACAGGACTCTACCATGATATGATATGGGTTATCTGATCAAATGAAAGGAAAACCATGATTTAATCCATTGGAGATACATTATAATCCACACATGTATTTGTGTCGAGGTCCCTTGTGATACCCCTAACTGGAAGAAACATCCATGTTCATTTATGGGTGTCTAGGACCCTCAGATTGGGTTTTGAAAAATCCATTGGATTCTTTATTACACCCTAAACCTAATGGAACCTAGTTTGGGTCATTTGTATGTCATTTTATTGATTAAATAATTAATAAATGCTCAAATTATTGATTAAATAAGTTTTATAAAATAATTATATTAATTATAACTTTTTAAAAGACTTGTATAAGTGGAGGAAAACCACTAACAACAAGGATATAAGTTATTTTAAGATTGAAATAATTAAATAAATAGATACTAGATAAGAATATCTAGATTTTTTTGAGTTGTAAAAGTCAAAATAATATTATTACATGATAATAATAATAGTAAAAAATTGTTGTTGACAAATATAAATATGTACTAGAATTAATCAAGTGATGTTATATTGATTCATGGTATATAGTGATTGGTCTATGATTATTGTTCAACATTTGGGATAGGTGGTTCATGGATAAAGGGAGTAAATCATTGAGATTTATACTGATTTTTCATAACAAATGTTGATAAAACATTAAAATGTTATTAATTTATAGGAAACGTGAATTCTTGATGGTACCCATATGTAATAAAGATGTAGAAATTAAATTAGAATAATTAAATATGTGAATGTAATTTTCAAATAAATAATAAATAATATAGCCAATTTAGTGATGTATTTAGTGTCATCAAGAAGTGGTGAATTATAGAATGTATTATAAAGGATTAAAATTGACAGAGTTAACTTTCTTGTGTAGATCGGACTATTTATATCATAAAGTGAAATAAGATTTTCAGAAATAATAATTATGGAAAAGGTGATTGATGTTGAAATGAGTTTTGATGATGTCTAATGATATAGGTAAATAGAGTAAATTGAGTAATTATAAGGATGGTTATTCCCTAAAATGATGTTACTAGTTCACAAAAAAAAATTAGGAATTCTTATTTAATGACCTAAAATGGATAAAAGATTAATAAGAAAATTTGTTTCAAGCCATAGAGACTATGATAATGGAATAATTCAAAAACGAATTTATGGGATCAATGAGAGTGGATGTGTGTTGTAGGGGGGTAACCTTATTTGGTTGACATGATTTAAATGAAATCCCTAGTGAATGGAGTGGAATTAGTCTGGTTTTGATGTGAAAATTTAATTAATTCCAAAAAACTCTATATAATTAATGAATTATTATCACTATCATGTGAAAAGATGTGTACATGGAAAATAATTCTAGATGTTGTGGTATCCAGTGATAATAAATTAGAAAATAATATTTATTGTGATATGATAAAACTATAAGGATAATTATGTAACTAATATCTACACATTATTGAATTATCATGGACATTTTATGATCTAGGATAGTGGTATTCTGATGAGGATGATGCAAAAACTCTCGATTTATACAGAAAAATATTTTATGACCGATATGTGGGATCCTTGATTAGCATTGAGGTGATTATTTATGTGTACTTATCTTCTTTGTGATGTGGTTATTCCAATTAAGTATGAATATTGATGGTGATGGGGTATGATGGTGGCTATCTTATAAAACCACCCTCTTTCTATGGTTAGAGTTATATATTAGTGAATCTCCCTCGTTTTCACAAATCTATAAATTTAGGTACTAACAATGAAGTTTTTATTCCCGATCCTCTACTCATACACCATTATAAAATGACATAGATCAACCATTTAGAGGAGATAGTTGGAGATAAGTATCTTCACTAACAACTATAGTGTAGGATTGATAGATATGGTTGATTCTTATAGTATCTCTGATGCAAGAACATAACAAATGAGATAAGTGGAGTTGAGTAGTTCCTATTACATCCCAATTAGTATAATGTTATGGGTGGTGATTCAATCAAGCAAAGAAACCCTTTATCACCCACAATATAGAAATTGAGGTGGGAAATGATGCATCAGATATTATAGCTCCTCCAACCCCTAGAAATTGAACTAAAAGAGTCCGGATATAAAGATATAGTCTTGGAAATGTGTACTTGCTATATTATACCAATATAAATCTTTATCCCAAGATATGATTACTTTATTCAGTTTTCAAACATATAATCATTGATATCCATATATATGTGTGTGTGTGTATTTCCTTCCACAAGAGTAGGATATTTTCTTCTGAACATTTGAGATAGATGGAAATGTTTGTTTCGTCTTGTTCTTATGAGATATTTAGATACATTTATTTCCATTAGTATCTCATAATCAATGCATATAGGGTTAATTAATTGACATGAAATCTATAATTGGTTGGGAGATATGATTATTATTTCATTGTTCATAAATATTGTTATTCTATGAGCTTGATTATTGTAAAATATGGTTATATTAATCTATATGGATCATTTTTAATCTTATTAATGATATCAGGCGATGTAAAATTATCTACAAATTAATTTTTATTGTTGTTCATAGAACGTAATGGTTTACAGGGTCAGTACACTACATGGGATGAGCATACCAATTAATCTTATACTCACTTGTACATGTAAAATTAATCATTATTCAAATTATTTCTCTGTATATAATTTGATACTAAGGATTGATGTTTGCTGATCATCATGATAGATAATGGATTTGGTTAGCTAATAGATTTGAGATATTATAATGATGGAAACTCATATATTTTCAGTACATTCGATAACATTTGTTTTGGAAGTAATGTTTATACCTTGTAATTCACATGAATCATTTTAAATTGTCTCATGGAGATTATATATAAATATGTGTGTGTGTGTCTATTTTATTGTTCGGTTTTTTCTTAATGAATAATATGGTGAATGCAGAGGTGTGATAGTTGGTTATATACTATTTAAGAGGTAATGACTCCCATGATTGTATAGATACCTCAATAATGGTTTCTAAATAATAGACTTATAGTGTATGGATTGGGGGGTTTACATACTAGTAAAATGAGTCAAGATAGAATGTAATCATAGTGATAGGTTTAACTATATAGTTAGATATAAGTGATTAATTGTTTGGATAGTTAGAGTGAGTTTTATTATGGATGCTTTGAACCACCAATAAATATTTATTTTATTATCAATATCAAGTACATGAATAAGGAAATACCAGATAATAGAAAGATCCACCCTTGAGTCGTAGATTTATGATGTAATGAATCCTAATAGCATATTCTCTTACATGGTTGGCCGCCTCCGAATGAAAGGTACCATTACCTGAGAAATTTAAAATTCACTCACCTTGTGTCACCTTGGAAGCAAGAAAATCAAAAACTACATTCCCTTACAACCAAATATATTGGATATTCATGTGTGTTCTCATAATAATCTTTCACATATGAATAATATTAGATATAAAATAAGGGCTGATTTGAGTTTCATATAAAGAATTATAAAATTCTATAGAATTAGTCTCAGTCACCGCAAGGTGAATATTCCTCCAATTTTCAAAAAATAGAGACAAGTGAGAAATGATAGGGATTCATATTTAAGTGAGTTTCATCATCCAACATAAGATGAAAAATATAAATTTAATGATCCCCACTAGTATCAAATAACCCCCCCCCCCACATGACACCCAGGTGGAAAGAACCATATGTGTTCAGTCTCGATCCTAAATAATGGGGATGTCACAAAACCCAATACCCCTTCCCATTACTGGTAACCTTATTGGGGGTGGGATAGGAAACCTGAAGTGTTTAATAGGAGGTAGAAGTCTCATATTCTGTTCTGATCCAAATTAGATCAATTATAGTTGTTTTTGTTTTTGAATATAATACATATAATCCTACGATAAATATCTTCATTTCATGCTTCCTTAATTATTTATAGATTCCCCTAAGAACCTATATAAATTATGATACATCTTTCTATTTTCTCAAATCCAAGAGAGTCTACACACTAGAAACATAGTTTGAGAATCAAATTTATTAATAACTCTTGGAAAGCTAGTCCTATGATGTTATCAAATGAGCACTACACTGAACTCTCTCATTCAGTTTTGAAAAATTAGTGGCCTAAAGTTTCAACCAGTAGTTCTATGAAACACTAGAATCTAGAAGAAAGGATGACTCCTAGTAATTTGATATAATATTAAGAAGGAATTTAATTTTTCCTAACATGACAATCTAGGTTGTTCAATTTAGTTGTATTCTCCTAACACCAGAGAATCTCCCAAAATAATCATGGTGATTAGAAACCTTCTGCAATCTATGGAACCATTTCGTTGAAAAACCTCGTGAAGAAGATACCATGAAGACAAACTAACATATCCATGAAATCTTCTAAACGTATATTTCATTTAATTTCATTTATTACTTTGATTTGTGGGTTTCCCAGGAATTTTTGTGGAAATGTTGGGTTTTTCAAATTTGGGCCAAACCGGGATCCCATTTCCATATTTAAAAATAAATTTTGATTCCTTAACAAATCCTTTATTTTTAAACATTTTACACCCATTCTACTTCCCAATGGTAATCCCCTGGTTTATTAAACCCACAAATTTAATTTGGACCCCGTAGGAATCCATAATAATGATAGATTTGGGGGTTTTATTAACGTTTTGGGCCATCCCATATGCCCATTTCCTACTTTAAATTATTATTTCTTATTATCAATATACCATTCACATTTTACTATTTTTTGGTGATTACACCTTCCAACCAAAGACAAAAAACCTGATCCTCACTCTCATTATCTATTTCTCTTCTTTGGAGCTCATTTGGATCACGAATTAGAGAGAAACCTCTCAGGGTTTCTAAAAGAATCCATATTTTAAAAGGTAATTTGATTATTTCATATAACATTCAATTTCCACACTTTCTCCCCCATTTCAGCCCCTATATAACCTACTCAGTCTCATTTGATCCTATTTATACGTTTTAGTTGCTTGTAGATTCAACATTTGGTAGATTTGGTGTGGTTTCATCAAGATTGTTCATGATAAGTGATTTTTTCTTGGTTTCTTCCATTTTCCTTAGAGTTTCCTCCCTCTTTCTTGATTTTATATAAATTTTAGAAACTAGGGTTAGAACCTATGGTTTTATTTTTCTCTTTTTGGTCAAATCATGTTGTTTAGGGTCAGTTTTTACCCCTGTGTGGTGCGGCAGTGGTGCGGTTGATGTTTCGCACCATGTTTTGAGGTTTTCGACACAAAAGCTAGGTTGTTACATGTGTAAGAAATTATTTATGAGTTATATTTCATGATTTACTAAATTTTATATTCTTTATATGATTTATGTGGTGCGAAAACTGTTTTTGATTGATTTGGTTAAGCATTTAATTTTATAGTTTCACTTTAGCTTTAAATTGGGTGTTTTTGATGTGTAACTCTTGGGGTAGTATTTGAGTGTATTTTATAACATATGCAAGTGGTTTAATAAATGCTTTTTTTATTCCAATTCTTCTATAGAAGGTCCTTCGTGTTCCTTTGGGTTTAAAAGAGGGTTTTTGAATGGGTTTTATGTGTAAAACCATGTAATGCCTCTTGAAAGTGTATTATGAAAATCTGTGTTTTTTAGGTACATCTTTTGTGGTATTATTCGAGGTCATCTTATAATACTAGAGAGTTGTTTAATAAACATTTATAGGGATTAAAATTCTATTTTGGAATTGTATTGGTGTGAATTTGGCTTTGAAAGAGGTTTTTGAAATTGGTTGTGTGCAAAACATAGTTATACCCCTTGGGTTTGTTTTATGAAAATTGTAAATGTATTAATGGGTTAAAGAAAGTGGACAAAGGATGTACATGTACTGTTTTTGTGATTTTTTTCACCTAAAATAATTTTTTGCAAGATAAAGTGTTCGGTTATGATGTAAAAAGTTTTCATAATGTTTTGTAATTTGTGGAGGAGATTTATGAAATTATGATGTCTGTGAAAAACATGATTGTGGGCTGTTTTGTGTGAGTGTGATGTGTAAAATGGATTTTTGTTTATGAAAATGGTATTATGTAACATTTGAATGTGATTATATGTTATTTTTAGAATATTGGGAATGATTTTATATAATTGTTAAAAGATTTTTTGAATTGTGAAAGATATACAAAATGTGTTATGGGCTTCTTTAGTGTGAGTTTGATTTCAAAATAAATTTAAATGAAAAGGGGGTTGATGTGTCTAGTGTGATGTACATGTAGGATTTTTGGTGAATATGTGATTTGGGAGTGGTATTTTCATGTGAAAATTGTATTTCATGAATTTGTTATCTTGTTTGTGCACAAGAGGGAAACTTGTGTATCAAGGTGGTTGGACATGCACTAGTATGCAAGTGATATCAGGGGTTTTGGCCTCAGTTTCACATAGCATGATATAATATGACAACAAAAACTAAAATATAATGATTATAATTATTCGGGACCACTAGGTTATGGGTATTTTCTCTACTAGTGTCTCGTGCACGAGAATGAATAGTGTGATGGTTACTCTTACCGAGATACGAGGTACCTTGGACCCACAACGAGCCAGTGCCTATGGATTATTTTCCAGTTGCTTGTTCTCATTAGGTACTTTGTGGTTACCATCAGCATAAAGTATGATTGTATGGAAAATTCATTATCTTTTTTATTTTATTTAAAAGTGATTATTCTTCAAAATAGCCCACTTGAAAACTGTTTTTATTTAAAGTTGCATCTTTTAGAAAATTTAACTTGCAATTAATGTTTATAAAAACATGCATGATTTTTTCCATTAAATTTTTATCACATAAAATATATTAGTGTCGGTTTCCTACTGGGCTCTAGCGTACACCCTAGTTACACCATTGGGTGTATGTAGACATAGTTTTTTTTTACCGCAGGTTCGGGTACAACTTTTGTGCTAATGGTTCGGGTTTTTAGCTGTCCGTCATTATGTGGTGTTGTAGAAATGGCTTGAGGGTGGTTCCTCATGCCATGTGGATGTTCTTGGGATGTCATTGTTTATATTAATTCATTTTAACTATCTATAAAAATTATTTTAAATTATTTAATTTTTTTCTAAAATTTTTTAAAAGATGGTTTTGTTTGAAAAATACTGATTTATTTTATTGGATTTGTGTTTCTTTGTATGTTTATATGCTCAGGTAAATCATTACTAATTCTCATTTTATGAATCTCGGGAACTTGTGGCAGCTCGTAGGGATCAGGAACACCCTCCGGGTTTTTCTATGGGTTGGGTATGGTGCCTGTTTTGATGGAGACCAGATATGGTTCGTGACATAATGGTATTAGAGGAGGCTAACTCTTTGGGTCTTGTTATATGGGGAACAGTCATGGTAGAATGGAGTTAGATCTATTGGGACCTGAGCTTTTAGTTATGGGTAGTGTTACTATCCATCACACCTCATGTTGGGATTCGAGTCACCAGGGTATGTCAGGATTTATCTAAGTCCTTTGGTTTTCTTAAATTAATGATGATTAAGGGAAATGAGTAGAGAGTTGGGAAATGGTCTCAGTGAGATCACAGGACCTAGAAATCCATGTGGATCCAGGGATATTTCTCTAGAATACTCCCCATGATGGTGAAGTTATTGGAATATGGCCACCAACCATATTTCAAAGTCACCCACTGAAACTAGTTTTTCCTCGCATTGCCTAGTGTCATTTAGATTGAAAATCATAGAAGATCAGTTTAAAAGAAAAAATGACTTGATTTTAAGAAGCTTATAGTTTTTGAGAAATGGTTTTATAAAAAATAGGGAGTGGTTTTATTTTTGAAATGGTGGAACTAAATTTTTCAGAAATGTTTTGAAATGGAAAATGGTGTGTTGACACCTCTTTTGAAAACAAGAACTATGTTAATGTTGGTTTTGAAAAAGTGTTTCTAATAGTGTTTTCTAAACTATTGAAAGGTGTTTTAATGGAACGATATTTTTTAAAATTGATGTGAATGAATTTAAAGATAGTTTGTATCTAAATGGTTATGTCTTGGTGTAATGTTTTGTAAGATGTAAATTGGGATTTTGATCTCATGGTTAGCGGTCATGAGAAAACGAATGTGTTGGTTGACCGTTTTGGTTTTGAAAAGTGGAATGAATTTTTGTTTTAACCCTTGGTATCTCCATGAGATACAACATTCATGGGGTTATATAGGATGATAGATTGTTAATGAAATGAATGGATGATTTCTGGGATGGATATGAGGAAGGTGTCTAGTGTGGCATGAAAACATGCATGTGTGAGGCCCATGGGTTACCATTGGTGGATACACTAACCACTGAACCATTTGATTTCAATGTAATGTTTATAAAGAAATTTTTATTGTCTTGATGACTGGTTTGGGAGGGTGTGTAATTTGTGTTTTTTAAAATTTTGATATTGTGGGGTGTTTTGAGTCTAAGAACCCCTCCTCTTTGAACCGTGTTTTAGGTTTGTATTTGGTTGGTAGGATGGGATGAAGGGATGGTTAGTGGTCTCTTCTGAGAAATGTTCTCTAAGAATTTATGGTGGTTCCCCTCACATGTTTGGTTCTAGTTTGTGGCATGTTTTGACAAATGGACCAGCTTGGTTGGGTCCTTAAGTTCATTTGTTGGATAATGTAGGCCCCCATTAAGGGTTAGTGAATGGTTGAAGTGCAACCTAGATAGTTGCTCCTTGGAAAATCTTCTAGTTGATTAATATAAGGAATATTTTTATTGATATTTGTAGATTGAGTCTACACCCTTTTATACTCTTTGATTTGTAGATCCTATTGTAGTGGGAGAGTTCTTATTAAAGATTGAAATAAACCTTAGTATCTTATGTTACCTGATTCGTCGAAGGTGGAAGTGGTTCGGGGTTGTTAGTGTGGATGAGTGCCTGGATTGTGCCTAATAGGGACTCTGGGTCCTTCGTTGTCTCCTTTAATTATTATTCCACGTTAAACCACTAGTGTGGGAAATATGGTCATGAGCGATTGTTATGGTCAATTTTTTTAATTTTGTGATGTTTGGTGATGTAGTATAAGGTCCACCTCCATGTATTGTTTCTATCAGTGGCATTGGTCATGTTCAATGACATGTTGTGATGTTGCGTGATCATTTTATTGTAAAGGTGAAGTTGTAAAATATTTTGTGATTCTTGGTTTTGTAATAAGTGTGTATCCTTTTGGGTGATCTTGATATCCTTTGTCATGACCCGTCCCCCAGGACCCGTGTCGTGACTACCCCAATCCCGCCTTCCATAGGCCAGGGGCTAGCGACTAGCACCAAAGGTGTAATACCCAAAATCTAGGAAGGAATTTCCATTATAATCTATAAACACACACACAAGTAAGCACACGGTAGGATACGAAATGCCATGTAAAACTGTATAACAAAAGAGTGCTGAAAGTAAAAGTGGGCCGAAATACAAGCCCAACAGTAATGTATATGAAATTGAAAGTACTAGTACAAATGAATAAAAAGTAAAATAGAAACGGGGTCATCCTATGAGGTTCCTACCTGAAGGGTAGATAGAGATCGACTCCTTATCACTCCTCATTTTTTCGTCTCCTCGGTGTACCGGCTCATCGTAAGGTCCACCTCTGAGTACCGTCCAATCATGGTACTCTCGTCCTTATTCAGCACTGTTTGTCTTCTACATCCAACACAACAAGGTGTGGGTATAGCCCATTTAGGGGTGAGTATGATGATACTCAGTAGAGACCCCGAGACCCTCAAGGTCTCAAAAAATCACCAAAGGATAAACCACTAAGTATGAAATCAACAGATAACTCTACATAGGTATATGCCCATACATATACCTAATTTCTCAAGTAATCTATCTCAATCACAAGGAAAACACAAAGGTACTGACTCATCCCATACCAGTATTTATTCTAGGTGTTGTATCAAGTAACATTCTTGGTCACAACATCGAACATCTTAGCTTCTGGAGAACTCCTCCTCTATCGAGTATAGTGGGCCTACCACATCACACAGAGGGGCTTCTAACTAACATTGGACTGCTGAGGTACTCCTCCTGTCGAGTACTGTGGGTCTGCCGTGTCACCAAGGCGCTCCCCACCGTGGGTCTGCCGCATCACCAAGGCACTCCCCCTTGTAGCCTGCTGAGGTAATCCTCCTGTCGAGTGCCGTGTGTAACACCCTAAGCTTTAACAATATGCTTCTCTTTAAATAATATAGTAGTGTGGGTTGTACGTAACTTCGAGTTCTAACACAAACCACAACCAATCAAACTAGTCGTTATGAATAGTAATACACATT
Organism: Viscum album; assembly: GCA_963277665.1. Classification (NCBI taxonomy): domain Eukaryota; kingdom Viridiplantae; phylum Streptophyta; class Magnoliopsida; order Santalales; family Viscaceae; genus Viscum; species Viscum album. Next base: position 136,114,510 of record OY728131.1, read on the forward strand.
TTTTGAAATTTTATACATTTTATCTTTCTAAATGGACTTAATTTTTGGATTTTTAATATTTAAATTATCTTAGGGTGAATTTTTGGTACATTTTTGATAACTTTTATATTTTGATAAATAGTGAAAATTACTAAATTTTAATTAAAACCCACTTTTTTAATCAAACTAATTAATAGTGATAAATTATGAATTTTAGTGGATTTAAAGTATATTTAAAATATATTTTTACCATTTAATACAATATTGGTCATTGGACTTAATTTCACATTAAAACCAGACATAAACAAGTGTCAATCTCTTGATAGTTATTATTTCTTAAAAACACGCTTTTTATTTTGAAAGACAGAATTAATTTTAAATTAATTTCAACCACATATGTGTTTTGAATTTAGAAAATTGGATTCCATGTTTAGAATCAGGAGGTCCAAAATTTTTAAATAGGTAACATTTAATTTTTCGCATTTTAAATAATTTTTTCGGTAAATATTTTATTTACCATGGTTAGAGGTTAAATCCAGTAAATAAGGGTAAAAGATAATATTATAATAATAATAAATTACCCTAAAACAGATCCTAACCCTATTGGATGATACATGTCCTACAATGGGAATCTTTGGGTCGACTTGGGGACCCCATGGATCCACTTGTAAGTGATAATGACACTTTATATTAATTAAGTTAAAGTAAATACAAAAATGACATAAGTATATATCTTTTAGAAAAAAACATTTTACATAGGGTTATATATGTTATATTTTCGACTATAAATATTAATTAGGAAGATAAAAAGAATTAATACATAATGGTACTTTATTTTTAATTTTTAGACATTGAATAATTAAATTTATTTATGACACAATAACGATGCAGTATTTTCCTTATTAATGGAAGAATCAAATAATTACTATTATAAATGTTAAAATAAATATAATTTCAATGTTTTGATGACATTTAAAAAATTTATTGGTTAATATGACATGTTAATATTTCTTAAATGAATTTTTTTTGAATTAATAATGTTTCTACTACTTTAGAAAAAATCAATTATTAAATAGTGTCAAAATTCACATAAAGGAGTTTTTAAAACAAATATTATATTATTAATTGATATTATGTTCCTAAAAATATAATGTTTTGTCCAAAGGTCTTATATAATGATAGGTGTATTATTAATGGACCACTTGGGGGTCTATTGTATGTTTATTGTAGGTTTATTAACTATATAACATAAAAATACAAAGAGACATGGTAAATGTCAAACTATTTAACTAAGAGTTAAATCTAAAGGATAAGGTTAATATAGTGACCCAAACCTGTATAAAACCTATTTGATGAGTGGTTTTCAACCTATCCCCACCTTAAACATTACATAATCCACTTTGGATCCATTAGAAACCGAATATAAATTTAGTATAAAATAATATTTCTAGCTTTTCCAAAGCTTCCCCTCACCCCTCTTATAAAAGGGCACTCCCCCTTCTCTCAAATTCATACCTTCAAAGCCTTTTTTTCTTGGATAAACCCTTCCCAAATATACTCTAAACTTCAATCACTTCATCCTAGAGGCCCTACTTTGGTGAAAATACAACTTAATGGGCTCTTTTGATCAAATCAAAAGGAAGAACCCGAAGAAGAGGTAATAATTTCACCACCCCCTTTCAAGTTCATTTATTCTTCAACTTCTTATTTCATTGTTATTTCCATTATAAAAAAATAAATCCAGTATATTATATATACTTTTATGTTACTATAAATATGGTACCACCATATTCGGAATTATATCCATCCTTTGAATGACATGTCACCATACGTGCATACGTACGGACTACCGTCTCCACAAATGCGATGACATTCATTCCCCATCATATCCATTAAAGAATAATTTTCATTTGATAATGAAAAATAATGTTAAAATACTTAATATAATTAGGTATATGAATAAGATACATCCCATCCATAACAAATATGGCTCACATAACAAATAATATAAATCAAAACGAATCTGTTAACACCCGAAACGACGATAATACTAAGATATTATCAACAAATCAATGTTAAAAGATCATATATGATATAAAATTAATGTATATTATTCTGGTATAATTAAATAACAATTACTTCACCATTATAAAGGAGTTTAACCAAACTTTTACCAAGGAAAAAGTACAAAGTAAGGGGTTTCTTATCTCACTTTAAATTCCGTGAGATTTCCATTGTTCACCACTTATTTAATGCATGTGTTGTGTGTATTGCCCATGATTGTGTTCATTGTGTAATATAATATAGTTTATAGATATTTACATCATAATTTTATTATCATTATTTCATTTTTGTATGTTTCTTATGTTACCAAATCAATAAGGGAATTTGAAATTTCAATTTCCAATCATTCGGATTTACGCATACTTCATTGATTATTTTACTCCAAGATTATGTGTGGAATCAATATTCATTTTCTTATGTAATAATTTCTACTCCCCTTTCTGTGTATATAATTTTGATACACATAATCAATCCATTGATAATTTCTCATGTCGTTGATATGAACCCGATAAGAGTAATTTTAACTCAATCTCCATTTGTTGAGTTAAATATCCAATTGATTGGTGTTGTATTTAAAAGAATATGTGTGAATGTACTTGGATTGATTTACTCAAAATATCCAGTCATATTGAGTGTATTTATATTTTTCACACATAATTATGTCGTTGATTTATCCTTAACCTAAGGATACGGTCTTTATGAGAGATTTCATCTCAATTTACATTCTATTGAGACTCCTTTGTTATTATACACCAAATCAATTTTATATGGTGTAAATAATGTTCTTTGACATAGTATATTATGAATTCCTTTATTCTCATGATATTAAAATGTTTTTATTACCTCAACTATTTGTATTCAAGTGTCTCTCTTTTGGTTAAGAACTCTAACTCAAATATCATTTTAAAATGTTTTAAGGGTTTATTATTCTAAATCATTCTCATTAATGTTCAAGTATTAAAAATGGGTTTAAGGATTAATTTATGTAGACATTAAAGTTTTAAAATTAAAATTCCATTTAAAAAGTTTCAATGTGGTATGGGACACTTTGATTCAAAAATCTATTTTTAAAACGACTTCTTAACAAGTAGTGTGACTTTTAAATGTTTTCAATAAAAAGGGTGGTATTCCTCTCAAATAGTTTTGATGAATATTGTCATATATGAAAATATCATTCATTATTCTTGATTGAGGTTAATCTGTTACAATACAATCTTCCATATTGTATTGAATGAGTTATGTCTGACTGGGGATGTGCTATTTTTATACCATTCATGGTTTGTGGATAAAGTATTGACATTTCGTATGCTAGTTTTAATATAAATATTTATGTTATGTATGAAACTTTTCATATGAGGAATGAATTAGACTTAGTATGTGATGGGTGGAGCCCGTTATAGCTCATCGATGTATCGGTATGTCACATGAGACAAACTAGTATCTTGGCACAAATCCTTGAGAAAATATTATTGTAGTCGTTCCACAAGGCCTTGACTATGTGGTTATGTTAGTCTGGCATTATGAATTCCATCATTATGAAAGTGGTTATTGATATTGCATGTGATTATTCGACTAGTATAATATCCATGTGAATACGTAAATGGAATTATTTCATTTTATTACTTCCATATTATGTTGAAGTTAAAGTTTAAAAGGCTTTTGTTTTAGTTATGGATTGCCGAAAATGTTTATGCTTATTTATGAAAGTTTCTGCTATATTTTTATCCTTACTGAGCATCTGAGCTCACTCATTTCTATGTTTTATTTTTTCCAGGATGTAAAGAAGTATTTTATGAATGACCTTCAAGGATAGTATGAGTATATGATTTTGGTCTATGGAGACATGATGTTTGTTGTTGTTTTTCACTTTATGATGTGATGTAACCCTTATTAATGTATCTAGTGATTCAAAGGCTACTAAACTAATTGTTAATTTGAGACTTGATCATTTTTTATCATTCCAATGATACGTAATAATTCAATGACTCTGTGTACCTAGTTTCAGGGCTTTATAGTTGGTATTAGAGGAAGTTCAGTACAAACCGTGGAAGCTGGATTTAGATAAACTCTGATTAGAGCACATAGACCTAAGATGGACTTTGAGGATTATTATAGAATAACTTCCTATAATTTTGGTATTGTATATATTTTGTGATTTTTCCAAGAAATACATCCCTATCTTGATACGAGCAGGTAGAGACGGCTCTGGAACAGATGTAGCTAGGGGAAAAACCTGGAAACACCGGTTTGAGCTCGACTCGAACGGGAACTGGTCCACGACAACGGGCCTTTCTGCACTCTTGGTTACAGCACTCTCGGGGGATATACATAGGATAATTTACATTTTCATTACAAATCGTTTTGATTTATTTTAATATAAGATGAGAATAAATGACCTTGGTTAATCCTAAGGTGTTTCAAATTAGGAATATGTTGTCATGATATTCTCTAAATGATTTTATGACTACTGTTACTCACACAATGCTTTCTGGTTTTAGTCAATGGATAGATTCCAAGGAAGTCATATTAACTTTGAGAATGATGTACATGGTGGGAACTATGGTGGAAATGAGCATCAAAATAGAATGTTGATAGGTGTAAAATATATCTTTTTCATTCCAAATCAGTTTTCAAAAAATGTGATCAACAATATATATATATTAACCAACTCCCGGACTCAGCAAAGAAGATAAAGGTGATGAATGATAAGAGCTCCAGCATTGGAGACCATGGAAAGAAGAATCCTCGATTTATATCATGCAGTAAATGTGGAAGGAGACACCTAGGAAAGTGTCTCGATGGAACAAATAAATGCTTTATGTGTGGGAAAGAAAGACATAAAATGAATAATTGCTGATGAAAAATGAAGTGTACTATGGAAGAAAATAAAAATGGTCCCAAGAATCCATTTGCAGTCATTTGCCGTAAATGTAGGGGACCTGGCCATTACCCAAGTGAATGCCCTATTCTATAGGATATTTTCATGGTTAAAGAAGAATGTATGTGGAAATAAATTGTTGGACAAATTTTTAAAAGTATTAGTTCTCTTTGTTGATGGGATTACTTTGGAATAATTTTCTCTTGTATTTGTAACCCTATATTTTTTCATGTGAGAATGATATTTGAGGAAGACTTATCTTTTCCCTAATGGATATAGTTATAAATAAAAATTTGGTTTTATATGATCTTTGGGTTTGAGGAATTTACAAGTTATTATATTTTGGGATGAAAATTAAAAGTATGAGATAATATTTTTCGTTAAATTATTTTATGGTTATTTTGAGGAATTTATCTCATTTTGTTAATGTTATAAAATATAGTTTTTAAAAAAGGACAACACGCAGACCGTGTGACAACACGGCACATCAGAAAAAGCTGTGGGAAATGAACCCACAACCAAAGTGCGATTGGGATTTATCGCCTACCAATGGACTACGTGATGTCCCTAGTTAGTGTGACTAATTATTTTTAGTTAAATGATTTTATTGATCAATAATAAGTTGATTTTGGATCTTATGTCTTATCAAATGAATACCCTTAGTATAGGAAACTGATTTGGTGATTAAGTGATAAATGTTATTTTGGAAGACGTTCGCTTTGTTGGGAACACCATATGCCCATGGAAATTAGAATACTATGGGATTTCATTTGAGTATTAATGGTATATTTTTATCTATGTTTTCATTGTGTATTTATATTGATATGGGTTATTTATGGAAATGATTGACCTATAATAGAGAATATGTGATTAGGTTAATTACTTTTAAGTATGTGACTTTAAGAGTAGTTGATGTCATTTGGAGATACAATTTAAAGGGGAAGACTACATAACCAAATTCTTCTATTTTTTGGGTTTAAATATTAGTTTGGATTATATTGAAAGATTTTAAGGACAATTGTTTATTGAATGGTATTCATTTATCTTTGGGGTATTGTTGGTTTAATTTTAGAAATTAAGATTAGTGTTTATTTCTCTAAAGGAATATCCTTTTTCGGGAGTCATCATATCATGTACTAACCGTTTTGGTTTTGATTAATCCTTAAAGACAAGGTAAATATATAGTTTACCCTTTGTGGATCATGTGATTCTCTATAAGTTTATTCTAGATCTTCTAGTTTGACCAAGTATTCTGGAATACTCATCATTTAAAAATGAGTTAGTAGAAGAAATTTATTAAAGAATGAAACTTTACTTAAAAAGTAACTATATCTATTTATGTTCTTATTCAATCTCAGAAATGAATTCCTCATATTTATGAAATGTAAATTGAAAAAACATTGTCCATTTACATTTCCCACTATGAAACTAATGACTGTTTGTCCCATCATAAGTTTCTGGATTTCTTGTTGTTAACTTTCTCCTGATCATGTTTTCTATCCCTCTACATCAGAACATGACACTTATTTTATCATCCATATCCATGTTTTTCTACATGGAATCCGAGTATAGGTTATCTCGGGTGACCTTTTTTCTTCTATTTATTTCTTATAAAATGATAGTTTTATTGACTATTTATTCGATGTGGGACTTTCCATTATATTCCCAAGCCCAATTTTAAAAATTTTGAGGATGTAATTTATTGAATTAGGGGAGAATGAAACACCCCAAGCTTCCACGGTATGATTCGCATTGAACAATACAGTAGTGTGTGTTGTACGCAACTTCGAGTTCTAACACATACCACAACCAATCAAACTAGCCGTTATGAATAGTAATACACACTTATTGAAATTTTATACATTTTATATTTCAAAATGGACTTCATTTTTTTATTCGGAATATCGAAATTATCTTAGGGTGAAATTTTGGTACATTTCTGATAACTTTCATATTTTGATGAATAGTGAAAATTACTAAATTTTAATTAAAAACAACATTTTTAATCGAAATAATTAAAAGTCATAAATTATGAATTTTAGTGGTTTTAAAATATATTTAGAATATAGTTTTACCATTTAATACAATTTTGGTCATTTGACGTAATTTCTCATTTAAACCGGACATAAACAAGTGCCCATCTTTTGATAGTTATCATTTCTTAAAAACAGGCTTTTTGTTTTGACAGCGGGAATTAATTTTAAATTAATTTTTTCCACATATGTGTTTTGAATTTAGAAAAATGTACTCCATATTTAGAATAATGAGTTCCAAATTTTTTAAATAGGTAACTTTTAATTTTAGACATTTTGAATGATTACTTCGGTAAATATTTTATTTACCATGGTTAAAGGGTAAATCCGTTAAATAAGGGTAAAAAATAATATTATAATAATAATAAATTACCCTAAAACGTGTCCTAACCATATTGGTTGACAAATTTCAGAAAATGGGCATATTTGGGTCGATTTGGGGACCCCATGGATCCACCTGTAAGTGATAATGACACTTTATATTAATTAAGTTAAAGTAAATACAAAAATGACATAAGCATATATCTTTTAGAAACACAATATTTACATATGGTTATATATGTTATATTTTCAACTATAAACATTAATTATAAATCTAAAAAAATTTCATACATAATGGTATTTTATTTATAATTTTTATACATTGAATAGTTAAATTTATTTATGACACAATAATGATGCAGTGTTTTCCTTATTAATGAAAGAATCAAATAAATAGTATTACAAATCTTAAAATAAATATAATTTGAAAGTTTTGACTAAATCCAAAATATTTATTAGATAATATGAAATTTTAGGATTTATTAAATTAATTTGGTTCGAATTAATAAATTTTTTAATACTTTAAAAAAAATCAATTGTTAAATAGTTTCAAAATTGACATAAAGGAGTTTTTAAAACAAATATTATATTATTAATTGATATTATATTCCTAAAAATATAATTTTTGGACAAAAGACTTATATAATGATAGGTTTTTATTAATGGACCACTTTTGGGTCTCTTGGATGTTTATAGTAAGATTATTAACTATATAATATAAAAAAAAGAGAAATGGTAAATGTCAAACTACATAACTAAGAGTTAAATATAAACGTAATGGTTAATATAGTGACCCAAACCTGTCTAAAACCTATTTGTTGAGTTTTTTTAGACCTATAACCACCTTAACCTTTAAATAATCAACTTTGGATCCATTAGAAACCGAATATGAATTTATTGTAAAATAATATTTCTAGCTTTTCCAATGGTGCCCCTCACCCCTCTTATAAAAGGGCACTCCCCCTTCTCTTAAATTCATACATTCAAAGCCTTTTGGCTTAGCTAAAACCTACCCAAATATCCTCTAAAAATCACTCAATTAATCCAAGAGGCCCTACTATGGTCATAAATCCAACTTTAGGAGCCCTTTTGATCAAATCAAAACGAAGAACCCAAAGAAGAGGTAATGATTGCACCACCCTCTTTCAAGTTCCTTTCTTCTTCCACTTCTTATTACATTGTTATTTCCATTATAAAATAATAAATCCAGTATCTTATATATACTTTGATGTTTTTATAAATATGGTACAACCATATTCATAATTCTATCCATCTTTTAAATGACATGTCACCACACGTGCGTACGTACGGACTACCGTCTCCACGAACGCGATAGGATTCATTCCCCATCGTATCCATTCAAGAATAATTTTCATTTGATGGTTAAAAATATTCTTTAAAGACTTAATATAATTATGGATATTAATAAGATACATCCCATCCATAACAAATATGGCTCACATAACAAAGCATATAATGGAAAATGAATCTGTTAACACCCGAATGAGCGGCCCGAGGGACCACAGGGGTCCTCGAGGGGCATGGAGGATGTGAGGGCAAGGGGTCGGCGTGGCCTCTGTAGAGACCCGAAGCCTGACGTACATGGAAATTACATTACTTTTGCGGAATACTTAGTACATAACAAAAACACACACACAAGGATCGTAATAGTTTAGTGTCTTTGGAAACTTGGAATATAATCTTCTAATTGTGGTGAAAGATCATAAACATCTCCCATAAAGATCTTCTTTTTTTCCTAAAACCATTCTTTATATCCTGGGGAAAAGAAAACATAAAAGGGTGAGCTCAAATTCTCAGTAAGGGTAAACAAAAGAAATATCAATCACATCATAAGAACATAACATTTTGAAAATCTTAACCTGCAAAAGAGAGTATAATTTCATAACATGGGATAAATCATAGTAGTGAAATGAAATCCCAATAATCATATCTTAAATCATAAAACTTTGTGGCATACACACATAATTATAGAGAATCATTTCTTTTTAGTCAAGACGCATTTCCAAGACTATCTTAGTGGACAAAGTCCCTTTCTTAACCGAGTTCACTCCTCGTTTCAGTCCTGTTTCACTGAACCGGTATAACTTAAAATTCCAGCCATGTCTATCTCATGATATATAAAATCTTTACCCAAAGAATTGGAGGGAGATATAGGTCCCACCCATATCATAATGATACCATTCTTATGTGTTCCACAAAATCATAAATCATACATCATTTCATAACCCATGTAATAAAAATGGGAACCTTAAACATCATGACATCATAAAACAATTCATATAAGATAAAGGAATTCATAAAAATATAATTCCATCACAACATAATCAAATCAATGTAATAATAGGGATAAAAACAGAACCCTTTATTATCTTAGATGTAAAATAATTTTGATAAAACACTTGAACTCCATTCTTGAGGAAAATATCATTTCTACTTCAAAAACACTTTTCCTTTCTTAACATGTCGTACAATTATAAACTAAAAGAAGTTGATTAAAAATAAACTTGAAAACTTGTAAAGAAAGCTTCTTGGAAATAATTTTTTACAAATCCATTCATGCCGTATAAGTTAAAAAAAACATTCTTCGTACTTTTGTCGGAAAAGTCAAAAAGTACCTCGTAAGAAAAAGGACAAAAGATTCCTTTCATATCTTTTACTAAAAACTCACCGAAGGGTAAAATTGGATTTAAACAATTGTAGGTGGATGGAAATAATATTACATATTGAGGAAACATGGATGTGGATGATAAAATACCCCCAGTAAATACCAAAGTATAAACAATCTCGGATAAAAATGAGATTGTGATATTTCCCTTACCTTATGTCTGATATGCTTTGTACGTATCCAAACCTCCTGTATAATGATTTAAATAATGTCATTAACTTATTAAAGAATCATATTCATTGTTATGATATCATATATGGTTCAGTTATGACTTTATATTACCCGTTCTTTTGTAAATTCCATGTTAAAGAAGCGTTTTGGGTAAAATCGTTTCATTTATCGTAGGTGTTTGGACTTGTTGTTATTGACATTATTATTACTTATATAATGATTTAATTACTTCCAGAATATAAAACATGATTTATATATCATATATATTCAGTATATATACATACATAATAGATAGATAAATGAAATGAAACACACCATTCATGGAGACGGTAGTCTGTACGTACGCATGAACGCTGTTTTCCTTTCCTTATTGTCTTGAATGGAAGTAAGTATATGACATACATATATATATATATACATAAATCCAGAAGATTTAACATGTCATATATTACATTATTATTCATTATATATACTTTATAATCATTCATGAATGGTTAATGTGGAGAATGAATCTCATCGCGTCGTGGAGACGGTAGTCCATACATACGCACGAGCGATGATATCGTTCTCATGATCGTGAACTTGTGTTGAAGTGTATGTATACTATTTCAATATCAATATAACTTTATAATAATCATATATAGTTACTCATTACACAATTATACCCATCCAATTAAGGTGGTGGCGGAAAATATATTACACCACGGTGTGGAGACGGTATTCCGTACGTACGCACGCACGATGATTTTATTTTTTCCGTAGGATGGATAGAAGGTTAATTAGAGTTGTTTAATATTTATAATAACATATCAGTATATAAGAAATACTGATGTTATTACTTAATCATGAAACAACTAAAGAATAATAAGTTGAAGAAGAAAGAAATTGAAAAAGATCGGTAATGGATATTACCTCTTTTTGACGCGCCTTTTTTTAACCTCCACTTAAAGAACTAAGGATGGTCTTTGAAGAAGACCAGGACCTCTAGGATGATACTAGGAAAGTGGAGAAGAGATTTTGTCAGGGGTTGGACAAGCTTTAAGGCTCAAAGTGGTGTGAGGAAGAGGGGGAGGAGGTGCCCTTTTATAAGGGAGGAGAGGGGTACCTTAGGAAAATCTCAAAATATTATTTTATATTAATGTAAAACTCGGTTTATAATGGTTCCAAAGGGTATTATTTCTAAGCTAAAGTGGGTATGGGTCGAACTCCTCTCATACAATAGGATTTAGACAAGTTTAGGTTATTATGTTAACCTTATCAATTAGATTTAACTCTAAGTTAAATAATTTAGCTTTTACCGTGTCATTTTTTTTTCTTACACTATATGGTTAATAAACTTACTATAACAAGACAAAAGAAACCCAAGTTGTTTATTATTAATATATATATCCTTATCTAAGTCATTTTACCGAACCTTAGATTTTTAGGAATTAAATAACAATTAATAATATAATATTTGTTTTAAAAACTAATTTATGTCAATTTTGACACTATTTGGTACATGATTTTTATGAAATTCATAACCGAATTATAAGTTCTAAACAAGTTACTTATATCAACAATAAAATGTCATATTAACCTATAAAATTAATTTAAGTCATAAAAAGTCTCAAATTACATTTATTTGGGTATTTATAACATCAATTCTGTCAATATTTCACTAATAAGACAATTACTGCATCATATTTGTGTCATAATAAATGATAATTATGTAATCCCTAAAATTTCTAAATAAATTCCTATAATGTAGATAATTGTATTATATTTCTGGAGACTATTAATTTTCGAAGTTTCATGAATTTTATCACTAAATTAAAATTATTATACTTATAAGATTTAAGAATGTGACATGTTGTCACATTCTTTGGTTTTAATAATAATTAAATTGTTTTCATGGAAAAAAGTTCATAAAATGAATCTAATCCGACCCTTAGGTTATATGGGTATACTTTTAGCCATCCAATATGATTTTTCCAAGTTTTAGGGTAATTTTATAATCTTATATTTACCCTTAATTACCCGATTTACCTTTAACTAATGTAGATAAAATTTACCGTAGTTACTATTCACAATGCCCATAAATAAAAATTATCTTATTAACATAATTTGGACCCACTGATTCCAAATATGGAATCCATTTTTCCAAATTCAATACACAAAAGAAGCAGAAATTAAATTAAAATTAATCCCGTTGTCGAAAGAAAACGGGTTTTTCTTTAAAACATTTCAAAAGATTGAATTGATTTAACCTAGGAAATTCAAGGTAAAAATCAATGCTAATGACATAAATTATATTAACTGGTAAAAATATATTCTATTTATACTTTAAAACCATTCAATATTATAAATTAACCACATAAGATATTACGATGAAAAAAGTTGTTTTTAATTAAAATATAGCGTTTTTTTACTATTCATTAAAATTTGAAAGTTATCTGAAAAATATCAAAACTTTATGTAATATAAATTTTTATATCCTGATTCAAAAGAAGAATTTTATTTTGTCAAATTGAACATATAAACATGTCAAAAACTAGATTTAAAGTGGGTGCTCCATCAAAAGGCGGCAAAACTGCATTTTTTAAAAAAAACTTATTTTACCCAAAAAAAAAATTTTGTTCTTATACCATGTTCTAGTAAATGTGTAAGATGAATAATAATGTTATAAAATTCAAAATTTAGTTAATACTATTCACAACGGCTAGTTCATGACAATATTATAATAATATATCGTTGTTTATTAAAACCCGATATTACGTACAACACACGCTATCGAGGAAGGTCGCGATTGCGTGTAATGCAAGCCAAGTCAGGGTTGCGTGTTGTGAAAGAATCCTTCGTTGTTTCGTATAACAGAATCCAACCATATTTTATTTATAAATTGAATATATATATATATACTCAATGTTGCGTAGAATAACTATTATCAAAATTGTGTGTAACACGATCCAAGAATAGTGTTGCATATACCGCAAGCTAATACGGTGTTGCATATAGCGCAAGGTAATCTTGGTGTAGCATACAACACAAGACATTAATTAAATGAAAATTTTTCATAAAATATTGGGGCATTACATTCTACCCCCCTTAAAATGAATTTTTCCCTCGAAATTCGTCGGGGTTATAAATGGGTTACTACTCGAAAGTTTGTTTAATAGAAACCCACATCGTAAAAAGGAATACCAAAACATGGATTTAAAAACTAAAGTATGAAGTGTAACGGTTACCCAAATTAACTCTTCATTGGGTTTCCACGTAGGAGAACATAGGTGAAAATATGGATATGGAAGGAAAATCTAACCATCAGGTTCTGATGGAGAGTGGTAGAGAACATGGCTATGAAAAAGCCAACAATCACAAAGCCATAAATTTGTGATGATCTAGGGTACCATCTAATTCATCAGATATAAGATCACTAGGACAACATTTTTGGTTTTCAATATCATTTACCTAAAGATGAAAAATTTGAATTAGAAGAAATATTTACTTGATTTTGGTACAATCTCACTGTTGTTCGTGCTTTGAAAAATTTCCACTTCATCTATTAAAGAAATGAAGTTGAATTTGTTATTTGTGAAGTGTTAACAGATCATGTGATAGAATGATGGGTCATTCCATCTGTTTCAAACAAAAGTTTAGCAATAGTTATCAAATATACATAAGTCCGTCTCTGGTGAGGTTAATCATATACGATTCCAAAAATGAACTTATACCTCATATATCATAATGCTTAATAAAATAAAACTAGTTTCTACTAAACAGGGACTTTCTGTAGGCCCGTGGTATGCGATAAAGTCCCGTCGCACTTTAGTTGTTGGTTCGATTCCCACAGCCATGGCTGACGCGATGGGTTGTCGCCCATCCTGCAGGTTGTCCTTTTTCTAAAACTACATTACTATAACATCCCATCAATAATATCAAAAAAAAAGTTCTATCCTTAAACAATACTAACTTATTTCCAACATCATCCATTCCAATCTTTAGGCTTATCTAAAATACTTCGGTCCAAGATCATAGTATAAAGAAAACGATTACTTGAAATTTCATCAACCAAGCATGTGAATACCATCATTTATCCCCCATATATCTTTTTGGTCACATTCCAATCATGTGAATACCTTAATCATGTATTCTATTGAAAAATGAATACCTATTAAACCTTAGTGAAAACATGAATGCTGTCAAAAGTTAACTCTTACCACATACCAAAATCCAAAAATTCTATATACTCAAACCATGATATAACCTTCTCCTTATATCAGTCATGAGCTCATGAATACTATCAAACATTTAATTTTCTCCTTATCCCTTCATTATGCGGATATCATCTTCATTCTAAAAATATCTGAATAACCTTTCATGGATACTGGTAGCATTAATCACACACTTTCAAAACTCAAGGAAAGACAACAATGTAACAATCCATAGATGTCTCTTTATTCCATAGTACCATGAGATTCTTTATACAACATTACACTTGATAAACATGTAATCATTCCACTACCTTCTTAAACCATTGACCGAGCTTCAATAATTCTTTCAATTCACATATCATTTGTAGTCTCTTCATCATCATCAACATAAATACTACCCATACGACCATACTGATTCTCTTCATGAGACTTTACCTTAGGGAATTGGTTTGCATAATGCCCGTACATTCCACATTTAAAACATTTAACCATTTTTGATATCATAGCAATATCATTATACTCATCCCTGGTGTTAACTGAACCTTTTCCTTTGCACTTACTAGCTTTGTGTCCTTCTTTTCCACACCCAAAGCATCTTCCAGTTCCTTTGAAACATTCTCCTTGATGCCTCTTCCCACAAGATTTACATAGGGGAAATTGAACTTTCTTTCCTCTATGATTATCATGAAACTCCATCTTTTTCTTATTAGCCGAGTCAGGAAACTTACCAAATTTTACTTTATTGATAATATTATGAGATTGCTGATTCGGCATAATAATGATGTTTGGACTTCCAAATCCAATTTCATTTGTTTTCTCATGAATAATATCATTCCATTGTCTATCATATCCTCCATTATCGTGAATCACCTTGTTTCCAGCCATTTTCTAAAACCCTAAAAGAATAGTGTGAGAAGAAAAAATCACAATAAAGGGGGAGTAACTTAAATATCTAACATCTTTGGTTTAATATAATATTGTTACCATAGTTCTAGGACTATATCCTATATGTATACTTATCCTTAGGGGCATCCCTAGACATACCTTAGAAATATCTCTAGGGATCTCACTAACGTTTTCGCATCCTAGTTTCCAAAGGTTGACTAAACCTTTCCTCTGATACCAACTGTAGAGACCCGAAGCCTGACGTACATGGAAATTACATTAATTTTGTGGAATACTTAGTACATAACAAAAAACACACACAAGGATCGTAATAGTTTAGTGTCTTTGGAAACTCGGAATATAATCTTCTAATCGTGATGAATGATCTTCAACATATCCCATAAAGATCTTCTTTTTTTTTACCTAAAACCTTTCTTTATATCCTGGGGAAAAGAAAACATAAAAGGGTGAGCTCAAATTCTCAGTAAGGGTAAACAAAAGAAATATCAATCACATCATAAGAACATAACATTTTGAAAATCTTAACCTGCAAAAGAGAGTAAAATTTCATAACATGGGATAAATCATAATAGTGAAATGAAATCCCAATAATCATAACTTAAATCATGAAACTTTGTGGCATACACACATAATTATAGAGAATCATTTCTATTAGTCAAGACTCATTGCCAAGACTATCTTAGTGGACAAAGTCCCTTTCTGAACCGAGTTCACTCCTCGTTTCAGTCCTGTTTCACTGAACCGGTATAACCTACCATTCCAGCCATGTCTATTTCATGAGATATAAAATCATTACCCAATGCATTGGAGGGAGATATAGGTCCCACCCATCTCATAATGATACCATTCTTATGTGTGCCACAAAATCATAAATCATACATCATTTCATAACCCATGTAATAAAAATGGGAATCTTAAACATCGTGACATCATAAAAAAATTCATATAAGATAAAGGAATTCATAAAAATATAATTCCATCACAACATAATGAAATCAATGTAATAATATGGATAAAAACAGAACCCTTTATTATCTTAGATGGAAAATAATTTTGCTAAAACACTTGAACTCCATTCTTGAGGAAAATATCCTTTCTGCTTCAAAAACACTTTTCCTTTCTTAAAATGTCGTAAAATTATAAACTAAAAGAAGTTGATTAAAAATAAACTTGAAAACTTGTAAAAGAAGCTTCTTGGAAATAATGTTTTAAAAAACCATTAATTCCATATAAGTTAAAAAAATTTCTTCGTACTTTTGTCGGAAAAGTCAAAAAGTACCTCGTAGGAAAAACGACAAAAGATTCCTTTCATATCTTTTACTAAAAACTCACCGAAGGGTAAAATTGGATTTAAAAAGTTTTAGTTGGATGGAAATAATATTACAGATTGAGGAAACATGGATGTGGATGATAAAATACACCCCAGTAAATACAAAAGTATAAACAATCTCGGATAAAAATGAGATTGTGATATTTCCCTTACCTTATGTCAGATATGCTTTGTACGTATCCGAACCTCCGGTATAATGATTTGAATAATGTCATTAACTTATTACAGAATCATATTCATTGTTATGATATCATATATGGTTCACTTATGACTTTATATTACCCGTTCTTTTGTAAATTCCATGTTAAAGAAGCGTTTTGGGTAAAATCGTTTCATTTATCGTAGGTGTTTGGATTGTTGTTCTTGACATTATTATTACTTATATCATGATTTACTTACTTCAAGAATATAAAACACGAGTTATATATCATATATATTAAGTATATATATATATATATAATAGATAGATAAATGAAATGAAACACACCGTTCATGGAGACGGTAGTCCATACGTGCGCATGAACGTTGTTTTCCTTTCCTTATTGTCTTGAATGGAAGTAAGAAGATGACATACATATATATATATATATACATAAATCCCGTAGATTTATCATGTCATAAATTTCATTATTATTCATTATATATACTTTATAATCATTAATGAATGGTTAATGTGGAGAATGAATCTCATCGCGTCGTGGAGACGGTAGTCCGTACGTACGCACGAGCGATGATATCGTTCTCATGACCGTGAACTTGTGTTGAAGTGTATGTATACTATTTCAGTATCAATATCACTTTATAATAATCATATATAGTTACTCATTACACCATTATAACCATCCAATTAAGGCGGTGGCGGAAAATAGATTACACCACGGTGTGGAGACGGTATTCCGTACGTACGCACGCACGGTGATTTTCTTTTATCCGTAGGATGGATAAGAGGTTAATTAGAGTTGTTTCATATTTATAATAACATATAAGTATATAATAAATACTGATGTTTTTACTTTATCATGAAACAACTAAAGAAGAATAAGTTGAAGAAGAAAGAAATTGAAAAAGATCGGTAATGAATATTACCTCTTTTTGACGTGCTTTTTCTTAACCTCAACATAATGAACTAAGGATGGTCTTTGAAGAAGACCAGGACCTCTAGGATGATACTAGGGAAGTGGAGAAGATATTTTGGCAGGGTTTGGCCGAGCGTGAAGGCTCAAAGTGGTGTGAGGAAGAGGGGGAGGAGGTGCCTTTTATAAGGGAGGAGAGGGTCACCTTAGGAAAATCTCAAAATATTATTTTATATTAAGGTAAAATTCTGTTTATCATGGTTCCAAATGGTCTTATTTCGAAGATAAAGGGGGGATGGGTCTAAATCATCTCATACAATAGGATTTAGACAAGTTTATGTTATTATTTTAACCTTATCAATTAGATTTAACTCTAAGTTAAACAATTTAACTTTTACCGTGTCTTTTTGTTTGCTTACAGTATATGGTTAATAAACTTACTATAACAAGACAAAAGAACCCCAAGTTGTTTATTATTAATATATAGATCCTTATATAAGTCATTTGGCCGAACCTTATATTTTTATGAATTAAATAAAAATTAATAATATAATATTTGTTTTAAAAACTAATTTATGTCAATTTTGACACTATTTGGTACATGATTTTTATGAAATTCATAACAGAATGATAAGTTCTAACCAAGTTACTTATATCAACAATAACATGTCATGTTAACCTATAAAATTAATTTAAGTCGTAAAAAGTCTCAAATTACATTTATTTGGGCATTTGTAACATCAATTATGTCAATATTTCATTAATAAGACAATTACTGCATCATCTTTGTGTCATAATAAATGATAATTATTTAATCCCTAAAAATTCTAAATAAATTCCTATGATGTAGATAATTGTATTAGCTTTCTGGATACTATTCATTTTAGAAGTGGCATGAAGTTTATCACTAAATTAAAATTATTATACTTATAAGATTTACGAAAGTGACATGTTGTCACATTCTTTGGTTTTAATAATAATTAAATTATTTTCATGGAAAAAAGTCCATAAAATGAATCTAATCCGACACTTAAGTTATATGGGTATACTTTTATCCATCCAATACGATTTTTCCAAGTTTTATGGTAATTTTATAATCTTATATTTACCCTTAATTACCCGATTTACCTTTAACTATAGTAGATAAAATTTACCGTAGTTACTATTCACAATGCCCAAAAATAAAAAGTATCTTATTAACATAATTTGGACCCACTGACTCCAAATATGGAATCCATTTTTCCAAATTCAATACACAAAAGATGCAGAAATTAAATTAAAATTAATCCCATTGTCGAAAGAAGACTGGTTTTTCTTTAAAACATTGCAAAAGATTGAATTGATTTAACCTACAAATTCAAGGTAAAAATCAATGCTAATGACATACATTATATTAAATGGTAAAAATATATTCTATTTATACTTTAAAACCATTCAATATTATAACTTAACCACATAAGATTTTACGATGAAAAAAGTTGTTTTTAATTAAAATATAGCGTGTTTTTACTATTCATTAAAATATGAAAGTTATCGGAAAAATATCAAAACTTTATCTAATGTAAATTTTTATATCCTGATTCAAAAGAAGAATTTTATTTTGTCAAATTTAACTTATAAGCGTGTCAAAAACTAGATTTAAAGTGGGTGCACCATCAAAAGGCGGCAAAACTTAATTTTTTTAAAAATACTTATTTTACCCGAAAAATTTATTTTGTTCTTATACCATGTTCTAGAAAATGTGTAAGATGAATAATAATGTTATAAAATTCAAAATTTAGTTAATACTATTCATAACAGCTAGTTCATGACAATATTATAATAATATATCGTTGTTTATTAAAACTCGGTATTGCGTACAACACACGCTATCGAGGAAGGTCTTGATTGCGTGTAATGAAAGCCAAGTCAGGGTTGCGTGTTGTGAAAGAATCCTTCATTGTTTCGTATAACAGAATCCAACCATATTTCAATTATACATTGAATATATATATATATATATATACTCAATGTTGCGTAGAATAACTATTATCAAAATTGTGTGTAACACGATCCAAGAATAGTGTTGCATATACTGCAAGCTAATACGGTGTTGCGTATAGCGCAAGGTAATCTTGGTGTAGCATACAACACAAGATATTAATTAAATGAATATTTGTCATAAAATCTTGGGGCGTTACAGCCTCCGGGTGGCATGACCGCGTGGTGGCATGGAAAGCTGTGGGCGGCTCAGCGAATGGTAGCGGCAACTCGGACAGCGACAGCGGTGGCTCGGCGGATGGCGGATCAGCTTGGAGGATGGCAGATGGTGGCTCAGCTCGGCGGATGATAGAGGAGGCTCAGCCCAGTCAGTGACAGCTGGGCAGACAGAAGTGGCGGCTCGGTGAAAGGTAGCGGCGGCTCGGCTCTGTCGGCGGTGGCTCGGTGGACAGCGATGGTGGCTCGGTGGCTCGGAGGGGTGCAGCAAGGGCGGCTCAACTCAGGGTGGCGCAGAGCGGCGGAGGCCGCGGGTGGTGGAGTAATTGATTTTGTCTCCATTGTCATCTTAATCAATTGTGAAGAACAAACAATTAAACACAATAATTACAAAAACGAAGGGCCATGTTAGTTTGGCACGTGCCCTTCATATTATAGAGGTATCAAGCAACTATTATACTTGAATCACATTAATATTAAGAATGTGTAAGGTAAAAAAATTCAAACACCCTCCCTACAATATTGTGCAATTTAATCATACCAAATCCCGTAAAATAAAAACATTCGCAGATCAATCTAAAATAGATAGTTGATCCACATTTTTTCTTGAAGAGAAGAACATGGGAATATAAAATCAGTTATAAATAAACCCATACCTTGGGTTGTTCATTGATGGAGATCACGAGGGAGGAGACAACATCATTGGGGAGGTAAATGAAATTGTTGATTGAAGATTTACCACGTAGGATAATGTCCTAATGAAGAATGTAGAAGTTGAGGTCGGCATTATTTGTTCGGAGAAAAAGTTCATCATTGGAAATCTTTCTCCAACATCTCCTCCTCTCCCTAATTCCACCCAAATGAAATGATAGCCCCCCAAATAATAGATTATGAGATATATTATGATTGTTGGCATAAAATTTGAATTGGGTTAATTAATTACTTATAATAATTAAGTGGGGGAGGGTTGGAATAATAAATTAAGGAGGGTTGGCACAATTAATGTTGAGGAAGCTCAAGAGGCTCCTCTACATTAATGAGGGAGGTGAAGAGGTTTAGGCCTTGGGTGGTCCCCACCACTATAACCTCTCATGGGAGGTTATGCTTGGGTGGTCCCCACCACCATAACCTCTCATGGGATGTTAAGGTATGGTGGTATCCACTTCCCATCTTTTACATGGAGGTTTTAATAAATTAAATAATAATAAAATGTTGTACAATTTTATTTTTATTCTATTCATTCATGAAAACCCCAAAAACCAACATCCACCCTCGACCAACTATCTTCGAGGTGAAATTCTTTTTAAGTGAATACTGGTGATGCGAGTTCAATGGTGCCCTCAGATTTCAATTCTGAGAACCGGTTCAAAATTTAGAAAAACCCGCTCGCACATTTACTGAACGTACCCAAACAAAAGATCAAAAATTCATTCCAAGAACTACGAGCCTCATAATCACGTGCCTTCAATTTTCAGGGACTCGTAAAATTTCCATTTATTTAAAAATAATTACATGGAAATGCTGAGTCTTTACATCTTTTGTTTGGAGGACGGTATTTATATATATCCTTTCCTCTTTCCGTTTCTCATCCGAGGAAACAATGGGTGATTTGTGTGTGTCTTCAAATAAATTTCTTTAGGGAAATTTTGGGTTTTGGTAATTTGAGTTTTTGAATGTATTATGTCATGGGAAACCCATCTAGGGTTGCATTTTCATTTTTTATAGCACCAGAAGATAATGTTTTGTTTAGGGGGTTTCCAAAGACTTACTATGAGGCCGAAGATGCTTTAATCGTTTGAGATCTAGCCATAGGTCTCATAGTGAAGCTGGAATGTAGTCATGATAAATCCCAGGGTGATTTAACCCCTTGTACAAATTCCTATACACAGTATGAAAGATAGGAATATTTTGAACCTCTGTTATCATCATCTTGTTCTAGTTGTTCATGTTTAGTGGTAGAGGTGGGAGGACCTTGTTTACATGTTGTTTCATGATTTCATACTTTCCTCCTTTGGTTTTCATCAAGTGTTTGGAGAAAGGATGGAAACTTGGGCTAAGCATATTAATGAGAACAGTTTGTGCACCATTAGTAGTAACTGTGTGCCAACCTAGGGAACAATGTCATAAGAGACAGTAGCTACCGCACAACCATGTTCCTTGGCCCATATAACCCTGAAATTTTTCCCCTTTGTATAGAATTCTCTACACATTTAAAGAATTTTTTTCCAAGCTATTCAAACTAACCATACGACCGCACTGACTCTTTATTTTTTGGGGTCTTTTCATGTCGGATCATGCTAGTCGTTTTAGATGGTTGGTTCTTATGGTAGGGAGACCCACTATGGGTATCATGTAAGTCATTTTGTAAAATCCTAATGAGATTCTACCCCTTATACTGGGGGGTCCGTTCGGGCCTCCCCTGTTAGTGTTCTGATTTCTTCTAGGGAAAATTTAATTTGTATCATACGGTGGGGATCCCATTGGTGTCTCCCCATACCAGTAACTCAGTTTTGTCCTAGGTCGTGGATTAGGAGTAAGTAGTCTCATTCAGAGCTATCTAACTACCAATATCCTCCTTTGATAAACATTGGGATTGGAGAGCACCAAATTGTTTATCTAAATTATGGTCACTGTAACCTTGATCGATGTTGTTGTTTGTTTGGGTAAACCGCTCGAGTCTTGTTCAGATGGTGTTTGAGGTGTTTTGTTTCGGATGAATTCATAATGTGATCTATCAATTTAGGAATGTAGTGTATGATTTGAATTGGGATAGTATTCCTTTTTTGATGGATCAATTGGAGATATCTTATCCTTTTTGATGGCAGCAAAAAATGGCAAAAGAGTCCATTTCTTCCCTTTGGTTCGGTTTGGTTTTTTTTCATTATGCCTTGTTGTGGCTTTGTGAGGGTGGAAAAATTTATGGTGGGGATAATTGTCATATCCATGACTTATTTTAAATAATTTATACTCTAATTTCCATTCTTACATCAATTTTTTGTTTTCCCATGCATTTTAGTGTTAATGGTGCATTGTCAATATTTGGGCCAAACCGTGAGCCCATTTCCAGATTTAAAAATAAGTTATTTTTCTTTTATAACTCCTTTATATTTCAAAATTTTGAACCCATTCTACTTCACAATGGGAATAATATGATAAATTAAAATCACAATACCAATTGTTACCCCATAGGAATCCATAATAATAATGTAAATGGGTTTTTTATTAAGGTTTTGGGCAAGCCCGTATGCTCATTTTATACATTAAATTATTTTTTAATGTTTCAATATCTCATTCATTTTTTAATTTTTTTGTTGATACCACCACCCACCAAAATCAAAAAACTCTAGGCTCATTCTAATTAACTATTTCACTACATTAGATCTCATTTGGACTGTGGAATGGGGTAAAACATCTCAAGGTTTCTCAAATCGTCCATATTTTAGAAGGTAATTTCAGTCTTTCATAAAACATTCTATTTTCACTCTTTCTCCCCAATCTTTGTCCCCACATATCCTGCTCCACCTCATTCAATCCTAACTATAAATTTCAGTTGCATATAGATTCAACCTTTTGTGGATTTGGGGTGATTTCTTCAAGATTGATCAAGGTAAGTGATTCCTTCTTGGTTTCATCCATTTTCCTTAGGGTTTCCTCACTCTTTCATGATTCTCTAAAATGTCCGAAATCTAGGATTCAAACCTAAGGTTTTATAGTATTTCTTTTTGGTCAAATATTATGGTTTAGGGTTGGTTTTTACCCCCTTGTGGTGCATTGGTGGTGCGGTTGATGTTTTGCACCATGTTTTGAGGATTTCGACAAAAAAAGGTAGGTTGTTCCATGTGTAAGAAATTATTGTTGAGTTATATTTCTTGATTTACTGATTTTAATATTCATAATATGCTTTATATGGTGTGAAAACTATTTTTGAGGGATTGGGTTAAGAATTTAACTTTATAGTTGCACTTTAGCTTTAAATTGGGTGTTTTTCATGTGTAACTCTTGGGGTTGTGTTCCAGTGTATTTTATAACATATGAAAATAAAAGTTGTTGGGGATTCCAATTATTCTTTGGTAGAGTCATGGTGTGTCTCTGTGTTTAAAAGATGTTTTTTAATGGGATTTATGTGTTAAACCATGTTATGCCTCTTGAAAGTGCTTTTGGAAAAAGTGTGTTTTTCAAGTGCATCTTTTGCGGTATTATTTGAGGTGATTTTATAATACTAGATAGTGTTTTGATAAATATTTATAGGTCTAATAATTCTTTCTTATATTGGTATTGGTGTGATTTTGGCTTTGAAATATTTTTTTGAAATTGGTTGTGTAAAAAACATAGTTATACCCCTTGGGTTTGTTTTATGAAAATTGTAAATGTTTTATTGGGTTAAATAAAGTTGGAAAATGATTTATATATACTATTTTGGTGAGTGTGTTCACCTAAACTGATTTTATTAAAGATAAAGTGGTCATTTTTATGTTGATCGTTTTGATAATGTTTTGTAATTTGTCGAGGTGATTTTTGAAATTGTGATGTGGGAGAAAAACATGTTTATGGGATATTTTATGTGAATGTGATGTGAAAAATGGATTTTTGTTTATGAAAATGGTATTATGTAACATTTGAGTGCGATGTTATGTTATGTTTATCATATTGGGAAATATTTTATAAAATTGGTAAAGTATTTTTTTGAATTGTAAAAGATATGAAAAATGTGTTGTGGGCTATTTTTGTGTGAGTTTGGTTTTGAAATTTGAATGAAAAGGGGGATGATGGGACTTGTGTGATTTACAAGTGGGCAGTTTGGTGAATGAGTGATGCATAAGTGGTATTTTCATGTGTAAATATTATTTCATGACTTTTTGAACTTGTTTTAGCATAAGAGGGATAAATGGGTATCCAGGTGGGTGGACATGTAATATTTTGCTTGTGATCCCTGGGGGTTTGGCCTCAGTTTCACATAGTACGATAGAGAATGACAACACTAATATATTATGATTATGATGACTATTGGGGACCACTATTTTATGGGTATGTTCCCTACTAGTGGCTTGAGCAAAAAAACAAATATTGTGATGGTTACTCTCACTGAGATACGAGGTACCTAGGACCCACAACGAGCTAGTGCCTATGGGTTATTTTCCTGTTTCTTGTGCTCATTAAATACTTTGTTCTTACTATAATCATATGGAATGATTGGATGGAAAATTTAGTAGCTTTTTTATTTTATTTAAATCTTTTGAATCTTTAAAATTTTTAACTTGAAAACTGTTTTTATTTAATGTTTAATCTTTTAGAAATTGTAACTAGCATTTCATGTTTATGAAAAGTTGGAAGCATTCCGTATCTGAATGTTTATCACATGAAATATCTTAGTGGTGGTTTCCTTTTGTGATATGGCTCACATCCTACTTAAACCCTTGGGTGTAAGTAGACTTGGTTATTTTTTCTGTAGGTTTGGGTATAACATATGTGCTAATGGTTCGGGTTTTTAGTGGTCCTTCGTGATGAGGTGTTGTAGAGATGGCTTGAGGGCGATGCCTCTTACCATGTGAAGGTTCATGGGCGATCTATTTTAGTTTTATTTATTTCTAATGGTCTTTAAAAATTATTTTAAATTATGTAATTCAGTTCTAATTTTTTTGTAAAATACGGTTTTGATTGAAAAATATTGATTTGTTTTATTGGATTTGTTTTCCATTGTATGTTTATAAACTCGGGTAAATCATTACCAATTCTAATTTTAAAATGATTTTAAACTTTTCCCAACCCATGGAGGTTGTTAATTCCCTTCGGGTCTTTCCACCAACTGGGTTTGGTGCCAGTTTTGATGGTGACTAGATCTGGTTCGTGACACACACTTTTTCATGTTAAAGTTAATCACAAGGTTTTTAAAGATAAACCATTAGTTCTCATTGAGTATTTCTTGGATGAAGGTTGGGTGTCCACATGCCTCTTTGAAAGAGATGTATGGAGTTGAAAATCAATGGAAACCCAGTTTAGTCCCCACCAGATTATTCAATTAGAATTTGACGTCACCTCTACCAACAATCAACTGGGTATGCTACTTTAAATAAGGTAGGTTAGGATATATCATGAGAAAAATAGAAGATGGTTTAGCTCTTTTCATGTCCATATAGTTCCCATAATTATTTACATTGTGACATCCCCAATGAGACATGCCCTCAATGACCTCCCTTGCCATCTTATGAAGAATTCCTTGCATTGTCCTAGAGACACTATAGATGTTGATTCCCCCTAAGATTGTGATCTAACTATCCTGGTCCAAGACTCCAAGGGGTGTTTTCTATTCAACTAAGAATCCCATTTGAATGATCATTAAACTTTCAATGTTGTAGATGACCCTTATCTACACCTTGAGTGGATAAAAGATACAGATGGGGATCAAAAGGATAACACTATTCACCAAGTTAATTCTTACTAAAAAAGATAGAAACATGTTCTTCATGGGAAAAATACGCCTTCTGATTATATATATAACCCTATAAATGTGTTTAATAAGAATATTTTCTGGGGAAAAAGTGAACCCAAATAATCAATATGAATGGTCCCTATGTGCATGTCAAGAATACTATCTAAGGCTCTTACCCGACCATCTAAACAATTTATTACTATGTAGAAGCTAATATTGTCAAGATTCACTAGTTGGCTTCCCCATTTACAATATTCCTCTAGGACATTATTAACCCTTGGATTGACCTACTACTGCAATTATCAATATAATTGTATCATTTATGATCAATACATGAGAGATTCCACCAACCTGGTGCCTATTTAGTGATGGAAGAAATCTACCATAAACTGTGAATTGGTTAATATACTTGTTAAGAAAATGTTGAGATAGATTTAACAAATTATGGGAAGGTTGGTTACCTTGTCATAGGATCAATAAAACCTAGATGAAACCGTATTGTTTCCAATGATTTATGTGGACATTCAAGAGGAGATTACACACTAAAATAGTAGATCAATTTCCCATGAATATAAATCACATGCAAGAGGGGGCTATAAGAACAAAGTTCAATTTGATCCCTTTAAAGGATATTTTCTTGTTAAGATTAATTTATATTTTATACTAAAAAGTATTTTTATTAACATCATCGATCACTTCTTAGTCCAGGCCAATGGATCCTTGGATCGTTTGTCCCTTAATAAACCCATGTTTTTCTTCAGAGATTCATCAGGGATGATAAGACAATATTCTATTCTTAACAATTCATTCCAATACCTTATATAAGATTTTATACATACAAATACGTATATACTAATTTAGGGAGTGTCATTCCTCCACCATTTTCACTAGGAAAATATTCATGGCACAAGAAATCCACAATATAATTCCCCTAAAAATAGTCATACAATACATGAACCAAATAATTCTTCTCCACATCACGCGAGCCTTTGTAAAAGGATCCTACGAAATATCAGGGCTAGGCATGATTTTAGGATTAAGGGTCCACACCGCATCGTGAATCTCCCCCTCATCAGGGATAACCCTCAAGGTCTCATTATATGTTTCTATAACCATGGTTGGAATTACCTGAAAGATATATACGGGACCACGTGGATAGCCTCCTTATGTGTGAGGGTTGGGTACAACTAGATGATTTTTGTGGTGCTCATCCACTATTTCCCCCACTACATTAGGATCTTCTATGTAAGATCCATCCTCTATGAGTATATTGGTTCTCTTGAAACAACATCTTTCTTTATTGTAATCATGAAAAAAATTGGTGTTACGATCTCCTTCCTAAATCCATCTATTCAAATATCACTCAAAAGACATGAATTCCTATTTCAAGATTATATCATCCATGAAATTATTCATTTTCATTGTATTGATGAATTAGGAATTTTCCCAATCATTCTCCACACTAGACACAAGATGTTCAATTTCATTATTGATGACCACTAGATCCTTACATCATGGGGGATGATTTATGATCCATTTTTAAAGATTACCACAAAGTTATATAATATTGTTGTGAAGTTCACTAAATAGTTTTCCTTGGGATGACCTTCTCCATGACTCCCTCAGAGTTTCTTGAAATCCCTTATCCTCCACCCACACATGAGAGCAATAGAATGATTCACCTTTACCATTCTAGGTTTCCAATCCCACATGTAAATAAGATTGATCTGATATAATGCATGCCAGATGAGAGGATATAATATCTGGAAAAGATGAAATTCATTTTCTGTTCCCCATAAACTATTTTAGAGGACATCGAGTCTGATTTCCCCAACTTTGGTTATTGAACCACGTGAATGGAAACCTTATAATTCACACATCCAAAATCTCATTATAGGACATAAACGATACAAACTCTTGACTATATTTCCCAAAACAATTCCCTCCTCTAATATTTACTCTGTGTCTAAAGTAGTTTTGAAATTTCCCCAAAAATCCAAAAATTATCTCCTAGGATAAATTATATGAGATCACTCCATACGGACTCCCACATTGGAGCATCACATTTGGTATAAAAAATTAGATGAAAATATAGTGAAATCTTACAGTGATTTTAACATACCTAAATAGATCAGTGGAAGTAATCAAGTCCAATGAGATGTTATCCTACCATAATACCCAAGTGTGAAGTTTTTTGTGGTTCTCATGAAAGAAATTTTACACCCTTATTCTATGAATAATCCTTGTTCCTTGATGAATTTTTTTCATTTCCATAACTATAAAAAAAGAGAAATAATATTAATTAATTTCACTAGATAATAAATCTATTATTAATCAAAATCCCAACTCAAATAACATCCAACTATGTAGAAATATCATATAAACCATTTCATCAAGATTTGGACCTGGATATACATCCACACAAAACCGTAGTTAAGGATTGATCCACCATTTTTTTGGAATATGATCAGGTGTAGGAACAATAATTAGTCAATATGTAAGACCCAAATAGATACACATTGTAGTATTAATAATATATCTCATATTACACACCTAAATAGACCATCGAGGGAGAGTTTCATTCCCTACCCAAGTTGGGGGAGTTGACCACCAATGAATGTGGGGGGGGGATCCAACTGAAACATAGATTTGAGTTATCTCGGTAGGAACATGTGATAATAACCTCTTATAATAGGGAGAGGCAAGGATAATTGAACTATATTGTACTAGGTCTCAGGAATGAAAAAATTAGGGGGATTGAGGTCCCATCCTATAGGGAACCAACAATAGGAAAAAAAGGTTATATGTCACTAATGTATTCTTGAGAATGACACATATTGATGGAATGTGATGAGAACATTGTTTATGAACTAATATTGAAAATGGGGTTAAATGAATTATATAATTCTATGTTATGATTTTTTTTATTTTATGAATGATTTAATTTCATCTATAGCTAGTTGAATCGGCCAAAATGGATGAGGATTTCATGAAAACATCATCATTTTTCATGGGTTTGAAGCCAAAATGTTGTCAAGATGATAGAAGAAATGGATTTATAAGATTATGTTTCTTCATTGTGAATCAATTTTTTCAATGATGATCTGATATAGAGACTACATATTTTATTTTTGAAATCAAATTCTTTGATAAGACTCAAATATTAATCTTACTCTATGGTGGTATTGGTTCCCTATTGGAAGAAAAAAAGTTCCATCAATGGTTCCCAAATTTCAATATTCTTTTTTATGGTTTGATGGAAATCCACATTTTTTCTTATGTAATATTTTAAACTCTTATGTGTGAATTCATGAACTCTACTAATGATTTTACATCAATTAGAGTGTCAACAATGAGTATTTTGATATCGTTGAGTATTTTTTATTAGAGTATCACAAATGAAGATTAGTGAGGGCTAGGACCTCTAATGGTGATGAACTCATTCATAAGGAAATATCCCCATAATAAGAATTCACATGGATAAAATATATGTAAAATTCTATGAAGGGATGTAATGAATTTATTTATCCTCAATTCTTAAAATTGGGACTCCACATGAGAGTGAACTGTGAATATTATCTTTCAGGATGAGAATCTATACGGGTTTGAGATCTATATATATATTGGAAATGAAATATGGGGTTTAGTGTGAGTATTATAAATGGATTGATAGTAATTTTCCGGAAATCATCTTTGTTGTCTCTTTTTCTTGGTTAGGTTTTATATTGGAACTAGAAATAATTTTTTGGGTTGTTTATATATAGACAGGGATCCCCACATAGATTGGGTTAATAAATCCTAAAATAATCATCAATAATTGTGTGTATTGGAGTATAGGAGTGGTATGTAGAGGTGAAATCATACGTTATAGAATCTTCAACTACATAGTTATTATGAGTTGAAAAAAAACATTATTTAGGCATTGAGAAGTCTGAAACAACCTAATTCAATAGTGAAAAAATTATATAGAATGGTAGAGTGTGGAATAATAGAGTGAGTCTATGGTCATCGAGCATTATAATTATGATGATGTTCCCAAGCAGTGTTGGAGGTTTTCTCCTTATTGGGAATTTGGATAGGTGGTACCATCATCTTTCTTAGTAGACTTATAACTTTAGGGCGACAAAAAAGAAGGTTTATTTTGTTGTGTGATTCATGTTTTGTATGTAAATGTGTAGTTATCAGTGGATGTATGTGATTTCTGATGAGATCAAATAATCATAATGTGATGGATATTTGTTTATGTTTTGTGGTCTGTTATAGATATTAACAAGGGATGAGAATATGTTCTCATAACAATAATTGAAATATTTTTAAAATTTTGTAGGACTTTGACCAATGGATTAATTGAGAAGAGTATATTTTCTTTGTTTTATTCTAGGTTTGACCCTTGTAAGCACCCTTTAAAAACTTTGACGTTTTTTTTTAATGTGAGTGAAATTTTATAGTGATTGTTTAAAATTAAATGATATTGTGTTGATATGTTATTATGATCATGTTACAGTTATATTGGTGGTCAATATAACTGTTAAAAGATATTTTTTGGATCTTTAAATTGTACTATGATCGCATATTATTTTGATATTATATATCTATATAGATTACGTATTTGTAGAGTATGGATGATCTTTTTTTTAAATGATAACTCATGTGTGAATCCTCATCCCAAAACCACTCAAAAGTGTCTAGAAAAAAGTAACACGAGGACTCAAATGTGCCTCCCAGTACACCAGATGTTATAGACTAGGAATGTGGGATTGAATAATACAATGGGGAGACAATTACCTTGATATCCTAATCACAAATAAAAATAAAAATATCCAAACAATATCCATAATATTAATAAGAGTATTAAAAATCAATATACTCATTCATGCTATAAAAAATAAATGTAGAATTCATACGGTCTTAGAAAAACCATTCAATCATCTAGTTGATTTCATATACAATATAAAATAATGAAAAAATACATAAAGTGGTTTTACAACCATATCAAAAAATGAACTCATCGCAGTCTTTAATACCACTCAAGCTGCTCTAGCTCGATCCACTAGACAAGATTTCTCTATCATATGAAGCACACATAATGTCTGGATGTGTACTAAAGTGTATATATAATCTATGAGAAATAAATCTCAGTTAGGTCTCACTATGTTACCATATTATATTCTATAATATACATGTACACACAATAAAAATAAATTAAATAAAATAAATACACCAAGAACCATGCAGGTCAGGTCACAATGTGCTCACCAGTTCACTATGATACATGGCCCTA
This sequence comes from Viscum album, assembly GCA_963277665.1. Lineage (NCBI taxonomy): Eukaryota > Viridiplantae > Streptophyta > Magnoliopsida > Santalales > Viscaceae > Viscum > Viscum album. The sequence continues at coordinate 136,146,048 of OY728131.1, forward strand.
CCCACTTTCACCAATGTTGAAAAAAAATTCTCTTTATATTACAAATCATGAACCATACCTGAATACTCTATGTACGATTCCATACTATGCCTCATTTTCTACCCAAGTATGAAATTTTGGGACCCATTCCATACATTAACCCATATTTGAATATGTATGTTAGAGTGTCTTACCATGTCCGAATGACTTCCAACTCTCTCAAGATATGGTTTATATCAAATGTTAACTCTCTTGATACCAAGCCTCACCCTTTACCCAATCACATAGGATAAGGTCCCACAAAAATTTATAAAACCCAACCTATCACTCAAGGTAGGTCTGCTAGTTCCTTCTCACTCATGGGGTGGACAAAATCCAAATCTACACCACTAACATATCACTCAATGTTGGTTCTAACATCCACATATCAACCACTACATTATCACTAAATGTAGGGTTCATGAAAACATGTTCTCATACCTTGTAAGGATAACATCATGAACAATAACATATCACTCAATATAGTTTCCTCTTCCAGGTCTCATATCACATCACATCATAGACCAACCTTATCACTTAAGGTGGGACATTCCAACACCTTCTAACCCAAGGTGGGTCCATTATCCAGACCACTACCTTCTCACTAAAGTTACAATCTAACATCCATATCTCAAACTGATCACTACCTTATCACTCATGGAAGGACCAATTATATATACTAACTTATACTATCTCATGTCGGGTATGTTCCATGTCATATCTCACACTCTACCTTTTCACTCAAGGTATGGTCCATCTAGTACCTTATCAATCAATATGGTTCTATACCCCAAGATGCAACCATACTGACATTACTAAGACAAAATCTTCAAGAATACACGAAATACACACACATTTAACAAAAAAAAGGTATCACATCTCATCCCACTAGTTATCCAATACATCTCTTAGAACTAGTCAATCGATATATGGACCAAAATCAAACAACACATAACATTTTTATCCATCCTTATAGGATAATATTCAAATACATGACCATGTTTTACAAGATGAATCTAACTGATCCCATTGGTGTTATTTTATTTCCTACGAGGCATCGTACAAGTACATTTAGGCCCATCATAATATCTACACTCTACCACCAAGCCATATCCAACACCCCACAATGTTCACTTAAACAATGGGTCTACATAACCCTAACATCAAGATCCAATTACAAAATATCTCTTCAAAACCCAATCCTAGTACCCAAGAACCATCCTAAATAACTCTCCTTAAGGCCCTTAGATTACCAATTCAACAATCTCCAAGAAATTACTATGACCTATACATGGTCCCCTATCCCGTGTCTCCCATTAGAGATCTCTGAATCCCAATTCTCAAAGGAAACCCTCCAATCACACCACATCTAGAAAAAAGAGGACTAATGTATCCCAAGCCACTAAACAAGGCCCCAATCCACCATCATTGAGAATTTCCAATTAATTGTGAGACGTACTACCATCCAACCTACCATACTAATCCTAATCCCCTCATCAAAACTCAAATAGACCAAGGAAACCCACCTAGGATACTTGTTTCTCATCTCTCTTCATGTGATTCATCCATGTAGGGTAGAGTGTCTTATCATGTCCCATCTTGTCTCTTTACCCATGGAACTCTCAATATCTATTATATTACTAAGTCATGTGAAAACATGAAAGTATACATACTCATTCATAAAGAGTAACATGTTTTACCTAGTGAACTATTGAACCCTCATGATGTTCTGCACATCCTTAGCTAACCCCGACCATGCCTCATCCAAGCCCGTACCAACTATATATATCATATTCAAGATAACCCATAAAAATAATTTATTATAAGAAATTATAATTAATTATTCAATTTAACAAAAGTGGAACATCACTAAAGAAAATCACAAGTAAGTACCCATGATAATAAATTTTATCATTAGAAAAGGAGAATTTGTGACAAACTAGATGTCCTTCGAAAATGGTGTCCCAGAATGGGGGTCTTGTGATAGATAATGTAGTCTATCAGAAATATTATATTTTGTGATTATTATTAGCAATTGAATAAATGATCATCCCTAATATTTTTGGTTATAATGTGTTCATTGTAGAAGGAGATATTTATTTGCGGCATAATGAACATTTTTTTTGAAAAAAAACCCTTTTCATAGAGGAACTATATGAGGGAAAATATATGTTTTCTTCACAAATATGTCTATTTGAAGGCACTATTTTTGATGGACTATCCATTCCATCATAATTTGTTTTTTATTTTATTATGTGTTACTAGTAGACTACTTCATAGATAATATATGGATATGTTGGAAAAGAATTAATGATAATCAAATTCTGTGGTGGAAAGACAATCTATCACAAATATCTTTCATAAATAAATTATCCATCATAAATATCCTTCTCAAATATTTCAAATGATGAACGTTTTATGACATCTTATTCCATTAAAAAACAATCACAAAAAATTATAATAATTTCGTAACCCCTCTTTCTTATTTCACGCGCACAATCCCCCTTCCCTCATTCTTCACATGCATCACCTCTTTCTCCCCTTCAGAATCACCCAATTTGTAATCTAGAAACTTGTTTGAATGTTCCTAGATTATTAATATGATATTTGGGATCCAAACTATGGTTGGAAGGTTTCTAGGATGTAGATCTACAATTTGATATCCTAAACAAATTAATGGAATTATTTTAAATGCATTTTCAAAGTCATTAATATTTTTTTGCATTTCGTTAATTTTTTAATTTGTTTTTTAATTTAATTTATTCGGGTTCAATTCTATCCCCATGTAACATTATTTTTATTTAATAATTGAATTTTCTAATTTTATAGTTAGGTAATAATAATATTATTATAAAATATAATTGAGAAAAATTAATGATTATAATATATAATTTATATTATATTACTCAAATTTAGTTTAGTAATAAAAAAATTAATCTAAAGTTATAATTGTTAGTAAAAAAATAATAGTAAAAATAAAATATATTAATTTTTTTAAAATTAATTAAAGAAAAGTAATAAAAAGTAATATGAAGTAATGAATATACTTGTTAAAATTTTATATATAATAACTGAAATACGTTGAAGTTAATAAATAATACTAAGTAGCTTTTTATAAATATGTATAAATCATTAAAATTATTAAAAAAAATAGAATAGTATAAAAAACTAATAAAAACTAATATTTTATTATATTTTTATAATAAAATATTTTAAAAATTATGATAAATTATTATAAATTAGTATATTTGTATAAATTAGTGTATTAGTATAAATATTTATAAATTATTATAAATTTGTATAAATTAGTATAAATTGGCCAAAAAATTAATTTATACAACTAATAAATAATACCTATATTTTAATAAAAGTAAAAATAATTAGTAAAAAATAATAAAATTTGTTTCAAATTATTATTAATTAGTATAAAATAATGAATAAAGTATATTATATTATTTAATTTTGTATAAACTAGGATAATTTATTATAAATTACAATAAATTAGTGAAAGAAATAAATTTATTACAATAATAAAAAATGTGAAGATTTTAATAAAAGTTATAAAATAAATTAGTGTGAAAGGTTTTTCAAATTAGTATAAATTAGTATAAATTAGTAAAAATATTAGTATAAATTATTATAACTTATTATAACTTATTATAAAATATTGAATAATTATTATATGTTATTATAAATTATTCAAAATTATAATAAATTATTATAAATTAGTATAAATTATTTTAATATAATTATTATAAATGAGTATCAATTATATAAATTATTATAAAATGTAATAAATTATTATAAATTTTTTATAAATTTGTAAAAAATAAAATCATAATAGATAATAAAAAATACAATGAAAAATTAATGAGATGATTACAAACTATAAAAAAATTATTTTAATTGGGGTGGGGGTAAATAACTACATATAAACACGCAACCAAGTACATAATTGAGTCAAGTCTCATCTCTAATATTTTAGTAGCCAAGAAGGCCCAAATACGATTAAGAAATACTTATTATTTGTTTTATTGGAAATTTTTTGTCTAAGTGAGTGTGTTAAGGATTGTCATCCTTTACTTCTACAAATTATTAGGAGATGCTGTGAGCTTCAGAAAATAATAGAAAGAGGCCCATCATAGGAAAATAAGTGCAGCGAGAATAAATGGTGCAATGCTAGCAGAATATGATACAGTAGATATTTATACAGATATGAGAAATAAGGATAGAGTTTCTTCTAATTTATGGAGTTGATCTATAACCCCCTCAATGTAACTATTATTTCATTCTTTTTAATTTATTTTATATTATGTATGTTTTAATTTATAATAAATGTATATTTATTGCTTTTTAGTGAATTTTATTTTTTTACTTATAGTTATTTATGATATATTTAAGGTTAGATTAAAGATAATTATTTTAAATGGAATGATATATCTATCCCAAAGTCAATAGGCAAAATATATTTGTGAAAAATATAATTCATTAAAAAATACTCTTTGTGATCGATATGTTTAGTCCTGAAAAATGATATTTTTATTGAAATATCAATTTTTGTTGAAAATATGTTAAGAGGAAAAAAAATTCACAACCAAGAAGTTTTTTTATAATTATTATTTTCATGAATAAATAGTTCAATTAAAAATCATTTCACCGCGAGATTAATTAGAATGACTAGTCACAATTATTATTATTTGCGACATCATTTTCCATGAAATATTACATATAACAGTCTCTCATCATAATTAATTGTCTACAATATGATTATATCTCAAATAATCTATCCTAAAAAATTTGTTATTTTTATAGTGGCCAGAAATTCAAAATAATATGAGACCATATGTGTTCATACTCCCAAGATATCAGCTATACAGGTCAAGAAAAATTCACATTGTTTTGGATAAATTTCCACTATACTCATTTGAAATCAAAATTAAAATAATATTCCATGAAATTAGGTATGTGACTAACAAGGTAGGAGGATACCATTGGGAAAAGTGGAACTATTTTACCATGAATCATCATAAATAATGTTAAAAATAGCCCCACCTCAAAAGAGATCAAAAATAGGGACAACGTGGATGATGTAGTAGAAATATCCTACATAAATTCCGTACTAGCCTAAAAAAATTGGGGCTGCAACTGCAATTTTGAGTCTTCCCCTTTTAGAAAAATTGGTTTAGTGCCTTATCAAATAATTACCAATAAGATTCATAAAGTGATTCCATTCGACTTTCACCCATCATGATGTGAGGAAGAACTAAATGGGATTAATAATTATGGTAATATTTTTTCAACAATGAGTGAGGAGTTTTGGATGATGTTTTTGTATATTTTTGAGTTGGACTAAACTAATTTGAGATTATCTAATGGTGATTGATGATTTTTTATATTTTTTAAAAGTATATTTTTTCTCTAAATATGAAAAATGGATAATTCAAAATATTTTCATAAGACTCTATGATTTCATAAGACTTTATAAGGTTTAATATCATATGTTTTGGCTATTTTAAATTTTAGATAAATACTGAATTTTCAATTACTAGATGGGTCAAATCTCAATTCGAGATATAAAATGAAAATTTTAAAGATTGTATGCCTATAATTAATGTTTTTAGATGTTGTTTGAGGCATATAAAGTGTTCTAAAGGTTTCAAGATTTCTCTGAGTATTTGAGGAGAAAATTTGTTGTTTTTGAAAAATATAGAATAGGGAACACAATTAGTGCACAATTAGAGCTAACTATGTTGAAAAATCAAGAGGACCAGTTTTTCTAGGTGAAAAGGGTGGGGAAACCATGAGGTCAGTTAAAGAAAACCATATAGATTCCAGTAGTTTATTGTATAAATGTCACATGGTTGATCCATGTTCTGGTAAACATTTCATTACGCTTAGGGGTGTCCCTTAGATAGTAGAGTCCCACCGTTATGGTATGGTTTTTACAACCATGTATCTAAACCCTATGAAATATTACAAAGGGAGAAATTACAATTTTACCTCTGAACTGCTAAAGGATTTACCTCATTTTCTCCATCTTTAAACCCATTATGTCCCCAAAATGTTCTCTCCTCCTAATAAATTCATCCATAGGAGAACTACCATGTTCTTGGTTATAATCAGTCATTTTCTGATTCATTCAAATTCTATAGGTATATATTCAACTTTCTTAGACTCTACTTTCGTCTTCTACTTCTTCCTTCAATTATAGTTTCACTATTTAGGTATTTATTTATTTGTTCAATTGGACTGTGGTGTAATCAAATAAGGATGATATGTAGTTTTCCCCTCCTACGAAGAGGATAACCTAAGATTCCATATTCACTTCAGCTCATTCCATTACATTGATGTGTGATTCCATGGTGAATTAATAATTATTTTTTTATTTTTTTTATTGGTTTTGGTGGTTTTGTACACTAGTTTTTACGTATTAGTCATGTTTTGGGGTCAAGGATGATTAGTGGGATGTTGGTGAGTGTTTCATTGTCATTCTAGTGTGATTGGACCTATCAATAAGATTTTATGAGTTACCCTTTTTAAAATAAAATAGTTTGTATTTATTTATAATTTTTTGTGGGTTTTATTAATTAATTATAATTTGTTATTATTAATTAATTCGGGGTTTTATTGTGATACAGGATTTCACACATCCCTATGAGCTTGGATGGGTCACTAAACCTTCTTTCAACCATTAAAAAATGATTAAATTATTTATAATGTTCAGTGGTTTTTTGTACATGAACTATTGCAACTATGCATGTTTATGGTAGTATGCGTATACTAAGAATTTTTATTAATGGAAACTCCACCTATTTAATTATTTTCTAATGAACCGTTTAACTAATTAAATGGAAAATTGTAAAGGGTGAATTCTAGGAGTCACTAATAACCCTTGTGTACTAGTCCATGACAATCACAGAGAGACCATGGAACTAATATTGGAACATGACCCACCTTATTATGGTTTCCTTAGTAATAAGACCCCAAGTAGTTGGTATGTCTATGACACCCTTATTAAGATTCCATAGGATGTGTCATCCTGGTGTGTTGGGAGTTGACTCAAGACCATTATTCTTACTTTGAGGAATCCAAGATTGATTTAAATTTTTTTATTAACCTAGGAAACCATATTGGGTTACCCAATTGTTGATTGAACCTATGATAATGCATTAGGATTTTGGGTAAAGATGGTAGCAGGTTCCACCTTAGAACATGTACCAAACATGTAAGGTGAAGGGGGCTATTTTATTAGTGGTGGGGTTCAACATTTTACCACCCTCATTAATTTATTTATGCTATTATATGGTTATTATTAAGGTAGATATGATTTTATATGTGATTCCTACTATATAAACAATGGTATTGATGCAATATAACACTTTTTCTGGGATTCCCAAGGGTTCTGCCTAGGAGACGGCCTCTAAACCTTTTGTTTGACACTTGAATTATCGGGATTATAGATGTACTTCCTTGAATATATCTTATTATTCCTAGAGAAATAATTGGTATGTTGATATGTAATTCTTTATATGGGATTATAAGTTAAATTAAATTATATTACTCCTTGAACTATACATGGATTACACATATATAATACCTTGGATGTGATCATAGGTTAAATGAAATTATTCTATACCTATCTGGAATTAGTGTACATGTAATTCCCAAAATGATATTTCTAGGTGGTAACGCATCCCCTGATATTTTGATATTGTGATATTCTCTAGGATGGATGGATATTTCTAGGAGAGATGATTTAGATTTTCCTTAGGATTATCGGGATTCACAATTACTACTTCTCCAATACTTTTATGGGGATGAGTATGTTGTTCTAGTTAATGAATTGACCACAATTTATTATCTTAGTTTAGGAGAGTATTCCTTATATATATTATAAGGATTATCCCCTTAGGGTTCATTTAGGATCCAATGTCGTGATCTCCTGTGAACAAATATGTAGGGATTAAACATCATGACAGATTTACATGGAATGAGTGGTATGAAATCAATATCAATCCCATATTCACAATATTTCTAGATAATACTAGGAACCCCTTAATATAGTGATTGATGGTTGGTAAAGGTGATCCCAAGGATCATACATGTATCCCATATAGTCAAACAACATTCTCATATACATTTACAACACTGGAAGAAGAAGGTATCATCAATCGGGATTGTAGACGTAAGGGTCAAATTTATTATACACAACTTGAGTGGCATGAAATCCAGGTAAATTCCTTATTTATTGGATGTCTAATTGATTGGGACCATAACACTATGGATCTAATGTGGATGTATTTTATCCTTTTAATTCAAGTTGTGAATCGTCTAGGCTAATCACCCCACATGATCATGTATTAGAAAGCATGAATATTTTAATATTCATTCATCAGTATATTTTTAGAAATTATTTATTTTTGTCATCTTTTATCCCGATTAGTAGTTCACTTATACATACAATGTATATTACCGACGATGTATGAGGTTTCACTAGTGGTTCCATTTGGAGTTTTTTCTCCCATAATTCTTAGTTCTCCATTGTAATGGGGTTCTATAGAATATATTCACTTTGTTATAGGTATATGTTGATATGAGGATAGGGAATGATTAAGCATGATGTCTTCGATGTGTACATATATCATGGTGTGTGTTTTTTTATTGTTGTTAGTTGGATATTCTTGTATTTTTTTCAATATCAATATATTAATGTGGTTAGCTCAGTGGGAACTTTTTTTATATGTATGGAACAGTAGTTTAGGATTTTACTACTTATCATTCATTACAATCTTATTTATATTTATTTCATCTATTATTGGGTTGTTTTATTCTATTTATGATATCTGATTTTTTCCAATATTTTATTATTCTAATATAAAGGAATAGTCTTCCCACAAACACACCCTAGGCTCTAGCTTCAAGTAGATTTCCTCTCACATATCAGGAGGCACTCTTGATTCCTAATAACCATCAGGTTGAGTTATTATTTATAGAGTGAACTTTTTTGGGATATGAAAAATTGGAACCATAATACTACCTCTCTTCTTGTTAGGATATGGTACACATGATTATTTGGAAATTTTTATAGCATGTGCTAGATACTGGACTCATGCATTGAGAACACTTATTCCATTAATAAGTATTAGTTACCAGGGATATGGGATTATTATTCATGATATGTACTATTATAATTTACTATGATTTTCACTTTGAGTGACACACATGAAGTTTAGATTTTATGACTTATTGTTGATTTTTGGATCTTGGCCTATTGATGAGAGACCAGTGAGTTGGTTTTACTCTTGGATGGAAAATCCAATAGGAATATTATACATAATATTTTGAAGATAAGGACTACATGTTATAGTTCTTCTAATGTGCAACTTTATTACTCATTACTGAGTTAAATTTTTTAATGTGTCCAAAAAAAACTAATTGATGTTTTACCATATAGGTTCTTGGTGGTATTGTTTTTAGTTAGAGAAATATATGTATATATATTTCCTCTTGGGGAATGTCGATGTGGATCTATGGTGAGGTGTTTGATAATGAGGATGATGACTCATTCCTCATGCACATGAGGCGAAATGGCCCTAGTTGGTTGATAGGGAACATGGTTCCCGAGTGTTGGACCCATATTATGGAGTTGTTTAATATGATTAGAAATTTAAACTTTCATTAACAACCTATACATTATTTTCTAACATAGTTTGGAATAAAATTATATTTAACTATACCACTTGCATTTCGTACAACACAAATCCTGGATATGATGTTGTGAATGTAAAGTGGACCCTTTTAGGTCATAGTTAGTAGTTTATTCTACATTACTAGAACCATTGTGTGTGTATACTTTCCATGTGTAGTTAACTAAATAATTATGACAACCTAAATAGACTTTTCTATTTATATTGATGTGATATTCTACATAACCAGAATTCTCTTATGTTTATCTAGTCAGATCCTCTAGTGTGATGCTAATAGAAACCAGAACATTTATAGAAGACTTGAACCTCCAGGGGGTACTAGTGTATATAGATTCCCAGGGAGGATTTGTTCATTATCTTTTTACATGACGTTATAACCCACTTGGGATTAGTTACTTATGAGGATGATCATAGAGTAACAAGGATTGGTAGGTCGATTCATAGAGGGTGTTGTCATTAGTTCTATTTTATTAAACAGAATAGTTATCAATGGGTTGAAATTAAATGGTTTTAAATTGATAATTATAGGTTGTTTTATTCTATATTTTTGAATATGAAAACATATATAATTAAACCTAGGATAACATTTTTTACACATGTAGGTTGATGTTATCATCATCTTTTTTATAGGGGGTTGAAAGTTGTGTTATATGACTTGTGCTTAGATGTGTGTATAGATGAAACACTGAGAGATGTGACCCTGGTGAGAGGTTTGGTGTATGATCTAGGTAGTTTGACCTAGTGACTCTATATGGATCCTTGATTAGTAGGTATATGTGGGAGACCTAAAGGACTTTAGTTTTGACTAGGACCCTAATGAGTTAGCATTTGTTTTAATTGACATAAACTTGAGATATGGGTTGTCATACGGTTTTAGATGCCTTTTTAGGAAGCTATCTCAGTTAAATTACTTTTTTGAGAACATGATAGGAGAGTTTCTCATGTTTTTAAATATATTAATGGTTATATCCTTAGTTTTTAATAAATCATAAATTGTTCCCAGTTTTCAATATTGTGTTCTACAAGAAGGACTATACTAGTTACTAAGCCTATTAAATAGTGGTATTATACATTTTAGGATGGTTAGAGAACTAGTTTATTCTCATGAATGGAATGGAACCATGTTATTGGTGTTCATGGAATAAATAGTTGTACAAGTGAGGTTCCCAATTCTGAAAAGAAGTTCCATGAGAGCTAAAAGCATGTTCAGACTGAAATTCCATGTAGTATAGTCAATATGGACCCTGAGACGAGTAGAAGAATGAGTCGGGTGAGGGATTACTTTCTAGAGGTTTTATACTCCTATAACGAAAATTCATGTTTAGTTATCACCCATTTCACAAGGTAACTATTTAAAATGGAATTTTAGTTGGTGGATGGGTATGGGATGATGATCACTGTTTTCTTATTTAACAATTGTGGGAATTGTGACCCGGATCATTGGGTAAAATAATGAAAGTTAATCTTGATGAGGTTTATTTGGAAATAGAACCAGGTTCCAACAAATGGTTTACCCATGTGATAAATTTGGAATGAATAGATGAGAGACATAGTTCCCGGGGTTGGTAAAGTAATGTATGGACTTCTTTTATGTGAGTGTGTCCCAGTGAGAGTGGAACCTGGCTATTGATGTAGTATTAGTATACTAAAAGATTAGATATGATCATTATAAATATTTATGATATCATCCTAATAATACTGAGAGATCATTGAATATATGTTGAGAAATCTAATTATATTTTATTTTCTGATGAAACGAATATTTGGGAGTTGAGGTTGAGGAGTAGTACAAAGAGAGTAATATGGTGGGGTTTTACCATTTCCTTTTTTAGAGTGGTGACCCTTATTGTGATTTGAAATCCATCTAATACAGTGGATATTATTTCCAGTTTTTAGGGAAAAGTGTTAACTGATATTTTTGTTAGCACTGAAGAGTGAGTGGGTTCTTATCCATGTTGATCATTATGTTCATGGATGGATGCATAATACGCTATATTGATCGGTAATTTGTTTTGATGGTGTCAAAATATTGATGATCCTATAGTGGGGACTAGCGTGTTGGTAACCCTATTTGAGCATCACATGATAAGGGTCATTCGACATTGATACCCATCATAGGATGGTCATTTGGATTTCAAATACTATTAAATGAATGAAATATAGTTTTCATAATGCCTCAGCTTCTATAACAAATAATTTTAGATAATATTAAGCTTAAGGTGGTTCAAAAAACATTATCTCAAATATTTGGATTTTTTTGATAAGGATCTTCATCATAAATGTTTATGGGATAATGTAAGTGTAGCCTAAGGGTTGTTTAAAATTTATCAATGAAAATATAGAACCACTGATTTATACTTGGTAGAACCACCAATTTAGGTAAAATTGATTATTGAGGGTAGTTTATCCATGAATTATCATTTTTATTGATTGATATTCATTTTGAGATCATCTTTAGGATGATAGGGTCACTTTTCTTCAGCAATTATGACAGTGGTAATACAATGGATCAGAATTGGCCAATGAAAGAACATCATATAATAAGGAGTTTCACAATATATTTAATGACTTAGACATTGAAATTATCATAGTTTAGATTATATTGGATTGGGAAATCATCATGTGGATGTTTGGATTATGTATATGAGTGTTGGATATGATTTTGGTAAGTTAAGAGCCCAAAATTTTATTATGGCACTGAGAAGCGCATTTAGCATTGAGAAATGAAATGTGTTAATTTGAGTGGGAATTCTCAACCTAAGTTGGTTAGTTAGATATTTTTATTCCAAATAACACTTCCAAGGTATGGAAAGAATTTATGTGGAAAGGATGTAAAATCCTATTTTTTATGAGTTGAAAATTTAATAAGGAAATTGAAATTAAAATTAATGGATTGGGAAAATCATTATCAGATATTTGGAATGGAAATTTGAACGCTGGAATTCTCGCCAAAAAATGTCTGTAGGATGTTATGGAGGATTGGAACGAATTCTTGCGGTTTTAGTAGGGTTCCAAGGGAATGGGGACCAGATTTGGAGTTTTGAAAAAATGTAGCATAGGGCACATATTTGAGGCACAGTTAGTTCAATCTGTGCAACCAAACCACGAAACATAGTTTTAATAGGAGCAATTGTAGGGGAAACCATGTGGTATGCAATGTAAAACCCTGTTGAGAGACCAAGAAACCATGTGGATATTTTTAGTTTATTTTATATGGTATATTAAACCATGCTCTATGCATGTTCTAGAGGGTGCCTTAGGCCATAAATGTAGACATTTGGCACATGGTTTATAAAATCTTGTTTGAATACCATTTGGACCATTACAAGGGAAAAATTACTATTTTACACTCTAGATCCTAATGGTTTCTTCCCCATTTTTCACCTATTTTCACCCAATATGCCCTCTATAGGTACCCTCATATTTCTCTCTTCCATTATAGAAGATATACAATGTCCTTGGTCAAAATAGGACACTTCCATATGTTTTGGAATCCAGGAGTAAATTCTGTTTCTCTAATATGCTTTTTTGTTCTTTTAATTCTTCTTATGATGTTAGTCTTTCCAATTAAATATTTTGGTACAAGTTCCACTGGAATATGGTGGAATCAGATATCGATGATATACTTTTTCTCTACAGAGGAAATGTCTAACTTGGGAGGTCATATTAACTTCACTATATGTTATTTCATTGAGTAATTATAAAAAATTGAATTTATAAATGATTAATGTTTTTATTTTGTATTTGGAGTTTTTTGGATATAGTTTTTAGGGATGATTCCCAGTTCAAATTTGAGGGTGTGTTGTGGGTTGATTGAGGTTGTTTGGCCTCCCTTTTGATATGATGAAATAGGCAGGTAATATTTTGGATGTTAGTAATTTTAAAATAAAATTTTATTTATTGATTTATATATTTTTGGGTTGTATTAATATGCTATAATTTTTTTATAAATATTTAATTCTAATGGGTTTTTATAAATAAACAACCACACATGTCCTGATGTGATTGGACGAGCTTTAGCGCTTGTAATTATCCCTATTAATAAACATTTATTGGATTCCTAAATGTAGGAGAACATTCATAAATACCATATGGTAAAAATTAATGTTTATAGTATTATATGTATACTAGGGCTCACCAATGATAGATAATTATTCTATTTAATTCATTTCCAATGAAATGATTAATTAATTAAATGTTTAAGTATAATGGGAAAATAATATGGTTCACTAATATCCCATACATGCTAGTTCATGAATATTCCAGAGAGACCATGGAACTGAGTTTGGGTCATGGCCCATCTCTTGATGGTTTCCTTCAGGATGAGATTCCATGTAGCTAACAAAGTTGGGCTACCTTTATTAAGATTCCATTAGACATGACATCCTAGTGTGTTTAGTGTTTACCCAAGACCATTATTCTAACATGGAGGATTCCATGAGGGATACCTCTCCACTATATTGATCTAGGAAAACACAATGGGTTCCCTGGTTATTGACCAACCTAGAGCCATTGTGTCATGTTCTTGAGTGTACATGGTATCACATGTCACCTTAGAATACTTACTAACTGTGTAAGACAAAGGGGGGATACTACAATAATGGCGGGTTTAGTAATTCAGCCACCTGAATATTTTATTTATTCAATCACTTTTTAATTATTGATGAAAATATTATTTGAAGACATGATTCAAAATACTTTTCCATTAGGTCCCATTCAATGTGATTTCATGATGGGGATTCCCAGAGATACATCTTGGGACCTAAATTCTATTCCTTTCCTTGATTGTTGTATTATTGAGATTCTAGTGGTACTTCTAGGAATATATCTTACTATGACTTGAGTGATACTTGGATTCCTAATACATAATTACTAGGGTGGTAGAATTGGTTAAATGAAAAAATATTATTCCTTGACAAATGCTTCGATTCCTTTTCTTGAATGCCTTGGAAATGCTCATAGGTTAACTGAAATTGTCTTATTCTTGTTTCTAATTATTGGAAATTGTGTTCTATAGTTTACATGGTGTTCCATAGATGATATTTTTGTGTGGTCACACTTCCCCCACTATTTTGATATTGTAATATTCTCATGGATGGATATCAATCTCTCTGAGTGATGCCTGAGATATTCCTCAGGATCGGGTGGACACACAATTACCATGTAACCCAGCATTGTCCAATGAAAAGGTTTTTCTTCTAGTTATTGAATTGATCATGAGGAATGGTATTTTTTTCAGAAGAGTATTCCTTATATATAACCTATGTTTTATCCACTGTAGGGTTTATCAAAGCTCTAATTTTATGACTACCTATAAATTGTGTCTGAGGGCTCAATCATTAAGCTGGATTTACATAGCATGGGTGGTATGACATCCAACTTAGTTTCATATTTAAATGATTCCAATATATTACCTAGAATCCTTCACTATAGTGATTGGAGGTTGGTACATGTTAACCCATGGCTAAGAAATGTATCCCCCTGTGGTGATGTAAGTCACTTAGAGATGTTTTCTACACTGGACAAAGAAAATATTGTTTATTGAGATTACAGACCTAAGGATCAGCTTGATTATACAAAACCTTAGTAATATGAAACCATTCTCAAAGCATTATTCATAGGATGTCCATTCGATCTGGACTATTGTCTTCGGGATTGATTTTAGATCTATTTACCCTTTTACTTCCAGTTATTTCTCAGCTAGGCTGAAAACCCTGCTTGAGTATGAACATATGAAAACATACATGTTTTAATATTTTTTCTTTTATTTGTTTTCAATAGTCAGTTATGACAACTATTTCTATCCGGATGATAACTTCACATATTCATACAAAGTATAATACTGGATATATACAAGACCATGCGGGTAGTGTCTGACTATGTTTTGTACTCACACCCTACTAGGGCATCCATTGCACTTGGGTACCTGACAAAATGTTCACTTGATTGAAGGGAAATGTTATGATGAGGTCTAGGACTGATCAATCATGTTAGATCAGATTTCTACAAGAATTTTGGAATATGGTTTGGATCATATTTACAAGTATGTCATTGTAATTATATTATTTTCCTTTGTACTTGTATATGTATGGTAGGATTAGTGTGTGATCAGTGTTATATGTATGACTTTACCGTTTGGGATTTTACTACATTTCATTAATACAATGATTTTTTTTATTTATTAAATATTTAGTTTGTTTAATATTTACTATGGATGAATTTTTTTTATTTTTTCCATTTTCTTACATTGATATGAGGGATTAGTATCCCCAGGGACACACCCTAGGCCCTCACTTCTAGTTAAAAGCCTCTAATGTATTTGGATGCATGCTTGTGACCAAGTATCCAATTATTCCGGTTACGATTTATACATTGAATTCAACCAGGATGTGACAAAAGGACTTATAATAAATTAATTATTTTATAATCACATCATTATTTTCTTAAGAAATTTTAGATATTTCATAAGACTTGTGAATTTTCATAAGAGTTTGAACCTATTGGTCAGAGTGTGTATTTCAAGAGGGGTGGGGGGAATTGATTTACCAATAAAATTCCCATTAATAAAAAGTTCAAATAAAATCCCCCAATTAAAAAATCACATTTAATCTAAATAGTAGTTTAATTTATGTTATATATTTTAAAATATATCACAATGCTTGATTATGGATTAGTTAAAACAATAAAAAATTAATTTAACTTTTTAAATCAATCCATTCAAACAAATCCTTATATAAAAACAAGTTAAGATTAACTATTACAGTACTGGTTTTGTTTATACATTAAAACCAAAAATATATTAAATATTTTAAATGAAGAAAACAAAACACAATTAAAAATGGAATAAACAAATGGTTAAGTCTCAATCATTGTCTTAATCCCCTCCACTTTTCAATCACCCTCTTCCAAGAAGATTATATAATTATAATCTAATTCACAACCTATATCAGGTATACAGAAAACAACCCAATATTTCTAGGATAAAATCATTTTCCACCATTATGCATGGCTATAGAAAATAAAATAAGCCATATGGGGAACTCTTCCAAAAATACTGTGGGTATACAGATAAAAGTAAATAATAGAGAATAAATATTTTTCTCTAGTTCTACATTAGAAGTTAGATTATGTTTATAAAAAGAGAAAAACAATCTTCTCAAAATTAAAATATTAAAAATGAGATAGAAATAAAGAATATGTGGTATGTGTAATCCTATATGATATGAATTTCTAAAGATTCTTAAGTGTCATAACAGTTTTCTTGGGGATGATCTCAAACTATTTATATGATAGTTGCTGTAAAAAAAAGTTTTGTGAGGTTCTGTTTTCTATTTATTGGAAACAACCTTGATACTCATTGTATTCCACTAATTTATAGTTAAATTTATCAACATATAATCTCTCATGTTATGATAACTTTTTAGTAATTAATAATTCACAACATTCCAAACACACAACACGCATGAGGGAGACATCTAATGAAATATATTACACTGCATACACCCATTGAATAAAAATCATCAAGATCTTGTGGACCCTCATATAGATCCCATGAAATTTCTTAAATTCATTAATGAAATATGTTAGAAATACTCATAAAAGAATAATTATGCATTAATTATCATAATATATTCATTGAAATTGTTTAATTCAAACACACCAGAACAATAATGGTGGATAAGATGATAGTCTGTCGAAATTGGTATCAGAGAAGAGAAAACAGTATAAATATAGCTATATAAACCTTGGAAGTAGGTAATCTACTATTATAATAGGCTTGGTTGTGGAAAATATGTAATTTTTGAATCCTAATAGTAACTATTTTGGTGGTAGCATGCTTTGGTGGTAGAAAATACTAGAGCAATCTCTTGTGGAAATAACATGCTCTGGTAGTAGCACAATTTTTGGTAGCACATTTTATAGGAAGAAAAATCTATTTTTAGTAGGTTTTTAGTGATGGAAAGTCTTTTATTGTAGCACATCATTTTCGAAAAAAAGTATACCCTTTGGAAGGATCCGGGGGAAGGTAATCTTCGCAATGGTGTAAGACTAGTGGTAGGTAAATTTATATTTTTGTTGTCACTTTTCAACACTTATCCAAAATTATTTACAGAGTGATACACTATGATAAAACGAAAATTCCTTTAGAAACATACTAAAAATGATTTGTGATAATTAAAACATGGATATTCCAATAATATCCCCCATTTTACGATAAAAAATCATGTAAATTCATAAACCATATATAAAAAATAGGCATAAATAGATAAATTTAAATATTAATAGTATTCATATAATATCAATTTTTAAATGTTATATTTGGTATCAAGGTATGGTATGAAATAAAAAAATAGAAGTATGTTAAATTATATCAAAATATGTATTGTAACATAAAGAAGTGTAGGATACATAATAAAATCTAAACAAATAATATTTGTATGAAAGGGAAAATTAGAATCAATGGTAAAAAATGTTATGGTTGGGTTAAAGGAAAACTAAAAGGAAAAAAATTAAAAAACTAATTGTATCAAAAATAAATGACATAAAATTTATCAAAAGTAAAGTAAACAATTTTTCTCACCATTTTTGGATTATTAAAAATATAAGACAATAACTAAGAAAGAAAAAGTTATGAGTAAAAAGATATAAATTTCATTTAAGAAAAAACTCATCATATTATAGCCAAAAGAATGTAGTTGAGAAAATTCAAAAATCATCATATTGAAGACTATTTCTGATAATAGTCAGTCTGAGCCTAGGAATGATGGTCAAAAAGTCCCTTCCCCTTTATTGAGGTAAAATACACTAAGTTAGAGGTTTAGGTTGAAAATGTAATGGTAATAAGATCTCAAATTACAAAAAGTCTCAGATTCCTGATAGCTTCAAGGAGAGACATGCAAAATGGATAGAACTAAGGAGGTAAAGGGTCTGAGGAAGGATTAGAGGTGAAGGCTATATAGTCATTTCTTCAAGGGAAACCCCTGTAGTTCTAGATATATATAGTAAGGGCTTCATAATATTGAGAAAATATATAAAAATGTTTCATCCTCTCTCCATTGCATGAATGAAATATTTCTTCTCATCCGTCAAAATATTGAGACGAAGTGTCATCAACATCAACTGGTCTACATACTCCTTGAATTACGTGGTAATAAGTGGAATCTTTAGGTTTTCATCCAAATAAGTAAAATGATAATTAATTTCATCCTTAGTATATACCCTATAAATATAGTAATTGTTGGCCATAGTGAAGGTTTCTCAATCATTTCTGGATTCATTTAACCATTATCTTACCTTTTTTTATATGTTCTCACGATGATTAATATTTATCCTAAAATCCACCTAATGATATGAATGAAAATCACGCAAAAGATCATGTAACTCTTATAGAACTATAGACAAGATCAAGTCAGCCTCAAGCAAAGATGAGAGATGTGGATTACTAGATGTAGTTGAAACAATGATAACACTCTCCAATCTTCTCAATAAGGAATCCTGACTGGTAGTAATTGTGGTTCGCATCTCCTCCCTCAAAAATATCAAGCAATCTATCTCATTGTATAAACTTCCATTTTCACTGTCAACTTCACGAATATGAAAATTCATATGAGGCAGAATATGTCACACAACCATCTCAAAAAGGTTTCATGCATTATATTCACTTATCTATGTGGTAGTAGGTTCCTGAGATATAAAAATGGAACTAAAATTAGAAAAGAATTTATCTCTAAATGACCCTAAATCTACTCTATAAATAACATCAAATGGAAAAATAGTAGTAGGCCTCTCAACATTATGCATTACAACCTCTGCATGCTCAAAATTGGTAGGTACAGCTGATGGAAATACATGTAGATCACTTGCATCATCAATCCACTATACTAAGTATCTATTGGGATATATTATAACTCAGACTGAGATAACAATTCACCCACAATTTGGTTGAATTCTATTTTCATCACCACCACTATCTCCATCTATGTCTGGGATTGATAGTCCATGATATTTGGAACCTGGGGAAGGCTCCCACTTATATGATACTTCATCCTCACCCAAAACATACCCACCATGAGCATCTATATTCTTTCAATCATATTCTTCATTATTCATTGACTCTGAATAGTATAACCTAACCAAGACATGAAATTAGAATAGTCCCCACTTATCATGGATATATATTTTCACAATTATAGGAGTCAAAACAAATGGGTCAACTGGATCTTCTCAGGGACAAACTGATCTTGGGGATTCCATCCCCTCAACAAGTTCTCTAGTCTAACCTCATGTATAGGTAGTATCACCTAATGGATGAATTAAAACTAGTCATTCCACACATAAAGATCTAGAAGAACTAGGTCTCTCCATTTACATAACTAAGCTAATATAAATAATAGGGTATAGATGATACGATTGAGTCCTATCAACATCATCAGCATTATCATGATCTAGTATATCACTACTACTCTCCTCCTCCTCATCTCCATATTTACCACTACCATTCTCATAATCAATATAGTGACCCATAATTTACATACATTGTTAGTAATTCAAAATATAAGTACACTTATTACAACATATAACAAAACCATGAAATGACCGTATAGGTATAGTGTGTTTAGAAATTGGGAAACATAAAAAACTGGTTCATAAAGCGTCTACACTATCTCCCATTTATTTCATCATATCTATAGTCCCTTTTGGCATATCTTACTTAATAACCTTCTTCCTGACCTGGGGAATGAAAACATACAAAAGGGTGAGCTCAAATGCTCAGTAAGGGTAATCAAAAGAAATATCAATTGCATCAAATTCATAAGAACATAACATTTTGAAAATCTTACCCTGCAAAAGAGATCAAAATTTCATAACATGGGATAAATCATGGTAGTGAAATTTAATCCCAATAATCATAACTTAAAACATGAAACCTTTTTTCATACACACATAATCATAGAGAATCATTTCTTATTAGTCAAGACTCATTTCCAAGACTATCTTAGTGGACAAAGTCCATTTCTGAACCGAGTTCATTCCTCGTTTCAGTCCTGTTTCACTGAACTGGTTTAAACTGCCATTCCATCCATGTCTATCTCATGAGATATAAAATCTTTACCCAATGAATTGGAGGGAGATATAGGTCCCACCCATCTCATAATGATACCATTCTTATGTGTGCCACAAAATCATAAACCATACATCATAGCATAACCCATGTAATAAAAATGGGATTCATAAACATCATGACATCATAAAAAAATTCATATAAGATAAAGGAATTCATAAAAATAATTCCATCACAACATAATCAAATCAATGTAATAATATGGATAGAAACATAACCCAATAATTATCTTAGATGGAAAATAATTTTGATAAATCACTTGAACTCCATTCTCGAGGAAAATATACTTTCTACTTCAAAAACACTTTTCCTTTCTTAACATGTCATACAATTCTAAACTAAAAGAACTTGAAAACTTGTAAATTAATCTTCTTGGAAATAATGTTTTAAAAATTCATTCATGTCGTATAAGTTAAAAAAACATTCTTCTCGTAATTTTGTCGGGAATGTCAAAAAGTACCTTTTACGAAAAACGACAAAAAATTCCTTTCATATCTTTTACTAAAAACTAACTGAAGGGAAAAATTGGATATAAACTATTTTATAAGGATATAAATATTAAATATTGAGGAAACATGTATGTGGATGATAAAATACACCCTAGTAAATTCCAAAGTATAAACAATCTTGGATAAAAATGAGATTGTGATATTTCCCTTACCTTAGGTCCTATTTGCTTCGTAAGTGTCCAAACCTCATTTATAATGATTTAAATAATGTTATTGACTTATTCCAGAATCATAAATATTGTTATGATATCATATATGGTCATATTTTTAGCATCTTATTAGTAATATTTCATTACTACTTGTTATTCGGTTGTTTATTACTTTTTGTTCTTATGCGTGTTTTGTCGAATAAATTCTTATTCTTCTCTTTAGGTTATAGATACCTCATTTACAGAATGGTATTAGTGTAATATATATCATATTCATTCATTAAATTCATTTATATAATCATTATTCAACAAAGATCATGTAGAACGAGTCGCATCACATCGTGGAGACGGTATTCCATACGTACGCACGAGCGATGATATCGTTCCCATGATCGTGGAATTGTATTGGAGTGTATGTATACTATTTCAGAATCAATATCACTTTACAAAAATCATATATAGTAATTATTTACACCATTATACCCATCCATGTAAGGTGGTGGGGGAAAATATATTACACCACGGCATGGAGACGGTATTCCGTACATACGCAAGCGCGGTGATTTCGTTTTCCGTAGGATGGATAGATGCTGAAATAGGGTTGTTTAATACTTATAAAAACATATAAATATATGATTGATACTGATGTTATTACTTCATAATGAAACAACTAAAGAAAAAGAAGTGGAAGAAGAAATAATGATGAAAGAATCAGTAATGGGCATTACCTCTTCTTTGAAGCGCCTCTTTGAGACCTCCTCTTAGGGAACTAAAATTGGTCTTTGAAGATGACCAGGACCACTAGGATGTTTCTAAGGAATTGGGGAAGTGAAATGGTCAGTTATTGACCGAGGTTTAAGGCTCAAATTAGTGTGAGGAGGAGAGGGAGGAGGTGCCCTTTTATAAGGGTGGAGAGGGGAACCATTGGAAATATAAGAAATATTAGTTTATATTAAATCCCAACCCCACATAAAAACATCCAAAATGACTCATATCCGAATATTAGATGAGATAGAGTTGTAATCTAATCAACCAATAATATTTAGGCAGGTTGAGAATTTATTTTAAACATTATCAACTTGATTTATCCTTATTTATCAATTTAATTTTATTTGTGGTAATAATTTTCTAAATTTTAAATTATTATACATAATTACATATGTGTTGTGAATTTTCCATAATTTAAAACTTTATGACACTTTCCACCATATAAATTTTAATTTATAATTTTTAAATATTTTTGTGATTTTTAAACAATTTTATAATATGTTATTTTTATAAAATAACAATAGTGTCAATTTTGACACTATTCATTTATTTGAATTTAAATAAAATTTATACAGAAGATATGTTCGAACTAAAAGATTTAATAGATCCATAAAATGTCATATGTATCTAGAAAATTAGTTTTTCACATTAAATAGTTCATATAATATTTATTTTAATATTTTTAAAACCATTTATTTGATATTTTATTTAATAAAATAATTTCAACATCACTATTGTGTCATAATTAATGATAATTATTTAATCCCTAAAAATTCTAAATAAATTCCTATAATGTAGATAATTGTATTATATTTCTAGAGACTATTTATGAACTAAGTTTCAGTAAGTGTATCACTAAATTAAAATTATTATATTTATAAGATTCATGAAAGTGACATGTTGTCACATTCATTGGTTTTAATAATAATTAAATTATTTTCATGGAAAAAAGTCCATTAAATGAATCTAATCTGACCCTTAGGTGATATGGGTTGACTTTTAGTCATCAAATAGGATTTTTTCATGTGTTAGGGTAATTTTATAATATTATATTTACCCTTAATTACCCTATTTACCTTTAACTATGGTAAATAAAATTTACCGTAGTTACTATTCATAATTCCAAAAAATAAAAAGTATCCTATTAACATAATTTGGACACACTGATTCCAAATATGGAATCCATTTTTTCAAATTCAATACACAGAAGTTGCAGAAATTAAATTAAAATTAATCCCATTATCGAATGAAAACGGGTTTTTGATTAAAACATTGCAAAAGATTGAATTGAGTTAACAAACGAATTCAATGTAAAATCAATGTTAATGACATACATTATATTAAATGGTAAAAATATATTTTATTTGTACTTTAAAACCATTCAATATTATAATTTAACCACATAAGTTATTATGAAGAAAAAATTTGGTTTTAATTAAAATATAGCGTGTTTTTACTATTCATTAAAATATGACAGTTATCAGAAAAATATCAAAAATTTATCCAAAGTAAATTTTTATACCCTGATTCAAAATAAGAATTTTATTTTGTCAAATTGGACTTTTAAACTTTTCAAAAACTATATTTAATGTGGTTGCGCTGTCAAAAGGTGGCAAAACTACATTTTTTAAAAAATACTTCTTTTATCCAAAAAAACTGATTTTGCTTTCATACCTCTTTCTAGAAAATGTATAAGTTGAATTAAAATGTTCTAAAATTCTAAATTCATTTAATACTATTCATAACGGCTAGTTTTAATAATATTTTAAAATCATATCGTTGTTTAGAGAAACTCGGTGTTGCGTACGATGCAAGCTATCGAGGAAGGTCGTGGTTGCGTGTAAAGCAAGGCGAGCTAGTGTTGTGTGTAGTTCAAGATTACTTTGATGATTTATATATATCATAAAAACAAAATATTTCTCATAAAATTCTCGGGTGTTACATTTTACCCCCTTAAAATGAATTTCTCCCTCGAAATTTGTCACTTTGTAACAAATAGATGAGGATACCTCTCCCTCATCATATCCTCAAGATCCCATGTAGCTTCTTCTAATTTGGTGGTTCCTCCATAAAACTTTCACCAAAAGAGTGGTCTTGTTTTGTAGGACTTTTTCACTATGATCCAGAATCTCTATCGGCTGTTCTTCATAAGAAAGATCTTGTTCCAGAGGTACAACATCTGAGCTGAGTACATGTGAAGGATCAGGTATGTACTTTCTCAGGAGAGATACATGGAACACATCGGGAAATTAAGAGAGATTCGGTGGAAGCTCCAATCGGTAAGCTACCTTCCCAACACGATCCATAATTTGAAAAGTACCAATATATCTAGGGCTCAACTTTCCCTTCATTATAAATCTCATGACCCTCTTCCAGGGAGATATTCTTAAAGACACTTTATCACCCACTTCAAACTCTAGGTCTTTTCTTCGGTTGTCGGCATAACTTTTCTGTCGACTCTGAGCTGCTCTTATGTGTTGTTGAATAGATCTGACCTTTTCTGCCATTTCATCAACGAGATTAGGTCCTAATAGCTTTCTTTCCCCAACTTCATCCTAGCAAGTTGGAGTCCTGCATTTCCTTCCATAGAGAGCTTCATAAGGAGCCATCTGAATACTGGAGTGAAAGCTATTATTATATCAAAATTCCACCAAAGGTAGGTGTTGATCCCAACCACCATTGAAATCTATAGAGCAAGCTCTAAACATATCTTCTAGAGTTTGAAATGTCCTCTCAGACTAACCGTCTGTCTGAGGATGATAAGCAGTGCTGAAACTCAACTCTGTATCCAGAGTATGCTGAAGACTTCTCCAGAACCTTGAGGTAAACCTCGAATCTCGATCAGATATAATAGAAAGTGGTACTCCATGCAATCTTACCACTTCCTTTACATATATCCTGGCAAGCTGATCTAGAGAGAAATCCTCTCTAATAGCAATGATGTGTGCAGACTTTGTAAGACGATCAACTATGACCCCGATAGCATTATTGCCTTTGGATATTTTAGGAAGCCAAGTGACAAAGTCCATAGTGATGTTTTCCCATTTCCATTCAGGTATGGTTAATGGTTGTAACATCCCCTTTGACTTCTGTCTCTCATCTTTAACTTGCTGACAAACCAAGCATCGAGAGACATATTCAGCAACATCTCTTTTCATGCCATCCCACCAGAAGTAATATTTCAGATCCCTATACATCTTTGTGCTTCCCGGATGAATAGAGAATGAAAAACTATGAGCCTCATCGAGTAGCTCCTTCTTTAATTCTGGGATGGGAGGAACACAAACCCGATTTATGAACTTTATTATCCCATCACAATCAGGTATGAATTCAGGAACATTTCTCAACTTATTTTGTAACTCGACATCTTCTTTCTGTGCCTATTGAATATTCACATGTATAGATGGTTGAACATTCATTTGAGAAAGATAATATTTCTCCCCTTACATTAAAATTCCAAGATCCATCCTTTGTAAATCCATAAATATTGGATCTTTTCTGATCCTCATCATGGTTAAGCTAACATGGTCTTGTCGACTTAATGCATCTGCCACCTTGTTTTCTTTCCCAGGGTGGTAATGAATTAGGCAGTCATAATCCTTAATCAGCTCCAACCATCTTCTTTGGCACATATTCAGCTCCTTTTCTTTGAAAATATACTTTAAACTTTTATGATCAGTATAAATATCACACCTTTTACCATAAAGGTAATGCCTCCAAATCTATAATGCAAAGATTACCGCAGCTAACTCCAAATCATGAGTTGGGTAATTTTTCTCATGGATTTTCAACTTTCGTGAGGCATAAGATATAACCATATCATTTTGCATAGGAACACACCCTAATCCCTTCTTAGATGCATCACTTTAGATCACAAACCTTTCTCCACTGCAAGGTAGTGTGAGCACAGGTGCACTGGCTAACCTTCTTTTTAGCTCTTTGAAATTTTCTTCACATTCCTCCATCCAAACAAACTTAACTCCTTTTCAAGTCAACTTAGTGAGTGGGTTAGATAACCTTGAAAAATATTTAACAAAACGTCGGTAATATCCAGCCAAACCAAGAAAACTTCGGATCTCGGTTACTGTTGTTGGTCTCGACCATCTTTCGATAACCTCTGTTTTTCCTGGATCCACATATATCCCCTATTTTGAGATTATGTGACCCAAAAATGCAACTTTTTGAAGCCAAAATTCACACTTGGTAAATTTGGAAAAAAGGTTCTCCTTTCTTAGGGTCTTTAATACAATTCTCATGTGATCTTCATGTTCTTCCTTGATTTTTGAATAGACAAGAATATAATATATAAAGACTACCACAAACTGATCAAGATAGTCTCTAAAGACTCTATTCATCAGATCCATGAAGATAACAGGGGCATTAGTAAGACCAAATGGCATCACTATAAATTCATAGTGTCCATACCTTGTATAGAAAGCCATCTTTGGTATATCCTCCGTTTTGACCCTTAATTGGTGACACCCTAAACGAAAATCAATCTTGGAAAAGTATTGAGCTCCGCGTAGTTGTTCAACTAGGTCATCAATGAGTGGGAGAGGATATTTTTTCTTGATAGTGATCTTTTTAAGTTCTCGATAATCAATGCAGAGTCTCATTGATCCATATTTATTCTTAACAAACAGAACAGGTGCTCCCCAAGGTGACGCACTAGGGCGTATGAATCCTTTATCAATATTCTCTTGGAGTTGCTTCTTCAATTCCTGGAACTCAATTGGGGTCTTTCTATAAGGTGTCTTTGAAATAGGGAAAGCACCCGGTACGAGTTCTATTGAAAACTCAACTTCACGATTTGGTGGAAGACCCAGCAATTCCTCCAGAAAGAGATCATAAAATTCCTGTAAAATGGTCATATTCTTAATCGTGAGTTTCTCACCAACCATTTGAGATAAATAACCTTCATTTAGTGGAATCAAGACCCATAAGATGGAAGAAATTTCCACTGGAAGGTTATGTTCATCCTTGCATCGATAGATGATCAAAGATTGATCTGGAATATGAAATGTGACTTCCCTTATTTGAAAATTGATATGAGCTCCATATAGAGAAAGACAATCCATGCCAAGAATCACATCAAATTACACTATAGGAAGGATCACAAGATTATCAGGAAGCACTTTACCACAAACATCAATCAGAGAAGAATGATAAACTTATGATCCGACTGTTGTGCCATTATGAGTTGTCACAGACAACTCAACATCCAATTGTTGAGGTAATACGGTGATACCCTTCGAAAATTCTTCAGAAATAAAAGAGTGGGTGGATCCATAATCAAATAAAACATTTTCTACATTAGAGTGGATGGTAATTGTACCTTTTACCACATCGTTATCATACTGCACATCGCTGCTAGAAATTGTATGTGACTTTCCATTGTCTTTAGCCTTAAGATTTTGTTAACGTCGACCATCATCATCAACCCTTGGATTTGGGCATTGATTAGCATAATTACTCATCTCCTTGCACTTGAAACATTGAAGTGTAGTAGTTTCATTCTGTGTATCCCTTCCTTTGTTTGCATCATTAGACTTCTTCTTCCCATTATTTCAACATTCAATTGCCCGATGACCTTCTTTTCTACACTTATAACATTTTCTTGTTCCCTTAAGACAATTTCCTCCATGTTTCTTTCCACACTTTGATCATAAGGGAAAACTCATCTTCTTTTCAGTGTGGTCTTTAGATATTTCTTTGAATTCCATTTTCCTCTTCTTATCAAACCCATGTGACTGATGGGTTACACCAATCTCCATCTCAACCTTGAGAGCACATCGAGCAATTTTCTCGTAGCTATTGAAGTCCCTTATGGCTAACGCCCTTCGAAGACTGGGATTTAAGCCACTAAAGTATCGATTGATCTTACTCTCAGGTTGGATAATAATTCCGGAAGCGTACCTTGAAAGTCTTGTAAAATTTGCTTCGTAGGTTCCAACAGATTCATCATCCTTTTGCTTCAGTTCAAGAAACTCTTTCTCCATCTTTGTTCGAAGAATATGAGGGAATTACTTATTGAAAAATATGTTCTTAAACTCGTCCCATTCCATGGACTCAATTTCATCTCTTGGCCTCGTATTCTTGATAAGATTCCACCATTGATCATCATCACCTTCCAAACGATACACTGCTAAGATGACTTTATCATGTTCAGAACATTGAAGAACTAAAAGTATCTTTTCAGTAGTACTGATCCATTGTTCAGGAACTAATGGATCAGTAGACCCGCTGAATGAAGGTGGACGCTATCTCATGAAGGATTCAACAGAATGTTGCTCCTTCCTTTGCATGTTTGGATGTCTTGCATGATTCATAGCTTGAGAAAGTTGTGTGAGCATGGATACATGATTTTTCATTCCTTCTCCCATAACGTTTGGTTGCTCAGGGGTAGAATCATTGCATTTCCTGTCACATTACGCATTAACATGGTTCCTTCGGGTTCCAGCCATTGACTAAAACCAAGAAGAATAGTGTAAGCAACACTAATTATAATTGGAAAATCACATAATCAAGAATAAAATTTCACACTTAAGGTCTTATCCTAGTTTATTCATTTCCATTTCTAAAACACTAATATTGTGTTCTATGCTTAGACTTATCCTTAGGATTCTTACTAAGGCTTTCACATCCTAGTTTCCAATGGTTGACTATACCTTTCCTCTGATACCAACTATAGCGACCCATAATTTGCATACATTGTTAGTATTTGAAAATTGATGTACACTTATTACAACATATAACAAAACCATGAAAGGAACGTATAGGTATAGTGTCTTTAGAAACTAAGAAACATAAACAAAAAGTTCATAAAGCATCTACACTGTCTCCCATTTATTTCATCATATCTATAGACCATTTTGGCATATCTTACTTAATAAACTTCTTCCTGACCTAGGGAAAGAAAACATACAAAATGGTGAGCTCAAATGCTGAGTAAGGGTAAAAAAAAGAAATATCAATTACATAAAATTCATAAGAACATAACATTTTGAAAATCTTATCCCACAAAAGAGATCATAATTTTATAACATGGGATAAATAATGGTAGTGAAATGTAATCCCAATAATCATAACATAAAACATGAAACTTTGTGGAATACACACATAATCATAGAGAATCATTTCTTATTAGTCAAGACTCATTTCCAAGACTATCTTAGTGTACAAAGTCCATTTCTGAACCGAGTTCATTCCTCGTCTCAGTCCTGTTTCACTAAACCAATTTAACCTGCCATTCCAGCCATGTCTATCTCATGAGATATAAGATCATTACCCAATTCATTGTAGGGAGATATAGTTCCCACCCATCTCATAATGATACCATTCTTATGTGTTACACAAAATCATAAACCATACATCATAGCATAACCCATGTAATAAAAATGGGATTCTTAAACATCATGACATAATAAAACAATTCATATAAGATAAATGAATTCATAAAAATAATTCCATCACAACATAATCAAATCAATGTAATAATAGGGATACAAAAAGAACCCTTTATTATCATAGATGGAAAATAATTTTGATAAAACACTTGAACTCCATTCTTGAGGAAAATATCCTTTCTACTTCAAAAACACTTTTCCTTTATTAACATGTCATACAATTCTAAACTAAAAGAACTTGAAAGCTTGTAACGGAATCTTCTTGGAAATAATGTTTTAAAAATCCATTCATGCCGTATAAGATAAAAAACATTCTTCTCGTACTTTTGTCGGGAATGTCAAAAAGTACCTTGTACAAAAAATGACAAAAGATTCCTTTCATATCTTTTACTAAAAACTCACCGAAGGGTAAAATTGGATATAAAATATTGTATAAGGATATAAATATTTCATATTGAGCAAACATGGATGTGGATGATAAAATACACCCCAGTAAATTCCAAAGTATAAACAATCTCGGATAAAAATGAGATTGTGATATTTCCCTTACCTTAGGTCTGATTTGCTTCGTAAGTGTCCAAACCTCCTGTATAATGATTTAAATAATGTTATTGACTTATTCCAGAATCATAATTATTTTTATGATATCATATATGGTGATATTCTTAGCTTTTTATTAGTAATATTTCATTACTACTTGTTATTCGGGTGTTTATTACTTTTTGTTCTTATGCATGTTTTGTCGAATAAATTATTCTTTTTCTCTTTAGGTTATAGATACCTCATTTCCAGAATGGTATTAGTGTAATAAATATCATATTAATTCATTGAATTCATTTATATAATCATTATTCAATGAAGATCATGTAGAACGAGCCGCATCACATCGTGGAGACGGTATTCCGTACGTACGCACGAGGGATGATATCGTTCCCATGATCGTGGAATTGTATTGGAGTGTATGTATACTATTTAAGAATCAATATAACTTTACAATAATCATATATAGTTATTATTTGCACCATTTTACCCATCCAAGTAAGGTGGTGGGGGAAAATAGATTACACCACGGCGTGGAGACAGTATTTCGTACGTACGCACGCGCGGTGATTTTGTTTCCATAGGATGGATAGATGGTGAAATAGGGTTGTTTCATACTTATAATAAAATATCAGTATATTATTGATACTGATGTTATTACTTCATAATAAAAAAACTAATTAAGAAGAATTGGAAGAAGAAATAAAGATGAAAGAATCGGTAATGGGCATTACCTCTTCTTTGAAGTACCTCTTTGAGACCTCCTCTTAGGGCACTAAAATTAGTCTTTGAAGAAGACCAAGACCACTAGTATGTTTCTAGGGAAGTGGGGAAGTGAAATGGGAAGGGATTGGAAGAGCTTGAAGGCTAAAATTAGTGTGAGGAGGAGAGGGAGGAGGTGCCCTTTTATAAGGGAGGAGAGGGGCACCTTTGGAAATATAAGAAATATTAGTTTATATTAAATCTTAACCCCACTTAAAAACATCCAAAATGACTCATATCCGAAGATTTGATGAGATAGGGTTTTAATCTCATCAACCAATAAAATTTAGACATGTTAGGAATTTATTTTAAACATTATCTACTTGATTTATCCTTATTTATCAATTTAATTTTATTTGTGGTAATAATATTCTAA
The DNA here is from genome assembly GCA_963277665.1 of Viscum album. Classification (NCBI taxonomy): domain Eukaryota; kingdom Viridiplantae; phylum Streptophyta; class Magnoliopsida; order Santalales; family Viscaceae; genus Viscum; species Viscum album. The sequence goes on from OY728131.1 coordinate 136,177,405, forward strand.
ATTTTAAATTATTATAAATAATTACATATGTGTTTTTAATTTTCCATAATTTGAAACAATATGACATTGTAGACCATATAAATTTTAATTTATAATTTTTAAATATTTATGAGATTTTTAAACAATTTTATAATATGTTATTTTTATAAAATAACAATAGTGTCAATTTTGACACTATTTATTTATTTGAATTTAAATAAAATATACACAGAAGATATGTTCAAAATAAAAGATTTAATAGATCCATAAATGTAATATGTATCTAGAAAATTAGTGGAGCACATTAAATAGTTCATATATTATTTATTTTAATATTTTTAAAACCATTTATTTGATATTTTATTTAATAAATAATTTCAACATCACTATTGTGTCATAATTAATGATAATTATTTAATCCCTAAAAATTCTAAATAAATTACTATGATGTAGATAATTGTATTAGATTTCTGGAGACTATTTATTTTCCAAGTTTAATTATGTTTATCACAAAATTAAAATTATTATACTTATAATATTTACGAAAGTGACATATTGTCACATTCTTTGGGTTTAATAATAATTAAATTATTTTCATGTAACAAAGTCCATTAAATGAATATAATCCGACCCTTAGGTGATATGGGTCGACTTTTAGTCATCCAATAGGATTTTGTCATGTGTTAGGGTAATTTTATAATATTATATTTACCCTTAATTACCCAATTTAACTTTAACTATGGTAAATAAAATTTACCGTAGTTACTATTCATAATTCCCAAAAATAAAAATTAGCCTATTAACATAATTTAGACCCCCTGATTCCAAATATGGAATCAATTTTTTCAAATTCAATACACAGAAGTTGCAGAAATTAAATTAAAATTAATCCCGTTGTCGAATGAAAACGGGTTTTTGATTAAAACATTGCAATAGATTGAATTGAGTTAACCTACGGATTCAATGTAAAATCAATGCTAATGACATAAATTATATTAAATGGTAAAAATATATTCTATTTATACTTTAAAACCATTCAATGTTATAATTTAACCACATAAGTTATTATGATGAAAAAGTTGGTTTTAATTAAAATATAGTGTGTTTTTACTATTCATTAAAATATGAAAGTTATCAGAAAAATATCAAAAAATTGTCCAAAGTAAATTTTTATACCCTGATTCAAAATAAGAATTTTATTTTGTCAAATTGAACTTATAAAAATTTCAAAAACTAGATTTAATGTGGGTGCGCCATCAAAAGGCGGAAAAACTGCATTTTTTGAAAAATACTTCTTTTCTCCAAAAAAATGATTTTACTTTCATACATCATTATAAAAAATGTATAAGTTGAATTAAAATATTATAAAATTCAAAATTCAATTAATAACATTTATAGAATCTGGTTTTAATTATATTTTAAAAGTATATCGTTGTTTAGTGAATCTCGGTATTGCGTACGACGCAAGCTATCGAGGAAGGCTGTGATTGCATGTAAAGAAAGCCAAGCTAGTTTTGTGTGTAGTGAAATATTCCTTTGATGATTTATATAACATAAAAACAAAATATTTCTCATAAAAGTCTCGGGTTTTACAATCAAACACCTCTAAAACATCTATATATGATTTAGAGGAAGAAATCATCATCTACTCATCTCTAGAAAATTCAGTCTCCTCTTCTTCATCTCATTCATTCAACAAACTCTCTCTAGAATGAAGAGAAATTCGAGGACTAGCATGGATATAAGGTATAATAGTAATTTTTGGAATATATGTTTTACTAACCTCTTTAACTGAGGTTGAAAATTCCTCCTCACCCATAGAAACTTCCCCATTAACATTTTATTATTTATCTAAATATTCCACTATCCTTTCTGGATCAAATATAGTATATAATAATTTATTGGGTCTATTAGAATGGTCTATTGGATTAAAATCTTCATATAGTTTTTTACTATCTTAAACCCACCTTTTTAACCTTGGATTCCAACTCACTATTATCATTTTAAAAATAATATTACTCAATCATAAATAACCACACCTGAATTATTCTTATTCATCTTCACCTATCACAAACGGGGTATCCAACATTTTGAAATCATCTTAGGATAAATCAAATAATTGTGTCATGAGGATAACAAACTCATTTCAACCATGTTCACCATAATGTGTCTTCATAGATTTTTCTTATCCCATGGTTTCTTAATAAATATAAGTTATACATCCAAATATATCTTATTACTAAGCTATCGTTTCAAGGGAATGTCATATTCTATATGAACTTGAATAACATTCTACATTCACTATCCAAGTCTATAGCAGCATTCCTTCTTAATGATAAAAATATAGTCAAATCCAAAAATGAATTTACATAACTAAATGACTTAATGTGATGGGTAATATCATTTTTATAGTCCTAAAATACTCATAGGTGAGGATTATTTTAACATATTTCCCTTTACTTTGAAGAAAATTAAAACTCTTCAGCATCAATCGTACTTTTAATAAAATCCTTCATTTCTCCAAATCAAAACTCTATGAAATAATAAAATTTATGAAACAAGATATGATAGAAGTGTTTTTCATTTTTGGAGTGAAATTTTATTCATCCTTGTTCATGGGTCACCCATAGAACCAACATCTTATTAGATAATATCCATTCAACATCTACTTCTTTTTGGGTAAGCAGTATATGATTCACAAGTCGAAGGTTCTTCGACTTGATAACAGATCAGCTCGGTTCTTCTCTATATTTATTTTTAGGTATTGATTCTTTGTGATATTACATTAAAGGTCATTTGACACTCATCATGTATCAAAACAAATGTTTGAGGAAAAGGTGTGGGAATATCGAAGGTTGGGAGAGAAATGAAAGGTGAAATGGTTAAATTCGAAGGGAGTTGGTGTTTGAGAGAGTGACATGATTTTAGAATTTAAGCCTTATATATAATATAGGGTTTTGAATTAGATAAACATAAAAAAAATATAAATGGTTAAATCGAATAAAAAAATTAATGGAAATTTGTATCTGTATAAAAATAGGGGTACAATGTTAAAAAAATAAAAATAGAGACTTGTAGCATCATAACAATGGATCATCCCAACTATAGATAATATCAATGATGGATCATACCAATGGTGGATCATTCCCATGGTGGATCATTCCAATGGTAGATCACTCCAACATTGTCTTCTTCATTGGTGGGTTATCCAATGGTAGCTTTTCTAATGGTGGAATAGAAATACCGAAAACTAACCAAAATTTATCATTCCAAATTCATGTTTGATGTTGTTAAATCTCTTAGAATTCAATTTATTTATAAAAATACAAGAAAGTTGATTTTTAGTTCATATTAATTCTTGAGCTATATCACCCTTTGTTAAATGATCATTTAAAAAATAATCTCTTACATTAATATTCTTTGTTCTATAATGAGACACAAGATTCCTAGAAACTTTTATCTCACTTGTGTTGTCACATTTTATAGGAACATGTTTGAATTTATATCCACAATTTATAAATTTCTATTTCATCGCCAAAATTTAATCATAACAACTATTTGTTGATTTGTACTCAAATTCAACAGTAGACAATGCAACAAAATATTTCTTCTTACCCCACCAAGATACTAGAGGTTTTTTAAAAATATTATATGTTGTAGTGGTTATTTTTTATATAACTTACAACTATAAAAATCCATCTGAATAACATACAATTCCAGGTTCTTTTCCACTATTATAGAACATTACTAAATTGGTTTTATATTTTAGGTATTTTAAAATAATTTTAATTTAAATTAAATGATACTCTTTAGGGTTTGACTGTAAATGGGAACAAATATCCACACTAAACATAATAATAGACTGGTGATCAGTTATGTATATAAAAATTCCAATAATACCAATGTAACTGGTTTGATCCACTGGTTTTTTAACGTTATCAGGACCCAACTTATTGGTAGTTCACATGGGTGTATCAGTACATTTAGTGATATCAAAACCACAATTTTTTTTGGTGTTATTTAATGTAATTAATTTTATTAAAAATTATTTCATCTTTGGTTTATAAATTTTTAAAACCAAGAAGTAATTTGTATTCACCCACTAAAATAATTTCAAACTAATTCTACATTATCTTGGAAAAAGTAATACAAAAGAATTTCTAGAAGTTCTAAAAATATCATAGACAAAATCTATCTGAACTAATAAACATATTATTTATTTATTTTTATAAAAAGTGTATTGTCATCTATACCATTTAAAAGATCCTTATAAATCATAAATGATATGAGGCTACCATATTAAGCTCTAGGATCCTTTTTTAGACTATAAAAAACTTTTGTTAACTTAAAAGCATGATTTAGAAAATGAGGATTTTAAAATACATGGGGTTGTTCTACAAAAAACATCCTTAACAATAAAACCATTTAATAATTCTATTTGGGCATCAATATTTTATAGTTTTAAATCCAACTATGAAAAATTAGTAATAAGTATTCATATAGATTCATGTCTAGATACTATTGAAAAGATTTCATCATAGTCAATATCATATTCTTAACTTTGTCCTTATATAAACAAAATTTCTTTATTTCATACTATAGTACCTAAATCATTGAATTTGTTCCAAAACACACTATATTATTTACTAGAGGTTGAATAACCAAGGAAAATTCTTTCATCACTCATGGAAAAAACTTTTTCAAGAATATCCTTAGTGTTAAGAATAAAGTCATTACAACTAAAAAATATAATGTAATTAAGCATTGTTTTTATACAATTATATAATTCATAATAGGGTTTCCTTATGAGAGATCTAATCAAAACTCTTTTAAATATATAAAATCAGGTACTCACAACCTCTACCCAAAAATAAACTAGAAGTTCACACAAATTAAGAATTGTATAGGAAATTTATTGAAGTGTCTTATTACTTTTTTCTACAATACCATTATTATGTGGGGTCCTAAGAGTGGTAAATTTATGATTATAATAATTTTGTGAGAAAAAGGACTGAATTTTTGGATTTTCAAACTCATGTACATGATTACATAATATGGTATTAATCCTAAGACCCCTAATATTATCTAAAAATTTATCATACATGGTAAAATAAGAGAAATATTTACTTTTATGAGATAGAAAGAATAACCAATTAAAACTAGAAAATTAATCTACTAGGACATAATCCTAAAGCTTCCCATTTATACTAGAAACTCTATATTCTCCAAGAAAGTCATTGTGAACTAATTCTAGGGGTTGATAAGTTGAAAATTTGACAATTGATTTGAACATATATTATGATATATTACTTTTTGACAAGGGTTACGAACTTTGTCTTTTGTAATTTCTATCCTAGTTTGATTTCTGACTGACCCTTTCTTAGTAAGCATTATATGTGAGTGAATACTACAATATACTAGAAACCGAATCCAATTCCAATATTATTTTTGAATGTCTGTTAGACGAGAAATATTTTGAGAAAGTAAATAATCTAAATTAATAACACAAACATTTTCGTTCCTCAAGGTAGTAAATACTAAACAATTTTTAGAATAAAAAACATTAAAAAAATTATTCATCATCACATATCCATGAGATGCTAAGAATATTATACTTAAAACCATCTACAAACAATACTTTTAAAATTAAAATAGTATCAGAATTATTTATTTGACCAAGGCTAATGATTTCTATAGGGAATTGTCATTAAAAGTTAAATAATTACCATTAATTTTTATCAGATTATTGAAACATGAAAAATCTCAATTCATGTGTCTAGAAAAGCTGTGGTAAATGTGCCATAAGTTCTCACTCTTTCTCTTTAAGGAAGTATCTTACAATTAAAAATTTACACCAAAAATGAATTCAGTACCCAAATCATTTAAGGTCCAGTAATGTTAATAAAAATGATTCAAAAACCCATAATTTCTGAACAAGATTACAATAAAAATATTTTCAACTTTTATAAATAAATACATTTTTGGGTCTAGATGAATAAAAAGTTGTAGTAGAAATAAAACTTGGGAAAAATATTTTTAACAATTACCCCTATGTAGGTTGATACCCTATCATAGTAGTTTATTTTTGAGTAGTCTATTTTATAAAAATATGAGTAGGAGTATTTATCCATTCATTAATATTTTTAGATACTTCTTAGTTTGATCATTAGGAAATTTTAATTATTTATTCTTCAATAATATTTGAGATTTTTTTCCTTTTTAATAGTAAGATTATACACAATACTAGTAGTTAGAGATTGTTGTTTCATTAAATCATTATATTTATCCTTAATCTCATTAAAAGTATCTTTATTCATGTTTCATTAGAAATAAAACTCTTAATTATACATTATTTCATCATTATTTTTATCATCAGTATGAATATAAATATGTTCAGGAAAATCAATAAAGGATTTAGATACCTCAAATATATATTACATGAATCATATATTAACTCTATCATGCATATCCTCTTGGGTAGTATTTGAATCACATGAGTTATCTTCCAAAGCAATCAAATTTTCATTCATTTAATTCTTCTACCTATGATCCTCATCATAGTACTTATTTTTATTTCATATTAAGATAGTCATCTTTGACATTACCATTCCTTTTACATCCATGGAAGATGTTTTCATTTGAAGCATCATATCCCTTCTAACCTTCTTTAATATTCCTCTATTTTTATGTCTACCTTTGTATTTTATATTTCTAAAGTAATTTTTCTTCCTATAAACCCTTTTATATCTTCTATCTAGAAGAGACATATCTTCATCACTATTAGTAGGTGATTCTTCATCACTTTAAATTTCAGCATGAATTTTATCCTTTTGTTTTGAAGTATTAGTATTTAAGGATAAAAATTTTCATTTTTGGTTTATCATCATCTTCTCTATTGAAATTGAGTAATTCCTCTTGAATCATCAATTTCCCAATAATATCCTTTACAAACTTACATCATAAGATTCCATGACTGATACTGAGGTTCCTATCCATCTATCAAGTAGAAATCCCAATAGTCACATCACTTGGTCTTTATCAGAAATAGTTTCCCCAAGTGAGTGAATTTTATTCATGATCTTATTAAACCCGAGAAATATGTAAGAAATATGACCATGAATATTCATCTTAAAAGAATCATATATAATAGTATAGTTGTTTTTGTTCATTTCATTAACATTATATTTTCCCTCATGGGAAACAACTAAACTACCCAAAATATCATAACTGTATTTACATGAAGATATTATATTAAATTCACTATCACCTGCAATATAAAAAAGATAATTCACAAATTTACAGTTTTTATTAAAATATTCTTGGATTGGACCATCCCTTTTATTTCTATTAGTTTTATGTATTTCATTTTTGTCTACAATACTAGTAAATATTTCCAAAGCCGGGATCTCAATATTCAATTTTGGTATCATCTTCCACTGAGCATAATAGTTCCATTAAAAAGGAGGTGTTCGGGAATAAAAACCTTCTTTTCTATTATATATTTAGAAAAAAATTCTAAACTAACAGAAATTTTAGATGCCTAAAAAAATTAAAATCACTATTTAAATATATTTAAAAAAACCGTTCATAAACAATGTTGTGCGAACTGAGTAACAGAGGGGGGTTCAAATGGAATTTTTAATAAAATTTCTATTAAAAATAAGTTTAAATAAATCCCCCAAATTGAATAAAATTTTCATAGTTAATCAAAATAGTAGTTTAATATTTCTTTGATATTGTAAAATAGTTTTTCAAAAAATGATTAGGGGATAGTTAAAACAATACAGGAAATTACATTAACTTTTGTAATCAATTTACTCAAAATAATCCATATATAAAGACTAGTTAAGACATAATATCAATGTTCTATTTTTTCGTTGATTAAAACGAAACACAGTATAAATATTTGATATGGAAAAACACACAAACACACAATGATATAAACAAGGAGATTGGTCTAAATCTAAGTCCTAATATCCTCCACATGGAAATAACCCACTACTAAGAGGATTATAAAACAATAATTTATCCACAACCTAGATCAAGTATACAAACAACATCACCTCTTTTCCAGGATAAAATCCTCTTTATAGTTCTATGTGGGTAGAAAAAATAACCCAATACATTTAGGTACTTCTTCCAAATAATCATGGGTATATTGATAAAGAAATAAAATATAATATCTTGTATTCATCAGTTATAGTGCATGAGTCATTGTCTATTAATAAACAAAGAAAACAAAACTAATCATGAAAATAAATGAAAACCAAAGATTGAGGAATAAATAATATATGGAAAGAGTAGTGTTTCTCAGTCAGTAGTTCTATAGATTCTTGAGTGTCCTTAGAGTTTTCTTGGTGAGGAGCTTGAAATTTTTCTCTAAATGATATAGTAAAATAGAGTTCTCTGAGGTTATCATTTAAATATATGGGAAATAATATTGATATTCAGTGTATGAAACTCTTTCATAGTCAATTGTATCAAGATGAAATCTCCCATGTCATGATCACATTTTAATATTCAATAATTTTAAATTTTCAAAGGACACCAAACACATATGGTAAACATCCTATGAAATATATAGAACTACATTCACCCATTGATGAATAATCATCAAGCCATATCATAAATTCTTCCATGAAATAGATTATGAATAACAATAAAATATTCCTTCTATATTAACTCCCATTAAATAAATGTTAGAATAATTTAATTCAAAATAAACATAAAAAAGATGTTGTAAAAGATAATATTGGATCAACTATGATTGAATAAATGATAAATTTTAGAAAAATGTGGATGGAACCCCTAGTGTTAAGTAATATGGACTTACCACAAGCCTAAAATTGGCATGTCTAGAAGTATCTAGTTCTAATTGTAGCTATTATGATGGTAGAATGCATCAGAGATATGTATTAATGGGGGTATATTCTCTAGGAGTAGAATGATCTTGAGGTATCACACACTATAGATACCATGCTATGATAGTAGCATGTTTTTGTGGATATAGAACTATGGTAGTAGAAATTATCTGATGGTAGCACAACATAGAAGTAGAAATTTCATGATGGTTGAAATAGATGGTAGTTGGTAATATTTATGGTGGCACACAACCATATGTAAGAAATTTTTACTAATGTTGGAACTTTTCAACACTAAGAAAAATTTTCTTATTAAGTGATACATAATCATAAAATAGAAAATTAATTAGAAACATAGTAAACATGATTGGTTACCATTAAAACATGGATTCTAAGGAATAATCATATCATATGTCTTCTAATGCATTTTTATAAGATTTGTGAAATCATAAGTCTTTGGGGGAAATAATCAATACATTCTATAATCATGAGACTTATCAATTAGCGGGAGTTTTCAAAAGGCATGAATCTTATTAGTGACTATGTAAACCATTTTAATTTCATAATATTTCTAAAAATGATAAGACATATAATGAATTATAAAATATTATTTGAGTTATGAAAAGTTAAAAAGGTATGAAAATTGTTCATATAAAATATTATAACAAGTGAACTATAATAATTTTACACTTTTCAAAATATGTTATTTAAAGAAAAATTGGAAATATAAATATGATTTTTATAATTCATAACTCAAATTAAAAAATATCATAGGCTATTGATTTAGTCACGATTCAAGTTAAAATTTATAAAGAATTCAATGAGAATATTATGGAGAGACATTGTTGGGAAATTTAAATTGAAATATTTTAATTTTATTATCATGATGAAATTAGAGGAATTTTTAGGATTAATTGTTCTATAATTGATATTATTTCCAATAATAGAGGGATACAACCACATTCAATATTAAAAACATATTACTCATTTATATTCATTGAATATTTGTAAAATAAATAATTTAAAAATGTATAATTGAAAATAGAGAATAAATAGGTCAATAATGTGTATGAAAACAATTTTTTTGTATTGAAGAGTAAGAAAAGAGAATATTGACGTATTCTTACTACTGTTATTGATTGTTAACATCGAGTTAAATAATTTTTTTGATGATTATATAGTGGATTGTTTATGAGGAAAAAAGGGATATGGTGTTTGAGAATTATCTCATGTAAACTTTGATAATTCTGATATCATTAGAAGGAAAAACTACATGCATGGTGTTTTAGTGATATTTATATTGAAGTTGAATACTTATCCCATGGAAAAATATTTTACTTGTAGATAAAAATACATCCTCAAATGAATTGAATATCCTCTTCACACTCATAAAAGAGGAACATGTTAAAGACCGTGGGTTTCATTATAAACAACATAATCATTGTTTCTATCTCTCTATAATTATTCACAGATGTATACTGACCATATCATATACTAGAATAGACATCCCTGCATGATACAAGGAAGAACACTTCCCTACTCTAGTAATAACATGATTTTTTTCTGTAATAATCTTTTTCTAAAAACAAAAATAAATCAAATAAGGATTTTGTATCCATTGGAGACCCAGCACAAATAAATAATCCCTTTGTACTATCAATTTTAAAATAATTTTATAGACCAATTATGGGAGTGTTTAAATTGAGTGGATCTGGGGATTAAAAAGACACAATGGCTATTTTTAAAAAAGAAATTATAATATATTCTATGGAATCATCTTCCCTTCTCAATGATACGTTAAGTGACTAGTACACTTCAAGTGGTATAAGTGATAACTTTGTTTCCTTTAATATTCAATTATTATCAGATAATAATATGAATTTTTTCTATGGTTATAGTGTGCCAATGTAATATTTAAATAACTTTCATGGCCAAAAGAAAAAATGAACCCTATCTTTTATCACAAGGCCTTGAAGTTTGAGATTATATCAATGCGGTATTTATTCCCATTTCAATAAATTCCCCATGATATTTATAGAAAATATATATCCCAAAGTGGTTGGAAAATAAAAAATCCAATTTCATCTTCTCTATCTAAAAAATATCATAAAAAATGGGTCTCAAATTAGACAATGGAATATGGGGAAATATTTTTAAAATGTATTAAGAAACAATAAAAGTCAACAAAGTGAAAATAAAAAACAAGTGAGATAAATTTGAAGAGATCAACATAGCTGAAAATGAGATAGTTAATGATTATTTTACTAAGGTTAATGGGATTGCGAGTAAAATTAGCCGGTGTGGTGAAATTTTGTAAGATTAAACATCTTTCAAGAACATTATAAGAAATTTTCTAAATCAATTTAATCCAAATATATTAAATCTTGAAGAGATGGAATATTTTTACCTAGATGAGTAACCTAACACACTCCCCAAATATTAAATTTTAAAGAGACCTATATTCATGGGGATATCCAGGGATAAAATTTCATTCAAAGCTATAAAAATACTCAAGATCAATGAAGAGGAATTTCTATACTATAATGAAATAAGGGATAAAAAATCTAGGAATGAAGAACTAAAGATAATGATATCCCATATCTCTAAGAAAATAAAAAATGGAAATGGAAAGTACAAATTAAAACATCATTTAGACTGATTTAAATTTGGTGAAATTAGAAATTTTGTATATGATTTTGAATGAAATAAAATTAAAAAATTTGATGATGATGAATAAGACGAAAGGCCCCTAAATTAGAAATAGTGAAAAATACTAAGGAGATTATGAAATATGGTGGAGGTAAACATAATTTTCAAAAAAATTAACGTGGAGAAGTATGATGATAAAATAAGAGGATGACTATTCTATTAAGAGAAGTCAATATAAATATAAAATTCTACAAATTGGTAGGAATATTATTTATAATTTTGAAAAAAATAAGTAAGGTTAATGTATTGAGGGAGAGGAAGGTGTAAACTATACTTAACACCTACTAAACGATGATCTTGGAGGTTTTCTTAATAGAAAAAAATAACATAAGCAAAAAATAAAATCCCTAAAGAATGGAATTGTGAGGTTTATGAGAGATAAATATTAATTAATTAACAAAGAAAGTGATTATTTTGAATAAATTAAACTTATAAATGTAAATTGTTTTAAACAAGATAAGATTTTGAAGGAGTTGGAGAAGAAAATTACAATAAAAGAAGAATAGATAAACATAGAAGAATCAAGGAATCTCAAGTACCATAAGACCATAGGAAAAATAATATATAATAAGGATAAAACTGGGAAATTATGGATATGTCTTGTGAGGATATTGAAAACTAATGTATTTAACCATTGGTAACAATTTCACATGTCAAAAAAACGTTATATCAATTTTCATCGTATAATAAAGGTTTTAAAAACAAATTTATGAAAAATTGGGTTGGTAATTGTTTGGAAAATACCACTCTTACATCCAAAAAAGATTAAACAATTACGGTAAATAAATATTCCCCAAAACTAATTTAGATCAAGGATAAAAATTTACTTAAACAACAAGTTATAAATTACTTGTAATTTTAATAATTAGGAGGAATTCCTAGATTTCAGAAAATACCACTCTTAGTTTTGTAGATTATTTAATAACCAATCATAAGTTATAAAGTATATCATGACCCTTCCATAGAATCATTTGTGGAAGGAACTGATTGGAATATATATATTGAATAGAATGAGTTATTCTATAAAGAATGAAGTGGTAAAAAACAGTTTTTATCAGTTAGAAATATAAAAAATATTTGACGCTTTAGAGGATATCTCAGGGAGTTGTGTAAAATAAGTTTACAATACTGAGGAATATATGACCTTACTCCAAGAAAAATCTTAATAGTTTGTTGATGGAATGAATATATTTAGAGGTAACAAAACATAAATATCAATTATTGTTGAATAGTATTTTAAATATATAACTTAGAGTAATCCATGGATTCTTAATAGATGATTCTCATCACATATAACTTGTGCCACCATGATATTGAAGCATATTAAAGGTGAATATGGAAGTTTTGTTACCTTTTGGAATAGAATTTCTTTAGAAATAAATTTATTTAATGGAATAAAATTTAAATCCCAAGAGATGAACTCCAGATATATATTATTTTTTGATAGGAAAAGACAAAATAATTTATGTGTGAGTAATATTTTTAATTAAAATAATGGTATTATATTAAAAAACACTTTCCTTGTGAAGAAGATAATTTAAGTAAATGTTACCAATAGTTTTTAAATAACTAGTGGTAACCATATTTAAATTGGAGACTTAATTAATTATATATATTTTATATCAAAAGAGGAAAAATCATATGTAATTGATGAATGAGACACATCGATCCAATAAGTTTAAAATATATTTAAAAAGGAGATATGGTAAGTGATACATAGTGATTTTTCATAGATCCCTTGTAAATATATTTTTTATTTCGTAATAATATAACACAATACACACTCAGAGTCGATCTCATGGAGGATTTTAAAAACATTGTTTCTCTGTATTCTAAATTTTTATCTCACTATAATACTTCGAAATTATGGGGTATAAAATTCATATAAAATATAAATATGATAAAAAATAAAATAAGTTGAGAATCCACAAGTATTTAATTTATGAATGATGTTTCTGTTGAGATTTCATAGTAATGTAATCATTGTTTTTAAATATAATCTCAAAATTTTATTTAATGTTGAATTTAACTCAACACCATTTATGTTTTAATTTTTATTGCCCCATAATGGGACTACATCATACGAGGAAATACCCTTCTTATATCTAGCTAGGATAATTATTCACTGAATAACACTATCTAATTCAAACTCCAATATATCATTTACTTAAATATTCAAGAAAATTATTATAGATTTAAAGGAAGAAGAAATAAAAATTTGAGAAAATAGGTTGAATTCTCACCATAATCAATTTAACCACTGTTGAAACTCTGAGAATAGGTTAAATAAATAACCTTGAAGAACAATAAATACAAAACATCACCTCTCACCCCCTCTAAAAACATTTATATTGAGTTCTCCCTTTTTATTGAGATTAAATAGAGCATATTGGGAGAAACAAAAATTATAAAAGAAAAAAATAGTTATGTGAGGAAGAAAAATAATTCTATATATAATAAAAATACATTATACTATTACCAAAAAATTCTAACTACCCTAACATCTAAAATTTACATATATTTAAAATAGAGAGGGGATACATTTTTAGAGGGAAAAGGTTGGCCAGAATTCCCTGCAATTTGAACCACATAAATGTTTCACATGGTAGGACTAATAAAATGACTAATTAGGGATGGTATTCACATTAATGGTTTTTTGAATTTATATTATTAATACATGTACTGATTTTCTCCCTTGTCCCTATATATCTAATGTTATATCCAGATTATTATATAAATTATTTTTGAAATGTAAAATATTCAAATTACTCATTAATTCCCCATGCCTATATGATCATAAAGATAGATAAATATCTAGTTTACATAATTAAAACAAATTATTAAAGTGGAATTCCATATCAATTTAAAATGTACTTTGAGTTATACATGACTATACTTAAAATTATCCAAAACATGGTCCTGGTTTTATGAAAAAAATAATTTCATAATTTATATTAGTTAAAAAAATGATTTGGAGAAAATAAAAAACTGAAATAAAAACCACAAAATACTAAAATTAAGCCATTTTAGTAATTAAGTTCAAAAATTTCATAAAAAACATAAATTCTAAAATTCTTTCTTCAAAGATTAAATTGCTACAATTAACAATAATAATTATATAATAGAATGTGTGAAAAAATGATTTTCATCTGTAATCGACTTACCTCTTCTTAATAGAGAAAGATAATTCATCAATGTAACCTTACAAAAGGGAAATTTGGCTCAAAAGTGGCACCAAATGGTGGATATCCTATACACCAAGACACTAGAGTTGGTTTATGCTAATGTATATGAACCAGTGAGGTAAAACCACTCATAGTGATCGTTCCATTGTTATATTAAATGATGATTACACTATAATTGACAATGTGTTATTCATTAAACATAAATAAGAATTTGTGGAAATGAATAAATTATTTAGGAGAATAGTTGTGAAGGATCCTGGGATGTGTATCAAAATGATTATATCTTAAAATGGTTAGGATATTAAAAAAATATCATTTGAGTCCATCTAGGAAAAATATGGAATCATGCTATTATGAATGTTCCAATATCCCATTAATAAGGATTATCCATTAGAAGATATATGTAGTTCACAAAAATACTATGTATAGAATCCCTCATGGTTGGTTTATCAGTAGATAGGAAGTATTTATACCTTACTCACCACAACAATTTGATATCAACCACAACCATGCCATACTGACAAAACCACAAACATTCTAGTCATAAATGAGAATTTAATGGAAAATGAGTTTATATAGTTCTTACATTAGTGCTACATCCATGAGAATAACACAATATCAATTTTCAATATAACTTGAAGATATAATAATTACCATTACTTTATCATGTAAGATAAAAAGATCGCTATTGATATGTACTCCTCAATCATATTAAATTTCACATACAAATTTAATGGTGGTACTAATTTCTTACAAAATGTATCACCTGGTCATATGCGTAGAATTAGCATCCAATATTCATGGATAAACCACCATTGAACGTAGTGAAAGATGTTATTCTTTTATTTTTGGTATCCTATTTTTGTAATCATTGAACCAGGAATTATTACCTCCCTACATTGTAGTATTTATGGTGAAATCCTATAAATGATTATGAACATCATATGGCTCATTAACCAATGAACACATCCATTGAATGATACATTTATTTGATCAACTTCCCATCTATTGGAGGTCATCCCTTTCCACTTACTAGACCTAAAAATTGGGCATTCATCCATAAAACCACCCTCTAGTAGAGTGATTCATCACTTGGACATGATTCAAACTCCCAAAGAATCAATCACTTGAATACTTATTGATGGAACTCTTAACAACTCTCTAACACTTAGACACAAAAAAACTTTTCATCTTCTATATAAATAATATTTAATGTTCTATATATCCTTCTATTCACATATGTTCTATTAGTGAAAAGTGTTTCCTCAATTGTTTTTGGACTAAAAACATAGTGGTGATGTACAATATATTTTTAATTATATTGGTATTTCATAAATCTATCACTCTATCTTTTAGTATGTTCCATATTAGGTGGTATTTCAGGTCACCATGGTTTATTTTCAAGTGAAACACATGATTTTGGGGCATATTTATTTCTCTCTAATTATCATAAAATAACACTCTTCCATTTTAAAACCTCCAAATCTCATAAAATATCTATCTTAATCAGACTAATAACTTACATGCTTCTATTTCATCTATATACTCTACTTTTGTTCTAGATAGAGTATCTATCAGATAAAACAACACCATCTGGATAACTGTTGTTCCTCCATTAGTAAAAAACCATGTATTTATCCTCAAGGAGTTTGAATATGCAACATTTTCAGTATCACCATAACTTTTTCAATGGATTATCCATTCTAAATAACTATGATGTATCTTCTAATACCATAAAATAATAGTTGATCCCCTTCATAGCGTCCCAAATTTCCTTCCCCATATTCAACATGAAACACCACAAAACTACTACTATAAATGAATTGTTATATTTAGTACATATAATGAAATACATTAGGATAACTATAAATGATTAAAACAAAACATTATCCATATACTAGATCTCCAATTCCTTTTTAGGTGCCCACTCATTATAAAATTTGAATTTTTTGACTAAAGGAATCGATACCAGATTACATTTGGTAATTCCAAGAATCTCTATGATCTTCATGATAAAATAATTTTCTGATAACACCAATGAATCAGCATTTATATATCTCACAATCATCATTAAAAATATCTTCTTGGCCTATCTGAGATATTTCATCTTGAATATTCTATAAAATTTCCACTTCCTCATTTTAATCCTACAAATTTCAATATAATTCTACAACATGACACCCAGAAATAGAGGATGTATGATGAATCACACATTATCTCACACATTCTAGTAGTAGTAATGATTTTTGTTACATTGAGTTGAATATTACTCAACCATGAAAGATTTTAACTTCCAATTCCAATGTCATCTCACCTACATTAAGCTATAAATGATTCTTTTTGTGTGAAAATCTATGTTCTCATTCCAATGAACCTTGATAACTATCGGTTTCTTTATGTAAATCTCTATCTCCAAATTTCATTGAATAAGGGATATCTTTAAAACCATATGATCATAGTGAATATTTTCAATTACAATAGATGGTATCATGCTTAAACACTGGTGAAAATGTATTTGATATGTTAACCCCTTCCTTTAATTGAAATATCTTCACCACCATCCATTCCTTGTACCATTTGTTACCATAAAAATCATCTTTAAATCGATAATCCACTTAATCCCTAATATTCATTTTAATTATAAAAAATAATTCATCTATGGTGTTACATAAATATCCAAGAAACACATTTCATATTTAATTTTTCACTTGTATTATCTAGAGTCACTAAGAGAGGATATCCCTTTTTAGATTTCTGGTTCTCCTCCATCAATTAGATGTATTAATTTTATGTCTTCCCAAAAACTCTAAACTGTTCTCCAAATTCTAGTAAATCCCTACAATATATCCTTTAACTCACCTCATTCTAGTATAGTCTCTTCTGGTTCTCTATCTCATAGGTAACCATCGTTTGATTCTCCACTATCCAAATATTTCCCACGATCATCAACACTTTTATAGAGTCATGGAAAATATTCAAATGGTCCCACTTTTAAACCACTAGTTCTACTATTTAAACTATTTGGAACATTTTTTCATTCAGTAATGTTTCTCAGATCAACCTAGACCTATTAAATTCATTATTTACTCTCAAATTATTCTTAATCCATGTTTTGATCCTTACACATAACCTTATCATTGAATAGAACATATCAAACTCTAATTATATATTTATATCATTGACCCATTTTTGGAATACAATTTTTTCTTCATATCCAAAATTAAAATAAACCTTAGACTATGTATTAAGTTTATTTATATCATTATCATCGAAACGGATAATGGTAATGCATTTAATTTTTTTGATAAGGATTATTTTTAGTTATTTTATTAAATATATTTGTTCCTGAACAGCTGGTCCTAATAGTGTTTAAAACCATCTATTAACAAGGTATTTCTCGATGTTTAATGATTCAACCCAAATTTCATTGTTAATTAATTAGTAAACTCTTATTCTTTGTATGGTTTATTTAATCATCCACACTATTCAACTAGTGTATATCAGGAACATTCCTTCCCACCCTAATCCCATTATTTTGATAGATATTTCATAAGATCCTTCAATTGTACTCTGTTCTATTATTAGATATTAGGAACAAAAACGTCCAAGTAGTTTCCCTACCCACCATTGATTTCCGTTGAATAAATTATTAAAAAAATTATTTATATAGTAAACCCATACATTCCTCATTGAATAATAAAATAACGTCACAAAGAAAAGTGAACCACCCTTGGATTACACTATGGAGGGATCCTAGACATGAAATTGAATTAGATCAATATTTATGGATCTGGGATTCCATTAATTCAAATTGAATGATAGACTTTTTTATTCTTATTCAAACATCTTTCAAAATTTCCAAAATTAATATGATTAAAATTCTCTATACCTTCTTCCATTAGATGTTTCTTGCACTTATCACTGAGATTTATGATCTTTCAATTCCATAACACCACTATTTTACGTGTTTATATACAAATAATTACAACTCCATATAATATTCCTTTCATATATAGGGTACCTCCTTTTACTCCATATATTGCCCCAAGAATTCATGATTCACCTTCCAAATGTTATTGTAAAAAATAGTTCCATAGCCTACCTTATCTTGCTATCCTATGTAAATTTTGTTTTTTCATAACCGTGATATTTTTCTAATTTATTTCAACTGCACGAATCTTCCAACCTTTATAAAAAAAATAACACATAATTTTACTATTAATTCTAGAGCTTCCTCACCCACCAAATTTATTTTTCTACAATGATTGGGCATATAATTCACCATGAATCCTTTCTCTCTCATTGATTGAAATTTTTATCCCAAGTCAATCACCGATGAATATAAAAAAAATATTGACACTAAGTTACTATTTATTTCCTATATTAGTTATAGTAAGGGAATTTGAACTTACTGAAGATGACCCGCCATAATTTTCTTTATGATATCTATAAAACATCTTGAGATTTTCTCTTTTACTCTGTTCATATATCTTATAGTTTATCTTCTAAATGTTTCTTCTATAATATTTAATTTTCCCATCCTCTTTTATCAACATTGAGATAACATTGATATGATACTTTATTTTCCCTTCATATGAGTTCTTTATTTTGGATCAATATGTTATTATTTGCGAACAATAAGTTAGTTTTCTGATAATAAATGATAACTATCATTACCACTACATCCCACTACTGAAGTATTGATAAATGAAATATATTTTTCTAAATATCATTCATGAAGTTCAACCTCATTGATTTTTGTTACCCTCATATCATGTTGAAGTTGTTCACATGATTTTCTATAAGTCTAATTTAGGATAGCCTTGTGATGAAAATCCTTCAGATCATGATCACATAATTAAGTATCATTTGATTATTTTATAAATAGTTAATGAAATTAATTATATCCACAATGGCCATTACTTCATAGATTGTAACATTCATTTTCCATTTTAATGATGAACTCACTCACATAATCACATTACTATCCAACTATTCCGATTTCACCTGATTTATCATCTCTAAATCCAATTTATGGAACCATAAAATTTAAATGAATGGGATATTCATGTATATGAAATCAATATAAATTAAATTCAATTTTTTAAAACTTTCTTATATGTACCTTACATTCATCTGAAAATATATTTTTTATTATAGTAAACTCCCACTTAAAATGGAAAACATAATCAGTGATAGAGAGTGGGTATTACCCAATCGTCCTTCAGGTTTATTGATAATTTATATATAAAAACCATAAGATTTTATACCACTTATTGAGAAACATAGATACTCTCATAACCATAAATTATACACTAGAAAATAAAAACAAGAGTGAAAGATATTTTTCATAGACTCGATTAATCTTAGTGTACCGAAAGATAGAAAGTGCTTGACTCACCACAAAAATTTGATCTCACATAAAGTCAAGAATGATTCAATGGATCAAAAATATTCTATAGAAGAATTATTATGGAATGGATACATGAGTTTAAATAGTTCAGATGTGAGTCCTATATCTATAGAAGAAACGATGCTTCCTTTTTTATTATAATCAAAATATTCATGAAATACAACCACTTTATCCCAGCAATCTAACAGGATCACTAAATAAATTAAATCCTCAATAACATAAATCATCATATAAATTCACAATTAAAGTCCTAATTTTATATATAATGTATCAATTGTCCATATGAGACATAATTCCATTTGATATTCATAGATGACCTACTATTTAACCTAGAAACTACTGATCTCCTGTTTCAATTGGAATCCAACCATTGTTACTAGTGAACAGTGAAAGGTTAGTACCTTTTAATATATGTAATGTGGATAAATCTTGTAACTTATATAAAATATAATCTTGATCAATAACTTATGGACACATCCATTATAGAATACTGTCATTCGACCAACCATCGATCAACTAAAGGTGGAACATTATTTCTTCTTAAGCCCTATGAACGAGCTATCATATGATATAACTACTTCAGTGATAGTGAATCGATAATTGAATATGTTTCACACTCCTAACACAAACATATATATATATATATATATATTACTCCTTATAGACACCAACAAAATAGGGTAGTATTAATAAGGAATAAAATTATGGTATATATAAGGAAAACCATGCTAACAATTTATAATATATCACCATTCTACTAGAGTGAGGCTATATGCACAATTTTTCATATCCAAAATAGATTTCATCTAAGACCATGTCTGATTATAACATGATATGATATGTTGTATAAGATCAATCAAACTATGGATTACTTTAATGTGTATTTAGTCCCTTTTTAATGGATATCAAAAAGCAACCTTGGTATAATATGATGAGATGGTGGAGGAAGGTATTAGTTTGGAATATTTATACAATAAAAAATGTTATTTATATTGGAACAAGAGTATTCATAATGTTTTATATTTTTATGAGGTAGATATCATAAAGAATAAATCAAAAATTAATGTTCTAAATGAAGAACATTTTTAAAAGTTTTTTTATATTACTATGTAATTTCTTGAGAAAAATATTGAAGATCACTCTATAAAAAAAGCACATGTTACTGAGAATCACTATGATCAGAGTATTTGTGAATAAGATGTTGTCATAGATGAAAAAAATAAGTATGAGAATCTAAATAAACAAATGAAAATATGAAATATGTTCAGACATCATATTTCTCTAATATAATTTAGGAGAGTATTATAATTTAGCAATCAAAAATATCTTAGTAAAACTATTGTTCTACATTTGGTTTCTAAGGATATTAAACATAAAAAATGGGTCAATTACATCTAGAATAAACTATATCATACTGAGATAAATGTCACTTGGGATATTTTACCAAGAACAATGTTAAAAAAACTAGGCTAAGTGGTTATTTATATTTAATATAAATTATAAAGGATAAGTATTATGAAACAAGGACAAACATGAATTCAAGGATTATTCATAGGTTGAAGGGGTTGAATTTGAGTCCGTTTATACACATATTATAAGACTAATGGATATAATGATGTTATTAATAAAATAATATCATATGTAGTTAGGAAAATAACAAATGGTTGTAAAATATACCTAATTGAATAGAGCTCAAAAATATGAACTTTACATTGAATAACATGGACTATTTTTTCTTTAAAAATATTGAATAAGGATTTGTAAGTTGAAAAAGTATCTCCATGGTATAAGAGATGCCAATATATTCTAGTACTCAAAACTTAATTTCTATTTGAGAGAGATTAAATTCATAATAGGATAGGGTAAAAACAACCTTTATGTTAGTTAGGTGGATGAAAGTACTATTATTGAATTTTTTATTTTGATGGAAATTTTTAGATGAAAAATTTATTGCTTTTGAATAATTTTCTATAAAAATAAAGAATCACTTTCAAAAGTCTATGATGGGAGAACTATGGTATTTTCCAAGATATAAATTTTTGTAAAAGGAAGATTTTAATATTTATCTTAAAATAAAATTACTAAAGATAATTATTAAAGAATTTTAGAATATAATATTCCAAACTAGTATCAAAACCTATAAAAATAAGGATTGATCTTGGAATGGATTATAAAAGATCACATTTTAATAAAAAAAAGGTTTAAAATACTTCTTGAATGTTTATTCTATGTCATAGCATCCAATATTTAAATTGTATATATAGTGACTCAATTTAAATGTTTTCAAAGTGATCTGAAGGAATCACATTTAATTTCAACCAAGAGTTCTCAATTACAACAAAGGACCTTGAACATTATGATCATGTACAACAAATTTGATATCCTAAATCTATCATGGTTTCTTAAAGCTAATTTTATACGAGATTATGATTATAGTAATTCTATTCTTTATGGGATATTTATTCTAGGAAGAAGGAAATTTTTTTGGACTTAAAATAAATAGAACTTAGTTACAACTTCAACCATAGAATATAAATATGTGGATACTAAAGGTGTTTGTACATATATTATATGGATGAAAGAAAAACATGAAGATCTAAAGGTGAAGATTGAGAAGACACTGAATATATAATTTGATAATCAATGTTCTATTGATATCTCTAAAAAATTAGAACATAAATCTCATTTTATTCTTATAGATATCATATTTCATTTTATCAAAAAAAATTCTACCAATTTATAAATAAAGGTTTAATTCATTATAAAATAAGATCTAATTGATGATATCATAACCACAGAAATTACTAATGATAAATTTTAGACCGTAATGATAAAAATGTAGGTTTATACCTTCCCTATCACATGGGGGGTTTATGGAAAATGTAAAACATGTTCTGTAACATAATATTAATTTCTATGTATAAGTTTACAATTTTATACATTTTATATTATGAATATGTAGATATTTTTATTAAAAAAGAAAGATAAAAATTTTGGCCAAATTTTAGAAAAGGAATGAAACTATAAGACCTATTAGTGAGAGTATCTTAAGGATTTTTTATTTTCTAATACATTATGGAAACCATATGTCTTATCAATTTTCTATGTTAAACATTTTAATTTTTTTACGATTTAATGAAAATCAAAATACGTAGTAAATAATATGAAATATTTTTTATAGTTTGAAAATTGGAAAATTCATGAAAAAAATACCTTATTAGTGAAGGTGAAATGTGAATCATTGTACTTTTACACATTGAAAAATATTAAATTTTGAGAAAAAATTAGAAATAGAAATCTGAAGAGGCTTATCTTGACTTAAAATTTTAAAAAAAATTATAAACTAATAATTAATTCATGTTTCAATCAAAAAAAATGGAGAATTGAATGGGAATATAATGGGGTCATATTGATGGGGAATTAAAATTAAAATATTTAAATTTTACTATCAATATAAAGATAGATGAAATTTTGGGAGCTATTATATATTAATTAATATTAATATTGATAATCTATTGTGATTCCCATATTCAAGAAATTGAAATATTATTCTTGAAACTTCAATGAATATAAAAAATGAAAATAAATAAGGGAAAATTATGATGAAGAATTGATATTAAGTAGGATGATATAGTATATGAATACATGACTATTTAATGAGATGGAGAGAAATGTAGGGAGAGATAGAGAGATAGAGAGAGAATGTTGACCAGGTTTTGAAACTACTATTGATTGTTTGTGTCAAGTTAGGATTAATCTAGGGGTTGATTCTATGGAGGAAAAATATTGATGTTTTTTATCTCAAATTAACATATCAATTATTCTGAAATATTGAAGAGGAAGGATGTTGTTCATGGTTTTTTGATGTTATATCTCGAGCGGTTAAAGATATTGTCTAATAAAGAAGATCTTATTATCATATGTAGTTCCACTTTGAAATACAGTTAATGTATTATTTATAATCAATAGTAGGGTAACTTAGTAAAGACTAGAGGTTCTTATAAAAACCAAAAATTATAAAATAAGAACATTCTCTATGATAGTGTATGTGATACATAAAAACATGCTTTAAAATCTTACAAAATATATTTCTTAAAATCAATTTCATTGACAGCTTACAGAACATGGAACCACAAGTCTAAATGAACCATAATATAGTATATCAGTATAACCTTGATTTTAAATTGGCATGTATGAATAGTACTTACTAAATTATAAAAAATAAATTGTTTACACCTATAAAAAACTACTTTTTTATCTATTTATTATAAGTAAAATAATAATAAATTAAAATAAAAAAATATGTATTTTTTCTGAAAAGGACATTTAGTCGTTCATTTCAAGCATAATTTTAAATTATTTGTTAATTTTTTTTGAAATTTTAATTGATAAAATAATTATTATTTTTTAAATAATCATATAAAAAATATCATAGTAATTTTATATATTTTTTTGAAATTATTTCTTTTTTATAAATAGTGAAAACACAGAATCTTAATTGAGAATGTTATTTTATTAAAATAATTCATATATATAAATTATATTTTAAATTAGTTTTAAAGTATTAGATGTTTAAAAAAAAATATATTAATTAAAAATATTTCATTATAAAATCTCTATTTTTGATATAAAATTATTGTAAATATTTGAACATTTTCTCTTTGAAGACCAACTTCCTCATCGAATCTATATGACGAATTTCAAATTTAATTATGCCACTTATGAGAATATAATGTTTAATAAATGGAATAAATTTTTTTATATACCAAAATTTATAGTATATAATACATTAAAATGAAATTTTTAACTTAAGAAATATTAAAACATTAAAAAGTGTTTACTATGGTTTATGTAAAACTGGATTTATCACGTGTAAAAATAAAAATATAATGGTTAAAATGAACTAATTTTTTTTATAAAATAAATTTTATAGACCTATTTTGACTATTTAATGTCTATTTATCATGAATAATCAATTTTGGACCATTTTGGAATGTGAAAAAACGTGCTTTCACCTATTTCATTTCAAATATTTTAAGCATTCCACTCACCTCACTTATAAAAACCACCATGTTTCTCACTTCTTCACACCGTCTAACCATTTTAATTTAACCCATACCTACGCAAATCACATAAAAACATATATTAAATCATTAAATAAGACTTATTATTTTTATAAATCCAATATTGGTTGGATTTTGGTGTAAACCAAGGCAGGTTACCGAAAGAAGAGGTAACACTCTTCATCAAGTGTTTTTTATTTTATATATTACTCCACCTAAATATATTATTATTAAAAAAATTTATATAAAAACCTTATTGTCTAAATATAATTAAATATTTTTATGTTATGATCACTCCCTTCAACTATCTCCACTTTGATCAAACTTTTTAAAAAATAATCATTTTTGTGTGCAATGGACTACCACCTCACGAAGCAATGTCTTTCATTTATCCATTACCACTTATCCTAGTTGGGTATGATGATGGATATAATGTTTACATATGAAATTTCTATCATAATTATACCTTTTTATTCATTATATCATATATAACTATGTTACTATTCATTACTTAGGGGATGTGATAACGTCGCTCGTCCATACAACAAACTACCACCTCAAGAAGCGATGTGAATCATATTTCACTAACTCTTTACATGGAATGTAATAAGAATAAATTTAATGAATATATTAAATATAAATGAATTAATTATTATATTAATGGCATATTTTTTATTCCTAAATGATAATATATATATATATATATAATTTTCTTTCATACAATAAAAATTGATAGCATCATTCATGTACATGTGGACTACTTCCTTCGGGAAAAGATGTTCTCTATTTTCATTACCACACCACATGGATGATATATATAAGTAGATTTAAAAAAAATTATATTTTATACATAAAATTATGATCATTATGGAAAGATAAAATATTACTTAATTTATTTCCAAAATGATCATCGAAAATGTGAAACATTAATCTTGCATACATTCGGACAACCATCACCACAATTTTTATATTGTTAATTTTTCATAACCATATTTCGTGATTGGTTTTAAAATTATAAATTAATAATAAATATGATAATTAGTTAATGATTATTACTCTTTATGTTTCTAAATAATGATCTATTTGACCATAGTCAACCTACCAATGTTATTTTTGACACATAAACTAAATATCGTCGAAACATCCAACGTAAACTTAATTGATTAAGTAATCATATATAACATGGTAATAAGTGAAATAAATGGAATAAAAATTTAAAAATGTTCTTAATGAATTAAATTATTTACATATGTTTATTATTCATGAAGATAAATAACATATGTGATGAGTCTGACTCAAAGTAAGAGTTTATCGTCTCACTTTTTCTTCCTTGAGACATATTCCATATTCACCACTTATATATTTTTTCTAATGTATATACTACCATTTTTTAATGTTATATCATGAATTAAATTATATAAATGTTTTTGTAATTCTCATTTAATGTTATTTCTTTGATGTTTCATAATATTTAATAGTTACAAAATTTTTTAGGGTTTATTTCACAATCCCAACATTATTCAAGATTGCTTTTGTCTATTCTCAATTCTGGGAATTAGTTTTTATTTATATCATAAAACTAATATATTGACTTATCCTATGGTAATTCTTGTAATATTTCATGTACTGTTAATATTTACATACTCTTTGTTTATAACAACCCTTTTCTTTATTAAACATGTAAACATGATTTATTACATAAACTTGCACTTAATAAAACTCTGAGGATTGGGAGGTCTAGTAAATTGGGAAATTAGGAACATTACATGAATAATTAAGACATAAGATATTACATCTTTATTTAAAACATCTTTTATATGACCACAATATTCATTCATACTTATCATTGCATGGGATAACCTCAGGACATACAAAAGAAAAGGGTGAGCTATAAAGCCCGGTAAGGGAGTAATAAAGGCATGACATAAAGAATACAATACATGATAGTAAATAGTAATATAAATGGATCATAATAGAAACATGAACATAAGGGCATGAAATAGCATTATTATCATAATGTGGATATCCGACAATGATATTTAACATCATATTAGCATGAGCCAATGCTGATTGCACATGGAGCATGACTAAAAATAGTCATTGCACTTCAATTATAATGAGTAAACCCTCACATAACATGAATTATCATTATTCAACATTCATTTCACATATAGTATCATGATACTATTCTTTACCCAATGCATTGGAGTGCTATCAAGGAGCACCCTTCGTAATCATTTCATATCATGCATAGGTGTTCCACATTGATCATACAACATGGATTCACTAAACATTATAATTTATTCCATTAATAGGAGATGTTGAATACATAAATGTAATTCCTAAATCAATAATTACATGTTCATAATGGTTAATACCATTGATAGATAATTGGGTATGGTATTCACTTACATGATGATTTTGTAATGAGAAATTTTGGTGTAACTTCAGCAGCATAACGACGTCAAATAGAAATCATAAAATGGTTGATGGGTGATAAAGGGGTATCTCATAATTTATAAATGAAATTGATAGTAATAGGGTAATGTATCATAATATCCCAACATATGTAATGTAACATAGATGCATAATATACAAGAATAGCTTGAATGCAAAATAGGAGAGAGAAATCCCTTACAGAATTTCAGCATGGTAACAGGAGTACAAGGGAGGAATTAATGAGCGATAAATGGGTCTATCATCATTCAAACATATGGAGGTAAGTACAGGAGAAGTGAAAAATTATATCCCAAAATTTTTATTTGAAAATTAAAGGGAATAACAATATATGGAAACTTGAACATGATTTAGGAAGGATGGAAAGTATTCATCCATTACTTGGAAGTGTGATCCCAATGGTTTGGGAGAGTCTTGAGAGAGGCATCTTGGGATATTGGGGCACCTTGCGAGTATTATATAGAAAGGAGGACAGAGTTTTTCTAAATACCAATGGTTTGAGTGAAGAGGAATGAGATACTATGTGCATTTATATAGGAAATGAGAGGGAATTCTTTATTATTTAGGTTTTGGACACCACACATTAAACTAATCACAACCACCAACCATACCATGGTTTTTGCCCATGGTTTTCCAAAATTGGAGTGGAAAACATCTTTTTATAATGAAAATGACCGAAATTAAAAAAATATTAGGCTTTCTTATGTGGAGGTGCGACACACTCTAAAATAAATCATTTTAAAAGGTTGAAATTTTTTATAAGTCTTGGAGGGTCCACCAAAGAACAATAAAATTAATAAAACAAATCTAAAATCACATTATTTAAAATCTAAAACATATATTTTCTAAATAACCCTTTTATATTTTTTATTAAATCACTATTGCGTCATTATGATTTTATAAAAATATTATATATTTTAACAGTTTTTAATTTTTACCTAAATATTTGATTGTCTCTGAAAATTTTGAAAACCTCACTTTTAGATAATTTTTACATCCTAAGTCCAAACATGATATTATTATTATGTAAATGATTTTCTAAAAATGTGAATTTTTTACTTTTAAATTAAAAACCGACATTTATAAAATATTCCTAGGTTTTGAAAAAAATAGATTTCAAACCATAATAACAATTACCATTGTATTCATAGAAATGATATGATTATTTATATTTAATAAAATTTAGTTTAGTAATAATATTTTATTAAAATAGTATTTAATTCAAATATCCATTAATTCTTCAAAATTGATTTCTTAATTGAATTTAAATATTAACTAAAAATAATATTTGTGATTTAAAAACCATTTACAAAGTAAAAATAATAAAATTAAAGTATATTCTTTATAAAAAATAATTCACATAATCATAGTGCTAGGGTATTTTTACATAACCACTTGTAACACTTGAATAAGACATAAGGTTAAGGTGTGCGATGGTGAAAAACTCTAATGGTAGCTCGAAAAACATCACTTGAGTGGTAATCTCTATTAACATACTATTATTTATTAGGTGGTTCCATTCAAGCTTAATGTGTTGAAGATCGACATGTAATTTTTCAATAGAGAAGCCCAGTAATGCTACCTCATTTCCGAGCTCTAACAAATGGGCTTCATATGGATAAAGTGTACTAGATGAGGTCATTACTTCCTCTATCTAAGTAAATTATATTGCATAAATCCCTGTATTTATACTAATTATGTGATCTCTATTCAATGACTATATTAGCAATGGATACAATTCATAACGGTAATTTAAAATCCAAAATCATAAAACCACACAAGTGCATGTGTTTTATGTAACCATTTTACATAATAAGATAATTAATTAGATAAAGAAGAATTTTCCTTAATAAAAAATTGGTTCATCATAATATTCCCCCCTTAAGAAATTTATCCCTTGAAATTTTAGTTTCCCACACTAAAATAGATGAGTGTAACTCTAATTTATCACTTCTTATGATTCCCAGGTTGCTTCATCAAACTTCTGGTTTCTCCACAACACATTAACTATGGGAATTTTCTTATTTTGTAGAACATTTGACCTAAAATCTATGATCTTCCTTGGATTCTCTTCCTGTGGGATTTCATTCTCCCATGGTACCACCTATGTATTGAGTACATGAGATGGTTTATGTATGTACTTCCTCAAGAGTGATGCATGGAATACATCATGTACGTGAGATAGTCTTGGTGGGAATGATGTCGATAAGCCACTGCTCCAATGAAATCATAGATCTCAAAAGGATTGATACAACTTAGACTAAGCTTTCCCTTCTTCCCAAATATCATAACTCTATTAAAATGTGATATGTGGAGGAATACCATGTCTCAAATATAAAACTCTATGTCTCATTGATGATTAATAACATATCTCTTTTGTCGACTCTAATCAACATTAATGTGTTTCTAGATTGTTTTAACCTTCTCCAACATTTCTTCAACCATTTATGGACCCAGGATTATTTGCTGCCCAACTACATCCCAACATGTCAGTGTTTGGAACCACTTCCCATAAATGTCTTCATAAGTATCAATTTGGATGCTTGAGTGGAAACTATTATTGTAAGAGATATCAACCAAAGGAAGATGTTGATCCCATAATCCTTTTAAGTCCATTGAGCAAGCTCTCAACATGTCTTAAACTATTACAATAGTCTACTCAGATTGACCATCAGTTTGAGGATGATAAAAAATAATAAATTTCAGCTAAGTATTTAGTGTGTATTAGAGACTCTTCTAAAAAATATAGGTAAATCTTTGATCTCATTCGGATAAAATAGATAGTGGAACTCCATAATGACTTACCACTTCTCTGATGTATATCTGAGCTAGTTGATAAAATTATAAATCCTCTGGAATTGCAATGATGTGTGCAGTCTTTATAAGACGACCTGAAACAACCCAGAAAACATTGTTTCCATTGGATTTTTCCAGAACTCTGGTGAAAAGGTCCATAGTTATTTTCTTCCATTTCCATGTTGGTATCGGTAATGGTTGCATCACCCTATTAGACATCTACCTCTCATCCTTAACTTGCTAAGATAACATTCACTTTGATGTATAATATGTGTTATCTTTCTTCAGGTTATGCCACCAATAATTCTATCAAATATCTCAATACATATTTGTGTTTCCTGGGAGAATGGATATATCCGAACTATGGGCATCATCCAAAATTTCATTATTTAACTATAGATTTTTTTGAACCCATAATCTGGTCCCAAATCTCACAATTCCTTCTATATTAACATTGAACTCCGAGTATTTCCCTTTTCTAATAGTTTCCACTTTCTTCTGAATTCTGATATCATCCTTTTGAGAATCCATTATCCTTCCCAAAAGAGGTGTTTGAGAAATCATTTGTGAAAGGATTTATGAGGTTTCCTTTCTTTTGATTCCCATGTCTATCTTCATAAAACATAAGAATATTGTATCCTTTTCAATTCTCATCAATGAAACAGTTATTGGATCCTTTCTACTTAGAGCATCCTCCACCTTGTTCTCTTTCCCCGGATGGTAGTGAATTGAGCCATCATAGTCCTTCATTAGCTCTAACTATCTTCATCGGTGTATATTCATCTCATTCTATGTGAGTATATACTTGACGCTTTTTTGATCCTTATATATTTCACACTTCTCCCCAAAAAGGTAATGTCACCAAAATTTTAAATCATAGATTACTACATCCAACTCAAGATCGTGTGTTGGAACGTTTTTCTCATGAACATTCAATTTCTTTGAACTATAGGAAATTAATTTGTCAATTTTCATCAATATAGAGCCTAATACATTTTTAAAGGATTACTAAATACAAAAAAAATCCCCAATTTGGGGTAGTGTGAGCACAAGAGTAATGACAAGCATCCTTTTCAAATACATGAAGCTCTATTTTCATTCAACGGTCTCGGAAAAAATTACCCTCTTCCGAGATTTCTTGCAAATAGGGTTTGAAAAATGTGAGAAATTTCCCACAATTCTGTGATAATATCTAGATAACCCAATGAAGCTGTGGATATCTATCAAAGATGTTGGGAAAATCCATCCCTTCATTGCCTTTTTCTTGGAGGGATCCATAGATACACCATTTCTTGTGATGATATGACCTAAAAAATGAGAATTCCATAAACCATAACTCACACTTTATTTTCTTTGAATATAGCTTCTCCTTTCATATGGTCCCTAGTACAGTTCTTAGATGATCCTAATTCAACTACTTTGTTTCAGAGTATATTATAATATCTTCAATAAATACTACCTCGAATTTGTCGTGGTGATCTCTAAATACCCTATTCATAAAGTCCATGATGATTTATGGAGTATTAGGGAGTCCAAAAGGAATTAATATAAATTCATAGTGCCTATAACTTGTATAAAATTTAGTCTTAGGGGTATCCTCTTTTGTTACCCTTACATGGAAATATCCCACTTGTAGATCAACCTTGGATAAGTATTGTTCTCCACGTAGCTGATCGAACAAGTCATCAATTTGTAGAAGAGGATACCTATAAAGATTGAGACTTATTACTTACATAATCTTTAATTTAGTCAAGAAAACACTTCCTTTTACATTGACTATATTTTCATGTTTATAGATTCAGATAATTGGGACATAATACATACATAACGTCACACAATGTTATAGAGTGGATACTATAAAAACAGTTTCCATTTTTTTCAAAATGTAAAACATCAAAACATAAAACATGATTCCTTGAAAAAATTTCAACATTTATCATGGATTCACTCTTTCTCATACCCATACATTAAACTGTGAAAATCATTTAAAACATTGGATGAGCACAAAAACATAGTAAGGGATATAAAAATAACGAAAGAACACATTAGTCTATGAATACTTGTAACATATAAAATCATTTTAAAAAGACATACTTATCACTTGTATATATATACTTACATTATGAAACATGAGTTTTCCACAATAACTTAGAAGATAATTAGAATCATAAACATATATTGGGTTATTACTTACATAATATTGTAACCCTCTCGGCTACCTTATAATTTGTAACCCTCATGTCTACCTTACTAATTGTGTAACCATCGCAGTTACACATGGAGTAACCATACGGCCGACCTCCAACTTACACATAACCAATGAATTTAAGGGAAATATAGGTCCCAACAGTCATTATAAAAAATTAACAAGATCCATAACATAATCATACAACATGAATATTGGTATAAAAACATAGCATTTGAATTTTAGAAAACAGAATTTTAAAACATGAGTTAAAAAAACACCCTTATAAATATCATATAATTGAAGTGAAACTTAATAGAGTGTATGGAATATGTATATAATCTGAAAATATTCTTAATTAAACATAGTATAATAAGAATTCATCACACATAAAATTTAAATACCATATAAATAATGAAGAATATGATAAACCCAAAGGATGGAAATCGGGTTAAGAATTCTCGTACCTCAGGCTTGTCTTACAACAAACTTTTTTAAACATACTATATAATGGTTAAAATAGTGTTATTAGTATTTTAAATAAACGTTTTAATGTTTATAACATCTTATATGATCATTTCATAACCTCATTTCTCACTTTAATGGTAAGTATTTTGTTTCTTTCACTGTTTTGGGTGAGTTCTATACATGATTTCCATGATTTGTTCATGATGGATGTTCTTATCAATTGGAAGTGAAACACCTGAATTGAAATGGAAACATATTTACATATTTCTTGTACCATAATTTATACCATTTATCATTTTGATGTTTTATATGAGGATGATTCATAAGTTAAAACATTACTGATGTTCGTTTAGATCATTTTAGTGGTTCTTTGGTAATAACAACCTTATTTTGTCTTAGAAATTAAAACCATGAGTAAAAAATAATTCCAGAAAAGTGCATGAGAAATAATAAATATATTATAATATGGTTCAACCATAGAAATGGTTTCATGTTAATACTATAATTAATTAATGGAAATTGAAAACACATCGTCCACGATGTTGGTAATTTGACACATCACGTACAATGTTTTTTATTCCTTGAATAAGTGGGAGAGGAGAAGAATAATGATGTTGAATTTTCCGTGAACATTATAAAATCCATAATATAAATTATTTCTAGAGATTCAATTCCTCTTGGGTATTAATATATGAATACAAAATAATAAAATAAGGTAACTCAAAATAAAAGAATAATTGAGAAATCCCTTACAAAAATTCGGCAGCCTAACGACTATGTAACATGGTTTTAGAAAATATTAAAAAGAGAGGGGAAAAAGGGTCACCCATACAGAAATGAATCATAATACAGAATAGATCAATAATAATAATGAAATAAGAACATGGTATGGAAACTTAAAAGGAACACCACATAAAAGAGAACTTGAATGGAAAAAAAGAAATTGAGAATTTTCTTACCTTGTAGAGTAACTCTATAAAAAATATGGTTGGGACCTTGGGAGATTGAGGAAACCTTGGGAGGGATAATAGGAAGGTAAGGAGTCCAAATCATCATTGATAAAGAATTTTTAATGATGTTAATGAAGGAATGGGTTTGTATTTATAGTAAAAGTGAGGGCTTATTTTAATAATTTCCAAGGGACACCTCATTAGTGGTACTTGGAAAACCATGGGCTAGGCCATGGTATTTTCCCATGGTATATGCCACTTAGGACACCACATAACTTATTTTACTGTACACAAGTCTACCAGATTTATTACATCATTATTACATCATTAATGATGTCATTAACACAGCAAAACTCAATACTATATTTTTTACTATTCACTGAAAAATCAAATGTTTTAGAAAAATCCACAAAATTCACCCGAACCATTTATCAACATGTAGAATTAAAAAATGAAGTTCTTTTTGGAAAATAATTTTTTGAATATTTTTAATTTAATTTTTAAATAAAATCATAATTAATTCAAAAATTTAAAATCTATAATCTATAACTGCTTTTATATCACATTTAAAAATTAATCAAGATGTCATATCTTAAAGAATTATGAAAATAAAAAAATAATACAATTTATTAATCATTAGGGGAATATTACTATTCATGTTAGTATTCATAAGGTTATGTTACTATTATACAAAAAAAACAAGCTGATTCCAATAGACTCCAAATAACATACTAAACATAATTATAGATAACCATTTTTCAAAATTCAAAACATAGTTGTAAATTTAAGTTTAAAGGATACTTATATATATACATTAATCAAAATTTCAAGCATTTCAATTTATTTTTAGAAAACCTTTGGGTGTTACTTTATCCCCACCTTTTGAAAATTGTGTCCTCGCAATTTTATTTACTTATTAAAAAAGTGAGGGTACCTTTCCCTCATAGAATTTTTAGACCCCCATGTTGCTTCTTCAACCATGTGGTTTCTCCACAAATCCTTTACCGGGTGTATTACCTTATTCTGCAATACCAGTTCCCTTAGATCAAGAATCTGAACTTGTTTCT
Organism: Viscum album; assembly: GCA_963277665.1. Classification (NCBI taxonomy): domain Eukaryota; kingdom Viridiplantae; phylum Streptophyta; class Magnoliopsida; order Santalales; family Viscaceae; genus Viscum; species Viscum album. The sequence goes on from OY728131.1 coordinate 136,212,538, forward strand.
CTTTATATGAAAGGTTCTCCTCCAGCTAAACTGCTTCTGGGCTCAATACATGATTCAAATCTGGTACATACTTCCTCAACATCGGAACATGAAAAACATTGTGTACCTAAGACAAACTTAGAAGAAAAGATACTAAGTATGAAACTAGTCTAACTTTCTACATGATTTCAAAAGGACTTATGAAGCATAGACTTATATTTCCTTTCTTACCAAAACACATAACATTTTTTCAAGGAGATATTTTAAGAAAAACATGATCACCTACCTCAAAAGAGAAGTCTTTCCTTCTGTTATCTGCACAACTTTTCTACCTGCTCTGAGCTATCCTCATCTGATGCTGGATCATCTTCACTTTCTCAGACACATCCACTAATAATTCCAGCCCCATCAACTTCTTTCACCAACTTCATCTAAAAGCGCTGGAGTTCGACATCGCTTTCCATACAAAGCCTCAAAAGGTTCCATATGTATACTAGAATGAAAACTATTATCATTAGAAAACTCAAATAAAGAAATATGTTGATCCCTACTTCCCTAGTAGTCCATTGAACATGCATGAGGAATATTTTCCATTTTTTGAATCATTCATTCTAACTTCCCATCTGATAGAGGATGAAAAGATGTACTGAAATTTAACTCTATTCCCAACAACTTCTAAAGTTTGTTCCAAAGGTTAAAAGAGAACATGTGATCCCTGTCAGATATAATAGAATGGGAAACTCCATGTAACTGTACAATATCCTTGATGTACAATCGAGAAAGATGATCCAAAGACAGTGTATTTCAAATAGAAATAAAATATGTAGATTTTGTCAGCCGATCCACAATAAACCAAATTACATCATTACCTTGAGATTTCTTTTGTAGTACCACCACAAAGTCTAGGGATACATTCTCCCACTTCCACTATGGCACTAGAAAAGGATGAAGCATCCCCTTCAGTAAGTGCCTCTCTGTTTTAACCTGCTGACATGTCAAACATTTCATGGTAAAATCAGCAATATCCATTTTCATTTAATCCAACATGTAATACTCTAGAAGGTCTTTATACATAGTAGTACTTCCATGATGGACCAAAAATTAAGAACTATGAGATTCACACAACAAATATTTCTTCATCTTAGAAGCATAGGGCAGACAAAACCTTTTTTTAAATCATAAAACACAATCTTTATCAAGGTTAAATTCCGAAAGATTACCCATTTTAACCAATTCTACATTTTTCTGTAACTCACAGTCTTCCTTTTGTGCTCGCTTAGTTCTGTATGACAATGAAGACTACACTGAAACCTGAAACAAAACAGATGTATTACCTATACCAACAACTTTTAAGACAAAATTATTCAAATCATTAATTAAAGAATCACGTTTCAAATATAACATTGTTAAGGATGTATTCTGTTTTCGACTCAAGGCATCTTCCACTATGTTTTCTTTTTCATGATGTTAATTGATCATGAAATCATAATCCTTTATCATTTAAAGACATCTTATCTTCCTCATGTTTAATAATTTCTGAGTGAAAATATATTTCATACATTTATGGTCAGTATATATTTGACATTTGGATCCATTTAATTTATGCCTCCAAATTTTCAAAGAAAAACCCACACCTTCCAAATCCAGATCCGTTTTGGGATGATTTAACTCATGAGGTTTTATTTGTTTTGAAGCATAGGCAATTACCTAATCATTATGTATCAAAAAAACTATGTACCTTCAAAGAAGCATAACTATAGATGATGAAATCACCATTTTGGGAAGGCAAGGCCAAAACTGGAGAATTTACCAATTTATTCTTCAGTTCTTGAAAACAAACATCCAATTCTTCTGTCCAAACAAGTTTAACCCCATTCTATGATAACTTAGTTATCAGGCTAGATAATCGAGAAAGGTTCCTAACAAAACATTGGTTATAACATGCTAATCTATGAAAACTAAGAATCTCTATATCATTGGTGGGTCTTGGAAATTCATCAACCACTTTTTTTTGTAGGATCAACTGTTATTCCATCATTATTTACAATGTTCCTAAGATAGAAAATAAGTTGCAACCAAAAACAAAACTTGCTGAATTTTCCATACAGTTAATTTTTTACGGTTTGTAAAAAAACCGTTATATATTTTTCATGCTCCTATTTATTTTTAAAAAATACCAGAATGTCATCAATAAATACAACCACAAACTTATCCAAGAACATATGAAATGTTGTATTCGTAGGATTCAACAATACACCAGGTGCATTAGTTAACCAAAATAGAATAAAACCAAATTCATAATGCACATATCTAGTCGAAAAGTAGTTTTTGGGATGTTATCCTCCTTCACCTTCAACTAATGGTATCCGGATCTCAAGTCAATCTTGGAAAAGTACTGATCTCCCTAGAGCTGATCAAACAAGTCATCGATATGGGGAAATGGATACTTGTTTTTAACTGTGATGTTATTCAAAGCTATATAATCAATGAAAAGTCTCATTGATCCATCTTTATTTTTAACAAACAAAACAAGATCTCTCCATGGTTAAGTTCTTGGAAGAATGAATCCTATATCAAGAAAATACTGCAATTGATTTTTCAATTCAAGAAATTCTATTTGAGCCATATGATATAGGGGTTTTTAAATTGGATTAGCATCAGGAACTAAGTAAATTGTGAATTGGACTTCACGATTCAGTATGACACTGGGTAACTCATCAAGAAAAACATCATGGTATTCATCTACCATAGGCACGTCATCAATCTGAACAGTTCCCTTATTTTCTAACAATATGAGCAATATAACTTTCATTTCCAACTTTCAACAATTTATCAGCTTCCTGATATGTTATCAATTGTATGAGTTCATTCATGTATACAAACTGAAACTCTTTTTGAGATACAACTTCTTTAGCTCTGTAGTCAATTTTAACATGATAAATAGAAATCCAATCAATTCTTATAATAACATCAAACTCGACTATGAGTAAAACAACAAAGATTGCAGGTAAAGGATTTTTAAAAACCACAATATAAACACTCTTATAATTCCTCTTTGATATAATATTTCACCCTTGTTTATTAACAACATGTTCAGGTCTCATTATTTGAGGTGATATTTTTAATTTACACGAAAATATCTCAAAGGTGAAGGAATTTTTAAACCCTATATCAAACAAAACATTAGAAAAATCCAAGTGAACAAACAAATTACCTGATACAACTTCATTGGATGGCCTGACATCAGCTGACATAGTCGCAAAGGATCTCACTACACCTTTCTACTTATAGTTCGGATTCGTTGGATCATTCATATCTCTCTTTGGGTAGGCATTTTCATCATGAACCATCTCACCACATTTAAAACACTTTATAGTTTACTTATCAGGATTAGTCTTATGATCATTTTTATTTCAATATCGGGCTATATGTCCAAACTTACCACATTAAAAACACTTCCTGGTTTTTCTATGACATTCCCTAGTGTGTTTCTTGCAACAATTTTCACAAACTGAAAACTAGATTTTCTTACCATTAGATTTCTTTGGTTGATTCTTACTAATCACTTGCCACCTTGACCTATTTTTCTCCTTGTTTACAAAACACATGTGATCATTACCAAACTCAATCTCTACCCTATCAGTATATCAATAAAGTTTCTCATAACTTTTGAATTCATAAGAGGCCAACACCCTTCGATACCTTGGCTTCAGTCCTAAGTAAAAGAGATTGATTTTTCTATCATGATCCAGAATAAGATTTGGAGCATACCTCGCTAGTCATGTGAAGTTTTCCTCAAACACATCCACTGAATCCTTCTACTTTTTCTTTAATTCAATGAATTGCTTCTCCATATTATGTCTCATCACCTTAGGAAAATATGTTTCAAGGAAAATACTTTTAAATTCATCACACTATAAGAATAAAAATTTCCTCAACCCCTGATATTTCTTACCATTGACCACCACAGATCAGCTTCACATTAAAAATGGTAAATGGAAAGACTTTCCTTTTGATTGTCTGAACAACCCATTTCATCAAATAACCTTTCAAGGGCTTTGATCCATCCTTCAGCTACTATTGGGTCAGAAGATCCATTGAAATCGGGAGGGTGTTTTCTCATAAATGTTTCCACTACTATCATGTTCCGTTATGGTACCTCTATTTTTTCTCTTGCATGGATGCCACCACCATTTATTTCCTATGTTAGCTGAGACATTACTATCACAAACTTCTCGATTCGCATCCCTATAATTCCAGGCTGTAGATCCAGAAGGATATTGTTTTGTCAGTGCCACTCATCTTCAACATCCATGTTCCTTCTACAGATAACCATTCTAAACAAACAAATCTTAGATGAAGAAACATGGGAATCAATAAATTCTATAACATTTCAAATTAATGATAGAATGGAAATCAATTATGGTATTCTTTTAACATCATCCTAACCCCTAAAGTTATCTAAACCATCCTCTGATATGACTATAAGGACTCAGCATTATTCCATACAAAATCATGAACTTTTTCAAGAAAACACTTCCTTTTACATTGAGGATATTTTAAAGATTATATCATTAGAGAATTGGGACATAATTCATACATAACATTACACATTTTTACAGACTAGATACCAAAAAAAACAGTTTCCATTTTTTTCAAAATTTAAAACATTAAAACTTAAAACATGATTCCTTGAAAATTATTCAACATTTAACATTGATTCCTCCATTTTCTTACACATCCATTAATCTTTGAATATCATTTAAAACTTTTTATTAGAAAAAAACATAGTAAGGGATATAAAAATATGGAAAGAACACATTAGTCCACGAATACTTGTAACGTATTAAATCATTTTCAAAAGACATACTTATCACCTGTATTTATATACTTACATTGTGAAACATGAAATTTCTATAATACATAATAGAATTAGTAGAACCATAAAGGTATTGTGGGCCATTAAATACATAATCTTGTAACCCTCTTGGCTACCTTATAATTTGTAACCCTCCCGGCTACCTTACTATTTCTGTAACCATCGTAGTTACACTTGGAGTAACCATATGGATGACCTCCAACTTACACAAACCCAATGAATTGAAGGGAAATATAGGTCCCAAACTTCATCATAAAAAATTCCCAAGGCACAGAACATAATCATACAACATGAATATTATCATAAAAACATTTTTTTAGAATTTGAAAAACTGAATTTTAAAAGAGGATTTTAAAAGAAAAGCCCCTTATAAATATCATATAATTGAAATGAGACTTAATAGAGTGGATGGAATATATATATACTCTATAAATATACATAATTAGACATATTATAATCAGAATTGATCACCCAAACAATTTAAATACCATGTAAATAATGTAGAATAATGTTAACCCAAAGGATGAAAATCAGGTTAAAAATTCCCTTACCTTTGGCTTGTCTTACCTCAAAATTGTTTAAAATTCCTATATAATGGTTAAAAGTGTGTTATTAGTATTTTATAGAAACATTTTCATGTTTATAACATCTTATATGATCATTTAATAACCTCATTTCACCCCTTATTTGATATTATTTTGTTCCTTGCACTGTTTTGGGTGAGTTCCTTACATGATTTCCATGATTGGTTCATGATAGATGCTCTTATCGATTAGAAGTGGAACTCCAGAATTGGAATGGAATGGTATTTAAATATTTTCAGTACCATAATTTATACCATTTATCATTTTGATGTTTTATATGATGATTATTCATAAGTTAAAACATTAATGATTTGCGTTTAGATCATTTTAGTGGTTCTTCGATATTAACAACCTTATTTTGTCTTATAAATTAAAACCATGAGTGAAAAAGAATTTAAAGAACAATGTATGAGAAGTAATATATATATTATAACCTGGTTCAAACATATAAATGATTTTATGAATCTAATTTAAATAATTAATGTAAATTAAAATCAAATCATCCATGATGTTTGTAATTTGACACATCACGGGAAATGTTTTTTATTCCTTGAATAAGTGGGAGATGAGAAGATTAATGATGATGAATTTTCCATTAACATTATAAAATCGAGAATAAACATGATTTATGGAGATTAAATTCTTGTTGGGTAAGAAGAGATGAATAAATAATAAGAAAATAAAGGAACTCAAAATTAAAGAATAATTGAAAAACTCCATAAAACAATTTGGCATCCTAACAACTATGTAACATGGTTTTAGAAAATATTAAAAAGAGAGGGGACAAGGGTAAATAATACAGAAATAAATAATAATTCATAATAGATAAATAATAATAAGAAAATAACAACATGGTATGGAAACTAGAATTTTATACCACATAAAATAGATCTTGAATGGAAAAAAGAATGAAATTCAGAATTTTCTTACCATGTCAAGTATCTCCAAGAACATAACTGTTGGGACCTTGGGGGCTTGAGGAAACCATGGGAGGGTTACTAGGAAGGAAATGAGTCTTAATATTCATTGATGAGAAATTTGGAATGATGTTAATGAAGTAATGGGTAGGTATTTATAGAAAAAGTGAGGGATTATTTTAATAATTTCCAAGGGACACCTCATTTGTGGTATTTGCAAAACCAAGGGCTTGTCCATGGTATTTTCTCATGGTATAACCCACTTGGGACACCTCATAAATTATTTTATGGTAAAAAAGTCTACTATATTTATTACATCATCATTACATCATTAATGATGTCATTAACACATTGAAACTTAAAACTATATTTTTTTCTATTCATCGAAAAACCAACTGTTTTAGATAAATCCCCAAAATTCACAATAACCATTTATTAATGTGTAGAATTAAAAAATTAATATCTTTTTTTGAAAATAATTTTCTAAATATTTTTAATTTAATTTTTAAATAAAATAATAATTAATTCAAAAATTAATATTTTAAAAACTATAACTGCTTTTATATTACATTTAAAAATTAATCAAGATGTCAATATCTTAAAGCCTTAATAAAATAAAATAATAATACAATTTTCTATTCATTAGGTTCATATTACTATTGATATTACTATTCATAAGTGTATTTTACTATTCTCCAAAAAACAAGTAGGTTCCAATAGATTCCAAATAACATACTGAATACAATTGTAGATGGCCATTTTTCAAAATAAAAAATATAGAAGGAGTAAAATTATGTTTAAATGCTACATTAAAATATCTACATTAAAATAAATTTCAATAATTTCAATTTATTTTTAAAAAACCTTGGTGTGTAAATATACCTTTTCTTTATTGTGATTTTGTTGAGCTCACGATAATCAATGCCAAGGAATATTTACCCATCATTCTTCATGATAAAGAGGATTGGTGCATCCCATGGTGAAGAACATGGGCGTATAAACCCTTTATCCAGATTCTCCTATAGTTTTTTCATTAGCTCCTCAAGCTCCAAAACATCCATTCTATAGAGTCTAGGATATTGGAAAAGCCCCAGGTATAAGATTAGTCTTGAATTAAACATCTATTCTAGGAGGAAGACCAGGAAATTCTTTATAAAACGCTTTATTAATTACCTCACAACATGAATGTCTTCAAGGATGGTTTCTTCCTTAGACTCCATCATCTTAGTAATATATGTATACTCATAGGGAAGTTATATATATGCTTGAGATGATGGTGCTATGTAAGATTCATCATCCTCCGTGAAGTAGTTCAGAAGTGGGGGTCGATTCACCAAATAGAGAGTGATTTCCCTCTCATGAAAATTTATGTTGGATCTATATTGGGAAATCCAACCCATGCCAAAAATTAAATCAAATTCCACCAGAGGGAGTATGACGGGGTTTTATAGAAATTTCAACCAACAGATAATGATAGGGGATGAGTTATATTCATGGGGTGCAATGATTGCCCCATTTTTTGTACTCATAGACACCTCTACATCCATGATTTGTGGTGGTGTTGGGATTGTTGAACTAAACTATTGAGATAAAATAATGCATATAACCAAAATAAAAAATTATGTTCACTATTATTGAATGAATAACTAATGTACCTTTCACCACTTCATTAACGGGGGGTTTCGGTAGTAGTGATGGAAAAATCTCACCCTTGCGTCCTTGGAGGTTGTCGGTTTCCTACAAAAACAATTATATTAGCGAACTGATTTCCAAAGTACCCTAGTTATTTATGGTTGAATAAATAAAAAATGAATTGAGGTTCAAATGGACCGTTCCTCTCCTCTATCACAGTAGTGGGTTTTTCTTGTTGGAAAGTAGTGGAGAGGAGCCCTTCTCTTCCACACCAAAATCATTTACTCTTCCCCTTGAGCCAATTTTCATGGTGACTCTTTCCATACCATTGGAAAGTGGGGTTCTTGAATTTCTTAAGACCATTGGATTTATCCATTGGATCTCCATAATTAAAGTCCACTTTCCTCTTCTTATCCAGGTGATACCCCTTAGATTCTCCGATCTCTATTTTGACTTTGAGGGAACATCGAACAATTTTTTCATAGCTATTGAAGTCACAGATAGCTTGGTATTTTCATAGGATAGGTTTCATCCCACTAATGAAGTGGTCAACCATGCATTTGGGGGTAAAGAAAAAGTTAGAGGCATATTGTACAAGTCTTGTGAGGTTTTATTCATACACTCTGATGGATTCATTAACTTTTTTCTATAGGTCAAGGAAGCCCTTTTCTATCTTAAGCCAGAGAGTGCGAGGAAATTATTTATCAAAAAACATTTTCTGGGAATCCTTTCATTCCAACTCTATGATCTCTTCCTCATAATTCATATTTTTTTATCAATGTCCACCATTGATCAACTTAACTCTCTATATGATAAGCATCCTGAAGAACCATCTCTTGTTTGGAGCATCTAAGTATGGAGAGGATATTTTTAATGGAGTTGATCCATTGTTCAGTGATTGAGGGATCATATGATCCATTAAAATTGGAGGCCTTTTTCTCATAAATCTCTTGATTGCGGCTTGTTCTTTATTAAATGGAGGGACATTAATCTGGACCCATGTTTCTATTAAAAACATGAGTTAACTGATATAGTATCATGACCATGTTTGTGACTCCCACTCCCATATGATTGGGAATATCATTAGAATCATCATCACATTGATCTTCACATCAGTTGTTAGCAGGATTCCTCCTATTACCGGTCGTTGGCTAAAATAAAAGTAATTTTATGCGTAACACATAAATGGGAATCCAATGAAAAAAGGGATAACTTATAAATTACATTTATTTCTTTAACATAAAAATTTATAGGCTTCAATCAATGTTATCCATGATCTACTTCCCAACATATATTCTTAGGGGAATTTGTTTATTCAATTAATTATGGTTCATACTATGATTATGAATTTATGAAAGAATATCCCCTAGGAGTATCATAACCAAGTGTGTAGTAAGGCTTGTTTTCGTGCACCATTTCACATTCGACTCTAGCTCAAAGGAGTGTTTTCAGGGTTTTACCCCTAGATACATCTATGCCAGATCCACCTCTACATGTTCATATCTAGAGAGGGATGTATTTTCTTGATAAACCACTTACTCTATACTCACCAAAATTTAGGGATGTTTTTATTATACATAGTCTTATCCCTAAGGAATTTACTGGGTTTTTCAAATCAAAACCCCAAAAATAACTAAACTTATCCCCGGATACCAACTATAACAACCATGCTCTTTATTACACACATAAACAAGATTCCTTACATATAATTGCACTTAAGAAAAATCTAAAGACCGAGAGGTCTAGTTTATTGGGAAATTAGGAACATTGCAGGACTAATTAAGACAAAAAATATAACATTTTTATTGAAAACTTTTTTACATGACCACAACATTCCTTCGTACATAGAATTTCATGGGATAACCTGAGGACGTACATAAGAAAAGGGTGATCTATAAAGCCTAGTAATGAAATAAAGAAGGCATAAAATTAATTGTATAATACAAGTTATGCAATAGGTATATCAATGGATCATAAGAGAAACATGAAAATAAAGGAATGATATATCATGATTTTCTGTAAAACCCCAAGCTTCTACGGTATGTTTCCCTTTGAATAATTCAATAACTTGCATTGTATGCAACTTAGAGTTTTAACACACCGCAACCAATCAAACTAGCCATTATAAATATTAATACCCATTTTTGAAATTTTATAAATTTAATTTTTCAAAATGGAAATCATTTTTTGATTTGGAATATCAAAATTAGCTGTGGGTGAATTTTTGGTATTTTTCTAAAACCATTCAATTTTTGATGAGTAGGGAAAAATACTTCGTTATTATTTAAAACATACATTTTTTAAAATAATTAATTATTATATTTAAATTTATATTGGGTAAAAAGAGATATATAATACCTATATATGGTAAATTTAATTCATTGGAGTTATTTTATAACAATGTCATATATATAAAATATTATTGAACTTTTTACCATCTTTTACCCACCTTCAAGGCGCATTTGCAAACTTGCATAAAACGTAATTTTACCTCTTTTTTGAATTGAATTTCAAAATTCCGAGAGACACATTGGAAATAATTATGTAAAATGTAGTTCAAAAAGATAAAATATTTTTTTGTGAATAGTAACTTTTGACTTTTATTTACCATGGTTGAAAGTAAATATAGTAATTAAAGGTTAAAATGATATTATAATTACCCTAACACATGTCCTAATTCTATTGGATAAGTTTATTTCTACCAAAATAAACCTTAGGAATAAAATATGATCCTTTTGTTCTACATGTATTAGATTAGGATATTTATTATTATTTTATTTAAAGAATAGTTAAGAGTGAAAAAATCAATGTTTAATAACTAAATAAATTTTAATATAGGGTTATTAATAATATAAATTCAACTATAAATATTCATTAGAAATGAGAAAATATATCCTCTATAATGGTATTTTATTTATAAATTTTATACATTAATAATTAAATTTAATTATGACACAATTATGATACAGTAATTACCTTATTAATGAATGATTAAAATAATTGATATTATAAATTTCCAAATAAATGTAAACTGATACTTTTTATGAATTCCACTAATTTTTTAGGTTAATATGACATGTTAGGTTTGATTAAATAAATTTTTTTCGAAGTGAAATTTTTTTTATGACTTTCAGAAAAACAATATACCAAATAGTGTCAAAATTGACATAAATTAGTTTTTAAAACAAATACTACATTATTAATTGATATAATATTCCTAAAAATATGAGGTTTGGACATAGGATAGAGATAATGTTATATATATTAATAATGAACCACTTTGGGTTCTTTTGGATTTTTATACTATGATTATTAACCATTTATTATAATAATACAAGAACACAAGGTAAAAGTTAAACTATTTAACTAAGAGTTAAATCTAAAAGAAAAGGTTAATATGGTGACCTGAAACCGTCTAATACCTATTTGTGGAGTGGTTCTAGACCCATACCTACTTTACCATCGAAATAAATCATTTTGGAGCTACTATAAACCAAATATGGTAGTATAATAAAATAGTATTTCAATCTTTTCTTAAAGTGACCCTCACCTCTCTTATAAAATGTTACTTCCCCTTCACTCAAAATAACATCTCCAAAGCCATTTGGATCATCCAACCCCTACTCAAATATCCTCCCATCTACCATCACTTCTATCTATAGGCCTTACATCGATCAGAAAGACAACCTAAAGAGACATTTTGATCAACTCCAAAGGAAACACCCGAAGAAGAGGTAATAATTTCACCACCTCTTTCAAAGTTTATTTCTTCTTCCACATCCTATTTATTTGTTGTTTTGATACCAAAAAAATAACTCCAGTACCTTATACAAACTGTCATTTTATTATAAATATGGTACAACCAATTTCATTGTTCTATCCATCCTATGAATGACAATTCAACATACGTGTGTACTTATGACTTATCATCTTCACGTCGTGGTGTAGTTTGTTATTAAACCCCTTCATTATTTGGATTGGTATAATAATGAGTATAACTAATGTAAATAATAAATATAACATGTTATGGATTATGTATATATTATATACCATCATATTATATACGATTTCACTATCAATAGAATGTTATTATCTCTAATGTGTATGTACTGATTACCGTCTCCAAGAACACAATTAAATTTATTCCCCATCATAACCATTCAAAAATATTTTTTATTTCATGATTAAAAATAATTCATACCAACTTAATATAATTTTTTATATGAATCAAATACATCCTATCCATAACAAACATGGATTATTTAACCAATAATATAAATGAGAACAAATCAGTTAACATCCGAAATAATGATACTACTAAATTTTTTTAACAGAGAAATATTAAAAGATCATATATGATATCATATTTATGTATATGGTTATTTTATAATTTAATAAAAATTATTTAACTAATATTCAGGAGATTAATATACCCTCGACCAAGGAAAAGTGCATGGTAAGGGTTAATTCTACAATCTCTTCATTGTCTGAGGTTTTTTGTACGTGAGTGTCTACTAGGACCTCTTTCATTATAACACATTTGAAGCTACACTTAAAAGGATATAATAATATTTTCAAAATAAATGTTTTATTTTATAATTATGTTCCTTTTAAATTATTTCAAAATATTAAGAGATATTTCTCTCAAATAGTTTTGATTTAATCTATGTGAACATCCTTTGATGGATTTTACACTTGTTTGAAGTTGATTCATTACGATACAATCTTCCATATTTTATTGAAGGTTTTGTGATATGTTTGAATCTGGATGTGTTATTTTTATACCATTCATGTTTTATGGTTAAAGTATTGAAATTTTGTATGATAGTTTTAATACAAATGTTTGTGTTATGTTTCATCCTTTTCATATGAGGAATACATTAGAATTAGTAAGTGACGGGTAAAGCCTTCTATATCTCCTCAATGCATTAGTAGGGCTCATGAGACAAACTAGTGTCTTGTCACAAGTCCATGACAAAATTTTACTTGTAGTCTTGGCCTAAGAACTTTACTTTATGGTTATAATGTTCATCATTATGCATTATATCATTATAAAATTGGCTATTAATATTCCATGTGATTATTCAACTAGTAGAGTATCCATGTGAATAAGTAAATGTAATTATTTGATTTATTTTTTCCATATTATATTGATGTTTATGTTTAAAAGGATTTTTTAGTCTTATACATTTCATTAATTTTTTGTGGTTATTTATAAAAGTTTCCGCTATATTGTTATCCTAACTAAGCACCTGAGCTCACCCCTTACTATGTTTTATTTTTCCCAGGATGTGAAGAAGTATATTATGACTGACCTGTATGGATAGTATAATAGATATAAATGTGTTCAAGGGATAAAATGTTATTTTTTTCATCTTATAATTTAATGTAAAACTTAAGTTTGTTTCTAGTACTTATAAGGATATTAAACTGATCGGTATTTCGAGACATGATTCTCTGTATCATGCCAATGTTATGTAATAATGCACGAACTCTGTGTAATAGGGGGCAGGGAATTACAATTGGTATCAGTGGAAGTTTATTACAAACCTTGGAATTTAGATTTAGAAAAACTCTGATTAGAGAACATTGCCCTAAGATAGACTTTGAGGATTAGTATAGAAGAACTTCCTAGAATCCTGGTAATGTAGAGATTTTGTGTATTTTACAAGAAATACATTCCTTTATAGATATGAGTAGGTAGAGGTAGCTCTAGAATAGATGTACCTAGGAGTGAAAACTCCGACAAGGTGTTTCAGGCTTGACCTGGGGTATCCTAGTACACGACAACAGGCCTTGCAACACTATTGGTTACAACACTCCTAGGGGATATTCTTAGGATAATTCACATTTTCTTTACAAAACATTATGAAGGATTTATGAGTATATACCTCCTCAAAAAACATTTTTATGATTATGGATTGTATACATAAATTGTTCAATTTATGATATGTGTTTTACAATTTTGGAATTATGTATTGATATTCATAAACTAATATATTGTATGCCATTGTTCAGAAACGGTACCTAGTGGAAGGAATGAAAACTGTATCAATTCACATAATCCATGTAGAGATTTCCCTCTTACTCAAGATAATTGAAGTGGATATGGTGATGCAACTAGTGACGATCATCTTATTATTATACTATGACAACTCACTTAGGTTATGAATAATAACATTACCCATATGGAGCAACCTGATCTATAATGAAGAGGATCAATGTTAGTCCGCTTCATGATGTAACAACCACCAACATCCAATGGGACTAAAAAATAAATTGTAACTGAGCAATTGATAAGTTTCTCAGAGAAAATATTCCATGCATTGGGTAGTACCAAAATGGAAAAAGTTTTCATGGTAGTTTATCACCTCATGGGAGATGCAGATCAACGGTGGCCATTAATTCAAAACACGAAGAAAGATAAAGAAGTATAAAATATGGAATAGATGGAGTTTAAAGAGATTTTCTTAGACAAATACATTCCTCGTGACCATCGAGAAGATATTGACAGAAAATTTATGAGTGTGATGAAAATAAGGTGGTTGATGCTTTGAGAAGAAAGGATCATGGAGTTTTGAACAAGATGAGAGTTCAAAGGGATCCTATGTTTGCTGATCTAGTAAAAATGGATATGGAAATAATCATGGAAGGTGAAACATCAATACTATTTAAATGGTTTCCAAACAGTCTTTATTAGAAAGGGTAAAAAGTTATTAGACTGATGATGAGGAGTTTCAAAAGAAAATTAAAGCTGTGAATGATGAGTGATTGATTAACTTCATATATGAAGATGGTTTTTTAAAATTTGGGAAGATACATTGTGTTTCAGACATACATGATCTAAAAAGGGAATAATTGGATGATGTTCATATCTCCAATTTTTCTATACACCCTAGTAGAACTAAAATGTATAGATATCTAAAAGAGATTTTTGTGTGGGACAACATGAAGAGATAGATTGCTGATTATGAGTCAGGATGTATGGTTTTACAACAAGTGAAAGCTGGAAGAAAACAACTTAGATTAATCATGAAACCCCTTCCCATGCCTGAGTGGAAATGGGATGATATTACGAGGGACATTTTCATGGGACTACCAAATACTCCAAGAAAGAATGATGCAATATGGGTCATTGTCGATCGTCTTACCATGTCAGCACATTTTCATGCTATAAGAGAAGATTTTCCACTTCAACATTTAGTAAGACTATATATTAATGAAGTTG
The DNA here is from genome assembly GCA_963277665.1 of Viscum album. Classification (NCBI taxonomy): domain Eukaryota; kingdom Viridiplantae; phylum Streptophyta; class Magnoliopsida; order Santalales; family Viscaceae; genus Viscum; species Viscum album. Next base: position 136,227,757 of record OY728131.1, read on the forward strand.
TAAGACTTCATGGACTGTCCTTATCGATTATTTATAATCATGATCCCCATTTTACATCAAGATTCTGGAAAATTATTCAAAAGGTATTGGATAATGATCATCATTTGAGCACTCCCCACCACTCTCAATCTGATGGAAAATTAGAACGGACTATTCAAACCATTGAAGACATGTTGAGATCATTATCACTTGACTTTCAGGGTATGTGGGATCAATATTTACCTCTGGTTTGAATTTTACTATTATAATAGCTTCCATTCTTTTATTCAGATGAAATCATATGAGTGATTATATGCAAAGAGATGTCGCACACCAACTTTTTGGGATGATGTTGGTGAAAGAAAACTTATAGGCCCAAAACATGTTGAGGAAATAATTGAAAAGCTGAAGGTTATCCAAACCCACAACAAAGAAGCTCAAAGTATGTAAAAAAGTTATGTCGATAACCAAAGGAATGATTTGGAATTTCAAGTAGGAGATCACATTTTCTGGATGGTATCTCTATGGAATGCTGTTATACATTTCAGTAAGAAGGTTCAATTAAGTCCCAGGTACATCAGACCTTTTGAAATTATTGAACAAATTTGAGTTGTAGCTTATCATTTGGGAATACCGCCAAGTATCTCCTAAGTTCATGAGGTGTTCCAAGTATCACTATTGAGAAAATACATGCATGATCAAACACATGTACAAAACTAAAAAGAAATAGAACTAGAACCCATTCTATCTTATTTTGAATAGCTTATCATAATTCTTAATACCAGAGAACAAGTGCTGAGAAACCAGACAACTCGCCTAGGGAATGTTCTATGGAGGAATCATAAGATGGAAGAGGCAATGTGGAAACCCGAGGAACTTATGATGAAGAACCACCCAAATATTTTTATGCAGTAATATTCTAGAAATTTTGAGGATGAAATTATTTGAATGAGGGGAGAATATAACACCCAAATCTACCACGGTATGTTTCCCTTTGAATAGTGCAATAGCTTACGTTGTATACAACATGCAGTTTTAACACACCACGACCAATCAATCTAGCTATTATGAATGGAAATACCCACTTTTAGAAATTTTGTAAATTTTATTATTCAAAATGGAATTCAGTTTTGGATTTGGAAAATCAAAATTATCTTGGTGAATTTTTTGTATTTTTAAGAAAACTGTCAATTTATGATGAATAGTGAAAAACATTACGTTATTGTTTAAAAACATACTTTTTATTTAAATAATTAGTAATTTTATTTAAATTTATATTATGTACAAATATATACATAATACCTATATATGGTCAAATTAATTTATTGGAGTCATTTGATAATAATATTAGATATATAAAATTTTATTGATCTTTTTATCGTCTTTTACCCACCTTCCAGGCACATTTACAAATTTGCATAAAACATAATTTTACCAATTATGAGAATTTAATTTCAAAAACATGAGTTTCATGGTTGACATCAGGAAGTTAAATTTGGTTTAATAATATGAAAATAATTTTCAGTGAATAGTAACTTTTGCCTTTTATTTTCCACTGTTAAAAGTTAATAGGGTAATTAAAGGTAAAAAATGATATTATAATTATCCTAACACATGTATTAATTATATTTTATATGTGTATTTAGACCAAAATAAACCCTGAGGAATAAAATATGATCCTTTCGGTCCACTTGGATTAGATTAGGACATTTATTATTATTTTATTTAAAGAAGAGTTAAAAGTGATAAATTCAAGGTTTTATAATTAAACAACATTTAATATAGGGTCATATATAAGATAAATTGGACTATAAATATACATTATAAAGATAAAAATATTTAAAACATAATGGTATTTTATTTATAATTTTTATAAATTAAATAATTAAATTTATTTATGTCACAATGATGATGCAGTAGTTACTTTATTAATGAAGGATTAAAATAATTGATATTATAAATATCCAGATAAATTTAAATTGAGACTTATGATTAATTTCACTAATTTTATAGATTAATATGACATATTAGGGTGGATTAAATAATTTTTTTGTGAAGTGATAATGTTTTTATGACTTTTACAAAAACAAAATACCAAATAGTGTCAAAATTGACATAAATGAGTTTTTAAAAAAATACTATATTATTAATTAATAGAGTATTACTAAAAATATAAGGTTCGAAAAAAGGACATAGATAATGTTATATATAGAAATAATGAACCACTTGGGGTCTTCTTGGATTTTCATAGTATGTTTATTGACTATTTTTTATAATAATACAAGAACACATGGTAAAAGTTAAACTATTTAACAAAGAGTTAAATCTAAAAGATAATGTTAATATGGTGAAATAAACCAGTATAAAACCTATTGGTTGAGATATTTTATAACCATCCACACCTTGTCCTATAAAAAAATAAATTTGGAGACATTTAAAACAAAAAATGATTGTATAATTAAAAAATCTTTGAGGCTTTTCCTAAAGTGACTATCACCTCTCTTATAAAATGGTACTTACCCTTCTCTCAAAATCACACCTCCAAAGTAATTTTTATTGGACAAACCATTCTTAAATATCCTCCAAATAACACTAAAATTTACCAATAGTCCTTACTTAAATCAGAAATCCAACTTAAGGATCCCTATTGATCAACTCAAAAGGAAACACTCGAAGAAAACGTAATAGTTTCACCACCTCTTTCAAAGTTCTTTTCTTCTTCCACTTCCTGTTTCTTCATTGTTTCCATAAAAAAATATTACCAATAGTACATTATACATACTATGATGTTATTATAAATATGGTATAACAATATTAATTATTCTATCCATCCTATAAATGAAAATTCCCAATACGTTCATACGTACGGCTTACCGTCTCCATGTCGTGGTGTAGTTTGTTATTCAAACAAATCATTATTTGGATGGGTATAATAATGAGTATAACTGATTTAAATATTAAATATTACATGTTAAGTATTATGTATATATGATATACCATCCAATTACATATTATTTCACCATCAATAGAATGATATTGTCCCTCGTGTGTACGTACGGATTGCCGTCTCCACGAACGCGATGAAATTCATTCCCCATCATAACCATTCAAGAATAATTTTCATTATACAATTAAAAATAATGTTTAAGAACTTAATATAATTATATATATGAATAAAATATATGATATCCATAAAAAACATGGCTTATATTACCAAAAATATAAAACAAAACAAATCATTTAACACCCGAAACAATGATACTACTGAAATATTATTAACAAAGAAATATTAAAAGATCATATATAATATAATATTTACGTATGTGGTTATTTTATAATTTAATAACATTGATTTAACTATTATACATATGGATAATTTTTCCTTGACCAAATAAAAGTACAAGGTAAGCGTTTATTCTACAACCTCTTCATTATCCATGGTTGTTTAGATGTGAGTATCTACAGTGACCTCTTTATCATCTACATCCATGTTTCTTAAAAATGTACTTCAAAACATTGTAATACTTCCTAGAATATGGGTTAAATAATTTTATACCCTTGTTTGACTTCCTATAAAATGTTTTGAAAGAAATCTTTCTATTGTTTTCCATACATGGTACTTTATGACCTTTTTGACAAATTATGGTAAGAATATTTTTTTAACTTATATGGTGGGTGCAGCTATTCTCCACTATTATAACACCTTCTAAGCTTCCCACACAAGATTATAAGAATATTTTCAAAATAAATGTTTTCTTTTATAATTACGTGACTTATAAATGATTTTAAAATAGAAAGATATACTTATCTCAAATAGTTTTTATTTCATCTACGTCAACATAATTTTATGTATTTTACACATGTTTGAAGTGGATTTATTATCATAAAATATTCCATATTGTATTGAATGTTTTTTGATATTTTTGACTATGAATGTTTTATTTTTATACCATTCATGTTTCATGGTTAATGTATTAACATTTCATATACATGTTTTAAAACAAATTTAAATGTTATGTTTTAGCCTTTTCATATGAGGAATGCATTGGACTTAGTAAGTGATGGGTGGAGCCCGCTATAGCTCCTAGATGCATCAGTATGTCTCATGAGACAAACTAGTCTCTTGGCATAAGGCCTTGACACAATCTTATTTTTACTCTTGGCATGAGGCCTTGACTATATGGTTATGATGTCCAGCATTATGCATTCCATCATTATGAAATTTTCTATTGATATTATGTGTGATTATTGGACTATTATGGTATCCATGTGAATAAGTAAATGGATTTATTTGATTTATCTTTTCCATATTATGTTGAAGTTTATGTTTAAAAGGTTTGTGTTTTAGAATTATACTTTTCCTTAAATGCTTATGATTATTTATGAAAGATTACAATATATTGTTATCCTTACTGAGAACCTAATATCACCCCTTTATATGTTTTATTTTTCCTAGGATATGAAGAAGTATATTATGACTGACCTTCTAGGATAGTCTAAGGGATATGAATGTGTTCAAAGGAGACAATGTTGTTTTTGTTTTTCTTTTTATAATGTAATGTAAAACTTATGTTTGTTTCTAGTACTTCTAGGGATACTAAACCAATTGGTCTATCAGGACTTGATTGCTTGTATCATGACAATGTTATGTAATAATTAACTAGAATTTGGTAACAAGGGTTGGGGAATTACATTATCATAATGTAAATATGTGGAAAAAAAATTTAATAAGATATTAGAATGATCTGAGGCTCATTGCACGTGGAGAATGAGTAAACACTCATTACAATTGAATTAGATTGATTAAACCCTCATTGTACATTAATTATCATAAATCAACACTCATTGAACATGAAATATCTTGATACCAATCTTTACCCAAGGCATTGGAGTGATATTAGGGCACACCCCTCTTAATCATTTCATTTCATGCATAAGTGTGCCATAAAGATCATACAACATGGATTCATTAAAAATCATATTTTATTCCATGAATAGAATATATGGAATACATAAATGTAAGTCCTAAATAAATATGTACATGTTCATAAAGGTTAATACCCTTGATAGAGAAATGGGTTTGGTATTCACTTACATGATGATTTTGGTGTGGGAAATTTTGGTGCAACATCAGCAGCATAATGACGTCAAATAGAAATCGTAAAATGGTTTGATGAGGTAGAAATGGGTCTTCCATTATTTATAGATGAAATGGAATGTAAGGGGTTAATTTAAAATAACATAAGAACATATTTAATGGAATTTAGATTCATATTATACAAGGATATATTGAATGTAAATGAGGAGAGAGAAACCCCTTATGGAATTTCAGAATGGTAATGGGTGTACATTGGAGGCATTAATGAGAGAGAAATGGGTCAATTGTCATTCAAAATTTAAGAGAGAAGTGTAGGGGAAGTGAAAAATTATTCACCAGAATTTATAATTGAATATAAAAGGGAATAACAATATAATGTAACTTTGATGTAATTAAGGAAGGATGGAAGGTGGGGATCCTTTAATTGGATGTGTGATACCAAAGGTTATAGAGATGATTGAGAGAGGATTATTGGGATCTTGGGGTGACTTGTGAGGAATACAGAAAGAGGATGGTAGATTTTTTTCGAGCTCAAAATGGTTTGAGTGAAGATGAATGGGAGATTGAGTGGGTTTATATAATAAATGAGAGGGAATTATTTATTATTTCGGTTTTGGACACTACACATTAATCTAATCAAAACCACAAACCATACCATTATTTTTTCACATTGTTTTATACAAAGTGGAGTGGAAAACATTATTTTATATGGCTGATGGCCTAAAGTATTAAAATATTAGGCTTGTATATGTGGATGAGAGTAACACACTCAAATAAATCCTTTTATAATGTTAAAATATTTTATAAGTCTTGAAGGGTCCACTAAGGCACCATAAAATTAAAAAAAATCTAAAGTCACATTATTTTAAAGGTAAAAATATAATATCTAAATATTCATTTGAAATTATTTTATTACATCATTATTAGGTCATTATGATGTCACAAAACACCTTATATATTTAAACAGTATTTAATTTTTACCCTAAAATTTGGTTGTCTCAGAAAATTTTGAATAATTTACCATTAGATAATTTCGAAATCCTGATTCCAAAATTGATATTCATTTTATCAAAATAATTATATATATAAATGAATTTTTAATTTTAATATAAAAACTGATGTTTATCGAAAATTAATGGGTTTCGACAAAAACAGTTTTCAACCCTTAATAAAAATTACCATTTTAATCATAAAAATAATACGATCATTTATATTTAATAAATAGTAATTTAGTAATAATATTTTATTAAAATATTATTTAATTGAAAAATCCATTAATTCATAAAAATATATTTCTTAGTTGAATTTAAATATTTAATACAAATATTATGTGTTCTTTAAAAACCATTTAAAAAGTAATAATATTAAAATGAATGTATATTTTTTATAAAAAAATAATTTAAATAATCATATATCTAGAGTCTTATTACATAACCCCTTATAACACCTTCATAAGACCTAAGGGTAAGGTGTGCGATGGTGACAGACTCTTGGTGCGGCTCAGATAACATTTCTCTACTGTTAATCTATTAACATCAAATTCTCTTGTAGGAGGTTACATTAAAGCTTAACATGTTGAAGCTAGGCTTGGACTTGGTCAAGACCGAATCCCAGTGACTCTACCTCCTTTCCGATCTCTGACAAATGGTCTTCATATGGAGAAATTCTTGTAGGTGAGGCCATCACATCCTTTGTCTGAGTAAATGGGATTTGATAAAGCCAAATATTTATACTAATCAGGTTCTCACTGTTCCAAAACTATATTAGCAACCGTAAAAATTATTAAAGGTAAATTAAAATCCAAAAAAATAAAACCATAGAAGTAAATATGTTTTATATGACCATTTTATAAAAAAGGCATTTAATTAGATCAAGAGTTATTTTAATTAATAATGGTTTCAGTCGTTACATTGGTACCCAAAATTATTGAAAAAATATTTATAATGAAGTATTACTTTATATGTCTTTTCAGTCATAAATCCTTTTTTATCCAAACCCATGATTTATAAAATCATTTTAAATTTTTTTAAAATTTTCAATGAAATTCCCTTTTAGATTTTACAAAAAAAACTGAATGGAATATGTATTTTAATGTTTATATCATGAATGGAATTTCCACCTCCATTACTAATAAATTTTTTAATTACTATTTTACAATTTTAAAAGGCTATTTTCAATGAAAAATATTTTTAAAATGTTTTATAGGAATTATTTTAGAATTTAATTTTGAAAATGAAATGCTTATTTTTTAAATAATTTTTTATAAGGATATTTAATGGAATTTATATTCATCATTGATATCAATCATATATTATAATTTTGATCCATTCAGTATATGTTGTATCGATACCATACTTATTTTTTGGATGGTTTATGATCATTTTGGATGGGGATATATAGTTTTTTACCATTCAACATGTTTTTCAGGATGGTTTATGATTATTTTTATTGATTGGGGTATGTATTAACATTTCATATGTTATTTCCTCAATATCAATGTTTATGTTTACTATGTTCCACTCGCTTTATATGGGGTGTTCATTGGAATTAGTAAGTGATTGGAAGTGACCACTATAGCAACTTGATAAATCATTGGGTCTAATGAGATAAATCACATTGGGTTTTGGATGATGCATTACCCATTTTTATAGATTTATTTCCACAAGTTCTTTATGGTATTATTTTTCAAGGCTGAAGACCTTGAAAATATTTTTTAGTTGTACAACATTATGCATTCCATCATTATGAATTTTGTAATTGATATTCCATTTGATTTTTCGATTAGTTAAAATATACTCTATTAAGTTTTAAATATCATGTGATTATTTATATGGAATTATTTGATTATCATTAATTCATGATATATTATGATCAAGTTATTAATTAAATGGAATTTTATTTAGTTATTTACATTTTCATATTGAATATTCATTATTAATTCATAGGTTCTATTATATGATTAACCTTATGGAGAATCTATGTTCAACCCTTTCTTATGTTTTGTTTTCCCTAGGATACACGGAATTGTTTTGTTATTGATATGTATGGATACGCTAAGGGGAATATTGAAATTATCACAAAAAATATATTCAATTTTTCAGAATATAAAGAGAATTTTATGAATGTATTGTATTTACCAAGACTAATAAACTATTTGTTCCATTAGGATGTGATTCCTTATGTCACATGACAATGTAATAATGTATACCCCATCACTAGGATACAGGGTTCAGGGTTGTTATAGTTGGTATTAGAGGAATTTTAATAGAAACTTTGGGAACTAAATTAAGGAAAATATAGATTAGGTAACATAACCCTTTAATAGAATTTGAGTATAAGAACAGAATAATAACCTATATTTTTGATAAGGAAGATATTTATTTGGTTTTCCATGAAAAAACCATCCTTATATAAATTCTAATAGAAGACAAGGTTCTGGAGAAAATTTACCTATGGGTAGTAACTCTGAAAATGACTCATTGGGATTGAGCTAATCATTACAAGGTGCATGATAATGGGACTTACTGCAAACATGGTTTGAAATTCCTATGGGTTATTATTAGTATAATATACATTTTATTTATAAAAAATTATGTAGTATTTGAAAACAAATATACCCAAAAAGAAATGATTTTTTTTATTTTGATATTAACTATGTATTAATTCTTTAATTTAGGTTATGTATTTCACTTGTTTTTGGATTATACATAATTTTTTGAAAGGTTATGATCTAATCTACTGTATTTAGTTGTTTATAAATGGAATATAAAATAAGGAAGGAAACCATAGGAATTTACATACTTTATGTAGGGATTTAACTCATAGAAAAGATAATGATCTATGAGATGGAGATATAGTTGGAACTGATCAAATTATAACCATATTTGGGAAAATGACTCATGTTATGAGTACAACCTTTACTGTATGAATCAATCTAATGATCCACCATGAATTTTAAGGATTTTATATATCTTCATGAATTATAAATATTTATCATTCAATGGGAAAAAAAATCCATTTTTATCTAAGAAATAGATTAGTTTATTAGATAATATATTTCTCACTTAGGGAGGTAATGAGAGATATAATGTTTTTTTCATTTTTTCATATCTCAATATACAAGAATAAATGGTTTCCATTGACTCAAAAAACTAAGTATGAAAAAAAAAATAGAAAGCATGGAATGTTATATTTTAAAGTCCCTCTTCTGGGAATGTATTTTCCTCGTGAGAAAATAGTGGGAATAGGAAGACTATTATTGTGTCTAATATAAGGAGAGGAGGATATTTTTTTTATTACAGAGATAAAATTATATGGTTATAAAGGCATTCTGTAGACTATTTTCATAATCTAAATGGCATGATTGACAATTTATTTTATGGGCTTTAGAAAATTATCTGAAGGGAACTACTCTTCCAAATATTCTCACCACATGAGGATAGAGTATAATGTTTTATAAAGATAGAGATATTGTTCTAAAAGTTATATAGATTCTAAAGGAAGAAATAGAATAAGAGGATGATAGAGAATAAAATATTTAAGGGAATAAGGGAAAGAAAGATTTTCTAACATGTGATACTTTTGGAAGGAAACACCATTGTACATGGTTAAACAGAAAAGGGGTTTGATTCAATTTTTGGAAAAAATACACCATGATCGTGATTGTAGTGGAATAAAATAATATTCTATTATGCAATTATTCCTCTATAATGAGATAGGATACTATGTAAATGAATTCCCCAATTGTCATGGAAATATACCTCAAAAGTAACTAATGGATCTTGGTAAGATTGTTTCGTTCCTATAGATGAAGTATAATGACTAATGTTATGGTGTTTGGATTAAATAATTATTTCATATGGCTATTTTTTCAATAATATCATGGTTATAATAATTATTAATTTTATAAGTACTATAATGAAATGTTATTCATTAATGATTTGAAGTAATGTGGTGAATAGTGCAGATGACCAAGAAAAATGATTCAACAAAAATTTGAACATCTTAGAAAACACATGATTGAATGAATGATAATACTTAAAATTTTAATGATTTTGATATAAATATGATGGGATTAATAAAAGATTGACATGTGTAATTTAAAATTTATAATACTTACAACCTTGTAATTGATAAATGATTTGTTGAAAATGGTTTATTCTATCAATGATGGAGTAAAACACATTTCTGGATTTAAGGAATATATTCAATAATACATTTTTTATTTAAGGAATAAGGAATAATATTTGTTTTAAATAAATTTTTTTGGTAATAAAAATTATTACCATGTTATAATGGAATTCATGATTAATATATTCACATGGTTGGTATGTAATAATTAATAACTACTTCATGTTTTATGAGAGATTAATGATAATTTCATTTTGGGAATTTAGTGGCCTTATTTATAATGTTTTGGATCATAACATTTTGGAATGTTCATATGGTTAAACATTTATGAAATGGTGTAAGTTTAAATTTTGATGAGGTTTTATAGATTAATTTATTACATCACCATTTGAAAATTTAGGCATATTGGATAACTACTACCAACCATTTTTTAATAATAATAAATATGGATCGAAATAATGAATTGTCATTATATTATGGATAGTATAATCCATTAAAGGTGAATTTTATTGATTTAGGAATACAAATTTCATAATTAGATTTTCATTTATTTGAGTATGAAATGAATTTTAAATTTATCAAATCACAATAGAAAGATGAATGTGTTCTTATGAAATAGAAACATATAAAGTAAATGTATTTCCATATATACATAAAAAGTGGAATAGTTCCTTAAATTTTAGATAAGGATATTTAAACATATATTATATTATTACCTTAATATTCTAGAAATCATATGGTATTTTAAATCATCACATATTTATGTTTTTTAGGTCCTTAATTTTCCATTGATCGTTTATTTCTTGTGATTAATAACCTCTATCATTATCGGTAATTAATAATAAATGGAATTCTATTAAAGAAAAAAGAAAAACAGTATAGGAAAAAATACAAACAACAAACACCAAACAACCATAAAGTATGGCTATGGTGAAAAGGAAACCAAATCAATAAAACACCCAATGAAATAGGATGTGATCTCGAAGACAAGAAGAATTTGCTGCATAAAGAATCCTGCAACGGAAGTCCTCAAATACCCTCTGTAAGAACATGATCGCTTCATCACCAAAGACTCAACAACGAAGATACCTACAAGCCCCCATCAAAGGCAGCAGCCGACTTCTTCAGATCAGCACTGCTCCCACAATATTATGTACCTTCAGAAAACAGCAATCAAAGCAAACCACTCCAGGACAAAACTCCATGAAAGAATCCTCAAAAAAACTGCATCAAAAAAGAAAACAGAGAATAAAAAATAGAGAACAAAGGCCTAATACAACATACCAGTAGAAAAATAAAATCAAACCACTCCAAAGAATCATTTAGCTCCAATGATCGGCTTAGAGAGGAAGATTCAGTGGCCGAATCCTGAAAAAACACCTTCACGCCCAAGGATATTACAGCAGGCTCACCAGAATTTGGGAAGACCGCTGCAACTGACTAGAAATTGGAAAACTGTTGCAACTGAATGCAGCACAAAAAATGACAAGAAATAAAAAGAAAGAAAGCATGGGGAATTTTTGGATAACAAAAACATCTCAGGAATGTGAAATCATGAAAAAATTTGCCTCTGGTTCCCCATTAGCAGGCCGACCTGCGTGATTATTCCCTAAAGGAATGCTCATTTGCTCAAACATTGGACAAAGCTCCTCATTCCCAGGGTATCCCAACAGAACCCAACGCCTCTCTATATTCCCCTAAATAACGATGGGGCAAGCAGGATAAACTTCCAACCAAAATAAAGCTAACAAATAGAAAGGGAAAGCTTACAAAAGTCTAAAAATGGGAGACTTGTCACGATCCTTTTTAAGAAAAGGAAAGATATCATCAGGAACTTGATCATACCAAACAAAATCAACTCCATTAACACATTTATTAGCCAGACCATCAGCAACAGAATTGGATTCCATATAAATATGAGTGACAATATGATTCAAAGATAATAGAGTCTCTAAACAATTAATCCATAAATTAGTAAGCTTACAAGACAAGTGATGAAAACCCATCCTTATGGCAGAAACAACAACATAAGAGTCACTCTCAAACCATAAATTATCCCAACCTTGCTTCAAAGATTGATCGACAACAACGATAATGTCATGAATTTCAACCTCATGTGAAGTGGAAAATCCACAAGAACCATGAAAACAACTAATGGCATCCCCTTTATGATTCCTGAAAATAGCACCATAACCAGAACGCCCCAGATTACCCCTAGAAGCACCATCCAAATTTACTTTTAACCAACCAAAAATAGGTTCCTTCCAGAGAACTTCTAATGTACCACGTGGAGGCCAGAAATTTCCCTTAACACCTATCCTGTTCAGAACGGACAAATCATGAATTGAGTTGAAGAAAAAATGCTTCTTTGGAATATCAGCATTATGCATAGCACCAAGAATAGCTGATAAAACACCACTTACCGAGAAGTAAAATCTATCATGAATCATCTAATTCCAATAGAACCAAATAAAATGAAGGAGTTCAGAATTAGCAACTCTAAAAAGATCCATCAATTGGGGAGAGAGCGAAATAGAATGCCATCCTTGAAGGAAATGATGAATTGAAGACATATTAGGCATGGGGATTTCAAAAATATCAAAAACAGCATTCCACATTGAAGAGGCATTGACACAACTAATAAAAAAATTGATCAATATCTTCCCTATGTTGATGGAAAAACACACACGAAGAGCAGAGATAGATGCCACATTTCTGAAGGAAACAATCAGTAGAAAGCTTCCAATAAGCCAGTCTCTAGGAAAAAAATGTCTGAGATGGCCTAATAATGTTCATATGAAGATCCCTAATCCATTTAAACCCTATATTGCAAGATATATAATGACTATAAAAATTTTTAGAATTCATTAGGCCATTAATAGCAAGTTCCCAAGCCCAAAAATCCTCTCTGTTAGAGAAACAGTAACTATTGAAAATAGTAACAATATGGTTAGGGAGACCCCCCATATTATCAAGCTGATCTTTAATCGTAGAATACAGATCAACATTAAAGTCATCATTTATCGAGGAATCAACTAAAGGACATCTGGTCCAATTGGCCTTCCAAAAGGATAATGATGAGTTCCTTGAAACAAGCCATCTGGCATGAGAATCAATGGAAGAGAAGATGGATTTAAAAGAAGGCCAAACAAAAGAATCCAGATAATGAAAAACTCCATTCCTGATCCTGTCCCTGAATTTATTACGGAGAATGTTTAGAGACATAGAATTACTATTGACAAGCCTCCAAATGAATGAAGCCTGTAAAGAATCATTAAACACCTCAAGATTTTTAATACCAAGACCCCCAACATCATAGGGTTTACAACAATTATTCCAAGATACCGTGACTAATTTTCTCTCCAAAATATTACCGCTCCAAATAAAATTTTTAATAGAAACATTAATTCTCATAATAAGAGAGATTGGCCACTTATAGACCATGAAAGAATAAAGAAACTTAGAAATGATCACAGTCCTAACCAAGAAAACCCGACCTGCTAGGGAAAGGGACTTACCCTTCCATGTAGCAAGATGTTGTCTTATTTTACATATAATATCAGAAAAATAACAAGCTTTAGGCATCCCCCAAAACAAAGGACCACCCAAATATGTAAAGGGAAAAACACCTTCATGAATACCCAAATCTCTGATAATGCCAGTCTTCCTAGAAATAGGAAAATTCCTACCAAAATAAACAAAGGACTTATTCCAACTAATCTCTTGCCCAGAGACTTTTTCATAATGAAAAAGGGCACGCTTAATATTTTTAATATTTCTCTTATCCCCTTTAGTGAAAATAATAATATCATCATCATACAATAAGTGAGTGGGAGCAACAAAACCTCTACCAGCACTAATAGACTGCAGTTTCCCATTGCTAGCCATAATAGAAAGTAATTTACTAAGATAATCCTCCGCAATAGAAAACATAATGGCCGAGAGAGGGTCACCTTGTCTAACACCTCTAGAACAAGAAAAGAAGCCCTCAGGGGAACCATTAACAAGGACAGAGATACGAGATGACTCAAAAATGGTTTTAACTCAATTAATGAAAACAACATCAAAACCAAAAAAACAAAGAACTTTATAAATGAAATTCCAATTTATAATATCAAAAGCTTTCCTAACGTCCAACATGAAAGAAATATTACCATCCCTTTTGGATTTCATAAGAGGGTTAGCACATTCCGAGGCAGTGATAAGGAAATCTTGAATAGACCTACCCTTAATAAAGCCAAACTGATTAGGAGAAAAAATCTTACTGGGAATAGAGGACAACCTTGTAGCCAAGATTTTGCAAATAATTTTAAAAATTGTATTGATCATAGAAACTGGTCTAAACAAATGAATCTCATTAGCATTCTCTGTCTTAGGAATGAGGGAAAGTAATTGAGCATTCAGGCCCTGAGTAAGAGAGCCACCTTTAAAAAAACGAGTAACCAACCTGCAAACATCATCATGAATGACATCCCAAAATGTCTGAAAGAAAAAGTTCCCAAAACCATCAGGACCCGGGGAGCTGTCAGACATTAGGCTAAAGGCCGCTTCCTTGATTTCAAAGTCCAAAGGGATGTATGTAAGATTGGAATTATCCTCTTGATTAACAAGAGTTTGAATAATACTCTCCATAGGATCATCAAGAGGAACATGACCAGAAAAGAGATACTTAAAATAAGTAACAGCATGCTCAGAAAGATCCCTTCTGTTGTCTAACACATTATTCCCATTTCTAACCAAAGAGAGAGGCCTTGAGACATTCCTAATTCTCTGCAATGAATTAAAAAATTTATAATTTTTATCCCCATCTCCCAACCAATTAGCCTTATGTTTGTCTCTTTGCAAATCATATTTAAGATTAAACAAATCATTAAGCTTGGAAACCAGCAGAGTCTCGCCAAAAACATCATTAGAGATGTCATTTGAATAATTCTTCTCCTGTATTTGTTGAAGAGAATCCTCAAGAGAGGAAATTTCAGAATCAATGGAACTGAAATGAAATTTACTCCAGAATTTCAAATTTCTTTTAAAGAGTTTGAACTTGATGACACAATAAAAATCATTGTCCCTACCATACCAAGAATTCCAAGTTTGTTCGATAATAGTTCTACATTCAGGATGATTAACCAATGCATTATTAAATATAAATGGAAAAGGAGGTTTGGGATCTTTACTCACAAGGACAACCAAAATAGGATGATGATCAGAGTTGATTCGAGAAAGACTCATACAAGAAATAGAACCCCATAAATCAAGACAAGCCTCATTTTCAAAAGCCCTATCAATTCTACTTGCAACAAATCTATCCAAAACATTAATGTACCAAGTATACTTATCCCCAACAAGATTAACTTCAATCATACCATTATTATCAATACAGGCATTTAAATCTCTAGAAGAAATGACATTAGTCATGGCTCCAATCTTCTCGTCAGAATTCATGATGGCATTAAAGTCACCAAGAATAGACCACGGACCAGAGATCAAAGAATTGAGAGATCCAATATCCATCCAGAAATTCCTATGGTCCTGATAACAGTTATGGGCATAAATAAAAGAGCAGAAATGTTGGAGCCCTTGAAGAAAGAAGGAATATGTGACATGATGATCAGAATTAGTAATTAGGGAGATATGCGATAAAGAACAATGAGACAAAACCCATAACCGTTTAATATCCGATGATGATCTATTGGATTCCACAAAATGAAAACCAAGGTTCTCAAAAATGGAAATATTGGGAGAAAAAACTCTTTTGGGTTTAGACAAACCAAATAGAAGATGCCTATGTTTTAGAATAAAGAGCCTAAGGGACCTCATGGTATCATGATTGGACAAACCCTGACAATTCCAGAAAAGAATCTTCATTTAAATCTAAGACTGGGATGATTTCCCCCTTTTTTGACCCCAACATTAACCTGTTTGTCAGACTTAGGAGGCCTTCCAGCCTTTCTCTTAGGACTAGAGACCCCTTGTATAAGATCACTTATATCCATATTATTGATGGTTCCTTCTCCATTTTAACATCATCAGTAAGGATTTCAACTGGACCATTGGATGAATCATGAACACCCATATCATGTGCTGTCACATTACCAACAGGAACCTGAAAATACTAAACCAATGCAGCAGTACCACCAGAAGAAAAAGAGACCCTAATCACCTCTTCCAAAGGAGTAGAATCTTTCTTGAAAGAAGCAGGTTGCACTCCTTTTATAACAGAATCTGCAAAAGGAGGAACAGGATCTCCAGCCACCTGAACTGGGGAAGTAACAGGTGCAATTATAGTATCAATAAAGACCTGGGAAATCCCAGAATTCCCAATATCCTGAAGAAAAACCACAAGCGCACAAATATTATCCTCCAAATCCTGCCTCAAAAAACAATCATCAATCTCATTTTCCAAAAACATAACCAGGTCATAAATCTCAGAAGATATATTCTGATCCAAAATGTGATCCTCATCCATTTCTTGACCAATATTAGCAAGGGGACTAGGCAGATTAGTAATCCAACCTTGTTCAACATCTTCATAGATATATTCCCAAGATTTATTTTAAGTAACTATCACTCTGGAGGGACCAGGTATATCCTTTGAGGGACCCTCCTTTTCCACAAATATTATCTTATTTTTTTATTCCAATTAACCTCCTTCTGATCATTCTCTTTGGGAACCTCATTAACATTCTTTTGAGGCATCCTGCAGTTCACCACAGAATGACCAACAATCATGCAAACCTCACAAAAATAAGGAACACATTCATAATCTACTTTAACATCAATCTTATTACCATTAGCAATCAAAGTGATACTATCCGGTATTTTATTTTCCATATTACCATCAACCAGAATTCTAGAAAAATAACCAAGACACCCCTCCAAAGTTTTATAATCCATTCTAATAGAAGTTCCAACACATGAGGCTAGGTCATTAAGGATCCTAGGATTCCAGTACATCTAATTCAACCCATGAAGTCTAATTCAGATCTGGGCATTGGTTTTCTTAAGGTTAAAGGGATTAAAATTAACATCCCATTCAGATAATCTCGAAGCACCAGGTTTGTGATGTAGATTTCCAAAATCCCAAGCCCTGTTAAAATCACCCCCTGATTGAATGATGAGATGAAAAAAAAACCCTCCCTATAGGAATCAATTTCCAGTTAATAAAATCCCAACAATGAGAAATTCTATTTTTAAGATCATACAGAACATGAAACCATGAGAAACATGAATAGTTTTATGTTTAACATTATAACACAGTAGATAAATTGGAAGGTATTAATACTACTAACAAAATTATGAAGAGAATATTGTTTCACATGTAAAAAATTCATTGATTATCTATTTTTTATAAATAAAATAAGAATCCTTTATAATGAAAACAAATTTCTTCTAGAAAAATGTATTTTTTTCTAAAAGATTGCATAGAAATGATTTGTGCCCATAATTTAAATATAATTTTAAATAGGTTTAAAAAATTGATTTTAAAAAATAAAATTCATTTTCTAAATCCTCATATAAAAATTATCTTGTGTGAATTTTATTGATTATTTTTAAATGATTCTTTTTTTGATGAATAGTAAAAAATACTAAATTTTTATTGAAAATTTTCATTTTTTTTAATTATTTATAAAGATAAATTATATTTTAAATAGGTTTCAAATATAAATTATTTAACACACACAAACACACAAACATATATATATATATATACATATATATATATTACTGCAATTTAGGTCATACACTCATTTTAATGTTTATTTATGATATAAAAATTTATAAACTTTTGCACATTTCATTATAAAAAACTCTTATTCTCATCATATATGTGGTATTATTTTTAAATGAAACCATTCGATCTATATGAATGGGATTTTAAAGAGTAGATTAAATATTTGTAACTTCCATAATTTTTATTATTTAATGAGGTCAACATAATTTTTATCACAATGAATAGTAAAAATAGAAAAAAGTATTTACTAAAGATGAGATAAAAATATATTTATTGGGGGTTAAACTAAAACAATAAGGTTTCAAATAACAAAAAAAATCTCTAATATATATTGTATTGAAAAATTTCAACCCTAAAATTTCTAATCCTCGATAATACTACATTTGGGACCCTTTTTCATGTGAAAAACGTGGGTATACCTTTTTCTTCTCAAACATTTCATGTTTTCTACTAGGAGGTATGAGGAAACTAATGTAGTTGCTCTAGGTCTAGAAGGTGAGGATATAGAGGCCCCACATTTAGAACCTAGTATCATAGAGTCATTAAAAAAAGAGGATCTTGAGGGTGGGAAAGGTTTTTGAAATTTTCCCCACTCTCTTCTATGATAAGATGAATGACTTTTATAAATGTTTTGATTAGGAATCGAAGGAAACAATCAGCGAGGCATTATATTTATTTTTGATTTTAAACTAGAGGAGAAAGATATTATTTATGGTTATTATTATCGAAATGGAATTGAAGAATACATTAAACCGTGGTTTTATTCCAAATATTATGTTTGTATCATGAATCTAGATCATAAATTTTATTTCATTAGATGAGTACAATATGGTTAAGAATCTCATTCACTGCAATATTGATGAAAAAAATTTATATTAATCTTGATCATGATATCAAAGATTATATATTTATTTATCAGTCTAATATCTCAAGCTTATATGATGATGTATCAAGCTTATTTTTTTATTTTTTTGAGTCTTATTATTTTATATAGTTGATGTTTGGATCTAACTTGTTATGTTTTGTTTAGATGTTCATGTTTTTTTATATGTTGTAACTAAAATGTAATAGATGTTTGTTTTAGAATTTCCTATTTTCACAAAATGGAAATGATTATATTTTTGTATATTTTTCCATACATTTTCTATTTGGGGGTTCATTTTTACTCATGAAAGTAATAAATTTGGTGCTCATATTCAATCTATTACATGTTACATGGAGGTAAGGTGATTAAAAATATTGTACAAAGGTATCCATAAAGCACATTTCACTAAAGATAATTCATATTGGTCTAGTTATTTTTATGATTTCTTTTAAAAAGTTACTAAATATGTCATATTGATATCCAATCTTTTTTCTGGTTATCACTCGTATTTTTAATCTTGGAAGATCAAATTTTATTTTTTGGTGATTTGGAGTATAGATTTTCTTGAAGGTTCCCACAAAATCCCTAGAATATTTATTATTGATAACTTTCTAATTTGAGAGTTCAAGGTTATGTCATGGCATAAGAATACATTGGGACACTGTCAAAATGCATGAAAATGAAGACATGGTCCTATTCTTTTTTTTACTTCCAACTAGGTTTGATGATATAAGACATGAATAAAAAATTTAAAATTTCAAAATTGATAATGGAATTTTGTTTCATTATATTATTTTATGAAACAGTTATTATATTTATAATTATTAAAAACAATGTATGGATCTCATATGAATTCTATTTGGGTTCTAGAGGATTAAATTTGTCGGCGAGGATTTCGAATGTTGTGGATCCATATTGTTCCATCATGAGAAGAAGATGAAGCTTAGGTGTATATAATGAACATTAGTAGGGATAGATATAATAGCATATATAGATCTAGATAACTCCATATCATCATTATTTCTTTCTGATATAGTTTAATAGGTTAGTTTGACATTAATGATTGACAAAGACTAGTGACTTGTTTATATGATAGAGCACTCCCTACTATCTATCATAGTGTGTTTCTTTTTTCATGTGTGTTACTTACTATGTATAACTGACCCATGGTGAGCCCCTGTGTATTTGATTAAACCCATTTTGATGGTTATATAAACATTTCTATTCTCTCATGTGTTGTAATAACCTAATCATTTATAAATGAAATGTCATCTTTAATGGCTAAATGACTTATTATGAAATATAGTTATAGAAAGCTCATTAACTATTTTCGAACTATTGGAACATTATAAGTTATATTATATTGGATTTAAAATACTATTTAACATCATAACTACTGATAATATTGTTTTTGTACAATTACCATTAATATTATTATATATTATGGTTTATGAAAATGTTCAATTAACACAGACAGAATAAGTGTTGGACTCGACCCCGAAGATCATACCCTATGAAGCCCATTATTAGATCTTCTGATAGAGATAGAATTAATGGGAACTTCCCATGACCATTAAAAATTACAGATTCAATGACTAGAGAATAAGAGAACCATTTATAGAATATTTTCATGATTATCGATATTATGGCCCAATCCATGTTCACCGAACCACCTTCTGAATGTACCACCATCACAAACCTTTCACTTAGTGAGTATACATGTGTAATTAGTGGTTATGTATCTAGACACTAGTAGTATGAGTTTTTATATATTATTTTTTAATAATATAATGATTATATTTATCCCTTTTCATTATTACATTATATATAAAATTATATATGATCTAATAGAAATTGGATTTTGATACGAATAAACCAAAATTTTATTTTTTGGGAAATACATGGAATTAATTAATAGAATTTTTATAACTTTAATAAATTATATGTAATTATTTTCGAATAATATTATTACTAAATAATTTTATCTATATTCATATGATAATATAATTTAATGAAGCCCAATGTAAAATTTATAAGGATCAGAATACTATAATTGTGATGGAAATATGTGTTTTTAAATGAATGATCATTATGATTTAAAAGAATAAATTCTAAAATTTAGACTATTAATTTGATAAAATAAATATTTTTTTTAATTTCTCTATTCAAAATTATCCAAAAGTGAATTTTTTATATTTTTCTGAGATTATTTATGTTTTGGATAAAAATTAAATATTCTATAAATATGCAGTATATATTATAACATCATAATTTTCTAAAAGTAATTTAATAAATACAATAAAGTGAATCCATGAACAAATAAATATTTATACTTTAAAATAATGTGTTTTTGAATTTATTTTATTAATTTTATAATTTATTAATTAATTCTCCAAAAAATTATATTTTAATGTTTCAAAATCAATTCTTTATGAACATGACTCACTTTTACTTCACCAATAGTATTATTTTAATGATTTTAGTTCTTATACAATTTTTCTTTTAAAATAACCCATATTTTTTAGGAAAATGGGACAAAACAATTCTAATGTTCATGGTTTTGATTATTTTATTATATATAGTCCAAAACCGATGTTTTGAAATTGATAAAGAATTCCCATATCCTTTTTAAGAAATACCCAACCAATATCTGACTCCTATTAACTAAAAACACATTGAGTATAGATTTCATATCTCTATTTATGTCTAAACCCTTCCCTAGCCTTTCCCAATATATTAACAATATCCTCTCATTCTTTTATTTGTTAACTCTCAAGGTAAGGGATCCTCCCATTCTCTTTATTCAAGTTATTTATTTTTTGTTGTACATTTTGATTTCTAATTATTATGTTGGAATATTATTTTAAAAATCAACTTTACTATATTTCTGATTTTAATATAATGATATAGCCATTCTCACTGACATTAAACCCTTAAATTAATATTTGTGTACACTCATTATCTTTCTAAACATAATCTGCGACTTTCCATGCTAACCATTTGTATAGTGAATACCCATGCCAATGATTACTCAAAGTTATTCCCCAAGATATACTTATCCTTCATTTAATGGGGAATTTAATGTATTTATCCTTCACACCATAATCAGGGATTTAAATTTGAAGTAATATTTACTAATTTTTTATGATCTACATGGAACAAAAATGCATACACATGATATGAATGTGATGGGGGGGCCAAAATTATATTTCTCTCCTAAACATTGGAAAATATTTTTATCTCTATGATATTATGTATAGTACATAAAAAATTATACTAAGAACATTATTTAATGATGTATTAACTATTATCCTGGAACTATTCTAAATATCTCATATTCCATGTCATTGCCACATTCCCATGATTCCTTGATGTTATCATCTTATATCATAAATTGATGTTAATGTTTATGATTACCATCCCCTTTATGTCACATTGATATTCATCTTTAATCAAATATATTACTTTTATCATGTAATGATTTTATTATTACTTTACTGGGTTTTATAACTCACCCCTTTCTTATGTACATCCCCAAACTATCCAGTGTAGTATTAGAAGATCAATTGAATTAGCAGGAAAGTTTTGGAGTTTTTAAATAATATTTTGTATCTATGTTTCAAATTTTTATTCTATGTTCCTAATTTCCCAAATACACTAGGCCCCTCTATTTTATTGTATTGTATTATGTGTTCTGTTATGTAATAAACTATGAAATTAAATGTATAAAAGACATGGGTTTTATAATGTCGGTGTTAGAGTAATGTCTGGTTATTTTTGGGAATTATGATTTGAAAACCATATTCAATGTCATATGAATAATAAAAAATAGAGTAATTCATTGTTATAATTTGGTAAGTTATAGAGTTAGTGATTTCTAATAAACCAAATTCCTATCAAGATAGTACAAGTGGATGTGGTTTTGGAACTGTTCTACCTAGGGGTAATTACCCTATAAAGGGTATACTAAGTACTAACATGACCATCACTGAGTGAATGATAAAGTGGAATTATTGAAAACCTAGTTTGAAACTCCTGGGATATATTATTTGGAATATTCATAATCTCAATATGAACAATTATTAAGGAAATAAAATCGCCACAAAATCTTGTGTTTGGAAATAGAGAACAAATAACATATATTAAAACCCAAAAAATTATAGGTCAAGGAATATATTCTATTTATGATCTACTCCTTTAATGTTCATAGATTCCATTTTTTAATTTTAAAATTTCTCATCCACAATTAACTCTCTATTTTACTCAATAATAGAAAATATGAGGAATCAATTCAACAACCATTGTGATGGGTAATGTGGTGATTAGAGAAATGATACACCCAAACCAATGAGAGATGGAATTAGGTACATCATGAAATTAATTTTTAAAGTAACCAATGTTTTTAATAGAAACATGAATTAGGAGGAACACCCACATCCCACTAAGAAATATAATGTTGAAATTAATATTTTTATACAAAAAAGTAACTCAAATTTTTGTGTATGATATGATCCTCTACTCATGGAAGAATGGATCAAATATATATAAAAGATATTATCCATTATTTAAATATTTAATAATGATAAGGTTTTGATTTTTATTTATCATATAGAAGGATAAGTTTATCAGTTGTGGTCATTGGTAAAAAACATTCAGCCCGGTAAGGAGATCAAAGTGATGTAGTGAAAATAATTCCATAATTGTTTTTTCAATTAATATTTTCCTCACACTCTCATACCTAAAATGTAGAGGGACTTAATTAGCCAAAATAAAAAGTAAAATAAATATATCATGGGGAATGAGGTGAACATCACAACAATTTATTGATACACCTATGGATTTTACATTGACCTTAAAAGTAATGCTAAAAACATATTGGGATAATGTTGAATCTATAAAGATCTATGGAAATTTGAGACTTTGAAAGTTATTAGAAAATTATCTGATGTTATATCAATTATGAAATTATGATTGGTAAATATTAATTGTATCATGGGTCTAGAGATAGGAAGTGGAGTCTATATTTTTATTCATTCATAAGGATGGAGAAATATCATGGGCGGAAAAAGTCCCACACTCCACTTCTTAAAATGATGGGAAAAACAATCCTAAAATTTTCAAAAGATGATATGTAATTATTTAGATGTTGTAATGAAGGTCACATAACTATAAAATAGTGATGAGATAAACCCACCAATGTGATGGAATAAATGAATTCTTAAATCAACCCTCATATTTCTATCCATTGTATCAACTATAAGGAGCAAAGACACTATATTAATAAATTCAATAATCAATGCTGTATGAATTATAACCAATGACAATTACATCTATAGGCTATAGAGAAATGGAATAATTATTCCCTCAAAACTGGTGAGGTGGATATTAATAATGAAGTGGTTAAAGGTATACAATTTATTCATTCATATATATAAACTTTTTTATTTGATTTCAGTTCTACACATTCTTTTATATAACACAAGTTTAGTGGAACTATTAAAATACCACCTAAAGACATGAAACATTATTTATCAACATAGATGAATAATGGACCGGTTATTAAATACCAAGAACATAAATTATACCCTATCAAAATATATTGGTTAAATTTGCCAAAAAACCCTTGTGATAATCCCTTTAGTATGTTTTTACACAATTCTTGGTTTGTATTGTGTTTCCTTATATAGATCTATTATAAATTCTTGATAGAAGTAAATCAACCTCTGTACCACAAATCTCTTTATGATTATAGATATGTCGAAAGAGGAGGATGAAGATCCTTTGGAATCATTATCTCAAGCATGTATATTATTTCCATATGAGTAAGTGTATCTAGATCAAATTATTAATACTAATTAAAAGATCATCGTGGTTGACATATCTATTGTGAGGAAATTCACTGATGTGTTTCCCAAATAATTTCTCAGTCTACCTCATATCAGATAGTTTGAGTTCTCGATCGAACTTATAATCTTAGATTTGAAAATATCCAAGACTCCATATATAATAGCCATTGTTGAACTTGAATAATTGAAGAGGAAAATACAATAGAATATGGATAAAGGGTTTACATTCCCATGTGATTCAATGTGGTGTGAAATCATAATATTCTTCATTAATTGGGATTCATAAATGCACATTTACATTGATTACTATGATCTCAACAATATTATGATAAACAATAAGAATCATATCCCATGGATTATTGACTTGTTTGACCAACTAAATAGATCCCAATACTTCTCAATGGTGGATCTTTAGTCATGATATTATCAAGCAATGGTAAAGAAGGTGAATATCCCATAGATTATTTTTTATAAAACATACCGGCACTACGATCTCATAATGACAAAATTTTGACTAAAAAATTAAGCAATCATCTTAACTGGATTGATAAATCTAGTCTTTATGGATTACCTAATCAGATTTTTGGTTGAATTTATAAATGATATTCATATATAATCCAAATGCGAAGTGGAATATGTAGATAATGTGAATTTTGTATTGAATACCATGGAAAAGGAAAATTAATATTAAAAGAATATAAAACATGTGTTTTGGATGGATAAAGTTACATTACAGGGGTATATTATCATAAGTCAAGATATATCAGTGGATCCTTCAAAAATAGTTGTAATTGAAGGACGGACTAGACCAATATATGTGATGAGAATTCAGAGTTTCTTTGGATGAACTATGTATTATTATCAATTTGTTAGAAACTTATTATGATTGTAGAGCCCACTAACCCATATATCATGGAAGTGAGTGAAGTTTTTCTAGACTAATGAATTCATTGAGAGATTTAAAGAGTTAATAAGAGGCTAATCACAGCTCCTTTTCTCAAATTACCCACCAATAAGGAAGGATTTGTGGTAAAAAATGATTCATCTAAAAAGGAATTGGGTTATTAAATAATTCTTGATGACAAGGTGATAACCTATTCCTCTATCTAATTAATGATCCATGAGAAAAACTACCAAACCCATGATCACAAATTATCTATACTGATCTTAAAATTAAATATTTGGAGACATTATCTCTATTGGGAGATGTGGGACATATATAAATATCATAAATGCCTCAATTATACATATATAAAAAATTAGATCAATAAAAACCAATGAAAGAGGTTATAGAAAATAATTGGTTATGATTGTTCAATCCATTACTATCCTAAGTAGAAAAATAGTGGCCAGTTCTCCAAGAATAATGGATTTTGAAACCCTATCCATGATGAGTACTACTCGGGATCCAAAATTCATGGACATTTAAATGGTGTACATGGGAATAATAAAAGGATCTATATCCTACCTTGATCAAATAAAATATCAACAATACATTTTTGAGAGTATAAAGGATGTATTAAAAGATTATGAGGTTCTATAGAAAAGGTAGTAAATATTATAGAGATCAACTTTTATAATAATGGATTTGAAACTTTTGAAACTTGGATAAATGTCCCATCAAAACTTGAGCCAAAGAGGGAACTTCTTGATAATGAACATAGCCCATTCTTCTCTATTAATCCTATAATCCCTATGGTGTATAGAGGTATAATGCAATATATCTGGTGGTAAACATAATGAGTGAGATTTTTAAAAAACAAAATTATTCTTTTCATGCTAACAAGTCAAGGAATAATGAAAAAATTCTAAGGGTATGATGAAACCATTTCCTATAATAGTATGTAAATTTGAAAACATAATCATGGATATCATAATTATACTCCCCAAGACATCTAATGGTAATGAAACTATATGGGCGGTAGCATATTTCCTTATAAATTCAACCGATTTCATTATTATCATGTAATATTTTTATCATGACCAACTCTCCAAGATATATGTAAGACGAGTAGTAAAACATCATGAACTTGAAACTTTCATTATATCTAATTGAGATCCAAGGTTTTACCTTGTTGTGCTGGAGATTCATAAACATGAATTAGATACAAAGTTGAGTTTTAGTATAGATAATAACACTCATATAGATATGTAGCCTGAGAGAACAATTAAAAATTTATAGGATATGTTGAGATCTCGCTCAATGTATTTCCAAGGATTTTGTGATAAACATTTACCCCTATTAGAGATATCATATAACAATTATTTCCGTTATAGAATTATAATAGAACGTTATCAGTATATTTATGGGAAGATGTGTCTAAACCTAACATACTATAAATAATATGAATAGAGGAATCTTATCGGACCTAATGTTATCTAAGATATAATAAAAAGAGGTTTAGACTATTCAAAATCATATGAAATCTATATAAATTTGACAGAAAAGGTATACAGATAGTAATCAATGTGAGATAGTTATTGGCTTATGAGATAAATTGTTCCTTTGTGTATCACTATGAAATAAATTCATGTGGGTTGAGAAGAAGGGAAATCTATTTCCTAGAAACTTCACCCACTTTGATATCCTTGATAACATGTGAGTTGCGGATTTTTGACTACCACTCCAAAATAACCTATCTCAACCACATGATGTGTTTCATGTATCCCTCTTAAAAAAGTAAATAACAAAAACCTTAGATTTTATGAGATCAATGGTGGCACATTTGGGGAATGATATTTCATTGGGGGAGAAACTGGTTAATATCTTTGATCTGAGATAAAAATTTCAACAAAATAAGACAATTATCATTATCAAAGAACTATGGCGTAACCACAAGATTTAAGAAGATAAATGGGAAATTGAAGAGGTGACGAAATATAAGTACACTCATCTATTTTAGTTTATGAAATTAAATTTAATGGGTTAAATTTCAAAAGGGGTAAGAATATAATTACCCAAACAGTCATAAATGAAACTACCTTTTTCCAAGAATAAATTACTTACTAAGAAACGTAGTTATATAAACCACATGCACTTATTTTGGACAATTGTAAATTATAACATATCATTTTTTAAAGAACAATAAGTTTCATCACTATTTATAATATAGACATTGTACAGTGGCCATCATGATTATAATATATTAAGTTTTATGATAAAGTCCGATTGACACAGAAAAAAAAAGAAGTTATGGCCTTAAACAGTAGGACTATGCTATATGAAAATCATTTATTAGAACTTATGATAGAGATGGTATCCATTTGATATGACCTAAAACATGTCCAATCCAATATTAAATCACTAAAATATGATTGAATCCATTTATAGAAGAATTTGAAGATAATTTAGTTAAAATCTCAATTAATGTTTTCTTAACCACCCCATGAATGTATCACTATCACACACTTACCCTTATATAATAAACTTGTTTAATATGGGACTATGTATCTATAAATTAGTAGTATGAATTTTTGTATTATCCTTTTAATAAAAAATGATAATATTTACCCATTTTTTTATTTCTTTATATATACAATTATTTATGTGTTGAAAAAAATTGATTTTGATGTGAATAAAAGAAAATTGTATTTTTGGTAAATATATAGAATTAATTAAAACATTATTTTTGATAAATTAAATAAATTTAAAACAAATTTTATTCCCACATAATATTGTTATTAAATAATATTGATCTTTTAATAAGTGATAATATAGTTTAATGAATCCCAATGTAGTCTTTATATGGGTTAGAACAAATTTATTGTTATAAAAACTAGTATTATCAATACAAGATAATTCTAATAAAAAAATGAATTCTAATATTTAGAAAATTATTTTGGAAAAATAATAATTATTTTTGAAATCATATTATCTAAATTTTCCAATGGTGAATCTTTCATAACTTTCTATAAAATCCAAGTTTTTAGGTAAAAAGTATATATACAGTATGTATTATTACATCATGATAGACCAAAAGTGTTGTAATGAATACTATAATGTTACTCCATGAAAAAATAGATATATAAACTTTAAAATAATGTTTCTATGTTATTTGGTTAATTTTATAATCATTTAAGGAATCCTCCAAAACAAATATTATATTTTATGGTTTTAAAATCAATTCTTTATGAACATGAATCACTTCCATATCCCTAATGGTATCATTTTAATTATTTAGATTCATATAAATATAAAATATTTAAAACAACCCCTATTATTTAGAAACCATGGGAAAAACCATGGAAATTTTTTTGGTTTTGATTATTTTTTTATATAGAGTTCAAAACATATGTTTAGAAATTAATAAAACATTCCAATATCTTTTGTTAGAGATACTTGCCCGAACTCCGAGTTCCCTTAACTAAGGACACATTTAATATGGATTTAGTCTCCTTTTACCTTTATTAATCCATCTAATGGTATTTCAATGGTCTTAATAATCTCATCTGAAGCTTTTAAAAGCTTCATCTCAATGTAAGGGATCCACTGCTCATCTTTATTCAAGTATTTTCTTTTCATTATTCCTTTCATTTAATATTTTATTATATTATAAGTTTTTTTTACAAATCCATGTCACTATAATTATTATTTAAAATTAGTTATATATCCCCTTTCACTTTTATTAAATCCTTCTACAAATCATTATATACACCCATTATGGTGCAGAAATTATTCTACGATTTTTCATGAAAAACATTTTTGTAGTGCATAACCATTTCTATTTCCACTAAAATGTATTAACCTAGATGTACCTATATTTAATTTATTATTTAATTCCATGTACGTAACCCAGACTCCTTAATCATGACAATTAATGTTATTAATGATGTTATTATGTTGTATGATCTTTGTGCGAAAAAAATGCATGTACATGATCTGAATGTGGAAGGAGGGACCTGAATTATATATTCCTCCAATGCATTGGGTAATGTTTTAATCCCATGAGATACCATATATTGTGTATAATAGGTTATCTTGAGAACACTATGTTTTAATCTCTTGGTAGTTAGCACTGACTTATGCTTGTGATTTTTTGTTTTATGTTGTTTCCACTTTCCCATGTTTCCTTAATGTTATCATCGTATATCATGCTTCGATGTTATTGTTTATGATTATCACCCATTTTATGTGACCCGTATATTCTTGTTGACTCACATAAATTAATTTCATTATATTATTCTTAGATTATTCATTTATTATTATTTATAACCTACCCATTTCTTATGTATGTTCCCAGGTTATCCCATGCAGTATTAAATGATTAATGGATTTTGAGGGAATGTTAAGGAGTTTTTAATAATGGTTTTATCTAAAAGTTTCATGTTATTGATATATATATATAATATCCTAGATAAACTAGGAAACATGTTATTCTAGCTTTTTATTATGAGTTTTTTATTTAAAAAATCATGAAACGTTTCTAAAATACATGGGTTTTCATATGGGCCCTCACATTGTCCATGTGTCTCCCTTGATCACAAAGATATATTTTTTTGGATTGTGTTGTTCCATTAACTATGTGTCCATATGAATGGATTAACATATAGATGTTCGTACACTTTTTTCATAAAAAATACTACATTTTCATTTATTCTCAAAACAAATTCATTCAATTATATCAAACACTTATCCACATACATAATTTTTTCTTCTAATACTTTCAAAAAAAATCAATATGAGTGCCTAAAATTATAATTATTATAATTATATGATCAAAAGTTGCCATATTTTTATAATTTAAAACTATAAAATATTTTAAATTTAATTATTATCCTATAAACATAAAAACCAAAATATTATTATTTTATTTAATAAAAATATGTCCAAAACATTAAAATATATTGGAATTATTATTGAAAAAAATGACTAAAATAATAAAACCAGACTTTTTTATCTCTATTAAGTTCAAATTTTGAATATAATGCAAATAATGATGAAAAAACAGAGATTTTTTAGATTAGAAATATTCTACAAGAGGTCAATTTATTGATTATGAAAATAATACATATATGTTTTGATAATAAAAACTCATTTGAAATAGTTATTAATATAGTCTTTAAATCGACTAAAAACATATATAGGTTACTTTTCATTTTTAATGTGATCCCTGATCAGATAAATCTCAATTTTTTCTACATTTAAATGTGAGAACAAATGTTATATGTTTTTACTAGTGGGGATCTAGGACCATGAATGTGTTTTTTATTTAAAAAGATGGGTATAATGAATATACAAGACCCAACATAAGAGGGAGTGTTATAGAAGTTTGATTGTAACGACCCAAAATTTTGAATAAATCTTGTTTCCTAAATTTTATGTGTTGTTTTATTTTATTTTTATACTCAACAAAAATGTTTAATTTGATAACATGAGTATAACTAAAATGAGACCGTTGGGTTTAGACGGTTATATGACCATTGGTCAATATGACCACTGGAAACTAAACATTTTGATTATTGTCTCTAAATACAATTAATCTTGGTTAATTATTATAAAAAGAAGATTCGATGGACTCAACCTGTAGTCTTGGACCGATCGAAGCCCATCTAACAGAACTTGGGAAGGAGGTAGCACCACTGGGCATTGATCTGGACCAAACCCAAGCCGAACTTCATCGTGTGAAGCTAGAAAGGAATCGCCTTTGCGAGAAGTTCAAACTAATAGAAATTACTACTCGTGCGATGTTGGCCGAGCCTCCCTCAGATTCTCTCACCTTAGCACACCTTACACTTAGGTCCTACGCTGGTGTGATAAGGGGCTATGTAAGGAGACCGTAACTGCCTTGTGTAATCCTTTGTTTTAAATAAAAATTGGGATTTCTTCTTATGATGATGTTTATGAATTTTTAAATGACCGGATAAATATAGTATGCATATTTTTGATGAATTTTAGAAAAAGGATATTTTAAAAATGTTTATGTAAACCTTAAATAATTAAAAATGTGTAATGATTTTCAAAAAATGGTCTTCAACAATTATGTTCAGTACGAAATTTAGAGTCTAGTAAGATCAACTTGATTTTTGATGAATAGTAAATTATGAATAGTGATTTTATGATTAGGATTAGTAATGTGTCCAAATGGATTAGTAATCTCACTTAAAAAAAGTATTAATATAATCTAGGAACCTTGATTATGTAATGTGATTCAATAAAATGGTTAAATAACGGTTTCATAAATTATTATTCAAGTATTAGTTTTTTCGAGTGAATAGTGTTTTTTAATTAAAAATTAAATTAAAAAAATTTAAAAAAATTATTTTTATAAAATGGATTTCATTTTTGAACTCAGAGCACCGATATTATATTATGGAAATTTATGGGGTTTTACTGAAAAAATGAATTTTCGGTGAATAGTGTATTTATTTACAAAATAAATTAAAAATATTTAGAAAATTATATTTATAAAATGGAGTTCATTTTTGAAATAAGAGCATTGATATTTTATTAAGGTGAAATTTTGGGATCTTTCTGAGAAAGTTGATTTTTCGGTGAATAGTAAAAATAAAGTTTTAGGGTTTCGGTATGTTTAATGACATCATAACTGTGTCATGATGATATCATGATATATTTTAAGGGATGGTCGACCATAGGTGATGAATTATTGTATGGGGGGACCATGTGGCCTAACTTCATGGGAAATATCTTGGGAGAGCACATGGTTTTGAGAAAACCACTTTTGAGGTGTCCCTTGGCCATTAATGCCTTGTCCCCTCACTTTCCCTATAAATACCAAGCTATAACCTCATCCATTTCGACTCCCCACTATACCCCAACGAAGTTATGGTCTCATTACCTCCCAAAGAGTCCTCCCAAGGTTCCCTCAAGCCCTCAAGGTCTCAACCATTGAGTTTTAAGAATTACGTTTTAAGGTAAGGGATCTGATCTCTCTATTTCTTTTCAAGAAATCCATTTTATGTAATTTCTTTTATTCTCCATATTATTATGTTGGTGGATGTTATTTTATACTACTATTACTGACCTTTTAATGTTCATATAATGAGAGATCCCCTCTTACTCTCATTATTTCGTTTTATGAAGTTTTAAGTGGCGCCGTTAGGCTGCCAGAATTTTTGTAACGGATTCTTTCTCCCTTCTCATTTTTCAAGATATATTTTTCATGTAAAGTATTTCAAGTTCCTTTTTATTATGTTGGCGTATGATCTCTAAATTTATCATACTGGTCTTTGATGATCATATGATGAGAGACCCCATTTGATCTCTTCAATTCAGTATTTTGAAGTTTTAAGTGGCGTCGTTAGGCTGCCGAATTTTTAAGTGGTTCTTTCACCTTTCTCCTTTTTCAAAGTTCTAATTCCATGTAAAGTCTTGAAATTTCCTTTTTATCATGTTGGAGTATTATCTTTAAATCTATCATACTGATATTTTATGTTCATATGATGAGAGACCCTATTTGATCCCTTCAATTCAGTATTTTGATGTTTTAAGTGGCGTCGTTAGGCTGTCGAATTTTTAAGGGATTCTTTCACCCTTCTCGTTTTCAAGATCTACTTTCATGTCAAGTATTTCAAGATCCTTTTATTTTGTTTGGGTATGATCTCTAAATATATGATACTGATCTTTTATGTTCATATGATGAGAGACCCTATTTGATCTCATCAATTCATTTTTGTTGAAGTTTAAGTGACGTCGTTAGGCTGCCAAATTCCTAAGGGGTTCTTTCACTCTTCTCGTTTTGAAGATCTATTTTCATGTCAATTATTTCAAGTTACTTTTATTATTTTGGGGTATGATCTCTATATCTATCACACTGATCATTTATTTTCATATTATGAGATACCCTCTTTGATCTCGTCAATCCAACTTTGGAAGTTTTAAGTAACGTCGTTAGGCTGCCGAATTCTCATAAGAGAAATCTTTTTTTTTCTTCCTTTCAAGTTCTTCATTTCATATGGTATATCATTTAAATTTCATTACCATGTTCACAAATACTTTATATTCTGTTCCCCTGCTGTTTTATGTATCATTTTTGAGTGGGTGACCCATGTCCCCTCTCTTTTCAATGTTTTCTAAAACCATGTATCATAGACGTTACGCTGCATAGTTTTCATCTCAAAATGCATCCCTCTTTATCTCAAAATTATTTTATGTTATTAAGTGAATACCCAAAGATATTATTTCTATATGGGTATTCACATATATATCAAAATATTCTATTTTATATTCTGGGATTTACATACATGAAACCCGCTTTCCCTTTTCCGTGGGTTTAAAGTGACATAATGATAATTTCTTTAAAGCAGTTTTCAAAACGTTATGATTACGAAATGAAACCCATTTCTTTTATGCTATATGGGTTGTTTATGAAATGATTGATGATGATATATGTGTCTCACATGATAATAAATACATGTCAAGGGTGCGCCCATATAGCGCTCTAATGCATTGGGTAAAGACTTAATCTCAAGAGATGACTTTTTAGACTGATACCTTGGTGAATAACCTTGGTAATTTTTAATGACACCTTGGGGATGGACCTTGGTGAAACGAAATGATTGTCAATATTAAATGTTTCAGAAACATCTTCAAGTTATTAAAAATGTTATTTTTATTATGATATTCGTCATGATTTCATTCCCATGCCTTAAAGATATTTTCATGACCTTATTGATGTCTCTCAAGTTCACATGTAAAATTTTTCTCTTGTTTCCCTTACTGGGCCTTCTGCTCACCCTTTCATTTGATGTATGTCCCCAGGTTATGTGATGCAGTAATGAACCTAGGATGAACATGACGAGAATCCTTTCAAGTGTTTAAGAAGAATGTTTTATGTTTTCAAGTTTTAAGTTCCTGGTTTCCAAGACACTAAACCTTAAAGATCCTCGGTTTTGTAAAATGTAATGAAAGTTTATGTGACAAAAAGACGGGATGATATAGTTGGTATCAAAGGATGGTTTAGTTATTTGTGGAAATTAGGATATGAAAACCTTAGGAAGAACCCTATAGGAAAGTTTAAATATAGGAAATATTCCTGGTATTTTGGTGAGTATTGAG
Organism: Viscum album; assembly: GCA_963277665.1. NCBI lineage: Eukaryota > Viridiplantae > Streptophyta > Magnoliopsida > Santalales > Viscaceae > Viscum > Viscum album. The sequence goes on from OY728131.1 coordinate 136,262,422, forward strand.
TAAGAGGTTGCCATGTAAATACATCCCTGTCTTGATACGATCAGGTAGAGGCGGCTCCGGCACAGATGTACATAGGGGTAAAACCCAAAAACACTGCTTTGAGCTAGACTCCAACAGGAACTGGTACACAACAACGGGACTTGCTGCACTCTTCGTTACGACACTCCCGGGGGGATATGCTTTGGTAAATTCATAAGCTTAGTTTGAACCATTGTTAAAGGAACACAGATAAAATAAAATAAAGATTCACATAAGAATAAATGATCATGGATAACCTAGATGGGAACCTATGGGATCACAAGTTAGGGTATACTTTTCTTCTACAAGTTATCCTTATATGATTTAAGTTTCTTTTCATGATTATTAGCTAAGTATTTAAGCCCCTAATTATAGTTTCTTTTCTTAGTTAATGGCGGGAAATGGAAGAACATGTCCCAAAAACCAATGTGATAGGAAATGCTACGATTTCCGTATTAATACGACAGAGATGATTAGTGGATTAAAAGAAGATTATTATTTTGGAAGACGTTCACAATTTTGGGGACCCTATATGATTGAGGAAAATTGATTACTATGGTATTTTCATTGAGGAGTAAATTTGACTTATATTTTTAAGAATCGATGAACTTATGGTGGACTTATAGTAATTTAGGTTACTTATGGGAATGATTAACCTATCTTGGGTAAAATATGTTTAGGTTAGATACTTTTGTTATAAGATGTTAGGAGTGGTTGATGTTTTTTGGAGATGAATAATGAAGTTTATTTTGGAACACTATGTTATCAAATCCTTCTTGTATTTGGGTTTCAATCTTAGTTTGGTTTATTTTTAGGAATATTAAGAACTGTTATGGTCTATGATGAACTTTGGGTATTACCATGGAACTTTGAAGATTTAAAATTAGTTTCCATTCCTATGGGATTATTCCTTTTTGAAGAGTTGTTTAACCTTACCCTTTCTATTTTTGGGATAATGTTTAAAGATAGAAGAAATAGATAGTTAATATTTTGTGGATTACATGATTCTCTAGAAGATGATTCTTGTGTTTTGATGAGACAAAGTAGTTTTGAATGCTCATCGTTTGGAGAAAACATTAGTTTTGGTAGAAACTTATTAAAGGATGAAACTCTACATGAAGGCAGGTATATTTTCTTATGTTTCTATTCTATGTAGTAAATGAATTCCTCAAAATAATGAAAAGGAATGTAAAACAAAAATGTTGTTGGTTTACGTTTCTTACTAGGTAATCAAAGACCGTTTACAAACAACCTAAGTTTGGGATTTTCTTATTTTTAACTTTCTCCTAATCATGTTTTCTATCACTCTCCCTCAAAACATGACCCATTGTTTTCTCCTCAATGTCCATGTTTTCCTACATGGAATCCTAGTGTGGGTTAACTCGGGTGACCTTTTTACTTCCCTTTCTTTCTTTTAAAGTAATAGTTTTGCTGAATCCTTTTCCGATGTGAGACTTTCAATGAAATTTCAATACCCAATTTTAAAAAAAATTGCGAGGAAGCAATTTCTTAAGGGGCGAAGATGGTAACGACCCAAAATTTTGAATAAATCTTGTTTCCTAAATTTTATGTGTTATTTTATTTTATTTTTATACTCAATAAAAATGTTTCGTTTGATAACATGAGTATAATTAAAATGAGACCGTTGGGTTTAGACGGTTATATGACCATTGGTCAATATAACCGCTAGAAACTAAATGTTTTGATTATTTTCTCTAAATACAAGTAGTCTTGGTTAATTATTATAGAAAGAAGATTTTATGGCCTCACCCAGTATTCTTGGACCGATTGAAGCCCATCTAACAGAACTTGGGAAGGAGGTAGCACCACTGGGCTTTGCTCTGGACCAAACCCAAGCAGAACTTCATCGTGTGAAGCTAGAACGGAATCGCCTTTGCGAGAAGTTCAAACTAATAGAAATTACTACTCATGTGATGTTGGTCAAGCCTCCCTCAGATTCTCTCACCCTATCACAACTTACACTTAGGTCCTACGCTGGTGTGATAAGGGTCTATGTAAGGAGACCGTAACTGCCTTGTGTAATCCTTTGTTTTAAATAAAAATTGGGATTTCTTCTTATGATGATGTTTATGAATTTTTAAATGACCGGATAAATATAGTATGCATATTTTTGATGAATTTTATAAAAATCATATTTTAAAAATGTTTATGTAAACCTTAAATAATTAAAAATGTGTAATGATTTTCAAAAAATTGTCTTCTACAATTATGTTCAGTACGAAATTTAGAGTCTAATAAGATCAACTTGATTTTTGATGAATAGTAAATTATGAATAGTGATTTTATGATTAGGATTATTAATGTGTCCAAATGGATTAGTAATATCACTTAAAGAAAGTATTAATATAATCTAGGCCCCTTGATTAAGTAATGTGATTCAATAAAATGGTTAAATAATGATTTCATAAATTATAATTCAAGTATTAGTTTTTTCGAGTGAATAGAGTTTTTTAATTAAAAATTAAATTAAATTTATTTAAAAAATTATTTTTATAAAATGGATTTCATTTTTGAAATCAGAGCACCGATATTATGTTATGAAAATTTTTGGGGTTTTTTCTGAAAAAATGAATTTTCGGTGAATAGTGTATTTATTTAAAAAATAAATTAAAAATATTTAGAAAATTATTTTTATAAAAAGGAGTTCAATTTTGAAATAAGAGCATTGATATTTGATTAAGGTGAAATTTTGGGATCTTTCTGAGAAAGATGAATTTTCAGTGAATATTAAAAATACAGTTTTAGGGTTTCGGTATGTTTAATTACATCATAACTGTATCATAATTATATCATGAGATATTTTAAGGTATGGTCTACCAAAGGTGATGAAGTATTGTATGGGGGCCCCATGTGGCCTAACTTCATGGGAAATATCTTGGGAGAGCACATGGTTTTGAGAAAACCACTTTTGTGCTGTCCCTTGGCCATTAATGCCTTGTCCCCTCACTTTCCCTATAAATACCAAGCCATCCTCTCATCCATTTCGACTCCCCACTCTACCCCAACGAAGTTATGGTCTCATTACCTCCCAAGGAGTCCTCCCAAGGTGCCCTCAAGCCATCAAGGTCCCAACCTTTGAGTTTTAAGAGTTACGTTTTAAGGTAAGGGATCTGATCTCTCTCTTTCTTTTCAAGAAATCTCTTTTATGTAATTTCTTTTATGCTCAATGTTCTTATGTTGGAGTATGTTCTTTTATACTCCTCTTACTTCCCTTTTCATGTTCATATAATGATATATCCCCTCTTACTCTCATTATTTCGTTTTATGAAGTTTTAAGTGGCGACGTTAGGCTGCCGAAATTTTTGTAACAGATTCTTTCTCCCTTCTCATTTTTCAAGATATATTTTCATGTAAAGTATTTCAAGTTCCTTTTTATTATGTTGGGGTATGATCTCTAAATTTATCATACTGATCTTTTATGATCATATGATGAGATACCCCATTTGATCTCTTCAATTCATTATTTTGAAGTTTTAAGTGGTGTTGTTAGGCCGCCGAATTTTTAAGTGGTTCTTTCACCTTTATCCTTTTTCAAAGTTCAAATTCCATGTCAAGTCTTGAAAGTTCCTTTTTATCATGTTGGGGTATTATCTCTAAATATATCATACTTATATTTTATTTTCATATGATTAGAGACCCTATTTGATCCCTTCAATTCAGTATTTTGATGTTTTAAGTGGCGTCGTTAGGCTGCAGAATTTTTATGGGATTCTTTCACCCTTCTCGTTTTCAAGATCTACTTTCATGTCAAATATTTTAAGTTACATTTTATTTTTTTGGGGTATGATCTCTAAATATATCATAATGATCTTTTATGTTCATATGATGAGAGACCCTATTTGATCTCATCAATTCATTTTTGTTGAAGTTTAAGTGACGTCGTTAGGCTGCCGAATTCATAAGGGGTTCTTTCACCCTTCTCGTTTTCAAGATCTATTTTCATGTAAAGTATTTCAAGTTACTTTTATTATGTTGGGGTATGATCTCTATATCTATCACACTGATCATTTATTTTCATATGATGAGAGACCCTATTTGATCTCGTCAATCCATATTTGGAAGTTTTATGTAACGTCGTTAAGTTGCCGAATTCTCAAAAGAGAAATCTTATTTTTTTTGTCTTCCTTTCAAGTTCTTAGTTTCATATGGTATATCATTCAAATATCATTACCATGATCTCAAATACTTTATATTTTGTTCCCCTGCTGTTTTATGTATCATTTTTTAGTGGGTGACCCATGTCCTCTCTCTTTTGAATGTTTTCTAAAACCATGTATCATAGACGTTATGCTGCATAGTTTTTGTCTCAAAATGCCTCGCTATTTATCTCAAAATTATTTTATGTTTTTAAGTGAATACTCAAAGATCTTATTTATATAGGGGTATTCACACATATATCAAAATTTTCTATTTTAAATTCTGGGATTTACATACATGAAACCCACTTTCCCTTTTCCGTGGGTTTAAAGTGACATAAAGATAATGTCTTTAAAGCAGTTTTCAAAACGTTATGATTATGAAATGAAACCCATTTTTTATGCTATATGGGTTGTTTGTGAAATGATTTATGATGATATATGTGGATCACATGATAATAAATACATGTCAAGGGTTCACCCAGATAGCGCTTCAATGCATTGGGTAAAGACTTAATCTCAAGAGATGACTTTTTAGACTGATACCTTGGTGAATAACCTTGGTAATTTTTAATGACACCTTGGGGATGGACCTTGGTAAAACGAAATGATTGTCATTATTAAATGTTTCAGACACATCTTCAAGTTATGACAAATGTTATTTTTATTTTGATATGCCTCATGATTTCATTCTCATTCCTTAAAGATCTTTTCATGACCTTATTGAAGTATCTCAAGTTCACATGTAAAATGTTTCTCTTGTTTCCCTTACTGGGCCTTCTGCTCACCCTTTCATTTGATGTATGTCCCCAGGCTATGTGATGAAGTAATGAACCTAGTATGAACATGAGGAGAAGCCTTTCAAGTGTTTAAGAATAATGTTTTATGTTTTCATGTTTTAAGTTCCTGGTTTCCAAGACACTAAACCTTAAAGACCCTCGGTTTTGTAAAATGTAATGAAAGTTTATGTGATAAAAAGGCGGGATGCTATATTGATCTTCCCCTGTAATAATTAATTATGGATATTAAATATATAAATATTAATTATTTATTATGAATATATGGTATGTACCACATTTAGTTAATAAGTTTTTCTAATTGTTATTCAATAGCATGGTGAATTAGTGCTTAAATTGATCTTTTAGGGGTTTCTCTTTAAATAACTTAAAATTTTGGAGTAATTTTTTTTCATATTATTGGAAATTTTTTATTGGTGAATATATAGTAATTTTTATTATAATATCAAAATACCTCAAAATAGAATAATTTATCTTCTATTTCATATAACACAACTTATTATTATAGTTGGAGAACATATTTCAATGAAACATTGCATGTGGAATTTGTTATAGGACCGAATGAAAAAGATATCATGAATGTTATATTGGTAATTATGAATATGATTGAAACATATCTTAATTATTTTTTGAATTTAGTGAATTAAACCATAATTACAATGAGAATAAGAAAAATATCTAGTGGAAGGAGAACTATGAGAGGATCCCTTCACTCTCACCCAACCATACAACCAAACTATTGAACTAATTTTACCCCCCCCCCCCACCCCCAACATTCCCTACTTCTATTTATACAAAATTCCTCATATGAAAATAATATCCCCCCTCTAAAATAATTATCTCCCTATTACAAACTAATATTTTCTCCCCCTAATAATGAAACTTTTACCCCCTTTAATAAGTTTCTATCTCTAGTCACTCATTGAAAATAATATTTTCCTCAATAAAAGTTGAAGGGAGTTGGTCCTTAATTATATTTTAATCATTATTAGCCTTAAGTGGAAGTTCCATCATCATCACCCAATAAGAAAACATGCATATTGGGACAAGTTCACATATATATGGGGCTATAGTGAAGCCCACACTGAAATCATAATCTCTTTCGCTGCATGTCTTCTCACTCGTGTGGAATCAAATTTTATACTCCTAATCTATCATTTCAATATTTATTTTGAGCCTCCTGATGAACTCATTTTGTGGTGGCTTCTCCTTTTCCAACAGATTTAAAATTGGCGGGAAGTTGTACGGGTGTGTTTGAATGGTCTACTAGATTCCATGGTTTAGATTCACATTACCTAAAAAATTTCCATGACTACCTCTATGAAATGGAGTGACCTAACCTCCTAGATGGAGAGTTACACTTGAAAATATAGTCACATTAATTTATTCTAAGTTACTTGGTTGTGGGTGCAGACCAAACATCCAATGTACTTTTGGAAAATTGTATTCTATTATAGTTAATAAAAGTTCTCATAATGGTTTTGGATATCCATTCCAATAAAATGATTAATGTGATTCTATTTGAATTCATTCTAATTCACTCAAATAAAAACATAATTCAAAACATTGATCCAAAGGATCATAACATAGTCAATAATAATATGTGAAATTGGTATCTTAACATCATCCAATATTTGGTTTATTTGAATTTATCTTTTTCCTCATAGGATCCATCCTCAGGGGTCACGTCCGTCAAACATAGGTAGTTTGAATCATATGGTATCAATGTGCATATTGGGTCCGATGTTGAGGTGAGGTGTGGAGATTATCATGCCTTGTATGGGTGTGCTAATGGGTTTGGACTCAACTGTGTCTAATACTGAATGCTATGTCAGAATTGAAGGATACACTATTTCATGATTTGATTCCTTCTCTAAGTGTCACATGGAACTTTCCACCATGTTTTGGAGCTCAACATACTCTCATTAGAATTCGTATAGGTCTTATTCCTCCTCCTCCTTGTACTATAGCTTCAAATACGCCCCATACACATACAAGACTAAATTGGGGATAAGGTATTTGATTGGACATTTTTATTGGACAATGATGTCCTATAAATCCTTTTTTATAGTCTTCATCACACTGATGGACTTCCCATGAATTGTCATGTAGGGATGGGTGTAATTGACACTGATCCCAAATGGAATCAACCATACACCCTAATAATCCCATGGTACACATTAAAGAAGATTTAACACTAAGAATGTTGTATACCACTGCATGGGAGGAAATAAATTTCATTGTAGGGAGTGTTGAAGGTGAACCATACTTAAACACAACCTTAGAATGCGTGTCACTAGAGTACAACTTTTCCAAGTGAATTCTTATCAGATATTACATTGAATAATCAAGGAAAGATTTGTTTCTGCATTCCCTCTACTTATTTACTTTAGGTGAGTGTGCCTTTTTTTACATGACTTGATCATGTGAATCACTATTTTGTGCAACCCAAATTATGAATTCCTCATCTATTTTTCTGTATTATGGCATGTGGAAGCCAGGAATAAAAGGGGAGAATAATATAGAACTTCTTTTCTAATTATGAGCTAACAAAGGTAGATCTGGTATGTCAGAAAAAATGATAAAAACCTATCAATATTATTTTATATAAATAATTAATTGAAATTCAATTTAAAAAATAAGAATAACAATTTTATGAAGAAGAATAACCTTAATGATCTTCTTATACTCTCACCCAATCCCATAACTGAACTGCCTAAAATAATTCCCTTCCCCCTTCTCCCCTCACTACTTTTTAGAATCTATTTATAAATAATTTCATGAGGGAATAGAATCCATCCCTTATAAGAAAATTGTCCCCAATAAAAAACTAATATTTTCTATTTATAATAATGAAATTTGTACCTCAATAAATGAGATTATATTAGAATCAAATATAGAGTCACATATGAATGGTGAAGAATAAGTAAATTTATAAAAATCATTGAAGATGATAGAGGAAATTATGAAAATAATTCCATATTTTCACCATAAAGATAAGGTTCAATATAAAGCATGTGAGAATGATAGAAATTTTATTCAAGCTACTACGATGTCCATGGATGTTAAAGGGTCAATATTACCCCACATATAGGCTACCACAAATATTTCTTACTAAGTAATATGGTAATGAAAATAGGGAATTGATTCAATTAAACATTATTATATTAATAAACAAAAAAGTTAGTTATTATGTTCATAAAATACATATAATTTGGGAACACAGTTATAAATTATTGTTCCCTATATATGAAGGGGGTTATTTAGTAGGATATTTTAATGAAATATTTCCATGGGCATATGTAGAGAAATTATACAAGGAGTGAATTAATTAATCTCTAGATATTTCTAAATATCTAGATGATTTAGTATAAAAACCTTAACTACATAATAGAAATATATACCTATTTCCATTTTCTATCAAGTCGCATGCCCAATAATTTTTATTTTCTTAAAAATATATATTTCTCCCCCAAAATGGTATCATTCCCATCAATATTTTCTAAAATAAAACATAACCTAAATTTATAAATTAGTTTATTTTCAAATACTTTTGGTCATTAAAATTACTCAATACCTTTTAGATAACAATACCAAATAATAAAAGGCAATCACCCGATGAGTTATGTTCAAACATAATTTTTGAGGAATTATTATTGTAACCATTCAAATTATATATTATAGTTTCATTATCATAATTTTCCTAAATTAATTATCTAGATATATTATGACACATTTGTTATAGTAACACAAGAATATTACTTATAACATGAAATGATTTTTAGCATAGTTAATCATCAGAGTACATGCCAAGGATCATTAAGTCTAGTGTCTTGGAAGACTATATACATATAACATAAAACATGGGGATAAAAACTATTCTTTATTTATTCTCCATAAAGAGATCCTAACCTACTTTGAGACCTTACATCTGCATAGGGTACCCTTGGGAACACATGAACAAAGGGGTGAGATGAAAATCCTAATAAGGGGATGAACATAAGGGTACATATAAAGAACATGAGTTAGGAGGCATGACATAAAGATATCCAAAGCATGGAACTTATGAAATCATATCATATAAGCATGGGTTCATATAAACATGGAATCATATAAATGTGGAAGAATCCTATAATATTTCTTTAGTATGGTTCAAGGCTAACTTCCAATCCCATTTCCAATTTTAGTATGGGTCAAGGCTAACTGCCAATCTAGTTTCACATTGCATCTCATGAGACCTAACTTCACCAAATGCATTGGGGCGCTATGTGGGCGCACCCATCTCAACATTTTCAGAAATATTCTTGCCACATAAATAATATTTCCACATAAATATTCTTTCCACGTAAAATAATCATACATAATCAATTGTTCATAAACATAAGGTTACCCATGGGGAGAATTGGGTACCCCAATCAGGACATAAATCATAACTACATATTGTATCATGAAGGTTTTCATGAAAGAAATGGATTAGAAAATACATTGAATTTAATAAGGTAATATAGGAATATAACATGGTAGGTGGTAATAATTATAAGTGACAACATATAAGAAATGTATTTGCGAAACATTAGCATTAAAACGTTTTTGTGCAGTTTTAAGGAAAATACTATAGAGAATTTAAAATAGTAAAGAGGACATTATTTTATATAAAACCATAATTGAACCAAGAAGGTTTTCATAATAAAAATACTGATTTTATAAAGATATCGGTGTCTTAAAATAGAGAATAGTGTGAACTTGAAATGGGGTAAAATTTTGGGAAGTTCCTTTAAAACAAGTGTGCTTATTGGGAAGTATTGAAGATAGATTCATATAAAAGCATGTATATCACCAAAAGAGAATGAGAGATGGATCTTGGAAAAATATTTTGGAGAATATAAACAGAATGTAGAATTTTTACATAAAAATAAAAGACAACTACATTTTGGAAAAAATAATTATAGAGCAACCTGAAGGAATAAACGAAGTTCGAGTAGAATCCATTATGGATTATCGGCATGGTGTCAGGTGTACCTAAGAGGTATTGATGAGAGAGTGGAGGGGCTTCTCATAACTTATAAAAAATTATAGAAGTATGGGGGTGGTGAGAAAACATACCAAATCACTTGTTATTACACAAACAAAGTAATATTATAGAGAACAATCTTGATTAAGAGTGAAAAGGAGAGGATCTCTTACCTTAAATCGGTTGGTGTTCTCCACTTGTTATTAAAGACCTCTTGAGAATTCTCCTTTGAATACCTCTTTAGGGGAGAGGTTTTGGTATTTTGAAGATTCTAGGATATTTTGGACGTGGGGGAGGATCTTGGGGAGTGATTTGGGAAGAATATTGTCAAGGGACAAGGCTTGAGAAGAGTGAAGAGAAGAGGGAGTGAAGGGGGGTTTTATAGTGGAGGAGAGAGGGAATTTCACAATATAAAATTCATTAATTTATTATTTCCCCACAAGACAAGTAATAGTGAGTCTTCCTTTACCAAGAACATTATTTTTATCATGTGATCCCGAACCAAGTGGGCTTACATTAGTATAACATCATAAATGACTTAATATATCCATTATTTAGCATTTATTGTAAATTGTTGTATTTTTACTATTCATCAAAAATTCAGGTATTTTAGAAAAATATCAAAAATTCACCCTAACCATTTATCAAAATGTATAATCCAAAAATGAAGTCCAATTTCCAAACATAATTTTCTAAATATTATTAACTTATTATTTAATTAAAATCATATTTTATTATTAAAATTGGTTTTAAAAAATTTATTTACTTATTCTAAAATATTGGCATATCATAATATCAACTTGAATAATATTTATATACTATCATAGGTAAGGCTACTATTCATTAGGTTATATCACTATTCACAGGGGTAGGTTACTATTTACCAGAAATTATGTTTTTCTTATCGGACTACAAATAACTTACTGATTACAACCGTGTTTGTTGGATTTTTAAAATTCCAAACACAGAAGTGACAAAATTATGTTTAAAAATCATATAGAACTTAGTATTTTATTATGTTATGTTTTCATGTGATTTTATGAAATAATTATGAGAAGGGAATTTCCATTGAAAAATATTGGGTCATTACATTCTTCCCCCCTTATGAAATTTTACCCTTGAAATTTCGTTTTACATTCTAAGACAAAAACAGTTGTGGGTAATTTTCCTTCATTTCTTCCTCCAGTTCCCAAGTTGTCTCTTCGTACTTGTGGTTTCTCCATAGTACCTTGACCAGATGAGTAGTCTTGTTGTGTATAACTTTGTCTCTATGATCCAAGATCTTCATTGGTTGCTCCTCATAGGAATGATCATCCTCCAGTTGTACCACAACTGAAGAGAGTACATGTGAACGGTCTGGTATGTTCTTCCATAAGAGAGATACATGAAATACATCATGTACTTTCGACATGGTAGGTGGAAGTGATATTCTATAGTCCACAACTCTAACTCGGTCAAGGATATCGAAGGGGTCGATGTACCTGGGATATAACATCCATTTCTTTTTGAACCTCGTGACCATCTTCCACAGAGATATGCATAGAAATACAATGTCTCCAACTTTGAACTCAAGGTCACATCGATGGTTATCTTCATAACTCTTATGTAGACTCTTGGCTGCCTTGATATGCTGCTAAATTGTTTTCACCTTCTCCACCATTTCTTCGACCATTTCATGTCCTAGCAGTTTATTCTCACCAACTTCATCCCAACACGCTGGTGTTCGGCACCTTTTCCCATAGAGGGATTTATATGGTTCCATTCTGATTCTCTAGTGGATACTATTGTTGTAGGAGAATTCAACCAGTGGAAGATGTTGGTCCCATCATCCTTTGAATTCCATTGAACATGCTCTCAACATATCTTCCATTGTCTGAATAGTTCGCTCATATTTTCCATCAGTTTGAGGATGATAGGTCATACTGAAGTTCAGTTCAGTGCTTAGATCATGTTGGATACTTTTCCATAACTTCGAGGTGAACCTTGAATCACGGTCATATACAATAGATAGTGTTACTCCATGCAGCCTTACCACTTCTTTGATGTAAATCCGTGCAAGTTAATCCAATGTGATGTCCTCTCGAACCACGATAAAGTAAGCTATCTTTGTAAGACGATCCACAACGACCCTTATAGAATTATTTCCTCTAGATTTCCTTGGAATTCTAGTAAAAAAGTACATGGTAATGTTATCCCACATCCATTAAGGTATGGGAAGTGGTTGCATCATCCCCTTAGACAATTTTCTCTCATCCTTCACTTGCTGACATACTAAGCACTTTGACGTATATTCAACAATCTCCCTTTTCATATTGTCCCCCCAAAAGTTTTCTCGGAGATCATGAGATATATTTGTGGTTCTAGGGTGGATAGAGATGGTTGAGCTATGCGCGTCACCAAATATCTCCTTCTTTATCTCTGGATCGGATGGTACACATAATCATGACCCAAATCTTACGACCCCTTATTCATCAATTTTGAAATTGGAGGATCCCGTTTCTGATAGCTTCTATCTTTTTCTGAATTTTCAAATCTTTTCTTTAAGAATCATTTATTTTTTCCAAGTGGGTTGGTTGAGAAATCATTTGCAAAAGGATTGATGATGTTCCTCCCTTAATGATTTCTGTGTCCATCCTTTTCAAATCTAAGAATATTGGATCATTTTCAATTCTCAACATTGATAATGATGTAGGATCATTTCTACATAGAGAATCTGCCACCTTGTTTGCCTTACCGAGATGCTAGTGGATTGAGAAGTAATAATCCATGATTAGATCTATACATCTTCGTTGGGGTATATGAAGATATTTCTGTGTGAATATATATTTGATAATTTTGTGGTCTGTATATATCTCACAGTTCTCCCCAAAGAGATAATGCCTCCAGATTTTCAATGCAAAGATCATCTCCGCCAACTCTAGTTCATGTGTGGGATAGTTTTTCTCAGTGATTTTTAGCTTTCTTGAGACATAGGCTATGAATTTATCATTTTTTATTATCAAAAATCGTAATCCCTTCTTAAAAGCATCATTATACACCACAAAGAGTTCTCCACTTGTAGGGAGTGTGCGTACTAGTGCAGTGATAAGACTCTTTTTTAACTCTGTGAAACAATCTTCACTTTCTTGTGTCCAAACAAACTTTACCCCCTTCCGTGTCAGCTTGGTCACTGGGTTTGAAAATCGTGAAAAGTTATTCATGAATTGTTGATAATACCTAGTTAGACCCAAAAAGCTGTGGATCTCCGTTACAGAAGTTGGCTTGGGCCACTCTTCAATTTCCATTGTCTTGGAAGGGTCCACAGATATCCCTTTTTTTTATAACATTCCCCATGAATGATACTTCCTCCATCCATGACTCACATTTACTGTACATTTCATTCAAATTCTCCCTTCGCAAAGTATTTAACACAGTTTTTAAATGCTCCTCATGTTCTTTTTTTCTAATGGAGTATATCATAATATCATCAATAAAGGCTACCACAAATTTATCATGGTAATCTCTAAAGACACTATTCATTAAATCCATGAAAATTTCTAGAGAATTAGTGAGTCCGAAGGGCATCAATATGAACTCATAGTGTCCATACCTCGTTCAAAAGGTAGTCTTGGGTAGATCTTCCTTCTTCACCTTTATTTGGTGATATCCTGACCGAAGGTCCACATTAGAGAAATTAATGGCCCCACAAAGCTAATCGAACAAGTCATCTATTCGGGGAAGAGGATAATTTTTCTTTATCATGGTTTTATTAAGATCACCATAATCAATGCATAGGCGCATGGATACATCTGTCTTCTTGATGAAGAGGACTAGAACACCCCATGGTGAAGCACTCGGGAATATAAAACCATTCTCCATATTCTATTGTAACTACTTCTTCATCTCTTCCAGCTCTACGGTGGCCATTCTGTAAGGTGTCATTGAGATAGGCAGAGATACAGGGATAATTTAAACTGAGAACTCAACCTCTTGGTCATAAGTAAGACTATGAAACTCTTCAGGGAATACCTCAGTGTGATCCCTCACAATGGGCATTTCTTCAAGCATAATTCTATCCTTTGTCCCAATCATTTCAGGTAGATATGATTTCTCACAAGGAAGCAGCATCAAAACTTGAGACAAAGATTCTAAAGGAGACTCATCTTCATCATTACACTTGTAAAGAATTTCAGGATGATTCGGGATGTGAAACGTGATCTCCCTTTCCTGATAATTGATGTTGTCTTTGTATAAAGATAGCTAATACATTCCCATGATAGCGTCGAACTCTACTAAAGGGTGAATGAAAAGATTTTTTGGTCGGTTCAGTCCACAAACATTAATTGGGGAGGAGATATAAACCATGGATGAAATAATTACTCCATTTACTATTCTCAAAGATAAATTTTCCTCTGAATTTTGAGGTGGTGTTTGAATAGTTATACTAAACTTGCAAGATGTGAAATAATGAGTAGAACCAGAATCAAATAGTATGTTTAATATTATTGAATGAAATAACCATCATACCTATCACCACATCATTTTCTGGGTCCACCATAGCAGTAGTGATAGCATAAGCCCTTCCTTGTTTCCTTGGAGGTTTTTGTTGATTTCCACCGACAACCCTTAGCTTAGGGAAATTTTTTGCATAATTCCCATGCTCCTTGCAATTGTAACATTGTACTACAGGCTAAGTGTTGATCTAAACCTTCCTTTATTCTTCTACATTAGCGGGATTTTTCATATCCCTTTGGTAGTTCATGACCACATGACCGAACTTTCAACATTTTAAGAAATTATTGGTTCTGCTCAGACAGTTAGCAGGATGCTTCTTCCTACAATTTTTGCAAAGGGAAATGTCATGCTTCTTTCCATCATGGGATTTGTTTTATTAACCACCCATGTTGTTCTCCATTTTCCTCTTCTTATCACTGGTCCCACAAGACCACTTAGAGTCTACAATATCCATTTCCACCTTGAGGGCACAAAAGACAATATCCTCCTAACTATCGAAGTCTTGAATTACCAACACTTTTCATAGACTCAGCTTTAGTCCACTCAAGAAGCTATCCACCTTAAATTAGGTGTTCATGAAAAATCTAGAGGCATACCTTGCAAGCCTTGTACATTTTTCTTCATACCCCCCAGTGGACTCATCTTCCTTCTTCTTGAGTCCAAGGAAGTCTCTTTCCATCTTGAGATAGAGGGTTAGAGGAAAATATTTTTTGAAAAACAATCTCTTCAATTCTCCCAATCCATGGAATCAATTTCCTCTTGGGACTTTGTATTCTTGATCAGTGTCCACCACAGATCAACTTCCTCGTCAAAACGATAGACTGATAGTAAAACCTTATCTGCTTGTGAGCACTATAAAATAGAAAATATCTTTTCAATGGAGTTAATCCATTGTTCCGAAAAGAGGGGATC
The DNA here is from genome assembly GCA_963277665.1 of Viscum album. Lineage (NCBI taxonomy): Eukaryota > Viridiplantae > Streptophyta > Magnoliopsida > Santalales > Viscaceae > Viscum > Viscum album. The sequence continues at coordinate 136,277,811 of OY728131.1, forward strand.
AGAATATCTGTTAAATATGGGAGGCCTTTTCCACATGTAGGATTCTACAGAAACTTTCTCTTTCCACGGAGGATGAGGGAATTCCTCATGATTCAAGTTATTATTCATAACTCAAGCCAACTGAGCATGTACTGCCATGATGTTTTGATCACCCTCTCCGGTCATATCAGGCATATCGTTAGGTAAATCTTCACATTTCCTATCACATAGGTTGTTGGAAAACATTCTTCTTTTTCCCTCCATTAACTAAGAAAAAGAACGTATATTTAGAGGTCTTGAATACTTAGCTATTGAGCATAAAAAATGAAACTTTGAACATAATAGGATAAACTTATAAAGATTAAGTACATACTAACTAGTGATTCCTTAGGATAAAACCTATGTTATCCTTGATTTATTTCATGAATTATATTCTTATGGGATTATTTTGTTTTTTAATAATGGTTTGTACTAATCTCATCAAACTATGAAAGCATATCCCCTATGAGTGTCATAACCAAGAGTGCAGTAAGTCCCGTTTTTATGAACTAGTTCTTGTTTGAGTCTATCTCAAAGAAGTGTTTTCGGGTTTTACCCCTAGATACATCTGTTATAGAGCCGCCTATACATGCACGTATCCAGAAAGAGGTGTATTTTCTAGATAAACCACATACTCAATACTCACCAAAAATTTGGAATGTTTTCTAATACTTAGTCCCATCCCTAAGGTTCTTACTAAGGTGCTCTATTACTAATCTCCAAAAATAACTAGACCATCCTCTGATAGTAACTATAGTAACCCAAGCCTTTTACATAAAACATTACACAATTTTAATCATAGTTAATCATCAGAGTATAATCAAAGTATCGTTAAGTCTAGTGTCTTGGAAGACTGGGTACATATAACATAAAACATGGGGCTAAAAACACTTCTTTATTTAATTTCCATAAAGAGCTTCTAGATTCCTTTAATCCCTTACATATTCAATGGGTACCCTGGGGAACACATGAATAAAGTTGTGAGCAGAAAAACCCAGTAAGGGAATGAACATAAGGATACATCTTAAGAACATGAGTTAGGAGGAAGGATATAAAGATATCCAAAGCAAGGAACTTACGAAATAATATCATATAAGCATGGGTTCATATAAACATGGAATCATATAAATGGTATAGAATCATAAAACATTTCTTTAGTATGGGTCAATGCTAACCACCAATCCCATTTCACATAGCATCTCATGAGACCTAACTTTAACCAATGCATTGGAGCACTATCTGGGCACACCGATCCCAACATTTTCATAAATATTCTGGCCAAAAAAATAATATTTCCACAAAAATATTCTTTCCCCATAAATATTCATACATAATCAATTTTTCAAAAACAAAAGGATACTCATGGAGAGAATTTGGTACCACAATCATGACATAAATCATAACCAATGAGTGTATCATGAAAGTGTATGATCGAAATAATAATGTAGATGCTCAAAATACAAGAGGGGGGGTGAATTGTACACTTTAAATATTTCCTTAAACAAGGAAAGATCTAAGTTTAACAAAGTTAAACTAAGTAAATTCACAACACCTCTAACACCAATTGAAATATTTGGACAAAGTAAGAAGTTACAAACTTCTAGTTCTATACACTTGCTTAAATCTGGAAAGTGATTCCGAAAAACAGGTTCCGGAAATATAGATCCGGAAAATGAAACTTAATCAATGTTTAAAATATGAGATTCTACCTTAAAGAATATAGAATTTAACAATGTTAGAGTACAAGTGTAAAGAAATATAAGAAGGTTATACTTTCCTTACAGAACAAAATGCTGTGGAAAAACATGTAACAAAAAAAGTAACAAGATATAAATCTTTTAACCCAAAGAGAAGGGTATCCAAAAACCATGGATAAAGGTCCCTTGATTTATACATTCACGCAAGTCTGTCTTACCCACACCCGGGTACGCCCTCGATATGAATATTGGAGTCTATCTTGCTATCCCTGCAAGCCCTCAACATCAAGATAGTTGGGACCTCTGTCTTCCTCCGAAAGGAAGCCCTCAATTTCAAAGTGTTGGAACCTCTGTCTTCCTATCCCTGGAAGCCCTCAATTATAACCACCAATAATCGAAGTCGCACGAAGCATGTCTGCACAAGGCAACATTTGAACAAGTCGTTCAAACTTTCTGCACGAAGCATGAGAGTTAATAAGCGATTCTCTCGCTAGAAATCACTTCAGGAAGTTCAGATCACCAAAATTACAAAAGTTGTCACTTCTTTTCAAATGAGAACTTATTTATAGACGAAGCTCCAACAGTCGGCTCCCTCCTGCGGCGGTCATATTTCTGCTGGAATTTCGGAGGGACTTGTACACGTGTCACTCAACCAATGGTTAGTCAGAAACTAAATGGATGACATCGTTTTATAACAAAACTTGTGTAACTGAAGGAACGACATCGTTTTATAATGAAACGAGTGTAAGCATAATAAAAACTGAAGTTCGGAATGTAAGCAAACAAAAGTTTAGAGTCTAACCAAAATGTAATTTGGAGTCTATAATAAAATGATATTCGGATTCTATTTTGTAGTTATTCGGAACTTGAATTCTGTAGAAATCTAGAATCTGGTTTCATCAGAATTCGGAACCAGAACTTACAAAGTTCAGAGTCAGAGTTCCTGGGAATTCGGAGTTAGAACTCATAAGAGTTCGGAGTCTAAATTCATAGAACCTAGAGTTAGGACATAGATAAGTTCGTAATCAGAATTTGGAGTGAAACTACATGAGAGTTTGTATCCGTAATTCAGAATGGAACTTCATTAGAGTTTGTATCCCGAATTCGGAGTGGAACTTCATTACAGTTCAAATCCTGAATTCGGAGTGGAACATCATTAGAGTTCATATCCAGAATTCGGATTGGAACTTCATTATAGTTCATATCTAGAATTTGGAGTTGAACTTCATTAGAGTTCAAATATAGAATTCGGAGTAGAACTTCATTACAGTTCATATCCAGAATGAGGAGTGGAACTTCATTATAGTTCATATCCAAAATTCAGATCCTAAAACAGAATGCCTCGTATCTAAGTATTATATTATTCCGAGGTTTTTTGATATAAATCAAATTTTTATACCTAATAAAAATATTGATATGAATAATTAAAACATGGTAGGGGTAAATTCCTTTTAGAAGGAAAATTTCCTTATATAAGTAAAATTTAGGTTTTCTTAAGTATAGGGTGTTTGTGATTTTCCGAACAAGAAGGAATGGAAAAATTCATAAGGAAAACATTATTGACTTAACAATATCCCCCTTTTTGGAAATCACAAATAACCTTATGAAAAATAATATAAAAGAATTTGGAAACTTTTCTTTAGACTTTGAAATTAAAACTAATCTCCCTTTGTTCATAGATGATGGTGAATACAACTAACTCCCCCTTAGGCTTTGGAACTCTAAGGATTGTATTTTGAATTTCCGGAATAGAATTTTCATTATAATGAAGGAATCGTAATGAGAACTCCCCCTTACTTAAGGATAGTTCTTCTTAGTTTAGAAATTTTCCTTCTCCCCCATAGGAGTAGTTCTTTTTCTATCTCCCCCTTTGTGATTTTCAAAAAGAATTGTGGGAATGGAAAAAAAATGAAGTACCTGAAACATTAGTACAAAATAACACCAAATAAAAAAAACCAGAGATTTCAATAGAGTTGAAAGAATTTTTTAAATGGAAAATAAAATGCAACAAAATATCGGATTGAGTTCATTTCTCTTCATTCTCCATTGGAATTAACTTTTTCAAGAGAGTTTTCACCTTCTTCAAATCTTTCTGATCCTCCTCAGCTTGCTTCTCCAAATCTGTGATCCTTTCTTTTTGAGCTTCCAGCACCTCTGCCTGAGCCTTCATGGCCTCTTCCTGCATCTTCACTAACTCATCTTTCTTTATAAGCTTTTCTTCGAGCTCAATCTAGATATCTATATCCCTTTTAAAATTTTGATCAAGAGATTTAACCTTATCATTCATGTCCTTTACTTGTTGATTCTGAGTATTTTCCTCAAGGATTAGCTTCTCCTGAAGATTATTTATCTTTGCATCCTCGGTATCAAAAGAATCTTTTACCTCATTCTAAAAATTATCAAACTCAACCAAGTCATCATCCACCTTCTTTGACCAAAGGGTGATTTTGCTGCAATATTTTCTATGAACATCATAATTTATGAAAAAAAAATTATGGTCAACTTCAATCTTCACACACTTATCCATCACCATAGATAAGGATTTTGACTTATGATTCAAACGGTGTTGCATCATCTAGAATCTGGAGTCTGTGGTGGGAAATATTGGAATGGTGTCCACAAATTTCTTCAGAGACTCAAAAACAAAGTCATGACCCAAAGTTGATGACTCCGAATTAGATACCTTACTAGGTGAATCCACTTCTTCAACCTCCACTAGCTTTCTTCTAGAAGAACCATCAACTTCTTTCTTGTTGATGATATCTTTTGTTGGTGTATCCATGAGAACTTGCTTACCTTTATTGGTTTTCAGAATGGGTTGATCATCTGAAGATTCTTCCTCACTCTATGATTGATGAACAGTCTCTTCTTCATCGATTTTCTCCTTTTCTGTTCCTTCCTCGAGAAAATTCTTCTCATAGGTCTCTTCCTCAGACAATTCATACTCTTTCTCTTCTTCTTCCTTATCATCATCTTTGTTACCTTCTTTCTCAACTCCCTTTCTCGGAGTCATAAGTTTTGCAGATTCAGCCTTTTCTTGACAATCCTCAAGTTGTTTAATAAGGTCATCTATATTAGTACTTCCTTGTTCCCCTTCTTATTATTCCTCTACTACTTCTTATTATCTTTGAACAACTTCTTATTATACTCTCTCAACAACTTCTTATTCTACTCTTTCAACAAATTCTTTCTCTTTAAGATTTTCCTGAGTGAAGTATTTCTTCCCAGGGGTCTCTGTTAAAGGATCAGTAAGGAATGTTTCTGAAACTGGAAACTGCTCAAAATCCATCTTTGTTGCTTTCAAAATAGATTGAACAATCACTTCTTCTGACATCTTCTTCTTCAATTTCTTTTCTTTTTCTTTTCTTTCCAACTCATCTGAAGCTTTCTCTTTTATGACCTTAGCCTCAGCTGGATCTAATCCAAATTGGGGGGTCCCCTTCTTTTATATTATCCTTGTCTTCCCTCCACTTATCAGCCACTTCATCTGGGTAGGATTTTTGTTTCTTTGGCTTGGGTGGTGGAGATTGAGTTTCCTTAGCTTTTTGGGTCTTATATTCAGCCACCACTGCTTTCAACTTTCTCTTCTTCCCTGCCTTTTTAGATGGTTACGGATTTTGTTGATCTTTCTAAGCTGCCTCAGCCTCATCCTCTAGTAAAGTGTAGAATTCTCTGGATTCAACAGAAAAACTCATCTTCATCCTCTTTAATGTATCATCACGAACCAGCATTACCTTGATATTTCTTTTCTTGTAAGTGCAAGAAACTTTAAACTAATCAAGAAATCATATAATAAGCTTAGAAAGCAAGGCCGGATACATTATGATCTGAGATTTCAGATTCACTACTTTAATATTCTTAACTGTAATCAAAACATGCCTCATCAAATACAACTTCCTTAGATTTACCAAAAAAATATAAGATGTATATATCACTCTTCTTGAGGTTTTCCTTATCACCCCTTCTTGATACGAAAAATACATGTACCCACAACTATAGAATCTGATTATTCCAAGAGAGATGAGCAATATTAGCAGTCTTGGCATCTTTAAGTCCAAGGCATTTCAGTGCCATAACATTGTTGAAACTTCCTTTCTCATCCAGAAGCTTATGTGAAAAAAACTCAGCTTCACCTTCATAAGATAGACCCACCAAGCTTGAAGCCTTGGTGTAATAAATTATATAAGTCATCCCATAAGATTTGAGTGAAAACATATCTCTACCATCTTCCTTAAGGAAGGAAACAGACTCATAAAACTCAATAAGCAAATCTGTATAAACCGGATCCAAATTCGCTGGCTTTGATTAGAAGACATCCTCCCAGTCATTCAATCTAATATTCTTAGATATAAGATAATAATACTTGTAGAAAATCAGATGCACTATCCTCTCCCTATAAACTAATCATTTTGAGATTGGCTTCATAGTTGAAATATCCTGAGAAGTTGCTTCAGCAGACATTCGGAATGAAGAGCTCTGGAAGATTTAGAATGGGCTTTAAGAAGGGAGGCATAACTTCAACACGCGAGAGCTTGAAGATCGATGTGGGAAAACCATCGGGTTCCCCTTTATATAGGCGATGGATGTGACCTTTAAGCTTCCAAAATCCCTCTAACGGTTGAAAAACTCTCTGATCTGATCTGACGGTTGAAAACATACCCACAAGGAAATCTTGAATCTAATATTTAGAGGTTTTTAAGAAAAACAATCGGATTTAAGAAAACTAGAATCCGAGAAATTTTAAAACTCATAAAAAAATACGATCAAGAAAAATATGACTACGAACACTTAAGTAAGTAAATAATAAATTTAGGATTGGCCAGGAAGTTTATTCGTAATAGGTGATATACTTCTTGATGAAAAATTTGACTATAAAAAACTAACTAAGAAAAACATAAAGTTGAAAAGACTTTGAGTACCAAAACTCTAGTACTAAATGTTTGTGTAGGAAAAATTTCAGTACAAAAAATTCCAGTACGAAAAGTATAAGTACGAAAACTATATGTACGAAAAATTTTCATTACAAAAACTATAAGTATGAAAATTCTCATTACGAAAGTTCCAGTTATGAAAATTTTCAATACGAAAATTTCAATTCTGAAAACATCATTACGAAAATTAGTTACAAAAGTTTGAAAAACTGACTACAAAAATTTTGATTACAAAAGCTTTAAAAAACGGACTATGAAAATTTTGATTACAAAAGCTTTTTAACAAAAACCGACTATGAAGATTTTGATTATGCTAACAAGAAAATTTACTCCCCCTATGAAAAGAAGATTATTACTCTAAGAACAATTGTTCAACAAGAAGATAATGAAGAAGGATTACCTCAGAGTTGTCATTCTTAACTTCTGTTTAATGTATTCAAATCAATCAGAAGGAAGAGATTTTGTGAAAATGTCAGAAAGTTGATCTTGTGTCCCGATAAATTGAAGAATAATATCTCTTTTAAGTGTGTGATCCCTATGAAAGTGATACCTAATATATTTGTGTTTTGCACTGGAGTGATGTATATGGTTTTTACTAAGGGCAATGGCACTTTTGTTATTACACAAAATTTGATTCTTAGTAAAACTTAAGCCATAGTCTGTGAGTGTGTGTTGCATCCACAGCACATGAGCACAACAACTTCCAGCTGCTACATATTCAGCTTCAGCAGTGGAGAGTGCTACTGAGTGTTCCTTCTTGCATGACCAAGAACTAATGAATATCCTAAAAAATGACAAGTTCCAGATGTACTTTTTATATCCATTCTACACCCACCAAAGTCAGCATCTAAAAAACTCTTTAAAAAATCATTTCCAGAAGTGTAAAATAGTCCTAGATCCATGGTTCCGTTTTAAGTAGTGAAAAATTCTTTTCACTACCTTTAAATGTGGTTCCTTAGGATTGGATTGATATCTGGAACATAAGCACACTGAAAACATTAAGTATGGATGACTAGATGTCAAGTATAGTAGCCTTCTTATCATACCTCTAAAAGATGTTTGATCTACTGGTTTCCCAGAATCATCAAGATCAAGTGTGTTTGAGGTACCAATGGGAGTACTAATACTTTTAGTGTTGTCAAATCCATACATTTTAAGAAGATCTTTAATATACTTATGTTGAGATATATAGGTTCCTTTGGGTTTTTGAGAAATATGAAAACAAAGGAAAAATGTTAACTCACCCTTCATACTCATTTCAAACTCAAATTTCATTAGACTTGCAAAGGAATCAGTTAGAGATTTCCAAGTTGAACAAAATATGATGTCATAAACATATATTTGAACAATCAAAACATTTTTCCTATCTTTATTTATAAAAGGGGTTGGATTTTCATTTCCCTTAACATAGTTATTTTGAAGCAAGAATCTTGTAAGTCTATCATACCAAGCTCGCAGGGCTTGTTTAAGTCCATATAAACCTTTGGTAAGTCTAAAAACATGATCAGGATGTTTTGTATCTTCAAAGTCTGGAGGTTGTTCAACAAAAACTTCCTCTTGAACATAACCATTATGGAAAGCACATTTCACTTCCATTTGAAAAATATTTATGTCGAAGAATTCTGCAAAGGCAAGTAAAAAACGAATAGATTCAAGTCTAGTTACTGGAGTATAGGTTTCTTCATAGTATATTCTTTCTTGTTGATTATATCCTTTAGCAACCAATCTAGCTTTATTTCTTACGATGATTCCATTTTCATCACACTTATTTCTGAAGACCCATTTTACTCCAATAACAGAAGTTTCCTTAGGTATTTCAACCAAGGTCCAGACATTATTCCTTTCGAATTCATTTATCTCCTCTTGCATGCCTTTGATCCAATCATCATCACCTAAAGCTTCATCGGTTCTTTTTGGTTCTAATTGGGAAAGAAATGCTAGATGTTCTACTTCATTCCTTAAAGAATTTCTAGTCCTTACAGGTTGATTTACATCACCAATGATACTATCACCAGGATGATTCTTTAGAAATTACTGGTTTGGGTTTTGTAAAACCTGTTCATCAACATTGGGTAGGAAATCATCTGGGGTAAATGTTTCTAAGTTATTTTCTGGAATATTTTCCTTATCAGAAGGATCTTATAACAAAGGTTTATAATAAGTTCTTTAAAACACATCTGAGGATGTAGGTAGGGATGTTGTAAAAACAAAAGGATCAGATTCATCATATTTTACATGTACTGTTTCCTCAACAGTACAAGTTTTTTTATTGAAAACTCTATAAGCCTTAGAATTTGTGGAGTAGCCTAGGAAAATCCCTTCATTAAATTTTAGTGTGAATTTGTGTAAATTATCTTTAGTATTCAGGTTGAATAATTTTCAACCAAAAACCATAAAGTAAAAAATTCTAGGTTTTCTTCCATTCCATAATTCATAAGAACATTTATTAAGAAAAGGTCTGATCAAAACTTGATTTATAGTATAAAAAGCAGTACTTACAGCTTCATCCCAGAAATTTATAGCTATAGAATATTCACTCAACATGGTTCTAGTTATCTCTATAAGAATTCTATTTCTTCTTTCAACTACACCATTTTGTTGAGGAGTTCTAGGTGCTAAAAAGTTGTGAGTAAAAACTTTTCTACTACAAAAAGTTTCAAAATCAGAATTTTGAAATTCTCCTCCATGATCACTATGAACAGTTTTCAATGGAAGGATTTTCTCATTTTTATCTTGGGCTCTAAAACTTTTGATATAAGAAAAACCTTAAGATTTCTTTGCTTGAAAATAGACCCATGTAAGTCTAGTGTAATCATCAACCAAGACAATTACATAATACTTTCCCCCAATGCCTCCAGTTTGTGTTGGACCAAAAAGATCCATGTGCACCAACTGTAGTGAATCAGTTGTTGAGACTTCAATGATTGATTTAAAACTTGATTTCTGTTTCTTGCCATATTGACAAGGATAAAAAACTTTTGAAGAATCAAATCTAAGCTCTGGTAGATCCTTAACTAGTTTCTTCTTATAGAGTTTACATAAGTTTCTAAGGTTACAGTGACCTGGTCATCTATGCCATAACCATGAATGATCTTCCATTGCACTTAGGCAAGGTAATTCTTGGCTCTTTAGGTCTTCTAAGTTCAAAGTGTGAACATTCTCTTGCCTATGGGTAGAAAGAATAAAATCTTCCTTGGAATTGTGTACTAAGCACTTATTATTCCTAAAATTAACAAGTTATACTTTATCACATAATTGAATTATGCTAATGAGGTTGTGATTAAGACCTTTAAAAAACAAAACATTTGGAATAAGGGTTTTACCAAGAAGAACAATATTAACTATACCAATAATTTCCCCCTGGGCATTATCTCAGAAAGTTACTTTTCCTCCTTTCGTCTTGAGAATCATTTCAAAATAGCTTTTGTTACCAGTAATATTACGGGAACATCCACTATCCATGTACCAATTATTGTTGTTGGTACTTTCCCAATTTTCTTAAAAATAAAAAAGAAGTTAGGTTTTCAGAAACCAGAATTTCATGGATCCGGAAATGTCATAAAGAAAATTTTTTGGTACCCACATCTTCTTAAAAAAATGAGCCTTATGAAATCATAAATATTCGGTTTTGTTTTAATGAACAATTCTTTGCCCAGTGACCACCACATTGACACTTTGTTCAAAATGGGGCACTTTTAGGAACAAAGTAGTTGTTACTAAAAATTGGTTTAGCATGGGTATAACCAAATCCGTACTTGTTTCTTAAAGTTCATATTTGTGAATACATCTTATCAAAATTTTCTTTACCTAAGGTAAATTTAAACAAACACTTCTTTAAGGAAAGTATTTCAGACTTGAGTTTTATAAACATGTTTTTATCTTCAAAATCATTATATTTTGAACTAGATCTAGGCTCAAAAACACTTTTCTTAGAAATTAATTTTTCTAGATCTTTAGAAAGTTTAATCTTCTCAGAATTTACTTCCTGAAGACTTTTTGAAATAATTATAAAATCAAAATTTTTCTTATCAAGATCTTTGGAAAGATCTTATATTTCCTTAGTAAGAAAACAATTCCTAGAGTTTTCCTTATCATGTTTTTTATTGAGTTTTGAATTATCAATCTCAAGAAGTTCAGTAAACCTAGAAACTTTTTCATAGGTAGGTAAAGTATTTTCTTCATCAGAAGCAGATTATTCATCCAAAGAGTTATAATATTTACTATCATTAGAATTCAAATGAACATTGGTCAATGATTCAACATTGTGTACCTTATCCATAAAGCAATGATTGTTAATAGGTATTCTGGCTATAAGACCAAGATTCTTCTGTCCAGAGGATTTATAATCCGAAGATTCATTTCAAGATTCACCGCCACTAGCACTACAAGTATCATTAGCTTTCAGAACATTCTTATCTTTAGATTTATATTACTTCTTTCTGTTCATTTCAGAATGCATCTCTTTTCTTTCTTTTCTTTTGAGAATAGGGCAGTCATGCCTTATATGTCCAACTCTCTTATATTCATATCATGTGACTTCTCCATCTTTTTTATCTTTCCTTTCCATCTTCTTATACTTGGATTAGAAATTTCTCTGTCCAGCTATCTTGTTCCTCTTTGAGAAAGATTTTCTAACTCATTCTCTCAGACTTCAGTATCACTAGATTCGGATTAGATAATAATCTTCTTAGATTTGGATCTAGTTACTCTCTCAGGAGTCATAGATTTCATGTGATTTGATGTTGTGGTAAAAGAAACAATACAATTACAATTATTCTTTTGATGTTGTCATCATCTCTCTTCATCCTTGTTTCATGTTGGAGAAGAGTTCCAAATAGCTCATCTAAGGAAATTTGAGTAACTTTCCTATTCTCATCAATTATTGTTATCATTGATTACCACTCATTGGGCATAATATCAATGATCTTATGAACAAGATCTTCAACATCCAAACCTTCCTCTCCCATAGATTGTGAGCTATTCATGATAGTCATAAATCTTTGTTGCACCTTACAAATGGGTTATCCATAAGGAAAATTAAAACCCTGATACTCAGCTCTAAGAATAGCTCTTCTTGTCACTATGAATTTGGATGTACCAAAATGTGTAACTTTGGGTTTCTTCTATATGCAATTAGCTGTTTCACAAGATGAAATTTGGTTATATATGTTCCTTGTAATTGAACAAAGTAGTGTATTGCATACCTTATAGTTTAATTGATAATCATGCATCTCTTGGTTTGTGAAAGTACTAACTTCCTTATAAGGAATTTGATAACCTCCAGTAAGCATAAAAAAATTTTCTAGTACATTATTGATAACAAAAGTCTTCATTCGATCTCTTCAATACTCATAATCATTACCATCAAAAATTGGTGGTCTTGTAGGATTTAGTTTGTCGATGGAATCAACATTTATTCCTTCCATCTTAAAAAAAAAATCTTTCTACACAAAAACTTGTTAATAACCAAAGTTCAGATTCAAGGAGAATATTCCTAAGAAAGAAAAATATAGAACAATGAATAAGTGAGAAATAAAAACTTATATGTGGGTATAATTATTTCAGAGACCTCCTCTGATACCAATTGTAGGATCGAAATAATGATGTAGATGCTCAATATACAAGAGGGGGGTGAATTGTACACTTTAAAAATTTCCTTAAAAAAGGAAAGATCTAAGTTTAAAAAAGTTAAAATAAGTAAATTAACAACACCTCTAACACCAATTGAAAGATTGGGACAAAGTAAGAAGTTACAAACTTCTAGTTCTATACACTTTCTTAAATCTGGAAGGTGATTTCAAAAAACAGGTTCCGAGAATATGGATCCGGAAAATGAAACTTAATCGAAGTTTATAGTTTGAGATTCTGCCTTAAAGCATATAGAATCTAACAAAGTCAGAGTACAAGTTTAAGGAAACATAATAAGGTTATACATTCCTTACAATACAAAATCCAGCGGAAAAACTTGTAACAAAAACAAGTAACAAGATATAAATCTTTTAACCCAAAGAGAAGGGTATCCAATAACCATGGATAAAGGTCCCTTGATTTATAATTTCAAGCAAGTCTATCTTACCTACACCCGGGTAAGCCCTCGATATGAAGATCGGAGTCTATCTTTCTATCCTCGCAATCCCTCAACTTCAAGGTAGTTGGAACCTCTCTCTTCCTCAGCAAGGAGGCCCTCATCATCAAGGTGTTGGAACCTTTGGCTTCCTATCCCCGGAATCCCTCGATTGTAATCACCAACAATTGAAGTCGCACGAAGAAAGTCTACACAAGGAATGGTTTGAACAAGTCGTTAAAAATTTCCTCATGATGCTTGAGAGTTAATAAGAGCCTATCACTCTAGAAATCACTTCAGGAAGTTCAGATCACCAAAATTTCAAAAGTTGTCACTTCTTTTCAAATGAGCTCTTATTTCTAGGCGAAGCTCCAACAGTCGGCTCCCTCCTCCAACGGTTATATTTCTCCTTGAATTTTGGAGGGACCAGTACACATGTCACTCAACCAACAGTTAGTTAGAAATAGAATGGATGAAATAATTTTATAACAAAACACGTGTAACTAAAGGCGCGGTATCGTTTTATAATGAAACGAGTGTAAGCATAAGAAAAACTGAAGTTCAGAATGTAAGAAAACAAAAGTTCGGAGTCTAACCAAAGTGGAATTATGAGTCTATAATAAAAGGATATTCAGATTCTGTTTTGTAGGTATTCAGAACCTGAGTTCTGTAGAAATCCAAAATCTAGTTTCATCAGTATTCGGAACCAGAACTTACAATGTTCGGAGTCAGAGTTCCTGGGAATTCTGAGTAAGAACTCATAAGAGTTCGGAGGCTGAATTCAGAGAACCTGTAGTCTGGACATAGATAATTTCGTAATCAGAATTCGGAGTCAAATTAAATGAGAGTTCATATCCATAATTCGGAATGGAGCTTCATTAGTGTTCGTATCTAGAATTCGGAGTGGAACTTCATTACAGTTCAAATCCATAATTCGGAGTAGAACTTCATTACAGTTCATATCCAAAATTCGGAGTGGAACTTCATTACAGTTTATATCCAGAATTTGTAGTGGAACTTCATTATAGTTCAAATCCATAATTCAAAGTGTAACTTTATTACAGTTCATATCCGGAATTCGGAGTGGGACTTCATTACATTTCATATCCAAAATTCGGATCCAAAAACAGAATGCTTCATATCGATGTATTATATGATTCTGAGGTTTTTTGATATGAATCTGATTTTTATACTTAAGAAAAATGTTGATATGAATAATGAAAACATGGTAGAGGTAAATTCCTTTGAGAAGGAAATTTTCCTTATATAAGTAAAATGTAGATTTTCTTAAGTATAGAGTGTTTGTGATTTTCAAAACAAGAAGGAATGGAAAAAGTCCTAAAGAAAACCTTATTGACATAACAAAAAGTGTCCATGAAAGAAAGATTTTAGAACATAAAAGGATGTTCATAAGGTAAAATAAGAATATAAAATTGTAGGTGGTAACAATTAGAGGTGAAAACATATACTAAATGTATTTGAGAAATATTGTCATTATAATATTGTTGTGTTGTTTCAAGGAAAATACTATAGAGGTTTTAAAATAGTAAAGTGCACATTCTTTTATATAAAACCAGAATTGAACCAAGAAGGTTTTCATAATATACATAATGATTTTATAAAGACAATGGTTTCTTACAAAATAGGATAGATTTCACTTTAAATTGGGTAAAAGTTTGGAAGTTCCAATAAAACAAGTGTTCTTATTGGGAAGTATCGAGGATGGATTCACATATAAGCATCTATATCCATGAAAGAGAATGAGAGATAGATCTTAGAACATGATTTTGGAGCATATAAACAGAATTTAGAAGATTTAAATTAAAATAAAAAAATACATTTTTTTATAAAGAAATATAGAGCAACTCGAAGGAATAAATAATGTTCTGGTAGAATCCATTACGGTTTATCGGCACGGTGTTGAGTGTAACTCAGGGGGATTTATGAGAGAGGGGAGGGGTTTCTCGTCACATATAAAATATTAGGGTTGTATGAGGGAGGTGAGAAAACATACCCCAACCCCGGGTATTACACAAAAAGGCATATCATAGAGAAAAATCTTGATTAAGAGTGAAAAGTGGAGGATCCCTTCCTTTAAATCTGTTGGTGTTCTCCACTTGTTATTAATGAACTCTTGAGGCTTCCTCCTTTGAAAACCTCTTAAAGAGAAAGGTTTTGGTATTTTGAAGATGCTAGAAGATTTTAGACGTGGGAGAGGATCTTGGGGAGAGATTTGGGAAGAATATTGGCAAAGAACAAGGCTTGAGAGGAGTGAAGAGAAGAGGGAGTAAAGGGGGGGTTTTATAGTGGGGGAGAGAGCGAATTTCACAATATAAAATTCATTAATTTATTATTTCCCCAGAAGACATTGAATAATGAGTCGTTATTGACCAAGAATATTATTTTTATCATGTGATCCCAAACCAAGTGGGCTTACATCAGCAGAACATCATCAATGACTCAATAAATCCATTATTTTGCATTTATTATAAATGGTCGTATTCTTACTATTCATCAAAAATTCAATTATTTCATAAAAATCAGGAAAATTCACCATAACAATTTTTCGACATGTAGAATCAAAAAATGAAGTTAATTTTTCAAAAATATTTCTCTAAATAATATTAATTTAATATTTAATTAAAATCATAATTTATTATTTAATCTTTTTTTAAAACCATTATTAACTTATTCTAAAATATAGGCATATCATACTTTTAAGTTGAATGATATTTATATACTATCATATGTAAGGTTACTATTCATTAGGGTATATCACTATTCATAAGGGTCTGTTACTATTCATTAGGGTAGTTCACTATTCACCAAAAATTATGTTTTTTTATCAGACTCCATATAACTTACTGATTACAACCGTGTATGTCATATTTTAGAAATTCTAAACACAAAAGCGACAAACTTATGTTTAAAAGTCACTTAGCACTTAGTTTTACATTATGTTATTTTTTCATGTGATTTTATGACATACTTATGAAAAGGGAATTTCCATTGAATAATATTGGGTTGTTACATTTGGTTTGTAATTTGTTTTCCTATTTTCTTTTTCAAAATAAGAATTATAAAATATCTTAGAAAATTTTCTCGAATTTGTCTCAAAATATTATTATTTTAACATTTAAATTTAAAAAAAAGACAAAAAAATGCCATATTTAATTTTGGAAAATGTTTTCGTTTTTCATTTTCTAAAAAATAAATTAAAGAATTAATTGAATTAAATGCATGAAAAATATTTTTAGATAAAGAAAATGATTATATGTTATAATTTGAAATAACATTATTTTCTTATTTTTTATGAAATAAATATAATATTAGAAGTAAATTGTTGAATATTATTTTCTCATACTGTTAAATTATTTTGAAACATTTTTTTAAATAAACGTGAGATTTTTTTTCTAAAAGAAAACATAGTACAAAATTTTTCTCATAATGATCCTCATTTCCACTTTCATTTTAAATTTTTTTTAATTTAAATAATCAAATATATTTAAAACTATCATGGAAAATATAAATAAGATAGGTATTAGAAAACCAAATTTATCCCAAACAATCATGAAATTTTAAAATATTTTTACTAAAATAATTCTATATAGATCCTCTTATGCTCATCTTGAATGAACGTCTCACTAACAAGTCAAAAGGGAAAATTTTAATGAAAATAAAATCATTTCATGATCTAATATAAAAATTATAACTTCACTTAACCGTTATATTAGACTTCAGTAAGATCCTATGAATGGGAAATTATACTCCTTGGAAATCATTTTTTATTTAGGATACTCTATAAATATCATTATTGGAATGAAAAAAATTACATAAAATCGAAAAACAAAATATTTTAAAAATCACATGGAATTCCCCAAATGAACCCCTATGGTATTTTTACAGAAATAAATAATTTTTTACCAATAATTAAGGATAATGGTTAAAAATGGACAAACACATTAAATTCGTCCAATGTATTAATGTTCTTTAAAAAAATTAGATTCAAAATTTATACCCCCATAATTAATGGATTTAATTTATGAAAAAGTAAAATTAAATTAATTATTATTTAATATATTTTAGAATCTAAAAAAAATATTTTTTGTTAAAAATTGTCCTAAGGATAGTAGGAAGACCAGTTGTGGTGGAATTCACCCCCACATCTACCTAAACATAAACTATAATACATAGTTGAATTTTTCTCATTAATTCTGGAAAAATATTTGAAACAAAGATGAATAAGAATAAAATATATGATCATAACCCTACAAGAGTGCACTAGATTTGATAATAATCATACAATATTCAAACCTAACCCATATAAGTGATACCAGATTGAGAGATAATGAAATATATGAGCTATTATAATTAAATATCATTTTATAAGTTATTAAATTAAATTTTTCTATATTTAAATTAATCTTTTACTAGATCCCCTTATCAGACTGATGATTAATCGCACATGTTAGAATGTTTATATTTATTTCTATAAACATCCCCTGACAGAACATATCTTGAAATTGTTTCAAATTTAACTACACATAGCCATATAGTTCTTAAATTTAATACTCCCAAAATGAATTAAAAATATTATCAAAATAGATGATATCACCAAATTTTTTAAGTCATTCATCCATTGTGTATAGTAAAAAATTTGAAAATAACATAAAAAATAATAACCCACTAAAATTTTCCTACAAATAAAACAACTTAAAAATTCCTCCAAATAATGCTTTAAATGATCCAAAACTAGATTCCACTCTACTAAAACAGAAATCAAATTAGTACCAATGAAAAATTAATAATAAATTAAAACTCTTAAGTAAATACTTTGTTACCATAGATATGATCATAAATAACATGTGAGGAAATGTTTTATTATTTCATTTTTTATAACATGTTTGGGGGAAACCCAAAATTACCTATATACCTTGTTTTTTCATAACATGAATATAATTGAATAATATAAATTGTGTATTTATTGTGTTGACCTTTATTAGAGGTCAAAACATAAGTATTGTTTTAATCAATATTATCTTTTGTAAACAAATGTTTTTCTTAGGTCAATTTTAAAATTGATCATTGGGCCATTTTCAAGTGAGCTCAATCCAAAAAAAAAGGATGTTTTTGGGATATCATAATAAAACCTCAAATATAATGTCTCTAGGACATTACTAAAATATGATTTGTTTAGCCCCCCCATAAAATGTATGGTCCTCAGGTCATTTGAAAATATAATGTATTCATATCACCCCACTAAACAAAATGAAACCCCAAAATATCATTTAGGATAAAATAAAAAATTAAGAAAAATTGCCCTATTTATTTTCATGAAATTGATTTTAATTTCCAATTATCATTTAAATTAAATACTTCTTCAAGGTTATTAATTTAAAATTGATTAAACCAATAGTAACTATTTCATTAGATTATTTTAGTGTCTTGTTAAAAATATTTAATTTATTAAAAAATATTATAAAAATTAATTTCTTTATTGATTCAATTTTTTGTAGTTGATTGAAAATTGTATATATCCAAATATTTATCATTGGACTGTTAATATTATAATCATATGAGGTATAATCATGATAATATTTTATGGAATCTTAAATTATAAATCATTTCATGTGGATTAAAAGTAAGGATATAATTTTCTTAACTTGTGTTTAACTTATTCATTTTGTAAATCATTCAAAGAATATTTTACTTCACATTGATATTTTTTTATTATCTCCCTCTTTAAAACCAATAAAAATTTAATTTTCTTCTTCCCTGTTGATATAATATTTACCTCTTACATTTAATACATAGGAAAATATATTCCATATTTTTTGTTTTCCCCCTCCAAATGTCCTCATAGATAGAATCTTTAAGTCATTTCCCACTTTTCAAATATTATTCACCATAATAGTATCTCCAAAGAACCCTTTTAATTCCATGTAATGATCTTCCATGAAGCTCCCATCGTCTCTTTATGATTTTCTCCTCTGAAGTTATAAAATACTCCACTAAAATCATATATTTGTCAACATCATTAGATTATGCCACACATTATTTATTACCTCCATCCTTCTTGATGAAATGATCATTAAAACCAACTAAATAAATCTTTGACTATCTTATTTATTATCTTTTATAACCTAACTATCATAACCTGCCAAATTTTTTCTCTATGTCGTTATTTATAGCTATCTAATTTCGTTAATATTGTGTTATTAATAAATCCATCTTAAAAAAATAAATTTAAAAATTCTAAATATATTTCTATTTTCTCATTGTTTATAAAAACATTAACTCCTAAGTCTCAAGTTTCATCATTTACTACAGACAGTTAAACACACCTTGTCCCCAATATGAAAATTTAAGAATCACTTATCAATTACTAAAAAAGATTACAGAATACTATCATGAGTGGAAATGAATTTCCATTTAATAGGTAACTCTATTTATTAATAAAAAAATTTATATTTTAAAACCTATAGAGTTTTATCTAATAATTTGAAATCAATGGTAAGAAATTAACAAGGTTTCTACATTTTTTTATTTTCATTTCCCATATTAATTAAGAAAAAAAGGTGTAATTGTCACAACCCGTCCCTCGGGTCCCGTGCCGTGACTACCCTAAACCCACCTTCCATAGGCCAGGGGCTGGTGACTAGTAGAGGAAAGGCGTATCCCTATAATTGGAATGCATTTCCTTTAAACCTATACAAACACACAGAGTAGGATGAAACAAGAAGCAACCACAAAGTAAACTACTATAGAACAAGTGTATGGAAAGTATAGGGGGCCAGAATAGAAGCCCAATTGGAAATGTACAAGTACAAATGAAAATTACCAACAACTAAAAAGTGAAAAGAAACTCTTAGATCATCCACCACGGATACTAACTGAAGGGTAGGTATAAAACACGATCAGTAGTCCCTGCGTCATGTCACGCCGAAGGGTCCACCTCCGAGCACCATCCAGACCTGGGTCCCTCAGCCTTGATCAATGTTGTACGTCATCTACACAAGACACAACTAGGTGTGGGAGATTCCCATGCAGGGGTGAGTATAAAAATACTAAATAGTGACCCTAAGACCCTATAGGTCTCTTAAATTTCACAAAAGAAAAATCACAAATCAAGACATCAACTCTACTTAGGTATATGCCCATACATATACCTATGTTATCGAGATATACTCATCACATACATGAGGGAAGTATACCACAAAGTTAACACCACTAAGGTATAAGTACCACATAGTTAACACCATGAAGATAGTACCACAAAGGTAAAATTACCACACAGGTATCACCACGAAGATAGTACCACAGAGGTAAAAGTACCACAAAGTTATCACCACGAAGATAATACCACGAAAGTAAAAGTACCACACAGGTATCACCACTAAGATAATACCACGAAGGTAAAAGTACCACACATGTATCACCATGAAGATAGTACCACAAAGGTAAATGTACCACAAAAGTATCACCACGAAGATAATACCATGAAGGTAAAAGTACCACATAGGTAAAAGAATTAATTCAAACAGAGTCTCAACTCAAACCAGGTTTTTAGTGAAGTATTGAAGAACAGATGATTAGTCTCGAAGATAGATCATATTATTCTATCAATAGACGCTACATCTGATCATACAGAGTATGACCCACATAGGATCGATAGTTACTAACTCACGTAATGATCCACACAAGATCTGACCCGCCCAGAGTCGATAGGTAACTAACCACTGCTGACCCACATAGGATCTGACCCACACAGGATCGGTACGTGTTGAACCACATAGGATTTTTGATCTCTGACCCACACAATATTTGACCCACATAATATCGGTATTTATGACCCACATAGGATCGCTGAGCGCTGACCTCCGTATGATCTATCTCCATCCTTCGCCTCACTATCAGCCATTGGATTCCTCGCACCTAGGGCGCTCGTGTTCCGTAAAATCATCCCTTGAGATAATGGTCATACCTTGACCACCACTAAGCTCTGCAAATGAGTAACCCAAATAACCTCCATGTCTTAAGGGTTCCAACGCGATAAAAGGTGCATCAATCGGACGCCCGGTCTGGGACTTATACGCGTTTTAGTTCCGAGGGCCCAGTTGGATTCGGGTTCGATACAACCCGGCCATACTACAACTATCTCCCAAACTCAAGAGAAGTATACCAAAAGGATTGTCTCGATTCAAGGATCTCATCTCCACTAAAGGTTCGTCAAAAAGACATCAGGTTCTCAAGATATGGCCCTTTAAGTGTTTCTGGGCCCGGTTGGCTCGGGTCTAGTCCGACCCTGTCTGACTGACCCGGCCCGCGGGCATCGCACAAAATCTATCCCGCAAGGGGGCATCTAGACATGAAAGTGGGGTTGGCCCAAAAATGGGAGACCCGCAAGGGCAGACCAGCTCGAAAGGGGGAGGCCCAAAAAAGGTGGCCCGACCCAAATAAGGCGGCCCGAAATGTTTGGCCCTGACATGTAGGGCGTAGCTTGCAAGGGGTGGCCCATCCCTTGTCCGACTGAGATGGAAAGTGGGGAAATGTTCCCCCTGGTATCCTGAATGGTCCAAAGTTCATTCAGTTTCGTTAAACCACAGTGCCACATAGGTGTTGCCCAGTTTTCGTGGAACCCGCCGGAGGTGCGGGTTCGGCCTCCTCCAATATGGCTCCAGTCGTGGCCTCCTGCTCACCGGCGGTGCATGAAGGTGTGCTGCCCTTCCCATATTTAGCTGGACACTTAGCCAGTCGCCTTCTCGGACTACTGCGGCTGACGATCCACAGTCCCTTGCACACCGGCGGGGTGCAGCGGCGCACCGCACCTCCCCCACGGCCGTCCAGTGTCGGCCGCTCCGTTGACCCCAACGGCTTTGTGTCGTGGCCTCCTCTTACGTCGTGCATTGGTGCATCACCTCCTTCATAGCTGGTTGGTGTTTCCATACGGGCAGTCATCCACAGAGGGCACAAGGTTAGAAAAGGTTGCGGAGGGTTCGAGCCAGTTTCGTTAGGCCTGCACCCTCTACGTTTGCTCATGGTCAAAGGGAGGATAAATTTTCTTATCAATTTCTTATTATAAACAAAAATAATAACCCCAAAAAGATAACCCATAATAACCTCCCACAAAAATGAATGAATCCAAGATCAACCCATTTGTCGGTTCGTCCACGTTCTTCATATAATTCTAGAACAGGGAAGAGGGAATCATTTAGATTGCGTAAACGAATAAACCCCCTACCTCGTAAACCTATTGGAGGGTTCCTGCGCTTGAAGGTGGATCGTGTTCTTCATTCCCACAACTGGTTCCCAACGATGTCACTCGTACTTTTTCCTCCTCAACTAGCTTCCAAGTCACTGCTCGGATATTGATCTTCAGTTTGTGGTTTGATGTCGCTCGTCACCGCCCGCCAGAATCAGCTCCGTCCTCTAAAGGTTCAGCATGTCAACACTCTTTTAGTACTTCTTGGTTTGGCGAAACTGTGTCGATACCCATCCCCAAACTCCATATATAATAGAGAGGGTAAGGGTAGGTAACGACATGGGGGATTAATGGGGACACATTAATTATGAACCTTCATAATTCCCCAATGATTTCATTACATAATATTGATATGTCAATACATTTATTGTCTTAACACATCACTGGACCCACACTCCACAAGTCCGTTGGTGGCGAAGAACGAAAATAAAATAATAAAATTATTTCATTTCATTAATTTTAAAAAATGTCACAAAACATAACATTTTATCCAAACCTACTACTGTCTAAGTAAATTCTAACTTAATTGAATCCTGAGGCTGCAGATTCAATGATTCCCTCATATTTTTAATCCGACATTCTGTTCAAAATTTAGAAAATGTTGTTCGCACGTTTATTTAACGTACATTAAAAAAGTTCATTAATTTAATAATGTTCACCCTCGACCCATGTCGATCAGAGTTAGGATCTGCCTAAGGAGTAAAAGCCCTAACAAACTCAACAGTACTCTCGGATTTTCAATCTGAGTTACCGTTTATATGTGATGGATTTTACAATCAAATAATTTTTACATAATTATTTTATTTACGGCCAAAAACTAACTTTTACTACTGGTCCATGCCAACTAATGTTAGTATTAGTATAAGGAAAGCATACCCTCATGAGTTCAACAACGGTCTTAGATTTTCAATCTGAGTTACCGTTCGTGAGTTATACGTATTTGAAAAATAAAATAATATTATTTAATTATTTTATATACGGTTATGCCATATTTTCTTCTTCCAATAGGAGTCCTGCACCGATTAAATTATGTTGTGCCTAGGGTCAACCCGCCATCCTTAACACAACATTGCTCTCAGATTTTTGATTCAGGAAATTGTTTAAAAGTTATTCCAAATTTTCAAGAAAACTGCTTACACTCACTAATTAAAGCATAACAAAACTTTGACGGATCTTTCAAGCACTTTGGGCCTAAGAATCACACGCCATGTGATTTCTCAGTCTCAAAATAATTCCATATAATTAAACAAAATATACAGAATTTCTGGGACATTAAATTCTTCCCACCTTAGGGATTTATATCTCTGAAATCCATAACATAGACTAAGAAAACAAATGGGGGGTACTGAGCACGAATCTGATCCTCCCTCTCCCATGATATCTCCTGAAGGTTCCATTGCTGTTAGTGAACACTCACCAGATGTATCAATGACCCATATAGGACTCACTCCTGTCAATCCTCAATCTCTACTAGAACATCCATAAATGTAACCCCGTCATCAAAGTCTATCATGCCATGGTCGATGACGTGTGATGGATCATGCACGCATCTCCTCAACTGCGTCACATAGGAAACATTATACACATGGTGAATCTGTGGGTAAATAGATAGATGGTACACCCCCTCTCACACTCCGCTAAGAATCTATAAAGGTCTGTTGAACCTCATAGATAACTTATCACCACATCCAAACCTCTACAATCATCGTTGGGGTGAGAACCATAGAAGTACATGGTCTCCCTCCTCGTACCCCTAGGGTCTCTATCTCTTGTTGGCATAAGACTTCTACTGACTCTAGGCAGTCTTCATTTGCTGACATGGGAGGTGTCGTGATATAAACTCTTCCACTACTTCTTTCATTTCTGGCCACCAATACTGACGTCGGATGTCCTGGTGCACCTTCACAACTCCCTGATGTACCACTAAGGGGATGTATGGATCTCCCTCAACACATACTCCCGAAGAATCAGTGGTACCATGGTGCATCCTCTAAAGAGGATGATATGCTACCCACCTTTAAAAAATCTTCTAGGAGACTTTCATAAGGATATCTGAGAATTTCAGGCCTCACAGTCAATGACTCAAGATGTGCCCCCCAAATTTGTTGAAATTTTTGCGGTGTTATAGTCGTAATATTGAGGTAAGTTTCTCCATCTTTATCCACAAAGGATATCTATAGTGCGACTAGGTGATCTGATGCCTCACTCCGTATTTGTAGACTATAGCTCCTGCTGAGTGCATCTGCTACCATGTTCCCCATCCCAGAAGTACAAACTATCTCAAAGTCATTGTCCTAGAGGAACTCTAGCCATCTTCACTGTTTCATCTTCTGAATGCTCTTCTGACACTTCTCCATCCACAGAAAAGGATCCCCCTTCTTCATCAAAGTTTGCAAGGGTGCCGGTACCCTGGAGAAGTCTAGTTTAAAACTTCAATAGTACCCAGCCAAAGAAAAATACCCTCTCCCTTAGGTGAGGTAATCCTAGTTACATATTTTGAAAAGTTGTCCCCACACTCTTCCACTCCTGTTGGGAGATGAAAACCCCAAACTCTCACTGCCATGAGGGTAAGGTTGGCCAACTTAAGAGTGATCGGCTACACCCCCATATGTCTGATTTGATCCTGTGCTACATGGGTTTCCTCTTTTTCTATCAAAGGAAAACCCAATCCAATACTTTTGATATACTACATAATTTTTTTCTAATATATTCAATATGAGTATGAACTGTGGATGTCTAGTCCATATCCAAACTAACTTCATAAGGCCTCAACACTGCCACCAAGAGGTTCCAACCGAAACTCTCACCTCAAGGGTCAGATCACACCATCGACATAAGAGTGATTATCCAGTCTTACCGAAAGGTTTCTCCAGATGTGAGGGTCAATTCTTCATCATAACAGGAAACTCTAGCTATTGAACAAGTTTCATGGAAAGAAGGAATGATTGGTACCTTTTTCTATTAATACGACATCTATTAGTATACACCGACAGTTCCTCGAATCATTCCTGAAGCCCTTGGGTCACACTCCTTGACCGCATGAAGCTACTCCCTTTCCCTATCCTCCAACTCCCTGAGCCTGGTGGGGACCACATTGGGGTGGTGGTTGTGACATGTCAATAATTATACCACCTCATCATTCTCTCCTAGATCCACTTCCATGTCTGCTACCCTATAGATTCATCTTTCCCTAACACTTCCTCTCCTTGAAACATATTACACGCCCAAGTCTCTGAGACTGGCATCAATTCCATATTATCATACTGCTAACATACATTGTCTCTATTCCCTTAGCCAAAGAACATTCAACCACAAAGGTTCTCTCTAGCACCCTAACATAAGTAGGAATGTATAGAGGAATAGTGATGGCTTGGATGTCCCTAAACACATCTCGCTCGGAGTTCCGAGCCCTGAAGCACTAATCGTACGATATTCATTGAGTACCTAGGATGGTCAGTACACCTTGTTGAATACTCAACTACCGACATGTAGTGCTACTGAATCTGTAGAAGCTCTAGGAAACTCTCATCCCATAGCTCTTTATGGAAAGAGATCCCCTTCTTTGTGGAAGGTTATCAATCTTATTCACAGAAAATTCACCTATTTGTAAGATCAGGGAAACCCAAACCCTGTCATCATTCTGTTGAGCCTCACAGAAGGATCTCTACTAGGACCACCATCTGATCGAATGGTTCCCTGGCTAGATGGAAACTCATCCACCTCCCCAATCCAATACTTCCCCGCATGTGAGTTGGTTTCTCCTCAGAACCTGAGGGGTATCTAATTCTAAAACATGTGTAAGGAACTAAGCCTACGTGTGTACTCTAATGGTACCACTAGTTGTAACTACTGACCAAGGGGCATTGATATAGCTAGAACACTACCGAAAGGTACTATCTTGGGAAACATTCCATGTACTGAAGCTTCTTCACCCTATGGACCATCCTCATGGTCATGCACTGGAAAAGACTAGTAGCTAAGAAAACCATCTTCTCTACTGGTGTAACAACTTGGCGGAAAACACTAGCCATAGCCTACATCCAGTCCTCAGTTAATGGGAATGTCTCTTACCTTGAAACCTTGGAGGCCTTTACCATTGTAACCTATGAAATGTTCTCAATCGGTGTGCAATATCTGCAAGTGATCCTGGTGGTAACTTCTTCCCAATAGGTGGTGGGGCTGTTGGTACACCACACGAAGGTGCCAACATAGTAAGAGGGCCCTACACTAGAGCCTCGTAGCTCGGTGGGCTGTCATTGTGTACTCTCTCAGGAATCCTGGACGGTTGCCTATGTGGAAGCATCTAGATAAGGAATAGGTGTGCCAAAATAATTAAGTTATACTTGGTGAGTTGACTGATTGAAAATAATAAGAAAAAGTTTTCAAAAAAATAACACACGCAATCAGTGTTTTTGTGTGCTGAGTCAGAAATTAGAATTCATGGTTCATGTGTAAGGATATGTCGGCCGCCACACCAACATTGGATTCCCTAAACTAAAAACCACACTCATAACACATAAAACTATTTCCACATTTAAAATATTAGAGTCCTAGTTCTTCATTTGAACAGACTCCTCTGACACAACATTTTCATGACTCGTTCCTCAGGGCCCATACCCTGACTACCCCAAGCCCGCCTTCCATAGGTCAGGGGCTGGTGACTAGAACCAGAAAGGTGTATCCCTATAACGAGAAGTAATTTCCTTTAAACTTTTGCAAACACACAAAGTTGAATGAAAAAAGAAGCATCCTCAAAGTAAACTGCTATATAAAAAGAGTGCTAAAAATATAGGGGGCTGGAATACAAGCCCAACTAGAAAAGTACAAGTACAATTGAAAAGTACAAACTACTAAAAAGTGAAAAGAATCTCATAGATTTTCCACCATGGATCCAACCTAAAGGGTAGGTACAACTCAAGATTAGTAGTCCTTTCATCACGTCAGGCTGAATGGTCCACCTCCGAGCACCGTCCATACATGGCTCGCTCAGCCTCGATCAATGTTGTATGTTTTCTGCACAAGACCCAACCATGTGTGGGAGAATACCGTGTAGGGGTGAGTATAACGATACTCAGTATGGACCCCGAGATCTTGTAGGTATCTTAAAGTTCCACAAAGGAAAAACCAATAAGTAAGAAATAAACTCTACTTAGGTATATTCCAATACATATACCTATGTTATCGAGATATACTCATCTCACACATGAGGGAATTATACCCCAAAGGTAACACCACGAAGGTAGAAGTACCACATTGGTAACACCTCGAAGATAGGACCATGAATGTAAAATTACCACACATGTATCACCTTGATGATAGTACCACACAGGAAAAAGTACCACACTGGTATCACCATGAAGATAGTACCACATAAGTAAAAGTACCACACAACTTTCACCATGAAGATAGTACCACGAAGGTAAAATTACCACACAGGTATCACCATGAAGATAGTACTATGAAGGAAAAGGTACCACATAGGTATCACCACGAAGATAGTACCATGATGGTAAAATTACCACACAGGTAAAAGAATTAGTTCAAATGGAGTCTTAGCTCAAACGATTTTTTCCGTAATGTATAGAAGTATATATGATTTGTTAGGAAGCAAGATCATCTTATTCTATCAAGAGGCACTGATTCTGACCATATGGATTCTAACCCACTCTATATCGATAGGTACTAACCCCCACAATTATCCATATAGGATTCGACCCACCAAGAGTCGATAAGTAACTTACCCTCACTTACCCACACAGGATCTGACCCACACATGATCGGTATGCGCTGACCCGTAGAGGATCACTGAGCACTGACCCACATAGGATTTTATGCAAATAGGATTGGTATGCACTAACCCACATAGGATCGCTGAGCGTTGACCCACACAGGATCGGTATATTCTCACCCACACAAGATCGTTGAGCGCTGACCTTCATATGATCTATCTCCAACCTCTGCCTCACTGTCAGCCACTGGATTCCTCGCACCTAGTGCACTTGAGTTTCATAGAATCTTCCATCACAATTTCTTTTGAACCTCAACCACCACTATGATTTTTAAATGAGTAACCCAAATAACTTCCATGTTGTAATGGTTTCAACATGATATATGGTCCATAAATCGGACACCCAGTCTGTGAGTTATAAGAGTTTTAGTTCTGGGGGACCTGGTGGGACTCAGGTTCGATCAAAACCAGCCATACTCCAACTATCTCCAAAACACAAGAGAGTTATACAAAAAGGACCATCTCAATCCACGTATCCCAACTCTGCATATGGTTCATCAAACGGATGTTTGGTTCTCATGATACGTCCCTTTAAGTGTTTCTGGGCCCGGTTGGCCTGGGTTCTGTCCAACCGGGTCAGACCGACCTTGCCTGACCTAGTCTGGGCTGGGCTGATGTTCGGCCCTACCTACAAGGGGGTGGCCTAGCTAGCAAGGGGGGTGCTTGCAAAGGGCGGCCCAAAAGAGGGCGGCCCGACCCAAAAGGGGGTGGGGGCGACCTGCAGGTGGCGGTCCGACCCAAAAGGGGGCGGCCCACAAACGGATACCCACAAGGGGGAGGCTCGCCCCGAATAGGGATGCCCACAAAGGGTAGCTCAGATGTGTAGGACACAGACCGTAAGGGGCAGCCTAGCCATTTTCCACCTGAGCTGCCAAGGGGGGAAACTTTCCCCCTGGTATCCTGAACGGCATGGAGGCCATTCGGTTTCATGAAACTACGGCGCCATGTTGGTGCCACCCAGTCATCGTAGAACCCACCAAAGGCATGGGTTCGGCCTCCTCCACTGCAGCTTCAGTCATAGCCTACTGCTCTTCGGTGGCGCATGACGGCATGCCACCCTTCCTTTCCTTTGTCGGCCGCTGAGTCGGCTGCTTTCTCCGACTGTCGCAGCTGACACGTTGCGGCTCCTTGCACACCGGTGGTGCGTGGTGGTGCGCCAAACCTCTTTCTTGGTCGGCCGGTGTCGGCCAATCCGTTGACTATCATGGCTTCATGTTATGGCCTCCTCTTGTGGCATTCATTGGAGAGTCGCCTCCTTCATAGTTGGTGGGTGTTGACGCGCCAGCGGTCTCCCACAGAGGGCGCAAGGGTAGTAAAGGATGCAGAGGGTTCAGGCCGGGTTCGTTAGGCCCTCGCCCACTGTGTTAACTCATGATCAAGGGGAGGATAAAAACGGTTTAACAATTTATTGTTTTAAAAAACAATCAAAACCCCACAACAATACCCCATAACAACCTCCTGTAATAATGAATGAATCACGAATCAACCAGTTAGTCAGTTAATCCACATTATTCATATATTTCAAGAATGGGGAAGTGGGAATCATTTAAAGTTCACAACTGAATAAGCCCCCTACCTCATAAACCCATTTGAGAGAGAATGCGCTTGAAGGTGGATCATGTTCTTCGTTCCCGCAACCGGTTCCCAATGATTCCACTCATACATCATCCTTCACAACTAGCTTCCAAGGGCATCGCTCGTACGTCGATCATTAGTTTGTGGTTCGTTGTCGCTTGTCACTGCCCAACATAACTGACTCCGTCCTCTAAGGGTTTGGTGTCTTGGCACTCTTTGAGAACTTCATTTCATGGAGAATCTATGATTATACCCATCCCCAAACTCTATATATATAGGAGAGGGGTAGGGTATGAAACGACATGGGGTATTAATGGGGGATCATTAATTAGGAACCTTATTAATTCCCCAATGACATCGTTACTTAAGATTGACAGATCAATCCATTTATTGTCCTGACACATCGATGGCCCCACAATCTGCTTGTCTATTGGTGGAGAAAAAAGAAAAGAAAATAATAAAATTATTTCATTTCATTTCTTTTAAAAAAAGTCACAAAACATAAATTTTTCTCCAGACCTACTATGGTCAAAGTAAAGTATCCCCTAAGAGAATCCCAGCGCTACAGATTCTATAGTGCCCTCGGATTTTTAATCTGAGCTTCGGTTCAAATGTTGGAAAACGCTGCTGACGCATTAACTGAACGTACCTTAAAGAAAGTTGAATAAATTAATAATGTTCACCCACAACCCATGTTAGTTGGGGTTAGGCTCCGCTTAAGGAGAACACACCCCAAAAAACTCAAAGATACTCTTGTATTTTCAATCTGAGTTACTGTTTAAAAGTTATGAATTTTACAATAAAATAATTATCACTTAATTATTTTATTTGTGGCCAAAAAACTAACTTTCAATAGTGGCCCGCACAATCCAATGTTATTATCAGTCTAAGGAAATAATACCCTCACAAGTTCAATGGTGGTCTCTGATTTTCAATTCGAGTTACCGTTCATGAGTTATAATCATTTTAAAAATAAAATATGTTTATTTAATTATTTTATTTACAGTTATGTCGTTTTAGGGTTTTCCTACTGGAGGCCAGCGCCGACTAAACTTATGTATCTCATAGGGTAAACCAGCCATTATGAATGCAATGGTTCCCTCAAATTTATGATCCGAGAAACTGTTTAATAGTTATTCCACTTTTCCAGGAAAAATTCTTACACACACTAATTAATGACTAATAAAACTTCAGTGGATCATTCTGTGCACTCTGGGCCTCAGAATCACGCATCTTTAGATTTCGATGTCTTGATATAATTACATATAATAAAAAACAAATTTATACATAATTTCTCTAACATTAATGTAATTTATTTTGGATCAATGGGGTATATTTATTTAATAAAAAATCAGTTTAACTGTGTTTCCACTATAGATAGTGCATTAAATCTCAATGAAAATTTTTTATTCACCCATTTTTATATTGATATAATGTGATATGGATAAATTTTAAGCAACAAAATGCCTCCTTATTGAAAAATAACTTTACTCATCTTAGTATAAACCCTTATATTCTTTTTTACTTTATTGTTTTGAGTTATATTTAATATCATCCAGTATTTTATTTATATAACATAATGTTTTCCACATAATCCACATATAAATTGTATATTACAATTTCAATAAAAATAGGGGATACTTCAGTAAATATCCTTAAAATTTTTCATTATAATTGTTCTATATTGAGTAGAATTATTTCAAAATCTATCCCAATGTAACCACTTATGAAACTATTATAATTTTATATGAAATTTAAATCTCATATAACTTTCTGAAGAATTATTAAAAAACACTATATTTTCATCAATTTGAGCATGGTATGATGATCTCATTTTAATTTTCATTCTATAATTATTACAAAAATCATTAAAGAAATTATACATATAATTAAAATCTCTATTTTAAACCATTGAATTTTAAATCCCATTGTATCACTTTATGTTTTTATATGTATTCCTTCGAAATTAATTTAATGTGTCTTATAGCTTGATTTAAATGAAACACCAAGCCTAATTTAACAATGATATATTTTATCATTTATAATGTAATTTTGTATTAGTGGGTATAAATATTGTTTAAAAAAACTGAAACATTTATAGAAGTTATTTTATTAATTCAAATTATTACATTAATTCTTAACAAAAAAATATTTTCATGATAAAAATAATTATTTTTATAATGAAATTTACTTTTATAGGTGTTATGAATTTTTATATAATAAATATATTGATGAAAATATAAAAATTATGTTATTAAAAATAATTTGAAATTATAAATAATCATTCATTAATAATTTATCTAATGGTTAGAAAGTAATATAAATTTATTTTAAGGAAAAAAGATTTATTTTTTAGAAAACTATTTTTATGTGCGAAATTTATTCGGAACATAATAAATATAATAAATAATTTTTGATTTTTGATGTAAAATTAAATGGGTAGATTTTATATTCAATAAAATATTTTAACATTAAATTAATGTTTTTTATGAGTAATGTAATTAATGTACACTTCGGTTTATGCAAAAAAATTCTTCTAAAAAACCATTTTTGTTGGATTATGCATGTTTATATTAAAATTAATTACCAATAGTTATAGAAATTGTATTTGATAATATGGATTCCATAACTTTTATTATAATTTAAAAATTTGTTAGTTTTGAAACATTCATTTTTTTCTTAATGAATACTAAGAATACTAGAAAACAATTCCATTATTTGGGTTAAAACGTGTTTATCATGTGATAAACTAAAAGATAAAGGTTAAAGATACATGTATACTTGTTTAAATATTATTGGATGAATATGTTTTAACTTTATATTCTCCTTTATATATTGGAAAATTTTCTCCATGTGACCCTGAAAGTTACCTTATATTATTTAAATCTTTTAAGTAATTCCATGTGTGTCCCTCCCCTCGGTCATAAAATATCTACTCATCTCCTATCATAATGATAAATAATTATCCTTATATATATCAATAAATACCAAAAAACATTACTGTATTCCTTAATTTTTTTTATTTATCCTATGTTCTTACCCAAATATGATCCTATGAAGGCTTAAGTTGTTAGCCAAAATAGGCATCTTAAAGAAAGTGTAATCATCTTACCACAATCATTAAAAATTTAATTATAATTATACTTCTAATAAAACTGTTATATCTATTCTAACTTAATTAATATATTTTAATCAGTATAATGACATTTTATAATGATAACTAAACAACCATTTTCACCTCCTTTTTATCAAATTGGAAATGAAATTATCGCTCGTGCATAAGTGTGGAATACCGCCTTCACATAGTGATATGATTCATTTTACATCACCATAAATCATCATCATTTTTTATGATTGATTTAATGTTTTTATATGATATTTATAAAAAAAAAATTATAATATCTTATCTGCCATTTTAAATTCCCATCCATTGGACAGCGACAACGTCACTTGAGCGTACATGTGGACTAAAACCTCTACGAAGTGATGTGATTTATTCTTCATCACTTATTTATATGAATTATTACTATAGTTTATATATTTAATAAATATTATAATTATGAAATGATTAATATTATTTAGATAATAAAATAATATCCAAGTGTTATAACCATAACTTCCAAACCGAAGAATACATGAAAAATGAATTAGTTAACACCTGAAATGAAAGTGATAGTGATATATTGAAAATGAATGGGAGAAAATATGTAATAATTAAATGATGTATGGTATTAAAATTATGATTATGGTTTAGGTATATATTTATTTTAAATTTTAATTTATCATACAAGAATTTAAAAGCACTTATAAATAAAGTCAGACTTGAGGTAAGTGTTTCTCATCTCACTTTTGTTTCTGTGAGACATATTCCATATCCATTACTTGTTTCTTTTATGTGGTTTACATAGTTTCAATTTTATATTTTATGATTTTAATATCTTTATATTAATGGTATTTAATGTTCTCTTTGATTTTATTTCATCCAAGGGGGTTATTATTCAATATTTATCACAGTGGTGAGGGTTTAACATTATAATCTTACCTTTTTGT
Organism: Viscum album; assembly: GCA_963277665.1. Taxonomy (NCBI): domain Eukaryota; kingdom Viridiplantae; phylum Streptophyta; class Magnoliopsida; order Santalales; family Viscaceae; genus Viscum; species Viscum album. The sequence continues at coordinate 136,311,196 of OY728131.1, forward strand.
AGGAAATCCTATAATGAAATTCCCATCGACAAAATTTTATGATTTACCACTCATAAATATCATGTATTCTTTCATAATATTATTATTTATATATATTTTACGTTTTCAATTCATTTCACTCTCTTTGAGTAATCATAACTCTAAAATAATTATTTAGGAAACACCATCTTTATTTCTCTCTTTGGTGGAGATCATTTTCTTCCATATTCATATTTTCATTAAAAAAATTTAAAATATAGATTATATATTATCCAATGATTCAATTACTCCATTTTTCCAACATTTTAATTTTTATAAAAATTCTTGAAATTAATATTCTAGTATTTTTCTGAGTGAGGTTGTTTTTTCATATTATGATAGGATATCATTATTTTATTGTTTTCTAATGAACAACTTTTCCCACTATTATGGCTACTATTTGTGTGAATATTCACATACATGTTTCTAAGGTTATTTTAATATTATTTAAATTTATAAATTTATAAATTTTAATTATGAGATATCAAAATAAAAAGGTGTTTTGTATATGAAATGTTCTGGTGATATTTTAAAGGCATTTAAATATATAAAAACACCATCTAAAGTTTCTCATTCCATACTAGGTATATTATCCCATGTTACCATAATTATTATTTATTTTAATTATTATTGAATATGATGTTCACATATTAATAAAAACCACTTTATTTTCAATGGTCCAAACTATGATGAAATGATAAATATTTTCATGATATTTGGGATATATAGGAATGAATTATGATTAGTTGATGGGCAGGTCCATTAAATCCCTCCAATGAATTCAGTAATGTTTAATGTTTATCAGTTCAAATGGAATAAGATTGGGTATCCCAATATCACGATAGGGTATATGGGAGGTTATCCCAAGCATGAAATAGTGTTCATGGGAGTTTATCCCATGCTTAATGTGGGTACATTGGTGGTTATATGAAGCCTAACATGTGATAAATTTATTAGTAGATAGCATTGATAAATGATTTCTTTGATTAATATTATTCCACAATGGTTATGTAAATATCCATTTCATGTCATTATACTTATGATATGATCTCTTGGGGCATGATTGTTCATACTTATATGATTCATGTATTATGAAAACCTAAAAAATTAAGACATGATTGTGATCTATGAATTGTTGGGTATAGTGTCCAAATTTTCTATTTATATTATTGTACCCTTGTTTTCTTTTTATTATTAAATATTATCATTTACTAATACCTCTCATTTTTACCCATAATAAATATAAGACCTCACCCCATATTATGTTTCTTTTCCCTAGGTTATAAATAAAATTTTTGACAAGGGTAAGAGTAATAAGTATACATTTGATAGTAAATTTGTGGGATATATAGAATAAATTTCATAAAATAATATCATTTTCATCCAGTATCCAAATACCTAAATCCTTTATTCTTCTATGTCATGTATTGTTATGTTATGTATTGAGTATTCATCTAAAATGATGTAGTATTTTATATAATGGATGAGTCACCTATGTTTGTATGAGAGTAAGGTTTAGTTATTTTTTAAAAGTAGTATTTTAGAACTATATTGATAAAACTAAGTATTAGAGGAAATCCTATGTTATTATAAATAATGTATTTTTTTCTAATAAAATTCATCGTTATCTAGATACAAGAATATTTATAGAGATGTGGCACAAATTCACCAAGGGTTAACAACACATAAAGTGTAATATGATGTATTAACATTATCCCCAATTGTGCACGATGATTGGGACTAAGACTGTACACCTATACAGACATTCCTAGATGATATTCATATGTTAATTTGTATTTTATTTTTCAAAAATGTTGATGCATTTGAGTATATAATTACTATAAATGGCATTTTTTAAATATAAGGATTCAATGATTATAAATAATGTTTCATGATTTTGATATCATATAAATAATTTTCCATTATTATTTAATATCTCTCTAGGATTATTATTTCTCACACTATTGTTTTTGATTTTAGTTAATGTATAAAACCTAAAATAATAATGTTAAAAATGAATGTTATGGGAAATGAAATGATTTTTCTCATGGGAAAAAATGAAGTATGAGATGGAATGGGAAAAATTATGATTGCACTTAACTGGATATCTCAATATATAATTAACAACCTCAACTTAGGGTAGTTTTTTGACACACATAATAATAAAAAATAGAGTTTCAAGGGAGTTCATTTGATGAATACCCTGTAGGAAAGAAGCTTCAACTTAATACCTGCTATGAATATTGTAAAAATCAATCAGGTAAATATCTAAAGGATTGATAAGATATTTTTGGTTTGGAAAATAAGGGAATATAGAAAATTATTTTTGAGAAAAAATGGTCATTTGATGGAGGGAAATAAAGTAAATCATTAAGTACCAATTATGTGACACCCGAGATTTTTATGAGTAATATTTTGTTTTTTATATATCATTAAAGGAATCTTTCACTACATACTAGCTTGGCTTACTTTACATGCAATCGCGACCTTCCTCGATAGCTTGCGTCGTACGCAATACCGAGTTTTACTAAACAACGATATGCTATTAAAATATTATTAAAACTAGCCGTTATGAATAGTAATAACCAATTTTTAAAATTTTATAAATTTTATTTTTTAAAATGGACTTCATTTTTGGATTCGGAATACTGAAATTAGCCTAGGGTGAAATTTTGGTATTTTTCTGAAAACTTTCAATTTTTGATGAATAGTGAAACCACTAAGTGGTAGGTTAAAAACTGAATTTTGCATAAAACATAATTTTACCGCTTCTGTGAATGGAATTTCAAAAATCCAACCGACACGGTTTATATCAGTAAGTAAAATGTGGTTCAATGGGATAAAAATAATTTTTTGGTGAATAGTAACTTTTTACTTTTTTTACCGCGGTTATTAGTAAATAGGGTAACTAAGGGTAAAAATGATATTATTATTACCCTAAAAAATGTCCTAATTCTATTGGATAAGTTTAATTCGACCAAAAACAACCTTATGAATAAAATATGACCATTTAGGCCCACTTGGGTTAGATTAGGACATTTATTATTAATTTATTTAAAGAAGGGTTAAAATAGTTAAAATCAAAGTTTAATAAGTAAATCATTTTTAATATGGGGTTATACATAAGATAAATTCAACTATACATATTCATTAGAAATATAGAAAGATTTCCTACATAATGGTATTTTATTTATAAATTTTAGACATTAAATAATTTAATTTATTTACGACACAATTATGATGCAGTAATTATCTTATTTATGAAATATTGACATAATTGATGTTATAAACACCAAAATAAATGTAATTTGAGACTTTTTCTGAATTAAAAAATTTTATAGGTTACTATGATATATTAGTGTTGATTTAATCAACTTGGTTCGAACATATAATTCTGTTATGACTTTCACAAAAATCATATATCAAATAGTGTCAAAATTGACACAAAATATTTTTTAAATAAAATATTATATTATTAATTGTTATTTTATTCCTAAAAATCTAAGGTTCGGCCAAATGACTTAGATAAGGATATATATATTAATAATAAACAATGTGGGGTTCGTTTGGCATGTTATAGTAAGTTTATTAACCATATAGTGAAAGAAATTAAAAAGACATGGTAAAAGTTAAATTATTTAACTTAGAGTTAAATCTAATTGATAAGGTTTAAATAATACCCTAAACTTGTCTAAATCCTATTGGTTGATATGATTTAGACCCTTACCCACTTTATCTTCGAAATAATACCCTTTGGAACCATTATAAACCGATTTTGACTTTAAAATAAAATAATATTCTGATATATTCCTAAGGTGCCCCTCTCCTCCCTTATAAAAGGGCACCTCCTCCCCCTCCTCCTCACACCAAATTGAGCACTCAAGCTCGGCCAACCCCTGCCATTTTCTCCTCTCCACTTACCTAGAATAATCCTAGAGGTCCTGGTCTTCTTCAAAGACCAATATTAGTTCCCTAAGTGGAGGATTCAAAGAAGCGTTCCAAAGAAGAGGTAATATCCATTACCGATCTTTTCAATTTCTTTCTTCTTAAACTTCTTCTTCTTTAGTTTTTTCATGATAAAGTAATAACATCAGTATTACTTACATACTGATATGTTATTATAAATATGAAACAACCCTAATTAACCTTCTATCCATCCTACGGAAAAATGAAATCACCGCGCGTGCGTACGTACGGAATACCGTCTCCACGCCGTGGTGTAATCTATTTTCCACCATCACTTTACAAGGATGGGTATAATGCTGTAATGAGTAACTATTTATGATTATTATAAAGTAATATTGATACTGAAATAATATATATATATACTCCAATACAATTCCACGATCATAGGAACGATATCATCACTCGTGCGTACGTACGGAATACCGTCTCCACGATGTGAAGCCACTCGTTCTACATGATCATCATTACATAATAATTATATAAATGAATTGAATGAATAAATATGATATATGTTACACTAATACCATTCTGGATATAAGGTATCTATAACCTTAAAAGAATAATAAGAATTTATTCGGCAAAACACGCATAAGAACAAAAGGCAATAAATACCCGAGTAACAAGTAACAATGAGATATTACTAACAAGAAGCTAAGAATATGACCATATATGATATCATATCAATATTTATGATTCTGTAATAAGTCAATAACATTATTTAAACCATTATACAGGATCTTTGGACACGTACAAAGCAAATCGTACCTAAGGTAAGGGAAATATCACAATCTCATTTTTATCCGAGATTGTTTATTCGTAAGTATTTACTGGGGTGTATTTTATCATCCACATCCATGTTTCATAAATATGTAATATTATTTCCATCCACCTACAATTGTTTAAATCCATTTTTACCCTTCGGTGAGTTTTTAGTAAAAGAAATGAAAGGAATCTTTTGTCGTTTTTCGTACGAGGTACTTTTTGACTTTTCCGACAAAAGTACGAAAAATGTTTTTTTAACTTATACGGCATGAATGGATTTTTAAAACATTATTTCCAAGAAGCTTCCTTTACAAGTTTTAATGTTTATTTTTAATCAACTTCTTTTATTTTAATGTCGTGTGACATGTTATGAAAGGAAAAATGTTTTTGAAGTAGAAAGGATATTTTCCTCAAGAATGGAGTTCAAGTATTTTATCAAAATTATTTTCCATCTAAGATAATAAAAGGGTTCTGTTTTTATCCCTATTATTACATGTATTTGATTATGTTGTGATGGAAATATTTTTATGAATTTCTTTATCTTATATGAATTGTTTTATGATGTCATGTTGTTTAAGAATCCCATTTTTATTACATGGGTTACGCTATGATGTATGGTTTATGATTATGTGGCACACATAAGCAAGGATTCATTATAAGATGGGTGGGACCTATATCTCCCTCCAATACATTGGGTAAAGATTTTATATCTCATGAGATAGACATGGTTGGAACGGTAGGTTATACCGGTTCAGTGAAACAGAACTGGAACGAGGGTGACTCGGTTCAGAAAGGGACTTTGTCCACTAAGATAGTCTTGGCAATGAGTCATGACTAACAAGAAATGATTTTCCATGATTATGTGTTCATGCCACAAAGTTTCAAGTTTCATGTTATGATTATGGGGATCTCATTTTCACTTCTATGATTTATTCCATGTTAATATATTTTGATCTCTTTTGCAGGTTATGATTTTCAAAAAGATATGATATGATTTTTATTTCCTTTATTTTCCCTTGCTGGGCATTTGAGCTCACCCTTTTATGTTTTCTTTTCCCCAGGTCAGGAAGATGGATATTAAGTAAAATATGCTAAAAGGGACCCTAGATATGATGAAATAAATGGGAGACACTGTAGAAGATTTATGAACCAGTTGTTTATGTTTCGCAGTTTCTAAAGACACTATACCTATACGGTCCTTTGTGGTTTTGTCATATGTTGTAATAAGTGTGCTTCAATTTTGAAGTATTAACAATGTATGTAAAGTATGGGTCTTTATAGTTGGTATCAGAGGAAAGGTATAGTCAACCTTTGGAAACTAGGATGTGAAAGCCTTAGTAAGAACCCTAAGGATAAGTCTAAGCATAGAACACAATCTTAGTGTTTTAGAAATGGCCATGAATACCCTAGGATAAAACCTCAAGTGTGAAATTTTATCCTTAATTATGTGGTTTTCCTATTATAATTAGTGTTGCTCACACTATTCTTCTTGGTTTTAGTCAATGGCCGGAACCCGAAGGAACCGTGTTAATGCGGAATGCGATGGGCAATGCAATGATTGTCCCCCTGAGCAACCAAACGATATAGGAGCTGGAATGAAAAATCTTGTAGCCATGCTCACACAACTTTCTCAAGCTATGAATCATGCAGGACTTCCAAACGAGCAAAGGAAGGAGCAATATTCTGTTGAATCATTCATGAGGCAGAGTCCACCTTCTTTCAGTGGGTCTACTGATCCATTAGTTGCTGAACAATGGATTAGTACTACTGAAAAGATATTTTCAGTTCTTCAATGTTCTGAACATGATAAAGTCATCCTAGCAGTGTATCGTTTGGAAGGAGATGTTGATCAATGGTGGAATCTTATTAAGAATATGAGGCAAAGGGATGAAATTGAGTCTATGGAATGGGACGAGTTCAAGAACTTATTTTTCAATAAGTACTTCCCTCGTATTCTCCGAACAAAGATGAATAAAGAGTTTCTTGAACTGAAGCAAAGGGATAATGAATCTGTTGGTACCTATGAAGAAAATTTTACACGACCTGCAAGGTACGCTTCTGGTATTATTATCCAACCTGAGAGTAAGATCGATCGATTCTTTAGTGGCTTAAAACCAAGTCTTCGAAGGGAGTTAGCCATAAGGGACTTCAATAGCAACAAGGAAATCATTCGATGTGCTCTCAAAGTCGAGATGGAGATTGGAGTAACCCATCAGTCACATGGGTTTGATAAGAAGAGGAAGATGGAATTCAAAGGAAAATCTAAAGAGCACACTGAAAAGAAGATGAACTTTCCCTTATGCTCAAAGTGTGGAAAGAAACATGGAGGGAGTTGTCTTAAAGGGACAAGTAAATGTTTTAAATGTGGAAAGGAAGGTCATCGGGAATTTGAATGCCGCGATAATGGGAAGAAGATGTCTAATGATGCAAACAAAGGAAGGGATACACAGAATGAACCTACTACACTTCAATGTTTCAAGTTCAAGGAGATGGGGCATTATTCCAATCAATGCCCAAATCCAAGGGTTGATGATGATGGCCGACGTCAACAAAATCTTAAGTCTAAAGACAAAGGAAAGTCACATGCAATTTCTATCAGTGATGTGGAGTACGATAACGAAGTGGTGAAAGGTACACTTACCATCCGCTCTAAAGTAGCAAATGTTTTATTTGATTCTGGATCCACCCACTCTTTTATTTCTGAAATTTTTTCTAAGGGTATCACCGTACTACCTCAACAATTAGATGTTGAGTTAGCTGTGACAACACCTAATGGAACAACAGTCGCATAAAAAGTTTATAATTCTTCTCCGATCGAAGTTTGTGGGAAAGTGCTTCCTGCAAATCTTGTGATCCTTCCTTTAGTGGAATTTGATGGGATTCTTGGCATTGATTGGATTTCTCTACATGGATCTCATATCAATTTCCAAATAAGGGAAGTCACATTTCATATTCCAGATCAATCTACGATCGTCTATCAATGCAAGGATGAACATAACCTTCTAGTGGAAATTTCTTCCATCTTATGGGTATTGATTCCACTAAATGAAGGTTATTTATCTCAAATGGTTGGTGAGAAACTCATGATTAAGAATATGCCCATTGTACGAGAGTTTGATGATGTATTTCCGGAGGAATTACCGGGTCTTCCACCAAATCGTGATGTTGAGTTTTCAATAGAACTCGTACCGGGCGCTTTGCCAATTTCAAAGACACCTTATAGAATGGCCCCAATTGAGTTGCAGGAATTGAAGAAGCAACTCCAAGAGAATCTTGATAATGGATTCATACGCCCTAGTGCGTCACCTTGGGGAGCACCTATTCTATTTGTTAAGAAGAATGATGGATCAATGAGACTCTGCATTGATTATCGAGAACTTTACAAGATCGCTATCAAGAAAAAATATCCTCTCCAACGCATTGATGACTTATTTGACCAACTACGCGGAGCTCAATACTTTTCCAAGATTGATCTTCATTCAGGGTATCATCAATTAAGGGTCAAAAGGGAGGATATACCAAATATGGCTTTCCGTACAAGGTATGGACACTATGAATTTATAGTGATGCCATTTGGTCTTACTAATGCCCATGCTATCTTCATGGATATAATGAATAGAGTCTTTAGAGACTATCTTGATCAATTTGTGGTAGTTTTTATAGACTATATTCTTGTCTATTCAAAGATCAAGGAATAGAATGAAGATCACTTGAGAATTATATTAAAGACCCTGAGAAAGGAGAAGCTTTATGCCAAATTTACCAAGTGTGAATTTTGGCTTCAAAAAGTTTCATTTTTGGGTCACATAATCTCAAAAGAGGGGATATCTGTGGATCCAGCAAAAACAGAGGTTATCGAAGATGGTCAAGACCAACAACAGTAACTGAGATCCAAAGTTTTCTTGGTTTGGCTGGATATTATCGACGTTTTGTAAAGGATTTTTCACGATTATCTAATCCACTCACCAAGTTGACTCGGAAAGGATTTAAGATTGTTTGGACAGAGGAATGTGAAGAGAATTTCAAGGAGTTGAAAAGAAGGTTATCCAGTGCACCTGTGCTCACACTACCTTGTAGTGGAGAAAGGTTTGTGATCTACAGTGATGCATCCAATAAGGGATTGGGGTGTGTTCTTATGCAAAATGATATGGTGATAGCTTATGCCTCACGACAGTTGAAAATCCATGAGCAAAATTACCCAACTCATGATTTCGAGTTGGCTGCGGTAATCTTTGCATTAAAGATTTGGAGGCATTACCTTTATGGTGAAAGGTGTGATATTTATACTGATCATAAAAGTTTAAAGTATATTTTCACACAAAAGGAGTTGAATATGCGTCAAAGAAGATGGTTGGATCTGATTAAGGATTACGATTGCTCAATCCATTACCACCCTGGGAAAGCAAACAAGGTGGCAGATGCATTAAGTCGACAAGACCATGCTAGTTTATCCATGATGAGGATCACAAAGGATCCAATATTTATGGATTTACAAAGGATGGATCTTGGAATTATAATGGAAGGGGAAAAATCTTATCTTTCTCAAATGAATGTTCAACCATCTATACATGCGAAGATTAAGGAGGCACAGAAAGAATATGTCGATTTACGAAAGAAGGTGCGAAATGTTCCTGAATTCAACCATGATTGTGATGGGATAATAAAGATCAGGAATCGGGTTTGTGTTCCTCCCATCCCCGAATTAAAGAAGGAGCTGCTGGATGAGGCTCATAGTTCTTCATTCTCTATTCATACTGGAAGCACGAAGATGTATAGGGACCAGAAAGAGTACTTCTGGTGGGATGGCATGAAAAGAGATGTTCCTGAATATGTCTCTCGATGCTTGGTTTGTCAACAAGTTAAAGCTGAGAGACAGAAGTCTAAGGGGATGTTACAACCATTACCCATACCCGAATGGAAATGGGAAAACATCACTATGGACTTTGTCACAGGACTTCCTAAAACATCCAAAGGCAATAATGCTATTTGGGTCATAGTTGATCGTCTTACAAAGTCGGCACACTTCATTGCTATTAGAGAGGATTTCTCTCTAGATCAGCTTGCCAGGATATATGTAAAGGAAGTGGTAAGATTGCATGGAGTACCACTTTCTATTATATCTGATCGGGATCCGAGATTTACCTCGAAGTTCTGGCGAAGTCTTCAGCATACTCTGGATACAGAGTTGAGTTTCAGCACTGCTTATCATCCCCAGACAGACGGTCAGTCTGAGAGAACAATTCAAACCCTAGAAGATATGTTGAGAGCTTGCTCTATGGATTTCAAAGGAGGTTGGGATCAACACCTACCTTTGGTGGAATTTTCTTATAATAATAGCTTTCACTCCAGTATTCAGATGGCTCCTTATGAAGCACTCTATGGAAAGAAATGCAGGACTCCAACTTGCTGGGATGAAGTTGGGGAAAGAAAGCTGTTAGGACCTGATCTCGTTGATGAAATGGAAGAAAAGGTTAGATCTATTCAACAACACATAAGAGAAGCTCAGAGTTGACAGAAAAGTTATGCCGACAACCGAAGAAAAGACCTAGAGTTTGAAGTGGGTGATAAAGTGTTCTTACGAATATCTCCCTGGAAGAGGGTTATGAGATTTGGAAAGAAGGGGAAGTTGAGCCCTAGATATATCGGTCCTTTCAAAATACTGGATCGTGTTGGGAAGGTAGCTTACCGATTGGCGCTTCCACCGAATCTCTCTCAAGTTCACGATGTGTTCCATGTATCTCTCCTGAGAAAGTACATACCTGATCCTTCACATGTACTCAGCTGAGAAGTTGTACCGCTGGAGAAAGATCTTTCTTATGAAGAACAACTGATAGGGATTCTGGATCGTAGCGAAAAAGTCCTACGAAACAAGACCACTCGATTGGTGAAAGTTTTATGGAGGAACCACCAACTTGAAGAAGCTACATGGGAGCTTGAGGATATGATGAGGGAGAAGTATCCTCATCTGTTTGTTACAAAGTGACGAATTTCGAGGGCGAAATTCTTTTTAAGGGGGGTAGAATGTAACACCCGAGATTTTTATGATTAATATTTTGTTTTTTATATATCATCAAAGGAATATTTCACTACATACTAGCTTGGCTTACTTTACACGCAATCGCGACCTTCCTCGATAGCTTGCGTCGTACGCAATACCGAGTTTCACTAAACAACGATATGCTATTAAAATATTATTAAAACTAGCCGTTATGAATAGTAATGACCACTTTTTGAAATTTTATAAATTTTATTTTTTAAAATGGACTTCATTTTTGGATTCGGAATACCGAAATTAGCCTAGGGTGAAATTTTGGTATTTTTCTGAAAACTTTCAATTTTTGATGAATAGTGAAACCACTAAGTGGTAGGTTAAAAACTGAATTTTGCATAAAACTTAATTTTACCGCTTCTGTGAATGGAATTTCGAAAATCCGACAGACACGGTTGATATCAGTATGTAAAATTTGGTTCAATGAGATAAAAATAATTTTTTGGTGAATAGTAACTTTTACTTTTTTTTACCGCGGTTAATAGTAAATAGGGTAACTAAGGGTAAAAATGATATTACTATTACCCTAACACATGTCCTAATTCTATTGGATAAGTGTAATTCGACCAAAAACAACCTTATGAATAAAATATGACCATTTAGGCCCACTTGGGTTAGATTAGGTCATTTATTATTAATTTATTTAAAGAAGGGTTAAAATAGTTAAAATCAACATTTAATAAGTAAATCATTTTTAATATGGGGTTATACATAAGATAAATTCGACTATAAATATTCATTAGAAAGCTAAAAAGATTTCCTACATAATGGTATTTTATTTATACTTTTTAGACATTAAATAATTTAATTTATTTATGACACAATTATGATGGAGTAATTATCTTATTTATGAAATATTGACATAATTGATGTTATAAACACCAAAATAAATGTAATTTGAGACTTTTTATGAATTAAAAAAAATTTCTAGGTTACTATGATATATTATTGTTGATTTAATAAACTTGGTTCGAACATATAATTCTGTTATGACTTTCCCAAAAAATCATATATCAAATAGTGTCAAAATTGACACAAAATAGTTTTTAAATCAAATATTATATTATTAATTGTTATTTTATTCCTAAAAATCTAAGGTTCGGCCAAATGACTTAGATAAGGATATATATATTAATAATAAACAATTTGGGGTTCTTTTGGCATGTTATAGTAATTTTATTAACCATATAGTGAAAGAAAAAAAAGACATGATAAAAGTTAAATTATTTAACTTAGAGTTAAATCTAATTGATAAGGTTAAAATAATACCCTAAACTTGTCTAAATACTATTGGTTGATAGGATTAAGACCCTTACCCACTTTATCTTCGAAATAAGACCCTTTGGAACCATTATAAACCGATTTTGACTTTAAAATAAAATAATATTTTGAGATATTCCTAAGGTGCCCCTCTCCTCCCTTATAAAAGGGCACCTCCTCCCCCTCATCCTCACACCAAATTGAGCACTCATGCTCGTCCAACCCCTGCCATTTTCTCCTCTCCACTTCCCTAGAATAATCCTAGAGGTCCTGGTCTTCTTCAAAGACCAATATTAGTTCCCTAAGTGGAGGATTCAAAGAAGCGTTCCAAAGAAGAGGTAATATCCATTACCGATCATTTCAATTTCTTTCTTCTTCAACTTCTTCTTCTTTAGTTGTTTCATGATAAAGTAATAAAATCAGTATTACTTACATACTGATATGTTATTATAAATATTAAACAACCCTAATTCACCTTCTATCCATCCTACGGAAAAATGAAATCATCGCGCGTGCGTACGTACGGAATACCGTCTCCACGCCGTGGTGTAATCTATTTTCCACCATCACTTTACAAGGATGGGTATAATGGTGTAATGAGTAACTATTTATGATTATTATAAAGTAATATTGATACAGAAATAATATATATATATATATATACTCCAATACAATTCCACGATCATAGGAATGATATCATCACTCGTGCGTACGTACGGAATACCGTCTCCACGATGTGAAGCGACTCGTTCTACATGATCATCATTACATAATAATTATATAAATGAATTAAATGAATAAATATGATATATGTTACACTAATACCATTCTGGATATAAGGTATCTATAATCTTAAAAGAAGAATAAGAATTTATTCGGCAAAACACGCATAAGAACAAAAGGCAATAAAGACCCGAGTAACAAGTAACAATGAAATATTACTAACAAGAAGCTAAGAATATGACCATATATGATATCATATAAATATGTATGATTCTGGAATAAGTCAATAACATTATTTAAACCATTATACAGGAGATTCGGACATGTACAAAGAAAATCGGACCTAAGGTAAGGGAAATATCACAATCTCATTTTTATCCGAGATTGTTTATTCGTAAGTATTTACTGGGGTGTATTTTATCATCCACATCCATGTTTCATAAATATGTAATGTTATTTCCATCCACCTACAATTGTTTAAATCCATTTTTACCCTTCGGTGAGTTTTTAGTAAAAGAAATGAAAGGAATCTTTTGTCATTTTTCGTACGAGGTACTTTTTGACTTTTCCGACAAAAGTACGAAAAATGTTTTTTTAACTTATACGGCATGAATGGATTTTTAAAAAATTATTTCCAAGAAGCTTCCTTTACATGTTTTCAAGTTTATTTTTAATCAAATTCTTTTATTTTAATGTCGTATGACATGTTATGAAAGGAAAAATGTTTTTGAAGTAGAAAGGATATTTTCCTCAAGAATGGAGTTCAAGTATTTTATCAAAATTATTTTCCATCTAAGATAATAAAAGGGTTCTGTTTTTATCCCTATTATTACATGGATTTGATTATGTTGTGATGGAAATATTTTTATGAATTTATTTATCTTATATGAATTGTTTTATGATGTCATGTTGTTTAAGAATCCCATTTTTATTACATGGGTTACGCTATGATGTATGGTTTATGATTATGTGGCACACATAAGCAAGGATTCATTATAAGATGGGTGGGACCTATATCTCCCTCCAATGCATTGGGTAAAGATTTTATATCTCATGAGATAGACATGGCTGGAATGGTAGGTTATACCGGTTCAATGAAACAGGACTGGAACGAGGGTGACTCGGTTCAGAAAGGGACTTTGTCCACTAAAATAGTCTTGGAAATGAGTCATGACTAACAAGAAATGATTTTCCATGATTATGTGTGCATGCCACAAAGTTTCAAGTTTCATGTTATGATTATGGGGATCTCATTTTCACTTCTATGATTTATTCCATGTTATTATATTATGATCTCTTTTGCAGGTTATGATTTTCAAAAAGATATGATATGATTTTTATTTCCTTTATTTTCCCTTGCTGAGCATTTGAGCTCACCCTTTTATGTTTTCTTTTCCCCAGGTCAGGAAGATGGATATTAAGTAAAATATGCTAAAAGGGACCCTAGATATGATGAAATAAATGGGAGACACTGTAGAAGATTTATGAACCAGTTGTTTATGTTTCCCAGTTTCTAAAGACACTATACTTATACGATCCTTTGTGGTTTTTTCATATGTTGTAATAAGTGTACTTCAATTTTGAAGTATTAACAATGTATGTAAAGTATGGGCCGTTATAAATTATTTCTCAATGTATCATGTGTGTGGAACATGGTAATTCTCTGAGTCAATACCCTAATCCAATGGATAACATCTAAACTAAGGAATGTTCTATGTTATTCCATTAAATAAATTAGATCATGTGGATAAAGTACACTTATCCTCCACTCTGGATTCAGGGATTTCATGTTAAATGTCGTAAGACTGTGCTCTATAAAATATCATTATTTACACATTATTTAAATTTTATGTGATTTTGTGAATTTATAGGCAATCTCGGCATATATTCCATATAAATTTATAAAATATGGATATAAATTTTTATATTATAAATCAAAATATTATTTTCTATAAGTGTGAGTATGGACATGAACTTCAAAAATAAATTACTTACATTTTACATATATTGATTCTTATTCTTATGGGGTACTTATCTCATATGGTTGTAGAGAAAAAAAACATTGAAGATATGACTATTTTAAGTTATGTTGTTTAGGTTTTAAAATAATAGTTTCCTAGTCTTCCTATAAATATGGAAGATGAGTTTTCAATAAAACTTATACCTGGTGAAAGATTTCTTTTAAATATTCTATATATAATGGTCGTAATTGAGTTTCTTGAATTGAATAAGAATCTCGAAGAGAATCTTGACAAGGGATTCAATTGGACATGTGTTTCACTATGTGGTACAAATATTATTTTTATTAAGAATAAGTATGGATCAATGTGACTCTTTATTGATTATTAAGAATATAAAAAATTCACAGTCAAGAATAAGTATCCTATGTCCAATATTGATGATTTTTTTATCAACCATGAGGAGCTAAATAATTTTCCAAGATTGAGTATCTTCATGGATACAACCTTTTAAGGGTTTAATTAAAAGTTAGTACACACCTAAAATGAACAACCTACAATTTATGGACACTATAAATTTATATAGATGGTATTTGGACTTACTAATTCCCCTACTATATTCAGGTATTAAATGAATATAGTCTTTAAATATTACCATAATCAATTTGTGGTATTTTTTATAGATGATATTATTATATACTTCAAGTGAAAGGAACAACAGGAAGATCACCTGAGACATATGTTGATAGACCTATGTATATAAAATATATATTTTAAATTTATTTAGTGTCAATTGTGGTTATAGAAAGCATACTTTTTGTGACATGTGATCACAAGGGAAGGTATGTCAATGTATCATTTAAAGATGAAAATCATTAAACATTTTTCGTGATTCAACACTATTATAGATATTTATAGCTTCCCTATATTGGATTTATATTATCATTTATTTGTGAAGAATGTCTTGTGGATGTTTAATCCATTAACAATGTGAATGTAGAAGGGAGTCAAGTTACTTTGGACTAAGGAATGTGAATAAACTTTCATGGTTCTGAAGAGAAGGTTGGTTAGTGGACCTATAATCACACAACTCATTAGTTGAAAAGGGTTTTTGATTTATAGAGGAGCATACATGAAGGTACTGGGATGTGTTATTTTGATAAATACCATGGTGATATCTTATTACACTTTTTAAATGACGTTTCGTGAGAAAACTTATCTGACTCGTTATTTAAAATTACTAGTCATAGTTATTTCATTGAATATATGGATGCACTATCTATATGGTGAAATATTATATATATATATATATATTGACCATAATATATTGAATTATGTATTCACATAGAAATATTTCAATGTTCACCAAAGTATAAGGTTGTGATCGATAAAATAACATGCATTCTCAATAAATTACCACCCTAGGAAAGAAAACAATGTGGTTGATACATTGAATCAAATGAATCATGATATCTTATATATGATGAGGTTCAGAAAATGTAGTTAACAGGGTGAGTGGTTGAAGCTAGTGGGCCATGAATTTAAAATTTTCTAATCATCAGAGAAATGAAAACCCATTTTTTCTGGCGATAAGGCCCTGATATTGTCTAAGTACCCACATGATTTAACCCCAGAAAAAATATAAAATTCATGAATACCTCATTCCCATTTGATGTGTGAAGGCTCGTCATAGGTTTCCATCATCTGTTGCTCAAAGTAACTAACATATAATCCCTCTATATCATCCACACATGCTTCTATAATCTTCCTGCATGATGTACATCAGAATCCAGGTTCCAGAATGGAACTCCAAAAAACACTTCAACCTAGTGAAGATCACTATGATCCATTTTCTTCGACCCAAGAAGACAAATGTGGATCAATTTCTCAATTAATATAATATATCTCTAGGAATCAGGAGGAGTGAGAACCTCTCAATTACAAAAAATGAATAATCATCTTCTTAGGAGGAGCTCCTCTCCACTTATATACTAGATATCTATAATACCCATCTTGGTTTCCCAACACCTGTGTAATAAAAATCCACTAAATAAGTATTATGAACATTTATTTATGATGAAATATACAATGAAATAAACATTTTTTACATATAATCACTTACTTTTAATATATTTTAAATATATTACATTATAATCCCAAGTCATTAACTCTACTTTCATCTCATGATAATATTAAACGAACATGGAATATTATTCTAACATTCTTTCATATAATAATAATCATTGTATTTATATAATCACTTGTAAATACATGTAATAAATAAATTTAGACCAATTATATTTTACCTTCATAATAATAAATTTTTTTATTAATTGTTGATCAATAAAACATAGATTATAGCTGGACCCCATGGTGGGTCTCACCAAGTCCTATATTCTTAATCAACAAAATAGTGTATATTCTAAAATCACTATTGAATGTGATCCTATAGGCCCTAATCTAAATAGTAGTGAATAAAATTCATAGACCATGATTGGGGTCTAGAAACCCCTAAAGGCCCCCCAATGGATAAGAAAAATTCATAAAAATCAATACAAATCTACAAAAACACATTGTGTAATATAATAACAGTATCATCGATATCTCATAAAGAAGGATGCACACATGTTTCATCATCCTTTCCTTGCTTTATTATTTAGTGATCTAATCAGAAGAACATACCTTCAACTACCCAGTCAATGAATTTTCGAAGGAACTACCATCCATATCAACACGGTTCGAGACATCTTTTCCTCAAACCAAAAATGAGAAATAATATCTTGATCATTCAACCAATTGAATTCCACTGACGATATACCCAACACAAACTACCTTGACACAAATTCATTTTCAGGGATTCCACCTTTCATAAATGTACGTAATCAAGTCACATACATTGATAATGATCTCAAGTCAGGTGACCAATACACATGTCTCTAGATAAGAACAACCAAGGACACACTTATCATGTGGTGTTCTTATTGGTGGGTTTTCCATCATGATCCCAACTACAAGATATCACTATGTATCAACTTCATGAGAATAATTCTCAATGCCTATGATCCACCAGTACCTGATAATCACACATCATCTATCTAACGTTAGTATGATGTACCTAGACCATAGGACTTTACATTACGATTACAATCACAGTGTCTATAAGATATTATTATAGCATTGGATCTATAATAACACTTTCATACGACATGTAATATATGGACATTACCATAAAAATTGTACACATAGAAGCATCAACACTATTATAGAAAAATACACACACATTTATATATACCAAATTGTATACATGTAGTGGTAATTAATGTATGTCAAAATTTGTGTATACGGAACCCACATTCCACACTCCCACTTACACTAGATCCAACTACTAACAAGTCTCAACCTTCTATTACTCACCTAAGAATCATGCTTCTACTGAGATATAGATTTAGTTAGGGTATCTACCATGTTGTCCTCTATGGATAATCTGTTAACTATGAATTCACCACTCTGAGTAAAATCCACAAAGAGATAGAACTTCCTATGTATATTATTTTTCCTCTTGTGTGACCTAGGATCATTGGAAAGAACCACTACTATAATATTATCATAATAATCTCGAATAAGGTATGTAATTCTAGGAACAACACCAATATATATGGAAATCTAACATGTCCAGACTGATTCCTTTTCTATACCAGTAGCTACTATATAATCAGATTCTACTTTATAATCGGTGATCAGTAAATACTTTGAGATTCTCCAGATCATTTCACCACCATTATGTGAAAGGATTTAGGTTGAATGTGATTTTAGTTCATAAAGATATGTTTGGAAACTATAATTAGTGTATCCTATCACTTCTAGTGCCTCTTCTCCTTCATACACTAGGAACATATCCTTTGTACGCCTCAATTACTTCAATATAGTATTAGCAGCTACTCAGTGAAGCTCTCCTTTATTAGATTTTTATCTTCCCACCATTTTTAAATAAAAGGAAAAATCAATAATATTACATAGCATGGAATGTATGATATAAATTATTGTCGAGGTATAATAGATTCTACTCATTCTATCAATCTCATCCTATGTTTGTGGAAATATTTTCTTAGAGATATTGATACCATGTGACATGGGCAATAACCCTCTCTTGGATTGTTCCATATTTTAAATTTTTATTAACTTTTAATTTTATGTACTTTGAATATTCCCAAGCATCCATTTAGATCAATATCGATATATTTTGATCCCTAGAATGTAAGTTGATTCAGCTATGTCATTCATGGAGAAGCATTCATTTATCCAATTCTTAACTAACTATAAGACATGAACTTCGTTTCCCATAATTAATATGAAATCAATATGTAATACTAGGAAAATGATGGAATTCCCATGAACCTTTCCATACACACATGGATAAATTTCTTTTTTGAAAAAAAATCAAGTTATCTTATAGATTAAGCGAAACTAACATTGTGTGATCATGATTCTTCGTTCAACCCATAAATGGAACTCTGCATCCCGCATGCCTTCATGGAATTATATGACCACACGAAACCGTTAGGTAGAGACATATAGATGTATTCAACCAACATATCATTTAGAAAAGCAGTTTTGACATCCATTTTTTCTAAACTCATAATCAAGAAAGGCTTCTGTTATAAGAAATATTATGATCGATTTCACAATTGATACTGGTGTTAAGGTTGCATCATATTTGATGCCTTGACATTGTTTGAAAACCTTCACTACATGACTTTATTTATAGGTACTAACTTTACCATACTTGTCCATATTCTATTGAATACCCATTTGTACTCAATGGGTTTTACATCAGCTGGAGGGTCTACCAAAATCCAAATATGATTTTGATACATGGACCCCATCTCATAATGAATGGCATATTTCCATTTAGTAGCATTCATGCCTTCTACTTCTTCCATGTAGGTTAGAGGTTCATCATCCTCAATAAGTAATGTGTCACCTAAATCAGTGAAAAAAAACCACAATTATATGGTTCACTAACCTATTGAGAAGACAAACATATTACATGTGAGTCATGAACCTCTACATCACCCACTGTCTCTTGTAGAGATTGTTCCTATAACAACTCTTATGCATATAAAGTATTAAATTCATAAAATTCAATATGGATCCCATAATTTCTATTGTAAATGTATTCCTTTCCATGAATTATAGATTGTATTTCCATAACCCATTTCCATATGAATGGTTATATAAGTAATATCCTTTGGTTTCATTAAGAAAATATATAAAGATTCACTTCATCCTTCTAGATTCTAATTTTACACTAGGTGTATTCTTGAAAAAATCCTCACATCCCTATACACACAAGTGTGTCATATTGGGTTTCCTTCCACACCATAACTCATATTTAATCCCATCTGTAGTATTAATTGGTACCCAATTAAATCAATATTCTGGTGTCTGTAAAGAATATTCCCAAAAGGATAATGGAAGAGTTTTCTGACTCATCATTGATCTAACCATATCGAAAAAGGTAATATTCCTCCATTAAGTAACACCATTACATTGTGTTGTATAAGGAGGAGTGAGTTTAGAGAATATCCCACACTCCTTCGAGTGATAAATGAATTCTTGGTTAAGATATTCTCTACCTCGTTCTGAGTGGAGTTCCTTAATCTTCTACCAAGATGGTTGTATACCTCATGTTGGAATTCTTTAAACAGAAAAATAGGATCTAACTTATACTGAATTAAGTAGATATATCCATAAAAACTATATTAATCAATAAAATTAATCAAGTATGAAAATAAACACCTTTTCTCTATTATAAATGGACTACATACATTAGTGTGAATTAATTTTAGTAATTATTTGTCTCTTTCACCCTTCCTAAAGAAGGGTTCTTTTTTCATTTTCCCTTGAAAAAATTGTGGCATATATCCACGAGTTTAAACTGAACCAAGTCTAAATACCCTACACGATGTGATTTACTTAATAGAGTCTTCTTTATATGAAATAGCTTGATGTTCTATAGGTGGGTTACATATGAGCCATGCTCACTAGTTATTTCATTGATTTTCAATTCTAAGTTTTCATGTTCAGGTATATATAAGACATTTTTAGGATGCACCAAATCATAACACATGTTAACCTTATGAAAAGGGAAAACATGAATTTAGAACATCAAATAAAACCCCATAATGTCCAAACATGATACAAAGATTATTTTTCTAGTAAGATATGGTACATAATAAAAATTCTTCAATACTAGAACCAAACCACTAGGAAAAGTTATGTGATAGTCTCCCACATTCACGGTTTTATAGACTTTCACCATTTGCATATTGGACATCCAAATAACCTATTTAAATATTCATGAATCTAATTAGTTCCAATATATGAATACATATGTGTGTGCCACATTCTGTATCAAATAACCAACTTGTTGATAAGGAAATATTTCATTAAATGACCAAAATACCTGAAGTATAAGCGTCAACGTAATTATTCTTCACACCTATAGAATTTTTCATCCAGTGTCATTTATTTCCATATAAAAAGAACAAATCCCCCTACTTATTTCCATTCTTCAATATCTTTGGCTTCTTGGAATGATGGTGTATTGATGTCTTTGACCTTGACTTTTCCATATACCCCTTTTCTCTTCCATTATTTCTCTTGTTCACCATAAGGACTGAAGAATTGACATTTTTTATATCCTTATCAACTTGGATAACTAAATCCAAAAATTTTGGGGGATTATTATTCATGTTATTCATATTGTAATTGAAAATAAATGTTGAAAATTTTGGTAGTAAAGAAGAGATATAGAGATATTTTTCTAGTTCTTGGTTCAATTTGAACCCAAGGGCTTCAGGCCTATCAATGTGCGAGATCATATTGATTACATGAGGTCCTGATTGATATAATTATGTTATATGTCACCAATAAATGGAAATATAAATCTCATAACTTTCCTGCCTTGTTATCTCCTAATATAATTCTCTATGATGAGAAATCATCTTATAGTCATCCTTTTCCCCATGAATTTTTTATAATTGAGTGTACATGGATGAAAAAATGATTCACTGAACATATATTGTATCATATAAATGATTTTTAAATTTATCTTCATATACCTTGCTTTCTCCCTAAGTTGGATCAATAGTAACTGAGGATTACAGCATATACAACTTCCTTAATTTGTATAATACTCTGAGAAAGTTCCAGTACCACTCATGGAATTTATTTCCAGTCAAGATTTTTTCTTTTTCCAAAATCCATCTCAATGATAATTTATTTGTGGTGTTGTGGGTTTAAATTTTAGATTTCCAACAAATAAATATTAGAATTTATTACATTATCTTGATTACCTTTTAGACATTCATGATTAATTAACTATTATATCATTTAAATTTCTCCCACTATTTTTATAAAACCTTAATAACCTTCACTATTGAATTGGGAATACTCTATCCCTTTAATATTATCATGTAATAGATCATTGAATCTACTCCAAATATTCTAAAAGATTTGGTTATGCCACTACATTGATAGTTTTGAGGTAGGCACTTGGCTGGCTAACTGCTTAAACTAGAGGCTCATTGAACTGTTGTGTAAAGACCCATATTATGGAATTGTAACTTGATTTTAAAAATAACTAACCTATAAAGTGACAGAAAGATAACTTTGTTTGCTTATATGCTACCACATTTAGTCAAGTCACCCATTTACTCTTATAAGAACTCCCCGATAGTAGGAATCACTCTCAACATTGGATGAAGAGCACCCCAAAAACATGATTTTTATAAAGAAAATTAATGGAAGTATTTAAGAAAAGATATATATTTGATGGTTTTTAATATTTATTAATGAATATAATCTATTTCAATTTAATATTTTCAAACTTGGTTATCACAGACACACACCAGAACAAGAAAAAACAAAAAACAAATCGGATATTTATTCATTTTATATTTTGTATGTGATCAAGAAATAATCATACACATGCATAAGAAAAAAATTGAATAATGTAAAAACATTTAATCTATTTTTTATTCAGAATATAATTATGGTTGATATATAACAGATTAATCCTAGCCTAGGGGGTTCCATACCTGATTCGACTTATGAATCATTTCACACCCATCCCCGAGTGAAATGTAATCAGTTCTCCTCTAGATTACTGCCTCGGCATGGAAGGGTCTACTTCTTATAACATCCTAATATATTTAAAAATATACTCACATGCATGGGATGGTGTATAGTGGTGTAATGTACAAAAGTTTCATTACACTCACATTCCCTTATACATATTTCAATTAAAATAAGATGATGCACAAACTATCATTTAACTATTTAATTGTTACAATCATCCCACATAATGATGAAATAATTAAATAACTAAAAACCAAAAATGCACAGGTTGGTCCCTAGGTCAAGACCAATTAGTATAAAAATAATATGTAATAAAATTAAACATTGAAAATTTTAAATAGTACAAGTGTGTTTCAATAAATTAAATGATTTTAAATAAATTCAGGTTATTTATTTTATCAGTTACATCTTTGATTTAATTTGAAATCCAAAAATTAAATTAAAACTATTAATTTAATTTACTAATCAAATTAAATCAATATTTCAGATTCGTAATGTTTTAAACCAAAATTAATTTAAATTAATTTATTTTTAAAAAATAAAATAAAATAAATATAATTTTTTATTTATTTTAAAATATTCATATCCATAGGGCCCAAAAACCTAATCATGGCCTTTTTCTTGCCGGGATTTGCCCCATTGGGCCACTTGAGACTCTAAATCTCCATGAAAGGGTATTTTGGCTATGCCAAGCGTGACGAGACCCATTTAGAGTCAGACAACCTACCTTGGCATTTTTTATGGGGTGGGGGTCTGGTTCAGCTCGACCCATTTAAAGGTTACCTCAAAATTAAGAGGAATTTGAATGGACTGGGGACGGTGGAAGCACTGCGAATAAGGTGGGGGGAAGTGGAAGAAATATTAGCTAGATCTTGGCCACATTTCAGACTTGGATTGACCAAAAGAAACCTATAGATGAGGGGTCCAGTAGTTCCCCTTGACAGCGATTTGAATGGTGGGATCGGGTGGCGAGAGGCCTTGTGCGAGCAGGAAGCTTCTAGATTGAAAGCCACAGGGAAACATGTGATAATGAAAGCTTGGATATAGTTGGAATGACCCTCACATGGGGTTGATCTCATTTCAATAGAGGTAGTGGTGTTATGGGTCACATTGGATGGTAGGTCCTTGTGGGTAAAGGCTGGAAATGACATCCTAGTTTGGCTGGTGGTGGGGGAGGCTTCATGCGGCAACAATGATGACCCGATCTTGGGTTCTACCGTCAGTTCGACCAGGAGAGATATGGTACGGAGGGGATCCCCAATCATCATCAATGGAGGATTCTCCCAAAGAGAGGGGTCATGTCTCACTATTCTCGGATCGAGAGGGAGCAAGTGGGGTTACGGTGTGGAAGAAGACCCAGTAGGGTCTTTAGTCAAGATACCCTCAAAAATATGTTTTGTCTCATTCCAATTGGTTAATCCTTCACTTTATTTCAACCACAATAATATAATATAAAAGTAATATGAAAATTTTTTATTTTTTAATTCCATAAACTATGTGGGAATTATTTTTCAATCTATTTGTTGTTCTGATTTCTAATAACTAGTTAGAACCTAAGTAGTCAAAATAAAGGCCGCTAAAAAAAGTAATAAATCATTTAAAACCCGAAAAAATAGATCTCAAAACCTTCATTTCAATCCATAAAATTTTAAAGAAGTCTATAACATGGCCATCCGAAATATGATTTGTGCATTGTTGGATTCATGGGAATTTTTTCATCACCCTCTACATAAAAATTAAAGCAATTTAATTTATCTTTACTCATAAATACCATGTATCCCTACGATACCAATTGTAGGTAACATGGAACACTGCAAATGCTGTTGGTCTAGGAATTTATAATTTTTTAATCATAACAGTGATAAAAAACCATATTCCATGGTAATCAGGTTCTAGTACTATGCAATAATCCCATATGATTTAATCAAAGAACAAATATAAAACAAACTAATACCCCAATCTAATTCAATGAACGAATGGTTGTCATGGGTTTACATCATCTATTACTTGAATGATCTAACTTTGAATCCCTCTAGATCATCCACTCATGCTTACAGAATCTGTGCGTGCAAAATATGTCAAAATATGGGTTCTATCATGAAACTATGATGACCACTTCGATGCAGTAGAGATCACTTCCATCCAGTGTCTTCAATCCGAGAAGACGAACAGGTTTCAGTTTCCCTGTTAAGATATTATCTCTCTAGGAATAATGAGGATAGATAATCTATCAATTCTAAAGATTTTGTAATCATAATATTAATAAGATATTCTCTCCACTTATATATTGGAGTTCTATAATACTTGGTTTGGGTTCCCATCCCCCAATTAATAAACATCCACTGTGTAAGAATTATAAATAATTATTTATAATGAAACCAACTAAAACATTAATATTATTTATATTTTATGACTTACCTCTAATATATATTAAAAATATTATGAGATAATCATGAGACTTTAACTCAACTCAGATCTCCTAATAATATTAAATGGACCTGGAATATTATTATAATATTCATTCGACTAATATGAATCATGTTTTTACATTATCACTTATAGATACATGTAATAAATAAATCCAAAACAATTATTCCTTAATTGAATAATATTGGATTTAATTCTTCATTGGTGATAGATAGAACATGGATAACACCCTAACCCTTTGGTGTCTCCCAGCAAGTCCAATATTCATATTCAACAGAATAGGGAAGATTATCAAAGCGCTGTTATGTGTAACCCTCTAGGCACTTATCTCAATAGCAGTGAATAACATTCACATGCCAAGAGTATGGTCTAAAACCCTTCAAGAACACTACATAGATAAGGTAAAGTCATAGAAATGAATACAAACATATGGACAAAAATTGTGTAATAAAATATTGTTGTCATCGATATTTCATAAATTTGGATGTACACTTGTGTCATCATCCCTTTCTTGCATTATTATTTTTTGATATTACCAAACATACATACATATGGCTATAATAACCATGGATTTATGAAAGTTCTACCATCCTGATCAAACAAGCCTAAGATATCTCTTCCTCAACTCAAAAGTGACAAATCCTATCTTGATTATTCAACCATTGAAATTCCACCAATGATATGCCGAACAAAAACTACATCACCAAGAGTTCAGTGTTACAGTTTTTACCTTTCATCAAGGTACGCGACTCAATTAAATACACTGGTAATAATCTCAATCCATGAGACTTATATACATGTCCATAGATAGGAATAACTAATGACACCTGAAACATGTGGTGTTTCTATTCGTGGGTCTATCCCCATGATCTCAACTACTAGAGATCACCATGTGCGAACTTTATGAGAAGAATTATCAATGATTATAAGATCCCTACACCTGATAGTTTCAAATAATCTGTGTTGTGTCAGAATGATTTATCAGGACCATATGACATTACTTTCAGAATATTTTCAATGTATATCTAGGTTCTCATTACAATATGGGATCTTTTATAACCCTTTGATATGTCATGTATTCTATGGAAATAAAAATAAAATAGTGTATTCAGAAGTATCATCACTATTATGGAAGGATTAAAACATATATATATATATATATATATAACTTTATAAAAAAAGTGGTAATAAAAGTACATCTCCTGTTGGGTCTATAGAACATACTTTAGACACAAATGATAAAATATTTTTATATTTTCAAATGATCTACCTTGAAATATTGATTGATGTGGGGATGTGTGATTCTTTCAATGTCCCATCCTAGCCCAATAGACTACTAAATCGATAGTCGGACCGGTGGGTCACATGACCTCAATCATGCCACCCCATACGCCAGAGGCTGCCAACTAGCAGCAAGGGTCTAACGATGGTATGGTGGGGAGACTATACCCTCGTAATTTGAACATAAAAGTTGTATATCTAGAAGTAAATAACATAAAATAGTAGAAAAAATAATAATAAATGAAAAAATAGTTGATTAATAACCCAATATTTAATAAAGATTGTCCACACCAATATATAACAAATGAAATCATGTGAAAATGATACTACAAGAATAAGATAAGAAAGTAAAAACAAAAAACCCTTGTAATACAGTAAAAAATAAAATCCCAAAGCCTAGCTCTATGTGATTCTTGAGTACCAGCTCAGTCATGTGCTCCTAATTACCAATTACCATTAAATGAACAATCTAAGATCAAGGACCAAAAAAGACGTACATCTGCTCTGGTACCCCTATCTAATGGGGGCATGAGAAAGGTGTGAGATATAAAAACTAGTAGGACAATACCCATAATATCTAGGTCAATCCATTCGTGAAATATAAAATTTATAGTCTATCTTAAATAAATTAGATGCAATATAGAACAAATAAATAAACACATTATACTGGTTTCCAATTGGAGACTCATCTAATATACCTACATCAGCTAAAGCTGGTGACCCTGGACCAATTAAACCTTCAAGGATAAAGCGAGAGGGATAACAGGTAAAGAGTTAGACTATCCCCAGTCTAGTGATCAGTCTTAGAGGGCATGTCCCTATGTTTCTAATTATGAAGGTCCAATCCATTTTATTTGAGAATATTTATATTCTATTTAATTCAATTTAAAACTCTTTATAAAATCATCCTTCGTTCTTTATAAAATATATAAAGTAACCCTGATCTCGTCCTTAACACATTAGAAGGAATTCCATGTATCATTCTAGGGTCTCGACAATATTCTAATTCCAAGGAAGTATGTCCAAGGTGATCCACGTAAGAAATATCATGGGATACTCTAGGCATGGTGAGAAAACAACAATATAAGACCATGATGTTTTTCTCAAGTATCACACATAGGGATATGTGTCTCTCTCATAGCCTGGAACAACCAACATGAAGACAATGCCTTCCATGGATTCTCCCCTAGTGAACCAGTGTTACTCAGCTGGTGGTAAAAGTGTATAACACTATGCAATCCCATCATAGTCACATCTGGTGTCTCCCCCAACATGTTTAAAAACACTGTTAATTTAAACATTAAGGCACATGAGTCCTTCTAAGGGGTCATTAGGTCAGAACCCCTTTGTATCACCCTCATTATTAAGGTAAATTTTATCTAAAGAAATACATATATATAACATCCTAGAAAGTAAAATTTCAACTATTCAAGAACTTACACTATGATAGGCATGTTTTCAATGAATTTCATTTGGAAATATACATTACGTTACATGGCACAAGGAATATTCACATTGAAAATTTAATTATCTCAACCATTCATGAGTGGAATGGGGTTGTAAAGGATTTTTACTAGGACCATTACTCTAAAAAACATAATGTATTGGTCATGGTATTTAATATATATCAAGAACCTATATAAAGGAGTTGACCAAACTTAGAGAATTAATGGAAAATAAGGGTTTTAAGAAGAATCGATCCCAATTGGATTTCATGACATAGGATGATCAACCCATGAGGTTGACTTGCCACTAGATCTGGTCACCAAAAGAACTGTAAGGAAGTCAATTTAATTTAATTTAATAAAAAATATATGATAATGGAAGAATATATCTTGTAAAAAATGAAAAAATTTATAGAACACAACTAAATGAAGGGAAATAGCCTAGTCCACATGGCTTAGCATATATGTGCATCCCTCATCCAACATTAGCCTTTCATTCAAGATAGGTTTGAAGAAATAAATGAAATAATCAAATGACTTGAAAAATAAAGAAAATGATCTTTCATATAGATAGTGAAATAGATGGAAGGAAAAACAACAAATAGATTATAATGGACCAAATATTTTACTGTTATAGATCAGGTGCTCCTAACATCTTGTGAAATAGATGAGAAACGATGGAGGAGGCTTGATCCCTATCTAAGAGGGTTGGGGAGTTTCATTAAAGTGGGAGGATAAGATCTACTAGTGGAAAAGAAAATAAGAATATGAAAGGTTTTAAAATCATTAAATGAGAGAAAATTTTAATATTACCCACACTTATAACTATGCATAGTTTAACCCTAATGATGGCCATACCATGTGCCAACTGTGTGTTGTTATCTTCTTCAAAGGGGTACCCCACATGGTTAGGGACGTGGTCTATATAACCATCCATAGACTAGGTGAAATTTCTCTATAAAAAACATGTTGTTTTCATAATGTTTTACCACTCCATCAACATAGTTTTAGAGAAACTTTCATCACATCCTTCATCACTTGCAGGGAAACATGGGTTTCCTTGGAGGTTGCTTTATTGAATGTGGATTCCCTAGAACCAACTTGTATTGTACTTTTATTGCCCCTATATTTATGAATTTTGTTATAATACATGGGTTTATCATTCCATAATAGTGTAGATACTTCTTCATCAACTTTTATTATGGAAATTTCTTTAGATTTCATGTCGTATAAAGGGTTATAGCAGACCCCAAAATATAATGAGAACCCTAAGATGCTATGAAAGTAGTATTAAACTAATTTACTATGGTCTAGTTACATCATTCTGAAAGCAAATAGATGATGTGTCCCTGTTAGGTGCTAGAGAATCATAAAAATTGATAATTCTTTTCGTGATGTTCTCACTTAATGATCTCTAGTAGTTGAGATCATTTGAACAGAACACCATAATAAGAACACCACATGTTTCAGGTTTCGTTGGTCATTCCTATCTACAGACATGTGTAATGGTCTCTAAACTTGATATCATTATCAAAGTATATCATTTAATTGTGTGCTTGGATGCAAGGTCAAAACCATGGAATTTAAGTCATGGAGAGGTAGTTTGTGTTTGGTATGTCATTGGGTACATGACGTTAATTTAATGATCAAGATATTATTTTTCGCTTCTGAGTTGAGGAAGAGATATCTTGGGCCTGGTTGATTAGGATAGTTACACCTTCGTTAAATCCATGTCCATGGTAGATTAAGGTATGAACGTCCGGAAAAATCAACCAATAAAATAAATCAAGATTAAGGATGATGACACAAGTGTACATTCTAATTTATTAAGATTTCAATTATGAATAGATTATATTACACAGACTATGTTCTTAGGATGGTAGTCGTTGCTTTGAATTTACATTGACTATATAGGGGCCTTGATGGGTTGTTAAACCCCTCTCTTGGATGGTGGATATTATTCACTGCTATTGAGATAAGGTCCTAAATGGTCACACACTATAGCATTTTGAAAATCTACCCTATTCTGGGAATTGGAATATAGAAATTGGTGGGCCCCGACAAAGGGTCTGAGTATTATCCAAGTTCTATAGATAACCAAGTAATAAATAAATTCTTAATTATTCATGCTTGGAATAATATTTTGAATTAACTTATAGTATTTATTTAAAATTGATTAAGTAAATACGAAGATAAAATATTATTTTAATGGATTTAAATATCTAGGGTTCATTTAATATTTTTAGGAGAAGTGATTCAAGTTATAGACTCATATTTATCACAAAATATATATTTAATATATATTTTAGTTAGTGATAAAATTATAAATATTATTTATGGAATTATTTAATTTCACATAAATAATTATTTATAAGACTTATACTGAGAATATCTATTACACGGGGGTTGGAATCCCATACCGGGTACTTTAGATATCCCCAATATAAGTAAGAGAGAGGCTCTCTCTATGGATCTATTCATGTGTCAAACTGGAGAGCCTCTCTCTCCTCGTGGATTCAAGAGAGATATTCTCTCGTGCAAGGAAGAACTTAAAGATTATCCTTGTTGGATCTAAGTCTCTTGCCTTGCGTTGATCACTGTTGTGTCGAAGAGATCCTTGGTGTACCGCGCTTGCACACAAAATCCTACAAACGAAGTGTGTGCAGATTCGAAAGGTGTGTGTAGACAATCTAGAGAACTTTGATATCGGAATATTTGAGCAACAGTCAACCGCATCCTGCGACGCACTTGTGCACGTTAGATTCAAACAAGGTACTTTTCTATTTTATTTTTGTGTTCTATTAATTCCATGTATGGTCCTCGGAACCATACTGGGAGAGTTCAATGGAGTCGACATTGTTAAATTTCTATGGTGATGTAAAAAAAGTTAATTTCCCTGCCCATCAGCTTCTACTACCCATCTCGGTACCTAAAAATGGTATCAAAGGAACACATTATTTTTTAGAGTCAAAGAAGAAATTAAATTGCATTAAATTTATTTATGGGTCATTAAATCAGTTCTAATGGATCTAACCGCATGTCGATTCATTTCCAAATGGACATTTTATGGCTATTTGAAAATTTTAATGAGATTGAATTTTTCAATTTTAAATTTTCAGAATATTTTTATGAAGAATGTATTTTAATTTTATTTTAGAGTTCTTAAAAATACCAAAATCCGTCCATGCTTTGGCCGGAATCCGGTGTTTAGAAATTTTTCCGGTAGGTTTATTTTTAAGTGATAAAAAATATATTATACTATAATATTATTTTATTTTTCTCAAATAAAATAAAAATTAAAAAATATTAATTAAATGTGTCAATGAATATTTTGGTTCATGTCTGGTTTTTTATTTATTTAAAGTCTTTAGACATTAAAAGATAAAATAAAAAAATAGAGACGAAGACCCCATTTTGGGACTTCTTCATATTTTAATTTAAAAAAGGTAAATGAGTGTTATTTTTCCAAAGACATTTTTTTTAAAATAAAAAAAAGACCCTAGGTCTTCTTCCTCGTCGAGTAGTACACAACGCACAACCGACCCCCCAAACCCAGGTCGCACTGGTGTCATCAAATCCCAGCTGTTGGTGGCTCCAGCACCCAGACCTCCTCCCTTCAAGCTCACATGCCACCCATTGTCGGGCCCGCCAGCCTCCCTTTCTCATGAGGCTCCACCTCCTTGTTGCTGCTAGACCGTGCTGCCTGGAACCCCACACTGAAACCTCCTCGCTGTCACCGGCCCACACCGCCTGGCATAGCAATGTCGTTCCCCAGGCTGCTGGACCAGTCCGCACCAGACAACACCCCGGCTTGTCACTTCCAGAATAGATTTTCTCACATTGAGTCCCCTCTGCCTCACATCGTTCCCGCCCCAGAACCCCTTCGACTCACCATGGTCATACAAGGCCCTTTAGGACTGGGCCACTGCCCCTATGGCTGGCCAGATCAACGGGAAGTCACCCTTGCTGCTAGTTGGAGCAGTGCCACGTCATCTCTGCACCCTACCAGAAGAGTCCTCTACCGTCCTGAAGATGCTGCCACCACAGGTGCTGTTGGATTTGGCAAACAAGTCGCAATAAAGTCGCGGTCACACCGTGGTCACGTCGTGATTTGTCCCTTCCCCAATAAGGCTCCCCCACAGTGGTTCACAATCCTACCAGAATCCTCACTATCAAGATGTAACCCCGTTATTTAATTTTAATTAATTTAGTTTTTTTAAAATTAAATTAATTAGAATTATATTGGGGTTTAATTTTAATTTAATCTGAAACATTAATTTAATTAGAATTAAAATTAAATTAATAGTTTAATTTAAATTTGTAGTTAAAATTAAAGTAATGGTTTATTTTAATATTTGGAATTAAAATTAAATTAAATAGTAGGAACTGATAAAAATAAATTAATTGAATTTATTTAATTTAATTTAATTTTCAGAGTTCCCTCATACTATTTAAATTTTATTGTAGTTTAATTTTTAATTGCGCTTTATTTATACAGACTGGTCTTGAGAAAGTGACTAAAATGTACATGTATGTTTTATTTTTATAATTATTTATTCAATTTATGTGAATATTGTAATAATTAATTAGATAAATGATAGTCTGTGAATTGCATTTTAATTCAAATATATATAAGGGCCTACATGTCCAATGAACAAGCTATATTTTGTACCCATAGACCCCCTCTCTTACGTGCAAGTAAATTTCTAATCAAACTGTGATTATCTGAGATGCTGACCCCGCCAAGTCGAGATGGTAAACCAGACGAGAGCCAAGTGAATTGCACTAGGGCTAGCTGCAACTTGAGTCAAGTGTCAACTCAAGTTTGGATGGCCCTAGGTCAAGATCGATCAATTATGGATCGATCATAATAGAATGCTCAAGAACAGTTAGAATTCATGATTTACCTTTATGCATTGTTTATTATTTTATGTGAGTGCATGATTATTCCTTTATCACATAAAATAGTAAACAAGATAAAAAATTCATAAAGAAGTTATTAATATATTTATATTTTAATTTTCATTTGTGAGCGTGAAAATCTAGTTTGAACTTAAAAATAGAAAAGGATTATATTATTCAATAAATATAAAAAATTCCTCAAAGATATATTAAATCCAAATGTCTTCCATTTCTCACATCTAAACAAAACAAAGTCTTTGGGGTGCTCATCAGCCACTGTTGAGAGAACCTCTTACTATCGAGGCATTTTCATGAGAGAACTGGGTCGACATAACTAAATTGAGTTCTCAATGATTAGTCATAGAATACTTTCTATCACTTTAGAGGCAGTATTTTGAGAGAATCAAGTTTGGATTCCAAAAGTTGGGACTTTACTCAACAACACAAGGAACCACAAGTAAATTGGTTGGTTAACCTAGTGCCTACGTTGAAACACTCCAAGTAGTGTCTTATCCATATCTTGTAGACTATGATGGATGTTTCGAGGATCATTTCCACTAGAGTAATCAAGTGACAAGGTATTATGAATCTAATAGTTAGGTCTATTAAGGTTTGAAAAAATAGTGGGAGACCTTAAAATGATATAAAATTCATTAATTGTAAATGTAAAAAGGTAATCAAGAAAAGATACTAACTTCTAAATATTTATTTGATGTTGATTTGAAATGGATATCACCAAAACCACAAGTACATTATCACTGTGATCAATTCAGGATAAAGAAAATAACCTGACTAGCAATAACTTCCAAGAGTGGTACAGACACTTGCACATAGTACCAGGCCAAGAAAAAAAGTTATATGTGCTAGAATCCGTAGTTCTAGCTGAGCCTCCAAAAGGAGCAGGTATGGCATTAAAAGATAAATATAGAAAGCATGTAGAAGATTCACATGATGTTCAATGCATCATGTTTTCATCTATTTCCAGCTAATTGAAAAAAATTTATGAGGATGAGGATGGCTATAAGATTAATTCACATATCCAAGAATTATACTATGAGATAGCCTAGTAGGAAAGGTATGAGATCTCAAGTTCCCTTTATAAGTGTAGGATAGAATAAGGGCACCAAAATGGTCCTCACGTACTCAAGAGGATTGGGTATATTGAGAGGCTTGAAGCCCTTGGGTTCAAATTGAACCATGAACTAGTTTTGAATATCATTCTTTCCTCTTTACCATTAAAAAGTCACTCTCGGACATTTTGGATTTAGTTTTCCAAGCTACCAAGGACATGAAAAATACTAATTCATCTATCCTTATGGTGAAAAATAAAAACAAGGACAAGGAAAATGGGTCAAAGGCCAAGTCAAGGACAAATACACAAATGCATCATCCTACAAAGAATTCAAAGATTCAGAGGTAGAGTAATGAGTAGTAATATTTCTACTTTGGATGTGGAAAGAAATTACACTGGAAAAAGAATTGCAGAGAAGGGAAGGAGAAGCATGTTGATGCTTCAACATCAGTTATTTTTGTCATTGAATGCAATCTATCTTTATCTAAAAGTTGGGTATTGGATACGGAATGTGGATCACACATTTTTATTCATATACAGGAACCATTTAGGTTCAAGAAGATTGAAAAAGTTGAAGGGGATACTGTAGATGCAAATGGTGCAAGTCAGGAAGCCTTGGAAGTGGGAGACTTTAACTTAACCTTGCCAAGTGGTATGATTCTAGTTTTAAAAAATTGCTATTATGTACCCTCTGTAACCGGGAAAATTATATCTTTGTTGAGTTTAGACACTATGGAATTCTATTTCATGTTTGGAAATAAATATTGTCTCTTTTATAGGGAAATCATATGTAATTGTATGGCACATCTTAAAAATGGTTTATACATGGTGGATTTTGAAAACCCTATAATGGAAATCAATGACAAAACATCCAACATGGCTCATATATCACCCGCCTATGGAACTTGAGGCTTGGTCATGTAAAGGAGAAGTGATTACAAATATTACAACAAGAAGGTTATTTAGACTCGGTATAGTTAGAACCCTTGGATGTATGTCATTCTTGTTTACAAGGAAAGATGACCAAATCACCTCTCTCATGAAAGGGAGAAATAGGTAATACAGTACATGAATTAATACATACTGATGTATGTGATCCATTTCCAATAGAGGCAAGGTGTGGGTGTTCATACTTCATTACTTTTATAGTTTACTAAAGTAGGTATGACTATATCTACTTAATGCGGTATAATTTTGATTCCATTCGTTTTTTAAGGAATACCAAAATGAAGTAGAAAACCAACTTGGTAAGAAGATAAAAGCACTCTGCTCAGGCTGAGGAAGAGATTATCTTAACCAATATTTCATTGATCACTTGAAGGAGTGTGGGATAGTATCCCAACTCACTCCTCCTTATACACCGCAATGGAATAGTGTTAGTGAAAGGACCAATTAGAACTTTCTTGACATGGTCAGATCAGTGATGAGTCATGCATCTCTTCCATTACCCTTTTGGGGATATGATTTTCACAACAACAACATATACCCTTAACCGAGTACCCACTAAATATTTATATGGGATTAAATATGAGTTATGGTTTAGAAAGAAACCCAATATGGCACACATACGTGTATGGGGGTGTGGGGTATTTTTCAAGACTTTACCAAGTGAAAACATTAGCATCCAGAATCACCAATTGTATCTTCATAGGTTATCCTAATGAAACCAATGGATATTAACTATATAATCCTTTAGATATAAAAGTTATTGTGGAAAGATGTGCCATATTTATAGAAAGGTAACACATTTATATTGGAAATAGTGGGAGAAAGATTGACTTTGATGAAGATAATGCTTCATATGCACAAGGGTCGGTTGAGGAACAATCTCCACAAGAGAATGTGGAAGAAGAAGTTTTTCATGAGACACCAATATTGCATAGGTCTATGCAAGAGGTTAGAGAAACGAAGTATTATGGTTTTCTTGTCATTGAGTTAGGTGACACATTAGTCCTTGAGGATGATGAATCTATTACCTACATGAAATTAGTAAAAGGCCAAAAAGATGATAAATGGGAATAAGACATGAATTGTGAGATAGAGTCCATGTACCAAAATCAAGTTTGAATTTCGGTAGACTCTCCAGCTGATGTAAATCCCATTGGTTTCAAATGGTTATTGAAGAAGAAGATGGAAATGGATGGTGAGGTTAATACCTTTAAATCAAGACTGGTTTTAAAGGGTTTCAGGAAATTTCAAGGAATTGACTATGATGAAACCTTCTAACCATTAAAAATGCATAAATCCATCAAGAAATGTCTTGCAATATCATCCTTTTATGATTATGAAATTTGGAAAATGAATCTGAAAACTACTTTTCTAAATGGTAAGTTGGTTTGAAGACATCTATACGACTCAACCTGAAGGGTTTATCAAGTAAAATAATGCCAATAAAGTATACACACTGCAGAGATCTATTTATGGATTGAATCAGTCATCATAGTCCTAAAATGTTTGTTTTGATGAGGCTATAAGAGAATTTTGTTTTGTCAAAAATGAAAGTGATCATTCTATCTATAAAAAGGTTAATGGGAATGCCATTGTTTTTCTAGTGTTATATGTTGATGACATATTAATTATGGGAAAATGGTTACAAGTCATACAGTCAGTTAAGACTTGGTTTAATGAATTCTTTTCCATGAAATAATTCGGTGAAGTAGCCTACATTCTCGGGATCAAGATCTTTTGAGATAGATCTCAAAGGATTCTTGGGCTAAGTCAGAGTACATATATTTACAATGTAATCAAAAGGTACAATATGGAAAAATACAAGAAATGAATGTTTTCTATGTTAAATGGTATAAATATCTCCAATAAAATGTTTCCAAAACACAGGAGGAGATTGAAAGAATGAGTAGAAACCATTATGCATCGACAGTGGGTTTTATAATGTATGACATGCTATGTACTAGGTTTGATGTCTCCTTTTCTTTATGCATGGTGGGTTGATATCAAGACAATCCACGGGAGCTGCATTGGGAAGCTGTTAAAACTATCTTGAAGAACTTGAGGCATACAAAGGATATGTTCATGGTGTATAGAGGAGATGAGGAACTATTAGTGAGAGGATACATTGATGCCAGTTTATAGACAGATCATGATGATTTGAAATCACATTCATGCTATATCTTTTTCCTGAATGGTGGTGTAGTGAGATGGAGAATCTTGAAGCAAGTTTTGGTTTTCGATTCAACTACAGAGTTCGAATATATTGAATCTTCCGATGTAGAAATGGAAGCATTTTGGATACACAACTGTATCATAGACATTGGTGTTTTCCCTAGTAGTGCAGACCCTTTTCCAATATATTGTGATAATACTATTGCAGTGGTTCCAGCCACGGAGCTCAGGTCTCAACAGAGGAAAAAGCATATTCTTCAAAAGATTCATCTCTTGAGGTATTTTACTCAAAGTGGTGAAGTCACGGTTAGTAGAGTAGCCACAATAGACTATGTAGAAGACCCTCTGACTAAAGCCATTTCTCAGCAGAAGCATGATTCTCATGTGAGAGCTATAAGATGGAAACCTATTAGGAGTTTGATCTTGTGCAAGTGGGAGTTCTGAATGTGGGATCCCTAGAACCAACTTGTATTGTACTTTTATTAAAACTACATTAAAGTAGTTTTTTATAATACATGTGTCTATCTTTCCATAATAGTGTAGATTATTCTTCATCCACTTTACTTATGGAAAATTCTTTAGATTATATGTTATATCAATGGGTTAGAGCATACCCCAAGCTATAATGAGAACCCTGAGAGGCTTTGATAGTAATCTTAAACTAATGTTCTATGGTCCAGTTACATCATTATGAAAAGACACAGATAAAGGGTGACCATTAGGTGATGTGGGATCATAATCATTGAGACTTCTTCTCATGAAGTTCGCACCTAAGGATACCTAGTAGTTGAGATTATGAGGACAGACCCTCATAATAGGAACACCACATGTTTCTGGTGTCATTGGTCATTCCTATATATGGACATGTGTAATGGTCTCCAGACATGAGGTCATTATCAATTTATGTCATTTAATTGAGTTTTTGATTCAAGGTGAAAATCATGGAAATTAAGTCGTGGTGAGGTAGTTTGTGTTGGGTATGTCATTGGTTACATGACATTGATTGAATGATCAAGATATGATTTGTCACTTCCGAGTTGAGGAAGATATATCCCCAGACTAGTTGATTATAATGGTTGCACCTTCGTTAAATCCATTTTCATGGTAGTAAAGGTAAGACCATCCAGACAAATCATCAAATACAAAAAGAAAGATTAAGTATGATGAAACAAGTGTTCATTCTTATTTATTGAGATATCAATGATGAAGAGATTATATTACACAGACCATGTTTGTAGGAAGGTAGTCATTTCTTTGACTTTACCTTATCATTATAGGGGCCTCGGTGGGCTGCTAGACCTCGCTCTTGGTCAGTGGATATTATTCACTACTATTGAGATAAGGTCCTAGAGGGTCACACACTATAGCGTTTTGAAAATATTCCCTATATTGGGAATAGGAATATAGAAATTGGTGGTGCCCGCCAAATGGTCCGAGTATTATCCATGTTCTATGGATCACTAAGTAATAAATAAATTCTCGATTATTCAAGATTGAATAATATTTCTAATTTATTTTTAGCATATATTTACAAGTGAATAACTAAAAATAAAAGGTAAAATATTATTCAAACATATTTAAATATCTATGGTTCGTTTAATATTTTTTGGAGAAGTGAGTCAACTTATAGACTCAAGTTTATCAAGCAATATATATTTAATATATATTGCAGTTGGTGACAAAATTATAAATATTACTTAAGTCATAATTTAATTTTACATAAATAAATATTTATAATACTTATACCGAGAATATTTATTCACAGGGGTTGGGAACCCATACCAGGTATTTTAGATATCCCCTATATAAATAAGAGAGATGCTCTCTCCCTGGATCTACTCATGTGTCAAACATGAGAGCCTATCCCTCCTCCTAAATTCAAGAGATATATTCACTCAAGAATGGAAGAACTTCAAAATTATACATCTTGGATCAAAGTCTCCTGCATTGTGGTGATCAATGTTGCATCGAAGAGATCGTTGGTGTACTGCGCTAGCACTTGTATTCATAAAAATGTCACATGTACAGATTCTAAAGGTGTGTGTGGATGATCTAGGGGACTTTGACGTCGTAGTCTTTGAGCAATAGTCTCTGGCATCCTGTGACGCACATGCGCACGTCAGATCCGAACAAGGTTCTTGTTTGTTTTATTTTTGTGCTCTGTCAAATCCACGTGTGATCCTCAGATCATACCACGATAGTTCACCATAGTCTATGTCGTAACTTTTCTCTCATGATGCTAGAAATTTTAATTTCTTGGTCCATCAGCATCCATTTCCCATCCCGTTACCTAACATGCACGGTTTCAAACAAATTGTATTCCCCTAAAAACTCCTTTGAATTTTAGATATTTAGTTCCATCACTCTCACCCTTAACGAAACACTTAAGGGACCCCTCTGGCCATGAACCCCATCTAAAAGAAATAAATTGAATTTTTCCAACCCTTATAGTTATGATCATATAACCATTTGACAAAACCTAACATCCACCAAATGACATAACTAAAGAACACTTGGAATATTCTTCCAGTCCCAAAAACATGAGACACTACAATCTCAACACCTTAAAACATCTCATCCTTAGTAAGGCCTTGGGAAAATAAATAGAAAATCATCCAACCTACTTAGGTTGAGATGTCTCATTAAAATGGACTTGTTGCATTCCCAACGCCCAACACACCTTAGTGAGTCACCCTAACACATGGCACATAAGCTATAGAATCTCAAACCAAACCTTGTCCTTTTAAACTAAAATGTTGAGGTAGATCTTTCCCAAGACTGTCAAACTATAGACACAATTTTATTGATGGTTCAATTCCAAAATAACCTTATTTAACAAATCTAGGAGAAAATAGGTCAATCCACTACCATCCAACCATTCTTGAAGTGCTCAGCTTAGAAGGAAAATGTAAAAAAAAAGCTAAACCCAATCACATAATAATGGTAACATGGGATTTGATTACGTAAAAATTTATAATGTCCATAACTACATTCTAGTGATATTTATATCCAAGACCCTACTTTTTTTTCTTGCCTCCACATGAAAATAGATTTAAACTCGATCAATCCCACCTGGAATGTTACGAGTTGACATCACATATGAGCTTTATTGAAGATCATCATTAAAATCAGCATAAAAATAAGGTTCCAAGGGGTCCATCCAAGGAAATGCATACCCATTCTCTTAAAAGTGACACAATGATACCAACCAAAACATACCCATTATGAGGGTGCTGAAAGACCGCAAAATGGAAACCATCTATCCAACCAAGTAAAAAAGAAATAACTGGCATCCGAGAGTCTGTCTAAGCAATTCCTACATGGGATCCTAGGTATCACTCAAGACTAACCATGCTATTAAGAACAACCACACATCTGGATCACACTCTAATAGTGACCACTCAAAAAACCCAATGGCGTTTTAAAACCGTATCATTGAATAAAGACAACCCTCTCTCATTATACCCAGGTGATGCCATGATAGAAGGAATGCACTCCATTTAACTGAGAGTACACTAAGGGGATATTTATTCTTCCCAAAAAGGGACAAGTGACCCTCCCTATACTGAGAGGGTGATTTCCTCATTATGGTCTCATAGAACCATTCCAACCACAGAGAGAATAACAGGAGAATCATCATCAGATGACCCCATTTTAGTGAAATCTTGGCTTCACCTTCGACCGTGTTTCCATCATCTAATCACAAAGCTCGTACTATACAAAACATCCAATGATCACTCAAACTGAACCACCAAGGCCCATTCTAGACCAGTTGTGTCCTTTATGGTTTCACACCCACCCAACTATTCATCTTTGTTCTCCTTCCTAATAACCACAACAGTTCGAAACTCACCATCTCCAAGGGAATTTAAGCAAGGCCCACCATTTGAAATGGTATTTAGGTTGTGTTCCTTCAACCAGGAAGGAAAATTTTAACAAAATTTTATTTGATGATCCCAAAGATAAGATTATCCTTATCATCAAATTAATAATCAAATAACTATCCCCATGACATAAATTCCATTAACCACTGGATATGGTTCCTGGATGTGGCTAGACCACTTTTAACAAGCATTAAACTGAATTAACGTATGACTAGCCTCTTAAAATCACTAGACTTGATTCATAGTAAAATCATACATTAATATCCTCATGAGGTATTTCTATGTGCACCATAAAATTTGGCATAAAATGAAAAAGAACATTCTAGTGTTTCAAACACCTAATTCTTTTCGATACATCATCTTGAACATTATGACACTTATTGGTCTTTACTAACACCCAGGTCACCCTTCTTTGAAGATGGACGACAATACAAATGTAACTGATCTTGGATTAAGAGTGTAATATGGGAAAAAAGGTTCATTTTAGGACATAACAATATGATTATTCCCATGTATAATGACTTATATTACCCAGATATTACACGTGAAAATGACACATCTCTAATTCCATCCATATGATTAATGACCATATGCAATCAAGTATCTAATGTTCTGGAAAAGTAAAAACCTGAATCCATATTTCCCAATATGACTATTAACTTGAAGAATGATTTATTAAGTCTTATTTCACTAAACATTATGTAAATGTAGGTCACATGACCTACTAAGAGGAAAAACATACCCTAGGAATGTCTAACCTGCTGAAACTGATCATTACTCAATCCTCTCTTTCATTGCAAGGTTAAAAAAATCAAATGGCCACTACTAAAAAAAGAAATCAGTTTAGAAGCCAAGAGGACTACATATGAATATGGAACCTGAATAGTTCCATTGGTTGGATAATCATTCAGAAGCATCTAGTAAGGATTTGAAGACCTGAGGGGGGTACCTATAATAAACTAGTCTAATACAGATACATTTAACATATACCCAAAAACGGAGTCTCATATGAAAATTCTTATAGGATTAATAGCTTATCACATTGGTTCAAGTTATAGGAGAAAAGGCTTACGAGTGACGCGCAGACATCCATTTAAAGGAGGAATGCAGGAAGAATTTAAACTACCCTTTCACAAGGGTTAAATTGTAACCACACTTTAAGGATTCATTGAGCCTAATAAATCATTTACATTAGAACTAAAAACATTTAAGGAATAAATTTTAAAAATTTTGATATTTTTCAAAATTCCACGTGATTTGGTTCTCCATTGAACTGGGTCAGAAGGGAAAACAAGAAAGTTATATTAAACTACTATTTTAAAGAATTATTATATCATCAAATCCTATTATAATTTTGAAATTTTGTCAGAAAACCCAAATTTAAACACCATTCATTTATTGATGGTATCATGCTCTTACATCTCAAGTCAACAAAAGTACATCTATTAATTTATGGGTTACTTGTTAAAAAGTTATATCCA
The DNA here is from genome assembly GCA_963277665.1 of Viscum album. Classification (NCBI taxonomy): domain Eukaryota; kingdom Viridiplantae; phylum Streptophyta; class Magnoliopsida; order Santalales; family Viscaceae; genus Viscum; species Viscum album. Next base: position 136,353,686 of record OY728131.1, read on the forward strand.
CTATAAATTTTCACTCAAAACCATATGAACGACTAAAAAATTCTATAATTACCTCAAAATAAAGCATAAGAACACCCCCAAAGGGATAAACACTAAGGAATGTCAAAAGAAGAGGTGACCAAAATGCTTCCCACTAATCCAATCTAGGTTCCACTAAAAATAACCTGAACATTTTAACCGTTAGATTTAAAATACCCTTTGAAGGTTCATTTTATTAATATTATGCCCCAACTAACCTACATGGTCCCAGATATGCATTTAGATGTCTATCCACGTGGGTCATAATCCCATGTAAAAGAGGAAAACCACTCAAGAGGTAACCGTTTCATTTAGGTTCTAACAAAAGACATTCAAATTTACAATATATTTTAAGTATAAATACCATAATTGATGGTTCAGTTATATGGGTTACCACCTTTCACTTTGTAAATCACTTATTAAACCTACAAGTAATAGGTGGATCCCATATAACTACAAGTATTTAATCTATGAGTAAAAGTAATTACAACATCCTTAATACTTATGAAAAATATTTTAAATATATATTGTGCATCTATAATGGTTCTATTAAATAGGCCACCCTATTACGACTCAAAGAGCACCCAAATACTTTACAATTTGGATATTAACTCCAATTTATTCTCAACTAATGAATTCAGGGAAAAATAAAACATAGCAGTTTTAAATTTTATATATTAGTCTTTATACATATGATGGGAAATAATAATGCTTTGGTTATATGGGTAATCAATTCCCAATTTATAAGTCACCCATTCACCTTATATATTGAAAATTGACCTCCATTTAATCCCAACCATTATATTTAATGCATACTGAATAAGAATAGTAAATAGAAATTTGAAACAAGTTCCAATAATTAGTTACCTAAACATGGTAAGGAATAGACTCGTTAAAATAATCACAAGGACTGTCTAGTAAACCCAAACGTGTTAGAAAAGAATGGGATAATAGTCAAAGTACGAATAATAAATAACCACTAAAACATTGTAATGGACCAGACCTCTCCGACCCATTCCATTTTCAAAACGAAGGTCACGAAGTGTTTTGGAGGGTAAAATAGACTTTTCCCACAATTTTCAGAGTTTTGAAACTGCACACCGTGTAGTGTGAGTACACGCCATGTACCCCCTCTCCGGGTATACCCCATGTTGAAGTCGTGTCCTTTCCGTGTGAAAGAAATGGGTACACACCGTGTATCCCATACTACATGCCGTATAGTCCCTCCCTGCGTACGTGTTACCCACAAAACATGTGTTGACCAATCAATGGTCGTGTGCCTTGTTGGATATGTTTCCTTGCCGTGTGAAATAAATGGGTACACGCCGTGTATCCCATACTACACGCCATGTAGTCCCTCCCCGCATACGTGTTACCCTCAAACCGTGTGTTGACCAGTCAACAGCCGCATTCCGCTTTGATGGCAGTGTTCGAAGCCGCGTGGTGACCATGTGAAATGGATGAGTACACGAAATGTACTATAAATTACATGTCGTGTACTTTTTTTCTCTCCTATAAAAGGATGGGTCCCCTCCTCCTTTTCAACTCACTCCTCTCCTCCCCATTCCCTCGAGCAGAGCTCTCCCAAAAGACTCGAAGGCTCTTTTCTTCCATAACTTCTTCGCCTGAGCTCTGATTTACGATCCGTCAGTGGCCACAGGATCGTAACAACGAGACGGAACTTCTAATCTTGGATCTGTTGCTTTCCTTTTGGACTTTCCTTCCCATACTCCACCCGAGGTGGTTTTTTCAGATTTTTCCAAAAGCGACGGACGCTGACGGATGTCTTCTAAAGCTGATCTGGGGAAGCGTTGTTATCAGAACCTATTGAAGTAGGGATCTTACCTTCGTCTATATAATTTATGAATCATGCTAGGTGGGTGTCCTCTTGTTTAGGTGAAACACATTTGAACATGTTTAATAAAGATAATAACTGTCTTATATAACGGGGATGGGAAGTTTGTGAATGCAGTTACATTATTTATATCTTGTGATATTATGTTGTGAATTGAATAGGACTATGCCTACAGAAAATAACGGTCATTGGGGGCCTTTTCTTGCGCAATTAAATTATTCCCTGTCTTTCTGGACCGTTTATGGATGGAAACTTTGTGAAATGTGGAATCAGTTAATCATGTAAAGTTGAATGATTAAATGAAAATCTGTAAACCTTTCTGTGATCACCCCGGTTGAACAAAACTGAAATAACAAACACATGGGTGTTGGTTAGGGTTTATTTATGTGAAGGGAGTGTTTTGTGTGTTTTTGTGGATCGGGTGAGCAGTGGGGCTGTGTTTGGCTTGTTTGTGGTTTTGTGTGAATGCTATGTTAAGTGATGGGAAGCGGGGTAGTGACAAATTGTATCAACGGATGATGATGTAGGAGATTCAGTGAGTTTGGTTGGCAGTGGGGCTGCAGGGATGGGTTGAATGTGAACGAACTATGGGTTGTGAATAATAAATGAAAGTGGAAGTGTGTGGTAGCGTCAGGACGTTTGTCGTTAGGAAGAGCAGCTAACTAGTGGGAAATGGTGTGGGGTACCCAATACTCTTGTTCTTGTATACTAATACTATATGTTTTTGTGTTTTTGGTGAGCGTGGCTAGTGAGGTTTGGTGGATAGAATTCCTTGATAGGTTTTGGTTTCTTCTGTTGTTCCCACGAGACATTAGGATGTCTCCCCACTTGTGCATCAGAGATTTAGGTTTCCCTACTGAGTATACTTGTATGCTCACCCTACATTTACATTCAAGTTTCCAGGAGGACTACCAGGGCCGTGCAGGACCCTATTAGTTGAGACAGTTGGAGTTGTTGTAGTTTTTTGTACTCTTGTTTCTTTTGGAATTGTACTTTTGAGCATTCTTGTAATTGTACCTTGTTTGAGAACTATTTAAACATGCATGTGGGATTAGTTTGGGTTTATTTACTTGTCTTTCCTTTCTTTTATTTTAGTTTTTGACTCATCCTATTTCCCAATATTAAATAAATAAAAATGGTAATGCCTCCCATATTGTGAAAAACTCATACCCTTGGTTCTAGTCGCCACCCCGGGGCCTACTAGAGGTGGGACTTGGGGGTCATTATCTCCCTTTCACCATTGACAGCTCAGGAGGGGCATCTTTGGTGTGAGGGGGTCATGACAGAATGGTATCTGAGGTGATGGTTGAGAGATAGGATAGAGTTTGGAGTTAGGCACAGTGATGATTGCATGGGATGGTAGGGCAACAGTGTTGGCTGATCTTGGTGCATGACATAGGCCAGGGAAAAACGGCTAGGACATGGAATTTTAGGGCCCCCTGTGATCCGATGCAAGGAACTTGAGCCTACCGAATGACCAAGTGAGACTACATTGATTGCAGGGTAGAGATCCTAGGGAAGTTACATGCATCATCATGATTGTGTTTTACTTGATTTGGGTGTTCTGGGAAATAAATTTATAAAATAAAACCTTGAACAATTTCCTAACTACTTGTGCATAGGCGATCCTTGTTTACCATACAACTATGGCACCTGGACGTCGTCCCCAGGTGACTCAGACGGCTGAGGCCCAGCAGATTTAGGTGGTCGATCAGTTGAGGATTGGCCGAGAGGAGGAAGATAGCCAGTGGCAGAATACTCTCCGTTCTTTCTAGTGGAAAACCCTCAAGAAGAATGAGGGTAGTACTTCGGATACAGAGATGGAGGGGTGTCTTGAGGAGCTAGGGATCACTTTTACATTGATCTGTGCTCCGAGGGAGTACTGGGTTCCCCTAGAAGTCACTCAGCTAAGAGGTGTGACGCGACAATGATGGATGCTCTACCTCGGGGAGAGGTCAGAGGAAGAGGTTCTGTGGGCTGAGTTTGAGAAGGAGTTCTGAGAGGAATTCCTTTCTTCCATGATCAATGCAGAGAATCAGCAGGAGTTACTCTCCCTCCAGCAGAGGAGTATGTCAGTATGAGAGTTGGGGATAATGTTCAAGGATCTCCTACACTTTTATCTAGATAACTTTCCAGATGAGGAGTCTCATGAGAGACATTTGGAGGAGGTTCTTCGTCCTTCGCTCTAGTATGCTATCACCACCTTCACCCTTCCGACGTACTTGGCAGTACAGAAGAAGTCAGAGGTGGTAGAGAGGATGCACTCGTAGGGAGGTGCACCATGTGAGGGGATCCAGCCAGGTTCATCAAAGGGGAAGGCAGTTAGTAACAGGTCTCCTGCGATGGGACCTTCCAAGTTTAGGCCAGTGGGGAGCAGGCCCCAGAAGTTCCATTTTAGATCTTCAGGTCCTCGTCCCTTTTTCACGAGCCCGAGAATGAAGTGTTTTTATTGTGGAGGTTTCGGTCACATTCAGAGTCGGTGCCCGAACCGAGCTCAGTACGGTGGAGGTGGGCAGGTTCAGCGCCCGCCTCAGCAGCACCAGTTGTCGGTGAGGCCCTTCCAGTAGCAGTGGGACCCTACTCCTCCAAGGGAAGACTTTGCAGTAGGAGGCCGACCCCAGGGTGCTCATCAGGGACCTCGAACATGGTGTGGTCGGGGAGGTGGACGACATCAAAGAGGCAGAGGAGCTGGGCGTGGACAGTTTCACGTAGCAGAGTTGACAGCTCCGGCAGGACCAGAGCTGGTGTGAGGTATGATTTTTTTGTTCAGCACTCTCGTTTCTGCCTTTTTCGATTCGGGAGCTTCGCACTCCTTTGTTGCTCCTGGTCTATCCCATGCTTTAGGTCTAGACGTAGAGAGACTTTCCATACCCCTAGTGTTGAGTACACCAGTTTGAGGCCAGACCAGCATATCTTATGTTTTTCGGAGATGTGGGCGGACGTTGGGACCACATCGATCTAGTGGGGACCTTATTTTGCTAAATATGCAGCAATATGATGTCATCCTAGGCAGCGACTGGTTTTTTTCTATTAGTTCCATTGTCGACTGCTTCCGAAAAAGGGTCATGTTCTCCGAAGAGGATGGGAAGCGAGTATATTTTGTTGGCGAGAGGAGCTGTCAGGTAGGAATCCATCATGTGAAGCCTCTCCTTTCCTTGTTAGGCGGGTTATCAGTGATTTCATCTGATAGAGAGATGAGGGATGTCCCGGAGGTTGTTGTGGATTTCCTTGATGTTTTTCCCGAGGTGGTTGTGGCTCTACCCCCCCCCCCCCCCCCCCCCCCCCGATGTGACGTTGAGTTTGGGATAGACTTACAGCCTGGTGCCCGTCCGATTTCGATGGCCCCTTATTGGATGGCACCTTCGAATTTGCGGGAGTTGCGAATTCAGATTGACGATCTGATGGAGAAGGGTTTTGTTCGACCCAGCATGTCGCCTTGGGGTGCTCTAGTTTTGTTCGTGAAAAAGGGAGATAGTGGTCTCAGGTTATACATAGACTACCGAAGGTTGAATCTGGTAACGGTCAAGAACTGTTACCCCCTTCCAAGGACAGATGATCTCTTCGACCAGCTGAGGGGAGTAGGTTGGTTTTCTAAGATTGATCTATGATCTGGATATCATCAGCTGAGGGTAAAGGACAGTGAAATATCAAATATGGATTTCTAGTGTAGGTATGGGCACTTTGAGTTTGTGGTGATGCCGTTTGGAGTTACGAATGCACCAGCTATGTTCATGGGACTAATGAACTTTGTCTTCTGAGAGTTTCTGGACCGGTTTGTCATTGCGTTTATCGATGACATCCTGATCTACTCAAGATCAGAGGAGGATCACGTTGAGCATCTCAGGGAAGTCTTGGCAGTCCTTCGACACCACTAGATTTATGGGAAATTGTCGAAGTGTAAGTTCTTGACACAAGAAGTACACTTCCTTGGGAACGTTGTGTCTCCGCATGGAGTGTCAGTGGACCCATCGAAGGTAGAGGCAGTTGTTTCTTGGGCAGTACCCAAGAGCGTGGAAGAAGATTGTAGTTTCCTGGGGTTAGCAGGTTATTATAAGAGGTTCGTTTCAGACTTCTCTCGAGTTGATGCTCCATTGACAGCTTTGAGTAAGAAAAACCAAGTCTTCCTATAGAGCGAGCAGTGCCAGAAAGATTTTGACTACCTGAAGGAGAAGTTGGTCAGTGCTCCCGTTACTCAAGTTTTCAGAGGACGGGTTGTTTTATGAGGTGTTTTGTGATGCTTATGGCCTTGGTTTGGGGTCCGTGTGGATGCAGAAGAAGGGTGTGATCTGTTATAGTTCTAGGAAGTTGCTCCCTCACAAGCATAACTATGCAACCCATGACCTAGATCTTGTAGCAGTAGTTTCCGCACTGAAATTGTGGTGACATTACCTCTTTGGGGAGCGCTTTGTGGTCTTCTCAGATCAAAAGAGATTACGTTATATATTCCCCTAGCGTGACCTGAACTTACGGAAGCGGAGATGGGTCGAGTTTCTCTAAGACTATGACTTAGAGATCTCTTACACTTATGGTAAGGGAAATGTTGTGGATGATGCCTTGAGCAGGAAGTCACATAAGGAAGTGGTTCTGGAGTCCGATGATGCTTCGAAAGCGATGGGAGAGTTGGTTGCCTTGCAATTGGATGCAAGGGTAGAAGGTGTTAGAGGATGTTTGTTTCAGATGATGGTGTAGTCCTCCTTGTTGCAGCAGGTGGAAGAGTCTCAGTGGGGAGACTCTAAGGTAGAAGTAATGCGGTATTGTGTCGATCAGGGAAATTCTCCAAAAGGATGGTTGGATTACAGTCGACATTTGATGCTTTTTAATGGAAGGTTGTTTGTTCCAGAGGCGATGCGTGAGGGAGTTCTCTGTGAGTTCCATATCTCAGCCTTGGCGGTACATCCGGAAGTTTCAAAAATGTACCGGGGCCTGAGGGAACAGTTTTGGTGGCCCGGGATGAAACGGGAAGTGGCAGAGTTTGTGGCTAAGTTCCTAGTGTGTCAGCAAGTAAAGGTTGAACACTGTGTTCACAATGGTTTGTTGCATCCTCTAGATGTCCCTGAGTGAAGTGGGATGACATCTAGATGGACTTCATCACAGGACTACCCATAGCTCAGGGTGGTTAGGATGCTATCTAGGTAGTGGTGTATCGACTGACGAAATCAGCTCACTTCTTAGAAATTAAGGATTCAGGCCCGGTGAGTACCTTAGCACAGAGGTACGTAGACGAGGTGGTGCGTTTTCATGGAGTTCTGAAGACTATCGTCTCAGATCGGGATACCCGGTTTACCTCACGAGCCTGGAGGGGGTTACAGTATACTTTTGGAACCTAGATACGCCTTAGCACTGCTTTCCACCCCCAGACCGATGGGCATACAGATTAGACTATCCAGAAATTGGAGGATATTTTGCAAGCATGCGTTCTGGATTTCGGAGGATCATGGGTGCAACACATGCCTTTAGTAGAGTTTTCCTACAACAACAGCTTCCAATCTACTATTGGCATGGAACTGTTTGAGTCTTTGTATGGAAGACCATGTCGTTCACCCATTTGCTGGGAAGAGGTTGGTGAGACAAGTTCTCTTGGGCTATAGGTAGTACAGCGCACCACAGAGAAAGTCCAGCTTGTACGTGAGAGGATGAAAGTGGCTCAGGATTGACAGAATTCTTATGCTGATCATTGGAGGAGGCCCTTGAAGTTTGAGGTGGGAGATCATGTGTGCTTTAAGGTTTCCCCTCGAAGGGGGTAGAGGAGGTTTGGGAAGGGGAGTAAGCTCTCTTCTAGGTTCATCAGACCTTTCGAGGTGATGAGGCGAGTCGGCGAGGTGGCATATCAGCTAGCCCTACCACCTCAGTTAGAGAAGGTTCATGATGTCTTCCACATCTCCCATCTTCGTCGGCACTTACACGACGACTCTCACGTTATCGACTAGGGAGAGTTAGATATGGGAGACGATGTGAATTTCGTGGAGCGACCAGTAAGAATTGAGGATTGTAAAGAGAAGGTGCTCTGTGGACGAACCATTGCCTTGGTTCGTGTGTTGTGGAGGCATGGTGGCCTCGAGGAGAGAACTTGGGAGCGGGAGGCTCAGATTCACACTCAGTACCCAGAGTTGTTTTGACTTTTGTTTTTCCTTGTTCTTCTGAGCTTGGTTTTGATGTTATACTATGTACCTTTGATATATGGAATGCTTGGCTTGTCGGTTGTGAGACTTTTTGTTTCCTTGTTCTCTGGAAGTGTGTAACATGTCCGGATGTGTGGGGAAGGGAAAAACATGATCCTTAATCGAGACACATTAATGCGGATGCAATTGAACCCATGTGGGAGAGTCAGTGCTGCCCAAAGTGGATAATATCTCGACATGGGTGAAGGATTTTCCCCAAACCACATGTTTGGGCAGTGTGTTGGTTGTACGGTGTTGGGGGCTGTGTAAGTTGGAAAATACTAATATATGGAAGTGGGAAGACCCAATCCTTAATTGAGGCACATTAATTCGGATGCGATTAAACCCTTGCAGGCGAGTCAGTGCCACCTAAAGTGGATAATATCACAACATAAAAGACGAAATTCCTAACATCTATAATTAAGGTTGATGGTTGGGTTCCTGTTATAACGAGATCCCTAATAGGTATCTTTTTGGGTTCCTCTGGGTTGGTTTATAATTCTCGGGGATGAGAATGTTTTAAGAGGTATCTGATGTAATTGGCCGGACCTCTCCGGCCCATTACTTTGTCAAAAACAAGGTCATGAAGTGTTCTGGAGGGTAAAATGGACTTTTCCCACACTTTTCAGAGTTTTGAAACTACACGCCGTGTAGTGTGAGTACACGCCGTGTACCCCCTCTCTAGGTATACCCCATGTTGAAGCCGTGACCTTGACGTGTGAAATAAATGGGTACACGCAGTGTATCCCATACTACACGCCATGTAGTCCCTCCCCGTGTACGCGTTACCCTCAAACCGTGTGTTGACCAGTCAATTGTTGTGTGTCGTGTGGAAGTCATGTCCTTGCCATGTGAAATAAATGGATACACGCCATGTATCCCATACTACATACCGTGTAGTCCCTCCCTGAGTACGCGTTACCCTAAAACCATGTGTTGACCAGTTAACGGCCGCGTTCCGCATTGATGGACGTGTTGGAAGCCGCATGGTGACCGTGTGAAATGGCCGAGTACACTCTGTGTACTAAAAAGTACACGTCGTGTACTTTTGTTTTTCTCGCCTTTAAAAGGAGGGGTCCCCTCCTCATTTTCAACTAACTCCTCTCCTCCCCATTCCCTCGAGCATAACTCTCCCAAGAGACTTGAAGGATCTTTTCTTCCACAACTTCTTCGTCCGAACTCAGATTTACGATCCGTCAGTGGCCATAGGATTGTAACGGCGAGGAGGAACTTCTGAGCTTGCATCTATTGCTTTCCTTCCTAGCTTCCACACAAGGAGGTTTTTCCTGATTTTTCCAGAATCAACAGACACCGACAGATGTCTTCTAAAGCTGATCTAGGGGAGCGTTGTTATCAAAACCTGTTGAAGTAGGGATCTTACCTTAGTCTCTCTAATTTATGCATCATGCGGGGTGGGTGTCCTATTTTTTACATGAAACACATTTGAACCAGTTTAATAAAGATAATAATTGGATTATATAAAGGGTATGGGAAGTTTGTGAATGCAGTTACATTATTTATATCCTATTATATTATGTTGTGAATTGAATAGGATTATTCCTACTGAAAATAATGGTTGTTGGAGGCCTTTCCTTGCGCAATTAAATTCTTCCCAATATTTCTAGACTATTTATGGATGGAAACTTTTTGGAATGTGGAATCGGTTAATCACGTAAAGTTGACTGATTAAATGAAAATCCAGAACCCATTGTGTGATCACCCCAGTTGAAAAAAAAACAGAAATAATAAACATGTGGGTGACGGTTAGGGTTTATTTATGTAAAGGGAGTTTTTTGTGGGTTGGTGTGGATAGGGTGAGTAGCGGGGCTGCGGTTGTCTTGTATGTGGGTTGGTGTGAATTCTATGTTAGGTGATGGGCAGCGGGGCTGTGATAAATTGTATCAAGGGATGATGATGTACGAGATTCAATGAGTTTGGTTGGCAGCGGGGATGTAGGGATGGGTTGAATGTGAACAAACTATGGGTTGTGAATAATAAATGAAAGTGGAAGAGTGTGGTAGCGTCAGGACGTTCACCGTTAGGAAGAGCAGCTAACTAGTGGGAAATGGTGTGGCATAGCCAATACTCTTGTTCTTGTATACTACTACTATCTGTTGTTGTGTTTTTAGTGAGCGTGGCTGGTGAGGTTGGGTGGATAGAATTCTTGATAGGTTTTGGTTTCTTCCGTTGTTCTCACGGGATATTAGGATGTCTCCCCACTTTTACACGAGAACTTTAGGTTTCCCTACTGAGTATACTTGTATGCTCACCCTACATTTACTTTCAAGTTTTTAAGAGGGCTACCAGGGCCATGTGGGACCCTACTAGTCGGGATAGTTGGATTTGTTGCAGTTTCATGTACTCTTGTTTCTTTTAGTATTGTACTTTTGAGATTTCTTGTACTTGTATCTTTTTTCAGAACTATTTAAACATGCTTGTGGGATTGGTTTGGGTTTATTCACTTTTCTTTCTTTTCTTTTCTTTTGGTGTTTGAATCATCCTATTTCCCGATATTAAATAAATAAAAAGGGTAATGCCTCCCATATTGTGAAAAACTCATACCCTTGGTGCTAGTCACCACCCCAGGGCCTACTGGAGGCGGGACTCGGGGGTCATTATCTCCCTTTCCCTATTTCCAGCTCAGGAGGGGCATCTTTGGTGGGAGGGGGTCTTGAGAAACATGTTAGGCACAATAATGAAATCAAAAACAAAGTAAATTAGTAGATAGTCATTTTACTAAAAAAACCAACCATGAAATATAATAGATAAGAAGATAATATAAATGGTACATTAAAAAAATTTCATATAGCCTGAAAATGAAATCTTCATGGAATTGAATATGCATGGAATGTGAATCTCTATTTACATATAATGATTTATGTAATGTTACTTATTTTTAGTACCAAGTCAATCATAATTACTAAATCCAAAAATTAAATATGTAGTATAATGTACACAAATCACTCAATGTGGAATCAAATCAATTTTAATAATAAAAAACAAGAACATCATTTCCTTCCTTGACCACATGGACTTTTCCCCAAAATGGGTTAATCACTCATAGGCATGGCTATTTACCAAGAGTAGCAACACTCCTAGAATCCTAATTACCATCCCAAAATAATAAGAAGGATTAAAAGATGCCAGGATACCACTTTGTAATAGCCCGACCTAACTGGACACTAAACATGTAGTCGAACAAATGGGTCACATGGCCTCAAGAATTCCTCCTCATATTCCAGAGGCTTCTGAGTAGTAGTTTGGGTATAATGATGGTAAAATGGGGAAACTATACCATAATAATCATATTAGAACAATGGCATGTCAATATGTGGATAATATAAATTTGTATAAGTAATAATAATAAATGAAAAAACAGAAGAATGACATGATGACTTAATAAATATTGTCCAAACCATTATAAAATAGATGCATCCATGTTAAAATGATACTAAAATAATAAAAGAGGAAAGTAAATTCAATAGGAAGGTACAATATAATAAAAGAATAAAATATAAAAAGGCTAGCTCCATGAGCATCCCGAGTACTATATTAGTCATGTGCTCCTAACTACCAATTACCACGCATAACACAAGAAAGGATCAAGGATCTGTAAATATATAGACCATATCAGGTATCCCAGTGTGATGGTTTCCCATGAAGTGTGTGAGATATACATCCTCATAGACTAGAAACTAGAATGTCTAGGTAAATCCATTCATGCAATATAAAATGAATAGTGTTCCTTATAAAATTTTATTTCCATACAGAATAAAAAAAATAAACACATTAGATTGGATTCCACTTGGAGTCCCATCCAATATACCTATATTGGCCAAATCTAGTGCGTTTTAACCAATGAAACCGATAAGGGTAATGTGAGAGGGATAATGGGTAAATAGTTTGACTATTCTGAAGCTTGTGATTAGGATTGGAGGACACACCCTTACATTTCTAATTCCAATAATCCAATCCATTTTACTTTAAAAAATTGAAATTATCTTTAATTAAATTTAAAACTCTTTATAAAACATTCATTCATTCTTTATAAAATATTTAGAGTCACCCAGATCCCATCTATGACATCTCAGAAGGAATTACATGTATCAGTCTAGGGGATCAACATGAGTCCAAAGATAAGGAAGTCCATCCAAGGTGATCTGCATAAGATATACCATGGGTCACTCTATACATGGTGATAAAATAACATGAACTGACCTCTTATTCCATCCCTACTATTTCGCATAGTTTTCCAAGTCTTTATTGTGGAATGGTACAACCAATATTCCAATGATCTCATCCATAGAGTCTCCCATAAGGAACTAGGGTCACGCGTTTTGAGGTCAAAGATTATAATGTCTGGTGATCCCATCCTAGGAATAGCTGATGTTTCCCCCAACGTTTTTATAAAACACTAGCAATTTAATCAAGAATGCATTAGAGTCCATCAAAGGGGACCTTAATTAAGAGCCATCATATCACAATTGATAATAAGGTAAAATATATCACACAAAATAATTATATATAAAATTCCTAAAAACAATTTCATCCATTAAATCATTTATATTACCCTAATAATGTTGGTCAATGCATTTAATTTAAAAAAAATTATGTTATAAGGAAAAAGTAATAATCACTTGTAAAATTAAATTAACTCAACCATTCATGTGTGGCATGGGTATGTAAATGGTTTTCAATAGGTCCATTACTCTAAAAACTCAATGTATAGGTATTGGTATTTAATATGACATAAGACCACCATTAGAAGTGTCCAAAAAATACATGAAAAAGGTGGAATAATGATTATAGAATAAGCACACACAATCGGATGGAATAACTAAAGATGATCAACCCACAAAGTTGATTCACCTATAGATCGGATCGCTAAAGGTATGGTAAGGAATTTAACATAATTTTATTTGATAAAAAATATGAAACACAAAAACAAACTGGCTATGAGGATAACATATAAATTTATAGAACTAAATTAAGAAATGGTAAATATCCTACAACACTTACCTTATCCTCATAGATCTTCCCACATCCAAAATCTTCCATTGATTCTAGCTAGGATGGATGATATAAATAAAATAATCAAATACTAGGAAAATAGGGAAAATGATCTTGTGAAAAGATAGTGAAACACAATTAATAGAAAAATTGAAATAGATTATATTGAATGAAATATATTACAATTATGGATCTAATGCTTCTAACAGTGAGTGAAACAAATGAGAAACAAAGGAGGAGGTTTTATCTCTAGATGAGAGGGAAGGGGAGCGTTATGTGATGGGGGAGGAGAAGATCCATTGGAGGAAAATAAAAGAAGAATAAGAAAGGGTATAAAATATTTAAATTAGGTGAAAATTGTAATTCCACCCACACTTATATTTTTTCCCAGTTTGGTCGCACGGTTGGAAAAAACGTGCACCAACTATGCGCAATTATCTTCTTCAAAAGAGAACCCTACATGTTTAGGTGAAAATTTTATCTAACTGTTCACAAACTATGAGAAACCACTATGTTCAAAAACATGTATTTGTTTTCACAGGTGTGCATATCCTTCTGTAGTGTTTGAGAAAATTGAGAAGCACCACCAACTCCACTAGATAAGGTCGCACAGTTTTCTCTAGAGTCTTTACAGTTTTAGATAAACTGTGTGACCGTAAAAGACACCTATGATTTTGAGATTTTAGGGTTTGGCACTCATCAACCTCAAAGTAACACCCCAAAGAACCTGATGTACTTTAATCCCATCTAATATTGACACATTTAAGTGTTCAAACACTCTAAATTATTATTCAATGCTTAGTTTAAAAATGGACCATCCACCAAAAGAAAAAACTCAAAAACCATTGGAAAATTATTCTGATCTAAAAACATGTGATGCTATACTCTTGGTCACAAGTATTCTTTGGTTTGATCTTGGTTTATCCCTTGTCTCATTTTATAGGTTTTCGGGTGTAGGGGTGGAATAATTTTTATTTTGGAGAAAACATACTAGATTCATGGTTTAGGTACATAGTTAGTGTTAACCATGCAGTAATTGTGTTGTATAAAACTATGAGGCTTCATTGTAATTTTTAACGGTTTGAGTATGGTTTGAAAAATCATGTGATTAACTAGGAAAATTGTGTTGTTGTATGGGTGTTGGTTATATAGTGTTTCATTTCATGAGTATATTTTCTCAAACATTCATTATCTTCTCTAAGTAACCATGCATGTCATTTTTCAATAGAAAAAGAACAAACAAGGTCGAAACAATTTTTTTGTAACCATGCGGCCTAAACATGCACCATGATCTGAACCACATAAAATTTATATTTTCACCCATTAAAATTGGTCATTTTTATATATAATGTCCACAAAATCCCTCTTATTCTTGAAATAACCTCTCATCAGTTCTCTAGTGAGTTCACCCCTTGGTTCCATGTAGATATCCCTTAGTTATTAGTGGATATCTTTATGGTAATTACTATTTTTGATCTGATTAGCTCTCATCTCTCAAGATATCTCTTTAATATCATATACCATTATTCAATTTGAACCTGATTTCTATATGGTATTTGGATATAGAGGGTTTGATAGGGTATTTTATGATGTTATTACTGGATCTAATATTTTGAGTGATCAATCTTCTCTATTCCAATATCTATTTTCAAATGTTAGTAGTTTTCCCCTATTTGTGAGGTAGGTGTCTCTATATAATGAGGATATCTCAATATTACTCAATTTTCTCAAAAAATAATTTGTTTTAATTTGTGAAATTTATTTATTGATCATATCTTTTCCAAAAAAGGATTTTAAAGGGGTTTTACATTAAATATATTTTATGCACATTATGTGTTTGATAAAATGCATCAATAATGTATATTAATATAAATTGGGTTTTCTAGAAATAAATTTAGGATTTTTTGTTGTGAATTTTTTTATAAAATGTGATCATGGTTTTAATTTTTTTTTGGAAAACATATCATAATAGAAACCTTTGGTGTGTCTGTTTATGGATATATGAAACCCTAGTGTCTGTGAAAGCACTAGGGGTTATTCTTGTGATATCAATTGATTTTAGTTGGAATCGATATCAGTAAGATTAACATTATTCCGAGTTTATTTTTCCTTTATGCATCATAAAATGTATTCACATATGATAGATACCTCTTGTGCTTGGTTTTATTCATGATGGTATGTTTTCATCATTATTTTCTCACACGCATGGGTTTTGGTATTTCCTTGAATAATTATACACATGAATTTATAATATATTTCATCTACATATCATATTTAATTTTAAATTGAGTATGAAATTATTATAAAGAAACATAAAGAAGATTTAAAAAATCATTTACAATTTCAATAAAAATTGGTTTTGTTGTAGAACTCTAACTAATAGTTTCATGGTGTTAGATATTATATATATTATATGCGGTATCATACTAGGCATAATGATCACACCATAATTTTTCCTCTTGAAATTTTTAGATTTTTTTTATTTAGGTAATGGTAATTGATTCATGAGTTCACCAATATCTCTTGGGGGTGTCTCCCTCTTAGATATATGGAATGGTGGCGATGGTTGGTGGTGATGGTTGGTCACATAGAGAATTGGAGTTTGTCATTCCATGTTTTATTTAAATGTTTATCCTTTATTTGTCTTCAATTTTTATCTCATATATGTGTCCTCTTTTTCCACTATATACATTTTTGGATAATCTCTTTTCAGTTATTTATGAGACTTTATTGGTTGTTTGGTTGATCTCCACATAATAATAGGCTATATTGGGTAATGTGTCTGGTTGAACTAAGTTAGTTCATTAAAAAAAATCTATAAGATCCACTAACTAGTTAGAACTATGATAAAATTATCTGGGATTGGTTCAAAGGTCTTGATAGATGTGAGTTAATGCTATTCAGAATTTAGGTAGTATGTGTGCGAGTGTTTCTATCTAGCTCACTTTTGTTTCTAAACACAAGTTACTTTGGGTTGTCATAGATTTTAACCAAGACTAATCTTGGTGTTTGAGGTTACATAAATTATCTTGATTTGGTTATTATTTAAATGAAACTATTCCTTTTAATTTTTTTTCCTATCATTCATTGAATCCATAGTTGATTTAAATTATTTGTGTGTAATGTATTTAGTGTGGATTATATAAGTTCAACTTATGATTCAGAATTTTTCTCTTTATAAATTACATATTGTATTGTGTGTTTCTTATAAAATTCCTTGTAGAAGAGAAAATATGAATCTAGAATATAAATATGTTATAATATATCTGTAGGAGAATACTACAATAAAAAATTCATTGATTTAAGCTGTTATATATACTATACAGACTCTGGGTCAGGATGGTGTTGGTAAATTTGGATAAATGGTGGATCATGGAATGATATTTACCAAAAATTACACATATCTTATATGGTGAAAAGTACCCTTGGAATATGAGGAGTGGATTTAAACTATATTAAGTATATTCCACCTTTTGAAAACTCTAGAGGACTCTATGGTAGTTTTTTCACTTACATGCTTAATGGGCTTGGAAGGAAATACTGGGACTCCCTCTCGCATTCCAAGTTATATGAGGATCCCACTAATATATCTTCCAATAAGATCATATAATAACAATTTTATCTTAAAAAATTACAAGTTGATAAGACCCTAGAATTTATGACATTTGGGAAATGTTTTTGTTCTATTATGGATTGTGTCACTAATTTCAATGAGTTGATTTACTTATCACAATATAATGTTTATAATGATTACCTCAATGATAATAGGTTTTAGATGAGTTTAAGGGTGGATATTTGGAAAATGTTGATTATTTATTCCAACTAAGATTTACTAAGGTGTTTAATAAAAAGGATATCTATGTGGTAGACATTGATTTGAAAAAAAGGATTAGGTGGAGCTTCATTTGTTGTAGGAGGTAGCCAGAGTATGTCTTCTGGTTATGAAATGAAGTGTAAATAATATTTTTTATTCAAGAAAAATTTTACTTGATTCTTTGGAATTCAATTGGTAGTTTTATATTATTGTGGGAAACCTGGCCGTACCAAGCCTTACTATATGTAAACACCCAGGATGTGTCATCATTGTGGACAACGAGGTCACCTTAATCATTTTTGTTGAAAAGGTTACCATGAAAGTACATTTATATCTATAGTTACCAATGTCTCAAAAGTTTCTTATGATGCATCAAAGGATGGGGGATCTCATTCTAATTCTAATGGGGATACACAAGTTGTGAATATTTTTTTAGGGTGGAGATGAGACTAGACATATTTATATTTTATAGCATGCACTAGAGAAATCTAAAGTAGGACTGAATATAATTAGTAGTATGGATTTTATCTTATCCTCTATGGTTCTGTATTTATTTGATATGGATATATCTCATTCCTTTATATTGTCTATGATTATTTATCTTTTCATATATTTTTTATTTAATTTCTTGCATGGTAGATCTTTCCATTACTTTGGGAAAAATTAAGGTACAAGGTTTCAAATGACCTGAATTTATAGTGATGATTTATGACCCCAATGTTGTGTGGGACTTCCTTGTTCTTGATCACGTTATATTTGAACATATCAAAGGTAATTATTAGATGGTTAATGTTATGGATCAGATCGATATTTACAGTCATCGTGGTTTGTTTTTATCTTCCTATGGGATCCATCATGTCTTTTAGGGTGACTGTGTATCAAAATAAAGAAGATAAGGGATTGATATTACACATTTTATAATAATATCATACCAATTTTTAATGGTGTTACTTGATACTAATGATTGTCTTCTGATCAGTCTACTTTCTAGAGTGGTGATTGCATAACCTAAGGTATTTTGGGATTATTTTTCTAGGTCACTGTCACAAATAGAGATCATGTTATCTACTGACCTACTACCTATTATGATGCATATTTTGATTCCATAATATTACATGGAACCAAATATGTTAAAAGAGTTTAAATTTCAACTTGAAAGTCTTTAGGAAAAGGGATTTATTCATTCTAGCATGCCACTGGGATTTTCCAATTCACTTTACCAAGAAGGTAGACAAAATATTTAGTCATTTTGATGATTATTGAATGTTTAATCAGTTTTCTATTAAGAAAAAATTCCACTTTCCAATGATTGATGATCTCTTTTAACATCTCAGAGGAACCTGATGGTTTTCTAAAATTGATCTACGATTGAGGTACCATCACATGCCAATATAAGAAGAAGATATACCTAAGATAGTGTTTAAGATTATGTATGGGAATTTTGAGTTCCAATTTATGTTATTTGATGTCAATAATTCCATTGTGGTATTTTTAGAATTGAAGAACAATATATTGCATCAGTTCTTGTACACTATCATTGTTAATTTTGTGGATGATATATTACTATACTCAAATTTAGAGGAGGAACACTTGAATCATTTGAATATCCTTCTTAGAGTATTTAAAAAACATTAATTATAAGGTAATATTTATATATTTTAATTTTAGATCCAAGAAGTGATATTTCTAGTCAATTTATATTTTAGAGGCTCATCTCATATGATTTTGAAATGGGTTTAGTGGTAATTTAATATAAGCTACACTAAATGTGTCTGAAATAAATAATTTATTAGGCCTAACTAGTTATTATAGGGAGTTTTCTCAATATTTATAGATGATTGAATCCCCAATGAAATAATTAATCCATAAGGGTTTCATGTTTGAAGGGAATGATAAATTTCATAGATATTTTGAGGAATTGAGTGTGAGGTTGAAATCATCTCGATTTATAATTCTTTTAGAACTAGGTTTGGACTATGATGCTTTTTACAATGCTTCAGGTATAAGATTAAAATATTTCTTGATGAAAGGAAAATATGTTGTGGAATATGGCTCTCATTAATTGCATTATCATGATAATAACTACCATACCCCTGATATTGAGTTGGAAGATGTTATTAATGGTCTCAAAACAACAAAATGATATCTCTTTGGGGAATGATTTATTGTATATTTTGATCATATAAGGCCAAAGTATTGTTTTATTCAAAGGGATCAGATCTTGTAATATATATTATTGGTTGAGTATCTTAAAACTTTTGATTTTGATATTTATTATACTCTAAAAAATGGAAATATGGTATGCAATACATTAGGTAGGAATTTACCAACCCAAGATTCATGATAATTAAAACAAAATAGGTCTATAATGTGTTTGTTTACAAATTTTATATTCATATTGTAACATGTTTTTGTGAAGGTTTTAATAGATTTAGTAATGGATGAATCACCATTTGAATATTTGGTCAAGTTTGATTAGGTATGAGACACAAATTTCCATTTCATTAAAGGAATCCTAAATTGTAGGGAAACTTTAGTTGATTGATCTTGATCTACAATAGGAACTTTATACATTCAAGGTACTTTAGTAATAATGGTATCTTTGATGAAAGAGTTATTAGATAGTGGAAACCAACCAAGTTGGTTTGTACACCCTAGGACTTCAAAGATGAATCATGATTTGATACATCAGTATTGGGGGTCATGATATTGAATTTAATCATAGAATTATTGTCATGATTACTTAAAATCATTATGAATTTGGTGGAGCACCAGAGACCTGATGGTTTGATGAATCGTTTTTCTATTTTAGTGTGGATGAGGGATGAGATACTTGTGGTCATAATTGACTAATTTCTATGGAATCGTATCTAGAAGGATTTTATTTGATTGATAGTTAATAAACTTATTAAATTGGTTCATTTTAATCATATTATTGAGACTTTAGAGGTAAAATTCATCAAATACATATACATCTGATAGGTTGTGATTTTTGGTGATTTTTATTATAAAAAAATAGGATAGGGTAAATCAATTTATATCCATTTTTAGAAATATTTTCAAAGGTGGTGTGTACCCAACTAATGTTACTAACAATATATAATTCATATATGAATGAGAAGACTAATTAGGCTATTAAAATTATTAAATATATCCTCTAGGAATATATTCTTGATTTTGTTGGTTTATTTTAAAATAATATACCATTGGTAAAATTTTCCTATAAATATAATTTTCAGACTTCAATTAAAATAGAACCAGTTGAATAATTGTATGGGTGACCATTTAGAGCTCCCCTGTATTGGGAGGATTTGGGAGAATGAACTTTAGTCGGGCCAAGACATATTCAACAGATTAAATAAAAAGTGTAACTGATCAAAAATATGATGGTGATAACTAAAGTCATCAAAAATCCTATGCAGACCATCGTCATTTCGCACTTGATTTTGAGGTTGGTGATAATGTCATTCTCAGGGATTATTTTCACATGGTGATTCATGAATTAGGTGACTAGTAAATAATGAAAAAGATATTGTTTGGCTCTTTAAGATCATTGAATATCTAAGAAAGGAGTCTTATCCATTTGATATTCTATATCTCTTTACATAGATTCATGATGTGTTCCTTGTTTCTCAGATGATGAGTTATCAATTAGGAATTTTTTTTATTTGATTGAATGAGAAGATTTTGATCTTGAATGCAATTAATCTTTAGTTGAATAACCATTTTAAATTTTCGATCATAAAGATAAGGTACTATAAAGTAAAAAATTCCCCTTGTTTTTATTGTGGAAATACAGAAGAGATAGCTATAATACATGGGAGTGTGGATCATTGATGGGATAGTAATTGCCTTCTTCTTTTCAAGTTCATAATTTTGAACACTTTCGGGGATAGATATATTTTATAGTGGGAAGAATTATGATTCCATCTGGGTCACATGTATTCATTATATTGAACTTCATTTATCCCTAGTGTCATTTTAGGGTTTTTAAGCATTAGTGGATAAAAAATTGGATTTTTGAGAGAAAGGACAAAGAGAATCTTAATACTAACCATCTGGTAACTGTACAGCATGGAACTGTGAGGGTAAAATGGTATTTCACATAGTTTAAGTATAACTTCTGAAATATTGAGACATTACAAGAAAACATGCTAGATTCTGGGTGTTTCTAAAGTGTTGTTGTATGTATTGAGAACCGTTTGTAAAACCAGAACTCTCTTCTATATGTAACCATACACATATTATTTCAAAGGAAAGAGTTTGTTCATGGTTGGAATAAGCTAACCTTTATCTTTAATCCAAACCAATAAAAATTGATAATTAACCCCATTTCCCTTGGTAAGTTTCATATCTAATCCCATCATAATCCTTCTTAGTCTCAAACTAACCTATCTATAATTATCTAGAGAGTTCCCCCTTGGATACATAGTGATTCAACTTTTTTTTACTATATATCTTTATGGTATGTGCTATTTTTATTCTAATCTCTAATCAGATATATATATGATTCCTAAATTTGCTTTCCCATTATTCCATTATAACCTGATTTGTATGGTATTTATATATCTAGAGGGTTTCATGTGTTATTTTATGATATTATTTTTGATCATGGATTAGGAGGACCAAATATTCAGGATTCCAATATCAATTTTCAATGGTGACTAGTTTTCATCCATTAGCAAGGTAAATTAATCTATACAATGATGTTAACTATTGAATTACTTCATCTTCTTTTAAATTACATAGGTTTTATTTTTACAATTGATTGATTGCTCACATCATGGAATAAAAATATTTTTTAAAAAATAATTTTCCTTTTAAAACTATTTATGCACATTATTTGTTCAATAAAATGCTTCAATGATGGATTTTACTCTAAAATGGATTTTCAACCATAGAAGTAGTGGTTCTTTATTGTGACTTTTTTTTATAAAATATTAACTTGGTAGATTTAATTATTTTTGAAAGCATGGAACATTGGAAAACTTGGGTACATTAGTCTATGGACATATACAACCTTGGTGAGTGTGGTAGCACTAGTGGTTATTCTTATGATAGTGATATACTGTGGTTTGACTTGATATCTATAGGATTCACATTATTTTAGGAATAGTGTTCCTTCATGTTTCCTAGAAGGTATTCATATAGACTAGATCCCTCATTTTATTGGTTTTATATATGATGGAACAATTTCATGATTATTTGATCGCATGATTATCTTGTTGTATTTCCATGAATAATTATAACTATTCGTCTATAGTATCATTCATGAACTTTTTATATTTTTATTTTAACCAAATATTATATTATTATAAATAAAAAATGTATGTTTTATAAAAAATATATTCATTGAGGTATCAATAAAAACATGTTATATTTTAATGATAGAACAAACAGTTTCATGGAGCTCAAAATTATATATATTCTTGGTGGTATACTGTAGGGATTAGTTCTCAAACACTAATATTTCCTTTGGGAATTTTTTAATTTGGTTTTGAAATACTTATATAAAGGAAATTTTTTTATGTAGTTTACTGGATTCTATTGTTTAGAATCAGCCTCATAAAGAGACGATTGGTGGTGACAGTTGGTCACATGGAAACTTGGATTTTATATTGTCAAGTTTTATTTTTAGACTTTGCCTTTTAAAATTGAGATTGTATGTATCATGGATGTGATCTCTTATTTCACTTTTCACTCTATTAGATCATATCATTTTGGTAATTCAGATTCCTTGTTTTGTTGATCTATACCTTGTCGTGGGCCATATCAGATGATGTTCCATGTCCGCCTCAGATGGTTCATCATAATAAATCTTATCCTTCTCAAAATAGTTTTCATCTATCTATCCATGTGAATATTAAAGAGGCACATAATTAATATATAGAGCTAAAAAATAATGTGCTAAATATTCCTATGTTCAATATTGATATTGATGGAATGGTATGGTTCAAGAACATGATGTGTTTCCTTTTTATACCAGAATTGAAAAATGGGTTGTTGGATTAAGCTCATAGCTCATCGTTCTCTATTAATACTAGATTTATAGAGACTATTAGATACCTTAATGGGAATTTATTTTTGGATAACTCGAAGAGAGATATTACAAAGTATATATACTGATTCTTTATACGCCAAAATGTTGAGGCTATGTGGGAGAATTACAAGAGGATTTTATAATCATTACCCATACCCATATGAAAATGATAAAATGTAACCATGAATTTAATCATATGATTCCCCTATAAATATAATGTTCAAAATACTAATTTTTTTATACATGATTACCTTACAAAGTTAGAACATTCCATTTCTATCATAAAATATTTCTCTATTGATTACTTTTCCTATATGTACAAAATAGAGTGTTAAAGTTTCATAGAGTAATACCATATGTCCTTCATTAAAAATATTATAGGGGGAGGGCCTATAAAGATGGTCATGGTGGCCTAAAATTGTGACCCCTATAGCATCATCTCTTGCAAGATTAGCACATTATGGGGGTAGGTATCCAATAGAAAAATGTTACATGGATTAATAAGAGTGGCCTAGGAAGTGAAGAAGTTCGCCACCATATTTCCCTCCCACCATTTTTGGGTTAACTTTATGTGGCTAGTGAAGAGATTATTATGACTACAAACAAAATAAATGATAGTGTAAGAAATTAATATATCCCCCTAGTTGCACTTGTGTAAAACATATGAATCAGTTTTAACCCATTCTATCACAACATTGTGGGAAGGAAAAAAATACTGAGAAGTCATCAACACACTCTATATATACAGTTTTGTTTCAATACTTAATATCTTTCTCATAATTATAGATAATCTTATAAAACCATTAAAACATTAAGGGATTATCTAATATCTTATTCTCTAGATCTCACAAGTGGTTGGGATCAATACCCTCATATTTTTGAAACATTTTTATAACTATATCTTTTTCTAAAAAAATTGGATCGATATTTATGAATCCCTCTATAGAATGAGGTAAATAACTAAAACATTTTGGGATAATTTTATGTAATGAATGATGTTGGGGCTTGATATAGATATGGAAACGGTTGAGAAGGCTAAATCCTTTCAAAATCCCTTTAAGATAGCACAATGTCAACCTAAGAGTTATATTCACAATCATTGGTGTGATCTGGAGTTTAAATTTAGTGAGAATGTATTCTTATGAATTTATCCATGGAAGAATGTAATGAGACTAGATAAAAGGGAAAGATTATTCCTACGTATATTGGCCCCTTCATGTTTTTGAATCCAGTAGGGACAATATCTTATCACTTGAAATGTCCACCATTCCTATCTCATGTTCATGATTTATTCTATGAATCCCTTTTCTGAAATTCCATACCTAATCTTCCAAATTTATTTAACATAGAGGTTATAACACTATATCCTGACTTTTCTTATATGGAATAACAAATGTATAATTTGGAATGTAGATATAATTTTCTGTGAAATAAGGCAACTCCCCCATCCAATGTTTTATTGAAAACCCATAAATTTGGGTAGTCGATGTGGGAACCTAAGGAAGTTTTGAGGTAAAAGTATCATCAGTTTTTTTTATTATAGTGATATATTTTTAAGGGTGAAAATAATTTTATGTGTGGTATCCAATATTTTATGTGTATTCCATTGAAATAAATTTGATAAATTTGATAACATTCTTTACACGCAACCAGAAGTCTAAATGAACCACTATATATTATGGACATTATAGCTAACTTTTTTAATTGAAAGGTATAAATAAGAATAACGAAATTATTATATATATATATATATATTCATATATGTTTGTTAATTCTTAATAAAATATTATTAAATAAATTACAAAACCATTTTTTGATTAAAAGACCTTTTTTATGGTGAAATGTATTTTTCTAGGTGTTTTGAAATTTTATATAAAAATATATTGACCAATATTCAGAAATAATTATATATAAATATGTTTATAATTTATTAATAATAATTCATACATGAGATACCTCACTGTTAGGAATGAAGTTAAAATCATTTTAAGGTAAAAATATATATTTGTTAGAATATAGTTGTTTTGTACGCAATGTGTTTTTAACTTACAAAAGTAAATATGTCATTTTTTATTAATTATGTAAACATAATTGAAGGATTTTATACTCAATAAAATATTCTAACATTCATATAAATTTTTTTACTCTCCATGGAATAAAAATAATCACATTTTTATGATTAAAATGTATTTTTTCTTAAAGACAAGTTTCTTTGAGTTTTGCACGGTTATATTATAAATAATTATTACAAATTAAAAAAAATTAACTTTATAAAATGGATTCCATATTGGGAATAATTATTTTTAAATTATTTATTGATACAACTTTCATTTTTGTTCATAATTAATAGTAAAAACAGTAATAAATTCATTACCACAGTTAGATTTCGAACGGGGCTGTGAGGTGTTAAAAGAATTGATAAGGTTAAATGTTACAATAAAAATAGTTTAAATCATATTGGTTGAAAATATTTCAAAATTATTTAATTTATCTTCAAATTCATGTATATTACTTCCAATTTCACCAAAAACTGAATTTATAATATTTAAATATTTTAACTAATTCCATGTGTTTCCCTCCCCTCATTTATAAAAGGGTAACTATTTTATTACCTAATTCACACATTTCATACCTTATATCATTCAAAATTACTACAAAAACCCAAATAATCCACTTATGCTCTATTCTCAATATCCTTTTCTTACCCTAAGACCATCCTCAGAAGGCATGTGGTTTAATCTAATAGAGATCTCTCAAATAAGAGGAAATTATCATACCTAAAATCATAAAACTAACATTTGTTATTATACATCCCCTAAATATATTCTATTGTAATACCCTTGAACACCCTTAGAGGGGAGGGCTAAATCAGTGTGTCAAATTTTTCTTTGAATGAGGTGGGTCTTATCCCCACATTGTTAGGAAATGTTAAGCCTTTATGATGGAATCGTTCAATTATCAAACTCCCTTGAGTATAAATTGAAACAAAAAACATTTGTTTTACTTGATTCACTAGTAATGGATAGTAAAAGTATCATACATCAACATTGTGTTAGTTATACCTGAATCCACTTAGCATCTCCAAGTTTTTTGGATTAACTTTTTTTAGACATGGTAAATCCATGCAAGGAACACTACATTTTTTCAATAATCATAGGGATAACACACTACCTCTCTCAGATAACTTCCATATTCCCCCCCTCTCATTTATTTGGGTGAAGTATATCTCAGTTAATCAACATGATGGTCACGTAAATAGATTAGAAAAATTAGTTTTTCTTAATGATTATCATGAGATAGTTCTTGCACTATAGTCCTGAATTGATACTTCTGAATTCACTGTTCACTAAAAATAGATGTTAAAAAACTACATATTCACTAAAATCATGCACATTAACAAACCTTCATTAGTTTTGCATGAAATATTATATTTCTTGAAACTATTGATCTACCTTGGAACACTAATTTTGTTTCAATACATAAAATGTCAAAAAAACATGAATCTCAATTTGTTTTAATGAACACAATTTACTTTATTCACATAAATCTACTTCATGAAACTCTTTCATGAAGCATAGGCTCCAGAACATCAATAAGAGAGTTACCAAATGTTAAGTAGGTAGCTTCAGATTTATAAATTCATCTAATCCTTTGCACAAATTTCTCATGTGACGTAAATTATATGTGTATCTTTCCTTTGGTACTAAACATGGATGACTTGAAATCGCCTTTAACACACAAATCACTACCATCATCAAATTACACCTCTAATTTTTGGGCATAGGAATCTCTTCTTGTGTTTTGCAACTCTTAATTTTATGAAATTTCAAAACTTGTATGAAACTATAACCATTTTTGTATTATTATGAATGAGCATTAATATTAACTTATCCAAAACTCTAGTATCCTCCTTTACCATTTCAAAAAATATATATTTACCCATCAATATTTAATTTTCCAAAAAAAATATTTCCCCATCCCAAAAATTTTAGACCCCAACAATAAGGAAAAATCTTGGGAAACAATCCACCATTAACACTAAATCCACATATACCATATTATCAAATATCATGAAAATCTAGTATCAACCTAGTGTATATTGAAAAAAACCCAAAAATAAAATGTGTTTCCTACTGTGAAACCCGTTGGTTCCAACAATCCCCATTTGGTTTGTAGGAGATTTATAGAGAAATTCAATAAGGTACCATCCTCTAACCAAAAAATGATAGGTGTGAAATAACTCATCCATTACTCTATGTCTATGTGAAAAAAGTCTGCTATAGAAAAATGTGTGTTAAGAGATAATTTCATTCCTCTATAAATTTTCCACCTGTCTTGAAAGCCTTTGCAATCTTCTCATATAGTCCTCTGAAAACATAAATTCAAATTAATATCATCATTATACAAATTTGGAAATAAACATAAATAAATTGTTTTTTTCCTTAGTTATAAAAAACTCTCCTAGATAAAATCTTCACTAGATACCTACACCACATCCATAAATAGTTTAATATAGTTAACAAAAATTGGGATCGATGTAAATCATAACCACCTCATGTAATGGGAGGTGGTTGAACACTGAGGTTCAGCTGATTCTTCTCAAACAATGGTTGTACCAAAGGCTTAGATACAATTTCAACCACTGGATAATTAGTTCCAATAAGGTATTATTTAATCAAACCATTACAAATTTTTTCTTTGATAAAATTATATATAATAAAAATATATTTTCTATGAGAGTTTTGGACCATATTTTTTGTGATCTTGATCATGCTATTGTAGTCACAGAGTATCACAATCAACTATTTTACTTCATAAACAATATCAGTAATTCATTTATTTATCCAAAATAGCTAATTTTATTCATAATTCATAAATATATAATTTTTTTTAGTATTAATAAGAGTAGTTATTTCTTATTTCTTACTCAACCAACCAACACATTCAATGCTAGCAAAGAATGCACCCCTACTTGTGGAATTTCTATCCAGTACATATAAAGACCAGTCATCATCATAAAATGATGAAAATTCATTATCCCTTACTATATAATTATTTAATCCAATATTTAGAGTACCTTGAATATAGCTCTTGATTCCTTTAACTACTGAAAAATTCCTTTCCTTCGAATTACATTAGAAGTGAGCCACTAAACTTATTGTAATGATGATAATTAGTTTTGTTATAGTAAACTATAATAGGATCTGAGGATCCTATTATAAAAGTATAGATATATATATTTACCAAACTCATGATTTACAATTTATTTCGTGACTTAAATTATATTTGAAATTTTTTTGGAGTCATCCATGTTGAAATTATTCAAAAAAGTATCCTAAAAAATTTTATTCAGAAATGAAGGTGTATTACATTGTTTGAATCACCTAAATCCCCAAAAATCATGTTTGGTAACTAATAATAAAAACTTAAAGTTTTAAATTGATGTGATTATAAAATTATTCCTCTAATCCATGCTCGCTTTCTCAAAATACCATATCTTCCACAGGAAAAAGTACCATTAATTGATCTCCATGAGAATTCATCACATAGAGATTATTTTCAAAAGCATATATTTTTAATTATAGATTATTAATATAATCATCTAGATGAGAATACCATTTTTTGTGCTATATTATTACTATTAGGATCCTTTTTAAATCTACATACCTCTATTTCATCATTTACAACCATAAATTCCACTATTTGTTCAATTTAGACTAATTCCTCAAGTAAACCATTTAAGAATTATGTTTTGACATCCATAATAAAAAAATGTACCCTATTTGAATTTCAATGTATAAGAAGATGATAATTAACTCTAGTCAAGATACTAGAGTAAATTCCCCTTTAACATTAATGAATTCAACTCATGCATAGCCTTTACACACCATGTGTTCCTTGTTTCT
The DNA here is from genome assembly GCA_963277665.1 of Viscum album. NCBI lineage: Eukaryota > Viridiplantae > Streptophyta > Magnoliopsida > Santalales > Viscaceae > Viscum > Viscum album. Next base: position 136,382,487 of record OY728131.1, read on the forward strand.
GATTGATTTTCCAAGATCATCGAATTTGATTTTGATGATCCACTTTGTTCCGAAAACATTATTATTTTTTGGAAACGTAAATAGATATAAAATAATTTTTTTAATCAGATATAGTTCTTCATTCATGGTCTTAACAAATGATTCATCTTTCAGTTCTTCTTCAAATGAGGTTAGTTCCACAATTGATATGAGATAAGAATGTGCTTCATTTTTAAATCTATTCATCTATATAGGTGAGGTACAATTTCAAATGATGTTGGATTTATCCACTTATGCCCTTATATTTCTCTTATTAGGTCCTAGTAGAGATTATTTAGCAATGGATTCCTCTTCAGATTCTACTTTTTAATATTTAGCATTTGGTCAACCTAGAATATTAGGGAAGCCTTGAACAATTTGTTCATTTTTAATTGTCTCTTTTCCGTATAATTTTCCATCAAAAACCATATCAACATATGATCTAATAAAGTTATTTATAATTTTATCCTCAATGATATTGACATCATTTTTCTTTAAAATCTTTCTAAAATGATTATTTTATCATTTATATGATTTATTCTTCATTGAGTATACTTAAAATATTCCCTCATCTACAACATCACAATACATTCATTGATTAAATTCTATATTTTGTATGAAACATATACTTCCAAAAACCCTAAAATAATATTGTTAGGGATTCCATTTATACCATATCTCATATGGTGTAAAATTTTCTCCTAGACAAAACATTCTTTGATTATGATTGAACACTAAAACTTCAATAGTCTCTTTATAGTAATGATGTAAAACACAACTCTTAATCAACATAATTTTGTCCATATTATTCACCGATCTATTTCTTCTTTAAAAGACCCCATTTTTTAGGTGTTATCATTGGATAAAGCTCACGATTGATCCCATTATTTTTTAAGTAATTTTCAAATTCAGTTGATGAGTATTTTTTTCCATTGTTAAATAGTAATATCTTGATTGTTTGGCAAGTTTCATTCTCAACTCTTTAGAGATATCTCTTCATATACTCAATAACATATCATTTTCATTGTATAAAATTCGTGCATTACCTTATAATATAATCATTAATAAAAATAATAAATTACCACTCTTTATATGTTTCATCAATATTAATTTGACAACACACATATATATATACTAGATCAAGAAGATTTTATGGAATTTTTTCCCATGGTCTATACGAATTCTGGACTATCATTCCTCAAATAAAAGAGTCAAAATTCATTTCTCGATCACACTTTAGATTAAGAATTTTAGTAACATACCTTATCTTGGATAAATGTTCCAGTATCTATTGATTAATTTGATGCAACCTTAGGTTCCACAAGTTTTTTTCCTCTTTAATTGCTAAGAAAAAGGTCATGTATTTATTGTCTACCTGGTATAAGATAACATTTCCTCTATTATTTCATGAAGTAATTACATGACTTTACTATGATGGTGTACCCTTTCTGATTTAATTTAACTACCCTTAATGAGTCATATATTTGACACACACGAAGGTGATTTTGATGCATGACATCCACATAGAGAACTTCTATTTTCTTTAAAAGATCATTTTTTAATTCTATATTTCCTTTTCCACAGATCTTTAAGGAACTATAGAATCCAAATATCATTCATACAAAAAACCGTTCCATAAAATCATTCAACAAATTTTCATTTCCTGTCATGTGGGATGAGAATCCATTATCAAGAATTCAAGTGGTACTATTCTTTTATCTTTGATAGTGATCTATACCAGGTAGGATTTCTTAATGTTACTATTTTATTTCCATGAGACTCCTGATTGATTAGAGATATATGATGGCCACTACAATATATTTTCAAAATTTATGGATGAATCAAGATCTTTTTCATATCATATAGAAGAATACTTATTTTTAATGGTAATTATTCTTGGTTGACCAATATTGACTTGTTTTAAAGTTATGTAGTTAGGGTTTCCACCTTTCCTCTACGTTTAATGAATGGATTTATGGCCAAAGATATAATAGTGAAAGAAATATCCATATAAATTATTTATTATATATGATGAATGGTATGGTCTCATTATCAATTGATGACTTCCATGTTCTTCCCTATTAAAATATCTCATTTCCACTTCATAGTAAGAAATGGTATACCCAAAAAGCTACAAAATTGACATTTCATAATTGGAAATATCTTCTTACTTGTATTCCACCACATTTAGGTTTTTTATTGGTGATCATATTTGAATAATTTATTATTATTTTTATCTCTATACTCTATTGTTTTAAGCTGTCTCTGTTAGGACATCGGGTACTTTTCTGATATGTCTAACTTTCTTATTACCTTTGTTTTAGATCATATTTTTGGGGCCTTTTATGTTTCTATATCAAAACCAATTCCACATATTCCCATTAATATAGATATTTTTATCATTAAAGGGTTTATCTACTCCATCATAACTATTTTTTACTCTTTCTAAAATCTTTTCATGTAAAAAACTTCCAAACTATAATTTCTTCTTTGTTTTCTTACATTTTTATTTAGTTTCCAATTTACTCCTTAATGAAATTACATCATCTAAAATTCCATGAAATACATTACTATGTTCCTCCAATATCTATTTAAGTTCATTGATAACTGTTTACATCTATTTAATCCTTTTTTTAATCTCCAAAACTTAATATGATATTTTTAGAGTACTCAAATGTTCTTTTATCACTCCTTATAGCCGACCAAACTCTTCTTTAAGATGATACCCATATATGGAAGACAATTTAAAATAGGATAAAATATTTATATTTTTTGTTCTTGTAATTTTAATCTCATTATGAGTACCCTCAGGTTTCACCATGAGATTGAAAACACCATCTGACTAATTGTCTTCCTCCTTCATAGGTTCTACCATTTCAATTTTTTCCATCATGGAATCATCAATACCATATTTAAAAATTTGTTATAAATCCTCCAAAATTTATATATCATATTGTTTATATTTGTAAAAAAATAAATTCCTTTGTAATTTATTTCTATATTTTATGTCTACCATTTTAGGGAACCTCTTATAAGGCCTCTACATAATTTCTTCTTCAACTTTTACATCATTGAGTTTCCTTGACCACCAAGAAGCAATGTGACACAATTTACTACACCAAAAAAAATCCAAATTAATGACTCCTTAAAATATCCCTTTCCTCTATAGAATTTTCTATCAAAAAGGGAAAGGATTACATCATCTCCATGCTCTTCATCATCACTAAATTTGGTAATTTCATGTTTTTACATCTATTCTAATAAAAATTAATTTCTTAATTGAAGTTATGTATCTTCTGGATTGACTCTTATTTCATAGTACATGGTATTTATTAGTATATCATCAAGAGAATGCATACAAAGACACCTTTCCTTAAGGGATTAAACTTTTATATTTTACACTGGTGGAATCCTTCTCAGCATTTTATTCAAATTTTCAATATCATTAATTTCGTCTCCAAATCCTCAAATTTCTACATTATATTTAGTAATGTGTTTAATGAATCTATATAAATTTTTATATGGATTCATTTCAAATAATCATAATAATTCTAAAAAACATGATGTATTTCCTCCTTCACATTGTTATTGACTTCGTATATATTTTCCAATTTCTCTGGCATGGACATAACTATAGTAAAACTCATAAGTTTTAAATAGATATAATAAAATAGTTCCAAAATTGTAACATTTTTATCTTTGGAATATAAATCAAGAATTTTCATATTTTACCCAGTCATTAAAAGACCAATCACATCACAGACGTGAATCCCTTGAATTGTGGAATATTGAACTTCTATCTCAAAATATAGTATAGGGGATCTCATTATATTCTTCCAAATTCATAATTTTATCCATATATAGTTATATCCCATAAAATTCATTGATTTTTCCATAAAAACAAGATAAAGGATATATTTAATATTTATAACCTCCCTCTAATACCACGTGTAATACCCTGGAACACCCTGAGAGTGGAGGGGTGAATAAGGGTGTCCAATTTTTTTATAAATGAGATAGATATTGTCCCAAAATCCCTACACTAGAAGTAATATGTTAAACCAATTTGATGGAATTTTGAAATTAAAAAACACACATAAGTAAAAATAGAAATAGAACACAAAAATTTAACATGGCTCACCACTAAGGTAAAGTCTAAGGAGAATACAAGGAAAATGTGTTGATTATACACGAATCCACTAATATTCACTTGATATTTTATATTACAATAGTTTATACAAGGTCAATATATTCTAGTAATATACCATATAATTCAATAATTTATTAGAAAGAAAACTACTTATATTTGATCACTTCCAGCACACCCTTTTTAACTACATTGGTTTAATTCCTTCGGAGATTATCGATATGAATGTCACATAAAAATATTGGGAACATAATTTGTTTTAACTTATTTACATGATAATTTTAATACACCATAATGTTCAATTTATTCTCTTGAATTCACATTTCACCCAAATCAGATGTTGAAAAATTTCTTGTTCACTCAACTCTTTCAAATTCATGAAACTCCTGTACTTTCTCACAAAACCTCAATTTTCGTGGAACTATTTATATTTCGTGAAACAACATAAATATTATAAAACATTTTTTGGTATCATAAATCTATCTTTCATTAAAACACACATCTCACTTGTTTTTTAAAAAAAGGTTCTTTCTTCACGAAACTCTACTTCATACAACAATTTCATCAAGTAAAGCCTCTAGATATTTGATAATATAGTTAAATAGAAATAAAGAGGTGTATTAATATTTATATAAATAGTTTAAACATCATAAAAATTCCTTTCATGACTTAAACTATGAATGAAACTTTCCATGGTTGATGAATGTGAATGATTTAGTGTCACCTTTGGTGTGAAACTCACTACCTTCATGCAACTTCTCCTCAATTTTGTGGGCACTCAAAACTATTATGGTGTTTCAAACCACTAAATCTCATGATGTTTGATATCTTTTTTCAAATACTATCCTTTTATGTATTTATATTTGATGGCCCTGAATCCTCCCTTTCACACAACTCTAGAACCACCTTTACTTGTTCCTACAATTATTGTATTTACATGACAATATTTCCTTTTCCAAAAAAAATATCCATCCTCCAAATTTTGGACCCCAAAAATATACAAAGAACTAAAAAAAATCTTCCTTCAATAATGAATCCAAATTTACTATAATATCTCTAGTCTTTTGAACTCCTTGATCAACCTAGTGTGGGTTCTTAACAAACACAAAACATAATCCATTAACAACTATGAAAACCCTTGGTTCAGACATGTATCTTTCCTAAGATAACTAATATTTTATCATAAATATAAATATTTTTTATTATAAGTATGGTATAAACATTTCCCATGTCATTTCCATAAAATATAAAATGAAAGTACTACCCATGTGTGTGTATGGACTACCGCCTTCATATAGTCATATGATTCATTTTCCATCAAATTCATTAATGGTTTATTATTCTAAAATATTTAATTTTTATATATTATATTTATGAAATAATTTTGATATTATATTTTATATAATTATAATATCTTATCAAACTTCTTAATTTCATATCGGATGAAAAATGATAATGTCGCTTGTGCATACGTGTGGACTACCACCTCCCTAAAGTAATATGATTCATTTGAAACACTTTTTTAAATGAATGGTTATAAAAGTTTATGTATTGATTAAATATGATACATATGAAATGATTAATATTCTAGATGTGACGAAACCCTCATAAAAGTTAATGTCTCATAACTACCAAACTGAAACATACATGAAAAACGAAACAGTTAACACAAAAATAATGATGAAAATGAATGATTGTTAATGAACGTGTAAAAATATGTTTTAAAAAACATGTATATAATCATAAGTTTGAATATAGTTATGGTATTGAAATATAATTAATTAAAATTTTGAAAATAGGAGGCACAAATCACTAACTATGCAATTTGGAATCGAGGTAAGGGTTTCTCATCAAACGTTTATTTTTGTCATACATAGGAAATATTTACCACTTATTTCTCTTATCTGATGTATATTGTAAAAATTTTATAAATTATATATTTAATATATTTATATTAATGTAATTTAATTTTTCACTATATTTTATATCTTTGATGGGGTTTATCATTCAAATGTTATGACAATGGTACATGTTTTATGTTACAATATCATTTTTATGGGGATCATTTTCTATTAAATTTATGATGATAAAATTATATGACATATATATCCAAAATATAATTTATTATATTATCATATAATTATTTATATATTTCAAAATTTTCCTTAATTCTACTATATCAAATTACTCATAAGACCGAAATAATGTTTTTATGGAAAATTGATTTTATTTCTCTCCCAAGTAACAAGTCATTTTTTAGATGTACATATTTTATTTAAAATGATTTCAAGATTGTTTTTGAAATTCTCAAATGATTAATAAAATTAATTTTTTCTATATTTTAATTTATATAAAAAATATTAAAAACAAATTTTATCTCATTTTCTGAACAAGATACTTTTTTCAAAGGTGTGAAGGAAATGATTATTTAAACATTTACTGAAATAACCAATTTACCTCCACTATGAAAACTATTTAATTTTAAGATTAAATTGAAACTTTACATGGTTGTTTTCCAAGAAACTATTTCCCTAATAATTGGTATTTTTATAGTGATTAATTAAGTGATTTAAATATAGAAAGGGTATTTGCCTCTGGAAATTATTTAGTGATATTTTAAATTTATTTTCATCTATTAAAAATTCCATTGATGTTTCCTATTCTCGGTAGGGGATGCGATCCAATGATTTCATATTTTTTTATTTTTTAGATGGTTATAAAATATAATGATAATTGAGGATGAAACCTATTTTATTTTCTATAGGTTAAGAAATTATGAATTGATAAATTTATTTATGATCTTGTGGCATACATATAAATTGATTAGGATTATAAGAATGAGGTTTTCATTAAATAACTCAAATTAAGTCTGTAATGATTAATTTTTATGAGCTAAAAGGGTACATGAGAGGTTATCACATTTCTAAAAAGGGTACAAATGCGGTTATTCAAATCGTAAAATAGTGTATAGGGGAGGTTATCCCAAAACCAAAGATGGATCATGCATCATTAGACAAAGACCAACATGTGATTAATGAATTGTTAGATATATTTGAAAAATAATTTATATTAGTATGATTATGCAAAAAATACATTTCTATAAATATTTCATGTTCTTATGCTTATGATATGATCTCATGGCATATGATATTTAATTCTTCTAGGATTTATGTATTATTAAATTCTATATCCTTATTTCATATGATCCATGAATTGTTATTCATGATTTGTAAAAATTAAGGGCTTATTTTCATACCCTTATTCTCATGTTATTATTACAAATGATTATTTATTTATTTCTACCACGTATACCCTTACTGGGTATATGATATCACCCCTTCTTATGTGACATTTCATTTAGTTATTAAGAAATATTTATGTATGTTATGACTAAATTTATTAGTATATGAGAATAAATTCATGTGAGATGCTAAAGATATCTCAGTAAAAAAATTTATTATGTATCTAGTCTCCAAAAACACTAGACCATTATGGTTTTAAAGTATTAATTTTTATGTGATGTATTGATTATTAATCTTGAATGATGTAATATTATATATTAAATGTTTATATCACCTCACACATAAATCATAGTAATAATTTTTATAAAATAATAAATTTTCATAGTGGTAAAAGTGTAATGAATCTCACATAAAAATGGATTTATAGTTGAAAATATAAATATAGAAGGCCAAATATATTTCCACTTTATATTATGTAGTTTTGTATAATTAATAGATAAATTACATATGATTAATAAAAAAGAAATGAGTTTATAAGAATAATAATACTTATTGGAAGAATTCCACTCTTCTAAGGGTCAAAGAGTGACCTTCCATGTTTTGTCCCCCACCTAATTAAATAGGCTATAAAATCCCCTTGATAATTTATAACCATCACTTTCTATATAATTTAATATTTATAAGCCCTTAAAAACTAAAACAACCACCAAACTAATATAAAAATATAAATACTAAACTTCCCCTTCCAAGTAATAAAAAATCCGAACAATTTACACCACCTAAAAACACATTATCCCCAATATAGACCTTCAATAGCTATGCTCCGCTATTATGGCACTAAAATGGTATATCCATAACATATTATAAGGAAATAGAAAGGAAAAACTTGATGTTGGGTTTGATTATGGACTTTTTTTATACTATGTATAGAGGATGACTCCCTTTTTAAAATCAAATAATGTTGCTACACAATTTGACCACCACCAGTCACCCCTTATAAGACTAGAGAAGTATAAAGTCTATCCCCAAAAACAATTAAATGTATGTGTTGTAACCAAGATAAGAGCACCATTTTCTATGAATATTGAAGCTATTTCACTAATTCTTGTTCATTTTCCTCTGGATTTATAGTAATATAAGACAACATCTAATTAATATAACACCTTAATAGCTACCTTATCATAGAGGAAAGCTAAAAAATCACATGATATGATCCAAGCAACAGATCTCTTATATTATCATCTAAATTTTCTATTTCAACTCTAGTAGCACCCACATCATTTGGAAACCTATTATTATTTTATATTTTTTCTTCCCCTTGATAAAAAACTTCAATAGCTCCCTCTTATGACTCACATGTATGTTTTTATTGCAATTACCATTTGGATTGAACCATCTCACAAAAAATGTTATTAGTTTATCCCTAGGATGTACATCATTAATATTCTATGGATATTTCATGTTCTATTTAGGTCTATCTCACATTAGTCCATAAATCTCTTATGTCGCTAGAAACCATTGTTCTTTGTTGTTCTCGTATTTATCTTCCAGTGAAAGCTTCAACAAATAGCATGTTTCACTTTGATATTCATATTTAAAAAAACTAAAACATGATCTTTACCTTATATTTCATTCCCATATATTTCCATGGTAGATTCTTGTCATTTTATGTGATTTATCAAAATGTATTACTTTTCTTTTGCGATCTATCTCCAAGGATCCTACCCTTAAAATATAGGTAGCTCCACTATCATTAAAATATTTAACTTATCATCATCCATTTTATTTTTGGATTTCAACTACATAATAATATTCATTTTTTGTTTATCTTTCTATTTAGTTTCCACATTTGTTCATAACTCACAAGAAAAAATGTTTCTTGGAGAGTTTATTCTTCATAAACAGTGATTTGATTCCAATGATGATCGTATTTTCATCATATGTTCCCCTGCATGGGCATCACACAATTATTATTCAAAGTTTACATCTTCCTTCCGACATCAATATTTTTATAAACATCAACACTACATACACCTTATAGAATTTGTGACCCAAATAGTAATCAACCACAATGTGCTTGCTAAAATCATAGTGATTGTGACACACCCATATCCAAAAAAATCCACACATGTAGTTCAGACTCATTAATATAAAAAAAAATGTTTTTCCTCGACTAAAAAACAGTATAATACACCACTAAATTTTTTTCATCTTAATGTAGTAATCATAATAATATTGAGATATCCTTCTAATTATATCATTCACTTTCAATCCACATATAATATAAGTTCTATCAGAACATGTTGTTCCCCAACATGCATGTCAAACACCAGTAGGTTATATACCCAATAACAGTGGAACCCTCAAGCTAAATCTAATAATCATGAATATATTTCATTATTTATTCCAAATAAATTTCTATAGCTGTGAAAAAAAAAATTTATTATAGTGATCTAACCTTTCAATAAAAAAATTGACTTTGGTAGTGATCAATCTTTTGGGAACAAAATTTAATATCCAAAAACTCAATGAAATAACCAATACTGTTAGTACTCACACATGCTAGTGGATTCGTAGTAGAAAATCAAAAGAAGAAAGTTCCATGAAATTATAAATATGTATTAAGTTACTATGTAGAACTAGAATAGAAATTACATGGAAATAATAAATAGGAAAAAATTATAAAAAAGAATAAAAAAACTATGTGGAAGAAGAAAACACTTATGAGAACCAAAGTGAGACTTCCAATGTTTAAAGGTCCTCCTAGATAAAAAAACTATAAAATCACAATCATAATTTATAAACATCTCCTTAAAAAATTCCTTCTTTATTAACCCATAATAAACCCTAAAAACTCCCAAAACACTACAAAAGAAAAAGATCAACCTTCCCGTGATATTTAATACACATCCCTATAAGTATATAATTTCTTAAACGTAAACATTACATAATCTTGAGTTATGTCATGAATTCACATTGAGGATATTTATAGGTTTATTTTTTTATAGAACAAGGTCATAACTATTACATAAAATTTCAAATATTAAAATGTATAAAAGTCTATAATACATCCATTTTTTCATAATTTAAAACATTCTAAAATTTAACATTAATTATCTTCCATGATAAAAATCATTATAACATTTATATTGACTTCTTCATTTCTCTTACACAACCTTATACCCTTTGGAAAACATTTCAAAAACATGTTATGATAATAAAAGTCTCAGAAAGGGATATAAAATAATGAATTAAACTGTTAGTCCATGAATATTTAAAACTCAAGAAAACATTTTCAAAATATCGTACTTTTCACCTTTAATAAACATATGATCCTTAACATACCTCATGAAATCATAATATTCATGAAAATAATTCTAAGAAATCATAAATCATAAAGGTGACTTGTGGAATAAATATCATACTTACATTTTAGCTTTTACAACTATATAGGGAGTAACATTCATGGTTACATTTGGAATACCTGTCATGGTATGTTTTTTAAATCTCTTAAGAGAAACCCTATAGTTTAACTCTATCTCAATACCCAGTTCATTGGAGATATTTCATGGGAACATCTTCCCTAAGTTAATCATGGAACCACCCATACACATTATAAATTCACAAGAACCATAAAATAATCATAACACACAAAACAATCATAATGGAAAAATAACATTTCCATAAGTTATCTATCAACATATTGATATAATCAATACATTATCAAAACAAACGTATAACATTTAAAAAAGAGGATTTTGTAGTAAAAATTTTTCATACCAAATTGAAATTTTTTAATAAAATTATATTTTTAAAATATTAATTTATATATAAATAAATTGATTAAACAATTTTGAAAACCTGGACATTAATGAGAAAGATTTATAATAATAAATCTTTAAAACATTTAAAACGATGTTTTTATTAAAGAGTCCCTTACAAAGATCATTTTGTTAATCAAATATATATATATAATGTTTATTCACTCTAAATACACATAACATAAGTATAAATAAAATATAACATATCCGATATTTATTTCCCACAATATCATATCACAAAATAATCAAGAAGTATCTTTTTAAACCAAATAATGGAAATTGGGTTAATAAATTACCTTACAAAATGAGGTAAGAACTTATCAGTGGGTTGATTATGTGTAACAAAATTATATCCAAAAAACAAAAAGTATAAATAAAACATAAAATAATAAAAATTTATTCCACACATAATATTTTCATAATAAAATAAATGATGTATGCATAAAATGCAACCAATAAAAATTCTGTTATGAAGTTCCCTTTCCTTTAGTCAGACTCATCATGTAGAATCGTTATATTCATGAATAATAAAATTATGTTAACTTAAAATTTCATGATACCTTTTTAAAAAAAAATTATTAATTTTATATCAAATATTACTATGTTACAAAAATTACATAATTATTTAAGTTCATATCAGAGGTGTTGTCAATATTCTATAATTGAGTCAAAAATGAACATGTTTATGATGTAAACTGTCCAAGTGGTCATAAGTACAACATCCCCAAAATATAAAATAATATATAAATATATTATATATTCATTATATAAATATTTATAACAATCTTTGCATACAAACTAAAAACAACACTCATGGATACTGCAGGTCGTACGTATGCATGAATGTTGTTTTCATTTTTTTCAATTTGTATTGAAAGAGTGAAATTAAATGAAATGTACATAAATATGTTTAAATAAATAATATAAATACATTAGAATTAATATTTAATTTATATTATAGATGTTTACTAAAATAATCTTTAATACATTCCTGGTGATGTTTGAATGAATCAAATCATTTTGAGGAGGCGGTAGTCCATGCATCCCCAAATGAAGTTATCGTAAATAAACAATATGGAAAACATGAAGGTATGTTTAATATAAAATATCCATAATATGATATGGGTTATAATATATATATAAATATATATTAAAATATTATTGGACCATAAAAATGGTTTTATGAAATACCATGAAGGTGGTGAAGGAAAAAATACAAAAACATTATTTATAGAGGTGATTAATCATTCTAACTTGGACAATAATTTCTTTTCATTGAATAATTGGAGGTGAGAAATGAAATGGATATGTGAAATTATATTATAAAAATTAAAATAAATTATATAAATGATTATAGAGTAGTTATTAATTTATTTATGAAGGAGTTGAGGAGAAAGTATAAAAAGAAACAAAATTTAGAGAGGAACCTTTTGAAAATGACCTCTTGAATATCCCCTCCATGAAATAAACTTGAGGACCTTCGGTTTGGTCATTTGGTGAGACCAGAAGCATTAAAACAAGGTTAGATTGAGTTTGATAGGATTGGTCAGATATTTGAGGACCTAGAAAGATTTTTGGTCCAAAAATGGGAGGTGGAGTGGTGGTATTTATACTTGAGAAGATGTAGGTTCAAGTGATTAGTTTATTGATTATATTATATTAAAATCAAAACATATAGTGGTGGAAATAAATTACAAGACTTTGGAATGTAATTAATGTTGTATAGGCTATCTAGGGTAGATACACACATCCACCACCCTTTAAATGTAGTTTTTTTTTAGTTATGTCAATCTTCTATCTTTTATTTTTAACCCTTTTCAAAATTATACTTTAATTATGGTAAAAAAAAAGAAATTTAATGTGGTAAAATTTTTATACCTAAAAGTGAAATTGAATATATAAACTAATTTGAAACATTTTATTCCAAATATGTAATCCATTTTACCTAATTCAATTCACTGAATTGGGAACATTGGAATTAAAATTAACTCCATAGACAAAACTAAAAAGTTGATTTTTAAAGTGAAACCTTCAAAAGTATGAAATGTTTTTATATCTAATTTCCATTTGAAATTGATTACAACAAAAAAAATTGGATTAAATGTTAAAAAATTATCTTAACTTAATTTAAAATATATTAAAATTATCTACTCTAAAGAGAAATAAATTATATGAAAAAGAAGTCTTGAATTAAAACACAATATTTTTCACTACAGAGTTCCACCTTTGCTAAACAGTATTTCACTATTCATTAAAATATGAATCATATCAGAAAAATACCAAAACATTATCCCACCTAATTTTTATATCCAAATTTTAAATAATAAATTTATTTTTTTAAATAAAATCTATAAAAGTGTCATAAAAAATACTTAAAATGGGTTTTCCATCATAAGGCTGTAAAACACCCTTTTGGAAAAATACCACTTTTATGCATAAAATTGATTTTTTTAGTATATCATGTGTAGTAAACATATAATATTACTTTTAAACATCACATTGAGATTGCATTTTATTGATATAGTCCAAAAATTATGATATGATTAGTTGATAAACATAATTATTCTCATTTAATTAATTTTTCATAAAAACATTTTCTTTACATTAAATTGGGTTTTAATTCCATTTATGAAAAATTCGGTAACCAATGAATCATTATATAAAAATGTGTAAATCATATTTTCATAATTTAGGTAATACTATTCATTCCCTCTATTCCAACACCTAGGTTGTAACAATAACATTTAAATAATAATATTTAGTTTGTTTAATCTCTATATACTATATCATGTACTCTATTTAATAAAGTTATTCTTTCTTTAAAATATAGATGTTACATCCTCACCGACTTTAATAAATTTTTTCCTTGAAATTTTAATTTGGGGTCTATAACTAAGGTATTAGCTTTCAAAATACCTCTATAGAAGTCCAGCATCAGAAATGGTTCAATAAAACTTCGACTTAAAATGACAGGAAGAGAAGTATGTTGGTCACCTGAGATAACAAATAATAGGGTTACATGCAAGAAAACATGGATATATAAGTGAAAACTAACCATCATGTTCTGATGGAGAGTGATATAAATTATTTTCAGGAGAAAGTTAACAATCATAGAACCATAAATTTCTTATGCGTTAAATAGTCTATGAATTTTTATTAGGAACAAAAAACAAAAAATGATTTCTTTGAGATACTATTTATAAAATTGCGGAATTAATTTATGAGATTGAATAAAAACATAAGGTAACATACTTAGTTTTCATGAAGAGATACATTCGTTAATTAAATTTCACCAAAAACGCATCTTTTTTCTCCAAACAATGCCTATTCATGATAATCTTTTTCTAATCTGAAAAACTATAATTAACTTATTGAAAATCACATAGTCCACGAAAGATTAACTATATATTCATACTATAAAAAAACATTAAACAAAACAAAACATGGTTAGGATAATTTTAGATAATTCCCCCAAAAGAATAAACCATTGTATGATTAAAAACAACTTTTAATCTCCAAAATTTAAATGTAGTCCTCTATGTTCAACATATTCAATTTGATAAATAATTGTCCTTAAAATTCATCAAAATAATCCAACCTAATATTGAAACCAAAAATTCAGAAGAACTTTATCACAGTCTTCCAATACAAATATTTACATTTACCTCCAAAAAACCACATTCACTTTTAAGGTCTCATACCAAAAATGTAATTTCCAAAATCACATATTCTCTAAGATAGGTTAATCATTTTCTTAAATAACCTAATTACACATAATTCCTTAGTAAAAACATATATTCTTCTGAATTAGAATTCAACCATTACTCGTCAAATAAAATCCCATGGTATTCTTTTTACCTTAGTCATATCGGTTTCCCAAAAAAATATTTACCACTTAATCCCTAAATAATTTTCCAAAACCAAGGATATCCTTTTGATAAAACATAAGTTCAAAAAATCAACCTATTCAAATCCATAAACACATTTAACAAAAAATATAATGTTATACTAACTAAGGACTTCACATAATCTAATGGTATGTGAGGCATCCTTATCACCCTTTGGTTTTGGATTCGATCCCCACAGCCTTACTAGACATGGTGGGGTGTCACCCATCATATGGGTTATCTCTTTTTTATAAGACTAAAAAATAACCATAGAATTTTTTAACCTCAAAGGTTTTGTTATAAATTTCATTTTCATTCTAAATCATTATGACATAAACATATTAATTCATGATGTTTCTTATTTCACATACATATGATTTAATAAAACTGTTACCCAATTAAATAACATCATACCTTGATCATGGTGTCCACCTAGTTTCATCTTCATTTGGTTCATGAAAATATAAGGTCCATGAATTGTAACATTGATTTGGAAATTATTCAAAATCACTTGCTTCCATTATCTAGATGCAGCTTGTACAACTTGGGTCGTATAGTTGGTCACAAAAAAATAGTTTTGGAAAATAATCATGTTTGACATATATTTTAAAAACATCTTATAAAACATGATTTTAATAAACCATTACAATCTAGTTTGACTTTAAATGTTCAATAGATGGTCCTTTTAAAATAATATAATTATGTTCTGAGGATTATATTTTAAAAGAAATTATAAAAAGGCTACACAAGGGTCTACTTCTTCAGCAGCTTTTTAAAAATCATAGTATGGTTCATAATCTTGTGTCTAAGTAAAATATTTAAAAATTACTTGATAATATTTACCTTTTCTAAAAATATGAGAATAATTAAAAATAATATTTTATTAAAAAACCCATGATCCAAAATGGTATCAAGTTGTAGAGGTGGTATTTGATATCTTATATAACTGTTTTCAAGAGATTCGTATGTTATAAAATGTTTCTAAATCATCCAAACATGATTTGTAATAATTATTGTATATGTGTCATTAAAAAGAGATATGAATGTTGTTTGAGATAATCCACCTTCCATTTGTAACAAAATTTCCCCAATATAGAAAATTTATAAAATAAGGATTTAAAAAAATGTAATAGACAAAGAAACATAGCATATTCTTAACCAAAACTCTTAATCCGTAAAGTTGTCTAAACCATTCATCTAATACCCACAATAAGGGCCAAGACTTAATCATTATATAATCATGAGTTATGTAAAGAATTAACATTGAGGATCTTATTAGGTTTATAGTTTTAGAGAATTAGGCCATAACTATTACATAATATTTCAAATATTACAATGTAAAAAAGTTGACATGCTATCTATTTTTTCATAATTTAAATAAATTGTAATAAAACATGAATAAATTTCCTTGATAAAAATCTTCATAACATTAATCTTGACTTATTCCATTCTCTTTCCCAATCCTATAACCCGTGGAAAACATTCCAAAAACATGGGATGAGAAAAAAAATCATAGTAAGAGATAAAAAATATGGAATGAAAGTGTTAGTCCATGAATATTTAAAACTCAAGTAAACATTTTCACAGTATCATACTTTTCACCCATAAAATTCATGAGGTCATTAACATAACTCATGAAATCATAATATTCCTAAAAATACATTATATAAATCATAAATCATTATGGTAACTTGTTTAATTCATAACATACATACATTGTAGCTTTCATGGATACATGGGGAGTAACCTTAATGGTTACACATGGAATTTCCACCATAGTATATTCCCAAAATCTCTTAAGAGAAGCCTTTTGGTTTAACTACTTCTCATTACCCAATGCATTGGAGAGCTGTCATGGGATCACCCACCCTTGGTTTATCATAGAGTCACCCATATAATTAAGTAATTCCCAAAAACCATAACATAATCATAACACATAAAAAATCATAAAGGAAAAGTAACATTTCTAAAAGATATCTTTCTAGATATTGATATAATCAATCCATTCTCAAAACACAACTAAAATATTTAAAAATAAATTTTTTGAATCAAACTATCCCAAACCACCTTATAAATTTTTAAAGGAATTATCAATTTAAAACATTCATGTTCATAAAAATTAATCCTTAAAACTACTTTTAAAACATAGAAATTAATGAGAAATATTTATAAAAATAAATCTTTAAAACATATAAAATGATGTTTTCATAAAAGAGTCCCTTAGAAATATCATTTTTCTAATAAAATAGATAGATTATGTTTATTAACTATTAATCTATATAATTCAAGTATAAATACAAGATAAAATATCAAAAAGTTATTTCTGACATAATCATAACACGAAATAAAAAAGAATAAAAAGTTCAACCCAAAGAATGTAAATTGGGTTAATAAAGTCCCTTACAAAATGATGTAAGAACTTATAAATGGGGTGATTATGTTGAAAAATATAATATAAATGATATGATAAGTGTAAATAAATCATAAAACAGTAAAATTTGATTCAACACCTAATATTTTCATAATAAAATCAATAAATGTTTCTTATAAACCAATGAGTGGAAATTGGGTAAGAAAGTTCCCTTAACTTGAGTCTGACTCATCACGTACAGTTATTATATTCCTAAATAATAAAAATATGTTAAATTATAATTTATTCTGATCCATTTTAAAGATTATTATTCCTTTAATATCAATTATTAACATGTAAGAAAAATTACATAATTATTTATGATTATATTGAATATTTTTTCGATATTTTGTAATTGATTTGAAAATGAACTTGTTTATGATGTAAATTGTCCATATGGTCATAAGTCCATCATATATAGAATATAAAACATGAGATAAATATCATATATATTTATTATGTAAGTATTTACAATAAATATTGAAGACAAATTAAAAACATCGTTCCTGGAGATGGTAGGCCATATGTAGGCATGAACAAAATTTTCATTTTTATAGTCGTATTGAAAAAGTTAAATTAAAGAAAATACATATAAATATGTATACATATATAATATCATTATAATAGAATTAATATGTAATTTGTATCCTATATTTCTTCTAAAAAATATCTAATACATTCCATGTGATGAGCGAATGATTCATATCATTTTGAGGAGCTGGTAATCCACACGTCCCCAAACAAAGTTATCGTAAAACAACAATATTTAAGCATGAAGGTATGTTTAATATAACTTATACATAATATGAAAAAAGATATAATATATATATATATTAAAATATTATTTGACTAGATTAATGTTTTTAATACCTTCCATGTAGACGTTAAAGGAAACACTACCAGAGATTCTTGTTTTCGCAGTGTCTCTCCTTTAACAGCGCTAAAAAAAGTGTTGATAAAGATGGTACCCATTAACATTGCAAAAAACGTTGTTAAAAGGACCCCTTTATCAGCGCATTTTTTTGCAATGATAAAGGGTATATTTTAGAAAAAATCATTAAATGTAATATCTTAATATATTAATATATAAATATATTGATATTGATATAAATACAATATATAATTTTTAAATGTGTTTTATATAAGGGTAAATAGACATTTAAACATTTATATAAGATATTTAGTAAAAAATTCATAGGAAATAGTTTGAAAAATATTTTAATTAATATTTTATTTTTATTATTATCACATAATAGTCATTTCATAAAAATTTGAATAAAAAATAAATAACTAAATAACTAAAATATCTAAATTAATTTGATAAAACAACACAAACATAAAAAGGCCATAAATTTTGATCTGAATTTATATTTGAGCTCTAATGCATATCAATTCGTATATTTCAATGAGATATATACCCATGTGATCTGGGAAACCCAAGTCAAGGTTTTTTCAAGGCTAGAAATAGGCTCATAAGTCCTCCAAAACAGATTTTTTTCAGTATATCCTGATTTTTTATCATTTGATGGATTTTCAGGCTAATTTATGGATTTCGTTTTTCTATTTTTTGTGGGGAATAAAATTATTCATAGGTGTTACATTCGTATTGATATAATGGTTTTTCTATTTTATCATTTTTCACAATGTACTGTTATTTATAATCAAATATATAATAATATATAAATATTTTTTTATATATTCGCACCTAAAAATTTAATTTAATAAATAATTAATTAAAAGTATTTATATATAAAATATATTTATTAATATATATAATCCTTATCTAAATAAAAAATAATATCAATTTTATTTAAATTACAAAATATGAATATTTATATACCTATATAATGTTTGTTTGGGTGTGTGTGTATTTTAGAAAACTGATATATATTATCTATATATTCTAACATATAAATAGACGTATTAATATATAATAATGTATATATAAATAAATGTGTATGAATGTGCATAATTATATGTATAGATACACATATATATAATATTTATATACATGTTTTTTTATGTGGTACATATGTATGTATGTATTTATTTATTTATGAACACGAAAATGATATTTTATAACTGAGTTTAAATCTAATCTAACAAATATATATTAATATATGAATAAATATATAACTAAATATATATTAATATATGAATAAATATATAGAGAAAGAATATAACAATACATATATTTTAGTAAATAGATACAAATAGATATTAATATAAAAATAAATATATATACTAATATAACTATATATATTTATATAAATATATATTTAATATACGAATAAATATTACTATATATATATTGATATACCATTAAATGGAAAAAAATGTAACATAAAGAAGTGGTAAAGTGTCTAACGCTCAGGGAATAGGTCATGACCTCAAGTCTTGGGAGATACAGGGGTGCGCGAGTAGGTGTAGGGTTGCTAGTGCAGTTAAAGGGTTGAGGAGGGCGCTGTTAATGGTTGGCCGGTAGGGTTGGGTGTGAGTGGGGGGCTTCTAAGTGTACTTGAAAGGGGTTGATGGTCATTGTTAGTAGGGGTATCCATTTTTTGATTTAAAAAAAATTAACATTTTTGTAATTTTATCTATGTTAAGAAATTAACTAATAAATGACCCTTTTATCAGTGCTTTTTTTGAGCACTGATAAAAGACCCCTTTTATCATTGCTTTTTTGAGTGCAGATAAAAGGGGCATTTATCAGCACTTTTATGATCGCTAATATGGGGGACCCACTTTATATTTTCTCATATTAACAGTGCTAGAAAAATACTATTAATGTCTATTTATATCGCTAATAAAAGCATTATTTATAGTAGCGATAAGGAATAAAAAAATTATTCACAAATGTGATTAACCAGTTTAAATTAAACAAAAATTTAATTTCATTGAATAAGAAGAGGTATGAAATAAACTTGATATGTGATATTTCATTATAAACATAAAACTCTCGTATATAAAGTGTTATATAGTAATCATGCATTGATGGTTGAAAATGTTAAGGATAATGTATAAAAAAGAAAAGAAGTTAAGAGATGTACTTTTTGTAAATTTCTTCATGAATACTCCTTCCTCGAAAGATCCTTGAGAGCCTTGGGTTTGGTATTTTGGTCAGACCATCACCACTTGAACATAGGGAGAATGATGAGGAGATGTTTGGGAAGATATTTGAGGTCCTAAAAATAATTGTGGATAAAAAATGTGGGGTGGAGTGGTGGTATTTATACATGATGAGAGGTGGGTACAAGTGATTAGTTTAGTGATTATCTTATATTAAAAATCAACTGTATAGAGGTGGCATTAAATTCAACAAAATTTTCTTGTAATTAATGTTTTATTTACTTGTTAGTGTCCATAAACACCTCACACACACTTAAAATTTTTTATTTTTTAGGTATGGTATGATTTTTTCTTTTAATTTTTACACTTGTCAAATTTTTACTTTTACTCTGGTAAATAACATTTTTTACCATGGTAAATTTTTTATACATAAAAATGAAATTATCTTACAACTAAATTTTGATAGTTTTATTCCAAATATGAAATCAATTTTAACAATTATAGTTCATAGAATTCCTAACATTATATTCAAAATTAATTCCACAGGCAGAACTAAGAAGCGGGTTTTTAAAGTGAAACGTTCAAAAGATTTAATTATATATATATATATATATACTTTTAATATTAAATTTATTATAATTACCAATACTAGATTAAATGATAAAAAATAATCTTAATATACTTAAAAACCTTTTAAAACAATATTCTAACAATTTAAATAAATTAGACAAAAAACCATTTTAAACTAAAAAACATTATTTTTCACTATTCTGTAAAATATGAATGCTATTAGAAAAACACCAAAACATCACCCAAGCTAACATTTGATGTTACGATATCAAATAAGAAGTTTATTTTGTCAAATATAACTTATAAAAGTGTAAAAAACTAGATTTAAAATGGGTTCTCCATCGAAAGGTGGTAAAAATTCCTTTATTGAAAAATACTTCTTTTATGCATAAAATTTATATTGTTCTTATATCATGTCTATAAATCATATAATATTAATTTTAAACATCGCATTGATATTATATTTCATTAATTTTATCCAAAAAAAGTGATATTGTTTTTTTATATACACAATTATCCTCATTTAAATAGTTTTTCATTAAAACACATCCTTATATTTATTTTGTTTCTATTTTTATTTCTAATAAATTTGGTAAAAAATGAATAATTATGAAAAAATGTGTAAACCATATTTTTATAATTCAGTTAATATTTTTTATTCCCTCCATTCCAATATCATGTTTTTAATGGTGAAATTTAAATAATATTATTTATTTCTTCGTTTAATCTTGGTGCAGTGTATCATTTACGTTATCAAACAACATATTTCTTTCTTAAAACTCGGGGTGTAACATAGTAAGTGTATTTCAAGGAATCAAAATTGGTGTATTTCATGATTTTCTCAATTTTTTCTATTTCTATATCCACCACAATGTTTTTATTATTATTATAATCAAATCCATAAATGTCCTATCTAAAACCTTTTTTAGAAAGGGAAAATGATGTATTAATACACTGAATGAAAAAAAATCATACTTTATTCATTATAACACCTCACAAAAGGTTATATATCCATTGTAATACTTCTTTATTCCTTCCCAACCAAACCTAATATAATTATTTTTTGAGTATAGAAAAATATATATTTATCCCCAATAGGATAATAGGAAATTAATTTAAAAATATTTAATGAAATAGGTGTTATGAAAACAATGACCTTCTTTTAAAAAATAATTATCAATCCACAACCTTATAACGAAATTTTCGATCTTGATTAAAGTGAAATTACTAAATTATTACTCTATGTTTTCTATTGGGATGAAACTATATATAAAACTATTCTCATTAACTTATATATACTAGGATATATTATTATAAATCATATTGTCCATTATTTATTGAAAGTGGATTGAAAACATTGTTCTTGAACCATGGTCTATATTTTGTATCAAATTATATCCAAATAAAATTAAAATCAATTTTTATTGTTCTTCTATCATTAAAATTTTTTCAGTGGAATTTATGTCTATTTTGATTAGTTCTTACAACAAAATGTCTCAGTAATTTAAAAGTTCACAGTTTTTTATCTTAAAGAACTATAAAAATTAATTCATGGTCATCAATATATTTGGGATGATATTTTTTAACAGCTATTTACATAGAAATTAAAATTATCTCCCTTCCTACATCAAAATATCACTGAATCTTATACCAAAAAATTATGTATCAATTTTAAAAGATTTAATAAAATTTAGGTTTTATAAAACTAGAACACATTTAATGATACATTTATAGTAACTCAAAATCCTCATATGTCCCATATTTCTATTTAAAATAATATTTTTTTAAAGTATATTTATATGTGAATATATCTTTCCCTAAAGTATTTAAAACATCATTTTGTGCCTAATTAATCATAGAAAAACCCTTAACTAACTTGGGTATAGACCACTCGACCCAATGAATGATATTTTATGGATATACTTCCAATATCAATATAAAAATGATATGATCATAGTATTCCAATTATGATTGAATAATGATACACCTTTTTATACAAAATTACTTACTTTTATCAAATAATTGAAAAAAAACCAAAGAAAACGCAAATGTGTAGAAATATTATGGCTATAAATAAATATTCCTCAAATAAAAACCAATACATATATCATCAATAAAGTTCGACATAGACCATTAATTAATGAATAAAAAGTGGGTGAAATAATATTTAAGATAAATAATATTACCCAGAACTAATAATGTCAATCATGAGTTATAAAAGCTATTTTTTAGTATTCTATTCCTCCACATGGATTCAGTGATATCCTTATTTTGTGCCCATTTTAGTGAATATTTCTTTTTTCACTTAAATTTTCCAAAATCTCTTCAATTACCTAAAAAGGAATTTTATCCAAAAATATTATTATATTTAATAAATTGAATCCTACCAAAAATCTAAAATTCCTATTTTAATTTTTAACAATTATAACTGGATTTCAATATAGACTATTAATATAGAGAATAATTCCATATTCCAATATATAACTAGACTTCTTTACTATCACCTCCTATTGATATTTTAGAAAATGATAGTTACAAAAAAATTATGATTATTCATTTTACTTAATAGTAATAAAATGATTATGAAATCTATTTAGGGGAAAACTATTATAATGGGATCTTTAAAAAAATGAAAATCAATTAAGTATGTTATTAGGCATATAACTAGAATAGTTGGGATTACCAAGGGTAGTTTTATGAATACCTAGAAGGTTATTATCTATTTTTTAGTTATAGGATACTAAATTTTTAGATATTAAGTAGTTTTAACTAAAATTATTCTTCCTTGGAGAGGAATATCTATAATTTTCTAGAAATTACATGCCTTATAAATTTCCCTTTATATCCTATCTTGGGGGAAGGAAGGGTAAAAATTTCATTTTATACTTCTTGTAATTTCTGACTAGATGGGTTAGCCTACTGGCATCGGGGTTAAATTACTTCCAATGGAGATTCCTCTTCATCATCACTTTATTCATCTTTTACCTCCATATTCTAGTGAACCAACTATAACAAATCCTACAATAGATAATATAAGCCATGTGTTTTTATTTATCCTCCTCTCCATATACCTCTTTACCCTATCAATTAATGATTTTATAGATAAAGATAAAGTGTGGATGGACAATGTGATTCTCTATGAGATAATTTTTTATTATTGTGGATTAAAATTACTATAAAAATATCGAGTAGAATTTTATTTATGGTAATGAATATTTTAAAACTGAAAATAGGTTTTTAACATAAATAGAATGTGGATATTAACATTGTAAAAATGTATTCAAAAATTCAATGGAAAATGTATGAGATATCGATGATGCTGATTCAACTTATTTAGTATGTGGAAATATATATAGAGAGTTATATAAGAGTTCAAGACACAAGAAAATCTTCCATAGATAAAAATAGATGATTTTTTATGAAAATATTTGAAGGGAAAACTATTCAAAAATATGAATATAATGAATACATAGCGAAAACACTGATGGATTATCGAGGGGAGACATGCATGATAACTGAGATAGTAGAGATGCCAATATTTACCAGTGATAATATAATTTCATTGATTTACTATACATTAATTACTTCTCTATACATCATATATGTGCTAGCATAAATGTTCTGGTGGTTTAACTATGTATGGATAAAATAGTAAATTATTTGATGATATCACTGAAATAATTATGAGTGAGACTCACATGGTCATATATAGGTAGAGTTTCTTAGACTTTAGGGTCTTTTAGTTGAAGAAGATCCACTTCTACTTTCAGATGATCTATAATTTATTGAGTATGATATATTCACTCTAAAATACCGAATGCCTTATTTTTTGAATTTTTTGATAATATTTGTTTTATGTGTTGAGGTGGAACCCTTACATGACCCGAATACCCATGGAATAAGGCCCAAACATGAACAGAATGGTCATAGGCTCAAGGCCCAAGGCATGATAATGAATTTCCAAGACACAACTACAATTGAAACTACCCCTCCCTAGAATCTTCATTATTGATGGTGCCTAGCTCCCCACCGTGTATGGATGATCAATTATAATTTCCCCATGTAGAGTTTCATGAAGCCTAGTATTGATAGAAATTACTAGACCCTCCCATTCTTCTAATCTGGTTATCTCCCCTCTGGTGGATTCTACATTCTTGAAATCCTTTTCGGATTGTGGATATTAAAGAGAAGTTGAATACTACTATGTTCATCAGGGGGTTGAATCCTAATATTAATAATATTTTTATGAAACATGATCTTTTAAAAAAGGTAGAGTAGTTCAAAATAACTAGGAGGGAAGAGCGATAGTTATTGACCAAAGGTGTAATAGAGAATCTAGTACTATGGAATAAGATAGAATTATTTTGTGACCAATAAGGGAGAATGAGTTTTATAATAGTTATGTTTATTCTACTATGGAAGAAAGTTATAAGGATTAGCGGTTTAGTGATAGTAAACCATAGTGGATAAGGGTTCCTAATATGTCAAAAGTGGAATATGAAGAATGGTAAAAAGAATGGTTCATGCTATTATTGTGGATAGAGATTTATTCTGTTACATAGGTTCCTTATAAAGGGATTCAAATAGTTGGTATGTGATTTTTTGGAGACATTGAGTGAGGTGAAGAGGAATTAACCTGGGAAACTCAAAAAGAAGGTCAAAAAAGAAATGGATGAAATCTTAGCGTTCTGGGAAATAATATATATTTATATCTATGAATTAAACCATTAGGGTAATATTTATTTTTAAGGGATAAGAAATGTTCGGTATATAGGTAAAATAGGTGGGAAAACCATGGGAAAAATTCTAATACCTAAAAGGTTGTCGGTTTTATGATGCTATCTATTTGAATAATAAGTGGTTCTAACTATAATTATAGCCTCTTGAAGAGTAATACATAAAAAATTATATTTTTTATGGGCCTTATGAATCTCTTATTATATGATATATGTGAAGTAGACAATATCTATCTGAATTGAATTTTGGACGTCCAATAATTTTTTAGTGGGTGGTATAACTTCCCTAAATCAGTACTCTGAGATCCAATGAAAAAAGAATAGTCATTAAATTTTTAGATTTGATAATGATAAATGTGATCCATTTTTATCTATCTAAAACATTCACCATAAAACTAAAAAATATTTTATTACTTAAAAAAATAAAGAACTATTTAGGTTTAGTGTTTTTTAGAAATTGAAAAACTAGTATATAATAACACCCTTGATTTAAAGTGAGTATTTTTATACTATAACCATCTATTAATATTCCACATTAATTGGTCATTATATATCAAAACATTATTGAAACCTGAAAATTTTATTGTCATAATTAATTTAATTATATTCATCATTACCTAGATAAATGGAAAACATATAAAGGATGAGATCAAACTCACAGTAAGGGTGAAAATAATCATTAATAATTTAAAATCATTAGTGAGAATAATATGAGTATATAGGTATGATGTAAGAATAAAGGTTCTTGAGCATCACATAAAAGAATTGATACCCATAAAAATGATAATAAATCTATAGACATGGAATAAAGCTATAATAAAATTAAACAGTCATATAAGTCAATAATTATGATCCATGTGAAAACAATCCTCAAATAATAGATCCATTAGAACTCATAAAAATCATTAAAAAACTATGAAGGTATCATCAAACCTAAAATTTTCATCATGGAATCAACTAACTAGATAATTTCGTATCTTACAAAAGTAAACTATAACTAATAAAAAATATTATTTCATAGGAGTAACATAACTATATCTTATCTTAGGATTAATTTCTATATAGTAAACTCTATCTCATTACCCAATTCATTGGAGGGTGAAAAGGGACCCACTCGTCCATAGTTTATAATGTAACCACCCATCCATGGTTTATGAAAAAACCAACCATCAATCATCCATACACATTTCCAAGTAACATAAAATGATTAAAACAATTATAAGGTTTAAAAATTCAATATAAAAAACTAATGTTCTTCTACAGCTTGATTTACCCATGGAAATGAAACTAGTTATTTTAAAACACTTTGGAAAAACCATTATCCATCTTGATAAAGAGTAAGTATGGTATCCTTAAAACATATCCCCAATAAAAAATAATTAAAATCATGTATTTTTCTTTATTGATGAATTGAAATACCAATGAAATATCATTTAAAAAAATCCTCGTAAAAATATACATTCCACTTTTAAAATCACATTTTGAAACTAAATATTCCAAAAATATTTTGAAAATCCATTCCTTTGAAAAAAAACCATGTAATATTTTAAAGGAATATTTAAACAGATTAATGGTCATGATGTTGAGAAAATCCTTTCATGTAATAACCACTAAAAAATATTCATTTTTAACATTAATAATGAGTTTCTAAAGTGTCCAATGAGGAAAATATTATAAAATTATATTTTAAAACATTTTCAATGAATGTTAAAGATCATGAAAAATGTTTTTAAGAAATAAATTATGTTTATAAATTATATTCTTGAAATTAGATAAAGAAAACTGAGGAATTGTTTGTATAAAATTCTATAAAAATAATAAAATAATGTTTTTAAAGAAATAAAAATCATGACCCTTTAAAACCAAAAACCTTTTTAAATAAATACATTAATAATAATAATAAAATATCATAAGTGAAAAAATAATAATGATATTATATTTGAAGAGTTATTTTATACACCATATAAATTAAAATAGGTGAATCAATATAAATATGTCTCTAAAAAGGATGTTTCAGACCAAAATCCTTTCCAACTTGAATAATTATTGAATAAAAAATTCATTAAACTACGGAACATGACATGATTATATAAAAACAATAATTTCTAGGAATGAAAATTTTAAAAAATATTCATTATGAAATAATTACACTATATAAATAAAACTTGGGGAATAACATGAATATTTAACAATGAATTGAAAATGAGACCATTAAAACCCTTGAAACTTTTATAACATTTAAATCAATATCTCGTGAAAGAGATATATTAAAAGTAAATTTAAGTATCATGATAAAATATTAAATCATGATATAATATCTTAATCAAAATCATATTCACCATATAAAATGAAGTAGGACCATGTTTAAAGGCATGTCTAAATGAAATAATATTGAGATAAATAATCCCCATAAATATCATATCATTTTAGTTATAATTAATCATTGATTTGAGTATGTGAAACAATTTAAAAAACACAAAAAAAGTGAAAATAATACTTCACATAATAATAGGCCATTTCACATAAAATCTTCGCATAACATAGTCAATGAAGCAGAAGTATAACTTAATGAATTGAAATTGAGTTAAGAAACCCCATACATTGAGTCACGACTTGTTACACACGTTCATTAACTACTTATATTAAATATTTAATTTTTAATATACTTTTAAATATTTATTCCCCTCTCACTAAACAATTTAATTTATTTATTTCTATGAAATATTTAATTTCTTAATCGGTGAAGTCCACGTCATGGGTTTTCAGGATGTTTGGTTCAAAGTTCTAGAATGTCTTCAATGTATAGATAGTGGTCAATGTGATAATTATTACAATATAAATAGAACAATTATCATGAAATAATTATCATTTTTAGTTATTAAATAAAAATTTATAAACATCCAAGAAATTAATTCAAGAAAAATTAATCTCGTCGCTTGATGGAGGTGGTAATACACATGTATGCATGAAAACCGTAATCATTTACCAATGGATGGAAAGTATTGAAAAGAAATGTTTTATTGTCTTTCCAGAATTATAATCATGTCATGATTATAATATATATATATATATATTAAACCAACCATTATTAATATCCATGGTAGGTGTTGATGGAAAATGAAACACATTGCCTCGTGGGGGATGGTAGTCTCCACAAACACACAAATGATGTTTTTATTATCCATTTGTTTAAAAATGAGATAAAAGAGTGTTATTCACAAGTCGTAATATCATTTAAGTATAAGGAGATAATGATGTTTTTGTATAATTATGGATTAATAATATTTTAAGTAGGTAGAATAAGAATTGAAATGGGAATGGACATTTATAAGTTATATCATTTCTTTGGAAAACAATCTTTTTCTTACATTTTATCACTTATAGGAACATATTTTACTGATACCAGAACCTCCTTGTAATGTATTGCAATTTTATAAATGTATTTTTCAGGTATTGTTTGAGCTAAAGTTTACAAATTTGTGAGTAAGAGAGGAGAGGTGGTGGGCTTTTATAAGTGAGGGGTGAGGCACGCTTTTAATTTCTCAAAAAATTAAAATATTATAAAGTCATGTTCATGGAAAAGTGGTTCCAAATTGGATTAATTGAAAATAAAATATGATATAGGATCAAAATAAACTCTTATAAAATGATTTAAATAATTTTTTATGTGATTTTAAGCCTTATCTCTTATGTTTAACCCTCTTTAACCATTTTTTATCCTTAATAATGGTAATAAATCTTTCTATAATTAAGTGTTATAAATATATATAAGGTAAAAATATGTTCATAAATGGTCAATATATGATATTTTATACCATTTACCATTCCAATTATCCTCCTGTCAAATTTTAATGACATATAAATAATTTATTAAAATGTTATTTAACTTAATATACAATTCATGTCATTTTTGGAACTATTCACATATTTTGACTTTAATGAAATCAGCATAACAATGGAATTAGAATATAAATATTTTAAATATTCCTAATATATTATATTTATATAAAACATTATTGGGACAATATAAAAAACCCAAATAATATTACTTTTAAATTTTTTGAAATCATTTACTTGATTGTTCATTGCATGAACAAGAAATACGTTAGAGTTTCATAAGCATTTACCATAATTATTTTTACCCTAGAAATTTAAAATATATTACAATGATAAATAATAATTCATAATTAAAATAAATAATTATAACAAAATATAATTTTTTTATCTACCTTTTAAAATATTATAGATATTAAAATCAAGATACTAATATTTTTGACATTATTTATTAATTAAAATATTATAAATGTTATAATCAAATGAAAATGGAAATAAATATCAAAAATTACAAATAATGGATGATCATGTTTGGAAATATATTATCCAACAAAATAAATAAAATTTTTGTGGATATTTTTAGGCCTTATTTAATAGTTTTAACCCCACTACACCCTTACCAAAGTGAAAAATATTTACTATAGTTATTATTTATACTGACCAAAAATAAAAGGAACCAATTTTCCAAATTTGAAACTCTAGATTCTAAATATTGAATCTATTTTTCATTATTCAATATCTAAAAGTCGAAAAAATCAATTTTATTATAAATGTGTAAAATGTAATAAAAAATAGTTTTTAAAAAGTTTGTTTTAGGAATAAAAATTAACTTATACCACAATCAAGTATAATTATGAGTTCTATGTCACTAATTATATTATATATAATTAAATTATTATTATAAAAATTTAATAACAAATATTAATTGTAAATTATTTTATTTTAGAAAAATAAATATTTGTTTTACAAAAATTAGTATATTTCACTATTAATTGAAAACTAACTCTTTTCAGAAAAATCCAAAATTATAATACCAATATAATTTCTTATATGATAATTTCATAAATGATATAAATTTTATCAAATAGTATTTCTATAATTGGAGTAGAATAATTATAATATTCTATCTGAAAATTAAATAAAAACTATTTTGGATGAAAAAAAATATTTTGAGGATTAAAATATTTTTACTAAAAATTGAATTCTTATTTACAGTTAATAACCAATGCATTTATTTTAAGGATAATTTTATATAAATTTAAAATTTTGGTTACTCATATTCATATCTTCTTATTCCATGACTAGTTTATATCAGTCATATTTGAATTTTAATATTCTATTCGTTTACGCTTGTTGTTTTGAATCTTATACATTATTAAACATAGAATGTAGTTGGGTGCTTTCCTAAGTGGTAAAGTCTCTATAATCCTACATTAGTCCTAGGTTCAAATATGAGTGGAGGTGAATTTCTATAGGCTTCCATTGACAGAGGTAGATGGTGATGCATGCATGATATAAGAATGATAATGCATTGGGCCTTAATACTATTTTTTGAGACTTTGGGCCATGTAATGGGATTCATTACCACCGGGCTATCTGGCTATATACTGAATAAATAAGGCTTGATGGTTAGTCTATCCATTGGGGGGATATAGATTTCCTTTCTATCTTTTATGTTTGTGTGTGTGTTTAATGTAATTGTAAAACAAGCACCTAATATATATATATATATATATATATATATCATAGTGTTCTTTTAAAATCATGGGCTATTATATTCTCCCACCCTTTAGTAAATTGAATCCTCAAAATTTTATGCTGATCGTAGAAATTAATTTTTTAAAATTTGGAAAATTAAATTTTTTGAAAACCCACATAGAAAAAATCGTTAATAAAATAATCTTTTGATGAGAGGGAAAGGGAAATATAGAGATAATATAGAATAACACATAAATATTTTTCCAAATATGAGAGAATTAGTGGGAAGGAAAAATATAAATATGGATAAAAATTTAATATCCAAATAATGGTGGAGAGTGACAAAGAACATTGATTACAATAAGTTTAATGATCATGATAATTTCAATTACTATAAAACCATAAACCAAGGGGGTGTGTGAAATACCATCAATTTGACTAAAATGAAGGCAATATGATAAAATTTTTGTTTTATGATCATTTTTCAAGAGTTTATGAATTGACTTAATATTATTTTATGAATATAAGTAAATATATTTACTCGGTTTTCTTGAAATCCATAAACACAATTTCATCATTTGGTTTAATGATTCAATCAGTTTCCACCTTTATCACATCCTTACTCCCAATTATTGGTATTGGAATTTAATTCTTGAAGCACTATAATCAACATATGGTTGACCATGAGAAATATAAAAGGATGAAAAAAATATTCTTCATATATTTAATAAAACCAAAATGGTTAGTAAATAAAAATATAATACCCAAAATGCATAAACCCTCCCATAAAGAAATAATACATTGATATCTAACATTTTCATAGTAAAACCAATAGTTAATCTTAAATCATTCCCTAAATGACTAAACCTATATCTCAATTAACATAAACAACCTAAAAATTAAACAATGTTTTAACCTCAACGGTTGTCTCATACCATTAAGTTTATATCCCAAAAAATATAATATAATTATACTAAAATAATAATTCACTTCAAATCTAAGGGTCAAATATACCCCAACCAAATAAAACCTCTTACAAAAATATCATTAATTGTTTTAACATCCCATTACTTAAAACCTCAAATGGAATGTCCATACCTTTGAAAATATGATCAAAACTAAAATTTTTATCCATTTATGATATCCATAACTCTTAATTTAACCTCACATAAAAACATTATAATCCTAAAATTTATCCAAACCCTCCTCTAATAGCAACTAAAACAGCCCCACACACGCACTTCCATATTTGGTCTTAAAAACCTAATATTTAGATTTTTTGATTTTTTACTGATAAAAAAGATCTGATTTTGGCAATCTGAAACATAAAACATGAAAAAAAATTATTGGATGAATTATATATTCTAGGACATTTTAGGTATAATGTATTATATAAATTGGAAAAAATCATACATAATAACACCCTAGTTTTCATGTGATAATTTTTCCACTATACCAATATTTTCTTATTCCACATTAACTATTTAACATGTCCCATAAAATTTATCACACACATGACATTTTTAGACACAATTAATTTAACCTTATCCTTTATAACTTAATGAAATTGAAGCATAAGAAATATGAGATTAAAATCTATCTATTGGTAAACATAATCATTCAAAATTGAATTCCATCCGTGATCTTAAGTTAATAAAAATGGAATTATGAAATAATCAATGTACATGGGAATAAAATAAGAGAATTCATACTAATAAAACCTAGATCATGAATCATTCTACATTAAATAATGTATTATCCTAAGAAAAGATTCATATTAATCATCAATCATGATCCATGTGAAAAAAATCCTTGAAAAAATGATCCATTAAAAATCATAGAAATAATATAAAAATAGTTTATGTATCTTGGAACATAAAACATTCATCATGATATCAGGTAAAAATATAATTCTATATCTATTAGACGTAAACTATAAGAGGTAATGTCCACTCTATCTTATGAGTGACATAAATCCATCCTCTATTAGTAGTGGCTTATATCCATATAATTTGGACTCATTATGGAATGTGTTGGAGTGTGATAATGAACCCATCCATCCTTATTTTATAACCTAACCACCAATAATTGGTATATAACAAAAGTACCCATAAATGTTTTATAAAATGAACACCCATAAATAATCAATATATATGTCCAAGTATAATAAAATCAATAAAATATTTAGAAGCCAACATTTTTTCAATATTACTCTATCAACTATTCTTTCATAGCATAATTTACTAATGGAAAAGAAATTTGTTCTTTCATAATATATTTGAAACAATCATAATAAATTGAAGTAATAATAAGTATGTTATCAATACAACATATCCCTAGTATAGAATATGTAAAATCAAGGGATTTATATTTTATGAGTATAAATGTAATATAAATATCATTATATCCATTTTTGTGGAAAACCCATTACTACTCTGAAAATAAAAATAAAAAACTAAAAAACACCAAAATATTTTGAAAATACATTCCATTGAATAAAACTATGGAATATTATATAATAATAATAAATTTAAATAATGATCCTGAAAACATTAAAATCTTCTCATTTCATAAATGTCTAAAATAAATATTCTTTTCAAACATTTGTAAAGATATTCAAAAATGACCCTTGATGAAAATGTTATGAAATTTCCATTTAAGAATTTTAAAATATGGAAAAATATAATGGAAAATAAATTTATTAAATCATTTATTTTTATAAAATAATATTATTTAAATATGATAAAGATCATAGATGAATATTTTGGTTAAATTACTTTAAAACATTAAAATAATTCTTTATGAAAATATAATTTATGGCCCTTTTTAAACCAAAAACCCTTTGGAATAAAGAAAATAATAAGAAATAGAAAATAAAATCAGTAAAATACTTTTCATGATATTATATTTCAACATTAATTTTATACACAATATAAATTAATATTGGTGAATTAATCGAAACATGGAATAATGAAAGAAGTTTGAGATGACAATCCGTTGAAACAATCATAGTTAATTAATCAATAAGAAATTGAAAGAAGAAACATAACATGATTATATAAACCAATAATTTACATGAATAAATATGTTAAAAAATTATGGGGAAGTAAGTGCACCATATAATATAAATCATGGTGCGTAACGTGAATTATGTTTGAAAGAATTTAAATTAATACAATGAAACCCTTATAAATTTTATAACATTTCAATCAATATCCCATGAAAGTGATAAATTAAAAATAACTTTAAATATAATTATCAAATAATAATTCATGATATTTTATTTCAATTTTAATCATATAAAATGTATAAAATGAATTATGAATAAATTAAAATACATGTCTCAAAGAAACAATATTTAGGTGAATAATACTTATAAAGATCATGTCCTTAATGTTTGAATTAATCAATGAAGTGATTATGTGAAACAATTATAAATACTAAAAAAATAATTTAATATAAGAAAAATAAATTATATTTCATTCTACAAATAATATTGGGGTAAATTAGTTAATGTAGTAGAAGAATAATCCAAGAAAAGGAAGCTGATATAAAACCCCCTCACCTAAAGTCCCAACATTTTATATATGGTATTTAACTCTTATATAATAAAT
Organism: Viscum album; assembly: GCA_963277665.1. Lineage (NCBI taxonomy): Eukaryota > Viridiplantae > Streptophyta > Magnoliopsida > Santalales > Viscaceae > Viscum > Viscum album. The sequence goes on from OY728131.1 coordinate 136,417,533, forward strand.
TTATATTAGTTATTTATTATTTTGAAAAATATTAACTAGTTTATTAAATTCTCATTAAATAATTTAATTTATTTATTTAAATTTCATATCTAATAATGTAATTGTTTATGCCCACATCATGTGTTTTGAGGATATTCAGTTCATAGTTACAAAACTGACTTCGGTATGGTGAACATGGTCAAAAAGGTCAGTTTTAAATCATCTTAAATAATAATAATAATGTAATAATAATAATTTTTATCCAGTGTATATAATTTTAGAAGCATCCATGAAAAGTTTACTTGAAAAAAAAATGACATCACTTCGTATAGGTGGTAATCCACACAGATACACGAACGACGTCATCTTTTTGCAACATATAGAAATTTAAGAAAATGCATGATATATAATATTTCAAAATTAAAAATAATTATATTAGTATTAAATATATATATATATATTAAATATATCATTATAAGCATCTATGATAGGCAGTGATGGAAAAAACACACCTTTTCGTAGAGGTGGTAGTCCACATATACACAAAAATGATGTTTGCATTCTAAAATTGATAGAAAAAGTGATGAAAATGGGTTTTAACACACTGATAATATAGTTTTAATATATAATAGACAATTATGGTATTATATCATAATTATTTGGGAATATTTCAAGGAGAGATATAAATAAGTGAAATGAAAATTTACTATTGAGAGTTATATGTCTTCTTTAAAAAACAACATTTGGATTACACCATATTCTATCGAGGTTGATATTTTTCTAAGAAAAAAGCCTTAATATAATTTAAATGAATTATGATAAGATATTTCGTTAGGTATTGGAAAATCTACATTTCCCAAAGTGTTTGAGGAAGAGAGGAGAGGATGTTCCCTTTTACAAGTTAGCTTAGGGTCACTCTTTTAATTTTTCAAAACTTCAACATATTATATTATCATGTTCATTTCCAATTGGTTTCAAATTAGATTAATTTATAATTAATGAATATATATTACCTAAAAATTCTCATAAAATATGATTGAAATATTTTTTAGGTCATTTTAAACCCTATTTTTTTACCATGACCCCTTAGAAAACCTTTTTATCTTTAATCGCAGTAACCATATTTCAAACATTAATGATAATAAATTGACTTATAATGTAAATTTGGAACATAAAGGGTACATGGTTAAATTTTTAGACCATTTCAAATTAAAATTATCATATTATAATATATTTTTTTTAAAAACCATTTATTAAATTATTATTTAACAAATTATACCATTATAATCATTTTTTAACTATTCACGTAGTTTAACTTTAATGACTCAAGATAGTAATGGAATTAGAATATAAAATTTTTAAACATTCATAAAATATTATATTGATCTTGAAAATTACCGGGACACTATAACCCATAAAAATAATATTAATTTTATACTTTTGAATAAATTACTAGTTTTTTAAATTTCTTTCACAAGAAATATATCGACTCTACAGAAGAAATTAAGGTAATTAATTAATAACTAAAAAATAAAAAAAAAGTTACAATTATAATTTAAAGTCATCAAATTTTAAGATAAAACTTTATAACTAAAGATATTTTGTATTTATCCCTATAAAAAAATATTATAGATATTAAAAATCTAGAGAGTGACATTTTTGACTTTTTTCATTTCTTAAAATAAGATAAATATTATAATATAAGGAATATGTATAAAAATCACATAAATTTTTAATATTGGATATTAATGTTAATAAAAAAATTATTAATTAAAAAAATACATTTTTTATGTATATTCTTATGCCTTATCCCATTATTTTAACCTTGTTTTACCCATTTTACCCTTATTATGGTGAGAAATATTTACTACAATTACTGTTCATAATTAAAGAAAATAAATTAAACTATTTACTAATTTTGAACCCCGTGATTAAAAATATATAATCCATTTTAAAATGTACAATTTCTATAGTTAGAAAAATAAATTTTAATATAAATGTGTAAAGAACAATGAAGACCAATTTGTAAGAAAATGTTTTGTATGCCTAAAAATGATCTTATACCTTAAACAGGTATACTATTGATCTATATGTAATTAATTTTATTTAACATAATTAATTTATACTTATATTACCTTAAGATCAAAAAAATTTAAATTTTAATTTTACTGAAAATAAATGATAGTTCTAAAAAAATCGGTTTTTATTACTTTTCACTAAGAAACAAAACATTTTAAAAACATCCCACAATATCACCCTAAGATAATTATTCTATGATGATTTAAAAAATGATAACATTTTTATTAAATATTATTTATAAAATTGGAATAAATTAATTATAATATTCCATCGTAAAAAGAAATAAAAACCATTTATTTGAAAACATATTGTTATAGAATTAGATCAGTTTAGTAGATATTGAGTTCTCATTTCATAATGATTATTAAATAAATTTATATTAAGTAAGAATATTATATATATATATATATCATAATTCATTTACTCCTATTCATATCCTATAATTTAATTACTATGTTCTATCTATCATATTAAAATAATAATATTTCAGGGTTCTTTTAATCTCATTGTAGCTTATTATATATGATATCGAACACAATGTACTTTTAAAATATTTTGGTTTTATTAGTGGGTTAGGCCACTGGACTTGGGGAGTAGAATAATTTGGATGAGATAAAACTTCTTCATCACTTTCTGATTCTCCTTCCCTTTATTTTTGGGTGAACCATCTTTAACTAATCATATAATAGAAAATAAAAACTGTATTTTTACTCTCTCACTAGCCCCTCAACCTATAAAATGTTTTTCAAGATATTTAGTCCTTTTTAATTTTGTGAGTTAATTCATTATAAAATATTTTTTTAAACCCTAATATCCATTTCATTAGTATTTTTATAAAAATGCGTAATGACTATAAATAATGTGATTATATTGAATCCCATTTTAATAACACTTTACCTCCATTATCTTTGAATTTTATAGTAAGGCCCCTCCTATTTTCAGTGAATATTAACAATTTTTTTATAAAATAATCCAAAAAATAAATCTAACCATCTTGGTGGAAAATGAAGTGATTAATAATAAATTCTCAAACACTGAACAACAAGTTGGTAGTCCTTAAAAGTAAATTAGTACTATGTTTCCTACCAAGTCTCAAATTCATTCTATCACATTATCGGGAATTTAAAACTCATTGATAACCTTCATGGGTATGAAATTAATGGACTCCACATTATCAGTAATTATTGTTAGTAATTATTACTTCAGAAATATTCTTCCATTATTCATAGAATAGTGGTATTATATTGAAAATACCTATGATTTTATATATATTACTTTGAAATAAGTTAATTTTATTCAATGGTTTTCTTTAAAAAATTATGACTCTAAATGGTCCAAAATATTTCTTACTAACTTTATAACCCATCCTTTGTATTAGAAGGTATGATTAATATTTATCACGTTGTGTAAAATTTTCATAAATTTAATTACATGATTACTTACTAAAGTAATTATCATTAAATTTTAAATAAAATCATTTCAATATTAAAAGACTTATTTTTCTTAAGAAATTTATTTATCTAGGTGTTAAGAAAATTTAAATAAAAAATATACCAATATTTATATGAAATTAATTTTTTGTGATTTTATTATTATTTTTTAAAAATCATTAATACATTATTAGTCTAATGGTTATAAATAATGATAAACTAATTTTAAGGTACAAATAGTTATTTTTCAGAAAAAAAATATTTAATGTGTGAAATGTGATTTTAAATTTCAAATTAAATAAATAAATCTTTTTAATGATTTGAGTTACATGTGCATATTATTTGATAAATAATCTATTTTAACAATCACCTAATATATTCTACTTATAATGGAATTAAAGTAAACTCTGTTGTGTACTTTAAACTGGTTTTTTTCTAAAAATCAGTTTTCATTATGTTTTGCACGTTTATTTTAAAATTAATTTCTTCAACTTGTATAAATTGTTCCTTTTAAATTCATTCCATAGTTGTAATCATAATTATTTCTAAATGATACCTCTATAAATTTTTGTCACAATGAATTCTAGAAACTAAAAAAAATGTTACCACATTTTGGATTAAAATGAGTTTACATAGGGGTTATGATAATAAGTAATGGTAACATATCCACTTAAACATGTATTAATATCATTGGTTAGTCATATTTTAACCTAATATTGTCTTATCTTAGAATTATTTCCCATTTTATCCACTTTCACATGAAAGTGACCATGTATTATTAAAATATTAAGTAATTCTATGGGTATCTCTCCCCTCACTTATAAAAGCGAACATTTTCTCATCCATAATTATCATAATTTTAGAATGATATCTTAGTTAATCACAACCCAAATAAACATACCATCTTAATTTAAATAATTTTGAGCTCCTTGTATCACCCTAATACCATCCTAATAAGGATTAATGTGTAATCCAAGGGAGGTATCTCAAATAAGAGATAATTGTCTTACCCAACTCTCAATTTTTTATTATTATTATACCTCCTCAAATTATATTTTATCAATACTAACATAATTAATACAATATAATAAACATTATTATATGTTATTATGATTTGGTACAAACATTTCCACCTAATTTTATCAAATTATAAATTAATGTATTGCTTGTGTGTATATGTAGTCAACCGTCTCCATATAGTGATATAATTAATTTTACACCACATCATTCATGATTAGTTATTAATATATAATTAAACTTTATATTTTTATATTTTTGAAATAATTATTTTTATGGGATTATAATATCTTATATACCTACTTAATTTTCCATTCATTGGAAAATGATAACGTTGCTCGTGTGTACGTCTATACAACCATCTCCACGAAGAGATGTGAATAATTTATTATCACTAATTTATATAAATGATCATATTAATGTATATAATTTTTAAATATTATAAATTTGGAATTATTAAAATTCTAGAGAATATGGATCCACGATGATATTTCAAGGACCATAATTGTTAAATCAATACACACATAAAAATGAAGAAGGTAACACGGGAAATGATGATGATAATGAATGATTTTTAAGGAATAGATGATAAAATGTTATAAATAAAACCTATATGGTATTATAATTATTATTATGGTTCAGTTTTATAAGTATAAAAAATAAAATTTATTATATTTTAGATTAAATGAACATACAAAGTAAGTAGGACTATAGAAAATGATTTTCATCTCATTTTTATTTTTATGACACAAATGACATATTCACCACTTGTTTCATTTGTGAGGTATATTTATCACCACTTGGATATTTTATATCATTTAGATATTTATGTTCATGTTATTTAATATTTTATTTGAATTTATTTCTTTCATGGGGGAAACGATACAAAAGTTATCACATTAGTGAGGGTTTTATGTTACAATCTAACTTTTTACTGGGATTATTTATGCATAAATTTACAATGATGATATTTTATTGTATATATCTCAAAAATAATTTTATTTTTCTTCTAATATAGTTATTTTTGTAGATTTATCAATTTTTATTCATTTCCCCCTCACTAAGTACATGTTATACTAATAGAAGGTTTTTATGGAAAAATGGCTTTATTTCCCTCTTTGGTAAAGAATAATTTACTTCCATGTCTATTTTTTCTTTAAAAAAAATTCATGAATTTTATTAATATTATGAAATTATTTATTATTGAAATTTTTACCCATATTTTACTATTTATTAAAAAATTCTAAATGTAACTTTCCTGTTATTTTATGAATGGGGTTATTTTACAAAAGTTGAAAATAGAATAATTATTTTGACATATACCACATGAAAAACATTATCTACCATCATGAATAATATTTCATTGTAATAATTCATTAAAAGTATCCATGGTTGTTATCAAATAATATATTTTTCTTGTTTTTTTTAGAAATTTTTATATTTTAATTAAGTGATTCAAAATTGAAAGGGTTTTTCCATCTGTTAAGATATAAGGAAATTTTAAATGTTTTCAAGATTTATTAGATTATTTATTAATGAATTATGATTAAATGATGAATAGATCCATTAAATTCCTCGTATTGACTAGGAAATGTTTAATTTTCTTGAGTTTAAAGGGTTCATGGGAGTTTTTCCCAAGCTCTAAAGAGGGTTCAAGGGAGATTACTCCTTGACTAAAAGATCGTACATGAGAGGTTATAAAAATACACAAAGAGGGTACAAGGGTGGTTATCCCATGGTCAATACATGATGAATATCTTGGAAGATAGCCTTAATATAGTATTTCTATTATTTATATTATTCCACAGCTATTATGAATATATTTATATCATGTTATTATTAAAATGATATGATCTCAAGGCCTATGATATTTGATTATTATATGATTCATGAATTATGAAATATAAAATCTTTATTCCATGATTGTGATTTTTTAATTCTTGGATTTTTTTTATTAAAATTATAATTGTAGAATCATAACCTTATTAACATGTTATACATATGTACTATCATTGAATAATATCTCTTAGGTTTACCTTTACCAATCATCAGAGCTCCCCCTTCCGTATGTTTCGTTTCCAAAACTTATGAATTAGGGATTTAAGATAGGTATGACTAAGAAGTGTATGATTTGAGAAGAACATCATGGGATATACTGAATATATATTAAGAAATAATCTGTTTATGTAACAATTATCTGAATAAAAAATAACTTTATCATTTTAGAAAATTTATTATTATGATATGTTTGGAATATTGATCTAGAAATAATATATTATTTATATATGGAATGTTTAGGTCCCCTCAGTTGGTATAAGAGAAATTCATTATTATTTTTGGATATTAGGATAACAAATTCCATAGGATAATCCTAAGAATAGTATAAAATACCATGTTATGGTAAAAAAAAGTATATTTTTTCTAAAATATAAATCCTTATAGGGATATTGGGAAGTGGATGCAATTTTGAGACATGTGCACATTGTCTTAATAACTCTAAAATGGGATTATTTGGTTTTTATTTGATCATCACTAGTGCACGAAGAGTGTCCCTAAGAGTGCTACCCTAGACAGACACTCCTAAGTTGTATGCTTGGGGTAATTAGAATTTTCATTATAAACACTTTTTAAGGACTTGAATTGATAATGATCGTGGATGACCTAAGATAAAACTAAGATGTCATTATTTGAAAATAAGGTAACAGGATTTATACATACAATTACTAATTTTTCATGATTATATTAATTCTCAATATGATTATTGTTTCTCATACTATGATGTCTGGTTTTATTCAATTTATGAAACTTGAAATAATAGAGTTTACACTAAATGTTATGGATAATGCAATGAACATCCACATGAGAAACAAAATTAATTATAATTTGGAATGGTTTATTTGGTAATTACTAATCAAATATCTCAAATAATGATTAACAACATGAATAAAGGTGAATTTTATAACCAACTAAATAAAATAAAAATGGAGTTTTGGGAATGTTCAGTTGATATAAACCATATAGAGAAGGAGATCCATTTTCCTACATGTTACAAATGTTGGAAAAAGAACCCAAGAAAATGTATTTAAGGAATAAGAATATGTTTTATGAATGGAAAAAGTGAATAAATCGAGTAAATAAATCAATAAATGAGGGTTTTTATGGAGGGAAATAACATAAATCCTAAGATAACATTTATTGTTTTATATATTATATGTGTGGAATAACGGAATATTCCAATCCAATGAACTAATCCAAGGTTTAACTATTAGACCGTGAAGATACTATTCTATGTCAATTAGAAATGTGGATCATTATGTTTAAGGTACACTTATCCTAATATCAATGGTTTGGGATTCCATGTTAATTTATTTATGAATGTTCCCTTGGAAAATATTATAATTCTAACCCTAGTTGTATTTGATGTGAACATGGGAATGGGCTAGATATCTCTACATAAAATCCATATAAATTTATATGTAAGGTAATTAAAATTTAATATTCCAAATGAACATGTGATAATTCTTTATGGAAATGATGAAGTTGGCCTTTTAATGGAATTAATCTAATTTTATTGGTATTAGTTCCCTTTCTATGGAGCAATTATCTAAAATGGTTAGGGAGAATCTTAAAATCGATGATATTCTTATTTTATAAAAGTTTGTTATGTATTTCCTGATTATTTACATGTTTTAATCTAATATTAAATGTTGGGTTTTAAAATAACTCATATCTAGTGAAATACCTTTCTAAAATACTCCTCGTATATCATCCCTGATTGGGTTGTGTGAATTTTAAATGAAAATACAAGAGAATGTTCATAAGGTATTCATTCAACCAAGTGCATAACTATAGGGTAAAACTATTCATTTATTACTTATAAATATGTATCAATGAGACCCTTCATTTATTATTGAGAACATAAAATGACCATGACCAGGAATAATTACCCTAACCCATATTGATCATTTTTTAAATTTATTGAGATCATTATAATAATTTTTGAAGATTAACATTCATTCTGGACACTATCGATTAAGGTTCAATAGTTAAGGAATACCTATAAAAAACTTATATATAAAACATGGGGACTATAAATTTATAGTGATGTAATTTGAACTTACAAATACCTCTAAAATCTTCATGGATTTAATGAATAGATTTTTTATATATTTATTTAGTGAATATGTTGTAGTATTTATAAATTATATTCTTATATACTTGAAGATAAAGGAAGAGCATGAATATCACTTGATAATTTTAATAAATACCCATACGATAGTGAAACTGCACTCTAAACTCAGCGAGTGTGAATTCTTGTTACTTAAAGTATTATTTTTGGGGCATAAAATAAAAAATGAGGGTATATTAGTTGATCCTTTTGTGATATAATTCATTTAACATTGGACAAGACTAACTACTATGACTGATATCCATAATTATCATGGATTTGATGGATTTTAATGATATTTTTTTCATAATTTTTCATGGTTGTATAATATAGTTTCCAAGTTAAAAAAGAAGGGTGTCAGGTTTATTTGGACTAATGAATATGTATAAAATTTTAGGTAGATATTGATAAAGTTGTTTGGGTAACATATACTCGCACTAAACTGTAGTGGAAAAGGGTATGTGATCTATCATTATGCATATAATAATATACTGGGATGTGTTCTTATATATAATTTCATTCAGATAGATTAATCCTCTAATAAATTGATGGTTCATGAGAAAAAATAACTAACTCATGATTTGGAGTTAGCTATGGTAATTATTGTATTGAAGATATGGTGGTATAATATATATGGATAAAGGCGTTATATAAATAATAATAATAAAATCTTTATGTATATAATCACACAGAAGGAGTTGAATATATTCCAAAGGATATAGTTGGAATATATTAAGGATTTTGATTGTTTAATACACTACCACCATGGGAGAACAAGGTGACTGATGATTTAAGTCTAAAGGATCATTCTAGATTATCTATGATGAGGACCATAGAAGATCAAATATTTATATATTTAAATATTATGGACCTTGAAATATTGAAGGTAGTGGATAAATATTATCCTGTTAGAATGAGGGCTCAACCATATATCTATGTGAATATTAAAGAGAAACAAAAGGCAGATGTAGAGATGTAAAATATGGTGTGAAAAGTTCATGGGTAAAACATGTATTACGATGGAATGAGGATATTCAGGAATTGTGTATGTGTTCATGTTATACCATAATTTAAGAATGATATATTGTATAAATATCATTGGTCATTATTATATGTTCATCTTGGAAATACAATTATGTATAGAGACCATAAGGAAATTTTTTTGTTGGATAACATGAAGATAAATAGTGAAGAAAATGTCTGTTGGTGTGTGGTATTCCAAAAAGTTATGTTTTAGTGGGTTAAGAGTGATGGTATATAGAAAACATTACCAATACCTTTATGTAAATGGGAAATGTGACCATATATTTCATTATAGGGACCCACGAAACATCTTAAGTGAATAATGTTATTTGGGTTATAGTCGAACACCTTATGAAGTCAGAACATTTAATTTATATTAGAGATTACTTCTCACTTGAGAAAATTTTACAAATATACATTATGAAATTAGAAATTTCCTATGGATTACTAAATTATATTGTATGTTATCATGTTTTGAGGTTTACCTAAATGTTCTAGAGAAGTATTTAACAGATCTGGATATGGATTTGTGTTTCAGTACAACCAATCATCTTTATACATATAGTTAGTATAATAGAACCATTCTAACCATAGGGGATATAATAAGATCATATTTTAAATGATTAAAAATATGGTTGGTATTAAACCCTTCATCTTGTTGAATTTTCTAATAAAAATATCTTTCACTTGAACATTCGGATGGATCGATTGAATACTCTCTATGGAGACCAGTACAAAACTCCAACATACATGGTAGAAGTTGTATAAAGAAATATATTATAACATGATATAGATTAATATATATTAGATAAGGTTATCGGCATTCAAGAACACAACATGATATCTTTCACTTGTTATAATAGTAAGGCTAACAATTATCAAAGATATATGGAATTCAATACTGGTGATAAGTTATTCATATGATTTTCTCCATGGAATAAGGTTATCAAATTCAGGAATAAGTTAATCTCAAGCCCTAGGTATTTTTTATCCTTTTAGACTCTTGATCTAGTAGGGATGATAAATTATTTTTTGGTTCTTCCACTGAAACTCTCTTAAGATCATGATGTGTTCCGTCTATCTATTTTGGGGAAGTAAATACCTGATTATTCACCTTTACAAAAATAAATGTTTTTACTAATATAGAATTATCTTTCGTATAAAGAAGAACCATCTTTGATTCTAGATCATATATATAAAGTGATATGAATCAAGACAACTCATTTAGTTAATGTTTTTGGGTGAAATAAAAAATTTAAGGATGTTGTGTGGGAACTTTTGGATATGATGATGTAGAAGTACCCTCAATTGTTTTCATCAAAGTAACAAAATTTCAGTGCTGAACTTCATTTTAATTTGGGTTATAATGTTATACCACAAAATTTAATATTTATTCCTTTGAAAATAATTTTACCCATAACACTGAACCATGATATATATTGTGGCCTTCATAACCTAACTATTGCATTAGAGGGTATGAGTAGGATTAACAACATTTTAACAAATATATATAATTTTTTACCTTAACGAAAATGTATCAACTAATAACAAATAATTATCATTAATTTTTTAATAAAATTAATTCATGTTGAAAATACATATAATTCTGAAGAAATGTATTTTTACAGGTATTCTACATCCTTATATAAAAAAATATTTTGAACACTATTTATTTTCTTTTTTAAATTTTTTTGATTATTTATGAATAATCATTCATGAATTTGTAATTAAATGATTAATAATTAAGACAAAATAATTTGTAAGAAATTAGAGTTATTTTTCAAATTTTTTTATATTTTTAATGCATTTTTAACATAATAAATTTAATAAATATCTAACAACCAAACCGTAATTATTTCATTATATTTAGTTTTCTTAAATAATTTTTATTCTTCCACTATGAAGATCTTTTCAGATATATGTTTTTAGAAAATTAGTCCATAACTCATATATAAAACAACCATAAAATACAATGTAGGCACTTCAAATTAGTACCCATTTTTCCATAATATAAAATTCTTAAAAGAAATCATAAATTATTTTATTGTAAAATTTCCATTACTTTTAACATGGCTTCTTCCTTTCCCTTAACAATCCTTAAAATCGTTTTAAAACATTTTTAAACATGGAATGATAAAACATATCAATAAGGGATATAAAATAAATTAAACTGGTAGTTCAGTAAAAACATGAAAAATCGTATAACATTTACCATGATCTTTAAATAAAAAATTCACATTAAAAACAACCAAACAATGAAAATTATTAAAACCCATTGAAATAAATTAAGACTCCTTTTGGTAACTTAGAGAATATTATTCATAAAACCTTTAAAACCCTTTAAAACCCACATCAAAACCTCTTAACTTGGAAAAACATAAGTATGACTTGAAATATAATAATTACCCAATTCATTAGAGATCTATATCTTTCTCATCCAACACAATCTAGGTCACCCCATCATGTAATATCTAACAGACTCATCTAAATCTATCTAGGTCACCCCATCATGTAATATGTAATGGGATAACATGTTGATATTCAGGCCGCCTATCATGTATTCTATAATGGGATCACCGGACGCTATCCAGAAAGCCCCATCAGGTAATCTATAACTAGCTCACTCATCCCTATTTGGGCCACTCCATCATGTAAGCTATTATAGGATCAACAAATGAGATATAGGTGCACCATCATGTAATGTTTTTATAAAAAATCATGAATAAAACTTTATCATGAATCCCTTTGAAATACTCTTTTAAAATCATAAGAAAAACTTTTAGAAATAAAATACCATTTTCTTTTAAAACCCCATTTTAAATACCAGAAAACATTTTCATTGAAAAAATATTTTCAATAAAAAATATCCAAAAAGGGAAATAATTATTTTGTTTTAATAAAACATGTGATCTTTTAAAAGAATATAGAAATTAAATTACAATCAAAATGATGGAATTTTTTATATCATGGTGTATGTTAGAAATAAGACATTATTTTTTTTATTTCACAAAAAATTATATATAAAACATGTAAAATATTCATCTTTAAATCCTTTTAATGAAAAAAAACATAAAATTTCTGTTATAATAACTTCTTATCCGTATAAATAAATATATAAAGTGATATCGAGAATATTGATTTTGAAATAAAATCTTTAAACATTGAATGTGTCCCATTCCACTTTTAAACATTTAAATAATAATCCACATGATCAATAAAATTTTACAAAACAATAAATAAATAAATTCATTATATTATATGTCAAATGGGATTTTCATACACCTACAAAAATAATGTTGGTGTATAAGATCAAAAGTTTTCTTAATGAAAGGAGATTGAGATAAAGTCCCTTAACTTGAGTCTATCTTGTAACATGTGTCTTTATCATCATTAAAAATAAACATATGCTAAATATTTAGAAAATTTAAAAACTTTAACAAGATTATTATTATATTTTTTTGACTTATTATCAGGGTATATATAATTACTTAATCAATTAATATTATTTCAGATGTTTTGACCCTATTTTTCTTATGTGTCAAAATGAATTTTGTAGGATTATTATAGTAAAAGGGGCCATTGTTAAAAAATTTCTAAAACAATATTCATGAAATTATTATAAAATTTATACATAAATTAATCTTTTTAAAACCAAACATTAATGTTGGTCATAAAAAAATGAACCGATGTTACACTCATATAGATGATAGGTAATATGTACGCATGAGTAACATTCCCATTTTTCCATGATCATTATGGAAAGAAGGTATGTAAAATTTATCATTATATAATTTTAATTATATCATAAATATCATATTATTTAATCATAATTACTTATATATATAATTATTTTGATTTTAAGGGAGTCTCACTGCTTTGAGGAGGAAGTAGTCCCACATCCATGAAAGACGTTACCACTTTTTCAATGTTTGAAAGGGTATTAAAGAAAATGATATATTAGATTTACATAAAGTTAAATATTTCATGGATGTCATATATATGTAATTTATATGTTATATTTTTATTAAATACACCCTTAATACATTCCATGTTATGTGTGAAGTAATCACATAACTTTGAGCTGGTAGTAGTCCACATACCCACAAATAATGTTCTCGTATTACCAAAAAATGTAAAGCATGAAGGTATGTGTTATATAAAAATTAAATAAGTATTAAGACATCTTAAATATCAAAAAAATAATATAAAAAAAAGAATTTACAGCATAATTACCAACAATGAGATGTGGTAAAGTAAAAAATGAACTACATCATTTCAGGAAACGGTAGTCCACCGTACACAGAAACAGTTATTTCAATACCCATTTTATGGAAGATCATGTAGGTGTAGGTATAATCCTTTACATTAAAAACATTAATATATTTATTTTAATGAGGTAATTATATATTCATGGAATAAGAATAATTTAAGGGGTGGAGAATGAAGTGTAATAATTGTTCTCAAAGATGAATGTTACCTTTCTTTGGGAAACTCCTTTTAGATTGCACGAAAGGAGTTTCTTGGATAGATTTATATCCAAATTGAGGCTTTTAATAAGATAAGATAGATTTTTAGAGCCTATTTTGGTTGGTTTTTAATTATCCAAAATTCTTAAGAGGTGTGAATAATACCAAAAGGTAAACACTATTGGAAGGTCACCCATAACTCATGAGCCTCAGAAATTAAAAAATGGCATAGAAGAAATTTATGGTCTCTCAAATATTACAACACAAAAAAATCATTTTTACCATTTTGATGCTTGGTTTTTTTACTTATTTTAATATTTATAATTTTTACTAAAGATATGTGTATCTTTTTATTTACGTAATTAATTTATCTATTAATTCTACCATTAGAAAGATATTTATTAGAAAACTTATAACTAATGATTCCAAATAGTAATAAAAATTAATTAATTAAAAAAGAGATGTGTGTATAATATTAATATTAATACAAACGTATGTCATACACAAAACCTCATTTTAATCATAATCACATTAATTAATTTAACCATTATTAGTGATTATTATGATAAATATTTAAGTTTTAAAAATTATAATATAAATATTTTTCTGATTTATAATAATTATACAAATTTTTTCAAATTGAATTCAGAGTAGTGTAAAAAATATATTTAAATCTAATCCTATGGGTGTGGTGAGAAAGTGGGTTTTTTAAAAGTGAGAATGTCCAAAATTTTACTACGTTTTTATGTATAGATTCAATATAAAAATTTGTCCAATAATAAAAATAGGATTAATATCTATTTAGTTTACCAAATTTTAATTTTAAACCAATAAAGAATATAACTTAACTATATCAATAAAGTATACAAAAATAGAAGTTTTTAATTAAAATTCAGTGTTTTCACTATTTATCAAAAAATGAATCCTTTTAGAAAAATTATAAAATATAACACTAATATAATTTTGAAATTCCTATATCAAAAAAGAATTATATTTTTTCATATAAAATTTAGAAAATCCTCAAAATTTTTGTTTTCAAAAATTTCATCCATTAAAATGTGGTGAATGTGCTTCATAGAAACATATAGTTTTTAGGCATAAAATTAGATTTATTATTTTCTTATGTCTTTAAAATATATTGTATAAATGAAATTTTTCTATAATTGTATATAAACATTATATAGTTATTTGTATTCATACACTGCAATATAACATATATGTGATAACTTCCTTATTAAATAATAAAATGAATAGAATATTATTGTTCAGGTAAACTATGCAATGCTTGTAACTAAAGTTTATATAGAAATTAAATTAATTTTAGAGAATATTTATTTAATAAATTATTAGTATTTTATGTCCTAACACCTATAAAATTAATTTCCCTCTAGAAATCTACCTTTTTTATCAATGGTTTAACTTTTTTAGAATGATTTCATTAAACCCAAATTGTAAAAAACAAAATAGCCAAAATGTCACTTTAAAAGGGAAAGTGATAAACATGAAGATATGTATAACTAGGATTCCTCATAGGTAAAAACATTTCTTGGAAATTAAAGGATTTATTTTTAATTAAAAACAAATTCTAATTGACTAATATAGAGTGATGGTGAATGTGGTAAGGATGAAGTCAATGGAAACAAAACCATAGGTCATATAGGTGTAGAAAAGGTAATTTATATCCTTGAAAAAGATGGTAATATGATAAAATATTATTTATTCCATATTATTTTCCCAAGCTGAGTAAATATTTTACCATCTATGAATATAAGGAAATGTACTTACTTTATATATTTCTATTTAATAAGAAAATTTTCATCATCATCAAATCTCAAAAACATGATGAACATCCCTAAAAATAACCTTTGTCATCGGAGATTATATAACCCCTAAAGTTTATCAATAGCATAAACATCATATCAAGAAGTAAATATATACTTCTCATTAATCTAATTCCTTTAATAAACATAAACCTAACTAAAAATATCCCAAATATTCCTTAATAATTGTATGACCACATCACTTAAAATATCAGAAAGAGTGTCTAAAATATCAATAATAGTGTTATCCTTTAAAAAATAACAAAATCCACAGTTATTTCATCACCTAACCTGATGGACCAACATTAACTGCAGTAGTAAAAAATGATTTTTCTATGGATTTTTGTCACTATTAAGAATGATTTACACGTTAAGATAGATAATTTAGTAATACATTCACATAATTTTTCCACTCATTATAGCTAAAACATCTTTATATTGTCTATATATTTGTTATCTCATTGTTGGATTGTTCGGGAATCTTTTCCATATAGTCACAAACCATGTCATGAATCTCAGCACACCGACAACAATTTCCAAATCCGTAAATAAATTCCCAAAAATATACTTCTCCACAATTGGAAACAAATTTGGGCTTACCTATAAAATTATTATTTGGATACTTTACCATTTCTTACCACTGTGAAAGTTTCTCACTCATGTCATATTATGGCTCAAAAACATCGATATACTCCATTTCAGCTTTCTCATCATAATGAATAACTTTTTCATAACATTTAAATTACAAAGAGGCCAATTAAATTCAAAGACTTTGATTCAACCCCAAGAAAAACCAATCAATATTTCAAGGACTATCCCAACTAAATTATGGTATATACCTATAAAATCTAATGAATTTTGATTTGTATGAAGAAACTATATCATTATCATTTTTCTCTAATTCCAATAATATTTTTTACCAATCCAAATTTGAACAACCTTTGATAAATATTTATTAAGGAAAATATCCTTAAATATTTCTCATTAAATGGAATCAAGGTCACCTTTCTCTCTACTATTCTTAACCAAAGACCACAATTGATCAACGTCACCTTCAAAAAGATAGTTTTCAAGAGTTACCTTTTGACGTTATGACTATCCCATGACATCAAATATCTTCTGCAAAACATTGATCCATCATTCAGTTTCCACTTGGTAAGATGATTTAGTGATTGATGTGGGATGTTGCCTTATTAAATTCCCCACTATAGAAATATCCCTTCATGGTGCATTAGGTTTTTCTCTATCATGGATACCACCACCATTTATAGCTTGTGTAAAATAATACATAACTAAAACAACTATCTTTTTTCAATTCTAACCATATCAGGAGATTGATTTGGAAGGATATTTTATTCTCTATCCCTTCCCACTATAGCTTCCTTGTTTCCTCAATGGAATACTATTCTGATCAAACATTAATTAAATGAATTAATATAGAAATATAAATATGTTATGTCATTTCAAATCAATCATCACATTAAATATTAGAAGGGCCTAATATTAAAACTATCCTAACCTATATGGTTTTTTAAACTATTCCCTTGATATCAACTATAAGGACTAAACCTTAAAATTTTCATTATCTTTAGTATTAATAAATATGTTTCCTTCTTTCACTTTGGGAATCTCTTACGGTTTAGTGTTTTATAGAATTGGTAATGAAATCCTAAATAAACAAATATAAAATAAAAAGTGGACACTTCTGATCAGTAACTATTTTTTCCATAATATAAAACACATAAAATAAATAATGACTTCTTTTCATGGAAAATATCCACAAATGTTAACTTGGTTTTTTCCATTCCCTTACCCGTCCATAAAATCCTATGAACTTTTTTAAAACATTGTATGTGCACAAAACCTTAATAAGAGATCTAAAAAAAATAAATATTTAGTTCAATAAAAACATGAAAACTCAGATAATGTTTACCTTGATCTTTAAAAAACATTTTAACATGAAAATGCACAATACAAAGAAAATCAAGAAAAACCATTGAAAGAAATTAAAACTTATTTTGGTTATATAGAGTATAATATTCATAAAACCTATTCAAAACCCATTCAAAACAGTTTCAAAACTTTTTTAATTGGAATAATAATATGGAAGACTTACAATATAATCATTACCCAATGTATTGGAGAGCTATAATGAGTTATCTTGATTCTATCTTGGAATCCCCATCATGCATGTTATAATGGGATCACCCAATTATAACTCGTAATATCTATTATGTAATCTTTAATGGTCTCACTAGATGCTATCACGGTTGTGAAATCATGTAATATGTAATGGGATCACCCGACACTATCGAGGTAATCCCATCATGTAAGTTATAATGGGTTCACATAGCTCTACGTGGGCTTCCCCATTATGTAAGTTTTAATGATCTCATCGGGTTTTTTATAAGACACCCCATTATATAATTATCAAGTACCATTTCATGAATAAAATAATTTCATCATAAAACCCATTGAGAAACTCTTTTTAACTCAGATAAAACACTTTCATAAATAAAATACCACTTTCCTTTAAAACCACATTTTCAATAACTAGACACCATTTTCATTGAAACTCATTTTTAATACCAAAATATCATAATAAAATGAAATAAGTATTTTCAATTAATAAAAAAATTAATATTTCAAGTGAATCAATAAATTAAATAAATTTAACATTGATGAAAAATTCATTGTCATAATGAATGTTAATAACAGAAAATTACTTTTATCATTTGTCAAAATGTTACATGTAAAATATGTAAAATATTCCTTTTGACAACCTATGAGTGGAATTAAAAATATACATAATGTTTACTTTATAATATTTTTAGATTCATATATATAAACATATAAAATAATACCAAGAATATTGATTTTGAAAAAGAATATTTAAATAATGGAAGTGTCTCTTACCACTTTGAAACATTTAAATCATGAGACCCATAAAAGAATAAAATTTAAGAAAATATAAAATAAATAAATTCAAGATATTATATGAAAAAGGGGCTATATATACACCTCCTAAAGGAAGTTAGGTGTATAACATCAAAATATGCCTCAATGAAGGGAGATTGAGATAAATTTTATTACCTTGTGTCTGACTTATCATGTGTGTCATAATATTCCAGAATAAGAAAATGATGTCAAGTAATTACTTTATTTATAAGATTTTCAAGTTTATTATAATTTTATTTAACTTATTATCATTATATATACAATTAATTAATCAATTAATATTATGTTAGATGTTTTGAACATATTTGCCTTATTTGTCAAAACCACTTTGGTAAGTTAACTATAGTGAAAGAGGTTATTAATTACACATATGAATACTAATTATAATTAAATAATTATCATATTTTTACATTAATTATTATTTTTAAACCATTCATGAATGTTTGTTATGAATAATGAACTGGTGTTACAATCTTGGAGACGGTAGGCCGCACGTACACATGAGTAACATTCCCATTTTTCAATGATCATTATGGAAATAAGGTAAGTAACATTTATCTTCCAAAAATGATCATTATATAATAAATATTATATTTTATAATAATATATACTTATTTATAATTATTGTGATGTAAAAGTAATTGCATCGCTTTAAGGAGGCGGTAGTCCACACATCCACGAATGATGTTATCACTTTTTTACTGTGTGAAATGGTAATAAAGAAAATGATATATTATATTTCATGAATTTTAATTATTTAATAAATATCATATTTCTATTATTTATGTCACAAAATTACTATTAAATCAATACTTAATACATTCCATGAAATGGGTGAGTGAATTACATCACTTTTCGGAGGCGGTAGTCCACACATCCACAAATGATGTTATCATATTCCCAAAAAAAAGGAATGCATGAAGTTATGTCTAATAAAAAATTAAATAAGTATTAATAAATCATAAATATAATCTAAATATATTATGTACAAAACAATTACCTACCATGAGATGAGGTAATTAAAAAATTAATGACATCGTTTCGTGAGGCGGTAGTCCACTGTACACACGAGCAATGAATTCATAACCCAATTGATGAAAATGTGTCCAGGTTTACATTTAAACCTTAACATAAATAAATATTATTTCATTTAGGATACTATTATTATATATAATCATGTCATAAGAATAATTTAAGGGTTGTATAAATAAATAAAACAAAATTACACATTGAATAATGTTACATCATCTTTAGGTAATTCCTTCTGGTTTACACCAAATGACTTCCATGGATTGATTTTTTATCAAAGTGAGGATTCTATGATTAGAGTAATAATTTTGGGACTTCATTTGGGCAGTTTCTTTATGTTCTATAATTTTTGAGAGGTGGGAAAAAGTGAGGGGGAGAGTGTTCTTTTATAGTGGAGGAGGAGTGCTATTCTAGAAAATACCAAATGTTAAAAATTATTATGAGGTCTCTCTTACTCCCATGTGATTCCATAAATGAAAATTGATGGGTCCTAAGAAAGTTATGCTTGATACCAACTTACAAAATAGAAAAATAAAATATTTTTTTTAGTTTTTCACATAGTCTTTAAGTTTTCTAGATTTTATCTTTATAGATTTTACTAAGGTAGCATGTATCTTTTTATTTACCTAGGTAATTTTTCATTTAAGAATATAATTAAAAAGATAATCACTAGATAGTTTATCTAAAATTATTTTAATACCAATTTAGATTCATTAAAAAAATCCTATGTGTGTGTAAAATTAATTTTTCAAACAAACACATTTCATGCGCAAAACCTCATTTAATCCTTTATCATATTAATTAATTTATATATTTTTACTAAATATTTGGTCAAAAATTATGTGAAAATTATTATAATAAAAATATAACAATGATTTAAAATATATATACCAATTTTATCAAATTGAATTTAGATTACAATAAAAAAAATTTAAGGTAATCCCACATATGTGGTGAGAAAGAGAGTTTTTAAAGTAAAAATGGCCAAAAAGTTTACTAGGTTTTTATGTCAACTTTCAATATAAAAATGACTCAAATGAAATAAATATTATAAATATATATATGATATAATTTTAATTTTAAAATTAATTCAAAATATAATTTATCTATATAAATAGACTAGATGAAAATTTAATCTTGAATTAAAATTCAGTGTTTTCACTATTCATATAAAATAAAATTTTCATAAAATTAATAAAAAAAGTACTATAATATAATCTTGAAGTTTTTTATTGAAAAATAAAGTTTAATTTTTTCATATAAAATTTATAAAAGTATCAAAATTTATTTTTGAAACAATACTTCCAATAAAAGGCAGTAAAATTTATTTTTAGATAAATATAGATTTTAAGCATAAAACAATATTTATTATTATCTTATAATGATAAAATATATTGTATGAATATTAAGACAGTTTATAAATTTGTGTAAAAATAATATATTTTATCTTATACAAATTATCAAATATAATGGATAGGTGATAACTACCATATTAAATAATAATATTAATAGTATATTATTGTTCGACTAAACTATTCATTGTGTGTCACTTAAGTTATCAAAAGAATTAAATTAATTTAAAAGAAAATATACTTCAAAAAATATAAGGATGGTGAAAATATTTATCTATTAATGATGTTAATTAATTTTTTTAGATTTTATATTCATATCAATATTTTAGCATTTAAATAATTGTTTTTATCGAAAAATACTGAATGTAAATTCGGTTTTATTCATAAAAATGTATTTTAATAAAAATGATTTTCATTATGTTTTTTATAATTATTTTAAAATTTATTTCTTCCCATTATCAAAATTACATTTGATAAAATGTATACCATGTTTAAAATCATCATTTCCAAAAAAAATTAATGAAGTGAATTTCATGTTTGGTCATAATTAATAGTACAAATAGAAAAAAACAATGAATTGGGTAAAAATAGGGTTACTATGGAGTTAATATAAGAGATAAGTTTCATATATCCAACTAAAATTCTATAAATTCTATTTTTTTATGATATTTTAATCGTATAATATATTATCTTCAAATTATTTTCCATTTTTTCCGCTTTCACATGATAGAGACCATATATTATAGAAATATTTTATGTAATTCCATGTGTGTCCCTCCCCACACATATAAAAGGGTAGATATTTTCCTCCCTTATTAAAAAACATTGAGACATAATACTCTTTTAATAGCTATAGAAATATCTATATCTTCCTTAACTTTTTAATTATTATTAATTTATTACCATAATATCTTCCTAATAAGAGTTAGGTTGTAATCCAATGGAGGTCTCTCAAAGAAAAGGTAATCATCTTACCCAACTCATTAAAAGATTATTTATTACTCTAGTTTTTTCAAATATATTAGATCCATCCTAATATTATGAATAAAATATAATAAATGTTTTGGGATTTTATTATTACTATGGGACAACTGTAACGCCCCGACCCCAGTTACCCAGAGTCGGTGCATTATTACGCAACATTGGCATGATCACAAAAGATCAAGTCTCGAAAGACCGATTAGTTTAGTAGCCTTGGAAACAATAGATACATTCATAATTTTTACATTACATCATAAAGTGAAAAACTAAAATAACATGGTCTCCATAGTCCACACTCATATCCCCTTCTGACTATCCCTACAGGTCATTCATAAAATACTTCTTCACATCCTGGAAAATATTAAAACATTGAAATGGGTGAGCTCATATGCTCTGTAAGGATAACAACATAGAGGAAGCTTTCATAAATAAACAAAAACATTTAAGGCAATGTATAACTAAAACAAAAGCCTTTTAAACTTAAACTTCAACATAATATGGAACAATTGAAATGAGATAATGCCATTTACTTATTCACATGGATATTCTACTGGTTGAATAATCACATGGAATATCAATAACCACTTTCATAGTGATGGAACGCATAATTCCAGACTATCATAACCACATAGACAAGGCCTCGTGCCAAGACTACAAATAAGATTTTTTCAAGGCCTCGTTCCAAGAAACTAGTTTGTCTCCTGAGACCTGCCGATGCATTGAGGAGCTATAGCGGGCTCCACCCATCACTTATTAAGTCCAATTCATTCCTCATATGAACAGGTTTAAACATATCATAAACCATAACATAATCGTATCACATATAACATGCATCAAGGAAACATAACAATTCCTCATTTCAATCACAACATATCAATACAACACATTGATATAATAAAAACACTTTCAAAACCATTTTCAATACCAAAATAAAAGAAAATTAAATCTTGGTATTTATTTTTCATTTTAAAAAACGTTATAGCTTGTAGAGGAAGACGAAACTCAAATAATGGTCACGGAGTTGGAGAAGTTGTTGTCGCCGCATATTTATGACAAAAAAACATTCCCTTTTGTCGTTTAGTCGAACGCTTCGTATAAAAAATATTCATTTTGAATAAACGTAAAAGTCAATGGGGTTTTTACACAGTATAAAAGAGAGTTGTGTATAAAATAAAATATGACTCAATGAAAGGAGATTGAGAAGAAGTCCTTAAAAGGATCATTTTTTAAATAAAATAGATCTATTATGTGTATTCACTGTAATTACACATAAAGAAAGTACAAATACATGATAGGAAAAAATAATATCATGACATAATTTGAAAGTAGAAGATTAACCCAAAGAACAGAAATTGGGTTAAGAAGTTCCCTTACCTCGTGTCCGACTTCACTCGACCATTCTTTAATCTCCTGAATAATAAACTAGAGTTAATATCTACTTGATTAAGAACCTTTTTCAAGTTCATTATCCCTTTTATATCACTTATTACAATGTTACGAAAATTATGTACTCATTTAAGTTAATAACGGTCGTTTTGTCGATCTTTGGTACTTGAGTAAACAATAAACTTCTTATAATTACAAGTTGTTTATGTGGTAGAATATCCATTATCTGCATAATTATATTTATTATATAGATATCATATATATCATATATATACAGTATATACATTCATTCATCATATTATGTAACATTTAGAGGTAAGAAATGAAATGCACCGTTCATGGAGACGGTAAGTCGTACGTACGCATGAACGCTACTTTCATTTCTATTTCATATTTAATGGAATGAAATAATAATGATATAAAGGTATATTATAATTCCATTATAATATCATATATAATATCATTTACACCATCCTTTATACATCCCACATATGGAATTAATGATTCAAATCACTTTCAGGGGGCGGTAGTCCGCACATCCTAAAATTAAATTATCGTGTTTACCCATAATGGAAATAATAAAGGTATGCCATAAATGAAAAATAAAGAAGCATAAGGAAAACATAAACATAATATATATCATATATAAATATAGTCACATCTTAATGGCCACCATTAGAGGTGTTAAAATAAGATTTAACAATCATCGTTTCGTGAGGCAGAAATTCACCAACCACAGAAACAGTATGTTCTTTAACCATTAGATGAAAGTGTGTGTAAGTTTAAATCAAATAATTCTCATAAAAACATCCTAGTATATTTAATATACTGTTTTTGTTACAAAATAAAGTAATAAAAAGAGTTTAAGGGGTTGGATAAGCAAAATAAAACAAAATAACATAAGAGAAGATATTACCTTAAACTCGGGTAACTCTTTTTGATTTGAGACAAAGGCTTCCTTGGGAAGAATTATTCCCAATGTTAGGCTTCTAGGAGTAATATATGGATGTTTATAAATTATTTGGGCAGATTTTGGCCGATCCAAATGTCTTGGAAGGTGTGAATAAGGTGGTAGTGGTGGGGGCCTTTTACAAGAGGAGAGGAGGGCACTCTTGGAAAGTCATGAAATGTTACTTTATTATATAATGAGTTTCTGATTTTAAAGGTCCCACACTTATATATTTCAAGGATAAGGTGATAAGGGTTCTAAATATACTCATCCAATAGGTTTTTGACAATTGTAAGCCTTAGATTTTACATTATCGTTTCATTTTATTTAAATCGTTAATTAATGAGGTAATCGCTGCATCATCATGGTGTCATAAAAAAATTAATTTATTTAATGTCTCAAAATTATAAAAAAAATATAATGATGTAGGAAATATTTTCATATTTCCAATTAATATTTATATTCTAATAGTTAACTTATATAACCTCATGTAATAATTTTTTTAGTAAAACAACACATGTCTGTGACAATTTTATTTTTACTTTAAATAAAAAGTTATTAATGTCATTTTCTTACCCAAGTGGCTCCATGGGGTCTCCAAGTTTACCCATGGATTTTCTCAGACTTCCATGACTCATAAAATAAAGGTAGGACATGTGTATGTGCATTTTCATATTTTTACAATATCATTTTTACCTTAAATTTCACTAATTACCTTTAATCGGGATTAATTAAACTTAAAAGTTACTATTCACCAAAAAATTATGTTAATACCATTGAACCACATTTTACTTTATAATGACAACCATGTATGTCAGATTTTTGAAAATCAAATCACAGAAGTGGTAATATTTCATTTAAACGAAAAATCAGTTTTTTAACTACCACTTATTGGTTTCACTATTCATCAAAAATTGAAGTTTTTCAGAACAATGCCAAAATTTCTCCCTAAGATATAATTGATATTCAGAATTAAAAAATGATGTCTATTTTACAAAATTCCAAACATATAAGTTGCATTAATTAATTTTATAATCAATTCCCACTGTCACATCAAATAGCGTGTTTTTAAGAAAAAATATATATCAAAAGATTTACAATTGTTTATGTCCAATTTCAAAGTGAAATTAATTATAATGACCACCATTGGATAAAATGGTTAAAATATATTCTAATTATACTTTAAAACCACTCAATAGTATAATTTATCACTATAAAGTATTTTGATTAAAAAAATTTCTTTTAAGTATTTTTCGTTATTCATAAAAAATTGGAAGTTCTCAGAAAAATACCAAAAATTCAACATAGGCTAATTTAGATATTCCTAATCCAAAAATGAAGTCCATTTTGAAATATATAGAATTTCAAAACGTGGTTATTACTATTCATAATGGCTATTTTGATTGGTCGCGGTGTGTTATAATCTCGAACTTGCGTATAATGCAAGCTATTGCATTATTGAAAGAGAAGCGTATTGTGGAAGCTCGGGGTGTTACAACAACCATTTTCCACCTCCTTTCCATCCAATGGGGAATAAATGTTTCACTTATGTGAATGTGTGGACTACCACCTCCACATAACGAAATGATTAATTTTCCATAAAAATAATTCATGTTAGGATATAATGATTAATTTAATGTTTATATATATTATTTTATAAAATAATTATTCTTATATAATTATAATATCATATATATCTTCTTATTTTCCCATCCATTGGTAAATGATAACATCTTACCTATGTACATATGGACTACCCCATCCATGAAGTGGTGTAATTAATTTTTAATCGCTGCATTTTATGAATGATTATAAAATTTTATATAATAATTAAATTTGATACATATTAAATTATTAATATTATATATATATATGATGTAACCATGATCAATGTGAAAGAAACATAATTTTTGAATTTAATCATACATTAAAAACAATGCAGGTGGCACCCAAAATGATTATGATAATGAATGATTGTGAATGAATGGGTGATAAGATGTTAAAATTAAACCATGTAAGTTATTATAATTATTATTATGGGTATTTTATATAATTATAAAAAATATAAATGTATTATATTGGTGGTTAAAATAACTTATGAAGCATGTCAGAACTGTAGTAAGGGTTTCTCATCTCTTTTTTATTTATGTGAGATATATTCCTTGAATATTTCCATTGTGTAGTGTTTATACTTCCCCGTTTATATGTAATATCATGACTCAATTTATATTATTGTTATTTAATGTTTCAATTGAATTTCTTTTTTTTTCTTGGTTTTATCATTCAAAAGTTACCACAACATTAATGGTTTTATGTTACAATCTCTGTTTTTACTATATTCACTTCTGATTAATTTTATGATGAGGAAATTATTTTATATATACCTCCTAAATATAATGAATTTTATTATTTAATAGTTATTTCTTATGATTATATGTTTTGAATTAATTTTTCACACCATAGTTACTTATAATATTGAAATAATTTTTTACGGAAACTTGACTTTATTTATCTCTTCGGTCGAGAATATTTTTCTTTATATTCAATATTTATTTTAATTTTTTATAAATAATAATTTTAGTATAAACCAATGAAGTATTAAAGATATTTTTACCAATATTTTAAATTCTATAAAATTGTTTAAATATGTTTATTATTGTTTTCCAAATAATATATCTTTTATCAAAGGTGTGAACCAAAAAACTTTTTTGATGTATACTGCACAAATAAATTTACTCACCATTAGGAAACTCTTTAATTTATATCTTCCTTTACATGTTTCATGGTTATTTTGAAGTAATATTTATTTTATTAATACAATATAACTTTTTATGTTTTTATTTATTTGTATTTAATAGAATTGTTATATTTCTGAAGAACTATTACAGTGAAATTTTAAAATTATTTTCTTTTATAACACCTTCATTTAATGTTTCTTATGATATTTTTGGTATATGATCCAATGTAACCATATTTGTTCTTTCTCTTCACAGTTATTGGATAAAATTATTAAATCTTGATGAAACTCATTTTCCATTCAATTGGTTAATCTATGATGAAATGATAAATGTTTTCCATATCATTTGGAAAACATATGAATGGATTATTATTATTTGAATGTGGGGTCTGTCAAATCCCTCCAATGTATTGGGTAATGTTTAATGTTTATAATCTCTAAGGTAATAACGGTGATTATCGTAATCATGAATGATGGTATATGAAAGGTTATCCCTAGCCCAACATAGGGTACTGAGGAGGTTTTCCCAACCCCAAAGAGTAGTGAATCATGTTTTGATTTGATGTGAAAATCCAAATAAATTTCATTTTTTTCATTTAATAGAATTCCCATTTTTAAAACCGAGATTCAAAACAAAATTCCAAGAGTGAAAACAAATCAAACTGATGTTTTTGGACTTGGGTAAAGGCCCAATATGTTTTCCATGTATATCATGGAGTTTTGGGATCACCAAAACTAGAGAATAAAGTATTATAGTGTTTTCATAGGGTTCACGGTTTGTCTGAAACTGTGCGGCCCTTTTCCAATAATTGTGTAGCCTTCTATAGGTGGTAAGCAGTTGTCACATGGGTTTTGCATGGTTTACCATACTATGTGTGTAGATAAAATTGTTAGTGTAAATATGTAGTACCTAAAACACTATTAAACTCACATATTGTAGATGGTTAGGTTAACCATTCAGGACTAACCATGTGGGTGCCCTGATGCCCAGTAGAGGTTTCTCAATTTTTCTATGGTTTGTCAAACTGTATGGCCCAAACTGGGCATGGTGACCAATTTAAATTCTTTAATTAAATTAAATTAATGCAAAATTAAATTAAATGAAGCCCATAATACCTCCTTCTCCTCCCTATAACTCATGTGATATATCAACCCTCCTTATCCCATGGTGCATGACCACCTATCTTGAAATCCTATTTGATTGCCAATTTCCATGAGATGATCTCATGATTTCTATCATATTCTTTGAGATAGGTTACATGGTTTCTTCTACACCTTATTTCTATTCGATATTTTCTCTTCCAAACACCTGGTGAGGTGATTTCGACCCTAGGGTTATAGGATAACCCATTTTTTTAATTTTCCTTCATTGTTAGGGTATTAGAAAGGTCTCTTAGGACACCCTTATGTGTGTTATGTAACCTCCATGGAATAAAAAATAGTTTGGTTTGATTCTTTTTGCCTATATCATCCTAGGTAATGATATTCATATTCTTTTTGGTTTCTCCTATTTTATTTTGTGTTGTTAAGTGTTTTTTAGTCACTAATAGTTTTCTAGAGCATTTGAAGTCTCTTTGAAGGATTACACTCATATACATATGTATAAATATATCATTATTTTATATATTCCCCCAATGATATGGGAATATGTTATTTGAATTAAGGGATATATAAATATATATATAAATGATGTGCATCCAAGTGTGGATTGAATTTGATTTGTCATCTTCAATGTTTTCAAGTACAAAGTGTTCACCATGGACTACTTTTGAGGTAGGACCCCATTTTATGCCCTTTAAATTTATAAATACTTTATGTGCTTCTATAAATATGTTGAATTGTGATTTCCTTTGATAAATTGAACTACAAACCTTGAATGACCTGGTTAAATATAACAAATTATTTTTTCCATAAACAAAGTCATGATTTTATAATAAAATCCCTCCAACAAAGGTGATCTATCTTCTAAACCAGAAAATTGTGATAGTTATTTATATCATTCATAGTCATGGATTTAGTTTTCTATATGACTCTTATTGGGGATTTTTTTCTTATAATGTTAGATTTTCCCTCATTATTAACAATATGATTTGAATTGACATGCTCAAATAGTTTTAATGACATTTCCAATGTAGATGTATGCCTTGTTACCATGACACCTTCCATTTGACACACTGATCCTTAAAAATTAATTTTCCATGTATAAGAAATGCGAATGGTTATGGTAAAATTATTGTATATGATGGATTATGAAACATAGTAGGATCATAATTATATATATATAATTGTACATTAAATTGACCTTGAGCTTCATAAATGGTTTTGGAATGTTTTGGTATAAATAATGGAATTTTTTTTAAATTGAATGACTGAAGAATGTTGTATTGTTTTAAATAGAATGACCAAGGGATGTTAAGTCCATGCCACAAGTTATTATTTGATAAATACTTCATAAAAAATGTAATTTTATATTTTGAAATTGAATATAGTATTAAAATGAATAAGAGGTATTGTATTATTAATTACATTATAATTTTGACAATGGTTATAATGGGATAGATAAAGGAAAAGAATGAGTTACACTACCTCATTTCTTGAATCAAAAATTTGATTATATTTATTTTCTAAATTGCATTATAAATATATGGATGATAGGTTTTATTTCCAAAAAAACTATAATAAATTGTCCATTAAAGGAGGTTCTGAGATGATGGTAAGGGAAATAAGAATGATCATGGTGAATCACACTCCCTTACATCAGTGTTGGGTATAGAGACCCTTACTACTGCATCGATACAGGCAATGGTATTTTGAGGTCCATGTTCCATCTAGACTGTTTCTATGGAATTCACACTCTCCATCCTGAGTGACGGGGGTAACGAACCCCACTCTATCAAGAGGTGAATATTACTACCACATGAGTATATCTTATCTACTCATATACTGGGGTTGGATACCTATGTGTTTCATCTTGGTCCACTTTAGAAAAAAATACATGTATATATATAGGGCTTACTAAACTATGAGTAAATCTTATCAGGTTTTATACTATTGTTGGATTTCTATCTGTTACATCCCATTCCACTCCGCCAATATATATATATATATATATATAATGTATATATAGTGACATGATTAGAGACTTATTTTGATAGTGAGCTGAATAAGGTATAATTTTTAGGTGTCCCTTAGGAACCTGCAAGTGTGTCTGTGTATTTATTTAGTTCTTTAAATTATATCTATATGGATGAACACGGTTTAATTTTATATTGCACTATCTATATTGGGTTGGACACTGGGGATTCCATCATACTATAATTTATATCTCACACCCTTATTAGGTCATTATTACATTAGGGTACTTGTTTATAACTTCTTGTTCATAGTACCTTGGGCTTTGTTAATTTCTATGTGCTTGTGCTTGGGATTTAGGAGCAATGGACTAATCTAGAGCTCAGGATTATCATGGATATTGCCTTTGGTATTTTAGTTCTTTTCTTTACATTAGTAAAATATTATTATAAATTCTAAATAATGTTAAAAATTTTCTATTTTCAGTTATGGTTCATAAACTATACATATATACATTGTATAAACTAGCATTGGACACATTAATTCAATTATTATAATATTTGTCTTTTACTCCTTTGTTTTTAACTCTTTATTTACTATTTCCTCCCTTTTTTGTAATTATTTACCAGATAATACTGGTTTGAAACATTGAAAATATGGTATAGTCTCCCCAATATTACCTCCCATGACCCTTTCTTCTTGTCACTAGACTCTTGTGCATATAGAGACGCGATTGAGACCATGTGACCCACCGGTTCGGCTACCATCTTAGTGTTCTGGGAGGTTGTGATGTTTAAATGTGGTATCAAATAAATTTTAATTTTTTCTCATTATTTATTGTTCATATATAGGAGACTATAAATGTGTCATTTCATGGTTAAGAGACATGCTTGGGACTAATCACCCCAGGTATAAGAAATGCTCAAGTGACTAGGTCTAGGATTATTGTACATGTTGTTTACTATTAAAGTTCATATGATTTTACCAAGAGTGACTGGTATACTATCTACTACTAATGATTTATAAAATTTTATGTAAATAAACCATTATCCTGGTTCAGTGATGATCAAGCATTACATGCATCATAGTAGGAACCTAGAAAATAAGCATGTCATGCATGGTCCCTACCATGTAGTTTCATTTTACTTTTCTTATTGATATGATTGTGTGACTTGAGTTAAATTCCATTATTGATTGTATAACATGATTAGGTGTTTATTTCCCATGTTTGATTCCGTTTTTAGTATGACATGATTTTTTTTCTCAGCATGCCGATCTTGATTACATTCTGTGATCATGTGTTATAGTATGATTCTATGTTACTTCTAATGATAACATGATGTGATATTAATATGTTATTTCATTCATGGTAAATAAATATATAGGGTATGAATTAATATAAACCTATTATAGATCATAAGGTGTATGTGATCCTTATAAGTAGGAAAATGTAACTCGTGTATTTGAACCATTATACAAGGACATTAAACATAAAATGCTAATGTAAATTTTATTTAACTAAATGGATCCAAATTTAAAACAATAAATTTTATGCACACATTACAGGTTGGTAGGTGGCTACTGATATTATTGGACTATCATTTTTTAGCATGTTATATTCAAAATGTGATTTCATTAGATTAATGGATTCTAATTTTAAATATATGAAGTTTATTGGAGAATTATGAATTAGAAAATGGAAATAAATGTTATATAGTATTTTTTATCCAACCATTATGTATTCTGAGATGGTTTTAATTGAATATTTTTTTAAAATTATATCTAAATTTATTTTTACCCTTTCTAATATACACAACTGGACTCTAGTGGTTCGATTGAGGAATGTTTATTATGACGTGTCCCATTTGGGTGTTTGAAACATTAATAAATTAATAACTCTTATTGGGTTGCATTTTGATGATCTTTGGTTGGCTAAAAAGAGACCCTTGTAGGCCTCCTTTTCTAAAAAAATAATTTATTTTCATAAATTTCCAAATTATGAATAAATCTAAAGACGTTTAAAATATTTTAAATGGATGTTTTTTGAAACTTTCATTTTTTTACCTTAGGTAGTTAGCATAATAAGGTACCTTGTTATGCTGTTTTAAAATTGTACATAATGTTTTGAATTAAATATTTTCATGATTAAATATAAAATGTAAATAAAGGTAAATGTCTTGGAAATGGAAACCTAGGTAGTTTACTCTATTTAAAACCCTCGTGTATGGTTAGGTTTAGTTTCTCCTATGAGATTCCTTGAACGGAAGAAAAAAATTTATATAAGCATTATTTCTTAAGAAATGGATTAAATGATAGGTTATTGAGTATAGTGACTTTATTGGTAGTGTGACCCCATTTTGGGATGATGTTTTTCCTTTATAAGGGGGTAACTCTTGGTATGTATCTCTATTATAGATTCTACTCCTTGTTAATCTTGTGAGATTTCTGAAATTTTGTATCATTTGAGTGCCATTTTCCCTTATATGACTCTTATAAATTCAATGACACCCTTATTTAGATGTGTGGTGATGGTATGACTAGTCTTGTTATGGGATTGATCAATGATAAATGATTTTTTTATCATATCAGACATTCCTAGGTCATGGTCTTCAACTTTGTAGGTTTCTTGACCATTTCTTTTCCATAGTGATCAATAACTTGGTGTGTCATCATCCAGATTAATAATCATATAGGTAAATAAAAATCTATACTGAATCTGTTGTATGAGACACCTGATACTCGAATGCATAGAGGAGACAATCTAAGGGTAGTGTTGAGTATGTTTCATCTCATTAATAAACATCAGGGTAGGATTCATTGATATACATAGTACCATTGAATTTCCAATTGATGTAATGATATGGTTGAGTTCATCTATGTTTTTGAACCTTGTGTTGTTGAGTACGGTCTTGGTTCATCTAGGTAGTAGAGTGACCTGGTGTTAAATAATCAAGATCATCCTAATTCTCTGGAAGACCTTTCAAGAATACTCATATGTTTTTACAAGCCAGTGGGTCTTGTTATGGGTATCTTAGAATGATTTTATGTTCTGATCATGTCTTAGAGGACCTCCACAAATTCCCTTATTGTTTTCTTGATCCATCATGCTTGTGAGAAGCTATTTTATCTTTCCTTTTGATGACTAGGGCACTCATATAGTGGGGAGAATCTCTTTAGTTTTAGTGTTTATGTGTCGGTGATTTCTCAGAAGAATGTCATTGGTGTGGTTGTAAGTGAATGAAACCCCTCATTAAGAACCATCAGTCTTGGATGGAATTCAATGATAAGTTAAACGATCATAGAATTCTATGGGTTTTAAAGGAATGTGTTCGGTTAGTGACAGGGCATCAGTAAGTGAAGCTGAGTTTCAACTTTGAAGTCGACCAGCTATGGTTCAACTGATCTTATTGGTAATCTTAAAATCTTCTTTGTGTACTCATCTATGTGATGACCATGTACCCTATATTTATATCTTCCATGATTCACTGAGACAACATTGGTATTACATTGTGATTAAGATTTAAAATTCGTTGAGCTTATTAGGTAGTTCTCTTTCAGTGTTTCGTTGTTGATACATGGATTCCTCTAAGGTTTGTTCAGTCTTGAGTGTAACCAGGATTCCAGTGTAATAATTTCATTGATAGACTCTTGGACACCACTTGTTCCCTTCTATAACATGACCTCTATGTGAATGTCACTCTAAGATCAGTCAGTTATCTAGTGTGGATGTTGTGGCCTTGTTTCAACATCTATTTTTAAATATATGATGTTGACAACATCAGTTAGTTCCAAAGTATCTAGTTATTTGAATTATGAGGTTACCCCAGACTTGTTCTAAGGCTTGGATATTTTGTTTTAAGAATGGTGATTTTTCCCTTGGGTATGGATATGTCTGACCACATTTTCTGTTATTTTGGAAATGTGGTTTAATGGATATTTAATGGATTGACCAAGGAGTATCACCATAATTCATATATTAACTTCAATGAATTGTATCGTGGTAAATGCAAGATGCCTTGGGAGGATACATTGTAGTTAATTTTTTAAAATGTTGGTTGTCTAAGCCAACTATTTTCTGAAATGTTGAGCCGTAGTGTCTTGACTTGTATTCCTTTTTCATGATGTAATGTTCTGTGAAGTGCCATCCTTGAGCATTTTGTCTGGAGGAGGATAGGGATCTATGTGTTGGTCGGGGAATTTCATGGAATGATGAGTCAACATAGTCCTAAAATAGATGGGGAATTTTACATTTTAACTATTTCGTAAATCTCACGAGAAGCATCATGAGAACCCTTAAGGTCATGTCATGTAGGCAATTCTTATTATGGAAGGTTTCATCTTTTTAAATTTTCCAATTTCTAAAATTAAATCCTAAGGTAGGAAGTAATTTTGGCTTGATGTTTCATGAGATGATGACATGATCATGTTTCTAGCTAAATGGTCTTGGGTAAGAGCTATCTCAATGTTTCAATTGGATAATGAATGTTATCTTGAGTTCTGAAGAATTAATTTCTATGTGTTTAAAGAGATTCTTGACTGTGCATTGGGTGTTTGTAAATACAATGTGATAGTTGGAATGAAGATTTATAACCATAGTATGTTGGTTGATGTTTATGTTGTCCCCAAATATTCCTCGGGGAAGAGGAGTTCCAACATGGAAAGGTTGTGACAACTTTTTTGTTGAGACAATGTGAGAATTCAATTATATGTAAAATTTTCCATTAACTGGATGTGACATTTTTAATACCAAGAATCAAAATGAAAGTATGAGAGTTGGAACCAATCAAAGTGATAGTTTTGGAACTGGGTGAAGGACAGATCCATTTCATTAGTAACTTAAGGATTTTTGGGAGTTCTGGACCTAGAGAATTGAGATTTAAAGGTTCTATATAGGGTGAACTATTTTTTTTAAACCGTGTGGCTCATTAAAGTTAACCAGGTGGCCTTTTATAGGTGGGAAATGGTTGTCAAATGGGATGGGGACAGTTAACCAAACCATTTTTGTAGCCCATATGGTTAGGGAAAGTGTAATTACCAATGAATTATTCACCACATGGGGTCCACATGGTTATGCATTCTGTGTGATACTAACAATGCAGGGTTCCTAAGTTCCCAATTGTGGGTGAATGATTGA
This sequence comes from Viscum album, assembly GCA_963277665.1. Taxonomy (NCBI): domain Eukaryota; kingdom Viridiplantae; phylum Streptophyta; class Magnoliopsida; order Santalales; family Viscaceae; genus Viscum; species Viscum album. Next base: position 136,453,113 of record OY728131.1, read on the forward strand.
ATCACTGATTGTCAAACTATGTGGAAAAAACTATGTGCGGTGACCCATTTAAAAATTTTAGTCAAAATAAATTAAATTAAAATGAAATTAAAACTAAACCCCAAGGCCTCCCCCCTCTCAATCACACGATTCAACACCACTCCTCTTCCATGTCATGCAAACTCCTCTCTTAGGCTCCTCTTGGATTGATGATTTCCACCAGATCTTCTCCTAATATCTATCTGAATCACCATGGTTTGGTCTCTAGTTATTTTTTCTCCTTCTTTCTAACCAATTTTTGGTCTCTGATTCACCCAGTGAGGTGTGACTGAACCTAAGGTTAGAGGTTACCAAATTTCTTAAGTTTTCATTCAATGTTAGGGAATGCGAAAGGTTTCTTGGGACCCCGTTGTGCATTTTCTGGAAACCACTTTTGAAGGTGAAGAGGTTTGGTTCGATTCAACTTTTCATGATCCTATTAGGTAAGGATTTTCGTCCCGTATTTGGTTTCACCTATTGTTTTAGGGATTTTAAGTGTCTTTGATACCCTATTAATTTTTCTATAGATTTTAAAGACTCTGTGAAGGATTTCACTTATATACATATGTATGTGTATGTATATATGTAACTCTCTTGTACATATTCCCTCCTGGTGAGGTGAATATGTGCATTGGATTGAAGAGTATACATATAGGAATGTTTGTGCATGAAAGTATGGAGTTAATTTGAGTTTTTGTTTCCATGGTTGTCAAGTGATATGTATTCGTCTTCAAAAACTTTTGAGTTAGGATACCTTTCCTTACCCTTTATATTTAAGAATTCTTTCTGGGATAATTTTAATAATTTTAATTATGATTTTCATTTATAAATAGAACTATGATCCTTTTATAATATTCTAAAATATAATAAATGATTTTTTCCATAACAATTTCATGATGTTATTACGAAACCCCTCCAATGGAGGTGTGCGGTCCTCTAAACAAAAAGGTAGTGATAATTATTTAAATATTGCTTAGTCTTGGTTTGAGTATTTTATACACCTCTTGTTGGTTATTTTCAGTGGAAAGTTTTAATTTCTACCCATTTGAATAATATATACTTAATTTTAATTATCAGCTAATTGAAATGACATTTCCTGAGTAGGCGTATTCCTTGTTACCATGACTCTTTCTATTTGATCCCTTTATTTTTATAAATGAATTTCCCATGTTTATGAAAAGTGAATTGTTATGTTAAATGGGTTGTATATGATGTCTTATTTTTTATGGTAGAAACCTTATTATGTATTTATAACATGGTACCTTCCTTTGACCTAGAGATTCATAAATTTTTTGGCATGTTTGGGTATAAAAAATGGAATTGTTTTAAATGAAATGACAAAAGAATATTGGTTGTTCTCTTAAAGTGAACCAAATTGATTTAAATGGAAAGACCCAATGAATGGTAAGGTAATGCCCCTTATTATTATTTTTTAATTAATTCATTTTTCAATTTACTATTTGATTTAGAAATTGATACTTGTATTGAGATACATAAGTGGTATTGAATTATTCATTATATTATAGTTCTGTATATGGTTATAATGTGATGGATAAATGAAAAGCATGAGAGGTACTGGATAATGTCTTTCATCATAAATTTTATTATATTAATTTTCTAAATCACTTAATAAAGATATGTATAGAAGGTTTTATTTCCCCATGTAAGTTATAAATGATTTATTAATAGAGGTTGTGATACGATGGTAAGGTTTGTCCGAATGACAATGGAGACTCACACTTCATTACATCGGTGTTCATAATGGATACCCTCACCACAATTTTGATATGGGAGATGGTATTTTGAGCTCCATGTTACATCTAGAGTGTTTCCATGTCATGAACACTATCCATCCCGAGTGACATGGGTGAAGAGCCCCACAATATCAGGAAGTAAGGCTTACTACCCCATGAGTAGAGATTATCATCTCATAGATGGGTGTTGGATTAATATGTGTTACCTCCCGATCCAATCCAGAAAAATATACAAATATATATTTGGCTTACTACCCCATGAGTAGAGCTTATCAGCTCATAGATTGGTGTTGGATTAATGCATGTTATATCTCAATCCACTCAATATATATATATATATATATATGTTTCTATATATACTATACATATATAGATATAATGACATGATCAGAATCTTATTCTGGCTAAAAGCTTATGCAATTATAACCATCAGATGTACCATGGGATCTTGGATGTGTGGTTGTGTATTTATTTAGTTCTTGAAATTATTTCTCTACAACTGTACATTATTTAATTTTATATTCCACGGTTTGGATTGGTCTAGACATCGTGGGTTCTATCCTATTGAGATTTATATCTCACACCATTCTTGGGAAACCATTACACTAGGGTACCCAAGTATACCTTATTGTTTTCAAGACCATGGACCTTTCTTGTTGTTGTGTGTTTATACCTAGAAGTTAGGAGAAATTTCATAGCCTAGTTCTTAGGATGCTTATGTAGATTTCCTTTGGGATTTGTAGTTATTTTATTTACATGAGTCATGAATTGATCTTAATTTTAATGCATGATGTATTTTTATTTTTTTCAGTTATTGGTCATCAACTATACATTCATACTTTGTATAAATTGGTGTTGACCAGATTAATTCTGTTATTATAATACTTTTCTTCCACTACTTTGTTGTTAATTATTTATCTACTGATTCTGATGTATTTTTTTATTATTTACCTAATAATACTATTTTGAACCTCTAATAAGTCGGTATAGTCTCCCCAATATCACCTCCCAAGACCCACACTGATATTTGGAAACCTCTCACGTATGGGGAGATGTGCTTTATGCCTAATAACAAACCGGTCGGCCTACCATCTTAGTGGTCATCTAAGTCAGGACGTTACAAAAATTGGGTACATGGGTGGTTGTCCCAATCCTTATATGTGATGAATATCTTGGTATATATAATTGAAAAATTATTTCTATGATTATGATTATTCCACACCTATTATGCCAATATATATATCATGTTCTTATGAATATGATATGATCTCATGGGCCCTGATATTTGATTCTTCTATGAGCCATGTCTTGTAAAAAAAAGTGTTATTCTGTGATTAAGATCTATGAATTTGTTGGTATGATTTTTAAATTTTAATATCATATTCCCATACCGTTACACTCATTTAATGATTACAAACAGTTCATTATTGATATATCCTATGTTAACTCTTATATAGCATATTATCTCACCCTTTCTTGTGGTTCATTTTCCTAAGTTATAAAGAATGGTTTTTATTAGGGTATGACTACAAGGGGTATTATGTGAAAGAAACTTTTTGGTATATCTTGAAGATATTCCATGAAATAAGATGTTTATGTAACTATCCTCTAAAGACACTAATCCTTTTGGGTTATAGGGAATATATTTTTATGAGTTGTTTTGAATATTCATCTAAGATGTAATATTTATGTATGCAATGTTCATTTCACCTCAGAGATTCCCATTTCAGAATGTGTAGAAATATCATTTATAAGAATAAATTTAATATCCATTGGTTGTATGTTCAAAACATATAGAAATTTATAACCCACATCCTCCTCATCAGAATCTATGAAAAAAATATAAAGATAAGGTCAACTAAAAAAAGTCAAGGCTACCATAGATCATCACATTTGAAAAATAATTCAATTATGTGTTTTCACTATATTTTATTATCTTTTAAATAATTCATATATCCCTCCTTTCTATGATATTTATTAAATATTACCTTCCTTTTAGTAATTTTATATAACAATATTCCTAAATCATTCACCAGAAAAGTTTCTTCTATCAGATTCCCTTTCTCTTTAGTCTATTGTTATAAAAGGGTTGAATATGAGAATCATAATTATTTGAAGTTATCCATCACTAATCACATTATTTGGAGACTATTCAACCCATGAGTTGAATCTTCTAGCCTAATATTTTAATCATTTTTTTCATTTTTATAGTTGACATTGTCAATATCATATTCTAACACTATTAAATAAATTAATTATTTTTTAATTAAAATAATTATATATTACTTAATTTATTAAAAAACCCCATTTATAAATAGTACTAGGAAAATATATTCATGTACACAAGTTAAAATGTTCAAATAATAAATCATTTCCGGATAATCATCCGATGTAATATTCTATATTAGTTCCATTAATAGATTTACAAAATATTTTTTCTTATATATTATGCTTGTGAGAATGAATTTCTTAATGTTTTCCCTATTTAGAATTCCTATGTGATTTTCTTCCTACTAAAACCAATGTAGAGCTCTGAATTTCATGCACTTTGATACTAATTACCCCTTATCCACTATATATACTCCATAAAACCTCAAAAATCAATTGATTATATAAATCCAATCTAATAGTACCCTTCAAAAATTGGCATCTCAATCTTTCCTAGTGAAGGTTCAAAATGATATAACCTATCCTTTGATAAATTACTCCCCTCATACATCACAATTTCAATCTTAGTTTCATTATAAAGATTAATATTCTCCTAATAATAAGGAAATATGGTTAACTTATTAAAGCATGATCTTTGTTTGACTCTATTTCATATCGTCACAACTATCCACTTGAATATTTTCAAATCATCTTGATCACAATCTTGATATTTTATCATTTTCATCACTATCAATTTCAATTAATTCAATTCTAAACGAAGTGAAAAAAATCCTTTAGTTGTGTTAAATATATCCATACTATTTGATATCATTCCCTGATGATCTTTATACACAGATATCAAATGATAGGAAATTTACATTCCACTTCAAATACACTAAATAATATCATCCAGAACCACTTATTTCCTTGTCCATAACATATCTTTGATAAAAAAATTCATGTTTTTTCACATCAAAAATGTTTTCCCATTAATATTTCATCTAAATCGTCATTTTAGTTCCATAAAATGATTTCCCTAGTAGTTTTAAAATACTCAATGTTGTGAGATTAAGTGAATTTTATAAATTACCATCTAAAAAATTATTTTTTATGTCTTCATCAGTTTCCAGCCCTCTCTATATTGATTCCCTCAAAAAAATTCATTGTTCTATGCACATTTTTTATAATTCTAATTTATCTAAATTTAATATTACATAATTCCTAAAACATATATTGAGACTATTAATCATGTTCAATGGTTATAATCATTAAAAAATAGAAATATTTCTATTTATATGAAATTGGATAAAGTGACATGCACAATTCTCTATTATTATATCCCCCAAAGATCATATTTCTATTATTAGTATCATTAAATTCATTATTATACTCTTCAATCTTAGGATTTATAGTAATTATATTAGAAAATGATTTTTTATGCCCTCTCCACTATTCAAAATTATCTTCTTGATTACTTTACATTCATTTTTATCATAATCTCAAACATTCATCAATTCAACCATCACCCCTTTTAACTCATTCATATAAAAACCAAGTCCTGAAAATGATATTTAATTAATTAAATTATCTTCATCCTAGTTCCTATAATTCCAAAATAATCATAAATACTTTGACACTAAATGATATAAATTTTACCTTGTAATCTTAATATTATAAATATTATCTTCCAGAATAACTTATTTTATCCTTTATATAATATCATAAATAAATACATTGACCAGTTTTCAATATTCCACTAGTACATTCTTTTTATAGAAACTCCAAATAATCCCTCTAATTCCTTATGATGAACTCCTATGTATTTGAAAAAAACTCCTTAGGATGAAGTCTTATGTATCTTTAAAATACACATATAGACACATCTATTTACCTCATTCATTAGTTTCCACCCCCATTTATTTATTCCCTCCATGTATATTTCTACCCAACATCCATATTACAATGAATTATATCTTATCCATTGTAAATATTCCTTAATGCCCAAAATATTTATTGATTGAATAAATACAGTCCAATAGTTTTTACATTTCAAAATTGATATCTAAATCTTTAATAGCTGTGTTTTAAAAGGATTTCCCCTCTCATTAGTTAAATTAATTCACTCAATATTCATGGTTTTAGTATGAGTTTATTTCAATTCATATAGGTACCCATGAATGTTTTGTTTTCATATATATATATATATTTGAACATGATAAAATTTGGACTAACTTTCTTGTATTAAAAACTATCTTCTTGATCTTTTTAAGATTCAATTGATCATGAGATCAAAAATTCAACAACTATCATTTTTATTTTGATAAAAAATAATGTAAATTATACATTCTATTTTCAATAATTTAATTAATATCTTATGGAATCATATATTTTCTACTCTATATCTTTTTCTCACTATAATATGTTGGCATTTTTCTCAATTTCTAATGATTCTTCCATCTAAAATTATCTCTAAATAATCTTTTTTGTTCTATAATATTATCTCATGTTCATTATTAATAAACACATTGGGATAATCTCTTATTTATCTCCAAAATAGTCATATAGAAACATATATTTCTATACTTAATTAGTTCTTACCCTGACTTTATTTATTACCTCCAAGATTACTAATAAACTAAAAATATTAACCAATAACTCTGTTAAGTCTCCTATTTATTCTCTCTTGCAAACTACCCATCATAATTGGTGAATTTATTTTTCTAGGTTCTTTATTCCATTGACCTAATTTAACTTATCATGCATTATTAAAAACTATTTATACTTACCAACTGACTAATAACACTTTTAGTTATCATTCCATTGACCTCTTCTTTCTTAGAAATTTTATTCTTATTTCCCATGTTGCATTAATAATCATTATTACTAATTACTATTTTTTGTTCATGATAGCCTATTATTATCCAACATTAATTATTTATCATTTTATTATAATTATATTACTTTCCTGGGATGTTATTATAATGTAATTCAATAATTGGTCACCCAAAAAAACTTCATTATAAAAACAAGTTTGTTACATACTTAGTTGAGTAATGTATTCTATTATATTTCCAATAATCAATCAATATATTTTTTGGATAGATGACATGGATTTATTTTGATATATATTTTTCACAACCATTCTAAATTTTTATTAGTATTTCCTTAATATGTTATTTTAATTGAAAATTATTAATCCATTATCAATTTACCTGTAAATTGTATTCTTTGAACTGTTTTGTGTGAAAAAATATGATTTTTGGTGCTTAATTAATGGTTGATTTATTTTTTATATTTTATAATAGTTATTCATGTGTTTTTCATTAGAATATTAATTAAAATGATTTTTTTGGGAGGTATTAATGGTTTTGGGTTTTGGAATTAATTATTTAAATGTTTAATGTCTGTATTTTATGTATACTTTTTTGGAATAATTTTATTTTTTAAAACTTTATAAAATTTTATTATTGAATTTTGTTGGAATATATGTTTTGAGTTAAATAAATTTTATTTTAAAAAATAACCTCTTTATTTTTTTATAGATCAATGGAAAAATTAAAAGGTAATTTTAGGTATATTAAAGTAAAAAAAGCATTGGGTACTTATAAAAAAATGTTTCTTAAAGTCATTTCCACTATGGTGATAAAATTTATGTGTTATCCTATCCTTTATTAAAATTTTCATTATCTAAAAGAAGAGTATATGAGGTGAAATTTTAGAGTAAATCAAGCCTATTCTACTTAAGAAAATAGCATCTGAGGTGATAAAAAAATTGAAATTGAATTACTGAGTGGGGATGAGGTAGTTTACATGGATTTAAAATGTATATTCTAGTTGATATAATAAATAAAATTATTGATCACAGGGATATTATTTTTAATGTGAATAATATTTAAGGAATTATACCAACTATATTACAAATAAATGAAAAATATAGACAAATAAATTTTCATACATTATGATTTAAATACAGTTTTGAAAAACATTTTCTAAACATATGTTTATGGAAATAAAATAATTTTTACCCAAATGAAGAAAAAATTTATCCAAAAAAATTGGTCTTGGGTTTAATTTTTTGAATGTCATGATTATTGAATAGTTTTGGAGTGTTCTATCTTGAATTTTTTATTTGAGAGGTTCAGGACCAACACACATGAAATACTTGACCATTTCTCTATGAGGAATTGATGTTAAATAATTGAACTAAAACACTAGCTTTGGGTTTTTAAAGAAGATGTTGGATCAATGAGGAATGAAGGAGGTTCACACATCAGGGATGCAGGTTATTCTCTTGGTTTATTCACCAGTAGATAGATAAGAATATGTGTCAACTAAACCAAATAATGAATCTAAATCCAATAAAAATAGAAACAATATTCATTTATTTTTTTAATGATTTAATTCATATTTCGGGTATCTAAGTTGGATGATTAAATTATTTGAGGGGATGGAGTTAGATACACATTATGTTGTAAATTTTTCTTTCTGTTAACTATAAGAGAAAGGATACGCAAAACTAGAGACCGATCATCGATGTAATTTCTATGGTATGTCTTATTAATGTTATGTATCAACGAACCTATGTTGAAGGGATACCAATTATTATAATTTTAACAGTATTTATTGAAGGAGGTGTACCAGAATAGGCCATTGATAACTGATATGTATAATATTTTACAATGAATTTGAGGGGGTGATGATTAAAATAGTATATTTAATTTACGAAGAGATAGAACAAGATAATAAAAGGTAATTTCAATATTGTGGAATTTAAATGAAAACATTTGGGAATAGGAATAGTTAAAGTGACATAGAATTTTCATATTTAGATATTAAATCCTACTAAATGAATACTCATCACATTAAAAACCCAAGAAGATTGTAATGGTTTAGTTCCATTGAAATCATGCAATCATAAAAAAAATAGTTCATATGTGAACTACATCCTCTCCCAATAAGTTATTCATAATTATCACCCTTATTATATATATCATAAATAATAGATTTCTTTATAACATGGAAATTGAAAACATAATAAATGGTGATCTCAAATGATCAGTGAGTGTAAAAAAGGGATATAAATAATCATAACATGAAATAAAATGTATGAGAAAATAATCATAGAGTATGAAAACCATACCTATCATATAGAAGATGAAAATCAGGGTTAATTACATATATATTACTAGTTCATAAGGCAGGGATCATAAGATTATGAAAGACCATGATCCATGAGAGAAAAAAATAGTATAAGACATGGAATTCTAGAATAAATATAAGCATAGAAAACCATTTCCATATTATCCATGACTCACTATCGAGGGTATTATAGTAGAATGGGTTGACTCCCCAAACTATAAAAGTAGTCAATGTTTACTCCCACAGCCATTATAGTCAAAAATTTCCCTTACTAATCCAGGTTCACTCATCATTTTGTTTCTATCAATCTCATGAGATATATATATTTACCCATTTCACTGGAAAGAGATATTTTTCAACCCATAACATAATGAATTCCATTCATATTTGTGAAAAAATATTATACAAAATTCATCATATAATTACCCACGAAATGAAATAGGATTCATAAACATTTCCTCATATTTTAATTTGTGGGAAAGATATAGGTTTCATAATAATTTCATCATTTTATCATAGCATAACCCATGAAAAGAAGTGGGTTTCATAATACTTTACTCATATTGTAACCCATATAAGAGAAATAGGTTTTATAAATATCAACACATGTTAATCATAAACAATTCATAGAAATAATAAAAATAGAATCCCTAGATCATATCCAGAATAAAGAAAAAATAACATAAATGTCTGTCATCGTAGATGGAAAATGATTTTAAAATACACTTGGTACATTTCATTGATAAAATAACCTTTATTTTAAAAATATCATTTTTAAACTAGAAATTTATAAAATATTTTTTAAAATACTTTCCATTGAATGTAACCTGGAAAAAATATAAAGGAATATTTGAAAAATTATTTAAAAATTTTATTGTGTGAAATAACCTTTACATATTTCAAAAACCCATTTTAAAACATAAAAAATTTATAAAACCATTTTCTCTGAAAATAACCCTTGAAAACATATAAAGGAATCCTTAAAAAATAATTTAACTTCTTGGTTTAGGAAAATGTACTCTCTAATTTGAAAAATAATTTCTAAAAATTAAAATATTTTCAAAATAATTTTACTTGAAAATAACTTTGGAAATTTATAATGTAAATTTCAAATAAGATAATTTCCATGAAAAAAGATATTTATATTCCAGTTATACATGTTAAAACAAATATTTCATTCCAATTTTTTATTAAATCCAAACAAGAATTATTTGGAAAATGACAAGAATTTCCCATTCAAAACAATTTTTAAAAATTTAAACATGGGTAAAAATTTCTTTAATAAGTCATTTCAATAATTTTAAAAAATGAAATAATTTTTAGAAAACATGGTTTTTAATGAGAAAGGGGGTTTCAATAAAAGATGTAAATATAGGTTTTTTATTGAAATAATTATTTTAAACTCTAGAGTATTTAAAGGAGGGATAGTTATTAGAAATAATGTATTCTAAAGAAGTATCCATATTATAGGAAAAGTAGTTAGTTTCTTGATAGATCATTCATAAGATTTCATCATTGGAATCATAAACAAAAACAATCATGATAAATGATGAGATTATACTATAAAACCCTTACCACATTGAAAAATATGAATAATAAACCACAATGAAACATTAATAATAAATAAAAAATTAAATATTGTGTGAATAAATATATTAATCATATTACTCTTAGATAATTTTTTATATACACCTTATAAGTGAAGAAAGTTGCATAACATAACATATTCCTCCAAGAAGGAAAATTGAGATAGAAATCCCTTAAAGATATGGTATCTTTTGAACTTTAAAACACATAAAAGAGAGATAAAAAATGGATATGAGAATATGAATATTTTTTAGTTTAATAATCATAATATACCATCATGGTTAGTATATACATTACATAAAAGAAATAGGTATGGCATGTTTCTCATAGAAGTTAAAAAAAAGTTAGATCGGAATCCTTTACCACATTAGTAATCTTTTGGACGGTAATAAACAATAAATAATAACATAAAATCAAACATTAAATATACTTAAAATAATTATTTTCATGATATATCATTTACAATGTTCAGTATATACACCACATAAGATAAACGAGCCGTGAATTTGCATATGTATCCCGAAAATAAAAGAGAGACTTGAAATCACATACATAAAATTTAGAATTATTTAGTACAAATTAAAACCTCATATATAATAAATATTAGTTAATTATAAATATATTAAAGAAAAATATTTATATATATAATACCATATATGATTTAATTATGGAATTTTATTACTTGTTTTTTAACAATTCCATATTAAGGTAACTTTTCAAGCAATAACTACTTTTCTTTTCGTGTATGTTTTGATTTATTTTTGTTTCTATGACTACTTTTTACATGGTTAAATAAAATCTATAATTATTACCATTAAAATTAATATAATATCTATTCATTATTTATGTTTTTAGTTTAATTCATAAGATTTAGAGATAGAAAATTAAATACAACGTTCATGGAGAGGGTATGTCGTACGTACGCGTGAACATTGTTTCCATTTTCTCAAAAGATTGATAAAAATAAAGGTAAATAATTTGTTACCCTTATATAATAATTTTTATGTTATATATATCAAATTTTTTATTGAAATCATTTTTATTAGCTTCAATGTCAAGCATGAAAGAATCACATTGATTCACGGTGTGGTAGTACACCATACACATGAATGACATTATCATATTCCCACAAAATGGAAATTAAGAAGAAACATAGGATATAATGATTAAATAATATTTATAATATAATATATATAATATAAAAACATATAAATTCAACATTATATACATATATGATATGTTCTGATGGAAAATTAATAACATCAGTTCTTGAGGCGGTAGTCCTTCAAACACATGATTCCTGATTTCATAATCAATTTAATGTAATGGGAGAAGGTTGTAGGTCATGAAAATAAAATTAAAAAATATAATTAAATATAAGATATTTTATCATATCATCATTTTTTAATAATAATTTAATTTTTTGGAGTAAGAAATAATGTAAAATGATCAGTTAGGGGAGTTACCTCTTTATCGGACAACTTATTTTGGTTTTAACCAAAAGGCTTAAAATGTTATATTTAGGACCAAAATAAGTATTATAGATGGGATAAGGGAATTAGAGAATTCATTTGGGTAGTTATTTTCATAAACATAGGGTTATTTAGGTATTAAAAGGAAAGGATAGGGGGTTCATTTTTTAGAAGTGTGGTGAGTGACACACTTGTAGTTATTTTAAAAAAAAATGTGTAACCACATTTTTATCCTGTAAAAATATATTAAAATTGAACATTATATATAATAGAATACATATGGTCAAAATATGTCCAAAATTAAGTTTTTTCTTGTTTTGGTTCACTTCCAACCCTTATCATTTATGTCTAACCCACAGTAAACCCATTTTTACCATAATCGCAGAAAATAATTTTTAATGTTTTATCTATTAAATATGGAAAAAAATATGTTGAATTTAAAAAAAATACATTAATTATTATAATTATAAATATTGAAGTAAATTTTCTCAATTCCATTCATATTACTATAAAATTGTAATTTGAAATTAATCTCATACTCAAGATAAGAAATAAGTTTTCTGAAGAGAAAAAATATACAAAAGCTCAAAACATAGTTATATAAAAATTTATTATTAAATTGATTCCAATGAACTCAATTGAATTAATATATTAATTATTGAACTAATTTTACCTTGGAAACCATATGAAATTATTCTTTTTAATTTTTTTTGAAATAAATTTCAATTCTTAATAAAATTCACTATTATCCATTTTTCAAAGTAAAATTTATCTTCTTAGAAAATTATCAAAAATTCACCCAAATATAATTTTAACATGCTGATCTAAAAACTAAATTTATTTTCTTAAATTTAATTTCTGAAAATAGTAAAAATTTAATTTTAAAATAAGTGTGTGAAATATGACAAAACCAATTTTTACAAAAAAAACTATTTTTAAGAAAAATGGATTTATTCTTGAATATTGTCTAGAAAAAACATAAGAAAAGTGTTTTTTTGAATATATAATATTATAATTTCATTAAATTTATACACTAAAATTGACTTATTTAATTTACTAAATAAATAATGTTTGTATTCATAAAAATAACCTTCCAAAAAAAGATTTCATTTGTTTTAAAATGCTTTTTATTTTCCTTTATAATTAATTTTCACCAAATAATTAATCATATATTTTAATAATTTTGTTATCAATATTCATACCCACAATTAAAATTTCTAGGTGATAAATACCATATTAAAAAAATAGTTTAATAGTATGTCATGTTATTTTAGACATGGTGTTGTGTGTAATGCAAGCTAAACTCAGAGTTGTGTGTAATAAAATATATCTAAAAGATTAAATTTATTTGAAAAAATAATTTCAAAAAATCTTGTGGTGTAAAATTATATCACCTTTAAATAAATTTCTTTCCCACAATTTGAAATTTTACTCGGTAAATAAGGGTCTAATATTTAAAAAACTATTTATGAGAAACCCATATCATAAAAATGGTTAACTAAAATTACTCTTAAAAATAATGAAATGGATGTGAGAATGTTATCTTGAAAAAAACATTCTAGGATTCAAATATAATAAAATAGGTGGTATTTGAAAACAAAGACATAAAATAGAAAACTAACACCCAAATACTGATGGAGAGTGATAGAGTATATGGTTAATAGAAACTTAATTGCCCAAAGCCATAAATTTGTTATAGATGAAAATATTATTCATTCATCATAAATTATATTAAATGTTTATCATTTTATTTCAATATAATTTTCCAAATGTTGAATAATTTTCTTGAGAATATATAATTACTTAATTTCATTACATTTCATATGCACAATCTTATCCTTTAATTATTCCTTAATAAATTTCCACATCATCTATTACTATAAAAGATGACTATTTGTATTCATAAAGAACTAGTGGATCATAATATCTATAAAAATTTATAATTCACTATTTATTTATATATCAATTATAAAAAATATAATTTTTATCACAAGTTATCCAATAACATCTAATGTTGAACTTAATATATTTTAGGAATTGTTAACCTTAAGGATTCTCCATGTTTGACGTAAATTAAAATCTAAAAAATTAGAAAAAAATTCACTAAAATTTCAGAATCAAATCATCATTAATCCAAAAAACAACATTATGTATATCATAATTTAAGATACAATATATGTTAATATATTAAAAAAATATCTTAAAATAAGGTAATATATTTAATTACCATTAAATATTAATGAAAACACACCTACTTCCAAAAATTAACTATTTACTCATTACTTAAATAAATGAATATATTATTGAATATATTATATAAATCCCAAAAAAACTTAAACTCCATTAATGATAACATAATTTTTTTCTTCAAATCATTAATTATTTTAAAAGAAATCAATATTATCCAATTTAATTTATACATATCAATCATCACTTTATACAAACTAAACAAATTTTTCTCAACATCAACAAAAAATTAAGGGTTGTCTTTCATTAATAAAAATGTAACATTTTAATTAAATAAATTTTTCAGGACCTCGATTCCATTTATCATATTATTGAAACTTATTTATGAAAAACTAACATGGAAAAATACATCTATGTTTCATTACTCTATAATTACTTTATTTATTGCTATATTTTCCACACTCAAAACGTCTTCCCATTCCTCTGTGACATTCACTTGGGTAACTCTTCCCACATTCTCGACAAATAGAAAAAATATTTTTCTTTCCTAAAGGTCGAACATGACATGAAATATCAATGAAATTTATCTATATCTTCTTTTATGTGTCCAAGAGTTTGTTATAGTTAATGTTTTTAATAATATATCATGATAACTAATTAGGAATAATCATAGTATCCTTTAATCTAGTAATCATACCCTTTAGTTTCTCATCAACGCATTGTCTATCACATTCAACATTTATCTAGTTAATTATATTTCATGCCATTGAATAAAACAAAAAAATAGTGTCAGAAATAATAATCAAATTAAGAAGCCACATGCTAGGGGAAATAACTTATAGGATTTATAAATCATGAAACATTCTTTAAAATTTATGGGAAATTGAATTTATCATATGTTATCCATGGTCATTATTCATATCTTTCATTATGGTTCATAGAGAGTTTATGAATTTCCAAATAATATCACATGGGAGTGTATTGACAGGTGAACAACAAGGACAATTGTAATGCATCAAATGAAAAATAATTCTAAATCCATGGGCCCTTTTCAAAGTTATTACCCCTAGGTACCTCTGTCCCAGATCCACATCAATTTTTAGTATCTAGAAAGGTATATAATTTCTTGTAAACCACTTGATAAATCCATTATTAAAATTACAAGACACATTACTATACATTAACCTATCTTTATATTTATATTTAGATATATCCTTATACATATCATATGACATATCCATAAATATTTCAGTAATGTTTTCTTATTCTATTTTCCAAAGGATTTATAATCTAATCCTCTAATACCAACTATAGTAGACCAATATTTTAATAAATAGATATTCTATCTTTTTGGATGATTACTAATTACATTACAGAAACACATTCATGTGGATTGTAATAGTTTACTGACTTTAGAAACATGGAATAAAAAATTGGTTCATATGTGAACTTCATAATCTTTTCCAAAGTTCTTCATTTATAGAACCCTTCTTAGACATATCATACATAATGAATTTCTTCAAAACATAAGGAAATGAAATATAAGAAAGGGCGAGCATAGATTATTAGGAAGGGTAATCAATGGAGATTCATATGCATGGAATGAACATAAAGGCATGGGACCATGACAATAACATATAAAAACAATACCCTTCATACCAAAGATTAAATTATGATTCATGGGACAAATATTTGATGTTTATAAGATATGCATCATAAGTAAATAAAATAACATGATATATGATCGTGTAACATTTTAATAATACATGTAGTTGTGGCATACAAATATGTATAGAAAATCATTTCCATATTAGTCAAGGATCCTTTCAAAGGATATCACATTAGAATGCGTTCACTCCATAAGCAATCAAAGTAGTCATGGTTCACTACCAAGAACATAATACAACAAAAAGTCCCTTATTGAACATGGTTAACTCCCAAATTCCAATCCACTTTATCTCATTAGATATAAATCTTTACCCGGTGAATTAGAGGTAGAAATAGGTCCCACCCATAACATAATAAAAATCATATGTTTTTGTTCCATAATATCATAAAACATTCATTATATCATAACCCATGAAATAAAATGTGATTCATAAACATTTCATCATATTATAACCTATGGAAAAGAGATTGGTTTCATTAATATTTCATTATTTAAACAAAGAATAACCAATTAAAAGAATTGGGTTTCATAATAATTTCTTTATAGGATAACATATTTAATAGAAAGACGCTTCATAAACATTATGCAATCATAAATATAAACCATTCAGAGAATGAATAAGAATGACATCCTTGAATAATATACTTAGTAAGGTACATGCAACATCAATGGAATGCATCCAAGATAGAAAACTATTTGAAATTAAACATGGATCATTCCTCATGGAATATATATGTATATATATATATATATTTTAAAACTATAAATTCCTAAAATATATAATTAGAAATAATTTTATTTTAAAATAACGTTGAAAATTATAAAGGAAGATATAAAAAATAATTTTAATCATTAGTTAAGGAAAATATCCTTTCCCATTTGAAAATATATTTTTAAAACATAAATCATTTTCAAAATAATTTTATTTGAAAATAACACTTCAAAACTTATAAAAGAAGATTTTGAAAATCATTTAAAACATTTCATGAGGAAATTAACCTTTTATATTTGCGGAAACGGTAGAAAATATGAAATATTTTGAAAAAAATTCTTTTAAAATAACTTTGGAAGGATATAAAAGATGATTTAGAAGAAAATATTGGGTGTGGCAGTGTAAAATTATTTTCATTTCAAATAACATAAAACAAATATTCATTTCACTTTTTCAGTAAAAGTAAAATGAGATTTGTTCAAAAAATGATATCAATATTTCTTTGAAAAAAATAGATAAAAATTCAAACATGGGTTAAATTTAATTTATTAAATAATTTTAATAATGATAAAAACATTTTTAATTTTTTTAGAAAATATGGTTTTGGATGAATAAGTGGTTTCTGATCTAAGAGTGAAATAAGGAAGGGTTTATTAAAACTATTATATTGAAATATTAACTACATAAAGAGAGTAAAACTAATGGAAAACATGTTATCTCCAGAAATCCCTAATAGAGAATAAATTTCCTATGTTTATTGAGATATAGATCCTAATATTTCATCATCAGAATTATAATCGTAAATAATCTTGATAGAGGATGAGATTTTATTATAATACCCTTAACACTTTTGTAACATTGAATTGTAAACCCCAATGAAAGATTAAAATTTAATGAAACTTAAACTATTAGTAGAATAAATAAATTAATTATATTACTGGTATTTGGGTTTGTATATACACTGAATAAAATAAAATATGTTCATTATATAAATTATGTCTCAAAGAAGAAAACTCAGATAAAAAACTCTTACCACATTGGTAAAATTTGATCGATAAACCTGAAGAAAGTGAGATAATAAAATGTATATGTAAATATGAATAACTTTAATGTGAATAGTCATAAAATAAATTAATAGTAAGTATATACACCATTCAAAATAAATAGTTGTTGAATATGACATGTGCTTTATATAAGTCAAAAAGTGAGACAGAAATTTGCTACCAGTTTAGTAATATTTTGGATCATAAGATCCAATATAGAATAAAATAAAATAAAACATTAAATATAATTAATATTGGATAAATATTATTAAATTTAAAAGGGGAATTATATACACCACATAAAATACACAAGTGGTTAATTTGAATTTGATTCTAATAAATAAATGAGAGACTTGAAACCACATAACTTATGTCTCAAATTATTTAGTATGCATTGAAAGATCATTTATAATAAATTTCATTTTATTATAAATATTTATAATAACCATAATTATATAAATAATACAATTTATTATTTTCTTATGACCTTTTATTACCTGATTATTTTCATTTCCTTTTAAATTTCAAATTTTGAGGAATAGTTATTTTAATTTTCATGTACATTATGATTTGTTATTTTTTTTATTTTAAATTTATAATTTTTAAACCATCCCTATAATGTTAAAAATTATATGTATTTCATCTATATTAATTATATATATTTTTTAGATTAATCATCAAGATTTAGAGATAGAAAATTAAATACATCGTTATTGGATACGGTAGGTCATATGCACACATAAACATTGTTTCCATTTGGTTGAACTATTGAAACAAAGAAAGGTAGAAAATATATTAAAATTAATGAATAATTTTTATTTCATATATATGACATATTTTAATTATAACAATTATTATTACCTACCATGTAAAGCATGAACGAATCGCATCACTTCATGAGGCGGTAGTCCGTCACACACATAAACAACGTTATCGTATTCCCACATAATGTAATTTAAGAGGGAAATGTGATATAGTAATACAAATATAATAAAATTATCATAAATATCATATATAAATAAAAAAATTCATCATTATTTCTAGTTGTGATATGTGGTGACGGAAAATTAATAACATCGATTTGAGAGGCGGTAGTTTATCCCGCACATAATAAAGATTTCGTAACACTTTTAACGGAAGAAGATATATTTTTTCAATTATCCTAAAATAAAAATATATTAGTATATTTAAGAAGATATTTTTATTATATAGTCATGTTTTAATAATATTTTTAATGATGTCGATGATGAAATAATACAAAATTCTCAATTGGGTGTGTTACCTCTTCTTTGGACAACTTCTTTTGGTTGACACCAAAGTATTCTTAAGTTGGATTTCTGAAGAAAAACATGTCTTCTTGTATTGGAGGATGGAATTAAGTAAGTTATTTGGGTAGGTATTTTACAATCCAATGGGATTTTGACATGTTAATAGGAGAGCATAGGTCGTGGCCTTTTATAAGTAAATGAGTGTCATAATTATAATTTTTGGAAATTAAAAAGGTGTACCAGCATTTTTATCATGATTGAATACTAAAAATAGAATATTATTGATACTAAAGATATAATGTTCGAATAAGGAAATATTATGGGTTTAGGACATGTTTTAGATCAATTTTAACATTTATAATATTCTATTAACCGTCTATGGTAAACTTATTTTTACCTTCACCGTTGTAAATATTTTACCTATTTTTACAATTCATGATGGTAAAAAATAATGTTGACCTTATTTTATAAAATAAATTATTATGATTCCAAAAATATAAATAATTTTGTTAAATTTAATTCATATAAGTCTAAAAAAATTAAAATTAATCCCACAGCCAAGATGAGAAAGCAGTTTTCCAAAGAGAAAATGTTCAAAATCTTAAGAAGTTGTTATATAAAAAATCAAAATGAAATTAATTAATAAGGTTTAAATTGGATAAATAGATATATAATTGAACTTATTGTACCTTTAAAACCTTATTAAAACAATTTTTTATTTTTTAAATGTTTTAAACTAATTGAAATTTCTTAATAAAAACCAATATTTTTCAATATTCAGCGGAAACTTTAACATCTAAAAAATATCTAAAAAACTCACCATAAATAATATTAACATGGTGATTCCAAATATTAATATTATTTTCCCACCTATGTTTTCTAAAATTTGGAAAAACTAATTTTAATATAATTTCAAAACAATTTGACAAAAAATCATTTTAGAAAAATACAATTTCTAAGTGAAAACTTAGATTTATTCTTACCTATTCTATAGAAAAAAATAATATTAATATTATTTAATTTCATTAATTTATAACATATTAACTTCATTAAAATATTTCATAAAAATGTATTTACTTAATTACTTTGACCGAAAATGCACTTTTGTGAATAAAAATACTTCTTAGATTATTATTTCCATTATTTTCAAATAGTTTTTATTTTAATTTCTAATTAATTGGTCACCAAATAAATCATAAAATATTTTAATAGTTTATTAAAGGATATTTATACCAAATATTATAATTTATAAGTGATAAATATCATATTTAATAATAATATATTAATATTATGAAAAAATTTATTTAAACTTTGTGATGTCTGTAATGTAAGTTATACTCAGTGTTGGGTGTGACATAATATATAAAAAATATAAAATTTATTTTATGAAAATATTTCAAAAAATATGAAGGTGTTATAATAGGAGGGACTATTGAGAATGATATGGGATATTTTTTGGAATCATGGTGAATATATTCATGTTGATTAAAAGTCAAAGATTAATTGGGGAGAGAGAGTCTAACTAGATATAGAGGAATCTCAACATTTCCACTATTCATCAATTTTTATAACTTTAATATCTTTTTCTCAGGTGAAATTTTTGCATCTATAAAAATATTTTGTGATAAATTCATTGAGTGGATACAATTATTATAAGTTATTAATTTATTCATGTTATTGATTTATTCCATGAAGATCATATCACAAAAATCTTGGCCATATTTCACTCAATTAATAACTATATTGTTTTTGATGTATCGATTGATGAAAAAAAATATTTACTGTGTTTTGAAATCATTATATACACCATAAAATATCAATTGATTAAGTAGGGGGACTAGTTGAATGAATCCTGATCGTTTCCTTTCATAGTTGTAAAAAACCTTGATATAAAGATTTAATTAACATAATTTAGTAGTTGCAATTTTTGACAGAGGTTATAAGAATTTTTGGAACAAATTTACACTAATTATTGAACTCTTTTTCTAATACTATCATATTTTCAATAAAATGACTCAATAAGACTTATTAAGCGTTATAATTTTGGTATTTTTCATAATACAAAACATTGATTCTAACACATTTAACTTCTAATAAACTCACTTTCAATTCAATCACATATTCATTTTTTATTATCTCTTCAATGGATAAACACTTATTAAATTCTTTCAATATATTAGGTTATAATATTCCCCTATAATAGTCACCTTACTTCACTTAGGTTCATCACTAATCTACTATTCTATGAAAAGAATATAAATTAATATTTTATGGAAATAGTGACCTTCTTTACTAATTAAAATTTATCAACAATACTCAGTAAGGCTCTTTGATGTGTTTCTTAAGGATTAAAAAATAAAATAAATAAAAATTTGTTATTTTTAATAAATTCATTAAATATTCAAGAGTACACAACATAAAAATCTCATACATTTAATGTGTTATTGATGAGAAGAATTTATTACCATTTTTTATATGTATCAGTTGATTAATCTTGGAACATTCTAAGTATGATTTTTAAAATTTTTATCAATATTTATTACCACTATGTTTGATGATTTTTTATTATTGGGATTTTTTTGGTATCTAGTTAAAAAAATTATTTGTGTGTTGGAATAAAAAAATAGAGAATTTTTTATATAAATTTGATGTTATGGGTATTTTTCTTGGTGGGATCCCTATAAGAAACCATTTTAGAACATATAGTATTAAAAAACTAAAATTTTTTGTGAGACTAAACATGGAATTTATTCAAATTTGTAATAATTGTTAGTGATGATCAATTATATACTTGAACCATGTTTTGATGCTCAATGAGCTAATATTAAAAATGATTAAACTCAATTCTGGGATATCAATTAAAAAAATAAAAATAACATGAATAATTTTATGAATTGTAAAATGAAATAAAAATAATATGTAATGATGATAATCTTAATAAATAATGAAAAAATCATAATAAATGTGAGCAGAGCCTAAATTATGGTGAATTGGAGGAATTTGACACTAAAGAAGTGTTATATGAGTGTAATAGTTTATTAGTTTCATATTATGTGGATGAATTACAAGAATTTTAAAAAAAAAATTCACAAGAGGATTCCCTTAATGGGGATGAAAAAGGTAATTTTTATTTCTATTCCCCATAAAAATAAAGAGAAAATCTTATGTACTTTTTGAGAAAATGGATATTTAGGTGCATGAAAAAAAAATAATATTAAATATCTAGAAAATCATAAAGATATTTTCCTAAAATATTTAGTGAAGTGATGATTTTATAGGTTTTGTAATTGGTTGATGAAAGAATAAAATTTGAAAACATTAATTCTAGAAAATTTTTCGTTTATTTGATAATGGGTAGACCTTATTTTGAAATTGTTAACCCCATAATTTTTATCTTGGATCCTTATTAATATGGAGTTAAATTGTTGAAAATTTTATTTTAGTTAAATGATATTTGACTTCTCAATATCCTTATTCAAAGACATGGAAATCAATGTTAACAATTTAAAGAGAAATATATTTAGTCTAGAATTTGAAGATTATGATCTTCTTAAAAACGAACTAAAAAATTTCTACACTAAAATTGAACAGGATCATAGACATGATCCCACTCTTTATTTTAAGGATGGAATTTTTGAATATGATATTAATATTGAATTTAAAAACACTCCTACAAACCATCCCAAAATTCCATCTAAACTGATATCAAGGTCAATTATCTAGTAACCCGAAGATTTTTACCAATGTCCAAAGGCCAGAGACAATGACCTTTCCATCCAGAGATAACCTCTTTGAATTATTTATCCCAGAAAAGATTATAATAAAAAAAGTACACAATAGAAACATAAGTAGAGAAAAAATTGAAACATATATCTCGAAGTGTAAAGATATTCTATAAAAACTGATGGTGTAACATATCAAAAAAACATATCTTGGTGGTCTAAGAACACCCATTATGTCCCATTTCACACACAATTGGTAACCCTATCATAATCCAACTAATAAATATGAAATAATGAGAACCTAATATCAGAACATAATGGTTGAAAACACCAAATGGTATAAGGAGGATGTGAGTTATAGATCCCCATATGGCTCCACCAATGATTTTATATAGTTACTTTATATGGTAATTAAAATATTCCAAATTAAGATTATAATAAAAAGTTTATGAATATTAGTTTAAAATATAGTTTTAAACCTTTCAAAATAATTTATCAAACCAAACATATAGTAAATTCAATTTCTCCATTTAAAAGCTAATCATTTTCTTGAAAGTATTTGAAAAATATTTCCAAATAATAATTTAGATAATCAAGGAAATATGTGAATATGTACCAAATACTAAAAACAATAAAATATTTAATTCAATAGATTCATGTTTCATGATAACAATAAATAGATCAATCAAGACTAGTAATAATCAGGAAAGGATATTCTAGTTCCAATTGATGACCAAGAATGGTTTCATGCATTGAGTATTAAGAAAACATAGGTCTTGGGTATCACTTAGGTATGATAGTAATTCAATAATAGACTAGATAATCAAATATCATCATGAGTAATCGTCAGTATTATATATTAACTCATGAGTCCTAGAAAACTAGTTCTATACACACTTGATTTCCAATATTCACGTCTATATCCAAATCTTTTCATGTTCACTATAAATCGAAAAGATTAGGTGTGACTCCTCTATTGAATCATATATATCAGTCATCTCATCTAACTATCTTGGTTTCTATGACTAGTCAAATAAGGTGATTATGATAATCAATTAATGGGGATCAATGTTGGGATCTATATCAATATTAATCATGGTCTCATGCGCTCAAAATTTAAATAAAAGGAATATTCACTTAAATCACATCTCACTCTCACCCATGAGCTCCATCAATGTAAATAATCCATTTTTCAAAACCCATTAATGGGATGTACAAGAATTAATAAAGTTATAATAATGGATTATTACAAAATACAATCATCTTAAAGTATAAAACAAGATATTAATCATCATCAATTAAATTAAAAACAATTTCATAAGTTAAATATTTTAAAATTTTATTCATTCCTAATTTCATTCATAAACTATCATGGTAATTCCAAATAGCCTTTAAAATAATTATTTATTTCCAATGACCTCAAAGGTATTCAAGAAAGTTTCAAAATTTAAAAATGATTAAGGTAAATTAATAACATGGGTTTACATCCTCTCTCTATGTGAATAAATAACTAATTTAAAATAAACCATGATCACTTGTTTCAAAACAAAGATATAATCATTCAAAGAGGTCTATTGGTCATTTAAAAACAATCAAGCACTGTAAACCACTTTGGAAAAATTTAAAAGTTCAACTAATTTCATTCAAATTAAGGTATTTAATTTTAGGAACAAAATTCTAGGCCATTGACCCAACTTTAACCAAATAGTCCTTTAAAATATCATTGAAATGAAATATAAAATAACATTTAATTTAACAATTCAAAAAAAATGCTAGATAAATCGATATCACATCCATTTAATTTATACCATGTTCAATTTAAAGAGAATAGGCTCAAAGAAAATTTCATAATGAATTTATAGAACAAATTTTAAAGAAAATTTCTTAAAAATGAAAAATAATATGTTTAGGAATTACAAATAAATAATGAATTTCAAGATGAATTAAAAACATAGAAACGCCTTATTTTAGATCCATAATCTAGCCGTAGTTAAACTAAAATGATTCACTATTTATGTCAATAACTAGATCTAGGAACATATATATTGATATAAGATATAAGGGATATTGGATCCAAAATTACACATCAATCATACATGATCCAATGGAACACAAGTACATCACATCCTCTTGGAAGAAATAATCAAAAGAATAAGAGATATTGAAGTTTGTGAGTAGTAAAATTTACCATAATATTTTCACTTATTTGATCGACACTTCAACCTGCTAATAAGTGAGGTTATAAGATCCAAAATTCATCTAGAGACCAAAAAAATCCAAAGGATAAATTTAAATATGATTGGTAGGAGTTTGGGTTAATTACATGGTTTTAGGGATTATAATTACATTATTCATAGAATTAAAAATTGTTTGCATAGTTCCATGGGTTTGGTTGCATAGTTAGTTTAACAGTTCGCCTAACCTTATACCATAGACAAAGCCACTAAAAGGGATACATTGTTATGTTTCATATTTAGTTTAACCATGAGAAAATTGTGCAACTCATCCGGTTCAAGTTATATGGTTTGGATATAGGGTTATCTAACTATACACCCCTACCTGGGCTATGGGAAATGTTTCACTATTTACCTACATTGTTTTTCAAACCTTGCATGAATAATGAACAGGCCTGAAAGCATTAAAAAAATCCAAAAAACATAGGAAACAACCCGTGAAGAAATCCAATTAAAGGATACTCAAATCAATGGTTCAAAACACCAAAAATCAAGTAACATGTGTTACAAACTACCCATCATGGGACTTTTTTCACTATAAAGCTTCCTGAACAAAATAAATAAAAATATGACATAAAAATAATTCCCCCACTCATATTGTTATGTAGAAAGACTATATTCTAGAAGAGAGACTCACCTAATGGCTAAAAACACACACACAACCCCAAGATCAACACCACAATATCATCACACTTCTCCAAAACAAAGAAAAATTTGATACTTGGTGTATAATCTCCCAACTATTTAATTGTTCACCAAAATTGTGTATCATAAAAAAATCACAGTCTTTTGACCCAAATAAGAGACTTAAACTACTCACCACAGAGAAAAAAATAAGATCAAACATTCACATGAAAGGTACGAAACTATCATGGATTTATACCTTGAGTAAGTACTCAATGGTAACATATAATTTTCAACACCAAGACTCACCTCATGATGAGATCATCAAATCACACTTTAGTACCTCCAAGTGTCTCATCCCTTAAGGAATCACATCATCCTAGTTACCTGTGTACCATCCAAAGATCTATCTAATTTCATTGTGAAAGAGTTCAAACATCATGGTTAGTGAAAAATAAGTCCCTACACTCTAATTAGTAAGATCACCCAAAATATAAAAATTGAGCTCTAACCAACAAAGAAAACATTAGTTTATCATTGAACAACATCCAACATGAACTGTATCCAACAACAACCATAGGAAGACATCCATGGAAGAAAATATATGTGATTTTAAAGAACAAAACCCCCCAAACATCTTTAGGTTCCTCAGCATAATATTACACTCCATCATAAGTATCAAAAAGAATATCAAGGAACTAAATTAATTAAAAAAAAGATGACTATGAATTCAAGATTTCACATCCACAAGGAACAACCCTAGAGGTCATGAGAAAAAAATCCATACACATGATAAAAATCAAGTTAAAAATAGTTCATCCACAAAGAACAGAAAAAATACACCATGATCTCTAGAAAAATGGTTTCCAAAAACAAAAAATACATAATAAGGAAAAACTAAAGGAGTTTCCAATTTCACATCAGAATCAACATGATAGATCAATATCAACCAACACCAGAAAAAGGTGGTTAAAAGATACTCCACTGCATGAAAATATCCACTCAAAGGCCTATGGCTAGAGCTTAATTATTTTAAATCATCAGTATCCCCATAGTCAAGATCTGATGATCCCCAACTGAAACATACCTTTTTGGTCCCCCCAACTTATAGAACCTATTAAGGTTACCCAAATAGATAAACCTTTTAAAAACTATTTGATATTTTTAATACAACTTTCTAGGATGACCAAGTTCACCACACTAGAAATACACGAGAGGCTGCATCCTTTCCAAAAGAGGAAATCCTTACTCAACCATTCATGAGTCATTTTCCCTCTAAATTATCTTATCTAGTTCCTCTTAAGAAAAAATCCCTATCAAGCATCTACTGATAAGAAATATACTAGGATAAAATAATGGTGAATAAAAGGAATGTGTGATTACCTATTCTAAAACAAATAACTATACTGAATTCATTAAAAACAATCACATATATCAAACATAAAAAACATGAGAATTTATTATCACACACCACAACCGATAGCTCATCTTGACTAAAACCCAAGAACATAATAAATATCTCTTTATTCACTTACTCAGTATACTACCAATGAAAGAAGATATACTTCAATAATTACCAATAAATTATTTCATATAGATAGGAGGTAATAATGACTTCACACCCCTCCTGGATATGTCCCTAAAATTGATATTTGATAGACTCATCCTTTAGAAAATTATGAGTATTTATAGAATTAAAGATCACATACAATTATTCAATAGACATTACAACCTCAAGAGAACCTCATTGAACTTTATAAGATGGTGGATGAAATTCCATGAAGTCAAGGATAATATGAAAAGCTAGATGGTCTATGGATTCGATACTCAATATAGAGTATAGGTACAGTCTTCGACTATATATTCCACTTCTATAAAATGTAAAGTAATACTCCAAAAATTGGACAAAATAATGGACATTATATATTTCATGTAAAATTTATAGTGATTTATTTTGGGTCATAATCAAACATAGGCTCCTCAATTCTACCATACTAAAAAACCTGATACATAATAAATGTATTCTAATATATTTCAAGAAATCTATAAACAACTTTCTCAAAACATCATTGGCTTTAAACCACACAAGATTTTACCATTTATAAAACATTAATACTTCCTTACAAAATGGAATATCCTGTTATAAATACATTATTAGGTCCAAAAGGGGCCAAGATTTCCTTAGAGTGGGGTGAGTTGGGGTATGTATATTCTTTTCAAAATTCTTCTTACCCCACTAGATCTTGGCATATTTATTATAAATTTTACTTCATTTTATCTCTATTGTCTATATTTATTTTATAGTTTCCTAATTTATCTAATGATGTTGCATAGAAAGTAAAATAAAAAAGAGACCACATAGAAACAAAAATTTTAATTTGGTTTAATGTCATTGGGATGCATTGATGGAGAATGAAATGGGAATTTTTCAACAAAATAAAAACACTAGGGGCTACTTCAAATACAAGGTTCAAGAAATATCACTTCTCTACCTAGGATTTTTTTCCTTTACAATTATTTGGGTCAGCTCACTACTTTCCCAATGGTCACTCTCTATGTCTCTTTCTCTATCTCACTATAGGTGGGAAGGATCACCATCCTTATCTTCTTTTTACCACTACTCTAGAAGGGATCCACACACAGTTTATGGACTTTTAGGTCCCTTTATTATCACTATTAAATACATCCTCAACTTTATGTATATTCTCTATTGAAGTTATTTCTGGGAATTTTCATTACATCAATGAAAGCACATGGATCATCCCTTCCAATTTATTTTCGATTGGAATGAACTTCTATTCTTTGTGTACATAGAAACTACATCCCCTTTTTCAAGATCATCAATAGATGTCAAATCATTATTTCACTACATTGAATGTAGTAGTGAATAAACTTCTTCTAAAATTATGGTTGAATATTACAGATCCTTAGTCTTTAACTTATTACAAATTCATATATGACAATGATATTTCTCACTAGTAATTTCTGGTTTGTATCTACTTACACAAGTCCCTAATAATAGTTCTATACATAGGTATTCCATGAAGCTTCATTTCCACTCGATAGATAAAAATATTTTTCCACGTAA
This sequence comes from Viscum album, assembly GCA_963277665.1. Taxonomy (NCBI): domain Eukaryota; kingdom Viridiplantae; phylum Streptophyta; class Magnoliopsida; order Santalales; family Viscaceae; genus Viscum; species Viscum album. The sequence goes on from OY728131.1 coordinate 136,481,778, forward strand.
TGTTAGATGGAGAAAATTTATTTTGTGATCTATTTTAGTCCATTCATGAGTTTCCTTAAACCCTCTACTAAATTCCCTTATTTCTCCATGAACTACCTTTCACCATCCGGTGCGAGTTCTTCATGGACCACCTCTTATTCTATGGACCACCTCTTCTTTTATGAACCATGTCTTCTTATACAGACAACCTCTTCTTCGGCGGACCAACTCTTCTTCTATAGACTATATCTTCTTCAATGTACCCTTATCCTATGTGAGCTTCAGAGCCCCAAAAATAACATTCAAAAACAATTTAAGCAAAGTACTTTTCCTTTCATGGAATCCTCACCTCATTAACTCTTCTCCTTTATGGAATTCTCCCTCAAAAGTAATTCAATACTCACTGAATTCATCCATGAGAGATGATATTATCTACTGTAATTCAAGATTCTTTGTGTTCATATTAGAGGTCATTATATAGAAAAACAGATAATCCAAACCCGTTAATCTAGTTTACCTAAAACATAATTGTTGTTCAACCTTCACCGCGTACTTTTCTATATAGTCTGCATAGTGACCTTCTCCTTTAAGGCAGCCTATGGTATCCAAAAATGAAACAATTTGAAGAAACCATGATCCCCACCTCATTTTTCAAAAAAAATAGCCTCTTGAAAACTTGAAGCCTCTCATGAACTATGAGCCTCCTGTAAATAGTTTCCCTAAGCATCCCACGTATCATGCTTCACATTCCACAAAGCATTTATATACATAAATATTTCTTTTCCAATTTTCTATCACCATTCCACGTACCTCATCCATGGTCGATGAACTGTGTTTCATAGAATCCTTTATATAAACCCTCTTTTTCCAAAAACAAACTCAGTATTTTGAGGCCAAAAAATTTGGAAAACAGTGTGAAATTGATTCACCTTAAAAAAAACTTCTTTAAAACAGAAACCATACTCATCCGTATTCATATAGATTTGTCAACCAACACAATCACCCCAAAATAATCGAGAGGACACCTTGAGGGAATTTTTTCTATCATCCATCAATGTTTTAAAAAATCCATTACCATCTCATGGAAATTATTACATGGATATAAAATAGTGAACCCATTTTCCTATTTCCAAAACCATTCAAATTTTATATCCATTATAATAAAAAATTTATTCTGAAAACATTAGTTTGAACATCAAACAAGAGTATTTTAAAATAAATTATTCCTAATAAAATATTTTACCAGAACACAACATTTTTAATTTAATACACTTTTCAAAGAAATCACTAAAACTTTTTTTTGAGACACAAACTTGGTTTCATGGTGGTTTTAAAACCATAAACAAGGAATCAATGTTAAAACAACCAAACAAATGTATAAGAAAAACCACATGCATAACTCTCTAATTGAACTCACATGATTGATGTAGTTTTGGAAGAAAATTAATGGGGTTAAAAGTTTTGGTTATAGTAGAACTATGTAGGGATTGGTTGTATAGGGTGATAAACCACACACCAACCTCATAATAGTTCTGGGATTAATTTCTAGATAAGCCTCACTGATTCCTCGTAGTTTAACAGACTGTGAAGAAACAATGTGGCTTTGATCATATTCTAATTCCAACCCAAAATAATAATAGATTCCAAAAAATCAAGGATAATCACATCAGGAATCAAAATATCATCTACCATTAGAAAAAAATCATAATAAAGACTCAAGTAACCACTTTCCTTGATAACTCAAGTCTCACCATGAAGTGTTAGTGATCAAGAACCCACACACAAACTTACTATTCAGTACCAACACATTCTTAATCTCTTTAATACCATGACTCCGATAAAATAACCTAAGGTATTTCAAGGATACATACATCCTTTCAATAATGTTCAACTTTGATAACATTTGAAATGAACCATCCCATAATTACATCAAAACCAACATCTGAGTTAATTAACTAATAACTCAAAGTGATTTACAGATCTCCATGAGCTGATGATAGAAACTTGGGAATAAATAGACATCATTTGGTAATTATTTCACCCTTAAAACATGATAATAAATAATTAACATTAAATAAACAACATCAGATAAACACATCTAAACATATATATCATAGAACTGAGTGACTCTATAAAAAACTAAAAAAGGAAAAAAAACCCAAAACTCATCTCCAGGTAGTCCATGAACACTGACCATGTCCCAAGACACCCTCCCATAGTAACACTCGAACAAACCTAGAAATTATTATGAGATAATTTCACATGATATAATATCATAAATTCTAGAAACACCAAATGAGACAAGCAGTGTGTGAACTATAGATCCCAGTAGGATTCAACCATTGATTCAATATAGTTACATTACGAATATTCTAAATTATAGTACAACAAATAGAGTATTAATATTATTTTAAAATATAGTTTTAGACATTTCAATAATAATTTATCAATAAATACCAGTAAAACATTCAATTTCACAACTTAAAAACTAAAAATTATCTTAAAAATGTCTAAATAACATTTCAAAAGCTAAATCGAAACAATCAAGAAAAGAAGAGGATATGAATATAATATCAAAATATGAATAAGATTAAATAAAATATATTCAAGGTTCATGATAATAGTAAGTAGACCAATCAAGAGCAGTAATCAATCATGAATGGAAACTTCAGTGCCATGTGGTGACAACGGATGATTTCATGAATCTATTAACTAGAATATGGATGTCATGGGTATAACCTAGTTAGGATAGTTATTATACTATATACTATTTAATAAAAACCCCTCATGAAAAACTTTCACACTTACATATAGTCTCATGGATTTCAAAAAAACTAGTTCCATGAATGCACTCTTTCCTATCTACACATCTATATAATGAACCTTTCATGATCTATATAGATCCACTAGATAGGATGTGAGACCACCGGTGAATGATATATCTTGGTTATCCCATATAACTATATAGGTTCCCCTAATAATTCAAAATAGGTGAGTGAGATAATCAAGTTACAGGTATCATAATAGGAATCCTTATTAATATTAATCACAGGCTTATAACCTCAACATTTAAATAATGCGAACACTCCATAAAATGTAACAGCCCAAGATTTTATAAAAAATATTCTTTTTAATTATTGTCTTGTGTTGTACGCTACACCAAAAGGAGCTTGCACAACACGCATCCTTGACTTGCCTTGCATTACACGCAATCGCGACCTTCCTCGATAGCGTGTGTAATACGCAATACCGAGTTTCACTAAACAACGATATTCTATTAAAATATTATTAAAAATAGTCATTATGAATAGTAATAACCACTTTTTGAAATTCTGTAAATCTTATTTTTCAAAATGAACTTCATTTTTGGATTCAGAGTATCGAATTTAGCCTAAGGTGAAATTTTGGTACATTTCGGATAACTTTCATATTCTGATGAATAGTGAAAATTACTAAATTATAATTAAAAAACAACTTTTTTAATCGAAATAATTAATAGTGATAAATTATTAATTGGAGTAGTTTTAAAGTATATTTAGAATATCTTTTTACGATTTAATACAATGTTGGTCATTGGATGTAATTGCACATTTAAACCAGACATAAACAAATGTCAATCTTTTGATAGATATCGTTTCTTAAAAACACGCTATTTGTTTTAACAGCAGTATTTAATTACAAAATTAATTAATTCAACTTCAATGTTATGAATTTGGTAAAATAGACTTCATTTTTGAATTCGGAATATGAAATATAGCTTAGGATGAAATTTTGGCATTTTTCTAAAAACCTTCATTTTTTGATGAATAGTGAAACTACTAAGTGGTAGTTAAAAAACTGAATTTTTCATAAAACTTAATTTTACTGCTTCTGTGCATGGAATTTCAAAAGTACGAGAGACACGGTTGATGTCAGTAAGTAAAATTTGGTTCAATGAGATGAAAATAATTTTTGGTGAATAGTAACTTTTTACTTTTATTTACCATGGTTAAAAGTAAATAGGGTAATTAAGGGTAAGAATGATATTAATATTACCCTAACACATGTCCTAATTCTATTGGACAAGTGTATCTCGACCAAAAACAACCTTAAGTGTAACATATTATCATTTAGGCCCACTTGGATTAGATTAGGACATTTATTATTATTTATTTCAAAGAAGAGTTAAAAGAGTTAAAATCAAAGTTTATTCACTAAAACATTTTTAATATGGGGTTATACATAAGATAAATTGGACTATAAATATTCATTAGAAAGATAAAAAGATTTCCTACATGATGATATTTTATTTGTAATTTTTAGACATCAAATAATTTAATTTATTTATGACACAAAGATTATGCAGTAATTATCTTATTAATGAAATATTGACAAAATTGATAATATAAATACCAAAATAAATGTAATTTAAGACTTTTTATGAATTACACTAATTTTCTAGGTTACTAAGATATATTAATGTTGATTTAATCAACTTGGTTAGAACATATAATTCTGTTATGACTTTCACAAAAATCATATATCAAATAGTGTCAAAATTGACACAAAATAGTTTTTAAATAAAATATTATATTATTAATTGTTATTTTATTCCTAAAAATCTAAGGTTCGGCAAAATGACTTAGATAAGGATATATATATTAATAATAAACAATTTGGGGTTCGTTTGGCATGTTATAGTAAGTTTATTAACCATATAGTGAAAGAAAACAAAAAGACACGGTAAAAGTTAGATTATTTAACTTAGAGTTAAATCTAATTGATAAGGTTAAAATAAGAACCTAAACTTGTCTAAATCCTATTGGTTGATAGGATTTCGACCCATCCCCACTTTAGATTCGAAATAAGACCCTTTGGAACCATTATAAACCGATTTTTACTTTAATATAAAATAATATTTTGAGATATTCCTAAGGTGCCCCTCTCCTCCCTTATAAAAGGACACCTCCTCCCCCTCCTCCTCACACCAATTTGAGCACTCAAGCTCGGACAACCCCTGCCAAAATCTCTTCTCCATTTCCCTAGAAACATCCTAGAGGTTATGGTCTTCCTCAAAGACCAATTTTAGTGCCTTAATAGGTGGTCTCAAAGAGGCACTTCAAAGAAGAGGTAATTACCGTTACCAATTCTTTCATCTTTATTTCTTCTCCCACTTCTTCTTCTTAGGTTGTTTCATTATGAAGTAATAACATCAGTATAACTCATATACGGATATGTTATTATAAGTATGAAACAACCCTATTTCACCATCTATCCATCCTATGGAAAAAGAAATCACCGCGCGTGCGTACGTACGGAATACCGTCTCCACGCCGTGGTGTAATCTATTTTCCACCACCACCTTACATGGATGGGTATAATGGTGTAAAGAATAACTATACATAGTTATTAAAACATCATATTGATTCTGATATATTGTATAATCTACTCCAATTCAATTCAATATTTATAGAAATGATATCATCGCTCGTGCGTACGTACGGACTACCGTCTCCACGACGCGATGAGATTCATTCTCCATGTTAACCATTTAAGAATGATTATAATATATATATAAGAAATAATAATGAAATATATGACATTATAAAGCTACTGGATTTATGTATATATATACATATGTATGTCATCTACTTACTTCCATTTCAAGACAATAAGGAAAGGAAAACAGCGTTCATGCGTACGTACGGACTACCGTCTCCATGAACGGTGTTTTTCATTTTATTTATCTACCTATTATATATATATATACTGAATATATATGATATATAAATCATATTTTATATTCTGGAAGTGAGTAAATCATGATATAAGTAATAATGATGTCAAGAACAACAAGTCAAAACACCTACGATAAATGAAACGATTTTACCCAAAACGCTTCTTTAACATGGAATTTACAAAAGAACGGGTAATATAATGTCATAAGTGAACCATATATGATATCATAACAATTAATATGATTCTGTAATAAGTCAATAACATGATTTAAATCATTATACAGGAGGTTCGGACACTTACAAAGCAAGTCGGACCTAAGGTAAGGGAAATATCACAATCTCATTTTTATCCGAGATTGTTTATTCGTAAGTATTTACTGGGGTGTATTTTATCATCCACATCCATGTTTCATAAATATGTAATATTATTTCCATCTACCTACAATTGTTTAAATCCATTTTTACCCTTCGGTGAGTTTTTAGTAATATGTATGAAAGGAATCTTTGGTCGTTTTTCATACGAGGTACTTTTTGACTTTTCCGACAAAAGTACGAAGAATGTTTTTTTTAACTTATACGGAAAGAATGGATTTTTAAAACAGCATTTCCAAGAAGATTACTTTACAAGTTTTCAAGTTTATTTTTAATCAACTTCTTTTATTTTAAAGTTGTATGACATGTTATGAAAGGAAAAATGTTTTTGAAGAAGAAAGGATATTTTCCTCAAGAATGGAGTTCAAGTATTATTTTCCATCTAAGATAATAAAGGGTTCTGTTTTTATCCCTATTATTAAATTGATTTGATCATGTTGTGATGAATTATGTTTATGAATTCCTTTATCTTATATGAATTGTTTTATGATGTCATGATGTTTCAAGAATCCCATTTTTATTACATGGGTTACGCTATGATGTATGGTTTATGATTATGTGGCACACATAAGAAGGGATTCATTATAAGATGGGTGGGACCTATATCTCCCTCCAATGCATTGGGTAAAGATTTTATATCTCATGAGATAGACAGGGCTGGAACGGTAGGTTATACCGGTTCAGTGAAACAGGACTGAAACGAGGGTTACTCGATTCAGAAAGGGACTTTGTCCACTAAGATAGTCTTGGCAATTAGTCTTGACTAACAAGAAATGATTCTCTATGATTATGTGTGTATGACACAAAGTTTCATGTTTTAAGTTATGATTATTGGGATTACTTTTTCACTGCCATGATTTATCCCATGATTATGAAATTATGCTCTCTTTTGCAGGTTATGATTTCCAAAATGTTATGTTCTTATGAATATGATGTGATTGATATTTATTTTGTTTACCCTTACTGAGCATTTGAGCTCACCCTTTTATGTTTTCTTTTCCCCAGGATATAAAGAAAGGTTTTAGGTAAAAAAAAAAGAAGATCTTTATGGGATATTTTGAAGATCTTTCACCACGATTAGAAGATTATAGTCCGAGTTTCCAAAGACACTAAACTATTACGGTCCTTGTGTGTGTGTTTTTTTTAATGTACTAAGTATTCCGCAAAAGTAATGTAATATCAATGTACGTCAAGATACGGGTCTCTACAGTTGGTATCAGAGGCAAAGGAGGTAGGAATGTATCCGATCCTTGGGAACTCTCACATGTGAGCGTTGGACGAAGCATGGCTCTCCGCCCGAGGGCTTCATGTGAAAATGGCTGCCACTGGGGATGGTGGTGTGTCCCGCCCAGGGGGTGTAGCCGCCCATGGAGTGCCCTGATAGGTATCAACTATAGTCCACTGGAAGTAATTCCAGACCGTTACAGTTGGTATCAGAGGAAAGGTTTAGTCAACCTTTGGAAACTAGGATGCGAAAACGTTAGTGTGATCCCTAGAGATATTTCTAAGGTATGTCTAGGGATGTCCCTATGGATAAGTATACGTATAGGTTATAGTAATAGAATTACGCTAACGATCATAGAATTAAACCTAAGATGTTGGATATTGAAGGTACTCCCCCTTTATTATGTTGTTTTCCCTAGCATGATTTTTGCCTCTCACACTATTCTTTTTGGGTTTTAGACGATGGCTGGAACCCGAAGGAACCGTGTTGATCAATGCAATGGACAATGCAATGATTGCCCTCCTGAACAAACAAATGTTATGGGAGATGGAGTGCAAAATCTTATTGCTATACTTACACAAGTTATGAATCATTCTGGACTTCCAAATGAGCAGAGAAGGGAACAATATTCTATTGAGTCCTTCATGAGGCAATGTCCACCTTCTTTCAGTGGGTCTTCTGATCCACTTGTGGCTGAACAATGGATCAGTACTACTGAAAAGATATTTTCAGTTCTTCAATGTTCTGAACATGATAAAGTCATCTTAGCAGTATATCGTTTGGAAGGTGAAGCTGATCAATGGTGGAATCTTATCAAGAATACGAGGCCAAGAGATGAAATTGAGTCCATGGAATGGGACGAGTTCAAGAACTTGTTTTTCAGTAAGTACTTCCCTCATATTCTTCGAACAAAGATGGAGAAAGAGTTTCTTGAACTAAAGCAAAGGGACGATGAATCTGTTGGTACCTATGAAGCAAATTTTACAAGACTTGCAAGGTACGCTTCTGGTATTATCATCCAACCTGAAAGTAAAGTTGATCGATTTTTCAGTGGCTTAAAACCAAGTCTTCAAAGGGCATTAGCTATAAGAGACTTCAGTAGATATGAAGAAATTGTGCGTTGTGCTATCAAGGTAGAAATGGAAGTTGGTGTTACATATCCATCTCATGGTTTTGACAAGAAACGAAAGATGGAGTTCAAGGAGAAATCTCAGAATAATGGTGAAAAGAAGATGAATGTTTCCTTATGCACAAAGTGTGGAAAGAAGCATGGTGGAGATTGTCTTAAAGGGACTAGAAAATGTTTTAAGTGTGGAAAAGAAGGTCATCGAGCAGCTGAGTGTCGAAGTAATGGAAAAAGGATTTCTAATGATGTGAATAAAGCAAACACTGCAGAGAACGCACCACCAACACTTCAATGCTTCAAGTGCAAGGAAATGGGGCATTATGCTAATAATTGCCCTAATCCAAGGGTTAGTGATGATCAACATGAGCAACCACTTAAGGCAAAGGACAAAGGGAAATCACATGCGATCACTATTGGCAATATAGAATATGACAACAATGTGGTGGAATGATTAAGTGTTTATGTAATGGGATTCCAAAATAATGTTGTATCATTGAGTATTGCAATATTTATTAATGTGGTATTCAAAGTGATTGAGATATTTTTTGGAAATAAGATGATATGCGCATAATGAAGACGAGAAAATGAAATGTTTAATAGTATTCATGAGCTCATGATTGATATAAGGACTAAGTGATATCATGGTTTGAGTATATAGAATTTTGAGGATTTTGGTATGTGGAAAGTGTTAACTTTTAACTGCACTCATGTTTTCACTAAGGTATTCAAGAGAATACATGATTAAGGACTTTGAATGTTTGGAATGTGACCAACAAGACATATCTTATGATATGTGGGGATCAACGATAGTATTAAATCTCTGGTAATCATTGTCACTATATTATGAGAGTGGACTGCAGTATTATGTATAAGCCTAAAGATTAGATTGGATTATGTTGGACATAAGTTAGTATTGTTTAAGGATAGAAGATTTTTGATATTATTGATGGGATGTTATAGTAACGTAGTTTTAGAAAAAGGACAACCTGCAGGACGGGCGACAACCCATCGCTTCTGACAAGGCTGTAGGAATCGAACCCACAACCGAAGTGCGACTGGCCTTTATCGCCTACCACTGACCTACAGGAAGTCCCTGTTTAGTAGAAACTAGTGTTATTATATTAAGCAGTATGATATATGATGTATAAGCCCATTTTAGGAACCATATATGATTAATCTCACTATAGATCGACTTATGCATATAATTTTTGCAAACCTTTTGTTTGAGACAGATGGAATGACCCATCATTCTATCACATGATCTGCTAACACTTCATTAATAACAAATTCAACTTCATTTATTTAAGAGATGAAGTGGAAATTGTTCAAGGCACAAACAACAGTGAGATTGTACCAAAATAAAGTAAGTATTTATTCTAATTCAAATTTTCAACTTTAGGGAAATGATCTTGAAAACCAAAAATGTTGTCCTAGTGATCTTATACCTGATGAATCGGATGGTACCTTAGATCGTCACAAATTTATGGATTTGTGATTATTGGCTTTTCCATAGCCATGTTCTCTACCACTCTCCATCAGAACATGATGGTTAGATTTCTCTTCCATATCCATATTTTCACCTATGTGGAAACCCAATGATTAGATTATTTGGGTAACCGTTACGTTTCATACTTTTGTTTTTAAAGATTAGTTTTGATATTCCTTTTTATGATGTGGGTTTCTATTAAAGAAACTTTCAAATAGTAAACCATTTATAACCCCGACGAATTTCGAGGGCGAAATTCATTTTAAGGGGGGTAGAATGTAACAGCCCAAGATTTTATAAAAAATATTCTTTTTAATTAATGTCTTGTGTTGTACGCTACACCAAAAGGAGCTTTCACAACACGCATCCTTGACTTGCCTTGCATTACACGCAATCGCGACCTTCCTCGATAGCGTGTGTAATACGCAATACCGAGTTTCACTAAACAACGATATTCTATTAAAATATTATTAAAAATAGTCGTTATGAATAGTAATAACCACTTTTTGAAATTCTGTAAATCTTATTTTTCAAAATGATCTTCATTTTTGGATTCAGAGTATCGAATTTAGCCTAAGGTGAAATTTTGGTACATTTCGGATAACTTTCATATTCTGATTAATAGTGAAAATTACTAAATTATAATTAAAAAACAACTTTTTTAATCGAAATAATTAATAGTGATAAATTATTAATTGGAGTAGTTTTAAAGTATATTTAGAATATATTTTTACGATTTAATACAATGTTGGTCATTGGATGTAATTGCACATTTAAACCAGACATAAACAAATGTCAATATTTTGATAGATATTGTTTCTTAAAAACACGCTATTTATTTTAACAGCGGGATTTAATTATAAAATTAATTAATGCAACTTCTATGTTATGAATTTGGTAAAATAGACTTCATTTTTGAATTCGGAATATGAAATATAGCTTAGGATGAAATTTTGGCATTTTTCTAAAAACCTTCATTTTTTGATGAATAGTGAAACTACTAAGTGGTAGTTAAAAAACTGAATTTTTCATAAAACTTAATTTTACCGCTTCTGTGAATGGAATTTCAAAAATCCAAGAGACACGGTTGATGTCAGTAAGTAAAATGTGGTTCAATGAGATGAAAATAATTTTTGGTGAATAGTAACTTTTTACTTTTATTTACCACGGTTAAAAGTAAATAGGGTAATTAAGGGTAAGAATGATATTAATATTACCCTAACACATGTCCTAATTCTATTGGACAAGTGTATCTAGACCAAAAACAACCTTAAGTGTAACATATTATCATTTAGGCCCACTTGGATTAGATTAGGACATTTATTATTATTTATTTCAAAGAAGAGTTAAAAGAGTTAAAATCAAAGTTTATTCACTAAAACATTTTTAATATGGGGTTATACATAAGATAAATTAGACTATAAATATTCATTAGAAATCTAAAAGGATTTCCTACATGATGATATTTTATTTGTAATTTTTAAACATCAAATAACATAATTTATTTATGACACAAAGATGATGCAGTAATTATCTTATTAATGAAATATTGACAAAATTGATAATATAAATACCAAAATAAATGTAATTTAAAACTTTTTATGAATTCCAATAATTTTCTAGGTTACTATGATATATTAATGTTTATTTAATAAACTTGGTTCGAACATATAATTTTGTTATGACTTTCACAAAAATCATATATCAAATAGTGTCAAAATTGACACAAAATAGTTTTTAAATCAAATATTATATTATTAATTGTTATTTTATTCCTAAAAATCTAAGGTTCGGCCAAATGACTTAGATAAGGATATGTATATTAATAATAAACAATTTGGGGTTCGTTTGGCATGTTATAGTAAGTGTATTAACCATATAGTGAAAGAAAACAAAACGACACGGTAAAAGTTAAATTATTTAACTTAGATTTAAATCTAATTGATAAGGTTAAAATAAGAACCTAAACTTGTCTAAATCCTATTGGTTGATAGGATTTCGACCCATCCCCACTTTAGCTTCGAAATAAGACCCTTTGGAACCATTATAAACCGATTTTTACTTTAATATAAAATAATATTTTGAGATATTCCTAAGGTGCCCCTCTCCTCCCTTATAAAAGGACACCTCCTCCCCCTCCTCCTCACACCAATTTGAGCACTCAAGCTCGGCCAACCCCTGCCAAAATCTCTTCTCCACTTCCCTAGAAACATCCTAGAGGTTCTGGTCTTCCTCAAAGACCAATTTTAGTGCCCTAAGAGGAGGTCTCAAAGAGGCACTTCAAAGAAGAGGTAATTACCGTTACCAATTCTTTCATCTTTATTTCTTCTCCCACTTCTTCTTCTTAGGTTGTTTCATTATGAAGTAATAACATCAGTATCACTCATATACTGATATGTTATTATATGTATGAAACAACCCTATTTCACCATCTATCCATCCTATGGAAAAAGAAATCACCGCGCGTGCGTACGTACGGAATACCGTCTCCACGTCGTGGTGTAATCTATTTTCCACCACCACCTTACATGGATTGGTATAATGGTGTAAAGAATAACTATACATAGTTATTAAAACATCATATTGATTCTGATATATTGTATAATCCACTCCAATTCAATTCAATATTTATAGAAATGATATCATCGCTCGTGCGTACGTACGGACTACCGTCTCCACGACGCAATGAGATTCATTCTCCATGTTAACCATTTAAGAATGATTATAATATATATATAAGAAATAATAATGAAATATATGACATTATAAAGCTACTGGATTTATGTATATATATACATATGTATGTCATCTACTTACTTCCATTTCAAGACAATAAGGAAAGGAAAACAGCGTTCATGCGTACGTACGGACTACCGTCTCCATGAACGGTGTTTTTCATTTTATTTATCTACATATTATATATATATATATACTGAATATATATGATATATAAATCATATTTTATATTCTGGAAGTGAGTAAATCATTATATAAGTAATAATGATGTCAAGAACAACAAGTCAAAACACCTACGATAAATGAAACGATTTTACCCAAAACGCTTCTTTAACATGGAATTTACAAAAGAACGGGTAATATAATGTCATAAGTGAACCATATATGATATCATAACAATTAATATGATTCTGTAATAAGTCAATAACATGATTTAAATCATTATACAGGAGGTTTGGACACTTACAAAGCAAGTCGGACCTAAGGTAAGGGAAATATCACAATCTCATTTTTATCCGAGATTGTTTATTCGTAAGTATTTACTGGGGTGTATTTTATCATCCACATCCATGTTTCATAAATATGTAATATTATTTCCATCTACCTACAATTGTTTAAATCCATTTTTACCCTTCGGTGAGTTTTTAGTAATATGTATGAAAGGAATCTTTGGTCGTTTTTCGTACGAGGTACTTTTTGACTTTTCCGACAAAAGTACGAAGAATGTTTTTTTTAACTTATACGGAAAGAATGGATTTTTAAAACAGTATTTCCAAGAAGCTTCCTTTACAAGTTTTCAATTTTATTTTTAATCAACTTCTTTTATTTTAATGTTGTATGACATGTTATTAAAGGAAAAATGTTTTTGAAGAAGAAAGGATATTTTCCTCAAGAATGGAGTTCAAGTGTTATTTTCCATCTAAGATAATAAAGGGTTCTGTTTTTATCCCTATTATTAAATTGATTTGATCATGTTGTGATGAATTATGTTTATGAATTCCTTTATCTTATATGAATTGTTTTATGATGTCATGATGTTTCAAGAATCCCATTTTTATTACATGGGTTACGCTATGATGTATGGTTTATGATTATGTGGCACACATAAGAAAGGATTCATTATAAGATGGGTGGGACCTATATCTCCCTCCAATGCATTGGGTAAAGATTTTATATCTCATGAGATAGACAGGGCTGGAACGGTAGGTTATACTGGTTCAGTGAAACAGGACTGAAACGAGGGTTACTCGATTCAGAAAGGGACTTTGTCCACTAAGATAGTCTTGGAAATTAGTCTTGACTAACAAGAAATGATTCTCTATGATTATGTGTGTATGCCACAGAGTTTCATGTTTTAAGTTATGATTATTGGGATTACTTTTTCACTGCCATGATTTATCCCATGATTATGAAATTATGCTCTCTTTTTCAGGTTATTATTTCCAAAATGTTATGTTCTTATGAATATGATGTGATTGCTATTTATTTTGTTTACCCTTACTGAGCATTTGAGCTCACCCTTTTATGTTTTCTTTTCCCCAGGATATAAAGAAAGGTTTTAGGTAAAAAAAAGATCTTTATGGGAGATTTTGAAGATCATTCACCACGATTAGAAGATTATAGTCCGAGTTTCCAAAGACACTAAACTATTACGGTCCTTGTGTGTGTGTTTTTTTTAATGTACTAAGTATTCCGCAAAAGTAATGTAATGTCAATGTACGTCAAGATATGGGTCTCTACAAAAAATCCCATATGACTCTCACCTCCAAGATCCCTCAAAGTAAATAATAAATTTTTAACACCCGTAAATGGGAATTAAAAGAATAAAAACATGTTACATTAAGGGTTAATTATAATAGAGGATCATTATAAAGTGACAACCAGATCATCAAACATCATCAATAAAATTCAAAAATATTTTCATCAATTAAACATTTAAAAGGTAATTCATACCTAATTACTTTAAAAAACCATAATTCTAATTTCAAAGGTATCATTAAAAAGATCATTTATTTCAAAATACCACAAAATTAATTCATGTAACTTTCAAAATTTAAAAAGGATTATGTTCGATTAAAAACATGGGTTTACACCCTCTTTCTTTTTGAATAAATCACTCATTTCAAATAAACCAAGAATTTCCATTTAATATCAAAGGTAATATTATTAAAATGGGCTCTTGGTTATTTCAAAAATACAAATACTTGAATTTGTTTAAATAATCTCAAATAGTTCATTTCATTTCATTCATATCAAGGTATTTAATTTTAGGAATAAAAACCTAGGCCAGATCCCTCAACTTCAAAAAATAATCCATAGAAAGATTATTGAAAATGAATCCATACAAACATGGTAAGTAACAACTCAAAAAATGTGGGAGAGATCAAATCATGACCATTTAATTCATACCATGTTTAATTCAAACAGAGGAGATTCAAAGAAGATTTCATATGGGATTTAAAAAAAATCATAGCAATTATCTTATAAATTAAGAAACATGTATCTATGATTTCTCAATAAATAATGAATTATAAGATTAAGGAAAGGAATAAAATTGCATAAGTGAAAATCCAGAATCCAACTGAAAAGAATCCGAGATGTGTCACCTCTGATGGAAATCACCAGATATAGAAAGTGGCATCTTGATAAAAGATAGAAGATATCCTAGATCCAGAATACCACATCAACTATCCATGAACCAATTGAACACAATGACATAATAACATCTTGGAATAATGAATCCAAAAATAATAAAAATATAAGGACCAAAGGAAAATAAATTATTAGAATATGATATCCTCTTTGATCCACCATTAAAAATTTTGGGTGATCTAAATTTACTCTAGAGTCCTCCAAAATCCAAAGTATTGATTTATGTTTGAGTGGGAGGATTTTAGGTTTAATTAAGGGGTTTCATGGTTTTAATTAGAATTTTCATAGAATTAAATACCATAGAAATTATTTTCTAAGTTACGTTACATTTTCAGTACTTACCATGCTCCTAAATATGTGCTCCAAATAGAGAAAGTGGGAGAGATTCTTGGTTAGGATGAAAAATTAGTTTAACCATGTGAAAACTATGTGACCCCTTTTATTCTAGTTGGATAGTTTGGATGCACAATTTTTCTAACTATTCACTGAACATGTTCCTCTATAGGGGATACTATAATCATTTCACACGTTAGATATAGGTTTTTTTAACCATGTGTGTACTATGAACAGGCCTTAAACAATAAAAAACATTGAAAACCCCAAGAAAAAAACTGTTATGAGATCCAATCAACAAATACTAAAATAAATGTGCAGAAACACCTAAAAGTAAGAAACATGATATTACACACACATTATTATATCTTATATGGGAACAATTCTTCATAATTAGTTACTTCTAGTTTCCTTTGTATTATTGTGGAATTATTGGATGAAAACCATAATTTTAAAAAACCTGAATTAGAAAATTTCTATAATAGAAATAAACTAATTATTATATTTTCATTGACACACAACTCAATTATTTATTCATATTTTTGGGTTATTTATGTTAAAGACATATGTATTGGAAATCACATAGTTTTAGATAAAAATAGAAAAATAGAAATTTTACAAGATAAAAAAAATTATTTCAAACTAATTTGAAGTCTATTTAAGAAGCTATATTAATAAATTATGATTATTTTATTTTTTATGATAATTCAATAATTTAAAATATTATAGAGATCTTTGAGTATTATTCCATACATCATAAAACATATTGTACATTTTTTGAATTAAATAAGGGTGGAAGTTTATTTATTAAAATCCAAGTCCATATGTGGCTCGAAAGATTTTCAAAATGTTTATGGATGTTTTAAATGGTATTATGACTATTTTAAGGGATTTAATTATTTTCATAAATATTTTTAAATCCTATAGAACTTAGTTTTCACTAAAAAACAGATGGGTTGTCAACATGGGAAGGTTTATGGATAATAAACCATATGATCCTACGATCATTAATAGTTTTTAGTGAAAAACTTTTAATTAGAGACTAAAAATTTATTGCCTCATGGGAATCAACCCATGTTATTTCTAGTTCTTTATCATTTTTTAAAATAATAATAAAATGATTTTTATGTTTTTTTCTTCTAATGAGATGATTTTTCACTATTTTTTTGTTAAAAAAATTCCTTATTACTAATTTTAATAATTTGGGTTATTTTTTTGAGATTTAGACAACTTATAATTAAATTTTAGTATTTTTTACTATTCATAATGAGATTAAACCCATTGTACACTCCAATTTAAAGATGAATTTTATAACCCTCATAGAAAAAATTCAATTGGTTTTAAAATTCAAAAGAATCTATATTATGGATCATTTTTCAATCCATTCACAACATTTTACTCTCTAGTTTAATTTATTTTTATTTTCAATTAATGAAATATTAGCTTGATCTACTTAATTTTTTTGGAGCTCAAATTTGGAAAGTAAGAAATATTATCAAGAGGAAAATAGGATATGTGTGTCTAATGAGTATAAAAAAATAATTTTTATATGTTTTAGTATTTTATGTTTAATTTTAAAATTATTTTTTCCTTGTCACTAGAAAAATCTTATTGTTACTTTAGTTGAATAAATGGAAGAAAGATTCTTTGAAATTTATTTTAGAATGATGAAACTATGAGAAATATTTTGTTGGTCTCTACTAATATTTTGATGCTTTTTAATGAAGGAATATTGGTATTACTTTCTTTTTAAGTATAATTGAATTTATTTTTGAAACTTAACATAGATAATTCACTCTTCTTTAAAAATATTACACATTCGCTAATTTTTTCTTATTTTATTAGTGGCTTGATAGAATTGTTTTTAATGTTTTTTAATTTAATTTTTGAAGTTTCATGGTTGAAATTATAAATTTTTAGCTCTATTACAGCACATTGAATATTCCTATGACCAAATGATTCTAAAAACCATTTTTATCTTAAACTGTTTTAGTTATTTGTTCCACCTTGAAGTTCAAAATATTGCAAAGTGTTGGGTTTTTTGTGTTAGAGAGAGAACCTTTATATAGAGAATTTTATTTTATTCAATACACAAAAAAATACCTCAAATTGTTTTTTAAATTTAATTTTTTGAGTATCATACTCAGTTGATGATTTTATTGAAAATAAGTAGGGATTTTTATTCTATTTTGAGGTGGATAATCATTTTCTCTCCATATAATATTTTTTAAAAAATATTTTCATTTATTCCCAGAAAATATTTTATTGGTGATATTTTTGGAGTATGTTTTACATTTTAAATATAATATGAATATTTTTATTTGAATTAAAGTGATAATTATTTCATTAAAATGGTCTAAGAAATTAAATCCAAATTCTTGATGAGTTTTTTGTATTGAAATTGATGGATGAGTTTAATTAATCTAGGATATTAATTATTGTTCATTATCACTCATCCATCTATTTGTTTTTTAATTATACAAAGATACTAATTTATGGGTTTTGGGTGTGTAAAAATGTGCATACAATAGAGAAAATGTTAATTTTAGTATAATATTTGAATAAAAATGAGGTTGGTTAAATTCCTTTTAAAATTTTAAAATTTGAGCATCCTTCAAAAACTAGAATCCATTTTTTTAAAAAAATATTTTTAAGAGAGTACTGGTTCAATTTTTCTAGTGATATTTCATAAGAGAAATAGATTTATAAAATCACATCATTTTATGAATTCTTATATTTGATTTCTCAGATTTATCAACACTCACTAAATATATTAAATTGAATTTTTATAGAAAATAAATGGATTAAGTGTGGGGTAAATTTTTGTGACTTTATATTGATACAATAATTTCACATATATTTTATTAAATTCTGATGAATTGGTGTTTAAAATGTAATTATATTAAAAAAATATTGATTCTTGATCATTATATCTTGGAAATGTAATTCCTTGAATATTCCTGTAAAAAATTTCATTTTTGGTTTTTAATTGGTGGAATATCTATATTTTTGTTTCAATATATTTTAGAATAACTTTCTTTAAGTTTTACATTAAATAAGGTTTTTCAGAGGTTTCAATGGATTTAGTTTTCGGAATAAATATTTCTAAAGGTCCATTTTTTATTTTAAAAATTGTTTGACCATAAATTTTTAATTATTTTATAAAGCCTATATTTTATTTAAAGAATTTGGTTTGAAGTTATTTTTCATATTTAGATAAATTTATTACCAAAAAATTCACATGTTATTTAATATTTATTTTATGAAAAATAGAAATATGTAAAAGTTAGTTTAAATTAATAGTATTAAAATAGAAAATTCATATAAATAAAAAATATTCCATAAAGGTCATTCTAATTGTTTTGATAAAGAATATTTCTTATCCATCCCTTTAGCAAATTTTTAAAGGATCTAACAAAAGATTAGAAGAGGTGAAAAGTAAGGGTAATTTAGTAATTTACTACATAATAATGTCTCATACAATCCTAAAAAATTTTAAGTCAAAATATTAATTCAAGATGAAGTAGGGTTCCTAGCTTATGATGAAAGAATAATCCTGAGTAAAGAAGAAGAGCTTAGATGAATGGGATACTGGAATTGAATGTGAAGATGAGTAGAAAAAAGTAATAGAATCCATTATTGATAGAATAACAATAAATGGTGATGAATTTACAACCATAATGAGTTGAATGAAGTTTAGTTTATGATTCTCCAAACATATATTGATGGTAATGAATGAATGTGAACACTATGCGAAAATATCATTCTAGGAAAAGTTTTTTGTTAGATGATATTTTTTGGGTCTAGATTATTAATGTTTTTTAGAAAAAAAAATTTACCAAATTTATCATCTAAGAGGTTGAGGATAAATGAATGTTATATTTTTGACTATTTAATAGATAATAACTAAAAGAAAAAAGTTGAATGAATTTTTTAACAATGGGTTGTTAAAGGTGAGCTCAATATGATCTAGAATAATGGAAGGTTGAGTATCATGTCTTGGGGTTTTTTATTCCTGTTCATGCACTGATATATTGATAATAAATATTTTAAACTTCCCCAAATCATGAATTTGAAGTCACTAGGGATTGATATTTTTGTCGTTATTTTCATTTTTGTTAACTTACATCAACTTTTGGGAATTTGAGTTGGCTAATTGAATCAATTGGGATGATAGAGATGGATGGACAATATGTACTCGATTTTGTTGCCTATGAGAGTTATAGGGGAGAAGATTATAATAACTAGTGAACAATAATTAATGGAATTTATCTTGGGATTAATTTTCTTGATGTGAATCTATTAACATATTTTTAAGTGATACCAATGTATCTTATTTGGATAGCACTAATATAAGGTGTTCTATATGAATTTTTTGTAGGAAGGTGATATCTAGAATCATTTATAATGAGTTTGAGGTGGTTATAGATAGAATAAGAACTAGAATTATGTTTTTTATTAAAAAAGATAATAAAAGTGAAATTTATATATTAATAAATTCATATATGGAATTTGGGATAGGGAGATTGAATGGAGCACTAGACCAAGAGGGATGTCGAAGATTCTAGGAAACCATGACATAGAGCTTTATAGAGAGAGAAATTTTATAGTGAAGTGTAATGAGAGATACTCCCATAAATATATAGGATGCTTTACCTTTCCTTTATTTTTATTCTTTTTTATCTCTATTTTTTTTTATGTGTGTGCTTCTCAGTTTCATAAAAATGTTTTTTTTGTAATTCATTGAGACCATAAGATTATTATAGTTTTAAAATTCATTCACATAATTTATTTATTCCATATATATTATAATTGAACTTCTTGGACACATTTATTTCAATTCAATCCCTGATTCTTTTGAAGCATCGCTATATAAAAATATAAATTTTGTCTACTTTGAAATAATTTTTCCCACTATAATAAATCAACGGATTGAGAAGATGAGACTATTTAAAAGACTCTCTGAATATTTTATTTTCACTAGTGTATAAAACCATTCTTTAAAAAGATCTAGATGATGAGAAGTAATATATATAATTCTTCAAAAAAAAAATTTGAATTCTTGTGAACAAGTTTTCAGGTTATATTGAAATCATTTCCAATGATAATGTCATTTTAAACAAGATAATTCAACTGAAAATCTTCTTTATTATCTTTATGTTGTGTCTCTTACTCGACAAAAAAAATTTCTAACACCATTAGCTTCTCAAAAAATGAATTTCAATTATTTCATCAAATAATTATACACTCCCCCAAATTAATGTGATCACCTTTTTACAATTTTTAGCAGCTTAGTGTTTAATTATCCCTTATAACACTCACAATAATTCACTTAGGTTTGAACCATTACTATTATGTTGGTGTGGAATATAATTTGATATATTTATGGCCATTCTAACCTTTATCAAGATCACTAAAATTTAATGAAACTAGTTAATACATTATATAGCATGTGATTATTCATCACTTTTTTGATCTATTATATATTAAAAAATTTGGCATTAATTTTATCTCATTCTAATTATATATAATATAAAATTTTTAATCACACCTGACACAGATAAAGATGAAAATTACACATCCTTGAGTTGATTATGTTTATTAAATTTATGAAAAAAAATTGTATAATAATTATAAAATAATAAAAACATCCAACAAATAATGATATAGGAGTTAGATGTTGTAAATTCTAAACTCATAACACTCTTTTCTTTCAGTATGTCCATAAGAAGATTGTCTTTATTTAAATTAAAGATTCTGTTAGGTTTAGACCATTAGATGAAACATGGTGGAAAGGGATCCCCTTTTTTAAGTATACTAGAATTAGTAATTCTTAACACCCTACCCACTACAAATATTTTAACTTTTAAGCACTCAATAAAATCTCATAATCATTCCAAGAAACATAATTATAATAAAAAAGTACCTAAAATATGAATGAATGAAGAGGGATTAATTTATATTAAATAATTTTTTCAACTTGAACTGGAGAAATAGTACATCATACCATATATTCATTTTAAGTACAATACTACATCAAACTAACAATATCATCCATAATATTTAATTAAGTAGGACTAAATATCTCTAACACTGTAAAAATAGGATATACTATTCACATCACTAATGAACTGTGGAAATAAGTTTGTACTTACTTATATAATAATATTCGTCTCTTTATTCATGTTCCACCATATTCCAATATTCATTGAGATACATTCATTTTCAATATGACAAGTGTTATGTAGTAATTATATTGTCATTAAACTCATTCACAAGTAAAATCTTATAAATAATTCATCATAGAGTATGTATGGATTTGGAAACATTGTTCATCTATGTAAATTAATCAGACAATAGAAACATCTAATGATCATTCCATATCGAAAAGAGTTTGGACTGGAAATTATAGTACATAATGCCAATAACATTCCATTGACCAGTTTATAGTAAATTTAATTCTTATGAGATTATCATTTAGTGATCGGAAACTAGGATTCACATCCCATGAATCCCCTATTTGATGTTGTGTTTTAGGGAAATCTATATGGAACCTCTCCAACACTTTGGAAAACTACCTTCCTTTACGTACACAACATGTAATGTTTCTCCATTATCCGTCTATCAACCTAATTCCCACTAATGTACTATGCAAACTCATACATTCTTGAACTAAATATTTAGTAATAAATCCATTTTAATTTCATAATTGAACATTCGTTAGATGTCTAACACTTTCTTCTCTATCATTTTTATGATTAAATGGTACTTCAGGTTATTACAATTTTTCCTTTCATTAAATACTAATTTTTTAGCCAAGTGAATTGTACTCTAATTATTTGAAAACAAAATTCCCTCTTATTTGATTCTTTTGAGTTCCTTCAAAAACATTCTTAAATAATACCACCCCCTTCCATACTTCCACTGTGCTATATATTCTACTTATGTTGTGCATTGTTTAATAGTATTATTCCACCACAACATCCAATTGAACATTATTCCTCTATAAGAGAATAAAAATATCATTTTTCAATTCTAATTGTTCAAGTCTCCAATAATGTATGAATCCAAAAAACCATGTAATAAATATTTATTTAAAAAATATAGACAAAAATTGTCTATGATTTTCATGTACCGGATGATATATTTAACTACAGGCTAGTATTCCTTTTTGAGTTTTGTCATAAAACAATTATTTAATACAATAATAAATTCTATACTCAAGAAATTATGTATCCTTACATATATTAACCATCTAATAGTGGATGAAAAAGTTACTTTCTACATGTATTGATTATCTTATTTTATTGTTGGTTCATCTAATTTAGACAAT
The DNA here is from genome assembly GCA_963277665.1 of Viscum album. Lineage (NCBI taxonomy): Eukaryota > Viridiplantae > Streptophyta > Magnoliopsida > Santalales > Viscaceae > Viscum > Viscum album. The sequence continues at coordinate 136,504,737 of OY728131.1, forward strand.
TTTATGTGCTTGGAAGGAGTAGATAACATGGGCTTGCATCCCATCATTACAAAATTTTCTATAATCTCATCGATATAATTACTCTAGGATAGAACAAGGTTTTAATATTTTTTATATATCTATACTTTTATAAAAAATATTTTTTTAACATTCCTAAGATTTTTCATCTTGATGATTTTGGAAAATTTACGGGTCAAATACTAAATTTTCCTAGCATATTTTCTATCTAAAGACTTTTTGTTGATATAAAAGAGTAAAATCATGAATGTTCCACCATCCCATTTCTTTTGGTAAAAGTAATAATCTGTATTGACCCTTTAGAATCCTTGTTATAAGATGAATGATTTGATCATCTGATTCCACTGATGCAGTTCTTACTTTAAGTCCTAAATATGTGTCTTCAACTTAAAAACTATGTTTTGATTCATATATTTCCTAAAACCTATTTGATATTTCATGTAAATATCATCCTCCAAATCACCATAAAGGAAGGATTTATTAATATCCTTTTGTTATAAGGAAAAATAATTCACTCTATCCATTGTTATAACAATCTTAATAGTTTAATGTTTAACTAATGAGTAAAATAGTTCAAAAAAATTAACAAAGACCTTATATTGAAATCCCTTTAGCACCATCTATAATTTGTAATTATTATTTCCATTATAATCCACTTCCAAGTATTAAAACCTTTTATTCTTGAGTTACATTTTCCCTTTTGAAAAATTAATAATCTAACATGTTTTGATGGCCTTCATTAAAGACATCTATTTATCCATTGATGACCTCCATTTTTATGATTCATTGAGTGATGCTTCTTCTTCAAGGAATTCAGGTTCCCCAACCTCTATTAAGAGTAAAATTTCATATCTCCCAAAACCTCTAAACATTTATTCTAATTCTAGTTAAAATCATTTTCTAAATTTCCTAAATTCACTAAATAGTTTAATTTAACATAAAGAGTCCTAAATCTTAAATTCTCTATTGATATTTAACCATTTTTTATGTTTATGTCATATAATCCTCTTGTATCACCTTCAAAATCTTAGTGATTTCAATTTTCTCATTAGAAATATTGGAAAGATGTGATCATTAGGTATGCTTAATCTAAAAAACTTGAACTTCAATATTTTATTTATTTTACACAAATTGCTTCTCCTTTATATATTGATACTTCCACAAAAACTTATCATTAATAAAAACATCTCTAATCCTTATAAAATTTCACCTATAATTATCCCATAGAAAATATCCAAAAAAATATCTCTATATTCAATAAAAAAAGCTTTTAGATTTTACATAGAGTATGTCTCAATCATTAGCAACAACCAATTAAAAATAATAACTTATGAAGACTTTGATATAGATAAAATTTAGTCATTTAAAATATTATAGTTCCTTCATAAGTTCCTTCCCAACTTCTAATGATGTACTTTTGTGGATGAGATATGCTTCTATGTTTATTTCTTATACCCTAATTCCCTCACACATTATTTAGTGCAACTGAATTCTCTTATATTTGTATATCACACTTTCATTCACATAAATATCCAATATATTATGTTTTGGAGTTCCAAACACCATATTATAATTACTTATTCCTATATTTATACAGAAATTTTAGAAGTTGTATCTGGTGTAATCAGCACTATTTTATGAATGAACATAGTTCAACTTCAAGATATGTTTTCTTTATTCCAAGGCATCCCATTAATGAAAATTTTAAATCAATATTTATTAATCATAAAAAATTGAAACCAAAATTTTAAAGTATCATAATTAATAAAGGATTTAATATAGTTAGAAACACTATGAGAATGAATTAGGGAGGGTGTTAAACTGTCATTATGAACAACTTTTAAATTCAAAACCTTATTCTTCTATCCATCTAAGATAAAATACTTCCTTCTCTATTTACCAAGTAAAAATAATTAAAACCATCCAATTTCTAAATGGTAATGATTTAATATTACTTTTTTAATTATTAATCGAATATTCTTCACCTTATATTGGTTGACACTATAATTATAAAATTCCATATTATCTAAATTTAAACATCAATAAAATAATTTTTTTAAAAAAATCTAGTGAAGTAAATATTTAAATCATTTACACCTCTTGGAATGAGTATGGACCCATAGGTAACATTCTATACCACCATAGAAATAGGCAGTGTGATATGATGCCTTATTATGTTATCCCATTCAAGTAAGTTTTTTTACTAACCATGGATATGAAAAACTTTTGTGAGATTCACAAATCCTCTATTATTCATTAAAATATTGACATGTCTATTTCCAACAACTTTTATATCATTATTATCTCCTAGATGAACCTTAGAAAACTTCAAAAATTTATTATTTACGATTTATATTTTTTTACCAATTGAATGAAAAGATCCTCCAGATTCAATTATATAAGATTCTACAAGAGTATTTATGATTAGAAAAAAAATTATTATAGTATTTCATAATGCTAAAAAATTTATATAGTAGATGTATATAACCTTATGATTACCTCCTTGTATTTTTTTAATTATTTTTATTGTAACCACTTTTATATGATTATAGAATAATAGACTTGGGACAACAGAATTTCTTCAACTACCTTCATGAGACTTATCTTCAAAATATTTATTTTTGATAGACTCGCTTTTATTTGAGGTGACCATAATCATCCATAAAAATTGAGTACACTATGAGATAGTACATGGACTTATCTCTATATGATATCCTCATTTATGACCAGGTTATATATATCCTCAAAAACCATGTTTGTTTACTTTAATTAATTATTTTTATAACTGACATATGCTAGCACACTAATTGTAAATACATTAGAAGTAGGTTCTAAAAGTAATTTCTAAAAGTTTACTTCTCTAATTTGAGTATCCCACAAATTAATTTGAATTCACATTATCTTATAATTGTCTTCCTTATGATATTTTTTAAGCTGAACAATTTCCACAACATGAAAAATTTGTTAACTGCCTTTGGTTATACTAAAAGATATACCAATTAATTATTTAATTTTATTGTAAATTTATTAATGGAAACATTTTAAGTCAATGAAATCCTCACTAATTTCAATTCCTTCCAAATATGTCATGTTACACCTAATTTGTTGAGTGAACACTAAACAAATTTGTTTTGAATCAACTTATTGGGAATCTTAAATTTATTTTGCACTATATATTTATAGTGATTCCATCGGATTTTTATATATTGAATAGTGTTAATTTCATATAAAATTTAACCATCAGATGATTAACAATAAAAAGATATTCCCATGACCGAGTGTACTAGATGAAGGATGTCAAAACACCTTACCCATTACAGAAATATAACCTTAAACACACAGATGAAATAAAATGTCAATGTAATTCAATGTAATATAATTACAAAAAATAGAAGTGATTAAAATTATAAAATCACAAAGGGATTAAAATGATTTAAAGAATTGGTCCTATATGCATAGGATAAACACCAAAACATTATTTATATTCATTGAAACTATATGAATACATTCAACTGAAAGAAAAATTAGTAAGATTTCATTACATAGGATTAACTATCAGTGAAAATATATGTAAAAATTATGTACTATTAATATCACTCATACTCTATGTAGATCACATGTAACTTAATTTTATTGAAAACTTTGTCTGATTAATCAGGTTCCACTATATTCCAACAATCGTAGAGATTCCACCACATGGAATGTGACGAATGGCCTTTAAGAACATCATTGACTTCAACATCATTCTTTAGTAAAATATTACAGATACTTAATTATGTATTCATCTTCAAATTTTTTGAACATTTTTTAACACTATGACTTTATTAAAGAATAAAAACTTTTGATGATCCTATTACTACCTAAAGAGATAAAATTACCACTAATAATACATTGATTAAAGAAACATACACTAACCATTCTCTAGTAAATGAAATTATCAGGAACTTTTCTTCTATTGATCTAAAACTAGGTATCAAATTTAAACATTCGAGTGGAATTTCAGTTTGTGCATGTGTGTAAGAGGTAAAAAATGAATTCACATTTTCTTACTTTAATCATCATTTTTTCATTTTTTGGAATCATTATAGTTCCCCCAAACTAAAAAAAACATAAATTGAAAATAATTGAACATGTGACACAATAAGGACATAAAATTATATTTTAAATAATCTACTTCTATTTTAAAAATATAATAATTAAAGTTCATTTTCCATTATTTACAGTCATAAACAATGTTATCATTAATAAATCATTATAATAAATAATTATATTGTTTTCAATAGTTCACCAAAAAAAATTACCTAAAAAGTTATGGGATTTTGGAAAATTTTATTCAAAAAATAATCAATTAATCTATCCACATTCACTCAGGTTTCATTTTATGGTCGGGAAATAAACTCTTTTTTATGAAAATGTTTTTTTAAATAATACTAAAAGTTATTTTTCATAAAATGATATCATGAATGAAATGAAAATGAACCGATTTGTAATTGTTTGTTATATTAAATAAAAAAATTGTATATATATGAGTAGTCAAAATTTTGTAGGGGAAAAATAAATGAAACATTTTTTTTATCTTAGTGAAGATAAAATGAAAAATAAATGTAATTTCTACCAAAAAATGAGCAAGGGAAATTTTTTTGAATGATAGTGCTAAAAATGAATCTTCTCTTTAATTCAATATCGATTTTATTTATTGAATAACATTAACACATTTTTTTCTCAAACTATATACCCCTTATTATGAATAAAAGAGTCTCAATAGCCTTTAAGGTTCATGTTGGAAGACATCAATAGGTGCAATAAAATTGGAAGTTAGTATTAAAATAGAAATTTTTAAAAGAATACATGTAACACCTTGGTGTCACTATAGTATTTAATATTATTATATTATGATATTATTTAAAAAATTAAAAGTTTTAGTTTTGAAATTTTGATTTTTGGAAATATTTCCTCTATTGGAGAATTATGAGAAACAAATATCGAGAAACGGTGATGGGTTTCTAATTTATGAGTGTAGCTAGTTAATTTTTTATATATGTACTTAGTGTGAATAGGAACCACACAATTAGGTCTAAACCATTTCATGTCCATTATAAATTGTGTGATTCATTTTATTTTTGGGGTGTTGGTGGATAAATTATACATGGTTTTTGGAAACTATGCATGAAAACCATGAAAAATGTTATAGTTTTTAATATTGGATCATATACAGTTGGTTCTTAGTATTTCAGTCATACATATTGAAACAAAAACAGGACACGGTTTTTTTACTGCATCATTATTTTAGGATTTAGGGTGACTTTGGGAGAACCTCATTCAACCTCTTCAGCTAGGGATTCCCGTTTGATGTGATCATCATCTCACCCACTTCTTTCAACAGTGTGACCATAATATGGGAATAAAAATGTTTTCTAAGTATCCTATATTAATATAAATGAGACCATATAACATCGTCTTTATTATGAACATATTATACATAGTTTAGAGTGGGATATATTTCCATCATTTCCTAGTGATATTCCTTCACATTGATGAGATGAGATTAACTTTCAATAATGATTGCAGAGGACATATAGGATGACCAAGGATAAGTCTAAAGAATATATAGTCATTTACCAATTAGATAATGATGTGTTGTATGGATATTTTGGAGAGACATTTTCCAAAAAACATGGTGGAATACATTATCATATATTTGGATGATGATCTAGGGATTCATCCTTACTTAGAAGTAATGTTTGGAAACATTTTTCTCCTTGGGGTCACACTGATTTTATCTGATGATTATTAGATTGAGATAACTAAGATAAGAAATATAAATGATTAGTTGGAGTAACATTTTTATAAATATATTATCAAAACCATTGTATACTAATCGGAATATTTTGACATATTTTATAATAATAATGATTAGGATTTGAGGATTTTTATTGTTAATCACTACCTATAACAGGTAAGATTCAAGAAAAAGTGCCCTATACCATAGAATGGCGGCCCATTTTGAAATCTAAATCAAGAAAACTAGTTATCAAATATAAAACTCAGTTATAGGTATCATTATCATTGAGTTTGATATGAAGTCATTATGGAAAATATATTTAAGTCTTTTCACGAGCATTATTTATTTTTAGTGATGTCATTCAAAGTGATGAACATCACTTATATGCTCATAGGAATCATGAGATATATCATTCATCAATTATTATTCCACTTCATGGTAGTTTTTATTGATTTAATACTCATCTATTCAAGGATAAAGGACAAGTATATCTAACATTTGATACTTTATTCAAAAGAACTAGTAATTTGATAATCTTTTGAAGTGAAAATTCAGTATTTAGATAGTCTATTTATGGGGAGATAAACTATTAGAAGATGGAGTAATAGTTAAAACCATAAATATTGAGGTTTTTTTGGATAAGGATCTATTTATAATTATGTTTTATTTTCACAACATTTTTGGTATTTTCTGGTTATGATGATATATTCATGGATGGATTCTATAAAATTACAACTCATATAACAACCCCAGCTTAAATAGGAAAAAACATTATATAATTTGAGAGTTTTCCAAGAGAATTTTAAGAGTGGAATAATAGTTTGACCAGTGCTCATGTTCATCATTTTATTAATTAAATAGTTGAGTATGAGGTATTTTGTAATGCCTATAAATTTGGGCATCGATATTTTTGGATGCAGAGGTAGGAAATAATTTCTTACAGTTCTCTTCAGTAAATACTCCCTGAGTAGAACAATATAACCCTTAGTTTAAATATTTAACTAGTATTTTATTGATGAAAAATTTAGATACACAACATTTTCTGTATGAGATTTATGGTTTACTCTAATCATAAGTGTCTCTAATTCAAATTCACTAAGAGGGATCTTAATATTAGGTAGAGGTAATGGCTATAGTTCTAATAGGATTATGAATTTATGATAGTTATAATCTAAGAATGGTAAACTTGGTAGATAATTCCATTTAGTAGGAAATCCCATTTTAAGCTAGTGTGGTGGTGAATCTGTAGCAAACCTTGATATAATGTTCCATGGTGGAAGTGGGAGATTCCATTTACCTTCTGTCAATGGTGGTGTCCCTAGCACTTCTAAATTGTGTGAAGGATTCCAAGATTGGATACATTTAATTTTAGTTGTTTATAGTCATTTATTCTCATGATATGATCTCAATGTATATTTTGAATGTTGGGCCCACATTATCCTCATTCAAGGGAAGTAATTGGTTATGGTTGAGTTGTTTGAGAAGGTGATGAGGGAGATTCATACCCCTGAAAAATAAATCATAGAATGAAAAATAAGTCTTGTGATCTCAATAGTTGTTATTAGTATCCTGACATGAATAAAATTTTCTATGAGTTTGTATTGTAGTGCCTCACTCGTCAATAGGTGAAGTCTAATAGTCGGTCCTAGTTAGTATTTTCTTACCTCGTAAGGTTCTAGAGTATAAGGATGATAATATATTGATATATTTTATAACTAAACATCAATTCTTAGTGAAGGTTTATGATGCTATATGGGATATTATCAACTGAATGGCCAATTTAACTCACTTATTACAATTTTCAGTAGATAGTGTAGGGGTCTTATAAATGGATTAGATCATATCGTTTAATGGTGTTACTTTAATGATCATTTCTTATTATAATTATTAATTCATTTCCTTGGTATGGAAATGATTATAATATGTTTTTTGACTCAATTATTCTTGAGTATTTCTTTCCATCGGCTCGAAAAATTCTAGATAACATATACCATTTATGATTTCAAGGATATGTTTTGGGATTATGTGACTGATTTCATAAGGATCTAAGTTCATCGCCTGCTTTGAGAAGTGTTTTTATACAATAAACTACTGCACTACTATCAATATGGAACTATTAAAAACCATGTATGGGAGATGTTAGATGTAAAATATTTTTTTGATGAAAATTGAAAAGTTTTATCTTTTTGGGATATATTTTGTGTGGTTGACAATAGAAAATTTCAATTAATAAAGTATAAGATTATAAAAAATTATATCCATGATAAGTTCTATACAAACTTATGACATAAGACCTTTCTGTTCGAGGATAGAGTCTCTATATTCACGAAGGTCCCTCCATGATGTATTTATAGATGTTTGGATGGAAAATAAATCTATATTTAATTTTTATTAGACCATTATAGATCCAACATAGGGTTATAATGGTTTATTATTGAATACAGTTATCCTTGTTGATGGATTGGGTGAATAATATCTTATATCTATCGTAACTAAGGATAAATACGTATAATATATCACACGGTATCAATATGGTTGAGTTGTATTCCAAGGATAACACTAACTTTATGGAGTAAATTTTTTAGATTCGTTTTACAATTTTTATCAATATCCCATGAGAAATTTCATTCCATATTCATTATAGAATGGTCATTTTGGAAGATATTAGACAATGTCGCCTATAAAAGGACCCATACAATACCACCTCAAAGAAAACCATTAATTGTTTTATCTTAAATACCTAAACATATTATCTCTATGACAAACCTATCTCATTTACGATAACCTCTAGTTACATGGAATCAAATATCCTTTTTTTCAAGAGGCACTCTAAGAGATGATTCATGTCATTAATTAAAGTATTATCTATTCCCTAACATCTTCATCTCTATAATTTTCACTAAAATATTATCCAATATCATTAATAGGTTTAATAACAATGCATTTAATTCATTATTTTTATATAAATGTGATATTATATCTATATAATAACATGTTATTTTTCATTTATTCATGATAACATGTTCTGGTGTGGGCCGTTTTAAGCACTTACATAAATCATGTTATAATTATTATATCATGAATGATTATAAAAACATAAATAATATTAATATGATGTAATAGTGAATAATTCCCCATGTTTTTGTCATTATAAAATTGTAATATATATAAGTATACACATTAATAAAAATCATCACCTTTATGTTGAACTAGAATTCAGGAAAAGGTATTTTAACAACTATTTATAAACCATCACCATAACATCTGTAAAATAAAAATTAGAGTTCAGAAATATATCAAAAATTCCTATGTATCCTTCATGGCCATTTTAGTTATTATTAATACATAATTAATTATCATGGTGAGGAACCACTTTACAAAACATTTTATAAAACAACGGGATAATTAACACCAAAATAATAATTTCAATAAAGAAAATAATAACAAATATGTAATATAAAATTATAAATTAATTTCATAAATTAAAATAAATATAAATATGTATCTTATATAGATGGATAATAAACCTAAATTTATTATAATAGATTTTTTATCACATCTAACCAATACTATGTAAGGGTTTTGCATCTCAATTTTTCTTCTTTAGGACATGTTTCTTATTATTCACCTATTTTTATATATATGATGTATTTATTTTATCTTTGGTATATTTTTAATAATTAAATTTTTATTCGTCTTAACTAATGTTCAATTCTATGTTCTATATTACAAGGTATTTTGATCCAAAATTTTCTAAAGTCAAAAGTGATTTTTTTAATTAAACTTCCTTTTATAGAGTAATAATCATTTTTAATGGTTTCAATAGGATCATAAATTCCCACCATCCAATCTAGTTTTTTCTAAGAAACTTAATCTTCATGTATTTATATTTATTAAAATTTTCCTTTATTCTTAATTTTTAGTAAATTATTTCCTAAAAAATGTATAGGTTTTTTTGACATAATTTACTTTTATTGGGTCATAATCCTTCATCATTAACTATGATATTATATATTTTTAGTAATCATACAACCTACTATTTAATATGGTATTTTCTATTTTTATTTGAATAAATTAATATTTCTTGACAAAATATTATTCAATGATGGATTTATTTCATCATAAAAATATAATTTTGTTAAGAATATTTATCATCCTCTATATTATTTATTTCTACTATTTTATATATTATATTTGTTCATTAATTTTTAATTTTCTAATTTTGGTATCCAAATATTTTTTCCCTTATATACTATACATATTTCATTTCAACAATTTACCGAAGGAAATTTTATAACTCTGTCACTGATATGGGTTTTGTTTAAATATTTATAAAAATATTAAAAGTGCATTTTTCATGATATAACATTTTTTATCTTTCACTCCAAATTTCATTACAACCCCATTATTTTATTTCAATGTTACATTATTAGGGATTCTGTTAAAAAAATTCAAAAAATATTTTTCCCATGTTCTGAAAAATGATTAATGATATTTATATGTAATTTAATGTTTTAATGATAATGTTAAAAATGTATTATGAAAACTATTTTATGATGTCACTTATATTTTACTCTCTATTTAAAAAAGATGAATCTCTTATGGGTAATTTTCATGATAAACCTACACATTATCTAATTGTATACTTCTTATGGTTTAATGTGGTTTTCTTATCAACCTATATAATTCTTGATTTCATTTAATGTGATACTATTAGAAAATATTTTGTAACCCATATTTCATTCCATGGGGTTTTCATGATAAGATGTATGATTAATTTAATGTTATAAAATATATATTTTTTATAATTCTATGTTCGGTGGTTCACATTTAACATTAGAATTACATGGGAAAATATTTACATCTCAGGAGTTAATGACGTTATTCATTGACATGATTGTGGTTATTTATGTTCACATGTTCATGTGTGGGTATTATTGCAGTTAGTAATTCTCAAATATTTATACATGGATATGATAGTGGTTTGATATGTTCATAATGTTATAATTTCTTAAGATTGTGTTTGTGCCACAGGCCTATGTTATTCCATATGTGTGATGAATATTATACCATTTTTCTAAATCCTTATTTCATGATATGTTCATTTCTTTTGTGATGGAATTTTTGAATTTATATATCTGTATTCATTGATTTATTCTATTATATCATGTATTTTGATTAACTCTTATGATATAGGTACATTTCAATTAGAAATTTGTCTAATTTTCAAATTTTCTCACATGATTATTTTTTAATCCTCCCTAACTTTTTGATATTAATTTCCCGTACAGATCAATTAAGCTCACTCCATCTATTTTCCATTTCCCAAAGACAAAATATACTAGATTATATCTAAAAGGAAGTCTTGAGTAGTGATTATTATGGTATATTTTGAAGAAATAATGTGTAATAAAGAATTTTTGTTGGTAATATCTAGAGACACTAAACCCTTGGGTACTAGGTTATGAGTTTATTTGAGATATGAAATTATAGAAATTAAATAAAATATATGCATGTTATTCTTGGTCTATCTTAGTTAGTGTTAATGTGGATTTTTTGGATATTAGGTTTTGAATAATAATAGGATATATACTAAAAGAATCTATGATGATGAAAAATAGATATAGGATGAACCTAAAATATCTGTAGGTAAAATGAATGTGTTATAGGATAAGTCATCAAAGGATTCATATTTCATATTTATATGTTAGTTTAATTTTATTTTATACTATATTATTATGATTCCATTCAACCAGTTTTTCAATATTTTATTGTAAACAAGATCATGAAAATGATGTAGTGAATGGTATGTAAAAAAATTATATTTCCTCTAACTAACTAAGGAGGCATATCTGTCACAAATGGATGAGACTAATGATAATATACATATATACCTATTATGAATAGAAATATGAGTTTCTTATTCTTACATAAGATTGTGAGGTTGATATATCATTATATTTTATATCACGTGTTATGTATACATTAGGATACCCTCAACTATATATTAGAATACCCTCAACTATTTTCATTAGTGTGTGAAAATTAAAATTATGGGGACACGATTTATTTTTAGGGAGGAAGATTTAACACCCTGAGATTTAGAGAAAACATTCATTCCTTAAACTATATTTCTAAAATTAATAAAAAAAGTTATATTTTTTAAAATATTTGAACTTGAGTAAGAGGTATATAATATAAGATATAAATCAATCTAAAAATATTATATTCACTCATAATGGAACATTACAACAAAATTGAAAAAAAAACAAGTATTACAAACCATAGATTATTATATACCATAGATGATTATATCCCTTAAAAGTGAATAAATTAAACATAGACTATAAATAAAAAATAAATATATTATTACAACTAAAAAATCCATAAGATCATCTTCAAACAAAATAATCCACATTAATGTGACTAAACCTAAAATGATAAAGAACATAATGAAAGGATAAATAATATTGTATATTAAGAAAAAGGTAATTTTATTAATGAGATGTGTGATTTTTGAAGTTGGGATGGAATGAATTTATTAGAGGTAATAACAAAAATATGACCATTATTTCATTGCTATAAAAATGTATATATTTATCACGTATAATTCCATTAAATATATTAATATTTCATAATTACTACTATGTATTTCATATGAATAAATTACTTATAAATGTTAAAGACATAAATTTAAATTATTTTACAATATAAAAAACTAATTTATTTTTTAATATAAATTTTATTCTAAAGATATTATTTATTTGAAATATGAATTTTTATTAAATTTATTTCATTTAAATAGTTATTTTAATAAAATAGATTGATAAAATAAATGTAATAAATAAAATAATATGTAAATGAAAATTAAAAAATAATAAAGGAAGTATGAGGAGTACTAATTTAATTATTCATGAACATGGAAATATGTTTTACATAAAAAATATTTTTTATATATTAATTTATATTCTTTAAATATGAAATTTATAATATTAAAATTTTTAAATTAAATTAATTATTTATATATTTAATAAATTGTAAAAATAGGAAAAATTTATTATAAATTGGTTAGAAATGAAGATAAATTTATTTAAAGGTAAAAAACATATCATTCAATGAACTTTTATTTTATGTATTGTGTGTTTTTATATTACTAAATTAAATAGATAAAAACATAGAATTATTTAATTGTAATTATTTATTTATCAATATTAAAAATAAAATATAATTCTTACAAATATTGTTAATTTTTATGTAATAAGAATAAATTCATTTTATGCTTGAAAGTATAATTTTTCTAGAAATTGTTTTCACATGTTATGTGTTTTTATATTAGATTTAATTCATATCCTATAAAGTCAGTCAAATTAAATGTATTTAATAGTTGAAATATCATTTCAAAATTACGTAATATGTTTAATGTCATTGTTGGGAATAAAATATACAAACCAAGTTAAATTTTGAATTTTCATTGTAAGGATAAAATAATATAAAAGTGTTAAAACAAGGTTGTAATGTCCTAAAATATCATAAAATATTATCTTAAAATGATTGGATGAGGTAATTATCATCAAACCATGTTCTAATATCACTTAAATGTCAAATTTTATGTATTTTCCCTGATAAATTACATTCCATATTCATTAGGGAATGAGTATTTTCAAAAATGCCACTAAAGCTAACATATAAAAGGAACCCTCCTCTACCCATTTCCAAGTACACCTTTACAAAGGTTCTACTTGAATCCTTGATTATATTATCTCCCAAAAACATTATTTCTCATTTGGTAACCTTTTGTTATAAAGATTCCAAAATCCTTCATTTCATATATTCTCTCAATGATAACATTCAAAAATTCAATGTAAGTATCATTAACTCTGTAATCATTTACTCTCTATCATTATAATATAAATCTTCTACAATTTTATTTATAAAATTTATTAAATTATTTTGAAGAAACTACACTTCTATATAGTTGATATTATAACAATAAGATAACATCTTCTTTTTTATTCATTGATTGCTATATGTTCTTGTTTAGCTTTTTTATACATGCTACATGAATGATGTTATAATGTTCATATTATGAATGATTTAAAAACATTATATATATGTAATATAATTTAATAATTATAAATTTAATATTTTTCCATAACTATAGAATAGAAATAAATATATGTGTGTGTGTTTGTATTCATTAATAAAAATCAAATCCTTTTTATTGGATGAAATTTCAAAAATAGGATTTTGACCACGTTTTACAAAGCATCACCATAACCTATATAAAATAATAATTGATCTTAATAAATATATCAAACACACTTACATGTTCTCTAGGACCATTTTGTATGTTATGAACACAAAATAAAGTATCAAGGACCTGAATCCCCATTCAAAATCTCGCAGTGACCCAATATAAAAATTAATACCAAAATATCATTAACAAATAAATGATTTATAAATGGGAAGTATGATTTTAAAAACATTTATCGAGTTAAATTGATTATATAGTAGGTTATAGTGCATTTAACCAAGTGAGAATCCATAGAAAGGGTTTTTTCATCTCAATTTTCCTTATTTGAGACATGTTTCTCATTATTTTTCTATATTCATATATATGGTTTATATACTACCTTTTGAAAATATTTTTAAATAATGAAATTTTATTAAGTGTGTTTAATGTTCCATTTCAATTTTTATATTTCAACAACATTCAATTCAAAAGTTACCAAATCTATAAGTACATTTTCTAACTAAATTTCCATTGAGTGAATTTTATTTATTTTTCACTACTTTCTACATGATCTCATTTTATAATAATATAATTTATTTTTATATAATAAAATTCCTCTCCATGTATTTATTTTTTTCCAATGTATTTACTATTCTCATTTTTTCATAAATTATATCCTTAAAAATGTATGGGGTTTTTTATTAATTAAATTTCTATTTTATTAGGTCATAATATTTATTATTTGAAAATGATCTTAAATGTTTATAATATTATGATCTACCTATATTTAATTTTGAATTTTATATTTCTATTTGGGTAAATTACATTTTAGCAACAAAATTTTCTTCTTTGATGTATTTTTTTCATTAAAAAAATATATAATTATTAAGAATAATTCTCAACATCTCTACTTTCTCTTTCCCATATATGTCCAAAACATTTATTACAATAAATGTCTTGTTTTTGTATTTTTAAATCCAAATATATTTTATCTTTCATAATAATTATATTTATCTTTATATCATTAGATAATAATATTTTATTACACCTTCATCAATGTTCATTCTCTATAAAGTTGTTAAAAACTTTAAAATAATTTCATTTTCACTTTACCATATTTTATATCTTTAAATATATATTTATTTAATTAAACATTATTTTTATCAATATTTCATTATTTGGTATTCTTATAGAAACTTTTTTTCAAAAAAATATTCTTATCACCTTCTTCAAAATTATTTATAATGGTGACTTGTAAAAAGATAAATTTTCTACAAAGATAAAAAAATTTACAAAAACTCTTATATGATTTCATATCCATTTTAATATCTATTTAAAAAATATATATCTATTATGGATAATTATTTTTACCATATCTAAATGATCTTATTAAATATTTCTCAGTGGGGATTATTTTCTTGTTATCATCTAATGTCATTATTTATGTCATTTTATGTGATACCACTTGGAAAGCCATCTTATTTCCAGGATATTTTCTAAATAAAATATATGACTCTTATGTGGCCCAAATATATGTGGTTTAACATTATTTTTTTATTTTTAATGATATTTCCCTTCATTTAGTTGGTTAATTCATTATATATCATGAGATAATAATTTTATTCACATACTTTATTGTGGTTAGATATATTTACATCTTTATGTGTAGGAATGATTTTAGTTATATATATAGAAAACATTATATGGGGAAATTTTTGTTATTATATATTTTCCCAATATTACAATTTCATATATTTATATATGTTCCACATACCTATGGTATACCCATTAGATCATGACTTTTTCCATATTTCCATGTTTTTTCCATGATATATATTTTGATTTTATGATGCTCATTTTGAGGATACATTTCTATATACCACGATCTATATTTTTCTATAAAATATTCCAATTAATGGGTATGGCCTCATGGTCATTTAATCAGAAATTTCCCCATGATCTTATTTTTTCACATGATTATTATCCAATCCTTAATGCCTCATTGATATTTTTCCCCTTATTGAATGTTTTAGATCACTCATTATTATGTTTTCCATTTCCCCAAGAATATTTTGAGAAAAATATGTATATAATGACATCATGGGTAATGATGTTTGTGGGATATATTGAAGTAATATTGTGAAATAATGAATTTATGAAGCTAATATCCAATGATACTAAACCTTTGGGTTCTTGGATTTTGTGATTATTTATGAGATATTATGATTAAATTATGGAAATAATATAAAATATATGCTTCTTATTCTCAGTCATTAATATGTAATGTTTATCATTAGGTGGTAATTCTTTAGTTTCCTAAGGTGGTTTTTTCCCATGAATTGTCTAGATGAATTTTTATTTCCTTGTTATCCATATATTTATGTAATTAATATTTTATAGATTATTAATATTTATATAAATAATGTGGTGTTGAGTTATTCTAGTAGTAGCAATGTCGATATTTTTGGTGATGTAGTGGGTATAGATATTTTTTGGAATGGGAATTATGGAGGTATTAATATATGTATTAATGGGTGTTATTAATGGATAATAACATAAGATTTTGTGGGAGGAAATGATGGATTTTTAAGAATTTGAATTTGGAAAAATAATTTTTCATTATTGTAAATATATTAAAAATTATCTATCTCCTAAATTATCTCAGGAGATGATAACTCTTAGTGATAGTGTGTGTGGTGGAAGATCAAAAAGGAGAAAAGATTGATGTTTTGGAGGGATTATTACTCAAAATCATATAAGGATCAATTGATTTCATTCTTTCTAAAATGAAATAATGACTTTGGGATTTCATTTCATTGCTGAATTTTATTTGTGATTTATATTAATTATTTTGGGATAATGGATAATCATAATATTGAAAAGGAATTTTAATATAAAATAAAAAATGTTTCAATGATTGGATTATTAAATAAATTATAATTTCGGAATATTAATGAATGTAGGTGGTGGAATTTGGATTGAAAATTAAATATTGATATATTCTAGGATTATATTTTTTTCATATTTATATACCACAAATATATGATTTGGTTTACCAATAGTGTCTTAAGGCTCTCCAGTTATATGATTAATATGTTTTTTATTTTTAGAAAAAAATTTACTATAAGTATTTTTTATGTTTTCCTTATTGACCTTATTGATTAATTATGCTTCAAGAAAAGTTTAAATAAGTATTTTCTACTTTTTAGTGAGGTTATACTTTAAAAAATAGGACTAAAACCTAGTGATGTTTTTATGGGCCTTGGTTTAAGTTGGTATGACTAGATTTGGTGACCATTCCCATTGTCATAGTCATGATTAGACGAAGATTCCCAAAATGGAAAAATGGAACGGTATTACGCCGTAGTGGTCCCCATTGTAGTTTTTTAGTGTACCTATGAAAAAGAAAAAATAGGATGACCATGCCATAATAATATTGGTAGTGGTTAAAAGTTGAGGTTATAACACAACATAACCAATTAATCATGGTGGGTGTTTTGGTACATGTCTTGGTGGATATAAAATAGTCAATATTTTTGCGTGAAGTCGTAAAGAGGAGTATATGGTCAAGAATATGTTGTACAAGAAATTCAAACAGTTAAAAGATACCAACCCAACAGAGACCATGACATTTTAGTGGGCATGGATATTTGGGAATTCAATTATGATCCACAAGGAGTCTCACTATGATTGTGTTGATGTTTGTGATATGAATAATTTTGACACAAAAAATGGTTTGAAAATGGTTTTTTGGGTGTGGAAGTCATTGTTTTGAGGTAAATTTACTCTTATTTTTTCTCCATGCCATGGACAAACCTATTTTAGTGCTTAATCCTGTAGATCTGGAAAAAAATGTTGTGTTGATTATAGGAATTTATAAATACTCTAACCACCATTTAATGGGATGTTTATGATTTGTTTTTGAAGGCCTTAATAAATTAATTCATTTGAATTGAGGTAATTCAAATTAAATATATGATTTAAGGTGATGTAATATTAATGGGGAGACATATCAACGTAAGTACCTGAAGAATATAAATCAAAGATGAATTTAGGGTATTCCATATCTCATATGGTTGGCCAAAGGTCATATAAGTTATTTTTATAAGAGATAAATTCTTTGTATATAAGTTTTAAAATTCATGTTTTATAGAAGAAGAAAAATTAATGGTTATTATTTCTATCCATGTTGTTTAAAGAAGTAGATTTCATCATATGGAGTAATGAGTACCGTGATGTGGGAGAGAATTTATCTTTATAAGAAAATTGGTAGTGAACCCAGAGTTATAGAGGGGATACTATAAATTTTACATAATATTTTGTAATATTTTAGTGATTATTGTGCACATGGACATTATTGTGAATGATACATGGACAAAGCCTAATGTGGGTTAACTAAGTAAAATATCTCATTTAACTTATTTCATTCATATCTCAATATAAGTACTAGAGTGGGAAATAATTAAAACTGTTCCTCAAGGTGAGATAATGTAACATCCTATGATTTTCATATATATTTCTATTCAAGTAAATTCGATTTCTTTGATAGCTTGCTTTACAAACAATACAGGGTTTAAAAGAATAGTGACTATTAACCAAATATTATTTCAATTTAAAATTATCATATAGTCATGGGATTAATGTATATGAATAGGATCGACTAAATTATGAAAAATATTAGTTTATACATGTGTAAAATGAATTCAGTATAAAAAGTAAATGAATTTGAAGGATAAAAGTGGTGTTTTTCAAGAAAACTATTTCAGTGAACACAGCATATTATTAGCTTAAAAAATTAAATTTATCTCTATCAGTGAATGATTTTAAAAAAATTATAGAGTATTTATTCAATGAAATGTTTTAATATTCATATAGTGGTTTTTATTAGTCATGGAATAAGAATAAATCTAGTTTTATTCTTAAAACACAGCTTTCTAAAATTTGTTTTCATCGGGTTTTGGGCACTTATTTTAAAATGAATTTTAACTATATATAGAAATTGAAACATGTAAAATGGATTCCATATTTGGGATTAATATATATATATATAGTGTAATATGATAATTTTTATATTTTTCATTCTCAATAGTAACCATGATAATGATTTTTCACACATTATAAGGGTAAAATAGGGTTAAAACTATAGGTGTAAAGAATTAAAATATATCAAAAAAGTTATTTATGCATTTGGATATATTTTTTGACCAATTATATTTTTATGTATTTGAATAATTTATTCTAAAAATTAATTTTTAATTTGGTAACCCATTCTTGACCTCTTTAATGATAAGTTAGGTTTTGTTCAAATTTACAACTCTTTTTGTGTTATTTCATTTAATGGTATGTTTGGAAGGTTTAATTCAATTATTACATGACAATAAATTTTAAAACAATTAATAAATAACTAAAAAATTCATGAAAAAATGCATTTACTATATTTCAATGTAAAAAAAATTTATCCTTAAATCGATTATTTTTTTTGAAAACTATTTTTATGTGTTTTCCTTTATATAGATGAAATAAATTTCTAAAACTTATTTTAATTTAATATGATAAAATATATTAAAATTCATAATCATAGATTCCAAAAAAATAATTATATATGTTTTTTGGTCTTATAATTAACTTTATAATGAAAAAGTTCAGTTATTATGGTTAAGGTTAAAATGGGTTTAATGTGGTTTTACTTGGAGATAAGGTTTAAAATATATCCAAAACATGTATAATATTTATTGGGTGAGATTATTTAAATAATATAAAATCTAATATTCTAATATTGGTTGAGTTTGTTCAACATTAAATTATTTTGATATATATTTATATTATTTCATCTTTAAGTTATTCTAACTTTGTCCTTTCTCTCACTTATAAAAGGGAGCCTCCACTCATCCTATATTCACAAATTCTAAGGACTATTAATAATAAATACCTACCCTAAGATATTACTATAATTTTTCACACATATAATATCCACTTTACATCCCAAAATACAATCCATTTAATGCTTAATTTGTCATCCAAATGAGGTTTCTCAACAAAGAGATACGACTCTTAACTAAGTAATTTCAATTTAATTTCTTCTTATAACACCAATAAAATAATGATATCCAATATAAAATAATTAATTCAGCATCTTAAATAAATTTAATATTTATTATAATGATATGACTACCATTTTATAACTTCTTTCTATCCCATACGAAATGAAAACATCCTTCGTGTATATATGTGGTCTACCACCACCACAAAGCATTGCATTTCATATTTCATTAAAAAATCACATTTATTGTCATAATGATAGATTTAATAAATATATATATTATTTATTATATTATTATATTTATTTAAATAAGAATTATTATTAAAATTTCTTTCATTCCCTTCATCGAAAAGTGAAAACATCACTTTTGTGTATGTAGGGACTAGCATCTCCCCAAAGTAAAGTAATCCATTTTTCATCACAGATTAATATGAATAGTTATAAAAGTGTTTATAATGATAAAATTTTATATTTATGAAATTAATAAAAAATTTGAGATTATGTATCTTTGATTCTTTTAGGTTGAAATTTCTATTGTACTTCAGTGATTCCTCTAATCCAATAATTTTGGGGTAGTGGATCTTTACCACTAAAAAGATATTTTCTATTCTCTAATGTTCATAATATTAAAAAAAATCCTTACAATATATCATTCGGAAGGTGAAGTATATCGTTGGTGTAATCTTATCAATAATTTGAGGAAAGAGGTGTTAATTGAATCCCTAACATGGGATGTGTTTAAGAATGTATTATACAATAATGATTTTTCTCAAAACCATCACTCTAAAATGGACAGGGAATTATTGATACTAAATTAGATGGATGATAAATCTATCAATTCTTATAAGGAACATTTTATAAGGCTTTAATGTTATGATTCTTATTTTGTCATCGACTATGAAATAAAAATTGATCTATTCCTTAGTGGATTGAGACCAAGTATCTTGTTGGAATTGGATATAATAGGCCCTGAATTTATGATGAAATTGTTATATGTGATCTCATGCTAGAAATAGATATGGGAGTCCCTCACAATTCTCATTTTATTTGGGATAAAAAGAGAAATATATAATTTTAAGGAAATTATATTAAAAAACCAGTGTTGGAATGAAAATTAATCTTCCTTTATTTTAGAAGTGTGGAAGTAAAAATGTAAAAAATAAACTTATGGTTATTGGTGAATGTTTTAATCATATAAATTTAGTGTAGTGAGAAAAATAACATTGAAGTGATGTGAAATTTTGAGCCAATGGAAGGAATGATAAGAACGTTCAACTAAATGTTCCACCCACACTCTAATGTTATAATTACAAGGATTATGAAAATTATTCTATCCACTTTATAAATATGATTGTTAATGATGATAAATATGTTCTAGGAACCTCTTAAGACAAGAGACAAAGGGAAATCATATGTTATCACAACAGTTGAAGTGGGTGACGAGAACAAAGTGTTTAAATGTACACTTATCATCCACTATATGATTTAAAATGCCTTATTTGATTCTAAATCTAACAAATTTTTTATATTCAATGAATTTTATAGGGGTATCATTTCACCACCCCAATTATTAGATATTGAGTTATTAGTAAAAGTACCTAATGGTGTGATGATCAAATCATATGTCTACAACACAACTCTAATAGAAATGTTTGGGAATACCCTTACAAAAATTCCTATTATTCTCCATATATTTTAATCTGATGTGATTTTTTTAATGTAATGAATCTATATATATATAGACTATAATAATTTACATTTAAGGAAAGTTACATCTGATATTCCAAATAAACCTTTGATTTTACTTCATTGTAGGGATGAATATAAACTTCTTGTGGAATTTACTTCTGTTGTATGGGTCAAGCTACCTGCTTTTAATGGATATTAATTTAAAATGGTTTGGGATAAAATCAACATTGAAAATGTAACTAATTTTTTATAATATGATGATTTATTACAATAATAATTTCATATAATTACCTAAAATTATAATGTTGACTTTTTAATTTAACTAATACCTACTGCTAAACCTATTTCAAATATTCCATATAGAATGGACCTAATTATTTTTCATTAATTGAAAAATAAACTCTATTAGAATCATTATAAGTTATTCATAAGATCAAATTAATCATCATGGAGTGTAACAACTATTTTGTACAGAATAAATATTGTACATTCCATCTTTTCATTGATTGTTCATAAAATAACAAGATCACTATCAAGATATATTATTATCTACCCTATATTGATGACTTGTTTGATCAAATATATAGATAATAATATTTTTCAATGTTTTTTCTTCATTCTAAATATCATTAATTGAGGATTAAGAAGAAGGTTATACCCATTAATGAATTTCATATAAGTTATAGTCATTATGAATTTAATGTGATGTGATTTATACTTACTAGTTCCCTTTTTATCTTAAAATATTAAATGAATATACTCATTTGATATTATCTTGACCATTTTTTGGTATATTTAGAGATGATATTAATTTATATTTCAAGAATAAGGAAGAACATCAATGATATTTTATAATTGTGAAGAAGAATCTAAGGATAATTTTAATTCTAAATTTAACATTTGTGAATTTTGTGTTTCATATTGTTTCATTATAGAGCCATATAATCTCATGTGAAGATATATCTATGGATATTTCAAAGATAGAAGTTATTGATAAATGACCTAGACTAATCAATGTAACGGAGATAAATGGTTTTCATTGGTCAGTTGGATAATACAGATACATTTTGATAAATGTATCATGGTTATCTCTTATAAAAACCAAGTTTACTCGAAAGGTAGTAAAGTTACTTTGGTAAAAAAAATTGAGGAAAATTTCATTGAGCAAAATAGATGCTTTATCTTTGAACTTATACCTACACTACCCTACATTAAATAATTTCTTGTGATCAGTAATTATTAATCAAATAATGGACTATGATTCTTCTTTGTGAATATTTATATGGTGATAGCATATGCCTCACCATAACTGAAAATTTAGGAGAAAAATACCTAAATCAAGATATGGAGTAGGACATAGTAATTATTTCCATGAAAATATAGAGAAGTTATCATTTTGGTGAATAGTGTTTCATATATACTGATCATAAAATCATGAAGTATATATTCCTTAATAATGAGTAAATATGTTCCAAAGGATGTGGTTAGAGTTGATTAATTATTATGATTATCTAATACATTGGCACACTGAAAGGTGAACAAGGTAGCTGATTCTTTTTGTTGGAAATACCATGTTAGTTTTTTCCTGATGAGGATTTAATGGGATATAGTATTTATGATTTTTAAAAACATGGATTTTGAAATATAGAGTAAATGGAAATAATCATATCATTATTATATGAATATTTATAAATCTATCCATGAAAGGATTAAAAATGTGTAGAAGGGGGATTTGGAACTATAGAAGAAGGTAAGAAATGTTCATGAGTTCACCCATGATTGTGATGAAAAAATAAGGATCAATAATTCAATATGTGTTCTGTCAATACTAGAAATGGAAAATATATATTGTATACATATCATAGTTTATCATTCTCTATTCATCACAGATGTGTGAATATGTATAGAGATATAAAAGTGTATTTTTGATGGGATAACATTAAAAGGGAAATTTTAGAGTGTGTATCTCTATTCTTGTAAATATAGAAATTTAAGAGTAATTGATAGATGTCTACGGTAATGTTATAACCATTAACTATACTATAATGGAAATGTTAAAATATTATCATGTATTTGGTTGTCGAACTCCTAAAAACATCAAAATGGAATAATTCTATTTGGGTTGTGATACATTGCTTTATAAAATTAGAATAATTTATTTCCCATATATAGTATTTATATATTGATTATATTCCTTTGATATTCATTATATATGTGGAAATATTCCCTATATTACCACATTATATTGTATATGATTACGATCCATGGTTTACCTCGATGTTCTGGATAAGCCTTTAGCAGGCTCTGGATATAAAGTTGATTTTCTGTACTAAATATCATCCTCAAACCTATAGTTATTCTAATGGGACTATTCGTACTCTATAATACATGTTGGGATATTATTTATGAATTTCAAAGGTGTTAGGGATCAACACCATCCTTTAGTGGATTTTCTATGCAACAGTAGCTTTCACTAGAGTATTCATATGGATCCATATGAATCCCTCTTTGGGAAGAAGTGAATAAATCCAATGTTCATGGATGAAGCTAGAGAAAGAATGTTATTGGTACCTAATCGATATAAGGAAATTATAAACATGGTTAGATCCATTAATTAGCATGTTTGGGTAGATCAAATGTGAAAAAAAAATGTTATGAGGACAATCATCAATGAAATTCAAAGTTAGTGGTTGATGATAATGTTTTACTATGAATATCCCCTTGGAAATAGTTTGTTTTATTTGGAAAAGAGGTAAAACTAAGCCTTATATATATTAGTCCCTTTAAAATTCATGATCATATAGTGATTATAGCTTATCACTTAGGGAATCTACTAAATGTCACTCAAGTAAATAATGTATTCTGATTATCATTCTTGGGGAAATATGTACATGATCTTTAACATGTACTGAACTGAATGATCATTCCACTGAAGTAATATATATTTTTCAAGGAATAATCAGTGAATAATCTGGATCAAAAGGATGAAGTGTTGTGAAAAAACATCACTCACATGGTCAAATTTTGTTGTGAAACCAAAAATATTTGTTGAACCTATTTTTGAGCCCGAGGATGTGATAAGGTAGACGTATCCTTAGTTGTTTATGTCAGAGTGATGAAATTTTGATGAATAAATATTATAAGGTTTGTATAATGTAACAACCCAACATTTTCAGATATATTTCTTTCTAAATAAAATTAATTTGTTTGATAGATTTCAATAAATGCAACAATAGGTTTAAATTAATAGTGAGATGTTATTAAATTATTAGTATTTAATTTGATAGTTATCACCATGTAATTTTATTGGTGGGAATAAATATCAAAAACTAAATTCTATAAAATTATTTTTTATACATTTAGGAAATGAATTTATTATAGAAAATAAAATCATTTGAAGGATAAGAGATATGTTTTTTTGAAAATCAATTTTTATATAGAAAATGTATTTTTATCTTAATAAATAATATTAATCTCTATTAGTGGATGATTTTATTTAAATTTCAATATATTATAAACACAATAAAAAAATTAAAAAATAATTTAATGTTTTCTAATTGTACATGGAATAAGAATAAATCCAATTTTATGCATAATTGTCTTTCATCAGAAAACTATTTTTATTTCATTTTGCATGCTAATTTTAAACTGAATTTATACCACACATAGAAATTGAATATTTAAAAGTGGAAGACATATTTGGAATTATTATAATTAATATAATTTAATACGTTTAGCTTATGTTTATCGTCATTATGTATAGTAACAATAATAAATATGTGTCACACATGGAAATGGAAAAACAGGTAAAACTAGGTTAAAAATATAAGGGAAATATTTAAAATCTATATTACACATGATATTATCCTGTTTTATGAGTGGGTTTTAACCAAATATATGTTTAAATAATTAAAAAATCATTTCAAAAAATTATTTTTAATTTGGAAACCCAAGATTAAAATTTTTGGAAATAAGTTAAATTTTATTTAAATTTTAAAAAACTTTTTGGTCTTTGTATTTATTGGTGTGGATGGAATGTTTAATTCACTTTTTGAATATATAAAAATTTCTAAAATCCTTTATTTTATATAAACAACCAAAAAAAATATTATAGATAAATTTATAATGGATTTCATTGTAAAATAATTTTAATACAAAAATTTGGTATTTTTATAAATCAATTATTATGTGTTCTTTGTTCTTATATTAACAGTAATTTTATACACCAATGATAGAATGGATTCCAAATTTTAAATTGTCGTTTCTAAAAAAAATTATAATTACCCAATTATTATTGGTCATATAAACATGTTATCATGATAAATAGATTAGTTTTCACTATTAAGTATAAAATTGGTTTAATGTGGTTTAACTATGATGTAATGATTAAAATGTATATAGATATTTTATAAATAGGATTGGTTGTGTTTATGTATACCCTATCACATCTTATATTATAATTTTGGATGCCTTGGATCCAAATTACATTATTATGATATATATATATATTATTTAATATTTTGGGCAATTCCCAGTGTGTAATTTCCCTCATTTATAAATAGGAACCTCATATACTCCCTTGTTCATAAAGTATGAGAAGTCAAAATCTGAAAATAAATTTCCTAATACCTACCTATATTCTTTCCACATGTCCTATGTATTTTTTTCTTGTAAAAATATCATCCTTTCAAGTTATAATGTGTAAGCCAAAGGAAGTTTCTCAAGAGAGAGGTACAACTCTTAACCAATTACTTGCAATGTTATTTCTTATTATAGCTAAAATAAACCTATGATATACATTTTAAAATAATTAATTATGTTTCATAAATATAGTTTATTTTTTTATAATGATGTTATATCTATTATACATTGAATTTCCATCATATGGGAAAAGAAAACATCACTCGTGCATACGGTTCGACTACCACCTCCACGAAGTGATGCATTTCATTTCTCATTACTACTTCACATTGATGGTTATAATGATATATTTGATTAATATTGTTTTTATTTATTAAATTTCTATGATTTTTTAATAGAGAATTATTATTTTTTTTCATTATATCCTTCGAAAAGTGGAAACATCACTAGTGCATATGTGTAGACTATCGTCCCTATAAAGTGATGTAGTTTATTTTTCATTACCGCTCTCTATAGACAGTTATAAAAGTGTATATAATTAATAAATATGATATTAATTAAATGAATAAATTTTTTATTATTGAACTATGATCAATGTAAAAGGAATAGGACTTATTAACTGAAACTTTCATGAAAAATTAAGTATTTATCACCATGAACAATGATTTTAATAAATAATTATTAATAAAAGATTACAATATTTAATAAGTATATCATATAAGGTAAGATATAAATTAATTTTTTCATTTAATATATTTTTAATAAATCTATATTTATTACATGAGAGGTTCAAACATGTATGAGGAAAGACGTGACTTGAGGTCAGGGGTTTATGTATACTCAAAATACTTTCCAGGATTGTCTATGATAAATTTATGATAAGAGAAACTATATGTATTTTATACATTAAACATATTTATTTTACTCTACTCTAGTAATATCTATATTTTTTATGTAATAGTACCATTTTCTAATCATTGAAAATTAAAATGCTTAATAAATTTTTTTAAAATAAATACAATCCTTATTTCCTCATTGGTCGAATTTGTTTTATTCTACATCAATACTCTTCAAAATTGTTTTATGAAAGTTCATACCTATACATGAAATTATTTAAAATGTAATTTTAACTACCATTGATATTATCTAAAAAGAATTAAAATTAATCTCTCTAAGTAAAAATTATTCTTAATAGTGCATTTTTAACTTTTTTAAAAAGTGTGAAAGGAATGATTTATTTTAATGTATATTTCATGAACGAATTTTCATACCATTATGAGAATTCATGATTTGAATATTCATTTATAATTTTCCTTGGTTATTTTAAAATTAAAGGGTTCTCTATATATTTTGGAAATTTTCCATTAACATTTTACTTAAATAAAAGCATATTTTTTTCAGGTTTTCAAAGAAATGTCTGAAAGATATTTTAATGATGTTTTTCATCTATTTAAATATCATATAAGTATTGATATAACTCACTAGGGATAAGATATTATGATACCATAAATTTTATTTTTCAAGGTATCTTTTGATTATGATTAGTTAGAGATGATTTTATGAAACTTGTTTATTTCCCACATGTTAATTATGTTATGAAGAAACGTTTATGAAACCAGTTTCTTTTCTATTGGTTATTCTACTACAGAATGATGAAATGTTTATAATAATTTTTCCCTTTACATGAGTTATGATATAATGATATGATGAATGGTTTATGATCTTCTAGGATTCATATTTTTGGTTTTCATTACCTGATTGGTGGGCCTAAAATTATACACCCCTCTAATGAATTTTTTTACTGATGCAAAAGATGTGAATATCTAAAGAGATGATAGAGTTAATAAACACTTTATCAATGTTAGAGTTAACTAGATGGATGTTACATCTAAGAGAATATTTTAAATGTACATTTAAGAATTTTTATTATTAGATGTTGTCCAAAATAATAGTCTTGGGAGTTTACCATTACTATGTAAGATATTTTATATTCTTATGGTTACGCCACTGAGTTATGAATTATTGTTATGATATATTCTCATGGATCATGATTTATTTTTTATGATATGTATACTTAGGAATTGTTTCTTTTTAATGAAAAAAATTATTCTATGATTTATGATTAATGATCTTGGACTAGTTGGGTATGATTATCATTAGTTTTTTTCATGTTCTCATACCCATGTTCTTATATTATTATCAATTATGATACTTGATTGATATCTCTTATACTTACTCTTATTGAACATCATATATTGTTGTTTCCTAAATTTTCCTTCTCTAGTTTATAATGATTGTTTTTAAGTAGGTTATGTTAAATATGTGTAATATTTTAAAGAAAATTGTGGCATATGTTGAATATCTTTCATGAAGTATGTTTTTTATGTATCTAGTCTCAAAATAAACTAACCTTTTATGGTCATTGAGTGTGTATTATTATAGTTTGTATTTAATATTCATATAAAATTAGGTAATACATAAGTATATTATTCTTGGGTCACCTCATATAACATGATCTATAATCAAAAAGTTGTAACACCCCGAGCTTCCACGATACGATTCTCTTTCAACAATGCAATAGCTTGCATTGTACGCAAGTTCGAGATTCTAACGCACCGTGACCAATCAAAATAGCCATTATGAATAGTAATACCCACTTTTTAAAATTATATATATTTTATATTTAAAAATGGACTTCATTTTTGGATTCGTAATATCGATATTAGCATATGTTGAATTTTTGGTATTTTTCTGAGAACTTCAATTTTTTATGAATTGTGAAAAATACTTAAAAACAACTTTTTTATTAAAAATAATTTATAGTGATAAATTATACTATTGAGTGGCTTTAAATTATAATTAGAATATATTTTTACCATTTTATCCAATTGTGTTCATTAGAATTAATTTCACTTTGAAATTGGACATAAACAATTGTCGATCTTTTGATATATATTGTTTCTTAAAAACACGCTATTTGTTGTCACAGCGGGAATTAATTATAAAATTAATTAATGAAACTTATATTTTTGGAATTTTGTAAAATAGAAATCATTTTTGAATTCGGAATATCAATTATAGCTAAGGGTGAAATTTTGGCATTGTTCTGAAAAACTTCAATTTAAGATGAATAGTGAAACCACTAAGTGGTAGTTAAAAAACTGATTTTTCTTTTAAATGAATCATTACCACATCTGTGATTTGATTTTAAAAAATCCAGTATACATGGTTGTCATTAGGAAGTAAAATGTGGTTCAATGGGATTAAAATAATTTTTTGGTGAATAGTAACTTTTAAGTTTAATTAATCGCGATTAAAGGTAATTAGTGAAATTTAATGTAAAAATGATATTATAAAAATATGAAAATACCATTACACTTGTCCTACCATTATTGGATGATTCATGTCCGACCAATAAAATATATTTGTCAACTTGGGGACCCCATGGAGCCACATGGGTAAAAAAATGCCATTAATAACTTTTTATTTAAAGTAAAAATAAAATTGTCACAAACATGTGTTGTTTTAATAAAACAATTATTACATGGGGTTATATAAGTTACATTTTTTACTATAAATATTCATTGGAAATCTAAAAAGATTTAATACATCATGATAATTTTTTTATAATTTTTACACATTAAATAAATTAAATTTTTTATGACACAACGATGATACAGCGATTACATCATTAATTAACGATTTAAATAAAATGAAAAGATATGTAAAATATAAGGCATAAACTTGTAAAAAACCTATTGGATGAGAATATTTAGAACCCTTATCACCTTATCGTATAAATATATCATTTTGGTACCTTTAGAATCTGAAAAGCATTTCATAATAATGTAACATTTCAATCTTTCCAAGAGTGCCCCTCCTCTCCTCTTATAAAAGGCCCCCACCACTACCACCTTATTCACACCTTCCAAGACATTTGGCTCAGAAAACCTCTGCACAAATACTCTCTCAACTTCCCTATCTTACTCCTAGATGCCTCACTTTGGGCAGAATCCTTCCCAAGGAATCCTTTGGCTCAAATAAAAAAGAGTTACCCGATTTAAAGATAATGTCTTCTCTTACGTTGTTTTGTTCTATTTTGCTTCTCCAACCCCCTAAAATATTTTTATTATTTTATTTTGTAACAACACCAGTATCCTAAATATACTTTTATGTTTTTATGAGAAAGATGTTATTTACACTTACACACACCTTCGTCTAATGGTTAAAGAACATATTGTTTCTGTGGGTCGCAAATTACTGCCTAACGAAACGATGATTATTCAATCTTCTTTTAACACCACTCATGGTGGCCATTATGATGACACTACTTTTATATATGATATATATTATGTTTTTGATTTCTTTATGATTCTGTATTTTTCATTTATGTTATACCTTTATGATTCCCATTATGGGTAAACACGATAATTTCATTTTAGGAAGTGCGGACCACTGCCCCCTCAAAGTGATTTGAATCGTTAATGCCATATGGGGGATGTATAAAGGATGGAGTAAATGGTATTATACATTATATTATACTGTAATTATAGTATGCCTTTATATAATTATAATTTAATTCCATTAAATAAGAAATATAAATGAAAGTAGTGTGCATGCGTACGTACGGCTTACCGTCTCCATGAACGGTGCATTTCATTTCTTACCTCTAAATGTTATGTAATATTATAAATGAATGTATATACTGGATATATGTGATATATATGATATCTAAATCATGAATATAATTCTGGATATAATGGATATTTCACCACATGAACAACTTGTAATTATAAGAAGTTTATTTTTGACTCAAGTACCAAAGATCGACAAAATGACCGTTATTAACATAAATAATTACATAATGTTCATAACATGGTAATAAGGTATATAAATTTAATAATGAACATGAAAAAGGTTCTTAAGAAAATAGAAATTAACTCTAGTTTATTATTCAGGAGATTAAAGAACGATCGATTCAAGTTGGACACGAGGTAATGGAACTTCTTAACCCAATTTCCATTCTTTGGGTTAATCTCCTACTTTCAAATTATGTCATGATATTATTATGTCCTATCTTGTAATTGTACTTTATTTATGTTTACTTATAGTGAATACTCATAATAGATCTATTTTAATTAAAAAAATGATCTTTGTAAGGGACTTCGTCTCAATCTCATTTCATTGAGGCATATTTTTTTTATACACAACTTTCTGTTACACGGTGTATAAACCCCTTTGACTTTTACGTTTATTCAATAGGAATATTTTTATATGAAGAGTTTTACTAGAAGACAAAAAGGAATGTTTTTCTTGTCATACGTATGCAGTGACAACGACTTCTCTTCCGTCATGACCATTATTTTAGTTTCGACTTCCTCTACAAGCCATAACTTTTTTTTAATGAAAAATAAATACAAAGTTTTAATTTTATTTTATTTTGCTATTGAAAATGGTTTTGATAATGTTTTTATTATATCAATTTTTTTTATTGATATGTATTGATTGAAATGTGGAAATGTTATGTTTCCTTTATTCATGTTTTATGTGATATGATTATGTTATGGTTTAGGATATGTTTAAAACTGTTCATATGAGGAATGCATTTGACTTAATAAGTGACAGGTGGAGCCCGCTATAGCTCCTCGATGCATCGGTAGGTCTCATGAGACAAACTAGTGTCTTGGCACGAGTACTTGACAAAATCTTATTTGTAGTCTTGGCACGAGGCCTTGGCTACGTGGTTATGATAGTCTGGAATTATGCATTCCATCATTATGAAAGTGGTTATTCATATTGAATGTGATTATTCGACCAGTAGAATATCCATGTGAAGAAGTAAATGGCATTATCTCATTCTACTTTTTCCATATTATGTTGAGGTTCAATCTTAAAAGTCTTTTGTTTTAGTTATACATTGCCTTAAATTTTTTATGTTTATTTGTGAAAGCTTTCGCTCTATTGTTATCCTTACTGAGCATCTGAGCTCACCCCTTTCAATGTCATATTTTTCCCAGGATGTGAAGAAATATTTTATGACTGACCTACAGGGATAGTCTGAAGGGGATAGAAGTGTGGACTATAGAGACTATGTTATTTTGATTTTTCACTTTATGATGTAAAGTAACATTAATGAATGTATCTATTGTTTCCAAGGCTACTAAATTAATCGGTCTTTCGAGACTTGATCTTTTGTGATCATGCCAATGTTACGCAATAATGCACCGACTCTGGGTAACTGGGGTCGGGGCGTTATAGTTGGTATCAGAGGCAGTTTATTACTAACCTTGGAATCTATATTTATATAAAATCTGATTAGATCACATATCCCTAAGATAGACTTTGAGGATTAGTGTAGAAGAAATTCCTAGAATTTGGTATTATAGAGATTTTATGAGTTTTCTGAGCAATACATCCCTGTCTGGATACGAGAAGGTAGAGGTGGCTCTGGCACAGATGTACCTAGGGGTAAAACCCGAAAACACCGCTTTGAGCTAGACTTGAATGGGAACTGGTGCACAACAATGGGCCTTGCTGCACTCTTGGTTACGACACTCCCGGGGGTTATGCTTAGGATAATTCTCATTTTCTTTACAAACCATTATGAAGGGTTTATGAGTATATACTTCTTCAAAGAAAACATTTTTTTTATGATTATGGATTATATCCATAAATAGTTCAATTTATGTTATGTTTTTTACAAGTATGGAATTATGTATTTTGATTCATAAACTAATCTAGTGTATGACATTGTTTATAAATGGCACCTAGTGGGAGGAATGGAAACCGTATAAATGCACGCACTCCATGTAGGGATTTCCCTCCTGCTCAAGATAATTATTGTGGAGCTGGAGATACAACTGGTTCTGATCAACTTATCACCATACTGGGACAACTCACTCAGGTTGTGAATAATAACCTTACTCGTATGGAGCACCCTGATCCGCAACGTGGAGGATCAATGTTAGACCACTTCATGAGGCAACAACCACCAAAATTTAATGGGGGTACAAATCCATTAGTATCTGAGCAATGTATACTCTCCTTAGAGAAAATATTCCACACCTTGGGGAGTAGTGAAAGGGAGAAGGTTATCATGGCAGTTTACCGCCTCACTGGAGATGCCGATCAATGGTGGTCCTTGATTCAAAACACAAAGGAAGATGAAGAAGTATAAAGTATGGAATGGAGGGAGTTTAAGGAAATTTTCTTAGAAAAATACTTTCCACATGACCATCGAGAAGATATGGAAAGGCAATTTCTGAGTCTAAGGCAGAAGGAGGATGAGAATGTCGCAAAATGTGAGGATAACTTTACAAGGTTAGCGAGGCATGCTGCAGATTATATACGTAACCCATTAAGTAAGATCGATCATTTCATTGATGGGTTAAAATCGTTTCTCCGTTGAGAATTAGTCTCACAAACCTTCTCGTCGTAGGAAGATATTGTCTCATGTGATATCAAGACAGAAAAAGTATTCTCTAAATCTTATGACAATAAAGTAAAACAAGAGAAGAAGAGAACGGTGGAGCAAGAGACAGATAAAGGGAAAAAGTAAAAGAAGGATTTTCCATTATGTGATAATTGTGGGAAGAATCACCCTGGTACATGCCTAAAAGGAATTAGAGTTTTTTATAAATGTGGAGAAAAAGGTCACTAGGCTCGTGATTGCAAGGGAAAGAAAGAGGTTAT
This sequence comes from Viscum album, assembly GCA_963277665.1. Classification (NCBI taxonomy): domain Eukaryota; kingdom Viridiplantae; phylum Streptophyta; class Magnoliopsida; order Santalales; family Viscaceae; genus Viscum; species Viscum album. Next base: position 136,538,832 of record OY728131.1, read on the forward strand.
CAATGTTGAATTCTACAATTGTAGGGAAATGGGGCATTATGAAAATTAATGTCCTAATTGTCAGGGAAACATACCTCCGAAAAGGCTAAGAGATCAAGGACAATCTTATATTGTTACTACAGTTGAAGTGGAATAATTAATGTATTGGTGCTTTTGGACTCAAGGATTATATTCTTGTTATAAGGATAATGTGATATATATATATAAGGATTTTACTGCGGTAATTGTTTTTTTCATTAAGGATTTAATATGATGATGGTAATCATATTTTTAGTATGTGACAATAAGAGAAACTTTACTTTGTTTGGGGAATCTGATGTTACAATTGATTTTGGAATTTAGAGACCTTTTAGCGAAAGTATGGATAGAGGTATTTTAGATAAATATAAAGGTTGGAATGAATTAAGTTGAACTTTGGATAGTATTGTTCAAGGTTAAAACATTTCTGAAGATTATTTTTGGAATATTATAATACTATACTTTTAGGAAAAGGACAACCTGCAGGTTGGGAGATAACCTGTCGCGTCGGACAAAGCTGCAGGAATCGAACCCACAACCATAGTGAAACAGGCCTTTATTACCTACCACTAGCCTACAGGAAGTCCCTGGTTATTAAAGAATAGTTTTCCTAATCTAAATGGTATGTGGTAATATTTTGAACCTTATACAATTAGGATAAATAGAATATTTTGGAGTCCTGTTACCATTTGGAGTGAAAGATGGGTTTGTGGTAAAAAATTATTAATGAATGAAAGTCTATATTACAAGTAAGTATATTTCCTTACATTCTTAGTAAATCTCTTAAATAAATTCCTCAACTTTATGAAAGGTAACATAAAACAAAAACGTTGTCGGTTAACTTTTCCAACTGGGGGTTCAATGACTGTTTAACCAATCACAAGTTTGTGATTTTCTTATGGTTAACTTTCTCCTAATCCTGTTTTCTACAACTCTCCATCAGACCTTGATGGTTTTTTTTCCTCCATATCCATATTTTCATATAATCCTAGTATGGGCTATCTCAGGTGACCTTTGTACCTCTCTTTCTTTCTTTTAATGTTATATTTTTATTAACCCTATTTCCGATGTGGGTTTCCCACAAAGGTATTTTCTATTTTCATCCTTTTATTTTCAATGAAAAATTTCAAATTGCGAGGACGCAATTTATTGAAGGAGGGTATAATGTAACACCTCGAGCTTCCACAATACGCTTCTCTTTAAATAATGCAATAGCTTTCATTGTACGCAAGTTCGAGATTTTAACGCATCGCGTCCAACCAAAATAGCCATTATGAATAGAAATACCCACTTTTTGAAATTATATATATTTTATATTTCAAAATGGACTTCATTTGTGGATTCAAAAAATCGAAATTATCCTATGTTGAATTTTTGGTATTTTTCTGAGAACTTCAAAATTTTTATGAATTGTGAAAAATACTTAAAAAAAACTTTTTTAATAAAAATAATTTATAGTGATAAATTATACTATTGAGTGGTTGTAAATTATAATTATAATATATTTTTACCATTTTATCTAATGGTGTTCATTAGAATTAATTTCACTTTGAAATTGGACATAAACAATTGTCAATATTTTGATATATATTGTTTCTTAAAAACACGCTATTTGTTGTGACAGCAGGAATTAATTATAAAATTAATTAATTCAACTTATATTTTTGGAATTTTGTAAAATAGAAATCATTTTTGAATTTGGAATATCAATTATAGCTAAGGGTGAAATTTTGGCATTGTTCTGAAAAACATCAATTTTTGATGAATAGTGAAACCACTAAGTGGTAGTTAAAAAACTGATTTTTCATTTAAATGAAACATTAACACTTCTGTGATTTGATTTTCAAAAATCTGACATACATGGTTGTCATTAGGAAGTAAAATTTGGTTCAATGGGATTAAAATAATTTTTTGGTGAATAGTAACTTTTAAGTTTAATTAATCACGATTATAGGTAATTAGTGAAATTTAAGGTAAAAATGAAATTATAAAAATATGAAAATACCATTATACTTGTCCTACCCTTATTTGATGAGTCATGGCCGACCAAGACAATCTATGGGTCAACTTGGGGACCCCATGGAGCCACTTGGGTAAGAAAATGACATTAATAACTTTTTATTTAAAGTAAAAAAAATAATTGTCACAAACATGTGTTATTTTAATAAAACAATTATTACATGGGGTTATATAAGTTAAATTTTTTACTATAAATATTAATTGGAAATCTAAAAATATTTACTACATCATGGTAATTTGTTTATAATTTTTAGACATTATATAAATTAAATTTTTTATGACACAATGATGATACAGCGATTACCTCATTAATTAACGATTTAAATAAAATGAAAATATAATGTAAAATCTAAAGCTTACACTTGTCAAAAACCTATTGGATGAGAATATTTAGAACCCTTATCACCTAATCCTATAAATATATCATTTTGGGACCTTTAGAATCCGAAAATCATTTCATAATAATGTAACATTTCAATCTTTCCTATAGTGCCCCTCCTCTCCTCTTATAAAAGGCCCCAACCACTACCACCTTATTCACACCTTCCAAGCCATTTGGATCGGCCAAAATCTGCCCAAATACTCTCTCAACTTCCCTCTCTTACTCCTAGAAGCCTCACATTGGGCATAAGTCTTCCCAAGGAAGCCTTTGGCTCAAATCAAAAAGAGTTACCCGATTTAGAGGTAATGTCTTCTCTTACATTGTTTTGTTTTATTTTGCTTCTCCAACCCTCTAAACTATTTTTATTATTTTCTTTTTTAACAAAAACATTATCCTCATTATACTTTTATGCTTTTATGAGAATTATTTTATTTACACTTACACACACATTCGTCTAATGGTTAAAGAACATACGGTTTCTGTGGGTGGTGAATTACTGCCTCACGAAACGATGATTCTTCAATCTTCTTTTAAAACATCTCATGGTGGACATTATGATGAAACTACTTTTATATATGATATATATTATGTTTTTGGTTTCCTTATGATTATGTATTTTTCATTTATGTTATACCTTTATGATTTCCATTATGGGTTAACGCAATAATTTCATTTTAGAAAGTGCGGACTACCGCCCCCTCAAAGTGATTTGAATCGTTAATGCCATATGGGGGACGTATAAAGGATGGAGTAAATGGTATTATACATTATATTACACTGGAATTATATTATACCTTTATATAATTATAATTTCATTCCATTAAATACGAAATACAAATGAAAGTAGCATTCATGCGTAAGTACGGCTTACCGTCTCCATGAACGGTGCATTTCATTTCTTACCTCTAAATGTTATGTAATATTATAAATTCATGTATATGCTTGATATATATGATATATATGATATCTACATCATGAATATAATTCTGGATATAATGGATATTTCACCACATGAACAACTTGAAATTATAAGAAGTTTATTTTTGACTCAAGTACCAAAGATCGACAAAATGACCGTTATTAACTTAAATAATTACATAACGTTCATAACATGGTAATAAGTGATATAAAAGGAATAATGAACAGTAAAAAGGTTCTTAAGAAAATATAAATTAACTCTAGTTTATTATTCAGGAGATTAAAGAGCGATCGAGTCAAGTCGGACACGAGGTAAGGGAACTTCTTAACCAACTTTCCGTTCTTTGGGTTAATCTCCTACTTTCAAATTATGTCATGATATTATTATGTCATATCTTGTAATTGTACTTTCTTTATGTGTACTTATAGTGAATACACATAATATATCTATTTTATTTAAAAAAATTATCTTTGTAAGGGACTTCGTCTCAATCTCATTTCATTGAGGCATATTTTGTTTTATACACAACTTTCTTTTACACGGTGTATAAACCCCTTTGACTTTTACATTTATTCAAAAGGAATATTTTTATACGAAGTGTTTTACTAAAAGACAAAAAGGAATGTTTTTCTTTTCGTACGTATGCAGCGACAACGACTTCTCCACCGCCGTGACCATTATTTGAGTTTCGGCTTCCTCTACAAGCCATAACTTTTTTAAATGAAAAATAAATACAAAGTTTTAATTTTCTTTTATTTTGCTATTGAAAATGGTTTTGATACTGTTTTTATTATATCAATTTGTTGTATTTATATCTTGTGATTGAAATATGGAAATTTTATGTTTCCTTTTTGCATGTTTTATGTGATATGGTTATGTTATGGTTTGTGATATGTTTAAACCTATTTATATGAGGAATGCATTGGACTTAATAAGTGACGGGTGGAGCCCGCTATAGCTCCTCGATGCATCGTTAGGTATCATGAGACAAACTAGTGTCTTTGCATGAGGCCATGACAAAATCTTATTTGTAGTCTTGGCACGAGGTCTTGGCTACGTGGTTATGATAGTCTGTCATTATGCATTCCATCATTATGAAAGTGGTTATTGATATTGCATGTGATTATTCGACCAGTAGAATATCCATGTGAAGAAGTAAATGTCATTATCTCATTCTACTTTTTCCATATTATGTTGAAGTTCAAGCTTAAAAGGATTTTTTTTATTTATACATTGCCTTAAATTTTTATGTTTATTTATGAAAGCTTCCACTATATTTTTATCCTTACTGAGCATCTAAGCTCACCCCTTTCAATGTTTTATTTTTCCCAGGATGTGAAGAAATATTTTATGACTGACCTACAGGGATAGTCTGAAGGGGATAGAAGTGTGGACTATGGAGACTATGTTATTGTTATTTTTTACTTTATGATGTAATGTAACATTAATTAATGTATCTAGTGTTTCCAAGGCTACTAAACTAATCGGTCTTTTGAGACTTTATCTTTTGTGATCATGCCAATGTTACGCAATAATGCACCGACTCTGGGTAACCGGGGTCGGGGCGTTACAGAAGTAATCTTTTTAAAATTATATAACCTTACTCTGCCCCCCTGTCAGGGTGTAATCCCCAATAAGGGATCAACAAGTTGTATCAAAGGGGTGGTTTTTAGTTCAATATTTTAAAATAATGGAGATGGTTTTCAACCAAAAATGAATACCCATATTTTAATGTAGTGATTTATAGTTGTGTAAAATCATGATTTAATGATATTTTTGGCCTTTATAAATTAACATCTATACACAAACCAATTATTAAATCACTGATAATATAGAGACTCGATATTTTATAGATAAATATCATCAAGAATTGGGTTTAGATTCCAAATCCATAAATGGGTTTAAATTTTTTCTATATAATCATATTTACTCAATGGTTATGTGATGAAAAACCTTCTATATTATATTGGGAATTATTATAAATAATTATGGAGGATATTTGAAGGTTCAAGAAAACATGAAATTTCTGTAAAAAAAATATAAGGATTTTAGAATGAGATCAAATGATATAGTTAATGACTTTTTTGGTAATATAAATGTTCTTGTTGAAGATATGAGAGGGATCAGTGAAGATCTCAATATAGAGATGTTCTGAGAGGCCGCATAGTACTCTAGTTAATTATGAGTAGATAAATGGATAAAAAGATTCCACAAATAAAGAGATTACCCAATAGGCGGGCTATAATTATATAAGGAAGTTATCAATCATATAGAATCTAGATATTGATTAAGTTTATCAGGAAATGTAGTTTTCATTCTCTAATATTATTATAGGAATAGGAATTTTCAAGGTAAAGATTCCATTTTCTTGATTCAAAGGTGGAAATATGGGACATATTAGAGATAAATGTTACATTATACATCAAGAATATGATGATAAAGTGGAGTACCCAAGAAGGTAATAAGATATGTGAATGGTATATCAAAATTATAATGGATATCATTAAAAATAAAAAAAAACTACCTAAATAATAAGATTGATAGAGAAAAAATGAAATAGAATAAGTGAATATGGAATGGTTGATGTTAAGTTGATGGCTATTGAAAATAATTGAAAAGATGATGATAGTGATGATGAGAATGAAGGTGTTGTTGGTAGATTTTATCTTCAAGTATAACTTGAGGCATCCCATTAAGAAAATGAATATTGGAAAGAAAATTTTAGTAAGTCCAATAAATTCGTGTGTTATTCCAATCCTTATACGAAATAATAATAATAAAAGATAGAGTTGTGGTGTCATATTGAAAAAAAAAGATATGAAATTTCTTGAAATTTGAGAGAATAAGATGTACTAAATCTTAATGTGAATGAAAAAACTAAATCATTGATAATATGGGAAAAACTATTAATGATAGAGTTTAAAGGATTGGACAGCGTGAAGAAGTTGTGATTTTGTATCATAATTGCGATGTTAAAGAAAGACTATTGACACATGGAATTATGACAGGGAATGATAAGGCATCATCATCATGTCATGAAAAAATATTTCTTGGGTAGAAAGTATACATACTCCTCATGTATATAGATTTCAATATAAATTTTAATCAGCAGTGAACCATGATGAATAATGTAAGATAATAGTGGTTGTTTCTAAACCACAGGTTTAATCTACCCAGAATAAGGTAGATATCTATAGAACTGTAAAGGCTAAAAATCATGATGCCATGATAGATATAGAAAAAACAATGGTTTGATGTTTTTACTAATGAATGTTTGGACACACCTCTTATGTGTTTTTTATAAACAATGGGTTTCTCTGTGTGAAAACACAATATAAATAAGCATTTATAATTTTTAATAAGATTTTTTTAATCGATATTGTTATTTTGTGTGAATCTCTTTGTTTTCATAAACCATACATAGATTTCATCTAACCCAACAAACGAATCACCCCATTACATATACTAAAGGGTGTTCCCATTCCCCCTAGGTGAAAAACTTGTTTTTGGGCATCAAAAATCATATTTGGGAATGATTTATCTCATTGAATCAATCATAATCAACCTACAAGAATCATACATCACATCATAACCAAAAACCATAAACAAAATAAATACAACTTCCCCAAGTCAAAAAAATTACTTTTCTTACCAAAAATAAAAACACCAACATGGGTAAGGGAACCAACTACACAACTAAACCTTCATGCAATAATTATTTCATCACCCCCAAGCCAACAACACCAAAACCTGCAAGAGGGGAACCACTAGCAACTAGATCCACCATCCCCACTATAGAAAAACATGCATTTACCTTGGTCAAACATAACATGGTCTACATACATCTAAGGGTGTATGTAGTGTTTGATAAAATTCCTAGAAGGTTACCACCAAAGGATATTTCATGACATAACATCATAAGACAACTTTACGTGAAATTTTTTAAAGAAAAAAAATAAAAAAAATCTAAATAAAACATGATTTGTAATTGAAAAATGAAATAAAATACCACAAACCTGATGGATGATAATAATATCATCACATAAGAACCTTAGTTAATTAATATATTACTAGGGTTACTGGGGTCCTAGAATACTCATACCTCAGGGATGAATACATATCAAAACCCACAGCATCCTCATTTACGATCCAAAAGAGTGGAATAATATTCTAAGTTCTAGTGGTCTCCAATCATCATAATATGTTCATTTGTATCCTATTTTCAATCCTTATAGGGGGAATAGGTCCATGGCCCTATCAGACAACCTAATGTAATAGATCTAGTCTTTCTATCTAGATACCTATTATTTCCTTATTCTCAATTCTATTTTCCATTTCATAAGAACCACCTCTTATACATACAGTCAGGCAATAATAGAAACCCCCTTGAAAACCCACCATTTTCATTTGAAAACCCCCTTTAAAACCCTTAGGCACACCAAAAACATTTTACAATATGATTAACATTACCCACACAATATATATAACTCATTTAAAAAGAAAATAAAATCATACTAAAATTATGTAACAATGTTAAATCATAGAACCACCAACCACTTTCTTATAAACTTCTTAAAAAAAGTAAAAAACTACAACCACACCAAGGATAAACCCTGTAAAGGAAAAAATATAACAAAACCATCAAGATAGAACCCAAGGAATCATGGTTTAACCACATTTAGGAAAACCAATCAACTAGAAAAAAATGAACCCATGTAGAAAATTAGGAAGATACTATAGAGGAATTTATAAGAAGATAAGAGGATTACTTGAAGATTTCTTGAAGGATCTACCCCAAAATCACAAAGGGATTGAAGCCCGCGGGAGAGGAGAGGAAGGGAGAGTCATGCATAGGGTTGGGGAGCCCAAATGGGGTGATTTAGGGTATTCAGGTTTATAAAAATGAATAGGGGAAATAGGTATTTTGATTTTTCGAAATTCATGGTACGGTCACACAATTTTCTTACATGGTTTTCCAAACTATGTGTTAACCATGAAACATTTCTATATAATGGGAAAACCGGCTACATTGTTTCTTGGGGAAGGGGGAACACCCATGATGTCGATTGTGTTCCTCAAATAGGGAACATGACATGGGTTCATGGTTAGTTCACATTACCATGAATTAGTCTATGTAGCATAGATAGTCTCACTATCTTGAGATCACAATTTCTATTGGGTCAGTTCATAGTTTCCACTAACCATGCACCAATTGTGCACCACCTATTTCCAGTCCAAAAATCATAATTTCTCATCAAAACACCTTGTAAATCCAATTGAAAATGATAATATTGAAAATAAGATACAAAATATAACATTATGAAACCAAATATGTGACAATTATCTCCACCATGAAAATTTTCTATCCCCGTAAATTCAACCTGTTGTATAATCAGAGATACAAAATTGGTACAACTCTTCAACACATGATCTTTACTATCATGTTTCATGATAATCATTCTCTTTATTCTAATGAATCTTAAAATAATTTGTATTTCCTTTTATTCACTTTTTACTAGGAATCCAAAATACAAATAGGTCTCTCCAACATTGAAAAATCAGTTTCTAGCTCAAATTCTTACAAATTTTGCACATGAGATGGGTTAGGATTATACATCTTTAATTTTGATACATAGAAAATGTCATGGATAGATGTCAGCTAGGATGAAAAAGCTAACTGGTATTCCACCCTAACAACTTTATTGGTATCCTCAAAAGGTCTAACATAACATGGTGTTAAATTCACATACTTTCCAAGATGAGGATGACCCATGAAAGGGTCCACCTTAAGAAACACCCAATCACTGAATAAAAAATACATGGATTGTATTAAAATATCAAAATAATATTTATGGAAAATCTATTATCTTAGAATACACTGCTTGAACAACTAGACCTTATTAGATGTCTCATGCACAAGGCTCAATCCCAACAATAAGGTATCTCCCAATTCTGTCTAGTATAATGAAAATCAAAATAGTTGACTATAAACCACCTCAATGTGATACATTTTTATTGAGGGTTAGTAACAATTATAATATGAAAACTCCAAAAATCCCAAATGGTTATCCCATGAGCCACTAAAATCCAAAAAAAACATACGCAAATAATGTCTTCCAATATCAAATTATCCCACTTCGTTTAACCTTCTGTTTGAGGATGGTATGCTATACTAATTTTGAGATGTGAACCCATTTCCTTCTCATGGACTTCACAAAAACTAGAGGTAAAGTGGGGGTCTCTATTTTAAAAAATAGTCGACAACACACCATAAATCCTTGCTATCTATTGAACATACAATTGACTCGACTCATTCACCATGGTCGATTCCTTTATTGGGATGAAATGTGATGATTTATTCATATGGGAAATCACTATTCATATAACAATATTTCTATGAGGTTTATGAGGTTATTCAATGATGAAATTGATAGTCACCTCATTCGACTTCATGGATGGAATAGGTAGGGGATAAAGAAAATTGGAGGGCATTTAGTGCTCAGCTTTAACATGCATACAAGTTTAACACATGGATACATAATCACCAATATCTTTCCTAATACCTAGAAACTAGAACTAGAGACGTACATCATAAAAAATATTTGTTTTTTATTGAGGATTAGCCAACTACGATTGGTGTCTATCCTACACTACCACTGTTCAAAATAAAAAGACACCACAAAACGACCCTTTATTTAGAAAATTTCATCCGAAGATAATAAACACTCCCTATGAACCTCTCCACTATTTATAAACAGTATTTAAGACTAGAAACATTCATCACAAGACTTATCTTTCCAAATTTGTTCCATAAGGGGGGGTGTCGCCTAAAAAATGGGCAAAATGAACCTCTACTATGCTCCTTTGATTCCAGATGCATCTAATAAGATTAAATCGTCAAGGTCCACTCATCACTAGACTCCTTCAAGGATCCCACCAACACATTACCACTCAAGTAATCTTCTACCACATTACCTTTTCTTAGGGTAAACATGATTTCAAAATCGAACTCTTAAAGTTACTCAACCTACCGAGGTTTCCTAAAATTCATATCTTTCTAAAATAGAATTTTGGCCAAGATATTATGATTTTAGTAAACTATGAACTTCACCTCAAATAGATAGTGGTTCTATGTCCTCAAGGTGATCATAACTACCTCTAATTAGAGGTCGTGGGGTAGGTAATTCTTTTCATGTATTCAGAGTTAAAAAAACCATACACCAACACATGGTTATGATGTATCAATACAAACCCAAGACTTATTCCCGAAACATCATAGTGGACGACACAACTCTTTCTAGATTCTGGAAAGATAAAAATATGGCATATGGTCAACTGCCACTTAATTTCTTAAAAATTGGCCAAACATCCTGGGTTCCACTCAAACATTACCCGATTTCGGTTACGAATAGTTATTGGTGAAGCAATCTAAGATAATTATCTAATAAACTACCTCTAATACACTACCAGACACAAAAAATATCTTGATCTCATAGATGCTCCTTAGTTACTCCCTTGAAATCACTACATTGATATTCTCAGGGCCCACTGAAACACTACATTTTGACATCACATTGCCTAGACACTTCACCTCCCTGATCTATAAGGTACACTTAGGGATCATAAAATAGAGACTATGATCTCTATGAGATCCTAGAACAATAACAATGTTCTGGTTATGCTCTTCCTCACTCCTAGAGTAGAGTATGATTTCATCCACAAACATGATGATGAAGGAGTCGAAGTACTGATGAAACACATTCATAAGAGCCATAAAGACCAATGGAGCATTTTTCAACCTAGATTGTATGACCAAATACTTGAAGTGGTCATAAATTATTTTGAAGTATTTCTTTGGAACATCCACCTCTATAAATCTAATTTGATGATACATGGATCACAAGTCGATATAAGATAACAACATTTCCCCCTTGAGCTGACCAAAGAGGTCATCAAAATGAGGAAATCAATATTTTTTCTTGATCTTTAACTTATTCAAATTATGGTAATCAATACATAATCAAATAGATACATCAGACTTCTTCAAAAATAGAATTTGGGATACCCATTGTGAGATTCTCAATTGAATGAATCCTTTTTATTTTAAATCATCCCACTATATATCTATTTATCTAAACTCAATGGGGGGAAACTAAGGAGGGAATAGATATGAGTTGTGTTCCTGACACTAAATTAATGGTGAACTCCACATTCAAATCTTAATAAAACCTTGAGAAACTATCTAAAAACTTCTCTATGAACTCATCCACTATAGGAGGTAATCCACCCTAAAAATATCAACTGTCATCCTCTAAAATGATTGATGACTTTTGAAAACAATATTTCCCAATTCTGGAAGTGGGGATCCATCACATCCAAACTAAGGATATTATTCACCCTAGAAAACTCTAGTACTACCATATAGTTCTATGTAGATAACTCTAAGGTGATAAAAATAAAGGTGAAACTTTAAACACATCATCCAACACATATAGAGGATGACTTCAAAGATGTACATTTTCAAAACCATGAAATCTCATTCCAGATCCACCCATAAAAAATGATCTTGTAAGATGGACACCTAAAACCCTACTCTCAATTATTACCAAGTGGTTTCACTAACTCCATCTCATAACACATGATATTAGTGGGTAATTTCAACGAATCCATATAACATGCAAAAATAAAGGAATTATAAGAACACATGTCAAATAGAATAGAATCTATGGATGATGAAATATGAATTGTAACTCAAACCATTGTAGGTCTAACATTTGATTCCATGGGTTTTTGATCCATATCATAAATGCTATTCATCTCCACCAAGTCCTAAGAACGACTACCTACTTACGAATCTTCCATTAGCTTACTCTTTCTAGTAATAGATCTATCCCTACCACCACATCCTCAAAATTAAAAACTCGCTATTCTAAATGGTTCAAAATGGGTTATCATTCCCCTAGGGGTTGTATAACTAGAACCACATTAATATTGAAATGAATATTTTCAAAACCCCTATAATTTCCCCATAATTCCACACTGGTGGAAAGGTTTAGGTTAGACAAGACAAGTTGACCGCACATTCTATAGACATCCACACTGATGGAACCTAACTAATCCAACATCTAACACCATAGACCAAGATGGTATGGAAGGATGGAATGTGATACGACATCCCATATTTTCTTACTCATATATATTACTCTTACTATCAGATAAACCACCACTACCCTAGACCACTACTAGAACATCACTAGAAAACCCATACTTGTCAGCACGATTTATTTCCACTATCAAGGTTAAATTGAAGACCTCAACATCAGTCTTCAACTAGAATAATAATATTTGGGATTAGTTGATTGGATGAAAACCCATCTCAAACCAACTATCCTTTATATTCTCATTAAAAACTACATTGGGTGTGAAATGAACCAAATCTACAAAGTGGTTAGCACTCTCTAATATAGTCTGATCCCCCAAGTGGAGATCTAGAAACTCTCGGGTCTTAGAGAAGGCCAAGGTCACAGGATAATACTACTCATTGATAGTGACCCTAAAGTCCTTAAAACCTATAATCTCATGTATCCTGACCTGAAACACTTTGTCGCGCAGTCTCTGACTAGGACCTTCTAATAAGAATGAAGAACATTTCACTTTAACTTCCTTATGATTATCAAGAAACCATAAATTCCTTAAAGTATTTTCAATCCAATCAACTTATTTATGGGGATATTTGCTACCCTATATGGGAGGTGGTTTATTCATGAGGAACTTATGATCCTTTTCCATTTTAAGATCTTGTTTGGATTACAAAACATGAAAAGTAATAGGTCCTGCTCCATTATCCAATTCTTGAACAACAAAAAACACTACTTACTCTAGTATCTAGTCAAATGGTGAGAGAAACCACTCTCCGACCACTTCCCGTGGTTGCGCACGATGTATCTAAGGAGGTATGATACTACAAAAAAATGATAAACACAAGCAAGACCAACAATACAAAATCAAAAAAAAAACTTCAACATCAAAACAACTTTATAAATAAAAACTTAATCCATAATAAGAAAAAGAATATGTAAAACAACTCCACTTTCCAGATAGTTTCCATGAACAATTATTTTCCTCTAGATCACACTTGAAGGAGATGTCATAACATAACCCAACATATATTGGGGACATAAGGCTTGTCACGAGGTGTATTGGAGAGACACCCCACTCCCAACTAGAAGCTTAATACCCTAAAATACTATATTTTTTCTATATATACACTTATAAATAACATAATTGCAAGAAAATGGTCACACCTAACTAAAATATAATTTTTTCATGAATCGATCCAAGATTACATCCAACCATACACCCGACCCAGCCTGTGGCATGGCCTAAAGGGAATTCCTAATACCCATAGGCTAAGAACTAGTTCCTAGGAATTAACAATCACATTTGGGAACAATTATTTCCATAGAATCAATAATAAACAACCCAAAATAATCATAAATATCATGATAACCAACAACTATAACCAAAAGGACTAAAATTATCACAATTTAAACAATTATCTTTTGCAACCAAAAACCAAAACACCAAAATGGCGAGGGGGATAAACTACACAACTAAACCTCCGTGAAACAGAATGATCAACACCCCAATACCACCACCATAAACACCTTCAAGAGGGTAAGTTCTAGAAACTAGATCCACCATCACCACAATGGAAAAACTTTTCTTTACCGATGTAAAATATAACATGGTCTACACACACCCCAGGGTGAATGTAGGGTGTGATCCAATGCCTAGTAGGTTACCACCAAATGTGATTCCATTCTATAACATCATAAAAAAAATCAACTTGCTTGTTTTTAAAGAAAATTAAATAAAATAATTTAAATAAACATCATTTGAAATTGAAAGGGAAATAAAATACCACAATAAGTTGAAAAATAAGCATGGAATCACATGAGCACCCTGAGAACCATGAACAATCTCTAAGGTACTGGGGTTAGTGACATCCTAGGCCCCTTACACCTCGATGATGAATAGATATAAAAACCCTCAATGTCCTCATGCATGAACCATTATAGGGGTATGACACCCAAAAGTCCAGTGGCCTCAAATCATCATAATATGTTTAGTTAGTATTATAGCATCAATTCTACAAGAGAGAACCAAGCATCATCTCTGTCAGACCGCCTAGAATACCAGATAAAGTCTACCCACCTAGATACATTGGATTAACTTGTTATTAATTATTTTTTCCATGTCACAATAACTACCCCTTACATATACACATATCCCAAAAAAAGAAACACACATGAAAACACACCACTTTAAATAGAAAAAAAACCCATTCAAAAACATAAAAACACCAAAACCTTTTGAAAAAATGATTTTTACCACCCACAAAATCCATAATACTCATTTAGAAAGAATATAAATAATAATAAAATAATCAAATAATGTTAAATCATGGAACCCCCTGCCACCTTCTTAGAAACATCTGAAAACCGAGTTAAACCTAGAAATTCACCAAGGAGGAACCCAATAATGGAAAGACAATAAAATAATAATCAATATCAACCCAAATGAATCATGTTTGAACCCACTTTAGGGAAACCAATTAGCTATAGAAAATAGAACCAAGGGGAAAAAGGAGGAAAAAACTAATAAGGAGGAAGAAATGAGAAGTTGAGAGGCTTACTTAATTTTTTTTAAAGGATATAAACCATAATCACCATGGTGTTGAATCCCAACAGAGTATATTGGAGATATAAGGCTTGACTAGGGATATTGAGTCTAAATGGGGTGATTTAGGGTGTTTATTGTCTTTAAATAAAAGATGGGAAGGATCATTTCAATATTTTTAATGTCTTGGGTAGCCGACATGGTTTAGCCGAATGGTTTTCCAAACAATGGGCCAACTGTGTGGCACCTCTATCTAAAGTTAAAAGAGGCCTCATAGTTTCCTGGGGAAGGGTTCACACTCATGCAGTCAACTGTGCACCACAGACAAAACCACTAACATAGATTCATGGTAATTTTTCATGCCAGTGCGGTAGTCTTGGTTTTTGGGATATTCACAGTATATAGGGTGTATGGTTTCCAAAAAATCGGTGCATGGTTTCAACTAATCATGTGCAAACCATGTTCCACATTCTATCGGTACAAAATCAAAATTTCTCACCAAAAACACCCAGGAAAGACAATTCACAATTATATAACAAAAAATAAAAAATAATACACCTAAAAATCGAACCAAAGATGGGACATTCATCATAAGAAAATAAATCGTGCATCCATAGGTAAATAAAAGGAAATGAGAATGTTTTGTTGTAAAGAAAAAAAATCATAATATTTATATATATAGAATCAAACTCAAAAAATATTTTTAGTGTTAGAAGAATAATAATATTTCATTAAACCATATTTTTAAGAGACACACTCATCTCAAATATGCTTAAATAAAGTAAATTCCTAAAAATATAATTTTGTTTAAATTACATTGAGGGAAATAGATAAATTGAGTTTATAGATCTTGGATAGTGCATATACATCACATGTGACCAGAAATTAATAAATCATTATGAATATTAATAATATCAAAGGTGGTATTGTTTATTTTAATAATAATTAGGGTCTTAATATTTTTAGATATGAAAAGGTTTAGAGAAAAATATATTATGAGAGATGAGGTTATCTTAGTTGAGGGTCTAAGTCACAATCATCTTAGTGCTAGCTAAATACGTGACCTCAGGAATGTAGTTGAGTTTATAAAATAAGGATGTAGTGTTAAATCTAAGTAAGATTCACTTAATATACATATAATTAGATCAAAGGGAAATTTAATCCTAATTGGGTAAGATCATTTTTTAATATTGTTCAAATAGGAACAAAACACATCATTGAAAAGAAAACTTGGCCATTTGAGCCAAGAAACCTTGTATAACTGGGAAAAGAGTTTTGGGGAACATGAGATTCCTGAATATAAAATAATATTAAACACGCATATGTGATTCAATTAACTCCATGTGATTTTTGGAAAATATTTCCATTTAAATAATATTATTTCATCGAAAACTTGCATTACATACAACACCATGTTTCAATAAATTGTGATATATTATTAAAATCTTTTTATGTGATGGTAATCACCTTGAAATAGGATTTCAAATTATGAATAGAACTAAAAAAAATTTAAATACATATGGTCTACACATTTATAAAATTATTTCATTTGTAATAAAATGTTTAGAATCAAAAATAAAAATTATTTGGAAATGTAAGTAATGTTTTTTCTTAAAATTTGTTTTTATCAATAAATTAAATTAATAAGTATTGGTGAATTATTTTAATTAAATTAATATATTATATATTCATTAAAATATTTTAATATTAATTTATTTTTTTCAAGGAATTTGATATGAATAAAATAAGTTTTAATATTTAAAATTGTCTTATTCTGAAAATATGTTTTCATCGTGTTTTGTGAACATATATATAAACATATTTTTTCCCACTTACAAGAATTTAATTTGGAAAAAATGATTCAATATTTAGATTAAACAAGTTCAAAATTGGTAAATATACCCATTTTATTTTTTTTCAATATAAATATTAACCATGGTAAAAACATTTACCTCAATATAGGGTAAATCTTATTAATCATAGATAAAATAAGTGATAAGGCTATAGTTATTCATCATATTTATTATGTTATAAAGTTAATTCAACACTTACCACCTTAGTCTCTAATTTTATATGTTTAATGGACACATTTAAATGATAATGACTAATATATAATTCAAATCAATGAAAGTTAGAAAATGTCACTCTTTTAGTTTTAAATGCATATTATGTGTCCAAATAAGGAAAAAATATGTTTTTAACGAATAAAAGTGATTACTTTGAGTATAATAAAATTTTATTAATTATGATTATTTATTTTTAAGCTTTATGTATTTTATAATTACCTTGAATTTATACATATTTCTGAAAAAGAATTGTTTTTAATTAATGGGAAAATAAAATATATTACACTAAGAATATTAAAGGTGATATAATTAAAATGATTTAACTATTTAAATTAATTTTATAGATTAATATGATATATTAGTGTATTTTTAGGATTATATTCTAATTTAAACTTTGTCTTTATATATCTTAAGTAAAATTAAATTAACAATGTAAAAAGGATATTTATAATATTTCTTCAAAATAATATTTTAAGAAATTATTTAAAACTATTAAAAATAATGAAATTGGAGAATGAGATAAATATATGGTTGAACATGTCATTAATTGGTCATTTATGTTCCTATCATCTTCATATATTTAAAATTATAACAAATTAATAGTGAAAAAATGTTACTGCAATTAAGGTCAAAATTGGTTAAATTGAAACAAAAACATGTAAAAATTTTATTGGATATTTAAATTTAATCCATATAATATGTTATACTCGAATCCCTAGACATTTTTAGGAATTTAGAAAAGATAATTACTTTATTATAGTTTAATATTTTATGAAATTCCAAATGTTCCCCTTAACTTTAATTATAAAAGGTAACCTCCTACCTCACTTATTTAAACTATATTAATCCCTCATATTTAACATAAAGTTCCCAAATTCCTTCTAAAATTCTTTATACACATTCTATATGTTATGTTATTCCCAAAATACAAACTGTAGTATCCATAAGAGGAGATCCAGAGGAGTTCTCTCAAAGAAGAGGTAATCACCTTAATTGAACACTTTCTTTTTAAATTATTCTACAAATCATCGTAATAAATGGTATTTATCATAAAATAAAAAATTATGTATAAAAAATAAATTAAATTTTTTTTATTATCTTTAATTCAAAATCATAATCTTTATTTCCCATCAAATGTGAAGTGAAAGTTTTGCTCATGCGTGTGTACGTCTTATCGTCTCCATGGAGCGATATAATTCATTTTCCATCACCATATTTCATAGATGGCTATTATGATGGGTTTAATGATTATATATGAAAATTTTAAAATTATTATATTTATATAATAATAATATAATATCTACCTTCTTACCTTTCATATTTTTTGGAAATGATAATGTCATTTTTGGGTATGTGTGGACTACCACCTCCAGGAAGCGATGTAATTTTTTTCATTCCCATTATAATAATATGTAAATAAGAATAGATTTAATGAATTTATATGATATAAATTATATAATAATGATCTGATAAATAACATTTATTATTTAACTTTCTTTCATTCTAGCTGTCAAAAGATTAAAATAACATCATTAATAAGTATGACCTACCATCTCCATGAAAGAAGTCATTCATTTTTATTTCTAAAATTATTTGTACGGATTATAAATATCTATATAATATATATGTGCATGTGTGTGTGTTTTTTATAACATGATTAAAATTATATAAATTATGTAACTATTATGGAAGTATAAGGATCAAGATTGTCGAGCCAAAACATGCTTGGAAAACATAATAGTTATCATATAGAACATGGATTTTAATAACAAATTATTAATAAAATAATGTTAATATGTCCATAATAAATCAAAAATGGTATGATATATATGAATATTTATATAGAATGCTTTTACAATAAATCTTTAAATATTATATAGGTTCTTTACATGTGAATGAGGTAAAGATATACTAGATTAATGATATTTGTGTTTCAATCCTATTTTAATTGGGATTGTTTATAAATGAATTTTAGTTTGGGAAATTATATGATCCTTATTTAATGAATCGATTTAATTTTATTCTCCTTTATTATCTCTTATGAATATATATTTTCCTTTTATTTCTCTCACTTTAATAATTTCAGAGATTGAAAGAGTTTTTTTAACAAAAAATCAACTTTATTTCATTCTTTAGTCTAAAATCATTTTTCTTCCATATCTATATTTTCTAAAAAAATTGACAATGATTTTTAGATAATAATATTATTTATTAAATAAATTTTTTCCCATAGATGTAATTTTAAAAAATCATTTAAATGGAATATTTT
The DNA here is from genome assembly GCA_963277665.1 of Viscum album. Taxonomy (NCBI): domain Eukaryota; kingdom Viridiplantae; phylum Streptophyta; class Magnoliopsida; order Santalales; family Viscaceae; genus Viscum; species Viscum album. The sequence continues at coordinate 136,558,187 of OY728131.1, forward strand.
TTATCTCTTCGAGGTATATTTGAAAAAAAATATGAAAAGAATATTTTCTTTTAAATTATACGAAATCACAAAAACCATATGATGTTATGACCACTTAATAATTATAATATTCATCTATATATTTCCATGAATATTTTTGAAGTAATTTGTTTCCATAAAATTTGGAAAATTTTAGTTTTTGATAAGTTATTTTCAAATAAAACTTTTATTTTTTTCAGGACTGTATTTAATGATATTGTAATAGTATTTTTATTCACTAATTAATACAACCTTTGGTGTTTCTTATCTTTTATAGGGGATGTGATACAATTATTCCATCACTGCAGTATTTCTATATGATTTATTTTTATGATGATGAGATTATTATGAATCCCATTTTCATAGGTTATACTATAAGTTAATGAATTATGGGACCCATTTTCCCTGTACAGATTATGATATGATGATATGTTGGATGTTTTATGATATTGTGTCACACATATTTATGGGTTTCATTATGTTATAGGTGGTACCTATATATCCTTATAATTAATTTGGTAAAGTATTACATCTCATAAGATAATTATGGGAAATAAGTTAAGGGTCTTGATATGTTATAGAAAACAAGTTGAAGTGCCTTATCTGTTATGGGAAACAAGTTGATGTGCTTGATCCATTATGAGAAACAAGACAATGTACTTGATACAATATCCAAAATTTGTTTCGATTCATTTTATGGTGGTACTGGTAGCCAAAAATGACATATGAAATGGTTTATATACTTATGATGACGCCATACACATTTATGACATGAACATATGGTTCATGATTGAGTTATAATTATTTCTCATTCTTATGATTAAAACATTTTGAAATAATAATTTTTTATTCCAAAAATAATTTTTATGATATTTTTTATATTTTTTATGATAATTTTAAATAATGGTCATTATTTTATACCCTTATTATTATCTTAATCTTTCATATGATCAACTATTTATATCTCCATGCTTACCCCTACTCATCATCTGAGCTCACTTTTTTTTATGATCCCTTTCTATATATTATAAAGACTATTTTAAGTAAGGAATACCTATAGAGTATACTATGTGGGATGATATTTAGGTTAAATTTTTATGATCTTTCATTAAATAAAGATATTTTATATCTTTTCTTCAAAGAATCTAAAATATTATTATTCTGTTAAGGATCAAAATGTTCTGAATTGAATATTCATCTAGAAATATGTAGTATTTATGAATGAAAAGATTAGGATGATATAGTTTGTATCAAATCATAGTATAGTCAATATTTATCTATTAGTGTTGGGATACATTCTCTTAAAACATTATGGATAGGTTTCTGTATAGGATAAAATCCTAATGTTTTGGTAACGATTATAAATAAACTAGGTTAAACATATGATGTTATAGTATAAGGTGTCACAATTTAGACATTATAAAATGATTTTTCATGATTATGTGGATTTCCACTACTATTATTGTTTATCACACTATTCTTTTTGGTTTTATATAATGATTCAAAGTAGAAAAAATCATATTAAAAATGCATGTGATGGTAAAACCATTTATTGTGTACATGATAAAAAAAATTATGGGGGCATGAGTTCTGAGTTCTATTGAAATGATCCTTAAAATTTCTCAAGACATGAATCATGTTGATTTTAATAATTATCAAAGTAGGGAAAAATACATTTGAATATTTCAGGAGGCAATATCAAAAATGTTTTTAGTGGATCCTCAGATCCATTATTGGATAAGGGATGGATCTAAACCATTTAGAAAATATTCTATTTTATTCAAATCTTATGACATGAAATGGTTTTGATATCTGTTTATAATTTGGTAGGAAATATAGAAAAATTTTGTAATCTTATTAAGAACACAAGGTAAGTGGAATAAATTAAATCCATTGAATAAGTTGTGTTTAAGAATGTATTCATTATAAAATATTTTCCTCGTATTCTACATACAATTATAGAGAAAAAATATTTTAGCTAAAGAAAAAGGATGATGAATCCATTGGTACTTATTAGGAAACTTTTACCAGACTTTTATGGTATGAATATAGTTTTACTATAAACCCTAAAATTAATATTGATTAATTATTTGGTGACTTAAAAACAATCCTTTGGAAGGTATTAACTATAATTAACTTCAGTATCTACAAAGATATTATTCTATTTTAACTAAAATTATAAATGGAAAATTGATATTCCCATTATTCCCATGGATTTGATAAGAAAATGATGATAAAGTCCCATGAAAAGTAGAATAAATCAGATGGTGGCAAGAAATTCTAACCATCTACATGCCCGAAATGTGGGAAGAAATGTCAAGTAAATTTCTTGAATGGGACTGGGAGGAACTCTAAATGTGGAATGGTATGTCAAAATGTATCCAAATGTCGACGGAGGACAAATATTATGGTATATACAATAGAATAAAAAAGTCAATTATTATTATACTACCAACACTTTAATTCTTCCATTGTAATGAATATATGAATTATGCCAACCAGTGCATGAATTTAACATGTTTTCATAATTAGTGTAAACAACATATTATGCTCAAAGATAAAATGAAATATCATGTGGTAATGACTGTTGAAGTGGGTTATGAGAATGATGTGCATACAGGTACACAAAAACTATAGAATAACTAATGTATTATTTTATTCTAGATATACCCACCCTTTTATATGTAAAGATTTTTATAATGGTTTCTAGGTATCACCTCTATGATTAGATATTGATCTAGCTATGAAAAATCCTACTAGTACGATGGTCACATGCCCAGACTATAGTTCCCCTCTGAATAATGTTTGTGGGAGTGTTCTTCCTTAATGAATTTTGATTATCACTTTAGATAAAATTTATTTGATTATTGGAATGGATTGGATTTATTTATATGGATATCATATCAATTCTTAAGGAAGGGATTTCACATTTTATATTCCAAATGAACCTATGATTATATATCGATGTGAGGGTGAATATGAACTCCTAATGGAAATTTTTTTCAATATTATTTACCTTAATTACTATCCATGAAGGTTATCTATATCATATTGTTGGGGAGAAACTCAATATAAAAGATACACCTATTTAGAGTAATTTTTTTTATTTCCTTCCAAAATAATTACCTAGTCTACCTCTGAATTAGGAATTTTAGATTTCAATAAAATTCATAACTATAACAACCCCTGTTTTGAAGAATACTTATATCATAGAAGAAATTGAGATGGAGGGATTAATAAAGGAACTCCATGATAATATTGATAAGGGATTAAAATTCCAAAGTGATACACCATTGAGTGAACTTGTCCTATTTGACAAGAATAATGATGGGTCAATGCATATTTACACTGATTATAGAGAACATAACAAGATCTATATCATGAATTAGTATCCTCCCCAACATATTTATTACTTATTTGATGAAATATATGAAGATGAATATTTTTCCATGATTAAAATTTATTTTGGATATCATAAATTATGTTTCAAGAAAGTGTATATACCAAATATGGAATTTTGTACAAGGTATAAACACAATGAATTTATACTGATTCCTTTTTTCTAATTAATTCCCCACTATCTTAATGGATATAATGAATAGTGTCTTTATAAATTACCTTGACTAGTTTTTAGAGGTATTTATAGGCATTATTATTGTATATTAAATATAAGAACTCCGCCTAAAACATTACATATTCTTGAATTAAATCGATAATTCACATTGAAGATCTTTTCAGGTTTTGAGTTTTAGAGAGTTAGGCCATAACTATTACATTACATCTCAAAAATTAAAAAGTAGACACTTCTACTGAGTTTCCATTTTTTCATAAAATAAAAACTCTTGAAAAAAAGATTCATGTCTAGTTCCATGTTTTAGACAACATGACTTTCCCTTGATCCCATCCTTGACCTTATTCATCTTTAAGTCCTGTGAAAAACATTTCGAAAGTTGGTATGAGCATAAAAAGCTCAGTAAGGGTTATAAAACAAAGAAATAAAACATTAGTTCATCAATACATACATAACATATACTCTTTAACATACCTCATGAAATCATAAAATTTATGAATAACACGTAGAAATCATAAATAATAAAGGTAACTTGTGGCATCCATATCATACTTACATTGTAGCTATCACAACTACATAGGGAGTTACGTTGGAATACCCATCACAGTATATTCCCTAAATCTCTTAGGAGAAATGTTCATGTTTACCTCTGTCAGGTTACCCAATGCATTGGAGATCTTTCTCAAGCTCACACTCCTTAGGTTTATCATGGAACAACCCATATATATAAACAATTCCCAAGAACCATAATATATTATTCATAACACAAAAAGCAAAAATAAACAAAAGATAACATTTCTACTTTTCAATCACAATATATCATTTAAATATATTGATATAAAAAATCCATTATCAAAACCATTTTCAATACCAAAATACGTAAAAGAGTATATAGTATTTATTTTCCTTTTAAAAACATTACAACTTGTTAAGGAATCCAAAGATTAAATAATACTCATAGTGGCGGAAAGTTCATTATCACTGCTTACGTAAAAAACATTATTTTTTGTCATTTAGTAAAATTTCTTGTAGAAAAATATTCCCTTTGAATGAAATGAAAAGTAAAAGGTGTTTATATAGCATATAAATGAAATTCATGTATAAAAAAAATATTCCTCAATGAAAGGATATTGAGACGAAGTCCCTTACCTCGTATCCAACTTGACATGTTTATTCTTTAATCTCCTGAATAATAAACTAAAGATAATTTATAATTTCTTAAGAACCTTTTTCAAGTTTATTATTACTTTTATATCACATATTACCATGTTATAAACATTATGTAATCATTTAAGTTAATAATGGTCATTTTGTCGATATTTGGTACTTGAGTCAAAAATGAACTTTTTTTATTTACAAGTTATCTATGAGGTCAAAATTTCATTATCTTCAGAATGATATTAATAATTTAGATATCATATATATCATACATATACAGTATATACATGTATTTATAACACTACATAACATTTAGAGGTATGAAATGAAATGCATCGTTCATGGAGACGGTAAGTTGTACGAACGCTTGAATGCTACTTTCATTTATATTTCGCATTTTAATGGAATTAAAACAAAATTATACATAGGTAAATTATAATTCCAGTATAATATCATATAAAATATTATTAAAATAATCCTTTATATGTCCCACGTATTTCATTAACGAGTCATATCACTTTGAGGGGGCGGTAGTTCGTACTTCTTAAAATATAATTATCGTGTTTACCCCTAATGGAAACCATAAAGGTATGATATAAATAAAAAATACAGAAGAATATTGAAAACATAAGCATAATATGTATCATATATAAATATAGTTCCATATTAATGGCCAACATGAGAGGCGGTAGGAGAAAATTGAACAATCATCGTTTCGTGAGGCGTTAGTTTTCTATCCACATAAACAGTATGTTCTTTACCCATTAGATAGAGGTGTGTGTAAATGTAGTTTGAATCATTATCATAAAAAAAATCTAGTTTATTGAGGATATTGTTGTTCTTATAAAATAAAATAATAATAAAAAATTATTAGTTGGAAAAGTAAAATAAAAGAAAATAATTTAAGAGAAATGGGTACCTTTAAATTGGGTAACTCCCTTTGGTTTGAACCAAAAGGACTTCTTGAAGTGCCTTATACCTAATTTAACACTTATAAAAGGAATATAGGGATAATGAGAGGTTATTGGGGCTGATTTCATATGATATAAGGGGATTTATAGGTTTGAGTAATGGGTTAGAGGTGAGGTATTTTTATAAGGGGGGAGAGGCTCTTTAGGAAAGTGTGAAAAATATTATTTTATTATATAATGATTTTCGGTTTCTAAATGTCCAAAACTTATTAAAGTCGAATATAAGATGACTCATGGAATAAATAATATCATACAATGAGAATTGGATAGGTTTTGGATATGGTTTTAGTATTTATAATCTTATTTATTTAAATAATTCATTAATGAGGTAAACGTTGCATCATTATTGTGTCATAAATAATTTTATTTATTAGATGTCTTAAAATTATAAAATAAAAACCATGATTTAGGAAATATTTTTATATTTAAAATTAAAATTTATATTTGAATAGATAACTTATGAATCCTCATGTAAAAATTGATTTACTAAAAGATATTTGTTTATGTCATTTTTATCTTTACATTAAGTTAATTAAAATAATCTGTCATTATCACTACCAAGTGGCTCCATGGGGTCACAAAATAGACCCAAGGATGACCATGGTTATAAATGTATCGAAAAATAGTATTAGGACATATGTTAGAGTAATTTTATCTTATTATAATAATATTAGATTACCCTTATTTACCATATTTACCCTTTAACCATGGTAAATAAAATTTTTACTAAAGTAAATATTCATAATGTCTAAAAATAAAAGTTACCTATTTATACAATTTGGAACTCCTGATTCAAAATATGAAATCCATTTTTCCAAATTCAAAACATAGAATTGGCAGAAATTAATTTAAAATTAATTCCCACTATCAAAACAAAAAGCGTGTTTTTAAGAAATAATAACTATCAAAAGATTGATACTTCTTTATGAACAATTTCAAAGTGAAATTACTTCCCATGACCAACATTGGATTATAGGGTAAAAAATAATATAATTAAACTTTAAAACAAATTAATAAGTCAGTATAACCTTATAAATAAATTATATTAAAAGGCAGATTTTAATTGGAATACTGTATTTTCACTATTCATTAAAAAAATGAACATTATCACAAAAATACCAAAATTTCATCCAAAGTAAATTTTGAGGTCCCAATTATAATGAAGAATATTATTTTGTAATATAAAATATATAAAAGTGACAAAAACTAGATTTAATGAGGGTTCGCCATTAAAAGGTGGTAAATCAACTTTTTAAAGAATATTAGAGTATTTATTCTTAAAATTGGATTCATTCACATTTTAGGCCTCTAAATTTTATTGGATAAATGTAAAAACATTTATAAAATGTGTATAATCATATTGTAGTTATTTATATTCATTCCTGCTAATACAACAGTTAGTCATTAACTACCATTTAAAGTATTATTATTATATTATTAGTGCACAATGTAAGATTTCTAAGAAACTCATTGTTGCGTATCAGGTAAGCCATCGAAAATAGAATCCATTTTAATGTAAAATTAATATTTAATTCAAAAAATTTAATGAATATGAAATTTAAAATTATTTATTTACCAGGGATGTTACATCCTTCCCCCCTTTAGGAAATTGTGTCCTCGTAATTTTTATTCACTTATCAAATAAGTGGTGGTATTTATCCTTCATAGCATTTTAAGATTCCCATGTTGCCTCTTAAACCATATTGTTTTTCCACAAAACCTTTACCTGATGAATTACCTTGTTCTTCAACACTTGATCTCTTCAGTCAAGAATCTAAACTGGTTGTTCCTCATAAGAGAGATTCTCTTCCAACTGAACTACCTCTGGGCTCAAAACATGAGGTGGATCTGGCATATACTTTCTCAACATTGAAACATAAAAAACATTGTGTACCTAGGATAAATTTGGAGGTAAAGCCATTCTGTATGCAACTGATCCAACTTTATCTAGGATTTCATAAGGTGTAATGAATCTCATACTCAACATTCCTTTCTTACCAAAATTCATCACACTTTCACATGGTGAAACTTTGAGAAAGACATGATCACATACCTCAAAATAGAGATCCTTCCTCTGATTATCCACATAACGTTTCTTCCTACTCTGAGCTATTCTCATGTGATTCTGAATCAAATAAACTTTCTATGTCATCTCTTCTACCAATTCTGGTCTCATCAACTTTCTTTCCCCTACTTTATCCAAAAATATGGAGTTCGACACCACTTCCCATATAATTCCTCAAATGGAGCCATCTGTATACTGGAATTAAAACTGTTATTATAAGAAAATTCATCCAAATAAAGATGTTGGTCCTAACTTCCCTAGTAATCCATCAATAAATCACGTAAAACATCCTCCAAGGTCTGAATTTTTTATTATAAATTCCCATTTGATTTAGGATAAAAATTTGTACTAAAATTTAATTCAGTACCCAATGACTTCTGAAGGCATTTCCAAAAGTTAGAAGTAAACCTAGGATCACGATCAGAAATAATAGAGAGGGGAACACCATGTAACATGACTATCTCTTTAACATACAACCGATAAAGTTGATCTAGAGACAAAGTATCTCAAATAGGAAGGAAATGAGAGTCAATCGATCAATATTAACCCAGATTGCATTATTACCTCAAGATGTCTTCAGTAATCCCACAACTAAGTCCATGGATATATTTTCCCATTTCCACTCTGGCATCAGTAATGACTAAAGCATCCCTTTTGGTAACTGCCACTCAACTTTAACCTACTGACAAGTCAAACATTTCAAAGTAAAATCAGCAATATCTGTTTTAATTCCATCCCACCAGTAATACTCTCGAAGATCTCTTTACATCTTAGTACTGCTAGGATTAGCTGAAAACGGGGAACTATGAGCTTCAAATAACAACACATTCTTCAACTATGAATCACAATTCACACATAATCTCTTTACAAATCTCAAAACCCAATCATTATCAATGTTAAATTCAAGAAACTTTCCCTTCTGAACCAACTCTACCTTTTTCTGAAACTCATTGTCTTCCTTATGCTCTTTCATTATTTTTTCTAATAGAGATGATTTCACTAACACCTGAAACAAAATAGCATAATTTCTTGCACCAACACCTTCTATTCCAAAGTTCATAAGATAAAAAACTAAAGGATATCGTTCCAAATATAGCATAGTTAATGAAGTATTACTTTTTCGACTCAAAGCATTAGCCACTTTATTTTATTTTCCCAGATGGTAAAGGATCGTGAAATCATAATCCTTAATTAATTCCAACCATTTCCTATGTCTCATGTTCAATTATTTTTGAGTGAATATATACATCAAACTTTTTAAGTCAGTATATATTTCACATTTTACTGCATACAAATGATGCCTCCAAATTTTTGAACAAAAAATAACATCAGCTAATTCCAAATCATGTGTAGGGTAATTTAACTCATGAGATTTCAACTGACGTGAAGCATAAGAAATTACCCAATAATTATGCATAAGGACACAACCGAGTTCTTTCAATAAAGCATCATTGTAGATAACAAACTCGTCATTTCTGGAATGTAGTGCCAAAACTAAATCATTAACCAATCTTCTTTTCAATTCTCAAAAACAATCATCACATTATTTTATCCAGATAAACATAACACCTTTTTGAGTTAACATAGTCATTAGACTAGATAACCGTGAAAAATTCTCAACAAACTGCTGTTAATAACCTTCAAAACCAAGAAAACAACAGATCTGGGTTATATTTATTGGTCTTGTCCATTATTCAACAACTTTTGTTTTAGAAGGATCAACAGTTATGCCATTTTCTGAAACAATGTGACCAAGGAAAGAAATTTTTTGTAACCAGAACCCAAACATACTGAATTTCCCAAATAGTTTCATTTCTTTTAAGGTTTTCAATGCAACCCTTAAATGAATTTCATGCTTCTCTTTAATTTTATAATAAACCAAAATATCATCAATGAACACAACCAAAAACTTATCCAATAATTCACAAAAAAATCTAATCATATGACCCATGAATACAATAGGTGAATTGGTTAACCCAAAAGGCATAAATACAAATTCATAATGGTCATATCTAGTATGAAATGTGGTCTTTGTAATGTCATTTTCCTTTGCCTTCAACTGATGGTACCCTAACCTCATGTTAGTCTTCAAAAAATACTGAGCTCCCTGGAGCTGATCAAACAAATCATCAATATGAGGCAAATGATACATCTTCTTAATAGTGATGTTTTTCAATGCTCTATAATCAATTCAAAGTCTCATTGAACCATCTTTATTTTTAACAAACAAGACAAGATCACCCCATGGTAATGTGCTAGGTCAAATGAAACCATTATCTAATAACTCCTGTAATTGCTTCTTTAACTCTAAAACTTCAATTTGAGCTATTCGTTAAGGGGGTTTTGAAATTTTCTTAGCATCAGGATCTAAGTCAATAGTAAATTCAACTTCCCGGTCAGGTATAATACCAGGAAAATCATCAGCAAAAATATCAATATACTCATTTACAACTAGAACATCATTAATCTGAACAGTTCCTTTTTTTCAACAATATGTGCAAGGTAACATTCATTTTCATCTTTTACTATTTTCTCATCTTCCTGGTATATTATCAAAAGTAAGGGTTCAATCTTGTACACAAACTGAAAATCATTCTATAAAGAAACATCTTTAGCTATATGGTCAATCATAGCATGATAAACAGAAATTCAATCCATACTCAGAATAACATCATACTCTACTAGAGGCCAAACAATAAGGTTTGTAGGTAGATTCTTTCCGCACACAAGGATGAGAAAGTTGTTATAATTAATTTTTGTCTCAACATTTCATTCGGGTGTTTTTACCATAAGTTCAAGATTCATATCTTGATATGGAATTCCCAATTTACTAGAAAACTTCAAAAAAAATAAACAAATGTGTAGACCTCGAATCAAACAACCCATTGGCATAATCTGAAAAAACAAACAGTGTACCCGATACTACTTCATTTGATGGCCCAACATCTACTGAAGTAGTTGCAAAAGACTTATCCACCAATTTATTCTTGTAGTATGGCTTCTTTACATAAGTTGACTTCTTCATTAGACACTCATTTTAATAATGAACCATTTCATTACACTTAAAACATTTTACTGATTGTAAATCAGATTTTGTCTTACTATTACCTAGGTCTTTTTCAGTGCAATTATGAGCTTTATATCCCATTTTAACACATCGGTATCACTTACTGGAATTCAAAATACATTCCCCATCATTCTTTTTACCAAAATTTTCACACACTGTAAACTTATGTTTCTTGCCACCATACTTTTTTGAAGAGTTCTTCTCTTTTGTCTGCCACCTCGACCTCTTATTCTGTTATTTTTCAAAGAAAACCAGATCATCGGCAAACTCCATTTCCACCTTCTCTGCACATTGATCAATTTTTTCATAACTTTTGAACTCACGAGAAGCTAAATACCTTCGATACATTTTCCTTAATCCTGAGTAAATTTGATTTATTTTACTATCAAGATCTCATATGAAATTTGGAGCATACCTTGTCAGTTGAGTGAATTTTTCTTCATATGTAGCCACTGAGTAATCCTCCTGCCTCAGTTCTAGGAATTTCTTTTCCATCCTAAGAACAACCACATTAGTAAAATATTTCTCATGAAACATACCTTTGAATTCATCCCAATCAAGAGAATAAATCTCCTCACTATCCTTGATATGTTTCACTATCGACCACCACTAATCAGCTTCACCTTCAAAATGGTAAATAGCAAGACTAACCTTTTGATGTTCTGAACACCCAATGACATCAAAAATATTCTCTAGTGCTTTAATCCACCCTTCTACTAGAACATGGTCAGATGATCCTCTGAATGATGGGTCATGTTGCCTTATGAAATGCTCCACTATTAACATGTTCCTCTATGGTTGATCTACCTAATCTCATGCATGGATACCACTACTATATATAGCCTAAATCAACTATTCCATCTCTGCAACAAATTGTTCAGTTCTGATTCTGACCATCTCAGGTTGCTGATTTAGAACGTTTTCTTCCTCTCGATGTCATCCTATCATAGCTACATTGTTTCCTCTGTGGAAAACCATTATAAACAGAGAAATATCTTAGGCGAAGCAACATGGTAATCTGTAAATGCTATATCATTCCAATCTTACAATAAATTAATTTATGGACATTAATCTAATAATATTATAACTTCTAATGTTATCTAAACAGACCTATAATACCAACTATAAGGACCCAGCATTAAACATTATGTGTTATTTAATTAAATGGATAATTCAAATTTAGGATATTTCGAGGTTTAGAGTTTTAGAGAGTTATGCCATAACTATTGCATTACATCTCAAAAATTATAAAGTAGATACATCTACTTAATTTCCATTTTTTCATAAAATAAAAACTCTTGAAAAAAAGAGTCATGTCCAGTTCCATGTTTTAGATAGCATGACTTTACCTTGATCGCATCCTGGGCCCTATTCATCTCTAAGTCATATGAAAAACATTTTGAAACCAAGAATAAGCATAAAAAGATTAGTAAGGGTCATAAGAAAAAGAAATAAAACATTAGTTCATCAATACATACATAAAATAAGCTCTTTAACATACCTGTGAAATCATAAGAGTTATGAATAACATATAGAAATAATAAATCATAAAGGTAACTTGTGGCATCGATATCATACTTACATTGTAGTTATCACAGCAACATAGTGAGTTACTTTAGAATACCCATCACTGTATATTCCCGAAATCTCTTGGGAGAAACATTTAGGTTTACCTCCATCATGTTACCCAATGTATTGGATAGCTATCTCGATCTCACCCACCCAAGGTTTATCATGGAACCACCCGTACACATAAACAATTCCCAAGAACCATAACATATTCATAACACATAAAACAAACATAAAGGAAATACAACATTTCCACATTTCAATGAAAAGATATCATTTAAATATATTGACATAACAAATTCATTATCAAAACCATTTCAATACCAAAATACATAAAAGAGTATATGGTATCTATTTTCCTTTTAAAAAAAAATTTCGCTTGTTAAGGAAGCCAAAGATCAAATAATACTCCCGGCGGTGGAAAGGTCATTATCACCGCTTGCGTAAAAAAACATTCTTTTTTGTCGTTTAGTAAAACTATTTGTAGAAAAAGATTCTATTTGAATGAAATGAAATGTCAAATGTGTTTATATAGTGTATAAAAAAAGTCATGTATAAAATAAAATATCCCTCAAGGAAAGGAGATTGAGACAAAGTCCCTTACCTCATATCCGACTTGACCCGTTTGTTCTTTAATCTCCTGAATAATAAACCAAAGTTAATTTATACTTGAATAAGAACCTTTTTCAAGTTTATTATTCCTTTTATATCACATTTTACCATGTTATAAATATTATTTAATCATTTATGTTAATAACGGTTGTTTTGTCAATATTTGGTACTTTAGTCAAAAATGAACTTCTTATATTTACAAGTTGTCTATGTTGTAAAAATTACATTATATCTAGAATGATATTAATGATTTAGATATCATATATATAATATATATCCAGTATATACATTTATTTATAATATTACATAACATTTGGAGGTAAGAAATGAAATTCACCGTTCATGGAGACGGTAATCCGTACGTACACATGAACGCTACTTTCATTTCTATTTCGCATTTTAATGAAATTAAAATATAATGATATATAGGTATATTATAATTACTGTATAATATTATATATAATATTATTAACTCCATCCTTTATAAGTCCCACATATGGAATTAACAAGTCATATCTGAGGGGGCAGTAGTCTGCACTTCCTAAAATGAAATTATCGCGTTTACCCAAAATGGAAACCATAAAGGTATCATATAAATGGAAAATACAGATTCATAAATAAAAAAATAAACCAAAAAATATATCATATATAAATATAATTCCATATTAATATCAACCATGAGATGAGGTAGGGGAAAATTAAACAATCATTATTTCGTGAGGTGTTAGTTTTCCATCAACTGAAATAGTATGTTATTTACCCATTAGATGGAGGTTTGTATAATTGGTGTTAGAATCCTTCTCATAACAACATCCTTGTATATTGAGGATACTGGTGTTTTTATAAAAGAAAATAATAAAAAGAGTTTAGTGGTTGGAGATGAAAAATAAAAGAAAAGAATTTAAGAGAAATTGTTACCTTTAAATCGGGTAACTCCCTTTGGTTTGAACCAAAAGGACTTCTTGAAGTGTCTTATTCCTATGTTAAGGATTATAGGGGGAATAGAGGGATCTTGAGAGATTATTTGGGCAGATTTTGGATGAGACAAGGGGCTTGAGAGGTGTGAGTAATGGGTTAGAGGGTAAGGCTTTTTATAAGGGGGGAGGGGCTCTTTAGGAAAGTATGAAAATATTATTTTATTATATAATGATTTTCGGTTTCTAAATGTCCAAAACATATTAAAGTTGAAGATAATATGACTCATGGTCAAAATAAAATAATCCAATAAGAATTGTTTTGGATATCTTTTTAGTATTTATAATCTTGTTTATTTAAATCATTCATTAATGAGGTAAACACTGCATCATTATTGTGTCATAAATAATTTTATTTATTTTATTTCTAAAAATTATATAAAAAATACCATGATGTAGAAAATATTTTTATCTTTAAAATTAATATTTATATTTGAATAGATAACTTATATAACCCTATGTAAAAAATTATATACTAAAAGATATTGTTTTATGTCATTTTTGTCTTTAGTTTAAGTTAATTAAAATAAAGTTTTATTATCACTCCCAAGTGGCTCCATGGGGTCCCAAAATCTACCCAAGGATTACCATGGTTAGAAATGTATCAAAATTGTATTAGGACACATTTTTGGGTAATTTTATATTATTATTATAAAATCTGTTTACCCTTATTTACCAGATTTAGCCTTTAACCCTGGTAAATAAAATTTTTACTGAAGTAAATATTCATAATGTCTAAAAATAAAAGTTACCTATTTGTAAGAATAATTACCTCCTGATTCAAAATATTAAATCCAATTTTCCAAATTCAAAACACATAAGTATCAGGAATTAATTCAAAATTAATTCCTGCTATCAAAACAAATAAGCGTGATTTTAAGATATAATAACCATCAAAATATTGATACTTATTTATGTCTAATTTCAAAGTGAAATTACTTCCAATGACCAAAATTGGATTAAATGGTAAAAACATAATATAATTAAACTTTAAAACAAATTAAAAAATTAATCTAACCTTATAAATAAATTAGATTAAAAGGCATTTTTGAATTAAAATACAGTATTTTTACTATTCATTAAAAACATGAACATTATCCGAAAAATACCAAAATTTCATACTAAGAAAATTTGGATGTCCCAATTATAAAGAATAATATTATTTTTTAAAATATAATATATAAAAGTGAAAAAAACTATATTTAAAGTGGGTTCTCCATTAAAAGGCGATAAATCGACCTTTTAAAGAATATAAGATTATTTGTGCTTAAAATTGGATTCGTTCACATTTTAAGCCTCTAACTTTTGTTGTATAAATGTAAAAACATTTAAAAAACATGTTTAATCATATTTTATGTAGTTCTATTCATTTCTGCCAATACAGTAGCTAGGAGTTAAATACCATTTAAAATAATATTATTATATTATTAGTGTGCAATGTCTGATTTCAAAGAAACTCATTGTTGTGTACTGGGTAAGACATTGAAAATATAATCTCTTTTAAATTAAAATTGATATTTAATTCAAAAAAATTAAAAAATATGAAATGACATATTATTTATTTACCAGAGATGTTACATTAAAAGAGAGAGGTACATGATGAAGATCACTTAAGGACTGTGTTGAAGACTTTGTGGAAGGAGAAAATATGTACAAAAGTTAGAAATTATGTAATTTGGATTTGAAAATTTTCAATCATGGGTCATTAAATCTCAAGTAATGGAATATGAATAGATTCTTCATTGATACAAGTTATTAAAAAATGACCTAGACCCCCGCCCCCACCACTACCACAATAACCAATATACTTAGTTTTCTTAGATTAGATAGATATTATAGATGTTTTATGACATATTTATCATCATTTCCTAATATACTGACCATGTTAATGTGGTTTTGCTTTTATGGGTGTAGGAATGTTACAATAATTTTAAGGAGTTGAAAAGAAGGTTGTTTAGTGCAATTGTGAAAACACTACCATCCAGTAGTGAATGGTTTTTAATATAAATTGGTGCATCTATGTAGGTATTATGATGATTTATTAGTCAAAATGATATGGTGACAGCATATTCATCATTCCAATTAAATTATCATGATAATAATAACCCAACTAATGACTTAGAGTTAACTCTGGTTATTTTTCAATAAAGATATAGAGAAATTATCTTTATAGGGGATAGGGTGGTATATATACTTATCAACAATAAAATTAATGTAAATATTAACATATAAAGATATAAATATGCACCATATAATATGGTTGGAGATGATTAAATATTATAACTTCTCAATCCATTACCACCATGGGAAGGTCAACAAGGTGGAAGATTCTTTGGGTCCAAAGGACCATTCTAGCCTATCCATGATGAGGATCATAAAAGATATAATATTTTTGGATTTTCAAATTATAGATTTTGAAATATATATATATAAGGGTATAAATATGATCATTCTCAAAAAAAATCAATCATATAACCTTGTGAGGATTATGGAGACATGAAAAAGAGATCTAGATCTGAAAAAGATGGGGAGAAATGTTCATGAGTTCAACCTTGATTGTAATAGAAATGATAAGTTTCAATAACCTTGTATATGTCCCATCAATACTGAATTTTTGAAAGGATTTGTTGGATGATGCTCAAATTTCATCATTCTCTATTCATAATGGATGTAGAACGATATATAGAGAACTAAAAGTGTTTCTCTAATGGTAAAATATGAAGAGAGATATTCCATAATATGTATCATGGTGTTTGGTATTTCAGTATGTTATGGATGAGATATAAAATCCTAATGTAATGTTACACCCATTACCAATACCATAATGTAAATACGAATACATCGCCATTGATATTTTCATCACACTCCACAAAAAATATAAAAACCATAATGTTATATGGGTTGCAATCAACCACCATATGAATTAGGCAGACATAATTTCTATTAGAGATTTTTTTTTCTTGACCATGTTTATAGAATATATATTAAAGAACATATAATATTTAATGGAGTACCACTTTCCACTATATATGATCAGGATTTGAGGTTTGACTCAATGTTTAGGTCAAGTCATCAAAAGGATGTTGATACAGAGTTGAGTTTTAATATGACATATCATCCTCAGACATGAGGTCAGTCTAAGAGAACCATTCAAATTCTAGAGGAAACAATGAGATCATTTTATGTGTATTTCAATGGTTTTTGAGATCAATAAAATCCTATAGTTGATTTCTCTAACAATATTATTTGTTATGCAAGCATTCAAACGGATCCTTATGAAGACCTTTATGGAAGGAAGTATTGAACTCTGACATACTAAGATGAATTTAGATAAAAAAATTAAATTGGGATCTAATATATATGAGGAAATTAAATATAAATTTAAAACTATTAGTCCACACATTAAGGAAACTAAGAGTCAACAGAATATTTCTGCTAATAATTGTTAACATGATCTGTATTTTGAAGTTAGCGAGAAGTTTTTTAAAAAAAATTCTACATGGAATAATTTTTTGGGATTCTTTAATAAAAGAAATTTTATCTCTGTTAATACATTCCCCTTCAAGATTTTGTATCAAGTAGGGATGAAAAATTATCACATAGTGCTTCCAACAAACCTCTCTCATGTTCTTGACATTTCCTATGTATCTATCCTGAGGAAGGGCATACCAGATCCTTCACAGGTAATGAACTCATATGTTGTAACACTAGAGTATAATCTTTACTATGATGAGCTTATGGTGTGAATATTATATCAAATAGATAAATTTATATGGAATAATACTACTCGGTTAGTAAAAGTTCCCTCGAGAAACATAAAATTTAAAGAACCCACTTAAGAACCTTAGGATGTAATGAAACACATATATCCTCATTTTTCTTGTTTTTTAGAGATTAATATTGATTAATAAATTCATTTTAAAGGGGGTATAATATAACACCCTGATAATTTTAAAAAATATTTCCCCTTAAATAGTTATATATCCATGATAGCTAGTATTACATGTAACACATAGTTTAAATGAACCATAATAAAATATTAAAATATTATTATGTGATGGTTATCATTATCCATGGGATTGGTGGGTGGGAATATTTATAACTAAATTATAAAAAATAAATGGTTTAAAATTTTATAAAATAAATTCATTGGTTATCAAATGATTGGAATTCAAAATATTAATTATTTGAAAATAAAAGTGGAGTTTTTTGAGAAATTTATTTTTATAATAATAAGTTAAATTAATCATTATTTATGAATGATTTTAATTAAATATATATTATATATTTAATAAAATATTATAACATTTATTGAATATTTTTCTTGTTCTGGGATAGGAATAAAACATATTTGATTCTTAAAAACTGTATTTTTCTAAAATACAATTTTCATTGTGTTTTGGAAAGATATTTTTAAAAATTAATTTATATCAATTATAGATATTGAATTTGATAAAATTTATTCCATATTTAGAATCATATGGTCTAAAAATCCTAAATAGCCTCATTTTAATTTGGTCAAAAAGGATAGTAACTGTGGTAAAACTTATCAGCTCGATAAGGATTAAATTGGGTTTGGCCAGGATAAAACTAAATAATAAGGCTATAATTATTCATAATAATTATTATTAGAAGAATTTAATTATAAACTTATCACCTTATTATTGAGTTATATTTTTTTAATAGAGACTTTTCCTTGAAAATGATAATTATATTATTTAAATCATAAAAAGTTTCAATATGTTACTCTCTTAGTTTAAAATATATGTTAAGTGTCCAAATAAGGAAAAAGTAAATTATATATGAATAAAAATATAAATTTATATAACAATAAACTTATTTTAATTATGTTAATTTATTTTTAATTTTTAGGTACTATATAATTACCTTAAATTTTTTAAAAAAAAACTGAAATAATATTAATTTAGTTAATGGAAAAATGAAATAAATGACATTATGAATATTAAAACTCATATAATTTGATTGGAATATTTTGTGACATGTATTTTATATATGAACATGACATAATATATTTTTATTTATAAGTATTTTATTCTAATTTATAACATATTATGTCCTTTATGTCAAATTAAATGAATATTGTAAAAGTGGACATTAATAATACATTTTAAAAATAGTTTATTATTAAATTATTTAGAAGTCATAAAATTCATTAAAGATGAAAAAAAGGATAACATATGGTCTAAAATATCACACCCTATCCATTTATGAGCTATTTATTTCCTTATATGTAAAATTATAACACTTTAAATATGAAAAATGCATTACCACAGTTAAGGATATAATAGGGTTAACCAAGTAGTTAGTCAAATAGATAAGGTTTAATTTGACACCCAAACATGTAAAAAAATTGGATGATGGTATTAAAACCGTATCATATTTTACATTTGAATAAATTTCCTTTTTAAGCATTTTGGCTAAATAATTACTTTATTATAATTTTATCTTTTAATAAATTCAAAAAGTTACCTTCACCTCAATTATAAAAGTGGTCCTCCTCCATCACTTCTTTACACAACTTTGAGCCTTCTATCTAGAATATTACCCACAAAAATACCTTCTAAATTTTCTTATCCACATTCTATATGTTTTTTTCTTCCCAAAATAAAACTTATAAGATCCTTGAGAAGATATCTAATGGAGCACATTCAAAAAAAAGGTAATTCCCATAAATGATAAATTTCTTATTAATTATACTTTAACTCATATTAATATATGATATTTATCTAAAAATAATAAATTTATTATACTCAGTATACTAAAAGCATGTTATGAATATTAATTCCCCATTATATAACCTCTTTTCTATCAAATGGAAAGTTAATATATTTTTTGTGCATACGTATGACTTACCATCTCCAAGTAGTGATATAATTCGTTTTCCATAACCAGATTCCAAATATTGTTATTATGATGGGTTAAAAGTTTAAATATGATATTTATCAAAAACATTAGTCTTCTGTGATTATAACATCACATCTACCTTCTTACCTTGCAAACTATTTGAAAATGATATTATTGATCGTTCGTACGTGTAGACTTCCACCTCCACAAAGCAATGTGATTTATTTTTCATTTAAATAAAACATATATGTTAATAATAAAATATTTAAATAATTTTTATGATATATATGATGTAATAATGATCCTATAAAGGTGAATTATTATTTATCTTTCTTTTATTCAATCCATTTAATGATGAAAAAAGTGTTCATGACTACGAACGACATATCATCTGCATGAACTGTTTAACTCATTTTCTTATCTATAATTTTTTAAAATGACTGTAAATATATATATAATGAATATATATTAAGTTTTCACCAAAATTATAATTTTATAAATGTATTAATAATGATAAAATTATAAAGAACGATACTTTTGAACAGAAACATGCTTAGAAAATGAAGCACTTATCAACACGAATAATGATTTTCATAACAAATTGTTAATAAACTAGTGATAAGATGTCATAGATATCTCAAAACATGGTATTATACACCTGAATATAGTTATAGAATTAATTTATAATAAATTTATATTTATTATATATGATGGTTGATGTATAAAATGAATGTAAAGACTTGAGGTATGGGATTTATGTTTCAATTCTTGTCACGACCCCCTCCCAACAAAGTGTACCCATCCTGGGCCGGCAATGTGAAAAGGGAGATAATGACCCTCGAGTCCCACCTCCAGTAGGCCCCGGGTTTGCGACTAGCACTGAGGGTATAATAAACACACGAATGGGAGGCATTACCCTCTAAGAGAACACATGCGGAAGAGAGAGATAAGATATACACCAACCAAATCCAACTAAGAACTGAAATATAAAAGAAACCCAAGTACATATATGAAATGCCATGAAAAAGTACTACAACCGAAAAGGGAAAACTGCAAGTACCCAAAAGAAAGTAAAAACAGCAGCGACCACAAGCCCGAACAGCTCCTGCAACCACAAGCTAGTAGTAACAAGCCTGACCTCCAACCTACTTCAAGTGACCTAAAAATAGTTTATATACACGTAGGGTGAGTATAACAGTATACTCAGTAGGATCCTCCCTGAATCCTCTGGTGCAAAAGTGAAGAAATCATGCTAAAGCACAGTGAACAACAGTGAAACTAACTCGTCACCTAACAGGTAGACTATATTCCCAAAATCACCATGGATACTCTCACCAAGTAATACATACAAGAATATATCATATAATAAAGAATATCAAGGGTACCCCGCTACTACTTCCCCACTGGTTTGTCATTTTTCCCCCAACGACATGCGTCATGTGCATCTCTCTCCAAAGGATTTCCCGTATAAACTTGGGCTAAGATCCACAATCTGCACCACGTGCATCACAATGGATTTCCCATAGACACCTGGGCTAAGCACCGCACCATCCTCACAACCAAAAGTAAATAGGTAGTTTTTGAGAGCCACCACAGCTCACATAACGTGTATCATATGTTGGGTATTATACCTCAAGCCATTACAGCCCATACACCGAGTAAGGATCCTCAATCCATTACAGCCCATACACGTTACACCTATAGTAGTCCATAGGACACCATATCCAGAATATATGTGTGTCAAATAACCACAAGCCTTTACATCCCTCTACACACATATATGGGGAAACTAACTAATGTGCCAATGGCACTAGTATCTACCAAGAGAAGAGAGCAAGGCTAAAGGGGGTAGTCATCCAATAAACCTCTAATCAGAATGTTGGGGAAAACACCCCCCCCCCCCCAAGGCTCAGAATCCCTGGGGTGTCAGTTTACCTTACTGACAGGGTGGAGTAGCGTATAGAAACACAAAAGGTACAGAATATACTATAACTCGCAACCACACTATGGTAATAACCTAGTCTTAGACACAACTGCAGCTAATGTCTCTCGGACTCCGGGCTTCCACTTCTAAGACTAGGTATCCTATAAGCACAAAACCAATTAAAGAACTTCATTAGGTCACTTTATTCCATTTTTCATCAATTCCTCTTTACGTTAATTAATTCTTTTCACGTTAATTAACCATGAACACAACCACATTAAACTTCATTGGCATCACATTCAAAATCAACTGTTCCTTCAAAAGTTCTCAACCTCATCATTAAGTTTCAACAAACTCCAACCCCATGGGTTAGCATCATTTATTCAAAAATTAATTATATAATTACTTTCCCATATTCCCATTCATTCTAGAAAAGCAACCTATACTACTAAACACAAGGGGAATCAACATGGTGAGTATATATACTACCCGTTGAGTCTTTTCCTCCTATAGCAAGATCATAGATCCATTCTCCCTCGAGTGGATAATCATAGAATCACGTGGCATACCCCGCGTTTCTTCACCCCGTTCGGAAGAAGGGTAAGCAAAACTAGCTGCATTGAGAACTGGGTAAAAGTAAAATAGGTAAACAACCAATCAAACCACCAACTATCTAGCCAACACTTCCATCCCATTCCATCATCCTTGGTGTCCTCTCTGACACCCATATGCATAAACCGATTCATCTCGCCACTCTAGGCGTCATACACTGCCACAACCACAAGGCCTCCCTTCCTCCACATATCACAACACCCCTCCAGGGTCACATCACAACACAAGATATCACAACACCCCTCTAGGGTCACAGCACTGCACAAGTAGTAAGAAAAAAACATCAGAACAAATTGGGCTCTTGTCCCTTTAACAAGGCATCTAGCCTTCAAACAACAAGCACCAACAGATTTCATGTTTACCAACCAACTAAGTTAATCACGTACATCGGCATCAATTTGATTAACATCAATTTGGAACAACATCCACAACAACAAAAAATGGATTCATTTACATGCCTCTTTATCTTTAGCCAATTAATTATCAATTAATTCCGTCTTTATGTTCTTTATAAATTTCATCAAGAACAACATGCTAACAAGCAAGGCATATATATCACACTATCTAGAAAATCAAGAGGTGAACCATTATCATAGTACAAAGCAACAAAATAAGATCACCAATTATTTTAATCCGGTTAAAGTATTTAATTAGGTCAATTGCATTATGATCCAAATGACTAAATCATGATAACTCTATGATTGCACATAAACAATTAGAGAAGCCACAAATCCCCTACCTCAAAGGTTTTCGAGGGAAACCACAAAGGTCGATGAACGCCCAAGAAACCAGGTCGATTGTCCACTAATCCTTCTTATATCTCCTCTCCTAACACAACCAAGACCAAATCTCATCATAAACAACATCCACACACTTAGATCTACCCATAATGGGCATAGATCTAAGATCCTGAGAGAAGAGGAGGAGTAGATCTACGTAGATCTAAGAAATCAAACAAAAGGATCACATACCATGAGAAACCAGCTTCGATTCACGAAGAGAAGCCTCTGGATCGCCTCCAAAATGCTTCGTAGAGGTTCTTCTATCTCCAAGGAAAGGTAATCCCAAGTTATGGCCGATTAGGGGCTTAAACGAGGTGATTAAAGGAAAAACGAGTTAGAACCACAATTTTAGGATCTAACTTCAAGTGCCTGCACGGTTAGTCCGCACAGTTTAACAAACTGTGCGCTAACCGTGCGTTATCTTCTGCCTCGACAATCACTCCCCGCACGGTTAGTCCGCACGGTTAGACAAGTTGTGTGCTAACCGTGCATTCACCACTGCCTCCAAGACCAGCCTTGCACGGTTTGGCCGCATGTTTTAGGCAAACCGTGCGCCTCCCGTGCGAAGTCCATAACCCTTTATATTTCCTTTAAATTCCAACCAAACGCACCCCCAAGTCACCTTGACCTCTCAGAACACCTCTAGCATGACATTTTCACAATGTAATGGACCAGAGAGGTCCAGGCCATTACATCAGATACCTCTCAAAACATTCTTGTCCTCGAGAATCCAAAACCCACCTAAAGAGAAAACGAAATAGGGTCTGAACAACCACCCAATGAGATACCTCTCAAAATAGATCAAGACACCAAAGCAACAAAGTATGCCATCTCATAAACATGAAAGTTACACAACCACATAGGTTACAACGATACACAAAAAGAGTTAAACATCAAACAACTCTGGGTAATGAGTGCGTATCTGTGACTCACATTCCCAAGTACTCTCTTCCAAGCTGTCGTGTCACCACAAGACACGAACTAAAGGTATGGATCACCCGTGTAACACCTTCTCCTTATGGTATTGGATCTCCATAGGTTTCTCCTTAAAGGTGGTATCATCATAAACATCGATCTCTCCCCAATCGATGATATGGGAGTCGTCATGAAGATAACGACGTAGCTGTGATACATGGAAAACGTCATGTATCCGACTCATCTTAGGGGGAAGTTCTACTCGATACGCCACAGCTCCAACATGAGCTAACACCTCGAAAGGCCCAACAAAGCAGGGAGAAAGCTTACTCCCACAACCAAACCTTTTCTTCCCATGATGGGGAGTCACCTTCATAAACACATGATCCCCAAAATGAAACTCTAAGGATCTCCTTCTCTGATCGTCATATGATTTCTGACGATCTTTCACTACCTTCATACTCTCGCGAATCACCTGAACCATCTCTGTTGTATTCTACACTAGTTCGGGTCTGAGAATTTCTAACTCCCTGACCCTAGTCCAGCACAACGGAGAATGGAAAGGTTGGCCATACAAGGATTCAAATGGTGTCATACCGATGGTGGAGTGAAATCTATTATTATAAGCGAACTATACCAAGGGTAAGTGCATCATCCATGACCCCCTGAAATCAAGAACACAAGAGAATAACATGTATTCAAGAGTCTGAATAGTTCGCTCTGTATGACCATCCGTTTGAGGGTGAAAAATAGTGCTAAGGCATAGTTGAGAACCAAAAGTATGTTGGAGACCCCTCCACACCCTTGAGGTAAAACAAGGACCTCAATCAAAAATGATCGTCCTAGGGACTCCTTGAAGTCTCACCACCTCCTCCAGATACTGCCTTGACAAAACTTCCACTGAGCTCAACTCCTTGATCGCTATGAAGTGGGCTGATTTTGTTAAACGATCCACTACCACCCAAATAGCATCATGTCCTCCCGGAGCTCGAGGTAAACCTGTAAAAAAGTACATTGATATGTCCTCCCACTTCCACTGAGGAATCATTAATGGCTGGAGAAGACCACCAGGAACATGGTGTTCGGCCTTCACCTTTTGGCAGACTAAACATCAAGACACAAACTCTGCAACCGCATGCTTCATCCTAGGCCACCAAAACTGGCTCCTCAAGGATCGGTACATCTTTGTCACACCAGGATGCACCACTAAAGGATAACCATGGAACTCTCTGAGTACCGTCTGGTGCATCACCAAGGGAAAAAAAGCCTTCCATGATACAATACTATGTGTTGTTCATATTCAGACCAACCATCAGGGGCCTCACCACAAACAACTATGTCTCTCCAGACCTCCACCTCAAGATCCCCCAACTGGGACTCTTCCACCTTCTGCATCAGGGATGACTACACCCTCATCTGGAAAAGACAACCTCTACCTCCAACTTCTCCCATATCAAGATGTAATGCCGACAATTCTTCCATTACCCTCTAGGAATCACCAGATTCACGCACATCATCACTACATGACTTTCAGCTCAGTGCATCAGCTACAACATTCCCTTTTCTAGGTGTATATGATATTTCAAAGTCGTATTCCTGTAGGAACTCCATCCACCGATGCTTCCTCAAGTTCAATTCATGATGGGAGAAAACATACCTCAAACTCTTATGATCAATGAAAACCACAAAGCATTCACCAATGAGGTAATGTCTCCATAACTTCAGAGCAAACACCACGGCTGTCAACTCAAGATCATGGGTTTCATAGTTGCGTTCATGGGGACGCAACTGTCAATACCCATAAGAAAAAACTGAC
Organism: Viscum album; assembly: GCA_963277665.1. NCBI lineage: Eukaryota > Viridiplantae > Streptophyta > Magnoliopsida > Santalales > Viscaceae > Viscum > Viscum album. Next base: position 136,584,106 of record OY728131.1, read on the forward strand.
CTCTGCTGCATGAGGATACAGCCTAACCCCAGATGTGAAGCATTGCAGAAAACATCAAACTGAACTCCCTCAGCTGGAAGACAAAGGACTAGAGCACTTACTAACTTCCCTTTTACATACTCGAAAGCTTACTAACACTGATCAGTCCATATTAAATCCTGATCTTTCCTGGTCAAAGCTGTCAGAGGATTGTAACTCAGGAGAAATTGGCAACAAACCTCCTGTAGCGGCCTTCGAGATCAAGGAAACTTCGCACCTATGACACTGTCTTGGGGGATGCCCAAGACACAAAAGCTTCTATCTTCAATGGATCTACAGCTACTCCTTGGGACACAACATGCCCCCAAGAAACGGACTTCTCGAGCCCAAAACTCACACTTCGACAACTTCCCGAACAGCTGATGTCGATGAAGAACTCCCAAAATGGCTCGTAGATGCTCTGAACTCTCTTCTTCAGATGTGGAGTAGACAAGGATGTCGCCGATGAAAACTACAACGAACTTTTCCAGGAACTCACAGAACACATCATTCATCAATCCCATGAATACAGATGAAGCATTCGTCACACCAAATGGCATTACAACGAACTCATAATGCCCATGACAACAACGGAAAGTAGTATTCAGGATAACTTCATCCTTCACACGTATCTGATAATATCATGACCGAAGTCGATCTTTGAGAACCAACTTTTACCTTTTAGTTGATCGAAACCACACTGCAACAAACCATCAAGATGTATATGTAGCTCTCTTAACACGGAAGGGGCCATACTATATAGAGACATAGATATAGGAGATGCTCCTGGCAGTAGCTCGATCCCAAACTCGATCTCTCGTTGAGGGGTAAGGCTACGACCTCTTCTGGAAAAACATCAGGGTACTCCTCTACGACCCTAGGAAATTCCAACTGCCGAACCTCTGAAGAACTTAGCATCATCTCAGCCGCCATGGTTGATAAGGATGGAACTCGCCTGTGACCCATCCAAAGATCTCTCTCACCAACAAAAACCACTTGCTCTCTATCTGCATCAAAGAAAACGACCTTCTTCTTGTATCAATCCACAATAGACTGCACCAAATACAACCAATCCATGTCGATGATGACATCATATGGTTGTATTCGTAAACATAGGAAATCTCTCCAAGAGCGGTGCTTCCCCAACACTAGCGCACAATCTCTACATACTTCAAACAAGTCATCTTAACCTCCAACTGGCATAGTCAACGCCAAGGGCATTAGAAGCCTCTCTACCTCAAGTCCCAGGGTATGGAAAAGGGTAGGCGATATGAAGGAGTGCATCTCTTTTGAATCAAACAAGGCATACACCATGGTAGAAAACAAGAAAAGGGTACCTCGAACAACGTCTGGCTCGTCTGGAGCTGGCAACGCTAGAGCATGAAGCTGACCACGGCCTCCTCCACGGCCTCTCTGACCCTGATGATGACCACCACCATGGTCGCGCTCTGCTCTCTAAGGATGGGGAGCGTCATGGGTTTGTCCTCTGCCTGCCCCATCTCCCCTTTGCTGATCAAAATATGGTGCAACCTGCTGCTGCTGCCTCTACTGGAACTGACTCAATAGAGGAACCTAGAGTGGAGCGCCCGGTGCACAATGACCGCTCTGAAAGGTCAGGCACTCCTGCTACTGATGACCACGACTACCACAAGAAAAATAATCACCTGATCCCTTTGCATAGGCCTGAGAGTTTCTACCTCCATAGAAACAAGATGTGAAGGGCTGGGACCTACCCCCGGCTGAGCAGAAGCTCTTCTGCCCTGAAAACCGAGAACCTCGGACCATAGCCTTGCTTCGTGAGGAATCATGTTGATCCCCCTATAATGATGATCCAGTCCTGGCCAAAGTCCTCTCAATAACCTATGACCTCTACAACACCTCAAGATATGTGTTTAACATAAATGGGGTGACCTGGAGCTGGATCTATGGATGCAAAGCCTCCTCGAAATGCCTCGCCCTGGCCTCCTCATCTGGTAACAGGTCTGAAGCATATCTTAAAAGGTTCCTAAAACGGATTCCAAAATCTGGAATAGTGGATCTCCCCTGTTGAAGGGTAAGAATCTCCTTGCTACTAGACACCTTTGTAGTCGAGGAAAGGAACTCGTCTTTAAACTTGTCTTGGAACTCCTCTCATGAGATCACTGACTCCTCACGATGCCTGAGGAACAACAACCACCACTGCCTTGCTGCTCCACACAGCATCGTCACAACCAAGGAAAACCAGTGATCCTTCCGAGCACGGATCGAACTAAAGCCTATCTCGACCTCCTCTAACCAGTCTTCCGTGACTTCATCAAAAATGGAGCCCTCAAACTTCTTCAAACTCTAGCGTTGAAACTCTTGGAGTATCTTCCTCCAAGTGTCTTCATTGTCAAACTCTACCCTGTGGCGACTTGCTGGAACATCCTGCTAAACATATTCTACGCAAACCTAATGAGGACGTCGACCTGGAGCCATACCTGCAAAATAACAAACAATTAGAGATCCTAAGCCTGGAATATGTAAGACTAAACATTAATTAATTAATTTGTTTCTTTCATTTGTTTTAGGTTAACCTATCCCAAGGTCTACCCATTCAAGCACAGCCACAAAGAAGAATGATGGATGATCCTTTCCTAGGTCTCTACCCTGAAACCAGTATCACCCTGTTTAGTAGTCATTGTAAACTTAAAAGTCCATACATCAGATCATAGGGGTCCCTAAATGCCTATGTCTCAGTCGGTCTCCAGTGTTTACCTCACTTGCTAAACATGAATGACATTGTTTCCCTACCAACCCATGCAACCTCACCTGTGCCTAACTCCAAACTCCATCATATCACTCAGCCAAACCTCTGATACCACTCTATCATGACCCCCTCCCCACAAATTGTACCCCTCCTGGGTCGGCAATGTGAAAAGGTAGATAATGACCCCTGAGTCCCGCCTCCAGTAGGCCCTGGGTTGGCGACTAGCACCGAGGGTATAATAAACACACAAATGGGAGGCATTGCCCTCTAAGAGAACACATGCGGAAGAGAGAGATAAGATAGACACCAACCAACTACAACTAAGGACTGAAATATAAAAGAAACCCAATTACATATATGAAATTCCATGAAAAATTAATACAACCAAAAAGGGAAAACTGAAAGTACCCAAAAGAAAGTAAAAACAGCAGTGACCACAAGCCCGAACAGCTCCTGCAACCACAAGCTAGTTGTAACCAGCCTGACCTCCAACCTGCTCCAAGTGACCTGAAAAACAGTTTATATATACATAGGGTGAGTATAACATCATACTCAATAAGATCCCCCTGAAGCATCTCATGAAAAAGTAAAGAAAGCATGCTAAAGAACAGCGAACAACATTGAAACTAACTCGTCGCCTAATAGTTATACTATGTTCCCAACCTCACCTTGGCTACTCTCACCAAGTAATGTATATAAGAATATATCATATAATAAATAATATCAAGGTTACCCCACTACTACTTCCCCATGGGTTTTCCGCTTTGCCCCAACGACATATGTCATGCGCATCTCTCTCCAAAGGCTTTCTCGTATAAACTTGGGCTAAAGTCCACAATCTGCAACATGTGCATCACAAAGTCTTGCCCGCAGACACCTGGGAAAAGAACCACACCATCCTCACCACAAAAATTAACCAGGTCATTTCCAGGAGCCACCACAGCTCACATAACGTGTATCATACGTCGGGTATTAAACCTCAAGACATTACATCCCATACACCGATTAAGGATCCTCAATCCATCACAGCCCATACACCTTACACCTATAGTTGTCCATAGGAAACCATATCCAGAATATATGTGTGTGAAATAACCACAATCCTTTACAGACCTCTACACACATATATGGGGAAACTAACTGTTGTGCCAATGGAACTAGTATCTACCAAGAGAAGAGAGTGGGGGAAAAGGGCATAGTCATCCATTCAACCTCCCATCAGAATGTTGGGAAAACACCCCCCCCCCCCCCAAGGCTCAGAATCCCCGGGGTGTCAGTTTCCCTTACTGACAGGGTGGAGTAGCGTATATAAACACAAAAAGTACAGAATATACTATAACTCACAACCACACTATGGGCATAACCTAGTCTTATACACAACTGCAGCTAATGTCTCTCGGACTCCGGGCTTCCAGTTCTAAGACTACGTATCCTATAAGCACAAAAATAATTAAAGAACTTCATTAGGTCACTTTATTCCCTTTTTCATCAATTCCTCTTTACGTTAATTAATTATTTGCACGTTAATTATCCATGAACACAACCACATTAAACTTAATTGGCATCACATTTAAAATCAATTGTCCCTTTAAATGTTCTGAACCTCATCATTAAGTTTCAACAAACTCCAACCCCATGGGTTAGAATCATTTATTCAAACATTCATTATAGAATTACTTTTCCATATTCCCAGGCATTCTAGAAAAGCAACTTATGCTACTAAACACAAGGGGGCTCAACATGGTGAGTAGATATACTACCCGTCGAGTCTTTGCCGCCTATAGCAAGAGAGTAGACCCATTATCCCTCGAGAGGCTAAACACGGAAATCACGTGGCATACCCCATGTGTATTCGCCCCTTTCGGAAGAAGGGTAAGCAAAAACAGCTGCCTTGAGCAGTGGGGAAAAGTAAAATTGGTAAACAACCAATCAAACCACCAACCATCCATCCATCACATCCATCCCATTCCATTATCCCTAGTGTCCTCCCCGACACCCACAAGCATAAACTGATGCATCTCAACACTCTAGGTGTCATCCGCTGCCACAATCACAAGGCCTCCATACCTCCATATATCACAACACCCCTCCAGGGTCACATTACAACACAACATATCACAACACCCCTCCAGGATCACAACACAGCACAAGCAGCAGTAAAACAAACATCACAACAAATTGGGCTCTTGGACCTTTAAAAAGGCATCTAGCCTTCAAACAACAAGCACCAACAGATTTCAAGTTTACCAACCAACTAAGTTAATCACGTACATCGGCATCAATTTGATTAACATCAATTTGGAACAACATCCACAACAACAACAACCAGATTCATTTACATGCCTCTTTATCTTTATCCAATTAATTATTAATTAATTCCGGCTTTATGTTCTTTATCAATTTCATCAAGAACAAGATGCTAACAAGAAAGGCATATATATCACAATATCTAGAAAATCAAGAGGCGAACTGTTATCATGGTACAAAGAAATAACTTGCAATCACCAATTCTTTTAATTCAGTTCAAGTATTTAATTAGGTCAATTCTATTGTGATCTAAAGGACTAAATCATGATAACTCTACGATTGCACATAAATAATTAGAGAATCCATGAATCCCCTACCTCAAAGGTTCTCGAGGGAAACCACAACGGTCGATGAGCGCCCAAGAAACCAGGTCAATTCTCCACGAATCCTCTTTATATCTCCTCTCCTAACTCAACCAAGACCAAAGCTCATCATAAACGACATCCACACACTTAGATCTACCCATAATGGGAGTAGATCTAAGATCCCGAGAGAAGAGGAGGAGTAGATCTATGTAGATCTAAGAAACCAAACAAAAGGATCACATACCTCGAGAAACCGGCTTCAATTCGCGAATAGATTCCTCCGGATTGCCTCCAAAATGCTTGGGAGAGGTTCTTCTACCTCCAAGGATAGGTAATCCCAATTTATGGCCGATTAGGGGATTAAAAGAGGTGATTAAAGGCAAAAAAGTTAGATCCAAAATTTTAGGATCTAACTTTAAGTGTTCGCACGGTTAGACAAGTCGTGCTCTAACAGTGCGTTAGCCACTGCCTCCAAGACCAGCCTTGAACGGTTTGGCCCCACGGTTTAGGCAAACTGTGTGCCTCCTGTGTGAAGTCCATAACCCTTTAGATTTCCTTAAAAGTCCACCCAAACACACCCCCAAGTCACCCTGACCTCTTGGAACACCTCTACCACCACATTTTCACTAATTAATGGACTGGAGAGGTCTGGGCCATTACAATTCTCTTTTAATCAGGATTGTTTATACTTAAATTTTCATTGAAAAAATTATATGATTCATATATAATGAATTAATTTCTTTTTCATATCATATGGTTATCTCTTTAGAATATATTATATCATATAATTTTACTTACTTTAATTATTTAAAAGATCAAAAGATATTTTTTAATAAAAAAAACCTTACTTCTCCCTTTGATCTAATTTTTTATTATGTATCTATATTTTCTAAAAATGTTTCCATGAATCAATTTAATATTATCCTATTATTCTTAAAATAAATTGTTGCCCTTATTTTAATTTATAGATGTTTTTTACGAGGAATCTTATAGTTATTCTTTCAAATAATGTACTATTTTAATAAAAAATATGAAATAAATATTTTCTTTTAATATATAAGGAATGAACTGAATTTTCTATTGTCATGAATACTCAATAATTTGAATATTAATTTAAATTTTTTCTAGACTATTTCCAAAAAAAATTCCATAATATTTTTTAAATTCTTTATTTTTAAAATGTGACTTTAAAATGAAAAGGGTATTTTCCTTTAGAATGTTTATAATGATTTTTTCATAGTAATTTCATTAATCAACAAGATAAAACAATGGTTTTGATAGTTTTTACTAGGCTTGTGACCCAATTATACCATAACTAATATTTATTAGGATTTTTTTAGGATGATGGGTTTATTATTAAACCCAATTTCATTATTTATTGTCACGGCCCGCCTTCACCAAAAGGAGGGAAGGGTCAGCAGATTGTTAGGCCCTTCCTTCTCTAAGTTGAAGGAGAGATAATGACCCCCGAGACCCGCCTTCAATAGGTCCCGGAGTGGTGACTAGCACCAAGGGTATAGAAATTTCTCACAATGGAAGGCATTACCCCTTTTGTTTTATAGGATTGGGAGATAAGATGATGAAACTCAACAACACCAAGATGAAAGAAAAGTAAATCCAAAAGTAGACCATTCCCACATGCATGTTCCAAAAGTAAAAGCTACAAAGTACAAAAGATGACTACAAGGGAAAGTAACAAAGAAAGAAAAACAACAACTACAGCTTCCTCAAAGGTCCGAGCTAGTATGGTCTCGCGTGATCCCCGAAGTCCTCCTGGAAACCTGAAAGCAGTTTTATATACGTAGGGTGAGCATACAAGTACACTCAGTAGGGAAAACCAAGGACTCTCATGCACAAGTGGGGAAACGTACTAAAGTCCTGTGAAAAAAAAGAGTAAACCAAACACCTATCAAGGTAAACTATCCACCCAAGCCTCATCAAGGCACACTCCCCAAATAACGCAAGTCAATTAATATATGTAATAAGAGAACATCGATGTTTGGGTACTCCACGCCACTTTCCCACTGGTTATTGAGACATCCTACGCATCAGACCAATCCTGCCATTCTCACCGCAGTCCCACTACCACATCTGCCCACACACACCTGGGCCACAACCACACACAGTCCCACTGCCGAATCCCGCCCACAAACACCTGGGACACAACTGTCACACGTAACCACGCCTGCAAACACCTAGGCCAGAACAAACACCACCACGCCCAAAGACACATGGGATAGAAGATCCACTGCCATGCCCGAAGTCACCTGGGCCTCATCCCGAAGGTACTTGGGAAACTACCTGCCCGCACACACCTGGGCCATAACCACCACACTACCCCACCCTAAGGTTTTTGGGCTAATAATGGACCTCAGGCCATCACATCCTACCCGAAGATACTTGGGATATCCGGGAAAGGGAGTAGAAAATGAGGTAATAACCAGCCACTAAGAATAGTGTTGGGAAAAACACGCTCCCCCATGAAATGGGGGTGTTCGGCACTAAGTGCTCAACTTTGGTGGGGCGCGAATAAGAAACACAAAGCTACATGTATATATATAAAGGTAAAAAGCACTCACCCCAAACTAGGTTTTTCATCAGATAGCCTACAGATCACAACAGCACTCAAGTCCGAGTAACAACTCTCACCAACAAAACCCATTTGTCCCATTCTTGTTTTCATGTTCAATAACAGTGTTCAAATGATTTTATGCACTACTGGGCAACTAACACCATAAGCATAACCAAGGACAAGAAACCATAAAACATCAAATTAAGTATCCACACCCGGTTTTAAAACTCACAACCACTGATCCATACCAACAAGAGATCCCATCCCCTCCCACATTTCCACCAATCGGCCGTGAAAGAAAACAACCAAACCACTGTCACCAACATTGTGTATTTTCATATTTATAAGATTTAACACACTCCATGATTTCAATTCCGTGTTTTGACCGGGGTTAGCACAGAAGGGATTGATCCTGGTGATTTCAATTTATTCAGCCGGGTATACGTGATTAACCAATTTACTTTTCACAGCAAGAGTTTACAATTAGGAACAATCCATTTAAAACACCAGGATGGTTTCATTAGCGCACAAACAACGACCACCAACGGCCTCGATTTTCAGAAGGCGTAAGCCAGAACAACTCAGGAAGATGATCATAATATAAGCAACATCAACGATCACAGCCCCCTTTATTTATAGAATCCATTCATTATCTTTATTAGTTCTGGTTTATCCAATTCTACAGAATCAAATGTAAGCCCACCCCGCATGATACATAGAAGAGAGAGGCGAAGGAGAAATTCCCTACCTGTTGATAGATGATCGATGTTTTAGGCCGGGCGTGGAACTTTATCGATAACGATGCGGCGCGCCCGATGCACCAGAAGCTGTTCATGAAAATCCGTGATCGAGGAAAGAAGAAACCACGACTAACCCTTAGTTTATAAGAGTTGCGGACGGTTGAGGTCAGAACGTGAAACCGCGTAAGGCGCGGGGTCGTGGGTTGGCTACGCAGCCCCACTCGTCATTAAAGGGGGTAGGGTTGTTTAAACCGACTCATTAATTCATTAAGTATTTAATTAAGACTCTTATAGGCGTTACGGGTCTTTAAAACACGCTCAAACAGGTCAAATAGGGTTTAAAACCCTAATTGCACCGGTACGCCAAGGCTACCGGTAGGCCAAGGCTACCGATACGCCAAGGCTACTAGTACGCCAAGGCTACCGGTACGCCAAGGATACCGGTAGGCCAAGGATACCGCTAGGCCAAGGCTACCGATAGGCCTACACCGCCATGATTCCCAGACCAGAAAACCCAACACAACATTTTCACAAAGTAAAGGATCCCCACAAAACCCGGGTCATTACATCAGATACCTCTTAAGTGATTCTCGTCCCCGATAATCAAAACAAACCAGAAGGAAAGAGAAGGTCCGAACAACCACCTCGAAAGATACCTATTAGAAGTGAACCCATACTAACTAAAAACACTTCCCTGAAAATAACCAAGCAACATACCATGCCAAACTGCCTAGGTGTGTGGGTTGGGGAGTCTCCTCCCCCATGTCATGATATTATCCTCTTTGGACGGCACTGACTCGCCCGCACGGGTTTAATCGCATCCACCTTAATGCTTCTTGATTAGGGGGGCGGGTTCTCTCCTCCCCCATAGCCAGGATTTTCACACACATTCAGAGGAAAGAAAACCAGTACGTTTCATAGCCAAAAAGACAAAACGTTCTACCACAACAGGGCTAACAAGGAACAAAACTCAAAACAACTCGAGGTACTAGGTACGCATATGTGCTTCCCTCTCCCACGTAGTCTCCTCAAGCCCTCCATGCCTCCACAACACACAAACCAAGGGAATGGTTTTCCCATGAAGCACCTTCTCCTTGCGATCCTCGATCATCACTGGTCTCTCCACAAAGGTCACGTCATCCTCGATGTCCAACTCACCCCAATCAAGGGCGTGTGAATCGTCGTGCATATACTGACGGAGCTGGGACACATGAAAGACATCATGTATCCTTAGCGGTGGTGGTAACTCTAGCTGATAAGCCACTTCGCCGACCCACCACAACACTTCGAAGGGTCCGATGAACCTGGGAGAAAGCTTACTCCCCTTGCCGAACCTCCACTGCCCACGCCGAGGGGAGACCTTCAAGAATATGTGGTCTCCAACCTCAAACTCTAAGGGCCTCTTCCTGGTATCAGCATATGACTTCGGTCGGTCCTAGGCCGCCTTCATCCTTTCCCGTATGAGTTGAACCTTCTCCGTCGTCCTCTGCACCACCTCCGAGCCAAGGATGCCTGCCTCTCCCACTTCGGCCAACACATAGGTGAATGGAAGGGCCTCTCGTACAAGGCTTCAAACGGGGCCATACCGATGGTAGAGTGATATCTATTATTGTAGGCGAACTTTACCAGGGGAAATTGTCGCACCCATGATCCTCCTGAGTCCAGAACACATGCCCGTAGCATATCTTACAAGGTCTGGATGGTGCGCTCTGTTTGTCCATCTGTCTGGGGATGGAAAGAAGTGTTAAGGCGTAACTGGGTGCCAAAAGCATGCTGTAATCCTCTCCAGACTCTCAAGGTAAACTGTGCATCCCTATCCGAGACTATAGACCTCATAACTCCATGCAACCGCACCACCTCATACACATACCTTCGTGCCAAAGTATCCACTGCACTCGACTCCCTAATCGCCAGAAAGTGATCTGATTTAGTCAACCTATCCACTACCACCCATATGGTGTCGTATCCCCCTTGGACCTTGGGTAGTCCCATGAAAAAATCCATCGAGATGTCATCCCACTTCCACTCGGGGACATCTAGAGACTGCAGTAGGCTGCCTGGAACTCGGTGTTCGGCCTTCACATGCAGACACACTAAGCACTTGGCCACAAACTCTGCCACTGCTCGTTTCACTCCGGGCCACCAAAACTATCCCTTTAGTCCCTGGTACATCTTGGAAACTCCTGGGTGTACCGCCAGGGGTGATTTGTGTAACTCATTGAGAACCTTTCCATGCATCACTCCTCGAACAAACACCCTTTTCTGGAAAAGCATCCGGTTCTGACCATCCTCTGTCCATCCTTCCGGAGCATTGCCCTGGTCAACTTGGTCAGGCATCACTTCGCACTCCAGGTCTCCCCACTGAGACTCCTCCACCTGCCGAAACAGATATTACTGCACTATCATCTGATATAGGCAACCTTTACCACCATCCATCCTCGCATCCAGGTGTAAGGCAGTCAACTCCCCCATCGCTTTCCAGGGGTTCGCCGACTCTCAGACCGCATCCATCGGCGTCCTCCTACTCAATGCATCGGCCACTACATTTCCCTTTCGCTCAGTATAAGAGATCTCGAAGTCGAAATCCTGGAGGAACTCCACTCATCTCCACTGTCTCAAGTTTAAGTCCTGCTGGGAGAAGATATACCTCAAAATTTTGTGATCCGTGAAGACCACAAAGCATTCTCCGATCAGGTAGTTCCACCATAGATTTAGCGCAAAAACGACCGCTACAAGCTCCAGGTCATGGGTGGCGTAATTACGCTCATGGGGGTGTAGCTGCCTGGACCCATAAGAGATCACCCCTTATCGCTGCATCAACACACATCCCAGACCCTGTCCTGAAGCATCACAGAACACCTCATAGGCCACCCCTTCTTTTGGTAATCTCATCACTAGGGCACTAACCAAATTCTCTTTCAGATAACTGAAGGCTGACCAGCACTGCTCACTCCACCTGAAAACCTGGTCCTTCTTAGTAAGGACTGTCAAAGGGGTTTCTACTCAGGAGAAGTTGGGTACGAACCTCTGATAGTAACCTGCCAGCCCAAGGAAACTATGGACCTCTGCCACATTCTTGGGTGTTTCCCAAGAAACAACCACCTCTACTTTTGATGGGTCCACCGATACCCCCTGCTCGGACACCACGTTCCCGAGGAAGTGCACTTCTCGTGTCCATAACATGCATTTCGATAACTTTCCATAGAGCTGATGATGTTGGAGGACCTCCAAAACTATCCTCAGGTGCTCTGCATGGTCCTCTTCTGACCTCAAATAGATCAGGATATTGTCGATGAACACAACCACGAACCGATCCAAGTACTCTCAGAAGATGGAGTTCATAAGCCCAATGAACACGGCTGGGGCGTTCGTAACACCAAAGGGCATGACTATGAACTCGAAGTGTCCATATCTGCACCTGAAGGCCGTCTTCGGGATGTCGTTCTCCTTCACTCTCAACTGGTAGTACCCAGACCGCAAATCAATCTTCGAGAACCATCCTTCCTCTTTCAGCTGGTCGAAAAGATCATCTATCCTCGGAAGAGGGTAGCGATTCTTGATCATCACCTGATTCAGCCTCCTGTAGTCTATGCACAACCTGAGACCACCATCTACCTTCTTTGCAAACAAGACTGGAGCACCCCACGGTGACACACTCGGCCGAACGTAACCCCTCTTCATTATATCGTCAATCTGAATCCGCAACTCCCGTAACTCTGAAGGTGCCATCTGGTAAGGATCCATCGAGATCGGACGAGCATTGGGTTGCAGGTCTATCCCGAACTCGATATCAGGTCGAGGGGGTAGAGTCGTCACCTCCTCAGGAAAGATTTCCATAAACTCATGGACAACCTCTTGCACCCCCATCATCTCATCATCTACTGACTCTACTGACAGCTCGGCTAACAAGGAGAGGACGGGTTCCTCTCGCCTGATGCCCTTCTGACCACTCCGCTCGCCGGTGAAGGTAACACGTCGGCTTCCCAAGTTTGAGAACACGACCCTTATTTGGAAAAAATCGATGACGGCGCACACAGAGAATATCCAGTCAATGCCTAGGATGACATCGTATGGCTGTATCTATAGCAGAATAAGATCCCTAACCGACTGATTTGGTCCCATCATCAGTCTACATCCTCGAAAAACAAACGACAAGTCGGTCTGACCTCCGACCGGTATGCTGAACACCAGGGGCACTGGAAGTCTCTCGGCATCTAGACCTAAGGCATGGGTTAGACTGGGTGCAACAAAGGAGTGTGAAGCTCCAGTATCGAACAAGGCATAAGAAAGAGTGCTAAACAAACTGATCGTACATCGAACAACCTCCGGACCCGGTAGAACTGTTGCCTCTGCGGCGTGTAGCTGTCCACGCCCGGCTCCTCTTCCCCTCTGTTGTCGGACACCTCCCCAACCACACCCTGGTCGAGGTCCCTGAGGAGCTCCCTAAGGTCGGCCTCCTCCTCCTACGTCTTCCCTTGGAGGAGCGGGAGCTTGCTGTCCTTGTTGCTTCTGTTGGAAAGGTCTGGCTGGAAGCTGCTGCTGGGGTGGGTGGTGGGGTTGTCCACCACCGTCGTACTGTACCCGGTCCGGGCACTGACTCCGGAGATGTCTAGGGCTCCCACAGAGGAAGCACCGCGGTCCTGGGCCTGAGGAAAAAGGGCGAGGACCAGGGGATCTAAACTGAAACTGATGCGGCCTGCTCCTTGCCGGTCGGAACCTGGAGGGTCCAGATGCTGGAGTTCTGGTGTTGACGGCCTTCCCCTTCGATGGTCCCAGCTGGATCCCCTTTCATGACACTCCTCCTAGAGCATGCATTCTCTCAACCACTTCGGCTTTCTTCTGGACCTCCAAGTACGTCGTCAGGGTAAAGGGGGTAATAGCATACTGGAGGGAGGGGCGAAGTGCCTAATCCAAACGTCTTTCCCAAGACTCCTCGTCGGGAAAGAGGTCCGGAGTAAAACGTAGGAGGTCCTTGAACTTGATCCCTAGCTCCCTCACAGACATAATCCCCTATTGGAGGGAGAGTAGCTCCTGTCTCTTTTCCGCCTTCATTGTAGAAGAGAGGTATTCCGCCCAGAATTCCCTCTCGAAATCCTCCCAAGCCACCTCAACCTCTCTCCTCTCCCCCAGGTAAAGCCTCCACCACTAGCGCACTGCTTCCCGCATCTGGCTGACGGCCAGAGGAACCCAGTACTCGGTTCGGGCCTGAATCAGGCCAAAATATATCACTAGCTCCTCTAGGAAGCCTTCCGTCTTCATGTCAGAGGTTCTACCCTCATACTTCTCGAGGGTCTGTCACTAGAAAGCCTGAAAGTCTTCTTCCACTGGTCGTCCTCTTCCTCTCGATCAGCTCTCTGCCGATTGACCAAAGTAGTCTTCGGGGCCTCGATCGCCTGTACCAAATGTGGTCGCCTTCCTGATGCCATGTCTGCAAGGTAAACAAGGAATTTATAAGCCCATGTAGTGCAGAATATCGTTCTTAAAGTTTCTTAAAAAAAATTAATTTATCCTTAATTCCCAAGACATCCCAGAAACACAAGAACACAAGTCATTATGATGCATGTACCTTTCCTAGGGTCTCTACACTACAATCATCATGGCCTCACTTGGTCATTTGGTAGGTCCAGAGTCCTTGCATCAGATCACGGGGGGCCCTAAAATCCTGTGTCCTATCCGGTCCTCCCTGGCCTAATTCACGCACCAAGGTCACCCAACACTGTTTCCTTACCATCCCATGCAATCCTCACTGTGCCTAACTCCAGACTCCATCCTAACCCTCAACCATCACCTCTGATACCATTCTTTCACGACCCGCCTTCACCAAAAGGATGGAAGGGTTAGCAGATTGTCAGGCCCTTCCTTCTCTAAGTTGAAGGAGAGATAATGACCCCCGAGACCCGCCTTCAATAGGTCCCGGAGTGGCGACTAGCACCAAGGGTATAGAAATTTCTCACAATGGAAGGCATTACCCCTTTTTGTTTTATAGGATCAGGAGATAAGATGATGAAACTCAACAACACCAAGATGAAAGAAAAGTAAAGCCAAAAGTAGACCATTCCCACATGCATGTTCCAAAAGTAAAAGCTACAAAGTACAAAAGATGACTACAAGGGAAAGTACCAAAGAAAGAAAAATAGCAACTACAGCTGCCTCAAAGTTCTGAGCTAGTATGGTCCTGCGCGATCCCTGAAGTCCTCCTGGAAACCTGAAAGCAGTTTTATATACGTAGGGTGACATAAAGGTACACTCAGTAGGGAAAACCAAGGACTCTCGTGCACAAGTGGGGAAACGTAATAAAGTCCCGTGAAAAAAAAAAGAGTAAACCAAACACCTATAAAGGTAAACTATCCACCCAAGACTCACCAAGTTACACTCCCCAAATAACGCAAGTCAAGTAATATATATAATAAGAGCACATTGATGTTTGGGTACCCCACGCCACATTCCCACTAGTTATTGAGACATCCTATGCATCGGACCAATCCTTCCATTCTCACCGCAGTCCCACTGCCACATCCGCCCGCACACACCTGGGCCACAACCACACGCATTCCCACTGCTGAATCGTGCCCGCAAACACCTGGGCCACAACTGTCACATTTAACCACGCCTGCAAACACCTAGGCCAAAATAACCACCACCACGCCCAAAGACACCTGGGCTATAAGATCCACTGCCACGCCCGAAGACACCTGGGCCTCATCCTGAAGATACTTGGGAAACTAACTGCCCGCACACACTTGGGCCATAACCACCACACTACCCCGCCCGAAGGTTCTTGGGATAATAATGGACCTCAGGCCATCATAGCCTGCCCGAAGATACTTGGGCTATCTGGGAAAGGGAGCAGAAAAGGAGCTAATAACCATCCACTAAGAATAGTGTTGGGAAAAACACCCTCCCCCATTAAATGGGGGTGTTCGGCACTAAGTGCTAAAATTGGGTGGGGCGCGAATAAGAAACACAAAGCTACAGGTATATATATATAGGTAACAAGCACTCACCCCAAACTAGGTTTTTCTTCAGACAGCCTACAGATCACAACAGCACTCATGTCCGAGTCACAACTCTCGCCAACAAAACCCATTTGTCCCATTCTTGTTTTCATGTTCAGTAATAGTGTTCAAATGAGTTTATGCACTACTGGGAAACTAAAACCATAAGCATAACCAAGGAAAATAAACCATCCAAACGTCAAATTAAGTATTCACACCCGGTTTTAAAACTCACAACCACTGATCCATACCAACATGAGATCCCATACCCTCCCACATTTCCACCAATCGGCCGCGAAAGAAAACAACCAAACCACTGTCACCAACACTGTGTATTTTCAGATTTATAAGATTTAACACACTCCATGATTTCAATTCCATGTTTTGACCAGGGTTAGCATAAAAGGGATTGATCCTAGTGATTTCAATTTATTCAGCCGGGTATACGTGATTAACCAATTTACTTTTCACAGTAGGAGTTTACAATTAGGAACAATCCATTTAAAACACCACTAGGGGTTCATTAGCGCAAAAACAACGACCACCAACGACCACGATTTTCAGAAGGCGTATGCCAACACAACTCAGTAAGATGATCATAATATAAACAACATCAACGATCACAGTCCCCTTTATTTATAGAATCTGATCATTATCTTTATTAGGTATGGTTTATCCAATTCTACAGAATCAAAAGTAATACCACCCCGCATGATACACAAAAGAGAGAGGCAAAGGAGAAACTCCCTACCTGTTGATAGATGATCGACGTTTTAGGCCGGGCGCGGAACTTTACCGATAACGATGCGGCGCACCCGATGCACCAGAAGCTGTTCGTGAAAATCTGCGATCGAGGAAAGAAGAAACCACGGCTAACCCTTAGTTTATAAGAGCTATGGACGGTTGAGGTAAGGACGCAAAACCGCATAAGGCGCGAGGTCGTGGGTTGGCTATGTGGGCCCACTCGTCATTAAAGGGGGTCGGGTGGTTTAAACCGACTTATTAATTCATTAAGTATTTAATTAAGACTCTTATGGGCGTTACGGTTCTTTAAAACACGCTCAAACAGGTCAAAATAGGGTTTAAAACCCTAATTGCACAAGAAGGAACGCCACTGGAAAGAACCTGCAGGGTAGGACAAGGATACCGGTAGGCCAAGGCTACCGGTACGCCAAGGCTACAGGTACGCCAAGGCTACCGGTACGCCAAGGCTACCGGTATGCCAAGGCTACCGCTAGGCCAAGGCTACCGCTAGAACAAGGCTACCGATAGGCCTACATCGCCGTCATTCCCAGACCAGAAAACCCAACACAACATTTTCACAAAGTAAAGGATCCCCACAAAACCCGGGCCGGTACATTTATGATATGATTTTATGATATATTGAACCTATTTTTATTATAGGGGTTATGATATATTTATAAGATGATATGATGGATGTTTCATGAACTTATGGAAAACATATGTTTGATTTTAATTATGTGATAGGTGAGACCTATATCTCCCTCCAATGCATGGGATATATTATTATATATTATTACAATATTATGAAAATCAATATGAAGTTCTTGATATGTTATGGGAAACAAGTCAAAGTGCTTGATCTGTAATGGGAAATTATTGATGTGTCTGATTCACTATGGGAAATAGATGTTGATTCCTGATCCAATGGTCATGGAAGTTAACCTTAAAAGAGAAATTTTTTCCATATTTATGATGGTTCCACACACATATATTGCATTGACATATGGTTCATCAGTAATTTTTGATGATTTATCATTATAATGATTCAGAAACAATAAAAAATGGTCATCAGCGGCAGTTTTTTTGTAGACTAGCACCAGTTTAGAATCCCACCCAATAATATAAAGGTGGTTAATTAAACTATCTTGTATTTGATGGTGTCTAGTCATTTAGAGGCATTTTTTTACTTCACATCTTTTTCCTTATGTTTTGTTTTTGGAACATTTAGTGGAGGTTTCAGGTTTATTTATCAACGATACATTTATTTTAAAAAATATTGGGAAACTATAAATAAAACTAAATAAGCCATCGCTGATCATATTATTGGTGTTTTTTTATCGGTGGTTATTTTGTGTTGGATACTAGAAATAACCACTAAATTATATTTAAAAAATTAATAAAAAACTACCCATGTTAATGTTATGCATCCTCAATCATATATAAAAACATCCAAAATCATCATAACCTCGATCTCATTCAACCTATATATATTTAAACCAACACCTTAATCATCAATATATACATATAAAATATGTCTAACAACAAATGATGTCCAATATAAATCCACTTCATGACCTCCACTCCATCTACCTTCCTTCACGTCATCTCATGAACTGAAATTGACCAAGACATCTAAAAATCTATAACAAAAAATAAAACCAATATTAAAACTAATAATAATAAATCATAATTATGATAGTAAACCAAAAGAATATTGTTTATCATAATGGTAAACCTCCTGCCTACTTTTGGCATCCGCCACCTATAATTAAGACAAGTACATTTAATAAAAGAAAATGGAAAAAAATAGTTAGATAATAAATTCACAATGTCGTACATAAATTTTTTTATTTTGTTAATAAAATAGAATAACTTTTAATATAAAACAAATAATATATAATGAAAAACATTTAGAAAACATAAACATACATATTTAAGATAATATTAAATACATGAAACTATAAATGTATAGGTAAATATATATTTTATTTTTAAAGAGACGTGCGGTGTGCTTGAATTTTAATTAATAAAAAATTTAAGGCTTTGATATCACAACATGTCCTATATATAAAAAATAACCCAGCGATGGTTTTACAATGATTTTATATAAAGATGAGGTAATTTTCTAGGGTTTTAACTATTCTAAGCATGTTTTAGTTTTTAAAAACACTAAAAATGTGTTTACGGACATCATGGAAAAACCTTAATTCAAAATTATGTGTCATTGGATCTTATACTTGAAAATTAAATCCTTGGTTTTTTCATAGATTTCAGGGAAATATGGCATTTTTTTCCTAGTTTTAACCTCTCTAAATCTTGTTTCTAAAAGCTTATGTACCTTTAAAAAGTGTTTAACAAGTTATTCTGACCACACCGCATGTCGGATTGACATGTTGTCTATGTTTTGAGAACATAAACAACTCAATAGTGGGTTTCCCATGATTTTACATCAATATAGGGTTGCTTTCTATGGTTTTTTCCATTCCATGCATGATTTAATAATTTATAAAACTAGAAATTCATTTATGGTCATCCTGAGAAAACTGTAATTTACAATGATGTGCCACGAGTTCATATATTTTACATTTAAATCTACGGTTGATTTCCTCTAGTTTTAGGAAAATCCATTTCTAGGTTTTGACCCCATGACACTTGTCATTAAAGACTTTTTCACCTTTAATAAGTGTTTACTAAGTAATTATAACCACACCACACATCATATTGATGTGTTGTCTACGCATACATGACAAAAACAACTCAGTAGTGGTTCTTCCATGATATCATGGAAATATGAAGTCGTTTTTATGTTTTTTACCATTCCACACATGTTTTGGTGTTTTAGAACACTAGAAATGAATTTACATGCATCCAAGTCCAACTGTAATTCATAATGATGTGTGTTTGATTCATACATGTCATAAATGACTTATGGATCATTTTCATATTATATCAAAAACAATCTGAATGTGTTTATTAGTTTTGAGTAGGTAAATTATCCTTTTTACTAAAATTGATAAATATTTTATATAAAAAGATGCACTTGGATCCATACATGGAACATCATGTATACTATTTATCTACGGTTGATTTCAACATGTATAAAATGACTTATGTTATGTTTTCCTTAAGTATAAAAACAACTAGAATGTGTTTTCTTTATTTTGTGTAGGTCATTTTTCCTTTTATACTGAAATTGATGTCAATTTTGAATAAAATGATTTACTTGGAGTCATATAAATCACTTCATGAATTGTATTGAAGTAAATCTAATTCTTACACATTTAAAATAACATATGGATTGTTTTCTTAATGTTTCAAAATAATATGAATCCATTTTTTTAGATTTGAGTAAATCAAATTCCTTTTTTACTAAATTTTCATTTTAAGCATGAAACAAGCACATTGAATCATACTGATCTCACTGTGTATAATTTTGACATGATATTGATTCCTACATGTCAAAAAATACTTATTAAAAAATTTAATAATATTTCAAGAAAATATGAGTGTGTTTTATTGTTTTTTAGTGAGTGACACTTTTTCAACTGAAATTCATATTTTAATCCAATAATTGGAACTTTTAGTCATAACAGGAACATCATGAATCACATTTTGGTGTGAATGTAAACTACATGTCAAAAAGGACTTAAGAATCATTTTCTAAAGTATTAAAACTATCTGAATTTGTTTTCTCAATTTTGAGTAGGTTAGTTCTTTTATTTACTAAAATGGATGTCAATTTTAAATAAAAATATGTACATGGAACCATTCCTAGAACATCATGTCTCTTATTAAGGAACAGTTTATTCTAAAACATAAAAAATGACTTATATATTGTTTTTATAATGTATCAATATAATCTGAATGTGTTTTCTTAGTTTTGAGTATGTCATTTACTTTTTACAAAAATTGATGTCAATTTTAAATAAAAAGAGGCACATATAGTTATACTAGTAACACTATGCATCAGATTGAGGTATAAATGATTCTTACACATCTAAAATTATATATGGATAATTTTACTAAAATGGAAAAATAATCCAAATGTTTTTTCTTAGTTTGGTGTATGTCACTTATCTCTTTTACTAAATTGTCATTTTTAACTAGAACCATGAACTTTGACCCATACCAATCACATTGTGTATCAATTTTATGTGACACTAATTCCTACACCTCAATAATTAATTATTAATCAATTTAATAAATTATTAATAAAATGCAAGTGTGTTCTCTCATTTCTCACTAAGTGACACTTTTTGAACTAAAATATTGATTTTAAACTGATAACAGACACTTTGAGTCATATTGGGCACATCTTATATCATATATAGGTGTGACTAATTCCTACATTTAAAAAATGGCATATAGATCATTTTACTAATGTATCAAAACAATATAAATTAGTTTTATTTCTTTTGAGTAGGTTAGTAGTCCTTTTTAATAAAGTGGATGTCAATTTTAAATAAAAAGATGCACTTTGAGTCATACTAGGAACAACATGTATCAGATTGAGGTATGATTAATTTATACAAACAAAAAATGAAAAATTTATTGCATTACTAATGTATAAAAACAATAAAAATATGTTTTCTCTATTTTAAGTTGGTAATTTTTCCTTTTTACTAAAATTGATGTGAGTTTTAAATAAAAAGAAACACATAGAGTTATAGTAGTCACCCCATATGTCAAATTAAGGTGTGGTTGATTCCTATATGTCTGAAATGACTAATGGATCATTTTCATAAAGTATCAAAACAATTGGAATATGTCTTCTCTTTTATAAGTATTTCACATGTCTTTTTCAATAAATTTTCATTTTAAACTCCAAACACACACTATGAATCATACTGATCACATTGTGTATCAGTTTGATGTGAGAACAATTCCCAAACATCATGAATGACTTATTAATTGATTTCAAAAATTATTAGGAAAACCAGAGTGTGTTTTCTTTGTTTATAATGAGGGACACTTTTTGAACAAAAATGAAGATTTTAAACTAATAATGGACACATTGAGTAATGTCGGTCACATTTTGTATCATATTGAGGTGATGCTGATTCTTACACATCATAAAATACTTTTAGATCATTTTTCAAAAATATTAAAACAATTGAAATATGTGTTCTTAGTTTTGAGTATGTCAGTTTTCATTTTTATTAAAATTAATATCGCTTTTAAATAAAAAGATACACTTGGATTCATACCGGTCACACCATGTCTCAGATTGAGGTGCATACGATTCAAACACATCCCAATGTCTCAAACAATTATAACTACCAAAGTTTCCAAGATTTACATTGTTTTTATTTGACGAAATTTTAACATTCCATATTGAATCGATTTTATTAGCCAAAATACCATTCTCATTGTTGAAAGTTAAAGGAGAACAAGAAGCTCATGTGGCCGTTATATCACAAGATGACACCATAATAGAAAAATGAGTTTCATATACTATTCTCAATTTCAACAATGAGAATGGTTTTAGAATAATAAAATTAAATCAATATGCAATATTGGCAGTATGAAAAATAAATGTAATGAAAATAAAAATAATGGTAACATTGGAAGAAAGAAACATTTTATGTCTTTTGTTCTTTATAACCAATAGTTGAATGAAAAATATGAATTCCCAAAATATCTGTGAAAAAAATAAATAAGTATTAGATAAAAATGATAAGAAATTTTACTTACAAGTATTAGATAAAATGGTGAAAAAAAATAATTAAATAAGTGGTAAGAATTCACCTCTTCATAATGTTTGTTTGAATTTTTGATAAATTTTCTTTATTTTCATTAAATTAGTTGCAAGATCCAAGTATAATCTCTCATGATCATAATAATATTTAAACAAACCACCCCAAATTGAACAAAATAATCAACCAATATAAGAAAACCCTTTTATATTAGATATACTTAAGAAATTAATCATAAATATGAAACAACAAATTTAAGCACAAAGGAAACCCATGAACGATCTAAAAGATATCAAATTTTTCTTACTAAATTGAGAGTTTGAATATGAATTGTATTTCTTGGTAAAGATGAAATTATTTTTTATTATATATTTACTTTTAAATTTGTTTTTATTTTTACTATGTTAACATTTTTTTCCTATATAAATTATGTTTTACTAAACATATTAAATGAACACTATAACTAATTGTTTAGGTCCATCCTTCATATTTATGAATTTAATGTAATGATATTTTTAATCATGATAAAATAGATATTTAAAATAAAAAATTTTATAAATTTGAAACATATTTTTGATATAAAAATAATATTTTTACTATTATATTTTTTTAATATTATAATTCATTGATTAGAAATAAAATTTTAGGTAATATAATCATATATTTTTGTAAACATAATTATAGTTTCGTTATTTTAAATATATCAATATAATTTTTTAATTAATTTTTACAAAACATTAACAAAATAATTCATCAAAAATAATATTTTTATCATTATAATGGTTATTAACATTAATCATAGTAATTATAAATTTATTCCGAAAAAAGAACTTTAATTATTATATAATATGATAATATTTATCTGAAATAAAATATACATTATATGGCTATAATTTCAATAGGTGAAGAAAAATAATTTTTAAATTTAATCAAATAAACTAATATTTTGATTTAAATATTACATATGTTTGGAAAATTATATACACGTGTTTTGTAAATAAAAAAGTATATTTTTTTTATTTATTATATATATAATATAAAAATTATTCTAAAAATTTAATCAATTCTTACATTATAGTAATGTAATGAAATTAAATGTTTTAGAAAAGTTGTTAAATTTTCACTATTTATCCACAAAAAATATTTATGAAAATTATGATAAATAATTCACAAGATAATATTTAAATGTCATAATCAAAAATTATTTTTATTTTATAAAATTAAAATTAAAAATATTTATAATAATAAATTATTGTATAATGAAATGTGTTTTCATAGGAAAATTACTATTAAATAAATATTCAACTCTATATGAGCCCATGATACGTCATGTATACCCAAAAAATTGACTCTATATGTCTACCATGTCTATAAAAGATAAAACATCCCCTTCTACCACTATAGAGGATGAAACCTATATAACAACATATATTCATACTATATGTGGTATTTAAATTTCTAATTTTAAATCTTCCATGGATTTTTCCAAAGTAAATTTTTATTTCATTTTTCTGAGAAGCTCGCATTGGGGAAAAATGTAAAACCTTAAAAACCTAAAACAAGAATATAGTGACAGACAACCGGAAAGACAAAAGAAAAATATACCTCATTGGATAGGATACCATGTCGGATCATCCCAACACATCCATGTTAGGACTCTGATATCCGTATCTAGGTGTGAGGTGATGAAACCCACTAACTTGATTAAAATAAAATTAGTCAACTCTTGAATAATTATGATAAAATATTGGTGAGTTTTAATTAATGAAAAAGGGGTAAAATATATTGGCCCTCAAATATTTGAAATTTATTACTACATTAGTTTTATAATTATATTTTTTCTCTATTATATGGAAGTATATATCAAATGATATATATCTAATTAATCCATGAAATTAATAGCCTAAAAGTGTGATATCCAAAGCCATAGACATAACACCTTTAACCCCTATCCTATTTTGTGTATAAATAAACTCAATATGAGGGAGTTTTTTAGGAGAAACTAAAAAATAAACAAGTACAATTACTGAATCACTAACCAATAATGTGTAATTTAATACCATGTATACATAAAATTATAATTTTAGATAGAAATTACAATCAAACAATACCATTGAGGAACAATCGATTTATGGTGATTATGGGTAGGGAGATTCAACCTTTAAGGGAGTGTATGAATTACCACTGAGAAGGGGATCTAAGATGAGGAGATAGAGGTCATATGGGGGGTTTAGGTTCGTATTTTCATTGAAGAAGGGAATCGATCTGGGGAGAGGGAAGGAAGAGGGTGGGGGAGGGAAAATGTTCTTGTCACATTTGATGAAGGGAACAATGATTCGGAGAGAGGGATGTTGGATGGGGTCGTGTGGGGGTGGAGTGGGGGGTGTGGGGGTTAGAGGTGGTGTCGCGAGGGTCAGAATCTCCACGGAGAAGGGAGGAGGTAGGTTAGAGGGGAGAGGGAATGGGGGTCAATGGTTTAGGGTCGCTATTGGGGAATAGAGAGGAGGAGGTCAGAGGGGTGGGGAGAATATGGGATGCAGGGTCGGGGTCTCCATCGGGGAATAGAGAGGAGGAGGTCGGAAGGGTGGGCAGAATAAGGGTTGAGGGGTCAGAGTCACCCATGGGGAATAGAGAGGATTTGGTCAGAGGGGTGGGGTATAGGGGTTGTGGGGTTGGGGTCACCACTGGGGAATGGAGTATAATAGGTCGTGGGAAGGAGGTGGTGGAAAGGAGTTGTGGTCATGTAGAGGGAGCGAGGGGGTACGATTTTTTAAAACATTTAGTGGAAGTTTAATTAAATCCACAGCTAAATGTTATAATAATAAAAATATCTTGTTAGTTTTATAAAACCGATGCTATATTATATATATATATATATTAAATAAAGTTAATTCAAAGTATTTAGTAGAACCACAACTAATGACGAGATTTTTTAGTGATGTATTTTGAATTTATAATGTTTTATGTCATAAATTGTGTTTATTTTCATTATATGATTGGGTATGAACATTTTAGGTTATGTTGATGATCTTATACCCTTATGATTATCTTATTATTTCATATGATAATCGATTAATAACTCCAAGATTACCCTTTTTGGACATCTGAGCTCACACTTTCATATGTTTCCTTTCCCTAGGTTATGAGGAATATTTTAAAATGTAGTATTTCTATGAATATTGCTATATGGGAAGACCTTTAGGGGAGATTTTGAAGATATTTCAATAAAAAAAGATTAAATATCGAGTATACAAAGCCATTAAAACTTTACAACATGGATATAAATGTTATGAATTGAATATTCATATAAAAATATTTCATATTTATGTATTAGAATCTCTAGCTTCTATGATTCATGTCAAAAATGTAAGATAATTTGAAATAATTACAATCCAAAGAAGTTGAATACATCAGGGTTTCTTGATCTATTGAAGTTGAATGTATGTGCAACAATATCACCTAAATCTGTAAATGAAAATGAGTATTATGTGAGGTTTGATAATGATTTCAGTAGGATATCATGAATTATGCAAATGTCACAAAAGACTATAGTGTACATATGTATTACCCACTATTGAATAGGGGAATAAAATATATTTGGAGTGAAGATTAAAAGGTATAAAATTGATAATGACATAAAATTTACTAATCATCAAGTTGAGAAATATATTTAGAAGCATAAAATTTGATATTAGTTTTTATTAGTTAGAATACCCTAAAAAATAGGTTAGTGGAAAAAGAAATTGTATAATAAAACATTTTCTAATAAAATGAATATATATAATTCTATTTGGGAAATATATCGAAAATATTATTTGCTTTAATCTATGTATATATCAAATAGAACATATCTATATCCAAATAATTGGAAAAATCCCAATGAAATTCTCTATGGAAATAATCCTTCATTAAAGTACTTTCAAGATTCTTGAAGTGAGAATTTTATTCTTAATAAGGGTAAGACTATAAATTTTTTAAATCATGATAAAGAAGGTATATTTATTTGATATTGATCATATATTAAATCCTACAAGTTATTTAACAATGAACATCAAAAAATGATTGATAGGAATGACGTTATAGAGGTTGATAATGAGAAAATGACGACTACAAATAAGAATATTTCAAATATCAAACAACCAATTTTTTAAGTAGATTATGGTGAGGGAGAACATGGATTAAGAGGACTTTAAAGTCCAAATAAAAATTATGATAGAAACTATAATAATGAATGAGACACAAACATTATAGTAGGTTGAAGATGATTAATGAGTAGGGATGAAATCACTAATGGGAATATTCATTGAGATAAAAAAATACCAATTTAAATAGGAAAAATGATGTATTAACAATATGTATCTTTATTATTATTGGTGGAATAAAAATCATTTAATTTTGTTTCAAAGTATGTGAGTTGGTTCAAGGCTATGAATGAATCTCTTGATCAAACATAGGGGAAGGATGTATGGGAAGTTATTTCAAGGTAAAGTGAAACTAGTGTTATCAGAACCTAGATGGTGTTATAAAATAATATTAATAAATATTTAAAGAAAATTAAAAACAATGAAAATATTGTGGAAATATTGTATTCCCAAATTAATGTAATTATTGATGATGTGGAATTTTCAAAGGTAGCATGACTTGAAACATTTTTGTTATTCCTAGCTATGAATATTCAATAGGGTTTCAAATTATAAGAAATATATGTCAAATAATATTTACTGAATTTAGTTATTGTAAATGAAGTATACACTAAACAAATAAACTAGCATCTCATTGGTTAAGATGAAGGAGTATTGGGGTAATTGAAGAAGTCTATGAATGACCTTAAATAATCACCAATGACATGGTAATCCAAGTTAGATCGATATCTAAATAAGCATGGTTTTCATAAAGGAGGGGTTTATCCTAACCTTTAAATAATTAAGGAGAATTTATGATGATTAATAGTTTATATGTAAGTTTATGACTTAATTTATGTGGATTGGATGATACAAAGGAAATAAATTTTCAAAACACATGAGGTGAAAATTCTAGATTCTAAAATATGTCAATTTCCATTTATTCATTATGTTTCATGTAATTTGATGAATATATGGGATATTTATCTCTCATATAAAATATACTAAGGATATTTTCAGAATATTTTATATGTATTATTCAATTCATATAGAAAATTTGATGAAGTAAAGAATGAAACTAAGAAAACATGAAGGTGAAAAATGATTTATGTGACTTATTATCAAAAAATAATTGGGTCTCTAATTTATTAATCATTATCTTAACCATATGTTTTATTTACTAGTTATCATGTTTCTCATTTTTCAGAGTGATCCCAAAGAAATCCACATAAAAACTATATGAATATTTCTATGATATATTCATCACATGATGGAATATGGTATGATATATTGTAAGTATTCACATAAGAATTTATTGTGATCTACTAATGAAGATTGTGTTTTTATAGTCGACGATTGAGATTCTACATCAGGTGGTGCATTTTATATTGGAAATTTATTTACATCACGGAAAATTTAGAAGTAATATTCTATATCCTTGAGAAACATAGAGGACGAATACCATGTTTCCACTCAAGAATTCACTTTGTTTCTATGGATGAAATAAAAACATGATGGTGTGGGTGTATATGTGATTTCTATTATTTTATTCATGTCTGAAAACTCATGTTCAATCAATATCAACAATAAAAAATCCTTCAATATTAATTTACCCAAAACATTTTGATCAAGTATAATTTCATAAAGGGAAATCTAGAATAAGAAAATTTGACAGTGGAGTATGTGTTAACTCAATATCATGTGGAATACATCATGATAAAGACACATACTAAAGTGGTGTTTGAGAAGAAGAAATTATATCATAGATTCAATCCATATTCAACTATATAATTTCTTCTGGGATGGAACACACACATCCCATGGTTTCTCTCATGATAATGGTATGTTTTATAGCCTCTAATTATAGTATTTTTTATTCTATCTTGTGAAATTTTTAGATAAGTGGTCTATTTGGTTACAATTCCAAAGGGGGGATATCAAAGTTTGATTGAAAGGGAGAGGGGAGCATGAGATAAGTTCACCCATAAAGAGAAATTTGAATATGGGGAGGGTATGTTCATGATGATTCTAGGGGAAAGAGTTGTGGTTATTTAAGAAATTCAAGATATATATTCATGAAAACCCATACATTAAACTATTATTTATTACGCCAATAATGTATCATGTGAACATATAATTCGATATTAGTGGCTCATTGATATAAATTATGAAAGTAGAGTGGTTTCTTAAAAGGTATATGACTCAATTATTAGTGTGTTTATAGTGTTTTCAACAAACACAAAGGGATATATTGTTAGAAAAATCCATCAGAATATGTTTTGGGTTTTGTTAGTTAACATGTTTGATGAATGATGTTTCACAAGAAGTTGAAAGGAGTTTATCTTGTTTAAATAAGTAATAATTAAAAATAGATAGGACCATGCACTAGTGAATTTTTTCTAGGCCATGGTTTAGGTGGATATGAGAGGGATTTTTAAACCATTATCATTCCATATTTATTGTTCTCATGAAGAGGCCCAAAATGGGAATCGAGAAAGGAGAAACACTATAGTGGTCTGCATAGTAGAGTTCAAGGGTAACTATAAAAAATGACCAAAACAATATGACTATGCCAATTTAATATAGGTCATGGTTGATAGGTGAGGTTCAAATAAAACATGACCAACAAATCATGGTATAAGTCAAGGTGTATGTCACGATAAAGGAAAAATGGAAAAAAAATCACTCGGACATAGAGAGGAATTCATGTTCAATAATCTAATATACATCAAAGGACTACTATTTAAGTAGGATAACATAGGTGATACCATGTTTTATTAGTGTTCATGAAATATTAAATATTAACTTATGATACTTGAAGACTCTCACTAAAATCATGTTGATTTTTATGGTGCAGATGAAACTCCCTTATGTAAAATATGATCCAGTGGGAGGATTTAGATGTGGTGGTCAGTGTGTTCTAGAATAATATCCATGAGTTTCCACTACGCCATTGGGAACCCCATTTCAACACTTGAATCAATAGATCTATAAAATCACATCACATTGGTTCTTTACTTTTATGATAGTTGTAATAACTATTTAATGGGTGATTGGAATCAATGTTTGATGGATTTAATTTGTGAATTCATTTTCATGGAGGGAATTCATAGTAAGATGATTATTTGAAGAGGACAAAAATTTAAGGGGATCTTTATCTGGGGAATGCCTTGATGAATCTAAAGGGAAGAAGAACATGGTGATATTTAAGATCTCATCAGTAAGGATGATATATGAATAATTTTCTTTTTTCTGGACATCCATTATCTCAATAAAAAGTTTGATAATATATGATCTTAAGAAGAAGAACCATTCTTAGGGAACATTTTAATCATTATTGTTTGAAGAAGAAAATTTCATTGTGAGGATAAATTTGTTCCCTATAGTGGGAGAGAAGTGATATTTCTAAACATTCATAGTAGTGAACCAAGTGGGTAAATGAGGCTACTCTAAATTATATATATAAAGTATTATCTTCTTTGTGAATATATTATACATGCACATTATCATGCATGATACTTGGATGTTCCCCTATGAATGAAAAATCAAGTAAAATCCATCATTTTATTTTCTACATTCATCTATCATTAAAAGGAAGAGAGAGAGAACTGTTAGTGTTCCTCAAATGTGAGAGAACAAGATACATAATCAAGAAAGAATAATTTCAATCTTTTATACCATGATTAACCACCCCTCTCAGGGTTTAATCCTTAATAAAGGTTAGAAAATTATGATATAGATTATTTTTTATATTAGATTAGATGATTATATGATATTATATTAAGTCCTAATTTGATATTTAGTTTATATATTTTGTAAACCATTAGAAAATATCATATAGGTGAGAAATGTAATTTTTATAATCTATTGTATGGGTTGTGAAAATTTGGCACATGTTTCATGCCTTTAATTTAGTAATTGGATAATTGTTAGTAAGGACTATGAAATAAAGTGTGAGGGAGATATATGGGGTCATTCCATATGTTGAAATTATTGTTCCACTTTATAGAGATGAAAGGCTTTGGGGAAGGAGTTGTATGGTGCAATGTAGAATTTTATAAGGCTATTCTGCCTTATCATGGGAATTGCCTTAATTCTAACATGGGGTCGTACACTACCCAAGATTTCATTGGTTTTAACCATTTATAATTTTGAATCACTTATGGGATTTTTTGTAGGTTTTACATATGTGGTTAGATGAGGTATATCTTTTGAATTGTGTGTTCTTTGGGTTCCTTCGTATATACTCATCATGTTTCAGAATTGGATAAATATATTTTCCATTATAAGAGTTTTAACATAAAGATCATGATTATCACTACTATAAAATTCCATTATAACCACAATTAAAAAACATGTCTATAGAGGTAAAAACCACGGATATAGATTATAGACATGATCCAGCTGGTCAGGGCTCATATTGAGAAGGAAATATTTCCAGATATATAGACATGGGTTTAAGGGTTATAGCCAAAGTTATCCACCTTGTAAATAGTCTTATAGACATTGTATCTGAATCAGAGAAAAAGGGATATAGACCAGATTTTCTACCATGTAAATAACCCTTTTAATCTACGTATATAGGCTTCTAATAAAATGTGATCAGTCATATTTGAACACGAGACCACTATTTTCTAAAACCATCTTTTTTAACCACTGATGTTCAAACAATTATTTGTTCATATATATACATATATATGTTGTTATATAAAGGTTTTATAAACTGTACAAATATCCCACAAACCATGGAAATAAGTTTTCTCATGACCTTCCCATGGGTAATTATTTTTCCCACACTAGCATGGGAAACCTATAGCCACGATTTACAAGAAATGTTTCTATAGGTTTTTTCTATTGACCCATTTTTATAGAACCATGGTTATAACTATGAAATAAATACTTATATCCATGTTTTTTAAATGTTTATATTTTGATCTATATCCTTAGTTTTTGTAAAACCATGGTTATATGTGTGTCATATAGCTATGATTTTTAGGAAAACATGGGTGTAGGGATTTTTTATAGATATCAACTTTCATTTATGAGTTTTTTTATATGTTCAAGTGTTCCTAAATTTAAAAAAACTATAAAAAGGTTTATTTAAGGTATTTTGAGTATAAATAGAGTTAATATTATCTTATGATCAAGTATTCAATCATCTATTAGGGTTTATGTTCTCCCTTAGTGACATAATCATGATATAGAATGCAATACCTCATATTATAGATGGATTTTAGGTACTCCCTCACCTGTCAGGTCATGATCCACCATCTATGGATTTAATAATTCCCCATGGGTAGAGGAAAATTATTATATAAAATTCATACACTCCTTTTATCTACACTTATATATATCAATGATCCATGTTCCTACCGAATCATTGTAGAGAGGAATCTGGGATAAAAAAGATTTGTGATGTTTGGATGCTTTAGTTTTTATATAATATTTGGTATTTTGTTTTCATTTGAGATGTGACTTATAGATGGGTTTTCAACTTGGGAATTTATTATTGAATTGTTTCTCAAATCCTTAAAGAATATTTGAGCCACATTATGTCTCTCCATTATATTGGACTCTATCAGACATGTATTTTTCATCTGTTTATTTGATAAATCCTAAAGGAAATTCATATACTCTCCCATGCGTGAACGTTTTTTCCATGAATTTTTCATCTTTTTAGATGACATGTAGTTTGAAGGCTCCCTTAGTAGATGTAGATCTATATCAT
Source organism: Viscum album (assembly GCA_963277665.1). Lineage (NCBI taxonomy): Eukaryota > Viridiplantae > Streptophyta > Magnoliopsida > Santalales > Viscaceae > Viscum > Viscum album. The sequence goes on from OY728131.1 coordinate 136,616,060, forward strand.
ATTTGTGTTTGGCTATGACGGTTCCTATTGAAGCTCATGTTGGGAGCTGGTGTAAAGCATAGTTTTTCTTTGTAAATGGTTGAGTCCTATATTAATTTTGGTGTGTTGGGATCTTATTTTTTCCCTATTTTTTGTGGGTATTCATATATCGTATAGTTTCAAATGATTACCATATTCAAAATTTATTTATTTTTATAACTGGATATTATATCTTGTTTGAATTATTTAATTCCACCCTTTAGATATATGGCTATATACTAGTTCTAGTCTAAGTAATATTATATGTGTGATATGTCTTCTTGGTTATAGTCACCACCCTTGGATCTTATGAGGATCATTATATTGATAGAAGTTTCTATAAAATAAAGAAAAAAAACTTGATGAATGATACAATATAGAATATTTCATATAGTGTGATAAAATATGCCCCAATACACCTCTAGAATAATCTAAAGAAATTATTCTTACATATTATTAATCATATTTAGTTGACAAAAAAATTAAGAATCAATAGATTTGACATTAAAGTGAAAATATATCTAAAAAATATTATTCTCATATGACCAATTAGAAAATGTCTCTATATATCATCCATTATTAATATAATGGAATAGCTCAATTTAACCTATACATATAAATATTTCCCCAAGATAGATTTATCATAATACTAGATTGATTTATTTTTACTCAACAAATATAATACATTTTGATCAAAAGGAAATTCATAATTAATAGGGTATGTGGGGATTAAGTACATTTGCCTCCATTTATATAGTATTAGTTGAGTTTGGTGATCTTTTATTATCATTAAATGAGTGTATCCCAAATGAAGATAATCATTATACTATGTATCCTTATGCAACTTATGAAGAGAATAAATATCCTACTTATAAAGAAATTAAGGGAGTTTATATCAATTATTTCATCATAAATTAGTAATTGTAACATTTCCTTTACTACATATAAGAATCAATGCATTAATTTTCACTAAAGAAAATGTTGCATAATGTTATAAACTCATATAATACATGGGAAGGTACATTTTATAATTTTTTTATAGTTCTCATAGATTTAGATCATTATGAAAAAATCTTCCTCATTGCACACATAAGTGTGGTGATTCTGATTGTTTTCAAATAAATGAAAGTGATCAATAAAGTTGACACAAAGTTGGTCCATATGGGATCCATATTTTCACTAGATGATGTGGAAACTAAATAGATGTCTCTTATCATGGTCTTCCTTCTAAATAGGGACAACCCATAATATATATCGAGTAAAGAAAAAAATCCATAAGTGGGGAAAGCATTATCTTTTGTAGTGTTCCAAATTCCTATGAAGTCTTCTAAAAACATGGTTTTAATGGGGTACTTCTCAAAAAAAATTCACAAATATGATACCCTAAATATTATGCAAAAAGTTGATCCTAGCACCTATAGACCGGAATAAACTAAAACCATGACATTATATCAAATTATAAGAGTTACATATTTCTAGTCATCCATAATTCATGATTGTAGGATATCCACAATGATGTGTCATGTATTTAGAATACATTCTAATTTCAATCAACAACCCCTGAAGTTGTTGCATATTTCTAAATAGTCCTCAAAATTATCTATATAGGGCCATATGTCATTGATCTATAACCTTTAGTATTTATCATAAATTTAATGTTCACTATTTCTTCTTTTGACTTATTCTCTATATGGGCCAAGGATGAACCTTAGAAATCAAAATGATGGTTGTGATGAATTTCATTGTCCAACATCATCCCAAATTTTTTAGTTTTTCACAAAATATTAAAATACAGTGGAGCCAACTTATGTGTATCCAAATTAAAGAAATTTTATTTATAATTCAATATCCATTAAAATCATTCATCCCTCTACCAAACATTATCAAATGGATAAAATGTGCAATTCAACATGGATTTATAAAACATAATTTAGAAAATGGTGGTCAATAATAAGATGTATTGTCTTGGAATTCTTATCAATTATTTATGTGAATATCATAACACCACTCATACTTCCATGAAAAAGAAAAAAAAATTAATGGTGTATAGGGCGAATGTAGTTTTTCTTGTTGATGTTAATTATTTTCACACTGGATAGCCATTTTTTACTAAATGGATGAGGTTGAATGGTTACTAATTTAGTTGTATGAATTAAAATCACTTGATGAATAAAAGATTCAAGCATTGTATAACCATGGAGAACATCAAAATTAGGTATCATGATGTTCATCCAAATTAGGTACATGATAATTCAACAAAAAGGTTTAACATTTCTCATTTTTCTAAAGATAATTGTTATTATCTATAATGACACCAATGATACCAAGTAAGAAAACCCCCAAAGTTAGAGCCTATATAGAAAGGACCTCACTTAATTCACAAAATATACTCTAATAGAGAATACTTATGAATTACCCATGATAGAGATGGTATCACACATCCCACTAATGTGAGGTTTCTCAAAATAAATTGCATAGGTTTAGATGGGGTTATATAGTCTATTCCACAATGATTTAAACTACTTGAAGAAGGTCCTCATCAAATGGACCAAAAAATACTATTTTACATGGTCTTTGTTTATTACCCTAAACTACATGATATATGGTCCACCATGTATGTTCATTAAGCATATCACAGTTTTATATTCTTCATGATTTAACCCCCTTTCATAAGATCTAGATATGTTTAATATTTCATGGTGTGTGTGTAGGGTATCCATATATATCCTGAAATGACCTGGATAAGCCTCATAAAATGGACCCAAGTTAATTTTAAAACAGATTAAAGTGCATTCTGGATATTCACAGGCTGGTGACTTGTGCCTCTTCATCAAAAAAACTATATGAAATAGTTTCCCCATAATAATAATCCATAATGATGAAATAATGGATATAAATAAAGTAAACTTTCATTATTTCTAACACTTCTCAATATAAAAGTACCATATATAGTTAAATACAAGTCTAAAAATATTATGTAAAACAATGTAGTCACATCATACAATCTAATAAAACATCACAAAATTCCCTTGGAAGGGGTGGATAAAATGCTCCACTGGTTATTTCCAACTCCCATGGTCCCACAAATCAAGAACATACACTACCTCTTATTAGTGCCTTTCCATTACCTAGACCAGGTATAAAAAATTCAATAAACACCCAAAGGAAAATCTAGGTTGGGAGAAACAAGCCTATTAGGATCTCACCAAGTATTCCATGAGTAATCCCTATCAGGTAAACCAAATATGATCCATTTTTTAAAAAAAGCATGTTATAAAAATATTCTCATAGTTTATATATAAAATAGTTTCAAAAAATTTTAATGGATAATATAAAATAGGTATCAATGTAAATTTATATAAAATTTGGAATATATAAACATCCTTTTCAAATAGGAAAGAATACCTATTCTATAAAAAATCATGGATGATAATTTCAATGAAACACTAGAATTTATTAAGCATATATATCATAACACCATTGTTAAGAGTGTTAAGATTTTTTTATTAGGGGGATTTTCACACATCTCAGTGAAATATGGCCCCATTTGTGCATAAGTCCCTAGATCTCAGGTCTAGTGGGAATATGAGAACACCACAAAGAATGATCATTATACCCACATCATAGTATATTTTATATTTTCATAATCAATCCATTTTTAGGTAGAGGTAATACATTATTATCATATGTTTGTCCCACCTAATTGCCAAGGCACCCATGTTATTTGAAAGATCCATTCATACCTGGGGATATAGTTTATTTAAAATAATAAATTCATATATCCCAAAGATAAATTTTCAGAACATTTCATTTCATTCCAAAAACCAACATAAAATCGTTTTAATCAAAAAATAATTCATTCAAATCATTTAATTTTTTAAATCATAAAACATTTCTTGTATTTTCATCTAAAAATTGATCAGTACATTCATGATTTAAATCATTCATTTTAATTCAAGATCATTTTATGAAAATTCCACTTTATTTCAAATTTCATTTCAAAAGAAAATTCATCACACACACAGAATGAAATTTTAAAATAAATCATCAATGAATAAAATCTTTCTTCTGAAATGAATAAGTAATACATTATAAATTATGTAAGAAACAACAGTCTCAAATGATTGGAATTTTCATACAAAACCCCCAACCTTAATCAGAAGAAAAATGATCACCCAACACGAGATCCACCAACATAGAGTTGATGGGTAGAACGATCAAGGGAGAATACAAGAGCCTTAATAGACTAATAATAAATTCCAATTCAAGGTTCCTATGACAACTTAAAAGGGATAAAACACATATATCAACATTTCCTAAGGATAACAAAACATCCAACAAAGATCTAGGGAACAAATCCAAATTCAGTGATGATTCTATAACAAATCAATTATATCAAGTCAAAATCCATAGATTGGGAATAAAAAACCATAATATATGATTATATTCAATAGGAAAATGGAGGATATAGAATCATAATTAATAAAAACCAGAAATAGGTACATTACTTTGAAAATCATGATTTAAATATCAAAGATCTATTGAAATCAATCACCGGGAGGAGATTATTGCCCAAAATATTTAAGAGGAGTCACCATGTTCAAGATCCTAATCTAAAATGAGAATATTGAGGCCAAATGGGTTATTATATAGACCTAAAAATAAAATTCATAATAATTAATTCACATAACATCATTTTTTCACATGGTTTGGAAACACCTACAGTGGTTGTGTGCATCTTTCTAGGGTACTAGAAGTGGTTTCATGGTTTTAATTCACATTTTGACAAATAATCCACCAACCGTGCATAAACCACTATCCCAAGCTTCACTGTTTGATTGGTAGGACAGAAAATTATTATTCAACATATCCCTAAACATTATCCCTCCTTTATGAGTCAAACACTAGGTGAACAGTTTCATGGGCTGACCCGCACAGCTTTCTTTAACCTTACACCAACCCTTCACTAGAGAAAACACCTATAAAAATTCAATATGTTACCCAAAAATACTCATTATTTGAACATAAAAAAGATTATCAAAACATGGTGGATTAAGTACCTAAAATAGGGTTTCAGGATGTTATAATTATCCTCCACAATAAATTCATTTTTCCACCAGAAATCCTTTTTAAAACATTCCACAATAAAGAGGTGTTTCGAGTGGTCACTCATCAATGACTTATACTCCAAATTTTCATGAAAATATTATCCATGATTCCCTATCACATTAACCTATCATATGGAATTTTCATTATGAACATTTATTTTAGAATTAATAATATGAATATATTTCTTGGTCATAGTCATAGCAAGTTCCACATTAGGGTCCTACAAACTAAAAAAAAGATGGGCATGAATGGTACATCTTAAATTCGGACACATGAATAACATCATGTATTGATGTGATATATGGTTTAACTTATAAATGGTATTCCAACATTCTAATATAGTAAACAACCTTGAACTATCCCATTTATCTAGGTTAAAACTTCCCCTATTTTTCATGTTTTTTGTTACCCAATCAAGGTGAGACTCAAAAAAACATGGTAAAAGACATAGAACACTGAAGGTAATAGATGAAGATAAAAATATGAATTATATAATATTTTTTATGTTATCATTTTGTGATTAATAAAATGAATATTTCTAGTCATAACTTAAACCAAACTAGGTCCAACTAGATAAGATTTTTCAATCTCCGACCTATAAAGTGTAAATTTACATGGTCTTCTATAAAAGGACTAAAAGGGTGATATATTAATGGATTTATGTAAATTAATGTTATAGTAAAACTGAACAAGACCAAAATGTCAATTTGAAGCTCCCTTGAAGTTATATACACAAGAAACAATCATATCCACCAGAATTGGTATAGCACATTCCATCCAACCATCATCTGAGGATAGTATGACATGCTAAACATTACTTGGGATCTCATCACCTCCTGGATACCTCTCCAAAATAAAGAAGTAAACTAATGATCCCAATAATAATATTTGGTAGATAGAACTCCATGTAATAAACTAACCACCTACATATTCAAATTTAAACTTTCCTTAACTTTTGTGGTATCATGAATGTCAATAAAGTAAACTAATTTAGTTAATTATTAAATCACTGCCCATATCACATTATTTACCAGATGGGTATGTGGAAACCCAACCAAAAATTACATTGATATCTCATCCAACTTCCATGTTGGAATATGATTTGGTTTAACTAGACCTTAGGGTTTCTCGTAATCACACATAATATAGTGAAATGTTTAACAATGAGAAACTAAATAAATAATGTATAATTTTATACATGTCCCCTAAAAATGATGCCTCATATCAAAAAACATTTTTCAGCCTACATTTTTTTAATCCCCAATGAGAATAATGGTAATCCCCAAATAAATTCTTATTTAAATATATATTAATAATAAATGTATTCATGATGAAAAGTATTCCCTCATAATATAGAGACCATTCAATTATGGTCTCCCAGCCATATAAACAATCCTTAATTCCTCATAACTCATAATATTTTTTTTGTTTCAAATAATTATATCAAGAGGATAGGATATCAACTGAAAAAATGAAAAAAATAGTATTGGTATCATCCTTTTAGACAAACAAATTCTTACGAGGAAAGAGAGGCATAAGATTGAATTACACATAATATTCTTTCACGACATGGGATGGAAGTTTCCTACTCAGATAATCAGTACATACATTACCATTAATAGGGGTGTATATAATATGAAATTCAAAAGAATATTATAACTTCATCCATCACATCGACTGATGGTTCATTTATATTATTAGAATATATAACTCATTCTTTTATTATCAGATTATATTTTCAACCTTTCTCAAAAAGGTACTATCACCAACTCTTAAGAGATATCATCATAGATGTGTGTTCAAAATCTTGTATAAGATAGTTATTCTCATGAGTATAAATTTTATGGGAAGCATAAGTCATCACATAATCTCCTTACATAAGAACACAACCCAAGCCTGAACCTAATGCATCACATAAGAACACATATCCCTTGATATCCTCTAGAAGATTCAACACTGGGGAATAATTCCAATTTTTCTTCAATTCATTAGAAGAATCCTAAAATTTTATATCCCATAAAATTTTACTTCCTTCTATGTGAGAGTGGTCAAAAAATAATCTAACTTTTAGAAATACTTCATAAATTGGTTGTAATACCCTTCCAATCCCAAGAATATTAGCATGGAAAATGTTATCCATGGTTCCTCTAAGGTCATAATAGCTTTTACCTTCTCAGGATCAACTGAAATACCATGTTATGAAACCACATGTCACAAAAATATTACCCCTTGAATCCATAAGTTACATTTATAATTATTTTTATAATGTCAATGATTTCTCGCGATGACCAAAATAGCTCTTAAATCGTGCACATGATCATCGCTAGTTTTGGAGTAACCCAAGATATCCTCCATAAATACCAGAACGATATAATAGAGTTTCTAATGGACAATCATGTTCATTAATTCCATGAACTCAAGAGGATAATTGGTCAAACCAAAATGGATAAAAAGGTACTCATAGTGGCCATACCTACTCCTAAAATTATAATTAGGGATATTAGACTCCATGATCTTAATCCAGTGATAACCCGATTAAGGATTAAAATTAGAGATCCACTTCTCCCATTTCATATATTCAAACAAATTAGGAATGTATGGAAACAAAAACATGTTATTGAAAAGGACCATATTAAAATTCTAGTAGTCAATGAATAGGTAAAGGGTTATATCATATTTTTTGTGGAAAATCACTAGTGCTACTTAATATGACACATTGGGTTAAATGTATAATTTGGATATTGAGTCATTCAACTAATCATTTAATTCATTTAGTTAATCTAGTTCAATTTGTTAAGAGGTAATAAAGGTAGGCTAGTTACTTTTTACTATCTCAATATAAAAACCTGCCACCTCCACCTGTGAAAAAACAAAAAAGTATAATGGGAACACATTGGGAAATTCAACTACTAATAGAGGAATATTACCACATGAATATTAATAATCTATTTTGAAATTAGACAGGGATATCATCCTACCCAAATCCTAAATAGGATATATGGATCAACTCAAACTCTGGTCCCATTCTCCTTAAATGATATGACACTCTGAATTAGTGGAATTTTATGAGACCCATTGAAGAGTATGATTTATAAATAATTTATGAGAAATCATCCAGTATATCATAATAATGAAATGAAATGATTTCATATCCAGGACAAAAATGCCAGAAGATACCTTTATTTCCAATAATGATAATGTAAAATAAATTCATTGAAGACTCTACTCTATCTTTATCCTGAGAGGCATATCAATCTCTATTACAAAAGGAGTGTTATCCATTATAATATTCAACATGTCCACGATATTGGTAGATAAAATAGAATTCAAGGTACCAATATCAAATAAATTATCCTCTAAAGATGAATCAATTGTATTGGTACCACTCTCTATCACATAAACCATATCTTCTTCCACCGGAGACTCATACACTAAATAACGAAGCTTCATTCCTTATGTATGTGGTTGGAAACCCTTTTTTTGAAGATTATAACTGAACTGTTAATCCTCCTAGTACTATTGATCTCATTACACTATGTGAAGTCATAAGAACATGGAAATATATATTCAAGTGAAATGATCATTAAAAAAATTTATTTATTTGGTGTTTCCATACAATAATTCATTGAATCTTACACATTACCACATTGTAAATAAGTATTTTGACCTTTTCCATATATTGAAAAATATTTGGAATAAGTCTAATACAGATTTCCCCCATTATGGTTTCCACCGTGAGACTCATCTCACTTCCTATTCTCTTTATTTTTACCAATAAATCTACCATTGGGAGTAGGAGGAACTCCCATCAACCCTGTCTTACCAGCCATTTCAACTTCCAACATAATATCCCTAACTAGAAAATTGGTATATGAGGTGATATTTATCATGCAAAACTATGATTACATATCTATATAATGACCCATCTCAATAATCTAGAAATTTTTTTTCTCATTCGACACCTCCTTCAGTAAGAAATAGTCAATCATAGTAAACAAAATTCATACTATGTCACAGTATTTTCACCATGCTAAAGGTCCAAAAAATTCATTAACATATCCAACACCATCGATTCTAGTTAGAATTTATCCATGAATAGATCACTAAGTTCTATCCACTCTAATCCCACATTATTTCCTTTCATAAATAGTGAATCCCACCACCTTCTCCAAGGCCCTAACCATTTTAAGATAACACATTTCACCTTAATGAAAATATAGATCTCTAAAAACTCAAAGTATTTCATAACCTTTTTCATAAAATCATATACCTCTTGAGGATCATTGCTACCCTAGAAAGATGTTAGTTTCAAATGAAAGAACATAAGGTAATTATCCCTTCTATAATCTATAGAAGGTACAACCTCTAAAACCTAAATTGAAAACAGCCTAGTCAAATTGCCCAAATCATGATCCATAAATGCAAAATTTTCTATAAGTTTAAGATAAAGTAGAGGGTTTGATTTTTGTAGTTCAATAGTAGTTCTCTCCAAATGTATGTTAAAACATATTTTTAAGAGAATGGTACTACACTACATCAATAAATAAAATGTAAAACACCACTTATGACTCACGATATCATAAAATATATAAATAATAATTCAATATATGGAAACAAATATTGGATCAAAGCTTCAGAAAATTTATAGAATCATATCAAACAACTCCTCAAAGTCTGCTTTTCCCAACAACCCATGGAAAATTAATGCTCATTTAAATAATATAAATCCATACACTCACTAGTAACCTACCCCTTAAGTCCTTAAAATCATGTATCATTCTACCAAGATATCCTAAACTATATTCTGACAACCAATAATAGAATAAACTTCCCTTTATACCAATTTTTCATGAACCAACATAGACAAGACACCTAAAAGTTACCTGAATCAATTCTGACATGGGTCGAAGGGCTTTACTAATCCCCATGGGTAGACAATTAGTAACTGGTATTCAAAAGAAAAAATTAGAAATTATTTATCCACATAAATATCTCATTTGGATTAAATGGTGAAAATAATACTAGTAAATAGTTATTATGCAAAACATATTAGATCAAATTCTACAATTGGTTTTCCCACATTAACTATATTATAGGATAACAAGTTCTCACCTTGAGTTTTTATTTTTAGTAGGAAAATAATCCTTAAATTTGGTTGAGTCTCTACAACCTTATCCTATGAGTAAATTTTTTCCCTAGTAGTAGGACCTTAAATTTTGAGCACACCTTCCCCATTAAGGGTGATTACATATGTGGTGGCCACATTTAAGTTTAGAAAATATTCCCCTTATTTATATATGAATAGAAACACATCGTAGTCCAGACCATAAATTTAAAAAATTAAATCAAACTTCCCCTGAGACTAAACCCATGTTTTTTACTCCCACTGTTTGGTTTCTAAAAAATTTCATTGGATTAGTTATGATCACATTGGTTGAGTAAGATTTTTCATCAATACTGAATGACCATAAGATTGATCAAATTTTTTTTATAATATGTATTAACTTATTCTCAAGATACATGATTGAATGTGAAAACAAAATCATGTTTAAAACCAATAAAAGTAAATTATTATAAAATGAATAGTCACTTATTAGAAACCCTCCACTCTCACAGATTAAGAATAATCTAGATCACAAAATAAAAAGATACCTAAAATGTATCTGATTGAAAACCTGTAATGGGTTTCATGTGAATATTTCAAGAATTTAATCACTGAGAATTTGATTCCAAGGTATTGAAAAAATTATAGTGTAAAATAAAAGTCAAAAAGATTATGAGGAAAAACATTCAACCCTACAAAAACCCAAGATATTATCATTAGGTATAAAATTAAATATAAAATATAAAATATTGTCGGACCTCTCATATATTCATTTATTTATTATTCAATAGTTGTATAATGACATATTTTTATGGTAATAAAACTATTAGAATAAATGGTTGGTCTTGGATTTATTATAAATAATTTGAAAAAGTGTCTAATTTTAAATTATTTTGTTTTATGAAAAGAACTAAAGAATAATTCATTGATTACTTTATGATGTGAGTATACTTATATATGGTTTTGACAAGGGGGTCACATGGATAAAATAGTAGAGATATGAATAATTTTAACTTTTAGGTACCTAAATTTGCAATTTATGGTCTTTTAAATAGTGAATATAAAATGAAAAGCCTAATGTTTCAATAAGAGGATACATAATAATACATGAAGGTATTTGGAAAAGGCAGGATATGTGTTGATTATTTTTATTATTGAAATAGTACAATCACTTTGTCATTAAAACTGTCACATAAATATTATAGTTTTTAAGGTTTCTTGGGCCACTTCACAATGTTCATGGACATCATGACATTTTTGTTTTACCATGATTAGATATGGATGGATTTATTTCCTTTAAATATTTTGAGTATGTTCACACAATCATACCATATATCACACCATTAATGGAATGTGTGTAAAATATATCATGAATGATACATGATATGCTACTAAATGAATCATAATATGTTTTACATTGTGATTTGTTTTATTCTTGGTATATACCATGACACAAACACTTCACCACTAAGCTATTTGGGTTATTTTCAATGGTATGTGAAGTTGTCAATATGATTCATGACACATAGGCCACACCAAAATATAATATTGGGTAGATTTCAACGATCTAGTTCTCCCGCCATGGATGATGTACCACACTGCAACATTCCCTTTAATAAAATATGATTGAGAGGACCATGTCTTGATAGGAAGTCCATGTCATGAAGAGACACTAAATTTTCTTTAGTTGACTATGATGTTTCATTAATTCCATTATATGAGGGGTTGTGTTGAAAAAATATATACATAGGAAAATAGGGTGACACTAAAAAGTAGTACACCACACTATAATGTGTCTTAGCAAGTAAAAATTTTAGTGAATAATGAAATGATATTTAGGGAGTTAAAGAGTAATATATTCAAACAGGCATTATATTTATATTAGTTGAGTAGAAATTATTACATGAATAAGGTTTCCATTGTATGAAGATGATATAGTTGAGGCATATCAAGCCTCATATATATCATTCATGTTGTGAAGGGTTAGTTTTCATATTTCCTAATAGTTCCTATTGAAATTAGAATATAATGTAGTGGATATAGAATTTAGGGACTAATTTAATATAAAATATGTATTTATTATGACACTATATTATTTGGGATAACTATAATTATCTCAAAAGAGTAATGGATAGATAATTGATCCCAACACATATGTGAAATGGGTTGGAAGAAAGAATTATATATTACTTATCTTAGTTGTTTTTGGAAAAATATTATCAGAGAACTAATGAAAAATATTGTTTATATAATGAAGTATTATAATTATAGTGTAATAACATTTTAACATCTAGTATACTTAAATAATTAAGGCTTATTTAATGATACGAATGATTTCACTTCAATATTTAGTTGGAAGAGAAGGATGGAAACATGATAATTCTAATTGTGAAATTATATTTATCTTGAAGAGTATTTTATACTGCTAATTTATTACCGAAGAAATAGATTAAATTATCACATTACAGAGTTGATCACTTTAGGAATGGAATAATGAGAGTGTAATAAACTAAAGAACAAATGAGGACCAATTCAAAACTAATGATGTAATTGCACTCTCATGTTGAACGAGGCCAACAATAATATCCATAAGCTTTTAAAGAGGACCCAAAAGTCTATTAACTATCCAATATTTATCTCCAAGGAGTACACAATGTACATGAAGATGGAGTTCTCTTAGACTAACATCATTCCTTTCCAAAGCCATATATATATAATTAGTGAGTTATAGTAGATTTATGGTGCATCATAATAATGTTCTATGTATACTCCTTGGACTATCCCTTAGTGGTAAACTAAGAAAAATTCTTATGTTGTCAACATAGTAATTTCTTTATATGTTTTATGATTTGGCGTAAATGACATAAGTGAATTATAGATATAACATGCTCGTCTAACAAAGGAACAAAATCCATATGACTATGGGTACCATCTAAAAGGGAAATAATTAAATCAGTGTGAACCCTAATTCACCCCCTTCATGGGAAAATAATTGGTATTAATTCATAGTGGTTGTAACATGTAGTACAATTTCTATCCATTAAGGTTTTTTACATGGAAACTATGATGAATACTCTATTTTTTTATAGGAACTAACTATAATGGTTGGTAAAAATGTATTCTTATATTACTATTGGATTATGGAAAGGTTTTTATGGATTAAATTCATTGAGATACTAATTTAACAAGGAATGATGAAATAATTGGTGATACAAGGATATGGAATAATTTGATTAGATCATTTTCCAATGAATTTCACGTGAAGATCACCAGTTGGGATATTACCTTCAAAATATATCAGACTATAGAATCTATTTAAGGAAAAATGTAAAGGAAGAATATGTTATAATTTCTACCACAATATTGGATTACATATCAATCGAAGATGAAAAACCAATAAACATGGTTGGTGAATACTTCTTTATTACAAAAGTTAAGAAGAAAAATAAAAATACTAAGACTCTTGGGAATATAGAGTCCATAATTGAGGTGGGAAAATCTATATCTAATTTTATCAATTTTAGTATAGATATATGAAAATATAAAAATTAATTTTCTCCATTATGGTCTTTTAAAATTTAATATTTCAGTGATGATAGGGAAAATAAATCATCTAGTTAAGGGAAAATATGTTTAGATAATAGAAAAGATATGATCATGATTTTAAAATGGTGGACCAGTGTAGAATTATGCATAAAGTAAATTATTATTTCATTATAGATCTTTCCCAAGATAATAATATATTGAATTTAATAGATGTGGACTTAGAAATTTACTTAATTAATATGGGTTTAAAGATGAAGGGTCAAAGTAATCTACCTTAATAACATTCATAGTAAATCGGTAAACATGTATCCATAGATAAAGTGTGAAAGAAAGTATTATCCCTCATTGAAATGAAGATAAAATCATGGAATGATACTAGATCAATTTTTAAAGAGATGGATTCCCAAAAGAAGGAGGAAACGTGAAGATCATGGAGCTTATAAAAAAAGACTAAATATTTAAAGGGAAAGGAAAATCTAGATATTCCCTTCTATGTAGAGTCAATAAGTGATGTTTGTAAAATTTCAAAACTATAATCCATGAATAAATGAATGTTTCATTAAAAATATGAAGTAAAAAAGATATTAAATTTTAGTGGTAATATATTTTATTTTTTGTGGGAGATTGGGACACACCATGATTTTGTGTTTAGAGGGAAAAAGGATCAATAGTGGAAGGAAAAATACTTCCTCAACATCTCAATTGAGAAATTACTACCTATGGTATGATTTTAACAAGAAATTTTCTATGTTTTCTAATTATGGGATTATTGAAATAAATCTTTGATGAATGGAAGATAAAATAATTGTATAGAAATCCTCCATTACTAGGGAATAAACATAGAGGGATTTGACTGGATGAAAATTAATTAAGCAAGAGAACAATTTTACTATATTGAAGGAAAGTTAAAGAGCCCAATGAATGGTGAATCAAGAATAATGGTGATTCACTAATAATATTATTCCTGGGGAATACACAAGAATATATTTCAAAAAAATTATATTTCTCTAGTTGTGAGGAAAGTTTAGTAAAGTGAAAATAAATAATTACTAAGGGAATCAAATTTTAATGTGGTTCTAATGATAATTAAAGATAATAGAAATAAGGAATTCATTCATGGTTTCTTAAATCACACCACTAGGTAATTGATTAATATTTTTTGGAGATACCTTCTATGGTAGAGTAAGTATAAATAAATATTCACCGATTTTGTGAAAAAAGAAATAAGTTATATAAGCAGAATTAATATCACTATTTAGATACATCCCATGTTAATAAAGATAATGAAACCAAGACCGAGATTCGAGAGTGAAATTTTCACGAGTTTTATAATAAAAATATCTACTATAAATTCTTGAAAATTATTGGGAAACACTCTGTTTTCTTATCAACACTAACCACATTTTTTAAACTATGAAATAGGAGGCACATTAGGTTCCCTATACCCCCATTCTTGGATCTAGTGCTAAAAAAACATTCTATAAAAACGTTTTTTGATGCAATACGAGATGAACTTATCTTTATTTTATATGATTTTTATAAGTGAAAAGGTACATACAAAAGATAATCTAATAATTACAGAACCAAATGGTTTATTTCTTATTGTGATCAACTATATATAAAACTTATTTTATGACACTCATAGCCATTTTTTCATAATTGATCTATAATATTATTCCTTCTAGACTTCTCATAAGTTATATTGATCTTCATAATGATGGTAATTTAAACATAAGGAGTGGGATAGAATGCTCATTAATGGAAAACTCATCAAAATTTCATCAAGGGTTAGATCATAAGAATGGTAGAAAACATGATCAGGTGATAAATGTAATATTTAAAAGAATAAATAAAAAAATAGTTTTCCATAAACCCTGATAACAATTAATGTAATCTCAAAATAGAAAAAATACACCATGGAATAATATTTCAAAAACATGATACAATAAACATGTTCCAGTGATATAGATCATAGGAGTAATGATATGGGAGATTAAATAAATAAATAATAACATTAAAATATAAAACTATCAATGAACCTATACCCAAGTGGTAAAGGATCTTACTTTTTATGCAAAAGACTTTGGATAGATTCCTAGTACGGATGAAATTTCAAGGTTACTATAGTAGAATTTTAGCAGGGCACTATAGCAATACTGTAATAGTGGTGTAATAGTAGTAGAAGGGGTATTGTAGTCGTGAAGGTACCTAGTGGGAACTGTAGCAAAGGTGAGACTATAGAAGACCAGGTTCTATAGTAATGCAATTCACCAGAGTACCCTTTGGTCCAAAAAATATCTTTCATGCACCTGGGCCTTCAGTTTATGTAATGTGTCTCCCTCTACCTAGTCAAAATATGTATTTTCTTTACTTTTATAAAAAAATGAGACTTCGAACATAGCCTTTAAAAAAATAGTAAAATATGGAACTAACGTAGCCTTATAAATCATAAAATAGTTGAGAGGGGTTCACTAATTGTATCCCATAACATAGTGGAAAAGGAATCAATAATTGATACCTATAATGGATAATTCAATATAACATGATTCCTATAAACATAATTGAGAAAACATAACATATTTAATCCCATAAAAATAGTGGAGGAGTAACCACATATGAATTCCCATAATTAAGTGAGTGTCACTAATCAATTCCCATAATCATCTCATGAGAAATAAATCCCTAACCAATGTATCGATGGGTGATATAGGACCCCACTTGTCAATCGTCCATACAAATATATATTACAATTGATAAAAATTACTCATCACACAATAAGGAACCCATGGAATGAAAAATTGGTTTCATGATATTTTGATACTATATCATCAAAATTTACCTCAAGAATGTAAATTTTTGTTACCCAAAATTAAATCACATCAAAATTTTGCTTTATAAAAATATTGAAAAGGTGATTAATGTAATTTAATTACTATGTAAATAAATCCTTTTGAGATAAATTGGAAAATTCAAGTGAAGCTATAAAATAATTTTTATAAAATGTTTTTCATATTGTTATAAAATAATATGTTATAGACCATATTAAAAAGAAAATTTTGAAAATGTGATGTAAAAATTATTGGGATTATTTACTTTAAAAAATAACATCCAATAATGGAGGTTTAAAAATGATATTAATATTTAAAAATGTGAAGTGAAAACAATTTCCAAATTTATCCTTTTAAAATTAATATTCAATAATAGAGCATTGTAAATTCATAATGGATTTGAAAATAGAATATGGTGTGGATAATAAAATTATATATTTTTAAATGATGGAAAATCATTTTAATATTTTAAAACAATGTTGTTGAAAATTACTCTAATAAAAAGAGGTAGAAAAACATCCCTTTGAAATGTGGTAATGTAAAATCAGATCAACACATGAGTAAACACATATTTGGATTTGAAAATAATAAATGAAAATTTTTTTGTGAATAATTAAGATATAAATGGATAAAATAATATATTTTTAAAGAAGATTGTTTTTTATCATTAAAATTTTACACTCTTATGATAATTAAATTCATCAAAAAAATAATTATTGAGTTGAAAACATCATTTTACCCAGAGATAAAAGATAACATATATTAGGAAATAGTAAATAGAAGAATTTATCAATCATAGAAGAATGATGATCAGGGATTAAATTTTTATCTCAATTAAAGGAAGTTCAGGTTAACCAAAATCTCTTAAGTAAATCATAATTAATGAAGTAATATAAATATAAAAAGTGATTTTAAGTGTTAGAAATGTAAATAATTAGAAAAAAATATAAAATAGAACATAATATAATAAAATATCATAATTCACCAAACATTTATGAAATAATTTCGTCAAGAATAAGTACAACTCAATAAGTCTGAATTAAGTTAACAAAAAACATTTCATGGTTGTTATATTTAGAATTAAAAATCCATAAAAAATAAAGCCTTATATGGATTTTTAAATCCTTTAAATTAAATTAAAATTTATGATAAATGAAATTTGTAAACAATATATACACCAAAAAAAGAAAACAAGTGGTGGACACACATCATATCTCAATGAATAACAATTTAGATGAAAAAACACTTACTAAAGATCTTAATTCATTATGAATGTAGAACAAACATCTTGAATAATCTATATAATTTTATGAAAATAATTATTAATAACCTTTTCAATATATATTTTATTTTCATATATTTATTTATTAATATATTATATTTAATTATTAATTATTTTTCACTTATTGCAATTACTGGAGGTGGTTGGGTCGATTTCCCTAAAAACTAATTGGTTTATTGATTTTGGTCAATTTTTTGTAAAATATATTCATAATATCCTAAATATTATGTAATTGTTTATTTTATTATGCTTTTAGTATAAAATTTATATATTTTTATAATTTTTCCCACTATGTAATGAAATTTAAAAATATACCATCATATGTTTATTATTGTTGGTTAAGCATACTATTAAAAAAATTTATTAATATCACTTATAAAATTTATAACATTACATTTTAAGAATATTAATTAGGTCATAAATATCATATTTATAATTTAAATTTATTTTTAAATCCATCAATGTGATTCATTAAGGGAAAAAATAGATTACATCATTCACGGAGGTGGTAGTTTACTCGTACAGATGACAACACCTCTATTTTTTTGAAAGGTTTTAAAATATGGAAAAAATTTATATTAAATTAGTATAAAAAATTATATAATATCAATAATACCATTGTTATCATACTTTCATTGATCAAAAATATTTGACTGGGTAGAAGATGAAAAGAATTAAGAGAGCTCGGTTGAAATAATTGCCTCACCATTTGGATGTTCTCCCTTGAGAAACACATAAAATCTCCTTACATTTATTTTTTAGAATATAATGGGGATTTTAGGATACGTGAAAGAGTTTAGGGCTGTAATAAATATAAATATTTTGAATTTTAGGATAAATATGGTGGATTCTATTTCTTTTAATAATAGAAGAAACTGTAATTTTCATAATTTACCTTTACATAAAAATAATGTCATCATATTATTACATTGTTAAATTATTCAAAATAGAAAATAATTTTCTAGAAGTTTAGTTTGGAACATTAAAAGGTATATACTCTTCTATTCTGTTCATTTTAGTTATAATTTTCAATCATGTTTTTAATCTTTTACTATTCGGTTTTTGACATTTTTTTTTGGGTTTTACCTTGGTAACTAAGTTTTATTATGTTATTGATTTTTTCATAAAACTAAAAGATAACCCATCTTACCAAATTTTTTTCTTATGAAAATATATTAAAATTAAATTATTCTAACATAATTTCTAAATATTAGAAGATAATTATTAAAATGAAAAAAAAACAAAATATAGAAAAATAGTTTTGAAAAAGAATGTTTGAAACCTTAAGTGTAATAATGTTAAATAAAATTAATAAAAAATTAAATGATGGAGTATATATTTATATATATATATATATAATATCAAATTAATTATAAAAAATATATCACTTTAATTTTTATGATAAAAATTATACAATATTAATTAAATAATTATTTAAAAATAACCTTTCCGCTACTATCATTGTCATCAAGATTAATCTTAGGAATCAAACTTTTATGTGTAAAATGAAATTTACATTAATGAATAAATATAAAAATTTTATCTAAAATACTAAATTTATTTTTTTATATTTAATTTCTACAAGTTATGAAAAATAATTATTAATATAATAGAATATAAATAATTTAAACCTAAAATATTACTTATGGTTCCAAAACATTAAACATAAGTTTCACAAATTCAACATAGTATTTTTTTTAAATGATTTATTTTACATTATATTATATATATATTTATATTAAAATATGTTCCAAAACAATAATGTCATTCTTTTATTATGATAATGACATAAATGTGATAGTATTAACAAAATTGGTATTTTTCATTATTCACCTAAAAATTATTTTATAAAAATATCAAAACATTTAACATATGATAATTTTCAGATTTTGTATTCAAAAAAACATTTTAGAAAATTTTAAAACTAAAATTCATCAATTTATTATTTAATTAATGATATAATATATAAATAAAACAACTTTTCAAAAAACACCCATTTAAAACATTTTGTGTTCATAATCTTATTTTATATGAATTTATAATTACTTATAATTTTTTTATTTATTATAGGTCTTATTATTATTTAATTTTCCTAATAATATTCATTTAATATGTCGTGGATTATTTTAGTTTGATGTTTCATATAGAAAAATCTATTTAATGCATTAGGGTTAAAATAAATAAATGTATCATATTCATGTGACATTATAGAAACACTCTACCCATATATTTAATTATTTTTAATATCCTTTTTATTGTGGTGTATAATTATAGGGGATATATGATCCATATGGTTTTATTCACCAAAAGTAGTATATATATGTGTGTGAAGAACCAAAGATAAGATTAATGTAACAATTATAGGATGAATTCATCAAATTCCTAACTTGTATCAAGTCTTATAAGAAATATATAATGATGATAGATCACTAACCTAACTCAAAATGTGGTGTTAAATACTATATATATTTTCAAATATAAATCTAATTGTTTCATTATGAATAAAATAATTTCAAACTATGAAGATCCTGATTTGAAGTCAAAGTAGTGTCAAAGATATATTCGATAGTTCTTGAGGTATCAAACTACCCTTGAAAATAAAAAGGTGACATCAATCCATTCCAAAAGTGGTATCTAGACTATTTTTTAAGAAGAATATAGTATAAATAATTTTATAGAAACATTTATGTTTCCATTTATATTTTTTATTTATTCATATAGTGGTATCAGCTGATATTTTACATGGTACAAAGAAGCCACTGGAGGAAAATGGTAGTACCAAGTAGGTGGTTAACCATACCAAAGAAAATCTCAAGATAATATATTAAGAACAGAAGGCACCCAGGTGGAACTAGTAATGGGATCATAAAGGTTGTTTAGCCACTTATAAGAATGAATTTTCCTTATGAATGAACAAATATATATGATTATAAATATGTTTCAAATGTTGGTCCCAAATAAGCAGTATCAATTGATTCAACATGTGGTATATATCACACACTTTTACTTTATATAATATTTCCTATTTTTTTTGTGTAAATTTGATTGAGGTGATATTATTATTTCATTAAGTAATAGGGATCTCAAGTTGTTTGTGTTTCTAGAAACTGGTGAGTGACATGGAAAAAAATGAGCTTAATAACATAGAATCTTGTTTCCAATACCATGTTTTGACTCAGCAAGTATAAAGTATTTGTTAAAGACCCATATTCCTTGATGTAATTTCACTCACAAGAAATTTGTGTCTGAGTATGTATTAATGTTATAGATTCATAAACCGGTTTGATTATTTTGTTTAAATACTTTCATGGATGTTTTGAAAATGAATCTCATGAAATATATGGACTTGGAAGAGAAAAGATTGATTTTAATGGGTAGTTGTGGATCATGACATACTATGAAGAGAATATCAATGAATTTAATTGGGATATTGAGAAATTTTGTTATTAGGTGTAGATGTTTCTTTTTATTTTTCAATAGGTAGTACATAATTAGAGTTTTATTAGTACAGTCAAAAATTATATACTAGGGAAGTATGCCTTAATTAATAAAAGGTTGCACATTATTGAAAAAACATTATATATCTTATGATGTCTTGTTTGTAGAGAGCATAAAAATGTGCATTCCAAGATTCTACCTATATATGGGAATCATGTTCATGGGATAGTGTGCCACAATATTCTTCTTGACATATTTATTCTATATGGTTTTTTCTTTGGGGTGGTGGGGAATATTAAGGATAGCCTCATTAGGTACAATAAGTGAAATGAAGTTTGCTGACCCATGGTGCAATGAACTAATATAGGGAACTATAAGAAACAGCACCCAAATTGATCCCCAAATAATATAAAAGGAATTATCATTCCCTATAGCATGGAAACTAGTATATTAGTGTCAAAAAACTACCATTGGGAATGATTATTTCCTTAAATCAAAGTAAAAGAAACAATATATTTCTAATGAAAAACTAGCATGACCAGTATATATATCATACATACTTTAAAAAACATATAATTAGAATTCAATAAACATCCAATAATTAATATTGAAAATATGCTCTCAACTCACCCTTGAAACACCCTCCTCATGGAAAAAATCCTCAAATTGTGCCAAACCCCAGCTACCACAATATTTCTATAACTCCAACCATAGAAAGAAGTAAAATCCTATATGACCAAGGTAAATAATTTAAAGGTACACACATTAGACATTATATTTAATTAATATAGGGACATAAAAAATCAAGTAAAATTAACCATGTTGAAAAAGTAATAAAAAATAGACTAACCTAGAATTCGAAAAATAATCAATTCTCCAAGGGTAGTCAAGAGATGAACCAAGACCATAAATTTAAAATGATAAAATATGTGTGAGTATAGAAATGTCTTGTAGTACACCTCCTACCTTTCAATAAGAAAAAACATTAATCAAAGATACATTTTAACATTATTATGTATTACAATATTTTAAAATTTGTAGTTTCAATATTTTTTCAAAAAACTAATAAAAAATAATTCATAAGCAATGTTTATTAATATAACTAACTATTTTTAGCTTAATAAACATATTAAATTAAGATAATTTCACCCATTCTAAAGTAAATACTTTTAATTAAATATTTAATAAAAATTTTATAAAGAAAAATTGAATAAACGATTTTTTAGAAGAATAGAGTAAATTTACAATTTAAACCCTAAAACCATGGTAATGGAGTCCCTAGGTATGTTAGTTCAAGGATCAAGGATCCTCATAGTCTCTGTGATCATGGATACTCATTGATAACAATAACCTAAGGATGTGAGCATATAGTGTAGGAGTCCACCACTATAGGTTTCTCCCTATCTAAAAAATATTTAGTTAGTTTTTTCAACATTAATTCCACAGCTAGGTAGAGATGCACATGACTAGAGATCTTTTCTGGGACTACATGCCAAAATTATTTGGTCTCATGGGATTAAATTTAGTGTTCAATCAAGGGATATCATTTAACTTTCATCAATATTATCTATCATTTCATAGGCAACCCCATAATTTAGGTTTTAAAAAGTCATGTCATTCAAATTTCAAAAACCATAATCCAATGTTTTTTCCAACAACTCTTCTCTTTTAATATAAATCATTTTTATAGGAACCAAAAAACATTACATTCCATATTAATTTTAAAAAACAATATCAAGTAAATATCTTCAAATTAATCATTCCAATTCAAATACAATTTTGAGGTCCATGAAAATTATTTTGAAAATTTATTATCAAAATAGATTTTCATATTTTATCATTCCATACAAAATTTATTGTGATAACACCAAAAAAATGAATCAAAAATTAATTTAGAAACCAATTTATAAATAAAAAAGAGAAAATTTGTTAAATTAATATAGACATCATATAAATCTACATAATTAAAAACCATTTATGAATTACTCCCTATTTATTAAAACCCTTAAAATATGAATACATAAATTTGGAAATTATATCATGATCCAAAATAGAGTATAAAATCTTTTAAATCACACATTTTATTTAAAAATAAATATCCAAACATTTTAACAATTCAGGTATGTTTATGTTCCCTATGAAAATATAAGAAAAGAAGCATGGGAAATTACTTTTCAAGCCCAAAACACTATTATAAATTAAAAAAATTATTATAACAGTCCATTTATGAAATTTTTTAAGAATTAAACTTGAAACTATATTTGACCATTCGTGAAAAACCAGAAAAAACATTTTCCATATAAGAAGACCATTATTAAGTCATTTTTTCATTTTTTAAAAACAACAAACATATTTAATACTACTGTTAAATATTTTAAAATATAATTTATGTATAAATCAATAAATGGGTCCATGAAAAAATGTTAGAATGTTTGGAAACCTTTCTGGATCAAGAGGAGACAAAAAACCATTGAGAATGGGGAGTAGAGGACCCTAAAGAAAACTTTCATGCCCTAGAAATCAAATACACACTAAAAAAAGAATCAAAAACCCCCTAGGTGTTTTACCTATCTATGCACAATGAGGGAGAGGGGGAAATGAGAATTAAAAGTGAAATAAAATTATGTGGAAAAGTGGAAGGAACCAGAACTGAAAAAATTTGGTTCATTATCCTAAAAGAATGATGAATTTACTAGGATGAGGATGTAGGGGGGTTATTCACAACGAGATATTTCCCTGGGTTCATTGTACATATAAGATGGGGTGGGAGACCAAATTCTGATTATAAAAAATAGAAATGTAATAATTAAAATTTAATTATATTTATTATAAAATTATAATAATTAATATGATTAATAATACAAAAATAATTATTATCATAATTATATTACAAATAATACTATATTTTTCATTTTAGAATATCAAAAAATAAAAATAAAAACCCAATATATTAAACCAACAAATAATTAATTTAAATAAAAGTGGGAGGTCAAGATGTGACAATTTCCCTCACCATAATGCTTTATGTCATTAGAAAGCCTTGATAGACCAAGGTGATCACCTGAATGGATGGGGATAAACTATTTAAAACATGTCTCAAATTTAAAACCAATGAACACATTTATAAAAATAGATCTGAATAAACCAGAAAAATAATTGAATATCTTAAATAACCTTAAACTATTGTAGAAATGATAAAGGACTCTCATTAAAACAGGTTTTTTAATAGATTTAAACCAGACCACAAAATAAATTAAATTTAAATAGTATATAGTTTACTCCTCACCATATTTAAATTTATCTCAAACATCAATTATAACATAAATAGTTAATCCTTCCTAAGGATTGACAAGGTTTTGAATTCAACAAAGAAAGGAATGGATCTGAAGATACATAACTTTTTGGGTTTACTCATTATTTGAATGATGATTCCTCAATTACCTAATCTATGATGAACACTATCCTTAATCACACAATGTCAAAAAAAATCTCCATGAATAAAGAATAAAATAAATCACACTGGAACAATGATCGCATAATGGATAAGATATCAAGAAAAACAACCATGAAATATTGAGCAAGAGAATAACAAAAAACAACTAGGAATGTATCAAATAGATTCATGCTTTAATAAGAACCACATAGTTCAGAATTGGTTTTTGTGAGAGATACTCGGGACCATGATTTTAGAATACCAGTTCTTAGTGAATCAAATAAAACATCTTGGGAATTAACATTGACTCCACGTATCCCCAACACCTACCCAAGCTTTCCTATGTATAACCATTAAAAATTAATATCCTATCACAAACACCACATCACACTGAAATAGAAACATGACTAATTACAAAGGTATGGGTATCCTTTTAAATTGCCACACATCCAAAAAAATAAAATACATTAATGAAAATACTCCCATAAATCCCACCAAAAACCCACAATAGATTCAAACTCACAAAATCTAAATACCAATTAGTTTTCTCCTAAATAATCTATTCTCATAATAGAGAAAAAACAATTCACACCTAGGATACATCAAATGATGTTTACCTGAAAAATATTAAAAAAAACCAACATCGACTGAGCATAAACCCTAGAATAAAAAATACCCCCAAGTTATAAGAAATGAAACTTAGAAAACCAAATATGAAACAACATAATGATTTCATCTACCCTATACTCTATGCAGTAAAATCTTAAGGAAAAATGAAACTGATTCATAAAAATCATCCAATAACCACAACCAGACCAATAAAAGGATCATAGTGGGGCTCTCTCTTAGGTATATTATTCCATCATTCCATTAGTACATTCCCAATGAATTATAAAAATATCATAGCATACAAGCCAAAAAAATTAAAAATTTACAAAAAAAAAATAACTCTATATTAAACCATATGACAACCCAACACACATAATTATATCCAACTATTATGAAAATATAAATATTATTTAAATTCAAAAAATTTTAATTAAAAGTTTTTAATATGTCTTGAGGGATGAAGGTGAACATTAAAAAACTCTTCAAATCCTTTAAAAAGTTATTATATATAAAAGTAATTTCAATTTTCAAAAAACCCAAAACCATTTTTAAAACCAAGACATTTTCCAAACACCATAAGGGAATCAACCCTATTTGACATAATTTCTTGAAAACTTTTTTTATAAAAAATAAATATTGTCACATTTTAATAAAAATCGATTTTTTCCTAGAAACCAATTTATCAAATTTCATAAAAATAATTTTCACAATGAACACATAATCAAACAAAATATCACCAGACAAAGTAACATCATAAAAAAACCAAAATGATGTCATATGAAAAATACCAACAAATATTTGTTCCAATAATATCAACACATCATAAGAAACAACCCTTTTCTAAAAAAAATTATATGATCCATTATGAAATCATTCAATCACTTTTTAAGACCACAACAAATTTAAAAACATTTCCCAAATCTAATATTGAATCAAAAAGGTATAAAAACACACTTTGTAAGAGACCATCCATTTTTAAATTCTCACATTTTAATTTCAAACTATAAATATCATCTCAAAACCGAAATTATATTTAAAACCATTTCCATGGAAAAACATCCACATATAAATTTTTAAAATGTTACAAGTTTTCAATGAAATTACTTCATGAGTTTTAAATATCTTAATATATTTTGGTTCATTTTAATAGAAACCCCAGTTATTCATTTCAAAATTCACTTTAACATTCAAAATAATTTTTTATTTTTTAAAAATAAATTATTTTCATAAAATATATTTATATATTTTAAAACTAAAATCATGTCCCTTTTTGAAAAAAAAATTATTATTGATACCCAAACTAAAACTCAAATAAATAGATCACATAACACAAATAACTAATAAAGGAATCAAGTAAATACATGAATTGGGAATATATTTTATCAACCCATGTTTCAATCAGGTAACTAATGCAAGAAACTATGAAAAACCATGAATATGGGCTCCACATTTTCTTCTAGACTATGTGATCTCATCATGTGATACCGATTAAACTCCAATTTTCACCCCAAAAACAAATTATAAAACACTGTCATAGATAGACACAATGTTAATTAAGATAAATATAAATCAAAATAACTCAAAAAAATCCCAATTTCATAATTCAAAACCTGAGGTTTCATAGATACCATTTATTCTTCATAGGTTGTGGTGATCAGGAATAAGCCAATGAAATACCTTCAGATTATTGATGGCCTTGAACCCAATCTACCATACATTCCAAATAATATGTGAAATAAAAATTTGATACCAGTTGTTATGAAATGGCCTGGGGTCCACTAGAATAGATTCATTAATAGATCCACCACTGTAACAAAAGTAATTTTTGATTCTCATATCTAGAAACCAGAACTAGGCTTCAAAGAACTACATGTTGTAATGATTTATAAACTAATCTAAGTAAAAAGGGAAATGATTCTAACAAAAAACTAGCATGACACATCCATGTATTATCAATCCATGAAAAATAAAATAAATATGAATAAAAAATATCATATATAGAAAAGAAATTCTGATCTCTCCCTCTAAACATCGCCCCTATAGAAAATCCTCTAACAATTTCTATCCATAAACATCACTATATCACTAAAACTCCAACTATAGAAAATAGTAAAAACATACATGATCATGGTAACTCATTTAAAGGGATATAATCTAGACATTATAAGAAAAAAAATTAATTTCCTATTAAATTATGTAAAAGGCACGACATGCCAAATTAAATAAATAAAACTGAATGACCTCAATTTTCAAAAACAATCAACGCTCTAAGAGAGGACAAGTCCTGAACCATGACCCTACAACTAAAATCATAAAATAGTCATGAGAATAAAATTTCCTAACAGGGCACCACCCACCATTCTGTATGAAAAACCAATACTCAAATATCCATTTTAATATAGTTTAATTTACAGTAAATTGAAATAATGTTTTTACACCTTAAAAAAACTAATAAAAAACATTCATAAGTTTTATATATTAAAACAAAAAAATCTCATTTTAGGAAACACGTTACATTATTATTATTATATATAATTTAGAAAATGATTATTATTAAAATTTTCATAAAAAAATTAATATAGGCATGCATTAACTATTTTTGAAGATAAATTTACAATTTAAATCCTAGCACCATAGTAAAGGATTTCACAAGTAATTTAGGTTCAGGACCAAGGATCCTCCTAATAAAAGTGATCATGGTTACTTGGTGCACACATTAACTTGGGTATATAGACCTAGGGGGTATAATTCCACCCTTCATGTCCCTTCCAACCTCAATAAAATTTAGTAAGTGTTTACATCATCAATTTCATTACTAATACGAGCTAAAAATTCCTAGCATTATTTTTAGAAAGATAACACCTAAATTAATAGACACCATGGGCATAATTTCAATTTTTATTCAAGGGATATCATTAAACATCCAATAGTCTCATTAATCATTTCAAAATAATCCCCAAAATTTAGGTTTTCAATAGT
This sequence comes from Viscum album, assembly GCA_963277665.1. Classification (NCBI taxonomy): domain Eukaryota; kingdom Viridiplantae; phylum Streptophyta; class Magnoliopsida; order Santalales; family Viscaceae; genus Viscum; species Viscum album. Next base: position 136,644,406 of record OY728131.1, read on the forward strand.
CATGTCATTTCAATTTGAAAAAACATAATCAAAAGTTTATTCCAAAAACAATTTTTTTTAAAGGTAAATAATTTTTTTCAAGTAATTATAAAACATTAATTCCAAATTAATTTTAAAACCCATCATCAAGGTAATCTATTAAAATTAATCCTTCCAATTGAAGACTAATTTATATATTCATGAACTTCTTTTACAACATCCATTATCAAAATTGGTTTTCATAAATTATCTTTCCACACAAATCCATTATCAAGAGGCAAAAAATAATGATTCAACAATAAATTTGTAAATTAATTTCTTAATAGGAAATTAATAAATGTTTAAATTAATAAGGACTTCATATTAAATGACCTACTGGAAATCTATTTTGGAACTACTACCCATTTGTTGAACACCTTAGAAGACAGAAAAATAACTTTTTAATTTACCTCATCACCAAAATGAGGTATAAACGCTTTTATTCCACACATTTTTGAAATTAAATTTCAAGGAAAGAAAATTGTTATTAATTAAAAATGCTATTTTAATGGGCCATTTGGGTAATATTCCATGTGAGAAAATTGTAGCCAGATTTATTCATTCATGAATAATAAGAAAACCATTTTTCTATCTATGAAAACAAAAATTAAATTCATATTTTTTATTAAAGAAATAAATGTATTTAATACTACCATTAAACAAATAAACCAATAATTTAACACCTAATAAATCTAAAATTTTGTTAATAAATGTATGAATATGTGGAAGACCTTACTAGGACAAGATACGATAAAGAAACTAAAAAGGAACCCAAAGTAAGATCGCATGCCCTATAATTCAAATTCACAATGAATATCAAAATACAGAATCCCTAGGGTTTGGTAAAGGGAATGTATATTGAGTAATAGGGGTGGGGGATTATAGATAGAAGATAAATAAAAGGAAGAGGAGAATAGTAAAGAACCCAAACCATTCTATTCTATTTTTTAGTCATGAGATAAGGTTGCAGATTGAAGGAAGTGTGATAGGGGGTTTTCATGACTTGGTATACTTTTTTGGGTGCATAACACATATGAGAAGGATAGGGATACTAATTTCAGACTTAAAAATGTAAGAAATGTAAATAAAAATTTATTTACACTAATTATACAATTATTATAATTAATATCATAAATATTATCATCATAATTATTATCATAATACTATAATTAATAATAGAATCATTATTAGTATAGACTATAAAAAAATAAAAGAGAAACCAATATAATAAAACCCACAAAAAATAATTTAAATAATAGGGGGAGGTTGTGATATGACACATGGGTAGGTCTAAGGTATGGGTTTTTTAGTTATTTTTTATGAAAAAATTTACTGGATCATGAAAGGGTTATTTTATTATTGGTTATACAATAGTAGTTACTCATACCATGGATAGTGATTTATTTAAAACTAATTCATCACTTTAATTTATTTTTCCCTCTTTATGTATTTGAATAAGGTTTATATGATAGTTTTCTTGTAGATTTTTTTAGTATTAATAGTATAATAGGAAGTATATAGGAGTCTATCAAATGAATTGAAACATGTGTAATTGATATTTTAGAAATTGGATATCGTTAGAAATTAATAATTTTAAGAATGAAGGTCGTTGAAAAAAAAAATTGGAATGGATTGGTTGATATATTTATAGGTATATATAACTTACTAATAGAAATGATTGACCATGTTTCTATATTTTGATGAATCTAATGTTTCTTAGGAGAGTGAATCTTTCATCCTAATTGAACTATTAATGACTTAAGGTAACTTTGGACGGTCACATATCAGATTACATATATAGTTCTTGGATCGGTTGAGGGATTTTATAGCATTTTTCCCCCAAAGGATGATAGATACTAGGATGTGTTTACTAATGATTTTTATTTTTACCACTAGGGAGAGTTGTGGAGTTTTGGTATACATTATACTAGTAATTTATCACATCTCTATACCTTTTTATTACATGGATCCAATCGAGATCATGTAATTAAAAATTAATTTTGAAAATATATAATCCAAGGGATTTATTAAGAATAACATTTCACCCTAGGGTGATCCCCTTCATTTTTATAATAATATACATGGTATCTTGCACTAGTTAATTTATAATAAAATACTAAATTGGTCTACCATCAAGATAAAATATCATTTACCGCAAATTGATGACTTATTTGACCAGTTGAAGGGATATTGATAGTTTTCAAATATTAATATTTGACTAGTTTATCACTTGAAATGATTATGAATTGGATATATATATATAATAAAACTCTTTAAACTAGATATTTAGATTTTGAATTACTGGTTATGTATTTCTGTGGTCAAAATGAAACCAATATTTTTTTGGGTTGGATGTATCATTTTTTCAATTTATATCAAAATTTATTCATTAACATGTTTATTAATGATATATTAAGTTACTTATAATCATATTATGATCATGTGGAACATTATTATATTATATTAGGCATATCTAGATCTCACTAGTTTTACTCTAAGATGTCAAAATCCCATTTTTTGACATGATTGGTAAAACTCCTTGGGCATGGTGTCTTTATATCCTGGAAAACCATCAATTTTTAATAGGTGAGAACTATTATACCATTGTAAAATTTAAAATACATTTCCAAAATTATATTTTTATTTGGACTTAATGTTTATTACCATCGGTTTATGTCATAATTATACCCTCTTAACTTCAAAAGATGATATGGAGGGTGACATCAACACAAATTATCATTCTATTATTTCCTGAGAAGGAGAATATGGTTTATTTTTAATAATCTATCATATGTTTAAGGTGTGAATTGTTGAAAGAGGGTAATGTGGTACCATATGTTTTTCAATAGCATAATGAGTATGATAAGAATATGCATACCCTTGACCATTAATTGATTTTAATTATTTATGTAAAAAATATTTGGATACATTATCTATTTTCTGATAGATTTCTCATATATACCAATAAAAATATTGATGTATATATTTCCTCATTATTGATTGAATCTTTGATAGATGATATTTGTGAAATATCTTTATTTCTTTCAAATTTAAGATCATATATACTACAGGAAAAGAAAATGTTATTATATTTTATTTTAGCATGAAATTACTTGTGGAAGTTACTTATATAATAAATGATGAGTGATAACTTTTACCAATTTTCTCTAAGTTACATCTTGATATGTCATAAGAAAGAGGAAATATTGTATTAGAACCTTTTATTTTTATTTTATTCTTAATTTAGAAAATGAATAAGCTTCATGGATTATATTTTTATAGTCATGTATGTATAATATAATCTATAATGTGTAGTAGATACTACAATGGACTTTTATTGACAATTTTATCTTATATTTTAATGGAAAACATTATTTTCCATTATTCTTTTTGTAGGAATTAAAAATATATTTCTATATTTCATTATTTTTTATTATTATTAGGATAAAAGTTTCAATATAGTGTTTTATGACCCTATTAGTTTCTATGAATGATACAAAACAAGGATTAATATTTTCAAAATGATTTACATACCAATGGGTAAATTTTCAAAATAAGCATGTACAAATTTTAATTACCTATTATAGAGTTAAATGAGATGATATTATCATTGAATTCAAAATTTATTTTGAAATATAATCTATGGGACAAAAATGTATTTTGGGTTTCAATTGAATGGTTGACTGAAGTTGTTTATATTTTTCAAATAAAAGTGGATTATAAATTGATTTGATTATGAAGTTTTTTGTTTTTAATTTTTTAGTAATCACAAGATACTAAGAATTATGGTATATAATTGTGATTATAGGATCAGATATTGATTTTGGATGGTCTTGAAGATTTATTGGGTACCCAAGTGAAGTCGGTCACAACCTATAATCTATAGAATAAAAACAAATCTATGTTCACTATACAGTTTCCTGGGGATATTATTCATCAATATATTATTTCTTTTTGTGGTTTGTGAGAAAAATATGATGATTTGGTAGTGTTTTTATAATAACCATAATTACGAAGACTTTATTCAAATGAATCCATTTTGAGGTATTATAGGGAAGGTTGTGTAAATCTTCTATTTGTGAATAGATGTTGAAAATAATTATTCTTTAGGGCTTTTATGATAAAAATATATTTATTTATTAGTAACATATTATCTAAAAATTAATGTACTTATAGGACTTACGATAATAAGAGGTTTGACATCTTGAGTCCTTTATTGAAGATCATGTCTATCTTCATATCTCACCATGATTGGGTAATCTATGAAATTTCGAATTAATGGAAGTTGATTTCATGATTAATTGATCCATTTTAAATTATAAAGTCAATTAGAGAGGTTACAAATCAATTACAATTACCTTCTATGTATAAATAATTGCATGATGTATTTCATATATCACAAGAGAGATTAATAAATCAAATATGTTTCATATTGTAGTGACTTAGATTATCACATTATGACATTTAAAATATTTTTTTTAATAGTTTTTATTACATGTTTCTGTAGTTAGAGGATAAAGGTATTATAATAACTTTATCATTCTCATAATGTAATTTTGAACACAATATTGAATTGAGGATGTGATGTTTACCCTTATGTGGTAATTTTATATTTTTTTTATGGTGGTTTTTTCCAATGAATTGTTGGGTAGAATTGTAATTTCATTATTATTTATTTATTTAAGTGTTTAATATTATTTAGATCAATATTATTTAAATAAACTATATGAATTTAATATATTTTAGTATTGGTGATGTGGATATATTTTGTGATGTGGTGGAGATAAATATTTTATTAGTATGAGGAAGTTATAGGTATTAAAAATGAATTAATGGGAAATTTTAATAGAAACTAAAAGAATAATTGATGGAGGGAAATGATGGAGTTAAAGTAAATTTAAATGGTTCAATTCATTAGTCACTATTGGAAACCTATTATAAATTATGCATCTGATTTATTTTCTTAAGAGAAAAAAACTCTATGTAATAGTGGGTATGATGGATAATTAAAAAATGGGGAAAAAATTATTTTTTATAAGGACTTTATATTTTGATCATTGAAGTATGTAAGGATTTAATTCATTTTGAAATTGATTTAGTACTTTATTCTTCCACTTCTTACTTTTATTCTCGTTGGGATTAAAATTTCATTATTTTTTCATAATAGGAAAAAATTAATAAATAATGATAAATCATAATAAGGAAGAATAAATGTTTCAATGATTTAATTCATAATAAAATTCATAATATTCTAAATTTTAATGATGAAATTGTATTAATTTAGATTATACTTGATAATTTAATTTTTTATGTTCTCTAAAAATATAGTTGTGTTTTGATGGTAAAAAATAAAATAAATAAACAGTAGATATGTTATTTATTTCTTAAATGGTGCATTATATCTCAAATGTTATATGGGTAATATAATTATTATCATAGAGATTATTATTCATATTAAATGTTATGATTATTTCATATTTGATAAAGTTCTTTTAGAGTTTTTTAGTAAAATTTGTTAAAATATGTAGAAAACCCCCTAGAGTTGAGAAATGTGATTTTCATGAACTTTGGTATAGGTTATGCCAATTGAGCATGGATACCATTCCAATCTCTAGGTAATTGGGTATAAGTATTATCAGGTACTTTGGGAGGAATTGGTATTATGTTACGTAGGGTTGTTCCATATATGAATGGTGTTGTGCCACACTCTAGCGTTGAAAGACTTTGGGTAGTGAGTTGAATTGGGTGGTTTATAAGTTTATAAAGACTTAAAACCTTATTCCATATAACATATAAAATATGTCATGGGTTTATATTCAAACCATTATTCGATTAATTTTACCCAACACAAATTAAATGACCCGAACATTCATAAAGAAGTTCCCTTTCTATTGAATAAATGAATTAGTTACAGAAAACACGTGCACTACTCTCATTATTTTTAGATAATTATATGTTATATCCTATCAGATTTGAAATTAAATTAATCATTATAATAATTTATAATATATTCGTTTTATAGTAACCATTATGATTACTATATATTATGGTTTCTGATAAAATCAATGTGACAAAAAACAGAAAATGATATAGCATTGACTAGTAGGAGTTTACCCTATAAATCTAATTTATTGAAGCTTACAAGGGATATGGGATCCCTGGTATTTTTTCTTGACCAAGATCAATCTGATATTAAACAAATAAATAATTATATAAACTATTTATGGAATAATTTCAAGCTTATATAGATCATAACAGAAACCATGTTCTTCAAATCACCTCAAGAAAGTTTCACCAATTCACACCTCACACTTAGGAAGTATTATTGTGTAATAACGTGTTATGTATATAGTCCCTAAAAGTTTAAATTTTTATATTTTCTTTTTAATAAAATAATTTTTAGATTTATCACTTTGATTATTACTTTATAAATTAATAATTCGTTCAATAAAATTAAATTTTGATAGAAATAAACCAAAAAAAAGGAAATATATATATTATTAAAATTAAGACACTATTTTTGATAAATTTTAGAAAATTATAAATAAATTCTATTTTAATTAAAAAATATTTTTATATAACATTTAATTTAATATAAATTATAATATAATTTAATAAATTCTAATATAATTTTTATAAGGTCCAGAAACTGGTTAGTTTCATAAAAACTAGTATTTTATAATAATTAATTATTTTTAATTAAAAAAACAAATTATTATATTTTAAAAATTATTTTGGTAAAAATATAATTTTTTAAACCATCATATGAAAATTATCGATTGGTGAATTTTTCATATTTTTTTAGAGTCATTTTTTGAGGTAAAAATTTAATAGGATATACATATACAATATATATTATGACATCATAATGGAAAAAATTCAAATAAATGATATAAATGGAATTAATATCCAAATATTAATTTTTGATTTTAAATAATGTGTTTCTTAGTTATTTTATTATTATTATGGTCATTTAATGTATCCTCCAAAACTGATAGTATATTTTATGCTTTCAAAATCATTTCATTTTTAACTTGACTAACTTCTACATCACAATTGGTATTATTTTAATGATTTTAGTTATTATAATTATTAAATATTAATTAACTATCCAATTTGATAGAAACAATGGGAAATAACCATGGTAATGATTTTGGTTTTGATTTTTAATTTTATAAAGTACAAAACCTATATTTAAAAATTAATAAATAATTCCCCTATCTTTTCCTATAAATACCTACCCAACCTCCAAATCCTCTGCACTAAAAATAATTGATCCCAAATTTTCTATCCATATCTATCTCCAAATCACTGTCATGGTATTTCCGTGATCTTAATAAGATCCTCCCATGCTTTTAAAAGAACCCTCTCAAGGTAAGGGATCCTATCATTTTCCCTTCATTCAGAAATTTTCATTGTATCATGCCTTTTTATTTCCAATTGTTCATATTAGAATATGTTTTTAAAGACATGTATTTTTAAAATTATTATTTCCATGTAATGGGATTCCCCCTTTCACTCTCATGAAACCCTTCAATTTCTCTATGTACACCTGTATTGCTCCTGAAATTGTGCCATTATTTTCAAGTCCAAACATTTGATTAGTGAATAACCATCACCATTTTCACTCAATGGTATTCACCTCTATGTACCTATATTTTATTTATTTTTCTAATTCCACGTATATAACCCACACTCTTTAATTTTAGGTTTAGAAGTGATTAAAGATGTTTGTATGTTGAATCATATTTGTATCACACAGATGCCTATACATAATATAAATGTGATGGATAGGCATGAATGTATATAGATCTCTAATGCCTTGGTTAATGTTTTTATCTAATGATATTTCATGTAAAGTTCATATGAGGTTATCCTAATCACACTATGTTATTATTTCTCGGCAGTAATTTATGATATATTCTTGTGATTTCATATTTTATGTTGTTTCCACATTCCTGTGTTTCCTTGATATTAACATCTTATATCATGATTAATTGTTTCTGTTTTTTATATTAACCCTTTCATGTCTCTTTTATATTCCTCTTGACTCACATGTATAAATTTAATCATGTTATCTTTTATTATTTCCTTACTGGTATTTATAGATCACACCTTTCTTATATACATCCCCCCAGTTATCCCATACAGTTTTAGAAGAGATAAAAAATTATAAGATCATGTTAACAAGTTTTAAATAATGTAATTTTATCGCCAATTAAATTTATTAATCTATATATGAAATTTATAAAAATACACTAGGCCTCCTGATCTTTTGGGATTGTATGAAGTTTTTTTTATGAAATAAATCCTAAAATTAAAGTGTATAAAATATATGGATCATTATAGTTGGTATCAGAGGAAAGTATAGTTATTTTGGAGAATCATGATTAGAAAAAAAAATTAAGAGCCTTATTAATTTGACTAAACATAAGAAAAAATCCCAAAATTTTGGTAAGGAATGGAGGAAGTAATTTTGAGAAACCAAATCCCTATCTGGAGCTCTGGAACCATTTTACATAGGGATAATAAACCTAAAAAAGAGAACATTGAATATTAACTGGGTCATCACATACTGTACGGAAAGGATTCATTTCATAATAGCTATTTTAATAATCCTAGGATATATGATTTGGTAAATTCACAAGCAATATATGAACCATTACAAAGCGATAAAAATAACCATAAAATTTTATAATTATAAATAGATCATTAAGGGATACATAAAGTTGGAAAACTGTTAGTTTTTCAAAACTATGAGTAAACCATGAATACTTTATCATGAGTAGTATTTTTCACCATTATTAAGTAGTAAATACTCTTTACTGAATAAAAGATCATTTCTTACCCTTTTGTAACCAAAATATTACCATAAAACCCATAGAAAGAACACATAACATATAAAGGTAACATGGGACATAAACATACTTAAATGGAATAACCATACGGTCGAATTCAACACATATCACTAAATGGAATAGCCATATGGCCGACTTCCATACCCAATTCATTGGAGGTTATAACGTAACCACCAATCCTAGTTTATCACGGCACCACCTGTCATTTTGTTTATCATGTAACCACCCATCAAATGTCAAAGTACCATTATAAAATCATAACACATAAAATATTTCATTTCACTAAAAACATTTCATTTGAAATCATAAGAAATCATTTCAAGATATTGAAAAAAATCAATATATTTCAAAAATCCATTTTTAATACTAAAACATCCCAAAAGGGAATAATGGATTTCTTTTCCTTTTAAAAACAATAAGGCTTATAGAGGAATCCAAATAACAATTACGGTGGTGGATAGTTCATTGTTTCTGCAAACATTGAAAACATTCCTTTGTTCATTTAGTAAAACGCTTCATACAAAAAATATTACCTTTTAATGAAATTAAAATTAAAATGGGTTTATTATATACTTTATAAAATAATGAGGTGTATATTATCAAAACAAGCCTTAATGAAAGGATGCTAAGACAAATTCCCTTACCTCATGTCCGACTTGACCTATTCCTTATTTAATTTCCTCAATAAAAATATTAAGTTAATTTATACTTCATTATGAACCTTTTTAAATTTAATTATTCCTTTTATATCACTTGTTACCTTTCTATAACAATTAGTTAATTATTTGACTACATATTGGACATTCTGTCGATATTCGGAACTTGATCCAAAAATGAACTTGATATAATTATAAATTGTCCATCTGGTAAAAATTACATTATCTCCATAATGATATTAATGATTTATATATAATATATATCCCATATATATGTATTAAGAATATTCCATATCATTTGAATATATGCAAACGAAATGCATCGTTCATGGAGACGGTAATTCGTACGTATACATGAACACTACTTCCATTTCATTTTTATCATTTTAAAAGGAATGAAAACCAAATGATACATAATTAGATTATTATTATAGTATAATATAATATTTTATATACATTACATAAGTTCATTAATACCATTCTTTATACGTTCCATGTATACTATGAATGAGTCATATCACTTTAATGGGACGGTAGTCCGCACTTCCTCAAATAAAATTAACATATATATACACCATTAAAAGCATAAAATAATGTTATAAAAGAGAATTATATAAGAATAGATATAAAATAAATATCATAAATATCCTATTTAATTGCAGTTCCATCATAATGGCCAACATAAGAGGTTGTAGAATAAGATTGAACAATCATCATTTCGTGAGGTAGTAGTTCACCATCCACAGAAACATTATGTTATATACCCATTAGATGGAAGTGTGTATAAGTGTAGTTAGAATACTTCCCATAAAAATAACCTAGCATAATGATGATACTATTGTTGTTATGTAAAAAAAGAGCATAGGGAGTGAAGAAAAAAATAAAATAAGAGAACTTGAGGGAATACGTTACCTTTAAATTGGGTAACTCCCTTTGGTTTGAACCAAAATGCTTTATTGAAGTGCCTTATGCCAAAGTTAAGGCTTATAGGTTGAATAGAGGGATATTGGGAACTTATTTGGTCAGAGGTTGGAAGATCCAAGGGGCTTGAGTGGTGTGAGTAATGGGTTATAGGTGATAGCCTTTTATCAGGGGGAGGAGGGGCTCTTTATGAATATTTGAAAATATTATTTTATTATAAACTGATTTTTGGTTTCAAAAGGTCCAAAACTTAATAAATTCAAATATAAGGTTCATATAAGTCGATAAAAATCATCCCAAAATAATTGATATGTTTTGGATAATTTTTAATCCTTATCTTTTTTATTAAACCCTTTGTTAACTTATTTAACTTTTACCATATTTTCTTATATATTCAAACTATATGGTAAATATAGTTATCATTAAATCATAATTGAATGACAAGTGGTCAATTAATGAAATTATCAACCTTATATAAGTAATTTTTCTGAATATTAAATTTTTAGGATTATTTTATCATTTAATAAAATATTGATTGATTTTAAAACTCATTTATGTCAATTTAAATACTATTCATATCAAGACTTTTAAAAAATCTATAACAACTTGATTATTTCTAAAAACATAAAATAATTAAAGTATAATAAGTCCTAATCATCCCTAAAATTCTTGGATGGCATAAAAAGTTTCAAAATAAATTTATTTTAACATTTATAATATCATTTATTTAAAACATTCATTAATGAGGTAATCATTGCATCATCATTGTGTCATAAATAAATTTATTTATTTGTTGTCTAAAAATTATAAATAAAATACCAGGATGTAGGAAGAATTTTTAAATTTCTAATTAATATTTATAGTCAAGTATATTAATTATATAACCCCATATTAAAATTATTTTAGCAAAACAATACATGTTTATGGTATTTCTATTTTTACATTAAATAAAAAGTTTTAAATGTAACTATCTTACCCAAGTGGATTTAAAAGGAAAAATGTTTCACCAAAAGATTTTATTATTTTTACATGACTCATCCAATAAGTTTAGGATAAGTTTTAAGGTAATTTTATATTATTATAATATTATTTTTACCTTGAATTACCATATTTACCTTTAACCGTGGTAAATAAATATCAAAAGTTACTATTCACCAAAAATTATTTTTAATCTTATTGAACTAAATTTTACTTACTGATGACAACCATTTATGTTATATTTTTTAAATTCAATTCATATAAGTGGTAAAATTTTGTTTAAATGAAAAAATCGTTTTTTAACAACTAAGTAGTTTTTTTCACTATTCATAAAAAATTGAAGGTTTTTAGAAAAATAACAAAAAATCACTCAAAGATAATAATGATATTACAAATTCAAAAATTATTTCTATTTTACTAAATTCAAAACATATAAGTTTTATTAGTTAATTTAAAATTAATTTCATTTGTCAAAACTAGAAAGCTTATTTTTAAGAAATAATAAATATCAAAAGATTAACATTTTTTTATGTCCAATTTCAAAGTGAAATTACTTCCAATGACCAAAATTGGATAAAATGGAAAAAATATAATCTAAATAAACTTTAAAACCAATTAAAAAAATAATATAACTATATAAATAAATTAATTTAAAAGGCAGTTTTGAATTAAAATGTAGTATTTTTCACTTTTCATTAAAAATTGATCTTTATTAGAAATATACCATAATTTTACCCAAAGTAAATTTTGATGTCCTGATGAAGTTTATTTTTTCAAATAGAATATATAAAAGTGGAAAAAACTATATTTAAAAAAGGTTTTCCATCAAAAGGTGGTAAATTGACCTTTTAAAGAATATTAGAGTATTTATGCGTAAAATTGGATTCATTCACATTTTAAGCCTCTAAATTTTATTAGATAAAGGTAAAGCGATTTAAGAAACATGTATAATCATATTGTAGTTAGTTATGTTCATTCCCTCTAATAAAACAACTATGCATTAACTACCATTTAAAATGATTATATTATATTATTATTTTTTAGTATAACTCAACATTGTGTGCAATATATGATTTCAAAGAAACTTGTTGTTGTGTATTGGGTATTCTATTGAACATAGAATTCTCTTTAAAGTAAAATTAATATTTAATTCATAGATATTAATAAATATGAAAATACCTAACTCTTTTTTACCTGGTATGTTACAATTTTCTTCACAATATCCAATATAAAATAAAGAGGGATAACCATATCCTCAATAAAAAGATGATGGATCCATTAGGGGCATGTGATGTGAAAATAAAAAGACTTTCATGATATGTCTTCGACACTTTCATTGAACCTAAATATAAATATGAATTATTTTTGGTGGATTAATCCAAGTCTATAAAAATATTTATTGATTTGATACTTTTTAATATATGAGGAACTTTTATAATGTTCCCTCAAATTCAAAATAGAGATCAGTGATTGTCAAGGGTCTCATGGGTCAAGATATAGGATATTGATATTGTATTTTAATTCTAGTGGTTTAATATAGAAATATAATAGGGGAAAGAAATTCAAATATCCCATTTATCAAAAGTGTGGGAGGAAGCATCCCAAAAATTATCTGCACGGGATAAACAAGTTATTTAGGTTTAGGAGGAAGATAATATAGTAGGTGAGTGATGAAAAGAGAAACCAACCAATGTGATGGATGAAATGAATGATTCAATCAAACATTAACCAGTAGTATAGTGTTTCAACTAGAAGGAATAAGGACACTAAGAAAGTCAATGTCCTAAGCTAAGGGTTTTTTATGGTAACTGATGATGACAACCTCTAAGGCCTAGGGATCAAGTGAAATCTTCTTCCATCACAACTCTTGAGGTGTATTTTGAAAATTAAGTGGTGAAAGGTATGATATTTGTTCATTCAAGGATAGTGAATATACAATTTGATTTTGGTTCTTTTAATTCTTTAATATCATGTGATATTATTGGAACTATTTAATTGTCACCTCAAAACATGGATGTTTAGTTATCAATGAAGATGTAAATGGTTCAATTATTTTATCCCAATAATATAACACATCCCCTATCAAAACTTGTATACTGAATTTCTTAGTGAAACTTATGATACTCTCCTTATAAAAATTTTAGGCAAATTTGGGAACGGAATGTCGTTCCTTAAATAGAGGCACCATAAATTTTTTATTGAAGGAAATTACATGCTCCATCAAAAATCTCCTTCTGATTCTATACAAGTACATGGTGGAGGATGAATCTACATTAAAATAACTAACTATAGAATGGACATTATTATCATTATGAAAAATTATATCTACCTAAAATGATTTACACTAATGAAAATATCATCCTTTATGACATGCTCATTGTGAGTAAATTTACTAATGTGTTTTCTAAATATTTCATTGGACTTCATCATAGAAGAGAGGTTGTTTTTTTCATCAAACTTTTATCTAGATATTTTATAATATCCAAGACTCCATATAGAATGGGAACTATAAAAATTGATTATTTGAATAATTAACTACTTCTGAATGTGGATAAATGATTTATATTCCAAACTTATTAACCATGGACTACACCGTTCCTTTTATTCAAAAACAAAGACGAGTCTATGTAACTCTCTATTGACTATCATGATCTTAACAAGATCATGATAAAGAAAATTTTTACACATACATAGATTAATGACTATTTGATCTAATATTCTGATCCCATTACTTCTCCAGGGAGTATTTTTGGTTAGGATATTACCATGTAAATTTTATGAAGAAGAATATCCCCAAGAATTCGTTTCTTATAAGTAAAATGCACGAGGAGTACATAGTGATTTTATTTTGTGGTACATTTAATTAGTGTATAGTAAGTATTTTCTCAGATGGAACCCTTCTCTCGTGGATCTCATCCTGCTCCCGGCTACACCTAGGGTTTCCTCCTGGAACCCTTCTCTTCGGTTTTGGCAGCACCATGGTGCTTTCTTCTTCCTTTTTCATTCCTTTTCCCCGCTTTTGCTCTGGAAAAGTTGTTTCTACTTTTCTTTTGTGTTTCCATCTTCATCTTCTTTGAGGTTTTGGGGTCCCGTCGCGGGGTTTTATGCTGCTGATATCATCGGTCTCTACTTCCGCAGCTCTGACCTCTCTTTCCACTATGAATCTCCAGGTAGGAGATGTATTGGTGGTCTAGAGAGGTTTTGTGTTTTGCAGCTTGGCGGTAGACGGGTCTCAAGGCATGGCCTGGGTTGGCTTGTTCGTTCTGATGGTCCCCGCTTTTCTACATCATCATTGTTGTCGTCGTCTGGAGTCCTCTGGTGCTCTAACCACTTCCCTGACCTTATGCTCCGCTACTCCCATTTTGGTCAGACCTGGATCAATGGTTTCAATGGGGTTTTGGGAGGTGTGGTTCGACAACTGTCGGTGTTCTTGGCACGCGGCTTTCGATAAGGGTTAGGGTTTCTCAGATTTCTCTCTCAATTCTTCGGCGTAGGTCTATTTTATTCGGCATAGGTCTGTTTTCTTATTCCTGGATATCAATCTTTTTGAATCTTTTTTGATTTTGTTTCGATTTGTGTTTCTGGTTTCTTTTCATCTGTGATTGGTTATGGTGGCAGTCGTTGGTGTCTCTCTCGACGGTGACGTGTTTTTTCATATGCTTTTTGATGATGTGAGGACATTCTATTTTGGTGGTCTAGTTGTTTCTGGTTATATGGGGGTTGATGATAAGGTTGTGATGTTCTGTGGAGGCTTCGACGGTCTTTTTTCGGTTTTCGGTGGTGCATGTCGGTGAAGGGATGTCAGTAATGGTGACGATGAGTTGGTTTTGATGTTCGTTGATGCGGTTTACGGTGGTGGTCACTGGCATCGTGACGATGGTGATGTGTTGTGTTGATGTTGATGATGTGTTGACAGGACATGACTTCTTCGATGCAATCGATTCCCCTCAGTCTATTCACGGGATTTTCAGTTGTCTTGGTATCCTTTGAATTTTGAAATAGGTGAATGCTCACGGTTTTGGCACGATGACGATGTTCTGTTTTATTTTTTGAAATTTTAATTCTGTAATGGTTTTTGTTTTGTGAGGTTGTGATTTGATGCTGCAAGGAATGTTTCTATAGGTTCCCACTTTGCCTCAAAGTGTTTTTTCAATAAAATAAATAAAAAATGGATTTGGAGTAATTTCATTTGGACACACTAATGCACCAAAAATATGTATGGACATAATGAATTATGTATTTATGGATTCACTGGATAAATTTGTGGTAGTATTTATAGGAAATATTATTATATAATCCAAAATAAAAGAGGATCATGAGGACCATTTGAATTCTGTACTGAAGAACTTGTGAAAGGAAAATTTATATGTGAAGTATAGTAAACGCATGTTTTGGATAAAGAAAGTAACATTTATAGGGCATGTTATCACCAACAGAGGGATGTATGTGGATCCTTCACAAATAGAGGAAATTTTGGGATATTATAGACCAACATATATGATACAGATCCACAGTTTCCATGTATTATCTTTGTATCATAATCAATTTGTGACAATATTCTTAGGATTTTCAATCCCACTAAACATGCTAATTTTTAATGGAGTGAAGATTTTTTTTTACTATTGAATGTGAGGAGAGGTTTAAAAAGATAATGAAAAGGCTCATCATGCACCTGTTCTCACAGTACACATAAGTGGATAAGGATTTGCGATCTAAAATTATGCATCCAAAAATGACTTGGGGGTTTTGCTCATGCAAGATGAAAAACATATAGTATATGCCTCCTACTAATTAACGATCCATGAGTAGAAGTACCCATTACATGATATATAATTTTCTATAATGATATTTGAACTAAATATTTTGTGACATTATATAAATGGATATAATTTTAACATATATATGGATCATTAATCCAAAATATATATATTCACACAAAAGTAGCTCAATATGTGCCAATGGATGTGGTTAAAGATAATGATGGATTATGATTTTTCAATCTATTACCATCCTAGGGAGGTGAAAAAGTGGAATATGCTCTTAGTGAAAAGGATATATCCACCCTATTTAGAATGAGGATTGAAAGGTAACCAATATTCATGGACACAAAAAGGATGTACATGTTGATAATAAAAAGGATCTTTATCCTGCCTTGATAAACTAATTGATCATCCATCCATTATTGAGATGATCATGGAGGTCCAAAAAGATGATGGGGTGATACTATAAAATGTATAAAATATTCCAGACTTTATCATATTTAATAATGGATTTATAAGGATTTGTATATTTATATGTGTCCTCTAAAAACTAGGGTTAAAAAGGGAACTTCTAGAAGATCCAACTAGATCATCCTTATCTATTCATATAGGAAGTACTAATATGTATAGAGATCTGTAGAAAAACATTTTGTGGGATAACATGTCATGTGATATTTTAAAATCATTATCATCATGATTAGTATGTCAGCATGTTAAGGCTAAATGAAATAACTTAAGGTTATGGTGTAACTATTTCCCATATCAGAATAGAAATGTGAAAACATAACCATGGATTTCATCGTATGACTCCCCAATATATCTAATTGAAATAAAACCATCTGGGTGGGACTCAATAACCTTAAAAATCCAACACATTTCATTAGTATCAAGGAATATTTCTCTCTTAATAAACTAACCATGATATACATAAGATAATTTTTAATAATTCATGGAGTTACACTCTCTATTGTATCTGATTGAGATCCAATGTTTATGTCTAGTATTTTTCAAAGACTTTAGAAATCATTGTATATAGAGATGAATTTTAGTACTTTTTATCACCCTTAAATGTATTTCCAGTTTGAAAGGACCATTCAAAGTCTATAGGATATGATGAGATCTTGTTCAGTGGATTTCCATGTATATTGGGTTCACCACCATCCCCTAGTGTATTACTAATATAAAAAATTTCCATTTTACCGGTCAAATTAATCCTTATGAGGATCTCTACAGGATTATTTTTTAGACTCCAAAATAATGGGATGATGTTGGAGAGTGGAAGGTGATAGGACTTAATCATATACAATATATTATATAAAATTCTTAAACTATTTTATATCATATGAAGTTATTGAAAGTTTAATAGAAAATATATACAAAATATCATTGATGAGGTTTGGAGTTTGAATTTAGAGATAAATTTTTACTTTGTATATTAATGTGAAAGTGAATCATGAGGTTTGTGAATAAGGGAAACGTAGTCCAAGATATATCATCCCCTTTGAGATCCTTAATCTCATTAGATATATGTATTATCCAATAGAACTACCAACTAAAATATCTCATATATATGATGTTTTTCATGTATCCCACTTGAAGAAGTAATACCAAACCCCTCACGTGTACTAAATCTTGAGGTGGTACCCTTAGATAATTATCATTCATATGAGAAGTAGTTTGTTAAAATCATAGATTATAGATAAAATTTTCTATGAAATAAGATAAATCAACTAGAAAAAGTGCTCTAATAGAAAAACAATTAAGAGGAAGAAACTTAGGAACTAGAATGGGTAATGAAATAGGAGTATCCTCATCAGTTTTATTTTATGAAAAAACTATTTGAGGGGAAACATCTAAATGAGGGATATATGTAATGACCAGAACATTCATAAATAAAACTACATTTTCATATTAAAAAATTCCTTAGTTATATATAACACATAAACTAAATTAGTTATTTTATAATGTTATTAGTTATATGCTATCATATTTAGAATAAAATAAGGGTCATGACCATTGGTAAAATCTCCATTATACAATGACTGTTTTGATTTGTATATATTAAGGGCTATGACAAAATCTAATTGATATAGATAGAAGAAGTTATGACCCAAACCGCTAGGATAATAACCTATGAAGACCACTTATTGGATGTTTTGAGGGAGATGATATCACTTGGATTTTTCCTTCACCAATACCATGAAAAGATTCAATAATTCAAATATGAGTGAAAAACATTATAGGAGATGTTCAAATTTATTGTGGTCATGAACCAACCCATGTTCTCTGAGCCACCCAAAGAAAGTGTCACTATTGCACACCTTACCCTTTGAGCATATGCTAGTGTAATAAGGGGTTATGTATCTTGATCATAAAAATATGAATTTTATATTTTCATTTTAATAAAATAATTATTATAATTATTATTTTTGTTATAACTTTATAAATTATTAATGAGTTTTATAGAAAATAGATTTTGATACAAATAAATAAAAATTATTTTTTGGAAAATTATATGGTCTAAATTATGGAAATATTTTTGATAAATTCATGAATATTTGAAATAAGTTTTTTTAATGAAATAATATTATTAAATAATATTTATTTTATTATAAAAAAAATATTATTTAATGAAGTAAAATATAATTTTTATAAGGATCCTAAATTTGTTAGTGTCTTAAAAACTAGACTTTTCCTATAAATAAGGTTTTTTATTTAAAAAATATAATTATAATATTTATAATATTATTTTGGTAAAATAAATATCATTTTTTGAATCAGAATTTTGAAATTACCCAATAGATAATTTTTCATAGTTTTCTAAGACAATCAATTTTTTTTTCAAATTTTAAATACACTATCGATATACCGTATGTATTATGAAATCATAATGGTAAAAAAGTGATTTAATAATTTAAATAAAGGTATGAATAAAAAAATAGATTTAATTATTATAATAATGTGTTTTTATTTTATTTTATTAATTTTTAATCCATTAATGAATCCTTGAAAACAAAAATTTTATTTTAAGGTTTTAAAATAAAGTTTTTTGAAATATGACTCACTTCCACATCACAAATTGTATTATTTTAAGAAATTTATTTCCTATCATTATATAATATTTATATATAACTCCACCTTGGTTGAAACCATGGGCACAAACCATGGTAAGGTTAGTGTCTTTTGTAAAATTATTATATAAAGTCCAAAGATTATGTTTAGAAATTAATAAAGAATCCACCCTATCTTTTACTATAAATACTGACCTAGAATCCCAATAAAATTTATTAAAACATGATTTTAAAATATATACATCTCTATTTACCTATATAAATCCCTACTATGGTATTACTAATCTCATAATAAGATCCTTTGATGATTTTAGAAGCTCCCTCTCAAAGTAAGGGATCCTATCTTTTTTATTCAAGAACCCTCTATGTATTATGCCTTTTGATTTCCAATTTTTTATACAAGAATATATTTCTACCCATCAATAATATTTTCCCTATTATTTCCTTGTAATAATATAACCCATTCATATACATTGAACCCTTATATGAATCTTTAAGTACACATGTTATGCTAATTAAATTATCATGTGATTTTCCATGCCTAACATTTATATAGTGAATACCCATCACCATTTCCACTCAAATTTCATTACCTATTTGTACATACCCTTTATTTATTGATGAATTCAATATATTTAACTCACAATCCTTAATAATATGGTTATATTTTATGAAATACGTTATTATGTAGTATGTGGCACACAAATTCATGTACATAATATGAATTTGATAGGTACGCCTATAATTATATATCGTTTCCATGAATTGGGTAATGTTTTTATCTCATGAGATACCATGTATGGTGAATTTTTGGTAATACTTAGAACACTATGTTATGATGTCTTGGTGTTCATCATTAACATATTATTTTGATGTCATGTTTTATGTTTTTGACAAATTCTCATGTTTCATGTATATTATCATCTAATATCATGATTCAATGATCATATATATGATGCTCAACCATTTTATGTCACATTGATATACCTATTTGACTCACATATATTACATTCATCATATTATGGTTTGATTGTTCCATTACTAGAATTTATAGCTCACTGTTTTTTATGTATATCCTCAGGTTGTCCTGGGTAATTTTAGAAGAGCATTGAAATTTAATGGGTATGTTAAGGAGTTTAAAATTATTTCTTTTCATCAATTTTTTAATTTATTATGATATTTTTATAATTTTACAAATACACATAGACTTTCAATATTTTTGGATTTTATTATATGTGTTTTTATAAATCTTGAATTAATGTGTATAATACTTAGTATATTTCATAAGTAATGTGGTAATAATTTTGTGATGGTTTAGAAGTTTTACACATGTGGATAGATGTTATATACATTATGAATCTTGTGTTTTTCATTAACTTATTATTTACTCTCCATATGTCAGAATTAAATAAATAAATAGTGTGTTTGACAAATTTCTTCACATGAAGAGAGAAGTGCATACCCCTATAACATCATAGCAATTTTATGAGATGTTTTGCGAAGCTTATAAATCTTTTCCCTATAGACATAATGAGTTGTTTTGGTTGGGGATTTCATAGAATACATGGATTTATTATTCCCCTGTGTTTTTTTCATTCCTTCATTGGGGTTTAGGTACTTTCTATGTAACACTCTGATATTTTAGAAAATATTTTCCTTTAATAAATATGATGTGTTCAATATCTTGTATCATAGATAACACCAAAATAAAATGAATTTAATTATACCTTGTGAAAATTAATGATAAAAAATTATGTAAATAAAATGTGAAACATTATTATGAAATTTAAAAGCAGGAATAAAACCCTAAAGTGAATAAAAACAAATTATAATGATTTTTTATAAAAATATGTATAATAATTCATCATATAATATTATCATATCCATAAAATGTATTTATAAAACATAAAATATGATAAATAAATATCAACTAATAAAAAATTATGTAACTGTAAGGAATGTATATTTAATGATTCATATCTAAACGATAATATTTTGTTTAATAATATTGTTTTTATTTTATGTTATATATGTTTTAAATAAAATTTAAATTCATATTTTTTAAAATTTGAGTTTGAAATAATTTTGATATTATCATAAATGTATTATATTAATATTATATTTTCATATTTATTTCAGATGTTTTATTTTTAGGTGAATAGAAAAAAAAATATTGTTTTATGAAATACCATTACTTTTATTTCATCATTAGGATATAAGTACGAATTAAAAATTTATGAATCCATTTTACTAGTCATGTTTTTATTTAATATGTAAAATTATACATTTAAAATTATTTTTTAAATTTATAAAAATATGTTTGAAATTATTGAACTTAATATTATTTTCTCTAAAAATGGTTTTATACTCTATAAATATATTATTTGAGAAATGTTTTTTATAAATTTTTGAAATTTTAAATTATAAAATGGTTTTTTACATGGAATAATAATATCTAAATTAGGTGATAAAGGAAATTTAATTTTTAGTTATAAAAATATTCCACTGTGGATATGAAATTTGTTACCATAGTAAAAGTAAAAAAGAAAAATTAAGGGGAAAGGCATAAAATATATCAAAAATTAAACCTTATTTATGTGGATGAGTGGTGTATCAAAATTAATAATCCCATATCCATTTTTTTATAATATGTTATCCTATTACCTTTCAAATTGAAATTCCATTAATATAATGTTATGAATATTAACAAAAGTGACATGCCATTTAACTTATAAAATGATCCATTCACAACCCCATGTCTCATAAGACATTAAGACTATAGATTGACCCAAATATACCCAAATACCTCCCTAAAACACCTATTAAAGTTATATATATACTAATATCATTAATTCTGTTCCCTTTAAATGGTTTATCCTTTTTACAAAAGAATTTTTCAAAAGAATGGGGAAAAAATTCTGAATCACTCATTTTTCATTTTTATTTCTTTTATTTCATCTTCTACCTCATCCAAATATTTTATACCCTTGATAATATAATTAAATAATTATCATAATTTTATATAAATTTCATTATGTATGTGGAATAATCATTTTTAACCTTCCTCCCAACCATTTGGAAAATAAAAACATCACCTATGCATATGTGCGGGCTACCGCATATATGAAGGACATATTTCATTTTTTATCATCACCTTTGAAAGATAGTTAAATAGATGGATATAATGAATATATATTATATTTATAAAATAAGTATGATTTGGTAATTATGAATTACTATTTATCTTTAATTCATTCTATATGTTGAAAAATTAAAACATTGCTTGTCTGTACATATGAACTACCCCCACCACAAGGCAATGTATTCAATTTTTATTCACCATGTTGCATGGATAGTTATAAAAGTTTATATAATAAATTAATATTATATTTATGAAAATAGTAAGACCTTATAACCATGGTAAATGTGTGTCTACTAGAAGAGTCAAACTGAAACATGCATGGAAAATAGATCAATTAACATTCAAATATATATTTTAATAAGGAATTGTTAAAAAAGGGTAATTAGAAATTGTAAAGTGAAATAAATTTTGTAAAATAAGTATTAATATGGTTATATTATATATATATAATAATATATTTAAATTCAATTTACTCTATTTTAGAAGGTGTATGATGTGAATTGGTAGTTGAGGTAAGGATTTCACCATCTCAATTTTCCTTTACTAAGATGTGTTCTATATTAAACAATATCATTATTCTTTGTAGTGTATATACAAAACATGATTGTATTTTATGATAAATATCCTGAAAATTATGGTATTCTAAAAAAAATCTAATATTTTTTCTTTCAATATGTTTTCATTAAAATGTTACCAATGTTGTAAGGCTTTATGTTATAATCTCAATTTTCATCCGGACAGTTTATTCTTTAATTTACATTGGGGTAATTGTATGTTATTTATATATTAAACTAAAATATTTTAATCTATTATAATAATTTATATTTTTTCAATAATTATTCCATTTTTCATCTTTGGGACTCAAAAATAGTATAAGAATGTTTTTAATAAAATCCTAAATTTTCCCTCTTTTGGTTGAGAATAGTTCTCCTCTATATCCATTTTCAAAAAAAAATATTTTATGAAAGTTTTTATCTACATTTAAATTATTTATAGAGGTATTTTTATACATTTTTATATTAGTTCATAACAATTTTAAAGAAAAATTATATTAATTTTTCAAATGGTATATTTTTGAATTTCTTTACAAAGGTGCAGGAAAACATTTAAACATTTGCATCATGAATATTTTTCTCTATGTCATGTCTTTTCAATATAATGAATATTCATTTATATGTTTCCATTTTTTTTTCAGAAATATCTTATTCCAATTATTTTGGAAATTTTATTATTCAATTTTTACCAATATGAAATTTCATTTTCTCTTATTTTTCAAAACATATTTCAAATGATTTTATAAAAAAAATTCATATATGCCAATTTCATTTAAGGAATCACATGCTTCACTATATTCTATAATTATAAGATCCACTTTTTATACCTAGATGGATATGATGATGGTGTTCTAAGAAACTTATTATGAGACGCATTTTTTTTCCATTGGTTAATTACACTATATTGAAATGACTAATGTTTTTGTGATCTTATGGAACCCATATATATGGTATGTGATGGGTGTTCCAGGATTAGATAGAACAAAAAATAATTGACTAATGGTTTATATCTCATGAGTTAATATTAACAGGAATTTTCTTTGAATGCAATCCATTATGGGACCATACCACTATGTTTATAGGAATAAGGAGTCAACCTTATCCACTATAGTACTATGTATACTTTGTTATTATGGTCTTGGAATTTAGACTTAACTAATATAGTTATTTTCTAAGATTATTTATATTCAAAAACTATTGTTTATTATGATTATAATATGATATCAAATATCATGATTGATTATTTATGACTACATACTCTTTAACTAATGACTTTTGACAAATCCTTATCCCATGACCCGTGATTTATGGTTTATGACTTGTTTGGGGTGTTTTTATAAGTTATGATCATATCCTCATAACATTGTGATTACCTTATTCTCACTATGATCATCGATTCATATTTCCCATGTTCGCCTTTAATGTGTATTTATTCACACCCTTTCATGTGTTTCCATTTCCATTGGTTACGAAAAAAAGTATTAAGTATGATATGTAAAATAAGGGTAATATATGATAATAACTTGTGTTAGATGTTAAAGATTATTCTTAAATAATTTTATTATGTATCTAGTCTATAAATAAACAAAAACATTATGTTTATATGGTGATTATTATTGAGAGATATAATTAATAATTGTTCAATATGACATTATTTACTTGTAAGTTATTCTTGGCTCACCTCAGTTGGTATCGAAGTACAGTTTAATTATTTATTGGGATTCGGATTAGAAAATCATATTGAGAAACCTATGGATATGTCTAAATAAAGTAAATATCCTAAATTGTTTGTTAATTATATAGTGTATGGTTTCCTAAAAATGAAATATCTATTTTGATACAAATAAGTGGATGAGGTATCTAGCATATATGAACCTAGGATTAAAAACCATAAAAGGTTAGTTGAGTAATAAAAATGAAATAGACTTGATTCATGAAAAAGTGGCCAAAATTTATACTTGGTATAAAACTCCAATGGGATAAGACTTTGTTAATTTTCAATCACTTTAGGAACCATTATGAGGGATTTTAATATATTTGGGTTTGAAATACTAGTATAAAATGACCATGGAAAGTAAAAATAGAAACCTATATATTCATAATTTAGGTTATACACATTATATATGAGTTATTTATTATAATTTTTTTATTTTACTTTAATATTTATTCTCCTCCATAACTTTCCATTATTTTAACAAGTTGATGGAACCATGATGAATCAAGTTAACAATTGGTGAAAAGTAAAATGTAGTGACTGTCTAAATGAGAAACAAAATAAGATTGGAATCAGAGTGAATAAACTCATGAAAGTGCTCACCCAACTTTATCGAGATATGAATAATAATTCTAACCTTTCTAATCTCCAAAATCCACACTAAGGGAAGAGAAAATTACTATCGATTCATCTATTAGACAACATCCCACTACCTTCAGTGGGTCCTCTAATACACTTATTTATAAGGAATAGATCATTATTATAGAAAATATATTTTGTTACAGCCTAACTCAAGTAACCAAAAACTAGTGATTATAATATTATATTTTTATAAGATACAATACATCACTTAATTTAAGATTCATCAATTTATCAATCTTGGAAAAATAGATGCGTACTTGATTCTTATATTAAATTGGAAATATAAAAACATAGAATATGAAACATTATTGTATCCTAGAAAATCATTCAAAATATACTTCTTCAAATCCTAGTGAATGAAAATAAATAAAGGTTGATCTCATATTATTAATAATGGATACATACAATTGAATCTATCATGATTAAATAAGTCATAATCAAAAAGGTTGAGTGGATAATCAAAACACATTCCATTCAATAAATAACTATTTTTCTATGAACTTCTAGGGATAAAATAAATATATAAATGGTGTGGATTATGTAAACATGATTCTCAATAAATAAAATGTTTAAATCTATACATTCATGAACTTTCTATTAAGACATCATCCAAGTTATCATGAATCTTACCAACAAGGCCTCTAAACTAATACATAATTATTAATAAATATGTAAGTGTATACTAAATACCCAGCTACTATGAAATTCATAATATTTTTTCTTATGAGAACTATAAATTCATTGAGGGGATTTCTAAAACTAGGACCCACCTATAACTTTCACATCCTGTGCATTCATTATATTTTTAATGATCAATACAAATCATTATCAAAATTACATACTACTAAAAAATTATAACTATTGAAATAAGAATGTGGTGCATAGATATTTCCTTATATATGATATAACATAATTAATAAAATTCTATCAATGTGATATCATATATATAAATGTAATACGGTAGAATCATTATCATTGTAATAGAAATGATTTTGAATTCATCCCTAATATTAAAAATACATAATTGAAGGGGAAAAATAATTCCAAATAAAAAATGGAGTTTGATAGAGAACACGATCACAAGAAAGTGAATGTTGTAAAAACAAGGTATAATCCATTATCATTCAAGGAAGATATTAGACCATAGATTCATATAAAGTGAGAGGTTTTAGTAAAACCAATATTTTAAAAAAGGAAAATATAATTAATAAATTAAAAATAACTTCCCTATAATGTCATGTAAGAACATAATTGTAAATAAATTTTCAAAAAACATTCATTCCATTAGAATAAATTTCCACATTATGCTGATTTCATTTTAAATAATAATTTACAAAATATTGAAATAAAACTTTTTTAAAAAATTACTATGGAAAATTTTAAAAGAACTTCCAAATTAAATAATTTTTAGGAAAATGGGAAATTTAATTCATGAATTAAACATTCAAATTATAATTAATTTCATACATTTGTTAAAAATATAAAACTACATTATTCAGAAAATGAGAATAAGATTCCTTTTAAAACATTTTATATATAGCTAAATTTGGTTGGAAATGAATTCAAATAATCATTAGAGTATAATGAAAAATTTTATTGGAATATTTAAATGGACCATGAAATGGAAGAAAAATAGTTTGAATTAAATCATTAAAAAAAATCTAAAATAAATTCCCTTACATGTAACTTACTTGGTTATTCACGATCCAACAGAAGATAAAATACAGTGTAAACATGTAAAAAACAACAGAGCTAGATGAGAAGAAAATATATGGAGTTTCAATGATTAGAAAATTATAATTTTACAAATGTAAATTTTAATATAAACAATCTCAAAATAAAATGATATTGTCACATAAATACCTTACCTTGGGAATCAATCTAGTCATACATGTTTAATCCTCTTCTTTTTTGAGAATCCCCCTTAGATTATAAATTAAGACTTCTTATGGTGGTTTAATAGTATGATCAGGAGACCAATAATTAATTAATGTAATATAGGAAGGTTATTGGTTAAGGCCTTGCTAAGTTAGTAGGATCACAATGTTTTAATAAGGGATGAGAATAGGTTCAATTTTATAAGTTAGAGCAGAGACACACATGAAATTACATAGAATATTTTAATAATATGAAGAAATTTTTTTATGAAAGTGGCTCCAAATTATCATATATTGTAAAAATATTAAGGTACGGTCAGATTATTACCAACCAATGAGGTTTTAGATTGTGTTTTCTATTATTATGAAGACCTATATATTTATTTTTAACAGTTTTAACCCATTTTACCGTTAACCATGGTGATAAATATTTACCACGTTTATAATTAATAATAGAAATAAATAAGATGAACTTATTACCTAATATTAATTAAATTGATTCCAAATATGAAATTAATTATATAAATTCACTCTTATAAATAACATACATTACATTTAATATAAGTTTTCAAAATTCAATGAAATCATTTTTTATATATATGTTTATTTTAATCAATAAAATTATTTTATAGAAAAATAAATCATAATATTAATTATAATAGGTTTAAATAAATTATTCAAAATCAATGTATATTTATTTTTCTTTACAAACAAAAAAAATTCATACCCTTTTAAATGCATGATTATGAGAAAAAAACTAAAAACATTTTTATTTAACCAAAATATTTGCTTAAATTCCTCAAATGTTAGCTTATATTTAGATTTGGAAAATTATATTTTGATATATATTATATTAATTATTAAATATATATTTATTCAACAAATTTTTTTCATAAAAATTAAATTTATTCTTATATCATTATAATTTAATAAGAGTGACAACTCTGTATAAAATCTGTATTCTTCACTATTTAGATAAAAAATTATTTCTAAGAAATCATAAACAATCATCTTAATAAAAATTTTATATCATTAATTAGATAATATAATGCATTTATTAAAATTAAATTTACGAAATGTGGGAATTTAGTTTTTTATCAAAATCTTTAATAAGGATTTTTTGTATAATTTTATTATTTATTTTGAATAAAAACATACATGGTATAATTGAAACATAAGTGTTACATTCTTTCCTCCTTAAAAAAATCATCAAAAAAATCTATCATTCCACCTCATGAAAATATCTTGGTAGTTATTCATCATAAATTCATTACATTCCCACATTTCATATTCCATTTTATGATTTCTCTAAAGTATATTCATTAATTGAGTCATCTATTTCCATATTACGTTTTCGTTGTTGCAAGAATTTTGATAAACTCTTTATATTAAGATAAATTAGTTTCTAGTTATATTTCCTTATATATTATCACATGTTATGGTTCTAGCATGTACATTCTTAATAAATAGATACAAAACAAATCATAGACATTAGAGAGGATATGTGGCATTATCAAATGTTAAGATATAGCTCAAAATCTATCCAAAATTTCAAAAGGCCTCATGAACCTATGACTTATATTCTCTTTCCTAAAAAACATTATAATACCCTTCAATAGATATAAATTAATGAAAACATAATTACCTACATGAAATTATATAACAATCCTTTTATTACCCAAATATATGTTTTCTATTCTTTGAGCTATGTTGATTTTTCCCTGAGCAGTTCTCACTTTCACCATTGTCTCCTCAAAATATTTTAGCCCAAAAATCTTACATTAACAAATATCATCCTAAAAAGTTAGTGTATAAAATATTTTCCCATAATATTCATCATGTGATACCATTTTAATACTCTAATTTAAGATATTATTATATGATCATTCCACCAAAGATAAATACCGATCCCACATACCTTGTAAGTCAGATAATGACAACCAAGACCTACATTTTAATGTTTGAATAGTCCCATTAGAAACTATAACTATGTGAGGATGATAATAAGTGTTAAAATGTATCTCAGGTTCAAGATCCTTCAGAATAAAATTTAAAATTTTCTATGTAAATTATGTTTCATTATCAGATACAATCGAAATAGGTGTACTATGATGTCTCACAAATTCATTAATAGAGTCATGTGAGACACTCAAGAAATAGATATTACCTTATAGTGAAGAAATGTGTAGACTTTCAAAGGTGATTAATAATAAGACATATGGATTCACTCTTTCTTAGATACTTTGGAAATCTATTGAAAAATTATTTAGTAATATTATCCCATTTACACTCAGGGATAGGTATAGGTTGCATTACTCTATTAATATATATCTAAAAATTTTGTAGTCCTTATACATTTCAAATATTTATCTATATAGATCATTCCTCTATATCTTCAATATAATGACTATTGCTACCAAATATAGATCATGGATTTTATAATACTTTTCAGGAATCTTTAACTATTGTGATGAATATGAAATAACTCTATCATTTTTCAAAGGACGCGTTAAGGTACCTATTTTAATTCATCTATATATATATCAAAAAAAATCCATATATGGTGGTAAATTTAATATTATTGAATTGAACAATATACTATTTAATTCATAAAAAATATCATTATATTATTATAAGAATATGATATGTATCCCTCTTCATGTAAACATGGTTAACAAATTATCTAATCCAGAAAATTTTTGGAAAAACCCTTGATATTAACATGTTAATCTATGGAAACTATGTGACATAGTTATATTCATCGTAATTTCCCATTACATGAATTCCTTTTTCTTCGAATTATAAAGTAATATTCTATACTTAGAGGCTATATATTTAAGTAAATAAACTTCTTAAAGCTATAATTTTCATTTTCTCAATTTTCTATATAACTCGTTTTACCTAAGAGTCTTATGAATTATTCAAAAATGACTCTTATACTCCTCATAGATTTTAGTTTATTTAAATATATAATCAATAAATATCAAAAAAAATTACTGTGATAATAGTTCAATAATTTACTGATCATATATATAAAAACATAGGGTTCATTAGTAAATCCAAAGAGAGTTACTATATATTTTCAATGTCTATACCTTGTAAAAACATCAACAATTAGCCTATATTCCTTCATTACTCATAGTTAATGATATCCATAATAAGGATAAATATTTGAAAAATATTTAGATCCTTATAGTTTTTAAAACAAGTCATGAATGTAGGGAAGAGGATACTTATTTTTTATGTTAATGAAATTTATTTTCCTATAATCAATGCATAACCTCATATTACCAACTTTATTCTTAACATAAATAATAGTGGATACCAATGGTGAAACACTAGGGAATATTAATACCTTAACATAAAACTCCTATATTTTTTTAATGTTCCACTAATTTATCAATGTCCAGCCTTTAATAAGTCTTATATATAAGAGTTTCATCTATGATGAGATCAATATAAAACACAACATCATAGTCGAGTGGATGTCCAATTAGTTCTTCAGGAAACAAATAAATTTATTAGTAAACAATAGATACATCCTCTATTCTAAGCATACCATTCATATTCATAGGTTTCATCATCTCTTATTTTATAGTAATTTCATTAAGTATAGATATTAGAGGTGGATCAAGGCATGATTCACATGATATAGTAACCCCTGTAAAGTCACGAGATTCCATATCTCCATTATGAATATTAATATATTTTTCTTTGTAATAAATATTTTCATTATATATTGAAATACAATCCACAATTATGATTATATAAAATTAAATAATAGGTATAATAATCACATTTTCATATTGGTATGTCTATGTGTTATAATGGGAACTGGATGACACATCCTTGTTATAATAATATTTCTACTAAGAGTTCTAACTGACAACACCCTTGATAGGGTGATAGGAAAATATATAATTTTCTTTAAAAAATGGATGATATATGAGGGTAATAAGATCTATAATAAAATAATTCATTTTCTAAATTTGGGGTTACAATCAAATTATCTTTAACCACGTTTTTAGGAACTTCAACCTCACATATAATAATTATATAATCTTGGTCTTCCCCACTCGGCCTCTTCCATGGGATGTTCCCTTGATGATTGGATAACTGGTTTAAATAATATCCCATATCATTATAGATAAATAAATTGATAGTGGTGGTTTATTTTTTTCCCAAATATCCATGCATTATATGACTCATTTTCCTTACTTGAAATAGAATTGTATTCCCATTAACCAATTACCCCACTATTTCATTCCATTATTATCACATATTGGAAATACCATAATTCCTTTTTACTTCATTGAACAATATAATTTTCATAGTATATATATGACCTATTCATTTCATGATTTCTCTTGAATATATATTACCTATAAAATTATTTATCTATATTGATGAAAATTGAAACTATATCAACATATGATGAAAATGACTGAGAATTCAGTTCCTTATAGAGAATTTACTTAATCCCATCAATTAAATGGACAATATTCCATTTCTGATTATGTATGTAGACTGCAACATGTCTAGATATTATTGTGGTGTTATCCTCTTACTATATAACACATTCTTCATACAATTTTTTTAATGTAATTAAATTATTTTCCATTTCAACTCATTATTCTTGAGGAAATTATTTTATTAATAATATGACTTTAAAATTTATCCACCCAATAATTTATATTTCATTAACCTCTTTGGTGTTCTGAATTAATGACCATCATTAATCAAAATATACCTTCAGTAATAAAATTCTAGAATAAACGTTTATCTTTTAATACATCCCAAGGATATAAATTTCATTTGAAGGGACTTAATACACTGCTTATCTACCAATTTATTAGTAGTTTAATTAAATATTCAAATATTATATTCCATGAAATGATCCAACATAGGTTAATTTAATTATATAAAAATAGTTTACTCTATACAAGAAAGGTAATTTATCATGCCTATTTCATCTACCCTAATATGGCTTTGATCTTCGTAGAACTAACACCCAGATGTATTGGCTTTCTCTATAGGAAAATAATTTAATTTACTATCGGTTTTTATTCCCATTGTTTCAGTAGGAAACATCTATAAAAAATATAACACACTTATGTAT
This sequence comes from Viscum album, assembly GCA_963277665.1. NCBI lineage: Eukaryota > Viridiplantae > Streptophyta > Magnoliopsida > Santalales > Viscaceae > Viscum > Viscum album. The sequence continues at coordinate 136,676,716 of OY728131.1, forward strand.
CTAATAATCATAATGAATATGGAGTGATAAAATAAAATTCTTTATAATTGTAAAAGTTATGAAATACCATAAGGTATTATCATAATTCTCATGATAGCAATGTTTTTTTAAAATCTAGTTCCCAATATTCGTACTAAAGTTTATTTGATACCAAAAGTAACACACTAAGTACATTAACCATGAGCTAGTGTTTACTTTATTACATTGGTATATGATACAAGGTATCAAATCATGATGGATTGATTAATTTAGTCATCTTGAAAGTCTAGATACATATATTATTCCTATATTACATAGGAAATACAAAATCATAATATAAGAAACATTATTTCATCCCAAAAAATAATTCATAGTATCCTTCTACATATCATAGGGAATGGAAAACATGTAATGTATAAGCTCAGATGTTCGGTAAGGGTTACGTATAATGGCAGCTATCATGTGTAAATTAGACATAATCAACATGTCATAGTAGATAATCAAATTACATTTCATTCAATCTGTAACTATACTTTAATGGTTATTGATAACTAACACCAACAGAGAAATCAAATGGTTAATGAATATGGAATTCTCAAAAAATGAAATTTATAAATCAATAATTTTAGGAACTTTATATCAAGGCCTCAACCATGTTATCATGAATATTACCTTCATGGAATCTCAACCTTAAAATTATTCATAATAAATGGTTATGTTTAAACTAAATAACCATATAATTTGGAATTACTATTTTTTTTCTCAAGAGACATTTTGATGAATTGAGAGAATATTTATAACTTTTCCCCATCCATCACATAAATAGCCTATACATTATAAATTTTGTAAGGGACAATAGAGGTCTTTATGGTTAAATAATTTCCCATATTGAGTCAAGAATACAGAACATCAATATTTCTCTAGGAAAAGAAATAACTTACATAATAAGATTTTTCTAACTAATACCTTATATAGAAATGTTATATGGTTGAAAAATTATCAGTGTAATAAAAATTATATTGAATTCTTCCATGATATAAAAAACATGGGGAAGAATAAGAAAAATAATTTACACTGAATAATGGTGAGTGATAGAGGACATGATCATAATAATGTAATTTATATCTAAATAAGGTATTATCTATTATTAGTAAAGGATGATATAAACTCATGAATTCATTAAAAATGAAGGTTTTTTGTAAAACCAAGATTTCAAAAAATAAAAAAGAAGAAATAAATTAAAAAACACTCTTATAATATTATCTAAGAATATAGTTACAAATAAATTTTCCAAATTATTTTCATTCCTTTAAGAAAAAAATACACTTTTCTTTTGATTTCATTTGAATCCAAAATTAAAAAAAATTGAGTAAAATATTTTATTTGGAAATAAAATTGGATACTATTAAATTTAGATTCAATGAAAATAATATTAATTAATGTGGAAAATTTTGTTTGTGTGGTAAACAATAAAAAATAATTTCTTTTAAACTTTGGGAAGAAATTCCAAAACTACCACATTTGGATGATGAAAAAAATATTCCTTTTAAAAAATTGTAAAGAAAGTCAAATACCATTGAAAATGAATTCAAATAATCATTTATTTATAAATAATAATTTGAATGAATAATTTAAAATAAATTTGAATTGGAAGAGAAAGATTTGTAAGGAAAATATAAAAACATGAATTTTTAAAAGAAAGTTTCTTAAATGTAACTCACTTACTGAATCATTATCCAATAATAAAAGAAATGAAAAAAACATATAACCTATGAAATAACCATAGGATAAGAATATTGGGGGGTTTTATAAGAAGAAGGACATATAAAAATTATAAAAAAATATAAACATAAACATTCCAAAAATAAAATAAAATTGTAACAGAAATCCCTTACCATGGGTCTTTATTTATGCATACATGTTTGGTCATCCTCTTCTTTGAGAGACCTAATTTGGGTTACTCTTTATGAATTATTAGGATGTTCATAGGTAAGGAAAATGATATCAAGAATGGAGGGAAGGAATATATGATGGTTTTATAGTTTATTTTTGATGATCTAGAGGGCTCAGTGTTTGTAAATAATGGTGGAGAATAAGTTCTATTTTATAAGTGTGGGGATAGACACACATAGAATTAAAAAAAAATATTTTTATAATGAAAATTCATTTTCCTTACCATGCTACTCCAAATTTTCTTTGAGTCATATAAGATAAGTTTTAATTTTTAAATCCAACCAACCAATAAGGTTTAAGCATGTTTTTGTTTTACCTTGAAAGCCTTATTTCATCATTTTTAGCAATTTTAACCCATTTTTTCCTTAACTGACGTGATAAATATTTACTACAGTTACTATTAATTATAAAAAAATTATTTAACCATGTTAAATAATATTAATTATTATGATTATAAATATTTAATCTAATTTATGTGATCTAAATCCTAGAAGCATTAAAAATTAACTTAAATATATGTTTACAGAACATAATGAAACCATTTTTTGAATTTTTTTTATTTTAAGCATTAATATTATGTTACCAAAATAAAGTATAATTTTTTTATGGTTAGATTTATTGGATTATATTTAATAAAACGATTCTTATTTTTATTCAATACCAAAACCTAATGTTAAATGACCTTAAAACAGATGATTAAAATAAAAAATCTTAAAATTGTTTTTCTTTGAACAAAACCATTAATTAGATTTAAAAATTGTTATGTATATATTTATATGTTAAAAATTATACTTTTATAAAAATTTTATTACTTTTTAAATATATATATGATCTATGAAAATATTTCTTAAATATTTAATTTCTTTTTACAAAGTTATAATGTAATAATAGTGATTTTTTTGGTAAAATCATTATTCTTCCTCATTAACCAAAAAATAAAATATTTATAAAAAAACACAAAAAATCATCCTAAGATAATTCAAACATGATAAAAAAATAATAGAATTACTTTAATAAAATTAAATTTATAAAATATGGGAATTTAGGTATGAGTCATATTCATAAATAAAACTTTGTTCGTTTTATTACTATTTATCTAGAAAGGAATTTTTATTTTATACAATTGAATCTATGGGTTTATATATTTATAATTATATAATACATGGAGAAGCATAATTTTGTTTATGTTATGTATCATTTAAAATTCTAAATTAACCCGTGGTGGCATCTTTTCAAGAATATGAGGATAGAGGGAGAAATTAGCATTATAAATTGAGAATAGTTTAAGATGGTATTTTTCAATAAGTAATTTCCTATGAAATTTCACAAAAAAATGGATAGAGAATTATGTTATTTGAATTAAAAGGATGATTAATCTGTTAGTTACTATTAGAAAATTTTCATCTAACTTGCATAGTACGCCACTAGTTTTATCTCTGACATTGATCACAAAATTGATCTATTATTTAGCGAATTGAGACCAAGTCTCCTGATCACAATATCTATAAGAAAATTTTATAGTTATGAAGATAAAATTAAATGATATCTTAAGGTAGAAATAAATATTTTATACTCTCATTATGATAGTGTTTTTTTGGAAAAAATAGATAAATGTATTTTCAAGTAAATTTAAATAATAATACCCATGGAGAAAAAAATTGATCTCTCTTCATGATTAACTTTTAGAGAGACCCATGATGGAAAATTACAGAATGGAATCAGTAAAATAATTATTTGTGTAAAATATGGTCATCTAGAAAATCAATGTTAACAAGATATAAAGAGTTTGATCAATGATGAGAAGAAATATCAAACAAATGCACCACCAACACTGTAATACTATAATTAAAATAAGTATGTATATTACACAAAAAATTGGATTAATATAAGGTTTATTAAGAAAATTCACTATCAAAAACCTCATATGATAAAGGATATAGGGAAAGATTATGAGCTCATAACTACTAAAGTGGATTATGAGGGATAAATGGTGAAAGGTGAACTTATCATTCACTATATAACTAAAAATGTAAAATTTTAATTCTGGTTCCACTAAAACTTTTATATATAGTGAATTTGGTAATTATAACAACCCAAGCCTTATACACATATTATTACATGATTTTTAAACAAATATATCCAATAATTATAACCCAAATATCATGGGGCCTAGTTTATTTGGAAGTCTAGGTTCATAATACGACAAAAATGAACAAAAACATTAAATCTTTATTTTGTTCTATATAATGAGCTCCTAAATATATTTTATCTCTAAAAGTTGCATTGGATAACTAGGGGAACACATATAAGAAAAGGCTGAGATAAAAAATTTAGTAAGGGAATAAAAATGATAAGAAAACATAATGTGTGAGTCAAAGGTATAATATGATATCATAAAAGAAAAGGCTCATGACTAATCACATAGAAGTGTAACACAAATATCCTAGAATCATAATATCATAGAAACATAATAAATGTGATAGAAACAAATATAATTTCATAAACATGAGTCAATTCTAACTTCGTAGACAATATTTCAGGGTGGAAAAAGTTCCGTAATAGATTTGGTTTACTCTCAAATCCCAAACATAGAATCTCATTAGACTAAAGATTTACCCAATGCGTTGGAGTTATATATGGGAGAACCCACCATAAAATGTTCATGGTTTTTTTATGATTCAAAAATGATATCAATCATAAGGCATAAAGATAATAATTACCCATTTAAATAAAATGGTTTGCATAATATTTCCTCATACCAAAATCGAAGGAAATTTCATAATGAACTCATTTGAGAAATTAACATAAGACATGTACTACCACATCAATGGAAGAGAAAATAATGTATTTAAATATGTTTGATCCATATATACATAATTTATAATAATTAAATAACATTAAATAGGGAGATAAAGTAAGTTGGAGAGAGAATGATCATAACTCATAGAAAATCTTGGTTTCGGGATATACCTTACTCGAGTCCGATTCATCATGTGGATTTACCATCATACTGAATAATATATTTATGATAATTATTTAATTTCTAAAATACCATTTTTATTTTTATTATTCCTTTTATTTTATTTATTGTCATCTTATATGTAATTTCTTAATCATTTATGTTCATGTTGGACTTTTTGATGATGTTTGACTCGTATGTCCAAAATCAATTTCGAATGTTGACTAAGGTAAAAGAGATTATTATTTCATCATATCTAGAAAAATAATCATGATATAATTATATTTATTATTGATAAATTATACTTATAAATTCAATCATTATGTATTGTTATGAATAATTAACTAGTTACAATAATAGAGACAGCAGGTTGTACGTGCACATGAGTAACATTCCCATTATTCAATAATCATGATAGAAAGAAGGTCATTGTTATTTTACCTTTACATTAGGATAATTATATCATAAATATAATATTATTTCATTATAGACAGTTATATATACCACCCATAATATTTACTAATGATAAACAAATCATACTACTTCGCGGACGTTGTAATTCATACATACGAAAGAGTGATGTTGTCGTTGTTCTATAAATAAAAATAAAAGATAATATATGATATATTAATTATATATATTTATAAATATATCAAAAATACCATATATATACTTTAAATCCATCATTATAAATAGTCTTATAATACAATGATGGAAAATTAATTTAATCGGTTCGCAAGGTGGTTATCTACCGTACATACGTATGATGGTTTTGTTTACCATTTTATAGAATATGATATGGATTTATGTTATAGAAGTAACATAATATATTCTTAGTATATGTTATATATTATTATTATTTTATCATATTGTTTGAATAATATTTTAAATTGTTTGAATAATAAGGAAAACAAAAATGTTTGATTATAAACTATACCTCTTTTTCACACAACCACTTAAAGCTTTACACAAAAAGATTCCATAGGTTGGGTTTTTGAATAAAAAAATGGCCTCTAGGAAATGTGTTTGGATATATATAAGGTAAATTTTTAGTTATTTCACAAACCAAAATTATATTTTAGTGTTTATAGGAGAGGATAGGTGTTGTCCTTCTATACCTGGGGGAGATGACCCACAAGGAAATTTTCTAAAAGAATACAAAATGGTAAAGTAATTACCAAGACAAATGTTTCCCAATGGATGTACTTTAAAATTTTGGATATAATAAGGTTGAAATATTTTCAGTTAATTTATTTATATATGTTTAATTGGAAAATATATTATTAATTGGATTGACCCCTTGGTAAACCCATTTTAACCTTAACCATGGTAAATAATATTTACAATTTTTAATATTCATTTAGACGAAAAGTAATGTTGAATTTATTAAATAATATTAATTATTTTGTTAAAAAATAATTAATATATTTTATAAAATACAATACAATTAATTATTATAATTATATTTAAAATTAAATAAACAAAACGTGTTAGAAATTGTTTTTCAAGAAATAGATTTTCCACGCATAATATTATCATAAAATTAACTATATGAATAGTAGTCTTCCTTTTATGGACTTGAATACATATATTTAGATATATTATATATATATTTAATTTAAAAAAATTATTATTGGGGTTTTAAAATTAATTCAAATGGATAACATTTATTCACTTAAAAATAGTTTTCATAAAACTATGTTTTTAAGCATAAAATTAAACTTATAACAATTCATTAAAATTGATGATTAAAATGAAATTAAAAAAAATTATATTTCACTTTAACACAAAATCCAAAATATAATGTATGTTTTAAATTATTTTACTTAATGAAAATAAATGGAAGTATTTGAAAAATAAATAATTTATCTATTCATAGAAAAATCAATCATTTCAGAAAAATCCATATATTTTACCCTAATTTAGTTTTATTATGATGATTTTAAAAATTAATTTAATTATATATAGTAAATTTTGTTAAATTTACAAAAATTAATAGAAATATTTTTTCAGAAAAATGAATAAAAATCATTTTTGATGAAAACATACTTATGAAGCATAAAATGTATTTACTAAAAAATTAAGTGATTAATTACTAAGAATTTATCAACACTTTTTTATTACATAGGAACTTTATATGTTTTTCATAATGTGGTTAATCTTATTTATTCCCTATAATTTAATGGTTGTGTTATTATGGTCATATTTAAATAATAGTATTCTATGGTTTGTTTAGGTTTGTTGTTGTGTGTCATATGTGATATCAAACATAGAATTCCTTTTTTTAAATGGGGTGTTACATTTTTACCCCTTTAAAATTTTCGACCTATTAATTGTATATTACATAATAAGGTAAAGATAGGTCAGTTTACATCTACTTAATTGGTTCTTATGGGTTTTAGGTTGCCTATTTATATTTATTGTTCCGCCATAGTAATTTGGCTAGGTGAGTTGTCTTATTGTATAAAACTTATCTCTACATTATATAATATTCACCAAATTCTCCTCATAAGAGAGATCATTTTCAAACTACATAAAATATGTTTTTGAGAGATGTAATGGATTTGGTATGTACTTCCTCAAGAGGGATACATCTAATATTTCATGTACTTGAGAAAGTATTAGTGGGAGTGTCAGTAAATAGGCCACAGTTTTGATGTGATCGAAATTATTAAAGGGCCTAATGTACATGGGGCTTAATTTTCCATTCTTTAAAAATCTAATGACTCACTTCCTTTGAGATATGAATAGAAACACTTTATCCATAACCTAAAAATATAGGTCTCATCGATGATTTTTATTATAGCTCTTCTACTCAGTTTAAGCAATCCTAATGTGTTGTCGAATGGGCATGACCCTTTATACCATTTCCTCAACCATTTATGGTATGTACGACATTTATTCACCAAAATTATCCTATATTATAGTTTTCCTGTACCTCTTAACATGAAGGAATTTATACAAATCTAGTTGGATACTTGAGTTAAAGTTATTATTGTATGAGAACTCAACCAGAGGAATATGTTGATCTATCCTTTATTGAAGTCCATCGATCATGATCTAAACATTTCTTCTAGTTTTTAAATATTACATTCATATTGGCCATTAGTTTGGGGGTGATAATCCATAAATAAGTTCAAATCAGTATTTAGATTATATTGGATATTTTTCTAAAAAATGGTGGTAAATATTGGATCTCAGTTAGAGACAATCAATAGTGGTGTTCCGTGAAGCATCACCACCTATCGAATGTATTACCTTAACAATTGATTGAGTGATATGTCTTCTCTAATTGAAATTATACGATAAGTATTTATCAGATGATCCACCACATCCCATATGAAATTATTTTCTCTGTATTTCTTTAGAAGAACATTAAAATGTCTATGGTGATTTTTTCCAATTTTCATGTCGTTATGTGTAATTATTTACTCATCCTAGTTGGCTTTTACCTTTAATATCTCACTTGGTGAGATACCAAACAAATTGATGCATATTCTTGAATAACCTTAATCATATTTTCCCATAAATAGTATTCTTGGAGTTTTGTATACATCTTTATGCTTCTTAGGTGGATAGAGAAGCTTAAGCTATGTGCATCATTTAAACAATCTTTATTCATCTTAGGATATTATGGTACACATAGTTGTGACCCATATCATACAACTTCATCATCAATTTTGATCTTCAACTATTTCTCTTATCTTATAGCTTCATCATTATTCTAAATTTCAACATCATATTTTTTCATTCTTTGTATTCTATATAAGGAATTATTGAGTAATAATTTAAGAAAGGAATTGTGATGTTTTTTAATTCATGAATCTGATGTTCGTACTTTATAAGTCTAAATATATTAGTTCCATGTTAATTCTCACTGGTGATAAGGTTTTTGGATCCTTTCTACTTATAATATATACCAATTTATTTTATTTTATAGTATGGTAATATATTGTGAAGTCATAGATCTCGATCAGTACTAACCATTATAAATAGAACATATTAGTCTCTTTATATGTGAATATATATTTCAAGCACTTATGGTTCGTACATATTTCACACTTATCCCCATAAATAAAATGTTGCTATATTTTCAATGCAATGATCCAATCATCTAATTCAAGTTCATGTGTTGGATAGTCATGTTCATGAACATTCAATTTTCTTGAGTCATAGGCTATCACCTTTTCATTTTTAATTAGCATATGGTACAAAACCATTTTTGAATCATTAATATATTCCACAAGAATTTCCCCACTTGATCTTAGTATAAGTAATAGTTTAGTGATAAGCCTCTTTTCATGTTTATAAATATATCTTCACATCCACTAGTCCATACAAACTTTACCCCCTTCCGAGTTATCTTGGTTATTGTGTTTGAAAATCATTAGAAGTTTTTCACAAATCATTAGTAGTACCTATCTAGTCAAAGGAAAATATGGATATCCACAATATATGTTGGTCTAGGACACTCCTCAATTGTATTTATCTTATAAGGGTCCTAATATATGCCTTTAATACTAATAATACAACTAAATAATGAAACTTCTATCATCCATAACTCATTTTTACTATACTTTTCATACATCTTATCTTTTCAAAAACCCATTATCATAGTATTCATATGATCCTCATGATCATCCTTTTTTTTGGAATACATCAAAATATATTCTATATAGACTACCACAAATTTCTTTTGGTAATATCTAAAGACATTATTAATTAAGTCCAAAAATCTTAATAGATAATTAACGAGTTTGAAAGGAATCACTATGAACTTATAGTACCTTGTTTGAAAGGATGTTTTTGTAATATATTCATTTTCCACCTTTAATTGGTGATATCACAACTAAAAGTTCACCTTATAGAAATATTGGGGCCCACATAGTTGATAGAACTAATTTTTTAACAATGGAAGTGGATATTTGTCTATATTATTATTTTTTTAGTTCACAATACACAATGAATATGTGCATTAGCCTATCTTTATTCTTGATGAATAGGATATATTCCTTCCATAGTGAAGCACCTAGTTGTACAAAACTCATTTCCCTATTCTCTTGTAATTTTTTTCCTCTCTTCCAACTTGAATATGGACATTCTATAAGAATTCTTCAATATGGGATGAAAATCAGGTATAAGTTCAATTGAATATTCAACATCTCAATTAGGAAGAAGGAAATTTTTTTAAATAAGGTTGGGGGTCAGGCCCCCTAAATTGATCATGATGAAAAAGAGAAACCTCTTTTATACTGCGAAAGTGGAAACCCATTACACGAAGGGAACACAGCCTTAAATAACATTCCAAGAAGATCCTAAAAGTCAAAAAGAAACATATTTCCAAGAAAAAACTAGGAAAATATTCAGGAAGAAGACTAGATAACTCTTCAGGGAATACATCAGTATAATCCTTCATAATGGTCATGTCTTCAACCATGATTCTATACATTATCTCAATAATTTGATATTTATATGATAGAACATAAGGTAATTGTGTCTACATTTGAAAAAAGGATTCAAGGGGGGTCATTCTCCTCCTTACACACGTATAAAATTGGAGGATGATTTGGGATATGAAGAGTGATCACCCACTATTAATAGTGGATATAATATTTATATATGGAAAAACATCTATTCCGAAAATAGAATCAACCTCCAATAATGGAACTAAGATGATATTTTTTTGAAGTTTTCATGTATAAAAATTTTCTTGGAGGAGTTATATACTTGGGATAAAATAATTAATCAATTTTTTGTTATCAAAGATAGCTTAACATCCATGTTTTGAGGTGGTGTTTGAATTTTTCTACTAATCTTGGATGATATAAAAGAATGTGTAGAACCACACTTGAATAGTACATCTTCTATTAATCAATGAATAACTAGAATACTTATCACCACAAAATTTTTCAGATTCACCTCAATAGTAGTGATAGAATAAGACCTTCCATGTTCTCTAGGATTTAGTGGTTGTTGTCATTAATTGTGTCTATCAACAATTGGCTTAGGGAATTGGGTTGTATAATCCCTATGTTCCTTTCTATTGAAACACTCCATCACATAATGAGTGTTGATATGAACCTTTTTTTATTTTTCCGCATTAGTGGGTTTATTCAGTTCCCTTTGGCACTGATTGTCATGATTCCCCTCTTTTCAAAATTTGAAACATCTTCAAGTCACCCTAATATAGTTTTCAGGGTACTTTTTTCTATATCACTAACATGTTGGATGTTGGATTTTTTCCTCCATGATATTTATCTTATGATACTCTAAAAAACTCAATTTTATGTTTGTTTGTCACCATACCTATGAGACAACTAGGAGTGACTAATCTCTATCTCATCTTTGAGGTCACTACAGAAAAAATCTTCATAGATTTCAATTTCCCGAATCACTAATTCTTTTTATAAAGTCATATTTAACCCAATATATAAATAGTTCACCTTAAATTTGATGTTGATGAAAAAAATTAGGAATACCATGTAAGACATTGAAATGTTTCCAAATAAACCTTCATAAAATCATCTTCCATTTTCATCAGTCTAAGTAACTCATTTCCATTTAAAGATAGAGATTTTAGAAAAAATAATTATTGAAAAATACTTTCTATAAGTCCTTACAATTTATGGAATCAATATCATCTTTGGAATTTGTTTTCTTTATCAGTTTCCACCCCTTATTGACCACTACCTCAATGCAATAAAAGAGAAAAAAATTATACTTCTATATGAATTGGAGGATAGAGAATATATTCTCAATATATTTATTACATTGTTTTGTGATGACATGATCAGAAGATACACTAATGGTGGGAGGCCTTTTCACATAAAAAGTCTTGACTGAAACTTTCTCCTTATTTAGATAAGGAGGTTGTTTCAACTGATTCATGTAATTATTCATAATTTGATTTAGTTGAGCTAGTAATGTCTATAATTTCTCATCTCCTTCTCCCATTAGTTTTCCCATTTAATTGTTGTAATCATCACATTTTAATTTATGTTGGTTATTGTCCGGGTATCTCTTATTTCTCACCATTAAATTAAAATTATAAAAAAACAACAGGATAATACATTAACATAAAAAATGGAAACATATAAAATAATAAAGAATAATATATAAATGATAATTATATCTGTAATTATTGGCCTCTTAATTTAAATCTATATTATCTGTAGTAATGATTCATATTAGGTTTTATAACATAACAATTTTCTTAGGTCCTTCATAATGGTTTGTAAACAGTTTATGAATTTCCGAAACATATCCAATGGGATTGTCATACCAGGTGTGTAGAAATTTCTATTGGTGTGCATCAAGTAATGGTCGAGTCAAAGAAAAAACATTGTTTTTAGAGTTATTATCCCTAGGGAAAAAATTTATAAAACGAAAACATTTATAGTATATATATTTGGACATAATTACAAGGAAATAGTTCACTCCATCCTTCACCATAATTCCAATACATTTTACTATACTTATAATTATCCGTAACATTCTCACTAAATTATTTTAGTCACAATCCCCAAAATAAATAGACCTTAATCTGATACCAACTATAGTGAACCAATCCTTCTACACATATTATTACAAGATATTTAAACATAAATATCTAATAAGTATAATCAAAATATCATGAGGCTTGTTTCATTATATGACTAGGTTCATAATACATCTAAATGAAACTAAAACATGAAATATCTATTTTATTACCCATAATAATATCCTAAATCCATTTGAGATACTAAAACATTATAAGATAACTAGAAAAATACCTAAAATAATGGGGTGATCTAAAAATCCCACTAAAGGATTAAACATGATAATGAAACATAACATGTGAGTAAAAGGAATAACATGATATCATAAAAGAGGAGGCTCATAAGTAATCAAATGGGAGAATACAATAAGGAACTTGGTATCATATGATCATACCAATATAAGAAATGTGGAAGAAACATATAACATAACATAAAAAATAGTCAAGGATAACAATCTATTAAATTTAACATGGTAGAAAAAGTATAATAATAGATTATGTTTACTCTTTAATCCTGGACATAATGACTCACAAGACTAATTAATTGCCTAATTTATCAGAAATTATATTTGAATGCACCCATAATAATATATTCCCAGTTTCTATAGTCCAAAAAAAGAAATCAATAATAAAAAATAAACATGATAATTACCCATATAAAATAAAATGGATTTTCTAACTTTTCCTCACATCATAATAAATATAAATTTCATAATGAAGGAATCTGAGAAATGAACATAAGGAATGTATTACCCCATCAAATTTAGGGAGAATAATTTTTTTATATATGTGAGAGACATATATTGTCCAAATATTTTTTCATTTTTAATCCACTTTATGGTTTAGTGGTAACCTCACATTCAATGGGATACAAATCACCAACACCTAGACTTCCAAATTCAAATTATAAATTTAAAATATAAATAACAAACATATTCAAATATATAAAATTCAAGAAAGTAAAAATAATTGATCCCAACACCACCTAATTGACTCAGGAAATATGGTCAAAAAATCGTGATATTCCTTGTGTCGTGACCTTGAACTGTCATCGCTACCACTTTGTTGGTGATAACCTACTAGACATCATCTCACCATATGAAACCCATCAAACCAGCATTGATTGAACCAACCAATGACCCCTTGTAGTGAAAGAAGATGAATCAATGGAATATTTCCAAACATGAAACATCTAGAGCATCAACGAAAACTAAACCAACATTTAAATGTCACACCATAAACACATATAAACCATGATCATAATAAGAAAAAAAACATTGTATGGGTAGAAAGAACCATGTGATGACATTAATGAATGAAACACCACACCATAAACGCATTTTCCTCTATCATAATCAGGATCATCACAAATAAAGTAAAGAAAATAACTGAATAAAAATTCACTAAAATATAATTGTTTCCATCAGTAAATAAAAAACACGATCCTCATTAACCATAAATATAATAAAGAAAAACATGAATCCATGAACACCATTGACCACTCAACCAACACATCCAAAAACCACACAAAAACCACCACATAAGGCCAAATTGGGGTCTTTAATGATATCCCAAGGTGTAAGGGAATAATTTGAGTAAACCATGACATTGAATAAAATATAGGACCACCAGAATAATTTAAAACTCATATACATAAAAGATAATGAGAAGAGACAAACACAAGAAGCGGATTCAGGGCCACCCTTAGACAATCAATTAGCATATCCCAAGCCACCCTGAGATTCCCCAGACCAGTCCAAAATGGGGAATAGAATAAAGGATAGAGAATAAAGAGTAGAGAATAAGTTAAATAAGGCATAAAATGTTAACCATTACCACAAGAATAGAAATAAAAAGACAAAATCTGAAAACCCTAAAGAGATATGGGAACCCCGACTGAAGAAGAAGGGGGAAAGGAAACCATAGATCCATAAGGAACCATATGAGGAAAAAAAGAGAGAAAATGGTGAGAATATATCCATAACCAATTCCTTAAAAACAAGAAAAAAATACCAGAATGAGATAGGGTAAGGGAGGTTCCAAAGCTAAAGGGAAAGGGAGATTCACTACCAAAGGCTAGTCACCAAGGAACCCCTTTCAAGAAATCACTCCAAGAAAACCTAGAGATGATATGGGGATGAGGATTATAATTAGAGTAATTATTTATGAGAATCATATATACAAAATGTAGAGGAACTATATGACATTAAATAAAAAGTTAAAGTAAGATAAAGAGATAATAGTTAGAACCTAAAGAAAAGGGTGGTTTAGAGCGATCTCTTAGATCAAGCCTAATTCATCACATGTGTTCCTTATATTAATGAATAATAAATTTATTTTAATTATTTAATTTCATAACAACATTTTTCAAGTTTATTATTCTAATTATTTTACCTATTATCATAATATATTCAAATACCTAATCATTTTGGTTCGTGTCATATGTTTTGATGATGTTCATCCAAAATATCCAAAATCACTTTGGAATGTAGAATAAGTTCAAATATATTGCTCATTAATAATATATAGGGTAATAATAATAACATATTTATCATTTTTATACATAAATTATACATTTAAAACCAATTATTAAGGAAAGTTATTAAAAATGAACTACATTACAATCAAAGAGTATGTATGTCGTATGTACGCATGAGTAACATTTTCATTTTTCAATGATCATGATTGAAATAAGTTAATTGTTGTTTAATATTTTTATAATTATCATTATATCATAAATATCATTTTATTTCTTAAAATACACTTATATATACCATCTATGTTATGCTTCAATGAAAAACAAATCATGTCACCTCGTGGAGGTGGTAATCCACATGTAAATAAGAAAAAATTTATCATTTTTATATGAATGAGAATGTAATAAAATATGTAACACACCAAGATTTTTTGAAATATTTTTTTCAAATAAATTTAATCCTTTTTATATTTTTCATAACATGTAATATTGAATTTATCTTGCATTACACTCAAAATAGAGTTTAAACAAAAAAAACATATTGTTAAGATATTATTAGATAATAGATATCAACAAGCTATTGTAATGGAAGATATGAATAAGAATAAATATGTTATGAAAAAAGGTGTTTTACCCATGGATATATATTCTTTGGTGTCTATTTAACTAAAAATTAAAATAACAGAATTGTTTTTAGAAAAACTATCATTCTGAAAACAAAAACATTTTACATCAATAAATTAACAAACCATTTTTGGGGAATTATTTTAATAATTTTTATATTGTTTTTATTTAGTAAATTTTTTAAAATTCATCTTATGTTTTTTCTAGACAAGAGATAATAATAAATCTAATTTTACACTAAAAAATGTATTTAAAAAAAAGTTTTGATTCCTTTGCATAATTTTTTTAAAAATAATTTTAAAATATCTTATATTTTTTTAAAACATTAATTTCAATTTTTAAATCAGATATCAAAATTATCTTAGGGTCAATTTTTGAGTACTTTCTAAAAAGATTAATTTTTTTATAAATAGTTATAAATGTTTAATTTTTATTAAAACCAACCTTTTTAATTTAAATTATTTATAAAGTTAAATTATATTTTAAATTGTGTTTTATTTAATGTTAGATACATTATATATAAATATATACAATTTAGTTCATTGTAACCGTTTTTATATTTAATTTATCAATAAAAACCTGATAAACATTTTAACATTTTCTATTTGAAAACCCGCTTTCTCATCACATCTTTAAGATTAATTTTAAATTGAAATTTTATACTTATATGAATATAATTTAGAAAAATATATTAAATATTTTTAATCATCATTATTTATTTTATATAATATGTAAAAATTATATTTTTACCAAAAATAATACTGAAATCATTAAAAATTAATTATCTAGGTTTAGGTAAAAATGTGTATACATAGGGGATTTAATTAAAAAGGTATGGGTTAAAATGACATAAAATATGTCTAAAATATATTTTATAGCCATATTTTGACCTTATTATGTCTAAGTATTAGGAATATTATTTTTTGGTTCTTTTTGACTGTATAAAAATTTGGGGAAACTTTTTTCTTTTACAAAAAACACAAGTGTGCCACTCACTTCATTTATAAAAGGTCACCCCCTGTCATATTTTTTTTCACCAAAAACCCAAATTAGTTTGGAAAATACATGCTTTAATAACATCCAAAATTATCTCATGTAATCCCCTAATCTTTATTTTTTTCATGAATCGGTCCTAGTAAGGCTTTCGCTATAAACATAAGGTGGATACCCAAAAAAGAGGTAACTTTTTTCAATGACAATTTTGATTTTTGTTTCTTCCTCTACATACATAAATTATTATTGAAACATGATAATATAATAAAATTATTATGGTACATATAATTATATGTTTTCATCTTAATATAATATCATACAAACATCTTTACATTCATTAAATGGGTAACGAAATCACCATTCGTGTGTATGGAAGACTGTCGCCTCAAAAACTGATATTATTCATTTTTCCATTACCACATATCATGGTTGGGTATGATGATGGATCTAAACTATATATTTCATATTTATATAATAATTATACCTATATATTTATTATATAATATATTTATTTTTTAATTCCTATTTCATAGGGGATATGATAACATCACTCGTGTGTATGGCGTACTACTGCATCACGAAGTGATGTGATTTTTTTTCGCTAACACTTCACATAGAAGCTAATAAGAGAAAAGCTGATGAATATGTGTGATATAAATGAAATAAATAAGATATTAATTTTATATTTTTCATTATTAATTGATAATATATCACTTTCTATCTTACCTTTTCACTCACTGAAATATGAAAACGTTGTTCATGTACGTGTGGACTACCACCTTCACGAAGGGATGCGACTATTTATTTTCATCACCGCACTGCATTTATGATATTTATAATCATATTTAATGAAATAATATTATTTTTATGATATTTAAATTTTTATGTAATGATAATATATTACTTACCTCTTTTCCATAATGATCTTTGAAAAATTTAATTGTTACTCATATATACGTATGACTTAACATCTCCATGATCATAACGTATTTCATTTTTAAAAATCATATCTCCTGATTTTTATTAAAATTATAATTAATGTATAATAATTCTAATTATTTAACTATTTTTATTATGTATATTATGGATTCATGATCAAAGTAAGAGGACCAAAAATAACAAATCAAAACTTATATGAACAACAAAATGATTATTACCCAAAATGTCATTTTAATTGGGAATTAGTAATAAACAGGTAATTAATGGTCATAAATAAATAATATATGGTATAATATGTCTATATAATAGATGTAAAATAAAATTATATTTATTATACATGATGTTTTAATGTGTGAGAAGGAATTTGAGACTTAAGGTAAGGGATTTCCTTCTCACTCTTTACTTCTAAGAGACACATGCCATATTCACCAAATATTTATTTTATGTGGTGCTTATACTACCCATGAAAATATTTTTTAATTATTATCATGATAATTATTAATAATTACATATCTTTTTTAGTATATATATTTAATGTTTTTTATGGTTTGAATGCTTCCAAATCGGTAAGGGATTTTTTGTCTCAATTTTTTCCCTTGAGTTATATGTTATTTTATGCTCCTAAAATATTTTATGAGGTGTATATACAACCATTTGAAAAGTAATATCTTCAATTTACTTGTAATCATGATATTATATGTTTTATTTATTTTTATTATTTCATTAGTATTTTGATTCAAATTTATCAAATTGGTAAGGGTTTTCTGTTATAATCTCATTATTTAACAGGATTATTCATTATTATACTTCCAATAATGATCTATTATGCTATATATCTCAAAAAATATATTTATTTTATTCAACTTTGGTTATGTAATGAGAATACATGTTCTCCCTTCATTATCCTCTATTTATGTACTCAATAGTTCTATATAATGTTTTAAAAAAGTCTTTATTTCTCTGCTCGGTCAAAAATGCTTTTTCCATCTACCCATGTTTTCTAAATATGATTTCAAAAAAATTACATTCTTAAAATGATTTATTAAGAAATTTTTCACTATTTATTAATTTTTTTAAAAAATGACATGAATCTTCTTGTTGTTTTCTAAACAAACCCCGTAAAGCTTTTATCAAAAATATGAAAGTAATGCTTTTTTAAATGTATATGGTAATAAAGGAAATTCCAATTATTGTTACTATTTTATCAACCATAATTTATATTCCTTCATGATTACATTAAAAAATTATTTTAAAATAAATTCAAATAAATTCAAATTAGAAAGGATATTTTTTTCATGAAATGTTTTAAATAATTTTTAAATATTACATTATATGATTTTAAGGATATTTTCAGAAGAATGGATTTTATATTTTTTATGTTTTATAAATTGTATTTGAAGAAAAAAATTTATTTTATTAAAGATATTTTATAATTTTTTTAAATCACAAATTCTATGTTTTTATGTTTATTTTCAGTGAAATATATTTCCGAAATAGTTTATGATATTTAGTTTTAAATTCTTATTTTGAAATAATATTAATATTCCTTAGGAAATGTTAAAAGTGATTTATCTTTAAAAAAAATTCTCCATATAATATGACATTACTTGATGTAATTTATTCTTTTCTAGATATATGGTCCAAGGATACAATTATTATTATTTATTTGAATGGTTTATGATGACAAGATGTTTTTGAAATTTTTTTCTCTTTAATAGGTTATACCATGAAAATATTCTTGTGAAACCTAGTTCTTTTCCATGAGTTATACTATGATGAGGAAATGATTTTGAAAAATTCATATTTTCCATAGGTTATAATATGATTAAATTCTTATGAAACCCATTTAATTTCAAGATTAATGATATGATGAATGATTTATATTGTTATGTAACATATAAATATGGTGTTCATTATTAGATGTTTGGGACCTATATCTATCTCTAATTAATTGGGTAAATATTTATATATTATGAGATAAATAGGACTGGAATGGGGGGAAACCTTGTTTAGTAAGGTACTTTGTCATCTATGATGGTCTTCGGAGTGAACCTTGACTACTATGATAGTTTAGGGAGCGGACCAATTCCACTATTATAGCCTTGGAAATGATCCTTGAATAAAAAATAAATGATTCACTATTATAATGTGTATGAAATAATTCTATGTCTTATTTCAATGTTAGTATCTCTTGGATCATATTCTTTGATTTCATATGATTCATGTTTTATGAACTATCAATATTTATTTCGTCACTCAATATTATGATCTTTGATATGGGGGTATTTTTTCAAATGTTATGATCATGTTCTCATACCATTATGTTAATATTATTCTTACGTAACTCCCTTGTTTAACCTTACTGAGAATCTTAGCTCACCCTTTCTTATGTTTCTATTCCTTTGGTTATGATGAAAGATTTTAATTATGATATTTTTGTATGAAATGGGAAGATGATTTTGGATGATGATGAAGATCTTTCAAAAATTAGAAGATAGCATACATGGTATCCAAATATAGTAAACTATTTTTATCCTCATGATTTTTTTGTGTAATTTATTCAATATTAATATAAAAATATCTAATATATATGTATGAAAAACTTAGGTTTCTATATTTGGTATTATAAAAATTTAATAGTTATAAATCCTAAGCTTGGATGAGAAATATTTAGTGAGATACCTATTGATATTTATAAGGATATTTCTAGGGATATGACTAAGGTTAAGTTTAAGGATGAGTTAATGTATAGGAAAATTTCCTAGAATTTTTTTAAATGATAGAGCGAGTGGTTTCCAAAAAATTAAATCCATTTCTAGAATCTAAAAGTTGATATGAATCTAGCATAGTGGTACCTAGGGGTAATAACTCAAAAAAGGGAACATTGATATGGACTGGATTTCCACATGGTGCACAATAATGGGCATTGTTACACAGCAGGTTTGACACTTCTAGGTGATATTATTTATTAATTCACAAACTCATTATGAACCATCATGAAGGATTTAAATAGTTTATGATCATAAATGAAATTGGATAAACCTAAAGATTTAATAATAAGAAATTAGGTGCCATGATTTAGGCATCCTATCATAGATTTTTCTGATGATTATGTGGTTTTACACTATTCTTAGTGATGCTAAAACTATGATTTTTTCTTTTATTTAATGGTTTAAACAATAAGTAAATGGGTTAACATTTAATGTGATAGAAACTTTGATGATGAGAAGCGAAATGGGATGATGATAGGAGTAAATGATATTGTTATTATGCATAATAAATTTACATAGAATATGATTAACATTTTGCATCTTAACCAACTCTTGAACTCAACAAAGAAAAGAATGATATATTTTTTTGAGATTTTAGGTAGTGGATACCATGGGGTAAATATTATTTAGTTTCCTATATTTTTATTATGTGGGAAGAATAAATCAAGGGAATGTCTTAAAAGGGTGAGAATATGTTTTTGGTTTGGAAAATGAAACAAAGTAGGTAAATTTAATAGAAAAAATGAAATTTCATTTTATGTAATGGATGATAATATTTTTCATCATGTTGTATCATCAACTGACAATTTTTTTAAATAAGGAATGTATTTTCATTATTCAAATTAATTTTCTAAGGTGAATTGTGTTGTAGAGAATCAAAAAGTTTATACAGTTAATTTTTTATGTTGAAGATAAAGAGACTATGAATAGAATATAAAATGAAAGAGATATTAATAAATAAAATTATGATCCCTAGTTGATGTTTTTTGAAGTAATTGGGATGATTAAATTATCAATGTATTATAATTCAATTAATTTTTTATATTAATCATTGAATATATAAAAATTATTTAGTATAAGTTTTATTTTAAATGATTTTAAAAAATATGTTAAATGTTGCTGACGGACAAGAGAAATGATTTAATGGAAATGTGATATTTTTATTAAGGGGTGAAAACTCTTAATATGTTTTGAATTTATATATAATGATTTTGGGATAAAAAGATGTTGGATATGAATTAGTAAATTGAATAGTGTTGATTACCGTAAGGTTTTGATGACAAAGTTATTTATGATAACATTTATGAATTTTATAACATTCTTGTATTTAAGGAATATATCCAATAATATGTGTAAGGAATGAGGATTCATGTATATTTTCAATATGTTGTTATGGTAATTCAGGTTATTACCCGGTTTCAACATAATACATGATAAAGGTATTCACTTGTTCGGTATGTGACAATAAAATGACACTTTATGATATATAAAGTATTAATGTTAAGTTTATTTTTAGAAATTTAGTGCCTTCATTAGAAAAATTATTTTGGAAGGGTTATATGGTTAACTATTTATGGAATATTTTAAGTTGAAATTCGGATGAGGTTTTACAAATTAAAGTATTACTTCACTATATGAATAATTATACATATTGGATAAAAAACTATTTTCATATTTAATTTGAGATAGAGGGAATGACTTATCATTCTATTATGGATCACATTTTGTTCTTCAGAGATGAAAAATTACTCTCTCAGAGTAAGATATGAACTGGAAAATGATCAAGGAACAACTAAATGATGAGATAGTTCCTATGAAATAAAAAATATCAAGTTATTCCATTTTCATATATTCTAAGTCTAGATGGAAAAAATGAATTTCCAATATTAAGAAAAATATCTTGAAATAAAATTTTCTCTACTTATCATCATTGAGGATGATATCAATGATATTTTTCATTCCTCTTTGGTTTATGGTTTTGTTGTCATTAACCTTCTCCAGATCACCCAATTTTTTGTGATCAATAATCTCTTTCACTTTCTTCAATTATTTATAATTTTATCCCTATCTATATATTCACTTCCTACATATGTTCTCTTAGTTGGAAACATAATATGTGTTATTCCATATGAATTTTTCACATCACTTTCTCTATTTCAAGAAGATTTTTTATTAACCTGTTTTACGATGTGGGTTTCTAAGAAGGAATTTTTGAATATTAAACCTTTGATGACTGAGATGAATTTTGAGGGAGAAATTTATTTTAAAGGGGTAGGAATATAACAACCAAAGCATCTTTGAAAAATATTTTTTCCAAATGAATTTAATCTTTTCAATATTTTTCATTACACATATCACTATGTTTTTATTGCATTACATGAAACACTGATTTTTAATGAAATGTTACATATTATTAAAATATTATTATATGATACATATAACATAGTCCTTGGAATGGTGGGTATAAATAGGATTAACTTAATTATGAAAATATATGGTCTAAAAATTTATATCAAATCTTTGGTGACCATTTATTTAAAGATGATAAAATGAATACATTCTATGAAAACCTAGTTTTATAAAAATAAACTCATTTTACTTCATTAAATTTAAAAACTGTTTTGGTGAATGATTTAAACTAAATTTATAAATTATATATTTAATAAAATATTTAAAATTCATATTATGTATTTTCTAGACATTGAGATATGAATAAATCTAATTTTATGCTTAAAAATGTATTTTTATAAAAATTAGTTTTTAAAACTTTTTCAAAATTTAAAAAAATTGAAAATTTTGAAAAATCTATTTTAAAAAATAAACTTAATTCTTGAATAATAATGTCAAAATTACCTTAAGGTGAATTTTTTAGAATTTTCTGAAAAGAATGTTTTTTTTGAATAATGAAGAATGATTAATTTTAATAGAAAAATATATTTTAATTTAAATTATTTATAATGGAAAATTTTATTTTAAATTTGGATAAATGTAAAATTATTTAATATATACATCTATTAATCCAATTTATAATATTCTAATCATTTTAATTTAGAAATTTTTAAAAAAAATTATAAACGTTTGAATATTTTACCATTAAAAATCATATTTCTCATTGTATTTGTTGGATTAAATTATAATTAAATTTTTTCACATGAATAAATTGAATTTGGAAAAATCGATTTCATATTTTTAATTATAATTATATATTTTCACTAATAAGTAATTCTTGATTTTTTGTTCAAACCAAGGCTTTTCATTACTGTAAACATAGTCTAGTTTGTGTTTGTAGTCAATCCACACTATTTTGATCAGGTAGTTTGCAAGAAAAGTGATCTTACAGTACGAGATGACTACATCTATGAAGTTGGATTAATTTTTTATTGTTTTCCAGATTTTTGGGCTCCAAATTAGGAGGATGGATCATTCTTATAGAATTTTAGTTTTTAGGTATTGACTCATCATAAATATGTAAAAGGCCTAAGTTTCATGATGATTAGGTTTTGTGAAGACTGTATTTCTCAAAATGTTGATCTTTGTGAAGTTATAGAGCTTTATTAATACATGATGGAAAGATGGTGTCCTATATGACTATGAAAATAATCCAAAGTGAAAATTGGTTAACATTGATTCTTTGTGACTATGAGAAGCTTTGTGAATGGGTTGAATTTCCCTGGAACTTCTTGAATATAAGATCTTCACGAAACTGATTTTGGAGTTTCACAAAAAAAAATTGGGAGATTTTTATCTTTTCAAATGTCTTATTATATAAATATATGTCAACCCCACTTCATTTCACATGAAAAAAATAAAAGAAAAAGGTGAACCATTCTAAAATCATAAAATATTTGAGGTTTGTAAATCGGGTATTCATTGTGAGCCGAAGCATCAAGAAAAGATTGTCTTAGTTTAGAAAAATGAGTAGGTATCTTATAAAGAGAAGTTTCATGGTGATTTTCTATTCCAAATAAACTTAGTGTTTCATAAAAGTAGTGTTATTTATGAAGGTTGTAATCTTTTAGAGGGATCTTCATAATGGAGCTTCACAAATAGCAGTGGTGAAAATATTGTTTAAGTGAAAAATGTTTTCAAGTGAATCAACTTAGGAATACAGTGTAAGAAGAGTGTCATTCTATTAAATGATAAAGACTTAAATTCTAATATACAAATGTGACCTTTATGCGGTAAACTATGTAAGAGTTCACTCAATGCGGTGATCTATGGGGGGGTCTACAGAAGTGTTCTAAGGGAGGAAGTGTGTTATCCATAAAATCATGTAATGTCATTGTTCCTATAACAGAGCGATTGTGTCTGGTGTTATATATTCCAAAAATATTTAATATTAGTTGATTTAGGTATGACCAATACACTATCAACATATGATCCTTGGACTATCCCTTATTATTGATCCATGTAAAACTACGGTGTTGTCTCTCTGTAGGTGAATTTTTTATTAAAGCATGACACCATCAGACAGGTTTAACAAGGTCCTACCAAGATGGGAACAAGATCCAATGATTTAAAATAAAATATGACAAATTGATTCACCTATCCCATATCAGGTATTCTGGGGTCCTACATTTGTTTCCAAAATGAATAATGAAAATAGTAAAAATTAATTATCACAGTTAAAGTAAAAAATGGGTTTATTAGGGGTTAAACAACAAATAGAAGCGTAAAAATGACCAAAAAACCTATCTAAATCTATTTTCAACACCAAATTTTACCATATCATGTATGTGTCTCTATAATAATACATTTTGGATATTTTTCCATGAAAAAAAATCATAGGTACACATTTTCCTTCTTAAAAATTTAGAAGTGTTCCACTCACCTCACATATAAGTGGTCACCCCCTCTCATTTTTTCTTCACACCATCAAACCCTTTTGGTTTGGGAAATCCATTACAAAATCACTACCAAACATACCTCATCTCATCATATAATCCTAGTTTTGTTCATAAATACATCATATAAATTCTTTTGGTGAACAACTAAGGATGATACCCAAAGAAGAAGTAATGTTCTTTAATGAGAATTTTTATTTTATTTTTTCCGCCAAATACATCAATTGGTGTTCAACCATGATGATATAATAACCTCATTATCTTCCATATAATGATATGTTGTTATTTCAAGGTAATTACCATAAACCATCTCTAATTTCATCAAATTGGTTATGAAATCATTATTCATGTATTGGAAGAACTACCGCCTCACAAAACAATGTCATTAGTATGTCCATTTCCACCCCCCACAGATGGATATGATAATGGATATAAAGAATATATATGATATTTATACCATAATTATAACTCTACATTCATGTTATAATATATACCATTTTAATTTTCATTATATAAGGGACACAAGAAAGTCACTTGGATGAACTATGGACTATAGCCTCATAAAGTGAAGTGATCTATTCTCACAAACTCATTACATGAAAGATAATAAAGATAATGTTAAGGAATATATGTGAAAAAGATGAAATAATTATTATATTAATGAAATATTTATCCTCATAAAAAGATAATGTATCATTTAATTTCTTACATTTTCAGTCACTGAAAAATGATAATGTCATTTGGGTACGTATGGACTACCGCCGTGACGAGGTGATGTGACACTGCCATTTCATCACCATAACACATGAATGATCTATATAATAATATTTAAATAAATAACATGCTATTTATGATATTATCATCATTATTTTAGGATGAAATATTATTAACCTTCTTTCCATAATTATTATTAAAATGTAAAAACATTGTCTATACGTATGTACAGTCTTGCACCTCAATTATTGTAACATATTTCATTTCTCATCACCATATTTCATGACTGGTCATACAAATATAATTGATGTATAAATATTATAATTATTTCATGATTATTATTATGGATATTATGGAACCATGATCAAAGTAAGAGGATTGAAAATCAAGAATCAAAACATATTTGAAAAACAAAGCAGTTATTACCCAAAACCTAATTTTAATAAGAAATTATTAATAAAAGGTTAATGAATTGTCATAATTAAATAATATGTGTTATAATATGGTTCTAAAATAAATTTATAAAAAACTTATATTTACTATATAGTATTTTTAAACTTGTATTAAGGAAGTAGAGACTTAAGGTATGGGATTCCTGTCTCACTTTTTACTTCTATGAGACACATGTCATATTCACCACCTATTTATTTTATGTGGAGAGTATACTTTCCATGAGTGATTTTTATACATATTATCTTGAGAATTATTTATATTTAAATATCTATTCGAGTATCTATTTTTCATGGCGCTTATATTTCAAAATTTACCAAATTGGTAAGGGGTTGTTTGGATCAATTTTCCATCCTTGAGACATATGTTATATTATTCACCTACCCTATTTTATGAGGCTTATATGCAGACTATTGACATTTAATATAATCAATTTATTAATTCTCATTATATTATAATATTAATTTTATTTTATTATTTCATGGGGATTATGATTCAATGTCACTAAACTAGTAAGGTTTTTACATAAAATCTCATTGTTTATCAGGATTGTTAATGATCATTCTTCCAATAATGAAATATTATTATCTATCTTCTGTAAAATTCATGTATTTTATTCCCCTACAGTTATGTCATTAGAATACATTATTTCCATTCATTTTACTCTCTTTACATACTTAATATTTTAAAACTATGTTTTTAATAAAAAATGTATTTATTTCTCTCTTCGGATGAAAACCCCTTTTCTTCCAAAACCATTTTTTTATAAAAAATGTTTCAACAATGTTTTTAAAATTCACCAAATGATTAAGTAGAACAAAAATTACCATGTTTTATTTTTAAAAAAAATCCTAAAATGAATATTCATGTTTTTTTACAAAATAATGAATGTTTTTATTTTACCAAAAAAGTAAAGGTAATAATTTTTTTAACATGTATGAAAAGAACAGAACTACCATTATTATGGATATTACCTTCTTTGAAAATTAATTTATAATTTTTCATGGTTATTTTCCCAGAAAAATATTTTTGAAATGTTTTAAAATGTTTTTTTAAAGTGGAAGGGATATATTCCCTAATAAGTGTTTTAATTTATTTTTAAATCTTTATTTATATGTTTTCAATGTAATTTCCAAAGGAAAAAATTTCTAAAAAAGTTATGTTTGAAAAAAAATTAAAATATGAAATCATATTTTCCTAATGAAATGTATTTAATGATTTTTAACTCTTACTTTATCTGTTTTCTAGTTTATTTTGAATGAAAATGAATTCTAAAAATTTTTTAGAATTTTTATTCATAAAAAAATTATTTTCAAAGTCAAGTTATCTTCATCAAGAAATACTCCATGTGATTTATCATTAAAAATCATTCACCATCTAATATGGAATCCCTTGATCTAATTTATGATTTTATAGGGATATTGACCAAGGATGCCAATCTTATTCTTTATTTGATATTTTTATTATGATAAGATGTTTATCAGACCCCTTTCTATCCCATGGGTTATACTATGATAAAATTATTATGAAACCCACTATTTTTATTTGGGTTATACTATGATGAAATGATTAAAATATTATGAAACCAATATCTTTTTAATAGGTTATACTATAATGAAATGTTTATGAAACCCATTCCATTTAATGGGTTATGATATGATGAATGTTTTATGATATTTTGGAACACATTAATATGGTTTTCATTATTAGATGGGTTAGACCTATATCTCCCTCCAATGCATTGGGAAAAGATTTATATCTCATGAGACAAATAATACTAGAATGGGGAGTGAATATGGTTTGGTGATGTACTTTGTCTGATATGATGGTCTTAAGAGTGAACCTTGACTGCTATGATGGTTTGGGGAGTAAACACATACCAATATGATAGCCTTATAAATGATCCTTGACTACAATGGAAATGATTCACTATGCTAATTTGTATGTAAAATTTACATCTATTATTCCAATTATATGCTCTCTTGGATCATGTTCTTTGATTTATTATGATTCATGTCTTATAAACTATCAATAATTATTTAATGACTCATGATTTTGATTTATTATATGTAAATTATGGTTTTAAATGGTAATTCTCATTTTATCATACCCATATGATCATGTTATTGGTACATATATCTCTTTTTTACCCTTATTGAGAATATATAGTCACCCATTCTTATGTATCATTTCCCTGAGATTTGAATAAAGGTTTTATGTAGGTTACATTTATACTAAATGGAGAATACCATTATTATAGATCATGACAACCCTTATATTTTTTACACATTAATTATTTATTTATTATATAATATTACACATAATAAATCCTGTAAAATTGAAAATTATAATGTATTTGGGAATTATGTACATTACATAACTACTTAAAAAAGAAAAAACATTGTCTTTATTGAGAAATTACATAACATGGTCAAACATAAGACTACATGGGATAACATGGGGACATACATAAGAAAGGGGTGATCTATAAAGCCCGGTACGGGAATAAACACAACATAACATGAACAAAGTAATACATGTTACAAAATGGAATACCAATGAGGAATTAAATTGGTGATAATCATAAATATGAAAAATAAGACATGATATAGAAATATAACATAAAGGCAACATTATAAATTTGGAAACATATTAAAAACACAGTAATATAAACATATGTCCAGTTTAACTATAAGGAAATCATGATGGTAAAAGTCCTATAATGGAATTAGTTTTATTTATAGTCCCACAATGATGTTTCATGATACTAAATAGTACCCAATACACTAGAGTTCCATATAATGCTGGGTTCACCTGTCACTTTCACTTCATTCTCATGCTTATGTTTCCCACATAGATCATACAACAAGGATTCATAAATTATCATAATTTATTCCAAGATAAATTAGTGTGTAGTAAATAGATGTATGTCCTCAATAAATAATTCTAAGTTCCTTAAGTTGAACACCCTTGATAGGAAATGGGTATGGGTATTCACTACACAATAGTTTGGTATGGAAAATCATGATGAAATTTCAGTAGCATAATGGGGGCTAACAATGTTCATAGGAGGGATTGATGAGAGTGAAAAGGGTATCATATAATTTAGAAATAAATTTGAATGTAAGGTGATATGTAATAACATATCCCATTATAAAAAAATGATGATAAAATACATAAGATAAAGAAGATAATTGAATAAATATCAAAAAGGGAGGATCACTTACATTTAGAGTGTGACACAAAATTCTTGGGGGAGCTTCTTGTGACCTTGGGGAACAATGAGAGGACCCTAGAGAGAGGATTGAATATTAAATACATTATCAAAGTACTTTTAATGAATATAAATGGGATATTTGGTGGGTTTATATAGGAAATGAGTGGGGAATTATTTATCATTTCTCAAACAAAGGTTTTTGGCCCTATATAATAAAATAAACAAACCAAAAAAATTCCCCATGGTTTCTTCCTATGGATTTTACCAAATGGTATTTTTTTTATTATTATTTTATATGTCCATGGGATTCAAATAATAAAATAATACCCTTGATGATGTGGAATTGGTTCATACTCTTAAAGAAATGATTTTGAAACCATAAAATATATTAATGGTTTTGGAGGATTCATAATAGCATTATAAAATTAATCAAATAAACATAAAATTAAATTATTTTATAGTTAAAACATATATTTTTTTATTGATACCCTTTATAGTTAAACACCATATATATATACCATATTTGATTTTTACCCAAAAATTTGACTATCCTTGAAAATAATGAAAAATTCACTGTTGGATAATTTTGATGTTATGATTCCAAAAAAGTATTAATTTTATCTAGATAATTTTCTTAATATGTGAATTTTCACTTTTAAAAAACTATTCAACATTTATTGAGAAATGTTGGGTTTTTTTACAATAATAGACTTTGAAACCTCATAAAAATTACATATGACTTCTTAAAAATTGTATAAAAATTTATATTTAACAATAATATTTCAAAAAATATTATTTATTTTAAAAAATCAATTAATTCATTAAAAAATATTAATTGAGTTTTAATATAAAAATTATGAACATGTGATTTATTATATAGAAAATTATTTATAAAGAAGAAGTAAATATAACCATTATTTTATTGAAAATATATTATAAATTTTCATACAATTATAGTATTAATACACGTCCCTTCAATGCAAGAAAAAATTCTATAATAGTAAGGTGCGCAATGATGAGACTTTCATGGGGTGGTTCGGTGTATGTGGTTTGGATCATGATCCCGTTGATCTTGGACTTATGTCATAAATTATTTTGCTCACGATTAAGTTGTTGGATATCATATTGGTCTTGATAAATGGAGAATGTCAAAGAAGTTGTCTCTGTTGGAAGCTCTGATAAATGGGCACCATAGGGTATGATCTTAGTGGTTAAGACCATCACTTCCTTTGACTGTGTTAATTGGATTTTTTAAAACCCAATATTTATACTAATCATGTTATCACTATTCAATAATCGTATTTTAAAAGGAAATAATTCTTAATATTATTTTAAATCTAATATATTAAATCCAATTAAGTGCATGTTTTTTCTATAAGCATAATACATAATAATACAATTATTAAATCAGAAGAGGAATTTTATTTTTAAGTGTTCATGTTGTTACATAGATGCTGAAGATATTTTATCAAATTATAGTAGTGTTTACCTAGTCTCTAAATATACTAAACAATTATAGTCCTCAGGTTTATGTTTGTGTAATGTATTGAATATTCATTTAAAAAGATATAATATATATGTATTAAATGCATGGGCCACTATAAAATTATGATATATTAATTTTACAAAATAAAAAGTATTTATTGAATATCATATATATATATATATATATATTTATATATTTATTAAATCCCTTATCATAAGACCCTTTCCTAGGCAATGATGGAATGCCAGTTACATCTATTTGTGAATGGTTAGTCCATCGTACAAGTAAATGATGTTTTCATTTTCCATTTTATGGAAGAGGGGATATATTTTGGATTTTACATTAACATAATAAAATCTTGATATATGGGAGATACTCTTGGTATAATATAATCATTCATGAATAATATTTTAAGTAGGTAGAATAATAAATTAAAAAAAATTCTTGATTAAAAACTATACCTCTTCTTCGGAAAACCTATTTTAATTTACACAAATAAATTCCTAGGTCGGTTTTAGGATAAATTAAAGGTATTTATGGAAAGGGGAGGGTTTTAAAGAATTTATTTTTTAAGTATTGGCTAAAACAGAAGGATATTAAAGTGTGGAGAGTAAATGAGAAGAGCGGTCCTTTAATAAGTGTGGGAGAGGACCCATTGGGGAATTTCTAAAAGGAACAAAAAATGATAAATCTATTTCCAATAAAAATGATTCCAAATTCCCATATATTAAAATTTGGGATAGAATATAATCTCAAAACATGACCATAAAATAGTATTTATAGAAGTATAATTTAAAAATTTCCCATTATCTTTTGGTTTAACCCTCAGTTATATCGTTTTTACCTTAACTATGGTAAATAACTTTTACCGATTTTATTATTCATTAAGAAAAAAAATTAAGTTGATATAATTAAATATTATTAGTCATGATGATTACAAATATGGAATCCATTTTATCTGATTAAATTAATATAATTATTATAATTTAATTTAAAATTAAACCTTCAAAATGTGTTGACTTGGGTTTTTATGAAATGCATTTTTCACGCATAAGATGATCTTAAAATAACTATATGACTCGTAATAATCCTTATTTGGATTAAAATTCATATAGTAAAAAGTATTATACATACAATTAATTTAAATAATTCCCTATTAGGGTTATTTTAATTAATTAAAATGGATAAACATTATGTACTAAAAAATGTTTTCAGAAAACTACATTTTTAAGCATAAAAATAAACTTACAACAAAATCATGAAAATTTCTGATCCAAATTAAATAAAGTAAATAAAATGTTTTATGTAGCTTTAATACTAAATAAAAAATATTATTGTACATTTACATTAATTTACTTAATAAAATGAAATAACATTATTTGAAAAATACGTAATTTTAATTTTTCACTGAAAAAATAATAATTTGAAAATAAATACCAAAATTTCACCAAATGTTAATTTAAACATTATAATTTTAAAAATTAATATTATTTTATAAAATTCATTTTCTAAAATTTCGATAATTTATCTATAATATTTTATCATTAGAAGCTATAAATTTTTTTTTTGAAAAAACTAATTTTTTAGGAATAAAATGTCTTTACTAAAATAATGTTTGATTTAATTAATATGTATTTAATGAAAAATTTATATTGCATAGGACCATTTATTATATTTTATAATGTGGTTATTCAAAGTAATATTCTCCATTTAATAGCTAGTTTATATCATTCATATTTAAATATTAATATATCACTATTTGTTTAGGATCAGTGTTGCGTGTCGTATAAAAATTCGAATATACATTTAATTTTTTTAACTAGAGGTTTTATAGTAAGGGTATCACATAAATTAATCTAATATTAGATATTAAACTATCCATTCAAACTCTAAATTTTATAATTATGACTTATCATGTCTATAGCTCCTCTTTGATAGAAGTTTATGTGAATGTACTCCCTATAAATATTGTTATTCTACCTCTAGTTCAATATTATGTGATTTGGGTCATGGATTTCCTCCTTCGGTATTTAGCCAAAATCAATTTCCATGGAAGGTAAGTCACATTTGATATCCTAAATTGACCTATGATCATATATCAGTGTAAGTCTAAATATTAACATCTTATAGAGATAACATCCATTATATGAGTATTAATACCCACTTTAGAGGGGTATCAAGTGTAAATGGTTAAGTGAAACATTGAATTGATGATATTATTAATGTGTAGGAATATTAGAATGTGTTTATTTAATAGTTTCATAGTCTTATAGAAATTAGTTTTAGTTATGAAGAGAAATAATACATGGTGTTATACTTATTTCAAATAATCTTTATATAATGTCCCCAATTGAGTTATAGGAATTTGAGAAAAAAATCCAAGAGAATATGGATAATGAATTTATACACCCAATTTTCATAACTAGGGGGTGTACTATTTCGTTTTTTTTGTAATAATTATGGTTTAATGTTACTTTTCATTGATAATAATGATCATAAAAAATCACTATCAAGAACAGGTATCATCTACCCTGTATTTAAAACTTATTTAATTAGCTATATAGATCTTAATACTTTTATAAGACTGATCTTCAATTTGGGTAACAGTAATTAGTGGTAAAAAAGTTTATATTCCAATTATTTACCTCTATAAAATATATATAGACTATGAATTTTTAGTGAATTCATTTGGACATACCAACACCCCTATTATATCCATAGATTTTATTAATAATGTATTTAGTGATTACTTTGATTTTGTTTTGGTAGTATCTATAAATGATGTTCTTATATATTCAATGATAAAGTAAGAGAATAAATATATTATGAGGATCGGGTTAAATACCTTGATAAAGTAAAAATAGTATATCAATTTTAGAAAATGTGAATTCATGTTATAGAATATATCACTATTGGGACATGTAATCCCTAATGATAGTATATCTGGGGACCCCTCTATGATTAAGGTTATTGAACAATGGCCCACAATGACCATAATGAATGATATACATATTTTTATTTGATTATCTTGATATAACCTATGATTTTTTATAAATTTATAATGGATATAAAATATATTAACCATAATGAATCAAAAGGGATCCAAGTTTCATTGGAAAAATCAATGTGAAGAAAACTTTAAGGAACTGAATAGGGGGTTGGTTGGTGAACATATTCTCACACTATATTGTAGTGAAGAATGGTTTTTGATATATAGTGTGTTATTAAAGAAGGTTCTAAGATGTGTTCTTATGAAAAATGGCATGGTAGAAGAGTATGACTCTTGAAAGTATATAGTTCATGAGTAAAATTACCCAACTCATGATTTGGAGCTAGAAACAATGTTTTTTGAAAATATGGTTGTATTATCACTATAGAAGAAGGTTGGAAATATATGTTAATAATATCATTTTGAAGTGTATATTAACATACTATGATTTTAATATTCACCAAAAGATTTGGTTGGAGTTGATTAAAGATTATAACTTCAAAATACATTACCAAAATGAGAAAAAAAGAAGGTAGATGGTGGTAGATGTTTAAAAGACGACGGTATTTTAGCTATGATATGGATTCAATGAGATACAATACTTAGGTATTTGTATAGTATAGACATTGAAATATTTATGTAAGGGTAAAAATACTATATTTCTTAAATTAATGTTCAACCATCCATCCATGAGATGATTAAATAATTTAAAAATGAGGATATTGAACTAAAAAAGAAGGTTAGTAGTGTTCTAGAGTTCAACTTTTACTATGTTTTAATGATAATATTCAAGAACAAGTAATGTATCCCAAAAATACTATAATTTAATATAGAATCGTTGGATAAAGAACATATATCATCATTTCGTATCCATCCAATAAGTACAAATATGTATAAAGATATCAAAGATATTTTTTGATGGAAAAACATTATGAGGGTTATTGTAGAGTATGTATCTTGATTTCTGGTGTGTCATTGAGTCAATTATAAGTAATATATGTATTAGGGGAAGATAAAAAAATAACCAAAAAAATTATAAAAATTGTAAATCATCGCCCTGGATTTCATCATAGGACTCTCCCAAACATCTAAAGGTAATAATTCCATTTTGGTTGTAGTTGATCACCTGAAAAATTTAGTTTCTTTTATTGCTATCAGAGAAGATATCTCATTTTAAAAACTTTATATGACATAAATTAAGGAAGTGGTAAGGTTTCATGGTGTATCAATTTTATTTTTATCTGATTGAGATCTTATCTTTTCCTCAAAATTCTAAATTGGTCTTCAGTAATCACTAAATAAAGATTTAGAATTTATCACTACATATAATCTTTGAAAAGATGGCTAGTCTTAGAGGACCATTAAAACACAAGAAGATAATATAAGATCTTTCCACATGTATTTCATAAGTGGTTGGGATCACAACTATCCTGAAGGATAATTTTCATAATAAAATATATTTTACTCATTAATTTAGATAGAAACATATGAATATCTAGATGGAATTAATTATAAAACTTTGACATGTCAGCATGAAGTTAGATAATTTGAGCTATTTTGACTAGATATAATCAATGAAATTGTAGAAAAAATTAGAGCTGTTAAGAAACATAATAGGGATGCTCAGAGTGGATATATGATTTATGCTAACACTCAACAGTGATATATAGAGTCCAATATGTGTAAAACATTATTCTTACGAATATCCCCTTATAATAAAGTTATGATATCTGTAAAAAATAATTTTGTGACCAAGATATATTGGTCTCTTGAGATTCTTGAACATATTAAAGTGTATAATATCAATTGGAACTTCCAAAAAACATCAATCCAGTTATTAATGTGTTCTATGTATCGCTTTTGAATAAGTAGAAACTTGATCGATCACGTGTATTAAACATTGAGGTTCAAAAAATAGAGTATGATCTTTCTTTTGAGGAATAACTAGTGGATATTCTATATTGTATATATAAATTATCACAAAATAAGACCACCCACCTGGTCAACATTTTTTAATGAAACATTAAATCATAGGAAGCTAAGTCAAAACCTAAGCATGTAATGAAGTATAAGTATCTCCATCTGTTTCCATTAGAATAATGGAATTGTGAAGGAGAGATTTATATAAAGTGTATAATATAACAACCCATGATTTTAGAATATATTTCTCTTCAATATATTTAATGTGTTAAATAAATTTTATCGCATGTAACTCTGAAAAAATTAAACCATTTAATGATATATTATAATGAGAGGTAAACATTATTAAATTATGAAAATACAATGTGAAAAGTCATAAATAAAATTATAATTAAAAATAAAACCCCAATGTAAATAAAAATATATTATAATGCATTATTATAAAAAATTATAATAACTATTCATATATTATTGTTATATTAATAAAATTATCTATTAAATTAAAGTTATGAGAAATTAGTATCATCCAAGAAATAAATAAGTAACAACAATGAATTATAATTTAATGATCCATAGTTAAATGAAAATTTTTATCGTAAAAACATTGCTTTTACTATATATTATATATGATTTATTGAAAAGAAAAACTTTTAAAATTTAGAATTTTATTTTAAAAAAAATATCATTTTCAGACATAACATGAAAATATTTTAGTAATATGAGATTTTTTGATTTCTTTAAAAAGATTAATGTTTATGTGAATAGTAAAAAATCACAAATATCTTGAATTTTATAACATAATTAGGAGATAATTATGTATTAAATATTTATGATACCAGTTTCTTGAAAAATATTTCTTTCATATTTGAAATTATATTTTTAAAAATATTTTGTTAATTTTATAAATCTATATCTTAAATTTTGGAACTCAGGGAATATTTTTTCAAAAAATAGGTTTTATGCAGTATACACTTATCATCTTAGAATAAAATTATCCCAATTTTTGAAATTTAATATTATGAAATTGTTTTCAATTTTTTAATCAGCATATCTAAATTTTTTAATATAGTTAATTTTATTTTTTTTCATCAAAATATGTTACCGAGAATAAAAAATAAGTTACCATAGTAAAAGTAAAAAAACATAAATTAAGGGGTAAATGGATACAATTTCTCAATAATTATCCCTTATTCGTGTGGATTACTGGTTGTTAAAAAAATAATCATTTCATATCCATTATATTATACTATTAGAGACACTTTCCTTTGAATGTGACATTCCATTAATATAATGTTAGGAATTTTTACGAAAGTTCCCACTTTTAATTATAAAATGATCAATTCCCCACCTCAATTATACTCAAACATTCATCCTATAGATAAAAAGCTAATAAAGTACCTCACTAAAACCCATTTAAATATTCTATATGACCTCTCATAAAATACCACCTTTAAAATCCTTCATCCTTTCAAAAAATGAGTTATTCCAATAAGTAAGGTAAAACATCTTAATCACTCCTTTTTCAATTATACTACTTTATTCATTCTTATACCTTCTCCATATATATTAAACACATGCTAAAATAATCGCATCATTATCATAATTATTCTAAAATTTTATTATATTAATTCAATAATCACTATTTTACCTTCCTCTCAACCATTCAAAAAATGAAAATGTTGCTTATGCATACATAAAAAATGTCCCCTCCATTAACAATGTATTTTTTTC
Source organism: Viscum album (assembly GCA_963277665.1). NCBI lineage: Eukaryota > Viridiplantae > Streptophyta > Magnoliopsida > Santalales > Viscaceae > Viscum > Viscum album. Next base: position 136,714,298 of record OY728131.1, read on the forward strand.
ATAACTACCTATAATATATATTTATATATATGAATATAAATAATATATAGGATATTAGTAGATTTTTTATCACTCTATGAAGACAAATTATTATTTACATTCATTTCCTTCCATCAATTGAAAAATTAAAACATCACCTGTGTGTATGTATAGACTATTATATCTATGATACAATGTATTTCATTATTATTTCCAAATTTAAATGTATAATTATAAAATAATATATATTAAATAAATATTATATTTATAACATGAATAAGATTTTTTATAACATGAAAATTTTGTAAGGATCAGAATTGTTCATTCAAAATATGAATTGGAAATGAAATAGTTAACACCCAAATATTAATTTTAATGTAAGATTATTAATAAATGAGTAATTAGAAATTATAAATTGAATGATATATAGTAATATAAGTATGAATATGTGTATGATATATACTTATAATAAATATAAATTTATTTTCCTATATTTCATATCATGTATGAAAAAAGTCGGGTCATGAGGGAAGGGTTTCTTCATCTCAATTTTCATTTATTGAGAAATGTTCTATATTCACCACAATATTTCATTTTTTAGATATATATATATATAATACATATAAATATATTTTAAAAACCTTTTTAAGAACATATGGTGATTTAATAATTAATTTATGGTTTATATTTCATGGGGTTTTAATTTAAAGTTTGTTAAATTTTTAAGGGTTTATGTTGCAATAACAATTTCTATGAGGATTATTAATGTTTAAATTTCCATTTAGGAGATTGTATGTTATTTTTATCTTATAACTGAAATATTTTCTCATCCTCTAGTTATATTTTTTGGTCTAATGTATTTCTTCCATTTTTCCATCTTTGGTACTCAAAAGGACCATATGAATTTTTTAAGAAAAATTAATCATATTTCATTATATTAGCTAGGAATATTTATCATTTTTATCCATCTTATTAAATTTTTTATTGAAATTATTATTTAATTTCAAATGATATATATATGTATTTTTCTACTATCTTTTACTTTCATTACAAGAATTTTAAATGAATCTTATTATTTTTTCTAAATGTGTCATTTTATAATTTCTTTAAAAATGTGAGAAATGAAGGTTTTTAAACATTTAATACGTGAATATATTTTCCCAATATCTTATAATTAATTCTTCATAAATATTTGATTACAATTTTAATGGGTTTTCCAAGAAAACAATTCAATTTATTCTATAAATTCTTAGTTTTAAATGTAAACAAAAGAAATTGATTTTTTCTCTTATTTTTAAAATCATATTTCTAATGCTTTTATAAATATATTTTTTATCAGTGTTAATATATTTTAAGTATTCTCATGATTCCCTCTATGATATTACGATTCCATTAACTTTATTTCTTTGGATGGATTATGATAATGATGTTTTGAGGATGTTTTTATGAAAATGATTTATTTTGCAGATGTTAATTATGTAATGATGAAATGATATTTTTTAGGGGGATTATATGGTAAAAATATGTATGGATTTAATTATATAAATGTTGATCCTAGAATTATATATCCATATAATTCAGTAGTTAATTATTGATATATATTGATATAATATGAACTGGGATGGGTAATAACTTAATCCATTATAGGATTCTTTCCATTATGCCTATTAGGATGGCTATGGAGCCCAAACCAATACAATACTAAGAAAATTTATTAAGGAGAGGGTCTAAGTGAAAAATAGTTATAGGGGCCTAAAATAGTGGAGCTCCAAGGAATCAAATCTTACATGATTAATTTATTCTAGAGGAATGGATCATGTGGACGAGAAAACAATCTAAGGAGATTGAGGGGTGGCATCTGAGGTGAGGAAGACAGCCAAAATATTTCCCTATTTCCATGTATGAGTAACCATCATATGAATAGCTAAGAGTTTTTATATTTTAGGACAAGGTAAATGATATACCATGGGACTTAGATATCCCCCTGATGTATCCATGTAAGATATAAGAGTTTGTTTCAACCCAATTGAATAAAATAAATTGGAAATATAGGACTCTGTCTAATATTTTATGATGATCATGGCAGTTATCCTTGAATAAGAAAATGATTTTTTATTTTTTTGTTTATGATTTTTTTCTTATGGTTATGATATGATCTCGGGGATCATAATTGATTATTGATGATCTCTACTATTATAACTAATTTCTTTTTAATAATCAATATGTCATGTAATATGATTTATAGTATATTACTTATTGGGTATGTTTTTTTAAGTTATGATCATGTTATCATAACCTTATTATTATCTTTTCTCTCTCTTATAATCATCATTCAATATCTCCCATATTTACCCTTTTTAAAAATTTTATACCACCCATTATTATACTTCTATTTCTCTATGTTATGATGGAAGGTATTGAGTAGGATGCATCTAAGAAAGATACTATATGAGAAGAACATATCAGACATATTGAATGTTGTTTTTAAATATTTTTATTATGTTTCTAGTCCCCAAACACATTTTTCTTACAAATGAATTAGGAAGGGTTCTAAAGGGTTAGGTCATATTAGAGTGGTATCAGAGTCAATATATATTATCGATGAAGTCTTGAGACAAAATCCTTGTGATTTTTTCTTTGGGAAGAATATAAAAAAAGGTTTCATGTTGTCTTGTGATAAAATAATAGTCCAAGGAACCCAACATTATTACAGAAATCTAACGTATCATTTTTATAAAACACTGATAAATGTTTAGTACACTTATAACTTTCAATAGTCATTTGAATTATAAAATTAGACGGTACATGAATCATGTGTCTTATAAGATGATAACTTTCCCTAGTTCCTACTTAAATTAGTTAATTATATATGATTTAGTAAATGGGGGTTCAATTTATTGAGTACACGATGTCACCCCATGGTTAGCCGTCTCAGATTTAATGTTATTGTCATGATAAGGAAAATATAGTAATAAAGCCTTTTATCATTGATGATTTGATAATCAAGGTATAATATCAAGGAACTGAGAAGATATTATCACTACACCATGAGTAGAGGTAATATTAGAGTTCCAAAGGATCGAATAAAAACTAATAATGGGGGGAGGTTGAATAATTTTTTCACTTTTTTGAGTTTCAATACATTTTATAAAATTAAAACCCACAACCTGTTAAGATATATTTCCTTATCATCTTTTTATAAATACTCGTGAATGTAAAAGTAGCAAATAAAGTAAATAACACACGATTTAAATGGTTTTACCTCAGTGTGTGAAGAAACATTCTTTCAATAGCTACTCTTGTGGGTCTATAGAAGTTTAATATTAAGAAGAAGTGAATACAACTTCTTCCAACTCCCATTATACACCTTCTATCTTATGATCTAAATTATTATACCATATCCCATATGTTTATAATGTTTTATTATAAAAAAATTTATCCAAATAAAATAATGAATATTTTTTTAAAATTTGTCCAAAATTTCTTAGTTTGAATCCTCAGTCTGATTTGGCTAGATCTGATTTTCTCAATCTGATGAAGTCAATACAATTCCCACATACTCAATACTAACTTCTCAATATCTTCTCATAAACTCAATATTATGCACTCAATATGATGAACCCATTCTCAATCCTTAAAACTCAAACTCTACTTAGAAACTCAATACGATAGACTCTATATGATGAACTAATTCTAAATCAGTGAAAATCAAACTCTACTCAGAAACTAAATACGATGGACTCAATATAATGAACCAATTATCAATATAAAATACAAAAACCCTGTTTAAATTCTAAATATGATCCTCCTCTGTCTAATGGGAACTTTCACTTCCAATTCTCTATTGCTCCGCCTTTTGTGATTATGTGTAAAGTTACAATGAATTAATTATCTGAGAGACTATTTATTGGTGAATCAGAAAAAAAGAGGGAAACTAGAAAACATTCACCACTTCCTCAAATTTCACAACTCATAAGAGATATTCTCACTTAATCTTATTCATTGAATTATTCAATCCTTCTCTAATTTCTTCGATATTTAGAAAAAAATTAATTTCAAGATTTTCCTCATAAAATCTTCATTAACATTGAGAATATTATTTTTGAGTATTCTTCATAATCAGCTCATTAGAATCCATTTCCCTATGAGCTCATTATGATTTTTTTCCTTCTCAAATAATTAATATATTATTCCTTCTTAGATTATTATGGTATGTTTCCTTCTCAGCTCATTATGATCTATTTCTTTCTCAGCTCAGTATGTTCAGTTTCATTCTCATCTCATTATGATCAGTTTCATTATTAGCTCATTTCAATCTATTTCCTTCTCAGCTCATTACAATATATTTTCTTCTTAGCACATTAAGAAATTTTTCCTTCTCATATCATTATGAATTTTTTTCTTTATGATCTCATTAAAAATCTGTTTACCTCTTAGGTCATTACAATTAATGTTTCTTTATCAGCTCATTATGATTTTTTTTCTTTCTAAGATCAGTATGATTTTAGTTTTCTTTCTCACCTCATTATGATTTCCATTTCATTCATATATCATTATGATTTATGTTTTCTTTCTCATCTCATTATGATTTCTATTTCTTTCTCATATCATTAAGATTTTTATTTTCTTTGACATTTCATTAGAGAAAATTAAAACTGCCATCAATCAATATTTTCTAACTCTGAATATTTTGGATATGATTATCTTTGATGTCATGATGATGGACCTAATTCTGATTCTCTAAGTCAACAAAAACAACATTCATTAAAACAAAATAAAATTCTCCTCCTTTATCTATGGGTTAAAACATTCTCCAACATTCATCTTTCTTAAAATACTCATTACAATGGACTGGGTTTGATACCAGAATAAAAAACATTATTATTCAAAAAGGTCAATTTAAAAAAATAAAAAAAAGCATTGTTAAAATGATTTATCAAAAAGGTTCTTCAATCTCTCACATTGGATTTTTTAACAACCCTTGTTAATAACTTTTTTTAACTCTCATAATTTTTTTCACAACACAACATTTGTAAAAAAACTCATGTTTTCTAACTTTTATCAAAACATAGAATTTCTCAAAAGAGAGTGTCCTAACACCACACTACTGCATAAAGTACTCATTTTAAGGAATTTCAACCCTAGGTGGATGAAAATTTTGTGTCCATATATTGATAAACTCCCCCTCACTTTTATCTTTTTATACTATTTTTTTCTCTCCCCCATTTTTTGATAACCACACATTCAGATTCACAAAATATTGATAAGTAAAAATTTATTACAATGTACAATGTTATTAATTTCTCTACCCCTTTTTAAACATAATTCAAAGCATGGTGGGGGTACTTCCTTATGAATTTTATGAAGGGAGTATTTTTCACATGAAGTTTCATCCTCAATTCGACATACCTTTTTTGGCATTGATTTTGAAAAGATATCAGTAATCTGATACTTTGTTTATATGTGTTTTTGAAAAATATATCTAGAAGAAAAATTCTATTTGATAAAGTGAAACTTTATATAAATTTTTATTAATCTTGAGTGTTGAACATTGTTTTTTTAAAGATAAATTTCACTCCAATTATCACAATTTATCTTCATTCGGTTATAAAAATTTCCTTTTAAATGTTCTAGTTAAAAATTCATCCACATCATTTGAGTACAAGATTTTATAGATACAACATACTCAAATTTCTCTATGCACGAAGTTAATAATATTTTTTTCTTACTATACCAACTCACACAACATTCACCTATGAAAAATGATATTCCTAAGGTTGTTTTTCTATCATTATAATCTCTTTCCCCATCAGAATCAGTATAACTATGAAACTTCATCTCACATTTTCTTTTGTATAACAACCCATGTGAATTTTTTTTCATTTGACATATCTAATAATTATCTTTTATAATAACATATTTGATTATTTTATATTACATTGATAACTATCACACAAAGTCACAACATAAACAATATCAAGCCTTAATGTTGTAATATAATGTAGGATTCCTATAATCTTTTATAAGAATTTCTATTTCACAATTTTTCTGTATTGATATTTACTCGAATTTTTTCTCATTGATATAGGATTAGAATATTTTTTAGATTATTCTATGCTAAATTTTTGTAACAATTAAATAGAAGACTTTTCTTGAGATTGGAAAATGTATTTTTATTTTTTTGAACTGGTATTCCATAGAAGAAAGTTAATTCCCCCAATATTGGTATTTCAAAATTAATCTTCATTTCCTCATAAAATTATTTAAAATCATCTTCTTTATCCCCAAAAAAATTATATCATCAACATAAATAAATAAAATTAGATTTTAAGAGTGAAAATATTTAACATATAAGTTTATATCAACTTTTCCTTTAGAAAAGTTCAATATTTGCAAATAATTTTCATTTTTAGAATACCATGCACATGGATATTAGTTCATACCATGCAAAGATTTATTCAATTTGAAAACTTTGTTTTCATCCTCATCAAGTTGAAACCTATAAGATTTTTTAATATAAACATATCCCTTAATCTCACAATTTATGAAATATGACATTACATAAATTTTATAAACATTGTAATTTCCATGGGAATTCCCTATAAGAAAAATTAGAATAGTTTCTAGACTTTTAACAGGGGAAAAGGTTTTATCAAAATGTGCACCTTACACCTTCGAATATCCTTTACAAACAATTCTTTCTATATTTCTTGAAACTTCTCCATTCACGTTAAATTTTTTTCAATAAATCATCTTTGTTTTGATTTTTTTTTATCCATGGAACGAGTTCCCAGGTTTCATTTTTCTCAATTTAATCCAACTATTAATTAATACCATCAAACCATTTATTGTGTTGAATCGCTTATGAAACTGATTCCTATTCAACTTTTGAGATAAGTGAAGTCTGATTTTCTAATCTCAAGTTTCTTCTTGTATGAACCAGAGCCTTATAATTTCTAATAATGTTATTGGACCCTACATTTTTTTTAAGTAGGTAATTTAAATGTTTATTTCTGAATTGGAATTCCCTCACCACGTGGATTTTTTAAATCATGAAAAGGATATTTTTCAAACTTTTACAATTGTTGGAAATCTCCAATTTATCCTCCTCATCATTTTGAAAAACTTCTATTAAGGAATTTTGATTTTCAGTTAATTTCACATCATATAAGTCCAAAAAAAATTTAAATGCTTGTTTTAACATTTGTAACTTCATTTATTTGGTGAATAACACATAAAAGTTCCTTCCTCTTATTTCTCATCAAACATTCCCAGATCCGTATTTTTTATTTTGAGGAAACATAGACATCCAAAAACATCAATGTATTTCAATTAAGGTTTTTTGATATACCAAATTTAATAAGGAGTCATATTGGTATCTAGTCTCAACAATCATCTAGTTTGAACAAGTAAAATAGTATTAATATCTTTTTTCCAGGAAAATATTGAAATTTTTTATTCTGCTAACATACTTGTTCCCATTACCAGCAAGATTCAACTTTGTATTTCTATTACACCATTTTATTGTGAATTATAGTGAGAAATATACTAATATTTGATACCATGTTTTCTTAGATAAGCTTTAAAAGTATTTCTGGTGAATTCGGTACAATTACTTAATCTAAAATTTTTTATATAAACCCTCATTTCCTTCTCAACAGTTTTTCTGAAAAAACTTAAACATTTCCACATCCACTAACCTGTGTTTCATAAACATTATGTTTTTTATCTAAGTGAAATCATAAATAAAATTGATAAATTATACATATCCTTTTTTAAATTGGTGTCTCATTAGCCCACATAAATCGAAATAAATATGTTAGTGAGGACTGGTAAAATGAATCTCAACTCTCTTATGACTTTTATTTTTCATTTCCACTTTCTGAAAAGTAATAAAAACATATTCTTCTATTATTTTCAATTCTATAATGTTTCTAATAACATTAGATTTAGAATTTTTTTCATGTGTTTCTGTTAACTATGGACAATTCGTTGGTGCCACAATTTATTTTTATCTTCATCACTTAAGTAACAGGAGTTGTTAAATTCTTCTATTAGGAAAATATTCTAATTCTTTTATTCTCCTTTGGGAATTAATTATCCATATTTCACCATTTTAATAACACCAGAATATTTTGTAAAGATTAATTTTTTAAATCATCAAAAATTCACTTACACTAATTAATTTATGTTTTATACCATCAATAAATAAAACATCCTTAGATTTCATCTTTTATGCAATTTCATCCATTCTGATTCCTTTGATTTTTAAGTAACTATCATCACTAAAGGTAACTTCTCCTCCATCATGTCTTTCAAAATGTTTCCAGTTTTTTATATCACCTATCATATGCGAAGAACAAACACAATCAAGTATCCATGGCTTGTTCCATTTACTTCCTTTAAAATATTTCTCAACAATAAAACCTCTTTCCTAAACTTTCTTTTTTACATTTTTGTTTTCTTTTCTATAATAAGAAACTTATTTTGGAAGGAGTGTCATACAAATTTTTATATAATGAATAGCCTAAACACATATTTCTTAAACTTCTTCAAGACATTTAATTTTTTTAAAGTTTCTAACATAATGAGGTTTTTCTTTTATAACATCATGTGGGTTAGGAAAGTTACTAATTCGTCTACCACAATTGCATTAACTTTGTTAAAACCTTCTATTTTTAAGAGATAAATTGTGAAAAATTTATAAAACTTGAAACCATAGATTCAAAAATGACAATAATATCCAAAAAATAATGATTTTATATTTAAGAAAAATATTTATATGTAGAAACTTTATTGAGGTTGGAAACTTCTTTCAGCTATAACAAATTCAGGACATGGACCATTTTTTATTTTGAGTCAGTTTTCTACTTTATATAATTTAATTTTTTCTAAAATATATTCTCCACCCAAGAATTCCCAACACCTTTTCCAGAACATGAAATGTTACAAGAATCATATGAAACCTTAATTTTGGTGAGTGAATATTTCACATTATTCTTGTATTAATCCTTCTCAACAACTTTATAAGTCTCTTCTTTTCCTTAAAAAACTTTGTTGAAATTTTTATTCATATTTATTAAGGTAATATTATACTCAATAAGTTTTGATTGAAACTGGGTAACTTCTTATTTCTTAGCTTCCATATTCTTACTAAGATCTTCAACCATCATTCCCTATTCATAAATCCTATGTTTTTAACTTAATATCTCTTACATGTATTTATTATCATGCTTTATGACATATTTTATTCCATTTTAAACTTCTTTATAATATTTTCTCAATACTCTAATTTCTTTCTTGAGATTTATTTTCTTATTAAATGAAACAAGTTATTTAATCAGCTAATACTTTATAAGATTCTTCACCACCTTCTTCACTTTATGAGGAATCATTTTTTATCAACATTCACAATGATGGTTCTGAAATTTTCTGAACTCTAATATTAATAATAGTTTTTTTCAGCTGAGTCTGATTCAACTTTATTACTCAACATACTAATTTTTATTTTAGTAAACTATTTCATGTAATTTTCTAATGAAATTTATTCTTTATCATTTTTTTTTCACTTCTTCCATCAAGGTGTTTCATAGGAATCATATCGATATTCTACCACTTTCTTAATGGTGAAATTCATAGAAAAGTGTCTGATTCCACCACACTAAAAACATTTTAGAGGAATTTTACCGTCATATTTTTATCTTCCTATCTAATTTTCATTAGAGATTAGATACATAATTTTATAATTATACTCATCACTTTCTTATCTTTGGACACACAAGGTTCATCTTATCCAATATCTTATATTTTTATCTTTCCCATGGCTTCTAAATAAAATTAATCATTCATATTCTTTATAAAAACTGGTTCTTTTCTCATTTCTTATAAAATAATAAATTTATACAATTAATAAATAGATAAATTATCCTTATCTTCTAAAGAGTAAATTTTATAATCAAACATATCTGGAAAGTTTCTCATAAGTTTCTTTAAAATTGTATAATCTTTAATGACATCTATAAATCGTCTAATGTTTCAAAAAATAGAATTTACTCTGGTGAATTATTCATCAATAGTTTCTTCATCTCTCATTCTGATGTCTTCATTCCTACTACACAAGATTTGTATCTCTTCTTTCTTTACATTATTATTCACATGGAAAATACTTCCAAAATTGCCCCACATAATTTTTCAAGTATTGATACCCATCAACTTCTGATAAACAATATTTTATTAGGACATAAGGATTTAATTTCTATCATATCCATAAACTTCTATATTTCTATTATCAATAAACATCAAGGAGAAACAGTCTCAATAAGTGGAAAACTAATAGTAGCACTATCAACATCTTCTAGGACAAGAGATAGGAGACATGGAATCATCCTATTTCTCTATCCACAATATTTTTTTCCATTAAATGTAGGAATTCTTATACTCTTGAAAAAATTGATAATATTGGTGATAAGGATTTAACAAGGAAACCATGTATCTAATTCCAATTGATGTTACAAAGTATCGTATAAAAACTATGAAGGGGGTTGGGGTTGAATCAGTAGTTCACATTTTTTATGTTTCAATAATTTTTAAAAAAATAAATCCAATAACCTGTTAAGATATTTTTTATTATCATATTTTTTTAAATAGTCATGCATGAAAAATTAGGAAATAATATATAGCACACAATTTTTATATGGTTTGGCCCTAGTATGAGAACCTATATCTTATCCATAGCCAATCCTATGGGTCGATGAAAATTCAATATTATTAAGAAGTGAATAAAAATTATTCCAAGTCCCACTAGACACCTTCTATATCATGATAGGAATGATTATACTGAAATATGACAATTTAAAATTTTTTCTTATAAAACAGTTTATCCAAACAGTAGAATAAAGATATTGTTTCAACTTCTGCAAAGTGTTTGAACCCAAATACTAAGTCTGATGTGTTTGGATCTTATTTTGTCAATCCAATGAATTCAATACGATTCTACCATACTATATATATACTTCCTAAACTCTTAATAGAAACTCAATATGATGGAATCAATACGATGAACCCATTATAAAAATTAATAACTCAAACTCTATATAGAAAATCAATACGATGGACTCAAAGTGATGAACTTATTCTCAATAAACTCTGATAAAATGCTCAATATGATCTTCCTCAGCCATTTGGAAACTCTCAATTCAAATTCATTAGTTCTTAACCTTTTTCACTTAGGTGAAAACTTACAATGAATGAATGATATGAGCAACTTTTTATAGGTGATTCAGAAAAACGAAAGAGGGAAAATAAAAAAATTCCCCACTTCCTCAAATTTCAAAACTCCTAAAAACATTTTAATTTAATATTCTTTTTTGAATTCATCAATGCTTCTAATAATTATCTGAGATTTATGAAAAATTTAATTTCAAGTATGACCTCTTCAAATATTCATAAAAATTATAGAATCTTCTTTTTGAGTCTTCTTCATAATCAGCTCATGATGTTCTATTTCTTTCCTATATCAATACAATATGTTTCCTTGTCACCTAATTATGATGTGTTTCCTTATCATATCATTATAATATTTTTATTTCTCATGTCATTATGATCTGTTCTGTGTTAGGACCTTAGGATTTGTTTCCTTCTCAACTAATTATGACATGTTTCCTTCTCACCTAATTATGATTTGTTTCCTTCATAGATTATTACAATTTGTTTCAATATCATCTCATTACAAATCTTTTTCCTTCACCTTTCATTAAAAATCTAATTCCTTCTTAGCACATTATGATTTTTGTTTCCTTCTCAGATCATTAATATTTATGTTTCTTTCTTAACTCATTGCGATTTTTTTCTTTCTCAACTCAATATGATTTCCGTTTCCTTCTAACCTCATTACAATTTCAATTTTATTTCTCATATTATTATGATTTATATTTATTTATCACATCATTACGAATTCTATTTTCCTTCTCACCTCATTATGGAAAAGGAAAAACTCAATCATTCAATAATTTTTGACCCAGATTATTTTGTATTTGATGATCTATGATGTCATGTTGATGGACATAAGTCCAATTTTATGAGTCCATAAGATAAAAAACCTTTAAAAAAAATTTCTCCCCATTTATCTTTAGGTTGAAATATTTATCACCTTTCAACATTATTAAAATACTCATTGCAATGGACTGGTTCTGATTCTGAAATAAAAAAACATTCTTATATAAAAATGTTAGTTGTCAAAATATAAAAAAACATTTTTAAAACAATTTATCAAAAAGGTTATTCAAATATCCACCACCCATATTATTGATAGAAGATCTAATCATAGGGTAAATGGTACACATTACAATGTATGACATTATTAACCTAGGAATAGGGAACCGTATGAGTTTTAGTATAAGAGGCCTCTTGAGTTTCAAGAGGAGCCCAATCCTTAGACATTATAGGATTATAGAGAGTTGGTGACTCATGTATTTCTTTTATTTTAAAAACCCATTTCCTGAATATTAATTATTACATTGAGTATTGATGATGGAATAATTATTCATTGGTGGATGTTGACTACCCAGACTCATGATGAGGAAACTCTACCTAGGATTAAGTTTGAGAACTTTTTTATATAGGATTACTTTCCTATGATATTGAGGAACTTATAAGTATTGAAACCATTAGATATCTTAATGGAAACATGATTTTGTCATTTTACAGGAATAGGTTCATTGGACATGTAAGTTACTCCTTGAATAGTACATATAATGAATTATTATGATCTCAAGATTGGGAGAGGGCTCTAAAAGAAGATTTTATCTAGTATTATACCTCTATGTATTCCAACCTACACCAAATTTCTATAGGGAATCCATTATATTTATAGTTTCTTATAGGTGATAATAGTAAGGATTAGAGTGAGTTCTAGTTTGAGGTGGTTTCATAAATAATAGCTTATAATGACACCCATCAATATCTAATCATTTTCCTCATTACATTTAACAATCTTGGTCTAGGGGATAAAAAATAAAGAGCTTCTGAAGGGGTTCCAACTAGAATAGAGATATGTTATTCTATTATTATATAGTAATATGACATATGAATCAAGTTTATTTTACCCTTCATGCAAAAGTGGGGATCCAGGGTGGCACCATGGGAAAACCTATACATTAGAGAAAATATAGACAGATGGGTATACCTATGGTGTATAGAATGAACTAGAAGAAGTCACCTAAATTATAGGGGTATGTGTAACAAAAAAAGGATAAAAATATGTTTGATGCTTCATTCCACTCCCATTACCACCTCTAGGTGGCCCATGAAAGGCTTATGGTACTAGTTGTTAGCGCCCCACGAAGATTAATGGAATAGAGGGATATTACTAGGTGACACTAGCTATGGTTTGAGGTATGATATGTATGTTTACTACAATAGTAATCATACTTTTTGACCCTAATACAAGATATTTTTTATACTATATCATTAATTTAGGAGTTAGGGATACCAATGGAGCCCTTGGCCTAAACACTTCAGCTAAAGATTTCTACTTGAGGAAATCATCCTTTTATCCAATTACTCGTTTATTATGATCTTAATATGAGAATAAGGAGGTTAACATGGGATCTTATAATGGTATATATGAGGCCCTTTGATTTCATCATTATTATTGATTGTTTATCCAAACTATAGGATTGGGTAGATTCCTAACATTCCATAGTGATATTCTATCATGTAGTATGGTTCATATTCACAATAATTAATCAGTGGGCCCCTATAAAGAATTATAAAATAAAAATATTACTAATTTATAGTAAATTACCCATTATCTATTGAGATTATCTTTGTGTTCTATGATTATTTAATATATAAATTTTTTGAAATACTGAGGTAATACAAGAATTTTTTTTCCAAATGATGATACATGTTTTCCCCAAACCATGAAGTCAATTTGGGAATCATCTTTCACATTGGGGTTAAATAGATTTCATATGAATATTATCATAAGGATATGACTAACCTCAAGGATTGGAAAGTTTATTTGGAGTACCTTTTAGAGAAATGTTTCATCAAAATAAATGTATCCCCATGGGAACATTCTTCCCAATTATCTAAGAAGAATGGGAATTTTAGGATTTTTATTCACTACTATTATCTAAATTGGGTGATAGTTAAAATATTCTTGATCAATAGGATTTATGTTCTCTTTAATAAACTCAAGTGAGGGAAGTGGTTTCCAATGATGTTCCTCTCGATTAGGTATTACAATCTTTGAGTTCGAGAGGAGAAAGTCCCAAAGACAATGTTTAGATGTTGCTACAGACATTACAAGTTTCTTGTGATTCCACTCAAAGAGAAAAAAACCCATGTTTTCTTCATAGGACTCATGATATAGTTATTTCGTTCATTATTTGAGAAATTCTTGTAAATTTCTATTCATAACACCTTCATCTATTCTAGGATAGAGGATGAGTGTGCTAGTTATTTGAGGATTTTAAGGAATTTTTCAAGGGAACCAACTATATGGTAAATTCTTGAATTGAATGTTCTAGAATTAGAAAGTTGGTTTTGAGATCATCTTCATGTGTATATTAGATGGTGGCCCTAGGAATAATGATGTTGTGATAGAATGGGATCCACTTAATATTGTGTTTAATGTGAAAAAAGTTCATTGGATTTTAGATTTTACTAGACATTCATTTAAGACTTCTCAAGAACTGTTATTCCCATAACTTCCCTTACATAAAATGGAAAAACTCTTTTATGGTATGAATGTTTTCATATGAAATTAAATCAGTGGAATAATTAGTTGACCCAGGTTCTTGTTTTACATTTTCTAGAAGAAGGAGTTGACTATGTGGTGTTTTGTAATTTCTATTGAGGTGGACATGGATGTGTACATGTGTAGAGGTGGAAAAAATTGATCACAGGTCCAAGAAGTTGAAACCACATGAGTGGTGAGATTCCCAGTGATCATGTAGTCACCCTGAGTAGGGGAGGGGTGAATCAGTGATGATCACTATTTTAGCGATTAGTTAAACATATATTTTTTGTACATCCCATAACTTGATTAGACATATATAGTTATTTAGGACATATGCATGTATTTTATACACCCTTACTATATTATCTATTATAAAATTAAAACATTGAAAGGAAATAAAATCACATAGAAATGTTTACAAGGTCTCATCTCAGTATGAGAATCTACTTCTTATCGTGATTATTCTCATCAAGTCATATATTTATGACTAATAATCGTATTATAAATTATATGTAGAGTGGAAAGTTATTATCCCATAACCCACTCTTTATCCCACACACAATATTTCCTCACAGTAATTTGATTTTACATGTCACATTGGTTACAATATAAGAAACTATAAACCATGTAGAGGTCTTTAACTACCAAATAATCTTCCTTTGGACTTATTTTCACATCGGCCATATGATTATTCTAGTAAATTGAATTTATAGATATCACAAAATACCTTAGACATCAAAATTCACAACTTATGCTTATTTTACATAATATTGGTGTGGATCTTTGGATTCAATAATCTAAATCTATGGAAGTTAAAATCTCTATAACTTCAAGTTACAATATTTTCCTATCCTTATCCCAAATGAACTTATGATAACATCAAGTTTGAAATCCCTCTCCAATATTTCTTTTCTTAGAAACAGTTCTATTTATATTTTTCTCTCAAGTAATCAATTCCATTATCTGAAAAACATAATATCCTTTTAAGGTTTGATCCATCTCAATATTTTTTATTCCTTAAAATCTTCAAACATATACACCAGTAACTTTATTTATATGAAAACCTTCCAAAATATTCTAAAATAATGGAGTCATGTCAAATATCTACATAATCTTGAAGAACCTCATAAAAATGTAGCTGTGGAATTTAGAAGAAATTGTTCCAACTCTATTTCACCTTTAACCATAAGTTAATATGGTTCTTATATGGAATATGTAAGCTCAATATCATATAAGATCTGTAGAAAATAAAATATTCTCAGGGAAAATATATATACGGAAGCTTAAAGCCTATAAGAATTGATAGTTTCCGTGGTATGGGAGATAAAGGCAAAAAAAGAAAGTGGATACTCATTCTTTCATGAGAAGTTATGTGGATGTTTATATTTTAGTGATAATGGGGAAATCCATTTGGGAAAAAATACAGCTGAATAAGTCTTATACTAAAGGACACCAAAACACCCTGAAAGCGGAGGGGTGAATCAGGGTGTCAAATTTTTCTTTTTAAAGTTGTGGATATTGTTCCTATATTAGTAGGAACTTGTTAAATCTATAAAAATAGTAAAATCAGGGAGATGACACAACACTTTTACTTGGTTCACCACAAAGGTCTAGGTCTAAGGAGAATACGTCGATAGTGTGTTGGTCATACCTAAATACACTAATATTTATTAGTTTTAGGATTAAACGAATTGGCCACAGTCACTCTATTCCAAGAACACTACCTTTACAAAGGTTCAGGGATAGTTCACTAGGTCCCTCAGATCACTTTCCTCGACTCCCCCTAGCTCACAACATTGAGAGAAGTCAAACTCAGTTTATCAACTCGATGGTCACTTTAATAGATTTTCATTGAAGTATTTATCTCTATTCAGCATGAGACACTTCTTTCATCGAAGTATTGAATTTATTCACTTGAAATCATTGAACCACTGAACCGGATATTTCGAACATGTATTCATCCTACACTGACAATTGCGCGCAACACCTACCCTGTGCGTGAAAGATCTGACTTTTTCACGTAAGATTTTCCTTTTGCGTGGAAAATATTCCATGCAACTACACCCTTTACAAAAAAAATTATCTTTTTCATTCAAATTTATCTTTTGCATGAAAATTTACCTTTTTTTTCCAACTTTAACTTTTGCACACAACTTTACCTTTTCTGAGCAACCTCAACTTTTCCATGCAACTCCCTTTTCACACAACTTTTACACACATTAGAACTCAGATCTTCTAAAAGTCTTCATCCATTCTGAATTAGGGGGTTCACCTCTTATTTATCGGTGTCGTTGAACCCCACATGAAAAACCCACCATGTCATGCAAAACCACTCATCATGCATGTAATTCTTTTCATGCAGTAACTATTTTCCGCACACAACTCCAGATTTTTCACACAGCTCATACCTTTTCTATTTTTTGACGTTCTGATCCCAAAACATGCCTTTAACATAAGTTTCCATAACACCTACCATATTTTTTACAACATCATTTTCTAAACACACTTTTCTCCATTTTCCGATTTTCAGGCCCAAAAAATTGGCAAACACTAGAAAACGACGCCACCTTCAGTATCGTTGTCTTCATGATTTGTATGATCCCATTCCTGACAAAAAAATATGAACTTCCAATGAGTATTGACAACAAAAACAAACTAAACTCTATTTCCGGCATAGAATGGTCGTGGTTCCAACAATCTCCCCTTATTGGTTTATTGGCAATCACTAGATAAATTCAATAGATCACCAACCACAAGAAAAACCTGAAACTCAAGAATCAACTCGTCCAACACTCTAAGTCTAATTGAGCAATGATCGGTGTAGAAAACAAGAGGGGAAGCATGAATTGGGATCCTATGTTTTAGAATTCTTAAAGACACCACTGAAGCTATTCTCTTATTATGCCACAGAAGCATTACATGTCCTAAATTTATTACTTCTCCACCTAACACTGAATTCTCATCATGTCACAGAAGCATTACATGTACATGTCATGAATCCTGAATTTATTACATGTCTTGAATACTAAATTTATTCCTTTCTTACCCATTGAAAATAAACCCAAAGTCCTGTAAAAGTTCACTGAATAGCTCAAAACACCCCCGGATAGTATCTCCCCCATAAACCTTCAACACATCCACAAATAGATTAAAAACTCTTATCATAGCTAGGGAGAGGGGAATTTTATAACCTCCTTATACACTGGGAGGTGGTTGAACACTCAGTTTCAGCTGATGTTTCTTAGACACAACCGCTAACAGTGGCTTGGTTAGGATATCAGCAACTTTCTCATCAGTTCCCACATGATACATTTTAATCACACCTTGTTCAAATTTTTCCTTGATAAAGTGATCTCTGATTTCAATATGTTTTTTATGATAATTCTGAATTATATTCTTATTAAGATCAATTTTTCTCTTATTATCATAGTAAATCACCATTGGTTGTTTCACCTCATCACCAATATCTTTCAATTATTTCTTCATCCATAGTAGTTGAGTGCATGCCTCTGTATCAGAGATATAATCCACTTCATCAGTACTAAGAGAAGTACTTTCTTGTTTCTTGCTCAAACAGCCAATACATTTCTTCCCAATATAGAATGCTCCACCACTGGTGGACTTTCTGTACACTACATCTCCAGCCCATTCAGCATCAAAAAACGTTGATAATTCACTATACCTTCCTGCAGTAAAGTATAACCCATAATTATGAGTACCTTGAATGTACCTCATGATTATTTTTACTACTATAATATGTTCTTCCTTTGAATTACTCTGAAATCGGGTCGCTAATCAAGTTGCAAAGACAATATCAGGTCATGTTTTCATTACGTATAGTAAGCTTCCAATAATCCTCCTATACATGGTGGGATCTACAGAGGTCCCTTCCTCATGCTTTCCAAGTTTGATTCCAACTGCAATCGGAGTTGACATGGGTTTGGATTCATACATATTAAATCTCTTCAGCAACTCTCTTGTATACTTTTCCAGAGAAATGAAAGTGTAATCCTTCTTTTAAGTCACCTTCATCCCCACGAAATATATTAGATCTCTAATCATTGACATTTAAAAAAAATTATCATGTGTTTGTAAAATTCATCCACTGATTTCTGCCTACTTCCACCAAATATAATGTCATCAGTGTAAACTAAAACCATGAATTGGAATTTTAGGGAATTAATCCCATATAAATTCTGATCTAATCCTCTTCTTTTAAATTCCAGCTTCTTGAGATAAGAATCCAACTGAGAATACCATGCACGTGGTTCCTGCTTCAAACCATAGAGAGACTTCTTTGGTTTACAAACCTTTGTTTCATAAGTACCCAAAAGAAAACCCAATGGTTGTTCAATGTAGACTGCTTCTTTGATAACACTAGTCAATAATGTTGTCTTGACATACATTTGATATAATTTATATCCTATTTGAATTTCCATGGAAATAAAATCACGATTGACTCTAGTCTAGCCACTGGATAAAATTTTTCTTCAACATCAACACCTTAAATCTGTAAATATCTTTTACATACCAGTTGTGCCTTGTTTTTTATCACACATCCATGATCATAAACATTGTTCTTAAAAATCCACTTTGTACCAATCACATTGTGACTTTGGTGTCTCTTGACTAGATCACATGTCTAATTCTTGTCAATATGATCTAACTCTTCATTAATGGTATTCACCCATGATTCATCCATTGTAGCTTCTTCAAATGAAGATGGTTCCACAACTAACATAAATGAATATTGTGTGTTGTTACTCATTCTTCTTGTTTGTGTGGGTGTAGTCCAATCCCCAATAATGATAGATTGATCAATTTATGATATTCGATTCATCCTTTGAGATTCAATCTCATTCTCTCCATCTAAGTTTTCCTCTTCATATTATTCTTATGAGTCAACATCATGATGTGACTCCTAAGTGTTTTGTACACCTTCCTCTATTTTTGTATTTTCATTAACTCCACGTTCACTTTCTTCCTCATTTTCTATCACATAATTATATGAAATCCTTGAATAATTTTTGGTTTTCTCTATAATGATATTAACGTCACTACTTTACAAAATCCTTAATAAGAACTTGTTGAAACACTTGTAGGATTTGTTGTTCGTTGACTATCCAAGGAAAATTCCTTCATCTGCGTTATCACTGTACTTCCCTTGATTTCATTCTTTTTTATAATGAATCAGTTACTTCCAAAAACACAAAAGTATTTCATAGAGGGATTTCTTCCATGCCTCAATTCATATGGTGTCTTCATCTCACCCATATAGAGCCCTGTTCTATTTTGAATATACACTACAACTTGAACAGACTCTTACCAGTAATTTCATGTAATATGACTCTCAATAAGCATAGTTCTTTCCATGTTGTTCACCTATCAATTCATGTGCTCAAAATCTCCATTTTATTGTAGAGTTCTCATAGTAGAAACCTCATGTTGTATCCCATGCTTCACCAGGTAATTTTCAAATTCAATGGATTTATATTCCCCTCTATTGGTAGATTACAACACTTTAATTATTCATTCACTATCATTCTCAGCGATTTGATGATATGTTTTCATGTAGTCAAGAACTTGTCATTTCATGTGTATAACCATTACACATTCCATTATACTATAATCATATATGAAAAGGATGAAGTACCTTTCTCCATGAGTTCCATCAACATTTATCAGCCCACATACATCTGTATGAATGAGATCAAGAAGATGAGATTCCTTTTTCTTTTTTGGATGATATGAACTATAGACCAGCTTCCCCCGAATGCAAGAATCACAAGACTTTTCATGTTCACACTTTAGTTTGGGAATGTCAATGACAATATTCAGTTTTGATATTTTTTCAATGTATTGTTGATTGATGTGCCCCAATCTACAATGCCACAAATTATTATTTTTCTTCAATAGTCATGTATAAAATGTTTTCTTTACTGTCAACTTGATGCAGGTTTCCTTCTGTTCTATATCCCTTCATAAGGGAATTTCCTGTCTTTCCCTTAATAGTGCATCCTCTCTGGTATTTTTATTATTCTTAGTTAATCAAACCATAATAGGTCCCTTGCATAAAAGGAAGCATGAAGTGGTGGGTGGTATATTAAAATTTAGTTTAATACTTTTTTACCCGAAACCCTGAGTGAGGTTCTTTCATGTTAAATTTATATTTACTTTATTTGGATCGTAAGAAAATAAATATATCAATTTAGGATCCTTTATCAATTGATGATGTTGATCTTTTGGAATTACCATTTAAGATTTCCTTTATTGGGATGTGATGATCCAAGGGTAGAATCCCTCTACTGGTGATCCACATGTTCTCCATTGATCTCTGAGCAACACCAATTGAATTTTGGATGATAGCATGGAAAATTCATTTTATTTCATTATTCATGTTGATCACTCATACATTAGTCTTTAAATAATATATTTTTAATTTCTAATTATTGATAGAGATAAAGAAGGATGAGTTTAGAGATAATTTAATTATGTGTGATGATTTTCTATATTTATGCCACCCTACACAATAGACATAATCATCTATTTATAGATTTTTGGTTTAAGTTAAAATATTATTTAATTTTATGTCATACCATAAATAATATTATAACTATTAATAAACCCCATGTCACATAGTAGTAGTAATATTATTATTATTATTATTATTATTATTATTATTATTATTATTATTATTATTTGGTGCCTTCCAACTTGCATAATAACACATATTATTTAACAGAATTTTTAATGAGTATTTTTCACGAGACACAATCTTGATCCGTTCGATCTGCTCTATATTTTATTGAACACTCAAATAAATATTAAATATTATATTCATCAATAAATATTTTTTATCGACAAGATGTGAATAAAATTATTCCTCAATATTGGATTAATATTTATTATATTAATTAAATTAAAATATAATTTAAAAGAGACCAATGAAGTCACTTAGTTTGTGACCATATAGGATTATTTCTCATAGGTATTAGGTGGTATTACCTAGATTACAAGATTATTGTCTAGAAATAGGTCATATAACCCAAGAGAAAGAACTTAATGTCATAATAATGACATCTATATACAAATGATCATTGTGTAGTATAATCCCTTTGTCACAATCTATAATATTGTAGGTTGCACATATCTATATTCTTATTATGTGCTCGATACATCTTTTATTGACTATGTGAAATAAAAACATTGATACATCATGCACTCGAAATTTAATGTAACAATTCTATTCCAATCAAAGGGATGAGATATCAACTTCCATAAATATGGAATAGGTCTCCATCATTACCAAACCGTATGGTTCCATAAACCCTCCTTTGGACATTCGTTAATAGGCTCGTATTACCTATCATATGAGACGAACAACCACTATCCATAATCCTTGTGTTGTTTCTTTTTTTAGCTTTGAGGGCCACCTCTGTAGGGTTGTATTTCTCAATTTTCTTCTTTTCTTTCCATGATACATTGGATTGAGTGTAGAACACTTGTGGACTTTCAATTCTCTCTTCCATGTACATGGGTTCTTCATATTTGAAATCTTCTTCCAT
Organism: Viscum album; assembly: GCA_963277665.1. Classification (NCBI taxonomy): domain Eukaryota; kingdom Viridiplantae; phylum Streptophyta; class Magnoliopsida; order Santalales; family Viscaceae; genus Viscum; species Viscum album. The sequence goes on from OY728131.1 coordinate 136,736,588, forward strand.
AGGAGAAAACTTATTTGTAAGAGAAACACTATCTTGTTGATGATGATTGACTTGTTTCGGACTCTCGTATGAGGTGTCCCTGTCCCTCCCCTACCAGCAATCAATGGACTTATGACCAAATTTAGAACAATGAAAACAATATCCATAGAAATTTTTTCTTCTAAAAGAATTAGGATATGAATTTTTTCTCCTTTTTTGAACTCCCATATCTTCTTCATTCAAATAGCTTCTTACCTCTTCGCAATAAGACATGGTATAGCCCAGATATCCACAGATTTGACCCTTCATGAGAGGAAATTTCTTCTCACTTCTATTTATCCTCATTCCTTCTTCCATGGGATAATATTTTGAGTGCCTTTTATTCCTGTAGGATCAAGGATGGTCTTTTGTTCTTCTTTAAGATTGAATTGGGGGTTTCTTTTTCAGCACTTCAAGTGACTTTTCTACATGACCCACTTTCATCTTGCCTTTATTTTGGTCACCTTTATTTGAAGCATTTTATGATTCGTCCTCACAAAAAATTCCACTATTTCTCATATAAGCAGGTATTTAATCATTTAAAATCTTTTCAACTCCATTAGAGCCACGTTTTTCTCTTTCCAACAGCTCATCATTTGAGAACCTTCCAAACTATATTTTCTTCCTTGATTCTTTTAAAATTGATTCACTCTCAAGTTTACTTCTAAGAGTAACTACTTTCTCCTTAAGAACCTCAGTATTCATGGACTTTTCTTCCAATATAGAGGTGAGGTCATTGATGACCATTTCCTACTCTTCAATTCTTATCTTTAGATCCACTACATTATCATTACTTTCAAGGATTTTAGATTGTACTTTCACAAATTCTTCTAGTCATTCAATTTCTGATTCGAGCCGATAAACATATTCATATGATTCTTTTACAATAGATTTCCACTTATTACAACTCTTACATTTAATCTTAAGCTTACTAACATCTTCCTTAAGTTGCAAGTAGGGATTAGAACTAGTTTTCAACTAATTGTCTCCACTATTATCTTCTGATTTTTCAACAATGGCCATCATGGAAGCATGGTTTCCAGTTTTAAATTCTAGTTATTATTATTAATATAATTCATTATCATCATCGTCCTCTTCACAGAAAAAACTCTTCTTCAGTACTTTCTTTCTAGATTTTAAGTCTCCATTTTTGAAAACCTTTTCTGAGGCTTCTCAATGTTTTCAACTTCTCTATTTTCATCATAAATATTTCTAAAGCACTGAGAGGTAATGTTTCCAACTTTTCCACTAGAAATCAAACTAAAGGTAACTTACCTTTGAATTTCCATTTTCCATTCTGGAACTTCTTAGCAATGAGAGAAAGAATTTCTTTTTCCTTATCATCTTCACAACTACTATATTTTGAAATTTTCAGTTTCTCCATGGCTTGAATTCCATTTCCTTGCTCACTCGAGTCGTAGAATCTTCTGGATTGACTCTCATTTCATATTCCACTAGGTTTCTCATCATATCATCTAGAGGTAGTTTGGAATGATCTAATTCCTCAAGGGATGACACCTTTTCATTGTACAGTGGTGGAAGTTTTCTCAATATTTTCTTTACAATGTCAATGTATTTGATTTCTTCTCTTAGACCCTAAATTTCTCCAACCACTTCAGTAATTTAATTGAAGGAGTATGCATTCTCATCAGGATGCATTTTCATATCATCAAACTGATTGTGCAAGACTTTTAGTTTCTCCTCCTTCACTTTGTAATCTCCTTTATAAATATTTTCAAGTTTATCCCACAAGGACTTTGCTGAGATGCAACTCATCACCTTTAGATAGATCTGATCAGAAAGGTTTGTGGTGAGAGCATTCTGCGCTTTAGCATCTGCATCAAGAATTTTCCTATTTTCATCAGTCATAGCCAACCCTATTGGACTGGAAACTTGTATACCTTGCAAAGTGGTAAATAGTACTTCCATTCCATGGGATCTTATATGAGATCTCATTCTGTTCTTCCAAATCTGAAAATTACTTCCATTAAAGAGGGGGACACCCCTAACACTGGATGAATTCTCCATGATGGTATAAGACATATCAATCACCAGTAACCTCCCTCTGATACTACTTAAAGGACCTTATAACACCCTGAGAGGGGAGGGGTGAATCAGGGTGTCAAAGTTTTCTTTTAAAGTTTTTTATATTGTTCCCACGTTGGTAGGAACTTGTTAAATATTTCAAATAAATGAAAGTAGAGAGATAAAATAGCACTTTTACTTGGTTTTCCGCAAAGGGTTGCGTCTAAGGAGCATACACCGACAGTGTATCAGTCGTACCTAAATCCACTAATATTTACTAGTTTGAGGATGAAAATAATTGTCCATAGTCACTTTATGTCAGGCACACTACCTTTACAAAGGTTCATGGATAGCTCAATGCGTCCCTCAGATCAATTCCCTCAACTCCCCCTAGCTCACTGCATTGAGGGAAGTCAAACTCAGTTTTTCCACTTGATGGTCACTTTAATAGATTTTTATTGAATTCTTTGTCTCTATTTAACATGATACACTACTTGCATTGATTTCATGAATTGAAGCACTTGAAAGCACTGAACCACTGAACCAGATATTCAGAACATGAATTCAGCATACACTGACAATTGCATGCAACACCTACCCTGTGCGCACAAGATCTGAATTTTGCGTGCAATATTTTTTTTTCATGTGGAAAATATTTTTTTCTTCTACACCCTTTATGCACAAATTTATCTTTTTCATGTAACTTTATCTTTTGCGCACAACTTTAAATTTTTCATGCAACTTTAACTTTTGCGCACAACTTTAACTTTTCCACGCAACTTCAACTTTTCTACGAAACTCCCTTTTCATGAAACTTTTGCGCACATCAGAACTCAGATCTTCTCTAAGTATTCAGTCATTCCAAATAAGGGGGTCACCTTTTATTTATAGGCTTCACTAAACCCCACACGCAAAACCCACTGTGTCACGCAAAACCTCTCATCCAGCGCATAATGCTTTTCGCATCAGATTCTTTATCTGCACACAACTCTAGAATTTTCACAAGGCTCATGCCTTTGCTATTGTTTGACGTTCTGATCTTGAAACATGCCTTGCGCACAAGTTTCTATAACACCTTCCATTTTGCGCACAAGTTTCTATAACACCTTCCATTTTGCGCACAACTTCCTTTTCCAAACACACTTGTCTCTATTTTTCGATTTTCAGGCCCAAAAATTTGGCAAACACTGGAAAATGACGCCACCTTTAGTATTGTTGTTTACTTGAACTATATGATCCCTTTCCTAACATACATTTTGAACTTCCAATGAGGATTTACAAAAAATACAAACCAAAATTCATTTCCTGCATAGAACGGTCATGGTTCCAACATATACAAATGCACTGAAAATAACATTAGGGAATTTGAATTCATATTCATTGGAAGCTAAAAATTTATGATGATATTGAGCTAGACATTTGAAATTTGATATTCATAAATCAAATTTTATGATTATTTCCATAATTTTAAAAATATTTTAAAATTGAGTTGATTCTAGATTATGTGTAGATTTTACTTGACTCCGTGATTTTAGAATATTTATGAAGGCATTCATATGAAGAAAGGTACAAGTGTTGATGTGTGATGATTTCAAATATTAAAATTTATTAGGGTAGGTTAAACCTATTAAATGAAATGATCTTATTCAGAGTATGGAATTTATTAATTGAGAGAAAAATAAAAATTTAACTACTTTTAAAAAGGTAGATATTGGAGAGGGAGTGCATAACTACAGTTATAAGATGTTCATTTGGGTCAAAATTTTGATAAGATCATTACACGGTGTTCTAGATAAGTTAAGGTCACCATATTAAATTGAACAAAGGGTGAGAGACACACCAATATCAAGTAAAATAAGGAATAGTTGTGAATTTTTAATTCTGAGGAATTTTGAGATATCTAAAAATTCTATTTACCCAAAGAAACATATGAACGATTTTAAAATAAGACCAGCGGAATAATATTTAGTAGTTTAAGACCTCTACATGGTTTATAGGTTATTATATTTTATCCAATGGGGCCTATCTTATTAAAACATTCAGGAGGAAATATTGTGTTTGGGATAAATAGTGGGTTTGGGGACAATAACAATACATGCAACTTATAATTAATAATAAGATTATTAGAGGTAAATCTATGACTTCACAAGAATCATCATGATAAGTAGTAGATTCTCATACTAAGAAGAAACATTTTAAATTTATCTATGTTCTATTATTTCCATTCAGTGTTTTCATTTTTTAATAGAGAAAGTAGTAAGGGTTAATAACAAAGATCCATACATCCTAACTCGTGATATAAGTCCAATCAGCATAAAGGAAGTACAAAAAATATATATTGATCTAATCAGTAAAAAATTAATCATCTCAGATCCACCCCTCCCCTTATCATGGTTACTGTATGATCATTGGTAATCTCACCAATCATGGGATTTCAAATTCATGGACCCATAAGAAATTGTTTCCAAACTCTACATTATTATACACCCAATTCCACCTCAATAGACATAATAAAACACCACATAATCAAATCATACCTCTATAAAATGTAAAAACAAGATCATGGGTCTACAGATAATTCTACTCCTTAAATTCCCTCTGACATAACACATTCCATGATAAAATTTACCTCATTTAAGTAAGTGATGTTATGGTAATCACAATCTTAGTTAAGTCTAACATGAATGTCTAGTAATAATCTAAAAACCAATGATACTTTTTCACATTAAACACAGTATTAAGTGGATACCATTCCATTATAACATGAATCTTCCCAAGGTCAAATTCTACTCTACCATCCAATATGATCCCAAATATAACTTTCTAAATCTATAACACTCACTTCAAGAATCTACTCTATAGTAGGTTCTCTTGAAGAAATTCCATGAAATCCTCAAATATATTTCATACTCAACCTATATCCTATAATAGATGAGGGTGTTATGAATATACACTACCTTGAACAAGTAAATGAATGGATGAAATCTCTATCTAAGGAGTACTATGAACACAACATGGGAATTTTTCTATTAGAGTGGCATCACTAAAAACTTATAATTCTTTTAAAAACACCTGAACATTATCATTGGTATGTCCTCCTCTTGAAATCAAATATGATAATACCTAGACTATAGTAAAATATTTTGTAACAACTAAACTCACTTGAGTTTTTCAAAGAGGTCATAAATCCTTAGTAGCATGATTTTTTTCTTAATGATCACTCAATTTAGAGAGTAGTAGTGAATAAAAAACCTTTAACTCTCATCCTTATTTGAAAATAGGGAATATTATTTCAAGGGGGACAAAATCATTTTTGTGAAACATTTCCCTAAAATGTACTCCAAATAAAATTTTCAATATATGAATTAATTCAGTTCCATATGATAATATTTAGATGAAATTAATGCAAACTTAATGTGAAAGACAATGCCTAAATTAACTTCTTGGTTTAGGGGAAACTGGCATCATCCTTTGGAAAAATGATCATGTTTTACGCCACTATTTAAAAAAATACCTAGGAAATTTACATAGTAAATAAAGATAATCTGAATAGTTAATGGGTAATTGACTATAAGTTCCTAGGATCAAGCCTTTATCATCCTACTTAGGGTCCCTATTCATTATTGAAAGTAAATATCAACCAAACTATTTTTTTGATTATCACTCTGAAATAATGGAAATCTACCCAATCATATACTTTGGATAACCAATCCATAATAATGATGAAATCATAGGGTTTCATCTATTCTATGATAAGATCCCAAGTAAACCTCTTGCTACTCATATTAAGATCATAATAACTAAATAAGTGGATAATATGATGATCTCCTCATGTATAAGTCTCTAGCTAGAGAGTTCAAGAAAAGGGCTCAATTTGTATCCTTAACTCCTGAATTAATGATACAATATGAAAAAATTGTCTTGTATCAAGGTCAAAAGGTATGATTGATAGTGTAGAAGATAGGAATATCATACCTCAGACCATATATTGTGTCACCAAGTAATATTCCTCAATTAAATGAATATTCATGTAGGCCTAACGATCATTAGCCTAATCCTTACATGGGCCACCTAGAGGTGTTTGTGGGGGTGGACTGAAGTGTCGAACATCTCCTACTACTCTTGTCATGCCACTTAATTCCTTTAATAAATTCCTTACTTATAGTTTACTCTATCCACCATAGAAATACCCATCTCTCTATGTTTCCTCTAATGTGGAGGTTCTCCCCAAGCGGTACCCTGCCTCCCCTTTATTGCATGCAGGGTAAAATAAATGTGATCCAAATGTCATCCGTCTCTATAAGAATATAATATGCTATCTATATCCTAGTTTGAACCCCTATACAACCTCTCTACTTTCTTCTACTAGACCTGTATTATAGTAGCCAGTGTTGATAATGTTGGGATTTTGATGGGTGTGATTGGTAAGATATTATTGATGAAACCTTTAGGAAACTAAAACCTACTTCGATCCTTAAATTTCTATTATATAGGAAACTCTCATTCTCATGGAATCCCTATAGAACATTGTCATAGGTTGGAATTCATAGAGGTATAATCCTTTATAAAATCATCCTATGAAGTCCTCACCCAAGCACAATCTCCTAATAATTCATCTAGTATACTATTCAAGGAATACCTTATACAGTCTTTGAACCTATGCATGTATGATAAAACAATCATGTTTCCCCACTAGAGATGCAATGGAATCATTACTTATACCATCCTCAATATCACAGGAATATAATCCTCTCTAAAAAGTGTTCAAACTTAAACCTAGGTAGGATGGCCTCATCATAAGTCTGAGTATTCAACATCAACCAATGACTAGTTATTCCTTAAATAATAGTCGATATAATAATTAATATATTGGATATGAGTTTCCAAACCAAAATAAATACACATGTCACCGACTCCCTCAAATACCATGATGCTTATGTGTTTGGATCACCTTGAAACCTAGGAGGCCTCTCATTCCAAAACTCTTACAGTTCCCTATGCATGGGGTAGTCTTATTCTACATAATATAGAATACCATTTTCCCATAAGTTGGTATTCTCTTAATAATATGGGTTTAGGATATTTCCTCTACTCATGCGGTAGTGATACCTCCCTCTCTAGTCCTTGAAATTATTCCTTGTTTCTGAAATCATCAAAGACAAGAGGCTTCATTACCAGAATTGGCTTCTCAAGAAACTGCCATGAAATGTGAGAGGGATACCATTGGGGTGACATCCTGTAATAAATAAATTGAACCCTCATATACTAAATCATATATAATTAATCCTATTTATATAGAGATATGGAAAAAATATCATCTTATATGTTACACGATGCATGTACCATCTAATTGTACCATTCAAATGATTACTCACAAATATAAGAGTACAGAAAATTTATCAGTGCTCTATAAAAAGGATACATTAGATGTCTCCACTAATGTTGGCTTCCCTGGACTATTATTTTAACACAATAAAACTTGAAATCATTTCACTAACCTTCCAAAATCCAACCTCACAGGTCTTTTATCTCGAGACTGCATCCCAAATATATATCAACCCTGATACCACTCTAATATGACTAGACCCATTAAAACCCTTCATAGACCTGGTAGGAGACAATTGTGTTTGGGGAATAGACATATAGTCTAAATATTTAAGAAAAATCTTCAACATGTCACATATGTTCTTCTAATATAGTATCCTTCTTAGATGTATCCTATTTAATACCTTCCATTATAACATAGGGAAATGAAATCATAATAAAGGGTGAGCACAAAATCTCAAAAGGAAAAATATTGGAGATATTGATTGATGATAATAAGTGAGCATAGGATAAGAATAAGGTTATGATAACATGATCCTAACATGAAAAAACATACCCAACAAGTTATAGACCATAAATCATATGTCTTCGAATAAGGATTCTGTAAAATACATTAGTCAAAATGGTAAGAACTCATAAATTATAAATCATGTTCCTTGAGATCATATCATAACCATAAGACATAATTTTTTCATATACAAAGGAATATAAAATCATTTCCTTAGTCAAGGATAACTGCCAATATCATCATAACATTATGGATATAATCCGATATTTGATTGGGTTCACTACCCAGTCAGACAAACACAATGTATTAATTACCATAATGTATTGGGTTCACTAACCATCCACTTTCATATTATATCATGAGATATAAATATTTATCCACCTAATTGGATGGAAATATAATTTCAAGCACAAAATTCATCTAGTGGAAACCATACATATGTGTTTTATATGATCACCAAAACATTTATCATTTCATCATAGCTTAATTCACCTCTACGAAAGAATGATTTTTTATAAAAACATCCTTGGAACGTTATTATCATAATCCATACAAAGAAATAAATTTAATGGATTCATTATATAATAAAGGTAATCATTAATATCCTTAAATAATATTTACATAGATGAAAATATATATTTGGAAAATCATTAGAAATGTGCTTTGAAAAATAAGAAAAAACATTAATTTCATTTGGTAACATTTAAAAACTAGGAATTTATTGAATAATGTGAATTGAATTTTCATGGGAAAACTAAGTTAAATTATAATAGAATATTCCTGTATAATAAATTACAAGATATAGGAAAAATCTATTCATGTGATAAATATTTAGAAAACATTATTTTCTCACTAATTTAAGGAAAGTCTAAAATTTCCTATTTGAAAAAATAATATAAGATTCCTTTAAAAAGTCTGTAAATAAATTAAAATATAGTATAAAAATACATTTATAGATAATTTAAAATTAAATATTAATTTTTAAAAAATATATTTGAATAACATTAATATATAGGATAAAGATTCCTAACTAAGAAGATGAAATAATATTGATTTTTCTTAAAATAATTCATATAGTCCTTTTGAGTGCCAAAGATTAAAAATGGAAAAATACATTAAAACCGAAAATTTAACTAGAGTATAAGAAAATAGTTTAGGTCTAAGAGAGAGATAACATACAATCCCCCATTAGAAATTGAAACACAAATAATTCTCATAAAAATGAGATTCTAACATTAACCCTCACAACTTCAATAACCTTTCAAATAAAACCCCATTAAAAATAAAACCATAGATGGATTATTAAGTCAAAATATTTTCAAAAAATGTATCATAAAATACTTTTTGGATATTATATACACCACAAAAAAAATATGGTGTTGATTATAGAACATATTCAATAAAGGAAAACTTGGAATAGGAAACCCTTCCCTCAAGACCCGAATTGCTTCATACATGATTTGAAATCCTATAAAATAAATATCGACATATTATAAATATATATTATACAAATATTCATACATATATTAGTATATATCATTCACTTTATAATTTTCAATTATCCATTTATTGACAATTCCCCATTAAAATAATTATTTGGGTGTTAACTATATTGTTTTCCATGCATGTTTTAGTTAAATGATTCTGGTCCTTACACATTATTCATGGTTCAAAAAATATTAATGATGTTATAAATATCCTATTTATTTATTTTATTTATAATTATATATATAAACTTTTTAAATATATTTATTTATAATTGTAATTATAAATAAATAAATATTTAATTAATTAATTTTAAAATTAAAATAAATACAATTATTATAATTTTATGAATATATATTTATAATTATATATAAATAATTATAAAATTACAATAAAAATTTCATAATAAAGAGAGAGAGTGCATGTTGCAGACCCACCCTTTCATATTATTCATAGATTATGGGGAGACCCTAATAGGTATCATTGTTCATAAGTATTTGTTTTCCTTATTAATTCATTGAATTTATCTTAGAGATGATGGATTTTTTATGAGGATTCTCTTCGTTGATCTTAAGGGATAGTTTTATTAATGGTCTATGTCATCGCTATATATTCTAGTCACCCATAACACTCACTTTTTCACAGGACATTAATTTTTTGAAGTGATTTTTTATCTTCCATCCTTTGGAAATGGGTTTCAAAGATAGGAAAGTATTATGGTGGTGAGTTTGTAACATTTTCTATCATTAAAGTTAAATATTTTAAAGTATTTTAAATAATTATAAGTTATTTTATGTTTAGGTATTTTTTATGCTCAATGATTTAAAAGATTCAAATTTCTATGGGTCACATACTTAGAAAGAATGGTCAATAAACTATGTGGAAACCATTATTATATTCAATAGTTGTATTTTCTATTATAAAAATGGTTTTCAAATAATGTATGTTTCCTTAAAATATATATTATTTTATAAATTATATATAATTTTAAACTTATATATATTTATATAATTTTATATATAGATATAAATATATATAATATTGTAATATATACTTTTATACCTCTATACATTTTTTAATTTATCAATAGTTTAGTATTTTTATACATTCATAAATTTTATTTCTATAAATTATACTTTTATATTTAATAATTTTGTAATATGATTATTTATTTAACAAATTCATTAGGATAATTAATAGTTATTTTATTATATGAAATATTTTATGTTTCAATCATAACATATGGATTGAGATTTTGAATTAGGCTAGATTGATTCCTTTAAAACTAATCTATCAACCTATAAAATTTATAGCTAATTGTTGTGAATGGAAATTGACTCTATGTTCATGATTTCTCTTAAGGGTTTAGTGATTAGTGATCCCAAAAACTAAACATTGGTGTTATGTTCAAGTGATTCAAGATAGGAATACAAATTTCCCAAATGTGAATAAATTAAATCAATTTCTTTTTAACTTAAAAATCCTTTAAAAATTCCTTGATATTCTCCAATACCACTTTAAACATTCTACACCCAATTATCCTCATGAAACTCCTCAACGTCATCACTAATTTGAGATATTGGATTATAGATGTTGATATCAAGGATCATCTTTTTTGTGGTTTTCATATTTCAATTCATAAATCATATGACTAAGTTGATTATTTCTAAGAAGGGAGGACCTAGAATTATAGGGGTTTTCAAGTGACTAGATTCTCCCACTAAGGATATGGAAGTGAAAGACTAAGGGGGATTTGGTTCTTTACCAATTTTAATTCTTTATAATTCAAATTATAGTGATAAAACCTTATAATTAATTTTCTAAATTTGATTACATAATTTCTCAAGTAATTGTTCAGGGATAAATTGGATTGGTGGATAATCTGGTTTTTTATCTCAAGAGAATATTTAAGTTTTTGGATGTTCATTGTACCTTAGATGATTTTTTTAATGTTGATGATTTTTTACATTTGAATTATTAACCACCAGTAAAGTAATTATTTTCTTATATTAAATTACCCATTTCTTTCCAAGAAAGATGAAATTATTTTAATCATTAAAATATTGGGTTCCCCTAATTTAAATGGCCCCTTTTTGTGTATTTTTTTATTAAATATTAATATTAAAGAAACAAATAGGGTGGATATTTATAGATAATTGATTTATTCCATCATTATGAGGAATTATTTTTGAAGATGGGGTGAAAGAGAACATAAATTTTGAAAAATATCATGCATATGACCCTTCTCAAATCCTTTTTCCATATTTACATTGTTGTTATTCAAGAATAATTCATCTATATGAGTTATAAGAGAGATTGATCTATCATGGAATTTATTGAAGTTATAAATGATGGAATAGAAATAGAGAAAATAGATTTTATATATTGACTAGGATATCATTATGTTTTATGGATTGTTTGATATGATTATAAGTGTGGACAATTAAGAAGACCATATGAAGGATGCTATTATAGGTGTGAATGATGGTGAAGATCATATTGAGGAAATGACAATGACCGTTTAAGATGAACTTCTTGATTGTCCAAAATTTTTTGAGATGTTAAATAGTTGTGCAAAGGCATCATTGTATGTTGGTTGCAATAAATATATATAATTTTCATCTATACTAAATCTATATAATTTAAATGCTGGAAATGGATGGGGTGACACCATTTTTACTAAAATAATTCCTCTCTTGGATGCTCATTGTGGTAAAATTTCATTCACAAAAGATTTATTTCCCAGATTTACTGCATGGATACCCAAAAAATTGACCACACGTGATGATGTTTTCCAATTTTTAACGCACTATATTCAATGTCTTATAACTAAAATTCAAGTAAAATATTTAATATTATTTTTAATGAGAAATCTATTATGATAGGGTGGTGTATAAATATTTTGAAAATCTTGGCATGAAGATAATCAGTGATCACAAGGAGGTTGAAAAGTTCTACAACTGGAAAAGTATCAGTGTATATATAATAATATTTCTAAATCTAGACACATATCAAAACAAATCACTTATTTTTCTTAATGCTTCTATAGTGTCCAAAACAAAAAATGGAAAATATTTTTGTTATTATATATGTATATTTATGAGATATATCATATTAAATAAAAAAATAACACACCCAAAGAGGTATTTTTAAAGTTTATTTTTATCTAAATTAAAAAATTTATCAATCCATTGTATATTAATATTTTTCATGTACTACTATTATAACCAAAAAAATTATATTCACAAGATGATATATATTTTTTTTGAAATTAATTGGTAGAATATCTGATAATAGAATGTACAAAAATATCAGGAAAATGTGACTTCCATAGAATTAATGTATTTTTTATATTTATTTTTTATTAATTTATTTTTATAATTACTCACATAATAATTTTTTTCTTATGCGGTTGGATTCCTTTGTGGGTGTTAGAATAGTTTGCTTGAAGCTGCTCGTGCTCATGAGAAATTGGACTTTGAGGTTGAAACTAAGATAATGAAAATAATTAAATGGGTTAATAATTTATGAAACCATCATGAAAATGTAAATTCCTACTACTTATTTAATTAGTTTTATCATTATTTTATCTATTATTTGTTTATTAATTTCCATATCATTTTAATGAAATAATTCCTTTTTTAAATATATTTTTGAAAGATGAATTTTTCTTCCAACTATCTGAAACAAGAAATAAAATATATTACAAGTTCATTTCTTCCATGTTAACCACAATTTCCATTTCCTTGCTTTGTCGAGCTACTAATACTGCATACCGATTCGATTTTCATAGTCGAAAAACATTTCTCGTCATTGAAAACCAGAAGAGTATAGAAATTTTTCTAAGAACATCAACTCAAAATATATTATTGGATGTTCAAAAAAGAATGGAAATGGGATTGTGTGACCAGTATGACTCCAGGTGTATCTTTTTATAGAAAATTCACTTTATTTTTTGTAAGAACGATAAGTGACATAATGAAAACCAAGAAAACACATTCGGATTTTTTGATTCTTTTGAAAAATTATAAATAAGTCATTTATAACATGTTATAATTAACCACAAATAAATTTTATGCATGGTATGATCGTTATAACTCTAATTGTGTCTATTTATTTAAAATTAAAATTAAATTTAGCAAAAATAAAAGTCACATTCTCAAAATTGAGAAAACAGATTTGGTTTGACTTGATACTTTACGATAATGATCCATTTGTCATTTTTGATGTGTAGGAATTAGTCTCACCCCAATCCGGCACACAGGGTGAACTTTATAATTTTAAGTGTGCCTATTTATTTAAAATTTAAATTAATTTTAGTAAAAATAAATAGTGAAATGATGAAAATTGAGAACAATAATTCAGATTGTTTATATACCTTAGGAAAATGACCCAAGAGTCATTTTTGATGTTTAAGAATCAATAACACCTCGATTGGATGCATTGTGTGACTGGTATAACTGAAAATGTGTCTTTTTATAGAAAATTGACATTAATTTTAGTAAAAAGGAAAAGTGACATACTAAAAATAATGAAAATGCATTCAGATTGTTTTGATAATTTAAGACAATGATCTATATGTCATTTTTATGTGTATAAATCTGCTACACCACGCTCTAATGCAAGTTATGAATGGTATAATTCCAATTGATTCTATTTATTTAAAATTGATGTGAATTTTAGTATAAGAAAAAAGTGACATACTAAAAACTGAGAAAACACATTCATATTGTATTGAAACATTTATGTAATGACTCAATATTCATTTTTTATGTGTAGAAGTCAACTGCACCTCAATATTATGCATAGTTTGATTGGTATTATTCAAAGTGTGTCATTTAATTTCAAATTTACATTAATTTTAGTAAAAAAATACGTTTCATACTAAAACTGGGAAAATTCATTCACAAGGATTGGATACTTTAAGAAAATAATCAATAAGAAATTTTTAACTTGTAAGAATTAGAAAAAACTCAATATGATTTATGGGGTGAGAAATTTGATTCCAAGTGTGTCTATTTATTTAAAATTCACATTAATTTTAGTAAAAGAAAAAAGGTTACATACTAAAAACTGGGAAAATGCATTCCAAATGTTTTGATACTCTATGAAAATGATCCATAATAAATTTTTAACTTGTAGGAATCAACCAAACCTCAATCTAATGCATGATGTGACCATTATTACTCAAAGAGTGATTTTTATTTTCAATTGACATTAATTTTAGTAAAAATAAAATTTTAAATACTTAAAAATGAGAAAACTAATTTGCATTTTTTAAATAATTTAGGGAAACAATCCATAGGTCACTTTGACAGTTAGGTATTATTCAAACCACAATCTGATGCATGGTGTGATCTATATGACTCCAATTGTGTCTTTTTATTAAAAATATACATTAATTTTAATAAAATAAATAATTGACATACTAAAAAATGAGGAAACAAATTCGTATTGTTTTGATACTTTAGGAAAACGACCCATGATTCCTTTTTTATATGTAGAAATTAACTTCACATCAATCCGATACATAGTGTGATCGGTATAACTCGAAGTGTGTCTTCTTATTTCAAAATGACATTAAATTTAGTAAGAAGAAAAATTAACATACTAAAAATAAAGAAAACACATTCTTATTTTATTGATACTTTAGGAAAATGACCAATAAGTCATTTGTGACATGAAGTAATCATCCACACCTCAATCTGACACATGGTTTGACTAAAATAATTCCACTTGTGTGCATATATTTAAAATTGACATTTAATTTCATTAAATAAATAAGTGAAATTCTAAAATATGAGAAAAAACAATTTTATTATTTTGATACTTTAGTAAAATGATCCATGATTCATTTTTGAAGTGTAAAAATCAACCACACCTCAGTCCGACACATGGTGTGAGAGTAATAACTCTAAGTGTGTATTCTTATTTCAAATTGACATTAATTTAAGTAAAAAGAAAAAGTGACATACTGAATTACAAGAAAAACATTCATATTTTTTTGATATATTATCAAAATTATTCATAAGAATTTTTTGATGTATAGGAATTTTCCACACCTCAATTTGATGCATGGTGTTCTTGTTATGACTCCAGGTGTGTATATTAATTTTATACTAACATTAATTTTAGTAAAAATTAGAAAATGGCATAATAAAAATTGAGAAAATGCATTCAGATTGTCTTAATACTTTATTAAAATGATTCAGAAGTCATTTATAATGCATATAATACAACCACACCTAAATCAGATGCAAGGTGTGTCTAGTATAACCCAAAATTGTGTTTTTTTATTTAAAATTGACATTAATTTAAGAAAAAAATTGAAATATTGAAAATAGATAAAATTCATTCAGATTGTTTTTATAAATTAAGAAAAATATTCATATGTAATTTACGATGTGTAGGAATCTTTCACACCTCAATATGATGCACGGTGTAACCAGTATAACTCCATGTGTGTCTTTTTATTTAAAATTTAAATTAATTTTATTAAAATAAATAAGTGACAAACTGGAACATCAAAAACACATTTGGATTGTTGTGATGCATTAGGAAAATGACCCATGAGTCATCTTTGACATATCAGAATCAACCTCTACTTGATCCAATGCATGGTGTGAATGGTATATCTCAATGTGTGTATTTTTATTTCAAATTTTTATTATTTTTATTAAAAAGAATATGTGACATACTTAAAACTAAGGGAATGCATTCATATATTTTTTTATTCTTCCAAAAAATGATTCATAATTCCTTTTTAATGTGTAGGAATCAACTGCATCCCAATATGACCCATAGAGTTACCAATATGATTCAAAGTGTGTATATTTTTTTAAAATTTGACATTAATTTTAATAAAATGAAAAGGTGACATAATGAAAATAAATAAAAAAAAATTATATTATTTTTAAACTTTAGGAAAATGATTTATTAGTCATTTATAACATGTAGGAATAAACCACGCCTCAATTAGACACATAGGTTGAACAGTATAACTCGAAGTGTGTCTTTATTTATTTAAATTCGACATTAATTTTAGAAAAAATAATAAGTGACATATTTAAAACCAATAAAACACATTCGTATTATTTAAATACTTTATAAAAATGATCTATAAGTCATTTGTGACATGTTTGAATTAGTCGTACATCAATCTAACACACGATGTGACCGATATGACTCCAAGTGTGTCTTTATTTAAAATTGACATTAATTTTAGTAAAATTAATAAATTGAAATAATGAAAACCAAGAAAAAAAATTCAGATTTTTTTAAAGATTGAGGAAAATGACACATGTGTCGTTTGGGATGTGTAAGAATCTCCAGCAACACAATCAGATACACAGTGTGACTGGTATTTATCAAAGTGTTGGTTATCAATTTAAAATTGACATTTTAGTTCAAAATGAGTCTCACTCACTGAAAACCAAGAAAAATACTTCAATTTTCTTAAAAATTTAGGATATCAATTCATAAGTCATTTTTGATGTGTAGAAGCAGTCTCACATCAAACCAAAAAATGATGTGATTGGTATGACTCAAAATGTGTGTTTCAAGTTTAGAATTACATTATAGTCAAAAACTCAAGTGAGATACTAAAATTAAATAAAAAACATTCAAAGTTTTTATATTTTGTAAAATTACCCACAAGTCATTTGTGGTATTTAGGAATTATCCTCTCCATAATCTGATGCTCCTAATAGTTATTTTAAACTATCATAATGATACTCATTAGTCCGATAAAACTTCAACTATTGTGATAAAATTTGGATCATCTTCTCACTCACATTCTTATAGTAATATTCAGTTACATTCAAATGAGATTCTTAGAATAATTTTACCTATTTGACTATCAAAACGCATGAATCATATTTCACTGACATCACACTCTACTTTATCTAATTTTTCATCTACTTCAGTACATAATCATCATAATTAGGAAACCCATCAGCAATCCATATTTACATGTTTTAACTGAAATTACTTGAGCTTATAAAACCTTTCTATAAGATATATATTGTAATCATGGTCATTGAAGGAGGTTTTAGGAGAGAAAAATTAAGATTGAAGAACCATATATGAAAATAACTGGAGGTGATCGAAGGAACACAAATTTCAATATAAAAAACCTGATATTATTACTTCAACTTGGAATAAAAATAAAATACACACACCACACCCTATTTATAGGGACACAAACCCACACCAAAAAGTGAGAAAAAAAATAAATAAATAAAATTCTATAAATTTGGTTCAATAGGGGCCACCCAAGCCTCTGAACCAAAATATGTTACACAGTTAGAGTATTAATTCTCCAAGCCACTATTGTAGTAGTGGAAGGCTGGTGTCATCTAGAGAAAAGGTAGGTTTATTTTCCAATACCCCCTTAAACATGATTTTCTTATGACTCAAAGATTTACATCATCCTTGTTAATTTATCTGGGTGGTTTATCAATGGGTTTAAATCCTTCATCAAAACTAATTTCTTTATATTTTTTAGAATTTGGTGGTATTGATGGAATATATTTCCACATCTTTCATGTTCCTCCCTATTTCGTCAGATTTTTCTTCCTTAAAGTTAACTAGCTATTAAGTCATTGAGAGAAAATGGAAATTTACTTACTTATCTATTGGTTTTGTTATCTCGTATATTTCAACAAGGATTTAACATTCACTACTACATAATAGGATTATAATAGTGCTATAAAAAGCATTTCTCACCTCTAAAAAAAGCATTATTGATCTAAGATCTGTTAAAAGGTGTCACTTTTTATAGTGCTAGAAAAGAACTGATAAATGGAGACCTTTATCAGAACTAAAAAGTTTTATTATAGGATGGTATTTATCAATTCTATTTTAGAAACCAAAAAGTTATGCATTTATTTGGAAATTTTCTTGTTATGGTAAAGGATCTACTACTATAGTGTGCCATTAAAATTTCATCACACTACAGTAACAAATACAAGAAGATGTAGACAAATACATGATATGAAATCTTCATAAATTAATTTGAATATGAATTAAATAAATAATAATATAAATAAATACAATATTATATAAATTACAAACACTATTTTGTACAATTACAGTCCAATTATCACAGATATTCAAAAACATCAATGGTTTCATTATCTTTGGCACCCAAACCTCTTTCAAAAAAGACTAATCATTGTATCAATTATTCAAAAAGATTCCCCAACTCATTAAAAATAATCCACCTATAAAATAAAATAATTATTATTTTAGTAACAATATATGGAAATTAATGAAACATAAATATGATATAATACATTAATAAAATGTCATTTTGAAACTGAAACCACATAATTTGAATAATACTGGTCACATTATGCATCATATTTAGGTTTTTCTGAGTCCTACATATCACAACTGACTTATGGATAGTTATCCTAAAGTATAAAAACAATTTGAATGTGCTTACTTGGTTTTGAGTATGTCACATGTGGTTTTTAATAAAATATCATTTTTAACTGAAAACAGGCACTATAAGTCAAACTACTCACACTATGTGTCATATTGGAATGGAGATTATTCATACCCATCACAAATGTCTTTTTTGTAGTTTTTGTAAATTATCAATGAAATATGAGTTCATTTTATTGGTTTTTAGTGAGTACGAAACGTTTTGAATGAGAATGTAAATTTTAAACTGATAATAGACACTTTGAGTCATATCAAGCACATTGTGTATCAGATTGAGGTGTGACTAATTCATACACCTCACAAATGACTTATGGATCATTTTATTAAAGTATCAAAATAATTTGAATGTTTTTTCTTGGTTTTTATTATATCACTTTTATTTTTTACTGGAATATCAATTTTAAATAAAAATACACACCTGCAGTCATACCGGTCACACTGTGTATTAGATTGAGCTATAACTGATTATTATATGTCATAAAAAGATTTTGGATCTTTTTCTTAAATTATCAAAATAATCTGAATGTGTTTTCCCAATTTGGAGTATGTCACTTGTTTATTTTTAATAAAATTTCATTTTAAACTAAAAACATGAACTTTGGATCATATAAGTCACAAAATTCATCATATTGGACTATGTTAAATTCATACAAGTAAAAAATGACTATGTATCTTTTTCAAAAATTATTAGGACTTTTTGAGTAAGTTTTCAAGGTTTTAAGTGAGTGACACACATTTTTAACTAAAATGACAATTTTAAATTGAGAAAAAACACTTTGAGTCATATTTTCCACAATGTGTATCTGATTGAGATTCATAAATATCAAAAATGGTGTATGGATAATTATATTAATGTGTTAAAACAATCTGACTGTATTTTCTTGGTTTTTAGTGTGTCCCTAATATTTTTTACTATAACAAAAAAAATTAATAAAAAAACACTTGGAGTCATACTAGTCACACCATGTGTTATATTGAGGTGAGGTTGATTCCAACACATCATAAAAGACTCATGGATCATTTTCCTAAAGTATAAAATAAATTTGATTTTGTTTTCATAGTTCTGATTATGCCACTAATTTTTTTACTAAAATTACATTTTAAATTGAAAAGCACACATTGATTCATACCAGTGACATCATGTGTTATTTTTATGTGAAATTTCTTCCTAAACATTAAAAATGACTTATAAATATTTTTCATAAATTATCAAGGTAATATGAGTGTCCTTTAACATTTTCTAGTGAGTGACATGTTCTTTGAACTAAAATGTCAAATTTACATGACAACGAACACATTGAATCATATGGAGCACATCGGGTATCCGATTGAGGTGTGGATTATTCGTACACATAAAAAATGATTATAGATCCTTTTTATATATTAAAAAATAATATGATTGTGTTTTATTTTATCTTTTTAGAGTATGTCAAATGTCTTTTTTACAAAAATGAAAATTACATATTTAATGACATGCTTGAAGTCATATCGATCACACTGTGCATTGGATTTAGGTGTGGCTAATTCCTAAAGTTCAAAAATAACTTATGGAATTTTTTCTAAAGTATCAAAATAATCTAAATGTGTTCGGTCAGTTTTGAGTATGTCACATATTTATTTTACTAAAATGTCATTTTATACTGAAAACAAATACTATGAGTCATACCAGTCACATCAAGTGTTAGTTTGACGTGAGACTAATCTCTACCTTTCAAAATGACATTTGAATCATTCCCAAAAATGATAAAGGAATTTTGAGAAATTTTTATTAGTTTTTATTTAGAAACACACATTTCAAACTAAAATGTCAATTTTAAACTAATAATGGGAACTTTGAGTGATAGCGAACACACTGTGCATCAGACAGAGGTGTGACTATTTCTTACACATAAAAAATTAATTATGGATTATTTTTAAAAATTATAAAAACAATATGAAATTGTTTTCTAGTTTTGAGTTTTTTAATTGTTTTTTTACTTAAATGTCAATTTTCAATAAAAAATTCACATCGAGTCATACCAGTCACAATGTGCATCAGATTGAGGTGTTTCTAATTCATACATGTTAAAAATGACTTATGGAACTCTTTACTAATGTATAATAATAATAATAATGTTTTTTATCAATTATGATTATGTCACTGGTTTTTTTACTAAAATTTAATATTTAAATGAAAACACACACTTTGAGTAATGTTGGCTACATCGTATGTCTGTTTGAAAAGATACTAATTCCTTCATGTCAAAAATGAATTATGAATAATTTTCAAAATTATCAAAACATTAATAGTTATTTATCTCAGTTTTAAATGAGTGACACTCGTTTTGAACTAAAATATCAATTTTGAACGGATAATTGACACTTTGAGTCATATCGAGAACACCATGCATTGGATTGAGTTATGGATAATTCATATATGCCTCTAATGACTTATGGATATTTTTTATAAATTATATAAAATATATGAATGTGCTTATTAGTATTGAGTATGTCACTTTTCTTTTTTACTAAAATTTCAATTTTAAATAAAATGACAGACATGGTGACATATCGATCAAACAGTTCATACTATTGAGGTGTGGATGATTCTTACATGTCACAAATGACTTATATAATAGTGTTATAAAGTATCAAAATAATACAAATGTAAAAAATGGATTATGGATATTGTTTCTAAAATATCAAAAAAAAATGTTTTTTCTTTATTTTGAGTAGGTCACATGTCTTTTTTACTAAAATGTCAATTTAAAATTAAAACACACACTTTGAGTCATACCGATCACATCATATGTCAAATTAACATGATACTAATTCCTAGACATCAAAAATGAATTATATGTAATTTTCTTAAAGTATCAAGACAATTCGAGTGTGTTTACTCATTTTTTAGTGAGCAACACATGTTTTTAACTAAACTAATAATTTTTAAATTGAAAACGTGCACTTTGTGTCATACTAGGTACACCATGTATCCGATTGAGGTGTAGTGGATTCCTATATGTAAAATATGACTTATAGATCATTTTAATAAAGTATCACAACAATATAAATGTATTTTTTCTTTCTTAATTATGTGGCATGTAATTTGAACTAAAATTTCAATTTGAAAATGAAAACACGCACTTTAAGGCATACCAGACACACCATATATTATCATGTGGTGTGGTTGACTCTAACATGTTAATAATGAATTATAGATCATTTTATGTAAGTATCAATATAAAAATGATAATAAAATTAACTAAAACATTAGATAAAATGATGTGAAAATTCACTACATACGTAGTATGAAATAACATCCTCGTGATGTCGGTATACAATCTGACACCGTGTATTATTACTATTCATTTCTAGAAAAATATTTCCTCTTGTGAATATGAGGACCGTCAATAGTCATTTTATTATGGGAAAAATATAAATAAACAATGGTTTATTAATAATATTAAATGAAATTGAAATTTTTTATCAAAAATACCACTATGAGGATTCTAGTTTTTTGGTCTAATATGATATCTTTCGTAAATTTGAAAACATAATAACAACTACATTTTATATTATTATTTTTAGAGAACTACAGAAACATTGATAAAAAATAGTAATTTTTTGAAATATGTATTGATAATGGAATGTTATTATATATACCCTAATAATTTTCTATTTATAGAAGTCGATGGGTTTCTTATACTAATGTATTAATCTATTCCATTGTTTGGATGATATTTAAAAAATTTCATAATATAAAATAATTTTCATTGAAACATAATATAAAATATAAATCATGAATTTTACTTGTAAAATATTTCATTTAGGGTATTATAAATTAATAAATTTCATCATGTGTGGTTGGTTTGTTGGATATCGTTTCATCGGATCCAAAAAATAAATATTTGGAGTATCCAGATTGACTACAATTGGTAACCAATGTTTCCAAAAAAGAGAATAAGAAATAAAATGAATAATAATATATTTTATATGATTATATTATTGATTTTTACCCCTACATTATGGGTATTAAGAAGAGTCTATCATTTTTAATTTTTCATTCAATCATTGTGGCCTGTTTTTTGTTATTCCTACAAATATCTTTGGTTCCAATGAGAATTATCATGTAGATGTGATGTAAGGAATAATGAGTCAAAATTTCTATTTGTATGGTTTTCCCTTTATATAGTATGGATATATATATATATGCCTACGAATATTATGAATATTATTATATCATAATTAACATAGTAGATCATCTGTTGGAAAAAAACCAAAAAACACACATCATGTACAAATTTGCAACAAATAATCATAGCAATTAATGTGTGAGTATTTCATTTACATTCTAAATACTGATATAGTATGTAATGGAATTTCTATACATATGTTCTTCATAATCAATTACGAAATAATCATCACTTGATAAAATTGTATATGTATGAAACATTAATGATAGTACATTTGAAATTTAAACAAGTGGGGTAAAGGAAATTTGTGACGATATTTTTGATTTGTTGTTTAATCCTTTAGATCATTTTGATTCAACCTTCATATTCATCCCATTCCCTTTTTACATATTTAACATCATTCATTGGTTTAGAGAATTTTTCATTGATTTTTAATGGTTTTTCTTAAAAATAAATTGGAAATAAATACCTCCCTATCGACATATATTTTACAAGATCTAATGGACAAGCTATAAAAGTTCCAATAGCTTGCTTGACCATATGAATATTCATGTCATCAAGTGTAATAGGTAGCTTGGTTCTCGGCTCTTGAGCTATGTTAATTTCCACTCACATATAACCTTTTGAAAATTTTTTGTTCTGTATAATATACCCTTTGATATTGTACATGGTACCCCTAAAAACAATGGAAAGGGTGGGTGTTGATAGATATAAATCACAATTATATTCACTATACAGAATAATAGTACAAGAAATGTATCACTACCTTCTTGATTCTCATTTTTTAGAAACAATTATGAAAATAATTATTATATATTCTAATAAATCTTTTTGAGGGGAATGGCTCAATCTCAAACTGGTGGGGTTGGGGTGATATTCACATTGTGGTTGTTCTTATATTTTTTCTTCTCTTTTATTCCTTCCTATAAAATTTTCTAAAAAATATGAATACCAATTAAGTATTTATTATAGAATAGTTATTTATGAATGTAACTCTTCAATTTTCTTATCTTTTTTCCGTTATTCATTTATTTTCTCAAAATATGTTCAGGATGAAACCCCAAAACAAACACCATTGACATGATCATACTATTCTAGTCTCTTCAAGGGAACTGATAGTAGTTTTCCATTAGATACATGATGATTTTTGTGTCTAAATTGGAAAAAATATGAAAATAAGTAGTCATTATTATGTAAATTCCTATTTAAAGTAAAAAAAATTTATTAGTTCATACATACAAATTAGTTCGACACATTTGTTGTGTTTTCATATATTTATATCCCTTATTTATTTACATGTTCCATCTTTCTTATCACATTATGTGGATTGGAAGTGGATTTTGATTTTGATTTATCAATCTACATATAGAAAATGGAATATAATTATGTTTTTATTTAATGTAACATAAAAGTATTACGGTAGATTTAAAATTTGTACCATTTTTTCAAGTGAAGCAAACCCAATCATTACATTATGGTAGGGGTATGATGGTTTTTCTGCTCATTGTTTATTTTCATCAGTTAGTTTCTATTTCATAAATTAACAATTATTAATCAAATATATTAGTACACATATTACCAATAAATTTATTACCATTCACAATATACAAGAAAATATGTCTCCCCATGAAGACCAATAAACTCATCCCATGCATTTTGGTTTATCAGGTGTGAAAAAATATTTGGTGGGTGGGTTTTTATTTTCCCTTAATCATCTTTGAGATGAAACTTTATAATAATTTTGAAAAATAATATGTGAACCTTTTCAGAGATAAATAATAATAAAATTATAGATTAATCTACTATAAATGAAATATTCAATGGATAATGAATAATAATTCAATGTTTCATTATTTGTCTAGAAAAATAAAGAAAATATATCATAATATTACCCTAATATATTCCCAAATTAGTGTCTTAAGAATGGTCACCACATTGTTCCATGAATTTACATCAAATGATACATGCATGTGAGTTGTGAGCCCAATGTAACTACTTAACATAGCCTTTTAATGGTTAACAAGTTAGTAGCATTCACCCAAAAAACCCTATATTTTATTCCTTTATTTCTCACCTTAATAATTTTTTATAACACTATCATGATATGGTGATCCTATTTTTGATGGGAAACATGTTTTTCACCATCTACCATTTCCTCAGTTTCAAAATCATCAACATGTTGTTCTCTCTGGATTAGTATCATCGCTATGTGAAAATGGTTGTTGTACATATTCTTTAGAAGAGACAACATTTTGAGAAACCTATTTTTCCATAGGATTATGGTCATCATCATGTGTAGAAGCCATTATATGAAGAAGTGGTTGAAAATTTAATTTATATTACATAAATTCATTAGTGAACATATAATAATTTTAGGTAACATAATGTATATTACAAATAAATATAACTTCATCATCGAACTATCTTTTTTAGTTTGAAGGGATTTAACACATCTATCCAGTATCTAAAATCCTTCATTTTGGTATCCTCTGATATACAAGACATTATTTAAATTGGGGCCACTATGAAATGATAGTGATGTCCTAATTAAAGGGTAATCCTTAGTTGAATTGACATCTGAACCTTTAATGGTTTTGGTCAATAATAGAAAATGATAACCATGTTCGATTTGTAGGATTTGGAACATAAAATAATTTTACTTCGATTGATGACATTATAAATGGTTTATCTTTGTACCTTTCCATAGTTGAATCTATGTTCGTGAATCTTTTTTCATCTATTTTAACATCACTCCTATTATTATCCCACTTGCAATGAAAAATAGAAATGTTTAACGTTTTATAATCCAACTCCCATATTTTCCAGATGGTTCCAAAGTATAAAATATTCTCATAAATTAGATATTTTTTCTAGGTACAAGATTCATTAGTCACTTCATCCAAAAGTGTAACCCCAATATTATTCACTGTATTGTGCCAATCATGTTCATTTTTATAGAACATATAACCATTAATTGCATAACCATTATTAGATAATACAAGAAAACATGGTACTTGGGCTATCCATTGATGTCATTCTAAAATTTAATATATATTTTCTATTGAATACATAAAAATATGGCCTTGAAACCATATTATAATATGTCAATTATGTGTATTTAAAATCCATCTTCCATCCCTTTAAGGATTCAAATGCTTAAGAATTACTTTTCGTGTTTCAACATATGGGGAAACCTCTAAACTGTTATGAAAAAAATAAATCTGGGTCTTCTCCCAATCATTAATAGTTTTTATAAAAAAATATATTCTAGATATTAAATCACCCACAAGACACCTAATGTGATGAGATTTTGGTAGAAGAATTATTTGCACATCAAAAAGGTGGTCAGTATAGAATTTAATGTCTTCCTCAACAACATATCACTCAATAATACAATCATCTATCTGACTTTGATTTTTAACATACCCTTTCAAAATATTTATATACAATTCAATGGGGTAAATCCATCTATAATGTACAAAACCATATAGTTGAATCTCTCTTACGATTTGAACCATCAATTGAACCATCTTACCAAATAATGACGGTAGGAAGATCATATCCAATTCACATAATATGATAGTAATTTCCTTTTCCATGGTTGAAATTTTCACCAGGTCCATAATATTATTGAATATAGATTTGAAAAATAAATATATATTTGTTAGTGTATGATGTAAATTCTTGGGAAAATTTTACTTAAATCTATAGGTATTATATCTTACATCAAAATATTTTTTCCATGAAAATTCATACCCTTTGATTTTAAATAATTCATTGACATGATTTTTTTTATTTTTTATGAATACCCCTTTGGGACCTTTACATAATTTAAGAAGATGAAACATTGATATCACTATTTCTTGGAAAGAGTGTATGAAATTGGAGGAAAAAGGTATATTTTTTCACTCTTCACTATCACCAACTATTCCCGTATTCTCATGTCAATCATGTACAACCTAGCCTTAATCCCATCCTTTGTTTTTTTGGGTGCATTTAGTAATGCACCGAAGAAACTATCACATGTATTTTTTCAACATATATATCATCAAGAAAACTAATAACATACAAAAAATGTGAGTATGGTAATTCTAAAAAAACTAATATATTTTTACAATCAGTTTTTAAGGGGGTTTCAATAAAGGTTTACCAAAAATGGTGTTTATATTCATTAATTTATCAAACAGTTGATCACATTTTAGTGGAGATGGTGTTGTATATTCTTTTGAACTCCTATAGAATGATGTCTTCCATGATTGGAACTTATATCTCTAGAATAGTAATTTTTTATTTCCTAGAAACACATTATTTGATGAATATTTAAACCTAATTGACTATGTACCATATTCACAAATGGGACACCATTGAGTTCCTTTAGTGATATATCTTGAAAATTTTACATAAGTAGGAATGTCAATTATCATCCCATACAACTTGGCACCCAATGTGAAATCTTCATTTCAATAATAATAATACAACATAAAACCTGAATTAGATAATAATTTGAAATCATTGATCAACAGAGCCAAATAAACATCAATATCATTACCCAGTTGTTTTGGTTATAATATAAGATGAGTTGACCTAATTTGTTATCTTTTAATGCATAACCATGGTGGAAAGATATTGTTTACCAATATAAATGGCCATGTATTGTGAGTGCATCTTTGAAAACCAAAAAGAATCACTCCATATGTAGATAGAACAAGATGAATGTTTCTTAAATCATTTCCAAATTCAGGATACTCATGATCAACTTTCTTCCACTGAGGAGAGTTTGTAGGGTACTAATGTTTCTCATCTTTACTTCTTGTATCTCTGTTTCACGTTAATTTTATTACAGTATCCTCACTTCCATATAGTCACCTAAACATTAGAATGACTAGAAAGTACCATAAAACCATCATAAGACCTGATTCAATTAATTTATCAATAAGTGCCACACTTTTTCCATTTTTATGTGTTTTTTTTGGTCCTTGATAAATAGTATACAGTCATTTAGACATGTGTATATTCTTTCAGAGATTATAACCATTAAATGTATAATTATTTTATCATCATATGTTCAGAAAGGAATCCAAATATCTTTTGGGAGTATATAATTCTAGAGATAATGTAGTTCGGTAAAATTAGAATCACTCCATTTGTTTCCCTCTTTTAGAAAATATAGCTTCAGTATGGCTGGAAGTGTCATATATTTAGTACAACTAGAATATAATGGAATCTTTACAAAAATATGTATCATCTCAAAAACATTTAGATAATCTTGAAGTTCATCTTCATATATCATTTTTGTTTCTTCAATTCGATCTTTTTCATCATTCAAACATGTAATCACATGCTCGATATGGTATTCATTTTTGTCCACACTTTTAATCATATCACAAGATCCATAAAATGTAGTCTCATTCCAATCACTAGTTACATTAAGTTATCTATGTGTTTAGTCTAACATTTATATCTTCAATAAATTATATGATAAATCAATTGTTCTTCCAACTCATCTAGACTAATTATCCTTTAATAACAATAGTTTAAATACAGATAATGGGTTTGAGAAGGGTCGTATACATGGTATTTTACAAACATGATGAAATCTTTCACCACATCCTCATACTCTTTTCTCATACGATTAACATCCATCCATTTGAGATTCATATCCATCCAATTTCATTTTGTAATATTCATATTTAAAAAAATAATGTATAAAACCCATTTCATAGAAAACAATCATTTTATGAATAAAATATTAGTTTAAGGTATGACTTTTAATGGTTATGATTTTAAAGACTTATATTGGTTTATTAATGGTTATGATTTTACATATGTGGGATATTATAAAACATTTCTATATTATATAAACCTAATATACTATCTATTTCACTAATTCAGGTACCAAGAAAGATCGCTCCCCTATCAAAACCCAACATATATCTGATTAACATATGTCCTTCGATATACTCTATTGGAAACTAAAAATAAAATAGACAAGGAAATTACATTTTCTAAAAATACATTTTTATTTTAATCCATGGGAGTAATATCTATACATAGAATAAAATGGGTAGGATATTTGGATTTAATCCATAAGAGCAGGAGGGATACATGAAAATTGGAGACAATTAACATCCATGTACCATAAAAACACTACATACTTTTCATTTACAATCACCTCCCTATATGATAAGTAGGTAGGGTTTTTGTTGTTCAAAACTAGGAGCTCCATCCAATGAGAGTGAAAAATAGTGAAGAATGAGTGAAAATGAACATAAAGTACAACCAATAATAGATCGAGGTAAGAGATATTGGTTGGAGAATTGACGTGCTAAATCAAGGACAAATAAGATAGCTTTCACGCGTGATGTTCAAACCATTTGGAAAAATTTAAAACAAACAAAGATGTCTGAGGGGGAGCAATGGATCATAACTGATCACATACCTCGATTTTAATATATAATTGTAATTTCAAGACAAAAAAATTAGATAAACACTAAACTAAGATAAATATATTAATAAAAATTTAAAAAAATTAGAAAATTAATCAAATAAATGATTGTAATTTTAATTTCTCATCATATTGTTTCAATGTGAAATTTAGTAAAAGAAAATTAATGATTTTAATTTCTCTTGAACGTGTTTGGGGAGAATTTTAAAATGAAAAGATTGAATTTTTTTTAGAAATATGACAAAAATATCACTTGTTAAAAATATATTTTTCCAATTCTCAATTATTCCAAATAAAAAAATATTATAATTTTAAAATTTATCATTTTTTTAAATAAATTCATATATTTATTATAAATATATATATATATATATTAAAAAAATTGTAATTATAAATATCTTTATATAATTATATATATATTTATTTATTTATTTATTTACAAATAATTATATAGATATGCCTTTATAAATATATATATTTATAAAATAAATTTATAATTATATATATATATTAAATATATAATTAAAAAAATATTTATAATTTTCTGTTATTTTTATTATAAGTTACATTGAAAAAAATATTTTTATACACTAAATAAAAATTATTTACATACACGTAATTATTTTTAATCAATATTATTTATCTACACATAATCAAAATTAGAAATTAAAGGTAATAAAAATTATTAAAAAATTATTAATATATCCTATTAATTCAAAATAATTATTAATTTAAGTTGATTAATTCTAAATTATTTCTAATTAAAAATAAATATTATTTCAAAAATATTAATTCATATTAATTATTAAATTATAATTATTGATTAATTATCTATATAAATTATTATTTCAAGACAGTAAAAATTATTCATAATCAAAATTTTCTCTAATAAAAACTATTTATAAATTATTTATAATTATTTCTATACACATAATCAAAATTATTAATAATTATGTGTTACTATTTCTTATAAATTATGTTAAAGTCCGAAAAATAATTATTTATAAATTACGTTTAAAAAAATATTTATATACAAAAATTTTAAAATGATAATTTCGAGGACACTATTTATTCTAAAATCAAATACCCTTTTCTGTTTGGGTAGAGGGAGACACATAACATTGCTTGTATGCCCAAGGTGGAGTGTCCTTTGAACAAGGATAAAAAACCCAGTGAAGCATCATGTCTGCATCATCCTACCTGCACCACGATACTAGCATCATGCCTGTATCACTAGTTGCCCACATAATGATTGCGTCCCCGCCTACATTGTAAAACCCCCAAGGGACTTGTCATGATTCAATCCCTAGTCATTTGGATGCAATATTATAGGGTTTACCACTCAGGCGCCACTGTAACTAAAAAATTATTATATAAAAATGAAAATATTTTTTATTATTATCAATAATCATGAAGATGATAATTTATATAAATATTAATTTAAGTAAACATTGAATAAAATATACATAGGGGTAGTGTAAAAAACCTTTTTCAATTATTTTAAACAAGTCAAAACTCTCAGACACCTGGTTTAAAAATCATTTAAAGCAATGAATGTATTTAAAAACCTCAAGCATGTGCTCTCCACTTATTTCAAAATCAAATGCATACATTAAGTACCATTATGGGATTTTTACAAACATTTGGCTTGAAAATCAATTGATACAAAATAAAAATTTATAAATTCAAGATGTAATCAAGAGAAGTGGTAAGAAAAACACTCATAAAATTTTCTAAAAACCAATTAGAAATTTCTAATAACACGTGTCATGGAATCCCATTCCAATACAAGGGTTTAATGTATTTGAAAAACCCTATTTTCTCCTCAGGGGCAGTCATAAAGGAATAAATTTATTAAAGAAACACTTTAAATCCAACTACAATTCGAAGGATTGTAATATAATGTGGTAGCATAGAAACAATTTCATTGATTAAATGGAAAATGATCCAAAAGTCATCGTCTACAATAAAAAAATGATTCAACATGCTAAGAAGTTGATTTATCTCTAATTATACTTAGATTTAATTTCTTCCCTACTATGGAACTCACCAAATAGTCGAAATAAAATAGCAGACTATTGAAATGGAGAAAAACCACCCATTCTAAATGAAGAAAGATAGTTAAGTTGAGAATTTGGTGGGTTTCAAAATGATCTTGGGGTGCCTCCAAGAGTGAAGGAATCTGGTTTTAGTAAATTAATAATGCCTTAGTGGTGGAAGAGGAGTGTATTCAAATGTGTTGTCCAATATAGGGTTGATCGATTATTTTTCGTGTGATGGGATATGGGGGTATAGGAATCAGATTAGGTTTGTAGTATATATCATAATTAAAGAGGAGTACAAATAATCACATACCTTATATTTTGAGAGGATCAATTTGTTGATAAGTCCAATGAAGAGCTACGACAATGATTCTATTCCATGAGAACATGAATAACATGAGTGAGGATGACTCTTTTAGGGTTATATTTTAAATATTAGAAATTATTTTATCAGCGATTTAAAAAAAAGTGATGATAAAGGACTTATTTTAATAATATTAAAAATATAATTAAAATATTTAATTGTAAAAAAATTATAGATAAATATTTAAATAATTAAGAATATGTATTTATAAATATAATTATAAATATATAAATATTATTTAAATATATTTATTAAATGTTTTGAATTCTTTTTATATGTGTGTGTGTGTGTATTTGTTGTTAGGGTTATATCCAAGTAGTAGTGAAAACATGTAATCCTTCATCCAACCCAGGACCGAATCTGCACAGCTGCACCTTTATGGGGTGTGGATGATTTATTGTGTGGGATACATGGTGGTAGAAATTGGCATTACGAATGGGTGCTTCATAATGTTCGGGTTGATGGTGTCTACAGAAAACGTGGATGGAAGAGAGGGTATGTGGTGAGGATGGTACCGACATCATGTTGAGCGACGTCAACTATTGTGGGAGTGTGTTGGTCCTCCACGACTATGGGATCTACAAAAGGATGTGAGGGGGTATCATCTAGGAGTGTCCACGATGAAGATAGGTGGTGTCCTCGTCGAATGGTAGCCCTGATGGGTTGAACTAAGGTGGTGTCCTCGAAGAAGGAAATAAGTCGAATGAGCCAAGAAGGATCTCCTTTGGCAGTAGCAGATGTGATGGCATGTGAACAGGGCAGCAAATGGCAGTCTTGAAGTGTGGACTGAAAAAATGGTTCTAGGCCAATTGGCTTCTTGTATTGTGGTTTAATGACCACTCGGTCTACAATGTTTTCATTTTAATAAAAAATTGCAGGATTTTCCACCTCACCTATTAAAAATATTTATATATACATAATTATAAATATAAATAAATATATTTAAAAATATTTATATATAATTATTATTATATTTATAAAAAATTATATAATTATATAATTATATTTTTTTAACTATATATATTTATATACCTATATATATTTATATAATTATATATATTTATATAATTATATATATAGATATTCATATATAATTATATATAGTTTTAAATATAATAATTATATTTATTATAATTTATAATTATTTAAATGTATATTTATTTATTTATAATTATAATTACAAATAAATATAATTAAAAAGTAATTTTTTATAATTATAAATATACTAATATTTATATAATTATATATATTTAATAATATATATATATACACATTTAATGTTAAGGACTCGAGTGAGCTCGGTCCCAAAAAAAATTCAGAAAAAAGAAATACATCGAAACACAACAAGCATATAACACAAAAAGCACTACTAGACACGAAAATGACAAAATTATGACACCCAAAAACACCTAACAGTCCAAAGACCCAAAAAATATACCTGATTTCTGGTCAAGAAAAAACATATTAAAGGCATATTGGCTATGTGGCTCATATATCTTTATCAGATAACATACTTTCTCCACTTGCATACCCATCATAAATAATCGACGACCCACATCACATGGTCCAAAAATTGGACACGCACACTCCGCAAGTCATCAAGTCACATCATCCCTTGCCTTGAGAATTCATCTTCCTACACCTCAAAAGTCATCACATCCTATGAGGTTATCGTAATCATCCATCGTTATCACCAACTTTCATATCTGCATTGAGGTTGCCGGCATAGTCACCATCAGCTAATTTTCTTCAATCACCGGTAGCACGCAAAATGTCAGCCTGGATGTGATCCTAGATGCAAACCTTGATCCATAATCTTGACCATCGCCTATCTCATCCACTATATAATATTCTGCACTAAGATATCCAGTCGTCATCAACGATCCAAATGCGCGACCTCAGTCTCTCCCACCATCAATCCTCTGTCACCACCAATCGTGCAGCACAACTCTTTCGTCAGCAACCCACTTAACTGGATGCCTCCACCAGTAGACCACTAAGTAGGTCATATATCCATCATGAAGTCACCATACAAGCATCACAAGGAACCCCAGTCACCATTTTGGAGGTGCAGATCCCCACTGTTGAGCCTCTATCACAGGCGGCATCCTGAGATGTCGCGTCTACATCGTGTAGGCCTACAGCGGCTTCCCATGACTAGTGGAGTTCTCCCAATGATCCACATTCTAAACAGGATCCGAAATTATCCTTGATGATCACTGATGACTACACCCATGATGTGATCTTCCCAAACCTCCTTCATCCTCGAGCTTTACTCTCCATCATCTCCCTTTCTGTTCGGAGTCTGCTTCTGACACCCCACCATTATTGTGAGATTCATCAAAAAAATACCAATCGCTCTTCTATCACTCTGTTATGATTCCCCTTCATCATTCCAAAGCATCACTCACTGTCATCTCCCAATTGGAAGATATTCTTCTACCAATGCACCGCCGCCTTCCCTGATCTTTTCTTACAGACATCTCCTGACTCAACCAAAGTCTGCTGTCACAACATGAATGATCAGAGATAGATCTAATCTGTGATAGATATCGATCTTCACCTGATTTAGCATGCCTATCGATGCCATAGACCATAAAAATCTCAAAGTGACTAATGATTCCATCAATTATCTTGGCTGGGTAGGTGAATCAATCCCTATTGGGATCACGAGAGAGAGTCTCTCCATTATTGAGAAAGAGGGTCTTCATTTCTCCTCAATATATAAATATATATAATTATACATATAATAAATATATATATTATTTAAATATATGTATTATAATTTTATAATTATATATACATATATATTTATATTTGAATATAATTATAAATATATTTTTATAATTATATATATATATAATAAATATATAATTTTATAATTACATATACATATTTATAAATATTTAATTATTTGGATATAATTATATATATATATATATAAATTTAAAACACCTAATAGTCCAAAAGACCCAAAAAAGAAAACTCATGTTATGTCAAGATAAAACATATGAAAGACATATTGTCTATGTGGCCCAAATATCTCCATCAAATAACCTACTTCCACCAACCGTAGCCCCATCATAAATCATCAAGGACCTTCATACTCTTCTATTAATCAAGTCACCTCATACACTACCACTATTTCACTCTTTATTGCACCTCAGAAGTCATCGCAGCCCCCAAGGTCACCATAATCATCCATCCTCATAACTGGCTTTCACCCCTACATCGAGGTTGTCACCACAGTCACCATCAATCGGTTTTCTACCATCACTAACAACACCCAAAACATCTGCCTGGATATGATCCCAAACACCACCCTTAATACATAAAATTGATGATCTCCCATCCCATCCACTATTGAACATCCTATGTTGAGAGATCCAATCATCATCCACGGTCCAAATGCACGACCTTAGTCTCACCCACTATCAAACCTCCACCGCCGTCAACCGTGAAGCAAAACTCCACTGCCAGAAACCCACTTAATTAGACACCTCAACGAGTCAACCACATAGAAGGTCTTTGGTCCATCTAGAAGCTATCATCATGGAATCACAAGGAACCCCTGACACCACTGTGGTGGCACATATCCCCACCGTTGATCCTCTCTCACGGATGTCATCCTATGATGTCGGATCTGTATTGCGTCGGTCTACAATGGATTCCCCTAGTGAGCAGAGTTCTCTTCCCCAACCACAATATTCAAGGATCCCAAATCATCCTTTCTTCTCGCTGATGGCTACACCCACATAGAGATCTTCCCAGATATCCTTCCTCCATGAGTATTTCTCACCATCATCTTCTGACCTGGCCAGAGTCTGCTTCCGACACCACACCATCATCGCAAGATTAAACAAAAAAACAAATTTCATTTCCCTCACTCCAGGGTGATTCACCTTCATCTTCCTCGAGTATCAATTGTTTTCACCTCCTAATCGTACTAGTGTCTGCTGTGAATTCCCCATTGTCTTCCCCGATCTTCGCTCGCATACATCTCTGAGATGGGCCAAAGTTCACTGTCACAGCTTGAGTGGTCAAAGATAGATCTAATTTTTGATAGATATAAATCTTAACCCAATTCAACCTACATGTGTATGCCTTAGGCTTAAAACATCTTAAAATGAATAACAATTCCATCAATGATCTTAGTTGTGTTGCTGAACCAATCCCAGTTGGGATCAAGAGAGAGATTCTCTCTCCATTCTTGAGAGAGAGCGTCTCTATTTCTCCTCAATATATACATACATATAATTATAAATATAATAAATATGTTTATTCTTTAAATATATGTATTATAATTTTATAATTACATATACATATATATATATGTGAATATTTGAATATAATTATAACTATATTTATTATAAATTTATTATATAACTATTTATTTGTAACTATAATTATAAATATATATATTTAAAAATAATTATATATATTTATATAATTATATATATTTATTTATAAATATATTATATTAGGTGCTTAGGGGTACAATTACATTAAACACACACACACACACCACAAACACAGGTCTGAAAGGTAGGTCATATCCCCCCTAAGGGAAAACCCACCCAACCAGCCACTTTATTACATTATATATATTTTTCCCTAAAGGCCCAGTTGGTATGAATCCCATTACATATCTCATAGGCCTAAAATTTTGGCCAAAGGACCTGCTAGAGTACTGCCAACACTACAGTCCTCACTACATTATGCGTCATTGCTATAGTGTCATCCGCCACTGCTAGAGTGTTTCTATAGTACTTGCGCTCCATGGGATTTAAACCCCCATTATTTGAATTAGAATTATGGGGTTCATACCACTAAGACAAATCCCAACTACTTTATATATAAATATATATATTTAATTATTTATATAATTATATTAATATTCATTAATATACAAATATATATAATTATAAAAATAATAAATATATTTATTATAATTTTAATATTATTTAAATATATTTTTATATATTTATTTAAAATTATAATTATAAATATATATTTATATAATATATTTGGTGGTTTAACTGAGTCCTAAAGGCTCCCCATAATTCTGGATCAAACTCGAGTTTAAATCTGAGCAAACAAGAATGTCTTCATATAGGTGGTGACATAGGCATAATGCATACATGATGACATATGAAGTATGATGCAATAATGATGATGCAGTAGGAATTTGGGTCATGTAATGGGTTTTATACCCATTGGAATTGTGTCTAATATAATGAAAAAATAAGGCTTGATGGGTAGGCTATCCTTGGGGGGTTATGACCTCCCTCTCCGTCCTATGTGTCTGGTGTGTGTGTGTGTTTAATGTAATTGAACCATCGAGCAACTTATAATTATATTTATATATTTTCACATATTTTTCAATATATAAATATATATAATTATAAATATAATATATATGATTTTAATATGTTTTTAATTATTTAAATATATATTAATTTATAATTATAATTATGAATAAATATATTTAAAAATATTTATATATAATTATATAATTATATATATGTAACTATATATATTTATATATTTATAAACTTTTATACATTTATATATATATATATATTTAAATATATATAATTATAAATATATAAATATATTTATTACTGTCTACTTTGATCCGCAAGAGGTTTTCGTCTGCAATCTAAATAATAAGGAGGAATAAATTGCTTCGAATAGGGATGGGAATCCAAATTTGATTGTCACCCACCTAGGGGGGGTTCCCAAACCGCCACACCTGAAAAATTCAAGAAAGGTCGATTCTTCATTGACAATAAGAGCACTTCTATAAAAGTTTCCAAAAATGGAACCCTCACATTCGTTGAGGCTAACCATATGATCTTGTGAGATTGGATGAGGTCATGCCAACACTCAATCATCACTTGGGTTACTTCTTTTGGTCCTGACACTAAAGGGAAGATTAAGGGGCTTCACAATCATCTCTCACAAATTTGGGGTTTCGAAGACTGGTGCTTGACCTCAATAGGTGATGGATTCTTTCATATTTTCTTCTATTCAAATAATCTAAAATCAAGGTCATGGGGTGTATAATGGTCTCTATGAGGCCTGGTACACTCATTATCCCAAACTAGGATCCATTCTTTAACTCCTCATAAATCAAGAACACAATCGTTCAAGTCTGGTTCCAGATCAAGGGCTTATGTTGGTTCTTCTAGCACCTGAAGATTCTTTGAGACATTTACTCAGTGATGGTTATTCCAATAAATTTTGTAAAAGAGACTGAGAGAGAATGGTTTGACCACTTTTCCAAGGTCCTTGTTGAGGTTGATATTCTTACTCCCCTCAACAAAGAAATTATTTTAGAAGCTGGTGTGTTTAGAATTAAATTCGCAATCTATCAGGATAATCTTTCTAAATTCTTCTCCATGTGAGAATACATGGGTTAAATTGTTTTAAATTGCCTCATGACCTAGAAGTTCAAAAAAATTAAGATTATGGGTCACTCTATTGACCATTGAAAATTCAAGGAACCACTCAAATCAGTGGAAAATTCATTGAAGGTTGGGAAACCAAACATAGAATTTAAGGACTAGGGTTCCCATATTAAAAATTTTGAGGGAACTATGATTCATAGTGTTGGGTTACAAGGATTAACCTATTTTTATAATATTGTTGATGGTGCATTTGATTATGTGGTTGTTGTTCAAGGGGGTGATACTATTATGTTTGAAGGAATGTCTTCAGTGCAGTTGGTGAATCCTCCCTCTGATGACTAGGGTTTAGGATCAAGTCCTACTGCATATACTAGCATTCAAGCTTCCCCTCTACAATATAATTATATTGGTTCATGGTTATTAATTGTTGATGATGAGTAAATGTATCTTGATGTTCATTTTTCCTTAGAGAAGATCCCACATGAGGCTATTAAAGAGGATTCCCAAGTAGATTTTTCTCCTTGTAGGCAGCCCTGATATTACTTACTTGAAGGGAAAACATCTGATGAAGTGGTCTAATAAGAGGTTATTGATAAAAAACTACTTCATTAACAACTTATATCCTTAAAAGTCTATAATTTAATGAAAAAATATGGATGTTAAGGCCCCTGAGTGATCACATTCACAAAATGGAACTCAAATCCATACAATGTTTAATAATGCATCGAAGAGGGATCTGTCCAAAGCTTCTGACCAGTTGAAAAGGAATCAACCTAATAAGGGATCTACAATGTCATACACACATGTTGAAGCTCCATAAATGGTAGTGAATAAGAAATATAATTTGATAAAAGATAAAAAAATAATAGTGGATGAAGTAGGGTTTTAATTGGTCACCCCTCAAAAATCCAATGTGAATGTTCATGCATATCAGTTGGTGAAGACATTTCATGTTTCTATTTAGATGGATTCATAAATTGAACCCCCTAGAGGTGGAACATCCAACTCAAAATCCCTCATGTTGGGGTTCTAATTATTATAAGAATATATAATGGAAGTACCCATCAATGTATTCTGAATTGATGAAAAATTAAAATGACTATTTCAGAAAGTCTTTGGATGATGCACATGATACTACATGATCCAAAAACTCTTGTATCATTCATCCATAGAACCAGGAAGGTGAAATTTCTATTGAAGGGATTTATAAGGAAGTGGTGGAATGGTTTTCTCATAACTATAATTCTATTTTTCCATGATGGAGCCAAAAAAAATTGGGTATAGTGACTATTTAATAGTCCAAAAGTTGTTGTCTATAAATATTTAAGATGGATTTCAATCTAATTCTAATACAAAATTTTGATATCTATCTTGGAAATTCAGGATCTACTTTATTCTATTGGACTCCTTTGAATCATCATTGGGTGAATAATATGATCCCCCACAATGGTCTAAGACATGGCATAAAGGTCGACCTTCAATGAGTAAAGGAATATATCCTTGAAATTTGGGAACTAGAGTGAACTATGGATTTCAGTTTATATCTGTAGATGTTGGAATTTTGTGCCTTGTTGACATGTTTCGTTGTATGTTTTATCAATAAATTTAGGGTCATGAGTTTGGTCTCTAAATCCATGGATGAACCATTTGGGTATAATTAAAAATATATTTATATAATTATATATATTTATATATTTATATATATTAATATAATTATATATATGTGTGTGTGTGTTAATATATAAATACGCATAGTTATAAATATAATAAATATATTTATTATAATTTTATAATTATTTAAATATATATATAATTATAAATATAATTATATATGTATGTATATTTAATAATATACAAACATATATAATTATAAATATAATATATATGTTTATTATTTAAGTATGTCTATTAGAATATTATGATTATTTAAATATAGGGTGTATATATATATAATTTGATGATTATAAGATGTGGGATTAGGAGAGGCTTCACAGAGGCGAACATGGAATCTAGGGAGCACCTTTAAAGATGGAGATGCCACACTTCATGTGCTTCAAACTCCTCTATAAAGGTCCATCTCAGGTGTTTTCAGTTATTTATGATTCTTTTATATGGAACTTGGATGGATCATCAACTATGATTGGAAATCCAAGTGGGATTCTAGATTTGAAGCTTTAAACCAGTTGACGACTACTAGATTCCTTCAAGGGTTCCTCTGCTGGTAGGATTCTCAAAAAATTGTAGTTGGCACATGTTGAAGAAAACCTAGAAGCGTTTTTTGGAATATATTTACATGGGAAATAATTCCATAATCACGCATATTATTCTCCCTAAGGGTGATAAGCAATGGAGACATGATGAATTAGTTTGAGTAATATCTTCTCTTTGGGGTTTCTTAAACTAGAGATTTATATCATTATGTAGAGGATTATTCCATTTTATTTTCCACTCCAATGAATTTAGGATATGATTTTTTTCCTTAGGATCCCTCATCCTTATTCCTAGTATTCTATATATTCATGAATAGTCCATGGACATAAAAAAAATTTATGTCAATAATGAATTTTCATAGGTCTAGGTTAGGTTAAACAACCTAAATTGGCTTTTTGGAATCTAAAAAAATTCATGATATCTCTTCTGCAATTAGTGTACCAATTTATTTGGAAAAAGAAATATAACATTTCATGTATGGTAACTTTTCATGAATTCTAATTGAGATTGATATTGGCTCTACTATCATCAATAATGTTATTCTCTCTAATCCCAATGATGACATTCACATCAGTGTGGAGTATGAGAAATGTCTGAACTTTTTTCATGCCTTCAAAACTGTTTCTCTATCATCTAATAATTATAGGAGGAATACATTTGAAATATATGGCTCAAATGGGAACTTACCAAAGTATTATGATGTTAAATAAAAACAAAATTAAATTTTGAGGTCACATGGGCTATCAACCAAGCAGTCTAGGGTGTAGAATGTTGATAATGTGGCCAAGTTTTTCAGGAATCTAGGTGAGTAAAATTGTATTACCCAACCACTAGTGGAATTGAATAATTAAAATTCTAATAAAATTGAGAATCCAATATATGAGACTCTAAAGTTCCCAATTTTATATATTCCAAGTCAATGCTCTAGATGTTTGGTAGGTACTGATCTTGATAGTAGGGATCATGTAGGTAAAGGTTCCAAAACACATATTATAGGGGATCTTGGGAAATATTCTCAGGACCTATTCAATAATAAGAATCGGGTGTATGGTCTTAATTTCTCACCTATGTTGCAACCTCAATCAATTCCTTCAATGAATTAAGATGAAATTTTGGATGAGGAGGAAGCCAAGTAGAAAACACTATATACTAGGAATTTTTAGAAGTATTCTATTTCACTGGAAGATGAATAAGAGTATGATGAGTCTGGACACAATTAGACAGATTCTGAGTTGGCTGCAGAAGATGCAGTGGATTTTAAGCTATGTCGATAGAAGATATTTGTTACTTAAAAACTTAATGGTAAATTCAAGTTGATTCCATATATTAAAAGGAAACCAATAAATAGTGATACCTATTTTCACCTTGGTGAGCACTCTAGATTAGATGCATCATATTCACAATGGATCCCAACATCTATATAAGAGATTACATTAAATTATAGGGATGTTGAACTAGTGGAGTCGGACATCATTGTGATTTGGTTGATG
This sequence comes from Viscum album, assembly GCA_963277665.1. Taxonomy (NCBI): domain Eukaryota; kingdom Viridiplantae; phylum Streptophyta; class Magnoliopsida; order Santalales; family Viscaceae; genus Viscum; species Viscum album. The sequence goes on from OY728131.1 coordinate 136,778,536, forward strand.
ACATTAATTTCCTTGAACTTGTCCTTTAAATATCCACTCCACTAGATTTTATTAAACAAAACGAAATTTCAATATAGGGAAAATCTGATAACCAAATCCTCATAGGAAATGATATTCATAATGATTTAGTAATTTTGAGGTATATTATAGATCCATCTGATGTGGTGCCAGTGGATGAGTTTAGTGTATTGAAGGCTTCCCCATGTAAAGAGGTGACTATCCCAATGGTAAAGTATACAGTGGGTACTAATAATATCCATTATTTATCCTTATATAAATATCACAAGATATTTTATATTTATATTGAATCCAAATTAAGAAAAAATATCATCCTCATGGTTGATAAGGAGGGTTTGTTTTTATAATTCAACTCAATTTCTTGCTTCTGATAACAGTAAAGAGGATGGTCAACATAGCACTAGGGTATAAAAAGTTAAAATGGTTTTTGTTGACATTAACAGTAGAAATAGGTTAATACTTTTAGGAGAGGAATACATCCCAATGGTTGTGGAGGATGAGTCTCTCATCATAGAATGTGCACTTGTTCTGGAGCTGGATTATGATTTTTCTTTTAGATGTATTGTCGTTATTCCTCTTATACCTTAATTTTTTTAAATAACTTGGTTAGGTCTTTGATCCTGCCCAGGACTTTTTTTAATATATGCAGTTGGAGTATTGTCTCAGTGGTAAGGAATACATGTAATATTGAACCAATGAAATGTTCAAATACTGTCAGTCTCTATTTATGGTGATAAAATATTGGTGGCATGTGTATGTGGTAGGAATACATCGAGGGAAGATTAATGATTTCACCAGATGGTGGACAATGATGAGATAGTTTGGTATGGTCCCAATGCAGGTGATGACTAGTGTGATATCAAAATTGGGACATGATGATGATGATTCTAGACAAAGAGGCAGTCATGATGGACAATGGGAATTTCGGCAGTGGTTATGGTCACTAACTATGGTAACCATGTTGATGGTTTCTTGTGTTGTTCTTGGGTTCAGGTGAATATGTGATGATGATGACGAACCTACACACATGTGTGAAGTCTTCTATGGAGGGAGGTGATTAATGCTACGAGCAAGGTCGGGTCGTGGTGTATGATGGAGTGATGGAATAGGGAGGTGAGGAGCCATGATGATAGATGATGTTGGTCATGGGTGGGATTCAGACTGTGTGTAGGGTCGAGGCCTTCGACGTTGGAGAGTGGTAATGTGCAGGCCTAACATGGAGGTTGATAGCATAAGGGGAGCCATAAATACAGTGGTGTGTGGGCCTGGCATGGATGCATCCAACTACGTAATATGATATATATTTTTTAAGAAAGAAATATATATAATCAAAATAATAATAAATATATTTATATATTTATATAAATACTTATATAATTATACATTTATTTATATAATTATATATATATAAATATATATTACGTATGGTATCTTGCCTTTTTATTTCATAAACTTTTCATTACATTGTACAAAATATAGGATCTTTTAAACATTAGTTTATTGTAAAAAAGGAATATAATACGGGAAAAATTAAAAGATTATTCTATTAAAATTGAAATTATTCTTGAAGTTTTATCCTTAGTACATTTATTTCATCTCATAACACATGAAAAACATCAAAGGAAAGGGTTAGTGTAATGCCCAGTAAGGGAAAGCAAGGGAAACAGTTTACAAGTGATCATGAGAATTAATAATAAGAACATAAGGAATATCATAAAGGGCTGATATAGAGTAATATCATAATAACGAGAAAATTAATCATAACTTGGAGAATGATACATTCATAAACATATATTCAAGGTTTTTCAACGAGGTGTCATAAAAATTTCCAAGGTTATTCACCAAGGTTTCGTAAAACTTTTCATCTCTAGATATTAAATTCTTTACCCAATGAATTAGATCTATATAAGGGAGAAACCTTGATATTTATTAATTAGTTTTATTCACACAAATAATAAAAAATAATAATAAATAATCCATGGTAAATAAAAGAAACACATTTTATATAACAATCATGGTGTTTTAAAAAGAAGTTCTTAAAGACAAGATATTTATGTCATTATTAATCCACGAAAAAGGAATGTTGGTTGAATTTATATTAATACCAAAAGAAAATATATAATTTTTAAATATATGTGAATACCCCTAGAAAATAAATTGGTTTTGATATTAAAAAAATCAAATAAGCTAATTTTTTAGAAAATGAGAGAAATTTTGAGAAGAAAATATGGCAGCATAATGGGTATGAAACATGGTTTTAGAAAATATTAAAAAAAGAGGGGAATGGGTATACTATTCATAAAAGACTCTTAATATGATAATGGGATAAAATAAAATATATTGAATAAAATATTATGGAAATTTTAAATACATAGAACATAAAAATTTAACTTAAAAGGAAAAGAGAAGTTGAGATTTCCCTTACCTTGAAAAGTAACACCTAAAACTCAAAGAGTGGGACCTTGGGGGCTTTAGGACACCATGGTATGACTCCTTGATAGGTAAAACTATCATAGATTCTTGAAGGATGAATTTTGAATTAATTATAATGGAGAAATGGGTGGGTAGTTATAGACAAAATGGTGGATTTGTTTATTAATTTCATTGGACACAAGGTAGTGGTAAATTCAAAACCATGGGAATGTCTATGGTATTTTCCCACGGTATTGGACACATGGGACACATATTTTGTTATTATAATATAAAAATTTAAAAACATCATTTTATATTACATAATACATCAATATGATTTCATTAATCATACCACAAACTCAAAACTATATTTTAACTATTCACCGGAAAACAAAATAATTTTGAAAATTCTCATAAATTTACCATAACCTAATTTTTGAATTATGATTTAAAAAATGATATTTATTTTATTCTAATAATTATATAAATATGAAAAAAATTATCTTTTAAATATAAAAATCCTTATTTATTAAAAATAATAGGGATTAAAAATGCATGGTAAAATGCATGGTAAAATTTATAGCACTTGAATAAAATAAAATCATATTATCATTTAAATTTTAATAAGACCATTTTAATAAAACAATATATTTAAACTAAACATTATTAATAAAAAATTAGTTTATTATAATAATTATATATTTTTTTTAAAGTACAATTTCTATTTGAAAAATCAATTTATCCGATTCGTCATATTTTTAAGAAAAAAAAACTCAAAATAGAATTGATGGAACAAAAAATTTATTTATACAATGGGATTATACATTATGAAACTAAGGCCTTGAAACATAACACATTCATACAACCTAAGGGTAAGGTGTGCGATGGTGATAGATTCATGGGGCGGCCTGACTAATATCGCTCGAGTGGTAATTTCTACTAACTTGAACTTCTCCCATAGGCAAATTTGTTTAAGCTTAACATGTTGAAGATTGGATTGGGATTGGTCAAGAGTGAAGCCCATAGATTCTACCTACCTCCTATGTTCTGGAAAATGGGCTTCGTATGGTATGACTCGACTGGATGATTCCATCAACACTTCTTTTTGAATTAATTTTTCCTTTGTCATTTCAACTAAGAAACAATAATTATAATGTTAAATTTATTATTAAGAGTATAATTTTCAATGGTCATATTGACCAGCGATCATAATTGGACAATGGTTATATAACGATACAAACACGATGGTCACATTTCAAAATATGCTGACATCATTTTTAGATAGATACAGTTTTGTTATGTATAAAATAATATAACACACATATTTTCAGAAAACAATAATAATTTAAAATGTTTGGGTCTATACAGTCATCCCCTCTTAGTAAAGTTCTTCCCCAAAATTTAAATTCTTTCCCTCGGTTGAGAAAAGTTTAGGGTATTTCTACCTCATTGTTTCTTATAGTTCCCATGTCATTTCTTTATATTTTTGGTCCATCCACAACACTTTTAGGAGGTGGGTAGTATTTTTGAATATAATCTTGTCTCTACATTCCAATATCTCCACCAGCTTCTCCTAATAAGGGAAGTCATGTTTCATTTGTACCGCTCAAGGATTCATTACATGTTAAGGGTTGGGTATGTAATTCGTCAAGAGAGATGTGTGGGATACATCATGAACTTATGCTTGATTTGGAGGAAGTAAAAGCCAATAGTCCACTGCTCCTATGGGATCAAGGATTTCATAAGGCCCAATTTACCTAGGGTTGAGATTCCCTTTCTTCCCAATACTCATGACTATCTTCTAAGGTGAAATTTTATGAAAGATTTTTTTTTCAACATAAAACTCCATATCCCTTTGACAGTTTTCATGATAGATCTTTTGCTGAATCTAAGTATACTTTATGTATTTTTGGATGGCATGAACATTTTCTGTCATATCTTGCATAAGATCAATTATAAGAAGCATTCTCTCACTAGCTTTACCAAAAAACTCGGATTTCTACATAACTTCCCATATATAGCTTCATAGGGTTTCATTTGAATACTTTAATGGAAGTTGTTGTTGTATAAGAAAACAAATAATGGGAGATGTTTATCCCATAAACCTATGAATTACATTAATCATGTTCTCTGTATTTCCTCGAGTATCTTAATAGTCCTTTCATATTGGCCATCGGTTTGAGGGTGATGGGTTGTACTAAAATTCAATTCAATATTCAAAACATGTTGAATAATTCTCCATAATTTTGATGCGAACCTTGGATCATGATCAGAAATGATAGAAAGTGGAACTCCATATTGTATTACCACTTCCTTCACATATATCATGGAGAGTTGTTCAAGATAGAAATATTATCGAATAGAGATAAAATAGTAAATCATAGTGAGATGATCCCCTATAACCCATATTGTATTATTTACAATGGATGTTTTTGGGAGACCAGTGATAACGTCCATAGTGATATTTTTCAAATTCCTTACAAGCATGGGTAATGGTCTTAGTACCCATTTAGGAAGATGTTTCTCTACCTTTACTTATTGACTCACCAGGCACCTTGTAGTGTAGTTAGAAATATCTCTTCTCATGTTATCCCACCAATAATGATCATGAAGTTCCCTATAAATTTTCATGCTTCTAGGATGTATAGAGAATGTAGAGATATGGGCTCCATCCATCATATCCTTCATTATTTCTAGAATATATAGAACATGTAGATTTGTAAAAAAATCATTACACCTTGTTGATCAATATTGAACTTAGGAAACTTCACATTCTTGATAGCCTATGTCTTCTTCTATAAAAATGGATCTTATCTTTGAGCTTTCTTGATCTATTCTAGTAATGATGGTTGAGAAATAATTTGGTATAGGGTTTATTAATTCCCTTCCCTTACGATTCTAACTTCCATTTTTACTAAGTCTCCGATCAAAGGATCTCATTGAATCCTCAGCATTTCAAAAAAAAATAGGGTCTTTCCTACTTAATGCATCAGTGACTTTATTTTCTCTCATGGGATGATAATGAATTGAAAAATCATGGTATTTAAAAAAATACAACTGTATCCTTTATCTCATGTTAAATTTATTTTTCATGAAAATATAAATCACACTTTGATGGTTTGTGTATATATCACATTTTACCCCATATAGATAGTTCCTCCATGCCATCATAGGAAAAAACAACTCCAACATGTTCCAAGTCATGTGTAGGATAGTTCTTCTCATGATTATTCAACTGTCAAGATGCATAAGAAATCACCTTTTCATTTTTCATGAGGATTCACCAAAGACCTTTTAGAGATGTATCACAAAAAATAACGAATACTTCTTCGATAGAGGGTTGAATTAACATGTATACAGTAACCAATCTCTTATTTAGATCCTGGAAACTTTCTTCCCACTCCATTTTCTAGATTAACTTGACCCCTTTTCAAGTTAACATGGTTAGTAGATTATAATATCCTGAAACGTTTTTCATAAAAATCCTATAATATCTTACTAATCCAAGTAAACTAAAAATCTAAATTACTATTATAGGATGAGGTCACTCCTCCATAACCTTTGTATTTGAAATGTATACTGAGATTCCTTCATTGGTTATAATGTTCCCCTAGAAATCATTTTTTTATAACAAAAATTAACAATTTATAAACATTCCAAATAACCATTCTTTCTATAGAGATTTCAACATAACCATTAGATAATACTCATTCTCCTCATGACCTATTGAATATATAAGAATATCATTAATAAAATGTACCAAAGTGTTATAAAGGTAGTCCTTAAAGACTCTATTAATTAAATCCATAAATATATAAGGAGGGTTAGTCAAGCCAAAGGGCCTAACATCAAACTCATAATGCCCATATATTGATCGGAAGGAGGTATTTGAAATATCTTCTTTCTTCACCCTCAATTGATGATAACTAGATTGAAGATAAATATAGGAGAAGATTTGATGCCCATGAAGCTGGTTAAATAAATCATTAATCCTCGAATGAGGATACTTTATCTTCATAGTGATCATATTAAGTTTTATATAATCAATGCATAGTCACATTAATCCATCCTTCTTCTTCACAAAGAGAATATGGGCTCCCCATGGAGACACACTTGGTCAGATATACACCTTCTCCAAAAGATCTTGGATTTTCTTCTTTAATTCCTACAACTTCACATTTTACATTGTATAAGCGGACATTGAAATCTTCTTGGAACCAAGAATGAGATCAATGGATAACTCTACCTCTCTTTCTTGAGAAGTTCTAGGAAACTCCTCAAGAAATAATTCATTGTATTTCTGAACAATGAGGACATTATGTATTCGTATACGTTCATTTAATTCTTCATATACACTAATAATTTCCAAAAATAAAGATATGGTAGGTACTTATAGACAAATATTAGGTTGGTAAATCTCTCATTTGAAAAATAATTGTAGGTTTTCCATTCAATACTACTGATATTTCCTTTCTTATACTATTGATCTTAGTATTAGACATTGAGATCTAGTCCATCCCTAGTATAATGTCAAATTACAGTATGGTAAGGACTACTATATTTGATATGAGATTATGCTCACCAAATTAAATAATAAAGTTTTGATATACATTTTATGCTTGGATAATCCCTCTAGAATTCTTGACTTGTAACACCCCAAGCTTCTACGGTACGTTTCCCTTTGAATAATGTAATAGCGTGTGTTGTACGCAACATCGAGTTCTAACACACACCACAACCAATCAAACTAGCCGTTATGAATAGTAATACCTACCTTTTGAAATTATATATTTTTTATATTTCAAAATGGACTTCATTTTTGGATTCAGAATATCGAAATTATCCTAAGTTGAATTTTTGGTATTTTTCTGAGAACTTCCAATTTTTATGAATAGTGAAAAATACTTAAAAACAACTTTTTTAATCAAAATAATTTATAGTGATAAATTATATTATTTAGTGGTTTTAAAGTATAATTATAATATATTTTTACCATTTTATCCAATGGTGTTCATTAGAATTAATTTCACTTTGGATTTGGACATAAACAATTGTCAATCTTTTGATATATATTGTTTCTTAAAAACACGCTATTTGTTGTAACAGCGGGAATTAATTATAAAATTAATTAAAGAAACATATATGTTTGTAATTTTTTAAAATAGACATCATTTTTGAATTCGAAATATCAATTATATCTTAGGGTGAAATTTTGGCATTGTTCTGAAAAACTTCAATTTTTGATGAATAGTGAAACTACTAAGTGGTGGTTAAAAAACTGAATTTTTCATAAAACTTAATTTTACCGCTTCTATGATTGGAATTTCAAAAATCTGAGAGACACGGTTAATATCAAGGAGTAAAATGTGGTTCAATGAGATGAAAATAAGTTTTGGTGAATAGTAACTTTTTACTTTTATTTACCACGGTTAAAAGTAAATAAGGTAATTAAGGGTAAAAATGATATTAATGTTACCCTAAAACATGTCCTAATTCTATTTTACAAGTGTATCTCGACCAAAAACAACCTTAGGAATAAAATATTATCATTTAGGTCCACTTGAATTAGATTAGGATATTTATTATTATTTAATTCAAAGAAGAGTAAAAAGAGTTATAATCAAAGTTTATTTACTAAAAAATTTTTAATATAGGGTTATACCTAAGATAAATTATATTGTAAATATTAATTATAAAGCTAAAAATATTTCCTACATAATGATATTTTATTTATAATTTTTAGATGTTAAATAATTTAATTTATTTATGACACAATGATGATGCAGTAATTACCACAATAGTTAAAAATTAAAATAATTGATATTATAAATACCCAAATAAATATAATTTGATACTTTTAATGAATTGAACTAATTTTCTAGGATAATATTAAATATTATTATTGATTTAAGTAACTTTTTTCGAAGTAATCATTCTGTTATGATTTTTACAAAAATCAATTATTGAATTGTGTCAAAATTGACATAAAAGAGTTTTTTAAAACAAATATTATATTATTAATTGAAATTAAATTCCTAAAAATATAAGGTTCGTCCAAGAGACTTATATCATGATAGGTGTATCATTAAAGGACTACTTGGGGGTCGCTTGGATGTATATAGTATGTTTATTAACCATATAATATAAAAATACAAAGAGACATTGTAAAAGTGAAACTAATTAACTAAGAGTTAATACTTAATGATAATGTTAATATAGTAACCCAAACCTATCTAAATTCTATTGGTTGAGTGGTTTTCAACCCATACCCACCTTAAAATTTAAATAATCCACTTTGGGGCCATTAGAAACCGAATATGAATTTATTATAAAATAATATTTCTAGCTTTTCCAAAGGTGCCCCTCACCCCTCTTATAAAAGAAAACTCTCCCTTCTCATTAACTCACACCTTCAAAGACTTTTAGTTCATCCAACCTCTGCACAAATACTCTCTAAACTTCCCTCACTTCATCCTAGAGGCCTTCCTTTAGTCATAAAGCTAACTTAAGGATCCCTTTTGATCAAATCAAAAGGAAGAACCCGAAGAAGAGGTAATGATTTCACCACCCTTTTTCAAGTTCCTTTCTTCTTCCACTTCTTCTTTCTTTATTATTCCCATTCTAAAATAATGAATCCAGTATCTTCTATATACTGTAATATTATTATAAATATGGAACAACCATATTCAGTATTATATCCATCCTTTGAATGACATGTCACCATACATGCGTACGTACGGCTTACCGTCTCCACGTCGTGGTGTAATTGTTATTCAATATATTATTATTTGGATGGGTATAATAATGATGTGTAATTCATGTAAATAATAAATATAACATGATAATTATTCTTTATATATGATATACCATCCAATTATATATTATTTTAATATCAAAAGAATGATATTGTCGCTCGTGCGTACGTACGGACTACCGTCTCCACAAACGTGATAACATTCATTCTCCATCATATCCATTCAAGTATAATTCTAATTTGATGATTAATAATAGTATATAAGGACTTTATATCATTATGGATATGATTAAGATACAACCTATCCATGACAAACATGGCTTACGTAACAAAACATATAAAAGAAAACGAGTAAGTTAACACCCGAAACAACGATAATACTAAGATATTATTAACAAATCAATGTTAAAAGATAATATATGATATCATATTAATATATATGATTCTTTTATAATTTAATAACAATTATTTCACCATTATACAGGAGGTTAACCTACCACCAACCAAGGAAAAGTACAAGTTAAGGGTTTATTTCGCAATCTCTTCATTATCCGAGGTTGTTTATACGTAATAATCTACTGGGACTTCTTTATCATCCACATCCATGTTTCTTAAAAAAATGTATTTCAAAACATTTTTAATATTTACTAGAATATGGGTTAAATTAATTTATACCCTTGTTTGACTTTTTATAAGAGGTTTATAAAGGAATCTTTCCGTTGTTTTCCAAACAAGGTGCTTTTTAACCTTTTCGACAGAATTAAGGAAAGAATATTTTTTTTTAACTTATACGGCGGGTGCGGCTATTTTCCGCCGTTATAAAATCGTTGAAGCTTCCCTTACAATCTTATAAGAATATTTTAAAATAAAATGTTTTATTTTATAAATATATGACTCTTAAATGATTTCAAAATAGAAATAGATATTTCTTTAAAAAGTGTTTTGATTTCATCTATGTCAACATCCTTTGATGGATTTTAAGTTTATTTGAAGTTGGTTTATTATGATACAATACTTCCATATTGTATTGATGGTTTTGTGATATGTTTGACTGTGGATGTGTTATTTTTATACCATTCATAGTTTATGAAGAAAGTATTGACATTTCGTATGCTAGTTTTAATACGAATGTTTATGTTATGTTTAAACCTGTTCATATGAGGAATGGATTGGACTAAATATGTGACGGGTGGAGCCCCCTATAGCTCCTCGATGCATCGTTATGTCTCATGAGACAAACTAGTGTCTTGGCACAAGGCCTTGACAAAATATTATTTGTAGTATTGGCACGAGGCCTTGGCTATATGGTTATGATGGTCTGGCATTATGCATTCCATCATTATGAAAGTGGTTATTGATATTGCATTTGATTATTAGATTAGTAGAATATCCATGTGAATAAGTAAATGGAATTATTTCATTTTATTTTTTCCATACTATGTTGAAGTTCAAGTTTAAAAGGCTTTTGTTTTAGTTATACATTTCCTTAAATGTTTATTCTTATTTATGAAGGTTTCTGCTATATTGTTATCTTTACTAGGCATTTGAGCTCACCCCTTTTCTATGTTTTATTTTTCCTAGGATGTGAAAAAGTAAATTATGAATGACCTATAGGGATATTATGAGGGGATAATAGTGTGGACTATGGAGACAATATGTTGTTGTAGTAGTTTTTCACTTTATGATGTAATGTAAAACTTTATGAATATATCTAGTGTTTCCAAGGCTACTAAACCAATCGGTCTTTCGAGATTTGATCTTTCTTGTGATCATGCCAATGTTATGTAATAATGCACCGACTCTAGGTAACTGGGGTCAGGGCGTTACAGTTGGTATCAGAGGAAGTTTAGTACAAACCTTGGAAGCTAGATTTATATAAACTCTGATTAGAGCACGTAGACCTAATATGGACTTTGAGGATTAGTATATAAGAACTTCCTAGAATTTTGGTATTGTAGAGATTTTGTGAGTTTTCCAAGCAATACATTCCTGTCTGGATACGAGCAGGTAGAGGCGGCTCTGGCACAGATGTACCTAGGGGTAAAACCCAAAAACACCACTTTGATCTAGACTCGAATGGGAACTGGTGCACGACAACGGGCCTTGTTGGAATATTGGTTATGACACGCCCGGGGGATATGCTTAGGATAACTCTCATTTTCTTTAAAAATCATTATGAAGGGTTTAGGAGTATATACTTCCTCAAGGAAAACTTTTTTATGATTATGGATTATATCCATAAATAGTTCAATTTATGTTAAGTGTTTTATAAGTATGGAATTATGTATTTTGATTCATAAACTGATCTATTTTATTCCATTGTTTAGAAATGGCGCCTTGTGGAAGAAATGGAAACTGTATCAATGCACACACTCCATGTAGGGATCGCCCTCCTGCTCAAGATAATTATAGTGGAGTTGGTGATGCAACTGGTGCCGATCATCTAATCACCATACTGGGACAACTCACTTAGGTTATGAATAATAACCTTACCCGTATGGAGCACCCTGATCCGCAGCATGGAGGATCAATGTTAGATCGCTTCATGAGGCAGCAACCACCAACATTCAATGGGAGTAAAAATCCATTAGTAGCTGGGCAATGGATAAGTTCCCTAGAGAAAATATTTCAGGCTTTGGGGAGTAGTGAAAGGGAAAAAGTTATCATGGTAGTTTACCGCCTCACTGGAGATGCTGATCAATGGTGGTCATTGATTCAAAACACGAAGGAAGATGATGAAGTATCAAATATGGAATGGAGGGAGTTCAAAGATCTGTTTTTATAAAAATACTTTCCTCGTGACCATCGAGTGGATATGGAAAGGCAATTTCTGAGTCTAAGACAAAAGGAGGATGATAATGTCGCAAAGTATGAGGATAACTTTACAAGGTTAGAAAGGTATGCTAGAGATTATATACGTAACCCAAGAAGTAATATTGATCGTTTATTTGATGGTTTAAAACAATTTCTCTGTCGAGCATTAGTCTCACAATCCTTCTCGTCGTACGAAGACATTGTCTCATGTGCTATCAGGATAGAAAAGGAATTCTCTAAGTCTTATGACTTTAAAGAAAAGAAAGAGAAGAATAGATCTACTGATCAATCTGGGAATGGAAATAAGGGGAAGAAGGGAAAGGTTGAATATCCATCCTGTGGTAAATGTGGAAAGAAACACCCCGGTACTTGCTTAAAGGGAATGGGTATCTGTTAAAAGTGTGGTGAAAAAGGCCACCAAGCTCGTGAATTCAAAGGGAAGAAGGAATATACCAATGTTCAATGCTACAATTGCAGGGAGATGGGACATTATGAAAATGAATGTCCTAAACGTCAGGGGAACTTACCTCAGAAAAGGCCAAGGGATCAAGGCCAAGCTTTTTCTATCACTACTGCTGTGGTAGAAGCTCCAAAAGATGTGGTGGCAGGTAATTTAATGGTTTCCTCAAGTTTAGAAAATGCATTATTTGATTCTGGATCATCTCATTGTTTCATATCTTCCCAGTTTTCTATGAAAATTAGATATTTCCAATTTGATTTAACAAGGGAGTTGTCAGTTAAAACTCCTAAGGGAAGTATCATTGCAACAAAGTTTTGTGAATAAGTCCCCATTAGAGCACATAAATGTTCTTTATCCGCTGATCTCATCGTCATACCTATGATTGAGTTTGATATAATCCTCGATATGGATTGGATTTCGGATTATGATGCGAAGATTTATTGTAAGAAGGCGGAGGTTACGATTTTTGATGATGACGATAAGGAACACCTTATCTTTAGAGCAGAATCATCACCACCTAATTCTTATCTAGATCCACCCCCAGTAGATAAACTAAATTCAATTATTGGGGAGGAATAGAATGAAATGACTGTGGGTGAGGAAAGGAATTTTCAAATAGAGGATGTACCTATTGTGAAAGAATATGTAGATGTGTTTCCGGAAGATTTACCTGGACATCCTCCAGAACGAGCAGTTGAGTTTTACATTGATTTAATTCTTGGATCAAGGCCTATATCGAAGACCCCTTATAGAATGTCCACTATAGAATTAGTTGAACTAAAGAAACAACTAGAGGAATTGAGTAATGAGGGATTTATTCGCCCTAGTGTTTCTCCATGGGGAGCCCCTGTTCTTTTTGTTAAAAAGAAATATGGATCTATGAGGTTATGTATTGACTACAGGGAGATCAATTCCATAAAAATAAAGAATAAGTATCACCTACCTCGCATTGATGATTTATTAGACCAACTTCATGGAGCTCAATACTTTTCAAAGATTGACCTTTGATCTGGATACCATCAGTTGTGTGTGAAGAAGGAAGACATTCCGAAGACAGTATTTCGAACTAGGTACGGGCATTGCGAGTTTACAGTAATGCCTTTTGGGTTGACTAATGCACCCTCTGTATTCATGGATCTGATGAATAGAGTTTTCAAGGAATATCTTGATGAATTTATGGTGGTATTTATTGATGATATCTTGGTATACTCCAAAAGCTACGAAGATCATGAAAATCACTTGTGCATTATTCTGAAGACTCTGAGAAGACATGAATTATATGGGAAGTTTAGCAAGTGTGAATTCTGGCTTCAGGAGATTTCTTTTCTTGGCCATATTGTCTCTAAAGATGGAATATCGGTTGATCCTTCTAAGACCAAGGCAATCCAAGAATGGCCAGCACCTATGAGTATAACTGAGGTATGCTATTTTATTGGTTTAGGAGGTTATTATCGATGTTTCGTCCATAATTTTTCCCGGTTGGATAACCCATTAACAAAGCTCACACGTAAAGGGGTTAAATTTATTTGGACAAAAGAGTGTGAAGAATGTTTTGAAGAACTGAAGAGAAGATTAGTCAATGCTCCTATATTGACTATACCATCGGGGAATGATGGGTTCTTTATTTATAGTGATGCATCAAAGAAAGAACTTGGTTGTGTCCTTATGCAGAATGATAGAGTTATTGCCTATGCATCACGACAGTTGAAAATTCATGAGCAAAACTATCCTACTCATGATCTCAAGTTTGCAGCTGTGATATTTTCTTTGAAGATATGGAGGCACTACCACTATGGTGAAAAATGTGAGATTTATATTGATCATAAGAGTTTGAAGTATATTTTCTCACAAAAAGAACTCAACATGAGGCAAAGGAGATGGCTTGAATTACTCAAGGATTATGATTGCACGATACACTACCACCCGGGGAAGGCAAACAAGGTGGCAGATGCTTTGAGAAGAAAAGACCATGGAGTTTTGAACAATATGAGAATTGAAAGGGATCCAATTTCCATGGATCTAGTGAAGATGGACATGGGAATAACCAGGGAATGTGAAAAATCAATTCTTTTTCAAATGGTTGCCAAACCATCTTTACTAGAAAGAATTAAGAGTTCTCAGACCGATGATGAAGAATTTCAAAAGAAGATTAAAGCTGTGAATGATGAGAGATTGAGAGAATTTGTGTATGAAGATGGAATTTTGAAATTTGGGAAGAGACTTTGTGTTCCCGATATACCTGATCTAAAAAGGGAATTTCTGGATGATGCTCATAGTTCCAATTTCTCTATACACCCTGGGAGTACCAAAATGTATAGAGATTTGAAGGAACATTTTTGGTGGGACAACATGAAGAGGGAGATTTCTGATTTTGTGTCAATATGTATGGTTTGTCAAAAAGTGGAAGGCAACAACCTGGAGGAGTCATGCAACCTCTTCTCATACCGGAGTGGAAATGGGACAATATTACGATGGACTTTGTCATGTGGCTACCAAAGACTCCTAGAAGGAACGATGCAATATGGGTCATTGTTGATTGTCTTACCAAGTCAACACATTTTCTTACTATAAGAGAAGATCTACCACTGGAACGTCTAGCAATACTATATATTAATGAAGTTGTGAGACTTCATGGAGTACCCCTATCGATTGTTTCTGATCATGATCCCTGTTTTACTTCAAGATTCTGGAAAAGTCTTCAGAAAGCCTTGGATATTGAACTTCATTTGAGCACAGCCTACCACCCTCAAATAGATGGACAGTCAGAACGAACTATTCAAACCTTAGAATACATGTTGAGATATTTCTCACTTGACTTTCAGGGTATGTGGGATCAATATTTACCTTTGGTAGAATTTTCTTATAACAATAGCTTCCATTCGAGTATTCAGATGGCACCATATGAAGCGTTATAAAAAAAGAGATGTCGCACACCAACCTGTTGGGATGACGTTGGTGAAAGAAAACTTGTAGGCCCAGAACTGGTGGAGAAAACAATGGAAAAGGTAAAGGTAATCCAAAACCATATCAAAGCAGCTAAAAGTATGTAGAAGAGCTAAGCTGGTAATCGAAGGAAGGATTTGGAATTTCAAGTCAGTGATCATATTTTCCTAAAGGTATCTCTATGGAAGGGAGTCATATGTTTTGGTAATAAAGGTAAATTGAGTCCTAGGTACATCGGACCTTTCGAAATTCTTGAATGAATTGGGGTTGTAGCTTACCGATTGGCAATGCCGCCAAGTCTCTCCAAAGTTCACGATGTGTTCCACATATCTCTGTTGAGGAAATACATGCCGGACCCAATGCATGTACTCACCTATGAGGAATTAGAACTGAAACCCGATCTTTCTTATTGTGAAGATCCCATCAAGATTCTTGATACGAGAAAACAAGTACTGAGAAACTGGAAGACTCGTCTGGTAAAAGTCTTGTGGAGAAACCATAAGATGGAAGAGGCAACATGGGAACCCGAGGAACTTATGATGAAGAACCACCCAAGTCTTTTCATGTGGTAGTATTCTAGAAATTTCGAGGACGACATTATTTGAAGGAGGGGAGAATGTAACACCCCAAGCTTCTACGGTACGTTTCCCTTTGAATAATGTAATAGCGTGTGTTGTACGCAACATCGAGTTCTAACACACACCACAACCAATCAAACTAGCCGTTATGAATAGTAATACCTAATTTTTGAAATTATATATATTTTATATTTCAAAATGGACTTCATTTTTGGATTCATAATATCAAAATTATCCTAATTTGAATTTTTGGTATTTTTCTGAGAACTTTCAATTTTATGAATAGTGAAAAATACTTAAAAACAACTTTTTTAATCAAAATAATTTATAGTGATAAATTATATTATTTAGTGGTTTTAAAGTATAATTAGAATATATTTTTACCATTTTATCCAATGGTGTTCATTATAATTAATTTCACTTTGAAATTGGACATAAACAATTGTCAATCTTTTGATATATATTGTTTCTTAAAAACACGCTATTTATTGTAACAGCGGGAATTAATTATAAAATTAATTAATGAAACTTATATGTTTGTAATTTTAAAAAATAGACATCATTTTTGAATTCGGAATATCAATTATAGCTTAGGGTGAAATTTTGGCATTGTTCTGAAAAACTTCAATTTTTTATGAATAGTGAAACTACTAAGTGGTAGTTAAAAAACTGAATTTTTCATAAAACTTAATTTTACCACTTCTGTGATTGTAATTTCAAAAATCTGAGAGACACGGTTAATATCAAGGAGTAAAATGTGGTTCAATGAGATGAAAATAATTTTTGGTGAATAGTAACTTTTTACTTTTATTTACCACGGTTATAAGTAAATAGGGTAATTAAGGGTAAAAATGATATTAATGTTACCCTAACACATGTCCTAATTCTATTGGACAAGTGTATCTCGACCAAAAACAACCTTAGGAATAAAATATTATCATTTAGGTCCACTTGGATTAGATTAGGAAATTTATTATTATTTAATTCAAAGAAGAGTTAAAAGAGTTAAAATCAAAGTTTATTTACTAAAATATTTTTAATATAAGGTTATACCTAAGATAAATTCGATTGTAAATATTCATTAGAAAGATAAAAATATTTCCTGAATAATTATATTTTATTTATAATTTTTAGATATTAAATAATTTAATTTATTCATGACACAATGATGATGCAGTAATTACCATAATAGTAAAAAATTAAACTAATTGATATTATAAATACCAAAATAAATATAATCTGAGACTTTTAATGAATTAAACTAATTTTCTAGGATAATATGACATATTATTATTGACTTAAGTAACTTTGTTTGAAGTATTCATTCTGTTATAATTTTTACAAAAATCAATTATTGAATAGTGTCAAAATTGACATAAAAGAGTTTTTTAAAACAAATATTATATTATTAATTGATATTAAATTCTTAAAAATCTAAGGTTCGGCCAATAGACTTATATCATGATAGTTATATCATTAATGGACCACTTGGAGGTTTTTTGTATGTATATAGTATGTTTATTAACCATATAATATAAAAATACAAAGAGACATTGTAAAAGTGAAAGTAATTAACTAAGAGTTAATACTTAATGATAATGTTAATATAGTAACCCAAACCTGTCTAAATTATATTGGTTGAGTGATTTTCGACCCCTACCCACCTTAACCTTTAAATAATCCACTTTTGGGCCATTAGAAACCGAATATTAATTTATTATAAAATAATATTTCTAGCTTTTCCAAAGGTGCCCCTCACCCCTCTTATAAAAGGGAACTCTCCCTTCTCATTAACTAACACCTTCAAAGCCTTTTGGTTCAGCCAAACTCCGCCCAAATACTCTCTCAACTTCCCTCACTTTATCCTAGAGTCCTTCCTTTATTCAGAAAGCCAACTTAAGGATCTCTTTTGATCAAATCAAAAGGAAGAACCCGAAGAAGAGGTAATGATTTCACCACCCTTTTTCAAGTTCCATTCTTCTTCCACTTATTATTTATTTGTTATTCCCATTATAAAATAATTAATACAGTATATTATATATACTATAATATTATTATAAATATGGCACAACCATATTCAGTATTATATCCATCCTTTGAATGACATGTCACCATACGTGCGTACGTACGGCTTACCGTCTCCACGTCGTGGTGTAATTGTTATTCAATATATTATTATTTGGATGGGTATAATAATTTTATGTAATTCATGTAAATAATAAATATAAAATGATAATGATTCTGTATATATGATATACCATCCAATTTTATATTATTTTAATATCAAAATAATGATATTGTCATTCGTGCGTACGTACGGACTACCGTCTCCACGAACGTGATAATATTCATTCTCCATCGTATCCATTCAAGTATAATTCTCATTTGATGATTAATAATAGTATATAATGACTTGATATCATTATTAATATTATTAAGATACAACCTACCCATTAAAAACACGGCTTACGTAACAAAACATATAAAATAAAACGAGTAAGTTAACACCCGAAACAACGATAATACTAAGATATTATTAACAAATCAATGTTAAAAGATCATATATGATATCATATTAATATATATGATTATTGTATAATTTAATAACAATTATTTAACCATTATACAGGAGGTTAACCTACCCCCAACCAAGGAAAAGTACAAGGTAAGGGTTTATTTCGCAATCTCTTCATTATCCGAGGTTGTTTATACGTAATAATCTACTGAGACTTCTTTATCATCCACATCTATGTTTCTTAAAAAAAATGTATTTCAAAACATTGTTAATATTTACTAGAATATGGGTTAAATTAATTTATACCCTTGTTTGACTTTTTATAAGAGGTTTATAAAGGAATCTTTTCGTCGTTTTCCAAACAAGGTGATTTTTAACCTTTTCGACAGAATTAAGGAAAGAATGTTTTTTTTTAACTTATACGGCGGGTGCGGCTATTTTCCACCGTTATAAAATCATTGAAGCTTCCCTTACAAGATTATAAGAATATTTTCAAATAAAATGTTTTATTTTATAAATATATTACTCTTAAATGATTTCAAAATAGAAATTGATATTTCTTTAAAAAGAGTTTTGATTTCATCTATGTCAACATCCTTTGATGGATTTTAAGTTTATTTGAAGTTGGTTTATTATGATACAATACATCCATATTGTATTGATGGTTTTGTGATATGTTTGACTGTGGATGTGTTATTTTTATACCATTCATAGTTTATGAAGAAAGTATTGACATTTCGTATGCTAGTTTTAATACGAATGTTTATGTTATGTTTAAACCTGTTCATATGAGGAATGTATTGGACTTAATATGTGACGGGTGGATCCCGCTATAGCTCCTCGATGCATCGGTAGGTCTCATGAGACAAAATAGTGTCTTGGCACAAGGCCTTGAAAAAATATTATTTGTAGTCTTGGCACGAGGCCTTGGCTATGTGGTTTTGATAGTCTGGCATTATGCATTCCATCATTATGAAAGTGGTTATTGATATTTCATGTGATTATTAGATTAGTAGAATATCCATGTGAATAAGTAAATGGCATTATTTCATTTTATTTTTGCCATACTATGTTGAAGTTCAAATTTAAAAGGCTTTTGTTTTAGTTATACATTTCGTTAAATGTTTATTCTTATTTTTGAAGGTTTCCGCTATATTGTTATCCTTACTGGGCATTTGAGCTCACCCCTTTTCTATGTTTTATTTTTCCCAGGATGTGAAGAAGTAAATTATGAATTACCTACAGGGATATTATGAGGGGATAATAGTGTGGACTATGGAGACAATATGTTGTTGTAGTATTTTTTCACTTTATGATGTAATGTAAAACTTTATGAATATATCTAGTGTTCCAAGGCTACTAAACCAATAGGTCTTTCGAGATTTGATATTTCTTGTGATCATGCCAATGTTATATAATAATGCACCGGCTCTGGGTAACTGGGGTTGGGGCGTTACATGAATAATAGTTCTACTTATAGTAGTTAAGGGATTGATTTTATATTCTTTTCAATCATAGAGGAAATAAAGGAATGTGTAGAACCATAATCAAACAAAGTACTTGATAGATTTGAGAGAAAAATGAGAGTACCTTCTACCACATCATTTGGAGCTTAAAATTTAGTTTTAATGATAGAAAAGTACCAACATTTCTCTCATGCAATATGATAAGGTTGATGGTGATTCCCCTCCACTATCTTCATATTTGGATAGTGATTGTAAAAGTTCCCAGACTATCCACACTAGAAGCATTGTACTGTAGGTAGGGAATGAACCATCTTCCCTTTGTTTTTAGTGTTGATAAGTTTTGGTTTCACCTCACTATGATAGTCTTGATAAATATGGAAATCTCTTCCACACTTGTAACATATCTTGCTCCCATGAAAGTAGTTCCCTAAATTCTTTTTCCCACATTTGTTTCATGTGGAATGTTTCACTTGATTTACTCCTCTTACATTATCAAAGTTACTCCCTAAGATTGTATCCATTGATCTCTTCTTTTCATTTGATTTGTGAGGCCACTATGTCTCACCGAACACTAGTTCAACCTTTATAGCACTTAGTCCTATATCCTCGTAGCTATCCTAGTCTCTATTGGAAATATTCTTTCATAGATGGGGTAAGATTCCATAAAATTATCTATCAACCTTCCCATTATGATCAATGACAATAATAGAGGTGTAATGGGAACATATTGTGAATTTCATCTCAAAGATTCCCAATGATTCAATTTCTTTCTTTTTCAACTCTAGGAATTCCTTCTCCATTATTGTTTTCATTTCATGTGGAATTTTTTTAAAGCTCCCCTAAACTCTTATGACTCCATAGATTCAATATCCACTCCTAGATTCATGTTTTTTAATGATTTCCCACCACTGATCAGCTTAACCCTCTATGTGGTACACAGAAATGGTGAATTTATCTTATTCAAAACAACAGAGTATAAAAAAGATCTTTTCTATATGCCTTATCCACTATTCATAAATCAATGGGTCAGTAGATCCACTAAAAGAAGGTGGTCATTGGCGTATAAAGGAATCAATGAAAATTTGGTCCCTTTGATGTGAATCTGGTCTATCATCTTGATTCATGTTATTGATTATAACTCAATTTAGTTGATTCATCATTCTCATGAATATTTCCATTCCAGATTCCATTAGAAGGCCGCCAAAACCTAGCCCATTACACTCACTATTTATGAGGTTTTTAATATTTCCCACCATTTTCTAAAAGAAGAAAATTATTGTGAGAAATGTGTTTTATTTAATAATGTTATAATTATAAATTAATTTCAAGTCTTAAAAATCATTCATAAATTTGTTATTCTTTGAAAACAATTACATTTTCTATAAATCCATCATATTGGTTCATAAAAAGCTTATGATTAACCAAACATATCCCCTAAGAGTGTCAAAATAGGAGTTCGGCAGGGCTCATTTTCATGTACTAGGTTACGTAAAGTTAATCCAGACACACCTTGTTGAAGTTGTTACCCCTAGGTATATGTTTTTAGATCCGTGTCTACTTGTTTATATCCAGATATGGATTTATTTGTTCAGAAACCACTTACTTAATATTTCACCAAAATACCAAGATATTTTTCAATATTTAAACTTTTATCTTGGGTTCTTCCTGATGTTTTAAAATTATAATTTCTAAAAACAACTAAATCATCCTTTGATACCAACTATGGCATCCCTTCTTTTTATTTCTTAAACTTTTCATTACATTTTACAAAATAGAGGATCTTTAGAAATTTAGTTTGTTGAAAAAAAAGTAACATAATACATGAAAACATAAAAATTTATTCTATTAAACTTGAATGTATTCTTCAAGATTCATCTGAGGTACATTTATTTCATCTCATAACCTGGGTAAATACATCAAAGGAAAGGGTGAGCATAAGGTCTAGTTGGGAATGAAAGGGAAACAATTTACGTGTGATCATGATAATTTTCATTATGAACATGAGGAATATCATAAAGTATTTGGAAAGAGGAATATAATAATAATAATAACATGAATCATAGATTTGAGAGTGTATACATCATTTAAATGAGACATTCATAAATATATCACTAATTTTTGTCATTGAGGTGTCGTAAAAATTACTAAGGTTATTCACTAAGGTATCATAAAAATTGTCATCTCTAGAGATTAAATTCATTAATCAATACATTAGAGAACAATAGAGGAGTTCTATTCATATGTATTAATTAATTTTATCCAAATATATCATAATAAAACAATTAATAAATAACTTGTGGAGAATAAATGGAACATGTTTCATATAAAAATCATGGTGTTTTAAAAATAAGTGCTTAAAACAAGATATTTATTTCATTATTAACCCCTAAAAAAGCAATGTGTGTTTCATGTATGATAATAACAAAATAAAATATATCATTTTGAAATATAGTTTAATATTCCTAGAAAATAAGGATTTCTGGTTACTCACAAAAGAAAATAAGATAATTTCATGAGAAAAAGAATGAAATTTTAAGAATAAAATCCGACAACATAATGGGTATGAAACATTATTTTAGAAAATATTAAAAATGTGGAGACAAGGGTCCCCCATTCATAAAATAATATTAATAAGTTGATGGGATAGAATAAAATGGATGTTATTACATATTATATAAATTGTAAATACATACCACATAAAAATGGAACTTGAAAGGAAAAGAGAAGTTGATATTTGTCTTACCTTGAAGAGTAACAGCAAAAAAATGAAGAGTGGTACATTGGGGGATTAAGGAAACATTGGGAGGACTCCTTGGGGGGTTAAAATAATATACCTTCAAGGAGAATGAATTTTTAATGAAGGATAATTTAGAAACATGTAGGTAATTATAGAAAAAGTGGGGGGTTTGTTTATTAATTTCCTTGGACACCTAGGTAGTGGTAGATTCAAAACCATGGGAATGACCATGGTATTTTCACATGTTATTGGACATTTGTGACACCTATTATGTTATTATAATCCACAATAGTCAACCAACATTTTATATTACATAATACATCATTATGGTGTCATTAATCATACCGATAACTCAAAAATATATTTTTAATATTCACTGAAAAACCAAAATAATTTGGAAAATTCTCATAAATTTTCACTAAAATAATTTTGTGTTGATGATTTAAAAATTGATATTTATTTTATCATAATAACTATATAATTATGATAAATTTATCTTTTAAATATAAAAATCATTATTTATTAAAAATAATTGAGGACAGAAAATGCACAAAAAAATTCATGGTAAAATTTCTGAAACTTGAAAAAGGTAAAATTGTTTTATCATTTAAATTTAAATAAGAGTTTTTTAATCATAATATCTCATTAACATAAACATTATTAATAACACATTAGTTTATTATAATAATTATACCTTTTATGAAAATTGAAATTTATGTTTGAAAAATCAATTTATCAAATTCATCAAATTTTTAAGAAAAAAAAATCAAAACCGAATTGATGGAACAAAAATTTTATTTATACAGTGGGATTATAAATTAAGTAACTAATTACTTGAAACATAACCCCTTATAACACTTTAATATGACCTAAGTTTAAGTTTTTCAATGATAGTAGATTAATTGGGTGTCTTAGCTAACATTGTTCGAAGGGTAATTTCTACTAACATGAACTTCTCCCATATGAGATTTTGTTCAATCATAACATGTTGAAGCTCCGCTTATGCTTTATCAATATCGAATCTCAAAGATGCTACATCTCTCCCATGTTATAAAAAATATACTTTGAATGTTATGACTCTACTGAATGAGGACATCGACTCTTCTTTATGCATTAATTTTTCCTTTCTCATTTCTACTTATAAACAATAATTATAATGTTAAATTTATTATTAAGAGTCTAACTTCCA
Organism: Viscum album; assembly: GCA_963277665.1. Classification (NCBI taxonomy): domain Eukaryota; kingdom Viridiplantae; phylum Streptophyta; class Magnoliopsida; order Santalales; family Viscaceae; genus Viscum; species Viscum album. The sequence continues at coordinate 136,802,422 of OY728131.1, forward strand.
ATAGTCATACTGACCAACGGTCATATAGAGGTGGGAACATAATTGTCATATTTCAAAATATACTCATGTAATTATTAGATACATATAGTTTTTTATATAAAAAATAATATAACACACACATTTTCAGGAAACAATTATCATTCAAAATGTTTAGGTAATTACATTAGGTGCCCAAAGTACAATTACAGTCAAACACACACTCACACCACACACACATGTCAGAAGTCAAGACATAAACCCCCAGGGGATAACCCACCCATCCAAACCAATTTAATTATATAAATTAAAGGCCATCATACCATGTATTATAAGGCCCAAAGGCCCATATCTTTCATCCCAAAGGCTAGCATCATGCATGCACTTCTTTATTTTGGCTTGTTGCGCTCCACAAGGACCTGTGTAATATAGGTTTCATTGCCTTGATGTCAAATGAACATGTTGAAAGTAATTGGTGATCAATCCAACTATCAACCTCAAGGATCAGGAACTCAAAATATTATGTTATGTGATCCTTTCTTCGAAGATTTCATATGTCTCATGTCATCTCTTTCCTGCACATGGTGTTGAGGTTGACCCGTGAAACTAGAACAGACCCCATACATTAACTTATCAGTCATTAAGAAGCCCTCCCCACCACCTGCATACATTGGGACACCACCCCTCCATCGAGTGGTGTTCACCAATTCCATCATTGGTTTCTACGTTGCAGCCCTCAGCCATCATACATTGAAGAAACCATTGTTGCATCATAAAGTAGCGACCATCACCACTAAAAAGAGGCCATTACACAACTCAATCCACCAATGATCTACCTCCTACCATCCTCGATGTCCAGACACCCAAAGTTTGTGTTACACATTCCCCATGATGAGGCCACAATCTATCCTATCATTGTCGCTCGATAGTACATCGTGGCAAGGAAATCCTGTGAAAACTGAACCCCCATTACAATTTGTCAAGAATCCCTCCCACTAACTACATCCATCACACTACCCACTCTGCCTTTGAGCACGGATCACCAATTCCATCACTAGTGTTTGTGTCATGCCCTCATCCATTGTAGCCACTACTACTACATCACTCTATCGATGTATATACATCCTTCAATAGTCAATATAGATTACATGATCTATCACATAACACCCCTAGTTAAATCCCTGCCAAATGGGGCAGTGCATGGGAATGGATCTTGGGAAATCATATACCGTAGGGAGAGAAGATCACCAACTGATTTTCATTCCATTGACATATATATATATACAATTATAAGAATAATAAATATATTAATTATTTAAATATACTAATTATAATTTTTAATTATTTATATATATATATATATATATATAATTATGTATTTTTAATTTTATAATTAACCATTTAATTTGAAAAATTATTAAAATATTCTTTTAAATAGATTAATTATATAAATTTAAAAAAAATGTTAAAACTAAATAAATAATAATAATAAATATTATTCATATAAATTACAATTATTTTGAAAATATTACATGTATAGTAATTAAATATATGTATAAATAAATATTGTAAAATGATTAAATATATTTTTAAAATTATTAATGAATATATAAAAAAATAAAAATAAATTAAAATAAATAAATTACAAAAATATTAAAAAGTGAATTCGTAACATTTATGTGAATTACTACACTAAAAAATGATAAAAAATGAGTAAATAGATGTTATTAATTATATACGTAAAAATATTTATAAAAATAAAATATATTAAATATAAAAAATATTAATAACTAAATAAAATTGAATTAAAGTAAATCATATAAAATTAAACACACACACACATATTAATGATGAATTGATTAAAATAAATTTATAATAAACATGAATAAATATTAAAAATGAAGAAATAAATAAAATACTAAAAACAGAGAGATATTATAAAAACTAATATTTAATTAATAAACTGACTTGCACGAACACATACATGTACACATGAAAAACATAAGTATGTACACATACACATCTACACACACATACATACACTCATATACACACATAAACATGCATACATTGAGTTATACATGTACATATATTTGAATTTTTTTAATATAAATATAAATATATATTGAAATAAATATATTAATTTATATGTTATCTAATTATATAAATAAAATATTAATATATTATATTCATTTTAAATATATAGATATTTTTTAATTAATGTATATAAATGAACTATTAAACATTTTGGAAAATATAATTTTGATAATTATATATATATATATAATTTTGAAAATAAGATTCATTTTTATTACAATTTATATAAATCATATTTAAATATTATATTTACATATATGTACCTACTACAATATAAATATTAATTAATAATATATAAATATTTATATAGAAATTAAATTACTCACTATGACCTTTATTAATGCTAAAAAAATGTTGATAAGGGAAATTTAATCAGTCCTCAAAATAAGCACTGACAAAGGTTACCATTTTATCAAAGCTTTTTTTAGTGCTGATAAAAGGTAAATTTATTAGTGATTTTTGTGAGCATTGATTAATGTACCCCCTTTATCAACACTTTTTGTATAGTGTTTTTAAAGTTCAAGACTATAAAAATCATGATCTATAGTAGAGATTTTAGGGATTAATATAAGAATGATCTCATTCGATATCTTCATATGTAGAAGTATGTAGTGATGAAGTCATTGGTTCTTCAATTTCATGTTTTATCAATGCAACTTCTTTAATGATTTCTTCATCTTATATATAGAGTCATACTTATCTTGAATCATCATCTTGATTCCATTTTAATACCCCTTTTATTTAATATATCGTCTCTGTTGTAAATAATATTCTTAGTAATGGGACTATACAAGTGATATATTATATCTCAGCCTCCATATCCCATAAGGATACACATAACTCCTTCCCCCCCAAGCATTTTTTTTCTTTGGGATCCTAACATAGGCAATGGAACCAAAAAATCTAAGATTAAATATATTTGTTTTATGTGTACTCCATGATTCATGTGGTGTCTTTGATTCAAGATTTTTTTTTGGGCATATATTGAGTATATGGACTGGGCACAAAGACGCTTCAACCCAAAAATTCATGGTAAATCCTTTTTCATTCATCATTCTTCTTCTCATGGTGAGAATAGTGTGATTTTTTCTTCCAGTTACTCCATTGAGTTGAGGTGTGTAAGCCACTGTCAATTGGTTTTGAATTCCATGTTTCTTGAGGTATTATTTAAAAACATTAGAGGTGTATTCCCCATTTCAATCAAATCACATTGTTTTTATGTGATGGATGCTTTTATTTTTTCAACAACATCATGAATTCTTTGAAACTTTCAAACACTTCTTATTTATATTGAGAATGTATATCCATGTTTTCATAATATAATAATAAATAAATGTTATAATTTACCTCATTTTTTCACTGTATTTTAGATTCAGTGGACCACACACATTGATGTGGACTAACTATAGTTTTACAAAAAATTTCTAGTTGGACTTAATTTTAATGATATTTCTTTGTTATTTACTTAGAACATATCTTATGCATATTTTACTCAGGTGTTGAGCGATAGGAATCCCATTCAAAATCTTACTTCTTCCTGATAATTGTAATCTATCAAAGATTAAATGCCAAAAAATAATATTTCACAAACAATATTTATCATCATGTATTGTCATAAAATATTGTGGTATAGGGGTGGATCATAAGTATAATCATGAGTTTTTTTACCATTTTTACTTTTGTGACCAACCTTACTATATCATTTAAAATAAACATTTTATTACTTTATAAGCTTATGTGGAATCCCTTTTCACTGATTTCTCAAGGATCAAGATGTTTGTCTTTATACCAGGTACATAGAAGACATCAGAGATGAAAGTATGATTTCCATATTATTATTTGATCAAAATATATCCTCTTACTTGGACAAATATTATTGAGAGATCTACAAATGAAATCTATCCTAAAACACTCTTATATAGGTTCTTAAATAAGTTCTAGTGACATATCATGTGTTTGGTAGCTCTAAATTTAAGATACCTCATACCTTGATTTTGTTTTAATTTTTGTGTCATCAAACATGGGACTCAAAAAAAATATCCCACTTCAGGGATATGTGCCTCCTCGGTGTCATTATCCATGGGTTTCTTATTCTAACATTCATTTGTATAATGTATTTACTATGAATAATTATATAATTGAATATTTTTGTTTTTATTTCAATTTCTAATTTTTGGATCCACTCCTTCTTCCTTGTCCTCATTCTCATGAAGTTCATTTTTGATATCCACAACCGCCTCGATTTGGGATTATTCCACCTAGTCATCCTCTTCTTAGATTAGATTCTTTTATATGGAATCTTCTACCTTTGATTCTTATAAATATCCCTCCTTGATACTTTTTAGAGTTTTTGAGATATATCAATAATTTTAGGGCATGCTCCATTCCATTTTTATCACTCCAGTAATTTATCTTTAGTTTATGGGTTTGTAGTTACCTTTAGAGTTATTTAAAATAGACCATCTCATGGTCTTTAGTTTCTTCCTGAGAAACATCTATATAATAAAATTTTGGATCTATGGATCTCAAAATTGTATCACATACTCATTTGTCAAAAATATTTTCACAATTTCTTCATATTTGGTTCACCAAAACCATTATAGAAGTATGATACTCAACAACGATTTCATAATATTTCATAAAAATGTATTTAAACTCACCTCAAAGAGATTGGATTCATATCCACTTCAATTTCTCTTATCCTTTGAATTCTTTGAGAATATTTTCCCATATCCCATTTGATGACTTTGATGAAGAGATTATTTTTAAGATGGATTCATCAAGGCATTCATATATTATGGATTTTTCCTTTAAGTATCACTTCTATTCCACCAAAATTGTATCCTTTTGAATATCCAAAAGAGAATACTCCATTGTATTGGATTCTGTCTCGGCGTAACCATCCTCCATGATGTCCATGACATCTTGGGTTCCAAGGAGTAGTTAAATTTGGATGCACCAATTATCATAATTTACCTTCATTATATTTGGGATAAAATTATCTATAACCTTGTTCTCTATAGAGAAAAAAAATACTTTTTATGGGGAAATGATAGATGCAACATTTTGACTTCTATTTTTTAGTAGTTTAAAAAAATTCTTTTAAGAATTGAATAATTATTTTTTTTATATAATGTCATTCTACCAAATTTTTTTTTAATTTGAATGAAAATTGTGAGAATTTTATTTAATAATATGATAAATTAATGGTGGGGGCATGGTGATATATTGGGAGGGAAAAAACATTTCCATTTTGAAAAATGTATGGAAGGTTAATGGTGGGATGAGAGAGGTTGGATGATGGGATGAAAAATCACTTTTCAATTACAAAAAATGAGGTTTTAAAAATGGGAAAAGAATAACTAAAATTTTAAAAATTGAAAAAAAAGAATGGGAAGAAAAATTGAGGCAATATTATGCCATTTGGAATCTATTATAATAATAACTATTCATATTCTTCATCATTTCATAGTAGATATAGATCAATAAAAGATCTCATATTCTTTTCTCTCAACATATCTAACCTTTAAACCCTCTAATACCACTGAAGGTGCTTTTAATAGTATCAAACTCAAAACCACATATAATCATATATGAAAATCACCGGAGGTTATCATTCGAATATAATTTTGAATATAATAAAATTGGATTTTATTTATTCAACTTGGAATGAAAATAAAATTCACACACCACACCCTATTTAAAGGGATACCAACACACACCAATAAAAATGTGGAAAATCAAAAAAAATAAAAGTCATTAAATTTGGTGTAGTAGGTGTCACCCAAGCCTATAATGACAAACACTTCAAGAATTCCATGTTTTAATTCTCTGATATTCCATTGAAATACTATAAGGTTGGTGCTATTTAGAGAAAAATAGGTTTATTTTTTTAGAAGTCGTATCATATTTCATTAGCTTCAATCATCCAAAAACTATATTTGATGGTGAAAAATAACATATGAGGTACTGGATTTACTCAAATCTAGAAGGATCCATATAATTCCATTGAAAAATTATTGAATTTAACTCTAATTTTATATTCTATTATTCTATCACACAAACACCTCAACTTAAAATACATATAGTAACGGATCATTACATTTCAGATTGTCTTGATTTTTCTCAATTTTCAATCTAGTAAAATGAACTTTCATTACATATTTATTGAAAATTAACTTTTTGAAAATTTAATTCATGATCTTTGTAACCAATTTTGATCATAATATTATTATCATCCTTTAACATTTCTTTAATCCAAACCTACTTCCTTTTTTGAAAATTTTTGTGTCTGCATAGATAAATTATTATAAAGAAAATTTTGTTGTATTCAGTGAATTCAACGTATCAACAACTGACATGTTGTAACTAAAATTAAGACCAATAAAATACCTATTTTATATAATATTCTTTTGGTTAATTAACATGGTATATTCATATTTATCCATATATAGTATTAACCGAATTCTTATTCCTTACATCCAGTGATAAGATCCATCCATCCACCAATGAGCTTATATAGTCTTCTATGAGTGTCGATTTTAGTAGTAGAGTATTCATCTATGATAATCCTGCTTCATATGGTTTCAATGACAATGAATTTTTCACTTTTTTTGGATTTAATTTGATGCACCGATGGACTTACATAGTCTTCCTTTAGTGTTTGCTTTTGGTAATTGAAAATTCATACATAGTTGACCTACTTATGATGGTTTCACTGACTATGACTTATGAACTTCAAGAGTATTTAATTTTATCTTCTAGAAAAGATATATTTATAAAACATATAGGTATAGTCATATTTCTATTTAATTAATATAATTTAATTAAATTAACATAAATAGTTGAAAAAAATACAATACTTCATCATCACCATCTGATGGAATACTCAACTGGAATTATATGAACTATGATTTGGATATTATAGTAGTAGTGCTCTATATAAAAACATGAATGTGTTACCATCCTAGTGAGTGATTATTTGTTCATGTAGATCACAAGATTATCTAATAAAAATTCTCTAATAGTGATCTTAGTATGTGGTAGAGGAAATAGATAGTGTTCTAGTAGGATTATGACTTTGAGATAGTTTGTTCTCAAAGAAAGTGTAATGTTTTGGATGATTCCCTTAGTGGGAAATCCAATTATCATCTAGTGTAAGAGGTGATTGAGTAGATATCCTTGATACAGTTATACTTGTAGGAGTATAGATCTTTCATTTATCTTTAGTCGATGGTGGTGGCCCTAACACTTCTATATCTTGTGAAAGAGGGCTATCATGGAGACATTGAATGTGAGGCTTTTCATTACCATATATTCTCATGATATGAACATGATATATTCTTTTAATATTGGGAATAAATTATCCACTTATAGGGATATAAAGCGAGTACTTATGAGTTGTGTGGGGAAGATAAGGTAGTTTCATACCCCATGCTGATTCATCCTAGATTGAAAAATATATTAAAAGATATCATGTTTCAGTATTAGTGTCCAAACATGAAGAAAATACTTTCTGAGTTCATATTTTTGTAGCTCACATGTTTGTAGGTTAAGGCTGATTATAAGGTCTTAGAGAGTTTGTGATAACCCCTTGATGTTTAAGAGTATATGTGGGATAATATACTAATTGAATTGGCATCAAAACATCTATTCTCTATATAGGTATATGATTCAAAATGGGTGATTATCAACTAAATAACCATGTCAACTAACTTTCTCCCTATATGATAGAATACTTTAGTAGTCTTTATGGTTTCTATATATTAATGAGATCATATATTTTCATAGAGTTCCATTGATAGTCATTTTTTCCTATAATGATCAATTCATGTATTGGCTATATATGAGATTGTATGATGTTTTTGGGACTTAATTATGGTTGAGTAAATTGATCCAACACTAGAAAGATATTCATATAGACAAGACTATTCAGGCTCTCAATGTTAGGTTGTGGGATTTTATTATTTATTTTATAAAAATTTAAGCAAATCAGCAAATGTTAGTTGTGATGTTTAAAGAAAAAATTACCATTATGCTATTGTTATAGAACTATTCAGGGTCCTATAATAGATACCCTTCATGTGTCCTTTTTTCTATATGTAGACAAAAATGTTATTTATTATGGGTGAAATATTTGGTGTAGTAGACGAAGGAGATGGTTGAGAGATCTATTCATGGATTAGTATAACTTAGAGCCTTCATAATTTCTATATAGACCAGTGAAAGAGTACTTTTTTGTTTGAGGAGGGAAACTATTTATTATTGAAGGTATCTCTATTATGAATTTTAGGGATGTTTGGTTAGGTAAGAAAGAAATCATCAAGGTTCATTATACCATTCTAGATTCTTCATAGGGTATGAAAGGTTTATTATAACCTAGAATTATCTATTTTAATGGATTGGGTGCATAAGATCTTCAATAGTTCATAAATGAGTTGATATATTTATGACATATCACACATTATCGATAGTGGTGAGATGGATTATTGGGATGACCCAAACATTACAGCATACCCTATGGTGGTCAAGGAACAAAATGAGAGGAACCTTCAATGGAATGTGGAACTATTGGTATGTGCCATACGATTGTATAGGAATCCTTATGAGATATCATGGGATTTCAAGAATCATAAGTGAGTTTTATACCCTTAACTCTTTGAGAAAATAGAGATTCTTAGGATGAAAATAATTAAAGGTGGGGAGGTTATAGTGATCCAAATTTTAATATTTCATCTTTTAATGTTTATGTGGTTGTGTGGTTGAAGAAGAATGTTAGTGTGGTAATTTTATCAGTATTGAAATGAAATTTTAAATTTTCCATTGAATTCAGGCTACGATGTAACAAAATTTGTTTTTTGACATAATTTATTTCCTTAACCCATGTATCCATCATTAATAAATATGTTTTTCTATTCTAGAAAAATATTTGAACTTTCTTAGGAAATATGTTATACATGACATGAATCAAACTAAAAACATTTTATTCACTCATAATGGACCACTGAAATAAAAATAAATTAAACCAAGTAATACAGACCATGGTTGATTACATACATTAAAGTGAATAAATTAAAATGGGGAAATAAATAGTACAAAAGACATCTTTATAACAAAGAAATACCCAAAATTATCTTTACCCTTTGTGAATCATAATTAATATAATTAAACCTATATAGAGGAAGAAAACTATGAAAGTATAAATAATGGTGTGAATTCTAAAATAAAAACTATAGGAATGAGAAATGTGATTTGTGAAGTCAAAATTCAATGAATTTCTAGGAGGTGATGTGGGTAATATAGCTATTATTTTACCGTGATAAAGCGATATATAGTTGATGGGTATAATACTAGTAATCATATTACCATCTTAAAATAACCAGTATGTAGTTGATAAAAATAAAGTTTATTTAGATTTTAAAAATGTATACTTAAACAAAAAATAATTTATTTTTCGAATAAAAAATATACTAATTTTTTTTATGATGTGGTTATTTTTCAATGCCTTTTTTCAAGTCAATATTCACATTTTATTCTATTTTTGTTATTATAATAATGTATTTTATGTAATAAAGAACTATTGTTGTTTTATGTTTATAAAATTGTTAAAAATATGTTCTTGTTTTAAAATTGTGTATTTTACTGTCAAATTTTTTCATTTTTGATAATTTTAGAATTAATTATTTAATTATGTTCTAACTTCCATTTTTTATTCTTTTGTTTTTATTTAAATAATATTTTTTATTTTTTATTATTTTGTATTATTCTTTAATTATTTAATTTATTTTTTTTAAATAATTAGTTTGATTGATTCTTCTATTAATAAATAAATTTTTTACTTTTGTTTTGGATGCTTTTAATTTTAATAATTTAATTCAATTCATTAAATATTTTTTAATAATTTGTTTAATTTAAATTTATTTTTATTATTTATTTAATGTTTTCATTAATTTATGCAAACCCACATTATTATTATTATTAAATTAATTGTTAATAAATGGTAATGTGCAATTAATTATTTATTGTATAATTAATATTATTTTGTTTTAACATTTTTTTAAAATTAAGAAGTTTAATTTTTATTTCTTTTGTAAATTTAGATTATTGTTAATTTATTAGTTTAATTTATTTGTGTTATTATTATTATTATTATTATTGTGCAGGTGTTGTCGAGTCACTGTTCCATCCATTTTCTCCCTTAGTCACCATTCCTTCTCCATTTCTCAGCCACCGATACACCCCTACATTGTCTCCCCTCCCTTCCAACCTATTGACACCACCCATAGGTGACTCAAATGAGTTACCAAAAGCTACCTATCAGTGACTCAAGTCACCAATACACACCCCCAACACTCACTGTCACTATCACCCTCTCCCATCCCTTCTGACCAACCAACACCATCCACCCCTTCCCTATCTCACCGACAATGCATCAGTGAGACATTTCCCACCGATCCATGTCATATCACTATTGCCACACCCACTACTACCCCATCTCTTCCACTAACCATCATAATATCTCACAAACACCATTGCACAATCAAATAACTCTTCATCACCACAACCTCAAAAAAACTAGCAACAACAACGAAATACGACCAACAGTTGCATAACCAAAGGAATGACAAATAAAACTCAACTAGTTGCAACAAGATCGCCATCTCCAAATTAGAGAAGAACAAAGAAATCAAAATAATCAGACTAGAATCCAAACCACATCAGATCTGGAAGAAACTGAACCCACAACCACCAACCGAGACTCTATGAAGCCTAATCCACCACTTTTGGCCACATGCCTTTGAGTCAACCTCTCCACAAAAGTCGAATCCAAAGCTCCTCGCTCGCTCCCAGATCTGAATCACCCATCTGTGGGTCCACCTTTGATGAAACCAATGAGCTCGACATTGATGGAAGCTATCTCTATTCCCCTATGAACCCTCTCCAACCATCGTTCGATCTTCGGTAGTTGTCTCCCTCAACACCAGCCTCCTCCAGCTTCACCACTGGTTGTCACACCCAAACTCTCCCCCATTCCTCCGTCACGACCCACATTCTACCTCACTTTTAATCACTTTCTTTTTTATTGTTCATTTTTTTATATATTATATATAATAATAATTATATAATAATGTATAATATATAATAATAATATATAAAATTTATATAACATATATAATAATATTATGTATATTTATAGTAATGAATTTATATATATACATATGTTATTCATAAAACATATATTTTGTTAATATTGGTAAATAAATATAATAAATATATATGTATATATTAGTAATAATTAATACCTTTAATATATATATATATATTATTAAATATAATTATGATTTTATATATATCTAATATATTTATAATAATAGTTTCAATTTATTTTTGATGTTCGTGTGTTTTTTATATTGTTTTACACGGGTGGAGAAAGAGCTCCTCTGAGGAGATCAGGCGATTATAAGAGGCATGCACGGGGGTATTTAGTTTAGGAGTGGGAGATTCCAAAATCATCTGGTCATTCTATTCATTCTTTAATATCCATCCCATCCAACTATGACATCATCCCTATAAGAACCCGGGTTTTTATAACGGGTCAAAATCCCAACCCTGTTTGAATTTCTGACTTGTTTTTTAGGAAATTGAAGAAAATGGGCAGTTTTTTGGAAATTTCCAAACTAAACATCAAGTACTTTAAGTACACGCCATGTATATGTGTAATAGCCCAGACCCTCCTGGTCTAGTACTTTCCAAAACACGACTCCTCTGAAACGGTGGCACCGGTCACGGGGGCACTGGTTACGGTGGCACCGTGACGGTCGCACATCGTTCACGATGGCACTGTGATGGTGGCACTGTGATGGTGGCACCGTTTCCTCACCGAGCGGTCTTCGTTCTTTTCCAGTTCCTGACTTTTTCCGCTCCCACAATATATCTTTTGATGTAAAAATGATTTAATTCCCTATTTAAAATACATTTAAAGCCCATAAATAATATCTAAAATCCCCCAAGAGTCGGGCAACCCTTAACTTACAAGAACATGTGGTTTTCCTCAATGTCACACATTTTCTTTTGAGTTCCGCCATGTTGCATGTTTTTCTCTGATTAAAGGAAATTGTTTAAGGTACTGCTGTTATGGCCACCACTCCAATGGGAATTATTAAATTGCAATTAATTTCATTGTGTGTAACCGCCAAACTATGTGGAAAACTACGATCCGACTTTATAGCCATTAAAAATTCCATATCCCGTAACAACGGGATCTCATCTTTATATCACGCTAGAATTTCTTCCTTCTTCTTCTTGGCTGGTCTCCTTTTTCCTTCCTTGTATGATTTGATTCCACCCCCCTTCCCAAGGAAAGTGGTGCGCCTATGCTGGAGCATTCCTACTCATCCTTGGAGTCCCCAGAGTTCCTCCCCTACAAGTCGCACATCCCCAGTTCATGGCACGCAGAGTTAAAACGTTGATACTTAATCAATACAAGTAGGGTTTTCCTTCATCTCTCTTTACTGTTTATCATGTGGTGTGGGTACGCTATTGTTTCTATGAGGATGGATGAAACCAAACCTTAACGAGGATAATAAACAGAATGTTAAAGAATGATGGGGTGTGTTTGACAATTCTGTTGTACTATTTTATAATTGATATATGTTGTGAATTATATGGAATTATGTCCACTGAAAATCATGGATGTTGGTGGTCCTTCTTTGTGAACTAATGAACCTTTGTCTTCTGATAGTCCTGTGATTGAATGTATGTAAATGGAAATTGGTTAAACACGTAAAGTTGGTCGATTGAATGAATGCCCAGTGAACGACAATCCTTGTGTGATCACCTCGGTTAACCAAATAGGAAGAAGGGACTTAATAAATGGTGTGCTTAAATCTGAAACCTCCCCCCCCCCACTTTATTTTGGTAGTATGTGTGGTTGTTCTACTTGATGATTATGGGGTGATATGAATAGGGATGGGATCCTCTATTGTTGTACATTTGTTGGTTGTGGATCTAAGTTCATTCATGGTTGTATCTTGAGGCTTATTTTGGTCCCAGTACTTTGAGGGATCTCACAGATCCCTTTGTTGTTGTAACCTTACAAGAGAACCATGTGTGAATGCTTAAAAGTGTTGTTTGGTTGTTTTCCCTTTCCATAGTTTGTGGTTATGCATATTAGTTTCCCAGTAGTGTAGAATTTACTTAAATGGAATCACTTGAACATGAAACCAAGAATGGTTTTAATGGGTAATTTTTTTTGGGGATGAGTCCTGACATGGTTGTGGTTGTGGTGTTCTTATGAATGAATAGTAACAAGGTGTTTATGTTGGGCTGGTTTTGGGAACCCTAGGCCGGGATGAGTTATTGCTATATATTTATATATATATATATATATAATTGTAAATTTTTTGTATAGCATCCCGCCTTTTTATAACATAAACTTTCATTACATTACATAAAACTGGGGATCTTTAAGGTTTAGTGTCTTGGAAACCAGGAACATAATACATGAAAACAACATAAAACATTCTTCTTAAACACTTGAAAGGATTATCCTTAAGTTCATCCTAGGTTCATTACTGCATCTCATAACCTGGGGACATACATCAAAAGAAAGGGTGAGCAGAAGGCCCAGTAAGGGAACAAGAGAAACATTTAACATGTGAACTTGAGATACATCAACTATGTCATGAAAAAGAACTTTAAGGCATGAGAAAGAAATCACGTGTCATATCATAATAAAAATAACATTTTTCATAACTTGAAGATGTGTCTACATCATTTAACATAGACAATGATGAACATATCACCAAGCTCCATCCCCAAGGTGTCATTTGAAAATTACCAAGGTTATTCACCAAGGTATCGTGAAAATTGTAATCTCTAGTGGTTACATCATTACCCAATGAATTGGAGCGCTATCAGGGAGCACCCTTAAATTTGCCTTTATTATCATGTTATACACATATATCATCATCAAAAATTTCATAAATAACCCATATATCATAAAATAAATGGGTTTCATTTCATAATCATAACGTTTTAAAAACTGCTTTAAATACATGATCTTAATGTCACTTTAAACCCACGGAAAGGGAAAGCGAGTCTCATGTATGTAAATCCCAGAATTTAAAATAGAAAAGTTTGATATATATGTGAATACCCTTGTATAAATAAGAGCTTTTAGTATTCACTTTATAACCTAAAATAATTTTGAGAAAAGAGAGAGTCATTTTGAGACGAAAATTCTGCAGCATAACAGCTATGTTTCGGGGTTTTAGAAAACATTGAAAGGAGAGGGGACATGGGTCAAACATTCATAAATGACCCATAAAACAGTAGAGGGACAGAATAAGAAGGATATATTAACATGGTAATGAAATTTTAAGGACATACCATTTGAAATGAAAAACATGGAAAGAAGACAAAAATTAGATTTCTCTTATGAAAATTTGGCAGCCTAATGGCGTCACTTAAACTTCAACAAAATGATTTGAAAAGATAAAATAGGGTCTCTCATCATGTGAACATAAGAGTTACGTATGATAGATATAGATATCATACCCCAACATAATAAAAAACTTGAAAGACTTGACATGAAAGTAGAATTTTGAAAAGAATGAGATGGGTGAAAGAATCCCCTTAAAAATTCGGCAGCCTAATAAAATTCACCTTAAAACGTAACTCTTAAAACTCAAAGGTTTGGACCTTGAGGGATTGGGGGAACCTTAGGAGGACTACTTGGGAGTTAAGGAGACCATAACTTCTTTGATAATGATTTTTGAGTCCAAAGGATGAGAGAATGGCTTGTTATTTATAGGGAAAGTGAGGGGACAAGACATTAATGGCCAAGGGACACCTCATAAGTGGGTTTCTCAAAACCATGTGCTCTCCCAAGATATTTCCCATGAAGTTAGGTAACATGGGCCCCCCAATACAATAATTCATCACCTTTGGTCGGCCAACCCATAAAATATCTCATGAAATCATCATGACACAGTTATGATTTCATTAAACATACCGAAACCCTAAAACTGTATCTTTACTATTCAATGAAAATTCAACTTTCTCAGAAAAATCCCAAAATTTCACCTTAACAAAATATCAATGCTCTGATTTCAAAAATGAACTCCATTTTATAAAAATAATTTTCTAAATATTTTTAATTTAATTTTTAATTAAATACACTATTCACCGAAAATTCATTTTTTTCAAAAAAAAACCCCAAAATTTACCTTAACATAATATCGATGATCTGAGTTCAAAAATGAAATCCATTTTATAAAAATAATTTTATAAATATTTTTAATTTAATTTTTTATTCAAAAATACTATTCACCCGAAAAAACAAATACTTGAATAATAATTTATGAAACCGTTATTTAACCATTTTATTGAATCACGTTACTTAATCAAGGTGCCTAGATTATATTAATACTTTCTTTAAGTGATATTACTAATCCATTTGGTCACATTACTAATCCTAAGCATAAAATCACTGTCCATAATTTACTATTCATCAAAAATTAAGTTCATCTTATTAGACTCTAAATTTCATACTGAACATAATTGTAGAAGACCATTTTTTGAAAATCATTACACATTTTTAATTATTTAAGGTTTACATAAACATTTTTTAAAATATCCTTTTTCTAAAATTCACCAAAAATATGCATACTATATTTATCCGGACATTTGAAAATTCATAAACATCATCATAAGAAGAAATCCCAATTTTTATTTAAAATAAAGGATTACACAAGGCAGTTACAGTCTCCTTACATAGCCCCTTATCACACCAGCATAGGACCTAAGTGTAAGGTGTGCTAAGGTGAGAGAATCTGAGGGAGGCTCGGCCAACATCGCACGAGTATTTATTTCTATCAGTTTGAACTTCTCGAGAAGGCAATCCCATTCTAGCTTCACACGATGAAGTTCAGCTTGGGTTTGGTCCAGAGCAAAGCCCAGTGGTGCTACCTCTTTTCCAAGTTCTGTTAGATGGGCTTCGATCGGTCCAAGACTACTGGGTGAGGCCATCAAATCTTCTTTCTATATTAATTAACCAAGATTACTTGTATTTAAAGACAATAATCAAAACGTTTAGTTTCCATCGGTCATATTGACCAATGGTCATATAACAGTCAAAACCCAATGGTCTCATTTTAATTATACTCATGTTATCAAATGAAACATTTTTTTGAGTATAAAAATAAAATAAAATAACACATAAAATTTGGAAACAAGATTTATTCAAAATTTCAGGTCGTTACAATCTTCCCCCCTTAAGAAATTGAATCCTAGCAATTTTTAAAATTGGGTTTTGAAATTTCATTGAAATTCCCACATCGGAAAAGGAGTCAGTAACACAATTACTTTAAAAGAAAGAAAGGGAAGTACAAAAGTCACCTGAGTTAACCCATACTAGGATTCCATGGAGGAAAACATGGATATGGAAGGAAAAAAAAGGTTCAAGTTCTAGGGGAGAGTGATAGAAAACATGATTAGGAGAAAGTTGACCACGAGAAAATCCCAAACTTATGATTTGTGTAAACGGACTTTGATTACCTAGTAGAAAACGTAAACCGACAACATTTTTTTTACATTTCTTTTCATAATTTTGAGGAATTAATTTACTACATAGAACAAAAATATAAGGAAATATACCTACCTTCATGTATAGTTTCATCCTTTAATAAGTTTCTACCAAAACTAATCTTTTCTTCAAATGATGAGCATTCAAAACTACTTGGTCTCATCAAAACACAAGAATCATCTTCTAGATAATCACATAATCCACAAAATATTAACTATCTATTTCTTCTATCTTTAAACATTATCCCAAAAACCGAAAGGTTAAGGTAAAACAACTCTTCAAAAAGAAATAATCCCATAGGAATGGAAACTACTTTTAAATCATCAAAGTTACATGGTACTACTCAAAGTTCATCATAGATCATTCCATAAATAACGGTCCTTAAAATTCCTCAAAATAAACCAAACTAAGATTGAAACCCAAATACAAGAAGGATTTGATAACATAGTCTTCCAAAATAAACTTCATTGTTCATATCCAAACAACATCAACCACTCCTAACATCTTATAACAAAAGTAGATAACCTAAACATATTTTACCCAATATAGGTTAATCACTCGCATAAGTAACCTAAATTACTGTAATTCTACCTTAAATTCATCAATTCTTCAAAAATATAAGTCAACCTTACTCCTTAATGAAAATACCGTAGTAATCTATTTACCTAGATCATATAGGGTCCCTAAAATAGTGAACGTCTTCCAAAATAATAATCATCTTTTAATCCCCTAATCATATGTGTCATATTAAAACGGCAATCTTCGCATTTCCTATCACATTGGTTGTTGGGAAATGTTCTTCCATTTCCCACCATTAACTAAGAAGAGAAAGTATAAATAGGGGCTTAAATACTTAGCCAATAATCATGAAAAGGAACTTAAAGAATATAAGGATAGCTTATAGAAGAATAGTATACCCTAACTTGTGATCCCCTAAGTTCCCATCTAGGTTATCCATGATCATATATTCTTATGCGAATCTTTATTTTATTTTATCATTGTTCCTTTAACAATGGTTCATACTAAGCTTATGAATTTACCAAAGCATATCCCCCAGGAGTGTCGTAACCAAGAGTGCAGCAAGGCCCGTTGTCGTGTACTAGTTCCTGTTTAAGTCTAGCTCAAAACAGTGTTTTCAGGTTTTACCCCTATGTACATTTGTGCCAGAGCCACCTCTACCTGCTCGTATCCAGACAGGGATGTATTTTCTTGGAAACCCATTACTCAATACTCACCAAAATACCAGGAACATTTCCTATATATAAACTTTTCTATAGGCTTCTTCCTAAAGTTTTCATATCCTAATTTCCACAAATAACTAAACAATAATTTGATACCAACTATAGCATCCCACCTTTTTATAACATAAACTTTCATTACATTACACAAAACTGGGGATCTTTAAGGTTTAGTGTCTTGGAAACCAGGAACATAATACATGAAAACAACATAAAACATTCTTCTTAAACACTTGAAAGGCTTCTCCTTAAGTTAATCCAAGGTTTATTACTTCATCTCATAACCTGGGGACATACATCAAAAGAAAGGGTGAGCAGAAGGCCCAGTAAGGGAACAAGAGAAACATTTAACATGTGAACTTGAGATACATCAACTATGTCATGAAAAAGAACTTTAAGGCATGAGGAATAAATCATGTGGCATATCATAATAAAAATAACATTTTTTATAACTTGAAGATGTGGCTACATCATTTAACATAGACAATCATGAACATATCACCAAGGTCCATCCCCAAGGTGTCATTTGAAAATTACCAAGGTTATTCACCAAGGTATCGTGAAAATTGTAATCTCTAGTGGTTACATCATTACCCAATGCATTAGAGCGCTATCAGAGCGCACCCTTAAATTTTCCATTATTATCATGTGATCCACATATATCATCATCAAAAATTTCATAAATAACCCATATAGCATAAAATAAATGGGTTTCATTTCATAATCATAACGTTTTAAAAACTGCTTTAAAGACATGATCTTAATGTCACTTTAAACCCACGGAAAGGGAAAGCGGGTCTCATGTATGTAAATCCCAGAATTTAGAATAGAAAATTTTGATATATATGTGAATACCCCTGTAGAAATAAGAGATTTTAGTATTCACTTTATAACCTAAAATAATTTTGAGAAAATAGAGAGGCATTTTGAGACGAAAATTCTGCAGCATAACGGCTATGTTTCGGGGTTTTAGAAAACATTGAAAAGAGAGGGGACATGGGTCAAACATTCATAAATGACCGATAAACCAGTAGAGGGACAGAATAATAAGGATATATGAACATGGTAATTAAATTTGAAGGACATACCATTTGAAATGAAAAACATGGAAGGAAGACAAAAATTAGATTTCTCTTATGAAAATTTGGCATCCTAACGGCGTCACTTAAACTTCAACAAAATGATTTGAAAAGATAAAATAGGGTCTCTCATCATGTGAACATAAGAGTTAATTATTATAGATATAGAGATCATACCCCAACATAATAAAAAAATAACTTGAAAGACTTGACATGAAAGTATAATTTTGAAAAGAATGAGAAGGGTGAAAGAATCCCCTTAAAAATTCGGCAGCCTAACGGCGTCACTTAAACATTCTTAAAACGAATTGATAAGAGAAATATGGGGTCTCTCCTCATATTAACATGAAAATGGAAGTAATTATAATATATAAGAATGTACTCCAACATAAGAACATGGAGTATAAAAGAAATGACATAAAAGAGATTACTTGAAAAAAAAAAGAGGTCGGATCCCTTACCTTAAAACGTAACTCTTAAAACTCAAAGGTTTGGACCTTGATGGCTTGGGGGAAACTTGGGAGGACTCCTTGGGAGGTAAGGAGACCATAACTTTGTTGATAATTATTTTGGAGTCCAAAG
The DNA here is from genome assembly GCA_963277665.1 of Viscum album. Lineage (NCBI taxonomy): Eukaryota > Viridiplantae > Streptophyta > Magnoliopsida > Santalales > Viscaceae > Viscum > Viscum album. Next base: position 136,821,981 of record OY728131.1, read on the forward strand.
GATGAGAGAATTTCTTGGTATTTATAGGTAAATTGAGGGGACAAGGCATTAATGGCCAAGGGACACCTCATAAGTGGGTTTCTCAAAACCATGTGCTCTCCCAAGATATTTCCCATGAAGTTAGGCCACATAGGGCCCCCAATACAATAATTCATCACCTTTTGTCGGCCAACCCATAAAATATCTCATGAAATCATCATGACACAGTTATGATGTCATTAAACATACCGAAACCCTAAAACTGTATCTTTACTATTCACTGAAAATTCAACTTTCTTAGAAAAATCCCAAAATTTCACCTTAACCAAATATCAATGCTCTAATTTCAAAAATGAACTCCATTTTATAAAAATAATTTTCTAAATATTTTTAATTTAATTTTTAATTAAATACACTATTCACTGAAAATTCATTTTTTTCAGAAAAAACCCCAAAATTTAGCTTAACATAATATCGATGCTTTGAGTTCAAAAATGAAATCCATTTATAAAAATATTTTTATAAATATTTTTAATTTAATTTTTAATTAAAAAATACTATTCACCCGAAACAACTAATACTTGAATAATAATTTATGAAACTGTTATTTAACCATTTTATTGAATCACATTACTTAATCAAGGTGCCTAGATTATATTAATACTTTATTTAAGTGATATTACTAATACATTTGGTCACATTACTAATCCTAAGCATAAAATCACTATCCATAATTTACTATACATCAAAAATTAAGTTGATCTTATTAGACTCTAAATTTCGTACTGAACATAATTGTAGAAGGCCATTTTTTGAAAATAATTACACATTTTTAATTATTTAAGGTTTACATAAACATTTTTTTAAAATATCCTTTCTCTAAAATTCACCAAAAATATGCATACTATATTTATCCGGACATTTGAAAAGTCATAAACATCATCATAAGAAGAAATCCCAATTTTTATTTAAAATAAAGGATTACACAAGGCAGTTACGGTCTCCTTACATAGCCCCTTATCACACCAGCATAGGACCTAAGTGTAAGGTGTGCTAAGGTGAGAGAATCTGAGGGAGGCTCGGCTAACATCACACGAGTAGTTATTTCTATCAGTTTGAACTTCTCACGAAGGCGATCACGTTCTAGCTTCACACGATGAAGTTCAGCTAGGGTTTGGTCCAGAGAAAAGCCTAGTGGTGCTACCTCTTTCCCAAGTTCTGTTAGATGGGCTTCGATCGGTCCAAGACTACTGGGTGAGGCCATCGAATCTTCTTTATATATTAATTAACCAAGATTACATGTATTTAGAGACAATAATCAAAACGTTTAGTTTCCAGCGGTCATATTGACCAATGGTCATATAATAGTCAAAACCCAACGGTCTCATTTTAATTATACTCATGTTATCAAATGAAACATTTTTTTGAGTATAAAAATAAAATAAAATAACACACAAAATTAGGAAACAAGATTTATTCAAAATTTCGGGTCGTTACATTATGTTTCTTATTCGCGCCCCACCCATGTTGAGCACTTTGTGTCGAACACCCCCATTTCATGGGGGAGGGTGTTTTTTCCAACACTCCTATGAGTGGCTTGTTATTACCTCCTTTTCTGCTCCCTTTCCCAAGTATCCCAAGATTTTTTGGGCAGGCTGTGATGGCCTGAGGTCCATTATAGCCCAAGATTCTTCGGGTATGGTAGTTGTGGTGGTTGGCCCTGGTGTGTGCGGGTAGGTTGTTTCCCAAGTGTCTTCGGGATGAGGCTCAGGTGTCTTCAGGCGTGACGGTAATTGTTCAGGCCCAGGTGTTTGCGAGTGTGGTTACGTGTGGTTTTTGTGGCCCAGGTGTTTGTGGGTGGGATGTGTGGTAGTGATGGCCCAGGTGTGTGCGGGCGGGGGTGTGGTAGTGGGATTACAGTGAGAATGGAGGAGAGGTTCGATGTGTAGGATGTCTTCAATAACCAGTGAGAAAGTGGCGTGGGGTACCCAAACATCGATGTGTTATTACTATTACATTACTTGACTTGTGTTATTTGGGGAGTGTGCCTTGGTGAGGCTTGGGTGGGTAGTTTTCCTTGCTAGGTGTTTTGGTTATATCTTTCCTTACAGGGCATTAGAATGCCTCCCCACTTGTGTACGAGAGTCTTTGGCTTTCCCTACTGAGTATACTTGTATGCTCACCCTACTTATATAAAACTGTTTTCAGGTTTCTAGGAGGACTTCAGGGATCGTGCAGGGTCATACTAGTTTGGACGTTGGGACAGTTGTTTTTGTTGTTGTTTTCTTCTTTTCTTTGGTAATTTCATTTTTGGGGTTTTCTTGTACCTTGTAGCATTTACTTTTGGAACATTCATATGGTAATGGTTTGTTTTGCCTTTACTTGTACTTCCACTTTTGGGGTTGTTGGGATTTACTATCTTATCTCCCGATCCTATTAAATAAAAAGGGTAATTCCTTCCATCTTGTGTGTGATTCTATACCCTTGGTGCTAGTTGCCACTCCTGGACCTATTGAAGGAAGGTCTCGGGGGGTCATTATCTCTGCTTCAACTTGAATAAGGAAGGTTATGGAAAACGGTTATCCCTTCTCTCATATTTGTGAAGGTGGGTCATGACAGGATTGTATCAGAGGCAGGTTGGGATATATGATGGAGTTCGGAGTTAGGCATAGTGAGGATTGCATGGGATGGTAGGGAAACAGTGATGGACAATCATGGTGCCTGAAATAGGCCAGGGAATACTGGCTAGGACACGAGATTTTAGGGCCCCCCGTGATCCGATGCAAGAACTATGAGCCTACCAAATGACCAAGTGAGGCTACACTGATTATAGGGTAGAGACCCTTGGAAAGGTTCATGCATCATAATGACTTGTGTTCTTGTGTTTCTTGGGTATTTGGGGGATTTAAAATGAATAAGAAGTCTAAGAAAATTTAAAAGCAATATTCTATACTACTCAGGCTTAGGCATTCCTCGTTTACCTTGCAGCTATGGCACCTAGACGGTGACCAAGGGTAGTGCAGGAGAACAAGGGCCAAGAGGTTGATTTGGCTGATCGACAGAGGGATGACCGAGAGGAGGAGGATGATCAGTGGAAGAGGACGCTTCATGCCTTTCTGCGGTAGACTCTCAGGAAGTACGAGGGCAGCATCTCTGAAGTGGAGATAGAGAGATGGCTAGAGGAGTTGGTGATAGCCTTCAGCTTGATTTGGGCTCCTATAGAGTACTGGGTTCCTCTGGCTATAAGCCAGTTGTGTGGAGAAGCACGTTAGTGGTGGACGCTTTATCTTGTGGAGAAGAGGGAGGCTGAGGTGACGTGGACTGATTTCGAGAGGGAGTTCTGGGTGGAATTCCTCTCTTCCATGATGAAGGATAAGAATAGGCAGGAAATACTCTCCCTTCAGCAGGGGGTATGTCAGTGAGGGAGTTGGGGATCAGGTTTAAGGATCTCCTTCGCTTTGCTCTGAACCTCTTTCTGGATGAGGAGTCTCGGGTGAGACGTTTAGAGGAGGCACTCCGACCATCCCTTCAGTATGTGGTTACCCCCTTCACCCTACCGACATACTTGGAGGTCCAGAAGAAGGCTGAAGTGGTGGAAAGGATGCACATGCTGGGAGGTGTATCACGAGAGGGAATCCAGTTGGGCCCATCGAAGGGGAAGGTCGTCAACAGCAGACCTCCAACATCCGGGCCCTCTAGGTTTTTACTAGTAGGGAATAGGCCTCAGTAGTTCTAGTTCCAATCTCCTGGTCCTCTCCCTTTCCTTTCGAGCATAGGATCGAGATGCTTCATTTGTGGCAGTCTTGGGCACCTTCAGAATTAGTGTCTGGACCAAGTACAGTACTGTGGAGGTGGGCCGGTGTAGCACCCACCTCAGCCGCAGCAGTTTCAAGCCTGGCCCTTTCAGCAACAGCAGCAGGGACAGCGAGCTCCTGCTCCTTTAATGGTAGACATTTCAGGAGGAGTCCGAACTCAGGGCACTCCTTAGGGTCCTCGACCAGGGTGCGATCGGGGAGGTAGCTGACATCTGATGGGTAGGGGAGCTGGGTGTGGGTAGTTATACGCCGCAGAGGTAGCAGTTCCAGAAGGGCCGGAAGTCATTCGAGGTATGATCAGCTTGTTTAGTACTCTTTCCTATGCCTTGTTCAATACAGGATCTTTTCACTCCTTTGTTGTGCCCAGTCTGGAATGTGATCTAGGTCTAGACGTTGAGAGACTTCCAATGCCCCTGGTGTTGAGTACACCAGTCGGAGGTCGGACTGACTTGTTTTATGTTTGCCGAGGGTGTAGACTGATGATAGGGCCACATCATTCTAGTTTGTATCTTCTTCTGTTGCAAATACAGCCATACGATGTCATCCTGGGCATCGACTGGCTATTCTCTATATGTTCCATTATTTATTGCTTCCAAAGGAGGATTGTGTTTTCAGATTTGGGTGGTCGATGTGTGACTTATGTCGGTGAGTAGGGTTGTCAGGAGGGCAGTCAGCAAGTGGAGCCCCTCCTTTCCTTGTTATATGAGCTATCAGTGGAGTCAACAGATACAGAGATGGCAGAAGTCCTGGGGATCGTCAATGATTTAATTTATGTCTTCCCTGAAGAGGTGGTGACTCTACCCCCTTTACGTGATGTTGAGTTCGGGATAGACTTGCAACCTGGTGCCCGTCCGACTTTGATGTTTCCCTACCAGATGGAGCCTTTTGATTTGTGGGAGTTGCGGATTCAGATTGATGATCTGATGAAGAAGGGTTTTGTTTGACCAATTGTGTTACCATGGGGTGCTCTAGTCTTGTTCGCAAAGAATGCGGATGGTGGTTTAAAGTTGTGCATAGACTATAGGAGACTGAACCAGGTAATAGTCAAGAACTTTTACCCCCTCCTAAGGATAGATGATATCTTTGACCAACTGAGGGGATCAGGTTGGTTCTCTAAGATCGATCTGCAGCATAGCTATCACTAGTTGAGGGTGAAGGAGGGCAACATCTCGAAGACTGCCTTCAGGTGTAGGTATGGGAACTTTGAGTCTGTAGTCATGCCGTTCGGCATTACGAATGCACTAGCTATGTTCATGGGGCTTATGAACTCCATCTTCTAGGAATACCTAGACTGGTTCTTAGTCGTGTTTATTTATGACATCCTGATCTACTCAAGATCAGATGAGGATCACGCTGAGCACCTGAGAATGATTTTAGAGGTCCTCCAACAGCACCAACTCTATGGGAAATTGTCTAAGTGCAATTTTTGGATGTGAGAAGTTCACTTCCTGGGACACGTGGTGTCTGAGTAGGGAATAGCAGTTCGCCCATCAAAGGTCGAGGTGGTTTTTTCTTGGGCAACACCAAAGAACATGGCATAAGTTCATAGTTTCATAGGTCTAGCAAGTTACTACCAGAGGTTCGTGCCCAACTTCTCCTGAGTTACAGCACCTTTGACAACCTTGACCGAGAAGAACCAGGATTTCATGTGGAATGGGAAGTGTGAGGCATCCTTCATCTATTTGAAGGGGAAGTCGGTTAGTGCCCCAGTACTGAGGTTTCCAGAAGAAGGGGTAGCGTATGAGGTGTTATGTGATGCTTCAGGGCAAGTCCTGGGGTGTGTGCTGATGCAACAGCAAGGGGTGATCTTTTATGGGTCTAGGCAGTTACGTCCCCATGAGCGTAACTATTCCACCCACGATCTGGATCTTACAGCGGTTTTGTTCTCACTAAAGTTGTGGCGGCATTACCTCGTCGGGGAGTGCTTCGTGGTCTTCACGGACCACAAGGGCTTGAAGTATATCTTCTCCTAGCAGGACCTGAATTTGTGGAAGCAAAGGTGGATGGAGTTCCTTCAAGAATACGACTTCAAAATCTTCTACACCTTAGGAAAAGGGAATGTTTTGGTTGATTCCTTGAGCAGGAAGTCGCAGAAGGATGTGGTTCGAGAGTCGGCAGATGCTTGGAAGGCGATGGAGGAGTTGGTTTCCCTACACCTGGATGCAAGGATGGATGGTGGTAGATGTTGCATGTATCAGATGACAGTGTAGTCTTCTCTGTTTCAGCAGGTAGAGGAGTCTCAATGGGGATACTCATAGAGTGAAGTGATGTGCAATCAGGTTAGCTAGAGCAATACTCCAGAAGAATAGTCAGAAGATGGAAAGAATTTGATTTTGTTTCATGGAAAGTTGTTCTTCCCTGTGGGAATGCGTGAGAGAGTTCTTGGTGAGTTCCAAAACTCACCCTTAGCGGTGCACCCAAGAGTTTCCAAGATGTATCGGGGTCTGATGGGTCAGTTTTGGTGGCCCAGGGTGAAGCGGGCAGTGGCAGAGTTCATAGAAAAGTGCCTCATGTGTCAGCGGGTGAAGGCCGAACACTGTGTTCCAAGAGGTTTGTTACAACCTTTAGATTTCCCTAAGTGTAAGTGGGACAACATCTCGATGGATTTCATCATGGGACTACCCAGATTTTAAGGGGGTTGTGATGCTATATGGGTAGTGGTGGACCGACTGACGAAATCATCTCACTTCCTAGCGATCAAGGAGTCGAGTACGGTAGATACCCTAGTGCATAGGTACGTGGATGAAGTGGTGCAGTTGCATGGGGTTATGAGGTCCATATTCTTCGATCGGGATACTCAGTTTACCTCACGGGTCTGTAAAGGATTGAAACGTGCTTTTGGTAGCTAGCTATGCCTCACCACTGCTTTCCATCCCCATACGGATGGGAAGATGGAGCGCACCATCCAAACGGTGGAGGATATGCTACGAGCATGTGTTTTGGACTTTGGGGGAGCGTGGGTGTGACACTTGCCTCCGGTAGAGTTTGCATACAACAATAGCCATCACTCTAACATTGGTATGGCTCCATTCGAAACATTGTACGGGAGGTCATGTCACTCACTCGTGTGCTGGACAGAGATCGAGGAAACAAGTGTTCTTGGCCCGGAAGTGGTGTAGAGAATGACGGAGAAGGTTCATCTTATATGAGAGAGGATAAAGGCGGCTCAGGATCGACAGAAGTCATATGACGATAATAGGAGGAGAACCATGGAGTTCGAGTTTGGGGACCATGTATTCTTGAAGGTCTCCCCTCTGCGTGGGCAACAGAGGTTTGGTAGGGGGAGTAAGCTTTCTCCTAGGTTCGTTGGACCATTTGAAGTACTGTGATGGGTCAGAAAAGTGGCTTATCAGATAGCGTTAACACCATCTCTACGGAGAATGCATGATGTCTTCCATGCTTCACAACTCCGACGGTATCTACACGACGATTCACACATCCTCTACTGGGGAAAGCTGGATATCGAGGCTGACGTGACGTTTATAGAAATACATGTGAGGATCGAGGATATTGAGGAGAAGGTGCTCCGTGGATGGACCATTCCTTTGGTTCGTGTGTTGTGGAGGCATGGTGTCCTCGAAGAGAGTACCTAGGAATGGGAGTCACATATGCGCGCCCAGTACCCAAAGCTGTTTTGAGTTCTTTTTTGTTTTATTTTATATACTCGTTTGTGATGGAGTGCTTTACCTTGTTTGTAGCACCCCAAACATTTTATGGTTTGTTTCTGTTAAATACATTCTATTCATCACTATGTTCCTTCAAAACAACACTAGGTTATTTAGTATATAGTCAGAACCTAGCCATTAAATATAAATTTTCCACTTCTATGTTTTGAATTTTGAAAAATGGTCATCTAGAGTTGTGATCTGTAAGTCATTTGGAGTCTGATAGAACAAACTTAATTTTTGGTGAATAGTAACATACCCTTATGAATAGTAATATGAATAGTAATATGACCCTTATGAATAGTAAATACTATTATTATTTCATTTTCTTAAGGCAATAAGATAATGATATCTTAATTAGTTTTTCAATGAGAAATAAAACTAATTGCACTTTAAGATTGTTATTTTTCGAATTAACTATGACTTTATTTAAAAATTAAATTAATAATATTTTGAAAATTAATTTTGAAAATTTTATTTCACTTTTTAATTCTACACGTCGAAAAAAGGTTATGGTGAATTTTGGGAATTTTTCTGAAACAGTTGATTTTTTTAGTGAATAGTAAAAAAAATACAGTTTTTAGTTTCGGTGTGTTTATGACATCATTAATGATGAAATAATGATGTCATAAATCTGGTAGACTTTTTTATAGTTAAATAAGATGTGATGTGTCCCATGTGGCTTATACCATGGGCAAATACCATGGGCAAGCCCATGGTTTTGCAAAAAACCACTCATGAGGTGTCCCTTGAAATTTATTAAAATAATCCCTCACTTTTCTTATAAATACCAACTCTTCCCTTCATTTAATTTATTCCAAATTCTCCCTCAACTAAGTTCAGGAATACTTACATTAATATTAGTCCTCCCAAGTTTTCCTCAAGCTCCCAAGGTCCCAACCTTCAAGTTCTAAGGGTTATTCTACAAGGTAAGAAAATTCTCAATTTCTTTCTTTTTCCTTTCAAGTTCTCTTTTATGTGGTATATCTTTCAAGTTTCCATACCATGTTCTTATTTTTATTCTTATTCTTGATCTAATATATATTATGAATAATTTCTGGATAGGTGACCCTTTCCCCCTCTCTTTTTAATATTTTCTAATACCTTGTTGTGTAGTCGTTAGGCTGCTGAATTTTTGTAAGCAATTTCAAAATTATTCTTTTATTTTGAGTTATTTATTTATTATTTCTTCATATATTCTTACCCAAGAGGAATGAAATCTCCAGAATATTTTATATTCTATATTTTATCATTTTTCATGATAAATTCATCATCAATCTTCTTCTTTTCCCCACTTGTTCAAGGAATTAAAAACATTGTCCGTGATGTGTCGAATTACCGACGTCATGGACGATGTGATTTCAATTTGCAATAATTCTTTCATGTCTGGTCATGAAACCATTTATATGGTTTAAAAAGGTTATAATATATGTTTTATGACTCACCCATGGTTCTATAATTCTTTGGTACTCATGGTTCTAATTTATAAAACAAAATGAGGTTGTTATTATCAAAGAACCACTAAAACGATCTAAACGAACATCATTAATGTTTTAACTAATGAAGCATCATCATGGTATATAACACAAAATCATTATAATATAATTTATATATTCATAATTTCGTTAATAATATGTATTAAAAATTCTGGATGTTTAACCATGTTTCAAATGAACTCCCATTCATGGAAACAAGTAAACGAACCATGAAACCCAAGGAAGAAAATGCTTCCAAAACATGAAAATTGAACCAATTGAACCCATATAAAGGGACATGAATAAACCTAATAAGATTATAATAAATAAATTACATGTATAGGAGGTTCTGGAAATATTAATTAATGAAGCTAAATTTGATTATTCAGGTCATTAAAATAAACAAAGAACGCACTCGAGCATAAGGTGGGGGGTTTCTCATCTCACTTTCATTTCTGTGAGATTTCTATTATTCACCAATTATTCCTTATATTTGGTATATGTGTACTTAAATTTGATATATAATAACATTATTCTGTTTATATTCATGTTATTCAATGATTCACTTGATGGTTATTAAGTTCTGGTCATATGGTTCGACCGATTACATTGTGGTAAGGGACTTTGTCTCGGCTGCCATTTTCGGTGTGACTATCTTTGTATTGTGCACCTAATAATCCTTATGTGGTGCACCTACTTCCCATTTGAGATCACTTTTCATTTGAAATTATATTTATATTAAATATCCATAATCTCATTCCATGGATATGTTTGTTCTCTAAACCGTATACCATTTTACATACGGTATTTATTTGGAAAGTTATTTTAATTATGGAAATATTGATGAATCCATATACTATACTCTATATGGATATTGAAAGGGAATATTTCTCTTGTATTTAATAAATGTATAAATAATGATTTGGAAATACAGTGGCGGGTGGGGCCCGCTACAGCCCCTCGATGCATCGGTAGGTCTCATGAGACAAAACAGTTGGTGACAAACCCTTTGAGTTTGTTTCCAAAAATCAGATGGGTTTCTACCCACAGAACTAAATCGTTTTGCAGTATTATGGTTTCATGTGCCAGATACATGACGTTCAATTAATAATAATTCTCTTTATTCATTATTAGTTATTATTATTATCCATAAGGTTTTCACTATGACAAAATCTATGGATGCAGTTCCATTTTCAGTTTATTAATGGCATTAGTTGTTCATTTATTCACTATGTCATATTGATTATGTCAAATTGATTGTGATTCACTTATTATTGTACTCATGCTTCCACTATTTGTAACCCTTACTGAGCATTTGAGCTCACCCCTTTCATTGTCTACCTTCGACAGGTGATGAAGAGAAGGTCTTCTTTTGAGTTCCTGTGGATGCAGTTTAGAGTTTTTTTGTTATGTATTGTATTTTGTAAAATTTTCCAATGTAATTTGTGTTAAATATATGTATCTAGTTTCTTCAAGACTACTAAACTAATCGTTCCTTTGGGATTTTCATTCCTTCCAACCATTCCAATATCACAAGTAATGCACCGGCTCCAGCCTAGAGGGGTCAGGGTGTTACATTGTTAACTATAGAATGTGTTTTTTTCCTTGTTCTCTGAATGTGTGTGAAGAGTACTGACTATGGGGAGGGGAGGACCCGATCACTAATCAATACGCATTAAGGTGAATGCGATTAAACCCGTGCGGGCGAGTCACTACCGCCCAAAGCGGATAGTATCTTGACATGGAGGAAGAAACTCCCTAATCCATATGACTGGACAGTTTGTCCCTTGAATGTTTCCTGGTTACTTAAGGGAGAGTTGTTCCTAGATGTCGATGAGGTTCATTCCGGAGAGGTATCTTTCGAGGTGGTTGTTCGGAACCCCCTCTTTTCTTTGGGTCTGGTTTTAATTCTCGAGGACGAGAATAGTTTGAGAGGCATCTGATGTAACGGCTCAGACCCTCCTGGTCCAGTACTTTCCAAAACACAACTCCACTGAAAAAGTGGCACCGGTCATGGGGGCACCAGTTACGGTGGCACCGTGACGGTCACACACCGGTCATGGTGGCACCGTGACGGTGGCACCGGTTACAGAGACACCATGAGGGTGCCACTGTGATGGTGTCACCATGAGGGTGACACCGTGACCATGGCACCATGAGGGTGACACCATGACCGTGGCACCATGAGGGTGACACCGTGATGGTGGCACCGTGAGGGTGGAACCATGACAGTGGCACCATGTCCTCACCGATCGGTCTTAGTTCTTTTCCAGTTCCCGACTTTTTCCACTCCCGCAGCATATCTTTTTACGTAAAAATGATTTAATTCCCTCTTTCAAAGACATTAAAATCCTATAAATAATATCTAAAATCCCCCAAGAGTCAGGAAACCCTTAACTTACCAAAACATGTTATTTTCCTAGGTGTCACACCTTTTCTTTCTAGTTCTTCCCTGCTGCGCGTTTTTCTCTGATTAATAGAAATTGTTTAACACACAGCTGTTATGGCCACCAATCTAATGGGAATTATTAAATTACAATTAATTCCATCATGCATAACCGCCCAACTGCATGGAAAACCATGATCTAACTTTATAGACATTAAAAATTCTATATCCCGTAACAACGGGATGTCATATTTATATCACGCTAGAATTTATTCTTTCTTCTTGGCTGGTCTCCTTTTTCCTTCCATGTATGCTTGGAGTCCACCCCCCCTTCTCGGGGTAAGTGGTGTGCCTATGTTGGATCTTCCCTACTCGTCCTTGGAGTCCCCGGAGTTCCTCCCCTACAAGTCATGCATCCCCAGTTCTTGGCGCACAGAGTTAAAACATCGATCCTTGATCAATACAAGTAGGTTTTTCCTTCGTCTCTCTTTACTGTGAATCATGCGGGGTGGGTATGCTATTGTTTCTACAGTGATGGATGAAACCAAACCTTAACGAGGATAATAAATAGACTGTTAAAGAATTATGGGGTGTGTTTGACAATTCTGTTGTACTCTTTTATAATTTCTATATGTTGTGAATTATATGGACTTATTTCCACTGAAAATCATGGTCATTGGTGGTCCTTATTTGTGCACTAATGAATCTTTTTCTTCTTATAGTCCTGTGATTGAATTGATGTACATGGAAATTAGTTAAACACATAAATTTGGTCGATTAAATGAATGCCCAGTGAACAAAAATCCTTGTGGGATCACCCTGGTTAACCAAACAGGAAGAAGGGACTTAATGAATGGTGTGCTTAAATCTAGAAACCACCCCTACTCTATTTTGGTAGTATGTGTGGTTGTTCTTCTTGATGCTTATGGGGTGATATGGATGGGGATGGGATCCTCTGTTGTTGTACGGTTGTTGGTTGTGGATCTAAGGTCGTGTGTGGTTGTATCTTGAGGCTTAGTTTGGTTCCAGTAATTTGAGGGATCGCACAGATCCCTTTGTTGTTGTAACCTTACAAGAGAACCGGGTGTGAATGCTTAAAAGTGATTTTTAGTTGTTTTTCCTTTCCACGGCTTGTGTTTATGCCTGTAATTTTCCCAATAGTGTAGAATTTAGTTAAATGGAATCAATTGAACATGAAACCAATAATGGGTTCAATGGGGAATTGGTTTTGGGAATGAGTCCTGACATGGTTGTGGCTGTGGTGTTCTTATGAATGAATAGTAATGAGGTGTTTGTGTTGGGATGGTTTTGGGAACCCTAGGTTGGGATGAGTTATTGCTATATATATATATATATATATATATATATAATTTTAGATTTTAGGTTTCTTATTCGCACTCCACCCAAGTTGAGCACTTTGTTCCGAACACCCCCATTTCATGGGGGAGGGTGTTTTCCCAACACTCCTATGAGTGGCTGGTTATTAGCTCCTTTTCTGCACCCTTTCCCGAGTATCCCAAGATCCTTCAGGCAGGATGTGATGGTCTGAGGTCCATTATAGCCCAATATTCTTTGGGCAGGGTTGTTGTGGTGGTTGGCCCAGGTTTATGCGGGTAGGTTGTTTCCCAAGTGTATTCGGGATGAGGCACAGGTGTCTTCGGGCGTGGCAGTAATTATTTTGTTATAGGTGTCTACGGGCGTGGTTACATGTGGTTGTTGTCGACCAGGTGTTTGCGGGTGGTATGTGTGGTAGTTATGGCCCAGGTGTGTACGGGCGAGGGTGTGGCAGTGGGACTGCAGTGAGAATGGTGGAGTGGTTCAATGCATAAGATGTATTCAATAACCAGTGGGAAAGTGGCGCGGGGCACCCAAACGTCGATGTGTTATTACTATTACATTACTTGACTTGTGTTATTTGGGGAGTGTGCCTTGGTGAGGCTTGGGTGGGTGGTTTTCCTTGATAAGTGTTTTGTTTATCTCTTTCCTCACGGGGCATTAGAATGCCTCCCCACTTGTGCACAAGAGTCTTTGGATTTCCCTACTAAGTATACTTGTATGCTCACCCTATATATATATAACTGTTTTCAGGTTTCCATGAGGACTTCAGGGATCATGCAGGGTCATACTAGTTCGGACATTGGGACAGTTGTTGTTGCTGTTTTTTTTTCTTCTTTTCTTTGGTAATTTCATTTTTGGGTTTTTCTTTTACCTTGTAGCATTTACATTTGGAACATGAATATGGGAATGGTTTTTCTTGTATTTACTTGTACTTACAATTTTGGCGTTGTTGGGATTTACTATCTTATCTCCCGATCCTATTAAATAAAAAGGGTAATGCCTTCCATCTGGTGTGTGATTCTATACCCTCGGTTCTAGTATCCACTCCAGGACCTATTGAAGTCGAGTCTCGAGGGTCATTATCTCTCCTTCAACTTGAATAAGGAAGGGTCTGGCAACCTATTGTCCCTTCTCTCATCTTGGTGAAGGTGGTTCGTGAAAATATGTTAAGCGAGTGACCGGATGTGTGCTCGCCGAGTACATGTCGTGTGATGACCGTGTAGAAAATTTCTTATTACACGGCGTGTAGTTTTAGACACGTCGTGTACACTTGACCATGTGGAGTCCACACATGGCATGTAGGCTTGCTGGCCAGGTAGATTTGTTTAACCAAGTACACACCGTGTCCCTCCTGGACACACCGTGTAGTCTAGCTGTGTATGAGAGAAATACATGGCGTGTGGGTAAGTCAGCGAGGAAGAGAAGGAAAACAAAGTACACGTCGTGTACCCCTAGGTACACGTCATGTACTCATATCAACAGGTTCTGGAAAGTAATTCGGTGGAATTCCAGCTGCCATATGAACAATTAAATGATATACACGGTGTGTAGTCCTAAAGTACACGTCATGTAGATTCTTTTTTCGTTAAAATGGACAGTAGCCTCGTTTTTTAAGCATAACTCATATATTCCATTGGGTTTCACGAACCAAGTCGGTCGAAGCTTCATTTCTCTCCCGGTTCTTTGTTCGAAGTTGGATTCGATCACGGTTAGATGTGATGGAACCCCCTCGGTAAGGCCTCGATTCCTCTTGAACCATTTTGTTTGATTTCTATTCTAGAACGAGTTATAGAGGTTTGAGCAGTTTTGACTCTTTTGTAGATCTACCGCATTTTAGACCGAATTGGAGGCTATTACCGGAGGAGTAGCATCGTACAATTCTCAAGTAGGTGGTGCATACCTCTTTCTGTGTTTTTGTGGTCATTTGGGTTACGCCGCCTATGGCGCATTTTCGGGTACTTTGAGAGGGACCCACTTTTATCTAATATTTCTTATTACATTGTTTATGGACCTATGGGATGCGTTTGGGTATGCCCTATTACCAGTTTTTCTTGAGCGGGGTCGGGCGAGGGGTCGTTGCTCATCAGAGCATTTTGGTCGGGGGATGCCAAAATGGTTAAATTTGAATTATATTGTTATAAACTGTTGAGTTTAATTTATTAAGCCTAATATAAATTGTTATAGGCATTCAAGACCTCAGTGCTGTTGATTGATAACCATTTGGTTAGGGCAATTCAACTGTTTAGAATGTTTTGCTTGTTTACGTTTTTTGTTTAAATATGTTATATATGCAATTGATGAATCGCATATGTTGTACCCTTTTGGGTGGTGTTGGGCATGGACAGAATATTCTTGAGTGATGTTGATCACGGGTTGGGTATTGATAGGGTTACTTTGGGTGGTTTTGACCATCGGATTGGGTGTCATGGACGTTGGCTTGAGGCAGTACGATTGTCAAGTTGTGCATAGCCCAGGTTACTTGGATGGCGAGGTCATCAGACTTGAGCGGCATGGTCTCAGGGACACGATATGTCATATGTGTGGTGGAATAGGTACTATTTTGGTGATTACCACTCACTCAGAACTTTGAGTAGTGTGCACACAGAGAAACTCCGTGATGAGTTGGTTTTGACCACCCGTGTGGGTAGAGGCCCCTATAGATGCGGTTTAGGTACTTTGGTTGGGGGCGCTTGCTGTAGAAAGAAACGTGGGAGGTGAGGAGACTTTATAGGATAGCATTGAGGCTATCAATTTGGGGGCTGAGGCTCACCGTTATTTGAGGGTAGATATCATTGTCCCTCCAGATATGTTATTTGAGGGTAGACATCATTGTTCCTCTGGATTACTTCTTGGGCGTACATTCGGGACGTCAGTACTTAAGGCATAATGTTTCAGGAGGCACAAGGTGTCGGGTTACTATTCTTGGGAATGCCTTTGAGACAACGGTACTTGAGACACGTGGTGTCAGGTGTCACATGGTGTCGGGTTACACGATAGAGATTTAGGTGTTGTCCGAAGTAGGTGACACTCCATGGTGGCTACTGAGCACCAGTGGAGTTTGTGTTTATTTGTGCATCATTCTATTTATTTTTTTTATTATAAATACATGTATTCTTAAACACTTATATTATCTATGCACCGTTGGGTGGTTTTGATGAAGTGTTGTCGCGCACACTCTCAAAAATATTTATACTAAGTACAGCACAGTGGCTGACCTAGGTCGATCTCTTGAGGATTTGTTGCAGTCAATCACTCACTAATTCTAATTCATTGTATATATATATATATGAAATAAAATCACCATAAATAGATATTTGAAAAATGATAATGAAATACTAAAATTAAATATGCAGATGCAATGCAAACACAATGAATGCAAATAGAATGATGTTAGACAGAAAGGAGATCCTCTCAGGAAATTATCCAGAGTGAACCTTCATTGTCTCTTTGATAGTTTCAAATATACTTATTGAGAATGCTCCATCATATGAATGAAAATACCCTTATGCCTATGGTTATGAATATATAGTACACTCAATGATCATCGAGATACCATACATCCACCTGCTCGATCGAGGGAGAATGTGACAGAAGTGAAAGATAAGCCTCGGGTGGCAAGTGGAGACACAAAGGCGCCTTGCCCACTACGATCCCCCTCATCCTAACTCTAATAAAATAAGAAACATAAAACAATAATGTTCAAGTACATGGTTTCATCACTAGATTACTCCCCCTGGAACTTCCTCAAGTTATCTACTCATGATCATGAGCATAAGAGTTCACAGTGGAAAGAAAACTGGGGAAGAAAACAAAAGAGAGAATGAAATGGAGAGAAAGAAGAACACTTGAATTAAAACATGTAATGAAATTACAAAATGAAAATAAAATAAAATACAATACTAAAATACATAAAATGTCCATCAAATTCTATTCCTAAGTTGTCAACCCTTTGAAATGAAAGAGGGATACACTTTTATAGGCAAATGGAGTGAATTATTTGGCTCCAAAAATCGTCCTCTAAAAGTAGGCGCGTGAATAGACTCTTTAATGATGGAATTTGGAAATTGTTCCTTTTTTAATGTTTTTCCATTACTTATCCTATGTCGACCCACAAAATTTCAGATTGATTGGACAAGTTTGGAGAGAGATATGGTCGCTTCACTCATGACATTTAATCTGGCCAGGCTGACTGTTCGTATTCCAATACACCGAGTTCCAATGCATTAATGGACTTGAAAATGAAAGATCCAGATGCGGATATCTTAATAAAGGTTCTTAATCCAGATTTATTCCAGTTCCATGTAAAATTTCAGCTTCAATGGGTAGGCCATTTATGAGATATGGGTCCATAAATAAAATTATGCAGTTCTGTGCACAGTTTTTGAGGCCTACCTTGTGAGATAGATTTGAGCTTCCAAATGATTGATTATGCTTTGAGTTCAGAAGGATACAATGAATCTCATCGAACATATAAACCTATAAAAGAATAATTTTTCAATTTGGATATGTTTAGAAAAAGTTATGGCTGAAACATTAAAATAAATGAAAACTGTTTAAATCCAAAATAAGCCATTTTTTCAATTAAGCTCAAAAATACTCCTAAAACTATAAAATGTGACAATTTCCCTTTAAATAACACATTGTTGGGATTAAAAGCATTGAAATTAAGAATAAAATAATTAAAAATATTTGTTCTATCAGGTATCCTACTGGGATTTTTCTCACACCCTGCACAGGCCCTTCAGGACACGTGTAGACTTTATGGATTTACATACAGGAAAGAGGTCGGCTTCAGGAGCTGGGCTGCATTAGTTGTTGCATGAGGATGGTATGGACCTTGAGGTATTACCTATCTGGAGTTACTCTATTTTTTTTCTTTTCTGTATCATCATGCTTATTTATTGAAGCTACAGTTGGTTAGCCATTGGTGCCTTTTTATATTCAGATATGTATGACCTACTTTGGATGCATGTTTTATTTTTCATTAGTAGTTACATGTTATCAGCATGTTGTTGTGTTTATTTCTAATGTTGTTGTTATATTTATTTCTTCCACTATTTATTGAGATTGAATGTGCTTCCGCTCTACGGGTCTGGTTCGAGTCTGCTGAGTCATTTATTCTGCTGCATCTCTACTATTATACTTGGACCAGTACCATTATTATTATCCTCCAAGAAGGTATATCCCCCCCACTATACCTATCAGAACCTCTCTACTAGTCGGAATCCTTTGGAATTCTAGGAGTTGTGCCTAAGGTAGTATCACCCAACCCGTTTAGCACTGTTCGGGTGGCTGTTCGGGTTCGGGTCATTTCAAAGTGGTATTAGAGGAGTTCTTGATAGGGATTTAGTAGCAGCGTTTTACTGGCTACTAATGAAATTGAGACTTCTCTTTTATTTCTACTGGTTTTACTATTTGGGATATGGTATGCTGGAGATAGGTTGTTACTGGAACTGGGTTTCTAGCTTGTGCTTGGGTGCCTACAACCCCAGGTACGAGGGATGGACCAAGTTACCTTGGGTGGGAATTGATGTTTTCTTTTTGCTCAGATTACAGTTTATATGATTTCCACCTTGGTGGATCACTTGGTGTGTGAGGTTATTGATTGTGATATGTAACCCTTGACCTGGTTTGGTAAGGGAGACTTGGACCTTGGCCTGGTATGGCAAGGCTTGTTTTCTTGGCTTTTTATAGGCACATTTTTAGGGTATTTCAATTTCATAACTGCATGTATGCTTTGTGAAGTGATAATACCATGTGAATAAAATCAATTTCCATACTTGTATGCTCTGAACTGTGAATATGTGAAATTCCTGATAGAATTTCTTGTTGTTTCAATGTCTATGTCATGCTTTATATACTTGTAAAATTGCATGTGGCAAGATATTTGGGTCTGGATCTTAAGAGAGCAGGCAGGTACTATCGGTTGAAGTGATTTTGATCACTAGGATTGGGCAACTCAGTTGTCGGTTTGAGGAAACGTGGGTTGTCGAGATGGGCATGGCCCGAGATACTTTTGATACTTGGATCTGTTGAGGGGTGGGTAAGGAGGCCATGAGGCCAGGATACCGTGGGCATGGGTTTCTGTAGGGGAGAGTAAGGGTAGTAGTTATCCACTTCCTTTTACTGCTTTCCTTATCTTCATTGAATATATATTGTTTTGTATATATATGGGTTGTCTGACCATTTATGGTTTTCAATGGGTTCCTTTTTGGGCGACTCAGATGGAGCGTCATACGGGAGATGGTACAGTGCCATAGGTGCAGAATCAGGTTCATGATCTAGTACAGGAAGAGTAGGAGTTGTAGGTACAGGATCAGGGATAGGATCAGATTTAGGATCCAGTGTAGGCAGGACAGCAGCCGGGTCTAGCATCGTTCGGGTCGTGGCTCGACGAGCAGCTCCGAGTGAGCCTGGTGCGTGTCTTGCAGGGAATCAATAGAGGCGCATAGGGTACAGAGCCATCTATGGAATATCGAACATGGAATTTCTAGTCGCAACATCTGTCACTTTTTTAGGGTGAGGGTGGTCCACAGGTGGCTGAGAACTGGATAGAGAGCATGCTGATGATCTTCGAGCAGCTCAAGACACCTTCAGGGTGGAGGTTCAAGCTGGTGACGTACATGCTATGAGGACCTTAAAAGAGTTAGTGGGATGTATAGGTCCAGGCTCGTAGGAACGAGGGACTAACATGGAAGGACTTCGAGGATAGGTTCTTTGAGCACTTTTACCCAGAGACACTGAGAGTAGAGAGAGATCGGGAGTTCTTGAGTCTTCAGCAGGTAGACATGTCCGTCATGGACGATGCAGGTACTTTCACTGAGCTGTCTCTCTTTTCACCTGGTATGGTAAGTGATGATGCAACTAGGGTGAGGTGATTTGAGGATAGCTTACGACATGCCATTTGGGTCCATGTGAATATCTTCAGGTTGGGTTCCTTCTCAGAGGCAGTGAACCAGGCGCTCACAGCGGAGGGAAACCAGAGGGATAGGCCCCAGGTTGGTCGAGTGACAGTTTCTGGTGACAGTTCAGATATCAAGAAGTGAGGACGGGATGAGTTCCATCAGGGAAATCAGTCCAAGGACTCATCTAGACCACCATGTGGAAGTTCTGCAGTGGTTTGCTTCCAGTGTGGACAACCAGGGCATTTTCGGACTCAGTGTGATATGCCTCCAAAGGAGTGTCAGGCATGTGGATAGGTCGGGCACCTTGAGAGGTTTTGCAGGCATCCTTCTTAGACAACTGGCAGACAAGGACCAGGATAGATGGTGGCATCCGGAGTTGGTTCGGGTTCGGTACCAGGAGAGGGTAGCTGAGGTTTAGCTGCACGTGGAGGACATGACAGAGACAGCGAGATCTAGCTGAGAGGTCAGTGGCCGGTGGCTAGAGCAGCACCACCGGGAGGTCAGGCATCAGGCAACCGTACTTCAGGCTAGGTTCACGCTGTGGAGCTGCTAGAGGCTGAGCAGGCTGGTGAGATGATGACGGTTAGAGGTACACCACGGTGTGTCTATGATTCCTATGTTTCCTTTTTGGCATGACCTATAGAGGCATGTCCGTTTTGAGTGCATGTTATGTACATGATCTATGT
This sequence comes from Viscum album, assembly GCA_963277665.1. Classification (NCBI taxonomy): domain Eukaryota; kingdom Viridiplantae; phylum Streptophyta; class Magnoliopsida; order Santalales; family Viscaceae; genus Viscum; species Viscum album. Next base: position 136,842,230 of record OY728131.1, read on the forward strand.
GTACTAACTAGATGCTAGTCATTGGAATTGGCACCATATCGGGTGCATGATATATATATGTGTGTGTGTGTGTGTGTGTGTGTGAGAGAGAGAGAGAGAAAGAGATGTGTAGCATCAGGGGCATTGAGGATGCAGGTTACTTGAGGTGTCGTGGGAATCAGGGCATCAAGGATGCGGGTTACTTGAGGTTTCGTGGGCATCAGTGCATCGAGGATGCGGGTTACTTGAAGTGAATTGGGAATTAGGGCATCGAGGATGCGGGTTACTTGAGGTGCCTTGGGCATCAGGGCATCGAGGATACAAGTTACTTGAGGTTCTAGGCACCAATACCTCGTAGAGGCAAACACTGATGTGGTGCGGGATACATTGGATGTCAAGAGAGACACAGGAGCACCAATGGGGTGCAGGGGTGATGATGCATCACGAGAGGACTATGCATCTAGTAAAATATGTTAGTAAACCTTTTTTTCTTTGATTTTTTTTGGGTTGATACCAGGTTAGGCGATTCCTAAGGTGGGGAGCCCCTTGAGGAATTTAGACGGGACCTTTGAGACTGGGGAAGTCCGGGTTACTTTGATCGGGGTGGTGTGTTTGGTGCCATATCTGGGTTTCATTTGATAGCTCGGGGAAGAACTATGTTAAGGTGGGGAGACTGTAAGAACTTGGGTTTTTAGAACGGGTCAAAATCTCGACCCTGTTTGAATTTTTGACTTGTTTCTGAGGAAACTTGAGAAAATGGGTAGTTTCTGGAAATTTCCAGACTAGATGTCGTGTACTTTAAATACACGTCGTGTATATGTTAAGCGAGTGACCGGTCGTGTGATCTCCGAGTACATGTCGTGTGATGACTGTGTAGAAAATTTCTTACTACACGGTGTGTAGTTTTAGACACGCCATGTACACTTGACCGTGTGGAGGCCACACAAGGCATGTAGGCCTGCTGGCTGGGTAGATTTGTTTAACCAAGTACACACCGTGTCCCTCCTAGAAACGTTGTATAGTCTGACTGTGTATGAGAGAAATACATGGCATGTGGATAAGTCGGCGAGGAAGAGAAGGAAAACCAAGTACACGATGTGTACCCCTAGGTACATGCCGTGTACTCATGTCGGCAGGTTCTGGAAAGTAATTCAGAAGAATTCCAGCCACCATATGAACAGTTAAATGATATACATGTCCTGTAGTCCTAAATTACACGCCGTGTAGTTTCATTTTTTTCGTTAAAACAGGCAGTAGCCTCGTTTTTGGAGGCATAACTCATATGTTCCGTCGGGTTTCATGAACCAAGTCACTCGAAGCTTCATTTCTCTCTCGGTTCTTCATCCGAAGTCGGATTCAATCATAGTTAGATGTGTTCGAATCCCCTCGGTAAGGCCTAGATTCCTCTTGAGCCATTTTTTATTTCTGTTCTAGAACGAGTTATAGGGGTTTGATCAGTTTTGACTCTTTTGTAGATATACCACGTTTTAGACTAAATTGGAGGCTGTTACTAGAGGAGTAGCATCGTACGAGTCTTAGGTAGGTGGTGCATACCTCTTTCTGTGTTTTCGTGGTCATTTGGGTGACGCGACCTATGGTGCATTTTTGGGTACTTTGATTGGGACCCACTTTTATCTGATATTTCTTATTACATTTTTTATGGACCTATGGGATGCATTTGGGTATGCCATGTTACTAGTTTTGCTTGAACGGGGCCGGGCAAGGGGTCGTTGGTCATTAGGGAATTTTGGTCGGGGGATGTGAAAATGGTTAAATTTGAATTATATTGTTATAAACTGTTGAGTTTAATTTATTAAGCCTGATATAAATTGTTAGAGGCATTCAAGACCTCAGTATTGTTGATTGATAACCGTTGGGTTAGGGTAATTCAACTGTTTAGAATGTTTTTCTTATTTATGTTTTCTGTTTAAATATGTTATATATGCAATTGATGAATTGCATATGTTGTACCCTTTTGGGTTGTGTTGGGAATGGCTCAGATATTTTTGAGTGATGCTAATCACAGGTTAGGCTTGTCCTGGGTTACTTTGGGTGGTTTTGACCATGGGATTGGGCATCATGGACGTCGGCTTGAGGTAGTATGACTGTCAGGTTGGGCATGGCCCGGGTTACTTGGATGGTGAGGCCATCATACTTGAGCGGCATGGTCATAGGTACATGAGGTGTCATATGTCTGGTGGCTTAGGTACTATTTTGGTGATTACTACTCACTCGGAACTTTGAGTAGTGTGCACAAAGAGATACTCTGTGATGAGGTGGTTTTGACCACTCGTGTGGGTAGAGGGCCCCGTAGATGTGGTTTAGGTACTTTGGTTGGGGGTGCTTGTCGTAGAAAGCCACATGGGAGGTGAAGAGCCTTTAGAGGATATCATTGAGGCTATTGGGTTAGGGGATGAGGCTCGCTGTTATTTGAGGGTAGATATCACTGTCCCTCCATATATGTTATTTGAGGGAATACATCGTTGTTCCTCCAGGTTACTTCTTGGGCGTGCCTTTGGGATATCAGTACTTGAGGCATGAGGTGTCATGGGGCACAAGGTGTCGGGTTACTATTCTTGGGCGTGCCTTCGGGACGTCGGTACTTGATACATGAGGTGCCATGTGGCACATGGTGTCGGGTTACACGATGGAGATTCCGATATTGGCCGAAGCAGGTGACACTCCATAGTGGCCACTGAGCACCAGCGGAGTTTGTGTTTATTTTTGCATCGTTCTATTTAATGTGTTTCTTATAAATGCATGTCTTCTTAAACATTTATATTAGGTATGTACCGTTGGGTTGTATCCTACTGAGATTTGTCTCACACCCTACATGGGCCCTTCAGGACACGTGTAGACTTTATGGATTTATGTGCAGGAAAGAGGGATGCTTTAGGAGTTGTGCTACGTTAGTTGTTTCATGGAGATGGTATGGACCTTGAGGTCTGACCTAGCTAGAGTTACTCTATTTTGTTTTCTTTTCTGTATCAGCATGCTTATTTGTTGTAGCTATATTTGGTTATCCATTGGCGCCTTTTTATATTTAGATATGTATGACCTGCTTTGGATTCATGTTTTATTGTTCAGTAGTAGTTACATGTTATCAACATGCTGTTGTGTTTATTTCTGTTTTTTTTTTTGTTATATTTATTTCTTCCGCTGTTTATTGAGATTGAATGTGCTTCTGCTCTGTGGGTCTGGTTTGAGTCTGCTGAGTCATTTATTCTGATGCATCTCTACTGTTATACCTAGACCAGTATCATTATTATTATCCTCCCAAAGGGTATAGACTCCCCAATATACCTATCAGACCCTCGCTGCTAGTCAGCAGCCTTTGGCATTCGGGGAGGTGCGCCTAAGGTAGTAGCACCTGACCCGTTTAGCACTATTCGGGTGGCTGTTTGGGTCTAGGTCATTTCCATCCCTTCACTCCGCGCAACTACAATCATCCATACACATAGAAACTTCACCTGTTGCCTATCTCATCATCCCTAGATCATTCAAGTATTCTGATTCTGTATCCACATCCTTCCATTCCATATTCCCTAGACCCCAACTATGCATCCTCCCTCATCCATAACCTCTCATCCATCGCATCCTTCATTCCATTCTCATAAATTCCTCCTAATCAACCATTTTCATATCTATTCACTAGTATATAGAGAATAGAATAGTCATGCGACCTAATATGAGTAGAGAATCAGAGTAGGAGTTGAGGAAGGAAGTCATTTAAGATGATATATTTTTTATTTTCTTTCTTCATGTTTCCATGTTTGTTTCTATTTTCAGTTTTTATAGTTAAACTGCATAGGGGGGGTCATATTTTCATGGTTTGAAATTATTTTTATATTCTAATTTTAATTTATACAATTGGAATGGTGCATGTTAAGATCAGATATCTCATTTCATTCAGGATAGGCATCATTTTATTCACTATGCTATGAACTGATAGGTGACGATAGAGATCACTTTTCCTTTGAATTTTAACTGAAGTACTGAAAATGGAAAAAGTAAATTTTCTCTTTTCTATTAAGAATAATTTTATTTCATAAGTGATGATTGGTGGATCATTTCTAAGGAAAGATAGAAGAGATGTGTTGATCTAATAAATCAAGAACTCTATGGATCGACACCCAATTTTTAGAAATGAATCCATTGTTGTTAATTAGAATGTGAATAGAAAATTGTTTATTCAATTCATGGCATTTTGATCCCCATAATCTCATCCATAGCTTGTTTTCTATGTCTGTAATTTTTTTCACTGTCTCTTGTTCCAAATCAATGCATCACACTATCTCACCCCCATTTTGGACTATTGCCTTCTACTTTCACTAATTTATTTTAGTTTTGTTATTTTTTTATTTTGTTTATTTTGTTTTAGCATTGGTATTCACAACATTAGTCCTTCCCTATAGTATGAAACCCTTCTTACCATAGAATTAGTAGTTTGTAGGGTTTATAAATTTTAAATTTGTGCATACCCAATGACCTGCATGGTCAAATTTTGACGTCATTGCTGGGGAAATCACGTGCAACCAAATAAAAAGCTAAAAAATTAAATATACCAAAAAAAAAAAAAGGATAAAATAAAAAAACCAAACTCAAGAAAACTATACATAAAAAAATCTCAAAATAGTTTCTCAAACTGCATGAACACAACAATATCTATGACGGAATGTGAAACACTAATTTTAGAAATCAACAAGAACTGTTCTATACTTAGTAAATAAATAAAATAAAAAATGGAAAACTTGGAAAACATTGTTGAAAATCAAAATGTAAATGTTCTAAAGACCATGGTTCCTGCCCTTGAGAAACCTAGATTTAAGGAGTTTCAAATTCCTACTATGTCAAGAATCCTATATTGTATCAGGTTGTCCCTTTTTTATATAAACTATGAGATAAAACAATATAATATCTCCCAACTCCCTTCATTCAATGGTCTACCAGTAGAGGACTCACTTGAGTTCATTAGAGAGTTTTATGGTTCTGTCTAGTAGCTGCCTCTGTGAGATCTGAGTGAGGATGTGTTGAAGTTGAAGTTGTTCCCATTATGACTTAAGGGGAGGGATAGAAATTGGTTCCAAAATTTAGATAAGGAAATATTTCAAACTTGGGATGAGGTATTCAATGCCTTTGTTTCTAAATTTTATCCCAGGAACACAACCATTGAGGATACGAATAAGATCACTGGGTTTTCCTAGGATGAGGAAGAAATTTTTCACGAAGCATGTGATAGGTTCAGAGGCCTTCTTAGGCAGATTACCAACCATCAGATAGCTCCCAATTTTCTTATATAAACCTTTTATAATTCCCTCACCCCAAAAATCTAAACCTAGTTGAACAATCTTGTGGGGGTGACTTCTCTGATTCCATAGCTGATGAACTCAAACAATTTTTCGATAAGTTGGCTAAAATATCTTAGCATAAGTTCACAGTAAATAAAACCATTCATAAAACTGAGAAAAACCCTCAGGCTGTTATTATTGATGATAGGGTTCTTAGGGAGCAGTGTTGTCACTGTGGGATGTTCGGTCACACTCAGAGTTGTCCCAGTTTTGACCTCCCTATCCAATTAGACGAGAGTACCAAGTTTTTCAACTACAGGTCCAAATACCAAGGTGTCCAAGCTCCTTTCTCTAATCAGTCCACTTCTGGTTATCAAAGTCATCCCATCATATCATATAAGGAACCTCGTGTGATAATGTAACACAATTCCCCAAACTACTATCCACAACCTAGAACATATAACTCAAATAAACATGGGGATGAATCCTCAAATGCTTAAGGGGAACTTAAGGGAATGATAAAAAAAATGCTAAGTGAAATTAATTATTTTATAAAATACACATACTCTAGAATTATAAATTTAGAACATCAAATGGGTATATTTTCTAGAGATCAAGGTGGATGGAAAAAGAGAAATCTTCCTGGCACAGCTGAGTCAAACCTAAGAGAAAATTTTATGGGAGTAACTACCAGGTCAGGCCTAAAAAATCAAGAACCAATTAGTGAAAAATCTAGGAAATAAGAAATTAATGTTCAAGATGAAACTGGATCTAAAATACTAGAAAATCCCAATTCTGGAAATCTAGACAAATTCAATGAAACTAAAAAAACTGTTGTAAATTCATAAGGAAAAGGCCCACAACAAAGTAAAATGAAGTGTGAGTTAGTAAAAGAGGAAAAGAAGAAGGTAATGTTTGAGGATGTGAATGTTAACCCACCTGTTCTAAAGAATTACCCTCTCCCATTCCTTTCCCATAGTGGATGAAAAACAATAGTGATCCTAACTATATCAAGTTTCTTCATTTGTTTAGGAGCTTTTATGTCAACGTGCCCTTTGTGGAAGTTTGGAATAAAAACCCATCATACTTGAAATTTCTTAAAAGGTTTATAGCTTAAAAGAGGTATTGGTGTGAGATATTATCAGTGATCTTGAATGAGGAGTGTAGTGTGATTATCCAAAAAAATATTCCTCCCAAACTGAAAGACGAAAAAAGTTTATCATTTCTTGTAAAATTAGTCTAAGTGAGGAGATTAAGTTCTTATGTGATCAAGTAAAAAACATAAATATTATTTCTTATCCCTTTTATGAGAATTCAGACCTTATATAGCTAATTTTGACTTTATTTACCCTACAGCTAGCTAACAAATCACTTGCCTACCCTTATGGGAGGGTAGATGACTTGATGATTGATGTAGGGAAACTTTACCTACCCACTAACTTTTTTACTTTTTACATGGAGTGTGATCACACTATTCCAATCATTATAGGTAGGCCATTCATGGCCACTGCTGGGGATATCATTTATGTATCAAAGGATAAGATGACCCTTCGGGCTAGTGAACATCAATAGGTATTTCAAGTCTATAAAGAGTCTCTATTTGAGGTGAGATTCATGTTTATAGATGTTTTTGATGAGAAATTTAGAGCTGATATGAGAAGGTAAAATCATCATCCCTTTGATGATTTAATAATTGAATATTTAAGTGAAAATTTTAATGAAATATTTCTTGTATATAAATCCAAAATGGAGCTAGAATGATTTGGGTGAACTAAAAACCAAATTAATAAATACATTTCTCAAAACCATGAAGTAATCCTTTCTACTCCAAGTTATCTCACTGATAGATTTTTGAAAACCATTCAGGATCTATCACCCACCCAAGATCCCAACCCTGATGTTACTTCATATTCTATACAACCTAAGGGAAGTCATTCTGGTACTAGTACCTTGACTGATGAAAGTGAAAGTTTTAGATATGTGGATAATTTTGGAGTCAACCATGTTCAGACTCAAGATGAAGTTGAGTTTTCTGAATCTATTGAGAATGAGTTAGAGGAGTTGCTGGAATTTTTACCAAATGTGGATAGCATATCTGCCCTTGCTTCTTTCCACCAACTTGTTGAAAAACTTTTTATATGCATTTGAGAGCATCTTAGAACAACATGATTCGTTTCACCTAAGAATATTTCATCATAATTTCACTCTATTTTTTATAGTGACCAACCTACACCAAATGAAGTTTCTTTTTCTAAACCTGTTAATGACATAAGTGTTTGGTAGAATGTAAAGGGTCTTTTTATGAGTGTTCCTGATCTCCGTAAATTGTTTTTTGATCATTTTCATGATCTACCATTTTATTTGAGTGATATTATGAGTTTTGAAGCTAATGGTGGAAGGAGGCTTAGTCCCAGAGTGCTGTAATTTTTCAAAGGAATTTATCAAGTTGTAGAGTTTCTTGAGTTTTTGTGAAAACTTGTAGAATTATCCAAAAGAAAAACTAAGGGGTCAATTACTGCTGAATCATTCTGATTGAATGATCATTGTTAGAAATTTTTTGGTAAATAAATGTCTGGTTGGGGACATTAAACCTAGAACTAAATGGGAGGAAACCCATGGTTTTCCTGTTTTTAGTTTTCATTTTCTTTTTGAATAAATGCTCCTTGCGTGGTGGTGTGTTTCTCTGCATGTTAACCAATAATTGTAGAATTTCATTGAAATATTTTTGTTCTGATCGATGCATTTTGGTTGGTTATTTTCGATTATGATGAGTTTCAGATGGTTTGCAATTTTTTTAGAGAAATTTTACCAGTGACAACCTCTTTTGGAACATCGTTACCTGAAAGAAGCTTCTAGATGAAAAATACTAGATAAAACTCTCTTTATCTTACTATGGTTGATTTTTTACCTTGAGTTATGAATTCTTAAAATCTAATGTAATCTTATTTTAATCTTGTAGGTACATGAATAGTGAATCTGGAGTCCTTTCACAAATAAAACATGGGGAGACTTCAAAAAAATGAAAAGATTCTACATCAGTGGATTTCTTATTTTAATTTTACAATTTTAATTCATTAATTTTTCTTTTTGATGTGATCTATGGGTAGGGGGAGTTCCACTATTCTTTTTGAAAATTTTTATTTTTTTTATAATGGGTTTTATCTTTCTTAATTCTACTAAGTTGAAAATTTTTATAAGATGATTTTTGAAAATTGTTTTCACCCTTTGCATTAATTTTCATTCTCTGCTGCTGCTGTACAGCTTCGCTTATCCTTCTTCAATTTGAAAAAAATTGTAAAATCGTTTTTTTACTTTTAAAATTCAATGACAAGAACTTTTAAAATAACAATATTTTTTTCTTGTTGTTGGTGGTGGATATTGGGGTTCTTCAGTATATGTTTGTTTGTGTTTTTATTTTTCTTTTATTTTGTGTGTCCAAACAAACTTTTATACACTCTTTCTACCCATCCTCATTATTCGCCATGATGAATTACTCAATATATTTTGAACTAAGTTGTCTCCCACCTTTAGAGTCAATATTAGAAAAAAATTTGAGTTTTTAGTGTGGGGGAGAGGGGTTATTCTCTCACTTAAAATTCCCCCATGATTTGTAAAAAAGGTTGAATTTTTTAAAAAAAATCAAAAAACCTTCAATTTTTTCAATTTTTCTTTCACAACCTGAGGGTCATCTGGTGAACATCTTTCTTGTTCTACCTAGTGGATACCAGCCTGTTTTCAGTTAAGGTTTGCACTGAGTCTGAGCTATTGGGGATGAGTGATTGCTGAGTGAAGTAACACACTATCCTTATGAATTTTCTATTTAGGATCTGAGGAAGAGATTGATAAATGATATATTTTTATGGAATTAGGATCATGACTTTAGAAAACTATAAATATTAACTAGATCCTAGGTGTATCATCTTTTAAAAAAATTACCTAATTGAACCAACTCAAATTATAATTATTTAAGTCTTTTGTAGTTGGAGAAAAATGGGAAATTAGATCCCACTGTGAGTCTCTATGACAGGTGAAATGGGTGTGTTTGTATGAATAAATAAAATCCATTTTCAATTTAAATAAGGTATATGCATAGTTACTTAAACATGAAATATATATGGGAAAATTTAAAATAAATTTTTCTATCAAAAATGATCTCATTTAGGTGAGGTGAATTTTAAACCCAAATGAAAAAGGGAACACTTGACTTAATTAAATATCATTTAAGTTGTATAAGTGGAGTGATTTAAAAAAAATAAACATTTATTGAACCTAAGATAAATTGAAAGTTGAAGGTGCCTTTGGTTAAGGTTTTAATTCCACTTTTATCTAAAATTCCATCACTTTTTGAATTGGAACATAAACTATAATTGAAGTAGGAAAGTTAGTGAATTCCAATTATGAGGCATGACATACTTGATAGTATATGATTTGGTGAGAGCATTGATTTCTAGTGAGTTTTTGAAGCTAGGCAGGACATCCTTTTTGAGCACTTTCTTGAAAATCTTGACTTGTCTACTCCTCTAATTTTTAATGTCATGAAAAGCACTTTTTGAAATCAAGGTTTCAAAACATGCATTCTATTTTAAAAAATCAAAGGGAATGTATTTGTTTTAGGAAATATAATTATTTAATTTTGGGGGAGTTTGAGTGGCTATTTTTCAATGTTTTTTCCACATTAAGTTTCACTTTTTCTTCTCTTTTGGTATTGAAGTAATGTATTTTATGTAATAATTAACTATTTTTGTTTTGTGTTTTTCAAATTGTTAAAATTATGTTCTTGTTTTAAAATCATGTATTTTAGTGTAGAATTTTCTCAATTTTGATAATTTTAAAATTAATTATTTAATTCTGTTCTAAATTCCATTTTTTATTCTTTTGTTTTTATTTAAATAATAAATTTTTTTTATTTTTTTTATTCACCCTTTATTTCATTTATTTGTTTTCTAAAAAATAATTAGTTTGATTAATTCTTTAGTTTAATTAATTCTTCTATTAAAAAATAAATTTTAGAATTTTGTTTTTGAAACTTTTAATTTTAATAATTTAATTCAATTCAATAAATATTTTCTAATTATTTTTTTGATTTAATTGTAATTTCATTAATTATTTAATGTGTTCCTTAATTTAAGAAAACCAAACTGATTATTATTAAATTAATTATAAATAAATGGTAATGTGTAGTTAACTATTTATTGTATAATTAATATTATTTTGTTTTAACAGTTTTCTTATATTAAGAAGTTTAATTTTTATTTCTTTTGTAATTTTTGTTTATTATTAAATTATTAGTTTAATTTATTTGTGTTATTATTATTATTATTGTGCAGGTGTTTTCAAGTCATTGTTCCATCCATTTTCCCCCTCATTTACCATTCCTTCATGATTTCCCAACCACTGATACACCCCCTACACTATCTCCCCTCCCTTCCAAACTACTAAAACCACCCATCGGTGATGAAAATTAGTCACCAACACTTGCCCATCAGTGGCACAAGTCACTAATACACACCACCCAGCACTCACCATTACCCTCCACCTCCCTTTTGACCTACCAACACAATCCACCTCTTCCCTGTCTCACTAACAATACATCAATGATAGATTTCTCACTAATCCTTTTGATATCACCATTATCACAGCCACTACTGCCTCATCTCCATCTCACCATTATTCCACTCACTTTTATAGCATCTCACTGACATTGTTGCACAATCGAATCACCCTTCATCGCCATAACCATAATAAAAACCAGTAGCAACAATGAAATACTACCAATAGAAGAAAAACCAATGGAAACAGAATCAATGGTAAGAAAAATAAAACTCAACTAGTTGCAACCATATCACCATACCCAAATTAAAGAAGAAAAACAAAAGAAAAATAATCAGACCTAGCTTTCAAACCACATCAGATCTGGAAGAAACTGAACCCACAACTACCAATCGATTTTCCGCCAAGCCTGAGTCGTCGCCTTAGGCCACACATAGTCGATTCAACCTCTCCATTTAAGGTGAATTTGAATCTCCTCACTCGCTCATAGATCTGAATCACCCATCCACGTCTCTTCCTCTGATAAAACCACTAATCCCTCCACCGATGGAAGCTGGTGTCGTTCCCCTATGAACCCTCGCCATCTGCCACTCGATCTCTTGCCACCGCCATCCTCAAACCCATCCACCCCCCCCCCAGCCTCACTGGGATTTTTTTTAAATACTTTTTTCTAAAAAAAATTCTGAAAAAATGCCTAGGTCGGTTTTTTTTTTAAAATACGCTACAAAGGCGGCATCGCAGATGCTGCCTTTGCTCCCCCACACCGCCTTTGGCCCGGATCGATGACATGGCAAAGGCGGCCGGGGGGAGGCCTCCTTTCGCCTCAGGGTAAGGCGAAAGGCGGCTTCCGCAATGCCTCCTTTGGCCATACACAGAGGCGAAAGGCGGCTTCCACAATGCCGCCTTCGCCTAAACTCCCTATAAAAGGGCGGCCACCCCCCCCCCCCCCTCTCCTCACTTGCTCATTGCATTCCTCTCTTCCTCCTAACTTCATCTCTCCGAATTTCTCTCTCTCTCTAAAAAATTCCTTTTCTGTGCGAGTTTTTACGAAGCTTCATTTAGAGGTATGTTTCTTTATTTAATTTAATGTTTTTATTTAATTAATTTAATTTTGTTTAGTTTTAAATCTTTCATTTGTTAAGTAGTTTAGGTAGTTCTTAATATTTGGTTATTTAGTTTTTGTAATTAGTTATATATAGTTTTAAATAATTACTGTTAGGTAGTATAGATTAAGTATAGATTAACTTACGATTAAGTATTTAGAAATTTTGGTAGCTTAAAGATTATGTGGTTATCTATGCAATTAAATTCCTATCTGGATACAAACAAGTGGATGTAGCTCTGGCACAGATATACATAGGGGTAAAACCCGAAAACACCGCTTCGAGCTAGACTCGAATGGGAACTAGTGCACGATAATGGGCCTTGCTGCATCCTGGTTTGACACTCCCGGGGAATATGCTTAAGATGATTCATATTTTCTTTATAAACTACTAAAATTTCTAAGAGAAGAAAAAGAATATCAGTATATTTATCAATGATAAATGATAAATATAATGTTATAGAATCAAATAAGGACATAAGAATTAATGAATTAAAGTTATTATTAGTTAATTATAAAATAATAGAATAATTAACGATTAGTTATTATTAGTTAATTTGAGAATAATTAATAAATAACATAGGATTAAAACATGGATTCATATAATGATTAGCTAATGATACTAATGATCAGTATATTTATCAATGCTAAATGATAAATATAATGTTATAGAATCAAATAAGGACATAAGAATTAACAAATTAAAGTTATTATTAGTTAATTATAGAATAATAGAATAATTAACGATTAGTTATTATTAGATAATTTTAGAATAATTAATAAATAACATAGGATTAAAACATGAATTCGTATAATTATTAGCTAATGATAGTAATGAACATATAAAGTGAAATGAAGAAGAACAAACAAACTAAATAAAAAGGCACTCTAAAATTACATTCTAATAAATATCATATGTTCAAACATCAGTAGATTAGTTTATGGTATAGAAAGGCGCAATAAAAGTAAATTATAATAAACATCATATCATCAAACATAATTGTTAATATTTTGTTACACTATCATAATTTTTATGAAAGAAACATTTTTGACGTAGAGAGCCATGTTTGCCTGTGTGTACTGTTATGGGGAGATTATTCAAACTGAGCAAGGAGCTTCTTACAGTACACAACCAATTACGGTGGTTAGTACAGTTGATTGTGTTACCATAAGTGACCTTCAAGAGAGAATTTTTGTTTCCTTAAATCTGGGGCCCGATCAAGAGATAATGTCTATGAGCTATAGACATTTGCAATTTCCAACAACACTGTGGCATATAGCTTGTCCATTGGTTGTTGATGCGCAGTGGGTCCAAGTAATTAATTTATTTTCTCAACGGTTAGATGGTACCATGATGGAGTTATACGTTGTTGTTGCTACTGTACAACAACAACGTCCACTTGTACAAAGACGTAGAAATACAAGAGTGGTTGAAGACAGTCTACCCCATGACATTGAGCCTATTCCAAATGATGCAGCAGAAGAGGACAACCTAGATGATCTCCCGGATATACATGTCAATCCGACTTCTAATGAGGAGTTTCGTAATGATGGATCATATGGCGACAACAGTGCTGATGAGTAGGGAACAACAGAAGATAGAGAGGAGGTTTTGAGAAATGCAATTGTTGTACATCAACCTCGGTCAATAAATCATCCACCACTATTTTCATCTTGGTCAGAAGAAATGACACGTGTGCCTGAATTCGATAATACTGTTCTCACACCGACAACTGAGTTCCCTGGAGTTGTACCAGATAGGTTTAGTGAGGTGGAAAAAACCTTATATATTGGAAGGAATTTTCCCAGTAAAGATTTCTTAAAAAGAACGTTAAAGAGATTTCATATTGAGAGAAACTTCAACTATGTAGTTCAAGAATCATGTCGTAGTAAATATGTTATACGGTGCGTGAAGTATGGGGATGATTGTAGATTTCGCTTAAGGGCTATTCCAGACATTACATTTGGAGGTTGGAGAATCTCAAGGATTGAGGCGGCTCATACTTGCGTTCAGCCAAGTCTCACACAAGATCATACTTCATTGGATGCAGAATTTGTGTCATCTATTGTTGTTGAGATGATTAGGACATTCCAAGATGTTCCAATATCCCTTGTTCAAGAGAGGATTCTACAGACATTTGGTTATAAGATTTCCTATAATAAGGCATGGATAGGGAAAAAGAATACAATTGTGAAGGTATATGGTGATTGGGATGACTCATATCGAGTATTGCTGCAATTTCTAGCCATACTGAGGCATCATAACCAAGTTGTCTTCCATCTGGATACAAATGAACATGTGTCTCCTGATAATCGACTTGATCCATCTCGTGTTCAATTTCATCGGTTGTTCTGGGAATTCCTTCCTTGTATCTCCGCATTTCATTTTTGCAAACAATTTATTCAGATTGATGGAACATTTCTGTATGGAAAATACAAGGGCGTATTGTTGATTGTGGCAACCCAAGATGGAAACCGTTCACCTCTTCCGCTTTCCTTTTCCATTGTAGATAAAGAAAACTATGAATCATGGAGTTGGTTTCTGCCATGTATCAGCAACCATTTCACCAACATTCAGGGAGTTTGTTTGATATCTGCTCGCCATCGAGCAATTAATGAGGCAATCAATGCAGATCCTAATACATGGAGATACCCAAATGCACATCATCGGTTCTGCATTAGACACATTGCTAGCAATGTGTATAAAAAATTCCACAACGAACCAATGAAGAAGGCAATCACGAGGCTTGGTACGTATTTTATTCGTTCTGTTTTACTGTTTCAATATAAATATAAAATCAATTTATGTGAAATATCATCTACGTTTTGTAGCATATGAGTCGGACCAACGACGATTTAAAGAACGTTTTGAACAAATTCGTCAGGCTAATCAAGAAGTTTATGATTATATGATGCGGATTCCAAAAGATAAATGGACATTGGCATACGACGGGGAAAAGAGGTACGGACACATGACGACAAACATTGTGGAGTGAATCAATGGTATCTTCAAAGGACTTCGCAAGCTACCTATAACCGCCTTACTTCAGGAGACATTATATCGATGCGTGAAGTACTTTGTGGATAGAAAAAAACTAGCATCAGACAGAATACATCAAGGGCTAAGATATGGAAGACACTTTCAATGAGAGATTGAAAAAAATATTGAAGAAGCTTCTGGTTATCATGTTTGTCTCTTTCGAAGAGAAGACTCCCGATTTGAAGTTCAAGAGCGTTCAGACCCCATCACAAATCGCGTCGGTGAAAAAATGGTGGTATTACTGGAAACAAGGCAATGCCAATGTGGAAAATTTCAGGACTTACGATTTCCATGTACACACGCCATCGCAGCATGTGCCTCTATGAACATCTCATGAGAAGCATATGTTGATCCAGTGTACTGGATGGATATCATTTACAACTGTTATGTTGCACCATGGACACCTATTGGGGACTATCGTTATTTCCCAATGCCTGAAGGCCACCTGATAGTGATACCTGACATGAATCGGTTACGTCCTTGTGGGAGACCAAAGGCGAGTAGGATGTGTAATGAGATGGACTAGCCTTAAGAACAAGGACAGAGTTTGTGATGCACAATATGTCATAAAGAAGGTCATAACCGGAAGCGATGCCCTAACGTTGTTGGGTCGACTTCACAGTCTCATTCATAATGATGTATTGTCTTCATTGTGACATTCCCATATTGTAAACTAAATATTGTTATCTCTTATTTATTCATCGGTTTTTTAAACCCCAAACATCTGAGATAAGTTTTCATGTTAATATTCATGCTTTCAAGAAATAACTTTAAATAGGAGATAATAGAATTTATTTCAAAACTTTGAAAGAAGAACACTTAACCCATATTGAAAAGTGTATGTCAGATAACCCATTAACATGTTTCTTGGATGTTAATATTAAAAAATTTAACCCTAAACCCCCCAACCTAAAACTCAATCTAAACATGCAGGATATTTTAGCAAACTATTCTATAACAGATTTATAGTATCATAATAATTAGAATAAGATATTGAATACATACAATTAGATAAATTCTAAAAACATCATTACTAATTGACATGTTTTATCATAATCCAATCCATAAGTAGTTAATCATAAAGCTCCCCCAAAATATGTGTAACCAAATTCAAGACTCAATATTTTAGATAACATAACTTATTTCATATTAATATTCATGCTTTCAAGAAATAACTATAAATATGAGATAATAGAATTTATTTCAAAACTCCAAAAGTGGAACACTTAACCCATATTGAAAAGTGTATGTCAGTTAACCCATTAACATGTTGCCTGGACGTTAATATTAAAAAAATTAACCCTAAACCCTCCAACCTAAACCCCAATCTAAACATGCAGGATATTTTAGCAAACTGTTCTATAACAAATTTATAGTATCATAATAATTAGCATAAGATATTGAATACATACAATTAGATAAATTCTAAAAACATCATTACTAATTGACATGGTTTATCATAATCCAATCCATAAGTAGTTAATCATAAAGCTCCCCCAAAATATGTGTAACCAAATTCAAGACTCAATATTTTAGATAACATAACTTATTTCATATTAATATTCATTCTTTCAAGAAATAACTTTAAATATGAGATAATAGAATTTATTTCAAAACTCTGAAAGCGGAACACTTAACCCATATTGAAAAGTGTATGTCAGATAACCCATTAACATGTTTCCTGGACGTTAATATTAAAAAATTTAACCCTAAACCCCCCAACCTAAACCCCAATCTAAACATGCAGGATATTTTAGCAAACTGTTCTATAACAAATTTATAGTATAATAATAATTAGCATAAGATATTGAATACATACAATTAGATAAATTCTAAAAACATCATTACTAATTGACATGGTTTATCATAATCCAATCCGTAATTAGTTAATAATAAAGCTCCCCCAAAATATGTGTAACCAAATTCAAGACTCAATATTTTAGATAACATAACTTATTTCATATTAATATTCATGCTTTCAAGAAATAACTTTAAATGTAAGATAATAGAATTTATTTCAAAACTCCGAAAGCGGAACACTTAACCCATATTGAAAAGTGTATGTCAGTTAACCCATTAACATGTTTCCTGGACGTTAATATTAAAAATTTTAACCCTAAACCCTCCAACCTAAACCCCAATCTAAACATGCAGGATATTTTAGAAAACTGTTCTATAACAAATTTATAGTATCATAATAATTAGCATAATATATTGAATACATACATTTAGATAAATTCTAAAAACATCATAATGTTATATTTACATTTTACACTTACGACTCATTTTCTTTGTTTATATGCAGATGGATGATACCATACTACTCACTCAGCAGCCTACCCATATTTCGCAGGCCGTGTTAGAGGTTTATCCAGATCGATTTGTGAAGGTGCGTCGAGCGCACCATTTTCGTCACATGGGGCCTCCACATGCCATTAGACCTTACTTGCGTCGTGCTGGCATCTATGGCCTTGCCGTATCAGATTTCACATTTTTAGATCATTACCTACTTGCTGCCCTCGTTGAGAGATGGAGACCAGAGACACACACATTCCATTTTCCTGAGGGAGAGATGACCATCACCCTCGAGGATGTCGCAATTCTTCTCGGTCTGCCTATCCAGGGGAGACCTGTTATTGGACCCACTCGTGTAGCTTGGCCAGACCTTACTCAACACTTGTTAGGCGTTGATATTTTGTCCGACCATAGGGCTACAGATGGATCATCCATATCTATGCGTTGGTTGGAGTCGCAGATTCCACATTTACAGGATGATGATAATGAGAAGACTGTCATGCGTTACACCCGTGCATATATCTTACGACTCATTGGTGGGACCATGTGTACTGATCACTCGGGGATGCACGTGCATATGATGTATCTACCCCTACTAGAAGACTTTGATCGGGCTGGGATGTACAGTTGGGGATTATCCTGCTTGGCATACACGTACAGATCATTATGCAGACTATCCCATAGGGACCGTACAGGTCTTGGAGGATGCGTCATCCTTATTCAGATGTGGGCATGGGAGCGCATCCCAGCATTCCGCCCTAACCTTGCTGGTCCACCGGTCGAGATGGAGGTGCTGCATGACGCTCCGCGTGGACGCTGGTATGATAAGTCATTTCTATTGGTTTTTGATTCTACTATGAGTTATTGACTATAATTTCTCATTATTTGTCATTATCGTTGTATTTTACAGGTGGTGTCAGCGACACAATTTTGACGTGGTTCCGAGACAGCATTTGGGCGTATATCGGCTACAGTTGTACTGTCTCTTACCTGATCAGGTATGTATATACAATCTATCACTGTCTAACATTTTTAATAATAACATCAATTTTGGTTTTTAGTTGGGTGTTTTTTTGACAAAATCACTTGTCATTTCAGATTTCATGGCTTCCATACTGGAGTATTATGGACCAGTTGCCAGCATACTGCACTGTTGGGATTGAGGATGCTATGGATGTAGTGCCCCTCATTCACTTTCATATTATTGAGTGGCAGCAGCCTGACAGGGTCATGCGCCAATTTTTTCGTACTCAGCCGATTCCATTACCATCTATACAGACAGACAAGCTTCATGGGATGAAGCTGACATGGAGGCAGGATGATGATTGGTCCCAAGTACATGCAAATTTTATTGACTGCTGGCACAGACGTGTAGAGTTACGTATTCAGAGTGTTCCTACAAATCGATTCTCTCTTTCAGAGCAGGTTGACTATGCGCCATGGTATAGACTGAAGTCTATACTGTATCTTACCCAAGATGGAATAGAGATGCAGAGGATGGTAAGTTAATTAATTTCTATTAGTTTGTTTATTGAATTATTTTCTAATTCCATTTGAATCTACTTACAAGGAAGTCACACAGAGCAGCTTGTTCGCATGAGTGATGAAGAGGAGGAGGGGGTCTTTAGCTGGGCAGCCGTCCATGCTACAGCGCTAGAGGCGAGGGCATCTTTTCATGCACTTTACAGGAGCATCTTCACGCGTCTGGCTCGGAGACAGGAGGTTCCTTCCCCAGAGGAACATCCTGCAGCTGCTGCTAGTGCTGAGGAGCCACGACCACGGCGACGTAGACAGCGTCGTGCTGCACGTGAGGCCTCGCATGTTCCACAGGCAGAGGTCGGGCCTCTAGTAGTCCAGGATCAGCCTATTCAGGATGTGCCTTAGGTGGCATGGGATCCGTCTTTCCTGACAGGATATCTGCAGTTCTCTCCATCTTGGGTTCTAGATCCTTCAAAACCTTGGATTCTAGAGTCGTCGTCGTCTTGGGGTATAGTTCCATCACAGGCTTCGTTCCCCTCTACGATGGAGGCAAGTCCTTCTACCACCCTAGTGGGAGAAGGATCTGAATGGCAGTACGAGATGTAGTTGACAGCTCCTCCCACTGACACATAGATGGAGGATGCGACAGTCGACGTTTCAGTGCCCGAGGATCAGTCTTCTCCAGGTCATCAGACTCCACTGCGCACTCGACGCGGACATCCTATTCGCAGACCACCATGTGGGAAGGAATCTCCTTGCCACAGACATATGCATTGATTGTACATTATTGTTTACATGTTTTATGTGTATGAAATCAAAATACTATTTTTACTTGTTGGTCAGAGTGGAATCTCAGGAGGGGGTAAATTAGGTTTTATTTATATATATTTATATAACCATATGAACATAATAATAAAACATTAATAATTACTAATTACCTAATTACAAATTATATAATTAATAATTCTATTACTAATTAACTATTTAATTAGTATATAATTAATATTTATATTACGAAATAACTAATTAATTAGTATATAATTTGTAATTTGGTAATTAGTGTTTATTAATCATTAATTATATAATAACTAATTAGTTAATTAGTAATAAAATTATCAATTATATAATAATTAATTATTACATATATAATAAATATTTAGTTAATTAGAAATATAATTAATAATTATAACTAATTAATTAGTAATTGGTAATTATTAATTAGTTAATCAGTAATATAAATATTTATTATAATTATTCATTATAATTAGTATTTAGTAATTAATAATTATTAATAAGTAATTAGTAATTATTAATTTTTTAATTAGTAATATAAATATTAATTATAACAATTCATTAAATTATTAATTATTAATTATTACTCATTAATTATTACTTATATAATAATTAATTAATAATTATTAATCTAACTATTAATTATATAATAATTAATCAGTTAATTAGTAATAATTTTATAATCTTTCAAAGTCACGTACTTGAAACATTTTTAAGTTTCAAGTAGGCGGTTTTGAAAGCTTATAAATTATTTTTCATGAACATTTTTTACGAAATTATATTTATTTTCGACTATTTGTTATATGTTTAATCCGTGTTTTATGTTTCATTTATATTGGTCTTATAGTTTATATTTTATAGGCTTTCAAAGTCACGTGCTTGAAACATTTTTAAGTTTCATGTTGGTCGTTTTGAAAGCTTATCAATTATATTTCATCAATATTTTTTACAAAATTCTTTTTATTTTCAAATATTTATTTTATGTTTAATCCATGTTTTAAGTTTCATTTATATTGGAATTATAGTTTATATTTTATAGTCTTTCAAAGTCACGTACTTGAAACATTTTTAAGTTTCAAGTAGGCGGTTTTGAGAGGTTATAGATTATTTTTCATCAACATCTTTGAGGAAATTCGTTTTTTTTTTCAACTATTTGTTTTATGTTTAATCCATGTTTTACGTTTCATTTATATTGACCCTATAGTTTATATTTTATAGTCTTTCAAAGTCACGTACTTGAAACAGAATCCCACATCAAAAATACAGAATGTTTTGTGTAGGAAATAAAGAACCAGAATCCCACATCAGAAATGCAGAATGATTTCCAGGGTAAGCTTTCTTATAAAAGGGAGGTCTGGGTGAGAGCTTCTGTCAGAATCCAGATTGCTGTAATGGCTGTACCGCTGGATCTTTAATAGCAAAGATTCTGTTGAAATTATTTGTTTCGTTTATATATATATGTGTATGTATATATGTATGTATATATATAAAAACAAAACAAAACAAAAAATAAAAATTTTCAAAAAAAAAAAATTAGGAGAAAGGTGGCATCCACGATGTCGCCTTGCCCCTGAAATGCAAAGGTGGCATCCCGGAAGCCGCCTTTGAGGCATATTTTTAAAAATATTTCTATCCT
Organism: Viscum album; assembly: GCA_963277665.1. Classification (NCBI taxonomy): domain Eukaryota; kingdom Viridiplantae; phylum Streptophyta; class Magnoliopsida; order Santalales; family Viscaceae; genus Viscum; species Viscum album. The sequence continues at coordinate 136,863,391 of OY728131.1, forward strand.
AAGCGTTTTCTGGAAAATATTATTTTTTAAAAACGTAAAAAAAAAATCCGCCTCACTGCCTGCTGCCACGCCCAAACCCTCCCCCATTCCTCCGTTACGACCCACCTTATTTCCCACTTCTAATCTCTTTCTTTTTTATTTTTCATTTTTTATATATTCTATATAATAAAATATATATTATAACATATAATATATCATAATAATAATAATAATAATATATAATTAATAAATCATGCATAATAATAATATGAATATTAATATTAATAAACTTACATTTATACATATATAATACTAAAAACATATATTTTGTTAATATTATTAAATAAATATAATAAATATATATGCACATATTTGTAATAATTAATACCATTAATATATATATATATATATTAGTAATTTTAATTATGGTTATATATAAATATCTAATATATTTATAATAATATTTTCAATTTATTTATTTATTTTTGACGTTAGTGTGTTTTTTGGTTGTTTTTCATAGGGGGAGCTAGAGCTCAGGGGAGGATATCATGCGGTTACAAGAGGTGTGCATGAGGCTATTCAGTTTCATAGTGGTAGATTCCAGAATAATCAGTGCATTACATTCATTCTTCGAGATCCATCCCATCTAACTTGGACATAATCCATTCACTCCACCTAAATCCAATCATCCATACACTCAGAACCATCACCTATAACACATGACCTCATCCCTCTATCATTACATTGTCCGGATTCTTCATCCACAACCTTCTATTTGATATTCCCTCGACCCCAACCATCCATCCCCACTCATCCATCACCACTTTTCAATTCCATAATCCATTCCATTCTCATCCTTTCATAATAATAAAACATTACCATCTCCATTCACTGTGATACAGAGAACAAAGCAGGCAGGCGACCTAGCAGGAGAAGAGCATCAGAGCAGGGGTTAAGGAAGGAAATTGTCTTAGAATAGGTGTTTTTTATTTTCTTTCTTCCTGTTTCCATCTCTGTTTTTGTTTTCAGTATGTGTAGTTAAACTACATAGGGGGAATTAGATTGTCTGGGTTTTGAAATATTTTTATTTCCTATATTTCATTTCTACAATTTGGCATTGTTCACGTTAAGTTCAAATCTCTCATTTCATTATTGATGAGCATCATTTTCTTCTCTATGCTATAAACTGATAGGTGAAGATTGTGATCACATTGCCTTGAAATTTTAACTAACATACTGAAAACAGAAAAAGATAATATTCTATTTTCCACTAAGAATCATTTAAATCCCTATGTAATGATTGAAAGATCATTTCTAAGGAAAGATAGAGGAGAGGTGTTAATCTATTGAATCTATATATCTATGGATCAACACCCTTTTTTAGCACTAACTCAATTGCAGTTAATTGGAGTGTGAACAGAAAATATTTTGTTCAATTCATGGAATTATGATCCCATAATCTCATCTGCCTCTTTTATTTCTCTATCTACCATTTTTCTCACAGTCACTTGTTCCAAAAAACTACATCACACCATATCACCCCCATTTTGGACCACTGAATTTTATTTTCACTATTTTCTTTTAGTTTTGTTATTTTTTTTATTTTATTTGTTTTGTTTTGGATTTGGTCTTCACAACATTAGTCCTTCTCTATGGTTCAATGCCCTTCTTATCACAATACTAGTAGTTTATAGTGATTATAAATTTTAAATTTTCGCATACCTAATGACATGTGTGGTCAATGTTTTGGGCCTTTTCTAGGGAAGGCACGTGTGACCAAATAAAAAAACAAAAAATTAACAAAAATTAAAAAGCAAAAAAGATAAAATAAAAAAACAAACTCAAAAAAAATTATACATAAAAAATTCTCAAAACTATTGCTCAAACTACATGCACACAAGAACCTTTATGACATAACTTAAAACACAAATTTCAGAAATCAAAAATCATTATTCTGTACTTAGAAGATAAAGAAAATCAGAAATTAAAAACATGGAAAACATTGCTGAAAATCAAAATGTGAATGTTCCACAGCCCGTGGTTGATGCCCCTGAGAAACCTAGACATAGGGAGTTTCAAATTTATACTATTTCAAGAAACCCATATTTTATCAAGTTATCCCTTAGGTCTAGGAACATTGAGATCAAAAATCTCATCTCTCCCAACTCCCTTCTTTCAATTTTATGCCAATAGTGGACTCACTTGAGTTCATTAGAAAGTTTTACAGTTCTGTCTAGAAGTTACATCTCTGAGATCTAGGTGAGGAGGAGTTGAGGTTGAGGTTGTTCCCATTCTGTCTTAAGGGGAGGGATACAAATTGGTTGAAAATTTTAGATGAAGAAATCTTTCAAAACTAGGATAAGGTATTTAATTCCTTTGTTTCCAAATTCTATCCCAGGAATGCCTCCATTGAGGTTAGTTTTAAGATCTTTGGATTTGTCTAGGATGAGGTAGAACTTTTTCACGAAGCATGGTATAGTTTTAGTGGCCTTCTTAGGTAGAGTTCCAACCATCAGTTAGCTCCCTATTTTCTCATGGATAAATTTTACAATTCCCTCACCCCTACAATTAGAACCTAGTTGACCAATCATGTGGGGGTGACTTCTTTGATTCCACAACCGATGAACTCAAACTACTATTTGATAAGATGGCTAAAAAATCTCAGCATAAGTGCACATTAAAGAAAATCATTCATAAGACAGAGAGAAACTCCTAGTATATTGTTATTTATGATAGGGTTCTTGGGGAGAACTTTTGTCACTGTGGAATGTTCAGTCACACTCAGAGTTGTCTCACATTCGACCACCATATCTAATTAGATAAGCGTGCCCAATTTTTCAACTACAGGTCTAGATATCAGGTTTTTGAAGCTCTTTTTTTCAAGCAGTCCACTTATGGTTATCAAATTCATCCAAACATATCATGGAAAGAACCTGACATGATCAAGAAGCCCACTTCCCTAAACTACAATACACAACAAAAAACTTATAACACAAACCAATATGGGGGTGAATCCTCAAATTCCCAAGGGGAACATAAGGGAATTATAAAACCAATGCTAAGTGAAATTAGTTCTTTTAAAAAAGGTCTAGAATCTAGAATTTACAATTTAGAACTTCAAATGGGTCAATTCTCTAGAGATCAAGGTGGAAGGGAAAACGACAAGCTATCCAGCACAACTAATTTAAACCCAAGAGAAAATATCATGGATGTAACTATCAAGTCTTGCCTAAAACATCAAGAACCAAGTAGAAAAATGCCTAGGTGATAGGAAATTAATGTTTGAGAAGAAACTAGAACTAAAAACCTAGAAAATCCCAATTCTAGAAATCTGGATAGATTCAAAGAAATTGAGAAAAGTATTAAAAATTCACAAGAAAAAACCCTCGAATAAAGGGAAATGAAGTGGGAGTTTGTAAAAGAGGCATAGAAGAAGGTAAGGTTTGGGGATTAGAAGGATAACCCACCTGTTTTGAATAATTTCCCCATCCCATTTCATTCTCACAATGGCTGAAAAACACTAATGATCTTGACTATCTCAAGTTTCTTCAGATTTTTAGGAGCTTTAATGTCAACATTCCCTTTGTGGAAGCTTTGAACAAAATCCCTTTATACTTGAAATTTATTAAGAGGTTCTTATCTAACAAGATGGATTGGGGTGAGAGATCAACAATGGTCTTGAATGATTAGTGTAGTGATGTTGTCCAAAAGAATATTCCTCTGAAACTGAAAGACCCACACAGCTTTACCATTTCTTGTAAAATCAGTCAAATTGAGGAGATTAAGTGCTTGTGTGATGTAGGAGCTAGCATAAATCGGATGCCCTATCCCTTGTATGAAAATTTGGGCCTTAAGCAGCTGAAACCAACTTCATTTACCCTATAGATAGCTAAGAGGTCACTTGCCTACCCTTATGGGAGGGTAGATGACTTGATTGTTGATGTAGGAAAACTTTCCTAGCCCATAGACTTTTTGATTTTTCACATGGAGTGTGATCACACTATTCCACTGATTCTGGGTAGGCCATTCTTGGCCACTACATGGGTTCTCATTGATATATAAAATGGTAGGTTGACCCTTCAGGAGTGTGAAGATCAAGAGTTATTTAAAGTATACATAGAGTCTAAACTTGAGGTGAGATGCAAGTTGATAGATGTCGCTGATGAGATTATTAGAGTTGAGATAAGAAGGGAAAATCAGCATCCCCTTAATGATTTAATCACTAAATCTGTCAATGAACATTTTCAAGAAAATTTTGTTGAGTCTAAATCCACAAAGGATATGGAATGGGTGGAAGGATTTGAAAACCAAATTAAGAAATATATTTCTCAAAACCATGAAGTAATCATTTCTTCTCCAAGTTATCTCACTTATAGCTTTCACAAAGTATTCAGGATCTATCACCCACCCAAGTTCCCAACCCCGATGCTACTTCAGGTCCTGTTCAACCTGATGGAAGTCATTTTTCTTCCAGTACATTGACTGATGAAAGTGAAAGTGTCAGAGTTGTGGATAAGTATGGAGTCAACCATGTTCAGCCTGACGATGAAGTTGAGTCTTCTGAATCTGTTGAGAATGAGCTGGGGTAGTTTATATATTTTTAACAAAATGTGGACAACAGGTTTTTCCCTACTTATTTTCACCAACTTGATGATAAAAATTTTGTCCATGAGTTTGAGAGATTCTTAGAACAACTTGATTCTTCTCCCCCTGCTGCACTTAAGGAGGTCTCATCTCAAATTCACTCGGTTGTTGACAGTGACCCACCTACACCAACTACTATTTATTTTTATGAACATGTTAATGACATAATTGTGGGGGAGAATGTGAAGGAGGCTTTTCTGAGTGTGCATGATCACCTTAAATTGTTTTCTAAGCTTTTACTTTCTCTAACATTTTATCTGGGTGATATTCTGAGTTTTTAAGCTACTGGTGGAAGGAGGCTTAACCCCTGAGTGATGGAATTTTTCAAAATATTTTTTTAGAGAAATAAAAGTTTGGTTGGGGTCATTAAACCTAGAGCGGCATGGGAAGAAACCCATGGTTTTCCTTTTTTAGTATTCATTTTCTGTGTGAATAAATGCTCTTTTCTTGGTGGTGTGTTTCTTGGCATGGTGACCAATAATTACTGAATGTCATTGGAATAGTTTTGGTCTTGATCGATGGGTTTTGGTTGATGATTACTGATTGTATTGAGGTGTAGATGGTATGTGGTTGGTTAAGATAAATTTTACCACTCGCAGCCTCTTCTGGAACATCATTTCTAGAAGGAATTTGTTAGATGAAAAACAGTGGATAAAGCTCTCTAACTCTTACTATAATTGCTTTTTCCCTTGATCTTTCAATTCTTTAAGTATAATATTAACTTATTTACATCTCGTAGGTACTTGAATGGAGAAGCTAGAGTCCTTGCACAATGAAAACATGGGGACACTTCATAAAAAAATGAAAAGCTTCTACATTAAGGAATTTCTTGTTTTAATTGGACAATTTTAATTCATTCATTTTTCATGATGGTGTGATCTAAGTGTATGGGGAGTTCCCATTTTCTTTTTGAAAATTTTGATTCTATTTTTCATGATAGGTGTTAGCTTTTTTAATTCCATTGATTTGAAAAAATTTACAGGTAGATTTTCGAAAATTGCTTGCACCCTTTGCATTCATTTCCATTATCTACTGCTGATGTACAACTCTACTTATCATGCTTCAATTTGAACTAAATTGTTAAAACATTTGTCTACTTTTAAATTTCAATAGCATGAACTTTTAAATGAGAAAAGTTTTATTCTTATTGTTGGTGATAGTTTGTGGGGTTCTTCTATATATGTATGTTTTTGTTTTTTTTTTTCTTCTTTTTGTGTGGAAAACAAACTTTTGAACACTCATGGTACCCCTCCTCAATCTTTTCTAGGATGAATTTACCAATATATTATGAACTAAGCTATATCTCACCATGAGAGTCAACATTGGGGAAAATGTTGTGTTTTAAGTGTGAGGGAGTGAGATCATTCTCTCACATCAAATCCCCCTTGAATTGTAAAAAAATGGTCAAACTTTTTTTCAAAATTCCTTCAATTTTTTTCAATTTTTCTTCCACATCCCGATGGTCATCTGGCTTCACATTGCACATCATTTTTGTCCTACCAAGTGGATACTAACCCATTGGGTGTTAAGGGTTGCGCTGAGTCTGAAGTTGCTGGAGATGAGTGATTGCTGAGTGAAGTAGCACATTGTCCTTATGAATTTTCTATTTAGGAATTGAGGAAGAGAGTGATATATGATAGATTTTTATGGAATTAGGATCATGACATTTGGAAACTGAAAATTTTAATTGGATCCTAGGGGACTCATATTTTAATAAAAAAAATCTTCTAATTGAACCTACTCAAATGATAATTATTTAAGTCTTTTTTAAAAGGAGAAAAATGGGTAATGAGGTCCCATGGTGAGTCTTTAAGACAGGTTCATTGGGTGTATTTATGTGAATAAATAAAAGACAATTTCAATTTAAATTAGTGCTATGCACAGTGACTTGGACATGAAATATGACTGAGAAAAATTAAAATAAATTGCTCTGTCAAAATGAGCTCATTTAAGTGAGGTGAATTTTGAACCCAAATGAAGAAGGGAATAATTAACATAATTAAAGATCATTTGAGTTGTATCGATGGAGTGATTCAAAAAATAATAATCATTTTTGGAATCTAGGAGAATGTGAAACGTGAAGGTGACTTTGGATAAGGTTTTAATTCCCCTTTTATCTAACATGACATTACTTTTAGAACAGTTAGTAAAGTCCATATATGAGGCATAACATACATGACAGTGTATTAGTAAAATCATTTTTCCACACCCATACCCGCCCCATCTCCATCTCACCATTATTCTACCCACCGTACCGACACCGTTGCACAATTGAATCACCCTTCCTCACCACAACCTCAAAAAAACCCTGGACCAACAACAAAATATGACCAACAGCAATAAAAACAAAGACAAAAGAATCAAAGACAGGATAAATAATACTGAACCTGTTGCAATCAGATCACCACCCCCAAATTGAATAAGAACAACGTAATTTAAATAATCAGACCTAGCATCCAAACCATATCAGATTTGGAAGAAAACCGATCCCACAACAACCAACCAAGCCTCTATGAAGCCTTAGATTCCTCCTTTGGCCGCACACCGTCAAGTCAACCTATCCACTGAAGACGAATCTGAAGCTCCTCGCTCGCTCCCAGTTCTGAATCACCTATCTGCGGCTCTGCCTCCGATGAAACCACTGATCCCACCACCGATGGTAGCCGCCGCCGTTCCCCCACGAACCCTTGCCAGCCGCCGTTCGATCTCCTACCGCCACCGCCTGCTTCACCGTCGGCCGCCATGCCTGAACCCTCCCCCTTTCCTCCGTCGCGACCCACATTCTCCCCCACTTCTAATCTATTTCTTTTTTATTTTTCATTTGTTATATATTCTATATAATAAAATATATATAACATATAATAGATAACAATAATAATAATATATAATTAATATTACATATGTAATAATAATATGAATATTAATAGTAATAAATTTACATATATGCATATATTATAATATAAACATATATTTTGTTAATATTAGTAAATAAATATATTAAATATATATGCATATATTATTAATAATTAATACCTTTAATATATATATATATATAATAGTTTCAATTTATTTATTTATTTTTGACTTTAGTGGGGTTTTCAGTTGTTTTTCAAAAGAGGAGGTAGTGCTCGTGGGACGCGATCATATGGTTACAAGAGGCGTGAGCTGGGGCATTCAGTTTAGGAGCGGGAGATTCCAGAATCATAGGGGCGTTCCATCCATTCTTCGAGATCAATCTCATCCAACTTGGACATCATCCATTCACTCTGCGCAACTCCAATCATCTATACACGCAGAACCATCACCTGCAGCACATCTCATCATCCCACCATCATTTTGTTCTCCCAATTCTTCATCCACATCCTTCCATTCCATATTCCTTTGACCCCGACCATCAAGCCTCCCTCATCCATCACTGCTCGTCTATCAAATCCTTCATTCTATTATCATCCATTCCTCCCAATCATCCATTTCCATCTCCATTCACTAGGGTATAGAGAACAGAGAAAGCAGGTGACCTAGCAGGAGCGGAGCATCGAAGCAGGAGTTGAGGAAGGAAGTCATCTCGAAAGAGATGATTTCAATTTCCTTTCTTTCTGTTTCCATATTTGTTTCTGTTGTTAGTAGTTAAACTACATATGGGGAATCATATTGTCATGGTTTGAAATTCTTTTTATATTATGCTTTTAATTTCTACAATTTCCATGCTGCAGGTTAAGCTCATATATCTCATTTTATTCTTGACGAGAATCATTTTCTTTGCTATGCTACAAGCAAACATGTGAAGATTGCGATCACTTGGCCTTTGAATTTTAACAAAAATTTTGAAAACGTAAAAAGTTAATTTTCTCATTTATATTAAGAATCATTTAGTTCTAAAGTGATGATTGAAAGATCATTTTTGAGGAAAGATAGAAGAGTTATGTTGATCTACTGAATCGAGAGCTCTGTGGATCAAAACCATTTTTTAGCACTGATTCAATTACAGTGAATTTAAGTGTGAACAAAAAATATTTTATTCAATTCATGGAATTCTGATCCCCTAATCTCATCCATTGCTTGTCTTTCTCTATCATCCATTTTTCTAACTGTCACTTGTTCAAAATCACTTCATCACTCCATCTCACTCCCATTTTAGACCACTACATTCTGTTTTCATGACATTCTTTTAGTTTATTTATTTTTTTCTTTGGTTCGTTTTGTTTTGGATTTGGTCTGCACAACATTAGTCATTCCTTATGGTTTGAAACCCTACTTAACACAATAATGGTAGTTTATATGGCTTTTAAATTTTAAATTTGCACGTACTCAATGACCTGCACAATCATTTTATGAAAATAGATTTTTATTCTAAAAGAATTGTTTTTACGACATATACATTTTTATTAAATTTAATAAAATTAAAAAATTATTTCTATAAAATGGAATGATTAAATAAAAGTGATGATTTCTATAATAAGTAAATAACATCAAAAAAATAATTAGGAATTATAAGGATTATAAATTTAATTATTAATGGAAAAATTAATATATCTTACCTAGAAACCTTATTTTTATTCTATTAGGTGATTTTATTTAATGTAAAATTTCTCATACATAGATTCTAAACATTAATTCAATGCATTTTCATATATTAATAATTAATATGAATTTACACATTTATTATCAATTGGTTTTAAATAAAAATAAAAGCATTTAATATTGAAAGATATATTTTCCAAAGAAGATATTTTTTTTCCTATACAGTATGTATTTTTCTCCTAATAAATTTAATTGATCACTAATATAGAATGATTTTCATGAAACTATTTTTCTATATATATTAAGATATAATTATAATTCACATAAATATTAATACTTGGAAATAAATTAGAATAAATTATTTTATGATTGACAATACTTTTTTTTCTACATATTTTTTTCTTGTTTTTTTGATTTAATTTTAAATTTTTTTATCACTTTTTGAAATTGAAACTAATAAAAATGGATATAACAATTTTTAACTACACGTAAAATTTAGGCAATATGAGAAATATCTTTTTTAGGCATAAAATTATGTTACCAAAGTAGAAATTGAGTTTCCAGGGTAAAGTTGAAGTAAAGATAAAAAAATTAATCCTAGAGAATAAATTTCTAAAATATCACTAATATATATTTCTAAATGAGGGGATGATGGAATATTAAATAAACTCTTATTTAATATTTATTGTTTTTCCACTATGTGTCCCCTCTCTATGATAAATTACATTCCTTATTCATTAAGGAATGGGTATGTGGGAAAATGTCCCTCAAGATCACCTATAAAAGGACTTTTTCTCTGCCCACATATTTCCATTGTTATCATATTGAATTCTTGCCCTTATTCTCCCTCTAACAATCCTCTCTCAAATTTTGTAACATCTGGTTAAAACAAGGAGTCCCAAATCCTTCATTTTCAAGAGGTTCTCTAAGAGATGATTCACATATTCAATGTAAGTATAATCCACTCCCAAATCATTTATTCAATTTATTTTTCATCCCACTCTTCTCTAATTTGATTTATTACATTAATAATATTGTTTTAAAATCATTATTATTATGCCGATATGATATTATTCCTATAAAATTACATCTTCTTATTCATTTATTAATTATATCACATTTTTTGTTTGGGTCAGTTTTACAACTTACATAAAAGATGTTATAATATTTATATAATGAATAATTAGGAAAAAATAAATGATAGTAATATGATGTAATATTTATGAATTTTAGATGTTTTAAAAAATCTATAACAGTAATATATATAAGTATATTCATTAACAAAAAACAACACTTTTTTGAAATAAAATTCATAAAAGGAGATTTTATCCACTCTTTACGAACCATCAGTATAACCTCGATTAAATATCCATTAGAACTCATAACCACATTAAAGAAACCTATACGTCCTCTATGACAAATCTGGAGGTTATGAACACATAGTCAAGGATTGAGGACCCAGAATGCCTCACCAAATCTCCTATAGAACAAATAGGATAATTACAACCCAAATAGTAATTTAAAAAAATAAATGAATAATTAATGGTTAATAAGAAATTATAAGTCAATGGTATAATGTAAAATAAATAAAAATATGGTTTTTATATAGATTAATAATAAATAGAAATTTATTATAATGAATGTTAGAGTATGTCTAACCAATCAAGAATCAATATTAAGAGTTTTTCAAATAAATTTTTATTATTTGAGACATGAATCTTATTATGCACTTATTTTCATATATATGGTGTATGTAATACATGATTGACATTTTTTTCATGATTACCTTTTTATGGATATTTTTTAAAATTATATTTCATGTTCTATCATTCAATGGGATTTTGACTCAAAAGTTACAAAACATTAAGGGTTTTAATTAACTCAATTTACTTCCATGGAGATATAATAATATTTTAATTTTTTCCAAAGGATTAAGTTTTCCATCCACAGTTTAATTTTTTCTAAAAATATTCCTATATATGTATTTTTTTCCAATTTGTAATCTATTAACATTATTTTATAAATTATTTACTTAAAAATGGATGAGTTTTTTTATTGACTCAATGTCTCTTTTATTGTGTAACAATATTTATTCTTTGACTAAAATATTCTAATTTTGATATATTATTTCATACCTTAATTTAATGTTGTATTTTCTATTTATAGGTGGGTAAACTTCATTTTAATAAATAAATATTCTTCTTTGAATGATTACTTTCTTCATAAAAATATAACATTTTTAAAAATAATTCCCATCCTCTATATTAGGTATTCTCCTCTATGTCCATATTAATTTTTACCATAAATGTTTTCCTGTATTATTTTAAAATTTCAATATCCTTTATCATCTATACTCTACAAATATATATTTATCTATTTTGAAAAGTAAATTTTATAAATTTCTCATTGATGTGAAGTTTCACTAAAACCACGTAGAAAGACTAAAAGGAAATTTCTTTACACTTTAATATATTTTGTATCACTATGTCCATAGTTAATAACATAAAATTTATTTATTTTTAAGGTTCCATTATTAGAGATTATTTAATATAGATTTTCAAAATAATATTTTTCTCATCATCAAGAAAAGCATTTATGAAAGTGACATGTGACTACATCTTTTAACAAAAATTTTAGAATGGTTTTGTGAAAAATATTTTATAAATTTGTTTCCATTTTCATCACTATTTTATAAAGATAAATATTCTATGGGTAATGATCATGATAAATCTATAAATTATCTTATGATATACTTCTCATTGGTGATAGAATTTCTGGTATCAACCTATCAAAATCTTGACGTAATGTTTTTCAATACATTTTGAAATTTTTTTGTAACCCATATTCCTTCCCATAGATTTTATATGATAAGATGTATGATTGTTTTTTTATGGAACACATATGCATGGTTTATCATGATGTTATTGGTGGGTCTAACATAACCCTACAATGCATTGGTAAAAGTTTTATATCTCATGAGATGATGATGTTATGTGTGGACATGACTGTAATAAGATATGGTAACATCTTTATACAAGTGTATGATTGCAATTTTCTTTGACAAAAACATTATAAATAAACATGAATATTTCTATATATGGTCACAATGTCGGTATAAAATTAATTGGTCTGATACCATTGATTAGTCTCCCAATTATAATTTCCATGTGATTGAATGTATGCCTCCTCATATTCTAGAGGCTATAAAAAAGCAATGAGGGTTTATAGTGTCACTTGTGGGAGACTATACCCTCACATTAGAGTATAATTATAACATGATTAACCGAATTCAATCCATCAAAACAATAATAATATTAGGTTTATCAAATAAACTAGAATAATTTTATAAAAACTGAAATTTGGATCATACAGTAATACAAATACACAATCATACTAGCATACATTGACTAATCACCAAAAATGATGATAACATATAAAAGTAAATAATGAATAAAATTTGTGGATCTAATAACATTCCTAAGAATTTTCATATACTGGTATCCAAATCTCATTTGATTTATCTTTATTAATCATGGATCACCGAGCCTCTTCCCTTCCTAAACCTATTATTAGTGATGTTTTCTCAGGTACTCAAGTGTCATGGCCATTTGAGTAGGGTGTGAGTGAAACTAAATAGGGAACCACCAATGGGATCTAAAAATAACCAATAAATATAGTGTGTGTTCTGTTGATATGATAAAAATAAAAAAAATATAGTGTGTAATCATAAATAAATAACTACCGTCAATCTATATGTTCTAATGTGACACCCCAGATCAACTATACCTGCTTTGACCATTGTTGGATGTCTCTAATCCAATCATATCAATCACCCAGGATGAACTATGTTGTACCCTGGAACCAGTACCCAAATATCAATCCTACTAAATCCAGTTCCATGGAATCTCTAAATTCATGTTACCACTCATGAAAAATATACCCATCCCCTGAACATAATAAATCGCCTATAGGTACTATAACCATACCCATAACATGAAGTTATTACCAAATGGGATGTACACATAAGCCTGAAACCATGAGATTATCTACCTAGGGAGATCCACTTGTTTCACTAGAACCACAAGAGTATTACCTGGGGTGTCCTAAAATGTAACCATATAAGGAATATTCTTAGGGGCATACTCTCCCTAGAACCATCATATCTCATACACCCAAGGGAGGTGGGGGGTCACATTGCCTACTTAGAATGTGTATTTTTCACTCTTTGCCAATAGATACATATCTACCTAGTGTCAGACCCCATATTCACATGCATCACAGACACACACACACACACATATGTGTATATATTTCATAAAAAACAAATAAACTCTAGGGAACAACCTCCATAGAACCATATTCCATAAAACACATATACCGGGGGGAACATCCTACCTAGAACCTCAAGTTAAACCACATGGGTCGACCACCTTCCCAAACCCATCTGGTGTATCTAAGGATGGACTCTCTAGTACACAACCCAAACCCTGTCATGGAACCTATGATGGATGAACATAATAAATGATCATGTTTTAATGTGACTGATTCATGCTCAAATTTACCCAAGAGAAGAAAGTAGAACGGTCTTTGTAGTTTATATTGGGTTGTTGAATCCTCAGAGACCTAAGAAGTAACCTATGGACACGTACATTCTATGAACTATTTTTGGATATTAAGTGGCCAACTTGGGGTTGATTTTATATGGGTTTAAGTGAACACTAAAAGTATTAAGTGAATTCAAATTATGAGAAGGGTTTATCCTAGGTTATTACAAGGGGTGGATTGGATTCATTCTTTTTCTTATAAAAATATTTCAATTTCTTATATTTGAGATGAGTGCATTTAAGGAGATCAAACAAAATCATCACTTACTGGTTTAATTCCTACACACCCTAATACTAATCACCTATACACTTGAAGGATAAAAGTTTTTAGCACTCCAAGGTAAAGGTTCTTATTAGCACTTGAAATGTGTGACCTTAAATTCAATAAGGATGAAGAAGTTTTAAAGTCATCAAATAAAAATCCCATTTAAAAGAAGTGATTATCCATTAATGGACTGATAAATAACATCCAATACAGCCCCTTTATACTCCCTTGGATCAACCCATAAGTGTTTTAGCCCCCCATTGATCCCATGGTTCCAATGGAAGCGAAAAGTAGACTCATGAAGGAGGAATTGGAGAAGTAAAAAAAACAATGAAAAAAAACAATCACTCCACCATTGTGTGATAATATCACAAGGTTTTTTATGAAAAAGTTCACACATTGAGGCAACGGTATCAAAGTGATAGGAAGAATAATATTAAAATAGAATATGAAGAACGTTTATAAATAAACTAAGGTAATTCAAGGAACTTACAATTGAAGGAACGTGATTACAACATCAAATTGGAAGCATAACATTAAAACGAAACAGAGATCAAAGATAATAAACTCCTCCACCACCACTGCCTTAAGTAGGAATTTTGGGAGCCTTGGGTCGAGCCTCCAACAGTGCAAAACATCCCACTTGATTATGGTAGGCCATAGGTGGGTGGAAAGTTGAGGGAGAGTTGATTTTTCCACCCTTGACCCAAGGTGGCATCCAACTTTCATCCACCGAATAAATGCGCTTGGAAGACCTTATATATGGCTGAATTAGATTGGTCCATAGAACGAGAAAATGGATCCCTGGATGTCCTATAACCTCATGTAAAATTTGGACCCATTTGGAGTAGTGTATTCCGTGATATGATTATATAGGTAGGATTGTTTTATGGGACATATAATTGGGTCCAGAATTTTATCTCCAAATTGGTCCGCCTTAATAACCATCATGGAGTCCGAATTAGTACTAGATCTTGAAGAATTATTTGTTACTCTATATGTCTTCTATCATCCCAAGAAATTTGGGCTTTATTGGGTTTGTAATGTGGGTCCTAAATTCTCATCAGTGGGCTAGTGTCCAATCTGCCTTTTCTGGAATTGCTTCATTTCATCACAAAATATCCCCATATTCTTCCATGAATTCTCCATTGATCCCTGAATAAAACATGTTCATATTGAAGTGTATATAAATTTTCCAAAATATAAAATTAAAATATGGATAATTAAATTTCTTAAAATCAGATGAATCATTGGGTATTTTAAATGATGTTAAAAAATATACCACATAATAGTGCATTTTAAGAAGGAATTACAATCATAATGTGAAATGATGTTCAAAGTGTAAAATGCACTAAAATTATGTTTATTAATAATAAAGAACATGAATATTATATATATTAACAATGAATATTATCCTCATTTAGTGTCTAGTCACCCCCCCCCCCAACTTGAGTTTTGCTAGTCCCGAGAAAAATATATCTCAACAATATGAAATTCGAATTCCCTTTTCCAAAAAAATTTTAATACACAATGATCACCAAAAACCCATATACCAAAAAATCATGAAACACATTAAAATATTTTAATACAAGATAGTTTCATAAGAAGATCCCAATCCAAATCCCATTCCTTTGTTCAAATTCATTTCCATATTTCATCCAATATCAATTAAGTATGAGGATGTGTTGTGAATCAAAATATACATGGGGGTTCATCTTTATTCAAGGAGTAAATGAAAGAAGCGCTAGGTGGAATCATATTTAAATACTAAGATGAGTATTCAATTTTTTTTGTATTATATATATATATTGTTTTGTTTTTTTTTGCAATTTTTCCTTGGTAATTGAAATTGCACTCAAAAGAGTCAACCCCTATAACGAGACTTTGCGGATGACTCCCAGGCTCAAATATCCTAGGGAACCAAGTGAATCCCACATTCTCGGGAATCATCTCAAGCTAACTCAGTCAAAAAAAATTCAAATTACCAAAAATAGAGATAAAATTACTAACTTTGGTCCAGACAACTATGGAGTCACGATCCTCAAGTGCCGAAAGCCATGCATTAGGTCATTTCATTGATCTACGCAAAAATTTATTGTTTTTTTAATTTTTTATTGAATACTCATATTAAAACTAAAATGATCACCAAACCTATTCTATTTATTTGGGGGACCCCATGAACTCAAACTAATACCCCACTATCCAAAGGACGTGTATTGTGATCTTCTTTTTTTATTTGGATGAAAATATAGACGATGAAATATCACATTGGATAGCCACACTTTCAAAAATCTATGCTCATGAAATTATACAAGGATTAAAATCAGAATCAGGGCATGATAAATTATTTGATATCCAGTTTCAAAGTGTGCAATGTTTATTACCATGTTCAAATTTAAAGGAATTTTTCTTTCCATTTACACACATTGTTTTTTCAAATCATTTTTTTTGCACAAAAACCATTTTTTTTTATTTCATATCCCCCCAACATAAAACAACACTATCCCCAGTGTTTCAAGAAATTAAAATTTAGAAGGAGTAGAGGCAGATAAGGGAATTTCAAAACAGAAATTGAAATATGAGGATCATGGAATGAAGTCACCTGGTGGTTGAAGTTGAAGTTATTGCTGCTCCAAATTAGTCCATTGATCTCTTGGGGGATGTATGAACCTCCTTGATTGAACATGTATCACCCAAAATAGTCCCTTAACCATACAAATAAGAACAAACCAGAAAAAACAAACAACACAACGACTTATTTAATTCCAAACATCATCATTTTTATGGTTTTCCCAGTTTTTTTAAATCAAACCAATGATACATTTTATTCTTTTAAATTTATGGGTAAGGTTTTACTCAGGGATCACACCATGTGACATAGATGAATACGGTGCTCCCCTTTCATACCCATCCATACTCATAAAAGAAGAACATGTCAATAGTCTAAAGTTCTAATTAAATAAAATAAAACATGAAAACCACGGGTTGCTTCCCGTGCAATGCTTTTGTTTAACGTCGCTACCTTGACTTAAACCCCTAATTGTTTAAGTATGTTCCTCATCTAAGGTTGGTTCACACAAGTCTTCAATAACTTCCTAATTTTGAAATGGTTCAATGAATGGTTTGACTATATGGCCATTAACTTTAAAGGTTTGACCATCGTTGGGATCTTGAATTTCTACAGCCCCATGGGGGTACACCTTATGCACTATGTATGGGCCTAACCATCTGGACTGTAACTTTCCCGAGTGTAGATGAAGTTTATAACTATACAAAATAATTGTTTTACCTGGTACAATGTGTTTTTCTTTAAGATTTCGAGATTGGTAGGGTTGTACTTTAGCATTATTGATCCTTGAATTTTTATAAGCCTCTATCCTTAGTTCCTCAATTTCATTGAGATCTAATTTCCTTTTCGTTCCAGCCAATGAGAGGTCATAATTTATTTTATTAATTGCCCAAAAAGCCTTATGCTCAATTTTAACAGGTAAATGGCATGCTTTTCCATAAACCAACCTATATAGTGACATTCCTAGGATGGTTTTGTATTCTGTATAATATGCCCAAAGAGCATCCAAGAGTTTCTCAGACCAATCATTCCTAGAAGGATTGACAGTTTTTTCATGAATATTCTTAATCTACCTATTTTATAACTCAGCCTGACCATTGATTTGAGGATGGTACGCAGTGGAAACTTTATGATAAATCCCATACTTAGACATGAGTGAAGAGAATGGACGGTTGAAAAAATGGGTTCCTCGATCACTGATTATAGCTCCAGGAATTCCAAATCTAGAGAATATGTTTTCTTTTAGGAATCTAATCACAGTTTTATGATCATTGGATTTTGTGGGAATGGCCTCAACCCATTTTGAGACATAATCAACAGCTAAGAGAATGTAGAGGTATCCCCTAGAGTTTGGGAAAGGACCCATGAAATCGATTCCCCAGCAGTCAAAGATTTCAGTCACTAAGATGGGAGTGAGTGGAATTTGATTTCTTTTTGTGATGGAACCTACTTTTATACACCTAGGACAGCTTTGAATAAATATGTAGGAGTCCCCTGGGGGGGTGGGATAGAAGAGAACACACTGAAGAATCTTATAATATGTTTTATTAAAGGAAAAGTGACCTCCACATGCCTCATTATGACATAATTTAAGGATGGACTCCTGTTCAGATTTTGGGACACTCCTCCTAATGACTTTGTCAGGGCAGAACTTATAGAGGTATAGATCATCAAACACATAGTTCCTAACATCAAAAAGGAATTTCCTTCGAGCTTGAGTCCCTAAGAATTTTGGGATGACTCCTGTAACTATGAAATTGGATATGTCGGCATACCAAGGGTAGTCACTCATAGAGTATAGGTGTTCATCAGGGAATGAATCAGACACAGAAAGATGATTTGATTTGTCTTTGAATTCCATCCTAGAGAGGTGATCATCTAAAAAATTTTCAATGCCCTTTTTATCCTTGATTGTGAGGTCAAATTCTTGTAAGAGAAGGACCCACCTAATCAGTCTAGCCTTAGCATCTTGTTATTGGAAGAGGTATTTTAGTGCATAATGGTCAGTGAACACAGTGATGGGGGATCCTAAGAGGTAGGACCTAAAATTATCTAAGGAAATCACAATAGCAAGTGACTCCTTTTCAGAGGTGGTGTAGTTCATTTGGTCATCATTTAAGGATTTTCTTGCATAAGTAATGACATAAAGAGTTTTATCACAATGTTGTCCTAACACTGCTCCAACAACAAATTCACTGGAATCACACATAAGTTCAAAAGAAAGGTTCCAATTTGGAAATTTCATAATGGAAGGAGAGGTGAGAGAGGATTTTAGGGTTAAGAATTAACCCTCACATCTTTCTGTCCAAACAAATGGAGCATCCTTTACAAGCAGAGCACAAAGGGGATGGGATATTGAACTAAAGTCCTTGATGAATCTTCTATAGAAATAAGGATGTCCTAAGAAATACCTCACTTCCTTGACAGTTTTGGGTGATGGAAGGTGAAAAATGATTCCAACCTTGTCTTTATCAAATTCAATCCCCCTACTTGAGACTAGATGGCCTAGAACTAGTCCCTCTTTTAACCATGAGATGACATTTTTCCACGTTTAGGACAAGATTATTTTCTTCACATATTGACAAGACTCTATCTATATTCCTCAGACATCCCTAAAATGTATCCCCAAAAACAGAGAAGTCATCCATGAAGACCTCTAGAAAATACCCTACCAAGTCTGAGAATATTCCCATCATGCACTGTTGGAAGGTTCCAGGGGCATTGCATAACCCGAAGGGTATGCGTTTGAAATCAAAGGTGCCAAATGGACATGTGAATATAGTCTTCCCTTGATACTCTAGGGATACCTCAATTTGATTATACCTCGAGTACCCATCTAAGAAACAGTAGAAGGCAGGACCTGCCACTCTCTCAAGGACTTGGTCAATGAATGGTAAGGGGAAATAGTCCTTCTTGGTGAATGATTTTAGCTTCCTATAGTCAATTCAGACTCTCCAACAACTACTCACCCTTGTTGGAAGAATCTCTCCATCCTTATTGGTTATCACTGTTATTCCTGCCTTCTTTGGAACCACTTGGATTGGGATCACCCACTTACTCTCAGCTATGAGATAGATGATACCAACTTTTAATAATTTTAGAAGTTCCTTCCTCACTACTTCCATGAGATTAGGATTGAGTCGTCGTTGAGGTTGATGACATGGCTTTGAATTAGATTTTAGAACAATCCTATGAGTCCCGATAAGTGGGATAATCCTAGGAATATCAGACAGGGTCCAACCAATGGATTTATTATGTTTCCTAAGGACACCTAGAAGCATCCTCTCATGATTGGCTTCAAGAGAAGAAGAAATGACAATAGGATGTGTTTGATTTTCCCCTAGGAAGGCATAATTGAGTGCAGCAGGAAGTTCCTTCAATTCAAGATCAGGTTGGTTCAGAATTTCATTAGAATATTGGGACATTGGATCAATATCAATTTCTTTTTTTAGAGTTTCAGACAGGATTGATTCCCCATATATAGAAGTTTCAGCTACAAGATTGATTTGATTAGATTTCAGGAAGGAAGTTTGATTGGTCTCCATGAATGTGGTTTTCTGAAAGGTTTCACTAATTTTTGGACCTAAGACTTCATCATAAGAGAAATTTGAAAATGATTCATATAGAATCCCACCTTTTTATCACATAAACTTTCATTACATTTTACAAAACCGAGGATCTTTAAGGTTTAGTGTCTTGGAAACTAGGAACTTAAAACATGAAAAAATAAAACATTCTTCTTAAAAACTTAAAAGTCTTATCCTCATGTCCATCCTAGGTTCATTACTGCATCTCATTACCTGGGTACATACATCAAAAGAAAGGGTGAACATAAGGCCCAGTAAGGGAAACAAGGGGAAACATTTAACATGTGAACTTCAGATACATCAACAATGTCATGAAAAAGAACTTTAATGCATGAGAAAGAATCGTGAGGCATATCATAATAAAAATAACATTTTTCATAACTTGAAGATGTGTATACAAAATTTAATATTGACAATCATTTCTGTTTCACCAAGGTACATCCCCAAGGTGTCATTAAAAATTACCAAGGTTATTCACCAAGGCGTCGTTAAAAATAGTCATCTCTAGAGATTAAGTCTTTACCCAGTGCATTGGAGCTCTATCAGGGAAAACCCTTGACATGTCTTTATTATCATGTGATACACATATATCATCATCAATCATTTAATAAACAACCCATATAGAATAAAATAAATGGGTTTCATTTCATAATCATAACGTTTTAAAACTGCTTTAAAGACATGATCTTTATGTCACTTTAAACCCACGGAAAGGGAATGCGGGTTTCATGTATGTAAATACCAGAATTTAAAATAGAACAACTTGGTATATATGTGAATAACCCTATAGAATAGAGATATTTGAGTATTCACTAAATAAAATAAAATAACTTTAGAAAAAGAGAGAGACATTTTGAGACGAAAATTCTGTAGCATAACAGTTATGTTTCGGGGTTTTAGAAAACATTGAAAAGAGAGGGGACATGGGTCACCCACTCATAAATGATCCATAAAACAGTAGAGGGACAGAATATAAAGGGTATAAGAACATGGTAATTAAATTTTAAAGACATACCATATGAAATTAAAAACATGGAAGGAAGACAAAAATAAGATTTCTCTTATGAAAATTCGGCAACCTAACGGCGTCACTAAAACTTCAATAAAAATGAATTGATGAGATCAAATAGGGTATCTCATCATGTGAAAATAAAAGATTAGTATTATAGATATAGATATAATTCTCCAACATAATAAAAAGGAACTTGAAAGACTTGATATGAAAGTAGAACTTTGAAAAATGAGAAAGGTGAAAGAATCCATTAAAAATTTGGCAGCCTAACGGTGCCACTTAAACTTCAAAAAAAAAAAATGAATTAACGAGACCAAATAGGGTCTCTCATCATATGAACATAAAATATAAGTATGATAAATATAGAGATCATACCCCAACATAATAAAAAATGAACTTGAAATACTTGACATGAAAGTAGATCTTTGAAAAATGAGAAAGGTGAACGAATCCCTTAAAAATTCGGCAGCCTAACGACGTCACCCAAACTTCAACAAAAATGAATTGACGGGATCAAATAGGGTCTCTCATCATATGAACATAAAAGATCAGTATGATAGATATAGAGGTCATATCCCAAAATAATAAAAATGAACTTGAAAGACTTGACATGAAAGTAGAACTTTAAAAAAATGAGAAGGGTGAAAGAATCCCTTAAAAATTCGGCAGCCAAACGACGTCACTTAAACTTCAACAAAAAATGAATTGACGAGATCAAATAGGGTCTCTCATCATATGAACATAAAATTTCATTATGATAGATATATCGATCATACCCCAACATAATAAAAAGTAACTTGAAAGACTTGACATGAATGTAGATATTTGAAAAATGAGAAGGGTGAAAGAATCCCTTAAAAATTCGGCAGCCTAACGGCGCCACTTAAACATTATTAAAACGAAATGATGAGATCAAGAGGGGGTATCTCATCATATGAACAAGAAAATGGCAGTAATATTAATATAAAAGAACATCCTCAAACATAAGAACATGGATCATAAAATAAATGACATAAAAGAGATTACTTGAAAAGAAAGAGAGAGGTCGGATCCCATACCTTAAAACGTTACTCTTTAAACTCAAAGGTTGGGACCTTGAGGGCTTGAGGGAACCTTGGGAGGACTCCTTGGGAGGTAATGATACCAGATCTTCATTGGGGGAGAGTTGGGAGTCGAATGGATGAGAGGATGACTTGGTATTTATAGGGAAAGTGAGGGGACAAGACATTAATGGCCAAGGGACACCTCATTGATGGTTTTGGCAAAACCATGGGCTTGCCCATGGTATTTGCCCATGGTATTGGCCACATGGGTCCCCCCATACAATAATTCATCACCTTTGTTTGGCCAACCCTTAAAATATATCATGACATCATCATGACACAATTATGATGTCATTAAACATACCAAAACCCTAAAACCGTATTTTTACTATTCACTGAAAATTCAGCTTTCTCAGAAAAATCCCAAAATTTAACTTTAACCAAATATCAATGCTCTAATTTTAAAGATGAACTCCATTTTATAAAAATAATTTTCTAAATTTTTTTAATTTATTTTTTAAATAAATACACTATTCACCAAAAATTCATTTTTTTCAGAAAAATACCCAAAAATTACCTTAACATAATATCGATGCTCTGAGTTCAAAAATGAAATCCATTTTATAAAAATAATTTTAATATAATTTTTAATTAAAAAACACTATTCACCCGAAAAAAATAATAATTGAATAATAATTTATGAAACTGTTATTTAACCATTTTATTGAATCACATTACTTAATCAAGGTGCCAAGATTATATTAATAATTTCTTTAATTGAGATTACTAATCCATTTGGTCACATTACTAATCCTAAACATAAAATCACTATTCATAATTTACTATTCATCACAAATCATGTTGATCTTATTAGACTCTAAATTTCGTACTGAACATAATTGTAGAAGAACATTTTTTGAAAATCAATACACATTTTTAATTATTTAAGGTTTACATAAACATTTTTAAAATATCCTTTCTGTAAAATTCATCAAAAATATGCATACTATATTTATCCGGACTTTGAAAATTCATAAACATCAACATAAGAAGAAATCAAAATTTTTATTTAGAACAAAGTATTACACAAGGCAGTTATGGTCTCCTTACATAGCCACTTATCACACCAGCATAAGACCTAAGTGTAAGGTGTGCTAAGGTGATAGAATCCGAGGGAGGCTCGACCAACATAGCACGAGTAGTAATTTCTATCAATTTGAACTTCTCGCGAAGGCGATTAAGTTCTAGATTCACACGATGAAGTTCATCTTGGGTTTGGTCCAGAGAAAATCCCAGTGGTGCTACCTCCTTCCCAAGTTCTGTTAGATGGGCTTCGATCAGTCCAAGACTACTGGGTGAGGCCATCGAATCTTCTTTCTATATTAATTCACCAAGATCACTTGTATTTAGAGACAATAATCGAAACGTTTAGTTTCCAGCGGTCATATTGACCAATGGTCATATGACAGTCAAAACCCAACGATCTCATTTTAATTATACTCAGGTTATCAAATGAAACAGTTTTTTTGAGTATAAAAAATAAAATAACACACAAAATTAGGAAACAAGATTTATTCAGAATTTTGGGTCGTTACAATTCAATCCATGGAGATAAACTTCCTTCATATGAACAAAGGAAATCAATCTCATCCTGAATTAAACATCCATAAAATATTCGTTGATGTTCTATGGATTCATTATCGATGCTTCCTACCATGTTTACTTCATGAATGTACTCATCATCCCCTATTTGTGATCTAGCATTATAGATGTTCAAGTCTAGACTCATGTTTCCAAAGGTGATGGTCATGTTACCATTTCAGACTCGGATAACAGAGTTGATTGTTGCAAGGAAAGAACGACCAAGGATGATTGGGGTTTGTTCCTTATTTCTTAAGTTTGGATGGTTGTCAAGGAAAATTAAGTCGGCATGGTAGATGAAGATTTCAACCTTTACCAGAACGTCCATTAAAATCCCCTTTGGAACCCTAATGCTACGATCAACAAGTTAAAGTGTGACAATTGTGGGTTGGAGTTCTTCTAGGACTAACTGGTAGTACACAACATAGGGGATGATATTGACACTAGCACCTAGGTCACACAAGGCCTTGACAACTTTGCTCTCTCCTAGTTCAACATTGATGTAAGGGAAACTCGGGTCTTTCAACTTTGGAGGAATGGTCCCTTGAATGGTGGTACTCACATTAGCAGCCAAAAGGACTTGGTTTTTATGTGAATGTTTTCTTTTAAAAGTGCACAAGTCCTTAAGGTACTTTGAGTAGGTAGGTATGGTTTGGATGGCATCGAGAAGGGGAATGTTCAACTTTCCTTGAGAGAATATTTCCCTCAATGTTTCACTCAATTCAAGCTTGGTTTTCCCACTCATGTGTTGAGGAAATGGTGAAGGTTGTGGGGTTGTTTGTTGAAGAGTTGTTTCTTTGACAAAGTTATCATGTTTTTCAGTTTGATCATTTGGTTCATTTGAATTTTCATCCAAGTTTGAATCCTCTAGTGGGTTCTGAATTAGTTGTTCAGGTTTCTCAATTGATTTCCCACTTCTTAAAAAAGTCACAACCTTTAGTTGTTCATGAGTTGTTTGAGTACAACATGACTCTACCCTTGATGTTGAGGATGGAACTGACTGAGTAGGAATGGGTGCCTTTCCAGTTTTAATGGTTTGAAGTTCTTGTTTAAGGGAATAGACTTCCGAGTTTATCCTTTCCATTTTTTTGCACATTTTTTCTAGTAGGCTTTGTGGAACAGTTTTGGTTGGTTCTTGAGAAGATTGGTTTATCTCGGGGGGATATTTTGGAGGTGGGATGGTTTGTTGAAAATGGAATGATGGCTATTGGTATTGGATATGTTAGGTTTGGAACTGGTTATGGGTTTGTTAGTTCTGATGGGGGTAAGGATTTTGTCCCTGTAGTTGGCTAGGTTGTTGGTTATCTTTCCAGAAGAAGCCTGGGTGGTCATTATACCTTGGGTTGAAGGTGTTTGGGTATTGAGGATTTAGAAAGTTCAAATAATTTACTTCCACTGGGGGTCCTCCTAAAAGAACATCCTTGATGGATGGAATGGTTGGGAAGTTTTCTGTCTTATGGTCATATTTGTCACAAATTGTGCATACAAGGTCTACAGTTTGGATTTCATGGACTTTCCTAAGGTCTATCTCTTCAACCTTCCTAGAGAGTGCTTCGAGTTTAGCCCTAAGGCTTTCCTCTTCTCTAAGACTATGAATTCTAGTAGTTCTTTGTGGATTTTCAGAGTAAGTTGAAGTTCCCCATGTTTGGTTTTGTTCGGAAAGGCTTTCTAGATACTCGTAAGCATCATTTTGGGCTTTGTTTTTAAAGGATCTATTACACATCATGTCAATGAATTGTTTGTTCCCCGGACCCAACCCTTCATAGAAAATTCTCACTTCTTCAGGAATAGAAAAACCATGGTGTGGAACCATGTTTAGAGTGTCTTTGAACCTCTACCATGTTTCATATAATGAATCTCCCTCTTTTTCAAAAAAGTTTTGGATACTCTTTTTAAGTGTAATTTTTTTGTGGTGGGGAAAGTATTATTTGTATAATTATCTTTGTAGTTGGTCCCAATAGTTGAGGGATGATGGTCTCAAATTGTTTAGCCAATTTTTAGCTCTATCCTTTAATGAAAAAGGAAATAGCCTCATATTAGCTGATTCTAGTTGATGTGGTGGACACATGGTTTCTACAATGTCATTGAACTCTTTAATGTGAAGGTATGGCATCTCGGACTCCTTTCTATGGAATGTGGGAAGGTGGTTTAGGACATGTTGTTTAAAGATATAGTTATAATCTCCTAGGGAATTGTGTATAATGCATGAGGGGGCATTGGTTCGGGAAGGTGCGAGGTAGTCATTCATGGTTTGATCAATTGCATTCCCCAAGTTTGGGGCTACCTCATTTGGGTTTACATTTTGGTTCCCACCCGGGTTTATGAGTTGGTTTCATTGAATACCTTCCAATGAAATAGGCTCAACTTTTGACTCTGGAGTATTAGGAAGATTGGGATCAAATTTAAAGAGTTCCCTTGGTGTACTTGACTCTCCAACCCCAGGACTATCCACCCTAACTAGACGGTTTGATTGATCACGGGTGTAGGTGGACATGCGCCAAAAGAAAAAAAAATGAGATAGTGACCAGATAAGAGAATTTGGATGAGAAAAGAATAAATGGGGGAGAATAGAATTAGTTCTTAGATGAATTACTTGGGTCCCCAACAATGGCCCCAAAATTTTATTCATGCTCAAATTTATCCAAGAGAAGAAGGTAGAACAGTCTTTGTAGTTTAGCTTGGGTTGTCGAATCCTCAGAGACCTAAGAAGTAACCTATGGACACGTACATTCTATGGACTATTTTTGGCTATTAAGTGGCCAACATGGGGTTGATTTTAGATGGGTTTAAGTGAACACTAAAAGTTTTAAGTGAATTAAAATTATGACAAGGGTTGATCCTAGGTTATCACAAGGTGTGGATTGGATGCATTATTTTTCTTGTAAAAATATTTAAATTTCTTATATTTGAGATGGGTTCATTTAAGGAGATCAAACAAAATCCTAACTTACTGGTTTAATGCCAAGACACCCTAATACTAATCACCTATACACTTGAAGGATAAAAGTTTTGAGCACTCCAAGGTAATGGTTCTTATTATCACTTGAAATGTGTGACCTTAAATTCAATAAGGATGAAGAAGTTTTAAAGTCATAAAAAAATCCCATTTAAAAGAAGTGATTATCCATTAATGGAGTGAGAAATAACATCCAATAGATACCCTTTATACTCCCTTGGATCAACCCATAAATGTGTTATCCCTCCATTGATCCCATGGTTTCAATGGAAGTGGAAAGTAGAATGATGAAGGAGGAATTGGAGAAATAAAAAAAACAATGAAAAAAAAAACAATCACTCCACCGTTGTGTGATAATATCACAAGTTTTGGTATCAACATGTTCACACCTTGAGACAATGGTATAAAATTGATAAGAATAAGAATATAAAGAGATAATATGAATAACTTTTATAAATAAACTGAGGTAATTCAAGGAACTTACAATTGAAGGAATGTGATTACAACATCAAATTGGTAGCATAACATTAAAACAAAACAAAGCTAAAATATCATCAACTACTCGACCACCAATGCCTTAAATAGGAATTTTTAGAGCCTTGGATCAAGGCTCCAACAGTACAAATCATCCCACTTGATTATGGTAGGCCATAGGTGGGTGGAAAGTTGAGGGAGAGTTGATTTTTCCACCCTTGACCCAAGGTGGCAGCCAACTTTCATCAACTGAACAGACACGCTTGGAAGACCTTCTATATTTCCGAATTAGAGTGGTCCATATATGAATAAAATGGATCCCCGGATGTCTCCTAACCTTCTGTAAAATTTGGGCCCATTTGGATTTGTGGATTCCGAGATATTATTATATTGGTAGGATTTTTTTCTGGAATGCAGAATCTGGCCCAGAATTTTATCACCAAATTGGGCCACTTTAATGACCACCATGGATGACGAATTAGAACTATATCATGAAGACTTATTTGTTCCTCTATATGTCTTCTATCATCCCACGAATGTTGGTCTTCATTGGGTTAGTAATGTGAGTCTAAAATTCTCATCAGTGGGCTAGTGTCCAATCTTCCTTTTCTAGAATTGTTTCCTTTCATCAGAAAATATCCCCATATTCTTCCATGAATTCTCCATTTATCCCTGAATAAAACATGTTTATATTGAAGTTTTGATCAATTTCAAAAAATATCAAATTAAAATATGGATAATTAAATTCCTTAAAATTAGATGAATCATTGGTTACTTTAAATGATTTTAAAAAATGTACCACATAATAATGAATTTTAAGAAGGAATTACAATCATAATGTGAAATGATGTTCAAAGTGTAAAATGTACTAAAATGGTGTTTATGAATAATAAATCACATGAATATTATATATGTTAACAATGAATATTATCCTCATTTAGTGTCTAGTCACACCCCCCAACTTGAGTTTTTCTAGTCCCGAGCAAAATATATCTCAACAATAAGAAATTCGAATTCCCTTTTCCAAAAACATTTTAATACACAATGATCACCAAAAACCCATATACCAAAAAATCATGAAACCCATAAAAATATTTTAATACAAGATAGTTTCATAAGAAGATCTTAATCCCAAGCCCATTCCTTTTTTCAAATTCATTGCCATATTTCATCCAATATCAATTAAATATGAGGATGTGTTGTGCATCACAATAGACATGGGGGTTCATATTTATTCAAGGGGGAAATGACAGAAGCGCTAGGTGGAATCAAATTTCAATATTAAGATGAGTATTCAATTTTTTTGTATTATATATATATATATATATTGTTTTGTTTTTTTTTTGCAATTTTTCCATGGTAATTGAAATTGCACTCAAAAGAGTAAACCCCTATAGCGAGACTTTGCCGATGACTCCCATGCTCAAATACCATAGGGAACCAAGTGAATACCACATACTCAGGAATCATCTCAAGCTAACTCAGTCAAAAAGAATTCAAATTACCAAAAATAGAGATAAAATTACTAACTCTGGGCCAGACAACTATGGAGTCACGATCCCCAAGTGTCGAAAGCCACGTATTAGGTCATTTCATTTCTCTACGCGCAAATTTATTATTTTTTTAATTTTGTTATTGAATACTCATATTAAAACTAAAATTATCACCAAACCTATGATATTTATTTGGGGGACCCCATGAACTCAAACTAATACCCCACTATCAAAAGGACGTGCATTGCGATCTTCTTTTTTATTTGGATGAAAATTTAAACGATGAAATATTACATTGGACAACCACAATTTCCAAAATATATGCTCATGAAATTAAAAAAGGATTAAAATTAGAATCAGGGCATGCTAAATTATTTGAAATTCAGTTTCAAAGTGTGCAATGTGTATTACCATGTTCAAAGTTAAAGGATTTTTTCCTTCCATTTACACACATTTTCTTTCAAATCATTTTTTTTCACAAAAGCAATTTTTTTTTTATTTCATCTCCCCCCAACCTAAAACAACACTGTCCCCAATGCTTCAAGAAATGAAAATTTAGGAGTTGAGGCAGATAAGGGAATTTCAAAAAGGATATTGAAATATGAGGATCATGGAATGAAGTCACCTAGTGGTTGAAGTTGAAGTTCTTACTGCTCCAAATTAGTCCTTTGATCTCTTGGGGGATGTAGGCACCTCCTTGATTGAACATGTAACACCCAAAATAGTCCCTGAACCATACAAAGAAGAACATACTAGACAAAACAAACAACACAACAACTTATTTAATTCCAAGTATCATCATTTTTATGGGTTTCCCTATTTTTTTTTTGTTTTTTTAAATCAAACTAATGATACATTGTCTTTTTTTAAATTTTTGGGTAAGGTATTACTCAAGGATTACACCGCGTGACACACATGAATACAGTGCTCCCCTTTCATACCCATTTTTACTTATAAAAAAAGAATAGGTCAACAGCCTAAAGTTCTAATTAAATTAAATAAAACATGAAAATCAAGGGTTGCCTCCCGTGCAACGCTATAGTTTAACGTCGCTAGCTTGACTTATACCCCTAATTGTTTAAGTATTTTCCTCATCTAATGTTGGTTCACACAAGTCTTTAATAACTTCCTATTTTTGAAACGGTTCAATGAATGGTTTGACTCTATGGCCATTAACTTTAAAGGTTTGACCATTGGTGGGATCTTGAATTTCTACAGCCCCATGGGGGTACACCTTATGCACTATGTATGGGCCTGATCATATGGACCTCAACTTTCTCGGGTGTAGATAAATTTTAGAACTATACAAAAGAATTGGTTTACTCAGTACAATGTGTTTTACTTTAATATTTCGATATTGGTAGTCTTGTACTTTAGCTTTATTGATCCTTGAATTTTCATAATCCTCTATCCTTAGTTCCTCAAGTTAATTTAGATCTAATTTCCTTTTTGTTCCAGCCAATGAGAGGTCATAATTTATTTTCTTAATTGCCCAAAAAGACTTATGCTCAATTTCAACAGGTAAATGGCATGCTTTTCCATAAACCAACCTATATGGTTACATTCCTAGGATGGTTTTGTTTGCTGTACGATATGCCCAAAGAGCATCCAAGAGTTTCTCAGACCAATCTTTCCTAGAAGGATTGACAGTTTTTTCAAGAATATTCTTAATCTCCCTATTTGCTAACTCAGCTTGACCATTGGTTTTAGGATGGTACGCAGTGGGAACTTTATGAGAAATCCCATACATAGACATGAGTGAAGAGAATGGAAGGTTACAGAAATGGGTTCCTCGATCACTGATTATAGCTCTAGGAATTCCAAATCTAGAGAATATGTTTTCTTTTAGGAATCTAATCACAGTTTGATGATCATTGGATTTTGTGGGAATGGCCTCAACCATTTTTGAGACATAATCAACAGCTAAGAGAATGTAGAGGTATCCCCTAGAGTTTGGAAAAGGACCCATTAAATCAATTCCCCAGCAGTCAAAGATTTGAATCACTAAGATGGGAGTGAGTGGAATTTGATTTCTTTTTGTGATGGAACCTACTTTTTGACACCTAGGAAAGCTTTGACAAAATGTGTAGGAGTCCCCTGAGAGGGTGGGACTGAAGAGACCACACTTAAGAATATTTGCAGATGTTTTCTTAGAGGAAAAATGACCTCCACATGCCTCATTATGACAGAATTTAAGGATGGACTCTTGTTCAGATTCTGGGACACACCTTTTAATGACTTGGTCAGGGCAGAACTTATAGAGGTATAGATCATCGAACACATAGTTCCTAACATAAAAAAGAAATTTACTTCAAGCTTGAGTCACAAATAATTTTGGGATGACTCCTGTAACTAAGAAATTGGCTATGTCGGCATACTAAGGGCAGTCACTAATAGAGTATAGGTGTTCATCAGAGAATGAATCATACCAAGAAATGTGATTTGAGTTGTCTTTGAATTCCATCCTTGAGAGGTGATCATATAAAACATTTTCAATGCCCTTTTTATACTTGATTGTGAGGTCAAATTCTTGTAAGCGAAGGACCCACCTAATCAGTCTAGCCTTAGCATCTTGTTTTTTAAAGCGGTATTTTAGTGCAGAATGGTCAGTGAACACAGTGATGGGGGATCCTAAGAGGAAGGACCTAAACTTCTCTAAGGAAAACACAATAGCAAGTAACTCCTTTTAAGTGGTGGTGTAGTTGATTTGGGTATCATTTAAGGATTTTCTTGCATAAGCAATCACATAAGGAGTTTTATCACAACGTTTTCCTAACACATCTCCAATAACAAATTCACTGGCATCACACATAAGTTAGAAAGAAAGGTTCCAATTTGGAGATTTCATAATGGGAGGAGAGGTGAGAGAGGATTTGAGGGTTGAGAATGAACCCTCACAGATTTATGTCCAAACAAATGGAGCATCCTTTACTAGCAGAGCACAAAGGGGACGAAAGATTGAACTAAAGTCTTTGATGAATCTTCTATATAAACTAGCATGTCCTAAGAAAGACCTCACTTCCTTGACAGTTTTGGGTGATGGAAGGTGAATAATGATGTCAACCTTGTCTTTATCAACTTCAATCCCCCTACCTGAGACTAGATGACCTAGAACTAGTCCATCTTTAACCATGAAATGACATTTTCTCAATTTAGGAATAGATTATTTTCTTCACATATTGACATGACTCTCTCTAAATTCCTCAGAAATCCCTCAAATGTATCCCCAAACACAAAGAAGTCATCCATGAAGACCTCTAGAAAATCCCCTACCATGTCTGAGAATATTCCCATCATGCACCGCTGGAAGGTTCCAGGGGCATTGCATAACCCGAAGGGCATGTGTTTGAAAGAAAAGGTGCAAAATGGACATGTGAATGTAGTCTTCCCTTGATCCTCTAGGGAGACCTCAATTTGATTATACCCTGAGTACCCATCTAAGAAATAGTAGAAGGCATGACCTCCCACTCTCTCAAGGACTTGGTCAATGAATGGTAAGAGGAAATGGTCCTTCTTGGTGAATGATTTTATCTTCCTATAGTCAATGCAGACTCTCCAACCACCACTCACCCTTGTTGGAAGAATCTCTCCATCCTTATTTGGTTATCACTATTATTCCTGCCTTCTTTGGAACCACTTGGATTGGGCTCACCCACTCACTCTTAGATATGGGATAGATGATACCATCTTTTAATAATTTTAGAAGTTCTTTCCTCACTACTTCCATGAGATTAGGATTGAGTCATCTTTGAGGTTGACGACATGGCTTTGAATCAGATTCCAGAACAATCCTATGAGTCCCGATAAGTGAGATAATCCCAGGAATATCAGACAGGGTCCAACCAATGGCTTTATTATGTTTCTTAAGGACATCTAGAAGAATCCTCTCATGATTGGATTCAAGAGAAGAAGAAATGAAAATAGGATGTGTTTGATTGTCCCATAGGAAGGAATACTTGAGTGCAGCAGGAAGTTCCTTCAATTCAAGATCAGGTTGGTTCATAATTTTAGAAGAATATTGGGACATTGGATCAATATCAATTTCTTTTTTTATAGTTTCAAATAGGATTGATTCCCCACATATAGAAGTTTCAGCTACAAGATTGGTTTGATCGGATTTAGGGAAGGAAGTTTGATTAGTCTCCATGAATGTTGTTTTCTGAAAGGTTTCACTAATTTTTGGACCTAAGACTTCATCATAGGAGAAATTTGAAAATGATTCAATCCAAGGAGATAAACTTATTTCATATGAACAAAGGAAATCAATCTCATCTTGACTTAAACATCCATCAAATATTCCTTGATGTTATATGGATTCATTATCAATGCTTCATATCATGTTTACTTCATGAATGTCCTCATCATCCCCTATTTGTGAGCTTGAATTATAGATGTTCAACTCTAGACTCATGTTTCCAAAGGTTATGGTCATGTTCCCATTTCAGACTCAGATAACAGAGTTGATTGTTGCATGAAAAGGAAGACCAAAGATGATTGGGGATTGTTCCTTATTTCCTTAGTTTGGATGGTTTTCAAGGACAATGAAGTCAGCAGAGTAGATGAAGTTTTCAACCTTTACCAGAACGTCCTTTAAAATCCCCTTTGGAACCCTGATGTTGCGATCAACAAGTTGAAGTTTGACAGTTGTGGGTTGGAATGCTTTTAGGCCTAACTGGCAGTACACAACATAGGGGATGAGATTCACACTAGCACCTAGGTCACACAAGGCCTTGACAAATTTTATCTCTTCTAGTTCAACATTGATGTAAGGGAAACCCAGTTCTTTCAACTCAGGAGGAATGGTCCCTTGAATGGTGGTACTCACATTAGCAGCCAAAAGGACTTGGTTTTTATATGAAAATTTTCTTTTAAAGGTGCACAAGTCCTTAAGGTAATTTGAGTAGGAAGGTATGGTTTGGATGGAATCAAGAAGGGTAATTTTCAACTGGAATTGAGAGAATATTTCCCTCAATGTTTCACTCAATTCAGGCTTGGTTTTCCCCCTCATGCGTTGAGGAAATGGTGCAGGTTGTGGGGTTTTTTGTTGAAGAGTTGTTTCTTTGACAATGTTATCATGTTTTTCAGTTTGATCATTTATTTCATTTGAATTTTCATCCAAGTTTGAATCGTTAGGTGGGTTCTTAATTATTTGTTCAGGTTTCTCAATTGATTTCCCACTTCTTAAAACAGTCACAACCTTTAGTTGTTCATGTGTTGTATGAGTACAACTTGAATCTCCCCTTGAAGTTGAGGATGGAACCGCCTGAGTAGGCATGGGTGCCTTTCCAGTTTTGATGGTTTGAAGTTTTTTTTAATGGAAGAGACTTTCGAGTTCATCCTTTCCATTTGTTTGCCCAGTTTTTCTAGTAGGCTTTGTAGAACAGTTTGGGTTGGTGCTTGAGAAGATTGGTTTATCCCGGGGGGATATTTTGGAGGTGGGATGGTTTGTTGAAAATGGACCAGTGGCTGTTGGTATTGGATAGTTTGGGTTTGGAACTGGTTATGGGTTTGGTAGTTCTGACGGGGGTAAGGATTTTGTCCCTGTGGTTGTCTAGGTTGTTGGTTATCTTTCCAGCAGAAGCCTGGGTGGTCATTATACCTTGGGTTGAAGGTGTTTGGGTATTGATGCTTTTAAAAGTTCAAAGCATTTACTTCCACTGGTGGTCCTTATAAAATAACATCCTTGATGGATGGAATGGTTGGTCAGTTGTCTGTCTTATGGTCATGTTTGTCACAAATTATGCAAACAAGGTCTGCAGTTTGGATTTCATGGAATTTCCTAAGGTCTATCTCTTTAACCTTCCTAGAGAGTGCTGCGAGTTTAGCCCTAAGGATTTCCTCTTCTCTAAGTCTATGAATTATAGTAGTTATTTCTGGCTTTTCAGAGTATGGTGAAGTTCCCTATGTTTGGTTTTGTTTATAAAGGCTTTCTAGATACTCGTAAGCATCATTTGGGGCTTTGTTTTTAAAGGTTCCATTAAACATCATGTTAATGAATTGTTTGTTCCCCGGACCCAACCCTTCATTAAAAATTCTCACTTATTCCGGAATAGAAAAACCATGGTGTGGAACCATGTTTAGAGTGTCTTTGAACCTCTCCCATGTTTCATAGAATGACTCTCCCTCTTTTTCAAAAAAGTTTTGGATACTCTTTTTAAGTGCAATTGTTTTGCGGTGGGGAAAGTATTTTTTGTAGAATTCTATTTATAGTTGATCCCAAGAGTTGATTGATGATGGTATCAAATTTTTTAGACTATTTTTAGCTCGATCCTTTAAAGAAAAAGGAAATAGCCTCATCTTAGCTGATTCTAGTTGATGTGGTGGACACATGGTTTCTATAATGTCATTGAACTCCTTAATGTGAAGGTAGGGCATCTCAGACTCCATTCCATGGAATGTGGGAAGGTGGTTTAGGACATGGGGTTTAAATATGTAGTTGGAATATCCTAGGAAATTGTGTCCAATTCATGAGGGGGAATTGTTCCAGGAAGGTGTGAGGTAGTCATTCATGGTTTGATCAATTGCATTCCCCAAGTTTGGGCCTGCCTCATTTGGGTTTCCATTTTGGTTCCCACCCGGGTTTATGAGTTGGTTTCTTTGAATACCATCCATTGAAATAGGCTCAATTTTTGACTCTAGAGTATTAGGAAGATTGGGATCTAATGGAAATAGTTCCCTTGGTGTACTTGAATCCCCAACCCCAGGACTATCCACCCTAACTAGACGGTTTGATTGATCATGGGTGTAGGCGGACATGCACCAAAAGAAAAAAAACAAGAAAGGGACAAGATAAGAGAATTTGGATGAGAAAAAAAGAAATGGGGGATAATAGAATGGGTGTTTATATGACTTAATTGGGTTCCTGAAAATGGCACCAAAAATTTATTCACGCTCAAATTTACCAAAGATAAGAAGGTAGAACGGTCTTCGTAGTTTAGCTTGGGTTGTCGAATCCTCAGAGACCTAAGAAGTAAACTATGGATACATAAATTATATGGACTACTTTTGGCTATTAAGTGGCCAAGTTGGGGTTGATTTTAGATGGGTTTAAGTGAACACTAAAATTTTTAAGTGAATTCAAATTATGAGAAGGGTTGATCCTAGGTTATTACAAGGGGTGGATTGGATGCATTCTTTTTCTTGTAAAAATATTTCAATTTCTTATATTTGAGATGGGTTCATTTAAGGAGATAAAACAAAATAATCACTTAATAGTTTAATGACCACAAAACCTAATAATAATCACCTATATACTTGAAGGATCAAAGTTTTGACCACTCCAAGGTAAAGGTTCTTATTAGCACTTGAAATGTGTGACCTTAAATTCAATAAGTATGAAGAAGTTTTAAAGTCATCAAATAAAAATTCCATTTAAAATAAGTGATTATCCATTAATGGAGTGAGAAATAAAATCCAATACATCCCCTTTCTACTCCCTTGGATCAACCCATAAGTGGGTCATCCCTACATTGATCCCATGGTTTCAATGGAAGCAGAAAGTAGAATCATGAGGGAGGAATTGGAGAAGTAAAAAAACAATGAAAAAAATCACTCCACCGTTGTGTGATAATCTCACAAGGTTTGTTATGAACAAGTTCACACCTTAAGGAAATGGTATCAAGGTGATAAGAAGAATAATATAAAAAGATAAGATGAATAACTTTTATAAATAGACTAAGGTAATTCAAGGAACTTACAATTGAAGGAATGCAATTACGACATGAAATTGGCAGCATAACATTAAAATGAAACAAAGCTCAAAGATCATAAAATCCTCCACCAACAATAACTTAAATAGGAATTTTGGGATCCTTTGGTAGAGCCTAAAACAGTAAAAATCATCCCACTTGATTATGGTAGGCCATAGGTGGGTGGAGAGTTGAGGGAGAGTTGATTTTTCCACCCTTGACCCGAGGTGGAAGCCAGCTTTCATCCACCGAATAGACACGCTTGTAATACCTTCTATATAGCCGAATTAGAGTGGTCTATATAATAAGAAAATGGATCCCTAGATGTATCCTAACCTCCTGTAAAATTTGGGCCCATTTGGAGTAGTTTATTCCGAGATATGATTATATGGTAGGATTTTTTTCTGTGCCGCAGAATCTGGCCCCGAATTTTATCTCCAAATTGGGCCGCCTTAATGACCACCATGGCTTCCGAATTAGCACTGTCTCCTGAATAACTATTTGTTCCTATATATTTATTCTAGAATCCCACGAAATTAAGGATTCATTGAGTTTATAATGTGGGTCCCACATTCTCATCAGTGGGCTGGTGTCCAATATGCCTTTTCTAGAATTGCTTCCTTTCATCACAAAATATCCCCATCTTTTTCCATGAATTATCCATTGATACCTGAATGAAACATGTTAATATTAAATTTTATATCAATTTATAGAAATATAAAATTAAAATATGGATAATTACATTCCTTAAAATCATATGAATCATTGGGTACTTTAAATGATGTTAAAAAATGTACCACATAATAGTGCATTTTAAGAAGGAATTACAATCATAATGTGAAATGATGTTCAAAGTATAAAATGCACTAAAATGGTGTTTATTAATAATAAATCACATGAATATTATATATACTAACAATGAATATTATCCTCATTTAGTGGCTAGTCTGTGACACATTATTAACAACATCTTCTTACAGACACTACCCCTCTCCAAGTTCAATGTCAAGCTAGGGAACACACCAAGGTATCCGAGGTCACAAAATAACATGGGAAACCTATATGAGTTCCCCAATATGAATATTATCTCTCATAATAAGACCATAACTTAGAGTTATTTAATAACCTCAACATCCCCATGATCACATTTTAGCCTCACTGGTCTCATACAGTAAGTCTCACTTTAATCACTCTTAAGAGATGTTGTAATACCCATCATGCAACTAAAGTCCTAGGTTGGTCCATGAACCAATACTATCAAAAATATTACCTAGGTAATACCCACCAAGACAATCACATCTCAGTGGGGATGTAAGGACCTCCTTAGGGTTATCTCAACCATCCAAAGATATTAAGGAATATCATCGTTCCATAATGGCCTACTAGGGTAATACATTCTTGTCCATCACACTACTCCACCTAGGGGTTTCTAAGAGTGCCCATCCCTAGTCTATATTTATCTCATTTATTTAATTTCATATAATTTACACCCCTCATATACCATACATCTCAAGGAAAACAATATCATCCACTCTCTCAACAATCAGTGATCATGGAATACAACTACTGCACAAGTTCAATTATATCCTTGGCACTTTGTTCACCCCATTCATAATATTTTCATTTAAATTAAATAATTAATTTAATTTAATAGGTTCATCTTCCTCATGGATGAGAAAAAATATCCCAAGAATAAATAAATAATATTAATTTATAAAGGGGGTTATGCTCAAGGGAACACCTACCTCACTCATGTTATTTCATTTAAGGAATAACTCAACTAACATCTATGATTTTCTAAGCCTCAAATCACCTCCCAAGGTCATGAATCAATATATAAATCAGTATTAAATTAATTAAAAATATATATATCTAATTAAAAAATTTAATTAAAATATGAATAATACCAAAAATATAATTATTTGTTATCCTATTACTAAATCCATGAGAAACAGTTTATGTTCCACTCTTAAAACACACCCAAAACAAATCCATACTGAAGAGAAAATTAATACAACTGAGAACAATGTAAAATGTCATTTGATATAGGGAAAACCATAAATAAATTCATAAAGAAATGTACCTAAACCAAAATTGAGTATCACAACTTGCATTTACCTTCCCAGGATATACCCTAGATATATTGAGAGAAATCCTGAACAAATCATACAATTTACACTATAATCCATTAAAAACTTTTAATAAACCCAAAGATAAATCATCTAAAATCATAGATGACATAGGGAAACTAAAATATATGTAAGTAGTGGAGGAAAATACCTTAAACAACACAAAAACCTTGAGGAATAAACCTAGATCAAGGGGGAATTGAGATACGAAGGGAAGGGGAAGACCGATAAAAATTATCCCCCCAACATGGATCATTCAATAACGAACCCATGGGAACTAAATGGAAAATTTCCAGTTTTTCCATATTTTAAAAATAAAAATGGGGCCCTGTAATGGAGTGAAACACCTAGGTTATAATGTGACCATACCATAAAAG
This sequence comes from Viscum album, assembly GCA_963277665.1. NCBI lineage: Eukaryota > Viridiplantae > Streptophyta > Magnoliopsida > Santalales > Viscaceae > Viscum > Viscum album. Next base: position 136,902,373 of record OY728131.1, read on the forward strand.
AGAGGCCATTTTATATCCTTGAAATTAGCATAGAGAGACCCAGGATTCATGGTGTGACCACTCATAGATATATGGCCTCCCTTGACCTAAAACACATCATAGAACAAACCCTTATGGTACGTGAAATTAAATGATACATGTTGTTGAATTATAGTACACTGGTCACCAATCCAAGTTCCAAATTGCACCTGAGAAACCAAAACACTAATATGGTCTTGTAATATATCCAAAAACATCTCATTGAAATATTTTGTCGCTTAAAATTCTATAATAAGTCCCAATTTATGAATTAACCCTAATCCAGAGCCAAAATTTAAAATTCCTTCTAAAATTCATAACCCAAAAAACATGGTTCATTATGACCTCCAAACCATATCACTTCTTCTCCATAATAATCCATAGTGATTCCTTACCCATCAAACCCAACCTATCTAGGATTCTAATTCATGATCAATTCATAGATTGTATCCCTTAAAATAGAATGAGTTTCCCCCAATCAAATTCAATAATAAGTAACATTATTCATAAAAAGCTTAGCCACCTACTCACCATCAACACAAAATCACCAAGATAGTTCTTATCCATGCCCATATATCTTGAGATACTATAGTGTAATTAACCAGTATATCCTCATGACTATGATGCTCCCCCATTAGATAGAGATCATATTGGAATAATTTAGATCCATGGTGCTCTCCAATATCAAAATCTCATACTAAACACAATTAAAATGGTCCACTAACCCCTCAGTGTATTTTCAACATTGTTACACCATATTCTTTGTAGAAAATTAACTTTTCCTCGACTGGTTGAAGTTTTCAGAAAGCGCCCAACCAAAAATGAATATGCACTATTTAATCTCCCTATTATGATTCCTAAATATTATAGGTATAATAAGATCATCTAAATGGAAACACCAATGTTAAAACCTAATATTAAGTGTAGTTACTTGGTTGGATACTCAACCAACCAAATTCAACTTCATGGTCTAACACTTAGCACTGACACATCTTTAATCTGACACATGATCAGATCACACCAATATCATCCTGATCCTAATAAAAAAGAATGGACACAATCTAGCACTAAACCCAAATATCAAATTTTCTATCCACTAAGGAACTAGACAAAACTATATCCTTCTACATACTGACATTCAAAATCCCCTAGACTATCCAATGACTGGCCTCATCACACCCATGACCATACTAACATGGTATCACATCTCCACAGCTCATATTCAATCACTTATTGAATATAATGATGACATGTTTCCATCCCACTCATACTTGAGCATCAATATGAATCATTAAATGCTACCCATTCATATCTCATCGAGAATAACACCCTCTACCACCACCAAAATTCCATCCATAAAAATGGAAACTCCCTTCAACAAGCCATGGTGAAACATACACCATATGGATTCCCTTATACCACTCAGTGATCACAACCTCAATAGGGTCAATAATCATATGAATGTCACTCATCTGGAGCTATGATAAAATATTCTATCAACCCTTGGCACTATCCATCCATGGTTTCATAATCATCACATTGGTATCACATCTAATTATCTTAAAAAACCATCAATCAACAATGTATGTAACAATTCCATAAAAAACATCGATCCTTGAACCACACATGACTGTTCACTGTTCCACAACTCAAATGGAACCATTTGAAACCTACACACACTACCAAAATCCCATCAAAATACAATAGGTGTACAATATCATACCACATGATCAAAAAACTTTGACACATTATTTCTTGAGTCATGAAACCTTAAACTATCTAATAACAATAGATCTATGAGTTTTTCAAAAAAAAAACTAACATCTAAAACCATGCATGTATAGATTATGCTACTAAATATGTCGTCCTTTATAATGGTGTTCAACAACCTGAACCAGAGTTCTCTCCTTGTTATGGAGCCTCTAGTATATGGTTTAGGCCAAGTTAGAATAGAAATTTGGTTGTTCATGCAAAAAATGTATCACAGGTTCCACCAAAGACAAATTTTTAATAGAACACAGCCTGAAAAATACATTAGAGGTGCTTTGTTAAGGAGATGACAATTCTTGGAATATCACCAACTACCAAAGTAAGGAATAATAAAGTAGGAATTCACCCTAGTGTTACCCTTCAATATCATCCAACTCGGGTCATATCAAGTCCTATTTCATCAATAATATAATCACATTCCTAATTGAACTAATATAAAATATGAATTTAATAAAGCTAAAAATGGACTTTATCATCATTATAGAAGTGCAAACTATCAAAGAGAGAATAAAATCCCCTGTCTTTTATTAGTGTTAAAAAATAGATGATAAAGGGGCATGATGAATTGTGCTGAAATAGAACACCACAACACCAAAAACACCATGAAATTAGAAAAATCATGTACCAATAGATAATTTAAATGAAATAAAATTTAAAACACAAAAAAAATAACACTATATTATAGTCATTTCAAACATTGGTTTATACAATTACATAATTAAAAGTTATTACATACGTTAAAAAATACCAGGGTTCCTTTTTATTTTGATCCTAACCCCAAATCAAGAAAAAAAACACCTATATAAGGAAAAAAATTATTATTTTATTAATAATATAATGAAATAAATTACCATAAAGTGTTAATTTTAAACTAAAATTTGATTCATACCAAGAAAAATGTGTATCCGATGGAGTTGTTGTTTATTCTTGCATGTCACACCATTTATTGTTTGTCTTCAAGCATTATCTCAATGAAAATTAACTAAATAATTATAAGATAAAAATGATAATTATTTTAATTATGTAATATTAGATATAATGATGAGAAAACAATCTAGTATTGTTTTCTCAGTTTTGGAAAGGTGATGCACATTTAAAACTAAAATGATATATATATAATGAAAAGGCGCCCAAGGAGTCATACCGGTCACACTATTCATCGAATTGAGGTGATCCTTATTCCTACACATCTCAAATGACTTACAGATCATTTTTCTAAAGTATTAAAACAATCTGAATGTTTTTTCTCAGTTTTGAGTACGTCGCTTCCCTTTTTTTCTTCTAAAACGTCATTTTAAACTGGATACACGCACTTTGAATCATACTGGTCACATCATGTATCGGTTTTACATGATACCAACTCCTATACATCATAAATGACTTATGAATCATTTTATAATATTATCAGTATAATCCGAGTGAATTTTCTTAGTTTTCATTAAGTGCCACTTTTGGAACTAAAATGTCAATTTTAATCTAATAATGAAAACATTGAGTTATACCAGGAACAAAATATATCAAATTGAGGCCTGGTTGATACCTATAGGTTATAAATTACTTATAGATCATTCTCATAAACTAAAAAAATAATATGAATGTATTTGTTTGATTTTCATTTGGACAGTTTTCCTTTTTAAGAAAATTGATGTGAATATTAAATAAAAGGATGAATATTGAGTCATTTTGATCAAACTATGTGCTGGTTTGAAGTAATTATAATTAATAAATGTAAAAAATGTTTTATGGATCATTGTAATAAAGTATCAAAATAATTTGAATGTGTTTTATCAGTTTTGAGTAGGTCAATTGTCCTTTTTACTAAAATTGAGGTCAATTTTAAATAAAAAGACACACATTGAGTCATACCAGTTAAACCATGAATTTAATTGAGGTTATGATGATTCATAAACATTCCAAAATATATATGGATATTTTTCCTAAAGTATCAAATATCTGATTTTTTTACTCAGGTTTGAGAATGTCACTGGTCTTTTTTACTAAAAAGTCATTTTAAACTGGAAACACGCACATTGAATCATACCGATCACACCATGTATCAATTTTATGTGACACAGATTCCCACATAGAAAAAATTAATTTTGAGTATATATTTTAAATTATAAAGAAATTTTGAGCATGTTTTCTCAGTTTTCAGTGAGTTACACTTTTTGAACTAAAATTTCGATTTTAAACTCATAAAATACCTAGTGAGTCAAACTGGGCACATCATGTATTATATTGAGGTGAGGATGATTTCTAAATTTCAAAAATAAGTTATAGATTTTTATTATAATGTATAAAAATAATTGGGATGTTTTTTTCTATGTTTTTAGTAGGTCATTTTTCCTTTTTAATAAAATTGATGTCAATTTTAAACAAAAAGATGCACATGGAGTCATATCAGTCACATCATGAGTTGGATTAAGGTACTACTAATTACTAGACATTTCAAATCACTTGTGGATCATTTTACAAAATTAAAAAAATAATAGGAATATTGTTTCTTGGTTTTGATTATGTTAGTTTCAATTTTACTAAAATTAATGTCAATTTTAAATAAAAATATGTACTTTGAGTCTTACCAGTGAAACCTTTTTTCGGATTGAGGTAAAGATGATTCCTACACATCTTAAATGAATTATGGATCATTTTCCTAAAGTATCAAAACAATTAGAAAGTGTTTTATTGGTTTTTTGTACATCAATTTTCTTTTTTACTAAAGTGTCCTTTTAAACTGGAAACACACACTTTGACTCATACAGATCACATCATTTTATCAGTTTTATGAAGAAGAATTCCTACATGTAAAGATGATTTATGAATTTATTTCCTAGATTATCAAGAATATATGAGTGAATTTTCTTGGTCTTCAATGAGTAATACATTTTTAAAATCTCAATTTAAAGTGATAATGGATACTTTGAGTCATACTAGGCACATTGTCCATCAGATTAAGGTTCAGATGATTCCTATAGTATAAAAAATGACTTATGGATTTTTGTATTAAGGTATAAAAAATAATTAAATTATGTTTATTGGTTTTTAGTATGTTTGTTTTATATTTTTTATAAAATTAATGTCACTCCTAGATAAAAAAGAAGAACTTAGAGTAATACCAGTCACAATGTGTGTCGGATTGAGGTGCAACTGATTCCTATACATAAAAAAGTCTCAAAATAATCCTAAAATATAACTTTATCATGATTTAAGTTGGAATTATTTATCGAACTGCAAACATTGAATATTTAAACTCTATTCTTAGATGAAAAAAATTCTCATTGTTGAAATATAGTGGAGAAGAGGAATATTATATTCCCATAATACCATGAAAAGTCACCACAATGGGAACACCTGTTTCCTCTAATCTTCTATATTTAAAAAATAAGAATGGTTTTTCAGTTAATAACATAAAGTCAATATGTTGTGTTGAATTTTTGAAAAAGAAAGGAAATGAAAATGAAAATCATAATAACATCAATAAAAAGATACATTTTATCTCTTTTATGGCTTGTTGTAGACATTTGAAAAAATAACATGACATTAGAAAAGATCTATGAAAAAAACTAAATACATATTAAATAATAATAATAAGGAAATTAACATACAAATTGTATATACATTGATGAAAAAAGTATTTAAATAAGTAGTATGAAATTAACTTTTCATGATGGTTGTATGACACATGAGCGTCAGCCCGGTTGGTGAGGACTTCTTAAGTGCATCTAGGTGACCCGGGATCAAATTCAGGAAGAGGCATAATTTCTGGGGGTACTGTAGCAGGACTATAGTAGGTACTATTTGGAACTGTAGCAGCTGTGACTATTCCCATGTTTAGGCCTTCGGGCCACCGATTTAGTCCATGAATCCTTTAAGGCCTTTGGGACACTAAGGCCTTCGGATCAGTAAGGCCTTCGTGCCACCTCATGGGAATATGCAAACCAGAAAACCTACAAGGAACAAGCTCTAGAAGAAGGATGATCAAAGATCTTTCACCATAACATAAGCTAAAAAAATTGCAAGAATGAGAGGGTATGACACCTGCAATCGGGACAAGCATGTGCATGCATAGGAAAGCCTAGCTGAACAACCACGCAAAGGTGGAGGGCTGATATCACGATGAAAATGCTGGGGAGGAGCAGTTCCAAGTAGTTATTTTGGGTTGTATGTAATGTTTGAAGCCTATGGGAAATGAATTCCTCTAAGGCCTATGGGCTATGTAATACTTATTCCTACATGCCTTATAAGGGATCCACCTCACCTCTTGAAAGGTGGATTATCAAAAATCAATAAAAAATGAAGGCCTTCAGGCCATTGGATGGATGATGGTTGTATGCATTCTTGACATATTTCCTTATTGTTAGTATCTCAATTATAAGCTCAAAGTCCAATCTATCATGAACATGAGAAGATTCGATAAAATCCCACAAACTCGAACAAAAGAATCCACCTATATAAAAAACAATTATTATATGTGAAATACTAAAAATAAAAAATAATTAAAAATAAATATGAAAAAATAAATTAATTATATGGAAAATTGGTTTACTGTGAAAACATCAAGATTACCATGGTGAATGAGAAGAGGAAACACCATTTCTCTTCCTACAAATGCAATGGATGGAATTGGAAGGAAATTTATAAATGAAACACTACAGGGGTGTAATATTTTTGAGGGATAAGAAGTCTTTGAAAGTTTTTGTGCCAAAAGGAATGAAAAATTAAAGAAATATTCTAAAATAAATGAACATTGAAAGGAATAATGAAAATTAAATCAATGTTTCATTATAATTCTTTTATTAAAATAGAGAAAGTATATCGTAACACTACCTTTAAATCTTCCCAAAGGGTTTACTTTGTAATAGCTTGTTCTTCCGAGGGATTGGTAACATCTTCATGTGAAAAAGTAACTATTTGCATGATTAGTCAAAAAATTAGTTTATATTATGTTAATAAAGTAGAGAACATATAATATTTTGAAAAAAACATCTAATATAAAAAAAATCTTACCTTCTCATTGAAATATCTTTCATTTTTTAAAAGGTTTAGAGATTTGGTTTATTTACCTAGAATAAAAATCCCAGCTTTATGGTCCCCTCTAATGTAAATGACATTTTATACATTGGGACTAACATGAACTGATTGATTCAAATAATTTCAATATTCTTTTAAGAAAATGGGTAATTGAATTTAAGAAAATAATTACTCCAATATGGTAGATATTATCCTCTAAATTCATTCAAAGATGAAACTTATAGGCAACTGTCATCCTCAACAGCTCATCTCCCGAACCGTTATCATTGCATTTTATTGTTTGACATGCATCATCCATCTCTTGTGTACATGCACCTATGTTGAGTGAAATAATCTATGCAGTAGTCATCCATGGGATAAATAATTCTCAGTGTAGTACAAGAAACATAATATATATGGGGGATGAGTCACAAGAAAAAAAATGAAATAATAACTATTCATGGGATGAAGCTGATGAGAATGAAAAATGTACTATATTGTGTTTTTTGAAAGGGTTAATGCCTCCCATTTGTGAGAGTTCCACCATTGAAACTAGTTATTAACTCATGCCCTATTCATGGTGATACTTGGGGAGGAAAAATTCTTGTATGTGACTCAAGGGGTCTTTATAGGGACATGTTATGATCTATAAATATTTAGGGCCTTAATAAATTCTATATTTATAGAAGAAATATCACTTTCAGTACTTTTAATCCTCAAACTAATACAAGGCCAACCTCTATTGAAATGATTCATCAAGTCTTTCTTAAATGACCTAAACAAATGGAAATATAATATAGGAAATTAGGAGTTATAAGATACCCCAATATGATAAAAAATAATAATAAACTATCGTTTGATCAACTAAAAGATATACTTGTGTAATATATATTTGTAAAATATATATATGTGTATTGTAAAATATATATATTTGTATATTTATTTATATAATATATATCCTTATTTTTATAATATATATATTTTTATTTTATATATTTTTGTAATATAATATATATATATTTTTGTATAATATATATATTTTTATATAATATTTTCATATTATATAAATATATAATATAAATATATATTTATTTAAATATAAACATAATATATATAAATATATAATTTTTTTTGTATTTTTGAATTGTATACATAAAAAATTTTCTAATACATTTGTATAACATATTTTTATTATATATATCATTATAATATAATTGTATAATATATTTATAAAGTATATTTTCATTATATATTGGTATAATATATTTTTATAATATATATTTGTATATTATAATTTTTATTTTTATTTTTATAATATATATATTTTCATAATGTATTTGTATAAATATATCTATATTATATATATATATATATATATTTAAAATATACATATGTGTGTGTCTATATATAAAAAATCATATATTTTACACCTTGATCCAAAACCATGGAACCCTGACTAATTTTACACTTTTCATTCGTGAGCCATGATAAAAATCATACTTCATCCAGCAGACCAATAGAAAATATGTTCGTCAATAAACTTGGTATATGTCTAACTATTTCTATGTTCAGGTAACATTCATGTGAAATATCATTTTAAACAATACCCTCCCCCATAATATGAAGATCATGATCATCAACTAAATGGACATTACTGAAAAAATGAGATACATAATAATCCATGCATCCCTTCTTGGTTAAATATTGTAATGATGTCTCATAATTAATGATTCAAGATTGAAATGGAACCTTTAGACACAACAATGAATAACTACTTCCATTAGTGGTAGTGGGGGGGGGGAGTTTTCATAGAATCTGTAAGGGGTGAGGGTAGAGGAGTGTAAGGAATGATAACCCTATCTCCATTCAACCATAGAACCCCAATAAACATTGTTAACCATAGGAATATGCCAATTGTAAAGCAAGAATGATGATAAAAAATGAAACTACATCTTTCCAAACAATTAATCAATGAGTGAGGATGATGGGGAGAAAATAAGATACCTTGGATTGAATCATTGAATCATCTGAGAGAAATTAGAGATATCGAAATCCTAGAAAACATTTGAGCCTTTGATTTGGTTGACCTTTCAACAGTTCAACCCTTGGATTTGAGCTTTGAAATTGTTTGAGCCTTGATTTGATCTTCAATTCACCAAGGAGGAGGGACGACAGAGGGTGGCTTCCACGGGAAGCTTCGGATATCACAAATAGTTCATGACTGATTGGGGTTAAATTAAATAGATCAAGACACTTTTATGATCGCTTCCAAAAGAAGATGATAAAGATCATTATTATCATCACAAATTAATTAAGTGCTGATATAGGGTTTATAATTATAATTTTATTTTTTTGTAAATATATTAATCTAATTATATATATATTTAATGAATATATATAAATATAAATATAGTAAATATATTATTTATTTAAATATATTTATTGTCATTTTAGAAATTTTAAATTATAGAATTATTTATTTATAATTATATAACTACTTTTTTGAAAAATAATATTAATATCATTATATATATATATATTATTATTATTATATATATAATAAATATATATAAATATATATATAATAAATATATATAAATATATATATAGTAAATATATATAAATATATATAGTAAATATATTCATAATTTAAATAAATTTATTATAATTTTATAATTATTTAAATATATATAATTATTTATTTAAAATTATATAAATTCTTTTTAAAAATAATATTTATTTATTTCTAATTATAAATATATAAACAGATAAATTTTTTAAATATACATGTATAAATATATATATTTATATAGATTTTTTACAAATATATTTTTAACTTTGTTAATGAATATGTAATATTAAGTGCATCCTTTCTAAAAATAAGCGAAATTGAAGAATTAAAAAAGTGTAAACTTTAAAAATATAAAAATATTGGGTATGTTTGATTAATTAGATATAAATTATTAAAAAATGGATATATATTGAAATAAATATGAATACACATTGATAATATTAAAACATAATAAATAAAATTATATAAAATAAAAAATAAAAAATGATTAAATTACCCACAAAATATTTGTGTGTCTGAATTGTATATAAAAATACATTAATTACATATATGTGAAATCAATAAAACATACATTTGATCACTACTAAAAAATTAGCTTATACCAACAGAAATTTATTGACAGATAATATATCTGATGGTATAAATGAGCATTTCCAATAGATATTATGTTTTATTGGTATTAATTTTTAATACCAAAACTTACATTTACCAATAGATATATCTATTAGTATTATTTGTTCAATACCAACATTTCATTTACCAACAGTTGAATCTATTTCTTTAGAATACTAATACTACAATTGTTTTTACTAACACATGAATCTGTTATTAATAATGACTATTACCAACAAATCTTTTGTTGTCAATAAAAAATGTTACAATAAACCATACAATAAAAATGAATTTTATCAATAATCAATTACGAAAAGCATAGTGTGTGTCTATATATATATATATATTATTTTTACGACCAAAGTAATTTTTCTCCGAGGGTTTTATTAAAAACATATCATAATTTATTTTAGTTTTATACTTTCTTGAAATATTATATGTTTATATATTTTTAATACTATTTAATCAATTTTCTCTAAATATTAACTGATTTTATATTTTTAAATATTATTAGTTTAATAAACATTAATATACTTTAAAAAAACACAACCCTAATTCCCCAATCCTCGTCTCTTCCCTGCAACGTTGCCCCGCCGCCTCGCCGCCCCACCTTGCCTCCCGCCGCACCGCCTCGCCTCCCGCCACCCTCGCATCCCCCAGTCATCGTGTCTTCCCTATGCCTTCATTATTCTAACTTATTTATCTCTCTCTACCTCTGCACCGGTGATCTCTTCCTGCACTAAAAAACCTGGTTCATTGTTGTTCTCCCCACTAAAGGATCTCCCTCCCATGGCTTTCCACTTCTAACTCGGTTCTCTCTTCGCTCGCGTTCGGTGACATGTTCTTCTTCTTGAATGTTATGTTGTGTAGGGTCAGTCTTGTATGGTGATTTTAGTGTTGTTTAGTTTTCTGATGGTGTTTTATTTTTAGGGTTTCTTCACCATCATCTAGGATCGAACCTCGGCTGGATTTGATCTTCCGTTTCTCTGTTTTTCTTCAGTGTATGTCGATTTACGCTTCAACTAGCTTCGATCCCCCTATCACTAAGGGTGGATTCAGGTGTCATCTCCAATAGTCCAGCTAGGTCTTAAAGATGGCCCTCCAATCCCCAGGCGGTGTCTGTCTATCCATCTTGATCCAATGGGCACATGATGCTTGTTCATGGTCATGCTCCCTGGCAGTGAAGGGTGGTCAGGTTATTACTATTATTCTATTTCACACCATGTATTTGGCGGGTGGATGTGATGGAGCTGGTTTTTGTTAGAGGTTATTTATTTTTTTGTCTCAAATGGCTGTTGAACAAGTTGATTTGGACATGTCAATTTCCTCTATTGGGTCTTTTTTTCTGGTTCATAAGTCTTTTGACTAAAAAAGAATACACTAAAAAATGAATATGGAGGTGATTCTGGGCTAGATTTGTCTCATATGACAGGTCAGTTCATGGTGAGGAACACGTGTTCAGCATGCTATTGATGTAAAAGAAGGTGGATCTCCTCTATTTGTCATAGAAAATGGGAATCCTAATAGAGATTCATATTTTTATGTTGCTTACCTTTTTTTCATTCCAATTTTGTTTTTGGTTGTCAAGTATTTATTCATGTTCATTCCCTTATTTTTTGTTCTGTTATGATTTCTCATGATGTTAATTATGGTACATTGTGGTGGGGCATTGGGTTTGATGTCATCAAATTATGTACAGATGTTTGATTAGATTATTAGGATGGGAACACATTTGTTATCTGGTTCTATTTTACCTTTTTAATTATTTTTTTATTGGATATTTTTATCTCATTTGTGAGTGTTCTTTTAGGTATTAGGGGTTGTATGCAGAGTGAATCGGAGGTGGTCATTGAAGTGGTGTAAATGCTGGAGGAGAGTTAGTTTGATGTCCTTTTGAAGATAGGAATGCAAGGATGATAGAGGTTGTCATATATAATGTTATTCATGAAGTTTTTCAATGCTTCTATCATAGTGTTATGGTTTCCTATAATTGGAAACATTTGGTCTCATATTCACTACACTCGCCCGATACGCACTGCATTATTCTAGTTTGGCATGTAATTGTTATCTGCCATCTATTTTCTAACAAATTTTTCTTTGCAAGCATACCATGTATTTTTCACCTTCAAGTTATCAGAATCTCATACCTTGTGTTCTTTTGTGTCAGTAATGACACCTGTACTGACACCTTTACTCCTATCTTTTCCAATTCATGCATTTTCACTTTTTACTTGCTTTACTTGTATGGAATTCATAGTACTAATCACATTAACACCACTTTTTTGTTCTAGGGTTCTGGTTAATGCATAAAAGAAATAGCAAAAGGTTCATAAGGCCACTTTTCAAGGCCTTAAATAGACGATCTCTTCTACTTCAAAGTGGATTACATGGTAATATCAGTAGCACTAACACCAGGTATCAACATTGGATTCTTGATAATGTTTCATCCTATGATATAAAAACATAAAAATTCCTTTAAAATTTATTTATAAGATCCTTTATAACACCCATTGGAAGAACGATGCAAGCTTTTGGCTCTTAATGCTCGACGATGAAAGAAAAAATCGGTCACTGATCCACTTGAACTAAAAAATACCTACTTTTGTTCCCACATAGGATTCCTGATGTTTATTAGGTCTATTTTAAAAAACATTCCCACAAGCCTGCACTACCTTGTTGTCTTCTTTTCTCAATCATATGACGAAACTGACTTGATATTTTCTTATGTAATGGCATGCCAAATCACTCAACCCTCTCTCTTCTATAGCCAAATCAGGTTTCAACTTTTCGATATGTATGTAAAGATTTTCAATGTACTTTTAATTTTTCATACTCCCCAAGCATATTCTCTCACCAATTTTTCATTTGTTTTGTTCTCCAAATTCTTGTACTCTAGAGGAAAACCAAGAATAAATAAACAGGGGTTCACAACCCTTTTCCCATTTTTTCGATGGTAACAAAGTCTTTTCTCATTTTTTTGGGGGTAAAAAAGTATTTGTTGAACATTACACCTTGATGAACCATTGAATCCTCTAATTGGAATCCAGACGTTCGCAACCTTTACATACATAATGTCAAGCTCCTGAAAACCTTAACAAAGGTTCATGCCAACTGTTGTCACAACATCGAGTGCTAAATTTGATATGAGATCCCTAAATTGGCTAGTAAATTTTGTACCGATGAAACTCTTCACCATTCCAAGCATTACAAAATGATCATTCACATTGACATGCATCATAAAAATTTATTATTTTCTTAAACAGATTTTTAATGTTCCTGGTGATGATAATAATACATGAATGATGTTGATTTTTTACTTTTGTTTTTACTTGAAAATTCCTATACCTATTTTGGATGAAAAGAATAAAGTTGTTGGAGATGTGGACATGGACATGTAGTATTCCATTTATTCCTTGATAATGTGTATCCTGAAGAGCCAAAAGGTTTTACTTCATTCGTATTTGTTCATGGAAAGTACAGAGTATTCAAGACCACATGTTTAAGGTAATATATTGATACATCATTACGGTTTTAGTGTTATCACTAACATCTTAATTTCCCTCACCTATTTATAATGACTTGGTTTGAAATATGAAATCTGGTTTAGTGTTCTCACTAACAATATATTAATGCCTTGTTCATTTATGAAATCTATGCCTCATCCGTGTGTGCAATTTATGTAGAAGCCATGTGTGTTTCTTAGTGTGTGTGAAATCTATAATCTATTTACTGTTTGTAGAATCTGGAATTTTCATTGTAGGGAGAGAATGAACATCGAAGGTGAGGCCCACATGGTCTGGCCTGTGGTGCAATATTACCAACTTCGGAAGGGGAGGTATAAGGCCACAAAGAAGAGGGCTGGATGTCCTACCCTCAAGAAGATACTTGATGAACATGTACCTGTATAGTTTATTAGATGGACGAATCAATATTGACATACATTTTTCAACTAGCAGGTAAAGGGAAAAGTCATCTAAGAAAAAAAGGTACATTCACCTCTCTTTCTCCAAATTAATCAATTACCCTGCTACAAAGAACCATTGGAAAGCTGAAATGTGCACTAGTTAAATTCAATGAGTAATTAGAAAGTATACTGCAATTATTAGGTAGATAGAATATTTTTAGACCTTTGAATATTTTTAATTGGTATAAATACAATTTGAATTTATGTCTATCCAATATATCCCCTAAACTATTTTTCATCTGGGTTTCTTAGTGTTCCACATTGCAAAAATAGTTTGGATTCCACATAGATTGCACCCATGGCCTGTGTGTGAAATCTGTAATCTGAATTCTGTTTTAGATTTCTCATTTCATTATCTTTATAACCTGGTATCTATTTTAGTGTTATCATCATTATTGATGATAGGGAATGTGAATAATAAACTGATGTGTAATATATTGGGAATTAATATTCAAGTTATAGTTTAATGGAACATCTAGGTTTGTGTACTAATGAGTGATGTGACCAATCATTGTATGTCTTTTTGTCCTTTTCTTGATTCTCAGGCTCTTTTTTGGCATTCCAGTGGCAAGGTGTATAGGTACTTATCATTTTATTTAAGGGAGGGTATCACATGTAGCCTGTAGAATCTGTGACCGGTAAGCTTATTCCTCAACAAATGAAATTTTATTTTTTTTGAATGTCCTTAATTTAATTATGGAGGTGGCTTTGGATCATGGTTTGATATTCTGATGTGTTTTTCCTACCATTAATTTATTCACAGTTTTGATGTCATCACAATTTTGTGCACATTCCTTTAAAAATTATTAACTAGTTTCTTTTTATCTTTAATCAATCTTGTTGATGGAATTAGAATGGAAATTATAAGACAAACCAGTAGGATAGAATAAAACCGAGTAAGTAAAATAGCCTTTATAAAAATAGGATTTAGGGGAACAAAGTAGTATTAGAGGAAGAAGGTCCCCCCCTGGGGGTATAAAAGAGGATTTTTATCTTTGATCAATTTTGTGGTGTTCTTGAGGTTTTCATTTGGAGTCAGCTGACCTGTTCCTTGATGTTTTCATTATTTGTTTTTTTCAAAATTTTGAACTTCTATACTGCAGTAACATTACCAATGCTGAAGTCACTACTCATTCCCCTCTTTTCATTTATCCTCGAAACGTTAACCAATCAGAAATCCAATACGGCCTTCAATTTCTTTGTTTTTCTTTAAATGATTTTATATTCTTTATTATTTTCCTCCAGCATCTTGCATAATCTGTATTCTTTTTCCTGAACTATATTTTTTCTGGTCTTTTAATATATTTCCATGCCTCTATAATCTTGTCCCCCTGTTGTCTTCCTCTAGGTTTTTTGTTGCCTTTTTTGTCATACTGCAAATTTTTCTTCTTGTATTTTGTTTTATTCTAGTTTTTGTCCATTCTGCTTGAATTTTTGGTTTCATTTTATGTTACACTGCTTTTTTTAATGAATTATTTGTTAAATAAAAGGCTGTATTTGAATGTTTATTTCTTTAATGTTCAGGTAATACCTTTTTTGAAAGTCAAAAGAAATTTCAACACAATTCTAGTAAGTTGAACACAAATGTTAATTTAATGTTGTGAAAGTACTACCTTTTTTCCTTTGGGGTAATCTATTTCTGTCACATGATTATGTACCTCCGTCAACCCCATATGAGGTTTTTCTTTATCTATTTGCTCATTTTTTGCCTCATATTTTTTTGTTTGTGTATAGACTAGAGCTGGCATGAATGGGACTGGGGCTGAAGTTGGCATAGACTGGAGCGGGCATGGATGGACTGGAGATAGAGCTGACATAGATTGGAGCTGACATGGATGGGGCTAGAGCTAGATGAGTTGGCATAGACAGGAGATGACATGGATGATGCTTGAGCTGGCATGGATGGGTTGGGGCAAGGGCTGACATGGATGGGTCCATTCTAGAGTCCCTAGAGATTATGGGCCGGAGCTACAGGGGTGGTTGATCCTGTTTGGGGGGATCCTGCATGGTGGATAGAGTTGTGGAATGGAATTGTGTGTGTGGCGGGGGGGGGGGGGGGGGTGAGCAGGATTATTTCTAGTGGGGATTCAGTATTTTCTATTTCTAATGAATTTCATTGTTAATATAATTAATTCTTGTCTAATTTTGAACAGGTGTTAAAATAGTAGTTTGTTTATTAATTAAAAAATATGTATTATATATGATAAATTAATAAATAAAATATGAAATTTTACTCACAATAAAAATTTATAATTTTCATTTAAATGTATTTTATAAATAAATATTATAAACTAGTATTATTATTACCAAAAAATAAAATTGTTACCAGAACCTGTTTCTAAACACCTTAACCAACATATATATTATTTGTTGGTCTTATTATAATTACAACAGAACTATTTTATCTGTCGCATAAACATTTAGTGACATAGTTTTTACCAATAGTTTAGTGACAAAGACATATATGTTGGTAAAACTTTTTACTAACAGAAAATGCACTTTTACCAACAGATATGTCCCTGTTAGAAAAAGTGAAATATTTTGTAGTGGATCTATGTTAAATTGTAAAATCAAATTACATTCAATTATGTCCATTTCTTGATGCAATTAGTTAGTATTTTTAATTCATATTAATTTTTTATTATAAATCTTTATTCACTAAATATATTACTTTTTAATGTAAAACATTAATATTTTGTATTAGATAAATCATATTTATACACATTCATATATATCTATATATTTAATATATACAATTTATTTATATTATTTATAATTATTTAATTAATAAAACGTTTAATATTTTTCTCAATTTACTTATTTTTAATTTTTACTTGTTTAATTTTCATTTTACTTATATCCATATATTTAATATATACTATTTATTTTTTATTTATAATTTATATATAATATAATCAATTTATTCATTTTTATCAATAATTATTTAATCAATAAAGTTATTAATATTTTTAATAATAAACTCATTTTTAGTTTTTATTTATTTAATTATTTCTTTTTATTCAGAATTTTATTAATGCTAAAAAAGTGTTGATAAAGGATCCCTTTATGGGAACTAATAACAAAGCACCGATAAAGGGTACCCTTTTTTAGCACTAAAAATAATGTTCTGATAAAATGAACCATTTATCACCAATAAAAATAAAGCACTGATAATGGGAACCCTTTATCAGTGCTATAAAAAAGCTCTGACAAAAGGAACCATTTATTAGTGCTAATAATGGGAACCATTATCAGTTATTTTTCCTAGTGTTGATAAACACCAATGTAGTTAAAGTCATGTTTTGTAGTAGTGATCAATGACCCTGCCCCTTAGTCTTTCAATCTCATCTAGTCAGAATCATCCTTGATTCTCCTATTGAAAATAAAGGCATTTCACCCAATCCATGGTCCATCGTATGATCACCTACTACCCTAGGATTCATTCCAGACCTAGAAGAATCTACCCATTCTATATCCATCCTATATAAAACAATCTATGATCACAACTAATCTTCTCATCAGAATCCATGTTAAAAAACCCAAGTTCTTGGAATCTTTCCTATCATTCTATCCAAAACCTAAACATAGATACCAAGGATCCTCAAGTTCCTTTCATCAAGAAAGCCTAATGTGTCTCTATTCATATACCATAAACCTGGTAAAACCTTTAATGCACAAGTTTCATAACATGAAGAATCTACCCATGATTTACACCTCTAAAGGAACTCATATGTTTGGGATGACCCCTCTCTTAGTTTACTCTCATATATCACATAACTTATATCCACAATAATACCCGACTTTTAAATATCATGATATATATCTCAATGATACTAGGATCTATGACCAAACCCATAAATCATATCTCACATAGGTCACAGTTCATGGGAAAAAAATTCTATTCTTATCTCAATATCACTCAACAACTCACATACCAACACACCCTCTCTATATTTCTCATATACGATACCAACATCACATGTGAAACCAATACCAATCCTCATACACCCATACTTTATGGGAATCCACACACTATACTACCAATATCAAGGATTAGATCTCATATATTAGTATATAATGACATCAACCTAAGATGATCCACGTTGAGTAAACCATAGTTATATGGTACAATTAAGTAGAATTATTCCAAGAAGCTATTAGGGAAAACACCATATAGGTTTTTGAAAAATCATTATGTAATTGAACATGTTTTAAAATCACCCACATTGGATCCTTTTATAAGTCATTAATATGTATACCATCCCATTATAGATCTCAATAGACCCATTACACCGAGGGACTATACATATTTCACCAAGGAGCATCCCTCCATCGAATCCACATGACATGTCATATGAGAAAATATACTGTGGTTCAGATGAGTAGAGTTAAGCTACTAGGATATATTAAAAACACCATATAATTAATTGTTGACACTTTAGAAAATTAATTCCTATCATCAGTGACATAAACACCAATAAATAACGCATATATCATGTGAATCTAATGTGTTAAAAATGATATATATACACTCTATCCTCTTATCAATGATCAAAAATACAAAACCAATAAATTATAAATACAAAATCCAAGTGAACTAAAATAATTGAAATCATACAACAGTAAAAGAAAAAACAAAGAAAAGAAATCCCATACCTCTAGTAACTTAGACTTTCTATTAGAAAAATTGTTAATGATAAACCAGTATGAGGTTCAAACATGCTTTAAAATGTCCCAAATACTTTTTTACCATATCCCAAATAGTAAGACAAAATATAAGAACAAACTGATACCACATTATAATGTCCCTTTTTTAGAGAGCATTGATCGGGGTCCCAATTGGTGTCACCACATGACCTCAGGCATGACTTTCTATATTCTAGAGAAGACTGACTAGTAGCGAGTGTCTTGAGTGTTTCTGTAGGGATAATATACCCTCATATTAGAGTATAATATTCATTTAATTTTTCAAATTTTATACATAAAAATAATAATTAGTGTGTATATATCAAATAAACTATAAGTGTGTTATAAAAAATGAAATGTGGAGGATACAGTCATACCAACATATGGCCATACTAGCATACATCAACTGATCACCCATTAAGAAAATCACATATGAAATCAAATGAAGAATAAAATAAGAGGCTTTACAAGAATATTTGAGATTAATCACATATTGGTCTCTATATCCCATCTAATATATCTATCTCAATCATAAATCTTTTACCCTATTTCAAACATAAATCAATGATTAGAGAAGTGTACTCCAGTACAAAAGTATCAAGGTCACCCAAGCACGGTGAGAGAAAAAATCAGTAGGGAATCACCTACAATATCCCATGAATAATAAGTAAAAATAGTTTATATATAAGTGATATGGAATAAATAAATAAATAAATTGCTGAATTGTAAATGAATAATGAGTGTCAATCCATTGTTTCTAACACGACACTCAAGATCAATTGTACCTTCTTCAGCTAGTATCATAGTGTCTCTTATCTTATGTAATGACTATAAGAAAATATACCAATCACTGAACATAAGAAACCAATAGGTTGAAATATAAAAATCCTTGAAACATGATGATACTACCTAGGGATATCTACATCTAACCTGGTAACATTGGAAATATCTACTCAGGGGTCTCATCATCCAACTCTAAAACCATGAGAATCCTACATAGTGGGAATCCAACCGTGAAACCATATATAACATTCACCATGAAAATTATCAACCTCAAACCATCATATCCCATAAACATAGTGGGGGTGGGATTCCAAACCCAGTATAGGTATCAGGACCTACTTTCATAGAGATAGATATTCAACCTATAACTCGACACCACAATCACATACATCACACATATGTCTATATATATATATATCATATAAAACACAAATACCCATGGGAACACCCTCTCTGTAACCATGTTCCATAGAACATACATAATAAGGGGTACATCCTCCCTAGAACCTCATGTCAAACCACACACATTGGCCACCTATCCAAACCCATAATGTGTCTTTCATGATGGCCTCTTTAGATCACATCCCATACCCTATCATAGTACCCACTCTAGATGAAAATTGTTGATCCTTGTGTTATAAGGTGATAATTGAGATCAACACCATATTTATACTAATAGTACCCCGCTTGAGGGCCAATGTTATGTTAGGGGAACTCACCAGGTCACAAAAGTCACACCACATCATGAAAACCCTATTTGGAGTCCTCAATCTCAATTTTATATCTCAAGAAAAGCTTTCCACTAAGAGTTTATATCACCCATCGACATCACCATGATCACACTTTAGCATCACTAGCCTCAAAATGAAAATCATTTCTTGTATCACTCTTAAAAGATGTTATAATGACCATCTTATATCCTAATTCATAGGTTGGTCACTCATCCAACCTATAAATATTTCATACCTAGGGTATACCCACATAAGCACTCACATCTCAGTGGGAAATAGATTCTTACCCCATACATGCATAAATAGACTAAGGTCATAAGGCATATCATGGTTTCATAAATCTTACTAGGGGAAACAATTATCATTTATAACACTTCATTAATTAGAGGATTCAAAAGGAACTTATCCCCATGCCATATTTGTTTAATTTTATTCATTTTATTCAACTAACACCCCTCAAAATCTATATATCTCATGGAATAAAATATAAACCAAACATAAACCATCAAAGACCAATGGAATATACATAGTTACTAAGGTTCATCATGGACAAGGAACATTATTCACTCAATTAATAAGAATTTGATTTAAAATAAAAATATTAATTTAATAAAATGGTTAATCAACCTGAGTGGAGATAACATAAATAACATGAATACATAAATAAAAATCATTTACTAATGGGATATGATCAATGGAAGACATCCCTCACTAATTTCATCTCCTTTAAATCATAAGACAAAAACTTCCCAATATTTTCTAATCCTCACATCACCTCCATAGGTTCAAAATCAAGCTATAAATAAAAATTTAATTAATTATAACAATTTATAATTAATTAATAAATTTAATTAAGTTAGAAATAATATCGAAAATCTCAACGGGCATCATACATTTTCTAAAACCGTGAGTAATGGGGTGTGTTTCAATCACTACACTCACTTGGACCTAATCCATACAAAATTACCAAGTAATACACATGGTATAATGACTAGTTTCATCTAATTTAGAAAAAAATATAAAATGAAATTATATGAAACTGCACCTCAATGAAAACAGTATGTGATAACATGGGTTCACCTTTTTGGGACATACTCAATATATATCAAGTAAAATCCCTATCATATAAAATGATTTAAACCATGATCTAGTTGAAATATTTAATGATCCATAATCAAAATTGTTTAAAATAATATATGATAAATGGAAACAAAAATAAAAGGAAGTCATGGAAGGAAATACCTCAAATAACCATAAAAATCATAGTGCAATGAACTCAGAATGAAGTTTAATTGAGAGAGGAATAGAGGGGGCAAGATAAAATGGTACCCCTTGTATGGATCATTTGAAGTTGAACCCTTGTAGTTTTATTTGTGAATTACTAGTTTTCCCTTATTTTTAAAATATGTCTACTGTCTGATTATAGTGCGACCATCCCTATGAAGTAGGGCTATCAACTAGACTCAACTATGTTAAATAGTGACTCGAGATTATTGGTATGACAACTCCCAGATAGAGGTCCTACCATCAATGGGAACCCATTATGACATGAACTCTCTTAGGTTATGACATGACCTACTTCAAGTTATTGAATTTAAATACTCAAGCCACCTGACCCACCTATAATGGATACTCTACCTCTAAAAACATCATTATGATCTCTTTACACTTCAAAAAATATAACTTAGAGATGCTCTGACTCTCAAAATTCCATTATTAATCCCAATTAAATACATGAACTCTCTTATAAATACAAAATTTTTAATTCATTTTGAATTTAGAACTTGAAACAAATTATTTACCGTTATGATTTCTTATGCTTAAATTTGTGACACATGACTATGTAATAAACTATAAATCATAACTGTATATCATGTTTCCACATCCTTGTTTCATGATATATATTATTCATACATGATGGTTTTTTTGATTCTATATGCTTTATTCCATGGTATGTACTACACTATAAATTATATTAATTAACTCTTTGTTCCCTTGATCTTTTAATCATATTTTCATTAACATGTTATTTTTTATCAAATTATTATTGTCAAATAATTTATATAAATAGGTGTTTGATGTCACTACATATATTTTTTCCATTTCCCCAAGAAACTATATTTAATATTTTTACTAATAAGATGTTATGGTTTGAGATGTTTATGGAAGATATTGAAGAAAATATGTGTTTTATGTAATTTATATAGTTAATATACATATAACAAAACCATTGGGTTCTCTAATTGTAATTTTATTTATGAGATATAATGTTTTAATTATGGAAATGATATAGAATACATGCATTTTATGATTATGTTATATCAGTTGGTTTTAGAGTGGGGTTTTTTTATTTTCAGATTGGGTTATGAAGAATAAGAGGATATAATCTAAAAAACCCTATGATGAATGAAAAGTGATATAGTATGAACATAAAGTATCATAAGTTAAAATAAAGGAGTTATAGAATAAGAAATATCATGATTGATATTTCAAATTTCTATGATGGTTGAATTATATATTATAGGATTTTATCATGATTTTTAAGCATATTTTATTATTTGGTTAGAAATTTTATCATGAAAATGAAGTTGTGAAATGTGTTTATAAATAATATCATGTGTCTTATAAACAATTAAAGAGGCACATTTTGCATAATTTCTTGATATAAAGGAAAATATCCATAAATTCCTATTATAAATAAAACTTTTAGTTTCTTAGTATTACCTAATATTGTGTGGTTTACATCTTGTTAGAAATTACATTGTGGGTCATGATTATCTTATAGATACCATCATTTATTTTCATGAGTGTTCGATAACTAAAATTATGAGGACATAATTTATTTAGGGGGGGATTTAACACCCCTTGTTTTAGGGAACATTTTAATTCCTTAAGCTATATGTTTGTCATTAATAATTATGATTTTATATTAAATTAAAATATTTTAACTTTAGTAGGATGAAAATCATTAATGATATGAATTAAACTAACAATATTTTATTCACTAATATTGAAACATCATAAAAAAATTGAATAAAACCAAGTAGTACACACCATAATTATTACATACAAAGGATGATTTCATCAATTAAAAGATAATAAATTAAAATTGGAAAATAAATATAACTAGAAAATATTTTTATAACTATAAAATCCCCTGGATCATCCTATCCATTAAGAATCACCATTAGTAGAACTAAAGATACAATGAGAAAGAATACCATAAAAAAAGAATTTTTTTGTAAAATTATAATATAAAAACTATAGGAATGAGAATTGTGATATGTAAAGTTATAATGGAATTAATTTATCAGTGGTAATTAGTGTAATATAGAGGTTGTTTTATTGTTATAATGGGGTATATAGTTATCGGGTATAATACTTGTAAACATATTACTAGCCCAGAATTAATGGTATACTGTTGATATAAATAATGTTTATATATATTTTAATTAAATATATAAAAAGTATAAAAAAATTATTTTCATTAAAAAATTTTTTTTTGAATATAAAAAATAATAATTCATTTGTGAAAATTCCTTTAATTCTTAAGAAATTATTTTTATGAAATATGAATTTTTATTAAACTTTTTTCATTTAAACAACAGTTTCAATAAAATTGATTGATGAAATAAATATATTGATTTTTAGAATAATAAAATAGCATATAAAAAATAACAATGAAATTATAAGAAATAATAATTTAATTATTTATGTCGAATGAGATATATTTAATAAAAAATTATTATTTTGGTATATTAAATGATTTTAATTAAAATAAAACTTTCTAATATTTTGTTTTTAAAATATAATTAAATGTGTTTTTTTATAAATTAAAATAAATAATAATCCAAAAATTGATTATCAATTAGTTGTAATTAAATATAAAATCATTTAATGGGGAAATATATATTCTTCAAATAACTGATTTATTTTCTATGTATTGTGAATTTTTATCTCAATGAATTGAATTGATCAATAACATAGAATGATTTTATTTAAATTAATATATATATATATGTAAATATATTAAAATATAAATTATGAAATATATAATGAATATTACATGGAGAAGAATGATAAAAAATTTATTTTATTCTTAAAAATACAATTTTCTAAAAATATTTTTTTCCATGCTACATGTTCTTATATTAAATTTTTTTTTATCACTTTTAAAAATTAAATATAATAAAATGAATTTAATATTTCAATTGATCATGTTTATTTTATTTAATATTTTTATTCATATTTTTAGGCATAAAATTATGTTACCGAGGTAAAAATTGAGTTCCCATGGTAAAACTAAAATGTGGTAAAAGGGCCAAAACAAGTTGGTAAAGTACTCAAAAAATATCTCAAAATGAGTTTAAGGAAGAATTATCAACCACGCATTATCTTGTATCCATTATTTTTCCACTTTGGATCCACTTTTGATGAGAAATGACATTCCTTATTTATTAAGGGGTATTCGTGATAATGCCACTCAAATGTCACTTATAAAAGGACCCCTTATATACCCACTTTAATGAACACCATTACATAGGTTTAAAATTTAATACATACCAATTTTTTATCCTTAACAATCCCCTCTCTCATTTTAAAAAATCTAGTTACAATAAGGAGTCCCAAATCCTTCAATCAAATAGTCACTCTAAGAGATGATTAAAGTATTTAATGTAAGTATTTCCCACTCCCTAATCATTTCATCTTAATATTTATAATCCAAAACTTATACAATAAAATTTATTAGAATAATAAAATTATTCTTAAAACATCATTCTTAAATAACGGTGGTACTATATCTATAGAATAACATGTTCTTATCCATTTATTCATTATAAAGTGTTCTTATTTGGGTCCGTTTACCACCTGAATGAATGAAATTATAACGTTTATACAAATAATGATTAATAAAACATAAATACTGGGAATATGATATAATAATGAAAAATTTAAGATTTATTCATAATTTTTTAATGGTAGTTTATATAAATATATTCATTAATAAAAAATCAACTCCTTTTGTTGAATTGAAATTCACAAAAAATGGATTTTAACCGCTCTTTACAAAGAATCTTCATAACCACTATCAAGAAACCATTTGAATTAATAACTATATTAAACACACATATGATACCTCCATGAAAATTATAGAGGTTTTTAATAAATAATAAAGGATTAAGGACCACAACCACCATACTAAAGCGAGTGTAGAAAAAACATGATAATTAACACCAAAATATTAATTTAAAAAAATAAATGGTTAATAAATAGGTAGTAATATATAATAAATTAAATGGAATCAATTTATATAAATAAAAATATTGTAATTTTATAGATTAATTATAAACTTAAATTTATTATATAGGAGGTTATAGTTAATCTGACCGTGTGGGAATCCATGTTATGAGTTTTTCATCTCAATGTTCCTTATTTATGATTTGTTTCTTATTAAGAACATATTTTCATATATATGGTGTATATAGTTACTCTTCAATAGATTTTTCATAATTACTTTTTTATTCATTTTATTTAATGTTCCATTTCATGTTACACCTTTCATGGGATTTTGATTAAAAAGTTACTAAACCTATATGGTTTTTATTAACTCAATTTATTTTCATTGAGTTATAATCATTTTTAAATTATTTCTACATGATTACATTATCTCTACATATAGTTTAGTTTTCTATAAGAATATTTATCTCCAATTATTCACATTTTTCCATATTAATTATTATCTTAAAAAAATAATTTTATTAAAAATAAATATGTTTTCTTTTGGATTCAATTTTCATTTTATTAGTTCGTAATATTTCTTATTTTAATATGATCCTATAGGTTTGTAATATTCTACCATCCGTCTATTTCATATGATATTTCCTTATTATTTTTTAAAATTAAATTTTCTTGAAAAATATTATTCTATGGTAGATTGGTTTCTTCATAATAATATATTATTGTTAAGAATAATTCTCATCCTCTCTATATCACATATTCCTTATATACATAAATGTTTTCTTTCCTTATTTTTAAATTAAAATATGTTCTATCTTTTCTACTCTATATATTTTTATTTGTATATCTACATAATAATATTTTATAACTCTTTCATCAATATGGGTTTTCTCTAAAACTACCAAAAAACATAAAAAACCAATTATTTTATCATTCACATATTTTATGTAATTCAATATAAAGTTATTTAATTTAATTTTATTTTTTCAAGGATCCTTTATTTGTGATTGTTTAATTTTTTTTCTCAAATCATTATTTCCACCTTCGGAAAAATAATTTTAGAATGTGACTTGTAACATAATCTTTTTTATGATAAAGTTAAAATTGTTTGATGAAAACTCTTTTAGTATTTTACTTCTGTATTAATATCTATTTAAGAAAATTTTAAAGACCATAATCACCCTATGAATTTTCTTAAGATATAATTCTTGTGGATTATTATGTTTTTGGTAACAAGTATTCTTATTCTTGATGTCTTTTTATTTGATACCATTTGAAAATGTTTTGTAACCTATCATCTTTTTTGGCGATTTTTCCAGATAAGATATATGATTATTTTCATATGTCACACATATGTATGTTTTATCATTATGTTATGAGTGGATCTTATATAGACCTCAAATTAATTGGGTTAAAATTTATATCTCTTGATATAACAATATTATGCATAGATAGGTTTGTGATTAGCTTTGTTCAATTTTTGTGTGTGGTTATGATCGGGGTTAGTTATGATCAAACCATTTTGTGTGACACTTTTATGATTTCATAGGGTTATGTTTGTTCCAGATGACTTAATTATAAACCATCACTTATTACTATTGTTCCATTTTTTTCACATTCTTATTCTATTATATATTTTTTGATATGTGTGGCTAATTTTGAGGTTATATATCAATATACCATGATCTATGTTATTATATCATGTATTATAATTAACTATAATGATCCCATGATATTTTAATTAGATATTTCTTCCATGATCATGTTTTATCACATGATTATTATCCAATAATTTATGATTCATTGATATTTTTTCCCTTATTGAGTATTTGAGTTTGCTCTTTATTATGTTTTCAACTTCAACGGGAAATTATTTACAAGATTATATTTAAAAGGAACTCATGTGTAGTTATTTTTGTGGGAGTTATTGAATAAATAATGTGTAATAATGAATTTATTTGGATAATATCTAAAGAAAATAGGCCTTTAGGTTTAAGGAATGTGAGTTTATTTATGAGATGAACTGTTTAAATTATAGAAATTTTATGCTTGCTATTCATGGGTATTCTGATATAGATTTTAACATAAGGTGGTAATTTTATAGTTTATTATGGTGGTTGGTTTTTTCTTTTAATTTTTGGGTGGTATTATAATTTCACTATTATTTATATATTTAATTAATTCATATTTTTTGGATCATTACTCTTTAAATAAATAATTTAGAGCTGAGATACATTAAAATTGGTGATGTGGATATGTTAAGTGATGTGGTGGGGATAAATATTTTGTTGGAATGAGGATTTAGAGTTATTATGTAATGGATTAATACAAGGAATTATTTTATAGAAAATATAAATTGATTTGAGGAAATAATAGAGTTAAAGGAAATTGAATTGAGAGAAATTAGTGGTCACTCTTAGAAATACCTAAAAAATTCACAATCCTCTAAATTATATCAAGAGATGATAACTCTTTGTGACTATGTCTATTGTAGTGAATCAAAAAAGGTAAATGAATGGTATTTTTGAAGGATGATTTATGGAAAACATAAAAGGATCAATTTATTTATTCAAAATTATATAGGTTCTATATACATCCATTTATTCATTGTATTCTCTATGGTATTTATATTGAGTTATTAAATGATAATTTAATCTATGGAAAATGAGGAGGAATTATAATCATAAATAATTATTGATTCTAAAGTTCCTATTTAATAGTTTCATTTGTTGTCAGTGAGTCAATATGTGTTTGGTGAAGGAATATGATGGCGATTCCTAGAGGATTGTTACAGAATAATGAGTTGGAATTTGATTTCATACATGATAATATATCAAAGTCCATAAGTTGAGTTAGTTTATTCCCTAATAACTGGTAAAGGACATTTGAAGCTAAAACATGAATATATGATGTGGAAAAGTTTAAGAAAAAGTGGGAAATCAAATGTGATGATTGATTTACTAATACTCAATGAAATATTGGACAAGTGTTGGTGGATATAGAGAAACTATATATAGAATTATGGAAATAATTTTGTGTTGATTGAGAAAGGATAAATATGGTTTGAGTGGGATCTGATTTAAAGTGAAACATTTAAGTAATTTATAGAATAAAAATAATCTACATGGTTGATCCATTGATATTATTAGTTTTTCAGATTTGTATGGTCAATTGATATGGTTGATTGTTTTTTCATAGGGTCGATCCATTGTTACAATTTATTTTATTCTTCACACAATCAATATTCCTGACTAGTAAGTTGTATATGTGGACAATCTATTAGAGGAAAATTAACATGGTTGATCCAAACTGAGACATGTAGTCAATCTATTAGAAATCTATTCAAATAGTATATCTACACTGTTAATCTAGAAAGAGACATGTGTTCATTATAATGTGTTTTTATGCCACTAATCTATAATATAGAATTTAGTTACATGCCTCATTTTCCATATTCATGGATTCTTGTATTTATTATGTTATGAAACATATATTGAGAATTTTTTAAGGATATGTTGGGTAAAAATATGAGTTTTATTTAAAAAAATATAAAGAAAAAAACTATATGATGATTTAAGCACTATTATTCACTAACCATACATCAAAGGGATATTGTGATTCATTCCAAGAATCAAAGCATCAAACCGATTGTGATTCTTTGATATTGAAGGAGTTCCCATCGATGATGAATTTAAAGTCTATAATGATATCTACACCGAATTGATTGAGTCTATACTATAAATAGATTTAAATAAAGATTCCACAACACCATAGGGATTATTCTATTTCAATGTTATTGACTGTGATTTCCCATGTGATTTAATATAAGATTACCACATCATAGTTGAAAGTTCCATATGTCAAAGATGCATATGTACATGTTCCTAGATATTTATATAGAATTATTGAATATGATTTCATGGATAATAAAATGAAGGAAATATACCATGTTTTTTTGGAATCTGATAGGAATACTTGAATGTAGGATTTTGAATGAAATTATGAGGGATAATTAAAACTATAAATATATTCAATCATTAAATAATAAGATCATATCTTCTGAAGTTTGATAGTGTTTCCAGAATGCTATTGGAAAAAAATATCCACATTGGGTTATTCTATAAAATTATATATCTATATATATATGATGCTGGTATCAAATAGGAATGAATATAGATAATTGAGAACTTGTAAAAAACACGTGTGAGTATTATGAAAGAATGAATTTTCTAGCATTAAATAGAGATATTGCTTCTAAATCCTAGAAATATATTATTAGTGAAGAATAATTTTAACCCCATGTATTAAAAAAGGAAAGGACTCAAATTATTCAATATCTAGAGTGATTTCGAGACCATTAACATTAGTCATCATTATGAAATTATGGTGTCTATAATGGTGTTTTACATGGATGAACTAGATCTTCTTCACCAATGAAGGAAGATCATCATATGGGGGAATATAAGAAAATCTTAATAAGGAGGATATATTTTTACTACCAGATCTTCATTAAAGTGGAGATTGTGACTTTTGTATCTAAAAAATTTAAATTTATAATGGTGATGCCAAACCAATTTCTGGAAGAATTATAGTTGGGGTATATAGCTAACTTATATTACATTCTCTTAAAGATTTAGTAGATAATCCATTATAGGGTTTCTAACCAACTTGTAAAAGAGTAGTTTTTTAATGATCAACCTTTTAAATAAAGTGTTCTTCAATTTATCTCTCTCTCATTATTTACTACACAAAAGGTTAGACTTTTAGATAATATTAAGTGGTGTAAGAAAATTAATAGGTTCAGGAGGATGAATTAAAATAATAAGGAATTAATTAAATAATACCCCTAATTAATCCCCCTCTTAGTAGTTTATTAATCATGGGAACTACAGTTGGTATTAGATCTATTAAAAACTTCTTATGACAAAATTAAAATTTTCTTTAGTTCTTTTATTTACTTTAAATAAGTGTAGATATTAAGAAGTTTTTATGTTTTCTTAGATAGACAAAATGAAAAATATTTTCAATGATACTTATCTAGAGTTTGTAATAATACTTAGAAAAATATATTGAAAATAGAGGAAAATAATCAGAAGAATAATCCAAGAGTAATGTGAGAAACACTTATAATGGAAGGTAATCAGAGTGGTATAAGTTTTAACGGTTATATTTATACTTATAATAATTATTGTTCAATTTGTGATGATTATGCATTAATTAGTGATTTTCATTATGAAATTAAATATCATCAAAGGAAAAAACCCAAAAAATTGGTAAATTATATTATCGGAACTTTCAATGGAATTCATGTTGAAAATAATAATTATAATAATAAGTTGATGAATTTTAGAATGCACTTAGTAATAAATTTTGATAGTAAATTTATCTCACAAACCATGTGGAAGATAAGAAGAAATCCACATCACTTTATAATGATATATTTAACCATGATGAAGAAGAGCTATAAAGGTATGTTTCTAAGAATTTTTTATCTAGAATAATATTTTAGGAGGTTTTTTATACACTTGAAAAATGACCAAAAACATCTATAGGCTTTAAATATGTCCAATTAGTGTTGAAAAAAAGAAAAAAAATATATTCATAATTGATTAATTTTTTTAAAAAAAGGTCAGGATGAAAAAAACATGAAGATAAAATAGGATTTTGAAGACAACCTAATATCAATTGAGTATGATAAGAACTCCCTCAACATGATTTATCTTGGGCTTAATGTAAGTCTGAGAAATGAATCCTTCAATCGTGTGTACGGTGGACATCCACCTCACAAACTGTTGAAATTTGTATTCGATTACCGTATCTCACATATAGTAATAATGATGGATTTAAGTTATATATATGATATTAATTTTATATTTATAAGTATTAATACATAATATATATTTTAACTTCCTAACATTCAATTCACTAAAAAATTATAACATTATTCATGCGTTCGTGTGAACTACTACCTTCCATGAAGAGATATGATTCTTTTTTCATCACCACATCAAATGGATGATAAATATAATAGTATTTAAATAAATAATATTATATTTAGTAAATAATTATCATTATTATAAATAAAATACTACTCCCCTTTATTCCTTGATAATATTTGAAAAATAGATACGTTATACATGTTTACGTACAACTTACCATCTCTATGATTGTAATATAGTTCATTTTCATAAACATATTTAATTATTGGTTTTAAAATCATGATTTATTTATAAAATTTATAATTATGAAATAATTATTATTCTAGATATTATAGAATAAAAAAAATCTTTGACCACATTTAACCTACCAATGTAATTTTGGGCATTCGAGTCAATTATCGTTAAAACATTTGATTTAAACACAATTGATTAAGTAATTGTTTATAACATGGTATTAAATAAAATAAAAGGAAGGATGTAGTAGAAAGAGGTTATTATGTAGGTAAATAATTAACATAATTTTTTTATTCATGAGTATAAATTACATATATCATGTGTTAGACTCGAGATAGGATACATACTTTTTAAAAAAACCAACTTTTAAAGTTACCCTTCCAACTCTTTCCATATCCATTTCTAAAAAATATCTTAATAATGAATTTATATGGGCATAAAATAATTTTAAAATAAATTTTATGATTCTTTCTACATTATTTAAATGTTTTCAATATGAATCTTTTTATGGGATGTTTTGAATTCCATTACAAAAGATAAAAGGAATGTTTTTTAATGTATATAGAGAGAATGTATTTTCCCTATATTGTAAACATTATTTTATTTTTTGGAAGCCTATACACCCATTCATGTTTTAATTAAATAAAAAACAAAATTTCCTTCCTTCTAGGTATTTTTATTTTCAAAATGGTTTTTGAAAATAAATAGTATTTCAATATACAAAAGTGTTTTTCAAATGGGATTAAAGGAGTTTTTCAAAATTATTATGATGAAAAAGTGAAATAAAAAATGTTTTATTTTTGATATGGTACTTGGGAATTATATATGACAAATGGGTGATCCTGATATATCATATATCATGTGTTGATCCTTATTATATCTCATGAGAGATAGTTGATCCTGATATAGCTTATACGAAAGATGAGCTCCATTATAACTCTCTAATGCATTGGGTAATGTTACTTGTCATAATAGTAAAGAGTGATAATTTTACTAGAGGTTTTATACTATGTATTTAAATAGGATCCAGTTATTTTTGACACATATTATGAATGTAATTCTCTATGTTTCTTGAAAGGGTTTTTATTTTATTGATACGGGTTTTAATAGTTTTTTTGACAAAAAATGTGTGTGTTTTTATGTGGAAATGATTTATTTAATTACTCCAAAGAAAATTTTGATAAAGGTAAACATATCATGGGTTCTCATTTTTTCACCACTCTAAGGTATTTCTTTTTTTTATGCCCCTTACTGGGATATTTGTTCTTATCCCACTTTTTAAAAATATTTTTCCCAAGGTTTTAGGATGGGTAATGGAAAAGAATAAATAAATTTAAAAGTCATGAGGGATTTTCAAGAAAACAAATCATGTTTTACTTTAAATGTTTCATATTGTGTGAAATATAGATACAATGTAGAATTTTACACATTATATTATATGGGATTATTATATGAGTGTTATGACCTAATTTTCAAAATTTCTAAACCTAAAATATATTTAGGAATGAAAGAAAATATTTTTAGTCTAAATATACTAGATTATTTAATTTTCAGGGCTAGGTCCATAGAGAAAATGTTCAAACCAATAGAAATTAGTGTTGAGATTTTTTTCAGTTGTGGGAACTAAAAGTATTGTGTTATCAATCACTGGATTTTTTATCATGATATGAAGAAGCATCTATTGTAGATGTAGTGATGTTAGGATAATTTATAAAGGTTTAGAGAAGGGGTTAACATGGATTAACTAGTGGATAAATTAAAAGATCCACTTTTATAGTGACATAGGATTTTAATATATTTATATTATATCATTTTAGATGAAAAATCAATACATTAAATTAAAACATTCATGAGGACCATAATAGTTTAGTATCATTGGAGAGTAGGTATATAGTATTATAATTTGGTGGAATATATTCAAAATCTCCCATAAATAGCTTCTCTTTTATTACACTTCACAAACATACCATATATAAAACATTTATTAATAACCTAGGGAAATGAAACATAAAAAATGGTGACCTCAGATTCTCAGTGAGGGTAAATAAGGGAGATATGTAAGCATAACCTGAAAAAAGGGTATGATAAAATCAAAATAAAATTTTAAAAGCATACTATATATATCAATGATCATAATTTTATATTGTGGAATAATGATTGGTTTTTTATAATATATGAATCATTATGGAATCAATGAATATTATCTATGAGTGCATAACACTAGCATAAGACATAAAATTTTTCTATACACAAAAAATAGAAATTAATTTTAGTAGTATTCAAGGATCATTTCTAAGACTATTATATTGGAATGGTTTCACACCCTAAACAATCATAGTAGTAATGGTTCACTCCCAAGACCATCATAGCAGAGAAACTCCCTTTCTAAATATGGTTCATTCCGTGTTCCAGTCTTGTATATCTTTTGAGATATAAATATATACGCAATGTATTGGAGAGAGATATATTTCCCACTCATCAAATAATGAAAATAACACATATGTGTTCCACAAGATCATAGTGAAATTTATCATATCATAACCCATGAAATGAAATGGGTTTCATAGAAATTTCACCACAAAATAACCTAGTGAAAAGAGACAGGTTTCAAAATCATTTCATCATTTCATCTTATCAAAACACTAGAAAGAATTAATTTTCAATATATTTCTATCATAGTGTATATTGTAGATGATAAATGGTCTTCAGAAAAATCACTTCCTCATAAACATAAACCTTTTAGATAAATAATAAGAATGGTATCGTTGGATAATATCCCAAGTAAAGCATAATTATTCTCAAAGGATTACATTTTATATAGAGAATGGTTTTGAAAGATAAATCACTTTGAATATTTCTTGATTAAAATAACCTTTATTTGAAAATCTATTTTTAGAACTAAACTTTATAAAATATTTTTTAAATTATTTTATTTTAAAATAAACATGAAAACTTATTAACGAATATTTAAAAATCATTTAAAACATTTCTTGAGGAAAATATCATTTCCACTTTCAAAAATAAAAATGTAAATATAAAAAATTTTGACAATAATTTTCTTTGAAAAAACATTTTATTTTACCCATGTTTTAAAAATATTTTTATAAAATAATCAAAAATTCATCCTAATCTAATTTTGAGATTATTTTTAGAAAATTATATTTTTTTGGGAAATATATTTTCTAAAGGTTTAAAAAATTAGTTTTAAAATAAATGTGAAAAATGAGTCCTAACTGTTTTTAAAAAAAATGATTTTAAGGGTAAAATTGGATTTATTCTTATCTCTTGCATATAATACACAAAATATGAATGTTAAATAGTTTATTGAATATATACTACATAAAGTTTATTAATATCATTCAAAAAGTGGTTTATTTAATTTAGTGACATAAAAGGTGTTTGTGCACACAAAAATAGTTTCTTTTTACAAAATATTCCCTTAATTTTAAAATGGTTTTTATTTTCATTTCTAATTAATTGGTCACAAAAGAATTTGTAACATCCCATTAATAATTTTATAGGAAAATAGAGGGTTACATGCCATGAAATGGTTTCGAGATGCAAGTCATGAAAGGCTTCATGCTGTTAAGGGTACACATCGTGGAGAGCCTTTACATGTCATGAATAATTTACAGATCAATTTTTTAAACTTGGAGAATTAGTTTTTAATTTGAGGGGACTTTTTTCAGTAGTTAAAAAAATTAGTAACTTTATGATGTGAAAGGGTATTACACATCGTGTGATACCCCTACAATAGGTTTTTAACAAGTAGTGCGACATATATTCTCTTTTATCCTCCACTACAGTTTCATCTCCCTTGACCCAAATCCTTCTCCAAGTGATCTTGAATCTCTCCAACCATTATAGATCTTTTCATTTGTCTTTTTAATGTCATTTCACTTATATTGTGATTACATGTTAATCTTTCTCCCTCATTCTTTGTCTTTCTCTCTTTCTCCTCCATTAGGAATTCAATAGATCATCCGAAAATTGATGTATCTATGCTCCATGATGTTGGATCTCATATCTAGTATCTATTTTGAGCTCTTACACACCATCGTTCTCATTGATGGGTGTGAGTGTTGAGTTTTGGGAAAATGTAAGTGATTCTGTCTTGTTTATCCAAAATGATCAACTCTGAATTTCCTGATTTATTTAAACTGTTGTTTTAAATTCAATTGCTCTTAAATTTCTTTCAATTTATATAATAAAATAAAATTCTAATGAATTGGGATATTTGAAATGGTTTTGGAATCATAATTGGGAAAACCCCCAATTCCATATAATTGGTGCGTGTTTATGGAAATTGGTTGATTTAAATTGTTTAATTTAAATTGGAATTTTAATGGAAACTATTTTAATTAATTTGTTGATTATAATTTTGGAAATAAAATGTTAAATTTATGGAATTAGTTTTAAATGGATTTAAAACTTGTGAAAATGACTTAAAATGTTTTAATAGAAACCCGATGGTTTTATCTTGTTAAAGAGACATGTTTTTTAGTATAAACCATTTTTATTTTAAATGGAAAATAATTATTAAAATAGAAGAATGAAATTTTATTTTATTTTAAGAACTCTTAAAATAAATTTTCCATCATTGATTTTATAAGATCACATGAAAGGATTAGGTAGTTGGTGAGTTATTTAGACACACTCTATACTATTACAACATTATAAAACATACATGCAGTCGGTCACATCCATGATGGGATGGCGATGAGTTTCCTTTTTCTGTTGTCTGTTGGACATGTGTACACACATATTGATGAGATCAATTAAAGGAAGTCAAGTTATATAGCTGGAATACTATCATATCTATTTGGAAGATGAACATGTTTCTTGCTTATTTTATATTAGAGAAATAAATATATGCCAATGTTGTAAAACTACTTTACATGACTTCTGTATTTACATAAAATTTTTTATGTAACTATTTAATTTAATCAATTGTTTTAAAAATATTCCATCAATTTTAATGGATTTTATTAATGTATTTTTCGATCATTTTAAATTTATACCATGATTTTTTCAAATATTATTTGAAAATTCCAAACCTATTTATTTTAAAAATTGAAATTATTCCTTTAGTTAATATATTTTTGTAATCTCTTATGGATTTCTTAGTGAGATACTAATGGGATTTTTAGCTCACACCCTACTTATTCCTTTTAGTGTGTGTAGACTATATAATTCCATGTTTGACTAAGTGAAATAGATCTCTTGGAGGTGGATCCATCTATTGAAACTTGGACATTGTGAGTTGTGTCCTTAGGGACTTGGGTTGTTTTCCCTTATTTTGATAATTTTGTTATAGTACATTGGGCTTGTTTATGACTATTGTATTATGACACTTTACTCTCAATGGAGTTTCCTTTGTTATACATACTGACTTGTCTATTTTTACTTTCACAATTCATAAAGAAAAAATAGTTCCAACATTCAATTGTATGATTCCATATTCAAGTTGTCAACCCATGGGGATCGAGAACTCCTTTATTATGTAGATTTTATCTTGTGAAATGGATGTTACTAAAACCCTTGTTATAAAGATACAACAAGGTCTCTATAGTCCTTCTTGTGACTTCTATCTATCCCGTGTTGAGCTAGATTTGAGTTTTTTGGTCAATGAAATGAAATATATTGACGTCATATTCAGTATGGATTGGATAATTACTAATAAATTGGATATTTATTGCTATCTTCGGTGGGTATACTTTACTACACACAGTGGTGTATCTCTTATCTTTCATTGAGAGTGGGACCCATATTTGAGTAAATTTGAACCTTGTTATCCAGAGTTGGGGAATGTAATATCAGTTTTTTATTTTTATTTGGAGCAAGAATCTAAGAGAAATGATCTCCATCTAGTTTTCATTGATTTTACCGATGTGTTTACTTCTTATATATTTGGGTTCCATTAGTAAGGGATTTTGAGTTTTCTACTAACTTGATGCTTGGTTCTCAACCAATTTCAATTCCCTCTTAATAAATGGATCTATCTGAAATTGATGAGTTAAATTCCCAATTTGACAATTTTCTTGAGAAAGGATTTATATGTTTTATTGTGTCACCCTAGGCAACACCGGTTCTATTTGCTAAGAAATATTATGGTTCTCTTCACTTATGTGTTGAATACCAAAATATCAATTGATTTACAGTAAATAAAAAGTATATGTTTCCATGGATTGATGATCTATTTAATTATTTGAAAGGGGAGAAGATGACTTCAAAGAATGAACTCCGATCTGGTTACCATCAGTTGAGGATAGAAGAATATTACATTCAGAAAACTGACTTTTTGGGTAGGTACAGCCATTATAAGTACCTTTTTTTGACCTTTGGTCTAACAAATTCTCTTCTAATTTTCATGGATATAATGAAAAAGATTTTCCATGAGTATCTGTATACCTTTGTGGTAGTCTTTGTGGATGAAATCCTTATTTAATCCATGTATGAGGACGATCATGTACGTCATCTAGGAATAGTTCTAAGTCCACTGATAAATTACTAACTTTATTCCAAGATGTCAAAGTGTGATTTCTGGATTTAAGAAGTGAAATTATTAGGATACATGGTGTCTGAACATGGCATAATAGTTGATCCTAATAAGTTTAAGGCTATAATGATTTGGGATCAACCACAAAATTTCTTTGAGATATGAATTTTCTTGTGCTAAGATGAATATTATAATAGGTTCATGAAAGAATTCTCAAAGTTTGATTCTCCAATGAATACCATGAATCAGAAGGGGATGGGGTTTTCTTATAATGGTAAATTTTATAGTTATTTTATTGAGATAAAATGTCTTTTGACTATTGCACCAGTTTTGACTCTTCTAGAGGTTGGTCTAGGCTATGTGGTCTTTTGTGATGCATTGGGCTCAAGATTGGGTTGCGTTCTTATGTAGGGTGATCATGTATTTGCTTATGGATCTCATCACCATAGGCCAAATGAGAAGAATTATCCTACCCATGACCTTGAAATTTAATCTAGGATACATAATCTTAAGATTTGAAGACACTCCCTTTTGGAGAAAAGATTACTATGGATTCATACCACAAAAGCATTAGTTATATCTTCTCTAAAAAAGATTTATGTATCCTCCAGAGTTGTTGGGTGGAGTACCTGGAGCCTTTTTATTTCTATATCACCTATACCCCAGGGAAATGGAATGTCATTATAGATTCATCGAGAAGGAATATTCTAACCCATGTAGTGAAAGAATCTTCGAAAGAGTCGAATTTGGTGGCTCTCTTTGCACAGTTGCATATTGGAATTCTAGAGAAAGGGGTTAAAGTTTATTTTGCTATCGTTAATTTTACATACACTCCTCTCGAGATTATTCTTCTGATTCAAGATCCTAATGATGAATTCTGTAGAATTATAAACTCTCTTTATGGTGGGGAGAAAATTTTCTAGGTGCAGTTCTCCAAAGAAGGTGTTATATGAAATCGAGATCACTTCATTGTACCATTTGTTGCAAGAGAGGATGTGATGGGGGATTTTCATAATTCCCAGTGGGCTGTTCACCTAAGAACCACTAAGATGTTTTATGGAAAGTAGCAACAGTTATGGTCTCTAGGTATGAGATGGGGAATTTCTATGTTTTTTCCCACTGTTATACATTCTAGAAGGTTAAGGCCGAGCATCAGAAACCTTCAAGTTTACTTCATACACTTCTAGTCCTTACTTGGAAGTGCAATGAAATATCTATGGACTTTGTGGTCATGTTTTCTCATACCCAGAGAAATAATAATGTGATATGGTTTGTGATCAATTGGCTTACCATGTTGGGTCACTTCAAACCCATTCATGATACAACCA
This sequence comes from Viscum album, assembly GCA_963277665.1. Taxonomy (NCBI): domain Eukaryota; kingdom Viridiplantae; phylum Streptophyta; class Magnoliopsida; order Santalales; family Viscaceae; genus Viscum; species Viscum album. Next base: position 136,941,757 of record OY728131.1, read on the forward strand.
AAGTTAAAGAGTCGGGAAGTCTCTACATAAAATAGATTGTTCATTTGCATGGAGTTCAATTTTATGTAGTTTCTATTATGGATCATCGGTTCACATATTTCTTTTCAAGAGGCTTTCAGGAGGCACTGGGATCATAGGTCCTTTTGAGCATGGACTACATTTCATATTCATATGGCCAGAGATATATATATACAGATTCTTGAGGATATTATCCACACCTATGTTATCAACTTCGGTTGGGCTTGGGATGACCACTGGGGATTGATTGAGTTTTCTTATAATAATAGTTATCAGTTTGTGATCAGAATGAAACATTTTGAGGCCTTGTATGGTCGGCCTTAGAAATATTTATTTTGTTGGTTGGAGACTGGTTATAGTTATTTTTTTGGACAAAGCTTAGTGAAATAGATTACATTGATGATTCAGTTGATTCACCGTAGAAGTTTGACGTCACATAGCCAATATAAGTCTTATACTGATCTTCACTGTAGACCTTTGGAGTTATCAATTGGTGACTAGGTGTTTCATAAAGTTTCACCCAGGATGGGTCATCAATGATTTGGGAGGCAAGGGAATATTTCTCCTCATTTTTAGGACCTCTCGAAGTTATTGAACATGCATAGAAAGTTTTAGACTAATTATCACTTTCACCACAACTGACTTAGATACATAATGTTTTCCATGTATCAAACCTAAGAATGTATATCTCTGATCTATCTCATGTATTGAGATGGAGTGATATGGATATTGAACCTGATTTATCATTGAATGAGCGTCCAGTCAGGATAGTTGATTCTGAGACCCAAGTAATTCAAGGGAGGATGATACCTTTGGTTCATATGCTATGGTATCATGGTTCTGATATTCATGAGACACGACAATGTGAGGCACTAATGAGATCTAAGTGGCCTCATCTGTTTAGCATGTAATCTTCTTCTTGTATTTCTAGGTACATGATGTTTTTGTTGTGCAGAGTTTGTAACATACTATTACTAAATTTATAGGATTCCAGAGGGTTACATGTAGTGTAACTAGGTTACATGATATGTAATGGTTTTTGGATGCATGTCATGAAAGGATTCACACTGTGAATGTTACACATCATAAAGATCATTTAAAAATCATGAATGATTTATACATCATTTTCTAAACTTGAAGTGTTGGTTTTTAATTTTAGGAGACTTTTTTTTAGTGGTTACACAAATTTTCTAATTTATGATGTGAAAGGGTATTACACGTCATGTAATACCTCAACTATAGTTTTCAAAATTTGGATTGAAACTGAAATTCTCTTTTCTCATATGTTCCAATTTCATCTCTCTCAACACAAAGCCTTCCCCAAAAGATCTTGAATCTATCCAAACCTTTCGAATCCATTAATTTGGAATTAGATCATTATTTCACTTGTAGTGTGATTCCTGAGTATGCTTTCTACCTAATTATTCATCTTTATATCTTTATCCTCCTTTGGGATTTCAATAAGTCATCTTGAAATTGAAGGATCTATGCTTCATGATGTTGGATATCATCTCTAGGTTGTGATTTTAGGTCTTACACACTGTCGTTCTCATTGATGGATTCTAATGTGAGTGTTGAGTTTTGGGAAAAGGTAAGCTATTCTATCATATTTAGCCAAAATTATTAACTTTGAATTTCTTGATTTATTTATAATGTTGATTTAAATTAAATTGATCAAAAATTGATTTCAATTTATGTAATAAAATCCAATTCTAGTGAATTGTGATATTTGGAATGGTTTTATCCCGAGAATTGGGAAAACCTTGAATTCCATTGAAGTGGGGTGTATTTATGAAAAATGGTTGATTTAAATTGGAATTTTGATGGAAATGATTTAATTTAAATTTTTGAATTTAATTATTGAAATGAATTTTGAAATTGATGTAATTGGTTTTGAATGGATTTCAAAATTGTGAAAATGGATTAAAATGATTTGATAGAAAGCTAGTGGGTTTATCTTGTTAAAGAGGCATGTTTTTTTATCACAACCCATTCTGGTTTTAAATGGAAAATTAATATTGAAATGGTAGAATGAGATTAAATTATATTTTATGGAGTCTTAAAATAATTTTTTTATCATTTAATGTGTATAAGAACATGGTATACATAGGTAGTTGGTTAGTTATTTGGACACACTATATGATATTAAAATGTTCTAAAATGTACATGCAATGGGTCACATCCTTGATTGGATGGTGATGAGTTTCCTTTGTCCAGTGTCAAGGGGATATGTGTATACACATATTGTTGAGATCACATAGAGTGTGTGGAGTCCTATAGCCGAAATACTATCACACCTATTTGGGAGATGACCATGTTGCTCACTTTTTTTCTATTTGAGATAAAAATGTATACCGATGATGTAAAACTGCTTTACCTACCTTTTGGATTTACATAAACTATTTTATGTAATTTATATGATCCATTTATTTAGAAATATACCATCACCTATAAAGCCTTTGCTTAAAGTATTTTCCCATAATTTGAAATGTATAATATGATTTGTATAAAAATGATTTAAAAATGAGAAAACTATTTATTTTAAAAATTAAAAGCATTCCTTTTGTTAATCTATTTTTGGAATCTATTATGAAATTTTTGGTGAGACCCTATTGTGGTTTTTATCTCACACCCTAATTGTGACAACAAGTGTTTGTAGACTATCTCATTCCAGGTTTGAGCAAGGGGAAATGATCTCTTGTAGGTGGATCCATATATTGAACCATGGATGTGGTGAGTTGTTTCCTTGGGGACTTGTTTTTTTTCATTTTTTTGGTACTTGGGTTATAGTTCTTTGGGCTGGTTTATGCATTGTTGTATTATAGTACTTTACTCCCTGTAGAGTTTTTTTGTTATACATATTAAATTGTGTCTTTTTTACTTTTTCAATTCTTTTGCAAAAACCATTCCATCTTTCAATTTTATGATGTCAAGTGCTATTCTCCGACCCATAGGGATCAGGAATTCCCTTCAGTCTTTGTCAGGTCTAACTCAGTTATCAGGTTACTAGGGTACCCATGCTGGTTTGTGATAGAATAAATTATACACACATGTGTAAACTATATATTGTTATAATCTCATTAATATTATTCAAAAACTTCATTCCAATAAATTTGTGATAAAAATAAAATTTAATAATAATTTTTTCATAGTATGTCACATTTATTCTATACTCAAAGGTCCGTGTAATGAAAAATATCGAAACTATTTAATTTATTTGAAAATAATATACCGAAAAATGAGGATAATATCGCCTCATTACATCCTTAAGTTCCCATGTATCTTCCTTAAACTTATGGTTTCACCAAAAAAACATTGTCTAGGTAAGTGGTCTTGTTTTTTAGGACTATCACCATTCGATCCAAAAAATCTATACTAGTTGTTCCCCATAAGGAATATCATGCTCGAGCGGTATGACCTCTGAGTTCAGTATATGTGACGAATTAGGTATTTAATTTCTCAGAAGAGATACATGGAACACATATTGAACCTAAGATATTTCCATTGGAAGCTCCAAATGATATACTAATGTCATATATGATCAAGTATTTCAAAGGGAAATACATACCTAGGTATTATTTTTTCCATTATTTATTCCACAAATAAATTCATAGAAAAAATTCTCACCAAATTCAAATTATATATTAATTTTAAAATTATTATTATAACATTTCTATCAAATTTTTTTTATCCTTACATGTTTCTGAATGGATATAACCTTCTCTTATATATCACCAGCTTTCTTAGGTCCCAATAGCTTTGTTTATGCAAATTCATTCCATTATATTGGATTTCTATACTAATTTCCATAAGGGGATTCATAATGTCAATTCATAATGCTTGAGTGAAATCTATTATTTCAATAAAACTAAAATTGAGTAAGGTGTTGATCTCATCCACTATTGAAATCCATAGAATCAAATATTAGCATATCCTCTTAGTATTGAGTTGTTCTCGAAGACTAACCATCTATATAAGGTTGAGATATAGTGTTGAAACTCAAATCTATATCAAGAGATTGATAAAGACAATTCCAAAACATCTAGGTAAATATCAGATCCCAATCAAATAGAATTAAATTTGGCACCCCATTCAGCCTTACCACTTACATTATGTATATTTTGGAAATATGATCCAGAGAGTAATATTCTTTGATAGAAACAAAGTGATCTAACTATGTAAGGTGATCAAATAAAACCAATAATCACTTCAACATCAAAGATAAGATAAACCCTAAATTTTACATGTACCTTTAATCATATGTCCACAATGTGTAAATGAATTTATCCTTAAATAACATTTTCACTAAATCATATAAAAAAAGGGTTATACTGCCATAAATTAATATTAAAACGTCTTTAATCATGATAAAATACCATAACATAAAACCTAAAAATGGGTTTCAAATACATATAAATTTTGATCAACCTTAAACTAATATACTCATGATGGTATCCATAACTCTTATGTTTATCTTATATGAAGATTTATATGCTTTCAAAATTAACATAATCCTTAGATGTTTCCTGATTCTTATAACTGAAATACCATAACTAAAATAATTCAACCACATAAGTCATGAATCCAAATACATACACACTTCAATCCATTCACTTCATCTACTGGAATATCATATTTATTTCTATGCACTAGGAGATAAACCTTATTTAGATCATTTACATAGATAATTCCAATGTTCCCCACATATAATACATTGAAATCCTCAACAATATGTCACTCTATAACCAAATTTTCAACACAAATAATATTTACCTTTCTATTTGATATATTATTCAAGGTAAATCTTCCCATATTCTTGATAAGAAGGAAATTTAACTTTGTTAACACAATATTAATTTCCACCCAACCATCCATACAATTTAATTTTCCTTTTATTTGAAACAATATGAATCTCATTGAGGTTCAATATGTTAATTATATATTATGAAAAATGATTTTGGATTAATCCTAATATTTATGTCACTTTTTATCATCTAATTTGGTTTCTCAAAGTTACCAAATTTTCCATTATATTTAGTGTTAACATGAATCCTTCTAGTTCCATCCATTAAACTAAACAAAAATAACAGTATAAGAAATGATAATAATAGTGGAAAACAACATAATCATATAAAATCACCTATAATATGTCTAAATCATGACAAAATATTTTAAATATATGACACCTTAGGTTTAGCCTATTCCATTCATGGTCATTATTCAAATATATTATGATGACCTATAAATTGTTTTTGAATTTACCAAGAATATCCTACGAGAGTGTCAAACCAGGTGTGTAAAAACGCCTATTTTCATACACCATATAATGATCAAGTCCAACTCAATATGCCCTTTTGGAGTAATTACACCTAGGTGCCTCCATTATAGAGCCATATATACTTATAGTATCTATAAATTCATGAAATTGACTAGAAACCCCTCACTACATCCTTTATAAAAATTCCAGGACATTTTCTTATACTTAGACTAATCCTTAGAATTATCCTTATATGTATCCCTATACGTATCGATATAAATATCCTTATGGATATCATTAATGTTTTCTCATCATATTTTATAAATGTTAAAAAAACATTTCATCTGATACCAACTATAGAGACTTAGGATATTCATACCTGGATATTACATCTTTTTATATGAATATTCAATGTAGTATACAAACACATGCCCAAGGACCATAATTTTTTAGTGTATTTGGAGGACAGGTACAAAATATTCTAGTTTGGTGAAATATCTTCATCATATCCCATAAATATATTCTCCTTTAGAAATATTCACAAAATAACCTATTTAAAATCATCTATTATGACCTTGGGAATGGAAAAATAAGAAGGGGTTACCTTAGATACTTAGTAATGGTAAATGTAATTTCCTAGATTGGGTGACACATACTGGTTCCTCAATCTAATTAGTCATAATACCTCATGCACACCTCCTTGTATCCAAAGATATTTCAACTAGTAGTGAGGGTCTAATATATAATGTGGAGAGACTATACCCCCTTTATTAGATAAATCCAACAACTTAAATAATAATCAATATCCAAATAATAATAACCAACAACCATAATAATATAGATATCAATTCATACCAATATTACTAGAATAATAAAAACATGGATAATTTACCACAACTATAACATTAGATATTTCATTCAATATAACTATCAAGTGACAAGTAAAAAAACCAAAAGTAAATACACTAAATTGTTTCAAAGTGGGTCTTGAATCACATTTGGTTCCCTAATTCACGCTCCATCACAAATAAGCCATCTAACATAGTTCTATTTCCCTTATCTGGTCCTTCAAACATGAAGTCTATTTGGGTACCAATCAAGCGTACTGAGTAGGGTCTTTATAAAACTCATTAGGCCACCACCAATAGTGTATAAATCAATATATAGTCTATAACAGTGTATGCAATTGTATAATGAATAAAGTACAATAATGTAAAAAGTTTTCAAATTTTATTATTCTCTAATTAACCACATAAATTACTATGGGTTCATGATGACACCCAAATCACTAATACCTTCTTTGAACCATGGTTGAGTTTGAACCATATCACATAAATATCACGATTCACATAACTCATGGTTTTTTATTTATCATTTAATTTCAATTCATATCACTGTTATTTGGAACCATAGTCAAATTCCAATCTCATGGGAATATAATGTGGTGTTTAGCACCCCATGGGTATTTGTAACATCACTCCATATCCCTAACCTCATAGATATTTGAATCATAATCCCCTATTCCGTAAAATAATTTTCAAATGCATGAATTAGGGACTAGAACGTCATGGATAACATCCTGTGGGTATTTGAAGCATTAGACCTTGTTGCCCACCCCATTACTCAATAAATCACATATATCACCCAAATCACATTTAACAAGGTCAATCATCATTAACCCTATTATAAACACAACACATCATGGTACAATATTTCAATTTTTCAACACAATCATAATTTTTTAATTGATTCACATGGAATAATATGAACATCTCACCATTAAATCATCTATCAAAATTTAATCACATAAACCATTAACCCTTCATGGTTGAATAAAAAATTCTTTTATACCCATTATAAATCAATTCCATATCTCAAAAATTAAATAAAAACAAAAATCCCATTTAATTGACCAATTCCATAAACCCAATATACCATAAATTTCCTAATCACATCATTGCACAAATTAATTAATACAATTCAGGATTTGATTTATAGGAATAAAAATTTATATTTCATAATCACATGAACACAATTATTATCAAGACTATGGGATATATAATTTAGACCACCAAATTTATGATTTTTGATGGGTGTTTACCAAATGGAAATCCCCCAAATTGAAGTGGAATATTCAATTGAATAATGAAGAATGTGATCTAGAACCGAAACCTATATCTATGATTAAAAAGAGTAAGATCTATCATAAACATGATCTATACCATTTCTAGTATCAAATAAAACATTACTCTTCATCTAGAAAGAGATATAGAATAGGGAGAAATCCAAACATGAATAGTTTTCCTATTGGGAGAGGTACATATCAATCAGTCGGATCTTCAATTTTATAAGAACAGAGTTTAAAATCCCATGAAATCCATCCAGGAGCCTCCAAATTCAAAGTAAATCAACTTATGGTCAAATTGGGGTGGTTAGAGATATAATCAGGGATTTGGGAATTTTTTGAACAATTTTCAGGGGTTTAATTTTCTATATGTAGGGTTTACAATATGGGGAACATGGTTTGAAAAACCATGGGCCCTAACCATGTGCCCCTACTGGTGGGGTGCACAGTTACTCCTTAGAGGGCACGTGATTTGACAAACCATTTGCTAACTATGTAGACCCCTTATATCCAGGGTTGTACAATTGGTTGGGCTGGTCAAATAGTTTGTGAAAACCATTCACCAACCATGTACTACCCAAACACCCTCCAAAAAATCCAAAATTCACCTAAACTCATCCATGAAAAGCCTTAAACTAATTATACTCAAAATATGTAGAAAATATTAATTGAAAGAAATCATAAGACATCTCTAGAAAGGTTTATATATTACAATCTCCACACCTTATAACAACTCTTCCTCAAGATGCACTCTTAACCATCTCTAAAATTCTGAGGTAGTGAGATCAGGACACTATGCCCTCATATCCACTTCCCTCTACCATGTTTCATACTAAACACTTCCTTGTTTCCACAACACTCAAAATATCAGCATGAAATTTCCCTATAACAATTTCTCATTGTGATCCATTACACATATCATATGCTTCTAAAAGGATGCATCATCCTGAAGATCAACATCATCAATATCGATCACATGAAAAGGGTTAGGGGATATCACTGAAGATGCGATACATGAAAAATATCATGAATAACATTGTACCTATGTGGATGACTAATTGGAATTCCACCTGGTTGATTTTTTCCACAATATCGAAAGGTCCATAAAAAATAAGTGCCTACATTCACTATCTTTGAATCCTATGGTGACCCGATTTAGGAGACACCCAAAATAATACATGTCCATAGTATGTAAACTCTAGGGGAAATTTATTTTTATCAAACTACAACTTCTTCCTACTCAAATCTGTATCCATAAATTTTTGAATTATCTAAACTTGCTCAGATTTCCATTTTATCAGACTCGGTCCCATCAAAAATGACTCACCAGCCTCTATCCATCATAGATTTCATCCACATGGAAAACCATAAGGATCCTTATATGGTTCCATCTATAAAGTCACCTAATAACTATTTTTATAGGAAAATATAATGAGTGCTAGGTGATTCTCCAAAGACCCACCAAAGTATAGGATGAGTTATCATATTAGATCCTCCAAAACATATATATATATATATGCTACGACAACCCCTCTATTTGTGGGTGGAAATCTATACTCAGTAATACCTATGTAACAATAACTTTATAGAAACCTTTTTATAAATGCATGGTGAAACATGAGTCATGGTATGAAATAATAATCTATGGTACCCCATGCTGAAGGACTATCTTTTTGAATTTATAATACTCCCCACTAATCCACTGATAATGTATTCTTTATAAGCAAGAAATGTGATATCATCATCAATAAGTCCAGAATCATCCAAATATAATCATTCTTCCAAGGCTTCCTTGGGAGAACAACCACAAAATCCATGGAAGCATCATCCCTCTTCCATTCCAGAATGGTAAATAGCATTATTTTACCACTGATTCATTGATGATCGATCTTCACGTGTCTATAGGTGTGGAATTGTTTCGGAAACCCTAAAAAATCCTTTTACATTCCATGAAACTAATATTGTAGATGTAGGTCACGGTACATTTTGGTTAAACATGGATGCACCTCCCACTTCGAGGTGTTATATTCACACATTAGATCCTCACAAATACTCGTAATCACACTAACATGATTCCTAACATAAATGACATAATCATTATCTATGGTCCAATTAGAATGTTTCTCTACATTTTAATGGATTTCTATAAAGGTTAGATGTTATGTATTATGATAATTCCTTTCCATGATCCGGCTCAAAAGTACAGATTCAACGGATAATTATATGATTTTAATCTACTCCTGATACTCCTAAATAAAAATATGAATCTATTCCATCATGTTTGTCATATTCCACATATAAATACACTTATAGACTACCCATGTTTGAAAATTCCTACTCAATGTTTTAAAAACACTATGTCCCTTCTCGGGTGCATATACTAGATCCAAATAAAATGACTTCATATAATCTCCACACCTCCACTGTCTTAGATTTAAATCTCTCTATAAAATTTTATACTTTAAGATCATATGATCGGCATGAATAATAAATTTTTATTCCAAAAAATGATTTCACCAACTCTTGAAAGTATAAACCATTGTAGCTAATTCGAGGTCATGTGTAGGGAAATTCTGTTCATGTGGCCTCAACTACCGTAACCCATATTCAATAAATAAATCACCTTCCATCAACACTACTCCATGTCCTATCCTAGATGAATTACATAACACATTATACTCCTCACCTGGGAAAGGTAGGATCAAGATTGTTGTGGTAGTCAGATTCTTATTTTTCTCCTGTAAATCATCCTCACATGCTCTAGACCATTCAAAAATAACTCCCTTCTTGGTTAAGCTAGAAATTGGTGTTTTTAGATGGGAAATGTCCAAGATAAACCTATGATAGTAGCCTAAGAAACCCAAGAAGCTACAGATATCAAAAATATTATTAAGATACTCCCAAAAAATAACTACCTACACCTTCTTTGGGTCCACTGACACATCTTCTTCAAAAATGATGTGACTCAAGAAATTCACTTGATCAATCCAAAATTGACAATAAAATAGCTTACCGTATAACTGATTCTCTCTCAATGTACTCAAGATGTTGTTAATATATTGGGATTGATCTTCATGGGTGTTGGAGTACACCATGATTTTATCCACAAAAACAACTAAATACTGATCCAGGTATGGATGGATGACTTGGTTCACCAAGACCATAAACACCACCGAAGCATTTTTCAGCCTGAAAAACATCATGGTAAACTCATAAAGGCCACAACTGCTTTAGAAGAAGTTTTTGGTATATGAGAAGAATGAAATATCAACTGATGATACCCCAATCTCAAGTTAATATTATATAATACACAAGATTCTCCCAACTATTCAAAGATATGATCAATAAACGCAAGTGGGTACAGGTTATTCACTATCATCTGGTCCAAATTCTGATTGTCAACACATAAGCACAAGGTCCCATCAACCTTATTTAAAAAAAACTGGACAAACCAAAACCGACAAACATGGATGGATAAATACCTTATCCATAAAATCTTATAGTTGAGTCTTAATCTCATGAAGATATGTCAGTGAAATTTTATATGGTGGAATAGAAACTAGATCAGACCTCATAATGATCTCAATTATAAATTACACATCTCTCTCAGGTGGAATCCTTGAGAATTTCATAGGGAAAAAAACTTGGAATTGGTCCATTATGTATGGAAAGAAATCCTACTTCACACCCCCCATCATCGAGAAAAATACTTGAAACATGGGTGGTGAGCTCCCCTACTCGATGAAGAATTGGACCTGTACAATCCACCTTGATATCCCATCATCCACAATGAAGATAATTGTCACCCACATGAGTTGTAAAAGTCACTATACTTTGGTAAAAAATATATTTTGTATCAGTATGCTACAAAAAATTCCATTCCCAAAACCAAATTAAATCCTAAAATTTTAGAGATGTAAAGATCCAAACTGAAAAAATACTTCCCAACCTTAGGATACCACCCCTTGCATAAGTAAATGTATCTCAACTATACTTTGAAAGGTGTATCGATCATCTTAACCCCACTCCTGAAATCCACCATCATACTTCACAAGTTTTGAAGATATAAAATATATAGAGGCACTGGTATCAAACAAGGCACTAGAAACCATAAAAGATACATGAATAGTACCCCTAACTATCGATGGTCCATCCTCAGTATCAATAGGTGTAGGATGAACTACATGAAATTTTCATTACCCTATTAATTTTCCTGAAGCATGAGTACCCTATGATACACCACTCTACTGATACAGGTTCTCCTAACCAAAAGTACCATGCCCACTGCCTCGACCTCCACAGATAGTAGAACTATAGCTTCTAGATGGATAGAATGTAGAATATATCCTACAAGCACTCTGATTTTTCATATCTCCTCCATCACTACCAATAAGTCTATGGTTTCTACAGAAAAATTGTAGATGTCCCATCATTCCACAAACTTGACACTCCACTGGTGGTTAGGGACACTGGATAGAAACATGTCCCGACCTACCGCACTGGTGTAAGAGTGCTTGAGTATGGTCCTATGTAAATGAAACTTCACCCAGAAAGTCCTCTTGCAATATATCTAGATGAAATTATCATATAAAGGCTTCGTAATATTGAAATATGTACCTCTTATTAATCCAGAAGAATCCACCTGTGTTCCACCAAAATCCTACTTCAAGTTCCCCTAAAAAATGAGAGCCTAATTCACCACTTCATGAAAAAATTCAAATATATCAACCTAGGAATTAATTTCACATTTAAGCCTATCCTAAAACTAATTTTCTGTAGTATCCTCATCCCCTTACAACACTGTAAGAAAGCATTATAACTCTTTGAGGTGACTAACATAGTCCATCACATACATAATCTCCTAATTTAACCTCATGAACCCAACTTCATTGTACTTCCTAAGCATCTCAGGGTAAAATTTCTCCAAGAACTTCTCTTAAAATATCTTCCACTTCATACTATTAAGTTATCCCTACCGAGTCTAGACTTCCCACCAATGCTTCACTTGACCATGTAACATATAAAAAGATAGTTTGAATCTCTTATCAGAAAGATACTCTAAATGGTCACGAATTGTCTGGATATACTCAATAAAGAACTCATCTGGCTCAGTTCCACCCTCTTGAGTAAAATTTGGAGGGTGATTCAACTGAAATTCCTATGCCATGTTATAAATTATTTTCAAAACCTTCCTCAGGAATCTTTCCATAAACTGCTTGAATCAAGAAATGTTCTCATGGATCTAATATCTATCTCCCTCACCTAATTCTATAAGTGACCCTAGTTCTACTAAAGGAGGATCCTTTAAAGCTATATACTCCTATCGTCTTATCAATAAGTTTCATTTTGGAGGCATATATCCACAATTACAAGAACAAAAATTAAAGAAAATTACATGAAATTAACACATTTATATAAGATGGATTCACATAAATTCATAAAAATTCATTCTCTCAAACCTGAAAACATGGTTCAAACTGATTCACCAACACTACCCTCAATCATCCCTCAACTAGGTCATGGTTCACATATGGAAAAACATTTTCACAGCTAAAATTTTCGCATTTGACACCCAATTATCCACATTTTCACTACTAGAAAAGGGGGCATTGGAGCCCCCCAGACTCAGGCGACCGCCATTGGCGGTCGCTATAGCTAACCATTAGCGACCGCCAATGGCGGTCGCTAACCTGCATAAAAAAATTCGGGGGGTTTCAGTGCCCCCCCCGCGCCCTCGATCTCCCTCCGCTCTAACCCCCTCCCTCCCTCGCCGCCCTCCCTCGCGCCGCCCTCCCCTCCCCCGCCGCCCGGCCTCCCCCGCCGCCCGGCCTCCCCCGCCGCCTGCCCTCCCCCGCCGCCTGCCATCCGGCCTCCGGCCGCCGCCCTCCGGCCTCTCGGCCCTCCCCCCCACCCCGGACGGCACCCGCACCCCGGACAGCCCCCGGCGCGCACTCCGGACCACCCCCCGCACCCCGGACGCCTCCCCGCACCCCGGACAGCACCCCCCCGTGCACTCCGGACCGCCCCCCGCACCCCGGACGCCCCCCCGAACCCCGGACAGCCCCCCCCCCCCCCCCCCCCCCGCGCACTCCGGATCGCCCCCCGCACCCCGGACGCCTCCCCGCACCCCGGACAGCCCCCCCTGCACTCGGACACCCCCCTCCGAACCCGAACAGCCCCCCCCCCCCCCCCCCCCCCCCCCGCACTCAGACACCCCCCCTCCGAACCCGGACAGCCCCCCCGCACCCCCGACAGCCCCCCTGCACCCCAGACATCCCCCCTCCCCCGCACCCCGGACACCCCCGCACCCCAAACACCCCTGCCCGCACCCCTGACAGGCCCCCGACACCCCGGACACCCCTCCTCGCACCTCGGACAGCCCCCCCCCCCCCGACCCCGGACACCCCCCCCCCTCGCTGCCCGTCCCCCGTCCCCTCACCGCCTCCTCTCCTCCAGCTCCCCACCGCCGCCGCCGCCCGTCCCCTCCCTTGCCGCACCGCCTTTGGCTCCGGCTCCCCTTCGCTGCCTCCTCTCCCTCGCAGCACCGCCTTCGGCTCCCCTCCCTTTCAGGTTTGTAGCTCAATCAGGTAACATGAGCTTTCAGTTACATTATTATTTTATCAATGGTTCATAAAAAAATGGTTAATATTTATTTTGAATATAGTTGATTTGAAAAATGTAAATGTAATAAGTATTGTGTAAATGTTTGTTATACAGATATTATTATGGATAAGAGTTGGATTGATCTTCCAAATCGAACGTCTAGAGAATATTTCAATGGCATTATGCAGTTTATTGACTTCACGAGAGGATTTGAAAGTGACTATATTAGTTGTCCATGTAGAAAATGTGCTAACAGATATCAATTCACACGAGATACTGTGAGGGAGCACCTTTTCTTTAATGGATTTCTGAAAAATTATAAGAGTTGGACTCGTCATGGAGAAGAATATGTTCGTTGTCAAAATACAGATGCAGCTCAGATGGATGTTGATGCAAGGATGACTGATCCAATGCATGAAATTCTTACTCAAATGGTACGTGGGTTTGATCCTGAAGGCATTGACATCCAGAATCTTGAGACCGGTGAGATAAATCTTCGCTCTGGTGCAGATCGTGATTCGAGGAGGTTTTATGAAGTACTTGATTATGCGAAAACAGAATTATATCTTGGATGTACTTCTTACAATAAACTGTCGTTTATCATGGAGTTGTTGCATTTGAAGACTTTGAATAATTGGTCAGACACATCATTCGACATGCTTTTGGTTTTATTGAAAAAAGTTCTTCCTGTCGACGCTAAGATTCCTGAGTTGTATTACTATGCTCGTAATTTTACAGAGAACTTAGGTTTTACATATGAGACTATAGATGCATGTGCAAACAACTGTATGTTGTTTAGAAATGAAACTGCTCATTTGGATATTTGTACGGTTTGTGGCGCTTCCAGGTGGAAAGATAACAGGGGAAATAAGACTCATCAAAGTCAGATTGCGATACAGGGGAAACCGATTGCCGTAAAGCAAATGCGTTACTTTCCCCTTAAACCGAGGTTGAAAAGATTTTTTATGTCATCTAAAGTTTCTAATTTAATGAGATGGCATGCAGAAAGAGTTCATGAAAGTGACATGTTAACCCACCCGGTAGACTCTCATGCATGGAAGGATTTTGATAAGAGACATCCCGACTTTGCTAAAGATGTTCGTAATGTCCGATTGGGATTGGCAGCAGATGGTTTCAATCCATTCAAGTCTATGGTTGGTGCAACTCATAGCACATGGCCCGTGGTGTTGGTTCCATATAATCTTCCTCCGTGGCTTTGTATAAAGCAACAATTTATATTACTTTCCACTCTTATTGATGGACCTAAAAGTCCGGGGGATAAGATTGATGTTTACCTTCAGCCATTGATTGATGAGTTGAATGAATTTTGGGGCGATGGTGTGATGACTTATGACTGCGAAACGAATGAAATGTTCAAACTGCATGCTGCTTTATTGTGGACAATCAATGACTTCCCAGCTTATGCAAATTTATCAGGCTGGAGTACGAAAGGGGAATTTGCTTGCCCTTGTTGCAATAAAAGTAAAAAATCTGTATGACTTAAACATTCCAAAAAATGGGCATACATGGGTCACAGGCGTTTTCTCCCTCCCCAGCACAGGTTCAGAAAGGACAGAGTGGCATTTGATGGTTCTAGAGAGTTCATCCCAGCACCAAAGATCATGACAGGAGTCGAAATGTTATCGCAGATTGAGGAAGAAAACATCCACACGGTATATGAAATTCAGGATTTGGTGGCTCCTCCAGTACGTAATATTCGTGCTGCGGGTAGGCAGCGCAGTCACAATTGGAAAAAGAAAAGTATTTTTTATAGTCTTCCGTATTGGAAAACTAACATGTTGAGGCATAATTTGGATGTCATGCACATTGAAAAAAATGTTTGTGATAACATATTGTGGACCATTTTAGGCGTTAGTGGAAAGTCAAAGGACCATGTTAATGCACACCGTGATTTGGAAGAAATGGGTTTAAGGAAACAGTTGCATTTACAGTTAGCTGAGGGAAACAAGGCATATATGCCTGCTGCACAGTATTTGATGAATACAGAGGAGAAAGAGACATTTCTTTCCATTTTGAAAATGGTCAAGGTGCCTGATGGTTACTCTTCTAATATTTCAAAGTGTGTGAATCTGACGAGCAAGACATTGCAAGGGTTGAAAAGTCATGACAATCACATATTACTTCAGCAGTTGATTCCAATCGCAATTTGTGATTGTTTATCCCTCAATGTTGTTCAGCCCTTGATTGAGATGAGTAATTTTTTTAGACAGCTTTGTTTAAGAAATCAACGAATGAGTGATTTAAAAAGTTTGCAGGACCGAATTGTACTTACGCTTTGTAACTTTGAGAAACTTTTCCCCCCTCATTTTTCGATGCCATGATCCACTTGACAGTGCACCTAACTGATGAAGTAATGGCTGCTGGTCCAGTGCAATTCAGGTGTATGTATCCTATTGAATGGTATTTGAGTACATTGAAAAGATTTGTACGCAATAGAGCTCGTCCAGAGGCATCAATATCCAATGGTTATTTGATGGATGAGTGTACTACCTTTTGTGCAGAATATCTTACGGATGTTGAAACAAAATTAGATAAGCCCTCTCGGATTCATGATGGTCCAGTTGGAGAAGGAACCACATTTGATATGGACAACATCGAGTGGATACAAGCACATCGATATATCTTGTTCAATACTCCATCAGTTGCACCATTAATGCAGTAAGTATCTCATCAGTTGCCCTCCTTTTCTTTGCATAATTTGATCTTTTAAACATCGCGTTATCATTTGTAGGAAAAACATTAATGAGATAAAAGAAGAGATGCATCGTGCGACTGAGTTGCAAATTCAACAATCTCATTATGCGGCATTTCATGATTGGTTCAAGGATTATGTATGTATAAATTGATTTTCATTATGAGTGAAGTATTAAACTAATTCTTTCTGCATATATCAGTATTGATTTTTATAAATTATGTAGGTTCGTAAGCTGAGGGAGTTAAGGGACCCCACGCTACCTGAAGTATTTATCCAACTGGATGAGGGTCCATCTATAACGGCTCGTCGTTATAAAGCTATTGATGCTAATGGTTTTCGATTTCTCATTAAAGATGTTGACGACAAACGAGCAACACAAAACAGTGGCATCGGTTGTCCCTTTGTCGATTCTGGTTATTACTATGGTCAATTGATAGACATCATTGAAGTTGTATACACACACGGTTTGAAGTACATATTGTTAAAGTGTAATTGGGTTGATCCAGTGCGTGGATGTAAAGTCGATCAATATCAGTTTTCATTGGTGAATTTTAACTATATGTTATACAGAAATAATGAACGAGTTGAGAATGAACCTTTCATTTTGACATCACAAGCGGAACAAGTATTCTTCGTTACTTTGCCTTCGGATCCAAGTTGGCAAGTTGTTGTCAAAATTTCTCGGCGAGGAGTGTTTTTATTTGAAGAAGATGAACCCGAGATTGTTCCGTTTTTTTACCAACAACTTGATCAACATACCGTAGTTCAACGTGAAGAAGATATTTATTGGGTCAGAGTGGCTGTTGAAGGAGAAACGGTCGATTTGCATGCTTAATGAAAGGTATAATTGTTTTCCCGCTATTCAGTAGAATGTCCTAGGATATCATAAATTATCTAATCATTTTATAAATCCTTATAAGTTTTAATCCTCACTTTTGTAAGTTAATTCAGTCATAAATATTTAGGTTGATTAACTTTCTGATTTTTTAAAATTCATTCACAACTAATTATTCAATCCATTTTTTGTTTGATTAACATTTGTACAAGTTTGATTTATTAAGAACAATCCAATTTATCTTTTAAACACTTTGGACTCATTACTGATATTTTGTATGACTGCAGACATGTCAGGGGAAGAGGCAGAAAATCCACATCATCCATCTGAGGCATCTACGTCTCAGGGTCGAGGTATGTTTGAATGTCATTGTCTATATTTTTTATGTAATTGACATATATATATATATATATAACATTTGTCAATTTATATATAAAATTGTTTTCAACAGGATCAGACTCGGCTGCTTCTTCCTCTCGCAGAAGAGGCCCTGGTCGTGGCATATTATCATGGAATTCCGACACGACGATAGATGTTTCATTTGATGAGGTATTTCATCCCGTGGGACCGAATGCCCCGGCATTTATTCGTCAGCTGGGTCATATCATACGTGACCCACATCGATTTCCATTGACCACGCGTGATTGGGCTTCTATCCCTCAGGACACATTAGATCGTCTATGGAGGGAGGTTCAGGTAAGAAAATAATTTTACTTTATTTTCTATTTATAAATAATACTAATATGTTTGATTATTTTCATTATAGCAAAATTTGAAAGTATGCCCTGAAGAGTTTCGGCCCGTGTGTATGAGCAAATGCCGTAAGCTGTGGAAAGATTATAAAGGCAAAGTGAAGAGGGACCACTGGGTACCAAATGTGGGTGCCCTTGACATTTTGGAAAAAGTCCCGAGAGGTGTCCTCCCGGCTCAGTGGCGTGACTTGGTTGCATATTGGTCTACTGAGGGTGTTGCGGTTTGTATATTAATTATTTTTCTGTATATATATTTTCAAGAATATGTGATTTGTTTGAAATTTGAATGAATTGAATGTAGGAGGTGTCAACACGCCATTCGGAGAATCGAGCGTTGCAGGGACCAGCTCACAGGCTCGGGACTCGTCACGTGTATCAGATCCGACATGAGGTATATATTATTCATTTTTTAATTTATTAATTAATATGGTTTTGTGTTTATATTCTTTTAATATACAGTTGCGAGGGCAAGGTGCAGCAACTGATAAAATGTCGGTGTGGATAAGGACTCGTGATCACAATGATCCAGAGGTTGCAGCATTGATAGTAAGTGTCTGTACTTACCAATAATTACATAAATCTATATATTAACATATATATATTTATATATATTTAAATATTTCACAGGATCAATTTGAAGCTGAGTTAGAACATCTTCCAGAGGACCAGCGACAGCTTCCCATGCGACGAGATGAGATCTTTCATCGCATTATTGGTCGGGACGGGCATGGCTATAGTTTGACCTATGGAGCAGGGATTCCTCGTTCTGTAGTGTCACGCGCTGCGGTTGTCGGTCCTGCTGTTGCTCATATGACACAGTAGATGTCAGATTTTGAGGCACGGCTGCGCGCTTCCGAGGAGACAAATGCGCAATTGACAGCTGAGGTTAGAGCACTGCGGGAATATGTGCGTCGAGCTGATGGTACAGGGGATCATACGACGCAGGTATATACTGTATTTATTTATTTAATTTAAATTATTTTTGTTATTAAAATATTTATAATGTTTATTTTTTGTAGGCACCTGGCCCACCAGAAGGAGGTAGCAGTGATGGCAACGCGTGACGCACCATATATTCACGAGATATGTTTTTTGTTTTTACTGGTAGGGTTGACATTGATGTACTGTATTTATTCATTTAAGTAATGCATTATTACCATCCATGGTGGTCTTTTAAATATTTTATACACATATTGAGTTTTTGATCAGATAATCTTGAATGATTCTACATTTGAAAAAGTCAAACTAATTCCAACAGATCAATAAATCTGATATTATAGATTATGTATTATCCAATATATTTTTTATAAATTTCTGTATGGTATCGATAAAAGAAATATGTATTAATTAGATGTTATCACTTTTATTTTTCACTTTTGTAATCAATGGGATGGCCTTTGCACCCCCGGAGAGCCCCCCGCACCCCCGGAGAGCCCCCCGCACCCCCGTACACCCCCCGCACCCCCGTACACCCCCCCCGCACCCCCGTACAGCCCCCCGCACCCCCCGTACAGCCCCCCCGCACCCCCGTACAGCCCCCCCGTACCCCCGTACAACCCCCCCGCACCCCCGTACTGCCCCCTGCCACCCCCGTACAGGCCCCCGCCACCCCCGTACAGCCCCCCGCCACCCCCGTACACCCCCCCCCCCCGCACCCCCGTACAGCCCCCCGCACCCCCGTACAGCCCCCCCCCCCCGCACCCCCGTACTGCCCCCCGCACCCCCATACTGCCCCCCGCCACCCCCGTACAGGCCCCCGCCACCCCCGTACAGCCCCCCGCCACCCCCGTACACCCCCCCCCCCCCCCCGCACCCCCGTACAGCCCCCCGCACCCCCGTACAGCCCCCGCCCCCCCCCCCCCCCCCGCACCCCCGTACAGCCCCCCGCACCCCCATACTGCCCCCCGCCACCCCCGTACAACCCCCCGCCACCCCCGTACAGCCCCCCGCACCCCCGTACAACCCCCCGCACCCCCGTACAACCCCCCCGCACCCCCGTACAACCCCCCACACCCCCGTACTGCCCCCGCCACCCCCGTACAGGCCCCCGCCACCCCCGTACAGCCCCCCGCACCCCCGTACAGCCCCCCCGCACCCCCGTACAACCCCCCACACCCCCGTACTGCCCCCCGCCACCCCCCGTACAGGCCCCCGCCACCCCCGTACTGCCCCCCGCCACCCCCGTACAGCCCCCCGCCACCCCCATACAGCCCCCCGCACCCCCGTACAGCCCACCGCACCCCCGTACAGCCCCTCCCCCCCCACACCCCCGTACAGCCCCCCACACCCCCGTACAGCCCCCCCGCACCCCCGTACAACCCCCCACACCCCCGTACTGCCCCCCACACCCCCGTACAGGCCCCCGCCACCCCCGTACAGGCCTCCGCCACCCCCGTACAGCCCCCCGCACCTCCGTACAGCCCCCCCTGCCACCCCCGTACAGCCCCCCGCACCCCCGTACAGCCCCCCCGCACCCCCGTACAACCCCCCGCACCCCCGTACAGCCCCCCGCCACCCCCGTACAGCCCCCCGCCACCCCCGTACAGCCCCCCGCACCCCCGTACAGCCCCCCCCCCCCGCACCCCCGTACAGCCCCCCGCACCCCCATACAGCCCCCCCGCACCCCCGTACAGCCCCCCCGCACCCCCGTACAACCCCCCGCACCCCCGTACTGCCCCCCGCCACCCCCGTACAGCCCCCGCCACCCCCGTACAGCCCCCCGACACCCCCGTACAGCCCCCCGACACCCCCGTACAGCCCCCCGACACCCCCGTACAGCCCCCCGCACCCCCGTATAGCCCCCCGCCACCCCCGTACAGCCCCCCGCCACCCCCGTACAGCCCCCCGCACCCCCGTACAGCCCCCCGATTGTGTCGTTTTCAGCAGCGCGGCGCGCGCTGAAATGGCACGTTGGGGGGTCAAAACCACCCGAACGACCTCCGAATGCCACGAAATCGTACGACAACATCCGGGGCGTGAATTGTGAAATGTTCGGTCAGATGGCACCTCATTCGGAGGTGCCGTGTGACCGCGGCGTCCGGAAACGCGTTTCCGGCGCCATAAAACACCAAAACGGCGTGCGACGGTCCCATTCGGAGAAAACGTGCTCCGAACAACCTGAAACCGCATGGGAACGATAGAAATATTATTCCTGATATGCAGGAGGAGGCCGCACGTCCATCGGACGTGCGGTGCGCGCGGCACGTTCGATTGTGTCCTTTTCAGCAGCGCGGCGCGTGCTGAAATGGCGCGTTGGGGGGTCAAAACCACCCGAACGACCTCCGAATGCCACGAAACCTTACGACAACATCCGGGGCGTGAATTGTGAAATGGTCGGCTAGAAGGCACCTCATTCGGAGGTGCCGTGTGACCGCGGCTGCCGGAAACGCGTTTCCGGCGCCCTAAAACAGCAAAACGGCGTGCGGCGGTCCAATTCGGAGCAAACGTGCTCCGAACAACCTGAAACCGCACGGGAACGATAGAAATATTATTCCTGAGATGCAGGAGGAGGCCGCACGTCCATCGTACGTGCGGTGCGCGCGGCACGTCCGATTGCGTCGTTTTCAGCAGCGCGGCGCGCGCTGAAATGGCGCGTTGGGGGGTCAAAACCACCCGAACGACCTCCGAATTCCACAAAACCGTACGACAACATCCGGGGCGTGAATTGTGAAATGGTCGGCCAGACGGCACCTCATTCGGAGGTGCCGTGTGACCGCGGCGGCCGGAAAAGCGTTTCCGGTGCCATTAAACACCAAAACGGCGTGCGGCGGTCCAATTATGAGCAAACGTGCTCCGAACCACCTGAAACCGCACGGGAACGATAGAAATATTATTCCTGAGATGCGGGAGGAGGCCGCACGTCCATCGGACGTGCGGTGCGCGCGGCACGTCCGATTGTGTCGTTTTCAGCAGCGCGGCGCGCGCTGAAATGGCGCGTTGGGGGGTCAAAACCACCCGAACGACCTCCGAATGCCACAAAACCGTACGACAACATCCAGGGCGTGCATTTTGAAATGGTCGGCCAGACGGCACCTCATTCGGAGGTGCCGTGTGACGCGGCGGCCGGAAACGCGTTTCCGGCGCCATAAAACACCAAAACGGCGTGTGGCGGTCCCATTCGGAGCAAACGTGCTCCGAACGACCTGAAACCGCACGAGAACGATAAAAATATTATTCCTGAGATGCAGGAGGAGGCCGCACGTCCATCGGACGTGCGGTGCGCATTGCACGTTCGATTGTGTCCTTTTCAGCAGCGCGGCGCACGCTAAAATGGCGCGTTGGGGGGTCAAAACCACCCGAACGACCTCCGAATGCCACGAAACCGTACGACAACATCCGGGGAGTGAATTGTAAAATGGTCGGCCAGACGTCACCTCATTCGGAGGTTCCGTGTGACCGCGGCGGCCGGAAACGCGTTTCCGGCGCCCTAAAACACCAAAACGGCGTGCGGCGGTCCAATTCGGAGCAAACGTGCTCCGAATGACCTGAAACCGCACGGGAACGATAGAAATATTATTCCTGAGATGCAGGAGGAGGCCGCATGTCCATCGGACGTGCGGTGCGCGCGGCACGTCCGATTGTGTCGTTTTCAGCAGCGCGGCGCGCACTGAAATGGAGCGTTGGGGGGTCAAAACCACCTGAACGACCTCCGAATTCCACGAAACCGTACAACAACATCCGGGGCGTGAATTGTGAAATGGTCGGCCAGACGGAACCTCATTCGGAGGTGCCGTGTGACCGCGGCGGCCGGAAACGCGTTTCCGGCGCCATTAAACACCAAAACGGCGTGCAGCGGTCCAATTCGAAGAAAACGTGCTCCGAACCACCTAAAACCGCACTGGAACGATAGAAATATTATTCCTGAGATGCAGGAGGAGGCCGTACGTCCATCGGACATGCGGTGCGCGCGGCACGTCCGATTGTGTCGTTTTCAGCAGCGCGACGCGCGCTGAAATGGCGCGTTGGGGGGTCAAAACCACCCGAACGACCTCCGAATGCCACGAAACCGTTCGACAACATCCGGGGCGTGAATTGTGAAATGGTCGGCCATACGGAACCTCATTCGGAGGTGCCGTGTGACCGCGGCAGCCGGAAACGCGTTTCCGGCGCCATAAAACACCAAAACGGCATGCGGCGGTCCCATTCGGAGCAAACGTGCTCCGAACGACCTGAAATGAGATTATTTCTTGAATCTAAGTTTTTAAATTATTATAGCACAATGATTTGATATTATATATATATTAAATATATATTAAAACATTTAAAATATATTATATATATATATATATATATTTAAAATATTGTATTTAATAGTATATATATGAATATTTTTACATATATATATATATATATTTATATTCAATTCAATAAAAAAATTTTAATTTTTTTTTTTTTAGAATAACGACCGCCATAGGCGGTCGCTATATGGTGCCCGGCAGAGGGCCTTCAGCGACCGCCAAGGGGTCGCTGAAGGCCGATCTGCCGGCCTTCTATAGCGACCGCCATTGGCGGTCGCTAAAGGCCTCTAGCGACGAGGCAACAGCGACCGCCAATGGCGGTCGCTGCGCGGCCGCTACAGACCTTTAGCGACCGCCAATGGCGGTCGCTAATGGCCTTATTTATAGTATTGTTTGCATCATTTTACAATTATAAATTTCATATCAGGAACTATTTCATTTAAATTACAAAACAATGAAAATCACTTTCCTTAAAAAAATTACCAAAAACATGTTTTTCCATGTGTACCTAAAATGATGCACATCATAATAATTTATAAGGGAAAAAAATTATGCATGTTTTCACAACTCTCGTGCCATACCGAGCCATGATTCCAATCATAGAAAATCTTAGAAATCAATAACTTGACACAAAATTGTATCACTGTAGGTTAAATAACATTCAACTATAACAACACGCATCAATAAAAACAATACAACCATGGGTACTTGGATTTTACCCCTACATGTGGGTTAACTGCTCCCATGAAATTTATTTTAACCAAGGCTAGACTCATGATTTATATCCTATATACCTTTCAAAAATAGTATGAAAAAAGAAAAAAAATAAAATGAACCTTTGATTCAAATTTGTTACATCCTGGACTGAGTTCCACATTTTGGGGCCCTGAATAGGGTGGTCACATGACCTAAGGTTCAAATCCTCATATGGCAGAGGCTACCAAATAACAATTAGGGTCTAATATATAAAATGTGGATACTATAACCCATTTATCATAGTAATTCAATGGCATAAATAGTAATCAATAGAAAAATAATAAATACTAAATACCATAATAATATAGTGATTAATACATACCAATATCAAAAGATTTACCAAAACATGGATCACTGAACATAACTAAAACAATAGATATTTCATTCCATATAAGATTCAAGTGTCATATAAAAATTCCTAAAGTAAAGACATTGAAAACTCCCAATGTGGGTCACAAATCACTTTTGGTTCCCTCATCCATGATTCATCCCAACTCAGCCATATAACCTAGGGATTTTTCCCTTATCCTATCCTACAAACATGAAGTCTATTAAGGAACCAATCAGACATCCCAAGTAGGGTGTGAGTACAACATAGTAGGCCACCATCAATGGTGTCTAATGTAATATCCAGCCTATAACAGTTTTTTGAGTTATATAAATAATAAAGTACAATAATGTAAATTTTTTTCACATTTCATTATTCTTTAATTAACCACATAAATTACCATGGTTTCATGATGAAACCAAAATCAACAATAATTTCTTTGTCCCATTCCAGAGTTAGAACCATATCACATAAAGAATAACAATTCACATAACTCATGGGTTTTTATTTATAATTTCATTTGAATTCACATCATGGCCATTTGAAAACATAGTCTAATGCCAATATTGTAGTGACCAAACCCTATAAATCCTAGATTTAGTGCCTTATAAGATTGTATTTTCATAATATACAAGTAAATAATGTCCTGAAGGACCAAACATTTTAGTAGTATTGGTAAATCAGATAGTTTATTACCCATTAGATGGATGTGTGTGTAAGTGTAGGTCAAAAAAATCATATATAAACATATAATTATATTGATGATACTTTTTTTTGTTTTATAATCATTGAATAATATTAATTTAGGTGGTGGAGAAAGAAAATAAATGAAAGGATCTTGAGGGAGGGTATTACATATTAATCGGGTAACCCCTTTTAGTTTTCTACAAAGGGATTTCTTGGAAGTCTTTATAAAAAAGGAAGGCTTCAAGAATGAAGGTAGGTATTTTTAGGATCTATTTCTTCCAATATTGTTTGATCCAATTTATATTGACAGGTGTGAAGAAGTGGGAGTAGAGGAGGCCTTTTTATGGTAGAGGAGGAGTGAGACTCTTGTAAATTTTGGGAAATGGAATTAAACCCATGTTTTTACAATGGAAAGTGGATTCAATAAAGGTTGGAAGTTGATCAATGTGATGATAGGTTCAAAATATGGCTATTCGTACATATTTATATTTCATTTAGGCCATCAAGTGTAAGTATTATACCTTATTTAAGAATAATTTTACCTTAATCGATGTACATAATTTTAATTACTTTCACTAATATTTTTGGTCAAAAAAAAGTTGAAATTATTTGAAAATATAAATTATTATGATTATAATTATTGTTTAAAATTTTCCAAATTCCAATAGCACTATTGGAAGAAACTAATTTAAATTTAATCCTATAGATTGGATGATACTGTGAGTTTTTAAAGTAAAAATGATCAAAAGTTTTTTATGTTTTTATATAAAATTTTGATGTGAAATTGGTTCCAATGAAAAAAAGTGTATGAATTGATAAAAATATTACCTAAATTAACTTTGAAACCAATTTAAAATATAATTTAACCTTATAAATAAATTAAATGAAAATTTAGTTTTGAATTAAAATTTAGTATTTTTAATTATGCAATTAAAAAATGAAACCTTATAAAAAAATACTAAAAATTTATAATAACCTACTTTTTTTTATAATTCAAATCTAATTTTTTATTTTGACATATTAAATATTTAAAAGTTCCAAAATTTGAAATTAAAATGGGTTCCCTATTAAAATGTGGTAAAACTACCATTATAAAGATATAGTTTTTTAATTATAAAATATGGTGTTATTCTTATCATATGTCTATAAAATCTATTGTATGAATATCAAAAAACAATTATAGTATATATAACATATATATTACATTAATATCACTTATTAATTATAATTAATCTAATTTATTATGGTAAAAAATCATTATGAAAATGAAAATAATATCATTTCCATTTATATTCAATCAGTTTTAGAATTAATATATAATTAATTTCTAACCTATCAATTCATCTTATATTTTTGTAAACCATATATTTTAATTAGTTAATACTATTCATAACCACTAATTTAACATATAGTTTATATATTATTATATTAAATAATAATATTTTAGTAATATATTATTGTTCGGCATCCCTCAGTCATGTGTGTTATGTAAGCCAACATGGAAAGTCACTGTCATGTGTAAAGAAAGTTAACCTCAGTGTTCCATGTAGAAAAATCTAAAATTTTTGTTCTGTGTAGTGCACGATTAACTTGGTGCTTCTAATAACTAAATCCAAACATATTTCTTTAATAAAAAATAAAATATTTTTAGTGTTGCATGAAATAAAAAATATCAAAAATATTAAATTGATTCAAAAATAAAATAAAATAATCTCATAATGTTACATTCTACCCCCCATAAAATAATATTTTATCTATAATTTCATCTGTGTTTTAAAAGGTTTAGTACATGAACATATTATTCAAAGAAATCCACATAGTGAAAATGATTACTAAGACTTCCATTAAAAAATAATGTTTGAATCATAATGGTTACAAAAGGTACTCATTACTAGGTTACCACATAGGAGTACATAGGTGGGAAGTAAAGATATGGACATGGATAATAAATCCAACTATCATGTTCTGATGGATATTGATATAGAACTTGGTCAAGAGAAATTTAACAATCAAATATTTATAAATATTTGATTATATAAGGGATCATTTGATTCATCAGAAATAGAGTTACTACGATATAAATTTCGGTTTCAAGATACATTTTACTAAAGTTAAAGAATTTTCATGAAAAGATATACTTGCATGATTTCAGTAAAACCTCACCCTTTGTTATTGCTTGATCCACAACTACTATCTTTGAAAAGGATGGTGAATTTTTCATTCATAAAGTACTAACATATCCTAAGATCTATTTTATGTTGTCCCATATATATTCAGTTACCAAAAAATCAAAATTATTAGAGAAATTTATCTGATCTTCATAAATCCTCATGTGGTGAGGTAATACTGTAATCTTACAAACTTCCTCTAAAGTTTAATTTATACATCCCATAAATGGTTTACCTTATAACCCTTCTGAATGATGAAAATCCAAAACTTTTGAAATATAGTCATGAAATAAACTTCACATTTATCCACCATATATCATAATGTATCTGTTAGTTTTCATATTCCAAACATGTGAACACACTCATTGTCAGTATAATTGAAACATGGCAATAAAATAAATTACCATAGATCCTTTTGTAAAACATGCATGATTCATTATTCCAAATATTATTGGATATATTCCTTAAATCCATGAAGTTATAAAATTAATCCATGATGACCTAGAACAATTTTTCAAACAATCAATAATTAGATCTAGGGTAATCAATGTTATCCAATTTACTTTAACCAAATCATTCATCTCTTTATCCAAGCGAAACATAATTTTATCAATATCTTGATCACATTGATGGTAACCTTCCCTTAATCAAAATATCACTTTTCTATTTCCTAATCACCATTAAAGATGTCATTTTAAATCATTAATTAAAACTTTTACTAGAAATATTTATATATTTTATAATTCTTATAACATAATATTTGAATTACAAAACATAAATACTTCATTCATCCAACTTTATTCTTTAATCATTACCCAAGATTCATTAACATATTCCTTAATAACACTTTACTTGAATATATAATATAAATCATGTATTAATGTTCCTCAACCTCAATATAATCATGATTCTTTTGTTTAATGTAAAAAATACTGGAAGAACATCACACACCATTCACATTTCATTTGGAGTCTCTTTATCTTCTGAAGCATAACCAATACTCATACCACCTTCTTGATGATATATCCACTTGGTAAATCAATTTTCATAATTCCCATGCTTTTCAAATCTAAAATAGTCAATGTTAACCATGTTATAATTATATCCATTTACTACAACCATAAAGTATAGGGTGAGAAACACATATTGTAGAAGAAAACCTTATAATCCTGAAAAATTACTTATATGTTGTCCAAATCACGACACATACTTTTTAATTGATGAAAACTTATGTTTATCCATGGCTATTCATATAAAACTTCTATTTAAATCCTTTTTTATGGTTCATTAGTTTGTAAATTCCCAAAGCATATCCTCCGAGAGTGTCAAACCAAGTGTGTAGAAAGACCCCTTATTGTGTACCATATTACCTCGAGTCAGACCCATGACATATTTTTAGAGTTGTTTACCCAAGGTAAATCTATTCTAGATCCACATCCACTTGTAATATACAGAAAGGGATTTATCTCTAGGAAACCACTCAATCTATACGTTACCAAAATTCCAGGATATTTTCCTAAACATTAACTCATACTTATACTTATCCATAGATACATACCTCAATATATCCTTAAAAATATACCTAGGTAAATCAATAAAGTCTTCTCATCCTAGTTTCCAAAGGTTAAATAAACCTTTGCCATGATACCAACTATAATGATCCAGTCATTACATACATATTCATTACATATCTTTTGAGGAATACTTAAAAACATTTTAAAAACATACTCCCAAATACTGTATTCATTTAGTGCCATTGGAAAAAAAGGAAATGTAAAAACTATTACATAATAAAGATACATTATCTCCCACTAGGTTCTCTAAGAATATCACCCCTATTATCCATATCATACATGAAATACATCATCATGACTTGGGTAAAGAAACCTAAAATTTTTTGAGCTCATATTCTCATCAAGGGTAATGAAGTGAAACATTTACATATAAATATGAGCATAGGGGTATGAGAATGTGATCATAACATTAGAATCTCAGACCATGTATATATATGATCCTGAAAATAAATTATGGAATAAATCTTTGTAGTTCATAAGAAAAGAATCATAATGAAATAAATATCTTAATCCATGAAATCATAACTGAGGGATAAGACATATAATTTTTTGCATACATATAAAAATATAAAATCATATGTCAAGTCTACCTACCAATACCTTCAGAACATGTTAGGTTTAGGATAATAACCATGTACCTACTTCGGGATTGGGATAAAAACCCATGTACCCTTTTACCTTTTGTCTTGGGATACAAACCATCCATATTCTTATTTTTAGTCTTAGGATACAACCCATGTACCTTCTTCTTTTTGGGCTTCGGCTACAACCCATGTTCCCTTATACATTTAGCCTTTGGGATACAACCCATGAACATTCATTTTTTCAGGCTTGAGCTACAACCCATTTACCATTTGGGTGTATATACAAATTATCATTACCCATTGAATTAGAGGGGGGATATAGGTCCCACCCATCATAAAATAAATCATACATTCATTTTCTAAAATATAATATATATTATATCATGACCCATAAAAAAAAGATGCGATCTGTAAACATAAAATAAAAATCCATGAAATGAAATGGGTATCATTAAATTTTCATCACATCATAACCTATGAAAAAGATATAGGTATCATAATCATTTAATCAAAGAATAACCCATGAAATTAAGTGGGTTTCAAAAGCATATAACCCATTGAATAGAAATAGGTTTCACAAGTATCATTCCATCAATACATATACCATTCAAAAAAGAATATGAATGGAAAATTTAGATTATTTCCTAAAAGGCCATGAGTAACATCAATGGATGTTATCATAGATGTAAAATAACATTGAAGGATAATCTGATAAAATTTCTTGATTTCAATATTATTTATTCTATGAAAAATTATCTTTAAGACATAAAACCTTTTGGAAATGATTTTTTTGAAAATAAACTTGAAAACTTATAAAGAAATCTTTGGAAACATTTTGGAAAACTTTTTCAGTGAAAATATTTAAATAGTGCATGAAAAGTTTTTCAAAAAAATTATTGTTTTACACTTATAAAAGAATTGTGAAATAATTTTTAAATAAAGTTTCCTTGAAAACTTATAAAATAAGCTTGAAAGAATTTTAAAAAACTTTTTCCTTGAAAACTAATAAATGAAGCTTGAAAATTTTTTGAAACCAATTTAATTAAAAATAATATCAAATTATATAAATAAAGAATAAAAATTTATTGAAAAATTTTTTACATAAAAATATTTTAATTAAATATATATAAATATTTTTTTAAAATTATTTTAGAAAACATGGTTTGAATGAACACAAATTTCTGACAGAAGTTAGAGGTAAAGTCCGGATTTCCTAAAACAAATTCTTAACTATATTGTCTTATAAAGAGTATAAAAATGGAATTTATACATTTATATATCATAAATACATATATAATAAAAAAATTCACTGGTTTTCTAGATATACAGAACATAATATTTCATCAAAGGAAGCATGAACATAAACAATCTCGAAAAGAGATGAGATTATTTCAATAAAATCTTACCACTTGGTAACATTCAAACATACTCCCCATTTAATATAATGAAACTAAATCAATCTTATAATATCATTAAAATATTTATATTCATGATATAACATTTCAAAGGAAGTATATACACCTCATGGAAAAATATAGATGCATAACATGGCATGTGTCTCAACGAAGGAAAATTGAGACAAAATTACATGACTGATTTGGTAACATTTCAAACATAAAACCCATGAAAGTAAGATCATCAAATTTATATTAAAATACCCATAAATTTGAGTATAATAATAATACAATTCATCTACGGGTAGTATACATACCACACAAATGGAATGGGCAGTGAATAAAGCATGTATCTCACAGAAATAAAAGGTGAGATGAAATTCCCTTACTTGTGTCTTGACTCTCATCGCACTCATTCAAACCTACTGTATAATAAATATAAATTTATTATAATATATAAAATATAAATATTCTTATATATAATATATTATATGATTTTATTATGACTTTTTATTACCCACCTTTTTATAATTTTATGTTAAGGTTACACTTTGGGTAATATTCTCTTAGTGTTTCACATGTCTTAATTTGATATATATTTGCTCCATATACTTATATCACGATTTAAATAATGTAATAAGTGATATAAATATCATTTATATTATATATTTTATTATTATAATAATATATATAATAGATAATTATGAAGTGGAATACAATTTTCATGGGGAGGGTAGGCAATACGTACGCATGAACACAGTTTCCATTTAATTTCCGTATTGAAAAAAATAACATAAATAGAATATATATATATATAAAAACATGTATATCATTATTCTTTTTTTAATTATTATATTATATAAATCATATAATTTCACTTAACCCATCCTTGATTCATTCTATGTATTGTGTGAATGAATCACGATACTCTGAGGGGGCGGTAGTCCACACTTCCTCAAATGAAATTATCGTATTTAAACCAAATGGAAAGTATAATGATATATGTGTTAAAAGAATTAAATAATATTAAATTAATAATAAATATAATATAAAACACATATAAATAGGTTGTACATTATAATTTACACCATGATAGGTGGTAAAGGAAAAAATGAGCAATCATCATTTAGTGAGGTGGTAGTTCTCCGTACACAGACATAGTATGTTCATTACCCATTAGATGGATGTTTGTGTAAGTGTAGGTAAAACCCTTTTAATAAAAAATTTCATAAT
Organism: Viscum album; assembly: GCA_963277665.1. Classification (NCBI taxonomy): domain Eukaryota; kingdom Viridiplantae; phylum Streptophyta; class Magnoliopsida; order Santalales; family Viscaceae; genus Viscum; species Viscum album. Next base: position 136,974,024 of record OY728131.1, read on the forward strand.
ATTTAGGATACTGTTGTTTTTTATAAGTAGGTATTATGATGAATTGAGGTGGTGGAGATAAAAAATAAAAGAAAGGAGCATGAGGAAGGGTGTTACCTCTTAATCGGGTAAATCCTTTTGGTTTACACCAAAGGGATTCATTGGAAGCATTTATAAAATAAGGGAATCTTAAATGAGTAAGATAGGGATGTTTATGATCTATTTGAAAAATCTTGGTCAATCCAATATGGATTTAGTAGTGTGAAGAAGTGGGAGGATAAGAGGTCAATTTATAGTGTAAGAGGAGGGAAACTCGTGTAAATTTTGGGAAAGGGAATTCCACCCAGTTTTTTCTAAGAAAATGTGGCTAAAATAATAGCAAGAATTATATAAAAGTGATTAATGAGTTCTAAATATGGAAATATAATGTATTTTTGACAATTTTTATGTCATTTAGGCTCTTTATTGATTAGTCCTTAGTTAAGCATAATTTTACCTTAATTGATGTAATTAATTTTAATTAATTTCACTAATATTTTGGTCAATAATAATCTTAATTTATTATAAATTAAAAATTATTTTGATTCCAAATATGGAGTCTATTTTTCCAAATCTCAAACACATAATTGGTAGAAATTTATTTAAACTTAATACCGCTGAAGAGATGACACGATAAGTTTTTAAAGTAAAAATGTTCAAAAGATTGCTATGTTTTTTGTCCAATTTCAATGTAAAATTGGTTAAAATGACCTATATTTTATTAAATGATAAAAATATTATCCAATTGAACATTTAGAAAAATTTAAAAAATAATTTAACTTTATCAAAAAAATAGATCAAAAAGAAGTTTTGAATTAAAATTCTATATTTTAAAATATACATTACAAAATGAAACCTTACATAAAAATACGAAAAATAAATACTAACCTAATTTTTATGTTTTAGTTTCAAAGATTTATTTTATTTTGAAACATTAAATCTATAAAAGTTACAATATTAGGATTTAAAATGGGTTCTCCTTTAAAAGGCAATAAAACTACCATTAGAAAAATATATATTTTTAGAAAAAATTATGCTTGTTCATACATTATGTCCATAAAATCTATTGGATGAATATCAAAATTATTTTATTAAATATAGAAAATAGATAACAAATTCATATAACTAAATAATAATTATTAATTTAATTTATTATGGTAAAACAGATTTGTGGCCATAAAAATAATAATATCTCCCTTTGTATTCAATCATTTTTCATATTCATTTCTCATTAATTTGTAACCTATGAATTCATATTATATTTTTTTTGAAAATAATATATTTTCATTATTTAATAAAATTCATAAATGATAATTTACCATCTAGGTTATATCTTACTATATTGAATATTAATATTTAAATAATATATTATTGTTTAGTAAACCTCGGTCATGCATGTTATGCAAGCCATCGAGGAAAGTCATTGTTTCATGTAACATAAGAAAAACACGGTGTTTCGTGTGGACAAAGATAACATTTATGTTGCATATAGTGCACAATTTTCTTGTTGTTGCGTATAATGTAAGCCAAACATATTGATTTAATATAAAATGAACAATTTTTACTGTTGAGTAAAATGCCAAATATCAAAAAGATTAAATTAATTCCAAAAAAATAATTCACAAAATCTCTGGGTGTTAGAATATATATTATTCTGAAATATAAATATTTTTATCCACATCATGGATTTTTTAAAATTTTATTGAATAATTATTTTTGATAAATAATTACACAATAATGATGCAGTAATAATTTAATTAATGAAACAATCAGTAAAATGATATTATAAGTAATAAAATAAATAAAATTTGACATAATGAAAGTCATCAACAAATTTTCTCGGTGAATTTGAAATTTTAATGGTTCATTAAATTATTTTTTTGATATTATCATGCTATATTTATTTTCTTAATGTAAATGTAACGAATAGTGTCAAAACTGACACTAATGGTATTTTAAGAAAATAATATTTTATTAACTTATTTAAAAATAATAAAAAATATTTAAAAAGATTAATAAATTATAATAATGTAATTTTTTTTATAAATTATTCATTTATTATTTAATTAAAATCACAAAATTAAAAATTTCAACCTTTTAATATTGAGAAAATTGATAAGTTAGTTAAAATTATAATAGGATAAATAAGGGTTAAACAAAATGATTAAGTTTAAAATGATACCAAAACATGTGTAAAATATATTTTTTGATGCATTTAAAACCCTATATCATTTTATCATTGAATAAATGGAATTTTGGAGGTATTTTTATTGAGAATTAATTTATTATAAGTTAATATTTTTAGGAAATTCCAAAAGTTCCCCTTTTGTGTTTTATAAAAGGGATACTCTTATTTTCTTTTATTCACACTTCAAAACCTATTTAATTACGAAAAAATATGTCAAAATTTCCTCAATACATCCATACCTTAATCTTATAATCATCTAGTTGGTTATAAATCCAACAAAGGAATACCTTTGGTGAAAACCAATAAGAGTTACCCAAAGAAGAGTTAACTTCCTTTCACGAGATCATTGTTTTATTTTCATTCTCCCACAAAATTTTATTATTCCATTATTATTGAATAAACTAATTATTCTAAACTTAATGATATGTTTTTATTATAAGGGTTTTAACTACACTCACACAAACTTCCATCAAATGGGTAATGAGCTTACTGTTCTTGTGTACAACGAACTGCTGCTTCACAAAATGATGTTATTCATTTTTCCTTTACCACCTCTTAATGTTCATAATAAATATGGAAATCCTATTTTTAATATTATATATATGATATTTATGATTTATGTATTCTTATTGGATTATTATATAACACATACCTTCAGGATTTTTATTTTTTGTAAATATGATAACTTTGTTTGTGGATGTGTGGACTACCGCCTCCTCAATGCAATGTGATTCATTTAAAATCTATATGGAATGTATTATGGATGGATTTAGTAAATTTTCATGATACCTATAACATTAAAATTATACTATTTTTAATATATATATACATATATTTAATTTACATTCATTATTTGAAAATTATAATTAAACAGAAATCATGTTCATGCATATATACGAACCACCGTCTCAATGAATGGTGTATTAAATTTCATATTTCTATTTTTTATATATTATTATAAATATTTATATAATAAATATATATGATATTTATATCATGTTTTTTAGGTTGGAGAGGGTAGTTGTGTATGGTCTAGAGGGGAGTGAATATATGAGATTAAAAAAATTGAACAAAAAATTGATTAATTAAATTAATTATCAAATTTAATTATTAAGGTTAATTAGTAGTGAAAAAAGTAAAGAACACAAGTATGTTTTTTATAGTATTTCAGTCCAAAGTGGGCATACTCTCTTCTTATACCTCTCTACATAGAGAGAGATATGTGTGCACTAAAATGATTTTAATGGGGAATGATAACCCAATTACAAAAAAATTTTATAGTGGAGGGATAACCACAACACTGAATTTTATATGGGGAGTCAAAACCCTTATAACCTAAAATTAGACAAATGGAGTCACAACCTGAACAATCATGACTTTAGATATAGGGAGTCATAACCCTTAAATCCTGACTTTAGAATATGGCAGTCACAACCTGAAGAAATAGAATAAAAAATAATGATTTTGTGTGTGAAAGCAAAACTAAAATAAAAGAGTGTGTGTGAGAGATGAGAGAAAGTGTTACAGACTCATAACCAGATGAATGATAAGATAAAATTTTTAATCACAAGTACTTGTTATTAAGTATTAGATCATCTCATCTTGTTAAGGCAACTGTAGTTGAAGTATAAGAAATTCTTCCCTTGAGAGATCATGCAGGTGATGAAATAGAGTGTCACAGGATGTTGCAAATGCACAACAGATTCAATGTTCACAAAACTTTCTCTTTGAATGAACAGAGTATCAAAAATATTAATGTGTGTCTTCCAATTTGTATCTTTCTATATTATTTTAACCAGAAAAAGAGAAAGATATATATAGATTAGATATTCAGTAGTTACATCAGCTCTAGTTCCTTCATATTTTCAAAATAAATTGAGTCAATAGCATTCATAAATATCTCTAAGAAAAATTCAGCACTTTAGGCTCTTTATTACTATAGAATAAATCTCAAATAAAAGAATTCAAAATAATTTGAATAATTATACCAATAAAATTTCAAGAATAATATTAGCATTGAATGATTTAAAATAACAATTTAAATTCTTTTAAACTTAGTCAATACGGTTCCAGAAAACTACCAGCACAAGACAAATGTAAAGTCAAATATTTAAAAATAAATAAAATTGAAACTACCAAATTTATTTGAAAAATATATTGATATAATTTATTAATTTTTCTCATAAATATTCGACCATAAATAATAAAAACTTTTCGATCATGATATTTAGATTTAATATAAATTTATCTAGTAGAAAAACCTTTGAAAACAATCCATATATGTGTAGAAAATTTTTTTCATAAAAAACACATGGAATGAAAAGTAACTTTAGGAATGAATAGTAAGGTAACATAAGGTATAAACAGTAACATTGCATAGTGATGATGAATAGTAACATAGTGTAGGGATGATGAACAGTAACGTAGCACATGGATTTTGAATAGTAATGTAGCGTGGGGATGATGAAGAGTAACATAGGGTTGATGAAACATACTTTTCACTATTCATGAATAGTAACAGAGCATATGGATTATGAACAATAACATAGGTTTGATGAACCATACATTGCATTATTAATGAACAATGACATAGAGTATGGATAATGAACAATATTGTAGGGTTGATTAACCATACATTGCACTATTCATGAATAGTAGCATAGATTATGGATTATAAACATTAATTTAGGGTTGATGAACCATAATTTTTACTATTGAGAAAGTAGGGTTTCCCATACTTTGTGAAAAAAAAAACCGAACAACATACTTCAACAAACTTCAACAAACTTCAACTAATTTTTAAGAGATATAAACAAAATATTATGATTTCGGTAAACATAACTTAACTATAGAAAAAATAATTATCTTTCCAATGAATTAAGAATAAAATAAATCTGATATCTATTACTCCAAATATCATTAAAAAAAGAAACAACATTCTGGAAAAATAGCAGTTCTAAAAAATTAAAATAGAACTTAGAAAAATTTAATCACCATTCAAACTACCTTTTTAGGCTTCCATGTAAACTAATGAAATCAAGATAAAGATGTTGGATTTCTATAAAATCAAGTTTCAAGAAAATCAGATATCATTATAAGTTGTAGTAAAATAACTACTTAAATTTTTTAAAACTGAAAACTATAGAGTTTCTAAAACTGTAGAAGCAAATTAATTGAATTACTAGAGTAATAAAAATAAATTTTCAGACATCCTAACAAACTAATGATATGGAGATAAATATAGTATCTATACAATATGATAAGAATAATAGGAATAAATACACTTTATTTTAATAAATCATCAAAATACTGAAATGTTTTTAAATGAAAAATTACATGTAATCAAATAAGTAATCAAACAAAAGAGAATTCACATGCATAAACAATCTCCACTTTTTATTTAATTAAAAAAGAAACAAATTTGAAAATTTTAAAAAAATATAAACATTTAAAACAAATTTATTTCTCTCCATTTATTTCTCTTCATTTTCTCCCAAAATATCTCTCCCCCTTTTCTAAATAAACAATAAGTAAAAACAAACCACCCCTAAACAAATGCAGTAATAAAAAAATTAAATTTCCATCTTATCAAGTTAAAATTTAATTTTTTCAAAACTGAGAAGAGTATAATGGATTTTTAAAAATACATTCTAGCTTATTTTTAGATTGTATAAATTATAAAACAATATCACCCTTGTTCACATGATATATAATAAAAAGAAATCTAAGATCAATATGATTTGTTCTAGAATGATGTAAAGGGTTTTTTGAAATAGAAATTGCATAAGTATTATCATAATAAAAAGGAAGTTTATAAAGATAAACACCAAAATGACATAATGTTTTCTTAATCCACAAACTTTGAGTATAACTACTAGAAGAAGAGATAAAATCAGCTTTTGGAATAGATAAAGAAACCGATAGTTGTTTCTTAGAAGACCTGGAAATTAAACTTTTTCCTAGAAAATGAAACATAACTGATGTTATTTGTCTATAAATTATACATCCTTCAAAATACTTTTCAAGAGAGTATCCTTGAGCATTAATCCTTGCTTTATTTTTGACTATTTTTCTAGATTCATCTAGCTTGTTTCTAAAGACCCACTTAGTTCCAATTACCCGCTTTTCCCCATTCAATTATACCAAAGTCAAAACATTATTTCTAACAAACATATTTAATTTATATTGCATAACAACAATCCATTTTGCATCCTTTAATGAATAATTAGCATTAATAGGAATAAAATAATAAATAAAAGTAGAATTGGCACAATAATTTAAAATATAATTTATAGTGTTAACACCAGAATCAACAATGCCAATTACATTTTCAACAAGATGATCTCTATGAATCACCAATGATTTAGGATCTATTTGAGAAGTTTCATGTTCCACCTTAATTTATTCATTATTATCTTCAGTAATTTCTCCACCAAAATTAAATTCTATAAACTCTTCATCAATAACATTAGAATAAAAAGTTATATTAGCATTATTTTCATCAAACATAACATGGAAAAATTATTCAATAATCATAGTTCATTTATTATAAACTATATATGCTTTAATGTAATTATATTATCCATGAAAAATATCATTATCACTCATAGAATCAAATTTATCTAAATTATCATTTGAATTTTAAATAAAAACATTACAAAAAGAAAAACTAAAGTAACTATCTTTAGGATTTTTATTTTTAAATAATTCATAAGGATTTTTATTTAATAATGGTCTAATAATAATTATAATTGAAATTTAACATATAGAAAAACTATCTCCATCCCAAAAATATTTTCGAAAATTATATTCAATTAACATAGACAAATCCATTTCAATAAGAGTTCCATTTTTCCGTTCTACAACACCATTTTACTGTGGTGTTCTAGGATCCTAAAAATTATAAAAATAGCCATTTTATTTAAAATTGTTTTCAAAATATAAACTATTATATTCACATATTTTATCACTATGAATAGAAAAAATCATACTACATTTTTCATTTTGAACTAATTTATAAAATGCTGTAAATCTATTTGAAGTATCACATTTATATGAAAGAAAGTATGCCCAATTAAATATACTATAATCATCAACAATAACTAAGGTATATTTCTTTACACCATGGCCATAAATTTTAGTGGGGCCAAATAAATCAAGATGTACTAACTATAAAGGTTTATTAGTACTAATCTTATTGATGAGTCTAAAAGAAATTCTTTGTTGCTTCCTTTTCATGCAAGAGTGACATACATGAAGATGTTCTTTCTTCATGGAAGGAAGTTGTAACACATTATCATGTTTTAAGAGATTATTCAACATTCTGAAAGTGACATGACCTAAACATCGATGCAAAAGTATGATGTCATTCAATACAACATTCAAACACATAACATGTTTAATAGCAAGTTCATCAAAATGAATAATATAAATATTATCATTTAGATTAGCATAAAACAATAAAGAATCATCCTTAAAAACTAAAAATTTATAATTTTCAAATTTTAATTCCATTCCATCATCACATAATTATGATATACTAATTAAATTATGTTTCAAACCTTCAACAAATAAAACATTAGAAATAAAAGTATAATTTAAAATACCAACTTTACCAGAACCTTTTACTTTTCCATTGGAATTCTCTACAAAAGTAACATTGCCTCATTCACATATGTTATAAGTGGTATAATTTGATGGGTCTCAAGTCATATTATTATATAATCCACTTTCCATGTACCATATGTCATTCTTGAGGCATATAATGCATTTTTCCTACAAAAATAAATTACTTGAAAATTTTGATTCCCAAGCCACTTTGTGTCCGATAGAATTATTTATACAGTTTTTAGGTACCCATAAAGAATTAAAACATGTATTGTAAGTTACTCTAGATAATAATTACTTAGAAATATTTGATTTTTTAAATCCCAAGGATTCATTAAATCTCCTAGAAAATTCATTTGCATAATAACATTTCATTCCACATTTAAAACAACTAACATTATAAGTACAATCATATTTACTTTTAATAAAATGAGTTTTATACATTTGCATTAATATTATATCATAGCCAAAATAATCTTTATTTTTATCAATTTTTGTCAAGGACATAATCTCATGATATTTTTAATGACCCTAAAAAGAAGAAGATAAACTTTTTTTAATACATTCAACTTCATTTTTCAAATTTTCATTCAAATGTTGAGTAGATTTAAATTTTTCATAAACTATTGAATGAGAAGTATAAATAGTGTTATATATTTTTTCATTCTAATAAAAAATTATTTTATTTTTAGAAACAAGTATCTCATTAGTTTCTTTATGATTATTATATAAATTATCAGATTTGAAAATATATTTTCTTAATATTTCAATAAATTTATTTAATTCCAAAATACTGGGGTCTTCAAATCAAATTTCGAATTCGAATATTGAAAACAAAAACAAGAATTACTAACCTTATCCAGTGATTCCATGAATCATAAGTTATAACTTTCTTTTACAATTCCAAGTTGTTCAATAGAATATTATTCTATACAACTCCATCTAGTGGTCAATTCCTTTTTTCTTATTTTTGTATCTGAATTTATTCTTTAGTTTAGTAAAATTGGGTTTGATATTACCTTTCTTCTTCCACTCATTAAAAGTTACATCTAAAGAATTATAATTCATATCACCTTTCTTATCTCCATTATATTTTTTTTTGATGGTTTCTTCTAAACCAATTCTTGAATCCTTTATTTTTCATTATTTGGTAAACTCCAATCACAATATGAGCCATATCTTCTTTTTCACAATCCTGTAGATTAGAATCAGAAGAGTCAGTAGAAACAACATTTATATATTTAAAAGCTACACATTTTCTTTTTATTATCACCTCGACAGCTATGTTGTTCAGTTCTAATTCAAACTGAAGGAGTGACCTAATTTATTAATCAAGTATGTACTCTTTAAAATTATTTCATTCATCAATGTAAACCTTCACGGGATGGCAATTCTTTGGTATGTATCATAGGATGTGTTCAACTAGTACTGGGTTTTCCAACTCTTCTTCAAATGAATTCATTCCATTCACAATTCTTGTTAATCAATGGAACATTTGGTTTACTGTTTCATCTTCACCCATCTTAATGTCTTTGTACTCAACACAAAGCATTCCAAGTTTGGTACATATTAGTTTGTTTGATCCAAGGTGAGTATCTTGTAGAATATTCCATATTTCATAAGATGTCTTAAAAGAAGACACATGACTAAAAACACTTTTTTTAATAAAACAATATAAAATATTAACAATTTTGTAATTTAAATCATATATAATAGCATCAATTCCAGTTAGATAATCTCAGTTATCTTCTTACAGTGTGTACTATTTTGAAATGATAGACCAATGCTTAGTGTTCAAATGTTTGAGGTAAGCCTCTATTCAAGATCTCTAATAACCATAATCATTACCATCAATGTGTAGTGGATTTTGATGAATCTAAGCATCATTTGGGTTTAATATTTCAATATTATAAGATCATGTCCTTAAATTATGAGGTCTAGGAAAATGTTAGCATAAGTAAAATCAAAGAAGACTCTAGAGAGGGATTTGATAATTCTGAAAGGAATAAGTTTTTGACACAAATTGAATGGTATATGAAAGAGAATAACACAACTAATCAATTATACAAAGGATTTCCCTCTGATACCAAATTTTAGTTTAGATAGGGTAATTATATATGGTCTAGAGGGATTGAATAGACCATATTAAAAAAAAGTTGAACAAATAAATTGATTAATTAAATTAATTATCAAAGTAAATTATTAAGGTTAATTAGAAGTGAAAAAAATAAAGAACACAAGGATGGTTTTTATTATTTAGTCCAAAGTGGGCCTACTCTACTCTCATACCTCTCTACTCAAGGAGATATATGTGTGCACTAAAATGGTTTTATGGTGGAATCATAACCCAATTAAAAAAACCTTTTCTAGTGGTGGGATAAATACAACACTGAATTTTGTATGGGGAGACACAACCATTACAACCTAAATTTAGATAAAGGGAGTCATAGCCCAAATATTCCTGATGTTAGATACTGGGACCCATAACCCTTAGATCATGAATTTAGAATCTTGGAGTCACGAAATAAAGAAATAGAATAAAAAATAATGATTTTTTTTGTGTGAAATCATAAACAGAATAATAGAGTTCATGTGTGAGATGGAAAAAAGTTTTATAGACTCAGTGCTAGATGAATGGGAAGATAAATTATTAAAGTAAAAGTACTGGTGTAATGACCTGGATCCGAACAGCTACCTGAATAGTGCTAAACGGGTCGGGTTCTACTACCTTAGGTGCACCTATCCGAACACCAAAGGCTGCTGACTAGCAGCGAGCATCTTATAGGTATAGTGGGGAGGATATACCCTCTTGGAGGATAATAATAATGTTACTGGTCCAAGTATAACAATAAAGATGCATCAGAATAAATGACTCAACAGATTTGAACCAGACCAGCAGAGCGGAAGCACATTCAATATCAATAAAAAGTAGTGGAAATAAACACAATAGCATGATGATCACTTGTAACTACTACTGAACAATAAAACATACATCCAAAGCAGGTCATACCTATCTGAATATAAAAAGGGCACCAATGTCTAACCAACTGTAGCTACAGAACAGGTAAGCATGATGATACAAGAATAAAGAAAAACATGGTAACTCCATCTAGGAAGAACCTCAAGGTACATACCATCTCCATGGAACAGCTAATACAGCCCAGCTCCTGAAGCTGGCCTCTTTTCTGCACGCAAATCCATAAAGTTTGCACGCGTCTCGAAGGGCCTGTGTAGGGTGTGAGACAAATCTTAGTAGGATACCACCCAATGGTGCGTACCTAATATAAGTGTTTAAGCAGGCATGAATTTATAAGGAAATCGATAAATAGGATGATGAACAAATGAAAAAAACTCCACTGGTGCTCAGTAGACACCATGGAGTGTCACCTGCTTCAGCCAATGCCAAAATCTCTATCATGTAACCCGGCACCATGTGCCCCCTGACACTACATGTCTCAAGTACCGACATCCTGAAGGCACACTCAAGAAATAGTAACCAGGAGGAACAACGATGCCTGTCCTCAATAAGTAACTGGAGGGACATCGATGTCTGCCCTAAAAATAAGTATCCGGAGAGACAAAAATGTCTTCCCTAAAAGTAAGTATCCAGAGGGACAATGATTTCTTTCCTCAAATAAAGTATCTGAAGAGACAGTGATATCTACCCTCAAATAATGGCGAGCCTCGGCGCCCAACCCGATAGCCTCAATGCTATCCCCTGAATGCTCCTCACCTTCCACAAGGATTCCTATGACAAGAACCCCCAAACCAATAGTACACAACTAATGTGGGGCCTCTACCCACACGAGTGGTCAAAACCACCTCATCACAAAGTCTCTGTGTGTGCACACTACTCAAAGTTTTTGGGTGAGCGGTAATCCCCAAAATAGTACCCAAGCCACAACACCTCTGACACCTCGTGTCCCTGCAACCATGCCGCTCAAGTCTAATGGCCTTGCCATCCCAGTAACTCGGGCCATTCCCAACCTGACAGTCATCCTGCCTCAAACCAATTCCCATGACACCCAATCCCATGGTCAAAACCACCCAACGTAACCCAGGCCAAGCCCAACCTGTGATCAGCATCACTCAAGAATATCCAGGCCATGCCCAACACAACCCAAAGGTTCCAGCATATGCAATCCAATAATTACATATATAACATATTTAAACAGAACATATAAACATGCAAAACATTCTAAACATTATAATTTCCCTTACCCAACGGTTATCAATCAATAGCACTAAGGTCTTGAATGCCTATAACAATTTATATCAAGGTTTAATAACTAAACTAAACAGTTTAAAACAAAATAATTCAAATATGAACATTTTGGAATCTCCCGGCCAAAATTCCCGATGAGAAATAGCCCCTCATCCGACCCCTCTCAAGAAAAACTGGTAACGGGGCATACCCAAAGGCATCCCATAGGTAAAACAATCAATTCAACATGTAATTGCAGATAAAACGGGTCTTGCTCAAAATACCCGAAAACGCACCGAAGGCCACATCACCTAAATGACCATGAAACCATAAAGAGGTATGAAACACTACCCTGAGACTCATATGATGCTACTACTTCGATAATAACTTCCAATTAGTTCTAAAATATGATAGATCTACAAAAGAATCAAAACTGCTAAAACCCCTATAACTCATTATAGAACAAAAATAAAACAAAATGGATCAAGAGGAATCGAGGCCTTACTAAGGGGGTTTCAATGGATAAAACCATGATCAAAACTGAGTTTGGATGAAGATATGGATTGGATTTGAAGTCCCAACCGACTTGGTTTGTGAAACCCGGCAAAAAATTGAGTTCTGCCTAAAAAACGAGGCTACTGCCCGTTTTAGTGAAAAAAAGAAAGTACACGGCATGTACTTCATGAGTACACACTGTGTATATCATTTAACTGTTAAAATGGTGGTTGGAATTCCACCGACTTACTTTCATGAACCTGATGACATGAGTACACGACATGTACGTAGGGGTACACGACATGTACTTAGTTTTTCTTTTCTTGCTTGCCGACTTACCCACACGCTATGTATATCCCTCATACACGGACAGACTATACGGCGTGTCAAAGAAGGACACATCATGTAGTTGGTTTCAACAATTATACCAGACCAACAGGCCTAAATTCCATGTATGGCCTCCACATAGTCGTGGGTACACGACGTGTTGATAACTACACATCGTGTAGTAAGAATTTCCACACGGTCATCACATGGCATGTACTCTGTGAGCACACGGCTGACACTCACCTAACCTATAAACGGCATGTACTCAAAAGTACATGGTGTGTAGTCTATAAATTTCTAGAAACTACCCATTTTCTCCAGTTTTCTTAGGAACAAGTCAAAAATTCAAACAGGGTCGGGATTTTGACCCGTTCTAAAAACCCAGGTTCTTACAATCTCCCCACCTTAATATAGCTCATACCCGAGATATCAAACGAAACCTGGAGATGGCACCGAACATACCACCCCAATCAAAGTAACCCGGACTTCCTCGGTCTCAAAGGTTCGGGCTAAAATCCTCAAGGGGCTCCCCACCTTATAAATTTCTTAACTCGGTCTCAACCCAAAAAAAATCAAAACAAACAAAAGTTCACTGACCTGTTTTCCAGAAGCATAGTCCTTCTGTGATGCATCATCACCCATGCGCCTCATTGGTGACCTTGTGTCATCCCCAACACCCAATGTATCCCGCACCGCATCGATGTCCGCCTCCATGAGGTTTGGGTGCCTAGAACCTGAAGTAACCCACATCCTCAATGCCCCGATTCCCAAAGCACCTCAAGTAACCCGCATCCTCAATGCCCTTGATGCTACGCATCCCATATATATATATAAATATATCACACACCTAATATGGTTCCAATCCCACTGACTAGAATTTAGTTAGTCCACATAGATCCTGTGCATCACATGCAGTCAAAACCGACATGCCTCTACAAGTCATTCCAAAAGGAAACATGGAAATCACGGCCACACCCATGGTTTACCTCTAACCTTCATCGACTCACCAACCTGGTCAGCCTCTGGCAGCTCCACAGCATGCACCTGGCCTGATGTACGACTGTCTGATGCCTGACCTCCCTGTGGTGCTGCTCCGGCCACTGGCCACTAACCCCTCAGCTGGATCCTGCTGTCTCTATCACGTCCTCCACGTGCAGCTAAACCTTGACTACCCTCTCCTAGTACCGAACCTGAATGAAATCCAGATGCCACCGTCTGTCCTGGTCCCTGCCTTCCAGCTATCTGAGAAGGATTCCTGTAAAACCTCTCCAGATGCCTGACCTGTCCACATACCCAACACTCCTTTGGAGGCCTATCGCACTGAGTTCGAACATTCCATGGCTGTCCACACTGAAAGAAAACCACTAAAGAACTGCTATGAGGTGGTCTAGCTGAGTCCTTGTCCTGAATGCCCTTCTAGAACTCACCCCGTCCTCACTTCCTGTTGTCTGAAACCTCACCTAAAGTTGTCGTCCGACCAACCTGAGGCCTATCCCACTAGTTGTCCTCTGCTATGAGTGCCTGATTCACCACCTCTGAAAAAGAACCCAGCCTGAAGATTTTCACCTAGATCTGAATGGCATGTCATAAGCCATCCTCGAAGCAACTCACCTTAGTCGCGTCATCGCTTACCATACTAGGTGCAAAGAGAGATAGCTCAGTGAAAGTAGCTGCATAGTCCAGGACATACATGTATCCCTACTAAAGACTCAAGAACTCCCAAGCTCTCTCTAATCTCAATGTATTTGGGTAGAAGTGCTCAAAAAACATGTCCTCGAAGTCCTTCCATGCCAGTCCCTCGTGCCTGTGAGCCTGAACCTGCACATCCCACCAACGCTTTTCCGGTCCTTGCAGCATGTATGTAGCCAGCTTGACCCTCTGCCCTGGAGGCATCTTGAGCTACTCGAAGAACACCTGCATGCTCTCTATCCAGTTCTCAGCTGCCTGCAGACCACCCTCACCCTGTAAAAGTGGCGGGTGCTGTGACTGGAACTATCACGTCAGATATTCCATAGATGGATCTGTACCCTGCGCTCCTCTATCGATCCCCTACAAGACACATACCAGGCTCACTCGGAGCTTCTCGTTGAGCCATGGCCCAAACGCTGCCAAACTCGGCTACTGTCATGCCTACACTGGATCCTGAACATGTTTCTATCCCTGAGCCTATACCTGTGGCTCGTTATCTGCCTGTACTGAATCCTAAACCTGATCCTGCACCTGTGGTAATGTATCCTCACTTCCTTGACGCTCCATCGAGACATATAGGAGGAACCCGCTGAATACCATAAATGGCCAGACATCTCATATATATATATATATATATATATAACATTATATATTCAACACAGATAAGAAAACAATAAAAGGCATCACAAAACTACCACCCTTACTCTCCCCCACTGAAACCACACCCCATGGCATCCTGGCCCCATGGCCTCCTTACTCGCCCCCAACAGAGCCAAGTATCTAAAGTACCTCGGGCCATGCCCATCCTAACAACCAACATTGCCTCAAACTAATGACCGAGTCACCCAATCTTGGTGATCAAAATCACCTCAACCAATAGTACCTACTTGCTAGTACAAGAGATAGACCCAACTACCCCGTCACATGCAATTCTATAAATATACAAAGCATGGCATAGAACATTTAAATTAACAATCAATTTTATCAGGAATGTCATTTTTTCACATTTCAAGAATTCAAAGTATGGCAATTTGATATTATTCACATGGAATTATCACTTCACAAAGCATACATGCAGTTATGAAATTGAAATACCCTAAAAATGTGCCTTTCAAAATCTAAACAAAAAAGCCTTGCCATACCGGGCCAAGGTCCAATTCTCCCTTACCGCACCGGGTCAAGGGTCACATATCACAATCAATAACATCACACACCAAGTGAGCCACCGAGGTGGAAATCATATAAACTATAGCCTGAGAAAAAAGAAAATATTAATTCCCACCCATGGCAACTTGGTCCATCCCTCATACCTGGGGCTACAGGCACCCAAGCACAAGCTAGAAAACTTGTTCCAATAACAACCTATCTCTAGTCTACTATATCCCAAATAGTAAAACCAGTAGAAATAAAAGAGAAGTCTCAATCTCATTAGTATCCAGTAAAACGTTGCTACTAAATCCCTATCAAGAACTCCTCTGATATCACTTTATAACGACCCGGACCCGAATAGCCACCCGAACAGTGCTAAACGGGTCGGGTGCTACTACTTTAGGTGCACCTCCTCGAACGACAAAGGCTGCCGACTAGCAGTGAGGGTCTTATTGGTATAGTGGGGAGGATATACCCTCTCGGAGGATAAAAATAATGGTACCGGTCCAAGTATAACAATAAAGATGCAGCAGAATAAATGAATCCGAAACTCGAACCAAACCCGTAGAGTGGAAGCACATTCAATATCAATAAATAGTAGCAGAAATAAACACAACATCATGCTGATCACTTGTAACTACTACTGAACAATAAAACATACATCCAAAGCAGGTCATACATATCTGAATATAAAAAGGGCACCAATGGCTAACCAACTATAGCTACAAAATAGGCAAGCATGCTGATACAAGAATAAAGAAAAACATGGTAACTCCAGCTAGGAAAAACCTCAAGGTCCATACCATCTCTATGCAATAGATAATACAACCCAACTCCTGAAGCTGGCCTCTTTCCTGCATGCAAATCCATAAAGTCTGAACGCATCCCGAAGGGCCCGTGCAAGGTGTGAGACGAATCTCAGTGGGATAGCACCCAATGGTGTGGACCTAATATAAGTGTTTAAGTAGGCATGAATTTATAAGGAAAGTGGTAAACAGAACGATGCACAAATGAAAAGAACTCCACGAGTGATCAACAACCACCATGGAGTGTCACCTGCTTTAGCCAACATCGGAATCTCTGTCATGTAACCCGACACCATGTGCCCCCTGACACCACGTGTCTCAAGTACCGACGTCCCGAAGGAACGCCCAAGAAACAGTAACCCGGAGAAACAACGGTGCCTATCCTCAATAAGTAACCAGAGGGATAGCGATGTATGCCCTCAAAATAAGTAGCCGGAGGGACATGGATATCTGCCCTCAAAGTAATTATATGGAGGGACATCGATATCTACCCTCAAATAAATTATTCAGAGGGACAGCAATATCTGCCCTTAAATAATGGCGAGCCTCTGCCCCCAACTCGATAGCCTTAATGCTATCCCCTGAAGGCTCCTCACCTTCCACGTGGCTTCCTACAACAAGCACCCTCAAACCAATAGTACCTAAACCCCAACTAACGGGGGCCTCTAACCACACAATTGGTCAAAACCACCTCATCACGGAGTCTGTCTGTGTGCACACTACTCAAAGTTTCTGGGTGAGCGGTAATCACCAAAATAGTACCCAAGCCACAACACCTCTGACACCTCGTGTCCCTACGACCATCCCCTCAAGTTTGATGGCCTTTCCATCCTAGTAACCTGGGCCATGCCCAACCTAACAGTCATCCTGTCTCAAACCGACACCCATGATGCCCAATCTCATGGTCAGAACCACCCAACGTAACCCGAGCCAAGCCTAACCTGTGATCAACATCACTCAAGAATATCCGGGCCATTCCCAACACAATCCAAGGGTTCTAGAGTATGAAATCCTGCAATTACATATATAACATATTTAAATAGAACACATAAATAGGAAAAACATTCTAAACATTAGAATTTCTCTAACCCAATGGTTATCAATCAACAATACTAAGGTCTTGAATGCCTCTAACAATTTATATCAAGGTTTAATAACTAAACTCAATAGTTTAAAACAATATAATTAAAATATAACCATTTTGGCATCAACCAACCAAAATTTCTGATGAGCAACAACCCCTCGCCCAGCCCCGCTCAAGAAAAACTGGTAACATGGAATACCCAAAGACACCCCATATGTCAAAAAATCAATTTAACATGTAGTAGCAGATAAAACGGGTCCCGATCAAAATACTCAAAAATGCGCTGAAGGCCACATCACCCAAATGACCACGAAAACACAAAAAGAGGTATGCACCACCTACCTGAGACTCGTACGATATTACTCCTCTGATAACCGCCTCCAATTAGTTCTAAAATGCGGTAGATCTACAAAAGAATAAAAACCTCTCAAACCCCTATAACTCGTTCTAGAACAGAAATCAAACTAAACTTCTCAATAGAAATTGAGGCCTTACTGAAGGGGTTCCAACAGATCAAACCATGATCGAAACGAAGTTCGGATGAAGATTCGGGAGGGATTTGATGTCCCGACCGGCTTGGTTCATGAAACCCAGCGAAAAATTGAGTTCGGCCTACAAAACGAGGCTAATACCCATTTTAGTGAAAAAAAGAAAGTACATGGTGTGTAATTCATTACTACATGACGTGTATATCATTTAACTATTCATATGGCGGCTGGAATTCCACCGAATCACTTTCCTGAACCTACTGACATGAGTACACGGCCTGTACCTAGGGGTACACAGTGTGTACTTTGTTTTTATTTTCTTCCTTGCTGACTTAACCACACGCCATGTATATCCATCACACATGTAAAGAATACATGGTGTGTCCAAGAAGAACATGTCGTGTATTTGGTTTCAAAAATTCTACCCGGCCAACATGCCTACACGCCATGTATAGCCTCCACACAGTCGCGGGTACATGGTGTGTCGATAACTACATGCCTTTTAGTAAGAATTTTCACATGGTCATCACACGACATGTACTTGGTGAGCACACGTCTGACACTCGCCTAACCTATACATGGAATGTACTCAAAAGTACATGGTGTGTAGTATGGAAATTTCCAAAAACTGCCCATTTTCTCCAGTTTTCTCAGGGACAAGTCAAAAATTCAAACAGGGTCGGGATTTTGACCCGTTCTAAAAACCCAGGTTCTTACAACTGGTTATTGAGGATTAGATATTATCATCTCATCAAGGAAATTATAGTCTAAGAAGATGAAATTCATCCCTTGAGAGATCGTGCAGGTGATGAAACTAAGTGTCACAGGATGTTGCAAATGCATAGCGGATTCAATGTTCACCACACTTTCTCTTTGAAAAAAGAGTATAAAAAATGTTAACATGTTTCTTGTAATTTTTTTCTTGCTATCATATTTTAACATAAAAATGGGAAAGATATATATAGTGGAGATATTCAATAGTTACGGCAGCTACACTTCCTTTTTTATTTTAAAAATAAAATGAGTAAAGTGCGATCATAAATATCTCCATGAAAAACATAGCACTGTTGCCTCTTTATTCCTATAGAATAAGTCTCTAATAAAATAATAAAAAATAATTTGAATAAATCTTCCAATAAAATATCTATAATAATAATAGTATTGAATGATTTAAAAGTACAATTTAAATTCATTTAATATTATTCAATACGGTTCCTGAAAACTTGAATCACAAGCCAAATGTAAATTCAAATATTTGAAAATAAATAAACTTAAAACCACTAAATTTATTGAAAAAAGATGATAAAATAATTCATTAATTTATATTTAAATATTTCATAAGAAAACATTAAAAAATCTTCAATCATTATCCTTATATTTGATGTGAATTTATCCAGCATAATTGTTTTTTGAATATAATCCATATATATATACAGAAAATCAATTTAAAAAAAATGGCCAGAATAAACAGTAACTTTGGGAATGAATAGTAATGTAACATAGGGTATAAATAGTAATTTTTCATAGAGATGACAGATAATAACATAGCATAGAGATGATGAACAATAATGTAGGGTTGATGAACCGTACTTTTCACTATTCATGAATAATAACATATTTTATGGATGATGAATAATAACATAGGGTTGATTAACTATACTTTTCACAAATCATGAACAATAACATAACGTATAAATGATGAATAATAATGTAGGATTGATGAACCATACTTTTCACTATTCATTAACAGAAACATAGCGTATGGATGATAAATAGTAACATAGGATTGATGAACTATACTTTGCACTATTCATGAATAGTAACATAGAGCTTGGATAATGAAAAATAACATAGGTTTTATTAACCATACATTTCACTATTTCAAATGTATGGTTACCCATACATTGTGAAAAAAACTGGACAACATACTTTAATAAAATTCAATGAATTTTTAAGGGCTCTAAATACTTGATTCAAACTATAGTAAAAAAAATAATTTGTATAAAAACTTATTATATTTCCAAAAAATATAGAATCAAATAAATATGACATATAATGCTTCAAATATCATTAAAAAACATAAGCAACAACATTATAGAAAAATAGAAGTTCTGAAAAATCAATGAACATCAAAAAATTTAATCACCATCCAAACTAACTTTTTAAACTTTGATGTAAACTAATTAAATAAATATAAACATGTTTGATTTAAAAAAATAAATTTTCAAGAAAATTAGATATCATTAGATGTTTTAGTAAAATAGATACATAAATGTTTTAAAACTGAAAACTATAGAGTTTCTAAAACTGCAACAGCAAATTAATTGAATTTATTGAGTAATAAAAATAAAGTTTCATACTTCCTTAAAAACTAACTAAATATAGATAAATATCTTATCTATCCAATGTGATAAGAATCACAGAAATCCAAACACTTTAGTTTATGAAATCATCAAAATTCAGAAAATGTTTTTAAATGAAAAATCACATGTATTTAGAAAAGTAATAAAAAAAGTGAATACACATGTACAAATAGTTTTACATTTTTTAAATAAGTAATTCATGATCTAAGTAAGATGATGAAGAATAACAAGTCAAAAAAATCAGATATTACATAAATTGTAATAAAAACATGGAATGATTAATAAACAGGTAATAGAAGGTCATAAGTAAATAATATATAGTTTTATTTAATTGAATATGGTTCTGTAAAATATGTATAATAAACTCACATTTATTATACAATAGTTTTTAATGAATAAAAAGATATTCAATACATAAGGTAATCGATTTATGTCTCACTTTTATTTCTATGGTACACATGAATTATACACTACTTGTATCTTCTATGTTGTGTATATACTGCCCATGAATAAATTTTATGAGTCTTATCTATAATATTATTGTATTTTCATAACCATATAATTTTATTTCTTTCATTGGGAATATAATTCTACTGATTATAAATTGATGAGTATTTATTTCACAATCTCATCAATATTTGGAATTGTTTTGTTTTATTTCCCCGTTAGGGAATATTTATCTTCCATGTCCATGTTTTTTGATTTTTTTCAAAAATGTATTTAATATCATCATATGGATTTTTGAAGTCATTTTTTCCATTTTGACTTTTATAACATGGTCTGAAGGCAATTTTTTTTGGTTTTCCAACCAAAGTACTTTTTGAATTTTCTGCAAAATTTATGAAAGTAATTTTTTTTATCTTAAACCGAATGAATGGAATTTTACACCATCATTAATCCTTGATTCTTTGATTTTTTCGTTAAAATATTCTCGATTTATTTTCCAAGAAAATATTTTCTTTAATAATTTCACACCATTTTATGAAAAGAAGTCATTTTCAAAGTATAATGGATATTCTCTTCAAGATTTTTTTTCAAGTGATATCTCAAAATTATTTTCCATATAAGATAATATTTTTTGATGTTACAAATGTTTTACTAGGGATATGATTCAATGATAAAAAACTAATTATTTTTAATAGTTTTTTTATTATGATGGAATGATCTTTATGAAACCCATTTATTTTCTATGGGTTATGTTTTGATTGAATGATGCTTATGAAACCCAATGCATTATATGGGTTATGATATAATGAATTATCTATGTTCTTATGGAACACATATGTATGGTTTTCTTTATTTTATTGGTTGGAACTATATCTTCCTCTAATTCATTGGGTAAGGAATTATATCTCTTGAGATAATGATGGGAATAATGTCAATGGGCTTGATCCACTATGAATGATGGGAAAACATGAACGACTATGGGAATATGGAGAAACTTGAACCCTTACAAGGGAAGGACTAAGACTAGGGATAATGGTATGTCCCTCCCAGTAGATATAGCCCCCATGAAGTTCTCTGTTATGTTTTGTCAATACTTCTTGACTTATAATGAATGATATTACATGTTGATTTTCCTACAAAAAAATCCATGTATTATTCTTAAGTTATGATTTCACATATTATGCTCATGATTACCATATGATTCATGTATTATGAAATGACAATATTTGTTCCATGAAACATGTTTATAATATTTTATATTCAGGTTATGATATTATATTTTCATGATCATGTTCTCGTACCCTTATTCTCATGATAAGACTACATATGCCCCTTATTTACCCTTACTAAGCATTTGAGATCACCCCTTTTTATGTTTCCTTTCCCTAATATATGAAGATATATATTATGTATGAGGTGTCTAAGAATGGTGAAAGTCATGAAGAATTTAGTGGGAATTAATTTGGCTCACTTATGTACTAGTGTTTATGTTTTCATGTTTCCAAAGGAACTAAAATAATACTGTATTTGGGTGTATTTTTGTGTAATGTATTAAGTATTACTAAAAAAAGATGAAATATTAATGTATGAAAGGTGAGGGTCACTATAGTTGGTATTATAGAAAAATTTTAGTTAACAAATGGAAACTATGATGATAAAACATTGGTGAGATCTTGCAATGTCCTGTAATTTATGTATAATTTTTTAATTATATGGAATTGTTTCGAGACCGCGAGACGGAACGTGATTCTGAGGCCCAGAGTGCCTGGAATAATCCGTCGAAGTTTTGTTAATCTTTAATTAGCGTGCGTAAGTAGTTTTCTGGAAAAAGTGGAATAAATATTAAACGGTTTCTTGGATCAGAAATCTGAGGGCACTGTTGTGTTCAGGATGGTGGCTTTACCCTAGGCACGACTTAATTTTAGCCGGTGCATGCCTCCTATGATAAAACTAGAAAATGGAATAACTATAAATAAAATAATTAAGTAAGAATTATTTTTTTATTAAAATCTATAACTTCTAAATGGTAACTCGGATTAAAAATATGAGAGTACCATTGGGTTCATTGGGGCTTGTTTTTTTTAGGTAGAGCCTAACCTCGACCGGTGTGGGTCGAGGGTGAATGGTAATAATTTAATGAACTTTTTTTAAGGCACGTTCAGTAAATGTGCGTGAGATGTTTTCTAACTTTTTAACTGGTGCTCGGATTAAAAATACAAGGGAACCATTGAATCTGAAACACTGAGATTCGCTTAAGGGAGTCTTTACTTTGACCGTAGTAATTCTGGAGAAAAAGTTAAGTTTTGGGACTTTTTATAATAAATAAAATAAAATAACATTATTATTATCTTTTCCATTCTTATCCTCCAACAGACATGTAGGGTGTGGGGCCAATGATGTGTCAAGTCAATAAATGGCTTGACCTGTCAATCTTAAGTAACTACCTCGTTGGGGGAATTTGGAAGGTTCCTAATTAATGAGACCCCATTAATTCTCCACGTCATTACTTACCCCCTGTCCTATATATATGGAGCTTGGGGAGGGGTATCGACATAACTTCACTAAGAAACAAAGTGCTGAAGAACTGCCAAGATGCCAGACCCTTGGAGGACGAAGCTGGTTCCGGCGAGCAGTGAAGAGCGGCACCGAAACCCTGAGTCAAAGGACAACGTACGAGCAATTATGTTGGGAACCTATTGCGGGAATGAAGAGAACCGACCCATTTCCACCAACGCACTCTCTCTAATGATTCGAGGTAGGGGTTGCTATTTCAATTCTTCTTCCCAGTTCTTGGATTTAATGATGAACATGGATCAACCCACAAACAGGTTGATCCATGGATTCATACATTTTTGCGGGAGGGATTTTATTGGGTTGATATCAAGAAATTAATCCTTGTTAGATTATTGTTTTTATTATGCTTCATTTGATCCTACTAACAGGAGTGTATCAACGCCGTGACGAATGATGATGAAGGTTCGTTCCTTGATTTACTTTTGGATTTCTTTCCCCTTTCTTTTTCTTGTGCGTTCTTTGTGGGGTGACGAACAACGGATTGTTGTGAATATGTTTTGTGACGCAACGATCCCAAATTGGAGATCCAACATCATGACAACCTAGAGGAGATGCGACGATGATGGCGGCAGAAAAATCGACATAGTTTGGGATTTATTGTTCTTTGAGCATTCTTCGTGCAGGTGAATTAGAACGTGTTTTCAGGGTCAATCGGAGGCCCAAAACTGATGGAATTGGATTCATGATGATCAAACGACCTCAACCCTTTAGTTTTGCGATGACCGGACGACCACATCAAGGATCAGAGGATCCCCAAGGCACTACGATGAAGAACATCAGTTTTGGAAATTTCTTAAGAACATGATATGTATCCCGAAGAACACGCCGTGTGGTACTGGTGCCGGTGGTTAGGGTTTCGGGTGTCAGAAAGGTATCATACGGCATGTGACCCCAGTCACACGGCGTATTGGACCTTCCCTAAAGCTTGGTGTGTATTCTGGGAAGTACATGGACACGAGATGGACTACACAGCTTCAGAACATGGCGTATAGACCCTACGCGGCATGGCATATGTGACTATGAAGGACTCGGTCTGTATCCAAGGGATACACAGACATGAGGTGGAGTACACGACCGTGTACTCCACCACACAGCCTGGCAAGGATAGTAATGCAAGTCACCCTGTGTGCTGGTTACACGGGTTGGAACACATGGGTTAAGGCCGTGTACGAGCACATGGAAAGCGTACCCGGAGTGGACCCCAGATACTTTAACACGACATGTGATCATTTCTACATTCCATGTAGTTTGGTTTTACATGAAAAACCTTACGACATAGGCCATTGTACACGGGCAGTACCTGGGGTCAGAAGACCCAGCTTTTGACACTTATACACACCGTGTACTTCTCAGTACATGGCTTGATCTTCTTATCCATCGTATCTTGGACACGTATTGTTTGGGTTAATGCCCCATTTTCTCATTCCCTTTAAGGTTAGTTATTGTTTACTTTTTCATTAGTATAATCCCTTCAGCAGGAATTTCCAAGATAGAGTCAGGTATCCCTCCGAGAGGCCCAAAAAGAGATCCTATATCCATTCATGACCCTAGGTAGAGTCAAGTATCGACATGAATATTCCCATAGGGCACCAATCCTCTACCTATCAGGTGAATCCGTACAAGTCGCGGTATCCACCAAGGCCCTTGTAGTGATCCAAATATGTGTATCGAGATCTTTCCCCACTCAAGAGTGTGTTCTCTCAGAATGAGTGCATCTGTATCTTGTGACTTTTCCAGAGGGACAATACTTCTTGGACGGATGTCATCAGAGCTATCAGACTCATGGAGTGAGTTCTCCTAGATGAGGGATTTGTGGAATCTTCAAACTGAATCCCTAGCGTGGGAATGCGGTTGTGTGACTTGTCTCTAGAATATGGGTCTGGTTTTTGAGTTATCTAGTTCGTGTTCACCTGTTATATGTTCAGTAGACATATAATGTGTAGAGATGACAACACCTTTCTTTTGTGTGTTGATTTGCAGTTTTTGGGGTCCTCTACTGAGTATTGTTATACTCACCCCTGCACGGGCTTTGCCCACACATGTTGTGTCTTGTGCAGACGAGCAACCTTTTGACAGTGTCCAGCACAAACCAGGACATGAATGAGACTTCCGAGTTCTCTACAGGCTGAGGTGTTCCTACGACGATGAGCAGCAGTCCTGGTACCTCTTTGTGTTTACAGGTTGGACTTTGAAGTTTTCAGACACTTGTTTTTGGTGGGCTTGTATTCTGGCCCAGTTTACTTTCAGTGCCTTACTTTCCACCATACTCTGTTGGTTTGGTTTAGTTGTATGCATACATTTTATTCCTTAATGGTTCTTTTACATTTCAGAATTTGTGGTCTTGGAGATGTGTGCGTGTGTACATGTACTTAAGAAATAACTCCCATTTTAGTAATATGCCTACTCAGTGCTAGTCACCAGCCCCCATCCTATTGGAGGTGGGCTTGGGGAGTCACGATGTGGGCCCCAATGGGCCGGGTCGTGATAGAGTGGTATCATAGGTGATCGGTTCTACCTTAGAAACAAGAGTTTGTGAGTTTGGGTTGGGGAAATAGTGTTAAGTGTTTCGAGCTCGGCTTTCAGGCTAGAGACTCCAGTGATGGTGTGGGCGGCCAATGTATCCATACACCAAGACTCTAATAACATTCTTTTCAACTCGGTACATGAAAACACTAGTTGAGGGGAAATAAGAGAATGGTACATGCATCATATAAGAATGGGTTGTGTTTTCCATGTCCTATGTGTCAGCTATCTAGATATACTCATTGAGCATGGTACGTCTTGTTTCCTTACAAGATGACTCTGTGACACATACCCGCTAGGATTCAGCAGCGTGATCATGAGGATGACCCCCTCAGTGACGAGGCTTCGATAAAGGGACCAATTCCCCAGGCATTGCCTCTGGGTGGTGCACATGCTATACCACCACCAATGGACCATCCTGTGGTACCTACAGTACCAATCGACGAGGGGCGCAGGCTGAGCGCACTCCATGAGTTCCAGAGATAGAGACCCCTCTGGTTCTGAGGTGAGACCTACCCTCAAATAGCTGGGGAATGGCTTGTGGCAGTGACCAAAGTTTTCCATCTAGTGAGGACATAATTGGACCAGATGGTGATCCTAGGAGTGAGCCTTATTTAGGGTTTAGCGGGACGATGGTGGAGTCTGACCACACAGACTCATAATGAGGAGACTCTTTCATGGATGGAGTTAGAGAAACTCTTTGGGGAGGAGTTATCTCTGGTTACACTAAGAGAAGTGGGCATCTAGGAGATTCTTCTACTCTAGTAGGGTAGTATGATGGTAGCTAACTATTCATCGAGGTTCACCAACCTCGCTAGGTACTCGATGGATATGGTCAGGGATCAGTACTTTAGAGATCAGACCTTCGAGTGAGGTCTATGAAGATACATCCGAGATAGTATCGTGCCTATATGCATTTCATCTTATGTTGGAGTGCTCAAATGAGCCTTGGTGATCGAGAGTTTCTTGGCGGAGCATAGACAGCCGACGACAGTTAGCAGTAGGCATAGGGGTGTAGAGACCTTGGAAGTAGGGAGCCAACGCTAGGCACATGGTATCGATAATCCAGGGCTCTCAGGATGGATCCAGTCTACCTAGGGAGAGGCGGTGCTACTCGTGTGACGGTAGGGGAAATCTCTCTAGGGAATGTTCGACCCGTCGAGTTACTAATAGGGATGCAGTGGATGGACCATTGACGCAGATTCAGAGAGTGGAGAAGATAGACCCGCCAGGCGGTAGACATGGAAGTAGATCTAGGAGAGAAGAATGAGGTGGTATACATTTCTATATATTACAACCACCACCCCAATATGGTCCCCACCAGGCTTAGAGAGTTGGAGTAAAGTGAAAGGGAGTAGCTAAATCCGGTCAAGGAGTGTGACCCAAGGGCTCCAAGAATGATCCGAGGTACGGTCTATGTCTACTAATAACTGCAGTATTAATAGACATATGTACCAATCATTCCTTCTTTCCACAAATCTTGTTTAAGACCTAGAGTTTCTGGTTTAATCATTGACTTGACCTCACGTCTGGAGATACCTTTGGTAGGAGACTCGAAAATCACACTTATACCGACAGTGTGATCTGACCCTTGAGGCGAGAGTTTCAGTTGGAACCTCTTGGTGGTAGCTTCGAGGCCTTACGACGTTAGTTTGGGTATGGACTGGACATCCATATTTCATACTCAGATCCACTATATTAGGAAAAAAAGGTTGTGGTTTATCTATAAAGGGGTTTTCCTTAGTTGGAAAAAAAGAAAACCCAGACAGAACATGAAAAACTCATACCTAGGAGGGTGCAACCGATCACTCTTGAGTTGGCCAGCCTTACCCTTGTACCAGTAGGAGTTTTGAGTTTTCAGTTCCTGAAAGGATTAGCATAGTGTGGGGACATATTTTCAAAATATGTTTCCAGGATTACATCCCCAAAGGAAGAGGGACTTCTGCTTTGGATGGGTACTACCATAGATTTGTACCTTACCTCTCCTGGTTAGTGGCACCCTTGTTAGATTTGATGAAGAAGGGGGGAGACTTTCCTATGGATAGAGAAGTGTCAGCAGATATTTCAGGAGTTGAGACATCGATGATGGCTAGAGTTCATCCAGGACATTGACCTTGAGATAGTCTATTCTCCTGGGAAGGGGAACGTGGTAGAAGACACACTCAGTAGGAGGTCTGGACTACAACTACTGAGTGAGGCATTAGATCATCTAGTCACACTATGGATATCCTTTGTGGATAAAGATGGATAATCTTACCTCCAGTCTATGACTATCACTCCCCTAACTCTTCAATGAATTCAGGAGGCACATCTTGGGACTTTGACTTTGAGGCTCGACGTGCTTAGATATCCTCATGACATGCACCTGATGGATTTTCTAAAGTCAGGGAGCATTGCATCTTCTTTAGAGGATGTACGATGGTACTGGTGGCGCAACGAGAGGATGTGTTGAGAGAGTTCCACACATCCCCTCTAGTGGTTCATCATGGTTTGGAAAAGATGTACCAAGACCTCCGACATTAGCACTGGTGGCCATGGATGAAGAAAGTAGTGGCATAGTTTTTTTTTCGATGCCTCACTTGTCTGCAAGTGAAGGCTATGCATCAGGTTCCAACAGGCTTAGCTCAGCCACTATAGGTGCTAGAGTGGAAGTGGGATGAGATCTCCATAGAATTTGTGATAGGGCTTCCATGTACGTCTAGGGGACATGATTCCATATAGAAGATCGTAGACTGGCTCACCAAGTCATCCCACCTCCCACCTGTATGAGAGTAGGGATCCGTAGAGGGGTTGGGATGCCTCTACATACAGAAGATTGTACGGATTCATAGGGATCCATCTACAATTGTCTCTAACCGTAAAACACGTTTCACATCCCAGTTTTGGAAGGGGTTGTAGGAGGCATTCGAGACTCAGCTACGTTTGAGCACCACCTTTCATCCTCATATGAATGGTCAGACAGAGCAGACCATACAGACACTGGAGGACATGTTTCGTGCATGCGTCCTAGATTTTGGCCGTAGTTGTAAGGATCAATTTCCCTTGGTGGAGTTCCTATAAAACAACATTTATCACTCCACCATCGGTATGGCACCATTCAAGGACCTATATGGTCGAACTTGCAGATCACCTCTATGCTGGACATACCCAGGGGAGTCAGCACTTATGGGTCCAGAGCTGGCATGGGCTACCACTAAGAAGGTTCATATCATCTAGGAGCGGATGAAGATGACACAGAGTAGGAAAAAGTCTTATACTGACAAGAAATAGAGGCATTTGGAGTTCCAGTAGGGGGACCACATATTCTTGTGAGTATCTCCTCGATGAGGACTATGAAGATTTGGTTGAGGCGACAAGTTATCACCGAGGTTTATCAGACCCTTTTTGATACTTTTTAGGATAGGCAAGGTGTCGTATCCATTGGAACTTCCACCATAGTCGAAGAGGTTGCATGACGTATTCCACGTATCCCAGCAGAGGAGATACGTGCATGACCCATATCACTTCATCAACCATATTGAGCTAGACTTTGATGATGGGGAGACGTTTACAGAGGATCTAGTAAAGATTAAGGATCTATAAGAGTTATTCCTTCATGGGTAGTCGATACCTCTAGTGCACATTCACAGTCAGCACGGGAATCTGCAGGAGAGCGCATGGGAGAGGGATACTCAGATTCATGCCCAGTACCCTCTTTTATTTGATTTTCCTTTGTTTTGGATTTCATGGACGTAAATCCATAAGGTGTGGAGAATGTAATGTCCTGGAATTTACGTATAATTTTTTTTTAATTTAATGGAATTATTTCGAGACCACAAAAATCTGACGGCACATGATTCTGTGGTCTGGAGTGCCCGGAATGATCCGTCAAAGTTTTGATAAGCTTTAATTAGCGCGCATAAGAAGTTTTACTAAATAAGTGGAATAAATCATAAACGGTTTCCCGGATCTGAAATCTAAGGGCACTGTTGTATTCAAGATGGTGACTTTACCCTAGTCATTAATTAAGTTTAGTCGGCGTAGGCCTCCTATGAGAAAACCCAAAAATGGCATAACTATAAATAAAATAATTATGTAGCAATTATTTTACTGTTAAAATCCATAACTTATAAACGGTAACTCAGATTAAAAATCCAAGAGTACTGCTGGGTTCATTGGGGCATGTTCCCTTTAGGTAGAGCGTAACCTTGACCAGCACGGGTTGAGGGTGAATTGTAATAATTTAATGAAATTTTTTTAAGGTATGTTTAGTAAACCTGCGGGAGATATTTTATAAATTTTTAATTGGTGCTCGGATTAAAAATATGAGGGAACCATTGAATTTGCTATGCCAGGATTCACTTAAGGGAGGATTTACTTTGACCTTAGTAGGTTTGGAGAAAAAGATAACTTTTGGGACTTTTTATAAGAAATAAAATAAAATAACTTTATTATTTTATTTTCAATTATTATCCTCCAACGGACAAGCAAGGTGTGGGGCCAATGATGTGTGAAGTCAATAAATGGATTGACCTGTCATTCTTAAGTAACAACCTCATTGGGGTAATTATGAAGGTTCCTAATTAATGATCCCCCATTAATTCTCCACGTCGTTACTTACCCTCCCCCTTCTCCTATATATATGGAGCTTGGGGAGGGTTATTGACATAGATTCACCAATAAATAAAGTGCTAAAGGAGTGTCGAGATGCTAGACCCTTAACGGATGGAGCCGGTTCTGGCGAGCAGTGACGAGCGGCACCGAAACCCCAAACTGACAGATAACGTACAAGTGACGACGTTGGGAACCTGTTGCAAGAATGAAGAGAACTGACCCGCTTCCACCACCGCGCTCTCTTCAATGATTTAAGATAGGGTTTGTTATTTCAATTCTTCTTCCCCGTTCTTGGATTTAATGACGAACACAGATCAACCCACGAACAGGTTGATCCGTGGATTCGTACATTTTTAATGGGAGGGATTTTATTGGGTTGATCTCAGGA
The DNA here is from genome assembly GCA_963277665.1 of Viscum album. Taxonomy (NCBI): domain Eukaryota; kingdom Viridiplantae; phylum Streptophyta; class Magnoliopsida; order Santalales; family Viscaceae; genus Viscum; species Viscum album. The sequence goes on from OY728131.1 coordinate 137,004,967, forward strand.
AATTAATCCATGTTAGATTATTGTTTTGATTCTACCCCATTTGATCCTACTAATGGGAGTGGATCAACACCGTGACGAATGATGGCGGATGTTTGTTCCTCGATTTGATTTTGGATTTCTTTCCCCTTTCTTTTTCTTGTGCATTCTTCACGTTCTTCGTGGGGAGACGAACAATGGATTGTTGTGCATCCATATTGTGACGCAACAACCTCCAATTGGTTATCCGAAATCATGATGACCTAGCAGAGATGCGATGGCGATGGTGGAAGATGAATCAACACAGTTAAGGATTTATCGTTCTTCGAGTGTTCTTCATGCGGGTGAATCAGAATGCATTTTCAGGGCCGATCGGAGCCCTGAAACCGACGGAATTGGCTTCATTATGATCAGATGACTTCAACGATCTAGTTTCTCGATGATCAGATAGCTATATTGAGGATTGGAAAATCCCCGAGACACGGAGATGAAGAACGTCAGTTCTGGAAATTTCTAAACAACATGACGTGTATCCCAAAGAACACATCGTGTGGTATCGGTGGTAGTGGATAGGGTTTTAGGTGTTAGTAAGGTATCACACAGTGTGTGACCCCAGTCTCACAATGTGTTGGACCTTCCCCGAAGCTCGGTGTGTATTCCAGGAAGTACAAGGACACTGGATAGGCTAAACGGCTTCAGAACACGGCGTGTAGACCCTACGTGGCATGGCAGAGGCGACTACATAGGACTCGATGTGCATCCAGGGGATACATGGACATGAGGTGGATTAGACGACCATGTACTCCACCACACGGCCTGGTGAGGCCAATAATGTTGGTCACCCCGTGTGTCGGTTACACGGGTTGGCGTACATGGGTTAAGACCGTGTACGGGCACATGTCCAGCAACACGGAGCAGAGCCCAAATACATTGACACAGCGTGTGATCCTTTCTACATTCCATGTAGTTTCGTTTTACACAACAAACCCTGTGACATGGGTCATTTTACATGGGCAGTAACCAGGGTCAGAAGACACGACGTGTGACACTTCTACACATCGTATACTTCTCAGTACAGGGCTTGATCTTCTTATCCATCATATCTTGGACATGTTTCATTTGGGTTAGTGCCCCTTTTTATCATTCCCTTGAAGGTCAAGTATCATTTTCATTTTTAGGAGTATGATCCATTGAATAGGACTTTCTGAGATAGAGTCAGGTATCCATTCGAGAGGCCCAGAGCGAGATCATCTATCCATTCCTGACCCTAGGTAGAGTTAGGTATCGACGTGACTATTCCCACAGGGTGCCGATCCTCTACCTAGTAGGAGAATAAGGATGAGTTTTGGTATCCACCAAGGCCCTGGTAGTGATCCTAATCTGTGTATCAAGATCTTTCCCCACTCAGGAGTGTGTTCTCCTGGAATGAGTGTATCTATCTATCGTGACTTTTCCCAACTGACAGTACTTCTCAGATGGACGTCATCAGAGCTATCAGACGCATGGACTGATCTATCCTGGATGAGTGCTTTGTGGAATCTTTAAACTGAATCCCCAGTGAGGGAATGTGGTTATGTGACTTGTCTCTAGACTACGAGTCTGGTTTTTGAGTCTATTTGGTTTGTGTTCACCTATTATATGTTCAGTAGACATATATTGTGTAGAGATGACTGTACCTTTCCTTTGTGTATTGCTTTGCGGTTTTCAGGGTCCACTACTGAGTATTGTTATACTCACCCCTGAATGGGATTTTCCTACACGTGTCATGTCTTGTGCAGATAAGAAGCCTTTTTATAGAGTCCAGGGTGGACCAGGACAGGACCAAGACTTCTGAGTTCCCTACAGGCCGAGGTGTTATTATGGAGAGGAGAAGTAGTCCTAGTACCTCTTTGAGTTTACAGGTTGGACTTTTTAGTTTTCAGACTCTTGTTTTTGGTGGTCTTGTATTCTGGCCCATTTTACTTTCAGTACTTTACTTTCCATCATACTCTATTGGTTGGGTTTAGTTGTATGCATGCATTATATTCCTTAGTGGTTCTTTTATATATCAACATTTGTGGGATTGGAGATGTGTGCATGTTTACAGGTACTTAAGAAAAGCCTCCCATGTTAATAATATGCCTACTCGGTGCTAGTCACCTTCCCCTAGCCTATTGGAGGTGGGCTTGGGGAGTCATGGCGTAGGCCCCACTGGGTCGGGTCATGATAGATCCCTTGAGATATTTTTATGGATTTGTCTAGGTATGTATTTAAGGATAAGCATGAAGTGTCATTGATTAAAGAAGGTGTCATAATTTAGACATCATATATGTATTTTTTCATGATTATGGGATTCTTGACTATGAAAAATATTTCTTACTCAATGTTTTTTGGTTTTAGTGAATTGCTATAACCTGAGGGAACTACCATAATGGTGATTTTTATGGATAATGAAATGATTTTCCTCCTAAGAAACAAAATTAAATGGTAGATGGATTGAAAAATATTATCTCTATGTTCACAAAATTTCTCAAGATATGAACCATGATGGACTCCCAAATGAGAAAAAGAGGGAATAAAATTCTGTTGAGACCTTTATGAGGTAGCTTCAACCTTCTTTCAGTGAGTCTTAGGATCCACCTATTTCTGACCAATAGATTGGTACAAAATAAATATATTATCCATTATATAGGGTTGAGAACATGAGAAATTAATTCTGGATTTTTATCGATTAGATGGAGAAGAAGACCAGTGGTGGACTGTAATAAATAATACGTGCATAATTTTACAAGACTTTAAAGGTATGATTCTGAAAGTATTAACCAACAAGAAAGTATAGTTGAACGATTCTTTTGTGGGTTAAAGACAAGTCTTAAAAGGGTATCATACATAACAAAATTTAATATCTATGAACATGTTGTGGGTTATGAAATCAAGGTTGAAAGGGATCTTGGAGTTACGTATCAATCTCTTTATTTAAAAAATAAAATTAATATGGAGTTAAAATGAAAATATAAAAACCATAGAAAAAATAAGATGAGCCTACCTATATACTCTAAGTGTGGAAAGAAGCATGGAAGAAATTGTCTTATGGGTTCCAATAAATGTTTTATGTGTGGAAGGGAAGTCTATCCAGAAATTGATTTCTAAATTGATGGGAAGAAGTTTTCTAATGATGCAAATAGAGGGAAATCAATACAGAATGAACCTCCCACACTTCAGCGCTTCAAGTGTAAGGACAATAGAAATTATATAAACTAGTGCTAAAATATGATGGTTATTTATGATGATCAGCGTTAGAAACATATTAATAATAAAGATAAGATGAAATATCAATCAATCACTATTTATGATGTGGGGTGAAATAATGACATAGTGAAAGGTACACTTACCACCTACACTAGAACTGTTAATATATTATTTGATTATAGATCTACCCAATATTTCATGTCTAATGAATTTCCTTAGGGTGTTAAGATTTGACCCAAATGATTAGGATTGTAATTAGTATCTCAAACCCCTAATGGTATGATTATTTCATCTCAATTCTATGATTAATATTCTGATGATGCTTTTGGGAATGTGTTTCTTGAAAATCTTGTCATTATTCTTATGTTTGAATTTTATGTCATCTTGGGCATGTATTGGATTTCTCTATATAAATCCCAGATTAATTTTTAAGTAAGGGAAGTGGCATTGGATGTTTCAAACCAACCTATGTTCTTCTATCAATGTGATGATAAGCATGAAATTCCTATGGAGATTACATCTAGTGTATGGGTATTAACTACAATTCAGAAGGGTTTTCTTTATCTATAATGGTTGGGGACAAAATCGACATCGATTATATGAATATTGTTCCTGAATTTCTGGATGTATTCCAGAAGAGCTACCTAGTATTACAAAAAAATGCGAAGTTGAGTTCTCTATAGAACTCATACATAGTTCTACACCATTTTCAAAGACTCCCTATAGAGAGGCCCCAATTTAGTTTCAGGAATTGAAGAAGAACCTTAAAGAAAATACTGATAAGGGATTCACTCAGCCAACTGTGTCACCTTGGGGTGTACCGATTCTTTTTGTGAAAAAGAAATATGGGTCAATGCGACTCTCTATTGATTATATGGAGTTGAATAAGATCAAAATCAAGAATAATAATCCTCTTCCATGTATTGATGATTTGTTTGATCAAATGAATGGAGCTGAATACATTTCCATGATTGAACTTAATTATGGAAATCATTAATTGAGGGTAAAGAAGGAGGATATACCCATGATGGAATTTTTTAGATGGTATGGTCACTATGAATATATAGTGATTCCTTTTTTTCCCTATTGATGCCTCTACTATCTTTAGGTATTTTATGAATATGGTCTTTAGAGATTATCTCAATCATTTTGTGATAATCATTATAAAAGATATTATTATCTATTCAATGATAAATTAAGATCATGAAGTCAACTTTAGAATTGTGATAATGACCCTAAGAAATGAGAAAATGTTTGAAAAACATACAAAGTGAGAATTTATGTTGAAAAAGGTTTCATTTTGGGATCACATAATCTCAAGAGATGGTATAACAGTAGATCCATCAAAGATAGTGGCTGTTGAATGATGGCCTAGACTAACCATGGTGACTCAGATTCTTATTTTTTTCTATTTAGATGGATATTATTAATGGGTTTTGGAGAATTTATAATGAATATATAATACCATGACCAAGTTAACTTAAAATCATGCCAAGTTCCTCTGGGTAGATGAATGTTATGAAAATTTCAATGAAGTAAATATAAGATGGGTTAGTGTACCTATGCTATCATTAAACTATAATAGAGGAGAGTTTTTAATCTATAGTGATGTATCCAAGAAGGGAGTGGAATGTTTCTTTATGCAGAATAACATGGTTATTTCTTATTCCCCACGACAAATGATGATTCTTGATAAAAATTACCCAACTCAAGATTTGGAGTTTTCTGTGGTATTTTTTTTGCTAATGATATGAATGCATTATATCTATAGACAAAATTATAATATATACATGACTATAAGTGTATGAAATATATATTCCCAAAGAAGGATTTGAACATTCACCAAAGGTGATGGTTAGAGCTGATAAATCATTATGAATGCTTAATAAATTACCACCCTAGGAAAGAAAAAAAGGTGGCTAATGCATTGAGTAAAAAGGATCATGAAAGATTATCCTCGATGAGGATCGCAAAAGATCCAATATTTCTATATTTACAAAGGATGGATTAGTAAATCAGGATGGAAGGGAAAAATATTATCTTTCTCAATAGAATGTTCAAACCATTATCCAAGTGAAGATTGAATAGTCGCATAAGAACAATTTGGAGATAAAAAATAAGGTTATAGATGTTCTTGAGTTTAACCTTGGGCATGATGGAATGATAATGTTCCGGTACTGTGTATGTATTCTGTACTTTCCATATTTAAAGAGGGATATATTTTAAGAAGCTCACAGTTCTTAATTCTCTATTAATCCTATAAGTATAAAGACATATAGATATTTGAAGGTATACTTATAGTGGGATTTCATGAAGAGAGATATCATAGAGATTGTATCTTGGTGATTGGTATGATAGCATGTTATGTCTAAAAGACAAAAATATAAGGGGATGTTGCATCTGTTGGCCATACCAAAATCCAAATGGGAGAACATCACTATGGATTTTTTTCATTTGACTCAAAAAATACTCTAAATGGATTAATTCTATATGGGGTGTAGTTGATTTCCTTTATAAGTTAGAACACTACTTTGCTATTAGAGAATAATTCTCACTGGTTCAATATTCCATGATATACATTAATTAAGTGGTAAGGTTTCACAGTGTACCACATTCAATTGTATCTGATTGAGTCCCAAGGATTACCTCATGATTCTCGTGAATTATTTAGTAAGAACTTGTTGTTGAATTGAGTTTCAGTACTTCTTATTATCCTATGATGGATGGTCAGTCTAAAAAAACATTTCAAACCCTATAAGATTTGTTGAGATCTTGTTATCTGTATTTAAAATGTGGTTGGGATCAACACCTTTTCTAGTTTATTTTTCTTATAAAATTATATTTCACTCAATCATTTAGACGAATACTTATGAATCCCTCAATGGGAATGAATGTATTTCTCAAACGTGATTGGATGAAGTTAAAGAATGAAATCTATTTGGACCTAATGTGTTCCATGTATCTCTCCTGAGCATGTATATAGTTAAACCATCACGTGTAATAAGTTAAGAGTTCATAACACTAGAGAAGGATGGTTGTTACGAGGAACAACCAGTGGAAATTATGGATCTTATAGACAATGTTCAATGAAATAATACCACCGGTCAATGTTTTGTAGAGAAATCGTCAGTTAAAGGAAGCTACATGGGAAATTAATGATATGATGAGGCAGAAGTAACATCATTTTTTTATTAGAATGAAGAATTTTGAGGGAGGAATTAAATTTAAGGGGGATAGAATGTAACACACCAAGTTTTTATGAACTTTTTTCAAATAAATTAATCTTCTTTTTATCTATTTCATTGCACGTGACACCAATTTATGTTTTCCTTATACGCAACACCAGCTTGGAAAATATTACATGAAATAATAATTTTCTATAAAACAAATTTATTTATAATTATTTGAAAAATAAAATTGAAAATCTATTCATTATAATGGTGGGTATGAATAGTATAAGATGAATTATGGATGTATGATTTATACATGTAAAACCTTTTTGGAATTAAAAGGAAGTCTTTTTTTGAAAAACTATTTAAATGAAAATATGTATATTTTATACCAATAATGTAAAAAAATAAATCATATTGGGTTATATTAAATAAATATATATTCAATATAAATTTTAACATTCATCTTATGTGTTTTTTATACATGATGTAAAAAAATCCAATTTTATGCATAATAGAAGTATTTTTCTAAAAAGAAACTTTTACCACCTTTTGACGATAAATTCATTTTAAATATAGTTTTGACAAATTTTAAAATTCTATTTTGAAAATTAAATTTATTTTGTAATGTTAGGATATAAAAAAACACTTTAGTTGAATTTTTGGTATTTTTTGATATGTTTCATGTTCAGATAAATAGTGAAAAATAATGAATTTTAATTGAAAACAACTTTTTAATAAAAATAATTTATAGTGTTAAATTATATATTTGATTGGTTTTAAAGTATATATAGATAAAAATTTTATCATTTAATCCAATCTAGGCAATTGGAATCAATTTCAGAATGAATTTGAATGTAAAAACATTTCAATCTTTTAGATATTTTCACCTTAAAAACCGATTTTCTCATTTCAACAACAAGATTAATTTTAAATTAATTTTATCCAATTATGTATTTTGAATTGAAAAAAATGGATTCCATATTTGGAATCATATGGGCCAAATTTAGTAATTAGGCCTTTTTTTTTTTAAAACATGAATATTAACTCTTGTAATTTTTATTGCGACGGTTTGGGGTAAATGAGGCAAGTAATGGTAAAAATAATATTAAAAATATTAGAAAAGTACCATAAAACATGATAAAATGTTATTTTATTAAGATAATTCAACCAATATTACCTTATTGTTATAAATTAAATTATTTAATGGACACTTTTACATTAAAATGATTTATATATTATTATAATCAAAGAGAGTGAAAAAATGTAACATTCTTACTTTTAATAAGTATAAAATATTGAATATAGGGATAAATAGAATTTATCCATGGATTTATATATTATTATGAAATATAAAATGTTTATATATATAATAAAAATTTATTTTAAATTTTATTGAATAAAAAGTTTTCATAATCAATTACTCAATGATGATGTAGTAATTATTCAGTTAATGAAACAATCAATTAAATGATAATAGAAATATTAAAAGGAATATAATTCGACTTAATTAAGGTTATAAAAAAATTTAAATGTTAATATGACATATTATGGGTGTATTAAATGATTTTATTTGAAGTTATCTTGAATTATTCATTTTATAAATGTTAATGTAATGAATTGTTTTAAAATTGACTCTAATGGTATTTTATAGAAATAATATTTTATTAAATTATTTAAAAATCATAAAAAAATATTTAAAAATACAAATAAATGATAAAATTTTCAAAAAAGTATTAATTATTATTTTATGATTTAATTAAATTCACATAAGTAAAAATTAAAACATTTTATTATTGAAAAATTTGTTACCTTAGTTAAAATTAAAATAGGATAACTAAGGGTTAAAAAATGAAAGGGTTTAAATTGATACCAAAACATGTCTAAAATCTATTGGTTTGTGATATTAAAAACCTATATCATATTATATTTGAATAAATGGACTTTTTTTTATTTTTATTTATATTTAATTTATTATAAATTTATATTTTGAGGAAATTCCAAGTGTTCCCCTCACCTCTCTTATAAAAGGAAATATCTTATTCTTGTTTCTCAACTATTTAGAATCTATTTGGTTTAACCAAAATGTATCCAAATATCATAAAAAAAAATATTCTATAATATTAGAAGACTTTATTTATGCATAAATCCAACCAAGTAATCTCTTTGGTGAAAACCAAGAGAAGTCACTCAAGGAAGAGGTACCATCCTTTCACAGGATCTTTTGTTTCATTTTCATTATCCACCCACATAAAACCTTTTTATTTCATGATTATATAATAAACTAAGTGTCCTAAATATACTGATATGTTTTTATTATATGGGTTTGACCTACATTAACACACACATCTATCAAATGGGTAATGAACTTACTATTCCTTTGTACGGCGAACTACTGCCTCACGAAATAATGTTTTTCATTTTTCCTTTACCACATATCATAGTTGGAAGTTATGATGGAAAATAATTTTTTTATATTATATATATATATAATATTTATGATTTATTTATGCTTCTATAATTATTACACAACACATACATTCATTCCATCCATTTTTTTAAATACAATAACTTTATTTGTGGATGTGTGACCTACCGCCTCCTCAAAGTGATGTGATTCATTCACACTCTACATAGAATGTATTAAGGATGGTTTTAGTAAATATTTATGAGAAATATGAAATAATAATTAAACCATATTTATTATATATATATATATATACATATATTCCATTTAAATTATTTCTTTCAAAATGATAATTAAACAGAAACAACGTTCATCCGTACGTAGGGTTTACCGTCTCTATGAATGGTGTACTCCATTTCATATTTCTGTTGTTTATATATTGTTATAAATATTTATATAATGAATATATATGCTGTTTATAGCATGTTTTACATTCTTTAAACAAATGGATCATGATCTAACTATGATGATCAAGAATAACAAGTCAAAACAAGAAGATATTACCTAAAACATAACCCTAACATTTAATGGTAAATACACAGGTAATAAGAGGTTATAAGTAAATCATATATGATATGATGTAATTTAATATGGTTATGCACTGGATTTATAGTAAACTTATACTTATTATATAAGATTTTTGAACAAATACGAAGATATTCAATACATAAGGTAAGTGATTTATCTCTCACTTTTATTTCTATGGGATACATACCTTATACACTACTTGTTTCTTAAACCTAGTCTATATACTCACCATGAAGGTATTTTATGAGTCTTATATAGAATATCATGGTATTTTAATATTCATATATTTTAATTTCTTTAATGGGACATACAAATCTACTAATTATAATGTTATGAGTATATATTTCAAAATCTTATCAATCGTTGTGATTGTTTCATTACAAGTATATGTTACGAAATATTTATATTAAATTTCCGTGTTTTCTAAAAAAAATTTCAATTTTTTTAATATTCTTCTATGGATGTTTAAATTCATTTTATTCTATTTTATAATTTTTAGTACATACTATTAAAGGAATCATTTTTTCGTTTTCCATACGAAGTACTTTGTGACTTTTCTGAAAAAAAAACAAAAGGAATGTTTTTTTAACTTATTTGGGATGAAAGAAATTTTCTTACATCATAAGAACTTAATTATTTTAAGTCTCTATTATAATATTCCATGGTTATTTTCAAATAAAATATTTTCTTTCAAAACTGTGTGATATTTTATGAAAATAAAAAATTTTCCAAGATGAATGGATACTTTATTCAAGAATTATTTTCAAGAGATATCTCTAAATTATCTTCTATAGAAGATAACATTATTTTACTTCACTTATGTTTTACTTGGGATATGATTAAATGAAACCATTATTATTCTTTCCAAATATGGTTTATGTTTATAATGGAATGATATTTAGGAAACCCATTTCTTTTCCATGGGTTAGGTTATGATTGAATAATGTTTATGAAACCCATTTCATTACATAGGTTATGATATGATGAATGATTTATGTTATTATGGAACAAATATGTATTGTTTTCATTATGTGATGGGTGGTACCTATATCTCCCTCCAATTAATTGGGTACTGATTTATATCTCATGATATAGTTATGGGAATCAAGTCAAAAGGCTTGATCTACTATGGAATATGGGGAAACCTGATCCACTTTGGGAAGATGGGTAAATATGATACCTTATGAGGAATTGAATGTGAATGGAGATGGTGGTGTTTCTCTCTAAGTATGTTTAGTCCCCATTAAGTTCCCTATTATGTTTTGAAAATGTTTCTTGACTTATAATTAATGATACTACATGTTTATGTGTCGACCATAAATTCCATGTCTTCTTCTTATGTTATGTTTTCAAGGATTATTCTCTTGATTCCCTTATGATTCATATCTTTTGAACTAAAAATATTTATGACTTGATACTTGTTTATGATATTTTATATTTAGGGTATGATCTTCTATTTTTGAAATCAAGTTCTCATAACTTTATTCTCATGATATTATTACACATGCCCCTTGTTTACCCTTACTGAGTATATGAGGTCACCCATTTTTATGTTTATTTTACCTGTGATATAAATATTTTTATTATGTATGAGGTGTCTAATAAGGGTTATATTTATAAATAATATATTTATAGATAATTTAGCTGACTTATGTATGTGTGTTTATATTTCCATGTTTCCAAAGGCACTAAACTAATATGGTATTTGGGCATCTGTTTGTGTAATGTATTAAGTATTATGGAAATATTAATGAAATGTTAATGTATGAAAAGATAGGGTCACTATAGTGAATAACACCTAATGGACTCTAAGAGGTCGTTTCCCCCAAATCATGGTGGGAGGATGGATGGATTATTACCCCCTCTGACCGACTCACTTCTCTTGGTAGTTACTTGTGATATTATGAATAGTGGTTAGTTGTCCCATATATATGTGTGTAGAGGGTTTTGATGGATTTTTGGTAATTTCAAACACATGTATTATCGAATATAGTATCCAAAGGATTATTATATATATAAAGTTTATAGATTGTGATGGATTAAGGTACATACTCAGTGTACAAGTTGCAATGACTTGAGGTATAATACTTGATGTTTTATATACATAATATAGGTTGTTGTGGATTATGAAAATTAATTAGTTAATATATAGTTATTTGGATGGGATGATGTGGTTATGTGATACATGAGGTACATGGTGTGACACATTTCCTAGGTGTTTTCTATTGTCTTACTTTTGAAGAGAGATAGATCATGATGTCTGATGTTTTTGCAGAGCATCAAACTAGAGGGGAAGTGGGAGCAGGGTACCATTGATGTTTAATTATTATATTATATTCTCTCTTGTATGTTTTAGTTGGTGATATTTAGTCATGGTGAGGTTGAGAACATAGTAAACATGTTTATGTGATGATGTATTTTCACTATTTTCCCTATGATTTATCATTCTTTGTTTATCTATTTTACAAGAGGCTCTATGGAGGATCCTACTGAGCATAATGTAATACATTACCTATGTATATATAAACTAGTTTTCAGGTCATCCAAAGCACATTGGTGATCTGGAAGGATATTAGTATCTATGGGGGTTGTATGTGGTATTTGGGATTTGTGGTCATTTATGTCTATACTATTTTTTGATACATGAAGTTTTAAATTAATTCTTTAGTATTTAATAGCATTGATTTTTTTGGGATTTATTATATATATATGTCTGAGAAAGTTTTTTTGTTGTATCATTCTTATCTCTCTCTTCCAGAAGTTCCTCTTAGAGGGTAATTCCTCCCATATACATGTTTACTATACACTCGATGCTAGTCACCAACTTGAGGCAACACTCAAGCAATCACAATCTCTCTCCCATAATTTTGGTATATTTTAAGGAGGGTTCATGAAAACCCTCAAACTATGGTATAAACACACTCATCATATGATCCATCACCATCAACACAGATTTTTACAGCGAGAACCCCTAACACATATGATTCTCAACAACATTACTTAACCCTCATATTCTATATGGGGTTCAACCCACCTGAGTGGCCAACACCACCTCTATATGAGTCTTATATGTGTTCACATGACTCCAATGGTGCATCATCCAATCATGGTTAGTGGAAATCACATAAATAGTACATAATTCAAATCATTTTGGCACCTCATGCCCCTACGACCATGTATCTCATCCCGTTGGGAAACACCATCCAATATCACATAGGGTATTCCCTCGTGTTGATGACCACATCACCTAAATCAGATGATAATTTCATCCAACCTGGTGATCAACATTACCCAGAGTATTCCTGCCAATCCATACCTAACAAACCATTTCCTCTCAATCTTGGTTTTTAGTACCACCTTAATCATTGGACCAATCCTGGCATGTTCCCATAGAACCATGAAATTCAATATAAACAAATCAATTTGAATTAAATAATATGTTCGACTTAATTTTCCCATATTTTTTCAATCCCATTTCTCGGAATACCATTTTTAATGTACTAGGGCTGTTGACGCTCCTTTCGTCACAGAATCTAAAAATCGGAAAAGGGGAATATCTGAGCTCAAAGTGATTCAACCTTTGAAGAAAATATCAAAAATCGACAAAGGCATGAACAAAGGATCAACAACAACTGCACCGCGCAAGTTTTATCACTGTCGCGCAAGTACACTTGCGCGACGCTCTGGTCGCGCAAGTGACTTGCGCGACCTAAGTGATAACCGCCCGGGGTCTTCTCCTGCCTATAAATAGACCCTGTGGGCCCCCCATTCAGAGATCTTTTTCCAGAAACTCGGATTGACGCTCCCGACGCCCAAGTCTCTTCTCAAAGCTTCCGGAACACTTCTAAGGTAATTTCTTACCTAGAACGGAAGATCTAAAGAGAGGGAGGAAGGCCTAAGTGTTGAAACTCATCAACACTTGCGCGCCTGAATGGCCAGCCCTTAAGGGAACTGGTCATACTTGCATGCCGCCTTATTCCTTCAATAGAATTTGCGCGTCCCTTTTCTGGAAGAACCTCAAGGGGATTCTAAAGGGTTTAAAAAGGAGTCACTCAAGTATTTCAATTCCGATTGAAAATCGCGCAAGTACACCATGTGTCGCGCACGGTATACCTGCGCGACCAATACTTGCGCGCCCATGCAAGACTTGCGCGCCTTTCAAGACTTGCGCGCCCCTATCTTTCTGGGTGCCCATCTTGCCCATTTTACCCCTCTTAAGCCATTTCACCTTTCCTATTCAAGATTCAGTCTTCAAGATACTCTTCAAAGCCATTTATGGCATGATTTCTTGATTTGACTTCCTTATCTGAAAGGAATTCGGTGGAATATCTCTCAAAACCTAGTGATTTATACATCTTTATGTCACCAAAGATTGAGAGTTCATTCATTCAACCTCATCCTTTAAGATGAGAGAATCCTTAACCTGGGTCTCCTTTTCCGGAATAATCCCCAGTTATAAATCCTTTAATCTGGGCATCTTCCTCAGGAGTTAGCCCCAAATTCTTAAAGTTCCCAAACATGGGCATCCTCCTCAGGAGTAATCCCCAAACCTTAATTCCTAACCTGGGCCGCCTTTTTTAAGTCCCAGTCATAATCTTGGGCTTCCTTTTCAGGAGTAAACCCCAAGCCCCTTAATTTCTCTTAACCGGTCCTAAATTACGTCTGTTATGGGGTTCCTTCTCAGGAGTAAAACCCAATTATCAATCCTCTCCTAATTTGGGTTTCCTTTTCAGGAATAAGTCCCAAGTTAGAGTATTCAAATCTCCATAAAGCACATATACCTTTATGGACCCTGTTTCTGGATTTTCTCCCTAAAAGTAAATCCTAACCCTTCATCTATTTGGGCAGTCATACATACATAAACCCCAAACAATTTCTTATGATTGCATCTTTCATGGCACAATTGTCTAATTTTTACCAATACCTCTTGTTTCTCACACCGAGCATGACTCACGTGAGCTTAGAGTGTAAAAGTAATTATGACAGTCTTCTTTGAGCCATCAATCATAAACATCATACTCCATTACTCGAACTACATGGGTTCTGATTCCTTTTGCAAAACAAAGGATACGTAGGTAGCCCATTTATGGGTTCGATCTCAACTTTGAAATAATCCCTCTCCTTTTGAATGACGATAAACTTCAAGTGCCCCACTGAGTGGCTTTAAAACCAGCCTGGTCATCATAATGACCAAGAGACTTTTATATAAATGTTTTGAAGGATACCATTGACCAAGAATCTCTAAACTGATATAGATGATTCTCTATTGATGAAGAACCTCGAATACATATAAAAGATTCTCTAAATTTCTTGCATATTTAATCATTGATTGTTAAAACTAAAGGAAAGCTCATTTTATACTTGGTAATGTAATAAGGATTCACGAACATAACTTAAGTCTATAAAGAGAGTCCCGGAGTAGACAATAATTCCCCTCAAAAAGGTGTGATGAGTCCGACCTCCCATCCTCTCGACCAATGAAAATTCCTAAGCCTCATTAGTCCACAAACTAATGAGCGCCTACCGTTGGAAAGTAGGACCAAAAGGATGTGTAATCATTGGATGTTTCTGGTTCTACGAACAAACCCGCTAGAAACCGATCATAACGTTTGAATCTCCCGTCCAGGAGGTCATCCCCGAAGTCCGTGCGAAACAAAAAATGGTGAACCCGACGTGAATCCTTAACCAAGTTAAAGTGATGTTCCTCTTATTTGTTAGGCCCCTTGGGCCAACAAATCAATCATTGACATGTGCTCATCCAAAAGATGCAGTGGCCAAATTCATCTTGATTATGTCTGTTATATGGAACAGGCACTCTTTTCTCAAGATCTTCTGCAAAATGGATTTTCTTAAATTCACTCCTGTGAATACTGCTGGTGTGAACACCTCTACTGTGAGGTTTGCTGCTGTGAAAACCAATGATGCTACTCTTGCTAGAATGTCGTCCGCTCTGAGGATGACATCACCAACTCAGCATCTTCAACGCTGGGTTTCTAATGCACTGGTTAAGGAGTACCGTCGCAACGGTACTATCCCAACTCTAGAGGCCGCTCGTCAAACCCTCCAAGTTAACAACTCTACCTGGTCGTCCGGACAACGGCGACCAGCGATCAAGAAGCAGACGGTTCTGACTACCGTCTCCAACCGTTTCGGGTCGTTATCCCCAGAACGCAATTTCCATTCACTCCCTTACTCTGAGGAAGTGAATGAGCAGGTCCCGCAGGGCCTTAATTCAAAAAGACAGGAGTCCTTCTCGAGGGATCCCATCAATAATCACCGCCAGACTCGTGCGGTAGTGCACCCTCAACATGATGAGGGTACTGACTCCAGGCATTCAGCTCAGGTTCCTTGAACCCGAGCAGGCAAGATGAACCGCCAGAGACGGAATCCGGTTAACAATGGACAGGTTGTCATCCCTGCCATCTCCAGAGAAGTACACCAACCTAACTTGGTGGCAAATAACGAGCAGGCACAATCAACTATCCGTTTTAATTCCACTGTCCAGCAGACTCGTCTGGCAGCATCACGCCAATCCCGCCAGGCAATTCTGGCGGAGTACTATAGGCAGGAACATACACCTGCTTATACATCACCAGTTAGTCAGCAGGCTCGTCTGACTACATATGATGGATCTCGTCAACCGCATTTGGCGAAGTGTAATCAGCAGGCACATACACCTACTAATACTAATCAAGCCTACCAACAGTCTCGCTTGGTAGCACACAGAGAAGTCAGTCGGAAAGCCCCGACGACAAACAGGAGGCAGACTCAACTCTCTGCCTCCACACTTGAGTACTGTCAGGATTTACTGACAGGAAAAGGAGGACAGGAGCAGGCACATACACCTACTCCAAGCCCGGAATGGAAGTATATCCCCGTTCCGGCGACTGAAGTCACCAAACATATTTTGTCAATGGTGAAAGAGCAGAAGAAAATTCCTGCTCATATTCTGGATGCTTGCCAGGATATCATAACAGCTTCAGCATCATCTCAGGGACAGACACATAAATCTATCCCTAGCAGTGGAGTGACACATCAATGATTCACTCCAGAACAGACACACACATCTGTTCTAGTCCAAGAGGGTTATGGGGCATACTCCCCCATATCATACGGACAACCAAGTCAGGCACATACACCTGATTTGAGTGGAGATCGTCAGCCTAACCTGACCATCTTTCCTGATCAGGCACATACACCTGCTCAGAGTAACCACTTTCGTCAACAAGTGGTTTCTAAAGTGAGTAAGTGTAGAGACCCGAAGCTTATCGTACATGGACATTACATTACTTTTGCGGAATACTTAGTACATAACAAAAACACACACACAAGGATCGTAATAGTTTAGTGTCTTTGGAAACTCGGAACGTATTCTTCTAATCGTGGTGAAAGATCTTCAATATCTCCCATAAAGATCTTCCCTTTTTTTTACCTATAAACCTTTCTTTATATCCTGGGGAAAAGAAAACATAAAAGGGTGAGCTCAAATGCTCAGTAAGGGTAAACAAAAGAAATATCAATCACATCATATACAAAAGAACATAGCTTTTTGGAAATCTTAACCTGCAAAAGAGCTCATAATATCATAACATGGGATAAATCATAGAAGTGAAAATGAGATCCCCATAATCATAACATAAAACTTGAATCTTTGTGGCATGCACACATAATCATGGAAAATCATTTCTTGTTAGTCATGACTCATTGCCAAGACTATCTTAGTGGACAAAGTCCCTTTCTGAACCGAGTTCACTCCTCGTTTCAGTCCTGTATCACTGAACCGAAATAACCTTCCGTTCCAGCCATGTCTATCTCATGAGATATAAAATCATTACCCAATTCATTGGAGGGAGATATAGGTCCCACCCATCTTATAATGAATCCTTTCTTATGTGTGCCACATAATCATAAAACATACATCATCGCATAACACATATAACAAAAATGGGATTCTTGAAACATCATGACATCATAAATCAATTCATATATGATAAAGGAATTCATAAACATAATTCCATCACAACATAGTCAAACCAATGTAAAAATATGGATAGAAACAGAACCCTTTATTATCTTAGATGGAAAATAATTTTGATAAAACACTTGAATTGAATTCTTGAGGAAAATATCCTTTCTTCTTCAAAAACATTTTTCCTTTCATAACATGTCATACAACTTTAAAATAAAAGAAGTTGATTAAAAATAAACTTGAAAACTTGTAAAGGGAGCTTCTTTGAAGTAATGTTTTAAAAATCCATTCATGCCGTATAAGTTAAAAAAACATTCTTCGTACTTTTGTCGGAAAAGTCAAAAAGTACCTCGTACGGAAAAACGACAAAAGATTCCTTTCATATTCTTTACTAAAAAACTCACCTAAGGGTAAAATTGGATTTAAACTATTTCAAGTGGATGGAAACAATATTACATATTGAGGGAACATGGATGTGGATGATAAAATACACCCCAGTAAATACTTACGAATAAACAATCTCGGATAAAAATGAGATTGTGATATTTCCCTTACCTTAGGTCCGACTTGCTTTGTAAGTGTCCGAACCTCCTGTATAATGATTTAAATCATGTTATTGACTTATTACAGAATCATATTCATTGTTATGATATCATATATGGTTCACTTATGACATTATATTACCCGTTCTTTTGTAAATTCCATGTTAAAGAAGCGTTTTGGGTAAAATCGTTTCATTTATCGTAGGTGTTTTGACTTGTTGTTCTTGACATCATTATTACTTATATCATGATTTACTTACTTCCAGAATATAAAATATGATTTATATATCATATATATTCAGTATATATATATATATAATAGGTAGATAAATAAAATGAAAAACACCGTTCATGGAGACGGTAGTCCGTACGTACGCATGAACGCTGTTTTCCTTTCCTTATTGTCTTGAAATGGAAGTAAGTAGATGACATACATATGTATATATATACATAAATCCAGTAGCTTTATAATGTCATATATTTCATTATTATTTCTTATATATACATTATAATCATTCTTAAATGGTTAACATGGAGAATGAATCTCATCGCGTCGTGGAGACGGTAGTCCGTACGTACGCACGAGCGATGATATCATTTCTATAAATATTGAATTGAATTGGAGTGGATTATAAAATATATCAGAATCAATATGATGTTGTAATAACTATGTATAGTTATTCTTTACACCATTATACCCATCCATGTAAGGTGGTGGTGGAAAATAGATTACACCACGGCGTGGAGACGGTATTCCGTACGTACGCACGCGCGGTGATTTCTTTTTCCGTAGGATGGATAGATGGTGAAATAGGGTTGTTTCATACTTATAATAACATATCAGTATATGAGTGATACTGATGTTATTACTTCATAATGAAACAACCTAAGAAGAAGAAGTGGAAGAAGAAATAAATTTAAAAGATCGGTAATGGATATTACCTCTTCTTTGGAACGCCTCTTTGAATCCTCCACTTAAGGAACTAAGAGTGGTCTTTGGAGAAGACCAGGACCTCTAGGACTATTCTAGGAAAGTGGAGAGGAGAAAATGGCAGGGGTTGGCCGAGCTTGAGTGCTCAATTTGGTGTGAGGAGGAGGGGGAGGAGGTGTCCTTTTATAGGGGAGGAGAGGGGCACCTTAGGAATATCTCAAAATATTATTTTATATTAAAGTCAAAATCGGTTTATAATGGTTCCAAAGGGTCTTATTTAGAAGATAAAGTGGGGATGGGTCGAAATCCTATCAACCAATAAGATTTAGACAAGTTTAGGGTATTATTTTAACCTTATCAATTAGATTTAACTCTAAGTTAAATAATTTAACTTTTACCGTGTCTTTTTGTTTTCTTTCACTATATGGTTAATAAACTTACTATAACATGCCAAACGAACCCAAAATTGTATATTATTAAAACATATATCCTTATCTAAGTCATTTGGCCGAACCTTAGATTTTTAGGAATAAAATAACAATTAATAATATAATATTTGATTTAAAAACTATTTTGTGTCAATTTTGACACTATTTGATATATGATTTTTGTGAAAGTCATAACAGAATTATATGTTCTAACCAAGTTGATTAAATCACTACTAATATATCATAGTAACCTATAAAATTAGTGTAATTCATAAAAAGTCTTAAATTACATTTATTTTGGTATTTATATTATCAATTATGTCAATATTTCATTAATAAGATAATTACTGCATCATCTTTGTGTCATAAATAAATTATATTATTTGATGTCTAAAAATTACAAATAAAATACCATCATGTAGGAAATCTTTTTAGCTTTCTAATGAATATTTACAATCTAATTTATCTTATGTATAACCCCATATTAAAAATGATTTACTTATTAAACTTTGATTTTAACTATTTTAACCCTTCTTTAAATAAATTAATAATAAATGTCCTAATCTAATCCAAGTGGGCCTAAATGGTCATATTTTATTCCTAAGTTTGTTTTTGGTCGAATTACACTTGTCCAATAGAATTAGGACATGTGTTAGGGTAATATTAATATCATATTTACCCTTAATTACCCTATTTACTATTTACCGTGGTAAAAAAAAGTAAAAAGTTACTATTCACCAAAAAATTATTTTCATCTCATTGAATCACATTTTAGTCCTTGATATTAACCGTGTCTCTCGGATTTTCGAAATTCCATTCACAGAAGCGGTAAAATTAAGTTTTATGCAAAATTTAGTTTTTAACCTACCACTTAGTAGTTTCACTATTCATCAAAAATTGATGTTTTTCAGAACAATGCCAAATTTTCATCCCAAGCTATATTTCATATTCCGAATTCAAAAATGAAGTCTATTTTACCAAATTCATAACATAAAAGTTGCATTAATTAATTTTATAATTAAATCCCGCTGTTAAAACAAATAGCGTGTTTTTAAGAAACAATATCTATCAAAAGATTGACACTTGTTTATGTCTAGTTTAAATGTGAAACTACATCCAATGACCAACATTGTATTAAATTGTAAAAATATATTCTAAATATACTTTAAAACCACTCAAATTAATGATTTATCACTATTAATTATTTCGATTAAAAAAGTTGTTTTTAATTATAATTTAGTAATTTTCACTATTCATCAGAATATGAAAGTTATCCGAAAGGTACCAAAATTTCACCTTAGGCTAAATTCGATACTCCGAATCCAAAAATAAAGTTCATTTTGAAAAATAAGATTTAAAGAATTTTAAAAAGTGGTTATTACTATTCATAACGGCTAGTTTTAATAATATTTTAATAGCATATCATTGTTTCGTGAAACTCAGGATTACGTACCACACACGCTATCGAGGAAGGTTGCGATTGCGTGTAATGCAAGGCAAGTCAAGGATGCGTGTTGTGCAAGCTCCTTTTGGTGTAGCGTATAACACAAGACATTAGTAAAATAAAAAAGAATATTTTTCATAAAATCTTGGGCTGTTACATTCTACCCCCCTTAAAATGAATTTCGCCCTCGAAATTCGTCGGGGTTATAAATGGTTTACTATTCGAAAGTTTCTTTAATAGAAACCCACATCGTAAAAGGGAATACCAAAACTTGGCTTTAAAAACTAAAGTATGAAATGTAACGATTACCCAAATAAACTAATCACTGGGTTTCCACATAGGTGAAAATATGGATATGGAAGAGAAATCTAACCATCATGTTCTGATGGAGAGTGGTAGAGAACATGGCTATGGAAAAGCCAGTAATCACAAATCCATAGATTTGTGATGATATAAGGTACCATCTGATTCATCAGGTATAAGATCACTAGGACAACATTTTTTTTTGGTTTTGTTGAAAATTTGCTTAGAATAAATACTTACTTTATTTTGGTACAATCTCACTTTTGTTCGTGCCTTGAACAATTTCTACTTCATCTCTTAAATAAATGAAGTTGAATTTGTTATTCGTGAAGTGTAAGCAGATCATGTGATAGAATGACGAGTCATTCCATCTGTCTCAAACAAAAGGTTAGTAAAAATTATATACATAAGTCGATCTATAGTGAGATTAATCACATATGGTTTCTAAAATGGACTTATACTTCATATATCATACTGCTTAATATAATAAAACTAGTTTCTACTAAACAGGGACTTCCTGTAGGTCAGTGGTAGGCGATAAAGGCCAGTCGCACTTCGGTTGTGGGTTCGATTCCTACAGCCTTGTCCGAAGCGATGGGCTGTCGCCCGTCCTGCAGGTTGTCCTTTTTCTAAAACTACGTTACTATAACATCCCATCAATAATATCGAAAATCTTCTATCCTTAAACAATACTAACTTATGTCCAACATAATCCAGTCTAATCTTTAGGCTTATACATAATACTGCAGTCCACTCTCATAATATAGTGACATCGATTACCAGAGATTTAATACTGTCGTTGATCCCCACATATCATAAGATATGTCTTGTTGGTCACATTCCAAACATTCAAAGTCTTTAATCGTGTATTCTCTTGAATACCTTAGTGAAAACATGAGTGCAGTTAAAAGTTAACACTTTCCACATACCAAAATCCTCAAAATTCTATATACTCAAACCATGATATCACTTAGTCCTTATATCAATCATGAGCTCATGAATACTATTAAACATTTCATTTTCTCGTCTTCATTATGTGCATATCATCTTATTTCCAAAAAAAATATCTCAATCACTTTGAATACCACATCAATAAATATTGCAATACTCAATGATACAACATTATTTTGGAATCCCATTACATAAACACTTAATCATTCCACCACATCGTTGTCATATTCAACGTTGCCAATAGTGATCGCATGTGATTTCCCTTTGTCCTTTGCCTTCAGTGGTTGCTCATGTCGATCATCACTAACCCTTGGATTAGGGCAATTATTAGCATAATGCCCCATTTCCTTGCACTTGAAGCATTGAAGTGTTGGCGGTGCGTTCTCTGCAGTGTTTGCTTTATTCACATCATTAGAAACCCTTTTTCCATTACTTCGACACTCAGCTGCTCGATGACCTTCTTTTCCACACTTAAAACATTTTCTAGTCCCTTTAAGACAATCTCCACCATGCTTCTTTCCACACTTTGTGCATAAGGAAACATTCATCTTCTTTTCACCATTATTCTGAGATTTCTCCTTGAACTCCATCTTTCGTTTCTTGTCAAAACCATGAGATGGATATGTAACACCAACTTCCATTTCTACCTTGATAGCACAACGCACAATTTCTTCATAGCTACTGAAGTCTCTTATAGCTAATGCCCTTCGAAGACTTGGTTTTAAGCCACTGAAAAATCGATCAACTTTACTTTCAGGTTGGATGATAATTCCAGAAGCATACCTTGCAAGTCTTGTAAAATTTGCTTCATAGGTACCAACAGATTCATCGTCCCTTTGCTTCAGTTCAAGAAACTCTTTCTCCATCTTTGTTCAAAGAATACGAGGGAAGTACTTACTGAAAAACAAGTTCTTGAACTCGTCCCATTCCATGGACTCAATTTCATCTCTTGGCCTCGTATTCTTGATAAGATTCCACCATTGATCAGCTTCACCTTCCAAACGATATACTGCTAAGATGACTTTATCATGATCAGAACATTGAAGAACTGAAAATATCTTTTCAGTAGTACTAATCCATTGTTCAGCAACTAATGGATCAGTAGACCCACTGAAAGAAGGTGGACGCTGCCTCATGAAGGACTCAATAGAATATTGTTCCCTTCTCTGCTCATTTGGAAGTCCAGAATGATTCATAGCTTGTGTAAGTATAGCAATAAGATTTTGCACTCCATCTCCCATAACATTTGTTTGTTCAGGAGGGCAATCATTGCATTGTCCATTGCATTGATCAAAACGGTTCCTTCGGGTTCCAGCCATCGTCTAAAACCCAAAAAGAATAGTGTGAGAGGAAAAAATCATGATAGGGAAAACAACATAATAAAGGGGGAGTACCTTCAATATCCAACATCTTAGGTTTAATTCTATGATCTTTAGCGTAATTCTATTACTATAACCTATACGTATACTTATCCCTAGGGACATCCCTAGACATACCTGAGAAATATCTCTAGGGATCTCACTAACGTTTTCGCATCCTAGTTTCCAAAGGTTGACTAAACCTTTCCTCTGATACCAACTGTAGAGACCCGAAGCTTATCGTACATGGACATTACATTACTTTTGCGGAATACTTAGTACATAACAAAAACACACACACAAGGATCGTAATAGTTTAGTGTCTTTGGAAACTCGGAACGTAATCTTCTAATCGTGGTGAAAGATCTTCAATATCTCCCATAAAGATCTTCCCTTTTTTTTTACCTATAAACCTTTCTTTATATCCTGGGGAAAAGAAAACATAAAAGGGTGAGCTCAAATGCTCAGTAAGGGTAAACAAAAGAAATATCAATCACATCATATACAAAAGAACATAGCTTTTTGGAAATCTTAACCTGCAAAAGAGCTCATAATATCATAACATGGGATAAATCATAGAAGTGAAAATGAGATCCCCATAATCATAACATAAAACTTGAATCTTTGTGGCATTCACACATAATCATGGAAAATCATTTCTTGTTAGTCATGACTCATTGCCAAGACTATCTTAGTGGACAAAGTCCCTTTCTGAACCGAGTTCACTCCTCGTTTCAGTCCTGTATCACTGAACCGAAATAACCTTCCGTTCCAGCCATGTCTATCTCATGAGATATAAAATCATTACCCAATGCATTGGAGGGAGATATAGGTCCCACCCATCTTATAATGAATCCTTTCTTATGTGTGCCACATAATCATAAAACATACATCATCGCATAACACATATAACAAAAATGGGATTCTTGAAACATCATGACATCATAAATCAATTCATATATGATAAAGGAATTCATAAACATAATTCCATCACAACATAGTCAAACCAATGTAAAAATATGGATAGAAACAGAACCCTTTATTATCTTAGATGGAAAATAATTTTGATAAAACACTTGAATTGAATTCTTGAGGAAAATATCCTTTCTTCTTCAAAAACATTTTTCCTTTCATAACATGTCATACAACTTTAAAATAAAAGAAGTTGATTAAAAATAAACTTGAAAACTTGTAAAGGAAGCTTCTTTGAAGTGATGTTTTAAAAATCCATTCATTCCGTATAAGTTAAAAAAACATTCTTCGTACTTTTGTCGGAAAAGTCAAAAAGTACCTCGTACGGAAAAACGACAAAAGATTCCTTTCATATTCTTTACTAAAAAACTCACCTAAGGGTAAAATTGGATTTAAACTATTTCAAGTGGATGGAAACAATATTACATATTGAGGGAACATGGATGTGGATGATAAAATACACCCCAGTAAATACTTACGAATAAACAATCTCGGATAAAAATGAGATTGTGATATTTCCCTTACCTTAGGTCCGACTTGCTTTGTAAGTGTCTGAACCTCCTGTATAATGATTTAAATCATGTTATTGACTTATTACAGAATCATATTCATTGTTATGATATCATATATGGTTCACTTATGACATTATATTACCCGTTCTTTTGTAAATTCCATGTTAAAGAAGCGTTTTGGGTAAAATCGTTTCATTTATCGTAGGTGTTTTGACTTGTTGTTCTTGACATCATTATTACTTATATCATGATTTACTTACTTCCAGAATATAAAATATGATTTATATATCATATATATTCAGTATATATATATATATAATAGGTAGATAAATAAAATGAAAAACACCGTTCATGGAGACGGTAGTCCGTACGTACGCATGAACGCTGTTTTCCTTTCCTTATTGTCTTGAAATGGAAGTAAGTAGATGACATACATATGTATATATATACATAAATCCAGTAGCTTTATAATGTCATATATTTCATTATTATTTCTTATATATACATTATAATCATTCTTAAATGGTTAACATGGAGAATGAATCTCATCGCGTCGTGGAGACGGTAGTCCGTACGTACGCACGAGCGATGATATCATTTCTATAAATATTGAATTGAATTGGAGTGGATTATAAAATATATCAGAATCAATATGATGTTGTAATAACTATGTATAGTTATTCTTTACACCATTATACCCATCCATGTAAGGTGGTGGTGGAAAATAGATTACACCACGGCGTGGAGACGGTATTCCGTACGTACGCACGCACGGTGATTTCTTTTTCCGTAGGATGGATAGATGGTGAAATAGGGTTGTTTCATACTTATAATAACATATCAGTATATGAGTGATACGGATGTTATTACTTCATAATGAAACAACCTAAGAAGAAGAAGTGGAAGAAGAAATAAATTTAAAAGATCGGTAATGGATATTACCTCTTCTTTGGAACGCCTCTTTGAATCCTCCACTTAAGGAACTAAGAGTGGTCTTTGGAGAAGACCAGGACCTCTAGGACTATTCTAGGAAAGTGGAGAGGAGAAAATGGCAGGGGTTGGCCGAGCTTGAGTGCTCAATTTGGTGTGAGGAGGAGGGGGAGGAGGTGTCCTTTTATAGGGGAGGAGAGGGGCACCTTAGGAATATCTCAAAATATTATTTTATATTAAAGTAAAAATCGGTTTATAATGGTTCCAAAGGGTCTTATTTCGAAGATAAAGTGGGGATGGGTCGAAATCCTATCAACCAATAAGATTTA
This sequence comes from Viscum album, assembly GCA_963277665.1. Taxonomy (NCBI): domain Eukaryota; kingdom Viridiplantae; phylum Streptophyta; class Magnoliopsida; order Santalales; family Viscaceae; genus Viscum; species Viscum album. Next base: position 137,031,005 of record OY728131.1, read on the forward strand.
GACAAGTTTAGGGTATTATTTTAACCTTATCAATTAGATTTAACTCTAAGTTAAATAATTTAACTTTTACCGTGTCTTTTTGTTTTCTTTCACTATATGGTTAATAAACTTACTATAACATGCCAAACGAACCCAAAATTGTATATTATTAAAACATATATCCTTATCTAAGTCATTTGGCCGAACCTTAGATTTTTAGGAATAAAATAACAATTAATAATATAATATTTGATTTAAAAACTATTTTGTGTCAATTTTGACACTATTTGATATATGATTTTTGTGAAAGTCATAACAAAATTATATGTTCGAACCAAGTTGATTAAATCACTACTAATATATCATAGTAACCTATAAAATTAGTGTAATTCATAAAAAGTCTTAAATTACATTTATTTTGGTATTTATATTATCAATTATGTCAATATTTCATTAATAAGATAATTACTGCATCATCTTTGTGTCATAAATAAATTATATTATTTGATGTCTAAAAATTACAAATAAAATACCATCATGTAGGAAATCTTTTTAGCTTTCTAATGAATATTTACAATCGAATTTAGCTTATGTATAACCCCATATTAAAAATGATTTACTTATTAAACTTTGATTTTAACTATTTTAACCCTTCTTTAAATAAATTAATAATAAATGTCCTAATCTAATCCAAGTGGGCCTAAATGGTCATATTTTATTCCTAAGTTTGTTTTTGGTCGAATTACACTTGTCCAATAGAATTAGGACATGTGTTAGGGTAATATTAATATCATATTTACCCTTAATTACCCTATTTACTATTTACCGTGGTAAAAAAAAGTAAAAAGTTACTATTCACCAAAAAATTATTTTCATCTCATTGAATCACATTTTAGTCCTTGATATTAACCGTGTCTCTCGGATTTTCGAAATTCCATTCACAGAAGCGGTAAAATTAAGTTTTATGCAAAATTTAGTTTTTAACCTACCACTTAGTAGTTTCACTATTCATCAAAAATTGATGTTTTTCAGAACAATGCCAAATTTTCATCCCAAGCTATATTTCATATTCCGAATTCAAAAATGAAGTCTATTTTACCAAATTCATAACATAAAAGTTGCATTAATTAATTTTATAATTAAATCCCGCTGTTAAAACAAATAGCGTGTTTTTAAGAAACAATATCTATCAAAAGATTGACACTTGTTTATGTCTAGTTTAAATGTGAAACTACATCCAATGACCAACATTGTATTAAATTGTAAAAATATATTCTAAATATACTTTAAAACCACTCAAATTAATGATTTATCACTATTAATTATTTCGATTAAAAAAGTTGTTTTTAATTATAATTTAGTAATTTTCACTATTCATCAGAATATGAAAGTTATCCGAAAGGTACCAAAATTTCACCTTAGGCTAAATTCGATACTCCGAATCCAAAAATAAAGTTCATTTTGAAAAATAAGATTTAAAGAATTTTAAAAAGTGGTTATTACTATTCATAACGGCTAGTTTTAATAATATTTTAATAGCATATCATTGTTTCATGAAACTCAGGATTACGTACCACACACGCTATCGAGGAAGGTTGCGATTGCGTGTAATGCAAGGCAAGTCAAGGATGCGTGTTGTGCAAGCTCCTTTTGGTGTAGCGTATAACACAAGACATTAGTAAAATAAAAAAGAATATTTTTCATAAAATCTTGGGCTGTTACAGTAAGAAGACATCTAAGAAAAAGATCCACCCAGCACAGTCAGGAGATCAAAGGCCAATCTGTAACAAGGCCTTGCTCGATGCTGGAGTTCTTGAAGCCCTCAGACATTTATCTATCGGAATTCAAGATTCTACTCCCTCAGTTCCCAATAACGGGAACATTAATTTTGAAGGTCTTCAACATACACTTCTTCATGAAGGCTTGCTTCATGAAAGTTCGGTCAATCTTGAAGTTTCTTCTTCAGATGAGAGCCACAGGAACCCTCTGTGTGGTCAGAAGACCAAGGAGCAAGAGATCTCATCTTTTGCTGTAACCCATTATGGTGGTCCTCCCCATGATGATGAACTTCGCTGCGAAAGTCATCTCCGCAGTAGTGATTCACATTGCCTGGAAAATACTCCAGTGGATAATGTAGTTCCGAGAAAGCCCTCTTATATTGAGGCACTTGCAAATGCGAAACCAGTCAAGTCTGATGCTTTATCGCTAACAACTGAAATAATTTCTCAATCAGAAGATAGCCCAGGGTGTAGGTCATTCTCCGAACCACCCCTAACTCATGCATCTTCTAGTTTGATCAATGATATCTCTACCAATCTTGTTGAATCCGATGAAGCAACAAGGAAACACCAACTCTGGTCAAAACAGGTAGAAGAATCTTCATTTAATGATAAAGAGGAAATGCTGAACATGAGGAAAAAACTGGTAAAAGGTGAAGTACCAGTCATGTTTTGGCCTTTGGCTGACTCCCAGTACGACATTCCAAAGATGTTGACGGATGATGGAATCCATGATGTTCGTCTCAACATATGGAAAACTCTTTGTCAATTAAAGAATAATGTATTATCTTATGATGAATATGAAAATCATCTTAAGATAATAGAAGGGCTACAACGTCAGATTGATTTGGCATCTCTATCAGTCTCTCGGTATCTGAAGGCTAAAAAGCAATAAAGAACCCTTCAACGTTCATGCCTTGGCGCACTAAGAAGATTGCGTCAGTTAATTGACAATGCTCCATCTGGTGTTCATATCAGAGGATGGGGTGTTCACGGAGCACTACATTTCACAGTGCTTTCCAGTCAGCAAAGCCCGCCGAAAATGGCTTCATGCAATGTTATTGCCCATGGCCGGCCACAGTTAATGGGCTTTGTTAATAATCAAAAGCTTTCTCAAGAACAGGCTTCAACTAGTTCCTCTCAAAATCAAGTATATAGAGAACAAGTTGTTGAATTTCTCCTACATCAAGTAGGCGAGAATATTGCACAAGCCTCTCGTCTGGAGAAAACACGTCATCAAATGACAGAAGTTTCAGAAATCATCCAACGGTCTGTTGAACCAGGTGATAAAAGTGGATACAGGTTAATGCATCCAGCTAATTTCTGAACTAAGATTCACAAGATCAAGAGAGATTTTAAGAAGATCTCAGACATAGCATGTCAAGAGACACCCCAGCTTGTCAGAATGGGGACTTCTCTAAACCAACCCTCAGAGTCAACAAATGGGATTCGAGGAGTTGAGAGGAAGCAGAAGGAACATCCCCAGTCCACCAGACTGGGGACTTTTTCAAATCCTCAATCCCTCCCTCAGAGAAAGTCAGTATTCTCTCGATTAGGGAATAAGCCTCAAGAGGAACGAAGAGCCAAGCTATCAGGAGATTCTCTCCAAGTGACGGTTCTCCAAGAAATTCCTGAGGGATCATGTAAATGGAATGCCATGTCTCATCATGGACATGGAAGAAGACAATATCACAGAAATGCTGATAGAAAGGATTCCATGCAATATGCATCCATTAATGTCATCAATGCCGTTGCTGCTGATTCACCAGATGAGGCTCAATCAGAAGGATCAGACGAAGAGGTTCCTGCTCAAGAAGTTGCGCACACAAACCTAAATGAAGAAGGTGTGCGCACACATAATCAAAGGCTTACCCAAAATCTGGGTATTCCTTCAAGTAACCCACTTCCCCCTCTCCGAAAAGGATCCAATAAGAGGAAAGGAAAGAATCAGGTTACTTCTCACCCTTCCTCTAAAGGAGGTCAATCTCTCTCATTAGAGCAAAGGTTTGCACAACAGGAGGAAGAAATGAAAGAATTAAGAAGGTTGAATGCAGAACTACTTCAGAGTAGTCTTATTCTTAAGAATGCTGAAGTCTGACAGCCGAAGGAATTTGTTGTAACTACTGAGATGGATCAGGAATATCCTCCATTATCAGTACACCCTTAGAGGTCTAATCCTATGGGTCAAACGCAACAACAGTTGGAAGCACTACCATCTGTTGTAGCACCAACCACCACGTCTGTCCAAGCTCCATTCATTGCACCTACCCAAAACCAAGTTCAACCTGATGTTTCTCAAAAGTTAATAACTACTATTGAGTAATTAACAGCTCGGTTAGAAACTATGGAAGGGAAACGGGCGCAAGTTCAACCTGAAAAGAAAGTTTACCCTGAATGGGTAGATTCAATTTCTCCTCCATCCAGTTTTGGAAACCCTGTTTTCCCTACTTTCAATGGATCAGGAGACCCAGAACAACATTTGACGCATTATGTGTCTTGTTGTGATCCTATGATGGGAACTCCAGAGCAGCAAGAAGCAGTGAAACTCAGATGCTTCGTGCGAACCTTGCAAGGACCAGATTTTGTCTGGTATACAAGCTTGCAATCCTGGTCAATCATCGGATGGGAGGATCTTCGTCAAAAATTCCTTCTTCAGTTTAGCTCAACTTTGCCAAAAACGACAGTTTTCGATCTTACAAACTGCAAGCAAAGGGAGAATGAAAGAGTCTCTGATTTCATTGCTCGTTGGAAGGGATTAACGTATTCCCTGAGTTTAGCACTCCCTCAGGAGGAATTGTTGCCAATCTGTGTGGCAAATTTGCGTGACGAATTACGCACGCCATTGATCCCTGTGAAATACACATGAGGGTTTCGAGACCTTACTTCAATCGCTCAACAGATTGAAGATTCCCTTATACAGGCTAAGGTTAAATCTCGTATAATTCCATCAGATCCAGGAAGGAGAATGGGTAAAGCGGAAACTGCTACAGTTATGCTTAAACAAGAACCTGTACCTATTTCTACTTCAAAACCTTCATCTTCTCGAAGGGCTCCACCTCCTAAACGCCAACAACAAAGGCTGTTTCGTCCAAATGATCAAAGAGATCAACGACGAAAACAATTTGAGGATTTGAAGAGTAAAACATACTCTTTCCGAAGTGAGCAAGTTCCTGGTTACTTCATTTCAGCTCTGGAAAATAATTTGGTTCAATTACCAGTGCCCAAGAGGCCAAACAAGGAAGGAGATGAAGACCGTCCCAATTATTGTCCCTTTCATCAAATGTTGGGGCATCCCATCCATGAGTGTTTTGTCTTTAAATACCTCTTGCAAAAGATGTTCGACTTGGGACAAGTCAAATTGAAGGGTTCTTCAGCTCATGTAGCGTGTATTACCGCTACAGATCCAGAGGAAGGAGGCGAGTGGCAGGAAGTCAAAAGAAAAACTGCGAAAAAATATGATGATTGGATGGTCATAAAGACAATCAATTGGACCCATTCCATTTTGAGAACACAATTGAAGAAGCCAATTGTGTCTCCTACAAAAGCTTCATTAAAGCCTCCATCAAAAGACAAATCCTCAAAAGGGCAGCACAATTCAAAGAAGAAAGAGGAATCAGGAGAAGATGAGTATGTATCAAAGCCTAAATTGTCTTTGACTCTGGCAGATTTCATGCCATCTACTTCAAAGCCACGGGCACCACCCCATCAAACGGCACAGCTTAAACAGGCTAACCAGGAAGAGTCTTTATCAGACGAAGAGTTAATCTTTGGTTCTGTTAATATGATTCAATTAACAGATCCATATTCCAGTCTTGATGAGCCTGAATTCCCTGTATCAAATAAGGGAATCCGAGGAGGTTCTAGAGGTTCAAGATATAGGGGAAGACGTAGATCTTTCCGAAGCCACTACTCTAATTTTACCCCTGCTAGCACTGTATATGCAGTAGAAACTCGTGGTAGAGCCCTTCAGCGAGCTCAAAAAGAACAAGAAAGTTCTTCTGCCAATGGCCAACTCAGTTTTGACACAGTTATTTTGGAAGACCGATTAAAAGTTCCATCTTCTTTATCTCAGCAAGTAAATGGATCTAATCAGTCTAATCTTCCAAAACCAAGGATGTTGCCAACTTCAATACAAGATGCATCAGCTTCCAAAGCATCTGCTTCCAAGGTACCTGCTAAACCGCATATTCCTATTGGGAAACGCAGACCTCTAGATCAAAAGTATGATATATTGAAACACTTGGCCCAAGTACCAGCCAAGTTATCAATTTTTGATGCTTTGAATCTGTCAAAAGATCTTCGGGAAGCACTCATCGAAGCTTTGTCAAGTCCTCAGGAGTTTGAAGCTGAAATTGCTGCAGCTGAAATCTATCACACAGAGAATAATCCTGCAGAATGCCATGCAGTGATATCTTTTACTGATAAAGATGAAGATGATGTTGTGCATGGGAACATAAAACCTTTGTACTTATCTGGAAAAGTCAATGGTGTAGATGTTCGAAGAGATTTCATTGACAATGGTTCAGGAGTCAACCTCATGCCCATTCGTACACTTCATCGATTGGGCCTCACGGAATCTGATTTATCTCCTTCTACCATGATGTTACAAGGATATGATAAAAATGAACAAGAACCACTGAGAGAAGTTACACTCAGAACTCAGTTTGGAGATCTTGTATCCAATTCGGATTTCATGATTATTGATCAAGACTCAGCTTTCAATATCTTGCTTGGATGACCCTGGCTACATCAGCATGCAGCTATTCCTTCATCATACCATCAATGTCTCAAATACTGTTTCGATGGTCAAGTTGGAACATTGTATGGTGATAAGGCCCCGTTCAATACATGTGAGTCTCAATACATTGAGGCGGAATTTTATCACATGAAGGGAAGAGAAAAATATACAATGAAGGAAATTACCAAAGTTAATGCTCCATATGGTTTGGAGAAAATTCCAATAAATCCATTTTCACATGTGAGTACAGATTATGTGTTACCTATTAGTTAAATTGACAAAATAGTCCCAAATCAAAATACTCTTATGGAAAGATCCATAATGTCAATTACGGCGATCGAGCCAGACAACATGGGAGAAATTGGTAACCTACCAAGCAATGATGAAAGCATAAGTGGTGATGTTTTCATTTCATCTGCTGAAGTCCAACAAGTCTATACTTCGCTAATCAGGCCAGAAGAAGTTATAGCAACACCAGAGGTGAATAATGATGTCGATTCTCAATCCATCATCTCCTCTTTATTTCCCAAAGAAGACCCTTTATCATCAATAGGTTCGGAAATGGAAGCTTCTTCTTCAAAATGTGAAAATTTTGACATCTCTTATGACCATGAGAATTTCGTTTTTTCTTCTACTTTGCAAGTAGAAATGGAAGAAATAACACATGATGAAGAGGAAGAGGAAGATCTTAGAGATGCTCCTCCAGCATTTGAAGAGGGTATCTCTACCACTGTGGATGAACTCAGAGAAGTAAATCTGGGTACAAAGAAAGATCCACGCCCCACTTTAATTAGTGCGGCCATGACCCTTGAAGAGAAAGAGATGTATATTTCTTTTCTAAAGAAAAATAAAGATATTTTTTCTTGGAATTATACAGAAATGCCTGGGCTTGATCCTTATGTTTCTACTCATCATTTGGGTTTACCAAAAGAACATCGAGGTTTTAAGCAAGCCACGAGAAGAACACACCCAACCTATGCTTCCAAAATTGAAGCTAAAGTGGATAAGCTGATCAAAGCCAACTTCGTCAGAGAAGTTCAATATCCCAAGTGGTTGGCTAATATTGTCCCTGTAAAGAAGAAGAACGGACAAATTAGGGTTTGCATCGATTTCAGAGATCTTAATCGGTATTGTCCTAAAGATGATTTCCCAGTTCCGATTACAGAACTCTTAATTGATGCGACGACTGACTATGAAGTACTTTCTTTCATGGATGGATATTCCGGATATAATCAGATCCGAATGGCCCCAGAAGATGAGGAATATACAGCCTTCAGAGCTCCTCAAGGTGTGTTTTGTTACCGGGTGATGCCCTTTGGTTTAAAAAATGCAGGTGCAACATATCAACGCGCCATGCATCGTATCCTCAAACCTATTTTAGGGAAGTTTATTGAATTCTATGTAGATGATTTGGTGGTTAAATCCAAACAACGTTATAATCACTTGGCTGATATGGAAGTCATATTCCACAAGCTTCGACAACATAATTTGAAGATGAACCCCTTAAAATGTGCTTTTGGGGTAACCTCAGGAAAATTCCTCGGCTTTGTTGTACGCCATCGTGGTATTGAAGTCGATCCTGAGAAGACCAAATCAATCCTTGGTATGTCACCTCCTCAGAATTTGAAAGAATTAAGAGGACTTCAAGGACACTTAGCCTATATTCAGCGTTTCATCGCCAATTTGGCAGGCAAAAGTTTACCCTTTACCAAATTATTGAAGAAAGGAGTCACTTACCAGTGGACTGAAGAATGTCAAGAAGCATTTGATGTTCTCAAGAAATACCTCTTAAGTCCACCAGTACTCATGCCACCTGTTGAGGGTAGACCGCTTATCCTCTATGTGACAGCTTTAGAGCGATCATTGGGTTCCTTTCTCGCTCAAAAGAATGATGCTGGGAATGAAAATAGTCTCTACTATCTCAGTAAAACTATGCTTGAAGCAGAAACCCGGTATTCAAGTATTGAAAAGTGCTGCCTAGCATTAATCTTTGCAGTTCAGAAACTGAGACACTACCTGCAACATCACGAGGTCCAATTGGTATCTCGTAATAATCCACTCAAATTCATCCTTAGTCGTCCAATGCTTACAAGATGTCTGGAAAGGTGGGCGGTTATTCTACAGCAGTTCGACATTCAGTATGTGTCTCAAAAGGAAATTAAGGGCCAAGCTCTGGCTGATTTCCTGGCTGAACATCCTTCAGTGGAAGACACATATTCAGATATCGAACTCCCTGATGAGGAAGTTTTATCTATTCAAGAGAGTCCTCAAACATGGGAAATGTATTTTGATGGTGCTTCGAGAAGTCCAATAGGGAAGAAAATCTAAAATCCTAAATTCAACAAAGTTGGTTTAGGAATTGTGCTCATTTCTCCAGATAAGGCAGTGTTACCTTATTCCTTTTTGTTGTGGGAAGGTGGTACCAATAATTAAGATGAATACCAAGCTCTCATTACAGGATTGGAGTTAGCACTTCAAGCACAAGTGAATCACTTAAAGGTGAAAGGTGATTCAGACCTGGTAATCAAACAAGTCAATGGGGATTATGCCATCAGAAAAGAAGAATTAATCCATTTGTATGATTACGTCAGAGAGTTAATGTCGGAATTCCCTTCAGAACCGACATTTTCTTATGTCCCAAGATCACAAAATGCTCAAGCTGATGCACTGGGTAATATAGCCACAGCTTTAGCAGATCCAAATCGGGACGAGACAACCATCTGTATTGCCCACCGTCGTGCAATTTCACCTTATGTTCAAGTCAGAACAGAGGAAATTAATGAAATTAGTCCCATTCCTGAACCATATGGTCATATTACAGGATGGATGTCACCTATCAGGGAATACCTTCAAAATGTAACACTTCCACCTGATAGATCCGAGAAAGAACAAATCCGGCGACGTGTGGTCAATTTTACTCTTTATGATAGCCCAAACCACCTCGAGAAAATTTTCTACAAACGTGGTTTTGATGGATTTCTCTTCAGATGTATTGATGTTGAAGAGACAATGGCTGTCATAAAAGAAGTGCATGTAGGAGTCTGTGGTACCCACCAGTCTGGACATAGACTGTCTGATCAAATTCGAAGGCTTGGATACTTTTGGCCTTCAATGATACAAGATTGTGTTAATTTCACAAAGAAGTGTCATTCATGCCAAGTATATGCCAACTTCATTCATCAACCTCCAGAGTTGCTTCATACAGCTAAATACTCATTTCCATTTTCCACATGGGGAATGGATGTGGTGGGACCTTACCCTTCAGCTACGGCCAAGAAGTTTAAGTACATTCTTACTGCTACTGATTTCTTTTCCAAATGGGCAGAGGCAGTACCTCTCAAAGAAGTCAGTTCTAAATGCATTGTTAGATTCATCAAGTCTAACATCATTACTAGATTTGGTGTCCCTCATACCATATTGACGGACAACGACACCAAATTTTGTTCTTCAGAGGTAAAGAAATTGTATCAAGAATACAACATTAAGTCCAACCATTCATCTCGATATCATGCGGCGGCTAATGACCAGATAGAAGCCTTCAACAAGACTCTTTCAAATATTCTGCAAAAGATGGTGGATAAAGATAAGAGGTCATGGCCTGATAAACTCTTTCATGCTTTATGGGCTTATCGGACTACCACTCGCAATGCAACGCAGTCAACTCCATATTCATTGGTATATGGAACAGAAGCAGTCTTGCCAATTGAAGTTCAATTTCCCTCACTCAGAATAGCCATTTGTGATCAGTTATCTACAGATGAGCAATCCCAAAAGCGGTTGAATGAATTAGAACAGTTAGATGAGAAAATATTGTGCACTTTGCACCACTTGGAAATCTATCAGAATCGAATAGCACGATCTTTTAACAAAAAAGTTCGTCTTCGTTCATTCATTCAGGGAGAATTGGTATTGGTTCTCAGAGCACCAATGATACCAGGAAAGAAGCCTCCCAAGCTTGAACCAAAATGGAAAGGACCTTATTCAATACATAAGGTCTACTCCAATGGAGCGTATTCTCTAATCTCAATGGATGGAGAACACATCACGACTCCAACTAATGCCAGATTTCTGAAGAAGTATTTTGTATAAACACAAAATATTGTTCCCAGAGCCAAAACAGTCACATTGGTTCATATATTGTCCGAGATGACATTAAACTATATAATGTCCTACATGACACTAAACTGTATTATGTCCTACATGACACTAAACTGTATTATGTCCTATCTACATGACATTAAACTGTACAGAAGTTCCTTATTTGTCCGAGATGACATTAAACTATATTTTGTCCGAGATGACATTAAGCTATATAATGTCCTACATGAAACTAAACTGTATTATGTCCTACATGACACTAAAGTGTATTATGTCCTATCTACATGACATTAAACTGTACAAAAATTCCTTATTTTTCCGAGATGACATTAAACTATATATTTGTCTGAGATGACATTAAACTATATAATGTCCTACATGACACTAAACTGTATTATGTCCTACATGACACTAAACTGTATTATGTCCTATCTACATGACATTAAACTATACAGAAGTTCCTTATTTGTCCGAGATGACATTAAACTATATTTTTTCCGAGATGACATTAAACTATATTTTGTCCGAGATGACATTAAACTATATTGTGTCCTAGCAACATGAAATTAAACTGTGTGGCACTTTCATCGTCCAACATGACGTTAAACTGTGTCAGTTCCCTTATCGTCCAACATGACGTTAAACTGTCACATTGGTTACTATTATGTCCTACATGACACTAAACTGTATTGTGTTAAACTATATTATGTCCTAGCAACATGACATTAAACTATGTGGCACTTCCAACGTCCAGCATGACGATAAACTGTAAAAAGTCCCCAGAACTGATATCCTCATATTGGTTCACCTTAGTCCTAGCTACATGACTTTAAACTGTACAGCACCAGTTCGTCCTTTCTATATGACGTTAAACTATACAGAAATGGTCCAGTATGACTTTAAACTGAAACTTCGTCCCACATGACATTAAACTGTGAAAAAGTTCCCTAAACCATCCAACATGACCTTAAACTGCATCATCCCTGGTCCATGTATATGACCATAAACTATTTGCAAATCCCTTATGTCCAGCAAGACGTTAAACTGTGACGTCCTAACTACATGACGCTAAACTGTATAAAAGTCCCTCACATCCGGAAAGACGTTAAACTATATAATCATCATAGGTCCAGCATGACATTAAACTGCACCATCCACGGTCCATGCATATGACCTTAAACTATTCGCACTTTCGTCCAACATGACATAAATGGTGTGTTATTTTGTCTTTACTGCATTACATTAAACTGCACAGTCCCCCTTTCGTCCAATATGATGTTAAACTATTTTATCCCCATCGTCCTAACTACATGACGCTAAACTGTACAGAAAATCCTTGATATGTCCTACATGACATTAAACTATATTTTGTCCCTGCCACATGACACTAAACTGTGCAGCACCAATAGTCTTAACTGCAAGACTTTAAACTGCATAGTCCCTTTATATGTCCTACATGACATTAAACTGTGCATCGTTAAGGTTATTGTTACCTCTTGTTTCTCACACTGAGTATGACTCACGTGAGCTTAGAGCGAACATCAACCATAACACTCCCTTTGGGCCACTAACCATGTGTAAGTCCCAACAACATTTTAATTAGATCATTGTCTCCAAGAATAACTTGATCATTAATTCATTCTTTAATTGAACTACACGGACTTTGATCCTTGCCCTCCAGGCTGGGTATGTAGGCAGCCTCCCAGGGTTCAAGCCCAAAAACAATCTCTTCACATCGGTTCACCACCATCTCATATGATGTTGATTTGTGAAACCGCCCCTAGAATCAATATTTTTTACATTGATTCACTTTCGTCCTTGTTATATGACGTTAAACTATGCAACACTTTTGTCCGGTATGACAATAAACTATAATATTCTTTGATTTCCTCATTTGAGAGAGAACTATTATTGACATTGATTTTTTCAATCATGGTTTTCATTTTCAAAAGACTACATGCATACATGGTAATGCCTAAACTTTTTATCTTAGGTTAAACCATCATTGCACTAAAGTCCCCTTTCACCCTTCACATGTACGAACCAAATTTGTACAAAGGGTAGTTCTAGAACTATGTGGACTTGATTCCCATCCCTATGGGATACGTAGGAACATTCAAGTATCCCTCGAATCCAGTCCCAAGTCTTTTGGGCCTAACCCCAAATTTCACTTTCAGTCCCTTAGCTGAAAAGTCCTCATGAAAACACACACTATGTATTCATTATTATGGTCCGAATTCTATGACCCTAAACTAAGATTTCTCATACTTTCATCCTACATGACGTTAAACTGCATTTCAAGAACTACGTATGGCTTGATTCTCATTCTTATGAGATACGTAGTGAAGTCCAAATTTCAATTCAGGACTCAGCCACAACATGATTATGGTTTTCATTGACCTATGTATCTCTATATACATTGGACAATACCCATCTTTATGTGTTATAATCCTAACCTTAAATATTTTCGGATCTTCATAACCCTTTTCATGACTTCTAATCACAAAAATGTCAAACTTCTGAGAATTCTTTTTCCTGACTATGCAGCACGTGCCCATAGGTGGCCTTGCATAAACAGTCCACATAACAGACTTGTCAGCCGAAAGATGCTATTTATTTGACCATGCAGCCAATTCCCTTAGGTGGCCCTACATATTTCAACCCCCTAACGGGTTTTGTTAAATAATAGCAACTTCATTCTTGGGAAGAATGCCTCTTTTGTCCTTATTTGTCTTAAACGACAGTATGTAGGGTTCCGCAAAAAAATAGCCATCCTTAACATATTTGTCCCATATCCTTTTTCATGATCTGAAAGTATTCAAGTCTATGGTTTATTCTTCTTCCCTACGTTTGGGTCAGACCTTCGTAGGAGTAATATTCATCCAGTTCTTCGATATTCTGGTTCAGAAATATCTTCTCCATATTCAAGTACCTCTTTACATACAACAAACTCTATAATTTAGAAAATTTGAATCTCCATAAACTTTCACTGGCTTTTAGCACTAGGAAAGTAAATTTCTGGGAGTTCTTTTGCCTGACTATGCAGCACGTGCCCATAGGTGGCCTTGCATAAACAGTCCACATAACAGACTTGTCAGCCGAAAGATGCTATTTATTTGACCATGTAGCCAATGCCCTTAGGTGGCCCTGCATATTTCAACCCCCTAACGGGTTTTGTTAAATAATAGTAACTTCATTCTTGGAAACTACTTCTTCTAAATGCCTTTTAGCTCTTTTTCATATCATTCCTCAGATTCAAATATTCTTAAGCCATAGTTTACATATTTTCTATCATACTTGAGTATGGTAATATGTTTTCAGATAAATTGTCAAGGAATTGAATCAATTTTAGTCCATTTTGGTCAAAGCTATTTCGACCATAAACATTAGACCCTTTATGTCCGGCATGCATGACTTTAAACTGCCCACAAAAGACAAAGGAACTCTGAATAAGAGTCAAGTTCCAGCACACTTGCGCGCTGCCTTCTACGCACTGAAGACTTGCGCACCACCGTTTCCTTTGGATGGATTCGATTTCCTCAGAGTCAAATCCTCATTTCTCTCTGGATCCAACTCTGAGGGGGGACTTTTGTTGACGCTCCTTTCGTCACAGAATCTAAAAATCAGAAAAGGGGAATATCTGAGCTCAAAGTGATTCAAACTTTGAAGAAAATATCAAAAATCGACAAAGGCATGAACAAAGGATCAACAACAACTGCACCGCGCAAGTTTTATCACTGTCGCGCAAGTACACTTGCGCGACGCTCTGGTCGCGCAAGTGACTTGCGCGACCTAAGTGGTAACCACCCGGTAACCGCCCGGGGTCTTCTCCTGCCTATAAATAGACCCTGTGGGCCCCCCATTCAGAGATCTTTTTCCAGAAACTCGGATTGATGCTCCCGACGCCCAAGTCTCTTCTCAAAGCTTCCGGAACACTTCTAAGGTAATTTCTTACCTAGAACGGAAGATCTAAAGAGAGGGAGGAAGGCCTAAGTGTTGAAACTCATCAACACTTGCGCGCCTGAATGGACAGCCCTTAAGGGAATTGGTCATACTTGCGCGACGCCTTATTCCTTAATTAGAATTTGCACGTCCCTTTTCTGGAAGAACCTCAAAGGGATTCTAAAGGGTTTAAAAAGGAGTCTCTCAAGTATTTCAATTCCGATTGAAAATCGCGCAAGTACACCATGTGTCGCGCAAAGTATACCTGCACGACCAATACTTGCGCACCCACGCAAGACTTGCGCTCCTTTCAAGACTTGCGTTCCCCTATCTTTGTGGGTGCCCATCTTTCCCATTTTACCCCTCTTAAGCCATTTCACCTTTCCTATTCAAGATTCAGTCTTCAAGATACTCTTCAAAGCCATTTATGGCATGATTTCTTGATTTGACTTCCTTATCTGAAAGGAATTCGGTGGAATATCTCTCAAAACCTAGTGATTTATACATCTTTATGTCACCAAAGATTGAGAGTTCGTTCATTCAACCTCATCCTTTAAGATGAGAGAATCCTTAACCTGGGTCTCCTTTTCAGGAATAATCCCCAGTTATAAATCCTTTAATCTGGGCATCTTCCTCAGGAGTTAGCCCCAAATTCTTAAAGTTCCTAAACATGGGCATCCTCCTCAGGAGTAAGCCCCAAACCTTAATTCCTAACCTGGGCCGCCTTTTTTAAGTCCCAGTAATAATCTTGGGCTTCCTTTTCAGGAGTAAACCCCAAGCCCCTTAATTTATCTTAACCAGTCCTAAATTACGTTTGATATGGGGTTCCTTCTCAGGAGTAAAACCCAATTATCAATCCTCTCCTAATTTGGGTTTCCTTTTCAGGAATAAGTCCCAAGTTAGAGTATTCAAATCTCCATAAAGCACATATACCTTTATGGACCCTGTTTCTGGATTTTCTCCCTAAAAGTAAATCCTAAACCTTCATCTATTTGGGCAGTCATACATACATAAGCCCCAAACAATTTCTTATGATTGCATCTTTCACAGAACGATTGTCTAATTTTTACCAATACCTTTTGTTTCTCACACCGAGCATGACTCACGTGAGCTTAGAGTGTAAAAGTAATTATGAAATTCTTCTTTGAGCCATCAATCATAAACATCATACTCCATTACTCGAACTACGTGGGTTCTGATTCCTTTTCCAAAACAAAGGATACGTAGGTAGCCCATTTATGGGTTCGATACCAACTTTGAAATAATCCCTGTCCTTCTGAATGATGATAAACTTCAAGTGCCCCACTGAGTGGCTTTAAAACCAGCCTGGTCATCATAATGACCAAGAGACTTTTATATAAATGTTTTGAAGGTTACCATTGACCAAGAATCTCTAAACAGATATAGATGATTCTATATTGATGAAGAACCTTGAATACATATAAAAGATTCTCTAAATTTCTTGCATATTTAATCATTGATTGTTAAAACTAAAGGAAAGATCATTTTATACTTGGTAATGTAATAAGGATTCACGAACATAACTTAAATCTATAAAGAGAGTCCCGGAATAGAAAATAATTCCCCTAAAAAAGGTGTGATGAGTCCGACCTCCCATCCTCTCGACAAATGCAAATTCCTAAGCCTCATTAGTCCACAAACTAATGAGTGCCTACCTTTGGAAAATAGGTCCAAATGGATGTGGAATCATTGGATGTTTCCGGTTCTACGAACAAACCCGCTAGAAACCGATCGGAACGTTTGAATCTCCCATCCAGGAGGTCATCCCCGAAGTCCGTGCGAAACAAGGGCATACACAACGACATCCCTTGGAAGAATATACATAATTTAAACATAGACATCAATTTATTTAGGGTCTCTCTTGAACATACCAAGGGAAAATTGAAGAGTGAAACCCTGAAACACATATACAAAACATGAAAAATACTAGGAACCACCTACATCATACTAATAGAACCTCACTCATCCGATATCATCCACCAAATCAGGTTGAAGTTAAAGAAATCATTGATTTATACAAATTCATTGAAAATAGTGTAAATCATATTTCATTGATTTTTCACACCATATGTTGAGATAAAAGAAGAAAATAGGATAGAGGACTGAAGATCTTATCATAAAGAATCTATAACTACCAACATAGCTTGAAACCAAGCTCATATGGAATAATCTAATAAAATAATAGGATAATGGAATTTTGGGGGGAAACCACCTTTACATGTAGGCGAAGAGGATTAAAAAATGGAGGAAAAGAAGAAATAAGGTCAAATGGAAAAATCATAACCACCCATTTTTAAATGAGGTGCATAGTTTGGATAACCATTCACCAACCATGCATACTCACACTCTAATGGGATATCCCCATCACATGGCTATGAATACGGTTCACCAAATAGAATGCATCCCATACAGATTCCACCATCCAAGTTTCCCCACCTCACATGGTTAGGCTCATAGTCTACCCAACCATGTGTAGACCATTAGAATCCCCTTTACTAGAAACTACAAAGGTTATGCATGAATGTGGACCCCCTCCTTCACAATTTCATAAATAATGATTCGTGTGTCTAGATGGATACATGATTACTCCTAGGAGGCATCACTATTTTTCCAAATCAGGAACCTTAGTATTTAATTTCTCAAAATTGATTTTTTGGGTCCCACCACACCCAAAACTCACCCAAAACCCCATGAACAACATTGGGCATTAAAAACATCTAGAAATAAGGGCTTGGTTTAGTCAAACACCCCAATCCGGGTTCTGAATATCAAGAAATGATTTTCCTACCCACCAAACTCAAAAGTTGAAATTTACTAGAAAAATAGTCTGTTCAAATACCCATAACGTTACAATATTGTTGGAACCAATGATTTTATTACCATCTAGAAATGATATGTTTTTTATATTTATTTTCAATAAGCACCAGGTTTGATTATGAATTTTTCATGAAAAGTGTTTTTATGGTATATGTGGATTTAGTGTTGAAGGTAGTGTTGTTTCCTAGTGTTTGAAAAATTTTTGTGTCTAAAATTTGGAGTGAGAAGAATGTTTTTTTACAAAAAAGAGGTTTCATGCATGGATGAATGTGAATTGAAATGTTTCAGAATAGTGGATTTTCAAGATAATCACATAAAAATATGGAAAGGGCATGAGCTACATGCAAAAGATGAAATGGCATGAAAAATGAGCTTTCCCGACACAAAGAATTTGTACGCCATAGAATGCATGCAAGACTCTTAAGAACAATATATGATGTCAAAATTAGAGTTACATTCACATTTTAAGTCACTTAAAGAACATTCATATAGGTTTCCCCTTGTCTATAAATTGGAGCCCACCCCCTTCACTCAAAGTATCTTTTCTGACAAAGATCTAGTGTGTCTGCCGTGTGAAAGAGTTGTGCATAATTAGTCCTGCATGCATAATGTTCCTTGAGTCTATGAATACCAAGGGAAACTCATGGTATAGTTGTGATAAATATAAAGGTTTCACAGAAGTTATATTAAATGAAAAATCCAATTTTTTTACTCAAGTACAAGTGTTGTGAGAAAGCACATCATTTGTACGACTAACAGGTTTTGAATATAAAGTTTTTTTTTATAAGTGATTTCAAGTACATAAATTCAGTTATATGGTGTAATATAAATCTCATTTTAATCATGGTAAAAGAATTTAATACCAATCTAATTAAGTGAAATTTGAATCATTAAAATGATTAAGAATTTTCCCAAAGTAGGGATATAGGGGGAGTTGATAAAAGTGTTCCAAGGGAGGTAGTGTGATATAACTAAAATAATATAAAGGATGTGTTCTTAGAATAGAGTGACTATGTATGAAATTTTTTATTCCAAAACTACTGAAAATTATTGGATTTAGGTACAACCCCCACACTATCAGTATATATTCCTTAGACTAGACCTTAGTGATGAACCATGTAAAACTGATGTTTTGTCTCATTGTATGTGAATTTATAACTACTACATGATTCCATCATATAGGTTTAACAAGTTCCTACCAATGCAGGGACAAGATCTGTCACTTTAAAAGAAAATGTTGCCCACTGATTGAACCATACCCTTTTAGGGTGTTCTTGTTCCTAGAAATATTCCCAACTTAACATATCTCATCCCCGAGCTATCATTACTTAGTCAGATATGGTACCAAACATACCCATTTCATATAAATTTACCTAGTCTACCCCGATCATTAATTTATAGGCCAGCTCCCCGCAGGCCACTCCACACTATAGGAGTTACTTACCTAGTCACATCATGACCCAAAAATCAAATAATTTGATGGTCCACCGACCATCCCCAAACTCAAATTTCCTTCAATAATTCATCCTCACTCATGATACTTTATAGGTTCTAAAATCATATCCATTCCACATTTGAAACCCATCATGTCATGCATGCATTTTATGCCCACCTAGTGTTCATGTCCCACACTACACAAAGGAGGTCCAAAATCTCATCAAATACCCAAAAGTACCCACACCTCAATTGATACTCATAATAAGTATCAATTCCATACACATCATACAAAAACTATATAACATCGATGCCCACAATCAGTCCTGGTTCTACACACACTAAATGAATCCCACATCGCATTGATTTATAGATTCCAACACAACTCAATGTAACCTACACTGGATCAATTCCCATAAATAATTCTCCCTCCATGCACCTCATATATATATATATATATATATATATATATATTTCACACATAATAATCAATTAAAACCTACTAACCATCAATTTATTAGTCCAAAAACCATACATCCATGAACCACATGCAATAAACCTGGCCAAATACCAACAAAAAGGAAAACCCAGATCATTCCCATCATCATAGCATACCTCTGACTATAGTTAGATCCTCGACATAATCTACACCTTATGAATCCACCATGTATGCCTGGAATGGATCTTGACTACCTGAGTCATGGACTCAATATATAGCTACACCAACTACCGACCATTGACCCACTATTGAGTCTCACTATCTCTGCTATGTCCACAATATGCTGTTGAATCTCAGATATCTACTCCTAATACCACTCCCATTTAGACCTTAGATGCCTGAGTCTACCCCGGTCCCTAGATCCTCGATAAACAATAAGTCTTCTTATAGAACATCTCATGGAGATCAATCTAGAAACAAGCACGACACTCCTTCCGAGGTCGATCGCACTTAGTTCTGACATGTCCTAGCTACTCAAAAAAGAAGCACACCACTAAAGACCCACACATCTATGGTATGCTCGAATCTATGGCTTGGTTGTACTGTTGAGATTCCTCTTAGTCTACTTCCTACTAACTAAATAATTGTATCTAATATCACCATACATCATCAGCTGAATTGAATATGACTAATCCATCATTTTCCCTTGACTATCAGTACCTGATTGACCAACATTGAAAATGATGTTATATTGATGATATTAACTCAAAACATGATGGCATGCCCCAAGAAATAATCAATGCACTGCACCTTGGTGATGTCTTCACCAACTATAATAGGTGAAAAATGTGATAGGTATATGAAATTATCTGCATAGTTGAATTAACTATTCCTGTGATGGAGATTCATGAACACCCATGATCTGTTTTCTCTTAGAGTGTCTAGAAAGAAATGTTTGAAGAACCTTGCCAAAATGTCATTCTAGGATAAACGCTCATGTCTACCCACCTGTACTTTTACATCCCACTGGCACTTTTTTGTTCCACTCAGAATGTATATAGCCAACTTCTCCCTCCAGCCTTGTGTGTCTTGGGCTGGTTGAAGGTGGTCTAGAATGAATCGATCCAATTCTATGCTACTTATAGTCTACCCTCATCCCAAAATTGTAGTGGATGTTGTAACTAGAACTCATGATTCATGTATTACATCGATAAATCATATCCATAAGACCCCCTATTAATGCCCTATATGACACATTTAGGCTCTCCCTGAGCTTCTCGCCAAGACATGGCCCAAAAGATGCCATATCCTATAGCCATCCCACCTATATTAGACCCATTAACTAAGCTTATACCTATAGCTCAGAATCTTCATGACCCTCCAGGGCCTCATAACAACCCTTAGGAGACTCATCCAGACCCTCAGTTGCCTCTTCCCATGCATGTTCTTATGGAACCAGATAACCACCCTCCAAAAAATCCATCGGAGTCCATATTCGTGGAATCTTGTTGAATACCAATACCATACCCAGACATCCAAAAATGTATATATATACATAATATTTATGATAGGGAAAGACGTAACAGGAATCCCATCATACCACACTAACACTCCCATAACACACCTTTACATAAGACATCTGGGCTCAATCCCCTTTACCTACTTATATTAGGGTCAACATTCACATGTAACCCGACCCCATAGACCCCTTCTTACCCTCATTGGAGACAGACATCAAGTATCATCCAGCCTCATGCTCCATCTCTTTACCATAATAAGTTCATTCATTACATATAATCTAATTTAGTTTAGTATAATTCCACCAATGATGATATATAGGAAAACAATTTTAGATTATTTTTTACACATTAAACATCTCACCTACTATTATTATTCCTACATAATCATACCAAAATCAGGCCTAGATATCACATTCATATAGTCACATCATATCACATATAGATCTCATTAAAACCACATTCCAAGGATGGTTGAGTAGAATGCCACCAAAGGGATGCTATGCTATGAAACATTGTTTAGCTTCCATTTTTGACAATTTAAATAACCCAAACCCTCTGCACAATCCATGTTTCCAATTACAATAACAATAAAAAATACATCATATGTTCCTAAAGTCCTATCACAAAGAATAATCAAACATTCCTCACCATATCAAGACAAGGTCCAAAATCCATATAATAATAACCATCACACTAATGTTCACTAATATAGGTGTAAATAAAATAAAATTTAAAATAGAAAATAATAACATCAATTTCACACCTAAGGAAACTTGGTTTCCCCCCATTAATGAGGTTGTAGGAACCCAAACATGAGATCTGTACCTAGTTCCAACTACACCGTATTTCCAAGTCTACCATATCCCAAATAGTATGAACAAATAAGAAAATAAAATAACTTGATACCATTAAGATCCGTATTAATTCTACTACTGATTATGAGTCATGAACTACTCTAATAACATTGGTAGTTCCCCAACCAGGGATGTTAGTTGAAATCATGCTCCATGTTGGAGTGCCACAAGGCCTAAAGTGCACCTCCCCATATTCCAAAGGATTCTAACTAGAAGTGAGGAGGTTAGGAGGAAGAATATGGAGACTATACCGTTAGGTTGTGATTATAATAATAATGGTCTATGTATATATAATGTAGTGGAATAAAGACCATAAATTAGTAGAAGTAATAACTATATATAGAGGAATCATAAATAGACATCTAAATAGAAAACTATACTAAAGGATGAATACCACCATATACCATTTGTATACACATTCTATAATTTGTTATATAAGTGGTAGATAAATAATCAAGGTTTCTAGAGGCTGACCATCATTATATAATTATATATATAATATAGAAGTAAAAAAAGGAAACCTATCCTGATTCAAGAACCACCATGGTACCTTTGAATCCATCTCATTCTAATCCGTACAACATGATCACTTAAGTCCATCTCCTGAACTTGGTCCCTTACATGTTCAAAGAGACATAAAGTATACACATGTCTTGAGTGGTTTATCTAGTATATGAGAATAAATCTCAGTATACCACCACCAATGTCTTCCAATCATAAATCCCAAGAAATAAAAGTGTTATAATATAAATAAAAAGGAAGAACATGAACAATAAATAATTTACCTTTATCACTTTTTCTCAGTAGCCACAAGGAAGAGATCACCTACATCAGTCATCACTGGTAATGTCTAAACACATTCCCCCAATTCTATAAATGGAATAAATCATCTTTTTGCATATATATAACTATAGTGGTGATAATACCTATCATAATCTCCAAGGTGTCCTCTACCGAATGTGAATACTAGGTTAAACCTCATGTTTCACCTACAATATACCACCTAAAAACTCATGCCCTCAATCATAGAACCCAGTATCGAAATGGCATGCCCAATTAATAGATAACTAGTCTTTCATACTCCAGCTCAGTAGTCCCCATTGGCTCAATGACCAATGTACCGAGGCATATTGATATATATCCTCTATATAATAATCATCATCGAATCAATAACTGATGTCTTGTGTCATAGTAATCCGAATAGTCTATGAGGGCCTCCACCAATGTGAGTGGTCCACACCACCTAAATATGAGTCCTATCTTTGTAAACATGAATCCAATGATGCAAAATCCAATCACTATGAGTGGAAATCACACAAATAGTACACAATCCACATCATTCAGCACCTTGTTCCCCTATAACCATGTCACTCATGCTAATGGCCAACACAATCTAATATCATATAAGTGTTTCCCTCATCCTAACGTTCACATCTCCTTAATCGAAAACCATGTTGTCCAATAAGGTGATCAACATCACCCCATGTATCCGGGACAAGTCCAACCTGATGAACTACATTGACTCACTCTAGGTGGTCAACACAAAATAAAATATAGAGTCAATCCCAACATGTTCATATAGAACAAAGCAATTCAATATAAATAAATCAACTTGAATTAAATAACATTCCTGACCAAATCTTCCTAAGATAGTCCAAGCCCCTTATCCATCATAAACATTCATAATAGACAAGGGAATACCCAATGACATCCTATGAAATCATTTAAACAATTTAAACATAGGTATAATTTTATTTTGGTTCTATCTTGGATAGCCCAATGAATAATTTTATAATGCACCCCCAAAACACCCAGAAAAACATAGAGAAATATAGAAACACCTTCATCGTAATATTAAATGCTCACACATCTAATATCAACCTCTATTTTGAGATAAAATGAAGAAAAATTGGGTTTTAGATGAATTCTATGAAAATTGTGTAAAATGGATCACACGGATTTATTAAAATGTATGGAGAGAGAAAAGAAAATAGAGGATAGTAGATTTAAGTGCATAATGAGATAAATTTGTAGCCACCAATAGAGATTGAATTGGAACTCAGGTGGAGGGATCTTCTCAAATCCTAAAAGAAATGAATTTGGAGGAGAACCTCATTTGTGGGCGGGTAAAGTGGATGAGAAAAGGGTGGAAGAGAAAAAATAGGGTCGGAAGGAAAACCCATAATTTACCATTATTATATGAGGCACATGTTTATCTCACATGGTTTGGATAATCGTGTTCCAACCAAGAACACTCACTTTCTAATAGATCCCCCTCACAAAGCTAGGTGTACAGTTTACCAAACTATGTGTAGCCTGTGCAGAAGCCATTTTCCAAGGCTCCCCACTTCTCAAGGTCATATGCATGGTCTACCCAACCATGTGTAGACCATGTGAATCCACTTTGTTAAAAAATATAGTGTTTTTTCATAGCCATGCGTCCCTCTTTCATGATTTTAAAAACAATTATCAGTGCATTTGGAAGGCCCCATGATTTGTCCAAATCATGCACCTCAGTCTTTTCCAAAATTGAGTTTCTAGGCAATACCAAACCAAAAACTCACCTAAAACACCAAGGCACATTCCGATCCTTAAAAACTATATAGAAACAAGGCACTGTGTTAGTAAAACATGTAAAATTGGGTTCCTAAGATCATGAAAAGAATTGATCGGCTCACTAAAGACAAAAGATCAATGTCACTTTGAAAATGGACCATTAAAAAACCTAGGATATTACACTACTAGTCTCCATCATGAGTTCCCAGCCACCAACTCATGATCTCTCCATCATCCATTTGATCCATCTAGGATGCCTGCCTATGTGCCTCCATTGTCAGATTGTCTAAGCCGTTGTCTCCATTAAATCATCCCAACTACAACCCATGTACCTCCATCATCAGAACGTCCTAGTCATAGCCTTTATTCTTTGATTCACCACTACTATGGAATAATACCTTTATCCACTACATCTCATTGGAAATCGAGATTCCCCAACTGAATATATATAATTATATATATTTATTAATATATATATACATAATATCAAATATAATAAATATATTTCTTATAATTTTATAAATACTTTTTTAAAACATTATATACATGTTTGAAGTATTAAAAAATATATATTAAAGTATCATATTTATATTTATTATATACATGCATTTTTTAATTAATGTATGTAAATAAAAATTATTTTTTGAATATAAATATAATAATTATATATATTAATAATATTTTTATCAGTGTTAATAATAGCACTAATAAAGATCAACCTTTATCATCGCTAAAAAAAGCGCGGATAAAGCATACACCTTTATCAGCACTTTTAACTAGCGGTGATAAAGGTTACCCTTTTATCAACACTTTGTGTTTATTAGTGGTAAAAGCTGGTGTTGTGTATGTTTTGAACTGTGGTAGTGATTTTTAGGATGTTTCCCACTTTTTTGGGTAATTCCTATAACCTCATTTTAATCACAACCAATTATTTCTCCATCCATTATATTGATCTGTGTTTCATTTAGGTGGAGTTCTATTGATTGAAGAATGGACTTTGTATGTCGGGAATAGGTGGAGGTTAGTCCAATGAGCTTGTAACCGAGTGGTAGAGGCTCTTTCTTAGCATCCAAAAGACCCAAGATCAAATTTGGGTGGGGGGATTTTCTGGTTTTCTATAGAATTACTATAGCAGGCATTGTGTGGTACTGTATTATCCAAAACTATTCATCTGATTTGGGCCTTTGAGACACCGGTTTGGGCCTATGGGTATCGTGGCCTTCAGGACAAATGACATTTAGTCCACCATACGTGTTTAGGAAATCTAACCTCCATGACATAATGAATAAAAAATAATTCTAGGCAGACCACATATGAGTAGGCCCAAGAAGAGGATTCAGAGTATGTTGCATCCACGAGAATAAAGCTAACTGTATTTGAAGAGCGAGAGGGTATGTCAATTTCCATTAGTACTAGGAACCATGTAGTTCTCCATGAGTCAGTACAAGCAATCCATACATGTGAGTTAGAGTGCTAGGATCCCTCAATGATGAATATGCTGAGGAGGGGTAGTTCCAAAAGTGTAGTTAAGTCTTTTTCCTTTAAAGGTCATATACTAGGCCTGGTGCCTCTGGGACTTCGAGGTCAATTAAAAGCCTTGTGCCTCTGGTCCTATAGGATATATAATGGTTCCCCCTCAACCCTTAAAAGGGGGATTATCAAAAAATAAATAAAAATATAAGGCCTTCGGGCTTTTAGAGTGAAGTGTGGTGGATTTTCTACGGTCAAGGGATGTCCATCACTTGAAACTATAGTGTAAGTGGGATTTAGTGTGACTAATAGCTTTTTAAAGGTAGATTATGACTTTCTAACTAAGACTAAATTGGTGATCCATAAAATGGAATCATTTAGATCAATAATGGATTTTAAGTAACTACCATGGATAGTGAAGGAACCATGATTATCTAATGTAGGACTAACCCCTTTCCCTAATAAATCTTGTTCAGTATTTTACTGCATTCTATTACATTCATACATAGATACAAAAACAATACATACCAATTTCTTTTTATTCAATTTAATTTTAAATAATAATAAATAAATATATATAAGTAGTAAAAAATTTCGGTAACTGGCCAAAATACATTGGGAATCAACCCTATTCAACCATTGTAATGCATTCAAGAGTTATCATGAATTCTATTGATTCATTCCCTATAAAAGGCTTCTATTCATATGAAAATTATTTTCCTTAAAATTATCTGTAATTATCTTCACATATGGAATCACTCTCTCAATACTATAGACTATATCTCATAATGACTTCCTCTTGGGTTTCCCCCCACTTTTACACTCTGTGGTGCTAGCTCCTCCTCAACTCAACTTCCTCATAATCCCTTAATTTATTGATCTTTTACCTTATAAGAATCTATATAGACTTTATACTAGATCATGTTTCAAGGATATGGTTTTTTTCATCCAAGATTAGTGGTCATTATCAGGCCTCACTAGGGATTGCTAGGAATTTTGAAGTCGTGAAGTGCATCAACCCAGTGAGGAGTTCTCTTCGTTTGATGGAATCATGAAAACATAGCCTCAATGTAACCTCTTGGGAAGGGGAGTAAAACTCTCAATTCCACTTAGAATATTTATAGACTAGTAAACATGTCCCATTGACATAATCACATACATGTAAGAGTATACTTTAACTCGATCCTACTCCACAATTAGAAACTCCCTTATAGCAGGAACAAAGAGGATAAACCCACTTAATTGTGATTGTTAAAAATTTTAAGATTAATCCTCCAATTTTGATAAAATTGGAGAATATATTTCATCAAATTTTCACTAACATCGGGATCAAAGAAATAGACAAAAATAAAAACAAATGAATTCTCAAATAACGATATTGGGGACCCCACTAATGAGATACTTTGATCTAGAAATAAAATAATGGAAATAATGATAACAAGAAGCTTAGATGGTGAAGATACATGTCAAGATATGTTCACCTAGACATGACAGGAGTTTCATATGGGGGGACCAGAACATAGGGGAGGGTTCTATGAAAGTGATGGTACTGTGTGGATCCCAAATCAAAAAATAGGGTCATGATTCATTCTCACATCTGGACTCTTGATCCTCCACCCTGTATATGTTTTCTATCAGAACAATATTTTCAATGAGGAATTAAAAAAAGAACATATAAGGATGTTCAATTGAATAAAGATTTGAATTTTATTATGATCATATGTGCTCTAAATAAATAATAGGAATAACCAAAACATGACTAATTAAAGGGAAAGCGTCGATCATAGAAATTAGAACAATAGAAAACCAACTAATTTATACGATTGAGAGAGAGTTCATATTCCATAGAGGAACTCCCACATGTCTGGTGGGGGAATAATTGGTTTCCTGAGTAATTGGGAACTTCACGTTGCATCTCTTTCTCCCTATTTGTCATCACAAGCTTTTATTTGGAAATAATATCCATGTATATTTACATGAAAAATAAATAAGAATAAGAAAAAAATCCCATATGTCAGATTATGAAATAATTTTGTTTTCTAAAGATTATGAAAGATCATGTAATGATGATGTACTATGGATCAAGTGTTCCATTATATGTGTTATACCTTGTATCATATTCTCATTACATATAATTCAATACCTATTTTCACACTTAGAAATTATAGATACTGAAATGTCAATATCTGTAGGTAATAATTGAGTTGATGCTGAAAGAAAAACAGTACATGAATAGATTAATTGTTCAATTCAGAAACCTGAAGATGGATATTTACAAGAGATATAGTGATCCCATTCACATAAATTAGATGAAAAATCATCTTTGTTTTAACAATTATACATTTTCATCACAAAAAATGACTAGTCGTCTGTTTTCCATTAGAAGGAGGTCGGGTGCTCATGAGCAATTCGCATGGCCATGAGAGGAGATATACTTGGAGGGAACAAAACATAGGGGAGGGTGTTGGTAGAGATGGTGTTCTGAACATTTATCCAGCCTCTTGTATAACCACACCAACAAGAATATCAGATCCATCATCCCAGTTAAAACTAGAAACCATGTCATGATGTTATTTCCCTCTTTTCAGGACCAAATATTCAATATTTAAAAAGATAAATCATTCCATAAGTATAAATATTTGAGTTATCTCATTGATTATGGACTTTAATTCATCCCAATATTTTTTGAACAATCTTTTACATAAAATAACCTACAAATATAATGCAATTTCTTATCATGGATTCAGTTTCTATATTTAATAATCTCTTTATCTTCCAAAATATATTGTTCTATCTAAGAGATATTATAAGGGTTACAACATTAAAGAATTAGAAAACTGGACACCATATTCATTGGTTCCACACATGTAATTAGGCTTTGTGTCGAGTCATATTTTAAACATGGAGTCCATTCCACACTTTATTACTAAACCTTTCGATCAAAACAAACAACATTGAATTATTGTTTCTAATTTCTATGAAAAATGATGCCAAAATTGATTGGGGGATTCAAATAAAAATTATTTTTTGTTGAATGAATCATACTTTGATATCAATGGATCGATTATAGGTTCTGTATTAGGAAATAGAGGTTGAATGATTGGTTCTACATCTGCTAAAAACTTCAACGTTGTACTCCTCCAGTGCTTTGGTGTGGAACTCATGGTTAGACACCTTTTTTTGTTACAACCATGCTTCCCCATCCACCGTGAAGATCCCTTCACCTAGAAAGTTTTTTTGGATATCCCACCGAAACCATACCTACACACAACAAGTTTTACAAGTATATATATATATATATTAATGGGAGTCTAACAACTTCACCACTATTCAATAGTACCTTATAGTACTTAGAGAAGTTGGTCTTTAGGATGTGTTCCATGTTTGCAAGTTATATGGTGAAGGCCATTCTTCTGAATGGAGCAAGAAATTAGAATGATATGGGTTTCAAATAAAGGTTGGTGAGGTAGTGTTCAGTCCTACTAAAGTTTCATGCTTAATAATTATGTCTAGTATATCCTTTTAGTACACATGAATTGAAACATAAAGTCTGTATTATCATTTAGTTGCTGTGAAAAACTCATCTTCATGGTGGGAGCTACAAAATTTTTTATTTTCCCGCCTTAAAGAACTTCTAAACATTATTGGAATACGTGTGTATTGAATCTCTAGAGGAAAAAATATCTTCATGGTGCCTTTCAAAATATTCATGGTTCAAAGGATACCAACATACACTACACACTAATCCTTGAATGTGGATATTCCTTCATAAAAAGATTCTAAATGATGTTTTTCACCTTTACTCATCCCAAAAAAAATATCACAAACCAAATTCATGTTAATATATTATAAAACAGAAAAACCACTATATTAACTTATACTCAATAATTTTTATAGAAAATATTGAAGTGTTAATTGGAAACTGAAGTCACACTTCATAAGAATTTATCACAACATAAATGAGTACAAAGATTACATGAGGTGAAATGAGATTTCACCAATAAAATATTAACTAAAAATTAAAAGAATTAAAGGATAGAATTCCAAATAAAGAGCCAATAGTAACTACATCTTCATCTTGTTCTAAAAACTTCAACAAGCGTTTTAGGACATGTCTTATAATAGAGATCACTCCTACTTCAAGGATTTGATCAAATTATGTGGAAATAGACTTAGGAGGGGCTCCAGGATATATTTCATATAGAATAATTTATTCTTGATTTAGGAGATATAGTAACATATTTTTATATATTTCAGAATTTGAAACA
Organism: Viscum album; assembly: GCA_963277665.1. Taxonomy (NCBI): domain Eukaryota; kingdom Viridiplantae; phylum Streptophyta; class Magnoliopsida; order Santalales; family Viscaceae; genus Viscum; species Viscum album. Next base: position 137,060,919 of record OY728131.1, read on the forward strand.
ACATCCATAAAAATAAAAATTGTGAGCATATAGAGGCAAAATCTATATATTGATCCTGTGAATTTCAATCATTAAAAACCATGAAAATAGTTTCACCATGACTCTTATATAATACATAATTAAGGATAGAATATTTATAATCTCAAATACATTCAAAATAGTCCATAAGAGAAATAATAAGAACTAATTTCCAATGGTTTCTTGTATAATTGATGAAACAACACAAGGGACATCAAAGAATCACTTCCACAAACATACAGATCTAGTCATCCCAATATCTTATACTAGCTACATTGAAAACGAATCCAATATTTATTAATTGATATGTTTCTATTCCTAATCATCCAATATATTAAAGATTATATTCAAAGTATATGAAGCGATGCACCCATCATTCAAGACACAAAAACCATCAAATCCATGAATCATAGAAAATTCTGAAAGCGGAGAACACATCTATGAAACTAAACCATAAGAAAGATTAAAAATATCCAAAATAAAGAAATTAATGTAGAAAAGAGTTTCCAGTGAATTACTTCAATGCTTTTCAATAGTAGATTCAAAGCATCACATGGCCATCAAAAGAACAGTCAACGTTGAAACAAAAAATCCATAGTGGAATATTGTTTCCATGAATGGAAAAAATATACAGGTCTATTGAATGAGACATTATAAATCACAAGCCAAACCACTATAGAAGACTTTATTTGATCATGTCAGTACATCCCCAAATATTATAAAAATTTAAAATAAAGAGTAGTTCTTAAAGAGTCCCTGTTAGAAGAAAAAAATTTTCAAACCCAAAAAGATGAGATATTAGATAATTAAGGAAACAAATCCATAAAAATTCTGGATGTATTTGAATCTTCCACCACCAAAAATACCATCATCATAATTATTTTCATTTTCATCCACACTAAAACCATGATCGACATGAATATTTTGAGCAACATACTCACCATCATCTCAATCGCTATCATTTACAATATCATCATGAATTTCTATATCATTTAAATTTGGAATACAATGATCAAATAAATCATTTTCCCCATTTTTTTCTTAATGTCACAAAAATATGGTTTACTGATCCATTATTCATAGGAGTAAATATCATCAACAATATAAGGCTCATTACTTTTTTTCCTTATAGTTCTCTACTCATTCATTTTTAAATATAATATAACAAACACCAAATAATTTAACTTTATTTTTTGTAAGTGGTTTCTCCTCTTTGTATGAACATGAAAACACAAGATAAAAATATGTTAATGTATCAACTAAATATACTAATGTAAGTTGATTAATTATCATTATGAACATTCCATATCTAATGAACTCCAATTGTGCTAAAATATGATCTATAGGTAAAACTCAAAACATTGATAAAAAATTATTTTAACTAAGGGATATCATCCCCATATGAATCCCACCAATAAGATGGTATATTTTTCTCCACATCATTTTTGAAAAATCTATACCATGAAAGCCTCTCACATTTTTGAAGTAGTCTATCTAAAAATAAATTTGGTCTATCTTCTCCTAGGTGGAAAAAAATCTATTTAAGAAATAATATAATCTAATTTTGACTACTGAACCAGCCCTAAAGTTTGAATTATAGTGAAATTGAGGATTTAAATAATAGGAAGAAACATGTAATGGACTATTGAGTTTAACAACCCACATCTCATTAAATATTTACCAAATAGGTCGATAGATACATATTGAATAGTAACAACACAAGATTAGTATTCAATGAAATACACATAATAGTAATAGAAAAATAACTCTTTAAATGATATACATTTTATTGGTATTATTGAAATTATCCTTAATTTTTTATTTTTCTTGGTTCATATCCTCAAAAAGGAATCCCATGGATGTTTTCTCATTAGAATCCACAATATTAAGTACATTAATGAGTGGGAATGAATCCCTTAAACATGAAATGACATTATTAAAAAAGAATTTATCTAACTATCACACCCTATTTTTTATTTTCTTCTTTTAGTTTTGTTTATATTTTTTTCCTTTGGTTTATCTTTTGATTTTTGGAGTTTTTTTTGTGGTTTTGGTTCTTATTCATGAATTGTATGAAACATATATGGATAAAATGGCATGGTGGGGAGGTTGTGACACCCCTAGTGTCACTTCTATGTGGGGTAAGTTTGTTGTGTGGTTTATCAACTTGAGATTTCAGATATTTGGGGTGAAAAGGGTGGTGTTTGCGGACATTTTCTAGATTTCATGGTTAATGTGCACTGTTAGTTTAACCATGCATCCTATGTGGGCATAAGTTACATGTTTAAGTAGTAAGGTTAAACTAACCATGTAGCTTAAGAGTTCATCCCATAGAACTCTTCATAGTGGAAAATTTTATGATTTTCACATGCTTTGTTTAACCATGTGAGCTAGATATGTAGCTATCCAGTAGAGGGTGCTCGGTTGGTGCATGATTTGGGAAACCATGTATCCAAACCATGAAAAGTGACTAGATAATTAAAAGTGTTAAATTTTATATCTAACCTCTTCATATTTTAACCCCAAAATTCCCCATTTCATCCCCCATTCAGTTCATATAACTCTAAGAGACTCCTCCCCTCTTCATCATGCCTCCAACCTCTATACATGGTGATTATAAGGCGATTTATGCATGTTTTGGGGATAAATATTCAAGGTGAACTTATATTGTCTTCTTCATCTTCCTTATTATTCCATTTTTATGTTGGTTCCACTTATCCCTCAGCCTTGTGAGTATAGGGATCATGTTTACATTAGTTTAAATTAGGGGTTTTCTATTGTTAGGGTACCTCTTAGATGTTACTTCTTTATCAAACATTTGAGAGTTTGTATTAGGCAGGATTTGTTGAAGTACTATGAGTTTGATGTCGGTTTCCATTTTCACATTCCCTTTAAATTTAATAATCTTTGGTTTCTTCCTTTTCAAATATTCCTTATATATTAGTTAGTGATGTATGAATTTTAGAGAAATTTTTTGATGATAAATTATGTGGTTTTCAAAATTGTTTTTAAGGAAATGTTATTTATTTTTAAGCAATGCACACAAAGTGTGTGATAAATTTTCCAATTAACATTTCAAGTGGATTATGGTTTTTAAATATTTTTTGGATTTTGTAAATTATTTTTTGAAATCTAAAATGGTGGGTTGGTTTTTTCAAATGGATTTATAATTGTTTTGGATTCAAAATTCATGCGTGTTTAGTTCTTTAGAAATGGTTTGACATTTGAAAATGGTGTGAGGTATGATTAGAAATTTTATGACTGTTCTTATCTTGAAAACTATTCTTGGATAGTCTTATTTACATGGTTATTTTTAATGTTGTTGGAGGTCCATACTAAAAGACTCCACTAGGTTCAAATGGTTGAAAGTAAAAGGACTTGTTCCTTGGGGTGACTCATGTGTGATTTGTCTTGTTAGTTTCTTGTGTGTGATGTATGTAAAAGTGATTGGTTATTTGTTTAGAATTTTTGTCTCACATGTACTTTAGTCTTAACATGGAAACCTAACATATATAGTGTACTTTCAGTTATTGGTTACGGCTTTAGCTTAGAATTTTTCTCTGGCTAGTGGACCTTAGCATTGACCTTTCTTCAATTTGGAATAGCGCCCCTCAATTAGACCAGGTATGGTGAGATCAAGTGTGTAAGAAAGTTGATGTCATCGGGTGAGGCATACCTTGATGGTGATACAAATGTAAGTAGTTCTAAATTATTCCCCTGATATCCTAGGTTCTCCCATTCTCATCAACACTTAGTTATCTTCAATGGATGAATGAGATGCATTGTTTCTTGGTTACTTATGCATGATATTTTTTTAGTTCCCTTGTCTTAGGGTCATTTCTACTAATCTATTGTGTGGTATCCATTTTTTATATAAGTGAAGAGTTTTTTTTCAAAGGATCTTGGAACAATGTTTTGAAAACATTTTTTCACATTGTTTTCCCCTTATTTAAAATGAAAATGTCATCATTCTCTTTTATAATGCTAATGTCTCTTCCATGATAAAGTATATGGATTTTAATGGAAAAAGGGAAATTGAATGTGTTTTGTTTTAGATTAAAAAGGTTTTAAAATCCTTATTTTATGTATTGTATTGAAATTCTAGAAATAATGTTTCTTTTATTAATGGAAATACATTAGGAATAGTTTTTTGGGCATGACTACTAATTTTTTATAATCATGATTATTATTATTTATTATTTTATCTATTAGTGAAAGTTTTATCTCGGTTTCTATCATATGGATGATGGTTGGTTTTAGGATTGAAGAGTGACCCTTGTGGTCACATGGAGACTTAAAGGTTTTTTTGGTTTAATTTGGGTTTTATTGTATAGTTTTTTTTGTGTTTTCAATGTATGTATAAATGATGTTCAATTTGGAAATTGGTATTTATTTATTTGGGATTATCTATTTATTTCCATTTTTTTGATTATTTATATTGGGCGAAATCATTCTCTTGAATATCAATTAATTCTCCGACACTAGTTTCCAGCCCGTGAGGATCAAAAATACCTCTCAAGCCTTGTCTTGGGCTGGCTCGGGTGATGGGTTCATGGTTGAATCTAGCTGGTTATTGAAACTAACATAGTTAATTGAACCTTCTTTCCATATTTCCCTTATGAAAACCTACTAGACCCCCATTTTGGTGATGTAAACACATTTATCAAATCACCCTTATTCTCACTAAGGAATCCTAAATTCATATAAGAGGTAGAAAACCATGCGATACCTAGTCTAATCAAATATCTCCCTTTTGTTATCTCTTGTATCAAAAGAATGAACATAGTCCTTGATTAGATATATATTGAGATAATTTTTCCTTTATAAATAGACACCTTATGAATATCTAGTTTTTTCAAAATCCTATATCATTAAATAAATATAATAAGTAGCATAGGGATTCTAAAACAACTTCTTTATTTTTAACATCAACATCTCTCTCATGGATTTGTAGTTGCAAGTGATTATATAAACAAAATTTTATTCTCTGAAAAATATACAATATCATCTAAAATTTGAAATATTTTATTAGTAGTTTTTGAGATATTATATGTATCGATTGATTTCATAAATACAAACCCTTTTTATCTAATTAAAAAAAATTATAGATCAATATTTTCTTCTAATCTATCCATCCATCAGACATAATAGAACAAACAGTTTCTTTTCATTGTTTCTTATACTATTCATGCATCTCTTGGGTGTGTGAAAATTCATTATTCAAATGATTATCCATTATATCATGATGTGATGGAAAATTATATCAATTTAAACACCTTGTAACCATCTCACACATCTTCACAAACTTTGGATTTCTAGCACAATCAAAAAGTATAACCTTTGTGTAAAAAAACTGAGCTACATGGGAATTTGTTTCCTCAGATTACTCCCTTTTCAAAATTTTATTCAAAAAATGTTGTGCATAATTAATTGTAGGTTTTTCTATTCTATATTTTTTCAAAAATATATCATTCGTCAGGTCATCTTTCCCTGAATAAGAATAATTAATTTTATCCTCAATATCGTAAAGATATTTTCTTATTTTATTACTAAATCCAATATTTTTAAAAAGAATACTTGAAAATTCCTATTCTTCATCATTTAACATATTTATTCATGGTTATACATCTTTATTAGTTAATCCAACTAGCATCTCAATTGATTAATCCCACCTAGAAACAATTTTTTACATAACTTGAACTTTAATTTTCCTATTTTTATCAACATAAAAACCAAATTTCCAAGTAGGAATAGACAATTTTCATTGATATTTTTGAAAAAATCATCTTTTGGAAAGATGAGGAACACAATTTACTTAACCAAAATCAATGTTAAAGGAATCCTAAAAGGAAACCAAACCAAATGAATTAAACCAACCAACATTAGACCACCAATTAATACACAATCAATAATAATTAAAATAAAAATAAAAATCAGTACTCAAACCATCAATTCTTATCAGTTTTGTAAGATACTAAAGATTTATATTTATTTAATCAGTGGTAAATAAATTTTATTTAATATAGTTATCATTAAATAAAATTTAAACCAAAAAAATAAAAAAGAAAGGGAAATAGTAAAATTACATAAAAACCCACAATCAGATTTTTTCAATCCACACTCTATTGAAGGAGTGTCAGGTTTACAATACAGGGGAAGCAAAAGTGAATAAATAATAAATATCAACCACCCTACCCTGATCCCATGTGCAATGTGTGGTCGAGTTCCATCACTCTTATGTGTGATGAGAGGTCATGGGTCCTCAGAGTGTGTGACTATGAATATATGATGTGAGTTTGATCGAGAGGTGGGTGTGGTTGATTTGTGTCATATGAGGAACCACTAGAGGAGTGATAGGTGGGTGTGATTCATTTGTGACATTAATGTAACCACCCGAGGATCATATAATTGGGTGCGAGTGAGGAAATTTTGAGTTTAAGGGAATAAATTGAACCATAGGCAATGCGAGGTGTGTCAGGTTTCCTTAAAAAATTGCTAAATGTTTTATTAAAAAAATTGGATCTCACCATATGTAAGTAGTGATTCTTCCTAGTTGATCTCTTTCCCTCCTAGTATATGTGTTTTAAGATGATTCTATAGAAAATTGGTTCTTCAGGGGAGTTCGTTAGAAGAGGATGAGTGGATCCGTAAACTCATACGATTTTATGAGTTTCCTCATGAGTTCAACTAAACTTCTCTTAGGATCTCTATCAGTGAATCTTTCACTATCATTTTTCATCCATTGATAGTATATGTTCAGTGGTTCTCAACATTATATCTTCAACTCCTATCCACTTTGCATCATTTCTATGATGTGTCCCCTTCCCTAGATTTTGTATTATTTTGTTCTAGTCCTCTAAGGCTTAACCCATTCATCTCTGATCCTCTCTTCCCTAAAACCAAGAATGTAGTTCCTGAACCCATCATGGATAGGTGCATTTTTTTTCCTTATAGGATTTAAATATCATGGTGGGTCATGCACCAACTATTATAAATTTGGAGTGCCTTGGTGTCATATCACCTTTGGTTGGGTATCTTTTGGTGATTAGTTTTAATATATTATTCTTATGTACATCATTACTATGGTGGTCCAGTGTCATTTTCTTTTAGTAGGTCCCCCAACATCTTCCAGTTTAGTTAATATCATGATTAGTGGGATGATGATCATGTTCCATGGGTTATTTATTTTCGATAATGACCCTATTCTATACCAGGATTTAGAGGAGACATCTTAAGGTGGGGTATGGATCGAGGTTGATTTGAGGCATGCCACCTATCAAATATTAGGCTCCCTATTCTCTCCCATCTAACTTAACACTAAACTACCTCATAAACAATCTACATTACATTTGTTATGGGATGTGACACCCTTTCTAGCACACATTTTCACTTTTCTTATAGGATTCACACATCCCATATAAAAAATGTGGGTTCATATCAAATCTACATGAATGAAATTAAAAAGGTTTCATTTGAAAAAAAATAATTTTAAGAAGGGTTAACAATTCAAATTATGAGGAGAGTTTATTCAGAGAGTTCCCCAAGGTCATTAAATAAGATCATAATGAATCATTATTGATAAAAAATTATAAAGAACATATTTAATTATTTGAGAAATTTAATGATTTTAATGCTAATATGGTGTATGAATTTGTGGTTCCACATAAAGAAGAGCCTATTTACCCCCTAAAAATTTTAAGATAACGTTGAAGATGTGGAAATGAATTTAAATAATCCTTTCATCTATCTAATAAAATCTATCCTCCCATTATTACTTAATTAATAAAAAATAGTTCCATCTGATAAGTTAAAAAAAGTTCATCTTACCTTAGATTACCTTGTTATTAATGTCAAATTGTTATCAAATCTTACTAAATACTATTATATTTACTTCATATAATAATCACCATATTTTCTATGGAGAGTGATAATTATGATTAAGAGTCCATCATATATCTTTCTGACTTTTTATTACATTACATTTCATTACATTGTACAAACAAATAATCTTTGGAAGTTTAGTTCCTTGGAAAGAAGGTACATAATACATAAAAACTCTAAACATTATTCTAATCCACTTGAAATGAATATTATTTGGTTTATCCTAAGTTATATTTACCATATCTCATAAACTTGGGATATACATCAAAGAAAATGGGTGATAATGAAGCCCAGTATGGGAATAAATAGTAAGACATATAAAATGTGATCTTGAGACATATCAATTAGAACATAAGGAATAACAGTAAGGAATGATAAATAGGAATATCATAATTGAAACAACATGAATCATAACATAGAAATGTGTCTATAACATTCAAATCACTATGGTTTATTATCAAGGTGTTGTAAATAAAAACTTACCAAGGTTATGCACCAAGGTATCGTATAACATGTCATCCATAGAGATTAAATTATTTAACTAATGAATTATAGAGATATAAAAATGCACCATTCATATTTATTTATTTCATGTGAGCTACATAGATTAAAATAAATCATTTCATTAATAACCCATGTAGAACAAAGAATGAGTTTCTTTTAAAAAATCATTGAAAAAAAAAGAGATTAAAGAAATGATCGATACAAAATTTTGACCCCATGAAACAATATATGAGTTTCATATATGTAAAACCCCAAATTAAAAATCCATTTTTAAATCTAGTTAAATATCCATTGAATAATTTTTTTGATTATTCAAATAAAAAGGAAAATATAATTACTCATGTAAGAGAGGAAAATTTGAGACAAAAATTTGGAAACATGATGGGTATAAAACATGGTTTTAGAGAATGGTAAAATGGGAGGGGACATGGGTATCTCATTAATAAAATACATTTCATATAGTAGTGGGATAATATAAGGTGGGAATAAAGTACTTTTATTTGAAATTGGAAGACATACCACAAAAGGACTCTTGAATGGAAAAGAGAAATGAAGATTTACCTTACCTTGATGAGTTATTCCCAAAACATGAGGATGAAACCTTGGGGGATTGAGGACACATTTAGGGACTAATTCAAAGTGAGAATCAACAAAAATAAATGGAGGATGTATTGTGTGATAATGGAAATGGATAATTGAGTGGGTATTTTTAGGATAAGTGTTGCAATTGTTTAATAATTTCTAAATATAGGTATTGGAAGACTCAGTTGTGGAAAATGAAAAACCATTGGCTTACCCATGGGTTGTTTCTCATAATATTGGAAAATTGGGTCACAATTAATGATATTTTAATCCAATAGAACAAAAATTCATATTTAAATAGTTCTTTTGGCATAGAAAAGTAAATATTCCACAATTTAATGTTTTAAAAATAAAATTTTTCTATTAAGACTTTTGAAAACTAACTTATAGTTATAAAAAAAGAATAATACCTATTAAAATAATTAATATTAATAAAATAAAATATTTTAGTTTTTATATTTCATTTTATTAATTATTATATTGTTATGAAATAAATATGATGTCATAAAATATAGTAAAAACCCCAAATGATATTTTTTTTATTAATTAGTGAAAAAGTAATTTAGAAAATTTTCATAAATTCACCCTAACATAATTTCAACATGATGGTTTCAATTTTTTTTTATTTTATCATAAAAATTATCCAAATATTTTAATTTTAAGCATTAAATATAAAAATAATTATTTATTAAAAAATAACATTTTTAAGGAATAGTAAAATTTCGTACACTTATAAAAAGTTCCCTAGGCCATTATAAAATTATTTTTCCATTTTTTATATAAATAAAAGTTCTTTAAAAATAATATTTCATTAAAAAATATAAAATTCATAATAAATTGGTTATATATAAAATTATATATATTTTCTAGAAAAATTCAATTACGTTTTATTTGGGTCCAAAAATCAAATTATCAAATTCATCTTAATTAAACATATATTTTGTTAAAAAAACTATTCAAAAAAGGAATTTATGGAGTAAGAATTATAGTTATACAAAGGAAATTAAACGTCATTTAACTAAGGCCTGAACATGTAAACCATTGTCACACTTGATTATGCCCTAAGATGAAGTTGTGCGACAGTTTTAGTTTCATGGGGTGACTTAGATAACATTGATTGAGTGGTAATATATAATAAAATGAAAATATCCCAAATGGTTTTTTTTCTAGTTTCAATTTTTTAATCTCAGATTTTCCTTGATCATGAAGTAACCCCAGTAATGAAACCCCCTCCTAGGTTTTAATAAATGGGCTTCCAATGAAATGAATCTACTGGTTGAGGCCATCAATTATTCTTTTATGTATCAATTATAACTTGTCCATTCTACTTTTAGAAACTAATTATAATGGTAAAATTATCAAAAAATGTAATATTTTCCAATGATTATATTGAAAAATAGTCATATTGACTAATAGTTATATAATGGTAGAATCCCAAAGGTCACATTTTCCTTTATACCCTATAAATACCACTTTATTTTCACTCAAAATTCACTACAATCTCGCTTAAGGGTATATTTTCATTTTCATAAGAGGTTTATTGGTTTACTGATATATTGTTTCATTTCTATATCATTTTTAGTGAGGTTGATGATTTTATTATATTGGTATGATCCATAATTTCCCATTTTAGCTATTTTATTTTATATTCTTTGTCCAGTTATAATGTTTGGTATTTTAATTGGTTTTATAGATGACTAATTTATTTATCATTTTTAACGAGAAAATTTTTTGTTTGTAACTACTTATTTTTTAGGTGTATAATATTTTATATTATGTAAAAAAAATTTATTCTGGAATAAAATAGCATTTAGAATGTCTGGGTTGTTAAATTATTCTCCCCTTAATAAATTTCACCCCTAAAATTTCAACACATTATCTCAGTTGAGAAAAGGTGAGGGTTCTTATTCCTCATTTTCCACTCTAGGTATTTCCTAAATTATTCATATTAATGGTTCACCCAAAATACTTTGACAATGTGGTTAGTCATGTTGCATTGAATATTGTCTCTACAGTCCAAGATCTCTACTGGATGATCCTTATAAGAGAGGTCATGTTCTAGTTATACCACCTCCAGATTTAGTATATGTGAGGGATTAGGTATGTACTTTGTCAAGATAGATACATAGAAAATGTTATGAAATTGAGATATATTTGGTGGAAGTGATAGCTGATAGGCCATTGCTCCTATGTGATCAAAGATTTCATAGGGGCCCATGTATCGATTGCTAATCTTCCATTTCTTCCAAAACTACATGATTATCTTCCATGGTCATATATAAAGGAAAAAAATTTCTCCAACATCAAAATCCAACTCACTTAAATGTTTCTCAACATAGATATTCTAATGACTCTGAGAAGACTTTATATGTTGTTTTATAGAATGAACCCTTTCTATCATCTCTAGCACAAGATTGGGCCAAAGAAATTTCCTGTCACCAACATCATCCCAAAAAATTGGTGTTCAAAATAAATTTTCATATAGAGTTTCATATTATGCCATTTTAATACTTGGACGGAAGATTATGCTATATGAGAACTCAACTAATGGGAGGTGTTGATCCCATCAACATTTAAATTCCATTGATCATGTTCTCAGTATGTCCTCAAGTGTCTGAATAGTTCTCTCAGATTAGCCTTCAATTTTGGGTGGTAGACCATACTAAAATTAAATTAAGTATATAATTCATGTTTAATACTTCTCCAAAATTTATATGTAAATCTTGGAACAATATTATAAATGGAAAAATGTGGAACCCCATGCAACCTCACCACTTCCTTTAATTATATCATGGATATTTTTTCAAGAGATAAATCATATTGAATAATGATGAAATGGGCTGTAATAATGAGATGATCCATTATAACCCATATCAAGTTGTTTACTTTGGATGTTCTTGGGAGATAAGTGATGAATTCCATAGTGATATTTTCCCACTTCTATGCTGGTATGGGTAGTGTTTTCAACACCCATTTAGGACGTTTTCACTCCAACTTCACTATATGATATACCAAGAACCTTGTATTATAGTCATAAATATCCCTTTTCATATTATCCCACCAATACTGATCACAAAGTTACCTATGAATTTTATTTCTTCTAGTATGTATAGAGAATTTAGAGATATTAGCTTCATATATTGCCTCTTTATTTATCTTCTGGTTAGATGGAACACATAGTCTTATATGAAATTTCAATACACATTCCTGATAAGTATTGAACTCAAAAAGCTTCTCATTATTCATATCCTCAATCTTCATTTGTAATAAAGGGTCTTCAATTTTATATTTCTTAATCTTCTCTAGTAATTATGGTTATTAAATCATTTGGAATAGGGTTTATTATTTCCATTCCCTTGTGATTGTAATGTCCAATTTTACTAGGTCTCTTATCAATGGATCTCCTTGAATCCTCATAATTTCCAAGAAAACATGGTCTCTCCTACTTAATGATCCAATGATTTTTTTTCTTTCTAGGGTGATAATGAATTAAATAGTCATAATCATTAAGAAGTTCCAACCATATTCTTTTATTCATGTTAAATTAATTTTGTGTCTAAATATAGTTCAAGCTTTGGTGGTATGTGTATATATCACATTTCTCCACATAAATATAGTGCCTCCGTATTTTTAGAGAAAAAATAGCCACAACTAGGTCCAGGTCATGTGAAGGATAATTGTGATCATGAGGTTTTATCTATCGAGATGTGTAAACAACCACATTGACATTTTTCATGAGGATGCACCCAATCCCATTCAGAGATGCATCTCTATAAATAAATAATCCTTCTTTGACAGAGAGTATAGTTAATACTAATGTAGTAACCAATATCTTATTTAGTTCTTGGAAACATTCTTCGCAAACCCTTGTCAAGATGAACATATCCCCTTTTCAAGTTAACTTGGTTAGAAGATTAGAAAGTCATGAAAAGTTTTTCACAAACCTCATATAATATCTTTCTAAACTAAGGAAACTATGAATCTTAGTTACTATCTTTGGATGATTCCACTCCACTACAGACATTGGATTTGTAGGATCAACATAGATCCCTTCATTGGTTATAATGTTCCCCCAGAATGCAACTTTCTATAACCAAAACTCACATTTTCGGAATTTCCCAAAAATATTCTCCTTCCTCAGAGTTCCCAAAATAACATTTTGATTATCCTCATGCTCCTAGAGAATTTTTGAGTATATTAGAATTTCATCAATAAAAACTACAATGAATTTTTCAAAGTAGTACTCAAAGACTCAATTCATAAAATTCATATATATTTTAGCATCATTATTCAAGTTGATGGAAATTACAAAAAACTCATAATGTCCATATATTGTTCGAAATATAGTCTTTTGAGTATCTTCTTTATTAACCCTCAATTGATGATACCCAAATTGGAGGTAAATATTGTAGAATAATTGAACCACATGAAGCCAGTCAAATAAATCATCAACCCCTAGGAGAGGGTACTTCTTCTTCCCTATGATCCTATTAAGTTCTCTATAATAAATTCATAGCCCCATTGATGCATCATTCTTGTTATTTAAAAAGAGAGTAGGTTCTCCCCAAAGAGACACAATTGGTAAGATAAATCTCTTCTCTATAGGATCTTGAAGTTGTTTCTTTAATTACTCTAACTCTATATATTTCATTCTATATGTGGTTTTTATATAATATTGCATCTATGTATGACTTCAATGGAGAACTCTACCTCTCTTTCCGGGGTAGGTCCATGTAAATCTTTCGTAAATACATCAATGTATTCCTGAATGATTGGAATATTCTCTATATTTATAATTTTATTTACCTATCCCTCTTCATCAATTATCTATATAAAGAAGGATATGGGAGGTACTTCTACAAAATTCTCAATCCGACATATCTCTACATTGAAAATGACTGGGGTTTGTACATTCAAGACTACTAAAATTTCCTCACTTCATTAGTTTATCTTAGAATTATAATTTGATAGATAGTCCATCCATAGTATAATGTCGAATTCATCCATGGTAATGAATACTAGATTTGTGATGATATTTTACCCATCAATGTTAATACTATAGTATCTCTACACTGTTAATTCTTGGATAATTCCTCTAGGAGTCTTGATTGATAACTCTACTTCTAGTAGTTTAGGGATTTCTTGAACATTATTCACAAACATGGATGAAATAAAGGAATGCATGGAACCATAATCTAACAAAGTAATTTATTTATTTGATAGAAAAAGGAGTGTACCTTCCACCACATCATTCAAATCCTCAACTTCATCCTTCATGATAGAAAATTTCCAAACTTTCTTCATTATCCAATGTTGAGGTTGATGGTCGCTCCCCTCCATTATCTTCTGATTTATACATTGATTAGAAAAGTCCCCATGTTTTCCACACTTGAAGCATTAATCTTCTAGTTGGGCCTACACCATCTTTCCTTTTTCATTATTATTGAGAAGTTGAGGCTTCATCTCACAACCATAATTTCGAGCTATATGGATATCTATTATTCACATGTAGAATTTTCCACCCCTAAGATATCATTTACAGAAATGGTTCTTCCTGTATTTATTGCATATGGGAATTTGAAATTTCTTTTCTCCACTTATAAGATCAAAGTTCCTCCCTCAGTTTTGATCCATTGGTCTCTTCTTCAAATTCAATCTATGTGACCACTGTATCTCTCAAAACTCTATTTCAACCTTCATATCACTCCACACTATCCCCTCGTAGATTTAGTAGTCTCAATTTTGTAGATTCCTCTGTATATGGGGTTTTAGTATACCAAAGAATTTGTCAAACATTACATTGAGATCCATAAAAAGGATATAGGTGTATTAGGAATTTCTTATAATGTTAATTTTACAAACTCCCATTGATTCATTTTCCTTCTACTTAATCTCTAGGAATTCATTCTCTATTTTCATTCACATCAAAAAAGGGAAATATTTATTGAATAAAATTACCTTGAACTCTTCCCACTCCATCACATTGACCTTCCTTCTTAGCTTCTTGTTTTTAATATACGTTCACCATTGATCAAACTCTCATTATATGTGGTATACATCTAGAGATACTTTCTCTATCTTTGAACAATGGATTATATAAAATATATTTTCTATTTTTTTAAAGGTTGGGGCAGAATCCTCATTTATTATTTAAACCAAAGAAAATACCTCTTTAACTGGGTAGAGGGAGGCCCATTACATAGCCCGAAGGCCCAGTGAGCATTTAGCCCATTACATGGCCCGTAGGCCCATTTTTTGGTCCAAGGTCCATTCTGTGAATAGTACTGCTATAGTACCCTCGCTCCTACTGTACTGCACAGTACTCGTCGCTGCTATAGTACCCAGCCGCCGCTACAGTGACCTGCCACCGCTATAGTGCCCGCCGTTTCTACAGTGCTTCCGCTGCTACAGTACTGCTATAGTACCTGCGCCCAATGGGTTTTGAACCCCCATTTTTCTATTGATCTTAAACATTGATCAACAATCAATGAGTTGGTAGATCCACTGAAAGAAGGTTCTTGTTGATGCATGAAGGAATTAATGAAAAATTATTCCCTTCCACATGAAATAAGGTTCTTGTTCCACCAATTTTTCGTGTTTTTTCTTATGATATCTTCTACATTGTGATCCTCTAACTAGGTACTCCCTTCTGCACCCTTTTTTTCCCAGTTTTACATACGTTTAGGGTGATTTGAAGATCCCCCAACCATTTGGCTTCCCATAATGTACACAGATTAAGTGAAGAATACATGCCGTTTACTTCTTGTATAGGGCCAAACACAATAAATTTTCTCCATTTGGATGATACAGGGTGTGTATGTTCGGTACACGCTGTGTACCGTTCCTCCCCTCGCCTTCTGGCCTAGATCGTGTCTACCGTGACACGACCCTTTCCCATGTCCCCACACACGACGTGTCTGTTCGGGATACGTTGTGTCCTCCGACCCTTAGGAGGACTCCATGTGGGTGATCTACATGCCTTTCACACCATGTTTACCTACACGGTGTGTATTGAGTCCACATGACATGTATTTCCCTTTTTCCCTTAACCTCATCGAGCTGTGTCTGGTTCCTTACATGGGCGCCACTCCATTTTGTACTACACGGAATGTACACCTTGTTACATGCTGTGTACTGTGTTTTTTCCTCACACATGCCCTCATGGTGTGTCTATCAAGGGTACGCAGGTTCATACATAGATCTTACTACACATCATATAACATGGATCTACACACCGTGTTATACTAAATTTTCAGTTTTCTCACATTTTCTTCTTTTTATTTTTCTTCTTCTTTTATTTTCTTTTGTTTTTTTGACCTGGTATGGTAAATCGAGATCATGCAAGTGGGAAGCATCCTTCTTCCACTACTGAGGTTGAGAAGCCTCCTCACCATCAGATTAGTCTTCAACCTTCAAAGCGGCCACCATTGGATTTTCCATTTTTCCATCCCCCAACGTTGGCCACTCTGCCTCCTCTCTTAATGCCACATCAATCTATGACATATACTAATATGGCCATTCCTATTCCCCCTTCTACTATTAGTCCTCTAGTTGAATCCTCCACCCCATCCACTATGGTCAAGAGCTTTGGTGCTTCAATTTCTTCTTCCAGTTCTCTTCCCTCAGAGCTACCCTCTACACTAGTGGTGGACCTGACTGAGCTAGCACCTCTACCTACTGGCCAGTCCTCTTAGCCCACTCAGGTATCCACTGCTCCACCTCCTACCTCTGTGATGGAACCATCTGCTTTAGATCCATCAGTTTCGCCACCAACTGTATCCACTGCGGCCTTCCCTCCTCCGCATCCCTTCCTAGTTTTTCCTAAGGACCATCCTGCGGCGGAGCGATTGTTGCATTTTTTTCTCCGCACTATCCTACTGAGTGGTCAATTCCTTGATATGTCGGTGCCATAACACCTTAGAATTTGGGAGGAGCTTCAGGGTCTTATGGGTCATAGCTATCTACTGGATAATTTTTAGGTTATCACTCCTAGTTACCGTGATTTATTTTTGGATTTTATGGGCACCTTCAAGTTCGATGGGCCCACATACCACCAAACACCCACAGATACAACTCGCCCAGTTATTTTTCAGTTAGGGGGATGAACTTTTTCACTTACTATGGTTGAGTTTGGCCGAGGGTGCAGCTTATATCCCCATTCTTCCACCCCACCTCTTGTCGCCAATTTGACACACCATGAGCACTCTGATCTTGTTGTGATGTGGCAGGAGATTGCTGGGCCTGACCAAAGGTACACCCCCACCTCACAGAAGAGAACACTCATCATTGACCCTCCTCTTTATTTCTTTCATCGGAGCTTTATCACCATTATTTTTCCTAACCATGAGGATATGGGTGCTGTTTCCAGACGATACATGGAGATTCTTACCTTTATCTTCTTTCATGAGTACCCCGACCTCCCTTATCTTGCTGTTTTTTAATTTTATTCTATGATTCATGGATTTCAGGGAAACCTGAAGGGTGGGTTCTATGACACTCTATTGGAAGACTATTTGGGAGTTTTTTGAGCCGTATCTCCCCCATTATCACTTGGGTTCCCCTCAGTGTATGGACTTCCTCATGCTTATCCTCATGAGGTTGGTTGAGAATCGAGGAGTGCACTTTGTGCTTGTGTAGGATGCCCCTGATTTTATAGGGGCGAGGGATGACCCACCTACTCCCGATATTGTTGCTACTTAGGATCCACCTCATCCACCTATAGATATTCTTTCCCCATCCCACACCCCTTATTCTATCCCTTCTTCTTTTTACACCACTATCCCCTCTTCTTCTATTCCTTCTTCCACCCCAAATCTAGCTGCACCCTCGGTTAACTTCCCCATCACCCTCTGCCTAACCGCGGTAGAGCACCACCAGGTTTGTCTGGATCATCATCCGAATCAGCTTGAGTAGATGTTAGTGATTCTTCTTTAGCATCATGGAATCCCACTACTCCAACACATATTCCTACCTCCTCTTTAGGACCTTCTTCAGCAGGTCGGATGCCGTTTACATCTCTGGACACAGATTCAGTTCTCCACTCCACCACTGGCCTAGCTGCCACCACTCCTTCTACCGGCTCGGGCGTCACTGTAGAGACACCCACTTTGAGTTCCACTCCTGAGGCTCTGACTTTTACAACTCCTCTTCCGAGCACAGATCATGAGCCTACATCCTCCACTGCTGTCACCGAGCCTTCACTACCTATTCCTCCTATTACAGACGATGCCTATTCTGAGGCGACCCCAGGACTGGTTTTTAGCACATTTATTTTCATTGTATATATCTGTTTTGTGCTATTATTGGGATGTAATATTGTATATTCCTGCCATTTTTTTCCATTCCATCACCAGTCACAGGTACCCTAGAGGGACGTGGGCATCTTTATTTACGAGGGGAGTATTTTTAAGTATTTATTTTTTCCTTTCTACTTTGGGTTTACTTCTTCCACTACTTCCCCTCATCTTGCACCCATTTTTTCCCCATATTCCCTCCTCTTCCTTGGTATTACACTTGGGGGACCATGTGCTATATTAAGTGTGAGGGAGGGCCTCTTATTACACTAGTCATTTCCTTAAACTGATTTAGGAGAAATAATTAATAATTGACATATTTTAAATTGTGGAAATTTTTTGATTAATTATAATTATAAATAATAAAGGAATAAAAGGAAATTTTAAAAGTTACATGCTTATTTAAATTTTCATGGAATTTTAAAATGATTGCTGATATAGTTTGATTCTGGATTTTTAAGCCTTTGAGATTTACATGCATTAGACTGATCATTTTGTAATCATTTCATGACCCAATTGACCCCTATATTTTTTCCATTCCTGAGAGGTATTATAATCCTTTTTGACATATTATTTCTTATACCCTATTTCTTGAGAGATTCTTGGGATATTTATAACTACCATAATTCGCTAGTTTTTCTCTTCAAAACATGATGATTTTTTAATCAGCTTAAAATGATCGAGGAAATTGATTGTTTTTATAATTTTATATAATTATTAATTTGTGTTTTTGAAAAGAGGGAATTTGGTTTTTTGTGGTACATTTTGGTGAGCAACCATGAACTTAAGTGTGGGGGAGTTTTTCACTTGTTCATTTGGGAATAAAGGGGTCCCAAAGCCTACTACCCATTGTATTCTTGATGGTCCATCAATATTAAAAAAATGAAATATGCAAAAGAGAGACCAACTTCATTATTAAAAAATATTGATGGTTTATGGGCCCATATTGGCAAGGGAATATCATGGTGATGATACAACCTTTGAGATCTTGATTGGGGGAGTATTTTCTTTAAGCTTTATCTTGAATATCATGTATTATTGTTTACGAATTTAGCCTCCTTTTCAAGCCTCTAAGATTAATTTTTATCATTACCTACCAACCCTTAGTCTCAGAAATATTTGAACCTTATTGAAGGACCTCATGATTTTTTTTGGTTTGACATTTGAAGTGGATAATGATAACTCTTTCAAGACTATGGATAGAGTGGATATACTTAATATTGAGCATAACTCTTATTCAATAATCTTGAGTGATGAGTGTAGTATCTTTTGGTGAGGTAAATCATCAAGTGGAATGTATATTTATGAAAAGTTAAAAAATGTGGATGAAAGAGGATGGATATTTTTTAATAAAATTATACATGATGCATGATTAGAATATATTTGGAAATGAAATGTATTTTGTGCATTTTAAAAATATTCTACTATGGTTTTAGTATTTATAGATATAATTAATTAAATACTTCTCTTTTTAGAGTACGAATTCTATTAATTTTATGTTTAGATCTTTCTTGAGGGAAATAATATAGCTAAGTGTGGGGGAATTTTAGTCACCTCATTTGTGTATACATTTTCATTCATTTTATTTAGCATAAAAACTCTTTTTCACCAAATATCTTCTGTTTTATGGGTAAAATACATTATTTGGGTGACTATGATAATTTTCAGGATGTTTCGAGACAAAAGCACAAATCGGGGATGATCAAATGAAAAAATAACATATACATAGTGTGTACTATTCTTACACACCATGTACATTTTGACCCAGACACAGATCTACGAGAGCAGATACACAACCATGTTGTCGACCAAATCATACAGGCCATGTACTTTCCTTATACACATCGTGTGGCCCTTATAGAAGTAGTTGGTAGGAGATGAATGTTCTTACATGGTGTGTGGGCCGGTGCTAAAAGTTTTGTACATCCACCTACCAGGAGGCGCCGTGTTCAAAGTAAAAGATGGCATGTTAGCTCACCTATCGGTAGAGAAAAAATGTCCAAAACACATTGACCATGGTACACTCTGTGTACTTTAGGGTACACGTCGTGTACTACTAAAACCTATAAATAAGTGGAAAACCCTCTAAGTTTGAGAGTCATTCAGATTCATTCATTCTGAGATATTCCAAGGAAGGTCACTCCAGAGACGACCAAGAAGTAAAGAAGAGAGAGAATGAAGAGGAAATAAGATAAAAGATAAGGTGATTCCATGCTTCCTTCCCGATGACCTTCACTCTGAATATTTTAAGAGGACGAATTCATGTATTTTGATTTGTTTAGTTACAAGATACTCCATGAGTAGCTAAATTCCCAATTTGTTGGGGATGTGGACAAATATGTGTTGTAATTTGTCAATTGTGATATTTTAATCATGTTATTTATTCTTCTCTCTCTCATAATTCCTTATTTAATCTTTCTATATATCACTAGAAACTTCGTATCAGATCAAGAACAAGATTTATAGGGATCTTTAAGGAATTACGATTTAAAACATCCATGACCATTGGTCATTTTAATCATCTCAAAAAGGGTTGAAATAAATAAAATTAAGAGAAATCAATTTACAGACCAATGAATTGGTTTCTATTGATTTAAACAGGACTCAACAGACCAAGGGGGTTTTGTTACATTCTTAACCCAGATATGTGAATTATCATGAACAACACAACCTTATAGGAAAAGTGATTTAATAACAACCTTTACAATCCACAACCCCGAGACATTTCTCTCCAAATTTTCATCTAAAACAAATATCTATGTTTTTATTTGTCTTTCAAATAATTTGATAATAAATTATAATCCAATCAAATTTTTATTAAAAAACAAAACAATAGACTCTTATTTTCAGTAAACCTCACTAAATCAAATACAAACTAGATAAAAAAAACAAAAATAATTCATTTTACCTGTGGATCAACCCCATTCTAGTATTATACTTGTTAGTGTAATTTAATTTTGATTGTAGAAAATAACACTTCGGCTGAAATGATACCATTACTTCTCATCCAATTGATATTTTTTTTTGGTATTTATGCATTATTAGTATATATATTGTGCATATTTAACTTAAAATCATATAATATATCTATATCTTGAATGATTCAAGTTTATCATCCCTAATTTTATTAGTTTATCCACTCACTATATTGATTAATATATTAATTCATTAATGATTTAAATATGGTTTAAAATTAAAAATATTTATCTTAAAGGGATGAATAAATATATTCTTATGGTTGATTGTATGTAAAACATGATAAATTCATCTAACAATACTATTTATGAAACAAATGATAATAAAAAATTCACTTTTCTTCTCAAAATAATGGATATATCTATCATATAGGTTTCAATGAATATATATATAGTTAATGAACATCGGGAATATTTTTATATAATGTTTTTAAAAGAAAAAATTTATCTCAGGGTTATGATATTTTTTCATAGTTTTTTACCATCCTTTATGTCATCAAGGTCCTCTTCCATGATTTTAGACATAGAATCCTAATATTGAAGATATATTTGAGATTTGATTTATTATACTAAGGTCTAAATATTCATGGACATATATTATATGTATTTTAGGTATTGAAGGTGGTTAAAGAGAGTTTAGATGTGATTTGGTAATGGATATATGAGTATCTTGGATTTTTAAGGAAACCACAATGTGGTTAGGTCCTTATTACACCATTTTTTTCTTTAGTTTGATCATGGTGGAAGCCGATGTCTTGATAGTTTGACTATTTTTATGGATAAGTGGTGTATGAGTTGAATCATGACATTTAAGAGGATTATTGTTTAATGGTATAAAACCATAATGTGGGTATGCTTATTTTTATAGTCATATTATTGGTTCAGTTTTGTAAAAATCACTGTCAAATGTTTGGATGTTGGAAATTCCTCTTTTGTTAATTATGGAATGAAATGGAGTGGGTTTCTTAAAACCATGTCATGGTCATTTCATATTGGTCTAGGGGTATGAGAGGGAAAAAATATTTTTTTATTGAATCAACATGGTGGCCGATGATATTAAGGTAGATATTAGAGGAATATGTTAGGGACCATGTGTCTATAATGTGGTCTTGTTCATAAGAGTGTTATAGGGATTTAAATAACTAGAGAGATTTATGTGAATTGTTAATATTAAGGGTTATGTTTTACAGATCCCCTTTGACCAACTAGTTGTATTTGTGGGAATATTTACATATAGTGTGAAAAACAAAATGGATCGACAGATTATAACCCAATCATTTTGTTATTAGGGATATTCTCATCAGATTCAACATTTTTTTTGTTTAATATGAAAAAATGGCCAGATGGATAATAACACAATCATTTTGTTATTAGAGAGATTCGGGTCGGGTTTACCAATTTTGTTTCGCCAGGGAAAAAGAGTGAAACCTAGATCCCTCATCGAGGTAGGTCCGGTTTGGACCAATGGTTGATTGTGGTGGGGTTTATCTCATGCACAACCATTAACATTAGTTTACCATTGTTCCTCATAATGGAAAATCCCAATAGCTCCCTAATCCATAGGTAGGTATAGACCTGCATTCCAAAGGAATGGATTCACCAAAGTTTTTAGGCCCAATGTCACTTGGGGACTCGAATTGGTCAAGAGGATGTGAGGTTAGGCTCATCACACCCTTTTGGGGGGAATTGTTTCCTACTCCAAGACTATCTTATATATTTAATATATTTTAATGAATCTCTTCCTAATACCGATAAGAGACTGGTAACCCTAACAAAATTATTATGGGTTAATTCTATTTTTTTAAATAAGGGGATCTCTTCTATGAATCTATTTTTATGTATTTCAGGTCCTTAATCCATTTACCAATATTTTATAACTTCTTATGTACTGAATCTATATATCTAGGAGCTTCATAATTTTCTACCATGTTGGGAGGTGGTTAATATTCTGAGGAGAGGATTGAGAAATTACGAGGTATCCTACATATTCTATTATTGCAGGAATCAAAAACCACATACTTTGTTAAACCCATTCAGTTTGGCATCATAGGGAAAGGACATATATGACTGATCTGAGGCCTAGGATATTGAAGTTCGACTCCTAGGGGGTTTTTATATGTATCCCAATTATGGAGGGAATCAGAGTTTCCATAGTTCATTTTGTTTTTTAGTCCACTAATGGAGAAGCAGTATGATCATCCCATGGGAATTATTAGGTCCCAATGGTTGAAATATCTGAGACATAGTAGGACTGACACTAAGGTTGGTGCCTATTTCAGATTGGGACATTACAAAGGCATAATACATAGCCTGGTAATTATAGGAATTAGAGTCCTCATAGTTCCCTTGATTGGGGATTACACACCAACATTGCCCTTATTTTGGGGCTTACACATCGAGGATGGGTAAGGTCATCCAATCCAAGGATTCCCTTGCTTAATAAAGGATTTTGGAGAAATGGATATGATTATTGTGACTCCCTAAGCCCAAACGAGCTATGATCAGTTTCAGAAAAAAGGGATAGAAAATAATCATTCTCAATACTCATGAGTTTGGGACTAAAGTATTAGGGAAACACATTAGAGGTAAATAAAGATATTGGGAGTTGTAGGGGTGTTTTACATATACTGATTATGGAAAAAATCAATTTCATCATAGTTTAGTTTGTATGAGATTACAAAATTTTGTTTTCCTTACCCTGGTAGGGTTTTATAGTAAAAATGATATGATTATCAAAACTACCTAATCCCACATGAACTGTGATCAGTGTGAGAAACATGGGATAATAAGTAATTAGTCTCACTATATATGAATGTGAGACTTAGGCAATGGGAATTCCCTTGGAAGATTAATATGGATCTCAAACATTGGGGATGTGTCCTATGTATCCTAGTTATTAATGGATTTAGAGTTTTCATAGTTCCCTTGATCAGGGATTATGCACTAACATTTACCTTGTATTCGGGAAATATCATATTTTTTCCACTAATTGGGGAGGACACTCTAAGGATTCCCTATTGATGGGGGCTTACATGCTGAGGACATACAAGGTTATTATGTCTTGGGATTCCCTATGGTTTAGCCTACTTTCCAGACTTACATATGGCAATTATTCATTCTATATGAATTTATTTCTTTCTTGAAAAGAAGGAGAGTGTATTCCAAAAATGTGCAAGGATAATTATTATGTTCATTTGACTTTTCTGGAGTACTTTTCATAATTTGAACGACATGTGAGAAGGTTTTCACAAGATCAAGGATGTATCATCTGGAAGACATTGCAAGACCTTGATGGTTGACCCTAGAAGCCATTGTATGACCTTGATGACTTTTATAGAGGTCTTTTCATGATCTATATGACTTTATTATGTGCCATTTCAAGAGATATATGACACACAATGAGGGAAGTGCTAGATTCAATGTGATATGTCTCAGATGGTGTCACATGTATTGGATGAAAAGTCTGGAGGACATCAAAAAGCCTGGATAACATGTCCAATGGGAATCATGAGAGATGATTTAAATGCCTAGGTGAAACTGAGGGACTCATCTAACATGTTTTGGGGCCATTGTATGATTCAGGCGACACATCTTAAGTAAATAGAGAGATTTTAATGGTGATCCTAGAGGTTTTCGCGAGATATGGGTGGCATGCCGGAGGGACACCGTGTGACTTTTTCTATCATTTATGGATGACTTCACATGAACCAAATAATATACCGAAGCAACATCATGAGATCTGGGAAACATGTCCTAGCGCTTTCAAATTTGTTTTATGGGTCACACTAAGCACATGAGTGTCAGTGTATATGTTAAATGTGTAAGTCTCCCACAATTAGTCTTTGTTCTTGACTTTATATTGTGGATTCCTTTTATTTTTTTAGTGTTAGCTTATTGTAAAGTCTTACATGATCAATAAGATGCATGGGATAATCTTAAAGTGTCATTTAAAAAGTCTTTCATTTGATCTATAGTGATCTTCTGAAGTGCTTATGCATTTTCATGTTTTCTACAACTATTATCTGGTATCATACTTGATGGAAAGATTATCGGTCATGAGACCCCCCACTTAGAGAATCCTGCTGTAGAAAATAGATGAATAATGGAATATATCTCACCCAAATAATCATCCTCTTTGTCACATTAGGAATGTTTTTATTTTTCATTATGTGGTGGGTGATTTATAGGCCTCACCACCATGGTAGTTCACCACTTTTTGTGGTGCATATCACACAGATATAGGCTAGAGTCCGTGAAGGTATCAGCATCACACCACTTCACAGGTATCTATCATGGTTCTATCTAGGTATTTGCCTAATTTTCAACAACTATGAGCCCATCCCATCATTGCCTCTATTGATGGATTATCAACAATTAATGAGGATTTTGTTGAATCATGTGGGCTTGATAAAAGTTTTTTATATTATCATATTGACATGTCCAATTACTTTTTCAAGATCAAGGACCTTGGAAAAAGGCATTTTCATGATCTTAGGTTAACTTGTCGATGAGTCTCATGAGATCCTGCTGTGGATGACCTTAACACGCCGCAAAGGTTTAATGACTATGAGAGGATATATGATCCTCTTCTTTTTTATTTATTTTGTTTATTTTATAAATATTGAGAGTCATGCATGATTTCTTGAGTAATTTAAAAGATGAATACTCTACCTCTTTGTGATGCATCACGTGAACAATAAAGACCCTATGGAGATGTAAGAGAATTTCATGGAAAATTTCTTCTATTTTTCATCAGGGAGTCAAAGGGGAAGTGTGAGGTTGTATGTACATCCCCAAAGCTCTTCACATGATGTGGAATATATGTCTACGGTCATTTAAAAGGTTATGTTGACATGTTTATAGGGTATCACGGTAATATTTGGGTCGCTAGCAGTGCATCACATGATGTTTATGACTGCAAGTGGCTCCCACCTTTCCCCCTTTTATTTTTGTTGTTTTATTTTATAATGTCTCGGGGGTCTCGTGAGTTTTCTTGAATGTTGTTGAGGAAAACTATTATCTCCATCAATGATCCATCACACGAGTTTACAACCTCAAGAGGCCTCTGCCTTTTTGTCACTTACCTCATATTTGTGAATGATTTTATAATGGGTTGTTAGGTGCTCACTATTTGACAAAGTATGTGACTTGGGGAGAGATAATCTGGTTGCTACCACATGACCACCTATTATTTGAGGGGATTTCATGAAAGAATTAGGGATTATTTAAGGGAATTCATAGGATATTTAGTATGACATGTGATGCACATGGTTTCTTCACGTGACCTTATGATGGTCACATGATAACATGTCTCTTAGAGGATTATGCAATCCATGAGTCTCGACCACCTTCTCCTTACATTTCTTTTTTTGGGGAATATAATAACCATATAATGTAATTTCTTCCTTTTTGAATTTTCATATACTAATTTGGTGGGAATCATCAAATTTACCCATCAAGAAAGATTTCTATGGGGAGAAGGGGTCAAATATAAGGAATTTAAATTCCCACCAAAGTATTTTTCATTATTAGTAATCAGTGTCTTGGGAAATGATCAGTCTTCTCGGAAACTCATGGTATTCTATGACATGCCTTATATATATTGGGGTTAGAGATCCATTTTTTTCACTATATACTCATTCCTATAGAGTGGTCCTTCCTTGCTCCCATCGTAGGAATTTTTTACAAGATCCTTCTACAAGTCCCAATCATGAGACCTCACAGCAAGCCTTCTTTCAGAAAGACTATTCCACAAGATTGATTTTTCTAAGGCACCTATTCAAAAAAACTATAAACTATAATTCAGTAACTATTTGAACTTAATCCATCAGGATTATGATTGTCTTGTTGGTTTTTCAGGATCTAATAGCTTGATCAATTCAGAAGATCAAATCTTATCATAATTTGATGTACTAATTTTTGAGGTTCATGGAGAGACTATGAAATGTGGAGATTCCTCCTTTTTCAGTATTCTACCAATGAACCAATTTGATGAACATTCTGTTTTATCTAGTTTTTTTATTTCATTATCTAAATGACATTTTGATGATCTGATATTATGAGAATCATCAACGATACCCATCCCTTTCATAACATCATGTAAAAATGAATTCACAGATCTGAATATTGAGATTATAAAAAATTACTTATGGATAAGTGATCATGAATTCCCACCAACACGAGATCCTTCATTGATAATATGTTCCATATATCTTGATATCACATGATTTATAATAGGACTACTTGGATAGGATATATAAGTACTATAAATAGAATAAAGTTTCATTTTATGAAGTCAATAGGCTTGGTGAGCATAGCTTGATTTATGATAAGGCCATATCGTGGTCCTTAGAATCTCTTTTAGTGTAAATCACTATTGTACTGTAGTTTTAGTCCTTTTATCTAGGACCTTATAGTTCTTTAATTTATGGTATTTTAGCTCAGAACTTCTATAGATTTAGTTTAGAGTCTTTTAGATCAGACCATATATTACTTTAGTTTAATGAAATTTGGATCAAAACTTCCTTGGATTTAGTTTAGGTTCTTCTCACTCGGACCCTCTATCTCTTTAGTTTGAAGTATTTTAGATTCTAACATTGTCCACTTTAGTTTAGGGTCATTTAGCTTGGAACTTATACCGCTTTAACTTATGGCCTTTTAGATCGGACCTTCTATCTCTTTAGTTCGGGGCCTTTTAGTGTATGCCTTTTATTACTTTAGTTTAAGGTATTTTATCTCAAAACTTCTATCACTTTAGTTTAGGGTCTTCTATGGCTTTAGTTTATGGTATTTTAGCTCAAAACTTCTATTAAATCAGTTTAGGTTATTTTAGCTTGAACCTTATATCACTTTAGTTTAGGATCATTTAGCTTGACCCTTCTACCACTTTAGTTTAGATTCCTTTAGATCAAACCTTTTCATTGATCATGGAATATTGTGAAGACATTCCTTGAATGACTCAAAACAATATGAGGTGTTGGTTTCTGTCGTGGTCTTTCAAGGGCTCACAATGATTAGAAATACCTTTTTCCAGAGTGACACATTTGGTAGATGACCATAAGCGCATATGTAGGAGAAATAGTCATACATTCATATCCAAGAGAAGGGTCTCTTGAAGATAGATATCTTTTCTAGGGGATATGGATGATTTTAAATGGTAATATCAGTTGAGGATGAAAAACTAGGGATTTTGGGTCCTCCTGGATATTTGGAATATGTGTGATGTAAGTCATAACACAGAATTTTTAGTCTTTGAATATGGGATGGGGCATACATGATAAGTATAAACCATAACACTCTCACGTGTCAGGTTCCACTTTAGTGTCACTAGGTCTCACAACGATAAAATTTACTTTAGTGTAATGAGTAAATTTCATTAGTTGGTGGGTCAATGACTTTGTGAATCAGTAGCATCATCAAGAAAAAGATGATCTACACACCTTTCCCAGGGCCATGGAATATTTGTAAAGACTCAAACATCTAGATAATGAGGTTAGGTATGAGAGGTTTAGCTATCCAAGAAGGATTATGGAACCCTATACAAAAATTCTTATATTGTAAAGCATGATCCCTATGTCATATTTGTTTAAGTCATGAGGTATGGGACGTCAAAGGATCTAGATTGGAGTATCACATTAATTCATTGAGAATGGGTGATAAAGTTGGTTATGTATCATCAAGGATGGAAAATCCCCTCAGATAGTTTGGTACGAATATTGTAAATCAAGCTCTAAAGTGATTAGGTCTGAAGGATGACAAAGGAAAACTGTAGTTGAAATGAACCAAAACACAATGGGGTTATAGGTTCATCCATAGTGATTTTAGGGATCATAAGTATCAGAAATACATTTTTGCTAATTGATGAATTTGGTTTATTACCATTGGTGAATATGAAGGGGACATAAGCATATATTCATATTAAAGAAAAGGGTCCTTGATTCCTGGTGTCCTTTCTAGGGGACTTGGAAGGTTGCGGTGATCCAATACACTCAAATCATAAAGTTTAACTTTTGGAAAGTGTAATATACAAGAAGGGTTTGAGCACCCTAAAAGTTGTGTCACAGCCTATAGAACATATTCTTCAAGTGAGAAGATGTAGAAAATAATTACTCTAACATTTTATGGAACTTGGGGATCCAGCAAGAATAGATTTTATTTTACTACGGATAAAAAATTAGACTCTATTTTATTTATTGTTTATTTATTTGGACCATATTTCTTATAAGAAATCTATAGATGAATAGATTAGAGATTGAATACTTGACTTCTAATCATGCCTCCCTTTATGGGTTTTCAACTTCAACTATTTTGTGTCTATTTCACTGGCAGATTAATGTATTTATATTTGGAGCATTATGGGCTAGAGTTTAATTTCATACATATTTTACCATAGTGCATGAAATTTATGGTCATGATTCACATAGAACTAATATGGAGAATGATAAATAAGTGCCCCATTTGGATACCCAGGGCTAAGAGTACCCCAACATCCTTATGCGTGGGACATGAAAATGTTGTAAATCATGGATCGAGGTCCTTGAATCGTGAGTAATGATATGGGACAATCATACCAGTAGAAGTTTAGATCACACTGAGGTGTTGAGTTCTTCTATAATGATGTGAGGGATCACAAGGTTCAGAGATACCTTTTATAGAGTGATGCATTTGGTTAATGAACATAGGCACATATGTAGGAACCATAGACATACATTCATAATCATGAAAAGGGTCCTTGGAGTTTGGTATCCATTCCAAGGGTTTTTTAAGGTTGTAGTGATCCAAGTAACTCAAATATTGAAGTGTAGTTTATGGATTGAGGTGATTTTAGCAGACATTTGAATCACCTCATGCTCTGGCTTACTGAGGTAAGCCTCTAGTGGTCCCTTGTTCAGGGATTATAATGGGTGATGGCCTGCATTGTTTATTTTCATGTAGTGGGGAAATTTTCTGTGTAGTCTAATTTCATGCACTATGGATATATGCCATGCAGTTAACTATTTTATGATGTGGACATTATTATTGTGAAGTGTTAATGACATTTGGACAAGAAATTTACCTTACATTTTAACGTTATGCTATAAGGACATTCTTTTTTTAATGTTAATTTCATGGAACTAGGACATTTTACATATAGTTTATAATCATGTGGTGGGGACGTGAGAACTTTTCTAAAAATTTGTGCAAGATATATTATGTATAGATTAAATACGTACCTAGATATGTCTCATACATGGGTAAAAATGAACTTGTGTGACTCAACACCTATGATGTTGGGGTTCATTTCTTATTGGTTGTTGCTTATCAACCCCAGATTGGATATTTGGATGTCACTATGTATGCTATGATGAATGGAATCACTACACAAGTAGTTCTTGAATGAGAAACACTTTACAAGTTTGGTCCGTGTGTAGAGGTGGGAATTATTTCCATTGATTGTTGTAGTTGGGACCAATATTTTAGATTTTCATGTCACTAAGTATCCCATGATTACTAGAATCAATCCACATATATTTTGTAGTTTAACGTCATATAACAAGGACGTGGGATTCCTAACATGAAAAGGGGAATTGTGGTTAGACATTAAGAAGGAAATATGGGTGTCATTACATATCATATGGTAGTAGGAATCAAGATAAAAGTAGTTCATGAAGACCCATGCAATTTACCATCATGCAATGGGGAATAATATGAACTATCATGAATGAATATAAGTGTTTCACTGGGGCCAAGGGTTGAAGTCCAGACATCACTATGTATCTCATTATAATGGGAATCATGCCACACGTAGTTCTTAGAGAATGATTTTATTACGGAAGTCTAGACTATATGAAGAAAGGGGGAATTTTTATGATTATCATGAATTGAAAAAAGACTGAATAGTTGGGCATCACTATGTATATTGTGATTTCTGGAATCAAGTCTCATGTAGTTGTTGGATGGAGGTGTAGTAGGAGACAAAAAAAAAACAAATATGGTCCTATGAAGTGAGGTCCAAATGAATGTCCAAATTTTTTTCATCCAAGGGAAATCAACCATGTAGTTTAAGATCACGTGATAAGGCCTCATGGTATACCTTTTATATTATTTCATTCAGGACAATGATGATCCTACCACAAGTTCTATACCCCGTTTGTGTAGGGGATCCCTTATAGAAACTCTTAATATCACATTAACCATGCTATATGCGAGAAACAAGGAATGAAAAGGGTTTTTATCACTATTAAGTGGTAATTAATGGTTGTACATGGGTATTTTACATCATATAGTGGCTCGACCATGATATAGGATCGAGTAATACCTATGTATCTCATTGAAAATGAGAATCAAGCTCTACGTAGTACTAGAAAACATGTGAAATTTAATTTATTATGGAAAGGAAATTCGCTATGTAGTTTAATGTTATTCTGTAAGGACATGGATGAACCATCATGAAGGAAATGAAAGTTTGTGGATGTATAAGGCCCCAGCCTTAAACCTTACTTAATCTGGATTTATTACAAGATTACATATTGAGGATCGTTTCAGGTTTAGAGTTTTAGAGAATTAGATCATGAAACTTGCATTACATTCCACATTTAAACAAAGTGGTTACATAAAAGACAGTATTCATTCTTCCTATCAACGGAAACATATTTAAAATAAAACATGGATTCTTTCTTGACACATCCTTGACACTATCATCACATCATGTACCTTTCCCTTGACCCGTGAAAAACATTTCAAAAACTTGGGATGAGCATAAAAAGCTCAGTAAGGGTTATAAAAATATGGAAAGGAAACATGAGTACATGTATACATAAGAATGAAATCATACTTTACCCATAAAACATAGGCATATCAAATCATGAATAAATCATAGAAAACATAAGACATAAAGGTAACTTGAGGCATTCATAACATTCTTACGTGGGGAGTAACCCTCTTGGTTACGTTTGGAATACCCATCATAGTATATTCCCTAAATCTCTTCGAAGAAACCTTAACGTTTCACTTCTTCGCGTTACCCAATGCATTGGAGAGCTATAACGGGCTCACCCACCCTTAGTTTATCACGGAACCACCCGTCTTCATAATAATGCCCAAGAACCATAACATAATCATATCACATAAAACATGCATAAAAGAAACATAAAATTTCCACATTTCAATCATGAGAT
Organism: Viscum album; assembly: GCA_963277665.1. NCBI lineage: Eukaryota > Viridiplantae > Streptophyta > Magnoliopsida > Santalales > Viscaceae > Viscum > Viscum album. The sequence goes on from OY728131.1 coordinate 137,093,328, forward strand.
ATCAATACAACACATTGATATAAAAACATTATGAAAACCATTTTCAATACTAAAATAAAAGAAAAGTAAAACATGGTATTTATTTTTCTTTTAAAAAGAAGGTATGGCTTGTAGAGGAAGCCGAAACTCAAATAACGGTCACGAAGGCAGAGAAGTCGTTGTCTCCGCATACGTACGACAAAAACATTCCCTTTTGTCGTTTAGTAAACACTTCGTATAAAAAAAGATTCCTTTTGAATAAACGTAAAAGTCAAAGGGGTTTATACACCGTGTAAAAGAAAGTTTTGTATAAAATAAAATATGCCTCAACGAAAGGAGATTGAGACGAAGTCCCATACCACCTTGAAGATTTTAACATTCTAAACCATTAATATCCATATAAATAAATCCTTAAAACCATTTTGAAAACATGGATATTAATAAGAACAAATAATTAAAACATTTAAAACGATATTTTGGTTAAAGGGGTTTTACCAAAATTAGAGACACTTGAATACAATAATCGAGGAATAACATTTAGTCAGAACTTTATAATATCATTAGAATAAAAGTATTCATGATATAATACTCCAAAGGACAGTATATACACCATATAAGAGTGAATTGGTGCATAACAACAATGAACCCTCAATAGAAATGTCAAATGTGATGAAATCCCTTATAAAGAAGGTATCCTTAAAATAAGGACAAATAAATCTCCAAAATATGTGTGACAAATATATATACACCCAATATAAGTGGATATTAAGTGTAAAACAATAAAAGGTCATTCACATATATTCAATGGATGACATATTCAATGACTACAAGTTGAACCCAAAGAAATCGAAATTGGGTTAAAAAGTTCCCTTGACAGCCTAACGGCATCACATCAAAATGAGTTGATGAGAGATAAAAAGTGTATCTCATCACTTGGACATAAAATTTACATCAATAAGGATGTATGAGAACATATCCCTACATAAAAATATGTAAATTAAAAGACCCAATAAAAGAAGTCTTTTAAAAAAGAGGAGGGTGAAAGGTTCCCTTACCGACTTGGGTATCTTTCAAAACATACACCCCATGAAAGAAAGACAATAGGTCATTGATGTAAATACTCATAAACGAAAGTATATTACACAAAGAGTAGAATAATGGGCAGTACATACACCACTCAATGGAATTTGTGGCAAATGTAGCATAAATCTCACGGGAATAAAAGTGAGATGAAAAATCCCTTACGAAAACTCGGCAGCCTAACGGCGCCACATAAAACTTCCAAATATGGATTGATGAGATAAAATAGAGTATCCCATAATATTACAATAGAATTTACAGAAAGTGGAATAAAATTAAATCCCCCAACATTTCAAGGAGGAGTTTAAAAGAAGTGACATAAAGGAGAGTACTTAAAAAGAAAGAGAGAGGTTAGATCTCTTACGAAAGTTCGGCAGCCTAACGACGCCACTCAAAACTTCCAAAATGGATTGATGAGAGAGAATAGGGTCTCTCATCACATGAAAATAAAAATTACAGTAAATTTAATATAAAATATCATCCCAATAACAAGAAATATGAGCTTTAAAAGGAATGACATAAAAGAGTGTACTTAAAAAGAAAGAGAGGTGTAGGATCCCTTACCTCGGGTCCGACTTGACTCGATCGTTCTTTAATCTACTGAATAATAAACTTGAGTTAATTTATACTTCATTAAGAACCCTTTTCAAGTTCATTATTCCTTTTATATCACTTATTACCATGTCATAAACATTATGTAATCATTTAAGTTAATAATATTTGTTTTGCCGATATTTGGTTCTTAAGTTGAAAGTGGACTTCTTACAATTACATGTTGTTCATGTGGCCAAATGTTTATTATATCCAGAATTTTATTTGTGATGTAGATATAATATATTTCATATATATCTAGTACATGCATGAATTTATAACATTACATAATCATTTAGAGGTAAGAAATGAAATGCACCGTTCATGGAGACGGTAAGCCGTACGTACGCATGAACGCTACTTTCATTTCTATTTCGTATTTTATAGAATGGAATAATAATTATATAAAGGTATATTATAATTACAGTATAATATCATATATAATATCATAGTTCCATCCTTTATACGTCCCACATATGGTATTTAACGAATCAAATCACTTTGAGGGGGCGGTAGTCCGCACTTCCTTAAATGAAGATATCGCGTTTACCCATAATGGAAACCATAAAGGTATGCCCAAAATGAAAAAAAACAGAAGCTTAAGGAAAACATAAACATATTATATATCATATATAAAAATAGTGACATCATAATGTCCACCTTTTAAGGTGTTAAATGAGTATTGAACAATCATCGTTTCGGGAGGCAGAATTTCGCCATCCACGGAAACCGTATGTTCTTTAACCATTTGATGTAGTTGTGTGAGAGTGTAGCTCGAATAAATCTTATAACAAAATCCTAGTATATTTAAGATACTGGTGTTGTTACAAAAGAAATAAATAAAAATAGTTTAGGGGGTTGGAGAAGCAAAATAAAACAAATGAACATGAGAGAATGAATTACCTTTAAAAGTGTAACTCCTTTTGATTTGAGCCTAAAGGATTTCTTTGAAAGGATTCTTCCCAAAGGGAATCCTCTAGGATGTGGAGAGGGATGTGGAGAGAGTAAATGGGCAGGGGTTGGCCGAGCCAAAGGCTTGAGGAGTGTGTGAAATGAGGTAGAGGTGGGGGCCTTTTATAAGAGGAGAGGAGGGGCACTTTTGGAAAGTAAAGAAATATTACTTTATTTGAAATTTGTTTCGGTTTTAAAAGGTCCCACATTGATATAATTTTTGGATAAGGTGATAAGGTTTCTAAATCCACTCATCCAATTGGGTTTGGCCATGTGTAGTTCATATATTTTACATTATCTTTCCATTTTATTTAAATCATCAAATAATGATGTCATCGCTGCATCATTATTATGTCATAAATAATTTAATTTATTTAATGTCTAAAAATCATAAAAAAATACTATGATGTACTAAATCATTTTATCTTTCCAATGACTATTTATAATAAAAAATATGACTTGTATAACCCCACTTAAAAATTATTTAAGTAAAACATATCATGTTTGTGTCATTTTTACTTTTACATTAAATAAAAAGTTATTTATGTCATTTCCCAACCAAATTGTCTCCATGGGGTCCCCAAGTTGACCCATGGCTTGTCTTGGTCGGACATGACACAACCAATAAGGTTGGGACATGTGTCTAGGTCATTTCAAATTATTAAAGAATTATTTATACCTTAAACTACACTAATTACCACTAATCGCGATTAAAAACTTAATAAGTTACTATTCACCAAAAAATTATTTTTATCCCATTGAACCACATTTTACTTCTTAATGACAACCATGTATGTAAGATTTTTGAAATTAAAAACACATAAGTGGTAAAATTTCATTTAAACGAAAAATCATCTTTTATAAGTACCACTTAGTGGTTTCACTATTCATCAAAAATTGAAGTTTTTCAGAAAAATCCCAAAAATTCACCCTAAGCTATATTTGATATTCCGAATTCAAAAATGAAGTCAGGTTTACAAAATTCAAAACATATTAGTCACATTAATTAATTTAATAATTAATTCCTGCTGCCAGAGCAAATAGCGTGTTTTTATAAAACAATAAGTATCAAAAGATTGACACTAGTTTAAGTCTGATTTCAAAGTGAAATTAATTCCAACGACCACTATTGGATTTAATGGTAAAAATATTTTCTAATATCACTTTAAAACCAATTCAAAATATAATCTAATCATATAAATAAATTCGATTAAAAAGAGGTTTTGAATTAAAATACAACATTTTACACTATTCATTAAAAAATGAACTTTATCGGAAAAATACCAAAAAATTACACAAAGTAAAATTTGATGTCCTGATTCTTAATAAGAGTTTTATTTGGTCCAAAAGAATGTTTAAGAGTGAAAAAAACTATATTTAATGACAGTTCTCCATTAAAAGGCGATAAGTGAACCTTTAGTGAAAACTAGGGCATACACGCCTAAAATTGAATTCTTTCCGTATTTTAAGCCTTTAGCTTTTATTGGATAAATGTAAAAACATTTAAAAAACATATATAATCATATTTTAGTTATTTCTATCCATTCCCGCCAATACAATGGCTACATGTTAACTACCATGTGAAATAATATTATTTTATTATTAGAGTGCAACGTAAGATTTCCAAGAAACTCGTTGTTGCGTGTTGGGTACGCCATCGAGCATAGCGTCCCCTTTAAAGTCATATTAATATTTTATTCACAAATATGGATAAATATGAAAATTTCATATTCATTATTTACCTGGGGTGTTACATCCTTCCCCCCTTTTGGGAATTGCGTCCTCGCAATTTTAAAATTGCGCTTGGAAACATTCTTGAAAGTCACACATCGGAACAAAAGTCGGTAAAACAAACACTTTAAAATAAAGAAAGATAAGTACAAAGGTCACCCGATTTAACCCATACTAGGATTCCAAGTATGAAAATATGGACATGGAGGAAAAAACAAAGGGTCATGTTCTCATGGAGAGTGATAGAAAACATGTTTAGGAGAAAGTTAACCACGAGAAAATCACAAACTTGTGATGGGTTAAACGGTCTTCGATTCCCCAGTAGGAAAAGTTAATAGACAACATTTTTGTTTTAAGTTACTTTTTATTGAGGAATTTATTCATAAGGAAACATAATCACTTATCATATTGACTTTCAACTTTTATTAGATTCCTTACACAGACTCATATTTTCTCCAAAAGACGAGTATTTAGGAAGACTTGTTCACATTAAGAGTACTATAATCAACTTCTAGAGAATCACCTAATCCACAAAATAGAACTATATACTTCCCATGTCTTTAGACTTTAACCAAAACCAAACCCAAAAAGGCTAGTACAAGATCAGATAATCCAGAAAAGGATAACCCTTTATAAAAATAAAATCTATCCTTAATCTCCAAAATTTGTCCAACAAAACCCAAAGTTCAACGAGGACCATTCTATAATCAATTTGTCCATAAAATTCTTCAAAGTAAACCAATATAAGATTGAAACCCAAATATTTGAAGGATTTAGTCGCATAGTCTTCCAAGATAAATCGTAACATTTATCTCCAAACAATATCAGTTGCTCCTAAAGTCTCGTTTTGAAAAGTAATTAACCTAATCACATATCCTCCATGATAGGTTAATCATTTTCATAAATAACCCAAAATCAACTTAATCTTAATTCATAAAATCATATAACTAGAATGAATCAGCCAAACTAACCAGGGACTTCACGTAGTCCAGTGGTAGGCGATAAATACCAGTCGCACATTGGTTGTGGGTTCGATTCCCGAAGCTTTGTCCGACGCGACGGGATGTCACACGGTCTACGTGTTGTCCTTTTTCCAAAACTATATAATTCTTAAAACATTCCCCAAAATGAGATAAAATCTTCAAGAATAATCATAACATATTTTAACCTCAAGTTTATCTCATTCCTTTCATTTTCCATCATATCATAGAGTAACCCATAATTACCTAAAAATTAAGTATCATATAAACCCTAATGGTTACCTTAATAATTATTACCTGAATTTCCACATCGAGTTGGCCATCTCGTACATGATGCATTAGAGAACTCACCAATGTTGAAGTGGTTGATCATGACTCCTTGATATTTGGTTTAGAACAACCACGAGTTTCCTCATTGAATCCTCCATTTTATATAGTATCTTAAACAGAGAACCACCACAGTTTCCTTCAAACCTGTTGTCTCTTTGGTGCCTGCTAGATCCATCCATTCACTAAAAATAGAAATGTCAGTGTGAGTATATCAACAAAACCATCATGTACTAATGAGGAAGGTAAACACTAAGATACACTTACTCATTCACTTTATCTAAAAATTGGACTCTTTCTGAAATCCTAACCATTATGGTAATGTCACTTATGCTTAAAGAATACCCTAACCTCTAAAGTTATCTAAACCGACCTTTGATACCAACTATAAGGCCCCAGCCTTAAACCTTACATAATCTTGATTTATTACAAGATTACACATTGAGGATCGTTTCAGGTTTAGAGTTTTAGAGAATTAGATCATGAAACTTGCATTACATTCCACATTTAAACAAAGTGGTTACATAAAAGACAGTATTCATTCTTCCTATCAACAGAAACATATTTAAAATAAAACATGGATTCTTTCTTGACACATCCTTGACACTATCATCACATCATGTACCTTTCCCTTGACCTGTGAAAAACATTTCAAAAACTTGGGATGAGCATAAAAATCTCAGTAAGGGTTATAAAAATATGGAAAGGAAACATGAGTACATGTATACATAAGAATGAAATCATACTTTACCCATAAAACATAGGCATATCAAATCATGAATAAATCATAGAAAACATAAGTCATAAAGGTAACTTGAGGCATTCATAACATTCTTATGTAGGGAGTAACCCTCTTGGTTACGTTTGGAATACCCATCACAGTATATTCCCTAAATCTCTTCGGAGAAACCTTAACGTTTCACTCCTTCGCGTTACCCAATGCATTGGAGAGATATAATGGGCTCACCCACCCTTAGTTTATCACGGAACCACCCATCTTCATAATAATGCCCAAGAACCATAACATAATCATATCACATAAAACATGCATAAAGGAAACATAAAATTTCCACATTTCAATCACGAGATATCAATACAACACATTGATATAAAAACATTATGAAAACCATTTTCAATACTAAAATAAAAGAAAAGTAAAACATGGTATTTATTTTTCTTTTAAAAAGAAGGTATGGCTTGTAGAGGAAGCTGAAACTCAAATAACGGTCACGACGGTGGAGAAGTCGTTGTCGCCGCATACGTACGACAAAAACATTCCCTTTTTCGTTTATTAAACACTTCGTATAAAAAAAAGATTCCTTTTGAATAAACGTAAAAGTCAAAGGGGTTTATACACCGTGTAAAAGAAAGTTTTGTATAAAATAAAATATGCCTCAACGAAAGGATATTGAGACGAAGTCCCATACCACCTTGAAGATTTTAACATTTTAAACCATTAATATCCATATAAATAAATCCTTAAAACCATTTTGAAAACATGGATATTAATAAGAACAAATAATTAAAACATTTAAAATGATATTTTGGTTAAAGGGGTTTTACCAAAATTAGAGACACTTGAATACAATAATCGAGGAATAACATTTAGTCAGAACTTTATAATATCATGAGAATAAAAGGATTCATGATATAATACTCCAAATGACAGTATATACACCATATAAGAGTGAATTGGTTCATAACAACAATGAACCCTCAATAGAAATGTCAAATGTGATGAAATCCCTTATAAAGAAGGTATCCTTAAAATAAGGACAAATAAATCTCCAAAATATGTGTGAAAAATATATATACACCCAATATAAGTGTATATTAAGTGTAAAACAATAAAAGGTCATTCACACATATTCAATGACTACAAGTTGAACCCAAAGAAATCGAAATTGGGTTAAAAAGTTCCTTTGACAGCCTAACGGCATCACATCAAAATGAGTTGATGAGAGATAAAAAGTGTATCTCATCACTTGGACATAAAATTTACATCAATAAGGATGTATGAGAACATATCCCAACATAAAAATATGTAAATTAAAATACCCAATAAAAGAATTCTTTTAAAAAAGAGGAGGGTGAAAGGTTCCCTTACCGACTTGGGTATCTTTCAAAACATACACCCCATGAAAGAAAGACAATAGGTCATTGATGTAAATACTCATAAACGAAAGTATATTACACAAAGAGTAGAATAATGGGCAGTACATACACCACTCAATGGAATTTGTGGCAAATGTAGCATAAATCTCACGGGAATAAAAGTGAGATGAAAACTCCCTTACGAAAACTCGACAGCCTAACGGCGCCACATAAAACTTCCAAATATGGATTGATGAGATAAAATAAAGTATCCCATCATATTACAATAGAATTTACAGCAAGTGGAATAAAATAAAATCCCCCAACATTGCAAGGAGGAGTTTAAAAGAAGTGACATAAAAGAGAGTACTTAAAAAGAAAGAGAGAGGTTAGATCTCTTACGAAAGTTCGGCAGCCTAACGGCTCCACTCAAAACTTCAAAAATGGATTGATGAGAGAGAATAGGGTCTCTCATCACATTAACATAAAAATTACAGTAAATTTAATATAAAAGATCATCCCAATAACAAGAAATATGAGCTTTAAAAGGAATGACATAAAAGAGTGTACTTAAAAAGAAAGAGAGGTGTAGGATCCCTTACCTCGGGTCCGACTTGACTCGATCGTTCTTTAATCTCATGAATAATAAACTTGAGTTAATTTCTACTTCATTAAGAACCCTTTTCAAGTTCATTATTCCTTTTATATCACTTATTACCATGTCATAAACATTATGTAATCATTTAAGTTAATAATATTTGTTTTGCCGATATTTGGTTCTTAAGTCGAAAGTGGACTTCTTACAATTACATGTTGTTCATGTGGCCAAATGTTTATTATATACAGAATTTTATTCATGATGTAGATATAATATATGTCATATATATCCAGTAAATGCATGCATTTATAACATTACATAATCATTTAGAGGTAAGAAATGAAATGCACCGTTCATGGAGACGGTAAGCCGTACATACGCATGAACGCTACTTTCATTTCTATTTCATATTTTATAGAATGGAATAATAATGATATAAAGGTATATTATAATTCCAGTATAATATCATATATAATATCATAGTTCCATCCTTTATACGTCCCACATATGGTATTTAACGAATCAAATCACTTTGAGGGGGCGGTAGTCCGCACTTCCTTAAATGAAGATATCGCGTTTACCCATAATGAAAAACATAAAGGTATGCCCAAAATGAAAAAAACAGAAGCTTAAGGAAAACATAAACATATTATATATCATATATAAAAATAGTGACATCATAATGGCCACCTTTGAAGGTGTTAAATGAGTATTGAACAATCATCGTTTCGGGAGGCAGAATTTCGCCATCCACGGAAACCGTATGTTCTTTAACCATTTGATGTAGTTGTGTGAGAGTGTAGCTAGAATAAATCTTATAACAAAATCCTAGTATATTGAAGATACTGGTTTTGTTACAAAATAAATAAATAAAAAGAGTTTAGGGGGTTGGAGAAGCAAAATAAAACAAATGAACATGAGAGAATGAATTACGTTTAAAAGTGTAACTCCTTTTGATTTGAGCCTAAAGGCTTCCTTTGAAAGGATTATGCCCAAAGGGAATACTCTAGGATGTGGAGAGGGATGTGGAGAGAGTAAATGGGCAGGGTTTGGCCGAGCCAAAGGCTTGAGGAGTGTGTAAAATGAGGTAGAGGTGGGGGCCTTTTATAAGAGGAGAGGAGGGGCACTTTTGGAAAGTAAAGAAATATTACTTTATTTGAAAATTTGTTTCGGTTTTAAAAGGTCCCACATTGATATAATTTGTGGATAAGGTGATACGGTTTCGAAATCCACTCATACAATTGGTTTTGGCCATGTGTAGTTCATATATTTTACATTATCTTTCCATTTTATTTAAATCGTCAAATAATGATGTCATCGCTGCATCATTATTATGTCATAAATAATTTAATTTATTTAATGTCTAAAAATTATAAAAAACTACTATGATGTAGGAAATCTTTATATCTTTCCAATGACTATTTATAATCAAAAATATGACTTGTATAACCCCACTTAAAAATTATTTAACTAAAGCATATCATGTTTGTGTCATTTTTACTTTTACATTAAATAAAAAGTTATTTATGTCATTTCCCAACCAAAATGTCTCCATGGGGTCCCCAAGTTGACCCATGGCTTGTATTGGTCTGCCATGATACAAACAATAAGGTTGGGACATGTGTCTAGGTCATTTCATATTATTAAAGCATTATTTATACCTTAAACTACACTAATTACCACTAATCGCGATTAAAAACTTAATAAGTTACTATTCAACAAAAAATTATTTTTATCCCATTGAACCACATTTTACTTCTTAATGACAACCATGTATGTTGGATTTTTGAAATTCAAAACACATAAGTGGTAAAATTTCATTTAAACGAAAAATCAGCTTTTATAAGTACCACTTAGTGGTTTCACTATTCATCAAAAATTGAAGTTTTTCAGAAAAATCCCAAAAATTCACCCTAAGCTATATTTGATATTCCGAATTCAAAAATGAAGTCCGTTATACAAAATTCAAAACATATTAGTCACATTAATTAATTTAATAATTAATTCCCGCTGTCAGAGAAAATAGCGTGTTTTTATAAAACAATAAGTATCAAAAGATTGACACTAGTTTAAGTCTGATTTCAAAGTGAAATTAATTCCAACGACCACTATTGGATTTAATGGTAAAAATATTTTCTAATTTAACTTTAAAACCAATTCAAAATATAATCTAATCATATAAATAAATTCGATTAAAAAGAGGTTTTGAATTAAAATACAACATTTTACACTATTCATTAAAAAATGAACTTTATCGGAAAAATACCAAAAAATTACACAAAGTAAAATTTGATGTCCTGATTCTTAATAAGAGTTTTATTTGGTCCAAAATAATGTTTAAGAGTGAACAAAACTATATTTAATGACATTTCCCCATTGAAAGGCGATAAGTGAACCTTTAGTGAAAACTAAGGCATATACGCCTAAAATTGAATTCTTTCCGTATTTTAAGCCTTTAGCTTTTATTGGATAAATGTAAAAACATTTAAAAAACATATATAATCATATTTTAGTTATTTCTATCCATTCCCTCCAATACAACGGCTACATGTTAACTACCATGTGAAATAATATTATTTTATTATTAGAGTGCAACGTAAGATTCCCAAGAAACTCATTGTTGCGTGTTGGGTACGCCATCGAGCATAGCGTCCCCTTTAAAGACATATTAATATTTTATTCACAAATATGGATAAATATGAAAATTTCATATTCATTATTTACCTGGGGTGTTACAGGACGACCCCAAAACTATCTTTTTAGCCAGTACTATGTATCCCCCAATAGAAAGAATCAAGGCATAATATTTTTTTTGTGGAATCATGTTGTTTATCATCATATGATGAGGAATTTAGTTGTGAAGTTTAATGTCATGTAGTAAGGATGTAAGATACCATGCAGTTTAAAGTCATTCAATTAGTATTTAGAGGTGCTTCATAGTTTATCGTCTTGCACCTAAGAAAACCACCTTTCTGTTTATCATCATGTGTTTAGGATGATCTATGTACATTTTATCAAGATGTGGTTAGTATGATCTCCATATAGTTTATCATTATGATGTCATGATAAGGGATACAGTGTAGTTTAATGTATTGCTTTTAGTAATTTTTATCTTGATGATATCTATAAAAATTATTTCATGAGAAATATCACATTGGTGGGAGGTGTGATACTCTCCCTATCCATGGTGTCTAATGGGTATGATCTATTATGATATACCTTTTGTGTGATAAATCACCCATCTCACTTGGGATCCAACTTCAGAGGTATCTTTCCTAGTATCATTGGGGTTCTGAGTGCCAACACCAGTTCACCTTCGAGGATTAAATAGAGGTGAACCTTCTTATTAAAGGATCATGAGATCCGACTCTAATGGACCTAGGGTTATGTAATGTACAAAACCTATTCTCATCGAGCCACTCTATATCATCTAGCTGCTTTTGCGATTGATCATCATCTAAGAGATGTCCGCAAATGGATATTTAGAGAGAAGGTATTGAGACCTCTATAAGTAACACTACCTCAGACCCATACACCAATGATTATGGAGTTACATGTGTAGCAGTACGCATGGTGGGTTGGTAGGACCATAAATAATGGAGGAGCTTATCTGGACAAGACTTCTTATCCTTATTCCCCATATTCTAGAGTATATTTGACAGAGTCTTATTGAATTCCTCTATCTATCCATTTTATACTGCATGATAGAGAGATAAGTGATTGGACTTGATATTGTAATCCTAGAATAGTTTCTTCAATTCTTTAGAATATAACGCGGTGCCGTTGTCCATCAATATTGCCTGGGGGAAGCCAAACCTGGTGTTGATATGGGACATTAAAAAGTAGATAATGTTGATCATCCTAACTTCTTTTAGGGGTATTTCATTAGCCCATTTTGAAAATAATTTAGTAGCTGTAAGGATGTACTTGAACTTCTTAGCTATGGCAGGGGATATGGCACCATATCATCCATTACTCAAATGGAAAATGACCATAAATATTTATCTATAGGTTGAAATTATGGGGGTTTATGGATTATATTTTGATGGATCTGGCACACATGAAATTTATTGGTGTATTATAGGTAGTCCTGTATCATGGGTTTACAGTATTATGCCAACCTCATGATTTGGTGGGAAAGCCTAGTCCTAGATTTGTCTGCCCCAATAGATCCTACATGAACTTCCTCCACGATGGAAGAAATACCTCATTCTACTATTCATATGAGGAGGATTCTATTAAATACTCACCTATAGATGATTTTTTTCATTTGTACTTTATTGAAAGGTGAAGTTCACTATAAGGTGATGAATCTGTTCTCTTCCAAATCGATTTGTTGGGAGAGTCCCATTTTTGTGATAACTAATTATGTGATCCATCCATCCAGGGGTGGTCGTTGGGTTTTCATGATCTAGGATTATATTGATCTAATTTATTTATTCCGTATCACATACAATGATCAACTATACCATTCTTTGATGTGTGATATAAAAGATTTATTCCTCTAGATTAGGGTTGGATAAGATACTTTTTTCATTATCCAATGCATCATCACGAGAATTCTATGATCAGGGAACATGATACAATGTGGGATAGAAAGGGAACTCTTCCATCAGTCACATGACATAGTCATTGAGAGGGGATAATTCTTCCTTTTTAATGGAATATTCACCATTTATCTTCTATATAACTAGTTATGAATCCCCATTGATATTCAAGTAGGCTATGTGCAGTTGTAGGGGTAGTTCCAAACTAGCGATGAGGTATTGGTATTCTACCTCATTGTTTGTGTAGCCTTCGAATAGTGAGAAAGAGTAGAGAAAAAAAATTCTTTTATGGAGAGAAAAATGGAATCCTTAGACCAACCCGATTGATCCATGGGGTTTCTATCCTTTTTCTGATAGGACTTCAGGAGTCGTTATCAAAATACATCACCCATGTATAGGGAGTTTTATGGGCATAGAAGACCTCATCATCTAGAATCTCGGTGTCCACCTATTTATTTTCCAGGATGGGATGTGTTACAAGGAAACCATCCTAGTTTTCCCCTTTCATATAATTATATGATATAAAATAGATGTTGTATTGATGCGGAATGATTTCCCATTGGTCTAAGATCCCAATCAACATAAGGAGGCCATCGATGTACTTGAGTGGGTTGACACGAGAGAATAAATGAACATCATGGTGCGACAATTAATGTATTATCTATTTCACTATAAAGATGAGTGAAGAAAATTCTTCTTGACATCAAAGTATCTAGTCTCAATACATTTCATTGACCTTTCGAGGTAGTAGAGATTCTTCTCTCTCCCCACATCATTTTTCATTATGATGATGATGCCCAATGATCATTCCATGGAAACCACATACAAGATGAGTTCCCTCCCTTCCACTTGAGGTATTAGAACTGGTGTTGGTACTATGTACTAGTTGGGAGTTTCAAAGGATTCTTGGTAGTCATCATCCAATTGATAAGTGATTCCCTTCTTCATTATCCTAGTCAAGGGGAGATATTTACTGGACAATTTGGATATGAATTACCAAATGTAGGCAAGGTTCCCTTAGATCCCCATTAGTTATTTGGGATTATTAGGGGGAAACATTTCCATGATAGCACTAGTCTTCTTTGTTTCAACCATGATGTAATGGTTGCATACCACAAAAAAGTAACTTATATAATGTTACCTTGAAAGCACATCTCAGCTGATTCATCTTCATACTGTGATGGCACATCTGGCTAAAGACTTTGGGAAGATCTGTGAAGCGATCACATCATTTTCAGTATTTGAAAATCAGGTTGTCAAAATAAAATTTGGATATCATTCCCATAAATGGCTTAAAGATATGATTCATGGAACATTGGTATGTGGAACTAACATTCTTTAACCTGAGAGAAAAATATCCCCTAAGGTGTTCTGAAGGACGTGGCTTCCCCATATTCATGGAAAATTTTATTTTATTATAACATGAATACCCATCCATAAATAAAAGGTCTTGGAATATAGTAATTGCATTGATAAAGAGTTATACGATTAGAAATAAGAAATTTTATTCTGGGAAATTCTGATTAAGGTATCTGAAATCAGTTCTTACCTTAATCTACCCATTTCCTTTCTTTATAGGGATGATGTTGGCAAGACATGTAGGGTATTTCCCTTCTTGAAAAAAGTTTGTTTTGATAAATTTCTAAACTTCCACCTCTAAATTAGTGTCATGAGAGGGGTTTATCTTCTTGGATACCTTCTTGAATCCTTGGTGATCATCGGGTAGGTTGACATGGGGTGTACCCACATATGGATTTAGTTTGGAAATTTCTATATAGATCCAAGAAAACACATATCAGTGCTACTTTAAAAATGTGATGTACCTCTCTTTCTCTTCGATGGGAATAAAAATAAAAATAAGAGTATGTCGTGGGAAATATTATGTTCCCAAATTGGTTTTTATGATATCATCAATGGAAGTGGATAAACCTTCCTCGAATGTGGGAGTGGTGTTTCAAAGGTAATCCCCATCTTCTTATAATTACGAGTCTATGTAGACATTTTAAAAAGAAGATAACTATATGGGGGAATATCTATTTATATCAAGCTAAGTGAGTCCATGAGAAGATAGATTATAATACCCTCCCTCCTGAGTCATTATAGAAAGATTCAGAATCTCATATTTTATTACACTGTCATTGAGGATAAGAGGTGCTTGGATCCCTAAAACAGAGCCTATCACTTCAAGTAGATTTATGGGGAGCACATAGTCACTATCGATCATACTATTGGGGTTTTTAGGGGATTTTCCTAATCAATTAGGAGGTACAACCTATGTATCATCATCCGTCGTTGGTTTTTTTCTTCCCTTTTTGTCGAATCTTGCTTAATCGTATATGGATTTAAAGGTTTAAAAGGGGGAACTATCACAATATAGTATGAAATGTTTTCCATAAATGGTGTATTTCTGACATTGATAGAATTTTTAAGGTACCACCTTGTCTCTATGGATCTAGGGCCATCCGAGTAGGACAATATATGAGGTTTCTTACTAGATAACCATAAAATTATCTTTATATGTGAGCTCCCCAAACTGAGTTTTGGGTTTGATCTTCCCAAGAGGTCTTGTCTCATGATTATAATACCCTTGAATGGTCTTCTTTGTGGAATAAAAACCCCATTTGATATATACCAAAAAATGGAGGTTTATAATGGGAATGAGATTGATCCTAGATCCATTTTCAATCAGATACCTATAGATGTTGACATTATCAAGTATCCCCAAAACATATTGGGGTTTGAGGTTACCCTGAATAATCTCATCGTGATCATGATTTTTTAATGAGTTGGTGAAATGAAAAAAATGATATTATGGTCTCCATTATAATATACATAGATTTCAAAAACTTTTGTCTCAAATTTTATGGGATTCCAAGGGATTTAATGAGTGCCTACCTAAGTTATTTTTAAAGATGAAGTGCATTAATCATTGAAATATTGGATGGTACAATCTCCAATTTCTTCAAAATGTCATAATTTTGTTCCAGAGGTCAACACTTCCTATGGTGGGGTTTCCCATGGACATGTGGCTCAAGAAATTATTAACTTAAGGTAGATATGAATAGATCTTGTGTAGAGTTCTTGGGAGCTTCTACTGCCAGTGGTGTGGGTCACACTGGTCTTCCCCATTTCCCTTGTTGATTAGATAATCAAAACCTCAGTAAGTGGTCATTCATGAAAATTTAGTATGGATAACCATTGGAGGGTTTTGGGAAACCTCTATGTTTATTATAACCTCATTTGAGTTCCTTATAAGGGGTTTCATCTTCATATATATTATTAAGGGGGATGTTACCAAAATATGAGTTTTTCCCTTGCCCACATTGTCCCATGTATCCTAGGTTCCCATTCATGTGTCCTCCCATTCCCTAGTTATGTGTGGGAAACTCATATGCTAAGGCATCATCATCATTGAATAAGGGGTATTCCAAGTTTAAAACATTGATATAACCAAATAAGAACTATTTTACAGATGAGGATTCAGTTTGGTTGGTTGGTTCCCATGTTGCAGATGTCATAGAGAAGATATCTGAAAGTGTGAGGGATTACATTGGAATTAGAGTGTGACTCTTCCTATTCTATTTCTTATTACTTATAATGGATACAACCACCTTTTTGATGAATATATAATGTGACCTCCTTAGGTGTTGGAGATATTGAAGTTCTACGTAGCTATGTTATCTGGGTAGAATGGGATCAATCAACTATTTTATGAGTCATCGATTTGTCATAATTTCATGAATTCCTGGTTAGGAAATTATGTCAACCATTATATTCAATTGAATAGGAAAAGGTAATGAAGACCACATAATCTAGAGAGTTATCTAACACCACTACCAAGAATTGACAATTCCTTGAAGTATATAATTCATGATGAAGAATTCCTTGATATTATGAACCATGCTTCCATATAATGGGTAGTATTCGGGAAAATCAGTGAGGTCAACCTCATTGGACATCCAAGTTTGTGGAATTCTGAGAAGGTTATTGTCCATGGATACTAAAAAATAATTGGTAACTTGTTCATTTCAGAAGAAGTATTCTTTATTCATCTATTCCTCAAATATCAGGTGACCCTGATTTATCGATCCTTCTAGATGAGGGTGGTTTTTTAGTTTTCACTACTCGACAGGAGGTGTTTCACAATTTGAGACCTGCATAGGTGCTTGGATGGGCACTGCATCTAGATTGAGAGTGAAAACTATAGATTTTTCTTTGTATAAAAATTTTCCCATTTTCCGAGGGAATGATCTAATATTAGGATTGGGTTTTCTAAAAAGATTATTCAAGATGTTGTTCCATTTATTTAAACTCATGGAACCCACCTAGATACTTTATTGTGATTAGAGTATTCTCTAAAAAATCCTGAATATTTTAATCACAAATCCCCATTAATTGTTCCTGTGAGAGAGGGATGCTGGATGAATATGTTAAACCCTTCATCCAAGATATGAAGTGATATAATCTCTTATTTTAACATTCCTGCAATTCTTTAGGTCTACAATTAATGTTTTCTTCAACATGAAGATGAAATAATAAAGGAACTTATGAAAAAGGTATTCTCATCCTATAATTGATCTTACTAAAAACATGTTGTACCAAAAAAAGGTGTATCTATCAATATTTTCACAAAACACACCAGCTTTGTCGTATCTTATTGATCTCGAGGGACTATTAATGGCCCCATTGTAATAAAATGTGTGTGAGATGATGTTTAGGATCACCCACACCATCAATAGTACAGAAGGTTGGATTTCCAAAATTGGATTGGAAGAAAGGTGTTGTCCAGTCACTCAGAATATGGATTCCTCTTAGGCTACACAAGAGCATGTCACCTATCCATGGATTCTATTTTAGTAGCCAGGGGATTTATGATGTTAATAAGATTTAGGGTAACTGATATCAAAGATACATCTCATATATAAGGAATGGTAGGGGGTCAATGAGGTGCTCCCACCTTTATCTCTTGACGATTCTTGATTTATCCAAATATTGAATGATTTCCCTAGAGAGGGAGAGGTTTTCACCACAATGGTGGTTAGTCACTATCAATTCAGACTTCCACATATATCTAGACTAGCTGCTTAGATATAGATCTAGTCTAACACTCATATATTATTTTTTTGGCAGATTGACTCTTATTTGAGGAGGTATATTTTCATTATCCTGAAGATGATATTCAGTAGGAATATTTCCCCTGAGTATCTCTTTATTGAGTTTTTGAAGAGTTTTTATTTCACTATCAAATTGTGAAAATTGTTCTTCCATGGGACGGACCTCAAATCTTATGACTGATGATTGAGATGTTGCCACACCATTACCTTTTTATTTTATAGTTTTCTATTATCGATGTGTAAATACATTATTCGAAGGCTCTATATTTTGGATCCTTCTCTGGTTATGGTGGCGTTTAGCCGGAGTTGGTGCATCTAAATCCTCCTCTTATCGGGGTATGTTTTCTTTATTGTGGCCCTTTATATTTTATATTTTCATCATTATCATCAACATCTTCCATTTTTATAGTGAAAAAATTCAAAAAATATTATTAGCAAATCATTGTTGTTACATTACTTTTGACATAATAGAATGATTCAGCATTACCTTCACCAGGGTCATTATTTGAACCCTTGTCGATATCGGGCTATTTTAGCTTGTGACCCTGGTGGGGTCTGATTTCCATCTTTATATGAACCTCCCATCTTGGTCTATTAACAATGAATTTGATGGAGTTTCTAGTTTTTATTTCCAAATGAGACCCAAATAATAGAGATTTGTCAATTATTGGGAAGAAAAGGTAGGATATCAAGCATTGAATTTGACCTCCTAACCTGAAGAATATAGAATATCTCTACAGTGATGATGATGATGAAAATTCCTCTATCCCTATGTACTGGGTGTTATTTGGGGATGTATTTGTCATTTCTTGATCCTGTTGTTGAGGGTCCAATAATTCCATTCGAGGACTTTATGACACCCGATATAGACATTGAGGTATATATACTTCCATCCCAACATAATGGGGTTGATCGGGAATCACCGTTGATTTATCCAAGACACTCTTAGGGGATGATAAACCCGATGATGGTTATTGAGATATAAATTCTCCTAGTGTAGTGGGCTGGGGTATGTTTGCAGAGGCTGCCGGTATGTCCTGAATCTTCTCAGGAATTGAAGATATGAGGGGTGGAGGTGGTGGTATATATTCCCTCAACTTGGTATGCTAGGTCCTCTCATGGATGAATTCAATGACAGCTTGTACTATGGCCTATTTGATGCGGTGTAGCTATTCTTTCATAGGAGCTGGGTGTGATGGAATCCTATGATGAGAACCATTTTTTTATAGGAAGTAGTCTAGGTGAATGAAACATAAGTTTCCATGTATGAAATTTATTATCATTACTTAAAGGGGTCTAGTTCAAAGAACTGTTAGCTATCATCTCCCACTATTCATGATGTATGGTCATCATTTAAGTAGAGGCCATATTTTTTTGTTACCAACTTGCCTGAGCATTACCTAGTCCTCTGATTTGTCTAGAGGCTATAATATTACAAGATTCTGTATATAAGGGGTTCTTATATTTGGGGGGTACACAATGTGTAATGTTCCACACACTCCCCACAATCAAATATAAATTCATGATGTGGCCTCATAGATCATATTCTAAAGGGTTATGATGTAATGGTGGAAAGTGTGTTTCATATTTTTAATGTTATTTTTTGATTTTGGATCTTGGGCTATGGAGATAGATTCCAGTTCTAGCTGAAAACAAATTATCTTGATCATAGGAAGGTGATGATCATATCCTAGACGAGGGAGATGTTGAAACTTCATTCTCTAATGAGTATCCCACATATTTTTGCATTGATAAGGCATGCACTCCTTTTCTAGCTCATCTGGGATCTCATTGTATGAAGTTGCAGGGGGCCAAAACATGATGGAGAGGTTGTTTCCAATTAATTCACTCTTTATTTCAATGTTACCCTCCTATTCATCAAACATAAACAACCCCACTTGGTCAGAAAATATAAGATACTTTTGAGAGTCATTTACTAACTAAAGTGAAGTGATACTGAAATCTGATGGGGAACCATATGCAGTTTACCAGGGTGTTTCAAGAACCTCTCTATATGATGGTGTCAGAGTTTTAAACACCTATCTCTATGGAGTTGTCTGGGAAAGTGGAGGATTTCCATTTCTATGGGAGATATCCCCATGGGGAGTTTCAACATAGTGGATATAAGTAGTAGAGTCCTCAAAATCCATCTACACACAACAACAAGGATAACTATAATGGTAATGATCATATTCTACTTCGATTAAAGAGTTTACAGAAAGTTGTTATGTTTGGAATGTGTCTCAAATGACCTCAAGGACAATGTAATTGAGCATATTAAAAATATGGTTCATGTTATACATCATGAATGAAGTATTCCAACCCACGTTTTTTTTAATTTTGCAGGGATATGATCATGTCTTATAATGGTTTCCAAAACTTTCTTATAACTATTTGGTGCTATAGGAATATATGCCCACTACTGAGAAGTTTCTCGAATATTCCAATGATATGTATCATTATTGATAGGAATATGAGACTATCCTTAGGAAAATTCCATTATAACTTGGTGATCCTTGATCAGAATGAGGGTATGAGACTAATCATGAGGCTTTAGGATATGCTGTTGGTCTTTCATGGTAAGGATATGGGCCTTTCCGGATGCATTTTCCACTCTCACCTAGTGAGTCATGGTAGGAACATGGATATGTGCATGGTCTGAATATAAATTCCCCATTATAAATTACTAGTGGAACTCTAGAATGAGATAAGGGATATGAGCCTCCTCTTTTATTTCTTTAGAATGATGCTAGTGCAATAGTCCATAGGTAGAAGTAGGAATATTTCCATGGCTTCTATGATCTACTGGAATATGCTAGGAAAATTCAGTAACAAGAATATGATCCTATCCCGAGGCTTGTTCCATTCTCACTTGGTTAAACCTATCTATAATGAGAGTATATTCCCGATCCTAGGCTTCTGGAGTATGCATATAGACATTTTTTAAAGGAATACGATGCGATCTCGAGGATTGTGCCTGACTTAGTTGGTGAGCCCTAGCCAGAAAGGGGATATGAGCCTAATCCTGACCCATTAGAATATGTTATTGAATTTTTTAGATTGGAATGTTCCCCTATCCCGATACATGTTCCACTATAAACTAGTGATCCATGGTAGGAACAAGAGTATGAACCCAATCTAATTCCTTATCCTTTATCAGAATATGCCGATAATACTCCTGGTCTAGAAAAGAATGTGTACTTGCTCTGGAGAAACAACTTATTTAAAATTATCAGAGTGTTGGGAAGTCCTGGATGTAGGTATAGGAGTATGAACTTACCCATGCATCTGAAGTAGTGTCAAAATACACCGGCGGTGTTCTTAATCTATTGATAAGATGTAATTGAATTTTAGAAAAGTTAGTACAGAGACATATTCTTGCACGTTTTCCATCTCCACTGTATACCAGAAAATGTTTTTGATTGAAGTGGGGATATGCACCCACTTCTCTCCTCATTGTGCCACCAGAATATTTATATGGGATTCATTCAAGGGTATATCATAACCCATGTATGTTGTGGGAATAATCCCATATATTTGTTCTGAGTGAGCATAGATATGAGCATGCTCTTGATTATAGCCAGAATATGCCAAAATATATTGTCAATAGTAGTGGGGGTATGAGCCTACTCCCATATATCTAGATCATTCCTTTCATGACATTTCTTCCTTGTTACCTTTTCATGGGCGCCATAGGTGGTAGTGTGTTTGGTGGTACCCTCAGTATGAGACGGGTGTGTATTAGTTAGATTGTATTGGTGAAGGCAGTTGATAGGTTCCATCCTTGGGAAAAGCTAAACAAGAAGGGTGCTATATTTGAATCCATGGTATACCTTTTTTAGAGACTCAAGGTGAAATTTGTCACACTCTTTTAATAATCCCATTAAGTGGTTGTTTGTGGCGAAAAGGGCCACTATCATAGCCATAAATTTCCCTAGTAAGTGCACACTTTCCGGTTTTTGTGCTTAATGACCTTCATGTGTAGCTTATAGGGTCATGATTTTATTTCATTGGTGGTACTCTAGACCATTGTGTTCACTACATAATGTTGGAGTTATCAATATGGTTAGATAATTTTGTGACCTGTTGGGGTTATAGTCGAAGGCGATTTACCAGAGCGATTGTTGGATGAAGAAGACATTGTCTCAGTTTGAGATGATGTTGATGAGAGTTGTATCCTCAGTCACGAAGACCAAAAGGATCAATGTTACCAATTAGTGTAATATCATAAGCATGATATGCTTGGTATGATATGCATGGTTAACATAATGGTTATTTTATTCTCGATCTGCAATTCTGCTTGTGTGGAATTTTCAATGCGATAATGGAGTTATTTCTTGAGAAAACTGATTATAGAGGATCAACTATAAAATTGACGTTAGGGTCATCATAATTTTTAATATATGAAAAAAAAGTGTCCTACCATATTATTATTTTATCATTCTTTTATTTGATAATTTGACATTGGGTTATCCATTTTTTCCATATTGTGTCAATTTTTTTGGCTCAATGGATAATAAACAAAATATTTTGTTATTAGAGTAATTCACATCAAGATCACCATTTTTTGTGTATAATGTGTAAACAAAATACCCTGATAGATAATTACAAAATCATTTTTTATTAGATAGATTCACATTGGGTTCAACCTTTTTGTTTCACCAATGAAAAAGATTTTGACATGGATCCCTCATCGACGTATGTCTAGTTGATTGTGGGGGGTTTATCTCATGTACAATCATTAACATTATGTTAACAATGTCACTCCTTAATGGAAACTCACAATGGTTCCCCCATCCACAATTGGGTACAAACCTACATTCCAAAGGTTTGTGGTCAACTGGGTTTTCAATCCTAATGGAACATGGGGACTCCTATTGGTCGAGAGGTTGAGATGTCAGGCTCATCACACCCTTTTGGGGGGAATTTTTTCCCACTCCATGATACTCTTATGTGACATGTTTTTGAATCTCTTCCTAGTCTCGACATGGAATTGGTTACCCAAAAAATTATTATGGGTTAGGTAAATTTTTGTGAAAAATATGCAGTTCTCATCTATGAAACCATCTGTATATATCCTAGGGTGTTTATGAATTTCCCAATAATGAACATCTTCTCATGTTCTAAATCCTTATAATCAGTATCATTAGAATTTTCTACCATGTAGGGAGTCAATTAATATTCTGAGGAGGGGATTGATCCATTATGAGGAATCCTATTTATCATGGTTATTTAAAAAAATCAATACCCACATAGTTTGTTAAACATGTAGAGTTTATCATTATACGGAGAGGATATATATGATTTCTCTGAGGCACTAGATATACAAGCTCAATTCTTGGGGGATATCCTACATATCATGATTATGGAGAGAATTAGAGATTTTGTAGTTTTTTTTGATTTTACAGTCCACTAAAGGATGATGTAGGATGACCATCCCATGGGAATGATTGGTTCCCAATGGTTGAAATGTAAGTGGTATAGTTGGACCCACACTGAGTTGGATGCCTATTTGAGCTCATGCCTTTATAAATGAATCATATGTGTCCAGGTTATTGTACGAATCTATGTTCTCATAGTTACCTTGATTGGGTCTTACAAACTGATGTTTCTCTTATGTTTTGGGATTATACACCGAGGATGGGAAAGGTAATCCAATCATGGGATTCCATATCTTGATAATGACTTGTAGTGAAAATGATATGATTTTTGGGACTTCCTAATCCCACATGATCTATGATCATTTTTTGAAATAGGGGAGATAAAATGATCATTCTCATTTCTCAGGAGTGCGTAACCTATGTACTAGGATAAACCATAAGAGATTAATATAAATATTGGGCCCTAGAATGGTGTCTTACGTATCTTTGTTATGGAAGGAATGAAAGTTGTCATAGTTCAGTTGGTCGGGGCTTTCACACTGATGTTTCCCTTATATAATATGGGTTTATGGTGAAGTTAATATGATTATCACAACTACCTAATCACACATGATCTATGTTCAGTGTGATAAATAAGGGATAATAAGTATTTTGTATCACTATATATGGATGTGGGACTTATGCACCAGGACATCCCTTATAAGATTAATATGGAGATCAAACCTCAGGGAGGTGTCTTATGTATCCTAGTTATAGAAGGAATCATAGTTGTTGTAGTTACATTGATTATGGATAACAAACTGATGTTTCCCTTGCATTCAAAACATATCATATTAGTCCACTGATCAGGGATTAAACTATGTGGTTTCCCTATTGATCATCCCTTACACCCCGATGACAGATAAGGTTACCAAGTGTTATGATTCCCTATGATTTGGCATAGTTCCCTTCTTGAAATATGATGACTATATATATTATATGCATTTATTTCCTACATGAAATGTAGAGGAATGTCTTAATGACATGTCTAGAGACAATTATGTGGCCCTGTTGAATTTACCAGTTTAATTCTCATAATTTGTACATCAAGTCAAACTATTGGCTCATGATCAAGGTTGTCTTTTCCAGAGGATATAAAAAGACCAGGATGGTTGACCCTAGAAGCAATCACATGAATTAGATGAATTTTCCAGAGGGTGTATCGTGATCAATATGACCTTCCCAGGTTTCATTGAAATATATGAATCACACACATGGATGGAATCATGAGATTTAATGTGATATATCTCTCAGGGTGTCTCATGTCTCAGATGAAATGTATGGAGGACTTCACAAAGCCTGGATGGCGTGCCCATGGGACATCATGAGATCCTGAAGACATGCCTCAGTGCTACCGCAAGACTCATATATCATCTACTGGTGTCGTTATATGTGTCAAGAGACACGTATGAAGGAAATCATGCGATTTTAATGGTGAGCCCATAGGGTTTTCCGAGACTTGGGTAGAATGCCTGAGGGGAACCATATGACTTTCTTTGACATTTCTAGAGGACTTTGCATGACCCAAATATTATACCAAAGGAGCATCTTGAGATCTAGGTGACATGTCCTGGTGCTATCTCATATCTAGGATGTTTCATGAAAAGTTCATTAGGGCAACATATGTGTTCTTTGCGTATGTATCCCACCTTTAGTATTTTTTATATCCTTTATATTGTGAATTACTTTGATTATATCAGTGTTAGCTTGTTTTGATGTCTCATGCCACCTAATAGGTGTGCGGGATGTTCTTAAAGTGTCTTACCAAAAGTCCTTAATGTTATATATTTTTATCATGCAATTTTCTTATACATGGTGCATGGTTGTTATGACTTTTTTCCAGTATCTTACTTGATGAAAATATTTTTGATCATGATATCCACCGCTCCAAAAATCCTGCTCTGGCACAAGGATAAAAAGGGACAAATTATCATTTGGAGAATCATCCTCTTCAAAATAGTAGGTAGTTATGTATTTTTCATACCGGGGTTGGGGATTTATAGGCCTCACCACCCCGATCGTTAATCTCTTTTTGTGGTGAATATCACGTGGATCCAAGCTAGAGTCGGTGCAAGCTTCATCAATATGCATCGTCACGATTCATTATCATGGATATATCTAGGATCATCAATAGATTTTCAATGAAAATGATCTCATCCCATCAAATTTTCTATATTATAACCAATTAATTGGTAATTTATTGAATCATGTGTGTAGGATGATGAAATTTTATATTATCATATTGACATGTCCAAGTGATTTTTTGAGATCAGAGTGACAATATAAATGAATTTATATGATATCAGGTTGACTTACCAGTGAGTGTCATGAGATTGTTCTACATACAACCTTAACACATCGCAAGGGTTTTATGACCATGATAGGATCCCACCACATCTTATTTTTATTTTCTTTGTTTAATTTACAATGTTCAAGAGTGAGGAAATATTGCATGAGTGATTTTAAATAAAAATACTCTACATCTTGGTGATGAGTCATATGACCAATAAATACCCTAAGGAGATTCATGATCATTTCTTGGAAAATTCCATATATATTTCCTTAGAGAGTCAAAGGGGAAGTGTGTGGTTTCTTAGGCATACTCGAGGCTCTTCGTGTGTTGAGGATGACATGACTATAGTTCTTTGGAAGGTGAGGTAGACATCTCTCCAGGGTCTCACGGTGTCTTGCAGATCACTAGGGGAACATCACATGATGTTTACAATCACAAGTGGCTCCCTCCTCCTCACAATTTATTTAATATGTTTTATTTTAAAAATACTTGGGGGTGTTATGATTTTCATGATGTTGATGAAGAAAACAAATTTTTATATTGATGGTCCATTGTGTGAGTTTTACGACCGCAAGTGGCCTCCGCCTTTTGGTCATTTTCCTCTTATTTTGGAAGCATTTTTAGATGGGTTAGAAGGCACTCAGCAGTTAAAAAACCACGTGACCTGGGGGAGCTCATCTTATTGCCACCACATGATCACTGGTTGTCTGGGGTTCTTTCACAAATGTAAAAGGAATTTTGATGGATATTATGTAGGCTATATGCGACACATGGTTCCTTATAATGACATCATGATGGTCACACGATCACATATATCTTAGAGGATTATGTGATCCATGAGTCTCTTCCACCTTCTACTTACTTTTCTATTTTATAGAAAATAATACCACTATTAAGGTATTTCTTAATTTGTGAATTTTCAGATGCCCAATTGATGGGTATCAACAGTTCAAATAAACTTATCCCCTTTTCTAGTTAACTTGGTTAGTGGATTATAATGTAATGAAATGTTTTTTAAAAACCTCTTATAATATCCCACTAAACCAATGAATCTATGAATCTCAGTTTATGTAATAGGATGAGGCCACTACTCTACATTCTATGTATTTGTAGGGAAAAATGATATTCCTTTATTGGTTAAAATGTTCCCCCAGAATGTAACATTTTGTAACCAGAACTCACATTTTTTGAATGTCCCAAAAATATTATCCTTCCCGAGAGTTCCTAATATATCCCTTAGATGATCCTCTTTCTGCTCAATAAATTTGGAGTATATCATAATTTCAACAATAAAAACAAACATGAATGTGTCAAGGTAGTCCTTAAAGACTCTATTAATCAAATCCATAAATATACCCAGATCATTAGACAATTAGAAGGGCATAAAAAACTCATAATTACCATATCTTGTTCAGAAGATATTATTTGGAATATATTATTTCATCAACCTCAATTGAAGATACAAATATCAGAAGCCAATCTTGGAGAAGAATTGATCCCCATGAAGTTGGTCAAATAAATCATCAATACTTGGGAGAGGTTACTTGTTCTTCATTTTGATCCCATTAAGTTATCTATATCAAGTGAATAGATGCATTGATCCATAATTCTTCACAATGAGAATAGGGTATCTCCAAGGAGACAAACTTGGTCAGATAGATCCCCTCTTTAGAATATCTTGAAGTTTAATCTTTAATTCCTCTAACTCCATATTTTCAATTCTATATGGGGGCATTGAGATCGGCATGGATCCAGGTAAGGGTTCAATGGATAACTCTACCTCTCTTTCTAGGGGAGGTCGAGGTAACTCTTCAGGAAATATGTTAATGTATTCCCAGATGATGGGGACATTCTCTATTGTTATACTTTGATTTCCTTCTCGCTCTTCATTGATCATGCCCTTAAAGATGGATATGGTAGGTTGTTCTAGACAAAGCTCATGCCGGGATGTCTCTCCATTAAAATTGAGTATGGTTTGTTCATTCAAGACTAATAAAATTGAATTTCCTTTGAATTTGATCATAGAATTATAATTTGAGAGACAGTTCATCCCTACTATAGTGCCAAATTCTTTTATGGGAATGAATACTAGATTTGTGATGAGATTTTACTCACCAATGTTAATAATATCATTTCTATTCACTATTTATGCTAGGATAATTCCTCAAGTATTATTGAATGATAACTCCACTTCAAGTAGCTGAGGGATTAATTCCATATTCTATGAAAACTTGGATGAAATAAAGGAATTCATAGCACCAAAATCATACAATGTACTTTCTAGCTTTGAGATCATAAGTATTTTACTTTCCACCACATCATTCAGAGCCTCCAAATTAGTCTTTTTGATAGAAAATTATCCTCATTTTTCTTTTGGGCTAATCCACTTTTGATGGTGGTTCCCCTCTATTATCTTCCGATTTGGACATTGATTGTAAAAGTGACCATGTTTTCTAAACATGAAGAATTACACTTCTGACTGGGCCTACACCATATTTCTTTTATTATTAGTGTTGAGAAGTTGCGGCTTCATATAACACTAAGAGTTTCAAGCTATATGGAAATCTCTTCCGCACTTGTATCACATTACACTAACAATATGAACACTACAAAAAATGGCCTTTTGTGACAGGTTATTTGGGATGGGGGAATCAACCCGTCACAAATAATTTATTTTTAGCGACGGGACTTGGGGTCCCATTGTAAAAAGTTAGGCGCAGTTTGGATCAGTTTGAGAACCAAACAGCATGAAGGTTATTTGCGATGGGGAGTCACCCCCCGTCGCAAATACCCAGCAGCGATAAATACTATTTGCGACAGGACCCATCACAAATACCCTTTTAACTGCCGACAATAATTAATGTGGCCGAAGGTATTTGCGACGAGTCCCGTCACAAGTAGTAGCATTTGTGACGGGAGTCCCATCCCAAATAGTATTGTCGCATCTAATCTAACCAATACACACCCCATCCAGTTTTCTCATTCTTCCCCTCTACTTTCTCTCTATCTTTAAACTCTAATTTTAGAGTGAAAAATTCTCTGAGTTAATTTTTTTTACAAAGAAGTTTTTGAAGTTGTCTCCACCTATAAGAGATCAAGTTTAAAGGTATTTATGTTTTATTTAATTTAATATTTATTTTATTTTTTATATTAACTTTAATTATTGTTAATTAGTTGTAATTGAAATAGATTTAGATTGTTTTGTCATCAATATTTATTTGTAATAATAAATTTAAATTATTAGTACTAATTACTAATAATTAGTAGCAATTAGGAATTATTAAAGATAATTGATAATGAATATAAATAATTAGCGGCAATTAGTTATTAGTAGCAGGAATTTGTAGTAATTAATAATAATTAACGCTAATTAGTAATAATTTGGAATAAATAAAAATAAGTAGTAAAAAATTGTAATAAATACTAATAAATAGTAACAATCAGTAAAAAATTGTAATAAATACTAATAATTAGTAATAAATACTTATAATTAGTAATAAATAATAATAATTAGTAATAAATACTAATAACTAGTAATAAATACTAAAAATTAATAACAGTTAGTAATAAATACTAATAATTAGTAAGAATTAGTAATAAATACTAATAAATACTATGAATTAGTAACAATTAGTATCAATTAGTAACGATTAGTAAGAATTAGTAATAAATATTAATACTTAGTAATAATTTGTAATAAATACTAATAATTAGTAATAAATACTAATAAATAATAATAACTAGTAATAACTAGTAATAAATAGAAATAAATAGTAATAAATAGTAATAAACAGTAATAAATAGTAATAAAATAGTAATAATTAGTAATAATTAGTAATAAATAATAATAATTAGAATAAATAGTAATAAATAGTAATAAATAGTAATAAATAGTAATAAATAGTAATAAATAGTAATAACTAGTAATAAATAGTAATAAATAGTAATAAATAGTAATAAATAAAAATAAATAGTAATAAATAGTAATAAATAGTAATAATTAGTAAGAATTAGTAATAATTAGTAATAAATAATAATAAATAGTAATAAATAGTAATAAATAATAATAATTATCAATAATTAGTAATAACCAGTAATAACTGGTAATAATTAGTAATAAATAGTAATAAATAGTAATAAATAGTAATAAATAGTAATAAATAGTAATAATTAGTAATAATTAGTAATAATTAGTAATAATTAGTAACAATTAATAATCATTAGTAATCATTAGTAATCATTAGTAATCATTAGTAATAAATAGTAATGATTAGTAATAAATAGTAATAAATAGTAATAAAAAGTAAAAATAGTAATAAATAGTAATAAATAGTAATAAATAGTAATAATTACTAATAAATACTAATAGTTAGTAATAATTAGTAATAATTAGTAACAATTAGTAATAATGACTAATAATTAGTAATGATTACTGATTAGTACTGATAGTTTCTGATAATTCCTGATGATTAGTAATAATTAATAATTATTAGTAATAATTAGTAATAATGAGTAATAAATAGTAATAAAGAGTAATAAATAGTCTTAAATGGTCATAAATAGTCATAATTAGGGATAATTTGGGATAATTAGGGATAATTAAGGATAATTAGGGATAATTAGGGATAATTAGGGATAATAAGAGATAATTAAGAAAAATTAGCAATAATTAGGAAATTTTTTCATTAATTAGAAAAAATTAGAAAAAATTATGAATAATTATGAATATTTTGGAATAATTAGAAATAATTAGGAATAATTAGGAATAATTAGAAATAACTAGAAATAATTATTAAAAATCAGAAATAATTAAGTAAAATTAGCAACAATTCGGAAAAATTAGCAATAATTTGGAAAAATTAGCTATAATTAAGAAAAATTAGCAAAAATTAGGAAGAATTAGAAATAATTAAGAAAAAATAGGAATAAATTATAATAAATTGTAATAAATTGTAAGAACTTGGTACAATTTCCAATGGATTAGCGACACTCCTTTTGCTCGATGACTCTTCTCCTTTCAACTCTCACCAAATCAAAAAATTATGAAAAATTTGATTCTACTAATGCATATCCAATCTCGTATGCACGAGATTGGATATGCATTCTTAGTTCCATATTTTTCATAATGTTTTCAAGTAGTGACAGTTAGAAGAAGATGATTCATTGATGAAAAAGGGGTTCTTTTGTCTGACAACTCATTTACTTGAATATTTCTCACACTGAAATCACAATGAAGAATCTAGTTGGAGGTACATTTATAAATTCTCATCTTTACGAGAATGGATATGCATACCCTTGAGAAGATTCTTTATTGTGATTTCAGTGTGAGAAAGTTTCATGTAAATGAGCAGTTAGACAAAAGAGTAACCATCAATCCACTGGAAATTGTGTTGCCCACAATTAGTGGTAATTAGTAAGAAGTAGCTGAAATTATTTATCCTCTCTTTTATGGATAGTTTTTTTATTATTTCAAATTATTAAAAAACAGTAATGATTTTATATTTTGTAGAAAAAATGGAATAAGGAAGTCAAAAATAGTCATTATCAAATGATCACACTTGGATAAATCAATATAGAAATCCAAAAAGTTCCAGTTTAAATCCTATATATATTGAGGGTGTTAAAGATTTATTATCATGTGAATCATCAAAACCATAATTTTTTCTAGAAGGCACAATTAAGTGTCCTAGTAAAAAATGTCCTCTAAGAATGTTTGACACATTTAACAACATTAGGGGACATCTCTTTCATTTTGGTGTTCAACCAGATTATGTTTTTTAGTATCAATATAGTGAACATAGTTCCAGATAAGATACTAATTATTTGATTCCAGATCCATTGTGGTTTCCAAATTTAGTAAATGATGTTGCAGATCCATCTGTTCAACAAACTGAAACTCAGGATGAAATTGATTTAACTCCTGAGTTGGCACCATCTGAATTTTATGAGTTGTTGAGGTCTGACGAGGATGCATTATAGCCTAGTTTCAAGATAAGAAAATTAGAAGTGGTTGCAAAATTTATGGCTATTAAATCAAAAAATGGAATGTCAAACAACTATTTTGATCATATATTTTCTTTGGGTAGAACACTGTTACCTGAAGGAAATGTGTTTACTGTAGATTACTATGAGAGTAAGAGGTTGGTTTGTAATTTGGGCCTTAGTTATTAGAAGATTCATACATGTGAGAATGATCACATCTTATATTTAGGTGAAAATGAGTCGTTGAATAGTAACCCCACATGTAGAAAGTTTAGGTATAAAGAAGCTCAACTGGGGATTTCTGGATTGAATCCTATAAATAAGTTGAGATATTTCCTACTTACACTAAGGTCGTAGTGTTTATTTATGTCTCAGAACATAGCACCAATGATATCACGACACAAAACCAAGATTTCAACTGGTAAAAGCTTGAATCATACATATAATGGTAATTCATGGAAACATTTTGACTGAGTGCATCCGTCTTTTACTTTAGAAACCCATAATGTGTGATTAGGTATTTATACTGATGATATCTATCTGTTTGGTTCTTATGGTAGTCTCTATTCATGTTGCCCTGTCTTTATAACTCCACACAATTTACCTCCATGGATGTTGATAAAGGAGCCTTATATATTTTTGACCTTATTAATCCTAGTACATACAAAAAATAATATTGATGTCTATTTGAAACCATTGATTGATGAGTTAATTTCATTACAGAGTAATGGTGTGAGTACATATGATGTTGCTGTGAAACAAAATTTCCTACTAAAAGCTGCATTAATGTAGATAATTAGTGACTTACCGACATATGGAATGTTATCTGGATGGAGTACACATGTTCTGAAATCATGTCCTTACTGTATGGGAGACAACAAAGCATTTATCTCGTTAATGGAAAAAACTTGGTATTTTGACTGTCATCGCAGATTTATTGCAACTTATCATCCTTTTTAGAGGAAAAAATATCATTTAATAAAAGGTACAATTAGAAGGAATGAATCTACAAAAATTATCACAGGTATAGATTTAAAATCAGTTGTATTTTTTTTACATCCCATCACATTTATTCCAATAAAAAACAAATAGAAAATTCATGGATTTGGGAAAGAACACAGTTGGATAAAACAGAGCATTTTTTGGGATATTCCATGTTGATATGATTTGTTGGTCTGCTACATGTTGGATTTCATGCCTATTGAGAATAACTATTTTGATAATTTATTTCATACAATTTTGGATATACTAGGCAAGACCAAAGATTATGTAAATTCATAATTAGATCTTTCCCAAATTTGCAGGCGAATGGAACTTGAACTGTTTGAAAATCCCAGATCACAGAGGTTAAAGAAGACAAAAGCAACTTATACAATGTCCAAATAGAGTTGTTTATTATTTTTTAGTAGATTGCAGGTTTGAGACTTCCAGATGTCAATGATTTTTATTTGGGTATATGTGTTATGAATGGTCATATTACCAGATTAAAAAGTCATGATTTTCCTATTGTAATGGAAAGAATTATACCAATTAGATTAAGATGTTTGTTGAATTATATGATTTAGGATTCGATAATAGACATATCATATTTTTTTTCAACATATTTGTGCGACGACAACAGACTATGATGCACTAAGAAAACTGGAAGAAGATGTCATTGTAATTATATATAAACTGGAGAAAATCCTCCCACTGACTTTATTTGACTCAATGGAGCATATAATATTAAATTTTCCACATGAAGAAAAATGTGGAGGTCTAGTAAAGTTTCAATGGATGTACCCATTCGAGAGACACATGCATAAATGGAAGAAAAAAGTACATATCAATGCTTCAGTTGAAGTCTCAATTGTTGAAGCTTATTTGCAAGAAAAAATTAATTTTTTTTTCTTTCACTATTTTGAATCTAAATATACATAAAAATAAAAATGCTTGGGATAGAACAAGGGGAATATTGATGACGAAATGGAAAATAAATTATCAGTCTTTAATCAGCCAAATGTTGGCTTCAGTGGAGTTCATGAACGATGGAATTCAGATGATGAACATCACAGATCTCATTCACATGTTCTGTTCAATTTTAAAGAAATGACATCATTTATACGGTGACTAATTCTATCACTTATTCTATAATTTATGTTATAACAAGTAAACTTATTTAATTTATTGGTTATATGATAATCATATCATGAAATAACTTCTACAAATTATAGCAGCTACTCTTGAAGAACACTGGAAAAAAAAATCTCAATGATTTCAAAAACTGGTAACATAAATTATTGATGGTTAAATATATCAATTCAATTTATTATTTATTATATTGATAATTTTTTTACAAATTCTCAGGTGTCTCAAAATACTGATAAAATTGATAAGAGACTATGTATATTGAGTAAAACACCATCCAAAATGGTTAAATATTATAATTCATATGTGGTGAATGCTTTTTGATTTCATACATGTTCATATGGGGAATAAAAAAACAATGAACAATGGATTTTTTTGAGAGGATATCCTCATAGAGAAACTGATGTTCAATTTTACAGCATGCTGGATGAAATTATTAAACTATGTTATCTAGGAAAAAATTACACAATGATGTTTAAATGTCGGTGGTTGGATACTGAGAAAGGATTGAATGTTTATCTGACTCATGGAATCATCAATATTAAATATAAAATTATTCTTGTAGTAAATGAACCATTTTTACTGGCTCAATAGGCACAAAAAATTTATTATGCAAAGTATTGTTCTACTTCAAGAGACCTGAGTGATTAGTGGAGCATAATAAAAATGAAATCTCGGGAAAATTAGTTCACTAAAAGTGAATGTGGTTCCGCTGACATGCAAGAAATTGAAATTTTTCAAGAGAATACTGAAAATCCATATTGTTTAGAAATAGACATTAATATCGATGATGACACCCCATAATTAAGGGTCGATGGTGACGATGATATTAATGATGTTACAAATAAATTTTAAATGACAAGAGGGGATGAAAATAAAACTCATATAGATATTGATGATGCTGAGGAGGAATATGAAGGCATTGACATATGATGATGAAGGTTAACATTGACAAAGTTAAATCCTGGTTATAATCATAACTAATATATATCTATATATAATAGTTATTTTAAATTTTTTTTCTAACAACAATCATTTTGTTTTTTAGATGAATAATGATATATTTCATGATTTGAAAGAGGATAATATGCCTTTGGATGAAAGGGATT
This sequence comes from Viscum album, assembly GCA_963277665.1. Lineage (NCBI taxonomy): Eukaryota > Viridiplantae > Streptophyta > Magnoliopsida > Santalales > Viscaceae > Viscum > Viscum album. The sequence continues at coordinate 137,128,251 of OY728131.1, forward strand.
TGGGATCATCTGACCTTCATCCGACTGTTGGTTCTGGGGGTACGTAGAGTTGGCGTGATCTTGCATGACTGATGATTCCTGAACATATCCCTGAGTGACAACCACATCTTGGCTTCAATCCATTCACACAGAGGTATGGTAACCTATGCATTTTAGTTAGCTTTCATTAATTTATTTATATACTAATTATTTTATTATTTATTATTTTTTCACATTTTTGTGCATGTAGTTTTTGGATAGAGGAGTGCTACCTTGAGCAATAATTTTCTCATCCATGGATCACATGGGAAGAGATTCCCGTTGATGTGTAGCTCGACATGTTCCATCATTGGTTGATAAGTAAATACTGAATATTTATTATGAAATTTATTTCATTAATATATTGATATTATAAATTATTTTTAAGGTTTATGGTATCCCATCAATGATATCATGCATGATTTTATCCACGCAGCATGTGAGGTGTCTATGCGTGACCTTTTCCGTCAGTTTTTCACAATTTGAGAAGGACAACAATTAAGAAAGTATGAGTGATAGTATTTGATGAGTCGTGTAGAGCCCATAGAATAGAGTACATTTCATCTCAAATTTGGGATGGATTATGTTCACACTGGTTGGGAGGTGGATTTTAGAGGAGATCTTCATTAGGCTGGCAGAACCAAGGGAGATAGGAGGTGACAAATCAAGGTGGTAGTCGTACATTCAGTAAATATAGAGAGCATCTGGTAAGTATCGTTTTTAAATATTTTATAAAACATTAAATATAAAAGGTTTATTTTATATTCATATAGGTAGTTGAACAGTCCGATATTACAGAGTACGATGTTTATCAGAGGATGTACAGTGATCCAGACACAGGAGAGATTAGAGGTGATCACCAATGTCAGATTGTGGTCAATATTATTTTTTTTTTCAGTTTGAAAATTATTTTCATATAATATTTTCACTATTTTAATTTAAAATTAAATTGAAGGAGTCATATGAGGCCGCAAATTCTCAGGCACAGGCTGAGAGTCAGCCAGAGATGGCTGATCAGACTAGTGCCCACTATTTCGATGAGGTGACATAGATGCAGGAGTCCAAGTATGCCTTTGAGAAGGGCCAAATAGTTGGTATTACCTCTCATTTGACTCTAGGAAATTATTATGGTACTTTTTTGATATCGACATCCAGCTCGAGAGGAGATCGTGTAAAGGAATCATCTTATGGCTCACAGTATCAGGAGCAGCTGTGAGCTTAGAGTGAGCTTATAGAGAGTTTGCAGAAGCAACGGGAAGAGATGCGCCAGTAACAGTAACACGAGGATGATATGTGTCGATGACAGTAGTAGCAACAAAAACATGAGGAGGAGATGATTCGATGGAAGTAGCAGCAACACGATCAGATGAAGTACATGTGTCGTCTGACTCATAATTTAGGGATGGAGTTTCTCCCACTATCTCTTCCAGCTCCTCCACCTCCTCTAGAAGACTATCTCCCCCGTGATTTTTTGTTATGTTAAAAACATTTGAATTCAAGATTTATTGTAATATGAACTATTTATAGTTTCCGTCTTTTATATTTGTGCGAATATTTCATATTTCATTTTTTTTAATTTTTATTTTTTTTAATATTTTTTTATTTTTTTATTTATTATTAGTATTATATTTTTTAATGTTTTTTATTTTACTAATAATAATAATAATATTTTTTTTATGATTTTTTATATATTTTTTCAAATATTGAAAAATTTAATATTTAATATTTTTTTATTTTTTAATAATATTAATATTAATTTTTCATTAATTTTCCATAATTTTATTTTATTTAGTATTTGCGACGGGACCTTTTACGATGGGGTCCCATCACAAATAATTTATATTTTTTTTAAAAAGTATTTGCAATGAGAAAAAGGGCTCGTCGCAAATACTTTTTTGCGATGGGCCCATCACAAAGGGTATTGATATATATAAAATTTATAAATAAAGTAATATTTGATATGGGAAATGAGACCGTCACAAATAATTTTTGCAACGGGTTCATCACAACACATTTTTTATATATAATGTATATAACCAGAGAGATATTTGCGACCACATTTTTTGTAACGGGATATTTACAATGGGACCCCATTGCCAAATCACATTTACAACGGGATCCCATCACAAATAGCCCATTGCAAATACCTCAAATTCTAGTAGTGGAAGTTACCTAGATTCTTCTTCTCACATTTTTTTCATGTGGTAAGTTTCACTATCTTTCCACATATTCTAAGATCAAACATTCTCTTTGAGTTTGGATATGTTAGTCTCTTCTTCTCATTTTATCTATGTGACCATTTAATCTCTTTGAAATCCATTTCAACCTTCATAGAACCCCGCACTATCTTCTCATACCCCAATGGCCTGAAGGGATCCTTTTTTATTTATTTTTTCGACAATAACCTTTTTAATTGGGCTAAGAGAGAACCCTTACCTGACCCATAAGACAAGTGAAAAAAGGACCAATATATGACCTGAAGGCCCTGAGGCACAATGCCCAATACATGACCCAATGTCCCAACCCACTAGAACTGCCCCTCCCCAATATGTCCATTATTGTAGACAACTAGATCCCCACACTGCCTTGCTGACCAACTAGCATTTCCCTATGAAAATATATATGGTGCCTAGTCCCGATGGTGATAGACATACGACTTCATTATTCAAATCGAGTTAACGCTTCTCTAGTGAATGATTTATTGCTTTGAATCCTCTTCTGGGCCTAATCTGTGTGGAATATAGGATGCTCATTTGCCTTTGTGACCAAAATTCCATGTGGCTCGAAGGTCTTTGGGTGGACCAAAGGCTCTGTGGCCCATAGGGCCAAACCGGTGGCCCAAAGGCTCAAATATATGAATAGTTATAGCTGCTAAAATGCCTTCTATGGTACCTACTACAGTAGTAAAATTTTTTCATCCACCATGATTTGATCTTGGGTTTCATGCAGGCGGACATGGTGTGTTAACCACTCGGCTACCACCCAAATGCCACACTATCTCCCCATAGCTTTCATAGTCTCTATTTGATATATTATTTTGTAGATGGGGTCTCATTCAACTGATAAATCTATCAGACATTACCATAGGATCTATAAAATATTTATAGGTGTTTTAGGAATGTCTTGTAAAGTTAATTTCAATGAATCCCACTGATTCATTTTCCATATGCTTCATTTTGAGTAACTCCTTATCCATTTTTGTTCGCATCTAATGGGGAAAATATTTAATGAAAATGATTCCCCTAAACTCTTCCCACTACATAGTATTGATATACCTTCATAGAATCCTATTTTTAATTGGTTTCCACCACTGATAAAATTATCCTTATAAGTGTTATACCTCTATAGATACTTTCTCTATCTCTGAACAATGGATTACTAAAAATATATTTTCTATAGAGCTTATACATTGTTCAGAAATCAATGATTCATTAGATCCAATGAAGAAGGGTGTCATTGACACATGAAGGGATCAATGGAAAGATGTTCCATTCAAGGTGAATTTGGTCTCTCAATATGACTGAAGTTATTATTCATAACTAGAGTTATTTAATTCATCAACCTCATGGTGTTTTCCATTCCATAATTCATCAAAATGTCACTAGTTCATCATCTGTTGCACTCATCATTTACATGGTTCCTCATATTTCCCACCATTTTCATAATATAAGAAAACCTTAATGAGAAATGTGTTACTTTTATAAATCTTATAATTCTAAAGGGATTTATGTCTTAAAAAATCGTTCTTAAATATTTAATTAATCTCATATAATAAGAAATACATTTTATATATATTCTTTATAATGGTTTATAAAAATCTTGCGATTAGCTAAACATATCCACTGAGTGTGTCAAACTAGGAGTGCCACAAGGCCTATTTTCATGAACTAGTTCTTGTTTGATTCTGGAACAAAGTGGAGTTTTTGGGTGTTACCCATAGTTACATTTGTGCCAGATCCACATCAACTTGTTCATATCCAGACAAGGATATCTTTTCTCGTAAACCACTTTATTAATACTTCAGAAAAATACCAGGATGTTTTACTATATTTAGAATTGTTCCTAGGGTTCTTCCTAATGATCTCAAGTACTAATTTATACAAATAACTAAACCATATTTTCATACTGATTATGTCATCTCATCATTTAATTACCTAACTTTGTATTACATTTTGTAGAGTATCTTTTAATGTTTTGTTTTTTTGGAAAGAGGGTACATGATATAAAAAACATAAAAAAATTATTCTAATCCACATGACTGGATTATTCATCTGTTCATAGTAAGTTATATTTACCGCATCTCATAACCTAGGGACATACATCAAAGTAATGGGGAGATCATGATTCATAGTAAGTGAATTTACAAGAGATACATATAACCTGTGATGTTGAGTAATATCAATAAGAACATAAGGTATAATGATAAAGCATGAGAAAGAGGAATATCATAGTATAAAGAACATGAATCATAACATATAAATGTGGCTATAACTTTTAAATGAGTCATTTATAATCATATAACCAAGGTTTCATAAATAAAAAATTACCAACGTGGTTTAATAGGACATCATATAACATGTCATCTCTAGGGATGAAATTACTTAACCAAATAATTAGAGCACTATTATCGAGAAAAAATAATATGTATTAATTTCTTGTGATCCTAGTAGATCATAAAAAATCACTTCATTAATAACCCATAGAGAATAAAGAATGGATTTCTTATAAAAAATTGTGGCAAACAAAAGAGATTAAAGACATGATCAATACGTCATTTTAAACCCCTAAATGGATATATGGGTTTCATATATGTAAATACAGAATTAAAAATAAAATTTTAAATTCTATTTGAATACCCATTGGAATGAAAATAATTTTAGGTCTTAAAATAAAAATGAAATGATAATTACTCATGTAAAATAGGGAAGTTTGAGAATAAAATTTGGCATCATGGCGGGTATAAAACTTGATTTTAGAAAATGGTAAAATGAGATGGGTCAACGGTATACAATTCATAAAATAATATTAATATATTAGTTGCATAATAGAAGATGGATAAATTAATTTTCTTAGAAATTTGAAGACATTCTACAAAATGGAACCTCGAATGGAAAACAGAAGTGAATATTTCCCTTACCTTGAAGAGTTGTACCTAAAACATGGGGATAGAATCTTGGGGGATTGAGGGAACCTTGGGGGGTCTCGTTGGGAAGAAAAGTCACCAGAATATCATAGATGATGTATTGGGAGTTAATGGATATGGATAAATGGGATGGTATTTATAGGACATGTGGAGGAATTGTTTAATAATTTTGAAATATAGGCCTTGGAAAACTAGGTTGTGGAAAATTAAAAACCATTGGCATACCTATGTTTTTTTATCATTATAATTGACACTTGGGTCACATTTAATTTTATTTTAATCCACTAAAACCGAAATTAATTTTAAAATACATATTTTGGCTTGGAAACGTGAAGATTCATCAAGGTAATGTTTTAAAAAACAAATTTTCAATTTTAGACAGTGTAATGTAACTCATAGTATTAAAAAATGAATAAAATTTAATAAAATAATTAATAATAATAAGAAAATTAGGTCTTGGATTTTGTATAATTAATTATTACATCATTATGACATAAATATAATGTCATAAAATATAAATAAACCCTAAAATTGTATTTTTTAGTATTCCACAAAAAAAGTATTTTTGAAAATTATCATAAATTCACCCAAACAAAAATTCGACATGCAGATTTCAAAAATGATATTTATTTTATCATAAAAATTATATAAATATTAGAATATTAGCTTTTAAAAATAAAGATTCACATTTATTTAAAAATTTCAATTTTAAGGAAAATTTTATTTTTTCCACTTATAAAAAATTTCCTAGGCCATTATAAAATTATTTTATCATTTATTTTTTATTTAAAAGTGTTTTAAAAAGGCTATTTAATATTAAAAAATACTATTCATAATACCTTGGAGATATATAAGAAATGTATATATTTTATAGAAAAATACAATTATAGTTTATTTTCTTCCTGAAATCAAATTATAAAATTCATATCAATTAAAAATATATTTTATTAAGAAAAACTATTCTTAAAAGGAATTGATGGTGTAACACCTAGATGTTTTTATGAAATATTTTCTTTGATTAATTTTCACCCTTCAGTATCTTTCTTTCCACACAATCTTGAGTTTAAAAGAACCTCAAGATGCCCTTAGTATAAAATTATCATTACAACCTATCCATTATGTTAGCGAGAATAAATATAACCAAATTTTAAAAATCTTTGATAAATGTAAATCAATTATATGTCGTATTAGTTAATTGAGTGAATTACTATTAGTGAATTAAATTAATAAGATATTTATGTTATAAAATTAAAAATATATTTTTGATATTCATCAAATAGATATTTTCTTCATAATATATGTATAAACCCTATTTATTGTATAAAAACCAATACATTTTAAAAGAATGTTTTTCTACATTTTAATGGTGAACTCTATTTAATTGAAGATTTAGACACATTAATAATTTTAATATGATTATTTAAAAATGTTCTTTGGAATTGGGATATAAAAATTTACTTTGTTTAAATTTTTTATATTTTTCTGATAAACTTAATCTTTTGATGAACAATAAAAATATGATAAATTTTAATTAAAAATAACTTTTTTCATTGAGTTAATTTATATGGTTAAATTATAATATTTAATGGTTTTAAATTATAAATAGAATATATTTTTACCATTTAATATAATGTAACTTATTATCATTAATTTTACATTGAATTCATAGGTAAAAACATTTCAAACTTTTGCAATGTTTTAACTTTTAAAACCCGTTTTCTCATTTCAACAATGAGATTAATTTTAAATTAATTAATGGAACTTATGTGTATTGAATTTGGAAAAAATGGATTATATATTTGGAATTATTAGTTCGAAATTATCTTAATAGGCTACTTTTATTTTTGGGCATTAGGAACAATAACTACGATAAATTTTATTTACCACAGTTAAAGGTAAATCAGGTAATTAAGGGTAAAAATAATATTATAAAATTACCCTAAAACTTTTCTTAATATAATTGGATGATTATATTTCACCATAAAACATACTTGGGTCGAAATGGTATCTGTTATAACACACTTGAAAGAGATTAAGGCATTTAATTAATTTTATTTAAAGAAAAGTGAAATATGTCTCACTCAAACTTTAATAATTAATTTATTTTTAATATAAGGTTATATTTAATATAAATTCGATTATAAATACTGATTTTAAAGATAAAATGTTTTAATTTATCATGGTAATTTATTTGTAATTTTTAAGAAATATATAATTACCTTAAAAGCTTATACATTAATGATGCAGAAATTGTTTATTTAGTGAAAAAACAATATTATAGTTTTTATTAAAATAATAATACCCTTAAAAAGGCCCAAAAACTTGGCCAAACTTTATAGGTCGAGTATATCTAAACCATAACCACTCAATGGTCTACTTTTTGACCATTTTGAGCCTTATAAAAGAGATTATAACACTTATATTATTTTATTTTAAATGATGTCAAAGTTTTCACCTTCATAATTTAATAAATATAACAATTTAAATGTTGGTTTTTTAGAAGGTAAATTAATGTAAAGACCCTGAATTTCCATGTAATTTTTTTTAATTATATGGGAATTTTACAAGTCTGGGAAAAATTACGGCGCGTGATTTCGAGGCCTGGTGTGCCCGTAATGAATTTATGAACTTTTTTTGGGTAAGTTCAGTAAACGTATGAGAGGGTTATTTTAACTTTTAAACCAGTGCTCGGAATTGAAACAGAGGGCACCATTGAACTCACAGCGCTGATATTCTCTTAAGGATACCTTCACCTTGACCATAGTAGGTCGAGGGTGAAAGATTTATTTTGTGTTTTTTGTGGAAATGAAAAATAAAATAAAATAAACTTTTATTTTATTTCTAATAAAACCGCCCACATGAATGTTAAAGAGGTCAGGACCACCTGAACTAAAACACCCATTATGAATTCCTAAAGGTGGGGACCACCTGAACCCTCTTAATGGGAGAAACCCCTTGAACTCCCTCATTAATAAAGAGTTAACCCATGGTCTGCCTCCAAAATTTATTATTCCAACGTGGTGAAATTAATTGTGCCAACAATTAATTAAGCCAACGTAAATTAAATTGATAGACTTAATTTAATAAGTTTGCACCTGTCATTTTTTCGGGTTGGAGATTGTTGGAAAATGGAGAATCTTGGGAGAGCTTGGAGAAACTCATCTCCCACGAAGAACTTCTCCTCCAAATGAAGAACACCATCTCTATAAAATAACCTTCTTCGGAGACAAGAAAGAGGACGACACATGAGACCAAATTCAGAAGAATGTTGCAGAGGTGAAGATCATTGGCACCCTCTTCACCTTCAATATTTTTATGTCGCGACACATCAATGAACCTTTGAGGTGGGGTTTTGTTGTTTTAAATACCCCTTACCCATTCTTGATGTTCTTCGTGATTCAAAAGTTGTGAACCGCTTGCTACCGCTCTAACGCGGAAGGTGCGAGCTAAACAAACATGGCCCGACTTCTCCAAAATCTCTTGAGGTTTTTGATGAAATCTTTGCAATGGAGGAAGACGGTAACCTGAGGCTGGCTGTACGACGGTGGCGGCGGTGCGCATCTGCGTCTCCCTACGAACAAGGGGCCACAGCTTGTGTCGTGACGACCAAGGGAGGACGGCCGGCCGTGCCATCCACCAGCGAAGGCACAATGCATGAATGCACCACGCGGAGAGGAAGGCTGGCCATCCAGCTAGCCATGGTAGATCTCCACACCGCGGATACCCTACTATACCGCAAATCCTCGCCGCCCCATGGTCACCCCTCACCGAGGGCCGCCCAGGCTGGGCTATGAGGCGGGGCCGCCCAGCGTTGGATGGGCCACCAAGCGCGGGCTGGGTTGGACCCAGTGGGCGAGGCTGACCTGAACCGGACTAGGTCGGCCCAGGCCGGGTCAGGCTAGGTCGGTCCGACCGGGTCGGATCGGACCCGGACCAATTTCGACCCTATATGTTCATTTGGACATAACTTTGGCACTGAGCGTCTGTTTTAAAAACCATCTATGGTGATGAAAATACTGGAGCGAGACGGTACATTTGGTATACCTCACTTGAGATTAGAATAATGTTGGGGTACAATCGGGTTGGATCGAGCATGAATCCAACCAGGCCCTTGGAACTAAAATGCTAATAACTTACAGACCAGGCGTCCGATTGACGCACCGTCTATTGTGTTGAGAACCCTATTACATGAAAGTCCTTTAGGATACTTTTTCATGAGACTTCGTGGTATTTAGATTATCAACCAGTAGCTTGAGGAGCGAACTCTCCTGGAAATGAGCAAGCTTAGTGCGGGTACCCTGTAGCTAGCTCTGAGGATGTACTAGGATCCTGTGTGGGTTTGACGATGTACTGATGATGTACTAGGATTCTGTGTGGGTATGATGATGTACTGAAGATGTACTAGGATCCTATGTCGGCCTTACGATGTACTAACGATGTACTAGGATCCTGTGTGGGTCTGACGATGTACTGACGATGTACTAGGATCCTGTGTGGGTATGACGATGTACTGACGATGTACTAGGATCTTGTGTGAGTATGACGATGTACTGATGATGTACTAAGATCCTATGTGGGTCTGAATATGTACCGACGATGTAATAGGATCCTGTATGGGTCTGATGATGTACTGAAGATGTACTAGGATCCTTTGTGGGTCTAACCATGTACAGAAAATGTACTAGGATCCTGTGGGGGTTTGATGATGTACTAACGATGTACTAGAATCTTGCGCGGGTCTGACAATGTACTGGCGTTGTACTAGGATCCTGTGTGGGTCTGATGATGTACTAACATTGAACTAGGAATCTGCGTGGGTCTGCAATTTGGGATCCTTCGTTGGTCTGCCTCTTAATAGAGTAAAATGATTCAGTAGTTACATCTAATCATCTCTACTACTATACCTAAGTTATACCTAGTATGAGTTGAGTCCTTATCTTAGTGGTGATACCTTTGTGGTATTCTTCTGTATGGAGTACCTGTGTGGTACTTAGCTTCGTGGTATTGCTACCTTTGTGGAATATTTGAGCTTTGGGATTTTTAGTTGGACCCTGTGTTTCCTCATGTTTGAGATGAGTATACTTGATCACTTAGGTATATGTATGGGAATATACCTAAGTATGTTTTTCAGTTGATTTCATGCATTTTGGTTTATCCTTTGTGGATTTTGTGAGACCTTGAGGGTCTTGTGGTCCCTACTGAGTGTCTTCATACTCACCCCTGCACGGGCTATGCCCACACCTTATTGTGTTTGGTGCAGATGACAAACAGTGATGACTAAGGATGAGAGTACTAGGACTGGAGGTAGCTCGGAGGTGGAAATTAGACGAGGCATAACGTAGATACGACCGTTCAAGAGCTCTACCTACCCTTCAGGTAGGATCCTTGGCAGGTGTTCATAGGAGCTGTTTCAGTTTACTTGTACCATTAAATTTTCTTGTACCTTTCAATTGGGATTGTATTCTGGACCTTTTTTACTTACTTCTAACACCCTTTTGCTATATAGTTTACTCATGTTCGTATCTTGCTGTGTTCATAGTTGCATGTGTTTACAAGATATAAAGGCAATGCCTTCCCGGTTTTAGAGAATACGCCTTCGATGCTAGTTTCCAGCCCCTGGACAAGGGAAGGCAGACTTAGGGTAGTTACGGCATGGGCCCTGGGGGATGGGTTGTGACAAATAGGTATCAGAGGAGTCACTTCTACCGTAGAACATAGGAATCTGATCTTTATTTTAGCAGAAATAGTGTTAAGTTTAGTGAGTGTGGTTATCAGTATAGGCAACCCAGTTTTGGTGCGGCGGATGACGTATCCATACACCAGGGCTCTGACGTCTAATTTCCAACTCAGTGCACAAAAACCCTAATTGCGTGTGTGTTTTCTGGAGTTTTCTTTGTGATCTCTTTGAATCAGCCCATCAGGTATAACTTATTGACCGTGCCTCAATTGTTTCTTTTCAGGATGCCTCCACACTGACATCCAGCTAGGGTTCCAGGTATAGTACGCACTGATAGCCCACTGAGCGATGAGGCCTCGGTGTAGGGTCCTCTTCCAGTAGAGGCACCAACAGAGGCACCATCGGTACCATTACCCATTGGGCCACCGATGCCACCAGCCCCAGTAGCAGAGGGTGCATGCCACTTGAGCGCATTTTCACAAGTTTCAGCACCAGAGGCCACCCAGGTTCAGGGGAGAGATGGACCCCCAGGCATGTGAGGATTGGATGGAGGCTGTGGTGAGAGTCTTTCGACTATTAAGGACACCAGATGATCTCATGGTGATCCTTGCCTTCAGTCTTCTATAGGCAGCAACAATAAGATGATGGATCTTGATGCTCTAGGTTCATGATGAGGTGACACTTCTCTGGGGAGACTTTGAGACCCTATTTTGGGAAAAGTTTATCCCAACGACCCTTCATGCAGTGCACATTTAAGAGCTTCTTCATCGGTAGCAGGGCTACATGACTGTGGCTTAGTAATCAGTGAGGTTCACTGACCTCTCACGATACTCAACTGATATGGTGCAAGACCCATTCCTCAGGGCCCGAACCTTTGAGCATGGACTCAGGTGGGAGACCAGGGCTTCTATGATTTCTCTCAGCATCCCGACGCAGGTGGGGGTGTTAGAGCGAGCCCTCTTAGTGGAGAGTTTACTTAATGAGAAGTCACCAGGAACAAGATCCACCGCAGGACATCATATAGCGAAGTCTTCTATAGCTGGCAGCAGAAAGATGTCACATATGTCTAAGTGGACCAGACCTACTAGTGGACGACCACATGATTCAGGATCGGTTGTGTGGGGTACCGGCGATAGAGCCAGTCATGCAAGGAACATGCAGTGTTTCACATGAAGCGGGCAGGGTCATATGACTCGTGACTGTTCAACCCACCATACAGATGATTAGTAGATGGTTGAAGGACTGCCCAGGAAGAGAGAGAGGTTCGACAAGGGAGGTCCGTAGGGAGCAGGCGGAAGTGGTAGAGGAGCTGGTCGTGCAGCTAGTAGTGCGTGAAAATTTGAGATGTTATAGACACCACCACCAGGTGGTCCACCCCAACCATAGGGAGTAGGTGAACAGGGGCGAGCTTAGCTTTAGGTAGCTGAGACTTATGACCATGGTGATATGGAGACGATATGAGGTACGATCTGTGTCTACTCCACCTTAGCTGCAATACTTATAGACATAGGTGTCAATCATTCTTTTATTTCCACTACCCTCATTTGGAGCTTAGAGATTTTTATAGAGCCGTTGGCTCGATCCTTACAGCTAGAGACTCCTATGGGAGAGGATTTGATGATTACACACTGGTGCTGACAGTGTGAGCTTACTCTAGGAGGCGAGAGCTTCAACTGGGATCTCCTAGTATCGACGTCGAGGCCTTATGAGGTCATCTTGGGTATGGACTATTTATCTATAGTCCATGCTCAGATTGACTGTATTAGGTGAAAAGTGCGGTGTGTACACATAGATGGGACAAAGTTTACCTTCACTGGTAAGAAGGGAGCCTTTACAACACAAGATGGACTTACCTGGAGGAGAGTGTAACCGATCAATCATTAGTTGGCTAGCCTTACCCTGATAGCGGTTGATGTGGAGAGTCCGAGCTATCCTATAGTGGTAGACTAGTATGAAGATGTCTTCCCTGGTGATGTTTCTGGTCTACCTCCGCATAGATAGGTGGACTTTTACATTGACTTGTACCCTAGGATGACACTGATATCTACACCAGTGTATCGGATGGCTCCCAAAGAGATTTGTGATCTGTGGGTATAGTTGGAGGACTTACAGGGGAAGGGATTCATTCGGCCCAGTGTTTCTCCTTGGGAAGCCCTGATTTTGTTTTCCAAGAAGGTGGATGGGAGCTTGAGGCTTGTGTTGGACATCAGTGCCTGAAGCAGGTGACCGTGAAGAACAAGTACCCACTCCCATGGATTGATGACCTCTTTGATCAGATGAAGGGAGAATGATGGTTCTCAAAGATAGACCTCAGATCAGGCTATCACCAGCTCAAAGTGAAAGATGAGTATGTGTAGAAGACGACTTTCAGATGTCAGTATAGCCATTATGAGTTTATGGTTATGCCTTTTGGCATGACCAATTCCCCAACAGTGTTCATGGGACTCATGAACAGGTTCTTCCTGACATACCTTGATTGCTTTGTAGTAGTCTTCATAGACGACATTATGATCTACTCAACTACTGAGGAGGAGAATGCCTATCACTTTCAGGTAGTTCTGGAAACACTCTGAGAGAACTAGCTTTATGGTAAGTTCTCAAAGTACCAGTTATGGATCCGAGAGGTGCACTTTCTGGGACACATCATCTCAAAGGATGGAGTTGCAGTGGATCTAGTGAAGATTGAGGTGATACTTGTTTGGGAGCCACCCAATAGTGTGACGGAGGTACGAAGTTTTCTGGGTTTTGATGGATACAACCGGAGGTTTGTTCCAGATTTATCCAGGGTTGCAGCACCTTTATTAGCGTTGATGAAGAAGGGGAAACCCTTTGTGTGATTGGAGAAATGTCAGCGGAGTTTTTAGAATCTGAGGCAGTGGCTGACTAGTGCCCCCATCTTGAGGCATCCAAAGGATGGTGTAGGGTACATATTATACTAAGATGAATTATGGGCCAAAATTAGATGTGTCCTGATGCAAGAGAGAGTAGTGATCACATATGTTTATCTACAGCAGAGACAACATGAACAGAACTATGCTACCCATGACCTGGAGTTAGCAGTAGTGATATTCCCCTTGAATATGTGGAGACATTACATTATGGGAGAGCATTTTACAGTCTAATCGGATCACAAGAGTCTCAGGTATATCTTCTCGAAGAAGTACCGGAACCTAAGATAGTGAAATTGGCTTGAGTTCCTCTAGGACTATGAATTCGAGATAGAATATACTCCTAGTTAGGGGAATGTTGTAGAATATGCACTCAACAAGAGATCTGGTATAAAACTGCTAGGAAAAGCGACAAAGCAGTTGTCCTCTTTGTAGATATCCTTTGTGGATTGAGATGAAGTAGCTTTTCTTCAGTCTCTTACAGTCATTCCCCCACTTATTTAGCGAGTTAGGGGGGCGCAGTGTGGGGATACTGACTGAGAGGCTTGACATGCTCAGATATCCATAGGACATACACCTGATGGATTTTCTGAAGGTGGGGAGGATGTCATTCTCTTCAGAGGAAGTACCATGGTTCTAGTGTCGCTTAGAGAGGAAGTGTTGAGGGAGTTCCACACACCCCCTCTAGCAGTACATACAGGAGTGGTGAAGATGTACCAGGACCTCCAACAATAACACTAGTGACTGGGAATGAAGAAAGTATTAGCAGAGTTTGTCTCTTAGTGCCTCACTTGTCAGCAAGTGAAGGCGGAGCATCAGGTACCATTAGGCTTGGTTCATCTTTTAGAGGTATGAGAGTGGAAGTGGGAGGGAATATCCATGGAATTCATGAGAGGAATTCCACGTACATCAAGAGGTCATGAATCTATCTGGGTGTTCATTGACTGACTCATCAAGTCGCCCCACTTCCTACTGATCAGAGAGATGGGTTCAGTAGAGAGCATGGGATTCCTCTATGTACAGGAGATTGTGTGGATACATAGAGTAACCTCGATGATTTTAACTGATCGTGATACACGTTTTACTTCTTGGCTGTGTAAGGGGTTGCAGGAGGCTTTCGAGACGTAGCTTCATTTGAACACCGCTTTCCATCCTCAGTCAGATGACCAGACTGAGCGGACCATTCAAACCCTCAAGGACATGCTATGTGGTTGCGTTCTCTGCTTCATTCACAGTTGGGATTATCACCTTCCTTTGGTGAAGTTTTCATACAATAATAACTATCACTCCACCATTTGGATGATTCCTTTTGAGGCCTTGTACGAGAGTCCTTTCAAATCACCTTTGTGCTGGACTGACCCAGGGGAGTCACCCCTCTTGGGACCATAGATGGTACGAGCTACCACAGAGAAAGTACATATCATCCAAGAGAAGATAAAGACTATACAGAGCAGTCATAAGTCTTATGCCGATAGGAGAAGGAGACTTCTGGAGTTCGAGGATGGTGACCACGTCTTTCTGCGGGTCTCACCTCAATGAGGTTTGTGGAGATTTGGTCGGGGCGGCAAGTTATCTCTGAGGTTAATTGGACCCTTCTTGGTCCACAAGAGATATGGAGAGGTGGCTTATCGCCTAGAACTTCCCCCTCAAATACACTGGGTGTGCAACGTCTTCCATGTATCCTAGATGAGGGGATATGTGTATGACCCTTCTCACATCATCGACTATGGCGAGCTGGACGTCGACGATGGGGCGACATTTACGGAGGTTCTGGTAGAGATTGAGGATCGATAGGAGTAGGTCCTTCATGGGCGGTCGATACCTCTGGTGTGTGTTTTCTGGTAGAATGGGAACCTCCAAGAGAGCACATGGGAGTGGGAGGCTTAGATTCATGCTGAGTACCCCCACTTGTTTTCCTAGTTTTGTGATGTGGCTTTCGGGGATGCAAATCACTGAGGTGGGGAAAATTTAAAGACTCGGATTTTCAATGTAATTTTTTTAATTATATTGGAATTTTACAAGTCTGTGAAAATTTACGGTGTGTGATTCCGAGGCCCGGTGTGACCGAAATGAATTTCTAAACTTTTTTTCAGGTACATTCAGTAAACGTAGAAGCGAGTTTTTGTAACTTTTAAATCGGTGCTCAGAATTGAAATCTGAGGGCACCGTTGAACTTGCAGCACTAGTATTTCCTTAAGGAGACCTTCAACTTGACAACATTAGGTCGAGGGTGAATGATAGATTTTTTGTTTTTCGTGGAAATGAAAAATAAAATAAAATACACTTTTATTTTATTTATAATAAAACCTCCCATATGAATTTTAAAGAGGTCGGGACCACCTGAACTAAAACCCCCATTTTGAATTCATAAAGGTGGGGTCCACCCGAACCCTCTTAATGGAAGAAACCCCTTGAACTCTCTCATTAATGATGAGTAAATAGATGGAATTACTCCAAATTTATTATGCCAACGTGGTATAATAAATTGTGCCAATGTAAATTAAATTGATAGAATTAATTTAATAAGTTGGCACCTCCCATTTTTTTAGGTTGGAAATTGTTGGAAAATGGAGATGCTTGGGAGATCTTGGAGAAACTCATCTATAATGAAGAACTTCTCCTCCAAACGAAGAACACCATCTCCATCAAATAACGTTCTACAGAGCCAAGAAAGAGGATGACACACGAGCCCGACTTCAGAAGCATGTTGCGGAGGCGACGATTGTTAGCACCCTCTTTTCCTTCACTATTTTCATCTCGTGACACATCAACAAACCTTAGAGGTAGGATTTTGTTGTTTTAAATACTCCCTTACCCATTCATGATGTTATTCATGAATAAAAAGTTTTGAATCGCTTGCTACCACTCTAACGTGGAGGGTGCAGGCCAAATGAACATGGCCCGACCTCTCTGCAATCCCTTGTGATTTTTGATTAAATCTTTGCGATAGAGGAAGATTAAAACCAGAGGCCGACCGCACGATGGGGATGGCAGTGCGCGTCCGCACCTCCCGATGAACAAGGGGCCGCGACTTGTGCCGCAACGACGAAGGGAGGACGGTCGACCGGGATGGCCACTGGCGAAGGCGCGACGCTCGACTGCGCAACGAGGAGAGGATGGCTGGCCATCCGGCCAGCCGCGGTGCACCACTGCACCGCGGCCACCCACTGCACCATGGCCACCTCGCACTGCAGGCCGGGCCAGATCCAGTGGCCCAGGACAACCCGAACCGGACAGTGTCGGCCCGGGCCCCGTTGACCAAAACCGGACCTGGTCGGGCCGGGTCGATCCGACCGGGTCGGACCAGACCCGGACCAATTTTGACCCTAAACGTTCTTTTGTCTATAACTTTAGCACCAGATGTTCGTTTGATGAACCGTCTGTTATGCAAGAAATCTTGGAGCGAGATAGTCTTTTTGGTATTCCCCACTTGAGATTTGGATAAAGTTGGTGTACAGTCGGGTTTGATTGAGCACAAATCTAACCAGGCCCTCAGAACTAAAAGGCTAATAACATACAAAGCAAACATATGATTGACGCACTATCTATTGAGTTGAGACCCCTATTACACGGCGGTCCTTTGAGATATTTCTTTGTTGGACATCGTGGTAGTTGGAGTATCTACTAGTAGTTTGGAGGGGAAGACTCTCCTGGAGACGAGCAAGCTTAGTGTGGGTACCCTGTAGCTGGCTCTGATGATGTACTTGGATCCTGTGTGGGTATGACGATGTACAGGCGATGTACTAGGATCCTGGGTGGGTCTGACGATGTACTGATGATGTACTAGGATCCTTTATGGGTATGATGATGTACTGACGATGTACTAGGATCGTGTGTGGGTCTGAAGATGTACTGACGATGTACTAGGATCCTGTGTGGGTCTGACGATGTACTGATGATGTACTAGGATCCTGTGTGGGTCTGACGATGTACTAACGATGTACTAGGATAATGTGTGGGTGTGAAGATGCAATGACGATGTACTAGGATCTTGTATAGGTCTGATGACGTACTGACGATGTACTAGGATCCTGTGTGGGTCTAACGATGTATTGACGATATACTAGGATCCTATGTGGGCCTGAAGATGTAGTAATGATTTACTAGGATCCTGTTTGGGTCTGACGATGTACTGATGTCGTACTAGGATTCTGTGTGGGTATGATGATGTACTAACATTAAACTAGGATCATGTGTGGGACTGACGGTGTATTAGGATCTTGTGTGGGTCTGCAATTTGGGATCCTTTGTGGGTCTGCCTCTTGATAGAGTAATATGATTCAGTAGTTAAAACTAATCATCTCTACTACTATACCTAAGTTATACCTGGTATGAGATGAGTCCTTACCTTTGTGGTGATACCTTTGTTGTATTATTCTGTGTGGTGTACCTGTGTGGTACTTACCTTAGTGGTATTCCTACCTTTGTGGAATAGTTGAGCTTTGGGCTTTTGGGTTGGACCCTGTATTTCCTCATGATTGAGATTGGTATACTTGATAACTTAGGTATATGTATGGGCATATACCTGAGTAAGGTTTTTAATTGATTTCATGCTTTTTGGTTTATCCTTTGTGGATTTTGTGATACCTTGGGGGTCTCGGGGTCCCTACTGAGTATCGTCATATTCACCCCTGAACGGGCTATGCCCTCACCTTGTTGTTTTTGGTGCAGAAGACAAACAACATTGACTGAGGAAGAGAGTACTAGGAATGGAGGTAGCTCATAGGTGAAAATTATATGAGGTGTACCATAGAGACAACTGTTTGAGAGTTGTACCTACCCTTCAGGTAGGATCCTTGGCAGGTGTTCACAGGAGCTGTTTCAGTTTACTTGTACCTTTCAGTTTTCTTGTACCTTCCAATTGGGCTTGTATTCTGGTCCCTTTTTACTTAATTTCAACACTCTATTGATAAGCAGTTTACTCATGTTCATATCTTGCTGTGTGATTTTTTGTGTGAGTTTACATGATATAAAGATAATGCCTTCTCGGGTTTAGGAAATACACCTTCGGTGCTAGTCGCCAGCCCCTGGCCTATGGAAGGCAGGCTTGGGGTAGTCACAGCACGGGCCCCAGGGGACGGGTCGTGATGATTAAACTAAAAGTATTATTATGAAATATATTAGATTTATATTCATCATAGTATTTTTTTATTCAACAAATAAGTATGTTAAATAAATATAGAAAAATGTTGTGGTAATTATTTTATTAAGAGAAATATCAAATAAATGGTTATGAAAATATAAAAATTAATATTATATGAACTAATTATTGTGATACATGAATTTTATAGATTAATATGACATGTTATAAATCTATTAAATATTCTGGTTCGAATCAATCTTCTACATGGATTTTATTTAAATTCAAATAAATGAATAGTGTCAAAATTGACAATATTGTTATTTTATAAAAATAAAATATTATTAAATTGTTTAAAAATCATAAAAAAAATTAAAAATTAAAAATTAAAAATTATATGTTGTAAAATATCATAAATTATCCAATTATGGACAATTCAAAACACATAAGTAATTATTTTTAACCATTTGAAATTTAGAATATTATTACCACAAATAAAATTGAATAGAATAAATAAGGATAAATAAAAATGATATGGTTTAAATTAAAATAAAATAATGTCTAAATTTTATTAGTTTATGAGATTAAAACCCTATCTCATCTCATATTTGAAGTTAAGTCATTTTGGAGATTTTTAATTGGGGTTTGATTTTATTATAAATTAATATTTTTGAGGTTTCCAAATGTCCCCCTCTCTTCTCTTATAAAAGGGCACCTCCTCCATCTCATCTTCACTCCATTTTGAGCCTTACAAATCAAAAAAAACCTGTCCATTTCCCTTATCCACTTCCCTATAAACATACTATAGGTCCTGGTCTTCTTAAAATACCAACTTTATTTCCCTAATAGGAGGTTTAGAAGAGGCACGTCAAAGAAGAGGTAATATCCTTTACTGATTCTTTAAATCTTCAATCTTCTTCTAATTCCTCTATATGAGTTGTTTAAGTATTATGAAATAAATCCAATAAAACTTTTATACTTATATGTTATTATGAAATAACAATATTCCATCTTCTATCCATCCTATGAAAAATGAAATCACCACGCGTGCGTACGTATGTCCTACCATCTCCACGCCATGGTGTAATCTGTTTTTTAACACCAACATACTTAGATGGGTATAATGATAGAATAAATAACTATATATGATTATTTTAAAATTATTTTGATACTTAAATATTATACACCATAAACTTAAATATAAATCCAAAATCATGAGAGTGATATCGTCGCTCATGCGTACGTACGACCTACCGTCTCCACGATGTGATGAGATTCGTTCTACATCATATTTATTGAAGAATGATTATATAAATGAATTGAATGAATAAAAATGGTATATATTATACTAATACCATTCTATAAATTATATAACTATAACCTAAAAAGAGGAATTCAAATATATTTGACAAAACATGCATAAGAACATAAAGCAGTTAACACCCAAATAATGAGTAACAATAAAATGTTACTAATAAAAAGATAAGAATATGACCATATATGATATCTTAAAAATTACTATGATTCTTGAATAATTCAATGAAATTATTTAAATAATTATACCATAGGTTCAAATACGTACAAAGCATATCGAACCTAATGTAAGGGATAACTTTTCCAATCTCATTTTATCTTAGATTGTTTATTCGTAAGTATCTACTGGGTATATATTTATTATCCATGCCCATTTTTTCTAAAAATATTCTTATAAAATGTGTACTATTATTATATTTATGTTTAAATTCATTTTTACCCATTTTGACTTTTACTACATGTTTTGGAAGGAATCTTTCTTTTCTTTACCATATGAGGTACTTTTTGACTAATATGACAAAAGTACAAGGAGAAAGATTTTTTTTAACTTATACGACATGAATGGATTTTTACACTTTCATAAAGAATTATTTATATGAAGCTTCCTTTACAAAATTTTCGGTTTATTTTCAACTAACTTATTTTCTTTTAAAATTGCACGACATATTGATAAAATTAAATATTTTTAAAAAGAAATGATATTTTCCTCAAGAACTAAGTTCAAGTGTTTTATCAAAATTATTTTACATCTAAAATGATATAGGGTTATGTTTCTATCCTTATTATTACTTTGATTTGATTATGTAATGATTTAATTACTTTTATGTATTCCTTTTATCTTATATGGATTATGTTTTGATGGAATGATGTTTAAGAATCCCATTTTATTACATGGGTTATGCTATGATGCATGATTTATGTTTTTGTGGCACATATAATAATGGTTTCATTATGAGATGGGTGGGACTTATATCTCCCTCCAATGCATTGGGTAAAGATTTATATCTCATGAGATAGATGATGAAAACTGTCGTTGAAGTCAGTCAAAGTTCAAAATTTATAATACTACTAACTACTATATATGTGTCAGTCATGTTCGAATCCACAGAGAAGGCAAATTTGACCACTATTATTCTAAAAAAACTTTCAAAAGACCCTCATTGTTGTCAGCTGTGGGGTAGAGTTTCTATTTTTTTACTTTTTTTTCTTGTGTTTTTATTAAGTAGTAAAATTACTGAACATTTAAAATCTTGTATCTAAACTGAATTGAAGCAAAAAATAGTTGACATCATAATGAAACAGAGATATATAATGGTTATAAATGAACAATCTAGTAAAATGCTTGAGGAAAATTCTCCATCCAACTGGTTTTTAAAGTATTCCAATTCACTTTAATGTTATTGTAATGTACCACCACAAAGTGAATGAATTACCTCCCTCACCAGGAGTTAAGTCTCACCGACTGATCGAATTCGGAGTTCGCCACTCCAAAATAAATCAACTGTGAAAATTTTGAATTGAAAATAACAACAGGATGAAATTTCCGTAAGTACCGAAGTATTGGGAATTTATTATTTTTTGAAATTTGTGTCCATGATCAATCTCACTGATTGATTTTGGAGTTCTGAAAATTAAGTTCTATTTGTAAAAATCAATTGAATGAATTCAGTATTGATCTTGCCAATCAATATTGAACACATTAATTCATTAAAGTAAAAAGAAAGAAAAGTTAACCAGTATAAGTAGTAATTCCCTGAGCTCAAATATTTATCCAATAAACTTGTTCATTATCAATAAAACAAATCAAAACATACTATAATAGAGTATAATAATTCCAATAAAAGGGAATAAGAACTGCCCAAATACAA
Source organism: Viscum album (assembly GCA_963277665.1). Lineage (NCBI taxonomy): Eukaryota > Viridiplantae > Streptophyta > Magnoliopsida > Santalales > Viscaceae > Viscum > Viscum album. The sequence continues at coordinate 137,150,239 of OY728131.1, forward strand.
CTATGCTCTCGGGCTCCTTGTCCTCCAGCTCATCTTTAGTGCTTCTCCTGGTAGTCTCCGCTCTCAAAATGGTGTGATCATCAAAGGAATGAGCAAACCCCAAAATTCTACTCCTACTCTATCTTAAAAATCACTGTCATCTGCTACACATTACCTCATATTTTCTACTGACTTTAAGTATCCTTCACGTGTGCACTGCACACGTGCGTTCTTTCATGACTAATATGTCGTGCTAACATTACCCTTGTAACTAACTTCCAATGAGTTAGTTGGAAGCACTTGGATGTGTTTTCGAATAAAAATTTTATTTAATAAATAATTTTATTGTTAAATTTTATTAAGTTATTAATTTTTATTAATTAACATTATTAATATAAATTATAAACATTAATTTTATTATTAATTAGAATGTTAAAATTATTTACTTATTTTAAATTAAATGAAATAAATAATTATAAATTTAAAAATTAGATATAATATTTATGTCTTAAATACTTTTAATTATCATTTATAATAGTTTATTTAATTATTATTATTAATTAATTATTTATTGACTTATTATGTTTATTGTTTATTTATTTATCTTATCAAATTAGGTCTTATTTCCCCCCCAAATTCAGCACAATAGGGGGGGGTCTTCTTTTACCACTACAGCCGCTTCTCCTTCAGTGAACCGGTGGTGGCCTGCTCCTCACAGTGACGAGATACAACCAACCAGTTCGGGTCAGCCTCCTCCTGCTCCAGCTCTCAACTTAGTCCAGTAGTGCACGACTCAACATCAGAGACCCGAGTAGCGCTGGTTCTTTCTCTGGATCCAGAACAGATGGAAAACGAATGAGAAACTTTCTCCAAGGTTCGACAACAAAATCTCGGCCTCATCCTTGGTAAATAGCGGAGAATCTTGACTTTTGTCCAATTTGAGGGAAAAAGGAAGCTCTACTCAGCAAAATAGGAATGGCTAGGTTAGGTTCTTTCAGATCTGGTTGAAATTCTGATGTAAAACTTTAAAAGTTTGATTTTCTGGTTTTTGGTTTGTGTATATTGATTTTGGAATAGAAATTGAGAAATGGAGGAGATTTTTTGCTGCGGTGAAGAACAGGGAAGCGACGTGATGGAGGAAGATGAAAGCATCGGTATGAGAATATAGAATCTGGCAAGAAATGAAAATCGATGAGTTGTGAATGGGAATTACAGAGGATGCATTCAGTTTGACACAAGACATCGGTATTTATATTAGTAGAAGGCAGAGGATTAGTGATACATCGAGAGACTGATGAAAAAAAATAGAATCGTTAGTGCGGATGAAGGGTCCCAGTGTGAGAAGCTACAATGGCAGGGAAATGAGATTGGTGCCATGGGAGAGACCGATAGTGTAAAAAAATGGGGTATTGGTGTGCTCCATGAAACTGATAGGAGGATTGGATCAGTGAGTCAATGACTCACCAATAGATAAAAAGATCGGTGATAATAAGTCACCAATAGTTTAAATATATTGACTCACCAAAAGATAAAATAAAAAATAATTAATCGGTGAGACGTGAAACCGATGTAAATAAAAAAACAATCGGTGAGTCGAGAGAAAAATAATTTGTGCGTCGCGACATCAGTGAGTCACGACGTCGGTGTGAGGTGAGAAACTGTTAGTTAAAATAAAAGACGAGTCACCGATAGTCTAAAAATGAGAGACCAAAACTGATGCGCAGGAGAGACCAATGGCGTTTCAAATTGATCGGTGAGTTACGACTCCCCGATAGTTATAAAAAACATCAGTGTGACAAGGGATCAGTGAGTCACGATCAGCGAGTCATAACATTGGTGCGTCTCGACATCGATGCGCCAACTCACCGATAGAACAAATTGATATGTTAAAAGATTATTTTAAAACAAATAATAAAATGAATAAAAAATTAATTAATTAAATCAAAATAAAAATCAACTAAACTATTAAATATTAAATAATTAACTAGAACTAAAATATAACTAAATTATCTGAAAAACTAAAAATAAAAGTAACTGAATTATTAACTAAGAAAAAAAATATTAAGTTTAATTAAATATATGTCTGAATAAATGAAAAACACATACAGAGATTTTACCGCAAAAATGAAATTAAAATAATTAAAATTAATATAAGATATTAATCAAAAATTTTAATTATCTAGATGAAAAAAATGAAAACATAAGATTAAAAACAAATTCTTTTATTAAAATTAAATTTAGATTGTTAAATTATTTATTTAACAGAATAATTAAACTAGTTAATAAATAATGTTAATTTATTTTAATAAATCTAATTTAAACACTAAAGTTTTCAATTAAAAACTAAATTAGATTAATGAAAATAATAATGAACAATTAAATAACTAATAAACATTAAAAATCTAACCAGATTGAGATTGTTAAACTAAAAAGTAATTTAATATAATTAGAATATTTAGAATGACTAAATAAAAAGACTGAAAACACATATTTAATTATAAAAAATGATTAATGTATATATTTAGTATAAGAAATAAAAAAGTTCCATTATTTATTAAAAAATGCAAAAAAATATAATTAAATTGTTAAAAATTAAATAAAAGATGTGGAAAAAACTATATAAAAATAGAGCCATATCAAATTCCCCCACACTTAAGCATTTTTTGTCCTTAAAAATCCGATGTTTTGTCATCTTTGAAAAATATTAAAGAGTATTTATGATTTAGATCACACTATAACATGTTCAGCACTCAAAAATAGAGGACAGAAACATTAAAACATGATTTTTGAGAAATATGTTTCAAATGATGTCTTGCCTAGAACAAATAATCAAAGAGTAATCTAAAAAGCTATGAATTATCAAGCAACAAAGATGTCATTCCACATATGTGATAAAACTTAATGACTCACTTCAATCCAAGCTCAAGTTATATGTCCAAGAGTGAAAAGAGGTAAAATTAATGTGGAATTCAGAACACAACAGTTGGAACTTTACACTTTGACTTATCACCTAGGTTCCAACTATAAAATATACAATTTGTTTTGTTAATCAACTTAATAATACATCCTAAATGATTCCCATATAAACAATTTGTCCCTTTTGTTATTTGGCGTTCATCATTCCCCTCACCTTAATGAACTAATTTTTGACCCTAGAAACTTTATTTAATTTTTTCCAAGCCATATATCATGTGCTAAGAACTATGAAATGCACTTATTCAAGGTGTACAAAGGGATTATAGTAAACAAAAACACACCCAGAAACCAGGGTCTCAGAGATTCACCATGGGGTCCTAGATGCCCAATCTACTCCATTTTCAATATATTTAATTAAAAATCATTTAAATTGTCTCACTAAGGTAACTAATTTTTATAATTAAAAGATTAATGATGCCCCTAAGATCAATTGAAACTTCCAGTTCCAAGAGCTATGATCATAAATACACAAACATGTAACCGAAATCACATTCAATGATAGTCCTTAAACCAAGATATCCATTCAATCACTAAGTAAAACCACTTTAAAACCATTCATTATCATTAATTTCAGTCTCAATGCACAACTTAACTACCAAAGAAATACTGTCCACAGGCAAGAACCATTTGAAAAATTGTGTAAAGTCTAAAATTGTGTAATATTTTTGAAATATTTTACTGATTTTTTGACAGAAAGTTTTAAATTGAAGTGGGAATTGATGGGATATTAATTAAAAATAGTTTATCACAGTCAAGAATTGACCCCCTCCCCCACACTTAAAACCCAACCTTTTCCCCATAGTTGACTTCCAAAGTGGAGAAAAACAATTTGATAGTTTATGTTCAAAATAGATTTTCAATTTAGTAGATTGATGACACGTATAAAGGGTCTCTTTGAAGTTAAAAAATATTGTTTTCCACAATAAATAACTTATTAATAGGTTCATTAGAAAGTACATGCATTAATATTTAGTCTAGAAAATAATTTTCAATACAGCTCAAAAGTAAATGTGAGGTGTAAGTGCACTATGTATTGGGTGTAAGCATTTTAGAAAAGTATGATTCAAATGGATGTTCAATAAAGAAGACAAAGGCATGCTAAACACCCCAACCCAAAGCAGATTCAAAAAGACCAAAAACATGTATCCCTTCCCCCCACACTTAATTTCAAGTAGTGGGTGATTTTAATAACAGTGAAATTCAGTTTTTTTTATAATGAGGCACATGCAGAATTTTTATTTTATGCTTAATGACATACAATATACTTTTATGACCACATGAAGAAAAATTTTAACCATATGTAGATTTTTTTTAAAATTTCAGTATTTTTCTAAAGCATTTAGGAGTATAAAAATGAAACAAAACTTAATATTAAGGTACTTACCTGATTTAAAGTTTTTTATCAATCTCTCAATAAGGGAATTCAACTCCTCCATGAAACCAAAGCAGCTTCCTGAAAATTAGAGCATGAAATCCAAGTACAAATAACTAGCAGAGACAGAACAAACAGAAGACTGCAAAGAAACACTTTATTCAACACAAAACAGTACAAAAATGAAAACAAAGAAAGAGCATGGGTTAACTCCAATGAATAACTAAATTTAAATTCTTCAGTTAGACTTTATTTTATCACAATATTTTTATTTGTTAACACAACAAAAACAATGGGTTTCCTCCCATGCAGCGCTATATTTAAAGTACCCAACCAGAAATTATTTCCCTAAATATTCATATCCATGATAATTTAATGGGAATGAATTTTTAATAGTGTGAACTTCACTATTATCTAAATATTCAAGAACAGGAACAACTAAAACATTCTCATCTATAATAACAAAAAATATTCTCAAAAGTTCTTTCAACAAAACAGTTGCTAATATACTGTCCAGCCTATTTCAACCTCTAGAGACCACTTCCTCATCTCTAAAAATGTTCCACATATTCCTAATAAAATCAACAAATTGACCAGTAATACTTACATGGATTCCCCCACACTTATAGGCCAGCTCCAACCCAGAATTAGAAGAAAAAACATTAGTAAGATCTTCAGTATTTTCAACAAATGTTCCCAGCAGAACATGCACAAAAGACAACATAGAAAACTCTTGGAAGAAGGAATCATACTCAAGTTCCAACAAGTGGTACCCAATGTCCACAGATGACTCAAATGATGTGATTTTTTCATGTTAAGGTTGGAAGTCATCACAAACAACCTCAAATTGAGAAAGAAATAAAGTTCCCAGAAAATAAACTTGCTCATAATGGGCACAATTTTGTTTTTCATCAGGAATTAGCCTAGAACTTTTTCCAACTTCAGAAACCCTTAAATATTTAAATTTATATAGAAAAATTTCAAAAATGGGTTGAGACAGTTTAGGACAAGAATGTGACTCACTCTCTAGAATGGGTTCTAGGGAAATATTTTTCTAATCTAGAGGAAAGAGTGGGATATGAATAGAATCCTGAAGAAAATTTTCAATAGGCTGGGGATTCATAATCTATGTGACCTCAAGAGGGAAAGAACCATACTCAGCTCAGACCTCAATTTTAAAACATTTATTACCAACAACATCTATCAAATTACAACCAACCCCATTTTGAGTTTTTTCAATCACTAAAAAATCCTCCAAATCATTAATAGCTTAGAGAGTGAGCTTCCCCTTTGACACATCTATGACAGCACCAAATGTAGCAAGGAAAGGTCTCCCTAAGATTATTGGGACTTTTTCATCACACTTCATATCTAAAATAAGGAAGTATGTGGGTAGTGTTAGTTTTCCTACACTCCCTAATAGATCATCCACCTTCTGTAAAGGGTGTGTGAGTGACATGTTAGAAAGTTGAAGACAAATAGAAGTTTGTTGCAAATCCCTAAGACCCAACCTTCTAAATAGGGATTAAGGCATAAGATTGATGATTTCTCCTAAGTCACATAAACAATAAAATTACTCACTTGCTCCTATTTTTCATTGAATAATAAATCTTCCAGGTTCCTTCAATTTTGGGGGCAAATTTTTTAACAAGATCGCACTACACTTATTATTGAGATTAACTCTGTCCAACTTCTTCCAGTCATATTTATTTTTTATAAACCTTTTGGTAAAAGAAACATATGAATGGATTTTATCTAAGGCTTCTACAAATGGAATGTTGATACTAAAGTTTCGAATCATTTTAAGAATCCTCAAATAGTAAGGTTCATTCTTCTTCTTCACTCTTTCAGGGAAGGGAATGAGATGTGCATAATTTTTAAGAACAGGTTGATTATTCTCCTTCTCCTCAATTCCATTATATTTCTTTTTCTTCTTTAATTAACTACTAATTCATTTTCCTCAGTTCTTGAACTTTTTCAGATGTAAGTTCAACATTCTATTCAGGTTGAACAAAGCTATCCAGATTCCCAGATTCTATTTAAAGAATATTTTTCATTCTAGATTCTATTTTTTAATCAGTTTTAGTTTTCCTAGAGTATAGATTTACAAATTCTTGGGTGTGAAGGCCAAATCTGGTGTTTACATCCATGATATTCTCTCTTGGATTATGAATTTAAGAGTTGATTAGCTTTCCCTTTTCCTTATCACAATGATCCCTATCCATTTGAACTACTTGATGTTCTAAATTGTGAATCTTACCATCTGTTTCCTTTCTAAATGAACTGATCTCTCCCAAAACTTGTTGTAAAATACCCTTTAACTCCCCTTGATAATTAGAAGATCCATACCCATATTGGTTTGAGTTATAAATTTTAGGATGTGATTGGTAGTTAGGGGCAGTGGTCTGTTTTATGACACCGTGTTCCTTCCATGACAAATTTGGGTGATTTTGATAACTAGAAGTGTACTGATTGGAGAATTGATCATTTTTCCCTTGGTTACTTGCTCTAATATCCACAAATTTTTCACTCTCATCAAGCTAGATAGGGAGATCAAAATTAGGACAATATGTATGAGTGTGACCGAACATCCCACAATGATTACATTGCTCCCTTAGGACCCTATCACTAACAACAACAACCTAAGGATTGAATTATTCTCTATGGATGGCCCTCTTCCTAGAACAATTGTGCTGATATTTTTAAGCAAGCTTGTCATACACAAGTTTCTGATCACTAGTAGTGGAGTAAGAAAAGTCACCCCCACAGAATTGGTCAAATAAATTTTGGTTGTAGGGGGTGAGAGCATTATAGAAGGTCTCATAAGTAAATGGGGGAGAAAACTAGTGATTAGTACTTTGTCTAAGGAGTATTCTAAACCTATACCATACCTCATGAAATAAATCTCCCTCATCTTGGACAAACCTAGTAGTTCCATTCCTAATCTCAGAGGTGGTGTTCCTAGGATAGAACATTGATATAAAGGTAGTAACCACCTCTTCCCAAGTCTCAAAAAATTCTTCATCTAAGTTCTAAAACCAATTCCTAGCCTTCCCCTCATAAAAAATGGAAAGATCATCAATCTAAACTCCTCATCAAAAAGCTCTCTCATAGGTAGTTTTTGTATAGAACTATAAAACTCTCTAATAACCTCGAGTGAATCCTCTCTTGGAAGACCATTGAATAAACAAAGTTGTGAAAGATGAGACTACTTAATTTTAGAGTTCCTAGACCTAAGGGATAACCAAATATAAGATGGGTTAATTGAAACAATTGGAATTTGAAACTCCCTAAGTTTATGTAACTGGGGGGATGGAACTATGGGTTGTGTCAAATTCATGTTTTGATAAACTGTATTATCCTTATTCTCTATTACAATATTTTTTAAGGAGCTGTTAAATTTTTTCTAGATTAGAGATTGAACGCTCTAATGTAAAAATAAATTCTCTTGTGCTCATGAAAAGTGTAATAAAAATTTAAAATAGCACAACAATAGAACTAACAGTTAGCGATACAGAAAACAGTAGAAATTCAGTCATAAAAGAAGCATATTTTTTTAGATTTTTAAAATTCTCTAATTGTTTCATGTTTTTTCTATGTTTTTTTAGAAAAGTAATGTCTCATGCCTTCCCTGGAAATAATGCCAAAAACTTGATGCCAACTATCATTGAAGTCAGTCAAGTTTAAAATTTATAATCCTAATAACTACTGTATATGTGGAAAACAGGGTTGAATCCAGTGAGAAGGAAAATTTGACAACTATTCCTCTAAAAAAAACTTTTAAAAGACCATCACTGTTGTCAGCAGTGGGGTAGAGTTTCTATTTTTTTACATTTTTTTCTTGTGTTTTTATTAAGTAGTAAAATGAATGTACATTTAGAAACTTGTATCTAAACTGAATTGAAGCAAAAAATAGTTGAAATCATAGAGAAACAGAGATATAGAATGAAGATAAATGAACAATCTAGTAAAACGCTCAGGGAAAATTGTCCATCATTCTGGTTTTTAAATTATTCCAATTCGCTTAAAATTTATTAAAATGTACCACCATAAAGAGAATGAATTACCTCCTTCGTTAAGAGTTAAGTCACACAGGCTGATCGAATTTAGAGTTCACCACTCCAAAATAAATCAATTATGAAAAGTTCAAATTGAAAATAACAACAGGATGAACTCGCCATAAGTCCTGAAGTATTGTGAATTTATTATATTTTGAAAGATGTTTCCATGATCAATCTCACTAATTGATTGTGGAGTTTTGAAAATTAAATTATTGTGGTAAAAATCAATTTAATGAATTTAGTATTGATCTCGCCGATCAATACTGAACTCATTAATGTGTTAAAGTAAAAAAGGAAGAAAAGTTAACCAGTAGAAGTAGTAATTCCCTGATCTCAAAGATATATCCAATTAACCTTTTCATTATCAATACAACAAAAGATAACATACTAGAATATAGTACATGAATTCCATCACGAGGGAAGAAGAACTCCCCAAATAATACTCTTCTCTCGGGCTCCTTGGCCTCCAGCTCATCTTTAGTGCTTCTCCCGGGAGTCTCCGCTCTAAAAATGGTGTGATCGTCAAAGGAATGAGAATCCCCCAAAATTATACTGCTACTCTGACTTAAAAACCATGACCATCTGCTGCACGTCACCTCATGTTTTCCACTAACATTAAGTATCCTTCATGTGTTCACCGCACACGTGCATCTTTTTGTGACTAACAAATCATGCTAACATTACCCTTGTAACTAACTTCCAATGAGTTAGTTGAAATCACTTGGATGTGTTTTCGATTCTTGAATGAACCTGTGCCAAAAAACAAACAATACAATTAAAAACAAGGAGGAAATAATTAAATAAGAATTTATAATTTAAGACAATATCTTATAAATATACAAATCTTAATAAAACAAATCTTTTAAAAGAATTAATAATCTTTTAAATAATGTTATCAAATAAATTATTTTATTGGTATTATTAATAACTTGTAATTTAATTATAATTAATTATGATGAAATAAAATTTATTATTAAAACAATTATTATATAATTATAAAGGTTTAATTATAATAGTTTATGTATTATAAGTTGATCAAATAAAGTTATTATTATTATTAAAGAATAAAAAGTTTAATTAATAAATGATTTTATTTTTAAATTATTATTAAGTTATTAATTTTTATTAATTAACATTATTAATGTAAATTATAAAAATTAAGTTTATTATTAATTAAAAAGGTAAAATTATTTAATTATTTTAAATTAAATGAAATATATCATTTTAAATTTAATAATTAGATATATTATTTAAGTTTTAAATACTTTCAATTAGTATTTTTTAATAGTTTATATAATAATAATTATTAATTATTTATTTATTGACATATTTTGTTTATTTATTTATTTTTATAAATTAGGTCTTCTTTCGCCCAAATTCGGTTTAATAGGGGGGAGGGGGTCTTCTTCAGCGCTGCTGCAGTGACTTCTCCTTCAGCGGACCAGCGACGACCTGCTCCTCCCAGCGACATGATATGACCAACCAGCTCAGGTCAGCCTCCTCCTACTCCATCTCTCAACTCAGTCCAGTAGTGCACGGTTCAGCATACGAAACCCAAATAGCGCTGGTTCTTTCTCTTGATCTAGAAAACGTGGACAGAGAAGGAAAAAATTTCTCCAAGGTTCGATAAAAAAGCACGGCCCCATACTTGGTAACTAGTGGTGCATCTCGACTTCAGTTTAATTTTTAGGAAAAATGAAGATCTACTCAGTGGAGTAGGAACTACTCAGGTAGGTTCTTTCATATCTAGTTGAAATTCCAGTGTGAAACTAGAAAAGTTTGATTTTCTAGTTTTTGGCTTGTGTATATTGATTTTGGAATGGAAGTGGAGAAAGGGAGGAGATTTGTTGTTGCGGTGAAGAACATTGAAGCAGCATTAGGGAGGATGACAGAAGAATTGGTGTGAGAAGATAGAAACCGACGAGAAATGAAAATTGGTGAGTTGTTTATGGGAATTTCAGGGGAGTCATTCGGCTCGACATGAGACACCGATAGTTATATCGGTAGCAGGTAGAGGATCAGTGAGACATCCAGAGACCGATGAAAAAAATAGAATGGTGAGTGCATAAGAAGGGTCCTGGTGTGAGAAGCTTTAGGGGTAGGGAAATGAGATTGGTGCCTGGGGTGAGACCAATAGTGTAAAAAAATAGGGTATCAGTGTGTGCTGTGAAACCGATAAGAGGATTGGATCAGTGAGTCAATGACTCACCGATAGATAAAAAATATCGATGACAATAAGTCACTGATAGTTTAAATAAATATACTCACCGAAAGATAATTGGTGCATACTGACATCGATGAGTTACGATATCAGTGCGAGGTGAGAAACCGATAGTTAAAATAAAAGACAATTCACCGATAGTTTAAAAACAAGAGACCAAAACCAATGTGTAGGATAGACCGATGGTGTTTCAAAGTGATCGGTGAGTCATGACTCACTGATAGTTATAAAAAACATCAGTGTGATAAGGGATCGGTGAGTCACGATCAGTGAGTCACAACATCGGTTAGCCACAACATTAGTGCCTCAACTCACCAATAGAACAAAATGATATGTTAAAAATATTAATTTAAAACAAATAATAAAATGAATAAAACATTAATTAATTAAAAAAAAGAAACATTAACTAAAATGTTAAAGATTAAATAATTAACTGTAACTAAAATCTAAATAAATTATTTAACAAACTAAAAATAAAAGTAACTAAATTATTAACTAAGAATAATAATATTAAGATTAATTAAATATATGTCTAAATAAATGAAAAACACATACAAATATTTTACCACAAACATGAAATTAAAATAATTAAAATTAACAAAATATATTAATCAACAAAGTTAATTAGTTAGATGAGAAAATGAAAACTTAAGATTAAAAACACATTATTTTATTAGACTTAAACTTTGATTGTTAAATTTTTTATTTAACAGAATAACTAAACTAGTTAATAAATAATGTTAATTTATTTTAATAAATCTAATTTAAAGATTAAAGTTTTAAATTAAAAACTAAATTAGATTAATGAAAATGAAAATGAATAATTAATTAATTAATAAACATTAAAAATTTAACCAAATTAAAATTATTAAACTAAAAATTAATTTAATATAATTTTAATATTTAGAATGACTAAATATAAAGACTAAAAACACATATTTAATTTTAAAAAAATATTAATTAATAGATTTAGTATAAGAAATAAAAAATTTCCATTATTTATTAAAAAGTGTAAAAATACATAATTAATTTGTTAAAAATTAAATAAAAGATGTGAAAAAACTATGTAAAAATAGATCCATATCAATAGACATGGCTATAATGATAAGTTAATCTGGTTTAGTGATATATGACTGGAACACGGAGTGAACTCGATTTAGTAATAGACATTTTCCGCTATGATGGTCTTAGAAATGAGGCTTGACTAATATAAAATGATTTTCTATTATTATGTGTGTATGACACAAATTTTCACGTCTTATGTTATGATTATTGGGATTACACTGCACTTCTATGATTTATCCCATGACATGATATTATGATCTCTTATGCAGGATAATATTTTCAAATTTTATGTACTTATGAATATGATATGATTGATATTTCCTTTATTTACCCTTATTAAGAATTTGAGATCACCCTTTTGTATGTTTCTTTTCCCCATGTTAGGAAGAAGGGTATTAAATATGATATGCTAAATATGAGTCTAGCTATGATGAAATAAACGGGAGACAATGTAGATGTTTTATAAACCAGTTGTTTATGTTTCCCAGTTTCTAAAGACACTATACCTATATGGTCCTGTCATGGTTTTATTATATATTGTAATTAAATATAATTAAATTCTGAAGTAATAACAATGTATGTAATGTATGGGTCACTATAATTGTTATCATAACAAAGGTATAGTTAACCTTTGGAAACTAGGATGAGAAATCCTCAGTAAGAACCATAAAGATATGTCTAAGTATAGGATACAATAATAGTGTTTTAGAAATGACCATGAATAACCTATGATAAAATATAAAGAGTGCTAAATTGAAATTTCATTCTTGATTATGTGGTTTTCCTCTTATGATTAGTGTTTCTCACACTATGCTTCTTGGTTTTAGTCAATTGTTGGAACTCGAAGGAACCACGTTAATGCTAAATTCGATGGGCAATGAAATTATTGTCTCCTTGAGCAACCAACTGTTATGTGATATGGAATGAAAAATCTTGTATCCATGATTACACAACTTTATCAAGCGATGAATCATGTAGGACTTCCAAATGAGAAAAGGAAGGAGTGACATTCTGTTGAATCCTTCATGAGGCAGCATCCACCTTCATTCAACAGGTCTTCTGATCCATTAGTGGCTAAACAATGGTTCAGTACCATTGAAATGATATTTTATGTTCTACAATGTTCTGAACATGACAAAGTCATCCTATAAGTATATCGTTTGGAAGGTGAAGCTTATCAATGGTGGAATCTTTTCAAGAATACAATGTAAAGAGATGAAATTGAGTCTATGGAATGGGATGATTTCAAGAACTTATTTTTCAATAAGTACTTCCCTTGTATTCTTTGAACAAAGATAGGGAATGAGTTCCTCAAAATTAAGAAAAATGATGATGAATCTGTTAGTACCTATGATGAAAATTTTACAAGACTTACAAGGCACACTTCTGGAATTATTATCCAACCTGAGAGTAAGATTGATTGATTCTTTAGTGGATTAAAACCAAGTCTCTGAAGTTAATTATCCATAAGGGACATCAATAACTATAACGAAATTGTTCGATGTGCTCTCAAGGTTGAGATGGAGATTTGAGTAACCCATCAGTCATATAGGTTTGATAAGAATAGGAAAATGGAATTCAAAGGAAAATCTAAAGACCACACTAAAAAGAATATGAGTTTTCCCTTATGCTAAAAGTTTAGAATGAAACACATAGGTAATTGTCTTAAAGGAACTAGTAAATTTTTTAAGTGTGGAAAAGAAGGTCATCGAGAAATTGAATGCCAAAGTGATGGGAAAAAGATGTCTAATGATGGGAACAAAGAAAAGGCTACACAGAATTCATCTCCTACACTTCAATGTTACAAGTTCAAGGAAATGGGGAATTATGTGAATCAATTCATTAATATGAGGGTTATTTATGATGATCGATGTCAACAAAATCTTAAGGACAAAGACAAAGGAAAGTCACATGCAATTGCTATCAGCAACCTGGAGTACGATAATGAAGTAGTGAAAGGTACAGTTACCATCCACTCTAAAGTAGAAAATGTTTTATTTGATTCTGGATCAACCCATTCTTTTATTTCAAAAGAATTTTATAAGGGTATCACTATATTACCTCAACAATTAGATGTTGATTTAGCTGTGAAAATTTCTAATGGCACAACGGTCGCATAAAAAGTTTATAATTCTTCTCTAGTTGAAGTTTTTGGGAAAGTGATTCGTTCAAATATTGTGATCCTTCCTATAGTGGAATTTTATGTGATTATTGGAATGAATTGTTTTGTCTATATGGATCTCATATAAATTCCCCAGGAAGGGAAGTCACATTTCATATTCTGGATCAATCTATGATCATCTATCGATGCAAGAACTAATATAACCTCCCAGTAGAAATTTCTTCCATCATATGGATCTTTATTCCCATAAATGAAGGTTATTAATCTCAAATGGTTGGGGAGAAACTTACGCTTAATAATACTCCCATTGTACTGGAGTTTTATGATGTCTTTTTAGAGGAATTGCTAGGTCTTCTACCAAATCGCGATGTTGAGTTTTCAATAGAACTCATACCGCGTGCTATGCCTATTTCAATGAAAACTTATAGAATGTCCCCAATTGAGTTACATGGATTGAATAATCAACTCTAAGAGAATCTTGATAAGGGATTTATACGCCCTAGTGCATCACCTTGGGGAGCACTTGTTCTCTTTGTTAAGAAGAAATATGGATCAACGAGACTCTGCATTGATTATTAAGAACTTAACAATATCACTTTCAATAAGAAATATCCTCTACCACACATTGATTACTTATTTACCAGATACATGGAGCTCAATAATTTTCCAAGATTGATCTTCATTCAGGGTATCATTAATTAAGGGTCAAAAATTAGGATATACCGAATATGGTATTCCATAAAAGGTATGGACATTATGAATTTATAGTGATTCCTTTTGGTATTACTAATAACCCTTCTATCTTCATGGATCTAATGAATAGAGCCTTTAGAGACTATCTTGATCAGTTTGTGGTATATTTATAGATGATATTCTTGTCTATTAAAAGAGAAATGAAGAACATTGAGATCACTTGAGAATTATACTGAAGACCCTGAGAATGGATAAGCTTTATGCCACAATTACCAAGTGTGAATTTTGGCATAAAAAAGTTTCATTTTTGGGTCACATAATCACAAGAGAGGGGATATATGTGGATCCAGCAAAAAGTAGAGGACATTAAAAGATGGTCAGGACCAATAATACTAACCAAGATCTGAATTTTTCTTGATTGGGATGGATATTATCGACATTTTGTGATTTTTTTTTTCATGATTATCTAATCCACTCACCAAGTTGACTCGGAAAGGAGTTAAGTTCATTTGGACGAAGGAATGTGAAGATAATTTCAATAAGCTAAAAAAAACGGTTAGCCAGTGCCCCTTTTATCACACTGCCTTATAGTGGAGAAATGTTTGTGATCTACAGTGATGAATCCAAGAAGGGGATGAGGTGTGTTCTCATGAAAAATGATATGGTGATAGATTATGCCTCACGATAGTTTAAAATCCATGAGAAAAATTACCCAAATCATGATTTGGATTTAGCTGAGGTAATATTTTCATTAAAGATATTGAGGCATTATCTTTATGGTGAAAGGTGTTATATTTATAATGATACCAAAAGTTTATAGTATATCTTCCGAAAAAAGGAGATTAATATGTTCCAAAGAATATGGTAAGACATGATTAAAGAATACGACTGCTCAATACATTACTACCCAGGGAAAGAAAACAAGGTGGAAGATGCATTAAGTCGATAAGACCATACCAGCTTATTCATGATGGGATCATGAAAGATACAATATCTATGGATTTTAAAAGGATAGATTTTGAAATTATAATAGAAGGGAAAAAATAATATCTTTCTCAGATGAATGTTCAACCATCTATACAATTGAAGATTAAAGAGGCAGAGAAGGAAGATGTACAGTTACAAAAGAATATAAGAATCATTCTTGAATTAAACCTTGATTGTGATGAAATAATAAGGTTCATGAATCAGGATTTTGTTCCTTCCATACCTGAAATAAAAAAGGAGCTATTGGATGAGGCTCATAGTTCTTCATTCTCTATTCACCCTGGAATCACAAAGATGTATAGGGACCTAAAGGAGTACTTTTTGTGGGATGGAATGAAATGAGATATCGCTGAATATGTCTCTTGTTGCTTGGTTTGTCAACAAGTTAAGGTTGAGAGGCAAAATTATAAGGGGATGATACAACCATTACCCATACCAGAATAGAAATGTGAAAACACCACTATGGACCTTTTCATTGGACTTACCAAAAAATCCAAAAAAATAATTCTATCTGGGTTATAGTTGATCGCCTTACGAAGTTGACAAACTTTATTTCTATTAGATAGGTTTCTTATGTTGATCAGCTTTCCTGGATATGTGTAAACAAAGTGGTAAGATTACATGGAGTACCACTTTACATTATATCTAACCAGGATTTGTGGTTTACCTCAATGTTCTGGAGAATTCTTCAGCATGCTCAGAATATAGAGTTAAGTTCCAGAACTACTTATCATCCTTAGACAGACGGTTTGTCTGAGGGGTTAATTTAAACTCTAAAAGTCATGTTGAGAGATTTCTCAATGGATTGAAAATGTGGTTGGGATAAAAACCTACCATTGGTGTAATTTTCTTACAATAACAACTTTCACTCCAGTATTCAGATGGATCCTTATGAAGCCCTCTATGGAAAAAAGTGTATAACTCCAACTTGCTGGGATGAAGATGGGGAAAGAAAGCTATTAGGACCTGATCTTGTAGATGAAATGGTAAAAAATGTCAGATCTATTCAACAACACATAAGATCAGATCAGAGTCGAGAAATTTTTTTTCCAACAACCAAAGAAAATACTTAATGTTTGAAGTGGGTGATAAGGTGATCTTATGAATATCTCCCTAGAAGAGAGTAATGGGATTTAGAAAGAAGGTAAAGCTGAGCCATAGGTATATCAGTCCTCTTGAAATACTGGATCATGTTGAGAAAGTATCCTAATGATTGGCGCTTCCATTTAATATCTCTCAAGTTCATGATGTGTTCCATGTATCTCTCTTAATAAAGTACATACCCGATCCTTCACATGTACTAAGCTCAGAAGTCGTACCGTTGGAACAAGATCTTTTTTATGAAGAACAATCGATAGGGATTCTGGATCGTAGCAAAAACATTTTTCGAAACAAGACCACTTGCTTGGTTAAATTTCTATGGATGAACCACCAATTGGAAGAAGCTAAATGGGAACATGAGGATATGATGATGGAGAGGTATCCTTATCTATTTATTTCTATGTGAATAATTTCGAGGGAGAAATTCAGTTTAAGGGGGGTAAAATGTAACACCTAGATGTTTTTATGAAATATTTTCTTTAAATAATTTTCATACTTTATAATTATTCTTTTCATGCAATCTTGAGTTTAAATGAACCGCTATATTCCCTTAGTGTAAAATGACCATTACAACCCATCCCTTATGTTAGCAAGAATAATTATAACTAATTTTTAAAAATCGATGATAAATGTAAATAAATTATATGCCATATTAGTTAATTGAGTGAATTACTATTAGTGAAGGAAATTAATAATATATGTTTGTTATAAAATTAAAAATATTTTTTTGATATTCATAAAATAGATATTTTTTTCATAGGGTATGTATAAACCCTATTTATTGTATAAAAACCAATACATTTTAAAAGAATGTTTTTACGCCTTTTTATGGAAAACCCTTTTAAATTTAAGTTTTAGAAACATTAATAATTTTAACATGACAATGTAAACATGTTCTTTGGAATCAGGATATAAAAATTTACTTCGGTTAAAAGTTTGATATTTTTCTAATAAACTTCATATTTTGATGAATAGTAAAAATATGCTAAATTTTAATTAAAAACAACTTTTTTCATCAAGATATTTTACAAGGTTAAATTATAATATTTAATGGTTTTAAAGTTTAAATAGAATATATTTTTACCATTTAATATAATGTATGTCATTCGAATTAATTTTACATTGAATTAATAGGTAAAACATTTCAATCTTTCACAATGTTTTAACTTTTAAAACTCATTTTCTCATTTCAAAAACTGGATTAATTTTAAATTAATTACTACAACTTCTATGTATTTAATTTGAAAAAATGGATTCAATATTTGGAATGAGTAGGTCCAAATTAGGTTAATTGACTGCTTTTATTTTTGGGCATTATGAATAGTAACTATGGCAAATTTTATTTACCACAGTTAGATGTAAATCAGGTAATTAAGGGTAAATATAATATTATAAAATTACCCTAACACTTTTATTAATATAATTAGATGATTATAATTTTCTATAAAAGATACTTGGGTCGGAATTATATCTATTGGAACCCACTTGGATGAGATTAAGGAATTTAATTTATTTTATTTAAAGAAAAGTGAAATATGTCTCACTGAAAATCTAATAATTAAATTATTTTTAATATAAGGTTATACAGAATATAAATTCGATTATAAATACCCATTTGAAATATAAAATGTTTTTCTTTATAATGGTAATTTATTTGTAATTTTTAAGAGATATATAATTACCTTAATACCTTACACATTAATGATATAGAAATTGTTTATTTATTGAAAAATCAATAATATAGTTTTTATGAAAACAATAATACCCATAAAAAGGAAAAAACACTTGACCAAACCTTATTTTTAGAGTATATATAAACCGTAAGAATCCAATGGTTTAAGTTTGGACCATTTGGAGCCTTATTAAAGAGATTATGAAACTTATATTATTTTATTTTAAATGATTTCAATGTTTTCACCTTCATAATTTAATAAATATAACATTTCAAATGTTGGTATTTTTAAAAGATAAATTTGAATAAAAGTATTATTATGAAATATATTAGATTTATATTCATAATAGTATTTTATTTTAAATTTTTATGCAACAAATAAGTATATTAAATAATTATAGAAAAATTTTGTAGTAATTATTTTATTAACAGAAATATCAAATAAATGATTTTGAAAATATGAAAATAAATATTATATGAACTAATTAATGTGCTCCACAAATTTTCTAGATGAATATGACATGTTATAAATCTATTAAAATTATTTTTTGATCTTATCGTCTGTTTGGATTTTATTTAAATTCAAAGAAATGAATAGTGTCAAAATTGACAGTATTGATGTTTTATAAAAATAACATATTATTAAATTGTTTAAAAATCATAAATATATTTAAAAATTACAAAATTGAAAATTATATGGCCAAAAATTTTATAAAGTATCTAATTATGGACAATTAAAAACACATAAGTAAGTATTTATAACCATTTAAAATTTAAAATATTATTACCTCAAATAAAATTAAATAGATTAAATAAGGATAAATCAAAATGATAAGGTTTAATATAATATCAAAACATATCTAAATTTTATTGGTTGGTGATATTAAAACCCTATCTCATCTCTTCTTAAAAGTTGAGTCATTTTTGAGGTTTTTATGTGGGGTTTTATTTTATTATAAATTAATATCTTGGAGGTTTCCAAAAGTTCGCCTTTCATCTCTTATAAAAGGGCACCTCCTCCCTCTCCTAGTCACTCCATTTTGAGCCTTCAATCTCAGCCAAAACCTATCCATTTCCCTAGAAAAATACTAGAGTTCCTGGTATTCTTTAAATAACAACTTTATTTCCCTAAGAGGAGGTTTAAAAGAGGCACATCGAAGTAAATATATTCCATCTTCTATCCATCTTAATAAAAATGAAATCAATACGAGTGCGTACGCATGACCTACTATCTCCAAGACGTGGTGTAATATTTTTTTCATCACCAACATACTTGTATGGGTATAATGATGGAATAAATAACTATATATGATTATTGTAAAATTATATTTATTCTAAAATATTATAAACCATACACTTCAATACAATTCTACAATCATGAGAATGATATCTTCGCACTTGCGTACGTATGACCTACCATATCCATGATGTGATGCGATTCTTTCTACATGATCTTAATTTAGGAATGATTATATAAATGAATTTAATGAATAAATATTGTATATATTATACTAATACCATTATATAAATGATATAACTTTAACTAAAAAACATGAATAAAAATTTATTCAACAAAACATGCATAAGAACATAAAGCAGTTAACACCCGAATAACGAGTAACAATGAAATTTTACTAATAAAAAGGTAAGAATATGACCATATATGATATCATAAAAATTAATATGATTCTTTAATAAGTCAATGAAATTATTTAAATCAATATACAGGTGGTTCAGATATGTACAAATCATATTGGACCTAAGGTAAGGGCTAACATTTCCAATATTGTTTTATCTGAGATTGTTTATTCGTAAGTATCTACCAGGTATATATATATCATTCATGTTCGTGTTTTCTAAAAATATTATCATTAAATGTGTACTATTATTATATTTATGTTCAAAGTCATTTTTCCCATTTTTGACTTTTACTACATGGTTTGGAAGAAATCTTTCTTTTGTTTACCATACGAGGTACTTTTTGACTTTTTCGGAAAAAGTACGAGGAGAATGTTTTTTAACTTATACAGCATCAATGGATTTTTATGATTTTATAAATCATTATTTACATGAATATTTATTTACAAGTTTTCAGGTTTATTTTCTATTAACTTGTTTTCTTTTAAAATTGCACGACATATTGCGAAAAGAAAATGTTTTTGAAGAAGTAGGATATTTTCCTCAATAACTAAGTTCAAGTGTTTTATCAAAATTATTTTCCATATAAGATGATATAGTGTTATGTTTATATCACTATTATGACATTTATTTGATTAAGTTATGATGAAATTACTTCTATGAATTCCTTTTATCTTATATGTATTATGTTATGATGGCATGATGTTTAAGAATCCCATTTTATTACATGGGTTATGCTATGATGTATGATTTATATTTTTGTAGAACACATAAGAATGGTTTCATTATGAGATGGTTGGGAAGTATATATCACTCCAATGTATCAGGTAAAGATTTATATCTCATGAGATATACATGGCTGAAACGATAAGTTAATCTAGTTCAGTGATATAGGACTACAATGAGGACTAAACTCAGTTCAATAATGGATTTTGTCTGCTATGATGGTCTTGGAAATGAGGCTTGACTAATATGAATTTATTTTCTATACATATGTGTGTATGAAACAATGTTTCATGTCTTATGTTATTATTATTGGGATTACACTACACTTTTATGATTTATCCCATGACATGATTTTATGATCTCTTATGTAGGATAATATTTTCAAATGTTATGTTCTTATAAATATGATTGATTGATATTTCCTTTGTTTAACCTTCCTGGGCATTTGAGCTCACCATTTTGTATGTTTCTTTTCCCCAGGTCAGGAATATGGTTATTAAATATGATACACCAAAAAGGAGTCTACTATGATGAAATAAATAGGAAACAATGTAGATGTTTTATGAACCAGTTGTTTATGTTTTCCAGTTTCTATAGACACAATACCTATACAATCCTGTCATGGTTTTATTAAATGTTTTAATTAAATATACTTCAATTCCTAAGTAAAAACAATGTAGGTAAAGTAAGGTTCACCATATATGGAATATGAATTTAATTTATACAAAGTAAATCACAATTTAATTAACTATGGAATGGACACATAACCCCTTATTACACCCGTATACACCCTAAGAGTAAGATGTGCGACAGTGGTAGTTTCGTAGGGTGCCTCAGCTAACATCGACCGATTGGTAATCTATTCTAACTTAATATTATCTGATAAGAAATTTCAATCATGATTCCCTTTCTAAATATCAGCTTGGGTTTGTTATGGGTGAATACTAATGAAGATACCTCCCTCCTAAGTTAATAGAAAATTACTTCAAACTAAATGACTCTACATGTTGAGGCCATCGATTCTACTTGACGTATCTATTATAATTTATCATTACTACTTATAAAAACTAATTATAAAGGTAAAATTATCAATCAAGGGTATTGTTTCCAATGAACTTATTGGGAAATTTTCATATTGACCAATGGTTATATAATAGTTGATTCCTAATGGTCATATTTCATTATAAAACCTATAAATACAACTTCATTTTCAATCAAAAGTCACTACAATTTATCTTATGGTTATATTATCAATTTTATAAGTTGATTATTGGATTACTAATATATTGTTTCTTTTCAATATAATTTATATGGATGATGATTCTAGTATTTTGGGGAAATCCATACATTCCCATTTTGGTTTTTCTATTTTATAATCATTCTCCAGTTGTAATTTATGAATTTTAATTGGTTTTATAGCTGAATAATATAATGATCATTTTTAAAGAGATAATTTTTTTTAGTTTTCTCTATTATTTTTTACATGTATAATATTATATTATATGTAACAAACATTTATTTATCAAAAAAATATCCTTTACAATATATAGGTTGTTACACACCATTGATAAGATTTTGGATTAGAAAGTTTTAGAAAAAACCTCCAGGATGGAGGTAAAAGAAGAAGAAAACTCAGGGTAAAAGTGAAATCTTATCCTCCTCAAGAAAAATAATATAATTAAATAAAGTAATAAATAATATTTAGGATTCCACCCTATTTTAACCTTCCTCAACCACTACACTCCCACTTATCTATTTTTTTCTCATATTGTGGTTTGGGAACTTCCTTTCCTTTTATCATTTGGGGATTCCCACAATTTCATTCCACTTATGTATCTCATAAGAAAATTTATTTTTTAGTTTACATAATATAATCCCCATGAAACATTGGAATAGGTTTGACTAAATAACTTCAAAACTAGTGATAGTAAAAATCCAGTACCCACTTTGGGATAAAACTAAGAAATTTATCTCTTCTCTCCATCCATTTATCATTTTATTTTTCATTGAATAATTTTTTTTTTAATATTTATTTTGTTTTATTTTGTTTTATTTAGATAACTTTTGGATAGGATCTAAACACAACCACTAGTTATTTTTTTAACAAGGCTTTAATTCTTTAAATAACTGTATCTACATGACACATGTTTGAAATTTGAAATATAAAGAGGTTAGTGCAATGAATGTGTGGGGGAATTTCAAAAATTTGCAAGGGTTTGGGTTTGTTTTCTCAATTTATTTGTTTTTCATTGAATAAAGTCAGTTAGGATAATTTTCACCACTTTAATCTACCATATAATCTAGTTCTCATGGTGATATAGTATAGTTTAGGGAAAATGGATTTTTTTGATATTTAGAACAAATATTTTTAATATAAAATACTTAAGTTGTAAAAAATTTAACAAACATAAACTATATCATAGAATATAAACCAAGGTGAGTTGTTTGAGAACCTAAAGTAACACATCAGGGATATCATTAAATTGTAAATTCAATAGATCATTTAAATTTAATTAAAAAAGATCATTTTTGATCTGAAAAAAGTTCAATGAGATTACCAAAATCATAGCGTGTGTGAGTAAATAAAAATCCATTATATATCAATAATTTTCATGTACAATATGTTTTATCAAAATTATAAAAATCTAACTATGTTCTTCGTTATTGAGAGGAAGCTAGGGGAAGCATATTATTGAACTCAAATAAAGAAGGTTCTAATGAAATATAATGTTCATATTTATGATGTATCCAGTAAGTGTAAAGTTGGGAAGTTATTGCGGAACATGATTATGATTACATCTAAAAAGGGATTGTGAGTAAATATTTAGATTTACATAAATCCTTAACAATTAATCATTCATTGTAGAATTCATTAACATTGAATAAATTTAATACTATGTGAATGATTTTTGAGAGTAATTACACAAGTATATAGAATAATTCATGTGTTGGGGATTCATAAATGTATATATTTTTATAAATTTTATTATATGTTTTTGTATTTTTAATATAAATATTATATAAACATACTATGATTATTTTTTAGTTTTATTTTAGAATATAATATGAAACTTTTAAAACTATCTAAACTTGTGATTTTTGTGGTTTAGTTATTATTATGAATTTAAATGAGTATGATTGTATATATCAATTATACATTTTTTGTTATTTAATGTTAGTTTACGGAACAATATAATCATTAATGCTTTATTTGTGATTAAAATGGTTTAGGGTGTTGCTGCATATGATTCAACGCCAGATTTCAGTGGCCATGCATTGTTAAACCACAACCTTTTTACCAATTTAGGATTAATTGGTTAAAAAAGTCACTATGTATGAATAATTTATATATGGAAAGAACTCACATAAGAATCATTTTCCTAGTCCATCGTATACGTCATATTAAAAAAACATGCAAGAACATCAAGAAAGAATGGTCATTCCCTCCATTCCTGTTATGTATGAATACACCATCACCAATCCCCCTTGAATGAATAAATCAGGGGATCCCTTATTTACCATTATCTCCCCTTAGCTATGTAGGAAATTCTAGCCTAAGGAAACCTAGTCCATCAATGAAACATATAAAATCAATTCAATGAATTCATGTGACCTAGTGCAGATATCGATCTCTATTTGAAAAATTCATAAGATTCAAAGCATTTCATATTGGTCTCTAATGCAATTTTAATCCCCTGTTGTTCTCATTTTATCATCTTGTTCTCCATCAAAGATATTGATACCATATCTTATCCATGCATCCAGTAAGTATGATGATGTACACAATGCTTATACAAATAAGGAACTTCTTGGGTTTTTCTTCCAAATAGAATTTATCTAGTAATAAAGGGGAAGAATAGATCTTAGGGAGGGGTATATTTGAGATTTGAAGGATACATAATACTATTAAATTAAGGAATATACCTCTTGACCATGCTCTTGGATTTCATCCATACATATTGTAATATTTCCTCTAATGTTTTTTAAAAAACATATTATATCCTATATTGAGGGTTTGTGATGAGGGGATTCTTCCATGGCTATAAATTATTGTAGATTTTGTATTTTAATTAATTATATTTTTTTAATATTAAATTATCATCTATCATTCCTCTTTTCCTCTAATTTTCTGCTTCCCTCTCAATTCCCCTTCAATGATTTGGATTAAGAGTATATAACACAATTAAATGTCACAAGGGAGGTTCTCATGGTGCTCCAAGATCCTTTCTTATAAATGTATATACATTTTTTTCTTTCTATTTTGATAGTTATTGGGATTTTTTAGTGATTTTGATGAGGTTTATTACTCTCTTTCTTGGTAATTCCTAGTGCTTTATTATTATCTCAATAAATATTTTTTCCCTCACTTCTCTTGGTATATATTTTATATGTTCATTGTTGTATGGATTGGTGGATGAATGTTATACATTGAGAATAGATGAAGGGTGGTGTATTTTCTATTATTGTGATATTCCTATCACTTTAAACTATAGAGGTGTTGAGATTTAGTGTGCCTAAGATGTTTCAAAAGTAAACTAATCCTTAAAAACCATTTTGATGTGTGTAATCCATGAAATAATATTTACTAGACCATTAATGCATCTTAAGAAACTATTATGGATAGTGGAATACCCATGCTTTACTAACTTAAGAGTGAACCCTTTTCCCACTTAGACTTTTTTAATACTTTTCCAGTTTCTTTTAATTTCATACAAAAAACACCACAACAAGTCATAATCATGAGAATGTTTTCAATTATTTAAAGAAATAATTTTAAAAAACATAATTGATTAGGAAAGTGGGTGACTAGCCAAAACTCCTTGGGAAATACTGATGATTTTACACTATGATGAATTCAAGAGATCAATTAATTTTTTTTGATTCAATCCTTAAGATTGGATCCTATTAATGTTATATTTTTTTATACATAATGTGGACACAAAACATGGTTGATTAACAATAAGATCTTAGCTAATAGTGTGAACCGGATAAGAATAATGTATGGGCTGCTTAAACTTAAGGAATAATGAAAGTGGTTTTATATTAGAAGTGGTTTCCAATTATTTTCTTCTAAAAATTCTAAAATAATTAGGTTGTGATGTGGTACTTGAATTGGAAGATAAAAAAGACATTTCATACCTATTAAACATTGATGTATAATAAAAACAGTTGTTGTTGTGTTTCTCAAGGTGATTACTGAACACCATTAATTTTTTATATACTTCTTATTGTGGATTCCTCTAATTCTATGAGATCTTCAACCACCTGAATAGTTTCTATCAATAGTTTCATATTATAATCCCTTATTTGGTTATCTTTCACCTTATCATTTAAATCTTTTAAATTCTATATCATGTCAACTAATTCATTAATTTTTATGATATTTTCACATTATAAGCCAATGTTTTGTGTTTAATAAACTTAAAATCATATAATATCTATATATATTGAATGATTCAAGTTCATAGACCATAATTTCATTACATTATCCACTACCCTTATTGATTAATAACATAATTTTATAAAGCATTTAATATGGTCGAAAAAGTATCAATATTTTTCTTTAGGGGATGAATAAATATATTAATATGGTTGATCTACATTAAAACATGATGAATAAAAATATCTATACTATTTGGGAAACTACTGATAATAAGACATTCATTTTACTTCTCATATTAATGTATTAATCTATCATATATATTTTAATGAATGTATATATAGTTAGAGAACAATGGTAAACTATTTATATAATGTTTTTTGAAACTAATAATTCATATCCAGGTTATGATATTTTCCCACATTTTTTACCATTTTTTAGGTAATCAAGATCCTTGTCCATGATTTTCGACATGGAATCCTATTATTGAAGAGTTATTAGAATTTTGGTCTATTTAATTGAGGCATAACTATTCAACGACATCTAATATATGTATTTTAGTTATTGAAGGTGGTTAAATATTATTTAGAAGTGACTTGGTAGTTTATAGAAGATTTTTTGGATTTTGAAGGAAACAGTAATATCATGGGGTCCCTATTACATTGGGTTTGGTTTGGGTTGATCATGATGGTAGCCTATATCATGGTTGTTTGACTTTAAAAGTATGATTTTTTGGTGATATTAAAAAATACTATGGAGATGATTATTTTTGTGTACATAATCTTGGTCGAGTTTTATAGGAATCCATGTCTAAAGTATAAACGTTGTAAATGACCCTTTTACTCAATATGGTGTGAAATTAAGTAGTATTCTTAATACCATATCATGGAAATTTCAAAATGGTCAGGGGATATGAGAGGTAAAAATATTTTTTTTGATTAACTCAATATAGTGGTCTATGTTTTGAAGGTGAAGATTAGAGGACTATATAATGGACCATGTGGCTATACTGTGGTCTTTCTCATAGGAGTGTTCAATGGAGTGAAAAATCAGTTGTATTTATTGGTATATTTATTGATAAGGGTTTTTTTCCAGATCTCCTTTGACCGACCTCAAATATATAATACATTTTCAGTTACTGCAATATAGCAAGGTTAACTTACATTTTATTAAAACTTTTTCTTTACTTTTCTTTATTTTAGTTACATTTCTTTCTCACTAACCCAATGGATCATTGTGGATTTTTTATGATCATGAATATTCTTAATAGTATTTTAATCCTATAATATCATGTAATTGATTCTATGTGATTCAATGTGATCTTCTCCTTCCATTTCATTCATTCATTCTTATTACATATTCTTAAAGGAGGATATAGAAGTTGTATTGTTTGGGTTTAATTACATATTAGTTAATGATTGATTTTGAGTTAATGTATCTTATTTTTTGTAGGAAACCCTTATGAGGACATTAGTTGTTGATCATCAGCTTCTTATCTCTTCTATTGGTACTGTATTATTTAACTATTTTTCGTTTTTTTGTGGTTATGAACCCCTCTAAATTATTTTATTTTAATATGAATTAATAAGGATTTAATTTTATTATAATAATGAATTGATATTTTAATAATGATTATATAAAATTAGATGAAATAAAATATAATTGGTAAAGTTAAAGTAATTTTTTTTTCATGATTTCATTTTTATTTATTTGTGCTTTGACTGATTATTATGTTATTATGATTGTTTTGATCTAAATATGGTGTGGTTTATTATGATAAGAAATATTTAACTTTTTCACGCCAATTAAATATAGTAATAAAGTAGATAATTTCAAATCTAGACATGATTTATTTATATTAAAATAATGAGGCTGATTTGATAAGTTGTAAATGATGCATAATAAAAGGGAAAATGTGTCGGTGAGTTTTAGTGTAGTTATATATATAGTAGAGGAGGATTAAAAATGATGTTGGTTTTATTTTTTAACATTTTAGGTTTCAATGTTTTTATTTAATAGAGAAATATTAATATATTGATACCTTTTTGATTAGGGGAACATGTGATGATGTGTTTTTTTATTTTGGTGGTTGTAGAGGTGTTATGATAGAAATTAAACCCTAGGTTAGAGTTGTGTGTCACATTATACATATATATATACATAAATACATAAATACATAAATACATAAATATATAAATCACCACCACTAGAGTCAGGGTAACATGATCAATACCTATATGGGGTTTTAGGCTCTTCATGTACCCCCTAGATCTTGAATATGGGTGATATGAACGATTGACTACTCAAAATATTATGCCATCTCTGTCAAACCTAGTTTTCTTTTTTAAAGATGACATATGGTAATGATGAAGGGATTTTAAAAAGTGTGTGGTGACATGGTAGTGTGGTGCTAACATGCAACAATGGGTTGTGGTTATAGATAATTTTTGATAATAAGTGAACCATAGGATATGTGTGTGTTTTAATCTATAAATATATCCATTATAGTTTGGTGAATTCTTATGTATTACCACTGAAGTTGGGTAATGTGACTATCAACCTTAAAATATTTTGGGGTTTTTATGTAACTATAATTTCCAGGATATAGTGATATAAATGGATGATAACTCACACAATCATTCCCTCTCTTTTAGGCATATTTTTCCTATATAGTTATGTCATTGGGTAGTAATTTGTAAATGTGGTGGTGTTATGGTGATGTGGTAGTTATGTGATATATGTAGGTGATGTGGTTTTGTGATAGTGATTCAGTATATGGAAGTGATGTGGTCATATGGCATGTGAACAAGGTTTAATGACTATGGTTGTGATGTGGTATATACATTTGTTATGTGGATATGGATGGTATGGGACTACAGCAATGTATGTTATTAGAAAGAGAATGTGATTGTATTTGTAGATAATCCGATGTGGTGTACATTATTATTATATTTTCATGATTATTATATTACTCTCCTTATATGTAAAGTTGGTTAGTGTGCCTTGGTGAGGATGGTTTGTAATTGATTCTATGATTGGTAATGACCCAGTTTCACCAGTTAATAACAAAAACTATCATACAACTTCTACATTGGTGGGAGGTATAGTGGGGATAATCTGACCAAGTACAAATTTATTGACAGAGTTGATGATTATGTTTTATATTAAATGAACATGGTGTAATGTTTTACTAGATCTCATATTGTTACCCAAGTTGATACATTTTTTGTATATATCTTAGAGGCTTTGTTTATGTATAAAATTACATGCATTATTTTAGGATGATAGAATTGTTTATTAATTATGGCTAAATTCAAGGATCATTTATGTTGTGAATTTGAATTATCTTTATTTTTTTATTTTGATGACTAATAGAATAATCTCTATAAATTACATCAGGTAGATGAATATAGTGGTAGAATTATTCAGCGAAGTTTGTCTAGGGAAGAAGTACGTAATTTTGGATAACTAAGAGTGTAAGTGATTAGTTTTCAAATGATTTTCAATGAATTTTATTTCTTATTATGCACGAGTCATCTAAAAATGTTACATAAGACTCATTCCTCATGTATTTTTGATAAAGGTGTCAAATGTACTAGTCATCAGATGAAATGTAGAAGTGAATTTCAATTTTTACCAGATGTTAATGGTTGGGTTTCAATTACTATAGGTGATTAGAAGTTTCTAAGTCCAACATAGGAATTTTCTCAAATATAAGAGGTTGTTTATCTGAATGAATAATTTGGACACACTATAATAGTGTGTGGGACTATGTGAACACATTTCATGTGATTCCTTGACATAATTATCTAATTTATAAACTTGGAAAACATGATTATGATTTTTTAACTTATTATAGTAATGAAAATTTAGTAATGTTCCCATGTGTATGTTGGTCTTAATGTCTAAATCAATTTATCTATTATGTATTTTATCTTGATTTGTTTTCTTATTGATTTTTTTTTGTGTTTTTTAATAGTATGAGTGTCTATAGAAATGTTCCACTAATTTAGGGTGTGGTCAAGATTCTTGAGATATGGTATATAAGTTTTGAGTGGGGAGTAAATCTTGTCAATTAAGTGTTACTAGAGATTGAGGTAGGTCTTATTAAAAATCACTAAATGTGAAAATTATCTATCATTAACTCCCTTATGTTGATTTTATTTAAATTATTTGGGATGCATTATATGAATTGGTATGTTTTTCAAAGAAAGAGAGGTCCAGATCGAAAAAATCAATGGGCCATAATTCGTAATTTGGATGATGCAGATTAAAGACTATAAGATATATGAGTATTTAGATGTTTTGTTAAAGATGTCCAAACTAGAAGGCATGAAAATAGTGTAATGGAAATGTATGGATAAGAAGTAATTTTGGTTAATCATGTTGTCATTTCCTCATAATATTACTTTAAACATATGAAAATTAATAACATGATTGAGATGATGAGAGATTCGTCAGACATTTATAAGAAGATGAAAAAACATAATATGGTGTTCTTGATGCGAAGGTTATTCGACAAGGTATTTTTAAAAGTTATACCATTATTTGATCATGTGAATGAATTTTAAATGATCATATTGATGGTATTATTATTTAATACTAAATTTATATATGATATGTGAGAATTTTTGTTGTTATTATCCCTCTTAAAATCATCGGATATGATGATAACAACAATAGGTAATTATTATAAGAAATATAACATGGGGAATATAGAAATAAAAAATATGATTTTAAATGAAGATCTCAGATGGTGGAAAGTCCAAAAACCCATGAGAAAAAGCATTTAATTTTTATGTTAGACGAATATTAACTCATCAAAATATATTAAAAGATATGTTTAATGATTGGATTCATTGTAAATTGACTAGAATCAGACCGATATGTTGGAACTTTGGGAATGTATGGAATATTAAGAAGTATTAAAGGTATTTTTGGGTGAAATTCAAAATCACCGCGTCTATAAGATCATGATTTATTAATTTTGATAAAATTATTAGAAGCTTACTATTGACTATTGATGTTCCATTGGAATAATGAATTATGGATTCTAGAGCATTATTCCATTCTATAATAGAGAAAAAATATATGATGAATTACAGATTTGGGAAACTTGGTAAAATTCTATGATGATGAATATGTAGAGTCTATGGGGAAAGAAGATAAAAATATACATACATAAAATTGAATCTTATTGAAGTGGAAACAAGTTTGAAATATATCATGTCTATAGAAGAACATAACTTATATTGGTCAGTCATGTATGGTAGTATTTAGAAATGCATTGTAAAAAATTTATGGAAAATTACAGAGGTTCCATAATCATGGTTATAGGAGTAAAGGATGGTAAATTGTATCTAATTCAAATATTAGATGGGGAAATAATTTTTAATGTTATGAATTATAAAATTATAATGTTTTTTCATTGTTTTATCAACACATTAGTGATATGAACATGAAAGTTATAGAAGAAAAGGGTGTAATTAATCTAATTCATAATAAATTCAGATGTTCTGAAAATTATATACATGAAACATAGTTAAAGGTACCATTTAACTTGAATGAATAGAATCTTAGATCTCCAAAGTTGGATTTTGTTCATAGACATATTTAATGGATTTACAAAGATATATTTCATAGAAGATCCTTTTACCTCTTCACATTAAGAGATGATTCTACTAGGAAAGTGTGGGTTAATGTATTGAAACAAAAATACAAATTTTTTGATGTTTTTGTTTAATATTAGTCCATGGTGGAAATGAATATCAGAATAAATATCAAATTCTTAAGGTCGAGTAATGGTGGTGAATACATTGGAAGGGATTTATAGAACAATTATATGGGTACCCTAAACATATAAAATCAAATTTAGTGTTAAAAACACATCATTTACACACTAGTTTTGATATCAGCTATAAACACACAATCATAAACACCCATAATCACAATATCAATAAAAATTATTTAGTTACCCAAAAACCAAAGACCATTTTGGTTTAGAATTGTAAAGAATTAGGAAAAAGGTAAACATCGAAACCCATATCTCTCTCACCGAATAGGAATTTTCCCATTATAAAATAAATATCTTATTTCAAAAAAATCTTTAACATATCTTAAAAAATTATCCATAAATGATAATGTTCTAGAAATATCTTATGAAATACATTGTTTCATTACCTAGGGAATATAAACCTAATAATGGTGAGATCAAACACTTATTAAGGGTAAATATAACCGATCCTAATCAAATATCATAAGTGAGAATTAGATGATAATAAGGGTATGACAACAAAACCAATGTCCATATTTATAACATAAGAGAATAATACCCCATAAATAATGGATTATAATTCATGTGTCACTGTATATGAATTTGGAATAACAGAATACATGATTGATGAGTTAATTAAAAAACAAAAACAATATGAACTTAAAATTAGTATAAGAACTGAGAATAAGAGTGTGGAATGTATACAAACATATTAAATCATTTCTTTATAAATGTTCACTTCCAAGACCTTAATGGAATCAACTAACTTGATAATTCCAATATCAAATCATTGAATGCTTAAACACTATCCATAGTAATATAGGTAAATAATGGATCTAACCATCACATAATTATAAACCATATATATATATATATATTTTACAGAAGAAAATAAGAGAATTCATAATTCCATAAAAGATTACTTAATACCTAGAAAAGAGATGGGTTTCATGAAAATTTAAATAACATTTTATCATAAGAAAACTAGAGAAAAAAGGTGGATGGAATCATGACATCATATACCCAGTGAATCAAAAAATCCTTACATTATGTTGAAATAGATTAAAATATATTTATATTTTTTTGTTATAGAATTATTCTTTTAAAAAACAGGATGAAAAATCCATTTTTTAACTTTTATGAAATTAAAAACTCTAAAGATAATGGGAATATGTATTTAATTTAAATACCAGGAAATCATGGAAAAGACTATTAATAATTAGTAATTATCATGATAGTTGGAAATTTTTTTAAGAATTACAAATTTTTAAAAAAGTGTTTCTTCACTTTTATAAAGAAAATCAAAAGTAAATAATATAGAAATTTTTAAAAGGATTCCCATTAATTTTTGTTAATGAAAGTAAAATTTATCTAAAAATTACCTTGAAAAATAATCAGAGTGTATAGAATAAAATTATTGAAAAAAATAAATATTATAAAGTTGTAATAACAGTATTTGGATAAAATTCATAAAAACTTTTAACAGAGTAATTTAAAATAAAACCCCTTATAGATTTTAATATCAAAAACTACTTGAAAGATAGAGAATGATAAATACATAAAATAACATGGGTATAATTATATTCACGAAATTATATGTAAAATAAGTTGTATATACACCATATAAATGAAAATAGATTTCTAATATGTAACATGTCATATTAAAGTGAATTTGAGATAAAAAACCTTACTACTTTGGTAACTTTTGAATAAAAACCCTTTCTAGAAATAAATTGAAATGGAACATAAAATACCAATATTAATGATTAAATAATTATATAATATTTCATAGAGTCATATTATTCACCATATATATTAAAATAGGTTCATAATAATAAATATGTCTCATGGATTGAAAATTCAAACAAAGACCCTTTACCTTAAACTTCTAATTACATGGAACCACTATATATTCCCTTTATAAAAAATTTATGTTTATTATTAATATGAATAATAATCATATTTATAATTATTTCACTTTGTACCATCCAATCGTAATTCATTATTATACATATATTAATTTTTTATTGTTAAACATAATATTTAGGTGTTAATCATTTTGTTTCTCATGCACGCTTCAGGTTGGTGGTTCTGGTTCTTGAGTATTTTTAATGGATTTATCATATATAGATAATACATGATAAGGAATTTATTATTTTTAATAAAGTTCTTGTGCCACCTTAGTCATTTCTAGGAACATATGGTGATGGTTCTTGTGAAAAGTTTAAAAATTCCCCTTTTTATCGATTATTAAGAAAACGATAATTAAATTTATTGGTAAATATTATTCAGAATATTATAGTAAAAAAATTATGAAAAAATTAAAGTTAATAATTATTATATATTTTTAAGAGTATATATGTTTTTTTAAATATTAATTACATAAAAAATATTATATCATTCAACTTGGTGGAAAAACCGACCAAAACAGAAACATATTATAATGGTTGAATGGGTTAGGAAAATAATTTTATATTGAAAATATATAACTTTAATGGAATATTAATGATGTAAAAAATTATTTTAAATATAAAAATTAGATTCAGAAAGTGAAAGATGAAAAAATTGTTGAAGAATAATCAAGAAGAAGATATTGATTATGTTGAGAGCTTAAATATCCTCTTACAAGTCATATTGGAAATGAGATATTTATGAATTCTTATTTGGACCAAAAGATCAAAAAAGTGGGAGAGGGTTATTATAGAAGTAAATAGGGTAAATTATTGGGTGGGATTATAATTTTTTGTGTGGTATTATGAGGGTGGAGGATGGATCCTTTTATAACTGCGAGGAGTGAAATATTTGTAATATTATTTATATAATAAAAAAATAAAAATAAATTCTCAATTAAATTGAATAAAAAATGAACACAATTTTATAATAGATAATTTGGGTTTCATGAAGGTATATATATATACTAATTTAAGGATATAGTTTTTTGACATTTTATGAACTAATCCTTTTATTTAACCCTTTTAATCATTTTATACTTTACCGTGGTGACTAACATTTTACCTTGGAAAATTAATTTTATAAACATAAAAAAATAGAATTTATTATGTAATTTGAATATAATAATTATAAATATGGGATAAAATTTAAAATATTTAAGATATATTGGTGGTAAAAATTAATTTCAACATAATTATGTATAATAAAACCAAAAGTGTTTTTAGAAAAAAATAATTTTATGCATATAAATGAATTTACACAAAAAAATAATGTGTATTGTTGATTCCCATGACATATATTGGTTTATTATTAAATAATGAAGAGTTATGTGATATACTAACCAAGAAAAAAAATGAACAACATAAAGTGAATTCTTGATTGAAAGGAAATGAATAAAATAGTTTTTATTCGAATAAAATATAAGATAGGTTCTAAGAAGTCAAGAATAGATTTTTAAATTCAGAATAGTAAATTTAAATTCATTATTTTACACATTAAACACGTTTTTGATAAATAAAAAGGGTTTAATTATCACAACTAAAAATTGAGGCTTTCACAATGCTAGTTAAAGAGTTTTATCAACACTTAAAAAGAACTGATATTGTGGGAGATGTTAAAAGGTGGCGGGGGGGGGGGGGGGGGGTTAACAACATTAAAAAAGATTTGTTAAATGCACTATTTAACAGTACTAAACAATCACTAATAAAGGACCCCCTTAATAGAGTTTTTATCACTGTTAAAGGATTCTTTTAATAGTTATTAGATAGATTCACATTGGGTTCATCCTTTTTGTTTCACCACTGAAAAAGCGTTTGACATGGATCCCTCATTGAGGTATGTCTAGTTTGGCATGATGGTTGATTGTGGAGGGTTTATATAAAGTAAAATCATTAGCAATAGGTTAACATTGTCAATATTTAATGGAAACTCCCAATAGTTCCCCCATCTGTAACTGGGTATAAACCTACATTCCAAAGGCAGGTGGTCAACTGAGTTTTCAAGCCTAATGGAACATGTGGACACCTATTGGTCGAGAGGTTGAGATGTCAGGCTAACACACCCTTTTGAGGGGAATTGTTTTCTACTATATGATACTCTCATGGATATATGATATATTTGTGAATCTCTTCCTAGTCTCGATATGGAATTGGTTATCCTAAAAATAATTATGGGTTAGGTAAATCATTGTGAAAAATATAAAGATATCATCTATGAATCGATCTGTATATATCCTAGGGTGTTTATCCATTTCCCAGTAATGATCATCTTCTTATGTGCTAAAGCCATACAATCAGCATCATTAGAATTTTCTACCATGTAGGGAGGCAGTTAATATTCATAGGAGGGGATTGATCCATTATGAGGAATCCTATTTATCCTAGTTATTTAAAAAATAAAAAACCACATAGTTTGTTAAACATGTAGAGTTTAGCATTGTACGAGAAGGATGTATATTATTTCACTGATGCACCAGATATGAAAGATCAATTCCAAGGGGAATGTCTTACATATCTCAATTATGGAGAGAATCCATGTTTTTGTAGTTAATTTGATTTCACAGTTCACTGAAATATGATGAAGGATGATCATCCCATGGGAATGATTGGTTCCTAATGGTTAAAATGTAAGAGGTATAGTAAGGCCCACACTAAGTTGAATGCCTATTTGAGCTCAGGCCTTTAGAAATGAATCCTATGTGTCCAGGTTATTGTATGAATCTATTACAAACTGATGTTTCCCTTATGTTTTGGGATTATACACAAATGATGGTAAAGGTAATCCAATCATGGGATCCCCTAGCTTGATAATGGCTTGTGATGAAAATGATATGATTATTGAGGCTTCCAAATCGCACATGATATTTTCTCATTTTGAGAAACAGGGTAGAGAAAATTATCATTCTCATTTCTTAGGAGTGCATAACCTATGTATTGGAATAACCCATCAGAGGTTAATATACAAATTAGAACCTAGAAGGGTGTCTTACATATCTTTGTTATGGAAGGAATGAAAGTAGTCACAGTTCAGTTGGTCGGGGCATTCACACTGATGTTTCCCTAATATTATAGGGGTTTATGGTGACGTTGATATGATTATCACAACTACCAAATCACACATGAGCTATGATTAATGTGAAAAAAGGGATAATTAGTATTTTGTCTGACTGTATGTGGATGTGGGACTTATTCACTAGGACTACCCTTGGAAGATTAATATGGAGATCAAACCTCAGTGAGGTGTCCTATGTATCCTTGTTATAGAAGGAATCATATTTGTTTTAGTTTCGTTAATTAGGGATAACAAGATGAAATTTCCATTGGATTTAACACATATCATATTATTGCACTGATCTGGGATTACACTACATGGTTTCCCTATTGATTGGTACTTACACACCAATGAAAGATAAGGTTACCAAGTCCAATAATATCCTATGATTTGGCATAGTTCCTTGCTTGAAATACGATGACTATCTATTTTATATGAATTTATTTCCTACATGGCATGTAGAGGAATGCCTTATTGACATGTAGAGGGACAATTATGTGGCCCCGTTGAATTTTCTAGAGGAAGTCTCATAATTTGTACGTCAAGTCAAATTATTGTCTCATGATCAAGGTTATATTTTCAGGAGGACATAAGAAGACCTAGTTGGTTGACCCTAGAAACCACCACATGACTTGGATAGATTTTACAAAGGATGTATCATGATCAAGATGACCTTCCCATGTGTCATTGAAATATATGGCTAACACACATGGATGTAATCTTGAGAGTTAATGCAATATGTCTCTGAGGGTGTCTCATGTCCCGGATGACATGTATGGAAGACTTTACAAATACTGGATGGCATGTCCATGGGACATCACAATATCCTGATGACATGACTAGGTGCTACCTCAAGACTCAGCTATCATCTATTGGTGTCATTATTTGTGTCAAGAGAGACATATGAATGACATCATGTAATTTTAATGGCGAGCCCATACTGTTTTGCGAGACTTGGGTTGAATGCCTAAGGGGAACCGTGTGACTTTCTCTGACTTATCCGGAGGACTTTGAATGACCCAAATAGTATATCGAAGGATCATCTTGATATTTGGGTGACATTTCCTGGTACTATCTCATGTTTAGGATTATTAATGAAAAGTGCATTAGGGCCAACATATGCGTTTGTTGTGTATGTCTCCCACCATTAGTCTTTTTTATATCCTCTATATTGTGAATTCCTTTGATTTTATCAGTGTTAGCTTGTTTTTATATCTCATTTCACTTAATAGGGTTGCATGATTCTCTTAATGTGTCCTAACAAAAGTCCTTCACGTTATATATAGCTATCACGTGATGTTCTTATGCATGATGCATGGTTGTTATGGCTCTTTTCCAGTATCTTACTTGACCGAAATATTTCTGATCATGATATCCACCGCTCCTAGAATCCTGCTCTGGCACTAGGATGAAAAATGGACAACTTATCATTTGGAGAGTCAACCTCTTAAAAATAGAAGATAGTTATGTATTTTTCATGCTGGGGTTAGGGATTTATAGGCCTCACCACCCCCATTTTACATATCTTTGTGCAGTGCATATCACGTGGATCCAAGTTGGAGTCAGTGAAGGCTTCATCCTCACGCATCATCACAATTCATTTCCATGGATCTCTCTAGGGTCATCGATATATTTCCATGAAAGTGATCCCATCCCATCACCTTTTCTGTATTATAAACAATTAATTGGTAATTTATTGAATCATGTGGGTGGGATGATGAAATTACATATTATCATATTTTTATGTCCAAGTGATTTTGTGAGATCAGAGTTCCAATCAAAATGAGTTTTTGTGATATCAGGTTAAATTGCTAGTGAGTCTCATGAAATTGTGCATCATACAGCCTTAGCACATCGCAAGGGTTTTATGACCACGATAGGCTCCCACCACCTCTTATTTTTATTTTCTTTGTTTAATTTACAACGGTTATGAGTGAAGCAAGATTGCATGAGTAATTTAGAATACAAATACTCTACCTCTTGTTGATGAGTCATATGAAAAATAAATACCCTAAAGAGATTCATAATCATTTCCTAGAAAATTCCACATATTTTTCCTTAGGGAGCCAAAGGGGAAGTGTGTGGTTTCTTAGATATACTCGAGGCTCTTCATGTGTTGAGGATGGCATGCCTGTAGTATTTCTCAAGGTGAGGGGGACATCTCTCTAGGCTCTCACAGTGTCTTGCGGATCACTAGGGGGACATCACATGATGTTTACAACCATAAGTGGCTCCCTCATCCTCCAAATTTATTTAATATGTTTTATTTTACAAATACTTAGAGGTTTCATGATTTTATTGATGTTGATGAGGAAAAAAAATAACTCTATAAGTGGTCCATCACATGAGTTTTATGACCACAAGAAGCCTCTTCCCTTTGGTTATTTCCTTCCTATTTTGGAAGAATTTTTAGATGGGTTGGAAGGCACCCACCAGTTAAAAAAACATGTGACATGGGGGAGATCATCTGATTGCCACCTCATGATCACTGGTTGTCTGATGTGATTTCACGAATGTAGAAGGAATTTGGATGGATATTATGTAGGCTATATGAGGCACATTCAAACGAGCCCGTACCTGAATGGTAAGGGCTCCTGATTGGCATCCAAGAGACCCATGTTCAAAACCGGGTGGAGGCGAATTTCCGGGGCACTGTAGCAGTACTGTAGTAGGCACTGTTTGGTACTGTAGCATCCGGACTATTCACCTGATTTGGGCTTTCGGGCCACAGGTTTGGGCCTACGGGTCTCAAGGCCTTCGGTCCATCAAAGGCCTTCGGGCCACAGGGCCTTCGGGCTATTTAAGACCATGAAGTAGCCCAGTTCACACAGAGCAGGACCCAGAAGAGGATCAGAGCACCAGTAGCAGTCACCAGAAGCAGAGCTAACCGGATTGGAAGAATGAGAGGGTATGGAAACCACCATCGGGACCAGGCACTGTGCAGCTTCGTATGGGGAAATTCTAGCCGATCAGCAATGCAGGTGGGGAGCTAAAGGCAGTCAATGATGCCAAAGCTGGGGAGGGACAATTCTAGTGGGCTGGGCCTACAGGTCAGGTATTGGGCATGGTATGCCTCTGGGCCTTCGGGTCATGTACTACGGGTCATGTCAGGCCTTGTGTCTTGGGCCTACGGGTCATGTACTGGTTCCCCTTCAACCCTTAAAAGGGGGATTATCTATAATAAAATAAAAAAGAAGGCCTTTGGGCTATTCGGGCTATATGTGGCACATGTTTCCTTCTCATGAAATTATGATGGTCACATGATCACATATCTCTTAGAGGATTATGTGATCTATGAGTCTATTCCACCTTCAACTTACTTATCTATTTTATAGAAAATAATACCCATATCTAGGTATTTATTAATTTTTGAATTTTTAGATGCCCAATTGATGGGTGTCAGCAGTCCAGATGAACTTATCCCCTCTTCTAGATAACTTGGTTAGTGGATTAGAATGTAATGAAATGTTTTTCAAAAAACTCTTATTGGTTAAAATGTTCCCCCAGAATATAACATTTTTTAACCAAAACTCACACATTATGAATATCCAAAAAATATTATCCTTCCTTAGAGTTCCCAACATATCCCTTAAAAGATCTTCTTTTTGCTCAATACATTTGGAGTATAACATAATTTCATAAAAAAAATAGACATGAATGTATCAAGGTAGTCCTTTAAGACTATATTAATCAAATAAATATATATAACTAGATCATTAGTCAAGTAGAAGGCCAAAACAAAAAAATCATAATTACCTTATCTTGTTCAGAAGATATTACTTGGAATATATTCTTTCTTCAACCTCAATTGAAGATAAAAATATCAGAGGCCGATCTTAGAGAAGAATTGATCCCCATGAAGCTGGCCAAATAAATCATCAATCCTTGGGAGATGTTACATGTTATTCATTCTGATACCATTAAGTTCTCTATATCAAATGAATAGACACATTGATCCATAGTTCTTCACAACGAGAATAGGGTCTCTCTAAGGAGGCAAACTTGGTCAGATTGATCCCATCTTTAGAATATCTTGAATTTTCATCTTTACTTCCTCTAACTATATATTTTGCATTCTATATGGGGGCATTGAGATTTTCTTGGATACAGGTAAGGGTTAAATGGATAACTCTACCTCTCTTTCAAGGAGAGGTCAAGGTAAGTCTTCAGGAAACAGGTCAATGTACTCCCATATTATGGGGACATTCTCCACTGTTATACTTTCATTTCCTTCACGCTCTTCATTGATCATACCCTTAAAGATGTATATAGTTGGTGGTTCTAGACAAAGCCCATGCTAGGATGTCTCTCCATTAAGATTTACTATGGTATGTTCATTCAAGACTACCAAAATAGAATTTCTTCTGAAGCTGATCATAGAATTATAATTTGAGAGATAGTCCATCCCTACTATAGTCTCAAATTATTTTATGGCAATGAATACTAGATTTGTGATGAGATTATACTCACCAATGTTAATACTATCATTTCTATTAACTATTTATGCTCAGATAATTCATCAAGTATTATTGAATGATAACTCCAATTCAAGTAGCTGAGGGCTTAATTCTATATTATATTAAAATTTAGATGAAATAAAGGAATTCATAGCACCATAATCATACAATGTACTTTCTGGATTTTAGATAATAAGTATTGTATTTTCCACCACATCATTCAAAGACTCCAATTTAGCCTTTGTGGTAGAAATTTTTTGTCCTTGATCTTTTGGGCTAATCCACTGTTTATGGTGGTTCCCCACCATTATATTTCGATTTGGACATTGATTGCAAAAGTGACCAAGTTTTCTACATTTAAAGCATTATACTTCCGACTGTTCCTACACCATATTTTTTTTATTATTAGTGTTAAGAATTTGGGGCTTCATATCACCTTGAGAGTTTCAAGCTATATGGATATCTCTTCCGTACATGTATCACATTACACTAACAATAAGAAAACTATGGTAAAATGGAATTTTGCAATGGTTTATTTGTGATGGGAATAAATCACATCGCAAATAGTCTATCGAAGAGGTTATTTTTGATGGGGGAATCGACCCGTCACAAAAATTTAGGTGCAGTTTGCACGCCAAACCGCAGGAAGGTTATATGCAACGGGGAGGCACCCCCCATCACAAATACCCAATGGTGGTAAATATGATTAGCAATAGGGAATTTACCCATCATAAATAGTTTATCCATGTGTCACTATTTGCGATAGGACCCGTCGCAAATACCTGACGGCGGTAAATACTATTTGCGATGGGATGTTGCCCTGTTGCAAATAGTGTGTCGGTAGGCTAGTATTTGCGACGAGACCCGTCATAAATAGCCTTTTTACCACTGACAATATTTAATGTGGCCGAATGTATTTGCGAGGAGTCCCATTGCAAATAGTACCATCACAACTAATCTAACCTATATATAAACCCATCTATTTTTTTCATTCATCCCCTAAATTCCTACTTTCTCTCTATCTCTAAACACTAAATTTAGAGTGAAAATTTACCTGAGTTAATTTTTTTACGAACAAATTTTTGAAGTCGTCTCTACCTATAAGTGATCAAGTTTAAAAGGGTTTATGTTTTATTTAATTTAATATTTATTTTAGTTTTTAAATTAATTTCAATTAATTTTAATTAGTTATAATTGAATTAGATTTATATTGCTTTATCATCAATATTTATTTGTAATAATAAATTTAAATTTTTAATACTAATTATTAATAATTAGTAGTAATTAGGAATTATTAAAGATAATTAATAATGAATATAAATAATTTGTGGTAACTAGTAATTAGTAGCCGTAATTTTCTGTAATTAATAATAATTAATGAAAATTAGTAATAATTTGGAATAATTAGTAAAAATAGTAAGAAATACTAATAAATACTAATAATTAGTAAAAAATAGTAATGAATACTAATAATTAGAAATAAGTACAAATAATTAGAAATAAATACTAATAATTAGTAACAAAACTTAATAATTAGTAACCATTAGTAAAAAATACAAATAATTAGTAATAATTAGTATTAATTAGTAATAAATAGTAATAAATAGAAATAAATACTAATAATTAGTAAAAAATAGTAACAATTAGTAATAATTAGTAACAATTAGTTACAATTAGTAATAATTAGTAAGGCACATGAGCCTTAGCCCAGTTGGTAAGGACTCCTTAAGTGCATCCAAACGACCAGGGATGAAATCCAGATAGAGGCAGAATTTTTGGGTACTATAGCAGTACTGTAGCAGGCACTATAGCATTAATGTAGCAGGTACTGTAGCGGGAACTGTGCAGTATTGTAGCAGGTACCGTAGCAGGAACTATTTGGCACTGTAGCAGCTAGGAATATGCTCTTGTTTGGGCCTTCGGGCCACCAATTTAGTCCCTGAGTCCTGTAAGGCCTTCGGGCCACCCAGGCCTTTGGGTCAGTAAGACATTTGG
Organism: Viscum album; assembly: GCA_963277665.1. Lineage (NCBI taxonomy): Eukaryota > Viridiplantae > Streptophyta > Magnoliopsida > Santalales > Viscaceae > Viscum > Viscum album. Next base: position 137,193,458 of record OY728131.1, read on the forward strand.
GCCACCTCAAGGCATTCGGGCCACCTTAGTGCAGATGCAAACCAGACAACTTACAAGGAACAATCTCTACAAGGAGGATGAGCAAGGAGCTTTAACCACAACAGAAGCTAAACGGATTGTAAGAATGAGAGGGTATGGCACCGGCCATCGGGTCAAGCCTGTGCATGCACGGGAATGCCTAGCCGAACAACCATGCGAAGGTGGAGAGCTGATTTCACGATGAAGATGCTGGGGAGGAGCAGTTCCAAGTAGTTAGTCTGGGTTGTATGTAATGTTTGAAGCATATGAAAAATGAATTCCTCTAAGGCCTGTAGGCCGTGTAATTCTTACGCCTACGGGCCTTGTACGGGTTCCACCTCACCCCTTGAAAGGTGGATTATCAAAATCAATAAAAAATGAAGGCCTTCGGGCCATTGGAGTTGGAGGTAACAATTAGTAAGAATTAGTAAGAATTAGTAATAAATATTAATAATTAGTAATAATTATTAATAAATACTAATGATTAGTAATAAATACTAATAAATAGTAATAAATAGTGATAACTAGTAATAAACAGCAATAAATAGTAATAAATAGCAATAAATAGTAATAAATAGTAATAAAATATAATAATTAGTAATAGATATTAATAAATAGTAATAATTAGTAACAAATAGTAAAAAATAGTAAAAAATAGTAAAACATAGTAAAAAATAGTAAATAATAGTCATAAATAGTAATAAATATTAATATATAGTAATAAATAGTAATAAATAGTAATAAATAGTAATAAATAGTAATAACTAGTAATAAGTAGTAATATATAGTAATAAATAGTAATAAATAGTAATAAATTGTAATATGTATTAATAAATAGTAATAAATAGTAATAAATAGTAATAAATAGTAATAAATAGTAATAAATAGCAATAAATAGGAATAATTAGAAATAAATAGTAACAATTAGTAAAAATTAGTAATAAATAGAAATAAATAGTAATAAATAGTAATAAATAGTAATAAATAGTAATAAATAGTCATAAGTAGTCATAATTAGGGATAATTATAAATAATTAGGGATAATTAGGGATAATTAGGGATAATTCAGAATAATTAAGAATAATTAGGGATAATTTGGTATAATTAGGAATAATTAGGAATAATTAGAAATAATTAGGAAAAATTTGCAATAATTAGGAAAAATTAGCAAAAATTAGCAAAAAATAGCAAAAAATAGAAAAAAAATAGTAATAATTATGAATAATTTGGAAAAATTAGGAAAAATTAGGAAAAATTATGAATAATTAGGAATAATTAGGAATAAATAGGTATAATTTGGAATAATTTGAAATAATTAGAAATAATTGGGAATAATTAGGAATAATTATGAAAAATTAGAAATAATTATGAAAAATTTGTAATAATTATAAAAAATTAGTAATAATTAGGAAACATTAGAAATAAATTATAATAAATTATAATAAATTGTAAGAACTTGGCATAATTTTCAGTGGATTGGCGGAAATCCTTTTTCATGATGAAACTTCTCCTTTCGTCTCTCAACGACTAAAAAAATTATGAAAAAATGTGCTGCTATGTATGCATATCCAAGATCGTATGCATGAGATTGGATATGAATTTGTAGGACCATATTTTTCATAATTTTTTTAGGTGGGGACAGTTGGAAGAATATGATTCATTGAAAAACAGGGGGCTCTTAAAGTCTGACGGATCATTTACTTTCATCTTTATCACACTAAAATCACAATAAAGAATCTGGTCAGAGGTATGCTTATGCATTCTCGTATGCATGAGAATGGATATGGGTACCTCTGACCAGATTCTTAATTGTGATTTCAGTGTGAGAAAATTGAAAATAAATGTGTCATCGGAAAAAAGAGCAGCTGTTAAAAAACTGGAAATTGTGTCTTCTGTATTTAGTGGTAATTAGTAAGAAGTAGCTATAATTATTTATCTTCTATTTTTTTGGATAGTGTTTTTCTTATTTCAAATTGTTCAAAAAAAGTAAAGATTTTATATTTTGTAGAAAAATATGGAACAAGGAAGTCGACAACAGTCATTATTAGATGATTGCTCTTGGATAAATCAGTACAGAAATCCAAAAGGTCATGGTTTAAATTCTATATATATTGAGGGTGTTGAAGCTTTCTTATCATTTTCATCATCAATACCAGAATTTGTTTCAGAAGGCATAATTAAGTGTCCTTGTAAAAAATTTGATTTGAGAAAGTTTGACACATTTGAAAACATTGGGGTATATCTCTTTCATTTTGGTTTTCAACTAGATTATGTTTTTTGGTATCAACATGGTGAACACAGTTCCAGATAATATACTAATAATTTGATTCTAAATCCATCACTGTTTTAAAATTTAGTACATGATGTTGTAGGTCCATCTGTTTAACAAACTGAAACTCTGGATGATATTGATTTATCTCTCTAGTTGGCACTATCTGAATTTTATGAGTTTTTGAGGTCTACTGAGGATGCATTATATCCCGGTTGCTAGATAAGCAAATTATAAGTGGTTAATAAATTCATGTCTATTAAATAAGATAAGTTAATGTCAAACAACTGCTTTAATTATATATTTTATTTTTTTAAAACACTGTTACTTGAAGGAAATGTGTTGCTTGCAAGTTACTATTTGAGCAAGAGGCTGGTTCATAATCTGGGCCTTAGTTATCAGAAGATTCATGCATGTGCACATGACTGCATATTATATTCAGGTCAAAACGATTCATTGAATAGGTTTCCCACATGTGGACAATCAAGGTATAATGAAGCTCAAACGAGGATGTCTGGATCGATTCCTATAAAGCAATTGAGATATTTCCCACTTACACCAAATATAAAAAGTTTATTTATGTATCAGAACACAACGACAATGATGTCATAAAAAAAACCAAGATTTCAACTGATAAAAGCTTGAATCATCTATGTGATGGTGATTCATGGATACATTTTGACCGAGTGCATCCATATTTTGATTTAGAATCCAGGAATGTGCGATTGGGTATTTCTACTGATGGTTTATATCTGTTTGGTTTTTATGGTAGTCTTTATTAATGTTGTCCTATCTTTATAACTCCATACAATTTATCTCCATGGATGTTGATGAAGGAGACTTATATATTTTGTCCTTATTAATCCCAGTACATCCATAAAATAATGTTTATGTTTATTTAAAACCATTGATTAATGAGTTAAATTCATCGTGGAGTAATGGTGTGAGTACATATGATGTAGCTGGAAACCCAATTTCCTACAAAATCTACATTAATGTTGATAATTAGTGACTTCCCGGCATATGAAATGTTATCTAGATGGAGTACACATGGTCCAAAATCATTTCCTTATAGTTTGGGAGACAACAAAGCATTTATGCTCATCAATGGAAAAAAACCTTACTATTTTGACTGTCATCAGAAATTTCTTCCAACTGATAATCCTTTTCAGAGGAACAAATCTCATTTCAGAAAAGGCACAACAAAAAGGGATGAACCTCCAAAAATGATATCTGGTATAGAGTTAAAATCAGTTGCATTTTCATTACATCCCATCACATTTGGACTAATAATAAACCCACAAAAAATTCATGGCTTTGGAAAAAACACAATATGATAAAATGAATCATTTTTGTGTCTTCTATACTGGTATGATTTGTTGGTCCGCCACATATAAGATTTCATGCATATTGATAAGAACTATTTTGATAATTTATTTCATACAGTTTTGGATACACCTGATAAGACCAAAGATAATGTAAAGGCATGATTAGATCTTGCCTAAATTTGCAGGTGACCATAACTTGAACTGTTTGAAAATTTCAGATCAAAGAGGTTAATGAGGAAAAAATCAACTCATACAGTTTCCAAATAGAGTCGCTTATTATTTTTTTAGTGGATTGTAGATTTGAGACTTCTAGATGTATGTGCTTACAATTTGGTCAGATGTTTTATGAATTGTAATATTACCAGATTAAAAGATCATTATTTTTATGTTATAATGGAAAGACTTATACCAATTGGATTAAGAGGTTTTTTGAATTCTATGATTTTTTATTCAATAATAGAACTTTCATATTTTTTTTAAGACATTTATGTGACAACAACATACTATAATGCACTAATAAAACTGGATGAAAATGTTGTTGTGATTATATTTAACCAGGAAAAAATCATCCCACTGGGTTTCTTTGACTCAATGAAACATATGATATTACATTTTCATCATTAAGTAATATGTGGAGATTCGGTACAGTTTTGATGGATGTACTCATTTGAGATATTAATGTAGAAATTCAAGAAAAAATTATGTAACAAATCATCACTTGAAGGCTCAATTGCTGAAGCATTTTTTCAAGAAGAAATTACTTTTTTATGCTCTCATTATTTTGAAACTGAATATCCATTAAAACTAAACCACATGGGATGTAATGAGGGGAATTTTTATGATGAAATGGAAAATCAATTATCAGTTTTTAATCATATAGAGATTGAATTTGGTGGAGTTCATGAATGAAGACTTTCAGATGATGAACAAAATATAGCTCATACATATGTTCTACTCAACCATGAAGAAATGAAATCATTTTTACTACGAGTTATTTTATCACTTAATCTATATTTTATGTTATAGTAAGTAAACATATTTTATTTTTAGGTTATATGATAATCATATCAAGAAATAGCATCCAAAAATTCCAACAGTTACTTTTAAATAATGCCGTCAATTTTATTTTCTCAACAGTTTCAAAAATTGGTAACATAAATTATTTAAGTTTTAACATATCAATTCACTTTATTATTTTTTATACTGATAACTTTTTTACAAATTTTTAAGTGTCTCAACATGCTATTAAAATTGATAATAGACTGTGTATATTGAGTAACCCACCATCTAAAATGGTTAAATCTTATAATTCATATGCGGTGAATGGTTTTAAATTTAATACATGGGTATATGGGGAATCGAAAAAAACTGAACAATAGAGTTTTCTTGAGAGGATATCATCATAGAGAAACTGAAGTTGACTTTTACAGCATGATGGATGAAATTATTGAACTGTGTAATATAGGAAAAAATTTCATAACAATGTTTAAATGTGGGTGGTTGGATACTGAGAGAGGCTTACATGTTCATACGACTCATAGAATCGTCGATATTAAATATAAAAGTTCTATTGAAGTAAATTAACCATTTTTACTAGCTCAACAGGCACATCAGATTTTTTATGCAAAGTACTATGCTATTTCAAGAGACTTGAGTGATTGGTGGATCATAATAAAAATGAAATCTCAGAAAAATCAGTTTACTCAGAGTGAATGTGGTTCTGCCGAAGTGCATGAAATTGAAATTTTTCAAGAGACTACTCAAAATCCATCTTTTTCACAGAGAGACATGAATATCGTTGATGACTCCCCACAATTATGGGTCGATGATGAAAATGATTTTTATGATGTTAAAAATGAATTTGAAAAGACAAGAGATGATGAATCTGAAACAAATATGGATATTAATGATGCCGGGGATGAATATGAAGACATTGACATCATCAGATATGAATATAATGATGAAGGTGAACATTGAAACAGTTAAATGATGGTTATAATCATAACTAATATATATCTATATATAATAGTTATTTTCAACTTTTTTCTAAAAAAATCATTTTTTGTTTCCGATGAACGATGATCTATGTCATGAGTTGCAGGAGGCTGAGCTTCCTTTGGATGAGGATGATTTGGGATCATCTAACCCTTAGTCGATTGGCAGTTTAGGGGGTACTCGGAGAGGGGCGGTCCTGAATGACTGATGATTCCTGACCCTCTCCCCAATTGACTTCCATGTCTTGTCTTCAATACATGCACACAAAGGTATGTTAATATGTGTATTTGAGTTAGCATTCATTAATATACTCATAAAATAATTTTTTGATTATTTATTCTTTTTTCAATGTTTTTTTCTTGTAGCTATTGGACAGGGGAGTGCTATCTTGCACAATTATTTTTCTTAGCCATGGATCAAATGGGAACTGATTCCTATTGATGTGTAGCTCGGCATGTTCAATCATTGACTATTATGTAAATAAATAATATTTATTTTGAAATTTATTTCATTAATAAGTTGATATTATACTTTATTTTTAGGGTTTATGGTATCCCATCGATGATAGAATGTGTGACACTATCCACACAACATGGGATGTGTCTATGCGTGACAGTTTCCGTTAGTTTTTGCACAATTTGAGAAGTAAGACCATGAAGAAATCACAAGTGAATGTATTTGATGAGTCGTGTAGAGACCACTGACCAGACTATATTTCGTCTCATGTTTGGGATGAATTATGTTGACACTGGTTGGGTGGTGGAATTCAGAAGAGATCTTCATTGGGCCGGAAGAACCATGTGAGATAGGAGGTGATGCATTGAGCTGGTAGTCCTACATTCAGTATGCATAGAGAGCATATGGTAAGTATATTTTATAAATATTCTATATAACTTTAAATATAAATAGTTTATTTCATATTCATATAGGCATTTGGGTAGCCCGATATTACGAAGTGCGACATTTATCGGAGGATATACAGTGATCTAGCCACTAGAGAGATTAGAGGTGATTGCCAGAGTTATATTGTGGTCAGTATTATTTATTTTTTAGTTTGATAATTAATCGCATATAATATTTTCACTATTTTAATTTTAAATTGGAATTGAAGGAGTCATATGAGGCTGTGACCTCTTAGACACAGGCTGAGAGTCAGGCTGAGATGGATAATCAAACTAGTACCCACCATTTTGATGAGGAGACATGGATGCAGGTGACCCAGTATGCCTTAGAGAAGGGTCGAGTAGTTATTATCAGCTCTCATTTGACTCCTGAGAATTATTATTATACTGCAGTGATGTCGGTGTCTAGATCAAGGGGATATTGTGTAGAGGCATTATCTTATGACTCACACTATCAAGAGCAGTTGTGAGCTCAGAGTGAACTTATAGAGAGTTTGCAAAAGCAGCTGGAATAGATACGTTAGCAACAACAGTAGTATGAGGAGGTCATGTGTCGATGACAACAAAAACAACACGAGAATATAGAGTTCATGCGCCGCCTTACTTGTAGTTTAGGGATGGAGTTTTCTCTACCATCTCCCCCACCTCCTCCACCTCCTTCAGAAGACTACCCCTAGTGATTTTTTTGTTATGTTAAAAACATTTGAAATCAAGATTTGTTGTAATATGAAATATTTATAGTTTTTGTCTTTTATATTGGTGCGAATATTGCATATTTTTTTACGCTTAATATTTTAATATTTTAATATTTTATTATTATTATTCTATTTTTTAATATTTGTTTTATTTTACTGATAATAATAATAATAATTTATGATTTTTTTTATATTTTTTGCAAATATTGAGAATTTTAATATTTTTTTAATATTTTAATAATATTAATATTATTTTTTCATTAATTTATCATAATTTTATTAAATATATATATTTTTTATTTTATTTAGTATTGGCGATGGGACCTTTTGCAAAGGGGCCCCGTCACAAATAGTTTATATATATTTTTTGAAAAAGTATTTGTGATGGGAAAAAGGACCCATTGAAAATACTTTTATACAATAGGCCCATCACAAAGGGTTTTGATGTATATAACATATATAAATGGAGAGCTATTTGCGACTGGAAAATGGACACTTCGCAAATAATTTTTGCGACAGGCCCATCCCAACACATTTTTTATATATAATGTATATAATCAGAGATCTATTTGCGACGAGACGGTTTCCCATCTCAAATAGTATTTTTTACGATGAGATCCCGTCACAAATAGCTTGTCACAAATACCTCAAATTCTAGTAGTGGAAGTTCCATAGATTCTTTTTCTCACATTTATTTCATGTGGGAAGTTGCACTATCTTTCCCCATATTTTGAGATCAAACATCCTCTTTGAGTTTGGATACGTTAGTCTCTCTTCTCATTTGATCTATGTGACCATTTCATCTCTTTAAACTCCATTTCAACCTTCATATAACTCCACACTATATTATCATACCCCAATAGATGGAATGGATTCTTTTCTGTTTATTTTTTGGACAATGCCATTTTTAATTAGGCTAAGAGAGAACCCTTACCTGACCTATAGGCCAAGTAGAAAAAGGCCCAGTATATGAACCGAAGGTGTAGATGCACAATGCCCAATACATGACCCGAAGTCCCAACACAGTAGAAATGCCCCTCCCCAACAAGTTAATCATCATAGAAACATAGATCCCCATACAACATTGCCGAACAGCTTGCATTGCCCCGTGCAAATCTACACGGTGCCTAGTCCCGATAGTGATTGTAATATCATCTCATTCTTCGAATGTAGTTAGATCTTCTCTAGAGGATGATATATTTCTTTTAATTCACTTATGGGCCTGCTCTATTTGAAAAATTTGCTACTCATTTGTCTTTGTGGCCCAAAGGCCCTGTGGCTCGAAGGCCTTTCGGTAGCCCAAAGGCTCTGTGGCCCATAGGCCCGAACTGGTGGCCCAAAGTACCAAACAAATGAATATTTCCAACTACTACAGTACTTTCTATGGTACCTACTGTAGTAGTTAAAAATATTCATCCACCATGATTTGATCCCAGGTTTCATACAGGATGACATGGTGTGTTAACCACTTGGCTACCACCCTAAATACCACGATATCTCCTCATAGTTTTCATAGTCTTTATTTGATATATTATTTTGTAGATGGGGTCTTAGTCTACTAATTAATCTATCAAATATTACCTTAGGATCTATAAAAAATCTAGAGGTGTTTCAGGAAAGTCTTGTAAAGTTAATTTCAATGACTCCCATTGATTCATTTTCTATTTTTTTTTTCAGTTCGAGGAAATCCTTCTCCATTTTTGTTCGCATGAAACATGGGAAATATTTAATGAAAATGATACCCCTAAACTCTTCCCACTCTACAATATTGATATACCTTATTAGAATACTACATTTAATCAGTTTCCACCAAGGATCAACTAATCCTTATACGCATTATACTTCCATAGATACTTTCTCTAACTCTGAACAATGGATTATAGAAAATATGTTTTCTATATAGCTTATCCATTGTTCAGGAATAAACAATTCATTAGATCCAATGAAGAAGTTTGTCATTGACACAGAAAAGAATCAATGGAAAGATGTTCCCTTTGAGGTGAATCTGGTCTCTTGATATGACTCAAGTTATTGTTCATAACTCGAGTTAGTTAATTTATCATCCTCATGATGTTTTCCATTCCATCATTCATTGAAATGCCGCCAATACATCATCTGTTGCACTCATTATTTACATGGTTCCCCATATTTCCCACCATTTTCATAATACAAGAAAACCTTAATGAGAAATTTTTTACTTTTATAAATCTCATAATTCTAAAGTGATTTATGGCTTAAAACATCATGCTTAAATATTAAATTAATCTCATCTAATAACAATTAAATTTTCTATATATTATTTATAATGGTTTTTAAAAAGCTTGTGATTAGCCAAAAATATCCACCGATAGTGATAAAGTAGGAGTCGAACAACTACTATTATCATGAACTATTTATTGTTCGATTCTGGCACAAAGCAGTGTTTTTGGGTGTTATATATAGTTACATTTGTGCCAAATCCACATCAACTTGTTTGTATCCAGAAAAGGATTTATTTTCTCGGAAACAAATTTATTAATACTTTAGAAAAATACTAGGATATTTTACTATATATATAATTGTCCCTGGGGTTCTTCCTAATGATCTCAATTCCCAATTTCTACAAATAATTAAACCATATTTTCATACTGAATATTGAATCCCATCATTTTATTACATAACTTTTCATTACATTTTACAGAGTATCTTTTAATGTTTTTCTTCTTGGAAAGAGGGTATATGATATATAAAAACATAAAAAACTATTCTAATCAACATTAATGGATTATTCATCTATTCATAGTAAGTTATATTTACTGCATCTCATAATATAGGGACATACATCAAAGGAATGGGGAGATCAGTATTCTTAGTAAGTGAATAAATAAGAGATACATATGACACGTGATGCCGAGGTATATCAATAAGAACTTAAGGTATACTGATAAGGCATGATAAAGAGGCATATAATAGAATAAAGAACTTGAATCATAACATATAAATGTGGATACAACATTTAATTGAGTAATTCATAATCATATATCCAATGTGTTGTAAATAAAAAATTACCAATATTGTTCCTCAGGGCATCATATAACATGTCATCTCTAGAGATTAAATTACTTAACAAAAGTATTGGAGCACTATTATAGAGAAAAATTAATACGTATTAATTTCTTGTGATCTTAGTAGATCATAATAAATCATTTCATTAATAACCCACAAAGAATAAAGAATGGGGTTCTTATCAAAAATCATGGCAAAGAAAAGAGATTAAAGACATGATCAATATGTTATTTTAAACCAACAAAAGGATATGTGGATTTAATACATGTAAAAACCATAATTAAAAATCCAATTTTAAATACATTTGAATACCAATTGGAAAGAAAATAATTTTAGGTCTTCAAATAAAAAGTAAAAGAGAATTACTCATGTAAATGGAGAAAATTTGAGAATAAAATTTGGCATCATAGGGGGTATAAAACATGATTTTAGAAAATGGTAAAATGAAACGGGACAAGGTTATACCATTCATAAAATAATCTTAATATATTTTTGGAATAATAATATATTGATAAATTAATTTTCTTAGCAATTTGATGACATTTAATAAAAGGGACCCTTGAATGGAAAACAGAAGTGAATATTTCCCTTACCATGAAGAGTTGTACCTAAATCATGGGGATATAACCATGGGGTATTGAGGGAACCTTGGGGTCTCCTTGGGAAGAAAAATCACAAAAATATCATGGATGATGTATTTGGATTGGATGGATATTGGGAAATGGGTTGGTATTTATAGGATAAGTGGAAGAATTGTTTAATAATTTTGAAATATAGGCCTTGTAAAACAATGTTGTGGAAAATTAAAAACCATTGGGTTACCCATCTTTTTTTCTCATAATACTTGACACTTGGGTCACATTTAATATTAATTTAATCTAACAGAACCGAAATTCATTTTAAAATACTTCTTTTGGTGTAGAAAAGTGAAGATTCAACAAGGTAGTGTTTAAAAAAATAAATTCTCAATTTTAGATATTGAATGTTACTCATAGTATTAAAAAATGAATAAAATATATTAAAATAATTAATATTAATAAAAAAATTTAGGTCTTGGATTGTTTTTAATTAATTATTACATCATTATCACATAAATATGATGTCATAAAATATAAAAGACCCTAAAATCGTATTTTTTAGTATTAAAAAAAACCATTTTTTGAAATTATCATAAATTCAACGAAAAAAAATTTCAACTTGTTGATGTAAAAAATTATGTTTATTTTATCATTAGAATTTTATAAATATTATAATATTATGTTTTAAATATAAAAATCCATAATTATTTAAAAATACCATTTAAAGACACATTTTATTTTCTCAACTTATAAAAAATTTCTTAGGAAATTATAAAATTATTTTATCATTTATTATTTAAAAAAAGAGTTTTAAAAAGGCTATTTAATATAAAAATTACTATTCATAATACCATATAAATATATAAGAAACACATATATTTTATATAAATATAAAACTACATTTTATTTGTGCCCATAAATAAAATTATCAAATTCATATCAATTAAAAATATATTTTATTAAGAAAAACAATTCTTAAAAGGAATTGATGGAATATGAATTTTATTTATACAAAGTTAATAACCCTTTAATTAACTATTTAATGGACATATAACCCCTTATTACACCCGCATACGCACTAAGAGTAAGGTGTGCTATGATGGCAGTTTCATGGGGTGCCTTGGCTAACATCGACCCAGTGGTAATCTATAGTAACTTGATCTTATCTGATATGAAATCTCATTCACGATTTTCTTGATGAAGCTCAGCTTGGGTTTGTTATGGGTGAATATTAGTGATGATACCTCCCTCTGAAGTTTATACAAAATTGCTTTAAATTAAATGACTCTACAAGTTGAGGCCATCGATTCTCCTTTCTATATCAATTATAATTTATCATTACTACTTATAAAAACTAATTATAAAGGTAAAATTATCAACCAAAGGTATTGTTTCCAAAGGACTTATTGATAAATTTTCATATTTACCAATGGATATTTAATAGTTGAATCCCAATAGTCATATTTCCTTATTTAACCTATAAACACAACTTCATTTTCAATCATAAGTCACTACAATTTATATTATGGTTATATTATCATTTTCATAAGATGATGATTGGATTACTAATATATTATTTTTTTCAATCAAATTTTCCAGGATGATGATTCTAGTTGATTGGGGAAATCCAAAAATTCCCATTTTAGCAATTCTATTTTATAATCATTCTCGAGTTAAAATTTTGTGATTTTAATTGGTTTCATAGGTGAATAATGTAATGATCATTTTTCAGGAGATAATTTTTTTCTGCTTCCCTTTTATTTTTTACATGTATAATATTATATTAAATGTAACAAACATTTATTCAGCAAACAAATATCATTTACATTGTATAGGTCATTACATACCATTGATGATAATTTGGATTTAAAATTTTTAGATAAACCTCCAGGATGGTGGTAAAAGAAGAAGAAAACTCAGGGTAAAAGTGAAATATTATCCCCCTCAAGAAAAATAAGATAATTAAATAATGGAATAAATAATAATTATGGATACACCCTATTTTCACTTTCCTCAACCACGACACTCCCACTTATCTATTTTTTTCTCATATTGTGGTTTGGGATATTCCTTTCCTCTTATCATTTGCGGATTCCCACACATTCATTCCACATATTGACAAAATAAAAAATATAATTTGTTAGTTTAAATAGCATAATACCTATGAAATATTGGAATAGGTTTGACTAAATTACTTCACAACTATTGATAGTAAAAATCCAGTACACACTTTGGGATTAAACTAAGAAATCTATCTCTTCTCACCCTCCATTTATCATTTTATATTTCACTGAATTAAGTTTTTTTTAATATTTATTTTGTTTTATTTTATTTTATTGTATAACTTGTGGATAATATCTAAACCCAACCACTAGATATATTATTAACAAGGATCTATTTCTTTAAATAATTGGATCTACCTGACAATAGTTTGGAATTTTAAATATAAAGAGGTTAGTGAAATCAATGTGTGGAGGAATTTCAACATTTTTCAAGGGTTTGGGTGTGTTTACTAAATTTATTTGTTTTTCATTGAATAAAGTCAGTTAGCATAGTTTTCTTCACTTTAATATGCCCTATAATCTAGTTCTCATAGGGATATAGTATAGTTTAGGAAAAATGGATTTTTTTTGATATTTATAATAAATATTTTTAATATAAAATACTTAAGTTGAATTTTTTTTAACAAACATAAACTAGATAATTGAACTTAATCCTAGTTGAGTTTTTTGATAACATAAAGTAAAACATCAATGATATAATTGAAATTTAAATTCAGTAGATCATTTAAACTTAATTAAAAAAGATCATCTAGGATCTGAAATTTTTTTGATGAGATTACCATAATTATGGTGTGTGTGAGTAAATAAAAATACATTATATATCAATAATTTTCATGCACAATACATTTCATCAAAATGAAATAAATAGAACTATGTTTTTTATTATTGAGAATAATCTAGGGGATGTTAAATATTGAACTCAAATAAATAAGGTTCGAATGAAATATAATGTTTATATTTATAATATATCAAGGAATTTTAAAGTTGGAATGTTTATGTGTAAAATGATTATAAGGACATATAAAATGAGATTATGAGTTAATATTTAGATTTACATTAATCCTTAATAATTATTAATTAATTTTATAATTAATTAACATGGAATTAATTTAATACCATGTGAATGTTTTTTGATAGTAATTCCATAAGTATATGGAATAATTCATGTGGTGGGGATTCATAAAAGAATATATTTTTTATAAATTTTAGTATATGTTTTAGTATTTTTAATATAAATATTATATTAATATACTATGATTATTTTTTTAGTTTTATTTCAGAATATAATATGTAACTTTTAAAACTATTTAAACATGTGATTTTTGTGTTTTAGTTATTGTTATAAATTTAAATGACTATCATTATATATTTCAATTAGATGTTTGTTATTTTTTCAGGTTAGTGTTAGAAAAAATATAATTTTTAATGATTAATGTGTGATTAAAATGGTTCATGGTATTGATTTAAAAGATTCAATTGTTGAGTCAATAAGGTTTTCCTTATGACTTTTCCATTCCTTCTTGTTTTGAAAATCACAAACACCTTATCTTTAAGGAAAATTGCTTTTATAAGGAAAATGCTTTCTTAAGGAAAATTGATTTTATAAGGAAAAATGATTTCTTAAGGAAAATCGCTTTTATAAGAAAAATTTATCCTTATCATATTTTCATTATTTTTCTTAAGTATGAAATTCGGATTCACTTTCTCGGAATCATTAAAACTGATAAAAAGCATTCTGTTTTAAGATTCGGTTCTGGACAAGAACTATAAGGAAGTTTCATTCCGAATTCCGGATATGAATTCTGACTAAGTTCTATTCCAGATTCAGGATACAAATTCTGAAGAAGAATTCTCATTACAAATTCTAATGAAGAAATCCCATTCCGAATTCTCATTACAAATTCTGAAGAAGAATTCTCATTACGAATTCCAATGAAGAATTCCCATTACGAATTCTAATGAAGAAATCTCATTTCGAATTCTCATTACGAATTCTGATGATGAATTCTCATTACGAATTCTGATGATGAATTCTCATTACGAATTCTGATGACGAATTCTCATTACGAATTCTGATGATGAATTCTCATTACTAATTCTGATGATGAACTCTCATTACGAATTCTAATGACGAATTCTCATTACGATTTCTGATGACGAATTCCTATTCCGAATTCCTACTCCGAATTCTCATTCCGAATTCTCCTATTAAACAGAATCTGATTATCATTGTTTTATACACTCTGAATTTACTCACTCCGAACCTTCACTCCGAAGTATCTATTCCGAACCTTTATGTTAGAGTTTAAAACGATGTTGTACATTCTGTTTCACTTGTTTTGTTATAAAACGATGTCGTCCATTTTGTTATAAACTAACCGTTGTCTAAGTGACACGTGTACAAGTCCCTCCGAACTTTAAGGAAAATATGACCGTTGGAGAAGGAACCGACCTTACCTATAAATAGGAGCTCATTTGAAAGAGCTCGATGCTGATGAATAGCTGTTGAAAAAACAACTGAGTTTGTGCCTACATGCTGTTGAAAGTGATTTCTAGAGAGAGAGTCTCTTATTAACTCTCAAAGCTTCTTGCGACTCCAAATGTTGGTGATTACATTCGAGGGCTTCCGGGGATAGGAAGACAGAGGTGCCGACTACCTTAAAGATCGAGGGCTTTCTTGCTGAGAAAGACAGAGGTGCCGAATACCTTAAAGATCGAGGGCTTTCTTGCTGAGAAAGACAGAGGTTGCCGACTACCTTAAAGATCGAGGGCTTTCTTGCTGAGAAAGACAGAGGTTGCCAACTACCTTGAAGTTGAGGGCTTGCGGGGATAGCAAGACAGAGACACCGATCTTCGTATCGAGGGCTTACCCTGGTGTGGGTAAGACAGACTTGCTTGAAAGTATAAATCAAGGGACCTTTATCCAAGGTTGTTGGATACCCTTCTCTTTGGGTTAAAAGACTATTATCTTGTTACTAGTAGTTTTACTACTTGTCTTTATTCCGCTGCAATTTGTATCTTAAGGAAAGTATAACTTTCTTATACTTCCTTACTTACTCTGATTAGTTTAGATTCTATACGCTTTAAGGTAGAATCTCATATTGTAACTTTTGTTAAGTTTCAATCTCCGGAATCATATTTCCGGAACCTACTTTTGGAATCCCTTTCCAAGTTCAGTTCGGTGTTAGAGGTGTTGTGAATTTACTTAGTTTAACTTTGTTAAACTTAGCTCTTTCCTTTTCTTAAGGAAACTCTAGTTATTCATAACTAACTTTAAAGGTTCCAAAGGAATTTTTAAAGTATACAATTCACCCCCCTCTTGTATATTGAGCATCTCATATTATATTTCGATCCTACATCAATGCCAGATTTCAATTGTCATGCATTCTTAAACCAGAACCTTATTACCAATGTAGGATTAATTGGTTAAGAAAGTCACTATATATGAATAATTTATAAGTGAAAAAAACTCACATAAGAATCATTTTATTGGTCCATAGGCAACATTATATTAAACAAACATGAAAGAACTTCATGAAAGAATGACCATGCCCTCCATTCTTATTATGTATGAATACCCCATCACTAATCCCCCTTGTCTGAATAAATCATGGGATCCCTTATTAATCATCATGTCACCACAACTATGTAGAAAATTCTAGCTTAATGACACATTGTCCATCAATACAACATAGAAAATCACATCAATGAATTCATGCGACCTAATGCAGATATCGATCTCTATTTGAAAAATTCCCAAGCTTCAATGAATTTAATATTGGTATCTTATGTAATTTTAGTCCCCTAATATTCTCATTTTATCTTATTATTATCCATCAAAGATGTTTATACCATATCTTATCCATGCATCCATTAAGTAAGATGATGTAAAAAATTATTATTCAAATAGGGAAATTCTTGAGTATTTCTTCCAAATATAATTTATCCAGTAAAAAGGGGGAAAACAGATCTTAGGGAGGGGTATATTTGATTTTATAAGGTTACATAATAATATTAAATTAAGGAATATACCTCTTGACCATGATAGTGGATTTCATTCAAACATATTGTAAGATTTCCTCTAATTTTAATAAAATAATATATTATATCAGATATTTAGGGCTTGTGATGAGGGGATTATTCCATGGCTATATATTAGTGTATATTTTTTATTTTAATTAATTATTTTTTGTTTTTATATTAACTTATCACCTATCATTCTTCTTTTCCTCTACTTTTCTACTTCTCTCAAAATTCCCCTTGAATGATTTGGATTACGAGTATATAACACAATGCAATGTCATGAGGGAGATTGTCATGGTGCTCCAAGATCCTTTATTTTAAATGTATATACATTTTTTTATTCTATTTTGATAGTTATTGGGATATTATAGTGATTTTGAGGAGGTTTATTACTATATCTCTTGCTAATTCCTAGTGATTTATTCTTATCTCAATCAATATTTTCTCCCTCACTTATCTTGGTCCATATTTTATATGGGAATTATTGTGTGGATCAGTGAATAAATGTTATACATTGAGAATAGATTAAGGGTTGTGAATTTTCTGTTATTGTGATATGTCTATCACTTGAAACTATAGAGGTTTTGAGATTTAATGTGCCTAATATGTTTCAAAATATAAACTATTCCTTACAAACTATTTTTACTTGGGTGATCCATGAAATAATATTGACTAGATTATTAATGAATCCTAAGAAACTATTATGGATACTGAAATACCCATGTTTATTAACATAAGAGTGAACCATTTTCCCACTCACACTTTTTTGGGACTTTTCTAGTTTTCTTTTATATCATAAACAAACACTACAACAACACATACTAATGAGAATGTCATCAATTATTTAAATAAATACTTTTAAAAAACATAATTGATTAGGAAAATTGGTGAACAAACAAAATTCCTAGGGAAATACTGATGGTTTGAAACTATGATGAAATCAAGTGTCCAATTAAATTGTGTTGATTCAATCCTTAAGACTAGATACTCTTAATGTTATAATTTTGTTTTATTTTTATATAGAAGGTGGAAACAAAACATGTTTGATGAAATATAAGATCTTATCCAATAGTGTGAACCAAATAAGAATGATGTATAGGTTGCTTAAATTTAAGTAATAATGAAAGTGGTTTTATATTTTAATTGGTTTCAAATTATTATCTTCTAAAAATTCTATAATAATTAGGTTGTGATGCGGTACCTGGAGTGGAAGATACAAAATACATTTCATACCTTTTAAACATCTATGTACACTAAAAATAGTTGTTGTTGTGTTTATGAAGGTGATTACTTCACACCATTATTTCTTGATATACCTTTTATTGTGGATTCCTCTAATTCTATGAGATCTTCAACCACCTGAATAGTTTACATCAAGAGTTTCACATTCTAATCCCTTATTTTTTTATCTTTCACATTATCATTTGGATCCTATAAATTCTATCTTCTTGTCAACTAATTCATTAATTTTTTATGGTATTTTCACATTATAAATCAATGATTTGTGTTGAATAACATTAAAATCACATAATATTTATATATCATAAATGATTAAAGTTCATCAACCATAATTTCATTACATTATACACTACACTTTTTGATTAATAACATCATTTTATAAATCATTAAATATGGTTGAAAAAAGTATCAATATTTTTCTTAAGGGGATGAATAAATATATTAATTTGGTTGATCTTTATTAAAACATGATGAATGAATGTAACTATACTATCTAGGAAACTAATTATAATCAAAAATTCATTTTAATTCTCAGATTAATAGATTAATCTATCAAATATGTTATAATAAATTTATATATAGTTAAAGAACACCACAAAAAAATTTATATAATGTTTTCTAAAACTAATAATTTATATTATGGTTATGATATTTTCCCACATTTTAACCATTTTTAGGTCATCAAGATCCTCTTCCATGATTTTCAACATAGAATACTATTATTTAAGAGTTATTATACTTTTGTTCTATTTTATTGATGCCAAACTATTAAAAGAAATATATTATATGTATTTTAGTTATTGAAGGTGATTAAAGATTTTTTAGAAGTGGTTTGGTAGTTTATAAAAGAGATTTTGGATTTTAAATGAAATAATAATATCATGGGGTCCCTATTACATTGTGTTTTGTTTGGGTTGATCATTATGGAAGCCGATATCATGGTGGTTTGACTATTTTTATATAAATTGGAAGCTGATTTGAATCCTCCCACTTCAAAGGATTATTATTTTTTGATATTAAAAAAATACTATGAAGATGCTTATTTTTATGGACATAATCTTGGTATAATGTTGTAGGAATCCATATATAAAGTTGGAATGTTCGAAATGACCTTTTTTAATCAATATAGTGTGAAATGGAGTAGTCTTATTAACACCATATCAAGGAAATTTCAAAATGGTCAATGGATATGAGAGGTAAAAATGTTTTTTGATGATTAACTCATTATGGTTGTATATGTTTTGAAGGTGGAGATTAGAGGACTATATCATGACCCATGTGGCTATGCTATGGTATTCCTTATAGGATTGTTCTATGGAGTAAAAAATAAGTTATATTTATTGGTATGTTTATTGATATGGGGTTTGTTTTTCTGATCCCCTTTGATCAACGTCAAATAAATAATACTTTTTCATTCACTACACATTAGTAAGGTTACCTTACATTTTATTAAAACTTTTCTTCCCTTTTCATTATTTTTATAAATTTTAATTCTCACTAACCCAATGGATCATTATGAATTTGTTTTGATGATCATGAATATTCTTGATGGTATTTTAATCTTATAAAATCATGTTATTGATTCTGTGCGATTCAATGTGATCTTCTCCTTCCCTTTCATTATTTTCTTCTTATTACATCTTCTTAAACGAGGTTATGGAAGTACTATTGTTTGGGATTAATTTCATATTTGTTAATGATTTATTTTTAGTTAATGTATCTTAGTTTTTTTTGGAAACCCTTATGAGGTCATTAGTTTTTGATCATCAGTTTCTTATCTCTTCTCTTGGTACTGAATTATTTAACTATTTTTTGAGTTTTGTGGTTATGAACCCCTCTATATTATTTTATTTTAATATGAATTAATCATGATTTAATTTAATTATAGTAACGAGTTGAGACTGTCATATTGAAGATTTAAAATTATATTAAACTAAATATTCTTGGTAAAGTTAACGGAAAATGTTTTTCATGATTTCATTTTTTTTATTTGCGTTCGTTTGACTGATTGTTATGTTATGATGATTGTTTTGATCTAAATATGGTGTGGTGGATTATGATAATAAATATTTAACATGTTCACACCAATTAAATATAGTAATTAAGTAGATAATTTGAAATCTAGACATGATTAATTTATATTAAAATAAGGAGCATGATTTGATAAGTTGGAAATGATGCATGATTAAAGGGAAAATTTGTCGGTGAGTTTTAGTGTAGTTATATCTATAATATAAGAGGTTTAAAATGATGTTGTTTTTATTTGTTAACATTTTAGGTTTCATTGTTTTTATGTAATAGAGAAATTTTAATATGTTGATGCTTTTTTTATTAGGCGAAGAGGTGACGATGTGTTTTTTTATTTTGGTGGTTGTAGAGGTGTTAAGATAGAAATTAAACCCGAAGTTGGAGTTATGTGTTACGTTATACATACATACATACATACATACATACATACATATATCACCCTCACTAGAATCAGGGTAACATGATCTATACTTATATCATGTTTTAGGCTCTTCATGTACCCGCAAGATCATGGATATGGGTGATATGAATGATTGAATACTCAAAATCTTATGGCTTCTCTGTCAAATGTAGCTCTCTTTTTTGAAGATGACATATGGTAATTATGAAGTGATTTGAAAAAGTGTGTAGTGATGACATGCAGTGATGGGTTGTCGTTATAGATAATTTGTGATAATAAGTGAACCATAGGATATGTGTGTGTTTTAATCTATAAATATATCAATTATAGTTTAGTTATTTCTTATGTATTACCACTAAAGTTGGGTAATGTGACTAACACCCTTAAAATATTTTGGGTTTTGTGTGTAAATCCAATTTCCAGGATATGGTGATATAAATGGATGATAATTCCCACACTCATTCCCTCACTTTTAGCCATAGTGTGGATATATGGTAATGACTTGGGGCAGTAATTTGGAAATGTGGTGGTGTTCTGGTGATGTGGTAGTGATGTGATATTTGGAGGCGGTGTGGTTTTGTGATAGTGATTCCGTATGTGGAAGTTATGTGGTCATATGGAATGTGACCATGGTTTAATGAACATGGTTGTGATGTGGTATATGGCTATGTTATGTGGATATGGATGGTATGGGACAACCATAATTTATGTTATTAGAAAGGGAAAGTGATTCTATTTGTAGATAATCTTATGTGGTGTACTTTATTATTATATTTGCAATGATTATTATATTACTCTCCATTTATGTGAATTTGGTTAGTGTAACTTGGTGAGGATGGTTTGAAATTGATGCTATGATTGGTAATGACCCAGTTTCACTAGTTAATCACAAAAACTACCATACAACTTATACATTTGAGGGAGGTATAGTGGGGATAATCTGAATGAGTAAAAATTTATTGAAGGAGTTGATGATTAGGTTATATATTAAATTAACATGGTGTCATGGTTTACTAGATCTGATATTGTTACCCTAGTTGATACATTTTTTGTATTTATATTGGAGGCTTTTTTATGTATAAGACTACATGCATTATTTTAGCATGAAGGAATTGTTTATTAATTAAGACTAATTTCAAGTATGTTGTACATTATGAATTTGAGATATATTTATGTTTTTATTTTGATAAATAATAGGATAATATCTATAAATCACATCAAGAAGATAAGGATAGTGGTAGAATCATTCAGCAGAGTCTGGCTAGGGAAGAATTTAATTATTTTGGATAACTAAGAGTTAAAGTGATTAGTTTACAGATTATTTTTCAATGATTTTTATTTCTTATTATGCACGAGTCATTTAAAAATGTTTCATTAAAGTCATTCATTATGTATTTTTGAGAAAGGTATGAAATGTACTAGTCATCAGATGGAATTTAACAGCGACTTTCACTTTTTACGAGATTTCAATGGTTGGGTGTCAATTACTATAGGTGATCAGAGGTTGCTATGTACAATTGAGGTATTTCCTCAAATATGAGAAGTTGTTCATCTGAATGACCGATTCAGACACACTATAATAGTGGGTGGGACTATGTGCACAAATTTCATGTGATCCCTTGACAATAATTATCTAATATAGAAATTTGGAAAAATTGATTATGATTTTTTAACTTATTATAATAATGAAAATTTAGTAAAGTTCCCTTGTGTATGTTGGTCTTAATGTTTGAATCAATTTATCTATTATGTATTTTATCTTGCTTTGTTTTCTTATTGAATGTGTTTTTGTGTTTTTTAATAGTATGAGTGTCATTAGAAATTTTACACTGATTTAGGGTGTGATCAAGATTCTTGAGATATGGCACATAAATTTTGAGCGGGGGTAATTCTTGTAAAGGAAGTGTTAATAGAGATTATGGTAGGTCTTATTAAAAAACACTCAATATAAAAATTATCTTTCATTAACTCCCTTGTGTTTGTTTTATTTAAATTAAGTGGGAGTAATTATATCAATTGTTATTGTTTTCAAAGAAGGTGAGGTCCAAATTATAAAAATCAATGATCCATAATTCATAATTTGGAGGATGCAGATTGAAGACTATCAAATATATAAGTATTTAGATGTTTGGTTAAAGAGGTACAAACTAGAAGAAATGAAAAAAGTGTAATGGTAATGGATGGATAGAAAGTCATTTTGGTTTATCATCTTTTCATTTCCTCATAATATTACCTTAATCATATGAAAATTAATACCATGATTAAGATGATGAGACATTCAATCAGAAATTTATAAGAAGCCGAAAAAACATAATATAGTGATATTGATGCGACGGTTATTCGACATGGAATTTTTAAAAGGTATACCATTATTTGATCATGTGAATGACTTTAAAATGATCATATTGATGGTAGAATAATTTAATATTAAGTTTATATATGATATATGAGATATTTTGTTGTTAGTATCCCTTTTAAATCATCAGATATAATGATAACAACCATAGGTAATTATTATAAGAAATCCAACCTGGGGAATATAAATATAAAAAATATGATTCTAAATGAATATCTCAGAAGGATGAAAGTCCAAAAACCTATGAGAAAAAACATTTAATTTTTGATGAAGACTAAATCATCAAAATATATTAAAATATATGTTCAATGATTGTATTCATGGTAAATCGACCAGAATCAAACATATATGTTGGAACTTTAGAAATGTAGGGAATATTAATATGGATTTAAGGTATGTTGGGGTAAAATTCATAAACATAGCTTCTATAAGATCATGTTATATTAATTTTCATAAAATTAGTAGAATATTACTGTTGACTGTTGATGTTACATTGGAATAATGGATTATGGATTCTAGAGAATCATTCCATTCTATAACAGAGAAAAAATGTATGGTGAATTATGGATTTGGGAAACTTGGCAAACTTCTCTAATGATGAAGATCTAGAGTCCATGGGGAATGAAGATACTAATATCCATACATAAAATTGAATCTTATTGAATTTGAAACAAGTTTGATATATACTGTGTCAATAGAAGAATATAACTTCTATTGGTCAGTTAGGTATGATAGTATTTAGAAATGCATTGTAAAAAAAGTATGGAAAATTACAGGGGGTTCCATAATCATGGTGAAAGGAGTAAAGGATGGGACATTGTATCTGATTCAAATATTATATGGAGCAACAATTTTTAATGTTATGAATTATAAAATTCTAATATTATTACATTGTTTTATCAACACCTTAGTGATAGGAAGATGAAAGTTCTAGAAGAAAAGGGTGTACTTAATCTAATTCTCAATAAATTAAGATTTTATGAGAATTACATACATGAAACATAGTTAAAGGCACCATTTAACATGAATTAATGGAATATTAGATCTCAAAAGTTGGATGTTGTTCATAGAGATATTAAGGGATTTCCAGAGCTAGATTTCATGGAAGATCCTTTTACCTCATCACATTAATAGATGATTCTACTAGGAAAGTGTGGGTTTATATATTGAATAAAAAATACAACATGTTTGATGTTTTTGTTAAATATATGGCCATGGTGGAATAGAATATCAATAATACCAAATGATTAAGATCGAGTAATGGTGGTAAATACATTGGCAGGGATTTATAGAATATTTTTAGGGATAAACCAAACATGTATACTCATATTTAGTGTTAAAAAATATAATATTTACATACTAGTTTTGATATCAACTAGAGACACATAATCATAAAAAACCATGATCAAAATATCAATAAAAATTATTTAGTAACCAAAAAACCCAAGACCATTTTGGTTTAGAATTTTAAAGAATTAAGAAAAAAGGTAAACATCAAAACCCATATCTCTCTCACCGAATGAGAATTTTTCCCATTATAAAAAAAATATATTACTTAAAAATAAATCTCTAAAATATCTCACAAAATTATCCACAAATTATAGCCTTCTAGTAATATCATACAAAATACATTTATTTATAACCTAGGGAATATAAACCTAATAATGGTGAGCTCAAACACTTAATAAGGGTAAATATAACTGGTCATAATCAAATATAATAGGTGAGAATATGATTAGAATAAGTATATGAGAACAAAATCAATGTCCACAGTTATAACATAAGAGAATAATACCCAATAAATAATGGATTATAATTCATGTGTCATTATATATGAATTTTGAATAACAAAAGACATGATTGATAAGATAATTATCAAACAAAATCCATATGAACTTAAAATAACTATAATAATTTAAAAAAATTGTGGAACATAGATAATCATATTAAATCATTTCCTTTGTCAATGTTCACTTCCAAGACCTTGATGGAATCAACTAGCTCAGTAATTCTAATATCAAATCACCGAATGCTTAAACACTATCCATTTCAATGTAGGTAAATAATGGATCCAACCATAACATAATGATAAACCATATATATATATTTTTGACACAAAAACATAAGAGAATTCACAATTCCATCATATATTACTAAATACCCAGAAAATAAATCGGTTTCATGAAAATTTCAATAAAATTTTCTCATAAGAAAACTAGAAAAATAATGTGGATTGAATTATCAAATAACATACCTAGTGAATCAAAAAATAATTACATGATTTTGAAATAGATTAAAATATATTTATATATTTATGTTATAGAATTATTCTTTAAAAAACAAGATGAAAAATCCATTTTTTTAACTTTTAAAAAATTTAAAACTCTAAAGATAATGGGAACATGAATTTAATTTAAAAACCATGAAAACATGGAAATGAATATTAATAATTAATAATTATCATGTTGGTTGTAAATTTTTAAGCATTAATATTTATTAAAAAATTATTTCTTCACTTTTATAAAGAAAATAAAAAGTAACTAGTATAGAAATTTATAAAAGGATTCCCATTAATTTGTTGTAATGAAAGTAAACGTTATTTTAAGATTACTTTTATATATAATCAGAGTGTATAGAATAATATTATTGAAAAAAATAAATATTATTGAGTTGGAATAATATGATTTGGGAAAAAGTCATCAAAATGTTTAAAGCAATGATTTAAAATAAAACCCCTTATAGATTTTAATATCAAAAACTACTTGAAAGATAGAGATTTATAAGTACCTTAAATAACATGAGTATAATTAGATTCATGAAATTATATGTAAAAGAAGCAGTATATACACCATATAAATGAAAATAGATTCCTAATATGTAACATGTCACAATAATGTGAATTTGAGACAAAACAACCATTATACTTTGGTAACTTTTGAATAAAAACTATTTCTAGAAATAAATTGAAATGGAACATAAAATACCAAAATTAATGATTAAAAAATTATATAATATTTCCAAGAGTCAAATTATTCACCATATAAATTAAAATAGGTTCATAAGAAGAAATACGTCTCATTGATTGAAAATTCATACAAAGACCCTTTACCTCAAACTTCTAATTACATGGAACCACTATATATTACCTTTATAAAAAAATTATGTTTATTATTCAGATGAATAATAACCATATTTATTGAGTTTTACTTTATACCATCCAATCCTAATTATTTATTACATATATATTAATTTTTTTATTGTTAAATATAATATTTAGGTGTTAATCGTTTTGTTTCTCGTACATGCTTCGATTTGGTGGTTCAGGTTATTAAGTATTTTTAATGGGTTTATTATATACATAGAATTAATGATAAGGTATTTAATGTTTTTTATATAGTTCTTGTACTGCCTTAGAAATTTCTAGGAACATATGGTGACGGTTCTTGTGAAACGCTTAAAAATCCCCCTTTTCATCGATTATTTAGAAAAAGACAATTGAATTTATTGGTAAATATTATTGAGAATATTATAGTAAAAAAATTATTAACACACATAAATTAATAATTTTTATATATTAATAATAGTATATATATGTTTCCTTAAATATTAATTACATAAAAATTATTATATCATTCAAGTTGGTGAAAAAAATGACCAAAACAAAAACACATTATAATGGTTGAATGAGTTAGGAAAGTTATTTTATATTGAAAATATATAACATTAATGGAATATTAATGGTGTAAAAAACATTATTTTAAATATAAAAATTATATTTAGGAAGTGGAAGATGAAAAAATTATTGAAGAATAATCAAGAAGAATATATTGATTATGTTGAGAGATGGAATCTCCCCTTACAAGTCCCATTTAAAATGAGATATTTATGAATTTTTATTTGGGCCAAAAGATCCTAAAATTGGGAGAGGATTATTATGGAAGTAAATATGGTAAATTAGTGGGTGGGATTATAATTTTTTTTGTTATATTATAGGGGTGTAGGATGGATCCTTTTATACCACTGAGGAGTCAAATATTTGTAATATTATTTTCATAATAAAAAAATAAAATACATTTTTAATTAAATTTGATAAAATATGAATAAACTTTAATAGTAGATAATTTGGGGGTCAATAAGGTATATATATACTAATTTAAGGATAGATTTTTTTGAAATTTTATGGCCTTATCCTTTTATTTATCCCTTTTAATCATTTTATACTTTACCGTGGTGACTAACATTTTACCTTTGTAAATTCAATTTATAAACATAAATAAAATATAAACTATTATGTAATATGAGTATAATAATTATAAATATGGAATCAAATTTAAAATATTTATTTTATATTGGTGGTAAAAATTAATTTCAATATAAGTACATATAACAAAACCAAAAAGTGTTTTTAGAAGAAATTAATTATATATATATAAATGAATTTAAACAAAAAATAATGTGTATTGTTGATTCCCATGACATGTATTGATTTATTATTAAATAATGAAGAGTTATGTGATATATTAATCAAGGAAAAAATAAACTAAATAAAGTGAATACTTGATCAAAAGGAAATGAATAAAATAGTTTTTTATTAGAATAAAATATAAGATAGGTTTTAAAAAGCCAAGAATGGATTTCTAAATTCAGAATATTAAATTTAAATTCATTATTTTAAACATTAAATGAGTTTTTGGTAAAAAAGGGGTCACTTATCACTACTAAAAATTGAGGCTCTAACAATGCTAGTTAAGGAGTTTTATCCACACTTAAAAAGCACTGATATTGCGAGAAATGTTAAAAGGCGGGGGGGGGGGGGGTTAATATTATTAAAAAATATTTGTTAAAGAACTATTTAATTGTACTAAAAAATCACAGATAAAGGCACCCTTTTATATAGTTTTTAGCACTATTAAAGGGTTACTTTAACAGTTGTTTTTATTAACAGTAACATGTTCCTTTAGTGACAGATTTTTAGTACTTTTAAATGATGGATTTTAATAGTGATAAAAAGAGTATTGTTATGAAATATAGAAAAAATTAAATTTTCATTCACTGCTAACACCCTCCATTCAAAGCGCTCATAACCCCTTTACCACACATTTCACTACCCATTCACCATCACTCACCCGACCCCCTTCCTCTGCGCTAGAAGGATACCCCAAATTCCTACATGCACTTGAATTTAAACCACATACCTCCTTTTTTAGAGTGAAGATCTTTACCACTATGCCATGCATGTTTTTTGTATATTTAAAAACTTTTGTATTTAGTTGTTTATATTTTAAAATTTTGATATATATACACACACAATTATATTTATTTACATATATTATATATTAATATCAATATATATATATTTGAATATATATACAAGAATATACAAATATATATGTTTATTAATACGCACACATATGTTTATATAAAAAATAAATAAACATATCATTAAAATTTTAAAAGGTAAAAAATAAAATTTGTGTACTTTAAATAAAAATAAAAATAAATATTTATTTTATATATTTTAAAATACATTTTTATGTAAACATCTTGATATATGTATTTAAACAAGTGGTTTATTATAATTAAATTTAATAAATATGTATATATTTAATTATAAATAAAAACACAATGTAAAAAATGATAAAATTTAAAAACCATAATATCATTATAAATAGGATCCATGGGAATAAATTGTGTCCCCATTAAAAATAGAAAAAATAGACCCCCTTAAACAAGGCTGAAATTCCATCGAATGTTAAAAATTCAGGGTTCTCCAAAAAACCCATTTTTGGAGCCATTTAGGGCCTCTTTTGACCTCAAAGAAGTAGTTTTGGGGGTCCCCCCCAGTGAAAATGGGGTTGAGCTCTTTAAAATCATTTATTTGATATGTGGTAGAATCCAAATGGACACCCAGATGAAAAGTTATAAATGTTTAAAGTTTTATTTAGTTTTTCATATTTTTTTAGATCTTTAATTATGTTTTTAATTTTTTTAAACTATTATTAAATGAATATTATTATATAATAACTACAAAATTATTAAATAATAATAATTTTTTTTATTTTATAATTCATTTTTTGAGATAGACAGAGACATGAATTGGTCACCCAATTCATGCCCCTAAGAAAAATATTTAATAAATATATATTATATTTATATTAATATAAATATATTTATATATTAATATATATATATATATATTTTTGGAAATATACCCTTTATCAGCACTTCTAAAAAAACAGATAATGGCCCCCTTTTTTGCTCTTTTTTACTAGTGCTAATAACCAGAGGGTCTTCATTAGTGTTTTTACATGTAATTATAGAGCAATTTATCAGGGCTTGTATGAAAACACTGATAACGGGGGTCCTTTATGTGTTCTTTTTCTAGCACAACTAAAGACACCCTTTAATAGCGCTACAAAAAGCATCGTTAAAGACCCCCATTTATCAGTGCATTTTCTAACACTGATAAAGGGGGTCTTTAATTGCATGTTCAGTTAGGGCTATTAACACCCTAGCAATAATAAAACCCATTATTTTAGTATTGTATCTTTAATACATTCTTGTATCATAATGGTTTCATAAAATTTACTTTATTTATTATAATTATATTTTTACTATTCAAATTTTTTTAATATTTTTAGAAAATCACAAAAGTTTACATGAGGATAAAGTTGACACGAGGAATCCAAAAAATGAAGATCATTTCAAAGTATTAAAACTCAGAAATTAAATTTTTTAACTTTTTAAAAAATAACTAATAATATTTTTGTAGATAATTTATTTTTTAAAACTTTATGTTTTTCTTAACTTTATTTTAACTCAATTGAAAATTAGTAATGATTTATATTTTTTTATATTGAAACATTAAATTACAATAATCCTCTAAAAATGATCAATTTAATTAAATATAAATTTATAAAACATTAAAAATAATTTTTTGAAATGTTTTTTTAACAATAAATGGTTTTAATCACATTATATTATTTATTTATCATAAAATTGTTAAATTTAATCTAATTATTTGTATTAAAATACATCATTGATTATTTAATAATTATAATAATACTTAATAAATTCAAATATTTGTTTTTATAAAAAATAATTTTATGATATTTTTATTAACAAGAGGTTTTATTCTTATTTTAATTTTCCTTATGATGTTTCACATTATTTAATCATAATGTGTTAATGTTTGGCTTGAGTTGTAAAAAATGATAACACTGATTGTTGTAGTTTTTTGTTTCATGAGATACAACTGATATTCAATAAGACAATATACGTATTTTAATTTAAAATTTAATTATTTTAATTATTTTATTTTTTATGATTACTTGATTTTTTGTTTGAGTTTTTTAGATTATTAGATGCTAAAAATTGTTAAGGATACACTTCTAAAAAGATGAAAATATAGACGACTTATATCATTAAATCATATACAAGTTAATGAAAAATGGAAACAAAAGATAAAATAACTAAATAAAGATCATTAAAGACATGAAAATCATTTCGTGGATTGAACTACTAAAAAAAGAAAATTCAAGAAATGTTATACAATACATGAATTTATGGTGTGGGTCATAGTCAACTAGTCAACCCCTTGAATCCCTGAAGATTTCCCCTAGTTTTTAATCCACAAATCAATGATAATTCAATATCCCCAAAGACTATGTTTTTGGAATCAGACAACAAAAACTCTATCATGGAATAAAAATTAGTGATAGAATCTCAATAGAGGGAATTAAATCCACTTTATACCATGAATCTAAATTTATATCCTAAATGGAGTTATTCTAGATATTTTTGTGTGTGTCAAACTTCTAACAAGGAGTAGAAAATACTACCATCGATATTTTAATAATTTCCATAATTTTCTGCAATGATTATAACTTTTATATATTCCTCCATTCATTTGAATAAGTTTCATTTCAAATATCATTTCTTTTGGAAAGTGTACCTTGTTATTTAACGAAAATTGTTGCAATTTCTAATGTTTTCAATTCAGTTTATTATTTCCAAGCATTCTTCCTTCGATTTATTTTCTTTGTGAATGATGGAATACCTTTCCCCCATGAGGGAATAAATTCTTAGGTTTATGTAATCAATAGTAATGATATATAGTGATAATGAAATTTTTATTAAACATGGTAATTATAATTTCTTATAAATTAGGTTGAAAATAAGTCAAATCACATTCTTTTTCATGAACTTGGTATATATAATTACAAAGGATGAACCCCAATATGGTTAAGATATCTATGTAATGAACTATAGGTTTTATTCAGCTTCCACTTCAAGAGTTTAACTCAATGATACTATATTGATAACTATTCCCATACCAAGGAACATTTGTTGAATTAGAAAAAATCAATTAATTTAACCCAAAAAAATTTATGACTGTAGTAAAACTTCATAGCCAGTAACATTAGAAAAACCCATCAAAATATTGGTGGAATATTGTAAAAAATACCCTAAAATTTATTCTAAATCCTTTCATAGTCAATTTTATTATATCCAAATCCCTTAGTTTACTCTTCTTTCCCAAATCATGGAAATGGGTCATTTCTAAGTAACTGATTTTGAAGTTGCACCAATTCCTTTTTTCTCCTTATGGTATGGACCCTGCTTCCTATTTTCTATGAATCTTCAAAGTAGTGTTAGTCCTCTAAAATAATTAAATTATAAATAATTCACATCTAACTATAAATTATGACACCACACATGTGTGCCAATAAGCTAGTCGAAAAAGTCATTATTTAATGGAAAATATATACTAAAATCTTAGGGTTTTAAATTTGTCCACATAAAAAATTATTACATTATAAGTTGAATCTATATCAGCAATGAAAACCTATAAGGGTCATCTTAATATAGTAATGAATAATGATACAGTTTATAATGAGTTATATACCAAATTATAATGGAAAATAATATAATTTTACCTCATATAAACATATATTTATTGTTTCATTTAAAACTATAATTTGTGCCAAATATACTTCACTGGTTGGTCAGATTACTTCAGGGGTTCATAGAGACATACCTTTCACGACTTCATTTTCATGATCATATTTTCAACCAAATACTAAAAATGAATGGTTATGATAATAATTTATAAACATATAGAAATAAATCACAAGTGTTTTATCCTATAACACCATCCTTTATAAGAAATATACATTCGATTCCATTATAAATTCAAACTATAACTATTTAGTCTAACCTAATTTTTTTTAGGTTTCATAAACTTTATATTAATATCCTAATCTTTTAAAATAACTATACCCATATTTCCCCTGTTCTTTCTTGAAATATTATAATCCCCCAAAACAAGGAGACCCTTTCTCTCAAAAATCAACTTGACCTTTATCTACAAACAACATTAATAACCCACAAAATCACATAACAATAAACATATATCTTAATTATGTATACTCTAAATTTTTTTAATCCTTTCACTAAATTACCTAAATCACATTTTCACTAAATAAATTTTCAACTCACAAGTTTATATATAATGATCCACTTATATTCCCAAAATTAATAGACCAATTTTTTCAAATAATCATAATTACCTCGTAATCACATACCAACCATAAGGGTTATATATACCTCAATAATTTATTCATCCTAAAACCTAAAAAAATAACCCAAAATATCCTTAAACACCATAAAATATTTTCATAAAAACCTCAAAATTGGCATCTACAATGTTAAAATGATGATCAAACATAAACTTATTAACCAACGATGGAATCCAAAACACTTCAAATATCCTCATTTTATAACATCATAACCCCTACAGTTATCTAAAAATTACTCTTATACCAACAAATAATCCTCTAACCCTTACATACATATTCCACGTTAAAACAAATTATCTATATACTAACATTGATACCAACTGTATAAATGACTAAAATAACCATATATAATTACAATATTCTTAACCAATATTGATTAACCTATATAACCTAGATTTTATAGGTTTAGTGGTTTAGAAAATTATGAAAAAACTGTAACTATCTAAACCAATATCTTTCTTGACCAATGTATATTTTCTTCTACTATAAAAATAATTTCTTATTTGAAAATTAGTCTTAAATTTTTTTTAAAAAACATTCTCCACAATATACTCTTTTGGAAATATCATGCTTAATACATTTATTCATAACAGGGTGAACATAAAAATTAAAAGGATGATCTCAAATTCATTATAAGGGTACAAATAAGTAATAATGTTTTAAGATCATATGTTAACATAATATGAGAATATGGGTATGATAACATAATAAAAGTGAATTATCATAATATACAAAAAAATATTGATAATTCATGATTAATTTCATAATTCTGTGGAATAACATAATATACGAGTCACAATGGAATCATTAACAACAAGTAATATCAATATGACATATATATAAGAATATAGAAGAAGAGTTTAAAAAATATATAACCATATCAAATCAATTCATTTCTCAAGGACCACTTCTAAGACATTAATGGAATCGATTAACCATGTAATTCCAACATCATATCATAATGAAATCACCTAATTAGATTATTCCAATAGGATATATTAACAGAATCACCTAACTAGATAATTCCAAAATCATATCTACAAAGACATAAACATTTCCCAATGCATTGGAAGGAAATAATGTACCCACCCATAACATAATAATACAAAATAAATATTTATTCCAAAATAATATTTTAGCATTAAATATTCATTCATATCGTAATTAACTAGTTGAAGGGGAATGGGTTTCATGCAAGTTTCCTTAAAACATCATCACAAGACATCCAAAGAATAATGGTAGATTATATTAGTAGAACATATCCTTGGTAAAATATATAATCATTAAAGGATGAAAACATAAATTAAGAATACTTTAAAAAATTTATTATAAATATGATTTGAAAATTAAAAATTGATATTGTTTTCTTTTGCTAACATATAAAAAAAATAAAAAATCAAAGAAAAATGGGGAAAAGATTTAATTTCAAATATTGTGGATAAATTTAAGGTAATATTCATTAATATTAATAGTCTTGATGGATGTAAAATGAAATCAAGTGGTACATATTTAAAAAAAATTATTTTCACACTTTTGTAAAAAAATTTAAAAGTAAGCCATGCATAAAATGATGAAAAGATTCATTTTAAAAATTTTGTATATAATGTAAAAGAATATTGAAAATGTAATTGATAAATCATTGGTGTATATAGAATAAACTTATAGAAATAATATAATTTATATTAAAATTTAAGAAAAATAGTTGGGAAAAATAAATTGAAACTTTTATAGTAATTTTTATAACAAGACCCCATACGATATTTAAGATCAAAACACCTTTGAGGGAAATAAATTAAGGATGAAATAAAAATACCTTTAGTATAAAGTGATTAATTATTTTATATTTAAATTTTCTTTCTATTTACACTATATAATTGAAAATAGGTTCATAATAATAAACATGTCTCAATGAAGTGAAATTGAGGCAAAACCCCTGAGAGATATAGTAACTTTTGAATCAAAACCTATTGAAAGAAATAATTTTCAGGGGAAATTTTAGTTCCATGATTAAATATAGAATTATGATAAAATATTTAAAAATGTTACTGTATTCATTTTATAAAATAAAATTAGTTCATAACATGGAGTATGTCGCAAGGGAAGAAAATTGAGACAAAATACCCTCATCTATAAATTATTCTTATTCAGATGCACTCTAACATCCATGTATAATAAATTTATTTTTATTAATAATATGAATAGAAAAATTATTCTTAGGTATTTTATTTTATACCATAATTATAATATTACTTGTTACTCATATATGAATTATTGATTGTTAAAATTAGGTGTTAAACTTCATATATACCTAACATGTTGTCCATTTGTGGCTCTAGTAATTGAGACTTATTCATGGAATCATTATCAATATATTTTTTCTGATAAGTTATTTCATGATTTATATTTTTTTAGAGTCCCATATTCATTTCATGGAACTCATGGTGACAGTTCTCATGAAACACTTAAAAATTCTCTTTTCCATGATTATTAAATTAAAAAAGAATTGAATACATTGGTAAATATAATTTTTAATATCACCATTCCATAATTATAAATTATTATTCAATTAATAATTATTACATATTATTACAAGTATTTAATTTTCATTAATAATGAATGTTATAATATTATAACATCATTCATGTTGGTGGAAAAACCAACCAAAACAAAAAGACTTTATAATGGTTGAATGAGTAAGAAAATTCTACATTATATTGATGATATAATTTTTTATAAATATTAATGGTATTATAAATATTATTTTAAAGTGATAAATAATTTTCAAGGAGGGTTTTGCAAAGAATATATATAAGAATAATGAAGAAATAGAAATTACTTAAGTTGAGTGCATGAATATCCTCCTTACTGGCCTCTAGTAAATTTTTGGTTTAAGACTATTTATTGTGGACAAAATTTGAAGAACGTGGGAGAGTGTTATTATAGAATCAAATATGGATAACTAATGGGTGGTATTATAATTTTGGGTTTGTATTTGAATGGGTGGGGGAGGGATCCATTTAATAGTGTGAGGATGGGCATTTTTGTAATATTCATTTCATAATATAAAAACGGGAAGTAATTATCAAGGAAATTGGATAATATACGAATCAACACAGACAATTGATAAGAGTTATAGAAAATAATAATCTATAAAATCATTTAACGATGGTGTTGTATGTTATTTTTTTATCCTTATCCCTCAATTTAATTTATTTTATCTATTTTAATCATTACCATAGTGACTAATATTTTACCTTAGAAACATAATTTTATGACAAAAAGGACTATATTACCTAATTTAAAAATTTTAATTCCAAATATGAAATCCAATTTACTATTTTAATGAACTATAGGTGGTAACAACTGATTTTAATATACGTACACAAAACACATGAAAACCAATTTTTAGAAAAAAACCACATTTAAGTATAAAAATTACATGACACAAAAATAATGGATAATATTGATTCCAATGTAACTTGTTAGTTTATGATTAAAAAAAGAATATTTATGTGACTTCCAAACTGATATAAATTCTAATGAAATAATTTGAAATATTAATTAAATGAATATGACCAAAATTGATTTTTATTATAAAAAAAATATAATATAGGTTTCAGAATGTAGTGCATAGATTTCTAAATTCAACATATTAATTTTAATGAATTGTTCTACTCATCAAATTATTTTTAGTATAAAAATGGATTAATTTAATTTTAAGTCTTTCATAAATCATAATGATATCGTAAAAGTTATGATATTTGTATAACATATATTTTTAATAATCTTTAAAAATTCATCCACTCCAAAAAAGTAATGAAATTTCACTATATTGAAAACATTACTAGATGAAACCAGAAATAAATTTCATTTTTTGATATCTTAATGTTGGAATTTACATTTTAAAATTTAAATAAAAACCTATAATGAAAACCTATATTTATAGAAAATTGACCTGTTCAATCATTAAGTAACACTTAAAATAAATAATATCAATTAAAAATGAGTGTTAATTTATTTCTTTTCACATTGAAAATTTTAATTGGAATAAAACATTACAAGAGATGATTTTAATTTAAGATAAATAGATAACACATTAAAAATATTTCTTTTAAAAATATCTCTTTGGATATTAAATGATTTTAATAATTTATTATTAATTATTTATCATTTGAAAATTAAATTTAATTATTTAATTAGTATAAAAACACACATACCATTAAATAAAAATAATATTAATAAAAATATGTAATAAATAAAAAATATGTTTTTATAAAAAAGTTTTTTTGTCTTCTTATTTACTTGAGGTTTTATTTTTATTATAATTTTCTTATTTTTCTTTCAAATTGAATCATCGTTGTGTATTAATTATTACCATGAATTGTAATAAAATATTTCATGGTGTGTTTTAGTTTGATGTAGTGTCTGATATAAGGTAATCAATAATGTATTTATTTAATGGAAAAACATACTCAAATATCATGGTGTTATAAATTTTGGATGAAAGGAATTGATATTGAAAATAAAATACCTTGATTAACAAAGCAGACTAGTGAGGAAGAGTTATTAAATTTGATGTCAAATTTAAATGGTTAGAGCATAGGGCTATATTGTTGAATGTATAAGGAAATTTGTCCAGAATTGGTTTGTTGTTTAATATGCTTAGTTAAAATATGTAGTTCATCGTGGATGGGAAATAAAATTACATTATAGTTATGGTTTATAAATACATTCTATGTTAACCTTATAAAATATTTCATAAGTTTTTCTTATGTCCTTATTGATGCCCAAGATTGTGTCAAAATAGAGGTAAATTATCAGAAATGTTTCTTTTGGGGATATAGTGTTGATAACAACATATTATAGATTTGGGATAATGATAATCTACAAAAAATTAATAGACTAAATATTTTATTTAATGAGAAGGATTTATTGAAAGAACAGAACTTGGATGGAATGAAAGTTGAGAGAAAATAATAAACCAATTATATTGTAGTTACTCTGAATCGGAATTTTTTATGGATATATGTTTGATAGAGTTCTAGTAGAATTGATAATTTAGAAATTTTACTAGTGAAATATTTATATGAATTATATAGT
The DNA here is from genome assembly GCA_963277665.1 of Viscum album. Classification (NCBI taxonomy): domain Eukaryota; kingdom Viridiplantae; phylum Streptophyta; class Magnoliopsida; order Santalales; family Viscaceae; genus Viscum; species Viscum album. The sequence continues at coordinate 137,231,078 of OY728131.1, forward strand.
GTAGCATACTGTGTTTTGGGACTAGATGTAACTTCACGTAGGAAGTTGAATTTTCAGTTTGGTGGACATGATGAATTGTAAAACAATTTTAGAATGGAATTATGAGAGTTTTAACACTTAGATTTTTTTTTAGACTTTATTTGAGGCCCATTAGGGGACTCTAGGGATCCACAACGTTTTGGGAGTGAAAGAACCTAAAACATGAAACAAGAGAATATTGACACAAGTGCACTGTTTTTATTAAACCATATGACCATCCTGGACAAAATATTTGGCTAATCTAGTAGATATGAAGGTCTCACATAGTTGAAACTAACCTTGTGATCAGAGAAACATAGTTTTGTGGGTGATGTAAAAATCAAGATAGTGGGATTTTTCATGGATTGTGTATGATTGACCAAACCATGCGACCAACCCATGCGGGTGGGTTCCTTCGACAATGTTGAGTGCATGGTTAGTGCACATTCTATCCAAAAGTGTGGCCAAAACATGTGCCTCATTATATGTGTTAAAATTACCCATTTATCCTCCATATATTATATTATTTTATCCTCATATTCTTCTACTCTTACCCATAAGAATCACCCCTCCTACATGAGATCCTCCTCTCCTCTCATAGGATGAAGAGATATCATTTATCTGGTGTTCATTTTGAGATCCATTAGGTGTGTTGGATAGACCTAAACGATTATATGAATTCTCATTCCCCCTTTATTCATTTATCTCATCTCAATCTATTCTATATTGGTGTGAGATAATTCACCATATTTCTGAGGAGTCTGTCTATTTCTTCGATTCCTCTCAAATCAGACCAAATCGAGCCTAGATATTGGGTGTGTGGGTCATCCAAATATTGAGGTAGGTGGGATTTTATTCTTCCGTTAAATTTTAACTATTTAAAAATTTATTTGTTGTTCCGTAAATTGATATTTTTTTGTGATGCCTCTTAAATGTGATAATTAATTTGTTAAACCTATCACCTTAATTCTAGTATAACATGTATATTAAATAGTTTGTGTTATATGTAATTAAACTCAAGTTTAAACAACCTGTAAGGGTGTGATATTTGAATGAATTAAATTAAAAAACTTATTTTCTAATAATACCCCTCATTGAGGTGTACAATCTTCAAAAATATTAATGGATTAAATTGAATGGCTTTCTTGAGATACATGATGGGTGGACTCCCCCCCTTGAATAATACATTGTGGCCAAACCAGATCCTAAGGGTATTTTGGGTTTTTATGTTTAAAATCAATAATTTACATTAAATATAATGTGATTTGGGAATACCATGGAACATGAACTTGGGAAAAGAAAATATAATATATGATCTTGTAAATGAAATTTATTTATTATATAATAAATTATTAGTGCATGAATTTTTTTATTATATAATTAAAATTTTAAATAGGAATGGAACACTATGTGTATACATTCCTTGTAGTGTGGAATTCCTAAGTACATGTACCACTTTATACTTCAATTAGGATGAAGAATTCTTAAGGGTATGATCTATTTTTTTATAATTTAATTTAAGTGACTAAATTAATTGTGATAATCCTTAAGTGAGACTCAGTTTCCCTTATACGAAATTCCTCGGATGGAATCATTGGTTGTTTAATATTTCATATATCATGGGTGATACATTGGTTTCCTTTCATGGAACACCAAGGATGGGATCACTGATAACCTGAGTTTTATTATGCCGGGAGCGATATGTGGTATTCCATTGACGATCTTAGAGTGTGTTAAGTCAACCTCATTATGAGTGATACCAGTCCCTAAGAGAGACACCATGAATAGGATCAATTTCTAGATGGTCATACTAGGACACATGTGATACTTGGTTTGCAATGTGAGATACTAGGGATGAATATGAAGATTTAATTACATGCCATGATGATAATGATACTTGGGATTCAATTTATGGATCATCTTGGACGGAATCTTATGATTTTGGGTATTATTAGTGCCCTTGGAGTGATAAATGTTATTCCTTTTGTATCAACTTGTTTGGGATCAATGTGTCTCTTATTGAATTAAAATGATTAATTTTAGTTAAAGAATAAAAATCTTTAACTATTATTCAGGGGACACATCCACCAAGACAAATCACATGCCTGGGGTTAGTCTTCTTTTGATGCTTGACTTATGATACCAATTATTACCCCCATATCATATCCGTACATGATCAAATTGGTTTAGAGATTTAAAATTTGGTCAAATTAGGTATGAGAGGCTAGGGGCCCTTGAGGAACCTGATCCCAACTTGTTATGTCTATTCATTTATTATCTTCTGTTAATTTATTATCTATGAACATTGCTTCAATTATATTCCTAGACTTTATTTACCTCTAAACACCAATGGTGGTGGCCTACTGAGTATATCCCACACCCTTCTCAAGCTGTCATTACATTGGGGTACCTGAGTTGACCTCATTAGTTATAGGATAATGATCCTTTTCTTGTATTGTCATTCATGTTCCAAGGAGAATGAGGCACATGACTGTTCATGATCTTAGGATGCTCATGAAGTTATCCCTTTATGATTTTGGTCATTTTTTAAATTTTTATACTATTATGTATTGCATGCTATATGTTTCATGATTTATTTGGTAGAATCTCAGGGAAATGCACACATGATGGCATTTGGAATTTTCTATGTTTATTAGGTTATCATATTCATATTTTGCTTATTTTTTAGTTATTATTATTTATTCCATTGTTTCATGTTGATTTATTTTTATTATTATACTTCTATGATACTCTGATAAGGATGGTATAGTTTCCCCACAATACCACCATTGGATCCTCACTACTAGTCGACAACCTATAGATTAATAAGAGGTGCTCTTGAGGCTATGTAGCGACTGGGCTAGCTACTAGTTTATTAGTCAGTTGGGATAGGATGTTATAGTTGAATATGATTTCACCTTGAGTGATTGGTGTACTTTTTTTTGGATTAATGAGTTAGAGTATCTAGCATTGTCCTAGTATGGAATGGAAGTAGCAATACATGAATCATTCAATGAATATAGGGATTCAAATTCCATGTATATTCCATGCCATTTAAAATTTATTACTAAGATTTTGTGATTTAATAATGTGCCCGGTGTGTTTATTATCTTGTCTATTATATGTCATGTTAGTAATTTTAGTAATATTATTAGTTTTAATACCTACTTAGTTATTTCCTTAGCATGTCTATTATATAAAATGAAATGATATTTAATTAGTGTTTTTCCTTATTCAACATGCTTCAATGATTTTGATGTTATGTTTAGAACATTTTAGTATATACAATATTTGAGTGTTTCTTACTTATGTAGTAGCTTTCCATGTTTATTAGTCATGTTTGGGTGTTTATTTAGAATTTTTAGTTCTATCTACAGCTCATGATAAAATTCGTAGATATAATTTTAATATGAAATTGTTTATTAAATTTCTAGTACCAACCTAAATGTTTTTACTACATTAATTGGTGGTAACAACTTATCTAACCAACCTTGACATGATTGAGCCATGTACCATTGGTTTCAGGGGAGAAAACATTTATGGTTGCGATTAAATGGGATCCAATTTTCAGTCTATAAAGTGTACGGTCTCTTTATAAATTTGGAAATGGTAACCCATATAATCATACCATTATCTATGAGTTTTATATTCCATTGATACAATTTTATAAATATAAAAACTATTAAAAATTTTCTTTTAAATGGATTGGTTTCCCTTGTAAGGGCTTGTACATCTATGACTTGGGCATGGAAACCCATATGAACTAATTTCTAAAAGCACTACTGGACCTAGGTAGGTTAGTTGGGGCATGTTATTTATGAGTAAGACTCAACTTAACCTATGTAGGTTGTTCATGGTCCCTTGTTCATAATAGATAAACCCAAGAAGGGTGTTTTAAATCTATAATATTTTAAAATAAAATGGGGCTGCATTTATTTGAACCCAGAGTAGATTGAAGGGACACTTATATGCCACCATTATTTTGATATTTATTAGTAATTAACACCATTGGGGTTTTTATATTATATAAGGATGGTTATTTAAAGCTTCTTCAGGTGTTTATATAGTTCAAATATAAACATATGGTATAATATTACTAGACCAATCCAATTATTAAATTTAAATCAGACCTATTATCTACTTTTGGGATATAATTATATAAGGAATTAGTTAATGAAAATTACAATTACAACCTAAATGGTGTTTTCTCAATTTATTAGAATTGAAATTTTCATTAAATAATCCCAATTGTGAAAATATTTTTGAATAAATAATTTTATTAAAATGTATTTACAAGAAAAATTTCTTAGTTATGACTTGATGTTAGTTAAATTTTTAACTTTTAAAAGGAATCAGGATTTAATTTTCATGTGTTAACTGTGGTGTTATTTAAATAATGTACCAATCTATTTTACCTTATGACTAGTTCTTAACACTCTTTATAAATTTATCTCTAAAACGTTTGAATATCAATAATAAATAAATTAATCTACACAATTAAACCTTAAGTGGTGTTCCTTGAATAAAACATCATGTACCAATAGTTTAAATCATTCCCGAGTTATTCCATAGAACAGGAATGAGATCATTTCACATAGGCTTCATCTAAACTAAAGTGATAGGTGGAAGAGGCTGGTGAACTTTTCATGTGTGACCCCATATGATAGGATCAATTCTTCATAATTTATTAATGGGATAACCTCATATAGGTGGAACCTTTAGAGCTTTAAAACATTTATTTTTCTCTAATGATATTTCTGACATGTGCTACTGTTTTTCTGCTATTTGTCCATATTAAGAATATTATTTTCAAAATGGAACCTGAGATGGACATTTGGTCATCCATTAGTTGAGATTTATTAGAAGTGATATCATTATGTAATTCTTGGTTTTAGAAGGATAAAAATGACTTGAGAATGGTCAGCTGCATAGTAGGTCATGTGACCCTCATTCTTCCTACTTCTCAGTGTTGGATGACATAAGAGGTTATCATCTAGATTAAAGTTATATTAAATAACTCAAATTTAGGTTGAATATTTTATAGGCCATCAATAACTATGTTAATAGGGCTAATAAGCCTATGGATAGTATCTAGGATGTACTGTTTTTCTTGTGAAACATAAGGGTATTATGTGTTGACACATATAGTAGCCATCAAGTTGTATAATCATACAATGAACTATATGAGTTTATTAGTAATTGATAAAGACTTGTGCTATTAAACTTTGATCACATGATAGATATGAGGTAGATTTACCTTGTAATTAAAAGATTTTTGACTCTTCCCAATACTCAAGATGGTGTCAAAAAGTGGTGTCGGTGTTTTGACACACTGGTTAATTTGTTTTGGCTTTTATTCCTAATGCTATGGAACACATGGGAATATCTTCAGTGGAGTTCCACAAGTATATATATGGTAAAGAAGATCACACTTATTTTAATGCATCTAGTTTCATAATCCTTTGGATTAATGCATGCTAAATCATTTCAGCCACACCCAGAACTCATGTCTTGTGGTCGAGGGTGTGTGTGTTATAGGATGATAACCCTTTATCTAGAAATAATGATGTGTACAATCTTATGGTGGGTATATCCATATAAAAATGTATAGTATATCCTTACAAGTTTAAGGAATTCAACCAAGAAGACCATTTAGATGTTTTTAGTGCCAATTTTGAATACCTATGAGGATGGGAAGCTTTAAATTGTCTTGGTTCTTCTGAGGCCACATGACGTTGACATGTTTTGTAGAAATAGAAACCTTAAAAACACTATTGTCTAGGTATGGACTCAATAGTCATATTTTAGTGATCACAAGATATATCTGGTGGTAAGGGAATCATGGCTGGCTGATGGAAAAGCATGATCTAGTGTAGCCAAACTATTTTAAATGAATTTAACTAGTAGTTTTTTGATTTCAATTTTTTTAGTTAGTTGGGCATGGTTGGTTGGAAAACATATCGAGAACTTCATCTTGGATAAAAAATAATCGTCTCTATTCTTCTGGATAATTTTTGACATCCTCTTAGTTTAATCCTTCCTTAGTGACAATCATGTTCGCTAAATTGACATGGTCTGGGTACACTAAGAGAGCACCAGTTATACATCAAGATAAAATCTTAAAATTTCCTTTTTTTAGATAAGTAGTATCAAGGAATTTATAACATGAAATGTTTAACATCAGAGTCATAAATTTTATGAAGTAATTATTATTCCTGATTCTAACTTGGTTCCCCAAGTATTAATGAACTATATAGACTCATGGACACCCACTTTTTCCCTCTAATTTGAGTGCTAGGAAGAAGAAAATATTTATTCGATCAGTGTTCTTGATGTGTAGACGTTATCTTTGTACCAAAAAATCACTTGTAAATATTGGAGTATGGTTTTCCTTAAGTGAGATCATTAGAATCTAGATAACGAATATAAGGTTACCCTAGAATTCAGTTGGGATCATATAAGATATATGAAATGATAATTAATCATTTTTGATAGATTGTGTATACATCATGTTCATGCTACGACACAAAAAACTAAATGTATTTCCACACAAGAGATGTCACTAGAGGATGGTTATGAGATTTGGTGAATGTGTTTATAGTAAAGGAAAGGCTACCTGAGAGAATACTTCATGTCTTGGGTTGATATACATCATTCGTCTAACATAAAAATATTTTAGAATAGTTTTCCAGTAGTGGATTGACTTGTTTCCTTTTGTTTTGATGTATAGGTTTCAGTGAGGTACCGTTTTAGGTGTGACATCATGTTATGAAGGGTAAAATATAAATGAAGGACATGGTTTTTTATCGAAAGGTTGGATCTAATAGAATAAATATAGTCAATTTGGAATTGAACCTTTAATCATATCAAGAATCATGTCGTGAGGGCCACTAGAATTATACAGGCAAACTAAAATTGACAATTACATTGGTGGAGATGCTATGACTCATAATCGTCATTTCAAATTCCATAACCTATAGTGGGGAGAACCATTGTATGCATTGTTAAAGAGATGATGATGTTATCATGTATCTAGTTTTAAGGTATATGGTAATCTCCATGTTGATGTTTATATTCAAAATAAAAGTGTCAAATTGGGTTTTAACAGCTCTTGTACAATACGCTTTAATTGATTCTTGGAGGTGAATTTGTAGTTCAGAAAGCAACATTGCTATTTTGAGGAAGCTTTATGACATGTTTAGGTTGTTTTTTTCTTTCTTTTTCCCCCCAAGGAATCTCATTTATGTGAAATTTTATGGTTGGGAGGTTCTGGAATCCAATGTTTTGGGACCAGATGTAAATTTATGATGGAACATGAGTTTTCAAAATGTTGGATGAGATGAATTGTAAAAAAAGATTCAGAATGAAATTAAGAGATTTAGAAAAGTCAAATGTGTTGTTTTTAGACTTGGATTAAATCTGGATAGGTTCCTTATGTGTTAATTTGTGTTTTTGGAGGGTCAGATCTCAAAACCTCAAAGTTGGAGAAAGTTGACAGGGGTGCACAATTTTGCAAAAACTATGTGACCCTCTAGGTGAAACTGTATGGATGATAAAGTGGAGTTGGTGGCATATCATGGTTTGGTCTTACCATGTGAGAGAAGACACATTTCCATATAGGTTCTACAAAATCCTTGAAAATGTTATTTTTCATGGTCTGCATATGGTTAGCTAAAGCATACGACCCACCCGTGCAAGTGGGTTCCTTAGGTAGTGTTGACTGCACAGTCGGCACATGGTTTGGACAATCATGTTGACAAATCTTTTTAATCATTAAGGGGTCTAAAATTACCCTTTTACCATCAAGCACTTATATTATTTTCTCATCCTCTTCTTATCTACTTACCTTCATGCAACACCACTCCTACTCGAGCTCCTATTATCCTCTCCTATAGATGATGAGACCTCCTCTATTTGGTGTCTATTTCATACATTTCAATATTAATTAGATAACACACTATGACACTATGACTAATAATTCCTCTATTTTTTATCTCATTTATTTATGAACTATTTTATTTAAAACTATTTCAACATATAATAAGGGAATTTTTCTATTTCTATAATTTATCTCAAACCAGATCAAATTAAGCCTCGAAATTTGAAATGTGGGTCTTCTTAATCATGATTTAGGTGGTCTATAGATTTTCCCCTTAATTTAAACTATTTATAAAATTCTCCATTGATCTATGGATCAATATTTCCATTTGGCGCCTCTTAAATGTGATAATTAGTATTTAGAGCCAAACAACTGAATTATAGTTACCCATGTACATTAAATTGGATTTGTTGGAGGTTATAGACCTAATGTTTAAACCACAAATTATAGTGTGATCCTTTAATACCTATAATTAATAAATTTATATGTAATAAAACACATTGCTATGGTGTGTCTTCTTCAAAAATAATAACGAGATAATTTGAAAGGATTTATTGAGATACTAGACAAGTGGAATCGTCATCCCTATAATACTGCATTATGGAAAAAAACCTAATAAGGGTGGTTTAAGTTGAGTTATTTTTATAATTCATAATTTAAATTAAATTTAAAGTGATTTTTGATGACCATGACACATGAACCGTGACTAAAGGAAAAGTAATCAATGAGATAGTAAATGAAATTGATTGATTCTATAATGAATTATTACCAAACAAACTTTTCTATTCTCTAATTGAAATTTGAATTGGATGTGGCCCCATATGTGTATATTTTACTTATAGTGTGGTTTACCTAAGTATATAGACCACTTTAAACTTGACCTATGAAGAGTCATGTTTATGGTCATGACCTATTTTTATAATTTAATTTAAATGATTAAAATAATGTTGATACACCTTGAGCGGGACTTGGGTTCCTTTTTATAAAATTCAATAGATGAGATTATAGGCTATTAGAGATTATATATAACTTGGGAGAAAGTTGGGTTTCCTTTTATGGAACACAAAGGCCAGTCTCACTAATTACTTGAGTTGTATTATACTAGGAGAGATACTTGGTATGCCTTGAACTAAATCATTGTGCACTTTATCTATATCCATACCAATGATACTGGTTCCATTTGGGAGAATCTAAGGATGATATCAGTGTCTAGAAAGTTACATAAATAAATGAGTAAAACTTAACCCCATATGTGATATACTAGGGAAAAATTGAAGGGTTTTTCATGCCATATCAAGAGTGATACTTGGAATTACATTTTTAGATTGTCTTTAATGGACTCTTATGGTGTTGGGTTTTATTAGTACCCCATAACGATACCTAATATTCTTTTTGGATCACACTGTACCTGATTTTTTTCACATATTAAATTAAAATTATGACTTTTAGTTAAATAATAAGAATGTTTAACAATTATTTCAGGGACATATCTTCTAGGAGAAATTACATACTTAGGGTTGGTCCACTTTTTATGCTTGATTTTTGATACCCATTGTTAAAATCATATAATATATATATAGAATCACATTGGATCAAATAATATTTCTTAGGAAGAAATATGCATAGTCAGCTAGGGGTCCTTGAGATTCATAATCCTAATTTGTTATGTATATTATTTTTTATATTCTATCAATTTATTATCCCTACAGACTTCTAAAATTATATTTCAACAATGGATTTAGATTTAAACACCAACGGTGGTGTCATACTGAGTATATATCATACCCCACTCAGGCCATCATTGTGTTGGGGTGCTCAAGAAAAACTCATTAGTTATATGATAAGGATCCTTGGATTTTTATTTCATGCATGTACATGGGAGTTAGGGGAATAAGATTGAGTTGGAGTTAGTAGTTCTCATGGAGTAATCCCTTGGGGAGTTTTCCATATTATTTATTTCTCATACTATTATGTATTTAATTTTTTATGTTTCCAATATTATTTGGTTTCATCACATGGACATTCATTTATGGGTCTATTTGGTGTTGTCCATGTTTATTCACCTATTATATTCATCTTCCACTACTTTATAATTTATTATTACTGCTTCTGATGTTTCATGTTGATCATTTATTATTAATAAACCACTTTTCTTTTATGAGTATCCCCACTATACCACTATTGAACACTCACTACTAATTGACAACCTCTGGCATATGGGGAGGTGTACTTGAGGCCATGTGGAACTCAGTCTGGCTATTGATTTAGTAGTCCTTTAGGCAGATACATTACATTAGAGACTATTGAAGCATACATCAATGTATTAGAAGTCTATGTTCTGGAAGTTGAAGTTCTAGAAATAGAAGAGTTAAAGGTTTATTTCCAATTATCTACTAGAGTTATATGTCATGAACATAGGTAATAATATGACATCAACACATTCTATTTAATGTGTGTGGGGGGGTGAGTTTAGTAGTTTATAATAAGAATCCCGTATAAGTGATTCTAGAATGTGGGGGTTATATATGAAGTATGAGTTAGATTCATTTGATGCGAATGAAAATTATGAGATAATATAACTACAAAATGGGATGAAAGAGTATTGGAATAAATGGGGATTATTATTATAAGAAGATTCCAGTGATAAGGAGTGGTTCAAGGAATGTCTACTAGTGAAAATATTTTAGTAAAATAATTAATTAGATTATCTAGGATATTTTCAATTGTTTTTAAACACACTAAAATTATAATTGTACTGAGAAATGATTCTTCAAATCAATTTCATCCAGAATGGATGGATATAAAAATAGTATTTCTTCATGGGTATTTGGTGGAGAAAATGTAGATGAAGAAAAAAACTAGTTTCGTGGAAAATAAGAATCATTCCTTATTTTGTAAGATGAAGAGGACTCATTACCGTTTTAAGTGTGTGTCAATGTAATGGAATGAAAAGTTTAATTGTTTCATGGAAAATGAATATTTCATATAGATCAATAAAGATCATTGTTTATATTAGATGAAATATGAGGATGTGTGTTTCATTATCTTGATCTTATAAATAGATGTCATGTTTCTAACGTGTATAAAAATTAAGTAGATTTAGGAACTAAAATATTATTTATCTATTAGATTGAATATTAAATATCTCAATGGGGATGAAAATATTAGTAATGAGGATTGAGGTAGAATATTAAATTTGGAGCATTATTTTGTATCATTTGGAATATATTTATATGATAATTCAACGAATTAGGATTTATAAATGTATTTTATTATAAACTCCAATGGTCTGGCACTTTAAGATACACATGAAAAGGAATATAAAATATAAGTTTAAGAGATGTATATGGTGAAATTCCCATTTTCATTTTTACGGGATTTTTGATGTATTACATGGCGTGAATTCCCACCAAAATTTCATTTATAGAGTGAGTTATTGGTTAATTCATGTAAAATTAAAGTAAAGAACACTAGGAGGATATTAAATGAATCATCCAGCTTCTCAAATTATTTGGGGATACAAACTTATATTTTGACAAAGAGGATCCATTTTATGAGTAAATATATGCATTATTTGTGGGGAAATTTAGACACATAGAAGAGTATAAGAGGATATGCATTATCATTTATAGGAATGATAATTTGCTGCATGTAAAGGCTATAACTAGTGGTACCACTATCAAAATGAAATTGGAATATATAAATATAATGGTGGAAGAGAAATAATTGATATGGGTAAGAAATATGTTGGATGAGTTTAGAAACATTCGTAAAGGTGTAGAATTATTTTATTATAGTGAGTGTGAAATCCATATGGATTGGAACCAAAATATTTGTTCATGTATGAAACTCATCAACCTAAAATATCACTAAATTTATAAGATATAGGAGTACATCCAGATAGAGTGGAGGATGATGGATTAAATATAAGATCTAACTAACATGTTTACTAAAATTTTAGTCTAGTAATATTTGAGACAAAACTATTCTCATTGGGACATAGGTGATCAAGAGGAGGATGGAGTCACTACTACTGCTATATAATAATGATTTCACTTTCTTAAGTGTCAAAATTCACCATGATTTCCTTAAAGAATTATTAATGTGATATTTTGTTTGGAATTTGAAGTCAATTCAAGTTATAATTCCAATGAATATAAATATAATTCATGAAAATTACTTTTTCCAAAAAATAGAGAGACATTAGTATTCAATAGAGGTAAGAGGAAAGAGAATTCATTAAATTACAATAACCAGGACTGAAAATAATTTTTCTTCCAATTGATGGTCCAGTGGATGTTATGATTTATTATGTTACGGAAATTTTATAATGATATGTAAGATTCATTATTCATGATTTATTAGTAAAGGGATGGAATATAAGAATCATTATATAGAATATAAGAGTGAATTATTCTATTCACTTGATGTAAGGAGTAGGTTATCAATTTATATAGATAATCAGAGGTTACTGGGTTTAATAGAGGAATGTTTGAAAATATTAGAGGTTAGTATAATCTTTTGATCATTTGGGAATTACTATAATAGTTAATGGTACTATGTGAATGCATGTTGTGTGTTTACTTTAGATTATTGGCTGAATTTGTTAATGTGACTGACCTTATTATAATTCATGTAACTTATAATAGTAATGAAAATGAAACCTATTTCTCCCATGAATTTAGTATTTAATTTCTAAACTATCTTATCCATTATGTTCTTTTACATTATTTTGTTTATAGTTTAGTGTGTTTGATAGTTTTTTATTGTTTTTGTAATGGTATAATTTCCTTTATAATTTATTTTGTAACCAAGGTTCCTATGTTCCAATAAAAAAATGTTTTTTGGAGTACTTTTGACAAAAGAAGATCTAGTTCTTTTCCTTATAAATCATATATAATATGTATCTTCTACTGATCAATGTCATGTAATCCCTAACAGTTTAATGTATTCATATGATGTATCTTATTCTGATTAGTGGAATTCATTTTCTAATATTTGGAGTTATCCTTTTTATTTTTAGGGATAGTTAGTTGTTGGAATCCCTATGTGGTTTAGGTTGGTGATGTGTATCATGATGTCCTTGTAGATGTTTCAAATCTCTAGGTATCAATTACTCTTTTCTTTTTCAAAAATTCATAAAAATTTTATTTTTGGGGATTCTATCTAGAGCTATGGTGTTATTTTATATGTTTTAAAGTTCAATTACATTAATAGTTCTATTATTTAACCATTTATGGTGTTTATAATGGGATTTGTGACTCCTTTCAGATACAATTTCAGTATTATCCACCTTAGGGACCTTATTAACAGTATTAAGGTCATTAGGATTTTTTTATCAAATATGGGAGATAAATGGGGCAGTATTAGTTGGTATGAGTTTTTTTTACTATGAATGTAACCATATAATTTCATCCATGACATTTATTGGTTGTAATTATTGTAGGAAGTTATCGATTTATATCCATATAGAGTTATTTTTTGAAATGTGTATGATGATCATGTGGTTCTTGTAAGACAGTGGGATCTCATAAACATTGTATATGTTTAGATCCAAATTTTTATCATCTATAATTTTTTATTTTTAATGCATCCAAAATTTGAGTGAGGGAGTTTCTGAAATCCAGATACGAGTTTTCAGTTTTCCTTCCTGAAGATGCTATAACACTACCCACATAACATGGCATCATGTTTGGGATATAGTTGCAAGATAGTGTCTATCTGATTCATATGTCTTATTATAGGAGAATTCCTTTAACATAGATATTAATTAAGTTATATTGGTGACACATTGTAAATAGGTTTTGTATACCCTAGTAAATTTCCTTAAGGAATTAATTCATTTTTAGTGAAAAATGAAGATGGATGTTTTTTTATATTAATCATTTACTATAGGTTAAAGTAGGTGATGATGACCAATCTTGGTTCCCTATATTGGATTGAAGAATTTTTTTATTAATTGAAGATACATAAGTGTTTTTAAAAGATTTATTTGTGGCTTTGGTATCATTTGTTGGAGGAGAATTGGGATGAAAATCCCAAGACCATTTTCAATTTTCACAATTGAAATGTTGAATGCATGATAATTCCATTTGGAGTCAAGAATTCTATAACTATTTTCATAATACTTATGGACTCATTTTTTCATTAGATTTTGTTTTATCTTATGGTTGTATTCATCACAAACAATTTAGTGTATTCTAGATCAAAGGAGGGTCATGCTAAGTATTAATAGGCTATTTTGGAGATCATATGATCATATCGGTTGAATATGAAGATATCTATGTGAATGTTTTGGATATTATATATAAATTTTATTGATCATGATATATCTCAGTAGGGATTAACTATTAATCCTTAATATATTATGCTGATTTTTCTCATACAACACCCAAGAATGATGAATTAGTGAAGGAATTCATTAGTCTTTTTATATATAATAAATGTTTTGTGTCTTATTTCCATGAACTCATGACACCTATAAAAACCATGAATATTAAATATGATTCCTTTTGAGTGAAAAATCAAGTATGTATTTATGCGCCTGGATATAAGGTTAATCAATGTACCTATTATTTTATTCTCAGAATAGTGTGTTTTTCTTGAGGAATTTTATAATTATTATCATCCTTTTTTGGGTTTTATTTTAATATAGTAAGAAGTAATTATATCTTAAGTGACTTGATAGTTATTTCCTAACTAGTTTAATGAATCTACCCATGATCTCAAGTTTTTTGAAGCAATGTTTTCTCTGATGATGTGGAAACACTATCTTATCGATGAGTACTTTTTTCTCTTCAAAATTTATAATGAATTATGGTATATTTTATGTAAATGATATATTAATTTTTATAATTGGATAAAATGGAGTTAATATAGGATCTTGAATTTGAGTTTATCTAAACTCTTAGTAAAATAGATGTTGTGGCTAATACGATGCATGAGAAGTCTCTCTATGATGTTTCGTGAGAAAATAAATAAGAATAGAGGGTAATAGTGGAACTTGAAACCTTACATCTTGATAAAGAGGAAGTTCATTATGGAGTTTTCTATACCATATTAAATCATATTATTCTAATTTTTAGAACATGAAAGAATATTTATAGGAGATCTTATGGTAGAGGAGTCGAGATACTATGTATCGTATATAGATTCTCTTCAACTATTGTTTGAGAATGATTAACATCGAAATCTGTTTTTGGGGAACCTATTTATTAATTTGGAGACAAATGAGTTTTATATCGTCCCTATAGTAGCACATCTTATTAATTACAAGACTCACCAAGCTTTGAGAGACCACTTTTTAAAGGATGATGTTAGTGGAAGATTTTTTCTCACAATGTATCATATATCAATGAGTAAAAACTGAAAATAAAGTTCTAGTCAATTGGTTATAGTCATAAGAAGTTACTTAATTGAAATTGAGGACATATTAATGTATTTTATTAATATTTCTCTAAATGATTTGGGTGCATGCAATTTATATAGGTATTTACATATCTATTGATGAAATTTTATATTTTCATGGAAATTAAGGAGTCAAGTGTGGTATATTTTTAGAAAATCTTGATTTCAAATAGGTGATGAAACTCGAAAATATTTTAAGGAAAACCACATATTATCTAGATACTCATTTTAAATTGAGGGTGTGGAAGATTCTATAATTAGATTTTGGATTCTCATTAGACCTAATCACTTCTTTTCATCCTCAGATGGATGGTAAAATCTATATATATATATATATGGTGTTTATTAATGAAAATATTTTTCATGGTATAATAAGAAGAATGTTTTTAGGTCTTTTTTGATTACCCAATGTTAGTATCATGCAATGGAACATGCAATAGTAGATATTTTTTTAACAAGATAGATTTTACATGATATTGATTATGTTGTGGCGAAACATGCACGTATTTGGGGTTATAATCATGTATATATTAAATTTTTTATTTTTATTTTATTCCAAGAGTGTACTAAAAAAATAAGGGTTGAATTTCATTTTTTACATGAGAATATTGACAAAAAAATCTTTTTTTGACTGCATTCATAAAGAAAAAAGTTTTTTTAGTTTTTTACTAATGGGGTTCTGGGACTAAGTTTTTTTCATGTAACAAGATTGATATAATGAACATAAATTACCTCATATGAGATAGAGAGGGAGAGAATGAGTGTGTATGAGAAGTTTTATATTGTATTTTAGTCTTTAATTATTATAACATATATCTATTTTTTTTAAATAGATCAAAATTGACTCACTATGTGGACACAATTTTCTCATTGTTTTTCAATAACATTGTCAATTACAAATTAAAGAAATATTTTAGGTATTTGTATTCTATTAAGATAAAAAAGTATTTTTAAAAATTAATTTATTGGTATTATTGGACATTTTATATTGATAAAAATATAATAATTATTTATTATAAGCTTAAAGTACTTTAATTTAGTACAATACATATTTTTTCCATGTATCTCGACTAAGGGTTATAATTAAAGAATTTCCCATAAAATAAATTTTCAAGTGAATTTTTTATATTATTTAAGGAGAATGATATTTTAAAATTGATACTAATAGTAAAAACTAATATATAATATTAAAATGTGACTAATGAGGTGCAAGGGTACGTTTGTTGATAAACTAACATGAGAGATTATAGAGGGGATACATGAATGATGTCATTATATCCTCTAAGAATATAAGTTTAATTATTTAGTAAGTGATAATTTAATGAATATGAGTCAATTTATTGAGTGTCACAAGGAGTTTAAAGTTTCAATATTTTAGTAGATTTGTCTAACCACATTTATAACTCATCAAAGGAAGAGGGGAATGGGAAATAATGAATCAATGCAATTGAAATTATTTCATTCTTAGATAAAATGTTTTTAGTAAGATAAACAGAGGCCTAGGACCTAGAAATATAATATAATGTAAGTTTACATACATTTAAATGGGTATTATATTAGATGACTGAAACTAAATTTTACTGTAGGCATGTGTGGAGAAATTATTCTAGACGTGGAGTCATAAAAACATAGAGATCTAGATGATATTATGTAACAAATTCAATGATAAAAAAATCCATATATTTAAATGATTTTATATCAACATACATTTCTAATCACATTAAATTTACATAATCCAGAAAAACACTTTTTTTCGAGAATCATATCATTGTTGTTTTCATCTTCTGTTTTCTTCCTCAAACAAAACTCAACCTAAATGTGTACTTTTTTTCTTATATTCTTGAACCTGAAAATACATTGATAATTTTTATTTAAAATTTCTATATAATCAAAGGAAAACATTGGAAGAGGTTAGTTTAAACTTATTATTTATAGAATTATTGTTGTAACTATCAGTATTTCCTAGAATAGTACCATCATATTTATTCTAAATAAATGCTCCTTTAATTTTTGGCCATGTTTTGTTATTGAAATATTATTTAGTTTTTATTTTCAAAATATACATTCTAAAATATGTTGGAAGAATTTTTTGAAAGAGGGTGATAATTAAAGATGTGTATAAGAAACTTATTAAAACATTTACTTTTTCTAAGAATGATGAAAGCAATGAAATATTTATTATTAGAAAAGAAAACATTCTTTTATTTTCTCACAATAATTTAAAATTTTAAAACATTTTAAATAAACCAAATGAGGGAGTGTGATCTAAACAAAAATCAATTTTCTAAAATTAATTATAATATTAATTTAATTTTATACATGATTGTTTATAGAGAATTAAAATGGAAATAAGTGATTTTTGAGAAAACAAGGATGTATGGTGTTATTTAATTTAAAATTAATATTCAATAAGATGTAAATAATACACTATTATTTTCTCAAATTAACAAAATATTTTTTAACAAAATTTTAACATATTTTTTTGAAATGAACATACAAAACCTTTTCCAAAACCAAACACATCCAATGATTTATTTAAATAATTATTTCATTTATAGTTTCATTATTTGAAAGTTATTTTCCTTTTATACAGTCTAATTGAATCAAATATATTTTGGTACAATGAAAACAAAAAAATATATATTGTGATAAGAAATTCAGCCATGATTTCCAAAAAATTTAAGAATATTTTCTCAAAGTGTTTAATTTAGATAACATACCCATTCATAACCTAAATGATCATTTCCATGACTAGTTAAAAGAAAAAAATAAGGCAAAATGAAAGTCATTATTTGATATGACAAAAAAGATACCTCCATTATAACTCTTCATTAGATCTAGATAAATCTAGATAGTGATTAATTTTTTTCATTTATACTCATTTTTTTCATCAAGAAAATCCGAAAATAAATCCATAATAATGAAACTATCATCATAAAATTTATATAAAATCATTTAAAAAATCATAATTAATGTACCAAATCAGAACCTATGGTCCAATTTATATGGAAATATTATTATTTCATATGATGTTTGGAAATTAGTTAAAACTGAACAGACACATTAACTTCAATACAAATTGTATTATTTTCTCAGAAATAAAAGTTTCTCCATCATTTATACAATACTCATTCTCATAATTAATAAATCCCATTTGTAGTAAAACCAAAATAAATAATTTATATTTTCTTATATTTTAGATAGTGAAAACGAAATATTTATTCCTTGAATTTTTTTTCATTTGATGTATTTTAAATTCATTCATACTATGTAGAAATATATCGTTATAAAATAAATCTATTAATCAGATAACATATGACTAAATTTATCTTATTAATCCTTGAAAATAACTGAAAAAAGGTTCTCTAAGAATATTTAACTGATTATAACTCTATAAGAATAAAATAGAAATGATAATAACACTACATGAGTAAATTATAACCACTAGGATACATATCATATTGGGAAAGAATTAAATTTAATTGATATTATTATTCAAAAACCAACTATTCATAAGTGTTCCTGCTAAGTAGTGGTTTCCAGTTGTGTGTTGTCAGTTCCTTTAATGTTAATTGGAAATTTTTTAGGTAAAGTGGATATTGTGGGTGGCCATTATATTATTGTATTAACATAATAAAAAATATATATCAACCAAATAGAATAAAATATATGGTAATAACTAAATAGATGAACCCCTTATTGATAGTTGGTATGCTAAAAATTAGTCGATAGGTGTTAGAGTGTGAAAAAATATAAAATAAATCTACTATGTAATAATTTTGTGTTTCAGATATGAAATTTATGATATTGAAAAAAATTAAAAAAATAAATTATTTAAAGAAAATAAATTCTCTCAAATATCCTACGAAATGAATAATAATTATTTTTACCCATTTTTAATGACTTAAAATCTACTCAATTATGTTACCCTGACCAATGGTTATAGGGAAAAAAACTAGTGTATTACACCTTATGGTTTACCAATAATAAAACATTTCAAATATATAGGTTGTAACGACCCAAACATTCATTAATGAAAATCCCTGTTGATATAATTTAATGTCTCTTTATGTAAAATGTTTATATAAAATGTCAAATTCTTTGGTTTTATGTTTTGGATTTTAAAAATCTATTATTAATTGTGACCGTTGCTAATATAGCTGTTCAACAGTGATCACATGATTAATATAAATATAGGGCTTTAACAAAGCCAATTTAATCAAAAAAAAGGAAGCGATGACCTCATCCAATAGACGTTCCCTATAAGAAGCCCATTTTTCAGGGCTCAGAATGGAGGTGGTGTCATTGGGCTTCGCTCTTGACCAAGCTCAAGCCAAGCTTGAACATGTTAAGCTAGAGTAGAACCACCTACGAGAAAAGTGGAAGTTGATAGAGATTACCACATGAGCGATGCTATCCGAGCCACCCCAAGAGTCTGTCACCATCACACACCTCACCCTTCAGTATTATGTGGGTGCTTTATGGGGTTATTTAACAATACCCTAGTACTATGGTTATGTACATTATTTTTGTATATAACAATGAATATAATTTCATTTTATTATTATTACCTTAAATAGTTTTTAAAGTACAAATAGTATTTTTAGTTAATGTTCAACTAAGAAATATATTTTGATAAATTAATGGATTTTTGAATTAAATAATATTTTAATAAAATATTATTATTATTAAATTAATTCTTATTAAATATAAATGATTGTATAATTTTATGAATGCAATTGTAATTTTTATTATGTTTTGAAATCCATTTTTGTCAAAACCCATAAATTTTTGATAAATGTCAGTTTTTATTTTAAAAGGGAATTTTAACATATTTAGAAAATTATTTAGATAAAATGAATATTATTTATGGAATCAGGATGTCGAAATTATCCAACAGTGAATGTTTCATAATTTTCTAAGACAGTCAAATTTTTGGGTAAAAATTAAATATTGTTTAAATATATAATGTGTTTTATGACATCATAACGACCCAATAGTGATGTAAAAAAAATACTATAAACTTTATTTATGGTCAATATATGTTTTAACATTAAAATAATGTGATTTATGGTTTGTTTTATTTATTTTACAAAGCTTTAGTGGACCCTTCAAGACTTATTAAACATTTTGCCTTTTTAAATTGTTTCCTTGGAAGTGTGACTCACCTCAACATAATCAACACCATTATTTTAATAAGTTCGGACTTTGGAATTATAAAATATATTTTTCCACCTCCCATTGGAAAAAACCATGGGAAAAAACCATGGGATGGTTTGTGGTTTTGACTAGTTTAATGCGAGGTGTCCCAATCCTAAATAATAAACTATTCCATCTCCTTTCCTATATAAACCCACCCAAGATCCCACTTTCTCCCCAATAAAATCCTTTTAAGTTTGACCAAACTATTCCCTACTCTCTCTAGAATCCTCCCAAGGTGCCCTAAGCTCCCATGAATCCTCTCTCAAGCCTTTGGAAGCACACTTCCATGTAAGGGTTTTTCGTCCTTTCACATTTTTGTCCAATATTCTTTAAATTGTTATACCCTTTTAATTTCAATTATAAATGTTCGGGTATGGTTTCGAACCTCCCCCATGCTGCTATATCTATTTTTGAATTATGATATACCCTTTTTTTCTCTCAATAAATTCCTCCCATGTACACCCGTTACTATACTGAAATTCTGAAAGGAATTTATCTCTCCACACTTACATTCAAGCAATTATTTTGTATCATGAATCTAAATTATATTACAATTTTTGGGAAATGTATCTATATGAACCCCTTACTGTCCATTTCAAGTACATATTATGAGACACCCCTTTCTCTCTCATCAACCATTTTTATGAATTCCTACGTAATGCTGTTACGCTGTCGAAATTGCATTGATTTTCCAAGCCAATGTCATTGTGTAGTGAATACCATGCCCATTTCTCTATCAAGGGTATTCTCCTTATATGCACATTTACTTATTGATAATAATGTTTCATTTATGATTTCCACATTCTTTTATCGTCGAATACATGATTATGTTTTATGAATCAATGTTATATGATCCATGTGGCACACTTATGCATGAAATGAAATGTTTAAGAATGGTGTGACCTTATAGCACTCCAATGTATTGGGTAATGTATATTATCATGATACGTCATGTGCAATGGGTGTTTACTCATTCTAATTCAAGTGCACATAGGGTTTACTTATGCTTCATGTGCAATGATGGTTTACTCATGCTCTATGTGCAATGAGCCTTGGCTCATGCTAATTCCATGTTAAGTGTTGTTGCCACATTTCCATGTTATGATTATCATGATTTATCATTCCTTTATGTTTATGCTTCTCTTTTGATCTATTTATATGCCTATTGTTTAGCATTCATTTTATTCCTCATGTTATTTCATGATTATTCCCTTACCGGGCTTTATAGCTCACCCTTTTCTTATGCATGTCCCCGGGTTATCCCATGCACTGCTAAGTAAGAGGGAATGTAGTGGTAATGTAAAGGAAGTTTTCAATAAAGATGTTGTATTTCATGTTTTAAGTTGTTATGTGATGATCCTAATACCCAAATACACTATACCTCTCAATCTTCTATGTTGTATCAAGTGAAGTTTATGTAATAAATTATGATTAATTTTGTAATAAAAGACCATGGTTGTCCTAGTTGGCATCAGAGGACAGGTTTAGTTATTTTTGGGATTATGATTATAAAACCCTAGTAAGGCCATAGAGACAAGAATAAGTATAAAAAAAACATCCATATGTTTTGGTGAGTATTAAGTAAGTGGTGTATCTATAAAATACATCACTGTATGGATACGAGCAGGTAGAGGCGGCTCTGGCACAAATGTATCCTAGGGGTAAAACCCAAAAACAACACTTTGAGCTAGAGTTGAATGGGAACTGGTGCATGACAACTGGCCTTGTTTCACTCTTGGTTACGAAACTCCTAGGGGATATGCTTTGGTAAATTCCCAAGCTTAGTATGAATCATTATTAAAGGAAAAAAATTCCCAATGAATATATGTTAGAAAGTAGATCATGGATAACATATAATGAAGCCAATAGATTCATATGTTAAGGAAATAAGTTTAATTTATATGTCATTAGTTTTTCCCTTGTATTACCCTTTACGTGTTTCCCATAACTTTCCTTTTATTCCAGCCTATGGCCGGTAATAGGAGGACTCGAGCTTACAACCAATGTGAAGATCAATGCGATGATTGTACTAATGAGATGCCCAATCCAATGGGAGTGGGAATTGTGAACTTTGTCACGCTTCTCTCCCAGAAAAATCAAACTTTGAATAGAAACATGGGCCAAGATGAATGTTAAACCTCCCCCCCTAATAAAGAACAAGTTTCTATTGAGAGCTTCATGAGACAAATGTCTCCTACTTTTAATGGATCATCTGATCCCTCAATCGCTGAACAATGGATCAACTCCATTAAAAAGATCTTCTCCATCCTTTAATGTTATGAACAAGAGAAGGTTAGCCTAGATGCTTATCGTATGGAGGGTGAAGCTGATCAATGATGGACATTGATAAAAAATATGAAGCATGAGGAGGAGATCGAGGCGTTGGAATGGAAGGATTTTCGGAAGATGTTTTTCGATAAATATTTTCCGTGCACCCTCCGTCTTAATATGGAAAGGGACTTCCTTTACCTCAAGGAAAAAGATGAGGAATCTATTAGAGTGTACAGGGAAAATTCAAGAGGCTTTCACAATATGCTTTTGACTTTGTAATTATCCCCAAATACAAGGTTGACCACTTCTTTGGTGGGCTGAAACCTAGCCTGTGTAAACCGCTAGTGATCCATGACTTCGACAGCTATATAGAAATTGTCTAATGTGCCCTCAAGGTCGAAATGGAGATCAAATAATCTTAGGGGTATCATGGGGATAAGAAGCATAAGGTGGAATTCAATGCCGGAGGTCCGATGAATAAATCTAATGGTGCTAAGAAGATCCAGCACCCCACTTGCCAAAGGTGCAGAAAGAAGCACCCTAGAAATTTCCTAAAGGGGACAAGGAAATTATTTTGGTGTATAAGAGAAGGAAACTTGTCTATTAACTGTCGGTATGAAATACCCACAACTGCAACAGAGGAGAGGAACAATCTGTTCGAACCTCGACACATGGTTCATTTCTACAACTGTAAAGAACCAGGGAATCTTGTAAATCAGTGCCCTAAGCCAGGGGTTTTCAGAGGCAACTGAAAACCTCCAAGGCAGAAGGGTGAGCTTTTTCCATCACTACTGCTGAAGGGAACCTCGAAAATGAGGTGGTGACAGGTATTCTAGTTATTCATTCAAGAATAGCGAACATACTTTTTGATTCAGGTTCTACACATTCTTTTATATCTCCAAAGTTTAGTAGAACAATCCCAACACAACCACAAATCATGGATGTCAAATTTTTGGTGAGTACGGAAAATGGGGAATCATTGCATCCCAAGAATATAACTCCTCCCCTATCATAATTTGTGGATTGAACTTCCCAACGAACCTTGTCATACTCCCTCTAGATAAATTTGATTCAATTCTTGGCATGGATTGGCTTTCCTTATATAGAGCCAACATAAATTGCCGTGTGAGGGAAATCACTCTCCATGTGGAGAATCGACCCTTGATTCTTTACAAGTGAAAGGAGGAAGTTGAAACTTATTTAGCTTCATTATCTCAAGCATAGATATTATTTCCCTATGAGCACACTTATCTGGATCAGATGATTGAGTCTAAGTAGGCAACCATCCTTGAAGACATGCCTATTGTGAGGGAATTCGCTGAAGTGTTTCTCGAGGAATTGCATGGTCTTAATACTAAAAGGGATGTTGAATTATCAATTGATATTATACCTGGGGAATTTCCAATATCCAAGACTCCATATAAAATGGATATTTTGGAGCTTTAGGAGCTGAATAAAAAACTACAAGAGAATCTGGATAAAGGGTTCATACGCCCAAGGGCTTCACCATGGGGTGCACCAGTACTATTCGTCAAGAAGAAGGATGGGTAAATGAGCCTTTGCATAGATTATCATGAGATAAAATAATCATGATAAAGAACAATTATCCTCTCCCACGAATTGATGACTTTTTTGATCAGATGCGTGGAGCACAATACTTATCCAAGGTGGATTTGCGATCGGGATATTTTCAAGTAAGGGTGACAAAAGAAGACATCCCCAAGACTTCTTTTTGTATAATATATGGGCACTATGAATTCATAGTAATGACTTTTGGACTCCATAATTATCTATAAATCTTCATGGAATTGATGAATAGAGTCTTTATATATTACCTTGACAAATTTTTGTTAGTCCTTATATATGAAATTATAATATACTCCAAAACCAAGGAGGATAATGAGGAGCATCAAAAAAACTATACTAGAGACCATATGGAAGGAGAATCTCTATGAAAAGTATAGAAAGTGTGACTTATAGTTAAAGGAGGTCTCATTCTTAAGTGATATCATCACAAGCAATGGGATATCTGTGGATCCCTCCAAAACAGATGCAATTGATGGATAACTGAGGCCAACATCGGTAATGGATATCTGTAGCTTCTTGGGATTAACTAGATATTATCGATTATTTGTGAGAAATATATCATGATTTTCCAACCCTCTTACCAAGATAACTTGGAAGGGAGTAAATTTTTCTTGGAGTGATGAATGCAAAGAAAGATTCAAGGAGTTTAAAAGGAGGTTTGTCACTGCGCCCGTTCTCACTTTACCCACAAGTGGAGAACTTTTTGTGGTATTCAGTGATGCTTTGAAGATGGGCATGGGATGTGTGTTGATGCAAAATGACAAAGTCATTGCCTATGCTTCAAGGAAATTGAACGTTCATGAACAGAACTATCCAAGACATGAGCTCGAGTTGGCTACAGTGATCTTCTCTTTGAAAATTTGGTGGCATTATCTCTTTAGAGAGAAGTGTGAAATATTTACGACCCCAAAATCTTCAAGTATATATTCACATAGAAAGAGTTGAACATGCGCCAATGAAGATGGTCAGAGATGATCAAAGACTATGACTGCTCAATCCATTACCACCATGGGAAAGCGAACAAGGTGGAAGATGCCCTAAGTAGAAAGGACCCAATGATTCTATCATTGATGTGAATTGAAAAGGATCGAATCTTCATAGATTTGATGAAGATGGACATGGTAATCATAAATAAGGTGACATAATTAATCCTTTCACAAATGATTGTTCAACCATCACTTTTGAAAAGGTTAAAGGATGCTCAAAAGGACGATGTGAGAATTCAGGAAAAAGTGGAAGATATCGAAAAAGGTAAATCCTCAGAGTTTACTGTTAATGGAGAAGGAATTGTGAGATTTGGGAAAAGACTATGTGTTCCATGAAGTCTGTAGCTGAATAGGGAACTTTTGGATGATACACATAGTTCAAATTTTTCTATTCACCCTAGAAACACAAAGATGTATCGAGATCTCCGAGAGCATTATAGGTGGGATAATATGAAGAAGGAGATCGCGGAACATACATCAAAGTTCTTGGTGTGTCAGTATGTGAAGGCAAAGAGGCAGAAGTCTAAGGGGATGATGCAACCATTTCCCATACCAGAATGGAAATGGGAGAACATCACCATGGGAATTGTCCCTAGACTTCCGAAGACATCCAGAGGAAAAAATGAAATTTGGGTTGTTGTTGATCGTATTACAAAGGCTTCACACTTCATTGCTATTCGTGAGGATTTCTCATTGGATGAACTGGAACATATTTATATCAGGTAAGTGGTAAGACTGCAAGGAGTACCACTATCTATTATATTTGGTCGAGATCTAATATTAATCTCTATGTTTTGGAAGAGTCTTCAACATGCTCTGAATACTGTACTGAACTTTAGTACGTCCTATCATCTTCAAACTGATGGCCAATCCGAGAAGACTATCCAAACACTTGCGGACATGTTGAGAGCATGATCAATGGAATTTAAAGGAAGATGAGATCAATATCTTCCTCTGGTTGAGTTATTTTATAATAACAGTTTCCACTCGAGCATCCAAATGGCACCATATGAAGACCTTTATGGGAAAAGGTGCAGAACAACAAAGTGTTGGGATGAGGTCAATGAGTGTAAGCTTCTTGGACCAGAAATGGTCGAAGAAATGATGGAGAAGGTGAAAACCATTCAGCTACATATCAAGGCATCCCAGAGTTGACAGAAGAGTTATGGAGATAACCATTGATGAGACCTTGATTTTAAAGTTGGATACATGGTATTTCTATGCATATCTCCATTGAAGAACGTCATGAGGTTTGGAATGAAAGGGAAGTTAAGTCCAAGGTATATCTGCCGCTTCTAGATTCTTGACTGTGTCAGGGCTGTGACCTATCGACTAGTACTTCCACCTACAATAGCCAATGTATATGATGTATTTCATGTATTCCTCTTAAGTAAGTACATATCGGACACTTCACATGTACTCTATTTAGAGGTGGTATAGTTAGAGGATGATCTTTCTTATGAGGATCAACAAGTGAAGATCATAGATTGTACAAAAAAAGTTCTACGAAATAAGATAATGCGCCTCCTCAAGGTGTTGTGAAAAAACCACAAGTTTGAAGAAGAGATGTGGGAATAAGAGGAAATGATGAAGCAGAGTTACCCAAATTTATTTTAGTGTGAGAAAAAGAAATTTCTAGGGTAAAATTTCTTAAGGGGGGAAGATTGTAATGACACAAACATTCATTAATGGAAATTCCTATTGATTTAATTTACTGTATGTTTTTGTAAAAATGTTTCAATAAAATTTCAACTTCTTTAGTTTTATGGTTTGGATTTTAAAATACTATTAAGAATTGTAACCGTTATTTAAATAGATTTTGTACAGTGATAACATGATTAGTATAAATATAGGGCTTTAACAAATCCGATTTACTCAGACAAAGGAAGCGATGGCCTAATCCAGTAGACATTCCCCATATGAAGCCCATTTGTCAGAGCTCAGAAAGGAGGTGGCGTCATTGGGATTTCCTCTTGACCAATCTCAAGCCAAGATTGAACACGTTAATCTTGAGCAGAACCGCCTACACGAAAAGTGAAAGTTGATAAAGATTACCACCTGAGCGATGTTATCTGAGCCACCCCAAGAGTCTGTCATCATCACACACCTCACCCTCCAGTCTTATGTGGGTGTTTTAAGGTGTTATTAAACAATACCCTAGTACTATGGTTATGTACAATATTTTTGTATATAATAATGAATATACGTTCATTTTATTATTTTTACCTTGTAAATAGTTTTTAAAGCACAAATAGTTATTTAGTTAACGTTCAACTAAGAAATCTATTTTTATAAATTAATGAATTTTTTAATTAAATAATATTTTAATATAATAATAATATTATTAAATTAATTTTTATTAAATATAAATGATCGTATAATTTTATGAATGCAATTGTAATTTTTATTAAGTTCTGAAATCCATTTTTGTCAAAACCCATGAATTTTCAATATATTTCAGTTTTTATTTTAAAAGTTAAAATTAAAATATTTGAAAAATTATTTAGATAAAATGAATATTATTTCTGGAATCAGGATGTCGAAATTATCCAACGGTGAATTTTTCATAATTTTCCGAGACAGTCAAATGTTTGGGTAACAATTAAATATCGTTTAAATATATAATGTGTTTTATGACATCATAATGACCCAATAGTGATGTAATAAAATACTATAAAGTTTTTTGACAACCAATATATGTTTTACCATTAAAATAATGTGATTTTGGGTTTGTTTGATTTATTTTACAATGCTTTAGTGGACCCTTCAAGACTTATTAAACATTTTGTGTTTTTAAATTGTTTTCCTTGGGAGTGTGACTCCCCTCCACATAAGAAACCCCATTATTTTAAGAATTTAGGACATTTGAATTATAAAATATTGTTTTCTAATCCCCTTTGGCAAAAACCATGAGAAAAAACATGGGCTGGTTTGTCGTTTTGATTAGTTTAATGTGACGTGTCCCAAACCTAAATAATAAACAATCCCCTCTCCTTTCATATATAAACTAATTAATCTCCCACTTCCTCCTCACTCAAAGCCTTTTGAGTTCATCCAAACTCTGTTCTCCTCTCTTTAGAATCCTCCCAAGGTGCGCCAAGCTCCCAATAAGCCTCTATCAAGCCTCTCTCAAGCCTTTGGAAGCACACTTCCAAGTAAGGGTTTTTCGATTTTTCTCATTTTTCTCCAATATTATTTAAATTGTTATTCCATTATAATTCCAATTAAAAATATTGGGGTATGATTTAGAATCTCCCCCATACATCCCTATTTATGTTTTAATTATTTGATACCCCTTTCTCTCTCAATAAATTCCTCCCATGTACACTCATTACTATGCTGAAATTCTGAAAGGAATTTATCTCTCCTCACTTACATTTAAGAAATTATTTTGTATCATGAATCTAAATTCCATTACAATTGTTGGGACATGTATCTATATTACCAATTATTGTTCATTTCATGTACATATGATGAGACACCCCTTTATCTCTCATCAACCATTTTTATGAATTCTTATATCATGCCGTTACGCTGCCGAAATTGCATTGATTTTCCAAGCCGATGTTATTGTGTAATGAATACCATGCCAATTTCTCTATCAAGGGTATTCAACTTTATGCACATTTGATTATTGATTATAAATTTTCATGTATGAATTCTAAATTCCTTTATCGTGGAATAAATGATTATGTTTTATGAATCCATGTAATATGATCCATGTGACACACTTATGCGTGAAATGAAATATTTAAGAAGGGTGCACCCTTATTGCGCTCCAATGCATTAGGTAAATTATAGTATCATGATACGTCATGTGAAATGGGTTATTACTCATTCTAATTCAATTTCAATGAGGGTTTACTCATGTTTCATGTGCAATGAGGGTTTACCCATGCTCCTTGTGCAATGAGACCTGGCTCATGCTAATTCCATGTTAAGTGTTGTTGTCACATTTCCATGTTATGATTATCATGATTTATCATTAATCTATGTTTATGCTCCTATTGTGCTCTATTTCTATGCCTATTGTCTAACATGTATTGTATTCAACATGTTATTCCATGATTATTCCCTTACTAAGCTTTATATCTCACCCTTTTCTTATGCATGTCCTCGGGTTATCCCATGCAATGCTTAGTACGAGGGAATGTAGTGGTAATTTAAAGAATGTTTTCAATAAATAAGTTGTATTTCATGTTTTAGGTTTTTATGTAATGATCCTAAGCCCAAAATACACTAGACTTATCGATCTTCTATGTTGTATCAAGTGAAGTTTATGTAATAAATTATGTTTAATTGGGTAATAAAAGACCAGAGTTGTCATATAGATGACTTCTTACTTCAAAAATAGACTGTTAGTAAATGTATTGATGATCCGTTTAGGGAATTTATTATACAAACATACTAATAGAGGAATTATATAGTGGGATTCTCTAGTTCCTAGTAATATTTTATTTTTTAATTTGGATGTAGTGAAAATTATATTGGGTAAGTAAGGTCCTATTATAATTTAGTTAGGATTTCATTGAATTTTTTAGTTGGTAGGTCAAAATATATATCTACTGGATAAACTAGGGTGTGAATGATTTTGAATTTGACAATGATCAATATTTTTAATTTAATATTTTTTAGAAGACTCAAATTCCAGAATCATATTTACATAGAAAGGATGATAATTTAGGGTGGTGGTAACTCCCTAGAATTCCTTTATTTTAATTATAATCATAATTCTACTATTTTTTATAATTTATAATACTTTAAAATACTTCTACATATTTTTTTGAGAATTGGGAGTGTCAACTGGATGTTTGGAGGTGATTGTTAGATATAGAATGGAATTTTAGTAAAATTTTTTATATATGTATAGATCATGATATGACCATGTGAACTATTACGTGGTTTGTTATATAATAGGAGATTTTTCAATTTAGTGTTCTATATGGTGGTTTATAATATTGTGGAATAATGTGTGTGTTATGGTGTAGAGATTAGGATATGATAATTTGGTATGCTTATAGCTGGCCAGGCTTTCTTGATTGATCTGTGATTGTTCAATTTATGGTATGAGGATTTATTTAGTGTCTTTGGTTTAATCATACATGGGTCCTTTTTCACTATGTTGATGAATGTTGAATCATGAGGCCCTTGGATAGGAAATTCCTCCATTATGCTATTTTTGGGATTATTTGGATGTGGTTATTATTCTGTGTTGTGATCCTGGTGGTGTGTGTGTGTGTGTGGGGGGGTATTTTTTGTGGTGAAGGAAAATGATTACACTATGATATAATGATATTTAATAATTTTGGTTTAAGTTCCTCTATTAAACCATAAACCTCCTTGGATTTACTGAATTTAAATTGGTTTGTCTCCCTGGATGTTGAGGTAATTACACAATGTTTTTTGAATTGGGATACCATTTCAATGTGAAAAGTATCATCAAAAAATTTACTTGTGTTTATAGATTTTGAATATAAATAATAGTTCCTACTCTAATCCCATTCATTTCATTGAATATACTCATACCCTGGGTACTAATGTTTTCATCTTTGGTGATCTTTGATCATCCTTTGGTGGGTTTATCCATTGACTTCAAGAGGTTAATCTATTTTCATCTAAGGTGATCCTTCTACCACTTATTGTTTATTCAATCTAATTCTTCTTCTATTTTTTAGTGGATATATTAGCGTCTTTAATTAAGTATTAGTGATTTTTAGTCATTTTATTGATGATATAGTAATCTAATAACTTATATTACTGAATGTATTTGGATTTGGTGGTGGTTTATATCGATTCATTCTTTTTATTAAACTATGATTGCTTAAGATATGATTAGGGTAAAATACTCGAGATCTATATTCTATTATTCAGGTGTAAATATAATTTTACCATGAATATGTATTCACAAGGAGAATGACTTCAATTAACCTAATAAATTAATGAATATATTAAAAGAAAATTTAATGGGATGATATAAATTACATGTGCATTGTATGTTTACCTAAGTTATTGATAGTATGTGTTTTTCTTATTTATTGTTATATATATTGATGTGTTTCCCTTTTGTTAATTGTTATTGATTGGAATGTGTTATTACTATTCATAATGGGCTAATAATTTAAAGATTCTCGTTGAAGGGGAGATGTGTAAATATTTGATTTTATGTTGATGAAGTTTATACATAATGGGTTAAATACATAATAAAGGATTAGCAAAGGTGATTTTTATGTGATTTATTATTTTTTTTGATTTTTTTTCTTCTATTCATTTAATTATTCATTCTATTGTGGGAGTGGCCCATTTTGGTTGGTGTGGATTTTTTTTGGGGGGGTCATGTGTTGTAATAAATAAGGTAATGGGGTAGATAATTGATGAGTAAATGGGATGATATTATGGTTGTGGTGGAATGTTGTGGTTGTTTTTTGTTATGATTATGTCACAATGGTAGTGGTTTATAGAGAGGACATTGTATGTTGTGTAAAAATTTATTGATAACATAATTTTGTTTTGAAATAAGTGAAATTATAAATGAGTGAAGGGGAAAAATTGATGTGCAATTTGATATTTGAGGAATTAAAAAATAAGTTAGATGAAATGAAATGTTATAGTTTAGAATATATGTTAACAATTAATAATTCAAAGATAATGATTAATATGGAATAATGAGAATACTATTTTTGGTAATGATGAACCTAGAATTTGATTATGATATGATCAAATGGAAATTTGATGTTGTTTTGTGGATTTTTTATGGTGTTAGTGTGGTTGGTTTGTGTTTTTCTTAGTTGTGGAAGTTGATTTTTGTGTGAGGTGTTTGGGGTGATGTTTTTATATTCTGTTATAGTAATGAATGTAAAGCTCCTATGAGTCAAACTTATGTTTTGGTTGTGTGATCCATTATAAATTAGTTTTTGATCTTCCTTGTTATTTTATACAAACAACCAATAAACACAGGTAATGAGGTTTTGGGTTTTGATTGTATTCCTCAACATCTAGGTTGTAATTTTTAGAGGAGATTGAGTAATCTTCATTCTTTGATCTATCATCCATACATTTTATAGGATATAATTGATTAATTTTGTGATGATTGGAGAGATTCATTTATTGAATTCACTGACCAGTGAGTGGGAGTGTGTATGACTCATTCAGGGATTCTCCCTGCAAATTCAATGGATGTTGAAACACATCCTTTTTATCCCATGTTGATTCTCATGAAAATTGAGGTGGAAAATGGAAGAATTAGCACCGATATGTCATCCATATCTAAGATCATTGAGTCCATGTATGGTCTCATGCTGGTTGTCCATCCCAAACTTCTCATCCACCACCTCCACATGATGATAGAGATAAGAGGCCTGATATTATAGATGCACAAGTACTACAATAATGGCCCACAAACTCTTTCTATAGTGGGGTTGGGGGTGGCAATAACATCCTGAGTTATAAATAAGAAATATTTCTTTTATTATCTTAAATAAAACATATACCCAATATTATTAATAAAATATTAGAAAAGAATTTTTGTAATGAATATTAAATTATCAAATAATATTCTAAATAAATCAAAAAAATTTAATTTTCAAAATCTAATGTTATAATATTTATAATAAAAAATATTAAATTAATGAAATAATATTTAAATTTATATTAACATTCAAAATTATTAACAAATACTTTTTTAATAAATTTAGTATTTTATATAAAATTTAATTTTAAAATAAAAATATTTATTTGATTATTTTTGAAAAAAATATATTTTTTAAAATAAAATAGTTATCGATAATCAATATTAAATAATGTTTAACATAAACATTTTAAAGAAGAAATATTTTGTCCGTGAAATAATATTTTAAAAATATTAATATAAACAAATACTTGAATGGCCCAAAGGACTTCATTTTTATTGATTTTTGATAATCCCCCTTTCATGGGATGAGGGGGAACCCTTACATGGCCTGTAGGCTTAGAGATTAGATGGCCTATAGGCTTAAGATATTACATGACCAGAAGGTATTAGGGAATTCAACCAGACTATAACTACAAGGAACTGCCCTCCCTAGCATCTGCATCATGATGGTAGCTCTCCACCTTCGCATGGCCATATGGATAGGCTTCCCATCCAAGCATAGGCTGGTCCCGATGGCGTAGCCATACCCTCTCATTCTTCTAAATCAATTTGGTTCTGTTATGGTGAATGCACTTTCTCTGAATCATCATCTAGGGATACTCCTTTTTTGTAGAGTCTGTCTAAGATAACTGCACTGATCATGTGTCCTGAAATCCTTGAGGTGTTCTGAAGGCCTTAAAGGTGGTCCGAAAGCCTTAAAGGTGGTCCGAAAGCCTTACTAACCTGAAGGCGTGGGTGGCCCGAAGGCCTTAAAAACTCCAATCCCAAAGCGGTGGTCCAAGTTGAATAGTTCCAGATACTACAATAATGAATAGTACCTGCTATAGTAACTTCTAAAATACTACTATAGTGCCGTACAGTACTACTAGAGTACTACTACAGTCTGGAAATATGCCTCTACTTGGTTTGGAACTAAGGTCTTGTGGATACTCTTAAGGAGTCCTCACCAACTGGGCTGAGGCTCATGTGCAATATAAATAAATACACTATAATAATTATGATAATGTTATATAAAATATACTTGTGTACCAAAAATAAAATTGAGGTTAATATTATTTTAAAGAACTAATTTCAATATATTTTTATAAAATTTTAAATTTATATGAATATTTTTAAACAAAATTATTTTAAGGGTATTTTTTTGGAAAAATATGGATTATACAATAAAAGATTAATAATATTATATTAGAATATTATATTAGAAAGATATTAATATATTAGTGAATAAATTTAATTATGATATAAACATATTAATACAAGAATTATGATAAATATAAAATATAAAAAATCAAAATTTTGAATGTTATGTATAATATATTTTGTAATTATAAGATTAAGGTAATATATTTTATAATATTATAAATTATTTTTATAAAATTTTGATATCATAAATATATTAATAAATTGAATTATGATAGTTATATTTTTATTATAAAAACTTAATTTCATAATTTTATTGAAAATAATGATAAATGAAACTAAAATATTGAAATTAATAAAATTTTATAAAAAATTGATAAAAAATAATGAAATAAGTTTTTTTGGGTGTTACGAATTTGAGGGCCTCATTTTGAAAGAATTAAAACTAAGGATTTTTAAGGTTTCTTATTGATAGATGGGAGAGCCCAAACAGAGGTCTTCATTTAATATGAGGTGTGGTAAGATTCCAGGGGAGTCGAGTGCTGAATTTTGGATTGACTACTAGATGAGAAAGTAAGCTCAGTTGAAGGATATCAGCTGCCAGTGTGTGTCGAATGTCAGATCTAAGTGAGGTTCGACTGATTGGGGTTTCTACCATAAATGGGTTTTCAAAATTAGATGGAATTCCAATATATTGGGTTGTTCGATTTGGAGATCGTTTATAGGTAGGTGTTTTTTTGTTTTCTTTCTAGGTTTCAAATCATTCTATACTATTTCAAGGATTGTGATGGAATAGAAGTAACATATCAAACTTTTCTTCCTCAACCCAAATCGTTCATCACCCTACTCATCATTTATGTGGACCACTCATTGTTTATTCCTGATTTGAAATTGGATTTGAATCAATACAACATTTTTTCTTATTATTGACACTTTACATATAATGATTTTATTTTTTGATGTAATATAAATCTTCTAGGGGATGTTTGATCCAAATGTACTATATAAATAATCAATTGTATCAATCACCCTTCTTTTTTATTTTTCCATTGGTTTGGGTAGATAGATTTTGAAAAAATGAATATAAATATATATAATATATCAGTGTTTATATTCTCTATAGTGATTTTACACCTCTAGTTTCTTTCTACTAAGATTTTAAAAGAAGAAAATATAATATAAATATATAAATATAAATTTTATGAATATAATGTATTTATGAATTAGATATATAAGAATTTATACTATTCTATAATAATATCCCTTAAGTACTGCACCCTATATAAGAGAAGAAAGATAGATGTAGTAGGAAAGAGGGAGTTTCTACAGTCTATGATATTCTGAACCTTATAAGAGAAAGAATATTCTACATAGAAGAAGATAAATATTTATGATATTTATGTAAGTTTTTATTTTCAAAAAAATTATTATTTTATATAATAAATTTAAATTAAAAAATTTATGATTTTATTCTAAATTAATTGTGTGTTATAAAATTATTATTCCTATAGAAAATCCTTGCTAAAAGATTTTATTTTCATTTTTATTATAAATATATTAAATTATGAATTAATACATGTCTATGATAGTTCTTATATAAGGTATTTTTTTCATTTTGATGTTAAATCTATTAAACTAGTCTTTTTATATCAATTCTTATGTAAGGAAAATTTTTAATCTAACATTATTATGTTTTAATTTGTGAAGTACAAGAGTTATTATATAATGGTTTTATTTTCGTATTATACATTTTTAAATCATCAGAATTATAATTATGTTATTATGGTTTTATAAAAAACTTAGTAAGGACATTTTTGTAAAACAATTTCTTTTAAATTTTCTTATACAAAATTGTGCCCACCCAACAATATTATTTTTATTGATAACGATTTATTTTCTATTATGTATTTTTGATAGTATGGATTATATTTAATTTGATTTGGGTTTTATAATTTTGGTTTTATGTATTAAAAAATGATAGTTTAAATTAAATTTAGTTTTTTGTAATGATGCAATAAATTTATATACTTCATATTACCGGTTGAAAACATTATTTTTTATGTATTTTTTTATATCAAAGTAAGGAATTTTTTATGAATAATCTGCTTAAATGATTCAAGTGGTTTTTGTGTTTTATATATTATATGTCAATTTTTTAGTCGATTATAAGTATTATCTTTTTAATGGGTCTTTAGAATGATTAAATGACTGTAATTATGCCATATGAAAGTAAATTATTAAATATGTAAAATTATTGGTTTAATAACAATGATTCATTTTCAAATATATGTATATATATAAATTATTTCTTGATTAAAAATAAGTTTAGTCTATATATTCCTTTTATAAATTTATTTTGAATGTTTAAATAATATTATTTAGGCTTCTATAAATGTAAACCAAGTTGTTGAATTTTCAAAATTAATGTATAATATAAAATTATTTTATTTACAAACAATTATATGTATATATATTTATATACAAAAATATATCATTTCATTTGGAACATTTTTATATAAAAAAGTATATATATATGTGTATATATATATATGTATCTTTTATGGTAAAACTAATTTTTAATCTGATTTCTATTGATACATGTATACAACTGTATGTATATATATATGTATCGGTTTACTATAGATGGTTTTATTTCTAACATATATATGTATATATATATATATGTCATTTTATTTAAGTGTATTTATATTTTTGATATCTATACACCTATATATTAATAAGTAATCATGTTTTTATTATAATTTCAACATGTGTGTATATATATATATATAATATTTTATGTTAAACTTATATATATGTTTATAAATATTTATATTTCATCTCATGTGAAGATACTTTTATCGTGATATATATATATATATATCCTTGAAATTGTTTATTATGAAATGGATACCAATGATCATAGTTTTAAATAATGTTCTTGGTTTTAATGATATGAAATTAAATGAACCATTTTTTTAAAAATACAATGAATTTCACTTGGATGGGATGGGGAGTAAACCCAATCCCTTTCTGAACATTATACAACTATGTGATGGGTGCACCCAGATAACGACAGATGATACTGTTATAGCTTACAAGATTGGTGCACATAAATAATACCCCAATTCATATAGTAATTGTATAAATCTCATGATATGCCATGTATGATTCACCAGAGGATATCCTAAGAACACTATGGGATTAGTGGGTAATCCTATTCCATCAAGGAACTATGTCTACCATCTTATTTTTTCTTAGGAGTAAAATATGTAATTATTTTACGATCAAATGATCCATTGGTAATTATTTATGAATTATATTGAGATTTCATGAGAAATATTTATTATTTTATGAATGAATGAAATGAATTTTTCAATGGTATTATTTGTTGAAATCCATAAAGAAAACGTTTTTATCTTTAAAAGTAATCTTGATTTCAATTGAATTTTTTTAATCTTTAAAAAATATTTTAATTTTATATTAATTTTTAAAACACTTCATTGTTTTGAAACTTTTTAAAACCCTTATTGGGAAAACAAAATCTCACCAAATGTTTTAAATTATTTTTCATAGGTTTATAGAAATTCAAATTATTCCTGTTTTGATTATGATGTTAATGCACGATAAGCGATTTGGTTATTTTATTTTTATTTTTATACAACTCTAGAAATATGTATATATTTTTATATTTCTAAAAAAACCTAGAAGGTAAAAGGTTGTTGAATTAAAACTTTTAGGGTATTTTTTAGTTTTCTTTTGAATAAGAAAATATACAAGACATTTTACCGCAGAATAGGGAAGCGTGGGTTCAAGGCTTTATAGGTAATATCAGATAAATAGTCAACACAACTTTAGAGATTATGAATTGTATTGTGATGAAAGAAAATCAATGTGATAGAAAATTATTTTAAACTTCTGGAATAATAAATCCAATAGTAATTATTCAAAAGATAGAAATTCAGAATTTTCTTATGTCCGATGAATGAATTGTGAGATCACAATTATTTTATGTAGGAATGATTTAACATCATGAGTTTTAATTAAGTATAATTTATTTTATTATCTTAAATTGGAAATTTACTCAAAATTATCAATACATTATTATTATTGTTAAATTATAATGAATATTAAATTATCAATTAAAAAAGTATATAAATGACAAATTTATTGTTTTTAAAATATCATGTTATAATATTTTTAATATAGATTATTAATTTTAAAAAAAAAATATTTGAATTTAAATTAATATTAAATATTAATAACAAATAATATTTAATAAATGTACTATTATTTTAAAAGAAAAAATTAATATATATTAATATATTTTATTATTATTGTAAAAAAAATATTTTTTTTAAAAAATAAAATGGCCTTCATTATTTTATATTTAATAATGGTAAATATAAAACCATAAAAATTTTATCATGAAATAATATAATTTTTAAAAATATTTAAATTCAAATAAATAAATTATAAGAATTTCAAAAAAGTTATGTGAAATATACATGTGTACCTAATTTAAAATTAAGAGAAATATAAATTGAAATAAATAATTGAAATATATTTTTTATAAAATTATGAAATTATAAACATATTTATAAATGAAATTATTTTATTTCTATTATTAATTTTTTAAAATTTGGATTATGCAATAAAAGATTCATAATCTTGTATTTGAATATTTTATTAGCAAGATATGATTATATTAGTAAATAAATTATGATATGATAAAAAACATATTAATATAGGAATTATAATAAATATAAAATATAAGTAATCTAAATTTTGAATATTTAAAATAATCTATTCTTTTATAATAATATTTTGGTAATAAATTTTAAACCATTAAAAAAATTTAATGAATTTTTGAAATTATATATATATATATATATTAATAAATAGAATTATGGTACTTATATTAATATTCTAAAAAATATGAATTTTATATTTGTATTAACAAATGATGAAACAAATAAAATATGAAATGAATATAATTTTATTAAAAACAAAATGAAAAAAATAATTAATGAAATGAGTTTGGGGTATGGGTGAATTTGAGGGATTCATTTTGAGAGAATAGAAGCCAAGTGTTTAGAAGGTGGCTAAGTGGAATATGGGGGAGCTGAAGCCAACAGATTCATTTCATGGGAGGCACTAAATGCTTCGAGATGAGTCTAGAACTGAATTTGGGATCCATCATAGGATAATAAGTCAAGATCAGTTGAAGAATATTCGCTTCCAACATGAGTCAAATATCAGATCTGAGTGAGGTTATACCATTGGATGTTTTGACCATGTAGTGTTTTTCAAACCCAGATGGAAGTTGAAAATATAGGGTGGTTTGATTTGTAGATCATTTACAGGTATATGTTGGTTCATTTTATTTCTAGGTTTTGAATTAGTCTTCCTTATTTTGAGGATCATACAAGAATAACATTGAATTGTCTGCCTTTTCTTTCTCAATTAAAATCAATGATCCCCCTATTCATCATTTTTATGAATCATTATTTGTTTATGCCCAAATTAAAAATTCATTTGAATTAGTAGTAGTTTTTTATTGGTAACTCTTTTCCTATACTCATTCTATTTTTGGTTATAATTTGAAACTTCATAGGGAAGCTGTATCCAACTGTTATATATAAAGAATAGAGCATATCAATCACCATTCATTTGTCATTCTCTATCAGTTTGGCCAGTTATCTTTTCAATAAATGCATATAGATATATAAAATATAGTTTTTAATATTCTTGCTACTGATTTTATGCCTCTGGCTTCATTCTATTCATCTTATAGAGGATTCAAATATAATATAAGTAAATAAAATAATATTTTAGGAATATAACGTATTCTTGAACTGGTTATATAAGAAGCTCTTCCCTTTGATAATAATATCTGAAATTTAGTGCACCCTATGTAAGAAAATTAGGATAGATATAGTCAGAAAGAGGGAGTTGCTACAATATAAGAGAGTCCGAACATTGTAGAAAAAATAATCTTCTACATAGAAGAAGATGAAGATTTCTACAATTTCTATAAGTTTTTATGTTTTTAAATATTTTTTATGATTTTATTTAAGAATTTTATCTTCAAAAAATTTATTATTTCATTCTGAATAATAAATGTGTTATATATATTCAACCTATAGAAAATCCTTCAAAAAGATATTGCGTTCATTTTTTTTATGAATCTATTATATTAAACCTTCATATTATTTTATGATAATTTCTATGAGGTATTTTTTTCTTTTTATTTTAAATATATCAAATAATTATTTCATGTTAATTCTGATGTAAGATATGTTTTTATCTATGAAAATTATGTTTTTGTTTGTGAAGTACATGAATTATTCTATAATGATTTTATTTTCATTATTTATAATTTTATTTCTTTAGAGCCATAATTACTATAAAGACCCATATTTCCTGTGGATTTTTTTAATAGATGAGAATTTTACAAGTCCATAGTTTCTGACGGCGCAGGATTTTGAGGCCCGGTGTGCCCAGAATCAATTTCTGAAGTTTTGTTCTCGTACGTTCAGTAAATGTACGTACAAGATTTTATAACTTTTGAACCGGTGCTCATAATTGAAATCTGAGGGAACTGTTGAACTCACATCATCAGTTATTTCTTAGTGAGACCTTCACCGCCGTTGTGTTCTAACGAGACTAGAAGTTAGATTTTGGGGGTTTTTAATTAAGTTCAATAAAAATAAGCGTTAACTTATTTTTATTCCATGGTGGTTAAAACCTCCAAGAGGAGGTTAGTGGTGGGGCCCACACATACATAACCTCCCTTGGGGGGAAATTATTTGGTGGGGCCCAAAAAAAATTCAAACCCCCTCAACCTCCCATTTATGTGGGATGAAACCCTTAAACTTCCCTTGAGTTAATGAAGCCAACCCTCTCTTCATTTATTTATAACTTTCCCCCTACCTCATAAGTGTTCCAAACCACAAATTAATTAATGGAATTAACTAATTAATTTGAAATCGTTTGAATTATTTTGGCCAACAATTACATAATGGGTTAGCTTAACCAATTATTTTGGTTGGTACTTTATTTTTGATGGAGCATTGGAGAACCCTTGGAGAACATTATTCTCCCAACGAAGAACTCCCCTCTCTAATGAAGAATGACATACATCTCTCACCCCCTCTTCAACCGGGGCGAGAAGAGGAAACACCACCGTCCTTAAAGAACGCCGATGACTTAAAAATCTTCGCCTTCTTCCAATGTCAACGGAACGACGTCTGGCTTTCTGCGACTTCATCAACGATCGTCAGCAATTGAGGTAGGGCGAATTGAGTTGTTTTATTTAGGAGTTTTATTTGCATCATTCATCGTTCAAATTATGGTTGAGATATGCCAATTGATAACAACGTAACGTGGGGGGCTTGGAATGCACAAACACAACCCAAACCTCCCCCTTGTTTGTTCTCGTTTGATGCAATGAAGCTGGAGCAAAGCGACCGGTGTCAGACCGACTGTGAAGGAACCGGTGACGCAAATCCACCGGGTCGCCAAGAGGGCGTGGCACCGCCGTGCCGAGCAGAAGGAGAGCCACAGATATGATGGACCGCGGTGGAGGTGCGTGGCGCCGTTGCACCGCGCGGAGGATAGCAGAGGGTCACGGCACCGTCGTGCTGCGCTGGCAGAGCAGGGAGCCACGGCCAGGGAAGGCCATGGTGGAGGGGCGCGACACCGTCAAGCCACGCCATGTCGAGGAGCGGCTGGCCACTCTAGCCAGCCGGGAGGTGCGGGACCCCGTCGGGTCCCGCGTGTGCTGGACCGGCGCCACTTTGAACCGGTTCGGTTCCACCTGAACGGTTCATCCATTAGAGTGCTAGGGGGTGCACACCTCCCCCCTGGGATGACTAGGATAGGCTGTCGGGCTGCCTTCGGCTGGGCCACCCATGGACGGGCCACCCGCGGCCAGGCCGCCCTCGGTTGGGCTACCCCTTGCCGGGCCGCACTCAGGCCGGGCCGCCCTCGGCCGGGCCGGCTCAGCCGGGCCACCCTCGTCCGGGCCTCCCTTGGCTGGGCCGCCCCTTCGAGCCTGGCCGCCCCCTCGGACTAGGCCGTTTCCTCGGACCAGGTCGGACAGGGTCGGTCCGACTGGGTCGGACCGGACTTGACTTGTTTGGCTAGTTTACACCTTTTCGCCCCTATATTGGGCTACATGTGACCAATTGACGAACCGCCTACGATGACAGAAATATTAGAGAAAGATGGTTTTTTTAGCATACCCCACTTGAGGTTTGGACACAATTGGAGTATGGTCAGGTTGGTTTGAACCTAAAATCCAACCGGGGCCCCGGAACGGAAATACCATTAACTCACAGACCGGGCATCCGGTTGACGCACCATCTGTCGCATTGGAACCCTTATGACATGGTGGTCCTTTGGGTTGCTCCTTTGTAGAGTTTAGTGGCAGTAAAAGTACGACCGATATCTCGAGGGTAGATTCTATGGAACTCGAGCACACCGGGTGCGAGGAATCTAGTTGCTAAGAGTGAGGTGGTGGTTGGAGATAGATCATACAGAGGTCAGCACTCAGCGATCATGTGTGGGTATGCGCATACCGATCCTATGTGGGTCAGATCCTGTGTGGGTCAGCATTCAGCGATCCTGTGAGGTTCAGTGAA
Organism: Viscum album; assembly: GCA_963277665.1. NCBI lineage: Eukaryota > Viridiplantae > Streptophyta > Magnoliopsida > Santalales > Viscaceae > Viscum > Viscum album. The sequence continues at coordinate 137,273,843 of OY728131.1, forward strand.
TACCGATCCTATGTGGGTCAGATCCTATGTGGGTTATTGTAGGGATTAGTACCTATCAATCCTGTGTGGGTCAGACTCCATATGGTCAGAAGCAGTGCCTGTTGACAGAATAAGATGATCTAGATTTGTGATTAATCATCTATACTTCTATAATTCACTGAAATCCTGGTTTGAGTTGAGTCAATGGCTTTCGTGTTTTCCTCATGATTGAAATGGGTTACTAAATAACTTAGGTATATGTATGGGCATATACCTAAGTAAGGGTTATCTGTTTATTCCGTACTATGTGGTTATCCTCATTTGATTTTGTGAGACCTTGAGGGTCTCAGGGTCCCTTCTGAGTATCGTTATGCTCACCCCTGCACGGGTTATGCCTGCACCTCGTTGTGTTGGTTACAGATGACGAACAATGCTGATTGGGATAGAGAGTAGCAGAACAGGATGGTAACTAGAGGTGGACCACTCAGCGAGATGTACACTGAGCAGATGAAGGGATTTGAGGTGCTGAGGAGGCCATCTGTACCCACCCTTCATGTGGGAACTCCAAAGGATGACCCAGTAGATGCTTTACTTATTTTCTACAGTTGTACTAGCATTTCAGTTGTATTGTACTTTACTGTTGGGCTTGTATTTATGGCCTCTTTACTTTCAGCACACTCTTTTGTATACAGTTTTACTTCCAGTTGCCTACTCTATTGTGTTTTTTTACTGTAATTAAGGAAATGCCTTCCCAGTTTATGGATTTACACCTTTAGTGCTAGTCGCCATCCCCTGAACTATGGAAGCTGGGCTTGGGGTAGTCATGATACCGACCCCGGGGGACGGGTCGTGACAAATTAGTATCATAGGAGTCGGTTCTAATGCAAAACTTAGGACTCTGATATTTATTTTCTGTGAAGAAATAGTGTTAAGTGTACTAAGTGTGGTTTTCATTTCAGGGAGTCCAGTGTTGGTGTAGTGGCCGATGTCAGCTCACCAGGTATACATCTTTTGACCATGTTGCATCTGTTTCTTTTAGGATGCGTCTTCACGGATGACCAGTTAGATCCCCGAGAGTCGTACGTACTGATAGCCCACTGAGCGACGTGGCTTCGGTGCAGGACCCCTTTCCAGTTGAGGAAATAGCGGAGGCACCAATGGTACCACCACCCGTTGGGCCACTGATGCCACTAGCCCCATCTGTAGATTATACACGCCATTTGAGCACATTGCATGAGTTCTAGCGCCAGAGGCCACCCAGGTTCCAGGGAGAGACAGACCCACAGGTGGATGAGGATTGGCTGGAGGGTATGGTGAGAGTTTTCTGGATGGTTGGGACACCAGCTGACCTCATGGTGATTATTTCTGCGAGACTCCTTCAGGCAACATCAGGTAGATGGTGGAGCTTGATGCTTTAGGTCCACGATGAGGAGACACTTCTATAGATAGAATTCGAGAGCCTGTTCCGAGCTGAGTTTGTTCCAGCCACCCTTCGAGTAGTACGGATACAGAAGCTAATTCATCTACAGTAGGGCAACATGACAGTAGTAAAGTACATAGAGAGGTTCAACTAAGTCTCTCTCTACTTTAAAGATATGGTGTAGGACCCATTCTTTAGGGCCCAGACCTTCGAGAAGGGGATCAGGCGAGAGATCAGAGCCTCGATGATCTCCCTTAACATCCCAACACTGGCAGGGGTGTTAGAGAGAGCCCTCCTAGTGGAGAGTTTCCTTGCTGAGCAGTCACCAGCAGCGGGACCCACTACTAGTCGACATGCAACAAAGTCTTCTGCATCTGGAAGTAGGAAGATGACACAGAGGTCCAAGAGGACCAGACCCATAGGTGGTTGACCGTAGGACTCAGGATCGGTTGTGCGGGGCACACAGAGTAGAGACTTATATGCTAGAAGCAGACAATATTACTCATGCGGCGGGTAGGGTCACAAGGAACGTGATTGTCTGACCCTTCGTACAGACGATCAACAGTCAGTTGAGGGACCTCCCAAGATTAGGTAGAGATTCGATCGAGGCGGTCCGTAGGGCGCAGGTTGATGTGGAAGAGGAATGGGTCATGCAGCTGGTGGAGGTCGACGTTTCGATGGGTTGCCGCCACCACCACCAGAAGGTCCACCCCGACCATAGGGAGCGGGTGGATAAGGGAGAGCTTAGCTTCTGGAAGCTGAGGTATACGACCACGACACTCCAGAGATGATTCAAGGTACTATCTGTGTATACTCCACCTTAGCTGTAGTTCTTATAGACACAGGTGCCGGTCATTCTTTCATAGCCACTGTCCTCATTCGGAGCTCAGAGATTCCGATTTGGTCATTGGCTCGATCCTTACAGCTAGAGACTCCTACGGGAGTAGACTCAATGATTACACACTTGTGACGGAAGAGTGAGCTTACTCTAGGAGGTAAGAGCTTCGGCTGTGATCTCCTTGTAGCGGCATCGAGGCCTTGTGACATCATCGTGGGTATGGATTGGTTATCTATAGTCCATGCTCAGATTGACTGTATTAGGTGAAAAGTGTGGTCTGTCCGCATGGATGGGACTAGGTTTACCTTCACCGGTGAGAAGAGAACCCTTGCAGCACAATATGGACTTACTCGGAGGAGGGTTCAACCGATCACACATCAGTTAGCCTGCCTTACTCTCGGAGCAGTTGATGTGGAGAGTCCGACATATCCTGTAGTGGTGGACTAGTACACAGATGTTTTCCCTAACGATGTTCCAGGACTACCTCCTTGCAGAGAGATGGTCTTCTACATAGACTTGTACCCCGATATGGCACCGATATCTACTCCAGCATATTGGATGGCTCCCACTGAGCACCGTGAGCTGCAGGTACAGCTGGAGGACTTGTAGGAGAAGGGATTCATCCATCCCAATGTTTCTCCCTAGGCATACCCAATTTTGTTCGCCAAGAAGACAGACGAGAGCTTGAGGCTCTGTTTCAACTATCGTAGCCTGAACCAGGTGACCGTGAAGAACAAGTACCCACTCTCGAGGATTGGCAACCTATTTGATCAGATCAAGGGAGCACGGTGGTTCTGGAAGATAAACCTTAGATCAGGATATCACCAGCTTAGAGTCTGAGATGAGGATGTAAAGAAGATGACCTTCAGGTGTCGGTACAACCATTATGAGTTCTTGGTTATGCCCTTTGGCATAACCAATGGTCCAGCAGTGTTCATGTGTCTCATTAACATGATCTTCAAACCATACCTTGATCGCTTTGTCGTAGTCTTCATCGACGATATTCCGATATACTTGACGACTGAGGAGGAGCATGCCTACCATTTGTAGGTAGCACTGGACACACTCCAAGAGCACTAGCTTTATGGTAAGCTCTCGAAGTGCCATTTTTGAATTCAAGAGGTTCACTTCATGGGACATGTCATCTCGGGGGCTAGAGTTGCAGTTGATCTAGCGAAGATTGAGGCAGTACTTGCTTGGGATCCACCCAAGAGCGTGACAAAGGTACAGAGATTCCACGGCTTGGATGGATACTATCATAGATTCATCCCAAACTTCTACAGAGTTGTAGCACCACTACCAGCCTTGAAGAAGAAGGGGAAACCCTTCATGTGGTCGGAGAGATCCCATCAGAGCTTTCAGGAGTTGAGGCAGAGGATGACTAGTTCCCCCATCTTTAGGCTTCTAGAGGAGGGAGTAGGGTACATAGTCTACTATGAAGCATCAGGGACCAGACTCGGGTGTGTCCTAATGAAAGAGCAAGCTGTGATCACATATGGTTCTCGGAAGTTGAGACGACACGAGCAGAACTACGCTACCCATGACCTGGAGTTAGAAGCAGTGGTCTTTACCTTGAAGATTTGGTGACATAATCTTATGGGAGAATGTTTTACCATGTACTCTGATCACAAGAGTCTCAACTATATCTTCTCTCAGAAGGATCAGAACCTGAGAAAACAATGATGGCTTGAGTTCCTCCAGAACTATGACTTTGAGATAGTATATACTCATGGGAGGGGAAACGTTGTTGTGGATGTGCTCAATAATAGGACTGGTATTCAGCTGCTAGCAGAGGCGATAGGGCAGCTGACTGTTTTATAGATATCCTTTGTGGATAGAGATTGACCAGACTTTCTATAGTCTCTCACAATCACTCCTCCACTTCTTCAGTGAGTCAGTGAGGCACAACATGGAGACACTAACTGTGAGACATGACGTGCTCAGATATCCACAGGGCATGCACCTGAAGTATTTTCTGAAGGTGGGGAGCATGTCATCCACTTATGGGGATGTACTATGGTACCAGTTTCACTTCAAGAAGAAGTGTTGAGGGATTCCCACACTTCCCCTCTAGTGGTACATCCAGGGGCAGTGAAGATGTACCAAGACCTTCAACGACAGCATTGGTGTCCGGGTATGAAGAAGGCGGTAGCAGAGTTTTTCTCACGAAGCCTCACTTGTCAGCAAGTGAAGGAGGAGCCCCAGGTACCCACAAGCTTGGTTCGTCCCTTAGTGGTCCCAGAGTGGAAGTGGGATGGGATATCTATGGAATTTGTCATGAGTCTTCCACATACATCCAGGAGTCATGATTCGATATGGGTGATCATTGACTGACTCACCAAGTCATCCCACTTCCTACTGATCAGAGAGCAGGGATCAGTTGAGAGCCTGGGATGCCTCTATGTGAAATAGATAGTGAATTTTCATGGAGTACCTTATTCTATAGTCTCTGACCGTAACACACAGTTTAATTTATGGCTATGGAAGGGGTTACATGAGGCTTTTGGGACACAACTACATCTGATCACTACCTTCCATCCTCAGACTGATGGTCAGACCGAGCGGACCATCCAGAACCTCGAGGACATGCTTCATGCTTGTTTCCTCAACTTCAGTCATAGCTGGGAGGATCACTTACCATTGGTAGAGTTATCCTACAACAACAGCTATCACTCCACCATCAGTATGGAACCTTTTGAGGCCTTGTATAGTCGACCTTGCAGATCACCACTGTGCTAGACAGACCCAGGGGAGTTAGCACTAGTGGGACCAGAGATGGTACGGGTTACCACAGAGAAGGTGCAGATCATCCAGGAGATGAAGACTACACAAAGAAGGCATAATTTGTATGCTGACAGGTGATGAAGACCTCTGAAGTTCGAGGATAGAGACCACATCTTCCTACGGGTCTCACCTCGATGAGGATTATGGAGATTTGGTCGAGGCAGCAAGTTATCTCTGTGATACATTTAACATTTCCCTCTCCTCAGCAGAGTAGGCGAGGTGGATTACTTTCTGGCTCTTCCACCGTAGTTGCACTGGGTGCATGACATCTTCCACGTATCTCAGCTAAGGAGATACATGCATGACCCTTATCACATCATCGACCCGAGGGAGTTAGACATCGATGACGGGGTGACATTTATGGAGTTTCTATTGGAGATTGATGATCGAAAAGAGAGGGTCCTACATGGACGGTAGATACCTCTAGTGCGTGTTCGTTGGTATCACGGGAACCTCCAGGAGAGCACATGGGAGCTGGAGGCTCATATGCATGCTCAGTACCCCCATTTATTCCCTTAGATCGAGTTGTAGCTTATGGAGACATAAAGAAATAATGTGGGGAGAATTTAAAGACCCTAAATTCCTATGGAAATTTTTTTAATACATGGGAATTTTACGAGTCTACAGTTTCTGACGGTGCATGATTCCGAGGCCCGGTGTGCCCAGAATCAATTTCTGAAGTTTTGTTTGGGTACGTTCAGTAAACGTATATACAAGATTTTATAACTTTTGAACCGGTGCTCGGAATTGTAATCCGAGGGCACCGTTGAACTCGCAACATCAGTGATTTCTTAGTGAGACCTTCAACATAGTTGTGTTCTAACAAGAGTGGAAGTTATATTTTGGGGGTTTTTAATTAAGTTAAATAAAAATAAGGGTTAAATTATTTTTATTCCTTGGGGGTTAAAACCTCTAAGAGGAGGTCAATGGTGGGGCCCACTCACACATAACCTCCCTTGGGAAGATATTATTAGGTGGGGCCCACACAAGATTCAAACCCCCTAAACCTCCCTTTTATGTGGGATTAAACCCTTAAACTTCCCTTGAGTTAATGACGCCAACCCTCTCTTCATTTATTTGTAACTTTCCACCTTCCCTCATAAGTGTTCCAAACCACAAATTAATTAATGGAATTAATTAATTAATTTGAAATCATTTGAATTATTTTGGCCAATAATTAAATAATGGGTTAACTTAACCCATTATTTTTGTTGGCACTTTCTTTTTGGTGGAGTTTTTGAGAACCCTTGGAGAACTTTATTCTACCAATGAAGAATGACCATCTCCAATGAAGAATGATGAACATCTCTCTCTCCCCATTCAACCGAGGTTAGAAGGGGAAACACCGCCATCCTTGAAGAACACCGATGACGATAAATTCTTCATCTTCTTCTGACATCAACAGAATGGCATCCTCATTTCCGTGACTTCGTCAACGATCGTCGGAAATCGAGGTAGGGGTATTTGAGTTGTTTTATGTATGAGTTTTATTTATGTTCTTCGTCATTCAAATGATGGTTGAGATATGCCAATTGATATCAATGTAAAGTGGAGGGATCAGACCGCACGAACACGGCATGACCCTCCCCCTTATTTGTTCTTGTTTGATGCGATGAAGGGGGAGAACACGACCGATGTCAGACTGGATGCGAAGGAACTGACGGCGCAAAGCCGCTAGGTTGCCAAGAGGGCGCGACACCGCCGTGCCGCGCGGAAGGAGAACCGCGACCATGACAGGACACAACAGATTCGTGCGGTGCTGTCGCGCCGTGAGGAGGCCAGCAGATGGACACGGCTAGGGCGGGCTGTGGAGGAGGGGTGCAGTGACGTCGCGTCGTGCCGGCAGAGTAGGGAATCCGCGGCCAGGGCAGGCCGTGACGGAGGGGCGCCGCGCTGTCGCACCACACCATAGCATGGAGCAGCTGGCCGCTCTGCCCAAACGGGAGGTGTGGGACCCCTTCGGGTCCCGCTTGTACGGGACCAGCGCCACTTGGTGCTGGTTCGGTTCCACCCAAATGGATCAACCGTTCGGGTGCCAGGGGGTGCGCGCCTCCCCTTGGGTGCGGCTAGGGCATGCCGCTGGGACGCACCCTGTCGGGCCGCCCTCAGGCCTGGCCACCCTCGGCTGGGCCACCCTTGGCCGGGTCACCCCCAGGCCTGGCCGCCCCTTTGAGCTGGGCTACCCCCTCAGGCCAGGCCGCTTCCTCGGACCAGGTTGGACCCATAGACCAGGTGGGACCCGCGGATTGGGTTGGAACGGAACTGAACTCGTTTGGCCAGTTTACACCTTTTCACCCCTATATTGGGCTACTGGTGACCGATTGACGAACCACCTATGATTATGGAATGCTTAGATTGAGGAAGTTATTTTGGAATACCCCACTTGAGGTTTAGACACAGTTGGAGTACGGTCAGGTTGGTTTGAACCTAAAAACCAACCGGGCCCCTGGAACGGAAATGCCAATAACGCACAGACCGAGCATCCGATTGACGCACCGTCTGTCGCGTTGGAACCCTTATGACATGATGGTACTTTGGGTTGCTCCTTTTTGGAGTTTAGTGGTGGTCGAGGTACGCCCGATATCTCAAGGGAAGATTCAACGGAACTCAAGCGCATCGGGTGTGAGGAATCCAGTTGTTGATAGTGAGGCGGAGGTTGGAGACAGATCATACGGAGGTCAGCGCTCAGCAATCCTTTGTTGGTCAGTGCATACCAATCCTATGTGGGTCATATCCTGTGTGGGTCAGCGCTCAGTGATCCTGTGTGGGTCAACACATACCGATCCTGTGTGGGTCAGAGCCTGTGTGGGTCATTGCGGGGTTTAGTACCTATCGATCCTGTGTGGGTCAGACTCCGTATGGTCAGAAGCGGTGCCTCTTGACAGAATAAGATGATCTAGCTTCGTGACTAATCATCTGTACTTCTATACTTTACTGAAATCCTGGTTTGAGCTGAGTCAATGAATTTCGTATTTTCCTCATGATTGAGATGAGTTACTAAATAACTTAGGTGTATGTATGGGCATATACCTAAGTAAGGGTTATCCGTTGATTCCATACTAAGTGGTTATCCCAGTTGGATTTTGTGATACCTTGAGGGTTTCGGGGTCCCTACTGAGTATCGTTATACTCAACCCTGCCAGGGCTATGCCCACACCTCATTGTGTTGGTTGCAGACGATGGACAACGTTGATCAGGACACAGAGTATCAAAACTGGACTATACCCAAAGGTGGATCACTCAGCGATATGTACACTGAGTGGTTGGATGGATTTGAGGTGATTATGAGGCCATCTGTGCTGACCCTTAAGGTGGGATCTCCTGAGGATGACCCAGTAGCTACTGTACTTCTTTTCTACAGTTGTACTAGCATTTCAGTTGTATTGTACTTTACTGTTGGGCATGTATTTCCTGCCCCTTTACTTTCAGTACACTCTTTTGTATACCGTTTTACTTCTAGTTGCATACTATGTTGTGTTTTTTTACTAATATAAAGGCAATTCCTTCCCTGTTTAGGGATTTATGCCTTTGGTTCTAGTCGCCAGCCCCTGGCCTATGGAAAGCGGGATTGGGGTAGTCATGATACAGGGCCCGGGGGACGGGTCATGATGATTACATTATTCTATTTTTATAAATCCTTAAGTATGGAAATAGTTATAAAAATTCTTCATTTAAAATTTTTCATGAAAAATTTGTTCCATTGAATAATATTACATTTATTGGTAAAAATTTACATTTGATTATGTCTTTTTAATTATAAGGGTGAGTTATAATATGATTTGTGTTTTAGAATTCTGGTTCTAATTATAATAAAAAAAATCATAGATTCAATTACATTATTTATTAAAACATTCTACAATATGTTTCTATTCTATAGATTATCAGCTGTAATCATTTTTTAAGTATTTTTTATATCAAATTAAGGATTATGTATTTGAATAAAATGATTCCACAATTTAAGTCATTTCTACATTTCAAATATTATATCTCAAGTTTTTTATTCAATTAGTAATATTATTTTTGAAAAGGGTATTTATAATTTTTAATTAATTGTAATTATACCACATGAAATTATGTTATTAAAATTTTAAAACAATTTTTTAACAAAAGAGATGCATTTGAATATATATTAATATATATACACATTATTTCTTGATGAAAAATAATTCCTTTCTATGGATTTCTATTTATAAAATTATTTTTAATGTTTTATGAATCTTAATTTGGATTCTATAAATGAAATCAAAGTTATTTAATTTTCAAAATTAAAGTATAATAGTTTTTTTATTTCCAAACATGTATATGTATATAGATGTATATACATAAATATATCATTTCATTTGGAACAATTTTATTTTAAATGAGTATATATCATTATATATATATATATATATATATATCTTTTACTGTAAAACAAAATTTTAATTTTATATCTATTGATAAAGGTATATAATTATATATATATATATATGAATCAATTTATGCCAATCTGTTTTATTTATTATATATATATGAAAATAAATGTATATATATATATAAATGTCATTTTATGTAATAGTTTTTTTATTTTTGATATCTATTCACATGTATATGAATAAGTAATCATGTTTTTATTATTATATCAACATGTATGTAAATAAATAAATAAATATTTATATATATGTTTTTATGTAAAATAGGTATATATATATGTATATAAATATATACATATATCATCACATGTGAAGATACTTTTATCATGATATATATATATATATCTATGGAATTAATTTTTAGGAAATTGATACCGATGCTCATGGTTTTAAAGAATCTTCATGGTTTTAATGATAAAAATACAAGTTACAATGTTTTTTTAATCTAAAGAATTGAACATGGATAGGATGGGGAGTAGACCCAAACCCTTATGTGGAATTATCCAACTATGTGGTGGGTGCTCCCACATAGTGCCTCAATACATCGGGTAATGTTATAAATTTCATGATATTCCATATATGGTGAATGAGAGGTCATCATAAAGACACTATGGGATTATGTAGAAAACTTTATAATCCATCAATAGACCATGTCCATCACGTTTTATTGTCTCGAGTATAAAATGTGACTTTATGTTATGACCCAAGGTGATTTTGGTAATTATTTATGAATGATAATGTGTTTTCAAGTGAAATGATTAATATACTATGAATTAAAGAATTGGATTTTTCAAAGGTGTTATATGTTGAGATCCATTAATAAGGCGTGTTTATTTTAAAAATTACTCATGATTTCTGTTGTCTGAATTTTCAATCTTTATAATATATTTCACTTTATATTAAAATTGAAAAAAATTATTGGTTTCCATATTTTTTAAACCCCTTACTGAGAAATTAAATTCTCATCCTATGTTTTAAATTATTTTTCATTGGATTATCTAAATTCAATTTATTCTTGTTTCGTTTATGGAGTTAGCACACATGAAGAAATTTATTTATTTTATTTAATAGTTATATGAATATAAAATTTAGTACAAACATGTCTAATTCTAAAAAGCCTAGACCATAAAATGTCTTGAAATGTAAAACTGCATGTGTATTTATCATTTTTAATTTGAATTAATAATATGCACATAATATTTTTGTACTAAATCTGGAAGTGCGACATTGTGGCTTTGTAGCGGCCACCAAAGGGTGATGATGACTTGTTGTCCCTCTTGGTGGTGGACCCAAAGTTTTGAAATACAGATAGGGAAGGAAGGTCATGCGAGCATAATTTTATAATGGATGGTGGTGGTAGAACAAAGATAAACAACATGAATTTGAGGGGCTGACCTCCCAAGATAAGAGAGGTCTTGTTGATGGAGGTAGATGGTTATAATTCTTATAGATAGAACCAGGAGGCCATGTTTTTTGTTGAATTTATTCCTCCTTCCACATCTTCCCCCATTACACCACCTTCATTCTTATGAGAATAATTTTGAGACTTTTTTTTGTTTTAGAATGTGATTGTTGTAGTTTGTGGACATTGTAGATGGTGGGTGAGGCTCATCTGAGACTGGTATATTCATTTTTATCTGACTATTGATCATATGCCTTTATATAATAAATAAAACATATATAATAATGAAAATCTATAAAAAAGGGTTTTAATGAAGGGGCTATAATTTATTGTGGATAGATTACCCATGAAGTGTTATTGATATGATACATAGTCAGGGAGATACGTGAGAAGAGGAGGATGAAAGGTTGAGGTTGTTCATGTTTACATGACCCTAATATGACGAGGATGAAATATAACATTGGTATGTAATTATTTATAATATGGTTCTATTTTCAGAATTATGGTGGTGATCTGGCTGCAGAATGCAGTGATAATATAGATGCAGACAAGATCGATTTATCTGGTTTTATGAATATGAAATAGATTATAGTATAACACATATAACATTGGGTTATGATGATGACTTGATTAATGGGGATATGAGTACTTATAATGACCCAAACATTTATAAATTAAATTCCCTTTTTAAATTAGTAAATATATTATTATAAAATGAAATTATAGAAAATACATGCTCTGATATAATTATGGTTTATCATTATATATTATATCCTATTGAATTTAAAAGATTTTTAAAAATTGTAAACACTGATAGTATAGACATTATATATTGGTATTATATTTAATATATATATATATAGGGTTACAATAAATAAAATTGACATATAAAAAGGAAGTAATGACCTCGATTAGTAGGATCATGACCTATAAAGCCTGTCTATCGCTGTATTTGAGGGTGACAACATCACCATACATTTTCCATGAAACAAATAAGATGGTATTCAATAAATAATGAACAATAGAAACACTTTATGGAAACATTTATTCCTTATCAATATCACAATCAATTTTTTTTCTCTGAACCACCCCAAGAAAATCTCACCATCACACACCTTAACCTTAGAAATTTTTTCAATTATACTAAAGGGATATGAATATTTCCCCTAATAGTATGAATTTTTATACTTCTATATTTTTAATAATATAATGATTATATTTAGGCTTATTAATTTATAATTCTTTAGTAATATATTTGATAAAAAATATATTTTGATACAATAAAACATAAATTTTATATTTGTGAAACATATAGTTTCAATCAAGGGATTATTTTTGATGAATTAAATAAATTTTCTAAATAAATGATACTTTAATAAAATATTATTATTAAATAATATTTTTTAAATATATATTATAATATAATTTAATGTTTTCAAATATAATTATTATAAAGGTTGAAAAACTGTTATTGTAAAAAACCCTGTATTTTTCAATAAATGGAGATTTTTTATATAAAAGTGTGAATTATTATATTTAGAGAATTAATGTGATAAAATTATTATTATTTTTGAAATAAAAAAAATATATATAATCCAATGGTGAATATTTCTTAATTTTATAAGATAACTGATTTTTGGTTAATAATAAAATATTTTATAATTATATAGTACATATTATGACATCAAAAAATGCCAAATGTCTTGTCATAATAACCATGAATATTATCCATGACAAACCATTTATTTCCTATTAAAATAATGTGTTTTTAAGTCATTTGATAAATTTTACAAACTTGTAATGCATCCTCTCAAACCAATATTATATTTTGAGGTTTTAAAATCAACTCTTTATAAATGAAACTCACTTCCACAGAGCCAAGGGAATTATTTTAAGGATTTAAGTTCATATCATTATAAAATAATGAAAAATATTTCTCTTTTTCAGAAAACATGTGCCAAAACCTAGATATATTTTGTGGTTTTGATAAATTTATCATGATGTTTCCAAAACCAATGTATAGAAACTAATAAGTATTTATCGTCTATTTTTCTATAAAAACCCACCCAATCTACCCTTCCTTTCCCCTTAAAACCCTCAATCATGAATATAATCCACCCTCCCCTCTCTATATCCCTCCCAAGGATTCTAATTGTTTTTAATAAGATCATCCAAGGCTTTTAGAAGCTCCCTCTCAAGGTAAGGAATCCTCACCTTCTTTTCCTTATTGAAGAACCTTTTTTAATTTATACTTTTTGAATCCCAATTTTTCTTGTTGGTATATGTATCTAAAAATATAAACTTCATTAATTAATATGAAAAGTGATTAGAGTCCCATTTGACTCACATTAAACCCTTAAATTAATATTTATTTATCCCTATTATGTTGTCGAAATTATCCTTCAATTTTTTCCATGACAAACATTCTTATAGTGAATATGAATCTCCATTTCTATTTGAGGGTATTCAACTAGATGTAACTATCCATCATTGATTGGGTAATTATTTGTATGTATCTAGACTCATTAATCATGAGATTAAAATTGATGAAATAAATTCTTATCTAGTATGCTATATGTGGAACACTTATGCATGTACATGATATGAATATGATAGGTGGGCATAAAATTATATAACACTCTAATGCATTGATTAATATTTTTTTCTCATGATATTCCATATATGGTTCATGGGAGGTTATCCTAAGAACACTATGTTGTTATTTCTTGATGATTGTCCTTGAATTATTCTTATGATTTAATGTTTTATTTTGTTTCTAAAATCCCATAATTTTATTATGTAATCATCTTATATCATGCTTTGATGTTCATGTTTAGGATTCTATCCACTAATATGTTATATTGATATGCCTATTTAATCATATGTATTAATTTTTTCATGTTATTCTTTGATTATTCTTATATTAGTCTTTATAACTCAACCCATTATTATATCCATCCCTAAGTCACAACATGCCGTTTTATAAGATAAAGGAATTTTAAGGTCATATTATGGGGGTTTTAGATTACACCTTTGTATTTGAGTTTTAGGTTTATATGATATATACCTAATTACCCAAATATACTATGATGTATCCTATTATGGTGTTTTATTAAGTTAATATTTATGTAATAAATCAGGACATATTGTGTATGAAATTTATTTGGTGGCATAGTTGGAATTAGAGAAATGTACAGCTTTTTTTGGGGATTAATGTTAGAAATATCTAGGGAAATACATAAACATAAGACCTGACATATGAAAATAAATTTTGGTAAAGTTTAATGTATGTGGATTCTAATAAAATACATTCTTTTCTGGGCATTACATGTGGATGTGTATTTGGTATATCTTTTCCTTAGGGTAATTACCCTCAAAGGGCACACTGAGATGGAATCAATTAGTAGCTCGTTCATAAAAAAGAGTCCTTGATGCACACCTACTTGGAAACTAGTTAGGGATATACATTTTTAAATTCATGATCTCATTAAAAACCATTATTACGGAGACATAAATTCCCATAATAAATTATGTTTTGAGATAGATAATGAATAACATATATTGAAATGTATAAATTAATAGTTTACGAATTTTATGTTATTTTTGAAGTATCCCTTTATTTTTAATGGTTACCTATTTATTTGTCTACTAGTTTTAAAAATTTCTTCCCCAATTTTACCTTTATTTTAGTAAATTGATGTAAATAAAAGGAATAGAGTCAACAACCAATGTGATGGGAGGCATAATGAATATCCCAATGCTATTCCAAACATTATGGGGGAAAAATAAAGATATCTTACAATTATTAAAAACCATTTATCAAAAATTATTGTCAACAACATTTCCATAGTTTATTCTCCAAACACATAAAATAATAGGAGGAAAAAGTTTCATGGAAGTTCATGTGACAATGGTTATGAAGGAATGGTGATTCAATTTCCTATGTGTCAAAAATGAGGAAATGGGAACTCAGGGAAATGTCACAACTAAACTGAAATATGATTTAAGTGTGGAAAAATAGTGCATAATGTAGATAATTTTCAGGTCAAAATAAATAATTCAGATATCATTACAAAATAAAATAACATTTAATCAAAAGAAAAATTAACATATCTATTTCATAAAAGTTGGGAACATGGAAATTATTCAAGACAATTCTCTATTCCAAGGGCTAACAAGGATGATTGTTAGTAACAATCTCCATGTGTAAGTGAAAAAGGAAAGTCATATGATGAGATGGATCATGATGATTTATGTGCAAATAATCGATACTCCAAATTTTCATATTTATTATTATATTTCACTACATAAAGAACTAGGATATCTTGTATGTTTTATATTAACATTGAGTCACCAACCGAAGTGATTTGATATAATTTGGAAAAACCATTATGATGATTTTTTAAAAGATGTGGATTATAATAATGTTATTATTTAAAATATTATCATTAAAAACTTATTGGAATTAGATGTTATCATATTTATAGATTTGTTTTAATTATTTAAAGCCAACAAAAATAGATGGGGGAAGGAATTCACCCTCTATATCACAAATCACTCTATATTCTATACAAGTAAAATGAGTAAGATGAATCTCCATTGGTATCAATATCCCATGATTTGATATTACTTCCTTATAAGAAATAGTGTCTAAAGAAAATGTTTAAGACCAAGGAAAAGATCATACTTGATGAAAATTCATCTGTAAAGGAATTTTCTAATGTTTTTTCCAAATAATTTCTTGATCTTCCTCCTAACCGAGAGGTTGAATTATCAATAAAACCTACACCTAGTGCTTTTCCAATATCCCATACTCCATATAGAATGAACATTGTTTAACATGAGGAGACAAAGAAGAAACTTCATGAGAATCTAGATAAAGGGTTTATACTCCCATGTGCTTCACCGTGGTGTGCACCGATGATCTTAATAAAAAATAAGGATGGTTCAATGCATCAACAATGATTATCATAAGCGAAACAAAACCAGAATAAAGAATAAGTATCCACTTACACTGATTAAAGAATTATTTGGATAAATTTATGGATCCTGATATATCTATTATGGGGATCATCAGTAAAGAAATTATCAATTATAGGTGAATGGGTATAGTCCCAAGTCTGATTTTTACCCAAGTTATAGGAATTATGAGTTCATAGTTATGCTATTTGGAATGACTAATTCTTTAGAATTATTCATGGACATAATTAATATATTATCTATGGATTACCTTGATAAATTTGTGGTGTTTTTTGTAGATGATATTCATATCTACTCAAAAATTATGGAGGATCATGAGGAACATTTGGATAGAATATTAATGACCATACATGAAGAAAATATGTAATAAAAGCATAGTACATGTGAGTTTTTGTATATAGAATATAGCATTATTGGGGTATTTTATCACTAGAAAATAGATATTTGTGGAACCTTAAAAAACAAAGGAAATTGAAGGATGGACCATACCAAACATTGTAATAAAAATTCATAGATTCCATGCTATAACTTGATACTATCATCGATTTGTGAGAAAATAATCACAATTATAAAGACTCCTAACAACGATGACTTGAAAGAGGGTGAAGTTTTTCTAGAATAATGAATGTGAAGAAATCCTTAAAGAGATTCAGAATAGGATAATAACTAAACATGTTCTCACATGACCCACCAGTAAGGAATAATTTTTGATTTACAATGATATGTCCAAAAAAGACTTCGATTGTGTACTCATGAAATATGGAAAAGTGAAAAAATATGCCTCCCACTAACTAAATATCCATGACTAAAACTACCTATCACATGATCTAGACTTGCTTATTATAGACTGTTATAAATTAGATCCTTTCAGATTGAAAAGGCAATTAAACATCATAGCTAATGATAATATAACTTTTATACAATTATACTATGAATAACATATATATAAGGTTATAATTAATCTAATTGACATAGAAAAATGAATTGATGGCCCTGTCTTATAGGATATTACCCTATAAAGCCCATTTTTTGGGATTCTAAGGGATTTAAAATCATTTGGATTGTCCCATAAACAATTTCCAAACAAGATTAAAAAACTCAAACATGATCAAAATTTTTTATGGTAGAATGTCAACCTCATCGATATCATGACAAAAAACTATGTTTGTAAATACACACCAAGAAAATGTCACCATCACTCACTGTACCCTTAGGGAATTCTCTAGAGTAATAAATGACTATGTATACAGGACCTAACCGTATGGATTAGAATATATTTTTTATTTTTATTAAAACTATAATTATAATTATCTTTATTACTTTATAATGATTAAGTAATAAGATTGATAAAAACAAGATTTTGATATGATGAAACAAAAAATATATTTTGGGAAATTTATTGTTTTGATCAAGACACTCTTTTTGATGATTTTTAAACTGTTTTTAAATGAATTAAGTTTTAATAAAATATTATTATGAAATAATATTTATTAAATATAAATAAAAGAATAATTTTACAATGTCAAATGAGATTTTTATAAGGGTAAAAAATTAAATACTCTCTAAACAAGTATTTTTCAATAGATGATGATTTTTGATTTAAAGGTGTAAATTCTCATATATAGAGAATTATTTTGATGAAATAAATATTATTTTTTAAATCAACATGTATTGATTTCACAATGGTTGATTTTTCATAATTTTATGACAGATTCTAATTTTTATGTTAAAATTAAATGTTGTATAATTATATGGTATGTATTATGATATCATAAAATCCAAAAGGAGATTTAATAAATTGGTAAAGAGTATCCAAGACTGAAATGATGTTTTCCTTTTCAAAATAATGTGTTTTTGATGTTATTTTATTAATCTTTAAAACTCTTAATTAATCCTCCAAAATCTATATCATATTTTGTGGTCATAAAATAAATTATTTATAAACATGACTCACTTCCAAATCACTAAGGGTATTATTTTATGTTATTATGTTATTATAATTATAAAATAATTAAATCACATCCTATTTGGAATAAACCATGGGTAAAAACCATTGGATGTTTTTTGGTTTTGATTATTTATCCAAAAGATTCCAAAACCATTGTTTAGAAATTAATAATGTATTTTCGCTATTTTATTATAAAAACCCACCTAAACCATCATTCTTCTTCTCTCAAAAAACAATAATTATTAGATTTATCACAAATTTTTTC
Source organism: Viscum album (assembly GCA_963277665.1). Classification (NCBI taxonomy): domain Eukaryota; kingdom Viridiplantae; phylum Streptophyta; class Magnoliopsida; order Santalales; family Viscaceae; genus Viscum; species Viscum album. Next base: position 137,291,871 of record OY728131.1, read on the forward strand.
TCTAAAGGACTCCCATGGTGTTCCGAATCTCTTAAGAAGATACTCACATTCTTTTATAACCCCTCTCAAGATAAGGGATCATCTCATTCCTCTCCTTATCCAAGCATCTTATTTATATTATGCCTTTTGATTTATAAATTTTAATTTTTGTATATGTTTTTAAACATTGATATTGATATATTAATGAATTCCATGGGATGATATACCTCTTACACTCACATTTAACCATTTCATGAATCATTATGTTTTCTCATTATGATGTTGAAATTATCCAATCATTTTTCCATACCAAATATTTTTCTAGTGAATACCCATCACCATTTCCACCCAAGGTTATTAACCTCGTTATATATAACATTAATTTCCATGGTACTTCCATTTATTGAACATAAAATACATAAAAATGTATTTAATTATGATGAAATATGTTCTTATATGGTATGATCTATTTGTAACACCATTGCATGTTCATAATATGAATGTGATGGGTGGGAAAAAAATTATATATCCCTCTAATGCACTATATAATGTTTTTATCTCATGAAATTTCATATATAGTGAACGAGATGTTATATTAACTACACTATGTATTAATTTCTCATCTATTGTCAATAACATAAGCTTATGATTTTATTTTTTATATTGTTTCCACATTCCCTTCTTTCCTCTATATTATCATCTTATATCATGATTTGAAGTTAAATTTTATGATCATCACCTCTATAATGTAACATTAAAATACCTATTGAATCACATGTATTACATTACTCTGGTTATGATTTATTATTCCCTTAATGGGAATTATCTCTCTCCATTTTTTATATACATCCACAGGTTATCTCATGTAGTTTTAAAATATCAAGGAAATTTAAATTCATGTTATGGTGTTTTAGTTTATGAGTTTGTATTTCTATTTGAAGTTGTTATGAGATGTACCAAATTACCCAAATAAAATAACATTCATAATCAACTATGGTTTTATTAAGGGTATCTTTGTACAATATACCAGGAAATAAATTGTATGAATGATATGGGTTGTCATATTTCCAGCTACCTTTCTTTATAAAATCTATCTATATTATGATACCCAATAATTCTTGTGGAACTGGTGTTGGGGGATTAGTATGAATGGACAAAAGTTTACTGGATATAAGATAAGAGTTATTTAGTTTTTAATTCACAATGACATTAATATGATTCATCCACAATTTATTGATAAGTTTTAAAGAGGATCTAATTTATTATACATGTATGCGCGCGTGCGCGCACACACACATGTGTGTGTGTGTCTATTTTTCTATGTGTGTATGATTGTGTTTATAGGTTTTGAAGAGGTAGTTAATGATAATGATGGATGTAACATCTCCTGATCCGACACTCTCTCATGTGACTGAAATGAGTTGGTTATGAGACCTCAAGTGTGCCTCCCTATATGAAAGAGGTTGCTGACTAGAAGCATGTGTGTGATTAGTATAATGAAGAGACTATACCCCCATAACTACAGAGTTACTACACAGCTGAATAATATAATAATAAATAAACATTAGTGTGCAAAAATAATGGACACGATATAATACATCATAAAATCATTCTATAAAATCCAACTGAATAAGTGAAAATAATGTAATTTCATGCTGGAATGTAACTAAATGTCATGAAAGAAGTAACACAAAATAAAACACTATTATACTCAAATGTTAGAGGTTCAGAACCCCTTGTCTATCTCATATCGAAACTCCAACCCATATAGTTAGAAAACAATCATTAACAAGGCCCCTCGTAGTTTTCCAATCCTAACTCCATGTAATTTTTTTTGGTACCAAATGAAGGGATGAGTAGTGCATGAGTATAAATCAGTAGGTCATCAACACAATTTCTAAACATAATCAACATGATAATAAGGGCATGAAATAATGGAATAAACAAGTGTATAAATTAATTATGAAATTAAATTAATACTATATCAACCTTCTTCAGCTCCATGATAGAATCTCTCTGAGCATGTATCACTACCATGCCAACTAAAACCATATAAACATGGAATAAAATAACCTATATCAGTTCCAGTCATAATGGATATGATAATGAATCATGAAATTTCAAACCATAACCTTATAACCAAGTTATACATCACACAAATCTGGGTTAAAACCATCTGTATAAGCATTTTAGACTTTAATAATGCTTGGGCCCTATATATAAGCATTTCAAAATGTATCAGGGGAAATCTCGATATATAAATATTCAGTATGTGTCAGGGCTAAGCCCAGTACATAATGATTTTAGAAAGTATCACCGAGCATAGCCTGTTATATAAGAATTTCAGCATATCTCAGGGAGTAACCTATTATATAAGCATTTTAGTATGTAAACTAGGCCAAATTCATATATATTCTGACAAACTGAAAATAAATTTGTATATATTCACTACAACAAATCAATCATGATACATGTCATTTTAAAAAGTATATCATAATATCACATCACAATGTTCAAGGTTTAATTAATAATATTTTCATTTATCCTTTAATTATGAATTAAATTTATCATTTGGTAATAATCCTATAACAAGAGAATCATTTAGATAATTTATCCAATCCAACATGAGTTTATATCAAGAAATAACACAAATTATGTTTTATGGTAAATACACATTAATACATTAGTCAATTCATTTATACTCAAGGGTTCCATCACCTAAACGGTATCCATAAGCGAGATCAACAACCAATTGGATTCGATGTGATTCTATGTCCAATTAATAATTTAATATATTTAGGAGCACATTATATTGGTTCAATTTCAATATTCAACATACATTTTAATTAATCATACCATAGGTATATGGTTTATACACCCTTTATTTATCCGATTAAGAACATGACACATCAAATAGAAAATTCCAACTAAGACAAAGGTGAAGAAGATAAAAATGAGAAATGGGGATCAAATGCTTGATCATGATGTCCGGAATCAAGATAGGTGATCCAAAATTTATTGGAAACCATCCTAGGATTGAGAGGAGCAGGCTTCCTAAATGAATGAAAATAAATCAAACACACAAAACTTTTAAAACTGAAACTCAAGAAATTACATGATGTGTAACTCCTTTACATGTCATGTATATCAGTTTTGTTGGATACATTGAAAAAACCATCGACTTAGATGGATATTTATTTCACCCAAACACTATATTTTGTTTGATTTTTTCATGATGTGTAGAATATTCATGAAATTAATTAGTTCAAAACATGAGTCTTGTGGATTATACATGTTGTGTTACCCATTTAAACAACGTGTAAATGACCATAAGATATCTTTTATCCCAGTTTACTTAAAAAACCTAAACCCCATTTCAGTATTTTCAATATAAAAAGAAACCTTCATAACACTTTTCTATTTATACCCACACTCTATCAATTCATGTAGAATCCTCTTACTTCTCCCCATGTGTATCCTCTCCAGTTTTTAGATGTTTTATTGGAACAAATGTTTTATTTTATTTCCTAAAAATAGAAATCCATGATTAAACATGACCACTATATTTTAAATATGAGGAACAATCAACTGAAAGAATTTTAAAAACTCATATGGAGACATATTGGGAAATATATGGGATCTTACAACATCCCCACCATATAATATCTCATCCCGATGATGATCCAATAATCACTGTGTGGTCTCAGTGAACAACTCTTTCCACTATGATCTTTTATCAAACTCTCTTTCCCAGGTCTCCTCTTGAACATTCCCATGATTCCTCTACACTCAAACTTAATGAATTGATCTACCCTAGAGATAATTTTTATTAGGGTCCCCAAAGAATATCAGATGTTCCTCAAAGGATGCATCAATAATAAGTTAGATGTCATCATCATCAATCATCCAAGAAGGGTCTTGATAATATCTAAAAAAATTAATACGTGAAAAATAATGATGAATGAAATGTAGATCCATGGAATGGATAATCAGTATTCTATTATAACAACCCAATCCACTATATCAAACGGCCTAGAAAACGTAGGTACTAGCTTTCCCTATTTCATGATATGAAATTTTCTCAATCTATGTTAATCTGTATGAAAACAGGATGACCAACCTCGAACTCTGGAGGTTGTCTTTAATGGTCATAATATTATTTCTTATCTCTCTTCAAGGTCAAAAATCCTTTTCAGATCAACTGATCCTCCTCAAATGTCTCTTACATGAGACTTGGCCCAATAAGTACTAACTCACTTTCATCCGACCAACAAATAGTTTAATAGAACGACCTTCCTTAAAAATCCTTAAAATTTTACATTTGTATTGAAACTTAGAAGATATTATTAAATGAAAACTCCATGAGTTATATATGCCACTACCATGAACCATTGAAATCCAAAACAAAAACATGTAACATATCCTCTAGAGTACAAATAGTCTACTTAGATTGAATGTTAGTATGAGGATGATAGGTTTTAATCAAAAGAAACTATTATCCTATAGTTTTCTTAAGAACCTTTTAGAAAAAAAATGTGAAATGAGTATCTCTTTCTAAAACAATACTCCTCAGCATACCATTAAACTTAACTATGTCATATGAATAAGGACTACCCAGATCATAATCTATGATGGTCTACCTGATTGGAAAAAATGGGTTTCCTTCATCATTAAATCCACAATCACCCATACATAATTAATCTTATATGTTTTCCTTAGTAATCCTATAAAAATATTTATAGTGAAAACACCCCATTTTAACTCAAGAATTATAAAAGGCTTCAAAAGCCTAGTTGGCCTCTCATGCTCATCTTTCATCTACTATAAAGCAAAACATATCTCTACAAAAACTAATACCACATTATTCATTCCGGACCACTAGTATTATCTATAGAGATCATGATAAATATTTTTCATACCATGATGTACCACCCATATATAATCATGAATCTCCCACATAAAATCCTTGTATAAGTCTGTAGGAACTAATCCTCAGTGAGAAAAAAGAATATAGTTGACAGTGTAATGAGGCCATCCTAATGGTGTCTCCCCATAATATCAAGATTATACCATAACTAGGCCTTACCGATCAGATAACTTCTTTGTCTTGGCATGGTCCAAAAGAATGGGTATAATAGATGTTGAAGTCCAAGCTACTCATCCCTAGGACACTTGAACATTTAGATGGATGTCTACAAATAGTTCCACCATCTAATACTCATAACAAGACTACTATAATTACTATAACTTCATCTTCCATCTTAATGAATTAGAAAAAACATTTACGATGCCTAGTTATAACCCAATTAGAATATTAAAATCTAGAGATACTCAACCCACCTCCTCTGATGAAGGATCAAATATCCTTGAGAAAATGAACCTAAGGATCTTGTGTTCTATGTATACCAGAATCCTATCACACATGAAATAATGCCTCTTATATCTCAAGGCATATACCACTACTACTAACTCCAAATCCTGAGTATTATAATTCATCTCATGAGGTCTCAATAGTTTGGATCTATAAGTAACCACTCTATACTCCTACATCAAAATTTCTCTGAGTCCAAATCTGGATAAATCATAGTACACAATATATACTTTAATTGACATAGGTAAAGTGAGGATAGTTTATAAGGTCATCCTTCCATTCATATCTTGAAAATAAGTCTTTCTAGAATATGAAAAAAACCTCACTCCTTTATTAGTTAGTCCCAACATTAGTGCTTCTAGATAGGAGATGTCCTAGATAAAGCACCAATAATAATCTACTAAACTCATAATCATCTAAACATAGAATACATTCTTGGGATTCAACCATGATACTCTTGAAAGAACCCTCTCTAGGTTTAATGGAACTCCTTCATATGAGATTACATTTTCCAGGAAGTTCACATTATCAATCTATAAACAACATTTGGTTATCATGGTGTAAAGACAATTATTTCTCAATGTAGTTCAGATGACATAAAGTTGTTGGGAATGATCATCTACTATCTTCGAGTACACTAATATTTTGTTAACAAAAACCAACACAGACCAATACAGAAAAGGATGAAAAATCATATTCATCAAGACCATACATACCTCTAGTTTACTATCCCTTCCAAATTACATCACAGTGAATTCATGGAATCCATACATTTTCTTAAATGAAATATGTGTAGTATCTTATGGAATCACCCGCAATAAATGGTATCCAAATCTAAAATATATATTCGATAAGATATTATGACCTCTTAGTTATTCAAAGATATCATCGATGTGTGGAGGGGGATTCTGGTTCATGACTATAATCTCATTAAATATATGATAATATATAGATAAGAACAAAGTCCAATCATCTTTCTTAGAGAAGATAATTGGATAACCGAAATAATATTTACTATATATTATAAATCCTTTAGCTTCTAGATCATCAAATTTAAATTTCAACTCCCAAAGATCTAGTGGTTCAATTATGCAAGGCGTAATAGAATTTGGCTCTATTCCTATCACCAACTCGATCAAAAACATGATTTCTCTCTTGGGAAGTAAGTCATATAACTCATCAATAAAAACATCTTGAAGATGGTCAAACATTAAATGAAAATAATCCTGCTGCATTCCACCATAATCTAGAGTAAGAATGAATACTTGAGCAATTAGATAATACAATCTAAAATAAATCAAACTTTCTTGACAAAGTTCAATATCCCACTCTACCTAGAGAAAATAGTTTACCCCTTCTAAAGATAAAAAAGTTAACTTTACATCAGTTACATTAAATATGATCCTAGTATGGAACTAACCAATACATAATAATAATCAAATTGAAGCATTTAATTTTCAGAATGAATGGGCCCCAAATGGAATGGTAACCACCCATCCATAGGAAAAACTCCTTACAAAGTTTGATATCATCTCACTACATTACCAATAGTGTGTTGATGGTCAAAACACCATCCAAGCTCTTCCAAATCAAATACTAAAACTTTTTTAAAAATATTTGATAAAAAAAATGTATTGCTCTTGTTTCAAACAAAACATAATAAAGGGTAGATGATATAAGAATAATACCTTTGACAGTAGACCGTGATGCATCCACAATAGACATAGTATTCATCATAACATTTAACTGAATAACCCTTATTCCATGGGATCTTGCATGACTCTTCTAATATATACCCTCAATCTAGTACTATCATTCATATAGAGGGGTACCATGTCCCCTAACTTGACTATAATGTCTTGTGGAATTATATCTACCTGTCTTCTGAAAATTAGCCAAGTCCTTCACAGACTCTGGTGTTATTCATGATTCCTTACCACTATTATAATGCTTTGTGCTACTACACAACCTTTGTAGTTGGCCCAATCGGCAAAAATCATGACACTTCCAAGAGGGTTACAGACATTGAAGCTATTTTTGGATCATCATTCCACAATAATAGAACTACATCAAAACATGATACTAATATGGATTCCCAATACCTTGTAATTTTTTACAACTATTTCCTTTTAAAAAATAGTCATAATGACGCTTCTTTCCACTAGAAGAAAATCTTACAATTCTCCTTTCTGAAACAACCAGGAAACCACCCAAGACCTATGTAATATTACATTCTATGATTGTTTCATTATTCATAAAATTTTAAAATATTCTCATTTGGAACATGTTAACCTATGACCTGATCTCATAGTGAAGACCATGGTAAAAACGTATTGCCTTGATGGTCTCATAATTGTCCATAGTTGGAGTGAAACATTGTAAGTTGGTGAAATACTCAACTGTTGGAGTTGGTGGCCTAGAACCAACTACTTTGTACTTTATTCACTAATAAATACCTTATCACTTCTTGATTGTTCTTATTCATGAAAATTCATGGGATAATGTCCTAAGGATACCTGTTTCACTAAAAGGTCATAGTGGATCCCTGCTATGTTGAGAACCCGTAAGTTCCATAACACTGTTCTTGAATATATGTTCTATGTCTGAATGATGTTATTTTAGGGACACGAATAAAACATTAAATTAGAGGTGAGGACTCAAAAAACTTTGAGGCACCTTCTCATGGTGTGCACCCTTGGAATTTTCGAGGACGATATTATGAGAACAGGACCCACTAGTAGAAAATAAACATTTTATAGTGTCATTAGATGTTCCTATCTACAGACGTGTGTATTGGTCCTTAGACTTTAAGATTATTATTAATGGGTATTAAAATTTACTCACTTAGATGTATTGATGAAAACTATGATTACAAACTATTCACAGTGAGGTAGGATATGTTGGGTGCATCACTAGTAATCATGCATTAATAGATAATGCGAGAAAGGATTTTTCCCTTTGGTTCTATAATTAAAGTATATATGTCAGGCCCTTTGATGGAATTTATATAGCCTTAGTAAATATATGGCCATGGTAAGGAATGGGAAATCCCAATTCTTGGAAGTCAGGGAAAGAATAATCGAGCACATTGGTTGATGGTACCAACATGAAACCCACTTTATTAGAGATATTGAGATAAAGGGATTACATTATATGGTAAGCATTTGTAGGAGGTGACACATCATTGCGACATTAACTTCTTTCTCTATGGGTTCCTTGGTGTGTTGCTAGATGCTAACCTTGAAATTTAGGCATGATCCACGTAATGCCACTGAGAAAGAGGCCTAGAAGGTCACACACTAAGTGTGTCCAAGTATCTTAGTTAAATATTAATTTAAAAATCTGAATAAATATTGTTCCCGATTGTGGTTTAACAATTATTCAAGGATGCCCGATAGCATTTATTTCAACACTAGTTATTCGAGAGAATTTATTGTGGTAGAAATAATATATATATTATAGAGTAATTCAGTAATATTTATTTAAGAAATAAATAGTCGTTATTCAAGGACTAATAAATATGGTGGAGGAAATAAAGAGAATGGGAAAACATAAGTACACGCCATGTATATTAATATACAAACTGTGTAATTTTTCAAGGAATTTGTGAGAAATAATAATATTTATTTAATGAAATAATATTTGGCATAATTCGCTGGGTGCATAATAATTAATAATAATAGTCAATTATTATTATTAGAAATTGGGTTTTACTAATAATTAAATGAAATGAATAAATGCTTTCGAGTAATTAATTCATTTTATTATTCTAAGTAATTGAAATCACAATTATATAATTCTGATTAGCCTATCCATTTTTTGGTTGTGCATAATGGATCTAGGTAAAGATATCAAGCCAAGAGAGAATTTTTTTTCTTCCAAGAATTCTCTCTAGGTAAGAAAGAGATCATCCTCCACCGGATCAAGTAGAGTTCTTTGTAAGCAGCTATCAAGGTGATCTAAAGAAGACATCGCAAGCGATGAATCTTCCGCATTATCACCATAGGATCCCTTCAGCAATGTCCAGAGATACGTGGATGACATGTGGATCACTACTAGAGGAATCCTACACTTGGATTCTACGATGCAATGACATATCACATTGGATCGTGAAAAAAAAAATCAATGGAGAGAAAATTCCATCGAGGTAATTCTTGTATTTTAATTAAATTAATAATAAAAAACATATGATGATCCCCTCTGTGGTTCCAGGACCCCCTTCATTTGTTTTTTTATTCATTATATTTTTAAGATCCCGCATTTTATTATCATGATGGATCTTAGATTGATATTTTTTATTGGAAAAATTAAAGTTAGCACACCCACCAATGTGCTTCCTCTACACCTGGAACCTACAAGTCGTATTAGAGCTGTCATACCATTGATTACAATTATTTATTTTTTATTGGTTATTTATACATTTAATAATTTAGTTGTTTCAATTCAAGTTAATTATTCTATAAATCTGAATCTCTAGATCTATTCCTCTTTTTTCCTTTCTCGTTCACCTTACAGAAACGATTTTTTCTTTTAATTTTATTTAAAATAAAATAGATGATCTCATACAAAGGTGCCGAAGCTTCCTGGCCATACAACAATAGAACACAAAGTGTTCATTCAATAGTACACAATGTGTAGTATAGGTTCCATGCACCAGGATGGTTCACCAAACTAGGACGTGTCATTGGATCATATCTAAGTCTTTAAGACTCCGTTTGTTGACTCTGAACATGTGCCACATGGTTTCCAAATTACACGCCATGTGGCCCATTGAACATGGTGTGTATTACCTTTGGCTTAGGTTTAGACCATGTACCCCATACATGGCTTGCCCAGTTGGAAACTGTGTAACACAGATACTACATGGTGTGTGTCCCACTGAACACGTCGTGTACTCTGAAGATTTCTGAAGTACATTTACATGCCATGTCCCTAGGCGTGTACTTCAGATAGATGGTGAACAAAAGTACACACCATGTAGTTGGAACTACATGCTGTGTACTCATCCAAATTATGCATATTTATTAAAATTTATTATTATATTATACAAACCCTTGATACGTGTACCATAGTGCATGCATAAAGGTGAGGCACAACATGTCATACGTGTTTTATATATGTGTGTTTAATTTAACATCTGCATAATATTCATTCTAAACATTGGGTAGTTATGAATGAGAATTCACAGGGTTGCATCCAAGGTACAAGTTACATACAAAGATAATTTTAAATGAATTTGTTTGTTAAAAATTATGATGGATGGGAATCTCAAGAAAATTCTGAAAAAGGGTTTAAGATAAAAGGATTGATTAATTAAAGATAATTAATTGATTTGAGCATGATCTATCTAAAAGAAGAATGATTAATGTATTGAACACTAGCTTTATTTATGCGTAAATATCGTTGCATTCATGGATGATCATGAGCTAGACCAGGACCTTTGTGTGTGGATGGTTTCTTTTAATTTATTTATTTCAATTATTTTTTTGGCCTACAAGCCACTCCTCATTAATATATAGGGCATGCATGCCCAAAGTTTATTTTAGGTAAAACCACTTTTACCCCTCACCTGCATGTGAGATAAAAGAATATGTAATTGTTGGAGCTCCCAAGCTAGTAGAGGCAGCTCAAGTTAGGAGCCAATGTGAAACCAATCCAAGGAGATACAAAGGTGGACATGTGGAAAGGTGTAAACACGAACCCAAAAGGTTAAAGGTGTTTCTCCCCTAGGTCTTGGGATAGTTTTTCAACAACTAGATAAACTAACCAATAAAAAAAGATCATGATTATTCCATTTATTTTATTTCTGTCAGTTTCATGGTTTATTTATTTTGGGTGTGTTGTCACGACCACACAATTAATGAATTAAACAAGCATGTAAGATAATACTAAAATAAGACCGGCTTATGAGTTAATATTATCTTAGACATGGTTAATCACTTAAGTATATCCCACTTAATATTAACAAACATGTAATAAAAGATACTAAAATGGAAATTTACCTATAAGGATAAAATCCCTCAAATAAAATATTAAGTCGGTGTAGCCTTCCATAATCTTGGTTAGAATCAAACCATAGTTCAAAGTGCATGACCAACCCTGTTATGGGTGATTTCAATTATCAAGTAATTCTAATTCAATATTTTGGATTAAATTGACTTCGTTTACATCAAGGCATGACAGCCACAATAGGGATTGGTGTGACCAAGAGGAAAAGGTTGAGGAAATCCAAAATAAAAGGATTTCAGGATTGGGGAGTCCACTCAGGGGATCAAGGAGTTACAAGTTAATATAGTTGGAATTTGGAATGCCTAACTAAAACCCTTAAATTTTCATGAACAACCCTAGTTTGGGCAATAAAAAAGGAAATATGGATCCTTTCAACTAGAATATTCAAGCAACATGAATTCCAAAGTTAGTAGTGAGGGATTTTGGATTTCGATAAAATAGTGGGATACTAATAAGTATTAATTTATTTATTTGTCTTAGTTTTATCATGATAAAGTAGAAAAACATTGATCATATTAATTTATAGAAAATAAAAGAAAAATGTCTTCAAGCATATCATTTCAAACTATACTCGATAAGGAAAACCTTCTCACTGGCACAAATTTCTAGGAATGGTAGAGGCGTTTACACGTCATCCTTCACCACGAGAGGAAATTGTATACATTGGAAGATCCTATTACAGTTGTGCCTATAAAAGAGTCCAGGGATGAGTAATTATCTCTATATGTGAAACATATGGATGATTTAATAGATTTAAAATGTTTCATGCTATCGGCCATGTCTAATGATCTCTTAAAGCAACATGAAAACATGGACGTGTATAGCATAGTGTCTCACCTTAAGGATCTCTATCAAGAGAAAGCGAGACATGAGAGATATGAGATCTTCAATGCCTAGTTCACAACTAATATTGGAGAGTCTGTGCTATCTAAGACTCATGTAGTCAAGCTTATTAGCTACATTAAACACTTGGATATCTAATGGATTAAATTCCCTGATGAGTTTTGTACAAATCTCATCCTATCATCACTTCCCAAGAGATTCTCTATCTTTATTGTCAACAAAAACATGAGAAACAATGATAAGAGTCTATCAGAACTTCGGAACTTAATTCTCTAGGTAGATTAGGACACGGGGCATGACAAACCCATACTCCTTATGGTGAATATGAAAAGTAAGGACAAAGAAAAAGGGAATAATATTCATGAATGGTCTGAATACCTTGAGCACTGTCCCTCCAAGAAGGGAAAGATCCAGATGTTGGGCAAGGAATGAGAGGAAATAAGTTTTTCATGTGGCAAGAAAGGAAAAAATAAGAGGAACTACACCTAGAAGAGGGGGATGCTAAAGGTGAGTTGGTTATTGAGTGTAATATTTCATTTCTACACATTGGGTATTAGATACAGCTTATGTGACTCACATATGTATTCAAATGCAAGAACCAAGTATATTTAGAAATATTGCCAGAGGAGAGGTGGATCTTTGAGCTGCAAATGGTGAAAGGCTGGATGCATTGTCCATTGTCGATTACCATCTCTCATTGAAAAGTGGAATGCTTTTGGTTTTACATAATTGTTATTATGTGCCTAGTGTTACCAAGAATATAATTTCTATATCATGTTTGGATAAGGATGGATTTATTTTCATGTTTGGAAATTAGGGTTGTTTATTTTATAAGACCAAAATATTTTATGGTATGGAACATTTAAATAGCAGTTTTTATGTGTTAAATTATGAAAACCAAGTGTTGGAAATTGATAAAAAAAACTCACATGACTCATACATCACCCAGTTGTGGCATCACCATCTTGGTCATGTAAACGAGAAGTGCTTGAAAAAGCTCTATCAAGATGGTTATTTAGACTCTGCTAAGCTAAAACCACATGATAGATGTAAGGATTGTTTACAAGGTAAATTTACCAAGACGCATTTCATTGGATAGGGTGGAAGGGCTACAGAGATTCTAAGATTGGTGAACATAGATGTGTGTGGGCCATTTCTAGTAGAAGATAGAGGTGGATATTCTTACTTCATTACATTTACTGATGATTTTAGTAGATATGGATATGTCTATTTAATGATGTATAAGTTAGAGTTATTAGAGAAATTTAAGGAATTCAAGAATGAAGTATAAAATCCGGTTGACATGAAGATAAAGAAACTTTGACCGGATCAAGGTGGATAATATCTGAACCAAGAGTTCATCAATATTCTATGGGAGTCTAGGATTTAATCTCAGCTGAATCATTATTATACACTATAGTGGAATGGTGATAGTGAAAGGAGGAACCACACCTTGTTGGACATAGTGACGTCGATGATGAGTCATGCAGATCCTCCATTATCCTTTTGGGGATATGCATTACAAACTGCAAGATACTCATTAAACCGAGTACCAACTATGGAGGGAAATGGAATTACCTCTGAGTTATGGAATGGAAAGAAACCCATTTTTTCACACACATGTGTATGGGGGTGCGAGGAATTTCTTAATTCCTTATCAGGAAACAAACTAGCACCTGGGGTCATGAGGTGTATCTTTACAGGATATCCTATGGAAATAAAAAGATATTACATTTATAACCATTCAGACAAGATAGTGATTGTCGCCAAACAATCCATCTTTATTGAGAGGGAGAAAATCCTCCAAAAGGATAGTGGGAGAAAGATTGACTTTGATTAAGTTGATGCTCAAGATACACAAGAGTTTGTACAGGAACAAGTTTCATAGGTCCCCATGGAAAAGGTTCCAGAAATACAAGTACTACGTAGGTTCTCAAGAGAGGTTATAGAACCAGGGAGATTTGTTTTCCTAGTAACCGAGGATGGTGAATCATTATTGTTGGAAAATGATGAACTTATCTCCTACAAGGAAGAAGTTGAAAGCTCAGAATCAACAAGATTCCTAGAAAATATGAATTCTGATATGGATTCCATGTATCATAACCAAGTATGTGTTCTGGTCAATGAGCTAGTTGATGTAAAAACTGTTGGATGAAAATGAGTATTCAAGAGAAAAAAATACATAAAAGGTCAATTTAGAACCTATAATGTATGGATAGAGGATAAATGATTCAAAGAACATCACAGAATTGACTATGATGAATCCTTCTCGCTAGTTTCCATGTTTAAATCCATAATAATAATACTGGTCATAATAGCTTACCATGACTACAAGATTTGGAAATTAGATGTCAAAATAGCATTACTTAATGGGATCCTTCAGGAAGATGTCTATATGACACAACCTGAAGGTTTTGTGATACTAGGTGAATTCAAACAGGTTTTCAAGTTGTAGAAATCCATTTATGAAATAAATCAAGCATCCAGGTCATGGAACATTTGATTTGATGAATCCATAAAAAAATATGGTTTCATTAAGAATGAATGTAAGCCATGTGTTTATAAGAGGTTTAATGGGAATGCATACTTTATCCTAGTAGTATATGTTAACGACATATTACTTATTAGAAACAATGTACCAGTATTATAGTAAGTTATGGACAGATTGAAAAAGTGTTTCTCCATGAAGGATTTGGGTGAAGCATCCTACATTATAGTAATCAAGATATTTGTGATAGATCCAAAAGGCTGCATGGACTAAGTCAGGGTACATACATTGACCAGATACTATGGAGATTTAGTATGGAAAAATCCAAGAGGGGATTGGTTATAGTGTCACATGACCTACATATTTATAAGAAAATGTTTCCTCAGACAGAATATGAGAAAGATAGAATGAGTAAGATCCCATATGCTTCAGCTATAGGATCCATCATATATGCCATGTTATGTACCAGGCTTGATGTTGTCTATGCACTGACCATGGTAGGTAGATATCGAGAAGATCTAGGAGAAAAACATTGGAATACTGTTAAGACTATCCTTAAGTATCTGAGAAGAACTAAGGATATGTTCATGGTGTATAGAGGAGATGAGGATCTTTCCATTAGAGGGTATGCTGATGCTAGTTTTTAGATATATCATAATGATCTAAAGTCACAATCTTGATATGTTTTTTGTCTCAATGGAGTATATGTGATATGGAAGAGTTTAAAGAAACCAGTTGTCACCGATTCTACAGCAGAGTCCGAATATATAGCGACTTATAATACAACCAAGGTAGCCGTCTGTATTTGGAACATTTTCTAGAAGCATGATGGGGTTCCTACCAGTAAAGATCCCATCACATTGTATTGTGATAATACTACAACAGTGGTTCTTGAAAAAGAACCAAGTCCACATCACTATAAAAAGAACATAATCCATAATTGTCACCTCTTTAGGTATTTCTATCAAAGGGGTGAAGTTTTAGTGAGTAGAGTATCCACAAAATAGAATGTGGCAGACCCCATGACTAAAGGCCTTTCTTAACATAATCCTGAATATCATGTGAGAGATAGAGAGTTAAAGGTTATTATAAGTTGGCTATAGTCAAAGTGGTATTCGGTTGGAGTTGGTAGCCTAGAACCAACTACTTTGTACATGATTCATTAATAAATAACTTATCACATCTTGATTGTTCTTCTTTCTTGACAATGCATGTGATAATGTTCATAAGGATGGATATTACACTGAAAGGTCATAGTGGATCCCTACTATGTTGAGAACTTAGAAGTTACATAACATTATTCTTGAATATATGTTCTATGTCCAAATGATTTTATTTGAGGGACACAAAAAATACAGGACATTAGGTGTGAGGAGTGATAAAAATTTGTGGCACCTTCTCATGGTGTGAGACCTTGGTAATATCCAGGAAGATATTATGAGAACGAGACCCACTAGTAGGAAATATCCATTTCATAGTGTCATTTGATGTTATTATCTGTCGATGTGTGTATTGGTTCTTTGACTTTAAGATTATTATTAATGGGTATTACAACTCACACACTTAGACGTATTAACTAAAATTGTGATGATACACTGTTCGCAGCAAGGTAGGATATTTTGGGTGCATCACGAGTAATACTGCATTAATAGATAATGCGAGAAAGGATTTTTACCTTATATTCCATAAGGAAAGTAAATATCTCAGGCCCTTTGATGGAATTAATATAGCCTAAATAATTCAACGGACATGGTACGAAATGGGAAAGTTCAATTTTAGAAAGTCAAATAAAGAATAATCGAGTACATGGGTTGATGGAACTGGTATGAAACCCGCTTGATTCAAGATATCGAGACAAAGGGATTACATTACATGGTAAGCGTTTGTAGGAGGTGACATGTCATTTTGACATTAAATTCTTTCTCTATGGGTGCCTTGGCATGTTTCTAGATGCTAACATTGGACTTTAGGTAGGCTTTGATTAATTACCCTGAGAAAGATCCCTAGAGGGTCACACATTAAGTGTGTCCATGTATCTCAGTTAAATATTAATTTAACATATTTAATAAATATTATTAACGATCTTGGGTTAATAATTATTTAAGGATTCCTGATCACATTTATTTTGACAGAAGTTATTTGAGAAAATATATTTTTGGAGAAATAATATATTTATTAGCGAGTAATGCAGTAATATTTATTTTAGAAATAAATAGTCATTATTCAATGTCTAATAAATATGGTGGAGTAAATAAAGTGAATGAAAAAAAAAATTACATGCCATGTATATTAATATACACGCCATGCAATGTTTTCTTGGAATTTGTGAGAAATAATATTATTTATTTAATTAAATAACATTAGGTGTAATTATCTGGGTTCATATTAGGTAATAATAATAGTCAAGTGTTTTTATTAAGTGTGGATTATTACTAAGAATTAAATGAAATGAATAAATGATTTCAAGTAATTAGTTCATTTTATTATTCTAATTAGTTCAAATTCCAATTATATAATTCTCATTAGCCTAGAAGTTTTTCGTGGTTGTGCACAATAGATCTAGAGAAAGATCTCAAGATAATAGAGAATTATTTTCTTCCAAGAATGCTCTCAAGCTATGAGAGAGATCCTCCCCCACCGGATTAAGGAGAGCGCTTTGCGAGCGGTTCTGAAGGCGATCTAAGGCTGACATCGCAAGTGAAGGCCCTTCCGCAATAGCACCACGAGACCCCTTAGAGGATGTCTAGAGATACATGGAGCACATGTGGATCACCAATAGAGGAATCAAACACTTGGATTCTACAATGCAATGATGGATCACATTAGATCATGATTGGAAACATCATGAAAGAGATAATTCCATCAAGGTAAATCTTTTTTTAATCAAATTATTTATAACCAACATATGATGATCCTCTATATGGTTTCTAAACTCCCTTAATTTCTGTCATTATTAGTTCTATTCCAGAGATCTATAGTTTTGTTATCGTGATAGATCTTGTATTGATTTTTTTTAATGAAAAAATTAAAGTTGGTTACACCCACCAACGCACTTCTGCTGCGCCCGGATCCTACAACAACATAGTCCATAACTAACATTCCCTCCTATGTCTGGTGCATTAAATCAAAATCCTTATCATATATCAACATCTTAGGATTTAAGTGGATTTGAAAATTCATCTCCATGTCCTTCCACGATAACCCTTCATGCTTACCTTCCTATTCAAGAGTGTCCCACCAACACTTGCATGGTGCATGAAGTATATATGTAGCAAACATCACCCTATTATATAAAAGTGTCCCAAGATGCTCAATGATCACCTGGAATGACTCGATCCAAAACTCAAATACCTAGGGTTATCTCTTCCCAATTAATGTATGTTGATAATATAGTTTGAAATCTCTCATCAACTCATACATCAAAGGCAAGGTATGTACAGTCTCTATTTCCATGGATCTCGTGACCCTCAAGAAGCTATCATGAAACTAAACATCCACATGATCATCAAGAAATACAATATTCTCTTGTTTAGATGCATTAAGAGTGTGATATTTTCCACTATTTTGATTCTTGAATTGGGGATGGTGAGGATGAATTATCTCTACAAGAAAAACACACTCCTTAAAATAGTGGCTATCAATAAGATCAACTGAAAAAAGTGGCAAAAATGGGGAACCAATTACTAACGATCTCACTTAACTTGTCATAAAAGTGTTCTAGCATGACATAATAGTTCCTTTATATTATTTAATTTAATATATATAACATGTATATGATTTCACTATTTTAATAAGAAATTATGTATCTCATGCAATAAGTATGTCTCTATCAAGAAAAATGTGTGTAAATATATATATACCAATGTTTCTATCATGATTCATGAATACCAATATCATTCCATACTGGTATATGTGTAGAAATATAAAGGATAAATAATATCTTAACATGATAACACCACTCAACATGTGAATTTACCAAGGTAAAATAACACCAAATACAATAAGAAAACAACATA
This sequence comes from Viscum album, assembly GCA_963277665.1. Classification (NCBI taxonomy): domain Eukaryota; kingdom Viridiplantae; phylum Streptophyta; class Magnoliopsida; order Santalales; family Viscaceae; genus Viscum; species Viscum album. Next base: position 137,310,577 of record OY728131.1, read on the forward strand.
AACAACAATCTATCTTTGGGAAATCAGATTCTACCCTATACATGGGTTAGCTACTCCCATGAAAAAGACCACTAAAATGTCCTTAAAATTTATAGTCTCCTTTGTACCTTTCCCAAATAGTAAAAATTCGGAAAGAAACTGGATTTTCCTTGATTGCTCTTTGTGATACCCCCCAATCCAGTACTCTCTAACATGGGAAAAATAGGTTGGTTATGATACCTCAAATGTGCTTACCCATATTCCATAGGCTACCAACTAATAGTGGGAGTTTGATGAGTATAGTGGTGTGACTATACCCCCTAGATAAAGAGTTAAAACCTAGTGGACTAATTAAATATTAAATAAATATTAGAGTGCAGAAATAAGGGAATTAATATAATATAGAGGAAAATGAAATAATAAAATCCAACTAAATAAAACAATAAAATAATAAGGGAATAATGTAATGTCATGAAGGATTATAACAAAATGTATTTTTAAAATTAATAAAAATTTTAAGACTAAGATACTTAAAAGTCCATGGTTATGAACCCCTTGTCAGTACTGTATCCAAACTCTAGTCCATCAATCTAGAAAAAATCAAGAGTAAGGACCCTCGTGCCTATGCAATCCTTCATCCATGTAATTGACTCAAGTACCAAATAGTGTCCCAATTATGGTGTGACTACAACTTAATAGGATGAAATAATCATGTATAAATATCACCAGCCTCCAAATAAGTTCATGAAATAATGAGATAAAACAATATATTAATTAATTAAACAATTAAATTAATATCACATCAACTTGATTTAGCTCTAGGACATAATATATATAACCATATATGATGATAGTTCTAATCATAACCATATAACCATGAAATAACATGACCTTCCTCGATTCCATGTTAGAATGCCGTTGAGCATGTATCATTACCATGCCAACCATAACCATACAACCAATGTATAAATAACTCAAATATGGGTTAAAACCCACTATATAAGTATTTCAATAGTTAATTAGGTCCGAGACTAGTATTTAATAATTTTAGCCTATATCAGGGCCAAGATCAGTATAAATTCATTTATGTATGTTTTTGGGAAAAGCCAAGTATATAAGCATTTTAGAATTAGTTACAGGGCATAACCCGCTATATATGCATTTCAACATGTCTTAGGACATAGCCCATTATATAATCATTTTAGCATGTAAACCGTTCCAACAACCTATATGATCATTACATAAAATAAATCACAACACAAGTTATATAGGTAATGATATCACAATATCACATCATCAAAAAATGGTTAATTAGGAAAATTATCATTTTCCATTCAATTACAAATTTCAGTAATTATTTTTTTATTAAAATAATAATAAGGGGATAATTTCAATAATCAGGTCAAACCAATGAAAATCTATATCATAAAATCACGAAAAAATTCTTTCTAAACACATGTTAATTAATTAGTCAATTAAATTATTATTAAGGGTTTTCTCAACTAACTGGTATCCATAATCTAGTCCAATAATCAACCGAAGCTTACTAGATTCAAAGTAACAATACAATTCACTTTAAATTTATTCAGGTATGCATTATGTTGGAACAATTGTAATATTTCACATACTGTAAAATTTATGAGACTATAAGGTGAATGTTTAGACCCCTACCTTGTTCTGGAAAATAATTCAATGATTCCAATGATCAGGATATTTAGAATCAAGAGAGGAACTCTAAAATTACATGTGAAAGATCCTAGGGTCAAAAGGAGGAATCTTCATGGATTAATGAAAAAAATAATCATCCAAATGACACCATGAAAATGACTTGGTAGGTAATTACATAGTGTGTAACTCCATTACACATCATGTATTTTTTTGAGGGATACACAATAAAACCCATTACCTCAGCTAAATATTTAATTCACCCGAACATTAAATTTTGTGTGATTAGTTCACGAAATGAAACCACTTCACATCATGAATCCATTCTCAATACGAGTCTGTTAAATTTTACATGTCATGTAAATTATATGTATATGGTTTCAACTCAAATTCATTTTTTAATACCAATCCACCTTTAAGGTTTCTTAACATTCCAAGAACCCTTGGTAACACAAGAATTATTTATACCCAAACTTCATTAATTAAAAATGAATCCATAAACTGATCCCCACATGGATCCTCCCCAGTTTTCTTAAGCTTCCTAAAAACCCATTTTTATTCAATTAAAAAAACATGAACACCAATATTTAAATATGAGAAAAACCTCTATAAAAATATTTTAAATTAATTACTATGAGGTATTCATAAATAGAAAAAGATAGGATATTACACTATACCTTAATAACTTGTCAAGATCATGACTTATTTTAGTGTCACTACCACCTGAGTTGTCTCTTAAAATTTTATTTTATACACCTTTTCTATGAATAATATATTTATTAATTGTGGGTTTATGAGTTATTTTACATCTATTTAATTGAGTTATTAAAGTTTTTTTATAATGTTCTTAGGATTTATGATGGAAAAGACACTAATATACATGTTTCTATAACCATGGCACTTGCCACAAAAATAGAGTATACTAGAGTCCACATCCGAGGGTGTCTCTCATCTTCACTTCCGATGAAAGAGGGACGAATTTTGGAGATGTCCTAACAAATTGGTTTCAAATATCTGGATAATATTTAGGATATATTTTTGGATATGTCACTATTGAAGAATGTATGAGTTTGTTAAGAAAACAATATTACTCTAGCATAGGTGAAAATTTTGAAATGGAGAATAAGTAGAATATGGTATGTTTGGCCACCATATGATTTTATGTAAGAAAATTAATCTTAAAAAACATGGCTTTTGAGATAATATTTATTATGCGGTACAAACCTATGTGTTGAAAATTCCTTATGCCTAATTACACATATTTTTTTTTAATTTAGGTTATTTTTGGGGAAAATAAATTTGGACCTAGTCAATTAATATTAAAATTATTTACTATTCTCATGATAATGATTTTTTGTCGTTATGTTTTATAGGTGACTGGTAGGTGTATTCACTATTTGTTTAATGAATTTGAGTTAAAATAGAGTTCTATGATTGATCATATCGGTTTTTATTTGGAGGAAGTGGATGACTATTTGGAAAAAACTCTATGTGAGTTTCAATGATATCGATTGGAGAAACATGATGGGAGTATCTTCGATTAGAAGGAAAAGTAGTGGTTAGTGTATAATGATATTTCTTTCCACATGATCTGTGGGTAGTGGTAGATTTTTATCATGTTGGCCATTAATTTCTTTAGTAGCATTTCCCGTCATTAGTGGTTCTTTTTAATAGATAATCCTGGGGAGTCTATATTCTTACAAAATTATTTATTGACATAGTTTGATGCTTATATCCATTACTTGATCATGAAGGTATATAGGAGTCATGTGAGGTGGCTTGAGCATAACATAAATTGATATTTTCATCATTTTAGATCAAAACATAATATTTTATAGAATAATTCACACGACATAACTATAATTGTTTCATTCCATTGAATACTATATACATAATAAAATTATATCATAAAATATCTTCAATATAAGAAAAAAAGTTAATTTCACATAGTACCTATCTTAGTCATATCAAACTTAATAACATTCTTTATAACTTAGGGAAATGGAAGAATATGAAATGGTGATCCCAAATTATTTGTAAGAGTTAGCATGGGAGATATAAAGTGATGATAATAAGTTTTCTTAATATAATAATAATGGTATGAGAATATGATAAAAAACAAACCCAATAAGTCATAGACCATAAATCAGGAGTTGTGGAAAAACCTATTTCCATAATAAGAGACATGAGTTATACGAGTGTGGAATCATCAATAATCAATCATCGGCCATGATATCATATGATTAGCATAATAACATGACATATGACTGTAGCATAATAATTGGCATATAAAATCATTTCTTTGATTAAGTATCAATTCCAAAACTATCATAACACAATGGATAGATTCCCATAGTGTATTATATTGACTACCCATTCTATTTTCATTAATGGTCGATAGAATCCTATATTTGATTAGGTCCACTCCAAATTACCTTTATTAATATAATATGATATATCAATATTTTCTAAATACATTAGAGGGTAATATAATTATGAACCCACCATACACTCAATAAAAACCATAAATATGTGTTCATCAATATTAAGAAACAGTTCATCATTCCATCATTTCTTGGTTAACACATTGAAATAATTGAGTTTCATTGAAACATAAATGAAAAATCATCATAATAGTCCTTTTATAGAAACAAGGATATATCATTTATTAATACCCCTGATGAATAATAATATTTCTAAAATAATGTTGACATAGATGAAAAATACATTAATAAAAGATTTAGAAATTTATTTTTAAAAATAAGTGAAAAACTCCTTTTATTTTCTTAGAATTAAAAGAAAATTGAATGGAAACATGGAATATGTATTTCTATTTAATAAAATGGAAAATTATAATTGAAACATGATAATGAATAATGATCATGATGGTAGGAAAAGAAATTCATGGTGTAAGCATAAAAAAAATCTTTTTCACTTTAGTTAAAGGAGTGAAAATTGACCCTTATAGAAAATATAAAATGATTACATCTTAAAACATAGTAAATAATGTAAAATATGTATTTAATATAAACTTAATAAAATATATATGAAGTTAAAAGTATATTATTAAATTATTTTAAAAAACTATACATGGAATAAAAAAATTCCCAACAAAAAATAAGAAATATTGTCACCTTTTCGTAAAAACATAATTTTAGAATTTTGATTACCAAAGAGTTGGTGTGATAAATGAAAAAAATAATTTAAAACCCTATAAATAACCAAATTATAAGAAAATATATGTTTTTTAATTTAGAGATAACATATGATTTACCCCATTTATATTTAAATATTAACAATAATGATTGAAAATGAGTGTTCAACAAAAACCATTACTTTCTATCCTGATAGCATCATACAAGATTTTACCACCTATATAATAATTTTAAATTTATTATAAATATATATAAGAACCATATTCCTAAATATCACCCCATATTTTATTAATTCGAAATTGATGATGAAATATTGGTTAATAATTTTTCACTAAAATCAATATTCTAGGTGTTGAATGGTTTTTTCATACAGTTTTGTGATTTCAGTCCTTGTATTATATTTATAGTTTCATCAAATACTAAATCCTTATAATTTAATAAATATCATATTTTCACTAAATAATATTTTACAAAAATCCATTTCTGGATTTCATGGAGAATTCATTACATCACTTCATGGTGGCAAGAGTTTTCACAAATAGAGATGCGATGCTTTTATTTTTTAATTAAAGGAAATAAAATGAGTTAAATAATAAATTCACCCTAAAAAATCATAATTATATCATAAAAATCATATAAATTATAATTATCATATATATTCCTTAAACCCATAAATATAACTATCCATGTGACACAGTGATGAAAAAGGAAATATATCACTTCATGGAAATGGTAGTCTATTTGTATTCACGAGAAGAAATTTAATTTTTAATTAGATAGAAATTAGATATAAAATGGTTGTTCCATTAACAAATATTAATTTAATATATTAAAGAAACATATTTAATTAAATTATACATATAATATTATATGTATAGGTGGTAAAATAAAAAATAAACTTAAATAAATTCGATTAAGATGATTTCCTATTGTTTGAGTATTATCCTTTGGATACACCCTAAGCGTTCATAGGTTGACTTTTTTTTTTGTGAGTAATAGACCTCTAGTATGTGTGGAGGAATGTTTCTAATATATTTTATGTAGTATTTTCTGAGATAAATTTCTCAAAATTTTATAATAAGTGAGATGTAGAGGTTCTTTTTTATAAGTGAATGGAGTGAAACCAATATAAAATTTAGTAACATTGAATTATAATAAAGAAAATAATCATATAAATTGGAACTAAAAAATAGATATTTATAATATAATGTGATTTATGTTCAATATACTCATCTAATAATTTAAATATAAGGGTTTGGGAGATTTTAAGCCTTATCTCTTCGTCTAACCCACTCGTGAGCCCTTTTAACCCTAACCACGGTGATAAGAATTTTACCAAGATAAATATTTTTTATGGAAGAAACATAAGTTAAAATTATTAAATAGTATGTATTAAAATGATTCCAAATATGTAATATATTTTATAAGATTCAATTCATAGATTTTTTCAAAATTAATTCTAATATCTACAGAAAAATGAGTAAAAATAAATTTTAGTAAAAAGTTTTAATGGAAAAAAATGATTTTATACTCATTATGTTGATTGTGAAAAACTTTTAATGAATGTTAAAATATTTTAGTGAATATATTATAAAAAAATTTCATTATGCATATATATCATAGGGATTGAATTAATTTATTAAAATGAAAATGCATTACATACATAAAAACTATTTTTGAAAAATAACTCTTTTTTACCTTGAGATGATTTTATAATCATTTATAACCTATTGATTACAAATTTATGAATTACCATTCATTTTTATAAATGTTTAAAAAATTATTTTTTGTCTATATAATACTCAAAACGATAGAAAATAAATTATAGATAAATTTTTGTTTTTATAAAAGAATCATTTATGTTTAACTAAATATTACTTAATGAAAATTATATTACATTTGTAGAGAATTTCCTGAAATTTATTAAATTACTATTTCTACTAAATTGTTTCAATAATTTTTATTGAAAGAATTTATTAAAGTTATTAAATTTAAGAAAATTCACACTTCAAAAATACAATTAACTATAATTTTTGTAGGACTGATATAATTTCATTAAGTGACATTGAAAAGTTTTATAAAATGATTGATTTTTAAAATTTCAATTAATTGTCTATTAGTTTCATTTATTTTATACTTCAAATATTGAATTATTCTCTTATGTACTATGTTTGGTGAATAAAAATCTATTTAACACATAATTTTTTTTAAATATAGACACATTCTAAATTATTCGGGTGTTACAACATGAGTTTCTCTATCTTCAACTAGAGAGAGATTGTGTATCAGAGATTGACTCCAGTTCATTAATATTACTAATTTTTCTCATGATATTCTGTTTGAAGTGGAGTCCACATAATTTTTTTTGGAGGTACTATGTCTTGAAATCTAGTCCCACGACACCCCATTTACATTGTTGATATACAGTATGGTGCGGGATAAGGTTGAAGTGATTGAGAAGATGCATGTTAGGACTAGGTTATCTCTAAAGGAAGTCATGAGAACTTCCTAAGAAGTAATACTATGATACAAGGTTCTTATTTATCATGGAAATTGATGTTTTCACTAGTGGGGATTCAGTATCCTATTTTTTTCTTTATTTTAAAGTGGTTATAGTTCATGATCCTTTATCATAAATTTTGGACTAGCATTGTTTAATTATAGAGATCATGTACATCCTTAGTTTTAGTTCCCCGATATCATTATTGATTACTATGTGAAATTTGTATGGTTTCATTTACAGTCACAAAAATAGTTTTCTTTGAATTCATATTAGTATCAACTCTTTGTTCAGCAGAATTATAAAAAATAAAGGGGAGATAATGTTAATAAATGATAAATCATAATATTTTCTTCATCTTCAAGAACATAGTGCTATGCATATACATGGATTTTTCCATCATTAGGGACACAAAAATAGAAAAGTGGGGTCATTTTTTGTTTCATGACATGGATTTTCTATCACAATATAGTCTAGAGATCATGTGAGGTACTATTGGTTTATCTGTTATTATGGATTATGATTTACTTGATTCCTAATATTTCTAAACATTACAATCACTTACTTTGGGTTGATCGATAGGAATCAAGTTAGATATATTTTTAATTACCTTGGTCTTTCCCACACCTTTTAATCGATGGTATATTCTTCCTGAGGCATGTTAAGTATGTGAGATGTTGATGGCGAAACTGTATTCATTAGGGGATTTATTTATACTACTAATATAAACATACAATTTCATTATTAGCATGTATTGGATCTATATTGTGATTTTTGTTATAAATTTATTCCATTGAGATGGTTTTTCAATTAATGTGAAAGGTGAGAGTATATTGTTTTTTCTCTAAAATAATTATCAGATGGGTCATTGGAATATCGAGATATTATTTTCCCAACTGAAAAAGTTTATTTTGAGATCAATAGAAACTAGACAACGGTGTTCCAAAGAGTTGTTTAATATTTTACTAATATCATTATTAAAGAAATTTTAATTATCCCCATTAACAAGATATAATTTTTGATATACATTTACACCCTATATTATCTTTGATTTTTAAGGATTTTTATTATTTGGAACCTTCTAAGTTGCAACTATTGCGGATTCAGATCAATAATCCATTATTGAAGTGTTTATTCCAGCCTAGTGTGTGGATTTGGGGTGATTTTTTGTTATTTTCCAAGATGGAATTTAGCATTATGAGTCCCTTCATAAACAAAAAAGATCATATTAGAATGGATTGTTTTTTTCAATATGGTGAGATTCGATGATGATTGAAGGTGGTTTAAATATATTTTGATAAGTGATTAGGAGCTGATAAAGTTTCTTCCATGAATAAATGGAAAAATTAATTTGAGGATAAAGCTTGAAATATAACATTTAATGAATTAATAAAAATCATGAAAAAGTATTATGTGACATGTGATGTGTTATGTGATGATCTTTTTAGTAGATAATGACCTGTACCAATACTAAATGAATTATTTAAAACTTCCGTGAATGAGTATTTAAGCTTATAACTAGTATTAGAGAGTGAGGAAACTGACTATATATGTCATTAATGATAATAAATCTATTAAGAAATAAATATTATACAATAATTCAAGGGATACCCTTTAAATAAGGTTCTAGCAGAGTTGAGATGATTATGTATTCCCTCCATTTATTTGAAGGAATTATAAGTAATGTTCTTGAAAGTTTGATATAATCCCACAACTTTATGTGAGGATCATAAAAATTTGGTGGCATGAGAATGAATAGGGAGAATGGAAAAGTACATAAAGATTTGGAATTTATACATTATATAACATAGACAATGAACTATTATAAATTTTCAGAAATAATTATATAAATGTTTTCCTAATGACATTTTGCGAATTACTTTTTTATAAGCTTTTATGACTTGTTACCTAATAAATTTGAGTATAGGAATTTAGACCATCATATGACTATAGTATCCAACATTAATCATTGAAGGTGTCATATACCACTTTTCTCTGCATTCAACTGTGATGGGTGTATGGACTTCACTATTTCATCTATTTTTCAAAAGTGTATAACTTTTAATATTTTATGACATAAAAATTCATACTAAATGATAGAAAACACCAAATTCTAAAATTATTCATTATGAATAATATGAGAATAAGACATATTATGTTGATGTTCTCTTTTTCAAGGAATCAAACATGATGATCAATCACATGGTCATTATCCTAGTATAGAATGAAGGAAGACAAGACCTGGAAGAAACTGTATGCTGAGATAAGTTCCACATAGTAAGAGAGGTTTCAACATCACGGTTCCATGCTCATGGAAAATTCAAAATAGCCAAAATAATGGATTTTATGTGAATAATATGTTTTTATATTTGAAATTTAATCTGTAAAATTAATTATAAAAAATTATTGAAATTAAAAGTATGTCATGATAGAGATTCAAATGAGTTTGAATTAGAGGAATAAAATCAGTTTTCTATTCACCTATTTAAATGAGATTGATTCTGAACAATGGTTGAGTTGTTTTAAAATTCTAATAGAAATAATATATTCATTATTCATGTGAATAGAAATGATTTTAAGTAATAATGAATTGATTTTTTATATAATATTGTGATAGAATTTGGACACTATGTGTGATAATTATGAGATCCTGATACATCATTGTATTTAAGAGAGAACCTGAGTTCAAAGTAGGGATGAATTCAAATAAGAGGAGACTTATAGGGCTTGAAAATTTAAATTACTAAAAAAACATGTTCATGTGAAGGACTAGATGTTGATAATTCCATATGACCATGTTTTGAAGAATATATGGACATAAAAACATGAATTGTTACATGATGAAAATAGTTGATCTGATTTTTCTGTAATGGAAGATCATGTGTGTCTTTGGAGCAAAAATACCATGTGACTCTATATTCATAGGACTATAATAGTTAATTTATTGTTACTACTTGTCAATATAATGGTATAACCCATGATTTATGGGTTAACCAATCATGTAAAGGAGTAGATATTTTTAAAAATACACTCAAAATAGTGTTTTTGGTACTATTTCTTATTATTACTATACACATGGGGAGTTAATGATAATTAATTGTGTGGATCATAGTATTAATAAGTATAAGAAATTTATTTCAAGAAGAAGAATTAAAAAAAATACCATTTATCCCCCATCTCAATGTTAAATCTAGCTTGGGGAATCACAAGTAGTATCAAAGTCATGTTACCTCTTCTAGATCCAAGGATTTATCGAGTATAGATGATAAAAATTCTATGAATATATAATGTGTCCCATATTTTTGTGGAAAAAAAATCACAACCAGAGGAAAAGGGTGTTATCATTACTTTTATCTATTTCCCTAGAGTAAAGAGTTGCTACAATTGTTCATTTTACACCCATTATATTGGGAGGAAAATTATTTTTATGATAAGATAAATTTAGAGGAATATAAATAAGAAAAAATTTACATTACGATTTCTTTATCCAAAAATTTATACACAATGTTATGGGTCCCCAATCTTTCTAAGAGATCTGGGAAATATTGATGTCCACTTTTGAAAGAAATATCAATGTCATAAAAACTAAGTTATAAGTCTAGATGAGAAAAATTTTAAGGAATAATTATAGATGAATATGATATAAATTAAAAATAATTTACAGTGTTTAATGATATTGGGAGTAACATCCGAGGTGTTTGTGAGATGTGGGATGATTCCACTATTATCAAAAAACTAATAAGTAATTTTCCCAACCAGCTTGATCAAAATGTATCAGCCCTAGAGAAGAGAGAAGACACGATTTTTGATGAATTAAATAATATTATCATTAATTATGTGATTAAAAATGATCTAACATTCATGGGAAAATTAAATATGATATTGATTTTAATAAAAACACAAATGTAAAATAAAATGAACAGAAAGTCGCAAAATAAAGTTATTTTTATTATGATAAGGATGATGAATAATTCAATGAAAATGTTTCCCTTCTATAAAAAATATTTATAAGGGGAATGCAAAAATAAAAGATAAAGAAACCAATGAGTTGGTAAAACTATAAAATCATTGGTCATTTTGCATATTATTTTCCAAGGAAGAAGGTTTAAAAATCCGATTCAGATAAGAATGAAGTGAAATTAAAAAATTACAAAATGAGTTTGAACAAAAAATATATTTTCAATAGAAATAAAATTAATTTTATAAGGGAAAAATTGAATTATCACGAAATTAATCAGATGGTGAATTCAATTTCATGGCTCTTGTTGAGAAAGGACTTACTAGCTTTAACAATGATAATGAGGAATAAAGGTAAAATCTAGAGTTGTAGCTAAAAGGTGAGTAGGAAACATGTCTTGAGAAAATTACATAGATCAAGAATGAAAATATAAAATAGGTAGAATATAAATAAAATTTAGCTAATGATAATAAAGAAAATTTCATAGGGGAAGTCACATACATTGATAAGATCATGAGATAAAAAATAAATATAGTCTAGTAGAAGATGTTATAAGTTGATCTTGAAGAAAAAATATTTATAAGAAGAGAAGATATGGTCATGACCTAATCCATGTTTCTAACATCCCATAAAAAGTTGGAAATGATCATAGATGACTTTACCAAAGTAGATAAATGTTAAGGATAATATTTTCAATAATAAAAAAATAATATTACTAATATTTTGGTAAAGACTAGTCTTAACAAATAAAAATAGATTAGTTATTCCAAACTATGAAATTATAGAATTTAAATTGGCTATTTATGGATCAAGAAGAAGAATGGGATGTGATCTTACAAAATAAAAGATGAAATAAATAGGGTAAAAAATATCTATCCTTATGAAAAATCATGTTAAATATATTGTAGTAAAACATTATTATTTTACTAGACAGATTCATGAATGATCGAAGTTCCAAGGATTCTTCTAGTGATGTGGTGTATATAGATAAAAATCCTAATATGTCACTACCTAGGAATCTTAAATAACTAAGGGGAATATTTTTTTATCTTATAAATGATTTAGAAAATATGATAGATGGTTTTTTAGAATACATCCAATCAGTCCACCTAAAACTGATATAGGTGCCTAGATGAAATATAGGATATATGTGAACATGAAGGTCATAGTGCTGAGTATTGTATGAATATTCTTCCTAGATAATTTCCCCATGATGTGAAAAGGAATAAATTTCAGAATATATTATTGGATAAGTCAAAAAAAATTGAAAATTTCATGAATACATATCAGATTCAATGGAGGATATGCTTGTAAAGGATAATGCCTAATTTTATTGGCCAGACCAATATAATATGATCAATAATTTAGATAAATCCAAAATTTATCATGACTCTATAGTTCCCCTAGGGTTTTAAGAAATACATTATTTCCATAAACAATATGTCTATAATCCTAAAAAATTATTTCTCTTTTTACAAAGGAATTGAAATGGATTAGGTAAAAAGTCATACCATACTAGGATTAAACAAATTACTCTTTATTGTTTCATAGTAAAATAGTATAACCAAAGAACATGAAAGTTTTTATTATACATCATGGATGATTACATCCATTAAAAATATAAAAAATTAAAAAGGTACAATAAATTGAAGAGAATAATACCTTTTGAACAATCATCTCCCTTGGACCACCATCAACATTAAGAACCACCACGAGTATAACATATCTTATAATGATAAATAACTATAAAGAAGGAAAATTAATATTGTGATATCAAAAATGAAAACATTGGAAATGGGAATTGAGAATTAAATGAATTTAGTAAGGTTGTATATATTGAAATTAAATATGGATATTTTAAATATGGTCATTACAAATATGGCCATTGAAAACATCAACATTGAAAATATGATCAATGTAGATATAGTCATTGGAAATATATCCAATAGGTACACTTATGTCATGTATTGATAAGGAGTAAATTTAAACTTATATATATCATAAAGAATTAATATATGATATTAAAATGTTATGAAAATATATTTATTATCTTACTTATAAATATTACTATCAACATTAAAAGAATGACATATTTTTTATATAAATAATCCAACGAATGATTTTAATATCAGTATATATGTAAAATTGACTTTTTGAATATAAATAATTAATTTTAATGGTATTTGTTAAAGTGTATTTAGTATAAAAGAAATATTTTTTTAAGAACAAGTTTTTATGTATTTTATATATTATCGTAATCAATTAAATTGATCACAGTTAAAATATTATTACATATGAACTAAAATATCAACATCATTTATGTTATAAATTAAAATGAAAAAATAATGATAACACATAATTTTTTAGAACACTATTTTTCAATAAAAGTAGTTTATTCTTATATTTTTTATTTTTTTATAGGAAAATATATGCATTTTAGAATTTTAATTAGATAAAATTAAAATATTATTTGGATTTATTATGTAAAAAAAAATTTAAGATGAATGTTTTTTGATTTTTATGATACATTTAATTATTAGGTGAATAATGATAAATAATGTTTTTACTAATACTATGACTTTTATGGAATTATTATAATTTAATAATGTATTTAAAATTTAAGAAATGTTTTTATTAAAAAATATTTATTTTATAATTTAACCTATAAATTTTAAAATATTTATTAGTGTTTACAAAACTATGATTAATATTTTAGAAAGAAATTATTATATTTCTCAAAAATTTGTTTTAATACATCATATATTTACTATATTAAAATTAATTTTAATACTTTTAGAAAATGAATTAGAAAAAAAGGACTTCAGATTTATAATTATTAAGTCTAAATTATCTAATAAGTATCACCTTGTTTTTAGTAATTAATATCATGTTACCCTTACTAAAACCAATTTATCATTGTAAAATCTAAAATGGTAAAAGTAAAAATCCATGGGGTAGAGGGTTTGAGACCTGTTTCAAACAAGTGTTAAATAACTAGATAGAGGATTTTTATACTATATATCTTCTTCACACAAGATTATAAAACTTTAGATCTAAATTTATTAAGAGTAAATTACCATTATTTAAATGTTTTGGTTATTTACAAAAGTTTTTATCAATTTTCCCTTATAAAAGGGGCTCTCTACTCCTCACTTCCCCTTAAAATATACTTATTAATAGCCCAAAATATACCCAAAAAATATCCTAAAAATACCTAGATACTGAAAATTGTTATTTCTCATCTCAAAAGACCATCCCCCAATGGCTTAACCCCCTTCAAAAATCAAGTAATCCAATAAGTGAGGTATAATTTCCTAACCTCCTTTTCTCAGTTATATTTATTTTTGTGCACTACGTATTATTCAAATTTAGTTACACCATTTTTAAATGATAAAATATGAATTTTTATGAATCCATTTTTTTATTATATTTATTGAACAGTAATTGACAATGTTCACCCATTTCCATTAGGAAAAATAAAAATGTGAAACATGGGTACGTGGAGACAACCACCTCCAAAAATAAATTGGCTTATTTTCCTTAAACAAAAAACATGGAAATTTTTAAAATATAATTTAATAAATAATTATTATATTTATAACTTATTTATTATTCTTTAATACTAAAATATTGATCTTCTTTATACCATTCCCTAATAAACAAAATCATTATCCATACATATTCATTGACTACTGCCTCTATGGTATAATAAAATTTGTTTTCCAATACCAACTTTAATGGATAGATATAATAAATATTTTGAGGATAAATATTCATTTTACAATTTTAATAAGGTTTTTTAATAAAAAATTTATATCCTCTTAATGTAATGAGTGATAAACAGACATTATAAAATAAATCTTCTTAAACTAGAGAACCAAGTGGGAATGTAATTTATTCATATTTTGTAATTGATTCGTATCCATCACACCTTCTATTAATTATTTATAATTTCAATATATTAAACTAATAAAACTAAAATATATCATTATTCTACTAGTAAAATTATATTTAAACTAAATTACCTCATAATTATCTACTAATTATGGTATGTTCATGTTGGGGCCTGTTTGACCACCTACTTGAACAATAACATGAAATTATCTCATGGATTATTATTAAAACAATATTAATGACATAATGTTATATAAATATTTTAATTAATCATTTTTTGATTCTAGAAGTATTATATCAATATTTAACAAAATAAATAAGAAAAAAAATTCCATGTTTAAGATCACCAAAATTTGTTTATTATTGATTTTATCTTTAAGGAAAAACTAAATCTCTCATGAAAGGATCTTTAAAATTAATAATTCATTACAATAATTCATTATGGTATAATTAATGGTTTCTGAATGGTGGAATTTTGATTAAGATAAAAAACCAACACTCCTCCAACAAAACTATTATAACCCATCAACACTCGATATGGGAAAAAAGTAAAAACAAATATACATCCATATATTGAATTATTATCATTTATGGGAAAAATGGTAATAGTAATGAATATGTTTATAGGGGTATTAATTAATAATTTTAATTTAATTATGATCTATGTCTGGTGGAAGTGCATACTGAATCATGAACAATTAAGGATTTTTATCTAAAGTCCTCTCTTTGTTACATGATTAGTATTATTCATATTATTTATTTTACGTTGTGTATATACTACTTAAATTATTTATTATATAATGGAATACATTTTTTTGTGGATGTTTTAGTTCAATTTAAATCATTCTATTTCAAGGAGTTCGTATGTATATTCTCGTCATGTCGTAATGGATTTAGTTAACATAATTCTCAATCATTGATTTATAATTATTCTTCTTTAAAATATTTAATATATATTGGATAAATATTCCATGTGATGTTATTCTGTGTTATCATATGTTTGAATTTCATGGATTTATATTTTAACCACATAATCCCCTTTTCAAATGTTTAATACATCATGGACCATGTTGTTAATAAGAGAATATATTAACTCAAAACACTTTAAATGAGTTATATAGTTTATTAAAAACTTTTAACACCATTATTCTATTTATTGATTGATTTATTAGTTTATATAAGGATATATATTATCTTTCTGTAGAGAATGTCTCTTTCTATTCAAATGTCTCCACTTCATCGTTCTGTTACCTAAATGTATATCATCAAAAATAACAAACCTCCATATTGTAATTGGATATATATTTCAGGTCAATATTTTCCATTCCACCAATGTTATATCCTCATTTTAGTAATGGTAATACTGATTCTTTTATATGATTATAATAATTCCCATTACCATTTTAAAAATTAAAATCTAAAACTCTTTTTTCAATAAGGGTTTCGAAAAAATGGTATTTCAAAGTAATTTCAAAACATTAAAAATAAAATGTTTTATCTTACACCTCAAATATCATTTGATAATGTTTATAAAAATTCAAGGATTTAGTTTTTGATGTTTATTTTTCTATAGTGAATTATTTCCAATGTTTTAACTCTACTGTTTTTAAAATAAAATTTGAAAGTGACATACAACTTCATTATCCAGTGAATATAATGAAAATGATATCTTTTGAAATTTTCTTGGGGAATATATAATTCCACCCCCTTTGATTTTTTATTTGATATTTTATCTACAAATATTAATGGTTTAAAAAAAATATTTATCTCATATATTTTTGAAATAATTCATTTAAAGTGGATCCAAAAGATCAATGATATTTCTTATTTCGAATGTGATCTTTAGAAAACACCTAAAAATTATTTTTCATCTAATAAATTTTCCTTTAACATATCAGATGCATGATCAAGGATATTTTTTAATTATAACCATTCACCTACTTTCTCTAAATGGGTTATGTAATGTTCTTCCCATTAGGAGAAATGATCCATCATTTCCTTTATCAAGACTAATTATTTTCAATGTCTAAAAATAGTTTTTCTTTTGATGCCTCTCCTAAATGAATACCCTATTTTTGATTCCTAAGATTTAAGGGTGTTCACTTAAAATCCATACATCAATTAATTCTATAAAATTACTATGTTCACTGTATACTATTTATCTATATTGTGTTAATACCCTATAGCTTATTATGTTTATTGAATAATATTTACCTTTAATGTCACTTGATATCATTGAATACCCATTTATATTACATGGTATTATCATGTTCTGATTATTTATAGAATTATATATGATTTAATTATGTAAATATATTTAAAAGGTATATAAGACCAATTTTATTTGAATTATTTCTTTATGATGATTGAATGAAACCCATTTTCTAACTAAGGGTTACTTCTAAAAAATACAAATAATGAATGAATTTCATTGGAATGTTTTATAAAACCCATTCATATTTCTGGGTTTTAATAATGTTCTTGTTAGATTTTTATTATGGAATAAATGTTTATGTTTAATCATTGTGTGATGGATAAGCCACATATAACCCTATAATGCAATTTTTAAATCTTTTAAATCACATGATATAATTGTTAATGGAGTGGGGTTTCTCAATCCATAATAGGAAACAAGTTGTGATGAATGATCCACTATGGGAATAGAATTATGATACCCGATGCACTATGAGAAACATGTTATGATTCCTGATCCGCAATTTTTAGTTTCTATTCATATTTTTGTGTCACAATATTTTTATATGTGACAATGCTATGGAGCTGACTCATGATTTAAGTCTCATGTTTTTTCATGTCTTTATAACATGGCATGTGTTTGAACATATGGGATTATATTCTCTCTTATTATATAATACGAACATTCTTATGAATTCCATATTCTTTTAATCATAGATTCTTCACCCATATATAATTTCCCATCTTATTTTTCACAACGTGGGTAATATTTTGATATATTTATTATTCCCTTACTGATAATTTGAGCTCACCTCTTTATTATGCTTATATTTACCAAATCACGAGGATAGGTTTAACTTATGATATGTATAGGATAATATATAATATGATGTAATAAATGTGAAATATTAAGAAGCACTCCAAAAACAATATACTTATGTATTTAGTCACAAAATACACTAAACCTCTCGAGTCTCAGGGTGTTGAGATAATTCAGTAATATAATGTTTAAAATAATAAAATGATGTAAAATAATAGAATTTATAACTTGGTTTTCCTTATTTGGTATTAGAGTAAAGTTTATTTATTTTTGGATATTAGTTTAGTTACCTTTGATGTTAGTGTTAGATAACCTTAGTGATGACCCCAGTGACAAGTCTAATTATAGAAAGATATCCAAAAATGATGGTTAGAGTTTTCCATGGTGGGTATACAAAGAAAACATTCCTATATAGATACTATAATGTGGATATTACTATAGAATATATTTATATTGGGGTTATCACCCAATAAACAATTGGTTGATAATTGACACGACCATCACATTGATGCATTATGAGTGGGCCTGAGACTGCACACATGGATAAACACACCTAGGGGATATTATTTTGTTCATAATTTTCTCATTATAAACTTCTTTAAAATATTTATTTTATAGTTACTTTTTGGGATGATGTTGTTAAGAATAATATAACCTAAAATAATGTAATTGGATGAATTGAATAATAACATTATAATGTAAAATTGTAGAATATTTTAAGGATGAATCCATTTTATGATATTGATTATGATGAAAACATATGTTGTTAAATTTTCATCACTATTATTAACCCTTTTTGGTTATAGTGATAGAAATAATGAGAAGGAACTGAGTTAACAATAGATGTGTGCTATAATGAATTGATTTTATTTATGTTCAAACCATTATAATTGGAGATGGAATGAGAAATATAGTGATTATAACAAACCAACTACCATTAAATATGATTAATATTGTATACTACAGATGAAATCTTGAGTGTATTAAAGAAGATAAATACATATAGTTATAAAATTACATCAAATAAAGATGATAAGTGAAGGAATATTCAACCACCTATATATCAAAAATTTAGGATGAAGTGACAATTATATTTCCTCAATAAGATTGTGTGATACTTTAATTGTCTAAGAGGGGGTCATAAAGAATAAAACAAATCATGGAAAATGAATATTTTGGTTAAAAAAACTGAAATAAATAGATATCCTCATAAAGTAACATTAATAATCCAATATAATATTAATGGGATCATGTGAATAATCTAATTAAATTACCTAATCTATGAAATAAAAAGGATGATTAGTATCACCAACCTATAATAAAAAATGGATAACAGGTTTTCTATACTACTCCCAAGGTGGAACTAGATATTTAAGGTATACATGCTGTTCAATTTGGAGCTTTAGATGTCCTTTTAGAATTTGATTCTATGAACTATAGTATATCAAAATGGTTTTTAATATTATTAAATCACCTATATAATTATTTAATTGTCAACAAAAATGTAACACCCCAAGCTTCTACGGTACACTTCTTTTTGAATAATGCGATAGCGTGTGTTGTACGCAACATTGAGTTCTAACAACCAATCAAACTAGCCGTTATGAATAGTAATACCTACTTTTTAAAATTATATATATATTATATTTCAAAATGGACTTCATTTTTGGATTTGTAATATCTAATTTAGCCTAAGGTGAAAATTTGGTACTTTTCGGATAACTTTCATATTTTGATGAATAGTGAAAATTACTAAATTTTAATTAAAAACAACTTTTTAAATCAAAATAATTAATAGTGATAAATTATGAATTTTAGTAGTTTTAAAGTATATTTAGAATATATTTTTACCATTTAATATAATGTTGGTCATTGGACATAATTTTACAATTAAACCGAACATAAACAAGTGTCAATCTTTTGATAGTTATTATCTCTTAAAAACACGCTTTTTGTTTTGACAGCGGGAATTAATTTTAAATTTATTTCTGCCACTTCTGTGTTTTGAATTTAGGAAAATGGATTCCATATTTGGAATCAGGATGTTCAAATTGTGTAAATAGGTAACTTTTATTTTTAGACATTTTGAATAATTACTGCGGTAAATATTTTATTTACCATGGTTAAGGGTAAATCCGGTAAATAAGGGTTAAAAACTAATATTATAATAATACTAAATTACCATAAAAAGTGTCTTAACCCTATTGGTTGATACATGGTCTACCATGAGCATCTTTGGGTCGATTTTGGGACCCCATGGATCCACTTGTAAGTGATAACGACACTTTATTTTAATTAAGTTAAAATGAATACAAAAATGACATAAGCATATATATTTTAGAAAAACAATTGTTAAATAGGGTTATATGTGTTGGATTTTAGATTATAAATATTCATTAGAAAGATAAACAGATTTACTACATAATTATATTTTATTTATAATTTTTAGACAATAAATAATTTATTTTATTTATGACACAATGATGATGCGGTAATTACTATAATAGTGAAAAATTAAAATAATTGATATTATAAATACCCAAATAAATATAATATGAAACTTTTAATGAATTAAAATAATTTTCTAGGATAATATGATATATTAGGATTGATTTAATTGACTTTTTTCGAAGTAATAAATCTGTTATGAGTTTCACAAAAATCAACTATTGAATAGTGTCAAAATTGACATAAAAGAGTTCTTAAAACAAATATTATATTATTAATTGATATTAAATTCCTAAAAATCTAAGGTTCGGCCAAGAGACTTATATCATGATATGTTAATCATTAATGGACCACTTGGGGGTCTCTTGGATGTATGTAGTAAGTTTATTAACCAAATTATATAAAAATACAAAGAGACATTGTAAAAGTGAAACTAATTAACTTAGAGTTAATACTTAAAGATAAGGTTAATATAAGTACCCAAACCTGTCTAAATTATATTGGTTGAGTTGTTTTCGACCCATACCAACCTTAAACTTTTAATAATAAACTTTGGATCCATTATAAACCAAATATTAATTTATTATAAATTAATATTTCTAGCTTTTCCAAAGGTGCCCCTCACCCCTCTTATAAAAGGGCACTCCTCCTTCTCATTTCTTCACACCTTCAAAGCCTTTTGGTTCGGCCAAACTCTTCCCAAATACTCTCCAAAATTCACTCACTACAACCTAGGGGCCTTAGTTTGATCAGAAATCCAACCTAAGGAGCCCTTTTTATCAAATCAAAAGGAAGAACCTGAAGAAGAGGTAATGTTTTCACCACCCCTTTTCAAGTTCATTTCTTCTTCCACTTCTTATTTCTTTGTTCTTACCATTCTAAAATAATAACTCTAGTATCTTACATATACTGTGATGTTATTATAAATATGGTACAACCATATTCAGTATTCTATCCACCCTTTGAATAACATGTCGCCATACGTGCGTACGTACGGCTTACCGTCTCCACGTCGTGGTGTAATTGTTATTCAATATATTATTATTTGGATGGGTATAATAATGATGTGTAACTCATGTAAATAATAAATATAACATGTTAATGATTCTGTATATATGATATACCATCCATTTATATATTATTTTAATATCAAAAGAATGATATTGTCGCTCGTGCGTACGTACGGACTACCGTCTCCACGAACGCGATGAGATTCATTCTGCATCGTATCCATTCAAGTATAATTATCATTTGATGATTTAAAAATGATGTTTGAGGACTTGATATCATTCTGGATATGAATAATATACAACAAACATGGCTTATGTAACAAAACATTTAAAAGAAAATGAGTAAGTTAACACCCGAAACGACGATAATTCTAAGATATTATTAACAGATCAATGTTAAAAGATCATATATGATATCATATTAATATATATGATCCTTGTATAATTTAATAACAATTATTTCACCATTATACAGGAGGTTAACCTACCCCAACCAAGGAAAAGTACAAGGTAAGGGGTTTTCATCTCACTCCTTATTCCCGTGAGATTCATACCATGTTGCCACCATTACCTTTTGTGTGATGTATGTACTACCCATAATTATATTCTTTGTGTAATACACTTTAATTTATGTTTATTTACATATTCATTGTAGGATACCTCTTTCATGGGTTTTATGTTTCATAAGTTACCAAATTGGTAAGGGTTATTTCACAATCTCTTCATTATCCGAGGTTGTTTATACGTAATAATCTACTGGGATTTCTTTATCATCCACATCCATGTTTCTTCGAAATGTATTTCAAAACATATTTATTATTTACAAGAATATGAGTTAAATTCATTTATACCCTTGTTTTACTTTTTAAAAGAGGTTTATAAAGGAATATTTCCGTCGTTTTCAAAACAAGGTCCTTTTTAACCTTTTCGACAGAATTATGGTAAGAATGTTTTTTTAACTTATACGGCGGGTGCGGCTATTTTCCGCCGTTATAAAATCTTCAAAGCTTCCCTTACAAGATTATAAGAATATTTTCAAATAAAATGTTTTATTTTATATGGATCTTAAATGATTTCAAAATAAAAGGAGATATTTCTTTTAAAAGAATTTTGATTTCATCTATGTCAACATCCTTTGATGGATTTTAAGATTATTTGAAGTTGATTTATTATGATATAAAACTTCTATATTGTATTGAAGGTTTTGTGATATGTTTGACTGTGGATGTGCTATTTTTATACCATTCATAGTTTATGGTGAAAGTATTGACATTTCGTATGCTAGTTTTAATACGAATGTTTATGTTAAGTTTAAACCTTTTCATATGGGAACACATTGGACTTAATATGTGACGGGTGGAGCCCGCTATAGCTCCTCGATGCATCGGTAGGTCTCATGAGAAAAACTAGTGTCTTGGCACAAGGCCTTGACAAAATCTTATTTGTAGTCTTGGCACGAGGCCTTGGCTATGTGGTTATGATAGTCTGGCATTATGCATTCCATCATTATGAAAGTGGTTATTGATTTTTCATGCGATTATTCGATTAGTAGAATAACCATGTGAATAATTAAATGGCATTATTTCATTTTATTTATGCCATACTATGTTAAAAGTTCAAGTTTAAAAGGCTTTTGTTTTAGTTATACATTGCCTTAAATGTTTATTCTTATTTATGAAAGTTTCCGCTATATTGTTATCCTTACTGGGCATTTGAGATCACCCCTTTTCTATGTTTTATTTTTCCCAGGAAGTGAAGAATGAAATTATGAATGACCTGCAGGGATATTATGTGGGGATATTAGTGTGGATTATGGAGACAATATGTTGTTGTAGTAGTTTTTCATTTTATGATGTAATGTAAGACTTATGAATATATCTAGTGTTTCCAAGACTACTAAACCAATCGGTCTTTCGAGATTTGATCTTTCTTGTGATCATGCCAATGTTATGTAATAATGCACCGACTCTGGGTAACTGGGGTCGGGGCGTTACAATTGGTATCAGAGGAAGTTTAGTACAAACCATGGAAGCTAGATTTAGATAAACTCTGATTAGAGCACGTAGACCTAAGATGAACTTTGAGGATTAGTATAGAAGAACTTCCTTGAATTTTGGTATTGTAGAGATTTTGTGAGTTTTACGAGCAATACATCCCTGTCTGGATACGAGAAGGTAGAGGCGGCTCTGGCATAGATGTACCTAGGGGTAAAACCCGAAAACACCGCTTTGAGCTAGACTCGAACGGGAACTGGTGCACGACAACGGGCCTTGCTGCACTCTTGGTTATGACACTCCCGGGGGATATGCTTAGGATAACTCTCATTTTCTTTATAAATAATTTTGATGGGATTATGAGTATATACTTCCTCAAAGAAAACATTCTTATGATTATGGATTATATCCATAAATAGTTCAATTTATGTTAAGTTTTTTATAAGTATGGGATTATGTATTTTGATTCATAAACTGATCTAGTTTATGCCATTGTTTAGAAATGGCGCCTAGTGGAAGAAATGGAAACCGTATCAATGCATGCACTCCATGTAGGGATTGCCCTCCTGCTCAAGATAATTATAGTGGGGCTGGTGATGAAACTGGTGCCGATCAGCTAATCACCATACTGGGACAACTTACTCAGGTTATGAATAATAACCTTACCCGTATGGATCACCCTGATCCGCAGCGTGGAGGATCAATGTTAGATCGATTCATGAGGCAACAGCCACCAACGTTCAATGGGATTACAAATCCCTTAGTAGCTGAGAAATGGATATTTTCCCTAGAGAAAATATTTCAGGATTTGGAGAGAAGTGAAAGGGAAAAAGTTATCATGGCAGTTTACCGCCTCACTGGAGATGCTGATCAATGGTGGTCATCGATTCAAAACATGAAGGAAGATGATGAAGTATCAAATATGGAATGGAGGGAGTTCAAAGATCTGTTTTTAGAAAAATACTTTCCTCGCGACCATCGTGCAGATATGGAAAGGCAATTTCTGAGTCTGAGACAAAAGGAGGATGAGAATGTCACAAAGTATGAGGCTAACTTTACAAGGTTAGCGAGGTATGCTGGAGATTATATTCGCAACCCAAGAAGTAAGATTGATCGTTTCTTTGATGGGTTAAAACCATTTCTCCTTCGAGCATTAGTCTCACAATCCTTTTCTCTGTCGAGCATTAGTCTCACAATCCTTTTCAATTATTGGGGAGGAAGAGAATGAAATAACTGTCGGTGAGGAAAGGAATGTTCAAATAGAGGATGTACCTGTTGTGAAAGAATTTGTAGATGTATTTCCAGAAGATTTACCTAGACATCCTCCAGAACGAGAAGTTGAGTTTTCCATTGATTTGATTCCTGGATCAAGGCCTATATCGAAGACCCCTTATAGAATGGCCACTGTAGAGTTAGTAGAACTAAAGAAACAACTAGAGGAATTGAGTAATAAGGTATTTATTCGCCCTAGTGTTTCTCCATGGGGAGCCCCTGTTCTTTTTGTTAAAAAGAAAGATGGATCTATGAGGTTATGTATCGACTACAGGGAGATCAATGCTATAACGATAAAGAACAAGTATCCCCTACCTCGTATTGATGATTTATTTGACCAACTTCATGGAGCTCAATACTTTTCAAAGATTGACCTTCGATCTGGATACCATCAGTTGTGTGTGAAGAAGGAAGACATTCCGAAGACAGCATTTCGAACCAGGTACGGGCATTACGAGTTTACTGTAATGCCGTTTGGATTGAATAATGCACCCTCTATATTCATGGATCTGATGAATAGAGTTTTCAAGGAGTATCTCGATGAATTTTTGGTGGTATTTATTGATGATATCTTGGTATACTCCAAAAACTACGAAGATCATGAAAATCACTTGCGCATTATCTTGAAGACTCTGAGGAGGCATGAATTATATGGGAAGTTTAGCAAGTGTGAATTCTGGCTTCATGAGATTTCTTTTCTTGGCCATATTGTCTCTAAATATGGAATCTCTGTTGATCCTTCTAAGACCAAGGCAATCCAAGAATGGCCAGCACCTACGAGTATAACTGAGGTACGCAGTTTTATCGGTTTGGCAGGTTATTATCGACGTTTCGTCCAGAATTTTGCCCGATTGGCTAACCCATTAATGAAGCTAACACGTAAAGGGGTTAAATTTTTTTGGACAAAAGAGTGTGAAGAATTTTTTGAAGAACTGAAGAAAAGATTAGTCAATGCTCCTATATTGAATCTACCATCGGGGAATTATGGGTTCGTTATTTATAGTGATGCATCAAAGAAAGGACTTGGCTGTGTCCTTATGCAGAATGATAGAGTTATTTCCTATGCATCACGACAGTTGAAAATTCATTAACAAAACTATCCGACTCATGATCTCGAGTTCGCAGCTGTGATCTTTGCTTTGAAGATATGGAGGCACTACCTCTATGGTGAAAAATGTGAGATTTATACTGATCACAAGAGTTTGAAGTATATTTTCTCACAAAAAGAACTCAACATGAGGCAAAGGAGATGGCTTGAATTACTCAAGGATTATAATTGTACGATACACTACCACCCGGGGAAGGCAAACAAGGTGGAAAATTATTTGAGTAGAAAAGACCATGGAGTTTTGAACAATATGAGAATTGAAAGGGATCCAATTTTCATGGATCTAGTGAAGATGGACATGGGAATAACCAGGGAAGACGAAACATCGTTTCTTTTTCAAATGGTTGCCAAACCATCTTTAATAGAAATGATTAAGAGTACTCAGACCGATGATGAATAATTTCAAAAGAAGATTGAAGCTGTGAATGATGGGAGATTGAGAGACTTTGTGTATGAAGATTGAATTTTGAAAATTGGGAAGAGACTTTGTGTTCCCGATATACCTGATCTAAAAAGGGAATTGCTGGATGATGCTCATAGTTCCAATTTCTCTATACACCCTGGGAGCACCAAAATGTATAGAGATTTGAAGGAACATTTTTGGTGGGACAACATGAAGAGGGAGATTGCTGATTTTGTGTCAAGATGTATGGTTTGTCAACAAGTGAAAGCTAGAAGGCAACAGCCTGGAGGAGTCATGCAACCTCTTCCCATACCGGAGTGGAAATGGGACAATATTACGATGGACTTTGTCATGGGGCTACCAAAGACTCCTAGAAGGAATGATGCAATATGGGTTATTGTTGATCGTCTTACCAAGTCAGCACATTTTCTTGCTATAAGAGAAGATCTACCCCTGGAACGTCTAGCAAGACTATATATTAATGAAGTTGTGAGACTTCATGGAGTACCCTTATCAATTGTTTCTGATCGTGATCCCCGTTTTACTTCAAGATTTTAAAAAAGTATTCAGAAATCCCTGGATAATGAACTTCATTTGAGCACTGCTTACCACCCTCAGACAGATGGACAATCAGAACGGACTATTCAGACCTTAGAAGACATGTTGAGATCTTTCTCACTTGACTTTCAGGGTATGTGGGATCAATATTTACCACTGGTAGAATTTTCATATAACAATAGCTTCCATTCGAGTATTCAGATGGCACCATATGAAGCGTTTTACAAAAAGAGATGTCGTACACCAACCTGTTGGGATGACATTGGTGAAAGAAAACTTGTAGGCCCAGAACTGGTGGAGGAAATGGTGGAAAAGGTGAAAGTAATCCAAAATCACATCAAAGCAGCTCAAAGTAGGCAGAAGAGCTATGCCGATAATCGAAGGAAGGATTTGGAATTTCAAGTCGGTGATCATGTTTTCCTGAAGGTATCTCCATGGAAGGGAGTCATACGTTTTGGTAAGAAAGGTAAATTGAGTCCCAGGTACATCGGACCTTTCGAAATTCTAGAACGAATTGGGGTTGTAGCTTACCGATTGGCAATGCCGCCAAGTATCTCCAAAGTTCACGATGTGTTCCACGTATCTCTGTTGAGGAAATACATGCCTGATCCTACGCATGTACTCACCTATGAGGAATCAGAACTGGAACCCGATCTTTCCTATTGTGAAGATCCCATCAGGATTCTTGATACGAGAGAACAAGTACTGAGAAACTGGACGACGCGTCTGGTAAAAGTTTTGTGGAGAAACCATAAGATGGAAGAGGCAACGTGGGAACCCGAGGAACTTATGATGAAGAACCACCCAAGTCTTTTCATGCGATAGTATTCTAGAAATTTCGAGGACGAAATTATTTGAAGGAGGGTAGAATGTAACACCCCAAGCTTCTACGGTACGCTTCTCTTTGAATAATGCGATAGCGTGTGTTGTACGCAACACGAAGTTCTAACAACCAATCAAACTAGCCGTTATGAATAGTAATACCTACTTTTTAAAATTATATATATTTTATATTTCAAAATGGACTTCATTTTTGGATTCGGAATATCTGATTTAGCCTAAGGTGAAATTTTGGTACTTTTCGGATAACTTTCATATTTTGATGAATAGTGAAAATTACTAAATTTTAATTAAAAACAACTTTTTTAATAAAAATAATTAATAGTGATAAATTATGAATTTTAGTAGTTTTAAAGTATATTTAGAATATATTTTTACCATTTAATATAATGTTGGTCATTGGACATAATTTTACAATTAAACCGAACATAAACAAGTGTCAATCTTTTGATAGTTATTATCTCTTAAAAACACGCTTTTTGTTTTGACAGCGGGAATTAATTTTAAATTAATTTCTACCACTTCTGTGTTTTGAATTTAGGAAAATGGATTCCATATTTTGAATCAGGATGTTCAAATTGTGTAAATAGGTAACTTTTATTTTTAGACATTTTGAATAATTACTGCGGTAAATATTTTATTTACCATGGTTAAGGGTAAATCCGGTAAATAAGGGTTAAAAAATAATATTATAATAATACTAAATTACCTTAAAACGTGTCTTAACCCTATTGGTTGATACATGGTCGACCATGGTCATCTTTGGGTCGATTTTGGGACCCCATGGATCCACTTGTAAGTGATAATGACACTTTATTTTAATTAAGTTAAAATGAATACACAAATGACACAAGCAAATATCTTTTAGAAAAACAATTGTTACATAGGGTTATATGTGTTGGATTTTAGATTATAAATATTCATTAGAAATATAAAAATATTTCCTACATAATGATATTTTATTTATAATTTTTAGACAATAAATAATTTATTTTATTTATGACACAATGATGATGCAGTAATTACTATAATAGTGAAAAATTAAAATAATTGATATTATAAATACCCAAATAAATATAAAATGAAACTTTTAATGAATTAAACTAATTTTCTATGATAATATGATATATTAGGATTGGTTTAATTGACTTTTTTCGAAGTAATAAATCTGTTATGAGTTTCACAAAAATCAACTATTGAATAGTGTCAAAATTGACATAAAAGAGATCTTAAAACAAATATTATATTATTAATTGATATTAAATTCCTAAAAATCTAATGTTCGGCCAAGAGACTTATATCATGATAGGTTCATCATTAATGGACCACTTTGGGGTCGCTTGGATGTATGTAGTAAGTTTATTAACCATATTATATAAAAATACAAAGAGACATTGTAAAAGTGAAACTAATTAACTTAGAGTTAATACTTAAAGATAAGGTTAATATAAGTACCCAAACCTGTCTAAATTCTATTGGTTGAGTTGTTTTCTACCCATACCCACCTTAACCTTTGAATAATAAACTTTTGATCCATTAAAAACCAAATATGAATTTATTATAAATTAATATTTCTAGCTTTTCCAAAGGTGCCCCTCACCCCTCTTATAAAAGGGAACTTCTTCTCATTTCTTCACACCTTAAAAGCCTTTTGGTTCGGCCAAACTCTGCCCAAATACTCTCCCAACTTCCCTCACTACAACTTAGGGGACTTAGTTTGATCAGAAATCCAACCTAAGGAGCCCTTTTGATCAAATCAAAAGGAAGAACCCAAAGAAGAGGTAATGTTTTCACCACCCCTTTTCAAGTTCCTTTCTTCTTCCACTTCTTCTTTCATTGTTCTTACCATTCTAAAATAATAACTCCAGTATCTTACATATACTGTGATGTTATTATTAATATGGTACAACCATATTCAGTATTCTATCCACCCTTTGAATAACATGTCACCATACGTGCGTACGTACGGCTTACCGTCTCCACGTCGTGGTGTAATTGTTATTCAATATATTATTATTTGGATGGTCATAATAATGATGTGTAACTCATGTAAATAATAAATATAACATGTTAATGATTCTGTATATATGATATACCATCCATTTATATATTATTTTAATTTCAAAATAATGATATTGTCGCTCGTGCCTACGTACGGACTACCGTCTCCACGAACGCGATGAGATTCATTCTCCATCGTATCCATTCAAGTATAATTATCATTTTATGATTTAAAAATGATGTTTAAGGACTTGATATAATTCTAGATATGAATAAGATACAACAAACATGGCTTATGTAACAAAACATATAAAATAAAATGAGTAAGTTAACACCCGAAACGAAGATAATTCTAAGATATTATTAACAAATCAATGTTAAAAGATCATATATGATATCATATTAATATATATGATTCTTGTATAATTTAATAACAATTATTTGACCATTATACAGGAGGTTAACCTACCCCAACCAAGGAAAAGTACAAGGTAAGGGGTTTTCATCTCACTCCTTATTCCCATGAGATTCATGCCATGTTGCCACCATTACCTTTTGTGTGGTGTATGTACTATCCATAATTATATTCTTTGTGTAATACACTTTAATTTATGTGTATTTACATATTAATTGTATGATACCTCTTTAATGGGTTGTATGTTTCATAAGTTACCAAATTGTTAAGGGTTATTTCACAATCTCTTCATTATCCGAGGTTGTTTATACGTAATAATCTACTGGGATTTCTTTATCATCCACATCCATGTTTCTTCGAAATGTATTTCAAAACCTATTTATTATTTACAAGAATATGGGTTAAAGTCATTTATACCCTTGTTTGACTTTTTATAAGAGGTTTATAAAGGAATCTTTCTGTCGTTTTCAAAACAAGGTCCTTTTTAACCTTTTCGACAGAATTATGGTAAGAATGTTTTTTTAAATTATACGGCGGGTGCGGCTATTTTCCGCCGTTATAAAATATTCAAAGCTTCCCTTACAAGCTTATAAGAATATTTTCAAACAAAATGTTTTATTTTATATGGATCTTAAATGATTTCAAAATAAAATGAGATATTTCTTTTAAAAGAATTTTGATTTCATCTATGTCAACATCCTTTGATGGATTTTAAGATTATTTGAAGTTGATTTATTATGATACAAAACTTCTATATTGTATTGAAGGTTTTGTGATATGTTTGACTGTGGATGTGCTATTTTCATACCATTAATAGTTTATGGTGAAAGTATTGACATTTCATATGCTATTTTTGATACGAATGTTTATGTTATGTTTAAACCTTTTCATATGGGAATGCGTTGGACTTAATATGTGACGGGTGGAGCCCGTTATAGCTCCTCGATGCATCGGTAGGTCTCATGAGAAAAACTAGTGTCTTGGCACAAGACCTTGACAAAATCTTATTTGTAGTCTTGGCACGAGGCCTTGGCTATGTGGTTATGATAGTCTGGCATTATGCATTCCATCATTATGAAAGTGGTTATTGATTTTGCATGTGATTATTCGATTAGTAGAATAACCATGTGAATAATTAAATGGCATTATTTCATTTTATTTATGCCAAACTATGTTAAAAGTTCAAGTTTAAAAGGCTTTTGTTTTAGTTATACATTGCCTTAAATGTTTATTCTTATTTATGAATGTTTCCGCTATATTGTTATCCTTACTGGGCATTTGAGCTCACCCCTTTTCTATGTTTTATTTTTTCCCAGGAAGTGAAGAAGTAAATTATGAATGACCTGCAGGGATATTATGTGGGGATATGAGTGTGGATTATGGAGACAATATGTTGTTGTAGTAGTTTTTCATTTTATGATGTAATGTAAGACTTATGAATATATCTAGTGTTTCCAAGACTACTAAACCAATCGGTCCTTCGAGATTTTATCTTTCTTGTGATCATGCCAATGTTATGTAATAATGCACCAACTCTGGGTAACTAGGGTCGGGGCATTACAAAAAACTTATTTTGGTATTATTATTTTATTCTAAGTTATATTTTGTAAGAATGTGCATTGTGAAAATTATATTGTCTTTTCCTTACATAAATTTGGAATCATTGTTATTATGGATTGGTTCCCTCATCTTAGGGGAAAAACTATCTCGATTAAGGAAAAGAAATTTATTATTAATCTATGATATTATATCAATAAATGTATGATAATAAAACCCCTAGAAACACTGTATATACTGTGGTCCATTTACTAAATAACAGTAGACTCTTTGTCCAAATAGATAGAGAAAAACTCAATATTAAGGATAAACCTATTCTATTGAATGTGATATGTTTCCCATATTTTTACATGTAATGTATCTCTATAATTTATATCATCATTCATCTCTATAATTTAGATTTCGATATCTACTTTAATTTTCAGTTGACAATTAAAATTATACGGTCACAATTTTTTGAGGGGGAGAATTTAACGTCATTGATTTTTAAGAAGCATATTATTTCTATAAACTATCTATTTATAATTATGAAAATATATATTTTTTTTCTATTTTATCAAATGAATTGAAATATATTAATCCACAAGTAATACAG
This sequence comes from Viscum album, assembly GCA_963277665.1. NCBI lineage: Eukaryota > Viridiplantae > Streptophyta > Magnoliopsida > Santalales > Viscaceae > Viscum > Viscum album. The sequence goes on from OY728131.1 coordinate 137,342,942, forward strand.
AATATGCATCAAACTAATAACTCTTTATTCTTTCACAACAAATCTCACAATAAAGGCACATGAAACTAAGTATTACACATCAAGGATTATAAAATCCATTAAAACTACAGAAATTCAATGAATAATATAAATTGAAAATAATAATATCTTTAGAAATAGATTTTCCGCAAGAATAACTTCACATTTACAAATCACTAGTTGTATAACAAAGATGACAATGAGAATGAATTCAAAGAAAATAAAAAGCATGTTGTGAGATATAAAATGAAAACTATGGAAATGGAATGTGTGAATAGAATAAGTTTAGTATGGTTATATATATATATATATATATATATATATATATATAAAGGAATGAAATGTGGTTGTTGAAAATATTTTTTTTTCAAATGTGGATGTTAAAAATATGGTCATCAAAAATACGTTCCTTTCAGTTGTGGTGATTAGAAATATATCAAATAAGTATACTGATGTCATGTATTGTTAAATAGTAAATTTAACATAATATAACTCATAATTAATTAAAAAACTGATATTAAAATAATATAAATATGTTCATTACATTGAAATATTAAAATTATTATTATTAAAATATTATATGATGTATATATTTAAAAAATAAATCATTTTAATATCATTGGAAAAGGAAAATTAAATTTGAGAATATAATTAAATAATTTTCGTTGTATTTTCTAAGGCATATATAGTATAAAGGTAATATTTTTTGACAAAGAATTGTTTTATTAAGTATGGTATATTTTATCTTGATATGTCAAATTGAATGGTTTTAAAATATTATTATATATAATATAATATAATAACACAATTTAAACATTAAAATTGATATGTAATAATAATAAGAACACATAATGTTTGAAAATGATGTTTTCAATAAATGTAGTTTATCCTTATATCTTTAATTTTAATTATAAATCCTAAAAGATTAATTTATTAATATAAATTACATAAAATAAACATATTTTTTGAATTTAAAATTTAAATACTATCTTATTTTGATTTTTTTATTTTTCTAAAATAATTAAATTTAGGTGAATAGTGAAATATACCATTTTTCATGTACTATGAGTTTTATGTCACTATTATTATATAAGTATGACTTATAAATTTATGAAATATTTGTATAAAAATCATTTTATAATTTAAATTAAACATTTTTAATATTTATTATAGTTTTCATACCAGTGATTGATATTTTATAACTCAATTAATAATTTTATCAAAAAATATTTGTACACATTTTATATTTATTATATTAAAATAATTTTTTAACACTTTTAGAATTTCAATAATAAAAAATAAATTTAAAAATTAAAATCAGCAGGAACACATTTTCTAATAATTACTGCATTATTTTTTGTTTTAGAAATTAAATTACCTTAGGTAAAAAATAGTTACCACAATAAAATCTAAATTAGTAGAAGTCATGCTTCATGGGGTAAAGGGATTGAATCATTTTTAAAATAAGAGTTAGAAAAACATAGTTGAGCTTGAATCGAATTTATCTCTTTCCCACCTCATTATTTCTCAATTTTTTCCAACTTCCTTGAGAATGACATCATATTATTGAAAATTATCAGGAATTTACAAAAATTACATCTCTCTTCATTTATAAATGGATCTCTCATCTTCTCACCCCTCACACCATAACCCCCATAAGACCATTCTAAAATATAATCAAACATATTCTAAAAATTTATATACACCTTAAATATGATATTTTCTTCTCAAAAAAATATCCATCAATGTAATAACTCATTTATAAAGGATACAATCCAAGACGTGAGGTATAAGTTTATAAAATTATTCTCTCATTTCTATTTATTTTTATACACTCATTTTTCTTATACTTTTATTTAAAAATATTAAAATTATTACATTAATATACTTATTATATTGATATATTATTATCATTATGGTGTAAGCACTAAACACAATCTCCCTTTTCCATTAAGAAAGATAAAAATGTTAAATGTGCGTTTGTGTGGACTACTGAATCCATGAATAAAATAGTTTTTCCTTTAACATATTACCTACATCATACAAAATGTGAATTTATTTTTTAATTAATATATTTATAACTTATTTATGATTCTATTATACTAAACCATATTAGTTCATTATGAAAATCTCCAAAAATTGAAATCATCATCCATACGAAAGTGTGAACTATCACTTCCATTCCATGATGCATTATATTTTCGAATACCACATTTTATAGATGGATATAATAATGGATTTAAAGGATAAATGTTATTTTTATGATATGAAAAAGGTTTTTGTAATAAAAATTTAATTACCACTTGATCGTATGTGCGGTAAAAAAATGTAATAAAATTAACCATATTAAACAAGCGAACTAAGAGGAAAAACAATTTATCCATACTATATAATTGTTTATTATCCATTACTTATTCTATTTAATATTTATTATTATGGTATATCATAGTAAGAAACATTAACTGATGTCATTATGCTACCGATATAACAATATTACAACTAAATAACCTCATAATTATCCAATAATCTTGCTATATTCATGTTTGGATTAGTTTGACCATGTAATTGAACAATGATATGAAATTTTTTCAAGTAATATTCCGAAAAAATAATTAATGTAGAAATTGGATATAAATATTTAAATAAAGAGTTATTTTTGATGTAATTATTATGTCAATTATAATTCAATAATTTTGATAATATCCTTTAGAAGTTTAAAATCTCAAAAATATACTTGTTTTCAATTTCATATTCTAGAATAAAAAATTAAGAACTCATTAAAGGAATTTTAAACATAATAAGATATAATAAATCTTCTTTTATATTATAAAGAATTATTTTGGAAATATTTAAGTTCTATACTTCTCACTCTCTCTAATGGAATTTTCATGATCATAAACACTCTTTAAATTATTTAAAAATATCATTTATCTTATTTCAATTAGATTTGATAGAAAAATGTTATTATATTTATATAAACTTGAAAGATACATTAATAAGTCTTAATAGATGTATTTAATCCTATGATGGATGCTAAAAGATCCTTAAAATTCTATTCGAGGATGTGGAGGATCCCCGTTTCTAAGCTCCATTCCAAACAAGTGAAATAACCAAAGCAACACTTTTTTTGATCAAGAGATGGTAGACCTACTGGTATCTATGAAAAAATTGAAAAAAGGTAGGGGGTATGTTAATATTATTGGGAATTTTAAAAGTTGAAAACCCATTTTTATGGCACTAGGGTGTGGTGTATGTCCTGTTATTGGATGTATACATTTAATGTTTTTCAAATATCATTCAATTCGGTTGTCATTGACTTCATTACTCCATTTTGAATTCTAGAAGGTTTTAATGTTTTAAATATTATAAAATGAGGCCTTGGGTCCTTGGATATCGAAAATCAATCTTATGAATAATTCTTGAATACCAATGTGGTATGATTTCCCATTATCCCTCTATGAGTTTTTCATTTTAAATCATATCTTCTTTAACATAGAATGTGTGAAAATTGTAAAATAGTATATCTCCCATCATATTTATCATTCCCACCTTTTTGTTCTTTATATTATTTAATAGAATGTAATATTTTAATAAAACATGATTGCTTTTTTGAAATACTCTCTCTCTTCCTCAATATTCTATTATTACTTCTCTCTACCATTAAAGTGAGGGACTTGGTTTTTAATACGATAATTATTAAAGAGAAAGGGATTATTATCTTTGATGTTTCAAGTAATACAAGTTAAAAATATAGTATTAAAATTTCTGGGTTTCATGATACAACATTGAATGGAATGGATATTTGGTATCTTTAATATCATTAACTCCAAGGGAATAATATAATAAATCTTTAAGTGATTGAGTCAGTATATGGAAGTGATTTTCTTGAGCTATTTAAAAAATTACTAAATTTTTCCATATTTATGATTGAATTTTTATTAATTACATACATAATTCTAATGTCGACATATAAAAATTTCATAAATTCGATTAGTATTCTTTCCTCTATACTTAATTTCTTAATTAACATTCATATTATCCTTATTATATGATTAAAATTTTTCATTTATCACTTAATCTATTTCATTTCATTTTATTTTTGAGATATTTTTATTTTAATTATTTAATTTTAATTTATCATAATAATTTTTAAAAGGAATTTGACCTACATCATTCTATTTTTTACTTTGTCCAATATTTCTTATCAAAGGATATATTTTTATATATTTGAAAAACAAATAATTTTAAAAAAATCATTTTTTTTCAAAATGGTTCATCAATTTTTTTTTCTAATCATGATCGATTTCAAAGATTGATTTTAAAATGGATTATAAATATTATACCTACTATATATTTTTTAAAATTACTATAATTGGAAAACTCATATGTTTATTTTTTTAAAAGAATTATATATTCTATTTAAAATTTTTTATGCATGGTTATATCCCTACAACCAAACTAATGATAAATGTGAGACTCAAGATATTTCTTCTTTTGAGTTATATGTTAAAGATATAGAGTCCATGAATTGTGGTTTACAAAAATAAGAATTTAATCTTATATGTACATTAAAAATTACCTGTGAGATCTGAAAACTCTTAGAAGTAACACACGAAGGAACTAATAATGTCAATGAAACTTGATTAGATATATTTTGATGATACTTTGAGATATTTTAATGTATTCAAATGAATCTATTACAAACATGTTTATGAGATTTATGGATATTTTTAATGTTATAAAATACCTCTATGATGATATTTTTATAGAAACACTCATGAAGAAAATATTGTGTATTTTACCAAGATCATGGGCTCACTAAGTCATCATGAACCATGGAGATATAAATATAAATAATATGTCATTTAAGGAACTATTTTCATCCCTTATGATATTCAATATTACTATGAAGTGACTATCTGTAAGTGAGGTGATTAAAGTAAGGAAAACAATGAATAACCTAGATTATAATGTAATCAAATATAGCGATTCTTTGAAAAGAAACTCATATAATTCAACTGAATTTGAATTAATGATTAGAATATTGAAAAAATAAAACAAGTAGACCAGAATTAAAAAAATAATTATGATGATTCAAAAATAAATACTAAATAGAATTACCAGAAGTGACTTACTTTTTTTAAGAATAAGGTTAACATCAAGATGAATTGTCCATTGAAAAAAGTACAAAGTTAATAAGAATGGTAATAAAGATCAATGAGTTTCATCGGGGAGTTCCATTGATGATTCTATTTCAACTTATGAATCAATAGATTCAAATTTTATATACATAATAAATAAAGTCAACGTTGGTGAGGAGGATAGCTCTCACTCTCATTATCTTTAATTTTATTATTTCATTCCTCGTAATCTTATTTTTATTCTCATAAATAAAATAAAATTATACTTTTTAATGTAATTATTTAAAAATATTAGATTCCTTTAATAAAGTATACAAAAAATCATAATGGAATAAACTGATAATAATAGTTATATTATTTTAAAATAAAAATGATTTGGTTTTGAAAATAAAAACTTGGATGAGTGTTTTATTTTTGAAATCTAAAATCAAGGATCCCTTAAAATTTCATTCAAAATTCACAAAATTTGATCAAATTCTTAACATAATCCGTGGTTCATAATGTGTTAAATGAAATAATTATGGTATGGGTATTTCAAATGATTAAATATAATAAAAAATAATAAAATTTTTATAGTTATTTCCAAAAACAAATTTTAATTTGTTTTTTAAATATTTACATTTAATTTTAAAATTTAATTATAAAAATGATAGATATGGAAAACCAAAAATCAATCATATTTATTAAAAAATTTCTAAAATAAAACATAATTATAAAAATATTTGCATTCCAAGATCTCTAATATACAATAATTGTTAATCCAATATTGTTATCTATATAAAGTATTAGTAGATAACATATTTAGACCCTAAAGGTAAATAAAATGAACTTTATTTTGAATTATATAGTTCCATTCAATTGAGGTTCATTGGAATATAATTTTTTGGATTCTAAATAAACATGTTGTTTTTCCCTTGATGTTATTGAATTTTAATTTTCAATCACGAGTTTAAATATCCTACTAAGGGTGATCCTAGTGCATTAATTTCATGAAAAATTTGATCATAATCTTTAATCAACCTTGGGAAATGTTTTTAAACCAAATTAGTTCTAATCTAAACTTGAAATTAATTTATAGATCACTTCCATCTCTCTCTAATATATGAATTATTTTTATTAAAATTTAAGAGGTTCAAGTTTTAAATACGTATTTTATTTTTCTATTTTGAATTTATATTTATTTTTCCTATATGTTTCAAAATTTTATTTTTCATAATTTTTAAAATTTTAATTTCATTATGTTTTATCAATTTTTTTTAAAATTATTTGTCAAACTCTTTGAAAATTTATAATTATTTATATTTATCTTATTAATTTTGGTGAATTTAATTGATTTATTATTTAATATAATTTTAACCACAATGATATATACTCTATTTTTTTATACAAGGGGTGTTTTTTTATATCCTATTTTCATTTTCTCCCTTATCTAAGAATGTTCTGAATTTTTTTCTAATCCTGTTCAATCTTGATTGTCTCTTTTTAAAATAATGTTTTAAAATTTGATATATTAGAATGAATATCATATTTCTTATGAAAACAATATAATCATTTTCTTTTCCTTGTTTTCCTTTTTAATAACCCAAAAGAGGCAGATGTTTTAATTGTCTTGTATTTAAGAAAACTTTTAGGATTTTTTATTTAAGATAAGTTTGATTAGTTTCATGGTTATTGGGAATAAAATAGTTTAACCCTTGAGAATATTTAATATCTATAATTTATATATTTATGTTAATATCTTATTAATGTATAATATATTAGTTTTTTAAATCTTGAATTATTCATATTGTTTGTTTAATATCTTTATTTAATTTTAAAATATATTTTTATGTTTTATATTTTTCATCATCAAAAGGGGCAGATTGTTGTACCCCTCTCTCATTGTGTTTTTAGGATCCAAAAAAATCTCTAAAGTGTATAATAATTATTTATAAGTGAATGGACATTAATTTTTATTAAATAATGCTATAATATTGAATGAATATTGAAAAATACTAGAAAAGGTATTATTATAAGTATTAATGCAATGGATGAAAGATTAAATAACAATATAAGTCTATTCATGGATATGGAGAAGTCTCATTTTGAAACAATATGAAAAATAGAGAAAAATAGACATATCAAAACCTATTTTGATCAATCCATGTTTGGAAGGATATTTGGTAGGAAACAATGTTCAAAGGCATATGGCCATGACCATGGTCTTGGGAGTTCTGAAGGCCAAAATGACTATATTTTCTACACTGGGGAATGGTTCAAGTCATGAAATGGGATGTGCATCATTTAATTTTACTCAAACATTATTCAATGTGGTATTTAATTACATCAATAGTCCCCAATTAATTCTAGAAGTTTTAACAGGTTTAAAACCAATAAATGGAGGCAATGGGTGATTGTATATTACAAATAAATCTTCTAAATGATTCTCTAATGATAAAATGATTTAAATTATAATTATATCTAAAAGTGATATATTTTATAATCATATCTTTTATAAAATAGATTTTTATCTAATTGTAAAATATTTTCACCCACACCTTATTTATCATTCTTTCATAGTTTTTATTTATATTCATTAGAGCAAATCATAGTTGTATTAAATTGTGATCACTTTTATGAAATCCAATATCTTTTTCATTATTCTATTATTCATGCTCACTAACTTTTAATACAATGAATCATGTTTAATTTATATATCTATTAAAATGAAATAGACTATTATTTTCATGTTTTCTAGCATTACCCATTAAAAACATAATATTGATTATATTAAAAATTTATTTCTAAAAAATTTAAATAAATAATGTATAAAAATCTGGAATACCATTAAATTCAAGGGACTAAATCCTTAAATATTTGGGTGATTTAGGTGGTAGACATAACAGATCTTCTAAATCTATTCCTGAACATTAATATCATATTCGTTGGCCTTATATAATTTTTTCATCTATTTTATTTATCATTCTAATATTGATATGTATAAATTTCATAAATTTTATTCTTTAACTTATCATTATGGTTAAATTCTTAATTACATTGATATTAACATACTTATTGGAATTAAATTTATGATTTCTCTCTTAATAGATTTCATCATTTTATCTTATCAAAATATTTTATTTTAATGTTTTTGTTTTAAATTATCAATTAAATTTTTAAAAGGCAATCCATCCTCCTCTATCCATTTCATTACTCTGACCAAAAGAACATTGGATGAATAAAAATAATGACATTAATCCTATAAAACTTGTATTATCCAAAAACAACTAGTGAGGGAATATAGGTAAATGACAATTAATATATATATGGAATGATTATGAATGAGTAGTATGCATAGTTATAATTATGAATAAGGTTCTTGGTTATATAATTAATAAACTTAAATTAATTAAATAGGATTGATCATGCCAGTGTAGAATGAATCACAACCGAGATGAGGGTTTTTGTCTCAAATTCATCTATTTGAGACCGATTTTGTATTGTACACCTAATTTATTTTATGTGATATATACTACATAATTGAGTTATTATATCATTAAATTTATTTTATTCATTTTTATTTAAGTTAAAATTAAAGGTGACTCTTTAAATATGTTTTTATTAAACTTTTCTTTAATTTGTAATGTTTTTTTAACTCAATACCTATTCATTAATATATATTTGTTATTCTTGAAACAATTTCTTATTTTTTGGTAAAATTATACTACATGATTTTATTATGTGTTATTTCCTCTATTAAATTTAGTAATTTATATTTTTATGACATAAAATTCTTTTGAATAGTTTCTTACATCATAAACTACGTTTCCCAAAAAGGAATTTGGTATGTCAAATATATTTCTTTATGTTATATTATTGTTTAGAAATTATACCATCAACATTATATTTACTAGACAATTTTTAATTTTATATGATGTCATATTTTATCTTTTTGTAGAGAATTTCTCTTTTTATACAAATCTTCAAACTTGATTATTCTCTCACATTATAGTATAATGTTATCATGAATGATCCTCCATATATTTATTCTCTCATTATTTCAAGTTCATATTTTCTTTCCCTCTATCGATCCACCCACATCTAGGAAAGGATATATTGATTGTTTTTTATGATTAGGATAATTAACATTACCCTCTTTTGAAGGAAAATCTAATACTAATATTATAGTGCGGATTTCAAAACAAAGGCATTTGAAAATATTTTTTATCCTTTAAAATTCAAATATTTTTTCCTATTTCCCAAATTTCAATTGATAATAATTTTGAATTTTCGAGGAATAATTTATTGATGTTAAATTTTAAAATGCATATTTTTTGTAATTTTTTCATTTAACCTTTTTTAAAATAAATTTTAACTGGGACTCATAACTTTATCATCCTATAAATATGTTGAAAATGATCAATTTTAACATTTTTCAGGGGATCATCTCTTTCATAAACTTTTAAAATTTTGTTTGAATCATTATCTATATGATTTCATTGTTTCTAATAGAAATTATATTTTTCATATATTTGTAATATATCTCATTTAAATACAATTCAAATGATCTAGGATATTTCTTATTTCTAAAGTGATATTTCCAAGACTACATAAAAGTACGTTTCATCAATGAATTTATCTTTAACATATCAAATTATTGATTGGATATTTTTTAAAGTCTATCAATCCACCTTATTTATTTGGTTAGATTATGTAATTTCCCTCTATTTTACAGAAATGATCCATCAATGCCTTTTTGAATACAGTACATTTATTCTGATTGTTTTCCTCTATGAATACCATATTTTTTATTCAAATGATTAGAGGGTGTTCACATATATTTTATATCTCAATTGAATGTGAATTTTTTTCCAAAATTTATACCCTTTTTATATGTGGTTAAAATATAACATGCTTTATTATCTTGATTTAATTTTATTTACCTATAACGTTACTTTATGTAATTGTATAACCCTTTATATTCTATGTTTTTATCATGTTATTATTATTGGAGGAATTAAAAATGGTTTCACTATGTTTATTCATATGAAATGGATGTAAGAAACATTTTATTTTTGTGTGTGCTTTATTATGTGTTGAATAAAACTCATTTTTTTCTCTATGGGTTATTTACAGAGTAAATTAAGTTGAATGATTTTCAATGGAAAATTTTATGAAACCCATTTTCATTCCTTGGTTTAAATGATGTTATGGTTATATGATTTCATGGGGCACACATGAATAAGGTTAATCTTTAAATTATGGGTGGGATTTATATTTCTCTATAATTCATTAGGTAAAGATTTAAATCATATAAGATAATTCTAAAAGAAGCAATGACGATTGATCCAAAATGGGAAAGACATTTTGATACTTAATGAACTATCAAAAATAAGTTGTGATATATGATCCTCAATTTTGATTGTTTTTCATTTATTGGAAACAAAATTTTTGGATATATGACAATTATATACACCTGTATCATGATTTAAGTGTCATGTTTTCCCATTATTTATTCCATGTTATATGTTTGATCATTTGAGATTACTTGTTCTTCTATTATGCAGTATGAACTATTTTTTATAATTCCATGTTATTTTAATAAAATATTTCACTTTTAATTATGTTTTCCCACATTCTTATGATCCCAACTTGGGTAATATATTGATATGTTTATTACTCCCTTACTAATCATTAAATCTCACCCATTTATTATGTTTCCATATACAAGTCCTTGAGGGATATTTTAACATGTGATACATCTTAGAGAAGATGTAGTATGATAAAGTTATATGGAAATATTCAGAATCATTGTAAAATACGTTTCTAATGTATCTATACCCTAAAGATGATAGAAATATCAATCCTCTAGATTTTGTGATTATTATGTGATGTAATATTTTAATTATTGAAATGATGTAAAATAAGGTCTTTTAATTCTTAGGTCACTATCTATGAAGAATTTTAGGTTCCCGATGAATGATTGTATGGGGATGAGTTTTGTATAATCACTTATTTGGGTTTAAAAATTTTGAATAGTCTCCATCAATTTTTTTTCATGGATCCATAAACCCCCAATGGATCTCATATCCATGCCGACTCATGGAACTACTTTTCAAAAGAAGTTGTTCATTTGGGGGAACTGGACAACAACACTTAAGAGCTCACATTGGTCGAAAGGATTGGATTAAGGGATCATCACACCCTTAGGGGGACTATTTCATCTTACAATGCTCTCTTATATATTTAATATATATTCATGATTCTGTTTTTCATTCCCAATTATGTATAATATGGATCACCCTGAGGTCACAATCAATTATGAATATGAATAAATTAAGAACCATATATAGGTATACAAGGTTATCTATTTGTAGGGACATCTGTATGTATATATGGTTATCCATAAATGGTACCATTTTATGAAAAAATGATATATTATTTGGATATCCTTATGATGATGCTGGTTTTATGTCACGTGGTGAGGTGATATGGAGTCTACTATCATCTAGGGAGACTGAAGTTATTTTTATGTCAAGATCTAACCCATATAATGGGATTCCTATGTATCCTCAAGAATGAAATACAAAACCATGTAGTTCGGTTCCTCTTAATAGAACACATCACCTTTTGTTGTCCTGTGATAAAGACCCAACCATGTATTTTATTGGCATGCAATAATGATGTCATTGGGAAAGTCTCCTGATTGAGGATGGTTCAGGATTTATGCCAATACAGTTTGAAATGGATACAAATTCCATAGAGGATATGATGCAAGTGATAATGTGTACTAGATACCATTTGGGTGTATTTGGGAGTCGGTTTAAGCCTAAGGGAAGTTTCTACATATCCTAGATAGTTCAGAATCATATCCCATGTTGTTAGGTATGGCTTGGGGCATACACATTAAAAGATGCCCATTTCATTTGATATGGTTGGGGACTATACTCAGGAGGGTTCCCACTATAGTGTATATGATTTGGGATTATACCGAATACAAGTCCCTATGAGATTATCCTCCATTGGGGATATATCCCTTCGAAGGTTGAGGCATGGTTTTGAGGCTCATACCATATATGGGGATTTTATTTCGAGAATGGTGGCTTTTATTGGGTCTTATACCTGGAAGGATGAATGTTTGGTTTTTAGATCATGTGGATGTCATTATTTCAACTTACTTTTAAGAACATGTTAGTCATGCTTAGTTTGAGAAAAAAGATGAAGTAGTGTATCTGAGGATCACACAATCAACTTCATCTGCTAGTGGATGAGGTATATGCCTAGTGGGAGAGTGAACGTACATTGAAGTTCCCAAATCCTCTCTTTTTTTGGCACACTATTTAGGTAAATAAAAGAAATAGTTCCACCTCTCACATTAATGACTACGAGATTACTCTAGTATGGATGACCTATAGGTATACAAGGAAGAGAGGAGTGACCAAAACTATCCCCCGTCGAAGGGGAAGTATAGTGGTTCATCTCAATCCCTAGAATAGTCAAGTTCACCTGATCGCCTTTATGTCCATGGGATCTTTCAAGGTAAGCTCCCTGATAACCTTGTAAATGTAGGATTCAATACATTTATAGGGTCCTCCTTATAATAGGGGTTACCAAAATGAATCTTTTTACCACATGTATATAGACATTATAGGGCACACTGATGTGCCTAAGGACCTGATCATAAATTTCAATTTTATTTGGATGAAACATTGGCATAATACTTTTAGACTATTTAATAGAGGGGCCAAGGTAGTTCCTAATGATATGATGGAAGGGTGTGGTTAGAGGTGGAGAGTAGAATACCCACAGATGCCCCATTCTAATTAGCATTTTATTAAACGGGATGGAGATCCTTTCTTATAGCATGTTTCTATGAAGGTGAGGAAACCATCCATGTAGAATTATTCTCCATAGAGTATGGTTCTAACCATGTTGCATGATACTATGTGGTGGTAGAATTCTCTTGTGTAACACTTTTCTACACGGGGTTAAGTTCCTATCACAGAACATTTTTCTACATGGTGTAGTGTTCCACCCGTATAGAGTTTTTCTTTGCGGGGTGATGGATGAAAATGACCCATTTTATTATGCCTCACAAAATGGTGTCCTCTAAGGTATTTTATGTTTTCAGATGCCCGGATGATTTTTATTTCCACTTTAATCCTATGTAGAGGGTTTACGTCGTGGGAATCGATAGCTGTAACCCAATTCTTCTCTAAGAATCCACTATTTATGTATCCTTTTCGTCAGTCATCCCCCTTTTTTGTTTTACATCGATGTTATTTTATAGAATAATGAAAATATATGATATAATCATGGATTGTCATCCATGGTGGGACATTTGGATTATTTTGTGGGAGCCCGAGGTGGAAACCCCGACCCATGAAGGAATTTGTTTATAGGGGAAGTCATTCATGGGGATGGAAATCACACTCTAGCCTAAGAAAAAAACTTCATTTCATTTGATGGAAACATTGGTGCCATCTCATCCCACAAATGATTTCATTATTTTAGATAACGTTCATTCAAAATGCCAAAAATCACCATTCATTTCCAAAAATGACTTCATTTCATTTGCGGACATCATAAATACGATATCATCCCATGGAAAATTTTTCCATTTTGGGGAATGGTCTGTCATAGGGATGGAAATCACCACTCAACCATGTAGATGAATTGGTTTCGTTTGTGGGGATGGATATTACTATCTCATCTTGCAAACAATTTCATTCATGGGGAACCTCACAATGTGGTATAATTCCATAAAGAGAGGTGGTCCATGTAGAGATTTTTACTACAAATACCCGAACCATCTTTCACGGATTGAAACCCATTGGAGAATTTTCTAAAATTTTTATTATGGGTTTATTACTACCTTTTTACAAACTAATGAAATTATATTATTCTTTTATACCTAATTTGTATGACCCAACAAGTTCCCCCATTAGAATGGGATCTGATCAGGATGAAGATGAGGTGGTTTTGATAAAGAAGTAGTCCTACAATAAATGAAAAATCATATAATCCTATAATATTTTCCTGATCCATGGGACTATGTGAGTGTAGTTTGGTTAATTTTTATGGGTGATTGAAGAAACATAAATACATTGTATCTTTTCCATTATCACGATATTGTTTCCTAATTACACTATACTGTAGACCTAATGGGTATTACCCAACTTTTTTTAGGCTTCCCTTTGTGGGTACCTGAGATAACATGTATTGATACATGTTTTTTATTTTTATTTCTCAATTATTTCCTAAACCATTTATGTATAGGTTTGCTGAGCTGAGACTCAAATTTTAACTAGGGTGGCCTTTGTTGATTTTAAACTTGGAGAGAACCATGTCTCTTTTCACGGTCATTTTAAATTCTTTCGAGACAGACTGATTCAACTGATGTATTAGGTTGAATATCTATGACCATAATTCATGTGGTGATGATCCCAAAAATGTTAACTCGTTGAGAATTTCCCATTATTCTTCAAATAATAATGGGTTATTTTTAGACCATGTTTTTATGATTTTGGAATCTGATACATGATATGTGGAAATTACATAAATAATAACCTCAAAAATAGTTACCAGCATGATGTTATTGGGGAATATATGGAGAGTAGAATCCCCTAATAGGGATGAATTTACCCTTGGTAGATAGGCCTTTTTCATGGGAAAATTATGTAGAGCCAACTGGGTAATATTTTTCATAGTCAAACAATGGTGTCTACATCACACAGACCCTCTATTTCTTATGTCCAGGTAATTTATACGAATATTCAATTCTCCAGACCGCATAGGGTGGGTTTTCAAGGGAATGATGATTGAAAATGAATAGGGCATCTGTATTGGAATTAGATATGAAAAATAAACCACTCCTACACAAATTTGGCTTGTGTAAAGGAGGAATATAGCCCGATGTAGTTTAATTTCATGCATCCAATACATGGAATATGCAATTTACTGGCTTATGATTTGGAATTTTGAGGTATAATATTTAAGGTCACTTTTCTTTGACTGAGGGATAATATATTTTACCTTTTCATGGTATTCAATCAAATATTGTTCAATCATCGTTAAGAAGGGATAGAAAATTTGGTATGCTACAATAATGGGGTTTTCAAATATGAATAGTGATATGGGATAAGAAACATCATTGAGGCGCATGGAGTTTGTAAAATCCTCTCATGGGGATGTATTTTCATATGGTTGATAGAACTTTCATGTGGGAAACATATGAAAATACAACTGGGGCATCTTTTGTAGAGTCAAACAATTGTTTCCCCAAGACACTGACCATATATTTCCAATGTCTAGGTAGGTTTATAGATATTCAAACATCCCTAGAAATATTTTTTTATTTTCAAATTAAAAGTTACAGAATATGAAAGGATCGTATCATGTATAAATATTTCAGGAAAAGGTAGAAATATTTCCATTATAATGGTCTGACACATTTGTAGGAATGATTGTTTTTTGATATGTCTATGTCTGAGGCATATGGTTCAGTTGTCACTATGTATCTCATTAAAATGGTAGTCAAGAAATATGGAGATCTGGGAATGGTTCCCCACACATCAATCAAACTCTTATATGGGTAAAGAGAACTTTGTTTTGAATACAAGATCACGAGTGGGGTGAGACATATTTTGGACCCTCGTATAAAGATCTAACTCATTTGTAGGAGAGAGGGGTAATTTTTCTCTTGTCTTGGATATACCAGGATATAGAATATAGGTGTCTTTATGCTTCCTTTCAAAGAGAGAATCATTATATACATAGCACTAATATGGTTCCCCATGAAAATATGATCCATAAACATGGAAAGAAAATTATAAACATTTTCTTCATCTAGACTTGGGATTGGATATTTGGGTGATACTAAATATCCTCTAGTTATAGGAATCAATCCACACATACTTCCATACATCATGCAAATTAGTTTCATGAGACATGGAAATTAGTCGTGCAGTTTGACTTCATGTGGTGAGGATGCTATCCATGATGTTTAGCATCATGTGGTGAGGAATGTATAGGGTCTTGTATATTAAGCTCATTTGACAAGGATTTTTAGTTATAGAAATGATGACAATTAGGATGGTCATTAGGCCTGAATGTTCCAACATGCCTCATATGTGAGGGGAAATAAAGTGTAAACCATGATTCTAGGGATTCTTGGACCAAGTGAAATGATATTTGGAAAATACCATTGGGTATTATAGAGATATAATAGGCCTCTCCCATGGAAGAATTTTCTTTATTTGATAGAAAAAATGTTTGGGAAACTTATATAGATCCAATTGGGGTATATTATGCATAGTAAAAAAAAGGTGACCTCCAGACCCTCCCCACCCTCATTCTTGATAGGTAGAGGAATATTGTGGAGATCTGAAATTTCCTGGGGGGAAAAGTATAATGAAAAGAAGGAATGTTCCTGAGTATGTAATAAAAATTCAGACTATGATTTTCCATGAATTGGGAAATTCCCTACCTAATACTGATTCATATGTAGGATGTGGAGTTTCTATTTATTTGATGAATCTTTGAATAAAGAATACTAAATTTAAGAAATCCTCTATTGGTGTTTGATTGTATGATGGTGGTAGGGACAAAACTTTTTCTCTTTACCCTATGGATGAGACTATAACATGAGGTCTATGCTTCACAATGCATCTAATCAAAATGAAAATCAATCCAAACATAGTTTATAAGGTACCTTACAGTTCAATGTCATGTGGAAAGGATGTTATCCATGCAGTTCAAAATCATGCCGTAAGGACATAGGTTCCCTAATGAGAAGAGAAAATATTGTGGTTGTACCCAGTATTAATAGCCTGGGTGTCACTAAATATCTTTCTACAGTTGGAATCATGCCATAGGTTTTCCTCAAACTAACTTTGACTGTACAGTTTAACATTGTGTGGTAATCACATCTACTATTCCTTTTTTGTTCTTTCTACTAGGACCATGGAAATGAAGATGTGGATTAATATACCTTGATTATGTTGGGGGATCCCATGCTGAAACTTCTAATCACACATGAGCTATGATCAGTGTTATAAACAAGGGGAGAAAAATGTTTATTCTTCCATATAGAGGTGAAAAAATAAAGGAAAGATGAATTTTGAATTTTTGGTGGTTAGACCAAGATGAATAATCTTGTTTTCTCTATGTATATAGTCAAAATGAGAATCAAGACATATATAGTTATAAAAAACATCCTATACAGATTTGACCTATACACATGGAGGAAGGAATTTTAATCCATCATTACAGTTGGACCAAGGATTAAAGATCTAGGTGTCACTATATATCCCAGGATGATAAGAATCATGCCACACCTAGTCCTAAAAGGTAACTCTCTATAAAGGTTTAATATGTACATAGGGGGGGGGGATTTTTTGTTGATTGTTTGATTATTGTGGATGGAACTAGGATTAGAGATCCAGGCATCACTACATATCCTATGTGGTAGGAATGAAGCCACATGTAGTTGAAAATGTGCTTCCCTACACATATTTGACTCATGTATTAGGAAAAGATGTTTTTCTTGAAATAGACCTATAAATAGGACCCCACTGGAGCCCAATTCAATGATGTATATTTTTTATAGGGGGTAACATGTCCTATTATTTAGGGTTGGGACTGGGTCATGTGGTCTAGGTGTTACTATGTATAATATGATTGCAGGAATAAAGCCACACATAGTTATTTAGGAACCATGTAGTTTAATTTCTTATGATAAGGATATTGATAGTGTATTTTAACATCATGTGGTAATGACAAGGGTCACTTGGCAAGAAATTTGTATTATCCTGACTGGGCCCAAAAATATGGATCTGGGAGTCACTATATATCCTTTATGTGAAGAAACCAGTCCACATGTAGTTCTTGGTTGGAGGCTCCCATTGTAGGTCCGACACATACACAGGGAGGGATAATTTTATACATTTGGGGTGGCTAGACTATGATGTATTATCAAGGATTTACTATGTATACCTTGTGTACAAGAATCATGCTACACATAGTTCTTCAATATGGAATTATAGGTTACCAATGCCAAGGGAGATTTCCTCTTAGGTGAGAAAAATACAAGTTTGTGCAATTTAATGCCACACATCGAGGACAACGGTGTTATTTAGTTCATTGTCTTATGAAATGGTAGATTTACTATGCATTTTAACGTCATTTTATCAGGTAGATTATGTATTGTAGTTATGGGAATAATAATTTTGTGGACCCATGAGAAACATAATCCCAATATGAAAAGAGGCCATGAGGCCAAAGGCTGGTAAGAGATTCATCTTATGAATGGAGGGGAATTTATGGCTCAGCCTAATTTAAGAGGTCTAAGTGAAAATATATATCATTTTATGAAATTAATAAAGCCACACATAGTTGTTGAATATATCCTAGTAGATAACCTATACCAAAGGAGATTTCATCTTAGGTGAGAACATTATGATGATGTGAAGTTTAATGTTATACAATGATGAAATTGCTATGAAGATGGTTATTTTCTCATGACTTGGACAATTATTTAATGCATTTTAAGTTCATGCAACAATGAATGACTACACATTTTAATGTCCTTCCACTAGGATGATCTTCCATGAAATTTAAGGTCATGTGACCTGGATGATTTTCAATTACGTTTAACATCATGAGATCATGAAAATATTCCATGTAGTTTACCATTATGTGATCAGGATTATTTATCATGCATTTTATCTTCATGTGATCCAGATGATGTATAAGTTTGTTTATCATCATATGAATTGGATGATTGTGTCATGTGATAAAATGAAATACATCCTCAGGAACCTTGTGTTGGTGGGGGCCATGGTAATCTACATATCCATAAAGTTCAAATAAAAAGAACTATTAGAGTATATGTTTTGTATGGTATAGGGTCCCTCCAACATTGGATCATACTTTGAAGTTTCTTTTGAAGTATCATCAGATTCTTGAGGACCAAAACCATCTCTCATTGGAGAAAATACCGAAGGATATTTTTTGTGAAATTCATATAAAATACAATTTTGGTGGACTTCCAAATGATACAAGGAGTGAAGTATCTTCTAATTGAGTTTCTCTAATTCATCCAACCATTTTTAGGATTTCTCATATGTAGATAAATGATCATATAGGGTATCACAGAATCAGGGAAATTCAACTTCAATGTCCCCCTATCCCATATAGTATTGAGTATGGGGCCACCTATGTGGTAGAGTGAGTCATATCCTGGTAATCCCACAAGGAATGAAGGAACATTTCGGGCCAAGACATTTTATCCTTATCAACCATATTCTAGAATATATTTCATTGGATCTTGTTGAAGGCCTATATCTATTTGTTACTCAATGCATGGTAGTGGGATGAATAGTGGGAATTTTATTTGATAATCCTGATATAGTTTTTTCCAATTCATCAGAACATTAATTGGAGTCGTTTTCTATTAGTATTATATGAGTTGCACCAAATCTGGTAATGATGTTGCCTCTCATGAAGCTGAAAATGTTCCTTTCCATTGACACTTTTTGAGGTGTGTCTTTGTCCCACTTGAGGATGTTGTTGGTTTTAGTGAGAATTTTCTTGAATTTATTAGTTTTCATATGTGGGTATGGTCCAATGATTACCATCCCCCATACAATAAATTTTCGAAAGAATTTGGCCATTTGAAAAAACTATGGGGGTTAGTGAATGAAGTTGGAAAGAGCCTAGAAGGAATGACACTGTTTGGTAAATTTAGTGTCATATTTAATTATAGTAGTTTACATGTACAAAAGAGTTCATATTTTATGGGATTGATTCGATCCAAAATGGTGGGTTCCATGAGCTCTAGCGTGAACATCCTTCATGACTGAAGCAGTCTCTTCTCCATCCATGCACCTAAGAAGGACCCCATCCAAGCTCTTCTTATAGGGTAACTTTAGATGATCCATTACATCATATAGAGCAATTTTAATTACTCATCTTCATATTTTCTCTCTCGCATCTCTATCTGGTGGGAGAACTCCCTTATAAAGGTAGGCCACAATGGGTGTTATCCAGCCATTGGTAGGACTTAATCTCACCAGTCTCTTTAGTATTACCTTGAACGAAAGGTAAGACCATTTGACATGGAATAATTATGATTATTGTTTAATATTAGTCTGAAAAAACTAGATCTATGGAGAATTTTTCCAATTCATCATCTTGGTAATTCTGTAACCATGATACATGAGTTAATATCATCTCTAAGGGGAATTATACCATTATACCACAGTCCTAGATTAATAGGTGTATCATCTCTTCCTCATTGATGGAATACTTCACATTTATCTACTTGATGATTAGTAAAGAGTCTTCATTAATCATATAGTGATTGACTTGTACATTATATTCTAAATATATCCCTGTAATGAGATACTGATATTATACTTCATTGTTCATTAACCCTTCATAAAAAAGGAATGAGTATGGTAGGACTGCATTTGTTGGGGGAGATGATCATAACTCCAATCCCCACTTTGTTGAGCATTGGGTCTTCCACCCTCATCCCAATTATACTTCCAGATTCATCATCAAAATATATCCCCCATATATAAGGGTCCACTTTAACTGATAAAAACTCTTCATTAGGTTTTATAGTGTTCAATGAAGTCATTTTTTCTAGGGAGTGATCGACCATAAAATATGATAATTCTTGGACCTTGAATTCTTTATAAGGTAGGAAATGAATTTCAAACTACTACAAGATAACCTCCCACTATGGTAGATGTCTACCCAACATCAGATAACTGATAATGTATTTGAGAGGGTTCCTATAATAGACCAAACAGACCTCAAAATGATTAAGGTTGGGCCTTTGCTTATGGATTAAAATATTATCATCAAAAAACACTTATCGATATCTGAATAAAAAGTCTCATCATTGATCATAGTTTGATTGAGATAATAAAGGCTGTTTTCACTACTAACATCATTCGTTTGTGCAAGGAAGGAACCCATTGATTACTATAAGGATGTACCATAAAAAATAAGAGTCCTTAATTTGATAGGTTGAATCATCACCATTAGTATTAAGAGATATTTCTTGATACTATTGAATGATTCATGATAATTATCAGTCCACAGATATATAACACACTTTTTCATTAACCTACTGATGGGAAGATATTTCCATGAAATTTTGGCTATGTAGTGATAAATGTAGGAAAAATTCAATGAAGTCCTCTCAACTCTAAAAGGATCAATGAGGTGACATGTAAAAGATATAATTTTTCTTTTCAGTGTCAGCTTCGATTCCCTAGTGGCGTAAGATGAAGATAAAGAAGTTTCACTGAGGTATTGGTAAAGCTATTTTTTAGGGGTTCATTTTTTGTCTACATTGCCATAGCCTTTTGAAGATTGTTTTAGGATCTTCTAAGTGTTCAGAGAATTTTTGAGATTTTACCATCAAGTCATCAACAAATAATTTTTCAAACATTCCCATGAAGGGTTTGAATATGTGATGTATGGAACATTGGTATGTAGCGATGATATTCTTCAAGCCAAAGGGAATTATCATATAGAAAAATAATCCCCAGGGGGACCTATGGTGTTGGATTCTTCATCTTCATGGAACATTAATATTTTATGATATCCCAAATAACCATCCAAGAAGGAGAGATAAAAATATTTGGTAGTTGCGGTGATCAACAATTCTATGATAAGAACTAGAAAACCATCCTTTGACATTGTTAGTAGAGATCCCTAAAATTGAGAAAGAATACAATTTTACCATTATTTATCTTGAAGGGTATTTTATTCTATAAATATCTAGGATATTAGACCCCCTGAATGAAGTTGTATTTTATGATATTTTCATCTTCAACATTGTTTTTTGCATCATGTGTCAGGTTCTTCCTTAAGGAAGCTTGTATATAGCCCTAATGGTGCTCTAGAATGCCCAGGTGGTGAGGGGCCACCTTGGGATCAAGGCCCCAAATTCCTAGCTTGTTCCAAGTGAAAACATCCCAACGATACTTCTAAAAGTAGGTTAATACATCTTTCTCTTTAGAAGACATGACCAAATTGATCAATGTGGGTCGTGGGTCTTCTATTGTACCCATATTTATTTCTCTGAGTTCATCAATAGAAGTGGAGACACCCTCCTTAAATGTTGGAGGTGCATCACAAAGGTCCTCCTCCTATTCATATTCATCCTCATCATCTTCTTTCTCTTATTTCATAGGTGTTCATATTGTTGGATAAGTTCTCTAGATTTTATAGTGGAGATGATAAATTGAAGTTGTGAAGATGAAGAAAATTCCTCCAACCTAACAGAAAATGAGGCATTTTCTTGAAACTATTGAGAGGATGGAGCGAGAGATGTGGAATGAGAATCTTTGTCTTGTTTGAGTAGAGAGACAACCTATTTCATCTCAACTGGTGATCTAAGTATTTATTGGAGTTCTGGGGATGAAATGATGGAATTTCCATATTATATTTCACTACTATCTAGTGAGATAGAAAAAATTTCATAATAGTTGGACTTAGTGGTCATTATAGAATCTATGCATACTGCTGAATATACACATGAATTTGGGCTCATATTCACCACCTATTTGATGGGAAATACATTTTGTTGGTGATGTTTCTTGAAGGGGTTGGATGGAATAATTTACATACAGTTTGGGGTGTTGAACCAATCAACACCATTAACAAGGGGTTGTTTCTCTTTCCTCTTATAAAAAAACTAATTGATATAATGAATCTTGTTGGATTTGGATGGGGCTTTATCAGCATAAAACATCCCAATTTTTCCATTCATGAAGTTTTTGATTCATTGATGGCATGATGAGGGGATTTTGTGGGTTGATGCAACTGGGGCCTTCCCATCGAGATAGTGATGGTCATATTTCACCAAAACACATGAAATATTTAGTCATCTACAAGGTTTTTAAACTAATAGTTGAAATGGATTTTACCTAATGTATTATGCTCACTTTTTTTATTGCCTTATAGTGTTATGGAAGAAGAATATATCTTCTCCTCATCACATATTATCTAGTGAAGTGTTCTTACTAGACACAGGATAACTTTAGAGCCACTGTCAAATAATTTTTTTGATCAATGACATCATTTACCCTACCGGATACATAAAAGTGTCTTGTGTCTCCATGTATAATGAAATTTTCATCTTGATCTATGAAGGAGATAACTTCATATAATTCCATTGGATTAGTCTCTGTATGACAGACCTTAGTAGTGGACACCTAGGCTTTAGAATCCCTTGGTATTAACAAGGCCTCTAGTACTGCTTCCCCGAGGTCTTTTGAGAATCATAGGGCATCCAAGATCAATATCTTGGTTAGTAATAAGGAAAGATATTTTGGAATTTCATACATCTAGTCTAATTTCCTATTCTTCCCTAGGTTGGGATGCTCTTTCCCAGGTGCTTTAAGGGATTGAGTATTTGAAATAGTTGGATCATACCTTGAAACATGAGTTGGATGTGCTTCTGTCCTTAGTGGGTTGGGCCAAGAAGTTATTCCTTCCCACCAAGTGTGATATTATGGTTGTACCACCTCCAAAATATATTCCAGAAAGATCAGTTCAGGGTGGATTTTTCCCAATGTAGGGGGATTTTTCTTCTCCTTTCAAACTCACTAAAGCACTCCTCCATGATTTTCTACAAAATTGATAGTCAAATTAGGTACATGAATGGAATTATATTTCTTCATAGGACTAAATATTCCTTAGTATCCTCAGATCCCACAACCTCTTCCTCTGGTTCCCCAATCAAGTGTGAGAAACTCAAGGTCATAGCCTTAATCATTATAATATAAGGGATACATTATGTGAATGAAATTACTGGAACTGAAGATCGACACATCATCTGTTGAATAATTTTTTCAAACAACTATTTATAATGGTGCCATTTAGTGGGATGTTTCCCATTATTTCAATTATAAGGGAATAATGTCTTAGAGTTTTCAATCCATCATTGGAACATGATACAGGTTCATCCTCATGAACTCCCTCCCTAATTATATGGTTATGCAACTTTTTGAACGTCTGGATTCTATATGTTTGAATGGGTGATGAAATCGGTTGTGTTATAGTATAACTAGTTGGGGTCATAGTATATTGTTTCAAATATTCATAGAAAACACCGTGATTTAGGTTGATTTTATTTTGAGTCATCCAACTATAAGATTTCTTTTCCCTTCTTATAATAACTTATTTCCACTCACCTCCTTCTTCAGGGGAAAGGGAAGAAACATACACCACTTGTTGTGGTAGCCAACCCCAATTTAATTTAATGGAATCTACCATTTTTAACAGTCTCTATTTGATGAAAAAGAATTTCAGAATGGTGTTTCCTAGTATCTTTTGATAGTGGAAATAATCCAACCATTCATCAAGACCCACCTAATTAAAGCTTTTGTGCTCTATAAGGTGTATTAAATCAGTTTCTATAATGTAAATATCATTTACTAATCTATAAAAATAGTGTAACTTATGAATTCTATCCATTGAAGGGTTCATAAAGAGCATCATATCTTCACTTATTATTGTTGATCAGGTGTTCCCATCATGGGAACATAATGAAATTTAAAGTGCATAAGATGTTTTTATGGGTTACTGATCCATTGAATATCAGCAACATAGAACTCCTGTAGTTTGGAGGTGGTGGGGTTCTGCTCACCCAGTCGGGGTAAGGTTTCCATTACTGCTGAACTGGGGTAAACTACTCCTTTATGGCTTACAATCATGCTTCTAAAGACATGACGGTGTCTGTAATCTCTTGATGAGTGTTTGGTTGACTAGGAGAGTTGATAGGTGAAACAATCAAGAAGATTTCTTGTTACGGTGATTCCATTATTTGAGGATGATATATATCTAGGGACATCTTATGAAGACTTTCCTAAACCTATTATGATTGTCTCCTTAATGGGGAGAAATCTTGATATACTTCCATGATTGGTTCTAAGTAAAGTAATGGTCAAGGCTCCAAGTTGGGAGGTTGTCCTGGCATTGCTCCAATCATTGGGATGCATATTTGTTTCTAAGGAACACATGCTAGAAGTACACATTGAGGCTCTACACAAGGATCATATTTGATAAAAATCCTATATGGGAGAAACTCATTGTTGTGTCTCCTTAACTCTTTCATTTCATCCTCATGTAGAGAAAATATTTTTTTTAGTGTAAGGAGTACATCATAATAGAGATGATGTGGGATATTAAATGCAACATTTCCTTAATTCTAGTTATCGATTCACTAAGGAGGTAATATGATATTGATTAGTAGAGAACCCAAATTTATAGTGATTCATTGGTTTCATGTATGAACACCATATTTGTTTATCTCTATGTGGACTATAATATTGATGTATCAATGCAATTATTTACCCTATTCATTTTCTTCATTTTTATTGTCATCCATAGGGTTTATGTTCAAACATTTAAAAATTCATAATAAATGATTGGCACCATACTAGATATCAAATTATATGAGGGTTTTTTGTATCATTTTTTGGACCTCTCCCTTCATTTTTGGGATCCTCTTCATGCTTTTTCGAGAAGGGTGACTCAGAGGGAACCTCTATGTTGCTCAATCATATTTGTTCCAATGGAGGAAATGCGTTTCAAGATGGGGAATAATATGATAAATTAATTCTTATTGTACTCACTAAACTAAAAAAGGATTATTTCTATTGAGGGAGTGATTTAGATAAAAAATTTACCATCCCTGTAATCTAGGGTTGCTTCTGTCCTCTTGTTGTTGTGCCTTGAGATGAGATTTTCGGCCTTTGGGAATCTTGTGTTAAAAATCCATGCCGCCTTGTGGGTTGGCAAAGATTCCATACTGTGGATTTTGATACTACTATCATCTCCCACATGATCTCTCACATCATGTTTTGAGTGTGATATGGATATAAAGGTGGGTATCCCTGGAAACTTCTTGCTTATGATGACATTAACAATTCTTGATGATTAGATTACCTTATGTTAGAACAATTTTGAATATTATTAATTTCCTAATTCATGATATTTTTAATGAATTTATCTTGTTGTTCTTTATGCTTATGAGAATTATAGATGGATGATTCTTGTTGAGTGTGCCAGATTTCCAAATAAGTGTTTTTTTCTAAATAGATGACTTAGAGAAATGAAATTACAGGATAACATTTCTAGTGGGTTCTACTGAAAGTGTATGGGGTTAAATGAAATGATCCATATTCCCCCTATCCAATTATATGAACACAATGTTGGTTGTCTATAATTAGTTAGTGAAACTCATGAATAATATTGAGGAAAGATAATTGAAGATCATCTAATCACTTCTCTGATACATGTACGCATGAAAAAAAAGGACTTCCAAGTCAATTTGAAGATGAATAACTAAAAATATTTTACATTATTTGAATACCTTTTATAAGGGAAAAAAATTCTTTCAGGTGGAAGATATTTTTCTAGAGTTCCAAATGGTTGTTGTGTATTGATTCCACTAACAATGCCTTTTTAATGTCAAAGTTAGAAGTTGATGAGAGAAAACATAATAGTTATGTCATCCCTATACAATTGTATTATCATGATTAATGTATCATTTTGTTATTCAGTGAGATACTAATCTACTTAATCAACCCAACATTATTGTTTTTTATGGTTTTATCACAATTTGTTAGTCTAGTGGAGATCTCGTTGGTATGGTAATAGTGAAGGGGTGTCTTAGAGGATTAGAGTTTCCCCGAGCCATCTTATGGTTGAGAAATCATGCAATTGTTCATTGATATAGAATACATATTATCGTACCTCGTATTTCTAAGTGCCTTTTAATATGTATGATTTCTCATATTTGAATCAGATAGGGGGTTACATTATTGCTGAAATGCTGTGTCATTATGGGGAGGACATTCACAATGAATTCAATCCTAGTACCATCATAGGTCGATGTCAGAATACATGTAGACTTTCTACAGTGTACACCATGAGGAATACCTTCATAGAGGATAGATGATATGGGAGGAATTTCTTGTAAAAATGATATATCACTATAGGGAGGACCTTCACATAGAATTCCATCATGGGGAGGAAAAACATATTAGATCGATGATTAACTCTTGCGAATTTTTATACAGTGTATAACCTAGGGAGGAACTTATTTTTTATCTTTATTCCATGAGTGGGGATACTATGATGCTAATCAAGAGATAAAATCTCATTATCAATCATATTTTTACCATGACGGAATTACTCATGGTAGATTCTCTTTGGAGGACCTTCAAAGACACTAGTATCAATGTTTCATGGAGGAAACATGGAACTGGTACTACCACTTTCATAATTTGGTAATGGATTGGAAGGATCCTTAACCACCATTGATAGATGAATTATGACCTCAAGAAATCCATCTTCCAACATAGTAGGGTTGGAAGTATTCTATTTATTTTCCAATTCCCTTTAGTAGATTTTTTTGAGCACTCTCTTGAGCGGGACTATAGATGATTTTAGTAAGTGAAGAACTTCATATACGATTTCCTATTCAAGTTTCTTCTATTGTGCTACCAGGATATGCTGGTATGATTCTAAAATATCGGTAGAGATACGTTACTTCAATGGAGTGGAAACCAAATAAAACCAGTATCCGCCAGTTGTAATGGGTATTTGTTCATGACCATATTGTCCATTTATCATGGTATATTTCTAATGACCCTCCTAGATGAGAGTAGGGAGGCATGCCTTATCTTGAATTACTACCTCATTTTGTGGTTGAGTCAATCCACTTAAGGTTGTAGGTTTGTGGTTCTAACTCATAGATACTTCTATGGATGTTATTATAGGTTGGAAAGACTATTGGATATGTTATAAGATTAATATCTGATCCTCCATCATTTATAAGAGGTGTTAAGAGACATACTTGGAAGGAATTAGAATATACGACCATTCTAGTTTTCAAGTTGGAATAATTTCATGCTCCCATCCTCCATTTCTTGAAATTATGTATTTATATACACTCTTTGGATATTATATGACCAAAAAATTAAACCTTTTATATCCAAAACTCAATATTTTTAATTTTTTCATAGATTTTCTCCTTCCATAGGGCTTTCAGTACATATTTCAAGTGGTATTTATGATATTTTTTTTCTTATTTGAGTATATATGAATATAATATATAATTCCAACCACAAAATTATAATGGTAACATCTAAAGTCTCCATTCATCAAATCCTAGAAGATTATAGGGGAATTAGTATACTGAAATCCATCACTACATATTCATAGTGTCCATATAACGTAAAAAATTACATATTGGGAATATCATACTTCTCAAACCTCTATTGATGATATCCCTAATAATGTTAAATATTGGAAAAGTATTGAGACCCAGAAAGTTGATCAAAAAAGTCATCAATATGGGGAAGAAGATACTTTTTCATAATTGTGATCTTAATCAGCTATTGAAAATCTATGCACAATCACACTAATCAATCATTATTTTTCACAAAAGAACAGGTGAACCCTAAGATGTCACATTTTCCCAAATGAATCCATTATCAAGGTTTTCATATATAGGCTTATTTAATTCCCACAATTCAATTAAGGCCATTATATTGAGTGTTTTCCAAATTAGTGTGCACCAGGAATGAGTTCCATTGAGAACTCGACTCCATGTTCTTGGGGAATGGTATGAATCTTTTTTCGAAATATATCCACACATTCCTGAACAATAATAATAACAAAGATGTTAAGTATCTCCCCAAACATTTTTGAAAAAAACTTTTAAATGGTATGTTAGACCCATAAAATAGATGTAATCTCCAAAGGAATTTCAAATTTATATTCACATTCATAGATGATCATAAGTTTTTTGAAAATATAAAACATTAAAATTGATGTAGGATTTCGGTATAGAAAGAAATTCCATGCCTAAGATGAAATAAAATTCAACTAGAAGAAGAAATAAAATTTTTGTAGGAATCACATTTCAACCATTGTCCACTAGAGAGGGATTATAGACTTACGATGAAACCATCATACCATTATGGGTTTTTATTACTAATCACACATATAATCCTTTGGGTGGAATGTTGATACCATTAAAAAATTATTTAGATATAAATGAATGGGTAGGTCCAGTGTCAAATAATACATTATTAGTTCTAGAGTGGATGGTACGCAACCCTTTCAACACATAGTTACCACACCCTTCTTCAGAAATAGTGATCACATGATATTTGACCTTTTCCCTTGGCTTTAGAGGTTACTCACATCGATAATAATCATTATACCTTGGGTTTGACCCCTGGTTATTTTAATTATCCTTCTCTTAACACTTGAAGCAATGATGTTTGGGGGAGGGGGTGAATTATGTGAAAATTTCTCTCTATTCACATTGTTAGCTAACTTCTTCCTATAACTTCTATAATAAAATTCTTGATAACCTTTCTTTCAAAACTTAAAAAATTTATTTGAACCTTTAAGAAAATTTCATCAATGATCAATACCACACTTTTTGAATAAAAGAAATATATTATTCTACTTTCCTTGGTTTTTATGTTTTCATTTTAACTCCATCTTAATTTCCTTTTCAAAATCATGACACACACAAGTAACTCCAACCTCCATTTATACCGTGATAACAAAATGCATAATCTCTTCATTACTACTAAAGTATCTTATTGATAATTACCTTAATATACATGTTTGTAAACCAATAATGAATTGGTTGACATTACATTCAGGTTATATGTTAATACCAGAAACATACATCACAACTGTTGTAAAATTACCTTCATGGGTACCAGCAGGTTCCTAATCCCTTCTCATTAACTCAAGGAACTATTTACCCATATTCATACAAAGAACATGAGGAAAGTATTAATTTAAAACTATGTTCTTGGACTCATCTAAATCCAAGGAATGAATATCATATTATTACCTCATATTATTAATAAGAGTCCACAATCGATATACTCCACGTTCCAAATCGTATGCAACCAAATAATTTTATCATGTTATAAACACCAGAGAACATAGAATATATTTTTATAGGTACTAATCCATATTTCAGAAACTATTGGATTAGAAGACCCACTAAAATAAGGTTGAGATTTTCCCATGAAGGACTCAACAAAATGTTGTTCCCTCAATTGTTCATTTGCAAGTCCAACAAGATTTATATATTGGATAAATTGTTTGAGCATAGTCATACAATTTTTCATTCTAGATCCCATTAGAAGTGGATTATTAAGAGGAAAATCGTTTCATTTCCCATCACACATAGAATTTACATGGTTCATTATGGTGGTAGACATCGACTAAATCTAATTATCATAGATTAAGAAACAATAATTAGAGTGGGAAACTAGATAATCAGGGAAATTATTTATAGGATGTCTAAGTTATTATCCAATTACTAAACTATGGCACATTATTTTTATCATGTGATATTCATAGAAAAATTATATTTATACATTTCAGGATGGTTCATAAGGTTTTTATGAATTCCTAAGAAATATCCCTTGGGAGTGTCAATCCATGTATGAAATAAGGCCAATTTTCATGCACCATTTACTGATTGAGTCTAGATCAAAATGGTAGTTTCAGGGATATTTACCATCGATAAATCAATGTTAAAGCCACATAAAATTTTAGTATATAGAGAATGATTTATTTCTAGGACACCACAAAATCTATCATTTACCAAAATCCCACGATATTTTCCTATACATTGACCCATCCTTATACTTATCCATAGATACATTTCTTAAGAATTTCAATAAGTTTATTTATCATCCTAGTTTCCAAAGGTTAACTAAAGTTTTTCCCAAATACCAACTATAATTACCTAAGATTCTCATAAATAGACATTACATAATTTTTTTGGAATATTTAATATAATACACAAACACACGCCTATACACCATATTAGTATAGTTCCTTTGGAATCATGGATACATAAACAAAATTACATGACTGAGTAACATTATCTACCAATAGGTTATACATAACTAGCACCCTTATTAGAAACATCATACACAATATATATCTCCATAACCTGGTGAAAATAAACATAATAAATAATGAGATCAGAATCTTAGAAAGGGTAATCAAGGGCTATAAGTAAGAATATTAAGGATTATAAGGGTTTGAGAATATGATGATAACATTAGAAGACCA
Source organism: Viscum album (assembly GCA_963277665.1). Classification (NCBI taxonomy): domain Eukaryota; kingdom Viridiplantae; phylum Streptophyta; class Magnoliopsida; order Santalales; family Viscaceae; genus Viscum; species Viscum album. The sequence goes on from OY728131.1 coordinate 137,374,237, forward strand.
CACCATGAATATTAAATATCATAATAAATAGTCATAGAACAAATATGGGTAGTTCATAAGATATGAATCGTAATGGAATCATGAGAATAAAACATTAATGAATAGAATAAAAATAATAAACATAATTGATTCCGACTAATAACCATATAACATGATTTCCATATTAGACAAGCACCACTTCCAAGGTTATCATTGTAGAGTTGGTCCAGTCCCCAAATCATATTAGTAGTCATGTTTCACTTTGAATACCATATTAGAATAAAATGTAATTTACTAAAATCGATTCACTCCCCATTCCAACCACATCTATCTAATGAGATATAAATATTTAACCAATCCATATGAGGGTGATATAGTATCTACCTGTCACATATTGAAATCATACATATGTTTTCTATAAGATCTTAAAAATAATCATTTAATAACCAATAAAATGAAATGGGAATCATAAAAATGTCATCATATCATAACTTTTGGTTATGATATTGGTTTCATAATAATTTCATTATATCATAACCAGTGAAAACAAGAATGGTTCATAAGCATTTTAATATAGTATAACCATTGGGAGAGAAACAGGTGTCAAAAAATCAGGCCATGAAATAATAAAAAATCAAAAGAATGAAAATTTAATGGTATTAATGGATAATTTCCCCAATGAAGAACAATTATCCCTAATAGATTTTATCCTATATGGAACATAATTTTGAAAGAACGCCTAAAATTATTTCTTGAGTAAAATACCATTTCTATCTTGAGAACACTCTTTAAAACATAAAACATTTTTAGAAACCTTTTTCTTTGAATAAAACTTTATAAAAATAATTTTCTTGAATATTTTAAAAAAAAAATCTTTAAATATATACATGTGAACCTAAAATGGAAGCTTCATGGAAATAACCATCATGAAAATGCATAAATCAACACATGTCAAACAATACTTTTACACTGTAAAATATATTATAAAGTCCCTCGATCAGAAAAAATAGATTTCCAATAAAACCAATTTTTTAAAAAGTTAGTACATTGGTAATATTTTCTTTTAATACTAATATGAAAATACTAAAACATTTTTGAAAATGTTTTTTGAAAACAATGTTTATAATGAAATGAGGTTTTTGACCGATGAGAGAAATAATGTCATATTTTCTTAAGGGTAATTTCGTTATTATATTAACTAAAAATGAGTTTTAAAATGGTAAAATTAAATGAATATATCATGAATAAGTAATTATAAGAATATTCATGAGAGTTATTAAGAAATTAATCATAATATTTCATCAATGAATGCATAATCTTAAAAAATCTCAATAAATGATGAGATTGTAGCAGTAATCTATTACCACAATGGAAACATAGAATCATAATACCCATAAAAGAATAACATTACATAAAGATAAAAATATAATGGAAATAATTAAATTCATTATATAACTTGTCATAGTGGAATTATATAAATGTTTTAAAATATAATAGGTGCATAACATAACATGTGTCTCAAAGAAGGCACATTGAGACAAAATTCCATTACTGGTTTAGTAACAATTGGCCTGAAAACATTGTGAAAAAGAGATCCTAAAATGGATATGTAGATCCTAATAATTATCAATATAGGATCCAAAAAATATATCCATGGTTAGTATATACACCAAAAAAATAAATATGCTGTGAACATATCTTGTGTCAAAGATAAAATAAATGCTAGACGGTAATCCATTACCTTAAATCTTGGATCTCATTGTAATCATTCAAACCTCATTTATAATAAATATAAGTTTACCATAAAACATTAAAATAACAATATTAATATATATAATACCATATATGTTTTACTTATTACATTATATTACTCTATATTACTAATTCCATGTTAAAGCTACATTTCGGGTAACCACCACGTTGTATTTCATACATGTTTTGACTTGTTATTCTTAGTACTCATACTTTGATTATTTATTATTCATCTAAAAAATATAAAAATGTTATAAATATCATATATAAATACATATATATTAATTATTTTCTTATTTATAATAATATATAAATCATTGATGTATGAAATGAAATACACTGTTCATGGAGATGGTAGGCCGAATATTTGTGTGAATGTTATTTTCATTTTCTTATTGGATTAAAAGAATAAAAAATATATGAAATATTTTCAACAATTTTTTATGAAATATATATCCCATATATTTATTAAAATCTTACATAAAACATTCCCAATAAATCTTGAACATATTACATCATTTTGTGAGGAGGTAGTCTACCGAACACACGAATAACATTATCATATTTTCAAAAAATGGAAAAAATGATGAAATGTGTAATATAAAAACTAAATAATAATAAAAAATTATTAAAAAGTATAAATATCATATATAAACTATAAATTATTCATTATTAACAACAATTAAAGGTGTTAATGGAAGAAAAAATGACCTCAGTTTGTGAGGTGGTAGTCCGCCGTACCCATAAATGAGGAGCATGTATCCTATTTGAGGGAAGTGTGTGAATTTTTTGGGCATAAACTTAAAATAATAACATCAAAATATTTTTATGTTACTTAGTTAACTATATAATGATGATATAAATATAATTTTTTGGGTTTTAAGAATAAATAAAATGAAAATACAAACTGATGAACATTACCTCTTTTTCATTATATCGTTATGTCTTGCTCTGAAAGAATTACATGAATGTATTTCGTCACAAATTGAGGTTTCTAGAATTTTTTGGGGATGTTTTTAATTTATTTTGTTAGTAATTTTATGATAACAAGGTTTTGAGAGGATGAAATACGGGGAGAGGTGGTTACCTTTTATAATGGAGGTGAGTGGAAAACTTGTAAATATAGAAATGGTAAACACTATTTGGAGGTATCCCATTATAATGTGCATAAAATAAGAATTTTTTTTAAATAAGAGGTAATATCTTATTAATATGTCTATAAAATGTGGTTTGTAAAATTTTATAGGCCATTTTCTCACTTATGTTTAATGTTTTGTCCCTTGGTAACTCATTTTTCTCTTATTCACCATGATTAATTTTAACTTCTTTCACTAATAATTTTGGTAAAAAAATTATATTGGACATATTATACTATAAAATTTATTTTTATTCAAAATATTTAGTAAATTTATCCAAATTCAAAACACATAGTTTTCAGAAATTCATTTAAAATTAATCCTATAGATGTGTCGAGAAAGCAGATTTCTAAACCAAAAATGGTCAAAATCATGAGAGTTTTATATCCAATTTCATTGTTAAATTGTTTTCAATAACCTAAATAGAATGAATATATGTATAATTGATCTAAATTTATTTTTAAACCAAATAAATATATTATTTATCTATATAAATTAGTTATAAAAAAGACTATATTCAATTAACGTTTAGTATCTCCCACTATCAGTCACAAAATTAATTATTTTAGAAAAAATTAGAAAATAACCATAAGATAATTTTAGAATTTCAAATTAAAAAATGAATATTTTTTTATAAAATTCAATTTAGAAAATTTTCAAAAAATAATTTTATTATTTTTCAACAAAATTCATAAAATGTAACGTTTTGAGATAATAGTACTTTTAGAACACATAAAGAGTTTACAAAAAATTATGTATTTTATTATCAATATGTGATATTTATAAGAAAAATTATATTTAAAAATTATTAAATACTCATACTACAATGTTTAATAGCTAGGTTATAAAAATCAATTTTAAATAAGAATATTAATAATATATAATTTCTTTGTCAAAACTCAACGTCTAATGTAACAAGAGATTAGCTGGTATAGCATATATAGAAAGATTAACATGGTGTATCAGATACTGGGTGATTAAGTTAGTGTAGCATTCAACAAAACACCTAAAAAATATAATTTATTCAGAAAAAAGGTTCATAAACACTTCAGGTTTAAAACTAGTGTCTTTAGAAGAATATGTATATAAAATTTAGACATGATAATAAATCAAAAAATCATTATTATAATCTCATTAATAATATCCTTAATTTATTTATAATTTTAAAACTACATTCAATAACATTGAGAATACATAAGTAAAAGCGGTGACATACAACTCCTAGTAAGGGAATAAGCATCATAATGAAGCATATCATATCAATCTAATGACAAAAATTGACATAATAAATGAAAATACCCATAAGAATATTGTAAAAACATAAAACATGACATAATGATAAGTCAAGGAAAAATTCTAATACAACATTACATGGTGGATAGAGTCCAATCCTGTATTATGTTTTGTCCCTGATCAAATACATATCACCTCATTAGATAAAAACATTACCTAACGCACTTGAGTGGTACCTAGTCTCAATAATCATTACTGGTGCATTCATATGTGTTCCATAATATGAATTAAACATAAGGAATAAACATAAAAAATACTAATGGAATATAATGGGATATATAATCTTCCCCCAAATCATAAAAATTGGATTTTTTGTAAAGATTTTAAAGGGAGGAAGGAATTAAATATTTTGTACATTCATATTTGAATCAATAATAATGGGTCTAAAAAATAGACTAAATTTTAATTAAAATTAAAGAAAATGTGTATATAACTGCGTATAGAGACAAACCATTAAAACTGTTTTTTAAGAAATCAGAATAGGAATTTTATAGAAGGAAATAATGTAAAATTTTATTTAAAAAAATTGTAAAAAAGGTTAAACCTAATTTTTTTCTTATTTTATTGAATAATTAATGAGTAAAAGTCTTTAATAGAGTGTTACATGAATTTATTGAGGGATAGAAAAGATACCCATAATCGGGTTTGATATTAAAATGATTATTGAGAAATGAACGCAATGCATGTAAAACCCTAGTAATGAGTGGAAAAAGAAGATAAATATTTAAGCACAATAAAATATATGAGTAATAGGAAAGTGGAATCATGAGTTAATAATCATTATTCATGAGAACATGTAAGAAGTATGTTGCAAAATATCAGAATATAACACAAAAATGATCCTAAAAATCATAAAATATATCAAGGTTAACCTCTAGTACATTCCAATAATAATAAAAGAGGCTAACCACATACCCATAATATAGTGGAACTCAACTAAATACTCAAATCCCATAACATTTTTCACGTGAGATAACCACCCATTCCATATAATATTTTGTAAATGGGCTATCAACCAATGCCCCATAAAGATCTTAAGAGATATGAAACAATACCCAATGAATTGGATATATATAATGGAACCAAGAGTCATGTAATGATTATCCATACATATAAGTTCCACATGTACATGAATGAATTTCCTTATCCCATTATATATTAATTATCTCTTGTAAAGTAAATACGTCTCATGAAGATCTCTAGGAATCATGATTATAATACAACAAGGAAATAAGTTTTTTTCTATCATGAGAGCTTATCATGGTGAAGAAAAATTGACATTAATTGATAATTACATATAAGAAATACAATTTTTAGAGAAAAAAATTAAATTCATAAATAATTATAAATAACCATTATAATATTTAAATACTTTCATTTTAGTATATAATAATATTTAAAATAAAGTGAATAACAGTTACATTGTGGAATAATGAAAAATTTGAGAGTAATATTGGAAAATAAAACAATCAATTATGGTTGGATAATGTTTTTTATGTAGAATATTAAAAAAGTTTATTCCATTCATTCATTTTTAAACAGATCCAAAGATAATAGAAAATGAATCATGTAGAATATGCAAAAAAAGATTCTCCAATGATATATTTTGTTTTTACTGTTCAGTTTAACCCTAATCCACACAATTTATAAGCAACTTTTCATGATATTTTATGTCTTCACCATTTAGTTTAAACCATTTTACCACATTTTACCCCAGTAACTTTTTTTTATTAAAAAATCAAGGTTCTTAAGTAATTTTAGTATTTTATTTACTAACATTGAAACTATTTAATGTAATTATATTTATAAATATGTGTATTATACTTTTAAATGAAAAAATAAAATATATTGAAAAAATATATTTTATTGAAAAATAATATTTTAAAAAAACTAAAGGTTTTCTAAAATTATTTCACATCTATTATAATTATATACATATTAATATCTCTATTTATATATTAATACATTAACTTTTATTATAATCATCCTCAAAAAATGGTCAACTTAATTTATTACGATAAAAGTAGGCAATACATAAAAAACAATTATTTAATAATAAATATCATTCTTATCATTAAAATATTTTATTCACATCCCATTAAAATTAATTATGTATTATATTACAATAAAATTTTTATCCGTCCATTCGTATTATTATATTTATTTGAATTTTATAAACCTTTAAATATTTATATTTCATTGTAGATAATAATAATTTTAATAATATTTTAGGAATAAAATTCATATTTATAATAAAATATTTTAATTATTTATTTTTGTTTTATTCAATATTTATTTTTTATTTGTGGATGAAATTACTTGTAAAATTTTTACTAACTACTATACAACTTCAATGCACTTATTGGAGACTGTTGTATATAATCACCATACGTCTAACAACCAGATATATAATTTTCATATCAAAATACTATATATAGACTGGTAAACATCTATAGAATCATTAATCATATTCATTTATTTAATTATCAACATTTATATTGTATTTATAGTAATTTTCCTTCATTCAATAGTTATAATCAGAGGTATGATCTTTATTTCAAACCATAAGGACAAGGATTACATGTCATCATCATTTTAATTACTTATGGTTTTATTCCCATGAAGTTTTATTAATGATGTGGCATTTTAAATTATCCTAATTTATTAATTTTTATCTTTCTTTGTCATATTTCATCTCAATAAAATCTATTACAGTTCATTTTTGTTCAATGTTGAGCGTGAAACAATCTATTCAAAATATATTTATTTAAATATAATTACACACTAAAATCACAGGGTGTTACATTATACCACCCTTAAAATAATTTCTCCTTAAAAACATCATTACTCTAATAAGAAAATGAGGTTTATTTTTCATTATTAAATCATGAGGTTCCCATATAGCTTCCTCAAACTTTTAATTAATTCATTTAACTTTATCTAAAAGAGTTTCAATTTTTCAAATATTATATCTCTATGATCAAATATTTATACAAATATATCTTTATAAGAGATATCATGTTACATTTTTATTACATTTGTGTTTAGTACTTATGGGTGTAATGTATGTGCTTCGCTAAATTTGATACATGGAACACATCATGAAATTTTGAGTGTTTTGGTGGACGTCAAGGACAATAAACTATGGTCCCCATATCATTATGGATTTTGAACTAGCCAATGTATATAGGTCTCAACATTTCCCTTTTATTGACTCTCATAAAGCTTTTTCCTGGTTATATTTGGAAGAATACATTGTCGATTATTTTAAACAAAAAATATCATTGATGATTATCAGTATAGTAATTATATCGAATTTATATAGTTCTACTGTGTCATTGAATTGTTTATTTATTCTCTTAAATATATTGAGAAAGTTCTAGTCCTATAATATAATACTCTCCAATATCATATCAATAATATGGACATCTATGCCAATTCCCTTATATACCATTATATGGTTCCATTTGAATAGAAGAATGGAAAAAATTATTATATAAGAAATCTACCTGAAGAGTCCTATTTGTGTGTTATTTTTATTTTCTATCAATAGATGTCATTAATTGGAAATTTATTTAAATGGAATATTTCATTAATTTTAAAATGTTGAATAATGTTTAGATATTAATCTTCCCGAAAGAAGTTTGGTTGAATTTCCCAATATGGTAACAAATTTTATGTAGATTGGATTAATATCAATGTAACAAACTTTTTCATGTCTTATTATTTTATGATAATTCTATATAGACTATGAGCATACATATGATGATTTTTGAGTAGTTTTTAAATGCATAAAACTTATTTAATATTTATTAGATAAGAACATTTTTTTATCAACACTATGAATGTTTCCTTGAGGAGTATCCTTAAGATGTTTGTGAATTCAAAAAGATGAAGAAAATATACAAATTCAATCATTACAAGAAAATTAAATTAGATTTTATGAATTTATACTATGCTACATGTGAGTAAATTGAGTCTAGTTAAAGGTAATGCATTCCACATAATGGTATGTCGAGCACTGTGTAAAGGTATGTCAATATTTCTAATACCCATGTGAGGGTAATATGATTGTTGTGTACAGACAACCCTAAGTTCTAATGGTCACATAAATATAGGTTACTGATCATTTAAGGGTATCCTTAATATCAGATGTATTGATAAGGTGAAACCATATGGATTGAAGTCAACTGGATGAGGTGATTGTATGGGGTTTTCTGAACTATGTCATCTTATAGAGTGTCCCTAAGATGAACCAAAATTAAAAGTTCAATTGGATTAAAGAATGTTTAGGAAACAACCAAAGGAACATTCACTATGAAACCCAAATGATTTGAATAGAAAATATTGATTTGATACAAGGTGTAGTGAAATATTTGAATGATTATATTCATGGTCATTTCGAATAAATAATGATTGAGAAAACTTATATCGTACATTTCTAAGTGGTTTCTTCTTCATAGATTAGATATAAAAATTCCCAATGGATATAATTCTTAATGGTGTCCTATATAATTGAGAATTATTTGAAAGAGGTATCAATAATACTATATACAAAGGGGAAAATGACGTCCATCATACATTGTTATTGAATTTTAATTTGAATGATGATATGTACAAAGTCCATTAGATGGACTTGTACAAAGATCAATATGTGAAGTTATGATGTTCTCAAAAGCTAAAGTAAAAGTTTCCTAAAAAATTCATCAGATAGAAGAAAATTGTGATGATCATTACATGGAGATATTTATAAATGTCCTAATATATGTATTAGAATAATTATATCAAGAAGAAGTATCCAAACAAAGTCATCATATTGAAGAACGGATGTTATGCTGTTGATAAAGGTTTATAATTGATCAAATAATTTTTTCCTAAAAAAGATATTGGAAAAAAATGAATATTATTGGACTAAAGTTGATTAGGTTTGTAAAAATTTGGATCGGACATAAATTTTTTTAAGAATTCATCACACAATATATTAAATGTGACATTTACCAAAGTAATATTTCAGTAAAATCTTACTAGATAGAAGAATTTGAGGTTACTAAAAAGATTTCATTTAATATAAGTTTCTATGTTTGGTCATAAAAAATATATAAATAAATCTATTTTAGTATCATGAAGTCTCTTGATAGATTTAGATGAATCCATAAGATCACAAGAGAAAATTATATCATATAGGGTTCATCAGATATATGAAATCTAACAAAAATTTGAGAACATATCTTATGGAGGGAGGGACCTACCAAAGTATACAAAGAGAAGATTGAGTAGAGTTATCAAACCAAGAATTTATCAGATAATGAGTTTTAAATCTTGTATTTAGTCTGAGGATATGTCTCATGGATTTATTATAAGTTCTTCCTATAAACCTATAAAGTAATATTAGTAAACAGTTCACCAGATGAAAGAAAAGTTAGGATGTTCTACCAAACAGAATGTTCAAAGGTATTAACGAAGCTTTCATAATGTTATTAAAAATGATGGCGATGCACTTAATTTTCAATGTTTATTTAGGTATAAATTTTAATGATGTTTGAGAATATTTTTTGAAATATCCAATATTATAGAATGTTTGAGAAGAGTTAAAATGGAATCAACAATAGTGGGAAGTTATAAATTCATGTTTGAATTTAGAGAGATAATATAATTGAGCTCCCACATTTTCATATGGGTGTGAACATGTCTAATTGGATTTTTAAACCATATTGTATTATGAAGACTAGTCTTATATTCTTATTATCATAATTGATTATGATTTTGTTCCATAAAGAAGTACCGATCAAAAATCTTGAGAGCTATTTTGATTTAGGTCGAAGTAATGTAAAAAAGAAGTACCAGATAGTGTATGGGGTACTAGATAGAGTAGAAGTACCAGATAGATATGTTAGTACACTAAATAAAATAAGATAAGAAGAGAACACCTTGATTATAAATGATTTTTCTCTATCATATGGTATTTAATAGACATTTCATTAAAGAAACAATGGAAAATATTTTACCATAAAAGATGAATCAGATGGATTGTTTCTAAAAAATAGTCATGAAGGAAAAATATTAATAAGAAGGATTTTTAAAAAAAATAAATGGATAAAACATCACCACACAAATATAACAAGATAATCATGATAAAATAGACATGATCTAAGAGAGGTCATTATAGACATTCTCCAAATAAAGGATGAATAATGAAAGTTTATTTCCCACTTATATGTTAGTAATAAGAGAATAATTAGTAATATAAGAAAATTAGAACATTGTGACATACATTATATGTCTCATAAGGCATAATAATTTCATGGAGTTACAACATTTCTCTTAAAGAAGTATGATATTGTCTGCACAGGGTAGTATAAATAACTAGTGATGATATGTAAGTTGGAAAAGGTTATCACATTTCCATGAAAAATAGAATTATTTCATCCCCATTTAAAGTGTTTCATAACAAACTTAAACTAATTAATATTTTCTAGATAAGAAAATATAATTGATATATAATTATTGCAGAAAAAACATGTATTTTTCATCAATAAATATGGTAAGAACTATATACTTTTTTTAGAGTTTTAAACCTTGTAAAAATATCTCGATCCCTATTTTTTACTTCTTTTATATAAATTCATAGGATAAGAAAAAGATAATTGGAGAATAAAAATACTTATAGGTCTAATAGGTAAATTGATAAAAAGTTATAATTGGATGAAAATTTCCTAACACGTATTCTCCCACCCCCTCCTAGTGTTGAGTATATCCCAAAGTGGTTAACATAATTGGTATTGGAGGATAGGTTAACCTTTATTATATTATCAATATTTATGGTATTAAATTTTGAATATTTTAGTTTCCTTCATAAAGTTAACAATGAGCTCTATTTTTTGTGACTATTCATTTATATTTGAGAATAAATATATTTATAAAAAAACTATGAAGAATAATTGAAAGAAAGTGTATATAATTATATAGAAGATACCCCACTTATATAAAGAATAAGAAGTACTAGTTTATCCATTCCATGAAAATGAAGAATATAAATATGACTTCAAAAGTGATATAATAGTGGTTAACATTCCATCAAACAGGAAGAAAACATTCCCACCTCATGTGAATCATGAATTTCAAGTGATCACGAGGTTTGTAAAAATTCTTGTACAAACCATCCCCCATAAGGAGATCCTTGCATCATGATGATGATATATCTACCACTTATGAAGACATATCAATAGATATAATAAGAGATATTCATTATTAATTTCCCAAAAAATTATTATATCTTGATTGTAGATTCATTAATATTATGAATGAATAACCACTCAATTAGAAGAAGAAGAAGATAATATAAAGAAGACATTAAAAGAAAATGTTCTAGAATTTATGTAGCACTCAAGGAAGGTTTGATCCTTTAAATATAGTAAGGTGGAGCTTCAAATAAATTCCTTTAAATTCTTTAAATAAGATAAATAAAAATATAAATCCAATAATAATCCTGATTAAATCTCCATTCACCTGAAGAAAAGTTGAAAAATATAATTAATGTCAAGGATTTCCATTTAGAAGTAAAATAAAAAAAGATCACGGAATATGAATCTTTATTATAAAATATGTTTTATCTAAATGAAGATAATGTTTAATGAATTAAGAAGTATTTTTAAAATAATGTTATTTTTTAAGATAAGAAAAACCGCAACATTATATGTCTAGAATTTGTTGTGAATTTATCCAATCTTGAGAATACACTTATTGAAACATTACAAAATAAGATGAGAATCATTTATTCTAATCAATAATAAATGGAGGACTCTGATGTTAAAATACCTCCATCATGTGAAAATAAGATCATGACATCATTCAATGATATTTATAAACAAATAGTGAGGAAATATGTACCATCCGTAGATTCTTATATTAATGTATCTAAGTTTGTTTTGTTGAATAGTGAATATTCAAGAAAAATATCTTCATGTATGGATGAAAAAAATTGAAATGAATCATATAAAAAGAACTAGGATGATACAAAACGTATTTTATAATATGGTTATCCACAATGAACGCAACAAATAATGAAGAATACCCAAAAACATAAAAAATAAAATATAAGATTATTAAGGTTTGTGGGTCCATGTTAGATTTGAAATAGATTTGGGTATTATGCATTAGATTTTTTGTACAATCCAATAAATAAAAATGAACAAAAGGTAGCCTATGTAATGGGAGAGAAAACCCAAGATGGAGAAGAAACATTCACAGTGTAGGAAAAATCTAAATAATTCCAATGAAGTAAGAATGAGTTAAAATTCTTATGATGTTGGATAAATAGTTGTCATAGGGATGAAATATGTTCATCTCCACATGTATCATAAAGTGATAAAGAAATATGATCATATATGTTTTCTTAGAAAGAAAAATAATATTTGGGAAGTAATATGAAGAATGTTATAAAAAATATTCCCAAAATGATTTCAAGTAAGAAAGGTAACAATGATTTGGATTCCAAACCCAATAAGTTGAAGCAAAATATATCATCGAAAAGAACAAATAATATAGATTAATGTTTAAATAATCCATGAAAAAAATCCAAAAACTCCCCCAATGTTACAAATGATATGTGTGTTATTGGGATAGACGATTTTTATAGGATTAGGAAATCCTGATAAGCATAATAAAAGTCTATTTAAAATTGAAAATGAAATATTCAACTTGAATTTAATGTGGTTCAATATATGGGGGGAAAGATAGATAGATATAATCCTTTAAAATATTCTAAAATTACTCTAGAATAATTAAAGTTATTACTAATGACGAATGTTTCACAAGGTGATACACATGCACAAAAATTCCTTTAGAAGATAAATTCCACAGAAAACTATGTTTTGTAGTTGATAAGAAGAAAAAAACCCAATCAAATTTGACGTTTAGATATCTAGGTGTGAAGAGTGGAAAAAATATAGAAACATGGTTAAAAAAACTATCATATTCATTTTTTTACAATAAGGTGTAAGAAAGATACACCTAATTAACATACCATTATGTTTTTTTATTTTTTCTATAAAATATGGAATTAATGGAGAAGATTAATATTGGGGGAGAATATAAGATAATTGATGGTTATCAAACATGGATACCCTATAATGACCCTAACTACAGTATCCTAGATTTTGTTACAAAAATAATTACATTGGTACTATGAAGAAGTGTTCACATCACAAAGTACTGAAGATTTTAGTAGTTTTGGAAAACAAGATACAAACAAAAATTTTACATTACACCTTGAAAGAAAAATCAATATAGAAACTAAATTGGCAACATCCATAACTTCTAGATTAACTATGAATGTGATTCATAATATAGATATTCACATCGAGTGTAAAAAAACATAATAAAGGGGTGAGATCATATGATCAGTAAGTTTAAACAATACAGTAAAAGATATCATAAACTTAAACAATAAGTCTAGGAGAACAACTAAAAAATGTGAAAATAAAACATAATCTTGTTCATAATATGGCAGGAATATAAGTTGAATAAATAATTTCATACAAATAATCATACGAAACATAACCATGGATATTATAATAGTTTAATTATAACACAATTTTTCAATTACTAATTTCATAGTGAGGTAATTCATAATTTTGGGCATTATAAACATATTATCAAGCCTCGACCATGACATCTGAAAATAAATGGTTAAGGCCACAACCAAGTCCATTATAGTTTTTTCTCATGATAACTACTAATACATTGAGGGTTTATAATAGGCCCCAACCACAACATACTAAGACCAATTAATTACTCATTTGGATAGTGTTAAACATACACAATATATACATATGAGATGTAGATAACTTTCCTGAATCTGTAAACATAATCACTAACCATTCTGAGTAGTATAGTAAATGATATCAAATTAGCACATACATAGTAAAACAGATAACAAACCACTTACTTGATAATGTTAAATGATAATAATAAGAGATAAATATCAATAATTCATAATATAAAAACAATTTTTTTGATATAGATGGATATACTCTAATAAAATGATCGATGAATTCTTGAGAGAAATGACTTTTTATTACTTCGTATAAATGAGTTCTTTTGGAAAAATAATTCTTATTTGACATAATTGATTGTATAAAACCTGAAATTAACATATATATTTTTTCATCATAAAAATACTGATTTTATAAACATAATTGTTTATCAAAACATAGTATGGATGGTTAATAAAAATGGGTATAAAATTGAGATATTCCCTTTAATCAGGTATGTGTATTGGGTATAATTGATAAGGGAACCTTATAAAACATATGTTTTCCCCTAAATAAATATGAAAATGTTTGGATACAAGATTTTAGAACATTTACACATAATTTAGAAAAATTATATAAAAATACTGATTAATTAAATTAGTTTATATAGGGAGAAATCATAAGCCAAATGAAAATAGAGATTTGGGAAGAGACCCTAAACTTATGCCTAAAAATGTTCCTCACTTGCACTTAATTTCATGGATAATTAAATTATATTTATTAATAAATAAATTCAGAACCTCTTAAAAATATATTTTATTTACTATAACTTAATAATGTTCATTTACAGATTTTTTGATAAGTTATTAGATCCAATTTTGTTGTTCAAGAGTGTTCTTTTCCATGGTTTTCATGGTCGATTTACATTTACATGTATATGGAAGATCATGTAAAATGGAAATAATTATCCAAAATTGAAATTCTATTTTATTAATGGACATAAATAATATAAAATGGTATTATATTTTATTCTATTTCCATATATGATAATGATTAATTATTTAGAAATTAATGATAATCATTTAGTTCATTTTGGTGGTTTTTCGATCATCATGATCTTTTTTTTCTTTTTAATTAATATTATATATATAATGGTTCAAGAATAATCAATAACATAAACTATGTATATTATGACATGTTTTAACCATAAAAAGGGTTTATAACCATCATTGAATGAGATATTAAAAACGAAAAACACATCGTCCATGAAGGAGGTAAATCAGAACCTCTTTGACTATGTTATCATCTTTAAAATAAAAGTAAAAGGAGTATAGACATGATTATGGATTTTATAATAACATAATAAAATTATAATATATAAAATAAATTAGAGTTATCAGTTCAATTTAGTCAGGATATGTTAGGTAAGTATTATAAAAGAAAATAAATTGAGAAGAAAATAAAAGAAAAAAATAGGATTTTTACCTCTTGAATTATCCTCCGCGAGAACCTACATAACATGGTTAGTTTTGGTCTTGTGTTTAAAAAAAAGGATCCTAGATGTTGGGGAGGGAGTTGGGAAATGTATTGGTGAAAAATTGGGAAAGGGGTAATGTTTTAAATGTGTTAAGAGAGGAGGTTGTGTGGGTGGTATTTATAGTGGATAAGAGGGGTGTTTTTTATTATTTAAATCATTATTTTATTTTTTTGGATCAAGACTATAAATAGTTTGACCATTAAAAATAAATAAATTAAATAAGGAATGGATTTTAGTTATTATGCTTCTTATATCAATCATTACCCAAGTAATAGTGTGTTTATCATATAATGTAAATATACAGTAAAATATTGTATTTCACTATTCACCTAAAATCCAACTATTTAGGAAAAATCCAAAAAACTCTCCCAAACCATTTTTTGATATGTATAATTAAAAAATAAATTCCATTTTATGAAAATAATTTTCTATATATGATAAATTTAATTTCATATAACATTATCATTTATTTGAAAAATAAAAATTTTTAAACTACACATGATTTTCTAACACTTAAAAATAATTAAGGTATCATAAAAGTATCGTACAGTCATAAAAAAACAAATTATTTATTATTGAATATATTTTATAAAAATTAATTTCTTTCATATCATTATATTAATTATAAATTTTTAATTTAATATTTATAACTAACAAAAATAGAAACACTTTATTAATTTTAAAACATTTAATTATATCAAGATACAAATATATCATATTTTTACTTATAATATACCCAAATTTTATTTATATATTCAGAGGTGAAATTAACATTATATTGTTCATATTACTATTCCTAATGTCCACATTTTAATTCCAAAGGTAATGTTAATATTCCATTTGTATAGGTTTCTTAACTTCTATAAATACCACTTATTTCATTTATTATTCATTTATAATTTTTGAATTAAATTTTTGATGTAATTGTATTTCATTCATTCTATATAAAATACTTATAATAAAGAAAATTTCATTGATATAATTCTAGGTTGTTAAAGTCTCCCCTCCTATAGAAATTTGACATTAAAAATTCTTAATATGTCATGTCATAAAAATATTTTTTTAGTTATTCATCATAACGTACTCTAGTTCTCATGTCATATATTAAATTTTATGGTTTTTCCAAATTAACTTTACTGTTCGAGCCATTCGATTTCTCAACACTAGTGCTATAGTGTTCAGAATACAGCTAAGCTCTTTTAAGTAAGAAAAATCATGTTCCAATTCAATTTCATTAGAATTGAAAACATGTGTTGGGTTCTACATATACTTACTTAACAGAGAGATTTGGAACACATCATGAAATTTTGGAAGGCTACTTATCATTTCCAAATGATTTCCCTCATATCCAATTCTCTCCATAATTTTAAAAGGGATTTCGTACTTAGGGATCAATTTCCATTACTTACCAAACCTTGTGACAACATTCCCTGGAGTTACATTTAGAAAACATGATCTCTAACTTGAAACTCCAAATAATTCCTCAAGTTAAAAGATTTATCTCTTTTTCATACTTTTCACTGCTTTGATTTGGGCTTATATAATCTTTACCTTTTCCATTGTTTCCTCCACAAGCACCAGTCCTACCATATTTCTTTCACAAACATCATCCCAACAAGTTGGTCTTCAACATCTTTTTCCATAAAATTCTTCATACGGTTCCATTTGAATATTTGAATGGAAACTATTTTTGTGGGATAATTTTACCAAACTAAAATACTGATATGATATACCTTGAATGTCGTGTGAAAATAATCTCAACATGACTTCTAAAGAATGGATTTTACTTTTTAATTTCACGCCAGTTTGAGGTTGATATGTAGTAATCAAATGAATCTCATTATCCAAATGTTTCTAAATAATTTTCTAGAATTTTTATGTAAATCGTTTATCAGGATCAGACAAAAATGTAATACATTCTACACGACGTCTTACAAAATCATTAATATAGAGTCGTTCATGGAAACGAGTGTAAAATCCTCCCTTATAGCACAGAAATGTGAATTTTGGTAATTCTATCAACAATTACCCATATTTAATCATTCTTTATTTGAGTTTTTAGAAATCCATTGAAAAAATCCATAGTAATATCATCCCAATTCAATTTAGGAATGTGTAGAGGTTTCATGATTCCTTTGGGATGTTGTCTTTCATCCTTCACCTATTTGGAGACAAAAAATATTGAAATATAATCAGAAATTTCAGGAATCATATTATCCCCCAATAAATGTTCCTTAAAATATATATACATCTTTGTTTCATAAAGTTGTATAGATAAATTTGAGCTATGGGCATCATCCAAAAATTTCAACATTATCTTGGTTATAGAGGGGACACAAATTCACTTCCCAAATTTCATAATTCCATCCTCATACATGAATTATGTCAGATTCCCATCATTCAATGCATTTATTTTCCTTTTAAAACCAACATCATCATTCTATTAACTTTCAATATTTTATAATAAATATGGTTTGACAATCATTTGAAAAAGTATTTATGTTTCACCTTCCATGGTATTTCCCATATTAATAATTGTTAGATCTATGTAAATAGTTTCCTTATCAATCATCATCTTATTTAGAACTCTATGACCCTTCCTTCTCAATGAATATGCTACATTTTTTCTCTTTCCTTAGGTGGTAGTTTATGTATGAATCATAATTATTGAGTAGCTTGATCCATCACATTTTCCTCATGTTGAGTTCCTTCTATGAGAATATATATTTCAAACACCTATAATATATATATATATATCTCAAATATTTCACCATAGTGATAGTGTCTCCATGTATTCAAAGAAAATATTATAGCTACTAACTCAAGTCATTAGTTGTATAGTTCTATTCATTATTTCCTAATTTCTTGATGCATAGTAAATAAATTTATCATTCTACATAAGTACACAACCATGTACTTTATTTGATGAATAAATATATATTCCAAAGCTACAAATTTTTGATGGTTGTGTCAAGATCATATAATTCACTTGTCTACTCTTAAATTAACCAAAATATTCTTCACGTTCTTTTTTGTATATTATATTAACCCCTTTATGATTAATCTTGGTTAATAGGTAAGCTAATTAAGAAAAATTATGAATCAAATATTGATAATAACCTTCTAAACCAATGAAACTACATACTTTGGATATGTTTATTGGGGAATTCCATTAATGGAATTCCTTTTTCTTCATAAGATCAATATAGATTCCATTTTAGAGAGAATATTTCCATGAAAGAAAAAACTGTTTGAAACCATAATTCACATTTGCAAAACATACAAAATAACTCTTTTCCTCTAAGAGTCACCAAAACAACTTTCATGCAGTTCTAATGGTTCTCAGAGATTTTAGAATATATCAATATATCACTATTAAATACCATGCCAAAATTTCAATATATTCCTTTACCACTCTGTTCATTATATCCATAAAAACAAAGGGTGCAATGGTCAGTCCAAATGGAATTACTCTAAACTCATAATGTCTATACCTGGTTTGAAATTCTATATTTGGAATGTTGTCCTTCCTCACACCTAATTGATGATTTCGAGATCAAAGATCAATATTTGAAAAATATGCATCCTCATGAATTTGATCAAATAAATCATCAATGTGATGATTATGGGACTTTTTATTTATTATAATAGCATAGATTTCTCAATAGTCTAAAAATAGCCTCATGGATCCATGTTTCTTTTTTGAAATAGTGAATATGGGCTCCCCATAGATAATAACTAAGTATAATAAATCCATTATCACTCAATTCCTCTAGTAGTTTCTTCTTCTCCACTAATTCCATAGTTTCCATTCTCTATGGAGTAATTAATATAGGTCTTGCATTAGTAATTAATCAATAGGGAACTCAACTTCCTAACCTAGAGGATATCTAGTTAAATACTCTATAAGTACATCAATGTATTCTGTCACAATTGGCACATCTTCAATTGGAGGATCAGTAGATGAATTTTTATCTTCCTCCCTATGAATTTCATTTAGAAGAGATATTGGTGGTGGATTTGGATGAGGACTATATGATGAAGTTTCCACTCTAAAGATAAGGGATTCTACATATTCCACAGAAATTGTAACTTCATTCTTCTTTTAATATATTTTCACATAATATATTGAAATCTAGTCTATAACAAGGATTATATCAAAATAAACCATTGGTATAAGGATAAATTTTGCAACTAAAGCATATTTATGTGTCATAAAAGAGATTAAATGACCCATAATTGTTGCAATGATACTTCCCTTATTTGTTTTGACTAACAACTCAATTATTAAAAAATTTAAATGCCTAGTATTCTTGAAAAAATGGGAATAAATAAAAGAATGTGATGATCTATAATCAAATAATGCATTGCCTATATTTTAGTAAATGATTAATGCATCTTCCACCAGATTATTAATAACTTCAACCTCCAATATTTTGGTCCCATAAGCTTGGAATTTCTTCATTAGTATTTTATGGATCAATTTTCCTTGAATAATAAGAAAATAATTTTTTCATAGTTTCACATATTACTAAAATTATAGAGTAGAAAATTATTAGCTTATTTATTTCCCTTGAAATCATAGGTTTGGTGGCCTTTTTCTCCACGATTGTAACAAACTCTTTTTCCTTTTAAAAAAGCATCAGGGTGCTTCCTTCCAAATGTATCACACATTGGAAAATTCCCTTTTTTACTCTTCCCTTTATGCATTATTTCCTCCGCCAACCTCTTATTCAATTTTATCACCTTAATGTCATAAGACATAGAGAATTATTTCTCTATCTTGATAGTGCATGAGACTATATCTTCCTATGATGAGAAATTTTTGGAGACCAATGCCTTATGAATGAATGGTTTTAAACCAGTAAATAATCAATCAATTTCTCTTCTAGGAATATGAATGTTGTTTTTAGCAGTCTATGATAACCATATAAAGATGGATTCATACTTGGAAAACAATTTATCCTATTTTTTTAAGACTCATGAATTTTCACTCCATATACACTCATTGTTCATGATGGAAACATTTTTCTAATAGAATTTCTTCAAAATCCTTCAGTTCCATATTTTCAATTTCATGTTCCTTCTTTTTGATTCAAATAAATGAAATATATTGATATAAATATCTTGATAGGTGATAAATTGAGATTATAAACTTATCCATTTCATTACTTCCCAAAGAATGAAATATATTATATAAGAAACTTATCAACTATTCATCTATAAATTGTTTTGTAGTCCCATTTAATGATGTAGGTTTATTCCTCATAAATCATTATATAATTTTTCCTCCATGTTGTGGATTATGATGCTTTATACGGATATGTTTATTGTTCATTACATGATTCTGTTGTCCCATTATAGTTATATGTTCCTTAGCTATAATTGTATCTCCTTAACTAACATCATTATCTTGCATAATAGGGAAATCCATACATGTGATACTCACATAGATATGATTTCCATTACATCACCATAATCCATTTCTAAATAAATATATCGTTTCATTGAATTTATTTTAAATTATTGAAAGATATACTTTACAGAAAAGGTGGAAAATCACAAAAACATTTACCACCTAATTTTAAATTATAATCATCAAACCATTTCAAATTACAAGTATATAGAACATGAGCTGGACCTCGTGATACAAACCCTAAAATAATATGAACCTATTATAACACCAGTACATCAGCTATAAATGTCCAACAGAATCCATCAACGCTACTTGAAACACCATAAAAACTTCATAACAGAAAACACCATAGAAGATTACCCCTAATACACTTTCCACTATCCTCATCACGAAACTCCCTTACAACACACAAAAAAAACCATTTGTATCTACCATCCACAATAGTTATCCAGAGATACCATCCACCAGAATCCATCATCTCCACCATTGAAAATAAAAAACACACCACCAATACCCACTAAACAAATGAAAATATTGAAACCGCACAACAAACCATCAAGAAAATCAAGTCCTCGGGTGACCCATGGTAAGAGTCGAAGCCACCAAGGGGAAAATACCTCCAAATATGCCAAAGAATGTTCCAAAATAACGTCTGAAAACACCATAAGAACCACTATAATAATATGACTTGGATAATGTGAAAACAAATTAGGAGCCAAAGAATATTTCGGAGGAAAAAACAACCAAAAAGGATATAGACACCACTATGAATGTCGAGCCCTACCGACAGAGCCACAACCAGGAAAAGAACACCAAAAAACAACATTGTTTGAATGGAGGAACATAGAACAACTCCAACAACCAATTGAGTTATGAAAAAATCCAAATGAACAAGAACCAAGGAAAAGGGAAAAAATAGGCCTGGAGTTTTTTACAAAGGGATAGATAAAAAGAATGAGGAGGAGAGAGAGTAATTAGACAGAAGCTGTAAGATGCATGATCCATCACATAAGAACCTAAAAAATGATAAACTAGGAAGCAAGAGGAATATATTTTCCAGATTCTACTACCAATTGAAATCAATGACACCTGATTCTGACTAGATACACCTAGTTTGAGTCATTACCCCTAGGTACATCCATACCAGAACCATGTCCACTTGCAGCATCCAGACATTGATCTATCATTAGAAAGACCCACATAATCTATTCCTTAAAAAAATCAATGATGTTTTTATATTCTTATCCTAAAATTCTATATTATGTTTATGTTCCCTAATCTAAGATTTCTAAATCCAGTTTTTGAGTTTATATTTAACATTATCTAATACCAAGAGTAATGACCCAAACACCAATAGCCCAGAGATGGTGCCTTACATTATTACATTGTTACATTGAAAAACTGTTCATATCCCAAAGGACATAAGAGTTTAGCTATTTTGGTAAACTAGATTTGATCATTTTTTTTACATTACAACTTGAAATAAAAAACAATATATAAACTTCATTAGTGACATCCATAAATCCTAGACACTCTCTTCATGTAATTCAAAATATATATCTTCGAATCCTTGAGAAAAATAAAACATAATAAATGGGTGAGTGAAGATTATAGGTAAGGGTAAACAATGCTATAGAAGCTATAATAAACATAAAGTATAAGGAAAGGTGAATAACTAAAACACATGACAATAAAACATAATCTTGATCATAATATGGAAAGAATAAAAGACAAATAAATAATTCCATATAATAAATCACATGAAACATAACCATGGATGCTATATTTGAATAATGATAAAATTATTTATCAATAAGAAATATCATAATGATGGAATTTATAATTTTAGGTATAATAAATAGACGGTATAGGAATTTACCAAGACATGTGAAAATAAATTGTTATGGCCTCAGCAATATCCATTTCTATATTGTCTAATGAGACATACCGATGAATCGAGGGGATATATAGGGCCCCAAATATCACTTAATAATTCCAATACATTCCTATTATTAATGGGATTAAACATAAATAACATATACATTTTTAATTTAAATAACATTCCCCAATCTGTAAATATAATCACTAACCATTCTTAGTAGTATGGTGAATCATAGCAAGATAACACATCCATAGTTGAACTAATCATAAACCATTAAATAAAATATGTTATATGATAATCATAAGATTTAAATATCAATAATTAATAAGATTCAACATAGGTTTTAAAAAAGATTAAAATACTCAAATAACACATTGAAAAATTCTTGAGAGAAATGCGCTTTTTTGCTTTTCAATGAAGAGATGTTTTAAAAAATATTATTTATTTGTTATAATTGTTTGTATAAAATCATAAATGAATAAATGTAAATTTTCATGGATTTATTTTTGATTTTATAGAAATAATTGAATCTTAAAATATATTATAGATCGTACTTGAATATGGGTAAGAAATCAAGAAGTTACTTTTAATTGGGCTAGCGTATCAGAGACAATTAAGAAGGGAACCCTGTAAAACAAATATTTTCCCATAAAATAAATATTAAATGAACTGGATAAATGATTTAAGAACATTTTCAAATAATTTATAATTTTATGAAATAATTAATAATTACATTGGTGTAATGACCGAGAAAGCATAAGTTGAATGGAAATGGATGTTCGGGAAGAAACCCTTACCTTATGTTTGAAAGTGTTATTAACTTGTGATTAATGTAATGGATAAAGAAAATATATTCATTAATAAACTAATTAACAACCTATAAAAAATATATTTTATTTATTATAATTTTATTAAGGTCATTTATGGAATTTTTGATGAGTTATGGGATTCAACTATTTCATTTGGGAGTGTTATTTCCTTAGTTTTCATGACTAGTTTACTTTTACATGTATATGGAATATCATGTAAAATGGAAATACTTCTATAAAATTGAAAATATATGTTATTAATAAAAATATATAAGATTAAATGGTATTATTTTTCATATATAGGGATGATACATTAGATACCACTATAATGATAATCGTTTAGATTATTTTGGTGTTTTTCGATCGTCACGATCTAGTTTTGTCTTATTAATTAATATCATGTAGATATACTACTTATATAACACTAAATAAGTAATAATATGTATAATAAAATATTTTTATCCATACTTATGGTTTTATAACTATCATTAAAGGAGTATTTGAAAAAAACACCGTTCTTGAAGGCAATAAATACGCACCTATCAGACGATGTCATTATCATTGAAATAAAAGGAAAATGAGAATATACTTTATGATGGAATTTATATTGAAATAATAAAATTAATTTATATAAATTATACTAGATTTATCATGCCACATTGTATAGGGGAGGTTCAAGAAGGATAAGAATAGAAAAAAATTGAGAAGAAAATAGTAGAAAAGAAAGAGGATTGTTTCCTCTTGAAATCTTCTCATTGAGTACCTCTTTAAGGGGATTGGATTAGTTATTTTTTTGAGAAAAACGATTCCATATTTGGGGTAGGGTATTAGGAAGAGTATTCATAAGGAATTCTACAATGATCAAATCTTCGATGGTGGGAGGAGAGGATGCAGTGTGGGGTGGAATTTATATTGGAGGAGAGTGGTGTTTTTTTAATTATTCTAATCATTTGATTATAATTTTAAATAAATACTTTGAATATATTGAGAATTATCACTAAATAAATTAAATAATATTGTTAATTTCTAGATTATGGTTATTATATCATTCATGACTCATGTAATACTTTATTTTTGTTATATTGTATATATTACGTAAATGACCATATTTTAGTATTCACCAAAATCCAATTATTTCAGAAAATTATAAAAATTCTCCATTACCATTTTTAATGTGTATAATTTTAAATTAGATTACATTTTATGAATAAAAATCTAAATATGACAATTTTTTTTTAATAAAATCATCATTTATTTGATAATTACCAATTTTAAAATTATGACTGGTTTTATAAAACATTTAACACTTAACTTAGGTCTCATAAAATTATATTATTATCATAATACAATAAATTATTAATTTATGAATCTATTTTATGAAAATAAATTTCTTTAAAATCAATATATTAATTACTAAATTTTAATTTAGTTTTTAGGACTTATAAAAATAAAATCACACTTTTTATTATTTTAAACACATTTATTTACCTATATCCAGATATAAATATTTTATATTATCACAGATATGGTACCCAAATTATATATATATATATATTCATAGGTAAAGTTACTATTCTATTGGTTATAGTACTATTCCTAAAGTTCACATTACTCTTCCCAAGTTCTTGTTACTATTCCATTGGTATACATTCCTTATCTTCTAGAAATACCCATTATTTCATTAACCATTCATTTATAAATTTTGTATTTTATTTTCCAAGTAATATTTTGTGATTAATTATAGAAGAAGTAACTATAATAAG
Source organism: Viscum album (assembly GCA_963277665.1). Classification (NCBI taxonomy): domain Eukaryota; kingdom Viridiplantae; phylum Streptophyta; class Magnoliopsida; order Santalales; family Viscaceae; genus Viscum; species Viscum album. The sequence continues at coordinate 137,399,556 of OY728131.1, forward strand.
GGAAATTTCATTGATAGAATTTTGGGTTGTTACATAGCCACTATTAGAAGTTTCCGTCCTAGAATGTTTCCTAAGTTTGTTTATTGGAATATCTTATGAATGGTCCTTTCTTGTTGCAGAAATAGAAATTATTACAATATTAGATACCCACATAAGAAATGATATATTTTTATAAACTCTATACACAATGCTTCTAAATCATGTCTTTTGAAGAGTTTCATCATGATAAATATTGTAAGGAAAGTCTCCTTGAGGGGTAGGCATTTTTAAAATGTTGATGAATCCTCAAGAATGATTATCTCATCCAAATATAATTATTCTAGATTTTCCTAAAGTGAAAGTCACTATAAAATGGACTTGTTTAATAATATCTCATGATTTTTAGTGATGATAAAAAATTTATACAAAGGTCGATAAATTGAATTAATTAATAACTTAAGTAAAATTTAAGTATGAAATTTCTACAAGGATTATTATCCCGGATGATGTAAATGAATTTTTAATCTATTTATTGAAGTGATTATATGAATTTCAGGTGGGTATTTCTTATAAAACATTGATATCTCATTTGGTATTAGTAATGTCCTCACCCAACCACCATGGGCCATGAACCTGGACATCTAACCCCTTCGGTCTCTTATAATACCTTTGTTTCCATGATAGCACACCACCTGATATTACCCATTGTGGTCTCATATTATTCTAATGAACATACCCATAGATAATCACATGTTTTTTTGTGTGTTTTTGTCCTCCCTAACACACACACACTTGGAAACTTCCATAGAGGTTACCCATAATTAACACAACACCAGGCCAAAAATGCTTTACTATGAAGTTCTATTTTGGAAGACTCTTAAAAAGAAAGGAGCACCATGTTGACATGAATAGTAAAAATTAGTGTATTAAGTATCACTTTTCATATGTTGTTACACTCTCCACCCATTTATACCACAACACACATAATGTGGACCCCAAAACTCTAACCTAGGTAGTGCCACTATACATTTGTATAGGTATAGTCTCGATACCATTTTTAACAACCCGAACTACCAAATCTATGAACCTCACCATCTAAACCCTTGGGTCCCTTGTAATACCTAGTTTCTTTCCAAGAACACCACAACCTTTTACACAATAAGATAAATTATCAAACTAATGATCGTCCCCATTGTCCAATATCTTTTCTTTCAGTGTGTTCTTTCCCCACTCACACACACTCTGGGAAACTTCCCAAGAGGTCACCGATCCTAATCACTAACACAGGCTATGAAAACCATACAATGGAGTTATAACTAGGAAGGCTACCTAAAATAAATATGCACCTTATTAACTTTGGTAATGAAATTTATCCTTTTATTTATAAATTTTCCAAGGGCGTCACAGAATTTGTGACACCCAATACGACACTGTGGAATTAATTAATTAATCAAGTTAATTAATTTTGGGATATTTATTTTTTCATAATCCTCAAAAATTAATTTTAAATTTTTTTAATAATATTTTTTCTGAAACATGTTGGGTAATATTAGTATTAATTATTTGGGAACCATGTGAGGTTTATAGTGAGTTTGTGTTGATGTGCACAACTTATTCATAGTTAGGTAAACTATATGGAAAGCTTGTAGATCAACTTTTTTTCATTGAAGTTCCAATTAATGTAGTTGGATCAAGGTTTTTCAAACTATGTGGAACCTATAAGAAACTATGAGGGGTAGGGTTTGTATGGGAAGTTCCTCCCACGCAAATAGGATATGGTTTAGAAAACATTGTGTCCTAACAATGTGGTTTTCCATGATTTTAAAAGAACTTATTTTTTCCTTTTCTTTAATTTAATAACCATTAACAAATTAAACAACCTCACACCTATCCCCATCACATGACACCCCATCATCCCCTCACCCCCTTATTGTGATTCCACCATCTCCTCTTCTAATCGAAATCATTTTTCATGGATTCTAGGTGGATTTATATTACGATCTTCAACAGAAATAATTTTATCCTCTCCTCTACCTTCTTCCATGATTTTATCTCACATGAATTTATTCATATCATGAACACTATTTGATTCTAGGTTTCATATTATTTTTTCGGATGAGTATATGAAACTTGTTTGGGTTTTTTGGGTTTGAAGGTACTCTCAATTTCATGTGAGAAAATTTACCTTTAAATCTCATGGATTTAAGCATTCCATTGGTGGCTTCTAGCACGGTTTCCATTGTTATCTGGTTTGTGTTTCATTGATGCTGTAATCTATTATCTTACTTTAAATTATTGTTTTTAAATGTGATTATTGTTCCATGTATTCTTATATATATGTGACCCATGAGGGGCCAATTAGGAATGAAAATTATTTTTTAAGACATGGAATATAATAAGAATACATTCAAAGTGTTTGTGGAAGTGATCAGTTTTCTTTTAAATTATTAATTTGGTTTTTAACATTGTAGGGACAATTGAAATGGGTTTTTAAATGTTCTAATTATTTAATGTGTCTTTCAAACCATGTGTTGGGTTTCTTAAAAGTGTTAATTTTTTTCATCGTTTTCTTGATAATAGGGGTGGTTTGGTTGTTTTCAAAGGCATGTGATAACTTTTGTTTTGATGTGATTAATGATTAATAAGATGTTTTTTAAATGGTTAATTATAAGATGGGGAATATTTCCCAACTAATAATGGATTTGAATGTTTTCAAATGTGTTTTTGAAAGGGATATGTGAGTCCCTATTTGAGTTTCAAGTGTGATTTGGTGAAATATCATGGAATTATAACAATTTTTTGTTGTTTTTAAAGAGATGTCCCATTTTTTGTTTTACAAAAATGAGCTTTTTTAAATTATGTGATCCGCTCTTAAGTCCCATTTTGAAACAGGTGGCCCATAGTGGCATGTGATCAGATGTGGGGATGTTTACTTCAATGCATTATATAGGATGTTTATGATTTTTGTGCATGGGGTTGAATTTTTTATTATATGTGGTGGTGTTATAGTTTTTTTAAATTCATTCAATTTCAGTAAAGGAATGATGTATTTTGATCACCTCTATTTTTATTGGTTATGGAAACTCAGGTAGCTAAGTGGGAGTATAGACTTATACTGGACTAGGTAGTTACACACTACCAGTGTCCCCACTTGTTAATGATAGGGCTAGATGGGGTGTTCTATATTGATAATTATGGGTGTGTGATAGTTTAGTGGGGGTATAAGGTTGCAACTTATACCAGTAGGTTGGACCATTGATATAATTCTGGGATTGTATCACATTAGGACCTAGGGTAGTTCCCATTATACTTGGATCCCTAATAGGAACATTTATGGGATATACCATTGTGTATTTATTTAATCCCATATTATTGTATTATTTTATGGAACATATGTTCTTTTTATTTGTTTTACGTTGTTTCATGAATTGATTTAGTTCTTACCAGTAGTGATATTTCTCCATTTCATAGGTGTTGTAATTTTTAAATGTTTGATAAAAAATGTGTGATAGGTTTTTAAAGAATGAAATATGAAAACCGGTTTTCAATGTGTTTTTAATATATTATTAGAAATTAGTTTGAAGGTTCTTATCTTCGTAGAAAAAGATATTTTTTGGAACTCGTTGTTTGTGTGATTTTTTGAAATGGGATTTTACACCATTGTTCTTGGTTTTATATAGGTTTCATTTTCATACATTTTTTTTTGAAAATCATATGGAAAATTAGAAAATTATTTTTCTTATCATATGTGTACTTCTAAAATTTGTGTTTGAAAAATTGATTTAATGTGGGACATTAAAAATTTAATTTATAAATGTGGTTATGACCATGAAAAAAGTAATTTTCCAAGGAATATTTTACATTTAATAAAAAAATTAAAATGGAGATTTATAAAAATTGTGATGTTTTGTCGTTTCATTTAATGACTTATGGAAAATTTATATTTTACTATTATAATTCAAAATATCATTTTTTGGATGTAATATGAATGTGACATCTTAGTTCCAACAGGTTGTGGTGGTCTACGGAGTGCTTATGTGCTAATTCAGAAATTATCATCTTAGTTGAGGGTTCTTAGTTCATCTTCAGACTACTTATTTTGAGATGTTTTATTTAGGATAGATTTTATTTTAATTCATTCATCATGTGGTTCCAATTACAATATTTTTTTAAAAATTCTTTTACTTTTGGAATTATTTTGGAGGGTGGCCTTCTATATGATGTAAAATGGCCACATAAGATATTATATATATCTATGGATATGGTGTATAAACATCTACTATTGGGAGAAGAAAATAAAATATACGGGCGCCTTTTACTTATAGGATAGAGAGATTGGTGGTGAGGTAGGTTTTTCATTCTCCATATTATTTACTAATTTAAACATTCTGATATCATTTTGTTGTTTTGATTATTTTTCTCAAACATAGACATTCGATGTATGAATGGGTCATTCCTAACTTATATTATATTATTGCAGTTTCTTTAAAATAATTTTTGAGAAAATCTATTCCAAAGTGTTTTCCTATGATTCCCATATAGTAGTTTCCAACCCGCGCGGATCAAAAACTCTCTTTGGACTAGTGGATGGATAAAATTTTCATCCATTAGAGGGATGAAATAGAACAATTCATTAAAAATATAATTTGATAATAGTTTATTCCATTACAAAAGAGTGTATTCCTTTAGAGTGAAATGTTTATGTTTTTGGTTTTGGGGTATGACTGAGTTAGAGTTTCACATTGGAGTTTTAGATGATGGTGCAGAGAGAGTATATATATCTCTTAATTTATCCTATCCTTTAGTTTCTATAGGATATGGTATTTTAATCTTGATATTGAGATTTTATTATATTTTTCATCAATAATGTGTTAATACCATTTAGAATAGTTTAGTTTCCTTATAGATCATATGTGATGTTTTGGGATGGTGGAAAAGAAACAAGTGAATATATAAGGATGGTTCTTAGGGTATGATAGTATATAGGGAAAAAAAATCTCTTGATTCTATAAATTCTCTTGAGACCATTGTAAAATTAAAATTCGGCCATCCACCATGTGTCCAACTCAGGTACGGTTCCCAATCGAAGAATTTTTTCGATTTAAACTACATGCCGTTTGGATTTATTCTATGATGGGGAAACATGATATGTTTCAGGGTTAGTCTTTAGAAATGTTGGCATCATTGGATGGATTTTTTTATTGAGAATTATGCTATTCCTTTTTTTATTATTTGTGCATGTGATTTGAAATTCATTTCATGTGGTTAAAAAATATATTTCATAAGGATTTTTTTTCTTTTAAATATGGAATTTGGGATTTTATTAAAAATATGGTTTGTTTCATTAAATACTTGGAAATAGTAATTTTTTATTTTAATGTTGTAAAATTATTCACATTTTGTGGGATTTTTCAAATCAAGTGCATGGGGTTTTAAAGCATGTTTTTCCAATTTTAAGGGAAATTAGTGTTTTAAAATATGGTATTTTACCCTTATTGTGTGTATTTTAAAATAAATAGTGACATGATATTATTTCTAATGGGGATTTTTTGTTTCACTTTGAAACTTGAAGTGGTGTTTTGGTTTCAAAACATTTAGTGATTTTTAAAATCATTTTTAGAAATGTTTTAAATTTTACAGTTCAGTTAAAGACATGGATTTTTAAATTAAAAATGGTTACAATTTTGTTTTGAATGGATAGAGTACAAAATTTTAATAGTTCCTTTGTTTTCATAATGTGATTTTGGAAAAAATATTTCTTACCTTTTGTGAGGAATGAGTTTTATTTTGTCAAATTTCTATTATAGGATAGTTTGATGTAATTTTAGGGACATGAACAAAAAAGGGTCAATAACTCATGTTGTTTGATGTGGGGCCCCATGCCGAAATGGTATAGTGTAAAATTAGAGTGTTTAAATTATGGTTTCTTTGTACATATATTGAGAACTTTCGAGTCCCAAAATAGAGTGGGATGTGTTGTTTAATTTATAGATTTTTTATAAGGGCCATTTAGAGGCATTACATATTTAATTATTCCATAAGTTATTAATGTGACTAGTGGTTTTGACCTGTGGGCATTTTATTGATGAATGGATCAGTTATGATGAATTTTCTTGGTGAACCATGTGTTTGTTTTGTTCTGAAATGTTTCCTTGGTTCTTAAGGGAGATATTTGTGGCTTGGAGGATGATATGCAATTTACGAATTTATAAATATTTTTTTATATTTTATTTTAGATTTAGGAGGCCTTGGACCAGTGTTTTATTGGATTAATATTTTTCCCCATTATAGGTGGTACTATTTTTGGTAATATTTTCATGGCACATTACTTAATGATGTTTGTTTCTTCCCTTGTGTGGTGTTGACCATGGGTTGGATTTTGTTGATTTCATTGGACACATGTATTACATAGGGTAAATTATTATATGCTTGTGGTGTAGTTTATTTCATCATGGGATATGGATGCCGCTGTTAAGTGTTATCCATCGCAGTTTTAGTTTAACAATATTCTAGGGATTTATAAATAAAGACCCTGAGGTTATTATTTTGACCCTTAGGTTAGATACCTGAATTTTCTTAGAAAGTATTATAATAAAATTGTGAGATTATTATTATTATGGATAACTTGGTTTATGGTGATCCAATTTTTATATCCATTGGGATGTTTCTTAGATAATTACTCTCCATGTGATTTTGAACAAGTTTCCCATGCCTGGCTTTGGCTGATAGTGTTTTGTAACCCACTTTCTGGATTTTGGGAATGCAGATACATGGTGAACCACCCATGTTTGTGATAACAATTTACTTGTTATTCCATGTCCAGAATCGTCCTAGACACCTTGGTACTCTAATAATTGAGTTTTCTATGAAATTGCATGAAGGAGGTTCATGATCCATATTGGTTGGAGACTAGAACTTCAAATCACACAAGGTCAAGATTGACTGATTTTAGGATAAAAAAGGATAGTAAAATAATTACAAGTCTATATTCTCAACACTCCAATGGGAGAATATAATAGTAACCACAATGTTATAAAAAAACCCAAAGCATTACATCATTATGTACACAATATACAAAAAGATACAACTCAGAAACCCCATTCAACCAGTAGATAACATATCCATTAGTCACCTGCTCTGCACGGTCCAAAGGATCAATAACATCCACCACCTTTAAGTATCACTTTCCATTTAATCATACCATGCATAGGAAAATCTACAAATGACCAAAAAAAGGAAGGGTGTGATCTATAAATCCTTGTAGGATCTCACCAATTTTTATATAATTAATTCCATAACAATAAAATAAATCATGATATCAATTTAAATAAAATAGGGAATGACCTGGCATATAATTATAATATTTTAAAAAAACATTATTTCTTTTCAAATTAATTAAATCATTTTAAACAAGTCTTAAATACAAAATTTATATAAAAAAATCTATAAAAATAACTTTTCATCAGAAAAATAGTTCCATTATCAATGACATATATAATAATATCACACAAAATAAAAACCATGGTCATCTTCCCCACAACAAATTATTTTGCAGCAATAGGATCCTCATACATATCTAATAAGTGATCGTGTTTCAAAATGTGTGCACACATCCCTCAGGCTCAAGCTGAATAGGTAACATCAACATCCCATTATGGATAATCATTCCAAACTAGGTTATTGATGGAGTTTTCATCACTATCTACTCATGATTATGTGTTCTCAATTGGTCAATAGAAAATGTAGAAATCATATCATTTAAAATAAATCATCATTTATAATTCAGTTTTCCAATTTTTTTGTTTCAGCATTCTAATTCAATTTCAAAATAAAAGGTTGTGTTTTTCATAATTTATTTCCTCTTCAATAGAAAAAAAATCAGAAGTTCTCATCATTTAAATTTAAGAAATTTTTCTAAAAAATAATTCTCAATCACTCATCAATTCAATCATTTTCAAAATTATCCCCACAAATCCAATTCCATTGATTTTTTTTAGAAAATCCATTCAATTTAAAATTATATAATAAAATCACTTAAAATCAATAATTTATTAATAAATTAAAACACATTTAGAAAAAAATCAATATAATTATGGTTTCAGCTATGGTAAATCTAAAATGGAACAACCTATATTTCATTAGTGATAAAGAGTCAACACCCACAGCGGGATCCGCTAATGAAGAATGAAGGGATTAGAGACCAAGATATCAAACATAGAATAAAGATCAGATATAACGGTTTTTAGGTAAATCTATTTCATGATGATTTTTCAAACTCCAAGGATTTTAGAAAGAGGGATAAGAAGAATCCTTATAAGAGAAGATCCACTTACCTAATAGAGACTAAATGAGTTCACCCACTATTCGATCCACCAAGATCAGGTGTTTTAGAATCCAAACTTGAATCATGAGATCCTCCAAATTAAAGGAAATAATATTAGTGTTTAATGGATGTATTTGGGGTCATAAAAGGAGGGTTTTTTTTATTTTTTTTAAAAAATTATAGGAATTAAATCATGCACACAGAGTTTTTAATTTGGTATGAAATGTTGGGAAAAGTAGGTTCCCCTACTCTTTGGGGTGCTATGTTTATCCTTGGTTAGTGCATTCTTGGATTAACCACGTACCATCCATGTAAATTCCGCCTTCCTAAGGATACATGTCTTGGTGGGTCAGACCAAATGGTTTTGATAAACTCCCCCCTCCAGATTAACATGAAGAGGAGCATGGTTATTTTGGCCGGACAATACAGTTTTCCTTAACTGTGAACCAACCATGCACATTCTAAAAGGCCACCAAAAGTCTCTAAATTTTACCCGAAACAACCCAAACCCAAACCTAAAAAAAGGAGAACAAAAATAGGGCCACGGAATGCCTGAAACATTTAGTGGTATTTTAAAACCTCCTCAATATAAAAACATTATATATTCAGAAATTATATAAAAAGGATTCCATGCCCAATAGTTAAACTCATTCCTCTCTCAACAGTTCATCGGGCTCTCAAGACCTATGATAATTAGATCCATTCTATCCTAGCATATAGATCAAAGGGAAAATCCTCCCATGAAGTACCTTTTTCATAGAATCAACTATCCTAACTAGATTCTTATTCATAGATAAATCACGCATAACATCAATATCATCCTAGATGAGGACATGATATGGGTTCAGAAGACACTTTTGATGCTATGATACATTTAACACATTATGTATCAATGTAAAATATGGTGGAATTAATAAATGTTAATATTATTTATCCCCTACTGAAAAACCTCAAAAGAACAAAAAAGTAGTGAGGAATATTATCTTTCATCTGAAAGAATTGGTGAACCAACCAATGTGAAACCCTCAAGAAAACCTGGTCACTATTGATAAACTTTAATGGTCTATCAGGACTATCAAAATAATATTTCTATCAAATTTGTGATATCAATATTCTTTAGTGAATCAACAGAATCTTTTCTATATTATCTTGGAATAATAATTTTGCACAACCTGACCCAACAGGGATCGAGCCGCAACTCCCCAAGCCCACCTCCAATAGGCCAGGGGCTGGATACTAGCACCGAGTAGACTATCACACACATGGGAGGCATTAGCCTAAGGTACCTGTACACCTGCACCCACATACATCTCCATGAAACAGTGCGGAGATATATATAAAAACAGAAAATAAATGCATGCATATATCTAACCCACAACTAGAGTACATAAAAAGTACAAAAAGGGAAAAGAGGACCCACCAAAAGAAAACTACAAAGCTTCCAACCTATTTAGAAGGAGGGAAACACTGCCAAATGCACCTACCGGTAAGATCCTCAGCACAACTCCTGTAAACTCATTGTTCAGTCTCGCTCACTAAGCTCTGCCTTCTCGGGGTCCTCCTAGGACTCCGTCGAACAAACTGTGGTCTGCACAAGACCCAAACATGTGCTAGAAAATCCCATGTAGGGGTGAGTATAAAAATAATCTATAGGCACCCCAAAAACCCCAAAATAATGGGGAGCAACTGAAAGGAAACAATCAGACCATCCAAGTCAGAGGGAACCCAAATAAAAGTGAAAATCCATCTCAAGACCATCCTTGGATAAACATGACTAGTCATCTCAACTCAGGTGTATGCCCATATTTACACCATGAACATCTGCTTAGGTATATGCACATACATATACCACGAGCAACTAGATATACTAATTCGTGAACCAAGCCTCATGATGTTTCATCCCATCTCCTGTGACTGGTACATAACAAAGCGAACACACTCCATGAGCTCTGTCATCCCATATGACACTTTTCCAAGAGATACACTCCATTGGGTCTCACACCAACATCCTAGACACCCATCTGAGAGATCATGATCATCAGATATTGTCAATGAGAACATCACACTAAAACAATGGAAACACTAATCTTATAAGACAGGGGATCACTCCTAGGGTTCTCTATGGGATACAAGAACCCACTCCACTATCTCGAAGATCTCACAGATAGGGGATCACTCCTAATAACCACTGGGGGATACCACAACCCGACCTGGTGCTCCACAGATTACATCACTCAGATAGAGGATCATCTCTCATGTGAAGATGGTAACGACGATACAAGAAACCCCATCTGGTATAACTCGAGATGTAGGGGATCGAACCGATGATTCACCAACCCTACAGAAAATCATGCGCTGAGTAAGGGGTCTTATAACCAACAATTCCACAACCCTACTGAAACCATGTGCTGAGTAGGGGATCATATACCTGATGATACCAAAACCATAATATAAACCACATGCTGAGTAGGGGATCACAAACTTGATAATGCCACAACCCTACTATGCACAACCCACTACATAGGGGATCATATTGCCGATGATGCCTCAAAACCTATGTGATTAACCTACTGGATAGGGGATCACCGCCTATGGATAAGCGGTAACAATGATACCAAGAACCCGATCCAGGGAAGCGAAGCTAGAGGATCCCACTCCGGACCCTCTAGTGGGATGCCACAACTCTATCAGAAAAATATCATATTGAGGGGATCAAAAACCTATACTATGGTTGTAATGCCACATGAACCCTCATAAGAACAGACCAAGGGAGTACACTTAACAATTGATGGTGCAAACATCGCTAACCTGTGACCCGCAACATCACCTAACTGCGCACCTCCTAGGCCTAAATCGAGTCCACCACCGTGATCTATGTAGAAAAACATACAGGTTAGTCTATTTACTCACCGGAAACAAGAAATTGGTGAAAATGTACAATTCATCATAGAAAGACCGTGTGGGGCCCATGCCTCGATCCCAAAACTCATCAAGTGGACTACACCATTGCAATCCCCTCAGAAAAAATGTATGAGATCAACTACTCATTCGTCCAAAATAGACACTCGAAGAAAAAGTCACGTTTCTCCGTAAACGCCCAAAACTATCCTCATGGGTCCCACACCTTGTCCTCGGTCCCAACACCTAAAAAATATCTTGAAATTTCCACCTTACCATTAGGGTCTCAATTCCCCTGACATCACATTAATCATACACCCTGAGTAGAAGTTACGACAGGTCGAAGTTGAAAATAATAAAATATTATTATTATTTTCAATGTTTCCTGGCCTCGGGCCAAAAAACCAACTCATAAAATTCCTACATCATGCTCAAGGGGTCCGCCTCATCACAAGGATTGTTTTGCTTCAAATGGATCACAAATTAGACATACGGTTTGAGAGTCACAGGGGTTTAAAGAACCCCTAGAAAAAACTGGCCAGACCACCGCTGGGTTGCCGGAAACCACCACCTGCCTGACTGGAATGATGCCACCGCCCTTGCCGAAAACTACCATTGCAACCGCCAGAAACCAGGTTTTCTGCTGGAAAACTTCCGAGATCCAATGGAAGCACCCCGGTGCTCGAAATTCAGATCTGAAATAAGTTTTGGAATGATCAGGACCCGAACTACACTACCCTTAAAATGATTTGATGGAAAACAACTTATAAATGGGATCTGAGATTTTAAAACTCGAACTTCCTACCTTTTGGAGGATCCCTGATGCTTTGCATGCTCGGCTGCTGCTTCATCAAGATCCGAAAGCATCCGTCGTTAGTTTCTGAGCTTGTGGGCACTTCATTTGCTCGATTTGGTGGATAACTGGTGAAGAACGGAGGATGGAGGGGGGGGGGGGGGTTCAGCAGTGCAAAGAGGAAAGAGGGGGGATTTCTATTTATTTCTTATTTTTTAAAACTAATTAAATCAACCTACACCCTACCCCGTACTAACCCTCCCGGCGCGGAGAAGATAAGGTCGCCCCTAGGGTAAACGCGATGTTATGAACGCAACTTCGAACTCAGAATTTAGATATGAGAATCTGTTCAGGAGTTATTTGAGCCTACACTCATAAAGAAACTTGTCCATTTATTTATAAAAACACCCCTGGTGGCTTTTTCTACAGCAGGCCCATGCCAGAAAATTTACACCCCTCATAGGGTAAACGACACACCCCGAATGCAACTGTTCCCTTAGATTTATGATCCGAGCTATAGGTTAGGAGAAAACACAACCCCACCATGTGCACAATATAAAAATACGGAATATTTTTATAAAATTAATTATGGGAATATCGGGCCTCAGAATCGCACACTGTCTTCATGCCTAGCTCGGGAAATATTCGTTAGAAATTTCCAATGTCTGACAGGGTCGAAATCCGAGTCACTGAATCCTCCCCACCATAGAACTTTTCATCCCCAAAAGGCCTTAAGCACAAGGAAAAAAACTGAACTCTCAACTTGGTCTCCCATGCTAGCGAGTTTACCAACACACACTCCTACCCGAACACATCAGTTTGAGGGACTCGTCCAACACATCTTGACACTATCTTCTTTGGGTGACACTAACTCGCCTGCACGATTTTAATTGTCACAAAAAATGCATCTCGGTGGGGGAAATATCCCTCTTCCTCATTCATTCATAGCACGCCGAACAACACCCACACATGGACTTAACAATGGCCTAAAAAACCTCGAGAAAGAAACGAAAAGGAAAGAGTACCGCTAAACAGTGTCTATAAAAACTATTAAAAAATTAGAAAAGACCCAGAGAATACCTCTGTCCACCCGCAAGGCCTCTAGGTCAACAAGCTCTAAGGCATGCAGCTGTCCATGCCCTAAACCTCCTACTCCTAGAGTTCATCATAGACCACATGGGGGTGGTGGTAGTGGCATCAAATACGGCCTTCCACCTCGCGCTGCTGCACCATCTCTGTCACCACATCTTCCAGCCTGTGAACCTCTATACTCAAGACGTTGTCGCTGCCAAGGCGTCCTATCAACCGGCTCCCTCACAACTGCATAGTTGGATAGACACTCCCTCGCAAGATGTCCCTGAATGTCGCAAGCATAACACCGCCTCTCCTGCAACTGACCAAAACTGTCCTGAGAGCCCTAAGATCCCTGAGCCTATGATCCTCAATCTTAGGGTCACCTCTTGAAACGTCGGGCATGTCCAGACCCATGCACCTGCTGTCGACTACCATTTGTCGAGGTCTCAACTGCCACATTCCCGTCACTGACGAGATGAATCTGATCAACCAGAAATCTCTCCACCACCAAGGCTCACTCTAGTACTCTAACATAGGTGGGGATGAACAAGGAAACTACACCTTCACAAATTTCTTTACATAGGCCCGGCTCAAAGGTCTGAGTAATAAATAACGGGTCTCGAACCATATCCAGGGAGTAGCATGACAGGTCTGTAAACCTCGCTGAGTACTCCGACACAGTCATGCCCTACTACCGACACTACAAAGCTCCTAGATCTGCACTAACCTCAGAGTCATTAGATACAACTCTTCTGTGAATATCCTCTCAAACTTTTCCCATGTGATCATCTCCTCGTCATGGGACTGTGTCACTAAACTCCACCATTTCTCAGCCAAACCATGCAGTAGGATCGCCGCTAAGACTACCATATAATCTGGAGGTGTCCTCACAAGGCGGAAAACTTGGGTGACTGCTTCGAGCCAGTCATCAGCTTCCTGAGGGTATGAATCATCCCAGAACCTCAGAGGTCGCTGCCTCTGGAACTCGTGCAGTGCAATCAGTCTACATGCATCCTCATCCTGCACTGCCAGCATAACCAAATGCTCGACAGGTGGTGTCGCAACTGGAGGACCACCTAGATGTCCAGCCTCAGAACATGTGCCCTGGTCCATAACCTCTACACGGGGTGGATCGTCACCACAATCATGTTTGGGAACCCTCAATGTTAGTTTTCATAGAGGAATCCTAAAATAAAATCAAGAAGCACCATGGTCAAAGAGTATATCTAGGGAGATGACTCAAGAAGAACAAGGGAAACCCAAAAACCAATCCAATATGATGCATGTACAATTATGTCCATACAATTAGTATACTAATGTCCTGAGTCTAAAGGAATGTTATCAGAGTCCTGGTGAAAGGATACATCGGCCGCCACACCAACACTAGAGTCCCTGGCCTGAAATTCAAACTCAAAACATCATGACACTACTCCAATGCAACCAAAACCAAACTCATAGCTAGAACACCTACACTTAGAGATACAAAAGGTGGAACCTCCTCTGATACCACTCTGTCGCGACCCGACCCAACAGGGCTCAAGACGCGACTCCCCAATCCCGCATCCAATAGGCTAGGGGCTGGCGACTAGCGCTGTGCAGACTATCACACACATGGGAGACATTGTTCTAAGGTACCTGTGAAAATGAACCCAGCTACACCTCCAACAAACATTGCATAAATATATATAAAAATTGAAAAGAAATGTATGTATATATCTAACCCAAAACCAGAGTAAAAAAAAGTACCAAAGACGAAAACATGACCCACCAAAAGAAAACTACTAATTGTCCAACCTGTTTAAAATGAGGGAAACACTGCTAAATGCACCCTGCTAGTAAGCTCCTTGGAACAACTCCGGTAAACACCCCAGACAGTCTCGCTCACGAAGCTCCACCTGCTCCAGGTCCTCCTAGGAATCTGTCGAATGTCCTGTGGTCTGTACAAGACACAAACAAGTGCAAGAAAATACTATATAGGCGTGAGTATAAAAATACTCAGTAGAAACCCCAAAAACCAAAAAATAATAGGGAACAACAGAAAGGCAAAATTCATCTCATCCCAGTGATAGGGAACCAAAACGAGAGTGAAACTCCATCTCGATACCATCCTCGGCTAAACATGACTAGTCAGCTCAGATTAGGTGTATTCCCATATATACACCATGAACATCTGCTCAGGTATATGCCCATACATATACCATGGGCAACCTGATATACTCATTCATGCACCAAACCTCAAGAGGTTTCGTCCCATCTCCTACGACTGGTATATAACTAATAGAACACAATCCATGAGCTCTGTCCTCCCAGATAACACTCGTCCAAGAGATACACTCCATTGGGTCTCACACCAACATCCCAGATGCCCATCTGAGAGATCACGCTAGTTGGATATCGTCACTGAGAACTTCACATTGAAACAACAATAACACTTAACTTCTTAGATAAGGGATCACTCCTAGGGTCCTCTAGGGGATACAAGTACCCACTCCGGTATCTCAAAGATCACATAGATAGGGGTTCACTCCTAGAAAGCGCTAGGGGATACCACAACCCGACTTGGTGCTCCACAGATCACATCACTCAGATTGAGGATTGTCGCCTGTGTGAAGATGGTCATGACGATACCAGAAACCCCATCTAGTATAAATTGCGAGGTAGGGGATCAAACTGACGATGAACCAACCCTACTGAAAACCATACGCTGAGTAGGGGATCATAAAACCAATGATTCCACAACCCTACGGAAACCATGCGCTGAGTATGGGATCATATACCCGATGATACGACAACCCAACTATAAACCACATGATGAGTATGGGATCATATACTCGACGATTCGATAACATTAGTATGCATGACCCACTACGTAGGGGATCATATTACCAATGATGCCTCAAACCCTACATTATTAACCCCCTAGAGAGGGGATCGCTGCCCATGGATAAGTGGTAACAACGATACCAAGGACCCGATCCAGGGAAGCGAAGCTAGAGGATCCCACTCCGGACCCACTGGAGGGATGCCACAACTCTCTCTAGAAAAAATCATATTTAGGGGAGAAAAAACCTATAATAAGTTTGTAATTCCACACGAACCCTCATAGGAACGAACCAAGGTAGTACACTCAACTACTACTGGCCGAAACAACGCTAACCAGAGGGACCCACAACATCGCCACACTGCGCACCTCCTAATCCTATACCGAGGCCACCACCACGATCTATTTGGAAAATACATGTAAGATATGCTATTTACTCACCAGAAATAGACAACTGGTGAAAAATGTACTATTCACCATAGGCAGCCCGGGTGGGGCCCACGCCATGATATCAGAACTCATCAAGCAGACTACACCATTGAGATTCCCTCATAAAAAACCCACGAGATCGACTACTCGTTCCTCCAAAATGGACAACCGACGAAAAAGGCACGTTTCTCCGTAAACACCCAAAAATTGTCTCATGGGGCCCACACCCTGTCCTCCGTCCCAACTCTTGAAAAATATCTTGAAATTTCTATCGTACCATTATGGTCTCAATGCCACTGATGACACATTAATCAGACGCCCCGACCAGATGTCATGATGGGTTGAAGTTGAAAATAAAACAATATTATTATTATATTCAACGTTTCATGGACTTGGGCCAAAGTCCCAACTCATAAATTCCTGAAACATGCTCAAGGGGTCCATCTCATCACATGTATTTCATCTCCACAAACGGCTCACAAATCGGACTTACGATTTGCGTGTTACGAGGGTTTAAAGAACCCCTAGAAAAAAAATTGTCGGACCACCAAAGGGTCACCGAAAACAACTGCCTGCCAGAATCTGCTTGCCGCCGCCGCGCCGCCACTGCCATCGCTGGATACCACCATTTCCACCAACGAAAATTGGGTTTTCCACCGGAAAATTTCTGAGAGCCACCTAAAGCACCTCAGTGCTCCAAATTCAGTTCCGAAACATGTTTTGAAAATCTCAGGACCCGAACTACACAACCCTTATGATGATTTGAAGAATAAAATTGCATAAACAGGATCTGAGATTTTAAAACTCAAACTGCCTACCTTATGGAAGATCACTAATGCTTTTCATGCTCCACAGCTGCATTTGCATGATCCGGAAGCATCCATAGTCGGATTCTAATCTCATGGGCGCTCTATTTGCTCGATTTGGCCAATTGCCGATGAAGAACAGAGGAAGGAGGGGGGGGGGGTTCATCGGTGGGTGGTAGAAGGAGGGGGATTGATATTTATTTATTATTTCTTTTAAACAAATTAAATTAACCTACACCCCACCTCAGACCAAATCTCCTAGCGCATAGAAGATAAGGTCTCCCCTAGGGTAAACACATCATTCTGAACGCAACTAAAAGCTCATAATTTTGATCTAAGACTGCATTTATAAGTTATTCGAGATGACTCTCATAAAACAACTTGTCCAATTTTTTAAGAAAACACCCCTGGTGGATTTTTCAATATCAGGTCCACTCCTGCAAAGTTTACACCCCACAAAGGGAAAATCACACACTCCGGACGCAACAGTGCCCTCTGATTTTTGATCCGAGCTACCTTTTTAGAGAAAAATAACCTCGCCATGTGCATGGTATAAAAATAATTAATATTTTTATAAAATTAATTTTGGGCACACCCAGCCTCAGAATTTCATGCTCTCTTCATGCCAAACTCTAGAAATATTTGTAGAAATATTCCAAAGTCTTACAGGGCCAAAACCCGAGTCGGTACATCATCTCCCAGCAAGGAAGTTTCTCTAATATCATAAATACACAAAAAATATTTACACATCCTTCTATACATGTACTCAAAATGGGTGAATAAGATAATGTACTAGTAACTATCGTTATAAAAGAAATCATCCAGTTCCAAATGGATATCACATGATCCACCAATGTCATGAATGTTTTCATGTAGTATATACTCAAGAATCTATATATCTATCAATATATAACCATAACATTATAGATATTATTTCATACTCAAAAAAAACATGAACACCCCTCTCCTCCTAAATGGTTCAAAAAAATGATTGGCAAAACGTGGATCTCCTTTAGAGACTATTGCAGATGAATCCCTAAGAAAATGAAAAATCACTTCTACATAGAGATTTCCCAACTCCTTAACTTTGGTTCTATCATGAATGAGTATAAAGTGATCCAATTTGGTTAGACGATCAATCGCATCCAATATAAAATTATTCTTGTAGGGGTATTTAGTAACCCAGACACAAAGCACTGATAAATCTCATCACACTTTCAATTCGGCTATAGAAGTGGATGGATTAAACCTAAAGATTTTGAGTTCATATCAGTGATCTATTGTCATATATAACTATATGAAACAATGTCAGTGATGTCTCATATCATTCATAGCCACCAGAATCATCCTCACTTTTAAAAGATCATAATTATTGTTACTAGGTGCATATCCCACTCATAATTATGGAAATAACCCATTAAATCTCTTCTCATGGATAACAACACAAAAACAATTCCAAAAATATAGAATACACTCTGTGTATAACAACAACAACAAAATGGTTTCCGGAACATAATGAGATTCCCTAATGCTGAAGAATTCATCGCCAAGCTGTTGTTCTTAAAGAATCATCCCAAGAATATCATATTACAACCAAACACTTTCTAATGAAAACATGGACTCTTCCTCTGTTAATCCTAAACAAAACTGTGAAAAAATTTATATCAACTTCCACTTTTTAAATATTTACTTCACATCCTAGTTTGTATGTTTCTTTCTCAAAGCATCAGCAATGAAATTCACATTCCCCAGGCTATAGGAAATGTGAAAATTAGAATATTGTAGATACTCCACCCAATTCCTCTACCAAAGGATCAAATATTTTCAAAATAATATATAACTTATTTATTTGTTATAATAGTAAATGGAAAAAATTTCCATTCAAAGGTAATAATAATAGACTTTTAGAGAATTCATTATGACTATGAGTTCAATATCATGGGTTGGATAATTCTTCTCATATAGCATAATCTATCAAGAGACATTTGAAATGATGTGATCATCCAATATAAGAATATAAACCAAACATGAACATGATTTATCATAGAATACCACATACCCTACCCTAAAAATGGAATATATAACATCGAAACAGAAGTCAAAATGTGTTTATCCCAAAAAAAGGACAATAAAATTTATCATCCCAAATAAACATCACACCTTTCCAAGTGAGAGTGATCAATAAATAATCCATCTTGGAGAAATAATTTAAAAACTAATGATAATACCCTCACTGGAACCATGATGTTTGGAATACTGAGAAGATTATATGTTTGTCCCATTTCATAAAATCTTTTACCTTCTTATGATCCACTATGATACCATTTTTTAGGGAACATGTCCCATGAAGTTCACATCCCCAATACATAAATCAAATTTTGATAGGTTGACATATAGTCAGTGATTCCTAAACCCTTCTAGAACATCTCTCAGATAATTTACATGATCCTCCTTTGAAAAAGAATGAAACAAGATGTCATCCAAAAATACCACCATGAATATATCTAGATGCTCATGGAAGACCATATTCATCAAATCCATAAATACAAAATGACCATTTTTTAGAACGAATGCCTTTAAAATGAACCTCATAATGGTAATACCTGCTTTGGAAGGAGATTTTAAAAATGTTAGATTCATTTATTCAAAAAAATTTGTAACCAAGTCAAAGATAAATATTCATGAACCTATATGTACCTTTCAAATGGTTAAATAGATAATATATTAGAGGAAAAAATATTTTTCATTTATGGTTACTGAGTTGAGTTTTTGATAATAAGTACATAGTTGAAGAACAACATCAGCATTCATTGCAAGGAGAATTGGTTCTTCCCAAGGTGACAAAATAGGGTGTAAAAAAATAACAATAAAATCATTCAATTATGTATTAATATCTTTCAATCAATATGGTTATATATGGTAAAAATAAATAGATACAGGTTGTGTACTAGTTAATAAATCAATAAAAAACTCAACCTCTATTACCAGTGGAAAACCAGAGAAATTAGTAAGAATTGTTTTTTGGAAATGTGACTAAAATTAAAGGGAGATCTACACTCAAAAAATTCCACTCAAGGTAAAAAATAAAACAATAATATTACCCTACCTAAATCCAAAAAAAATAATGGTATACTCCAAATAATATTGAGTCTTTTTTTACCTGAACGATATGGCCAACCCCATCGTGTGTGGTAAAGGAGACCCATCGAATATAAAAGTCAATATATTCTTGATGATAGATCAAACAATCCATCTCAAGGATGAATTTGGGATATTTCATATCAATAAATATAAATTTTTAGTTAAGATCGATCACTGATTAAGAGAAAACAAAATCATGATAATGGAGACTATGTTCTTTCTTTGTTCTATGGGGCATAGTAATATCAATGATAGGTGAAAAAATATCAATAGGTCTATTTAGAGGTTTCACAATACATGTTGATATAAACATGTGAGATGAATTGGTATAAAATAAATACAAAACTAAAGATGGATCTACAGTTATGGTATGTCTCATAGTCGCTGGACCAGTATCAAATTTCGATTGAGACTCTTCCACTACATGATGAAGCTTCATTCTAAATTCATATGGCTCGAACAACATTGTTTATGAAATATTTGATTTCATCATAGTACTTTTTAAAAATTAAAAGGGAATTCCAATAAATAGGTAGGAAAAGATATAAAATAATTTCTTAAAGTGACTTGAGTTTCTGCTAGAACTGTAGTTATTGGGTGCCTTGGTGCAAACATGTTCCAAACTCCCAAACATTCCATAATGGAAGAAAGTCAAAGGGCATCTACTAGGAATTTTATGAGGTCTTAAAGAACCCTAATATAAATATACCCCCGGAGACTCATTACACTTCCTCATCCATTTTATTGAAATTATAGAAATTACATAGAGAGAAAAAGGAACTCCCATAAACCTTGACTTACAATATAGGTCTAGCTCAACCATCAAAACCTTATCAAGTATGCCAACATAAGTAGTGAGCATAAATAGGAAGACATGGGAATTGATATCCATTCAAAGGACCATCTATAACAATCATGTATTTATCTTATAATTATACAATCTTAGATGCAAACTGTACAATCTTAGAAAAGTGGTACGCATATTTTGCCTTGGTCATGTCAGCCTCATGGAGATAGGAAAACACTATAGCCTTTGAAAGAAGAATATATTCTAGATATAACTTATTAGTGAAAATAAATATAAATTTCTTATACACTAAACCATCACGATTCATCATCATTACCATCGAATCCCATAATATTATACTAATTACCTTTATCTTCAAGGTGACACATTTCACCATAATCAAATAAGACATTTATAGGAAATAAAATTGAATCTATATCATTCTCAATGAATACTTATCCACTTGAGGATCATTAGAGTCAAAGAAATCATGCTAATTTTTGTGAAGGAACTCTTGTGAAGGATTTTAATATTCATTTATTTGAGTTTTTGAAACTAGAGAATTAATGAAAATGGGTACAACTTCCTATCCTAGAGCTCAGAAAAGATGCAGAATAATCTCAGAAATATTCTTACCCATATGGGTATTTTCTCACTATTTCTCACAAGTGGATTCATATTAAATCCTATTCAAAAATTTTCTTAATTAAATGATTCTGCAAAAAATAAAAAACAGCACTAAAGATATCAAGATTTGGATTTCAACCTATCCAAAATTAATGCAGGGAAAAGACTATAATCATATAAAATAATTCCTCAAGACACCGTTCAAAGACACCCATGCCGACTTAAGGATAATTATGATGATATCTATCCATAAAAATGATCATAATTACCTCTTAAGTCCTTTCAAGACTTCCCAAACCACATACTAACATCAAGGAAGGATTCTCATCCTGAAAATATGATTCCACAAAATAATAAACCACCATAGATACCAGGATATCTTAATAACAATTCTATGTTTGACATGGACTGATCTGTGTACCCAATCCCCATAGGCTAGTGACTAGGACCTATCGTCACACAAGATCAAGAGGGTATGAAATTACTACAAAACAAAGGATGATAAAACATTTACATGAAAATTTTCTCAACACTCCAAAGATAGAATGTACTTGAAACAAAATATTTATAAAAACCCAAATTTATAAAGTATCAATACTTAGAATATATAAATATGAAACTCAATCATGACATGAAACAAGTGGATAACTTCTACACCAGTCATTTTTTTCTACATTTTCCAAAGGGTAGAGAACAACCACCTCCTCCAAGTGGTGATTTCTCTTTATTTGAACATGGAATAAGAAAATATGAAAACACCCAATGGAAAAAACGGTGTGAGATATAAGTCACCGTAGGGTCTCACCAAGTGTTCCATATTAGACTAAATAATAGTAAACAAAATCATTCATTATGTTTACATAAATCAAGGAATGACATAAACCATCATCGGAAAATTTAAAATAATTTTGATTGATAGAAAACATTTCAAACATGGATTGAAAAAGAAATTTATATATAATTATTTATATAGATCATTTTTTAAGTGTAAAATAGTTCAATAACAAATTAAATAGATAATAAAATAAATAACAACTAGCAACATGGTCATCATCCCCTATGTATGTGTGTTGTTTCTATAGGATCGTCAAACATCCCAAATTAGTGATCACAACTAAACATGTCTTCACACATCCAACATGATCATGCCAAATAAGACTCATCAACATCCCGTCATAGATAATCATAAATTGCTAGATTTTTTATAGTTATCATCATCAATACATTTATATAGGATCATGATCTTAGAATTATTGCCCAAAATAACCCACTAACTACCAAGGATCACGATATCTCAATCAATTAATAGAAAAAGAGAAAATTATTCCATTTTAAATCAATAATCAGTTACAATTAAATTTCCCAGTTTTGAGTTTCTATATGGAAATTTAAATTCAAAATAAAACATGGGTTTTTCTGAATTTCATTTCATTTTAATAAAAAACGAACTATAAGTTTCCATCATTAAAATATTAGCCATTTTATAAAAATAATCATCAATAATTTCATAAATCTATCATTTTTGAAATTCACACCACAATCTCAATTCCAATGGAATTGTTGTTTTTCTCAAAATGCATTCCATTTAAAATTCCATAATAAAATTCCATAAATTAAAGGTTTCATAAATCAATATAAATAAATTTGAAACAAATCATGCTAATAAATGTTTCAATTATATGGAAATTCCAAAACAGAACAACCAACCTTAAATTAAAGACATTGAATCAGCACCAACAATGTGGTCCACCAATAGAGAATGAAGGCATATAAGATCAAGAAATGAAACCATGAATCATGATACAAATAAAATTTTTTATATCTATAAGTCATGTAATCATCTATAAAAATATAAGGATGATAGAAAGATGAATTGGAAGAAACCACACAGGAGAAGATCAAATTACCCTGAGGAGATTAAATGGTATCAACCAGGATTTTATCAACTAAGAGAAGTTGTATGAGGATCCAAACCTCATTCTAGAGAGGCTCTGAATCTGAGAAAATTTTATTAGGGTTTAATGGTGTGATTATGTGTCTAAAAAAGGGGTTCAAATTTTTTAAACAAATTTTAGGTAATCAAACCCTACACACATTTTACCTTTGGAGGGACACACAGTTACACAATAATTATTCCCTAAACATGAACCCTTAATGCATGGGGTTCATTCTTTCTTCGTGGTGGGAACACAATCAGAAAAAAAGTGCAGAAACCATGTCAATTACCACTTCCTAATGCGACATAGTTTTTAGGACTTGGATGTATGGTTTGTAAAAATCATCCACCCCCTCTAGAGCACTATAAAATACTAAACTATTAGCTGGGAAAATCCTAATGGTTTTTCTAACTGTGAACCAACCATTCACTGCCCAAAGGCCTAGAAAATTATAAATAATTCACATAACACAAACTAAAACAAGACCTGAAATATATTAGATCGAAACTATGTTTAAGGAATACCTATAACCTATAATAGAATGTTAAATTCAACCATTTTAGAAAATTTTAAAATGTGGTAAACCATTGATCATTCTATTTCTCTTTGTATATTTTCTATTATGATTTAGTGATCAGTTCCTATAGGGTTTTTGAGGAGTTCACTATGTATTATTAGAGGAATCCCATTGGTTGTTAGAGTACTTGTCTTACTCTTATAGATTTTCCATAGACATTAATTCCCTTTTGAGCTCTACTTAGTCCTAAGAATTTTTATAGGATGAATGTTGTATGGGGGGATTTTTTGATAAATATTATGTCATTTTAGAATTTATTAATTAAATTGACCAATATTTGGATATTAATTTTTTTGGAATCCCCACAAGAGAATTTTTTATATTTGGATTTTTTTGTTCCCCACACTAGTTTCAGGCTATAAGAAGTAATTATGTAGAAACCATGTGAGGCTTATAGGGATTTCGGGGAAAGACTCAAAGCCTAAGAACTATTAGGAAAATCGTGTGAAAAGTGTACAAATTGCTTATATGTGTTGTAAGTGAAGGTTTTCATGATAATAGAATAGTTTTTACAACAATAAAATAGATTAGTGAAATGTTATATGAAGGGGCGTGGCTAGGTAGTGCCTTTCACATGGTTGGTTCATAGTTGGTAAAACTATGTGGCCTAATAGTGTTATCTTACCAAATTTTAAAATTGTGATTATTTTTGTTTTTATTTTATTTATTTCATGAAACCTAGATAAAAAAAAGCATTCTGACACCCATACAGCTGTCCATATTGCATGACTGCCCCTATGACTCTCCTCAACCTTCATGAAATTCCTACCTCCCTACGTCTAATTGTCCTACATTATCCACCAAATATATTTTTTTTCTCTTGATATATTAAATATTAATCCTAAACATTCCTATTATCTCTTCATAATTTATTTTCTATCACCTAATTCTCTTACTCCATAAAATCTTAATTGCTTCTATTGATCAGATTAGTTTTTCAGATGAGTTTAAAATATTGTTCTAGGTGTTTTGGTTTTATTTGGACATTATCTTGAAAGTTGACTCCTTATCCTTCAAAGGAAATAACATTGTTCTCACCACATCATACATTCATCTGTGTTACCATTTGTTCATGGTAGGTTTTTCTTTATCATTAAAATTTATTATATTCAATTAATTAATTATTGTATGAAATTGATTTATTTTAAAATTATTCTTATATATAAATGACCCTTGAGGGTCTAATTAGGTATTAATTTTTTTTCATCCATCTACATCAGATTTGAATCTATTAAAAGTGATTGTGAAAATTAAAAATTGGATTTTAAAGGATTTTTTTAATCTATGGGTTAGAACTAGATTTTTGTTTTTAAAGGGTTCATGATTTAAAGTGTTTTCAGAACACGTGATTATGTGTTTTGAATGTGTTAATGAATGTTTCATTAGTTTAAGGATAAGAAAATTATATCTTGGTTTTTTCATAGGGATGTGATACACTTTATTTTTAGCTGTTTAAATCTGTTTATATTTACAAATAAGATGTTTTATTTAAAAAGGGTGTGGTATTCCCTGTGAATTTTATTTTAAAAAACATTATATCATTGAATGATTTCAAATATTTTTTTAAATGGGAAGTTTAATTTCAAATATGATATTAAGAATAAATTTAGTGAAATGGATTGGTATTACAAGTGTGTTTTTTATAGGGATGGATACTTTTGATTTTCATGAAAAATATATTTCATAAATAATTGGAAAATATCATGGCCAATAGTGGAGAGTGATCCCATTTGGGGATGTAAACTTTGATGAATTTTATATGAAATTTATTTTTGTTGTGCATGGGGATTATTTTGTGACGGTTAGATGGTTTTCATGTGTTTTAAATGTTCTATAATTTTCTGAAGTAATGCTTGATTTGATCACCTCCATTTTGATTGGTCATGGAAACTTGGGTAGCAAAGTGAGAGTATGGAGTAATGATTCAGTATTTATCCACACACTTCTTGTTTACCCTTGATGAATTTTATATGAAATTTATTTTTGTTGTGCATGGGGATTATTTTGTGACGGTTAGATGGTTTTCATGTGTTTTAAATGTTCTATAATTTTCTGAAGTAATGCTTGATTTGATCACCTCCATTTTGATTGGTCATGGAAACTTGGGTAGCAAAGTGAGAGTATAGAGTAATGATTTAGTATTAGGATGCAACATATGCAAGTATGTTGGTCTAATAAGGGATTTCTGGGATAATCTCATGTTATGAATTTGGGTATAGCATAAAACTATGATAATTACTAGGATTATTTAGTGGATTCACAATTTTGTATCAATTGTAACCCATTTTTTTATTTGTTGGAAAATTTATTCTTGTTGTTTACTTTCCCTTATTTCATGAAATGGAATAGTTATGACTGCTTGTGTGCATTCACTCTTTATCATGTGTATTACTTTTCAACTATTTTAAAAGTATTTTTGAATGTATTTTAAAGAAAGAAATTTGAATCATGGTTTTAAATGTTTTTTCAATCAATTTTTATAAATGAGTTTAAAATATGTCATCTTAGGAGAAAAATGGAAAATCATTTGTTTTGGAACTCCTAATGTCTATGTGTTTTGAAGAATGATTTTTAGAAAGTTGTGCCTTTTTTTATATATGGTTGAATTTTAATTTTTTTTTTATAAAATTGTGTGGAGAATTATAATCCTCATTGAGTTTTTAAATGTGTATTTAGAAAAGTGTTTTTTTCGATTGGATTTAATGTGGTACTTTAAAATGGTGTTTTGGCTATGTGTGCAGTGTATGAAAAAATGGTATTTTCTAGAATACTTTATTCATTTAATAAAATTCATGATAAAATAAATTTTATCACAGATATGATCTTTTTTTGTTTATTTTATAGACTTATGAAAAATATATATTTTATTTTTTATTACAAACATGAATTTTTAGGTTGTAATATTAAATTGGAAATATAGTTTAAGAAGGTATTGGTGGCCTAATTAGATCTTATATTTTTATTCCAATATTATCATCTCAATTTTTCATTCCAAGATCTTCTTCAGACCACTCATTGATAATGGATTTTTTGAGGTTCATTTTTATTTTGTTACAAACCTATCATGGTGAATATTTCCTGATTTTATAGAATGTTCTTTTACTTTGGATATAATGTATGGTGAGTGGAATTTTATATCATTTAATTTGGATACATAGAATTTTATTTCTATCTAAGGAAAGAGGGTAGAAATATATACTAGTCATTGAAGAAACAACATTTGGGGGTTTCTTTCCCATACATTAGAGGTTGATCATAGGGTGAGAGAGGTTTTTAGTGCTCACCGTTATTTATACTTTCCTAATTTTGATATTTTCTTATTGAATTGTTTATTTTTCTTAGGAATAGAAGTCCAATGCTCAAAAAATTTCATGAGTTATTCTAATTGTATACCTAATAATACATTAATTTTATTATTATTTGAATATGTTATCAAGTGTGTTCTTGTCGTGCCCAGGCACTATATTCTTGTTTGTGTTGAATCAAAACACCATTCAAGCTAGTGGTGGGAATACATGGGAATTCGTTAGAAGGATAGATCAATCCGGTTCCTATCATTTCTTACTTCAATAAAGGTGGAAAAAACATTTAGGAATATTTTAAAAATTATCACCTTTTTTGGTATTAAAAATAGATGGTAAATTAAAATGTTATTTTCTATAGCAATTGAAATTTTTTTTTCTACACTGAGCATGGATCACATAGCCCTAGAGTAAAATCATGTATAAAAAATTTCTTAAGAATGAACTAATTTCCCCATAAATTTATTATTTATTTTTAATATGGCTTACACAATGATAAATGATTATTTGGAAATGTAGATGGAAGATAAAGGGGAACTTTTTCAACTAGTAACACATTCATTTAGAAAGAACATTGACGGTATAACACAAAAATGCAAAGGGGGAGATTAAAGATCCCAATTTTCCTGTGAGTTTTATTTAATTTTAGTATATTTTATTGGTTATCAATAAATTATTTCATTAAATAAAAACCATTCAAAAATATTTTTATCTAATGTATGCAATTTTTTATAAAAGTTGATATATCATGGATGAATTTTGAAGTATAATTTTTTTTCAAGTATTATTTTTTTAACAATTATATTTAATTATTTTTGTTTCCATATGAAGATCTATGATATTTTATTAAATTCCAATAAATAAGTGAAATATTTGTTAGAGATAAACATTTTTTATCAATACTATGAATGTTTACTTAAGGTGTTTCAATAAGAATTTTTTGATACCAAATAGATGGAGAAAATAAGAAGAGTCAATAAGACCAAGGTAATTAAATGAGGGTTTATGAATTGATATTTTTTTGTGTGGGGGTAAATTAATGCTTTGTAATGGTAATTATTTCTTCATAATTTAATGTCGAGCACCTTATAAAGGTACATTGAGATTTACAATACCCATGTAAGGGTAATACAATTATTTCTTGAGGATAAACCAATAATTATAAAGGATGTCTAATGTTTGTTTTATAGTCTTTTAAAATTATTCAAGAAGCCAAAAATATAGAGATGGTGAAGCTGAATAAAAAAGGGTCAGTAGACCAATGAGATTAAATTGTTGGTTCTGAACATTGACATCTGATAGAATTTCCATTAGAAAATCCATCATGAAAACTCCAATAGAAAAAAGGAACATTAGAGAGACCACTAAAGGAATTATTATATTGACATCATGATAATTTTAATAGACTATGTTGATTAGATGAAAGGTGAAATAAACTTTTTAACTCATAAAATTCAAGATCACATCAAACAAAAATTAACCGTACAAACTTATATAACACATTTTCAAGTGATGTGTTCTTTATAGATAAATTACCATAATATATAATGGAGATGATTCTAACTAAATATTATAATAAGAAAATGTTTTGTGAAAGATAATAAAATTAAAATAACTCTACAGGGGAGTAGAAATTCTATCATCATACTGACTGAAGTTGGTGTAAAATGAAGTGATATAAAAACTATATCATATGGACATGTATAAAGATTGATTTGTGAAGTGATGTAGTTCTCAAAAGATCAAGTATATGTTTACTAAAAACCAATAGATAGATAAAATATGTGATTATCATTTAATGAAGAGATTATTAAATGGTCATTTTTATGTCACTCAATAATAAAAAATAGAATAATTTTTTGATGTAAGTCATATTATATAATATTGTTGTTATGTTACCAAAAAATATTCTTAATTAATTGAAAAATGGTTCCTAAAAAAGGTATAGGAAATCATATAAAGATCATAAGATAATGGTTTTTTATTATTCCAAATAGATAGGATGGAAAAATGATTTTTAAAGAATTTATCAGAAATAGATATAAATCTAACATTAATGAAACTAATATTTCCATGCAAGATGTTGAGACAAATGTTGTTGGGGTTTAAAAAAATATTTCATTAGATATAAGTCTTCATGATATTTCATAAGATGACGATTTACAAAGACATGAATTTAGGGATTACAAATTCAATTGAATTATTTTTATGGATTCATGAGACAAAAAGTGGTGTGTAGATCACTAAGGGTTCATAAGATGGAGGAAAACTTACAATCATTTGGGGACTCATCTAATAGAGGAACATACATACAAAATAACGAAATGAGAAGATTAAGTAGAGTTTAAAGAGATAAATTTTGTTTTATAAAGAGTTTAGAAGCATTTTATGGGTTAGAGGATGTATCTCATGAAATACATCTAAGTTATTCCCCCAAATCTATGAGGGTACAATAAAAAACATTTAACCAAATAGAATAAAATGAATGCTATTGTACCGTACATAATGGTTGAATCTATTTATGATGTTTTCATAAGGATATTAATAAGGATATTTTTGAGATGAAAGATCAATAATAACATATATTTAAAAGTAAAGGATAATTGAATAATTTTTTTAATATATCTAATAATCCATAATGTTTTTTAAGAATAATAGTTTATTTGGAATGACTGGAGGATTGAAATTAAAGTTTTAGTTCAATGGGATAATATATTTTTGTATGCACATTTTCCTATGTAATATCACAAATATAAGGAGTTTTTTGAAGCCATATGATGTGTTGAACACTATTCATATTTTTAGAGGAGTATAATTGATTAATAATTTGCAGCATAAGAATTTACTACCCAAGAATGTTGAGTTCTGTTGTCATTTGGGTAAAATAATTAGATGAATAAGTACCATATTGAGGTACCATAGAGAGAATAAAAACAAGATAGATAAATTAGTGCACCAACCTTAGGAGGAGAAGAATATATCATATAGAAATTGAAAAAATATTTTCTATTATTTGGTATCACATATATAGTGCAAAAAACGGGGAATGTATTATTTTCCAAAAGACAGAAATATGTCAAGTGTATTATTTTAGATGAGTTGGTACACATGAAGAAGGAGAATAAGAATAATGTTTGAATCTATCATTGGATAAAACATCATAAGAAGAACATATCAGAAATATTGAATTAGAAAAATATAACAAGATAGAGGATTAGACAGATAGGTTCTAGGAAAATGAAGATAAGGAATTGTTGAGTCATAATTTTATACTTTCTATATTTCATTTCCTTTGTTTTGAAAATCCCAAACACTTCCCTAAATACTATGTTATCCTCAATTTATTTTTTTTATGGGTTTTAATTTTTATAGAAAGTATTTATTTTATATAATGTAGATATAATTTTTAACTAAATGAATATCAACTCCTAATATTTGAGTCTGATCCATATGACTAACCATGGTCTAGTCTATTAGAATGACAAAAATCTTGTTCATCATACAGGCTAACACATTTTTCATAGTAATGTAAATAATAAATTCTCTCAGAATAACAATATTTCAGTTTATCAGATTGGTGATATTTCAGACTATTGGATTAACAATATTCAATTTATCATTATAAAATTTTTCAATCAAGAAGTGTGAATCCATCAGTATAAAGATCTCTGGTCTATCAGTGTGACTCTATCAGTGTTACAATATTTAGTCCATCATTGTGAAATAATTTCATCCATCAGTACAACATGGTTTATTTCATTAGAATAAGAAATTTATAATCAGTTTTAGTGTTATTTCTACTTCAAAAATAACTTTTAACAAAATTTAAATGGTGCTACCAAATGATATCGAATGAAAATATAATTTACTGAGTGTTCAAGTGATGAACATCTGAAGCTATTGAAACCAACTATGATATTCATTGAAAATATGAGAGTTGGGGGATGCCAATGAGTAGGATGCATTTAAGTAATTGCGTGATGATGAAATTTGTAACTCAACACATCTGAAGATTTATCTACCTAAAAATTTCGTTCTTATTCTTTGTAATATTTGTATAGAGTTTTTATTCTATGGAATCTGTTATGAGGATTGAAAATTATTTTTAATATTTTTTATTTTGTATTTACTTGTTCAAATCAAGGTTATGATCGATGGATTATAGGGATATGAAGACTGCTAACACCGATCATGATGATTGAGGTCTTTTTTGGTATTAGATGACATAGCTTATATAAGTCTTTGAATCAAAGGATTCTTGGGTTTTGGAAGGCATGACTGAGACCAATATTTTAATTTAGGTATTCCTTGGTGAGTAAAGACACATTCTACAGTTAGTTTGAAATCCATGGATATCCTCAATCATCATTTCCAGCTTCCCAAACTCTTAAGGTTGAATAATAGATATATTTTTATAAATATTTAAAAAGTAATTATTAAATTTACTTTTATAATTATGTTTTATTATTTATAAAAGATATATTTTACACTGTGCAATTTATATTGAAATTGAGTTATACAAAATTTTCAATATTTGATTGAATAAAAATATATTTATTCTAATCCATATTACTCTGATTATAGGATAGACACTGAGCCTAGAAATATTGATAAATAGTTTTGGGGTTTTTATGTTAGTTTATTTTTAAACTAAAATTCAACATATCTTGTATCCATTATATACTCTTATGATCCATTAATAGTAATTAGAGAAAGTCCCAGTGCTTTACATGCTATCTTTTTTAATTTTGTTATCTACTTTATGTTTCTAATGTTTGTATAAACTATTTGTTTATAAAATATTATTAATCTAACATGTAATTTGTAGAAAGGGGTTTTATGTTAATATTTCAAGTTTAGACACTCATACACTCGAGAATATAAATCATATATGACCACAAATCATTAACAATAATAATTATAAGCATAGAATATATAGGATGAAGATGATTATTATAAATGCTAGTGTTGAAAACTTTGTTACAATAACTCATAATGATAAGAATCCATAGAAGTAAGTTACTACTTCTACTAATTCTGAAAAGAAATTATATCATTTGAATTATAGAGTATTTTATACTCAATTATTTTCTTAGACTAGAATTACGTAAAGTCACATATCATATTGTGAGGCTATAAATAGTATCTATATGAAATGAGACGTAATGCATTTTAGAACTCCAAAATTAATTGAAACTTGAAGAGCTATTCTTTGAGTGTATTACTATGAAATTTTATTTTTAACCTAGAAAGTTAAATACAAATATGAACAATAGTTCAATGACTATTGTAAATAGTTTACAATCTATTAGAGAGAAATAAATTAAAAATTAAAATTTATTGTAAATATTATTGACTTAATGTCTATATAATGGGAATAAAAAAGAACATCATTGGATGATACATGTCGGATTAGTCATCGTAATCTTCATTATATTATTAGAACCCTTAAAAATTGAGAGGTTATATTGAAATGTTACATAGCATAAATCAAATAAAAATAATGGTGGATTTTTTCTACAACATATAATTTTTCAAATAATGTTTAATCTACTACAGAAGTTGAAAATAATTCTAAATAAAATAATTATAATGTTTAATCAGATAGTTGTTCATCGAAACAATCAGAAAATTAATTTTACAATCACATGTAAATGATGAACAAGATATTGGAAAGAAGTATTTCTAATATAGATATAACAAGAAACATATGAAATTAGGTGATAAGAAGGATTATTCAGAATGTATCTATCATGACTGTAAGAAATATAGATATATTAGAATGAATTTTTATAGATGAAGAGAATAACTAATAAGGATAGAAATTATTAATGAAATTATAAGAAGTTATATAATTAAAAAAATAAAATATTCTGAAATCATAAAATACATGGAGTGATAGTGTTGGATACATAACTTCTTAGAATTCATAGGACAATGAATATTGAGGACAAAAGGATGTAGAGTTCTATATATGAACTCCAAAGGTTAAAAAATACTTCCTGGAAAACATAACTACTTAATCTATAAGAAAATGTTGCATTAAATATGAATTACCCAGATAGTGATATTGATGATAATATTATTACATATTTTGATTAATTATATTATTATTCAGAAGAGAATAACACCTTACCTAGTTTTGAAGAGGATTCTAGATTTTCTATATTACTAGAAAATGAGAGTCATAAAATTTATAACAAACATTTTATTGTTCAAGAAAAAATTGTGAACCAAAATTCAAGGATTTATACATAAACTAAATTTTTATCATATAATTCTAGTGGCAGATAAATATAATTTTGTGAAAAATGAAAATTCAAAATAACTGGAAAAGTATGATTTTAAAAGACATAGTTTATTAAATGAATTAGATTAACTTATTTCCAAGACAACTTCTATCATGGAAAAAAATTAAGATGTAAATCTAAATTCTTTAATATATACTTTAATAAATCTATTTTAAATGTTTAACATTGGTAAATAAAAATATGATAATATTTATAATCAAATTATACCTCATAGGGATGTTTCAAGAATGAGTTTTAATAATAGAAATCCCAGTTCTTAACAATAATAATTATTTTCTAAAAATTGATCCTTTTTTTACTAAATGTCAAAGAGGTTGTCCCTAGAAAAATAAGTTTTCCTAGAATAAAACTCAAAACATAGGGTTTTATAAATAATATTTTTCAAAAGAGATAACACTTTATCTACATGGTAATGTTGGACAAATATGGATTCCTAGAATTTTATTTTCTAATTATATCAAACCCAAAAAGGTTTGGTTTCCGAAAAAACAATCCTTTTTGTTTTGAAGAGAACTAGGAATGTACCCAAAAAAATATTTGGTACATTGATAATGGTTTCTTCAAACACAACATTGGAACCACTGATTTCATCATATATATTATTGAAACTAATTTTGGAAAAGTCACCTTTGGTGACAATACTCAATGATAAATCATAGAAATATGTAACATTGTTCTTCTTCAAAAACTCTTAATTTGATATTTTATATATTTAGTAGGTCTTTTTTAAAACATTATTATATTATGTCAGTTATCTGGTGAGGGATATCCTGTGATCTTTATGAATGGAAAATTTATTCTTCAAATTTATAAATATGAATTTATTTTTTTCTTCAAATTAGAATGAGAATGTATGCACACTAAATATAGAAAAACATAGGATCCATGATCTACCTTGAATTTGTGAAATGGAAAAACAATCATGGTTATAGAATAGAAGACTAAGAAACTTTAATGTCAAAAATTTAGCTAATATATTAAATAAATTACTTTTGGATGAACTACCAAAAGTTAGGTTTCATACTTCTAAAGTCTATGATCAATGTCAATTCGGAAAAAAAACACAAGTCTTGTTATTAATAAATTAGTGATGTTACAACTTATGATGCTTTATATTCAATTAAAAAAGACTTATTTAGTGCTAGAAAATTATATATATTAGTTTAAAAATATATAATATTTTTAGTTGTTGATTACACCATATTTACATGAGTCTATTTTCTAACATTTAAATATAAATAATTTTGTTATTTTAAAATATTTTAAGCCCATGTAAAAAATACCAAAAACATCACCTTAATTAATATTTTTATTTATCATGTTGTAAAATTTGTAAATTCTAATTTTGAATATTTTTTGGGAGAAAAGATAATGAATATAAATTTTCAATCCCTAGAACATCAACGAAAAATGCAATGCTCAAAAGAAGAAAAATAAATATATAAAAGATTACTATAATGATGATGACTGAATAACTATTAGATATTTTTTAGATGAAGATGTTATTACATCCTATTATACTATATGTAATTTTTTATGAAGAACTTTTATTAATAAAAAATAATTTATTTAGACTAGAAGGAAACTGAAACATTCATACTGCAATTTTTTTAGAAGAAAAGTATCCATTATTAATACTAAAGATATTTTACAAATTTTTTGATTGAAATATGATGAAGTATTATCTTTCAGTTAATGAAGAACTAGTAAGTCATATATAGTCATTAATAAAAATACATGTACTATTGAGGAAACAATATATGTTAGGTTTGATAAAGCTAATCACTATGTTTTCAAACAACCTCACCCATATCTTCGAATGTTATTTCAAAAAAAAAATTCAACCCATGATGGAATGTTCGTCTTAATAGATAAAAACTGAGTAATATGTTTATGAATTTCTACCTCAAGAATATTTTCATAATTTTTCTTAAGAATATTGTTTTATACACCAATGAATGTAGCCTTTTCATAAGAATCATCACAGTGAGAACATCATTGTTGATACATATCAACTAGTTAGAACTAGAAATCAATTAATGAAATATAATTGAATATTTTTTAATTTTTTTCTAAATTCTACCATAAGATGCCTGATGAGACATTATGTGATAAATATTGGATAAAAGAAATACAATATTAAATAATGAACCTGAGAGTAATCATGTTTGGGCATTGGTTTAATGAAATAAATAAACATATGTAATTGGAGTGTAATGGGTTTTTTCGAACAAATGTGATGAAAATGAAATAATAGTTATAAATGTAGAAAAACCTATTCCAAAGAGATATAATCAATAAGATGGAATAAATTATGAAGAAACATATGCTTTAGTAGGAAGACTTAAAGCTATTCAAATACTTATAGAATATGTTGAATTCTTAAATTTCAAACTATTTAAAATTGTTTTTAATTATGCATTACTTAACCGATATGTACGTGTAATGTCCCGAATGCATATGCCACTCAACAATTACCTAATCTTGGTTGGCCACATGGACTTAATATTATCTTCCCAAAATCCAGAGGACGACGACTAGTAGTGAGGGCCTAGGTGAGTCTTTTGGGAGACTATTTTTTTTATAACAGAGTGTAACACAATAGAATCAGAATCATTAAAGTAGTGGAAGAAGTATATTTACTAGAAAATATGTAGAGGGAATAAAACCGATATATAAAAAATTCTAGAACTCATGTCATATACAAAATGATGTTACATGTCATATATTTCTAATAAAGAAGCCAAAAAATGTATACCTAATAGATATCCAATACATCAAACAAAATTAACAAAAGGATAACAGTATCTATCTAGATTCATGATCATTGTATCAGTCCCATTCTACAATTCTCTTAAGTAGGGATCTAGAACTTGTAGTAGGGATCATTCCCTAATCAATACCTGCATTAATATATTCTATTTAGGTCTTAAAGGATGTCCAAAATTATGTGTGATAGATAATACTTGTAGGAAACCACCCATGGTATGTGGAATCAAGTCAGGGAATATATATAATAGAGAGATTAAGTAATAAAAATAGTGATTCAGGGAAGTAATCAAAAGTAAACATCCCATAAATCCTATGTTAACATTTATAAAACCAATTAATTTAGAAATAGGTCATTGAATTAATGGTCTGGACTATGTAATCCAATCCAAGTTATTTATCATTTCAATATCATTTAGTTTATAAGTCTCGAGACCTAAAAAACCCAACAATCCCCATATAATCATAAGCACAACAGATTCCTAAGTAGGCCATCTAAAAGTTATAAGTGAAAGATATAATCCAAGCTTGTTAGTTGGCTTGGTAGATGTGTCATATATGAAACATTTCAATCAATTATCAATTTATAACATGTACCAGTCATTGAAATTACTAAGTTGGAATCCAAGTCTCACCCCAGGTACAATATGAACTAACACCCTATGAGCCCATCCAAGGAGAACCTATCAAAAAATCCTAAGTACCACATTAGGTACGGTATAATATATTAGCCACTCATTTCCATCCTTAGAGATCTACCATGGGATTCTAGGTATCACCCAAGTAATATAGGATCAAATTCCCTTGATTCTATCCTTGTAAATAAAAAAGGAAACCATGTTTCACTTGGAAAGTAATAGTCAAAGACCGTATAAGAATTTCCTAGGAAAACAAAGTGCCAATTAGGAATACAAGTAAATAGATGAAAAAGTCCATCCATGTAATTATCATATGGATCCTTTTTTCATCAATGGATAATAATCATTTAATTAATTCAATAAAATCAATCAATTCAATAAAAAAATATCAATTAACATGTCATGGTAAATACCAAAAACATCTCATTTATAACTCACCGGAAAAGGTGACTCAAGGAATTGTCCAACATAGATGACTTACATTTAATTTAACTCACTTCATAAAAAAACATAATAATGAGAAGCTCATGACTAACAGAAACTACAAGGAATAAACTCCATTTAATTCATATAGTCATATATAAAAATGAATAATTTGAGGTTAAACATTAAACTCATGCTTCCACAAGCTATTAGAAACCCATGGGGATGGGGTCCTGTTCTTTTATCCCTTACCATTAGTTAATTCAATTGAAATTTACAATACAATAAATTCATCCATTTAAAACCCATGTCAAGGAAAGTCACACCTTAATGGAACCCATGAGTCAAGGATACCATTGGGGGTCCATTTATATTTCCAAAAAAGACAAGGGGTGGTTTCAAAACCCATGTAAAACCTATAATAAATCATTAGAAAGACTCCTTAATTACACAAGTCATTCCTAGAAATTAAAGGATTCAACTTCATTTTATGGTGACACCAAGAAATTGGGCATGTGTCACCATGACATATATAAAAATATCATATTTTAATTAAAGGCATGGGACAACGTACCTTACATTCATAGTAGAAATCTCATCTATTATTTTATCAATATTCAGATAAGATATGGAAAAATCAAATAATGGATGAATAACATAACATTACGGTAAATTTTATTTCACCTATACAACACATCCAAAACCAAGAACAAGGGCATTAGATAAAAAATGAATTGAGATCCTACCAGACAAATCCAATAAGACAAACAATTCTTGAATTAGACACCTAATGAATGAGGATGATCAATTCATAGATTATCCACCAAGGGAGAGATTCAAATGGATTTTTCTCCATAGGAGGAAGAAGAGTGAAATAGAAAGTGTTTTTATGGATTAATTAATGATAAAATGGTCATTTTACCAAAAATATTAGGCTCACAAAATTTAGGTGCATGGTGTGATAAACTATGCACCAACCATATACAATTATCTATAGAAAAGGGGAACTCACAGGGTTTACCCATACAATTTGACTAACTATGTGAAAACTATGCTAAAAAAAATTTCCAAAATTGTAGACATGGTCTTACTGCCATAGGACCCAACATGAACAGTTTTTCTAAAATTGTGTGTCCCATTTTTTGTCTTCATTAAAGCCACACATTATTTTTTAATGTGTGTGGCATTCCCTAAATGGTTTAAAATAACTATTAACTAGGACATTTTCAAAGTAAAAATCATTTTTCATTCTTCAAAACATCCTCATACCCCCTCAACACAAATATTACCTCAATTTGAATTCACATTATGCCATATTTAAACAATTAAATTTAGAATTTATAGAAATAAAAGGATTCTTACCTCAATGAAGAATCTGGTTCTTAAAAAAATTTCCCACATAAAGAAATTCTTCCCCGAATTTCTTTCTCAAGGGTGATCATGAATTTTAGAGAACAACTCCACCCACGGCGCTCATACATCGACCTCCCACTCACATTTCTCGTCCACCACATGATCATACTTCCATAACACCCTACTACATGGACTGACCAATCATAAAAAATCTTTGTGCGACAATGCACAATACGAATAAGATTCTCCTCAAAGGAAACATATACCTATAACACAACCACATCATGCTGTAAGGCATGAGATGGGTCAAAATAGTAACTTCATATATGGTAGTCATGAAATAAGTCTAGCATAGTCCAAAACCACAAAGGTATCTACAACCATAGGATACGAGCCCGATTCTCTCAAGAATCTTGAATGGCATGGAATGCCGTAATGAAATCATTCCATACCTTTGGATACCCTTATTTCCTAACATTAGTGAAACACTCAAGAAAATACATTCCTCGACCGTGAACCATGGTGGTCTTCTACTATGATCGACATATGATTTCTGATGTGATTGTGCATTGTCCTTCCACATCCGAATCAGTTGTACCTACTATGTTTTCTTCTAAACAAGACGAGGACCAAGAATAGATTAATCTATTTCCTATAAACTACATAAGGTTGATCAACATGAAGAATAATAAGAATCCTCATAATCATCCATATGAATAGAAACATGAAGGCTATTATTGTAGGAAAATTAAAACAGGGGTATATGCCTCTCCTGAGATCCCTTGAAATCATGGACGCATGCTCACATCATGTCCTCAAGAACATTAATCGTGTGCTATGACATCACATCTATCTATGGGTGGTATGCCAGGCTCAAAGGAAATTGTGTACCCAATACCCTTTGTATCCCTGGTCAGAACTATGGAGTAAACCATCAATCCTTATCTAATATGATAATATTTGTAACCCTGTTAATCTTTACTATCTCATGGAAATACAACCTCTCATGTTCAACCACACTAATGGTTTCCTTGATTTGTATAAATTTTAAAAACATCGCGAGTCTGTCAATAACAACCCAAATGACATCATTACCTTGAGTTGACCTTGGTAAAACAATCACAATGTATATTGCGATTTCATTCCATTTCTTCTTAGTAATGTGTATTTACGGTAAAATATTGGATGGTCTTTGCTATTACACCTTCACCTTATGATATGTTGACTACCTCATGAAAAAACTAGCTATATATATTTTCATTCTTAGCCACCAGTAATGGGGATGTAAATCCTGACACCTCTTTGCGATTCCATGATTCACTGTCCCAGATGAAGCTTGAAAATCCTACATCAACTTCTCTTACATGTTTGATGAAACTGATGTGTAGCCATATACTCATAGGATATCATCATTGCCTATTATCCAACTATTATGAGAGTCCTCACCTGCAACAATATCTAGTAGAACTAGGATCTCTAAATATGATAGTTACATCATCCTTACTCTATCTAGTAGAGGAGAGGTAACAGTTAAGGATTAATTTAATGCCTGACCGTGAATATCATGAACCTCCAAGTGCATCTCAGTGAAGAAATCCACGTTCATCCACTTTCGAATAGCCTACTGAACTACCTATTTTTGAGTCATCCTTCTCAGTGTAGCAACCACAACATTGCCTTTACCAAGCATACAGGGAAGCTCGAAATCAAAATACTGAAGGTATTCAACCCCCATATATAGCTTCATATATAGTTAATGTTTTGTAAATATGTAAATGAGGATTTTTGGTATCTATAACCCATAAAAATATCTCCCATTAAATAATGTCTCCAACCACACAATGAATTAACAACCACAACAAGCTTGAGATCATGAATCGAGTAACTCCTCTCATGTGGCCTCAACTACCAAACCCTGCATGCCATGACTCTATCACCCTATATAATAATAGTTCCTAGACCAATACATGGTTCATCATTTTAAAAAATGTATCTCCATCCTGGATATAGGAGTATCTGTATTGGCATTAAATTAAATATCCCTTTCAGCTCCTTAAAGGATGTATCACATGAATTCAAGCACGAAAAATTCACACCGTTATTAGTAAAATCAATAAGTGGTGCTTCTATGTGTGATAAGTTCTTTATTAAAATTCTATAGTGAAATTCTTTCACCGTGAAAATATAAAACAAAAATATGTTCTTGGGATGCTCCCCGGACACAACATATATCACCTTCTCTATGTCTACTATTACTCATGTCTTTGAGCTAATGCGACCCAAGTAGTGAATCTGTTCCATCCACATGTGGCACTTTGTGATATTATCATATTACTAATGATCTCTCAGGGTATCCAAAATGATATCATAATTTTTTAATAGTTGTGTCGATTAAAATAATACACCAAGATATCATAAAAGAAAAAAAAGAATCAATATAAGCAAAAAATACAAGGTTCATAAGTTCCATAAAGACTGTTGGTGCCTTCGTGAGACCGAAGGACATAACCAAATACTCATATATAACATACTTATTTCAAAAGGTTTTTAATGGTATGTATGATGATCTAACATTCAACTGATGATAACCAAATCTCAAATAAATCTTTAAGAGTACATTTGCTCCTTATATTTGGTTGAGGAGATCAAATATTCACAGTAGATGATATCGATTCTTAATCATCTTGAAGTTTCAATTTTTGATAATACACACATAGCTAAGGGTTCCATATACCGTTTTTGAAAAAAATTATAATCTAACCCAAAATATACGTACAGAGTCAGATGAAACCCTTTAACACTAAATCTATTAGATTCCACTTCATCTCTTGCAACTCACTATTTTACATCCTATAAGGAGGAATGAATACTAGTGTAGCTCTTGGTATTATCTTGATACATAACTCTATCTATCTCACTTTATAGTAATCTTGAAATGAAATCTAGTAAAACAACCTTGAAATGATCATCCGCTAGAGGGAAATCAATTTGACATGTATCATAGTCATCCAGATAAAAACTCGCACTATGTGCTATCATCCTACCCAACCCACGTAGCCCGAGTCCATATCATATCACGTGGATATCCCATTAACCTTTTAAAAGAAACTCTCTTTTTTCTAGGGATGTGAAGCTCTCCATGTGAAGATATAAATCAATAAATTCATTAAAGGGAACCAACCTTCCCATACCAAGAATGATATCAATTTTATCATCTCTATGAAAAGAGTTCCCACATGAAGTTACACTGAAAAATATCAATGGAATCTCCCTGAATTGACACACATCTTTCATTTTGATCCCCAATGGTGTTTCAAGTGTCATAATAGCATAAAAAGTATAAAAATTGAGCCCAAGGATCTCCAAAATGAGGATAATTATAAAAATATGTGATGAAACTTTATTAAAAAGTGCAGGATCTATAATGGAATCTACTATAATAGTAGCTCTAAAAATAGAAGGTCTAGGATCCTTCTCCTCAAGGGTATGTTGTATGGTATATTCTTGGCATGAACTTCAGCCCTATGACACTACCTGGCTTCCTTGAGTAAGTGCACCAATTTTTCACTATAAATATGGGGTCTGACTACCATGTCCATGACCACCACCTCCAGCTAACTAACATTTTAGACATTAGATCCATTCCTAATGAAAATCTTCTAACCCTAATCCTGAATGATGAGTCAGTAGAGACCCTCTCTCACTTTGTGTTGGTAGAAAATTTCATTAGAAGAACTATAGATGGCCCATATTATCGTATGATCGGTATTTGATGGGTCCCTCATATACTAGATCCGGGTATGTCATAGCCTACCACACTGGTAGAACCTCATATGGATACCTTGATATATGATCCATCTATTATTATCATCACGTGGATTCTCCAGATGACGCCTCATACTACCAGTAGATGCAACACCGAATCATGTTGTTGAACCACCAATGCTTGTACCTCTAGCCTCTCTCAGGTTAAGCTTTGTGATAAGAGCCCAAATCACTATTCTATAAATGGTAGTCAGCCTAAAAAATTACACTACAATTAGATGTAAAAATTTAGACCGTCATGAAATCTCTGAGATTTAGATAAATCATGACCTAGTAAAACTGATGCGAAAAACTAGAGCTCATTAAAATTGGACGAGTAATCCATCACTGATAACGTACCCCTTCTCCATATAGAAAAACTCCCTAGATATGTTAGTCCTAAATATCTCAGGATATAAATAATCATAGAAGGACGTATGAAAATCCCTCTAGGTTATTTCTTCATGACTATCTGTATGAGTTTTAACATCCCATCATCTCTTGAAGGAATCAGACAACAAATACATAGAATACTTTACCCTCCTCTCTGGAGGCATATAAATATTCTCAAAGATAGATAAAATGTCCTCTATCCATGTCACTATTTCCCATGATATTCCATCCCCTAGAAACATGGGAAAATGCTACTTCTGGAACAGACACATCAACTCTACAAAAATTGAGGATGGTTGCGGTGTCCCGTGAATGGTATGAATAAATCACATGAACCGATCACAGAATTGTGCCTCATCACAAGTGTCCAACACTACTCCCAGTGCCACAACTGGAACTATTGTAGGATCCTCTGGTATCCCCTAGGACACCACATCCATAGAATGATCATTACCACCCTCCTAGAGCATGACAAGAGGTCCTCATTGTGGCATGACTCTACAGTACCAAACACACACCTCATATCAGAATATTCATCAAGTTAAAATCTCAAAAGTGTTGATATTTAAATATGACAGGTAAAATCTATCTTATATAAGAACACACCCCTCTTTCCTCTCAATTAGTTCGGTATAGGCATAATATGGATCATATATATTCAAGATAAATTACCAATTATCCATTAAAAATGGCATGTATGGTATTGTTCTCTAATAAAATCCATTTTACTTTCACTTGATTTCATATTTATTTCATTTTAAAATGAGTTAATATATTCATTCTCATATTAATTTATACTCATCTCTCATTTAGACCACAATTCAATTTAAATGGTTAAACTATTGGTTCTCCATATTTAAATACTTCAGGGACTATACGCCCAAGGGACGAAGGCTTCATGTCCATCGAATCCATACCATAACACATCCTAGTATACCTATGTTGGCGCCAAAAATATTCGAAAAAAAGAGAGAAGAAAAAGAGTCTACACGCCCTGCCTCGCGAAGCTCCGATGCGCAACCCCTAGCTCCGCGACCGCCGCGAAGTACCAGAGGCGGTAATGCTCTGCGAACACCCTGACGTTCATGAACCCACCGCGAATC
Organism: Viscum album; assembly: GCA_963277665.1. NCBI lineage: Eukaryota > Viridiplantae > Streptophyta > Magnoliopsida > Santalales > Viscaceae > Viscum > Viscum album. Next base: position 137,443,844 of record OY728131.1, read on the forward strand.
AGAGGAGGAGGTACCTCTCCACGAATTCTGTTGACGTTTGTGACCCACTGTGAAGCCACCAAAGCCCCCTTCGCGCCGTGTGAGCTTTGCTTCGCGGCGCCACTTGCCTATAAATACCGAGATCCCCCTGAGCTCTCCAGACGGACAATCTGACCATTCAGCTTCTCAACTTCCAAATCACGAATCACACTTCACTATTGGAATCATGAGCTCCGCGAGGTATTTTTTCTTCGCGATAGGCCTTCACTTTATCTCATTTTGAGCCCATATCCCGAGAGGGATGCCCTTTGTGAAGCCTAAGGGAATTCATGATGGAAGGGGATCCCCAAGGGGACACGGGCAGTCATGGAGTGTTTATGCTTCGCGAAACACCCATCTTGTACAAGTGATCCACATGCCAAGGCAGGGTCACTGTACTTCAAGAAGCACACTGCTTCACAGCACCTTACTGCTTCGCGAGGCAGTGCTCCGCAAACACCCTTCCACTTCGCGAAGCACCTCCCACTCGCACCTTTGCCCCATGCTAAGGCCAAGGAACTCCACTTCGCAAAGAACAACCCTTTGCAAGTGCTCTCCACTATGAAAAGAAAACAAGCTCCGCAAGGTCCCTGCCCGTGGACGCCTTTTCTTGGAAATTCCTCTTCCCGTACGACCCTCCAGGTTTTCGAGATGTGATTTCAAAGTCCCATGGACGACACCACCCATAGCGTTGCTTTGCCTAATGCTTCTTCGCATAGGAATGCTAACGACTATTGCTTCTTCACGTATCCACGGTAATGTGGACCCCTCGATGGTTTGCTCTATGACCCCCCTTCACCATGGCCTTTCTGATACCTTCCCTCCCACCAGGAGTAGAGGGTACCGGTTATGTAATTCCTAGGGGTGCGGAGTAAACCCACCTTATCCGAGCTTCAGAACGTTAAACTGCCAAGAACCTCATCCTCAACACTTGACATTAAACGGTGACCCGACCCCATGCCTCGTATGCAGGGTCCCCCCAGCTCGGACATTCTTTACGCCGCTCGTCTCCATGGGAATGGAATCATCCACACATGGGATGATATCCTCCCTCTCAGAGTGGCGTTTGTCCACAGGGGAAGGGCTTCCTCAGAGCGCAAGCCCCAAGCCTCTCTTACAGAGGGTATCACCCATTCACCTCCGTACTTCCCCACTGCCAAGGCTAGTGGAGGGCGCGATAGGGATCAAGGCACCTCTCATCTTCGGTCCCGAATCCCTATCCCACCACGCTTTGCTGCACTTTGGGCCTCCATCCTGGTGTATGTCCCAGCACCATGGTCCTCCTAATGCGTAATCCCCTCTTCTTTTTTCATGGATGCACCCTTTATGACCTGATCGTCAGGTATCTACTGCCTCTTGTTTCTCACACCGAGCATGACTCACTTGGTCTTAGAGTAAGCATCGACCATGTAAATTCCCTCGTACAGCTTGACGTTAAATTATATGCCCTCGTTCAGCATGATGTTAAACTGTATGCCCTCGTCCAGCATGACGTTAAACTGTATTCCCTCATCCAGCATGATGTTAAACTGTATGCCCTCATCCAGCATGACGTTAAACTGTATGCCCTCATCCAGCATGACGTTATACTACATACCCCTTTCCCACATGACATTAAATTGTACATACATCTGAACTATGAGGTCTTTTATCCATGTAAAGGCATGGTATATAGGAAGCCTCCATGAGGTTCAATCCCACCGCCCGTCGTTTATTCATGTCAGGTTACACCCTCGTTCCGTATGATGTTAAACTACATTCCTATCTAGTGGTAAGACATTGTGACTATTCCAAACTACGATGACATTGATCCATGTTAAGGCATGGTACGTAGGAAGCCTCACGAGGTTCAAGACCACCACCAGTGGACCCACGGGTTCACCTTCACATCGGTTCATTGACTAAAACCACCACCTAAACTATGTGGTCATTGATCCATGTCATGGAATGGTATGTAGGAAGCCTCCCTGAGGTTCAATCCCATCACCCATCAGACCTAGTTCCTTTCTCACATCGTTTTGTTGACACCCACATCCCTCCCGAACTACGTGGACTTTGATCCATGTCAAGGAATGGTACGTAGGAAGCCTCCCTGAGGTTCAAACCCATTAATCATTGGCCCTGACCATCTCCGTGTCGGTGTGCCAAACCCCCCTTTTCCCGAACTACATGGATATTGATCCATGTCAAGACATGGTATGTAGGAAGCCCCATGAGGTGCAAGTCCACCACCCATTGGGCCAAGGTCCTTTTCATTCCAGTTTTCTGGTGCTCAACCTGAACTATGTGGTCTTCGATACATGTTAAGGCATGGTATGTAGGAAGCCTCACAAGGTTCAAGCCCACCACCACCTGGTCGTTCCGACCGCATTCACGTTGGTTCTTCCGACACCTTGGGTAGCCTCGAGTGTAATCTGCACACATCCATCCCGAGCAACGTGGACTTTGATTCCTTACCATGGGGATACATAGGAAGTCTATTTGACACTCAATCCCATCACCATCGATATCTCCACGATGGATCATTTCATTCCTCCTTCACTCCATGCAATTATCCATCATCCATCCAGATTCCTACCCAGGCCACCACATCCTGGTGAGATCATGCCACCCCATTCCCCTCCAAATCATTCGGGAAGCCGCCCATGGGCTGGCTCCGATATCGGCATTCCCTTAAGGGGGATTCCTCAATCTGATCCACTCCAGCTGGTCTTCTGATCAGGCCGATCCATCTCCGCTGGACGTTAAACTCGCAGCATACCCTATGCTAAACATGGGAAGATGAGGAACACCTCAGATATATGCCTAGGGTATATTATTCCCCGTGCTCGATATGGGATTCCTTTGGCTTCGGCACCCTCGAGAAGCCCTATAATAAGGGAAAAAAGACAGACATGCCAAATTCCCCAACATTCATACACGTTATTGATGCCTCGACGTGACTAATCCCCCAACTGAAGGTTGATTCCCTGACCGAACCCTTTGGAATGACCTGACAGAAGCAGTGTAATTAACCGGCGTCCATGGAAACATGGAACTCGGAAGAGTTTCATGAACAACGTATTAAATCTATGAGGGTGACCCGGACAAGGTGATGAGTTCAGAGGAGGAATCCACGGAAGGAAGAACCGACATCCCATCATCCCGATTTCGATCAAGGAGCAGACGTACCTGAATAAGGAGCGGATGCCACCCGCCTTTGGAAAGTGGGAATGCGGGGAAACACAAAAGTCGCGCCTGTCACGCCCCAGCGGAAAGATGCACGTGCCCTGGAAAAAGCATTGGAAATAGAAATAGTGAACCCAACGTGAAGGTCTTCTCCTCAATGTGGAGATTAGTAGAGCACGAAACATCAGTAGATTGACATGTCATTGGATCTAGATATCCGGCACCGGGTCCCGGAAAGAAAATAGTGGGCCTAGTGTGAAACTCACCAGAAGATGGGGTAGTAGAACGTGGGGCATTCTGTTATGCAAAAATGTCTGCGTGGATCCCTCTTTCCGACCATGGAAGATGAAATGACGATGGGGCACTGGTTGTCGATCTCTTTTCCTCGTAGTGGTGTAGAGTTAATCTCCTTGCTTCTCAGGAACCAGGTTGCTGCTATAGGAACATGATCATCGCCCACCCACCTATGCAGGGGAAGGGGTAATACCAGCATAACCACTTCATGTGGCTCCACTGCTGCTACAATGGCATCTGCATCCACAAGCGTGTGGCGCCCACGACCCCTCTACCCATCAGAAGTCATCCAATGAAGGGTGATTAATGACATCGTATGTCGTTACGAGGAGGAGGGAATAATCCGAACTTGGGATATGGCTCGCCTTAACTTGGAGGCGTCCAGGCCCCGCCATATACGCCACCCACGAGGGCCGTGCAGGGAGCCCTTACTCCCCACCCCAACGTTCAATCGTTTAGGGAGCCTATCCTCGGAACGCCTTGATGAATCCATGACATATACTGATGAGGTGGGTGATGTCCAGCTCATCCCGGTCATAGTTCTGATCCAAGGACTCCAATCAAGGGCATCTATCCGGCTGCATCAGCGCCACCATCCAACCTTGCCAGACGAGCAGGTAGTCTATGCCCCTGCACCACCCGAATCGGCTCGCCTGACCCGACGCCGGAGTTGGGCCCGAGATGAGGGAGCCCGCTAAGGGGCATCAACGTTGACAACTACTGTGGCCCGAGCCACCACCATTGTATATCATGAATCCCCTGCACACACTGGGCAGGAACGCTCCTACGCCCAACTGGGGTTGAGGCCCCAACCGCCCCACGGGTAAGCTGGGTTGACTCTCCAGGTTGTAGGCCCGAGTGGTGATCTCCATGAACCAATTTGTGGTTATGTCATCCCGTACGGTGGCCCTCCCCGTACCACCACTCCACATATCATGGGCCATCCCCGCTCTGAAGTTCATCACGGAGGTATGCCCCACGCTACCCCCAACCCGAATGAAGACCTGCCCCGTGACAGTGACACTCGACGTGGAAGTCTTTCCCGTGCCCACCACACTAGGTATGAAATCCCTCCTCCTACCCCCAACCTTCGATATAAAGGCATTTCGAATCCGGTCCCTCCCCAATGTGGGGATCCTCCCTACATCATTTCCATAACTGGAGAAGGTCTTCCTCGCACAGGAAACCAGAGGGGTGAAGGTTAGCCTCGCTCCACCCACACCAAGCATGGAGGTCCTACCCATGCTCCCACTGGTTCCAATGGAGGTTTTTCCCGCTTAGGTGCTGTCTATGGAGGTCTTCCCCATGTTCCCTTCAACATTTTCCCCGGTGCCCGTCACACCCTGGCCGTCTCAAGAAGATGTCCTCTCCACCCTGGCGCCGGCACGATGCTGAGACCACACATCGAGAATCAGCCTCATCCTGAAGAGCCATCTAGGGGCAGAAGGGCGGGTCATCGCCACCACAAGAAGAATCCCGGGAAGGTTTGGATAGGGATCAAACCAGCCCACTTCTCGGATTCTAAAGTAGAATGCGACTCGAAATTAGAACCCTCCCCTCGTTCCTCTGAATCAAGGACCTGGGCAGGAACAAGGCGTGTCAGCCTCATCCTTTCAGAATTCAAAGTCCATCGAATTCCCGCCTCTCTTCGTAGGTACATGCAGGAGGAGGAATTTTTGGGAATCCAGCAGGTTCCGAACATACAGTCACCACCGTCATCACCAGAAGCGCCCTCTACCTCAACCATAGATCACAAAGAGTTATTCTGTGGACCGATAACGGTTGAGCAACAGCGTGTCCCATCACCGGTAGCCGCAATCCCTGCACCAGAAGCTATAGCTATCATCCCTTCATATCGTGACATTGTGGCCAGGTCACCACACACTTCGGAGGATGGCCCATAATTCGGCGGCCAGTCCGCTCGTTCTCCGTATTCTCCGTGGCCCAGTTTACTGTCCCAGTGGTCCACCTCAGTACTGCTACTGGTTCCTCAGCCACCCCCGGTGGACGAGTTGGGAAATACGGGGCCAGACCCTGAATCTGAGCGCCGGAGCTTCTAGAACATTCTCGCAGCAGACCACTTCCTGGAGAAGTTCTGGCCGGTGGCAGCGTCGAACTTTTGTGCGCCGGAATCCCTCACCCAGGCGGAAGTCGAGTGCTTCTGTAAAACCCTTTGGGAGACGCACTTTCGTCTTCGCTATCAAAAAGTGTTGTACCCTAGGATCCAAGTGCACTTCGAGGAAATCAGCGATCAATGTCGTATGGTCGATTTGGCTGCACTCCCCGTGGCCCAGGGCTCTAAGTCACCAGGTTTCTAGAGCGCCCTCCAACAAAAATGCGTTCTGAGTTTAAAGGTACTCTGAAAAATCATCAGGAAAGGTACCCCCCATGTGCAAATCCGTGGCTAGGGACAGTATTCCGCCCTCCTCTTCAGTCCTATCTGACGGCAACCCGATTCGTTATGCGATATTGAGGACATGACCCCAAGAAGGGTTACACTCCACATGGCTGATATAGTGGACAAAGAGGACGAGTTGGAGTTTCTCGATAGAGACATACCTCCTAAGGGTGTACCACCATTGTTGGACCTATCAAGAATGATTACTCATCAGCAGAGGAACCTTCTAGGACTCCCTGTGCCCACCGAGTCGTTGGTACTCAGTTGAAATTCCTGTAATGGAATAGAGAAGGTCGGAACCATCAAGAACTCTGACCCGTCTGTCTCAGTACAAGAAATGGACGAAGACCCCGAGAAGGCCGCGTTGGGCCAACATCTTGCTGAGCAGAAGAGGCTGGTTGACGAACTCTTAGCCGAGTTCTCTATAGAGAGGCGACCTAACTATGGTAATCCTAAGACGGGGTAGTAGGGGCAGGAATAAATTCCCCCCGGCGAGATGCCTCCGGGCAACCTTGATCATGCTACTCCCACGATCAAGGTAGAAACCGAAACTCATGGCCAGAGGGTGCGATAAGTCTCACCAAACCCTCCTGAACGGTCAAGAAATCCGAGGAATCCAGCCCGGGTTCCCCCTGCCACCCAGAAGCCCGTTCCTCCAGTCGCTCCACGAGCCATTGATACCATTTACCTTGTCTAAGTGCCTGAAAACTCACTCGTAGTTAGGGATCCCTCTCAAGGCAGGGACCCCCACCCAGATGATCCTATAGTGGCACTCATCGCCCGCCTCGAGGTGTTGGAAACACGATAGGTGGCAGTCCCACCATATAGCAAGCCATATCCCACGTGGGTGGATGATATGCTCGCACCCCCGGGTTTTGGGAATCCCACTTTCTTGACCTTTAACGGGACTGGGGACCCGCCACAGCACTTGGATCATTTTTACTCTAGATGTGGCCCCATGTTGGGGACCTCGGCACAACAGGAAGCCGCCAAGCTCCTATGTTTTGTGCAGACATTGGAGGGCCCTACATTCATCTGGTACAGCCAGCTCCCTATCAGATCGGTGACCGACTGGTAGGATCTCTGCCGATAGTTCTTATACCAGTACGACTCCACCACTTGAAAGACTAGAATCAAAAACCTCTTCAAATGAAAACAAAGGCCTGACGAGAAATTCACAGACTTCATCACCTGGTGGAAGGGGCTTACATACTCCCTTGACATGACACTGACTGTAGAGAAATTTCTGACGATGTGCGTTGGGAATGTTAGAATAGAATTGGTTCCTTCCCTGATCAACCAGAACTACCCCGGAGGGTTCCGAGACTTCTCAGATAATGCCCAACACCTCAAAGAAGCTCTGAAACATGCTATTCAGGCATGTCTGCTGCCCCCTGTGATCCCATCCAGGAGGGCTTCTAGAGCCGAACCCACCGTAGTGGCCCAAATAGAAGCCCCCAGGTAGCTAGAATTACTGCCAGTGGCACCTGCTCCACAACCCCGTAGAGTCCCTCCACATCAAGCACATTCTCTTTATAACGCCCGACCCTAGTTACCCAGAGTCGATGCATTATTGCGTAACATTTCCATTATCACAAAATATCAAGTCTCGAATGACCTATTAGTTTAGTAGCCTTGGAAACACTAGATACATTTATAAGTCTTACATTAAAAAATAAAGTGAAAAATGACAATAACATAGTCTCCATAGTCCATACTTTTATCCCCTTCAGACTATCCCTGTAGGTCAGTCATAAAATATTTTTTTCACATCCTGGAAAAATAAAACATTGAAAGGGGTGAGCTTAGATGCTCAGTAAGGATAACAATATAGTGGAAGATTTCATAAATAAACATTAACATTTAAGTCAATGTATGAATAAAACAAAAGCCTTTTAGACTTGAACTTCATCATAAAATGGAATAAGTAAAATGAGATAAGGCCATTTACTTATTCACATGGATATTCTACTGGTCGAATAATCACATGAAATATCAATAACCACTTTCATAATGATGGAATGCATAATGCCATACTATCATAACCACATAGCCAAGGCCTCATCCCAAGACTACAAATAAGATTTTGTCAACGCCTCATGCCAAGACACTAGTTTGTCTCATGAGACCTGCCGATGCATCGAGGAGCTATAGCGGGCTCCACCTGTCACTTATTAAGTCCAATGCATTCCTCATTTGAACAGGTTTAAACATATCATAAACCATAACATAGTCTTATAACATAAAACATGCATAAAGGAAACCTAACATTTCCACATTTCAATCACAAGATATCAATACAACACATTGATATTATAAAAAACACTTTCAAAACCATTTTCAATAAAATAAAATTAAATCTTGGTATTTATTTTTCATTTAAAAAAAGTTATGGCTTATAGAGAAAGACGAAACTCAAATAATAGTCACGACGGTGGAGAAGTCGTTGTCGCCGCATACGTAAGAAAAAACATTCCTTTTGTCGTTTAGTAAAAACTCATCATATAAAAGGATTACTTTTGAATAAAATTAAAAGTCAAAGGGGTTTATACATCATATAAAGGAAAGTTGTGTATAAAACCAAATATGCCTCAATGAAAGGAGATTGAGATGAAGTCCCTTACAAAGATCATTTTTTAAATAAAATAGATATATTATGTGTATTCACTATAGTTACACATAAAGAAAGTACAAATACAAGATAGGACAAAAAAATATAATGACATAATTTTAAAGTAGGAGATTAACCCAAGGAATGGAAATTGGGTTAAGAAGTTCCGTTACCTCATGTCCGACTTGACTCGATCGTTCTTTAATCTCATGAATAATAAACTAGAGTTAATTTATACTTTCTTAAGAACCTTTTTCAATTTCATTATTCCTTTTATATCACTTATTACCATGTTATGAACATTATTTAATTATTTAAGTTAATAACGGTCGTTTTGTCGATCTTTGGTACATAGGTCAAAAATTAACTTCTTATAATTACACTTTGTTCATGTGTTAAAATATCCATTATATCCATAACTATATTCATGATGTATATATCATATACATCATATATATCCAGTATATAAATTCATTTATATTATTACATAACATTTAGAGGTAAGAAATGAAATGCACCGTTCATGGAGACGGTAAGCTGTACGTACGCATGAATGCTAATTTCATTTCTATTTCGTATTTAATAGAATGAATTTATAATTATATAAAGGTATAATATAATTCCAGTATAATATAATGTATAATACCATTTACTCCATCCTTTATACATCCCACATATGGCATTAACGATTCAAATCACGTTGAGGGGGCGGTAGTCCGCACTTCCTAAAATGAAATTATCGCGTTTACCCATAATGGAAATCGTAAAGGTATGCAATAAATGAAAAATACAGAATCATATGGAAAACAAAAACATAATATATATCATATATAAAAATAGTGTCATCATAATGGCCACCATGAGAGGTGTTCATAGAAGATTGAACAATCATCGTTTCATGAGGCATTAATTCGACACCCACAGAAACAATATGTTCTTTAACCATTAGACGAAGGTGTGTGTAAGTGTCAATGAACATCCAAGTATATTGAGTATACTGGTTTTGTTACAAAATAAAATAATATAAAGAGTTTAGGGGTTTGGAGAATCAAAATAAAACAAAATAACATAAGAGAAGACATTACCTTAAAAACGGGTAACCCTTTTTGATTTGAGCCAAAGGCTTCTTGGGAAGAATTATGTCCAATGTGAGGCTTCTAGGAGTAATAGAGGAAAGTTGAGAGAGTATTTGGGCAGAGGTTGGCTGATCCAAATGGCTTGGAGGGTGTAAATAAGGGGGTAGTGGTGGGGGCCTTTTATAAGAGGAGAGGAGGGGCACTCTTGAAAGTAATGAAATGTTACATTATTATGAAGAACTTTTCAGATTTCAAAGGTCCCAAAATTATATATTTTGAGGCTAAGGTGATAAGTATTCTAAATATACCCATCCAATATGTTTTTTACAAGTGTAAGTCTTAGATGGTACATTATATTTTCATTTTATTTAAATCGTTATTTAATGAGGTAATCGCTGCATCATCATGGTGTCATAAATAATTTAATTTATTTAATGTCTAAAAATTATAAAAAAATTACCATGATGTTGGAAATCGTTTTGGATTTCCAATGAATATTTTTAGTTTAAAAGTTACCTTATATAACTCCATGTAATAATTGTTTTAGTAAAACAAGTCATGTTTGTGAAAATTTTATTTTTACTTTAAATAAAATGTTATTATTGTCATTTTCTTACCCATGTGGCTCCATGGGGTCCCCAAGTGGACCCATGGATTTTATTGGTAGGACATGACCCGTACAATAATGGTAGGACATGTGTAAGGGTATTTTCATACTTTTATAATGTCATTTTTACCTTAAATTTCACTAATTACCTTTAATTGCCACTAATTAAACTTAAAATTGCTATTCACCAAGAAATTATTTTAATCTCATTGAACAAAATTTTACTTCCTAATGACAACCATGTATGTCGGATTTTTGAAAATAAAATCACAGAAGTGGTAAAGTTTCATTTAAACGAAAAATCAATTTTTTAACTACCACTTAGTGGTTTCACTATTCATCAAAAATTGATGTTTTTCTGAACAATGCCAAAATTTTACACTAAGCTATAATTGATATTCTGAATTCAAAAATGATGTCTATTTTAAAAAATTCCAAACATATAAGTTGCATTTATTAATTTTATAATTAATTCCCACTGTCACAACAAATAGCGTGTTTTTAAGAAACAATATATATCAAAAGATTGACAATTGTTTATGTCCAATTTCAAAGTGAAATTAGTTCTAATGACCACCATTGGATAAAATGGTAAAAATATATTCTATTTATAATTTAAAACCACTTAATAGTATTATTTATCACTATAAATTATTTTGATTAAAAATGTTGTTTTTAAGTATTTTTCACTATTCATAAAAAATTGGATGTTTTCAGAAAAATACCAAAAATTCAACATAGGAAAATTTCAATATTCCGAATCCAAAAATGAAGTACATTTTGAAATATAAAACATATATAATTTCTAAAAGTGGGTATTACTATTCATAATGGATATTTTTATTGGTCGTGGTGTGTTAGAATCTCGAACTTTCGTACAATGCAAGTTATTGCATTATTGAAAGAGAAGCATATCGTGGAAGCTCACGGTGTTACATTCTCCCCTCCTTCAATAAATTTCATCCTCGCAATTTTAAAATTTTCTTTGAAAATAAAAGGGTGAAAATAGAAAATACAATTGTGGAAAACCCACATCGGAAATAAGGTTAATAAAATTTAGCCTTAATAAGAGGGAAAGGGAAATGAAAAAGTCACCACCAAATTATGATCTCGATAAGGAGAATATTGGTGGAAATTAGAGACATATAATTGGAGGAAAAACATAAATATTTATAGGGATTGATTGAGGTCATCAATCACAAACAAGTGTAAAATTGAGGGCCTCAAAGCCTTCATTCTATGTTGATATTATCAGTTCAACAAGACATAATGTATTTAGATAACACATTTTTTGTTTTAATATCCCTTTAATAAAGATGAAGAATTAATTTATTCATAAGATAAGAGATAGGTATATATATATTTATGCTTGACAAGTAGAGTTTCAACCTTCAAATAATTTCTACCACAAACTCATCTTTCACTCAAAAAGATAATAGAACTCAAAAATATTATATTTATCCTAATCACACAAGGTTCAAAATATTAACACATACCATTTAGATTAGGAAAACTATATTGTAACAACCAGGGACTTCCTATAGGATAGTGGTAGGTAATAATGTCCTATCGCACTATGGTGGTGTGTTTGATTCCTATAGTTTTGTCCGACGAGATAGGTTATCCCCCGACCTATAGGTTGTCCTTTTCCTCAAACTATAGTATTTTAATACTCAAAAATAATATTTAGAAATGTTTAAACATTAAAAAATACTATCCAAGGTTCAAATTAATATATTCCAACCTTTATAGTTATCCAAAATACTTCTGTCCAACTCATAGTCCAAATTTTATAATGAAGGTAAACATAATGAAGATCCTTTTTTTCCACCTAACAACATGTGAACATCTTCATCATGTATTCTTTTAAAACACTGAAACATCATGAATTACCATAAATCCTTATTGATTACATTCATGATCCATTATTCCTTACAGAATACTAGATATAATCCTATCCAAAAATGTATACAAATCATTAATCAGTTTCAAGGAAGTTAAGAATATCCTATATAATTTATCCAAATAAATCATGTCTTATTCCAAAATCACTATCTCGGTATCAGAACCATATTATGGTTTATCTTTATCTCAACCATATATTTTCCAAAAATTTAACCTGCTATGGAGTCACATTTCTTGGTTCTACACAATCTCAAGTCCTTGATGAAATAGTATTACAGTACAATCCTTATATACTCCATAATTATTATAACCAGTACATTATTGATACAACACTCAAATGAAAAAATTCTTTAATAAGAACATAAGAACACTAATCATTCCTCCTCATCTGTGGTAGTATCAAAACATTATTATTATCCAATAACATCATTTGGGGCATACTCTGATGATTTGGACATTGGTTTGCGTAGTGTCCCCACTCCTTGTAGATGAAGCATTGTACATTTGAAACCTTTTTCTTACCCTTGCCGTCACACACTTGGTGTCCTTTTTCTCTACAATTATAACAAACTCCCATTCCCTTCAGGCAAGTTCCAAGGTGCTTCTTCCCACAGTTATCACATATTGGAAAATTCTTCTTTTCCCTCGTCCCTTTATCCATCATTCTCTCTTCCATCATTTTCTTCTCTTTCTTCCCTTCAAATCCATAAGACTCAGAGAATTCAGTGCTTATCTTATTAACACATGATACTATTTTTTCATATGTTGAGAACACATGGGAGACTGTTTCCATTCTAAATGTTATCTTAATACCATGAAAGATATGATCCTTCTTAATCTTTGGATCATACGTATTGATGGAGTTCACATTCCTTCTACTCGGTGCCATTTCTATACAATGGCATAAACTAGGTTAGTTTATGAATTGCAATGAATAATTCAAAACTAATAAAATACTTAATGTAAATTGAACGGTTTATGGATATAATCCATAATCATAAAAAATGTTTTCTTTGAGGAAGTATATACTCATAAACCCTTCATAATGGTTTGTAAAAGAAATGAGAATTATCCTAAGCATATCTCCCAGGAATGTTGTAACCAAGAGTGCAACAAGGCCCGTTGTTGTGCACTAGTTCCCGTTCGAGTCTAGCTCCAAGTGGGTTTTTCGGGTTTTACCACTAGGTACATCTGTGCCAGAGCCGCCTCTACCTGTTCGTATCCAGACAGGGATGTATTGCTCGGAAAACTCACAAAATCTCTATAATATGAAAATTCTAGGAAGTTATTCTATACTAATCGTCAAAGTCTATCTTTGGGATATGTTCTCTAATTAGAGTTTATCTAAATCTAGCTTCCAAGGTTAATACTAAACTACCTCTGATAACAACTGTAACGCCCCGACCCTAGTTACCTAGTGTCAGTGCATTATTGCGTAACATTGGCATGATGACAAAAGATCATGTCTCGAAAGACCGATTAGTTTAGTATCCTTAGAAACACTAGATACATTCATAAGTCTTACATTACAAAATAAAGTGAAAATTTACAATAAAATAGTCTCCATAGTCCACAATTCTATCCCTTTCAGACTATCCTTGTAGGTCAGTCATAAAATATTTCTTCACATCCTGGGAAAAATAAAACATTGAAAGGGGTGAGCTCAGATGCTCATTAAGGATAACAATATAGCAGAAGCTTTCATAAATAAACACTAACATTTAAGGCAATGTATGAAAAAAACAAAAGCCTTTTAAACTTGAACATCAACATAATATGGCATAAGTAAAATGAGATAATGCCATTTACTTATTCACATGGATATTCTACTGGTCGAATAATCACATGCAATATCAATAACCACTTTCATAATGATGGAATGCATAATGCCAGACTATCATAACCACATAGCCAAGGCCTCATTCAAGACTACAAATATGTTTTTGTCAAGGCCTCGTGCCAAGACACTATTTTGTCTCATGAGACCTGTCAATGCATCGAGGAGCTATAGCGGGGTCCACCCGTCACATATTAAGTCCAATTCATTCCTCATATGAACAGGTTTAAACTTATCATAAACCATAACATAGTCGTATAACATAAAACATGCATAAAGGAAACATAAAATTTCCACATTTCAATCACAAGATATCAATACAACACATTGATATAATAAAAAAAACACTTTCAAAACCATTTTCAATAAAAGAAAATTAAAACTTTGTATTTATTTTTCATTTAAAAATAAGTTATGGCTTATATAGGAAGCCGAAACTCAAATAATAGTCACGGCGGTGGAGAATTAGTTGTCACCACATACGTAATAAAAAACATTCCTTTTGTAATTTAGTAAAAACGCATCGTATAAAAATATTCCTTTTGAATAAAATTAAAATTCAAAGGGGTTTATACACCATAAAAATGAATGTTGTGTATAAAACAAAATATGCCTCAATGAAAGGAGATTGAGACGAAGTCCCTACAAAGATCATTTTTAAATAAAATAGATCTATTATGTGTATTCACTATAGGTACACATAAATAATGTACAAATATAGGATATGACATAATAATATAATGACATAATTTGAAAGTAGGAGATTAACCCAAAGAATGGAAAATGGGTTAAGAAGTTCCCTTACCTCATGTCCAACTTGACTCGATCTTTCTTTAATATCGTGAATAATAAACTAGAGTTAATTTATAATTTCTTAAGAACCTTTTTAAATTTCATTATTCCTTTTATATCACTTATTACCATGTTATGAACATTATGTAATTATTTAATTTAATAACGGTCGTTTTGTCGATCTTTGGTACTTAAGTCAAAAATAAACTTCTTATAATTACACTTTGTTCATGTGGTAAAATACCCATTATATCCATAATTATATTCATGATGTAGATATCATATAAATCATATATATCCAGTATATACATTCATTTATAATATTACATAACATTTAGAGGTAAGAAATGAAATGCACCGTTCATGGAGACGGTAAGCCGTACGTACGCATGAACGCTACTTTCATTTCTATTTCGTATTTAATGGCATGAAGTTATAATTATATAAAGGTATAATATAATACCAGTATAATATAATGTATAATACCATTTACTCCATCCTTTATACATCCCACATATGGCATTAATGATTCAAATCACTTTGAGGGGGCGGTCGTCCGCACTTCCCAAAATGATATTATCGCATTTACCCATAATGGAAATCGTAATGGTATTCCATAAATGAAAAATACAGAATCATAAGGAAAACCAAAACATAATATATATCATATATAAAAATTATGTCATCATAATGGCCACCATGAAAGATGTTAATAGAAGATTGAACAATCATCGTTTCGTGAGGCAGTAATTCGCCACCCACAGAAATAGTATTTTCTTTAACCATTAGATGAAGGTGTGTGTAAGTGTAAAACAACATCCAAGTATATTTAGGACACTGGTGTTGTTAAAAAAGAGAATAATAAAAAGAGTTTAGGGGGTTGGAGAATCAAAATAAAACAAAATAACATAAGAGAAGACATTACCTTAAAAACGGGTAACTATTTTTGATTTGAGCCAAAGGCTTCCTTGGAAAGAATTATTCCCAAAGTGAGGCTTATAGGAGTAATATAGGGAAGTTGAGAGAGTATTTTGGCAGAGGTTGGACAAGCCAAATGGCTTGGAGTTTGTAAATAAGGTGGTAGTGGTGGGGGCCTTTTATAAGAGGAGAGGTGGGGCACTCTTGGAAAGTAATGAAATGATACATTATTATGAAGTACTTTTCGGATTTAAAAGGTCCCACAATTATATATTTCGAGGATAAGGTGATAAGGGTTCTAAATCTACCAATAAAATAGGTTTTTTACAAGTTTAAGTCTTAGATTTTACATTATCTTTTCATTTTATTTAAATCGTTATTTAATGAGGTAATCGCTGCATCATCATGGTTTCATAAATAATTTAATTTATTTAATGTCTAAAAATTATAAAAAAAATAACATGATGTAAGAAATATTTTTGGATTTCCAATGAATATTTATAGTCGAAATGTTACCTTATATAACCCCATGTAATAATTGTTTTAATAAAACAACTCATGTTTGTGACAATTTTATTTTTACTTTAAATAAAAAGTTATTATTGTCATTTTCTTACCCATGTGGCTCCATGGGGTCCCCAAGTTGACCCATGGATTGTCTCGGTTGGTCATGACTCATCAAATAAAGGTAGGACAAGTGTAATCTTATTTTCATATTTTTATAATATCTTTTTTACCTTAAATTTCACTAATTACGTTTAATCGCGATTAATTAAACTTAAAAGTTACTATTCATCGAAAAATTATTTTAATCCCATTGAACCACATTTTACTTCCTAATGAAAACCATGTATGTCGGATTTTTGAAAATATAATCATAGAAGTGGTAAAGATTCATTTCAATGAATAATCAGTTTTTAACTACGACTTAGTGGTTTCACTATTCATCAAAAATTGAAGTTTTTCAGAACAATGCCAAAATTTCACCCTAAGCTATAATTGATATTACGAATTCAAAAATGTTTTCTATTTTACAAAATTCCAAACATATATATTGCATTAATTAATTTTATAATTAATTCCCGCTGTCACAACAAATAGCGTGTTTTTAAGAAACAATATATATCAAAAGATTGACAATTGTTTATGTCCAATTTCAAAGTGAAATTAATTCTAATGACCACCATTGGATAAAATAGTAAAAATATATTATATATATACTTTAAAACCTCTAAATAGTATAATTTATCACTATAAATTTTTTTGATTAAAAAAGTTGTTTTTAAATATTTTTCACTATTCATAAAAAATTGGAAGTTCTCAGAAAAATACCAAAAATTCAACATAGGCTAATTTCGATATTCCAAATCCAAAACTGAAGTCCATTTTGAAATATAAAATATATATAATTTCAAAAAGTGGGTATTACTATTCATAATGGCTATTTTGATTGGCCGCGGTGTGTTAGAATCTCAAACTTTCGTACAATGCAAGCTATTGCATTATTGAAAGAGAAACATATCATGGAAGCTTGAGGTGTTACACTCTTGCCCGGTAGTGACTGCCTCAGAACCGAAAGGTTCCCCCGCGCAATGCACCACCACCACCTATGCGGAACAATCAGGCTCCGCCACCTCGGCAGGCCCCTCCGGCCCCTTGTCAGGGCCAGGCTCCCAGGGCCCCCTATCCAGAAAGAAGGCACCAGACATACTTGTTCAATGAGAATTAGGCCTTTGGTTACTTCCAAAGTTCCCTAGAGCAGGGGGATTGTGCATTTACCTGAGTGCAGAAGGACGATAGAGGCAAATCTCACCGATAGCCCCAACTACTGTCCATATAATCAGATTATGGGGAACACCCTCAAGCGGTGCTATGTGTTCAAAGACAGAATCCAAGACTAGGTCGACAAAAACACAGTCAAGTTGGGCCCGGCCCCGACACAAGTGGCAGGTGTCTTTTTAAGGTCAGAAAGCGGTAGCGACAATAAAGGCGAGTGGAAGTAGGTTCCCAGCCGTGGGTCCCAGAAGTACGACGACTGGATGGCTCATAAAACCGTTTCCCACGCCCATGGTATCATTTGCGCATGCCTGAATTGGCCGGAACCTTCAGAATATGCGACCAGTAGCACTGCATCATCATCTCAGAGGACCTCTTCTCAGAAGGGCAAGCAACGACGGCGCAAGAAGAAGCAACGCACTCCACCGCTGCCATTGTTGTCCCACACCCTCAGTGATTTCATGCCCCCTGAGATGGGGATTCCTCCCAGAATCTTCCCAAGGGTGGATGACTATTCGGGCGACATTCAGGGGTATGCTTCGGTTAATACCATAGAGCTGGTAAATCCCTATATGTCTCCCGATGAGGGGGAATGCCAGACGAACCTCCGCAACATCCCCAGCCAATGTCAATGTCAGCATAACCGCAACCACATGGGTCGTCGAGGCACGTCAATGGGCGCTTTCAGTCAGGCCGTGTACGCTACTGAAACCAGATAGCAGGCCCAGTGCAGAGCTCAGTACGCGCAACCTCATCAGGTGCCCTCAGATCTACCTCCACCGCCGTTTCTGCTAGTATATCAGGAAGATTTGTCTCGTCCGTACCGCGGCCAGTTTTGCTTTGCTACCGGCCAATCTCAGTTGTCCGGTCCTCATCCGGCAGCTACTCTTCAGGCATCAACTAGCGGACAGCAAGATGTACCCAGAACCAGCCGGCTGCCGGTCCAGCAGGCAGGGCCCGCCATGCCTCCAACTGCAGAACAACCTACTGTAAGCAGAGGTTCGCGTTTGGCACGAAAGTATGATGGTATGAAGAACCTTTCCGGCATTCCAGCAAGGCTTTCTATTCTTGAGGCTATTCGCCTATCATCTGAAATACGCGAGGCACTTGCCGAGGCCCTAAGGAGCCCCCTCCAGTTTGAGGCGGAGGTAGCAGCTGCATAATCCTTCCACGCTGAGGCAATTGAGAATGCTGAATGCAAGGAAGTTATCTCATTATTTGGTGAAGTTGAAGACTCTCCCATACATGGGCATATTCACCCACTGTATGTCACTAGCCAGTTCAAGGGTGTGGAAGTCCGCCACTATCTTGTTGACATGGGTTCTGGGATTAACCTAATCCCGATTCGGACACTATGAAAGCGGGGTTTGTCTGAGGAGGATTTAACTCCCTCCGACCTCATAATCTAGGGATACGACAGAACTGAGCAATCCCTAGTCAGTATGATACGCTTGAAGTCCTAGTTTGGAGGCCTAATTTCCAGTACCGAGTTCATGGTTGTCTCCCAGGACACTGCATAAAATGCATTGATAGGAAGGCCATGGATCCATCTGCATGAAGTGATCCCTTCTTCATATCACCAATGCCTCAAATAATCCCTCAATGGTCGAGTAGGCGTTCTCCAAGGAGATGCGTCTCCTTTCGCCTCTTGTGAAGCCCAATATCTGGATGCTGACTATTATAAGATCAAGGATAAGAAAATCTTGGAAAGTGAGGATGAACCCGCTCTGGTCACAAGTGATCCCTAGGAAGGCCCGGATGACGCCTAAATCTTCCAGATCCATCAGTTGGAGGCCATGACCCCCGACATGGGGCAGTGTTTTGTTGTTTCAGGTACAAGAGGAAGGCATGTTCCCATGTCCAAGTGACGGTGGAAAATCACCTCATACTCCTACACCAACCATGCTTAGGTGATCCCGAAACCTCTTACCCCTGTGCGGTATCGGGATGTCAGGATTATGGCAACTGCAGTACGTCATACGTGTCTCTTCCGCCAATCTGGGATCAACCATCTCAGGCCATCGTATCACTACTGATTTGATGTCATCAAGAATGTCCCCTTGGTCCAAAGGCCAGATGGGATAGGATCGACTGCCTTCATCACTATGGTCTCAGTGGTGAATGAGTCTTCTGATATGATGACCACTACTTCCCAGGCCGGCACCAGCTACCCATCATGGTTTGATAACTCAGAAGCAGCTCCCCCCAAGGGAGATCCCTCCACAGGTGGAGAAGAGGATCTAGAGGATGCTCCCCCTACCTTTGAAGATGTCATCTCTACCATGGTCGATGAACTGGTAGAGGTGAACCTTTGAAGCAAGGCAGATCTGAGACCCACATTGATCAGTGCAACAATGCCCCTCGAGGAGTAGCAACAATACGTGGACTTTCTCAAACAGCACTGTGATGTGTTTTCCTGGAGTTACGACGAGAATCCAGGACTAGATCCCCAGGTACCCTTCCACCACCTTGGTCTCCTGACAAACCATCACAGGTTTAAGAAGCCTCCCAAAAAGATGCACCCTTCTAACAATGCCATGGTTGTGGCCGAAGTTTACAAGATTATCAAAGAAAAACTCATCAAGGAAGTCTAGTACCCAGCTGTCTTACCAACATTGTTCCAGTCAGGAAGAAGAATGGGTAGATCAGAGTCTGCATCGACTTCTGCGATCTCAACCACCACTACCCGAAGGATGATTTTCTCCTCTTAGTGGAAGAGTTGTTGATTGATGCCACGACCGGGTTCCAAGACCTCTCTTTCATGGAAGGGTATTCTGGGTACAACCATATCCAAATGTCCCCCAAGGACGAGGAATCCACTACATTCAGGGCTCCCCAAGGTACTTTCTGTTACCAGGTCATGCCCGTCGGCCTAAAAATGCAGGTGCTACCTATGAGCGGGCCATGCATCGAATATTCAAGCCGATTCTCGGGACACTGGTGGAATGCTACGTGAATGATCTGGTGGTCAAATCTCTCCAGCACCAGGACCATCTCAAGGAACTTGAGAAAGTGTTCGACTTCCTCCGTTCCCACCTCCTAATGATGAACCCACAAAAGTGTTCCTTTGGGGTCACCTCCGGGATGTTTCTTGGGTTTGTTGTTAGATATCGAGGCATCGAGATCGACCTGAAGAAGATCAAGGCCATCAGCCAAATGCCCCCCCAAGTAATATTCGAGAGCTTCGAGGTCTCCAAGTACACGTAGCCTATATTCAACGATTCATTGCGAATCTAGCTGTAAAGTGTAAGCCCTTTTCCCGGATCATGAATAAAGGGGCCACCTATGAATGGTATGAAGAGTGTCAGGACACCTTCAAGGAGATCAAGAAGTATCTGCTCCAACATCTTGTCTTGATGCCAACCATCTCTGGAAATCCCACTAGACCTTTATGTAACCACCCTGGAACGGTCCCTTGGTGCACTTCTCACCCAGAAGAACAATGAGGGAACATAGAACAATCTCTACTACCTCATCCGCATGCTCCTTGATATGGAGATTAGATAACCCCCTATTGAAAAGAGCTGCTTGGCGCTTGTGTTTTCTGTACAGAAATTGCGGCATTACCTACATCACTATGAGGTATAGTTGGTCTCTCGGGTAGACCCACATAAGTACATTCTGAACCGCCCCATGTTGACTGGATGACTAGCGCGGTGGACAGTGATCCTCTAGAAGTTTGACATTAGGTTCGTTCCATAGAAGTCCATTAAGGGAAACGCATTGGTAGACTTCCTAGATTCCCATCCAACCTCTGCAGATCAATCCCTGGAACTAGACATTCCTGATGAGGCAATCCTCTCAGTCAATCATGTCGTCTCATGTTGGAAAATGCACTTTGACAGTGCCTCCCGGAGCCCCACTGGTAGGAGGATCAACGATCCTAAGCTCAACAGAGTGGGTCTGGGTATCGTCTTCATCACCCCGACCCAATCCGTTCTACCATACTCATTCATACTATCAGAAGGCTGCACCAACAATGAGGCAGAGTATCAAGATATCTTCACCGGCCTTAAGCTGGCCCATGAGATTGACGTTCCCCATCTTCATGTGAAAGGGGATTCCGAACTAGTCATCAAGCAGGTCAATGGTGGCTATGTTGTCAAGAAGCCGAAGCTTGTTCCATTGCTAGAGTGCAACCTCCATCTAATAGCCTAGTTATATTCTCGACTAGAGGATACCCATGCCCCTCGGTCACAGAACCGTCGAGCAGACATATTGGCCAGCATAGCTGTGTCGCTCGCAGAACCTGAGCAAGATGATTTGATCATACATGTAGCACACCGGAGAGTCATCTCCCCCGTTACCCCATAGGATGACGATGGCCTGCGGGTAAGCCACCTTTCTGCCAGTCCCTCTACGTCAAGGGTCCTAGGTTCTTTAGATGCAGTGGTTGAGACCACTCTCTACTAGAGGGAACCATTTGTCGAGAATCTCCAAAATGGTTGCCTCCCGGATGATCGGGCCAAGCGTGAGTGAATCCGACACCGCGCACTACAATTTACCCTATAGAGTGGTCCTAGTCTTGAGCAAATCCTCTATAAGCGGGGATTCGATGGTGTTCTCCTCCGTTTCATTCAACGAGTTGAGATTTCTCAGGTCATGCAAGAGGTTCATGCCGGTTCCTACGGTTCCCACTAGGATAGGCCCAAGCTTTCAGATCCGATCCGGAGGTTGGGGTACTTCTGTCCCTCTATGATCCATGATTGTATTGAGTTTTCCAAGAGATTCCACACGTTCCAAGTTTATGCTAACTTTCTGCATCGTCCACCAGAGCCTCTCCACTGCACCAAGTACTCTTGGCCATTTGAAGTGTGGGGACTCAATGTCGTGGGACCATATCCACCGGTGAAAGCTCGTCAGTGTAGATTCATCTTGAATGCTACAGATTTCTTCTCCAAGTGGGCAGAGGCTATTCCACTCAAAGAGGTCAAGGACCGTTCCATCATCATCTTCGTGAGCTCCAATATCATCCACCGATTTGGAGTCCCTCAAGCTGCCCTCACCGATAACGACACAAACTTCTGAGTAGACGAACTGATGAAATTCTATGCCAAGTACAATATCCGTTCGAACCATACCTCTCGCTATCATTCACATGCAAATGGATAGATCGAGGCATTCAATAAAACCCTCTCTATCATTCTGCAAAAGATGGTCGGTCAGAATAAGAAGAGTTGGCCGAACAAGCTCCCCAATGCCCTCTGGGATTATCAGACGACAACTCGCAATTCCACCCATGTGACCCCATATTCCCTGGTGTATGTGTTTGAGGCCATCCTGCCCATTGAGATCCAGCTGCCATCATTACACACTGAATTCTATGACCAGCAGGCACTAGATAAGGTGGACGAAATTCATCTAGATGAATAGGATGAACTTGACGAGAATAGGCTTCGTGCCCTGCACAAGCTGGAAAGGCATCAGAATAAGATATTGAGAGCCTTCAACAAGAAGGTTCGCCTTCTCTCTTTTCTACAAGGAGACCTGGTGTTGGCCCTCCGAGCGCCAATGATTCCCTATAGGAAACCACCCAAGCTTGGGCCCAAATGGGAAGGACCTTACATAATTCATAAGGTTTACCCCAATGGAGCATACTCCTTGGTGACCATGGATGGAGAGCGCATAACTCCTCCCACCAACGCCAAGTTCTTCAAGAAATACTTCTCCTGAGCCCCTTGGTCATGCACGAACTTAAACTATATGGTCCCACATGACCCAAAACTGCACATTACGGTCCCGCAAGAACTTAAATTCACCACCGTATTTCATTTCATTAAACTACAACATCGTCCTGCACGATGTGAAACTGAATCATCATTTGTCATGACGTTAAACTTCTCAGTATCGTCCTGCATGACAATAAATTGCAAAATGGTCCGAGCTCTATGACATTAAACTAAGATCTCCCTCGTCCATACTGCATGACATTAAACTGCAAGATGGTCAGACCTTCCTGACCGAGGCTCAGCCTCATGCCCCTTGGACTTTCCCAACTTAGACTCTCTTGTGGGATTGTACAGTGTAGTGTGGGATTACGTCCTCATTCACGTCGAGTTACTCATCGTATCTTACATACCCCCAGATTAGATGTGTCCCCCGTCCCGCATGACGTTAAAATACATTTCGTCCCGCATGACGTTAAACTGTGCTTCTATAAC
The DNA here is from genome assembly GCA_963277665.1 of Viscum album. Classification (NCBI taxonomy): domain Eukaryota; kingdom Viridiplantae; phylum Streptophyta; class Magnoliopsida; order Santalales; family Viscaceae; genus Viscum; species Viscum album. The sequence goes on from OY728131.1 coordinate 137,467,405, forward strand.
TACATATGTCTTGATTCACATCCTAATGGGATGCGTAGGAATGCTCAGACGTCCTGTCTTGAGCCCAGCCCCGAGCTCTTCTCTTTGACTATCCCCCATGGGTATAGTTTCCTCGGAGGATCCTCGTATGATGAGGAGTAAGATTCCATAGCCCCATTAATACGAGGATTATAACGGTCCCAAAATGTGCCCACTCCCGTTCATCTATCCCCCCACGTCCTTACCGCATGATGTTAAACTGCATGGCCTTCTATAACTATGTATGGCTTGATTCCCATCCTTATGGAATACGTAAGAATGACCGAACATTTCGTCTGTTGGCCCAGCCCAAAATCCAAAATCTTCCCCTCGGGTCAAGACATATGGTAGGGTGCACACTTTTGCCTCAATTTACGTTGACCAATCCTCGACCTAGCTATACGTCCCCCCTGGAGATGTTCTACTCTTTCATAGATGGGTAAAACTATGCTCCACCCACTCCTTGACATGGATTCCATCACTTCCCTCATCCGAAAGGGCCCCTGATTGGTTCCCGGATCATCAGGTCAACCCCAAGATGTCCCAAACATTGAGTGCAGTGATTCGTTCTGCCCCACCCCGAAGTGACAAACTCCCCTATGGGTGGTGCCAACGGTCGGGTGCAGGACCCCAATTCTTTTATAAGGAGTGTACGACATGGTGCGAGATTATGTCCTCATTCACATCGGGTTACTTGCCGTGCCGTACGCATCCCCTTTCCGAGGCCCAGCCTCAGGACCCTTGGCCTTTTTGGGCCCCATGTCCCAGGTTCTTTCCTACAGGACTTTGTAGTGTGGTGCAGGATTATGTCCCCATTCACGTCGGGTTACTCGCCGCGCCGTACAAATCCTCGTTAGGGTATCCTGCCCCTGGGTATCATCTAGAACTTTGTGTGGCTTGATTCTCATCCTTATGGGATACGTAGGACCACCCGAATGTCTAAGCGTCAGGTCCAGCCCCATCTCTCGAAAATCTCCATCCCACCTTGGACCCTTGGCCTACCTCTCATGAGACACTTCGTTGACCCTTTTCGGCAGTTCGCCAATGTGCCTAAGGGTACTCTGGTTTAAGTTACCTGGAATGTTGGATTCTACTCGGATACGTCCATACCTACTTTTCAGGTTTCATGTTTCCCTTCATCCAGGATTTCATCATCTTTCACACCTAGAGGGACCCCCAAGAACGGTCTGGATACAACACCCAAGGGTCCTCCTACCGTTACGAGCCAATGCCCTCGAGGGTTTCGGACAACAAATTGATAAAAATCCCGCGTTGCGAATATGGTCAGCGGTCGATCCTCGTTTGTTGTCCCCACATCAGGGCAACGTGCTATGGAGGCTATTTTTCCGCCACGGTTAACATTTATCCTTCTCACCATGCCAACCCCATTAAACCCAAAATTTCGGTTACACGATTCACATCCTTCTCCATACTCATCATGTCCAAGCAGAGTTTCGAAACTCTTGATACTATTCCTTAGTGCGCATCTGAGTGTTAGGGGAACAAAGCCGTGTTAAAGGTGTCCTTCGAGGCTCTTCACCGACTTCCCTTCGATGGACGTTCTCGGTATTGCGATAAGGATCTTCCTCCCTTATTTCCCACACCGAGTTTAACTCACGTGGGATTAGGGATCGGGTCACAGTCTATGATTACTTGGAAAGTTTCCATCCATCCATACATGGTCCGAACTCTAAGACCCTAAACTAAGATCTCATATGAACTATGTCTGGATTGATTCCCATCCTCAAGGGATACGTAGGAATGCCCAGACCTCCTGTCTTTGGGACCATCTTGAGTTCAGTTAATTTGTCTCTTCTGTCCTACCTTCGAGACCTTGACTATGGGACTACATGGTATGATGTGGGATCATGTTCTCATTCACAACGGGTTTGCAATAGCCGCACCACGCGCACCCCGTTCTAAGAATTACCCCTCCTATTTTCTTGTCCCATGCGACATTAAAAGGCACCCTCCAGAACTACATGAGGAGTGATTCCCATCTTTATGGGATACGTAGGACCACCCAAATTTCTAGACTTCGGGTCCATCCCCACCTCCTAGATATCTACTGATCTCCCAGGTCACCTAGGTCCTTTGGCCTGTCCCTCTCCATGAGAGGGATATATAGGTGTGGTACAGAGTTTTTTGCACTATGACCCCCTTGTCCTGGGAATCCGCCATTTCTTGGTTACCCTCATGTTGGGTCCCTTGACCCCTTGTAGAGGTTCACTCATGTGTTAAGATTAATTTGGTCTAGGACCAATAGTGTCATATTCAACTTGGTCAAGTTCCTTCCACTTTTCAAGCTTCGTGTTCCACTCTATTCGGGCTGCCATCATCTTTCAAACCCGGAGGGACACCCAAGAACATCTTGGATACAACGCCCAAGGGCACTCCTACCATTACGGGCCAACGACACTGAGGGTTTCAGAAATTTTTTTTTTTACAAATCCTGCGTTGCGAACATGGTTAGCGGTCGATGCTCATTTGTTTGTCCCCATTTCAGGCTAATGCGATAGGATGCTGTGTTGCGAACATGGTCAGCAGTAATCCTCTGTCGTCACGCAAGCCCATTCAGGACTTGAATGTTGGTGTCATGATTCACGTTATGTTCCACCCCATCATGTCCAGGTGTAGTCTCGACACTCTTGGCACTATCCCTCAGAGCACCTTTTCTTGTTAGGGGGATGAAACTGCAATACAATGTCCTTCAGTGATCCCATGGTCCGATCTCTAAGACCATAAACTAAGATCTTCATTAAGGGCTATGTGCGGCTCGATCCTCATCCATATAGGATACGTAGGGTCACCATCATGTCTCGTTTTCAGGTCTAGCTCAGTTGGGAGCTAGTTTCTCCTTCCCCTTTTAGTCACCTCTGTTTGGGCCCCTTGGCCCGAGGTTCCTATCTCGGGACTGCGTACAGTGTGATGTGGGATCATGTCTCCATCCACGTTGGTTATGCTGCATGAAACCATACACATTCCCTGCCTAGAATCATCTCTGTTACATCTATTCTGCATGACGTTAAAATGTATGCTTGGTCCAATCACACGACCCTAAACTGTGACATTATCATCCTGGCCGCACGACAAAAAACAACATTGCATTGTGATGGCCTCATTGTAGAGGACATCACATTGGGTATTGTTAATGTTCCATGCCATTATTCAACACCTATCACGACTTGATTCTTGTGGCGAAACTAGGGCTTGCTACCCTAGGCCTGTCGCTTCACAAAAAAAAACCACTCACCTTAAAGGACAAAAAAGATTTATCAAATTCCGTTTATTTTGGTGAAAGGGCCATGCCCGCACTCCCCTTCATCCCTGGCACTGGTACATTACCGTGCCACACTTCAGAACTACGTATGGCTTGATTATCATCCTTATGAGATACTTAAGAGCACCCGGGCACCTCCCTGTTGGCCCAACCTAACTTCCATGTTCTGAGTTCTAAGACCATAAACTAAGAACCTTTTAGAACTACATGCAGCTTGATCCCCATCCCCATGGGGTACATAGGAATGCCTTTTCACTTTGATCAGGCCCAAATAAACTCTCATTTTCGGTCCCTTGACCAAATACCTCTCCCAAGGGGGTTATGCGGTGTGGTATGGGATTATGTTCCCATCCACTTTGGGTTTTTGTAATTACCCTCCACGTGCCTCCTTTGTTTCCACCCATCCATGGTCTGAATTATACTACCCTAAACTAAGATATCCCTACTGGAAGGGACTCGAATCCCTCTATCTAATACACCTCATTGTCTTATTTAGATGCATTTTGACAAAGATCCTGGAGTGTGGGACTTTCATGAGGACATTCCCCTCATCCCATGACCAAGCTTTGTGAGCTCTCTATTTGGATCCTCATCCTCTTCCACATCCAAAAGGCCCCTTGGACGACATGGATGCTAGGCTTAAGGTCTCTCCATGGATGATAGGACTAAGGAATCTCCAATATTTGTGGGCCAAAATCCTTTCGGATCTCTGGAAACATTTGCGACATGGTCTCGTGTTTCGAACATGGTCAACAATCGACCCTCATTTATCTGTCCCAATTCTAGGATAACACGATATGGATGCTGTGTTTCCGCCACTGTTAACAGTTATCCTCTATCATCACGCTTCCATCATTGTGATCCAAATCTCGAGCTTCATGATTCACACATTTCCACTTCCTCATGTTCAAGTGGAATTCCAACATACTCGGATCTACCTCTTTGCGCGTCTAGGTGTGTCACACATACATTTTATCGTCATTGGGATGATATTCACCGACCCTCCCTTCAGCCTAACATGTCCCTTCCTATGTCAGGAATGTTCCCCATTACTTCTTTTTTCCTACATCGAGCACGACTCACGTGGGGTTAGTATTTTTGGTGGGATATGTACCGGTACAACCAGGCTTCTCTTTGTCCTACATGACGTTAAACTGTGCTTCTAGAACTACGTGTGGCTTGATTCCCATCCTCATGGGATACGTAGGTACACGCTGGTATTTTGCTTAGGGTCATGCCCATAGGAATAAAAAAACATGTTCTTCCCCTTTCCGGCCCCCTGGTCGGACCCCTCGTTGGGGACCTTGCAACTATGAATCTGCCCTGAACAAGTTCAGGATGCCCCAAGATTACATTGGGAAGTGACAGACCCCCTCGCCGGAGAGGCCCTGTCTAAAAAAAATGATCCATGATCAAACCGATGCACCCATCTGGCGTACTCCCACCGCGGTGGTGTAATTGCATGAGTGTTGGAATCTATTCGAAAAAATCTTCACTCTCCATTCCATGCTTTGTGTGCCCCTTATTCGGACCCTCATCCCCTTTCAGGTTTGGAGGAACCCCCTAACAGTATGGATGCTCAACCTATGGTCCACTTGCTATCCTGGGACAACGTTCTGGAAGACAGGTCATGTTTCAAGGGACCCCTAACAGTATGGATGCTCAACCTATGTTCCTACTGATTTCCTGGGCCAATGTCCCAGAAGACTGATCGACGATATTTGAGTTCGGCCCCATTTTGCGAACATGGTCAACGTTCGACCCTCATTTTTTGTCCCTATTTCAAGCTAACACAGTAAGGATACCATTTTTCCACCACAGTTAATGGTTTTCCTTTATTGTCACGCCACCCTCACAGTGTTCTGAATTTTGGGTATCGTGATTCACCCTTCCCATTCTCATCCTTTCAGACCAATTTTAGCACCCCTGGTGTTGCACCATTCGTGCACAAGAACACGCTGAAAAAACGGTAATTCAGCTGTTTTGAGAACTTCCTTCTCTAGCCAGGTCTCTCCTATTTCCCAGAAATCCGGACCAGTTATCCAAACCCCAGATGCCCAAACCTTGGTTTCCACACCTCTGTTTGGATTGGACGATGAGGCGACTATCTCTTGTCTCTCACATCGGACCTAACCCACGTGAGCTTAGGGAATTCTCGTTGGACGTCCCGAAAACATTGTAAGGATTCAAAATGAACCAGTGCAAATAAAGGAACTCATGCATGCTATGGAATTCAAAAAATTTTAAAGCACGAAATTACGTTTAAGGATTTGTAATTATTACAGTACCCGGGGGTCAACTCCCCCCATGGATGGATTGACCCCGTCATAAGAGCTTTGAAGCTCCGCCACCCATTGACTTGTGGTGTCCAGGAATTGCTGCCGCCGACTCAGCTCTCGCTCCTCCTCAACGGAGATGGGGCGCAGTTCATGAGCCTTGGATTGGGACCTCTCTATGTCAGCCTGAATGGCAGCCATCTCTCCAGAAGCCTTCCTCATACGCTCTTATTCCTCTGCCAGCTGGGCCTTTAATCACGAGATCAACTCAGATTGTGCATTGAGAGAGGCTGAGTGCTCATCCTCCGGGGCCTGCACCTATTGGACCTAGTTTTCAGTCTCATGGAGCTCATTGACATTCGTTGCCTTCCTGCACTGCCATCCCATGCTGAGCCTGTGATCATATTACTGGATCTTCTCTACCATGAGATCTCGGATGAGCATATGAGGATGCTGGGCATCCACTCCCCCAGCGCACAGTTCGCACAGCCACGATCGGAGTCTGTCCATTTCATTTAGCCATAGCTCTTGGGGGTGTCATTGATGAAGCACGTGATTAGATTCCATGATCAGCAATAGACTATTTTGTTGTCCTCTTCATCAGAGGCCATTTTGTCCCAGTCCGTGCAATTGGCAGGCTCGTATGCGGGATATGCCTACAAGAAATCTTCAGCAGGATCTGTGTCGGGCATTGAATCCGGCGTGGAATTTGGCACTGAAGAAGGTGTGGTGGGAATTGGGTCGACCGACCAATCCTCATCATCGGACTCCACCTCAATGACCTCAGGCACGACCCTACTGGTGATCCCGCCAATGTTAGGGAGTGCAGTAGCTTGGGTAGGTGGGGTAACTATCTCCACAATCACCGACATGCCCCTTGGAGGGATGCCCCCAGACTTCCCGACCAGCCTTGCCATAGCAGCCCATGCCAGTCATAGAACTGTACACAATAGGGAAGGGAATGGACATTAGTTGTCATGATCTACATAAGAAAACAATGAATTCAGTAGAAAAGACTTACGACGATCGAACTCCTGGTGCTTCTCTTTAGTTGATGCTGATGGGACCCAGAGCATGACCCTCCGTATATTGTCGGAAGGTCTGGAGATCCTAGAGGAGCCACACCGGGTGTCCTAGCCCCGCCAGACACAGAACTGGACCCGGCCGCAGGCACGGGTTCTAAAGGTCCTGCATCATCACCCGCCAAGGGGCGGGAGCGAGGTCTGCGTACGGGTTCCTCTTGCATGGTTCAGGTATTTGTAAGAGGTCCATAATAGCTTGAGAGTGGACCCTAAGGAATGAAATTTGGAATGATACCTCGAGAACCTCTGCGAAATCGTCAGAATCAGAGTCTTTATCTCTTACTTCGCCTTCCTCCAACGGGTTCCCTCTGCCGGCCTCATCCTCCCCAGAGGATTCGTCTGATTCTTCCGACAGGGGGAAGCACTCTCTCAGTTTGGCGGCCGACAGCTGTGGGAAAACCGTCCGATCCAGCAGCACACTTACCCAGTCTCTCATCGGACGCGAGGCACCACGGGAATGTACGTAGTCCTCCAGCTCGTCCAAATACTGCTCCGCCTCCACTGGAGAACCCACGAAACTAGCCCGTAAAGGGCCTACACCTGGTAAGACCATCCCGATACAGTTCAGGTGTTCCCACATCGCGGGCAGATTAAGGTGTTTCCGGTTGACGTCCCAAATGTCCTAGGCCTCCTGGAAAATAGCATTCTCTGGAATGTCGATATGGTGCAGCCGCTTCCCCAGAGCCAGAGTGGATATCCTGCAGAATCTCCTTGGTGGCCACCCCTCCGGATGGATCTGTTCTTCCAGGACCACCAGATCCGCCGCTGCTGCCGCATCCTCAGCAGGTGAAGGCCTCGCCGCCACGGCATCCCCGCCACCGCGAGAGGCCCTTACTGCCCTCCGACCCCGACCTCGGGATAGGGGAGGCCAGCCGTCACCAGCCCGAATGGTTGGATGCTTCAACATTTCCCCAGGATAAGCCGCCTCCCAACTAATGACATACTCTTTCACCAGTCCAAAGGTGACAGTGGACGGAGGCAATGCAATTTGCATTTTCCCGTCTTCATATTTGAACATGATCCACAACTACCTCATTACACATGGGTGATCCTCAGGACACACCTCCCAGTAGACCTGTGGGGTTAGCTGCTGCAGGCACCGGAATTGCCTCGTGAACTGATGTGGGGTGTACGGCTCACAAAGCGGCTCACGGTCCACCCGTGCCTCCAAAAATACACCTCGAAATGCCAGGATATAAGTCCAGTTCTCTTCCGTTCCCTACCCGTCGTCATTGAGTACCCCCATCGGCAATGGAAACGGGTGGAAGTTACATTCGTCCGCCTTCCACACCCGGTTCAGCACCATCAGTACAGTTAATTTGACTGGAAAGCTCCCGGACGCGTTCAGAATGGAAGGGTGGAAGTTTTATCCCGGTGGTGAGATAGGGTTTGGGTATTCGTAAACCCCCTTTATGTGTGCCGCAATCCACCCATACAGAAGGTGGAAGAGCCCGTATATCCTCGGTGGCTTCTTTCCCTGGCTAACGTGCCGCAACATCCTATACAATTTGGTGAGCATAAAAATTCCCAGATTGACCCGCCTTCCCATGGCCAGAATGGAAGCCATGATGAACGAGCTAGGCCGCGCCCCCAGGTTGGTATCCCTCACCGGCAGGATCCAACCGCAGATAAGGGTAGCGATAAATGCCGTCGGCCTGACTATTGTCTGATGTTCAGTGCTGACACTGAAACCCCTAGTCTTCCATTGGATTTCCTCCAAGAGCCACCAATACAAGTGCTCCTTACCCCGTTGAGCCCCCTTCAGACATGTTCGAGGCCTCGGAGGGAACTCTAGATCCTCCAGGAATTTTAGGAACCGCTTGAACCACTTCTTAAAGTGGACATCTCTCACCGCCTCCTTGTCCTCTCCGAGGACCAGTGCCATCAGTGCCAGTGCCAGCCGCGACATCTGCTCTGGATCCTCCCACGTGCTCATGATGGGGAGGAACTCATCATACATGGACCCCAAGATCGGGACACCTAATATCTGATGGACATCCCACAGACAGATGCCAACCTCCCCATGATGCAGGTGAAAAGTGTTGGTCTTAGACAACCATCTGCTCAGCAACTCCGGCAACAGCTGTTTCGGTTGATAAATGTGGAATTGCGAGGCCCATGCCTCCTCATACAAACCTAGTCTACTATGCTCATCCCCAAACTCCTCCGACGAGGCACCTACCCAGAAAGCCCATGCCCGATCATTGGTGAAGTTACCGCCCTGGCAGAGGTCCCACTCATCGGACCCACCCTTTTTTGAATCCTGCAAAGCCGCCTTCAGTATGGTGCGGTACATGGGAGGGGACGTCTCTGGTTGCAGTGGCTCCCCGTCGATGTTGTTCAGATGGTTGTATAGATAGTCGGTGGTGATGGGTGTGAAGTCCTCCCGCACATGATAATCGGCCTCCCTTAAGCATTGGCGTTGGCTCAGCGTGCTCTTGAACAAGCAAGCTGGTTCATCCCTACTCACCTCAGGAATGAAGACATCATCCTTCAGCCCAAATCCATAAAAGGGAAGATTCGTGCATAATGGATAGTTCTTTTGGCTCTTTGATAGTAGGTCTGTCAAAGAATTATGGTTCACGTGGCTTCAGACCAGCTCCCCTAGGCCTAGACAGTTGGCCATCACATCCCTCCGGGTGACGTCTACGAGCACCCCCATCATAGCTTCTTGATGGGCCATTACTATTTTAGAACTCAAAAAAAATTATGGGCCATGTTTCAGAGCTTGTCCACGAAGATTGCTCGCGAAGGTCGGTCGCAAAGCCAAGATGCAGAGCCTGGCCTCGGCTTGCTAGCAGAAGTTCATTTGGCATAGTCGCGGAGTCGGAGACTCGTGGTTTGCCGCGAAGCTTGATTCCTGGTGAGTAGACGCGGAGGACGTGGAGCTTCACAAATCGAGATCGCAAGAGGAAAAAGTTTCAAAGAATGAAAAAGACAAGAGGTCAGCCCCCCTATTTATAAGCGGTGGCCCCCGGAGCTTCAAGGCGCATCCAGCCCGCGCGGAGCGTCGTAGAGCGTCTGGATCGCGCGGCCCCTGGCTGCCTCGCTCTCCCACTGCGTGAGTCCGCATCGCGACAAGCCATGAATTTTGGTGATTTACCTCAGACTCTGACCCTTGATCCCTCCGCGGCTCTAAGTCTGAGGGTGGGGGGGGGGAATTTGTTGGTGCAAAAAATATTCAAAGAGAGGAGAGAAGAAAAAGAGGCTTCGCACCCTGCCTCGCGAAGCTCCGATGCGCAACCCCTAGCTCTGTGGCCGCCGTGAAGTACCAGAGGTGGTAAAGCTCCGTGAACACCCTGACGTCCATTAACCTACCGTTAAGCAGAGGAGGCGGTACCTCTCTATGAATCCGGTTGACGTTCGGACCTGCCTCAAAGCCACCGAAGCCCCCTTCGCACCGCGTGAGCTTTGCTTCGCGGTTCCCCTTGTCTATAAATACCGACCTCCCCCTGAGATCTCTGGACATACAATATAACCTTTCAGATTCTCAACTCCAAAATCCCAAATCAATCTTCGCTTTGGGAATCATGAGCTCTGCGAGGTATTTTTGCTTCGCGAGAGGGCTTCGCCTTGTCTCGTTTTGAGTCCCTCTTCCGAGAGGGATACCCTTCATGAAGCCTAAGGGCATTCCCGAAGGAAGGGGATCCACAAGGGGACCCGGGTTGTCGTGGATCATTTATGCTCCAAGAAACACCCATCCTGTAAAAGTGATCCACATGCCAAGGTAGGGTCACTGTACTTCATGAAGCATACTGCTTCACAGCACCTCTCTTCGTGAAGCACCTCTGCATTACGAGGCAGTGCTCCGCAAACACCCTTCCACTTCGTGAAGCACCTCCCACTCTCACCTCTGCCCCATGATAAGGCCAAGGCACTCCACATCGCGAAGCACACCACTTTGAAAGTGCTCTCTACTATGCAAAGAAACCATGCTCCGCAAGGTCCCTGCCCGCGGACCCATTTGCTTGGAAATTTCTCTTCTAGATCAACCCTCCAGGTTTGCACAATGTGATTTCCAAGTCCCATGGACGACACCACCCTTAGCATTTCTTCGCCTAATTCTTATTCGCATAGGCATGCTAACGGCTATTTATTTTTCGCATATCCACGCTAACATGGACCCCTCGATGGTTCGCTCTGCGACCCCCCTTCACCACGGCCTTGCCGATACCTTCCCTCCCACCAGGAGCAGAGGGTAATAGTTATGTAAGTCCTAGGGGTGTGGAGTAAACCCACCACGTTTGAGCTGCAGGACGTTAAACTGCCAAGCACCTCGTCCTCAACACATGACATTAAACTGTGACTCGACCCCGTGCCTCGCATGTAGGGTCCCCCAGCTCTGACATTCATTACACCGCTCGTCTCCACGGGAATGGAATCACCCTCACATGGGATGATATCCTCCCTCTCGGAGTGGTGTTTGTCCATGGGGGAAGGGATGCCTTAGAGCGTAATCCCCAAGCCTCTCTTAATGAAGGTAGCACCCATGTACCTCCGTACTTCCCCACTGCCAAGGGAAGTGGAGGGTGAGATATGGAATGAGGCACCTCCCATCATTGGTCCCAAATCCCTCTCCCGCTGTGCTTTGCCTCACTTTGGGCCTCCATCCTGTAGTAAGTCACAGCACCAGGGGCCACCTAATGTGTAAGCCCCTCTTCGATTCTCATGGACGCAGCCTCCATGACGTGATTGTCAGGTCTCTGCTGCCTCTTGTTTCTCACACCGAGCATGACTCACCTGGTCTTAGAGTAAGCAACGACCATGGCAATGCCCTCATCCAGCATGACGTTAAACTGTATGCCCTCGTCCAACATGACGTTAAACTGTATGCCCTCACCCAGCATGATGTTAAAGTGTATGCCCTCATCCAGCATGACTTTAAACTGTATGACCTCGTCCAGCATGACGTTAAACTACATACCTCTATCTCGCATGACATTAAACTATATATCTATTTGAACTACGAGGTCTTTGATCCATGTCAAGGAACGGTACGTAAGAATCCTCCACGAGGTTCAATCCCACCACCCATCGTTTATTCATGTCAGGTTACACCCTCATACCACATGACGTTAAACTGCATTACAGTCCAGCGATAAGCTATTGTGACTATCCCGAACTACGAGGAATTTGATCCATGTCAAGGCACGATACGTAGGAAGCCTCAAGAGGTTCAATCCCACCACTAGTGGACCCACGGGGTCACCTTCACGTCGGTTCGCTGACGAAAACCACCACCTGAACTACGTGGTCTTTGATCCATGTCAAGGCATGGTACGCAAGAAGCTTCCCGGAGGTTCAAGCCCATCACCCATCGGACCAAGGTCCTTTCTCACATCATTTCACCGACACCCACATCCCTCCCGAAGTACGTGGACTTTGATCCATGTCAACGTATGGTATGTAGGAAGCCTCTCTGAGGTTCAAGCCCAATAATCATCGGCCCCGACCATCTCTGTGCCGGTGTGCCAAACCCCCCTTTTCCCGAACAACGTGGAATTTGATCCATGTCAAGGCATGGTACGTAGGAAGCCCCACGAGGTGCAAGCCCACCTCCCATTGGGCCAAGGTCCTTTTCATGCCGGTTTTCCGGTGCTCAACCTGAACTACGTGGACTTTGATCCATGTTAAGGCATGGTACACAAGAAGCCTTAGGAGGTTCAATCCCACCACCACCTGGTCATTCCGACTACATTCACATCGGTTCATCTGACACCTTGGGAAGCCTAAATTGTAAGCCCCACACATCCATCCCGAACTACATGGACTTTGATTCCCTTCCACGGGAATATGTAGGAAGTCTCTTCGAGACTCAAGACCATCACCACCACCATCTCCACGATAATTCATTTCATTCGTCCTTCACTTCATGCAATTATCCATTATACATCCTGATTCTTACCTAGGCCCCCACATCCCGATGAGATCACACCACCCTATTCCCCTCTACAGCATTCGGGAAGCCACCCACGGGCTGGCTCCGATATCAGCATTCCCCCAAGGGGGATTCCTCAATCTGATCCACTCTAACTGGTGTTCTGATCAGGCTCATCCGTCTCCATTGGACGTTAAACTCGCGATATACCTTGTGCTAAACATGGGAAGCTGAGGAAAACCTCAGATATATTCCTAGGGAATATGATTCCCCACATTCGATGTGGGATTCCACGGTTTTCCGCACCCTTGAGAAGACCTATAATAAGGGAAAAAAGATAGACACGCCAAATCCCCAACGTTCAAACACGTTACTGATGCCTCGACATGACTACTCCCCTGACTGAAGGTTGCTGCCATGACTGGACCCTTTAGAATGTTCTGACAGAAGCAGTGTAATTAATCAGCGTCCATAGAAACATGGCACTGGGAAGAGTTTCATGAACAACGTATTAAATCTATGAGGGAGACCCGAACTAGGTGACGAGTTCCGAGGAGGGATCCACGGAAGGAAGAACCGACATCCCATCATCCTTGTTTTGATAAAGGAGCAGACTTACCTGAATAAGGAGTGGATGCTGCCTGCCTTTGGAAAGCGGGAATGCGGGGCAACAAAAAAGTCGCGCCTTTCGTGCCCCAGTGGACGGACGCACGCGCCCTGGCGAAAGCGTTGGAGACAACCTATCATAAAAGCATTCTATTTTACCGTGAAACCTAACACAATAGGATGAAATAAATAATGCATCCAAAAGGTGATGAAAAAAATGCATGGCATCTGATTTCAAGAAAGTGCCTAATATGATGCATGAGATGGAATATCCTAATATTGTTGTGTTTTCAAAAAATAGAACCCATAATCATAGAAATAATAATATAATAATTTATGTTCCTCACCCATTGGTGGGATTAAATCAAATATAATAGTAAAAATCTAGAAAAAAAAGATCATTGGGAGAATTTGGCTCTCTCTTATGCGGGGGTTAACTACACCCATGAACTTATCATTACCAAATTCCATTTCCTTCCTATCCCTTTATGTTTTCACCAAATTGTAAAGAAAACTGGAAAATAATTCTTTGATACCGCTTGGTAACATCCTAAACCTAGATTCCACTCAATTGTTCTCTGAGCACGGTTCCTCACATGGCCTCAATCTAATCCCCCCAAATACATTAGGTTTTCGACTAGAAATGAGGGCCTAAGGGAGTATCTAGGGAGTCTATTCCCTCAATTATGGAGTGTAACACTGTGGAATCAATAACATAAATGTATCAGATACATCATAATAACCAAAAAATAAGTAAATTGTGTAATACTAAAAAATAAACAATAGTATAAGTCATCTCATAAACAAAATGATGATACAAGTTATATGTTCCCAATAAATAATCCACAAAATATATAAAAGAATGATATACAATATATATAATAATGTATAAAATTAAAAAAGTGTCCAGCTAGCATAATGATCCCTAGCTAAATCCCATGATCTCCTAATCCTATGTAGAGTTCAAGAACCTTTAGTTGGGAGATTTCCCTTATAAACACGCCCAATCATATAGTTTGGGTAGGTACCCAAAGTTTTCCTAAACAGGGAGTGATATATAATCCCATTAGGCAAACACCAAAGGTTTGTTCCATCCCATAAGTGAATATTTATATAAGAATATGGAGACAGTAATAATAGTAATGTATTTAAGTACCCCAAAACTAGACATTCTGAAAGTATTAGGTTCTCATTTATAAAACCAATTCATTTAATCAAATTCATTTAAGAAATAAGTATCTGAATTAACAGTAAGGAATGTGTCGTTTAATATAATTTATTTAAAAATTAAATATAATTTAATTTATAAGTATCAAGACCTATAAATAATCACAACATCCCCATATAATCATAATCATGAAAACTTACTATGTTGGCCATCAAAAAGGTATTAGTCAAATACTGAATCCAAGCTTGTTCTCTGGCTTCACAGACATATCAAATATAGTTTATTTCATTCATTTATCATTTTTTCACATGAGATTGTCCTTGGAATTCCTATTTTTGAATCCATGTCTCACCCCAGGTATAATATGAACCAACACCCTATGATCCCACCAATGGAAAAAACACTCCAGAACCCATGTATCTCTCTTGGTGTGGTATACAATCTCAACCACTCGACTCCATCCTTGGTGGTCCACTAAGGGATTCAATGTATCACCCATGGATTATATGATCAAAATACCTTTAGTATATCCTTTTAAATTCCTAATTAATTAAAGTTTCACTCTTCATACAATAGTCATATCCTCCGTGAGTCCGTCCTTTGCAAACAAAGTATCACTCGGTCAAAAAATTTAATAGCTAAATAAGTCCATCCATGGAATTATCATATGAATCCATGTGTCACCCATGGATAATAACAATTAAAAATATTCAATCCAATTTATCAATTCCATCTAACAATATCATTTAACATTCCTTGATCAATACCAAGAACATCTCATTTACAACTCACCTCAAAAGGTGACTCATCTCAAATTCTAGCTTAGAAGGCTTACCTTTATTTTAACTTAATTTTGAAAAAATCATTATAATGACCATACTATTCTTGAAAATATTTACAGGTCTTAGAGTCCTTTTATCTCACATAGGAATATCAATAAAAATCATAATTTAATCTTAAACATGAAACTCAAGATTCAAAAAGATATTAAAATCCAAGGGGAAAGGGTAATATTCATTCATCCCTTCTAATAAATCAACTAACTTTTAATTTTTAATATAATAAATTTATCAACTGATTTATAATTAAATTCATCCAATAAAAATAAATGAAATATCAAGTCACACCTCAAAAGAAATCAAGAGTCAAGGCCACCCCTAGGGGTCTATTTATATAACCAACACAACCAAGTGGTGGTTTCAAAATAATGTTCACAATCTTAAATCAATAATTATAAAGACTCTTTAATTACATAATACATTCTTAGAAATTATATGTTTCAGTTTTATTTTTAGGTGAAACCTAGAAATTGGTCACACGTTGCTGTGGTATATATAAACATCTCTACTTTTAACAAAAGGAAAGAGAACCCCTACCTTAGGTCCGTAGTCGATAAATCATGTAGTATCAGCTCCTAATTTAGCTCATATCAGGGGAAAATAGAAGAACATATGAAGAACTTAATAATGGGGAACATTATATTACACATAAATAGTGGAATTGATTACATGAAGAATGACATAATATTGAATAGGAATTGTGATCATACATGTGTGGATCCAATGAGGCAAATGTTTACTGAATTATACACCAGATGGAGTAGGAGAAAAATTCATATATTATACACCAAGGTAGAGAATAAAATGGGATGATATCTATTGGAAGAAGAAGAGTGAAATAGAAATAGGTTTTAATAATTAATTAACAGTAAAATGGTCATATTACCCAAAATATAAGGGTCACGATGTTTAGGCAAATGGTTTGACTCACCCATTTAAATTTTTTTTTATTAAGAAGGAGAAAACATAAAACCAAAAAACAGAGGAAAATATACCTATTCGCATGGTCAGGGAAGCCCAAATTGCATATTTTTTCGGAAACCATACAGCCAATTTTAACTCTTTTATCAAGCCTCACATAGTTTTTTAAACATTGTGGTACGCACAGCATAGTTTAAAGTGACCATTCCCTAGGATATTTTCACCTCCAAAACATTTATTTTGGGATCTGAACCATCCCCAAACACTTCTGAAACCACTATTACATCAATGGGAATTAACATTATTCCATATTTAAACATTTAAACTGAGTATTGATGAAAACAATAAGATCTATACCTCCATTAATAAATTAGTTCTTATTGCATATAAGAATGTTTATGTAGAAAAACTCCACAGTTTTGAAAATTAATAATATCAAGAACATGTTTTTAAACATACTTAGGCACTTTATATGCATGAACAAGCCCCTAGAGCCAAGTAAAATATGTTAAGTACATATTTTATACAAACCAACTTTGTTAAGAGATATGTGTATCTAATTTTTTTTTAAAATATATATTTTAAAAACATCATCAGTGATCAAATTTATATGAATGACTTTATATTTGATTAGACTCGAAAATAATTAATAGATTCCTTTGATAATATTATGAAATATTGGTTTAGAATGATAATTATTGTAGAAATTAAATTTTTTCTAGGTTTTCAAATTTCCCAAACACTAGAAGGAACTTTTGAATCTTTACATAAGTATATAATGGTATTTTTAAGAAATTCAGATATGAAGAAACTAAAAGTACAAGTACACATATCATAATATGTAATACATTTGATTTTGATGAATCTAAAAACTAATTGATCAAAATGTCAATAGTGTAATGACTAGAAGTTTATTTTACATTATTATTTGTCGTATAGATTTGATTTTTTCTGTATTCTTGTGTCTAAGATATAAATAAAATAGAAAGAGACCCATCCTAAATCTATTAAACTATTTTTTTATATCTTAATGATTATAAGGATTTAGGATTGTTTTTTTAAATCTTGAAATGATTTTAAATTAAATAGTTGTTTGGATGCTGCCTTTGGTGGTTATAAATGGATAAAAAATCACTCTCAGAACACATAATCTCATAGTATAAGATTTAGTGCATGGGTATTGTAGTAAAGACACCCATTATCACATTCTAATACTAAAACCAATTATGTGTTTGCAATAAGTTATTCTGCTCATGTTTTGTGGGTGAAGAATGCGCTCACAGACTATGACTTGAGTTTTAGTAAATATCAAATATTTTATGACAACACAAGTTCCATTACTTTAAGTAAAAACATATCACATCACTCACGAAAAATGGTCAAATTTATAAGAAAAAATTAAATTTTATAACACAGAAAAATAGAATATATCATTTTACAAATCATCAAAGCATTGGAACAAATTGATGATATTTTTACTAAACCCATTAGTTATAATATATTTCAAAATAATAAATTGATGTTATGTATGGGAAAAATAATGTGATCATTAATATCTACTTCTTATTAATCAATATCCTTAAATTAATTAACTCCTTTAAAAAGGGGAGTTCATATGTTTTTCTTCCTGAAAACACATTTGTGGTATCTTCTAGTGATTCAGAAACACATTTTTACTAATGTTTTTGAATTTTTTTTACTAAAATGGTTAATGAATCAAATGTTTTACTAAACATTTTTAAACTAAAAAATTGATAGGAAAATTTTTCAGATGAACTTTTTGTTATAAATATTATCAGATTCATTTTTATTAAAATAATATGAAATAGTTACTGAGAAGTATTTCATACTAAATGTACAACTCTACTCTATGTAGTACTTCCCATGATAAATTTAGTTTTTCTCATTATCCTTTAGAAATGTTTTTATTTGTTCCATACATTTTATATTAGTTCTAAAAATTAATATTTTAATTTTTTTTTTGAGTTTTCTTAATTAGAAAATTATTCATTCCCATAATATTATTTCCATAAAAAATATTCAGAGTTCAGTATATATTAACTAATCATCCAATGATTACTATAAACTACTAGATTTTAATATGGATTTAGTCTAATACCTTATATATATGTAATTCAATGTTTAACTTCTTGAACCTCTATACAATACCATGAAATACTTTATCCCACATCAGTTCTCATTATTTCCTCTCGAATCTCAGCTCTCAATTTTCTTCTCAGTATATAATGTTTTTCATTATTATGATTCCTTTCTTCAATCTAATTGTTTATTCACATCATTTTTTCAGTACCACGAAATATACAAACTATTTTTCTATGTGAGAAATAGTGAAACAATGATTGATTAAGAAATCATGGTATGATAAGTATGATTATCTTTTGAAATGAGTTAGATGTTTTCAAGAAATGAAAATGGTTTGTGTAGAAAAATATGATTTTGAATTGCATTATCTGAAAATTGTTAAATATTTCTATATTTTGGTTGAATTTAGTATGCAAGACGATTAGGAATTGTTTATTTTCCATATCATTGATGAGAGTTCGAAAAAAACGATTCATAAAGTCATACACATAAATGATGTTCCATTGGAAGGATAGAGATACCTTCCATATCCCATGATTCCAAATAATCTGGGATTCATTGAAAAAATAAAAGATGAATCATCAATGTTATCTTTATATGAGAAGGAAAGAAAGATATATCATTTGAATCTAGATGTAGGAGTTGTTACTTTGGATTTATAGGGATATCTTATTCTATGAAAAGTATAAATGGACACACTAATAATTCTTAAAATTTTCATATGGGATTTATTAATTAGTATAAGGAAGATAAAAATATTTGTGTTTGTGTTTAGCTCAATTGAAGCAATAAATAAAACCTATATGAAGCTATGAATTTTTATGTTTTTAAGTTTCATTATTTAAATTCTGGTTAATGATATTAAATATATGAATATAAAGAATCATGATGTAGTAGTTATAGGGAAGGATTCATTTATTAGAGATGAAACCATGGATATGATTATGTTGGTCTTCATTCTAAAATAGAAAAATACTGTAGAGAAATTGGACAAGGTAGAATCCAATTCCAAAGTACTAATGTTGAAATAACATGTAAAAGAAAGAGGGAAAATATATTACTCTCCATAAAAAATATCCCAAGAACAATTTCTAATGAATACTTAAAAAACAAGATGGGAAAAAAGCCATCAAAAATTCTAGGAGATCCACAATTCAGTCTCGATAAATATAAGGCTTTATACTTGAATATGTAAACTAATGAGGCTATGAAAGTTACTGAAAAGAATAATAATAAAAAGGAAAATATTTTTAAGCTATGTTTAAAGAAAAATTATTGAAAGGAGTTCAGAAAAATTGATAAAATATTCTACTTCCAAATTAACCATTATTAGTAGTTCAACCAGTTGTTGGATTCAGAACACATTCTATTACCGATCATAGATTTTTGGAACCATCGACACTAATAGAAATTAAAATTGTTGAAACATTAATTGTTCTAGCTATTGTTCTGAGGTATAAGGGAAGATAATAATATGTTGAATCCAAATTTCAAAAATCAATAAATAAAATGTTTTAGAAATTAGTTTAAAATTCCAGAATGGCTGTTTTAAAAAGTGAGAAATAGTTGAAAATGATTTATTAGGGGAATTATAATAACAAGAAGAATAATAAGAGGAAGAATAAAAATAAAAATAATGTTATTCTGGTTCATCATCATACTATACATATTTATCAAGCCATTCCTTCAAAAATACAATCCTAGATGTTTTAGTGGAAGGATGTTTGAATAATGAGGAAGAGGAAAAAAAGAAGTAACAAAAAAATATCGAACAAAACAAAGACTAATACAGACATTGATGTAATAAATGTTTTAGATTATATAAATGTGAGAAAATAAAAGATATATATTGGAACATCTCAACAACATATTTTTGAAGCTTCATTGGATTCATCTGATTCATCAGCTACTGATGATAAAAAGATAAATGAAAATATTTTTCAAATATTTAAATAGATCACAAATCAAATGCCTTACCTTTGAAATATTAAATCATGGTGTATGAAAATTTTAAAAAGGTGGAATGAGGAATCAGAGCCTTGGAATATTTTTACTGAAATCAATATTCATAATTAAGCCAAGATAAAATGATTCAAATATAAATCAATTGTATGATAAATAGGTATTCAATCAAATGGTCAACAAAAGGGGATATATATTTGAATGTTAATGATGAACAATTTCAACAATTTAATAATTTTTTTTGATATAGATAATTATTTTGAGAAGCTATCATCATAATTATATGACAGGTTGAAATTTTTGTATGTTTTCAAATATTTTTATAACTCTTGGAATAAATAAATCACGAAAATTAATGAATAAATTAAAAAATTGAATGAATATAATTCTATAATTTTATTTTTTAGTGTATTTATTGAATATGAATGATGAAAATTAGAAGCTGAGACTTCCTGAAGAGTATGTAGTTAGTTTGATGGTAGAATTTCAAAAAAACGTTTTTATAGAGGAATATTTTGAAAACTAAATACCACAATATGAGAGACTAAGAATAATTTGGAGGATTTAATGACAATAAATCACATAGTTAAGAATCTATTCAAGAAATAATGAGAACATGTTTTCTAAAATCATGATGTTTTTAAGAATAATTTTTTTAAATCATTTTTCATATGAATAATTTATTCTCTGTATACATTTTTTAATATTTTATAATTTTACCTTGATAATTTTTATTTATTTTTATCTTGGATGAATATTTATTCAAACCAAATTATTTCATAGGTTACCTTCTACCATTTATGGAAAATATTTTTCTTCCCCTTTTTAATTTTGGAAACTATAAAGGGGGAGAAATTATTAATATGGGATAATCTACTGATGGAGGGAATTTTATAAAAAAAGGAGATCATATGAAAGGGGATAATATGATAAATTTTTTTTATTAATATTATTTAAACATAATAATATTTCTTTATTTGATGAATATTGTTTAAAAAATGATGTTATCAAGACAGAGGAAGTTAATATAAGACAAGGGGATGTATTTATTATGAAGAATTTATTTTATATCGTAAACATAAGAAGGGTTGTAATTTTTTCATGTTAATAATTTTTATTTTAAGTGTTGTGTTTTGTGATTTTAAAAAAAGGGGATATTTTTGAATAAATATATTATACTTTTTACGTTTCCTTTCCTTAGTTTTTAAAATAACCAAAACATCCATAAAAAATATGTTTTACTAACTAATTTTTTTCCAAAACAATTTTTTGTAAAAATCATTTAATTTAATGAATGTAGAAAAAATTATTTACTAAAAGAATATAAATGTTTATAGATTGAGTCATATTCAGCAGACTAACCAAGGTCTAGTTCATTGGACTGACCATGGTTTGGTTCATAAGACTAACTGATGTCATATCCATTGTAATGGTAAAAGAATATTCCATCAGAATCACTATAGTTTAGTTTATCATATTGATGATATTATTTTCTATCAAACTGAAAAGATTCAGTTTATGAGTATGAAAATATCTAATATATCATTGTGACTCTAGTGGTATGAAAATATCCTGTCCATCAGTGTGACTCAATGGGTGTGACCATATTTACTCAACTGGTGCAACAAAATTTCATCAGTTGGGAGTAATATGTTTTAATCCATAATAAAATTATGGTTATAATCAGATCATTATTATTTTTACTTAATAGATTAATTTTTATCTTTATTTAAATGGTTCTACTAAATGACATCATTAATGATATAATATCTTGAGCTGTCAAGTGGAGACCTTCTAATTTTGTTACAACCAATTTCATGATTCATGGGAAATATGACTTTTGGAGGGATACTTATAAAGATGAGTGCATTCGACATGTTAGGAGATGATTCTATTTTTAACTCAATACAAATTAAGATTTATTTTACTAAAAATCTAATTTTTATGATTTTTAAAATTTTTAGAGAGTTTTTGTTATAAGTAATTTTTTATGACACATTTAAATTCTTTAGAATAGTTTTTCCTTAATATTCACTTGTTTCAATCGTGGTTAATATAGAGGGATTCTGGGGATAGGAAGACTACAAATTCTAATCAGGCTGATTGAGGGCTTCCATGTTATTGAAAGACAGTGTTTATGCGATATTTATATAAAGGGATTCAAGATTTTTTGAATATAGATGTGATACTAATCATTGAATGAATTGATTTTATGGAGGGGATATATAGACCTTATGTGTAGGTTGAAAACATTTGATATCCAATGTCAAGATTTTTGACTTCCTTCACTATCAAGGATAAGTAGTTGATATCATTTTATAAATCTTTGTTAATCCATTCTTCCATTTACTTTATGCTTTAATTTTTCTGATTTCTATAAGATATATTTTATATTGTTAAATTTGTATTTAATGTTTTCTATTCTAAACTTTTCAATATTATAATTTATAGGACTAACATTGAGTTTGACAGAAATTACTCTATTCATCTAACACACACTGAATATGATAATATTGTTAAAGTGGTTTGGGTTTTTTTTTGTTAGTATATTATTTTAACTACAATTCAACCCCTATTTTAGCCATTGTATACTTTTATGATTCAACATGAAGTCTCTTTCCCACTACTTTGGATGTATTAAGAGAATAATTAAGAAGGTAAGGACACCGAGTCATTATCACATCCATAAAAATTCCCCTTAGGTGGAAGGATTTCTTGGGTTTATAACGTTTCTATCAAAGAATTTAGATATTAGCTACACAAGGAATCATTAAGAACCAACATGGAGATACACGTTATACACATTCATCAACAGTGTGGGGAAGAGTGATTAATTCCACCCTTCTTATAGTTTATGGACTCTCACATTGTCTACAGATTATTTTATAGCCACACTACTAAACATGGAATATAATTATAGTGGATATTCTATGTATTTTTCATCACCATACAATAAAAGTACTATATTATCTTATTGGGTGTAGAACACTGTAAAATATAATGTATCAACATTTAACCAGTTTCATATACACGTGTATGACAAGTAAAATAATATAAGACAATCAAGATCCTAATAGGTCCAAGAGGTAAAGTTGTAAAAAATAAAAAATGGATAAAAATTTAGAAACACAGATTCACCCCCCTCTCAGTGTTAAGTATATCCAAATGTGTCCCTCTCACTTGGAGGGGAAGGTGTTGATCCTAAACTCAAATGAAATACAATTAAGAATAACTTATTATATCATACAGAGATTGAATTATCTTTTTTAGATTGATCATAATTTTATATATGATAAGTAGTGAGTAATATCAGTTATTTATCAAAGGATTATACAATAATTCTCTAGATTTTTTAGGTAATACTTAGATCCTGCTAAGATAAAATAGAATGCAGAACTCCATGAATCCTTATCACTTACTCTCTGTATATCAAAGAAAGTTGGTATATTGATAAATCATCTTGAATATCAATTAAAAGTGATGTTTTTATGGTAAAAAACTACAACCAAAATGAAATTGTGTTCATTAGAGCTCTGAGGAGTACCAAAAATGAAAGACATGGTGTTTTTATCCCATTTCCATATATGTAATGCTAATAGTATCATCATACCTTTAGAGTTATGTTATTATTCCTTAACATGATATCATACCAACAATCGAGATATTTACTATGTAACATATATTTTCATATTTCCCACCAAAAGTGATTCTTGAGATCTCTATATATCTTTGTTCATATAGAATTGAATCATAATTGTGAGATATGTGAATCATCTAATGTATATATATATAATCATTTATTTTATTTATTAGACACATTTCTTTTTTAGAATCTAACCACTCTACATTGTCAATGTGAAACTTCAAAATATTTTATACCTTCATCTATAGCTCTATATCCCCCTTCTCTACTTCTTCCAACATTGTATAGTTGGATGGTTGAGCATGTAACACCCCGAGCTTCCATGATACGCTTCTCATTCAATAATGCAATAGCTTGCATTGTACGCAACTTCGAGTTCTAAAACACCTCGACAAATCAAAGTAGCCGTTATGAATAGTAATAACCACTTTTTAAAATTATAGAAATTTTATATTTCAAAATGGACTTCATTTTTGTATTCCTAATATTGAAATTAGCCTATGTTGAATTTTTTGTAATTCTCTGAGAACTTCAAAATTTTTATGAATAGTGAAAAATACTTTAAAACAACTTTTTTAATAAAAATAATTTATTGTGATAAATTATACTATTTAGTGGTTTTAAGGTATAATTAGAATATATTTTTACCATTTTAGCCAATGGTGGTCATTAGAATTAATTTAACTTTGAAATTGGACATAAACAATTGCCAATCTTTTGATATAAATTGTTTCTTAAAAACACGCTATTTATCGTAACAGCGGGAATTAATTATAAAATTAATTTATGAAAATTATATGTTTGGAATTTTTTAAAATAGACATCATTTTTGAATTCGGAATATCAATTATAGCTTAGGGTCAAATTTTGGCCTTGTTCTGAAAAACTTCAATTTTTGATGAATAGTGAAACCACTAAGTGGTAGTTAAATAACTGATTTTTCGTTTAAATAAAATATTACCACTTCTGTGATTTGATTTTCAAAAATCCGACATACATGGTTGTCATTAAGAAGTAAAATGTGGTTCAATGAGATCAAAATAATTTTTTGGTGAATAGTAACTTTTAAGTTCTTAATCGCGATTAGAGGTAATTAGTGTAGTTTAAGGTAAAAACAATGTTTTAATAATATGATATAACCTTTACACTTGTCCTACTCCTATTGGACGAGTCCTGGCCGACCAAGACAACCCATGGGTCAACTTGGGGACCCCATGGAGCCACTTTAGTTGGAAAATGACATTAATATATATTTATTTAATGTTAAAATTAAATTGACACAAACATGAGTTATTTTACTAAAACCGTTTTTAAGTGGGGATACACAAGTCCAAATTATGACTATAAATATTCATTATAAAGCTAAAAGGATTTCCTACATCATAGTATTTTTTTTATAATTTTTAGACATTAAATCAATTAAATTATTTATGACATCATTATGATGCAGTGATGACCTCATTATTTAACGATTTTAATAAAATGAAAAGATAATGCAAAATACAAGGCTTAAACTTGTCCAAAGACTATTGTATGGGTATATTTAAAACCCATATAACCTTATCCACGCATTATATAAGTGTGAGACCTTTAGAAACCGAAAAGCATTGTATAATTGAATAACATTTCATTACTTTCCAAAAGTGCCCCTCCTCTCCACTTATAAAAGGCCCCCACCTCTACCACCTCATTCACACTTTCAAGCCATTTGGCTCGGCCAAACTATGCCTAAATACTCTCCCAACATTCCTACCTTACTCATAGAAGCCTCACTTTGGGCAGAACTCTTCCCAAGGAAGCCTTTGGCTCAAATCAAAAAGAGTTACCCGATTTTGAGGTAATGTCTTCTCTAATGTTGTTTTGTTTTATTTTTCTTCTCCAACCCCCTAAACTCTTTTTATTCATTTCTTTTGTAACAACACCAGTATCCTCAATATACTAGGATGTTGTTATAATAATTATTCGAGCTACACTTACACACACCTACATCTAATGGTTAAAGAACATACAGTTTCTGTGGATGGAGAATTTCTGCCTCACGAAACGATGATTGTTCAACACTCATATAAAACCTTCAAAGGTGGCCATTAAGATGTCACTATTTTTATATATGATATATAATATGTTTATTTTTTACTTATGCTTCTGTATTTCTCATTTATGGCATACTTTATGATTTCCATTATGGGTAAAACGCGATAATTTCATTTTAGGAAGTGCGGACTACCGCCCCCTCAAAGTGATTTGAATCGTTAATGCCATATGTGTGATGTATAAAGGATGGATTAAATGGTATTATACACTATATTATATTTTAATTATATTATAAATTTATATAATTATGATTTCATTCCATTAAATACGAAATAGAAATGAAAGTAGCGTTCATGCGTACGTACGGCTTACCGTCTCCATGAACGGTGCATTTCATTTCTTACCTCTAAATGTTACGTGACATTATGAATGAATGTATATACTGTATATATGATATATATGATATCTACATAATGAATATAATTCTGGATATAATCGATATTTCACCACATGAACAACTTGTAATTATAAGAAGTTTATTTTTGACTCAAGTACCAAAGATCGACAAAACGACCGTTATTAACTTAAATAATTACATAATGTTCATAACATTGTAATGAGTGATATAAAAAGGATAATGAAATTTAAAATGGTTCTTAATAAGTTAGATATTAACTCTAGTTTATTATTCAGGAGGTTAAAGAACGGTTGAGTCAAGTCGGACACAAGGTAAGGGAATTTCATAACCCAATTTCCATTCTTTGGGTTAATCTCCTACTTTCAAATTATGTCATGATATTATTATGTCCTATATTTTATTTATACTTTCTTTATGTGTACTTATAGTGAATACACATAATAGATCTATTTTATTTAAAAATGATCTTTTTATGTACTTCGTCTCAATCCCCTTTCATTGAGGCATATTTGGTTTTATACACAACTTTCTTTTATATGGTGTATAAACCCCTTTGACTTTTACGTTTATTCAAAAGGAATATTTTTTATACGAAGCGTTTTACTAAACGACAAAAGGGAATGTTTTTCTTTCCGTACTAATGCGGCGACAACGACTTCTCCGCCGCCGTGACCATTATTTGAGATTCGGCTTCCTCTTCAAGCCATCATTTTTTTTAATGAAAAATAAATACAAAGTTTTAACTCTCTTTTATTTTGGTATTGAAAATGGTTTTGAAAGCATTTTTATTATATCAATGTGTTGTATTTATATCTTGTGATTGAAATGTGGAAATGTTATGTTTCCTTTATTCTTGTTTTATGTGATACGATTATGTTGTGGTTTATGATATGTTTAAACCTATTCACATGAGGAATGAATTGGACTTAATAAGTGACGGGTGGAGCCCGCTATAGCTCCTCGATGCATCGGCAGGTCTCATGAGACAAACTAGTGTCTTGGCACAAGGCCTTGACAAAATCTTATTTGTGGTCTTGGCATGAGGCCTTGACTACGTGTTTATGATAGTCTGGCATTATGCATTCTATCATTATGAAAGTGGTTATTGATATTGCATGTGATTATTCGACCAGTAGAATATCCATGTGAAGAAGTGAATGGCATTATCTCATTTTACTTTTGCCATATTATGTTGAAATTCAAGTTTAAAAGGCTTTTGTTTTAGTTATACATTTCCTTAAATGTTAATGTTTATTTATGAAAGCTTCCGCTATATTGTTAACCTTACTGAGCATCTGAGCTCACCCCTTTCAATGTTTTAATATTTTTCCAGGATGTGAAGAAGTAATTTATGAGTGACCTGCAGGGGTAGTCAGAAAGGGATATGATTGAGGACTATGAAGACCATGTTATTGTAGTTTGTTTACTTTTTGATGTAATGAAAGACTTATGAATGTATCTAGTGTTTCCAAGGCTACTAAACTAATCGGTCTTTCGAGACTTGATCTTTTGTGATCATGCCAATGTTACGAAGTAATGCACCGGCTCTGGGTAGCTGGGGTCGGGGTGTTACAGTTGGTATCAGAGGCAGTTTAGTACTAACCTTGGAAGCTAGATTTAGATAAACTCTGATTAGAGCACATAGCCCAAAGATAGACTTTGAGGATTAGTATAGAAGAACTTCCTAGAATTTTGGTATTATAGAGATGTTATGAGTTTTCCGAGCAATACATCCCTGTCTGGATACGAGCAGGTAGAGGCGGCTCTGGCACAGATGTACCTAGGGGTAAAACCCGAAAACACTGCTTTGAGCTAGACTCGAACGGGAACTAGTGCACGACAACGGGCCTTGCTGCACTCTTGGTTACGACACTCCCGGGGGATATGCTTAGGATAATTCTCATTTTATTTACAAACCACTATGAAGGGTTACGAGTATATACATCCTCAAAGAAAACATTTTTATAATTATGGATTATATCCATAATTAGTTCAATTTATGTTAAGTGTTTTACAAGTATGGAATTATGTATTCTGATTCATGAACTAATCTAGTTTATGCCATTATTTAGAAATGGCGCCTAGTGGAAGGAATGGAAACCGTATCAATGCACGCACTCCGTGTAGGGATTGCGCTCCTGCTCAGGATAATTATGGTGGAGCTAGTGATACAACTGGTGCCGATCAGCTTCTCACCGTACTGGGACAACTCACTCAGGTTATGAATAATAACCTTACTCGTATGGAGCACCCTGATCCGCAACGTGGAGGATCAATGCTAGATCGATTCATGAGGCAACAACCACCAACCTTCAATAGGAGTACAAATCCTATATTAGCTGAGCAATGGATAAATTCCTTAGAGAAAATATTCCATGCCTTGGGGAGTAGTGAAAGGGAGAAGGTTGTCATGGCAGTTTACCGCCTCACTGGAGATGCCGATCAGTGGTGGTCGCTGATTCGAAACACAAAGGAAGATGATGACGTATCAAAAGTGGAATGGAGGGAGTTCAAAGAGCTTTTCTTAGAAAAATACTTTCCTCGTGACCATCGAGCAGATATGGAAAGGCAATTTCTGAGTTTGAGGCAGATGGAGGATGAGAATGTCACAAAGTATGAGGCTAACTTTACAAGGTTAGCGAGGCATGCTGCCGATTATATACGTAACCCAAAAAGTAAGATTGATCGTTTCTTTGATGGGTTAAAACCATTTCTCCGCCGAACTTTAGTATCACAATCCTTCTCATCATACGAAGATATTGTCTCGTGTGCTATCAAGACAGAAAAGGAATTCTCTAAGTCTTATGACAACAAAGTAAAGCAAGAGAATAAGAGAACGGTGGAACAAGAGATAGATAAAGGGAAAAAGGGAAAGAAGGATTTTCCATTATGTGATAATTGTGGGAAGAATCACCCTGGTACTTGCCTAAAAGGAATGGGAGTTTGTTATAAATGTGGAGAAAAGGGTCACCAGGCTCGTGATTGCAAGGGAAATAAAGATGCTGTCAAAGTTTAATGCTACAATTGTAGGGAAACAGGGCATTATTCAAATGAATGTCCTAAGCATCAGGGAAACTTACCTCAGAAAAGGCCAAGGGATCAAGGCCAATCTTATGCTGTGACTACAGTTGAAGCGGAATAATTAATGTATTGGTGCTTTTGGACTCAAGGATTATATTCTGGTTATAAGAATAATGTGATATATATATATATATGGATTGTACTGCAGTACTTGTTGATTTCAGTAAGGTTTTAATATGATTAAGGTAATCATATTTTTAATATGTGACAATAAAAGAAACTTTTCTTTGTTTGGGGAATCTGATGTTACAATTGATTTTGGAATTTAGAGACCTTTTAGAGAAAGTCTGGACGGAGGTATTTTGGATAACTATTAAGGTTGGAATGGATTAAGTTGAACCATGGATAGTATTGTTTAAGGTTAAAGAATTTCTGAAGATTATTTTTGGAATATTATAATACTATAGTTTTAGGAAAAGGACAACCTGTAGGGTGGGTCATAACCCGTCGCGTCGGACAAAGCTGCAGGAATCGAACCCACAATCATAGTGCGACAAGCCTTTATTTCCTACCACTAGCCTACAGGAAGTCCCTGGTTATTACAAATAATTTTACTAATCTAAATGGTATGCGTTAACATTTTGAACCTTATACAATTAGGATAAGTATAATATTTTTGAGTCCTATTATCTTTTTGAGTGAAAGATGAGTTGAAGGTTGAAACTCTAATTGTCAAGCATAAATATATATATACCTATCTCTTATTCAATAAATAAATTAATTCTTAAACTTTAGTAAAGGGATATTAAAACAAAAAAATGTGTTATCCTAATACCTTATGTCTTGTTGAACTGATGATATTTTAAATCAACATAAATTGAAGGCTTTGAGGACCTCAATTTGACAGTTGATTGTGATTGATGACCTCAATCACTCCCTTCAAATATTTACGTTTTTCCTCCAATTATATGTCTCTAATTGCCACCAATGTTCTCTTTATCGAGATCATAATTTGGTGGTGACTTTATTATTTCCATTTCCCTCTTATTAAGGCTAAATTTTATTAATCTTATTTCCGATGTGGGTTTTCCACAAAGGTATTTTCTCTTTTCAACCTTTTATTTTCAAAGAAAAAAATTTCAAATTGCAAGGACGCAATTTATTGAAGGAGGGGAGAATGTAACACCCCGAGATTCCACGATACGCTTCTCATTCAATAATGCAATAGCTTGCATTGTACGCAACTTCGAGTTCTAAAACACCGCGACAAATCAAAGTAGCCGTTATGAATAGTAATAACCACTTTTTAAAATTATAGAAATTTTATATTTCAAAATGGACTTCATTTTTGTATTCCTAATATTGAAATTAGTCTATGTTGAATTTTTTGTAATTTTCTGAGAACTTCAAAATTTTTATGAATAGTGAAAAATACTTTAAAACAACTTTTTTAATAAAAATAATTTATTGTGATAAATTATACTATTTAGTGGTTTTAAGGTATAATTAGAATTTATTTTTACCGTTTTATCCAATGGTGGTCATTAGAATTAATTTAACATTGAAATTGGACCTAAACAATTGCCAATCTTTTGATATAAATTGTTTCTTAAAAACACGCTATTTATCGTAACAACGGGAATTAATTAAAAAATTAATTAA
Organism: Viscum album; assembly: GCA_963277665.1. Lineage (NCBI taxonomy): Eukaryota > Viridiplantae > Streptophyta > Magnoliopsida > Santalales > Viscaceae > Viscum > Viscum album. The sequence continues at coordinate 137,498,316 of OY728131.1, forward strand.
TGCAAATTATATGTTTCGAATTTTGTAAAATAGACATCATTTTTGAATTCGGAATATCAATTATAGCTTAGGATGAAATTTTGGCCTTGTTCTGAAAAACTTCAATTTTTGATGAATAGTGAAACCACTAAGTGGTAGTTAAATAACTGATTTTTCGTTTAAATGAAATATTACCACTTCTGTGATTTTATTTTCAAAAATCCAACATACATGGTTTTTATTATGAAGTAAAATGTGGTTCAATGAGATCAAAATAATTTTTTGGTGAATAGTAACTTTTAAGTTCTTAATCGCGATTAGAGGTAATTAGTGTAGTTTAAGGTAAAAACAATGTTTTAATAATATGATATAAGCTTGAAACTTGTCCTACTCCTATTGGAAGAGTCATGGCCGACCAAGACAACCCGTGGGTCAACTTGGGGACCCCATGGAGCCACTTTAGTTGGAAAATGACATTAATATATATTTATTTAATGTTAAAATTAAATTGACACAAACATGAGTTATTTTACTAAAATAGTTTTTAAGTGGGGATAAAAAAGTCCAAATTTTGACTATAAATATTCATTAGAAAGATACAAAGATTTCCTACATCATAGTATTTTTTTTATAATTTTTATACATTAAATAAATTAAATTATTTATGACATCATTATGATGCAGCGATGACCTCATTATTTAACGATTTTAATAAAATGAACATATAATGAAAACTCCAAGGCTTAAACTTTTCCAAAGACTATTGGATGGGTATATTTCGAACCCTTATCACCTTAGCCACGAATTATATAAGTTTGGGACCTTTAGAAACCGAAAATCATTGTATAATTGAATAACATTTCATTACTTTCCAAAAGTGCCCCTCCTCTCCACTTATAAAAGGCCCCCACCTCTACCACCTCATTCACACATTCAAGCCATTTGGCTCGGCCAACCTCTGCCCAAATAATCTCCCAACATTCCTCCCTTACTCCTAGAAGCCTCACTTTGGGCAGAACTCTTCCCAAGGAATCCTTTGTCTCAAATCAATAAGAGTTACCCGATTTTGAGGTAATGTCTTCTCTAATGTTGTTTTGTTTTATATTTCTTCTCCAACCCCCTAAACTCTTTTTATTCATTTATTTTGTAACAAAAACAGTATACTCAATATACTATGATGTTGTTATAAGAAGGATTCGAGCTACACTTACACACACCTACATCTAATGGTTAAAGAACATACGGTTTCTGTGGATGGTGAATTTCTGCCTCACGAAACGATGATTGTTCAACACTCATATAAAACCTTCAAAGGTGGACATTAAGATGTCACTATTTTTATATATGATATATAATATGTTTATGTTTTACTTATGCTTCTGTATTTCTCATTTATGGCATACTTTATGATTTCCATTATGGGTAAAACGCGATAATTTCATTTTAGGAAGTGCGGACTACCGCCCCCTCAAAGTGATTTGAATCGTTAATGCCATATGTGGGATGTATAATGGATGGATTAAATGGTATTATACACTATATTATATTTTAATTATATTATAAATTTATATAATTATTATTTCATTCCATTAAATACGAAATAGAAATGAAAGTAGCGTTCATGCGTACGTACGGCTTACCGTCTCCATGAACGGTGCATTTCATTTCTTACCTCTAAATGTTACGTGACATTATGAATGAATGTATATACTGTATATATGATATATATGATATCTACATCATGAATATAATTCTGGATATAATGGATATTTCACCACATGAACAACTTGTAATTATAAGAAGTTTATTTTTGACTCAAGTACCAAAGATCGACAAAACGACCGTTATTAACTTAAATAATTACATAATGTTCATAACATTGTAATAAGTGATATAAAAAGTTTAATGAAATTTAAAATGGTTCTTAATAAGGTAGATATTAACTCTAGTTTATTATTCAGGAGGTTAAAGAACGGTTGAGTCAAGTCGGACACAAGGTAAGGGAATTTCATAACCCAATTTCCATTCTTTGGGTTAATCTCCTACTTTCAAATTATGTCATGATATTATTATGTCCTATATTTTATTTATATTTTATTTATGTGTACTTATAGTGAATACAAAAAATATATCTATTTTATTTAAAAATGATCTTTTTAAGGACTTCGTCTCAATCCCCTTTCATTGAGGCATATTTGGTTTTATACACAACTTTCTTTTATACGGTGTATAAACCCCTTTGACTTTTACGTTTACTCAAAAGGAATATTGTTTATACGAAGCATTTTACTAAATGACAAAAGGGAATGTTTTTCTTTCCGTACTAATGCGGCGGCAATGACTTCTCCGCCACCGTGACCATTATTTGAGATTCGGCTTCCTCTTCAAGCCATCATTTTTTTAATGAAAAATAAATACAAAGTTTTAACTCTCTTTTATTTTGGTATTGAAAATGGTTTTGAAATCATTTTTATTATATCAATGTGTTTTATTTATATCTTGTGATTGAAATGTGGAAATGTTATGTTTCCTTTATGCATGTTTTATGTGATACGATTATGTTGTGGTTTATGATATGTTTAAACCTATTCACATGAGGAATGCATTGGACTTAATAAGTGACGGGTGGAGCCCGCTATAGCTCCTCGATGCATCGGCAGGTCTCATGAGACAAACTAGTGTCTTGGAACAAGGCCTTGACAAAATCTTATTTGTGGTCTTGGCACGAGGCCTTGACTATGTGTTTATGATAGTCTGGCATTATGCATTCCATCATTATGAAAGTGGTTATTGATATTGCATGTGATTATTCGACGAGTAGAATATCCATGTGAAGAAGTGAATGGCATTATCTCATTTTACATTTGCCATATTATGTTGAAGTTCAAGTTTAAAAGGATTTTGTTTTAGTTATACATCGCCTTAAATGTTAATGTTTATTTATGAAAGCTTCCGCTATATTGTTAACCTTACTGAGAATCTGCGCTCACCCCTTTCAATGTTTTAATATTTTTCCAGGATGTGAAGAAGTAATTTATGAGTGACCTGCAGGGGTAGTCAGAAAGGGATATGATTGTGGACTGTGAAGACCATGTTATTGTAGTTTGTTTACTTTTTGATGTAATGAAAGAATTATGAATGTATCTAGTGTTTCCAAGGCTACTAAACTAATCGGTCTTTCGAGACTTGATCTTTCGTGATCATGCCAATGTTACGAAGTAATGCACCGGCTCTGGGTAGCTGGGGTCGGGGCGTTACAGAGCAGTCCAATGGTAATGATTTCATTTCTACCCTTCATTAATGATTTTATGGTCTAGCCATTGTAAATACATAATTATTGTGTCTCTTTCAAGTATAAGGAAACACGATCTTTCATTCTCAGATCATCATATACATTTTGTGATTTCCAAAGGTAGTAATTTATTGAGGAATTATTGTTATTAGTTAAATATTACCATCTCATTATATTAATTGTAAACCAATTCTATGTGAAATTATACTTTAATCTGTTATTATTTTTTGATATTTAATACTTTTCAAAATAGAGATAAAATCTATATATCTTTGAAAAAAATATTATAACTGCCAGCTCTCAATATTTCAGCAGGTAACATCATTTATGAAATTCTAATTAAACTGAGGAATAAGTTACCACCATTTAATTTTTCATGAGAAAACATCCCAATCCCATATTTATTATATCGATGTATATCAAAAACCCTTATCCACTATAGGGTAGTGTGAGTAATGGTGTAGTAACCCACCTTTTTTAACCTCCTTTAAAATTTCTTCACATTCATATATCTAAATAAAATTTATGCCCCTCTATGTTATTCTAATTGGTTTATTGGATAGTTTAAGGAATGTTCCCTAAAATAATTAATAATATTCATCCAATCCAAGAAAAATATATATATCTATAAGAGTGATTTTTTGTCCCATTCTTTAATCACCTCCATTTTTAAAAGATTAAAAAAATATACACTCACTTATTATTATAGGCATAATGAATGATAATTTCTATAACCACAAATAAAAATTAAAAAATTTGGAATATAATTTCTCCTTCCTCATAGTCCTTAACACAATTATCTAACGATCTTCATGACATTCCTTTGTCATGTATTTTATGAGAATAAAATCTATAAATACTAAAACAATTTGATGTGGAAAATTTCTAAAGTCTCTAATTAATAGATCAATAAATATACCTTGTGAATTTATAAATTTTAATTGAATCACTTTGAATTCATAGATATAATATATTTTATGAATGGTTGTATTGGATAAATCCAATGTTTTCACCCTTAATTTATGATAGCAAAGTCAAAGGTCAACTTTTTAGAAGTATTGAGACCCATTATTGTTGAAAAATATATTCATCAATATAATGTAGAGGATTCTTTTTCATGACCATGATTATTTTATGTTCATGATAATTAATGCAGAGAAATATTTGTCAAACTTTCTTCTTTACAAAGATTTCATGTTATCCTCATTGTGATGAACATGGGTATACAAAACCCATATCTCGCTTCTCTTGGAGTTTGTTTTTGATTCATCCAATTTATTTGGGGAAGTTCTACGTTGAGTCTCTCATGTAGGCCTAAAATAGGTATTAGTTTTATAGAAAACTATAATTGATGATCTAGAAAAACAAAAAACAACTCTTCAAGAAAAACGTCTACACATTTATTCATAATTGGAATATCTTAAATATTGACATTGTCCCCAATCATACGAGGAAAATACACTACATGTAACATCCGGGGTAAATAAAGAATAATACATTTTCATATTTATTAATATTGGTGAATTAAATATTAATTTTACTTTAAAGGGGATTCTAGGTTCTATGGCATACCTGACATACAACAATGGGTTTCTCTATAAATTTCATGTTGCACAGAAGGCTTAGTCAAATTGAAAAATAATAATATAATATTTTTCTAAATTCCAGTTAAGACATAGCCATTGTATTAGCGAGAATTAATATAACTAACTACAATATGATTATACATGTTTATTAAATGATTTTACATTTATCCAATAAAATTTAGATGCTTAAAATGTGAATGAATCTAATTTTAAGCATAAATACTCAAATATTCTTTAAAACGTTGATTTACTGCCTTTTGATGGTGAACCGTCATCAAGTATAGTTTTGGTCACTTTTATATGTTTTTTTTGAAAAACTAAAATTATTTTTAAAAAACGGGACATCAAAATTTACTTTTGGTAAATTTTTGGTATTTTTCTGATAAAATTCATTTTTAATGAATAATGACAAATACTGTATTTTAATTCAAAAATGCATTTTAATATAATGTATTTATATGGTTATATTATCTTTTTAATTGGTTTTGAAGTGTAATTAGATTATATTTTTACTATTTAATCAAATTTTGGTCATTAGAATTAGTGTCACTTTGAAATTGGACATAAACAAGTGTCAATCTTTTGATAGTTATTATTTATTAGAAACACACTTTTTGTTTTGACAAACAGAATTAATTTTAAATTAATTAATGAAAAATATATGTTTTTAATTTGGTAAAATAAACATCATTTTTGGATTCAAAATATCCAATATAGCTTAGGCTGATTTTTTTCTATTTTTTTGAACACCGTCAATTTTTTATTAATAGTGAAAACACTGAGTAGTAGTTAAAAAACCCAAATTTATCATTTAAATGAAATTTTACCACTTCTAAGAATTGAATTTCAAAAATATAATATACATGGTTTTCATCATCAAGTAAAATTTGGTTCAATAAGATGAAAATAATTTTTGGTGAATAGTACCTTTTTACTTTTATTTACCGCAATTAAAGGTAAATTGGGTAATTCATGGTAAAAATAATATTGTTATAATATAAATTATCATAAAACATGTCCTAAACTTATTGGATGAGTTATTAGTATCCAATATAATCCATGGGTGACATTTTTGGCCTTTTAAATCCATTTGGGTAAGATGATGACATTAATAACTTTTTATTTAATGTATAAATAAAAATATTGCAAACATGTATTGTTTTTCTAAAAAAAATTAATGTGGGGATATATAATAGATATATATGACTATAAATATTAATTATAAAGTTAAAAAAGACTTACTACATCATGGTATTTTATTTATAATTTTTAGAAATCAAATAAATAAATTTTTGCATGACACAATGGTGATGTAATGATTACCTCATTAATGAATGTTTTAAATAAATGAGATTATATATGTTAAAATAAATTTATTTTGAAACTTTTTCATGCCATACAAGAATTTTATAGATAATTATGACTTGTTATATTTGTATTAATGAATGTTTTTCAAAATAATCAAGTTGTTTAAGATTTTTTAAAAAGTCATGATATGAATAGAATTTAAATTGACATAAATGAGTTTTTAAACAAATATTATTTTATTAAATGATATAATAATCCTAAAAATCTTATATTCAGCCATATGAAATATATATGGTTGAAAATTTCATTAATTAACCACTTGTGGTTCTATTTTAATTTTATAGTAAATATATTAACCTTATAGAGTGAATACACAATAAGACATGGAAGGAGTAAAATTTGTTAACTAAGGGTTAAAGCTAAATGAAGAGGTTAAATTTGAAACCAAAACTTGTCTAAAACCTTTTGGTTGGGAGGATTTAGAATAATAGTCATATTATATTCGAATATAATAAGATTTAGATCTTTTGAAACTGAAATTCTGTTTATAATAGAAAAATATTTTCAAACATTCCTAAAGAGCCCATGCTCCCCTTATAAAAAGACAACACCTCTAACCCATTAATCACACCTATAAATCCCCTTTTCTTATCCAAAATCTGCCCAAATAAGCTCATAACATTTTTATATTCATACTAGAAGCCTTACCTTAATAATAAAGCACTTCAAGAAATCTTTTTTTTTCAAACCAAAGGGAGTTCCCTGATTTAAAGGTAACGTCTTCTCTTAAGTTCTTTTCTATTATATTACTTATCCAACCCCCTAAAATCTTTTTATTACTATATTTCATAAAAAACCCAGTATCCTCAATATAATAGGTTTTCTTTTGAAAATTATTCTAACTACACTTACACACTACTCCATCTAGTTGATACGAACATAGTGTTTCTGTGGACGGCGAACTAGAGCCTCACGAAACGATGATTGTTCAATTATATCCTACCACCTCTCATTGTGGCCATTGTGATGGTAATTTAATTATATCTAATATTTATTTTATATCTATTCTTCTTTAATTATCTTTTAGTATATACATTTATGGTTTTCATGTTGTATATATACGATAATTTTATTTGAGGAAGTGCGGACCACCGCCCTCTAAAAATGATATGACTCGTTCATACCATACATTAAACGTATAAAGGATGGTGTTAATGAAATTATGTAAAAAATATAAAATATATTATTATACTTGAATTATAATATAACTATGTATAATTTGGTTTTAATACCTTTAAAAATAAAAAAATAAATGAATGTAGCGTTCATGCAGATGTACGACTTACCATCTCCATGAACAGTGCATTTCATTTCTTATGTCAAAATGTTAGGAAATATTCTAAATACATATATAATGAATTTATATCATTTATATGATATCTATATCATGAATATAATTTTGGAGAAAATATACTTTTGAGCACATTGATAATTTGTAATTATAACTAGTTCATTCTTGACTATAGTTCCGAACATCAACAAAATGTCCAATATGAACTCAATTAATTAAATAATTGTTATATAATGATAATAAATTATATAAAAGGAATAATAAACTTTAAAAAGTTCCTTATGTAATTATAAATTAATGTATTTTTATTATTCCGGAAGAACATGGAACATATGAGTCAAGTCAGACACGAGGTAAGGGGTTTTCATCTCACTTTTTATTCCATTACAATTCATGATATATTTTCCACTATTACCTTTTGTGTGGTGTTTGTACTGCCCATGATTGTATTATATGTGTAATATAATTTTATTTATGGGTATTTACATCTTCATTGTATGATCCTTCCTTCATGGGGTGTATGTTTTGTAAGTTATCAAATCAGTAAGGGAACCTTTCCGCGTACTCTTTTAGTCAAAGTCTTCTTTTTATGTCATATATTTTAATTTCCATTTTTATGCTGGGATATATTATTATATATATTTATTTCTATAAAATTTATGTTCGTGTGATGAGATACCCTTTTCTCTCTCATCAACTCATTTTCTGAATTTTAAAGCATCGTTGATAGGCTGTCGAATTTCTATAAGAGAACTTCTTAACCCAATTTCCATTCTTTGGGTTAAACTTCTACTTATTGATTATGTTGTGCGATGAATATGTGTCAATGAACTATGAATTTTTACGCTTAATATCTACTTATATTCTGTGTATTATTATTTGTCACACATAATTATGACATTTATTTTTCCTTAATCTAAAGATATGATCTTTGTAAGGGACTTCTTCTTAATCTCTTTTCATTGAGCATACATTGATTTATACATGACATTATTTTATAAGGTGTATAAACACCATTGACTTTTAATATCATTCAAAGGTAAAATTTTATCTACAAATTAGTTTACTAAATGACAAAAATAATGTTTCTTTTTAATGTATACAGTGACACCAACATTTCTTCCACCGTAAGTATTATTTGATCCCTCGATTCCTTAAAAATCCGTAGTGTTTTTAAAGGAAAATAAATACCATATACCATTTTTATGTATTTTGGTATTGAAAATGGTTTTGTTAAAGCATTTATTATCTCAATATCTTGAAATGATATATTTTTATAGCAATGTGAAAATGTTATCTTTCTATTATGCTTGTTTTATGTGTTATGATTCTTGGGAATTGTTTATATATATAGGTGGTTTTGTGATAAACCTAGGGCAGGAGAGCCCGAGATAGCTCTCTAATGCATTGTTTAATGTGATGGAGGTAAATGTTAATATTTATCCTAAGATATTTACAGAATATACTGTGATGAGTATTCCAAATGTAACTCCCTATATAGATGTGAAATCTACAACTTAAGTATGTTATGGATGCCACAAGTTACTATTAAGATTTATGTTTTTTATGTGTTATTCATAAATATTATGATTTCATGATCTATGTTAAAAAGATTATGTTTTTATAGACTAATGTTTTATTTCTTTATTTTAAAACCCTTACTGAGCTTTTCATGCTCATCCCATGTTTTGAAATGTTTTTCACAGGACTTAAAGATGAATAGTGTCGAAGATGGGATCAAGGAAAAGTTAGGCTATCTAAGACATGGAAGTAGAAATTTATCTTTTTTTAATAGTTTTAATTATATGAAAAAATGGAAACTGAGTATAAGTGTGTACTTTGTAATTTTTGAGATGTAATGTAATAGTTGTGGCTTAATTCTCTAAAACACTAAACTTGAAAAGATCCTCAATGTGAATTATTAACTTAATTCAAGCCTATATAATGTTTAAGGTTGGGTCCTTATAGATGGTATCAGAGGTCAGTTTAGATAACATTAGAGGTTAGGGTGTTATTTAAGCATAAGTGATATAACCATAATGGTTATCATACTGAGAATAGTCATTTTTTAGATAAATATAATGAGTTTAATATAACATGAACAAGTATATTTTAGTGTTTAACCTCCTCATAAGATAGAATATGATAATTTTACTGATATACTCACACTAACCCTTTTTGTTTTAGACGATGGATGGATCTAGCAGGAACCAAAGTAACAATGGATGTGAAGAAAACTGTGAGAGTTTTCTAAATAAGAAACTGAATTAAATGGGAGATGCAATGAAAAATCTTGGGGTTATTGATAACCAACTATCTAGAGTCATGATCGAACACCTGAACCATGGAGATATTTATAAGGCATCGTATATTCAAAAAAAAATCCCTACGGAAGTAAATGTAATAATCATAAAGGTAAGTATATTAAAAAACCTATGTGTCAAGTATTTAGAAAGAAAAACATAAAAATTTATTTAAAGGGATAGGAAGATACTATAGATGTGGTAATGAAATTCATTAATCAAGAACCTACCATGGAAAATTGAAGCATCCAATTGACTCCAGGAAAGGGAAAGAAGTTCTTTTCGAAGGATCAATTGAATGCTTTAAATGTGGTGTTCATAGTCATTATACAAATAGATTTCACACAAAGAAGGTTCAAAAATGGGATCAACATGATCATAAAAATTTATTTTTACCAATTCCTAATGCCATTCCAATTGAATATGAGTAAACTGACAATGACCCATGAGAGGTATGGATTATTTCTTAACTGATGTTTTTCCATTATTAAATCTTAGGATATTATTCATGATTTTGTTTGTAGGAATGATGTATTATGGAATATGTTGGAAAAGGATGGATAATGGATCATGAATAATGTTGAATGAAAAAAAATTATACATATAATGGATTTAAGAGTTATGGTACATTGTAGGATGATGAAATTCTTAAATGTATTAAGACTCTTTTGATGATGGGATTACTTTGGAAGACTTTTTATAGTATGTGTGATCCTAATTTTTGATATGTGAAAATGTTATTCAAGAAATTATTACCTTCTATTTTATGGATATAGTTATAATGAACCATTTGGGTTTATATTATCCTTAAATTTGAGGTAATTAGAAGTTATTTATTTATGGGATGAAAATGCAATGTATGAGATAAAATTAGTGGTTAAAATATGTTATGGTCATATTTAAGGAATTTATTTCATTTTGGGAATTTTATAAAGTTATATAGTTTTTAAATTTGGAAAACACACAGACCATGTGACAACCCATCACGTCAAACAAAGATACGAGAATCGAACCCACCCCCAATGTGCAATTGGGATTTATCGCCTACCACTGGACTACGTGAAGTCACTGGTTAGTATGACTTATTCTTTATAGTTAAATGATTTTATTGACCAAGAATAAGTTTATTTGGGATATTATGTTTTATCAAATAGATATCCTTAATGTAGGAAAATTATTTGGTGATTATGTGATAGAGGTTATTTTTGAAGATGTTCTCTCTTTTGGGGAAACACTATTTGTCTAACGAAAATAGAATAATTTGGGTTTTCAATTGAGAAGTAATAGTGAAATTTTATTTTGGAAGGATCTTTTTTTTATTATAGTCATATGGCTATATGGGTTATTTATGAAATTGATTAACATATCATAGGGAATGTTTTGATAGGTTAAATAATTTTTAGTATGAGACTATAAGAGTAGTCAATGTTATTTGGAGATAAATGTTAAGATTTATCGTGGAAGACAATATGCTCAAACCCTTCTGAATTTTTGTTTTGGTTAATGTATAAATAAAAGGGAAATATATAGTTTATAGTTTTGTTGGATTATGTGATTCTCTAGAAGTTTATTCGAGTGCTTTAGATGTGACCAAGTCATCTTTAATACTCATAGTTTGGAGAAACGACGAGTTTTTGGTAGAAACTTATTAAAGGATGAAACTCTACTTGAAAAGTAAGTATATATCCTTATTTTTTTAGTCAATATCAAAAATAAATTATGCATCCTCGCTAAATTAGAATTAAAAAACATTGTACGTTAAATTTTTCTACTGGGAAACTAAAAATCGTTTAACCTATCAAAAGTTTGTGGTTTTTTGGTGGTTAACCTTCTCGTGATCATGTTTTATATCACTGTCCATAAGAAATTGACACATATTTTCTCTTCCATATACATGTTATCATGGAATCCTTGTATGGGTTATCTCGGGTGACATTTTTACTTCACTTTATTTCTTTTAAAGTGATAGTTTTATTGACTCTTTTTGTGATGTGGGCCTCTCAATGATGTTTCTGATCCCAATTTTACAGTTGAAAGGATGCAATTTCAAAAGGGGGGAAGGATGTAACATCCCAGGTAAATAAAGAATATGATATTTTCATATTTATTAATATTTGTGAATTAAATATTAATTTTACTTGGAAAGGGATTCAAGGTTTGATGGTGTACCTGACACATAATAATGGGTTTCCCTGAAAATCTCATGTTGCACATAAGGCTGAGTCAAAATGGAAAATAATAATATAATAGTTTTCTAAATAGTAGTTAATACCCAACCATTTTATTGGCTGGAATGACATAAATAACTAAAATATTATTATAAATGTTTGTTGAATGTTTTTACATTTATCAAATAGAATTTATAGGCTTAAAATGTGAATGAATCTAATTTTAAGAATAAATACACTAATATTTTTTAAAAGGTTGATTTAGTGCCTTTTGATGGAGATCCCCATTTAAATATAGTTTTGGTAACTTTTATATGTTCTATTTGTCCAAATAAAATGCTTCTTTAAAATCAAGACATCAGAATTTACTTTGGGTAATTTTTTGGTATTTTTCTGATAAAATTCATTTTTAATGAATTAGTTAAAAATATTGTATTTTAATTCAAATATGCCTTTTAATATAATTTATTTATAGGGTTATATTATCTTTTTAATTGGATTTAAAGTTTAATTAGATTATATTTTTACCATTTAATCCAATTTCGGTTATTTTAAGTAGTTTTACATTGAAATTAGACATAAACTTGTGTTAGTCTTTTGATAGTTATTATTTCTTAAAAACAAGTTTTTTTGACAATGGGAATTAGTTTTAAAATAATTAATTCAACTTCTAGGTTTGGAATTTGGTAAAAAATACATAATTTTTTAATTTGGAATATCAAATATTGCTTAGGATGAATTTTTTATATTTTTCTGAAAACCTTCAATTTTTGATGAATTGTGAAAACACTAAGTAATAGTTAAAAAAATAAACTTTTTTCCTTTAAATGAAATTTTACCACTTTTGTGAATTGAATTTAAAAAATCTGACATAAATGGTTTTCATCAGAAATTAAAATTTGGTTTAATAAGATAAAAATAATGTTTGGGTAATAGTATCTTTAGAATTTTATTTACCACGATTAAAGGTAAATAGGGTAATTCAATTTAAAAATAATATTGTAATAATATAAAATTATCTTAATACATGTCCTAAACTTATTTTATGAGTAATTCTTGACCAATACAATCTGTGGGTGAGATTTTTGGCCTTTTAAATCCATTTGGGTGAGATAATGACATTAATAACTTTTAATTTAAATTAAAAATAAATATATCATAAACTTGTATTATTTTTCTTAACAAAATTTCAATGTGGGGATATATAATTGATATATTTGACTATAAATATTCATTATAAATCTAAAAAGATATCCAAAATCATGGTATTTTATTGATAATTTTTAGACATCAAATAATTAAATTTATTCATCACATAGTGATGATATATTGAATACCTTATTAATGAATGTTTTAAATAAATGAGATTATAAATGTTAAAATAAATTTATTTTGAAACATTTTATGCCATCCAAGAATTTTAGAGATGGTTATGACATGATATATTTATATTAATGAATTTTTTTATAAATAATCAAGTCGTTTTGGTTTTTATAAAAAGTCATGATATGAATAGTATTTAAATTGACATAAATGGGTTTTTAAAACAAATATTATTTTATTAAATGATATAATAATCCTAAAAATTTAATATTCTTAAAAATTAATTTGATAAGGTTTAAAATTCCATTAATTAAACACTTGTGGTTCTATTTTAATTTTTTAGTAATTATATTAACCTTATATAGTGAATACACAAGAAGACGTGGTAAGAGTAAAATTAGTTAACTAAGGGTTAAGTTAAATTATAAGGTTAAATTTGAAGACAAAACTTGTCTAAAACATATTTCATGAGAAAATTTCGCATTATAGTCATCTTATCTTCAAATTTAATAAGTTTGTGACCTTTTGAAATCAAAATATATTTTATAATAAAATAATATTTTCAAACTTTCCTAAAGAGCCCCTCCTTTCCCTTATAAAAATTGACCACCTCTAACCCATTACTCACACCCCTGAAGCCCTTGGATCATCCATCCTCTGACCAAATAAGATCCCAAAATCTCTATATTCCACCTAAAATCCTTAACTTAGGCATAAGGCACTTCAAGAAATCCTTTTGGTTCAAACTAAAGGGAGTTATCCGATTTAAAGGAAACATCTTCTCTGAAGTTCTTTTATTTTATTTTACTTCTCCAACCCCCTAAAATATTTTTTTTTATTTTATAACAAGAAAAATATCATAAATATACTAGTTTTTTTATAAATATTCTAACTACACTTACACAAACCTCAATCTAATTGATATGAACATACTGATTCTGTGGACGGCGAACTACTGCCTCACGATATTATGACCGTTCAATTATCTCCAACCACCTCTCATGGTGGCCATTATGATGGAACTGTAATCATATATGATATTTATTTTATATATAAGGTTCATTAATTAATTTGTATAATATACCGTTGTGGTATTCATATGGTATATATATAGTAATTTCATTTGAGGAAGTGCGGACTACCGCCCCCTCAAAGTGATATGACTCATTCATACCATACATGTAAAGTATAAAGGATGGTGTTAATGAACTTATGTAACATATATAAAATATTATATTATAATTAAATTATAATATAACTATGTATCATTTGGTTGTCATAAATTTAAAAAAGAAAAAAAGAAATGAATGTAGCATTCATGAGTATGTACGGCTTACCGTCTCCATGAGCAGTGCATTTAATTTCGTATGTACAAATGTTATGGAATATTATTAATACATATATACTATATATATATGATTTATATGATATATAAATCAGGAATATAATTATGGAGATAATTTACTATTGATCACATGGAAAATTTGTAATAAAAACAAGTTCATTCTTGACTAAAGTTTAGAAAATCGACAAAATGTCCTATATGAACTCAAATAATTAACTAATTGTTATATCCAGGTAATAAGTGATATAAAAGGAATAATAAAATTGAAAAATTTTCTTATGTACGTATAAATTTACATAATTTTATTATTTAGGAAGAACACAGAACATACGAGTCATGTCCAACATGAGGTAAGGGGTTTTTATTTCACTTTTTATTCCTGTGAGATTCATGCTATAATTTCCACTATTTATTTTTGTGTGGTGTATTTACAAGACATGATTGTATTATTTGTGTAATATACTTTAATTTATGGTTATTTCCATCTACATTGTATGATCCTTCCTTCATGGGGTGTATGTTTCGTAAGTTAACAAATCAGTAAGGGAAACTTTCACCGCACTCTTTTAGTAAAAGACTTATTTTAGGTCATGTCTTTTAATTTCCTTTTTCTATGTTGAGATATGCTATTATATATAATTATTGCTGTAAATTTTATTTCCATGTGATGAGAGACCTTTTTCACTCCCATCAACTCATTTTTTGAATTGTAAAGCGTCGTCGTTAGGCTGCTGAATTTCTGTAAGTGAAATTTTAAACCCAATTTCAATTCTTTAGATTAAACATCTACTTCATGATTATGACGTGATATGAATATGTGTAAATTACCTATGATTGTGTTACATTTAATATCCACTTATATTGGGTTTATTATTATTTTCCCCACATAATTATGTCATTGATTTGTTGTCAATCAAAGGATATAATCATTGTAAGGGACTCTGTCACAATATCCTTTCATTGAGGTATACTTTTATTTATACATGACTTTATTTTATACGGTGTATAAACCAAATTTACTTTTAATTTCATTCAATGGGAATATTTTATCTACAAATATTTTTACTAAACGACAAAAATAATGTTTCTTTTTAATGTACGCAATTACAACGACCTTTCCGCCACATAGAGTACTATTTTATCTTGGAATTCCTTAACAAGCCATAATGTTTTTAAAGGAAAATAAATAAAATATACCCTATTAACATATTTTGGTATTGAAAATGGATTTCATAAAGAATTTATTATTTCAATATCTTGAAAAGATATATTGTGATTTAAATGTGGAATTTTTTTTCTTTATTCTTATTTTATGTATTATGGTTCTCGAGCATTGTTTATATATACGGGTTGTTCCATGATAATCCTAGGATGAGTGAGCCTGAGATAGCTCTCCAATGCATTAGGTAATGTGACAGAAGAAAACGTTAATGTTCGTCCTAAGAGATTTAGGGAATATACTATGATGGGTATTCAAAATGTAACTCCCTACGTACCTATGAAAGCTACCACTTAAGTATGATATGCATGCCACAAGTTACCATTAAGATTTATGTTTTCTATGTGTTATTAATTAATCTTAAGATATAATGAGGTATGTTAAAAATCATATGTTTTTATGGACTATTGTTTTCATTATTTATTGTATAACCCTTATTGATCTTTTTATTCTCATACCATGTTTTGAAATGTTTTTCAAAGGACTTGAAGATGAATAGGGTCAAGGATGGGATCACTAAAAATTCATGCTGTCTAAAACATGGAACTAGTTATGACACATTTTTAAGAGTTTTTATTTTCAGAAAAAATGAAGACTGAGTAGAAGTGTCTACTTTGTAACTTTTGAGATGTAATGTAATAATTATGGCCTAATTCTCTAAAACTATAATCCTGAAAAGATACTCAATGTGAATTATTAACTTAATTCATACATATGAAATGTTTAAGGTTGGGGCCTTATACCACATGATTGGGTATTAAGAACCAAATAATGAGAGTAATTTTCATATAGAGTTCATGTTCATACTTTCCCTAATAGGTGATCGTAGGTTGATTCCGGATATGGAATGTGACATACCTATCATATATATTAATATAGAACCCATATAGAGAGATAAAATACATTCCCAAAATAAAAAAAACACCACTAAATGAAAAATAATATGACATTCAGGAATGATATTCCAATTAAATTTTATGAAAGAGGATCTGTATACATGATATGAAGTAATCTTACTACTTTATGTTTTGAAAAATAATTCAATATTTATCCATTATGGATATGAATAAATAGTCTTAGAAAATTTTGATGATTTGATGGTTTTCATAAGGCTTAAATAATATGTTTTTCATATTGAGAGTACCTATCCCCACCATAATTTCATGATTCTATAATTAAACACATAAAAAAAGAATAGTTTGTATAAGTATAATAAACTAATATTTAGAGTAATTTAGCATACAAAAATTTAAATAAATACAAGTATTACCTTAATCTTGACAGCATTATTTCCACCTATGACATTTTATGCCCAGCTAACATGACTTTTGTTTCATAAAAGGTTGTTTTAGGGTTTACCCACATTTTCACCATATCCCAATCTCAAAAAATAACAAAACTATACAATAATATCATCTAAGACAATTCAATCACATAAAACATACATAATAGATCCACTGATATGATTATTCATTATATATCAAAACAAAAAACACCTTAGAAAATACAGGTTTAGTGTATTTGAAGAATAGATACATAATAATAATTTATAATATCATCCATAAATATATTTTGAAGATAATCTTCCCACAAGATACCGTTATATACATACCATACATAATAATCTTCTTCATAACATGGGGAAATTGAATCATAAGAAAGGGTAAGCTCAAACGCTCAGTTTGGGGTGAACATAAGAGACATCAATCAAATATAAAAAGTGGGGAAATGATGAACATGTATGTATGGGATCATAATCAATGTACATGTAAATTTACATATGGAAATAATACCCAATAAAACATTAAAAACATATCATGAATTAGTATATAAATATTTTCTCACAATATAAGATACTTTCCATCTGAGTGCGGAAACATGTGCTAATAATATTGATTAATGAGAACATGATACATGTACATTTCATATCATAAAAATATGGAAAAACATAATCATAATACTCATAATATATTACAAGTACATACATAAATAAATTTATATATTGATAGATTAGGTTAACCCCCTTTTAATAACATATGGGACATTGGATAACCAACCACACCCAACAACAGTTCGAACATAGGCTAAAAACTTGTGTCTTGTCCTGATATCATGAGATATAGAACATTACCTAATGAAATTGTGGGATATAATGGACCATCTGATAATATAATAACAAAAATACTTAATTTGTCCACATAAACATTAAATAATTAATAATCCCATAATAAGATAATTAATCCATGAAAAATAGATGGAATTTTTTGAATATTTATAGAAATAATGATAGTAATCTATCCATAGAAAAATGGGAGGAATATATCGTTAATGAATATCCACAATAAATCATAAAAAACATTAAGTGATATTCAAATAGATGAGTATTATTTTTCTAGAGAATAATAAAATGTTGAAAAATAATAATAATTAATTTTTTTTGAATAGTTTAATTATAGAACTAAACAAGTTATATAAAAATGGATTATAAAATAATTTTTGAAACTAAAAAATAGGGATTAATCATTGTAATGAAAATTGATGAAGGAAGACTGATTTTGTTTTTTAATAATTGAATTAAAAGGTTCTTTTCATGCCATTGTAATGAAAGTTAATGAAAATAAAAAATGATTTGTGGGAAATATGTAAAAAAGTGATTCCTTTCATTATTTTTAAATGGATTCAGGGACAATAGAAAGTGTCTATAAGAAGTCTCAAATTTAGAGAATATAGAATCCATAAAACAACATAATGAATATACATATGGGGGAGAAATATTCATACGTAGAATGAAGATATATCTTATACTCTATTAACAAGAATACATTTGGTTGAATTGTGATATATGGGTAGGTGAGATGGTATAAAAAGTATAAAAAATATAAATAAATTTATCTGATGGAAATTTATGTGGTTTTATATATATAGATAATATAATTTTCCCAAATAAAAATTTAGTCAAAAAAATATTGATTTCAAAGTGATATTGGAAGGAAACCGATATAAGATTACATACATTTAAATTAAAATTTACAGAAAGAGATATCTAGAGATTGATTTATAAATCTATTTAATTTCATGTTGAACATGGACAATAACAAATCCCTAAATATTATATAAACCATGAAAAATAAACCAGATGGTGGATATTAATCATATTATAGTGAAGGTAAATTGAAAAGAATAAACCCTTAGCTTTACCCCAAACATCTATGAAACTAATCTATCATCTTTTATAATAAACATAACCATATTAATCCATTATTTCATAACATTATTCATATTGATAAAATTTTATACACTTCAAATAAAATCACTCATTAGACATATATTAGATTTTAAATATTTATTCTCATTATTAGATGTTTTTATATTTATTATTTCACATCAGTTTCATAATATAAAATTTGATCCACATTCATTGGAAAAAGGTTGGAATTATAAGATTAATCAAGTTAGTAAAATACAAATGTTATAAATATTTATTTACATTCATGTTCATTTTTAAGAAATAATATTTATGTCTTGAGATAATGGAATCCATGAGAAACATGTTATTGTTAATTTAAAAATGATGATGAGTTAATTTTTAATTATCCTTCATTTTTGTGTCACACTTATAAAACCATATACATAAGGTAAATTATACTTTAATATAATATATTTCTATTGTTTATGTTTTGATACTTATTCATGAGGAAGATGATGATATTGGAATGGTATGATTCCTATTTTTGGTAAAACCAACACAGACGTGAACATGATATACAAGTGAATGAGAAAGAGAATAGCGTAACATAATAGTTACATCATTTTAAAAGAATCACAATTTTTCCAAGATAATATAAACACAATGGAGATTTATATTTATATGTTTTTTATTTTAGAAGTTAATATAAAAATATAAAGAAGAACTTATATACTTTAATGAATATTCTCCTTCTCGACATATTTTTTCTCAAAATAATGGACTCATAGCTCCATCTAGAAACCATATTTTACTCAAAATATTGTAATGATTTAGGATATGTAAATTTTTTTTGGATTCAACATATAAATAAATAAAAATAATGGTTTGGGTGGTGTAAATGAGGGTTCCTTTTAAAGGTGAGTTATGTGTTGAATTTTGGAAATTGTTTTTTATATATAAGGTAGTCAATTAAAAAGTTAAATGAAGTAAAAGTATAAAAATAACTGATTTTTACATTCATAATATCATACCCAATATATATATATAAGGTTTCATTTTATTTATTTTATTCTATATTTTCTTTTTCCCTTTTTACCTATTTTTTCATTTACTATAGAAACTCATTATCAACCATGGTAACATGTTTTTACAACCACAAATGAAATTTTCAATATTATATAATTTTAATGTGATAGTAAAAAAAAATATTTTCTTAATCCTATTTAATTTAAAATTATCAAATATTTAAATTGTTAATGAAACATTAAAATATATAGAAAAACATTGTGATAAGAAAATGAATTTTTAACATTAAGCATTATTATTATTATTTCATTTCAATTACTATTTATATGCATCTTAATATTTTTAATACATTACAAAATAAATTTTATTGGAATCATCCTTGAAAAGTGTAAATATAATATATTTAAAAAAAAACATTATAATTAGAAATGGACTATATTCTGATAAGAAATATCCTATTTAGTAGTAATTAATTCTAACCTCATCCCATTAAAATTAATTAGATATACTCTAAAAATTAATTTTTTTTTCAATGTAATGGTATAATAAGGTTTTTTTGAATTTTTAAACACATCATATCATTAATTTTATAATGATTATAATAATAAATATTTATTAAAAGAAATAAAAATTTACTAAAAAAAATTTTTATTTATTATTTTTATTTCATTAAAAAATAATTTATTATTGGTTAATTATATTACGTTTAATTTGTTACTAACAATTCCAACAATTTAATGTGTTATTATTTGAAATAGAGTTTAATAATTTTCCAAGTTTTTCTTAGTTTTGAAAAATTTATTCTTCATCACATTAAATTAAATAAATATTTTTTATAAAAAATAATCATTTTTTTTAAATTTATCATTTTTGTTAAAAATTGATATATTTTAATCAGTGTAGTCAATAGTGTTTGTAAAAATGTTTTAGTTCTCATAGTTACTTAATGTTTTGTAACAAATTTTTGTTTAAGTGTCATTTTATTTAAAAAATGGGCCACCTAATGTGATACACCAAGGCTAGCCCTAAACCAGTCTTATGGGATGTAATGAGTCAAACATGTTAGATTTACTTCTATATATTGCTTGACTAGAGTCATAGGATCGTATGGCTATGTATAAGTCATGCTTAGGCCATGTGTTGACCCAGAGTGGAGGTGGGCCCAAGGTGTGTTCTCACATATGTAAATGGGAAAAATCACATGGTGGAATGGTGTGTGTTGTGTCATTGTTGCTAGTAATCAGTAGCCAACCTGAAAACTGATTGGGGTCAAGTTTGGTAATAAACCGATTAGAGTCATAGCGGAGTTTATGATTTTTGATGAAAAAAATGTAGTTGTTGTTCCAATTTCATAATAATTTATGAACATTTCAATATCTATCAAGTATGGTAGTTATCAACCATCTATTGAAGCTCATGCTTTACCTCTTCCAAATTCTCACCATTTTCCTTGAGTCAATTGATTTCTATAGTTAACCAAATCTATCAACTTTTAATGCTTGCAACCTTCATTGAACACCCAACTGTCACATTAAATTTATATTATCTTGACATAAGGTTCTATTTGATGCCTCCTCTATTGGAACCAGTGACATTTACACATGTTTCTCAAATGAAATGGTTGTTCACTACAATATCATCAATTTCATACCACTAGTAGAACTCATTGCTTGAACTGTTGATCAAAATACACTAGTAGAACACACCAATGGGAGAGAATTCGACTATTATAATTTTTTCCTTCATTTTGTTTCATCAACATACACAACCATTTCATGCTTACCAACATCTAATTTCATTCGAGTAGAGGATGACTATAAAACCACTGGTATATCAATGATTCAATATTAAATCCTCATCCTCAGTTAGCTAACTCCATGGAATAGTAGATTAATTTATACTGGACGATATCTCTTAAAAAATTGTACAAAATTGTATCAACAACATCTTCACTCTTCACTAATGTTCATTTGTTCGTTGGAGGAAGATTCTTTCATCATAATAGTATCACTATACACATAGGCAGTCCTATGTGTCCATCACCAATAGATCTCCAATGAACCACTGATTTTTCGAGTTGCAATGGTAGATCCTTTACCACTGGACAATGTTATAAAAGTGGATACTTATTCATTTTTATATCTCCATTTACCATCATTAGATTTATCAACTACTTGAAATCAATAATAGATCATCCCATCATTACGATTCAATAGTAGATCCTATGTTCTATAAACTAACAGTAGATCCCCCTCATCAAATGATATATCCTATACTCGAATCCACTAGTAGATGAATCTACTACTAAATAATGATATATCTGTAACACCCCGAGCTTCCACGATACGCTTCTCATTCAATAATGCAATAGCTTGCATTGTACGCAAGTTCGAGTTCTAACACACCGCAACTAATCAAAATAGCCGTTATGAATAGTAATAACCACTTTTTAAAATTATAGAAATTTTATATTTCAAAATGGACTTCATTTTTGTATTCGTAATATCAAAATTAGCCTATGTTGAATTTTTGGTATTTTTCTGAGAACTTCTAATTTTTTTATGAATAGTGAAAAATACATAAAAACAACTTTTTTAATCAAAATAATTTATACAGATAAATTATACTATTTAGTGGTTTTAAGGTATAATTAGAAAATATTTTTACCATTTTATCCAATGGTGGTCATTAGAATTAATTTAACATTGAAATTGGACATAAACAATTGCCAAACTTTTGATATAAATTGTTTCTTAAAAACACGCTATTTGTTGTAACAGCGGGAATTAATTATGAAATTAATTAATACAACTTATATGTTTGGAATTTTGTAAAATAGACATCATTTTTGAATTCGGAATATCAATTATAGCTTAGGGTGAAATTTTGGCCTTATTCTGAAAAACTTCAATTTTTGATGAATAGTGAAACCACTAAGTGGTAGTTAAATAACTGATTTTTCGTTTAAATGAAATATTACAACTTCTGTGATTTGATTTTCAAAAATCCGACATACATGGTTGTCATTAAGAAGTAAAATGTGGTTCAATGAGATCAAAATAATTTTTTGGTGAATAGTAACTTTTAAGTTCTTAATCGCGATTAGTGGTAATTAGTGTAGTTTAAGGTATAAATAATACATTAATAATATGAAATGACCTAGAAACATGTCCCAACCTCATTGGTTGAGTCATGGCCGACCAAGACAAGCCATGGCCTAACTTGGGGACCCCATGGATCCACTTTTGTTGGGAAATAACATAAATTACTTTTTATTTAATGTTAAAGTGAAAATGACACTAACATAAATTGTTCTACTAAAACAATTTTTAATTGGGGTTATACAAGTCCAAATTTTGATTATAAATAGTCATTGGAAAGCTAAAAAGATTTCCTACATCATAGTATTTGTTTTATAATTTTTAGACATTAAATAAATTAAAGTATTTATGACATAATAATGATGCAGCGATGACATCATTATTTGACGATTTAAATAAAATGAGAAGATAATGCAAAATCCGAGGCTTACACTTGTCCAAAGCCTATTGGATGAAGATATTTCGAAACCTTATCACCTTAGCCTCGAATTATATAGATGTGGGACCTTTAGAATCCGAAAAGCATTTTGAAATAATGTAACATTTCATTACTTTCCAAAAGTGCCCCTCCTCTCCTCTTATAAAAGGCCCCCACCTCTACCTCATTTCACACACTCTTCAAGCCATTGGCTCGGCCAACCCCTGCCCATTTGCTCTCTCCACATCCCTCTCCTCATCCTAGAGGATTCACTTTGGGCAGAACTCTTCCCAAGGAAGCCTTTAGCTCAAATCAAAAAGAGTTACCCGATTTTGAGGTAATGTCTTTTCTAATGTTGTTTTGTTTTATTTTTCTTCTCCAACCCCCTAAACTCTTTTTATTCATTTCTTTTGTAACAACACCAGTATCCTCAATATACTAGGATGTTGTTATAAGAAGGATTCGAGCTACACTTACACACACCTACATCTAATGGTTAAAGAACATACGGTTTCTGTGGATGGCGAATTTCTGCCTCACGAAACGATGATTGTTCAACACTCATATAACACCTCCAAAGGTGGCCATTAAGATGTCACTATTTTTATATATGATATATAATATGTTTTTGTTTTACTTATGCTTCTGTATTTCTCATTTATGGCATAATTTATGATTTCCATTATGGGTAAAACGCGATAATTTCATTTTAGGAAGTGCGGACTACCGCCCCCTCAAAGTGATTTGAATCGTTAATGCCATGTGTGGGATGTATAAAGGATGGAGTAAATGGTATTATACACTATATTATACTGTAATTATATTATACATTTATATCATTATGATTTCATTCCATTAAATATGAAATTGAAATGAAAGTAGCGTTCATGCGTACGTACGGCTTACCGTCTCCATGAACGGTGCATTTCATTTCTTACCTCTAAATGTTACGTAATATTATAAATGAATGTATATACTGTATATATATGATATATATGATATCTACATCATTAATATAATTCTGGATATAATGGATATTTCACCACATGAACAACTTATAATTATAAGAAGTTTATTGTTGACTCATGTACCAAAGATCGACAAAACGACCGTTATTAACTTAAATAATTACATAATGTTCATAACATTGTAATAAGTGATATAAAAAGGATAATGAAATTGAAAATGGTTCTTAATAAGGTAGATATTAACTCTAGTTTATTATTCAGGAGGTTAAAGAACGGTTGAGTCAAGTCGGACACAAGGTAAGGGAACTTCTTAACCCAACTTCCATTCTTTGGGTTAATCTCCTACTTACAAATTATGTCATGATATTGTTATGTCCTATTTTGTAATTTTACTTTCTTTATGTGTACCTATAGTGAATACACATAATAGATCTATTTTATTTTAAAAATGATCTTTTTAAGGACTTTGTCTCAATCTCCTTTCATTGAGGCATATTTGGCTTTATACACAACTTTCTTTTATACGGTGTATAAACCCCTTTGACTTCTACGGTTATTCAAAAGGAATCTTTTTATACAAAGCGTTTTGCTAAACGACAAAAGGGAATGTTTTTCTTTCCGTACTTATGCGGCGAAAACGACTTCTCCGCCGCCGTGACCATTATTTGAGATCTGGCTTCCTCTTCAAGCCATCATTTTTTTTAATGAAAAATAAATACAAAGTTTTAACTCTCTTTTATTTTGGTATTGAAAATGGTTTTGAAAGCATTTTTATTATATCAATGTGTTGTATTTATATCTTGTGATTGAAATGTGGAAATGTTATGTTTCCTTTATGCCTGTTTTATGAGATACGATTATGTTATGGTTTATGATATGTTTAAACCTATTCATATGAGGAATGCATTGGACTTAATAAGTGACGGGTGGAGCCCGCTATAGCTCCTCGATGCATCGGCAGGTCTCATGAGACAAACTAGTGTCTTGGCACGAGGCCTTGACAAAATCTTATTTGTGGTCTTGGCACGAGGCCTTGACTACGTGGTTATGATAGTCTGGCATTATGCATTCCATCATTATGAAAGTGGTTATTGATATTGCATGTGATTATTCGACCAGTAGAATATCCATGTGAAGAAGTAAATGGCATTATCTCATTTTACTTTTGCCATATTATGTTGAAGTTCAAGTTTGAAAGGCTTTTGTTTTATTTATACATTGCCTTAAATGTTAATGTTTATTTATGAAAGCTTCCGCATTATTGTTATCCTTACTGAGCATCTGAGCTCACCCCTTTCAATGTTTTAATATTTTCCAGGATGTGAAGAAGTATTTTATGAATGACCTGTAGGGATAGTCGGAAGAGGATATGAGTGTGGACTATGGAGACTTTGTTATTGTAGTTTTTCACTTTTTGATGTAATGAAAGACTTATGAATGTATCTAGTGTTTCCAAGGCTACTAAACTAATCGGTCTTTCGAGACTTGATCCTTTGTGATCATGCCAATGTTACGAAGTAATGCACCGACTCTGGGTAGCTGGGGTCGGGGCGTTACAGTTGGTATCAGAGGCAGTTTAGTACTAACCTTGGAAGCTAGATTTAGATAAACTCTGATTAGAGTACATAGCCCAAAGATAGACTTTGAGGATTAGTATAGAAGAACTTCCTAGAATTTTAGTATTGTAGAGATGTTGTGAGTTTTCCGAGCAATACATCCCTGTCTGGATACGAGCAGGTAGAGGTGGCTCTGGCACAGATGTACCTAGGGGTAAAACCCGAAAACACCGCTTTGAGCTAGACTCAAACGGGAACTGGTGCACGACAACGGGCCTTGCTGCACTCTTGGTTATGACACTCCCGGGGGATATGCTTAGGATAATTCTCATTTTCTTTACAAACCATTATGTAAGGTTTATGAGTACATACTTCCTCAAAGGAAACATTTCTTTTTATGATTATGGATTATATCCATAAATAGTTCAATTTATGTTAAGTATTATACAAGTATGGAATTATGTATTTTGATTCATAAACTAATCTGGATTATGCCATTGTTTAGAAATGGCGCCTAGTAGAAGGAATGGAAACTGTATCAATGCACGAACTCCGTGTAGGGATTTCCCTCCTGCTCAAGATAATTATTGTGGACCTGGAGATACAACTGGTGCTGATCAACTTATTACCATACTGGGACAACTCACGCAGGTTATGAATAACAACCTTACTCGTATGGAGCACCCTGATTCGCAACGTGGAGGATCAATGCTAGACCGTTTCATGAGGCAACAACCGCCAACCTTCAATGGGAGTACAAATCCTACAGTAGCTGAGCAATGGATAAATTCCTTAGAGAAAATATTCCATGCCTTGGGGAGTAGTGAAAGGGAGAAGGTTGTCATGGCAGTTTACCGCCTCACTGGAGATGCCGATCAGTGGTGGTCACTGATTCAAAACACAAAGGAAGATGATGACGTATCGAATATGGAATGGAGGGAGTTCAAAGAGCTTTTCTTAGAAAAATACTTTCCTCGTGACCATCGAGCAGATATGGAAAGGCAATTTCTGAGTCTGAGGCAGAAGGAGGATGAGAATGTCGCAAAGTATGAGGCTAACTTTACAAGGTTAGCGAGGCATGCTGCCGATTATATACGTAACCCAAGGAGTAAGATTGATCGTTTCTTTGATGGGTTAAAACCATTTCTCCGACGAGCTTTAGTATCACAATCCTTCTCATCATACGAAGATATAGTCTCATGTGCTATCAAGACAGAAAAGGAATTCTCTAAGTCTTATGACAACAAAGTAAAGCAAGAGAAGAAGAGAACGGTGGAACAAGAGACAGATAAAGGGAAAAAGGGAAAGAAGGATTTTCCATTATGTGATAATTGTGGGAAGAATCACCCTGGTACTTGCCTAAAAGGAATGGGAGTCTGTTATAAATGTGGAGAAAAAGGTCACCAGGCACGTGATTGCAAGGGAAAGAAAGAGGCTGTCAAAGTTGAATGCTACAATTGTAGAGAAATGGGTCATTACGCAAATGAATGTCCTAAGCGTCAAGGAATCTTACCCCAGAAAAGGCCAAGGGATCAAGGACAATCTTATGCTATTACTACAGTTGAAGCAGAATAACTAATGTATTGATGCTTTCGGACTCATGGATTATATTCTGGTTATTAGAATAATGTGATCTATAAAAGGATTGTACTGCAGTACTTGTTGGTTTCAGTAAGGTTTTAATATGATTAAGGTAATCATATTTTTAGTATGTGACAATAAGAGAAACTTTTCTTTGTTTGGGGAATCTGATGTTACAATTGATTTTGGAATTAAGAGACCTTTTAGAGAAAGTTTGGACAGAGGTATTTTGGATAACTATAAATGTTGGGATGGATTAAGTTGAACTTTGAATAGTATTGTTTAAGGTTAAAACTTTTCTGAAGATTATTTCTGGAATACTATAATACTATATTTTTAGAAAAAGGACAACCTGCAGGGTGGGGAATAACCCGTCGCGTCGGACACAGCTGCAGGAATCGAACCCACAACCATAGTGCGACAAGCCTTTATTTCCTACCACTAGCCTACAGGAAGTCCCTGGTTATTACAAAATCGTTTTACTAATCTAAATGGTATGTGTTAACATTTGGAACCTTATACAATTAGGATAAATAGAATATTTTTGAGTTCCGTTACCATTTGGAGTAAAAGTTGGGTTTGTGGTAAAAATTTATTAACGAATGAAAGTATACATAACAAGTATGTATATTCCCCTACGTTCTTAGTAAATCTCATAAATAAATTCCTCAACATAATAAAAGGTAACTTAAAACAAAAATGTTGTCGGTTAACTTTTCCAACTGGGGATTCAATGACCGTTTAACCAATCACAAGTTTGTGATTTTCTTATGGTTAAACTTTCTCCTAATCCTGTTTTCTATAACTCTCCATCAGACCTTGATGGTTTGTTTCTCCTCCATATCCATATTTTCATAGAATCCTAGAATGGGCTATATCGGGTGACCTTTGTACTTATCCTGCTTTCTTTTAATGTTATATATTTATTAACCTTATATCCGATGTGGGTTTTCCACAAAGGTATTTTCTATTTTCAGCCTTTTATTATCAAAGAAAAATTTCAAATTGCGAGGACGCAATTTATTGAAGGAGGGGAGAATGTAACACCCCGAGCTTCCACGATACGCTTCTCATTCAATAATGCAATAGCTTGCATTGTACGCAAGTTCGAGTTCTAACACACCGCAACTAATCAAAATAGCCGTTATGAATAGTAATAACCACTTTTTAAAATTATAGAAATTTTATATTTCAAAATGGACTTCATTTTTGTATTCGTAATATCGAAATTAGCCTATGTTGAATTTTTGGTATTTTTCTGAGAACTTCTAATTTTTTTATGAATAGTGAAAAATACATAACAAAAACTCTTTTAATCAAAATAATTTATACAGATAAATTATACTATTTAGTTGTTTTAAGGTATAATTAGAAAATATTTTTACCATTTTATCCAATGGTGGTCATTAGAATTAATTTAACATTGAAATTGGACATAAACAATTGCCAAACTTTTGATATAAATTGTTTCTTAAAAACACGCTATTTGTTGTAACAGCGGGAATTAATTATGAAATTAATTAATACAACTTATATGTTTGGAATTTTGTAAAATAGACATCATTTTTGAATTCGGAATATCAATTATAGCTTAGGGTGAAATTTTGGCCTTATTCTGAAAAACTTCAATTTTTGATGAATAGTGAAACCACTAAGTGGTAGTTAAATAACTGATTTTTCGTTTAAATGAAATATTACAACTTCTGTGATTTGATTTTCAAAAATCCGACATACATGGTTGTCATTAAGAAGTAAAATGTGGTTCAATGAGATCAAAATAATTTTTTGGTGAATAGTAACTTTTAAGTTCTTAATCGCGATTAGTGGTAATTAGTGTAGTTTAAGGTATAAATAATACATTAATAATATGAAATGACCTAGACACATGTCCCAACCTCATTGGTTGAGTCATGGCCGACCAAGACAAGCCATGGCCTAACTTGGGGACCCCATGGATCCACTTTTGTTGGGAAATAACATAAATTACTTTTTATTTAATGTTAAAGTGAAAATGACACTAACATAAATTGTTCTACTAAAACAATTTTTAATTGGGGTTATACAAGTCCAAATTTTGATTATAAATAGTCATTGGAAAGATAAAAAGATATCCTACATCATAGTATTTGTTTTATAATTTTTAGACATTAAATAAATTAAAGTATTTATGACATAATAATGATGCAGCGATGACATCATTATTTGACGATTTAAATAAAATGTGAAGATAATGCAAAATCCGAGGCTTACACTTGTCCAAAGCCTATTGGATGAAGATATTTCGAAACCTTATCACCTTAGCCTCGAATTATATAGATGTGGGACCTTTAGAATCCGAAAAGCATTTTGAAATAATGTAACATTTCATTACTTTCCAAAAGTGCCCCTCCTCTCCTCTTATAAAAGGCCCCCACCTCTACCTCATTTCACACACTCTTCAAGCCATTGGCTCGGCCAACCCCTGCCCATTTGCTCTCTCCACATCCCTCTCCTCATCCTAGAGGATTCACTTTGGGCAGAACTCTTCCCAAGGAAGCCTTTAGCTCAAATCAAAAAGAGTTACCCGATTTTGAGGTAATGTCTTTTCTAATGTTGTTTTGTTTTATTTTTCTTCTCCAACCCCCTAAACTCTTTTTATTCATTTCTTTTGTAACAACACCAGTATCCTCAATATACTAGGATGTTGTTATAAGAATGATTCGAGCTACACTTACACACACCTACATCTAATGGTTAAAGAACATACGGTTTCTGTGGATGGCGAATTTCTGCCTCACGAAACGATGATTGTTCAACACTCATATAAC
The DNA here is from genome assembly GCA_963277665.1 of Viscum album. Lineage (NCBI taxonomy): Eukaryota > Viridiplantae > Streptophyta > Magnoliopsida > Santalales > Viscaceae > Viscum > Viscum album. The sequence continues at coordinate 137,528,834 of OY728131.1, forward strand.
ACCTCCAAAGGTGGCCATTAAGATGTCACTATTTTTATATATGATATATAATATGTTTTTGTTTTACTTATGCTTCTGTATTTCTCATTTATGGCATAATTTATGATTTCCATTATGGGTAAAACGCGATAATTTCATTTTAGGAAGTGCGGACTACCGCCCCCTCAAAGTGATTTGAATCGTTAATGCCATGTGTGGGATGTATAAAGGATGGAGTAAATGGTATTATACACTATATTATACTGGAATTATATTATACATTTATATCATTATGATTTCATTCCATTAAATATGAAATTGAAATGAAAGTAGCGTTCATGCGTACGTACGGCTTACCGTCTCCATGAACGGTGCATTTCATTTCTTACCTCTAAATGTTACGTAATATTATAAATGAATGTATATACTGTATATATATGATATATATGATATCTACATCATTAATATAATTCTGGATATAATGGATATTTCACCACATGAACAACTTATAATTATAAGAAGTTTATTGTTGACTCATGTACCAAAGATCGACAAAACGACCGTTATTAACTTAAATAATTACATAATGTTCATAACATTGTAATAAGTGATATAAAAAGGATAATGAAATTGAAAATGGTTCTTAATAAGGTAGATATTAACTCTAGTTTATTATTCAGGAGGTTAAAGAACGGTTGAGTCAAGTCGGACACAAGGTAAGGGAACTTCTTAACCCAACTTCCATTCTTTGGGTTAATCTCCTACTTTCAAATTATGTCATGATATTGTTATGTCCTATTTTGTACTTTTACTTTCTTTATGTGTACCTATAGTGAATACACATAATAGATATATTTTATTTTAAAAATGATCTTTTTAAGGAATTTGTCTCAATCTCCTTTCATTGAGGCATATTTGGCTTTATACACAACTTTCTTTTATACGGTGTATAAACCCCTTTGACTTCTACGGTTATTCAAAAGGAATCTTTTTATACAAAGCGTTTTGCTAAACGACAAAAGGGAATGTTTTTCTTTCCGTACTTATGCGGCGAAAACGACTTCTCCGCCGCCGTGACCATTATTTGAGATCTGGCTTCCTCTTCAAGCCATCATTTTTTTTAATGAAAAATAAATACAAAGTTTTAACTCTCTTTTATTTTGGTATTGAAAATGGTTTTGAAAGCATTTTTATTATATCAATGTGTTGTATTTATATCTTGTGATTGAAATGTGGAAATGTTATGTTTCCTTTATGCCTGTTTTATGAGATACGATTATGTTATGGTTTATGATATGTTTAAACCTATTCATATGAGGAATGCATTGGACTTAATAAGTGACGGGTGGAGCCCGCTATAGCTCCTCGATGCATCGGCAGGTCTCATGAGACAAACTAGTGTCTTGGCACGAGGCCTTGACAAAATCTTATTTGTGGTCTTGGCACGAGGCCTTGACTACGTGGTTATGATAGTCTGGCATTATGCATTCCATCATTATGAAAGTGGTTATTGATATTGCATGTGATTATTCGACCAGTAGAATATCCATGTGAAGAAGTAAATGGCATTATCTCATTTTACTTTTGCCATATTATGTTGAAGTTCAAGTTTGAAAGGCTTTTGTTTTATTTATACATTGCCTTAAATGTTAATGTTTATTTATGAAAGCTTCCGCATTATTGTTATCCTTACTGAGCATCTGAGCTCACCCCTTTCAATGTTTTAATATTTTCCAGGATGTGAAGAAGTATTTTATGAATGACCTGCAGGGATAGTCGGAAGAGGATATGAGTGTGGACTATGGAGACTTTGTTATTGTAGTTTTTCACTTTTTGATGTAATGAAAGACTTATGAATGTATCTAGTGTTTCCAAGGCTACTAAACTAATCGGTCTTTCGAGACTTGATCCTTTGTGATCATGCCAATGTTACGAAGTAATGCACCGACTCTGGGTAGCTGGGGTCGGGGCGTTACAATATCAATATACCACTATGTATTCAAATATTCCATTAGTTCAAAATAGTTTTTTTATAAATAATATTTTTCATATTTTTTAATTTATTTTATTAAAATAAATATTTAGTTACATTTTTCATTATTTTGTTTGAAATATTGTTATATTTTATGTACAAAACCCATGGGAATATTTTTTTCATATATACCTGAAGTATATATATTCTTCTGAGGCTTCATTTTATAACATTTTTTCTATCCTAATAAACATGAATTTTATTTATTTTATTTTAACTATTTTATTATAATGTTTTTTATATATCTATTATCCATAATATTTTAATGGTTTTATATTTATTTTTAATGAATAAATATAGAACGTGATTGTTCTTTTTTATTCATTACGGCGTTTATTTTAGAGGTTTACAGTTATATTATTTTATTGTTATGTTCTAAAACATTCATATATATATATTAGTTATGAAGATAGTCCAAGAAGATGTTTCATAATGATGCAGGATTGATTCATTAGAGATATATTCAAGGGATGAAAAAGTTCTACATTGATCATTAAATAGATTTGGTGATATATTATTTTGAAACAATTATTACAACTCTCATCCAGTCAAGAAACTATTGAAACATTTTTTCTATGGTTGTGATTACAAAATCACTTAATCATTTTATATTTTTCTATTTAAGAGATCCATTTTCATCAAGATTTATCATATTTCAAATTTTATCATATTTTGGTGTCATTATATTTATTTTTATGTAATATTTTACCTATTCTATTTGTAATTCTTAAATATAGGTTTATGAATTTCCCAACAAAATCACATCATACATTGTTTGGTTATTCCACCACCAGATATGATGTTTGGGTTGTATCTCCTTATCAAATTTCAGGTCATATACTAGGTTTAGTCTCTTGAAAAAAAATAAAAGTTTTTACCTATAGGAATTTCTAACGTGCAGTTTTTGTAACATGTTCTCACATCTTAATGTGTGTTTCGAAGTGGGTAGTAATATTATTTTTTAAGTAGAGAATAATGATAAGTGGACTAGGATATTTATTATCTAAAAACAATATAGATATATTTTATCTATAATTTTATTTCTACTTCGCTTATTTTCAAGAAGACAGTAATCACTATATATAATTATTTTATAAAATATGATTTATTTTTAATAAATGTGTCAAACAATAATTCACCATACTATAGTCATAATTTTTTTCGCTATCAATAATTTTTTTAATCATAGGGTGGTTATTCTTTAAAAGGATATTTAGCCTCTCATATTAATTCCATTTTTTATTTCTAACTCTACGATATCTTGATATCCAAGACATTAAAATAAATGGAATAATAGAGAAGGCTTCTTCTAATTTGAATGTTGTAAATGTGAATGATTGATGAATCCCACAAAACCACCATTAATCTATGGAAGTGTCTAAAACTATTAGAAAGATAGAATAGAATCCCATATGAAATAGATTACTGTGTATCACTAGATTATTATGGATAATATATATGAGCTTCCCAAAGATGATATGGAGACACTTATAGGTAAGTACATGGTAAAATATTTTTTTAATTATAATGTTAAAAATATTTTGTACTATGATATAAGTAGAAGTGCTTATATTCATGTGTAAAATTATAATATATCTTAGGATATATATAGAATACATAAACTGACTAATTATAAAATGTAAAATCTCATAAGATCCAATCTAGGAATGGTCTAAGAACAATTCTAGGATTTTATGATGGGAGATGAAGAATTAGTAAACCTAATTTTCAATTGGATTGCTTGTATTAAAAATGGTATCTATGATCTTGGAGATGTTTTAAAAAACACAACTCATATGGAAACAGTATTGAGATCTATACCAAAAATATGGATTGAAAAGATGGTGTCCATTGATGAGATTAATTTTTTTAAAGAGTGTCCCATAGATGAACTAATATGTTATTTATTGCAGTATAATATAGAGTTAAAGAACATTTAAAATAAAGAGTCTACAAAGAGGAAAGGTATTTCCTATAAATATAATGTTATTGATACCTCTAATTCTAAAGTGTATGAGTTCATGAAAAGTGATAAGTATATGGCTCACTTTAGTAATAAGTTTTTCCATGTTCGTGAAAAGAAATTGTGGAAATAAGAAATTCATAAAGAATTCAATAAAAGAATACATAAATGAAAAAACCAGTAATAATAATGATGTTGCAGAATTAACATGTTATGAGTGTAGAAAGAAAGGTCATGTATTGAATGATTGAAAAAAACTAAAAAATATAAAGAAAGAAAAATAAGAATAGATATAAGAAAAGAAGCCTTTTTTGGAGTTCAGGAGTGCTCAGATAGTTCTGAACCAAATAGTGATTATAGAATAGAAAATGAGACATGTGATATTTCTATGATAGGTATACAATGTTGGTTAAATGACTTTCTCCTTAATTCGTTAATAAAACCTATAAATATTGGCCTTAATTATTAATATGAAAATGAAAATTAAATTTTATCTAATTAATGTTCTAATTATAATTATGTGAATTTCAATGTTAAACACCTACATAAAAATAATGATGAATTTAAAAATGATTTAGTTAGGATAATTGAAAATTATAATAATAAAATTAAAAATATGAAGTTAATTAAAGAAAATTTAAAAATAAAATGGGAATGTGGTAATCTGAAAATTTTTGTTTCCCAAAATGATAAATCAAAATATACATAAGATTTTAAATTATTAAAAAGAAATGAGTTAAATGAAAAAACTGAAAATTATTCTTATATTAATTGATAATATTTCTAAAAGAAAATTTAATTTTGTTCAGAATGATTAAACAAAAGTTGATTTTTTAATGAAATTATATATGAAAATAAAAAAGTTCTTAATTCAGATTTTGGATATAATGATTATTCTTATATAGATTTAGGGACTATAAGAATAGATTATGAATTTGAAATATCATGTTGAAAATATTAAAGATAATTTATCTGCTTTTGTTAAAGGTAAATAACAATTTGATAAGATGATGTATTTAATGTAACTAACCATATATAACAATGTTTTTGGATATAATAATTTATAACAATGTATAATAAGAAAAAAAAATAAAAGATGAAATAGAATTATTTACATTGAATTTTATTTTAATTATAGAATGAATGAGAATTATTCCATTGCATGTTCAATGATATTTACAAAATCATTTTGACATAATAGAAGTTTCACTTCTGCAGATTTATTTTCTAATCAACCCACTAATAAATGGTTTTAATCAATTTAGGTGATAAACATTTTTCCAACTAATCAAGTTGAATCAAATTTATAATTGGTTCAAAATTCATATATTTGATTCTTTAATTTCAGAAAATATTCCATAGATGTCTCAAAGACACATGATATTTATAGAGGGGATACTCTAGGAACATGAAATCTGATACTTAAAAATTTATATCATTCAGTTCATGTAATGGTCGAATTTTCACATTTGGTGACAACTCTAATAGTCAAATTATAGGTATTGGGGATGCAATTTTTTCTAAAAAATATATTATTTAAACATTATTATATGTACATGGATTAAAAAAATAATCTTATATGTATATAAAATTCATGTGATGATGGATTAAATTTTATTTTTGAAAAATATAATGGTAATTTTTACAGAAATAAAGTAGTTTTATATTCTATAAATAAAAATGAAAATGTATGCACTATTGATATCTATAATATAACCAAAAAAGATTATTGTTTGAATATGTTTGAATAAGATTAAATTCAATGACATAAGAGGATTTCACATGAAAATTTCAGACTATTAAAGAAAAATTCAATGAAAAAAAAGTTCTGGAACTACCAGTGTTACATATATGTATATATGCATAATGTGTGATTACAATTTTAAATTTAATAAAAAAAAAGAGAGAATTAAATATATTAATTATGTTAATATAACCAGATGATTATGAAAATTACATCATTAATTGTTTATAATGAAAAAAATGTTAGATAGGGTGGTAATATGTATGTATTTATAATTATAGATGACCGCATTATATTCTTTTGGATTTATTTTATATCCAATAAAAATAAAATTTTAACCAAATCTTCTTTTTTCGGTAAGCTTATTCAAAATTTCAAAAATCGTTCAATCATCTATATCATAAGTGATATAGGTGGTGAATTTTTTATTTTAGAATTTGATATATTTTATGAAACAAAAGGGTATAAACTTTATTTTTAATCCCCTAACATAACAAAAAAATAAACATTATTTCATGGTGGTTTTACGTGTTTTTATGCAGGTTTATGGAAAAAATACCTTGATTTTAGTGGCGTATGAAAGTGCCAACAAATATAAATGTTTTTTACCAAAATAAACGTCACTAAAACGTAACAAAGCACATCTAAATTAATTTTTTTTCATATTTAGTTGCATTTTTAACCACAACCCAAAACAATCCCATAATATATCATCGATTAAAACAATTGTGGAATAAAAAACCTTAATTTATCAACGGTTTAAACCACCTCTATATGAAAAATTTGATAAAAAACAAGCTACCAAATCTTTATCCCCAGAAAAAACCATGAGAAAAAAAATGCACAGAATCAAATAAAAAATAAAACACAATATAAAAAATGAAATACACCATAATCAGAGTATAAAACATATGAACATAAGGAATGTTACACTATACTACCATCATAGCACACATATCCAATTCACATACAATAGCACTTTGTATGGTCCACTCTATTCCACAAATGAAAAATGAAAAACTCCCTCCACTAATCACTAGATGATGATGATCTCTACTCATCACCCTCTCCATGTACATCTATACTTACTGATACTTACACCTCTGAGACAATTATATTGAAAATTAAACAATATTTTATATTTATATTTAATATTAAAATCGATAAAATATTATGAATTAAATGATTTTGAAGTTGTGTGATTTACCCGAACACCACTAGTCTTCTATTCAATATCATTGTGGAAGGATGCAATCATCTTATGATATAAATAAACCAATGATTTATACAAAGAAGATATCTAAGCCCCCAATTCCTTAATTTTGCTTTTCATAGAAACAAAATCTTTCTAATTATCTTAGGCTAGGGAGTTCTCGTAACCAGTAGTATAAAAAGCTTCAATTATTAATGTCCTACCAAAGATCTCTGGTGGTGCTGGTCCCAATCCCATCTCGTGCACTTGACCAGGATGCTCTTACCCCCAGAATTTACCAATTGCGTCATCCTGTGAGCCTGAGAAGGACTGCATGGGATTGGCATCCTGCAGTTATTAAATTTTTACATATAAATAAAATATCTATCATATTAAAATAATTATATATTAACATAGTTATAATTGATAATAAGTTATTATAATGAAAACTGAATTCATACCCCAACTTCCATTGTAAGATTGTTAACAAAACTCCCATACTATTTTTATGAATATCCACCCTCACAACAATTTAGGATTCATGGTGCCCGAAATTCTGTGAAGAAATTAGAAAAGATAAATCAATAATTTTAAATATTGAACAGATAATATTGTCTTATAAATATTTAGAATAATGAAAAAACAACCATAGTCAACCAGATTCTAGAACAAATCTTTAACCCCACAATGTTAGGGATGATTTTCTGAACCAGAATCGATGCATTATTCCTTGATGCATCCAGAAATAAATAAACTTTACTTTAATAGTAACTTATAAAATTTCATCTCCTTGTCATATGCATGTATGAATGTAAATTGAGATTAATATAATAATATATATTAAAATAACACATGCTTCCCATCACAATTACTATCACTAAATACGTTCGATGGATCTATAGGTACCCCATTGGGTACCATATCATACAATTGTTTAGAACTCAACAAAGTGTCATTGAATTCATTCCATAATCTCCAATAAAAATCTTTTCATTTATTTCCCAAATATTTCAATTTCCGTTTTCATGTTATCACATCAGCAATGAGAAAGTGATAAATTATCTATATAAATAGATTCATTTTGAATATATTAGATTTTTATAAAATAATTACAATTCAATTACATCATAATATATTAAAAGTGTTTTTATGTGTTAAAAAAATTCATTTTTCTATGATGAATGTTTATAACACCAATAATCATATGTAATCAGAATTGTAATGAGCACCACTACTAGATAGCCTAATATTAGGCCAAATAATCCCACAAAACAATCCATAGGGATCCCATAACTGTTCAATGGAAAAAAAACCTTTAGCCTCTATAGATTTTAGACATATAAAATTTTCATATTTTTCTCTGTAGTTATACTGTTTTATAATTTTTATGAAAACACAACAAGTATTATAAAAAATGTGACACAACATTATTCATATTAAAACTTTTACCTATAACAGTCACCCTCCAATATCTGCATTATAAACTAGGATTGACAGCCTACTCCCTTAGTACTGAGTTTGCTGAATTGGGAGGTGTCGCCTGATATTTTTATGGGATGGTGACAGTGGGTGTGAGAGATAATGTAGGGTGTAAAGTAGACGGTGTCTCAGATTCTGTAGGAGGGGGGAGAAAGGTGGATCATCATCTGTTGGTATGGTTTAGGGAACATTGACTAATATTCAAATGACATCAGTATAACACTTCCTCCTTGGAATTCTTATCATTTAATACAAAAATACACCACATGATTTTTTTTGGTTTATGATGAATAATTTGAAGATAAATTGTGTTACAAAAGAGGAGTTCAACCTGATTTATAAAATATATAAGTGGACTTTGTATATTATAAAAATATATAAAAATAATCATTAAACTAAAGAAAAACGGATGAATTCAGTTAAAATAATATAGTTAGTGATCATATGTCCACCATATAGACTAATATTATATAGGATTAGTAGATATAATCATGCATATCACTGGATGAATAAAAAAATTTTGATAAAGTTATTAATGATATGAGTTGTGTTAAATACATGAATGTAAAATGTGATCTGATCAAATATAATATGATTGGTAATGTTATTCTAGGGATAAATATCATAAACATGATCTTATAGAAATTTTTCTTCTCCAAAAAAATCAAGGAGGATTTAAATTTCAATAAAAAAAGAACTATAGTAGTGTAAAAGTTATTCCAATATATATGGAAATGATCTAAATGATAAATTCTCATATCTCTGAGGGAAAGAGGCTATAAGATTGGTATTTTAGATATATGATCAAAACATGCTTTATATCTATCATATGTAAGTGAAGTATGGACTCCACAATTTTGATTTCGAATAGGAAGTGTACGTTGAATAAACACATAGTTTTCAAACTAATTAGGATGTAGAAAAACTGATCCAATTATTTATAGCTTTATATGGACTAAATAATGAATCAGGATCTAGGAACACAATTCTGTATATTTATTTATATATTATTTTTACTCAAATAGGTGGGGTCAATCAGAACAACTATATCATGATTTTATAAGTTCAGTGGATATTAGTTCTTTTTCTACATTGATTATATCCTTTTTAGGATTGAATTTCACACAATTCAAGTAGTTTTAAAAATTCCTGTGGTATGAGTTAAATATGTCTCTTATTTCTATATTATATGTTTTCAATGGTCAAAACAGATTTAAATGATAAAATGGAACATTTATTTGTAGAAAATTATGCTAATTACGAGCTAAAACGACTTTAGATGGATGATTATAAAATAATTTATACTCTAGTGGAATCCCAAATGAAATATTACAAATATGTGGTTGAAATATTTATTTTTATAATACCTTAATTAACTCACCCCTTTCAGGGTAAAACCTTAATAAACGCCAAATAATTTCCATATATTATATCTCGATCATTCTGGAAATACACCTAAAAATTAGTTCAATTATCTTAGAAATTGGAGTATTAGAACCATTAAGGAAGGTATAAACTCCATATTGAACCCCAAAAGTTTAACTAGATATATAGTTAAATATAATTTCATGCCTCAATTTTAATCATAGAATAACTAAGAGTGTATGTGATAAGAATGGTACCTCTAATTATAGATAGAAAAATATAAACGTCATCCTCCTCAACCTCCAATAAAATATCATTGTGTTTCCCAAGATTCTTATAATTAGTTGACGTTAATTTAAAATGAATCCTCAAAACTCTAATCCAATACACTAACTCATTCAACATTGGTACCCAATATTTCTTCCCTAATATAATCATGTGATTTTAATGTCACCACCACACTTCCATGAGATCTAGTCAAAATAATTCCTAAAATGGACCACCATCCTATAATAATTAAATAAATGAGGTGAAAATTGGAACATATTCATCCTATTTCCATCTTCTCCACACTAGAAGAACTCTAATTAGAACGTTCCATAGGAATTTTGAGAAGGTTCCCATGTTTATTTCCTTTTTTTGTCTTTCCAAAAAATATTATTCTTGCTAAATTATCCCTTCCCTCCAATAGACTAAAATATGAAATAGAATAAATTAATCATATTGGCATCATATTCCCCCAAATTATTTTCTGAAAATGATATCCACTTGATTGTTATGGATATAGAAAAATAAAACTAATAAAAAACCTCCAATAAAAATATTGTAATAAAAAACAGTTACATAGACCATTCAAGGGGTAAGATTTTAAAATGTAGGAATAGATTAACATAACTTAATTGATGGATCCTACAATTCACTAGATACCACTAGACCTCCAATGGGTCTACAGGACCATAAATCAAACATGACCAATTTTAAATTAATTAACTAAACACTGAAATTCAAAATCCTAGAATGGAATAATCAAATACTAACACATTAAATAGAATAATGGTTCTAAAACAACAAAAAATAATGTATAATAAAATCCCATAAAATTATTTTTAATTACCTAACCTAAGTAGTAGTGGTAGTGACTGTTCGGGGGAGATAAGGGTTGATGACATGGGCTTGGGCTCGAGTAACTCACAGGGGAAAGAGGGGAATATGGGATAAGCAGGACAACAATGAGGGGGAGAATGGAATTTGATTGGGGGATAGAGAGTGGATGGTATAGAGGGGGAGATGGGAATCCAGTGAGGGTAATAAAGGGGACGACAATGAGGGAGGGGGGAGTCGGTAGCAATGGTGAGTGAGGGGCCGATGACGAGGGGAAGAAGCAGAGTTGGTGAGAGGGCTTCATGGGGTTTGGGGAAGAGGGGGCCTAGGGGTGATGGGCTCTAGGTATAGGTAAGGCGGTGGTGTATAAGTGTTGATGATTAAAAAAATTATTTTTTGGGGGGTTTCATAGACTACTACTAATAAACCTCCGATAATAACTGATTTTTTTATTATGGTACATAGATTCATTTTGATTAAATCTATTAATTGACATGTTCATGTCCTTAAATGTTATTTTTATTATATATATATTTTTAAAAAATTAATATTATGAAATCTTTAAAGGATTTAAAACTAAAGTTGTATATTTTACGGTTTTTAGTTGTAAATTTTATATCTTAAATACAAAATATAATTTAGAAAAATTTTATTCTAAAAGTGAATAAGGGATAATTATAGGATATTCGAATTCTAGAATTCATATAGAGTTTTCATAAGAGGAAAAATATAGTTTCTTGAAAAACCTATGAATGTTAAGATTAATGAACAAAATTCTAATAAGCATGATTTTTATTCAAACCATGAAAATTATGAATTTAGATAATTTAATTTTGGTGAAGCCAATGAATATGATATTAAAAATTCATCAGTTTATGAGGAGAATATTTGCAACATCCCAGACCTAGATTCCACTCAATAATGCCCCGAGCCCAGTTGGCCACATGGACTCAAGCAGAACTCCCAAATTTCAATAGGCTACCGATTAGGAGTGAGAGCCCATATGTGTCTATGGAGAGACTATTCCTCCAATAAAAATGTGTAACATTATGGAATCAATTACATAAAATTAGTGGATGCAGTATAATAACCATAAAAAATAAACCGTGGAAGACTAATTTTTAAACAATGTTTGAAGACATCTCATATAGAAAATGATAATAATGTAATTTTTCTAAAAAAATAGTGGAAAAGGTATAAATTGGAAATATATATTATATATAAAAAAGTATAAAAAGGAAAATGTATCTCTGATAGCATCAAAAGCCTAGTCTGTAATGCCCCAAACCTAGTTACCCAGAGTCGGTGCATTATTACGTATCATTGGCTTGATCACAGGAGATAAAGTATTGAAATACCGATTAGTTTTGTAGCCTTGGAAGTATTAGATACATACATAAGTTTTACATTACATCATGAAATAAAGAAAAACAACATTGTTCCCCTATGAACACACTCATATCCCTTTCCCTATTCGTACTGGTTAATCATGATATACTTCTTCACATCTTGGAAAAAATAAAACATAGAAAGGGGTGAGTTCAAATGCTCAGTAAGGATAAAAATATAGTGGAAACATTCCTAAATAAGAATAAACATTTAAGGCAATGTATAAGACTAAAACACAAACCTTTTAAACATAAATTTAAGCATAATATGGAAAATATAAATCGAATAATGAAATTTACATATTCACATGGATATTCTGCTAGTCGAATAATTTCATGTAATATCAATTGATAATTTCACAATGATGGAATTCATAATTCCAGACGTCATAACCACATAGTCAAGGCCTCGTTCCATGACTATACATAAGATTTTATCAAGGCCTTATTGCAAGACACTAGTTTCTCTCATGAGACCTACCAATGAATCACAGAGATATAGTGGGATCAACTCATTACATACTAAGTCCAATGCATTCCTCATATGAAACGGTTAAAACATAATCTAAACATTAATATTAAAACTAACATAAGAAATGTCAATATTTTAACTCAAAACCATGAATGGTATAAAAATAACACATCTATAGTCAAACATAACTCATTCAATAAAATTTGGAAGATTTTATTGTAATAAATAAACCTCATTTGATAATAATGAAGGATATTGACGTAGATGAAAATAATCAATAAAACTATTTGAGGGAAATATCCCCTTTTTCTTGAAAACATTTAAAAGTCTCACTATTTATCCAGACGATATTTAAAATAGATTTTTGAATCAAAGTGTCCCATAATAATTTGATACTTTTAAAAGGAATTTTAATTTTAAAAATTTCACATCCATTTAAATACAATCTTAAAACCATTTTTGAAATACGTACATTAATGAGAAACATTTAGAAGAATAAATATTTAAAACATTAAAAATGATATTTTAGTTAGAATTCCTACAAAAAATGAGAGATGCTTGAATACAAATATTTAAGGTAATAAATACATTATAATATCATGAGAATAGATGGATTCATGATATACAATGTTAGAGTATAGTATATACACCATATAGAAGTGAATTGGCACATAACAACAGTGATGTCTCAATGGAATGTAAGTTGAGATAAAATCCCTTATAAAGACTGTATCCTTAGGTTAATGATAAATCAATGACATAATTATTTTTTACGAATATAAATATACTCAATATGATTGGATATTCAGCGTATATTAATCAGAGGACATTCATAGATATTATTTTGTAAAAACAACACCAATGACATGGATGTTTAACTCAATGAATAGAAATTGAGTTAAAATTACTCTTATCAAGTTCATATCGAAAACTTGAAAATTTATCAATATAGTGATTATGTGTATCAAATGTATATGCAAGAAAAGGGGATTTTAAATTAATATATATGTAAATAAATTTTTATTTCACACATAATCTTGGAGTAAAATAATCAATGAAGTTTGTGTCAAACCCAATGAGTGGAAATTTAAATTAGAAATTCCCTTAACGATTTGGTAACTTACGAATTATAAAACCCATGAAATAAGGATCATACAATGCATATGTCAATTGTAATGCCCCAACCTCAGTTACCCAGAGTCGGTGCATTATTACATAACATTGGCATGATCACGAGAAAGATCAAATCTCGAAAGACCGATTGGTTTAGTAGCCATGGAAACACTAGATATATTCATAAAGTTTTACATTACATCATAAAGTGAAAAACTACTACAACAACATAGTCTCCATATTCCACACTCATATCCCCACATTCTATCCCTGTAGGTCATTCATAAATTATTTCTTCACATCCTGGAAAAAATAAAACACAGAAAAGGGGTGAGCACAAATGCCCAGTAAGGATAGAAATATAGCGTAAACTTTCATAAATAAGAATAAACATTTAAGGCAATGTATAACTTAAAACAAAATCCTTTTAAACTTGAACTTCAATATAGTATGGAAAAAATAAAATAAAATAATTCCATTTACTTATTCACATGGATATTATACTAATCGAATGATCACATGCAATATCAATAACCACTTTCATAATGATGGAATACATAATGCCAGACTATCATAACCACATAGCCAAGGCCTCGTTCCAAGACTACAAATAAGATTTTGTCAAGGCCTTGTGCCAAGACACTAGTTTGTCTCATGAGACCTACCGATGCATCGAGGAGCTATAGCGGGCTCCACCCGTCACATATTAAGTCCAATGCATTCCCATATGAAAAGGTTCAAACATAACATAAACATTCGTATTAAAACTAGAATACGAAATTTCAATACTTTCACCATAAACCATGAATGGTATAAGAATAGCACATCCACAGTCAAACATATCACAAAACCTTCAATACAATAGAGAAGTTTTGTATCATAATAAATCAACTTCAAATAAGAGTAAAATTCATCAAAGGATGATGACATAGATGAAATAAAAACTCTTTTTAGAGAAATATCTCTTTTTCTTTTGAAATAATTTAAAAGTCATATAAAATGAAACATTTTCTTTGAAAGTATTCTTATAAGCTTGTAAGAGAAGCTTCGGCGATTTTATAACGGCGGAAAATAGTTTCACCCGCCGTATAAGTTAAAAAAACATTCTTACTTTAATTCTGTAAAAAGGTTAAAAAACACCTTTTTTAGAAAACGACGGAATGATTCCTTTATAAACCCCTTATAAAAGTCAAAAAAGGGCATAAATGGCTTTAAACCATATTATTGTAAATAGTAAAAATGTTTTGAAATTCATTTTTAAGAAACTTGGTTGTGGATGATAAAGAGATCCGAGTAGATTATTACGTATAAACAACCTCGGATAATGAAGAGATTGTGAAATAACCCTTACCTTGTACTTTTACTTGGTTGGGGTAGGTTAACCTCCTGTATAATGGTGAAATAATTTTTATTAAATTATACAAGAATCATATACATTCATATTATATCATATATGATCTTTTAACATTGCTTTGTTAATAATATCTTAGTATTATCGTCGTTTCAGGTGTTAACTTACTCATTTTCTTTTATATGTTTTGTTACATAAGCCATGTTTTTCATGAATAGGTTGTATATTATTGATATACAGAATGATATCAAGTCCTTAAAAATTATTTTTAAACCATCAAATGATAATTATACTTGAATGGATACGATGGAGAATTAATCTCATCGCGTTCGTGGAGACGGTAGTCCGTACGTACGACGAGCGACAATATCATTCATTTGATATTAAAATAATATATAAATGGATGGTATATCATATATACAGAATCATTAACATGTTATATTTATTATTTACATGAGTTACACATAATTATTATAACCATCCAAATAATAATATATTGAATGACAATTACAGCACGACGTGGAGACGGTAATCCGTACGTACGAACGTATGGTGAAATGTTATTCAAAGGGTGGATAGAATAATGAATATGGTTGTACCATATTTATAATAACATCACAGTATATATATGATACTGGAGTTATTATTTTAGAATGATAATATAAAAGGAAGAAGAAGTAGAAGAAGACAGGAACTTGGAAAAGGGTGGTGAAATCATCACCTCTTCTTCGGGTTCTTCCTTTTGATTTGATCAAAAGGGCTCCTTAGGATGGCTTTCGGATCAAACTAAGTCCTCTAGGTTGTATTGAGGGAAGTTGGCAGAGTATTTGGGTAGAGTTTGGAAGAACCAAAAGGCTTTGAAGGTGTGATTAAATGAGAAGGAGGAGTTCCCTTTTATAAGAGGGGCGAGGGGCACCTTTGGAAAAGCTAGAAATATTAATTTATAATAAATTCATATTCGGTTTCTAATGGATACAATGTTTATTATTTAAATATTAAGGCGTGGATAGGTCGAAAACCATTAAACCAATAGAATTTAGACAGGTTTGGGTTACGATATTAACCTTATCTTTATGTATTAACTCTTAGTTAATTAGTTTCACTTTTAAAATGTCTCTTTGTATTTTTATATTATATTGTTAATAAACTTACTATATACATCCAACCGACCCCCATGTGGTCCATTAATGATATAAATATCATGATATAAGTCTTTTTTCTGAACCTTAGATTTTTAGGAATTGTATATCAATTAATAATATAATATTTGTTTTAAAAACTCTTTTATGTCAGTTTTGACACTATTAAATAGTTGATTTTTATGAAACTAATAAAATAATTATTACTTCGAAAAAAATTAATTAAATCAATCCTAATATGTCATATTATCCTAGAAAATTATTTTAATTCATTTAAAGTCTCAAACTATATTTATTTGGGTATTCATAATATCAATTATGTTAATTTGTCACTATTATGGTAATTACGACATCATAATTGTGTCATAAATAAATTACATTATTTAAAGTCTAAAAATTATAAATAAAATATCAATATGTTGTAAATCATTTTATCTTTCTAATTAATATTTATAGTCAAAAATCCAACATGTATAACCCTATGGAAAAATTGTTTTTCTAAAAGATATATGCTTATGTCATTTTTGTACTTATTTTAACTTAATTAAAATTAAGTGTCCCTATCACCTAAAGGTGGCTCCATGGGGTCCAAAAATCGACCCAAAGATGCCTATGGTCGAACATGTATCAACCAATAAGGCTAGGACACGTTTTAGGGTAATTTAGTATTATTATAATATTATTTTTTAACCTTTATTTACAGGATTTACCCTTAACCATGGTAAATAAAATATGTACCGAAGTAATTATTCAAAATCTCTAAAAATAAAAGTTACCTATTTACAAAATTTGATCATACGGATTTCAAATATGGAATCCATTTTTCCAAATTCAAAACACAGAAGTGGCAGAAAATAATTTAATATTAATTCCCGTTGTTAAAACAAAAACCGTGTTTTTAAGAGATAATAACTATCAAAAGATTAACACTTGTTTATGTTCGGTTTAATTGTAAAATTATGTCCAATGACCAAAATTGTATTAAATGGTAAAAATATATTCTAAATATACTTTAAAACCTCTAAAATTCATAATTTATCACTATTAAGTATTTTGATTAAAAAAGATATTTTTAATTAAAATTTAGTAATTTTCACTATTCATCAAAATATTAAAGTTATCGGAAAAGTACCAAAATTTCACCTCAGGATAAATTAGATATTATGAATCTAAAAATGAAGTCCATTTTGAAATATAAAATATATATAATTTCAAAAAGTAGGTATTACTATTCATAACGACTAGTTTGATTGGTTATGGTGTGTTAGAACTCGGTGTTGCACACAACACACGCTATCACATTATTCAAAGAGAAGCGTACCGTAGAAGCTTGGGGTGTTACATTCTCCCCTCCTTCAAATAATTTCTTCCTCAAAATTTCTAGAATACTTATCACATGAAAAGACTCGGGTGGTTCTTCATCATAAGTTCCTCGGGTTCCCACGTTGCCTCTTCCATCTTATGGTTTCTCCTCATAACTTTTACCAGACGCGTCGTCCAGTTTCTCAGTACTTGTTCTCTTGTATCAAGAATCCTGATGGGCTCTTCGCAATAAGATAGATCAGGTTCTAGTTCTAATTCTTCATAGGTGAGTACATGCGTTGGGTCGGGCATGTATTTCCTTAACAGAGATATGTGGAACACATCGTGAACTTTGGAGAGACTTGGCGGCATTGCCAAATCGGTAAGCTACAGCCCCAATTCATTCTAGAATTTCGAAAGGTCCGATGTACCTGGGAATCAATTTACCTTTCTTACCAAAACATATGACTCCCTTCCATGGAGATACCTTCAGGAAAACATGATCACCGACTTGAAATTCCAAATCCTTCCTTCGATTATCGGCATAGCTCTTCTCCCTACTTTGAGATGCTTTGATGTGATTTTGGATTACCTTCACCTTTTCCATCATTTCCTCCACCAGTTCTAGACCTACAAGTTTTCTTTCACCAACGTCATCCCAACAAGTTGGTGTGCGACATCTCATTCCGTATAATGTTTCATATGGTGCCATCTGAATACTCGAATGGAAGCTATTGTTATAGGAAAATTCTACCAGTGGTAAATACTGATCCCACATACCCTGAAAGTCAAGTGGACAAGATCTCAGCATGTCTTCTAGGGTTTGAATAGTCCGTTCTGATTTTCTGTCTATCTGAGGGTGGTAGGCAGTGCTCAAATGAAGTTCAGTATCCAGGGATTTCTGAAGACTCATCCAGAATCTTGAAGTAAAATGGGGATCACGATCAGAAAAAATTGATAGGGGTACTCCATGAAGTCTCACAACTTCACTAATATATAGTCTTGCTAGACGTTCCAATGGTAGATCTTCTCTTATAGCAAGAAAATGTGCTGACATGGTAAGACGATCAACAATAACCCATATTGCATCGTTCCTTCTAGGAGTCTTTGGTAGCCCCATGACAAAGTCCATCGTAATGTTGTCCCATTTCCACTCCGGTATGGGAAGAGGTTGCATGACTCATCCAGGGTGTTGCCTTCCAGTTTTCACTTGTTGACAAACCATACATCTTGCACAAAATCAGCAATCTCCCTCTTTATATTATCCCACCAATAATGTTCCTTCAAATCTCTATACATTTTGGTGCTCCTAGGGTGTATAGAGAAATTGGAACTATGAGAATCATCCAGCAATTCCCTTTTTAGATCAGGTATATCAGGAACACAAAGTCTCTTCCCGAATTTCAAAATTCCATTTTCATACACAAAATCTCTCAATCTCCCATCATTCATATCATTAATCTTCTTTTGAAATTATCCATCATTAGTCTGAGAACTCTTAATCCTTTCTAGTAAAGATGGTTTGGCAACCATTTGAAAAAGCATTGATGTTTCTCCTTCCCTGGTTATTCCCATGTCCATCTTCACTAGATCCATAAAAATCGGGTCCCTTTCAATTCTCATCACGTTCAAAACTCCATGGTCTTTTCTGATCAAAGCATCTGCCACCTTTTTTGCTTTCCCCAGGTGGTAGTGTATCGTACAATCATAATCCTTGAGTAATTCAAGCCATCTCCTTTGCCTCGTGTTGAGTTCTTTTTGTGAGAAAATATACTTCAAACTCTTGTGATCAGTATAAATCTCACATTTTTCACCATAGAGGTAGTGCCTCCATATCTTCAAAGCAAAGATCACAGTTGCTAACTCGATATCATGAGTAGGATAGTTTTGTTCATGAATTTTCAACTGTCGTGATGCATAGACAATAACCCTATCATTCTGCATAAGGACCCAACCAAGTCCTTTCTTCGATGCATCACTATAAATAACGAACCCATAATTCCCCGATGGTAGAGTCAATATAGGATCATTGACTAATCTTCTCTTCAGTTCTTCGAAACATTCTTCAAACTCTTTTGTCCAAACAAATTTAACCCCTTTACGTGTGAGATTCGTTAGTGGGTTAGCCAATCGGGCAAAATTATGGACGAAACGTCGATAATAACCTGCTAAACCAATAAAACTACGTACCTCATTTATACTCGTCGGGGCTGGCCATTCTTGGATTGCCTTGGTCTTAGAAAGATCAACATAGATTCCATCTTTAGAGACAATACGTCCAAGAAAAGAAATCTCCTGAAGCCAGAATTCACACTTTCTAAACTTCCCATATAATTAATGTCTTCTCAGAGTCTTCAGGATAATGCGCAAGTGATTTTCATGATCTTCGTAGCTTTTAGAGTATACTAAAATATCATCAATAAATACCACCACAAATTCATCGAGATACTCCTTGAAAAATCTATTCATCAGATCCATGAATATAGATGGTGCATTAGTCAATCCAAAAGGCATTACAGTAAACTCGTAATGCCCGTACCTGGTTTGAAATACTTTCTTCGGAATGTCTTCCTTCTTCACACACAACTGTTGGTATCCAGATCAAAGGTCAATCTTTGAAAAGTATTGATCTCCATGAAGTTGGTCAAATAAATAATCAATGCGTGGTAGGGGATAATTGTTCTTTATTGTTATAGCATTGATCTCCCTGTAGTCGATACATAACCTCATAGATCCGTCTCTCTTTTTAACAAAAAGAACAGGGGATATCCATGGGGAAACACTAGGGAGAATAAATCCCTTATTACTCAATTCCTCTAGTAGTTTCTTTAGTTCGACTAATTCTACAGTGTCCATTCTATAAGGTGTCTTCGATATAGGCCTTGATCCAGGAATTAAATCAATGGAAAACTCAACTTCTCATTCTAGAGGATGTCCCGGTAAATCTTCCGGAAATACATCTACAAATTCTTTCACAATAGGTACATATTCTATTTGAACCTTCTTTTCCTCACCCACAGTGATTTCATTCTCTTCCTCCCCAATAATTTAATTTAGTTGAGCTACTGGGGGTGGATCTAGATAAGAATTAGGCTGTGACGATTTTTCTCTAAAGATAAGGTGTTCCTTATCATCATCATCAAGAATCGTAACCACATTCTTCTTACAATAAATCTTTGAATCATAGTCCGAAATCCAGTCCATACCGAGGATTATATCAAACTCAATCATAGTTATGACGATGAGATCAGTAGATAAAGAACATTTATGTGCTCTAATGGGGACTGATTCACAAAACTTTGTTGCAATGATACTTCCCTTGGGAGTTTTAAATGACAACTCCCTTGTTAAATCAAATTGGAAATATCTAATTTTCTTAGCAAACTGGGAAGATATGAAAAAATACGATGATCCAGAATCAAATAATGCATTTTCTAAAATTGAGGAAACCGTTAAATTACCTGCCACCACATCTTTAGGAGCTTCTACCTCAGCAGTAGTGATAGCATAAGCTTGGCATTGATCCCTTGGCCTTTTCTGAGGTAAGTTCTCCTGGCGTTTAGGACATTCATTTTCATAATGCCCCATCTCCCTGCAATTGTAGCACTGAACATTGGTAGCTTCCTTCTTCCCCTTATAATCACGAGCTTGGTGGACTTTTTCACCACACTTGTAACAGACTCATGTTCCCTTCAAGAAAGTACCGGAGTGTTTCTTACCACATTTACCATAGGATGGATATTCAACCTTTCCCTTCTTCCCCTTATTTCCATTCCAAGATTGATCAGCAGGTCTCTTCTTCTCTTTCTTTCTTTTAAAGTCATAAGACTTATAGAATTCTTTTTCGGTTTTGATAGAACATGAGACAATGTATTCGTACGATGAAAAGGATTGTGAGACTAATGCTCGACGGAGAAATGGTTTTAAAACATCAATGAAAAAATCAATTTTACTTCTTGGGTTATGTATATAATCTCCAGCATACCTTGATAACCTTGTAAAGTTAGCCTCATACTTTGAGACATTCTCATCCTCCTTTTGTCTCAGACTCAGAAACTGCCTTTCCGTATCTGCTCGGTGGTCGCGAGGAAAGTATTTTTATAAAAACAGATCTTTGAACTCCCTCTATTCCATATTTGATACTTCATCATCTTCCTTCATATTTTGAATCAATGACCACCATTGATAAGCATCTATAGTGAGACGGTAAACTGCCATGATAACCTTTTCCCTTTCACTACTCCCAAAAGCCTGAAATATTTTCTCTTGGGAAAATATCCATTGCTCAGCTACTAAGGGATTTATACTTCCATTGAACGTTGGTGGTTGTTGCCTCATGAATCGATCTAACATTGATCCTCCACGCTGCAGATCAGGGTGCTCCATACAGGTAAGGTTATTTTTCATAACCTGAGTGAGTTGTCCCAGTATGGTGATTAGCTGATCGACACCAGTTGCATCACCAGCTCCACTATAATTATCTTGAGCAGGAGGAAAATCCCTACATGGAGTGCGTGAATTGATACGGTTTCCATTTCTTCCACTAAGCGCCATTTTTAAACAATGGAATAAACTAGATCAGTTTATGAATCAAAATACATAATCCCATAATTATAAAAAACATAACATAAATTGAACTATTTATGGATATAATCCATAATCATAAAAATGTTTTCTTTGAGAAAGTATATATTCATAAACCCTTCATAATGATTTGTAAAGAAAATGAGAGTTATCCTAAGCATATCCCCCGGGAGTGTCGTAACCAAGAGTGCAGCAAGGCCCGTTGTCGTGCACCAGTTCCTGTTCGAGTCTAGCTCAAAGCGGGGTTTTTGGGTTTTACCCCTAGGTACATCTCTGCCAGAACCGCCTCTACCTGCTCATATCCAGAGAGGGATATATTGCTCGGCAAACTCACAAAATATCTAAAATACCAAAATTCTAGGAAGTTCTTTTATACTAATTCTCAAAGTTCATCTTAGGTCTACGTGCTCTAATCATATTTTATCTAAATCTAGCTTCCAAGGTTTTTACTAAACTTCCTCTGATACCAACTACAACGCCCCGACCCCAGTTACCCAGAGTCGGTGCATTATTACATAACATTGGCATGATCACGAGAAAGATCAAATCTCGAAATACCGATTGGTTTAGTAGCCTTTGAAACACTAGATATATTCATAAAGTTTTACATTACATCATAAAGTGAAAAACTACAACAACAACATAGTCTCCATATTCCACACTCATATCCCCACATTCGATCCCTGCGGGTCATTCATAAATTACTTCTTCACATCCTGTGAAAAATAAAACATAGAAAAGGGGTGAGATGAAATGCCCAGTATGGATAATAATATAGCAGAAACTTTCATAAATAAGAAGAAACATTTAAGGCAATGTATAACTTAAAACAAAAGACTTTTAAACATGAACTTCAACATAGTATGGAAAAAATAAAATAAAATAATTCCATTTACTTATTCACATGGATATTCTACTAATCGAATGATCACATGCAATATCAATAACCACTTTCATAATGATGGAATGCATAATGCTAGACTATCATAAACACATAGCCAAGACCTCGTGCCAAGACTAAAAATAAGATTTTGTCATGGCCTTATGCCAAGACACTAGTTTGTCTCAAGAGACCTACCGATGCATCGAGGAGCTATAGCGACCTCCACACATTACATATTAAGTCCAATGCATTCCCATATGAAAAGGTTTAAACATAACATAAACATTCGTATTAAAACTAGCATACGAAATGTCAATACTTTCACCATAAACCATGAATTGTATAATAATATCACATCCACAGTCAAACATATCACAAAACCTTCAATACAATATATAAGTTTTGTATCATAATAAATCAACTTCAAATAAGCGTAAAATTCATCAAAGGATGTTGACATAGATGAAATCAAAACTCTTTTTAGAGAAATATCTCTTTTTATTTTGAAATCATTTAAGAGTAATATAAAATGAAACATTTTCTTTGAAAGTATTCTTATAAGCTTGTAAGGAAAGCTTCGACGATTTTATAACGGAGGAAAATAGATACACCCACCGTATAAGATAAAAAAACATTCTTACCTTAATTCTGCCAAAAGGTTAAAAGGCACCTTGTTTAGAAAACGACGGAAAGATTCCTTTATAAACCCATTATAAAAGTCAAAAAAGGGCATAAATGACTTTAACCCATATTCTTGTAAATAGTAAAAATGTTTTGAAATTCATTTTTAAGAAACATGGATGTGGATGATAAAGAGATCCCAGTAGATTATTACGTATAAACAACCTCAGATAATGAAGAGATTGTGAAATAACCCTTACCTTGTACTTTTCCTTGGTTGGGGTAGGTTAACCTCCTGTATAATGGTGAAATAAATTTTATTAAATTATACAAGAATCATATACATTCATATGATATCATATATGATCTTTTAACATTGCTTTGTTAATAATATCTTAGTATTATCGTCGTTTCGAGTGTTGACTTACTCATTTTCTTTTATATGTTTTGTTACATAAGCCATGTTTGTTGTGCATAGGTTGTATATTATTCATAGAAATAATGATATCATGTTCTTAAACATTATTTTTAAATCATCAAAGGATAATTATACTTGAATGGATACGATGGAGAATGAATCTCATCGCGTTCGTGGAGATGGTAGTCCGTACGTACGCATGAGCGACAATATCATTCATTTGATATTAAAATAATATATAAATGGATGGTATATCATATATTCAGAATCATTAAAATATTATATTTATTATTTACATGAGTTACACATCATTATTATACCCATCCAAATAAGAATATATTGAATAACAATTACACCACGACGTGGAGACGGTAAGCCGTACGTACGCACGTATGGTGACATGTTATTCAAAGGGTGGATAGAATAATGAATATGGTTGTACCATATTTATAAGAACAACAAAGTATATATATGATACTGGAGTTATTATATTATAATGGTAATAACAAAGGAAGAAGAAGTGGAAGAAGAAAGGAACTTGGAAAAGGGTGGTGAAATCATTACCTCTTCTTCGGGTTCTTCCTTTTGATTTGATACAAATGGATCCTTAGGTTGGCTTTCTGATCAAACTAAGGTCTCTATGTTGTAGTGAGGGATGTTGGTAGAGTATTTGGTCAGAGTTTGGCCGAATCAAAAGGCTTTTAAGGTGTGATGAAATGAGAAAGAGGAGTTCCCTTTTATAAGAGGGATGAGGGGCACCTTTGGAAAAGCTAGAAATATTAGTTTATAATAAATTCATTTTCGGTTTATAATGGCTCCAAAGTTGATTATTTAAATTTTAAGGTGGGGATAGGTCAAAAAACATTAAACCAATAGAATTTAGACTGGTTTGGGTTACTATATAAACCATATCTTTAAGTATTAACTCTTAGTTAATTAGTTTTACTTTTACAATGTCTATTTGTATTTTTATATTATATGGTTAATAAACATACTATATAAATCCAATCGACCCCCAAGTGGTCCATTAATGATATAAATATCATTATATAAGTCTCTTGGCAGATCTTTAGATTTTTAGGAATTTAATATCAATTAATAATATAATATTTGTTTTACAAATTCTTTTATGTCAATTTTGACACTATTCAATAGTAGATTTTTGTGAAACTCATAACAGAATGATTAATTCGAAAAAAATTAATTAAATCAATCTTAATATGTAATATTATCCTAAAAAATTATTTTAATTCATTAAAAGTCTCAAATTATATTTATTTGGGTATTTATAATATCAATTATTTTAATTTTTCACTATTATGGTAATTACTACATCATAATTGTGTCATAAATAAATTAAATTATTTAAAGTCTAAAAATTATAAATAAAATATAATTATGTAGGAAATATTTTTATATTTATAATTAATATTTATAGTCTAAAATCCAACATATATAACCCTATGTAATTTTTTTTCTAAACGATATATGCTTATGTCATTTTTGTACCTATTTTAACTTAATTAAAATTAAGTGTCCCTATCACCTACAAGTGGCTCCATGGGGTCCCAAAATAGACCCAAAGATGACTATGGTCAAACATGTATCAACCAATAAGGCTAGGAAACGTTTTAGAGTAATTTATTATTATTATAATATTATTTCTTAACCCTTATTTACCGGATTTACCATTAACCATGGTAAATAAAATATTTACCGAAGTAATTATTCAAAATGTATAAAAATAAAAGTTACCTATTTACACAATTTGAACATCCTGATTCCAAATATGGAATCTATATTTCCAAATTCATAACACATAAGTGGCAGAAATTAATTTAAATTAATTACCGTTGTTAAAACAAAAAGCGAGTTTTTAAGAGATAATAACTATTAAAAGATTGACACTTGTTTATGTCCGGTTTAATTGTAAAATTATGTCCAATGAACAAAATTGTATTAAATGGTAAAAATATATTCTAAATATACTTTAAAACCACTCAAATTCATAATTTATCACTATTAATTATTTTGATTAAAAAAGTTGTTTTTAATTAAAATTTAGTAATTTTCACTATTCATCAAAATATTAAAGTTATTCGAAAAGTACCAAAATTTCACCTTAAAATAAATTCGATATTCCAAATCAAAAAATGAAGTCCATTTTGAAATATAAAATATATATAATTTCAAAAATAGGTATTACTATTCATAATGGCTAGTTTGATTTGTTATGGTGTGTTAGAACTTGGTGTTGCGTACAACACACGCTATCACATTCTTCAAAGAGAAGCGTACCGTAGTAGCTTGGGGTGTTACATAAATACCCAAAAATCTAATTATATTAGGAAATGAATATAATCATGAGAAGTACATATAACACACAAAAGGAAATAATTGAAAATATAGCATGAATCTCATGGGAATAAAAGTGAGATGAAAACCCCTTACCTTGTACTTTTCCTTAGTTGAGGGCATGTTAACAACCTGTTTAATGGTTAAATAATTTTAATAAAATTACAAAAGAACTATATACATAAATACGATAACATATATAATCTTTTAATATTTCTTTGTTAATAATATATCAGTTGTATCATTGTTTTAGGTGTAAACTGATTCGTTTTTCTGGATATGTTTTGTTACGCAAGTCATGTTTGTTATGGGTAGGATGTATATGATTCATATCCAGAATGATATAACTTTCTTAAACATCATTTTTTTAATCATAAAATTATATTTATTCTTGAATGGTTATGATGGGGAATGAATCTCATCGTGTTCGTGGAGACGATAATCTGGACATACGCACAAGAGATAATACCATTATATTGATGGTGAAATCTTATGTAATTGGTAGGTATATAATATATACAGAATCCGTAACATGTTTTATTTATTATTTACATCAATTATTCTCTTTATAATACCCATTCAAATAATTAAGTGTTGAATAACAAAGTACACCATGACATGGATACAGTAAGCCGTACATATGCACCTATGGTGACTTTGTCATTAATAGGATGGATTGAATAATGAATATGGTTTTACAATATTTACATTAAAATAATTGTATGTAGAAGGTAATGAAGTTATTTTTTTGGGTATGGAAACAACAAATAAATAAGAAGTGAAAGAAGAAATGAACATTAAAAGTGGTGACGAAATAATTACCTCTTTTTCAGGGGTTTTCGTTTTGATTTGATTAAAAGGGATCCTTAGGTTGGATTTATGAACAAAGTAATGAATCTAAATTAAATTGAGGGTTGTTGAGAGGATATTTGAATAGGATTTGTTGGAGTCAAATGGCTTTGGAGGTGTGAGTTTCAGAGAAGGAGAAGTACCCTTTTATAAGAGAGGTGTGGGTCACTTTAGGAAAACCTTGAAATATTATTTTATTATACAATTATATTCCATTTGTAATGGCTCCAAAAGGATTTATTTTGAGGCTAAAGTGGGTATGGGTCGAAAAAATCTCAACCAATAGGATTTATATAGGTTTAGGTCACCATATTTACCTTATCTTTTAGATTTAAATCTTGGTTAAATAGTTTAACATTTGCCTTGTCTGCCAGTATTTTTATATTATATGGTTAATAAAGTTACTAAAAAATTACAAGAGAACCCCGAGAGGATAATTAATGACATATATATTATTATATAAATACTTTTTCCAAACCTTATATTTTTAGTACTATTATATCATTTAATAATATCGTATTTGTTTTAAAAACACATTTATGTCAATTTTGACAATATTTAGTATTTAGTTTTTGTGAAAGTCATAAAAATATGATTTCTTAGAAAAACAATTAATTTAATAAACCCTAAAATGTAATATTAACCTATAAAATTTGTGGAATTTATCAAATCTGTCAATTTTCTTTTATTTTAATATTTATAATATCATTAATTTTAATCTTTCATTAATTAGGTAATTACTACATCATCATTATGTCATACATAAATTTAATTATTTAATGTCTAAAAATTATAAATAAAACACCATGATGTAGGAAATAATTTTAAATTTATAATGAATATTTATAGTCAAAATAATCTTATGTATAACCCTATACTGAAAATATTTTAGTTATTAAAATTTAAATTTTAAACATTAAACTATTCTTTAAATAAAATAATAATATATGTACTAATATAATCCAAGTGGACCAAAAAGATCATATTTTATTCCTAAGGTTTATTTTGGTCAAAATTAACATATCTAATAGAATTATGATATCTGTTAAGGTAATTATAAAATCATTTTTACCTTTAATTATCCAATTTACTTTTAAATGTGGTAATAAAATTTCAAAGCTACTATTCATAAAAAATTATTTTAATCTTATTGAACCACGCATTATGTATTGATTTCAAACATTTCTCTCATATTTTTTAAATTCAATTCACATATGTGGTAAAATTTCTTTTTATGAAAATTTTCTACCCTACCTAGAAGGTGGGTAAAAGACGTTAAAAAATTCAACAAAATGTTATGCATATAATTTTGTTATATAATGACTCCAATTAATTAAAATTTACTAATATAGGTATTAAGTATCTATTTTGACTTAAAATAAATAAAATAAATAATTATTTAAAAAAAATTCGGTTTTTAAAAAATAATGTAGTGTTTTTCACTATTCATCAAAAATTCGATGTTTTTAGAAAAATACAAAAAATTCACCATAATATAATTTTGATATTCCAAATAAATAAAATGATGTCTATTTTACCAAATTAAAAACATAGAAGCTGAATTATTTAATTCAATATTATTTCCTGCTTTCCAAACAAAAAGTGAGTTTTTGAGAAGTGAAAACTATCAAAAGATTGATATGTGTTTAAGTTCGGTTTAAAAGTGAAATTACTTACAATGACCAAAATTTGATTAAATGATATAAATATAATCTAATTACACATCAAAACCACTCCAATGTATAACATAATACTATAAATTATTTGTATTTAAAAAGATTTTTTTGAAATAAAAATTCGTATCTTTCACAATTCATCAAAATATTAAAGTTATCAGAAAAACAACAAAAATTTATCCAAAATAAATTTTTATGTCTTTATTCTAAAGAAGAATTTAATTTCATCAAATTGAATTTATAAAATTTTCAAATATTGTATTTAGAAAGGGTTTTCCATTAGAATGCATAAAAACATCATTTTTAAAAAAAATACTTATTTTATCTGAAAAATTGAATTTGTCCTTATATTATGTCTAATAAACACAAAAGATGAGTGTTAAAATTATATGGGATATATATAAAATTCAAAAAAATGTTGTTATTACTATTCCTAACTGCTTTCTAAATGGCTAGTTTGATATGTAGTGGTGTGCTTGAACTTGGTGTTGCTTATATCACACACTATTGTATTATTCAAAGTGAAGCATACTATGGAATCTTGGGGTGTTACATTCTTCTAACCTTCAATAAATTGAGTCCTCGCAATTTAAAATTGCTCTTCAGAAATAAAAGTTAAAAAAATAGAAAATACCTTTGTTGAAAAACCTCATCGAAAATAGGGTTAATAAAATTTAGTCTTAATAAGAGGGAAAGGGAAATGAAAAACACACCACAAAATTAGGATTTTTAATAGGAGAACATTATTGGAAATTATAATTGGAGGAAATGAATAAATATTTATAGGGAGTGATTTAGGTCATCAATCACAAATAATTGAATGGAAAATTGAGGGCTTCAAATCCATAAATCTATGATGAATAACATAAGGTATTTGGATAGCACACATTTGGGTTTATGATTCTTTCCCTAAGGTTTAAGAATTAGTTTCTTCATATAATAAGATAAAAAAACATGATAAGTATAGTTCCATCCTTTAACTAATATCCACTACAAACTCATCTTTCACACCAAATGATGTGTATTCAGGATGACTTGGTCACACCCAGAGCACTAGAATCAACTTATAGAGAATCACGTAATCCACAAAGGATGAACTATATATTTCCCTTGTCTTTAGAGGTCAACCAAAACCAAAATGGTTAGTACAAGATCATATGTTACCCAAAAAGGATAATCGTTTAGATAAAGAAATACTAAGAATAATTTCTAAAATTAATCCAACAATACCCAAAGTTCAATAAATACCATTAAATAAATAGTTGTCCTTAAAATCCTTCAATATAATACAAACTAAAATTGAAACTCAAAACTCAGAAGAATTTGATTACATACACTTCCACGTTAAATCGTATATCCAAATAACATCGACCAATCTTAAAGTCACATGCTTAAAAGTAATTAACCTAATCACATATTCTCTATTATAGGTTAATCATTTCCATAAATAACCCAAGTCTCTTTAAGTCCTCAACAAAAACATAAATTAAAATACACCATTAGTCCTCAAATGACATCCCACATTATTCTATTTTCCTTAGGCATATAGTGTTCCCAGCAAAGTGAACATCTTCCAAAATAACATTAATTACTTAATCACCAAATAATTTTCCTACTATAAGGATATCCATTTGATAAAACACAAGATCAAGCTTCAACTTATTATTGAACAATAAAATCATTTAACTAAAAATTATTTGTCATACTTACCAGGGACTTCACGTTGTCTAGTGGTAGGTGATAAATCATAGTCGCACTTTGGTTGTGGGTTCAATTCCCAGAGCTTTTTCTGATGTGACAGGATGCCACACGGTCTATGTGTTGTCCTTTTTCAAAAACAATACCTTATAACATTTCAAAAATATGATAAATTCCTCAAAATAAACAAAACATAATTTAACCACAAATGTTATCTCATACCTCGTTTTTGCATCCCAAAAATTAATAACCCATAATTGCCTCAAATTTAATGATCATATAAACCCAAATGGCTATTTAAAACTATATCTTCCAAAGAAAAGATAATTCTTCCTCGAATTTCATTTTCACATAACAATTGTAGGGTTACACATACAAGAGAAAAGTCTTCGAAAGTAATCCCATCAATAAAGATCACTAATACTTTTAAATATTTATCCATCCATTTATTTTCATATAGGTTATTCCATGACCAAGAGGTTTTCCTATAGAATAGGGAATTGACTTGGGTAAATCACAGGTCCCCTAAATTTACGACAAATGACTCTAAATGGATTCTTGGTATCATTTTTATTTTATTCCATAATACTCTTAATGTTTCCTCAATAATTCTTTACATTATGTCCTTTCCCACACATAAAGCATATATTTGTTCCATTGAGACAATTTCCTAGGTGTCTACTTCCACATTTCTTGCATGATTGAAATTGAACTTTTTTTCACCAATGTCTCCACTGCTGGAGCTCTTATCATTCCCCACATTTCTCTTCTTTATTGAGTCTGGGAGTTGGTTAATATATATGTTTTTATCATATTTTTGGAAAATTGATTCGACATGAACACAATATCTTTTATGACTATAAATATTCAATTTATTTTCCCATTTCCCCCACCATTCCCACATGGTAAATCATGTTCAATGTTACTACGACTTCCTTGGAATCCATCCATTGACAAAAACCAGAAAGGATTTTGTGAGTAACAATAGTCACCAAATCATTTAAATAATATCATAACACCTTATTTTTTAATCTAAAAAATGTTTGGATTAACAAATGTTATTTATTATGATTTTATATTAAAATCCTTTAAATCAGTTTGTAAATAAAATTTGAATTATCCAGAGCATATCCCCCAGGAGTGTCATAACAAAGAGTGAAGTATGGACCGTTGTCCTTCACTAGTTATCATTCAAGTATAACTTAAAGCGATGTTTCTAGTTTTACCCCTAGGTACATCTGTTCCAGATCCACCTCTACCAGAATGTATCCAGACAGGGATGTATTTCTTGGAAAACACACATAATATTTACATTACCAAATTTTTTAGATGTTCTTATATACAAATCACCAATGTCTATCTTAGGATAATGTCCTCTAATATGAGTTTATCTAAAACTAGTTTCCAAAGATTTTACTAAACATAATCTAATACCAACTGTAACGCCTTGACCCTAGTTACCCAGAGTCATTGTATTATAACGTTTCATCATCATGATCACAAGAGATATTGTCCCAAAAGTCCAATTAGTCTAGTATCCTTGGAAGTACTAGATACATACATAAGCTTTACATTACATCCTGAAATAAAAAAACAACATTGTGTCCCCTTTGAACACACTCATATCCCTTAGTCTATTCCTGAAAGTTAATCATGAAATCCTTATTCACATCTTGGAAAAAATAATACATACAAAGGGGTGAGCTTATATGCTCATTAAGGATAACAATATAGTGTAAAATTTTGTAAATAAGAATAATCATTTAAGGCAATGTATAAGACTAAAAAACAATCTTTTTAAACTTATATTTCACCATAATATGGAAAATATAAATAAAAAAATTCCATTTACTTCATCACTTGGATATTATTATAGTTGAATAATCACATGTAATATCAATAGCTAATTTCATAATGATGGAATTCATAATGCTGGACATAATAACCGCATAGTCAGGGCCTCATACCAAGACTACGAATAAGATTTTGTCAAGGCCTTGTTCCAAGACACTAGTTTGCCTCATGAGACCTACTGATGCACCGAGGATCTATAGTGGGCTCCACCTGTCACATAATAAGTCCAATTCATTCCTCATATGAAAAGGTTAAAACGTAATCTAATCATTCGTATTAAAACTAGCATACGAAATGTCAACATTTTAACCACAAACCCTGAATGGTATAAAAATAGCACATCCATAGTCAAACATAACTCATTAAATACAATATGAAATATTTTATTATAATAAGTTAACCTTAATTGATAATAATGAAGGATACTAGCCTAGATTAAAATAATCATTAATCCTATTTGAGGGAAATATCCCCTTTTGCTTGAAAACATTTAAAATTGTCACTATTTTTCAAGAAGCTGTTTAAAATATGTTTTTGAATAAAAGTGTCCCATACCACTTTGATACTTTTAAAATCAAATATAATTTTAAAACATTCATTTCCATTTAAATATATCATGAAAACGATTTTTAAAACATGAAATTTAATGAGAAAGATTTAGAAGAATAAATATTTAAAACATTTAAAATGATATTTTAGTTAGAGTTCCTATCCAAATGAGAGACCCTTGAATACAAATAATTGAGGTAATAAAAACATTATAATATCATGATAATAAAGGGATTCATGATATACTATGTCAAAATATAGTATATACACCATATAAAAGTGAATCGGTGCATAAAAACAAAGAAGTCTTAGTGGAATGTAAATTGAGATGAAATCCATTATAATGACAGTATCCTTAAGTTAAGGATAAAAAAATTACATAATTATGTGTGAATAATATAAATACTCTCAAAATTATTGTATATTCAGTGTAAATCAATTAGAAGACATTAACACATATTTTTGTAAAAACAAAACCAATGACTTTGATGTTTAACTGAGTGAATGGAAATTGAGTTAAAATTACTCTTATCAAGTTCATATCGATGACTTGAAAATTTATAAATGGAGTGATAATGTGTATCAAAAGTATTTCTTCAGAATGTTAATTATAAGTTACTACATAAGTAAATAAATAGTGATTTCACATATATTCATGGAGTAAAATAATCAATGAAGTTTGTGTAAAACATAATGAGTGGAAATTGAAATTAGAAATTCCCTTACTAATTTGGAAACATAGAAATTATACAACCCATGAAAGAATGATAAAACAAAGAATATGTAAATACCAAGAAATTTAATTATATTATACAAAGAAGACAGTCATGGGAAGTACATACACCACAGAAAAGTAAATAGTGGAAAAAATGGCATGAATATCATGGGAATAAAACATAAATGAAAACAAATTACATTGTACATTTACTTAGTTGAGGGTATGTTAACATCTTGTATAATGTTGAAATATTTTTTATTAAATTACATAAGAACCATATACATAAATATGATAACATATATGATATTTTAATATTTCTTTGTTAATAATATTTTATTAGTATAATTGTTTTAGGTGTTAACTGATTTGTTTTTCTTGATATGTTTTGTTACGAAAGTCATGTTTGTTATGGGTTGGATGTATATGATTCACATCCAGAATGATATTATTTTCTGAAACATTATTTTTTAATCATAAAATGATATTTATTCTTGAATGGTTATGATAGGGAATGAATCTCACCGCGTTCGTGGAGACGGTAATATTTACATACGCACAAGCGACAATACCATTATATTGATGGTGAAATCATATATAAATGGATAGTATAACATATATACATATTATTTAACATGTTATATATATTATTAACATCAATTATTCTAATTATAATCCCCATCCATATAATTAAGTGTTGAATAACAAACTACACCACGACGTGGAGACGGTAAGCCATACGTACGCACGTCTGGTGACTTTGTCATTAATAGGATGGATAGAAAAATGAATATGGTTTTACCATATTTATAGTAACATCACAGTATTTATAAGGTACTGAAGTTATTATTTTTGTCTGAAAAAAAATCGCAAGCGAAATAATAAATGAACATTGAAAATCATGATGAAATAATTACCTCTTCTTCATGTCTTTTCTATTGATTTGATCAAAAGGGCTCCTTAGGTTGGCTTCATGAAAAAATTAAGGACTCTAGGTTGAATTGAGGGTTGTTGAGACGATATTTGAGTAACTTTTGACTGAGACAAATGGCTTTGGAGTTGTGAGTTTTAGAGAAGGAGAAGTACCTTTTTATATGAGAGGTGTGGGTCACATTAGGAAAACCTTGAAATAGTATTTTATTATAGAATCATATTCTGTTTATAATGGATAAAAAAGGATTTATTTTGAGGATAAAATGGGGATGGGACGAAAACATATTAATCAATAGGTTTTATATAGGTTTATGTCACCATATTATCCTTATCTTTTGGATTTAACTCTTAGTTAAATAGTTTAACATTTATCATGTCTCCTTGTATTTTTATATTATATGGTTAATAAACATACTAAAAAATTCCAAGATAACCCCAAGTGGTTATTTAATGAAATATATATTACTATATAAGTCCTTTGATAGATCCTTATATTTTTAGAATTATTATATTATTTAATAATATAGTATTTGTTTTAAAAACTCATTTATGTCAATTTGGACAATATTTAGTATTTTGTATTTGTGAAAGTCATAAAAATATGATTTATTCGAAATAAATAAATTCAATCAACCGTAACATGTTATATGAACCTATAAATTTTTTGGAAATCATTAAAAGTCACTATTTACATTTATTTTAAATTTTTTAATATAAATTATTTTAATCATTCATTAATAAGGTAATTACTGCATCATAATTGTGTCATAAATAAATTTAATTATTTAATGTCTAAAAATTATATATACAATACCATGATGTAGGAAATTTTTTTTATATCTATAATTCATATTTATAGTTGAAATTATCTTATGTATAACCATATATTAAAAATGTTTTGGTTATTAAAATTTTAATTTAAAACTTTAAAATCCTATTTAAATAAAATAATAATATATGTATTACTCTAAACCCAGGGGACCAAAAGGATTATCTTTTTATTCCTATGGTTTCTTTTTTTTGTAAATAAATATATACAATAGAATTATGAAATGTGTTAGGGTAATTATAATATCATTTTTACCTTTAATTACCCTATTTACTTTTAACCGTGGTAAATAAAATTCAAAAGTTTCTATTCACCAAAAATTATTTTCATCTTATTTAACCACATTTTACTTAATGTTGTTTACCATGTCTCTTATATTTTTTAAATTCATTTCACATAAGCGGTAAAATTACGTTTTATGCAAATTTGCTAACGTTCCCATAAGGTGGGTAAAAGGCGTGAAAAAAATCAATTACATTTTATACATCTAATTTTATTATAAAAAGACTCCAATAAATTATTGTGAACTAATATAGGTATTATGTATCTATTTTGACTTAAAATTAATAAAATAAAAATTTATTAAAATAAAAATTTGGGTTTTATACAATAATACAGTGTTCTTTACTATTCATCAAAAATTGAATGTTTTCAGAAAAATAATAAAAATCACCCTAAGATAATTTTGATAATCTAAATTCAAAAAATTATTTCTATTTTGCTAAATAAAAAACATAAAATTTCAATTAATTAATTTAAAATTAATTCTCTTTGTTAAAACAGAAAGCACGTTTTTGAGAAGTCAAAACTATTAAAAGATTGATGTGTGTTTATGTCCGCTTTAAAAGTGAAAGTACATCCAATGACCAAAATTGGATTAAATATTAAAAATATAATATAATTATACATCAAAACTATTCAAATGAGTAACATACCACTATAAATTGTTTTGATTAAAAAATATTTCTTTAATTAGAATATAGTGCCTTAACTATTCATCAAAATATGAATGTTATCAGAAAAACACCAAATATTTATCCAGACTAAATTTTTATGTCCCTCTTCTAAAGAAGAATTTAAATTAATCAAATACAATATATAAATGTTTCAAATATTGGATTTATAAAGTGTTCTCCATTAAAAGACTGAAAAACTACATTTTTTAAATAATTATTTTATCTGAAAAATTGAATTTTTCCTTATTCTACATCTAAGAAACAGAAAATATGAATGTTAAAATAAAATGGTATAAATATAAAATTTAAAATTCAGTTATTACTATTTATATCCGTTTTCTAAACGGCTATTTTGATAGGTCATGTTGTGCTTGAACTTGGTGTTGCATAAATCACAAAATATTGTATTTTTCAAAGAGAAGAATACCGTGGAATCTCTGGGTGTTACACCATCTGGGTCATATTCTCCCATTATACTAAGAAGAAATCCGGAACTTGTGGTTGGGACCTTGGCCTTATCCATAACTACAATCATACACTCTCTTTGGGTACCCAAAGACATCGCAAACTAGGTGTGTTATATAATCTTAGTATTCAACCACCTAAGGTCTGCTTCCAATCAGTATGAAAATATATATAACAACTATGTACATGAAAATTACAACATGTAAATGAATTAATAAAAATTATACATCCTATAAGGTGTAGGTTCTTATTTTGTAGTCATGTTCCTTTAATCAATTTCATTTAGAATATAAATCTCTAAATTAATACTCAAGCATTTATAATTTAAAAGAATGTTCAATTAATGATTCAATTTAATTTGATCCATAAGTCTTGAGGCTTAACACATATCCTAGTGTCCCTGGTGGTGATATGAGCAACGATTCATAAATAGGCCATCCGTAATGTATAAGCCATGACTGAATCCAATATTGTTCTTTGGCTTAGAACAAGTGTCATATAAACCATCACATTCATTATTCAATTTATGAACCGAGTCCATCCTTGAAATTCATTTTGTTGGAATCCATGTATAACTCTGGGTTTAATATATTCCAACACCCTATGTTCCCACACATGAAGATCCTCCAGAACCCATGTATCTCTCTCGGTGAGGTATAACATCACTACTACCTAAGTCCATTCTTGGCGGTGCACTAAGTTATCCGATGTATGACTCCTAAAAATATGATCAAATTCCATTTGAGTTTGTCCATATCATCTTCATATAAATCCACGTATCAGTTGGCATATAAGTCAAACCTCAATGTCTATCATTGGTAGTCCACTAGGGATTCCAAGTATCGCTCAAGCATAAGGAAGGTATAAGAAAATTGATTTATTGCATGTAATTCATCATATGAATCCATGTGTCACCCAAGGCATATAAAAATTCAACCAACTCATTATAATTTTATCATTTCAATTACCGAAATGGTCATTACCCTAACCCTTTCAATTAAAACTCACCTCAAAATATAAATCAATCATTTCTTAAGATTATAAGGAGTGGATTCCAAATACAGATATGGGAAAATCATTATAAAAAATAATCTCATTCTAAAAAATCTTATTACTTGTGATAGCCTTTATTCATATCACATGGGAAATTATTTTTAACAATGGAATTTAAGATTAAATAAGAAATACAAGTCAAGGTCTAAGGGTCATGGTCATGTCATCCCTTACCTTAAAAAAATCAATTTCCATTGATATTAAAATTCTAATTTTTAACCATTCTAATTTGAATTTTAAATTCAGTATTAAAAATCCCTTAACTTCGGGTAAAGGTATCACCACAAAGGGGTACAATTTCATATTCCAACTAAGTGAAAAATTTAAATTCATAAATCACCCAAGTAGTGGTTTAAAATTAAGGTGCTCAACCAATAACAATTATTTAACATGCCACATTAAATAAATAGGCAAAACATATCAATTCAATTTAAGGAATTAATCTCATTTCAAGGGAGGCACTCCATTAACTGGGAATGTGGTACAAAAGAGTTATATATATAATTTTACATTTTAAAAAGGATTGAAAACACCTATCATAGGTCTGTTGTTGATTGATCTTCCAGTTTGAGCTTTCCATTCAAAATAGTTTGGGAGAAAAAATAAAAATAGATGAAGAACCCAATAATAAGGGGTAATATATTTTACCTAAATATCACATATGATATTTAAAAGAATGAATAATGGATTACAATTAAATGAGAACTCACCAATGTAGATACAATAATACAATTAGGGATTGAATTAAAGATCAGACAGAAGACAGGGATCAAATCCTAGAATAGCCACTAAGGGTGCTCAATAATCATTATCCTTTACTATGTGGGAGAGAAATAAAATTTGGCTTAGTTTTAAAAATAACTTTAAGGATAAAATGGTCATTTTACCCAAATTATATGGGTTTTATAGTTTAGGTTCATAGTTTTTCAAACCCTCTACCAACCATGAATGGTTATCCATAAATAATAGGAACCCACACATTGTTCTCTCATTGTTTGACTAATGTTTTGTAGAATGGGAAAATCTCCACTGTCAATATTGTAGACATGTCTGCACGACCATGCAACCCAACTCGCGCAATTTTATCTAATCATGGGCAAGGACATTTCACACCAAAACTATGGTTACGAGCTCTGTACCAGCCTCAAATTCCCCTAACACACTGATAACCCCAAATGGGACTTGTATTAGGCCACATTTACACATGCAAACTGATAATTGATGGAATGTAATGTATTTTTACCTCAAAGAAGAACCAGGTTCTTACAATATTCCCCTCTTAAGTAATTCATCCCAGAATTTCCCTTCCAAGGGCTGTGAATCATGATCAATGAATAAATCCAACCACTTAGATTGTACATTGGACTCCCTACCCCAAATCTCATATTGTACTCATCTATTCTTCCATTGCAATCGTACTAAAATAATGGTCTAACCTTGTAGAACCTTCATGATAAAATCCATAATACAAATTGGATTCTCATAAAAAGACACATCTACCTATAACTTTACCTCTTTAGGAGGAATGTTATGATATAGTTCTGAACAGTATTGTTGCAACTGAGAAAAATGGAATACATTGTGCATAGATTAGTACCTTTGGGGTAAATACATCCAATAGGCTACTGACTGACTCACTCCAGAATCTAGAATGTCCTGACATACAATAATTAAATCTTACCCTCTCTCATGTTTCTAACATATCCCATCCTTAGTTAAACACGTATGAAAACTGACCCTAGACCTCGAGTTTTTGAGGTCATCTACGATGACCGGTTGATAAATTCTGGAAATTTCACGACCCGTCCTCGGGACCCGTGCCGTGACTACCCCAAGCCCACCTCCCATAGGACAGGGGCTGGCGACTAGCACCAAGGCGTAAATCCCGACAAAAGGGGAAGGAATTTCCTTTATAATGTAAACAAACACCACAGAGTAAGAAAGCAGAAGTATACACTATGTAAAACTGAGTACAATAGTATGTTTGGAAAGTAAATGGGCCAGAATACAAACCCAAACTAAAGGTAATGTACAAATGGAAATAAAGTACAACAACTGAAAGTAATGCAGCAACGTCGAGCCGTCCACTTGAAGTCCCACCTGAAGGGTGGGTACAGATAGGCTCCTCAGCTCCTCGGGTCCAGCTGTCCGCTCTGTGTACGTTCTGCCTAGGGGTCCACCTCTAGGTACCGACTTGCTCCACGAGCCTCAACAACGATCAACGTTGCCCGTCATCTGCATCCAACACAACGTAGTGTGGGAATAGACCGTGCAGGGGTGAGTATACGCTACTCAGTAGGGACCCCGAGACCCCTGAAGGTCTCCCAGAATCCACAAAGGATAATCCAAAAAAGAAAGATAAAAACATGAAGTAACATCCAACACTACTTAGTTATAAGCCCATACATATACCTAAGTCATCAATTCCAGTTCGGCTCCAACATCCGAGCCCAAGTTCGATCACATCCACACAGGATAGAACAACCCAATCCACACAGGATAACAAAACCCAATATACATATGAAATCACGTCATTCATATCGAAGATAATGATTGGAAGTCAAGACTCAGCTCACACAGGTAAACTTCTTCGTAAGGTGATAGAGATGATCAGATATAGACACTGATTCATCTAAGCTGGGACCCACATAGGATACTAAACTAGCTAAGCTGTCAGACCCTTATAAGATACAGACCAGCCACTCTGCCAGACCCATGCAGAATACAAGAACAGAGTCAATACTGCCAGACCCACATAGGATACAAGAACATTAGTCATCCCCATCGAACCCATAGAGGATTTCAGTACGTTCTTCATCACTGCCGAACCCACGGAGGATTTCAGTGCAGTCTTCATTGCGGTTGAACCCACAGAGGATTTCAGTACGGTCTTCATTGCTGTCGAAAGCACGGAGGATTTCAGTGCAGTATTCATCAATACCGAACCCACGGAGTATTTCAGTGCAGTTGTCATCGCTGCCGAACCCACAGAGGATTTCAGTGCAGTCATCATCATCGTCGTAGTTGCAGCCAGCTCTAGGGTTTCTGCATACAACATGCTAGTTTCCAGGAGGTTCCGCTCCACGAGCCAAAGGGGGTCGATACATCAACTGACACATAATTCTGAGTTGATGTACCCCAAATTTTAGTCTCAACAAAAGGAACTCAACGCGACAGACGGCGCGTCATTCGGACGCCCGGTCTGAGAGTTATTGGGTTTTTCGTTCCAGGGGCCCGGTTGATTTTTAAGTCAAAACCAACCTGATTGCACTCCAACTGCATCCAAAACTCGAGCGGAGTAAGCCAAATGGTCCTTCTTTTTAAGAGGAATCCAACAAAGTCAACGGTGCATCAATCGAACGTCCGGAACTCATGTTATAAGCGTTTCCGCTCCGAGGGCCCGGTTGGTTTTTTGTTCGAACCAACCTGGCCATAACCAAAGTTCTTCGAAACCTTGAGTGTAATATACCGAAACGACCGCCTCGATCCAAGGATCACATCGCAAATGATGGTGCATCGATCGTAGGTCTGTATCCCATGATATGGTCATTTGAACGGAATTGTCTGAAAATAGGGGGTTTTGGGCCCGGACCGACTCGGCCCAAGACCCCCTGGGTCGGCCCGAACCGGGTCCGGGTCCGGCCCATTAGGGCTCGGCCCACTCAGGTGGGTGCAGCCCTGCCCATCCAGCGCGGCCTGGCCCAGCCGGCGGGGTGCGGACCAGCCTAGAAGGCCGGATGGCCTCACGCGGGCGCGACCCGCATGGGCAACTCGGTGCTGGCCGAGCCGCTGCGGAAGGGGGGTGCGCTTCCCCCCTGATTGAAACTGTGGGCCCCACGTGGGGGCCGCTCCCTTTGCCAGCCGGGGGTTACGACACCCGGTTTCTTGGATCTGGCTGGCCAAAACGGCGGGCTAGGGTATCGCGCGGGACCAGCCAGTCCCGCCCCCTGTGCACCGGCGGCCGGCGGCTCCGGCCGCCCTCTCCTGCTCCGCCGTGGCCAAAGGCCGTGGGTTTGGTCTAACCAGCGTAGCGCGACGACACCGCCCTCCTCCGCTGCGGCCCGCCATGGCCGTGGCCCTTCGTGGTGTTCTGGCACCGCGCTTCTTCGCCCCTTCCTCTTGCTTCTGCGCAGTGCCGTTGCACCACACTGCCTTTGTTTGTGCCACAACAAGTACAAAATCAAAGGGGGAGGAGGGCCAGCTGTGTTCGTGCAGTCCAACCTCCTCCCGTTATGATGATAACAGGCGTCCATAAAAAAAGGATGAAGAATGGAAAAGAAAAAAAATATCCACAGACATCAAGTTAACCCCTACCTCAATGAAGTCTTCGAACGAGGTTCGTCGCAGGAAAAGGACATCGCAGAAGACGACGTTGCGAAAGACGACGTCGCGGAAGACGGCGTCGTGGATCAATGCTCTGTAAGTATCATCGGAGTTCGCCGAAGAAGGTGTCTCTTGCTAGCTGTGGAGAAGAGAGGAAAATAGAATACGATTCCCTTGCGGTGATTGAGTTCT
This sequence comes from Viscum album, assembly GCA_963277665.1. Lineage (NCBI taxonomy): Eukaryota > Viridiplantae > Streptophyta > Magnoliopsida > Santalales > Viscaceae > Viscum > Viscum album. Next base: position 137,571,407 of record OY728131.1, read on the forward strand.
TCGTCGAAGACTCGGCATTCATCGCGTTCTTCGATGAGGAAGAAGATAATCCTCAAGATCGAAAGAGTCCTCTCGTTCCTTTCTCACAACGAATTAACCCCCAATAAAATAATTCATGTCTTATTTTATTATCACTCATGCATACCATTAATTTGAAATTCAAAAACAAATCTCATTCAATTAATTGAATTAATTGAAGAGCGTTTAATATCCAAATTAATTTTGAGGGTGGACATGGCATTAAAAAGTGGTGCGGGTGAGTTATATATTAAATGCATGAGAGGGAGGTTAAAAATGTATTTGAAGGGGTGGGGCTCTTTTGGGCCCCAATTCACTAATATCCTACCTATTGGAGTTAGGATATTAGTGGGTCCCACTCCAACCACCAAGCATAGGTCTAATCTACCTAGAATAGAAATAAAAAATTGTAGCACAATATTTTGTTTCATTCTTTAGTTAACCCATTTATTTAATAACCTCACCCGAGCAATGCAACTCCATAAAAGGTGTTCCTAAGCAATTACCAGTGCTGCGATTTCATCGGTGCCCTCAGATTTCAATTCCGAGCACTAGTTCAAAAGTTAGAAAAACCCGCTCGTTCGTTCACTGAACGTACCCGAGCTAAACATCCGAAAAAATGATTCCGGGCACACCGGGCCTCGGATTCAGGTGCCGTCAGAAACTGCGTACTCGTAAAATCCCAAAGAAAATTAAGAAAAAAAATTTCCCTTAAAATTTAGGGGTCTTTACATTACTCCCACCTCAGGGCTTTACATCCCCGTAAAGATACATCACAAACTAGGGGAACAAATGAGGGTACTGAGCCCCCATCTAAGTCTCCCGCTCCCAAGTGCTCTCCTAGAGGTTCCCGTGTAGCCATTTGATGCGCACTAGAGTTATCAATCATCCACATAGGACCCACTCCTATCGATCCTCGATCTACACTGGGACCTCCGCAAAAGACGCCCCATCGTCAATTTCCAACCCATAGTCGATGATATGCTTCGGATTGTGAACATATCTCCTCACCTGAGAAACGTGGAAGACATCCTGCACCCAGTGAAACTGAGGTGGTAGAGCCAGGCGGTAAGCCACCACACCTATCCTGCTGAGGACCTAGAATGGTCCGATGAAGCGCGGAGATAACTTGACGCCTCGGCCAAATCTCCGTAATCCACGTCAAGGTGAGACCCTCAAGAAGACATGGTCACCATCCTCGAACTCTAGTGGTCTCTGCCTCCTGTCAGCATAAGACTTCTGCTGGCTCTTAGCAGTCCTCATCTGCTCCTGGATGACCTGGACCTTCTCTGTCATGGCCTAGACCATCTTTGATCCCACAAGTGCTGACCCTCAAGGGTCTGTCCAGCACAGAGGTGATCTGCAAGGTCAGCCGTACAATGCCACGTATGGTTCCATCCCTTGGTGGAGTGGTATCTATTGTTGTATGAAAACTCCACCAAGGGTATGTGGTCCTCCCAGCTATGACAAAAGTCAAGGACACATACACGGAGCATGTCCTTGAGAGTTTTAATGGTCCTCTCCGTCTGACCATCCGTCTGAGGGTGAAAGGCAGTTCTCAGACGTAGCTGCGTCTCGAATGCCTCCTGCATCCCCTTCCAAAGCCAGGAAGTAAATAGATCATCTCGATCATAGACGATAGATGATGACACACCATGAAGCCATACAATCTCCTGAATGTAGAGGCGTCCCAAGAACTCCACTGATCCCTTCTCTCTGATGGGTAAGAAGTGGGCTGACTTGGTGAGTCGGTCGACAATCACCCAAATGGAGTCTTGACCTCTGGAAGTACGTGGAAATATAGTCACAAAATCCCTAGATATCTCATCCCACTTCCACTCCAGGACCTCCAAGGGCTCCACCAGCCTGCTGGTACCTGGTGCTCCGCCTTCATCGGCTGACATGAGAGGCATCGAGAAAAGAACTAAGCTATAATCTTCTTCATACCCGGCCACCAATGTTGTCGTCTAAGATCCGGGTACATCTTCGCCACTCCTGGATGTACCGCTAAAGGGGAAGTGTGAAACTACCTCTACACCTCCTCCTGCAAAGCAGATGGTACCATGGTACGTCCTCTGAAAAGCACGACGTGCTATCCTACCACAAAGATTCCATCAGGTGCCTGTCCTGAGGATATCTATGCACACTGTGTGTCACAGTCAATGTCCCCACGCTGTACCTCTCTGACCAGCTGAATAAGTGGAGGAGTGACTGTTAGTGACTGAAGAAAGGCTGCTCCATCTCTATCAATGAAGGATATCTGCAAAGCGGCTAGCTGCTCCGTCACCTCCCCGAGTAGCTGAATGCTCATCCTCCTGCTGAGAGCATCGACTACTACGTTCCCCTTTCCAGGTGTATAGACTATCTAAGATTCATAGTCCTGGAGGAAATCGAGCCATCACCACTATCTCAGATTCAGTTCCTTCTACCAGAATATGTACCTGAGACTCTAGTGGTCAAAGTAGACTGTAAAGCGCTCTCCCATCAAGTAATGTCGCCACATCTTCAGAGCGAAGACCACTACTGCTAACTCCAGGTCATGGGTAGCGTAGTTCTACTCATGCTGCCTCAACTGACGTGATCCATAGGCGATCACTACCCGCTCCTGCATCAGGACATATCCAAGTCTGGTACCTGATGCATCGCAATAGATTACGTACCCCACTCCTTCCTCCGGTAGCCTCAAGATAGGTGTGTTGTTCAATATCTATCTAAGATCCTAGAAGCTCTGCTGACATCTGTCTGACCACACGAAGTGTTTCCCCTTCTTTTTCAAAGTTGAGAGTGGTGCCGAAACTCTAGAAAAGTCTGGCACAAATCTCCGGTAGTACCGAGCTAGACCCAAGAAACTCTGCACCTCCTTCATGCTCCTGGGTGGATCCTAAGCTAGAACTTCCTCGATCTTCATAGGATCCACCACAGCTCCCACATCAGAGATGATGTGTCCTAATAAGTGGACCTCACGTAACTAGAACTGACACTTCAAGAGCTTACCATAAAGCTGGTGCTCTCGGAGGGTGTCCAGTACAACCCGCAAGTGGTAGGAGTGCTCCTCCTTAGTGGTTGAGTATATCAATATGTCTTCGATGAAGTCCACGACAAATCAATCGAGGTATGGCTGAAAGATCCTGTTTATGAGACCCATGAACACTAATGGAGCGTTGGTTACGCCTAAAGGCATAACCAAGAACTCATAGTGTCCATACCGACATCTGAACGCCATCTTCTGCACGTCCTCGTCTTTAACTCTGAGCATGATGATAGCCTGAATTGAGGTGTTTCTTCGAGAACCACCATGCCCCCTTGAGCTGATCGAAGAGGTCTTCAATCCTCGGTAGCACATACTTGTTCCTCACAGTCACCTGGTTCAGGTGACGATAGTCGACACACAGTCGCAAGCTCCTGTCCGCCTTCTTGGCGAACAATATCAGGGAATCCCTGGGTGAAACACTGGTTCGGATGAATCCCTTTCCCTGAAAGTCCTCCAGCTATACCCGTAGCTCTCGAAGCTCAGTGTGAGCCATCCGATATGCTAGAGTGGATATCGGGGATATCTCAGGGTATAGGTCAATATAAAAGTCTACCTCTCTGTGAGGAGATAGTCCTAGAACGTCTTTAGGAAAAACGCCCACATACTGATCCACCACTACAGGAAAACTCAGACTCCGCACGTCAACTACTCCTAGGATGAGGCTAGCCAACTGATGAGTGATGGGATTTCCTCTCCTCTGCGTGAGTCCATCCTATGCTGTAAAGGCTTCCTTCTCTCCGGTGAAGGTGAACCTGCTCCCGTCGGTGCGTACACAATGCTCCATGTGACTAATACAATCAATATGAGAATGTACTGTAGATAACCAATCCAGGCCCAAGATGACGTCTTAAGGCCTCAACGCTGCTACAAGAAGATCCATGCTGAAGCTCTTGCCTCCCAGAGTAAGCTCACACTGCCAGCAGTAGTGCGTAATCATCGAGTCTGCTCCCGTAGGAGTATCTAGCCATAAGGATCGAGCCAACGGCTCCATCGGAATCTCCGAGCTCCGAACAAGGGCAGTGGCAATAAAAGAATGACTCACTCCTATGTCTATAAGAACTTCAACAAGGGTGGAGTAGACATAGATAGTACCTCGAATCATCTCTGCCACGCCGTGGTCATAGGCCTCTGCTGCCTGAAGCTGAGCATGTCTCTGCCCGCCAGCTTCCTGTGGTCGGGGTGGACCTCATGGTGATGGTTGTGGTAAAGCCTCAAAACGTCTCCCACCACTTGATGCTCGGCCAGCTCCCCTACCTCGTCCGACTGCTCTCGAAAGACCTCCATGGTTGACCCTATGCCTCTTCCTGGGTGGCCCCTCAACCGTCTACTGCTCCTCTGCACGGCGGGTTGGGTAGACACGAGCCATGTGGTCCTGCCCGCCGAATGTGTAGTACTGTCTGCTCCTCGGAAGGCTGGCTCTGCGCCGTGTGCCCCGCACCTATGAGCCAGTGTCTTGAGGTCGTATTCCTGATAGTCCGGTCCGCATGGACCCCTGTGATATCCATCGACTACCAGCTGCAGATGACTCTACTACGTGCTGCCCTACAGTAGGTCTCGCTGCTAGCGTAGGCTCAGCAAGAAAGATCTCTATGAGAAGATATCGCTCCAGTACTCTTGCCTGTGTCGGAATGCTGAGGGAGATCATCGATGACCTTATCTCATGCCTCAGTCCCTACTCGAAGGTCTAGTCCCATAAGAATGGGTCTCGTACCATGTACGTCGAATAGCGCAAGAGATCGGTAAATCACGCCGAGTACTGGGCGATCGCCATACTGCCCTGCCGTAGCTGTAGAAGCTCCTGGATGTGCACCGCATGGAGGGTGGCTGGGATGAACTCCGAGTGAAAGAGGCTCTCAAATTCCATCTAGAGGAGAGATGCCTCGTCGTTCACCTAGAGCATCATGCTCCACCATCTTCCTACTGCCGCGTGTAGGAGGCTCGCTGCAAGGATCACCATGAGGTTAGCTGGTGTCCCCACTAACCTAAAAACTCGAACTACAGCCTCCAGCCAATCCTCAGCTGCCTGAGGGTCTCTCTCCCCACAGAACCTGGGCGGTCTCTGACGCTGAAACTCGTGCACTGCACTAAGGTGACGCGCACTATTAGTGGCTGGGGCTAGTGGCATCGGTGGCTCGGCGGGTAGAGGTACCGCCGGTGCCTCCACGGAAAAAGGGCCCTACACCGAGGCCTCGTCGCTCGGGGGGCTGTCATCTTGCACAAAGCTCAGAACCCTAGCTGGTTGCCGTCGTGGGGCCATCCTAAAAAGAAACAGGTGCACCACAGTCAAATAGTATACCTGGTGAGCTAACATGAAGTAATCACAAAGAAAACCTTTGAAACACACATTCAATCAATGTTTTCATGCATTGAGTCAGAAATCAGAAGTTAGGGTCCTGGTGTACAGATACGTTGGCCGCCGCACCAACAATGGACTCCCTGGACTAATAACCACACTCAATACCCTTAAAAATATTGCTTCACATAGAATAAAGATCAGAGTCCTGAGTTCTGCGGTAGAACCTCTGATACCAATTTGTCACGACCCGTCCTCGGGACCCGTGCCATGACTACCCCAAGCCCACCTCCCATAGACCAGGGGCTGGCGACTATCACCAAGGTGTAAATCCTAACAAAATTGGGAGATCATTGCCTTTATAAAGTAAACAAACACCACAGAGTAAGAAAGAAGAAGTATACAATAAGTAAAACTGAGTACAATAGAAAGTGCAGAAAGTAAATGGGCCAGAATACATACCCAAACTAAAGGTAAAGTACAAATGGAAAGAAGGTACATAAAATATAAGTAAAGCAGCAACGTTGTGCCATCCACTGGAAGTCCCACCTGAAGGGTGGGTACAGATAGCCTCCTCAACTCCTCGGGTCCAGCCATCTGCTCCGTGTATGTTCCACCCAGTGGTCCACCTCCAGGTACTGACTTGCTCCACGAGCCTTAACCACGATAAATGTTGTCCGTCGTCTGCATCAAACACAACGTAGTGCGGGCATAGCCCGTGTAGGGGTGAGTATAAGATACTTAGTAGGGACCCCGAGACCCCCGACGGTCTCCCAAAATCCACAAAGGATAATCCACAAAATAATTATATAAACACGAAGTAACATCCAACACTACTTAGGTATATTCCCATACATATACCTAAGTCATCAATTCCAGTTCGGCTCCAACATCCGAGCCCATGTTCGATCACATCCACACAGGATAGTACAACCCAATCCACACAAGATAACACAACCCAATCCACATAGGAAATCAACTCAATCATATCGAAGATAATGATTGGAAGTCAAGACTCAGCTCACAAAGGTATACTTCTTTGTAAGGTGATAGAGATGATCAGATATACCCCCTGATTCATCTAAGCTGGGAACCATGTAGGATACTAAACCAGCTAATCTGTTGGGCCCACATAGGATACAAACCAGCCACTCTGCCAGACCCATGTAGGATATGAGAACAGAGTCAATACTGCCAGAACCATGTAGGATACAAGAACAGTAGTCATAACCATCTATCCCACAAAGAATTTCAGTACGGTCTTTATCATTGCCGAACCCACAAAGGATTTCAGTGCAATCTTCATTGTCGTCGAGCCCATGGAGGATTTCAGTATGGTCTTCGTCGCTGCCGAACCCACGGAGGATTTCAGTGCAGTCTTCATCGCTTCCAACCCCACGGAGGATTTCAGTGCAGTCGTCATTGCTGCCGAAGCCAGAGAGGATTTCAGTGTAGTCATCATCGTCGTCGCAGCTAGCTCTAGGGTTTCCGCTCACAACATGCTCGTTTCCGGGATGGTCCTCACCACGATCCAAAGGGGGTCGATACATCAACTAACATGTAGTACAGATTTTATGTACCCCAAAGTTCCGTCTCAGCAAAAGGAACTCAACGCGACAGACGGCGCGTCATTCAGATGCCAGGTCTGAGAGTTATAGGCTTTTTCGTTCTTGGGGCCCAGTTGGTTTTTAAGTCAAAACCAACCCGATCACACTCCAAATACGTCCAAACCTCAAGAGGATTAAGCCAAAAGATCCGTCTCACTAAGAAGAATCCAACAAAGTTGACGGCACATCAATCGGACGTCCGAAACTCAAGTTATAAGCGTTTCTGCTCCGAGGGCCAGGTTGGTTTCGTGTTCGAACGAACCCGGCCATACCCAAATATTTCAAAACCTTGAGTGTAATTTACCGAAATGACCATCTCCATCCAAGGATCGAACTTCAACTGACGGTGCGTCGATCGGAAGTCCGTAGCCCAAGATACGGGCGTTTGAATAGAATTGTCCGAAAATATGGGGTTTTGGTCCCAGACCGACCCGGCCCAAGACCCCCTGAGTCGGCCTGAACCAGGTCAACCCGAACGGGGTCCATGTCCGGCCCATTAGGCTGCGGCCTGGCCCGGTGGGCATGGCTTGGCCTGGCCAGCGTGGCCCTGCCCGGCAGGCATGGCCCGACCCGGCCTGGGCGGCCTGTTGGCCTAGCGCGGGCGCGGCCCGCATGGCCAGCTCAGCACTGGCTGAGCCTCCGTGGAAGGGGGGGGGCGTGGTGCCACCCCGATTGAAACCGTGGCCCCCACGTGGGGGCCGATCCCTTTTCTAGCTGGGGGTTACGACCCCTGGTTTTCTTGGATCTGGCCGGCAGAAATGGCCGGCCATGGTATCTTGCGGGACCAGCCGGTCCTGCCCCCTGTGCACCGGTGGCCGGCGGATCCAGCCGCCCTCTCCTGCTCCGCCGCGGCCAAAGGCTGTGGCCTTGGTCCGACCGGGGCGGCGCGTCGGTGCCGTGCACCTCCACCGCGGCCTGCACCGCCCGCGACCCATCGTGGTTTTCCGGCGTGGCGCGACAGCACTGCACTCCTTTCGTCGCGGCCCGACTCCGGCCCCGGCTTCGTTTGGCCTCAACAGCGCGGCGCGATAGCGCCAATCTTCTTCACCCATTACTCTTGCTTCCATGCGGTGTCGTTACACCGCATTGCCTTTGCTCGTTGTGCAACAAGTACAACATGAAAAATGGAGGAGGGTCAGCCGTGTTTGTGTGGTCCGACTTCCTCCTGTTATGACAATAACATGTGGCCATAAAATAAAGACGAAGAACGGAAAAGAAAAACAAATCCACAATATCAAGTTAACCCATACCTCGATGAAGTCATCGAACGAGGTTCATTGCGGGAAAAGGACGTCGTGGAAGACGACATTACAGAAGATGGTGTCGCGGAAGACGACGTCGTGGATCGATGCTCCGTAAGCGTCATCAGCATTCGCCGAAGAAGGTGTCTCTTGTCGGCTGTGGAGAAGAGAGGAAAATGGAACAACGATTCCATTGCGGTGATGGAGTTATTCATCGAAGACTCGGCGTTTTCGCGTTCTTCGACGAGGAAGAAGATAATCCTCAAGAGCGCAAGAGTCCTCTCTTTCCTTTCACACAACGAATTAACCCCCAATAAAATAAGTCGTGTCTTATTTTTTATCACTCATGCATGCCATTAATTTGAAATTCAAAAACAAATCTCATTCAATTAATTGACTTAATTGAAGAGCATTTAATATCCAAATTAATTTTGAGGGTTGACATGGCATTAAAAAGGGGTGTGGGTGAGTTACATATTAAATGCACGAGAGGGAGGTTAAAAAGGGATTTGAAGGGGTGGGGCTCTTGTGGGCCCCACTTCCCTAATATCCTACCTAGTGGAGTTAGGATATTAGTGGGTCCCACTCAAACCACCATGAATAGGTTTAATCTACCTAGAATAGAAATAAAAAATTGTAGCACAATATTTTATTTCATTCTTTAGTTGACCCATTTATTTAATAACCTCACCCGAGCAACGCAACTCCGGAAAAGGTGTTCCTAAGCAATTACTGGGGCGGCGATTCCATCGGTGCCCTCATATTTTGATTCCGAGCACCGGTTCAAAAGTTAGAAAAACCCGCTTGTTCGTTCAATGAACGTACCCGAGCTAAACTTCAGAAAAAATGATTCTGAGCACACTGGGCCTCAGAATCAGGTGCCATCAGAAACTGCGTACTCGTAAAATCCCAAAGAAAATTAAGAAAAAAAATTCCCTTGAAATTTATGAGTCTTTACAGGAAAGACTGCACAATATCCATACATTTCAGAATCGACTGAACCTACTCTTTGATCTCCTGAATGATATGAGGTCCAAGTATAGCTTTCTCTCTTACCTATAACCAACACATGGGTGATCATAACGACTTACCATACAATGCCTTATATAAATCATTTGAATAGTATCCTAAAAGCTATTGTTTTATGTGAATTCCACTAAAGGTACATGACTCTCCCAATAGCTATTGAAATCAAAGATGCACGATCACATCAGGTTGTCAAGAACCCGGATAATGTTCTCTGACTGTGCATCTATCTAGGGGTGGTATGCTATGCCCATAAAAAACTGTTTACCCAACACCCATTTGTTTCCCTTTTCCAGAACCATAATGCAAACCAAGTATACCTATATAAAATGATAGTATAAAAAACACAATGAAGTCATACTATCTCAAAGATGTATAATCTCCCAATATCATCCACAATGAGAGTTTCTTTGATTGACATGAAATGAGAAACCTTTGTGATCCTATCAACAACATCACCGACAACATCATTACATTGGGGAGAACTTATTAAACCTGTAACGAAATCCATCGCAATGACTACCCATTTTCACTCAGGGATGGGTAACTGTTGTTTATATTTGGACTGTCGCTGGTGTTCTTTCTTCACCTCTATAATGGTAGAATATATTTCGAAAAAACAAGAAACATCTCTTTTCATACTCGGCCACCGATACTATCGATGTAAATCCTAATACATCTTGGTGTCACCATGGTGCACTTCCCATTCTAAAGCATGAAAATCTTATATTAGTTCCTTATACATGTCTATTGAAACCCATATTTGACCATGTTCATAGATAATTTCATCCTCTCCCATGGTCAAAATAAGAGGAGGGTTCTCACCTAACACACATTCCCAAAGGACTAGGCATTTTGGGTCTGATAGCTTCCTTATATATACGATAACAATAAGGGTATAGGTAAAAACTAAGGATGATAGAAAAGTCTTGCCCTAAATTTCATTCACTAAAAAGTGAATCATGAAGAAAAATTCCATGAGTTTATACTTGTTACTATCCTACTAAAATTCTTGTATCTGAGTCGTCATACTTAGTGAATCTCCCACTAAATTTCCTATACCAGGCATGAAGGAATGCTATAATAAATCAAGGTATTCAACCCATATTCTCTATATCAAATTTAGATCATGCTGCTTAAATATGGTCTTGATGATTATTTGGTCTGTTTACACCATAAAACAATCTTAGATAAAGTAATCCAATAGTGAAATGCATGAAAAACTTCATCTAAATCAAGATCATGTGTCGACTAATTCCTTTCTTGTGGAGTCAAATGCTGAGACCCATACGCCAGAACTCTATCACCCTATATAAGAACTACTCCTCACCAGATACTGGATGCATCTTAGTATATAGTTTAACACATTCTCGACTCTATAAAAATCAATATTCATATTGAATTAAATATCCCTTAAATTACTAAAAGTCCTCCTCACCGTAATATGACAATACAAACATCACACCCCTCTAAGAAAGGTTCATTGGTGACATTTATACGAATGATAAGTCTAGTATAAACATATGTAGTGACTAGATTTTCCTAATAAAATATCTCCAAGAATGACATTCTAGGGTCTCCCCTAAGAAACTACAACTATAACCTTCTCCAGGTTAACAGATACCCCTATATCATAGAAAATATTACCCATGAAGTGATTTTGATCCATCCAGAAGTTACACTTTGTGATCTGAGCATATAACTGATACTCTCTCAGTTTATCCAAAAATATCTCAATTTTTTTTCATGTTCATTTCATTTTTGAGAATACATTAGAATATCATTCACAAAAACCCAAAAAAAATGAATATAGATAATGATGGAACACTCGGTTCATCACTTCCATGAATACTTCTGGTGAATTCGTGAGACCGAATAGCATAACTAAATACTCATAGATACCATAAAATCTATGAAAAGATATTTGAGGTATGAATAATGGTCTAACACGAAAGTAATGATAAATATATCTCAAATTAATATTTTATAAAAATTGATATCCTCATAGTTGGTTGAAGAGATCACATATCCCCGATAGAGGATTCAAGTTACTAACCATCATCTGGATCAATTTTTTGTAATCCACACATAGGTTATGGGAAATTTCCACCTCATTCAAAAAAAGTACCAGTAACCCCATGATGAAGTACTCGTTTATATAAACCCCTTTGTATAAAAATCCTCTAGCTACATCTTGAGCACTTGTATCTCCATAGTATCCAAAATTTTAAGGAGGAATGGATACCTATGTAGTTCCTAGAGCTAGCTTAATAAAAAACTATACCTCCCTCACTGGAAGTAATCTTGAAAATCTATATAGGAAAAGTTCTGTGAAATGATCAACCAATGGAGGGAAATCAACATGATGTGTTCCCAGATAAACCAAATATACACTCTAAATTTGGACTATCATCATGCCCAACGCATGATGATCGAGACCATACCATGTTTCTTGGACATCCTATTCACCTTAGTGAATAAAACATCCACACTCTCGTGATGTGATAGTCACCCTATGGTGATGGAAATCAATGAAATCATGAAAGGATGCCAACCAACCCATCCTAATAATGTTATCAAAACTTGTCATCTGAAGGAAAAATAGGTCTCATTTGTAGTGACACCATCCAATCTCAAGTAGGAACACCCTAAACTAACACACATATTCCATTCTAATGCCCAAGGGAGTGTCAAGCATGATGAAGCAATCAATATGTATAAATAGTAAGCCCAAGGCTATCCAAAACGGGCACATATATAAAGCTACGTGAAGCCCCAATATCAAATATTACATAATCTAAAGTAGAGGATATTAGAATCATTTCTATGAAATTCAATGATCATGGATCCATATCTTCAAGGGTATGTTGCACTTCATATACCTGGCCTGGACCACTAGCCTCTGATACATCCATGATACCCTAAGTTGATCTTCACTACGGTTACTATATAATTAGGGTCTAAATTGCACTAGAATGACCACTACCTCAGCATGACCGGTTAGCTATACTATATCTCCCTACCTAATGAGAAGCTACTAACCCCAATCATGTACATGGAGTCGGTGCATAACCTATCTCACTGGCTTCAGGAGAAAACATTCTGCATATGCACTGTATATGGACCATCATTCCACAGTATCGAAACTCGACTAGGTCTATCACGCATTGTGTCCTTGAATGTTCGGGCCTACCGCATTGGTAGTACCTCACATGGATACATTAATATGTGGTATTGATTCTAATTTCATAGTGTGGAAGGTCCATATTAATCTTCATTTATAAGTCGAACCACCACCAAATTTTCAAGTTGAAGCACACTAAATTGCACATTCATCCCCCCTCGTGTTACCCTTTATTATAATAACATTATTCACTACTCCAAAAACCATAGTCAGTTGAAATATTTTCACTAGTGATCTTATGTCATAGATGATAACATCATTGAATTTACATGATTTAGATAACTCATCACCCATCAGAATATATGTGAAGCACTGGATCTCAAAAAACCGAGACGAATAATCCGTCATTGATAGTGTTCCCTACTCTAGAAGAAATAAATCTTATGTTCTATAGACCTTCAATGTGTTAGGATAGAATTATTCATAAAAGGAAAAATGAAAATCTTTCAATGCCATCTTATGATGATGATCCAAATTGTAAAGACCCGGAAATTTCAAGGAAATTTTTTTTCTTAATTTTCTTTGGAATTTTACAAGAACACAGTTTCTCACGGTGCCTGATTCCGAGGCCCGGTGTGCCCGAAATTAATTTCTAAAGTTTGGCTCGGGTACGTTCAGTGAACGAACGAGCGGGTTTTTCTAAATTTTGAACCGGTGCTCGGAATCTAATTCTGAGGGCACCGATGGAATCGCAGCGCCATTATTTTCTTAGAAACGTCTCTTCCGGAGTTGCGTTTGCTCGGTTGTGGTTTTTTAATTTTTGGGTTTTAAGTTAAGAAATAAAATAAAGTTGTGAGACAATTTTATTTTTATTTCAATTAAAGACGCTTGAAGACCACTTTAAGCTGCTTAAGCTCAGTTTAAGTGGATAGGGTGCTATCCAAAAATGTCCTACCCTCTTGGTAGGATATTTGTGAGGTGGGACCCGCACGAGCCCCACCGTTTCTTTTCTGCTAAGTAACGCACCCGCAAAAACCTGTCGTTATGAAAGTCAACTGACGCATTTTCTTAATTTCTTAATGCACCAATTAATTGAGCGGTTTTCTTTGTCGAATTAAATGGGCGGTTTATTCATTGAAATTAATTCTATGAATTAATTTTGTTCGTTTCTTAACACTTTTTCATTTTTTTGGCATGTTAATAAAATAAGGCCAACACACCTTCCTTTTGAAATGTTGTGTTAAACCTTTGAAGAATCTCTAAGGATCTTCCTCCTTCACGAAGAACGCGAAGAATGCGAAGAACGCGAAGAACGCGAAGAACGACGGCCTCCGACGAAGAACGCCGAACCCGCGGAGATCAGTGACGTGATGCTGTGTACCGCGATGCCGACGATTCTCCCTCCTCCACGCTTCTTCCGCGACGATCCAACCCCACGACATCCTTCGATCGACAACGACAAGGTAGGGGATTGCGGTCCTTTAATTTTTCCTTGTGGATTATAACTCAATAAGGATTTAATTATTAAAATTCAATCTGTTGTTTCTTGGTCCTTGGAGTTTGTCGAAGCAACGCCTGATACCGCGACAACGCGACGGTCGCCTCCTTCCGCGACGATCAATTTCTGTGAAGAACGCGCGTGCGACGACTTGACAAGGTAGGGATTTTATTTTGGAAATACCTTTTTATATCCCTGTGATTGTTTCTTTTAAAACAAGAACATGGATCAAGTGCAATTTTAAATTATTAAAATTGTTTTGATACGTTTGTCATGTGTTGATTTATCCTCCCGATTGATACTGTATAACGCGGAGGGCGCGAGCCAAACAAACACGGCCCGAAAACCCTCCGCCGTTCTTCGTTGTTGTATGGATTTGGCGGGTGACGACAAAACGTGCTGCAAAGGCAATTTGATGATTCCGAAGAGAAGAACGGGTCCAGGGAGGAGCACCGGCGTAGACGGGAAGGAAAACGGACCACGGGAGCAACTCCGGTGGCCAGCGGAAGTCTCCGGTGGCACCGGCGCGCTGCCCGACAGGGCCGCCATGGTGGCGGCGGCTAGCGGACCCGCGGACGCGCAGGTCCGGCTCACCCGTACGGGACGCAGCAGAAGCCGTGTCCGCTGATGTCCAGCGCGGCCCCTCGAGGGTCGTGGCATCCTCATCCGGCGGGGGCGGCGCCCCGCGGCTGCCACGCTCGGCCGCTCGGCCGAGCCGAGCCGTGCCGGCCGGGCCGGGCCGCATCCTGGCCAGACCGGACCGGGTCCAGCCAGGTCGGAACGGGTCGGGCGACCCGGTTCGGCCGACCCATTGGGGGTCGGGTTGGGTCGGCCCGGGCCCAGACCCCCGTCTTCGGACCATTTTCAGTCTTTTGCTCGTAACATGAGCTACGGGCCTCCGAACGACGCGCTGTCAGTGGAGATGCGATCCTTGAATCGAGATGGTCATTTCGGTATATCGCACTCAAGGTTTCGGAATACTTTGGGTTCGGCCGGGTTGGTTCGTACACGAAACCAACCGGGCCCTCGGAGCGGAAACGCTCATATCTTGAGCTCCGAACGTCCGATTGATGTACCGTCGACTTTGGTGGATTCTTCTAAGTGAGACAGATCTTTTGGCATACTCCGCACATGGTTTGGGCATAGTTGGAGTATGGTCGGGTTGGTTTTCCTTAAAAACCAATCGGGCCCTTGGGACGAAAAAACCAATAACTCTCAGACCGGGAGTCCGATTGACGCGCCGTCTACGACGTTGAGTTCCTGTTGACGATACAGAACTTTTGGATACATCAAATCTGGACTTTGAGTTAGTTGATGTATCAGCCTCTCGGATCATGGAGCGGACCCTCCCGAACGAGCTTGCTGTGTGCAGGAACCTTAGAGGTGGCTGCTACTGCTGTTGTGACGGCGATGACTGTACAAAGATCCTCAGTGGATTCGACTGCGACGATGATGAAAAACGTGCGGGAATCCTCCATGTTTTTGGCAGTGACCACTACGGTACATCTTGGTATACATCAACTCTGGACTAAATGTCAGTTGATGCATCGACCTCTTAGCTCGTGGAGTGGACCCTCCCGAAACGAGTATGCAGTGTGCGGAAACCCTAGAGCCGGTTGAGACTTGACAACTGCTGATCAAACGACTCGGTGTGTTACGGATAGCCCGGCGGGGGAGCGCTTAGTTGTAGCAGCAGACCCACGATAGAGGTGCGCTTGGTTGTAGCGGCAGAGGGGAGCGCTTGGTTGTAGCGGCAGACCCACGACAGAGGTGCGCTTGGTTGTAGTGGCACAGGGGAGCGCTTGGTTGTAGCGACAGACCCACGACAGAGGTGTGCTTGGTTGTAGCGGCACATGGGAGCACTTGGTTGTAGCGGCAAACCCATGACAGAGGTGCGCTTGGTTGTAGCGGCATATGGGAGCGCTTGGTTGTATCGGCAGACCCACGACAGAGGTGAGCTTGTTTGTAGCGGCATAGGGGAGCGCTTGGTTGTAGCGGCAGACCCACGAAGGATGAGCTCTTGGTTGTAATGGCATGGGGGAGCGCTTGGTGGTAGCAGCATGCCCACAGTACCCGATAGGTGGAGAACTACACCAGTCCAAGGTAGGAGGGAAGCGCTTGGTTGTAGCGGAATAACCACTGCACTTGATGGAGAGGGAGTTTCCCAATAACTTTGGGTTCAACTTCATGATCGAACCTATGTGAGCTGAATCCTGTTTTCTTTCCTGTGTGGATTGTGTTGTGCTATCCTGTGTGGATTACGTTTTTCTTTCTTATGTGGAATACGTATACTTTCCTGTGTGGACTGAGTTGTACTTGGGCTCGGAGGTTGGAGCGTATTGGAATTGTTGACTTAGGTATATGTATGGGCATATACCTAAGCAGTGTCGGTTGTTACTTCGTGATTGTATCTTTCCTTTGTGGTTTATCCTTTGTGAATTTTGGGAGACCCTAGAGGGTCTCGGGGTCCCTACTGAGTAGCTTATACTCACCCCTGCACGGGCTATGCCTGCACTACATTGTGTTGGTTGCAGACGACGGATAGCATTGATCGTGGTTGAGGCTTGCAGACCAGGACGGTACCTGGAGGAGGACCACTAGGTGGGACGTACTTGGAGCAGGCGGCGGGACCCAAGGAGCAGTGGAGCTATCTGTACCCACCCTTCTGGTGGGATTCCCAGTGGATAGCTCGGCGTAGCGGCTTTTACCTTTCAGTTGTTGTTTTCCCTTTTGGGTTGTACTTTACTTTCAGTTTGGGTTTGTATTCTAGCCCACTTACTTTCTGCACTTGCAGTTGTACTCTGTTTTTTCTTAGTGATTCCTTTTTTATGCTTGCTTACTCTGAGGTTCTTGTTTACTTTACAAAGGCAATGCCTTCCCTGTTTATTGGGATTTACACCTTGGTGCTAGTCACTAGCCGCTGGCCTATGGAAGGCGGGCTTGGGGTAGTCACGACACGGGCCTCCAGGACGGGTCGTGACAAATTGGTATCAGAGTTGGTCAGTTCTACCATAGACTCTGATCTTTCTTCTATGTGAAGCAATAGTGTTTAGCGTACTGGGTGTGGTTATCAGTCCAGGGAGTCCAGTGTTGGTGCGGCGGCCGATGTATCCGTACACCAGGACCCTAACTTCTGATTTCCGACTTAATGCACGAAAACATTGATTGCATGTGTGTTTCAAGTTTTATTTGTGATTAATTTATGTCAGCTCACTAGGTATACTATTATGACCGTGGCGCACCTGTTTCCTTTTCAGGATGGCCCCACGACGGCAGCCAGCTAGGGTTCCGAGCGATGTGCATGGCGAGAGCCCACCGAGGGTCGAGGACTCGGTACAGGGCCCTTTGACAGCTGAGGCACCGGTGGTACCTATACCCACCGAGCCACCGATGCTACCAGCCCCAGCCGCTGACGATGCACGTCGCCTTAGTGCACTGCATGAGTTCCAGCTCTAGTGACTGCCTAAGTTCCGCGGGGAGACGGACCCTTAGGCTACTGAGGACTGGCTGCAGGTAGTTGTACGAGTTTTTAGATTAGTGAGGACACCCGCATACCTCATGGTGATCCTCGCAGCGAGCCTCCTGCACGCGGCAGCAGGCAGATGGTTGAGCTTGATTCTCCAGGTGCACGACGAGACATCTCTCCTTTGGACAGACTTTGAGAGCATCTTCTGCTCCGAGTTCGTCCCAGCCACCCTCCGATTGGTGCGCATCCAGGAGATACTACAGCTGTGGCAGGGCAGCAGGACAGTGGCCCAGTACTCGGCGAGATTTACTGATCTCTTGCGCTACTCCACAGATATGGTACGGGACCCGTTCTTCCGGGCCCGGACCTTCGAGCAGGGATTGAGGCAAGAGATCAGGGCTTCGATGATCTCCCTCAACATTCCGACTCAGGCAGGGGTGTTGGAGAGAGCCCTCTTAGTGGAGAGTTTCCTTGCTGAGCAGTATCCAACTGCAGGACCCACCACTTTCCGGCATGCGGCAGAGTCTTCTGCAGCGGGTAGTAGACAGATGACGCAGGGGTCCAAGAGGACTAGACCTACAGGTGGTCGACAGCATGTCTCTGGATCGTTTGTGCGAGGCACTCGGGGTGGACAACGACTTGCCATGAGAGGGCAGTGTTACTCCTGCGGCAGGATTGGTCACATGGCTCGTGACTGTCGGACCCGCCATACGGATGACCAACAGATGGACGAAGGGCCCCCCAGGCAGAGGCATAGGTTCGATCAGGGCGGGCCGCAAGGTGCAGGCGGCCATGGAAGGGGAGTTTTCCATGCAGCTGGAGGTGGACGATGCTTCGGGGTGTTGCCCCCACCACCATTAGGAGGTCCACCCCAACCGCAGGGGATAAGAGGACGTGGGAGAGCTCAGCTTCAGGCAGATGAGGCCTACGATCATGGATCTCCGGGAGCAGATGGAAAGGAGCAGGACTAGCTCTAGACCTAGAGACTTTTGTTCATGTTTCTTCTAGTTTTGTTGATGTATGTTTGTAGATGCTTTGTGTCTTTGTACTTGAGCTGCAGTAATAAAAGACACCTTTTCTTGTGGAATTTACTTCCCTGTCCTCTCTTGTGTTGTTACTAAGAGGTTCCGGTTTAGACTGTTGACTTGACCCTCACTTGAGAGGTACCTACTGGAGGAGACCCAGTTACCACACACTGATGCCGACAGTGTGACTCAACCCTTGGAGGCGAGAGTAACAGTTGGATCTCTTGGTAGTAGCGTCGTGGCCTTACGAAGTCATCCTTGGTAGGGGTTAGTATCATCCATGTCGGGATTGACTGTATTAGGAAAAGAATGTGGTTCATCCAGGGGATGAGACCAGATTTCTCTTATCGACAAGGAAGAAATCATAGTAGCTCTTGTAGGACCAGAGGTGGTCTAGGCCACGATAGAGAAGGTCCAGGTCATCCAGGAGGTGGAGGCCACTAGAGTTTGAGGATGGCGACCACTTCTTCTTGCGGGTCTCACCTCGACGTGGATTATGGAGATTTGTCCGAGGTGGCAAGTTGTCTCCATGCTTCATCGGACCCTTCCAGGTCCTTAGCAAGATTGGCGAGGTGGATTACCGCCTAGCTCTACCGCCTTTGTATCCCTAGTTTGTGTTGAAGCTTTACGGGGACGTAAATCCCTATGGTGGGAGTAATGTAAAGACCCGGAAATTTCAAGGGAATTTTTTTTCTTAATTTTCTTTGGAATTTTACAAGAAAACATTTTCTGACGGCGCCTGATTCCGAGGCCCGGTGTGCCCAGAATTAATTTCCGAAGTTTGGATCGGGTACGTTCATTGAACGAACGAGCGGGTTTTTCTAAATTTTGAACCGGTGCTCGGAATCAAATTCTGAGGGCACCGATGGAATCGTAGCGCTGGTATTTTCTTAGAAACGCCTCTTCCAGAATTGCATTTTCTCGGTTGTGGTTTTTTAATTTTTGGGTTTTAAGTTAAGAAATAAAATAAAGTTGTGCAACAATTTTATTTTTATTTCACTTAAAGCCGCTTAAAGACCACTTTAAGCAGCTTAAGCTCAGTTGAAGCGGATAGGGTGCTATCCAAAAATTTCCTACCCTCTTGGTAGGATATTTGTGAGGTGGGACCCACACGAGCCCCACCGTTTCTTTTCTGCTATGTAACGCACCTGCAAAAACCCGTCATTATGAAAGTCAACTGACGCATTTTCTTAATTTTCTTAACGCACCAACTAATTGGGCGGTTTTTTTTTGTTGAATTAAATGGGTGGTTTATTCGTTGAAATTAATTCTATGAATTAATTTTGTTCGTTTCTTAACACTTTTTCGTTTTGTTGGCATGTTAATAAAATAAGGCCAACACACATTCCTTTTGAAATGCTGTGTTAAACCATTGAAGAATCTCTAAGGATCTTCCTCCTTCGCGAAGAACGCGAAGAACGTGAAGAACGAGAAGAACGCCAGCCTCCGACGAAGAACGCCGAACACGCGGAGATCAGCGATGCGATGCTGTGTACCGCGACGCCGACGATTCTCCCTCCGCGACGCTTCTTCCGCGACGATCCAACCCCATGACAACCTTCGATCAACAACGACAAGGTAGGGGATTGCAGTCCTTTAATTTTTCCTTGTGGATTATAACTCAATAAGGATTTAATTATTAAAATTAAATCTGTTGTTTCTTGTTCCTCAAAGTTTGTCGACGCAACGCCGGATACCGCTACGACGCGGCGGTCCCCTCCTTCCGCGACGATCAATTTCCGTGAAGAACGCGCGTGCGACGACTTGACGAGGTAGGAATTTTATTTTGGAAATACATTTTTATATCCCTGTGATTGTTTATTTTAAAACAAGAACCTAGATCAAGTGCAATTTTAAATTATTAAAATTGTTTGGAAACGTTTGTCATGTGTTGATTTATCCTCCTGATTGATACCGTATAACGCGGAGGGCGCGGGCCAAACAACCACGGCCCGACAACCCTCCGCTGTTCTTCGTTGTTGTGCGGATTTGGCGGGCGATGACAAAACGTTCCACAAAGGCAATTTGATGATTCTGCAGAGAAGAACGGGTCCCAGGAGGAGCACCAGCGCAGAAGAGAATGAAAACGGACCAACGGAGCAACTCCGGCGGTCCGCGGAAGTCTCCGGCGGCGCCCCGGTGTGACGCCAGACAGGGCCACCACGGCTGAAGTTGCGGCGGCGGCGGCCAGCGGACCCGCGACCGCGCGGGTCTGGCTCGCCCGCATGGGACGCGGCAGAAGCCGCGTCCGCTGATGTCCAACGCGGCCCCTCGAGGGCCGCGACATCCTCATCCCGCGGGGGCGGCGCACCGCGGCTGCCACGCTCGGCCGCTCGGCCGAGCCGAGGCAGGCCAGCCGGGCCAGGCCGCGCCCTGGCCGGAGTAGACTGGTTCCAGCCGGGTCGGACTGGGTCGGGTTGACCCAGTTCGGCCGACCCAGGGGGGGGGGGGTCGGCCCATGCCCAGACCCCCGTCTTCAGACCATTTTTGGGTCCTTTGGTTGTAACTTGAGCTAAGGGCCTCTGAACGACGCGCCGTCAGTGGCGATGTGATCCTTGGATCGATACGGTCGTTTCGGTATATCGCACTCAAGGTTTCAGAATACATTGGGTTCGGCCGGGTTGGTTCGTACACGAAACCAATCGGGCCCTCGGAGCGGAAACACTCATATCTTGATCTCCGGACGTCCGATTGACGTTCTGTTGACTTTGGTGGATTCCTCTAAGTGAGATGGATCTTTTAGCATACTCCGCCCGAGGTTTGGGCGTAGGTGGAGTACGGTCGGGTTGGTTTTCCTTAAAAACCAACCGGGTCCCTGGGACAAAAAAGCCAATAACTCTCAGACCGGATGTCCGATTGACGCGCCGTCTGTGACGTTGAGTTTCTGTTGACGATACGGAACTTTTGGATACATCAACTCTGGACTTTGAGTCAGTTGATGTATCAGCCTCTCAGCTCATGGAGCGGACCCTCCCGAACGATCTTTCTGTGTGCGGGAACCTTAGAGCTGGCTGCTACTGCTGCTGTAACGACGATGACTGTACAATGATCCTCAGTGGATTCGATTGCGACGATGATGAAAAATGTGCGGGAATCCTCAATGTTTTCAGCAGTGACCACTACAGTACATCATGGGATACATCAACTCCGGACTACATGTCATTTGATGCATCGACCTCTTAGCTCGTGGAGTGGACCCTCCCGAAATGAGCACGCTGTGTGCGGAAACCCTAGAGCCGGTTGAGACTTGACGACTACTGATCGAACGACTCGGTGTGTTACGGATAGCCCGGCGGGGGAGCGCTTGGCTGTAGTGGCAGACCCACGACAGAGGTGCACTTGGTTGTAGCGGCACATGGGAGCACTTTGCTGTAGCGTAGACCCAGGATAGAGGTGCCCTTGGTTGTAGCGGCACAGGGGAGTGCTTAGTTGTAGCGGCAGACCCACGAAAGAGGTGCTCTTGGTTGTAGCGGCACAGGGGAGCGCTTGGTTGTAGAGGCAGACCCACGATAGAGGTGCGCATGGTTGTAGCGGCACAGGGGAGCGCTTGGTTGTAGCGGCAGACCCACGACGGAGGAGCTCTTGGTTGTAACGGCACAGGGGAGTGCTTGGTGGTAGCAGCAGGCCCATAGTACCCGATAGGTGGAGAACTACAACAGTCCAAGGTAATAGGGAAGCGCTTGGTTGTAGCGGCATAACCACTGAACTTGATGGAGAAGGAGTTTCCCAATAGCTTTGGGTTCAACTTCGTGATCGAACCTATGTGAGCTGAATCCTATTTTCTTTCCTGTGTGGATTGTGTTGTGCTATCCTATGTGGATTACGTTTTACATTCCTGTGTGGAATACGTATACTTTCCTGTGTGGACTGAGTTCTACTTGGGCTTAGAGGTTGGAGCGTATTAGAATTGTTGACTTAGGTATATGTATGGGAATATACCTAAGCAGTGTCGGTTGTTAATTCGTGATTGTATCTTTCCTTTGTGGTTTATCCTTTTTGGATTTTGGGAGACCCTCGGGGGTCTCGGGGTCCCTACTGAGTAGCTTATACTCACTCCTACACGGGTTATTCCCGCACTATGATGTGTTGGTTGCAGACGACGGACATCGTTGATCGTGGTTGAGGCTTGCAGAGCAGGACAGTACCTGGAGGAGGACCACTGGGCGGGACGTACTCGGAGTAGACGGTGGGACCCGAGGAGCAATGGAGCTATCTGTACCCACCCTTCAGGTGGGATTCCCAGTGGACAGCTCGGCGTAGTGGTTTTTACCTTTTAGTTGATGTTTTCCCTTTTGAGTTGTACTTTACTTTCAGTTTGGGTTTGTATTCTGGCCCACTTACATTCCGCACTTGTAGTTGTACTCTGTTTTTTCTTAGTGATTCCTTTTTTCCACTTTCTTACTCTGAGGTGCTTGTTTACTTTACAAAGGCAATGCCTTCCCTGTTTATTGGTATTTACTCCTTGGTGCTAGTCGCCAGCCCCTGGCCTATGGAAGGCGGGCTCGGGGTAGTCACGACACGGGCCTCGAGGACGGGTCGTTACACATATGATTAATAACAACACACCATCTCATTGTGGAATCACACAACATATTTGAATGGGTATTTACCCTCATCCAGGAAGGTGTCTCTAGATGATTGAAGATAGATAGAATGACATCTAGCCATGACTCTGTACACTGTGGTCCACCATATTATTGAAATTGTGAGTAAATGCTAATGCTGGGATATAGATCTCAACTCAACCATAGATGGGGTAGGTCATGATGCTCCCTAAATTATGTATATAAAGTGAAATATCCCATCACGAAACTATTCCACATAAACTTTGTCCAAAAATATAACTGGTTCCATAACTAGAACAAACAAGGGATTTGATGGTAGCCTATGGACCACCACATATGAAGTATGATCGTCACCAACCACATGGTGTATGATAAGATGATGTAACAGTTGCATACCTCTACAAATTCTTGGAGCAATAATCATATCGTAAAAATTAATAAGTTTGTAGTTCAAAAGAACATAGATAAAAATTTGGTAGGTACACGACTTTATTTATAAGAACACACCACTCTTCCTACTGCAAGATTTATGTATGTGAGTCTTACAAATCATATAGAAAGAAGAGATACTACACACTTCCCACTCATAAGGTTAGGTTTGGTTCATGTTCTATGCTATAATAACTCAATTTTCCATTTTCATTTCTATCTAATATTTCAATTTCATATTTTTATATCATTTGAATTCATACATTTCACATGTATCAAAATTCATTTTGGATTGTTGAAACAATACAACACTATATTATGATCCATGGGGGCCCATACTCATCTGGAACCAATGCATTACATCCACCTGATTCACCACATAACAAAATCTAGTATACCTTTGACAATAACAAACATTTCAATAACGAATACTATCACAAAAGCATAAAACAAGTAATTCATCCTAAATGGCATGACATAAGGAAGGGATTGTGATTCTTACAAGTTATTTTATAATGAATGAGATGGAACACCCATATATCACTGGGTTTCAACATAAGAGAAAACAAAAAACTATTAATAATAACTTCATCATTCAGGCGCATCACCCAATATTAGAATCAAATCAACTAAAATAGTAAAATATAGAAAAATAGGAAACTAATTCAAGCCAATTTGTATTTTTTCCTTTATGTGGGTTAGATATGCCCAGTTACATCTCATTACTAAATCACAATTTATTCCAATCATTTTATATTTTTAGAAAATAATAACTCAAACTAGAAAAGAATTTGATTCCACTTTGTAACATCCCATACTAGGATGCCAATAAGTAATTCCCCGAGCCTGGTTGGCCACATGGATTCAAACACATCTCCCCAAAACACCAAAGGGTGTTGACCAGAAGGGATGTTATATGTGTTTCTGTAGGGATAATATTAACTCCATAATAGAGTGCTTCATAGCAGAATAAATATGATACAAGTATCATAAGTAGTATAATGTCCAATCAAAAAGTAAATAGTGTAAGACTGATATATAAACAATGTGAGTATACATCGCATAAACAAAATTATGAACATGTCATGTTTCTACAAAAAAATCTAAAATATTTATATGTGGTATATGTATAATACACATAAGAAAATTAGAAAATGTACAAAAGTAAAACATATAACATCGTGATCCTCGTCTTGATCTCATCCTCCACGGATCCTAATCTGTAATCAGGAGCCTATAGTATGGATCTTTACCTTATCTATAACTACAATAATACTGTCTGTCTAGGTACCCAAAATCGGCCAAAATAAGGTGTGATATATAATACCAGTAGGAAACCACCCAAGGTATATTTCCAAAATGTCCATGATTATATATAAAAATAGTGTGTACACAAAATATAACATGTAAATCAAGTAATTAAAATTCAACATCCTTTATCTTCCAAGTTCTCATTTTATTTTTATGTTCATTTAATTTAGGTAATTTAGAGTCTATGTATCTCAATTAATATTTAGGGATATGTAATTTATAAACATGTTCATTTAGTGATTAAATTCAATTTGACCAATAAATCTCGAGACCTATCATGTAGCCACCCGGTTTCCCCCATAGTGATATGCCCAACGATGCCTAAATATGCCATTCATAAATTATATATCAGGAATGAATCCAAGATCATGATTTATGTTGGTAGAGATATCATATAAACCATAAAATTCATTATTCAATTTAGAAGTTTATACATACCTTGTCATTCCAATGTTGAAATCCAAGTCACATACACGGTGTAATTAAAACAACATCCTATGAGACCATCCATGGTGATCCTCAAGAACCCAAGTATTACTCTAGGTGTGGTATAACATCACTACTACTCATGTCATTCCTTACCGATCCATTATAAGAGCCCGCATATCACTCATAGAAATATTATCAAATTCATTTTAGTTCATGAATTGAATTATCATATGAATCCAGGTATCACTCGATATATAAGTCAAACCATAGAGTCCATAGGGGGTCCTAGGATCACCCATGAATATTCAAGGTACAAGCCAATTTCGTCCTTCCATGGAATTCAACATTTGAATCCATGTCTCAACCAAAGACTATAATAATTCAACATATTCAATATCATTTAATCAATAAAATTATATAAATGGTGATCATCCCAACCATTTCTATTCAAGATCACATCAAATGGTAACTCAAAGATAGTTCAAGATTAGAATTCTTGGAATCCAAATAATGATGTGGGTAAATATTTATTGAAAGATTCTCATTCTAAAACTACATATTACATGACATGGACTCTATCCGAATCACATGGGAAATTCATTTTAAAAAGGAACTTCAAGATTAAACAGGACATACAAGGTAATGGACAAGGGTCATGGTCATTTCATCCCATTACCTTAAAAAATTAAATTAAAATTGATATAATAATTCCAATTATAAATCATTCCAATTAAAATTTAAAATTCAGAATTAAACAACCCATAGCAAAGGTTAAAGGGAACACCTCAAAGGGCTTTAATTCTATATTCCATCAATGTGGGCCATTTAAATTCATAACACACCGAAGGGGTTGTTTCCAATCTAGGTGATAAACCTATAATGATTCCTTAATGGAACTCTTTAGTTGAATATGTTTTACTTATCTATTCAATTTATGTAATTAAACTCATTTAAAGGGAGAAACTCTATGAATTGGGTGTGCAACACAATGAAAATATATAAACTCTTAGACTTTTAATGAAATTCATAATACCATCTACCATAGGTTTGTAGTTGAAAGCTCATCTAATATCAGCTCCTGATTCAACTCATATCTGGAGTAAAATGTTGAACGGTCAAAGAACCTAATAATAATAAGTATTGGATTTCAACTAAATAGTGTATTTGGTATCCAACAAGATAAATAATGTCTAAATGAAATTTAGAACTCCTTGATGTGGATCCAATGAGATGTGAAATTCAGTAATAAGAGATCAGAAAGATAGTCAGGATCAAATCCTTTAATGTCCACCAAGGTAGCTAAAAAATAATAAGGTTTTTTTGTGTGAGAGAGAAATATAATTAGTCTAGGCTTAAAATCATTTTATGGGAAAAACATTATTTTACCCAAAATATCAGGGTCAAACTATTTTTGCACAAATTTTGACAAATTGTCTGCCAGCCATGCATTGATCACTATTGAGAAGTTGTACCCACATCGTTCTCTCACACAGTTTGACTAAAATTTCACAAAACATCAAAATATCCACTTTCAAATTGAGAAACCTATCTACATGGTCATGCATCCCAACTCGCCTGAGTTTCTCTAACTATTTACAAGGCCATTTCACCCCAAAATATGGGTTTCAGGCTCCGTACCAGCCCTAGGCACCCTCGATACCTCTATGACCCCAGAAGAGAACATATATTATTCCATATTTAAACATTAAAACAAATAAATTATGGAATGTAAATGATCCATACCTCAATGAAAAACCAATTTCATATAATATATATTCTCATGTTTATCCTATGGAATAAAAAACTCTTAATTATAATCGAATTGAATATGTAATTGGAAATGTAGAATCTGAAATACAAAATACAAAATCTATTTTTATTTAATTTGGAAATATTATTTTTGTTATATATTTTTCCCTTTAATATTGGAAATTAAATAATTTCATAAAATTAGAGTAATTATATGCATAATGAGTTAAATAAATTTGAAAGGAATAAATAATGTGATTTTTTTCAATTACTATAGATAAAGAAGTAACCATAAATAAACTTATTTATTTTGAAATAAAATTGATGAGGATTGGACCATAATAAAAAATAAATCAAGTCTAATAGCTCAACAATATTTCTAGTAAAAGGGAATTTAGTTTGAAGATTATTTTTCTCCTATTTCTCAGATGAATGCAACTAGAATTCAATTAAATTATTTTGTGTTTTAGAGAATGAATTTTTTTCAAATTGATCTATAAAGATCATTTTTAAATTCCAATATTTCAGAGGATATA
Source organism: Viscum album (assembly GCA_963277665.1). Classification (NCBI taxonomy): domain Eukaryota; kingdom Viridiplantae; phylum Streptophyta; class Magnoliopsida; order Santalales; family Viscaceae; genus Viscum; species Viscum album. The sequence continues at coordinate 137,598,755 of OY728131.1, forward strand.
TATGTCAGACAACAACCTCGATTTAAAAAATATAATGTATCTAAAGAATTTTTTAAATCATAATAATTATTTATCTATTTTTAAATAGGCTCTAAGATCATGGTATTAAATATTAAAATATTTTTTATTACAAAGATATTTTTTTAAAAAGTAAGGTTGATCCATACTTTTTTATAAAATGACTGTCAAATGATATAATGATTATAAAGATATATATTGACAATATAATATTTAGTTCAAAAAATAATTTACTATGTAATAAATTTTTATAATTAATGACAATTGCATTTGACATGAGATTAATGGGAGAACAAAATTGTTTCCTTGGTTAAACATTAATCAATGGATAGATAATATTTTCTTAAATAAAGATAAATATTTTACATAACTAGTTAAAAGGTTAGGACTTGATTTTAGTAAGACATTGAAAACACCAATGGGTACCAATTCCTAATTGGAATATGATTAGTTTGGAATTGAATTTTATATTACATTTTATTGAGGCATCATAGGTACTTTACCTTATCTCGTTGCATCTAGCCTAGAAATATTTTTCTTAGTATGTATATGTTCTAGAAAAAAGTAAAATGGTAAAGAAATTAATATTAAATATTTTATAAGTGTAACTAGACATGTCAAGGTTAATGTTTTTACTGGAATATTTTATGTAAATGATAAATGTTTTGATCAGCTTATTTTAATTTTTGTGGTTGTAGAATTGACTCAAAAGTCACTATAGTTATGTTTAAATTTCTAGGTAAAATTTTAATTTCATGTAGCTTTAAGAAGAAAATTAAGTATAATTATCCAAAGTCGAGGCTCAATATATTTGTTTTTTTTGTTTTTACTCATAAAATTTTATATGGATATGATAATAATTTTTTTATTTTAATATTTTTATAGATAAAGTTCAAAATTTATGTAATGATTAAAGTTCCATTTAAATTTATAAAAACCCACGTAAACACTCTATAAAAAAAACAAATAGATTATATATTTCTTGTACTTAGGGTTCATGTAAATAAAGGTGAAATATGTTTTGAATTTTTCCTTACTAATTAATATTTGGCTAAAACATTAACTAAACATTTATATTCTATTAAATTTTTAGAAATGATTTTAAAATTTAGAATTATAGAAGCCTAAAACTTTTGTTTTTTATGGTGATTGTCTTGAGAAATCAATTCACTATTTTTAAATTGTTACTCATTTTTAATTACATGAAAAATGTAAGTATATATTTAAATGTTATAATAATATATTTCCCTATTATTATAATTAATATTTTTTTGATTAGAAGGGATATTATTTTAATGATTTATTTATAGTTTACTTTTTGATAAAATTAATTATGGGGCATAGTATTATTGAAAATTTAATAAATGTTTTATTTTAAAATTTATAAAATGGGATATATTTAGTATTTGAAATTGTGTTTAATACATTAACAATATTTTATTTTTTAATACATTACTTTTTCATCACATTTAATAAAATTCAAATTGTTTATAACATATAGTAATTTTTTTTACAATTATCATTATTGTTAATGATTAATTTATGTTAATACTTGAAATTCTTAGGTTTTATAATTTTTTAATGTATATACTTACTTAATTTATATTTAGTTTTTTTGTTAAAGCTTTAACTTACCTTAAAAGGGCTATCCAATGTGATCCACCAAGGCTAGCCCATAACCACTCTTAGAGGACCCAATGGGTAAGTCCTATGAGAGGACCTAGAATAGGTTTTTGGAATATAGGTAGAGGATTTCATACCCATGTATAAGGCATGCTTGGGACATGTGTAGACCCACAATTGAGGTTCGCTCATGGTCCGCACACACATATTTAGATGGGATAAATCCCATGAGTGAGATGTGTGGGTAGTGCGACCAGTGTTGATCCTAGGTAGCCATATCAAATGGTGTGTGGTTACATGTTAGTAATAAACTACAAAGAAGCATAGTGGAGGTTCTGATGTGGGATAGTGAGTGTGTATTAATTGTTCATACATCTGAATAAGATACAAAAAGTTCAATATCATTGGGATCTTGGGTTCAACCGTTCGATCAAGCCAGAAATTCACCTATTCTAAATTACATTATGCTTCCTTATATCACCTAACATCATTAGTTTGTTGGATATCTCAACTTCACATGATTAAAACCTTCATCAAACATCCACCTCATGCACAACTCACATCTTGACTTGGCATGAAGGTATATGTGATACCTCCTTTGGTTGAAATAATGTTGGATGCACCAATTTCTTAGTAGAAATGATAGTCCACCATATCATATACCAATATATACTACTGGTTGATGTAATTTATTCACTTATAGGTCAACATCCACTGGCATATCGCACAAACTGTTTACGGTTTTATTATTCTTCTTTTCCCCTTCATTTTGATGCATCACCATGCATCACCATTTCATGCACACCAGCTGCTCATTTGTTTTGATTAATGGTAAAGTGTTCAAAAATCAATATATTCATGATTCAATGGTAGATATTTATCCACTAGTACTTCACTCCATGGAACTATAGATTAATTTATACCAGTGGTTATCTGTTTTCCTATTTCACAGAGGCATGGTAGCAATATATTTATCCTTCAATGAAGATCATCTTTTCAACAGAGGAAAAATATTTCTTTATAGTAATATCTCCATAAAATTTGGAAGGTTTTTGAATCTTTAAATGATGGATATCCTTCCAGCCGATGATGCTTCATGTTGTAATGGGAGATCATTTCCTGCTAAACAGTGTCATAGGAGCAGATCCTTGATCATTGTTGTAGCTTCATGTAACTTCAGTAGGCCAATCTACCAATAGAAATCAATGATAGATCAATCCACCATCGGATATTAATAGTAGATCCTATGTTCATTACACTGATGGTATATCTCCCTGAATAAATAGTAGATCCTCTACTTGGAAGAACCATTAATAAATCTATAATTGAACAAATATATATAATATTATCATTATGTATTAAAATCTATTACAAGATGAATATATTTATATTGTTCTAAAGAAATATTTTTCTCATATTTTAATTGATTTTATTAAAATATAAATTTAATAAATGTTTTATTTTATTTTTGATAAAATTTAATTATTTTTCTGTAAAAATAATTGTTATAATTTTATATGAACATATATACATGATGTATATATATTGTTCTGATGATTTTCTTTACAAATTTTTTATTTTCTTAATAAATGGGAAATTTATTTAGTTTATTTTAATGATTTTATTATTATGATTTGTAAATATTTGTTATAATACATTTATTAATGGTTTTATATTGATATTTAATGAATAAATAAAGAGTTTGATTGTTTTTTGTTATTTAGTTTGACATTTACATTGGAAGTTAATAGTGATCATATTTTGTTATAATGTGCTAAAGAGTGGAATGTAGCTATTGGATTTTAAGAATATCCTATAAGATATTTCTTTTAATGATGAGAAATTAATTATATAAAGATATATTCATCAGTGGAAAATTATTCCTATATAGGTAATTTGGCAGATTTTATGATATCATTATTTTATACAATTTTTCAACCTCTCATATAATCAAGAAAATTCTATAAATTCTGCTCTTTGGCTATGATTACTGAAATATTTCAACATTTGACATTTTCCATTCAAGTAATCAACGATCATCGAGCTTCATCATCATTGAAATATTTTTACCATCTAATGTTTTATTGGTATTTATTCTATTTATGTTATATTTTATATATTCTATTTTTAATTATTTGTGTCTGGTTTATGTGGTTCCCAATCAAAAGCACATCTTGAGTCTTTTGTTTATTCCACAACCAAAAAAGAAGTTTTGGTTGTGAGTTCTAATGAAAACTATGATCATAGACATGGTTTCGAATCCTATAAAAGACTAGTTTATGCCTTCAGGTATTTGTAAAAGTATTTTTCTATAATTTTTTACCACACATTAATAAATATTTTTCTTGTGGGTACCAATATTATTGAGGAGTTGAGAAGTAGAGGAGTAGACTAGGGTATTGTTTATCTGAACCACTATAAGTTTTTTCATTTGTCATTCCACATCTATTACACTTCTTTTCAAGAACAAAAATAATACTTTTGATCATTATTTTATAAACTCATTATGATATCTAATAAAATTTTGAAATTACTATTCACCCCTTCTGTTCATTATGTCCATCAATATTGATCCTACATAATGTACTGAATGGATACCATTATATAAACCATCATATATCCAATGTATTTATGTTTAATGACTACATGTCTAGTAACTATATACATAATGGTCATATTATATTCATATACATGTCCTTACATATATATCTATAATAACTCATCTTATTCCATTAATTCATTCTATTTTCTGGTCTTTATTTATATTGTTGTTACTTATATCAATAGTTATATTCAAAGGAATCAGTTTTAACGAATACCGCAAGGACAATGATGAAATTATCATGGTATTTTTATTTACATGTGGCTTTATTCATCCTTCATTTTTCTTTATGATTATTTTTATTTTATTATCATAATTTATTAATGATTATATTGAATTGAAATACTATATCTCAATAAAATATATATCTATTCATTTTTTTGGTTTGTTTCATTTATATCATATTTTCAGAATTATTTTTTTAAAAGGGAATTCATATTAGAATTAATGAGATTTACATGGATTTTATTAGAACCAGATGATTGGTGTTAGACAATAGAGACATTGGATAAAAAAATACATTATAGTTCTATTTTGGAGATCATTTCTTTGTAGTGGTTATATTGCACATTGATCGATGTTCGATGGGTTATTAGGTTTGGAGTGGAGGCTAAGGTTTTCATCAGGAGAAACAATTATTCAAGAATTATAATATGATAGTCTATGTTTCATCATGACCTTATCTTTTGTTATAATATTTATAACTATTTGACTCTCCAAATTTTATAGGAATCTAGATGAGTTTTTTCAGATCAGGCTACCTTTGTGGAAGGAAATATCCTATCAAACTAAGATATTATTTTTAATATTATATATATATTTGACCATTTACTGGTATTTCTTTCACTTCCTCTACCTTTTATAACCCTTACGAAATAAATGGATTGTTTTTAGAGATTTTCCATAACCCTTTAGTGAATTTTTTTCTTCTAACCTCAATATATCAATCTCATTTAACCCATGGTTCCCCTTCATCATATTTCATAAATATCATCTTGTTATATATTTTTTAGTGGACATTACATTGGTTTGTAAATGGTTATGATGAATTTGATTCTTTATTTTGATCGAGGATTTATGTGATTTGGTGTTGTGGTGGAACTCTTCATGTTAGGTGGTGGTTTTTTATATATTCCTTCTTATTCATGTTTATTTTCTATTGAATATCTATTTGATATAGTGTATGTATGATATTCCTTATATTATTCATATTAAAACGGGGAATCATCATAACTATGCTTTCATTGGGTTGATGATATGTATTTGACTAATCAAAATGATGACTTTGTTAATGGAAATTGAAAGGGATATTATGAAGAACATTTTATTTATGTGTTTACCCATGTTACGATTATAATTTGGTTATCCTATTGATTGTTAGATATGTTTTTATTCATTTCTTTTTCAATTTTTTGATGTATATAATTACAAATAAAAATGATATAAACCCTAACTGAAGGTAATGGAAGTGTATATGTGTGAGTCTTATAATATAATTTTCTTATTCTTATTCATAAGGGGTTATGTGAATATTTGTGTACTATTAAAGGATATTATTTGATAATATTTTCCTCTATGGGTTGTTTTTATTTTTTATTAGTTTGATATATTCTTACATTGGTAATAGTTATCTTCGTTGGTTGTTATAGATGGTTTTGGGATGATATTTTTTACTAAGATTGTAGGAATGTTGTGGAGAGTTGATGTGAAAAGAAGATTATATTATGGCTGGGGTGGAATATTACTATTTTTGTTGTTCAGGATTATGTGATGGTGGATTTGGTTTTGTAAGGGTATTTTTCATGTTTTTTAAAAGTCTCTATGTAATTTGGAATTTTTTAAAAATAAAGGAAATTATAAATAGCTGGTTGGATGAAATTGATGAGAAATGTCTTGTTTAATGAAACATGAAATTGGATGGTACAAATAAAATGTTAGTGTGTACAATAAATGTATCAATTTAAGAATAGATTTATTATGATTAATGTGGGATAATTAATGTAATAATATTGTTAATGATTAATCTATTATTTTTCAATGAAGTGTTAAAATCGGAAGTTGATATTATTGTGTGGCTATTTTGTGGAAAAAGTGTGGTTGGATTGTGTTAAAATTATTTGTGGTGAAAATATTGGTTATATTTAGTTAAGATTTTGTTGCAAAAAAGTCCATAATAATTATTATGATGTATTTATAAGTATCAATTTAGGTTGGGATGTGTTACATATTGTTTATCTTTTTTATTTTCATTGATATATTCAATACTCCAGCAACCATTCCATGAAACATAACTCATTCAAATATGTGGTTATCATTTATTGGTTTTCTCCACATCATACATGTTTTATATGTCACTGATTGATGACTAATCCCACATCCGTACCCCTTCATCAGAACATAATTTTAAATTTTTTTACATGAGTTTGTGAGGCATGAACTATCATTTATAGATGAATGTTTGCGAAAAATGTGGTTTGTATGTGATTCTTGTTGAAATATGTTCTTATTATGAGTTTATATGGTTGATTTCCAAATTTTTTTTCACCATTATTTTATGAGGATATCAGGTGATGTAGTGATGTAATTATGTGACAAATGATTGTGTTTGTTGATATGTGGTCATGATGTGGATGTGGTTGGTGGTGAGGTTTTGGATATGGAAAGAAAAAAATTATATGGATATATAATGAATGGTATTATAAAACATGGGTCATTGGGGTATTAAGTAGACCTCATATGTAGGGAATTGGTATGGTTGAATTTTTTGACCTAGGAAAAAATTATGGTACTTTGATTAGATGTATATTTAATTATTAAAATATTAATAACTACTTGTTAAAAAAAATTCATTATTTGTCATTAATTTAATATAATAATTTTCAATGGTATCTATCGCATTGATAAGGACATAACAACTCCACTCTATGATGAGAAACATGAAGTACTATGATGATATTCTTAAATATAGTTCTATAGTCAGAAAATGTTGTTTGATGGGACAAATAGAATATGACTATCAGGGTTGAGTACTCATATGTGAATGAGGGATATTATCATGAATTTTACACTTATTAATCTCCATGATGATATATCATGAGAACATACCCGTTGGTCAGAATTCCAAATATTTAGGGGTCATCAGATATTCATATATGCGAGAATGTGTAATGGTCCTTATACTTTAAGATTATCATTAATTCATATCATGACTCATGAATTTAGATTCTTTTTGATAAAACCATGACACCATATATTCTTAGTGAGGTTGGGTACATTGGGTGAATCATTAATGACATGATATTAACAGATAAGTCAAGGTAGGATTTATCCCTCCTATATTTATGGAAGTTGATATCCTGGACCTTTGATTGGAAAAGTACCATCAAACTAAATTCCATGTACACGGTGTATTGACATGTGTATTTTAGATAGTTAATGTATGTTGTATCTAACACATTGATTGATGACATAGATGTGAAATCAGCATGATGAGATATTGTGAAAAAGGGATTATATTATTCAGTGTGCGTTGTTAAGTGATTCTCATCATTGCAACATTATGTTCTTTATCTTGGTTTCGTTGACTAGTTTAATGATCACAATATATAAAATTAGGAAATTATAACTATTTCCAAGGACAAATATTCCTAGATGACCACACACTATGTATTTCTGATGATATCAATTAAATTTTATTTTAAATTAATTAATTGAGTAAATATTATTCTCACGACCGATGAATAATTGTATTCATGTTTTATTAATCAAAAAAATTTATTAATGATTGAAAAAATTAAATTAAAAGTTTAATTAAAAATTTAATAATTTTTTTGGTGGATAAACTTAATAAGACATTAACCATTGTTAAATATTTAATTACATACTAGTAAATATTATTTATCATTACGCAGGTGGCACTGGACATAAAATAATAATGATAATATAATTTATGGGAATGGGTTTTATTAATGATTAAAATATATTTTAATGTTATACATTTATTTTAATAATTATATTTAACCTAAACCCGTCCTCTATAAATAAATGGCATTTTTTATTGAGTGGATAATAAAAAACTGAGAATAGTGAATCATTGTGCACAATGGACTTATCCATATACTGCTCTCTATGCCTATATGCTTATCTCCCTATCTCCCTATCTCTATATCTCTTGAATTAATCATCTCTTACCCCCATTAATTTGATGAACTTATTTAGGCCTAAATAATCATGTATTTATGAATATGATCAAGGCAAGGTAATTAATTCACCACGTTAGCACTAGAAAATCAGTTGCCATTGCTCTGAGATGAAGGGAGCATGCATGGAACACTACTAGTGGGATTCTATAAAAAAATTATTACAGTGAAATAAAGGTAATCCAGACAAGGTTCTTTGGGAAGATCCACATCACCAATGAAGAATGGTCTTATGATTAGGAATATATTTCTTCTCTATCCAAATAAAGTGTAGATAAATTTAATGTGAAAGATAATCTATTGATGTTACGAGACATTTTATTTATAATAAAATTTCAATATATCACCTACCATCGGTTCTAATGGAATTCCTAGAACCAAAAGATTGAATCATATTGGTCACATATTTAATTTTTAATTATTTAATTGATTTTTGTTCTATAAAAAATATTGGATACATTTTCTTTTTTAAATTATTCAATATTTAATCAGATTTGACTTAACATGTTATCAATAAAATTAATCATCTTAATTCAGAGGTTCATTTACATAAGGTTTTAAGAATAGATGATGAAATTATGGAGGCAATATCGAGACGTGCCATGAATTTTGGCTATTATGATTCAGTTATAGGGTGTGTATCCAGAGTACATTATGTGTACCCATGTGAAATACACCTATAAGTGAAGTAAGATATACAACATTCCTAGAAGTTATTACACATGGTTCATTTCTTATACACCTCTTGAAGACCATACAGGTATGGGAAATGGGTTGTTGGATTAAATGGCATGTAGATGGCGTACACATAATGTAGTCTTCATGATTTAGTGGAAAAATGTATGCAATCTATGTGGCCATAATACATGGTCAATCATGTTAGAATAACAAACTAGAGAATTCATGATATAAAAATCACATATGTGAGGTAAACTGATTGTGGTTCATCATTTACCTTATTTGAAATAAACACCAAATGATTTGGAGAGTTATGAGGAAACGTGGCGTGAGAAATTAAATTTGTGTAGTTGGGATATACATGTTGTGTATTCTTGACCTATAAACACACCTAGTTATTCATTGAAGTTTCTTAGATACACAAAATGAGTGATACACAATGTGTAGCAGGCTTGTGCATGCCTTGTAGTAAAACCATGGTACATGATTGAATCCCCATGTGTGTAGCCCAGGAAGATGATAATCGAGGTACATGGTGTCTAACTAGTAATCCCATATTCATTTGTCTCCAAATTAATTAGAGAATTAAATTAATTTTTTAGCATAACAACATTATTATATTGATTAGAACCTATTTTTCTTGATAATTTAATAATGGGTTTGAATAATTATACATTACCATTTAATTTATTATAATAAATATATAATAATTGTTTCTGTATTTTATTATTAATTAATTCCAATTATATGAGTGTATCCAAATGAATTTGCATGGTAATTAAGATGAAAGGGATTTATTTAATTATTTAATTAATGGAATCACATGTATCTAAATAATAAATAATGAAAATAATGTAATGTTAACTATTTTAAATTAATTTATATATTTCTAGTATGATTTTCCATAAGCATGACCAAGATCTTTGTATCTATTGGATGTTTCATGTTGATTTATTCCATTGGTCTACAATTATTTAATATTAAATTAAATTTCATTGTCTTAGAGTACTCCCTCCATCCTTTCTATGTAGGACGTACATGTCTATTGTTATTTATGAAACCATTAAGAAAACCATATGTTCCAATCACATGTGTTTTAGTTACAAATACATGTAATTAATTGTGTATCTCATGGTTCCTAGAAGAAGATTAATTTAAAGACATAGTGATACCAACCCGAGTGATAAATGGGTGGAATGGTGGAATGATGTAACTCATGCCCACACCAAAAATAGGATTTATTACAATTTTTTAAAAGACGATTCATTGTTTATCCAATAAATCAACCATTAGATAAGATGTTAATTAGGTCATTTATTATTTATTTATTTTTATCATATGCATTGTTTATTTTATGGTTTTAATAATTCTATAACATAAATAAATGAATTAATGTGAAAATATATAATTTAAAAGAATGGATTACACAAAATGTACTATATAAAATATTTAATTAATTATGGGAAATCCACTTAATATTAACAAGTTATATAATGGATAACACGTGGAAATATTTATGCATAATAAATTTAAATGGATCGAATATAAATTAAGTCAGACTTGACCTTGAAATACTTAATTATGAATGAAATATTTAGAAATAAGTGTCTAAAAAACCCACTTTGTGATGCTTAATTTTAATGTGGAATTCTTATAAATGTTGTGGGTTGACTTAACCATCATGCATCAATAAAAGTAACCATCACTAAGCATAATTCCAATTTAAGGTAAGTGTTAATGAAATCCAAGTCAAAATTTTAGGATTTTTGAGTCTAATCAATGGACCAAGGAGCTTCAAGTATGTAGTTGGAATATACCTTACAACCTGAATACCTTAAAATATATTGAACTACCCTATTTGTGGCTATTAATAGGGGAATATTGATACATTCCACTAGATTTTACTAGAAACTATAAATTCTGAGTTCAATGGTGAGGGTTGTTGGGACTTGATAAAGCTGGGTAATATTAAATAAAATATATTATAATTATTTCTGAAATAATTTGATATAAATAAAAGTAATAAAAATAGTTTCTTTTATAATTTTATAAAATGTAATGTTGATTATCCACACTATCCTAATGATCTATATTGGTGAAATACCATCTCATTCTTAGTAGTAACATCCATGATTTTTCCAAATTACTTCAGGTTGTGATTCCCTTTCAACATAAATCTTGTGTTCTAGAATCCCCAAGACCTGATCCAAATTCCATGGAGATGAGTGATGACAGTTCATTATCTATGAAATACACATGCCTGATGTGGTTTATGTTCAATTGTTTATGTTTTCACCAATTTAAAATGTGCCCATGAAGTCTCATGAAAATATGGATCCTTATAGTATAAAAAATCATATCAATGGTCCATACAAAGAGAGATCAAGATGTAAATTTTCTAAGATATCCAATCATATAATTTAGAGAAATCTTGGAGAGGGTGACCAATCTAGGCCTAACAAAGTCAAGCTCATTAGATACAATGAGCCTATAAGGGTTATAAGGTTTGAAGTACCTAAATAACTGGGCACCAATTTAATTATTGCATAACTCCCTTAGATCATAACATGTTTTTAGTAAATTAATATATTAACAACAAGAATATATCCCTCCTAGATATGCTTAATCTTCTTCACCAAGTTGACGGGGAGACAAAGTGTGAAAATTCTTCCATAGGGGAAAAAAGGAAATGTGAAGAGATCTAACCCAATACTTATTTATGACCTTCAATGAAGATAAATATCATGGGGCATTCAAGGAAAGAGTATGATTTTAATTTATCATGTGGAAATAAGGTCCACTAGAAAAAAAACCATACACATCCAGAAAATAAGGGTAGGATTTCAATTGTTTTTTATCTATTTCAATTTATCAATTTCTAAAAATTGAGTAATATATATATATATATATATATTGGTTCTCAGATATGTATACAAATAAAATAACTAGTTTGATTTATAATTATTAATATATAGGAGCTAGATCAATGAGAATACAAAGAAGATAAACTTTATGATGTAGCCATCAGAAACTACGGCCTTATGTTTCCAATTGTAATGATCATTTTTTTAAGATATTTTTATTTTCTACCATCCCTTACAAAAAATTACTTTTTTTTATATAATATATATATATATATAATTAATTATTTTTATATTTTGGAATAATTTTTTTTAAAATATAAGGAAAACATTATTTACAATAAGGCACATTTAAATAATGGTCTTTATGTGTTGGATTACAAAATCTGAGTAATGAAAACTAATAACGAAATTATGTCTCATGATTCATAACACACTAATCATTTTCATCACATTAAATTTCATTTAAATGGAAATTATTTCACTTAATTTAAAAAAGATGGATGATTAGATTATTTTGAACTAAAACATCATAGTGAATGTCACCCATCTTTATAAAGAAAATTGAAAAAAAATACCATTTAGTGAAAATGGTTAAAGGACCAAAGGAATTATCAAATTAGTTCATATCGATGTGTTTAGACCATTTTCTATTGAATCAAGGGGTGGAAACTCATACTTCAACAATTTACTTATGATTTTAGATGATATGGCTATGTATACATGATGAGGTATAAATAAAATTACTTTATATAAATTCAATGAATAAAAAAATGATGTTGAGAGAAATATTGTTATGACTATTACAATTCATTGCACAAATCAATGTGGATAGTATCTTAAAGAATAATTAATTTTTATTTTATGAGAGTTTCTTATTCTGGTTCATCTCACTCCTCCTAAGACACCTCAGTTGAACGTTGTAATTTAAAGGATAGAGCACACCTTGTTGGACCTGTTGAGATACATGATGAGTAAAAAAAAGTCTTCCATTATCATTTTATGGATACCAAATACATATATTGTCCCAAATACTAAACCAAGTTCCATCAAAGGTGGAATAAAATATACCATACCAATTTTTGAATGAATTGAAACCCATGTTTTCATACACAATTGTTTGGTGTTGTGAAACATTTGAAAGAAATGTTCAGGTAAAAAATTGCACCTCAAGGAACAAAGTGTACCTTTATACGATAATCGAAGGAATCTTAGGGTTATTACCTATACAACCATTTGGAAAAAAATTTAATTGTCTAAATAAATGACATATTCATTTAGAGGGAGATAATCTTTAAAAAAGATACAGGGAGTGAGATATACTTTAACGAAATCAAGGATCAAGGAACACATGAGTTTTCAGAGGAATAAATTCCACATATCCTCATAGAAGAAGACGATGTTATACAAAAATTAATAGTACCATGGAGTACAATGGATGGTTGAGAACTAGAATAGTATAGTTTTCTAGACACCGTGGATGGTGACTAATTATTATTTTATAATAATTATCTTGTAACACTCATGGAAGTGGTATGTGTCCTAGTTGTTTACAAGAAGAAATAATCCATGAATTATGAAATGAATTTGATGTACCAAAAACCTTATTGGGATTTTATTAGATCATACATTAGATTTAAATACTATTTGTTATAAATGGGTATTAAAAAAAATTATAGTATAGTAATGCTAATAAATTTAAATAATGGATTCTTGTAAAATGGTTAAAAACATCAACGCATTTACTACGATGAAACCTTCCCACCAATCTCTATGTTAAAATCCATTATAATTAAAATTTAGCTATGATCTTATATGATTATGATAATTCAAAAATGGATGTTAAAATAAATTTTCTTAATGGGAATATTTATAAAGATATCTATATACAATAACCTAAAGGGTTTTTGACACTAATGGATTCCAACAAGGTGTGTAAGTTTTCATGATCCATTTATAGGTAAAATCAACAATATATTCCATATAATATTCATGTTTATGAATCCATAATGGAAAATGGTTTCATAAGGAATGAATCTAAGATCTGGGTCTAAAATTTATTTAGTGGAAGTGTGGTATTTTCTTTTTAGTATGTATTATTGACATAATACTTATTGGAAATGAAATAATTATCTTAAAATCATCTAATGACTAGTCGAATTAATACTTCTCCATAAAATAATCCGGTGTGCTATTATATATTATTAGGATCAGGATCCATAATGATATACAAATGAGGATATTAGGCCTAATTAAAGGTACAAATATTTAGAATATAAAAATGTTGTTCAGTATGAAAAAATCTAAGAAGGTATTTTTTCCTGTGTCACATGGAATTAATCAATCCATGAATTTTTTTTTCATATAAAAATGAGTAATGAAATCAAATGGAATGTATTATTTGTTTTGACCGACGTGGAAATCATTGGATGGAAGTAAAAGATATCATTAAGTATTGGAGGCATAATAAGGATATGTTCCTGGACAATAGTGGATATGAGGAACAATTCATTAGGGTATATGTAGAAGATAGTTTCCAAATATATCTAGATAATATGAAATAACAATTGGGATGCATGTTCACTTTGATTATAGGTGTTGTTAGATGGAAGTGCTCCAAACATTTTTTGGTCACAAATTTTAGATCACTGGCCAAGTATATTGAAGCTTATAAGGAATCTTAATAAGTAGTTTGGTTATGAAACATCATCTTATACCTTTATGAGGTACCAAGGTGTAATAATCATGTAACATCCAAGGTAAACAAAGAATATTGTATTTTTATATTTATTAATATATGTGAAATAAATACTAATTTTACTTTAATGGGGATTCTATTTTCGATGGAATACCCGATGCACAACAATGTGTTTCATTGAAAACTTACGTTGCACAAAACGTTGAGTTATAGTGAAAATATCAATATAATATTATTATTTTAAATGGTTGTTAATGTCTAGCCATTGTAATAGAGAGAATGATCAGAAATAACTAAAATATGATTATAAATTTATGTTAAATGTTTCTACATTTATACAATGAATTTTATAGGCTTAAAATGTGAATGAATCTAATTTTAAGCATAAATACTCTAATATTTTTTAAAACGTCAATTTACCGCCTTTTGATGATGAAACCTATTTATATCATGTTTTGATCACTTTTATATGTTCTATTTGACAAAATAAAAGTCTTTTTTAGAATCCGGATATCAAAATTTACTTTTGTAATTTTTTTATTTTTCTGATAAAATTAATTTTTTAATGAATAATGAAAAATACAGTATTTTAATTCAAAATAACAATTTAATATAATTTGTTTATATGGTTAGATTATCTTATTAATTGGTTTCAAAGTGTAATTCGATTATATTTTTACCATTTGATCCTATTTTGGTCATTGAAAATAATTTCACATTGAAATTGGTCATAAAAAAGTGTCAATCGCTTGATAGTAATTATTTCATAAAACATGTATTTTTTACAATGAAAATTAATTTTAAATTAATTAATGAAACTTCTATGTTTTGAATTTCATAAAACAGACATCAGTTTTGAATTTAGATTATCAAATATATTTTAGGCTGTATTTTGGGTATATTTCAAAAAAACCTTCATTTTTTTATGAATAATGAAAACATAGAGTAGTAGTTAAAAAACAGACTTCTTCATTTAAATGAAATTTTACCCCTTCTGTGAATTGAATTTCAAAAATCCGACATACATGACTTTCATCTATAAGTAAAATGTGGTTCAATAAGATAAAAATAAATTTCGGTGAATAGTAACTTTTGACTTTTATTTACCACAGTTAAAGGTAAATAGGGTAATATAATGTAAAAAAATAATTTTATAATAATATAAAATTACCTTAACACCTATACTAACCTTATTGGAGAAGTCATGTCCGACCAATTCAATCCTTGGGTGAGATTTTTAGTCGTTGAATGCTATTTGGATAAGATAATGACATTAATAAATATTTATTTAAAGTAAAAATAAAAATATCATAAACATGTATTTTTTTGCTAAAATAATTTTAATGTGGGGTCATATAATTGATATATTTGAATATAAATATCAATTAGAAAACTGAAAATATTTCCAATATAATGGTATTTCATTTATAATTTTTAGACATCAAATAAATAATATTATTTATGACACAATAATGCTGTAGTGTCTACCTCATTAATGAATGATTTAAAAAAAATATGATGATAATAATTAAACAAATATCCATAACATGTCAAATTCACATTGGATTATTTTATTTCAAACAAGATTCATCTTACCTTCGACTTTAATATGTTTTGGACCGTTAGAAAAAAATAATAATTATATAATAAAATAATATTTTTAAACTTTCCTAAAGAGACCCTCCTCCACCTTATAAAAAGCCATCACCTCTAACTCACTACTCACCCCTTTCAAGCCCCTTGGCTCATCTAAAATCTTCCCAATTTATCTCCCTACATCCCTATATTCCTTATAGAAGTCTTCTCTTAGCAAGAAGGGAATTCAAGTAAACCTTTTGGCTCAATCCAAAGGGAGATACCAGATTTAATGGTAACGTCTTATCTTAAGTTCTTTTCTTTTTTTACTTCTCCAACCCCCTAAACTCTATTTAATCCTTTCTATTATAACAAAAACATTATAATCAATATACTGGGATGTTTTTATGATAAATATTCGAACTAAAGTTCTACACACCTCCATCCGATGGATAAAAACATATTGTTTTTGTGTATATCGAACTAATGCCTCATGAAATGATGATTGTTAAAATATCTCCAACTGCCTCTCATGGTGACCATTATTATGGAAATTTTTTTATATGAGATATATATTATATATATTGTCTCAATAATTCTGTATTTTTCATTTATAGAATATTTTCAGGGTTTCCATAAGGGGTAAATGCGCTAATTTCGTTTGAGGATGTGCGGACTACCGCCCCCTAAATGTAACATGACTCATTCATACCATATGTAGAATGTATAAAGGATGGAGTAACTGAAATTATATATGATATTATAATGGAATTATTATATATATATATATGTATCATCAATTTTTTATTCCATGAGATATGAAATAGTAATGAAAGTAGAGTTCATGCGTACGTACGACTTACGGTCTCCATGAATGGTGCATTTCATTTCTTATCTGCAAATGTTATGTACAATTATAAATAAATATATATACTAGATATATATGATATACATGATATCTAAATCATGAATATCATTCTTGAGATAATGTTCTTTTTATCACATGGACAACTTGTAATTATAAGAAGTTCATTTTTGAATCAAGTACCAAATATCAACAAAATGACCATTATTAACATAAATGATTATATAATGTTTATAAAGTGGTAATAAATAATATAAATGGAATAATAAACCATAAAATGTTCTGAATCATGTACAAATTAACATCTTTTTAATATTCATGAAATTAAAGAATGAACAGGTCATGTTAGACACGAGGTAAGGGACTTCATCTCATTCTCCATTCATTGGGGCGTATTTTGTTTTATACACGACATTCTTTTACATGATGTATAAAAAATATTGAATTTTATTTTCATTTAAAGGGAACATTTTTCTATGAGGGGTTTTATTAAATGACAAAAAATGTTTCTTTTTAACATAAGTGGTGACAACAGCCTTTTCTGCTACCACGAGTATTATTTGATCTTTGTCTTCCTTAACCAGATGTAAGGTTTGTAAAAGGAAAATAAATACCATATACGCTTTTAAATATTTTGGTACTGAAAATTGTTTGGATAATAGACATTTCATGTTAATATATTTAATTGATATATTTTGATGGAAATGTGGGAATGTTATATTTCCTTTATATTTTTTATGTGTTATGAATATGTTATGGTCCTTGGGCATTGTTTATGTATACAGGTGGTTCTGTGAAAAACCTAGGGTGGGTGAGCCCAAGATAGTTCTCCAATGAATTTGGTAATATGACAGAGGTAAACAATAATGTTTCTCCTATGATATTTAGGGAATATAATGTGATGGGTATTCTAACATAACTCCGTAAGTAGCTGTGATAGCTACAATTTATGTTTGATATAGATTCCACAAGTTACATTTATTATTAATGATTTCAATGTGTTATTCATAAAACTTATGATTTCACGAGGTATGTTAAAAAGCTTATGTTTTGATGGAATAATGATTTTGTTATTTATTTGATAACCCTTAAAGAGATTTTTATGCCAATCCCATGTTTGGAAACGTTTTCATAGGACATAAAGATGAATAGGGTAAAAGATGAGATCAAGGAAAAGCCATGCTGTCTAAAAAATAGAACTAGAGATGGATCTTTTTTCAAGAGTTGTTATTTTAAAAAAATGAATACTGTGTAGAAGTGTCTACTTGTAACATTCAAGTCATTATGTATGTGTTAAGACCTAATTATCTAATTCTCTAAAAATGAAAAGATCCTCGATGGGAATTATTAACATAATTCAAGATTATGTAATGTTTAAGGTCGGGTCCTTATAGTTGGTATGAAAAGTTAGTTTTGATAAATTTAGCAGTTAGAATATTGTTAAATTAATGTCAATAAATTAATTTTCGGTAAGATTGAAATGATATATAATTTACAGATTACCATATTTCTTAACCTAAGATATTTCTGTGTTCATAATGGTTTTCCACAGAGGAAACAAGGCAAATGTGATGAGACAACATCTATAGGAATACAACCTTATAAATCAGAAACCTCAAACGGTCGGAATCGAAACTAAATAGTTTTTTGTAGTTATGGAATAGTTGACTCAGGATATAAATGGTGGTGGTATCCATGCACAAGATTAGATAGATCAACCACATAATAATGTTTCAATAGTTGATCATTTCATGAGGCAACATCCCCCATAATTCAGAGGATCATTTGACCATGTGCAAGCTGTAGGGAGGATTAAAGCACTTGAGATTATTTATGATGTCATGGGGTGTTTATAACAATAAAAGTTTAGTCTCACAATTTACCATTTAGAAGGTGAAGCCGATCAGTGGTGGATTATGGTAAAAAATATCAGGGATAGTGTGGCGATTGATGCTCTTGATTGGGAGGAATTCAATGGTATATTTCTTGAGAAATATTTTCCTATGGTGGTTCATCATAGGATGGAAAAAAAATTTGGTATTGAGGTAGGGGGATGACTCTGGATACTTATGAAGAGAAATTCACTCGACTGTCAAGGTTTGATCAAAAGTTCATACTAGATCATGATAGTAAAATTAATCATTTTTACTCAGGATTAAATCCAAAGTATCAAAGGGATTTATCTCCTTGTGAGTTCAAAACTTATGAAAAACTTGTTCGATATGCGGAGAAGGTGGAAATGGAGTCTGCCGATGATCATGTGTTATTTGAAAAATAATACAATAAGTGGTCGAGGTGGTAGGAAAAAGGGTATAAATCTTCAAAAAAGTCTGATGATAAGAAACATAAGTTTATAGTTTGTGAAAATTGTGGTAAAAATCATGCTGGGGAAATTATTTTGAATTTTGGTAAGTACCACTGATGTGGTAAAATGGGACATAAGGCTCACAATTTCATTGAAAAAGATCATGGTAATGGTAAGACAAAATATGATTTATAGTTAGTAAAATGTTTTAAGTGCAATGAAATGGGTCATTGTGGAAATGAGTGTTCAACAAAGAACTCTATTGAAGGAAGCTAGCCAGAATTCAATCAGAAAGGGGTGGTGAAATCCTTTGTGACTACTTTAACAGATGTTGGGCCATCAAATGAAGTATTATCAGGTGAACTATTTGTTTGTTCATATTATACCAATGTGTTGTTTGATTCAGGGTCTATACATTTTTTCATTTCTAAGAAGTTTTCTAGTAAATTGGGAATTCCATCTCATGATATGAATCCTGATCTTATGGTAAAAACACAGGGGGAAATTTTGAGACAAAAAGAAATTATAAGAACCTTTTTATCCTTGTGTGTGGAAAGAATCTACCTACAAACCTTAATGTTTATCCTCTAGAATAGTTTTATGTTATTTTGGGTATGTATTGGAATTCTATTTATCATGATAAGATTGAATAAAGAGCTAAAAAAATTTCATTTTAGAAAGATTTTTAATTTGTGTACAATAATGAACCCTTAATTTGGTTAATATATCAAAAATATGGGAAACTAGTAAAAGCTGTAAATGAATGTTACCTTGAACACATTGTTGAAAACAAAAGAACTATTTAGATTAATGATATGCTAGTGGTAAATGGGTATCTTGATGTTTTTCCTAATGAGTTCCCTGGTATTATACCTGATTAGGAAGTTGAATTTACTATTCACTTAGTTCCTGATTCTAAGCCAATTTTAAAACCACCTTATCTAATGGCTAAAAGTTAACTATTAAAGTTAAAGAAGAAATTTCCAGAGTTATTATATAAAGGTTTCATTCAACCTAGAACATCACCATGGGGGGCCCCAGTCTTGTTTGTTCTAAAGAAATATGGTTCAATGAGACTTTAATTGATTATAGATAATTAAATAACATCGTTGTTAATAAAAATTATCCTTTTCCTCATAATGATGATTTATTTGTCCAGATCTAGGGTGCTCTATATTTTTCAAAGATTGACTTGAGTTTGGGGTACCATCAGTTGAAAGGAAAGGAAGCAGACATTCTGGAGACCACATTTCATACTAGATATGGCCATTATGGATTTGTGGTTGTGCCTTTTGGGTCAACCAATACACATAATGTATTCATGGATCTTTTGAATATAATTTTTCGTGTGTTCTTGGTAAGTTTGTGGTTGTGTTCATTGATGATATTTTGGTTTATTCCAAATGTAAATAAGAACATGAAAGTCATTTAACAGTTGTCTTGAAAACCAAAAAAATAAAAGAATACCTATGAGAAATTCAGAAAGTGTGATTTTTGGTTACAACAAATATTTTTCCTTGGTCACATTGTTTCAAAAAATTGGCATAACTATTGATCTTGCTAAAACAATGGTTGTTAACGAATGGCCAAGACCAACAAATATAACCTAGATCTGATGTTTTCTTGGTTTAGTAGGTTATTAATAGAGGTTTATTTAAATTTTTTATTGGTTATCTAGCCCACTTATCATGTTAACTCAAAAATGTTCTAAGTTAATTTGGATAAAATAATCTGATGATTGTATTCATGAATTTAAAAAAAGATTAGTGAATGCTCATGTTTCGGCACTGCCTTCTAGAAATGGTGAGTTTTTTATCTACAGTGATGCTTCATTGAAATGAATTGGTTGTGTACTAATATAGAATGATCAGGTAATTTCTTATGCTTCATGTTAGTTAAAACCTCATGAGTTAAATTACCATATTTATGATTTGGAATTAGTTGGTGTTGTTTTTGCTTTAAAAATTGGGAGGCACCATTTGTATAGAGTAAATTGTGAAATATATATTGATCTCAAAAGATTGAATTATATATTCAATCAGATGGAATGAAACATGAGATAGAGGAGAAGGTTGTAAATAATCAAGGATTATGATTTCACGATCCATTACCATCTGGGAAAAGACAATAAAGTGGCTGCTGCTTTATGTTGAAAAATTAATGTTTCATTAACCATGATATATTTGGAACGAGATCCTTTGGGTTTTTATTTGATGAACATTGGCATAAAAGTTATTTGTGTAGGAAATTCCTATATTTTTTTTCAGGTGTCATTGGAATCATCTTAATTAGACAGAATTATGCAAGCACATAAGGAAGAGAGTGAGTTGCAGAAAAAGTTTGTATTGGTTCTAAAGGGTAAGTTTCCTAATTTTAACACTGATAATGATTGTGTTTTGAGGTTTGAGAAGAGATTATACGTGCCCTGTGATTCATAGTTGAAGAAAGAGTTATAATATAAATATTATAGTTCACTGTTTTTAGTTTATCCTGTAAGTAATAAGATGTATTGAGATATTTGTGAGGATTACAGGTGGGATGGAATGAGAAGAGATACTATAGACTTTAATATAAAGTGTTTTACTTTTTAATAGGTCAATGTAGAGAGGTAGTTACTGAAATGGATGTTTCAATATTTACCTGTACTAGAGTGGAAATGGGAAAATATATCCATGTACTTCGTTGTGGGATTATGAAAGACATATCAAGGTAATAATGCAATATGGGTTATTATTGATCGATTGACTAAATCTACTCATTTCCTTCTATTCAAGATACTTTTCTCTAGATTGAATTTCTCGGTTGTATGTTAAAGAGATAGTCATTTTTCATGGAGTTACCCTCTCCATTGTATCTAATTGTGATCCCAGGTTTACTTATAACTTTTGGAAAGGCCTTCAAAAGTCATTGGGTACTGAATTAAATTTTAGTACATACTTTTATCATCAATCAGATGGGCAGTCAAAATGAAAAATTCAGACATTGGAAGATATTATACGTTCATTCTCAATGGATTACCATGGATGTTGGGACTGAAATTTTTCATTGGATGAATTTACTTATAATAACATTTTTAATTCTAGTATACAGATGGCTCCATTTGGGGAATTATATGGAAAGAGGTGTCGAACAACACCTTTTTGGGATAAAGTAGGTGAAAAGAAACTAATGGGACCAGAATGGTAGAAGCGATGGATGAGAAAGTTCACCTGATTCAGAAAAACACGAGAAAAGCTCATAGTAGGAAGAAATGTCATGTGAATAACTAGATAAAGGATGTTTATTTTGAGGTAGGTGATCATAACTTTTTCAATGTTTCTCCATGGAAAAGTATGATGCATTTTGGTAAGAAGGGAAAGTTGAGTCCGAGGTTCATTAGACCTTATTAAATCCTAGAGAAAGTTGGGTTACTTGTATATAGAGTGGATTTACCTTCAGTTTTATCATAGGTATACAATATTTTTCTTATTTCAATGTTGAGAAAGTATATGCAAGATCTATCTCATGTTTTGAGCCCATAGGTAGTTCTATTGTAAGAGAATATCTCTTATGAAGAACAACCAATCCATATTCTTGATTGAAGAGAGAAAGTATTGCAGAATAAGGTAATTCATCAAGTAGAGGTATTTTTGAAAAAACCATATGCTTTATGAGGAAATGTGAAAATCTGAAAAATTCTATGAGGGATAAATACCCCCTCTTATTAAAAAAGTGAATAATATTACGAGGATGCAATTCCTAGAAGGGGGAAGGAGGAAACATCCCATGTAAATAAAGAATATGAAATTATCATATTTATTAATATTTGCGAACTAAATTTGAATTTTACTTTAAAGGGTATTATATGATCGATGGAAAATGTGATACACAACAATGGGTTTCTTTGAAAACTTACGTTGCACAAAACGTTGAGTTATACTAAAAAATATTAATATAATGTTATTATTTTAAATGGTAGTTAATGCCTAACCATTGTAATGGAGGAAATAAAAAGAACTAACTGAAATATGATTATACAAGTTTATTAAATGTTCTTAAATTTATCCAATGAATGTAAGAGGCTTAAAATTAGAATGAATCTAATTTTAACTATAAATACTCTAATATTCTTTAAAAGGACGATTTAACACCTTTTGGTGGAAAACTATCATTAAATAGAGTTTTGGTCACTTTTATATGTTTTATTTGACAAAATAAAATTCTTATTTAGAATCAAGACATCAAAATATAATTTGGGTAATGTTTTGGTATTTTTCTGATAAAATTAATTTTTTTAATGAATAGTGAAAAATAATGTATTTTAATTCCAATATGCCTTTTAATGTACTTTATTTATATAGTAATATTATCATTTTAATTGGTTTTAAACTATAACTAGATTATATTTATACCATTTAATCCAATGTTGGTCATTGGAAGAAATTTCAATTTGAAATTGGACATAAACAAGTGTCAATATTTTGATAGTTATTATTTCTTAAAAACATGTTTTTTGTTTTGACAATGAGAATTAATTTTAAATTAATTAATGATACCTCTATGTTTGAATTTGGTAAAATAGACTTCCTTTTTGAATTCAGAATATCAAATATATCTTAGGATGATATTTTGGTATTTTTCTAAAAACCTTCAATTTTTGATGAATAGTGAAAACACTGAGTAAAAGCTAAAAAACCGAATTCTTCATTTAAATGAAATTTTACAGCTTCTGTGAATTGAACATTAAAAATAAAAAAACATGGTTTTCATCAGTAAGTAAAATGTTATTCAATATGATAAAAACAATTTTTGGTGAATGGTAACTTTTGACTTTTATTTACTGCAATTAAATGTAAATATGTAGATTCAGTGTAAAAATAATATTATAATAATATAAAATTACCATAAAACATGTCCTAACTTTATTGGATGAGTCATGGAAGAACAATGAAATACTTGGGTGATATGTTTTTCCATTTAGAGACATTTGGGTAATATAATTACATTAATTACTTTTTATTAAATGTAAAAATAAAAATATCATAAACATGTATTATTTTGTTAAAACAATTTTAATGTGAAGTTATATAATTTATGTAATTGACTATAAATATTCATTATAAAGCTAAAAGTATTTTATAAATCATTGAATTTTATTTATAATTTTTATACATTAAAAAATTAAAATTATTTATGACACAATAATGATGGAGTGTTTATCTCACAAATGAATGATTAAAATAAAAAAGATTATAAAAATTAAAACAATATCTAAAACCTGTTCAATTATTATTGGATGATTTTATTTTTAATAATAGTCATCTTATCATTGAATTTAATAAGTTTTGGACTTTTAGAAATTGAAAATCATTATATAGTAAAATAATATTTTCAAACATTCCTAAAGAGATCATCCTTCCCCTTATAAAAATCCATCACAACTGTAACAACCCAAGATTTTATAAAAAATATTCTTTTTAATTTTATTAATGTTTTGTGTTGTACGCTACACCAAAAGGAGCTTGCACAACACACATCCTTGACTTGACTTGCATTACACGCAATCACGACCTTCCTCGATAGCGTGTGTAGTACGCAATACCGAGTTTCACTAAACAACGATATGCTATAAAAATATTATTAAAACTAGCCATTATGAATAGTAATAACCACTTTTTGAAATCCAGTAAATCTTATTTTTCAAAATGAACTTTATTTTTGGATTCGGAGTATCGAATTTAGCCTAAGGTGAAATTTTGGTACTTTTCGGATAACTTTCATATTTTGATGAATAGTGAAAATGACTAAATTTTAATTAAAAACAACTTTTTTAATCGAAATAATTAATAATGATAAATTATTAATTTGAGTGATTTTAAAGTATATTTAGAATATATTTTTACAATTTAATACAATTATGGTCATTGAATGTAATTTCACATTTAAACCAGACATAATCAAGTGTCAATCTTTTGATAGATATTGTTTCTTAAAAACACGCTATTTGTTTTAACAGCGGGATTTAATTATAAAATTAATTAATGCAACTTCCATGTTATGAATTTGGTTAAATAGATTTCATTTTTGAATTCGGAATATGAAATATAGCTTAGGATGAAATTTTGGCATTTTTTTGAAAACCTTCAATTTTTGATGAATAGTGAAACCACTAAGTGGTAGGTTAAAAACTGAATTTGGCATAAAACTTAATTTTACCGCTTCTGTGAATGGAATTTCGAAAATCCGAGAGACACGGTTAATATCAAGGACTAAAATGTGGTTCAATGAGATGAAAATAATTTTTGGTGAATAGTAACTTTTTACTTTTTTTTACCGCGGTTAATAGTAAATAGGGTAACTAAGGGTAAATATGATATTAATATTACCCTAACACATGTCCTAATTCTATTGGACAAGTGTAATTCGACCAAAAACAAACTTAGGAATAAAATAAGACCATTTAGGCCCACTTGGATTAGATTAGGACATTTATTATTAATTTATTTAAAGAAGGGTTAAAAGAGTTAAAATCAATGTTTATTTACTAAAACATTTTTAATATGGGTTTATACATAAGATAAATTTGACTATAAATATTCATTAGAAAGCTAAAAAGATTTCCTACATGATGGTATTTTATTTGTAATTTTTAGACATCATATATGTTAATTTATTTATGACACAAAGATGATGCAGTAATTATCTTATTAATGAAATATTGACATAATTGATGTTATAAACACCAAACTAAATATAATTTGAGCCTTTTTATGAATTCCACTAATTTTCTAGGTTACTATGATATATTAGTGATGATTTAATCAACTTGGTTCGAACATATAATTCTGTTATGACTTTCACAAAAATCATATATCAAATAGTGTCAAAATTGACACAAAATAGTTTTTAAATCAAATATTATATTACTAATTGTTATTTTATTCCTAAAAATCTAAGGTTCGGCCAAATGACTTAGATAAGGATATATGTATTAATAATATACAATTTGGGGTTTGTTTGGCATGTTATAGTAAGTTTATTAACCATATAGTGAAAGAAAACAAAAAGACACGGTAAAAGTTAAATTATTTAACTTAGAGTTAAATCTAATTGATAAGGTTAAAATAATACCCTAAACTTGTATAAATCCTATTGGTTGATAGGATTTCGACCCATCCCCACTTTAGCTTCGAAATAAGACCCTTTGGAACCATTATAAACCGATTTTGACTTTAATATAAAATAATATTTTGAGATATTCCTAAGGTGTCCCTCTCCTTCCCTATAAAAGGACACCTCCTCCCCCTCCTCCTCACACCAATTTGAGCACTCAAGCTCGGCCAACCCCTTCCAATTTCTCCTCTCCACTTCCCTAGAAACATCCTAGAGGT
This sequence comes from Viscum album, assembly GCA_963277665.1. Classification (NCBI taxonomy): domain Eukaryota; kingdom Viridiplantae; phylum Streptophyta; class Magnoliopsida; order Santalales; family Viscaceae; genus Viscum; species Viscum album. The sequence continues at coordinate 137,625,549 of OY728131.1, forward strand.
TCTGGTCTTCCTCAAAGACCAATTTTAGATCCCTAAGAGGAGGTCTCCAAAAGGCGCTTCAAAGAAGAGGTAATTACCGTTACCAATTCTTTCATCTTTATTTCTTCTTCCACTTCTTCTTCTTAGGTTGTTTCATTATGAAGTAATAACATCAGTATCACTCATATACTGATATGTTATTATAAGTATGAAACAAACCTATTTCACCATCTATCCATCCTACGGAAAAAGAAATCACCGCGCGTGCGTACGTACGGAATACCGTCTCCACGCCGTGGTGTAATCTACTTTCCACCACCACCTTATACGGATGGGTATAATGGTGTAAAGAATAACTATACATAGTTATTACAACATCATATTGATTCTGATATATTGTATAATCCACTCCAATTCAGTTCAATATTTATGGAAATGATATCATCGCTCGTGCGTACGTACGGACTACCGTCTCCACGACGCGATGAGATTCATTCTCCATGTTAACCATTTAAGAATGATTATAAAGTATATATAAGAAATAATAATGAAATATATGACATTATAAAGCTACTGGATTTATGTATATATATATGTATGTCATCTACTTACTTCCATTTCAAGACAATAAGGAAAGTAAAACAGCGTTCATGCGTACGTACGGACTACCGTCTCCATGAACGGTGTTTTTCATTTTATTTATCTCTCTATTATATATAAATATATACTGAATATATATGATATATAAATCATATTTCATATTCTGGAAGTAAGTAAATCATGATATAAGTAATAGTGATGTCAAGAACAACCAGTCAAAACACCTAAGATAAATGAAACGATTTTACCCAGAACGCTTCTTTAACATGGAATTTACAAAAGAACGGGTAATATAATGTCATAAGTGAACCATATATGATATCATAACAATGAATATGATTCTGTAATAAGTCAATGACATTATTTAAATAATTATACAGGAGGTTCGGACACATACGAAGCAAATTGGACCTAAGGTAAGGGAAATATCACAATCTCATTTTTATCCGAGATTGTTTATTCGTAAGTATTTACTGGGGTGTATTTTATCATCCACATCCATGTTTCCTCAATATGTAATATTATTTCCATCCACCTACAATTTTTTTAAATCCAATTTTACCCTTCGATGAGTTTTTAGTAAAGGATATGAAAGGAATCGTTTTTCGTTTTTCGTACGAGGTACTTTTTGACTTTTCCGACAAAAGTACGAAGAATGTTTTTTTTAACTTATACGGCACGAACGGATTTATACTGTTTTATAAATCCTTATTTTCATGAAGCTTCCTCTAAAAGATTTCATGACTATTTTCAATAAAATCTCTTTCTTTTAAAATTGCATGATGTTTTGAGAAAAGAAATTGATTTTGAAGAAGAAAGGATATTTTCCTCAAGAATCCAATTCAAGTGTTTTATCAAAATTATTTTCCATATAAGATAATAAAGGGTTCTGTTTCTATCCATATTTTTACATTGATTTGACTATGTTGTGATGGAATTATGTTTATGAATTCCTTTATCTTATATGAATGGTTTTATGATGTCATGTTGTTTAAGAATCCCATTTTTATTACATGGGTTATGCAATGATGTATGATTTATGATTTTATGGCACACATAAGAAAGGATTCATTAAGAGATGGGTGGGACCTATATCTCCCTCCAATGCATTGGGTAAAGATTTAATATCTCATGAGATAGACATGGCTGGAATGGTAGGTTATACCGGTTCAGTGAAACAGGACTGAAACGAGGATTACTCGATTCAGAAAGGGACTTTGTCCACTAAGATAGTCTTGGCAATGAGTCTTGACTAACAAGAAATGATTTTCCATGATTATCTGTGTATTCCACAATGAGTAATGTTTTAAGTTATGGTTTCATTTTCACTACTATGATTTATCCCATGTTATGAAATTATGCTCTCTTTTGCAGGTTTCCAAAAAAGTTATGTTCTTATGAAAATTATGTGATTGATATTTCTTTTGTTTACCCTTACTGAGCATTTGAGCTCACCCTTTTATGTTTTCTTTTCCCCAGGATATAAAGAAAGGTTTTAGGTAAAAAAAGGGATGACCTTTATGGGAGATATTGAAGAACTTTCACCACGATTAGAAGATTACATTCCGAGTTTCCAAAGACACTAAACTATTACGATCCTTTAGTGTGTGTTTTTGTTATGTACTAAGTATTCCGCAAATGTAATGTAATGTCAATGTACGTCAGGATACGGGTCTCTACAGGTGGTATCAGAGGAATGGTTTAGTCAACCTTTGGAAACTAGGATGCGAAAACGTTAGTGAGATCCCTAGAGATATTTCTATGGTATGTCTAGGGATGTCTCTAAGGTTAAGTATATGTATAGGTTATAGTAATAGAATTACGCTAACGATCATAGAATTAAACCTAAGATGTTGGATATTGAAGGTACTCCCCCTTTATTATGTTGTTTTCCCTAGCATGATTTTTGCCTCTCACACTATTCTTTATGGGTTTTAGACGATGGCTGGAACCCGAAGGAACCGTGTTGATCAATGCAATGGACAATGCAATGATTGCCCTCCTGAACAAACAAATGTTATGGGAGATGGAGTGCAAAATCTTATTGCTATACTTACACAAGCTATGAATCATTCTGGACTTCCAAATGAGCAGAGAAGGGAACAATATTCTATTGAGTCCTTCATGAGGCAACGTCCACCTTCTTTCAGTGGGTCCACTGATCCATTAGTTGCTGAACAATGGATTAGTACTACTGAAAAGATATTTTCAGTTCATCAATGTTCTGAACATGATAAGGTCATCTTAGCAGTATATCGTTTGGAAGGTGAAGCTGATCAATGGTGGAATATTATCAAGAATACGAGGTCAAGAGATGAAATTGAGTCCATGGAATGGGACGAGTTCAGGAACTTGTTTTTCAGTAAGTACTTCCCTCGTATTCTTCGAACAAAGATGGAGAAAGAGTTTCTTGAACTGAAGCAAAGGGACGATGAATCTGTTGGTACCTATGAAGCAAATTTTACAAGACTTGCAAGGTATGCTTCTGGAATTATCATCCAACCTGAAAGTAAAGTTGATCGATTTTTCAGTGGCTTAAAACCAAGTCTTCGAAGGGAATTAGCTATAAGAGACTTCAGTAGCTATGAAGAAATTGTGCGTTGTGCTATCAAGGTAGAAATGGAAGTTGGTGTTACATATCCATCTCATGGTTTTGACAAGAAACGAAAGATGGAGTTCAAGGAGAAATCCAAGAATAATGGTGAAAAGAAGATGAATGTTTCCTTATGCACAAAGTGTGGAAAGAAGCATGGTGGAGATTGTCTTAAAGGGACTAGAAAATGTTTTAAGTGTGGAAAAGAAGGTCATCGAGCAGCTGAGTGTCGAAGTAATGGAAAAAGGTTTTCTAATGATGTGAATAAAGCAAACACTGCAGAGAACGCACTACCAACACTTCAATGCTTCAAGTGCAAAGAAATGGGGCATTATGCTAATAATTGCCCTAATCCAAGGGTTAGTTATGATCAACATGAGAAACCACTTAAGGCAAAGGACAAAGGGAAGTCACATGCGATCACTATTGGCGATGTTGAATATGACAATGATGTGGTGGAATGATTAAGTGTTTATGTAATGGGATTCCAAAATAATGTTTTATCATGGAGTATTGGAATATTTATGTATTGGTCTAATGTGGTATTCAAAGTGATTGAGATATTATGCGCATAATGAAGGGAAAATGAGAAAATTAATTGTTTAACAGTATTCATGAGCTCATGATTAATATAAGGACTAAGTGATATCATGGTTTGAGTATATAGAATTTTGAGGATTTTGGTATGTGGAAAGTGTTAACTCTTAACTGCACTCATGTTTTCACTAAGGTATTCAAGAGAATACACGATTAAGGAATTTGAATGTTTGGAATGTGACCAAAAAGACATATCTTATGATATGTGGGGATCAACGACAGTATTAAATCTCTGGTAATCGATGTCACTATATTATGAGAGTGGACTGCAGTATTATGTATAAGCCTAAAGATTAGACTGGATTATGTTGGACATAAGTTAGTATTGTTTAAGGATATAAGATTTTCGATATTATTGATGGGATGTTATAGTAACGTAGTTTTAGAAAAAGGGACAACCTACAGGACGGGCGACAACCCATCGCTTCGGACAAGGCTGTAGGAATCGAACCCACAACCGAAGTGCGACTGGCCTTTATCGCCTACCACTAGCCTACAGGAAGTCCCTGTTTAGTAGAAACTAGTTTTATTATATTAAGCAGTATGATATATGAAGTATAAGTCCATATGTGATTAATCTCACTATAGATCGACTTATGTATATAATTTTGCTAACCTTTTGTTTGAAACAGATGGAATGACCCGTCATTCTATCACATGATCTGCTAACACTTCACGAATAACAAATTCAACTTCATTTATTTAAGAGATGAAGTGGAAATTGTTAAAGGCACGAACAACAGTGAGATTGTACCAAAATAAAGTTAGTATTTATTCTAATTCAAATTTTCAACTTTAGGGGAAATGATCTTGAAAACCAAAAATGTTGTCCTAGTGATCTTATACCTGATGAATCAGATGGTACCTTATATCATCACAAATCTATGGATTTGTGATTACTGGCTTTTCCATAGCCATGTTCTCTACCACTCTCCATCAGAACATGATGCTTAGATTTCTCTTCCATGTCCATATTTTCACCTATGTGGAAACCCAGTGATTAGTTTATTTGGGTAATCGTTACATTTCATACTTTAGTTTTTAAAGCCATGTTTTGGTATTCCCTTTTACTATGTGGGTTTCTATTAAAGAAACTTTCAAATAGTAAACCATTTATAACCCCGACGAATTTCGAGGGCGAAATTCATTTTAAGGGGGGTAGAATGTAACAGCCCAAGATTTTATAAAAAATATTCTTTTTAATTTTATTAATGTTTTGTGTTGTACGCTACACCAAAAGGAGCTTGCACAACACACATCCTTGACTTGGCTTGCATTACACGCAATCGCGACCTTCCTCGATAGCGTGTGTAGTACGCAATACCGAGTTTCACTAAACAACGATATGCTATAAAAATATTATTAAAACTAGCCATTATGAATAGTAATAACCACTTTTTGAAATCCAGTAAATCTTATTTTTCAAAATGAACTTTATTTTTGGATTCGGAGTATCGAATTTAGCCTAAGGTGAAATTTTGGTACTTTTCGGATAACTTTCATATTTTGATGAATAGTGAAAATGACTAAATTTTAATTAAAAACAACTTTTTTAATCGAAATAATTAATAATGATAAATTATTAATTTGAGTGATTTTAAAGTATATTTAGAATATATTTTTACAATTTAATACAATTATGGTCATTGAATGTAATTTCACATTTAAACCAGACATAATCAAGTGTCAATCTTTTGATAGATATTGTTTCTTAAAAACACGCTATTTGTTTTAACAGCGGGATTTAATTATAAAATTAATTAATGCAACTTCTATGTTATGAATTTGGTTAAATAGATTTCATTTTTGAATTCGGAATATGAAATATAGCTTAGGATGAAATTTTGGCATTTTTTTGAAAACCTTCAATTGTTGATGAATAGTGAAACCACTAAGTGGTAGGTTAAAAACTGAATTTGGCATAAAACTTAATTTTACCGCTTCTGTGAATGGAATTTCGAAAATCCGAGAGACACGGTTAATATCAAGGACTAAAATGTGGTTCAATGAGATGAAAATAATTTTTGGTGAATAGTAACTTTTTACTTTTTTTTACCGCGGTTAATAGTAAATAGGGTAACTAAGGGTAAATATGATATTAATATTACCCTAACACATGTCCTAATTCTATTGGACAAGTGTAATTCGACCAAAAACAAACTTAGGAATAAAATAAGACCATTTAGGCCCACTTGGATTAGATTAGGACATTTATTATTAATTTATTTAAAGAAGGGTTAAAAGAGTTAAAATCAATGTTTATTTACTAAAACATTTTTAATATGGGTTTATACATAAGATAAATTTGACTATAAATATTCATTAGAAAGCTAAAAAGATTTCCTACATGATGGTATTTTATTTGTAATTTTTAGACATCATATATGTTAATTTATTTATGACACAAAGATGATGCAGTAATTATCTTATTAATGAAATATTGACATAATTGATGTTATAAACACCAAACTAAATATAATTTGAGACTTTTTATGAATTCCACTAATTTTCTAGGTTACTATGATATATTAGTGATGATTTAATCAACTTGGTTCGAACATATAATTCTGTTATGACTTTCACAAAAATCATATATCAAATAGTGTCAAAATTGACACAAAATAGTTTTTAAATCAAATATTATATTACTAATTGTTATTTTATTCCTAAAAATCTAAGGTTCGGCCAAATGACTTAGATAAGGATATATGTATTAATAATATACAATTTGGGGTTTGTTTGGCATGTTATAGTAAGTTTATTAACCATATAGTGAAAGAAAACAAAAAGACACGGTAAAAGTTAAATTATTTAACTTAGAGTTAAATCTAATTGATAAGGTTAAAATAATACCCTAAACTTGTCTAAATCCTATTGGTTGATAGGATTTCGACCCATCCCCACTTTAGCTTCGAAATAAGACCCTTTGGAACCATTATAAACCGATTTTGACTTTAATATAAAATAATATTTTGAGATATTCCTAAGGTGTCCCTCTCCTTCCCTATAAAAGGACACCTCCTCCCCCTCCTCCTCACACCAATTTGAGCACTCAAGTTCGGCCAACCCCTTCCAATTTCTCCTCTCCACTTCCCTAGAAACATCCTAGAGGTTCTGGTCTTCCTCAAAGACCAATTTTAGATCCCTAAGAGGAGGTCTCCAAAAGGCGCTTCAAAGAAGAGGTAATTACCGTTACCAATTCTTTCATCTTTATTTCTTCTTCCACTTCTTCTTCTTAGGTTGTTTCATTATGAAGTAATAACATCAGTATCACTCATATACTGATATGTTATTATAAGTATGAAACAAACCTATTTCACCATCTATCCATCCTACGGAAAAAGAAATCACCGCGCGTGCGTACGTACGGAATACCGTCTCCACGCCGTGGTGTAATCTACTTTCCACCACCACCTTATACGGATGGGTATAATGGTGTAAAGAATAACTATACATAGTTATTACAACATCATATTGATTCTGATATATTGTATAATCCACTCCAATTCAGTTCAATATTTATGGAAATGATATCATCGCTCGTGCGTACGTACGGACTACCGTCTCCACGACGCGATGAGATTCATTCTCCATGTTAACCATTTAAGAATGATTATAAAGTATATATAAGAAATAATAATGAAATATATGACATTATAAAGCTACTGGATTTATGTATATATATATGTATGTCATCTACTTACTTCCATTTCAAGACAATAAGGAAAGTAAAACAGCGTTCATGCGTACGTACGGACTACCGTCTCCATGAACGGTGTTTTTCATTTTATTTATCTCTCTATTATATATAAATATATACTGAATATATATGATATATAAATCATATTTCATATTCTGGAAGTAAGTAAATCATGATATAAGTAATAGTGATGTCAAGAACAACCAGTCAAAACACCTAAGATAAATGAAACGATTTTACCCAGAACGCTTCTTTAACATGGAATTTACAAAAGAACGGGTAATATAATGTCATAAGTGAACCATATATGATATCATAACAATTAATATGATTCTGTAATAAGTCAATGACATTATTTAAATAATTATACAGGAGGTTCGGACACATACGAAGCAAATTGGACCTAAGGTAAGGGAAATATCACAATCTCATTTTTATCCGAGATTGTTTATTCGTAAGTATTTACTGGGGTGTATTTTATCATCCACATCCATGTTTCCTCAATATGTAATATTATTTCCATCCACCTACAATTTTTTTAAATCCAATTTTACCCTTCGATGAGTTTTTAGTAAAGGATATGAAAGGAATCGTTTTTCGTTTTTCGTACGAGGTACTTTTTGACTTTTCCGACAAAAGTACGAAGAATGTTTTTTTTAACTTATACGGCACGAACGGATTTATACTGTTTTATAAATCCTTATTTTCATGAAGCTTCCTCTAAAAGATTTCATGACTATTTTCAATAAAATCTCTTTCTTTTAAAATTGCATGATGTTTTGAGAAAAGAAATTGATTTTGAAGAAGAAAGGATATTTTCCTCAAGAATCCAATTCAAGTGTTTTATCAAAATTATTTTCCATATAAGATAATAAAGGGTTCTGTTTCTATCCATATTTTTACATTGATTTGACTATGTTGTGATGGAATTATGTTTATGAATTCCTTTATCTTATATGAATGGTTTTATGATGTCATGTTGTTTAAGAATCCCATTTTTATTACATGGGTTATGCAATGATGTATGATTTATGATTTTGTGGCACACATAAGAAAGGATTGATTAAGAGATGGGTGGGACCTATATCTCCCTCCAATGCATTGGGTAAAGATTTAATATCTCATGAGATAGACATGGCTGGAATGGTAGGTTATACCGGTTCAGTGAAACAGGACTGAAACGAGGATTACTCGATTCAGAAAGGGACTTTGTCCACTAAGATAGTCTTGGCAATGAGTCTTGACTAACAAGAAATGATTTTCCATGATTATCTGTGTATTCCACAATGAGTAATGTTTTAAGTTATGGTTTCATTTTCACTACTATGATTTATCCCATGTTATGAAATTATGCTCTCTTTTGCAGGTTTCCAAAAAAGTTATGTTCTTATGAAAATTATGTGATTGATATTTCTTTTGTTTACCCTTACTGAGCATTTGAGCTCACCCTTTTATGTTTTCTTTTCCCCAGGATATAAAGAAAGGTTTTAGGTAAAAAAAAGGGATGACCTTTATGGGAGATATTGAAGAACTTTCACCACGATTAGAAGATTACATTCCGAGTTTCCAAAGACACTAAACTATTACGATCCTTTAGTGTGTGTTTTTGTTATGTACTAAGTATTCCGCAAATGTAATGTAATGTCAATGTACGTCAGGATACGGGTCTCTACAGGTGGTATCAGAGGAAAGGTTTAGTCAACCTTTGGAAACTAGGATGCGAAAACGTTAGTGAGATCCCTAGAGATATTTCTATGGTATGTCTAGGGATGTCTCTAAGGTTAAGTATATGTATAGGTTATAGTAATAGAATTACGCTAACGATCATAGAATTAAACCTAAGATGTTGGATATTGAAGGTACTCCCCCTTTATTATGTTGTTTTCCCTAGCATGATTTTTGCCTCTCACACTATTCTTTATGGGTTTTAGACGATGGCTGGAACCCGAAGGAACCGTGTTGATCAATGCAATGGACAATGCAATGATTGCCCTCCTGAACAAACAAATGTTATGGGAGATGGAGTGCAAAATCTTATTGCTATACTTACACAAGCTATGAATCATTCTGGACTTCCAAATGAGCAGAGAAGGGAACAATATTCTATTGAGTCCTTCATGAGGCAACGTCCACCTTCTTTCAGTGGGTCCACTGATCCATTAGTTGCTGAACAATGGATTAGTACTACTGAAAAGATATTTTCAGTTCATCAATGTTCTGAACATGATAAGGTCATCTTAGCAGTATATCGTTTGGAAGGTGAAGCTGATCAATGGTGGAATCTTATCAAGAATACGAGGTCAAGAGATGAAATTGAGTCCATGGAATGGGACGAGTTCAAGAACTTGTTTTTCAGTAAGTACTTCCCTCGTATTCTTCGAACAAAGATGGAGAAAGAGTTTCTTGAACTGAAGCAAAGGGACGATGAATCTGTTGGTACCTATGAAGCAAATTTTACAAGACTTGCAAGGTATGCTTCTGGAATTATCATCCAACCTGAAAGTAAAGTTGATCGATTTTTCAGTGGCTTAAAACCAAGTCTTCGAAGGGCATTAGCTATAAGAGACTTCAGTAGCTATGAAGAAATTGTGCGTTGTGCTATCAAGGTAGAAATGGAAGTTGGTGTTACATATCCATCTCATGGTTTTGACAAGAAACGAAAGATGGAGTTCAAGGAGAAATCCAAGAATAATGGTGAAAAGAAGATGAATGTTTCCTTATGCACAAAGTGTGGAAAGAAGCATGGTGGAGATTGTCTTAAAGGGACTAGAAAATGTTTTAAGTGTGGAAAAGAAGGTCATCGAGCAGCTGAGTGTCGAAGTAATGGAAAAAGGTTTTCTAATGATGTGAATAAAGCAAACACTGCAGAGAACGCACTACCAACACTTCAATGCTTCAAGTGCAAAGAAATGGGGCATTATGCTAATAATTGCCCTAATCCAAGGGTTAGTTATGATCAACATGAGAAACCACTTAAGGCAAAGGACAAAGGGAAGTCACATGCGATCACTATTGGCGATGTTGAATATGACAATGATGTGGTGGAATGATTAAGTGTTTATGTAATGGGATTCCAAAATAATGTTTTATCATGGAGTATTGGAATATTTATGTATTGGTCTAATGTGGTATTCAAAATGATTGAGATATTATGCGCATAATGAAGGGAAAATGAGAAAATTAATTGTTTAACAGTATTCATGAGCTCATGATTAATATAAGGACTAAGTGATATCATGGTTTGAGTATATAGAATTTTGAGGATTTTGGTATGTGGAAAGTGTTAACTCTTAACTGCACTCATGTTTTCACTAAGGTATTCAAGAGAATACACGATTAAGGAATTTGAATGTTTGGAATGTGACCAAAAAGACATATCTTATGATATGTGGGGATCAACGACAGTATTAAATCTCTGGTAATCGATGTCACTATATTATGAGAGTGGACTGCAGTATTATGTATAAGCCTAAAGATTAGACTGGATTATGTTGGACATAAGTTAGTATTGTTTAAGGATATAAGATTTTAGATATTATTGATGGGATGTTATAGTAACGTAGTTTTAGAAAAAGGGACAACCTACAGGACGGGCGACAACCCATCGCTTCGGACAAGGCTGTAGGAATCGAACCCACAACCGAAGTGCGACTGGCCTTTATCGCCTACCACTAGCCTACAGGAAGTCCCTGTTTAGTAGAAACTAGTTTTATTATATTAAGCAGTATGATATATGAAGTATAAGTCCATATGTGATTAATCTCACTATAGATCGACTTATGTATATAATTTTGCTAACCTTTTGTTTGAAACAGATGGAATGACCCGTCATTCTATCACATGATCTGCTAACACTTCACGAATAACAAATTCAACTTCATTTATTTAAGAGATGAAGTGGAAATTGTTAAAGGCACGAACAACAGTGAGATTGTACCAAAATAAAGTTAGTATTTATTCTAATTCAAATTTTCAACTTTAGGGGAAATGATCTTGAAAACCAAAAATGTTGTCCTAGTGATCTTATACCTGATGAATCAGATGGTACCTTATATCATCACAAATCTATGGATTTGTGATTACTGGCTTTTCCATAGCCATGTTCTCTACCACTCTCCATCAGAACATGATGCTTAGATTTCTCTTCCATGTCCATATTTTCACCTATGTGGAAACCCAGTGATTAGTTTATTTGGGTAATCGTTACATTTCATGCTTTAGTTTTTAAAGCCATGTTTTGGTATTCCCTTTTACTATGTGGGTTTCTATTAAAGAAACTTTCAAATAGTAAACCATTTATAACCCCGACGAATTTCGAGGGCGAAATTCATTTTAAGGGGGGTAGAATGTAACAGCCCAAGATTTTATAAAAAATATTCTTTTTAATTTTATTAATGTTTTGTGTTGTACGCTACACCAAAAGGAGCTTGCACAACACACATCCTTGACTTGACTTGCATTACACGCAATCGCGACCTTCCTCGATAGCGTGTGTAGTACGCAATACCGAGTTTCACTAAACAACGATATGCTATAAAAATATTATTAAAACTAGCCATTATGAATAGTAATAACCACTTTTTGAAATCCAGTAAATCTTATTTTTCAAAATGAACTTTATTTTTGGATTCGGAGTATCGAATTTAGCCTAAGGTGAAATTTTGGTACTTTTCGGATAACTTTCATATTTTGATGAATAGTGAAAATGACTAAATTTTAATTAAAAACAACTTTTTTAATCGAAATAATTAATAATGATAAATTATTAATTTGAGTGATTTTAAAGTATATTTAGAATATATTTTTACAATTTAATACAATTATGGTCATTGAATGTAATTTCACATTTAAACCAGACATAATCAAGTGTCAATCTTTTGATAGATATTGTTTCTTAAAAACACGCTATTTGTTTTAACAGCGGGATTTAATTATAAAATTAATTAATGCAACTTCTATGTTATGAATTTGGTTAAATAGATTTCATTTTTGAATTCGGAATATGAAATATAGCTTAGGATGAAATTTTGGCATTTTTTTGAAAACCTTCAATTTTTGATGAATAGTGAAACCACTAAGTGGTAGGTTAAAAACTGAATTTGGCATAAAACTTAATTTTACCGCTTCTGTGAATGGAATTTCGAAAATCCGAGAGACACGGTTAATATCAAGGACTAAAATGTGGTTCAATGAGATGAAAATAATTTTTGGTGAATAGTAACTTTTTACTTTTTTTTACCGCGGTTAATAGTAAATAGGGTAACTAAGGGTAAATATGAAATTAATATTACCCTAACACATGTCCTAATTCTATTGGACAAGTGTAATTCGACCAAAAACAAACTTAGGAATAAAATAAGACCATTTAGGCCCACTTGGATTAGATTAGGACATTTATTATTAATTTATTTAAAGAAGGGTTAAAAGAGTTAAAATCAAAGTTTATTTACTAAAACATTTTTAATATGGGTTTCTACATAAGATAAATTTGACTATAAATATTAATTAGAAATCTAAAAAGATTTCCTACATGATGGTATTTTATTTGTAATTTTTAGACATCATATAAGTTAATTTATTTATGACACAAAGATGATGCAGTAATTATCTTATTAATGAAATATTGACATAATTGATGTTATAAACACCAAACTAAATATAATTTGAGACTTTTTATGAATTCCACTAATTTTCTAGGTTACTATGATATATTAGTGATGATTTAATCAACTTGGTTCGAACATATAATTCTGTTATGACTTTCACAAAAATCATATATCAAATAGTGTCAAAATTGACACAAAATAGTTTTTAAATCAAATATTATATTACTAATTGTTATTTTATTCCTAAAAATCTAAGGTTCGGCCAAATGACTTAGATAAGGATATATGTATTAATAATATACAATTTGGGGTTCGTTTGGCATGTTATAGTAAGTTTATTAACCATATAGTGAAAGAAAACAAAAAGACACGGTAAAAGTTAAATTATTTAACTTAGAGTTAAATCTAATTGATAAGGTTAAAATAATACCCTAAACTTGTCTAAATCCTATTGGTTGATAGGATTTCGACCCATCCCCACTTTAGCTTCGAAATAAGACCCTTTGGAACCATTATAAACCGATTTTGACTTTAATATAAAATAATATTTTGAGATATTCCTAAGGTGTCCCTCTCCTTCACTATAAAAGGACACCTCCTCCCCCTCCTCCTCACACCAATTTGAGCACTCAAGCTCGGCCAACCCCTGCCAATTTCTCCTCTCCACTTCCCTAGAAACATCCTAGAGGTTCTGGTCTTCCTCAAAGACCAATTTTAGATCCCTAAGAGGAGGTCTCCAAAAGGCGCTTCAAAGAAGAGGTAATTACCGTTACCAATTCTTTCATCTTTATTTCTTCTTCCACTTCTTCTTCTTAGGTTGTTTCATTATGAAGTAATAAAATCAGTATCACTCATATACTGATATGTTATTATAAGTATGAAACAAACCTATTTCACCATCTATCCATCCTACGGAAAAAGAAATCACCGCGCGTGCGTACGTACGGAATACCGTCTCCACGCCGTGGTGTAATCTACTTTCCACCACCACCTTATACGGATGGGTATAATGGTGTAAAGAATAACTATACATAGTTATTACAACATCATATTGATTCTGATATATTGTATAATCCACTCCAATTCAGTTCAATATTTATGGAAATGATATCATCGCTCGTGCGTACGTACGGACTACCGTCTCCACGACGCGATGAGATTCATTCTCCATGTTAACCATTTAAGAATGATTATAAAGTATATATAAGAAATAATAATGAAATATATGACATTATAAAGCTACTGGATTTATGTATATATATATGTATGTCATCTACTTACTTCCATTTCAAGACAATAAGGAAAGTAAAACAGCGTTCATGCGTACGTACGGACTACCGTCTCCATGAACGGTGTTTTTCATTTTATTTATCTCTCTATTATATATAAATATATACTGAATATATATGATATATAAATCATATTTCATATTCTGGAAGTAAGTAAATCATGATATAAGTAATAGTGATGTCAAGAACAACCAGTCAAAACACCTAAGATAAATGAAACGATTTTACCCAGAACGCTTCTTTAACATGGAATTTACAAAAGAACGGGTAATATAATGTCATAAGTGAACCATATATGATATCATAACAATGAATATGATTCTGTAATAAGTCAATGACATTATTTAAATAATTATACAGGAGGTTCGGACACATACGAAGCAAATTGGACCTAAGGTAAGGGAAATATCACAATCTCATTTTTATCCGAGATTGTTTATTCGTAAGTATTTACTGGGGTGTATTTTATCATCCACATCCATGTTTCCTCAATATGTAATATTATTTCCATCCACCTACAATTTTTTTAAATCCAATTTTACCCTTCGATGAGTTTTTAGTAAAGGATATGAAAGGAATCGTTTTTCGTTTTTCGTACGAGGTACTTTTTGACTTTTCCGACAAAAGTACGAAGAATGTTTTTTTTAACTTATACGGCACGAACGGATTTATACTGTTTTATAAATCCTTATTTTCATGAAGCTTCCTCTAAAAGATTTCATGACTATTTTCAATAAAATCTCTTTCTTTTAAAATTGCATGATGTTTTGAGAAAAGAAATTGATTTTGAAGAAGAAAGGATATTTTCCTCAAGAATCCAATTCAAGTGTTTTATCAAAATTATTTTCCATATAAGATAATAAAGGGTTCTGTTTCTATCCATATTTTTACATTGATTTGACTATGTTGTGATGGAATTATGTTTATGAATTCCTTTATCTTATATGAATGGTTTTATGATGTCATGTTGTTTAAGAATCCCATTTTTATTACATGGGTTATGCAATGATGTATGATTTATGATTTTGTGGCACACATAAGAAAGGATTCATTAAGAGATGGGTGGGACCTATATCTCCCTCCAATGAATTGGGTAAAGATTTAATATCTCATGAGATAGACATGGCTGGGATGGTAGGTTATACCGGTTCAGTGAAACAGGACTGAAACGAGGATTACTCGATTCAGAAAGGGACTTTGTCCACTAAGATAGTCTTGGCAATGAGTCTTGACTAACAAGAAATGATTTTCCATGATTATCTGTGTATTCCACAATGAGTAATGTTTTAAGTTATGGTTTCATTTTCACTACTATGATTTATCCCATGTTATGAAATTATGCTCTCTTTTGCAGGTTTCCAAAAAAGTTATGTTCTTATGAAAATTATGTGAATGATATTTCTTTTGTTTACCCTTACTGAGCATTTGAGCTCACCCTTTTATGTTTTCTTTTCCCCAGGATATAAAGAAAGGTTTTAGGTAAAAAAAAGGGATGACCTTTATGGGAGATATTGAAGAACTTTCACCACGATTAGAAGATTACATTCCGAGTTTCCAAAGACACTAAACTATTACGATCCTTTAGTGTGTGTTTTTGTTATGTACTAAGTATTCCGCAAATGTAATGTAATGTCAATGTACGTCAGGATACGGGTCTCTACAACAACTAACCCATTACTCAAACCTCTAAAGCCCCTTGGCTCATCCAAAATCTGCCCAATTAATCTCCCTGCATACCTATCTTTATTCTATAGCCTTCCCCTAGGTAGAAGGCAATTCAAGTAAACCTTTTTATTTTAACCAAAGGGAGATACCCGATTTAAAGGTAACATGTTCACTTAAGTTATTTTCTTTTATTTTTTACTTCTCCAACCCCCTAAACTCTCTTTATTCATTTATTTTATAAAAAAACCAGTATACTAAATATAATAGGTTGTTTTTATGAGTATTATTCTAACTACACATTCCCACACCTCTATCTAAAGAATACAAACATACTGATTCTATGGACGACGAACTGATGCCTCACGAAACGATGATTTTTAAAACATCTCCAACTACCACTCATGGTCTCCATTATGATGGAAATATATGTATATGTGATATAAGTTATATTTATATTGTCCCTATAATTCCATATTTTTCATTTATAGCATTCCGTTATGGTTTCCATAATGGGTAAACGCGATAATTTAATCTGGGGAAGTGTGGACTACCGCCCCCTCAAAGTGATATGACTCATTCATACCATACATGAAATGTATAAATGATGGAGTTACTGAAACTATATTTGATATTTTATACCAATTTATCATTATGGTTTCATTCTATTAATTGTGAAATAGAAATTAAAGTAGCGTTCATGCGTACGTACGACTTACCGTCTCCATGAACGGTGCATTTCATTTCTTATCTACAAGTGTTATGTACAGTTATAAATACATATAGATACATGATATATATTTTATAAATGATATATAAATCATGTATATCATTATGGAGATAATGTAATTTTTACCACATGGACATCTTGTAATTATAAGTTCATTTTTTACTCAAGTACCAAATATCATCAAAACAACCGTTATTAACTTAAATTATTATATAATGTTTATAATGTGTTAATAAGTAATATAATAGGAATAATAAACCCAAAAAGGTTATGAAGAAACTATAAATTAACTTTATTTTATTATTCAATATATTAAAGAATGAATGGGTCGAGTTGGAAACGAGGTAAGGGACTTCGTTTCAATCTCCTTTCATTGGGGTATATTTTTTTTATACATGACTTTCTTTTATATGATGTATAAACACCATTGAATTTTAATTTCATTATAAGGGAATATTTTTCTACTAGGAATTTTATTATAAAATTAAAAAGAATGTTTTTAACGTAAGCGGTGACAATGACCTTTTCCACCATCGCGAGTATTATTTGATCTTTGGCTTCTTTAACAGGACGTAATGTTTTTAAAAGTAAAATAAAAACCATATAATATTTTATGTATTTTGGTATTGAAAATTGTTTTGATAATGGATTTGTTATGCCAATATATTTAAATTATATATTGTGATTGAAATGTGGAAATGTTTTCTTTCCTTTATATTTGTTTTATGTGTTATGAATATGTTATGGTCCTTGGGAATTGTTTATATATACAGATGGTTCTGTGATAAACCTATGGTGGGTGAGCTTGAGATAGCTCTCTAATGCATCTTGTAACATGATAGAGGTACATGTTAATGTTTCTCCTAAGAGATTTAGGGAATATACAGTGATATATATTCCAACGTAACTCTTTACATAGCTGTGATAGCTACAATGTAAGTATGATATGGATGCCAAAAGTTACCTTTATGATTTATTATTTATACGTGTTATTCATAAATCTTATGATTTAATGAGGTATGTTAAAAAGATTATGTTTTGATGGACTTATGTTTTCATTCTTTTTTTATAACCCTTACTGAGCTTTTTATACTCTTCCTATGTTTTGAAATGTTTTTCACAGGACTTAAAGATGTATAGGGTTAAGGATGAGATCTAGGAAAAGTCATGCTTTGTAAAACATGAAACAAAACATATAACTTTTTTTCAAGAGTTTTTTAATAAAAAAGTGGCTATATTGTAGAAGTGTCTATTTGTAATATTAAAGTTGTTATGTATACGTCCTGACCTAATTCTCTAAAACCCTAAACTAAAAAAGATCCTCGATATAAATTATTAACATCATTCATGATTATGTAATGTTTACGGTTGGGTCCTTATACTTGGTATCAAAGGTCAGTTTATATAAATTTTGGTGTTAGGATATTGTTAAATTAATTTCCTTAAATTAATTTATGTTAATATTGAAATGATATAGCATTTAAAAATAACCATGTTGCTTCTCCTAAGATATTTATGTGTTCAGAATGGGTTTCTCCAAAGGAAACATGGTAGCTATGACGGGAAACATCAGGAGGAAGACAACCTTCCCAATCAGAAACTTGGGATGGTTGGAATCGGAACTGAGGAATTTTTTTGGTAGTGATAAAACAGTTGACTCAGGCTATAAATGGTAGTGGTATCCATGCATGAGATTAGCCAGATCAACCACATGGGAACATGTTAGTAGTGGATCATTTCATGAGGCAACATCCCCCATCATTAAGAGGATCATCTAACATTATGCCAGCTCAAGGGTTGATTAAAGCACTTGAGAGGATTTTTGATGTCATGGGGTGTTCATAAAATCAAAAGGCTAGTCTTTCTGTTTCCCATTTAGAAGTTGAAGCTGATCAGTGGTGGTCCCTGGTGAAAAATGTTAGGGGTAATGATGATATTGATGCGCTTGATTGGGATTAATTCAAAGATATGTTTCTTGAGAAATATTTTCCTAAGGTTGTTCATCTATGGATGGAAAAACAATTCTTGGAATTGAGGTAGGAGGATGACTCAGTGGCTACTTATGAAGAAAAATTCACTTGACTAGAAAGGTATGCTCTAAACATCTTACAAGATATTGATAGTAAAATTAATCATTTTTACATAAGATAAATTGCAATGTATCAAAAGGATTTATCTTCCCATGAGTTAAATAGTTAGGAAAAACTATTTAGATGTTTGCAGAAGGTAGAAATGGAGTTTACCAATGATCAAGTGTTCTTTGAAATATAACATAATAAGAGGTCAAGGCGGCAGACGAAAGGGAAGAACTCCACAAAAAAATTCTGATGGTAAGAAACATAAGGGTACAGTTTGTGGATATTGTGGTAGAAATCATGCTGGTTGATGTCTTTTGAATTCAAGTATGTGTTACCGATGTGGTAAAATGGGACATAAGACTTGTAATTACACTGAAAAAGATCAGGGTAATGGTAAGAAAAAATATTATTTATAGTCAGTAAAATGTTTTAAGTGAAATGAAATGGGTTATTATGAAAATACATGTCCAATGAAGAACTCAACTGAGGGAGAAAACTAGACTACAAGAAGAAAGGGGTGGTTAAATCCATTGCAACTACTTCCACAGATTTCGGGCCATCAAATAAAGTAGTATCAAGTACACTATTTGTTTATTCAGATTATGCCAATGTATTGTTTGATTTTGGGTCTACACATGTATTCATTTATGATAATTTCTATAGTAAATTATGAATTCTTTCTCAAGATATGAATCCTGAACTTATGTTAAAAACACCGGGGGAAATGTTGAGACAAAAAGAAATTATAAGAACCTTCCTATCCTTGTGTGTGGAAAGAATTTACCTGAAAACCTTATCATTTTACCTCTAGTAGAGTTTGAGGTTATTTTTGGTATGCATTGGATTTCCGTTTATCATGCTATGATTGAATAAAGAGATAAAGAGGTTTCCTTTTAGAAACATATTCAGTTTGTGTACACAAATGAACCCTTACTTTTGATAACATATCAAGAAGCTGAGGAACTAGTAAATTATGGAAATGAATTTCACCATTCACATATTGTTGAAAATAAAGTAACTATTTAGATTAATAATTTTCTAGTGGTAAATGAGTATCTTTATGTTTTTTCTAATGAGTTGCCTCATATTATACCTGATCTGGAAGTGTAATTTACTATTGTCTTAGTTCCATATGCTAATCGAATTTCAAAACCCCCTTATCGAACGACTCAAATTTAACTATTTTAGTTAAAGTAGTAATTGCATGAGTTATTTGATAAAGGTTTCATTCAACCAAGCACATCACCACATGCCACTCCTATCATTTTTGTTCAAAATAAATATGGCTCAACGAGACCTTTCATTAATTATAGAGCATTGAATAACATCACTATTAAGAACAAGTATTCTTTTCCTCATATCGATGATTTGATTGATCAGCTCTAGGGAGCTCAGTATTTTTCAGATATTGACTTGAGGTTAGGGTAACATCAGTTGATATTAAAGTATGTATACATTAGAAAGACTTAATTTCATACTAGATATGACCATTATGAATTTTTGGTTGTTCCTTTTGGGTTAACCAATGCACCTTATGTATTCATGGATCTTTTGAATTGAATTTTCTGTGAGTTATTGGAAATGTTTGGTGTTGAGTTCATTGATGATATTTTGGTTTATTCCAAAACTAAATAGGAACATTAAATTCATTTAAGGGTTGTCTTAAAAACCATAAAAGAAAATAATTTGTATGGGAAATTTTGAAAGTGTGAGTTTTTTTGTTAGAAATTTTTTTCCTTGGTCACATTGTTTAAAAAAATGGCATAACTATTGATCCTGATAAAATAATGGTTGTTGAAGTATGGCCAAGGCCCAAAAATATTACTAATATCCATAGTTTTCTTAGTTTGGATGGTTATTACCGGAGGTTTGTTGAAAATTTTGCACTGTTATCTAGCCCACTGACAAAGTTAACTCAAAAAGTAGTTATGTTCATTTGGAAAAAAGAATGTGATGAATGTTTTTAGGAAGAGAAAAGAAGATTGGTGAATGCTCCTATTTGGGCACTGCCTTCCATAAATGGTTAGTTTGTTATATATAGTGATTCTTTATTGAAAGGACTTGGTTGTGTCTTAATAGAGAATGATTACGTAATTTCTGAATCTTCATGTCAGTTGAAACCTCATGAGTTAAATTTCCCTACCCATGATTGGGAATTAGCTATTGTTGTTTTTGATTTAAAAATTTAGAGGCATCATTTATATTGAGTAAAGTGTGAAATATTTACAGATCTCAAAAGTTTGATATATATTTTTACTCAAAATGAATTCAACATGAGATAAAAGAGATGGTTGGAATTAATCAAGGATTATGATTGCATGATCCATTACCATCTGAGAAAAGAAAATAAAGTGATTGATGTTTTGAGTACTTAAACTAATACTTCATTAACCATGATATTTTTGGAACAAGATCCTTTGGTTTTTTATTTGATGAAATTTGGCATCAAAGTTGTTGGTGTAGGAAATTGCTTTGTTTTTTAGGTGATAGTGAAATCATCTTTATCAGACAGAATTAAGTAAGAGTAAAAGGAATATAGTGAGGTGAAGATAAAGGTAAATTTGGTTCAGAAGGGTACGTTTCAAGATTTTTACATTGATAATGATTGTGTTTTGAGGTTTAGAAAGAGATTATGTGCGACTTATGATTCATATTTATAGAAATTTATATTATGTGAAGCTCATAGTTCTCTTTTTTCAAATCATACTGGAAGTACTAAGATGTAAATAGATCATCAGGAGTATTACTGGTGGGGTGGAATTAAAAGAGATATTGCTACCATTACTATGAAGTGTTTGACTTGTCAATAGGTTAAAGTAGAGCAGTAGTTACCGAAAGGGATGTTTTAGTCTTTACAGGTTCCAGAGTGGAAATGGGAAAATATATTCATGGACTTGGTTGTGGGATTACCAAAGAAATCTTGAGGTATTAATGAAATCTGTGTTATTGTAGATCGGTTGACTAATTCTTATCATTTCCTTCCTATTCGAGATACATTTTCTCTAAATCAAAATTCTTAGTTGTGTGTTAAAGAGATAGTCATGTTTCATGGAGTTCCCATCTCCATTGTATCTGATCGTGATCCCAGGTTTACTTCTAACTTTTGGAAAGGCCTTCAGAAGACATTGAGTACTAAATTAAATTTTAGTAAAACTTCTCATCTTCAATCATATGGACAGTCAAAATGAAAAATTCAGACATTAGAAGATATGATATATGTTTCTTCAATGGATTATCAGGGAAGTTGGGAATAAAATATTTCTTTGGTCGAATTTTATTATAACAACAATTTTCATTCCAATATACAAATGGCTCCATTTGAGGCAATATATTGAAAGTAGTGTCAAACTTCTACTTTTTGCGATGAAGTAGGTGAAATGAAACTTATGGGACCAGAATTGGTAGAAGAGAGGGAAGAAAAAGTTCAACTGATTCTGAAGCTCATGAGAATAATTCAAAGCAGGAAGAAAAATTATGCGGACAACTAGATGAAGGATATTTATTTTGAGGTCGGTGATCATGTCTTTCTCAAAGTTTCTCAGTGGAAAAGTGTTATGTGTTTTGGTAAGAATGGAAAGTTGAGTCTGAGGGTCATTGGACCTTATAAAATCTTGTAGAAAGTTGGATCAGTTGCATACATAGTGGCTTTACCTCCATGTTTATCCTAGGTACACAATTGTTTTTCATGTTTGAATATTGAGAAAATATATGCCTGATCCATCGCAGGTTTTGAGCCTAGAGGTAGTTCAGTTGGAAGAGAATCTCTCTTATGAGGAACAAACAGTCCATATTCCTGACCTAAGAGGGGAAGTGTTATAGAATAAGGTAATTTATCATGAAATGGTTTTATGAAAAACCATATGGTTGAATAGGCAATGTGAGAATTTGAAAATGCTATGAGGGATAAATACCCCTACTTATTTGATTAGTGAATAAAATTAAGAGGACACAATTCCAAAAGGGTGGAAGGATGTAACATCCTAGGTAAATAAAGAATATGAAATTTTCATATTTATTAATATTTGTGAATTAAATATTAATTTTAATTTAAGAGGGATGCTATGTTTGATGGAGTACCTGAAACACAACAATGGGTTTATTTGAAAACTTATGTTGCACAAAACGTGGAGTTATACTAAAAAATATTAATATAATATTATTATTTTAAATAGTAGTTAAGATATATCTATTTAATGTTGGGAATGAACAAAACAAATGATAATATTATTATACATGTTTGTTAAATGTTTTTACAATTATATAATAAAGGTTATAGGCTTAAAATATGAATGAGTCTAATTTTAAGCATAAATACTCTAATATTCTTTAAATGGTCGATATACCACATTTTGAAGGAGAACCCTATTTAAATATAGTTTTGGTCAATTTTAAATGTTCTATTTGAAAAAAATAAGATTTTTATTTAGAATAGGGACATAAACATATACTTATGGTAAAGTTTTGGTATTTTTTTTATAAAATTCATTTTTTAATGAATAGTGAAAAATACTGACATTTAATTTAAAACTACCTTTTAAATTATTTATTTATATGGTTAGATTATATTTATAATATTTTTAAAAGTATAATTAGATTTTATTTTTATGATTTAATCCAATGATGGTCATTGGAAGTAATTTCACTTTGAAATTTGACAAAAACAAGTGTCAATATTTTGATAGTTATTATTTCTTAAAAACACACTTTTGTTTTGACAATGGGAATTAATTTTAAAGTAATTAATGATAATTCAATGTTTTTAATTATTTTAAAATAGAAATCATTTTTGAATTTGGAATATCAAATATTTCTTACGCTTAATTATTGGTATTTTTCTGAAAACCTTTAATTTATGATGAATATTGAAAACACTAAGTAGTAGTTAAAAAACTGAATTCTTCATTTAAATGAAATTTTATCATTTCTGTGAATTAAATTTTGAAAATACGTCATACATTTTTGTCATTAGTAAATAAAATGTGGTTCAATAAGATAATAATAATTTCGCTGAGTAGTAACTTTTGATTTTTATTTACCATGGTTAAAGGTAAATAGGTTAATAAAGTAAACAAATATTATTATAATAATATAAAATTACCTTAACACATGTCTTAACCTTATTGGATTACTCATGAGAGACCAATACAATCCTTGAGTGAGATTTTTGGCCTTTGAAAGCCATTCAGGTATGATAATGAGATTAATAACGCTTTATTCAAAGTAAAAATAAAAATATCATAAACATGTATTATTTTGATAAAAAAATTAATGTGGGGTTATATAATTGATATATTTATTATAAATATTAATTATAAAGCTAAAAATATTTCATACATCATGATATTATATATATAATTTTTCAACATCATATAAATAAAATTATTTATGACACAATAATGGCGTAGTGTTTACCTCATTATTGAGTGATATAAATAAATAAGATTATAAAAATTAAAATAATATCTAAAACCTATCCAATTCTTATTGGATGATTTTATTTCAAATAAAAGTCGTCTTATATTCAACATTAATAGGTTTTGGACTTTTATAAACTGAAAATAATTATATAATAAAATAATATTTTCAAACATTCTTAAAGAGCCCCTCCTCTTCCTTATAAAAATAAATCAATTCTAAACCATTAATCACACCTATCAAGCCCTTTGGATCATCCAAAATCTGCCCAATTAAGCACCCTGCACCCCTATATATCTAATAAAAGAATTTTCTTAGGCATAAGGAAATTCAAGTAAACCATTTGGTTCAAACCAAAGGGAGATAACCGATTTAAAGGTAACATCTCCTCTTAAGTTATTTTCTATTATATAACTTCTCCAACCCGCTAAACTCTCTTAATTACATTATTTAATATCAAAACCAGTATCATAAATATACTAGGTTTTTTTTATTATAGTTATTAAAACTAAACTTGCACACACCTC
This sequence comes from Viscum album, assembly GCA_963277665.1. NCBI lineage: Eukaryota > Viridiplantae > Streptophyta > Magnoliopsida > Santalales > Viscaceae > Viscum > Viscum album. The sequence continues at coordinate 137,650,325 of OY728131.1, forward strand.
CATCTAATGGATACCGTCATATTATTTTTGTGGGCGGTGAACTAATGCCTCACGAAATGATGATTTTTCAAATATCTCCTACCGCCTCTCATGGTGTCCATTATGATGGAACTGTATTTATATGTGATATATATTATATTTATATTGTCTCTATAAATATTTATTTTTCATTTATAGCATACCTTTATGGTTTCTATAATGGGCAAAAGCGATAATTTCATTTTTGGAAGTGCGGACTACGACCCCCTCAAAGTGACAAGACTCATTAATAACATACATGGAATGTATAAAGGATTGAATTAGTTAAATTATATTTGATATTACACTGGAATTATTATATACCTATGTATCATTTTCTTTTCATTCCATTAAATACAAAATAGAAATGAAAGTATTGTTAATGTGTATGTATGGCTTACCATCTCCATGAACGGTGCATTTCATTCCTATTCTCCAAATGTATGGTTCAATTATAAATACATGTATATATACTAGAAATATATTATATATATGATATCTAAATGATGAATATAATTTTGGAGATAGTTTAATTTTGACCACATTGAGAACTTGAAATTATAAGAAGTTCATATTTGACTCAAGCACCAAATATCCACAAAACAATCATTATTAACTTAAATGATTATATAATGTTTTTAATGTGGTAATAAGTGATATAAAAGGAATAATAAACCTGAAAATGGTTCTGAAGCATCCATAATTTAACTTTAGATTTTTATTCAGGAAATTTAAGAATGAACGGGTCAAGTCAGACACGAGGTATGAGACTTCGTCTCAATCTCCTTTCATTGGGGCATATTTTCTTTCATACACAACTTTATTTTATACGGTGTATAAACACAATTGGATTTTTTTTTTGATTAAATGAAAATATTTTTCTACGAGGCATTTTACTGAATGACAAAAAATTTTGTTTTTAACATAAGTGTTGTCAACAAATTTGTCCGTCGCCGCAAGTATTTTTTGATCATTGGCTTTCTTAACAAGTTGTACTGTTTTTAAATGGAAAATAAATACCATATACTATTTGGAGTATTTTGGTATTGAAATTGGTTTTGATGATGGATTAGTTACGTTAATATATTTAAATGATATATTTTGATTGAAATGTGAAATGTTATCTTTCCTTTATATTATTTATGTGTTATGAATATGTTATAGTTCTTATGAATTGTTTATGTATATGGATGGTTCCAGGATAAAACTTAGGCAGGTGAGCCCGAGATAGCTCTTCAATGCATTGAGAAACATGACAGAGGTAAAGGTTAATGATTCTCCTAAGATATTTGGGGAATATAATATGATGGGTATACCAACGTAACTCCATACGTAGATATGATAGCTAAAATTTAAGTATGATATGGATTTCACAAGTTACCATTATGATTTTTGATTTCTATGTGTTATTCATAAATCTTATGATTTCTTGAGGTAAGTTAAAAAGCATATGTTTTTATGGACTATTATTTTGTTTATTTTATAACCCTTACTGAGCATTTTATGTTTATCCCATGTTTTGAAAGGATTTTCATAGAACATAAAGACGAATAGGGTCAAGGATGGGATCAAGGAAAAGTTATGTTGTCTAAAACATGGAACTAGACATGACACATTTTTCAAGAGTTTTTATTTTATAAAAAATGAATATTGTGTAGAAGTATCCACAATTAATATTCAATTTATTATGTATATGTTATGTCCTAATTTTCTGAAGGTATAAACATGAAATGATCCTTGATGTGAATTATTAACTTAATTAAAGATTATGAAATGTTTAAGGCTGGGTCTTTATAGATCATGTCACACTCTATTGTGATAATTCTACATTGGTAGATATTGTAAGTGATCCATCATCACATCAAAAGATGATGAACATACTTCAGAAGTATCATCTCTTGGGGGATTTTTCTCAGAGAGGTGAGGTTATATTGAATATAAATTCTGTGGAAGTAAACATTTCTGACCCCTTGAAATACACTTTGAATCACATAAAACATGATTATCATTTGAGGTCAAGTAGATTGAAATTCATAGGCTATATGATCTAAGTGGTTGTTTATTATAGTTATTGTCTTAAGACCAAATATTTGTAATTTTATTAAATTTATTCTCAAATGAATTAAATATTGATAATAGCATATTATATGATTTTTACTGTTATTCATGAATTTAATGTAATAATTTCCTAGGTTATTTATTTCAATGATAAGGTCATAGTAATTCCCCACTAAAACGAGAACCTTTAAGTGCTATGATGATATTCATAAATATAGTTCTACATTGGGATAACATCATATAATGGGACCCATAGCATAGGAATATCATGTGTGAGTAATCTTAAGAATATGAGTATTCTACTCAGGGAGTTCACAAATGGTAATCTCCAAGATGATCTGCTATTTGAATAGACCCACAAGAAGTAATTCCACTAGTTTTTATGTTATAAAATATTATTATAAATGAACATGTATAATAGTACATAAACATTAGTATTATTATTATTATTAATTCTTGTAATGAATAATGAAACTAGATTTTATGATGATAACTCTGGCATAATATGTTCTTGTTGAGGTGGGGTACATTTGGTACATCACTAATGGCTTGTTATTAATGGATATTTCAATGAATCATTTTCCCCTTCCATCATTATGGAAGTTAATATCTCTATAATTTGATTGGAATAAAACCGACACATTAATTACTATGACCACAGTGTATTTATGTGTGAATTTCAAATAGTTAACGAATGAATTATTAGGAAGAAAGGTTGATTAAATAGAAGTTAAACATACTTGATGAGATATTTTAACCAAATAGACTATATTAAATAATCAAATTTCATATGTGGTTTTCATCATTGTGAAATTAAGTTCTTCCAATAAGGTAATTTGACTTATTTATAAATAGTAATCTTAGACATTTAGAGATCCATCGAAATGTAAATTTGAAATAATCATAGAGGGTCACCCACTTTGGGTTTCGGTTGATCTCGATTAAATTCTATTTAAAATTAATTAATAGTATAAATAGTATTCTCAATATTGAGGAAAAATTTAATTCATCTTTTATCGATAAAAATTATTTATTGATGAATAAAATATTTTAATTAGATATTTACTTCAGATATTCAATAAAAAACCATATGGAAAAACATACAAAACCCCATCCACTAAAAAAATTTATTTAAAATATGGTAAATATTATTTATCGTTTTGTACATTGGTACGTGACATACAATAATAATAACAATAATAATAACATATGTCATGTGGTTTATTAATGAATGTAATATTATTTTATGTATTCCATGAAATTAAATAATCATTTCTAAACTAATCCCTAGCTCTACAAATAGACAATTATGCCTTTTGAGGGGATAATAAAAAATTGAGAATAGAGAATCATTGCACGCAACATGATTACCTCTCTCTCCCTCTCTCTATATGTACGTTGAATTAATCATATCATCTTCTTAATAAGAAAAATGACTCCTTCAAGACTAAAGGATATTGGAGAGATAAATAAAAACAATTTATGATAATTGAGTCCTCATAATAGCACATATAAATTAGTTAGCATTTCTTAGAGATCATGAGAGAACATGTGGATAACCACTAGTGGGATTCTACACTTGGATCATAATATCAAAATGAAGGTAACTTGGAATGTGTCTTTCAAAATATCAAAATCATTAATTAATAAATATTCTAAGCCTTTTTATATCACTTTTTATAAAACAAAATAAATAAATTATAAATTTATTGTTAAATATCCTCTATTAGGGTTCTGTGAAATAATATTTATTTTTTTAAATATATCACCAACCACTAGTGAATCCACTATTCTAGAAACCTTTAGGTTGGGGGTACCTTTATTGATATATTGTCTTAATACTATATTTTTATTTGTTTCTGTGTGATTTAGTGAGGAGACATTTGTACCGATGGATGGAGGTTGACCCATTAAAAGTGACGTGTTACTTTGATTGTTTGTAATCTATGGGATTAATTTGTATCTTTGATATTTTCATGATAGGATTGTTAGTGGATACCAATTTTTATACATTTTTTATTTACCCATACACAAAAAAGTTTTATGGGGGGTATCTATCTTAACCATATTTTCTCACGGGGAACATAATCTATGTTGGGATTACTATGATATATGTTTCATCTTGGAATTTTATTTTTAAAATCATTTTTTATGTTGGACATTATATATATTATAATTTCATGGGTTATTTATAATTATGTTATAGGGTTTAATTTTAGATTTTATGTTATATTAATAGAATTTATGAGTGTATTTCAACCCATATGTTTTCTTTTATATACTATTTACTAGTCACTAACCTCTAGCATACTATTGGCGGGCCTCAATGGTTACATTTAATTTTCTATCATGCCATGATTTCTTCACACTATGGGGGATGGGGTTGAATAAAAACCATGTTAAATGGTTTTTATTTCAAATACTTTTTTCCCTAGTAATTATATTAGGGGGATTACTAGGGTCATCTCTTAAAAAGTTTTATCAATCCCTCATCAAGAAATTAATATATTTGTTTTTTTTTGTTTTAAATATTTTTAAAATAAAGATAAATGGGGAGGTAAAATAATATATAGTTTAAGATTAAATAAATAAATTTAGTTAATGTTTATTCAAACTAGTATTTTTCCTTGAACAAATTTCTACTTTATCCTATTAAATTACTAAAATGGACACTCAATTGATACACAAATTTTGTAAGGAAGTAAAACTAAATGGATTTATTAGCCTTTTACCTTTTTCAACCACAACAACATTGTAGTTTGGTGGTGTTTGGTTCTAATGTGAAGGAGCGAGCTTCGAAACACCAGCATAACAACTCAAAGGTCCTCAAAACTACCACAATAGTGTATGATGTTCCAACACTACAAAATTTGTAGATGATCAAATGTTTGACTTATTCATACACAATAAGATTATTTTTCAATAAATTTTATAGTCACCAAATTATTTTTAGAAACTATTATGTAATTTACTTTTATTCAAACTCTTCTGATGAAACGATATTTTATTCTTATGTACCATACACCCATTAATATTACTAACTACTATTCTTAAAAAATAAAGAATTAAAAATTTAATATAATCTTTATTTTAATATAAATATTTAATAACAACTAATTAAATGTAAATTCTATTCTTCTATAAAACCTCAAACACTAGAAATAATAAAAATGTGTCATTTTCCATTTAAATATCTTATTAGTGGATGTTTTTTTACAAGAATTGGAAATAATTAATATATGATGTTTTCTTTAATTATCTATCTAGTACACATAGATAATATAATCCTAAAAAATAACCACAATTATGTTTGTCTTAATGTAATAAAATATAAAATGGTATTGAAATATTATTTTCTGTCCTAGCCTCATTTTGATGCCTTTGCGATTTTGAAACCATTTTAATTAATCTCATGAAATTTCATTCAAGGATATTGATACATATTTGATATTATTCACCTTTATAACAATGTAATGATTATATATCTTGGTTTTAAGAAATTTATTTTGTAATGGTTTATTAATTCTTTGATTATGAAAAAATATCATTTTAATGTGACTACATCTCCACTCAAAGAGAATGTATATTCTCAAGGAAAAGATAATTTTCATTAGTTGTGTTGTGAATTATGGAATGTGGCTTGAGGTAAAAAACTAAATAATTAAATGTATAATTTTATTCCTTAAATATTAATGCATGACATTAATAGAAAAGATAATAAAAATTCACTAAACCCATCTGTCCCTAAAACTCATCACGAGACACAATATTTTCATCACCATTCTTGGTAAGTCATCCATCAACAATAAGAACAATAATTGATACGTAAAATTGTCTCATTTTTAATTATACCTTTTCATGGATAATGGTATGACATGTCCATGGATTAATTAATGAATAAAAATTAATTTCAATTCTTTTATTTCTAAGTTTCACGAGTTAGTAAAAAATTTATAATGAATGATTAAATCATATATCTTTTTTAATTTTTAATTAGATTATGAATGAAATGTTTTTTCAATTATTTTCTCATATTGGAGACAAAGTGGAAACAAGTGAATTAAATGAATATTGTGGCACATTTTAACCCATATAATTGAAAACTACTCTCATATATTCTCCAAAACATGTTAGTGCATAAAAAGTGTTTTATATGAACAACCTCCCCCACACTTTTATTGAATTGAAAATAATTTTTTTTAAAAACTGGATTTAGGTTAAAAGTGATTAGGCATATAATGTACTTCCTATAATGAGATTCATAGTATTTAATCCCAACAAAATGAAGGTCAAATACATTATAGTCATGATTTTTTTTTCAAATGTTGATTTGAATTTAAATGTTTTTCTCTTTTCATTTTAAAAAACACTAAAAATCATTTAGTGTTGAATAATTTACAAAAAATGCTTTATATTTTGAACAATGACTCAATATCTCATGATGTAGATTTATATATGATGATAATAAAACGAATTATCAGCCTCTTAGGTTGGGAATGGTTTTTATTTAATAATATTCTAAAGAAATTAATTTTTATACTAAAAAATTAATTAAATGAAAAAAATAATTACGCGGTAAAATACAAATCAGTAAATTTTTTTGATTTAGTTTTATAAATCAAGAAAACTATAAATATTAAATAATTTGTTAATTAAGGAAAAAACTGTTCAATAAAGCATATTTAGTCCCAAAAAGAGAAAAAAGTAAAAAATAAAACAAATCTGAATACAATAATATGAAACTCTATCACCAACACATAATTGTTACGATTCTAATTAAGTTCAAGAATGATGTGGAAAAATATTGATAGGAAAAATCCAAAGAGGTTTGAGAAATAAATTCTTGGGTTCATTCACTAGTGGGTTTCTTGATTTATGATCTTATATATTACTTCTTTAAATATAAATATAACAATAAAACATCATAATATTTATTCAATTAAAAGACTATTAAAAGGGTAATATGAGAGGGAAAGATATTCTCATCTCATCCCCTAAGTTATGGTAGGTTTATAAATATTTATTGGAAACTTATTATGCCTAATATAAAATGGGATTGATTTATTATGTTATGAGAAAACACATTCATGTTCTAATAGTGTTAATGAGAATACACCCTGAGCTTGATTACTAAAAGAAAGGAGATAATCTTACAACCCATAGTATGTAATGAGAATATGAGTGAAGTATAAGTGGGAATATAGACAAGTAATGATCTCAATTTTACATTTTGGTTTCTTATAATAATAGATGTGTTTGGTGTTGTATTGGCAGTAGTCATATAACTATGTTTCCCTATAGATCTTATTTTCAATCAATATATCTTCAGTGGTATATTTATCAACAGAAAAAATCCAATTTTCTTTAATGGTGGAATCATTTTCAGGCATATCACTATTTATGGATATGCATATATCATCGTAATTTTCATTAAAATCATAAATATGTTTATAATTAACTGAATGTATTGAAAAATAAAATGGAATTGAATCATTTGTAAGACATTACAATTTTATTGGTCTAATTATGAGTTCATTCTCTTATTAAAATTACCTTAGAAGAATTTTAGAAATGTGAAAGAGATAATTCTTGTAAAATGTTTCAACCACCATCAAAATGAATTTATCAATGGCTGGGGGAAATAGAACTTCATAGTCACTATCTATATATCAATGTAATTGTAAAAAAATAGTTTGAAAATTATGTATGATTGTAGAAAAATGTTTTTTAAATTAGTTGTTTTAGGTACCCATTTAGGTCCTTGATGAAATCCTTGAATGCCTCCTCTCAACAGTTCAACCATCATACACAACTCACATGTTTATAAATTAATAAAAAAACTTCTTTAAATCTATATGGTGAGTAAAATATTAATTCCATTTTTTGATTTTCTGATCCTTAAGGAAAGAAATAAATATTATCAAAGTCAACTGAAAGATTATTGGAAACTTAACTCCCTATAAATGGTTCATTATTATCAAATAAATCCCATCAAAATGTTTTCACATAAAAATAATTGTTTCCATGGAATTAATATAGGGAGATACATTGAGTGGTCAGTTAAGAAGGGTTTTCATTCCATCATCTCCCACTTGTATTAATTTTTTATTTATAAAAATTAAAAAAAGTAAAAATGCGGAAGGAAATGGTTTTATGGTTAATAAAAAATAGAGATATTAAAATGTCAATGCCAACTAGTGGTTATATTTTAGAGGATTGGTAATTCATATTATCATATCCCTAATAAGGTTACTCATTTGATTCTATTATTTAGATTGGTAATCCAAGATACCATAATTATAAAAAATTTATTGAGATTTTAATTAGGTTACACAACATAAATACAGTTGTTATTTTACTTCGGTATTAATGTGAATTTGTGAGATAATAGTGTCACTTAGGGTCAATGAACAACCCAGTAGAGTGAGGGTATAATTAATGGAAATTTGTTTCAATTTAAAAACATGTTGAAATAAAACCAATTTTTTTAATAATTTTATCCTTATCAACTTTATAAATTATTATCTAATGAATTAAATTAAAATAATGTAATGTAGATAACACATTATTTTCAAGGTTCTATTCCATTGTTGGTTATTACAACCTTTCCATGGAACGTCCCCTTGGATTATGGAAATTCAGTAATATCAAAAGTGAATAAAATGATCCTAATAATATTGGAATCATTCAATGTCCAAATAGGAATGAGTATCATAATTACCATAAATTACAATGTTTTCTTTATGAAAACTAAGCCAACACAAAAATGACAACATTGAAAAACATCACCAAAAAATTCATCCATATTTCCTCTATCTAGTTTCCTGTATACAGTAATGTATGTCTATTTAGTTCGAACTCCATATAGTTCAATTAATTTGGTGCACCTAAATGAGAATGCATCAGAATTTATAATATGTGTTTTTTATAATGAATAAAACAGTCTTGTGTCTCACAATGCCGCTCAGAAACTCTATCAGATTACTCCATATTATGTTATTTTTACGCCATATAATTCAATGCTATGTATGGTAACTTTTTATAGAATCTCTCTCTACTACCTTAGATAAAAATCTCTATCCAATTATACTAATCAAAATGATGAATCGCATGAATCCAATTTTACATTCTTGCTCCAATTCAATTAATTTATAAATTTAATAAATCTTCATGAATTCTTAGGTGATTAAATGTGTTAATACTACTTTATCCATAGTGCTAAATATTTTTATTCGATATTTCCAATATCATATTGGTAAAAGGCTAACTGAAAAACATGTTAGTGTGTCAATGTCACAATAAAAAAAGAATTTATAAGATTATTTAATGTTTTTATAAAAAATAAATCCATTGAATTTTTATCTGATTACTTCAAATGAAATTCACTATTTTCTTCTATCTATATAGTCAACCTTTTTCATCTTTTATTCAATCATTTGTATTCCAAATAATCCTATTTTAGTTGTATTTATGTAATTTATTTCTAATGAATCAATTTTTATTCTTCTAGTATCTTTTTCCTCTATTTGAACATTTTAATCCACTTGTTTCATTTTCTCAGAAATGTTCATCAAGTGACATTGTGAATGTTTGTCCAATGTATATCTATCTAATACATCTTCATGTACTAGAGTTGATACATTTTCCTACCTTTATATGAAAAATTCTTTACATATCAATATATACCTTCATATTTACTATATCCAAAATATTTCCATATGAAAAAAATCATATATATTATTCTTCTAAAGAACATCAGTCTTTTATAGTTGTTGAATACAATGTTGAAACATCTGAATAATTCTCTTAAAAAATATTTATCTATTCCAAAAAATTGTATTGAACTTATAAGTTATCCTAATTTTTTTTCATTGATATTAAATTTTTTCCTTGGAATTATCAAAATCCATCTATCAAGTAACTCAACCCACTATAATTCACCTTTCATTACACATTCAGAATAATACCCTTATATAGAACCTATTATACCATAATGTAAAATGCCTTTAATTGTGGGGACCCATATGTATCCTATAAATACTATTACAAAAACCCTTTGGCCTCTGTTCATCTATTAATCAATGTTTGGTCAATCTAGTGACGTTGTGAAGTAATACTACAAAAAAATAATTTGTTGACCTCTTCAGTAGTTCATATATTAAACAGTTTCACTTATATCCCCTTGAAATAACTTTTATAAAAATAATCTCAAATCATGAAATTTATATGTTTATAAAGGGGATTCAGAACAAGATATTATTTTCTGAATTAAGTAACGTTTTCTTAAAAATGTTAAGTAAAAAAAATTCTTCCTTCCCTTCATCCAAATATAAGAAATTTTTTTTTGGAAAATTCAGCAACTCATTTTCATCAGTTTAAAAACATTCTAAATAAAAATATGCTGTTAAGAAATAAAAAAATTATATTAAAATTTCACAAAGGATCTCCAATATCAACCATTGGAATTTTCCAAAATTTTATATCTTTGAAATGATATTTTTACTAAAAAAATTTACAACTCTTTTTATAAAAAATAATTCTCATCACATCCTTTTTCATAAATAATTTATTGACCCAAAAATTCAGGTTAAAGAGATTTTTTAAAGGAATTACATCCCCAAGTGAAATGAAAATTTATTTATGATAAGACAAAATCCCTATAAAAATTTCTTCCAGCTTTAACCTCACCAATTTTATGATAACTACTGATTTAGATTCATCTTAGAAAGAGTTTTACTTTTTCATAAATACTTGTAGATACTATCCCATTTAACATAATCCAAAGCATGGTGGGGATCTTTCTTAAGAATATTAGAACGTATTTACTAGAGGATGAATATGTAGTTACATAATTAGTTACAAAAATATTTCCCTTAGAAAATATTTGGTAAAAACATAAAAAATTTGATACATTATTGAATTTTACTCAAGAAAGGCTTCTCTAGAAGGAATATTATCTTCTAGGAAATGATACTTCATATCATTGTGATTTGATATCAAATATTTTATTTGGTTTTTAGAAAATCAATATTACTATAATTACTAAAAGTAATATTCAATATATTATAAACTTTTAGTCTCAAATATTATAGCTTAACTTTCATACATATCATTCGAGTATAATCATGGATGGTTGAAACAAATTTTCCTTCCAATTTTGTCAAAGTAATAGAGCTTTTATTCTTAGTGTTCCATATCACACAAAAATATCCTCTGAAAAATGTTCGTCGTAATGTTGATTTTATATCACTATAATATTCAACCCAATCAACATTAGTTTATACAATAATGATCATGATACAATTTATTTTATACAACATTACATAAGAGGAATCTCCTTTTTCAAACCTTAATATTATTTTTCATACAAGCATATGAGGTTCCATAGGATCTCTCTGATATTTGGCACATAATGTAATGAAATAAACAATTTACAACATTAAAGATGCAAGATAGATATAGCTTTATATTCAATTATAGAAATATTTATGATTCACAAATTTCCCTTAATCATATTTAATTAAATTTACACCAATATAGAGGGGACTTTAAACTTACTTTGAACCATTCAAGCAAAATACATGTGACAATTACCGAATTTAATTTTATTGATATATGAAGATCTATCTCCCCATTATTTGAACTTTTAAACATATGAAGAATGTTAATTCTATAAGAATTTACATCTCAAATTTTTCCTTTATTTTTATATAAAATTAATCACATTATTTATCCCCATCACTTATAAAAATAAAATAATGAATGTAAAAAATTTAAACCTCAGTACATGTGATCAATTCCTTAAATAATAAAGGTATTATATACCTTTTATCTAGTAAAATTAAAATTATACATGAAACTCTATTGTTTATAGTACCATGCCCAGGGATCATATTTCAACACCTAAAAATATTTCATTAACCGACACACTATTGTTCCATTTTTTTATGTAAGAATCCTTCAAGTTCCTTAATAAAAACTTCTTCTTCAGTTATCCCATTTAAGAAATATGACTTAATATCCATCTAAAAAATAACATGATTTTCATGTGTAGAAACTTCCAAGAACATGATGATTGAATCCAATACTAGAATAAGGGAGAAAAATTATTCGAAATCTAAATCTTACACCGTTGAGTAACAGTTTCAAATAAGACAAGATTTTTTATATTTATTTAACTTCATTGAGTTTATTTCTCAAAAATGACTTTATTCTTGTAACATTATTTCCATACAATCATAGAATAAGATTCCAAGTATCATTTTTAACAATCTGACCTAATTATTCATTCATTACATTTATCCACTCATTATGTTCAAGTACCTTTGAAAAAATTTACAGTTCCACCTATGAGATAGTTATGTATGATTCTCAAGCCTCCTATTTCATCTAGTATGAATTGTAGATTTATGATTTCCATTCATAATGATAGGTTTGACCTTCGATTGTAAAGTATGATTTTTGAGAGATTTTATTCCCACTATACTTTCTTCTTCCCATAATTAATATGATTCTTTATACTAATTGGTTGACTCACATTCATTTTCATCTTTATAATCATAACTAGTAGTCATTATTCAATATTCCATGAAGATTTTTATTATATATTCAATAAACATTATCACAGAAGTTAGATTCTCATAAATAATAACATAAAAAGAAGACACCAACAACTTTATGTCTATTTCCACTATTTATTTGGCCATCCACTAGATAAATATCCCATGAAAATTAATTCATCACATTTTTCTTCAAACCTTTGAATATCAATTTTTTTTATTTTCAGAAAGTAATGACTCCCAAAAAACATGAAAAACTTCATTGGATGTTTTTTTGTAACACTATATCTCATTATGAGCTCTTTCTGTATTCTAGCTTCAAAAAACATCTTGTTTGTAAATGAATTACAATTTAAACAGATTCACTACAAAAAACATCGAAAGTTTATACATATCCATCACACTTCTTCGCATTTGATCAATACTGACATCATGTGGATTATGATCATTGATTAAAATATCCATTTACTTTGTTAATGTTTTATTCAATGTTTCTTGATTAATGATCCATTTATTTATATGTATGAATTATCTTAATTTATGCTCAAGAACATTTATTATTTCATTATGTCTTTATGTTCATCTTATAGTTACTAATGAAATTCAATTATTAATGATTACATTTAACCTTATTGAGAAGCTTATCTCACCCTTCATATGTTTCATTTTCCCCATTTTACAATAAATTATGATAAATTATTTGATCCTAGAATTATTTCATATGTTATGAAAATTTTGGGAGATGTTGAAAAATTAATTTTGAATATCAGATGTTGGGAATAAAGAAAAAAATATATTGAATTCATAAGTTTAATTTAAGTTATATTTTATCCTAATTATCTAAAACCATAAACCATAAAGGAACATGGGTATGTAAGTGCTCCAATAGTTACTTTGGATATTGAATATTTATGATTGAAAAAATTGGTCACATTTATCGATATTAATACTAGAGATGTAATGTTTATATTTTTGGAACTAGATCTAAGAGCACGAGTTCGAGGATGTTATTATTTTTTACACATTTATTATTTAGTTTGGATGATTTGAAAAGTATTTTAGTGAAATATGTTCCCATTGAAAATAATTTTGGATGATGTGGAATGTTTTATAGGGGTATGTCTAACTATATATATATATATCAGATCAGCTAAGATACATATGATTATAAATTTCTACAAGAATATAAATACAAAGATGTTATTATATGAATTTTTCATCCCTCTATATAATAAAGTTTCAACTAGATAGTTATTTATCTTGGGAGTTAGTCTCTACTGAGAATAACTCTATTGTAATTTTTTATTATAATTCTACTATTATTGAATAAAAAATTTAGGAAACCATTATTACTAGTCGGTTTCCTAAAAATTATAAAAAAATTATCATATCAAAAGTCATGAAATAAAATTGTCCAATCCTTATATTAAAAAATTAACAAACCCCTCATCTAATAAATGATTATTTACATAGGTTTGTACATGTTCTTTTATTATTCATTGTCCACACTGATACACATAATATTAAACCATCATCAAACATAAATAATCTTGAAAGTGTTCAAAATATGAATGTATTTCCATAGTGTTATTAATGTCTATACACCCAAAAATAAATGAGTGTGTAATATATGAATTATAATAATAAATCATTTAGGTTTTTCACACATGTTCTAAAAGACTAATGTATAAAATAAATTATAAAATTATATCCACTAAAAAAATTCTATTGGATATAATATGTTCAAAAAATAATTTCAATTCTTCTTTAGAAGATTCTTGATTATATTATATCACATTAAATATAAATTTCATTAATAACATTGTAAAAATACAAAATAAATTCAATCACCCAGGAAGATATTTTTTTATCAAAGGTATCGTGAGAAATTAAATATACAGTAATGATTTATTATTTGATTATTTAGTCCATTTCTAGGGAAAACCCAATGAATTATTTTGTTTTTATTCTACCATAACATGAATTTATTTTAGAAATGTAAGTTGTATATATATAATTTTAACCAAAAAGCACAAAAAAATGTTATTAGAGTTCAAAATTCATGGATTATTTGAATAAAACGTGAACAACATTAATGTATACATTGAATATCCTGATATATTAACTATAGGGTATATTACATGATTGTAACCATCTTTTATAAAAAAAATTATGTAATATATAAAATAATTCACTTCTTTAATCCATTTAATACAATAAAAACTAATGTTTTTAGGTTAACCCTTATGTAAATCATTAAGGAGTCCTCATGTTGAATAAAAAATATAAAAAAGTTTTTGGGGTCTTTGGGTCTTCCACTAAATAAAATATCTCTAGGTCACCCATTAAATTTAAAAACATAATGTCACCATTACATGTATGTACATTGATTCATAAACAAAATTTAATTTCCTTGGACTACCTCTCTAATGTTATGTGCCTTTAGATCTACCAAATGAAATATAGGGAAATGTTTACAATGTACCAATTTTTGTTAAATTATTTCCATGAAATTGATATGATAATATTTTTTTATTCAAAATTAATCATTCTATTTGGTTACCCGTGCATAATTATATAAAAAACTTAATTATTTAAGTGATTTATTTTTTATTCATATTAATATTAGGTAAATTTGTTTAAAATTATTTCGAATATTTTTTTGATTTCAAAATTTTCTATTTTCTTGGATTGGACATAGATATATCCAAATTCTAATAATGAGATATTATTTTTATGATTTTATAAATTCTATGAATTATAATGAACATTAAAATCACTATAGATAAATATATTTGTGTGGATTAGAAGTAAAACTAGGAGATTCTCACGAGTCAAAAATACTTTCAAGAATAAGATTTTGTTTAATGATGATGAATTAATATTTTTCTCATTAAAAACTACCAAAAATATATTTTCTTTTTCATTATACTAATTTTTTATTAATAATTTTCATTCAGGATACTCAATATTCTTTCCTGAATTATTTATCCTTTTATAATAATTATAATATATTCTTGGGATTGTATTAGATTATCTAATAATAATAAATCACATAAAAAACAAAATTATTGAAGTAGTTTTGTGATGATTTTTGGATAAATAAATTATTTTTTGTAATTATAATCTATATAATATAGTTTTACATTGTTAGGTTAGAACTTTGTAAAACTAGAAGGTCATTAAGATAGTAAATTATAGGACACATACATTCTCAAGACCATGTGTTACATGAATTTATATCGAGAATAACCTCAGTCAACTATTTCCTTTAGTTATCTGGATATAGAAGGGAGACACCTTGGTATTTAAATAAGAAAGTTTTCATAATTTAACAAGGAATGTATCTAATAAACAACACCTTGGTCACTCTCTTATAGAATGTGACTATGGGGAGGACGGTCTTAGAAATCGTGACCCTAGAAAATTATACCCCCCATCTAAGGAAACATCATTATATATTGAGAATAATAAGTAGTTGCATAATTAGTAAGATGATCCCATGGTGATAAAGACCAATGTATTTTCCCAACCAACCCAAATACTATTAATGCTCAACCTCTACACCCTATTTTTTATGTTCGATATGGATTTTTGAATGTGGTAAATAATGATCATCCCATTATGGGAAACTCAATAGCTATTCAAACCAACAAAGTGGTGGGCCAAGAGACTCACTCTATTTCTGGTGAATCCAACCATGTTTTTTATAAACCATTATATAAAATTGAAGATGAATACCTATACTCAATCACCAGAAATTAATAAAAACTATATTTGATTCATATAAAATCATCACCCCAACCTAATTAGACGTAGAAACATATAGAATACTCAATGTTGGAGAAAACCATTTTCACTAGATCTTTGGGGATTCTCTCAGATAAAATAGTAATATGTTAATGGTAATATGTTAGTAATGATATGTAGAGGAACATTGAGGATGGTCTCACACTCTCCAAGAGTTTAGTGCTATTAGTGTTTTCTTCTCATCTCTCTCAACCATAGATTGGTGCACTACTCTGACTTCGGTATTATAAAAGGAGTTATCCTCCTTCTTAGATTTCTACCTTATCCCTGTTGCAAATATGAGTTTAACCATCATTGATGGATTTTCTCCACTCTTTGATTTTTTTTGTGGCTTCTTCCCTATTGTCATCTCCAAGATCATGTTTCGTAGTCTCCCACATTCGTAGATATTCTTCAGATCTAAGAATTTCTTGGATATATGGGGTTTAATCTCATCTAACTGGGGGTGTCATGACATTTGGATTTTGTTATGAACATCTCATCGTATGGTTCTTTGCGGTAGGTTCTACTATTCTCAGTAGTACCAGGAGGTGGCTATAGGAGATTGATTAGTGAACTCATCCAGTTTCCATTCAATATTACTATGGGTAAGAAATTACGACCATATTATGTTTATTCAGTTTTTTCCTCCATAATATTCTTTGAAGGCCTTTGGCACTTTGGGAATGGTAGTTTGATCAGGGTTTAGGTGATAAATTGAGCTTTGGATATGGTTTAATTGAATTTGGTGTGGTACTTATTTTTACTGGTACTATTGGGTGGGAATCCTCACATAAAGGATGAGTGTGTTGTAACTCATCATTAGACACGTATTCTACTTTTGAATGGATGGTTAATCTAACATGATTTTTCATAGTGGATTTAGTCTTGATTTTAATTGCATTATGATGAATGGATGTTATTGTTCCACAAGACTTGTTGGGTGGGAGGCACAATAGAAAAATATGTGTGGTGGAACCTATCATCTGATCCTTCCTTCAAATCTCATTTTGGGAAGGGAGATGTAATGCCCCGACCCAAGTTACCCAGAGTCAGTGCATTATTACGTATCATTGGAATGATCACAAAAGATCATGTCTCAAAATACCGATTCGTTTAGTAGCCTTGGAATCACTAGATACATTCATACTGTTTACATTACATCATAAAGTGAAAAACTACAACAACATCTTGTCTCTATAAACCATACTCATATCTTTATACTATCCGTACAGGTCATTCATAAAATACTTCTTCACATCTTGGGAAAAATAAAACATAGAAAGGGGTGAGCTCAGATGCTCAGTAAGGATAACAATATAGCTGAAACTTTCATAAATAAGAATAAACATTTAAGGCAATGTATAACTAAAATAAAAGTCTTTTAAACTAGAACTTCATCATAATATTTCAAAGATAAAATGAAATAATTCCATTTACATATTCACCTGGATATTCTACTAGTAGAATAATAACATGAAAAATCTATAAACACTTTCATAATAAGGGAATGAATAATTCCAGACTATCATAACCACATAGTCAAGGCCTAGTGCCAAGACTACAAATAAGATTTTTTCAGGGCCATGTGCCAAGACACTAGTTTGTCTCATGAGACCTTCTAATGCATCAAGGAGCTATAATAGGCTCTAACTATCATTTACTAAGTCCAACGCATTCTTCATATGAAAATTTTGAAACATAACATAAACATTCATATTAAAACTAGTATATGAAATTTCAATACTTTATCCACAAACCATGAATGGTATAAAAATAACACATCCACAGTCAATCATAACTCAATCAAAAAAAATATGGAAGATTTTATTATAACAGATTAACCTCAATCTAGAATAATGAAGGATATTGAAAGAGGTGAAAATAATCATCAAAACTATTTGAGAGAAATATATCCCTTTTTCTTGGAAAAATTTTAAAAGTCACACAATTTGTCAAGAATCCATTTAAAATAGATTTTTGAATCAATTTTCCCCATTAAAATTTGAAACTTTTCAATGGAATATTAATTTTAAAACATTAATGTACATATAAATAAATCATTGAAAACATTTTTAAAACATGGATATTATTTAGAAATATTTAGAATAAAAAATCTTTAAAACATTTAAAATGATATTTTTGTTAGAGTTCCTAACCAAAAGATAGAAACTATAATAAAAAATATTGAGGTATAAAAACATTATAATATTATGAGAATAAATGGATTCATTATATATTATGTCAAAGTACATTATATACACCATATAAAAGTGAATTGGTGTATAACAACAAAGAAGTCTCAATGGAATGTAAATTGAGATTAAATCTTTTATAAAAACTATATACTTAGGTTAAGGATAAATCAATGAAATAATTATGTTTGAAAATATAAATACACTCAATATTATTGGATATTTAGTGTAAATCAATCAGATGACATTCATAGATATTCTTGTAAAAACAACACTAATGAATTGGATGTTTAACACAATAAATGGAGACTGAGTTAAAATTACTCTTATCAAGTTTATATCGATGACTTTAAAATTTATCAATGGAGTTATTATGTGTATCAAAAGTGTATCCATAGGAAGGGGAGTGGAAATTATGACATGAGAAAATGAATATTTATTCCACACATAATCTTGGAGTAAAATAATCAATGAAGTATGTGTAAAGCCGAATGAGTTGAAATTGAAATTTCAAATTCCCTTATTGACTTGGTAACTTATGAAACATACACCCATGAAAGAATAATCATACAATGATGATGTAAATATCCATAAATTAATTTATATTACCCAATTAATACAATCATGGGCAGTACACACACCACCTGCAATAAATAAGAGGTAAACAATGGAAATCTTATAGAATTAAATGTGAGATAAGAAACCCCTTTGTAATATTTTTGGTCGAGGGTAGGTTAACCTCATGTATAATGGTGAAATAATTGTTATATAATTATAAAATAATAATATACATTAATATTATATCATATATGATCTTTTAAAATTGATTTGTTGAAAATATATTAGAATTATCATCGTTTTGGTTGTTAACGGATTAGTTTTCCTTTATATTCTTTGTTTTTTGAGCCATACTCATTATGGATTGGATGTATAATATTCATATACATAAATAAATAATGTCTCTAAACATTATTTTCAATCATAAAATGATATTTTATATTGAATAGATATGATGGGGAATGAATCTCATTGCGTTTGTGGAGACGGTAATCCGTACATACGCACGAGCGACAATATCATTCATTTGAAAATAAAATAATATATAATTGGATGGTATATCATAAATAAAGAATCATTATCATGTTATATTTATTATTTAAAAGAATTAAACCACATTATTATACCCATCCAAATAATAATATATTGAATAAAAATTACACCACGACGTGGAGACGGTAGGCCGTACGTACGCACGTATGCTGACATGTCATTCAAAGGATGGATAGAATAATGATTATGGTTATACAAAATTTATAATAACATCACTATATATAGAATATAGTGGAGTTATTATATTATAATGGAAATAACAAAGAAAGAAGAAGTGGAAGAACAGAGGAACTTGAAAGAGAGTGTGGTGAAATCATTACATCTTCTTCAGGTTCTTCCTTTTGATTTGATCAAAATGGCTCCATTAGTTGGCTTTTAGACTAATGTAAGGCCTCTAGGATTAAGTGAGGGAAGTTTATAGGATATTTGGGTAGGGTTTGGCCGATCCAAAAGTCATTGAAGGTGTGAATTATATAGAAGGGGGAGTTCCCTTTTATAAAAGGGGTGAGGGGCACCTTAAGAAAAACTTAAAATATTATTTTATAATAAATTCATATTCGGTTTATAATGGCTCCAAAGTGTATTATTTCAAGGATAAGGTAGGTATGGGTCGAAATAATTTAAACAAATATATTTTAGATAGGTTTGTGTCACTAAATTAACCTTATCATATATATTTAACTCTAAGTTGATTAGTTTGACATTTACCATGTCTCTTTAGATTTTTATATTATATGGTTAATAAACATACTATAATAAGACAATAGAACCCAAAATGGTTAATTATTAACATATATAACCTTATTTATGTCAATTTTCTGAACCGTAGATTTTCAAGAATAGAATATCAACTAATAATAAAATATTTGTTTTAAACACTCCTTTATGTCAATTTTGACACTATTTAATAATAGATTTTTTAAAGTTATAACAGCTTTATTAATTAAAAATAAATTAATTTAATCAATCCTAACATGTCATATTAATCTATAAAATTAGTGGAATTCATAAAAAGGCTCAAATTACTTTTATTTGAATATTTATAATATCAATTATTTTAATATTTCATTAATTAGGTAATTACTGCATCACCGTTGTGTCATAAATAAATTAAATTATTTAATGACTAAAAATTATAAATAAATACAATTATTTAGTAAATCTTTTTATATTTATATTTAATTTTTATAATCTAATTTATCCTCTTTATAACCCTATATTAAAACTTTTTTAGTTATTAAACTTTGAATTTAACTCTTTTAACTCTTCATTTAATTTAAAAATAATAAATGTTCTAATCTAATCCATGTGGTCCAAAGAGGTTCATATTTTATTCCTAAGTATGTTTTTGGTCTAATTATACTTATCCAATAGAATTAGGAGGTGTTTTAGGGTAATAATAATATCATTTTTACCCTTAATTACCATATATACTTTTAACCGTGGTAAATAAAAGTAAAAAGTTACTATTCACAAAGAAATTATTTTTATCAGGTTGAACCACATTTTACTACTTGATATTAACCGTGTCTCTCGGATTTTCAAAATTCTACTCCCAGAAGTGGTAAAATTTTGTTTTATGTGAATTTACAAATTCAACTAAGAGGTGGGTAAAAGACGGTGAGATGTTCTATAAAATTTTCATATATCTAAAATTATTATAAATTGCATTCTATGAATTAAATTGAACTTATATAAGTATTATTTGTCTATTTTTACCTAAAATAACTTTGAATAAAATAAATAATTATTTAAATAAAAATTCAGTTTTAAACTATTACTCAGTCTTTTTTCTCTATTCATCGAAAATTGAATGTTTTCATAAAAATACCAAAAATTCATAATAGGATAATTTTGATATTATGAATCCAAAAATGAAGTCCATTTTAAAAGATAATATTTATATAATTTAAAAAAGTGGGTATTAATATTCATAACAGCTAGTTTGATTGGTTGTGGTGTGTATTAGAACTCGAAGTTGCGTACAACACACGCTACTGTATTATTCAAAGAGAAGCGTACCGTAGATGTTCGTGGTGTTACATTCTCCCCTCATTTAATAAATTTCATCCTCACAATTTTTAAAATTGGCCTTGGGAATATAATTTAAATCCCACATCTAAAAAAGAGTCAATAAAACTATCACTTTAAAAGAAAGAAATAGAAGTAAAAACGTCACCCAAGATAACCTATACTAGAATTCCATGTAGAAAAACATGGATATGGATGATAAACTAAGTGTTAAGATCTGATAGAGAGGGATAGAAAACATGAACATGAGAAGTTTAACAACAAGAAAAACACAAACTTGTGATGGGACAAATGGTCACTAGTTTCCCATTTGGAAAAGTAAACAGGAAACATTTTTATTTTTTTAAGTAAAATTACATAAAGATGAGGAATTCATTTATGAGATTGACTAATAACATAAATATATGTACTTAATTTTTAAGTAATGTTTCATTCATTAATAAATTTCTACTACTAACTCGTTTTTAAACGATGAGTAGTCAAGAAGACTTAGTCACACTAGAAGAGCTAGAGTAAACTTCTTATAGAATCACATGATCCACAAAGGATAAACTATATGTTTACCTTGTCTTTAGAGATTAATCAAAACCAAAATGGTTAGTATAAGATCTGATGATCCCCCAAAATGATATTCCATTATAGAAAGAAACACTAATCTTAATTTCTAAAATTTAAACCAACAATATGCCAATGTTAAATAAATAACATTCAATAAACAATTTTCCTTAAAATCATTCAATATAATCTAAAATAATATTTAAACCCAAAACATAGAAGAATTTGGATATGTAGTCTTCCACGTTAAATTGTATCTCCAAATGACATCAACTACTCTTAAAGTCACATACTTAAAAGTAATTAACCTAATCACATATTCTATATTATAGGTTAATCCTTTTCCATAAATAACCCAAATCACTATAAATCCACAATAAAAACATAGATAAAAATCCACCATTACTCCTCAAATGAAATCCCATAGTATTATATTTTCCTTGGGCATATAGTGTTCCCAACAAACCGAACATCTTCCAAAATAACATTTATCAATTAATCACCAAATCATTTTCCTCTACTATGGTTATTCATTTGATAAGACATAAGATCATAAATCAACTTATTATTGATCAATAAAATAATTTAACTAAAAATAATTGGTCACACTAACCAGGGACTTCACATAGTATAGGGGTACGCGATAAATCTCAACAATACTTTGGTTGTGGGTTCGATTCCCATAGCTTTGTCTGACGTGACGGGTTGTCACATGGTCTGCATGCTGTCCTTTTTCAAAAACTATATTTTATAAGATTACCAAAACAAGATAAATTCCTCAAAATAACCATAACATAATTTAACCACAAATTTTATTTCATACCTTGCATTTTCATCCAAAAATATAATAACTTGTAATTGCCTCAAACCCAAAGATCATATAAAACCAAATGGTTATTTATAACTACATCTACAAGAAAGAAAATAATTCTTCCTCAAATATCATTCTCACATGGAAAACAACAGGGTTACAAATACAAGAGAAAATTATTCCAATGTAATCCCATCAACAATGAGCACGAATACTTTTAGACCTTTATCCAACCATTTATTCCCACATAGCATCTTATTTGACAAAGAAAATATCCTATAGAATAGGGCATTCACTTTGGTAATGGCCAGGTCCCCTACATTTATGACAAATGAATGTAAATGGATTCTTGGGAGCATTTTTATTTCCTTCCATAGTACTCTTCATTTTTCCTCGTCAATTCTTCACTTTATGTCCTTCTTTACCGCACGTGTAAAGCATTTATTTGTTCCATTGAGACACTTTCCTGGGTGTCTCCTTCCACATTTACTACATTATAGAAATTGAGGATTCTTTTCTCCATCATCTCTATTGCTGGAGCTCTTATCATTCATCACCATTCTCTTCATTGTTGTGTCCGGGAGTTGGTTAATATATATGTTGTTGATCATATTTTTGGAAAATTTATTTGGCATGAACACGATATCTTTTAGGCCTATCAATATAACATCACAAGTAAGTAATGAATAATATATATTTTTATCTATGTCTATTAATGATTAAGATAGTGTTTTAGAGGCTTAAAATGAAAATAAATACAATCTTATGCATGGAATACACTAATATTCTTAAAAGATTGATTTACTGCTTTTTGAAGGTAAACCCTTTTTAAATATATATTTTGACAATTTTATAAGCTTTTTTTTTCAAAATAAACTTATTATTTATGATTGGGACATCAAAATTGACTTTGTGTGAAATTTTGGTATTTTTTCGATAAAGTTCATTTTTAATGAATAGTGAAAAATGTTGTATTTTAATTCAAAACCTATTTTTAATCTAATTTATTTATATGATTATATTATCTTTTGAATAGGTTTTGAAGTGAAATTAGAATATATTTTTACCATTTTATCCAATGGTGGTCATTGGAATCAATTTCACTTTGAAATTGGACTTAAACTAGTGTCAATCTTTTGATACTTATTGTTTCATAAAAACACGGTATTTGCTCTGACAGCGGGAATTAATTATTAAATTAATTAATTCAACTTACATGTTTTGAATTTTTTAAAATAGACATCATCTTTGAATTTGGAATATCAAATATATATTAGGGTGATGTTTTGGTATCTTTCTGAAAAACTTCAATTTTTGATGAATAGTGAAACCACTAAGTGGTAGTTAAAGAAACTGATTTTTCGTTTAAATGAAACTTTTCCATTTCGGTGATTTTATTTTCAAAAATCCAACATACATGGTTGTCATTAATAAGTAAAATGTGGTTCAATGAGATTAAAATAATTTTTTGGTGAATAGTAACTTTTAAGTTCTTAATCGCAATTAGTGGTAATTAGTGTAGTTTAAGGTAAAAATAATGTTTCAATAATATGAGATGAGCTTGACACATGTCCTACCCTCATTGGATGTGTCATGTCCGACCTATAAATCCATGTGTCAACTTGGGGACCCCATTGAGCCACTTTGGTTGGGAAATGACATAAATAACTTTTTATTTAATGTTAAAGTAAAAATGACCCAAACAAGAGATATTTTACTAAAACAATTTTTACATGGGGATATACAAGTCATAATTTTGATTTTAAATATTCATTGGAAAGATAAAACTATTTCCTACATCATGATAGTTTTTTTTTAATTTTTAGTCTTTAAATAAATTAAAATTATTTATGACATCATGATGATGCAACGATTACCTCATTAATAATGGATTTAAATTAAATAAAATGATAATGTAAAATATATGGCCTACACATGTCCAAAACCTATTGGATGGTTGGATTTCGAACCCTTATCACCTTAAACTCTAATTATATCAATGTGTGACCTTTTGAATCCGAAACTCATTTTAAAATAAAGTAACATTTCTTTACTTTCCAAGAGTGCCCCTCCTCTCCTCTTATAAAAGGCCCCCACCTCTACCTCCTTACCCACACTCCCAAAGCCTTTGGCTCAGCCAAAACCTGCCCATTTTGTCTCTCCACATCCCTCTATTACTCCTTGAAGCCTCACGTTGGGCATAAGGCTTCCCAAGGAAGCCTTTGAGCTCAAATCTAAGAGAGATACCCGATTTTAAGGTAATGTATTCTTTTGAGTCCTTTTGTTCTATTTTGATTCTCCAACCCCCTAAAATATTTTTATTATTTTTCTTTGTAACAACTCCAGTATCCTCAATATACTAGGATTTTGTTATAATAAGGATTCGATCTACACGTAGACACACCTACATCTAATGGTTAAAGAACATAGTGTTTCCGTGGATGGTGAATTTCTGCCTCCAGAAACGATGACTGTTCAACATTATTTTTACACCTTAAAAGGTGGCCATTAAGATGACACTATATTTATATATGATATATAATATGTTTATGTTTTCCTTATGCTTCTGTATTTTTCATTTTGGGCATACCATTATGGTTTCCATTATGGGTAAACAAGATATCTTCATTTAAGGAAGTGCGGACTACCACCCCCTCAAAGTGATGAGATTCGTTAATGCCATATGTGGGATGTATAAAGGATGGAACTATGATATTATATATGATATTATAATAGAATTATAATATACCTTTATATCATTATGATTCCATTCTATAAAATACGGAATAGAAATGAAAGTAGCGTTCATGCGTACGTACGGCTTACCGTCTCCATGAACGGTGCATTTCATTTATTACCTCTAAATGTTATATAATATTATAAATGCAGGAATGCACTGGATATATATGATATCTATGATATCTAAATCATGAATACCATTTTGGATATAATGGATACATGAACAACTTGTAATTATAAAGGGTTTATTTTTGATTCAAGTACCAATGATCGTTAAAACGACCGTTATTAACTTAAATAATTAAATAGTGGTCACAACATGGTCATAAGTGATATAAAAGTAATAATGAACATGAAAAAGGTTCTTCAGCAAGTATAAATTAAATCAAATTTATTATTCAAGACATTAAAGAACGATCGAGTCAAGTCGGACCCGAGGTATGGGACTTCGTCTCAATCTCCTTTCATTGAGGAATATTTTGTTTTATACACAAACTTCTTTTATACGGTGTTTAAACCCCTTTGACTTTTACGTTTATCCAAAAGGAATATTTTTTATACGAATCATTTACTAAATGACAAAAGGGAATGTTTTTGTCGTACGTATGTGGCGACAACGACTTCTCCGCCACCGTGACCATTATTTGAGTTTCAGCTTCCTCTACAAGCCATACCTTTTTTTAAAAGAAAAATAAATACCATGTTTTACTTTTCTTTTATTTTGGTATTGAAAATTGTTTTCATAATGTTTTTATATCAATGTGTTGTATTGATATCTTGTGATTGAAAGGTGGAAATGTTATGTTTCCTTTATGCATGTTTTATATGATACGGTTATGTTGAGGTTCTTGGGCATTATAATGATGACGGGTGGTTCCATGATAGACTAAGGGTGGGTGATCCCGATATAGCTCTCCAATTCATTGGGTAACACGAAGGAGTGAAACATTAAGGTTTCTCCGAAGAGATTTAGGGAATATACTGTGATGGGTATTCCAAACGTAACCAAGAGGGTTACTCCTTACGTAAGAATGTTATGAATGCCTCAAGTTACCTTTATGTCTTATGCTTTCTATTATTTATTCATGATTTGATGAGGTATGTTAAAGTTCTTATGTTTTATGGGTAAAGTATGATTTCATTATTATGTATATATGTACCCATGTTTCCTTTCCATATTTTTATATCCCTTACTGAGATTTTTATGCTCATCCCATGTTTTTTTGAAATGTTTTTCACAGGTCAAGGGAAAGGTACATGATATGATGATAGTGTCAAGGAAGTGTCAAGAAAGAATCCATGTTTTATTTTAAATATGTTTCAATTGATGGTAAAGAATAATACTATCTTTATTTAACCACTTTGTTTATATGTGGAATGTAATGAAAGTTTTATGATCTAATTCTATAAAACTCTAAACCCGAAAATATCCTCAATGTGTAATCTTGTAATAACTCAAGATTAAGTAAGGTTTAAGGTTGGGGCCTTATAGTTGGTATCAAAGGTCGCTTTAGATAACTTTAGGAGTTAGAATTCTATTAAATGATTATCCAAAAATATTTTTTTTGGACAAATTGAAGTGATATAGTATTTGAATATTACCATGTTGCTTCATCTAAGACATGTTTGTTTAGAATGGTTTTCCGCGGAGGAAATAGGGATGTAGTGCTAGGAAGTCATACATAAGGAAATAATATTCCGAATAAGCATCCTGAGATGGTTGGAATTGGAACTGAACAGTTTTTTGCAGTAATGGCGCAGTTTACTCAAGCGATAAATGGTGGTGGTATCCATGCACGAGATCAGCCAGATCCACCACAGAGGAACTTGTCAGTGGTGGAACATTTCATGAGGAAACATCCCCCATCATTCAGAGGATCATCTGACCCTGTGTTAGCTGAAGGGTGGATTAAAGCACTGGAGAAGATTTTCGATGTCATGGGGTGTTCAGACAAGCCAAAGGTTAGTCTTGCAATTTACCGTTTGGAGGGTGAGGCAGATCAGTGGTGGTCTATGGTTAAAAATATCAGGGACGCCGATGAGATTGATGCTCTTGACTGGGATGAATTAAAAGGTATGTTTATTGAGAAGTATTTTCCTAAGGCTGTTCAACTTAGGATGGAAAAGAAATTCTTGGAATTGAGGAAAGAGGAAGACTCAATTTCTACCTATGAAGAATGGTTCACTCGATTGTCAAGGTATGCTCCAAATTTTATCAGAGACCTTGATAGTAAAATCAATCATTTTTACTCAGGATTAAAGCCAAAATATCGAAGGGAATTAGCTTCTCGTGAGTTTAAAAGTTATGAAAAGCTTGTTCGATGTGATGAGAAGGTGGAAATGGAGTTTTCCGATGATCAAGTGTTCTATAACAACCAACAGAAGAAGAGACCGAGGTGGCAGGAGAAAGGTAAGAATTCTTCAAAAAAGTATGATGGTAAGAAAAATAAGTTTCCAGTTTGTGATAAATGTGGAAAAAGGCATGCTGGGGAATGTCTTCTGAATTCTGGAAAGTGCTACCGATCTGGTAAGATGGGACATAAGGGTTGTGATTGCACTGAAAAAGATCAAGGTGAAGGTAAGACCAAATTTTATTTACAGTTAGTGAAATGTTATAAGTGCAATGAGATGGGTCACTATGAAAACGAGTGTTCGACAAAGAGTTTGAGTGATGGGAAGCAGTTAGACTACAAGCAGAAAGGGGTGGTGAAATCCTTTGCAACTACTTCAGCAGATGTCGGGCTATAAAATGAAGTTGTATCAGGTACTTTGTTTGTTTTTTCAGATTATGCCAGTGTGTTTTTTTATTCGGGGTCTACACATTCTTTCATCTCTGAAAACTTTTCTAATAAAATTGGAATACCATCTCAAGAAATGACGCTTGAACTTTTGGTAAAAACACCTGGGGGAAATGTTGAGGCAAAAATAATTTATAAGAATCTACTTATCCTTATCTGTGGAAAGAACCTACTTGAAAACCTTATTGTTCTACCTCTAGTAGAGTTTGATGTTATCCTGGGTATGGATTGGCTCTCTATTTAACATGCTATGATTGACTGTAGATCTAAAGACGTTTCTTTTCAGAAATACTTTCAGTTTGTGTACAAGAATGAACCCTTACTGTTGATAACTTATCAAGAGGCCAAGAAACTTGTAAAAGATGGAAATGAATGTTACCTTGCACACATCATTGAAAATAAAGGAACTGTTCAGATTAATGATGTTCCAGTGGTAAATGAGTATCCTGATGTTTTTCCTGGTGAGTTGCCTGGAATAATACCAGATCAAGAAGTTGAATTTACTATTTACTTAGTTCCTGATTCTAAGCAAATTTCAAAACCCCCTTATCGAATGGCTCAAATTGAACATTTAGAGTTGAAGGAGAAATTACAAGATTTATTAGAGAAATGTTTCATTCGACCTTGCACATCACCATGGGGTGCTCCAGTTTTATTTGTTAAAAAGAAAGATGGTTCAATGAGACTCTGCATGGATTATATAGCCTTGAATAACATCACTGTTAAGAACAAATATCATCTGCCTCATATCGATGATTTGTTTGATCATCTCCAGGGAGCTCAGTATTTTTCAATGATTGACTTGAGATCGGGGTACCATCAGCTGAAGGTAAAGGAAGCAGACATTCCGAAGACTGCGTTTCGTACAAGATATGACCATTATGAATTTGTAGTAATGCCTTTTGGGAAAACCAATGCACCTGCTGTATTCATGGACTTAATGAATAAAATTTTCCATGAGTTCTTGGATATGTTTGTGGTGGTTTTCATTGATGATATTTTGGTGTATTCTAAAAGTAAAGAGGAGCATGAAAGACATTTAAGGGTTATCTTGCAAACCTTAAAAGAAAATAAATTGTATGGGAAATTAAGCAAGTGTGAGTTTTGGTTGCAAAAAATTTATTTCCTTGGTCACATTGTTTCTAAATATGGGATAACTGTTGATCCTACAAAAACAATGGTTGTTGAAGAATGGCCAAGACCCACAAATGTAACAGAGATTCGTAATTTCCATGGTTTGGCAGGATATTACCGAAGGTTTGTTAGAAATTTTTCACTGTTATCTAGTCCAATGACTAAGGAAACTCGGAAGGGTGTTAAGTTTATCTCGACAAAAGAATGTGATGATTGTTTTCAGGAATTGAAAAGAAGATTGGTGAATGCTCCAGTTTTGGCACTACCTTCTAGGAATGTTGAGTTTTTTATATACAGTGATGCTTCATTGAAAGGACTTGGTTGTGTCCTAATGTAGAATGATCGGGTAATTGCTTATGCTTCACGATAGTTGAAAACTCATGAGGTAAATTACCCTACACATGATTTGGAATTACCTGCAGTTGTTTTCACTTTAAGATTTTGGAGACATCATTTTTATGGAGTAAAGTGTGAAATATATACTGATCACAAAAGTTTAAAGTATATATTCACTCAGAAAGAGTTAAACATGAGACAGAGGAGATGGCTGGAATTAATCAAGGATTATGATTGTACAATTCATTACCATCTGGGAAAAGCAAATAAAGTGGCTGATGCTTTGAGTCAAAAAAGTAATGCTTCATTAACAATGTTGCGTTTGGAACATGATCCTTTGGTTAAGGATTTGATGAAATTTGGAATAAAAGTTGTTGGTGCAGGAATTTCTTCTGTTTTGTTTCAGGTATCAGTGAGATCATCTCTATCAGATAGAATCAAGCAAGCACAGAAGCAAGACAGTGAGTGGCAGAAAAAGGTAGAGCTGGTTCAGAAAGGTAAGTTTCGTAAATTCAACATTGATAATGATTGTGTTTTGAGATTTGGGAAGAGATTGTGTGTGCCTTGTGATTCACATTTGAAGAGAGAGTTGTTATATGAAGCTCATGGTTCTCCGTTTTCAGTTCAACCTCACAATACTAAGATGTACAGAGATCTGCGGAAGTATTACTGGTGGGATGGAATGAAAAGAGATATTGCTGATTTTACTGTGAAGTGTGTGACATGTCAACAGGTTAAACCAGAGATGCAGTTACCGAAAGGGATGCTTCAGCCTTTACCAGTGCAAGATTGGAAATGAGAGAATATATCCATGGACTTTGTTGTGGGATTACCGAAGACATCTCGAGGTAATAATGCAATCTGGGTTATTGTTGATCGCTCGACTAAATCTGTTCATTTTCTTTCTATACGAGATACTTTTTCCCTAGATCAACTTTCCCATTTGTATCTTAAAGAGATAGTCAGGTTACATGGAGTTCCTCTCTCCATTGTATCTGACCGTGATCCCAGGTTCACTTCTAACTTTTGGAAAGGACTTCAGAAGTTGTTGGGTACTGAATTAAATTTCAGTACAGCTTTTCATCCACAATCAGATGGGTAGTCAAAACAAACAATTCATACCTTGGAGGATATGCTACGAGCTTGTTCGATGGATTATCAGGGAAGTTGGGACCAACATCTTTCATTGGTTGAATTTTCATATAATAACAGTTTTCATTCCAGTATACAGATGGCACAATTTGAGGCGTTATATGGGAAGCGGTGTCGAACATCAGCTTTCTGGGATGAAGTGGGTGAAAGGAAGTTGATGGGACCAGAATTGGTAGAAGAGTTGGCAGAAAAATTTCAGCTGATACAGAAACAGATGAGAACAACTCAGAGTAGGCAGAAGTGTTATGCGGACAACAGGAGGAAGGATATCTCTTTTGAGGTAGGGGATCATGTTTTTCTCAAAGTATCACCATGGAAAAGTGTGATGCGATTTGGTAAAAAAGGAAAGCAGAGTCCAAGGTTCATTGGACCATATGAAATTCTGGAAAGAGTTGGATCCGTTTCGTACCGAGTGGCTTTACCTCCGAGTTTATCTCAGGTACATAATGTTTTTCATGTTTCGATGCTGAGAAAGTACATGCCAGATCCATCTCATGTTTTGAGTCTAGAGGTAGTTCACCTGGAAGAGAACCTATCTTACGAGGAACATCCGGTCTAGATTCTTGACCACAGGGAGCAAATTTTACGGAATAAGGTGATTAATCAGGTAAAGGTTTTGTGGAAAACCACATGATGGAAGAGGCAACATGGGAATCTAAAAATGCAATGAGGGATAAGTACCCCCATTTATTCGATAAGTAAATAAATTGCAGGGATGCAATTTTATAAAGGGGGGAAGGATGTAACATCCCAAGTAAGTAATGAATAATAGATATTTTTATCTATGTCTATTAATGATTAAGATAGTGTTTTAGAGGATTAAAATGAAAATAAATACAATATTATGCATGGAATACATTAATATTCTTAAAAGATTGTTTTACTACCTTTTGATGGTAAACACTTTTTAAATCTATCTTTTGACAATTTTATAAGCTATGTTTGTGAAAATAAACTTATTATTTATGATTGGGACATCAAAATTTACTTTGTGTGAATTTTTGGTATTTTTCTGATAAAGTTCATTTTTTAATGAATAGTGAAAATGTTGTATTTTAATTCAAACCCTCTTTTTAATCAAATTTATTTATATTATTAGATTATCTGTTAAATTAGTTTTGAAGTGATATTAGAATATATTTTTACCATTTTATCCAATGGTGGTCATTTTAATCAATTTCACTTTGAAATTGGACTCAAACTAGTGTCAATCTTTTGATACTTATTGTTTCATAAAAACCCGCTATTTGCTCTGACAACGGGAATTAATTATTAAATTAATTAATGAAACTTACATGTTTTGAATTTTTTAAAATAGACATCATTTTTGAATTCGTAATATCAAATATAGCTTAGGATGAAGTTTTGGTATCTTTCTGAAAAACTTCAATTTTTGATGAATAGTGAAACCACTAAGTGGTAGTTAAAGAAACCGATTTTTATTTTAAATGAAACTTTGCCACTTCTGTGATTTGATTTTCAAAAATCCAACTTAAATGGTTGTCATTAAGTAGTAAAATATTGTTCAATGAGATTAAAATAATTTTTTGGGGAATAGTAAATTTTAAGTTCTTAATCGTGATTAGTGGTAATTAGTGTAGTTTAAGGTAAAAATAATGTTTTAATAATATGAGATGAGCTTGACACATGTCCTACCATCATTGGATATGTCATGGACGACCAATACAATCCATGGGTCAACTTGGGGACCCCATGGAGCCACTTTGGTTGGGAAATGACATAAATAACTTTTTATTTAATGTTAATGTAAAAATTACACAAACAAGATATGTTTTACTAAAACAATTTTTACATGGGGTTATACAAGTCATATTTTTGATTATAAATAGTAATTGGAAATCTAAAAAGATTTCATACATCATGATAGTTTTTTTTTATAATTTTTAGACTTTAAATAAATTAAAATTATTTATGACATCATGATGATGAAGTGATTATTTCATTAATAAAGGATTTAAATTAAATAAAATGATAATGTAAAATCTATGACCTACACATGTCCAAAACCTATTGGATGGGTGGATTTCGAACCCTTATCACCTTACCCTTGAATTATATCAATGTGGTACCTTTTGAATCTGATACTCATTTTAAAATAAAGTAACATTTCTTTACTTTCTAAGAGTGCCCCTCCTCTCCTCTTATAAAAGACCCCCACCTCTACCTCCTTGCCCACACTCCCAAAGCCTTTGGCTCGGCCACCCCTGCCCATTTTGTCTCTCCACATCCCTCTCTTACTCCTTGAAGCCTCACTTTGGGCAGAAGTCTTCCAAAGGAAGCCTTTGAGCTCAAATCTAAGAGAGTTACCCGATTTTAAGGCAACGTCTTCTTTTGAGTCCTTTTGTTAATTTTGCTTCTCCAACCCCCTAAACTCTTTTTATTCATTTCTTTTGTAACATATCTAGTATTCTAAATATACTAGGATGTTTTTATAAGTAGTATTATAGCTACACTTACACACACCTACATCTAATAGTCAAAGAACATACTATTTCCGTGGATGGCGAATTTCTACCTCCCAAAATGATGATTGTTCAACATTATTTTAACACCTTCTAAGGTGGACATTATGATGAAACTATATTTATATATGATATATAATATTTTTATGTTTTCCTTAAGCTTCTGTATTTTTCATTTTGGGCATACCATTATGGTTTCCATTATGGGTAAACATGATATCTTCATTTAAGGAAGTGCGGACTACCGCCCCCTCAAAGTGATGTGATTCGTTAATGCCATATGTGGGACGTATAAAGGATGGAACTATGATATTATATATGATATTATACTGTAATTATAATATAACTTTATATCATTATGATTCCATTCAATAAAATATGAAATAGAAAAGAAAGTAGTGTTCATGCGTACGTACGGCTTACCGTCTCCATGAACGGTGCATTTCATTTCTTACCTCTAAATGTTATATAATAATATAAATGCACGCATGCACTGGATATATATGATATCTATGATATCTAAATCATGAATACCATTCTGGATATAATGGATACATGAACAACTTGTAATTATAAAGGGTTTATTTTTGACTCAAGTACCAATGATCGTTAAAACGCCCGTCATTAAATTAAATAATTACATAGTGTTCATAACATGGTAATAAGTGATATAAAAGGAATAATAAACTTGAAAAAGGTTCTTAAGAAAGTAGAAATTAACTCAAATTAATGATTCAGGACATTAGAGAACGATCGAGTCAAGTCGGACCCAAGGTATGGGACTTCGTCTCAATCTCCTTTCATTGAGGCATATTTTGTTTTATACACAACCTTCTTTTATACGGTGTATAAACCCTTTGACTTTTATGTTTATTCAAAAGGAATATTTTTTATACGAAGCGTTTACTAAACTACAAAATGGAATATTTTTGTCGTACGTATGCGACGACAACAACTTCTCCACCGCCGTGACCATTATTTGAGTTTTGGATTCCTCTACAAGCCATACCTATTTTTTAAAAGAAAAATAAATACCATGTTTTACTTTTCTTTTATTTTGGTATTGAAAATTGTTTTCATAATGTTTTTATATCAATGTCTTGTATTGATATCTTGTGATTGAAAGGTGGAAATGTTATGTTTCCTTTATGCATGTTTTATGTGATACGATTATGTTGAGGTTCTTGGGCATTGTTATGAAGACGGGTGGTTCCGTGATAGACTAAGGGCGGGTGAGCCCGATATAGCTCTCCAATGCATTGGGTAACGTGAAGGAGTGAAATGTTAAGGTTCATCCGAAGAGATTTAGGGAATATACTGTGATGGGTATTCCAAATGTAACCAAGAGGGTTACTCCCTACGTAAGAATGTTATGAATGCCTCAAGTTACCTTTATGTCTTATGATTTCTATGATTTATTCACGATTTGATGAGGTATGTTAAAGTGCTTATGTTTTACGGGTAAAGTATGATTTCATTCTTATGTATATATGTACCCATTTTTCCTTTCCATATTTTTATATCCCTTACTGAACTTTTTATGCTCATCCCATGTTTTTTTGAAAAGTTTTTCACAGGTCAAGGGAACGGTACATGATATGATGATAGTGTCAAGGAAGTGTCAAAAATGAATCAATGTTTTATTTTAAATATGTTTCCATTGATGGGAAAGAAGAATACTATCTTTATGTAACCACTTTGTTTATATGTGGAATGTTATGAAAGTTTTATGATCTAATTCTCTAAAACTCTAAACCCGAAAATATCCTCAATGTGTAATCTTGTAATAACCCAAGATTAAGTAAGGTTTAAGGTTGGGGCCTTATAATCAACATTCCATTTTTTTCTCATTTCCACCACTGTTCCCACCTTGTACAGCATTCTCAAAGTTACTATGACTTCCTTGGAATCCAACCATCCACTAAAACTAGAAATAATTGTGTGAGTAACAGTAGTCATAAAATCATTTATAGAATATCAAGACACTCTATTATTAATTTGAATCACCTTAGGATTAAAAAAGGTCATTTATTATTATCATATATTAAAATAATTCAAATCAGTTTGTAAATAAAATGTAGATTATCCTAAGCATATCCCCCGGGAGTCTCGTAACCAATAGTGCAGCAAGACTCATTGTCTTACACCAGTTCCCGTTCGAGTCTAGTTCAAAGTGGCGTTTTTGGGTTTTAACCCTAGGTACATCTGTGCCAGAGCCTCCTCTATCTGCTCGTATCCAGACATGGATGTATTGTTTGGAAAACTCACAAAATCTATACAATACCAAAATTTTGAGGAAGTTCTTCTATACTAATCCTCAATTTCTATCTTAGGGAGATTTCTCTAATCAGATTTTATCTAAATCTAGTTTCCACCATTTGTAATAAAATTCATTTGATACCAACTATAATGCCCCGACCCTAGTTAAACAGAGTCAGTTCATTATTACGTATCACTAGAATGATCACAAAAGATCAAGTCTCAAAATACTGATTATTTTAGTAGCCTTGGAATCACTTGATACATTCATATTGTTTACATTACATCATAAAGTGAAAAACTACAACAACATCTTGTCTCCATAGAACACACTCATATCCTTATACTTTCCCTGTAGGTCATTCATAGAATACTTCTTCACATCCTGGGAAATATACAACATATAAAGGGGTGAGCTCAGATGCTCAATAAGGATAACAATATAGCAGAAACTTTCATAAATAAGCATATACATTTAAGGAAATGTATAACTAAAAAAAGTCTTTTAAACATGAACTTCAGCATAATATGGCAAAGAAAAAATGAAATAATTACATTTACTTATTCACATGTATATTCTACTAGTCAAATAATCACATGCAAAATCAATAACCACTTTCATAATAAGGGAATGCATAATGCTAGACTATCATAACCACATAGTCAAGGCCTTGTGCCAAGACACTAGTTTGTCTTATGAGACCTACCGATGCATTGAGGAGCAATAGCAGGCTTCACACGTCACCTAATATGTCCAATTCATTCCTCATATGAAAAGATTGAAACATAACATAAATATTCGTATTAAAACTAGCATACGAAATGTCAATACTTTATCCACACACCATGAATGGTATAAAAAATGCGCATCCACAGTCAAAGATAACTCATTCAATAAAATATGTAAGATTGTATTGTAAAATATTAACCTTAATCAAGAATAATGAAGGATATTTACATATATGAAAATAATCATCAAAAATATTTGATAGAAATGTCTCCATTTTTCTGGAAAACATTTAAAAGTCACAATATTTGTCAAGAAGCCATTATAAAAAAGATTTTTGAATCGAAGTGTCCCATACCACTTCCAAACTTTTAAAAGGAATTTTAATTTTAAAACATTAATGTCTATATAAATAAATCATTAAAAACATTTTTAAA
This sequence comes from Viscum album, assembly GCA_963277665.1. Classification (NCBI taxonomy): domain Eukaryota; kingdom Viridiplantae; phylum Streptophyta; class Magnoliopsida; order Santalales; family Viscaceae; genus Viscum; species Viscum album. The sequence goes on from OY728131.1 coordinate 137,687,516, forward strand.
ACATGTACATTAATGAGAAATATTTTGAATAAAAAATATTTAAAACATTTAAAATGATATTTTAGTTAGAGTTTCTAACCATAAGAGACACACTTGAATTCGGAAAATTGAGGAGATATAAACATTATAATATCATGAGAATAATGGGATTCATGATATACTATGTCAAAGTACATTATATACACCATATAAAAGTAAATTGGTGTATAACAACAAAGAAGTCTCAATGGAATGTAAATTGAGATGAAATCTCTTATAAAGACCGTATCCTTAGGTTATGGATAAATCAATGACATAATTATGTGTGAAAAATATAAATACACTCAATATGATTGGATATTCAGTGTAAATCAATCATAGGACATTCACACATATTATTTTAAAAACAACACCAATGAATTGGATGTTTAACACAAGAAATGGAGATTGAGTTAAAAGTACTCTTATCAAGTTCATATCGATGAATTTAGAATTTATAAATGGAGTTATTATGAGTATAAAAATTGTATCCATAGAAAGGGGAGCAGAAATTATTACATAAACAAATGAATAGTGATTCCACACATAATCTTCGAGTAAAATAATCAATGAAGTATGCGTAAAGCCAAATGAGTGGAAATTGAAATTTAAAATTCTCTTTATGATTTGGTAACTTACGAAACATACACCCATGAAAGAAGGATCATACAATGATGATTTAAATATGCATAAATTAAATTATATTACACAATGAATATAATCATGGGTAGTACACACACCACATGTAATAAATAAGTGGTGAACAATGGAAATCTCACGGGACTAAAAGTGAGATAAGAAACCCCTAACTTTGTACATTTTCCATGGTATAGGGTAGGTTAACATCATGTATAATGGAGAAATAATTGTTATTGAATTATAAAATAATCATATACATTAATATGATATCATATATGATCTTTTAACTATGATTTGTAGATAATATCTTAGTATTATCATCATTTCGAGTGTTAGCAGATTCGTTTTCCTTTATATTCATTGTTATGTGAGATATATTTGTAAGGGATTGGATTTATATTATTCATATCCAGAATTATATAATGTCTTTAAAAATTATTTTTAATCATCATCTAATATTTATTCTTGAATGGATATGATGGGGAATGAATCTCACCATGTTCATGGAGATGGTAATCCGTACGTACGCACGAGCGAAAATAACATTATTTCGATATTAAAATAATATATAATTGGATGGTATATCATATATAATGAATAATTATCTTGTTATATTTATTATTTACATGAATTAAACATCATTTTTATACCCATCCAAATAATAATATATTAAATAACAATTACACCCCGACGTGGAGACGGTAGGCCGTACGTACGCATGTATGCTGACATGTCATTTAAAGGATGGATAGAATACTGAATATGGTTGTACCATATTTATAATAACATAAAAATATATATAAGATACTATAGTTATTATTTTAGAATGTAAATAACAAGAATGAAGAAGTGGAAGAAGAGAGGAACTTGGAAGAGGGTGGTGAAATCATTACCTCTTCATCGGGTTCTTCCATTTGATTTGATCGAAAGGGATCCATTAGTTGGATTTATGAAAAAAATAATTAATCTAGGATGATGTGAGGGAAGATTAGAGGATATTTGGGTAGGGTTTGGCCGATACAAAATGCTTTTAAGGTGTGAATTAGAGAGAAGGGGAGAGTGCCCTTTTGTAAGAGGGGTGAGGGGCACCCTAGGAAAAACATAAAATATTATTTTATAATAAATTCATATTCGATTTATAATGGCTCCAAAGTGACTTATTTCAAGGTTAAGGTGGGTATGGGTCTAAATAATTTAAACTAATAGATTTTAGAAAGGTTTGGGTCACTATGTTAACATTATCATTTATATTTAACTCTAAGTTGATTAGTTTGACATTTACCATGTCTCTTTGTATTTTTATATAATATGGCTAATAAAAATACTATAACAAGCCAATAGAACCTAAAGTGATTCATTATTAATATATATAACCTTATCTAAGTCATTTGGATGAACCTTAGTTTTTTAGGAATATAATATCAATTAATAATATAATATTTGTGTTAAATACTTCTTTATGTCAATTTTGACACTATTTAATAATTGATTTTTTTTTAAAGTTATAAAAACTTTATTAATTCACAATAAACTCATTTAATCAATAATAACATGTCATATTAACCTAGAAAATTAGTTGAATTCATAAAAAGTATAAAATTACATTTATTTGGATATTTATAACATCAATTATTTTAATATTTCATTAATTACGTAATTACTACATCACCCTTGTGTCATAAATAAATTTTATTATTTAATGTCTAAAAATTATAAATAAAATACCATTATGTAGTAAATCTTTTTATATTTCTAATTTATATTGATAATCTAATTTATCTTAAGTATAACCCTATATTAAAAATGTTTTAGTTATTAATCATTGATTTTAACTCTTTTAACTCTTCATTGAATTAAATAATAATTAATGTCCTAATTTAATCGAAGTGGACCAAAGTGGTTCATATTTTATTCCTAAAGATTTTTTTGGTAGAATTATACTTATCCAATAGAATGAGGACATGTGTTAGGGTAAGAATAATACCATTATTAAACTTAATTAAACTATTTATTTTAAACTGTGGTAAATAAAAGTAAAAAGTTACAATTCACAAAATATTATTTTTATCATATTGAACCACACTTTAATCCTTGATATTAACCTTGTCTACCAGATTTTATAATTTCCACTCACAGAAGCGGTAAAATTTTATTTTATGTGAATTTGTAAATTCTCCTGGGAGGTGGGTAAAAGGCAGTGAAAAGTTCTATAAAATATTTATGTATATAAAATTATTATAAATTGAATCCTATGAATTACATTTAAATTATATATGTATTATTTGTCTATTTTGACCAAAAATAAATTTGAAGAAAATAAATAAATATTTAAATAAAAATTCTGTTTTGAACAATAACTCTGTGGTTTTTCACTATTCATCAAAAATTGAATGTTTTTAGAAAAATACCAAAACTTAATACTAGGATAATTTCAATATTACAAATCAAAAAATGAAGTCCATTTTAAAAGATAATATTTATATAATTTAAAAAACTGGGTATTACTATTCATAATGGCTAGTTTGATTGGTTCTGGTTTGTATTAGAACTCGAAGATGCGGACAACACACGCTACTATATTATTTAAAGAGAAGCATACAGTGGAAGCTTGGGGTGTTATAGGAGATCTGCCTTGTAGTGCATACATCATGACACAACTTATTGGTAGGAGTGACTCTCATCTTTGAGTGATTCCACTACTGAATTTTCTAATGGGGGGATGAAACCTCCTCCATGGATTTTTTTTGTTTTTTGTCTCTTTTTAGATGCTCTAGTCCATTTACCTTTGGGAATGTTTTTTATTGTAATTTTTCCATGGTTCATGTAATGGGTTATATCTTTCCAAGTTTTATAAAATTGGATTTCATTATATCATTTTAATAAAGACTAATTTCCCCTAATACTATTTTAAAAAAATTATGTAGATGGACATTTAAATAGGATATTAGGGTATTATCTTGGAGGAAAAAAACATTATTCTATATCAAGAAGTTAAAAAAGATATATTTTTATCCTCTAATTAAAAGTATTCCTCTTCATACTCATATTAAGTCGATTAATAGAATAGAAATAATATCAAAAATTGAACAAGCATTTTTAAGGAGGGATACAAGGAAGAACTTTATGACTATATTGAGATATGATAAAGGTGATCTTTTAGAAGATATGTTAAACATAAGATAATTTATTATGATCATCTAAGTATTATAGAGGAATTTTTTGATAAACATGGAATTGATCTATATTGAAATTTTGTTTTTGATTAGTTAAAAAATTTATAGGAACATTTTTTTGCAGGATATTTTTTTTATATAACATAATTGTCCCTATGTATATTCATATCTCTCAGATTATATTTTAGGATGAAGTATCACTGAAATTTAATAATGGAATGAATTTTACATTTACTTTAACACACTTTTTATTAATGTGTAGTGGATGACTATCCATTTTCACTGTATTTTTCTTGTTCATTGATGTTATGGTTGATTGGTACTTGAAATGATCTTCCGAGAGTAGTGAAGAATATTATTTGTATGATAATGGCCTTTTCAACTAATTATAACTCTCAATATTGACACTATCTCTTTCGTTTCTTATATATGAGTCCATTCATTAAATTGAAAATTTTAACTTGTTAAAGGATATAGAAATGATGGGGTCTACGATATCTGAGAGAAAATGATGAATACCTATGATTTTCATTATTTATGTGATTTTAAGAGTTCTTCTAATATATGATGGGCCTGTAAATCTACATACAAATCACTATTCATAATGGGGTTAGAATGAATCCCTCAGAATGGAAGATTAATGAATAATAAATCACATCAATGGTAAGGATTACAATCATTATACACAGATTTTAACTATGCTGATTAAATATTGAAGACTTCCTAATAATAACTTTCAAATATGCCTAGTTTTGATGAGATAATTTTAATGCATCATGAATATGGTGTTTCTACTTCTAGATAGGGTAACGGATCATGATTCTTGGATCCAAGCCTTAAGTAATTTATGATGTGACCCAATGATTGTATAAATATCATTAATCATACTACATTACTTCTACTTGAATACTCATCTTAATATTAGTGTATTTTTTATGATGTTTTTTTACTGGGGGATTCTCACACCGAACATAGTTTTAGTTGCTCTTTAATGGATGTTTATTATATTTTACATTTGTAATATCTTTCAATTAACAGTTGGCGATGGTTCATAAAACCACATGTTTTCATCAAACCTTATTTTTTATTTAATATTTTAAGGGAATACGTTGGGTAACAAATTCTAATCTTAGATCATTTATGTATATAGTAAAATAAAATTTACCTCATTTAGATTATAAATAATATGGGAATATAATCAAACATGGCCCTAATAAAGGCCAAAATTTCATATTGTAGAGTTTTTAATATTTATGTAATCTAATAAATTTTGGGGAGAAAATGTATAGAATAATTAATACATCTAAATAATAAAGTTATAGTAGTTATTGACATATTCTAGTTTGTATGTGTGGGTTGGGGTATAAATAAAACCTTATTCCATTATTATACATATTTTTGATGAATTGTTCTCCCTTATTATATAGTTCCCTTAACCTAATAAAAATCATAAATTTATTATCTTGGAATATATAACACCATATGTCCATAGTATTTAGTTGAATTTTTTTTTATTTTTAGAAATGAAAATTAAAACCCATTTACCAATAATTTTAGTGGTAATCAGTGTTAAAATTAATGAAATATATTTTATAAACAATTAAATTGTAATATTTAGTTTCTAATTTAATTAAATCATAATTTATTAGATATATTAATATTTTATTAAAAAATAATCATGTAATCCGCCGACAAGAACTCTAATATCATTTGAGGTTGAACAACGGAATCATTTTTTATTGTATAATGGGGTTGAAAATAAAAATTAATATTTTTTAAAAAAGGAAACCAAAGATGGTATGAATATTACAAAAATGAATATTTTAGTAATATTTTATTAAAATTAATTATTAAATCAAGATGAACAATATTTTATTTTTTGGACCAACAATGTAAACCCATTTTATAGCGAATCAGAATTCAGAAAAAGAATTTTTTTTTTAAAAATGATCACTTTATGTAATAAAATTTAAAAATTAAGCACCATAATTTTGAATTGTGATTTGATTAAATATTTTTTTCATTTATTGAACCAATACAATGATTATAGAAACATTATTTCATTGAAGTTATCTATTTTATAACACCATGTATACATATTTTTATGTTTTGTAAGCATTCTATTATGATAAAGGGAATATTAATAACACTTAGGGTGGAGTTTAAAAAATATATTATTAAAATATTAAACAAGTCATAAAATACGTAATTTCAAATGACAAATTATAAAACAAATAAAAAAATAATTTTTACATCCCTTGCAAAATCTAAATGACATTTCTAAGCATCTAACTAAAACATTATATATCATTCAATATTACCAAAAAGCTAAAATATTTCAATAAACTTCTATTATAAAGAATTATTAATACTCTATTTAACTCATAAATTATCATATGTTAATCCATTTCATCTCTCAATATATCAACCACTATAAAATAAAAATATAAAATCCTAAATGTTGAATATACCCATTCATAAAGGTATTGGGATTTATAGGATAATATTGATAAATAATATCCCTAAGACTCATGGATTAGTTTTTAAAATACTCATATGATTAGATTTAGATGATAAGGTTACCATGTATGGTAAATAGGAACAGAAATTTATTTCACCATAGTGATAAAAATATTATAACCTTTACAGATTTAGAATATTGGAAAATTTCATACAGATAAATCATGACACCAAAAAAATATAGTTGTGATAGAAATATTACCAGGATGAATTTTGAGGAAAACTATGGATTCAAAATAGCCTAATGGTTAAAAATTGAAAAATATTAAATAATATAATATAAAAATTCATTTCCTATTTTTCTTTAACCATTTGATTATTTATGTCTTAGATGTGATTATATTTTTCATGAAACTTGTATTTGTTCCTAAAAGATCAATTAATGGATTAAAAAAATTTGTTTCATGTCACAAAATTTGAAATAATATTGATGTTATATTAAAATATATCATTTTCTGATGTGTAAAATTTAAAAATAAATTATACCAAAACACATCAAACTCTATTGAAACAAATTTTTTCTATTATGTGCTAATAGTTGACTCATCACGGGAGGACCTCAAGTTGATGTGTGTGTGTGTTTGTATATTTGAAGTGATATTTCATATTCAAAATTTATTTTATAAAACATTTCATTCTAGAAATATTAACTGGTTCAAAAAATATAATTAAAATATTATATAGAAAATTGAAAAATTTTGTAATGCATGAAAATGAATGTATAATCATGATATTATGAAAAAAATAATATTTAACATATTAATTAAATATGTTTCAATAAAATTATAGAAAAATAAAGAATAACCCATATTCGTACTTCCCATATATGTATAATGTAATTTTTAATATCATCAAAGAAAAAAAATTCTCATTTCTAGGTCCATGCTATTGAGTCATATAATGATAAATAGATGAAATTTTTTCAAAAATTAAAATCATTATATATATTTATACTGTGAGAACATAGAGAACATTATTACCACAATAATTTCTAGGAAGATAAAAATAGAAATTAAAATTGAATAAAGGGTTCAATAAAAAAACAAATTTTCAAGTAAAAAATAATTAATAATTATAACATATACATAAAATAATTGACAAAAATCATAAAAAGTAATATAAGGACAAATTGGGACTAATTAAAATTAATTTTCAATGGCTAAGAGACATATACCAACTCCATTAATTTAGGGAAAAACATGTAATACTACTAATGAATTTTAAAATTAAACATATAAATAAATAAACAAACAGTTTTTCATGTATAATTATATGGTGTACTTTATGAGACAATTTATACAACTTTTACCCGTACCTGGAAAAAATTAGAAAATAAAAAATAATATTTTTGATATCTATATAATTTTTTAAAAGTGTGATTAAAAATAATTCTTACTGTAATTGAAAAAATATATGAATATGATTAAATAATTTAGTGGTCAATGTTGTTTGATATACAATGGTCATAAAATGTATTTAAGAAGATATCATCCCCATTAAATATGTGAATATGGTCTGATCTACCGAACAAAGAACTAAGGTGAAGAAGAGACTGAGGCTGTAGTTGATTGATATGGTTCAAAATGGTAGCGTAGAAGAGCAAAAAATATATTTCTTTATATATTTTATAATAAAAATCACAGTTGATTAAATTCACCATTCATTAATTCATATAAAACTAATAATATTGTATATGAGTATATAAATAAATTTAAAGTCAAAATTTATACAATATAAAGTATATAACAATAAAAAATTAATAAATTTTTAAATTTATTACTAATTGTAGATAATTTATATTTTGAAAATAATAAAAATTTTCAAGAAATTAATTTGACCATTTTGAGACCATATTGACCAAGTAACATGTCTGAGTAATGTCAGATTAATTTTGACAAGAATCAAATTAATTAATGACTATTGTTTTACAATTTAACTTCTAAATATACTCATTTTCATGGGTTTAATCCTTTAACCAATATTTTTATGTTAAAAATAAATATTAATCATTTTGAATATAATCCATGTCAAAATAAAATATGATTCATTTTAACATATAAAAACTCTTCTTATAATTGTTATTTTCTTTATAAATATTTCAATTTAATCAAATACATTTACTTAATGTTAGAAACCCATTTGAAATTGATTTCTCAAATTTAGTTATTTGACACAAATGTTTAAAAGAAATAAAATCTAAAAATATACATTCATTCATTTAGACTACAATATATGTTATATTGACCTTATATTTTTTCACATGTCATATTTTAAAAAAAATCATTATCATATAATTTTCTATGAATATGAGGTTATTTCGTATATTTTGATCAACATATATAAATATTCAAATTAGAAAACATGTTTAATCTTATTTTTCCTTTGATTCATTGTGGATACACCAAATATCAAATTAATATTCAAGTCATTATCACAAGATTTAAATTAATTAAATATAAATTAAATATAATTTCATGAAACTCTAAGATCATTTTCTTTTTTTACTATTTATCACACATTTGAAACATAGAAAAAAAAATGAATAAAAAAATTAATTTTATATTATTCCAATATAGTAAATGGAACCTATCTCTCTACATCCCATTACCTATCCTAGGGAAATGTCACATGACATTAGGTAGGGAAACTCACACACCGACGACTATCGACTAGAGATGTTGGCTAGATCCAAACCATGAGGATACTATTCCCTCGATATCAGAACTGTAAAAAAATAAAAATAAATAACATAAAAGTACATCAATTGTCACCCCATAAAATTCATATATAATTTTAATAAAGAAACATACCATAATAAAAACATACGCTGTGATATAATAAAATAAACACATGTCATAACATATATGTGATAAAAACAAATTGGTAGCCAAATGGAATAATCATATACATAAAATTAAGAACAAGAAAAAAATAAAGAAAAGTCAATATATTATTTTAATATTTTGGTCTCAAATTAGTATAATGTCCACATCTGTCACAAACCATCATCAGGGCCCGTGTCGTGACTACCCCAAGCCCGCCTTCCATAGGCCAGGGGCTAGCGACTAGCACCAAAGGCGTAATTTATTATGTTGGGAAAGAATTTCCTTTGTAAAAGTAAACAAAAAAATAGATTACGTAGCAAGAAGTAAACACTAAGTAAAACTAAATACAAAAGAGTGTGGTGGAATGTAAATGGGCTAGTATACAAACCCAACTGAACAACAAGTACAAGTAAAAGCGACAAACAACTGAAAGTAAGAGCAGCTCCTGGATTGTCCTTCGGGGATTCCTACCTAAAGTGTAGGTACAGATGGCCACCTCAACACTCATGTCTGTTAGTTTCCTCCGTGTGCCGACTTGTCCCAAGGTCAATCTATGGGTACCATCGAGTCGTGGCGCTCTCGGTCACCGTTAGCGCTGTCCGTCGTCTGCATCCAACACAACGAGGTGCGGGCGTAGCCCATGTAGGGGTGATTATAATGATACTAAGTAGGGACCCTGAGACTCACAAGGTCTCACATTATCAACTAAATATAAAACAAAATATAGAATGATACAATCATGAAGTACCAACCAATTCCTACTTAGGTATATTCCAATACATATACCTAAGTTACTTGTCAGAACCCGACTCAAACGCTCGAGACCAATCACAACCCAGTCCACACTAGATGTAAAATCAATCACATCGATGATAATGATTGAAAAAAAGACTCATCTCACACAGGTATACAAATCATGAAGACGGGTGGAGATTATTAGATGTAGCCTCTGAATTATCTTATCTATCGAACCCACGTAGGATCCTAGAACAATATAAGAGCTGTCAAACCCACGTAGGATCCTGGCACATAAGTCATCACTGTCGAACCCACATAAGATTCTGGTACAGTAGCCACTGTTGTTGAACCCATGTAGGATCTGGGTATAGAAGTCACTGCTGTCGAACCCATGGAGGATCCTGGCACAGAATTTGTTACTGTCGAACCCACATAGGATTCTGGTACAGTGGTTGTCATTGTCAAACCCAAGTAGGATCCTGGTAACGAAGTCACTTTTATCAAACCCGTGGAGGATCCTAGCACAAAGGTCATCACTGTCAAACCCACATAGGATTCTGGAATAGTGGTTGTCATTGTTGATCCCATGTAGGATCCTCATACAGAAGTCGTCATCGTCGCAGCCAGCTCTAGGGTTCCCACACACAACACGCTCGATTCTGGGAGGGTCTGCTCATCGATAAAAGGGATCGATACATCAACTATCACTAAGTCATGAGTTGATGTATCCAGTAGTTTTGTCTTATAATAAGGAATCCAACATGATAGACGGTGAGTCAATCAGATTCCTGGTCTGAGAGTTATTGCATTTCTGTTCCATGGGGCCGGGTGGATTTCGTGTACAATCCAACCCAACCAAAATCCAACCTCCTTAGAATCCTGTGTGGAATATGCCAAAAGGATTGTCTCATAAAAAGTAATCCAATGCAGTTGAAGTCATTTCAATCAAACGTTCGGTCCTTATATTATAAGAATTTCCACTCCGAGGGCCCGGTTGGTTTTGGGATCGAACCAACCTGGTCGTACCCAAAATTCGCTAAAACCTAGTGTGTGATATACCGAATTGACCGTCTTGATCCAAGGAATAAAAATAATCTGAAGGGGAATCTATCAAAGGTCTGTAGCTCATGTTATGGGGTGAAAAACTGAATGTAGTCCGAAGAGGGGGGGTCTGGGTCTGGTCCGACCCGGCCGATCCCGCCCTGGGTCGGACCAAACCGGTCTGGGTCCAGCCCAGTAGGGTGCGGCCCGGCCCGGCGGCTGTGGCCCGACCCACACGAGGGCGTCTCGGCCCATGCGGCAGGCGGCCTGACCCGTGCGCAAGAGGTCGGGCCCGCGCGCAGGTGGCCCAGCCCGGTGGCCGACCGAGCGCGAATTGGGCGGGGGGGGGGGGGGGGGGGGGTTCTTTGTAATGACAACGAAAGCTGGCACCGCCCATTTCTCCCATAACCCAAGAGGTGGGTTCCTCTCCACTTCCGTAGCTATTTATGCGGTGTCCTTCCATCGGCGGCGCACGAGGGGCACAGCTGCCCCCAAGCGACCGGCCGGTGCCGGCCGCCTCCGGCACTGGCCCCAGCGACCCGCACCACCGTGCTCTTCTGCGGGCCCCCAGAGTTTTTCTGTTTTTCCATTTTGCCTGCCATCTACGCCTATGGTCTCATCGGGTCTTTCTCTTCACTATGAAGGCCTCAAAACGTTTTTTCCCTTTCGTTCACCCATCTCCCAAAAAACCCTGCATCATGAAAAAAATTGGCGGAGGGTCCGAACATGTTTGTTAGCCCGTGACCTCCATTTTAGAGGCTCAAAAAATTATCCAACATTTATTATACCAAGTATGATGGTATAATTCACATATATAACTTTATACAAAATCACCCTACCTCGATTCAAGTGCGTTGTCAAAGCTACGTAAGTCGGTGCCGCAAAAGTCGGTCGTCACGGAAGAGGGACGCTGATTTCGTTGACTTCGGGAATCGTTCGAAGAAGAAGCGTAGTCGATGTTCCTCACAGTAGGCTCCTCCTTTTGTGGCTTAGATGAAGATCGAAGACGGTTTCATTGTTCTTAGTTGGAGAGAAAGGTGTTCTTTGTGGAAGAACACTTTCTTTCTAATCCTCTCGAAGTCTCCCAACAGAAAATTTTCCAAGGAAAATTAAAATAAAGAGGCTTCTCAATTTAATAATGCCATGCATTTCAAAACAATTTAAATGAATTGTTGACACCAAAAATTTATTAATAAAGGCATTAATTAATCTTGTGTTGGAAACATTATGAGGGGAAAGTGGAAAGGCTCCACCATAAAGTTGGTGTTCAAATGTTAAGAGAGAGGTTTAAGGTGTTAAAGGGGAGTTGAAGGGTTGGTGTTCATGTGGGCCCCACCACACAATATCCTCCCATGGGAGGTTATGTGGGGTTGGGCCCCACCTCTAACTTACCATTGGAGAAAACAACCACCACCCCAAATAAAATAACCACCTTCAATTAAAAAGGTGTTATACACACATTTTTATTTAACCTTTAAATTTTAATTAGAAATATCAATTTATAACATTCACTCTCGACCAAACGAAACTGTGGTAGAAGTCCCCTTAAGAGAATATTAGTGTTGTGAGTTCATCGGTATCCTCATATTTCAATTCCGAGCACCGGTTCAAAAGATAGAAAAACTCGTATGTACGTTTACCGAACGTACCTGAACAGAACATCAAAAATTTATTCCGGGCACACCAGGCCTCGGAATCAGGCGCCGTTAGAATCCACGAACTCATAAAATTTCAAATAATTTTAGAAAAAAAATTTCTTGAAATTTTTGGGTCTTTACAACATAATCTTGGATCTCCAATGACTATACCACCATACTAGGGCCTTCTTGCATGCATACATCTCATACATGAGGTATCCACATCCACCACGGTGTACATGTAGGGAAAGAGTATAAAACTAATTAATAAACCACGAAGATATCCCTAATATAATCATGTATATACGATTATTCATGGATAATATGGATTTAATGAATCAAAAACATAATAATTATAAATGTAATATATTTGTGTGATCCTAAAATCACTATTGGTGATGGAATTGGATACTCCATCCTATGTTATTTAATTAGATAGTACTTAAAAGATCAAAAAATCGACAACATTACCAATTTTTCAGTATCACCACCCTACACATGGATGTTCCACAAAGAAAATAATAAATCCACATCTTGATTTAATATCATAAAATTTTATGATTCTAGGGATAGAATATCTAATTTGTGGGTCAAAAAATGCATCTAACCCATCTATGATTGTATAATCTTCTCAAGAATACTTAAGTCATGGTTTTATTTTGTTAGAATAAATACCCAAATTAAAAAAACATAACATTTAGTATATAATTTTCTATAAAAACCATATAATAAGTATTACATGAATATATAATCATTTATGAGTAGGATGCATTTTTTTACCCACCACTTAGACAATATATCCCAAAAATCATAATTTTTCATGATGACGAATTGAGAGGTGGAATGATTGTTGAATATTTTTAAAAGCCAAGTGTAGGGTAGTGATACAAAAAAATTGGTAATTTCATTAATGTTTTGATCAATGATGTAATATTTAATTAACTAACATAGGATGATGTATCCAATTCCAATACCCAGAGTTGTATTGAGACCACAAAATTATCATAATTTTTAAATTCATTTGATTTTAATTCATTAAATCTATATTATTCATGCATGATCATATATACTGTATTTTTATAGGGGTATCTTGGTGGTGTATTATTTTGTTTTATACTCTATCCCTATATGAATCTACATATTTAATCACAACATGGAGACGAATCAAATGACGTGTCTATATACTAAATCATTTCTCACTCACCTAAGGACATATATCCTTTAAAAACATTATCAAATACTATGATTTTGTTATGAGAATATCTTATAAGAATTGTGCTATAGATTTCATAAATTGGTTAATAATATACTCACTTAATCCTTCCATAAAAACTTTAGGAGATCATAGTGGTTTTTTGGAAATGGAAAAATTATTCTACAAGTACACCGATCATATATTGAATTTTTTTGTAAGATTTTACATTTAATTTTATATAGGTAAAATAATAACCTAGGTGAAAAGTCCTATAATTTAAACATATAATCATTTTTATAAGTTATTAGAAAGGAAATTTTTTTCTATGCTAGAATTCCTCGAGGTTTCACTACTGTCCAGATGAATGATAACATCCATTAAGGTGCTTCTAAAGTCCCCATGGACCAATGTCCATTTATGTTTATCTGATTTACCCATGGGACAATATCCCTTAAGGAGGAACTAAATTCCCTAGGTATCTATGTGATTTGTGGTGATGCTGATGCCATCCATAACTAGTAAAATTTTATGTTCATCCAAACTAGCCTAATACATATCCATTTTAGTATTCACTATATTTCTATATTCTTATTATTTTGGTTCCCACATTTTTTGGCATAGTTTGTAATGACTATTTTTTCCCTAATTTATTTTATGTATCCCTATAAATATAAAGCATACTAATACTATAAAAATATCAGTATTTTAGGAAATAACATTTTATAGATTCTGTCTAAGGGTGGATAATTCTTTGAGAGATGAATTAAAAAATTTATTTTTCTTATACATTAGCGTTCACAACACTTCATCCCACCCTAAACTTCTTCACACATAAATTTTAGTGTAAAAAATATCATAGAGTGTCGTGAACTCCAGTTTTATTTTTTGGATTCAATGTCATAATTTTAAGTTATATGTCCCTTAGGTGACTTACTCACTATGAGACAATGGAGAGATATATGTCCATCACCATGTAATATTATGATAATATAATATATACAACTAGTTAAATTGAGCATGAATGTGAAACCTTATTGTTAAGGTTCCCAAAGAGAATTAATCCCCATATACAGTAGTGAGAGTCCCTAAGAATGGATACACCATGGAATTATTAACATTAATTACACCCATGTCTAAAAATATGTTAAACCTTAATTTACATAAGGGGCTTCCACAATCCTCCTGGACCATGTGTGTAAATGTCAAACTTTGAAGGAATAATTTGAGAATAACATCAAACCATTTCTAAATAAATTAAAACCATTATACAAAGGTTAATTAACCTTTATTGATGGGATGTTTTATAATCATTGAAATATGTCCATCCCTAGTTCACCACCTATAGAAAAACAATGACAATATTTCAGTTTTGAGTAAGTTAGCAGCCATTATTAATATCATTAAAAATCCCTAAATGTGATGTAACATTTAAATTTTACCAAACCATGTTACATGTTCTTATTATTCGACTACTAAATAACCACCCTTTCGATTTTTATTTCCAATTCATTTTGATTAATTACTCTATGAGATTAATACCTATGACATGGTGGTGGTGTAATTTCACCTCTTTTTTGAACTCCCCACACTCCACACTGAAGCTCATGAATTGATACTAATATGATGTTATTTAAATATTTATTCCAATGGTCTAAATATCCCATGCATCTTCTTTTACTCCACCCATCTAGTTACTAGTAGAATTTCAGATTGAAGACCCACGATCATGTGTCTGATTCTAAAAAAACAAACTTTTAAAAATTAATTTTGATTCCAACTATAACATCCCAATTAAGAAATGAGCAATAGATATTTTTATCTATTTCTATTAATGATTAAGATAGTGTTTTAGAGGCTTAAAATGAAAATAAATCCCAGCTTAAGCATGGAATACACTAATATTTTTGAAAGATTGTTTTACTGCCTTTTGATGGAAATCCAATTTTGAATCTATCTTTTGAAAATTTTATAAACTATTATTGTCAAAATAAACTTATTCTTTATGATTGGGACATCAAAATTTACCTTGTGTGATTTTTTGGTATTTTTCGGACAATGTTCATTTTTTTAATGAATAGTGAAAAAATACTACATTTTACATCAAAACTGCTTTTTAATCTAATTTATTTATATGATTAGATTATATTTTGAATTGGTTTTGAAGTGAAATTAGAATATATATTAACATTTAATCAAATTGTGGTCATTGGAATCAATTTCACTTTGAAATTGGACTTAAACTGGTGTCAATCTTTTGCTACTTATTGTTTCATAAAAACACACTATTTTCTCTGACATCGAGAATTAATTATTAAATTAATTAATTTGACTTATATGTTTTGAATTTTGTAAAATAGACTTCATTTTTGAATTCGGAATATCAAATATATCTTTGGGTGAATTTTTGGTAATTTTCTGAGAAACTTCAATTTTTGATGAATAGTGAAACCACTAAGTGGTACTTATAAAGATTGATTTTCCGTTTAAATGAAATTTTGCCGTCATTGTGTTTTGAATTTCAAAAATATGACATACATGGTTGTAATTAAGAAGTAAAATGTGGTTCAATGAGATTAAAATAATTTTTTGTTGAATAGTAACTTATTAAGTTTTTAATCGCGATTAGTGGTAATTAGTGTAGTTTAAGGTAAAAATAATGCTTTAATAAAATTAGATAAGCTTGACACATGTCCTACCCTCATTTTTTGTGTCATGGACGACCAGGAAAAGCCATGGGTCAACTTGGGGACCCCATGGAGCCACTTTGGCTGGGAAATGACATAAATAACTTTTTATTTAATGTAAAAGTAAAAATGACACAAACATCATATGTTTTACAAAAACAATTTTTACATGGGGTTATAAAGATAAGATTTTTTATTATAAATAGTCATTGGAAAGATAAAAAGATTTCCTACATCATAGTAGTTTTTTTATAATTTTTAGACTTTAAATAAATTAAATTATTTATGACATCATGATGATGCAGTGATGACCTCATTATTTAACGATTTAAATAAAATGGAAAGATAATGTAATATCTAAAACCTACAAGTGTAAAAAACCTATTGGATGGGTAGATTTCGAACCCGTATCACCTTATCCTAGAATTATATCAAAGTGGGACCATTTAAATACGATACTCATTTTCAAAAAAAGTAATATTTCTTTACTTTCCAAGAGTGCCCCTCCTCTCCTCTTATAAAAGGCCCCCACCTCTACCTCATTACCCACACTCCCAAAGCCTTTGGCTCGGCCAAAACCTGCCCATTTACTCTCTCCACATCCCTCTACTCATCCTAGAGGAGTCCCTTTGGGCATAATCCTTTCAAAGGAAGCCTTTAGGCTCAAATCAAAAGGAGTTACACTTTTAAAGGTAATTCATTCTCTCATGTTCATTTGTTTTATTTTGCTTCTCCAACCCCCTAAACTCTTTTTATTTACTTATTTTGTAACAAAAACAGCATGTTAAATATACTAGTATGTTGTTATAAGATTTATTCGTGCTACACTCTCACAAAACTACATCAAATGGTTAAAGAACATACGGTTTCCATGGATGGCGAAATTCTGCCTACCGAAATGATGATTGTTCAATACTCATTTAACACCTTCAAAGGTGTCCATTATGATGTAACTATTTTTATTTATGATATATAATATGTTTATTCTTCTTTAAGCTTCTGTATTTTCTATTTATGGCATACCATTATTGTTTCCATTATGGGTAAACATGATATCTTCATTTTAGGAAGTGCGGACTACCGCCCCCTGAAAGTGATTTGATTAGTTAATACCATATATGGGATGTGTAAAGGATAAAGTTAATGATATTATATATGTTATTATACTGGAATTATAATATACTCTTATATCATTATGATTCCATTCCAGAAAATACGAAATAGAAATGGAAGTAGCGTTCATGCGTACGTACGGCTTACCGTCTCCATGAACGGTGCATTTCATTTCTTACCTCTAAATGTGATGTAATATTATTAATACATGTATATGCTGAAAATATATGATATATATGTTATCCAAATCATTAATATAATTCTGGATATAATGAACCTTTGACCAAATTGACAACATGTAAGTGTAAGAAGTCTATTTTTGACTTAAGAACCAAATACCGACAAAATGAATATTATTAACTTAAATGATTACATGATGTTCATAACATGGTATAAAAGGAATCATGAACTTGAAAAAGGTTCTTAAGAAAGTAGAGATTAACTCAAGTTTATTATTCAGGAGATTAAAGAACGTTCGGGTCAAGTCGGATACGAGGTATGAGACTTCGTCTCAATCTCCTTTCATTGAGGCATATTTTATTTTATACACAACTTTCTTTTATACGGTGTATAAACCCCTTTGAATTTTACGTTTATTCAAAAGGAATCTTTTTTATACGAAGCGTTTACTAAACGACAAAAGGGAATGTTTTTGTCGTACGTATGCGGCGACAATGACTTCTCCGCCGTCGTGACCGTTATTTGAGTTTCGGCTTCCTCTACAAGCCATACCTTCTTTTTAAAAGAAAAATAAATACCATGTTTTAATTTTCTTTTATTTTGGTATTGAAATTTTTTTTCATAATGTTTTTATAGCAATGTGTTGTATTGATATCTTGTGATTTAAAGGTGGAAATGTTATGTTTCCTTTATGCATGTTTTATGTGATACGATTATGTTGAGTTTCTTGGGCATTATTATGAAGACGGGTGGTTCCGTGATAGACTAAGGGCGGGTGAACCCGATATAGCTTTCCAATGCATTGGGTAACGTGAAGGAGTGAAACGTTAAGGTTTCTCCGAAGAGATTTAGAGAATATACTGTGATGGGTATTCCAAACGTAACCAAGAGGGTTACTCCCTACGTAAGAATGTTATGAATGCCTCAAGTTACCTATATGTCTTATGATTTCTATGATTTATTCATTATTTGATGAGATATGTTAAAGTGCTTATGTTTTATGGGTAAAGTATGATCTCATCCTTATGTATATATGTACCCATGATTACTTTCCATATTTTTATATCCCTTACTGAGCTTTTTATGCTCATCCCAAGTTTTTTGAAATGTTTTTCACAAGTCAAGGGAAAGGTACATGATATGATTATAGTGCCAAGGAAGTGTCAAGAAAGAATCCATGTTTATTTTAAATATGTTTCAATTGATGGGAATTAAGAATACTATCTTTATTTAACCACTTTGTTTATATGTGGAATGTAATGCAAGTTTTATGATCTAATTATCTAAAACTCTAAACCCGAAAAGATCCTCAATGTGTAATCTTGTAATAACTCAAGATTAAGTAAGGTTTAAGGCTGGGGACTTATAGTTGGTATCAGAGGTCGGTTTAGATAACTTTAGGAGTTAGAATTCTATTAAATGATTAACCAAAAATATTTGTTTTATGGTAAAATTGAAGTGATATAGCATTTAAAGATTACCATGTTGCTTCATCTAAGACATGTTTGTTCAGAATGGTTTTCCGGAGAGGAAACAGGGAAGCAGTGTTAGGAAGGCATACAAGAGGAAATAACATTCCGAATCAGCATCTCGAGATGGTCAGAATTGGAACTGAACAGTTTGTTGCAGTGATGGCATAGTTGACTCAAGCGATAAATGGTGGTGGTATCCATGCACGAGATCAGCCAGATCAACCACAGAGGAACATGTCAGTGGTAGAACATTTAATGAGGCAACATCCCCCATCATTCAGAGGATCATCTGACCCTGTGCTAGCTGAAGGATGGATTAAAGCACTGGAGAAGATTTTCAATGTTATGGGGTGTTCAGAAAATCAAAAGGTTAGTCTTGCTATTTACCGTTTGGAGGGTTATGCAGATCAGTGGTGGTCGATGGTTAAAAATATCAGGGACGCTGTTGAGATTGATGCTCTCGACTGGGATGAATTCAAAGGTATGTTTCTTGAGAAGTATTTTCCTAAGGCTGTCCGACTTAGGATGGAAATGCAATTTTTGGAATTGAGGCAAGTGGAAGACTCAGTGGCTACCTATGAAGAAAGGTTCACTCGACTGGCAAGGTATGCTCCAAATTTTATCTGAGACATTGATATTAAAATTAATCGTTTTTACTCAGCATTAAAGCCAAAATATTGAAGGGCATTAGCTTCTCGTGAGTTTAAAAGTTATGAAAAGCATGTTCGATGTGCTGAGAAGGTGGAAATGGAGTTTTCCAATGATCAAGTGTTTTATAACAACCAACAGAAGAAGAGACCAAGGTGGCAGGAGAAAGGTAAGAATTCTTCAAAAAAGTCTGATGGTAAGAAAACTAAGTTTCCAGTTTGTGATAAATGTGGAAAAAGGCATGCTGGGGAATGTCTTCTGAATTCTGGAAAGTGCTACCGATGTGGTAAGATGGGACATAAGGCTCCTGATTGCACTGAAAAGGATCAAGGTTAAAGTAAGACCAAATACGATTTACAGTTAGTGAAATGTTATAAGTGCAATGAGATGGGTCACTATGCAAATGAGTGACCAAAAATAGAGCATGAGTGATGGGAAGAAGTTATACTACAAGCAGAAAGGGGTGGTGAAATCCATTGCAACTACTTTAGCAGATGTCGGTCCGTCAAATGAAGTTGTATCAGGTACTTTGTTTGTTTTTTCAGATTATACCAGTGTGTTGTTTGATTCGGGGTCTACACATTCTTTCATCTCTGAAACCTTTTCTAGTAGAATGGGAATACCATCTCAAGAGATGACTCCTGAACTTTTGGTAAAAAAACCTGGGGGAAATGTTGAGGCAAAAAGAATTTATAAGAATCTTCTTATCCTTATATGTGGAAAGAACCTACTTGCAAACCTTACTGTTCTACCTCTAGTAGAGTTTGATGTTATCCTGGGTATGGATTGGCTCTCTATTTACCATGCTAAGATTGACTGTAGAGCTAACGAAGTTTATTTTCAGAAAGAATTTCAGTTTGTGTACAAGAATGAACCCTTACTGTTGATAACTTATCAAGAGGATGAGAAAATTGTAAAAGAATGAAATGAATGTTACCTTGCACACATTATTGAAAACAAGGGAACTTTTCAGATTAATGATGTGCCAGTGGTTAATGAGTATCCTAATTTTTTTCTTAATGAGTTTCCTGGAATAATACCAGATCGGAAAGTTTAGTTTACGGTTGACTTAGTTCCTGATGCTAAGCCAATTTCAAAACCCCCTTATCGAATGGCTCAAATTGAACTTTTAGAGTTGAAGGATGAATTGCAAGATTTATTAGAGAAAGGTTTCATTCGGCCTAGCACATCACCTTGGGGTGCTCCTGTTTTATTTGTTAAAAAGAAAGATGGTTCTATGAGACTTTGCATTGATTATAGGGCCTTGAATAATATCACTGTTAAGAACAAATATCCTTTGCCTCATATCGATGATTTGTTTGATCAGCTCCAGGGAGCTCAGTTTTTTTCAAATATTGACTTGAGATCGGGGTACCATCAGCTGAAGGTAAGGGAGGCAGATATTCCGAAGACCACATTCTGTACGAGATATGGCCATTATGAATTTGTAGTAATGCCTTTTGGGCTAACCAATACACCTGCTATATTCATGGACTTAATGAATAGAATTTTCCATGAGTTCTTAGATAATTTTGTGGTGGTTTTCATTGATGATATTTTGGTGTTTTATAAAAGTAAAAAAGAGCATGAAAGACATTTAAGGGTATTTTTCAAACCATAAAAGAAAAGAAATTGTATGGGAAATTCAAAAAATGTGAGTTTTGGTTGCAACAAATTTCTTTCCTTGGTCACATTGTTTCAAAAGATGGCATAACCGTTGATCCTGCAAAAACAAAAGTTGTGGAAGAATGGCCAAGACCCACAAATTTAACCGAGATTCGTAGCTTCCTTGGTTTGGCAGGATATTACCGATGGTTTGTTAGAATTTTTTCACGGTTATCTAGTCCAATGACTAAGCTAACTCGTAAGGGTGTTAAGTTTATCTAGACAAAAGAATGTGATGATTGTTTTTAGGAATTGTAAAGAAGATTGGTGAATGCTCCAGTTTTGGCAGTACCTTCCAGGAATGGTGAGTTTGTTATCTACAGTGATGCTTCATTGAAAGGACTTGGTTGCGTCCTAATGCAAAATGATCAGGTAATTTCTTATGCTTCACGACAGTTGAAAACTGATGAGGTAAATTACCCTACACATGATTTGGAATTAGCTGATGTTGTTTTTTCTTTAGCAATTTTGAGGCATCATTTGTATGGAGTAAAGTGTGAAATATATACTGATCACAAAAGTTTAAAGTATATATTCACTCAGAAAGAATTGAACATGAGACAAAGGATATGACTATAATTAATCAAGGATTATGATTGTACAATTCATTACCATCCGGAAAAAGGAAAATAAAGTGGCTGATGCTTTAAGTCGAAAAAGTAATGCTTCATTAGCAATGTTGCGTTTGGAACGTGATCCTTTGGTTAAAGATTTGATGAAATTTGGAATAGAAGTTTTTGGTGCTGGATTTTCTTCTATTTTGTTTTAGGTATCAGTGAGATCATCTCTATCAGATAGAATCAAGCAAGCACAGAAGCAAGACAGTGAGTTGCAGAAAAAGGAAGAGCTGGTTTAGAAAGGTAAGTTGCCTGAATTCAACATTGATAATGATTGCGTTTTGAGATTTGGGAAGAGATTGTGTGTGCCTTGTGATTCACAGTTGAAGAGAGAGTTGTTATGTGAAGCTCATAGTTCTCCGTTTTCAGTTCATCCTGGCAGTACTAAGATGTACAGAGATCTGCGGGAGTATTACTGGTGGGATGGAATAAAAAGAGATATTGCTGATTTTACTGTGAAGTGTTTGACATGTCAACATGTTAAAGCAGAGAGACAGTTACCGAAAGGGATGCTTCAGCCTTTACCAGTTCCAATGTGGAAATGGGAGAATATATCTGTGGACTTTGTTGTGGGATTACTGAAGACATCTCGAGGTTATAATGCAATCTGGGTTATTGTTGATCGCTTGACCAAATCTGCTCATTTCCTTGCTATAAAAGATACTTTTTCCCTTGATCAAATTTCCCCGTTTGTATCTTAAAGAGATAGTCACGTTACATGGAGTTCCTCTCTCCATTGTATCTGATCGTGATCCCAGGTTCACTTCTAACTTTTGGAAAGGCCTTCAGAAGTCGTTGGGTAGTGAATTAAATTTTAGTACAGCTTTTCATCCTCAATCAGATGGGCAGTCAGAATGAAAAATTCAGACCTTGGAGGATATGCTACGAGCTTGTTCTATGGATTATCAGGGATGTTGGGACCAACATCTTTCTTTGGTTGAATTTTCATATAATAACAGGTTTAATTCCAGTATACAGATGGAACCATTTCAGGCATTATATGGGAAGCGGTGTCGAACTCCAGCTTTCTGGGATGAAGTGGGTGAAAGGAAGTTGATGGGACCAGAATTGGTAGAAGAGATGGCAGAAAAAGTTCAGTTGATTCAGAAACACATGAGAATAGCTCAGAGCAGGCAGAAGAGTTATGTGGATAACCGGAGAAAAGATCTATCTTTCGAGGTAGGTGATCATGTTTTTATCAAGGTTTCTCCTTGGAAAAGTGTGATGCGATTTGGTAATAAAGGAAAGTTGAGTCCAAGGTTCATTAGACCATATGAAATTTTGGAGAGAGTTGGATCAGTTTCTTACCGAGTGGATTTACCTCCGAGTTTATCTCAGGCACACAATGTTTTTCAAATTTCGATGTTGAGAAAGTATATGCCAGATCCATCTCATGTTTTGAGTCCAGAGGTAGTTCAGCTGGAAGAGAACCTATCTTATGAGGAACAACCGGTCCAGATTCTTGACCACAGGGATCAAGTGTTATGGAATAAGGTGATTAAGCAGGTAAAGGTTTTGTGAAAAAACCACATGATGGAAGAGACAACATGGGAATCTGAAAATGCAATGAGGGATAAGTACCCCCATTTATTTGATAAGTAAATAAATTGCGGGGAAACAATTTTCTAAATGGGGGAAGGATGTAACATCCCAAGTAAGCAATGAGTAATAGATATTTTTATCTATGTCTATTAATGATTAAGATAGTGTTTTAGAGGCTTAAAATCAAAATAAATCCAATCTTAAGCATGGAATACACTAATATTTTTAAAAGATTGTTTTACTGCCTTTTGATGGAAAACCAATTTTGAATCTATCTTTTGACAATTTTATAAACTATGTTTGTCAAAATAAACTTATTATTTATGATTGGGACATCAAAATTTACCTTGTGTGATTTTTTGGTATTT
This sequence comes from Viscum album, assembly GCA_963277665.1. NCBI lineage: Eukaryota > Viridiplantae > Streptophyta > Magnoliopsida > Santalales > Viscaceae > Viscum > Viscum album. The sequence goes on from OY728131.1 coordinate 137,711,591, forward strand.
TTCGGACAATGTTCATTTTTTAAAGAATAGTGAAAAATACTACATTTTACATCAAAACTGCTTTTTAATCTAATTTATTTATATGATTAGATTATTTTTTGAATTTGTTATGAAGTGAAATTAGAATATATTTTTACAATTTAATCCAATGGTGGTCATTGGAATCAATTTCACTTTGAAATTGGACTTAAACTGGTGTCAATCTTTTGATACTTATTGTTTCATAAAAACACACTATTTGCTCTGACAGCGGGAATTAATTATTAAATTAATTAATGTAACTTATATGTTTTGAATTTTGTAAAATAGTCATCATTTTTGAATTCTGAATATCAAATATAGCTTAGGGTGAATTTTTGATAATTTTCTGAAAAACTTCAATTTTTGATGAATAGTGAAACCACTAAGTGGTACTTATTAAAATTGATTTTCCGTTTAAATGAAATTTTTCCATCATTGTGTTTTGAATTTAAAAAATAAGAGATACATGGTTGTCATTAAGAAGTAAAATGTGGTTCAATGAGATTAAAATAATTTTTTGGTGAATAGTAACTTATTAAGTTTTTAATCGCGATTAGTGGTAATTAGTGTAGTTTAAGGTAAAAATAATGCTTTAATAAAATGAGATGAGCTTGAAACATGTCCTACCCTCATGGGTTGTGTCATGGACGACCAAGAAATGCCATGGGTCAACTTGAGGACCCCATGGAGCCACTTTTGTTGGGAAATGACATAAATAACTTTTTATTTAATGTAAAAGTAAAAATGACACAAACATCATATGTTTCACAAAAACAATTTTTACATGGGGTTATAAAGATTATATTTTTAATTATAAATATTCATTGGAAAGCTAAATATATTTCCTACATCATAGTATTTTTTTTAATAATTTTTAGACTTTAAATAAATAAAAATATTTATGACATCATGATGATGAAGCGATGACCTCATTATTTAACGATTTAAATAAAATGGAAAGATAATGTAATATCTAAAACCAACACAAGTAAAAAACCTATTGGATGGGTAGATCCCGAACCCTTATCACCTTATCCTAGAATTATATCAATGTGGTACCATTTAAATCCGAAACTCATTTTCAAATAAAGTAATATTTCTTTACTTTCCAAGAGTGCCCCTCCTCTCCTCTTATAAAAGGCCCCCACCTCTACCTCATTACCAACACTCCCAATGGCTTTGGCTCGGACAACCTCTACCCATTTACTCTCTCCACATCCCTCTCCTAACCGTAGAGGATTCCCTTTGGGAATAATCCTTTCAAAGGAAGCCTTTAGGCTCAAATCAAAACGAGTTATACTTTTAAAGGTAATTCATTCTCTCATGTTCATTTGTTTTATTTTTCTCTTCCAACCCCCTAAAATATTTTTATTTACTTATTTTGTAACAACACCAGTATCTTAAATATACTAGGATGTTGTTATAATATTTATTCGAGCTACACTCTCACACAACTACATCAAATGGTTAAAGAACATACGGTTTCCGTGGATGGCGAAATTCTGCCTCCCGAAACGATGATTGTTCAATACTCATTTTACACCTTCAAAGGTGGCCATTATGATGTCACTATTTTTATATATGATATATAATATGTTTATTCTTCCTTAAGCTTCTGTATTTTTCATTTATGTCATACCATTATTGTTTCCATTATGGGTAAACACGATATCTTCATTTTAGGAAGTGCGGACTACCGCCCCCTGAAAGTGATTTGATTCGTTAATACCATATGTGGGATGTGTAAAGGATAAAGTTAATGATATTATATATTTTATTATACTGGAATTATAATATAATCTTATATCATTATGATTCCATTCCAGAAAAAATGAAATAGAAATGGAAGTAGCGTTCATGCGTACGTACGGCTTACCGTCTCCATGAACGGTGCATTTCATTTCTTACCTCTAAATGTGATGTAATATTATAAATACATGTATATTCTGAATATATATGATATATATTTTATCCAAATAATTAATATCATTCTGTATATAATGAACCTTTTACCAAATTAACAACATGTAAGTGTAAGAAGTCTATTTTTGACTTAAGAACCAAATACCAACAAAATGAACATTATTAACTTAAATGATTACATGATGTTAATAACATGGTATAAAAGGAATAATGAACTTGAAAAAGGTTCTTAAGCAAGTAGATATTAACTCAAGTTTATTATTCAGGAGATTAAAGAACGGTCGGGTCAAGTCAGATACGAGGTATGGGACTTCGTCTCAATCTCCTTTCATTGAGGCATATTTTATTTTATACACAACGTTCTTTTATACGGTGTATAAACCCCTTTGACTTTTATGTTTATTCAAAAGGAATCTTTATTATACGAAGCATTTACTTAACGATAAAAGGGAATGTTTTTGTCGTACGTATGCAGCGACAACGACTTCTCCGCCGTCGTGACTGTTATTTGAGTTTCAGCTTCCTCTACAAGTCATACCTTCTTTTTAAAAGAAAAATAAATACCATGTTTTAATATTCTTTTATTTTGGTATTGAAAATTATTTTCATAATGTTTTTATAGCAATGTGTTGTATTGATATCTTGTGATTTAAAGGTGGAAATGTTATGTTTCCTTTATGCATGTTTTTTGTGATACGATTATATTGAGCTTCTTGGGCATTATTATGAAAACGGCTGGTTCCGTGATAGACTAAGGGTGGGTGAGCCCGATATAGCTCTCCAATGCATTGGGTAACGCGAAGGAGTGAAACGATAAGGTTTCTCCGAAGAGATTTAGGGAATATACTATGATGGGTATTACAAACGTAACCAAGTGGGTTACACCCTACGTAAGAATGTTATGAATGCCTCAAGTTACCTTTATGTCTTATGATTTCTATGATTTATTCATGATTTGATGAGGTATTTTAAAGTGCATATGTTTTATGGGTAAAGTATGATCTCATCCTTATGTATATCTGTACCCATGTTTCCATTCCATATTTTTAAATCCCTTACTGAGCTTTTTATGCTCATCCCAAGTTTTTTGAAATGTTTTTCACAGGTCAAGGGAAAGGTACATGATATGATGATAGTGTCAAGGAAGTGTCAAGAAAGAATCCATGTTTATTTTAAATATGTTTCCATTGATGGGAATGAAGAATACTATCTTTATGTAACCACTTTGTTTATATGTAAAATGTAATGCAAGTTTTATGATCTAATTCTCTAAAACTCTAAACCCGAAAAGTTCCTCAATGTGTAATCTTATAATAACTCAAGATTAAGTAAGGTTTAAGGCTGGGGCCTTATACCAACTGATACGATCCACGCTAAAACGTCACATGGATTTATCAAAAAAAAATTGTCTTAAGTAATTACCAAACCCAAACCATCTCATATATTTATTATAACCTTACCAACACATAATTAAGATCCATACAAATTGTTTTTTCTATATATAATCAGACCAATATGATAACTTGATACACCCATGGAATGAAAATAGGTTTCATATCAACTGCAAATGGTATCATTGAAATCAAAATCAATAATATAAATGATTGATACCCAAAATTAAATCATCCCAAAGTTTATAGTTTATGAATATTAATATGGTGGTTCATGAAAAATAATTTCATTAAAATACTTCCATTAGTTATAATAAATAAATTTTCAAAAACTCATAAATGATCTTTTATAAAATGATTTTATATTTGGTGTAGAAGATAAATTTACAAACAATTTAATAGTTCATTTTTGAAAAGGTGTTGCGAAAACTATTAATAAATATTTAATTTTAAAAGGAAAATTCAATATTGCATCCTTGAATGAGATATAAAGGATATAAAAATATAATGATTGAAACTATGAAAACTTTTACATTTAAAAATATTATTCAATAAGGGAGATTCATAAATGAATAAAAGGATTTAAAAAGCTGAATGTTTTTAAAAATTTACATTTATAAATAATCATAAATAATAGATCATTTAAAATACATATATGTGATCAAATTAGAACATGTATTAGATGATAAAATATTTGAATTTTAATAGATAAAAAACCATAAGAATATTTCCAAATACTGTTATTGAAAAAAAAATCATGAAAAGTATAAAACCAACATTTTTATAATTAAATTAAGAAAATATAAAGGTAACATGAGATAAAAAATAACTTTTTCTCTAATTATAAAGGTTAATATTGGTGGTAAATAAAATAAGGGTAATGAAGAAATATCATCGTTAAGGAAACGAATAATTTTCCTAAATTATTTAACAATTTTATGAAGAATAAGTTCATATAAGTGTAATATTTAAATACAAAATTTCATTTTCCCAAATTGTAAGATAAATTTATAAGAAAAAAATATTATAGAGGAGAAAACTAATCTTGTATTTATTAACATTAAGAATAAAAATTATAACTCAATGAAGGAAGATGAGATATCAAATACCAATACAAATTCAAGATCCTTTGAATCAAAATGAATTTAAAAGGATAACATGATATTGATATAAAACCCAAATTAATTACCTGAATTTTTTAAAAACATTAATTTAATATCACTCATAATATACTAATGATATCATGGTTATCAATGTGAAATATGTTATAAGAAATTAAATTTGAGATAATAAACCCATTACCTTGTATCACTACTTATTTGAATGAAATTTGACATCCTATTCATCAAATAAAACTATATTAATATTATTATTATTTGACTTGTTCATATACATTATGTTTCATATACTTAATTCAGGATAATTTATCTTGGAAAAATTAGTTAGTTATTAATTATTATTTCCATTTGGTGGTAGTAGGTTTAATTTTTTCATGTGTGCTTTATAATGTCTGTTTCAATACCCATTAATGTATAGGATGTTCAAAATTCCAAAACTAAATTGGGTATAATAATTGATAACATATATTTATATATAATTTTCTAATCTCATTCTGTAAGGGTTTTAGTTATGGCATGTGAAAATGGAATCGATGTAGTCTTATTTCAGTAACATTCGCAATCTAAGAAGATATTTTAATAATAATTAAAATACATAATATAAATATTTTATAAATATAAAATATAAAAAAATTTACCATTAAAATATAATAATATTATTATTTTAGTTCCCACAATCATCAATGATAGTGTTTTATATCATTTTTCATGTAGGTTGTTAGACAGACCCAAACATTAGTATACCATAATCAATGGATAATTCTTTTTATTAAAGTGGTTCATTATTTGCATAATCTTATTATTTATAAAAATCATGATATTATTGAGATATTTTTAAGGTTTTGAAATTAATTATAATATATTTATCTAAATAAAGGAAATCAACATGAAAAAAGAAAAAAGAAGACCCTTTTTAAGGCGGTAGTCTGCACAATGTTTGGTTAATGTTTTAATTTCCCAAATAATGAGAGGAAATTATGGTGGATTAAAATTTTATATTAAAAATAATAATATTATTATATATTTAAAATTTATTCTTTAATTATGAACTTAAAAAATGTGATGATATGTATTGGTGAAAAATTAAACATGATGTTTCGTGGTGGATGTAGTCCACACAAACTCATTATAAATATTATTTTGTTATTATAAGTAGTGAGAATTGAATAAATTATATCCTTTAAATTAATATAATAATAACTATTTATAAAAAATATTCTCACTTAAATATAATACTATTTCGATGGTGTATTTTGAAGACATTGATTAAGATGAAAAGCATAATTATTTTGTAATACTCATGTTGGTACCTTGAGAATTTTCATCAAATTATCAATTAAAATGAAGAGATTATGATAATAAGTTATTTTTGTAGGCTTACACACATAATAATTATTTATCTATTACGATATAAGTTTCATTGTTTTAATGAAAATTTTATGGAATTGGTGTTGTATGATGTGGTGTAAGTGTTCCTCTATTATTACTGATGTAATGGGATCTTTTATGAACACGAGTTTTTTCAATATAGGAATGAAACTATCCAAGGATAAAATGAAAAAAATTTATACATTATTTTATATGGGGTGAGATATGGTAAAAAATACTCTAAAACTCACTTTAATTATTTTTTTTACATTTCACATGTCATTTACAATTAGGTTTTTACATTTTACCATATTTTCTTTCACATCCCTACCTAGTTTTTAACGAAGTAATATATGTTTTAATAAAAATATAAAATAACAGCTCTTACAAAATTTGGGTGTTCAAAACTTACTATAAACCTATACTTATTAAAATTAAATATCTAAATAATATAATGATAACTTTAAACTTTAAATAAATTATTAGGCAAAAAATCATATTTGTAAAATATTTTCTTTTTACCATTTTTTTCTTAATTTTAACTGAGTATTGATTTAAAATTGGATGAGTTATTATATATCCATATATAGTTTTAAAAATTATGTGAAATTATTTTTAGAAGTGAATATTTTATATTATTAGAAAAAAATTAAACAATAATAATAAAATAAATAATATCTATATCACCATTATCGTGGATGTTTACAATAATCATATTTTCAAAAAATTTATGAAAAAAAGGAAAATTTATCTTTAATATAACATTATAATTTTAATCAAAAATATTAAATTAATTTTGTTATATTAAATTATTATAGTTGATGAAATGTAATTTTCAATATGTGGGAAAAAATAGTTTTTAATGTAAAATATTACATAAGGTTAGAAAACTTTACAGATGAGTTTAATAAATTAAACACACTATTTTTATATTGACTTATTCTTTATACATATTTATTTATTTAAAAAAAGAATAATTACTAATAACAAATTCTAGTAGTACAAAATTGATGATATTAGAAAAAATGATATTTTTTAACATATACAAAAACATCAAATATTTTATGGAAATATCAAAAAAATTCATTGGGATAATTTTGATATATGGAATTAAAAAAAGAAGTAAATTTTTTGAAATTAAAATTCATAAATCCATAAATTTAACTTTATAATTAATATTCTATAATTTATGAAGTAATTCTTTTATTGAATAAATCACTTTGAAAACATTAAGTGTTTATAATGGTATTTTTTTTAATTCAAAATTTATTTAAATATCATTTTATACGAGATGATTTATTATTCTTATGTATTCATAAAAATATTTAAATGTTTTTTCACATCTAATTTTATTTTGATGCTTCATGTGAATGAGTCGATTGAAAAAAATTATTAATTTAGAAGAAAATATATGTTACAATAAGTTGGGGAATTGTAGGACATGATGGTAATATTGATATTTTCCATTCTAAATAAAACCCTCCACTCCTTCTATATGTTTCTCTAAGATGTTAGGTCTAAGGGGAGTTAGATCCAATGAAATACCCATTCTATCACCAAAATCATATGTGAGGATAAACCATAAATAGAATTTTCATACACAAGCCTCACACGAAAACATTATTAGGTGCCATTCACCCATTAATATACTCTACATGAGTTAAAATACTTTTAATTTGACTTTACAACATGAATAAAAATTACAATAAATGATTACCGTCAATATATAACCTTAAATGAATTATTTTATTCATGCCTACATATCATTAAAATATATCTCATTGGTCCTTATAAATTGACCATAAAGAGTATGATGAAACTCATTTAATGGAATAAAACATTCTTATTTTTAATTATCATGATTAGGATCTATAATTATAATGTTAATGGACCTAATACCAATAACATAACACCTATAATGTACCATTAAAAATTCAATCATCTTATTAGTCCTTAAAACATAATGCAACATTCTTAAGACTTTATAAAAGGAATAAAACTCTAGAAAACCTTAATTTCCTCCTAAAAGAACATAAATCCATCTATTCTCTTAGAAATTTATATATGTAAAGAAACTCTAGAATATACTAGGTGTACCTAGGTGTCCTTCAATCAAAAAAAAATTATTCCTTTCCCTCAGGATTTATACTTGCTGAAACTTATCCATAACATTTTTAATTGAATTAAATTCTAGAATGAATTCATATACTTGTTTAAACAATAGAGTAACACACTTATATAACCTCATGTAATTATCAATATATTCCATATTCCATTAGTATAATATTATTTTAGTTTAATATAGTATCCTTGTAATTGAATCACATTCATCAAATCCATATTATCATAGGTTTTCTCCCCATTGAGTCCAAAAAGGATGTAAAACAAAAGAAATATTATTATTATTAAATACATTATGATCATATATTTCAATGAATAATTGTTTCCTATATTATATAAAAATGTCTTTGGTGATATGATATGAATGACCATATTCTTGATTTTGATGATAATTCCCTAAAAAAATAAACGAAATGAGATCAATAATATAAAACATATAAAACAAATTCTGAAACAAATGTGAAATAATTTACCTATAAAGAGATAAACATACTAGACCTATTGACATATTACACTGAAATTATTGGTTAGTCTTTTTCATTATATAATTATAACAAAAATGAATTGATGTAGTAAACAAAAGTCTTGTGAAACATCCAAATAATATATATATAATTTGATGGATAATGGTTCTTTTGTCCTAATAAAAACATTACATCCTTCCCTTGACATATATAGTACTATTAGGATATCTACACAAGGTTCTATGTGATAATGTTTTACATCCACTAACTAGAGTATCTGTAAAAAAATGGTCAATGCACTGCAACAATAATATGTGAAACATGGCATTATCCTAATGTGATCAACCATTCAAGAAAACGTTTAATGGATAAAACAAGGAAAGCCTTCCTAAGGTCTATAGACAGAAAATTGGCATGATATCATCATTATAAAATATAACATTGTTTTGTCTCACTCTAATGAATGATTAAATTATCTTTTTCCACACCTAGTATAGGATAAGAATGGTATTATCTCTATATTACTATCTTTTAAAGAATTTCTTATGGGGATCCAATTATCCTTGGTAATTTACTATTTCCTATGACACCAAAAACCAAATGTGTTATGAAGGATTCCTCTACCCAATAAATAAGATATCACACACTATGTAAGAGGTCCTTATAATAAAATAATATCCCACTATCCTTGGGAAGTTTTATCTTATAGTCGATACCATGATTCCCACGGTCTATGATTCATCCAATTAGGTACCCAAGGAGGGTTTCAAGTTACATTTGGTCATATGACATAAATATTTACCAAGAATACATGAGTGGATTAATATACAAAATCATTATATAATAAATAAAACATACACCATATAGACCCTAACAATATTCATATAATCACCCTTCCAAGATGTCTTATAAATGAATACAGTAAAAATCCCAACAAAGTTTAATAACATATAAAATTGAATCATTCCCTGATATGCCATGACATAATTATATCATCACACCGCTAACACATCAATATATTAATGGTAAATGGGAGATTATTGATGTTTTTACATCATATTGTTTAGTATATTTCACAATTTGTTATCATAATCATAATATATATAGACGTACAAGATTTATTAATGTTCCTCTGTGAATAATTTCATAGATGATCTGGGATATTAACACCAAATCTATTCTTCTCAAACATCAAATAATATATGTATGATCGATATCTCATTGAACTAATCATATCATTCCCTAATATGTTAAATAATCCAAAAACACTACTATGGTTTAACAAGGACTATTCAGTTTTATAGGGTTAATGGAATTTTTATACTAACCAAAACTGCTTTTACCACCAACTAGTTAAAGATGGATTTAATTTTTGTGTATCCTAATAAAAGAAGACTAGTATTTGTAGGAATATGTATATCCTAGAAAAAATTCAATGGATCGGTCTTCCATTTTAGTCGCTGATTAGAAAAAATTGCAGTGTATTCCACTTGAATAATATATCATAATAAATTGTCATGAACATAATGAGGTATGCCATGGAATGGAAATGTAAATTTTTTAAAGGGTTTGAAATTTATATGTACCTAAATTAGATCATCCTTTAGTATTGATGATGATATTATCCATAATTTGAATTTTTAATTTGACAAATCCCCACACATTTCAAACATAGATGTTAAATTATTCTTGATAGAATATGACTTAGGAAATTTTTATTTTATTGGAGATTTTTTAAATATTAGGGAATGAGTTATACATTTAAACATACATTGATAATCCATAATTTAAAAATTCCCCTCATACTAAAATTATTAATGAGGGTATAAGAACATAACACTGGATTCATTCCCAAAAATTGGTAATGCTAAGAAAAATAATATTATCTCTATAAAAATGATTAATTGATAGGGATAGGGGTAAACAATTACCATTTAATAAAACAAAAAGTTACATAAATTTATTTCACCCCATTTAAACAATGACTATATTTTGTAATTGAAATAGTATATTAAGATATTTAGTTGCTCAATGTTTAGTATCTCTAATGTTATATTCCTTAATATGGTGACATTTGGGTTGATGCCGCTTCCCTAATATATTACCTACCATAATATGAAAAATATAAAAAATTATCTGTTTAAAAACCAATAGTAAAATATGCCTTAGTAAACATCACCACCCTCAATTGGGTACCTCTATAATGGATCATAAAGAGTGTTCTAACCATGATGAAGCTATAATATTATACAAAATAATTATTCCACAAATTAGATATCCATTACTAAAGGCATATTATTTACATGATATTTGGGATTTTTAAAATATTTTCCCTAGAATATCATTACATCAGAAAATTCAAACTAGGTCCTTAGGTCTTTATCACATGACCCTAAACCAAAAACAAATTTTTTATCATTACATTACCATATAATTCATGATATAAGTTCTTTTATAATTAATTTAAATATTACGGAATATAGTATTTTATGCATGACTTTAATAAAACAATTAAATTGGGAAATAAATTTCAAACATAAATTGTATGGTTTATGGTCATAAAAATAATATCATAAAATAAACATCACATAGTTCCCTATTATAAGAACATAAAATATGAACAAATAATTCTTAATGAAATGTATTAAACATCATGAATTAGTACCCATTTGACAAGAAAATACTGTTAAACTTGGCATCTCTTATTTTTAATATCAATTTATCTAGAGGTTCTTTATATTATCAACCATTATATAATTATCATAATTAGAATCAAAAAATATTTTTATTATGATGATTAATCTCTTATAAGAGACATTCCAATAAGGTATTTTTTTCATCAATTCCCACAACCAATCATTTTGGACATCATATGATTTGATCATACCAATTCATGTTAGATAATAACCACTATGGTGTTACCATATTAACCATAAATACATTTGTCCAAATTCTTATTATCATGATATACATAGCAATTCTCATATCTCATATCTCAATCCCAATCAAATATTCTTTAATCACTATTTCTAAATTTGGTTTAGGTATTTAGGAATTTGATCATTCACATCGATATTTGAACCACTATTCATTCATTTTATACTATTCTCATTGGTTTTCAAGTGAATTGTATACCCATTGGGATTAATATATATTGCATGAGTATAAAATACATTACATTTAGTTTATTCCCCATCGACTTAAACCGTGATATAAAATATGGTCCATGTCATAAGACATTAAACAATGTAGAACTAACAATCTAATGATGAAACTTATATGGGTAGCGAATGATAAATAATACTTGTTCGGTTGAAAACACATAAAGTCTTTCATAATAAAATGTAATATAATTTATTTCTAAGTCCAATATCCTATAGTCTTAGTATAATATTGGAAAACAAATTTAACATGACCTAAATCTCACCGGGACTGACATAAGTAACTACTAATAGATATTTTATACTTAATATGTCTATATATATATGAAATAATTAGAATGAATCCATTATAGTGAATTAAAAATCATATTTTTTCACCCTCATAGTATGTCATTAAATTACATAGATTTTATTCGTATCAAAATATATAAAATAATTGGACACATTGGTGAAAGTGTTTTTTTACTATGAACTATATATATCATATTTGTCCCTATAATATAAACCGAAATATCCTGAATAATGTCCCTTATAGAATGATAATAATGGTTTACCTTTTCTGAATATGATCTCAATATATGTATGATTCCCATTCGATAGTGTTAATAACAACAATTTTTTTTCCATTACGCCTTCCATAAATTTCAATGTTCACATGACCATTAAAAAATAAATCTTTTCTTCAACTACATTTTTTTATTCATGTTTCCATAGGATATATAGTAAAAAAATAGATCACTGATCATAAGGTAAAAAAAATTCACGATATATCTAATATGACACATCATTAGGGTATTAGAGTCAAATTAATTTATGTTGGGTCCAAAACGTCTAATACATTCCTAGAAGCCCCCATTTTTACATCTGATAATGATCCCTAATTAACATGACTAGTTTTTTTCATATACCCACAATATTTCTATCAATGATAAGATCATATATCCAAGGTAAATCCATAGTTACCTTTTTATTAGGATACCTTGATTCTAATTATTTATTCAATTCATTGTCGAGTTTAGCCTCACTAACACTAGGGTACCAAAATTAATCACATATGGGGTCATATAATCCCTACATAAAAGACCCATTAAATTATATTATGAAACTCCCCATTTTATATACGGTTTAATTAACCCATATCTTTTAGGTACTTATCCATATAAAAAAATTCACCATCATTCATGTCATTTTTCTTAAATAGAATACCTTTAAAATAGTAATACATATTCAGAATACCCCAAATCCACATTGAATAATTCATTTTCATCCAAACCAATCCATATCATAAATATAAAAATCATTATAAATTCCCAACAATAATTTATTGTTTTCCCATAAACTCATTTTAATATACCCCATCATTATTACTATATGCAATAATTACTTATTAACCACCACATAACAACAAAGGGAATTTTCCAGGCCATGTAGGAGAGTTTCCCTAATTATATTTGATTTTTCATGATAATATTATAGTGGTGTCTCCATTACTAATAAAAAATTTCCAAATAGAATCATATAAAAGTAACCAATTTAGACATATCATGACATGATTTACTTCAACGAATAACCCCATGTAGAAAGAGAATTGAAATATTTTTTTTCCTTTTAAACCCTTATTCATTATGAACATAATTGATGTAACGTGAAATAAAACATAGGTTGAGAATAGATCATCAATTCAATTTTTTTGGAGTTCATATAAAATCCTCTATCCCCATTAAAATATGATTTTTTTCAATGATTGTATAGTCACTCAATAATTTAATAGGGTATGATTTTATTTTATACTAGGAGAATAACTTTTTGAAATAGAGTTATGCTCCATGTCATAAAAGTATAAAATGAATAAATCCTTAGTTTATTCTCTAAGCCCATAAATTTTATAAGATTCCTTAAGTCTACTCTATATTACCTTAAAAAAGGAGTATTATTTTGGTCCAAACAATATTATAGTAAACTATATTGAACCATGCACAAATCTAAACATATTTAAATCTAAAAGATGAATGCCAAAGTAAATTTGTAGAAGTTTCCTTCTTGTCCCATAATTATATTTGTTTGGAAGAAGTTTTGGAATAAAATGTATAGTGTATAAATTTTGTGAAGCTGGCATTAGGTTCTAGTAAAATTCAGGATTCCCTTGATGTGGTCTGAAAATGTTGTACTAAGTGTTCCTTGATTCTTATTATCTTAGGCTATGAAATGTTAATATGATTTTCTAACCTAGTTCTAAACATAAATTAAACATTTATTATATTCCCCTACTAAATTTATCAATCTTATACTTTATATATCTCACATAAATTACTTATAATTCACTCGTGTGAGGTTATTGTTGATTTTGAAGGGAAACAACCACTGGTGTTGGTTCATTATCATGGAATATGTACTATATTTAATATATTATTCTTTTTGATCATCTAATCTAAACATGTATTGGTATATAAACGAAATTTATTGGATTTTAAACATTAATATGATTACTTTTCATGATAAAAAACTTAAAATGAAGAGTTATACATTATTAAAATCGATTTTTATCATGATCTCCATCGAAATAACGGTTAACATCAAAGGATTATAAACTAAGAGACACTGTATTTTCCATGATTCAAGGACTATAAAAATTAAAGAATGGGATATAAAAATTATGAGGTTGAAAATTAGTAGATAAGGGTTTAAGAAAAATATGATTTTACCTAACTGATTATGAAAATGATGTATGCCTCACAAAATATTTAAGGCATCCAAATAAATGAAATATAAAAAACGATTATACAGATCTATATTCAATGCTAGAACAATTTATTTTAATTGCACTGTTCCAATTTTAATTTGAATAAATTAGGGAATGTTATCATCAGTCCATGTGTATATTTTTAATCTAAACCAAAACACTCTTTGAAATATTCAATATCTTATTTTATAGCATTCATTATTGTGTTTCGTCGCCTTATTGAGAAATCATCCCCTTTTTGGTTGAGGTTAACTATACTTAATTTTAACATTTTTTCTAGTAGTTATTAATGAAAATTTGTTCAATTCATGGTGGAATAACCATAAATGTCCTTGAATTTTTCTAAAAAATTACATCGGACACACAAATACACTAAATATCTATGATGACAATGTTATCCTCAAAATAACCCCTTTAACGAACATAGGTAATGGGTTTTTAAATTCATATAAAAGGATCTACTTATTATAGTTAAATGGAAGATTTTTCAGATGATAGCGTTCACCAAGGTAATTTTCATGGTCCTAAAATAATATTCACAAATTTATATGGGGTACAATCTAACTTTATCATGAAACAAATTTTATAGTAATAATTATAAATTCCACTAGTTCTTTTAAATGAATTCATTTTATTTGGTGAAAGGTATAATTTCTTATTTTACACTATTTATCTTCCATGGGAATTACAATGGTATTGAAATAATGTACCCCTAATTCTAGGTCCCATTTTTATTGTATTTGGTTTTAGTTTCAACATTTAACATTTTAATGATCTTCACACTTATCTAAAAAAATAATTCTAGCTCATATATAACTAAGTTATTATTTCCATGATTATATCATTCTAACTTATCGACTGAATGAATATTTCCTCCCAAAACCTATATTTTTTCACCATTTTCAGTAAAACCCATCATAGTTGTTAAATAGGTACCCAACACAACATGAATATTGTAAAAATATTACATCTAAATGACAATATCGAATCCTTCACAATAAAATGTTAACATGTTTTATCCATTGTCATTATGATGGTTCCGGTCAATAAAAAAATGATCATACTCTTGTTCATTATAGATGAGATCCTCGAAGACGAAGCTAGGCTTATCATGGAATCTAATGCACTCTTACATATTTATATTCTTCTCATTAAAACCATGAAATGAATTTTTTTATTGACTATAAATCTATTCATTTGGATATTTTCTTTATCAATTATAATTTTTCTTATATATATATATTTATTATATTTTTATAAGGACTTAATGAGATAATACATTTAAACCTTATAGTGGATTAAAAAATCGATCACATTTTTTATGAAGACTTAGTCATCCGCTAACCTCCCTTTTGTCCCAAAATTCTCAATTCTGACATAATATAAAATGACCACAGAATCTTTTATAGGAATATCACATAGAATAGGGTCTTTACTATCATGTTATTCCTAACATTAATATATAAGTTTGAGTGACATACACTATTCATTAATTAGAAGACCATTCCCATGATTTTTTTGGACTTAGATCCATTAGATTATATATATATATCATTAATACATAGGGATCTCTCTATTGAACTCATAATCATAGGTTCTGTTAAGAGATAATGGTCATTTCACTCTACAATCATTTTCCTTGGAATCAATATATAGTCTCCATTAATTAACATTTCATTATTCCATTTTTTATTCCCTAGTCAGTATTATTCTTCTAAGTTGAATTTCCCCCGAAAAAATAAGGCTATTAATGTAGTGTCACCACCAGATCCAACATTCAAGGATTCTACATCCATAAGAGGATACTTCTTTGGTTCTAGATCAATAAATATCTTGTTCCCATACTAATTCTCTCTCCTTCAGGAAATTAACATACCCTTATTCCCCTTGAAATTTTCCTTTTTGGTGCTATTTCAGTCTTACAAATTGATTCATATGTTTTAGGTATGAAGGATAAAATTATATAAAACCTATCTTACTCATTAGTGGAGTAATACCCTCATACCTACCATGAGGGGTCATCATCCTCTCCAAAAACGTTTTTCTTAGAAACATGATTCCTAAAAATTCTCAAATGGAGATAATATATTTTTCAATACTGTTTGGATAATAGTAAAACTAAGGGGAATATGCACAAAATTTCCATGAATCCTAGAATAAATGGTGTGGTCAATGTTCTCCTCCATAGTCACATCCTATAATATCAATGATTCTATGTGATCGTTCTATTTTCTCCACATTCCACTAATGAGGATCATCTTGTAAAAAAAATGACACTATAATTCCCCCTATATGTATAGGATTCATCCACAAAATTCATGATTTTAAAAAATGCGGACTAATTCATAACTCATCTTATACACATGATTGAAGGAAGAGACCTCCCACCATGTTCACCCACTGATGACACAATTACTCTATCTTGTGTTATTTATAGAATAAAATAAAACTTATAATACAAAATTATAGTACACCATTATATTTTTGTATGAATTATCATAAAATAAAATTTCATGATTCATGATTCTATATCCTCATCATAGTTCAACAGTATTTTATTATAGATCCTAATTTTAGAAATAACCCCTTTGAGTGAATATCCTCAATAGAGTAGAAAAATAATTAATCTAATATTCTTTTATTTGAAAAAAAAAATCCTTAAGTTAAGTTCATTCTTTTGGTAAAAAAATACTTCTATCATGATCCAATTATTGGTAAAAAATCTTGAGTCAAGACCCCCCTCTTAGTAACAAACACATTAATTGATGATACTTCTCTTACCAAAAAAAGACATGAATCAAGATCCTCATTTAAGTAATAAAAACCCTTCCTCCACTGGGTATTAAACATATTGTGACGCGATCCTCAACATGGTAATAAAATCATTGATTTGAGAGCCCCATTTTTTTAATCAAATCCTAAATGGTTTTAAAAGGATGACTATCATCCTAAATAATGTTGAAGAACAAATCAAACATCCAAATAACTACAAAATTCTATCTGTATGTTTTTAGTGAATAAAAATAATGAAAAAATGGAATACACATCATTAGATTATCATTTATTTGAATATGTTTTTATGGTATCTCACCTTTTTAATACCTAACTTTTAACAAAATTTGTCAAAAAAATATTAGATTAATAACATTGAAGAATTTTTTGAGGTCTAGTGTCATGGAATCTAGATAGATAAGGCTGGTAATACATAAGGAAAATGAAGAAGATTTAAATTATTAAACTGTTTTGAAAGAATACTTTGTAATTCTATCCTTGGTCACCCTGCGAAAAGTAATTTCTTAGGGAAATACATCTATAAATAATGGTGATCACAAATCCCATGTATGGGATAATCAATGGAAAGGGAACATGGATGATCATCATGGAAAATAAATGACTCATATAATGATATAATAATCATGATATAATGATATTTATCATTGATCTGAGACTGAAACATAAAAACGATAAATTCGGATGAATATTTACGTTGTTTGTCTCAATAGTCTCAAAAGACATATTTTCTAAGGTTATTTAACAAACAATTGTAAAAAATTTCATCTATAGATATTAATTATTTAAATAATTAATTGGATAACTACCAGAGAACACCATTCATATGTATTAATTCATGTTACAGACATCAATCATAATAAATAATTTCATCAATATCCTGAGGAGAATAAAAATATGTTTTTTATAGAATCATTTGATAAATAAAAAGTTCATAAAGACACTAAAATTTATTAATTTTTAAATCAGGGAAATGGAATTTGTTTTTCATTCATGTCAAAACATCAATTAATAAATTATTATTTTTTCATTTTGTTCAATTCCCAATGATATGCAAGGGTTTGGTGATTTCAAAATATAATAATATTTCATTTAAGAGAGATATATTCATCAAAAAAGAATACGGCAGGATCATGATATACAACTTGGAATAAATAAAGTATTTAATGACAGGGAAAAGTTATCTAAATAATAAAACTCTATTTTGGAAGTAATGTTATCATAAAAATGGGTATGAAAAGAAAATAATTCAACACTTAGAAAACATTCCACAAAAGTGGTACTTTAATGGAATATGGAAGCGGGAAATTCCCTTGTTTTGAAGAGTTTTTTCCAAGAAATTGAGGATATAATCCTATAAACTCAAAGAAACCATGTAGGTACTATTTCTGAAGAAAAAATGATATAATTTAATTGGTAGTGGGGTTTTAGTGGATTTGAATGATTATATTGATGTGTATTTATAGCAAAAGAGGAGAAATTGTTTAATAATTTCTAAATATAGGTCTCTAAATTTTAGGTTTTTTCATACTAAACATATTTTCATAGTTATTATAAATTGAAGTTATTTTTTATAAAAATATGATTTATTATAATATAAATATGTTTTTAATATGTCATTGGACATGAAAAATTTTATTTTCCAAAAAATGACTTTTTAAACCACAATTTATAATTTAGAATTTTGGATGCAATTTAGTGGTTTGGAAGTTAATTTAAAACCCTTAAAATAGATAACATTTAAAAATTAACATATATTTTTTATATTATTATATATAATTTATTAAACAACATAATTATATGTATATTAATTCATAAAACAGACTAAAAAATAAAACTACATTTTTACTATTTAATGAAAAATAATGTAGTTTGAAATATTATTAAAAAATCACCATAAAATATATTTGATGTTTTAATTGGATGTAAAAAAATTATTTTATTAAAATCATTTTCTATCATTTATAATTTTATCTTTTAAATGAAAAATACTTACTTATTGAAAAATAACACTTTTTGCAATGTAGTCCACTTTCTAAAATTTATAAAAAGTTCCTAAGACTATATAAAATCATATAATCATTTATAGTAAATAAAATTCTGTTATAAAATTTTATATAATGAAAAAAGAATTTATTTGGAATAAATGAGTTTATTATAAAAGAGAATATATTTTATGAAAATAAAATTATATATTATTTATATCCAAAAATACATTTCTCAAATTTATCGTATATTCATGTTCTATTTATTAAATAAAATTATACTAAAAATGAAATTGATTAAATAAGAATTTCGTTTATACAAAAAAAACTATTTTTATGATATTATGTCCTAGAAACATATCCTGTTATTCCCAAGCATATTCTTTAAGGGTATGGTGTGTGATTGTTGTAGATTTGTGGGGTTGATATGAAAATATTGACATAGTGATAATCTATACTAACTTAGATTTTCACATTAGGAAATATTTTTCTTGATTCAAATGTGGAATCTATTCTTATAATTGGTTGATGGGGAACCCGAGTGATGTAACTCCTTTCCATGCTCAAAAAATGGGTTCAAAAGGAATGTATCTATTGTTTCAGGCCATAAATTATCATTTCTACATCAAATATTATTTTTCATAATAATTTATAAAAACTAATTAAGGCAGTAACATTATTACTAATGGTAATATTTCTCAATATTCATATTTCCCAATGCTTGTATACACCAATTGTCTAAATGCCAATTGTTAGATACCAATGATAACTTTTCCATTTATAATCTATATAAACGCCCCCATTAATCAAAATTTACAACATGATTCCAAAATGATTTTATAATTACTTTTATAATGTAAATTATATTCCCAATGTTTCATTTTCATATAACAGTTTTCATGAATGGTTTAATCATCCAAGATGTGTCTGAGCCTATAGAGTATAACATTTCATTGTCACTATTTTTTGGGTTTTATATCCCTGTAATGGTCATAAGAATTTTAATTTATATTATTTAATATCATGTATATATATATATTTCTATAATATTAGTTATATATAATTAAAATATCCTATATATTAATATAATAATTATGAAAAAGAGTTATTATATTAATCATAGAAGAAACACCTAGGTCTTACTTCCCCCCCCCCCCTTAAGAAATTATTTCCTTGAAATTGCCTCATTCCAAAAAAAAATCGGGTATTTATTCATCATTTCTTCATTGGTTCCCGTTGTACCTTCTCCAAACTTGATGTTTCTCGATAGGTATTTTATAATCCATGTTATATATTCGTTAACACGTGTTCCCTTCAATTGAGAATATTTATTGGTTCTTCTTCAAAAGATGAATTATATTCAAATTCTATACTATTGATATCAATTATATGTGTTGGGTAAAAAATATAATTTCATAATATATAAACATGAATTTCGTCGTGAGAATTAGAAATATTTTTTGTTAGTGATAATTTATAATTAACTAATCCAACACACTTCATAATATCAAATATTATAATGTATTTTGGGCCTAGATTTCCCATTTATTTTGATCCTCTTGACCACTTTCTTTGGATATGGCTTGGGAAATACATGAACCACATCATGATACTATATCTCTATACATCATATGTTAGAAATTTATGTTTTATCAACTCTAATTAGTCATTATGTGTTTATAATTCCCTTTTATATTTTCTATATTATACTTGACAATGTATGGTCCCAACTTTTTCCCTTATCCAAAATCATCCCAACATGTTGTAGTACTACACCTCTTTTCATAGAGAGCATAAAAAGTTTCCAATTGAATTCTTGAGTAGAAACTATTTTAATATGTTAATTTAGCATATTGAAGATGTTTATCCAATATCCATTGAAAATCAATTTATTTATCCTGTAACATGTAATCCAATGTTCATATAATCCTACTATACTTCCTACCTATTTGAGGATGATAAGATATTCACAGGTCAAATTATGTTTTCATATCGTTTTGAGGTTACCTATTGAATTTAGAGGTAAATCATGGATTTCTGTGAAAAGGAAATCAATAATAATACTCCATGTAGTTTCACTGTATATAGAATATTGAGGTGACCAAGGAATTCTAGGGAGAAATCCTCCCTTATAAGAATAAAATGCGAAGTGTTTAATAATCTATCAATGATCACCAATAGTTCATCATTACACATGGATGAATTCAGAAGGCTTTTGGTGAAGTCCTTAGTGATGTTATCTCACTTATATATAGGTATGGGTATTAGTTTCAATACCAATTAAAATTTTTTCTCTCCACCTTCCATTTTTGAAACCCCACAAAGCTCTTAGTATAATTGTAAATATCCCTTTTCGTATTATCCCACCAATACTAATCACGAAGGTCTCTATACAACATAGTGTTTATAGGGTGTATAGATAATTTATATAGATGAGCTTAATAAAACATCTCCTTTTTAATATATAGTATATATAGAAGTCATATCATTGTACTAGATTTCTATACACCTTCTTGATCAATATTATATTTTGCAAACATACCATTTTTCATAGCCTGTACCTTATTTGGTAATTAACAGATAACCTCTTTGATAATTATTCATATTACCTAGTAATTATGGTTGGGAAATAATTTTTTATATGATTGATGATGTCCCTTTACCTATGATTATATTGCGAAACCTTACTATGTCCTTGATTAGAGAATCTCCTTCAATCATCATAATTGTAAGAATATAAGGATCATTCCTACTCAATAAAACAAAAATATTGATTTATCTTTTATGGTGATATTTAAATAAACATTAACAGTATTTAACAAGCTCAAAATATCTCATTTTTCTCATATTAATTTACTTTTTTAATATATACATCAAAAAAATTTATTCCATGTATATATCACTGTCTTCCTATAAATTTAGTGCCTCCATATATTTAGAGAAATAAAAAATGTATCTAACTAAATTTTATGAGAATGATAACACTTTTCATGAGTTTTAATTATTGACATGCATAATTTATCACATTTTTATTTGGAATGTGGAAAATTCCAAACCATTTTAGATATGAATCACTATAGATAAGGAATCCTTATCTAATAGAGGACTAGGTTAGTACATATGAACTATTGTGCATCCTCTTCAATTCTGGGAAACATTATTCGCACTTCTTTTTCAAGAAAAAGTAAAATATATTTTAATATAACATGGTTAGTGCAATAGAATTTTATGAGAAGTTTCTCAAAAACCTTATGTAGTATCCTATTAGACAAAAGAAAACTATGAAAATTATTTAGAGATATAATATATTTCCACTCTTCTATAATATTTTTCTTTTCTACATTAAATGAGATTACTTCATTGGTAAGGCTGTGTCCCAATAATACAACTTTTATTTATAGAGAAACTCACATTTTATCAATTTTATACTTATATTTACTTCTTAAATGATTGTAATATTACCCTTAGGTAAACATCATGCTCTTTATGACTTTTTGAATATATAATAATATCATAAATAAAGAACACCACATATTAAACATTGTAGTCATTAAGGATTTTGTTCCTCATATCCATAAATATATAAGGACCATTAGTTAGTCCAAATAGTATAAAAAAGCTCATAATTCCCATTAAATGGTCACAAGGTGGTTATTATGATATATGTTTTCTTTCCCTAAACTAATGATACCCTCATCTGAGTTAAATCCTGGAGGATAATTGATCCCATAAATGTTGGTCAAAAATCATCAATCCTTAGGAGGGGATATATTTTTTATTGTGATCCCATTAAGATCTATTCTTCCAATTCATATCCACATTAATCAAAATTCCTTTTTCATAAATAAAACATCTTCTCTCTATTGATACACACTTGGTCGAATAAAACCATTCAAAAAAATATATCTATGTTCCTTCATTAATACCTCAATCTACGCATATAGAATTCAATATATGTTCACCGAAACTAGCTTGGAACCTATTATGAGGTCAATTTTGTACTTAAAATATCATCAAGGGAGAGTTATTAGTAACTATTTAGGTAATGCATCAATGTATTCATGAACAATGTGTACATCTATAATCAATAAAATTTATATTTCTTCTCCTTAATAATCCATAATTTCAATAAACATGGAAATATTATGTGGTACATATAAAGTATCAAGAAAGGATATTTATCCTTTTAAGATAACTACGTGTTATCCATTTACGATGATATAAATGTCCCTACATATCCAATTGATATTGGTAATATACTTTGAAATAAAATCCATCATTTGTATGATGTTAAATTCCACCATTGTAAGAACCACCATGTTTGTAGAGAGATTTCACTAACCATTGTTAAAATGGGGATACCAATATACACTTGATGTTTGAATAGTTCCTCTAGGAGTTTTAATAGAAAAATCTACCTATATCAGTTTAGGTATTATCCAGATGTTCTTTTCAAACTCGGATGGAAAAAACGAATTCCTAGAATTATAATCAAAGAATATACATTTAAAAATTGATTTTGTGATGAGAGTACCTACCAAAACATAATTTAGGGCCTCTACATTAGGCATTGTGATTGTGAATTTAAAATGTTAACCCCTTGGCCCATGCTGAGGATGATAGTGGTTTTCCTATATCATCATTTGATATAAACATTGATTATAGAAATTCATATTCTCAATACAATTTAATAATTACATAGATGGATTTTATTACACTTTCTTCCCTTTTTCATTTGAATTCTAAATTTGAGGCATCGCATTTATACAATATCTTTGAGCTATATGTCCATTTATTGAACACTTGTAGAACATTCCACTTTATTGAACACAATTTATGAATTTCTTCTTCCTAATTTTTTTCACTTGGGATGTTGTACTATTTTACTCTCTATATTATTTTTAATAAATTTCATCATCATTATATAATTTTCATTATTTCTATAAGTAAAATGGAAATCTCTGATCTCCATTTCAACATATAGAGAATATCGTCCAATCTCTTCATTATTCCCTAAGTCCCTTATTTCTAATTCGTTCCATAAATGGGGTTTCATTAAACCAATGAATTAGTAGATCCTCCAATAAGAGCTAATGATAATTCAGGAATCATATAACATAATCCATGTATAGTTCATCTCATAATTACCCAATGAAGTATTTTCTCCTTATTTCAAATCAATGAATTCCAATGTGTCATAAAACATAATTACCAGGGTTATATTAAAATGTATTATAAATAAGGTCATCCATAGAGACTAATTTATTACCCAATGCATTGGACTGATATCAATTTAAAATATTCATATGTATTAATTCTTGTGATTCACATTGATCATAATAAATCATATCATCATTATCCTCAGGAATATAAAGTCTGGTTTACTTATAAAATCAATTAGTATATAATAAGTGCTTTTAGACTAGAATCTTATTTCATTTTTATCCCACTGAAAGGGAATGTGGGGTTTTTACTTGAAACCCAAAAATAATTAAAGTATAATTATATCTAGGTTAACAACCATGGATAATGATGGGGTTTGGGTATATATAATATAAAATTTTTACATAAGTGTGAAAAATTAAATAAAATAAATTTCTAGCATGATGGTATACTATATGGATTAATGAAAGGATATAATGAGATTGAATAAATGTCTCCCATTAAAAAATAATGATTTGGAAAAAATGGTATAATAAAAAAGGGGTGTGAACATAATATAATTGTACACTTAAAAAAACCATGAAAGATCATCTTTAATTGAAAGGGAATGTGAGGCATCTCCTTACCTTAATGTGTTTCTTTCTTGAAATTGAGGATGGCACGTTAAGATATTTAAGAGGACTTGAAGGGAATATTTGGGAGAAAACATGACCATAAAATCATAGATAATGAGTCTAGAGTTGAGCGGAATGGAAAAATTCACTTGTACTTATATTAATAGATTATTAATTGATTTATAATTTCTTAATATCGTTCTTGGAATTCTTGTTTGTGGATAATGAAAAACCAATGTCTTATCCATGTTTTTTTCTCATTTTTTAGGGAATATAATTAAATTTGTATAGTATATTAATTTATTAGAAGATAAATCCATTTATAATATTACATTTCACATGGGAAATTAATTTTGGCACAAAATATTATTTTTAAAACCATAATTTCGATTTTAGACATCGAGATGTCATTTATAGGTTTATAAATTGATTTAAAACCATGAAAGTACATAATATTAATAAAAATAACATATCTTGGGTCATGAATTTAATATAATTGATTATTATAAAATTTTTATATATAAATAAAGTTATAAAATATAATAAATAAAAAAGACTATATTTTTACTATTTAGTAAGAAAGGGCGTATTTTTAAAATTTCTAAAAATCCCACGCTAACCTAAATGTAATATGTTGATTCCAAATATAATAGTAATTTCATAAAACTAATTTCCTAAAAATGATATTTTTATCATTTAAATATAAAAATAATTATTTATTAAAAAATAATTTTTTATTATATAATAATCTATCTGACATTTATAAAAACTTTCTAGTACATAATTCAAATAGAATTTCATTTATATTTTAATAAATATTTTTTAAAGTCTATTTAATAAAATTTAATTTTATTTTGAATAACTAACATAAAATAAAATTATATTTTATTTGAATACAAAATTATATTTATCAAATTTATCAATTGAGGTGTACATTATTAAATAAAATAATGATAAAAATTATGAAATTAATATTTCATTAATAAAGAGGAAAAACCACTTTTGTTATGGTAAAGACTTAATACCTAACCCCTTATTATACTAAAATATTTCTTATAGGTAATGTCTATGATGGTGGAAGTTTCATGGGGTGGGTGAGCTATCATTGTCTTATTGGTAATCTCTAAAAAATGAATTTCTCATATAAGAAATTTCATTCAAGATTCACATGTTGAAGAAATTCCAAGGATTAGTCATGATATATCCCTAGTGATGGTACCTCCCACCAAAGTAATTATAAATGAGCTTCAATATTAAAAACACTTTTTCTTAAGGCCATCAATTATCCTTTGAAATTCCATATTGTTATTATTATATGTCATATATATATATATTAATTGTTTTTATATTAACATCAATTTTTCAATATAATATAAAAGTTATTATTATAAGTGAGTTATTTTATTAAACAAAGAATTAGTTTATAGACCATTATACATCTGATATAGATTATTGAGAAATAACCAATAGGTTCTTTCCACTAAGTTTCTCCTTGGATTTGATAAATAATACAATAATTAAAAAGGATATATCTATGTATTATAGTTTTCTAGAACCCTGTTTTATGATTAGAGAGAACTTAGAGCTAAGTTTTATTCTTGGATTGAGGTTTTTGGATATAAGAATACCCTATAAATCTAAATTATTTAAAAAAACAGAAAAACTTAAATAATAATCCAAGAAACACAAAACATTCACATGATTAATGTCACGACCCGACCCTACCAGGGCTCGAGCTGCAACTTCCCCATTCCTGCCTCCATAGGCCAGGGGCTGGCAATAAGAGCCAAAGGCTAAACAACTTGGCGAGGCCTTTTCCAGAGTACCTGTACAGACACACACGTAGCCCACTCAATGCGGAAGTTTAGAGTAAAAGGAAAGGTAAAGTAGAAACTGCTATAAATAAACAACAAAGTGCATCGACCTCTAAACTTTACAAAGAAAGTGCTAAAGGTAAACTGAAAAGAAAAAGGTGTAAGACACGCACCAAACCAGAAAAGTTCCACAACCTAGAAACAGGTAAACAAAAGTAAAACAGCTCGGAGATTACCACACCTGGAACCCAACTACAACCACCACACGTGGTCCAAGCTCCTGAAATCCTAATCTTCTCTGACATCATGAACAACCTGTCTATCGTCTACATGGGCACACCAAGTGCGGGAAAATCCCAAGCAGGGGTGAGTATAAAAATACTCAGTAGGATGCCTTGAAGGCTCGAGGGAGAAACAAAGGAGGTACTGAAGAGGTGAGAAGTAGATAAAAAAGGGAGAAGTAAAATAGTACAACAGAGAGTGCAGTAAAGAGTACAACTCAACCCAACAAGAGCAAGGATGTAGACTCGTCCAAACACAAGGAGCTAGAAATGGTGATAAGATGAACTTCTCATCGAGTCTTCACTACCTATAGTAGGAGAGTAGACTCTTCCAACAATGTGAATCTAGACACGGAAAGCACATGGAATACCCCTCACATCTTCGCCTCTCCTGGAAGGACAGTAACCAAAACCTAAGAATTGGGTACTGGAACAAGGTATACATATACATATGCTCTGTCAAGAAACCCGAAGAAGATCGTAAGGGGATCTCAGTCCCGTATCTAAGCCCAAGAAAGTGAGTAGCCAACAGTCCCAGAAGTGGACACCATAGATGACCTGTACCCCGCATGTCTGCCTCGAACTTCAAGTCAAGGGGCTCAAATCATCACACCTTGACATTATCCACTTTAGGCGGCACAGACTCACCCACACGGTTTTAGGTCATGTCACAAGGACGCGTCTCCGTGTGGAAAGAGCCTCTCATACTTGAGTGTTCTGGGTGAGCATCAAACCACAAATCATGACTGTCACACAGTCGAGAGGTCTTCTCAAAGTAGACGGGTTCCCACTGCCAATGCCCACAAAAGGGTAATCCGCTAGAGGGAGACTAGGAACCACTTTGGCTATCCCTGCTGCATGGTACCCCACTGGCCATCCCTGATGGATGGTACACCACTGGCCATCCCTGTTGGATGGTACCTCACTGGCCATCCATGGTGGATGTTACCGCACTAGCCATCCATGATGGATTGTACGCCACTGGTAACCGAAACACGTAGCGAATGATCGTATAAGGAAGATATGATCTTGATACATAGCTAGAGGTTATGCGCCCAGGGCTCACTGGGGGCTCCATACCCTACTATAAACAACCTCCTGGGTAGAGGATCGGGGCCCGCGTAATGTGTTGGTCACCCCTATACCCAAAGAACTCTACCAGGGTACACGAAGGGATGTGAGGATCTTCTCGGGCCTCTCACAGTGATCATGCTCTAATCTGCTGAGTCACTGTCAAAGCGGTCGGAGACAAATCATTACAGAAAGATGGAAAACACCCACACTATACGAACACACGTAGCCATGAACGATGCCGCAGTACAGTGAAAGGGATTTGATACTGAAACCCGTCATATCAGAATAAATAGGAAAACCCAAACAACTCTACCAGCCAATCCATTGAGAACAGAAATAGGGGGAACCCAATCAACCCTGCTGGTTAAAACCATCGAGAACAGAAGGACTCTCTACATCGTGAGAGGTCAAAGGTACATAAGTAAGTACACAATGCACACATAGGGCCCACACGATTTGTGACCCAACTCATCTCCAAACCAAGCGAACAAACGATCTCAGGTACAAACTACAACATGTACCTCTAAGCATTCCCGTATAGTCCTAGAGTATACTACATCTCTAGCCCAAAGGCTATCATGCACACTACACCCTACGTCAATGTGAAGGGGGGAAATGTAATTTCGCCAACCTGTATCCTCCACATCCCTATCACGACCAACCACATCTCGTTATACAACAAATTCGCTCACACGATAGTGAAAATGATCTCATTCCAAGGGTTCGCTTCTGAACACAATAAGAAGAACCACCACCAGAGCACCTTTCATATTTACACATTTAATAAGATCACGTAAGAGGCTCTGCTGGCCTGAACAGACTAAACCTTTGTAATCCTCACGGAAAAACACGCGATATTGACTATCTACTCGCCTCAAAAGAATATCCGACATAAAAGTCGTCTAACACCACTTTACGCCTGAATGGCGTCCCATGGTCCCGAGCCTCGGCCCCGAAAACAGTCAGGTGCATCGCACCATTATGATCTCCTCGGAAAGACACGTCAAATTTACTACTCACTTGAGTGCAACGGATATCCAGAGAAAGAAATGAATTTCGACATACCACACACGAGCGGTGATTCGTGGGACCCACATCCCAGTCCTGAAGCACAACAAACGATTCACACCATTGCGATACTCTCGAAAAAGTACACAAGATTGACTATCCACTTGTCCGAATCGGACACCCAGTGAAGAAGATAGAAATCACCACCAACTCCCAAAACGTCCCCCATGGGGCCCGCACTATCGTGCAGAATTAAAGCAGGCAGATTGCACCATTGAAATGCCCTCGGAAAACACCCAAAAATGACTACTCGCACACCCCGAACGGACAACCGATGAGAATGTTGCTAACGCTGCTCGCAGCATAAAAGACGGGCCGTGGGGCCCACGTATGAACTTCGGCTTCGATGCCCGAAAATTATTTAGAAATATTTGCATTGACGCTAGGGTAACAACACCGCTGACGATGCTCAAAACGGTCATTGGATGCGCTCACGCCATCCGAAAGAAGACTCTCGGGAAAAAGTGCTAAACTACTTAACCAACGTGTCGCTCTGCCGAGCCCCCGTCCTGAGAATTAAAAATTTCTGAAACCATCTCAAAAGCACTGTCTGGATCCAAGGATCACTTTGCCGTAGTCGGCGCCCAAATCAGACGCCTTGAGAATGATTTATTATTTATAAATCATTTTCATAATAATAATAATAATATTATTATTATTATAAACTTATTTTGTTTTATTATTGTTATTATTATTTTATTTAAACTAGACCGGCCAACTGGCCGGTCTTTCTGCGTCGCCCAGCAGGACCCACAAACCGCGGGTCCCTGTTTCCTCCCCACCCTCGAGGTGCTGCCTCGGGGGTCTTCTCCGACTGCGATAGGGTCGCAGCCGCCCCTCGCCTGCAGCGATCAGATGCGACACCGTCGCGGCCATAGAATGCCTCTCGGCTGGCTCCGCATGACGCTAGCACCCCGGCCGCCTGAGCCGCTCGACCGCACCACCTTCCGAGGCCTAGCCTTCACCTACCCACTGAGCCGCACGCCCAGCCACAACGGCTCCCCTACGCCACTCGACAGCACGACTCCTCTGGCCGCGCACCATCCTCGGCCAGCCGGAGACACCTGACACCGCCCGACCGCCTGCTACTTCAACTCAAACCCCCAACCGCAACCGATGCGTGATGCCTGAACCTCTGTTGCGCCCCCCAAGCTCCGGCCACTGCCCTTGCCGGAGTTGTGACTTCCAACGACCGTCACCACCACTCTGGTGGCACAAAATCAAAACCAAACACGGGTTCGGGATCCTCGGAGTGAGGCCTTCACATCGCCTGGATCTGATGAACGATCCGACTAGATTGGCGCGTCCAAAAATTTGGACGAAGAAAGCCCAAGATTGACATATAAAATGGGGCTCGGGCATTGGCTGTGTTCATTCGGCCAATGCCCCAAATTCCAAAATTTTACAATTTAAAACGATGCAAATTGATGAAACCTACCGAAAATGAGAAAGGTGCAAAACTGAACAAGAATCCTACCTCTTTGGGCCTAGCCCGATGCTTCGCTACGATCCACCAGCTACAAAACCATGGAGAGGAGGAAAGGATGGATGGGAGCTTGAGGGAGAGATGTGGTTCCGCCAGGGGGAAGAAATGGGGAAGGAGAGTGGTGGGTTGGTTTAAATAAAGAAATATTAATTAAAAAAGTAATTAATTTAAACCCCAAATTTAACCCACATCCGAAACTCTCGACGAGGTTGAGGTTAAGCCTCCCATAGGGTAAAAACAACCTCCCGAGCACAACTGAGGTCTCATAATTTTATTCTAAGGCCTCGTTCCAATGTTATAAAACTTAACGCTTGAGATCGCTAAATTACGAAAATGCCCCTGGCGGCATTTTTCACAGAAGGCCCGCACCCGTGAAATTTACCCCCTCTTAGGGTAAAAAGAATGCTCTAGAGTCAACGGTACCCTTAGTTTTCCAATCTGAGCAACCATTTAAGAGACACCTGAGTTTAACCATTAAACAAATAAAGTAATTATTTTCATTATCCGTTTAATGTTCCGTTAATGGGAGAGGGGTGCCAACATCCCGCGCCGACATGTTATATGTCATTCCAACAGTAAAAACCCCATTCCAGACCCATACGTACTCTTAGATTTAGGATTCGAATTACTGTTTAGGTGTTATCCCATTTATTTGGCATGCCCTGTGTGAATGCACTGAAAATTTAATTCCGGCCACACCGGGGCTTGTAATCGCACGTCGTCTAAAAGCTATACTCTGGAATAACCTTAATAACATTCCAAAGTATTTTATAGCAAAAAACAAGGTTCGTAAATCATTCCCTCATTCAATCTTTTCATCCCCGAAACTCAAAACCAGGGAATAACATAGGGTACTAAGCCCGCACCGGGCTCTTCCGTACCCAGAAAAACTCTTGCACAGTCCCACGTCACCGCACATATACCAAAGGATTTGATTGGTTCACACAAGGGCTTCCGTTCCTAATGACGTGCATAGGAGCATGCACACTTCTTTTCAGGTGAGTCACATGGGAGATGTTGTGCCCCCAAACCAGCCTTTGGAATTTGGGCAAGGCGGTAGGGAACCTCTCCATCCCTTCGCATGGACTCAAATGGCCCGAAGGCCCTCGAAGGTAGCTTACCTCCCTGGCCAAACCCCTACATTGCACACCGTGACTGGAATCACCATTTGGACCTTAGACGAAGCCCGATGATTCCATCCTTCAGAATATCTATATATTAAAACAACCAAGGATATCCGATAACGTAAGGTTTCTCAGTCAATATCTCGCAACCAAGACTCTATTACACACTTGGAAAGCGAAGGATTCGACACCATAGAGTAATGAAAAAGGTCCCATGCCTTTAACCTTACAAACATAGGGTTAGACCGACGCCCCGTACCACCCTAGTAACAACTCAAACAAGGAGCAGGGAGAAAAATAATTTCACGCATAGAGTCTAACAATTATACTGCAAGAAGTAGAAGAGCTATAAAGTGTACCTCTTTTCACCTCATGCTCTGAAGGATCGTAGAAATCCAAATCTTACGGCTGTCAGCGGTCCCAACTGTCAGCTCTTGGAGCCTGACGTGGACTGCCTGGTGGTAATGGGAAGTCCTTGTAATGTCATCCTCCACTACAAACTCCTCCCACACCACTTATAGAGCCACCAATTTAGGGACTACTCCGATCACGACGTTGCCTCCGTCATGGTGGTGCACCTGCTGCCTGCCCGATATTCTCAACGTGCCATGATGGCAGTCCCGCACCAGGTAACCTTTCCCATTGCAAGAATAACAATAACCCTCTCTGGGCTGCACTGGTGCCCTTCGACACCACTGTGGTGTACGACCACGCCCCTATGACCGGTTATTGAAAAGGCACCTTCATTGAGGTTCAATCACTTGACGCCCACTAGCTACGACAGACGTCTTGGCTCTGTCGATCCTACTGCCACCACCAACTGTAGAACATGACATGAAGCTCTCTGTCACTAACGCCTGCTCTAGCACCCCGACATATGTGGGAATGCCCAAGGGTAATATAAAAACATTAATCTCTCTGTGGATACCCTTCTCGTACTTCTACACTCGGAAGTTGTCATCATGGACCATGTCTGGGAAAAAGTGTGCATGGTCTGCGAATCCAGTGGCATACTCATTCACTACCATCCTCCACTGCCGAAACTGTAGGAGCTCCTGGATCTGAAGGGAGTGTAGGCAGGAGGGGTAAAACTCCTCACGAAACAATAGTAGAAAGTCACCCCACGAAAGCGACAACTCGTAAAGAAACTGAGTCCCCAGACTCCATCAACACCCAGCTGCTCTGTGGAAAAGGCTGGCTGCCAAAGCCACCATAAGATCTGTCAGCGTCTACACAAGCCCAAAGAGGTGAACCACTGTCTCTAGCAAAAACCTCTGCTACCCGAGGGTCTGGCTCACCAGTGAACCTCAACGGTCTCTTTTTCTAGAACTCACGGAGCGGGCTCAACCTGCGCTCAAACTTAGAATGCTCTGCTGAAGCTATCTGATGCTCAGCAGGTGGGGATGCTGCTACCAGCCCACCCAAAGAAATGGAATCACATGATGGGTCCTAGTCTGAGGCCTTGTATCTCACAGGGTCGTCGTCACAAACCAAAGCTGGTATCCTGGCTGTCTGTCTTCGCGGAGACTTCCTGAATGCCATCAAAGAGTGTTGTGATCAGATGAGCATATATGTATATAATAGTAACAACAATGTGTATCTGAAACAAGAAGCACTTTCAAGACTCAATCCTATATGATTCGCAAACCAATTTTCCCTACAACGAGTGTCTAATAATGCTGAGTCGACAAGCGTGTTATAAGGGTCTTGGTGAATGGATACGTCGGTCGCCGCACCATCACTGGACTCCCTGGCCTGAGAGCAAATCTAAATACATGTCGACATTTTTGCCATAAATCCCAACCAATTATTTTTTAGGGACGTCCGCACAACATCCCAGGGAACGAAACATCTCTGATATCACTTTGTCACGAACCTACCATACCCGGGCTCGAGCCTCACCTACCCCAAGCCTGCCTCCATAGGCTAGGGGCTGGTGACAAGTGCCAAAGTCTAAACAACTCAGGTATGCCTTTTCATGAGTAACTATACTCACACACACAACCCACTAAATGCATAAGTGCCGAGTAAAAGGAAAAGTAAAGTACCAACTGCTATAAATAAACCACTATGTGAACCGACCTCTAAATAGTACAAAGCAAGTGCTGAAGTTAAACTAAAATGGAAAAGGGGAAAAACACGCGCCCAACCAGAAAAGTGCCACAACCCAGCATCATGTTAACAAAAGTAAAATAGCTAGGAGAGTCCCACACCTGGAACCCAACTACGACCACCGCACGCAGTCCAAGCTCCCGAACTCCTAAGCTCCTTTGACGTCACGATCAACTTATCCATTGTCTGCAAGGGAACACCTGGTGCGGGTAAAGCCCAAGTAGGGGTGAGTATAAAAATACTCAATAAGATTCCTCGAAGGCTCGAGGGAGAAACAAAGGAGGTACTGAAGAGGTGAGCAGTAGATCAAATAGGGAATTTAAAGGATTACAACCGAGA
This sequence comes from Viscum album, assembly GCA_963277665.1. Classification (NCBI taxonomy): domain Eukaryota; kingdom Viridiplantae; phylum Streptophyta; class Magnoliopsida; order Santalales; family Viscaceae; genus Viscum; species Viscum album. The sequence goes on from OY728131.1 coordinate 137,745,748, forward strand.
GTGCAGTAAAGAGTATAACTCAACCCAACAAGAGGAAGGAAGTAGACTTCTCCAAACACAAGGAGATAGAAATGGTGAGAAGATGAACTTCTCGTCGAGTCATCGCTACATATAGCAGGATAGTAGACTCATCCAACCACGAGAATCTAGACACGGAAAGCACATGGCATACCCCGCACATCTTTTCCTCTCCTAGAAGGAGAGTAACCGAAACCCAATAAGTGGGTACTGGAACAAGGTATACATATACATATGATCTGTCCAGAAACCCGAACAAGATCGTAAGGGGATCTCTGTCCCGTAGCTCAACCCAAAAAAGTGAGTAGCGAACAGTCCTAGAAGTAAACACCATCGATGCCTAGTATCCCATACGTCTTCCCCTAACTACATGTCAAGGGGCTCAAATCACTACACCGTGTCACTATCCTCTTTGGGCGGCACTGACTCTCCTGCACAGTTTTAGGTTGCGTCACAAGGATGCGTCTCAGCGGGGAAAGTGCCCCTCGTACTTGATATCTCTGGGGGAGCGTCAAGCCACTCCTCATCACTGTCACAAAGTTGAGAGGTCTTCTCAAAGTCGACGGGTTCAAACTGACTAGCCCCATAAAAGGGTAATCTGCTGGAGGGAGACCCAGAACCACTTTGGCCATCCCAGTTTGATGGTACCCCACTGGCCATCCCTACTGGAAAGTACACCATTGGACACCCCTGCGGGATGGTACCTCACTAGCCATCCCTGCTAGATGGTACCACGCTAGCCATCCCTACTAGATGGTACACCACTGGTAACCGAAACACGTAGAAAAAGATCACAGAAGGAAGAAATGATCTCAAAACACAACTAGGGAGTCTGTGACTAGGGCTCTCTGGGGCTCCGTACCGTACAAGAAACAACCTCTTGGGTAGAGGATTGGGGCCCCCATAATGTGTTGGTCACCCCTATACCTAATGAACTCTACCAGGGTACACTAAGGGATGTGAGGATCTCCCCATACCTCTCAGGGCGATCATGCTCCAATCCGTTAAGTCATTGTCGAAGAGGACCGAGACATCTCACTCCAGAAAGTGGGAAAACAGCCACACTGTACGAACGCACATATCCATAAACGATGTCGTAATACGGTGAAAGGGACATGATACTGAAACCTCTCATAGTTGAAGAAACATGGGAACCCAAACAACTCTGTTGAACAAACCATCAATAACAGAACCAGGGGGAACCCACTCAACTCTACTGGTCGAACCCATCGAGAACAGAAGGAACCTCTACATCAAGAGAGGTCAAAGGTATGTAAAGAAGTACACAACACACACATGGGTCCCACACGATGTGTGGCCCAACTCATCTCCAAACCAAGTGACCATACATTCTCATGTGAAAACTATAACAAGTACCTCCAAGCATTACCGTATACTGCTAGAGTATACTAAATCTCTAGCCCAAAGGCAATAATGCACACGACACCCTATGTCAACGCAAAGGGATAGAATGTAATTTCTCCAACATAATTCATCCACGGCCCTAGCATGACCAACAACATATCTTTAGACATCAACTTTACTCACATGAGAGTGAACGTGATCTCATTCCAAGGGTTCGATTCCGAACACAGTAAGAAGAACTGCCACTAGAGCACCTTTCATATTTCCATATTTAATTTGATCACGTAAAAGGCTCGGCTCGCCTGAACAGACTACACCGTTGTAATCCTCACGGAAAAACACATGAGATTGACTATCTACTCTCCTCCAACAAATATCTGATGTAAAAGTCGTCTGACACCGCTTTACACCCGAACGACATCTCGTGGTCCTGAGCCTTGACCACAAAAAAAGTAGGGCGCATCACACCATTTTTATCTCCTCGAAAAGACATGTGAAATTAACTAGTCATTTGAGTGCAACGGATATCCGGAGAAAAAGATGGATTTAGCTGTACCGCACACGAGTGATGCTTCATGGGACCCAAATCCCGGTCCTAAAGCACAACGAATGGATCACACCATTGGGATCCTCTCGAAAAAGTACACAAGAATTACTAACCACATGTCTGAATTGGACACCCGGTGAAAAAGATGGAAATCACCGCCAACACCCAAGATGGCCCCTGTGGGGCCCAAACTATCATGCAGAATTAAAGAGGGAAGATTGCGCCATTGGAATGCCCTCATAAAAACACCCAAAAATGACTACCCGTATTCCCTGAACGGACATCCAATGAGAATGTTTCTAACACTGCTCGCAGCGTAAAAGACGGGCCGTGGGGCCCACGACTCAACTCTGGCTTCTATGCCCGAAAATTCTTTGGAAATCTTTGTCTTGACACCATGGTCACAACGCCACTGACAACGCTCAAAAATGGACTTAGGATGCGGTCGCGCCATCCGAAAGAAGACTCTAGAGAAAAAGAACTAAACTACTTAACAGACGTGTCGCACTGCCGAGCCCCCGTCTCGGGAATTAAAAATTTCTGAAACCATCTCAAAAGCTCCGTCTCAATCCAAGGATCTCGTCGCCGTAGTCGGCGCCCAAATCAGACTCCCTACAAATGATTTATTATTTATAAATCATTTTATTAATAATAAGAATAAAAATGATAATATTATTATTATTATAAACTTATTTTGTTTATTATTATAATAATAATAATAATTATTATTATTATTATTTTTAAACTAGACAGGCCAACTGGCCTGTCTCTGTGCGTCGCCGAGTAGGACCCGTGATCCGGAGGTCCCTGCATCCTCCACACACCCGAGGTACTGACCTCAGGGGTCTTCTCTGACCGTGATAGGGCCGAAGTCGCCCCTCGCCTCCAGTGATCCGCTGTGACACCACCGCGGCCGCTAGCTGCCTCTCTGCCGGCTCCACCTGATGCTAGCGCCCTGGCCTCCTAAGCTCCTCGATCGTGCCGCCATCTGAAGCCCAGCCTTCAGCTGCCCACTGAGCCACATGCCCATCCACAACGTCTCCCATACGCCGCTCGACCACACGGCTCCACCGGCCGCGAACCGTCCTCGGCCAGCCGGTGACACCCGACACCGCTCGGCCGCCTGCCGCTTCCACTCGAACCCCCGGCCGCAACCGCTGCCTGACGCTCGAACCTCCATTATAGTACCCTAAGTTCCATCCACCACCCTTGCCGGAGCTGTGACTTCGTGTGACCGCCACCACTACTCTGGTGGCCCAAAATCAAAAGAGAACACAGGTTCAGGATACTCGGGGAGAGGCCTTCGTAGTGCCTTCCCCCAATCAACGATTTGACCAAATTGGCGCGTCTGAAAATTTGGATGAAGAACACCCAAGATCAACATATAAAATGGGGCTCGGGAATTTTCTGTGTTCATTCAGCATACACCCCAAATTTGATAATTTTAGAATTTAAAATGATGAAAATTGATGAATCCTCCAGAAAATGACAAAGTTGAAAAACTGAACAAGAATCCTACCTCTTTGGGCATAGCCTAAATCTTCACAACGATCTGCCGGCCGAAACACCTTGGAGAGGGGGAGAAGATGGAGGGGAGATTGAGGGAGAGAGGTGGTTCCGCTAGGGGTAGGAAATTGGGAAGGAGAGGGGTGGGTTGGTTTAAATAAAGAAATATTAATTGAAAAATTAATTAATTTAAACCCCCAATTTAACCTACATCTGAAACTCTCTATGGGGTTGAGGTTAAGCCTCCTATATGGTAAACACCACTTCCCAAGCACAACAGGGGTCTCATAATTTTAATCTAAAGCCTCCTTCAAAAGTTATAAAACTTAACGCTCGAGGCTGCTAAATTACAAAAACACCCTTGGTGTCATTTTTCACAGAAGGCCCGAAACCGGGAAAGTTACTCCCCTCATAGGGTAAAAAGCACTCTCTGGACTGAACGGTGCCCTCATTTTTCCAATCTAATCAACTGTTTAAGAGACACCTAAATTTAACCATTAAAAGAATAAATTAATTATTTTAAATATCTGTTTAGCGTTCCGTTAATGGACGGGGGGTCCAACGTCCCGCACCGACATGTTCTATGTTGTTCCTAGGGTAAAAACCCCATTGCGGACCCATCCGTACACTCAGATTTAGGATCCAATTTACTGTTTAGGAGTTATCCCATTTATTTGGCATGCCCAGTGTGAATGCAATGGAAATTTAATTCTGGACACACCGGGGCTTGGAATCGCATGCCGTCTGAAGGCGCTACTCTAGAATAACATTAAGAATATTCCAAAGTCTTTTATAGAAAAAACCGGTTTCTTACAATTAATGAACATTTTATTAATATTTCAAGACATTAAAAATAATTTATTTTTTTCTATTAAAATTTTTATCAATAAAATAAATACATCAAGTGATTATACTCATCATAATTTTCATGTGTGGATGAATAAACAACCATTATAAAAAATGTATATGTGATGGAATGAAGCTAGGATGTTATCATATAATTTGTATAGTCATGAGAAAATCAACGACATAGTAACCCTCACCATGTCGTGGTCTAAACCAAATTTTATAACCAAGAAATTTAGTGTTAAATATAAAAAAGAATTATTTTTGGTATCTAATTATTGGATTTTATGAAAATTAAGGCAAATTTGTTTTAGGATAATTGTTTAATAAACTATTTTTAATTCATAGACATTCAATAAGGAAGGATTTCATTGAAAAATATGGCATTTGATAGTTTGGTTTGATATGGGTTAGTATGATTTGATACTTGTAGGCAGTGGGCATGTCTTAGTTATACTACCCTAACTCAAATGAAAGTATTTATAAAAAAATAATTATCTTCATATATCTATGCCATGTTTATCTCGAGATGAGGTAATGATTTAGTGTGTAATGATTAGTCAGGAATGATTGAATAATTTTTGATGTGAATTCAGGATAACATGGTGGGCCAAGAAATAAAATCATTAATGTAATATTTTGTAATTGACAAGAAAAAAATTGAGAAAGTTATTATTAATGTTTTATTCATTAAAAATTAATAGTTTCATCACAACTTGGAATGATTCTTTGAAATTCATTGTGGTGATTGGATGTCCAAATTTGATTGATTGATTTATGAAGGGGTTTTTAGCTTGTATGATTTCATGTAGAAAATATTGGATGAATTATAGGGAAATACAGTTCATTATAATATTAGAAAATTTAAAAGAAGATGAAAATAAAGGTAATAAAGGTCACATATGAATTAAAATTCCTTGTGTAGGAGTAAAGATGCAATAAAATATATTAAATATGAAATTAGAAATCTATCAAATATTATAATGAGAATTTATGAATCTTAATATGAATAAATAAAAAGTTACAGACTCAAATAATGGTAAATGAAGTTTATGTTTATATAACAATGTTTGAACTAGATAATAGAAAAATTACCTTTGAAATCTAAATTCCTGTAAGATTATTTTTAAAATATTTAAAGGAAGTGTATTTTTAAATCTAGTTTGAGTTAGATAAATCTATAATATCTTATCCTATGTAAGAATAAAATAGATCTCATAGAATATTAAATTATTAAAATAAAACACATTAAATATTAACATAAATGTATTAAAACACACATGAATTTCACCAATAGTATATATATATAGTTTTAAAAATGTATTTATATGAATATTTATTTGGTATGTTTAACTGATTGATTTCTATGAGAATCGAATAATTATATATATTGTTAAAATCAAGAAAATTTAAAGTAATATTGATTTAATAAATATCAGGGAATAAAAAAATATTTTTCCTAATTTTGAATATTATATAATTAAATAAATGTCCAAAAAATATATACTGATTTCAATGTAATTATATTTAGAAAATAATTAATTGATGACTTTTAAGATAAATGGTGAATAAATTTTAGTAGTTTTTAAAATGTTAATACTATGAATTTTAGAGATCTTGAGATTGCATGGTGGTGATTTGGTGTTAAAATGTCTTTAATTAATTTTAATTAAAATATATTTGTAGATAAATGAAAATTTAAATAAAGGTTTAAATGGTGGAAAAGATCGATATTTAAATATATTTTGAGTCAAGATATCTAGTGAAATAAGTAGTTTTTTTATTATTAATTTGAATAATATAAGGTGAATTTTTTTTGAGAAATGGTTTAACAAAAAAATGATATAATAATTGGGGAATGTTTTAGAGAAAAATTATATATATTGTTTATTGTCAAATAAAGGATAAATTTGTCAATTTTTGGTGTTTTTTCGTAATGAATGTTATGTATTTATTAACAATTAAACCTGTTTTACACATGAAATAACTCATACAATGAAAAGAAAAAAGTATGTTCCCAACCATTGTATGACGATTTGATAAATTTGGTGGCTTAAAAAAATGATCATTTAAATTTAGGATAATAATTAAGCTTGATATATATATATATATATTGAAAGAAAATTAAGACAACATATAAACAAAAAAATTGATGTCTATATTTTCAAAAAAGAGATGAATATATTTCAAAATTTTGTTTTTCAAGAAAATAAGGAGATTAAAAATTTCTAATCACATTTATATTTTGAATATAATGATTAAATAAAATAGTTTTTTAGTGTAGAATAATGACTATCTATATGAGGGAAGTCAATATGGAATTTATGCAGAAGAAAAATATCAAACCCATAAAAAGATAGTTTATTCCTATATATATTTACAAGGAATAGGAATACACAGTATGTTGAAATCATTTAGAATATGATCAACTAGATTGAGGTGAAATTGGATCAAAAATAATCAATGATTATGTCTTAGATTATGAATGGGGTATCAGTACCATACAATGATCATAATGTTAAATTCATATTTATAAACTATTAATGATACACTAATATAAATAAATTGAATAAGGCATTCTGAATATATTTTGTACAAGAGAAGAAGATGGAGTTCCCCTTGGGTGATGAGTAATGTGGCCCTAAAATATTATTGAGAAATAATCCTTGGCATGGAGTGATAGTGATAAAAACATCAACCCATCAATAATATATATAGTGTATTTTGGAATGTTGTCACATTTTCATTAGGAAATTCCTAGACATATCACATTGTGTTGTGCTTCATAAAATCATCATTTTATTTGTGATTTCATTTTATACATCTGTTTATGTTTTGGTGAGGGCACCATCCAAAGTGAGAGATTAAGTGACTTTTTCTAATAAGTGAACAAGATCCATAAATTTGGAGAATAATATAAACAATAATTGTTTCAACTGGAAAATACCCTCATTGAATCCACTCTAAGGGTAAAAGATCAATTTTCCCCCATGTATTATAATATCCAAAAGTTTTTGATTTGATGTTTAATTTTAGAAAATTTTCATATTTATTTCATATATGGATTAGATGACTAGAATTGTTTTTAAAAGAACCATGTATGATGGATAGAATTATTAAATGTTTTCAATTCTACATACCTTACATAAAAATTTCATATAGTATATAATTATATATAGTATTTATGAAAATAAAAATGAGCTAATTGGAGATGCAATGATTATGAAGACATTGGATTAAATATTGAAAAATATGTAATCTAAGTAAAATTATCATTTTGAAACTTCTATTTTAATATTGAAATATTTATACATTATTTATTGAAAATTAGTTGAATGAATGGTAATTTATATGTCTCTATAAATGTTGGATATCAATTTTATTATATAAATATAAATGAGGGGAATAATTACATATAATATTATTTTAAAAAAATCTCCCTGACAATGGTAATGAATTTTAATTATATTAAAAAAATAATTTTTTTTCAATTTTTGGAAGATAATTACATATATTTAATTTCATATTCCTTTATAGGGGTATAAGTTTATTATAGTTCTATAGAAAATTTTAAAATGATGAAACATCATCTCTCTAGAATATGTTCATATAATAATCAAAATGAGATCCAAGTCAGATGTGATAAGCTGGATCAACTTGAAATCACACCCATCGTAAATTACACAATTATCATTAATTTTTAATTATATAATAAACGATATCTACTTCAATAAATTTATAATTAAGTTGGAATATATATCGTAATAATTAAAGATCTCAATTTATGTATTATCCAACTTGATTCATTGGTTTAAAAATGATAAATTATATATCAGACTCCTGATTAGAAGTATAGTATATTCAAAAAAAATTAAAGTAGGAGGATATAATGTATACTGATTTTTAGTATAAGAAATAATTATTAAAATAAAAGTTGGATATTTATACCACAAACATCAATATTAGAATCTGAAACCACGTTAACTATCATGGGAAATTGTTTATTTTTACTGACCACTGGAATTTATAAATATATTGAAATATTAAAAATTAATATAATTTCAAGAAGAAACCACTAATTATCATGTGATATAGGATGCCAAAAATAAAAATTATATTTTTTTACATTGTAAAATAGGTTCACCAACTCGAATGTATGCATAAATGGAATAAACAATTATGTACAAAGAATAATTAGCAGGTTATACATATCATTCCTCATAAAAATAAAAAATTGAAAGTGAATATGAAGGTAGATTATTATAATGAACTAATGAAGGATTTGAATGTTTATAAGGATCTGATATTGATAAACAAATCTAACATAATTTTTATGTATATCAATTGAAACAAACATGAAATTTTATTAAGTGGTATCACTAATTATATTCCATGAGAAGATATGATTGATAGTGTAATATCACTCCAATGACAGAGGATGCATGAAGAAAGATACAATGAAAATGAAAAAAAAGAAGTGAAACTTATAGGTGGGAATTATGTCACATGTAACACCCCATGATTTCACAGTACGCTTCCCTTTGAATAATACAATAGCATGTGTTGTACGCAACTTCGAGTTCTAACACACCACAACCAATCAAACTAGAAGCTATGAATAGTAATACCCACTTTTTGAAAATTTATAAATTTTATCTTTCAAAATAGACTTCATTTTTTTTGGAATATCGAAATTATCTTAGCGTGACATTCTGGTATTTTTCTAAAAACATTCAAATTTTGATGAATAGTGAAATACAATAAGTTATAGTTTAAAACCATATTTTTATTTAAATAATTATTTATTTTTTTTAAATTTATTTTAGGTCAAAATAGATACATAATACCTATATAAGTTCAATGTAATTCATTGGTGTTAGTTTATAATAATTTTTGATATATATATATTTTATTGAACTTTTTACCCTCTTTTACCCACCTCCTAGGAGTATTTGTAAATTTTCATAAAACATAATTTTACAAATTCTGTGAGTTGAATTTCAAAAACTCGAGAGACATAGTTGATATCAGTAAGTAAAATGTGGTTCAATAAGATGAAAATAATTTTTGGTGAATAGTTAATTTTTAATTTTTTTACCACTGTTAAAAAAAGAGTAATTAAGTGTAAAAGTGATATTATTATTACCCTAAAACATGTCATAATTCTATTGTATGAGTATAATTGGACCAAAAAAAACTTTAGGAATAAAATATGATCCTTTAGGTTCACTTGTATTAGATTAGGACATTTATTATTATTTTATTCAAAGAACAGTTAAATATGTTAAATTCAATGTTTAATAACTAAACCATTTCTAATATATTGTTAAACATAAGATAAATTAGACTATAAATAATAATTAGAAATCTAAAAATATTTCCTACATAATTTATTTTATTTATATTTTTTAGACATTAAATAATTTTTTTTATGACACAATGATGATGTAGTAAATACTTAATTCATAAAATATTAAAATAATTGATATTATAAATATCCATATAACTGTAATTTGAGACTTTTTTTAAATTATTCTAATTTTATAGGTTAATATTACATGTTAGGGTTGGTTATATGAATTTTTTCGTAGTAATAATGCTGTTATAAATTTAGTAAAAACAAAATACCAAATAGTGTCAAAATTGACATAAAATATTTTTTAAAAAAAATATAATATTATTAATTGATATTATATTCATAAAAATATAAATATTAGAAAAAATTCTTATATAATTATAGTTTTATCAATGATGAACCACTTGGGGTTCACTTTGAAGTATACTGTATGTCTATTAACCATATAATATAAAAATACAAAGAGACATGGTAAATGTCAAACTATTTAACAAAGAGTTAAATCTAAAAGATAAAGATAATATAGTGACCCAAAACTATCTAAAACCTATTGGTTGAGTGCTTTGAGACCCATAACCACCTTATACTTTAGATAATTCCTAGCTTTTCCAAAGGTGCCCCTCACCCCTCTTATAAAAGGGCACTCCCCCATCCCTCAAATTCACACCTGAATGCCTTTTGGATCGGCCATCCCCTACCTAGATACCCTCTAAACAGTCCTCCCATAATTCTAGAGGCCTTCCTTTAGTCAGGAAGCCAACCTAAGGAGGCCTTTTGATCAAATCAAAAGGAAGAACTCGAAGAAGAGGTAAATATTTCATCACCTCTTTCAAGTTCCTTTCTTCTTCTGCTTCCTCTTTCATTGTAGTTTCCATTATAAAATAATAAATCCAGAATATTATATATAATATGATGTTATTGTAAATATGTTACAACCATATTCATTATTCTATACATCCAATGAATGACATGTCACCATACGTGCATACGTACAACTTACAATCTCCACGTCGTGGTGTAATTGTTATTCAATACATTATTATTTGGATGGTTATAATAATGACATGTAATTGATGTAAATAACAAATATAATATGATAATTATTCTGTATATATGATATACCATCCAATTATATATTATTTTAATATCAAAATAATGATATTGCCGCTCTTGCGTGCGTACGGATTACCGTCTCCACGAACGCGATAAGATTCATTCCCCATCATATCCATTCAAGGATAATTTTCATTAGATGATTAAAAATATTGTTTAAAGGAATAATATAATTTTGAATATAAATAAGATAATACTTATCCAAAATAATCATTACTTAAGTTACAAATCATATAAAAGAAAATCAATCAGTTAACACCCGAAACGACGATAATACTAGGATATTATTTACAAAGCAATGTTAAAAGAAAATATATGATATCATATTAATTTACATGATTATTGTATAATTTAATATCAATTATTTCACCATTATAGAGGAGGTTACCCTATCCTTGACCAAGGAAAAGTAAAAGGTAAGGTTTAATTCTATAATCTCTTCATTATCTGAGGTTGTTTATACGTAATTATCTATTGAGACCTCTTTATCATCAACATCCATGTTTCATAAAAATATATTTCAAAAAATTAATACTATTTTATAAACAATGGGTTAAAGGTTTTTATACCCTTATTTGACTTTTTATAAGATGTTTATATAGAAATATTTTTTTTCATTTTCCAAACAAGGTCCTTTATAAGCTTTTTGATAAAATTACGGTAAGAATGTCATTTTTTTAACTTATACAGTGGGTGCGGCTATTTTCTGCCATTATAACATCATAAAATCTTCCCTTAAAAGGTTATAAGAATATTTCCAAAATAAATGTTTTATTTTATAATTATATGAATATTAAATGATTTCAAAATAGAAAGTGACATTTCTCTAAAAAAGGTTTTGATTTCATCTATATCAATGTCCTTTGATGGATTTTAAGATTTTCTGAAGCTCATTTATTATGATATAAAAATTTCATATTATATTGAAGTTTTTGTGATATGTTTTAATGTGGATGTGGTATTTTTACACCATTAATGGTTTATGGAAAAAGTATTGTCATTTTGTATGCCAGTTTTAATATGAATGTATATGTTATGTTTAAACCTTTTCATATGAGGAATGCATTGGACCTAGTATGTAACGGGTGGAGCCCACTATATCTCATCGATGAATTGGTATGTCTCATGAGACAAACTAGTTTCTGGGCACAAGGACTTGACAAAATATTATTTTTAGTCTTGGAACAATGCCTTTTCTATGTGGTTATAATGTCTTGCTTTATACATTCCATCATTATGAAGGAGGCTATTGATATTGCATGTGATTATTCGACTATTTGAATATCCATGTGAATAATTAAATAGAATTATTTTATTTTATCTTTTCCATATTATGCTGATGTTCATGTTTAAAAGGATTTTGTTTTAGTCTTTTACATTACCTTAAATGTTTATACTTATTTATGAATGTTTCCGATTTATTTTTATCTTTTATGAGCATCTGATCTCACCCCTTTCTATGTTTTATTTTTTCCAGGATGTGAAAAAGTATATTATGACTGACCTATAGGGATAGTCTATAGGATCTTAGTGTTGTCTATAGAATCCATGTTGTTGTAGTTTTCCATTTTATTATGTAATGTAAACCTTACGAATGTATCTATAACTTCCAAGGATACTAAACTAATCGGTATTTTGAGACTTGATCTTTTGATATCATCCCAATGTTATGTAATAGTGCACCGACTTTGGGTAAATAGGGTTGGGGTGTTACATTTTGTATCACAGTAATTTTTATAAAAACATTGGCATCTAGATTTAGATAAACTCCGATTAGAGCAAATTACCCTAAGATAGACTTTGAAGATTAGTGTAGAAGAACATCCTAGAATTTTTGTATTGTAGAGATTTTGTGAGTTTTCAAATAAATACATCCCTGTCTGGATATGAGCAGGTAGAGGTTTCTATGGAATAGATGTACCTAGGGGTAAAACCCGAAAACACCGCTTTGAGATAGACTCGAACAAGAACTGGTGCACGACAATGGGCCTTGCTGCACTCTTGGTTACGACAATCCCATGGGATATGATTAGAATAATTATAATTTTCTTTACTAACCATTGTGAAGGGTTTATGAGTATAAACATCTCAAAGAAAACATTTTAATGATTATGGATTATATCCATAAACTGTTCAGATTATGTTAAGTTTTTTACATATTTGGAATTATGTATTGTGATTCATAAACTAATCTAGTGTATTCCATTTTTTAGAAATGGAACCTAGTGGAAGGAATGGAAACTGTATCAATGGACACACTCTATATAGGGATTACCCTCCTAGTGAAGATAATTATAGTGGAGCTGGTGAAGCAACTCGTGCTGATCAGCTTGTCACCATACAGGGACAACTCACTCAGGTTATGAATAATAACCTTACCCGTATGGAGCTCCCTGATCCATAGTGTGGAGGATCAATGTTAGATAACTTCTTGAGGAAACAACCACTAATATTCAATGGGATTACAAATCCATTAGTAGCTGAGTAATGGATAATTTCCTTAAAGAAAATATTCCATGCCTTGGGGAGTAGTTAAAGGGAAAAAGTTGTCATGGCAGTTTACCGCCTCATTGGAGATGCTGATCAATGGTGGTCATTGATTCAAAACACAAAGGAAGATGATGAAGTATTATATATGGAATTTAGGGAGTTTAAATAGATTTTTTTGAAAAATACTTTCCTCATGACCATCAAGCAGATATGGAAAGACAATTTCTGAGTCTATGGAAAAAGAAGGATGGGAATCTCTCAAAGAATGAAGCTAACTTTATAATGATAGTGAGGAATGATATAAATTATATAAGTAACCAAAGAAGTAATATTTATTGTTTCGTTGATGGGTTAAATCCATTTCTCCATCGAGCATTAGTCTCACAATGCTTCTCATCGTATGAAGATAATGTCTCATGTGCTATCCAGAAATAAAAATAATGCTCTATGTATTACGACTTTAACGAAAAGCAAGAGAAGAAAAGATCTGCTAAACAATATAGAAATAGAAATAAGGGGAAGAAGGAAAATTTTGAATATCCATCCTATAGTAAATGTGGGAAGAAACACCCTAGTACTTTCCTGAAGGGAATGGGAGTCTCTTACAAGTGTAGTGAAAAAGGCCACCAAGCTCGTGATTGCAAGAGGAAGAAAGAGGATATTGATGTTGAATGACATAACTGTAGAGAAAGGTGGAATTATGCAAATGAATGTCTTAAGAGTCAGGGGAACTTACCTTAGAAAAGGCCAAGGGATCAAGGCCAAGCATATTCTATCACTACTGCTGAGGATAAATCTTCGAAAGACGTAGTGGCAGGTAATGTAATGGTCTCCTCAAGATTATCCAATGCTTTATTTGATTCAGGATCATCACATTATTTCATATCTTACCATTTTGATAAGAAAATTAAATATTTCCAATTTGATTTAACAAGGGAGTTTTTAGCCAAAACTCTTATGGAATGTATCATTGTAATAATGTTTTATGAATCAGTCCCCATTAGTGCATATAAATGTTCTTTATCTACTAATCTCATCGTCATACCCATGATTGATTTGATATTATCCTAGGTATCAATTGTATTTTGAACCATGATGAAAATATTTATTATAAGAAGAAGGAGGTTACTATTTTTATGACAATGATAAAGAACACCTTATCTTTAGAGCAGAATCATCACCACCTAATTCTTATCTAGATCCACCCCCACTAGATCAACTAAGTTCAATTATTGGGGATGAAGAGTATGAAATAACTGTGGGTGAGGAAAGGAATGATCAAGTAGAGGATGTACCTATTGTGATTTAATATATTGATGTGTTTCAAGAATATTTACCTGGACATCCTCCAGAATGAGAAATATAGTTTTCCATTGATTTAATTTTGGAATCAGGGACCATATCGAAGTCCCTTTATGTACTGGCCACTTTTGAAATAGTGGAACTAAAGACACAACTAGAGGAATCGAGTAATAAGGGATTTTTTCTCCCTCCTGTTTCTCCATGGGGAGCCCGTGTCCTCTTTGTTAAGAAGAAATATGGATCTATGAAGTTGTGCATTAACTATAGAGAGATCAATGCTATAACAATAAAGAACAACAATCTCCTACCTCACATTGTTGATTTGTTTAACCAAATTCATGGAGCTAAATAATTTTCAATGATTGGCCTTCGATCTGCATATTATCAGTTGTGTGTGAAGAAGGAAGATATTCCAAAAATAGTATTTTGAACTAGGTACGATCATTACGAGTTTACAGTAATGCCTTTTGGATTGACTAATGCACCCTCTGTCTTCATGGATATAATGAATATATTTTTCAAGGAATATCTTGATTACTTTTTAGTGGTATTTATTGATGATATCTTGGTATACTCCAAAAGATATGAAGATCATGAAAATCGCTTCTACATTATCCTGAAGACTATGAGAAGACAAGAATTATATGGGATGTTTAGAAAGTGTGAATTCTGGATTTAGGAGATTCTTTTTCCTGGCCATATCTTCTCTAAGGATGGAATCTCTATTCATCTCTATAATACCAAGGCAATCCAAGAATAGCCAGCACCGATGAGTATAACTAAGGCACACATTTTTATTCGTTTAGAAGGTTATTATAGAAGTTTCATCTAGAATTTTTCCCTGTTGGATAACCCATTAAAAAAGCTCACATGAAAAGTGGATACATTTGTTTGGACAAAAGAGTGTGAAGAATGTTTTGAAGAATTGAAAAAAAGATTAGTCAATGCTCCTATTTTTCTCTACTATTGGGGAATGATGAGTTTGTTATTTATAATGATGATTCAATAAAAGGACTTGGTTGTGTCCTCATACATAATGATAGGGTTATTGCCTATTTATCACTACATCTAAAAATTCATGAGAAAAAGTATCTTACTCATGATCTTGAGTTAAAAGGTGTAATATTTTCTTTGAATATTTGGAGACCCTATCTATATGGTGAAAAATGTGAGAAATATACTAATGACAAGAGTTTGAAGTATATTATATCACAGAAAGAACTAAACCTATGACAAAGAAGATGGATTGAACCACTCAAGGATTATGATTGCACTATACATGACCATTCGAGAATGGAAAATAAGGTGGCAGATGATTTGAGTAGAATGGATCATGGAGTTTTGAACAAAATGAGAGTTGAAAAGGATCTTATATACAAGGATCCAGTAAATATGGATATGGGAATAACAATGGATGGTGAAACATCAATGATTTTTCAAATGGTTTCCAAACCAACATTACTAGAAATGATAAGAAGTTCTCCGGGTGATGATAAGGAATTTCAAAAGAAGATTAAAACTGTGAATTATGGGAGATTTATCAACTTCATATATGAAGATGGGATTTTGAAATTTGGGAAGGGACTTTGTGTTCCTAATATACCCGATTTGAAAATGGAATTGTTAAATTATTCTCATAGCTCCAATTTCTCTATACACTCTAGTAGATCCAAAATGAATAGATATTCGAAGAAACATTATTAGTGGGACATTATGAAGAAGGAGATTGCTGATTTTGTGTCAAGATGTATGGTTTTTCAATAAGTGAAATCTAGAAGGAAACAACATGGAGGAGTCTTGCAACCTCTTCCCATACCTGAGTGGAAATGGGATAATTTTACAATGGATTTTGTCATGGGAATACCAAAGAATCCTCAAAGGAATGATGAAATATGGGTCATTGTTGATCATCGTACCATGTCAGCACATTTTAATGCCATTAGAGAATATTTACCACTGAACGATTAGCAAGACTATATATAAATGAAGTTGTAAGACTTAATGGCGACCACTATCAAATGTTTCTGATCATGATCCCCATTTTACATCAAGATTATGTAAATGTCTTCAGAAATCCATGGATACTTAACCTCATTTGAGAACTTCCTACCACCCTCAAACTGATGGAAAATTAGAACGGACTATTCAAACCTTAGAAGACATTTTGACATCTTGATCACTTGACTTTCAATGTATGTGGGATCAATATTTACCTATGGTATAATTTTCTTATAACAATAGCTTCTATTCAAGTATTCATATGGCACCATATAAAGCATTATATAGAAATATATGTTTCACACTATCTTGTTGGGAAGATGTTGGTGAAAGAAAACTTGTAGGCCCAAAACATGTGGAGGAAATAATGGAAAAGGTGAATGTAATCCAAACCCACATAAAAGTATTTCAAAGTAGTCCGAAGAGCTATGGTGATAACCGAAGGAAGGATTTGGAATTTTAGGTAGGAGATAATGTTTTCTTGAAGGTATCTCCATGGATGGGTGTTATATGTTTCAATAAGAATAGTAAATTGTGTCCCAGGTACATCGAAACTTTAGAAATTATAGAACTAATTTTGGTTATAGATTACCATTTGGAAATGCTGCCAAGTCTCTCCAATGTTCACGATGTATTCCATGTATTACTATTGAGAAAATACATGCCTGACCCAATGCATGTACTCACCTATGAGAAATTAGAACTGGAACCCTATCTATTGTATTGTGAAGAGCCTATCAAGATTCTTGATACAAGAGAACAAGTGTTGAGAAACAGGATGAATCATCTGGTAAAATTTCTATGGAGAAACCATAATATGGAAGAGGCAACATGGGAACCTGAGGAAGTTATGATGAAGAACCACCCAAGACTTTTTGTGCAGTAATATTCTAAAAATTTCGAGGATGAAATTATTTGAAGGAGGGGAGAATGTAACACATCAATCATCCATGGTAGGCTTCTCTTTGAATAATACAATAGCATGTGTTGTATACAACATCGAGTTCTAACACACCACAACCAAGCAAACTAGCCATTATGAATAGTAATAGCCACTTTTTGAAATTTAATAAATTTTAACTTTCAAAATGGAATTAATTTTTGGATTTGGAATATCGAAAATATCCTAGGGGGATCTTTTGGTATTTTTTTGAAAACATTAAATTTTATATAATTAGTTAAAAACACAATGATATAGTAGAAAACCAAATTTTTATTTAAATAATTATTTTTTAGTTAATTTTTTTTAGTTAAAAATAGATACATAATACCTATTTATGATCAATTTAATTCATCGGAGTCAGTTTATAAAAAAATTTAGATATATAAAAATTTTATTGAACTATTTACCATCTTTTACCCACCTACTAGGAGTATTTGCAAATTTACATAAAACATAATTTTTCCGCTTCTGTGAGTTGAATTTCAAAATTCTAAAAGACACAGTTGATATCAGTATATAAAATGTGGTTCAATAAGGTGAAAATAGTTTTTGGTGAATAGTAACTTTTTACTTTTATTTACCACGGTTAAAAGTAAGTAGTGTAATCAAGGGTAAAAATGATATTATTATTACCATAACACATGTCAAGATTCTACTAGAAAAGTATAATTCGACAAAAAACAACCTTAGGAATGAAATATAATTTTTTAGGTCCACTTGGATTAGATTATGAAATTTATTATTATTTAACTCAAAGAAGAGTTAAAAGTGTTATATTCAACGTTTAATAACTAAAAAATATTTAATATAGGGTTACACATAAGATAAATTCTTCTATAAATATTAACTAGAAAGAAATTTTTTTTTCCTAAATAGTGGTATTTTATTTATTTTTTTAGACATTAAATAATTTAATTTATTTATGACACAATGATGATGCAGTAATTACCTAAATAATGAAATATTAAAATAATTTATATTATAAATATCCAAATAAAAGTAATTTGAGACTTTTTATGCATTAAAATAATTTTATAGGTTAATATGACATGTTAGGGTTTTTAGATTATTTTTGTTCGAAGTAATAATACTGATATGATTTTAGAAAAAACAAAATACCAAATAGTGTCAAAATTGACATAAAAGAGTTTTTAAAAGAAATATTATATTATTAATTTATATTCTATTCATAAAAATATACAGTTCATCCAAAAGACTTATATAATGATAGGTGTATCATTAATGAACAACTTGGGGTTCTATTGGATGTATATAGTAAGTCTATTAACCATATAATATAAAAATACAAAGAGACATGTTTAATGTCAAACTATTTAACTAAGAGTTAAATCTAAATGGTAAAGTTAATATAGTGGCCAAAAAATATCTAAAACTTATTTGATGAGTGTTGTTCTTCCCATCCCCAACATATCATTTAAATAATTCATTTTGGAGCCATTAGAATCGAAAAATGATTTTATTATAAAATAATATTTCTAGCTTTTCCTAAGGTTCCCCACACCCCTCTTATAAAAGGGAACCCCCCTTCCATCAAATTCACTTCTTCAAAGCCTTTTGTGTCGGCCAAAACCTACTGAAATACCATTTCAACTGTCCTACCTTCATCCTAGAGGCCTTAATTTATTTATAAACTTAAGCTAAGAATCCCTTTTGATCAAATCAAAAGTAAGAACCTGAAGAGTAGGTAAATATTTCATCACCTCTTTCAAGTTCCTTTCTTCTTCATGTTCCTCTTTCTTTGTTGTTTCCATTATAAAATAATAAATCAAGTATCTTCTATATACTATGATGTTATTATAAATATAGTACAACCATATTTATTATTTTATCCATCCTTTGAATGACATGTCACCATACGTGCATACGTACGGATTACCGTCTCCACGTCGTGGTGTAATTGTTATTCAATACATTATTATTTGGATGGGTATAATAATGATGTGTAATTGATGTCAATAACAAAGATAACATGATAATTATTTTATATATATGATATACCATCCAATTATATATTATTTTAATATCAAAATAATGATATTGTCGCTCGTGTGTGTGTACAGATTTCCATCTCCATGAACGCGATGAGATTAATTCCCCATCATATTCATTGAAGACTAGTTTTCATTAAATGTTTAAAAATAAGTTGTAAAGACTTAATTTCATTCTGAATATTAATAAGATACATCTAATCCATATCAAACATTACTTACGTAACAAATCTTATAAAGGAAAAAAAATCAGTTAACACCTGAAACGACGATAATACTAAGATATTATTAACAAAGTAATGTTAAAAGGTCATATATGATATCATATTAATGTATCTGATTATTTTATAATTTAATAACAATTATTTCACCATTATACAGGAGTTTAACCTACCCTCAACCAAGGAAAAGTACAAGGTAAGAGTTAATTCTACAATCTCTCTATTATGTGATGTTGTTTATACCTAATTGTCTACTGGGTTTCTTTATCACCCACATCCATGTATCGAAAAAATGTATTTCAAAAAATTCTTACTATTTTATAGACTATGGGTTAAAAACATTTATACTCTTTTTTAACTTTTTATAAGATTTTTATAAAGGAATCTTTTCATAGTTTTCCAATCAAGGTCCTTTATAACAATTTCGACCGAATTTAGGTAAGAATGTATTTTTTTATCTTATATGACTGGTGCATATATTTTCTTCCTTTATAACAACATAAAATATTCCCTTAAATGCTTATAAGAATATTTCCAAAATAAATGTTTTATTTTATAATTATATGAATTTTAAATGATTTCAAAATAGAAAGAGATATTTCTCTTAAAATGGTTTTTATTTCAACTATGTCAACATCCTTTGATGTTTTTTATGATTTTTATCAGTTGATTTTTTATTACATAATACTTCTATATTGTATTGACAGTTTTGTGGTATGTTTGACTATAGATGTGTTATTTTTACACGATTCATGGTTTATGGATAAAGTATTGACATTTCATATGCTAGTTTTAATACGAATGTTTATGTTATGTTTAATCCTTTTTATGTGAGGAATGCATTGGACTGAGTATGTGACAGGTTGAGCCCGCTATAGCACCTTGATGCATCGGTAGGTCTCATGAGACAAAATAGTGTCTTGGAACAAGGCCTTGAAAAAATATTATTTGTATTCTTGGAACAAGTCCTTGACTATGTGGTTATGAAGTCTGGCATTATGCATTCCATCATTATGAAAGTGGCTATTGATATTTCATGTGATTATTCGACTAGTAGAATATCCATGAGAATAATTAGATGGAATTATTTGATTTTATATTTTCCATATTATGATGAAGATAAATTATAAAATACTTTTGTTTTAGTCTTATACATTTCCTTTAACGTTTATTCTTATTTAGGAAAGTTTCTGCTTTATTGTTATCCTTTCTGAGAATCTGAGCTCACCCGTTTCTATGTTTTATTTTTCCCAGGATGCGAAGAATTATATTATGACTGACCTCCAGTGATTGTATATGGGATCTCAGTGTTGTATATGGTAACAATGTTGTTGCAGTTTTTCAATTTTATGATTCAATAAAAACATTATGAATGTATCTAGTACTTCCAAGGATACTAAACTAGTCATTCCTTCGAGAGTTGATCTTTTGTGATCATGAAAATGTTATTTAATAATGCACTGACTCTGGGTAACTAGGGTTGGGGCATTAAATAACAAGAGTGTTAGTTCCCATCCTAATGAATATAGATAATTTATATGATTTTTTATATAGTGATGTTTACATACTTGGTGTGTCTATGATGAATACGATAATGCATAGTTAAAAAGTGTTGGTTCAATAATAGAAAACATATTATTTAAATTTTGGGTGTTCTGGATATACCTGTCTTTCAATTTACATAGATATTTCAAATATTTTTTATGTGGTATATTTAAATGATTCACATACGTGCCAAGGGGTGACTTCTTTAAACGAAAATATGTACATTCTAAGAAGAGATAAAGGAGAATGTGGTTCAAGAGACGAAACAATGATATGAAGGAATAATATATGTCAATAAGTGTTTGTGACTAGTCACTATGGACAGAAATGTTGGATCAAGAATGTCCCGATGTAATGAATAAGTAAATTTTTTTAAAAGAATAATTTAGAGATATCATGGTGCCAAATTCTAATATGAAATTTTATGATGATATCAGGAATACTAAGTTATTTATATGTTATATAAAGACATATTTAATGAGATATCATACTAATATGATTATGAAGATAGTTTCGGGACATGAAATGATATCATTGGTGAAATATAAGTATTATCTGAGTTCTATTTAACATTATTGTACCCTTAGAGGTTTTTTTGGATTCTAAAAGATGATAAAGGATTAGTACCATTTTATAAAATATCATGTGGTGTTAGATATTTTAATATTCATCAAATATTTTATACTGAAAGGTAATTTGATGAAGGGGATTCATCAGAATAGTGTTTCATATAGAATAAAATAAGGACCCTATAATGAGATAATATCATGAAGATCATTATATATTATGGATTTATGAAAAATGTCATATCAATTCTTACATCATGTGGCACGAGTAACACATTTTGTGCATTATTTATTATTCCCTAATATTATTGTGTGTGTGTTATTATGATCATAAGGATAAATGTAGTTGAATTTAATAGGTCATGATTTTTTTTTCATTTTTTATGGTTTGTTACTGAAATGAAAAATATAGATGTCAATAAATTTAACTCTTGTTCACTACATTATGATCTTACTCAGTTGGATTAATTTATTTCTTAATCAATAATTTCTATGTGGTAAATTTAGAAATTGAAATCTTTGAGATTATATAACTATACGTGGATTTTTTTATATCATAAGAGAAGATATTTAAATGATCATAATGAATTGGTATTAATCCAAGTTATAAATACTGTACAAGATGTGGTTGGATATAAAGCTTAAAGATTAATAGGAATTAAAATTGGTCAAAATGACCCAATAATTTTGAATTCATATTCAATTTTTTTTTGAAATGATTATGAATAATTTTCACAACAAAAGGAAATTATGAAATAATGAAATCTAGATTTTAGAAAATGATATCGGAGAATGAAAATAATGGATAAAAAGGTGATTCAATAATTTATTAAATTTTTCTATCAAAACACAATTCATGAAATATCCCAAAAAATCAGATATAGAGTTCATAATGATACCCATAAGGAATTATTTAATAAAATATGAGAAAATGAAAGGAAAATTAAAAAATAGTTAACACTACCATTATATTCCTTTAATCAAGGAGATAATAA
Source organism: Viscum album (assembly GCA_963277665.1). Taxonomy (NCBI): domain Eukaryota; kingdom Viridiplantae; phylum Streptophyta; class Magnoliopsida; order Santalales; family Viscaceae; genus Viscum; species Viscum album. The sequence continues at coordinate 137,768,568 of OY728131.1, forward strand.
TAGCCCAAAAATTATTATTCTTTATGTAGGAAGATAAGTGCATTAATATTTTTTAGTATTATATATAGATTCATGGTGTTATATTAACAAAATATACTGTGGGAGAATGTTTAAACTATGTAATTAAGTGTTATATTTGATGTGGTTAACCCTTAGTGTTTTATTAAGTGAACAATATAGTGAAAATAATTATATTAGGATTATTTTTTAGAATATGTGTAATAAATATAAATTAATATTGGATGGATATCATTGATATATTTGGATTCCGGGCATATGGTTTACTATGATAAAATAACAGTGGATTCATGTAAGTAGTGACCATGTATTGGAGTTTCTACGATGGATAAATTATAGGTAATTGTAAAGGAAAATTAAACTTGATTTCTTTATATCAAGATCATTGAACTAGTAGAACATGATTATGAGAATGATGATAAATATATATTTGTTGGATGACTTATGATGTTATTGTATATTATCATTTCCTTGGAAAAAAAATAATATTTAAATGAATCATTTCTTGTTTTCTGGAATAAATATGAAAAGTTATTTATAATTTGCGATCATTTAAAATATGATATCGTTTTTCTACCTAGTTTAAATATTCATGTACATGAATAGAAATTATTGAATTTATAATTTTTATTTTGTAATATATTTAAGGAGTTTATATATTTTACAAAGCCATTTTGGGTAGATTAAATAAATTCTGGAAATATATAACCCTATATAAGATAAACAAGTTGCAGAGGAATAAAATGGAATCCAAAAAGTCATGTAACCATAGACATGAAATTTTTAAGTGTAGAAAGGGTATACATAAGATTATATCTATTATTATTAATGACTATAACATAATAATGAAAATTTATGATGATTCATAAGAATAAATAGATGGTATAAGGCTCATGTAAAGGTAAAAAATTTAATATAAGAGTAACCACTCTGTATCTAGTCTACATAAGAATTTAATATTAAATCCACATCCAACTAAGGATAATATATTACTTTTTAAGAGTTATGTATACTTTAATCCATGAAATTTTATTTTAATATCTAATATTTGGGGATATGTGGAAATAAAGTGGATCTCACATAAGTTGAAATTCAATGGATCCAAACTCATGTAAGAGTGATATATTTTTTAAAATAAATAAGAATTAATCATAGAAGATATATATTTTGATTAAAATTCCAATTTATATGTAAATTTTTGGGGAATATTTAAATTTAAATTTTAATAAATATTTAAATGGTGGGTGAAATGGGTATTTTTATAGAGAAAATAATAGAAAATCAAAGAGACTCAAATGTAAGAAATCCTCATGAATAGATGACTGTATCTATAGCTACATAAAAATATTATAAAATACATTAAATATTAAAAACTATACAATTAATTTAAAGGAAGGATATTCAATGAATAATTTACAAGATATTTAGAAGAAAATGTGAAAATAAATGGAAATGGATATTGAAGGGTTAACACAACCGCATTCAATGTTTTATTGGAATTTGAGCTAGTGATTTTTTTTCATATTAATATTATATTATAAATCAAAATGTTTTATCACATAAATAAATATATTAATAATTATTTAAATAGAGGAAATCATAGAGTTTTAAAGTGAGATTCTCTCATGATATCTACTTAAATAAATGGGGGGTTTCCCATTTTTGTGGTTGATGGTGAAGGTGTTTATAAGAAATATTTAAATGAAAAAAACTCAACTCTAAATCTGCCATTCAGTTTTATAAATCTTTTAGTGATGTTGTTTAAAGTCATATAAAGGATAAAGCTGGGAATACATATAAGGTCTGAAATGGTTGATTAGATATAATTTCAAAATTTAATCATGTGATACATATGGATTAATCTTGAAGAATTCAAATAACAAATTTTCATCTCAAATATTAGATCAATGGTCATAATATTGTAAGGAAAAAATATTTTTGTAATAATATTTTTGGAAAATGATTTATACTAGAAGATATATATCTTGTTTTTAAAATAATCAAACAATAAAGAGAAAATGATCATATTTGTCTTCCAAAAATATATTAATATCCTGTATTCTTATAAAAATAAGAATTAGACAAATTTTAATGTAAATATCCATATATTGAGGAAGAATAAATTTCAAAAAAATATAATTCTAGTTTGGGATATTCTTTAACATGAAGAAGGTTAGTTAGTGTTGTTATTATTAGAATTAAAAGATTCGATGGTTTATTCATTAGGAAAATCATATATATATATTTAAGGAACTAGAACCAACCCTTTATAAGTTGATGATCAGATCAAGTATTTGGAAAAGATAAACAAAAATAAAATTGGAGAATAAAAAATCGTCTATTATAGACTTGATGATTCTTGAGTAATTAACAAAAAAATCATCTAGAGGATAGTTTTTGTAATAGACCTGAATATCCACTCCTTAATTTGGTTCGGAAAAAAAATAATTTCTATATTTGAAAAAGATAAATGTAACCAAATTTTTTCCTATCTGAAACATACAACATAAATAGAAAATGATTTTATCATTTACACACCCAATTAAAATTTTATTTATAGAGTTCTGGGAATGTGGAAAAAAAATAAATAATTGGATTCGTAAATAACTTACTCATAAAGATCAATATTTTTACCCCATTAACCAAATATTCTTATTGCATATTAGGCCATCAACATTATCCAGGTAGAACCCTTATATAAATAATTCATCTAACATATTTCCTCATAGCTTAATGGAAAAAACTTATAAAAAGGATTAACTCAAAAGATTTTTAAGGGTAAACAAGGGAGTTAAGATTGATTATGTGGGCATAAAATGAGAATAAGGGTATATGAATTTGAATATAATATATTCCAATTATAGCATGTATATAAAAGATCATAATCCTTCTTCATGAAGTAAATAATCTAATTTCATAATACATGAATCAAAAAACAATTAAAGAACATAAGCTATGGGGGAAGACCATAATACATGGGATTTTGGATTATACATTAAAGTATAAAATAATTAAATTAGTAGTGAAATCTGTTTTCCAGGCTATCATAGTGAAATGTGTTTACTCTCAAAACAATCATAATAGTAATGTTTTACTCCCAAGAATACCATAGTGGACAAAGTCATTTACTAAACTGAGTTAACTCTATGATCCTTTCATATATATAACATGAGATAAAAATCATTACCCAAAGAATTGGAGGGAGATATAGGTACCAGCCACAAAATTATGAAAACCAAACATATCCATTCCATAATAACATAAATGTTTCATCCTATCAGAACCCATGAAAAGTAATAGGTTTCATAAACCATTCATTAATACAAAACTTTTTGAAAAAGAATAGGTTTCATAAATATCATTATATTCTAAACATAAAACAACTAGAGAAATAAGAAGTATGGTATACTTGAATCAAATTTCTATTTAATAATTTATAACATCAAATAATGTTATATTGTATGGAAATTATTTTCAAATATCAGTTGAAATAATTATTCAGAAAAATAACCTGTTTATTTTAAAATAATTTATTTTAAAAGCCATGATATAATAAATAAAAAACACATCTTTGAAAAAAATATTTTTAGAATGTAATTAAATTTTCAAATAATTATTAAATAAGTATTCTTGAAAAATATTCTCACTCCATACATGTTTTGAAACATTATTTCTGTATTTTTTGTCAAAAATTCACAAATAACATCATTTATAAATCAATAATAATATAACTTTCAAACCATTTTGTAAAATTTTAAACATAGGTAAAAACATTATCCAAACATTTATAGGATTTTATTCAAAAAATTATTACATATTTATAAAACATGTACATCTATGAGAAATATTCCTTATAGGATACTTAAATAAAAAAATCCCAAATAAAGATCTGATTTTAAAATAAACCCTTACCAATTTTGTATGTTTTTAATAATAATCACCATGGAATAAATAAATTTATAGGGATATCTATATCAAATAATATTCATATAAATAATATTAAAATAATTTCTTGCTAATAAATATTCATTAGAAAGATAAAAATATTTCCAACATAATGGTATTTTATTTATATTTTTAAACATTAAATAACTTAATTTATTTATGAATACAGATTTATAATATACACTGCATAAATTATAGGGATATTTATATAAAATAATATTCATATAAATAATAATAAAATAATTTCCTACTAAAATACAATGATGTAGGAAATATTTTAAGCTTTCTAATGAATATTTATATTTTGATAATATAAAACTCATTATGAGTGTGTAGAAGTAGAAGAAAACTGAATGTGTCTATAAAGATGATTACCTTGTCTTAAAGAATCATCCTTTTGATCTATTATATGGGAAACATGTGTTTTTATTCTTGGAATAAGTGGACCACTATAATTCGTTAAGGATTTTGATAATATAAATGTATAGGTTTTGGATGAGTGAGATGGATCAATGTTGTGTAAATAAGCGGGGGAGGTGGTTCCCTTTAATAATATAGGTGACCATTACTTTTTAAATTCTCAATGGATTAAATTATAAAAAACTAAATTATATATAAAAATTCCACCAAATGGAATGAATTCAAAAATAACAAAGGATAGGGTTTTAATCCCTTCCATGATAATAATTTAAAAATGTTTTGGTTTAATTTTAAAATATATTATTTTGATTGACAACTTGGTTAATAATTTCTGACTCTTATCATGATAACCAATCTATTAATCATAAAGGGTAACTAATGTCACTATAAATGAAAAAATGACTCATAAATGAAAAGTTTATGATTTGTTCAACTTTATTACATTAATATGGTCAAAAATAATATTTTTATATATTTTAAATAATTTAATAAAATTTTATTTTTATGAATTATCATTAATGTAAATTTGACAATATTCATTTAATTTGACATCGAAGACCTCATGAAAATAGGGGAATTAGACTATAATGCTTTATAAATCTCAATAATATGTCATACATATCAATAAATTTCATTTTTAAACATAAAAAAATTCATATTATATCAAAATAAATATTTGTAAATTTATTTATTTTATATTTTTGTTATTTAAAAAAATAGTTTAATAGTATTTCTCAATTAGTTAACGAAATTATATAATTTATAAAAAATAAATATAAATAAATATAATTAAAATAATATCCTTAATAATATAATTGACATTTTTTTCATTCCTATCATTCTTATTTCCATATGTGGACACTTAAAAGGTATTAAAAACAACGAGGGTGACATTTTATAACTGTCCTTGATTTAAATAATATTTAACTAATTTTCCTAGAAAAGTCATTAAAAACTCAAAATATAGAATAAGGTGATAAGTGTCCAGAAAAATTTATCCAATATTTTTTTTTGACATGTTAAGGTCATGTTTGTACTCTTATCTTTTTTTCGCCTCCCATTAACTCTTTTGACAATTACCGTACTACTAAACTTTTATACTATATATGTGTCAATAGTGTTATTATAAAATAAAAATAGTAGATAAATGGAATATGATATATTTAATTAACCATATCCCTTTATTTTTGAAAATTTCAAAATTTTTATGTTTTTTTAATAGTTAAAAAATATTATTTTATAAAAATTTTTCATAATATCATTTTTTAGAAATGATCATTATATTGACCTTATCAACATAAATATAACAATTTTAATTAAAAAAGTATTTTATTATATAACTAACATGTTAGTATATTATATAAAAATCATTTGTCTCATTATTTTTCTATATTAAATATATTTTTTAATAACATTTATTTAATTTTTTCAATAATTGAATAATTAATACATTATCATTGTTTAAGAATTTATGGTATTTATTTCTTCACTATGAATTAAAAATAAAATTTCCAGATTAATATAATTCTTTTATCTTTAGTATTAATATTAATAGTATAACATATCCTCTAGATAACCCCATATTAGAAATGTTATATTTATTAAAAACATGTGTGTGACATATTTAGCTTTTCTTTAAAAAAATATTAAAAATATTTCCATCATATAATAATGGAAAAACGCCAATTATTAGAACATTAAATGACAACTGATGCTAAATATTTGTCATTTTTTGGAATGGGTTAGTGTCCTTTTATGGCCCTTATATTAATAGTTTTACCACTACGAGAAAAATGGGCATTTGCGATGGGTTATTTGCGACGGGTTAGCGTTCCCCGTCGCAAAAAACCGGCGGCGGTAAAAGCTATTTGCGACGGGAATATACCCCCGTCGCAAATAGTATGTCGGTAGGTTATTATTTGCGACGGGTCCCGTCGCAAATATCTATTTAAGCGTTGACTGTAATAAATACGGGCTATGGTATGTGTGACGGGACCCGTCGCAAATACTCTCACCTATAAATACCCCCCATCCGTTTTTTTCCATTCATTCTCAAAATCGATCTTCTACTTCTCTCAAAACTCTATTGTTAGAGTTCAGCGTTTCTTGAGTATAATTTTTTTTCCCAGAGTTGATATTGAAGTTTTCAACAATGATCAGAGATCAACCTCAGATCAATTTTAAAGGTATTTATGTTCATTTTAATTTCATATTTATTTTAAATTTTTTATTAGTTTCAATTATTCTTAATTAGTTGTAATTTAATTATGTTTACATTGTTTTGTTACTTAATAAATTTAAATTATTTGTATTCATTGTTCATAGTTATTGGTAATTAGAAATAATTAGTAATAATTACCAATAATTAAGAATAAATACTAATAATTAGTAATAAATACCAATAATTAGGAATAATTAGTAATAATTACCAATAATTACCAATAATTAGTAATAATTCGTAATAATTACTAATAATTAGTAATAATTACCAATAATTAGTAACAATTTCCAATAATTTCCAATAATTAGTAATAATTAGTAATAATTACTAATAATTAGCAATAATTGTTAATAATTACCAATAATTAGTAATAATTACCAATATTTAGTACTAAATAGTAATAATTAGCAATAATTAGCAATAATTATCAATAATTAGTAATAATTACCCATAATTACCAATAATTACCAATATTTAGTACTAAATAGTAATAATTAGTAATAATTACAAATAATTAGGAATAATTAGTAATAATTACCAATAATTACCAATAATTAGCAATAATTAATAATAATTACAAATAATTAGCAATAATTAGTAATAATTATCAATAATTAGTAATAATTACAAATAATTACCAATAATTATTAATAAATGGTAATAATTAGTAATAATTACCAATAATTCGTAATAATTAGAAATAAATATCAATAATTACCACTACTTAGTAATAATTAATAATAATTACCAATAATTACTAATAATTATCAATAATTACTAATAATTAGTAATAATTAGTAATAATAGTAATAATTAGTAATAATTAGTAATAATTAGTAATAATTAGTAATAATTAGTAATAATTAGTAATAATTAGGAATAATTAGTAATAATTACCAATAATTAGTAATAATTTCCAATAATTAGTAATAATTACCATTAATTAGTAATAATTATCCATAATTAGTAATAATTAGTCATAATTAGTAATAATTAGTAATAATTACCAATAATTAGTAATAATTAAAAAAATTACAATAATTACCACTAATTAGTAATAATTAATAATAATTACCAATAATTAGTAATAATTAGTAATAATTACCAATAATTAGTAATAATTAGTAATAATTAGTAATAATTACCAATAATTAGTAATAATTACCAATAATTAGTAATAATTACCAATAATTAGTAATAATTACCAATAATTAGTAATAATTAGTAATAATTAGTAATAATTGGTAGTAATTAGTAATAATTAGTAATAATTTGTAATAATTAGCAATAATTGGTAATAATTAGCAATAATTGGGAATAATTAGCAATAATTGGTAATAATTAGCAATAATTGGTAATAATTACCAATAATTGGTAATAATTACCAATAATTTGTAATAATTACCAATAATTACCAATAATTCGTAATAATTACCAATAATTAGTAATAATTACCAATAATTAGTAATAATTTCCTATAATTCGTAATAATTAGTAATAATTAGTAATAATTACCAATAATTAGCTATAATTACCAATAATTAGCTATAATTAGTAATAATTAGTAATAATTACCAATAATTATTAATAATTACCAACAATTAGTAATAATTACCAATAATTAGTTATAATTACCAATAATTAGTAATATTTAACAATAATTAGTAATAATGACCAATAATTAGTAATAATTACCAATAATTATTAATAATTACCAATAATTAGTAATAATTAGTAATAATTAGTAATAATTAGTAATAATTAACAATAATTAGTAATAATTAGTAATAATTAGGAATAATTACCAATAATTAGTAATAATTACCAATAATTACCAATAATTATTAATAATTAGTAATAATTAGTAATAATTAGTAATAATTAGTAATAATTAGTAATAATTAGTAATAATTTCCAATAATTAGTAATAATTACCAATAATTAGTAATAATTACCAATAATTAGTAATAATTACCAATAATTAGTAATAATTACAAATAATTAGTAATAATTAGTCATAATTAGTTATAATTAGCAATAATTAGTAATAATTACCAATAATTAGTAATAATTACCAATAATTAGTAATAATTACCAATAATTAGTAATAATTACCAATAATTAGTAATAATTACCAATAATTCGTAATAATTACAAATAATTAGTAATAATTTGTAATAATTAGTAATAATTAGTAATAATTACTAATAATTAGTTATAATTAGAAATAATTAGAAATAATTAGTAATAATTACCAATAATTAGCAATAATTACCAATAATTAGCCATAATTAACATTAATTAGCAATAATTAGTAATAATTAAAAATAATTAAAAATAATTACCAATAATTACAAATAATTAACAATAATTACCAATAATTACCAATAATTAGTAATAATTACCAATAATTAGTAATAATTACCAATATTTACCAATATTTACCAATATTTTCCAATAATTACCAATATTTAGTAATAATTACCAATATTTACCAATATTTACCAATATTTTCCAATATTTACCAATATTTTCCAATATTTACCAATATTTTCCAATATTTACCAATATTAATCAATATTTACCAATATTTACCAATATTTACAAATATTTACCAATATTTACCAATATTTACAAATATTTTCCAATATTTACCAATATTTACCAATATTTACCAATATTTACCAATATTTACCAATAATTACCAATATTTACCAATATTTACCAATAATTTGATATAATTACCAATAATTTGGAATAATTTCCAATAATTAGGAATAATTACCAATAATTAGGAATAATAACATTATTACATTATTTGTATATTTTATTATTAATATTAAAATAATATAATTTTCTATATTATATACAATTCTCTTTTCATGTGTGTGTTTTCTATCTCCACATGTAATATTTGCATTCTTTTTCAAAATTATCAACCTACTCGCCAATGGAGAGGTGAAAGTGAATGCAAATATTACATGTGGAGACAGAATGTTAAACACACAAATGAAAGGAGAATTGTATATAATATAGAAAATTATATTATTTTAATATTAATAATAAAATATACTAATAATGTAATAATAATATTATTATATATTTAATATTTATCAAAAAATTATATTAGTATTATTAACAAAATAAAAAATCAATATAATATTAAAATTATCAATATTTATAACAGGTTTTGCTTTATTCTCAACATATTTAATCCTTGCTTGAGTGTTTTTTCTAACAAATTATTCAAAACTAGTAATGATTTTATATTTTATAGAAAAATATGGAACAAAGAGGTCGTCAACAGTAATTATTAGTTGACCACATATGGATAAATCAACGTAGAAATTCAAACGGTTCTGGTTTAAATCCAGTATATATAGAGGGTGTGGAGACTTTTTAATCATTTGAGGCATCAAATCCAGAATTTGTTTCAGAATGAAAAATAAGATTCCCTTATAGAAAATGTGCATTGAGAACATTTGACTTGTTTGACAAAGTGGGGGGATATCTCTTGCGTTTTGGTTTTCAACCGGATTATGTTTTTTGGTATCAACACGGTGAATGTTGTTCCACAGTAGGTGATACCAACTTGATTCTGGATCCATCACAGTTTCAAGATTTAGTACATGATTTTGCAGGTTCATCTGTTCAACATACAGAAACTCCAGCTGATATAGATTCAAATCCTGAGTTGGCACCGTCTGAATTTTATGAGTTGTTGAGGTCTGCTGAGGATGCATTATATCCTGGCTGCAAGATGAGAAAATTAGAAGCAGTTAGAAAATTTATGGCTATAAAATCAAGTAACGGAATGTCAAAAACCTATTTTGACTAGATATTTTCTTTTCTTAAAACACTGTAACCCGAAGGAAATGTTTTGCCTGAAAATTACTATGAGAGTAGGAGGGAGGTTTGAAATTTGGGACATACTTGTTATAAGATTCATGCATGTTCAAATGACTGCATTTTATATTCTGGGGAAAATGAGTTGTTGGATAGTTGTCCCACATGTGGGAAATTGAGATATAATGAATGGAAACAAGGGAAGTCTTGTTTGATTCCTGTAAAACAGTTGAGATATTTTCCAATTACTTCCAGACTTCAGCGTTTATTCATGTCTAAGAATACAGCTATAATGATGTCATGGCATAAAGCGAATATTTCAACCGATAAAAGCTTGAATCATCCAGTTGATGGTGATTCATGGAAATATTTTGATAGAGTGCATTCATCCTTTGCTTTAGAAGCTAGAAATGTTTGACTGGGCCTTTCCATTGATGGTTTCTGTCCGTTCGGATCTTATGGTAGTCAATATTCATGTTGGCCTTTTTTTTAACTCCGTACAATTTACCTCCATGGATGTTGATGAAGGAGCCATATATATTTTTGACCTTACTAATTCCAGGACATCCGATGAAAAATATTGATGTTTATTTGAAACCATTGATTGATGAATTAAGTTTATTGTGGAGTACTGATGTCAGTACATATGATGTTGCTACGAAACAGAATTTCATACTGAGAGCAGCATTGATGTGGACAATTAGTGACTTCCTGGCTTATGGGATGTTATCTGGCTGGAGTACACATGGTCAGAAATCATGTCCTTACAGTATGGGAGAGAACAAAGCATTTATGCTCATTCATGGAAAGAATCCTTGTTATTTTGACTCTCATCGTAGATTTCTTCCTGCTGATCATCCTTTTCATAGAAATAGATCACATTTCAGAAAAGGAACAATTGAACGGGATGGACCTCCAAAAATTCTATCAGGTTCGGAGTTAAAATTAGTTGTATTTTTATTACCTCCGATCACTTTTTGTCCCACAATAAACCAACAGAAAATTCCTTGTTTTGGGAAAGAACACAATTGGATTAAACGTTGCATATTTTGGGATTTTCCATATTGGTCTGATTTTTTGGTCCGCCACATGTTAGATGTCATGCATATTGAGAAGAACTGTTTTGATAATTTGTTTCATATAGTTTTGGATACGCCAGGAAAGAGCAAAGACAATGTAAATGCACGTTTAGATCTTGCCCAATTTGTAGGCGTCCCGAACTGGAACTGTTTGAGAATGTCAGAACAGAAAGGTTACTGAAACCAAAAGCAACTTATACACTGTCTAAAGAAAACCGTTTATTATTTTGTCAGTGGATTGAAGATTTGAGACTTCTAGATGGATGTGCTTCCAATTTGGTTATATGTGTAAACAATGGTCATATTACTGGATTAAAAAGTCATGATTGTCATGTTATAAAGGAAATACTTCTACACATTGGATTAAGAGGTCTGTTGAACTTTGTGATTTGGGATTCCATAATAGACATGTCTCATTTTTTTCGGGAACTTTGTGCGGCTACAACAGATTATGATGCTCTATGAAAACTTGATGAAGATGTTGTTGTAATTATATGTAAACTGGAAAAAATATTTCCGCCATCTTTATTCGACTCAATGGAACATTTGGTGTTACATTTTCCATATGAATCCAAATGAGGAGGTCCAGTACAGTTTCGATGGATGTACCCATTTGAAATAAGCATGCAAAAATTGAAAAGAAAAGTACGTAACAAAGCATATGTTGAAGGATCTATTGCAGAAGCTTATTTGCAAGAGGAAATATCTTTTTTTGGCTCCCATTATTTTGAATCTGAGTATCCTTCAAAACACAAGCAAATGGGACGGAACGAGAGGAATATTGATGAAATCGACAATCAATTATCTGTTTTCAACCAACCAGAGCTTGGTTTTGGTGGAGTTTATGAACGCTGGCTTTCGGATGATGAACATCACAGAGCTCATACGTTTGTTCTGCTCAACTGTGAAGAGATAACATCAGTTGTACTATAAGTGTTTATATCACATATTCTATCATTTATGTTACAGTAAATATCTTTGTTTTTTATAGGTTGTATGATAATCATATTAAGAAACAAATTCCACAAATTACAGCAGCTTCTCTCGAAGAACGCCGACAGAAAACTTTCTCTCAGTGGTTTCAAAAACTGGTAACATAAATTCTTTATCTTTTTAGAAACTCATTCAATGTATAGTTTACTATATTGATAATTATTTCACAAATTTTCAGGTGTCTCGACATGCTGATAAAATTGACAAACGGCTGTGTATATTGAGTAACCCACCTTCCAAACTTGTTAAAACTTATAATGCATATGTGGTGAATGGATTTCGATTTCACACACATGCATATGGGGAATCAAAAAAAACAATGAACAATGGAGTTAGCTTAAGAGGATCTCATCATCGAGAAAATGAAGTTGACTTTTATTGCATACTTGATGAAATCATTGAACTCTGTTATCTTGGACAACATTACATAACCATGTTCAAATGTTGGTGGTTGGATATAGAGAGAGGCGTGCATGATCATCCGACTCATGGAATCATCGATATTAAATGTAAAAGTTTTCTCACAGTAAATGAACCATTCTTATTGGCTCAACAGGCGCATCATGTTTATTACACAAAGTACTGTGCTACATCAAGAGACTTGACTGATTGGTGGAGTGTAATAAAAATCAAAACTCGAGACAATCAGTTTAGTCAAAGTGAATGTGCTTTCACTGATGTGCAAAGAATTGAATTTTTTCAAGAGAGTACTCAAAATCAATCTTTTTTACAAAGAGACATGCGTATCGATGATGAAACCCTACATTTAAGATTCAGTGGTGACGATGATGTTAATGATTTCACATATGAATTTGAAATGGTAAGAGATGAAGGAACTGGAACTCGAATGGATATCGATGATGTTGAGGAGGAATATGAAGATGACATTGAAATATATGAAGATGATGATGAAGATGAAGACTGATAGAATTCCATGGTAGTTATATACAATCATAATATATATATATGTATATATAATAGTAATTATCAATTATTTTCTAACAACATTAACATTTTCTATTTCAGATGGATGATGACACATTTCGTGAGTTGGCGGATGTTGACCTGCCTTTCGATGTAGATGAGTTGCTGGAAGATGACCCTCAGCCTGCAGGCGCTCCAGGGAGTATGCAGAGGGGGCGCGGTCTTGCACAATTGACGATTCCTGACCCCTTCCCCGAGCGACGTCCACATGTTGGGATTTATCCACGCACACGGAGGTGTGATAACCTGTGTGATAACCTGTGGATTTGACTAAGATTTCATTATTCTATTCACATAATAAATGTTTATTATTTTTATAGTTTTCTGCATATAGAAGTCGGACAGGGCATCACTATTTTTCAAAACTATTTATCTCAACCGTGGACCACATGGGAGCAGATTCTCATTGATTTGCAGCAGGCCATGTTCGACCATTGGTTGGTACGTACGTAAATAAATAATTTCTATTTTGAAAATTATTTCATTTCAAACTTGATATTTTGATTTATTTGTAAGGTTTATGGTATTCGATCGAGGATACCATGCGTGACGCCATCCACGAGGCATGGGAGGTTTCCATGCGTGATCGCTTTTGTCAGTTTTTGCACAATTTAAGAAAAGCTTCCACGAAGAAAGCAGGAGTGTCTGATTTTGACGAGTCATGTAGAGCACACCGACCAGAGTAAATTTCATCCCATGTATGGGATGGATTATGTGCGCACTGGTTGAGTGGTGCCTTTTAGAGGAGATCATCGGTGGGGAGGCAGAATCGGGGGAGACAGGAGGTGACTCATCGAGCTGGGAGTCGTTCTTTCAGTACTCATAGACAACATCTGGTACATACATTATTTATAAATATTTTATATAACTATAAATATTAATTCTTTATTTTTTATTCTTATAGGCTGTCGAGCACCCCGATATTACGTAGTACGACGTATATCGGAGGATGTATAGTGATCCTACTACTGGGGAGCTCAGAGGTGATCATCAGCATCAAATCGTGGTCAGTATTATTTGTTTTTAAGTTTAAAAATTAACTGCATATAATATATTCACAATTTTAATTTTAAATTGCAACTACAGATGTCATATGAGGCCGCAGCATCACAAACCCAGCCTGAGAGTCAGGCCGAGTCATCAGATCAGACCACTGGCCATCAGTTTGATGAGGCGGCATGGATGCAGGCCACCCAGTATTCCTTCGAGATGGTCCGGGTAGTTGGTATTAGCTCTCGACTGACTCCCGGAGATTATTATGGCAGTGCTGCGATGTCGGCGTCAAGCTCGAGAGGAGCTCGTGCATCTTCTTCTGCTGCACAGTATGAGGATCAGTTTTGATCTCAGACTGCACTGATAGAGAGTCTTCGACAGGAGCAGGAGCAGATGCGTCAGCAGCAACAGCAGCATGAGGAGGAGCGTCGACGCCAGCAATAGCTGTACGAGGAGCAGATGAGTCAGTGGCAGCAGCAGCAGCAGCAGATGATGAAGTACATGCACCGACTCACTCATGCTTTAGGGATGGAGTTTCCTCCACCAGCATCTGCAGATCCACCCCTCCCCCTCCCCCCTCCTTCAGATTAGAGTTTGTTTTTATGTTATTAATTTTGTTAAATCAAAATATGAATTATTTTTCTATTCGTAGTTTCTGCCTCATTATAAAATATTAATTATATTATATTTTGAAATAACAATATTAATATGAATAATAATATTATTTATATTTTATAATATTAAATTATATATATATATTAAAATTTTATAATATTATAATTTAATTATATTTTTTTTAATATTTGAATTATTTTAATATTTGAATGTAAAATAATTCTATTATTTTAATATTAATTAAAATAAATTATTAATATTTTTTTTATTTTTGAATTATAATTCTAATATTATTATTTTAATTAAATCATTTATTAATATTCTATTATTTTTTATTTTTTAATTATAATTCTATTATTTTTATATTAATTAAAATAATTTAATAATAATTTATTATTTTTATTTGTGAATTATAATTCTATTATTATATTAATTAAAATAATTTATTAATAATTTATTATTTTTTATTTTTGAATTATAATTGGATTATTATTATATTAATTAAAATAATTTATTAATAATTTATTTTTTTTGTAGTATTTGCGACGGGATACTATGTCTGTCGCAAATAGTATTATTATTATATTCATTAAAATAATTTATTAATAGTTTTTATTTTTTAAAAAAATAGTAATTGCGACGGGGCCCGTCGCAACAAGTATTTGCGACAGGGCCCATCGCAATTACTATTTTAAAAGTTTTTTACAAATATACGGAGTAATATTTGCGACAGGAAGGATCCCCGTCGCAAATAATGTCTTTAGCGACGGGCCCGTCGCAAATAATTGTTGTTGCGACGCCGTTTTCCGCAACGGTCCATTTGCGACGGCCCCCGTCGCAAATGACCCGTCGCAAATACCTGTTTTTCTAGTTGTGTACCCAAAATTATTGAATTTAGGATTTAAATTGGTGACACAAATTTATATGGTTTCTATTCAAATTTAATAGAATTAAAAGGGGTATATTTACAAAATTTTGACATCCTAATTCCAAATATGGAATCCATGTTTTGAAATTCATTTTTTTCAAATTTTAATTTACTGTTAGACCATAAAACGATACAATTTTTGTAGTAAAAATAACATTTTAATTATAAAAAATATTATACTAAATTTATGTATTAAAATAATATGAAAATACAAATAATAGAAAAATTATAATAAAAATGAACAAATTAAATTCCAAAACTAATCCAAAATATGATCTGACACTGTAAATTATTTAAATGGTAAAAAAAATTCAATGAAAATCATTATTTTTCACTACTCATTAAAAATTATAACATGTTAAAAATTCATCAAAAATTCATCCAATGATAATTTTGTCACGTAGAATTAAAATAATAAAATCAATTTTCCAAAATAAATATTTTATAATTTCTAAAAATTAATTAATACAATAAATAATAATAACAGGAAAACCCATTTGTAATGAAAATTTATTTCTAAAGAATAAAATGACTTTACTAGAAGGAAGAAGAATATACTTTAAGTTGACATCATTCAGAATTGAAAAACAAGAGTGAGGTGAATGTTGATCAAAATAGATAATTTATTATGTATTAGATGATGCATGGGGTAATGGTACCATACAAGGATGATAATGATAAATTCATATTTATAAACTTTTAAAGATACCCTAATATCAATAAATTGAATAATCATACTCAATCTTGTATGCATAGGAGAAGAATATGGAGTGCCCCTTGGGTGAGTTTTAATATGGCCTTAAACCTTTATAGGGAAGTAATCCGTGTCATGGTGTGATAATGATCATGAAATCAACCCATTAAATGTAAGTATAGTTTATTTTGGCATGTCGAAAATTTTTAATTTGGTAATTCTGAGACATAACCATTTGTGGAGAGCTTCATAAAATCCACATTTTAATTTGTGATTTCATTTTTTGATTTCATTATTTTTTGGTGAGAGGACCATCCAGAGTGAGATATTTAGTTTGTTTTTATAATTAGTGAATAAGATCAATCAACTTGGATAATAATATCAACAATAGTTGTTTTAATTGAGAAATAACCTTATTCAAACCCCTATAAGTGTTCAAAATCTATTTTTTCTCACAAGTATTATCATATCTGTTAAGTTTATGATTGTATGTTCAATTTCTAAACATTTTTATATTTTTTCCATATATGGATTTCATAAATAGAAAACAAATATTTAAAAGAACCATGTATGATAGTTAGAATTAATTTTTTTCTATATACCTTATATAAAAATATCACCTTGTATATAATTTGAGATAGCAATTAAGAAAATCCTAAACATATAATTACATATGAAAGGATTAAGAATATATTTTATATATTATTGTATAATATGTTATCTATGTAAAATTATCATTTTTATACTTCATTTTAAATATGGAAATATTTAAAAGTTATGTATATAAAATCATCAGAATCAAAGATAATTGATATATGTCCACAAAATGTCAGTATCGATTGTTTTATATCAACACGAATGGGGGGAAGTAATAAAAATAGAATTATTTGGAAACCAATCTCTCTAATAATTTTAATCAATTTGAATTATTTAAAAAATATTACTTTTTCATTGTTTTGGAAGATACTTACATATATTTAAATTTATGTTCTTTTATAGGGGTATAAGTTGATTATAGTTTTATGGAATCTGTTAAAATGATGGAACATCATCACTCTATAATATGTTCATATAATGATCAAAATAGGATCTATGTATGATATGAAAAGGTGTATCAAATCAAAATCATCCCTAATGTATATTAAACAATCATAATGGTTTTGTATGATATAATCAAAGATATATTATTCAATAACATGATCATGAATTGGGAAAAGAAATCAAAATTGTCAATGTTCTCAAAGTTAGTATGATCCCTCTTAATTTATAGTTTAAAAAAGGATATAATATATATAATATTCTAGTATAGGATTATAATATATTCACACCAAATTTATGAAGTAGGATACAAAGAGTACGTATATCGATTATATTATATAATTCCTAAACTAGTAGATGCATATCTGTACCATGTTAAAATTAACTAGTGGAGAAAAAAAATTAGATATTGAATTTTTATGTAAGAAAAGTATTCTTTCTAAATATAAAAACAATGGTTCATAAAACAATGTGGAGTTAATGTGTTACATCAATGGACTTATAGGGAAATGTATAGATGCAATTTTGAGTCAAATAAAGGAATAAATATTTTCTAATATATCAATTATGTTCTGATTTGATGAGGTATGGATTTAATGGGATTTTTTTTGTTTTTTCTAAGCATGGGAATTTATGTCTACATTAATATATTTAAAATGTGTAGAATTTCTAGAAGAAGAATCTAATTCCTATGTCAAGTAGGATTATAGAATAAAATGTATAATATTTTGTTACTATGAAAAATAGGTTCACCAACTGGAATGACTGAATAAATGGAATAAAAAATAGTGTATGAAAAAAATGATAGATTATTCATATCATTCCTCAAAAAAATAAAAAAAATGAAGTTTATGATGGAGGTATATTCTTAAAATGAACTAAATATGGTTGTGAATGTATAGAAAGTTCCAAAAATGATCAAAAAATATAAGATAATATTTATGTATACCAAAGAAAACCTATATGAAATATTACTATGTGTTATCACTAATTTTATGAAAAGAGGAGATATTATGGATATTTTGAGATCACTCCAATGATAGAGGAAGAACGATGAATGATACAACACAAATGAATCAATGGAAGTGAAACTTACAGGGGAAATTTTTTCACAATAGTGTTAATTCTCAACCTCATCAATATGGAGAATTCCTAAGAAATTTCGGAGAGTGATGTATACAATATTGGTGTCTCAAGGAAGACTACTATAATGTATTTTTATCGAGCTTATTAAAAAGGGTATGTTTAATAATGGGAAATATATTCTTTAAATTTATGACGAACATGATATACCCCTCTCCCAAAGTACTTAATTATTTCTAATAATTTTTTTATGTGGTAAATTCTTATGAACCACATTTGATCCAAGGGTAGTCGTCACTAAAAGATGATATGTACATTCTCTTTGGAGATACATGAGATTGTGTTTTAAGAGAATAAGATAATGATATCAAGTATTTGTTTATGTCAATCAGTGGTTGTGACCAGTCACTATGGATAACAATGTTGGATCAAGAATAAATTAATATGTTGAATAAGTGTAAATTTAAGAAAAAAAATTAGAGTTAACATGTTGTAAAATTATAATATGGATTTTTATGATGATATCAATGTGGAATAGGTTTTTAATAAGTGACATCAAGAAATATTTATTGTTCTATCATACTAATATGATTGTGAAGACATTGTATGAAGATGAAATGATATTATTTGAAGCATACAAGTTTTATTTGATTTCTATATAATATTATCACACCATTAGAGTTTTTTTCTAGGATTTTAGAAGATGATAATGGTTTAGTACCATGGTAAAAAATATAAAGTGGTGTTATATATTATAATATTGGCCAAAATCTATGTTATTATAAGTTAACATTATGATGGGGTTTTATGAGAAGAGTGTTTCATCTAGATTAAATGAAGGACCCTATGCTGAAAGAAGATCATGAATATCATGTGGTATTATGAATTTATGAAAAATGTGGTGTCAATTCATACAACATGTGGAATGAGTCACACATTTAGTGTGTTATTTATTATTCCATAATATTCTTGGGTGTGTGTAATTATTATCAAATGGATAAATGTTGTGGAAATTAATTGATCTTATTTTATTGCATTTATTATAGTAAGGGATTGAAATGGAAAATACAGATGTTAATAAATTTGATTCTTGTTCAATAGATTATGTTCTTACTCATTTGGATTAATTTATCATTTAATCAATCATTTCCTATTGTTAAATTCAGTAATATAATTATTTTCGTGAATACAACTATATGTGGAAGAGTTTAAACCATAAGAGAATATCCCAAAATTCCCACTCAAAATCCGCATTAATCTATGTTAGAAATACTATTCATGATGTGGTTAGATCGAATGTTTAATTACTCTATGGTGTGTAAATTAACCAAAATATCCCAAATATTTTGAGAAAAAAATCCAAGAATTTTTTTGAAACGACTTTGAATGAGTTTAACAATAATGTGTAATTTTAAAATTAGGTAATATTGAATTTAGAATATGATATTTGAGAATGAAATAAATGGATAAAATAGTGATTTGATAATATATTATATTTTTCTCTCAAGAGTTAATGCATGAATTATCGAAAATATGGGATATAGAGCACATAATGATACCCATATGGAATTCTTTGACAATAGAAGAAAATATTAAAGGAAAAATTTACAATTATAGTTAATAAAACGATTGTATTCTATTAATTAACGGGATAATAATCGTCCAAAAATTATTATTCTTTATGAAGGAAGAGAAGAACATAAATATTTTCTATTATGATATATAGATTCATGGTGTTATCTTAACAAAATATAAAGTGGGATATTTTTAAAACAGTTGAATTGAGTGTTATATATTCTGTGGTTGACCATAATTGTTTCATTAAGTAACAAAATAGGTTGAAAATAATTAAATAATGATAATTTTATAGAGTATTTGTAAGAAATAAAAATGAATATTTTATGGATATCATTGATGTATTTTGAATTAGGGCCTATGGTGGATTATGAGAAAACAAGAGTGGATTCATGTAAGTAGTAAGCATGTATTGGAGTTTCTACTATGGATAAATTGGAGGTAATTGTAAAGGAAAAGAAACCTTTATTTTACTATATCTAGGTCATGGAATTAGTAGAACATGAATATGTAAATGATGAGAAATCTATATTTTTGGGATGATTTATGATGTTAATCTAGCTTAACATTTACATGGATAAAAAATAATAATTAGAGGAATCATTTCATGTTGTTTTAAATGAATTTAAAATGTAATTTATCATGTTGTGATCATTTCAAATATGATGTATGTTTTAAATATCTTTGAAATATTTGTGGATATAAATTTAATTGATTGAATTTTTAATATTTATATTGAAATTTTTAGAGGAGTTTGGATATTTCACTAAGTCATTTTGTGTATGTTAGATAAATTATGGAAATATATAACGTTATATAGGAATAATAATATTTTAAGAAGAATAAAATGGACACTAAAATTGTCATGTAACTATATACAAGAACATAGTAAGTGTTGAAAGGGAATACATGAGATTAAATCTAAAATTTTTATGG
This sequence comes from Viscum album, assembly GCA_963277665.1. Classification (NCBI taxonomy): domain Eukaryota; kingdom Viridiplantae; phylum Streptophyta; class Magnoliopsida; order Santalales; family Viscaceae; genus Viscum; species Viscum album. The sequence goes on from OY728131.1 coordinate 137,789,936, forward strand.
ACTAAAATAAAAAAAATTAGAATTTATGATGTTTCATAAGAATAAACAAATGGTAGAAGACTTATATAAGGGTAAACAAAAGTTTTAGATGAGCAACCACTCTATATATAGATAAAATAAGAATTAAATATGAAATCCACTTCCAAATAAGGAAAATATAATACCTTTCAAGAGATATGTATGATTTAATCAATGAAATTTGATTTAAATATATAATATTTGGGGTTTTGTAAGAAAAAAGTGGATCTCACAGAAGATGAAATTGAAAGCATCAAAACTCATGTAAGAGTGAGATTTTTTAAAACAAATGTAAATTTATATTAGATGATATAAATGAAGAATAAAATTGGTATTTCTATGACAATTTATGTGGAATGTTTAATTGATAATTTTAATAAAGAATAAAATAGAGGTTGGAATGGGGATTTCCATAGAGAAAATCATCTAAAATCAATGAGAATTAAATGTATTAAATATAAAAATAGATGAGTGTTTTTATATCTAAATTAAAATATATTTATAGAGGTAAAATTTTCAAAAATATAAAATGATTTTAAATGAAGGATATTCAATCAATCATTTAGAATAAATTTAGATTAAAAGAAGAAAATAAATGGTAATGGATATTAAAGAGTTCATATGCCAAGCTTTAAAAATTTTAAGATTCTGAGATAGTACTTCAATTTTCCTTATTTATAGAATAATATGAATTAAAATGTAGAATATATTAAATAAATATATTAATAATGATTTAAATAGAGTAAATCATAAATATTTAAAGGGATATTATCTCAAGATATCTACTAAAATAAATGGATTTTTTCCATTTTTTTGATTTATGGTGAAGGTTTTTATGTGAAATATTTACAGGAAAAGACATCAACTATAAATGTACCATTTGGTTTTATAAAAACTATTGAGATCCTATTTAAATTTAAATAAAGGATAATGATGAGAATGCATAGTATGTCTCACCACTAGTGAAAAAAACATTTTTTACATCGGTAATTTTTCATTTTTAACGTTGGTTTTTAGCCGAAGTTATTACGGAAGACGTAATAAATATTGTATTTTACGTCAGTTATTTAATAACTGACGTAAAAAACATAACATTGAGTTGTTTTTCACATCGGTTATTTAATAAGCAATGTGAAAAACCAGTGGCGGAGTGTTTATAATGTCTGTTATTAAATAATCGTCATGATAAACCATTTCCCATGGTTTATCACATTGGTTATTCAAATAACCGACGTCATAAACCCTTCCCAGTCCTTTATCACGTGGGTTATTATATAACCGACGTGAAAAAACTAGCGGGGGAGGGTTTATCACATCGGTTATTTAATAACTGACGTGATAAAATCATGCAGGGGGTGTTTATCACAGCTATTATTAAATAACAGACATGATAAACCCCTGGGAAATGATTTATCACTTCGGTTATTAAATAATCGACGTTGTAAGCCATTTCCCAGTCCTTTAGCACATCAGTTATTAAATAACTGACCTGATAAACCCCTTGGGAAGTGGTTTAGCAAGTTAGTTATTTAATAACCGATGTGATAAACCCCTGGGGAAATGGTTTATTAGGTGGGTTATTTAATAACCGATGTGGTAAACTATTTCCTGGGCCTTTATCACAGCAGTTATTAAATAAACGACATGAAAAACCCTTCCACAGGGGTTTATCACGTCGGTTATTGAAATAACCTACGTGATAAACCCTTTCCCATTCCTTTATTATGTCCGTTATAAAATAACCAACAAGGAAAACCAATTTTTTTTAAAAAAAATAGAAAGCAGTCCTCCGCTCTCCCAAAAAAAAACTAGAAACCAAACCAAGAATTCATACCAGAAAAACAAAAATATACCAAAACAAGAACCAAAGAAAAATTAAGAATTTACATTGATAACATTTAAAACATACAACGTCCACTAAAAAGAACTGAAATCCAACCAAAACAATCACCAAATACACAATTACAATTACAATTTTCAAAAATACATTTTACATTACAAAAAAACTAAAATCCAATCAAACCTGTAAAATAATTTTACAATTCCACTTGTAAGTGTTTGACTTCTTGAGTACTATATGGATTAGGGTCATAAAATATCTACAATGTTAAAGGAAAATAGTTAAAATGTAAAATGAACAAATCAACTAAAATATTATGGCAATGTTCATTAGAAAACCTAACCTGGTCAAACTTCAAAAGTGTTCCAGTTGTAATTATTTCATACATAATTCTTAACATATAATATCCGCATTTGATGAACCCTTATTATTTATTATATTTTTGTTTAAATGAGTGTCAATTAAATATAATATTTTATGTAATACATACAAAATTACAAATTATAAATGGATGTTTACCTTCACTTGTACATATTTGATCTTGGCACCCCTATTGTTTATGGTTTTTCGAATGTTTTTCCATCCCCTATTATAAAAAAATATGAATGAGATAAATTTAATATTCATTATAATATAAAAAACTATTAGTAATGTGAAACATACTTCTCCAATGAATTCTTAAAACTTTTCCACACATCACCATGGACAGAGAAAATACAATATAGTGTTTTCTCCCACGGACAAAAAACACCCAACATCCAATGATCACTGATATAAAGGAAAATATTAGGTTAGTAGTTATTTTGTTAAAAGAGATAGAACACTATTAGATATATGTTTCAAACCTCTCACAATAAGGCATAATCAAACACTGTATGATAATAAAGTGTTGAAATATTTCAGCAACATAAATTTCTCTTTCTTCTTCATCCACTGAATGTGCATCAGGGGAAAGAAACTATGGGTCCATGAACCCATATACATCTGTCTGGTCATTCCTCTCACACATTTTATAAAGATACCTAGTACAAAACATAAATAAGTACTAATTTTTTATAAATTTTATACAGTGAAAAAATTGTGTTAAGACTTACATGGAAAAAATCCGCACCACATTGATGCCCAACTTGTATACAATAACAAGCTCCATGATATCATTTTTCAAAATTCCCAAATTTATTCCATGTCAAAAAATAACCTTCCAATGGAAAGGAATAATTCACCACTAATAAATTTTATTATCTTGACAATCTGTCAAGAATACTAGAATCTGTATATCATGTCACAACCATTTGTCTTTATTATTGTCTATAAAGTATTTATTTACCTTTAAATATTACTATAAATAAATTGATAAATATATTTCTTTTAAAATGATAAAAAAAAATTATTATAAAAATAAAATATAAGATATAACACACATACCTCAACGGTAATGACTCGTAGAAGTCTGGATAGCCAAACTAAAAAGTGGCCAATAATTTTTCCAATTGTCGTCACCTCATCTGTAAGTACTGGAACTTGAGCTGATATATCTATAATATCCTCTATGGTGACCCTATTCTGCTCTACCTCTAACTACTGACAATGAACTGTATCTCTTATATAATATGACAACCCATATGCCACTATATGATGGTGAGGATCATCAACATACAACTCATAATAAGTAGAAAGCTATAGAGAATGAGAAGGATAAAAAATGGGGTACACCGGTTGAGGTGGAGCAATGGAGGCCTCTGGATGAGGTGGATGGGTGGGTGCTGTAGCCAGAGTTGGGGGAGTGAAATCTGCTTCCGGAGGTGGAGGATAAAAAATGGGGTCTGTAGGGGGAGCTAGAGGAGTGGGAGCTGCAGTCTGAAATTGTCTTTGCATGTCATCAAACATAGGCTGTACTGATGCTCCGATCTTTTCCTCCATCGTCAGATTAATATTTTTAACTTCATCCGCCAAAGAATCTATTTTTTTTCTACACCCTCAATGGAAGACGTTAAAAAATGTGGCAATACTTTTCTTACTGATACACCCATCGAGTATCCTCGTACACGACCGGGGAGTTTGGGATTTCCCAATGCTTCAGATAAAATATCATTCCTCCCAGCAGCTGTAAATGCCCCATGTGTGATATTCTCCTCAAGAGAATCCTGTTTGAATTAAATAAATTTTTTTATTGATTCAAATTATTCAATTTATAGACAACAATTTAAATAAATAAAATTAATATCTTTCAATCCTCTCAGCTACGATCCTCGATTCATCTGAAAGATATTTCCCCTTTCTTCCCATCCGAGCCATCTTCTATTTTTCATGTCTAGATGGAGGGGACGGAGGAACAACCTCTCCTAATCTTGAAGACTCAGCTGTATGTTTTGCTAGTTTTACTACCATAATTTTTTCTTCCAATAATGTATACCCTCCCTAAGAAAAGATATGAGGGTATACATTTTTAGCTTGGATCTCTTGATGAGATTTCCTTTTTTTCTTTACATTGAAAATAAGAAATCATTAACAAATTATTAATAAGTTCTGTTATATAAGAAAACCTATAAAAGTTTTCATTGCAATTTCAGAAAATGATTTGTGTCTCTTACTTTCAACATATTTTCTCCATGTGTCTTCATCTTTGAGAGGATATATATGACATGTATTGTCATGATTTCTTTGACCATAAATGAAATTAGATGTGAGGGTTGAATTTGAAATTCTTCCATCTTCTAGCTTCCATCGATAAACATTTATTATTGAGTCCTACATCGTCAGGAATATCAAATTTCATCTAATAATGAATAGAGTGTTTATATTATACTATATTTTTTTAAAGATAATTCAAACTGTAGAAAAAGATCTTACTAAAATAGTCTCCCACAACTGAGCTTTTATTGTTTCATGCACACTTTTCCAATCATTGTACAAAATTCTAACATTGGTTTTGCCTTGAGTGGATAGAAAACTCTTAAAATATTTTGTATTTTGACCTCTTGGAATATAATTATCATCAAATTAAACTACTATCCTCCATTCTTGGGCACAAGAAACTAATAATTTTGGTAAATGTGTGCTTCCATGTTTACCAACTCATGAACTCTTAGTTGTTATGGGAGCACATGAAGATGATTGGGGAACATCAACAGTAGTATAAAAATGTTCCTCCCTAGAAGAATCATCATGTTGCTCACCATCAGAATAATTTTGTTGATCAACCGAGTGATCTTTCATTGTCCTTGAAATCAAAAAAGATACATTAATTCACAAATAAACAAATTCAACTATCACAATGGTAAACATGGTAAACATTGTTTATCATAAAAAACAATGGTAAATATGGTAAACATGGTAAATAAGGTAGTGTAATTGGTGTTTCAACAAAATCAATAAATATATAACTTACGTAAAGGAAAACATTATAAACTATGATAAAATATGGTAAAAAATGGAAAAAAATGGTAAACATGTTAAACATGGTAAGCTATGGTAAACTATGTAAAACAAGGTAAACATGGTAAACATGGTAAACATGGTAAACATGGTAAACATGGTAAACATGGTAAATATGGGTTATCATTATAAATAACGGTAAAGATGGTAAACATGGTAAACAAGGTAAACATGGTAGTGTAACTATCATTTCAACAAAATCAATAAATATATAACCTACATAAAGTAAAACATTATAAACTATGATGAAATATGGTAAAAAATGGTAAAAAATGGTAAACATGTTAAACATGGTAAACTATGGTAAACTATGGTAAACATGGTAAACATGGTAAACATGGTAAACATGGTAAACATATGTTACCTTTAATATTAAGAATGTAAAAATGGATTGTTTTCCCAAAATCTTTCATCATGATCATTCCTTATGGCACAAACCATGTCTACAACATGATCATCATTATTTTCTTCTAATGTTTCCATGGAAGTAGGCATATCAAATAAATCAACATCTACATCAAGTTGATCCTCTCCAACATATTGTTCTTTCCTTGTAAAACAATAGACCACTACATATCTGAATGATCAACAGCATAGAAAATAATTTTTGCAAGTGTTTCTACTATAAAAGAATCTGTTGTGTCTTCCAATCTATTCAGATTACCAATTGTCATTCCAAATTCATCGTGTCTCACACTTTTGTTACCAACAAACCATTTGCAGTTAAAAACCAAAACATTAATTTTAAAGTAATCAACCACCCATATTTCATCAATGACTCCATAATATGCACTTGATGCAAAAATTGGACTTCTGTCTTTAGTTGTCAAAAAATGCATTGCTTCTGCAAACACCAATACCCCACTATTATGAACTGCACTTCTGTTGTCCCGAGCATTCGTAGGAAATGTATAGCTGTTAATGTCCTACCCAGATAATGTTATCAAATTTAAACTTGGACCACCCACTAACCATCTTAATGTCTCTGAGATATTTGATCTACCAAGTAGGGTCTTTTTAAACCATGTCAAAAATGTTTTGTTGTGCTCATTCAAAATGAACATTTCATTCTTTTTTGGGTGACATTGTTTCATCTCATTAATATGCAATGTGATATATGGTTGAGCATTAGCTATGTTATTCACGATGTATAAATGTACCTTCTTCATCTGTTCAGCTGAAAACAATTAGATTTTCAAGCTATGAATCCCCTTTCCCTAAGTATTAACTCATTGATGACAAGATATAGGAAAACCTATGTGCTCCAATACAAACAAGTATCTCATAAAAAACCCTGCAACCACCTCCAAAATATACTTTTCAATAATGGAGGCTTCAGGTCGATAAGGATTTTTAACATACCACTTCAATATTTTCATATACCTTTCAAAAGGATACATCCAACGAAGATATAAAGGTCCACAAATACTTATTTCTCGAACCAGATGAACCATTAAATGCACCATTATATCAAAAAAGATGAAGGGAAATAAATTTCTAATTGACAAAGTATAGATATTGCATCCGTTTCCAAAATGTTCAAAGCATTCACATCAATCACTTTATTACAAATTGAATTGAAAAAATAACACACCTTCGTTATACTATTTCTGACATGGATAGGCAATATTCCACACAATGCAACTAATAGAAGTTTTTGCATCATGACATGACAATCATGAGATTTCATACCTATCAACTTCAAATCCTTTAAAGAAAAAATGTTTTTTAAATTTGAAGAATAACCATGAGGCACTTTGATATCATGTAGACACTGTCAGAAGCTAATTTTCTCCCTCTGGATAATGTTTGACAAGATGGAGGAAGAAATGTTCATCTTCCAATAGAAGTCGGAGCTAACTCTAAACATATTCCCATTGATAATAAGTCTAATCTTGCATTAAATCCATCTTTAGTCTTTCCTTTAACATTTAACAATGTTCCAATAAATCTGTTGAAGATATTCTTCTCCACATGCATGAAATAAATATTATTCTTCACTTCATGATATCTCCAATACGGTAGCTCCAAAAATATTGACCTTTTCTTCCAAACATGTCTATCATTACCAGATTTATGTGTCTTTCCCAATGTCACATCAAGGTTTTGCACCCTCTCAAAATACTCATCAAGGGATAAAGGCTTCATAGAAATATCTAAATCTTATGACCCATTGTATGCCTTTTTTAGTCTTATATACAAGTGATCCATAGGTAAAAACATTCGATGACCCATGTAGACAGTTTTCCTCCCATGAGGCAATTGACAATATGAAGATTATTGTTCACAAATTGGACATGATTTATGCCCCTTAACACTGTTTCTAGAAAAATTTATATATGATGGAAAGTCATTTATTGTGAACATAAGCACTGCATACAATTGAAAATAATTCATTTTATAAGAATCATACACCCTAATACCATCCTCCCATAAAAGTTTCAAATCATCAATCAATGGTGATAAGAAAACATCAATGTCATTTACAGGTTGCTTTGGACCAGAGAACATTATACTCAACATGACATATTTGTCCTTCATACAAAATTTAGGAGAGAGGTTTTAAATTACAAAAAATATTCCATGAACTATGTGTTCTACTAATACTTCGATATGGAATCATTCCCTCTATGCACAATCCAAGTCTGAGATTTCTAATTTCATTTCCAAATGTCGGATACAACTCATCAATTTTCTTCCACTGTGGAAAATCACTTGGATGACGAATTTTTCCATCACATATCCACTCATCAGCATGCCATCTTAATCTTTTTCCATCATGTGAGTTAGCAAATAAACATTTCAAATGAGAAATTGTAGGAAGATACCAGAATACTTTGGCCGGGATCTTTTTAATCTCTACATCAGCCTGTGATTTTTCTTTCAACTTATACCGTGATATCCCACATTTAGGAAACTCTGACAGAAATTCATATTCCTTCCTATATGTTATGCAGTCATTCGGACATGCATGTATTTTTTTGTATGCCATTCCAATTGGAAATAATATTCTTTTTCCTTATAATGTGATTATGGATGATTGTTCTCTTTTGGAAGAATGTTTTTCAACAATTATAGCAGCTCTATAAAACTTTTATCACTCCATCCATGTTTTTCCTTTAGGCTAATCAATCATAACACTGCTGAAAAAACTGTAAAATCTATACAACTATGATACAATTGTTTTTAGCATCTCCATATTGACGCCCAATTATTGGTTCTATATCAATTTGTTTTGCTACAATATCACGGATCATTTCTTCAATTCCATCTGAGTTATCATCTTGCAAATCATCATCATCAATAGATCTGACATTCTGTCCAGTTGTGCCATTCCAAATCCAAGGTATGTAACTTGAATTAAAACCATGAAAAATCAGATGATCTTTGATTTCTCTAATTTTCAACTTTTTCATATTCAATCATTTCAGTCATGGACAGAAAAAAATTCCATTTCTTGGAACATTTCATTTACAAAATTCTAAAAAAGCATCAACACCTTCCTCATAATTATTACTCATTCGATGTGTCTTAATCCAACTTCGTCTCATTATTACCTATCACAAATATCAAAATTATACATCTTGTAATGAAATGAAAATTATATATTTATATGTAAAATATCATAATTTGAATGAAAAACAATTTTGAAATTTAAAAAATTGAAATCAAACATGTGTAAAAGTTATTATTTTTAATAATAAGAAAAACAATTAAGAAAACAAAAAATAATAACCACAAACATGGAATTATACATACCCTTGTTGGCTAAACCCATAATGAAAAAATGATGGTATAAAACCCTCAATGGCTCAACCCATAATGACAAAATGATGTAAAATCTAGAATTTATTCACTATAATTTTTGTAATAGACAACCCTTGTCCATTTGAAAAAAATAAATTTGATTCTATCATCATATTAACTGTCATGATGCATTGAAAACATACATAAAAAGGTGAGAAACTAGATTATAATCATGAACATTATAATCAAAGTAAACGAAATAAAAAAAATGAATTTAGGGTGTCCACAAAAAATAAGAAATGAAATAGGGGTGGGTTGAAATCCTTACTTAGGGATTGGGAGTCAATATGAGAGTTTTGCTAATAATAAGGATGATTAAGGATCTATAAAAATCGACGTTGAGGGAAAGACTTAGAGGTGGGTTTCTAGGTTTTTTGCGTGAGAGAGACGAGCCGAAAGCCGTAGATCGAAGAAAACAGATAAGCCTATGGGTCCCGATAAATCATTTAAAGGGTTTATCAGGTCAGTTATTTTATAACCGGTGTGATAAATCATCGGCACTCAGTTTATCACTTTAGTTATAAAATAACCGACGTGATAAAATGGTTTTTTTAGATTTATCAAATCAGTTATTTTATAACCGACCAGATAAATCATTTTTTTATGTTTATCACGTCAGTTATAAAATAACCGGAATGATAAATCCCTGAGCCTCGGTTTATAATGTCGGTTACTTTATAACCAACTTGATAAACATATTTTTTTAAGTTCATCACATCGGTTATGAAATAACTGACGTTATAAACCATTTTTAGGTTTATCACGTCAGTAATTTCATAACCGACATGATAAAATTCTTTTTTTATGTTTATCACATTGGTTATAATATAACCGATGTGATAAATCGAGGCTCGGCGGTTTATCACGTCAGTTATAAAATAACCGACGTGATAAACCTTCATGATTCCGTTTATCACGTCAGTTATTTTATAACCGACGTGATAAATTCAATCTTGGAGATTTATCAAGTCCGCTAAAAAATAACCAACGTGATAAATGTCCATTATAGATTTATGACGTTGGTTAAAAAATAACTGACGTGAAAAATCCCGTTTCACGGATTTCCACATTGGTTATATATAAACGACGTAAAAAATTCCGCTTTAATAAACATTTTCTGTACTAGTGCTCATGGTTTATTAAATATATTTTTAAAATTTAATCGTATGATACATATATATTATTCATGAATAATTAAAAGAACAATTTCTCATCTCAAATATTAGATCTATGGTTGATATATTGGGATAAATAATTTTTTTCTAATAATTTTTTTAAAAGGATTGATCTTGGACGATATATCTCTAGTTTTTTCAATAATAAAAAAAGATTGATAAACATATTCATATTTTGTTTAAAAAAGGAGAAAAATAGTTTAATATCTTATTTTATTATAAAATTAATAAAATATCACCAATATCAATGTACATATATTGATATTGAGGATGAATAAATAACAAAAAATATTATTATAGTATAAGGTATTATTCAACTTGAAGAGGTTAGTTACTATAGGTATTAATTGAATGAAGAAGAGTAAATTGTTTCTTCAATAAGAAACTCATATGTAGATATAGAAAGAATGGGAATCAAATATTTATTAGTAGATAATCACATATATAATTTGGAAATGAAAAACCAAATAATACTAGATAATTTAAAATTAGCTTTTAAAAACTTGATGATTTATGAGGAATCAATAACTTTAATGATCTAGAAGATAGTTTCCTTAATAGCCTGGAATATGCACTCCTCAAATTATTTATAAAATCATAAAATTTTCCATTTCAGGATTTGAAAATTATAATTGTGACTTTATTATTTTTATCCAAATCATAAAAAATAAAAAGACAAAAAAATTATCATTTACCTAACCTATGACTTTTTTTATTTTTATAGTGTTCGGGAATCAGGATAAGAACATAAATACTTGGATTATTAAACAACTTTCTCATAAAGATCAATATTATTTCTCACTATATCCAAATTTTATAATATTATTTTAGGTCATCAACATTATCTACGTAAAACCCTTATAGATATAATTCATTTTACATATTTCCTCATAGCTTAAGGAAAATAAATTAAGAAAATGTTTATATTTCAAACCTAGTAAGTGTAAACAAGGGAAATATGGTGGATTATATGGGTATAAAATGGGGATAAGGGAATATTAACATAATCATAACATATGAAAATTATATCCTATATATTAATGATAATAATCAATATCCATAGAGTAAATCATCAAAGTTCATAAGTCATGAATCATAAAAGAACTAAAGAACATAAGATATAAGGGGAAAACATAATACATGGGATTTTAGATTACACATTAAAATAGAAAATAACTTCATTATTAGTAAAATATATTCACCAATACTATCATAATGGAATGGGTTAACTCTCTAAACCATCATATTAGTCAAGGTTCACTACTATTAATATCATAGTAGACAAAGTCCCATACTGAAACGAGTTCACTCTCTATTCCATTCCTATATATATATCATGAGATATAAATCATTAAGCAATGCATTGGAGGGATATATAGGTTACATCCATAAAATATTGAACACCAAACATATTTTTTCCCCAAGAACATAAATATTTCACCATATCTGAACCCATGAAATGAAATGGTTTTCATAAACCTTTCATTATAACATAACCTATGAAAAAAAAACACATTTTATAAATATCATGACATCCTAAACATAAAAAAATCATTGAAATAGAATACACAGTATACCTGGAAAATATTTATTTTAAATAATTTGTTACATCACATAATGTTATATAATATCTAAAATATTTTCCTAGATCACATGAAATAATTATTGAGGAAAATAACCTCTTTATTTTGATATAACTTAATTTAATAGTCGTGAAATAATAAAGGAAAAAAATTTCTCAGAAAATAAAATTCTTAGAATGTAAAGAAATTTTCAAATTATGATGTAATAATTATGGTTAGAAAATATTCTCATTCTATATAATGTAAAAATCATTCAATCCATATTTTTTATAAAACAACTTACAAAGAACACTATTTATAAATCAATAAAAATATTATTTTCAATGAATTTTGTAAAGTTTTAATCTTTTTTTAAAATAGTTAAATAAAAATTTATATGATTATAGTAAAAAAATTGAATACATATTTAGAAAACTGTATATTTAAGATAAATATTCCCTAATGGAGTCATAAATGTAAACAATCCCGATTAAAGATCCGATTCTAAAATAAACCCTTACCAATTTTGTAAGATTTTTATTCATAATAAAAATGAAATAAATAACATAATAGGGATATTTATATTAAATATGATTCACATAAATAATCATAAAATACTTTCGTGGTAATAATATACACCGTATAAAGGAAACCGGTGGTTAATATGGTATGTGTCCATAAAAATAAAACTAATATGAAAATCCAATACCTCATGTTAGACATCCTTTGTATGTGTTTGAACATTATTTATAATAAATATAGAATTTATATATCTTTATTTCATAATCATAATAATATATACTATACCATATATGGTTACTTATATTCATTTATCAACCATTTATTATCAATTCCTTGTTAAAATCACTATTTCAGGTGATTGCTGCTTCGTTTTTTCATATGTTCTTGGGTTCATTAGTTGTGTCACTTATAATTTAAATATGTTTATACCATTCATAGAATGAAAATTATTTTATAATAACAATATATATTCATAATTTACATATTAATAATCACTTTTAAAAATTAGATATATAAAAGCGAATTACATTGTTCATAGAGACGGTAAGTTGTAAATATAAATGAACACTATTATCATTTTTCAACGAATGGATGTAAATAAGGGTAGATAATAATTATTATTTTTAAAAAATTATTATCAAATTCCATATATCATATTTAATAATTAGATCCTTGTTAATATCCATCCATGTATAGTGGTGATGAAAATACAATTACACCCCTATGTAGAGATGATACACTATATATATGCACGAGGGTTGTATTCAATTTATATAGGCTGGAGAAGACATGAAAAATGGTTAAAACATAAACATAATAAAATAAAATTATATTAATGACACTTGAGTTATTACTTAATCATTTTTAAAACTCATTAAGAGTATGTAGAAGAAGTAAAAAACTGAAAGGGTCAATAAATATGATTAACTTGTTTAAAAGAATCCTCCTTTGGATCTCCTACTTGGGACCCTACGGTTTTATTTTTGGAAGAAGAGGACCAAAATAAAAAAATAAGGATTTTGATAATATAAATGTATAGGTATTGGATGAGTGAGATGGCTCAATGTTATATAAATAATTGGAGCTGGAGGATCCCTTTTATAATTGAGGTGAGGGGCAATTTTGGAATTATCAATGGATTAAATTATATGAAAAATAATTTTATAGAAAAATGCCTCAAAATGGAATGGAATTCAATTATAAGATATGATAGGGTTTTAATTCCATCAACCAAAATAATTTAATAACATTTTTATCTAAATTTAATCCTTATTATTTTGATTAACCCCTTGGAAAATAATTTTTAACCTTAACCATGATAACCATCCTATTAAACATAATGGGTTACTAAATTATGTATAAATTAATAAATGATTAATAAATGGGACATTTATGATCGCTTTCAACTATATTAAATTAACAAGGTTGGATATTATTTTTTATATATATTTTTAATAATTTAATGAAATATTATTTTTAAAAATTATTTTTATTTTCAATTTCACACAATTCAAATAATTCGAATTCAAAGACCTCAATAAAATTGGAAAATTTTGATTAAAATTATCTAAAACCATAATAATATGTCATATATATCTTTTAAATTTTTTTACAAATGAACAAATAAAAAATATACCAAAATAAATATTTTTAAATTCATTTATTTTATATTTATTTCAATTAAATAAATATTGTATTAATGTTGCCCAATTAATTATATAATTTAAAAAATAAATAAAAGTAATTTTCTATAAAAAAATTATTTCATTGATATTAAAACAGGCAATTTTCTCATTCATTAGTTTATTATTTCTGAATTTGGACACATAAAATTTATTAAAAACAATGATAGTGACATTTTATAATTTTCATCGTTTTAAATAATATATAAGTAATTTTCATGGAAACGTGTCCATTAAAAAAATTTATATACTAAAGTGATGAGGCTCAAAAAAATTTCCAATAATTTTTTCACATATTTATGTCATTTTTATACTCTTATCATTTCATTTTCACCTCCCATTAACTCCTTTAACAATTACTATACTATTAATCGTTTCTACTATATAAGGGCCAATAATGTAATTATAAAATACCAAAAGGCCTATAAATGGAAAATGGTAGATTTAACTAACCATATCCCATTAATTTTGACATATTAAAAAATTTTATTGTATTTTAATAATTTAATAAAATATTATTCATTATTAAATTTGTATAACATAATTGTTTAGAAATGATCATTATATAGAATTTATCAAAACCAATATAACACTATGAATTAAAAAAATTATTATATACATTACATGTTAGTATATTCAACAAAATTCATTTATCTAATTAATTATGTAATATATATATTTTTCAATATTTTTAATATCATTTGTTTTATTTTTTTAACTTATTGAATAATTACTACATCAGATTTTTTTAAGAATGTAAGGTATTTATTTCTTCACTATATATTAAAAATAAATTTTCATGATTAATATAATTATTTTATTTTTAGTTATAATATTTATAATAGAACATATCCTCTAGATTACCCCATATTTGAAATGTTTAATTTATTAAAAACAATTGTGTAACATCTTTGAAATATCTTTAAATAAAATATTATATATGTAATAATAACCTAAAAATAGACAAGAAAGGCTATATATTAGAAACATAAATGATAATAGAAGAAAAATAATCATCAAATAAAATTTTGGAAACTGTTAGTGTCATTTTATAGTCCTTATCATTTTAGTTTTACACATAATTACCGGATTTACCTTTTACCATGGCAAGTAATATTTCTATTTTTTCTATTCATATTTAATAGAATTAAAGAGGGTATATTTAAGAAATAGTGACATACTAATTGAAAATATGTAATCAATTTGTTTAAATTTAAAAATATTACAAAATTGATTTATCGGTATACTGAAAAAAATGCAAGATTTTGTTTTCCGAAAAAATTCATTTTTAATTATAAAATATTTTTAATACTAAATTAATTTATAAATATAAATTAAAAATAGAAAAAATAAAATATTTTTAATAAAAATGAAAAAATTTATTTATAAAACTAACCCAAAAATAGTAGTTAACTTTGTAAATTATTTAAACGAAAATAATGTTTGGAATGAATTTTTTTTAGTACTCATTTAAATAATTCAAACATTTTTGAAAATTATAAAAAATTAAACCTAAGATAATTTTTACAAAAATAGTTTAAAAAAATTAAATTAAATTTTCCAATAAAATTTTATATAATTTTTTAAAATAAATTAGTAAATTTATTCACAAAATTAACAACACCCATTTGCAATAAAAAAATAGATTTCTAAGGAATAAAATAAAATTACAAAAAATTATATGTTTACTTTCTATTAATTTACCAATAACTTTATATTGAGTATATATTTAATGTTTTCATTCCTAAACTAGTTATTTATATATATACCCACCGATTTAATAACTATGTTTTTACAATCACATTTTGTAACGACCCGGAAATTCCGTGGGTTTGACAGCGGCAAGACTAGACCTGCATTCTTTGTGGGTTCGACAGCAACGAGACAGGACCTGGATCCTCCATGGGTTCGACAGTGAAGAGACTGGACCTATATCTTCTGTGGGTTTGACAATGACGAGAGTGGACTTGGATCCTCTATGGGTTCGACATGGACGACACTAGTCCTGGATCCTCCGTGGGTTCGATAGCGACGAGACTGGACCTAGTTCCTCTATTGTTTTGACTACAATGACTTTTGTACCGAGATCCTACGTAGGTTCGACACCATCGACAGATTGCTATTTTAGGTTTCTAAATATATCTGTCATTCGAAAGCTTAGATTATTTAGTGGATACATCCAATCATCTCTCGCTCTCTACATAAGTTGTATACCTATGTGAGTTGAGTCATTACCTTCGTGCTTACCTTATGTATAAGAAGTGTACTCTTGATGGATAAGGTATATGTATGGGAAAATACCTATGTAAGGGTGGATGTTTCTTCGTGGATATTTTTTCATGGATGTTTCTCTGTGGATGTGTCATGGTGAAGCCAATGTGGCTTTCTTCGGTGATCTATACCTATGTGGTATTCCTTGTGTTGTAATTTTATTGTGGAGTGTTTTTACACTTGTGGAACGAAATATGGTTGAGTTCAAGAGTTGGAGCCAATTTTCAATTGGTAACTTAGGTATATGTATCGACATATACCTAAGTAAGGATGGTTGATACATTGTGGTTGTGTCTTTTAACTGTGGTTTATCCTTAGGTAATTCTGGGAGACCATTGGGGGTCTTGGGGTCCCCTACTGAGTATTGTTATACTCACCCCTAAATGGGCTTCACCCACACCATGTGGTGTTCTATGAAGACGACAGTCAGTAGTGATTGATGGTGAGGGTGATAGACAGGAGGTTGCTCAGAGCTAGACTATACGAGACGTAACTCAGGGACGAGTTGTTTGAGATATTTACCTACCCCTCAGGTAGGATTCCATGGTGGAGGATCCAGGAGGTGTTTTCCCTCTTTTACTTGTACTTGTACTTGTTGTTCAGTTGGGTTTGTATACTGGACCACTTACTTTCAACACACCTTTCTTTTCTATATTAGTACTTTTTGATTCTATATCTTGTATTCTGACTAAGTGTGATACAGGTTTAAAGGAAATTCCATCCCTTTCTATCAGGGATTTGCCTTTGGTGCTAGTCTCCATCCCCTGGCCTATGGAAGGCAGGCTTGTGGTAGTCACGGCACGGGCCCTGAGGACAGGTCGTGACAAATTGGTATTAGAGAAATTTGTTCTACCACAGAACATGGACTCTAATTTTTTAATGGAAATAGTGTTAAGTGTTTTGGGTGTGGTTATCAGTTAGGGAAACCGGTGTTGGTGTGGAGACCAACGTATCCATACCATAGGACACTGACTTCTGATTTCTGACTCAGTGCACGAAAACACTGATTGCGTGTGTGTTTCCTTTGAAAAGTTTTCTCCATGATTACATTGTGTCTGCTCACCAGGTATATTGATTTGATCATGGCACACCTATTTATTTTCAGGATGTATTTACATAGTTAGTCAGCACAGGTTCCGAGTGGAGAGCATGATGGTAGCCCACCGAGCGATGAGGCCTTAGTGTAGGGCTCCATCATAGTGGAGGCACCAAAGGTATCGCTAATAGCTGGGCTACCATTGCTACCATCCCAATCAGTATAGGGTGTGTTCCACTTGAGCGCGTTTCCAAGGTTCCTATGATAGAGGCCTAAGAGGTTTTGAGGTGCGACATATTTTCAGATGGCTAGGTGTGGGATAAAGTTTGTAGCATGAGTTTTCCACACAGTTGGGACACCCACTGACTTGATGGTGCACCTAGCTGTTAGTCTCTTTCTAGGAGCAGCTGAGAGGTGGTGTAGCTGGATGATCCAGTTTTACGATGAGGCGACCCTCAGCTGGGGGAACATCAAGGGTCTTTTCCAGGCGAAGTTTTTACCAGAGACTCTATGATCTGTGCATGCTCAAGAGCTTCTACACTTTCCACATGGAATTCTGACAGTAGCTGAGTCATATGTAGCAGGCAGTAGCCAGATGACACGGGGGAACAAGCAGGTTAGATCTACTGTTGGACGACCCCAAGATGTAGCATCAGGGGTGTGGGGAACCTGAGGATGAGGGAGAATTCAGTAGAGAAGGGTCTGTTTTCTTGCACGGAACGAGGTCACAGAGTGCGTGACTGTCCGACTCCCCACACGGTTGATCAGCAGGTGTTAGAGGAGCCACCGAGATAGAGTATGTGGCAGGAGATTGAGCATCAGCCGAGCGGTGGATGAGGCAGTAGAGCAGGTCCTTCAGTGGATAGTGGTCAGAGTCATCGAGCACTACTACCAACACTCCTAGATGGTTCACCTCGATCTCCAGGAGCTGGTGGATAGGAGAGGGACTAGATCCATGCATAGAGGCCTTTGTTCATGATGCTTCATGATTCATTGATTCCATTGTTCGTGGTTTATTTGTGTCATTTTACTTTGAGATGCTGTAATAGAAGACACTTGAACTTGTGATGTTTTCTTTCCTTCCTTTTTGTGTGGTTGATACTAAGAGGTTCTTGTTAAAACCATTGACTTGACCCTCACATTCTAGATTCCTATTGGAGGATATCCAGTGGCCACACACTGATGCCGAAAGTGTGTCATAACCCATGCAGGAGAGAGTAACCGTTGGATCTCTTGGTAGTAGTGTCGAGGACTTACGACATCGTCCATGGCATGAATTAGTATCGTTCATGACCGGATTGACTCTATTAGCAAAAATATGTGGTTCATCCAGGGGATGAGACCGGGTATCTCTTTTAGGAAAAGGATAAATCATAGAAGCACATGTAGGACATAGGAGAAGAAGGGTGTAGTTGAGTTCATTAAAATTGGCTACTCGCACCAATAGTTCGTTGAGAGAATGGTTTATAGTTTACTCTAATCTCAATATTCTCAGGTGTTTCTTCTAGTAAATGGACCTGGACCTGAGACAAAAATGTTAGCTTGAGTTTCTCTAGGTTTATGACACCGAGATAGTCTATACTTCTGGGAAGGGGAACGTTGTTGCAGATGCTCTCAGTAGGAGATCTGGCATTCAACATCTAGGAGAGGCGATAGAGTAGCTGGCCGCATTATAGATATCCTCTGTGGATAGGGATAGAGCAGCCTATCCATAGTCTCTTACAGTCTCTCCTCCACTTATTAAGTGAGTTAGGGAGGCGCAACGTTGGGAAGCTGACTGTGAGACACAGCGTGCTTAGATATCCATAGGGCAGGCACCTGATGGATTTTATGAAGGTTGGGAGCACATCATCCTCTTCAGAGGACGTACATTGGTACCATTTGAACTTCAGGAGGAAGTTTTGAGGGAGTTCCAAACTTCCCCTATTGTGGTACATCCAGGAGTGGAGAAGATGTATCAGGACCTTCGACGATAGCACTGGCAGCCAGGTATGAAGATGGTAGTAGTAGAGTTTGTCTCATAATGCCTCACTTTCCAGAATGTGAATCCAAAGCACCAGGTACCAGCAGGCTTGGTACAACCAATAGATGTCCCAGAGTGTAAGTGGAATGGGATATCCATGGACTTTGTGATGGGTCTTACACGTATATACAGGAGTCAAAATTCAATATGGGCGATCATAGGCCGACTCACCAAGTCGTACCACTTCCTATCGATCAGAGATCAGTGATAAATAGAGAGCTTGGGATGCCTCTATGTGCAGGAGGTTGTGCATTTACATGGACTTCCTTCTTCTGCTGCCTCCGACCATGATAAATGGTTTACTTCCAGTCTATGGAAGGGATTGTAGGAGGCTATCGGGGAACATCTTCACTTAAGCACCACCTTCCATCCTCAGAGAGATGGTCAGAATGAGAGGACCATTCAGAATCTTGAATACATGCTTCGTGCATGTGTCCTCAACATCAGTCGCAGCTGGGAGGATCACTTAACCTTGGTAGAGTTTGCGTATAAAAACAGAAAGCACTCCACCATAGGGATGGCACCTTTCGAGACACTTTAGGTCTGTCCTTGCAGATCGCCTCGGTTCCAGACTGACCTAGGAGAGTTTGCAATTATGGGACCAGAGATGGTGCAGGCTACGATGGAGAAAGTGCATATCATCCAGGAGCGGATAAAGACTGTACAGAGAAGGCAGAAGTCTTTTGATGATAGGAGACGAAGACCATTAGAGTACGAGGATGGTGACCACATCTTTCTGTGGGTCTCACCTCGATGAGGTCTAGATAGATTTGGTCGAGGCATCAAGTTATCTCAGCGATTCATCGGACCTTTCCAGGTCCTCAACAGAGTACGCAAGGTGGCTTAACGCTTGGCTCTTCCACCTTAGTTGCACTAGGTACACGATGTCTTCCAAGTATCTCCACTGAGGAGATATGTGCATGACCTTTCTCACACAATCTACCATGGGGATCTAGACATTGATGATAGGGAAAATTTTACAGAGGTTCTAGTAGAGATTGTGGATTGACAGGAGAGGGTCCTGAGTGGATGGTCAATAACTCTAGTGCAAGTTCACTGGCAGCACGAGAACCTCCAAGAGAGAACATGGGAGTGGGAGGATATGATGCAAGCTCAGTATCCCAATTTGTTTCTTTAGTGTGAGTTGTATCTTACGTGGACATAAAGCCCCATGGTAGGGAGAATGTAAAGTCCCTGAAATTCCGTGGGTTTGACAGTGACGAGACTGGACCTGGACCCTCCGTGGGTTCGACATCAACAAGACTGGACCTGGATCCTCTATGGGTTCGACAGCAATGAGACTGGACCTAGATCCTCCGTGGGTTCGACAGCGATGAGACTGGACCTCAATCCTCTATGGGTTCGACAGTGACGAGACTAGACGTGGATCATCCATGGGTTCGACAACAATGACTTTTGTACTGAGATCCTACGTAGGATCGACAGCTTCGACAGACTGTTGTTTTAGGTTTCTACAGATATCTTCCATTCGATAGCTTAAATGAATCAGTGGCTACATCTGATCATAAATCTCTCTACATATGTTGTATACTTGTGTGAGCTAAGTCATTAACTTCGTGGTTAGCTCATGTATGGGATGTGTACTCTTGATGACTTTGGTATATGTATGGGAATATTCCTAAGTATAGGTGGATGTTTCTTCATGGATGCTTCATCGTGGATATTTATCCGTGGATGTGTTGTGGTGAAGCCCACGTGGATTTCTTCTGTGAGCTGTACCTACAGGGTACAACTTGTGTTGTACTTTCTTTGTGGAGTGTTTCTACTCTTGTGGAACCGAATGTGGTTGAGCTCAAGAGTTGGAGCCGGTTTGTGATTGGTAACATATGTATATGTTTGGGAATATACCTAATTAAGGATGGTTGATACTTTGTGATGGTGTCTTTCTACTGTGGTTTACCCTTAGTGGATTCTAAAGACCCTTGTGGGTCTTGGGCTCCCCTACTGAGTATTGTTATACTCCCCCCTGCACGGGCTTCTCCCCCACCTTGTTGTGTTCTGTGCAGACGATGGTCAACAGTGATCGAGGCTGAGGGTGAAAGACGGGAGGCTGCTCAGTGCTGGACTAGACCGGACGTACCTCAAGGATGAGTTGTTTGAGATCTGTACCTACCCTTCTGGTAGGATTCCCCGGTGGACGATTTAGGAGCTATTTTACCTGTTTTATTTGAACTTGTACATGTTGTTCATTTGGGTTTGTATACTGGCCCACTTACATTCAGCACAACTTTGTTTTCTATATTAGTACATGTGGCTTCTACAGCTTGTATTCAGACTGAGTGTGATACAGGTTTAAAGTCAATGAATTCACTTTTTATTAGGGATTCTCCGTTGGTGTTAGTCACCAGCCCCTGGCCTATGGAAGGTGGGCTTGAGGTAGTCACGACACGGGCCTCAAGGACGGGTCGTGACACATTTAATTAATATTTTATTATTTTTCATGCTCTTTCTTGTGTATATTTTACACTATAAAACATAGAATTTCATTTTCAAATATGAGTATATTTTATTCCCCCCCATTTAATATATTTCATCATTGAAATTTGGACTCAATTCGGTATCAAGGGGTCTCACTATTTAATGTAACATAATTATAATATAATATTGTAAAAATTATCTATTAAATACCCACATAAAAGATATAAATTTTAGTAAAATGGTAATTTGGAGTAACACATACCTAGTTTCAAAGTAATAAGAAATTTTTGGGAATTGAAAACAAGGATATAAAGAAGAACAATAACTCCAAAAGAAAAGATATATAGTTATATAGATAATGGAAATGATAAATTTAACCATCATAATAACATGAATCCATGATGGGTTAAAAAAACATTGAATTATTGTTAAGATAAAAAATCATATAATTTTTTATTAAAAATTACCTTTCATATTGATGATGAATTATTTTCCTTCCTAGAATATGAACATAAGGAAATATAATTACTTGATAAGTATAGTTTTATCCTTTAATAAATATCAAGCACAAACTTGTTTTTTCTCTAAATGATGAGTATGCATTTCTCATTACTACAATACTAGAACAAACATCCAGAAATCATGATTTATAAAAAAGGAAACCATGTTATTCCACCTATTTTTATACAATATTCACAACCATATTGTTTTATACCAATACAAGATAATTTCCATAAAATGAACAAACCATAAATCTAAGAAACCCATATTTAATCCCCAAAATTCAACCACAGAACCGAAATTTCAACATATATCATTCAATAAATATATATCTGTAAAAATCCTCAAAAATATTCTATACTATGAATGAAACCCAACAATCAGAAGGATTTTATCACAAAGTCTTCTAAGATATATCTAATACCAATCGCTAAAAAATATTAATCAATATTAAAGTCTCATAAAAAAACATATATATTCTTTAATAAAATAATCTCCATGATTGGATTACCATTTCCTTTAATGACTATAATTACATTAAAAAAATATAAAATCATATATGATTCCAAATTACAATTTATCCTTTAGTCCTCATATAAAACCCCATCAGATTATATTTACCTTAATAAAATAAGGTACCCCAAATCAGCATAGCTATAAAAATAATTTCAAACTAATATAGACTTCACATTGACTTGTGGCAGGTGTTACTCCCTTATTGTTCTTGGGTTTTTGGTTCAAGTTCCATGAACATGATAAATGTGACACTTTGTTTGATGTCTTGTCGGTTTCAAATTTTCTAAAAGTATAGTTCATATAAAATTTCAAGAAATGTAAAACACATCCTCAAAATAACCATAATATTTACAAGATGAAATAGATGTTTTAACCTCAATAGATTACTCATACCATTGATTTTTCATCCAAAAAATGTAAAAATCCATAATCACATCAAAATTATAGATCATATAAACCCTAAAGGATATACATACCTTTAATTGATTGTCCAAAAATTAATGGAGACATATTTTAAAAATAATTTTTAACATGATAAAGATTAAGGTTACATATAAGTTAAACTCAATAAAAAAAGTACCAAAATATAACTAGTCACCATAAAATTTAATCCGTTAAAACCATGAATGGGGGTGTCTAGGAATTTGATCGCATGATCAAGAATAAACTTATAACACTTTTTGGTATATGTAACTATTAAGATAAATTAACATGAAAACATCCCAATCTACTAATTTCTCTAAACACTATATTTGCTACCAACATTAATAACAATGAATCCCCACTCTTAAATATGGTTCTAAAAAAAATAAAACCTTGCATTTCTGTATTTGATAATGATGAATGTGACCCATTTTGTTTTTTCATCCAAAATAGACAATATCAAAATAAAAAATTTTGATCCTTTACATACCCTATAACCTGTTGAGCTTTAGAGTGTTAGAAAGTTGGGATATACATATACCAACTTAATTTTTTTTTAAAAACCATCTCATAATGATCAATAATATTTCCCACTATAACTGTATATTTTATTTTTTTATTATTTCATAAACAATATCCATGTATAACACTTCTATACCAAATTAATTTAACATATTTTCTTATAGCCTAGGGAAATCAAACATAAGAAAAGGATGATATCTGATGCTCAGTAAGGGTAAAAACAGATATATCATCGATTATAGAAGAATAAAGTGATAATAAGAGAATAAGAACAAGGAAGTAAGAAAATTAAATTTATACCATGTATATTAGTGATCATAATCCAAAGTCAAGGAATAATTTTTGGAGGTTCATATGATATGAATCTTAAAATAATCAAATAATATATAATTTCAGAGTGTAACATAAGAGAAATAGGTCTTGTATAAACATAATAATATAAAATCAATTAATTATTAGTCAATCCACTTTTCTATGACTAACATACTAGAATTAGTTCACTACCAAAACATTATAGTAGTCAATGTTCACTCCCAATACGATCATCATGGAAAAAGCCACTTTCTAAATTGGGTTCACTCCCTATAATAGTTCTATTTATCTCCTAAGAATAAAATCATTACCCAAATATGTGGAAGCAGATATAGGTTCCACCATTGACATAATGAAACCCATATATATGTTTTCCACAAGAATATAAATCTTTCATCAAATTAAATCCCATGTAAGGAAATGGGATTAAAAAACATTTCATCATAACATTTCTCATTGAAAAAAGAATATGTTTCATAAATATCATACCTTACTAAACATAAACCAACTAGTGAAAGAGAATTGATGTAATAAATGGAAAATATAACCAATATGTAAGATGTAAAATAAAATAATTTTATATATATGGGAAATAATATTTTGGGTGATCACTTGAAATAGTTCTTTAGAAAAATATCCTTTTTATTTATAAATCATTTATTTTAAATGTATTGAAATTATCATATAAAAACATATATCTCGAAGGAACCTTGTAATCATATAAAGGAACCATGAAAAAATTAATGAGTCATTATTTTTGTAAAATTATCTTATGCCATAAATTATTAAAAAATATTCCATCTATTCTATTTTTACCAAAATTTACAAAGAGCCTAGTTTAAAAAATGAATTAAAGGATTCTGATGATTTTTTTAAAATATAAAACATGTGTTAAAATGATCAAAAATATTTATATTAATATAAGAAATCCCATTTTAAACCAAACTTTAGAAAACATGGACAATTGAGGGAAATAGTTTACTACGATACTTACCCATAATCAATCTTGATTAAAGATGATCATGTAAAATAATCTCATACCCATTTAGTAAATTTTAAAACATATGAAACATGAAAGATATAAATTCAAATGGATATTTTTTTCATATAGTTATATAATAATATTTATAAAATATGTTCATGGTCAGTATATTAATAGTCCTGAAGGGCTTCTTTAATTCCCTATAAGTCTATATGATTTTTTTAAAAAACTCAACTGTTCTACTTAATTAATTAAAATGGCGTAAAGTATGAGATCTAGATTAGTCCATAGAGGTAGAGAAATTAGTTTATTTCATTTTCAAAAATATTTAATTTTATTATATTTAAAAAATAAGGTGATAATATATTAAATATATCAGATTTTAGAAAGTAAACAAAAAACAAAGTACACTGATTAATTTGTTTGTAAATAGATTTAAAAACCGTGTAAGGGTTTTATAATTTCAAGGTTAATGTGAAATTTTATTTTATAAAATAAGATGATTAATTAAATATTGGTGTTAGACTAGACATGGGGTTTATCCAATGATCCAAGAATATCCTCCCCAACCCGGCGATACCCTATTTCCCATGGTCTAATAATTTTTGATGTTGATGAATCAAGTTCATCTCGATACAAATTTAAACTAAATTTACCCTAAATTTGAGAATGGTTATTCCTTCATTAGAGTTAGTAGTTTCAAAATTTTTATGATCCTTTTATATTTAAATGTAAATGTTCATCATAAAATCAAAAGAAAATCATTGGTAAAAGAATATAAAATTGCGACAAAAAAATACATGGGTAAATAAAATGAAAAAAATCCAACAGGCCTTCCCCCTTTGATTAGAATTATTTAGCACTTTCTAGGATTACCAACTCGTCCTAGTTATGAGATAATAATAAGGAATAAGAAAAAAAAAATTAAACCATAATTAAATTAAATAATGAACTTGTGGAGGATGATGTATATTCCAACTCTACACATCGGTCTCTTGATACGAATATCTCTAACAATAGCAGCCTAGGCCTACCATTATAAATTCATATGGTGTATAAAATTGATGATAATAAATAGTATTTGGCCCAATAGTGGTTTAGGGAAGGTAACACATCAAATATTTGGACAAAAAATGAATATATGGTGAATTAGGGTGAAAAATTACCATCTGGGAAATTACACCATATGTAACCGGGTTATAAATTGTTTAATTTTCTATAATTTCCTTCATGGGAATTAAACCACATGAAACTATGTTTTACCATGTTTAATTTTCAAAGATTCTTTTATTTTATTCTATTCATGTCCTTCCATTCACCACATGCTCAAGTACACATCATGTAATGATTACAAAATGTGTAATTCCATTTTAATGCTCTATAAGACCCATTATTTATTTTTTTTTTCTTCAATTCTAAGCCCAAAATATTCTCCATGTTCATCCTCAAAAATCATCTGTCATTCTAAGTGTATTTATGCTCTGAAATTCACCTCTTTTCATTCCATTTTCAAAAATATGTCGTTTGTTCAATAAAACACAAGATAAGTTAAATAAATAAATAATTGGTGATTATAATTATTTTAATATATATATAAATATATTAAAATACCATAAAATTTAAGCCCTTATACCTATATAAAATACCCCCACCTAATTTCATAATTTTCATTATGGATATAATCTCAACATGCCACAAAGGACATTCACCTTACCATGATTCGAATTTAATTTCAATAAAAATAATTGATCAAATAGAAAATTAAATTTGAAAGCATCACATGTATGATGTTTTTCAATGCCTTATTTTCAATAAAACATGACAACCATGTATTTTAATTTTCCACTTTTGACATATCCAAGCCTTTTCATCCATCTATTTTCATTTTTGATTCCATTATTAATATGCAAGACACTTTTAGTTTACCCCCATGAATTTTTATGCCAATCCTATGAGTGAAATTATAAATAGAATTCTAAAAATACATCAAGAAGATATTAAATACCATAGGTTTAAAAGGAATCTAACATCTCAACCATTTATGATAAAACAACAATTAATCATGAGTGGTTCACAATTTAGGATCAAATGACTATGAGGCATAGGGAAGGTAGGTAAATTATGTAAATCATGAAAGATTAAAAAAGGATCAACTCTAATGTACTTTCAATGATAACCAAAAATAACTCAATTGATATCTTGTCTTCCTTGAGTTTTTCAGAGTAGGCTCATAATTAGATGAAAAGAAATAAATTAAACTCCCTCTTTTTTTTTTTGAATGTTGTGCTAGCAGAAATTCTAACATACACCACGTAAAACCTAGTAAGATCCTCATGAAAAAATTAGTTCTAATTATAACATGATCATTGGTCCATTAAATTCTGACATTTGAATTTTCCTGGACAACACCCATTTTTTCTCTCATGTTTTTATTAAGTGGATGTATGATAAATATAATGATTGTTCCATCCCTAAATCTCATGAATCTTCACCCAAAATTATTCATTACAAAAATTAATATCCACCCACTAGATTCTCCTTACCCAACTATTTTTATAATCATGAAAAATATTTATATGAATATAGGAATGGAATATATAGGCTCGTAACACACCTCATATCCCAAAAAGGATATTACTAGATTCTACAGGCATAAAAACGATTAATGTAATGTAGATATTAGGTTTAAGTCTATGAAAATAATGGGTCTATTATTTTAAAAGTGATTATATTCATTCATATCTCTGATAAGATGCAATGAATGTTCTAGAAGAAAACATTCACAAGTTTCTCAAGAAATATACTAAATAATGTAAAATATTATCTCATGTGATTTATTGGTAGTGAAATGAATAGATGGGAAAATCACTCATAGAAATCCATAGGAATGACAAAATCAATGAATTTAAACCTTATAAATACAAAAAATAAAAAAAATATCAGAAAACATTCATTTAAAATGGTTATCATTCTCCACTAAATCAGGATTTTTCAAAACCTAATCCTTAAAATTATCCATAATAATTAATTTATTTCCATTTTTTACATTAAATTAAATTTAAAGTGAAATTTAAATTCAAGGTATGATGATTATTTTGGATAGTTTATGTTTCCTAGTTTAGTTTATTAAATTATAAATCAAATGTAGCGAATGCAATTGTAGTTAAATACAATTATTCAATGAGGTGAATAAAGAAGTATTTTTTTATTTGAAACTCTTACTCTACTTTAAAACTGATTATTAAATCAAGGGATATAAATGTTTTATCAGCACCTTTTCATGATGTTTTAACTCATCTCATAATGTGTAATGTTACTATAGCTTCTTCTTTCGAATTCTTTTGTTTAATTCCACCTTCTGCCTTGATAGTCCTGCAAATAAAATATATAAAATTGAATTCACTTGATATTATCAATAAATTTTGAAATATTTTGAGTATGATTTATTAAACATCTGAAAATGGAAAATAATTAACGAAAAAACATGGGTTACATACTGAAAGTGTTTTTGTTTACCACCATTGGCTCGACCTTACCACCTCCACATTAAGATCAGTTGATAGTTGATTGAATTTGTTTACCTCTTCATGGTCCATAAATGATATTAGTTGTGTTTTATTTAAGTAGGTCATCCTATATTCTTCTTCTCTAAATATATTAATTCTTCTAGATTGTAGTTCTTTCTTTACCTCCATTGGACCGACCCACATTTCATCTTTAATCCCAGTGAACTAAATATAATTTCATGTACCATCCATACATATTTTACTTTCTAAACTATTGCGGAGTCTGTCACTCCTCTGGTGACATTAATACTATTATCCAACTTCTCTTTCTTCTTTAGTTGAGAATCCAATTCCAAAACAACATCTGACACATGTAAATCTTCAATTTCAGAAATCATCCTCAGTTGTATTTTTATTTTCTTCTCTAAGATCAATATCCTCTTGTATATTGGATTTTGTAATTATCTAGTGGATATTGAAACTTACTTGATCACTTCAAAATAGAAAACAAAATTATTTATTTTGAACATCGATCATGTCACATAAAAGACATATTTTAAAGTTATTTTTTCATTTAATTGACACCCTTGCTTTGTTTTGGGGGTTTACCTAGGTTTTAGGGAGGAATAGATGAGTGTTCATGAATTGGGCCAAACAATGAGCCCAATTTTAGATTAAAAAATAAATTTTGTATCTTCTATAACATTTCCACTTTTCAACATTTTTTATCCATTCAAATTCCTACTTGACCTCCCCTAACCTATTAACACCCCCATGGTAATTTGGAGCTTTTAGAAATCTTTAACTAGGGTTTATTTGGGTTTTTATCTAAGGGGTTGGGCCTGCCCGAAAGACCAATTCCTGTTTTAAAAATAAATTTAGAATATATTATATCTTATTCATTTTTTGGGATTTTTCGGTGATTCTAAGTTGAGACCAAGCCCATTGAACCCATCCGCGCGAACCATCTCTCAACCCCTATTTGGAGCTCTGGTTTATCGCGATTTGGTGCCAAACTTCATAGGATTCCTCAAATCGTCCAGATTTGAAGAGGTAAGTTCATTCCTTCATATCTCTCTCAATATTTACTCTCTTTCCCCCATTAAAATTCCTAAATGAGATCCATATCCTTGTTCAAACCTCACTTAAAGGTTTGAGTTTTTTTAAAATCAGATACTGGTATTTTGGGGGGATATTTCTACAAGATATTTTATGTAAGTTGTTCTCCTTCTTTCTTCTTTCAATTTTTTTAGGGTTACATCCAATTTACTTAGGGTTTATTCCCTTATCATTGAGGTTCCTAATGTAAAGGGATTATGGTTTAAAAATTATTGTTTTATCTTGTGTTTCATGTTCTGAAATTCTGGTTTTAGGTCTGGTTTACCTTCCTTGAGGTACGGCGGTGGTGCGTTTGAGTTTTCGCACAAAGGTTTCAAGGGTTTCCTTGGTTTTGGTAGGTTATTCCATTTTGTGTGCAATTTTTGTGAATTATCTTGCTGTTTTCATGTTACCTTAATGTTTATTGCTCTTTAATGTTTCTGTAAAAATTGTTTTTAGTTTCATTTATAATGAAAATGAATTGTAAGTTCCAATTTTTGGTGAAATTGGGAGTTTTTCATTCAAATCTTTCATTGGTTCATTTTGGGCTGACCTCTAATTACTTAGTTGATTTTATTTAACTTTATTATGACTAAAAATCACGTTTTTATTGTTTATTCTTTTTTGTTGTTGCTGTGAAAGTTTGCTTTAATGGTGTTTGGGAAGCAAATGGGCTTTATGGGCCATGATTGTGTGAAAATTGTGGTTTTTAACAGATATAACTTCATGGTTCACATTGGGCTGCCCCATAACTGAATTGTTGGTTTCATTAAAGGGTATTGAACTGAAATTTTGTTTTAATGACTTACAAGTGTTCTCATAGTGTGAAAATTTGATACCTTAAAGGGCTTTGGGTGCAAAACAATGTGATGTTTTGAGAGGTTGTTTTATTGAAAATAAAATTATTTTAATGTGTGTTTTAAATGGTATAAAATGTGTGTAGCTACTGTACTATTTGTTTGAGACCAGCAGTGAAATTTTATATGCAAAAGGATGTGTGTTGTTTGCTGAAATTGTTTGAGCACAAAAGGGGAAGCCCGAGTACCTAGGTGGGGCGGATTTGTACAAGTACGGCTAGTGGATCAGATGGGTTTTTGTCCCTGTTCCACTTAGTATTTGGATAACGAAAACTCTAACTAAAATATGTGGACGATGACTGGGGACCAATAGGTTATGGGTATGTTCCCTACTAGTGTCTCATGCATGAGAACGAATTTTTCTATGGTTACTCTACACTGAGGTACGAGGTACATAGGGCCCGAGACAACCTAGTGCTTAGGGGTGTTCCCGATTTTGATGCTCATTGGATTTGTGGTATTTAACCTTGTTGTGGGGTTTTTTGGTAGTACTTTACAGTATCTCACATGTCTATTTAATGTGTTAACATACTGGAATTCTTGGATTGAAAACTGTTTTCATTTGAAAGTTGCATTTCTTTGAATTTTAACACTGTTTCACCTTGTGTATTAAAATTGCTTGTTTTGTTCACATTGTAATGCATGCTCTTTGGAATCATCTGGTGGTATCCTATTGGGCTTAAGCTCACACCCTACTTACACCCCTTGGGTGTAAGTAGACCTGCTTATGCTTGACTCAGGTAAAGGGAAGGCTATGGGTGATGACGGTTCAGGGTGTTAGTCCCCATCGTTGGGGCAGAGTTGCGGAGAAGGCTTGCGGGTGATGACCCCCTTGTCGTGTGGAGTCCATGGGGATGTCTTTATGTTGTCATTATTTGTTCTTATACAACTTGTAGTGTCTTGAAAAATATGTATTTAGTTCTGGTTTTTGTTGAAACATATTTTGGTTTACATTTTTTAGATTCAGTTTATTGATTGTTTTTAATGTTTTATGCCTTCATATTCGGGTAAATCATTCCCAAAAAAAATAAATGATACCCGGGAGCTTGTTCCAGCCCGTAGATATAGGGAACGCCCTTCGGGTCATGTCACGGGCTAGGTTTGGTGCCAGTTTTGGCGGCGACCATATTCAGTTCGTGACAAAATGGTATCATAGGAGGTTCGCTCCTTAGGTCATGTTATTTGGGGAAGAGTTAGGATAGTTTGGATCTAGAATTATCGGGACTTGAAATTTCAGTCATGGGTAGTGTGCCTAGCCAGCACACCTCATGACGGGATTCAAGTCACCATGGGTAGTATGGATTTATCTGAGGCCTTTGGTTTTCTTGGTTTAATGATGACTATGGGAAATAAAAAGAGAGTTGGGCGAATAATCTCAGGGAGCTCGCAGGGCCTGGAAAGCCATGTGGAGCCGTGGATATTTCCCTAGAATACTCTCTGTGACGGCGAAGTGATTGGAATATGGCTGCAACCATTTTTCCAAGTCACCCACCGAAACTAGTTTCCTCTCACATTGTCTTATGTCTCTTTGTTTTGGAATCTTGGAAACTTGGTTTTTTTAAGAAAAAAAAATGACTTCACTTTAAGGAGTGTGAAGTTTTGTGAAGTTATTTTCTAGTAAATTGAAAATGGTTTTATGTTTTTTTAATGCCTATAAATGAAATTTCAGAATTTTTTCAAAAGGGTAAATTATGTGTTTACACCTCTTTTGAATGTATGAACTATGTTAATTTGGGTTTTGAAAATATGTTTCTAATGGATTTTTTTTAAACTGTGGAAAAGTGTTTTGGATTGAATTAAGTGTTCTAGAATTTTTGTGTGGGGGTTGAAGATGGATTTTGGGTTTGGTGACTACTGAACAAAAATAATTATGAACGTTTAGAACCTTTTCTTGAAATGAGAAGAGTTGAGTTCTTATTTAAATGGAGATTTATGAAATGGTGCTTTTCATGAAATTAGAAGTGTTTTGAAATGGGTTGAAATGTTTTGAAACAATTGTGAAAGGCATGAATATGTGCTTTTATTGAATTATTCATTCATTTCTAAATTGGTTCGTGAGATGAAAAATTGGGTATTGATATTATGGTTAGTGTTTTTGGGAAAGGAAAATTGTGGCTAAAGTTTTTATTTTAAAAAGAGGAAAGGTTTGATTTTTGGTAATTGGTGCTCTCAAGGGTGACAACATGCATAGGTTTATTTGGGAATATGGATGGATATGAGGTGGGTTCCCAGTATGGCATGTAACCATGCATGTCTGAGGCTCATGAGATACCATTGGTAAATGCGCAAACCACCAACACTGTTTTTTTAAATAATTTTTTTGAAGGAAAGTGTTGTGTTTTGATAATGTATGGTTGGGAGGTATGGATTATGTGTTTTTTGGGATTATTATTGTGGGATGTTTCGAGTTCAATAACCCCTCTTGTTTAAACGATGTTTTGGTTTTGTGTTTCATTGATAAGTTGGAATGAAGTGTTGGTTAGTGGTCTCTTTTGAGGAGAAGTTTGGGAGGCCAATGTGGTGGCTCCCATCATGTTATCGGTTCAGGTTTGTGGTCTTTTATGACCAAATGACCAGATTGGATGGGTCCTTGGGTTTTCCTGTAGGCCAGGGTATTCCCCCATTAAGTGTTAATGTATGATTCATGTTGGGCCTATAGTGATTCACCATTGGATGATCCTCCAGTTGATCAACATAAGGACTTTATTCTTGAGGTTTGGAGATTGTGTTTACCCCTTTCTTTTTCAATTATGCGGATCCCCCTATAGTGGGAGAGTGTTTGTGGGAGGTTAAAATAGACCTTAGTTTCTTATGTTTTCTAAGTTGTCTAAGGTCAATGAAGTTCAGGGTTTTCAGTGTAGAATGATGTCTTAAAGGGCCTCTGGGTCTTTCGTCAGTCTCATTGAAGAAAGAGTTCATGTTAGGCCAATAGTGTGCAAGATCTGTCCAAGAGTGGCTATTATGGACACTTGCTGGAATCATGTGCTATTTTGGACTTAGTACAAGGTCCCTCTATTTGTGTTTTCTTTTATCCACAATGGTTATGTTCGGTGATTCCTTGCGATGTCATGTGTTCATTTGACTATAAGGGTGAATATTGTGAAATCTTATGAGAGTCACTATTTTTTTGTTGGATGTGTGTCTCCCTATAGGAAATTCTAAATCCGATGTTCTAGAGGAATGTGTTTTTATATGTCCTTTCATTCCTCTATTTAGCATCCGAAGAAAAAAAGGGGCGATGTGTGTGCATCCTCTAAGTTCTTGTTTTGGTAAAATGATGGGTTGGGGAAAAGATGGTTTGAAGTGTGTCATGTCTCAATGAGGCCATCTGAGATTACCGTATAATTGTTTTTGGCACTATAAGAAGATGTTTATTTTAGGGGTTTAAAAATCCTAACTGCGAGGCCGAAGATGCTTCAATCCATTGAGCTCCAGCCATAGGCCCCAGAGAGAAGCTAGCACATAGTTAGGGGAAATCCTAGAGTTGTTCAAACTTTTGGTCAAGGTCATATCCTCAATATGAAATATAGGAATTGTTTAAACCTCTGGTGTCATCATCTAGTTCCAATTTCACTCATTTGGTGGAAAGAGGTGTGAGTACCTTGTTCCCATGTCGTACCCTGAGTTGATTTTCCCCCCTTTGGGTTCCCTTGTGTTTTTGGAGAAAAGTTTAAAATTTGGGTTAGGCATGTTGAAGTGCATAGTTTGTGCACAGTTAGTAGTAACTGTGTGCCAACCCAAGGGACCGTGTGATAAGAGACAGTAGCTACCACATGATCTCCGCACGTCTATGATCCTTGTCCAAGGAAACAGTGTGAAGTTTCCTCTTCGGACAGAATGATCCGCACAGTTAACTCATGGTTTCCCAAACCGTGTGAACCAACTGTGCAGCCATGCCAGCTCCTTAAAATTCTGTTGTTTTTGTTGTTGTTATCCAACACTAGTTAGTTAATATGGTAGGGTTTTGTTTTGGGTATACCCAAAATTTGTCTCATGTATGTTTCATTGGATGAATTCTGATATTAATCTACCCCTAATGTTGGGGAGTCCGTTCGAGCCCCCTATTAGTGTCTTGATTTTGTCTTAAGGAAAGTTGTGTTCATTATTATGGTGGGTAGACCCATCACAGGTATCATGTATGTTCTCTTGGAAAAGGAATAATTTTAGTTTAACCCTTATGATTGAGAGACCATTCGTTCCTTCCCCAATTTTTATCCTTATTCTATCTAAGAAAATTGAGTTGTCCCTGATGGTGGGATGTCCAGATTGGGTCACCTCGTACTAGTGACTCAGTTTTCTCCTTGGTGTATTCTAGGTAGGAGGTAGTATCATTCAAGTCTATCTATCCAAAAATTTGTTACTTGGGTAATTTTGGGGTTGGAGAACACCCAATAGTTTTGTTTACGTAATGTTGTGGTAGCGTTATTCGAGTTCGTTGTTCATTTCAAGTGGATTGCTTGAGCGTCGTCTTGTAATGTTTGAGATGTTTTGTTTTGGGATGTGTTTTTAATGTTTTTAATAATTTTATGTAAGTGGGGTACTTTTTGGTTGGTGATAGTATTATCTTCCTTCGTTTGATCAACTGGATATGTTCTTCCTTTTTGAAGCGGGTGAAAACGTGGCAAGGAAGTTTGTCTTGGTCTATCGTTTGGGCTTTGCTTTTGCATCTGGTCTTGTTGTGGCATTCCAGGGGCGGAATGATTTATGGTGGGGATAATTTTCACATAAAATACATATTTTAAAGGTATTTTTTTCATTTAATTTACATCCTTTCTTTGTTTTGGGGGTTTACCTAGGTTATAGGGAGGAATAGATGAGTATTCATGAATTGGGCCAAACCGTGAGCCAAATTTCAGATTAAAAAATAAATTTTGTATCTTCTATAACTTTTTCATTTTTCAACATTTTTCATCCATTAAAATTCCTACTTGACCTCCCCTAACCTATTAACACCACCATGGTAATTTGGAGCTTTTAGAAATCCATAACCAGGGTTTAGTTGGGTTTTTAGCTAAGGGGTTGGGCCTGCCCGAAAGCCGAATTCCCGTTTTACAAATAAATTTTGATTATGTTATATCATATTCATTTTTTGGTATTTTTCAGTGATTCTAAGTGGATCCCAAGCCCACTGAACCTAGATGCGCGACCCTTCTCTCTCCCCCTCTTTTTGGAGCTCTGGTTTAGCACGATTTGGTGCCGAACTTCATAGGATTCCTCAAATCGTCCAGATTTAAAGAGGTAAGTTCATTCCTTCATATCTCTCTCAATTTTTACTATTTTCCCCCATTAAAATTCCTAAATGATATCCATAACCTTGTTCGAACCTCCCATAAAGGTTGAGAATTTTTAAAATCAGATACTGATATTTCTGGGGGAGATTTCTACAAGATATTTTAAGTAAGTTGTTCTCCTTCTTTCTTCTTTCAATTTTTTTAGGGTTACATCCAATTTACATAGGGTTTATTACCTTATCATTGAGGTTCCTAATGTCCAGGGATTAGGGTTTAAAAATTAGGGTTTTATCTTGTGTTTCATGGTCTGAAATTCTAGTTTTAGGTCTGGTTTACCTTCCTTGAGGTGCGGCTGTGGTGCGTTTGAGTTTTCGTACAAAGGGTTCAAGGGTTTCCTTGGTTTTGGTAGGTGATTCCATTTTATGTGCAATTTATGTGAATTATCCTACTGTGTTCATGGTACCTTAATTTTTATTGCTCTTTAATGTTTCTGTAAAAACTGTTTTTAGTTTCATTTATAATGAAATTGAATTTAATGTTCCAATTTTTGGTGAAATTGGGGGTTTTTCCTTCAAATATTTCATTGGTTCATTTTAGGCTGACCTATAATTACTTAGTTGATTTTATTTAACTATATTATAACTTAAAATCACGTTTTTAATGTTTATTCTTTTTTTTCTTTCTGTGAAAGTTGGCATAAATGGTGTTTGGGAAGCAAATTGGCTTTAAGTGCCATGTTTGTGTGAAAATGGTGGTTTTTAAAAGATATAACTTATTGGTTCACATTGGGTTGTCTCATAACTGAATTGTTGGTTTAATTAAAGGGTATTGAACTGAAATTTTGTTTTAATGACTTACAAGTTTTCACATAGTGTGCAAATTGGATACCGTAAAGTGCTTTGGGTGCAAAACAATGTGATGTTTTGAGAGGTTGTTTTATTGAAAATAATATTATTTTATTGTGTGTTTTAAATGGTATAAAATGTGTGTAGCTACTATACTATTTGTTTGTGACCTGTAGTGAAATTTTATATGCAAAAGGATGTGTGTTGTTTTCTGAAATTGTTTGAGCACAATTGGGGAAGCCCGGGTACCTAGGTGGGGCGGATTTGTACAAGTACGACTAGTGGATCAGATGGGTTTTGTCCCTGTTCCACATTGCATTTGGATAATGACAACTCTAACTAAAATATGTGGATGATGATTGGGGACCACTAGGTTATGTGTATGTTACCTACTATTGGTTCGTCCACGAGAACAGTTTTTCTATGGTTACACTACACTGAGGTACGAGGTGCATAGGGCCCGAGACAACCTAGTGCTTAGGGGTGTTCCCGATTTTGATGCTCATTGGATTTGTGGTATTTACCCTTATTGTGGGGTGTTTTGGTAGTAATTTACATCATCTCACATATATATTTAATGTGTTAACATATTGGAATTCTTGGATTGAAAACTGTTTTCATTTGAAAGTTTCATTTATTTGAATTTTAACACTGTTTCACCTTGTGTATTAAAATTGCTTGTTTTGTTCACATTATATTGCATGCTCTTTGGAATCATCTGGTGGTATCCTATTGGGCTTAGGCTCACACCCTACTTACACCCCTTGGGTGTAATTCGACCTGCTTATGCTTGACTCGGGTAAAGGGAAGGCTAAGGGTGATGGGAGTTCAGGGTGTTATTCCCCATCGTTGGAGCGGAGTTGCGGAGAAGGCTTGCGGGTGATGACCCCCTTGTCGTGTGGAGTCCATGGGGATGTCTTTATGTTGTAATTATTTGTTTTTATACCACCTGTAGTGTCTTTAAAAATATTTATTCAGTTCTGGTTTTTGTTTAAACATATTTTGGTTTACATTTTTCAGATTCAGTTTATTGATTGTTTTTAATGTTTTATGACTTCATATTCGAGTAAATCATTCCCAAACAAAAATAAATGATACCCGGGCACTTGTTCCAGCCCTTGGGGATAGGGAACCCCATTCGGGTCATGTCACAGGCTATGTTTGGTGATGGTTTTGGCAGCGACCAGATTCGGTTCGTAACAGATCACCACACACCCTGTGACTAAAAATATTTTTCCTAGAATGATTATATTTTTCTCCCCTTTCTTTTCCATCACAAGACTGATGACGGGAATTATGAACTTCCAAACATCAACAAAGATATATTTGATGACTCCTCACAGGGATTTTACTATTGAATATTCTAATTGAAGAAGTAATCTTTTCAGATTAATCTATCTAGACCAAAAATCATGAAGTCATGTACAATATGATATTGATACTTGCACCCAAGGCATACAAATATTTTCTATATTAGTTGGATCTGATAATTATTGGAATTGAAAATAAACCTGGATATATTTTCATCTTAGGTAGTTCCATGGATAATAATTTTGAACAATCTCATGTTAGTGGAATGATTCCAATATATTCCAACTTATTTTTAGGATACTAGCTCTTTCATGATTTTTTCATATGTTTCCATGTTCACAGTAGCCACAGAAAAATGTATATTAATTGGAAATGTGTTAAATTTTTCTAGAAATTTAACTTTTTTCATGTTTTTATTCATGAGTGTCATTTTTTTGAAAATTCATTCTTGGATTGTACTGAGATGGTTTTTATTCTTCTTTGGCTACTTATTTCTTGTTTTCTTATGTTTCTTATTCATTTATTCCACCATTTGTCTCTCAAAAAATTATATACCACTACCTTATGTTTTCTTTCCACTTTTGACTTGTATAGATTTCAAATATTCATGTGGGTGTACATCAGGGCATCCTTGTATTGTACCTCTGGGACTCTCTAAGATGATTATAAATTTTATCATCACGACAGTCTATATTCCATAATACGACCTTTTAGTTTGATGATTTTTCTTGTAATTCATTCATTGAATCCAAAGAACTGGGTGTGAATATTTCCAATATCTCTTCCCATGTATGGTTATGTCTTGTTTGTGATGTCCATGGAGGTTGTTATTGTTTTACCCCTTATGGTCTTTTTTTTAAATCCTTTCACTTTCTTGTTGTGGTTGTGGTCTCCAGACATATAATTTATTACCATGATTATAATCAACATAATTGGAATCTACTAAAAGCGTACCTTGGTACATTTTATTTTGGCACATCATGTTGTTCATCTTCATAGTCAATGAATCTAGTTTTTTTCACCCAGTTAGAATTGTTGATTTCATTAATTCCTTCTAGCTACATCTCTTCTCTTTACCAGTAGAAAATATTTGATGCCATTTCAACCAACATGTTGTATCTTTATTTAAGTGATTTTATCATTAGGGTTACTCCAACCAAAACAAATGAATTTCTATGTTTCCTTATAAAAAAATTATAAATTGGTTGGATTAGTGTCTATTTATCTATACCAAGATGAAGGAATTTTTGAGTTATATCTTTGTAACATTCCCATGAAGAATATAGTGACTCATCATTAAATTTCCAATAGTTCAGAATATTTACTTGTACATCTATTGATTTAGAGAGTGGAAATAAGTGAGTGAGGATGTTTTTAACTAGATTTTCCCATGTAAATATAGAATGTGTAGGAAGGATTAAAATCCAATCTTGAGCTCACTCAGATAATGAAAATAGGAATAGATGAAGTCTTACCTTATCACTTGAGACATTCTAGATTGAAATGTATCACCGAGATAAAGGAAATATCCTAGATGTTTGTTCCGCTATTCCTGTGTGTGTCTGGGGAATTATACATTGTTTGGGACCATTAAAATAATCAAAATCTTTATCTTGATGTTTTTCACTTTAATGGGGTGATCCAGGATGCTCAGTTGCAATCCTATGTTTGATGGCCACCCAAAGTATGCATGCATATGCTTCCCAAGATATATTTGAGGAACTCTAACAGGTTGATTATGTTCTATTCCTTCTATGGTTGTATTGAATATTATCTCCAAGATTGGTTCATAATGGTTTGTCGATTCAATGATGTCTTTTCCATTTGAAAAACATTTTGTAATTGTATATTGACGAAAAAATATGAAATTCACAACATGAAAACACCCAACATAAAAATTGAAATTGAAATTATTTATTAAATTAAAAACTGAAATATTAAAAACTAAAAATATACCATCTTTAAAAATGGTTCATGTTTGATATTCTTAGAGGGATTCACTAATTCTGAATATGTCAATGAAAAAATAAATTTATAACAAAATGTACTTCTCAATTAATTAGAATATGGTAAAGAAGCTCTTCAAGAACAATCAATAGAGATAGTGAAGTTAGTTTCTTTAGGTTTTGAAAATATATAATTTCATATGATTAAATAAATAAGGTGATAAAAGATTTAATTGATCAAAATTTATAAATACAAAAAAAATAACAAAGCAGACAGATTTATTGGTTAGAACAAAAATTTGAAATGTGTGCTAGGGTTTTTGAATTTTAGGGTTTGAGTGTAATTGGATTTTATAAAATGGATTATTTAATTCCAAATTGGTGTTAGAGTCGATATGTGGTATATCCAATTAGCACGTTATATCCCCCTGAATGTAGTAACACCCCATTTCCATGGTTCGTTAATTTTGGATGTTGCTGAATCATTTTCATCTTGATACCATTTAAAACCAAATTTCCACTAAAGTTGAAAATGGTCATACCTTCTATAGGGCATGTTCGATTTATATCCTCTCTTTAGATTCAAATATCAATGGTAATGGTATAATGAAAAATAAAATGACTAGAAGATGAATATATAATCTAGAAAAAACTAATACATGAATAAATAAAATTAAATAAATACAATGCACCTTCCCCCTTTGATTACATTACCATAGCACATGGCAGTTTCCCCCTCGTCACAGTGACGAGAGAATAAGAGGTATAGAAAAAATAAAATGAATGAATAATGAAAAGAAATAATGAACTCTGGGAAGAATATGTTTCTTTCAACTCAATCCTTTGGTCTCCAAATTTGAATTGTTAAAACTATAACAACATATCCCTCCATTTTTAAGCCACATACGGGATCAAAAATAAAAGATAATCCTTATTATTTTGTCCAACATTGGTTCAGGGTGGGTAACATGTCAAAAATGTTTTCCCAAATTTATGATTTTTTGAACCTTTATTAAAAATTACCATCTCTAATATAACACCATGTGTATCTAGGATAAAACTTGGGTAATTTTCCTAGTTTCCCATCTGGGAAATTTCACCATGTGTAACTAAGTTACACAACATGTAATTTTTGAGGATACAGTTATTATCATCATGGTTTATCCTTCCATTGACCAGAATCTCTGGTAGATTTTTTGTAACGATTGCATGATGTATAATTATATTTTAATTCTATGGAAGCATTGATTTCCCTTTGGTTATCCCATTATATTCCACATAAGTTCTCTATGATCATCCTAAAAAATCTGGTGTCTTTTTATGTGTCTTTTTTCATTGTAATTCACCCTTTTCAT
The DNA here is from genome assembly GCA_963277665.1 of Viscum album. Taxonomy (NCBI): domain Eukaryota; kingdom Viridiplantae; phylum Streptophyta; class Magnoliopsida; order Santalales; family Viscaceae; genus Viscum; species Viscum album. The sequence goes on from OY728131.1 coordinate 137,831,151, forward strand.
TCATTTTTCATAAATCTGTTTTTTCTACCATAAAATTGAAAACAATTTAAATACCTCATTAATGAGAAAGAATATTCAATTAAATACATAAATAAATAAATTTAAATACCATAAAACGTATTCTTAATATATATATATATATATATCATATATATACCACACAAAAGAAACAATATGTGAATATGGAATGTTTCCACAGAAATAAAAGTGAGACAAAAATCACTCACCTCAGGTATACATTCATTTTATGTGTTAGAAATTTTTTTATACTAAATATAGTAATGTTATACATTTATTCTAGAATAATACTCATATTTATCATTCAATTCATCGTTACTTATATTAATTTATCACCTGTTTATTAACATTTACTTATTAAAATCATGATTCTATTTGGAAATTGTATCATTTTTTCATGTGTGTTTTGTTTATTTAGTTGTGGTACATTAAATTTAAACATCATTACATAATTTAAATAATTTTAATCAAGGAATAAATATAATATATATTCATTATATAAATATTAATAATCATTTATACAATGTATAGATAGATAAATGAATTACCCTATTCATAAAGAATGTGGGTTGTATGAACACATGAACTTTGTTTTAAGTTTTTGAAGAATGTATGAAAAAGTGGTAAAAGATAATTCAAGTTTAAATAATTATTATAATATCATATAGATCATATATTAGAATCATTTCTATATTTATAATTATATAAGTGAAGTGGTGATGAAAATAATACATCTCTATGTGGATTGGGAATGTTGATTGTATGCATGCGTGATGTTTTCAATTTTTTGTATGATGGAGAATATATGAAAAATTGTTAGGCCATAAAAATAAAAAAATTATTTATATTTATTATATTAGATTTATGAGATTATAATTTTTTCCAAACATTAAGAGTATGTAAAAAAAGAAATTAAATTTCAAGGGCTAGTAAAGATGATTACCTTCTCTTAAAGAATCATTCTTTGGATCTTTTTTTTAGGGATGTTGGGGTTGGTATTTTTGGAATATAAATTCCTAAATATAACATATAAGTATTCTCCTAACATAAATAGGTAGGTATTTGGTGAGTGATACAGCTAAATATTTGGTGAATTAGATATAGAGGAGGTGTCTTTTTATAATTGAATTTAGGGACACTTTTGGAATTTCTCAAAAGATTAAATTTCAACAAATTAATATATAGAGATAAATGCCTTCAAATAGAAAGTGATTTGAAGATAATATTGGAAAGGATTTTAATAACATAAAAAATATAAGTTATAAAAGTTTTAGGGTCATTTTATACCTCATAATTTTGATTAACCCATTGGTCGGTTAGTTTTTACCTAAATGATCATAACCACTATTCTGACCATCAATGGTTATTAGTGGTAAAAGAAGTGAAAAAATGAATCACAAATGATTTTTTTGGAAGTTTCCAACTATATTATATTAACATGTATATGTATAATTTACTTTATCAATTTCATATAATTTAAAAATATATTATTTTGATAAATTATCATCAATGTCATTTTTGACACAATTCATTTAAGTTGATATCAAATACAAAAATAAAAATGATCATTTCAAATATAAGTATTTTAAACCTATCTAATATTGTATATAGTTCAATAAAATTTATTATTACACATTAAAAAACTCAAATTGTGTAAAAAATAATATTTTTGAAATTATTTATTTTATATTATGTTAAATAAATATATATTGTATTAGTATTGCACAAGCATTTAAGAATGTTCTATAATTTATACAATATAATTACTAGTTTATATAATGAAAATAATTTCATTATGATAAATATATACATTTAGTTTTATTCATATACTTCTTTTTCAGTATGTGATAATATAAATTATATTAAAAACAATGAGAGTGATATTTTTTAACAAACCTTAATTTAAAAAATTTATAATTTTTTAAGGGAAATGTTTCTATTACATAAATAAATATATTATATCAACATTATAATGGTATAATATCCTTTTTCAAATAAGTTATCTAAAAGTTTTTTATCATGTTTATACCCTTATATTTTGGTTTTCACCTCCTTTCAATTCTATTCACAATCACCATAATATTAAAATTTTAAACTATATGAGGATAAATAATGTTTTTATAAAATTATAAAATACCATATATAGGTAGTTCATTTTCTATCTTCTAATATCAGATTTGTTCTTGCTTGGAAATTCATTAAGCGTCGTCCCTCTCAGATTTTTTTACGAAAAGCATTTGAATCAATTGGTTTTACTAATTTTGAAATTGGGCTGCTCAGCTCGCTGAATATTTCAATTCGTTTCTCCTCTGAAAATAAAAATTATTGGCTATGATCTTGGGGTTCTTGGATTTTGGGGGCTGTAATATAAAGGTCCTTAAATGGTCCCCTGCGTTTGATTTGATCACTGAATCCCCAATTGTCTCTGTTTGGTTCGGGTTCCCAGGACTACCATTGCACTTCATTAAACAACATGGCCTCTTTCCTATTGCTAAACATACAATTCTTCCCATTAAGTTGGATTCTGCTACTCAAAATCTCAGAAGTCCATCAGTTGCATGTTTGTGTGTTGAGGTTGACCTTACAAAGCAACTACCTTCAATTATTTGGATTCAGAATGGTGATGTGGGTTTTTTCAAGAAGTGGTTTATGAAAACATACCTATCTATTACTCTAATTTACAACATCATGGAAAATACCTTAGAGATTGTGGCCCTAGAAATGAACCTATGAATAATCATTATTTTGGAAATCCTCCGACGAGTAAAAGAAAATCAGTTTGGGTTGGGAAGGAGAGAAGGGCTCTTATTGAAAAAGCTGGACCCTCGAATGATAAGGCCCAATTTTTGTCTCCATCGGTCCTAGATTCTTCTCCAGTGCAGCCTCAGTGCACTAAGGTCGATGTTTTGTATTGGATTGTAGATGTGGTCCTTAATTCTAAACCAATTAAAGACAATATAGGAGTTACTCCACCTTCTCATGAGGCTTCCCAAGTGACTCACTCTATTTCTGGTGATTCTAATATTGTTGATAATGAGCAAACACTTCAAATTGAGGATTCTTATATGTATTTGAGTGCCAAAAAGGTATCAAACCTCACACTAATCCTGATGGTTTCATCACTCTTCATCCCAAGAAGACTCAAAAAAACAATTATTACACTAAGATAGAGATAAAAATTATCACTAGATCTTTAGGGATTTGAATGAAGGAAATCAGCATTCCTCCAGAGCCAGTGCCCAATGAAAATCCAGAAGATGGGGACTCCTCATCTCATGAAGAAGAACCCTACCATTGGATTGGGGAACAAGAGGATAGAAGTAAGCTTATAAATTTCACTTATGCAATTAAGGAAGGATACAAGGATGACTTTTACCCTTGGATTGATGAACAAGAAAGGATGTATTTTTGAAGATATCGTAACAAGGAAATATATGTCGATGAATTTCATAGTATTTGGGAGAGAATGTTTGATAGAGGGGAATTTGAGCTCGATAAAGACCCTGATTATAATTACCTTCAACTTTGGTGGAAATATATATATCATAGGACTTACTCTGATGTTTTATCCATGGTTATGCCGCTCTAGGAGGGTGTGTTGGCCCTCTATTGCACAAGATTAATCTCAAGCTGATGAAAATGATCTTGAATGGATATTTTGTATCAATTCAAAGGCAAGCATCGTACTAAGGAAAAAATATACTATTCCAGAGATGGTGTTTGATGATTTGTTTGATGATGGAGGGCCGGAGGTGATGCATAGTAATTCTTCTGGCCCCTTGAAAGACATAGGGAGGGGTCCATCCTCAATAAATTCAATTGATGACTTTTCATTTTTTTTTGCAGCTGGAACATCTTCTAGATGATTTCAGGAAATTGAAGGAGAAAATGAGGATAGGTGTGGAGCCAGATGGAAACGCCATCACGAGACCGTTGAAGAATTCTCCATGACAACCCCTGACACCACCAAGAGTTCAGTTTTATCTTCATTGGATGAACTAGAGGAGTTTTCTGTTGGATAGTGAAACAAAACACCACACGAAGCAGGGAATCAAAATAAAAACAGTGATGGCCTTGAGTCATTTTTTAGCATGGATGAACAAGAAAGTAGTTCACCATGGCATTAGACCAGTGTTATAAAAATGGAGGCAACAAGCCAGTTGTGTTTTTCTTGCACACTCTCACCATGTGGCCATAACAGATGTTTAGGAATTTCAGACCTTGTCATGTGTACTTGTGGGTTGTCCCTTTTTGTGTTTCATGCCTTGGAAGACGATGATTGTGTCACTCAGAATGTAAAAGAGCTTGTTGTCCCAGATAACATGTTTTCTCTGTTTTCTATTTTGAGTTCTCTATATTGGAGAAACTATAGTTAGGTAGTTTTTTTGAGTCCAAGGCAGTTACCTTGTGTGAGAAAAACTATGTATAAGCTTTCGGCAAAGTGTATGTTCTTCATAAGCATGTTTCTTTTGGTCATGCCAACTCTTATGGCTTTGCATGGATTTTTGAGGTGCTTCTTGCCATTTTTTTCCTATGTTCGCTTTTATCTTGTGGGTACAAGATCATTGTACCTCGTGTAAACACCTGAGTTTTATCTTTTTCAAAATAAATTTTGCGGAGCATGGGTTCTACTCATGCTTCGATCCTTTATATGTAATATTAATTGTATAATATATCCTATAGATAGACCCATAATAAAAATGATATAGTAATTAAAAATATTACTTTAAAAACAATTTTTCTCAATAAAATATTGAAAATATCATAATCACTTCTATATGAAAAAAAAAATATATTTTAACAATAAATTATTATTACTTAGCATCATTTTATAGTCCTTATCATATTATTTTTACCTTAAATTTCCAAATTTTCCCTTTATCATGGTAAAAGTAATTTCTAAGGTTGGTATTATTATTTACCAAAAATACAAGGTTTATGTTTACTTATTTAAGACCCTATGATACAAAAAATAAAATAAAATTCTCAAAATGTAAAACAATAAAGGGTCAGAATTTAATTTAATTTTAAACTAGAAAATCCCAATGAAATTATTTTTCTGAAAATAATTCCTTTTAAGTATAAAATGTATTTCTAAAAATTTAATTTATAAAATTCACTTTAAAGACTAAAATTATTTTATTTACAATGAAAAATAAAATAAATTTATATTAAAACAAATCCAAAAAATAATTTAAATTGTAATTATTATTAAAATTTAATAATTTTTTCAATTAATATTTTTATTTTCCACTATTAATTGATATTCAAAATTGTCAGGAAATTATGAAAAATTCATCGTAAGATAATTTTGACCAGAGGAATAAAAAATGAAATGATTTTTTTAATTAATTTTTTAATACATCCAAAAATTAATAATAATATTTAGTTATAAAAATATTGAAACAACCTTTTTTATGAAAATATATCTTTCATGAATAAAATGAATAGACTAAAATTTTTGTGATAATATTATAATAATTTAGAAATAAATTTAAATTAAGAAGGAATTTTAAATTTATTTCATATTTTCATTAATATTCATAGCCACAAATTTAACAGCTATGTTATAATGGAAAAATTTAAATAACATTTTTTTTATTATCGGTTGTGTGTATATTGTATTCTGTCTAATATAGTCATTTGTTTCAAAATAACAAGATATTACATTTTAATTTCCAAAAAAATTGTACAAAACCCTTTCATTTAAAAATTAACCAAACCTTTGATCAACCCTTGAGCAAGGGATAATAAGAGGGAGTTCCCTTTGGGTGTGAAGTGGCATAGACCAAATCGTTTTTATAACTACTAGCCTTAGGGAAGAGTGTCTGTAATGGAATTTACAGTGCATTCAATGTGAGAATATTGGATTTTGGGTATATTGATGGATCATCGGTATATGATTCTTTGATGTTGTACTTTGGGGAGAACAAAGTAAAATCCCGTTGTTCTGTGTGATTTTATTTTTTATATATATATTTGGTGGTAGAACCATATGTCGATAGGGAGATCAATTTTTTTTATGAGAGAACATAATCTAATATTGTGTCAAATACGAGGAATGCTAAATGTTTCAATAAATCAACAATCTAATTCACTCCCCTCTCTACATGAACATACTATATTTTCCCTGAACACCAATGGATACCATCATGTGGTCTAGAAAACCATTCTATGGTGCCGAATTTACTACACATTTCCAAAAAAATATCTCACATTCACTAAATCATAATAAAAATTGTCTGCATTCACATTATTTTACATCCTATGTAATAACTTGAGAAAAAATATCAAAAAATCATTTTGAATATTCCTAAAATTCATTTTTGGTAAACCTATAATATATTTTAACAAATTGTTACATCATATGTAATTAATTATAAATTTTTTTTAATAAATTCATAATAATATATTCAAAAGCAATATTAACGTAGCTCTAATTGTTTTATAATCTAGATACTAATTTTGAAAAAAAATGTTTTGACCCCATGAGACAAAGCATATCTGAATACAATTAATAATTCAATGATTTATAAATGTAAAAAAAGTGCATCCTTAATAATAGATTCAATGATAAAAAAATTACAAAGGTATCCAACATGATCTCTATTAAATAATCATATCTTCATACCGATACTAACCATATATTTTACGATATATATTTTATTATTTAAAACCTAATGTGTTAAGTTGATATCCTCACCAATAAAACTGAACCGAAAAAAGTTATATAACCTCATATCACCATAAATTTTTTTTTGTCGAATTAGAATATTAATATAGAGGTAACTGAATTATAATATATATATATATATAAAGGTCATTATAAATATGAATTCATTGATAAAATTTAAATGATATCACTACGTACCTAATAGAACCATTTAATGTATAAAAATATTTTTTTTTAAAAAAAATTAACTTTTGAGTCTCTATGAAGATTATTTAATTATAATTATATTTTGGATTAAATGGGAATGATATAAAAATATAAAAAATAGTAATTTACCATCAATTAAATACTTATAAATAATTAAGTTGTAAATTTATTTTATTAGTAGAAGATACATTTTTATTAAAATATTTTCTACATGTTACAATAGCTTATATAAAAAGTTATTTTTAGCACATTTAATAATGGAATAATATAATATAATTATATTTTTTTAAATTATAATTTTCAAATTATTTATTGGTATAAATTTCATTTTGTTGAATTTAATTAATTAATCATGATAAATATTAGTCACTATGATAAAATAATTATTTTTCATGGAATGATACCGTTCTAAATATTATTTCTCTAAATTTAATTGATATATTTTTAAAAAATATACCCTAATATGATGTTTAATAATTTATATAAATTAATTACAACTCATTTAGTTGGAAATTAATTCCAAATAAGATTTTGAACAATTATTGATTAAAGAAAAATTTTTCTATAAAAAACATTTTCAACAGATTATATGTTTTAATTAAAATTTAAATTTTATAAGAAGTAGAAATTAAATTATATTAAATTGACTCTAAATTCAGATTTATCATATTGATATTCTTTGTTAAGGTAAACCCTATATTTATTATTCAATATATTTACCTTTGAATTTTTTTAATATGTTTATTATGTATTAAAATGTGGAATCTAGTGTGGATCAAATTTTATTAAATAATGATTACAATTAAAAATTATATAATATAATTTTTTTCTTCATAAATTCATATATAAAAGCCTTATTAAAATTCACCCACATAACTGACAAAAATATCATCTATTTCACTTATTATCCCCTACCTAAAATTCATTTCAAATTGTTTTTCCTCTTTTTAACCAACCAAAGGACCTCACATAAAACCACTCAATGAAACTACTATAGTTATAAATTCCCTAAAAACATCTGAAATTAATTCTCTTAGTGCACATATACATTTTTGAAGCCTGAAACAAAAAAAAAATCCCCTAATATATCTATCACAAATGATACTTCAAGAGAAAATCTAAATTCTCATCATAAGGAATAAGTACAATTTAAATACATTTATTTATTATTTTTATTCCCCGAAATCATAAAAATTAATACATATATGATTATAATGAATCAATTATAAATAATATCATATAATAATTATCTATTCCCCTCCCATTTAATCAAAATAATGAGAATGTATCCTAAGAATGTGTGCCGACTACTCACTCCATACACAACCCATTTTTTTGTATCACCAACTCAGAAGTATTGTTATAAAAATGGGATTAGTGAATATAAATGTTACATCTATCATTATTTAAATTCTTGAAACATAAATTAGTCATTCATTAAGAAATATTATAAAAAAGTAATCATTGTATTACAAACCGCAAAAAATTAACATACTAAGGGGAGATGTGATTTTTTAATAAGTGACTACATTTTTTAATCCATATTCAATTTATAAATCATACCAATTTTAAATAATTATCTTAATAAAAACAGAATTATTTCGTTATTATTTTTTGATAATTTTTACGAAAAATCAATTATAATGGAATACTCCCACGTATAATGTAACATGTTCTTATTGGCTTAGTTTAAAAAACATTAGATAGAATGATATAAATTTATATCAAGGAAACATCTATAAACATAAAATTAAAAATTAATAACTAAAAAATAGAATATTTCAGTTTTAAATTTTAAAATAAAAATTTAAAAAATTAATTATGGAATCACTCGATGTTTGTTATATATTACCAAAAAAAGCTCATCACAAACTTTTGTTCTTTGAATAATAACTGAAATTCAAATGAAATGAAATTATAGAAATATAAATAATTATAATTATTCTATTATAGTTCCTTTTGTGATATTTTAATGGTAAAATTTGGGAGAGTAATGTATAACAACAGTTTTAATATGAAACTATCTCAAAACAATCATGATTACTCACACCAATATAAAATATCAATGAAAAATAGCTAACATAAATTCAGAGAATAATAGTAATTGAAATTTATTAAAGGTTATGTACATGAATAATTTATTTATATATATTAGTGAGAAGTTAATTTACATTTATTGGAGGTTATAGTGTCATACACTATGTGGGAATTCAAGGTAAGAGTTTTGTGTTTCAAATTTAATTTTTAGAGACATATTTTTTATTGTCAACCATATAATCATTAATAAGGATGATTATATCCTAATGAATTTATATTTTCATATTAATTTATTTCATGGTGTTTGAGGTTCCATAAAATTTTATTTTATTAAATAACATTTGATTCAAAGGGTAATTAGGTCATAAGGTTTATTGTTTACTCAACTCCATTAATTGAGTCAAAAAGCTACTCCTTGAAATTAATTAATTCACAATTGATTTATTCCACCTTAATATTATATTTATTTACAAATCCTCTCAATCAGAAGAGTAATTTTAAGTACAATGTTTTTATAGTGATAAAATGTTTCTAAAAAAATTACATAATTATCGATATTATATCAAATGCTCTTTAACGAAGAAATCCAGAATTTTCTAAAATTTTTCATCCCCTAGATTATTTCATTTTTAATGAGAATAATAATCATGTGAAATATCATGTGAACTTAAAATTTCTCTTATCCAATTTTATAAAGTATATTTTGGTTATTTTTGTACAATGTGGGTTTTCAAGAAGGTTTTTTCAAAAAAAGTAAATAAATCTAATCCTTTCAAAATAAAATTTTTTATCATCCACATCACATTTATTTTCATAAAAATTATATCATTTCATGGATATATTATTGATTTTTATTTATAAAAGTAATTATATTCGGATGTCGTAACAATACCTATTTAAAGAACTTATGTGTTTTCTAAGATCCATTATTAATGTTTATTTTTAAAATGAAAACGTTCTCGAAAAAATTTTCATCATCTTTTTCAAACCTCATTATCTTATAATGGAATTATTTTTTAGATATGTCCATATATATATATTTTAAATTTTAGTTTTTCAAATTATAATAATTGAATATTCTGAATTTTTTTCAATGAGATCCCTAATATCATCACTCATGAAAAATAAAAAACTATTAACTGTAACCTATTTTATGGTTTTCCTGATAGTTTTTCTCTATATATATAAAGGTTTAATTTCCTTTGAATTCATTTTTCATGAATCACGCACATTAATTTTATAATGAAATCTTTTTTTGAAGTGACCTAGTTTTTTGTAGGAACCATTTACATACTTGAGTTCAATTTTGGTGATATCATATTAAAGTATTATAGATCCCACATTTATTTCCATGTGTTCATTATGACGTTTCTAAGGAATAAAAATTTTATATTCCATTAGTTTCAATGATATGTTGAGTTATTTATGTGCTATGAAAATCATAAATGTAAATACAAATAAGAGGGGCCTTACATCACCCTCTAATGCCTTTGTAAAAATTTTATACCCTATTAGGAGAATAAGTCAAGCATAAATAGGATAAAGATTAGACATATTCCCATGATTAATTGGGAACATGATGTCGGGTTTCTATATTAAAATCAATAAGAATGTACCTAATGTAGATTATATACATTCAGAGGAATGTGTGTGAACATGTTGTCGAATATCAATGTTTAAAACAATGAGTGATAACTGAATTCTATTAGCTATGATTACAATGTTTTGAATGCACATAATTATTCCAATATCATAATTATATGGTATATTCCTATGTTTATATCTCTTGAATATGTTTATTATATCATTTTTTCATACAGTTTTCCATGGTATAAGATCTTATTTTGAGACTACATTACCTTTCATAAATTTTTTTGAAAAAAATAACATTCTTCTATATTCTTTATATTAATATATTTATTCCATTTTAATATTTTCTATCATTATTATCATATTAAAATATATGAAATATTGATGATTTTATCACTTTCCAAATATTACAACTCACCCCTTTATTATGTTTCCATTCCATTGGTTATGAAGTCAAGTTTGACTAGTGTGAATTCAAGAAGGGATACAGTTATTGTTCAATTACTAAGAAATGTTCACAAGAATCATCAAATATGATTCTTATGTAGCTGATTCCCATAGACATAGAGCCTTGTGTTATTAGGATTGTGTGATTATTTCTATATTCAATGATTATCATATAAAAACGATATAAAATTAATATGTGTTTAGATTGAATATCATCAGTTTGTATCAAAGCATGGTTTAGTTATTTTTGATGATTAGTTTGTTTCTAGGCATATGTAAGATAAATTTACTGAGAAGTTAAGGGATATATATAATGGGGGAATCCAGGTATATGATAACATTTTCATCTTTTTGTAATATATATATTATGTGGTTATCCGAGTAATTACATCTCTAATTATATATTATATATGGATATATTCTCCAAAAAAGATGCCCCTTGGGGTTCATAACCCTGGAAAGGGTTTGTTAGGTATTAAATCAATATTCATCTGGTGAATGATAAAGAGGCCTACCTTCACTCCTGGTTTGGAACAACCAGGTTAAATTCTTTGGATTATTCACATTCTCAACAAGAACCGTTATAATTTATTTGAATAATTGACAAGTATATTTAGAAAAATAACTATTGAAAACCTAGATTAAATCCTATAGAGTCATATGTTATGATATGGAAAAAAAATTTATTTAATTCTTCAATGTTTATAATTTGTTTGTTAATTTTTTATTTTCATCATAATTTAGAATTAAATTATTGAGGTAAGGGGTGGATCTTGGGGAAACTAAGTTATCAATTGATCTAATGGAAAATACAATGATGTTATTAATGTGAAACCTAATGGTGAAATAGATTAATGAGATAGAGAGGATATTTTTAATCATCCTATTCTCAATCTATGATGATGTAAATTTAGTTTTATATATGTTGTTGTTGAGACAAACCAACGGTGGTTTCTCATCAACGATACAATAAATAATGGAATAAGATATCTCTATGGAATAAGAGGTGTTTAAGAAAGTATTTATGACTTAATATTTTCTCACAACAGTAGACACATAAATAGGGAGATAATTATTACACTCGAAACAAAAGGTGGATGAAAAATCTAGTAAGTATGGAGAAAACATAATTAGAATCAAGAAGGTATTAATTTAGTTTTATTGGTGATATTTTATATAAGGTCAAGCAGTTCTATAGTGGCATAAAACCATGTATTTGAAGAGAATTAGTTTCAATATATATTCATATATATAAAGAGGTGCTTATATTTTTCCTTATAATGGAAATGGAAGTTGGAGACACTCATTATTATATAGATAAGAAAAGGGACGAAAAAATTAATGAAAACTCAAATTGAAAATCTTTGGTTGCAAGAAAATTACTATAACCTACTGATACAATATGCGAGAGAAATTAAACAGGAAAGTTTGTGAAATGAACCAAGAAAAGTTTATCTCTAGAAGGGGTGGAAATCTTGCTCATAATTTTCATGAAGGTGTGAAGAATCTAGAAAATTAAAGGTATGAATAGAATACCCAATGCATCAACTATTTGAAGATAATTATTTATGAAAATAGATTCCTTATCCTGAAGGATAATGAAGAAAATTGAAAATAGGGACCTTAAACCCCAAACGAAAAAATAAACTTACAAAATGAAAATTAATAAAGTGGATCATGAAAATTAGTTCCCAATTACACTCCACTCAATAATTATTTCTATCCATTATTTTTATAAGGACTCTTTTATATCTAGAATGTTTTCTAATATAATAAACCAACATCCTGATTATTTGACTATTGATGAAGAATTTATATAATATTTTAAACCATAATGATTAATATATGAATGTTCTTAGTTAAAAATTTATTATAATTCCCTTATAATAATTTAATAAAATATTTTTTCTCTATTAATAGTGGGAAAAAATAATTGGAAATATGAAAAATAACATAAAACAATTATAGTCTATCAATTCAAGGATGATTATTCATACATTTTAGAAGAAAATTGTATAATATAGATATCAATACCAAATAATGATAGGATATTAGAACAAATTATTGGAATAAACTCATTTTTTGGGATAATATTATTCAAAAGAGACATTTTGGAAACATTCATAGGTATAAAATAATGTTTTCATGAAAATTATTTCTTTACCACAATGAAATAGTTATTTTACATGGAATGAAAATTTTATAAATATTAATAATTTAAAATGAATTGACCTATTTATAAAATAAATAAACTAATATAATTTTTAATAATTTATAAAAATTATTTAATAATCATTGAATTGTTAATAAATTTTAAATATTATTAATAACTTAAAATCATAAAAACCATATTTTTCTACAAAAATAGTTTTTCAACACATTTTATATTTTAATTTAATAAATATTTTATCAAATGTTAAATTGAATTAGATTAAATAATGTCCTAATTCAGATTTATAATTTCAAAATTTTTTATATATAGTCACCATATAATTTTTCTTCATAAAATAATTTTTGTTCTCAAATTTTAATCAAGATTAATAAGTATTAAAATGTGTAACCTAATATTTTTTTTATTTTACTATTGAAATTTGTCACTTAGACCTCTTATAATAGATATTTGGGAGTGATGTCAAACCTAAATTTCAAAAAAACAATCCCCCCCATAAATTACCAATCTATCATGAAAATCCATTCTTATCCCCTGACTAACATTCTTTTCTAAATATTTTTCCATATTTTTCACTTATTTAATGATATAACTTCCACCCATGTATATAACCAAAAATAGTTAGAATTTACAATGAAAAACATCTAATTTTATGTCTCACATATAGAACCTGCTGTTCTAGATGAAATTATCCTAAAAAAGATCAAAATATCCTTATTTCTCAAATGATATATCATTAAAAAAATCTAAATTTACAACGTAAAATTATTTTTCACTTTATATTTCTTTGTGTTCTCTTATCATAAACCCTCATAAAAACCAATTTTAACAATATTTATATAATCACAAAAATATAAATAATGTACTGACATTTTATTATACCGATCATATTACCATTATCTATTACCCTCCAATTCAATTGAAAAAATGAAAACATTTCTCATGGGTGTGTGAGGACTACTTTCTCCCTAACTGTCATGTTTAGTTTTGTATAAAAAAATTAAAACACAGTTTTATTAATGGATTTGGTGAATAGATATTTTACTTATATCATATTTTATTTTATTATAATATTTATTTTTTTATTTTATATGTAATATTACCAATAAAAAATCATTGTATAATTAATCACCTATAATGAACTTACTACAATAAATGTGATTTTTTATAAGTAAAAAATTATTTTTTATTTACCATATTCTTATAACTATTAATAGTTATGATTAACCACCTTAAAAAATCTAAATTAAATTGTTATTCTTTTCATACAATGATTTCTTAATAAAATAATCTTTTCCACAACAATAATAACATATAGATCACAACGTGTTCATATTGGGTCTGTTTAACCACCTACATAAAAAATGATATAAATTTGTATGACATATTTTTTTGGAAAAAAAATGTTTTATATTAATAAGGAAATAATTTTTTAATTTTAATACAAAAATTTAAATCCTTAAATAGAGAAACACCATTTTTGGTTATAAATTTATAAAAAAATTCCATCACTTACTCCATCAAATTTAATATTAACTAAAATAAATATGAAAAGAAATTAGGAAAATTTAAATAATAAAAAATAATAAATTATATTATGTTTTATGATCTATTAATAATGAAGATTGATGGAATAAATAATAATAATAGTGAAATTAAAAAAAATTAAAATTATCAAGATCACTCACACCCAAGATGAAAATAGATAAAAAATAAAAAATAATAATATAGATAATAATTTTAATTGAATCTAAGAAAAGGTTATTTACATGAATATAGATCATAATTAATGTTTTTTAATTTTATTTTTGTAATTTAGGATGTTATATTGTGACTAATTAAGTTGGAATTTAATTTAAGCATTTCAGGCCTCACATTTTATACTAGGAGACATATTTTTTTTAAGAAATTACATAATTGAAATGTTGTGATAAAATCCAGATGAATTTAATTTAACTCGTCATTTATTTTAAAATATTTTAAAATTCATATCATATTATTTCTTTAAATATATTTTGATTCAAATGATACATATATCAAAAAGTTTATTCTTTACTTAACTCCCTATATTGAGTTAAAATACTTATTCTTCAAATTATTTCTTGAAATATTGATTTCATAATACTTAATATGATATATAACTGAATTTTTTCTATTTATATGGAGAAACATTACTTTCAAATATTGTGTTCTTACATTGATAATAATCTTCACCAAAAATTATACCATAGTTAAAAATAAATATCAACCTATTTAATAACAGTTTCCACACATTACCTATAAATATGAATCCCACCAATGTTCTCATTTATAATGAGAAACATAATTATGTTTTAGCTTGAGTAAACATCATATTTACCATATCAAATTTTAGTGTGGGATGTTTTCTTTTCTATTTTTGACTGTGGTTTTTCATACACATTATTTTGATACAACAAAAAGGGTTTCCATAATTTCAAATTCTAATATTTTATCTTCAAATCCAAATTTATGTTGATAACCATTATGCCTTTTCATGGATATATTATTGAATTTTATTCTGAAAAAAAATTATTATGATGTTTTCAACTCAACTTTTTTTAAAACAATTATTTATTTTTCAATTACAAATCACTAATGATTTTTTAAAGAATATAATTTTCCAAATGTTTACACATAAATTTTTTTAAACCTAAATGTGTTTTGAGGGATTTTTTATTTAAATATTCTTCAAAAAATTTATTTTTCAAATAATTTTGATTTTATTTCTCATAACTATCCTTTCCAAAAAAATGTTTTTTAAATGACCTATAGCTTCACCACATATAATTTTTTTGAAAACCTTATCTAAAAACTATGTTATAGTTTCACTACATATTTTTATCATTTTCTTTAAAGGGTAAACATCCATGGATGTTATCATTCATGAATCACCTTCTAAATGTTGGTATGAAATCTCTTTTTAAGAAGACTGTGTTTTTTGGTATCAACAATTTACATGCTTGAGGATTATTTTACTGATACAATATTAATGTTTTTTATATAACATTTTTCATTCCTCGGGTTCATTATGACATGATGAATTAAATTGATTTTTTTATCACATGGGTTTTCATGATATGTGAATGTTTAATGTTATATTGTTCACATATGTATGGATGATGATGGGAGGGGTCCTATATCACCTATATTTGCATTTGTTAAGGATTTACACCTCATGAGGTGATGATATTGACTAGGAACATGTTTCTTATTAGTAATGTTCGCAAGATTAAATTTGAAAATGATTTGGATTATCTATGTTCAAATGATTAGTCAATAACCTAATTTATATTAGTCACATTTTAAATTATGCGCATGGGAATGATATAGAATTGCTACATTTATAGGAATGATCACTGACCCAATGTGGTTAGCTATTTTAATATTGTTTTGAATACCTATTTTTATTATAATTACATAATTAGTTATTATATTATTATGTTATTCTTTATGTGAAATTTTTATTCAATAATGCTTATAACCACTTTTATCATGGTCTACATTATTATTTTGAGATGGCATTTCTTTTCATCGTGAATAATTCAAAACTATTATTTTTCTATGTTATTTTAAATAAGTTATTTCCCCTCTTAACATGTTTTATCGTATCATAATAATCTAATTGTTAATGAACTATTGATTATTTTTTACCTTACTAAGAATTTAAAATCACCCCTTTCTAATATTTTCAGAATCCATGTAATGAATATGATTATAACCTATGTGAATAATAAAATGGGTTATGGTATTGTATGAATATGGAGAAATGTGAACATATATCATATATTAAGATTCTTAAATAGCTGATCCTCAAAAACACTAATCCTTTTACTCTTATAGTAGTGTAATTATTATGAGATGTAAAGATTACCATCTTAATATAATTTAAACTAATGATACGTTTTTATTGGGTCACATTAATTTTTATCAGATAAGGTTTTAGTTTTATATCAGATTAGATTTTTTATGTTAAATGGATAAGATAAATTTAATTACAACCCAATAGATATGTCTGATGGATAAGTTTAGGTATAGAATAATATTCCATGATTTTATAAAGTAGATTTTATGTGGTTTCCCTAGCATGTACATCAATATCTAGATAAAAAATGTTAATATAGGATCTATAAAAGATTTATCTTGGGTTAATAAACTTAAAAAAAGAATATTGGGTGCCAATTTAATTTTCACATGGTTTCTAATAATTTGGATTAACTATACATCCAGTTTAGATTCAATGGGGGGGATATTGATTTATTATTTCACAGTAACATTATGATCCATTATGAATTATATGAATATATGACCATTTCAAAGAGAATAATATATATGGGGATCCCAGATTAAATACCATAGATTCATAAGCTAGGATATATACATCATTTATAAGTTACGTGTTCTAATTTTATAGATACCTTTTTATATATTTATTAATTTTTCATATTCCAACATTATGTTATTTTATTAATAGATGAAGTGTGGAGAAACATAGTTACCAATGGATGAATTGGAAAATGGAATTATTTTCACATGATTAAATGGTTTTTTGAGGCTCCAATTATTCAAGAGATAATAAATGGAATATGGAAATTCAATAAAACTAAACAGAAAATATCATGGAGGGTTGAAATGAAATTTTTTTATTTGTTAATAATATTAGAGGAATCAATGAAAAATAAAATAAAATAATTCTATAAATGTTTCAATTTTGGAAATAGTGTCTAACATGCTAATGATTGTAGAACGTGGGTAGAGAGGTTGGAAAATGAAATAGAGTAAAATATTGTCCAATACTTCAAATGAAAATAATTTTTTTTTATGAAAATTGATTCCCTAAACCAAAGGATAATGAGAACAATCGAAAAGTGAGGCCTCCAAGACCAATGGAAGAAGAAATAATGTGTGGAATGACCACTTGTAAAGTGGAAATGATAATTAAGTCATAGTTATCCAATCCTCTGTAATTGTTTATTTCATTTTGGTTTTTTATTACGAGGATCCTATTATATCTAGAATGTTTTATAAGAATATAAAATCACCACTATGATGATTTTATTATTGGAAATCATATTTTGTTATTTCATCCCATGTTTTTTTATGAAAATGTTCAAAGTGAAAATATAATTATCCTTACATTATATGATTTTAATATTTAATTGGTTCTATCTACCTAGAGGGTAAAAAATTATTTTAATTAAATAAATCACATGAAACCATTTTTGTATTTATCGAAAGGATGACTGTTAAACCTATTTGAAGGAAATTACATAATTTTTGTTTCAATAGTGACTAATTATGGATTCATGGCTCAAATGGTTGGAGAAAAAAAATTTAATGATAGGTATAAGACTATTTTGATGCGAATTTGTTTTTATTATGGTCTCATTGTGGATATATCTTAATAAATAATATCTTGAGTCACATTTACATTTCATATAACATTAGATATTTTCATTACAATAAGATAATTAAAATCATGAGGATATAATTTTTTAATGGGTACAATATAATACCTTAAGATTTTACAATATAATTTTCCTCCTTTAAAACCTATTTTGTTCAATATCATGCTTCACATGAAGAATAGAACCAAAATGATCTACAAAACATTATATAACCATTAAAATTTAGTTTTTCAATTAGATAATAAATATAAATGCAGAATTTATATATATATATATATATATATATAAAAGAATAAATTTCATTAGTAATAATGCATTGAAGAAAATATTTTAGTATATATATGTGGAAAATAAAACGTAATAACATCATCTTTGTAACCCAAATCCGATGTCTACATGTTTATATTAATATAATTAAAAGGTGATCACATCCCAAAGGACCAAATAATTTAGTAGTCTTGAAAACCCTATACATAGATGATACCCTTTTTATATTGGGAATAAAAATAATGAATTATAAATTATAAAATAAAATGATCTGTATCCTCATAACTCATTTAAGGATTTATTCTTCATATCCTATGGTAATGATAAAAAATAATTGTTATCTCAAATGATCAGCAAGTGTTACATATAATATAAGATACCATGAACTAATAAGTAATAATAAATATGAAATGGTTTGTCTTTTAACAAACCACACATTTAATCAGTAATTTGGATTTTATAATTGGATATGGAATAATCAATATGGGAAGGTAAATAATTAAAAGTACACACCACATAATCAGTAAACCGAGCATAAAATGAACACATAGATGATATCGATTTGAATTTCTCACAGATAATAATAATAATTGAATTATTAGTAATGTAAATTCATATGTATTGAACATCATAATTTATAACATCAAAATACTTATACTCTCAATACATTCCATTAGATAATTTAAAAATATGTGTAAAATACCATCTGATTTATCTTGTTAGACCAATAGATTCATCATGGAGATATGTATAATTGGGCCCCACCTATAAATTCATATCTATATCATTCCTCATATATTGAATTATTAATTTAATTCAAGAGTCAATATTTCTTATCGTCAAATATCTGTATTATGAAAAGGATATGGATGTATCAATATTTCTATTGCTGATCAAATATCCGTTAAAGTAAAAATAATATGAAATAATGGAATATAATTTATGAAATAATCATATACATTACACAAGAGTATCTATATTTAATAGAAAATTTTACTCCAATGAAAAATGATCACATGAAATCAATTTTTTTCGAGAAAATAAGCAATCCTAAAGAAAATGAGATTGTATAATAAACTTTTTATGTATTAGGTAACATTGACATTATAACTCCTTGAAAAATAGATTTCAATAAAAACTAAAATCATGATGAATAAATAGGTATTCATGTCAAATACAATTAAGGGGGATTATATTCACCCCATAAAATTAAATAGGTGCATACTATCAAATATGTCTCAATGGATTGGAAACTAAGAGGAAATCACATACAACATAATAACATTGATGTGAAACCTGCTTGTATGAAATAATTAATTTTAAAACATATAATAGAATGATATATTTAATCAAAATATTATATTTTAATGGGAAATTATATAAAACTTATATAAGAAATTGTTTTATAACATACACATTGTCCTCAATGAATGTAAATTGAGACATAATCTATAACCTCATTCTATACATTAGTTGAACATGAATTAAAAACATGTATAATGGTTTTAATTATTGTATTAACTAATAAAAACCCATAAAAAGATATATAATTTTATATATGATCATATGATAACATTTTTACATCCATTTGCTAATAATATTTCATTATTTTTATTGTTTTATATGTCAACTGCCATGTTTCATCATGATTATTTTTACACGAGAGTCCATTTTATTGTGTATAAGATTTAAATAAATAAAATATAGAATTATAATAAAGTTATAAATTTAATATTTACTCATTATATTCATTATTGGAACTATTCTTGAAATTTTATATTGGAAAATGAATCTCATCACTTCATAGAGATGGTAGGTTGTACAAATGCATGAATGATGGAATCATTCCCATAACATGTGAAAGGGTAAATGATTTTATGCTATATTAATTTTAAAATAATTAATATAATGTCATATATATATCACATATATTAATTAAATATAACCTTATTACCTAAAATTTAAATTATAATTGATAAATGAATCACAACACCTCATGAGATGGTCGTCTGCTGTATATACGTGCGATATTGTCAGTTTTAAAATGGATTGGAATGTAAGATGGTATATGTGATATTTTTAATTATTTATTATATTTATGTAAAAAATAATATATATATATATATATATTAATATAAATTATATACATTATAAAATACCTTTGTGTCAAGTGTTTGTTGAAAATTAGGTACATCAATTTGTGAGCTGGTAGTCTTCCGTACACACGATCGACATTTTGGTTTCCAATTTGATTGACTTGGAGATGGATATAGGTTATGAAATTATAAAAATAAAATATTAGTATGTGTGATATTCTGGTTTTATTATATCCATATTATTTTTTTGAATTTGTAGGATGTGGAAGAATAAAAAAAATAAAAATGATCCTTTATGAATGTTATCTCATCTCTAGATGAACTCTTTATGTTTCGTAAAAAATTGTTCCCAAAATGAATTTATTTTCCAAAAAATAGAGCTAGAAAATATATTGGGGTCTAAGTAAGTTATTTTTAAGTATTTCATGAACCAAAAAGATTTGGAATTTTAAAGAGTAGAAGAGAGGTGTGGCCTTTTTTAAGTAGTGGAGAGGCCATACATGGAAATTTTAGAATGAATAAATTTCCATAAAATTTATATCATGGAAAAATGCTCTAAAATAGGTTATTATTGACCCTTTTTGGTAATAAGGTATAACTATGTTCATAAAATTGTCTTCGGACAAGTTTTTAGATTATTTTAACCCTTATAATTTTATTTTAACCATCCAGTAAATTAGTTTTTAACTTAGTTGTGGTAATTAATTATTATTATTTTTATTATTCATATTAGGATAAATATAGAATGAATATATTGGATAATATAAATTATTATGGTTCTAAATATATAATCCTATTTTCCAATTTCAAATAATATAAGATTTATAATCAAATTTAAAATTATAACCCTATGCATAATGAAAATGCCTATTTCGAAAGAGAAAATTCTCGTAAGTATAAAATGATTTAATCTCAAATATCAATATAAAATTGTTCCAGTAGACTAAAATTTAGTAATTATATTATAATTTTAGTAATTTTACATTAAAATAAATGTGTAATATAATTTACATTTATAAATATTTTAATTGATTTTTTTAATAAAAATCCATATATTTCATTTTTCATTGAAAGATAAAACATTTCAAAAAAATTCTACAAATTCAACCAAAGATAACATTAATTGGATGATTTAAAAAAATAATTCATTCTATTAAATTAATTTTATAAATATGGTAAAAATAATTTTATATCATCTGTTAAAAGCATGACTAAACCCCCTTTTAGAAAAAATTCATTATTCAAAAAATAATTATTTTTATTTAAAATGACACATATGTATGTTCTAATTAATAGAAAAACATAATATTTCTATTTTAGACATTTATATTCATAAATATTTAATTAATGTAAATTTTATAGTTTTCAGGTTGAAATTATATTTTAATTGATTAGTGGATTTCATTTAAACCCACTATTTCATGCATCACAGGCTGTCGAAGAGTTTTAATTTATTTAGAAGGAAATAAATCATAATGTATTAAGATTTTAAGTATATACTTTCTAAAAATTAATACTATGAATTTCATGGATATTAGACTCTTAATAGATATGTATATTTCTTCTTTATAACGTCCATTCATTCCAACTCTTCTTCCTCAATTTTTTGAATAATTCAAAGTACCATTACTAGTTGAGTCATATGATTCCACAATACATGATATACAGTACTGAGAATATTGATGGGTTTTTTAATAGTATTATAGAGTAGTATTGAATTATACATCATCATATTTGACCACATGTTTCGGTTCTGTAATGTTCTTCTTTAAAAATGATATAAGGAATGCATCATGTACTATTGAGACACTCACTAGAATTTTCAAATTGTAAGGAAAAAACCAAAATATTTTAATGATTTCAAGTGGTTTGAGGTAACTGTAGCTCATTTCCCATTTCTAACATAATCTTATAACACCCTTACATGGGGATAATCTCATGAAAACATGATATCGCACTTCAAATTCAAAATACTTCCTCCGATTGTCGACATTACACTTTTTGGGAATATTGAGGAGATTGAATATGGGAATCAATAATCTTTACAATTGTTATTGTTTCATCAAAAATATTGGTCCTATAAGTTTTAATATACTAAATTCCTTCATACTAGTAGAAGTATCACATATATTTCCATATAATTCATAATATGGTTCAATTTCGATAATTTAATTAAAAATATTACTGTAGGAAATCTCTACCAATGGTAAATATTGTTCCCACATTACATGAATGTCTTGTGAGCATGGCCTCAACATTTCCATAATTTATTGAATAATACATTTTAACATTATATTTTCTATAGAAGGTTATGATGTTCTCAAACTAGGCTCGATATAAGGATAATTTTTAAGAAACATCTATAATTTCAATATCAATCATTGATCATGATTATATTCGATGGAAAGAGGCGCACCATGAAGTCTTACAAATTTATTTATTTATAGATTTTGAAGCAGTTAAGAGGTAATTATTATATTATAGAGAGGAAATGTGAACATTTGGTTTGGAGATCAGTAGTAACACATATTTCATCATTCATTCATGGATTATTTGGTAGTACTATAAAAATGACTATAGTAATGTCATCCCATTTCCACATAGTATTAGAAAGTTGTTGCATGAATCCTCTATGATTTGGTATATCAGCCATGAACTATTAAAAAACCAAGAATTGTGATACATTGTCCGTAATTTACAACATTATGTTATCCCAAAAAATGTTCTCTCAAATATGCATACATATTGGTTCTACCATGATTGAAAGTTAAATTTTTATTGAAGAATAAAAGGCAAGAGTCCAATGAAAAAATTAAAAGAATCACCGGGGCCTGAAATGATGAAGGCAAAAATCATATTCAAGAATATCATCTATATAGCTATTTGGAATAGAGCCGACACTATTATAGATGATGAGGACCTCAACTTCTATTTCATCACGAGACAGCTTGTACCCCGCGAAATTTAATTCACACCAAACATTATTGATAGAATCACCCTTGTTGATGAAGCTCCAACACATATGAATTATTTAGAGAAGGTCCCAAAGATGTTCATACATCCATTTGAGATGACTGGTGGTGGATGATGATCCAGTTTCGATGACCTCCACATTGAAGTTAATGCAACTGCATAACTTTAGACCAGGGATGATGGATCATATCTCTGCTCCAACAAAATTGCCTTGTCTGTAAAAGGCACTGAAACAGAATAAAACAAAGCCGATCATATCCCTGACCATACCTCCACCCCTCATTTTACTATCCTTGAAGGATATGTCCACATTAAGCTTCAGACATCTTCCAGGTGGTGTGCATCTAATCCAGTATCCCCGGGTGTTGTTACACTCTCTCACCAAATTTCTCAACCATGTATTTATTATTCAGAAGGATGGAAAGCCTTCACTGCCCCGAAGGGATTTCCCCAATCAATTGGCACAAGGATGGACCCAAATCGGGATGAGAATGTCAAAAACCCTACCAAAAAATCATATTCCTTCAATAATTTGGTTGATGGAAGATCATATGATATACTAGGGCCCTATATAAATGTTGTCGTCATCATAAATCTTTGCATCAAACAAAAAAATTTTCATCACCACCAACAACTATTTATTTCATTCTAAAAAAGGAGGTAAAACATCTTGCATTAGACTTAAATTTTCTTCATGTTTGGAAATTTTCTAAATTCCATCTATCTATGAGGTTCTATAGATCTTCTCTTGAGGTGATAAGATGTTCAGGTTTTCAAATTGGTCTATTGAACTCTTACATCATTGTTTTTCTCCATTCTTCTGATGATGATTATTATAGGAATTGGGTGGGACATTCATGGTACATTGATGTTTTTTCCATGAGAGTAATTAAATGGACCCCAAACACTAACCCCTACATTTAATTTCCTATAGTTATAGTTTGGATAAGCTTCACTGGGCTACTGCTACATCTTTTTATGTGATCTGACCTGTTCTAGATTTCAATGCTAATAGGCATGGAACTGAAACTGGATTCGTTAATAAATAATCTCTCAATAGATTCAGTTGCTATAATTTCAATTGAGATTTATGTTCATAAAACTCCCCCTTCACAATTCTATATTCAAAATGGAGATTATGGATTCTTTCAAAACAATGTATATGAAAAAATACCCAATTATTGTCTATTTTATCTTAATCATGGAAATGTTTTGAAGGAATGTGAATGTAAGACTACACATCCTTAGGCTAGCAATGTTACATGGGTTTTAAAACTAAATCTTGGCATAGATGGGAGTGGAGTTAGTCACATAGATGATTTTTGTCCCTATATTGTAATGGAAACTTTTCAGGGTAAAAGTATGATGAGCATAAATATCTTTTAGATAATAATGTTAAGCTCTTATAACCTTCACAACATTCTATTGAATATAATGGGCTCACATGCTTTGTTATTGACTTGATTACTTCCATAATTTTTTTATTGTCTCTCCTGCCCTGGTGGTGGATTAGTAGATTCATATTAAAAATCATATTTAACAAGAGAAGGACCAGATCGATCTGTTTTATTCTAGGAAATCATCACAATAGGACAATGATCAACCTATTCAAATTGAGGATGTACACTTAAATTATTGCACAAGGAAGGGAAAAAACCAAGGGTTTATAGTGATTATTCACCAACCTAAATCCTTAAAAAACAAGGATATGTAGAGACTACTCGCAATTCAAAATAATAATTCCTACTTGATCTCAAGATGCTTCTAGGAAAGAAAACATTGAACCCCCAACAATACCATTGGTGTCTGATCAACTGATTACAAACTCTTACCCATAGGAGGAGGATGATGAATGAAAAAATGACCATGTTTACATGGATTCTTATGTCAACGATGATACGATGTGGGAAGCTACTGATTCATGAATTGATGAATAAGATACCATCACATTCTATAAGTATTGTGATGGTGAAGTCACTAGTGATAATTACCTTGAAAACAAAAAATGTATGTTCATCAGAATGATGGATGAATATAAATAATCCTGCCATTAAATTTTAAGATGTTCCATTTGAATGATATTCTTACTACCCAAAGGATTTTCATTCCCATGTATTTGTGTTGGGTTTTTATGATCATCAAGTTGTTTGGTCTTCAGAGTTGCAGGATTTTTGTGTTTATGCCCTTGACGCGGATTTGAAGCGATTGTTTTTGGAAGTATCTTGGGGTGTTTCCTTAAACAACTTCACTTAGTTTATGTCCTCTCTAGTGGATCTTCACCAGTGTCTATCTCCTTTCATCACATTGTATTTCTCACACTTTTTCTGATGTATACGTATTTTTTTCGAAAAATATATCATGTTGGTTTTTTAATATGTACTATTCCCTGCTAGTTGGTTTTAATGAGTTTCTTCATGTCTTGGTTCATGTCGGTTGGTATTTGGGTAAGTTGTTGGAGTTTCTATGTTGGGGAGCTGTTTTCCACCAGTTTTTTGTATTTTTAATCAACCAAGTTCTTGTAAGTGTCATTGGAAAATGTTTTTACGATCTTGAGGTGGAATTTGTGCACACGATATGTTTTTTATGCATCGATGATTATGTTGAGATGTTTAGTGGAGGGTTAAAGGACCAAATATAGGATGTATTAAGATTTCTTCTTCTTGAGATTTAGTTCTGGAGCAAGAACTGATCTGCAAGGGAACTTTCATCTCAATTATATAAAGTCACTCGGACAGTGTTGTTATGCCACTACACTTCATGGGGTTGTCTCTGATAGTTTGATAACAGGATATCTTGGTGACATCTTATGCAATCTGAATTTTTTTTTGTTTTCCCTAAAATCTCAGACTGTAATCCAATCAATCCCCTATTAGTGTATTCTATTTACACATCATATTTGTATTCTATATCTTTATTTCAAGAAATTCCTCTAGGGCATGAATTGGGTGACCCATTCATGTTACCACTTTTCTAAAAAAATCACCCCCTCAATCCTCATATGGATCATAAATCTGTGATATTTACAACAAAATTCATATGATACATTATTTTCATTCCCTAGGTGGTGTCACTTCAATAAATCTAATAATTATGTAGATAAATCCATAAAAATTTATTCATGATTATATATTTATGTGAAAATATTTATTTTAGGATTTTATGGTCTATTTATATCATATATCTTTTACTATAGAAAAAATGTATCCACATATTCAAAGAAAATATTATAGCTTCAAACTAATGATATTGGATTGGATAGTTTTATTGATGACACATCAATTTAAATTTTTGATATGCAGTAACATTATATGATTTCATTAAGAAACAACCAATTAAATTCCTAGATACATCACAATATATAAAAAACCCATCATTTTCATATAGTAGAGTATAAATTGTAGAATTGACCAATATCGTCTTCAGTTCATCAAAACAAATTCACATACAATTTTCCAAATTCACTTCAACCCTTTTTGTGTATTCATAGTTAATTTTCTATCCAATTAGAAAACATTCTATAAGAATCATAGATAGTAACCTACTAAATCAATGAATCTGATGCCTTATTTATATTCATTGTTGTAGGGTGTTATCTGACTTCTTTTTTCATCAAAATATAATTTTTGATTCTATCCTTTGAGAAAATATGTCCATGAAAAGAATATTCTTGATTCTAGGAATAAAAAATTCTAAGTTAAGTTATAAATCATTTATTTTAAGAGTCATAATAATGATCCTAAAATTATTCTCATGGTCCTCATATATTTTATAACACACCCATATATAATCAATGAATACAATAATAAAATCATCATGATTTTCATTTAATAATATTTTCTTTAGATCCAGAAAATAAGAGGGTTCACTAGTCATTCCAAATGGCATAACTGTAATCTCTTAATGTTCATGAATCATTCAGAAATCTATCATCGTAATATCTTCAATATTTTCTCACAATTGATTATACCCTAGATGATGTTTAATGTTTTAAAAATATTTTTTTTTCTATTTATTTGACCATATAAGTCATCAATGAAAGGAAAAGGCGACATGTTTGAAATTTTAATTAAATTTATTTCCAAATAATTAATAAGCAACCTCATGGATCCATATTTCTTCTTAATGTAGAGAACATGGGCTCCCAAGGTGAAACAATTGGGTTAATAAATCTCTTATAAAACAAATCCTCCAGTTGTATCTTCAAATACACTTAATCCACAATGGAAATTTTATTGGGAGCCTTTGATATTGATCTCGAATCAGGGATTAAATCAACTGAAATATCAACTACACCCTCTGGGGGATGTCTAAACAATTACTTTGGTAATATATAAATGTAATTTGGTATAATATTCTCATCCATAATTTTGTGATTCCCATCTCTATCCCTATACCATGTTTTATATTATTCATAAGATTAAAATTTAGGAGATCCACTGGGGTGGATAAAATCATGTCTTAGATGATGATTTATCTTCATTGATGATGGGGAATTTGGACTCTTCATCATGAAACAAAATATTATTCTCCTCACAAAAAAAATTTATATAAAAATTTCAAATCTCTTACATACCAAGGATAATATCAAAATCAACCATGATTATTTTAACAAATACTTTAAATAAATCACGTGTATTTTTCACAATATGGCCAAGCTAACACATTTTTTTTCTAGTGATACATACACTAGGAGTTTCGATAGACAACTACATTCTTAAAGTGAAAGGAAAATATTTAATTTTCATAGAAAATATAGAATATATAAAAGAGTAAAAATATCCAAAAATAAATAAATAAATGGTTAAATTTAAATCCATGATTACATTAACAACCACTATATCATTCTATACTTCCACCTCATCTGTAGTGATCACATAAGATTATACCCCCCCCTTAGACTCTTCTATAGTAAATTCCCATGATACTTGGGGAATTCATTTTCATAGTTCCCTATTTACCTATAGTTTACAAACTAAATAACAATACTTTTTATTCCCTTTACAGTAAATATCATAATGAAACTTATCTTTTAACTGATAATAAACTCCCATGATCTTCAAGAATTTACCACGATGATTCCTTCCTCAGTTTTAACATGATCAAATTTACTTCATTCTCTTATTGTTTTTTAATTCATTACCATTTCCATTGTTCTCAGTCAAAATACTATTTTCATGATTTAAATTGAACATATAGGATATAAAAAACTTCTTCCCAATTTTTATTGTGCATACAACAATTTCATTAGATGTTAAAAATGTTTTAAATAATAACACCCTTTAGATAAATTGATTAACCACATAGTATAATTAGTCGATATTGATTTTTATGTAGCATATGTAATATGTAGAATACCTTTCTAGAAATTTACATGTATCCTCATACTCAAGAACACATTATTATTGATTTTTATTTATGTTCTATAATGTTCCCTTCTTTTCAGTTCATTTTTTAGTAGGGAATTGATTTTTGAAGAATCTATCCTTAAAATCATTTCATTCCATGTGTTTTATTCTATATTCCTCTATTTTATTCTAGATAAATGAACACCATTAATCAAAATAATCTTAAAAAAATATAGAAAAATTGAAACTAATTACATTTTATCACATCCCAATTCCATAAATATCATCTCAATAGAATTAATCCATTTATCTGCTACCATTGGATTAGTAGTCCTACCAAAATTTGGGGTATTATTCCACATAAATTGATCTAACATAGGAGAATCAAATTGAAGAAAAGAAATTTTCTCCAACCATGAAATGTTACTTTTCAAAATATGATTGAGATTCCCTAATTTACCCATGATCTACTATGTTCTAATACTATATATACTGAAATTCTCATTATGGAAATACCGACATTTTCCATGAGTATTGATACTATTATTACATCCAAGAACCATTTCTAAACAATTCCATATACTATATTAGGTCATTAAATTTTTATTTCTAAATCATAATGTATAATTATATATATGGTGCAACAGATAATATAGAATAAATAAATTATTCATTTTTTATTTTGTAATCATAACCATTTTGTGTTTAGGAATTTTTTTTTCAAGTCCTTCAAAATTTGTTTTTACGAAAATGTGAATTATCATAAAAACATTCCCTAGGAGTTTCAAACTAGTAGAGAATTAAGACCCTTTATCATATACCATGTAATGATAGGGTTAATACAAATCCTCTATTTTATGAGTTATCACACCTAGGGAAATCCATTATAACTCCAGGTCCAATTATAGTATCCCTATAGGGATGTATTTATAAGAAAAATCAAATAATATCTACCGAAAAAAATGTTAGGGTTTTATTATATAATTATCCTAAAATTTTATCATTAGTTGATTTTTTCAAATATATGTATTCTTTAATTTATTTCCCATTGTTACTACAAAACATCCTACATTACCAACAATAATGACCTCAACTATAGAAAACCAGATTCAATGTCTCTTTTATTAAATTTAGTATAAGAAACAAGTGACCACATTCCAAAGGACTAAATATTTTAGTTTTAATAATGAAAGGGATACATATATGATATCGATATTACATTGGGGATCAAAATAATACATAATACATAAAAATATAAAATTATCTGCATCCCTAAAAAAATGGCGAGCTAAAATGATCATTAAGGATTACATACAATGGAATATATCATGAATAAAAAAGTAATTATTAGTATGGAAGTGTAAATAACTATACACACATTCAATTTAACAAATAACGTGACTATCATAATTGGAAAAGGATTAATCAATATTGTATGGTAAATAAATAAAACCACTTTCTACATAATAATTCTAGAATGAAATTAATTAAGAGATAATATCAATGTAAAAATCTATTGAATAATAATAATAATTTAATTCTCAAGAAAAGAAAATTTTAATTATTAAACCTCATGATCTCAGGCATCACGATACCTCTATAGTAAATTACATTCAAAATAAAATTTAAAACTATGGCCAAAACCTAATCTGATGTTGTTAACTGATTAATCTTGTGATACCTATCAATACATCAAGGGTGTAATAAACTGAATTGAGTTACCATCAGACCTGAAATCGGACCCATTCCTTCATATACCCGAACAGAGTTCTTGATCCCCACGGGCTAGTGACAATCACTAGGGCATTGAAAAACACAATGGAGGGAATGATTTCTCCCGACCCGATCAAACACATGGAATATATGTATAGAAATGAACAACAGAAGATGAACAAGATATATTTATATATATATATTTTAACTGTAATAAAACAGCATAAATAGACTAAAACAAAATATTATAAAACAATAAAGGTGAAGTCCAACTAAAAAGAAAACTAGACAAACAACTACTCCAAATGATGGCATAGACACCTCCCACTGTCTCACCAGTAGCTACCCAACTATCAGACCTAAACCTTACTTCCACAGTATGAAACCATTCCTTTTCCTTCACTGGATGACAAAAAATGGTCTACGGTCCACCGAAGAGGTGCGTAGGGTGTGAGATAACATGTTCAGTATGATCCCACACAAATGTTCCACAAAAATACTCTATATAACAATCAATGTATTCTCATTTTAAGTAATGATATGGCATTAAAAACAATTAAATCAGTTTTATATTATACATGGTAAACATTCACACTTTTCCATAGTTCTAAACAAAATAGGGTATATCAATTTCAAAGCATATTTCCATATCAGTTTTCATAATAATAATCACCCATATCAAAGCTAATTCAAAAATCCAAGAAATAAAACATTCAAGCACAACTATACCAACACCATAGAATTATATCATTCTACTCTATAGACTACTCATAAAACAACAATAAAGTGAAAAAAGTGGTCCTAGATTAACAACACAAGGATGTAGAGTAATACCCCCGGAGTACTCTCCCCAAGAACAACATTCCTATGAAATATGGGAAATTTCCAAGAAATACCTCTAATATAATCACAGAAAAAAAGATAGCGACCCCATAATAATACTTCCACTAATGTACCCAAGGTAACTCATGTTATATTTTTCACAATTCATTTAAATTTATTGAATAAAATTGAAAAACCATTTCAAATACCATTTCAATACTTCAAAAATAACCCGCTTTTTATTCCATGTTTCAATAACTAGGGAAACCTCATTTTTCATTGAAACCCCTTATCAACACACAGAAAAAAATCATGGAAATTTTTCATTAGGAATAATTTTGTAAATATAAACAACAAAATCAATTATCATAAGCTAGAGACATAAATATATACTTCAATGCTTCTTTTAAAAAACCATGCTACAAAATCCACCATTAATGAAAATCTAATGATGATAATGAATGAACTAGAATCCAAGACACATGACATGATTGATCAAAATATAAACATAAGGGGTCTAAGGAAAGGAACAAACCAACATACCTCAAGAAAGAATGTTCGCTGCACCACAATCTGTAAAGAAAAAGGCCTCCAAAGCATGAACAAACAACATATCTAGAAGAAACCAAGAACAAACCCCATCTTAACCTAACAAGTACAATGATTCCAGACAAAAAAGATACCATGATCAAAGGAAATGATGAAAATAAATGTACCTTACTTGGAGAGATGCACCTCCACCACAATAGAGATCCAATGATTAATAGATCAATCTAGGAGGAATGGTTTATTTTAAAAATGTTTCGTAGATACCGGGGGTTGAGGTTGAAGGTGTATGTAAAGAAAGGATCATGAAAAACTACCAAGTGTGTGTTTTAAAGCTATACATGGGTCATTTCATGGAGTAAAACTCCCACTCATATCGTGAAGTTCACACTAGATAAGTACACTGAAAAACCCATCCCCTCGTATTAAAAATATGTTATTTAATATTTTCAAGACGTGAAACCACTATTCACAAAGTGTAATTTTTCACTGTATGAATCTACTTCCATAGAATGTACCTGATATAAATAATATGGCACATAACCATGTTACACGATTTGAAATCTTCCTCCATCCTATAGAATAGTCTGGTTAATTTTGAGAGTCCAACAAATATCTGACATCACCATTATATTTATCCTCCCAAACTCAAAAGTGTGTAAAACGAAGAAGAGGTTAAGGGATTACCTGATAAAGTAGTAACGTGATGTTTCTAACTCCCTACCATAAAGACTTTTCATCCTAAGGATTCCATGTAGAAGATGTAATCCCTGGAAAATGATGATGCCACTACTCCCTCATCAGTGACTCACGTTCTCAAATCTCATGAGATTATAATCCTTATTTCCATCGCAATCTGACCAATCAAATAAAATTCCCAAGAACTAATTTCTCTTTGAGATTTAATAAACTCAACAGGTTTCTCTAGATTAGAAGCATCTAGTTCAATATCAATTTCTTCCAAACATAGAACATGGGTGGGATCATGATGATACTTACTAAGATGAGATATATGTAAAACATTTTGAAAATATTTCAACACATCCAGTAATGGTAACTGATAAGAATGTTTATAGATCCACTTAGTTTCCTCAAAATGGTCCTACATTTCTGAGAGATTAATTTCCAGGATTTCTAAGTCGACCGTAACCCAACCGAGGTGAAACATTCAAGAAAACCCAGTCACCTATAAAAAAAATCTAATTGTAAACACTACTAATTGAAATATGATTTCTTTCTACTCTATATAGTAACCATACATCAATGTACATACCGAATCTATGCAGAAATATCCTAAAAAAATATTGGTCCAAATAGATATAATTAACCTAGCTCATCCCAACAAAGAGGTGATCTATACGAGTAATGATAAAACACCAAAAATGGATCCATTTTTATCAAAAATTGATAAATATTATTGAAAATAGACTCAACCTATCTTATATGTCTATCCCATGATCCACCGAAATTCAAGACACATGCATAAATCATATCCTCCAAAATCAAAATCACATGTTATGTCTGACTGTCTATATATGGATGATAAGCTTTGGTCAAATTGACATGAGTTCCCATTTCCCCTATAATACTCCTCTAGATCCTCAATTTAAACATTGGATACCTATCTGAAACAATGATATAAGTATTTCCATGTAACCTCACAATATCTTGCACATACAACATACCCAGTTATTAAACATTAGTGGTGTATTTTATTGGATTGAAATGAGCATACATAATCATCTAATCAAAAAACTCGTTGATAGAATTACATACTTAGGGAGTCCCTTTAAATAAAACAAAAAAAAAATCCATAGAAGCGTCATCCCTTTTCAAAATCATCACTAGAAAAAGCTAAAGAAAACCAAACTGTTTCATGTGATATGACTATATCTAATGGTAGCTGTAACAACACGACATAAACTTCACAATTTAATGCTTCATACTTAGACAATATAATCTAAAACTCATGTCATAATACATCTTCATAGTCCTTGGATGAATGAAACATGAAGATATAAGAAAATTGAACAAGAATAAACTTCTTATAGATGATGGGATGAAAAACATCATCCTGAAGTGGAGCATGCCATCAGTATAAATAGGCCAACTAGAAATTGTCTGCCAACCATAATATATTTCTCAAACATTACTAAACTCGTCATCCTTATATTTAATATATAATATTACTCTAGGAGAGATATTATGTAAAGACCCGTAAATTTCAAGGAAATAAATTTTTTTGTTTTCTTTGGAATTTTACAAGAACGCAGCTTCTGACGGCATCTGATTCTGAGGCCCGGTGTGCCCGAAATAATTTTTCGAAGTTTGGCTTGGGTATGTTCAGTGAACGAACGAGCGGGTTTTTCTAACTTTTGAACCGGTGCTTGGAATCAAATTCCGAGGGCACCGATAGAATCGCAGTGCCGGTATTTTCTTAGAAACGCCTCTTCCGGAGTTGCGTTTGCTCGGGTGTGGTTTTTTAAATTTTTGGGGTTAAGTTAAGAAATAAAATAAAGTGTGCGACAACTTTATTTTTATTTCACTTAATGCTGCTTAAGCTGAGTTGAAGCGTATATGGGGAAATTCAAAATATCCAACCCTCTTGGTAGAATATTTGTGAGGTGGGTCCCGCACAAGCACCACCGTTTCTTTTCTACTAAGTAACGCACCCGCGAAAACCCCTATTAAATGAAAGTCATCTGACGCATTTTCTAAATTCTTAACACCCCTATTAATTGGACGGTTAGTTTCATTGCAATTAATTCTATGAATTAATTCATTCGTTACTTATCTTTTTTTTTCGTTTGTTGGGATGTTAATAAAATATGACCAACACACCTTTTTCATGGATGTTGTGTTAAACCATTGGAGAATCTCTAAAGATCTTCGTCCTCCTTCGCGAAGAACGCGAAGAACGCGATGAACGTGAAGAACGTAAAGAACACGAAGAACGCCGGCCTCTGACGAAGGGCGACGAAGAATGCCAGACCCCTGGAGATCGACGACGCGACACTGAGTACCATGACGCCGACGCTTCTTCCGCAACGTTATTTCCCTGTGACAAAACTTTGATCAACTGCTTGAGGTAGGAGTTTTCAAATCCTTTAAATTCATTTGTGGATTTTATCTTTAACATGGATTTAATTCATGAAATTAAATCTGTGTGTTTTCTTTAATCCTCAGAGATCGTCGACGCGATGCCCTTCCGCGACGATGCGATGCCCTTCCACGACGACGCGATGCCCTCCCGCGACGCGACGATCATCTTCTACCGCGACGGTCAATTCCGTGAAGAACTCGTTCGACGACTACGACGATGTAGGGGTCGTTTTGAAAATAATTTTACCTATTCTTGTTTTCCTCCAAGGCAAGAACGTGGACCAACCAATTAACAAGTTGGTCCGTGGATTATTATTGCGGGGCGTGGTTTATCAATTGCTGGAATTTATAGTCTTGTTTCAAACTGCTAACGTGGTGGGTGCGGACCAACGAACAAGTCCGAACCCACCGCCCTTTTGTTCTTGGTGTGTGGAACGACGTACGACGACAAAACGGGCCACAGAGACAATTTATGGATTCCGCAGTGAAGAACGTGACCCGGGATTAGCCACGGCGCAGACGGAAATGGAATCGGACCACCAAAGCAACTCTGGTGGCCCGTCGACTCCACCGGCGGCGCGGGTCGCTGGCGCGGTGGCACCGGCAGCCGGAGGCGGCGGCACCGCGGCACGCTGCCGAATGGAGCTGCCGCGGCTTCAGCCGAGGTGGTGGCGGCCGACCAGACCCGTGATCGCGTGGGTCCAGCGAGACACGGGACGTGGCTCTGCCGCGTCTGCTGACCAAGCGTGGCCCCACGCGGGGCCGCGACACCTCTTCCCGCGGGGACAGCATGCCCCGCAGCCTCCCTTCCGCGGCCGCTCGGCCGAGCCGAGCTGACCCGTCGGCCGGGTCGCGCCCAACCGGGTCGGACCCGGACCCGGGTCAGGTCGACCCGGTTCCGGCCGACCCTAGGGGGGGGTGGGTGGGGGTCGGGCCGGGTCGGTCCGGGCCCATACCCCCCGTATCAGGACCTTTTCGGTCTTTTTCTCATAATTTGAGGTACGAGCCTCTGAACAATGCACTGTCAGCGGCGATGCGATCCTTGGATCGAGACGGTCGTATCGGTATATCTCACTCAATGTTTCGGAATACTTCTGGTTTGGCCGGGTTGGTTCGTACACGAAACCAACCGGGCCCTCAGAGCGGAAATGCTCATATCTTGAGGTTCGGACGTCTGATTGACATGCCGTTGACTTTGTTGGTTTCCTCTAATTGATACGGATCTTTTGGCTAACTCCGCCCAAGGTTTGGACGCAGGTGGAGTATGGTTGGGTTGGTTTTGACCTAAAAACCATCCGGGCCCCTGGGACGAAAAAACCAATAACTCTCAGACCGGGCGTCCGATTGACGCGCCGTCTGCGTCGTTGAGTTCATGTTGACGATACAGAACTTTTGGATACATCAACTCTAGACGATGTGTCAGTTGATGTATCAGCCTCTCGGCTCGTGGAGTGGACCCTCCCGAACGAGCTTGCTGTGTGCGGGAACCCAAGAGCTGGCTGCGACTGCTACTGTGACGACGACGACTATATAGAGTTCCTCAGTGGATTCGACTGCGACGATGATGAAAACAGTACGAGAATCCTCCGTGTTTTTGGCAGTGACCACTACGGCACATCTTGGGATACGTCAACTCCGGACTACATGTCAGTTGATGCATCGACCTCTTAGCTCGTGGTGTGGACCCTCCCGGAATGAGCATGCTGTGTACGGAAACCCTAGATCCGGTTGAGACTTGACGACTACTGATCGAATGACTTGGTGTGTAACAGATAGCCCAGTGGGAAGCGCTTGGTTGTAGTAGCAGACCCACGGCGTAAGAGCGCTTGGTTGTAGCGGCAGACCCACGACGGAGGAGTGCTTGGTTGTAGCAGCACGGGGGAGCGCTTGGTTGTAGCGGCAGACCCACGACGGAGGAGCGCTTGGTTGTAGCGGCTGACCAGTGGTACTCAACAGAAGGAGTACCTCTAGAGGCTATGAGGGGGAGCGCTTTGTTTTAGCGGCAGACCAATGGTGGGAAGCGCTTGGTTGTAGCAGCAGGCCCACAGTACTCGATAGGTGGAGTACTACAGCAGTCCAAGGTTAGAGGGAAGCGCATGGTTGCAGCGGCATAACCATTATACTTGATGGAGAAGGAGTTTCCCAATAGCTATGGTTTCAACTTCATGATCGATCCTGTGTGGGTCATTACAGGGGGTAGTACCTACCGATCCTTTGTGGGTCTGATGGCTTAGATGAATCAATGGCTACATCTGATCATCTCTATCGTCATTCAAGAAGTATTCCTGTGGGAGCTGAATCCTATTTTTCTTTCCTATGAGGATTTTGTTGTGCTATCCTTTGTAGATTTATGTTTTCCTTTCCTATGTGGATTGTGTTGTGCTATCCTGTGTGGATTTATGTTTTTCTTTCCTATGTGGATTGTGTTGTGCTATCCTTTGTGGATTTACGTTTTTCTTTCCTGTGTGGACTGGATTGTACTTGGGTTCAGATGTTGGAGCCGAACGTGAATTGATGACTTAGGTATATGTATAGGCATATACCTAAGCAGTGTCGGATGTTACTTCGTGATTGTATATTTCCTTTGTGATTTATCCTTGTGGATTATGGGAGACCTTCGGGGGTCTCGGGGTACCTACTGAGTAGCTTATACTCACCCCTGCACGGTTTATGCCCGCATTACGTTGTGTTGGTTGCAGAAGACGGACATCGTTGATCGTGGTTGAGGCTTGCAGAGTAGGACAATAACTGGAGGTGGACCACTGGGAGAGACGTACATGGAGAAGATGGCTGGACCTGAGGAACCGTGGAGGCTATCTGTACCCACCCTTCAGGTGGGATATCCAGTGGACATCTCGAAATTGCAGCTTTACTTTTCAGTTGCTGTTTTCCCTTTCCAGTTGTACTTTACTTTTAGTGTGGGTTTGTATACTGGCCCACTTACTTTTCCACACTTATTGTTGTACCCATTTTTACATAGTGCTTACTTCTGCTTTCTTGCTCTGTGGTGTTTGTGGTTTACCTACAAAGGCAATGCCTTCCCTTTACTAGGATTTATTCCTTGGTGCTAGTCGCCAGCCCCTGGCCTATGGAAGGTGGGCTTGGGGTAGTCACGGTGCGGGCCCTGAGGATGGGTCATGACAAATTGGTATCATAAGAGTTCGGTTCTACCGCGGACTATGATCTTTTATATGTGAAGCAATAGTGTTTAGCGTATTGGGTGTGGTTATCAGTCCAAGGAGTCCAGTGTTGGTGCGGCGGCTGACGTATCCGTACACCAGGACCCTGACTTCTGATTTCCGACTTAATGCACGAAAACATTGATTGCATGTGTGTTTCATGTTTTCTTTGTGATTACTTGTATCAGCTCACCAGGCATACTATTCTGACCGTGGCACACCTGTTTCCTTTTCAGGATGGCCCCACGACGGAAGCTAGCTAGGGTTCTGAGTGTTGTACGTGACGACAGCCCACCGAGCAACGAGGCCTTGGTACATGGCCCTTTGACAGCTGAGGCACCGGCGATACCTTTACCTGCTGAGCCACCGATTCTTCCATCACCAGCCGCTGACGATGCACGTCGCCTCATTGCACTGCATTAGATTCAGCGCCAGTGACCACCCAGGTTCCGCAGGGAGACGGACCCCCGGGTAGCCGAGTACTGGCTAGAGGCAGTGGTCCGAGTTTTCCAGTTAGTGAGGACACCAACAGACCTTATGGTGGTCCTTGCAAAGAGCCTCCTGCATGCGGCAGCAGGCAGATAGTAGAGCCTGATGCTCTAGGTGCACGACGAGGCATCACTCCTTTGGATGGACTTTGAGAGCCTTTTTCGCTCAGAGTTCGTCCCAGCCACCCTCCGAGAGGTACGCATCCAGGAGCTACTACAGCTGCGGCAGGGCAGCATGACAGTAGCCCAGTATGCGGCGAGGTTTACCGATCTATCGCGCTATTCCACGGACATGGTACATGACCCATTCTTTAGGGCCCGAACCTTCGAGCAGGGGATCGGGTGAGAGATCAGAGTTTCAGTTGTTTCTCAAAACATTCTGACACAGACAGGGGTGTTGGAGCGAGCCCTCTTAGTAGAGAGTTTCCTTGTTGAGCAGTCTCCAGCAGTAGGACCCACCACTAGCCAGCATGCGGCAGAGTCTTCTGCAGCGGGCAGTAGACAGATGACGCAGGGGTCCAAGAGGACTAGACCTACCGGTGGTCGACCGCGTGACACATGATCATTTGTGTGAGGCACCCGAGGTGGAAAACAACTTTCCATGAGCGGACAATGTTACTCCTACGGCGGGGTTGGTCACATGGCTCGTGACTGTCCGACCTGCCACACGGATGACCAGCAGATGAATGAAGGACCTCCCAGGCAGAGGCAGAGGTTCGATTGAGGAGGATCGCATGGAGCAGGAGACCATGGCAGGGGAGCTGGCCATGCAGGTGGAGGTGGACGACGCTTCGAGGTGTTTCCACCACCACCACCAGGAGGTCCACCCCGACCGCATAGAGCTGGTGGACATGGGAGAGCTCAGCTTCAGGCAGCTTAGGCCTATGATCATGGAGCTCCGAGAGCAGATGGACAGGAGCGAGACTAGCTCCAGACCTGGAGACTTTTGTTTATGCTGCTTCTAGCGTT
Source organism: Viscum album (assembly GCA_963277665.1). NCBI lineage: Eukaryota > Viridiplantae > Streptophyta > Magnoliopsida > Santalales > Viscaceae > Viscum > Viscum album. The sequence goes on from OY728131.1 coordinate 137,871,219, forward strand.
GTTGATGTTTGTTTGTAGATGTTTTGTGTCTTTGTACTTTGATATGAAGTAATAAAAGACACTTTTCTTGTGACGTTTACCTTCCAGTCCTCTCTTTTAGTTGTTACTAAGATTTTCCAGTTTAAAAACCGTTGACTTGACCCTCACTTTGAGATACCTACTGGAGGAGACCCAGTGACCACACACTGATGCCGACAGTGTGACTCAACCCTTAGAGGCGAGAGTAACGGTTGGATCTCTTGGTAGTAGCGTCGAGGCCTTACGATGTCATCCTTGCTATGGGTTTGTTTCAACCATGATGGGATTGACTGTATTAGGCAAAGAACGTGGTTCATCCAGGGGATGAGACCTGATTTCTCTTCTCGGCAAAGAAGGAATCTCAGCAGCTCGAGCAGGACCAGAAAGGTCCAAGTCATCTAAGAGCAGGTGAGGACAGCTCAGAGACGGCAAAAGTCTTGCGCTGACAGGAGGTGAAGACCACTAGAGTTCGAGGATGGGACCACGTTTCCTTACAGGTCGCACCTCAACTTGAGTTATGAAGATTTGGACGAGGTGGCAAGTTGTCTTCACGCTTCATCGGACCATTCCAGGTCCTCAGCAGGTTGGCGAGGTGGCTTATCGCCTGGCTCTACCACCTCAGTTGCACCGGGTGCATGACGTCTTCCACGTATCCCAGCTGAGGAGATACGTGCATGACCAACACACATCATTGACCATGGGGAGCTAGACCTGGATGATGGGGCGACTTTTGGGGAGGTCCCAGTGGAGATCGAGGATCGACAAGAGTAGGTCCTACGTGGACGATCGATTCCTCTTGTGCGCATCAGATGGCATCACGGGAACCTCTAGGAGACCACTTGGGAGCGGGAGGCTCAGATGCATGCTCAGTACCCACATTTGTTTCCTTAGTTTATGATGTATCTTTACGGGGACATAAAGCCATGAGGTGGGAGTGATGTAAAGACTCGTAAATTTCAAGGAAATTTTTTTCTTAATTTTCATTGGAATTTTACAAGAACATAGCTTCTGACGTCATCTGTTTCCGAGGCCCGGTGTGCCAGGAATAATTTTACGAAGTTTGGCTAGGGTACATTCAATGAACGAACGAGCAGGTTTTTCTAACTTTTGAACCAGTGCTCGGAATCAAATTCCAAGGGCACCGGTGGAATCACAGCGCCAGTATTTTCTTAGAAATGCCTCTTCCGGAGTTGCGTTTGCTCGGGTTCCGTGTTTTAAATTTTTGGGGTTAAGTTATGAAATAAAATAAAGTGTGCGAGAACTTTATTTTTATTTCACTTAAAGCCACTTAAAATCCACTTAAAGCTTCTTAAGCTGTGTTGAAGCAGATAGGGGGCAATTCAAAATATCCTACCCTCTTGGTAGGATATTTGTGAGGTGGGGCCTGCACGAACACCACCGTTTCTTTTCCGCTAAGTAAAGCACCCGCGAAAACCCCTATTAAATAAATGTCAACTAACGCGTTTTCAAAATTCTTAACAACCCTATTAATTGGGCGGTTAGTTTCGTTGCAATTAATTCTATGAATTAATTCGTTCGTTACTTATCTTTTTTTTATTGTTGGCATGTTAATAAAATAAGAACAACACACCTTTTTCATGGATGTTGTGTTTAACCTTTGGAGAATCTTTAATGATCTTCGTCCTCCTTCGCGAAGAACGCAGAGAACACGAAGAATGCGAAGAACGCGAAGAATGCCGGCCTCCGACGAAGGGAGATGAAGAACGCCAGACCCCTGGAGATCGATGACACGACGCCGAGTACCGCGACACCGATGCTTCTTCCACGACGTTCTTTCCCCGCGAAAAAACTTCGATCAACTGCTTGAGGTAGGAGTTTTCAAATCCTTTATATTACATTGTGGATTTTATATTTAACATGGATTTAATTCATGAAATTAAATCAATGTGTTTTCTTAAAACCTCATAGATTGTCGACACGATGCCCTTCTATGACGACGTAACACCCTTCCGCGACGACGCGACACCCTCCTACGAAGCGACGATCATCTTCTACCGCGACGGTCAATTCCACGAAGAACTCGTCCGACGACTACGATGAGGTAGGGGTTGATTTGAAAATGATTTTACCTATGCTTGTTTTCCGACAAGGAACGAATTCAGACCAACCAATTAAAAAGTTAGTCCGCGGATTATTATTGCGGGGCGTGGTTTATCAATTGCTGGGATTTATGGTATTGTTTCAAACCGCTAACGCGGTGGGTGCGGACCAATGAACAAGTCCAAACCCACCACCCTTTTGTTCCTGGTGTGCGGAACGGCGGACGACGAAAAAACGGGCCGTAGAGAAGAATTTTTGATTCCGCAGTGAAGAACGGGACCCGTGATGAGCCACGACGCAGACAGAAATGGAATCAGACCACCTGAGCAACTCCGGTGGCCCGCGGACTCCACCGGCGGCGCCCCGACGTGCCGCCGGATGGAGCCGCCACGGGTGAAGCCGCAGCGGTTGCGGCTGACCAGACCCGTGACCGCGCGGGTCCGGCGAGACACGGGACGCAGCTCTGCCGCGTTCACTGACCAAGCGCGGCCCCACGCGGGGCCGCGACTCCTCTTCTTGCGGGGACAACACACCCCGCGGCCTCCCTTGCTCGACCGAGCTGAGCCGAGCCGACCCGCCGGCCGGGTCACGCCCAGGGAAGACTGGGCCACCCCGGCCGGGCCGGGTCGCGCCCCACCGGGTCGGACCCGGACCCTGGTCGGGTCGACCCGGTTCGGGGCGACCCAGGGGGGGTTGGGCCGGGCCCAGACCCCCCATATCCGGACCTTTTTGGTCTTTTGCTCATAACAAGTGCTACGGGTCTCCGAACGATGCGTCGTCAGCAGTGATGCAATCCTTGGATCGAGACGGTTGTTTCGGTATATCGCACTCAAAGTTTCAGAATACTTTGGGTTCGGCCGGGTTGGTTCATACACGAAACCAACCGGGCCCTCGGAGCGGAAACACTCATATCTTGAGCTTCGGACGTCCGATTGATGTGTTGTCGACTTTGTTGGTTTCCTCTAAGTGAGATAGATCTTTTGGATTATTCCGCCTGAGGTTTGGATGCAGGTAGAGTACGAGTGGGTTGGTTTTGACTTAAAAACCAACCGTGCCCCTGGGACGAAAAATCCATTAACTCTCAGACCGGGCGTCCGATTGACGCATCGTCTGCGTCGTTGTGTTCCTGTTGACGATACAGAACTTTTGGATACATAAACTATGGACTATGTGTCAGTTGATGTATCAGCCTCTTGGATCGTGGAGTGGACCCTCCCGAACGAGCTTGCTGTGTCTGTGATGACGATGACTGTACAGAGATCCTTAGTGGATTCAACTGCGACGATGATGAAAATAGTAAAGGAATCCTCCATGTTTTCGGCAGTGACCACTACATTACATCTTGGGATACGTCAACTCCGGACTACATGTCAGTTGATGCATCGACCTCTTAGCTCGTGGAGTGGACCCTCCCGGAACGAGCATGCTGTGTGCGGAAACCCTAGAGTCGGTTGAGACTTGACGACTGTTGATCAAATTACTTGGTGTGTTACGGATAGCCCAGTGGGAAGCGCTTGGTTGTAGCAACAGACCCACGGTGGAGGAGCGCTTGGTTGTAGCGGCAGACCTGCGGTACTCAACAGAAGGAGTACCTCTGGAGGCTATGAGGGGTAGTGCTTGGTTTTAGTGGTAGTCCCACGACGGAGGAGCGCTTGGTTGTAGCAGCACGGGGGAGCACTTGGTTGTAGCGGCAGACCCACGACGGAGGAGCGCTTGGTTGTAGCGGCTGACCCGTGGTACTCAACAGAAGGTGTACCTCTAGAGGCTATGAGTGGGAGTGCTTGGTTGTAGCGACAGACCCATGGCGGGAAGCGCTTGGCTGTAGCAGCAGGCCCACAATACTCGATAGGTGGAGTACTACAGCAGTCCAAGGTTAGAGGGAAGCGCTTGGTTGCAGCGGCATAACCACTATACTTGATGGAGAAACAGTTTCCCAATATCTATGGTTTCAACTTCATGATCGATCCTATGTGGGTCATTACAGGGGGTAGTACCTACCGATCATTTGTCGGTCCGACGGCTTAGATGAATCAGTGGCTACATCTGATCTTCTCTATCATCTTTCAAGAAGTATTCCTGTAAGAGATGAATCATGTTTTGCTCTTCGATGTTGATTGTGTTGTGCTATCCTGTGTGGATTTACGTTTTGTTTTCCTATGTGGATTGTGTTGTGCTATCCTATCTGGATTTACGTTTTTCTTTCCTATGTGGATTGTGTTGTGCTATCCTGTGTGGATTTACGTTTTGATTTCCCGTGTGGACTGGATTGTATTTGGGTTCGGATGTTGGAGCCGAACGAGAATTGATGACTTAGGTATATGTATGGGCATATACTTAAGCAGTGCCGTATGTTACTTCATGATTGCATCTTTCTTTTTTGATTTATCATTGTGGATTATGGGAGACCTTAGGGGGTCTCGGGGTCCCTACTGAGTAGCTTATACTCACCCCTGCACGGGCTATGCCCGCATTACGTTTTGTTGGTTGCAGACGACGGACAGTGCTGATCGTGGTTGAGGAATGCGGAGCAGGACGGTACCTAGAGGTGGAACACTGGGCGAGACGTACTCGGAGCGGACGGCTGGACCTGAGGAACTGTGGAGGCTCTATGTACCCACCCTTCAGGTGGGATATCCAGTTGACATCTTGACGTTGCAGCTTTACTTTTCAGTTGCTGTTTTCCATTTCCATTTGTACTTTACTTTCAGTTTGGGTTTGTATACTGGCCCACTTACCTATCCGCACTTACTGTTGTACCAGTTTTTACTTAGTTTTTACTTCTTCTTGCTTGCTCTGTAGTGTTTGTGGTTTACTTACAAAGGCAATGCCTTCCCTTTACCGGGATTTACCCCTTGGTGCTAGTCGCGAGCCCCTGGCCTATAGAAGGCGGGCTTGGGGTAGTCACGGCGCGGGCCTCGAGGACGGGTCGTGACATATTAATAGCTTAGAACTCGTTAGATCCATACATAAATAATCCTCTTCAGCATCAAAGTGTAGTTGAGTGAAGACCCCATAATGCTCCACTCCTCATTTCATTACAAAATTCCATGCGATGGAACATTCCAATAAAGAGTGTCAACAACATCATTCCCCTTCCATGGGATGTATTTGATATCAAATTCGAACATCTAAAGGTATTCTACCCATCATCCCTTTTTGAGATTTATGTCTTTCTATGAAAATATATAGCTTACAATTTTATGAGCAGAGAAGACCATGAAAATCACCCCAAAAAGATAGTTCCTCTAATATTTGAGCACATGAATGAATACAAAAAGATCTAAATCATAAAGGGGGTAATTCATTTCATCCTATCGATGCTAAAGAGAAGTGTAATCTTCCAAATGTTCTTCTTACATAATCACAGATCCCAAACCAGAACCCAGAGAATAATAAAAATCTTCTTCTCCTTACTGGGATTAGGTTAGATTAAAATAGAAGCCAATGATAAGAATATTTTCATCTCATCGATAGAATATTGAGACATTTCATCCCATGTAAATTTCACTCATATCTAGGTAAGACTAGTCAATGGTGCTACTAGATTAGAGAAATAATTGAAAAACTATCAGTAGAATATAATAAGACCAAGGAATATTCTTATCTCAAATATATAATGTGGTTCCATATATGAAAAATAAACCATCACTTTATCTTGATCAACTAATAAGACATTCTAAAAAAAAATTTTACCTAAGAACATCACTTATTCAATAAAAAAAACTACATTTTGAATCATTAACAAAAAACTAGTGACATTAGAAAATTTTTAAAACCAAACACAGATTGTGCATATGCTCATGCTTAGATTTCAAATAAACTGAAATATCATTCACAAACACTACCACAAAATTTTTATGATTTTGAATAAATATTCGATTCATCAATTCCATAAAAACAACAAGAGAATAAGTTATAACAATAGAAATCACAATATATTCATAATGTCTATAACTTCCCCTAAAGGATCTATTTTGTATATCAGACTCCTAAATTCAGAGCTAATGATAACCAGTCCGAGGATCAATTTTTGAAAACCACTTTTCCAATATTAACTGGTCAAACAGATCATCTACATGAGAGAAAAGATATTTCTCTTAATTGTTAACTACTTCAACATCTGATAGTCCACACAAAATATAAGTGAACCATGTAATTACCTTTCGAGGAGAACATGGGATGACATTGGTGAAATTACAGGGTGAATGAAACTTTTTTCCAACAGGTAATTCAACTTAATGTTGATCTATTTCAACTACACTCATTCCATATGATAATACGGTATCAATGTTTTCTGCATACCTACCAATAGGTCAAATGTAAACTCTTCCTCTACCTCTAGAGGAAGTCAAAAGAAGTCATCTGGTAAAAATTTTGGAAAGTCTCAAACAAAAATGGGCAAATAAACAATAGGAAATATCTCAGCGGGCTTAATCATAACCAAATATAGATAAATCATGAGCTTTGGGAAAGAAGGCCCTACAAGACCTGACATCGGGTACCACTCCTCCTAAAACACATGAGTGCTCCGATTTATAGCATGAAACGAAACATGCTGATGATAAAAATCATCCTCAGCTCATTGAGTGATAATCTAATCCATACCGATGATGATGTCAAATTGGCCTCGATCAATAATGAGAAGATCCAATACCAACACCCTATCAACTATTTCTAACAAAAAAGGACACATGAACCCCATCTCATTCCTCATTCTATGATGTTTCACAAAATACATTTCAATGGAAATACGTTCTAATTGATGTTTAATCATATTAAAAAATGTGAATATATAAATTAGTGGGGGAATCGATATTAAATAAAGCAATTGCTACTGAATATGCAGTAAGAATAATACATCTCAATATTGTCAGACCTGCACGAACATCCACTAGACACTCATCTACCGCATGCAAATGATCCACTACTAAGGCTTGTGGATGGATCCCTATAGTATTTTATTCTTACGAATACACAATAGTATCCATTGGAGTTGATGAACACTGGCCATAATGAGGTGTAGTCATAACATGAAAAACTATTAGTAAGTGTCCAATGTTTCCACAACTATAGAAAGTCTTCAAGGGAGTAGGAAATAATGTATGGTATATCATCCCTTGAAAAACTGATGGAATGTTAATAGTACACTTCTAGCTGTAACAGAAGGTGTAAAGGAGGCTCAATACTGAGAACCACCTCCACTACTTCTATGATGATATTTCCACTTTATCTTCTTCCTATGTGAGCCACCGATGCTGCCACCCGATGGAAGAGAATATGTGAAAAATAAAACATTGCCTACCATATTCATATATTCCATCATAGCTCTATCTACCATCTCCACAATTGTTGAGAGTTTCAACATGAACACATATGATCTTATATCAGGTCATAAATCCTCTAGAAAATTTTATACTTTCAGATGGACATTATTCTCTATGTCCGGTGGAAAATGGAAAAGCTCAGTAAAATGGTTGGTTTACGTCGACATTGAACACTCTCATTGTTAAAGAGACAAGGACACTAGAGGCTTTTATAAAATCAGTGACTCTAGATAAAACTACTAAAAGAACATGGTTTTGAAATCCTTTCAATCCAATTCCATGTCATTATCTTCCTGTACCATAGAAACCCACCATCACTCACTAGATCCTCTGAGCCTAAATATAGTTCACATTACCATGATATTCTCATGTTTCTCCATAAAGTTGAAAATTTTATTGATCATGTCCAGCTGGACCACCTCCTATAGAAGTTCAGTAGTCACTTTAAAGGATGTTGTAATCTCATGTAAGAACTCCCATGATCTATTTCTCTCCCCTCTAGGTCATGAATGTACCTCAATCATTTAATTCACAAAATCATGGAAGATCCTGATCAACAACACGAACATCTCATCTGATAGTCTCAATAAGATTATGATCTATAGGTGGATTCCCTTTAAATGAATCATCTTAATCTTCCTACAGAACTTGTGGAAGATGTCTCAGAGATATACTACTGCACATTAAAACATCAAATCAATTAGAAAACGTAAAAAATACTAATACAAAATAAAAAAACTATAAGAATAAAATATGATTTTAAAACATAAACCCAACACTAGAGACACACATTCCAATATAACATGGTAACTTGAGTCTCATTATGACAAGAGCTAGAAATGAACATATCACAACACACCTATAAAGTCTCGATATTCTTATCTTAAGTCCAACATACACCGCAAAATAGTGAACCATGAGGATAGACCTCCTTTGATACCAAATTGTAACAAACTGACATAGGCCTCCCTTTTACCAGGCACCCAACCCATTCTATCACATAAATAAAGGGAATTCCCATTCCCCACAGGCTAGCGATAAGAACCTGGGAATCTAACCACGCAACTGATGGTACATTTTCGTCCAAATTGATCAAACACATGGAATATATGTAAAAAAATGAACTAATGAGGACGAAGCTTATATATATATTCCATAAATATATGACAAATTCTATTATAGGAAATGAAAAAATTATTCAAAAACACCAATGGACAAGCCCAACTCCAAAGGACCCTAGCCATACTGCTACTTAAAATGATGGCATGGACAAATCTCACTATCTCACCACTAGCTACCTAACCATATGACAGGGATGTTTCACCTCACTATGGATCATTTCCATTCTCTGCACGTGAAGAAAAACAATGGTTTATGCACCACTGAAGAGGTGTGGAGTGTATGAGATAACAAGCAGAGTAGGATCCCAACCTGGTGTTCAAAACAAGATTCTATATAACAATTAATGTGTGATTATTTTAATTAAAAACATTGAATTATTAGTAGTAATGTCGTTTTATAGAAAAAATGGTTAACATCCCCCTTTTCCAAAGTTCTAAAAAAGAGGCTATATGAATTTCAAAGCACATTTACCATGTCATTTTTCACAAGAATAATCTTGCATATATAGGATAAATCAAAAATCCAAGAAATATAAAATAGAGGTACAGGTATCAAAACACTAAGGAATAATATAATCCCAGAACCCAGACTACTCAAACCATGATAATCAAGTGCATAAAATTGTCCCTAGAACTATAGGGCTAGGAAGGTAAGGAATTCCCAATGAGTAAACTCTGTACCAATGTGAAATTTAGTACCCTAGATGAAAAGGAAAAGAAAACTAATGAATGACCTGATAACAATCTGTATGATAATCACAAACGAATGGATGATGGCTGCAAGATAAACTGTACACCTAAGTACCCAAGGTAACCCAAGTGTTCTTTTTCACAATTCATCTCAATTATTTAAAAGCCATTTGAAAACCATTTCAAAATCCATTTCAATACTTCAAAAAATACCCATTTCTCTATTACATTTATCAATAATTAGTGAAATCCCATTTTTCATTGAAACATCTTCTCAACAGACACAAAACAAGCCAGTCAATCATTCATTATGAATCTGTTTGTCATGCTAGAAAAAATGATCCATTACCCTAGGCTAGGGACAAAACCATCAACCTCAAAGATTGGGGTGCACAGGCCCACAATAGGATCCACCAACAACGAAAACACAATGATTAGAATCCAATCCACATCACATGATTGATCCAAATTATAAAAAAAGGATTCAATAGAAAGGAAGAAACCTACATGCATCAATAACGGATTTCTGCCACACCATGTACATCAATGAAAATTTCCTATAGAGTGAGATCATACAATGGAACTAGAAGAAGTCAAGAAGATACACCCTCTTAAGTTAATAGATCCAAAGACACCACCCAATGACAATTCTTAAATAAAAATAAATGAGGAAGAAGAATATTATATTACTTAAAGAGATGCAACACAGCTGTATTGTAGATACAACACCAAATGGATATATAAAAGAGGAATGATGTCTTTAAAAAAATCAAGGAGAGACATTGGGTAAAGGATGAAAGATACTAAAAAGAAAGGATCAAGAGAAACTACCAAGAGCATGTTTTTAAACTACACAATTGTTGTTTCATTATGTGAAACTCTAATAAACATTGGGATACCCATGTTTGATTAATATGTTGAGAAACACATAATCTTCGATAAAAAATTCATATTTAAAACAGTCATGATGTGAAACCACAATTCATGACATGTAATCTTTCACAATGTGAATCCCATTTTATGGCTTATACCCTGTAGAAATTAAACCACATGTAACCTAGTTACATGAAATTAAATATTCATACATCCTATAGAAAATGATATTGAAAGATGAATATCCTAAAAATCTACAACTTCAACATTTTTGGTATCCTCCCAATATAAATAAAGGGGAAACCACAATGAGGTTAAGGGCATACCTGATAAAATTATAATGGAATATTACACAGGGGTTATCTATAACTCAGGCCCAACTATTATTACATGTACAAATAATTCCTCATATATTTAATAATTGATTTACTTCATATTTTCGTATTCTTTATCATAAAATATATATATATATTAATGGTTATGAAATATTCATTATTTCCCCAATTAATATAACAATAATAAATTTACTCAACATATATAAAAATGGTATACAATTTAGGAAATAATTGTATCCCATATAAAAGTGTGTTGATATTTTAGAGAAAAATAGTTTCCAATGAATAATGATAACAAATAATTGATTGTTTTATGAGAATGTAAATAATTAAAAAATAAATTATGATTGTAAAATATATATTTTACCTCTCTGGAAAAATTTAAATTTAAACCCCATGGTGTATGAACATGAAAATAAACATTAATTGACTCCAATAATTATATATTCATGTTAAATAAATTGGGATTACATTATATACACCACATAAAAGTGAATAGGTGCATACTAACAAATATTTCTCAATGAAATGTAAATTTAGAAGAAATACATTACCATTGAGAACCTTCTAAATAAAACACCATTTGGTGTAATAATTCATGTTAAACATAAAATACCATGAAATATTTTTAATTCATGGTAATAGATATAGAATGGATAATATATAGACCGTATAATAGAAATTGGTGCACAAAAAAAGTTCTACCTCAATGAATGGAAATTTAAACAGAATCTATCACCTCATACCGTCATTTAGTTAATAATTATTTAACCAAAATTATAATGGTTTAAATTATATTATTAATTTATAAAATAACTATAAAAATATTTATAATATCTTATATGATATTTTTTAACATTTTAATACCTGTTTGGTAATAATATGTCATTATTTTCACGGTTTCCAGTTTTAATTTCCTTTTTTTGATACATGTTTTGTCTTGAATGTTCAAATTGTTTTACACAAGAAATAAATCCATTATCTATGTAAAGATAAAAATGTATCAATTTTAAAATTTAATAATAATATTAATCATTAGAACCATAAATAAATTTTGGGAATGTAGAATGCAACAAATTTATTCATGGTGATTGTAGGATGTACATATACTGGAGTGATAGTCCAGTTTCCTTAATGAGTGAAAGGTTAAGGGAGTGTATGTTTGGACGATATTGATTTCAAATTGGTTTTTAGTTTCCAGAAGAATTTTTTGATGAATTTTTTTTCATTTGTTTCATTTTTACAAATCACATCAATTTGTAAGTATTGGTGATCTTGATAATGGAGTACCACACTCAGAAGATCTGATGTAGATCTGATAGGAAAGGTTGTCATTTTCTATTTTCTCTTATGAATATATTTTCTAAATGATATTAATTTCAAACACAGATGTTTTGAGAATGATTTTTACATAAATAGCATAATGTTACATCAAAATATATTTCAATATCCATATGTTTGATACTAAATTTAGCAATGATTTACAGTAATTAAATTTCATAACATCATAAAATTTCAGCAAACATGTGAACTTTTCTATTTTAAAGAAAAGAATTTTTTTAAAAAGTTAGAATTTTCTATGAAAATCGTAATGCTCTTATAAATCATAATTAATTTTAGATACTTTAAAGATGTGTTAGAAAAAAAAGAGAACATAATGATGAAGTATCTGGTCATTGATAATTGGGGAAATTTTTATAAAAGAAGAGGTTTTTTGGTGTTATGATGTTTGATTTTTTGGAATAAGGAGTTTTTTTAATGTAATGATATGCCTTGATCATGAACGTTATACCTCTAATTCATCAGAAGGATTCTAATATCAATCCATTAGTCAAATTGTTAGTTTCGATAAATAATTAGACTACAAATTATATTATAGGAAGATTTTAATTTTTATGTGTTGATATAAGGCCCCAACCTTAAACCTTACTTAATCTTGAGTTATTACAAGATGACACATTGAGGATCTTTTCAGTTTTAAAGTTATAGAGAATTAAATCATGAAACTGGCATTCCATTCCACATTTTAAAAAAAGTGGTTACATAAAAGACAGTATTCATTCTTCCCATCAACGGAAACATATTTAAAATAAAACATGGATTCTTTCTTGACTCTCCCTTAACACTATCATCACATCATGGACCTTTCCCTTGACCTGTGACAAAAATTTCAAAAAAACTTGGGATGAGCATAAAAAGCCCAGTAAAAGATACACAAAGAAGGAAAACTGTTAGTTTTTCAAAAACAACAAGTAAACCATGAGTACGTTACCAAAGTAATACTTTTCACCTTTATGAAGTAGTAAAAACTCTTCACTGAATAAAAGATCATTACTTACACTTTTGTAACCAAAAGATTACCATAAAACCCATATAAAGAACACATAACATATAAAGGTAACTTGGTACATAAACATACTTAAATGGAATAAACATACGGTCGACTTCCACACATACTTAATGGAATATCCATACGACTGACTTCCATACCCAATGCATTGGAGGTTATAACGTAACCACCCATCCTGGTATTCAGGGTACCACCCGTCATATGGTTTATCACGTAACCACCCATAAAATGTCAAAGTACTATCATTACCAATAAAATATTGAAAATATAAACATTTAAATAACAACATTTCATTTGCAATCACAATAAGTAATTCCCAGATATTGAATTAATCAATCCATTTTCAAAAACCATTTAAAAGAGATTTTTGAATCAAAGTGTCTCATACCACTTTGAAGATTTTAATGGAATTATAATTTTAAAACATTAATGCCCATATAAATAAATACTGAAAACCATTTTGAAAACATGGACATTAAAGATAATGATTTAGAATAATACATCTTTAAAACATTTAAAATGATATTTTTGTTAAATAGTTTTTAACAAAATGAGAGACTCTTGAATACAAATAATAGCGGAATAACATTTAATCCGAACTTTATTATATCATGAGAATAAAGGGATTCATGGTATAATATGTCAAAGGACAGTATACACACCATATAAGAGTAAATTGGTGCATAACAACAATGAAGTCTCAAAAGAAATGTAAAATGAGATGAAATCCATTATAAAGAAGGTATCCTTAAATTAAGGATAAATCAATCTCATAATTATGTGTGAAAAAAATAAATACACCCAATATAAGTGGATATTAAGTGTAAAACAATCAATGGTTATTCACACATATTCAAAGAGTGACATATTAAATAACTACATGTTGAACCCAAAGAAATCGAAATTGGGTTTAGAAATTCCCTTGGTAAAATTCGACAGCCTAATGGCGTCACATTAAATTTTACAAAAAGGGTTGATGAGAGAGATAAAGGGGATCTCATCACTTGGACATAAAATTTACATAAATAAGGATATATAAGATCATATCCCAACATAATAGTATGTGAATTAAAAGATATAACAAAATAAGTCTTTTAAAAAAAGGAGGGTGAAAGGTCCCCTTACCGAGTTGGGTAACTTTCGAAAAGTACACCCCATGGAAGAAGGGTCATACAATGAAGATGTAAATACCCATAAATGAAATTATACTACAAAAAGTGTATAATAATGGTCTATACATACACCTCTCAAAGGAAATAGTGGCAAACATAGCATAAATGTCGCAGGAATAAAAGTGAGATGAAAAATCCCTTACGAAAAATCAGCAGCCTAACGGCGCCACTTAAAACTTCAAAAAATGGATTTATGAGATCAAATAGGGTCTAACTTATTATGAACATAAAACTTATAGTATTAGGAATATAAAATAACATCCCCAAACATAAGAAATATGGACTTAAATGAAATGACATAAATGAGAGTACTTAAAAAGAAATAGAGGGGTTGGATCCCTTACCTCGGGTCCGACTTGGCTCGATCATTCTTTAACATCCTGAATAATAAACTTGAGTTAATTTATACTTTCTTTAGAAACTTTTTACAGTTAATTATTACTTTTATATCACTTATTACCATGTTATAAACATTATGTAATCATTTATGTTAATAATGTTTGTTTTGTCGACATTTGGTTCTTAAGTCGAAAGTGGACTTCTTACAATTACATGTTGTTCATGTGGTCAAAGGTTCATTATATCCAGAATTATATTCATGATTTGGGTATCATATATATCATATATATCCAGAATATCAATGCATTTATAATATTACATAATCATTTAGGGGTAAGAAATGAAATGCACCGTTCATGGAGACGGTAAGCCGTACGTACGCATGAACGCTAATTTCATTTCTATTTCATATTTTATAGAATATAATCATAATGATATAAAGGTATATTATAATTCCAGTATAATATCATATATAATACCATTAATTAAATCCTTTATACATCCCACATATGGAATTAACGAATAAAATCACTTTGAGGGGATGGTAGTCCGCACTTCCTAAAATGAAGATATCGCGTTTACTTATAACGATAACCATAAAAAATATTCCATAAATGAAAAATACAGAAGATTAAGTAAAACATAAACATATAATATATAATATATAAATATAGTGACATCTTAATGGCCACATTTGAAGGTGTTAAAATAATATGGAACAATCATCGTTTCGTGAGGCAGAAAATCGCCAATCACAGAAACAGTATGTTCCTTAACTATTAGACGAAGGTGTGTGTAATTTTAGCTCGAATAATTCTTATAAAAACATCCTAGAATATTTAAGATACTGTAGTTGTTACAAAAGAAATGAATAAAATGAGTTTAGGGGGTTGGAGAATCAAAATAAAACAAAAGGACTAAAGTAAAGACATTAATTTAAAATCGGGTAACACCCTTTGGTTTGATCTCAAAAGCTTCCTTGGGAAGACTTATTCCCAATGTGAGGCTTCAAGGAGTTATAGAGGGATGTGGAGGGAAAAAATGGGATGGGGTTGGCCGAGCCAAAGGCTTTGGAAGTGTGGGTAAGGAGGTAGAGGTGGGGGCCTTTTATAAGAGGAGATGAGGGGCACTCTTGGAAAGTAAATAAATGTTACTTTATTTTATAATGAGTTTCGGATTTTAATGGTCCCACATTGATATAATTATAGGATAAGGTGACAAGCGTTCTAAATCCACTCATCCAATAGGTTTTGTACATGTGTAGGTATATGAATTTACATTATCTTTCCATTTTATTTAAATTGTTGAATAATGAGGTCATCGCTGCATCATCATGATGTCATAAATAATTTAATTTATTTAAAGTATAAAAATTATAAAAAAATACTATGATGTAGGAAATATTTTTATCTTTCCATTTATTATTTATAGTCAAAAATATGACTTGTATAACCCCATGTAAAAATTGTTTTAGTAAAACATCTCATGTTTGTGTCATTTTTACTTTAACATTAAATAAAAAGATATCTATGTCATTTTCCAACCAAAGTGGCTCCATGGGGTCCCCAAGTTGACCCATGGATTGTCTTGGTCGGCCATGACACATCCAATGAGGTTAGGACATGTGTCTAGGTCATTTCATTTTATTAAAACTTTATTCTTACCTTAAACTACACTAATTACCTCTAATCGCGATTAAAAACTTAATAAGTTACTATTCACCAAAAAATTATTTTAATCCCATTGAACCAAATTTTACTTCTTAATGACAACCATGTATGTCGGATTTTTTAAATTCAAAACACAATGATGGCAAAATTTCATTTAAACGGAAAATCAGTTTTTATAAGTACCACTTAGTGGTTTCACTATTCATCAAAAATTGAAGTTTTTTAGAAAATTACCAAAAGTTCACCCTAAGATATACTTGATATTCCGAATTCTAAAATGATGTCTATTTTACAAAATTCAGAAGATATAATTTGCATTAATTAATTCAATAATTAATTCCCGCTGTCAAAACAAATAGCGTGTTTTTATGAAACAAAAAGTATCAAAAGATTGACACTAGTTTAAGTCCGATTTCAATGTGAAATTAATTCCAATGACCACTATTGGATTAAATCGTAAAAATAAATTCTAATTTAATTTAAAACCAATTAAAAATATAATCTAATCATATAAATAAATTATATTAATAAAGGTTTTGAATTAAAATACATCATTTTTCACTATTCATTAAAAATTGAACTTTTTTGGAAAAATACCAAAAATTTACACAATGTAAATTTTGATGTCCCATTTCTAAAGAGGAATTTTATTTTGTCAAAGATAACACATAAAATTGTCAAAAAGTGGATTTAAAAGAGGTTCGCCATCAAAAGGTGGTTAATTGACCTTTTAAATAATATTAGAATGTTTACGCTTAAAATTGGATTCATTTGCATTTTTAATCCTCTAAATTTTTTTGTAAAAAGTAAAAATATTTGACAAACATATATAATCATTTTGTAGTTAGTTCTGTTCATTCCCGCCATTACAACGGCTAGGCGTTAACTACTATTTAAAATAATATTATTTTATTATTAGAGTGCAACGTAAGATTCCCAAGAAACTCGTTGTTGCGTGTTGGGTACGCCATCAAGCATAGAGTCCCCTTTAAAGTCATATTAATATTTTATTCACAAATATGGATAAATGTGAAAATTTCATAATCTTTATTTACCTGGGGTGTTACATCCTTCCCCCCTTTTGGTAATTATGTCCTTGCAATTTTAAAATTGGGCTCGGAAACATCGTTGAATGTCCCACATCGGAACAAGAGTCGGTAAAACAATAACTTTAAAATAAAGGGAGAGAAGTACATAGGTCACCCGAGTTAACCCATACTATGATTCCAGGTAGGAAAATATGGATATGGAAGAAAAATCAAATGGTCATGTTCTGATGGAGAGTGATAGTAAACATGTCTAGGAGAAAGTTAACCATAAGAAAATCTCAAACTTGTGATGGGTTAAATGATATTCAATTCCCCAGTAGGAAAAGTTAATAAACAACATTTTTGTTCTAAGTTACTTTTTATTGAGGAATTTATTCATAAGGAAACATAATTACTTATCATGTTGACTTTTAACTTTTACTAGATTCATTAATTAAAGTAATATTTTCTCCAAAAGACGAGTATTTAGGAAGTCTTTTTCGCATTAAGAGTACTATATTAAATTTCTAGAGAATCACCTAATCCATAATAGAGAACTATATACATCCCATGTCTTCAGACTCTAACCAAAACCAAAACAAAAAAGGTTAGTACAAGATCAGATAATCCAGAAAAGGATAACCCTTTATAAAAAGAAAATATATTCTTAATCTCCAAAATTTGTCCAACAAAACCCAAAGTTCAACGAGGACTATTCGATAATCAATTTGTCCATAAAATTATTCAAAGTAAACCAAACTAAGATTGAAACCCAAATATTTGAAGGATTTAGTCACATAGTCTTCCAAGTAAAATCACAACATTTATCTCCAAACAACATCAGTTGCTCTTAAAGTCTCGTATTGAAAAGTAATTAACCTAATCACATATCCTCCATGATAGGTTAATAAATTCCATAAATAAACCAAAATCAACTTACTCTTAATTCATAAAATCATATAACTAAAAAGAATCAGTCAAACTAACCAGGGACTTCACGTAGTCCAGTGGTATGTGATAAATACCTATCGCACTTTGGTTGTGGGTTCGATTCCCGCAGCTTTGTCCGACACGACGGGTTGTCACACGGTCTGCGTGTTGTCCTTTTTCCAAAACTATATAATTTTAAAACATTTCCCAAAACGAGATAAAATCTTCAAAAATGATCATAACATATTTTAACCTCAAGTTTATCTCATGCCTTTCATTTTACATCATATCATAGAGTAACCCATAATTACCTAAAAAGTAAGGATCATATAAACCCTAATGGTTACCTTTATAATTATTACCTGAACTTTCACATCGATTAGTCATCTCACACATGATGCATTACAGAACATACCAAGGTTCATGTGGTTGATCATGACTCCTTGATAGTTGGTTTAGAACAACCGTGAGTTTCCTCATTGAATCCCCCATTTCATCCAGTCTCTTAATCAGAGAACCACCACAGTTTCCTTCAAACCTATTGTCAATTTGGTGCCTACAAGATCCATCCATTCACTAAAAACAGAAATGTCAGTGTGAGTATATCAACAAAACCATCATGTACTAATGAGGAATATAACCACTAATTTATACTTACTTATTCTCTTTATCTAAAACTAGGACTCTTTTTGAAATCCTAACCATTATGGTAATGTAACTGATGCCTAGAGAATACCCTAACCTCTAAAGTTATCTAAACCGACCATTGATACAAACTATAAGGCCCCAGCCTTAAACCTTACTTAATCTTGAGTTATTACAAGATTACACATTGAGGATCTTTTCAGGTTTAAAGTTTTAGAGAATTAGATCACGAAACTGGCATTACATTCCACATTTTAAAAAAAGTGGTTACATAAAAGACAGTATTCATTCTTCCCATAAACGGAAACATTTTTAAAATTAAACATGGATTCTTTCTTGACACTTCCTTAACACTATCATCACACCATGAACCTTTCCCTTGACCTGTGAAAAACATTTCAAAAAAAAAACTTGGGATGATCATAAAAAGCCTAGTAAAGTATACACAAAGAAGGAAAACTGTTAGTTTTTCAAAAACAACAAGTAAACCATGAGTACTTTACCAAAGTAATACTTTTCACCTTTATGAAGTAGTAAAAACTCTTCACTGAATAAAAGATCATTACATACCCTTTTGTAACCAAAAGATTACCATAAAACCCATATAAAGAACACATAACATACAAAGATAACATGGTAAATAAACATACTTAAATGGAATAACCATACAGTCGACTTCCACACATACGTAATGGAATAGCCATACGACCGACTTCCACACCCAATGCCTTGGAGGTTATAACGTAACCACCCATCCTGGTATTCACGGCACCACCCGTCATATGGTTTATCACGTAACCACCTATAAAATTTCCAAGTACTATCATTACACATAAAATATTGAAAATATAAACATTTCAATTACAACATTTCATTTTCAATCACAATAAGTAATTCCCAGATATTGAATTAATCAATCCATTTTCAGAAACCATTTAAAAGAGATTTTTGAATCAAAGTGTCCCATACCACTTTGAAGGTTTTAATGGAATTATAATTTTAAGACATTAATGTCCATATAAATAAATACTGAAAACCATTTTGAAAACATGGACATTAAAGATAAATATTTAGAATAATAAATCTTTAAAACATTTAAAACAATGTTTTTGTTAAATAGTTTTTAACAAAATGAGAGACTCTTGAATACAAATAATAGCGGAATAACATTTAATCCAAACTTTATTATATCATGAGAATAAAGGCATTCATGATATAATATGTCAAAGGACAGTATACACACCATATAAGAGTGAATTGGTGTATAACAACAATGAAGTCTCAAATGAAATGTAAAATGAGATGAAATCCATTATAAAGAAGGTATCCTTAAATTAAGGATAAATCAATCTAATAATTATGTGTGACAAATATAAATAAAACCAATATAAGTGGATATTAAGTGTAAAGAAATCAATCGTTATTCACACATATTCAAAGGATGACATATTCAATAACTACATGTTGAACCCAAAGAAATCGAAATTGGGTTAAGAAGTTCCCTTGGTAAAATTTGACAACCTAATGGCGTCACATAAAATTTTACAAAAAGGGTTGATGAGAGAGATAAATGAGATCTAATCACTTGGACATAAAATTTACATAAATAAGGATATAGATGAACATATACCAACATAATAGTATGTGAATTAAAAGACATAAAAAATAATTCTTTTAAAAAAAGGAGGGTGAAAGGTCCCCTTACCGAGTTGGGTAACTTTCAAAAAGTACACCCCATGGAAGAAGGGTCATAAATGAAGATGTAAACACCCATAAATGAAATTATACTACAAGAAGTGTATAATAATGGTCAGTACATACACCACTCAAAGGAAACAGTGGAAAACGTAGCACAAATGTCACATGAATAAATGTGAGATGAAAAATCCCTTACGAAAACTCAACAGCCTAATGGCCCCACTTAAAACATCCAAAAATGGATTTATGAGATCAAATATGGTCTCCCATAATATGAACATAAAATGTAAAGTATGAGGAATATAAAAGAACACCCCCAAACATAAGAAATATGGGCTTAAAAGAAATGACATAAATAAGAGTACTTAAAAAGAAATAGAGAGGTTGGATCCCTTACCTCGTGTCCGACTTGACTCAATCGTTCTTTAAAGTCCTGAATAATAAACTTGAGTTAATTTATAATTGACTAAGAACCTTTTTCAAGTTCATTATTACTTTTATATCACTTATTACCATGTTATAAACATTATGTAATCATTTAAGTTAATAATGTTTGTTTTGTCGACATTTGGTTCTTAAGTCGAAAATGGACTTCTTACAATAACATGTTGTTCATGTGGTCAAAGGTTCATTATATCCAGAATTATATTCATGATTTGGGTATCATATATATCATATTTATAATATATATCCAGAATATACACGTATTTATAATATTATATAATCATTTAGGGGTAAGAAATGAAATGCACCGTTCATGGAGACGGTAAGCCGTACGTACGCATGAACGCTACTTTCATTTATATTTAGTATTTTATAGAATGGAATCATAATTATATAAAGGTATATTATAATTATAGTATAATATCATATATAATACCATTAATTACATCCTTTATACGTCCCACATATGGAATTAACAAATCAAATCACTTTGAGGGGGCGGTAGTCCACACTTCCAAAAATGAAGATATCACGTTTACTCATAATGGCAACCATAAAAAATATGCCATAAATGAAAAATACAGAAGATTGAGTAAAAAATAAAAATATTATATATAATATATAAATATAGTGACATCTTAATGGCCACCTTTGAAGGTTTTAAAATAATATGGAACAATCATCATTTTGTGAGGCAGAAAATCGCCAATCACAGAAACAATATGTTCTTTATCCATTAGACGATGGTGTGTGTAATTGTAGCTCGAATAATTCTTATAAAAACATCCTATTATATTTAATATACTGTATTTGTTACAAAATAAATGAATAATAAGAGTTTAGGGGGTTGGAGAAACAAAATAAAACAAAAGGACTCAAGTGAAGACATTACCTTAAAATCGGGTAACACCCATTGGTTTGAGTTCAAAGGATTCCTTGGGAAGACTTATGCCTAATGTGAGGCTTCAAGGAGTTATAGAGGGATGTGTAGAGAAAAAATGGGCAGGGTTTGGCCGAGACAAAGGATTTGGAAGTGTGGGTAAGGAGGTAGAGGTGGGGTCCTTTTATAAGAGGAGAGGAGGGGCACTCTTGGAAAGTAAATAAATGTTACTTTATTTTAGAATGACTTTCGGATTTTAATGGTCCCACATTGATATAATTCTAGGATAAGGTGACAGGGGTTCGAAATCCACCCATACAATAGGTTTTGGGCATGATTAGGTCTTAGAATTTACATTAACATTCCATTTTATTTTATTCGTTGAATAATGAGGTCATCGCTGCATCATCATGATGTCATAAATAATTTAATTTATTTAATGTATAAAAATTAAAAAAAATACTATGATGTAGGAAATATTTTTAGACTTCCATTTATTATTTATAGTAAAAAATCTGACTTGTATAATCCCATGTTAAAATTGTTTTAGTAAAACATTTCATGTTTGTGTCATTTTTTACATTAACATTAAATAAAAAGATATTTATGTCCTTTTCCAACCAAAGTGGCTCCATGGGGCCCCAAGTTGACCCATGGATTGTATTGGTCGGCCATGAAACATCCAATGAGGTTAGGACATGTGTCTAGGTCATTTAATTTTATTAAAACATTATTCTTACCTTAAACTACAATAATTACCTCTAATCGCTATTAAAAACTTAATAAGTTACTATTCACCAAAAAAATTATTTTAATCCCATTGAACCACATTTTAATTATTAATGACAACCATGTATGTTGGATTTTTGAAATTAAAAACACAATGATGGAAAAATTTCATTTAAACTGAAAATCTGTTTTTATAAGTACCACTTAGAGGTTTCACTATTCATCAAAAATTGAAGTTTTTCAGAAAATTACCAAAAGTTCACCCTAAGCTATATTTGATATTCCGAACTCAAAAATGATTTATATTTTACAAAATTCATAACATATATGTTTCATTAATTGATTCAATAATTAACTCCCGCTGTCAAAACAAATAGCGTGTTTTTATGAAACAAAAATTATCAAAAGATTGATACTAGTTTATGTCCGATTTCAAGGTGAATTTAATTGCAACGACCACTATTGGATTAAATGGTAAAAATATATTCAAATTTCACATTAAAACCAATTAAAAAGATAATCTAATCATATAAATAAATTATATTAAAAGAGGTTTTCAGTTAAAATACAACATTTTTCACTATTCATTAAAAATTGAACTTTTTCAGAAAAATACCAAAAATTTACACAAAGTAAATTTTGATGTCCCGATTCTAAAGATAAATTTTATTTTGTCAAAGATAACACATAAAATTTTCAAAAAGTGGATTTAAAAGAGGTTCTCCATCAAAAGGTGGTTAATCAACCTTTTAAATAATATTAGAATGTTTATGCTTAAAATTGGATTCATTTGCATTTTTAATCCTCTAAAATTTATTGTAATAAGTAAAAATATTTTACAAACATATATAATCATTTTTTAGATAGTTCTGTTCATTCCCTCCATTATAACAGCTAGGCATTGACTACTATTTAAAATAATATTATTTTATTATAAGAGTGCAACGTAAGATTCCCATGAAAATCATTGTTGCGTGTTGGGTATGCCATCGAGCATAGCGTCCCCTTTAAAGTCATATTAATATTTTATTCACAAATATGGATAAATGTAAAAATTTCATACCCTTTATTTACCTGGGGTGTTACAGTTGATTCAAATGAATTAGATGAGATCATAGAATGATGAATAGGATGATCTAAAATAATGTCATCAAACATTTTCATTGAAGTGTTGGAGTGATGTATAAAAGTTGTTTTAGCTTGAGTATAATAAATGTTGTCATTTTTTATTGAGTCAAGTGTCATCAGATAAGAATTTACACTAATCCATCTAATGGGGAATATATAATGATCCATCATATGCTTAGTAAAAATTATAATTCATCACTTGGTAGACTTCATTAGATGCAGTTTCATCATTATGGAGAGTTATATGACTAATGTTTAAAGTGTAAGAAATGTTTAAACTTGTTGAAGTTTATATTAGACATTCTTTGAGATGTCCTTGAGTCTTTATATGTTCTAATGATTTAAAAAAAGATGATTAAATTGATATTCCTGAGAAACACTATGGGACATACAATGTGATTGTGTATTGGAATCAGAGTAAGAAAGCCATATTAATGAAACTAAAGTCTAATGTATTTCAAAAAAAATTATGGTAAAATAGTTACAATTGGTTTTAAGGATTATATTTCATAGTTTTCTGTGTTTCTTATTCTCAATTTGATCTTGGGAGTCATAATTATAAATAGTATGAGAGTGTTATGTTTTCTAGATCGAGAACCGAAGAAAGGCTTACTAAAAATAGGATAGAAATCAAAGTTTTTTGTAAAATTCAAAAACATCTCTGAATATACCTTGGAGTTGGGAGATGTATATATAATTGGTCAAAAATTATGTTGAAATGAATTTTAAATTGAAGTTTATAGATATTTTGTGAGAAGGAATATAAAATAGGTTTTCCACTCTATTGAAATTATGATGAAAATATAAATACAGGTTTTGGTAAATCATGATATGAATCATTTAATTTATTCAAGAGATCTAGAAATATAATTTTTTTGAGGAATAATTGTAGAGGATGGTTTCTAGTAAGACTTTTTCTTGAGAAACACTTCCATGTAAAAGAATTTTTACAATGAATTTGCGGTCATGTTTTTTAGATTATAGTAAGATATAAGAATAAAAGTTTCATGAAAAGAAATAATAAATTTAACAAATTTTATGAACTATGTATTGAATGTCGTTTCTGTACAAAATAATTAAACTGAATAGTTGAAGTGAGCTATCAAACTATTTTTTCATATGACATCTAAAGAATTTGTTCCTACATGCATCTAGGTATGAAAGTGAATAATTATTTTCAAAATATTTACAATAGTATATTTTATTGAAGAAGCATGGTGGAATGTTTAAAAACAAATTGTTATGGGTTGTAAACATGCTACAAAATCTTATATACATCATTCAGGTAAGTAGATGAACCTACACTTTTGTCTTAATAATAGTTATACATAATTGTAATGGTATTTCCCACTTTTTTTATCAACAAAAATGATATTTTTTGTAGTGTATTTAGTGGGTTTAGATTATTTCAAAACAATTCCAAGGATTAGCTACCCTTTCTTAGTAGTGAACATTGTAAATATATGTGTTATTTTTTTTGTGTGAATGATTTGATTTTAGAAAAGTTGTAAATATTTATCTAGAGGTGAAATTTGTTTTACAAAAAATGTAAAATAAAATAATTTCATATCACTAATTCACTAATTACCCCTTCAAGTGACTACATTGATCCTTGTTGGACCTTTTCAAATCATATCTGAGTGAAGGTTCCCTTCATTCACTCTTCTTTTATGTTTTTGATGGTAAATTTTTATATGTAATATAAATTGTTAGATAATTATATAGATTCAAATATTTATCGAAAGAACTATTTTTTTTTGGAAATTTAGAAGGATGATACATCTTAGCTCTCTTAGGAATGATATTTTTGAAGCTATTTCTACTGGATTTAATCATCGTATTAAAAATTTTCCTTCTATATCTGTGTATAAATACAATATAAAAAATTGTGTAAGATATATGAATTAATTACAGTCATAAAATTCTATAATGTTGTTCAAAATAGTTAAGGTAGACTGAACTGATAAAAGTATTTGATAAATTTTGAAAAATATTTACAGTGTAAATAAAAAGGAGATGAAAATGAACTCACATATTCAGAGGCTAATATACAAAGATCCCAAAATGGGCTAGTATAAATCTGCTAGTGGGGGTGAATTATATTGTTAGCATCATTACATGTCATTAATGGAATATGTATGATTCAACTATTGAGGAATAGATCTTATGAATATTTGTTGACATGTTTAATGTTAAAATTTCATATTTGAAAGATAGAGACCCATATACTATATATTTGGATGAAAATAATAGTATTATCTTTACATATTAAAAAATAAGGTAGGCGTTTATTAAAATAAATGAAAAACTTTATCATGAAATTTACATAAAATTTCAGGGTAAAAGAAATATAATTAGAGTTTGAAAGATAAATTAGATGATGATTATGAATCAAAAAATGTGGTCAGTAACATTCTTATTTAATTTTTATCCCTTTTTTCTAAATATGTGAAAAATCTAAACAAAATGACCAAGGGAAGTTACCCCAATAATTTATTCAATTTGTAGTTCATGGGAAAATTTATGAATGTTTATATTAATGAAATAATGAATATGAAATTGATGAAAATGATTGGTAACCAAAAATATCTTGGTTGAAATATTTTGAAAAATTAACTTCCTATTCCAAGAAAAAAGATAAAAAAATTTCCATACACATAAAGATATTTTTTTCTACCTTGAAATAATAAAGATGTATTGAGTAAAGGAGAAACATAAAAAATAAAATATGTTTATAGATAAAACATATTTATTTACATATTTAATGTTTGAGTAGGTGAAATTAGTAGTTTTGAAGAAGAAGAAGTGACTCATTTTTAATGTCATCTGAAAAGAGAATTGAAATAATGTCTCAGAAATATTATTTGACTTGATAGAGAAATCAAGGAGATGAAGAAGTAATATTTTAAATAAAATAATTATAAATATTTTCTTCTATATAAATATATGTTTCTTGAATAGATTCTATGTTTAAAGAAATATCTATAGAATGAAAAGAAACTAAATGTACCTCTTGATGTGAAGATAAAGGCATCAAAGTAATGTTCATATTTTTCTTTCTAATGATGAGAGTAGTTTTTAATGGTTTAAGAACTCTATATCTATACATGGAAAAACTATTGGAATTTATATAACTATGAAATATCCAAAAAGTTATATTCAATGTATTATTATAAAAAAGGTACATTTTTTGAAGAATAAGATGACTGAGAAAATCAAATATAAAGACAAATCCAAAAATATTAACAATTCCAAAGTTTATAAAATTTATGAGTCTAAAACAATGCTTGATACTGTTTCAGATTTCAATAAATTTGGGATGAAATTAAAATAGATGAAGAATATTTTGGGTTCTAACTTGATGTTAGGGGAAGAACAATGTTCTAATGTGAATGATAAGAATATTACTGAAAAAATGGTCACAAATCTAGGATGTATGGAAGTTATAGAGGTAAACATTCAATATATGGATAATAATTTTATTTTAATGTAATTGGAAATGAAAAAATATGTTTTGGTTTAATAATCTGGAAATCAGAAGAAATTCTTAAGGTGGACTCAATCATCGGAAAGAAATAGTAATGATAATGTTGTTCTGAATGTTGAAAATAGATTCCAATATCTGGAAATTTTTTTATGGAAGGTGTGAACATAATGAAAATATTAAAAAAAGATGTATTATTATTTATCCAAAATTATATTTTTATAACAATTCTCGAAAGATTAAATTAAAGGAATATGTATGTCTAAACAAAGCTCATATTATATATATTTCTCTCAAATATACTAAAGGAGGGAAACCCTGTTTTTTTAATAGTGGGTGATCATCTCATACGATGGTATATTTGAAACTCTTTATGAATGTTAATTAGTTTACAGAAGGAACAATTACATTTGGAAATGATTAATCTCCCAGAATCGAAGGTGTTGGATCTACTATTATTGGGGAAGAAATGTTGAAATCCACAATGGACCTGTTTGCTAATGGGTTGAAAGACAACATGTTGAGTGTTTCAAAAAATATTGTTGAAGGGAATAAAATTATTTTCCTAAAATATGGTTATTTTATGATATTTGAATATGGAAAAGTTTTTATATTTTTCCAACATTGAAAAGGGAGAATATTTCATATTGGGGAGGTAGAAATTTCTTGTAACATAATCATGATGGAAGACAATAAGTTATGACATAAAATATTGGATAATATATATTTCATAGAAATATGAAAAAAATTTCTACGTGATATAGTGATTTAGATATTTTTAAAATGACAATAAGAAGGGATTGATGTTGTTAAATGTTTTAGAAATGGATTATTACAACTAATGTGAACATGAAAGTTTAAATTCATTACACTCTTCCCCTAAAACTAGTTTACTCATATATTGGTGGGACAAAGATTACTTAATTAACATTCTGAGAAAATAATGTTTTCAATTTCATTGATTATTTTACTGACATTAGTTCTAATCTATATTTAAACCACAAATCAGAATCACAAAAAATGTTTTAGTGTTTCTTAAGATGAGCTAAAAAATAATGTGGGTCTTTTTTTGATGGATTTTCGAACTGATAATGGTGGTTAATAAAAAATAATTAATTTAGAAGTTATATTGAGAATCCTGGAATAATTTCTCATTTTAGTGCACTATACACACCCAAGTAGAATGGTTTTTAAAAAAGGAAGAATATATTTTAGGTAGGGATGGGATTTAATCTGATAATTGAACATTGTATTTCTCTCTACTTATATTGGAACGAAATACAAACAACAATTTATATTCATAATTATTGAATTTATATGACTCATCTTAATATGAATCCTTATGAAATATAGAATGATAATACTCCATGTTTGAGGCAAATTAGAGTTTTTGGGAGTCCCTACATCATAAAAACAAATGGTGGAAATAATTTAATGTTTGATCAATGAGTTAAATATAGAATATTTATTTCTATGATCTAGATGTTATAGGATATAATTGATTCAATTGATAAATAAGATGGGTAGTTTATTCTATTTATGTAAACGTTATTGAGAAATATGAGAAAAATATCTCATAGGAACTTGTTTAAGAGATATATGAATATGATGAAAGAGTTGATATTGAAAAACATCAAAAATAATTCATAAAATGGTGTTTCCACCAAGATTGAATAATCACACTCGACTATTTATAGTGATGCGAAAGGATATCTTATATCTCATCCATAGAAGAGGAAATAAGTGCACATTAAAAAATCTATGGTGATCAACATAAAAAGATTCAAATAATAAAGACATCAAAGTTAGTTATACATAGTTCTTTGTATTCAAAATAAGACCCAAAATATGTTAATGTATCATTTTTGCATCATGAGTGGATCATTATGTGAATGAAAAATTGGATCAGATTAAGAAGAATGATTCATGGTAATTTGTACTAAAACTAAATGATAAAAATGTTATCTAAAAAATTTATTATTCTAAAAGTAGTTTGGGGAATATGGTGAAGTGATATGGAACAAAAAATGACTTTCTTACACTTGTTACTCATAGATTATTGGTATTTATTTTGATGAAACTTTTTTCTCCTTTTAAATGGATATAAAAATATATAATATTTCTTATAGTTATTTCTGAAATAAGATAAAACATTTTATAGATGGATGTTATGTGGACATTTTATAATGTTTAAATTGATGATGGACATTTTATTGAACAACACCATGAACTTATAATTGGATAATATGAAATTTATGTGTGAATATTGAAGAATGTATTGCACGGGTTGAAGAATCCTCTAAGAGCATGACATTCCAATTTGATACATACTTAGGGAAGCAGAATTTCATGAGGGGATGAGTTTATTGTAATATATACATAAAATAAATTTATGATATTTATATAATTTTTATTGTGTACTTTGATGATATTATATTTGTTGGGAATGATGAAATAATTTGGGAATTTTTTTTGAATATATGTGGAAGGATTTGGACTTTTACAAGAATGGTGTAATGAAATAATTTCTTTCCTAACAAAAATATCAAAAATAAAGTACATTTTTCAATATGAAGATAAGTATATTAGGTATGTTTTTATTAATTTTGGCATGGATAATGGGAATGTTGTTTTCACATTAATTTCAGTGGAAACTAGGTTGAATAATGATAGAGAATTAAATGACATTGTTCGTAATGATTTTCAGAATTTGATTAGAAGTGTTTCAAATCTGAATACTTAAAGACTAGATATCATGTATAGTGTTACCTTATGCACAAGGTTATAATGTTCTCTAATGGAATAAAATATCTTGGATAGAAATTGAATTGTTAGATATAATAGTGGCACAACATATTTCTAAACCAAATAGGTAAACTGACAATGAATTGATTTTTTTAGGTTATTGTGATATTGAATGGGTGGAAGGTGAAGATAATATAATATCCATGTCTAGGGTATTTTTACTTCATGGATAATTTTTTGAAATATAGAATAATGAAAAGAAAAATTTTATAACTCTTATCATAGTTGAGGCTGAATATGCTTCCACGACTCAAAATGCAACAAAACTTATGTGGATGAAGACAAAGTTGGAATATTTTCTAGTTGAATTTATGTTAACCCTACTCTTGGGTTGTGATAATCAAAGTGATATTATATTTAAAATAAATAAATTATAACATTATCATTCAAAACATATTGATATCTAATATCACATCATCTAAGAGAATGTGTAGAAGAATGAACTCAAGCAATAGTTTAGTCCTAAAATTCAACAAGTTGTTGAAAATTTTAAAAAAAAATTACCAAATTATCATCCTTATAAACTGAGTTTTAATATGGGATTCCAAACTCTCCATCATAATGGTTTTGTAATATTTTTCTACCCCACTTTTCATCAATCATTTGGATTGTGTTTTAACGGGTGGTATTGATGTTTTGTAAATCTATCCATTTCAATACTGTAAAACTTTTAAAGAGGTTTTTATTTAGGGGATTTATAGATAATATGTGAACATATCATGTATGTGTGAGAACTATTTTAATTTTTTATGATATGGTTTTAGTAAAAAATATTATAGGAATGAAAATTTTATGTTGAGTTGAAAATTTTTATGTTTATAGAGAAGTTTGTAAGTATATTTTTATAGAAAATGAATATTTCTACCAATTATTCATGTTTCTTATAATGATATTTCTGAAAAAGGCTTAGATTTATTTATTATTAATCCATATCATGAGTTGAAAAGTTATAATGATTTCTGACTCTTGATTCAAAAAAAATCCAATGGTGGTGATTTTTGGGGCATGTTGGGTGGAAGTTGGTTTTTGATACTGGAAGAATTTTATAATGAATTGTTTTGTATTTATTTTCGTTTTGAGAAATCACATCACTTTGTGATTTTTTGTGATCAGGATAATGGAGTTCCATAATAAAAAAATTTAGCGTAGATTTGATAAGAATGTCAATTATTTTATGCTTTCTATTTTGATGATGTTTTCTGAATATATCTTTTTTAAATATATATGTTTTATTTAATGTTTTATCCAAATATAGGGGGATGTTTTATCAGACATTAAATGTCTTTCTTATTGTTCACTACTAAATCAGATGATTTTTTTCAAAGATAAATTTTCATAAAATCAAACGTTTTCTAAAAAAATGACATCCAATATTGATGAACGAAATAAAAAAATGGTTTCCTGATTCAAATGATGCCATTACAATATTATGTTCCTAAACATATTTAAAAACTCATTATATAAGAAAGGGTTTTTAGTGGGTAAAAATATATAATCTAATCCTTTCGATTGAATATAATTGGTGAATGATTTTAGAACTATTTTTTTGCTTTATTAGAATTAGAAATGTCATGATGTTAATGGTTTTGTGAAGTGATGATCTGTTAGTTGATTAGAAAAGGTGGCCCACCAAATAATCTAAAGGATTTTGACACTTTCCCATTAGTCCAATTATTTGTATTGACAAAGAATCAAAATTTTAATTTTTTTAGTGGAAGATCAAAAATGTTTTGTTTTTAGGAAGATGAATTAGAGGAGAGCAGTGACTGATTAGTCAAATGAAATTCAAGAATATAGTTGACCATTTTTACTAAAATAATAGAGTGAGGCCTCAATTTCATATTTTTTCTTGTTGACTAAAGTTAATTATTAGTTTTATTGGGTTAAGAGTCACCATAAAAACTAGATAAAAATACATTTAATGGGGAATATAGACTGATCTATCAGACTCATAATGACATTAATTAGTCCTCAAATTATATATATAATATAATATTGTTTCCTTAGTCTAAAGTGTTTTTTGAAAATTACATAAAATTGATGAAAATTTAAAAAGGTCCAAGTTTCTATGAGATCATCTTTTAATTGTTATGGTGTCTTTATAAGTTACAATGATATTTGAGGAAGAATAGTTAAACACATTGATCCTTCCGAGGAATACAATTTGTCATCCAATTTGATTTAGTATATATACCGGAGTAATAAAAAAATATTAAAGAAACTGATGAATAATTATTTCTCAACAATGATTTTGGAAAAAAAAAATTAATTTGTTTGGAGAATCTAATTGGGTAGTTTTTTGTGTTTTTTCCAATCAGATTAGTTATTCAGAATGGAAAATTATATTAGAGTGGGATGTTTTTTGGACTGAGCATATAATAAGTTCTTATTCCTAATAAGATTAGTGGAAGAGTGTGCTAGATAATTTAAGAATAATTAATAATAATATAGAATATATTTTAAACAAGTATAATTGGTCAAAAATAATTTTTATAATTAATTTGAAATTTGTGTTTACGGATTTTGGGTGAGAAGGAAAGTGTTATTGGTTTCTCACCCTTTTAAACATTATATGATCTTATAAATATAGGTTAAAGTAAAACGTACTCCGATATTTTTCACATATGTTATAGAGAGAGATAAATTCTATTGAGAAACATTTCTAGACATAAGAATTTTGATAAAGATGTTGTAGTCAAGATTCTTATGATCAGATTGGGAAATCTGACTAAATGTTTCAGGAAAATATATCAGAAATTCGGAATTTTTCTCGAATATATATTTAGACTTCATTATGAATTAATAAATAATGTTGGAAAATTAGATTTATTTATAAGATTGATTTTTTATGACATCTATACAAGTTTTTCCTACTTTGTTTTGGGTACTAAAGTGAAGAATTCTTCCTTGATGATTTACTAAAGTAGAATTTATTGAAGCTTCACAATGACATGTTCAGAACCAAATAGTGAAGGACTCAAAACATGTTACAAAATCATTTTTACATTATTAATTCTTGATGAATAAAATTTTCTATTATATTGACCATAGTGATTAAATAGTGTAAGTGTATTTTCTATTTGTTTTATCCAAACCAAATGACTATTTTCTGGTGGATTGGGTGATTCTGGGTTATATCCCAACCATGAAAAGTACTAGAAACAATTGTTGAGTAGAAAATTATTTTAAATAGTTGGGTTCCCATGGATTTGTGAATTTTATTAATTAATGTTTAAGAACCATTAAAATGGATAAACAGATTATGGTGACCTCAAAGAAAAACATATCACTGATTCACCCCACCCCATCCTAGTGATTAAATTGATCAGTGAGGGGAATTTTAAATGTATTATGTATTAATTTTATATAATTTATATCAATTCATATATATTATACAAATAAATTTGATATATATTTATTAAATTCTATTTAAATCCCACGTGATAAAAGAATCACAACACATTGTAAGGAGGTAGTTCACCGTACACACGAGTGACATTATTATTTGTTAATTGGAATGAAATATAAGATGATATATATGATATTATAATTTCAGAAGTATTATTATATCATAATATATATATATATATTAATTCCATCATAATATCCCTTCATGAGAGGTGTTGATGAAAAACAAGATACATCAATTCACGAGGTCGTAGTCTATCGAACACATGATCGACGATTTTGATTCCAATTTAATGGAAGATGATATTGATATAAATTATTAAATTAAAATAATAACATCAAAAAATAGGGGCATAATATTGTTATTATATTATAATGATTGAATAATATTTTATGGAGGTGGAAGAAGAAATAAAATGAAAATGATCGTTTGAGAACATTGCTTCTTCTTCAGAGGACCTCTTTAGGTTTGCCCCAAAATCCTTTCTAGTATATATTAATGATAAAAATGGATATCAGATTATGGGAGGGGGTTATAGACGTTATTTTAGTAGTTATTACCTTAACCAAATGATATTGGATGTGTGAAAATATTAGTATATATGGACTCCTTTTATAAGTTGTATAGAGGACACTGATGGCATTTTCCAAAATAATAAAGGAAAACCTTGTTTCTATCATTCCAAACGCCACAAAAATAAAACATTCTTAACCAATAGAGTCTATGAGATATAAATATGTCCAAAATTTTTTATTTTGAATTTTTTAGGTTATATAAACCCTAATTTTCTTTCCCACCGGTATATCGGTTTTTACATTAAATGTTATAATTAATTTTAATATCTTTAAAATAAATTGTGGTAAAAAATTTAGTTGAAAAAATTAAATAATATAAATAAAAAATATTCCAAATTTGGAATCCATTTTTTTAATTAATTTTATTTAATGTTCATAGTTCCATTAAAAATAAAATTGATAGACAGGATGAAAATTGATGGTTTTCTAAGAGAGAATTCAAATATGTATAAGGGGTTTTAATATAAAAATTCAATATGAAATTGATTCCACCAACCACAATTTTGTTAATTAAATTAAAATTTATCTCATTATAATTACAAAAAATTAAAATTAAATGTATCTTTTAGGATAATTTTTATAAAAATACAATTTTTCGTAAAAATTAGTATTTTCAAGATTAACTACAAATTCCACATTTTTGAAAAATACCAATTATTTACCCTATGAAAATATTGATATTTTTATTTTAAAAGATTAATTATTTTTAATAAATTTATATTATAAAATGGTATAATTTAGTTTTAAATCATGATACAAAATAATGACTTAACTACATTTTTATAATTAATGATTTTTTTAAAAATGTTTGTTTTTATTTAAAATGATTCTTATTTTATTTTTAGTATATAGATAAACATAATTATTATAATTATTTTATTCATATTAATAATTTAAAACTGGAGGAAAATGTTATATTTTATATTTTTAATTAATATTTTAATACGGTATCGTGTTTCATTTAGAGCTGGTGTTGCATCAATCATATGATAACAAAGGGATTGAATTTACATAAAAATTAATAATAAATAAAGTCTCAGGTTGTTACATAAAATAATTTATTTGTAAAAAAATATTTTAATATTCAATTACCCTTATCATGTTCTATTATGTTTAATATATTAAAATTAATTTTTTTTTAAATTGAGAATATTGATAATACATATAATAAAATAAGCTGACACCCATTGAATAGTTATTACTAATACTTCTAACAAAATAACCTATACCAATAGTTTATATCCATTTTTATATTCCATATTACCCTTGGAATATCTTATACCCATGGTCTTGTAAATAGTGGGATATAATATTGTTAGTATAGGTCTATACCAATAGTTTCCTTTGAAATAGTTGGTAAATATCATTTCAAATTGGAATTTCCATAGTTTTCAATAAACAATTTGTATAGATATATACCAGTGGTTCATATAACTATGAGTATATCATAATATCCAAAATTGATTTATACACATGGTGCTGTAAATGGTTGGAATATCTTGTTCTCCATTCCATGCACAAAAGGACCATCCGATACCTCTTCAGAACCAGTAAACAAAATTTAGACCCACAATTCCCATTTAATGCAGTGGAAATGTCATTTTTTTAATTTAACCATAATCATGTAAAAAATTTTCATCCATTTTATAATAGACATCTAAAATCTTCAAAATCAATCTATTTTAGTCATTAATCACCATTTTCAGATATGTGTTTTTAATGTCAACTCAAAAAATGGTGGGGAGAAATATCTCCCTCATCATCTCTAGGGCCATCATAATCCTTATAAAAACCCTTATCAATATATTTATCTTGAGAACCATCATTATATTCATTAGGATGATCATCACCTCAAACTCTATTAGGGACCTAATTTACATCACTAAATGAAGGACCCCGGGACACCCTGAGAGGGGAGGGGTGAATCAGGGTGACCACTTTTTATTTTTAAAGTGATGGATCTTGTTCCCACGTTGCTAGGAACTTGTTGAACCTGTATGAAGATAATGATTAGAAAGCAAACATTCACATGCACAGAGAAGACACAGCCCTTTTTTACTTGTTTCACCACTAAGGGCTACATCCAAGGAGCATACGACGACTGGTTGTCGGTCATACCAAAAACCACTATGCTTCACTAGCTGTAGATTACACAAGTTCGGGTACAGACACTCTGTCCCAGGCTCACTGCCTTTACAATTGTTCAGGGATAGCTCACTGCGTCCCTCAGGTCACTCCTGTTGACTCCCCCTGGCTCACTGCCGGTGGTGAAGTCCCACTCAGTTTATAGACGTGATGGTCTCTTCAATTGAATGTCATGAAGTTAATTGTCTCCTATTCAGCATGAGACTTTGCTTGCATCAGAGTCCTGAGTTTAATGCTCTGTTAAGATCCAAATTCCAACCACTGAGGAAAAACCCCTATCCCTTGTTCACAGGGAAAACAACCTTTGGAAAAAGGCTTTCGCAAAGTACCCTACTTCACGAGGCTCCCAATTTTGAAAAGCTCAAACAAGACTTCACAGAGCCCCTGCCATTTCGCAAAGCTCAATCACGAAGCTCAATCGCGAAGCACTCTCGCGATGCTTCGGCCAACACAATGCTTGGCTATCGTGAAGCTCCTACCTCTTCTCGATGCTCACTGAGCCAACGTGGGGCGCACGTCTTTCGCGGAGCCAGAATAGCCGCCGCGAAGCTCCTCTTTCGCGAAGCACGCTGCCTTCGCGAGAGACATTTGCGAACCGAGAGCAAAATACTTTCTCTGAAATTCTCTCTCTTTCTCTTGAGGGGGTTGGCCTCTATTTATAGGCGATTCCACCGACCCTCGTCCCTTCCACGCGAAGTCAACGCCACATCAACTCAAATCGTGAAGCTCCAAAGATTCTACCGGAATTCAGTCCAAATCACGAAGCTCCACGGCAATCTTCCGTTCACGGAGCTTGACGTAGTCGCGAAGAATCACCTTCAACATACCTTCGCGATAGCGCCACAAAAATCCCTTCGCTAAGCCCAACATTTCTTCGTGACTTCGCCGCGAAGCTCCCTCGCAAATCCCTTCATCATCGCGAAGCTCTCCAGCCGCTCCTGTCCGCGAAGCTTGACGTAATCGCAAAGGCTCACCGCCTCCATTCATCTGGTCTTCGCGAAATCCAGTCCATGCATCCCATCTTCGCGAAATTCATTTCTTTGCCATATAAAATCATGATATTCATGGAAATCCTATTTTCGCGATGCTCACCAAATTCCAAATTTTGGACGCAAAAATTTGGCAAACACTGGGAAACGACGCCACCTTCAAAACTGTTGTCTGCTTGAACGGTCTGATCTCTTTGCTAGTACACGGTCCGAACTTCCATTGATGATTGACAACAAACACAAACCAAACTCCAAATCTTGCATATAAGACCATGGTTCCAACACTAAATGCATCATATAAAAATTTTATTCGTTCCATAAATGAATAAAAAATATTTGAAACTTTTGATGGAAGTGATAGGAATATAACTATTATAGTTATTAGGACCAATTAATTGAATGATTATATTATTTCATTGACATGTAAAATTATTTTTACGCCATATATACTTCTTAATGACTATTTTGAAGCTATGTGTGGTGAGATACTTGAGATACTGTCGATGAGGGCTAATACCTGGTAGAGATGATGCTTTTCCTAAGATGATATCAGACTTTTTCTTGGTGTTACTCACCAAATACCTATCTAACATGATCATTTAGGCCAAAATTTTCATCTCCATTATTATTGAGGGCTTCCTATAAACACTTTATAAACTATAAAAATGAGATTTAATCATTAATTAAGTATCTAAATTTGAAATTTCAATATATTTACTAACAATGTTGTCTTGTGTCTATGTATTTATAACCCTTGAATCATTTTTCCTCCTACATTGGAGAAATAATTTTTCTCAAGGAACATGGTCTTTGATGCCCAATTTCTCTTGTAGACAATGAAATTAGTTACTATAATAGTACATTAATGAATAATATTGAATTGTTAAAGAAAAACAAGAAACATTTTATTATGAAGAATTTTTATATTAACTATTTACTCACATGATGTAAAAACATTCCCAAATTACGTGAACTTATATCATCTAGTTAGTATGTTTTCTTATCATAAATAATCAAATAATATCAAAATTAAAGGGAATGAATCCATATGTCATTAAGTGAAATTCATGCTCAAATGGGGAGCATACTTAAGGAGTACGCAATGTCATATTAATAATTTAGTGAGAATCTCACTTTAATAAAACCAATTTAATCTACATAGGATTTCAAAATAATTTAGAAATAATTAAAAATTTAAATTTTGAATAAATCTATAAAAAATATGTATCTATATTAATATATCATTGATAATGGAGGTTATTTTAACCAAAACCTAAACAGGAGGGTTCAATCAAGATAAAATGAACCAATATTTTCAATGAGGTTATATGAGTATATTAAAACTGAAATTGACACAGGTTCTATCCAAAATTAATACCATTATTCATGGTGATTATAAAGAAGTAATTGTGGATAAAGGGGGTTCATTTATTGGGAGATAAATGAACATAGTGAGATATCTAGATCTCTATGAAGATAATAAATACTTAGAGAGGTCAAACTGGAGCATCCTTTAAGGCTATTATATCTTATACGTATATGCCTAATACAATATCTTTTTTTAGTGATTATATGGTGTGATTTCTTTACCTTAATAAAAGGTGGAAGGATTATATCAGGTTAAGTAATAGAAAAATAACATAGAAAAATATATCATGGCTTTGATGACCAATATAGATTTAGAAAGAATCCTTGTAATAAAAAATTAGAGAAGAAGCAATAGTCAATAAAATAGGATCTTCCAACTTCAGTACTAATCTGTAGATGAGTAGTAATATATATAGAATAAATAAATGAAAATGATAAATTTAATTTATTTTCATTATTTTTTAGGAGAGAAAAGAGAACAACTTATGAATTAGTTATTCAAAATTAGATATTTTTTCCAATGATTAAATAGATTATGGAAATATATAAATAGAATCATGATATATGATATAAATTTCTTATCATATTGTTCTTGTCCCACTAGGAAATCAAATTATGATATATCTATTTAGATAGATGTGATTGAAAGGGTATTCCATGTTTCTTTTATATAAAGTTTTTTACTCTATTTGTTGTATCTAATCACTTACAAAAATTGAATCCATTCCTTTCATTTCATTAGGGAATTATCATTATGCTATATTTATTAGTGTATTTAGATCATATAATATTCTATGACAATGTGTGTAGTGTTTTATGTGTAGGTAGTTTTGGAAAATCTAACACCTCCACACCATTTAACACTTTTATCATTAAGAAAATTTCACTATTTCAATACCCAATAAGATAAAATCACTATTTATTGATATTATTAGATTCTAAAAATTACAATGTAAAATGATAATGATTTCTTGAGTATATATGCATAAAAAGTTATTCATGTGATTTATAAAGAGGTTATAATGTTGAAAATTAGTTTTTGTGATATCGGTAGATTTTTTTTAATCTACTAGTTTGAATGAAAATATCAACATCCACATACAATTTTTCAGTTTCCATATTTGAATTATATAAATAATATTAAGAACATTATGGGAATATTCAAGTGAAAAATATTTAATAAAAAATTGTGTATTTTGATTTCTAAAATTTCCTAAAAAGGATTATGAGTACTCATTTGAGAATAGTGTAAGTGGAATGTTTTTTTGACGATGATGAACAAGAAGAAGATGATATATATTAAATTATCCTATATAGAGGATCATATTTAGGTTAGATATTATTCATCATAATAAAATATTTTTTTGGTCATATAAGATTTTAATTTGTTATATATATCTTTTAGAGTATGTTCAAGGTCACTCCCTTACGAATAATTATTTTTTGATAATAATAAGGGATTTTTCATGATGTAAGTTAAAAACACAATGGGGATTTAGACTTCCTATCAAATAAAAAATAATATTGACAAATGTTTTGTCTTATTTCATTTAAACATCATTTTGTATATTCATATAATAATGTTGAATAAGAATGAGTGAAAATGATTTTTTTTGTGAAACAATATAAACACTGATCCCCCTCTTCAAGTTCATTACCCTTTATGTTATCCTAAATAGTTCATCATAAAACTATATCGTTCATAAAAGTACATGGAATCTATCAATATTTTACAATATACTATTCACCAATGTGTTAATATTACTCACAAAATTCTTGATCCTTTTTTTTCTGATACAACCTATAAAAAATTAAATAAAATTAATACGAATATTATTTTTAATACATAGAATTAATGATTAATAATTAATTAAACTCATTATTCTTCCAATATATGATCATTTATTGGTATTTTATTGTTGGATAATAATTGAATATTTGGAAAAATAATCACTCAATTATAAATCTACTCTTACCAGATAAATATATGTCATGATTATATGATTTCCACAATTCCCACTGTTTAATTACTTGTGCAACCTTAGTAGCCTGATTTATCGGATTGTTAAACTGACGTTCCAAAAAACATGTTACTTTTTGTAGATAAAATAACAACATACATATAAATTTACAAAATTTATTACCGATATCTCCACCCATGAATTCCAATTGATTTCGTTACCAATATTCTTCCATGAGATAGGTCGCCCCAGAATGATACTAATGTACTTGGAAAATGTTTCCATAAAACATATACATTGTCTAGAATTTTTCCTATCATTAAATTTTCCCAGTTGTAATATACCATTATTTCTATTAAATTATTCTAGGATTCATGAATATCGGTGCTCCCATATCACCTATAAGAATATCATACTGAATATGATAAAATAATAATATAGAATAAATGCATTGTACAACTGGAAACAATGTTGTGATAAAATTGGACCTAATTATTAAAAGACATGATCTAGGTGGATCATTAGGCTCCGATTTATCCTTGGGATATTTATGGTTGGTAGCCTCTAAATGATGAACCCATTCAAATTCATGAACATGGTCACATACAAGTTATGGAGTGGAAGATGAAAGAGAATATTCATTAGATCATAGACGGATAGTTGGAAATAGAGGAAGTGTAGGCATGGTAGGATAATTATAGAAAGGAAGGGCATATATTATAGGATATGGATATGGTATAGTGGGTAAGAACCCTGGTGGTGGCATAGAAATTGTATTATAAGTATAGAATAAATAATATGATAATAAATACAGAGGTGGGAACATACCTTGAAGATCATTTGGAGGTAGAATAATTTTGGTAGGTGGTATTTTCACTAACCAGTTTGGGTATGAATGGGTACAAAGGGTATTCCAGGTTTCTCTAGGAACATCCCCACATAAACCCAAAATAGTAGATTGAAGAGATGTCAAATATGGTTCAAATGAAGGCCCCAAATTTTCTTATAATGACTAATATCATGACACTAAATGTAATGAAAAAGAAAAATATTAAAATTATTATACTAATAAATAGAACCATAGGAGGAATCCCTAGTTCTCACAATCGTAGAGAATTATCAAATACACTATTCCATTCAACTTCTTCGAAATTTTTCATAATATATAAAAAATGAAATGCACATTTTTTAGAATAATTTTTTAAAATTTTACATATATCTTAGATGTCCAACAAAACATAAAAAATATCATAAAATGTATTATAATATATAACATTAAACCACGTTATACATGATTTTAAAACCCATTTTTAATATCCTTTCCAAAAATATTTAATGAATTAAAAGAAATTAATAACAATGAAATGAAAAAAAAACTAAAAAAATCATATCATTCCAAAGTAAAACCAAATTAATGTAAATAAAAAGTACTAAAATGAGAATTCCATGTTAAGATAAACTGAATAAACTGTGAGAATATATTGCTTCATCTATATATTACTCTCTAATACATATGGTTTAACCTAAATTCTCATAATTGGGAAATTTGAGTAATCAAATACAATATTTTTTCCACACCAATAGAGAGTAAATGGTGTCAATTGTTTTCTAAAAATCATCAAAAATATTTCTTTAGATTACTTCAGTAATGAAAACACAATCTGGTCTCATATGTAATTTCAAATAAAAAATGTTTTTCCTTTGATTCCAAAATATATGGTTCAGTATGTACCCAGTAAATGATTGAAGATAATAACTCTTAATCTAAATTAATTAATTAATATACCATTTTTCATCATTAAATCAATACATTTAAATTTAATCATAGTGAATCAACCATGAGATTAGTAGTAATCCAATAAAAATATTATTCAACATGTCCATAATAAGACCCATTTTAAATTCATGGAATATGGACTGGTGTACTAGAATAATAGTCCTTTTTTTAGTTAACATAACACCATAATGTTGAGTTCTTATATTCACTGCTCGATCAGGTTTAACATATTTATGCCCACTAATTATTAAAGACTTTTATTCATGGACAAAAGGACTAGGAAATAAGTCAAATAATCTTAATTATTTTGAGATGGAGTTGATGAGTTATCTCAACACCTAAATCATATATTAATTATTTAAATAAATTAAGTTATAAATTTTAATTTTTTTAATTTAATGTTCATATGGTTTATTTCATCCAAGAAGTAAACTCTTAGATACAGAAAGTTTCTCTCCTTCTCAGAGTAAAAGATTTAGGAAATGAGCCAAAAATTTGTTTATGTTCCCTAAAGAAAATGATTTTAAATTTTAAGGTATATGTAAAATGATGTATAATTATATAACATAAAAAAATTCAAATTACATACTAGATATAGTCATTGGAAAACCTCAGTTAAATAAGACTGTGTGATTGCCATATCTCGATCTTCAAGGGTTAATGTAGCCAATGTATATGAACCATGAGTTCCTACTATTTGGAAAATACATACCAAGATAATCCTTTAGAATTATGGTCTCTATAAAATGGAATATAGGAATCATTATCACCCTTATATTATTAGGTAGTAAATTCAAAATTGCTATTAGAAAGCAATAATGAAGAAGGATCTCATAAACATGAGTTTTTAGGGTTTTTTTTCAACTTCCTTCTATTGAAACATTTGGTTATGTTTCTAGAATACTAATATAGAAAATTAAAATTCTCAAATAAAACCATAAATTTATATTTCTATAAGGTTCTCATCTTAAAAGAATAACATGTAACATTCCATTTATTTTCACCGATACGAAAAAGATGATGTTCTGATCAAATACCCCAACCCAAAATTTCCTTTAGATAATATGTCTTCTATGATATTACCCTAGTATTTAATAAAATATAATGTAAAATTTAACATATGTTTTTCTCAGTGTTAATTATATATAATTAATGATGTAATATACCAGTTGGGAAACATGGAATCTAAAAAAAATATTTTTTTCAAATTGTAATTGGATTATCTATTACCATTATTACATTTTCGAGAATTAATCTAACGTTTCCCGAATGAAAAATAAAATATTTCAATTATTTTAGAATATCATTTCCTTAAATACATTTAGGTGGTAGTTTAATGTCAACAGATATATCAAACCTTCAATGATTCTTCCAGTAATGTTTCTCCATTAGTAATACTCATTGATTCCCCATGAAAATGAAAATACAATGATATTATAGTCTTCTAGGTAATTTATTATTAATAAAAATAAGAAATTATATTTTTACCTTCATGATCCAACTAGTCATCATTACAAAAATTGGGGAATCATTTATAGTACACAATTGGGTATCACACATATGAAATATTTTTTTTCAAGAAGCATTGAATGTGCACACACCCATATACCAAAGTTCCATCATATATTTTATTAAAGGTTGTAAGTATACAAATATATCATTAAAATTATTATATGGTCTATATATTAATA
The DNA here is from genome assembly GCA_963277665.1 of Viscum album. Classification (NCBI taxonomy): domain Eukaryota; kingdom Viridiplantae; phylum Streptophyta; class Magnoliopsida; order Santalales; family Viscaceae; genus Viscum; species Viscum album. The sequence goes on from OY728131.1 coordinate 137,914,858, forward strand.
TGATGAAAATTTTGAATGTTATTTACAAAGAAATCCATAATGGATGATTAAAAATTTAAATTAAAATATTCCACCATGTGTGAGAAGTAATCTTATGACGAAAAATATTAAACCCAACCTTACAGTACACACCTCAAATAAAAAATGTGGATGTTTTGAATCAAATTTATAATATGGTAATCCATTTGTACAATAAACCAAGTCGTCATTATCATTAATTCACTCTTCGACATTCCATTAAATATTGGTTGAGATTTCATTAGATAATTGAATGTCCAAACATGGAATCTAGTAAACAGTTCCCCAATACGGTGGGACACGTGACCTAAATTATTCCTCCCCATACACTAGAGGCTACTGACATAATGTGTGGGAGTAGGGTATTTTTATAGAGAGACTATACCCTCATGTCAGAGTTTAATGTCATGGTATAATATCAATTGTCATTAGTGAAAGTATAAAATAATAAATTGATAAACATTCAAGATATTAATAAATAAATTATAAATGATGTATTATATACAAAATTATGTTTCATTTCATGTATCTAAAAAATAGGAAAATAATTATACAAAAATCTTGTACAATACATGTATCAAAAAACTAAAAATTATAAAAATGAACTATCCCATCTAGCATCACAATCATAGCTCAGTCATGTGCTCCCCTTCACCTATTAACTGATAATATCAAGCATCAAACCATGGTCGCTTTCTTTATCCCCTACATGCATCCATTATGTCTTTCTGGATACCCAATGGTTACCCAAATGGGGTGCGATATAACACCCAATATTCCACCACCAATGGTGTCTATAACTAATGTAGTATGTGTAATAGAAGCTCAAAACTATGAAATATGTTATAGCTAAAAAATGTAAATAAATTATGATCCATGTAAAGTGATACAATCTATCAAAACAAATCTCCATAAACAATAGTTAATATCCCATTAAAAAAGTAATCTCTGAATATAAAAAATAGGATGATTCAGTCTTGTATAATAACTGTAATCTGATACCCATACAAAGCCTACATGTAAAACATGTTAAAATACCCAGAACAACATTTACATGTAATAAAGTGTATAAAATCCATCATTAAGATTCCCTATTATGGAATTTATCCACAATATTCATGTCATGTAATCCAAATTGTCAGACCATGAAGGGCTAGATCCAAGGTATTTAAAACTATGTCAACCACATAAAATTTTAAGAGAAAAATTATAGAAAGTCATTACAGAATTGTGTGGAATATATAGTGGAATTAAAAAAAATGGTGTCCAATGATAAGCAATCCAAATAAAAGGGAAAGAATGGAACATGGAATCATAAAGAATCTGGATCAAAGGAGTAAAGATGCCTACATTATCCACTACTACAATCAAGACCCACTATATTGAAATGTCCATGGAATCTTATGGAATCAGGATCCAGGGTTTAGAATACCAAGGAATCCAATACCATAATCAATTAACCATCTCATTACATTAGTAATTTCATAACCAAATACATTCCACATATTGATACAAATCATTACCACAATTTATATTAAATCCATTTAAACAGATAAATAAATCAAATCATGTTTGCAATGGAAAAGATGCATTAAATCTCTTGTATCATCTCAATTCAATTACCAATTAATTTGAAATGTCTCCCATATCAAGGTGAGTTTAAAGACACCCAATTTGGAAGTAAAAATAGATTATATGAAGAGGATAACCCAATGGGTGGCCAAGGTAATGGAAAATATCATTTAAAATATCAGTTGCAGTAGTGGGAAACGTAAATAGGTTCCAATTCATTTATTCAATGAAATAAATTACTTTTAGTGGGAACAAAGAAAATTCTAGCATCCCAAAACCTAAAATTAGGAATATAAAAATCTAAATCCTAATTAAAAATTATAAAACACCTATTAAATGTTTTTAGTAGTGCAATCATACAGTATCGACATCTGATCTAGTCCATATGGGAAGAAAAATGAATAACGGTTGAAATAACTAATAATAGGGAATATAATATTGAAAAAATTAACACCATTAGTACCAATTCAAATGATTAATTCCATAACTGGAATGAATATCTCACCAATGTGGATCCAATTAGACTGATGATGATTGACTCAAAGTTCAAATGGACAAATGATGGCCAAGAATACGATTTTTCTTCAGAAGGTGCTCCTCACCCCTCAAGGATGTCTATATGAAGAAAAAAAGAGGATGTGGTCAGATTTGTTAAGGATATAGAGGGGAAAATAATCATTTTCCATGTTTAAACTGGGTAACATGGTTTGGACATATGGTTGTACAAACTATGTTCCAATTGTGTTTCGTTTACTATTTGAAGGAGGACCCAACATGGTTTCATGTGCATGATTTGACTAACCATGAAATAACTATGATAAAAAAATATTCTAAAAACTACATGTAACTCCCATATGCATGCACCCCTCTCTTCATGACTTCCAAAAACAACATAGCCTCTTAAAACCTACTGAACATCCCTATTCGGTTACTCAAAACCATGTGGCTTGCCTTGAAAAGTTCCTATCAACTGTTTGACCCATAAATATTTCTCAAAAAGTTCTACTTTAGGCTCCAAACATTCCACACACACCCCAAAAAATCATTTGACCTCATTAAGTACACTCAATTGATAAAAATATATTTAAAATAAAAATAAAAATTATTTTACCTCATAAGAAACCCAAGGACCATATAATTCCCCCCTTAAAGAAATTTATTACTGAATTTCCTTTCCAAGGGTGGTAAAAAATTTCATGAGAAATACTCCATCCACTACAAACGTAAATCAGCCTCCCAATCGGTAGTTTCAACCTATGATTGTATGTTCTACCATATCAACCATACTATAGGTACTAACCGGCCTTAGATATCATTCATTCCGTTTTCAATGATATGAATAGGCTGCTCTTAAAAGGAAAAATAAACCTATAACATCACCTCATCTAGATACAAAGTATGAGATAAGTATATGTGATTATTGAAAAACTGAGATACATTGAAGATGTCATGCATGGCTTGGTACCACTAAGGAAACAACATATGATAGGATATCGTCCAGAATCCCTCTAAATTCTCAAACAACCATGCATATATTAATGAAATATTAACCTTCCACCTAATATGTATCTATCCCATCCCCAATGAGATATATATAAATACCTTATCCCTGAACACGAACACTAGTGATCTTCAATAGTGATTAATATAGAATTTAACATTAGACATTTTAGTATCCATCTATTTTCTGATCTAATAAAATTCTACCAAATTACCCTAACTGCGACGAGGACAACTTAAAGCTATTTATCCTATCCATAATAAGTATATGGGTGATCATTATGAAATATCATATAAATCCACATCAGGTTTCATCTATATAGTCACATGATAGCTATTATTATTGGTGAAGTCAACCAGGGGTATATTAATTTTCATCGATCCTCCAGAATCAAGGACACATTTTCAAATAATTTACCCTATAATATATAGAGTCAAATTTTACCAGAAATTAGTTAGAGGGTGGTATGTTGTGCTCTAGAGAACTTTTGTACCAAATACACTCTATAAAATCTACTGTAATTGAGATGTTAATCAAGAATCCCTATATGATAAAATGGTATGAGGAACCCCATGAAGGTGCACTATCTCACTCATATAAAAACTCCCAAGATCATCCACTGAAAATGTATCCTTGATTAGTAGTAAATGAGAGACCATTGTGAGCCATTCTGAAACAACCCATAAAATATCACTACATTTATGAGACCTTGATGAATCGTTCATGAAATACATGATAACATCTTCCCATTTCCTCTCATGAAATGATATGTACCATAAAATCCCATCCATTCCCTAATTTCTTTCCTTCACCTACCAACATGTGGATCCCCTTGTGAAAAAACTAGCTACGTTACATTTCATACTCAACCACCAATATTGGTGGCATAAATCCCAATACATCTTGGTAACATTAATATCCACTACCCCAATAGAGGCATGATAATCCAACAGAAAATCCTTGGGTATTTATACTAGAACCCATTAAAGACAATGACTATATGGAATTTCAACCTTTCCTAATGTCCAGCAATTAGGCGAGTCCTCACCTTGCACTCTCCCATAGGACTAGTCCCTCAGAATAAGATAACAATCTTATTATCCCACTATAAAAAAGAGAATATTCCATCACTAAGGATAGTATAAATTTCTTTCATTTGATATCATGTACCATCATGTTCTTATCATAAAACAAGTCCATAAGATACCACTAACTACCAGCCTCCTGAACAATATGTATCTAAGTCATCTAACTCAATGCATCAACAACTATATTTCAATTTCTAGGTATATAAGAAAAATCTATGTCAAGATGATGTAGGTGATCATCCAATATTTCTCTATTTTTATTCATATAAATTTTTGTCAATATAAACTTTTGGATTTTATGGTCCATGTAAACCATTATCTAATATCCTAGCAAATAGTTCCACCAATAATGATAGGCATGTGCAAGAACAACTAACTTGAGATCATGTGTTAGGTAAGTCCAGTAGTCTATTCTAAATAGAGGATACCTATAGACCATGAATATATATCCTTTCATAAGAACTAATACTATCCTAATACTTTATCCATATAAGAAATAGCATTTCTCCTAATTGGTTATACTAGAATCATGATTTTCAATGAATTCAGTCCCCCATTCAACTCTTGAAATCATGTCTCACAGTTATCAATCCATAAGGATTTCACACCCTTCTTATTCAATATCTTTAGGGGGTTTAATAAGCATGATAAGTCATGTATGAAATGTATGTAATATATAACTATTCCCTAGACAATCTGTAAATTAATGATGCTCTTGGGATGCCCCTAGGAAACTAGAACTCTCACCATCTCTAGGTTAACTAATGCTCTTGTATCTAATATAATAAGACCTAGGAAGTGAATATTTTCAATCCATAAGTGTTATATTGTGATCTTAGAAAATAATAGATAATATATCAGTGTATCCAAAATGATCTCAATATGTTTGTCTTGTTCATGTTGATTGTACAAATACAACATGATGTCATCAATTAATATAAGAAAAATTAATCCATATGAGGATGCAAAAATCTGTTCATCAGTTCCATAAAAAACATTTTCACATTTGTGAGACTAAATGACATGACCAGATACTCATATAGACAATATGTAATATCCATCCCTTCTTCATCATCTCGATAAAAGGATGAATTGATAATAGGCCTTAGGTGACATCCCCATGTTCCCAAAGGATGTAAATATATTCTATGTGTTTCCATACAATTGGGGGAGGACTTCCACTTTAAAAAACACTAACACAACCAAAAAAATAATAAAAAACCTGTTATGTAATGAATGATATCAATGCAATACAACTAAATGTAGCGTGAATTGATATAAAATGATAACTAAAACCAAAATACATTATAACCAAATTCAGAGTACAAAAGTGGAAGACTAAACTAAAAAACTCAGAGGCTCCAAAGACCCAATCTCCACATCTCCCAATATGGTCCAAGACACAACTCCATAATACAAATCAAAGAATAATACTAAATCTCTAAAGAAATGAGATACTTTTCCATTACCCATGTCTCAATAAAAATATCTATAAATTAAACAACATGCTAAAGTAGGTGGTGAGTAATGAAACTTAGTAGGTTTTCCCTAAATGATTTCCAAACTCAATATACTATGATACAAAATTTTAGAAAATTTATATAAAAATACTTAGATAAATATATCTAAACTAGTTTATATCATAATATAACAAAAATTCCTTTCCAAATCATTTTTATAGTAAATAAACCATGAAACACATTAAAAACACATATCTAATTTTCATTTTTTGCATAAACCATTTCATTCCACATACACAACCATATCCACACATGCATGCCCATGTGATATTTCCATAATCATGAGAGGTTTCTTGTCAATCCACCATGATGTCACTAATTGGCCAATCTCCTTGTTCCCTACGGGAACCCATCCCTTACCCATGGTCACATTCCTTATAAACCAATAGTTTAATCCCCTTAATTAGGGTCACATCAAATTCATGAACTCACACCATCCCAAGTATTCCATAACCATTTCAAACCTACTATTTCAATAAATTTCAATAAAACATTCATTTTGTAAAAAAATAATAATCAAACCATTTCCATGAATAAAAATCTCTTTATTAAATCCATTTTTTTAAAATCCAAAAACAAATCACATTCAACAACAATTTTGTTTTCAAAAACCCAACACCATAGCTAATGAGGGGTTAATGCATGATTTTCACATAAATTTCACAATAAAATTAATGAAATTCAAGAAATTATAAAATAACAATTCATCTTCAAATAATATGAGTTTAGAATGAAGAGGGAAACCTCAAAAACTATAAAAGAAAATAGTAGTGTAAGAAATTATTCAATGAACAGGTCAAATAACCAAATAGAAAAAATTTAGATATTGTTCCCATGAAATATGGTCTCTAACATAATATGATTTTCTAATGGATCTATCCCATATCAGAGGTAAGAATCTTTATATCCTGCAAGTTGAGGAAAAACTGATTTCGGGTTTCTAAAGATGAAAAAATACTGGTTTAGAGGGAAATATAATAGCGATCTAATTTGGAGGATCTAAAAATTTACCATGAAGATTCGGCTCACATAGTTATTTAGTTCATAAAAAAAAGTTTTCCCCCCACTGCCTAAAAATTTCCTTTACATAGGCGGACCATACAGTTAGGCCAATCTTGTAACATACATGGTTTTCCATATATTACAATTTTTATGGTTAAACCTATATAGACATATGATTCAGAAAAACCATAGAACTAACTATCTGCCTACTCACAGCCAACTTCCACACATTCTATAGTTCCCTATAAAAGTTTCATGGATTGTTCTGACTATTCGGAAACCTTGAACACTTGTAAAATATGAAAAACATTCGACATTTTTTTGAAACCAACCCAAACCTTACCCATAATAAATAAAAACTTATAAACCATAAATTAAGGGTTATTTAAATGAAACATGGATTCTATAACATAACTTCAATAGAAATATACATGAGTTATTTTATCTAGTTGAACATGAACCTGGTGATAGCCTCATATTTGTGAAATCTTTGAGAAACCAATGGACATTATATCTGGCCAAAGATATCGATTATCCATGGAAAATTGTACCAATTCGTATCCTTAAACATTTTAAATTAATGATAATCCATGGATTTTTAAGGGTATTTTATGCCTTTTTCATAACAAGGACCAAAGAACCCCATAGATAAGTATTGGGTCTTATAAACACATTTTTATCCAACTTCTCTAGCTACCTAATGATCTCCTACAACTCCACAGTAGCCTTCTTATAAAGTGGAATGGACACAGAAGCAGTTCTTTGAACTATATAAATGGATAACTCCACCTTTCTATTAGAATGTAAACCAATAATTTTATCTTGGATAATTTCCATAATACAATAAACCATTACGGGATAGTCATACATACATTTTCCATATTAATTCAGATTTAATATAGTAATATAGGATATCATCGTACCTATCCCATGATTATATTCTCTATCCCAGTTTCCCAGGACATCCCAGTAACCCTTGGGAATAAAAAAATATACCCTCTAGTTAAGTGAATGTCAACATCTGGAAATGACATTTGACATGTTAGTGATAATAAATTTTCCAATACATCTCATGTATTCCATTAGAAAGAATAAAATAGATGGAAAAAATCCCATATAAAGTGACATACACTAATATAAAGGGGAACTCCTTGCAATGGAATACACCCTATGTTATGGTCCCCAAAAGAGTATGCAGTGTCATAACACCATAAAAAAATGGAACAAAAATTCCATGTTTTCCCAAAATAGGTATTGATAATAAAATTGGTGAATTGCCTATATAAAAAAAGAGAAGACACTATATTTTATGCTACATTGATCATACCAATAATTATAGATGGAATGTTTCTCTACTTCTCTTGTACATGCAAAAAAGAATATACATGGCGTGAACCACAACACGGTGAAACAATCTCACCACTAAGGGATGGTGCACTATTTTTTCAAGGTACAACTACTGCATCAATATCTCGACCATGAACACCTCCTTGCACTAAATGACCAAAACAACCACATCTCCTATCCGGACATAAAACATTTAATCCTAATGTTAAATAGGGAGTTGGAGTCGATCCCCTTCCACCAAAAGATGCAGAGAATGTTCTACAGAAATGATATGTGTGGCCCATACATCAAAAATCCCAGAAGTCAATAGGGTTATAGTCACACTTATTCCAAATTTTTTTCCATATCCTTCACTGATGACATGATATATCACTACCCTAACTGAAATCCTAGCTATTAGTCCCCTTGCGAGAAACCAAAAAAAGAAACTACCTTATAGAAGAGGCTGAACCATTGGGTTGAGAGGTTAAACATCCCTTCTCTATTCCCCAAAATTCAATCAGGTTATAAGTAGTAATAAGAACATGAGTCACCGTCTCAATAATATTAGTCATACAAAACATTTTTACTCATGATCGAACAATATGCCTAAGGTCTTAATTGAATCTTCTCCCTCTTTATTGTTCATCAACATGATTGTAACGTCTTAAATCTGGTTTCCTCTCAACAGGTGCCCCGAACCCAGTTGGTCACATAACCTCAAGAACATTTCCCCAAATGCCAGAGGTTGCCGACTAGCAGTGAGGGCCAGGGACTGATAGTGGGGAAACTATACCCTCATTTTTCAAAGTGTAGCGTAGTGGAATAAAATATATAAACATAAAATAGTGGAAGTAGTTAACAATATTCAACTAAAATAGAAAAATTAAGTAAAAGAGAACCAGCAGCCATATATATAAAGATGCAGCATGTCACTAATTATATGAAAATAGCTAGAACAGGATATACTACAGTACAATACAATACAACTCAAAGTAAAAGGTACAACCAAACAAAACTAAACAGAGTAAACAGAACGTAGCCACATCACAAGGAAAATATCAGTCCCATGCTCTCTTATTCCTCAGCTATGTTCATGTACCACTATAGGGACCCTTTCCCTTATCCACACCTGAAGAAATGTAATCAGTTTGGGCCAAAGACGTGACCCAAACAGGGTGTGAGAAATAAATCCTAGTAGGCACCCACCAAAGGCTCGTGCCCAATTGTTAGTGAATATGTGCAACAACAGTGTGCAGAAGTAAATGCAATAAAATAAGTAGTACTCAAAAGTAACTAACTTTACTAGTTATATTTCCATTTTAATATTGATTTAGCCATTCAATTTAATAACATTATGTGCTCATCAAAACGAAGCCCTCAGGACAATTAGAACCATTAACTCAGGATAATATGATAAAACCACACCATCAAGCTATTGAATATTTCGCTTAGGCATACGAGCTATTTCCCTCAGGCACAGAAGTCACTGCCCTCAGGCACAAGAAGTGTTTCCCTCAGGTTAGATAGAACATTGCCCTCAGGTTAAGTAGTACCTTTCCCTCAGGCTAAACAAACAATTCCCTCAGGCTAAAAAGAATATTTCCCTCAGGTTCAAGTAACCGGGATGAGCCAAAAGCATAAACAGACAATTTATATACAATTTCTCTAAATGAAATCTAATACACATTATAATCATGGAATACCCTCGGGTATCCTGGACAAACGACTAAACTGAGGAATGCACCCCCGGGGTGGTCGTGGATCCAAGCAATGATCCCAAACAAAAGTTATACATATTCATTAAATTACCTATGAAATTATAGGTATTTACTTACGCAAGGCCTTGCCCATACGACACCCCAAACATGGGCACGTAACATAGTGGTACACAAAACAGACAACCGTTGGAATTTAAACACCAGAAGACCTACCTCGATGGCCCCTTATCGGTATACGTGAACGACGCTTCTAGAAACACCCAAGAACAATGTAGATCTAGAAAAAAACAGAACGTTCAATTCTAAATAACTTCCCTTAGAGGAAGAATTGGAAAGAACAACAGAATGAGAAAGGAGGGATTACCTGCACGGTCCCAACATGATTGACAGAAGCAGAAATGGATTCCTGGTGTGTGGTCAGCTAATCCTCCAATGTTCAATTGTCCTCCCAAGATCCAAACGACGTTGTATGATTCCTTTGTGAACAGAAGAGGCTACTACCCCTTTTAAGCGAAAAAACCAAACTACACGACATGTAATGTCAAGTACATAGGGAATAATTTTATGATTTAACTGCTCCTCTAGCGGGTACTTTTTCTTCGCCAAAATGTTTACATGCCGACCTGAGTACACAATGTGATTTCCTGATTACACTGCGTGTACTCTCGCTCTGCTGGCAGCTGCCTCCACCGCCATACTATTCACCTTCTGACTGAATACACGGTGTGTAAATACCCCATACAGGACATGTATTCAGTTTTTACACCCTTCATTGATGACAGGCCTACACTCCCTATGTACCCATCCCACACGTTCAAATTACATGGCGTGTAATCAGAAATTTTGGGATTTTCCCCACTTTCATTATTTTCTAAAAATCACTTAAGGAAAAAGGAAAAGAAGAAACTCGTACCTCATGAATAAGAAATCGGTTCTTATAAACATCCCCCCATAAAGCAATTCGTCCCCGAATTTCCCAACCAAGGGTGGAGAAGATAAAGCTCAGAACAATTCTGGCCACTGAGAAAGTACGTCGGTCTGCCGCTCCCAAGTTTCGTCCTGCACTCGGTGATGCTGCCACAGAACCCGTATAGGAGTAACTGACCAGCCTCAGAGAACCTTCGTGCTCCTATCAACGATACGAATTGGATTCTCCTCAAAGGACGCATCGATCTAATGCTCAACCTCCTCCGAATGAAAGACTTGAGACAGGTCTGAATAATAACAGCACAGCTGAGATACATGGAAGACATTGTGCATGACCCAATACCTCTGTGGGAACTTCAGCCGATTGGCAACTAGCCCGACCCTCTCTAGAATCTCAAACAGCCCCAAATACCTCTGTGAAAGTTTACCCTCTCTCTTGATCCTCATGTGTCCCATCCTCGGTGAAACACAAAAGAAAACCTGATCCCTGACCACGAACCCCAAAGGTCGTCTGTGGCGATTAGCATAATACTTGTATTGAGACTAAGTGGTAGCCATCTACTTCTTAATCAACTGGACCCGCTCAGTAGTCTCCTCCACAAGACATGGTCCCAGCAATGCTACCTAACCTGCCTCTAAGAAGCACAAAAGTGATCGGAATGGCCTACCATATAAAGAGTCATAATGTGCCATCTCAATAGTTGCATGAAAAATATTATTATAGTCTAACTCAACCAAGGTTACATGATTCTCCGAAGTGACCCTGAATTCTTGAAAACATGCATGCAACATGTCCTCAAGCACTTGTATCGTACGCTCTGACTGGCCATCAGTCTGAGGTTGGTAAGTTGTGCTCAGATGCACCTGTGTAGCCAGTTACCTCAGAAAACTCTACCAGAAACGAGAAGAAAAGTAGACATCCCTATCAAAAACAATAGAACGAGGGACTCCATGAAGATTTACCACCTATAAGATATACAACTTCTTGAGCTCTTCAACAATAGAGGTCTCCTTGATTGGAAAAAAGTGAGCTACCTTTTTGAGTCTGTCCACAATAACCCACACGACATCATTGCCTTGTGGTGACCTCGGCAACCCGGTCATAAAAACTAGCACATCATCCCATTTTCACTCTGGAATGGGTATCTGCTGTAACCATCTGGCTGGCCTCTGATGCTCCGCCTTCACCTGCTGACAGGTGGAACATCTTGTAGCAAAATCATCTACCTCTATCTTCATACCAGTCCACCAATACTGACGTCTCAACTCACAGAACATTTTGGTAACTCCGGGATGAAATTCCAAAGCCACGTTAGGAAACGCATGCATCAGATCCTCGTGAATATCCCCCAGAACCCACACTCGACCATGGAAACACAGTAACTCATCATCACCTATTATCCATCCAGGAGGTGTGTCCTCACTTTCCACCGACTCCCATAGAACTAGTCCTTTTGAATCAGATAGTTGAATCATCCTCTCTCTATCTAGAATTGTATAAGTCACATATAAGGAAGAAAGATAGGTCTTCCCCTAACTATCATTCTCCTCAAAATGCATCTCCGAAAAGAAGGCCATAAGCTTCCACTCACCACTGGCCTCCTGCACTGCCTGTATTTGATTTTTCCTGGTTAGTGCATCAACTACCGCATTACCTTTACTAGGTTTGTATGAAATCTCAATGTCGAATGACTAAAGGTATTCGACCAACCATCGCTGTCTCGGGTTCATGTCACGCAAGGTAAAGATATATTTGAGACTTTTGTGGTCGGTGAAAACCACAAAATTCTCTACCAAGTGATAATTTCTCCAACAACGCAACACATGAACAATTGCAGCCAACTCGAGATCATGCGTTTGGTAATTCCTCTAATGTGGCCTCAACTGTTGAGACCCGTACGCAAGTACTCGATCACCATACATCAACACCGCTCACAAACCAATACCTAATGCATCAAAGTAAACTGTATGGCTCTTCCCTTTCTCTGGAAGTAATAGGACTGGTGTTGTTGTCGACCTTCCCTTTCATTCCTAAAAGGCTGTCTCGCATGATTATGATCAAACGAACATCACACCCTTATTAGTTAAACCTGTCAATGGATTTGGTATGTAGGAGAAGTCCTATATAAAGCACATGTAGTAACCAGACAGCCCCAAGAAACTCCTTATCTCAAACACGTTCTTAGGCTGCTCCCCGGACACTACTGCTCTCACCTTCTCTTGGTCTACTGAAACTCCTACCTCTGAAATGATATGACCAAGTAAGTGTATATGGTCCATCCAAAAGTGGCACTTTTAGAGTTTTCATATAGCTGATGCTCTCTCAGTGTACTCAAAACAATCTCAAGATGGGTTCCATGGTCATGTCGAGTGTGAGAGTACACCAAGATGTCAAACATGAAGACTACCACAAAAGAGTCCAGATAAGGGTGGATCACATGATTCGTCACACCCATGAAAACTACTGGCGCATTCATGAGTCTGAATGGAATAACCAAGTAATCGTATAGACCATATCTACACTAAAAATTGGTGATCTGTATATCCGATGCTCTAACGTGTAACTGATGATATTCAGATCTCTAGTCAATCCTCTAGAACACTCGTGCTCCCCAAAGATGATCAAAAAGATCATCAATCCTTGGCAAGGGATATTGGTTCAAAACCATCAATTGGTTCATCTTCTGATAATCCACACAATGTCTGAGGGTACTGCCCGCCGTCTTCACAAATGTATAGGATAACCCCATGGAGAAGTACTGGGTCCGATGAAACCCTTTCCCTGTAACACCTCTAATTGTCTCTTGAGCTCCTCCAACTCTGGTGCAGCCATCTGAAAAGGAGGAATGGACACTGGTGATGCTCCTAGAATAATCCCAATAGTGAAATCCTCCTCTCGCTCTGGAGGAAGACCCGAAAAGTCATCCAGGAAGACATCCCTGAAATGTTCAACAACTAGAGGGAAATCCTTCTAACAAGTCCATGGTTATCTAGATATAAAATCACAATCTGGGCTGTCACACCCCCTCGCCCATGATGGTCAGGTCCAGATTGGCTCTCCTGGACATCCCATTCAACTATTTATAGAAACTCTCTGACCTATGGTGATGTAAAACTCACCCTACGACGATAGAAATATATAAAGTCCCGAATGGGTAACTACAAGTCCATCCCGAGAATCACATCATAATATTCCATCTCTAAGATATAGAAGTCCCATAGAAAGTGACACCCACCAACCTCTAGGGGGGAACTCCCTGCATTGATGCAGACCATGCGTTCTAGTTCCCAACAGAGTGTCTAGCATCATAATACCAGAAGGATGAGAAATATAGAGGCAAGGCTCTCCACAATAGTCACAGATATAATGCTTTTTGTAGCACCCGTATCGAAAAGTACAGAAGACCAACAAGAAGAAACTAGAATTGTACCACTGACAGTAGAAGGTACGAGATCCTGCTCCTGTTGGGTATCTTACCCTACATATTCCTGCCCAGTGCCGAGGCCCTACGATACAGCCTAGCTACCCTAAGATGTCCTGCCCTACTACCTCTGTGATCTTGGAGTCTGGCCTCCATGGCCATAACGACCCCCTCTACCTGTACATCAGGACATATCCCAATTCCCTGACTGGTAAGAAGAATCTGCTCCTTCTCCCACAAAAGAAGTCTGCATAGAACCCCTCTCACTAGCCACTTGTGTAAAATCCCTTGAAATGTGCCGTAGATGACCCATATTTACACAAGATTGACACTCAACTGGGTCACAGGTACATTGAGGTCTCTTGTGCCCCTCTCTACCACACTAGTAGCATATGACCGGGCCACCTGAAGTAATCATCTGGCTAGTACTACCACCAGGAGAGAAAATCATCTTTCTCTTCTTCTTCCCAGAAGAAATAGTACCAAAAAATGTTGCTGAACCGTCCTGGATGACACCACTAGCTTCATAAAAGTTCCTCTCAGTAATAAGTGCCTAGTTCATAATAGCATGTACCGTAGGCAACCTGAAAACATTCACCATAACTTAGATGTCATACCGAATACCTTCATCAATGCGTCGAGCTCTCAACACCTCATCACACACCAGAACTGGTGAAAAACGCTGAAGCTCAGTGAAGCGGGAAGAATAGTCCATCACTGACCTAGTGCGCTACTGTAGATTCATAAACTCTCGAGCTCGATCTTCCCATAGCATTTTAGGAAAGAAGTCGTAGAAGACTACCTAAAAAATCTTCCCATGCCATGTCTCTATGATACTCTAACTGGGTGGTAACATCCCACCACCTCCTAGAAAAATCATGCATCATATAAGTCACTAGCTCAGCCCTACTCCTGGGAGGCATCTCAATATGATTGAAAATAGTCTGCACTGAATCCACCCATAAATCTGTAGCTTGTGGTCCACCATCCCCTGAAAATGTATGAGGATGCAGCTGCTAGAAGATACAAGATAGCTCTTCCAAAGATGTCATGGCCTGCGGTGCTCCCTGGAAGGACTATATAAACTCCATGAATCCTTCAAAGAACTGCGCCTCCGCGCCTATGTCCGGTATAACGGCTGATGTTGCATCTAACTCTACATGAGGATCTATTAGTTGCCCATGTCTTACCATCTCTAGAGTATAATCATTTCTACTCTCCTGGCGTACAACTTGAAGTTATCTCGGCGGCCTGGATCTACATGGTCAAACACACGCCTTAAATCAAGATTATCAAAGACTGCAAACTATGAGACCTAGAAGGGAACATGAGAAAGAAAGCATTCAATATTTATAAAACCCGACTACATGGAATTTATAAATAATACAAGGAGTGCTCTCACATGTCATTCCCATGGGCATGTACTCCAGCTAGAAATGGTCGTGTAACACCCTTAACACACAACGTGTTGTCCACACACACACGACGTGTACTTGAATCCTCTTTCCCTGCCTGAGTCCTTCCACCTGGCTTAGCCACACGAATCTCCATTAAAAAAAAACTACACGGCATGTACTAGATAGACACGACATGTGCGACTTAATTTCCAACTTCTTGGGTTGTTAGTGTCATGGCTAAACACTCAACTGAAACTACATGACATGTTACACCCACACACGGTGTGTAAACAACACTATCTTCCCATCCAAATGGACAGGTCCACACATTCTTTCCACAGTCAAGACTATACAGCGTGTCCCACAGGTACACGGCGTGTTCAAGTAGAGGTAACACCAACCCGTGTTTGTTAGCTACATGGCCAGGTCCCCAAGTTAAAATACATAGTGTGTGCTTCATTGACACAGTATGTACAAGAAAGGATTTCATCCGTCTGTGTTAGTTAAATGTGCGGACAAAGGGTCCACACAACATGATGTGTGAAATAACTTCATGATTTGCTCCCTCTAGAACTTCCCCATCCTGTGTCTCTACCAACACGGCCTATGACACAATTAGATAATACACGGCATGTACATAGGGTACATGGCGTGTACTCAAAATGTTTTCTCTTCTTCCTGAACAGAATAATACATGGCGTGTAGTCAAGACTACACGATAGGTATTCTGGGTTTTTTTTCTACAGCAAGCCTTAGAAACAACTCCGGAACCCAGAAAAACATTGATACAAACAACTATGTGACAAATTCCAATTAATGAAGGCCCATACTCCATGTGAATCAATTCATGGAATCTAATACATGTTATAACAAGGTAAACTCATCAATGATCCGCCAAATTCTAGATGTTGAGGGACCATACTCCACAAAAACCAAAGATTGGGGTTCATTATTTCATCAACCTCACACATAAATACCCTATCAATTAGAAGTTATTTATCCAAGATGCTATCACAACAACATGCTTTTTCATCACAACAACTATCACAACAACATGCATTTTCTAATGCACCAACAAGGCATGAAAGAATGCATGACATGGGATTTCTAGCATGTGCCTAAATGATGCATGAGATGGAATACCTTCATCTCATCAGGTTTTGACTAAATAGAACCCAATATAAAAATATTAACAGCACAACAAGTGTGTCACCCAATGGTGAAAATCAAATCAACTATAAAATTGCAAAATTAGAAAAATATCAATAACCAAGGTAGACTGAATTTTCATTGTACATGGGTTAGCTACTCTCGAGCATAGCTTATTACCAACTACCGTTTCTTTCCTATCCCTGACTAAGAATCCAAACAGTATGTCAAATAAAATAACTCCTCTCACACCACTTTGTAACGTCTTGGATCCGGTTTCCACTCAATGGGTGACCCAAACCCGGTTGGTCAGATGACCTCAAGCGCATTTCCCCAAACACCAGAGGCTACCGACTAGAAGTGAGGGCCAAAGAATGATAGTGGGGAAACTATGACCTCATTTGTTCAAGTGTAGCACAATGGAATAAAATATATAAACATACAACAATGGAAGTAGTAAAAAATATTAAACTGAAATGGACAACTGAAGTAAAAGAGAACCAGCAATAATATATATAAAGATGCAGCATGTCGCTAATTCTATAAAAACATCCAGAACAGTATACACTACAAAAAAATACAATAAAACTCAAAGTACAAGGTACAGACAAACAAAACTAAGAAGAGTAAAAAAACGCAGCAGCATCGCAAGCCAAAGCTTGGTACCATGCTCTCCTATTACTCTACTACCATCAAGTACCTATATTATGACCCTTTCCCTTATCCACACTTGTAGAAATTTAAAATTTTTGGGCTGAAGACATGACACAAATATGGTGTGAGAAATAAATCCCAATAGTTACCCACCAGAATCCTGTGCCCAACTGTTAGTGAAAATGTGCAATAGAAGCATGCAATAGTAAATGCAATAAACTAAGAAGTACTCAAAAGTAACTAGATTTACCAGTCATATTGCCTTTTTAATATTCATTTAACCCTTCAATTTAATAAAATTATGTGCTCATCAAAACCAAGCCCTCAGATCAATCAGAACCTTTCCCTCAGGCTAATATAATTAAAACACGCCCTAAGGCTTTCACTAAGGATATCAAATATTTCTCTCAAGCGTACAAGATATTTCCCTCAGGAATATAAGTCACTGACCTCAGGCATAAGACGTGTTTCCCTCAGGTGAGATAGAACATTTCCCTCAGGCTAAGCATTACCTAGCCCTTAGGCTAAACAAACAATGCCCTCTGGCTAAGAAGAATATTTCCCTCAGGCACAAGTAACCGGGCCCTGCTCAAGGCATAAAAAATTATTTATATACAATTAAACTCTAGGAAATTAAATAAACATTATAATAATGGAATACCCTCTGGTATCCTGGAAAAATGGCTAAACAGAAGAACGCACTCCCGGGGCGGTCCTGGATCCAATAAGTGATCCCAAAAAAGAGTTATACATATTCATTAAACTACCAATGCAATTCTAGGTGTTTACTTATGAAAGGGCCCGGTCATACGACACCCCAAATATGGTCATGTAACATAGTGGTACACAAAACACATAGCAGTTGGAATTCAAACACCAGCCCACCTACCTCGATCGCCCCTATTCGGTATACATGAATGACGCTTCCGGAAACGCCCAAGAATGACATAGATCTGGAAAAAACACCAACACGTTCAAACCTAAATAACTTCCCTTGGAGTAATAATTGTTAACAACAGCATAAAGAGAAGGGAGGGATTACCCGCATAGTCCCAACACGATGGACAGAAGTGGAAATGGATTCCCAGTGCACGATCAACTGATCCTCCAAGGTTTGGCTATCCTCCTATGCTCCAAATGACATTATAAGATTCCTCTATGAACAGAGGTGGATACTGCCCGATTTAAGTGAAAAAACTAACTACACTGCTTGTAATATAAAGTATATGATGTGTAATTTTCTCATTTAACTGTTGTTCTGGGGGATACTTTTTCACCACCGAACTATTTACTTACAGACATGAGTACACGACGTGTATTCCCGATTACACAGTGTGTACTTTCACTCCGTTGGTGGCTACCTCCACCACATTACTATTCTCCTGCCGGTTGAATACACGTCGTGTAAATACCCTATACATGGTGTGTAGTCAGTTTTTACACCCTTCATTGATGACAGGCCTGAACGCCCTGTGTACCCATCTTACACGTCCAAAGTACACAGCGTGTGGAAAAGTACACTGTGGGTAGTCAGAAATTTTGGGATTTTCCCCACTTTCTTTATTTTCTAGAAAACTCTTAAGTAAAAAGGAAAAGAAGAAACTTGTACCTCATGAAAAGAACCGCGTTCTTATAATGATAAATCAACATAAAATTTTGACTCCATTTAATGTGTTCTGAATACTCTATAATTTCCAATGAACCATTCTATAGATTTATAGACACCCAATAATGTCCATCCTTCATGGTATTAGGAATGATGTAATCATAACTCCTGTAATTAAAATCCCCCCAAACCATATCTATAAGTGCACTTGACTAGTTCAAAACATCCCAAAAGATCTTGGATACCCACTATAAATATATGTTGTGAGATTCACCCTGATATCATGAGTATTATATATATGATCTATAATAAAAAAATATAGTCACTATCCATAACTCAATATATCATGGACCTCTATCCACCAAAAACATGGGATGATGCTGCTGCTGGAACATTTTTGATAAAACATCTATAAACAAGGAGGGTTGAAAGGATCCCTGTACGATATGCATAATGTGCATATAAACCTCATGGAACTATGTATCAGCACCCATGTTTGGTAAAACCACTGGTGCCTCACCTATAACTATAGGAGGATCTACTGTTAGCACATCGACCACCACCTCTGTAGCATGGTCATTGCCACTCTCCTTGAATATGACTAGAGGCCGTAATGGTGGGATGTGTTGATAATAATAAACACATTCCCTTGAAAGGAAAGGTATAATCCTTCCTATAAATAATCCATACCCCTCTACCTTCTCCAAAATAATGGATTGGGTGAAAAGAAACTACTATAAAAGTAGAAGGACACTACCTACTAACCACTCTAATGTTGCATCTAGGTCATGTTCTGTATTTTACAAATTACAATTTCATTTAATTTCACATTTATATCACATTTATATTTAAATGGTCAGATAAAAATTTCACTATATCGGTTCAATAATGGTATATACACCTCAGGAACATAAATATTGAATCCCCCTAATCCAAACCATAAAATGTTCCAATATATGTAACCAATTACCTATGACTCAATGTTAAATAATTTTTTTCGTAGGGTGGATGTTATTCCCTAACCAAAAAAACACTTTTTAGGTTATAGAACACAGTCTTTATAGGAACTGTGTTCCTAAATTCCCTATTGGAACATCAGAAGTATAGAAAATATATAACACAAGGAATATGTGAAAAATTCATGTGGTTAGTTCATGCTTCTTATATGGAATGGAATAATTAAATAAACATGAATTGTATTAGGTTTATAAAATGATTCATGATACATGTACTCTCATCTACTTATGAAAAAAAGATATCCATAATCTAAAGGAACTTCAAAAATCAATTGTGTTACCAAACAGTGGAATAAAATCAACTGTATCTGAAAAAATATAGAAAAATATGTTCTCTTCAAGGAAATATGGATTCATCCTGTATGTGGGATAGAAACTCCCATGAAAAACTCTTCACTAAATTCAAAAAACTCTATATATTCTTTATATCATCATAAAATAGTTAGAAAATCGGAAAAGAAAATAATTTAATACAACTTTGTAACATCCCGACCAAAAATACACTATACAATTCCCTAAGCATGTGGGTCACATAGCCTCAATGGTGCCTCCCTATAAATTAAAGACTTCTAACTACTAATAAGGGACTAAGTTCTGTTTTTGGGGAGACAATTACCTAATGTGAGAGTATAATGCAATGGTATAATCTCAATAGTCAAAACTGGAAATAGTAAATCATCCATACAATATATAAAAATCAAATATAGTAATAAATAATAATTTCCAAAGGAAATATAATATAAATACGGATGAGTCATGTCATGTCTCTACAAAATAGGGAAATCAGAATACATGCATCTAGTATAATAAATGTATCAAAATACCAAAACTAATAAAACGGAACTATCCATCTATCATCACATGGATTGCTCAATCTATTTCTCTTCTACTCATATGAAATGAACATATCAAGCATCTAACAATGGGTTCTTTCCCTAGTCATTTCCTACATAGATGAAGTATGTGTAGATACCCAATGGTAGCTTAAAAAAGGTGTGAGATAGAAATAAGTTTTCCACATCACCAATGGCATGTATTACAAATCCATTATATGCAATTCAAGCAGTGTATTGTGGAATACATCCCTTGTAAAATAGTTATAAGGCTCTAGAATTTAAAATTACATAATATTGAATTAAGTTAATAATTCACACTGGGGATCTTTTTTAGGTTTAGAGTTTTAGAAAATTAGGCCATAACTATTACATTACATCTCAAAAATTACAATGTAGGAACTTCTACTCAGTATCCATTTTCTCATAAAATAATTTTTTTCTTTAAAAACAATATTTCTATTCTTGGTATAAATATTCTTGAGTAATTCCCTTCTCTTACCCTACCTTATATTTTGTGAAAAAAATTTCAAAAACTTGGGATGAGCAGAAAATGCACATTAAGGGTTATAAAATAATGAAAGAAAACATTTGTTCATCAATACACACAAAACATAATCTCTTTAACATACCTCATTAAATCAGATTATTTATGAATAAAACATATAAATGAAAAATAAAATAGGAAAATTTTGGCATCATTATCATACTTACATTGTATCTTTCACCACTACATTGGGCGTTACACTTAGAATACCCATCAAGGTATATTCAATAAATCTCTTAGGAGAAACATTAACCTTTACCTCTATCACATTAACCAATGCATTGGAGAGCTATATCGGGATCACCTGTCCTATGTTTGTCATGGAACCTCCTGTATAAATAAATATATATGAAACTATAGATAACATTTCCACATTGAAATCAAAAATATATCATTTCAAGATATTGAAATAATTAATTATTTATCATTCCATTTTAAAAACCATTTAAAACATTTAATAAAGAGATTTTTGAATCAAAGTGTCCCATACCACATAGATTCTTTTGAAATAAATTTTAATTTAAAAACATTCATGTCCATATTAATAATTCCTTAAAACCATTTTTAAAACATGGGCATTAATGTGAATGTTTTAGAAGAATAAATCTTTAAAACATTTAAAATGATATTTTAGTTAAATATTTTCTAACCAAATGAGAGATGATTGAATACAAATAAATGTGGAATAAAATAGATCTAAACTTATAATCTCACAATAATAAAGAGTTTCATGATATAATTTGTTAAAGGGAGTATATACACCATATAAAAGTGAATTGATGTATAATAACAAATAATTTTCAATAGAATGTAAATTGATACAATGTCCCTTGAAAAGACCATATCCTTAGATTAAGTACAAATAAATGAAATGATTATGTGAGAAAAATATGAATACACAAAATAGAATTATATATTACTTGTAAAAAAAATAATTCATTCGAACTTATTCATATCAGGATTTAATCAAGAAGTAGAAGTCTAACCCAAAGAATTAAAATTTGGTTAAGAAGTTCCCTTACGGAAATTCAACAGCCTAATGAAATCAAATTATAATTTAGAAAATGAGTTGATGAAAGAGAAAAGGGTATATCATAACATGGACATAAGTTTTAAAACAATTAGGATATATAAGAACATATCCAAACCTTAGAAAATGTAAATTTAAGAGACATAGTGGAAGTCTTTAACTAAAAGACGATGGTGAAAGTTTCCCTTACTAATTTGGGAACTTTTGATTCATAAACCGCGTAAAAGAACGAACATAAAATCAAGACGTTAATGCACATAAATTAAATTATATAAAAAAATGAATACAATCATGAGTAGTAAATACACCACACAAAATGAAATACTATCAAATATAGCATGAACCTCACAGGAATAAAAAGTGAGATGAAAACCCCTTACCTCGTTGTAATGAATCGAGTCACATGAACAAAAGATAATAACCACCAAATGAATCACATGATACCATGAATATAAATAGAATAATGAAAATATATATGAAATGAAAGTACATAATTCACCAAATGAAATAAATAAGTGGTGAACAACGAAAATCTCACAAAATGAAAAGTGAAATAAGAAATCTATTACCTCATGTCTTACTAGATTCTTATGTTTCATGTTATTATTGAATAATAAACATAAGTTAATTTATAGTACATTAAGAAATTTTTTAATGTTTATTATTCCTTTTATATAACATATTACATTTCTATAACAATTTTTTAATTATTTGAGTTCTTATCAGACATTTTGTCGATGTTCGGAACATTAGTTAAAAATGAAATTGTTATAATTACAAATTGTCCATGTGGTCAAAATTCCATTATCTCTAGAATTATATTCATGATTTATATATCATATATATCATATATATCCAGAGTATATGTATTTATAATATTCCATATCATTTGGTGTTAAGAAATAAAATGCACCGTTCATGGAGATGGTAAGCCGTACGTGCGCATTAACACTACTTTCATTTCAATTTTAGAATTAAAGAATGGAAAATTAATAATAAATTGATATATAATAAATCCAGTATAAAATCTAATATATGTAATTTAATTAACTCAATCTTTTATATGTTCCACATATGGCATGAATGAGTCATATCACATTGAGGGGGTGGTAGTCTGCACTTCCTCAAATGAAATTATCATATTTACCCATTATGGAAACCATAAAGGTCTTATATAAATGAAAAAATAGAAGTATAAGACAATATAAATATATTATTTATCACAGGTAAATATAGCTCCACGTTAATGGCCACCATAATAGGTGGTAGGAGATGATTGAACAATCATCGTTTCGTGAGGCAGTAGTTCTCCGTCCACCAAAACAATATGTTCTATAGACATTAGATAGAGGTGTCTATAAGTGTAGTTCAAATACATCTAAAAAACGAAACCTAGTGTATTGAGGATACTGTTTTTTTATAAAATAAAGGAATAAAAAGAGTTCATGGGGATAGAGATGTAAAATAAAAGAAATGAACTTAAGAGAATACGTTGCCTTTAAATTGGGTAACTCCCTTTGGTTTGAACCAAAAGAATTTTTTGAAGTGCCTTCGGCCTAAGGTAAGACATCAAAGTAGAAGAGAGTTATCTTGAGAGATTATTTGGGTAGAGTTTGGATGATATAAGTGGCTTTAGAGGTGTGAGTAATGGGTTATATGTGATGGATTTTTATAAGGGGGAGGAGGGGCTCTTTAGGAATGTTTGAAAATATTATTTTATTATATAATTATTTTCGGTTTCTAAAGGTCCAAAACATATTAAAGATAAAGATATGATGACTATCGTTCAAAATAACATCATCCCGTAAAAATTGGAAAGGTTTTTGACATTATTTTATTTTTTATAATGTTATTATTTTAATCATTCATTAATGAGGTAAACACTGCATCGTTATTATGTCATAAATAATATTATTTATTTGATCTATAAAAATTATAAATAAAATACCTTGATATAGAATATTTTTTATATTTATAATGAATATTTATAGTTAAATATGTAAATTAAATAACCACACATTTAAATTGATTTAGAAAAACAATACATGTTTATGATGTTTTTATTTTTATTTCAAATAAAAATTTATAAATGTAATTATCTTATTCTAAAAACTATAAAATGCTAAAATTCTAAACCAAGGATTTTATTTGTTGTCCAAGAATCATCATATAAGTTTAGGACAAGTTTTAAGATAATTTTATATTATTATAATATAACTTTTTCCTTGATTTACCCTATTTACCGTTAACCACAACAAATAAAAGTTAAAAGTTAGTATTCAACAAAAATTATTTTAATATTTTTGAACCACATTTTACATAATGATTACAACAATGATTGTATTATTTTGAAATTTAATTCACAGAATCGGTAATATTTCATTTAAAAGAAGAAGTCAGTTATTTAACTACTTCTCAGTGTTTTACCTATTCATAAAAATTGATGGCTTTTAGAAAAATTCTAAAAATTCAGCCTAACCTATATTTGATATTATGAATTCAAAAATTATATCTATTTTAACAAATTCAAAACATAGAAGTTTCATTAATTAATTTAAAGTTAATTCCTATTGTCAAAACAAAAAGAGTCTTTTTAAGAAATAATAACTATCAAAAGATTGTCAGTCATTTATGTTCAATTTCAAAGTGAAATTACATCCAATGAACAATAATGGATTAAATGGTTACAATATAATCTAATTACACATTATATCCAATTAAAAATATAATCAAACCATATAAATCAATTAAATTAAAATGCAGTTTTGAATTAAAAAACAATATTTTTTACTATTCATTAAAAATGAATTTTATCAGAAAAATACAAAAAATTTACCCAAAATAAATGTTGATGTCCCAATTCTAAAGAAGAATTTCAATTTGTAAAATAAAACATATAAAAGTGACAAAAACTATATTTAAAGAGGGTTCTCCATCAAAAGTCAGTAAATCAACCTTTTAAAGAATATTAGACTATTTTTGATTGAGATAAGATTTATTCACATTTTAGGCCTCTAAATTTTAGTTGATAAATGTCAAAACATTTAACAATCATCTGTAATAATATTTTAGTTAGTTATGTTTATTCACGCTAATACAATTACTATGTGTTAACTACCATTTAAAAAAGAATATTATATTATTATTTTTTAGTATAACTCAACATTATGTGCAACATAAGATTTCAAAGAAACATGTTGTTTCGTATCGGGTATGCTATCGAACATAGAATCCATTTATTGTAAAATTAACATTTAAATCAAAAAATTTCATAAATATAAAAATGTTATATTCTTTGTTTACCTGGGATGTTACATCCTTTCCCCCTTTTGGGAATTGCGTTCTTGCAATTTTAAAATTGGGCTCAGAAACTTCATTAGAAGTCCTAAATTGTAAAAAAAGTCAATAAAACTATCACATTAAAATAATGAAAGAGATGTACAATAGTCACACGAGATAACCCATACAAGAATGCCATGTAGGAAAACATGGAAATAGAAGAGGAACCAACTCTCATATATTAATAGAGAGTGACATTGAACATGATCACGAAAAATTATCCACCAAAATACAGTAATTTTGTGGTTGAGTAAAAGTAAGATGATAAAAGAGAGCGTATAACATTTTTTCTTCAAGATCCTATTCATAGAGTTTAAAAATTTTATTATTAACTAGACTAATATCTCAAGGAAATATATTTACTTGTCCTGTAGAGTATCACCCATTAATAAAATTCTACAACAAAATCATGTTTTCTTCAAAACATTAAGTATTAAAGATGACTTGGTCACACCTGAAATGCTAGAATCAACTTCTAGAGTATCACATAATATACAAAAGATGAACTATATATTTCCACTATATTTATACATCAACCAAAACCAAAATGGCCAGTGCGAGATCAGATAATCCCCAAAAAAGGATAATCCTTTATAAAAAGAAATATTATTCCCAATATCAAAAATGCGACAAACAATACCAAAAGTTGAACAAAGAACATTCAATAAAAAACTATCCCTAAATTCATTAAAGGATACCAAACTAGGATTGAAACCCAAAACTCAGAAGGATTTAATCACATAGTCTTCCATAGTAAATCTTAATATTTATCTCCAAATAACTCTAAATACTCTTAAAGTCTCATTATGAAATGTAATTAACCTAATCACATATTCTCAATGATATGATAATCATTTTCATAAATATCACAAATAGCCCTAAATCATAGATTCTTCCAAAATAAAATTTTAACCATTATTTAACAAATGAAATCCCATAGTATTCTATTATCCTTAGGCATATAGTGTTTCTCCAAAAGAGATAACGTCATCCAAAATAACATTCATCACATAATCACAAAATAATTTTCCAATACTAAGGATATCCATTTGATAAAACACATGTTACAAAAATAAACTTATTCTTGATCAATAAAATAATTTAAATAAAGGAATGAATCATAATAACCAGGTACTTCACGTAGGCTAGTAGTAGGAAACACGCCCTTGTCACCCTTTAAATGCGGGTTTGATTCCCATGGCCTTGTTCGATGCGACGAGTTTTCACCGATATTATGGGATGTCCTTTTTATAAATATCCATAAAACAACCTGAACATTTTTAACCTCAAAGGTTGTCTTATACCTATCATCATCATCCCACCTCATTAATACCTCAATATCATAAGGAATAATTATATATATTGTCAATTTTTCACCTCTAAATGATATAATAAAACTATTCCCAAAAGAAAGAACATCATACGTTATTCTTGGTGCCCACATGGTTTCATCGTCATCTTGCTCACGTAGGTAGAAGGTCCATGCATTGAAATAATGAATTAGAGATCCTTCAAAATCATTTTTTTCCTTCATCCAAATACACCTTGTACAACACGGGTCATATGGGTGTTCAGAGAAAAATAGTTTTAGAAAATATTCATGTATTACATATAATTTTAAAACATCTGATGAATCTAGGTTTTTATAAAATGTTCTGTCTGAGTTTCTGTTGAAACATTAAATCAATAGTAGTTTTAAAATACCATAAGTATATACTAAAAGAATATAATTTAAAAGAAAATATAAATAGGATGCACACGGGTCTCCTTATTAAGCACGTTTTACAAAATCATAATATGATTCAAAATCGTGTGATAAGGTAAAACATTTGAAAATGCCTTGATAATATTTACCTTTCTTGAAAATAAGAATATATTGATAAAATAGGATTGTATTAAATACAACCCATGATCCATGATGATATCTAGGTATAGCGGTGGTGTTTGATATCTCAAACAATTGATTGCATGTGAATTATATCTCAGAAAATGTTTCAGAATTGTCTAGCCATGACATTGAAATAATTATTGCAAGAAAGTCATATGGAAGAGATATGAATTCCATTTGAGATCATCCTCATTCCATTTGTGACAAACTTTCCTTGATCTCAAAAAGTTAAAATATAAGGATTTAACTTAAAGATTAGTCATAAAGACTAGCAATGTGACCAAGAAAAACTCTTAATCCCTAAAGTTGTCTAAACTGACCTTTGATAACAACTATAAGGCCAAAGATTTAGACATTACATAATCTTGAATTAAGTTAATAATTCACATTGGGTATATTTTTAGGTTTAGTGTTTTATAGAATTAGTACATAACTATTACATTACATCTCAAAAATTACAATGCAGACACTTCTACTCAGTATCAATTTTTCCCATTAAATAAACATTCTAAAAAGAATACGATAATTATTTTACTGATATAAATATTCTTGAGTTCTTCCTTTATCTTACCCTATCTTGTACAATGTGAAAAACATTTCAAAAACCAGGTATGAGTATAAAAATTTTAGTATTGGTTATAAAATAAAGAAAGAAAACATTGGTTCATCAATACATACAAAACATATGTTCTTTAACATTCCTTAAGAAATCCAATGATTTATGAATAAAACATTGAAAACATAACTCAGAAAGGTTACTTATGGAATCCATATCTTACTTTAATTGTATATTTCATAGAAACATAGGGAGTTTCACTTGGAAATAACAATTATAGTATATTCCATAAATCTCTAAGGAGAAATATTAACGATTAACTCTCCCACTTTACCGAAGTAATTGAAGAGCTATCTTAAGCTCACCCTCCCTAGTTTTATCACAGATCCACCCCTATAAGTAATGATAACATAAAGGAAGGATAAAATATCCATATTTCAATCAAAATATATCATTTTAATATATTGACAAAATTAATGCTTTATCAAGTCATTTTAAAAACCATTTAAAAAATTTAATAAAGAGATTTTTTAATCAAAGTGTCCCATTCCACATTAAATATTTTAAAAGAAAATTAAATTTCAAAACATTTATGTTGATATAAATAAATCCTTAAAACCATTTTGAAAACATGTACATTAATTTGAATGTTTTAGAAGAATAAATTGGTAAAACATATAAAATGATATTTTAGTTAAAGAGTTCCTTACCAAATGAGAGACACTTAAATACAAATAATTGAGGAATAACATTTATCAAAGACTATAATATGATGAGAATAAAGAGAATGACGAAATAATATGTCAAGGGGTAGTATATGCACCATATAAAATTTAATTGGTGTATAACAACAAATAAGTTTCAATGGAATGTAAATTGAGACAAAGTCCCTTGCTATGATCATATCATCATATTAATTAAAAATAAATGACATTATTATGTGAGACATATAAACATTCACCCAATATAAGTTCATATTAACTGTAAAACAATAATAGGTCATCCACACTTATTTATAGCATAAAATAATCAATATGTAGAAGTTTAACCCAAAGAATTGAAATTGGGTTAAGAAGTTCCCTTACAAAAATTTGATAGCCTAATATCATCACTTTAAAATTCATAAAATGAGTTTATGAAAGGGAAAGGGGATCATCACATGGAAATAAAATTTAAAACAATAAGGATATATATGAACATATCCTAAAATATGAAAATTGAAATTTAAAAGACATAAATGAAGGCTTTAACTAAAATAGTACGGGGAAAGGTTCCCTTATGGATTTGGTAACTTAATAATCATAAAACATTGGAAATAAGGAGAATAAAATGAAGAATTAAATTCCAATAAAATAAATTATATTAAATAAAGAATTAAATCTTAGAAATAAGAGACACCACACAAAATTAAATAGTGGAAAATATAGCATGAATCTCATGGGAATAAAAAGTGAGATAAAACCCCTTTACCTCATTGTAATCAATCTAGTTGTATGACCAACATTTAATAACCACCAAAAGAATCATAAAATACCACGAATATAAATAAAATAATGACAATATAGATCAAATGGTAGTACACAATACACCACATGCAAAAAATAAGTGGTAAACAATGGAAATCTCACGAAATTAAAAGTGAGATAAGAAACCCCTTACTGCATGTCTGACTTGACAGGTATGTTCCATGTTCTTCTTGAATAATAAGATTAAGTTAATTTATACTTTATTAAGACCCTTTTTCTGGTTTATTATTCCTATTATATCACTTATAACATTTCTATAACAATTAGTTAATTATTTGAGTTCATATCAGACATTTTATCGATGTTTGGAACTTTTGCCAAAAATAAACTTATTATAATTACAAATTTTCCATGTGGTAAAAAGTAAATTATCACCTAAATAATATTCTTGTTTTATATTATATATATATAATATATATCATGTTTATAAATATTTTTAATATACCATATGATTTGGAGTTATGAAAAGAAATGCACCGTTCCAGGAGACGGTAAGCCATACGTACGCATGAACGCTACATTAATTTCTTTTTTATATTTAAAGAAATGAAAATGTATTAACAAATAGTTATATAATAATTCTAGTATAATATATAATTAATTTAATTTAATTAAATCCATCATTTATACGTTCCATGTATGGAATGAACGAGTCATATCACTCTGAGGGAGCGGTAGTCCACACTTCCTCAAATGAAATTATCTTATTTATCCATTATGGAAACCATAAAGGAATGATATAAATGAAAAATAAAGAAGTTTAAAGACAATATATATATATAATATATCACATATAATTACAGTTCTATATTAATGGCCAACATAAGAGGTGGTAAGGGGTAGATTGAACAATCATCGTTTTGTGAGGTAGTAGTTTGCGTTCCACAGAAATAATATGTTCTTTACCCATTAGATAGAGTTATGTGGAAATGTAGTTCGAATAATTCATATAACAAGAAATTATTGTATTGAGGATACTGTTTTTGTTATAAAATAAATGAATAAAAAGAGTTTAGGGGGTTGGAAAAGTAAAATAAAATAAAATAACTTAAGAGAAGATGTTGCCTTTAAATCGGGTAACTTCCTTTGGTTTGAACCAAAAGGATTTCTCAAATTGCCTTCTGCCTAAGGTAAGTCTTATATGTGGAAGAGATGGATCTTGAGAGATTATTTGGGAAGATGTTGGATGAGACAAGGGGCTTGAGAGGTGTGAGTAATGGGTTAGAGGTGATGGAATTTAATATGGGAGAGGAGGGGATCTTTCTGAAAGCTTAAAAATATTAATTTATTATATAATGATTATCAATTTAATATTGTACAATACTTGTTAAAGTCAAATATAAGATTAATATTTTTTGAAATATCATCATCTAATAAGAATTGGATTGTTTTTGGATGTTGGATAAATTTATATAATCTTCTATATTTAAATCATTCATTAATGAGGTAAACAGTGCATCATTATTGTGTCGTAAATATATTTATTTATTTGATGTCTAAAAATAATAAATAAAATACCATGATGTGTGAAATACATTTTAGATTACTAATGATTTTTTTTCATGTATATAACTTATATAACCCACATTAAAATTGTTTTAGCAAAATAATACATGTTTATGATGTTTTTATTTTTACTTTAAATAAAAAGTTTATAATGTCATTATCTTACCAAAATGGCTTTCAAAGGAAAAACGTATATCCCAAAGATTTCATTGGTTGCACATGAATCTAAAATAAGGCCAAAATGCGTTAAGTTAATTTTATAATTTTATAATATTATTTTTACCTAGAATTACCCTATTTACCTTTAACCGTGTTAAATAAAAGTCAAAAGATAATATTCACCAAAAAATAGTTTTTATCTTATTGAAGCACATTTTAATTACTAATAAAAAACATGTATGTTGTATTTTTTAAATTATATTCACAGAAGTCGTAAACTTTCATTTTAATTGTAACGCCCCGACCCTAGTTACCCAGAGTCAGTGCATTATTGTGTAACATTGGCATGATCACAAAATATCAAGTCCTGAACGACCGATTAGTTTAGTAGTCTTGGAAACACTTGATACATTCATAAGTCTTACATTAAATCATAAAGTAAAACAAAACTAAAAAAACATCTTGTCTTCTTATCCCCTCAAACTATGCCTGCAGGTCATTCATAATATACTTCATCACATCCTGGAAAAATTAAAACATTGAAAGGGGTGAGCTTAGATGCTCAGTAAGGATGAAAATTTAGCGGAAGCATTAATAAATAAACATAAACATTTAAGGCAATGTATAACTAAAACAAAAGCCTTTTAAACTTGAACTTTAGCATAATATGGAAAAAGTAAAATGAAATAATTCCATTTACTTATTCACATGGATATTCTACTGGTCGAATAATCACATGCATTATCAATAACCACTTTCATAATGATGGAATGCATAATGTCAGACTATCATAACCACATAGACAAGGCCTCATGCCAAGAATACAAATAATATTTTGTCAAGGCCTCATGCCAACACCCTAGTTTGTCTCATGGGACCCGCCGATGCATCGAGGAGCTATAGCGGGCTCCACCCATCACTTATTAAGTCCAATGCATTCCTAATATGAACAGGATTAAACATATCATAAACCATAACATAATCGTATTACATAAAACATGCATAAAGGAAACATAAAATTTCCACATTTCAATCACAAGATATCAATACAACACATTTATATAATTAAAACACATTCAATACCATTTTCTATACCAAAATAAAAGAAAATTAAAACATGATATTTATTTTTCATTTAAAAAATGTTATGGCTTGTAGAGGAAGCCGAAACTCAAACAATGGTCACAGCGGTGGGGAATTCATTGTCGCCGCATACATAAGAAAAAAACATTCCTTTTGTAATTTAGTAAAAATGATTCGTATAAAAATATTCCTTTTGAATAAAAGTAAATGTCAAAGGGGGTTTATACACCGTATAAAGGAAAGTTGTGTATAAAACAAAATATGCCTCAATGAAAGGAGATTGAGACGAAGTACCTTAAAAAGATCATTTTTTAAATAAAATAGATATATTATGTGTATTAACTATATGTACACATAA
Source organism: Viscum album (assembly GCA_963277665.1). Lineage (NCBI taxonomy): Eukaryota > Viridiplantae > Streptophyta > Magnoliopsida > Santalales > Viscaceae > Viscum > Viscum album. The sequence continues at coordinate 137,947,602 of OY728131.1, forward strand.
AGAAAGTAAAAATACATGATAGGATATAATAATATCATGACATAATTTTAAAGTAGGTGATTAACCCAAAGAATGGAAATTGGGTTAAGAAGTTCCCTGACCTCATTTCCGACTTGACTCGATCGTTCTTTAATCACCTGAATAATTAACTAGAATTAATTTCTATTTTCGTAAGAGACTTTTTCATGTTCATTAATCCCTTTATATCACTTATTAACATGTTATGAACATTATGTAATTATTTAACTTAATAATGGTCATTTTGTCGATCTTTGGCACTTGAGTCAAAAATAAACTTCTTATAATTACAAGTTGTTCATGTGGTGAAATATCCATTATATTCAGAATTATATTCATGATTTAAATATAATATATATCATATATATCTAGTATATACATGCATTTATAACATTACATAACATTTAGAGGTAAGAAATGAAATGCACCGTTCATGGAGACGGTAAGCCGTACGTACACATGAACGCTATTTTCATTTCTATTTCGTATTTAATGGAATTAAATTATAAATATACAAAGGTATACTATAATTACAGTATAATATAATGTATAATACCATTTACTCCATCCTTTATACATCCCACATATGGCATTAATGATTCAAATCACTTTGAGGGGGCGACAGTCCGCACTTCCTAAAATGAAATTATCGCGTTTACCCATAATGGATATCATAAAGGTATGCCATAAATGAAAAATAAAGAATCATAAGGAAAACAAAAAAATAATAGATATCATATATAAAAATAGTGTCATCTTAATGGCCACCATGAGAGGTGTGAAAAAAAAATTGAACAATCATCGTTTCGTGAGGCAGTAATTCGCCACCCACAGAAACAATATGTTCATTAACCATTAGACGAAGGTGTGTGTAAGTGTAAACAAAATCCATCCCATAAAAACATACAAGTATATTTAGAATACTGGTTTTGTTACAAAAGAAATAAATAAAAATATTTTAGGGGGTTGGAGAAGCAAAATAAAACAAAAGGACATTAGAGAATACATTACTTTAAATCGGGTAACTCTTTTTTTAATTTGAGCCAAAGGCTTCATTGGGAAGAATTCTGGCCAAAGTGAGGCTTCTAAGAGTAATAGAGGTAAGTTTAGAGAGTATTTGGTCAGAGGTTAGCCGAGAAAAATTGTTTGAAGGTGTGAATAAGGTGGTAGTGGTGGGGGCCTTTTATAAGAGGAGAGGAGGGGCACTCTTGGAAAGTCATGAAATATTACATTATTATATAATGAATTTCGGATTTTAAAGGTCCCACACTTATATCTTTCGAGGCTAAGGTGATAAGGGTTCCAAATATACTCATACAATAGATTTTTGACAAGTTTATGTCTTTGATGTTACATTATGTTTTCATTTTATTTAAATTGTTAATTAATGAGGTAATCGTTGCATCATCATTGTGTCATAAATAATTTAATTTAATTAATGTCAAAAAATTATAAAAAAATTACCATGATGTAGTAAATCTTTTTATATTTCCAATTAATATTTATATCCGAAATGTTTACTTATATAACCCCATGTAATAATTGTTTCAGTAAAATTACACATGTTTGTGAAAATTTTATTTTTACTTTAAATAAAAAGTTATTAATGTTATTTTCTTACCCATGTGGCACCATGGGGTCCCCAAGTTGACCCATGGATTTTATTGGTCGTCCATGACTCATCCAATAATGGTAGGACAAGTGTAATGGTATTTTTTTATTTTTATAATATCATGTTTACCTTAAATTTCACTAATTACCTTTAATCACGATTAATTAAACATAAAAGTTACTATTCACCAAAAACTTATTTTAATCTCATTGAACCACATTTTACTTATTAATGACAACCATGTATGTTGGATTTTTGAAAATCAAATCACAGAAGTGGTAATGTTTCATTTAAACAAAAAATCAGTTATTTAACTACCACTTAGTGGTTTCACTATTCATCAAAAATGGAAGTTTTTTCAGAACAATGCCAAAATTTCACCCTATGATATAATTGATATTTCAAATTAAAAAATGATGTCTATTTTACAATATTACCAAAAAATAAGTTTCATTACTTAAATTTATAATTAATTCCCGCGGTCACAACAAATATCGTGTCTTTAAGAAACAATATATATCACAAGATTGACAATTGTTTATGTCCACTTTCAAAGTGAAATTAATTCTAATGACCATAATTTGATAAAATGGTAAAAATATTTTCTAATTATACTTTAAAATCACTCAATATTATAACTTATCACAATAAATTATTTTGATTAAAAAAGTTGTTTTTAATTATTTTTCACTATTCATAAAAAATTGGAAGTTCTTAGAAAAATACCAAAAATTCAACATAGGCTAATTTAGATATTATGAATCGAAAAATGAAGCCCATTTTGAAATATAAAATATATATAATTTCAAGATGTGGGTATTACTATTCATAATGGCTATTTTTATTGGTCATAGTGTGTTAGAATCTCGAACATGCGTACAATGCAAGCTATTGCATTTTTGAAAGAGAAGCGTATCGTGGAAGCATGGGTTGTTACATTCTATCCTCCTTCAATAAATTGTATCCTCGCAATTTGAAATTTTTCTTTGAAAATAAATGGTTGAAAATATAAAATACCTTTGTGAAAACCCACATAAGTAATATGGTTAATAAAAATATAACACTAATCGAAAGAAAGAGAAGTACAAAGGTCACCCGAGATAACCCATACTAGGATTCTATGAAAATATGGATATGGAGGAAAAACAAACCATCAAGGTTTGATGGAGAGTTGTAGAAAACAGGGTTAGGAGAAAGTTAACTATAAGAAAATCACAAACTTGTGATTGGTTAAACAATCATTGATTCAACAGTTGGAAAAGTTATCTGACAACGTTTTTGTTTTAATTTACCTTTAATAAAATTGAGGAATTTATTTAGAAGATTTACTAAGAACGTAAGGAAATATACTTATTTGTCTTGTAGACTTTCATTCATTAATAAATATTTACCACAAACCCATCTTTCACTCAAAAAGATAATAGAACTCAAAAATATTATATTTATCTTAATCGTACAAGGTTCAAAATATTAACACATACCATTTAGATTAGGAAAACTATTTTCTAATAACTAGGGACTTTATGTTGGCTAGTGGTAGGTAATAAAGGCCTGTCACACTATGGTTGTGGGTTTGAATCCTACATCTTTGTCCGACGCGACGGGTTATCCCCCAACCTGCAGGTTGTCCTTTTTCTAAAACTATAGTATTATAATATTCCAAAAATAATCTTCATATATGTTTTAACCTTAACCAATTCTATCCAAAGTTCAAATTAATCCATTCCAACCTTTATTGTTATCCAAAATACCTATGTCCATACTTTCTGTAAAAGGTCTCCAAATTCCAAAATCAATTGTAACATCAGATTCCCCAAACAAGGTAAAGTTTCTCTTATTCTCACATACTAAAAATATTATTACCTTTATCATATTAAAACCTTAATGAAAAAACAAGTACTGAAGTACAATCCTTATATATATCACATTATTCTTATAACCATAATATAGTTCTTGAGTCCAAAAACTCAAATAAAATAATTATTCAACTTCATCTGTAGTAACAATATAAGCTTGGCCTTGATCCCTTGTCCTTTTCATATTTATGTTTCCCCGACGCATAGAACATTCATTTTCATAATGCCCCATTTCTCTACAATTGTAGCATTAAACATTGATAGCCTCTTTCTTTCCCTTGCAATCACGAGCCTGGTGACTTTTTTCTCCACATTTATAACAAACTCCCATTCCTTTTAGGCAAGTACCAGGGTGATTCTTCCCACAATTATCACATAATGAAAAATCCTTCATTCCCTTTTTCCCTTTATCTGTCTCTTGTTCCACCTTTCTCTGTTTCTCTTGATTTACTTTGTGGTCATAAGACATAGAGAATTCTTTTTCTGTCTTGATAGCACACAGAACAATATCTTTGTACGATAAGAAGGATTGTGATACTAAAGCTCGACAGAGAAATGGTTTTAACCCATCAAAGAAACGATCAATATTAATTCTTGGTTTATGTAAAGAATATGCAGCATACCGCACTAACCTTATAAAGTTATCCTCATACTTTGCGGAATTCTCATCCTCATTTTGTCTCAGACTCAAAAATTGCCTTTCCATATCTGCTCGATGGTCACGAGGAAAGTATTTTTCTATGAAAAGATCTTTGAACTCTCTCCATTCCATACTTGATACTTCTTCATCTTCCTTTGTATTTTTAATCAATGACCACCATTGATCAACATCTCCAGTGAGGCGATAATCTGCCATGATAACCTTTTCCCTTTGACCACTCCTCAAGGCATGGAATATTTTCTCTAAGTAATTTATCCATTTCTCAGCTACTAAGGGATTTTTAATTCCATTTAATGTTGGTGGTTGTTGCCTCATGAAGCGGTCTAACATTGATCCTCCACGTTGAGGATCAGGGTGCTCCATACGAGTAAGGCTATTATTCATAGCCTGAGTGAGTTGTCTCAGTATGGTGATAAGCTAATCAGCACCATTTGTATCACTAGATCCATTATAATTATCTTGAGTAGGAGGGGAATCCCTACTTGGAGTGCGTGCATTGATACAGTTTCCATTCCTTCCACTAGGCTCCATTTCTAAACAATGGCATACACTAGATCAGTTTATGAATAAAAATACATAATTTCGTACTTGTAAAACACTTAACATAAATTGAATAGTTTATGGATATAATCTATATTAATAAAAAGAAATGTTTTCATTGAGGGAGTATATAATCATAAACCCTACATAATGATTTGTAAAGAAAATGAGAATTATCCTAAGCATTTCCCCCAGGAGTGTCGTAACCAAGAGTGCAACAGGACCTGTTGTCGTGCAACTGTTCTCGTTCGACTCTAGCTCAAAGCAGTGTTTTTGGGTTTTACCCCTAGGTACATCTCTTCCAGAGCCGCCTCTACCTGCTCGTATCCAGATAGGGTTGTATTGCTCGGAAAACTCATAAAATCTCTATAATACCAAAATACTAAGAAGTTCTTCCATAATAATCCTCAAAGTCTATCTTAGGGTTGTGTTCTCTAATCAGAGTTTATCTAAATCTAGCTTCCAAGGATAGTACTGAACTGCCTCTGATACCAATTGTAACGCCCTGACCTCAGTTACCCAGAGTCGGTGTATTATTGCGTAACATTGGCATGATAAAAAAAGATCAAGTCTCGAAAGACCGATTAGTTTAGTAGTCTTGGAAACACCTGATACATTCATATGTCTTACATTACATCATAAAGTAAAACAAAACTAAAAAACATCTTGTCTTCATATCCCCTCATACTATCCCTGCAGTTCATTCATTATATACTTCATCACATCCTAGAAAAATTAAAACATTGAAAGGGGTGAGCTCAGATGCTCAATAAGGATAAAAATATAGTGGAAGATTTCATAAATAAACATAAACATTTAAGGCAATGTATAACTAAAAAAAAGCCTTTTAAACTTGAACATTAGCATAATATGGAAAACGTAAAATAAAATAATTCCATTTACTTATTCACATTGATATTCTAAAGGTTGAATAATCACATGCAATATCAATAACCACTTTCATAATTATGGAATGCATAATGCCATACTATCATAACCACGTACCCATGGCCTCGTGCCAAGACTACAAATTAGATTTTGTCAAGGCCTCGTGACAATACACTAGTTTGCCTCATGAGACCTACCGATGCATCGAGGAGCTATAGCGGGCTCCACCCGTCACTTATTAAGTCCAATGCATTCTTCATATGAACATGTTTAAACATATTATAAACCATATCATAATTTTATTACATGAAACATGCATAATGGAAACATAACATTTCCACATTTCAATCAAATGATATAAACACAACACATTGATATAATAAAAACACTTTCAAAACTATTTTTAATACCCAAATAAAAGAAAATTAAAACAAGATATTTATTTTTTATTTAAAAAAAGTTATGGCTTGTTGAGAAAGCAGAAACTCAAATAATGGTCACAGCGGCGGGGAAGTCGTTGTCACCGCATACATAAGAAAAAAAATTCCTTTTGTCGTTTAGTAAAAAATGCTTCATATAAAAAGATTTCTTTTGAATAAAAGTAAAAGTCAAAGGGGTTTATACACCGTATAAAGGAATGTTGTGTATAAAACAAAATATGCCTCAATGAAAGAAGATTGAGACGAAGTCCCTTACAAAGATCATTTTTTTTAAATAAAATAGATCTATTATGTGTATTCAGTATAAGTACACATAAAGAAATTAAAAATACATGATAGGACATAATAATATCATGACATAATTTTAAAGTAGGAGATTAACCCAAATAATGGATATTGGGGTAAGAAGTTCCCTTACCTTGTGTCCGACTTGACTCGATCGTTGTTCAATCTCCTAAATAATAAACTATAGTTAATTTCTATTTGAGTAAGAACCTTTATCATGTTCATTATTCTTTTTATATAAATTATTACCATGTTATTAACATTATGTAATTATTTAACTTAATAACGGTCATTTTGTCGATCTTTGATACTTGACTCAAAAATAAACTTCTTATAATTACAAGTTGTTCATGTGGTGAAATATCCATTATATTCAAGAATTATATTCATGATGTAGATATCATATATATCAGATATATCCAGTATATACATGCATTTATAACATTAAATAAAATTTAGAGGTAAGAAATTAAATGCACCGTTCGTGGAGATGGTAATCTGTACGTACAATGAACGCTATTTTCATTTCTATTTTTTATTTAATGGAATGAAATTATAATTATATAAAAGTATACTATAATTATAGTATAATATAATTTATAATACCATTTAATACATCCTTTATACATCCCACATATGGCATTAACGATTCAAATCACTTTGAGGGGGCGGTAGTCCGCATTTCCTAAAATGAAATTATCACGTTTACCCATAATGGGAATCATAAAGGTATGCCATAAATGGAAAATACAGAATAATAAGGAAACCAAAAACATCATATATATCACATATAAAAATAGTTTCATCATAATGGCCACCATGAGAGGTGTGAAATGAAAATTGAACAATCATCGTTTCGTGAGGCAGCAATTCACCACTCACAGAAACAGTATGTTCTTTAACCATTAGACAAAGGTGTGTGTAAGTGTAAATAAAATCCGTCTCATAACAACATCCAAGTATAATGAGGATACTGGTGTTGTTAAAAAATAAATAAATAAAAAGAGTTTATGGGGTTGGAGAAGCAAAATAAAACAAAAGGACATTAGAGAAGACATTTCCTTAAAATCGGGTAACTCTTTTTTTTATTTGATCAAAAGGCATCATTGGGAAGAATTCTACCCAAAGTGAGGCTTATAGGAGTAAGAGATTGAAGTTGAGAGAGTATTTGGGTAGAGGTTGGCCGAGCCAAATGGCTTGATGGTGTGAATAAGGTTGTAGTGGTGGGGGCCTTTTATAAGAGGAGAGGAGGGGCACTCTTGGAAAGTCATGAAATGTTACTTTATTATATAATGAGTTTCGAATTTTAAAGGTCCCAAACTTATATAGTTCTAGGATAAGATTATCAGGGTTCGATATATACTCATCCAATAGGTTTTTGACAAGTTTATGTCTTAGATTTTACATTATCTTGTCATTTTATTTAAATCATTAATTAATGTGGTAATCGATGCATCATCATTGTGTCATAAATAATTTAATTTATTTAATATCTATAAATTATAAAAAAATTACCATGATGTAGGAAATCTTCTTATATTTCCAATTAATATTTATAGTCGAAAGGTTAACTTATATATCCCTAATTAATAATTGTATTAGTAAAACAGCACATGTTTGTGACAATTTTATTTTTACTTTAAATACAAAGTTATTAATCTCATTTTCTTACCCATGTGGCTCCATGGGGTCCCCAAGTTGACCCATGGATTTTCTTGGTCGGCCATGACTCAGAAAATAATGGTAGGACAAGTGTAAATGTATTTTCATATTTTTATAATATCATTTTTTCCATAAATTTCACTAATTACCTTTAATCACGATTAATTAAACTTAAAAGTTACTATTCAAAAAAAAACTTATTTTTATCCCATTTAACAACATTTTACTTTCTAATAAGAACCATGTATGTTGGATTTTTGAAAATCAAATCATAGAAGTGGTAATGTTTCATTTAAACGAAAAATCAATTTTTTAACTACCACTTAGTGGTTTCACTATTCATCAAAATTGAAGTTTTTAGAACGATGCCAAAATTTCACCCTAAGATATTATTGATATTACAAATTCAAAAAATATGCCTATTTTAAAAAATTAAAAACATATAATATGCATTAATTAATTTTATAATTAATTCTCGTTGTCACAATAAATAGCTTGTTTTTAAGAAACAATATATATCAAAAGATTGACAATAGTTTGTGTCCAATTTCAAAGTGAAATTAATTCTAATGAGCACCATTGGATAAAATGGTAAAAATATATTCTAATTATACTTTTAAACCACTCATTATTATAATTTATAACTATAAATTTTTTTGATTAAAAAATTTGTTTCTAAGTATTTTTCACTATTCATAAAAAATCAGATGTTCTGAGAAAAATACAAAAAATTCAACATAGGCTAATTTCGATATTAGGAATCCAAAAATGAAGTCAATTTTGAAATATAAAATATATATAATTTCAAAATGTTGGGATTACTATCCATAATGGCGATTTTTATTGGTCACGGTGTGTTAGAATCTCGAACTTTCATACAATCCAAGCTATTTCATTATTAAAAGAGAAGCGTATCGTGGAAGCTCGGGGTGTTACATAAATGAAGAAGTTGGTTTTTTAACTACTCCTCCGTGTTTTCACTATTCATAAAAAAATTGAAGGTTTCTATGAAAATTACAAAAAACACAGAAAAAGATATATTTGATATTCCAAATTCTCAAATTATATCTATTTAATAAAATTACAAATATATAATTTTCATTAATTAATTAAAAATTAATTGTCGTTGTCAAAAAAATAGTGTGTTTTTAAGAAATAATAAATATCAAAAGATTGTCACTTATTTATGTCCAATTTCAAAGTGAAATTACTTCCAATGACCAACATTGGTTTTTGTTATAAAAATATAATCTAATTACACTTTAAAACCAATTATGAATAAAATATATCCTTATAAATAAATTATATTAAAAGAAGGTTTTGAATTAAAATACAATATTTTCATTATTCAATAAAAATTTGAATTTTATCTGAAAAATACCAAAAATTTAACCGAAGTATCTTTTGATTTCCCTATTCTAATGGAGAATTTAATTTTGTCAAATAAAATATATAAAAGTGTCCAAAACATGATTTAAAGAGGGTTTTCCAATAAAATGTGGTAAACGACCTTTTAAAGAAAATTAGAGTATTTATGCTTAAAATTTGATTCATTAACATTTTAAGCCTGTAAATTTTATTAGATAAATGTAAAAACATTCAAAAAAACATGTGTAATAATATTTTAGTTAGTTCTATTTATTCATTCCAATACAATGAATATTATTTGACTTCCATTTAAAATAGTAGTATTATATTATTAATTTTCAGTATAACTCAACATTGTGTGCAACATTACATTTCGATGAAACTCATTGTTACATATCAGGTATGCCATCGAACATATAATCTCATTCAAAGTAAAATTAAAATTTAATTCTCTAATGTTAATAAATATGCAAATTTTATATTCTTTATTTACCTATGATGTTACATCCTTACCTCTTATGGGAATTGAGTTTTTACAATTTTAAAATTGGAATTGGATACGTCATTAAATGTCCCAAATTGAAAAAATAGTTAATAAAACCATCACATTAAGATAAAGAAAGAGAAGTACAATGGTCACTCGAGATAAACCATACTAGGATTCCATGTAGGAAAACATAGATTTGGAAGAGAAGCTAACTCTCATAGATTAATACAGAGTGATGGATATCTTGATCACAGAAAGTTAACCACCACAATACCATAATTTTTTGGTTGGGTAAAATTATGATGATAAGATATTTCTTATAAAATTTTTGCATCAAGATCCTTTTCATAGAGTTGATAAATTATATTTATAACTAGACAAAGATCTTAAGGAAATATACTTGTCTTGTAGATTTTTATCCTTTAATAAAATTCTACCATAAACTCATCTTTTCTATAAATGATAATAATTCAAGATGACTTTCTCACACATGAAGTACTAGAATCAACTTTTAGAGTATCACAAAATATACAAAAGATAAACAATATATTTCACTTATCTTTATACATTAACCAAAACCAAAATGGTTAGTACGAGATTATATAATCCCCCAAAAGGATAATTCTTTTTAAAAAGAAATATTATTCTTAATCTCTTAAATTCGGAAAACAAGACCCAAAGTTCAATAAATACTATTAAATAAACAACTGTCTATAAAATTATTCAAATTAAATCAAACAAATATTGATACCCAAAACATAGAAGGATTTAATCACATAGTCTTCAACAGTAAATCATTACATTTATCATCAAATAAAATCAACTACTCTTAAAGTCTCATACAGATGTGTAATTAACCAAATCACATATTCTCTATGATAGGTTAATCATTTCCATAAATAACCCAAATAGGCATAAAATTTATATACTTCCAAAATAAAATTTTAACCATTATTCCACAAATGAAAACCCATAGTATTCGATTTTCCTTAGTCATATTGTGTTTCCCCAACAAAGAGAATGTATTCCAAAATTTCCTTTATCTCTTAATCAGAAAATCATTTTCCTATACTAAGGATATCCATTTGATAATGCATAAGTTTCCAAAATCGACTTATTCTTGATACATAAAATCATTTAACTAATGTATAACTCATAATAACCAAAGAATTTACATAGTATAGTGGTAGGCGATGTGCCCTTATCACCCTTCAGTTGTTGGTTCGATTCCCATGGAATTTCTAGAAGAGATGGGTTATCACCAATCTTATGGGTTGTCACCTGTCTTATGGGTTGTCCTTTTTAAAAAACGAAAAAATTACCCTCAAATAATTTAACCACAATGGTTTTTTTATATTTATCATTTTCATTCCAACACATTAAGACCTCAACATGTTAATGCAGAATTCTAAATATTTTCACTTTTTTATTTCACCTCCATATGATAAAATAAATTTATTTCCAAAAGATAAGACATCATACCCAGATCATGGTGTCCACATGGTTTCATCATAATATTTTTCATGTAGGTATAATGTCCATGAATTTATATAATGATTTAGGGATCCTTCAAAATAATTTTATTCTTTCATCCAAATACACCTTGTACAACATTGGTCATATTGGTGTTCATAGAAAAAAATGTTTTGGAGAATAATCATGTATAACATATAATTTCGAAACATTTGATAAAACATACTTTTTATAAAAATTTTGGACAGAGTTTGAGTTGGAAAATTCAATCAATGTTCCTTTTAAAATACCATAAGTAAAAGTCAATAATTTAAAAAAAATATTAATAGGGTGCACACATGCCTCCTTCTTCAATACCTTTTTCAAAATCATAATATGCTTCAAAATCCTGTGACAAGGTTAAATATTTGAAAATACCTTGGTAATATTAAACTTTTTTAAAAATATGAAAATATTGAAAAAATAGGATTTTATTAAATACAACCCATGATCCACGATAGTATCGAGGTTTAGTGGAGGTATTTGATATCTCCAACAATTGATTTCTAGTGAGTAGTATGTTAGAAAATGTTTCAGAATATTTTGGGCATGACCTTGCAATAATTATTACAAGAAATTCATTTAGAGAGATAGTAATGTCATTTGAGATCCTCCTCCATCAATTTGTAACAGGATTTCCTTGGTCTAAAAAAGTTATAATATAATTATTTAACTAAAAGAGTAGCCACAAAAACTAACCACAGGTCTAACAAAAACTCCGAACCCTAAATTTGTATAAACCGACCTCTGATACCAACTATATGGCCCAAACCATAAACATTACTTAATATTGAATTATGATAATAATTCACATTGAGGATATTTTTAGTTTTATATTTTTAGATAATTAGTCTATTACTATTACATTACATCCACAAAATTACAAATTTGACACTTCTACACAGTATCGATTATTTTTATAAAATAAAAATTCTTAAAAGAAAACAATTATTATTTTCTATATATCAATATTCTTGAGTTCTTCCATTATCTTACCCTGCCTTATACCATATGAAAAACATTTCAAAAGCATGGGTTGAGAAGAAAAATCTCAGTAAGGGTTATAAAATAATGAAAGAAAACATTAGTTTATCAGTACATACAAAAGAGAAAATATTTAACATACCCCATGAAATAATAAGATTTATAAATAACATATTGAAATAATAAATCATATATGTAACATATGAAATACATATTATACTTACATTGTATCATTCATATCTTCATAGGGAGATACACTTGGAATACCCAACATAATATATTCCCTAAATCTCTTAGGAGAAACATTAACATTTACCTCTTTCACGTTACACAATTAATTGGATAGCTATCACATGCTCACCTACCCTCGGTTTATCATAGACCCACCCATTTATGTATAGATAAAATAATGGAAAGATAACATTTCCACATTTAAATCACATAATATCATTTCAAGATATTGACTTTATTAATGATTTATCAAGCCATTTTGAAAACCTTTTAAAATATTTAATAAAGTGATTTTTTAATCATAGTGTCCCATACCACAATGAAGTATTTGAATGAAATTTTAATTTCAAAACATTCATGTCTATATAAATTAATCCTTAAAACCATTTTACAACATGGACATTAATTTTAATTTTTTATAAGAATAAATCATTAAAACATTTAAAAAAATATTTTAGTTAAAGAGTTCTAAACCAAAAGAGAGACGTTTGAATACAAATAATTGGGGAATAACATTTATCAGAGATTATAATATAAGTAGAATAATGTGATTAAAGGTATATTTTGTTAAAGGGCAGTATACACCCGATATAAAAGTGAATTGGTGTATAAAAGTAGATAATATTCAATGGAATGTAAATTGAGACAAAGTCCCTTACAAAGATCATATCGTTAGATTAAGTACAAATAAATGACGTGATTTTTTGAGAAAAATTATAATACACCCAATATATGTAGATTTTATGTGTAAAACAATAAGAGGTCATTAACACTTATTCATAGCATTATTGAATCTAGAAGTATATGTTTAACCCAATGAATAGAAATTGGGTTAAGAATTTTCCTTATAGAAATTCGACTGCCTAACGACGTCACATTAAAATTAAGAAAATGAGTTGACAATAGAGAAAATGGTTTCTCATAAAATGGACATAAAATTTACATCAATGAGGATATATAAGAACATATCTCAACATAAGAAAATGGATATTTAAAAGACATAAAAGAAGTCTTTAACTAAAAGAGTACGGTGAATGGTTCCCTTACCGATTTGGAAACTTATGAACCATAAACCACATGAAAGTAGGAAAATAAAATGAAGATATAAATTACCATAAAATAAATTATATTAATTAAATAATACAATAATTGGAAGTACATACACCACATAAAAGGAAATAGTGGAAAATATAGCAAGAATATCACGGGAATAAAATGTGAGATTAAAACCCCTTACATAATTGTTATCAATAAAGTCATATGAGAAAAAGTTAATTACCACCAAATGAATCATATAATACCATGAATATATATATACTCGTGATAATATATATCAAAATTCAGTACAAAATACACCACATGAAATTAATAAGGGGTGATCAATGGAAATATCATGAAATTAAAAGTGAGATAAGAAACCCCTTACCCCGTGTCCGACTTGACACATATGTTCCGTGTTATTCATGAATAATAAAATTAAGTTAATTTATACTTAAGAAAAATTTGCAATTTTATTATTTATTTTATTTCAATTATTATATTTCTATAACAATTAGTTAATTATTGGAGTTCATATCATACATTTTGTCGTTGTTCGGAACTTTAGTAAAAAATGAACTTGTTATAATTACAAATTTTCTATGTTGTAAAAAGTACATTATCTCCAGAATTATATTTATGATGTACATATAATATATATCATATATATCCAGTGTAGATGTATTTATAATATTTCATATCATTTGGAGTTATGAAATGAAATGAACTGTTCATGGAGACAGTAGGCCATACGTACGCATGAACACTACTTTCATTTCTATTATATATTTAATGGAATGAAAAAATAATAAAATATAAGTATATTATAATTCCAATATAAGATATATGTAATTAAATTAGTTAACTCCATCCTTTGTTTGATCCATATATTTCATGAATGTGTCATATCACTTTGAGGGGCTGGTAGTCCACACTCCCTTAAATGAAAATTCATATTTTCCCCTTATGGAAAAAATAAAGGTCTGATATAAATGAAAAATAAAGAATTATGGAGACAATATAAATATAATATATATCACATTTAAAGACATTTAAATGTTATTGTCCAGCATAAAAGGTGGTAGGAGATGATTGAACTATCATCATTTCCAGAGGCAGTAGTTCGCCATCCGTAGAAACATTACGTTCTTTACCCATTATAGGGAGGTGTGTGTAAGTGTAGTTAGAATAATTCTCTTAAAAACAACCTAGTATATTATGGATATTGGTTTTGTTATAAATTAAATTAATAAAAATAGTTTAGGGGATTGGAGAAGTAAAATAAAAGAAATTAACTTAAGAGAAGAAGTTACCTCTAAATCAGGAAACTCCCTTTAGTTTTAACCAAAAAGATTTCTTGATTTGCCTTCTGCCTAAGGTAAGGAATATTAGGTGGAAGAGAGGGATCTTGGGTGATTATTTGGGTAGAGTTTGGATGAGACAAGGGGCTTGAGTTTTGTGAGTAATGGGTTAGAGTTGATGGATTTTTATTAGGGGTGGAGGGGCTCTACAAGAAAGTTTAAAAATATTATTTTATTATATAATGATTTTTGTTTTCTAATGTTCCAAAACTTATTAAAGTAAAATATAAGATGACTCTTGTTTGAAATAAGATCATCCATTAAATATTGGACTGTTTTTGGATATTGGTTTCATTTTTATAATCTTATTTATTTAAATCATTCATTAATAAGGTAAACACTCCATCATTATTGTGTCATAAATAATTTTACATATTTTAGGTCTAAAAATTATAAATAAAATAACATGATATAGGAAATATTTTTAGCTTTATAATTAATATTTATAGTAAAATATATATATTATATAACAAACATTTAAATTGTTTTAGCAAAATATTACATATTTATGATGTTTTTATTTTTACTTTCTATAAGAAGTTATTAATATCATTATCATACCCAAATGGTATTAAAAGGACAAAAGTCTAACCCAAGGATTGTATTGGTTGTCCATGACTAATACAATAATGTTATGCCAAGTGTTACGATAATTTTATATCATAATAATATTATTTTTACCTTAAATTACCCAATTTATCTTTATCTCTGTAATTAAAAGTCAAACTTTACTATTCACAAAATTATTTTAATCTTATTGAAATAAATTTTACTAACTAAAAACAACCATGTACATAGGATTTTTGAAATTCATTTCACGGAAGCTCTAAAAATTCATTTAAATGAAGAATTCAGTTTTTTAACTACAACGTAGTGTTTTCAATATTCATCAAAAAATGAATGTTTTCAGAAAAATATAAAACATTTAGCCGAAGCTATATTAGATATTCCAAATTCAAAAATGATATATATTTTACCAAATTCAAAGCATAGAAGTTAGATTAATGAATTTAATATTAATTCCTGTTGTCAAAACAAAAAATATTTATTTAATATATAATAACTACCAAAAGATTGACACTTGTTTATGTCCAATTTCAACGTGAAATTACTAACAAGGACAAAAATTGGATAAAATGGTAAATATAAAATCTAATTTCACTTTAAAAAAATAAAAAAGTGAATCTAAACTTATAATTAAATTATATTAAAATTATTTTTTGAATTAAACTACAACATTTTTCACTATTCATTAAAAAATGAAATTTATCAGAAAAATACAAAAAATTTACCTAAAGTAAATATTGATGTCCCGATTCTAAAGAAGAATTTTATTTTCATCAAATGAATCATATAAAAGTGACCAAAACTATATTTAAATAGGGTTCTCCATCAAAAGGCTGTAAATCATCCTTTTAAGATATATTAGATTATTTATGCATAAAATTAGATTAATTCACATTTTAGGCCTCTAAATATTATTGGATAAATGTAAAAACACTTAAAAAACTTGTGTAATCATATGTAGTTAGTTATTATTATTCCCCCCAATAAAATTACTATGTGTTAACTAAAATATTAAATAATAATATAATATAATTTTTTTGAGTATAACTCAACGTTGTTTCCAACGTAAGATTTCATAGAAACTCGTTGTTGCGTATCAAGAATACCATCGAAAATAAAATACCCATTAATGTAAAATTAACATTTAATTCACAAATTTTAATAAATATAAAAATGTTATATTATTTATTTACCTGGTATGTTACAATAGTAGTGTAAAAAATATATAATCTATGTCATGTGATACTATCCATCCAAACAAGGCTCACTAGATACAATATTCAAGCTACCATAATGAAGAGAAACTATAAAAAGAAGTGATCAGTATGATATAGTACTTTCTAACCATTTTAATCTAATATCTATACTAGAGATATCTATAAAACAATGTAAAATATACACAAATGACATTACATGTAATCAATTGTGTGACATCCATCAAATCAACAATAAATTGTAAAAAGTGTCCAAAATGGGTATGTTGTGTAACGAAAACTGGCAGAGCGTGATGTTCCAAATACAATGTATAGAAAACCAAGACTTCCATGTTGAATCCTAGGATAATATCAATAGAAACTCAGTAATGAATTGGGTGGAATACAATGGGAATGTCAACAGACCATGTCAAATGCATGTCAAAGCAAGCTGGATCCCTAGAGTTTAAAGCTAAATACATCCTATGGAATCGGGATCGATGGAAAAAGTAGGTCTAATGCATCCACTACCATATTCAAGGACAATGGAGTAGAAATGTTAATAACATCCCACAAAATCATGATCCAAGATATATAATACGAAGGTATCTTCTACCATAACCAATTAATTATCTCATTGAATTAACTAATTCATAACCAAATACATTCAATGAGTTATATGATCTCATTTCTAACATTTCTATAAAATCCATTTAAACAATTAAATAAATAACACCATGGTAGAAAATGGATAGAAGACCAAAAATCTCTCTAATCATTTCAATTGAAATTCCATTTAATTTAAAAAGTATCCCTAGAGAATCATGAGATCACACACTCATAATGTAGTGGAATAGAAGAGGTTTGATAAAAATGAACAACCCATGAGTGACCTAGCATGGAAAGAAACCCTCCAATAATATCAAAGGTACTAATTGGATTTCAAAAGTAGTTCTAATTAATTTAATCAATGCATTCAATTATTTTTACAAGAAACATAATAATTTGGGGATTACAGAACCACTAAAACTAAGAATATTATACACCAAAACATTAGTTAATGATATAAACCACATATGTAGGTCCGTAGTAGAGAAATCATCCAAAATTGACCTCTGATTTAGTTAATATCAACAGAAACTTATTAATAGAAGAAATTACTAAAAATAAGAAAGATCATATTACACCATCATGACTCATTTGAAAAAATGTATAATAAATAATAGGATAATATAAATAAAAAACTAAACGGCTTGGATCTAAAGAAACCGATGTCACTTTAATCCATGTTTGAAAAATGTAATGGTGACTTAGCCTACAACAAGGATTAATGAAAGCCCCCACCCCACCACTCAAGTATATCCACTAGAAGGAAAAAGATGATGGAGATTTTTCATTAAGGAGATAAAAAACAAATACAAAATTATAACTATTTAACTTGGTTTCATGGATTGTCCAAACTATGCACCAACCATGTTTCCTTCACTCTCTTAAATGGGATCCCATATAGTTTGTGTTCCCAGATGGAATACTGACATGAAAACTATGTGTTAAGACTATATTAAAAACTGTATGCATCTAGGACCAGAGTTGAACCCTCTTTATATGGTTTTCCAAACCGTGAAGCCTCTTATAGCCAACTGATCAGGCCATCAGAGTTACTTCTAACCACGTGGCTTGGTTTGTACATTTTCTCTTAACAGTGCGACCCAACATCCTTTAAAAAAATCCAGGGTCATGCCTTTAACAATCATGAGATACCCCTGCATATCCCATTGTCTCATTAGGCATCAAAATATATTAAAAACATGTTAACAGGAAAATAGAATTATTTTTACCACATATGAAACATCTAGATCTTATAGACATGAAAATATTTTGATTCCCATCAGTCAATGAAAAGTGCCACATGAATATCCGGGGAAAATGAGATTGTGTTCCTTCTATATTGGTCTTTTATATATATTTACAACACTATTTTTAGTCATTATTTCATGTTGATTCCTCCCAAAATATACTATAATTTTTCAGACAAGAATATATTTATTTATTATAAAATAAGATATGGTTAATTAAATTCCACAACATAAGATTTTTTAGGTAACTTATATTTCATGAGGATTCAATTTCATCAAAAAGTTATGAATATAATCAATGGAGGTAATATAAATTCCATACAAGATTTTTTCATGATATAACCGCATTGAAAATTCAATTTTTTTGGTATTAATAAATTCTAGAAATATAATAGTTGTGTTGTAATATATTAATTTTTTCACACTCTCAATATCATCATAGTCATGTTTTTCTTCATCTGTACTGATATAATTTTCCTTTTTCACTATCATTCTATATTTTTTATGATGAAAATTAATTATCTGATCAAATATTCAATTCTCAATACCACTTATTTCTTTCCAATCATGAACAATAGATGATTTTCTCATCTATCCATTTTGATACCAAACATAATTGTTTAATTTATATCCATATTATTTTATATAGTAGCTAACCTATTACAAAAACCATATGGTCTTCAAAGGCAATTATAACATAGAAAATGTATACAACCTCTATCAAAAGAATTGTTAATTGAAAAGGAATAAAATATATTTGTATTATTTTGAAGATCTGTTGAAATCTAATTATTATGATACATCCATTTCTTATCGATTTTATTGCAGGAAAAAGTTGTATTTAAATAAAAAATGTAAACCATAAATAAGAAAATTACAACCAATTTTAATATTAAAATCATTAAATCATATTAGTATATAGCCAAAAAATAAAACTAGAAACAACATATGAAATAACGGATTCCTACAACTTAAATTCCAAATACGGTATAAAATGTGGAATGAGAAAAAATTACAACCTGTTCCAATTAAATTAAAATATATTTTAAATAAGTTTATTTTAAAACATCCAGTGATTCAATATAACATTACTCCACTTAAATCTACATGGTTTTTTAAAAGAAAAATTTTACTCAAGAGTAAAAACAATGAGTCACTATGCATCAAAACAAAAAAAAGGGTATAATATTGTAATAAAAATTATTCTATAATTGATATAAATAAAAATATTCATTCAATAATAATATTATAGAAATTAATATTTATACAATAACAGAAATAAATCCAAAATGTAATAAAGTTTAGGAAAGGATGAAGTTAAAGAATATATGAAATTTAATAAAAACCCTGTTATGATAAATTTGACATATCTATGTAAGAATAAAAAATGAATGACTTGTCTCTATATGTAGTCCTGAATAATATACAATGATCATCCACTAACTCTAATAGTAACATTGAACTACCAAGATCTAAGCATTCAAAGTCCACATAGATAGAGAGTGTGCATACATTTTGATAAAGATAACTTCTACAAGGATTCTACTAAATTCTGCATTCGTATCCATTATAATACAATTCATGATATACTAGTTTCAAATAAACCTATTAAACTACAATATTAGTTTTCGACCAAAAATTGAATCATAAAAGTATAAATATTCCATATCTTTTTTAATACATTAATGTAATCCTCTTTTAAAACATATATGGATACACATTTCCTGATATATAATGAAATATTTAAATAGATAGGAATCATATTTAATTTATGATGATTCAACATGTCTTGTAATGAAAATGTTCATGATTATTATGGAATATAAATTTAAAAGGATCATATTTTCATTCATATAGAGAAAACATTGGGCTAAATAGAAATGTGGATTTCATTTAAACATCACCATACATCCAATGAGTAGGATTATAAAACAATGGAAATAACTTTTAAATTACTTTTCATATAAATACATCAGGAATATAAATGATTTTCAAATTAATAATCCCCATTATAATTGAAATCATATCAAACAAAATTTCATACAGGCTAGTAACTATGTTTCTATCATATGTTCCCAAACATTTGTACATGTTCTCTCCCATAAATTATTCTAAATAATCACAAGAAAAATAATAACCCCATAATATATTAATATATATAAGTAAATTAATTAATTTCCTAATCATTTAATATATAATTAAAATAATATTATTGTATTTTTGTAAAATTATAAGATAAATGAATTAAATCCATAATGAAATCCATTAAAATACAATTTATTATAAAATACTACAATAAAAATAACTTAAACACATCTTTCATGAAATATTCCAGTTGAATCATGACATAACATTATCTTAGTTAAGTTTTTATTCATATAGAAATTAAAATAATACTCATTAGAAGCATGGAGGATTTAGAACTCAATTATACAATTTTAAGGAAGATTGGAATAAACAACCCCAAAACAAGGAGAGAACGTATGAGTATAAGAGAGCACATGAAATCTCTCACATAGAAGAAGAGAGATTATGGATCATAGGTGAGGACGGAAGGACGAGTGTTATGTGAGGAATCTATAACAAATGTTTCTAATAAACCGTTGGTATAAGGTGGGTTACACCAATGGCTTGTGAAACTCATTTGTATAACATTATATATACCCATATTTAATAAAAAAATTGGTATAAATTGATTAGAGTAGTAATATAACTACTATTATAGTAAATGTTTTGTATATATTATTGGGAATATCCCGATTTTTAGTAGTGTGGGAAAATATTAATGTAAATTTATTATTAGATGATACATGTATGTTATCCTTGAATTTTTTTTCATTTTAAAAGATTTAATTAAAAATAATTTTTATCAACTTTATATGTATAATAATATAAAATTACATAAATATTTTATATCATAATTTTAAAATTAGTAAATATGTTTAATTAAATTTTTGGGAAAACAGTTAATTTATCCAGTTAAATATTTGTTACCATGATAAAATTGAAAATTCTCTAAGGGTGATACTTCTAAAAATATTATTCTTTTTAAATTAAATTTGATCTAATTATTAAATAAATACAATCTTAATATTATTAAACATTTATATAAATAAATTAAAACTCATTTATTCAGTATTCATTGTTAAATATGATTAATAACATATACTAATCAAAGAGAAATGTTTCTACAAAACTGTTTTTAAACACATTATACCATTTCAATTAAAATTCAATTTATTATATTTATAAGATGAGTTAGATTAAATGGAGTCTTAATATATATTTCCAACATTTTAATTCATTAATATAGGAAACCTTATTTATTTTTTTAATTTAAAATAATTAACTTTGTTTAATTTTATTCAATATTTGTAAGGGTTAAATTCGGTAATCTAAGGTTGATAAAATTTTAGATGATAAATTTGACAAATATACCTTTTATAATTTTTTTTCATTTTTAATTCAAACATAATTTTATCACCAACATCACATAACTCACCTAACTATCATGAAATTCCATTCTTATCCCATACATAATTTTCTTTTCTAATGATTGGTCCCTTTTTTCACCTATAAAATGGTTATCACATCCACCCACCACAAGACACACTTATATTTCGAAATACCCATGATAATATAACAAATTTACTTCCTTTAGATCTCATTGTATGTATTGGAATACACACTCTTCAATAATGTTACCCAAATCCTTCTTTCCCAATGGAAACATCATGAGAAGATATGAATTCAGAACTGAAGTATTACCTAGTCTTTAAGTTCCTATCATAATCCTCCCTCTACTGACCTCCAAACACATACTAAAAATATGTATATAATGTAATAAGTATAAATAATAATCTAGTATTTTATTATATTTATGTTATAACCATTATATATTCTCCACCAATTCAATTAAAAAAATGTTGGTCATGTGCATGTGAAGAATATCACTACCATAGATAAAACACAACATTTTTCATCCCCACCATTGAAGGGTTGTTTTTGAAATTTTTTTATATCATATATATGTTACTTATGTGATTATGTATGTTCATGAAATATAAATTTTAAATTCTATAAAATATTATCTAAAATAAATTGTTGTAAAACAGACCACATAAAACAAACATAAAAAGTGGAATGTCGATTTACTTGTAAGTGAAAACATATATTTGGTTTATATTATTCATGTAAATCATATCCATTATGATTAATCAAAATAATATAATATAATAAATTTGATTATAATTTTTATAATCACATTTTGATAAATTAATCTCCTTCATAGCCATACCCTCACATAGATCATAGTGCGTTCTTGTTGGTTTTGTTTAATAACATGAAAGTAAAATGCAATATATTTATATAACATTGGGATTTAGAAACACAAAACTTCATATTAATAATTAAACAATAATAATTTTTTGTTTTAAAAGTTATAAATAATATTCATTGAAATAATTAATATAACTATATTATTATAAAACTAGTTAAATACGAACAATATTACTCACAAATGATATTTATAATAGATAAAAATAACTAACATATATTGATAATATAATTTTGAATGAAGTTAAAAAATTATATATATATATATATATTGATAATTTAATGAAAAATATGAATAATAAGATTATCTTTTTATAGAAGAGGTTATACTATGATCCAAAACGTAATATTTTGAGATAAATATTTCGTGTTTCAAATTTAATTTATTATCCATATCTATTATTGTGAACCATGAAATAATTTAAATAGTGTGATTTTAACATAATGAATGCATTTTACCATATTTATGTAATTAATAAGGGTTTTATATGCATATAATTTTATCGTTTTAAATGGATTTCAATTCAATGTATAGAGTGGTCAGTAGTTCTTGGTTAACTCAACTCCATTCATTTTGTTAAAATGATTCCTTTTTAACCTATTTATTCAATGAATGATTTTTTCCACCAAAATATTATATTTATTTTTAATTTATCTGAATATATATATAAAGATTAATTTTATAAATAATGTGTTTACCATGATAAAAATCTTCCAAAAAAGTTCATTGATGTAAATAAATCATCCTTTTTTATGATGATTTCCCGTACTTGCCCATAATTTTTCATTTATGACAATGTTTTATTTTATAAAAGGATACATGATTACATTTGATCTCATTTGATCATCATATTTACTATATCATATTCTTTTATGTATTTTCTAGTTATTATTATTTATTATTTGTGTTATTAAGAGGGATATTTGTAATTTTCAAAAAAATATTTCATCCTTAAAAATAAAATGTTTTACACTTCACAAAAAAATTATATTGTAAACCATGATTCAATTTCATAGAAATATTATTGAATTTTATTTTGAATATTAAATGTCTTCCAATGTTTCCATTTCATATTTTTATAACCTTTATGTCTTTTTCAATGATACTTTTTTGAGGATTGAATTTACAATTGAAATGTTTTCCAACATATTTACCTATTATTTTTGTGAAATCTATTTATTTTCAAAGAATAATTATTTATACATCTCCCCAAATATTTATTTTATCTTATATTAACGTCTAAAAAGTGACATTTCAAAAAATAATTTCTTTTCCAAGTGACCAACAACTTCAAAAGTTTCACCCAAGATAAATGTGTTGTCTAAAACTGTATAGTGTTTTATTAATTTCTTTACAATTTATAAATAAAATTTTAATTATCATGGATGTTATTTTTCATTAATAAACCTTTAAATGTTCTTATAAAATCAACTTCTTAAGGTGACTGAGTACTTTGTGTGAACATTATATATTTTAGATATGAATTTTGGTAATACCATATAAAATTGATTGAAAACCCATTTTTCATTCCACGGGTTCTTTATGTTGTGATGAATATAACCCATTTAATTTCCACTGATATATCGTGATATATTTATTTATTTATGTCTTATGTAACACATATAAATGGATGACTATGAGTGACATCCTATATCATAATCAATTTTATTAGTTATGGTTTTATACCTCACTGGGTAATGATGGTGGGCATGGGCATTATTAATATGTGAAACGTTAAAGAGGTCATGTGTGACCATAATGACTTTTCCCAAAATATTGAATGTGAATGGAATGGGGTTTTCTTTGTTCAAAATTATAAAAATACGTATACTTATGCCTATGTCGTGTCATATATTATACTTTTATGTTATGATCTAAATCACATGTTTAATAAATTAGGATTTTGTACTATTTTCCAATTTTATATGTTCTTCTTTTCAGATTACATTCATTTCAAAAATAACTTATAGAGAAATCTTATTATCCCATGTTCTTTGTAATAATACCATTCTCTAATATTCATGTTTTATCTCATTCTTATAATCACACAATTGATTATATTTTCATATGTTTTCCCTATCTATGCAATCCAAATCACCACTTTCTAATGTTTCCTTTCCTTGGGTTTTAAAGATGAGTGTAACCAATGTTAATTTGATAAGAGAGTTTAGTATTGAAATATTATGAATAAATGATCACAAGTATTATATAAAAAGATTCATATATAGTTGATATTAAAAGAAACTAAACCATATATTCCTGGGATTTGCTGATTATTGTGAGATATAATGATTATCTTATGGTAATGATGTAAAATAAATATAGTTTTTATTCAATTTGTTTCAAATATATGTTATTTTGGAACCATACTCGAGAATTCATGTCCGAGGAATATCAATACATATATACCCCCCGTGTATCATATGAAAATATGAGTAATTGTATGATTTATTTTCCTATGCAATATCAAGAGTTTTAAAATACTATATACATTACTCATGCATTATTGATTCTCATAGGATAGATTGACTAAATTAATAAATAGATTTTCAATCATTCTTCTACATTGATGATCGATTCAAAAGTCACTCATATAGATAAGAATTCATATCACATGTAACTTATCTCAGTATGAAAATACCCTTCATCAATCTATCTTAATAGAGGTCCTAGATATAATTCTCATATATGAGAGCATAAATTCAATCATGTGTTACCCTCAATTGAAGACACAGTTAGGAACATACCCAACTATCCCCCATTTAGATTATATAAAGGAACAAATAATAAATGTATCAATTTAGAAAGGATAACATGATATATATCATGGTAACCTCATCTATGAGGTTTCAATATGTAATGTTCTACCCTATATTTCAAATAAAATAGTTCATAATACCCCATGTTTTATAAATGGTTAATAAAAAAAATCTAATTTTTGTATTCTTAGTATATTCTATATATCTATTTTAAATTATTCTTATGATAAATTATAATTCGGTCAAATATATAATACTCAGTGAAAACATTGATTTGGGATAAATCAAAGACATACATTGATAGGTAATTTTTCGATACATTTCATATAATATATAAAACAAATTTGGTTTAATTATAATGTACACACATGCTTTTTAATAAGATGATATATTTTATATTTTTATAATACTTAAATTATACAAGAAAAACATACACTTGAAACTAAATAATGATATACCATATGAGATACCATAGGACTGGCCTTATATTACTGCACTTTTTAATTTTTTTAAACTCATTAAATCTCCATGTCTATCCTACCACATATCTATGTGACCATATGGTAAATGATTAAAATATTAAAAGTATTTTTAGAATTAAATAAATAGTGTTAAATGAGTCAAATAACATTTTAGGACGACAAATAATTCTCATATTGGCTCAAAAATTAATTTCTACTATGAAGACATTAATCAAGGTTAAACAATTTAAAACTGTTTAAAAGTGATTTTAAATGAATTTAAAATATTATAAATAAAATAAAAAACGCATTTCTACATATAATATATTTTAATTCATGTAAGAAATATATGGAATAGGTATCCAATAGGGTTTTTTTCATGACGATTTTATTAGAAACCATATTGGAAAATTCCAATATATTGGGAAAGAAAAAATAATTCAGAACATGAGATAGAAATATGATTAATTTTTTGTTGCTAACTCTCAAAATGATTTCATGTAAATAAATTCATGAAAGAAATTTTTTTCCCATTAAATATGATAGGTGAAAAAATTATTAATGGATATTGATGTGAAACAATGTTTGGAATTTAAATTTGCTATTGATAGTTCACTAAAAATCAGAGTGGTCGGTTCTGTTAACATTAATTAAAAAATATAAAATCCTAATATGCATTGTATTTTAATATATTAATCACAAATTATTGAGACTTAACCCCACAGTAATGATTATAATGATATTATTTTCATTAAAAACTCTAGTATCATCAAAATATCATTGTACGGAATGATATTTATAAAAGGAAAACTAATGTGGAAATTTATTTTAAATTAGTATCCCTACAAATTATTTCTATTTTTCTCCAAGAATTAAAAATATTTGTTTCATTTAAAAATTTGAATAAAAGGTAGATGTAAAAAATGTAAAATAAAAATTTAAAAATTAGTGAGAGACCATCTTTAGTTGAAACTAGAGAGAGATGATTTATTTTTAAATTTTAAAAAGGGAAAAATAGTTAATGAAACCAACCAAAGAGTATATATAAAGTTTAATTAGCCAAATTATTGTATTCACAAAAATTTATATTGTCCAAAGAGACAATGTTATGACATTGGTGATTTTTATTTTATCATATTTATCGATGAATGTATCCAAATGAATAATTTTATTTTTGAGAGTTATAAATTTGATGTAATTAATATTTTATAAAAATTTATAAAGAATTATGAGAAAAAATACGGTGTTTACATAAAAATGGTGATATATGAAAATTTTAGGAAATAAAATTGTTAATATTTGTAAAAATATTTAGATATCTCCCTACACTCGCTAGTAGTATGATATATCTTAAAGGAATAATATGAGTCTAGTTTATAATAGTAGAAAGTGTTTGTTAAAAGAACACTCTAAATTATTCATGGAGGGAAGCTATATGTAATTACCAAAAAAATTGAATTTTTTATTTTAATAGACTTGATACACATAAGAAAAAATTTAATATTTTATATAATTAATGTCCAAAAATGAGTTACTTCAATAATTTTTATATTTCTTGTTCTTTTAAATTTAAAAATTAAAATCATTAAATTTTTTAATAAAATGCTAATGATGGGATATTTATGTGGTACTAATATATTGAAAGATATATAGGTAATAAAATAAGAGTTTTCATAGAATTTTTTATTATTTTGCTATAGTATTTGTTGAGAAAAAATGGAAATATTTATTTATAGATGAAGAATAATTTTAAAATATTGAAGTAGACATCATATATGTTTCTGATAAATAAAATGAAATTGTTTATGAAAATGAAAAAAATTATTAATATAGATTTTAAAAATACTATTGATAAAGAGAATGAAATTATATTACAGAAATAAATGCACTAGATATTAAAAAAATGATGATTAATTTATTATAAATAGTAATTAAAAATATAGTATAAAAATATGAATAATATTGTATCTTTTGAATAAAACTATAATTATCTCATAAATTGATCCAAAATAATTATTAGATAAATTGATCATGAATTGTGTATAGATAATATGAAAAATTTTATTGATATGATAGAGAATAATACGACTTTAGATATTATACATACCCATGATGATACAAAAGAGAAAGGTACAAATTGGGTATTAACATATAAATTAAATAATGATTTTCAGGTGTTAGGAACCAATTACACATTTTTTGGGAAATGTTATTATTTAGGGAAATGAAAATATTATATTATGTGAAATTTTAACTAGTAGAAAAGGTATAGGATATAATAATTTTTTATTGTGAATTCTCATGGACACAATAATTTTTTTCTAATGGATCTGATATTGTCCTTTTTAAAATAAGATCAAGAAGAAAAGATTTTCATTGAGTATCCCAAAGGCTTTATTCTACATTGATTTGGTTGTTTGATATGAAGGTTAAGAAGGATTTATATATAATAAAATAGGATCTTAGAACCTATAATATTTTCATTTGTAGGGGTACTAGAATCAAATGAAATTTTCCAAAATAACGGTTGATGTCATGCATTTTTAAAAGATATGTGAAAACATACATTGATTGTTATAGATTATATAGATGATATAATATTTGTGGAAGAGAAAGAGACATTATGCTAAGAGTTTTTTATGAACTTTGAGATACAAATTTAGATGTATATACTATATGAGATGATTTATTTTGTGGGATTATAAATTACATAGTAATCTAGTGATCCATTATGAAGAGAAATTTTCAAGGGAATTGTGGGAGAAATTTTTTATAGAGCATTTTGAAGAAGTTTAAACACCAATGATTATTTGATATAAACTACGAATAAATTATAATGAAATTAGTTTTAATTACCAATAATATAGTAGAATAATTAATATTTTTATTTATTAAATACCATAATGAGATGATATAGCATATATAATGACTCCTTTTGGAAGATATTAAAGTGATCTTATAGATTCATAAAATGATTGAGAAAAAATCGTTTTCAGAAAAGTAAAAGGTAGTTGATGTTATGGTCTACATTAAAAAAGAAGCGTAGAACACGTTATTTCAGGTTTCATAGATGTAGTATAGCCTTTTGACTGCACTAAAAAAATATACATCTGGTGGGAATTTCATTCACGGTGAAATATATGTTAGATTGTGTATTAAGAAGTATTAATACATTTTTTAATAAAATTAGTGGAAGAAATTATTATATGAACAAAAATAAGTATATAAATTATATCGATGAAATTATAGTTGGAATATTTTATGGTACATGTTCAGAATATCTTGATAATTTATTAATAAAATCATATTTGTATTTTAATATCAAAAAAGAATGTTAAAAAATATAGATAACAGTACAATGATATCGAGTATAACTTCCTCAAATAAATAGTGAAAATTGGATTCGTTGAAGTAGAATAAATTTACACCAATGATCAAATTATAGATTTATTTACAAAACGACACTCTAAGAGGGAGTTTTTATGAATTATGATAAAAAATTTATGTCTATAATTACCCTCAGATTGGAGGATGAATAAAATCCCACCTTAACCATGATTTTGAAAATATTTTCAATGGTGAATATTAGTACAACTACTTCATTATTTTGTTTGGATTTGAGTTTTGGCCCTTAAAAATAATTCTTATGGAGGGATATATGAGATCATCGATAGATTGAGATAACATCTAATCCACTAGACCAAACATTTTTTTTCATTTATATAAGGAGTTATCTCATAAATTTTTCCCTATACAGTGGTGTGTTGTCAGAACACTTAACATTGGGATAAGATTTGATATGATAATTTTTTAATAGATATGAGAGGTTTTAAATGACTTACATAGAGTATGAAACACAAAATAAATGTGATATTAAAGATACTATGGGAAATTTTAAAGGTTCATATTCATTATAAAAAATGTATGTGAACTAATGAAAGATGTTGAGATAGTCCAAGATTTTTTAATACTATTTTGGAGTTGTTTTTCAGAAAAAGGATGTACTCTAAGTTGTTTTGGGAAGCTATTGTGTGTGTTTTAGAATAAACATGTTTTAATTAATATGAATATAGTACTGATAAAAATTTAATTGATTTCTTTCTAAAAATACATTTCATATTAATTTTTTCATGAGTTCAAAAAACTGAAACATTTTGATTTATTCTTACAAATTTAAATGATAAAATGAGTCTTGGATGATTTTATAAGACAATGATTATTTTTTAATACATGCATTGTTTTTATATGACATTGTTTAGATTTTATGATTCTATATTAAAATTTTTACGACATTTAAGGGTTTTTAATTTCATTAAGATCATATAAGACATTTTTTAGTTTCATATAAATCTTGAAATATCTTTTAAGAATTAAATATTTTATACGAAAACTTTGATATCTTTCAATATTTTTTGAATATAGTAAGAGGAAAAATGTGGCCAATTAATAATCATATAATACCATTTCGATCATATAAAAACTTATTTATACCATGAAAAATAATCCAAGTTAGGAAAATAATGTTTCTTGTGAAATAAGTATTAAAATTTACCATAAGTCTCTATAACATAGAAAATATATGCGAAATTAAAAATATTATTGAAAATAATTTGGAAAGATAAATGAGAAGATATTATGTATATAATAAATTAAGATAAAAAATGAAAATAACATTTTTGTGAATCCAGTTAAGAACATTAATGTCATTTTATGGTGATACTATTCATTACATGAAGTATATTGAGAAACATAATAGTCAATGTCGGTTTAGTGAATCTAGAAGATGAGAACACTTCTCAATAATTTTGGACTTATGAAAATGAAATATTTTTTTATTTTTTATTGACTTCTAATAATAATATATTAATTAATTTAATATTTATCGGCTAAAATTATATGATATTAGAAAGTGGGTATTAAGAGACTATAAAAAGAGATAAATTGTTAAATGGGAATATAATATTTACAGATTTTTGAAGTATTCCCACATGAACAACTGAATATGAAAATTCACGGGGAGCATATTATTCCTTTGAGTTGTGAGAATTATTATGAATATGATCAACCATTTTTTTAAGAACATAATTAATTAAAAAATATAGAGAAACACCCTATTTATTGGAGTAGGTTCACTCAAATAAATAAAATTAAAGAAATAGATTCTGGTATGTTGTGATTTTGTGTGAGAATACAGACTATTTTTGATTTTTTAGGAGTGTCCATGTTGCCTATAGAACCTGACTATATAATGATTTCATATTGAGTAGTAGATAATTGATGTATATTATAGAGTAATAAATTTAGATTGATCTGATTTCATTTATAATTATATTTATTTGGAGATCTTAAAGGGGTGATTATATTCTATTTTGATTATATTAAAGATCAAATAAAAAGATTATCACCACTAATTTTTAATTTAATATTGACCCTCTTATAGTCATTATCACTATGTTATTATATAATTTTCATTAATTGTGAGATATTTTGAAGCATAGTGGGATACTATGAGAGTTTGTGATGAAATTTCAGATCGAGATTATAACTATTATAAAAACATGTTTTTATAGTGTAAAATATATGAGTTTAGATAAAAAATGATCATATTATGTAACATGTAAAACCATTTTGACTAATCATCATAAAAATTTATTATGCCTTGTTTTATTTTCATTTGAGTTTAAATTATGAAATATTGACAGTGAAATATGAGAGAATTACATTCTAATAGATTATATAGTTTTATATGGGATGAATAAATTTAGAAAGAAAGAAAAAATAACTCATAAATTCATTCTTAATGGGGAAACACATACATGGGGCACTGCAACTGGTTTTAAAGCACTCAGGCTGCCTTTGTTTGATCTATTTTATTCATGAAAAACATTATTTGAATTATATCAATAGTATGGGTGTCCAAAAACATTGATGATCAAGACTAACATGGATGTAAGAATAGTATGCGACTTTATCTTCTATTTATTGTATTTAAAGTAAAGATGTAGAAATAAATGGATTTTCACCCATTGAGATAAATTATCCATGGTGTTAATCTAATTAGTGAAATTTCATAGAATAAATAAAACACTAATATACTAGAAGAGTTTAACTAGTTGAAAAATATTACATAAATTTATGAATCATAAAATAAATAATGTAATCTTAGAGAAATGAAAATGCTGTTACGAAGGAAAGGTCAAAGACAATGAAAGTAACCTGAAAATTTGGAGGAGTATATTTGAAGATTTGATTTTAGAAGATGAATAAAGCATTAATAAATAATTTAAAAAGTTAATGATATTTTCAAATGTATATGATTCTAAATAGAAAATGTGGATGTCATCCTAATTATTATAATATTGATTTGAAATTTTATAGATCTACTTTATTCTAAAATCATAGATCTATATGATTTAGAAAATTGATCCCTTAATAAATATAAAAATATTTCCATTACTTATGATATAATGAATATTATTTATTTTAGAATTAATATCATGTGTGAGATAGTATTTTAGGTAATAGTATAATGAAAACCCAATGATTATGTGGATGGTGAGTAATGTGAATATAAATAATTGGAAGATTATAGAGACTATAAGGTAATTTTGGATACTATTTAAAATAAATTTTAAAAAGTAAAATATAAGTATTAAGGAACACTCCCATTATGTGTCTAAAATGTGTTGGAATAATTTTATTTCTAAGGAACTTCTTAATTGGGAAAATTTGTTAGCATGTGATCTACATAAAATATTTTAAACATCAAAAAATTATGTCAGACATAATCTAAAAATAATTAAAAAAATATAGTGAATGTTTGAAATGTTTTTCAAGGATTAAAAGAAAAACCAATGTGAAAACAGACTCATTCTGTTTCAATATTTCATTATCCAGAAAAACAAATGAATTTGGGGGTGGGGGGGTTATGAAAATTCTAGAAGATAACATAAAACTAAATTATATATGAAAAAAAATTGTTGATGTCAATATATATAGAATAAGATCGAATTCATAGAATAGATACATAGAATATGTTTCAAATATAGTCATTTTTATAATGAGATGATAAAATATATTCATTTAGAAATCTTATAAATTGAGAATGTAAAAGTACTTTAGAATAAGAAGAAAAAAAAAGATAAGTCTTTTTGTACTACTGTTCTAACAAAATCAGTAATGTGAAACAAGTCATGGATTATTTATTGTTGTTGTTGATATGTTATGGACGGTGGATTAAAATTAATATAGAACATTAAAGATAATAATGGATGGCAACATGATTTTGAAGATTAAAATTAATTTAAAATTTTAGGATTTGTTTATATTAACCTTGATGACCAAAAACAAAAGTAAAATGATGAAAACTATGTTTAAGTGATTCAACATAATCTGATGTGTTTTACGTAACATTGGGGTGATTTAAATGCGGAAATTGTTCTAAATTGTCATCTATTATAAAAAACATAATATATAGAATGATAATATATAGAGGAAGAATAACTAGGGGTAATTTATTTCAAATCAGTGATCTTAAAAATTCAAATTATTTGATTTCCACATAAGAAAACAAGATCCAGAATAAGTGTCTTGGAAATAGTTTTTAAACCTGGATGAGTAAAATAATATAATGTTATCTAGATAGATCTAATTGAATTGAAAATTCAGAGTGATAAGGCATGTGAAGAATTATTAATGTAGAAAACAATTTATGATAATAAAAAAAGATATGAGAAATAGTGCAATATTACACTTGAGAAAATTTGTCACACCATATGTGGGAAAGAGAATTATAATTTTATGATATTTTATTTCAACATTATTATATACATTGATGAAATATCCCAGAATAAAGAGTGTTATGTTTATGGGGATTACATATGATGAAATAAATGTATTCATAATTAATAGATATGTTGTTGATAAATATTTGGGAGTCCAAAATAAATGGTTGAGATATGAGAATGGTGGGTAACAAAATTGTAATTATTTAGAAAAATAACATGAATATAATGGGACCAACCGCCAATATAGTGAATCACACTAATCCCAATAAAATGGTGTAGTGTAAATTAAGAACATTATTATATTTGATATGAAAAGAAAATTTCTATATAAACAGAATCAAGATATTATTGTAGAGGGAGCTATTTAAAGAATAGTTCCTATAAAGAAAAGGATGTTTATAAGAACGTATTTACACATGAAATGATTTGAAATGGAAAACATGAAAATTATAATAGTAAACTATATCACCGATTCTTGTATCCCTTGATATATGATGATTGTAAGTAAATATATATGAATGTTTTTAGACTAGAATTAAGAATGATTATTTAATGGATTACAGTAATGATGAAATGGATATAGATACTACAATAAGAGGTTTTATAAATAGGTTAAAAATATTAATTTTAAAATTATGATGAATAATTTGAAATCAAATTTGGAAAATAAAGTTTAATTTGAAAATAATAAAGTATAAATCAAATAGTAATTCTGTAAATAGAATATGAAGTACACTAATAAGTAACCAATTAATATTGATGAAGATTCAGAGTAAACCTTTATTAAATGTAAAGAGGATGAAATTTAGATATCAAATAATTAGACATTAAAAAAGAATATTGATTCAAAAAATATCATTGGAAATAATGATGTCGTTGTGTGAAAAAAATAATATTATGTCTTGAAAATAAAAAAGTACTTCTCTTATAGATTGAGGTAAAAATTGTTTTAGTTTTTTTGAGAACGAGGAGTAGAAATATGCTTCGAATTCATAATTTGATCATATATTGAAGAATAGAACATGAGATATTATTCCAATAATTTAAGGAAAAAAATTTATAGTTTCCATGATGGTTCTCAGAAATAAATAAAACGATAAAGGTGAGGTATCAATAAAGAAAACTATATTACTAATCAACGGTTATTAATAGGTTTAGTGAGTATATTTTTTCATGATATATATACACTTGTGGAATGACTAGATCCTATTTGATTAATTTGGCATTGTATGCTGGCAGAACCAACAAAGTAAATCATATAGATATGAAATTTATATTTGTAAATTCTGATATAGATGGAGAGTGTTCCATTGAGTATCCTAAATGATTAATATCACGTAGATATAGAAGAACAATATGTAATCTGAATAAGAATTTATGGATGTTTAAATTGACTCATAGATCCTTGTTTGAAAAATTAGAAGGATTCCTAAAAAATCTTAAATTACAAATGGAATAATATAAAACATCATTTATCTGAAATAGGTGTCCATAAATAAAATTATCTTTATAGATTTCACTGATAATATAATATTATCTTCTGAGAAATAGATTGATGATGATGATTTTTCTATATAGGATAATTTTCACTTTTACATGTACATTTCTAGGGAATGATTTATTTCAATGAATATATATGATAGGAAAATTATGATTTATATTTCATATCCTAAGAGAAAGATTCTATAGAATTGTTGAAGAAAATATAAATGATTTATTCTAATGATGATTCATCACAAGTAATAGATAAACTATACTGAGAATAGGTAAAGAAGGATTCATTGTTAATCAATATAAAAATGGAGATTCTACATTATCCTGAAACATAAAAACATGATATGATATATTACATATATCATTATGTATGATTTTATAGTGTTCTTATAGAGTCTAACATATTGGGAGTAAAATTAATTTTTTGAGATATATCAAAGAAACTATGAGTTGTTATCATATATATAGAATTCGTAATAAATATAAATTTTTATGTTCAAATATGTTGACTATAATGGTGATTTCACATATGTCAAATATAATTATAATGTGAGTTTCATTCTTGTTGAAAAGGTTGTAATTTGGAATATTTAAAATAAAAATTCAGTTTCATTGAGAATATAGTAGGAATATTCTGTAATAAATGTAACACCCCGAGATCTTATGTAAAATATTATTTTAATTTCATTAATGTCTTGTGTGGTACGCTACACCAAGATTACCTAGCGCTATACGCAACACCGTATTAGCTTGCAGTATATGCAACACTATTCTTGGATCGTGTTACACACAATTTTGATAATGGTTATTCTACGCAACATTGAGTATATATATATATATATTCAATGTATAAATGAAATATGGTTGGATTCTATTATACGAAACAACGAAGGATTTTTTCACAACACACAACCCTGACTTGGCTTGCATTACACGCAATTGCGACCTTCCTCGATAGCGTGTGTTGTACGCAATACATGGTTTTAATAAACAACGATATATTATTATAATATTATTATGAACTAACCGTTATGAATAGTATTAACTAAATTTTGAATTTTATAACATTATTATTCATCTTACACATTTTCTAGAACATGGTACAAGAACAAAATAAATTTTTCGGGTAAAATAAGTATTTTTAAAAAAATGCAGTTTTGCCGCCTTTTGATGGCGCACCCACTTTAAATCTAGTGTTTGAAATTTTTATAAGATCAATTTGAAAAAATAAAATTCTTCTTTGGAATCATGAAATGAAAATTTACTTTGGATAAATTTTTCGTATTATTCTGGTAACTTTCATATTTTGATGAATAGTAAAAACACCCTATATTTTTATGAAAAACAACTTTTTTCATCGTAAAAATTTATATGGTTAAATTATAATATTGAATGGTTTTAAGTATAAATAGAATATATTTTTACCATTTAATATAATTTATGTCATTAGCATTGATTTTACATTGAATTCGTAGGTTAAATAAATTCCATCTTTTGCAATGTTTTAAACAAAAACCCGTTTTCATTCGACAACGGGATTAATTTTAATTTAATTTCTGAAACTCTTGTGTATTCAAGTTAAAAAAATGGATTCCATATTTGGAATCAGTGGGTCCAAATTATGTTAATAGGCTACTTTTTATTTTTTGGAATTATGAATAGTAACTATGGTAAATTTTATTTACCATAGTTAAATGTAAATCGGTTAATTAAGGGTAAATATAATATTATAAAATTAGCCTAACACATTCCAAAATTCTATTAGATGGCTAAAAGAAAACCCATATCATCTAAGGGTCGGATTAGATTCATTTTATGGACTTTTGACCACGAAAATAATTTAATTATTATTAAAACCAAAGAAAGTGACAACATGTCACTCTCTTAAATCTTATAAGTATAATAATTTTAATTTAGTGATAAACATCACAAAACTTCAAAAATGAATAGTCTCCAGAAATATAATAGAATTATCTACATCATGATAATTTATTTAGAATTTTTAGGGATTAAAAAAATGTCATTAATGGTGATACATTAATGATACAGAAATTATTTATTAAGTGGAAAATAAGTAATATAGTTTTTATTGAAATAATAATAACCATTAAAAGGCCCACAAACCTGACCAAAACATATTGGTAGTGTATATATACACCTAAATAATCCAATGACCTAATATATAACCGTTTCGATCCTTATAAAAGTGATTATGACAATTATATTATTTTATTTTAAATGATGCCAAAGTTGTCACCTTCATAATTTAATAAATATAACAATTTAAATATTGTGATTTTATGATGATAAATTCGAGTAAAATTATTATTGTGAAAGGTGAGAGATTTATCTTCATCATAGGAATTTATTTTAAATTTTTATGCAAAAATCAGTATATTAACTAATTATTCAAAAATGTTATAGTAAATATTTTATTAAGAGATAAAACAAATAAATGGTTTTAAAAATAATAAAATAAATATTATATGAACTATTTAATTTTATCCACTAATTTTATAGATACATATGACCTTTTATGAATCTATTAAAGCTTTTAGTTCGAACATATATTCTGTATATATTTTATTCAAATAAATGAATAGTGTCAAAATTGACACTATTGTTATTTTATAAAAATAACATATTATAAAGTTGTTTAAAAATCACAAAAATATTTAAAAATTATAAATTTAAATTTATATGGTCTATAATGTTATAAAGTAAACAATTATGGAAAATTCAAAACAAATAAGTAATTATTTGTTATAATTTAAAATTTAGAATTTTATTACCACAAATAAACATATATAGATTAAATAAGGATAAATCAAAATGATAAGGTTTAAAATAAGATCCAAACATGTCTAAATTTTATTGTTTGATGAGATTACAACCCTATATAATATAATCTTCTATTATGAGTCATTTTTTGTGGTTTTTAAGTGGGATTAGATTTATTATAAATTAATATATTTAAGAATTCCAACGGTGTACCTCTCCTCCCTTATAAAAGGGCTCCTCGTCCCTCTCTTCCTCACACCACTTTGAGCCTTCACGCTCAGCCAACCCCGGCCAAATTCTCTTCTCCACTTCCCTAGAAACATCCTAGAGGTCCTGGTCTTCTTCAAAGGCCAATTTTAGTCCCCGAAGAGGAGGTCTCAAAGAGGCGCTTCAAAAAAGAGGTAATGTCCATTACCGATTCTTTCAAATTTATTTCTTCTTCCACTTCTTATTTTTAGTTGTTTAATTATGAGGTAATAACATATGTATCAATAAAATACTGATATGTTATTATAAGTATGAAACAACCATATTTCACTATTTATCCATCCAACGGAAAACGAAATCACCACGCGTACATACGTACGGAATACCGTCTCCACGTCGTGGCGTAATCTATTTTCTACCATCACCTTACATGGATGGGTATAATGGTGAAAGTAATGAATATATATGATTATGGTAAAGTGATATTCATTCTATAATATTATACATACACTTTAATACAATTCCATGATCTTGGGAATGATTTAATCGCTCGTGCGTACGTACGGACTACCGTCTCCACGACTCGATGAGATTCACTCTCCATGTTAACCATTCATGAATGATTATAAAGTATATATAACAAATAATAATGAAACATATCACATAATAATGATACTGGATTTATGTGTATATACGTATATATATTAATTTCATTTACTTAATTCCATTCAATTCAAGAGGGAAACAAAAACAGCGGTCATGCGTACGTACGGCCTACCGTCTCCATGAACGGTGTATTTCATTCCTTTTATCGATCTATAATATATATTTATATGATGAATATATATTATATATAAATCATGTTTTAAATTTTGGAATTATGTAAATCAGGATATAAGTTATAATATCAAGAATGACAAGTCGAAAGACATACGATAAATAAAATGATTTTACCCAAAATGCTACTTTAACATGGAATTTAAAAAAGAACGGGTAATATAAAGTCATTATTGAAACATATATGATATCATAACAATGAATATGATTCTTTAATAAGTAAATTAAATTATTTAAATCATTATACAGGAGTTTCGGATACGTACGAAGCATATCAGGCCTACGGTAAGGGATAATTTTGCAAATCTCATTTTTATCCGAGATTGCTTATTCGTAAGTATTTTCTGGGGTTATTTCTATCATTTCAATGTTTTATAAAAGTTTTTTCATGTATGTATAAAGTCCTTTTAACCCATTTTTTACTTTTACTACATGGTATGTATGGAATCTATCTTTTACGAGGAACTATTAGAATTTTCTGTCCAAAGTATGAGAAGAATATTTTTTTAAACTTATAAGGCATGGAAATATTTTTACGGTTTTATAAAGCCATATTTTCATGAAGGTTCCTCCAAAATATTTCATGACTATTTTCGAAAAAATCATTTTCTTTTAAAATTACATGACATTTTGTGAAAAGAAAATGATTTTGAAGAAAAAAGGATATTTTCCTCAAGAATTCACTTCAAGTGTTTTATCAAAACCATTTTCTATCTAAGATGACATTATTTTCATATGTGTATGTTTCCATTATAATGTCTCTATGATTTAAATGGTTTTTCTTTTCTTATTATTAAATGATATCCATTTCTTTTATATGGATTTTGTGATGATGTGATGATGTTTATGAAACCCATTTTATTCATTGGGTTATTATGAATGATGTATGTTTATTTTGTGGCACAAGTAAGAATGATTTCATTATGAGATGGGTGGGACCTATATCTCCCTCCAATGCATTGGGTAAAGATTTTATATCTCATGAGATAGACATGGTTTGAATGGTAAGTTAACCAGGTTCAGTGTTATAAGAGTGAAACGAGGAGTGAACTCGATTCAGAATGGGGCTTTGTCCACTAAGATGGTCTTGGCCGCAATGTCTTGGCTACTATGGAAATCATTAAATGTTATTAATGGATTCCACAATTACAAGTTTTATTACAATTCTATTTTATCATGGTTTATGTTCCATTATGATCTATGCCTTATGTACTTCCATGTTTTATGTCGTTGCTCAAGATTTTGATGTTTAAACATTATGTTCATGTTTTTATGTTCAAATGTATATGGTATGATTTATTTTATCCATTCTTACCCTTACTGAGCATTTGAGCTCACCCTTTTTATGTTTTCTTTTCCCCAGGATATAAATAAAGGTTTTAGATAAGAAAAAAAGGGAAGATCTTTATGGGAGATGTTGAAGATCTTTCACCACGATTAGAAGATTATGTTCCAAGTTTCCAAAGACACTAAACTATTACTGTCTTTGTGTGTCAATTTTTGTTATGTATTAAGTATTCCTCTAAATTAATGTAATGTCCATGTACGTCATGATTTGGGTCTCTACAGTTGGTATCTGAGGAAAGGTTTAGTCACCCTTTGGAAACTAGGATGCGAATACAATAGTGAGATCCCTAGAGATATTTCTAAGGTATGTCTAGGGATGTACCTAAGGATAAGAATATGTATAGGATATAGTCCTAGAACTACTGTAACGATCTTAGAATTTAACCTAAGATGTTAGATATTGGGGGTGCTCCCCATTTACTATGTTGTTTTCCCTAGAATGATTTTTGCCTCTCACACTATTTTTTTGTGTTTTAGAAAATGGCTGGAAACAGGAAGATTCATGATAATGGAGGATATGACGGACAATGGAATGATTTTCTTCATGAGAAACCAAATTAAACGGAATCTGGAAGTCCAAAAATCGTTATTATGCCTAATCAGCAATCTCATAATATGATCAATAATCTCAACTTTGGTAAGTTTCCCGACTCAGATAATAAGAGAAAGATGGAGTTTCATGATGATCATAGATGAAAGAAAGTTCAATTTTCCTAATGTAAATCATGTGGGAAGAGGCATCAGGGGGATTGTTTCAAAGGAACTGGAAGATGCTTTGGGTGTGGAAAATAAGGACACAAAGCCAGTAAGTGCAAAGGAAAAGGTTCAGTTAACACCATGGACAAGGATAATGGTATTGCTACGACATCAACAATGATTGGATGTTTTAAATGTGGAATGTACGGGTATTATGAAAACCAATTCCCTAATGGAAAATCTCATGAAGAGAATCAGCGTGGTCATATGGGTAGTATTTATGTGGATGAAGATGAGGAGGCTACAAATGATATATGAGATGAAAGAGGTGTTGATGCTCAGTCGGTTGTTTTAGAAGGTAGTGTAATGATTGTTTGTTTATCGAGAGTTATGTTGTATATTTAATTGTACTATGGAATAAAGAATCATCTAAGGATTGTTACACTATTGTTTTTCCTAAAATTATTTGAAAGTATATGTTGAATGGTACCAGTAACCATGGAATGTTATTCAGATATTTTTGTAAAGTAGATGATATGCGCATAATGAAGGAATAAGAAGATAATGAGATGTTTGATTGTATTCATGAGCTAATGATTGATATAAGGACTAAGTGATATCATGGTTTGAGTATATAGAATTTTGAGGATTTTGGTATGTGGAAAGTGTTAACTTTTAACTACATTCATGTTTTCACTATGGTTCAATGGGTATTCATTTTTCAAGATAATACATGAATAAGGAATTCGAACCTTTGTAATGTGACCAACAAGACATATCTTATGATATATGGGGATCAACGATGGTATTAACATGCTTCTTATATTAAATCTCTGGTAATCGTTTTCACTATAACATGATGATGGACTGCAATATTATGGATAAGCCTAAAGATTGAAATGGATTATGTTGGACCTAAGTTAGTATTGTTTAAGGACAGAAACTTTTTTCGATATTATTCATGGGATGATATAGTAATGTAGTTTTAGAAAAAGGAAATCCCTCAGGACGAGCGACATCCCATCACGTCGGACAAGGCTATGAGAATCGGACCCACAACCAAAGTGCGACTGGCCTTTATCGCTTACCACTAGCCTACAGGAAGTCCCTGGTTAGTATAAACTAGTTTTATTTTATTAAGCAGTATGATATATGAAGTATAAGTTCATTTTTGGAACCATATACGATTAATATAACCATAAGATGGACTTATAACGTTTTCTAACCTTTTGTTTGAAAGAGATGGAAGGACCCATAATTCTATAACATGATCTGCTAACACATCATGAATAAAAAATTCAACTTCATTTCTTTAAGGGATGAAGTGGAAATTGTTCAATTCACGGACAACAGTGAGATTGTAACAAAATCATGCAAGTATTTCATTTAATTCATCAACTTTAGGGAAATGATCTTGAAAACCAAAAATGTTTTCCTAGTTCCCGTATATCCGATGAATCAGATGGTACCTTAGATCATCACAAATCAATAGCTTTGTGATTGTTGGCTTTTTCATAGGCATGTTCTCTACCACTCCCCATCAGAACATGATGGTTAGATTTTTCTTCCATATCCATATTTTCACCTATGTCCTCCTACGTGGAAACCCAGTGATGAGTTATTTTGGGTAACCGTTACATTTCATACTTTAGTTTTTAAAGCCATGTTTTGGTATTCCTTTTTACGATGTGGGTTTCTATTAAACAAACTTTCGAGTAGTAAACCATTTATAACCCCGATAAATTTCGAGGGAGAAATTA
Source organism: Viscum album (assembly GCA_963277665.1). Classification (NCBI taxonomy): domain Eukaryota; kingdom Viridiplantae; phylum Streptophyta; class Magnoliopsida; order Santalales; family Viscaceae; genus Viscum; species Viscum album. The sequence goes on from OY728131.1 coordinate 137,990,626, forward strand.
ATTTTAAGGGGGGTAGAATGTAACACCCTGATATTTTATGAAAAATATTGTTTTAATTTCATTAATGTCTTGTGTTGTATGCTAAACCAAGATTACCTTGTGCTATACGCAACACCGTATTAGCTTGCAGTATACGCAACACTATTCTTGGATCGTGTTACACACAATTTTGATAATAATTATTCTACACAACATTGTGTATATATATATATATATTCAATGTATAAATGAAATATGGTTGGATTTTGTTATACTAAATAACGAAGGATTCTTTCACAACACGCAACCCTGACTTGGCTTGAATTACACACAATTGCGACCTTCCTCGATAGCGTGTGTTGTACGCAATACCAGGTTTTACTAAACAACGATATATTATTATAATATTATTATGAACAAGCCGTTATGAATATTATTAACTAAATTTTTAATTTTATAAGATTATTATTCATCTTACACATTTTCTAGAACATGGTATAAGATCAAAATAATTTTTTCGGGTAAAATAAGTATTTTTTAAAAAATGCAGTTTTACCGCCTTTTGATGGCGCACCGACTTTAAATCTAGTTTTTGACATGTTTATAAGTTCAACTTGACAAAATAAAATTCTTCTTTGAAATCAATAAATAAAAATTTACTTTGGATAAATTTTTCGTATTATTCTGGTAACTTTCATATTTTGATGAATAGTAAAAACACGCTATATTTTAATGAAAAACAACTTTTTTCATCGTAATAATTTATATGGTTAAATTAAAATATTTAATGGTTTTAAAGTATAAATAGAATATATTTTTTCCATTTAATATAATCTATGTCATTAGCATTGATTTTACATTGAATTCGTAGGTTAAATCAATTCAATCTTTGGCAATGTTTTAAACAAAAACCCATTTTCATTCGACAACGGGATTAATTTTAATTTAATTTCTGCAACTACTGTGTATTGAATTTAAAAAAATGGATTCCATATTTGGAATCAGTGGGTCAAAATTATTTTAATAGGCTACTTTATATTTTTTGGAATTATAAATAGTAACTACGGTAAATTTTATTTACCATAGTTAAAGGTAAATCGTGTAATTAAGGGTAAATATAATATTATAAAATTACCCTAACACATAAAAAAATTCTATTTTATGGCTAAATGTAAACTCATATCAACTAAGGGTCAGATTAGATTCATTTTATGGACTTTTAACCGTGAAAATAATTTAATTATTATTAAAACCAAAGAAAGTGACAACATGTCACTCTCTTAAATCTTATAAGTATAATAATTTTAATTTAGTGATAAACATCATAAAACTTCGAACACGAATAGTCTCCAGAAATCTAATAAAATTATCTACATCATGATAATTTATTTAGAATTTTTAGGGATTAAATAATTTTCATTAACGGTGATACATTAATGATACAGAAATTATTTATTAAGTGGAAAATAAGTAATATAGTTTTTATTGAAATGATAATACCCATTAAAAGGCCCAAAAACCTGAACAAAACATATTGGTAGTGTATATATACACCTTAATCATCCAAGTACCTAATATATAATTGTTTGGAGCCTTAAAAATGTGATTATGACACTTATATTATTTTATTTTAAATGATGCCAAAGTTGTCACCTTCATAATTTAATAAATATAACGATTTAAATATTGTGATTTTAAGATGATAAATTAGAGTAAAAGTGTTATTGTGAAAGGAAAGAGATTTAAATTCATCATAGGATTTTATTTTAAAATTTTATGCAACAAATCAGTATATTAAAAAATTATACAAAAATGTTATAGTAATTATTTTATTAAGAGATAAACCAAATAAATGGTTTTAAAAATAATAAAATAAATATTATATGAACTAATTAATGTGATACACTAATTTTATAGATACATATGACCTTTTATGAATCTATTAATGCTTTTAGTTTGAACATATATTCTGTATATATTTTATTCAAATAAATGAATAGTGTCAAAATTGACACTATTGTTATTTTATAAAAATAACATATTATAAAATTGTTTAAAAATCACAAAAGTATTTAAAAATTATAAATTTAAATTTATATGGTCTATAAGTTATAAAGTAAAAAATTATGGAAAATTCAAAAAAAATAAGTAATTATTTGTTATAATTTAAAATTTAGAATTTTATTACCATAAATAAACTTAAATAGAATAAATAAGGATAAATCACAATGATAAGGTTTAAAATAAGATCCAAACATGTCTAAATTTGATTTGTTGATGAGATTACAACCCTATCTCATCTAATATTCGAATATGAGTCATTTTTGGAGGTTTTTAAGTGGGGTTAGATTTATTATAAATTAATATATTTAAGAATTCCAAAGGTGCCCCTCTCCTCCCTTATAAAAGGGCACCTCCTCCCTCTCTTCCTCACACCACTTTGAGCCTTCATTCTCAACCAAACCCGGCCAAATTCTCTTCTCCACTTCCCTAGAAACATCCTAGAGGTACTTTTATTCTTCAAAGACCAATTTTAGTGCCCGAAGAGGAGGTCTCAAAGAGGATCATCAAATAAGAGGTAATGTCCATTACCGATTCTTTCAACTTTATTTCTTCTTCCACTTATTATTTTTAGTTGTTTCATTTTGAGGTAATAATATAAGTATCAATAAAATACTGATATGTTATTATAAGTATGAAACAAACATATTTTACCATCTATCCATCCAACGGAAAACGAAATCACCGCGCGTGCGTACGTACGGAATACCATCTCCACGTCGTGGTGTAATCTATTTTTCACCATCACCTTACATGGATGGGTATAATGGTTAAAGTAATGAATATAAATGATTATTGTAAAGTGATATTGATTCTGTAATATTATACATACACTTTAATACAATTCCACGATCTTGGGAATGATATCATCGCTCGTGCGTACGTACGGACTACCATCTCCACGACGCGATGAGATTCACTCTCCATGTTAACCATTTATGAATGATTATAAAGTATATATAATGAATAATAATGAAATATATGACATAGTAATGACACTGGATTTATGAATATATATATATGTGTATTTAATTTACTTAATTCCATTCAATTCAAAAGGGAAACGAAAACAGCGTTCTTGCGTATGTACGACCTACCGTCTCCATGAACGGTGTATTTCATTCCTTTTATCGATCTATAATATATATTTATATGATGAATATATATTATATATAAATCATGTTTTACATTTTGGAATTATGTAAATTAGGATATAAGTAATAATATCAAGAACGACAAGTCGAAACACATACGATAAATAAAATGATTTTACCCAAAACGCTGCTTTAACATGGAATTTACAAAAGAACGGTTAATATAAAGTCATTATTGAAACATATATGATATCATAACAATAAATATGATTCTGTAATAAGTAAATGACATTATTTAAATCATTATACAGGAGGTTCGGATACGTATGAATCATATCAGACCTAAGGTAAGGGATAATTTTGCAAATCTCATTTTTATCCGAGATTGCTTATTCCTAAGTATTTTCTGGTGTTATTTCTATCATTTCCATGTTTTATAAAAGTGTTTTCATGTACATATAAAGTCCTTTTTACCCATTTTTTACTTTTACTATATGGTATGTATGGAATCTTTCTTTTACGAGGTACTTTTTGAATTTTCCGTCCAAAGTACGAGAAGAATTATTTTTTAACTTATACGGCTTGAAAATATTTTTATGGTTTTATAAAGCCATATTTTCATGAAGCTTCTTCCAAAATATTTCATGACTATTTTCAAAAAAATCCTTTTCTTTTAAAATTAAACGACATTTTGTGAAAATAAAATGATTTTGAAGAAAAATGGATATTTTCCTCAAGAATTCATTTCAAGTGTTTTATCAAAACCATTTTCTATCTAAGACGACATTATTTTCATATGTGTATGTTTCCATTATAATGTCTCTATGATTTACATGGTTTTTCTTTTCTTATTATAAATTATATCCATTTCATTTATATAGATTATGTGATGATGTGATGATGTTTATGAAACCCATTTTATTTATTGGGTTATTATGAATGATGTATGTTTATTTTGTGGCAAAAGTAAGAATGATTTAATTATGAGATGGGTGGGACCTATATCTCCCTCCAATGCATTGGGTAAATATTTTATATCTCATGAGATAAACATGGCTGGAATGGTCAGTTAATCCGGTTCAGTGTTACAGGACTGAAACGAGGAGTGAACTCGATTCAGAATGGGACTTTTTCCACTAAGATGGTCTTGGCAGCAATGTATTGGCTACTATGGAAATCATTACATGTGCTTAATGGATTCCACAGTTACATGTTTTATTCCCATGCTATTTTATCATGGTTTATGTTCCATTATGATCTATGCCTTATGTACTTCCATGTTTTATGTCATTGCTCAAGATTTTGATGTTTAAACATTATGTTCATGTTTTTAAGTTCAAATGTATATGGTATGATTTATTTTATCCGTGCTTACCCGTACTGAGCATTTGAGCTCACCCTTTTTATGTTTTCTTTTCCCCAGGATATAAAGAAATGTTTTAGATTAGAAAAAAAGGGAATATCTTTGTGGGATATGTTGAAGATCTTTCACCATGATTAGAAGATTATGTTCCAAGTTTCCAAAGACACTAAACTATTACGGTCCTTGTGTGTCTATTTTTGTTATGTATTAAGTATTTCGCTAAAGTAATGTAATGTCCATGTACGTTAAGATTTGGGTCTCTACAATAAAAACACCCGATTGAACACATATTGTGTGTATGAATGTGTTTCTAAAAGATACAAGGATAGAAGTTGAAAATCAACTAATCATTTCGCATTATAATTATAGTGACATTGATATATCAAAAAATCATATTCAACATTCATGATAAAGAACATTGATGTCAGGTAATAATTTATCAATGAAATAGTTTATAATGGATTCATAAAAATAAAAGAAATGACTACAAATAATCAAATTGATATTTTATTTATAAAATAATTGACAAGAGATAGGATTATTGAATTAATATTAGAATCTCTAGTTCATATTTTCCCTCTAACATGAGGATGTGTATAATCACACCATCACCATGATTTTGATTTTTTTATTAAATAATGAGACTAGAAGTAGTATTCAATTATTTATTGTCAATTAATATATCTGTTCATTTTAAATAAGGGGTTTATGGGTTATATTAGATCATATATTTAGGGATCGAAAATCTATGAAACTTATCAAACCATTTCTTATCAGTGAAATATTGAATTCTCTCATAAATATTTCTTTATTTGGAGTTATGGTGGTATGATACTACTCTTTGAGAAATAATATGGTTTAATGTATTTTAAAAGATTTTGATATGATCTTTAAATTTTGGGTTGATATGAAAATAAATATAATGGGGGATAGTGAATAATCTATTAGAATAGCTAATAAATTTTTTTAACAATGTATGAGAATAAATATAAGGTATTACGATTTTAATTGAAGTGTTAATATTTTTTTAATTATATAAGTGATTGAATAAGATCAATGTATTTTTTGAAATTTCATTAAGAGTGTTAAAAAATAATCATTTTTAATTTTTTTAAAATATATTATTTCCCAATATTTGGTAATGTTATTGAACACATTTTATTTAATAAGAATTTGTCTCATGTGTTTAAAATGGTTATGTCCTGATAATTTCATATGTATTAATGTTTTTAGTACATTGATATTTCATGAGACTCTTGGATGATTTCATAGGGATTTGATTATACAATAATACTTCCTTGTATTGCATAAAATTTGAAATAATGTATAACTTTTTGATATTTCAAAAGAATATCTAATGATTTCATAATAAATTGAATATTTCAAAATAATTATTTGATATTTTTAATACATAATAAAAATCATAAGTAAAAAAATGAAGAAAAAACATATATTTATAATAATTTTTAGGTAATGTAATTTTTTTCCAATCTATAAAAATATTAGGCACGATAATATTCTCTTTTGATAAGGGTTGTTGGATGAAATAAGAAAAATCAGTCATCTAAGAAAAAGATAGGAATGTTTAATTTTTTGAAATAATTATTTTTGAGTATAAATTATTTTTTTATTTTTTATATGTAATTCATGAAAAATAATAAAATTATTATTATTTGATTAATTTTGTGTATTTAGAATGTTGTGCTGTAATGAAATGTTTCATGTAATGAAACATAGTGAAAGAGGTATAAGACAAATGTATTTTAGGGAAATGGAATGTGGAGATAATTTTTTTATAATTTTTTATTTCCATAATGAATATATTTTTATTTTTATTTGGTGATCACTGCTGAATATATTAATAATCATTTCTTATTTATCACCTAAAATGAGACAAAATTAGAAGGAGAAAATTAATTAATATCACTTGAGAAAATAAGATACAAGAATTAAATATTCATAAATGGTGAGATCCTGAATATAACACTGTAATATTTTATTATATCTATCACTTTAAATAAATTTAAATTCATTGATCGGTTTTATTACATGAATTGTCATGATTAAACAAACCATGATTGTCACGAACCAGCCCGGGTCGACCCTGAACCGGTCCCCTGAGCCGGTCCGCGGTAAGTCCCGAGGAGCGTTCCCGATCCCCCCGGGATGGCAACAAGTGCCGGGCATTGAAACTTTAATTGTTGGGAGCGATTTCAGCCCAAACTAAAAACAGGATCGAAAGAAAGAATATAAACTAAAGAAACTGACAAACACTAAAGACATAAACAACTACACCACGACATACCTCCATGTGACCTCGCGGGTCACCACCCAACTACAACCAACGTCGCTCCCACACTGAGCGACTCAAGCAGGAGAACCTGAACACAAGGAACCTGCAACTGAAAAGGTAAAAGATAGGCGTGAGCACAAAAGTACTCAGTAGGTGAGCCCCACAACAAATCCCAATGCACCGCCAGTAAATAAAGAATCTACATAATTCAGGTTTGAACATTAATGTATAATAGTAAGTTTTCATAATGCTTTACTTGAAAATCAAACACGAGACATTTCCCTTATTACTTTTTGAAAGTTAATCCCCTTTCATCAGTTTTAAACTCATTCTAAAAAAACAAAGTGTTACATTTTCAAATCTTACCCAAAGAGAATAAAGCATTTTCATTTGAAAACCATTTTTCCAAAGTCCAACAGTATAGGCTGTGAAGGATGACTGAAAGTAAACACGTAGGGAACACAAGTGCAAGAAAAGGTAAACAAGCAAGGAAAACCAAGTGTAAGCAGAAATAAACCAGAAGTTATCAGCAATAACCATGGGCGATCCTGAACATCCCTAGAAAACCCCTGGACGTACTCGGGTTCAGACTACCTGCCGGCGTGGTACTCCATAGTCAATAACCAACTGGCCGCCCTAATAGCCAACCAGTGGCACGTCCCTCCTGGCCTGTCTACAACTCCAGGGGGTACCAACCCGTCTAATCAGGGTTAGCAAGCAACTGTCACTCGATAATCTACAAGAAGCCCAGGAACCCATGGTGGTTTTATTAACACCGTGTAAGTGGGAGACCCTCGCACGCGTGACTCATCTCACCGCACTTTCCAACCCCTTACACGGACATCGCTACACGACAACCCTCGAAGGGAAGTCCCCCTGTAGAAATGCCCTCACAAGTACGTATATATATATATATATGTATAATCACTTCACATTTTATAAAGTGCCAACCGGGCCGTCATGTCACTTACATTTTGATCATTTAAGACTAAAACATTTTTAAAGAGAGATGACACACGCCATTTCATTGAAAACCAAAAACACACGTAGAACTTTGTTTAAGAAACCCAAATCAGCATTTCAACCATGGAACACAATTGTTTCACAAGTAGAGTTATTTTCTAATATCAAAACGCACCCCACTTTTATCAAGAGCCAAACGGGCCTTTAATCACCTTTTTAAGGAATACTATTTCTCGAATGAAATCCAAACTTTTGTTCACACAACAAAGGAAAACATCTTTCATCAACCAAGAACCACACATGAAGTTTCCAAAAACAATTTCAAAGGGTCACACGACGTTTTCTCTAATCAAGGTTCTCAGAAAACACCATTTTCCATAAACAATACATCTACTAATTTACACACGCCAAAACATTTCAAAACCCAATTCAACATGTCTTTCATTATTCAGGAGGAACCATCTAGCAACACTACCATGGAAGCACACAATTAAATCCAAGAAAACGCTTTTAATGAAACGCTAGAATTAAAACAACTTTTATCATCAGCAGATCACCTAACTATAGATAACTACTTAATAACACTTTTGAATTTACTGAAACTTAATAAAATGTCAAGGAGTAAATAAATTCTAAATTTAAAGGCGAGTTCAAAGGGAGACCTACCTCAAGATCCAAGCGTGACCATAAAACGACCTTGGAACCAAGGCGCGATGACACGACGTGTGTCCGAAGCCATGTGATAAAGTCCAACATTCTCGAAACAGAGGCGCGGAGATGGCGGAACCTTGGAAACAAGGCGCAGCGATGGCGCTCTCTCGGAAATGCCCTGCGCGGGTCCTAAAATCCTGAACCTACCAAAAACAAATATAAGTTGATGAAAAACGCCTAACAAAGCACAAGTGAATGCCAGAGTAATAATAATGTGAAAAATAATAATAATAACATCATAATAATAATAACACAATGTAAAAATAATAATCATGATATAATAACAATCATAATATGGCACGATTATAATATAATAATGCAATAATAATAACAATAATATTTTAGCACAATTATAATATAATAATATAATAATAATACTAATAATATAGTAATACAATAATAATATTAAATGAACATAATAATAATATAACAGTAATATAATCACAATAATAATAATATAATGATAATAATAACAATAACATAACCATAATAGAATAATAATAAAATAATAATATAATAAGCATAATTATACTATTAACATAATCATAATAACAACCATAATATAATAATAATATTAATCATCATAACAAAAATAATATAATAATAATAATAATATTAATAACATATTCATAATGATAATAGTATATTAATAATAATAATAAGAATAATGTAATATTATTAACATAAATAATAATAATTAACATAATATAATAATAACAATAATAATAACAATAAAATAATAACACAATATAATAATACCAATAATAATAATAATAGAAAAATATTAACATAATAATAATAATAATAATACAATAATAGTAATGACATAATAATAATAAAATAATTATAATATTATCAATATGATAAAAAATAATTAATGTTATATAAAAATAAAGATAAAAATAAAAATAAAAATGAAAACTCATACCGGAGGGGGAGGGAGGGCGCCAGACATGGGAAAAGGGAGCCGGAACGGCGGCGAGAGGGGCGTGACGGTCGGGGTCGGCGCAAGGCGGAGGAGTCGGGGAAAATGGGATGCGGGGAAGGTCGGGACGACGCAGCGAGCGCGGAAAAAGGGAAGGGGTCGGGGGAGGCCAGCGACACGGCTGGGGTGAGGCGGAAAGCTGGGACGGGGCCGGTCGTGCGACGAAGGGAGATGGGGCTGAGACGGTGGTAGGTGTGGCGGCGGGCGAAGGGGCCAGGGCGGTGGGATGTTGGTGGAGCTGGGGAGGCCGGCGCAGGGGAGCCGGGACAGCGGGGTAGGGAGAGGGAGAGCAGGAATGGCGGTGAGATGCGGGTCGGCCGAAACCAGAGGGGGAGAAAAATAGGGGAGGAAGGAGGAGGCGTGGCGCGCGATCGGAGAGGCGCGGTGGGGAGCGTCGGACGAGGCCGGTGCAGGGCTGCTGTGGGGAAGCCGGGATGGCGCGGGCTGCTGCGCAGAGGTGGGCGAGGGTCGTGGGGAGAGAGGAGAAAAGGGGAACGGGGGTGGCGGCTGTAGGGGTAGGGTAGGGTTTGTTTAGGTTTATATATATATATATATATGATAAAATAATGATAATAATAATTGTAATAATAATAATAATAACACTATAATAATAATAATAAAACTATTAATATTAATAATAATAAAACTTATATAACAATGATAAAACTTATAATAATAATAAATAATAAATTAGTTAATTCATATAATAATTATTTTGATCAAATATTTAAAATAATAATTATAAAATAATTTAAAGATGTTACACCTATATATATATTTATACATATATAGATCTATATATATACATACATTATTATACATATATATATATATATAAACATATATAAACATATATACAATAATAATAACACAAATAAAAAGGGTATTAATAATAGAATACCAACATAAAAATTATAATATTTAAAACACTGGGTGAACACACTGTCACCAGGGCTGAACGCACGGTCACCGCTAACGATGTGGTGACCGCGCACCGGCGCGAAACCGCTAATGCAATTAATCTCTAAAAAATTTAAATCGGGACCAAGAAAGGAGAACAATTACGGACATCCGCGGTCGGGGTGTGACTATTCTCCCCACCACAGACACTTTCTGCCCCCAGAAAGTCACCAGGCCAAAAGTCGGTCGAGATTTAAGTCCATGCCCCAACGGAACTAAAGGAACCAGAGAGAACTGAGAATCTTGGGGATGACCTTACTCTGCACAGGTCACTCCCGACCGATTCAAGAGAAAACTGGGGTCCGAGATTGAGGGGTGAACACGAAGGGTTCTCCCCACCACAAGAGATCAACTTGTGCAGAAAAGTTGACCATCTAAATAGACAACCCTCGGAAAAGGGGGGAGGGGGTCGACGCAGGAACTCCCAACCAATTCAAACCAACTCTTATAGCACGATTAAAACAACACCTCCGTCAAGACATTGAATCCTCGAATAGAGTCAACAACCTTCAATACTAGGGGAATCCCACAAAAACCAATAGAAAGACATTTAACCAACATCAAATTGGAGACATGATCCACCGAGGTCCACAAAACATAACTATATCTACAACACAACTGAAACGAGGTCAACCCACACGAGAGTCAAACACACTTCTAAGAAGGACACACGATTCAGAATATTACATTCACACGACAAGTCCACTTAGATTTACCATAGAACAAGTCCATTGTCACTATATAGAGAAACAATGCATTTACAATGCTGTTGAAACTTTTGTAGCAGGAAAACAAGTATGAAAGAGGTTTCTAATTGCTTCACAACTCTGGGAACTCCTGACTACGCGCGAGCTTCACCCCAAGACCTGTGGTTGGGGCTCTGATGGCTGAAGCATCTTCTGCCTCACAGTCAGGTACTGACATTCTCCAATCACAGATTCTTCTTCAAGCGACACTTCTTGCAAAACATCTCCAGATGACCCAGACAGCCGCATCGATGAAACGTCTTCGGAGGGTTGCGACAAGATGGCTTTAAATGCCCAAAACGACCACACTGAAAGCATACCATCGAACGATCTGATGGACTGGAAGCTGGGACCAAAGGGGATAACTCATTAGGAACAAGTATCTCTGGCATATTTTCCACACCAGAGGAGGAACTCTTACGAACAACTGGGGATGCTGAAGTACTAACCACCCGCACACCGGAAACCAACTCAGCCAAGAAAGCTTCCTCTACCAGGTTCTCGAAACAAAGGTCTTTATGATTCGGGATGGTATTGGAGAAAATTACATAATATATTAATAACTTGAAAATAAGGAATATTATCTCCCATAGATTCATAATCCCATACATTGAAACAAATGAAGATAGGAAGCAAGAGAGAAGAAGATATTACCAATGGATATCCAATGTGATGAATGATGAGTGATTCAGATTTCATATGAGGGAGGTGGATAAAATCCTAGTGTAAAACCAATGATAATATTAAATGGTAGGGTTTCTATGAATGGAGAACAACTTCATAATTGCTCGAACCTTAACATTACCGGGAGTTCCCAACGTTCTAAAGACACGCTCCACTTCCTCGAGCCATTCCACTGCCTCTAACGGACCTTGATCACCATGGAGAATAGGCAAAGTCTGAGAAGGACCAAAAACTGGGCCTGACTTATCTGAATCCTTAGAGACCTTTCTGGGCGGCATTTTCTGAGCGACATATAAAACACAAGGCCAAAACCAACATCAAACCGAAGCAACATCAATAAAAACGCCTTCATTAAAAACAGTCAGCACAAGGACCAATCAAATACAACACAACCCAAAATATAGTCTCCTCTTTAAAATTCCATTATCATTTTTGTTTTCAAAACCACCCTTTTTCAAGATCACTTTCCAAAACCAATCCATTTTCAAACCAAAAGCTTTCCAAAACCGTTCCCCCTTTAAAACCAATTTATAAAACAAATTCAAGCCTTTAATTTCAAATACACACCCAGATAATCTCATGAACCATTGCACATGCCTTTATCCACATTCCATTCATACTCACACCAACATGCACTTTTCATGCATTCTCACACATGTGCAAACGTTCATAAAGAGGACCTGGGTTTTCATCCTGAACCATTCTTAACCAATTCCAAGCAAACAACATATTTCCAAATCAAGAGATTTCAGTTTCTAAAACCCATTTCATACATTCAAAGTCTTTTAAAAGAAACCAGTCCAATTTTCAAAAACCCTTTTTCATTTCAAACAACGTACTTACACAGAACAAAACAAAAGCAGCATCCAAATTTGCATCAACCACTGAAGTGAGGGACTAGTAGTCACGCTCAACCTGGCGACATGGTAGTGAGCCATGTCTCGAGTCAGCATCGAACACTAGGGGGAATTCAAACCGTGCACTCAGACTCCACATGGGTCACTACTCCATGTGAAATCACGACGTAACGTCGACTTGCCTCCATTGTCATCTCTCAATCCAAGACAAACCAGAAGAGACAAGGACACAATTCCCGAACTACCCCTGGTAACTCGAGGATCAGTGCGAGCAAGAGTTCGCGACGCTCTTCCCGTACCTACCCCTCGAGTTCCGACAGTCCTAATCTCCTTCTACCGGACAACCCAAAATAACAAGAACCACCTCTGATACCATTTTGTCACGAACCAGCCCGGGTCGACCCTGAACCGGTCACCCGAGCCGGTCCGCAGCAAGTCCCGAGGAGCGTTCCCGATCCCCCCGGGATGGCAACAAGTGTCGGGCATTGAAACTTTAATCGTTGGGAACGATTTCAGCCCAAACTAAAAACAGGATCGAAAGAAAGAATATAAACTAAAAAAACTGACAAAAACTAAAGACATAAACAACTACACCAAGACATACCTCCATGTGACCTCGCGGGTCACCACCCAACTACAACCAACATCGCTCCAACACTAAGCGACTCAAGAAGGAGAACCTGAACACAAGGAACCTGCAACTGAAAAGGTAAAAGATAGGCGTGAGCACAAAAGTACTCAGTAGGTGATCCCCACAACAAATCCCAATGCACCGCCAGTAAATAAAGAATCTACGTAATCCAGGTTTGAACATTAATGTATAAAAGTAAGTTTTCATAATGCTTTACTTGAAAATCAAACACGAGACATTTCCCTTATTCATTTTTGAAAGTTAATCCCCTTTCATCAGTTTTAAACACATTATAAAAAAACAAAGTGTTACATTTTCAAATCTTACCCAAAGAGAATAAAGCATTTTCATTTGAAAACCATTTTTCCAAAGTCCAACAGTATAGGCTGTGAAGGATGACTAAAAGTAAACAAGTAGGGAAAACAAGTGCAAGAAAAGGTAAACAAGCAAGGAAAACCAAGCGTAAGCAGAAATAAACCAGAAGTTATCAGCAATAACCATGGGCGATCCTGTACATCCCTAGAAAACCCCTGGACGTACTCGGGTTCAGACTACCTGCCGGCGTGGTACTCCATAGTCAATAACCAACTGGCCGCCCTAATAGCCAACCAGTGGCACGTCCCTCCTGGCCTGTCTACAACTCCAGGGGGTACCAACCCGTCTAATCACGGTTAGAAAGCAACCATCACTCGATAATCTACAAGTCGCCCAGGAACCCATGGTGTTTTTAGTAACACCGTGTAAGTGGGAGACCCTCGCACGCGTGACTCATCTCACCGCACTTGCCAACCCCTCACACGGACATTGCTACACGACAACCCTCGAAGGGAAGTCCCCCTGTAGAAATTCCCTCACAAGTATGAATATATATATATATATTTATGTATAATCACTTCACATTTCATAAAGTGCCAACCGGGCCGTCATGTCACTTACATTTTGATCATTTAAGACTAAAACAGTTTTAAAGAGAGATAACACATGCCATTTCATTGAAAACCAAAAACACAATTATAACTTTGTTTAAGAAACCCAAATCATCATATCAACCCTGGAAAACAATTGTTTCACAAGTAGAGTTATTTTCTAATATCAAAACGCACCCCACATTTATCAAGAGCCAAACAGGCCTTTAATCACCTTTTTAAGGAATACTATTTCTCAAATGAAATCCAAATTTTTGTTCACACAACAAAGGAAAACATCTTTCATCAACCAAGAACCACACATGAAGTTTCCAAAAACAATTTCAAAGGGTCACACGACATTTTCTCTAATCAAGGTTCTCAGAAAACACCATTTTCCATAAACAATACATCTACTAATTTACACGCGCCAAAACATTTCAAAACCCAATTCAACATGTCTTTCATTATTCAGGAGGAACAATCTAGAAACACTACCATGGAAGCACACAATTAAATCCAAGAAAACGCTTTTAATGAAACGCTAGAATTAAAACAACTTTTATCATCAGCAGATCACCTAACTATAGATAACTACTTAATAACACTTTTGAATTTACTGAAACTTAATAAAAAGTCAAGGAATAAATAAATTCTAAATTTAAAGGCGAGTGCAAAGGGAGACCTACCTCAAGATCCAAGCGCGACCGTAAAACGACCTTGGAACCAAGGCGCGATGACACGACGTGTGTCCGAAGCCACGTGATAAAGTCCAACACTCTCGAAACTGAGGCGCAGAGACGGCGGAACCTTCGAAACAAGGCGCAGCGATGGCGCTCTCTCGGAAATGCCCTGTGCGGGTCCTAAAATCCGGAACCTACCAAAAACAAATATAAGTTGATGAAAAATGCCTAACAAAGCACAAGTGAATGCCAGAGTAATAATAATGTGAAAAAAAATAATAATAACATCATAATAATAATAACATAATGTAATAATAATAATAATGATATAATAACAATCATAATATGGCACGATTATAATATATTAATGCAATAATAATAACAATAATATTTTAGCACAATTATAATATAATAATATAATAATAATACTAATAATATAGTAATACAATAATAATATTAAATGAACATAATAATAATATAACAGTAATATAATCACAATAATAATAATATAATGATAATAATAACAATAACATAACCATAATAGAATAATAATAAAATAATAATATAATAAGCATAATTATACTATTAACATAATCATAATAACAACCATAATATAATAATAATATTAATCATCATAACTATAATAATATAATAATAATATTAATGTTAATAACATATTCATAATGATAATAGTATATTAATAATAATAATAAGAATAATGTAATATTATTAACATAAATAATAATAATTAACATAATATAATAATAACAATAATAATAATAATAAAATAATAACACAATATAATAATACCAATAATAATAATAATAGAAAAATATTAACATAATAATAATAATAATAATACAATAATAGTAATGACATAATAATAATAAAATAATTATAATATTAACAATATGATAAAAAATAATTAATGTTATATAAAAATAAAAATAAAAATAAAAATAAAAATGAAAACTCATACTGGAGGGGGAGGGAGGGCGCCAGACCGGGGAAAAGGGAGCCGGAACGGCGGCGAGAGGGGCGCGGCGGTCGGGGTCGGCGCAAGGCGGAGGAGTCGGGGAAAATGGGATGCGGGGAAGGTTGGGACGGCGCAGCGAGCGCGGAAAAAGGGATGTGTTCGGGGGAGGCCGGTGACACGGCTGGGGTGAGGCGGAAAGCTGGGACGGGGCCGGTCGCGCGATGAAGGGAGATGGGGCTGAGACGGTGGCAGGTGTGGTGGCGGGCGAAGGGGCCAGGGCGGTGGGATGTTGGTGGAGCTGGGGAGGCCGGCGCAGGGGAGCCGGGACAGCGGGGTAGGGAGAGGGAGAGCAGGAATGGCGGTGAGATGCGGGTCGGCCGAAACCGGAGGGCGAGAAAAACAGGAGAGGAAGGAGGAGGCGCGGCGCGCGACCGGAGAGGCGCGGCGAGGAGCGTCAGATGAGGCCGGTGCAGGGCTGCTGTGGGGAAGCCGGGATGGCGTGGGCTGCTGCGCAGAGGTGGGCGAGGGTCGCGGGGAGAGAGGAGAAAATGGGAACGGGGTGGCGGCTGTAGGGGTAGGGTAGGGTTTGTTTAGGTTTATATATATATATATGATAAAATAATAAAAATAATAATTGTAATAATAATAATAATAACACTATAATAATAATAATAAAACTTATAATATTAATAATAATAAAACTTATATAACAATAATAAAACTTATAATAATAATAAATAATAAATTGTTTAATTCAAATAATAATTATTTTGATCAAATATTTAAAATAATAATTATAAAATAATTTAAAGATGTTACACCTATATATATATTTATACATATATAGATCTATATATATATATACATAAAAAGGGTATTAATAATAGAATACCAACATAAAAATTATAATATTTAAAACACCGGGTGAACACACTGTCACCAGGGCTAAACGCACGGTCACCACTAACGATGCGGTGACCGCACACCGGCGCGAAACCGCTAATGCAATTAATCTCTGAAAATTTTAAATCGGGACCATGAAAGGAGAACAATTACGGACATCCACGGTTGGGGTGTGACAATGATTTAGTATTTTTTTAAATAATAGTTATCTATATAATATTGGAATAATATGTATGAATCAGACTAACCAAATCAAGAAAAAATAGTTACAAAAGTTTTATTTAAAAAAAAACACTATTGATTAATTTATAATGAATAAGTACTAAATTTCCTATAATGTCATTTTATTCTTCAAAATTATGTTTTCGTCAAAAAATAGTTTTTGTTGAATTTTTTATGTGGATAATATAATTAATAAATGAATCTCTAAGAAATTTAATTTTATGAGAAATATATAATTTTTGTAATCATCACATCAAAATTATCTTAGGGGGAATTTTTTATAATTATATGATAATGTTGATTTTTAGGAGAATAGTGAAAATACATATTTTTGAAAAAAAAATATTTCATCATTTATATTACTTCGAAAGACTATTTTTTAATTTGGATTGGTCTTAAAAATTAATATTTTTACTTTTATTAAGAAAAAACAATATTTATAAATTGGATAAATATTTTAATTTTTTTTATCGTAGAATTTGTTTTAGGAATAAAAATGTCTTTTTTAGAAAACTCTTTCTTATGCCATTTTTTATTATTTTGAATTAATTTCTTCCATTTTTTGAGATTGATTCATAAAAAATAGATTTTATATTTTTATTCAAAATTAAAAAATTTCACAAGGAGATAAATTTAATTTTTTGTTATTATTAATAGATAATATGGTAAAAATATTACAAAATTTGTAAATGGGTAAATCCTTTTAATTAAAGATAAAACTAAGCGATAAAACATAATTATTTCATAATAATTCTTATTTGATGAATTTGTTTCAAAACTTATATCCTCTGTCTCAAAATTTAATTATTTATAGGACACTTTTTTGAAATTAAGAATTATTTATATTTTAACTCTTTAAAAAACTCAATTATTGTCCCTTCCCACACATATAAATGGTCTTCTCATATCTCACATATTTAAATAAATTTGAACTGTATAGTTCAACTAAAACCTTAAAGGTTATCTTATAAACATCCTTATAAAGGAAATATAGGTGTTGGTACACGAAAAAGACCGTTCAATGGGTCCTTAAGAAGGAATCTAACGGAGATGTGCAGAAGATGAAGTAATCTTGTATACTAAGTCTTTTGAAAATTAGTTCTTCTTCTAATACATAGAAATAGATTTTAACAATATTAAAATATCATTAATATGTGGATATGTTGTTATGAATATAGTAAAACCATTTTTAATATCATTTCCATCATAATGAATGTGAATTCATAGCTCATGTGTGTATATATCTTACCGTCTCCACATTCCATTATAATTCGTTCTTCAAAATGATTATTTTTGAATGGTTATAAAAGTATAAATAATGAATATATATGATATTTGAAAATAATTTGGGTTTTTGAAATATAATATATCCTTTATACTTTCACACGTTCACTAGTATAAAATTGATAAGATCGCTCGTGCCTGCCTATGGACTATGACATCCATAAAGCGATGTGATTAATTTTTCTTATCTAGATTACATGGAATATTATAAATATTTATATAATGATTATATGTGAAATTTATTTTGTTTTTAAAAATATGTAGATTATAGAATATAGTGATATATTGAAGGGCCAAATCTACAAAACATAAACATACCTAAAGAATTAATTATTTAACCCTAGAAAATAATGGTTTAGCGATGCTTTATTAATAAAAATGTGTTGAAAAATTGTATGTGGATAATATATGATATTACAAGTAATTATATGGTTTTGTTATAGAATTATTAAAAATTTAAATTTATTTAATTATTGGTTAAAATAATATATAGAGAAATTCATACCTGAGATAATTTTTACATCACAATCTCCTCCTCATTCAAGATTTTATATGTTAATGTTTACATTGGGGAAAATATATAAAATTTATATATTAAAAAATATATTTTAATCTAATGTGGCTATTTTTTAATTTTCATATTTTCCTTTCATTTTCTAATTTTTAATAACTCATGATACACAATTATTTTTTTTTAATGAAAACCAACTTTGATTTCTATTCGGACGAGAATCTATTTATGAGATGCCCATATTTTTATAAAATTTTATTAAATAAGGTTTATAATATTCTATAACAATTTATTAAACAAATTTTGACTCCTGATTTACTTTATATAAAAAATTTTTGAAGGAAACTAACTGTTTTTTTGGGAATAATGTTAATTTTATGAAGGGGTTGAACAAAATATTTGTTTTAAAATTTAACATATAAAAGGATTATTATGACTTATGGACAATTATTTCATATTGGTAATCAGTTTTATGTTTCCATGCATCATTTAAATTTATATGTTTTCCTAATATTTTTGAAATGTGATATTTTAAATTTGTGATTCCAAAATGAAAGTGTATTTTACTTAATAAGTATTCAAATTCATTTTTTAAATGTATTTGCATCTATTTGTGCATACTTTGATAAATATTATACATTAATAAGTCTAAAATATAAGGATTCCAGCCAATATATTTTATTGGATGGATTATGATTAGTTTTACTAAGGAAATTATTGACATTATGTATACTAGTTCATTAAACTTAGATAATTTTAGATTATTAACTAAAATTGATTATGTTGTATAATTTTTATATATGATGAATTCCATGGAATTTTTATGTTATGGATAGGGACAAACATTACATATCCCCATGATATATCCATGGGTCTCGAGAATCAAAATAGACTTGGTATTTTTTCATCTCCCTGCCCATTAAGAAAATATTTTATTTGTGAGGCCTCGATGGTATATTTAAAATGTATGGTATTAAGCATTATATCATTATCAAATCATTTATTAATATACATGTGATTATTCAAATAGTAATTTAATTCATGTATTTGTTTTAAGGTCAAGTGATTATATATATTGATTTATTTGATCTTCATTTATTCCATCCATATTATTCTTGCCTAATTTATTATATTATTTATATCCTTATAAACATTCCCTTAGTGAGTTTCAAAGCCCAACCATTTCTTATAATTCCATTCCCATGTTTCTAGGTAGAGTACTATGATTTATATTCATATATATGATAGAGGGAATAATAATGTTATCAAATAGGGTACTATGTTGTAATTTATATTTTCAAAAGAAATCTTAGATTCACACATGAATCTATTTTATCAAGATAACATAACCATTTAGTCCCTCATGATAGGATCGCATATATATATTGTCATTATAATAATGTACCAACATGATTTGGGCTACTAGGGTTGAGGGCATTATTGTGGGAATAAGAGAATGTTTTTTAGAACCCTTTAGAAATAGATATATAAAAACACTAATTATGGCACATAAACATATGTATTACATTAAGGATATGTTGAATTATAAGATAATATCAGAATGTTTTTGGTATGGTAGAAATAATTTGTTTTCTCAATCAATACATCTTTTCCTGGGTAATATTAGTGGATGTGGCTTCAGAAAAGATCTATCTAGGAGTAATATTTGTGAAAAGTATTGGTTTATTGTATATTTTTTATTTGTCCGGTGCATGATGAATGAATCCTAAATATTAACCTATTATTACACTACTAGGGGATATTCTTAGGTTAATTGAAATTTTATAAATAATGCATTATGGATGATTTGAACAGATAATGACCATGGATGTCCTACATTATTGCTAATGTGTCATAGATGGAAAAGTTGGTTTCATGATGTATACATCTTATAAATGATATTTATTTATTATATAGTTTTCACATGGATTATTTTTTCTTATACTATTATTTTTTGTTTTAGTCTATGGATGAAACTAGAAGGAAGCATGTTAAAACTGCATGTGATGTAAAGTGCATTAAATTTCCTTTTGAAAAAAATAATGTAGGTACCAAAATGTGAATCCTCCAGATTATTCCCAATTAGATATTAGAAAATATAATTAATGATGTAAACATAGGTTAGTTTCCTACCACATCATATAAGAGTAAAATTATTTTTATAGATGTTCGGGTTGAAATGATCATTGAGGAATGAAATGTCTATTTTATTTATCTTAAGAATATTTCAAGAAGAACCTAGGAGAATGAATCTAATTAAGGAGAAGACTATTTATATGTGTAATTTAAGGTAATATAATGATGAGTTACTAAGGACTTATATGAGTTATATATAGGGTACATGGAAATTATTCAATTCAATTCCCTATTACAATGGAAATCTCATAGTCCAAGGAAGATCATATTCTACTTCAATATAAGATGTGGATAATAATGATTAAGACTCACTTATCCCCAACTCTATTTTTTATGAATATATTTTTTCTGTTTTTAAAAAATTATCCTATTCAAATCATTTTGGATTCTAATTTTATGTGATTTTGAGTAAAAATTTACAATATCATCAAAGATCCATTATAAATTTCTGAAATAAGGGAATCCAAATTGATATTCTAAATCAGCCTATGGGTTTATATCAATGGAATGATGAAGAAGAACTCTTAAGGAAAAATTATTACAATATAATGGTTTTACTACCTATTCATGAGGGATATTTATCTTAGATGGTTGCAGATAAAATCAACTTTGTGGTTATTCTTATTGTATGAGAGTTTATTAATTTCATTTAAGCAGAGTTTATTATTATTCCACTAAAACATGAATTTTAGTTTTCAATAGAAATCATATTTAAAATTCACCTTATAGAATTACCCCAATGGAGTTGTATGAATTGAAAAAAGTAACTGGAACAGAATATTGAAAAGCGATTCATATGCCTGAGTTCATCACCTTTGGTGAACCTACACTTTTAATTTTGAATAAATATGTTAAATTATATATTTTCATTGAATATTGGGAACTATAAAATATTATTCTTAATAAAAAGTATTTTAAAGCCCATAATGATGATCTGTTTGATCAATTATATGGTGAAAAATATATTTTCATTATTGATCATTAATTTGGATATCACCGGCCAAGGGTTACAAAGCATGTTATACCCAAGAAAACATTTTGTATAAGTTATGGTCATTATGAAGTTATAGTATTTTTGGGAATTACCAATGATTCTAATATATTAATTTATTTAATGAATATATTCTTTATATTTTGACTTTATTTGTTTGTGGTAGTCCTTTTAAATGATGTTGTTATATATTCAAAGAGAAAAAAAGATCATGAAGAAAATCTGGGGATTATTTCGAAGATCCTAAGGGAGTAGGTGGTATATGATAATTAAACATAGTTTTATTTTTTTATAAAAAAATATCCACTATTGTGTCCTACAACAAAATTTGTGGGTATATCTAGGGATCCTTCAAACACAGAAAATGTTGAACAATGGCCCATAAAAACAATTATGACTGAGATCCTTATTTTTTTTCTGCAAAAAATACTAGTCATTATAATTGAAAACATTTTTATATCTATCAAATTAACCATAAAGGTTGACCAACAATAAATCAAATTTCTTATGGATAAATTAATATGAGGTGAATATCAAATAAATGATGTGAATGTTAGAAAATTTCTCTTTTCTTATATTACCCTAAGGTGTAGAATGGTTAATGATTGGTATTTATTCATCATAAAATGAGTTTTAGGTGTACATATATTGAATTATATAGTGATAGCTTATCCATATTACTAATGTGGAATTCCTTAGAAATATTTACCAACATATGATTTAGAGATTGAGGATGTAATTTTGGTGTTGATGCTATAAATTAATTATCTTTATGGTCAATAGTGTGATATATATATACTAAAAAAAAAATCATGAAGTATATATTTACATATACGGTTTCTAATATGAGACGGTGAATATTGTATGATTTGATTAATTACAATGATTTTATAGTATATTACAACATTGGTGAGGTGAAAAATCTCACTAATGGTCAGTGTTGGAAAGACCATGCTAGTTTATCCATGATGTGTATTGAAGAAGAAAAAATATTTATTGATTTGTAGAATTTGGATCATGAAATCCTGAGGAATTGGAGAATATATTCTATTTCATATATGCATGTTAATATATCTATCCATGAAAGGATTACTAATGGATAGAAGGAACATGTGGAATAATAGAAGAAATTGTGAATTTTTCCCAAGTTCAAATACCATTATGACAGAATGATATGTTTTAGTAACATCATATGTTTCCCATAAATACTATAAATGAATAATGATATATATGATAAATTTTATTGTCCATAAATATTTATTCATCATGGATGAATGAAAATTTATAGAGATATTTTTATTATTTCTAGTAAGATAATATGGAAAGGGATATTGTAGAGTTCGTATGTTGATTCTTGGTATGAATTAATATTAATGCTGAGAGATATAAATATAGAGGGATGATAAAAAAAATTATCTATTCCAATATAGAAATTGGAAAAAATTACCATGTACGTTATCATCATAATCCTTAAAACATCTGAATGGAGAGAAATTATTTTGGGTGTAGTCAATTTCATTAAAAAATCAGTGCATTTAAATTCTATTATAGAAGCTTTATCACTTGATCATTATACACTGTTATAAATTAAGGATGTGGTAATATTTAATGGGTGCCACTCTAAATTATATCTAATATTGGCTAGTGTATTTCCCCATTATTATAAAGAATTATTCATCATGCTTTGAATATTATATTGAATCTCAATACTATATATGAACTTCGTATAATGTTTCAGAATGATAGGTTCATTAAAACATTATAAGACATGTTGTTATATTTCTCAATAGATTTCAAAGGTTTTTGGAATAAAAAAATCCAGTTTTTAGAGTGTTCATACAACAAGACCTTTCAATCTAGAATTCTGAGCTTTCATTATGAATTCGTTTATCGATGGAAGTAAAAATATCAAATGTGTTGGGATAATGTTGGACATTGAATTCTATTGGGACCAAATATAAAATAGGAATTGGCAACAGAGGTCATATCCATTCAATAACACATAATTTAATTTCATAGTCAATAAAGATTAATGCTTCCAATGTTTAGTAAAATATAGAGTTCAATGTTAGTGAAAAGGTGTTACAATGAATAAATATTTAGAAGAATGTTATGGGATTTTTAATGAAAGAAACATTGGAATATAAATATATATATATATATCCCATTGAAATAATTTATCTTGTTAGGATGGTATCTTATCTCTTGGGTCTTCCTCTGAATCTCTAAAAAGTGCATGAAGTGTTCCATGTATCCCTCATGAGGAAGTATATACCTAATCCCTCATATTTAATAAGATTAGATGTTATACCACTAAAAAGGATCACATTTATGATGAATAAATGTGGTGGATTATATATTCTATAGATAATGTACTATAAAACAATATGATCACATTGTTAAAGCTTTGTGGTGAAACCATAATTTTTGGATGATATATGGGAACCTGATGATGTGATGAGTTACTAGTTTTCTTGGATATTTGTATTTGGGTGATGGAATTTAGATAGAGAAATTATAATAAGTTTTTATAATGTATTACCATAAATTTTTTGATATATTTTCTCATAAATTTAATTTCATTTATAGTTTGCTTCACACATAACATCGAGTTTAAACGAACAACATTTTACAATTGAAATATTTTTTTAATCAAGCAGTTATTGCCTAATTATTGGATTGGAAGGAATTAATATGATTAGTCACATTTTTTAAAATTATTATATTGATTTTATTTAATGTAAATATATTGATTTATTTATAACAATTTTTCACTCAACTTTTAATAACATCATTTTAATCCTAAAAAAAGTGTTTTATTGCATTTTATATGAATATTATAATTATTTTCTCAAGATATTATAATTTAAATTTTATTAAAATTATTTCTTATTTTAAATTTTTATATTAAATGTTTTATGAAATATTTTGAAAATACAATATTTCATGAAATTTAAAAATGTCAATTTTTAAAGAAATCATTCATTTATTTTGTCGTATTTTCATAGCCCCTTTAAATTTTTATTAGTTTTAAATTGTAATTAGTTAATTTATATTTAATTATAATTATATTAAAACATTTTATATTAACATAATACATTATGTCAGTGTTAAAATAATTTTATACTTAGAAATGAATTTTTTATAAAAACAAAATTGTTGTTGTGTTTTTCATTTTCATATTGAATTAATTTCCACATTTTATATATATTTAATTTAATAAAAATTGATTCCAAACTCATAATTATTACTTAATAATTTATTAATGAGTAAAATTTAATTTTTTTCAAAAATAATAGTATCTATGGTATAAATATTAGTACCCTAGTAAAAAGTGTAAAATGAGCAAATAATGTTTAAAACTAATTGACCAAGGGAACAATGATTAATATTATTTCATATCAGATTAATTTATTTTTACCATTATAACATTATGGAATAAATTTAATTATTTATGGGGAAATTGACAATGAATATGACATAATAATATTTTAATCCTGTTAACAATCACAATGTGTCTCTACACCCATATATAAGAGGACATCCATCCACTCTCATCTATACACTGAACTAAAAAACATAGCTCTACCAAACCCTAACCAATTATATTTTCAAATTACTTATCCTATAATTTTTTTGTTAGAGACCAATCTGAGGGTCCTTTAGAATGTATCTAATGGATATTTAATGAATTTGAGGTAATAAATATTATAGACTCTATGAAATTAAATTCATTTTCTAATTCCAATAAAACAGTTTTCACCATCCTAAAATAATTAATACTCTATAATTTTCATATAGAGATGTTATTATTATTATTTTAAACCCATTTTACACCACTTCTTATCCTATAGAAAGGAAAGAACATCTCTCATGCATATGCATGGCTTAATGACCTCATAGACTACTGTAATTATTTTTTCATCACCATTTCAGATGAATGTTTATAAAGATGGATCTAATGAATATATGTGATATTTATAAACTAATTATTGTTATTTTAATATAATATATCATTTATCTTTTTAACCATTAACTCATAAAAAACTAATAGTTCCCACTGTGCATATGGTTAGACTACCACCTCTATGATGTGATGTGATTAATTTTTCATGTGAAACATCCATAAATGATTTTAAATATTTATAATATAAACATATATCATATTTAAATTATGATTAACTATATGGTGAATATGGAACAATTATAGAGATTCAAGGGACAAAACAAATGAACCTAAACAAAAAATGAAAATACGGTTAACACACATAAATAATTATTTTAATTATGATTCATTAATAAACAAGATATGAAATATTATTATTAGATCTTATAGGAAATTAGATGTATGAAATTGGCACTATTATAGATTTATAATAAATTTATATTTACTATATATGATACTAAAATAACATAAGAATCTTGTAGGAATTTAGGTAAAGGTTTATTTCACAATCTCATCATTAATTAAAATTTTTTAAATTTGAGTTTCTATTGTAGTTATTATATGAAAATTTTATATAATACCCACTACTTTTTATTACCCACTATATATTAATTTAAATTACCTAATTTCATTCATTTACATATTTTTAGGAAATAAGGTTAACTATTATTAAGGATAATTAAATTAGTTTTTAATTTTCTCAGGAAAATGTTCCTTCCATTTCCATATTTTAAATAAATTGTTTGAATGAATATTTTTAATATTGTCAAATTATTTATTAATTTCATTTCAATTTAGTATTTACTTTCTATAAATGGTATTTATGAAAATATTTTCTCAGTTTTCTAAATGATGATCTTTTTAATAAGATATGAATAAAATATATGTTTTAACATATAGTGTAAAAAAGAAATTTTTTTCTATCATGAATATTACATTCCCAGAAGATTCATTTAAATGTTTCCATATTTTCATCTTTTGAAAATACTTTCTTGAATATTTTGATAATTTTAATATTTTAAATAAGTGATTCCAAAATCAAAGGAGTATTTTGAAATATTAATTTGTTTCTTAAAATTTATTTCCATCTATGTCCACATCCATTAATAGATACAATAAATTATATATTATATATTCTAAATATATCATACACCATTTTTCTTATTATGTTTTATGATCTGATTGACTGTGGAATTTATTGACATACTGTATTGTAGTTCATCCAATGCAGAAATTTTTTAATTATTCAAGAATATTCATTAAGTTGTATTTATTACTCATATAATCTATGAATTATGTTTATTAAGTGATTGGTGGGGATTAGAATTATATATCCCCTAATTTTATAGGTAGATATCATGAGAAATAATAGGTTTTAGATTTTTATATGGACTTACCAATTTATGCATGGTGTCTTTTCATGAGCCCATTATGATATGTTTAATATATCCACTATTATTCATTCCATAATTATGAAATTGGATATTTATGTTAATGTGATAATATGAATATTTATTTCACCCATTTTTTTGTTTCAATTTTTTGTGATTATTTCTATGGAATCATTATATATTTATAAAATATTTTTTATTATTCATGTCTTATATATTCTTAGATAGATTCCACTATACAAATTCTCCAGATAAGCAACTAAGATCACCCAATTATTATATTTACTATATTAATTTTCTTCAAAGTGTATAATTATTTATATATTAATATATTTGGAAGAAAATAATAATTTTCTAAAGTAAAACACTTTATTTTATTTTATGTATTCAAAATTAGTATGAGATTAAAGCATATATCTTGTATACAAAACTATTAAACTATTAAATCTCATAATATGAGATCTATTTAATATATATCTATTAAAATAATGTACCCAATTTCTTTGGTTTAATAAGATTTAGGAAATTATGATACCAATGTGAAAAACTACATAATAAAACATGTTATGGATCCTAATATTCAACTTAGTTATGAAAATTTTCAAGAATGTGACATTACATTAATTTTAAAAATGTAAATAAATTTTCAATATAGAAGAATTTATTATTACATGGAGAATATTCAATCAAAAAAATACATATAAATCAAGAGATACTAGGATATAAAGATGTTAAGTTAAAATAGAGGTTAAAGTTATGAGGTAAGAAGTTGTAAAAATGATTATAGGTCCCGAGTACATGATTATTTTAGATTTAGATATACATAATTGGAGACATCCATGGTGTGAGTATGAATTAATTTTATAATACCATATCTAATTATTAGTAGTCTATAATAATAATTCATTTTTTATTATATTCTGATTATGTTGATGGATAAAATAGAAAAATCATCCTTACTTGGTTTTGAAGCAGCCCTGACTCTCTTATTTTATTTTTTTGATCATTATTTAAGGATGGTAACACAAAGTGATATGTTATAATGTATAATGGAATGATTGGTTATTGTTTTATTCACTATGGGACCAATATTTTACTCATTTTGACCACTTATGTTCTATAATATGAAATCTATTATTGGATAAAACAACTCATCACAAAAATGGGTAGGTACACACATTTGGACACTGTAGAGAAACCCATTCCAAAAAAAATCAATTGGCATCAAATCAACCTATTTCCCTGTGTATGATACATTATATTTTTCAAATTTATATAATAAAATCTTTAAATAATTACTTTTTCACCACTTTCAATTCCAAAAAACTATTATAGTTGTAAAAATAAGATGTCACCCAATCTTTTTTCCCTTGGATGAGATTTTAAGGAGACTACAAAAGATTGGTTTCAATCAATTATGAGTACTTATGTTGTGTATTTTTTTGACAAATGAAATTTATATATTTATGAAAAATCCCTAAATAACATTATCATTCCTCAATCTATAAATGTTTATAAAAAAATTATTGGGCTTCAAACATCTAAAAGAATATAGTATAAAATGGAAATTATTTATCAAATAATTGCAATGGTTAAATAAGATAAGTTAAATATATATATAATTATGATTTTTTATATAAAAATGGTGTATGAATAAAAAATTGAGGGCTAATTTAAAAAAAGAAATTATATTTTACATGTGGTTGTGATGAAAAATGTGGATGACTCCGTAAATATTAAAACGTTGATGAGAAAATTTATTGTATTATTTGGTATTTAAATTTTAAAATTATAATATATTGAGAATATTTTAATTTTTGAATTATAGAATATTCTTATTATATATCAAATGAGAATTACTCATTCAATCAAGAATAATATCATAGAAGAAATGATTTTTTAGGACATGAAAAAACTAAGAATCAATAACTAAGAAGTGAATGATTTATGTTAATAGGCATATGTGTTTGTAGATGAAGACAATAAGATAAACATGGATCATATTTTAATTAAATTCATAAAAATTAATAGGAAAGTATAAATTAATTCTATCACCATGGTGTTTCAAATTTTGTGGAATTTTGAACATTGTAATTAATTTCCTAATGAAAACTCATATTGAGTAAGTGGTTGATTTAAATGATGAGAAACCTAAAAAATAAGAATGATAAATGTTCAAAATAATTTATTAAATATAATGAACTAAAAATGGATTTCACTGTTTAAAATTATAATTTAGTGGAAAACAAATATTAGAGATTAACATTTCATTATTAGGAATATAACATAATCCATGGTTGATACATTTTGAGAAGAATAAAAGTTATTCTAAATGGAACCAATCTACTCCCAAATTCTACTAAGTATAACTATAGAAAATTGGTTTGAGTACCTGGAATGAATGTAAGGTGGATGTGACAAACAAGTCTATTTTTATGAATACTATACCACCAATCTTCATGTAATGTACTCCTAGGGTGATACATTAAAAGGAATTAAATATATTATGAAGTAAGATTAGTATTTTCTATTAAGGGTTATCTAAAATCATACAAGAGAAACAATTGATGCATTATTTATAGTTGTTATTCATAAAAAATGATTGTTGAAAAAAATATCTAATAATATTAAAGAACAAGAAGGTCTGGAAGTGATAACTAGAAGTGATAGATCTATAAAAATTAGAGTATATAGTTCTATTAAAAATTATTTAAAAATTCAAAAATTCAAAAATATACATTATATTTAGACGATTAAAATGAATTTTTTTGAGATTTATACAACATTTTTATGATGAAATTTATGTTATTTTTAAGACATGCTCATGCTTCACACAAAGATAAAATGATAGAAGGATCACGATCCAAGAAATAATAACTTGTAGAAATTTATTTCATATATGTAATCAACGAAATTCATCTTATTTGGGTGAAAAAAAAGAAGACACATTATATATGAGATTTAGAAAGCATTGTCAAATAAACATGTGAAAAATCATAAAGTCTGATATGGTGATAAAAATACCCATAACTATATATACTTATATATTTTTTTATTTTTCATGAATATTTTAAAAAGGGGGTAATGATTTATGTATCTCACAATGGTGTGGAGAGATAATATACTATGTAACTTGAGTTTATTCATATATACTATTTATAGAAATTTGATAACAAAATAAAATAAGAATATAATTTATATGAAATTCATTATTGATGAAA
Source organism: Viscum album (assembly GCA_963277665.1). Taxonomy (NCBI): domain Eukaryota; kingdom Viridiplantae; phylum Streptophyta; class Magnoliopsida; order Santalales; family Viscaceae; genus Viscum; species Viscum album. Next base: position 138,021,122 of record OY728131.1, read on the forward strand.
TATTTTTGAGTTGGAATTAAAAGGTGAATATTTTAGTTTCTCTAATAATGGTAGAGTTAGGATATATTGTAGCAAAAATGTCCAACGTAATGACATAGACATTCTGGTATGCTAATTTGTTAAAAATCCAATGTTTGTGGGGTCTGGGGTAGTTCAACGTATTTTTGGGACATGTGAGTCATACAATGATGACCCCTTCAAATATCATTCCAAATTTATAGTTTTCTAGTGGTATCTCATTCAGTTTTTACCTTTTTCTGGAAATTTCTCATTATGGTGGTTGCTCATTTGAGTTATACCTCATTCTAGAAGTGTCTCATTCTTGTGGTATCTCATTCGAAGGGTAACACATTTCGGTGGTATCTCTTTCAAGCAATGACTTGTTTGGTGGTGACATATCTGGATGTGAATCATCCTGGCAGTGGTTGTAACTCGTTTTAACAATTTTTCAAATTTCCATAATTTTCTAGTTTTTTTCAGTCTTTCCCTTTTGATGTCTGTTTTGAAAATAAATTAGTTTAATTCAATATTTACAGGGTTTTTATGATCTTTCAAAGGATATTAATCATATAATTAATTTAATAAAATTATGGAGGGTTTAGATGGTAAAACTTCATGGTATTGGTCAGATTCTCCTTTAATTAAAATTCACACATTATCACATCACAGTGTCTCTGGACTATTCTTTATAAAGTTGATGTATCCTTCCCCTTTTTTCTTTGGTCTAGATTTCTCTTGATACATGACCTCCACAGGACCATCTTCCTTGTATAGTATTCCTATGGGTTTTTATTTATTTGGAGTGATCTTTGTTATACGTGAAACCGTATTTATAGTGCAATAAGTCTGTGTCAATCATCTTCATTCCATGTAAGATTTAATTTGGTCTTCTTATTTTTGTATTATGAGGTATGGGTATAAAAATTTTAAATTTTTTGGAGAAAGATGATATTGGATTAATAAATATAGTCTAATTGGTTTAAAATCAAAATAAAGGGGTTAGGTAATTTGATGTTGATCATACACCATTTATTTGATTTTATTTATTTAGTTTTGATGTTATAAATTTTGGGGCTAAATTAACCATTAAAAATCATGGATGTTGCGGGTCCCTTCATGGGGATGTGATTATATAAACAATGGAATTCATGTTGTGTGTATTTTGACATCACATATTATGAAATTCATTAACCACAAACATTAGGTTACTAAAATGGATTCCCCATGATTATATAGCTTTTGTGATATCCCCCTTACTCAATAAAGTGAAATTTTATAAGGGATGTCTTTCTAAATCTGAAAATATATTTTTATCTGGATTGTTCTATAATGTGTTTTTGGACATGGTGGATTGTTTTGATTAGGTATTGTTGATTTTATAGATTCTATATGACTATGTTGTGATATGTGGGGATAGAGGATGATAAATTTTAGGAAGTGGAGCTGCAATATTGCTTGTTGTGGTATTGATATGTAGTGAGGATATAGTATAATATAGCGTTGGAATTACCTATTATGTAGTTTATTTTTCTATATCGTTTGATATGAGTTGGGATGTGATAGATGTCCTGTTGTCATGGACTATGATAAAAATGATCGTGAAAAACAAATTTTTACACGTATAATGGGACATGATGGTAACAGAAAATCTAGAATATGATTTAATATTAATAAAATAAAAAAAATTCCATCAATGGCTTTCTTTCTTCTTGTTTTAGTTTGTGCATTTAGTCATGGTAGGTTTCATAGGGGACATTGTGAGTTTCTTGGTGATCTTCTTGTAATCCCAATCTTTGAGTTTATGTGATTTTCTAAATATATATCTATACTGTATATATTCTTTTTATTCCTATATGCCCAACACCCATTTTGAGAACTTTGTGAGGAACACCTGAATTTCCATGAGGGTGTGTCTTTCCCAAAATCATGGTGGGAGGATGAATGTATGGACACCCACTCTTCCTAGATCCCTCCTCCAAAATATTATGGAACAAGCTTCTTCAGGTAGGATTTGAATAGATGTGATATCCCAGGTGTATTTAGGATTAGTTGTGATTTAGTTTCCCAACTGTGTTTGGGTTGAGTTTTGATGTTCATTCCTTGGTGTCTTCGAGTTGAGATGTTTCATTCTGTGAGGCCTAGGTGTGTGAAACCAGAAAGTGTTGTATGTCCTAGGTGAGTACCAGTGGGATGTGTCGTGAGGCACAGGTGTGTATAGGAGGGATGGGTTCTGAGGCCACAGTGTGTGCTGGAGGGATGTCATGTGGTATATTCGGGAGAGGTGGGAGTTCCAGGACGTTTTTCATTGGGGTGTTAGAGGGTTAAATCAGCATAAAAGTGGTGTGGGGTTCCCTATCATTGATGTTATTTATATTGTATTATATTACATAGTTGCATTATTTGGGGAGAGATCCATGTTGAGGTTGGGGATATGGTTAATATAACAATCATGGGTAGTTTGGTTTTACTATTTTATCATGGGTGCGTTAATAAACTCATTCCAATTGTGAAAAAAATAACATTGGATTTCATACTGAGCATAATTGTATTCTCTCCCTACATATATGAATGTTCTTTGAGGTTTACATGCAGATTACACAGACTGTTCTTGGCATTACTAGTCATTCCATTGAACAGTTAATGTGTTTTTTTATATTATGTTTTTGGGTATTCACATTGTATAATTTTATTTGTATTAGTTGTATTTAAACATTAATTGTGGGAAGGTTTTTGATTTTTCATATATATATATATATATATATATATATATCAATTTCATTTAGTTGGTTTTGAATGAAAAATCCAAAATCCCAATATTGTTTCCTTATAAAGGGTATTGCCTCCCATATTATGATATTTTTACACCACTGGTGGTAGACACCAACCTAAGGCCCACTAGAGGTGGGACTGAAGAACCATTCTCTTTCTTGTTACTTTTTGTACCTATGATATGTATCATTTGAAGGAGGGGATCGAGACAGAGTGGTATCAAAGATAATAGTTAAGAGATAGGGTGGTGTTTCAAGTTTGGTATTGTGAGGACTGAATGGGTTGGTATGGAAAAAGTACCAGTTGACTCTGGTGCATGAAATATTTCAGGAAGACCTGTTGCGACCTGGGATATTTGGTCCCCCATGATCCAGTGTGTGGACTCTAATCTTATTGAATGACCAAGTGAGATGTAATTGCATACATGGTAGAGACCTAAGATATGTACATGAATCCTGAGTACTTCTATTCATTTTGGAATTGTGTTATCTGGGTAATGTTAAAATGATTAAAATGTATTAAATGGATTAAATTTTATTAAAATATACCATAATAAACAATCATGATACCAGGTATAGTAAATACTTGACTCCCTTTCAGATACAGCTCCTGGTCATTGTTAACGTATGGCTCAGGTAGTGGGGGTTTAATAGGCTAACCTAGTTGTTCTATGGAAGGTTGATCTATTTGAGGACGATGATCAATGGTGGAGAATGTTTCTCACTTTTCATCCAAATGCATCGTAACAGTATTAATGAAGAGTTTCCAATATAGAGACCATATATTAGCTAGAGGATATGGATATTAAATTTGGCTTGATGTGAGTCTTGAACGGGTACGGTCCCTATAGTGGTTAGTCAGATGTGAGGAGCTACAGGCCAGGGGAGGACATTGAATGTTAGTGAGTAGAAGGAGGTAGATGTTTCCTAGGATGACTTCTAAAAGGTGTTTGGTGTAGTGTTCCTTTCAACAAACATGATGGCTATGAAAATCCATGAACTACTCCCCCTTCAGTTGGGGAGATTGTTTGTGTGGTATCATGGGATCGAGTTCAAGGACATTTTTTACATCATTCAAAATATTTTTCTTGATGAGAAAGTTTGATCAAGGTGTCTTAAGGAGGCACTCATTCCTTATATCTAGTAATAAGTGACTCATTTTAAATTCCAATTGCACATAGAGGTTTAAAATAAGGATGTTGTAATTGAGGTAATGCACTCATGAGGAGGTTTACCAAGGGAGGGGAACAAATAGGGTTCCCCAAGGATCAGAGTATTCCATGGAATTCCTCTGGTTCCAAGGACTTCTAGGTTTCAACGAGCTGATAGTCAACCTCAGAAGCTACCCTGTGGACATTCTGGTTTCCATGCCATTCGTGTAGGATTGGGGATGATGTGTTTATTCCTTCTATATATTGGTCGACTTCATGACCAGTACCTAGTCGATGCTCATGTTCAATTTTTCCAAGTTAGATAGCTTCTACATCATCCTCAACAGTAGTTATTAGCAAGGTCATCCCAATAATAGGGGCATTGGGATTATGGTCCATCAAATGATTTTTAGGTAGGTACATGAAAACATCAAGACATTCTTTTAGTTTAGGGAACCTAACCGAAGCATGGTTATGGAGGTGTCCATTAGCAGTGAGTCAGTGGAACTAGGTGTGGTGAGTTATAGGTAGTGGAGGAATCACACCAGATGGTGTAGAGATCATTAGACTTACAATCATTTTTTCATCTACACTTTTTTTGTGCCTTAATTGATTTTAGATTCTCAAACTCCATTGTTTCACCCTCTATTGTCCATTATATAAGACAATATGTTGAGAGGATTCGCATACCCCTGGTGTTGACTATGCCATTTTCTAGTCGTTCCATATACTTTAATTTGATATGGTGGTGTATAATGATGATGGGGCCACATTAGTCCCATGGGTATCCTTTTTTACTATAGGTATAGACATACAATTTCATCCTTGTATTTGACTAGTTGTATTCCATACATGATTTTATAAACTAATTTCATAGGAGAATCTTTCTTTCAGACATGAATGGAGAAATTGTGGTTTTTTGGAGAGAGAGGTTTTCAGGTGGTATGTTGGTGTGTGGATACCCATATTTACTTATTGGATGAGTTTTTAGTGGAATCAATGGAAACTATGATGGTAGAGGTTCCCAATTTGTTTGTGGATTACATTGACATTTTACCCAAGAAGGTTATGAAACTACGCCTTCAACATGTCATTATGTTTGTGATAGACATACAACAAAATTCTTGTCTAATTTTGATTGATATTTTTATAATGTCAACATATAAGATGTTGGGTTAGTGGATTCAAATTGATGATCTGAAGAAGAAAATATTCATCCGATAGAGTGTGTCACTGTGGGGGTACTCTAGTGTTGTTTACCCAGAAGGTGGATAGTAGTCTAATATTATAAATAGATGATCAAAGGTTGAATCAGTTGAAAATCAAGAACTATTACCCAATACCAACGATCGATGAACTTTTCAACCAATTGAGAGTGGCGAGTTGGTTTTCTAAGATCGACTTACAATTTGGATATCACCAGTTTGGGTGAAGGAATGTGATATCCCGAATACTTCCTTTAGTTCTAGGTATAGACACTATGAGTTTTTAGTCAAGTTATTCAGTGTTACGAACACACCAACTACATTCACGGGGATTATGAAATCATTTTTAGGATATCATAGGCCTATTTCTCATAGTCTCTATCTATGACATACAAATAAACTCAAGATTGTATGGGTATCATACCCAACATATTATAAATATTTTAAAGGATCTTCACCACCACCAGCTCTATAAAATGATGTCTAAGTGTATGTTCTAGACACGGTAGGTCCATTTTCTCAAGAATTGGTTGTTTCATAAGGGTGTCGTTGTTGACCTAAAAATGTCAAAGAATCAATTTTTTTTGGATAGCACCCATGAAATAGATAAATGTTTATAGCTTCCATGGTCTCACAACATTATATCAATGATTTTTTTCTTGATATCTCTTTAGTTGCAACACTGTTGATAACATTGACTAGGAAATACCAGTAATTTGTGTCGATCAAAAAATTCTAGGTAGAAATCAATTACATGAAGTTGAAGTTGGTATGAACTCTTGTTCTTTAGCTGCTGGTGGAGGTTATAATGTTTGAGGTATTTTTGGATGGTTCTCATCTGGTCTTGGAATGCAAATTGATACAGTAGAAGGCGATGATCAACATGGTTATAGGGGGTTATGCCGTCATTAATGTTACAATTCCTCCTATGATCTAGAGATTACAGTAGTTCTGTTCGAACTAATGTTGTTGAGACACTACCTCATTGGGTAGCGCATTATGGTCTTCATGGATCATAAGAGTTTGAGTTATATCTTTTCATAGTATGAGTTGAATCTTTGAAAGTGAAGGTGGATGGAATTTCATTGGGAATATTATTATGATATCTTTTATACTACATGAAATAAGAATTTCCAAGATGATTATTTGAGAAGAAATTCACCAAAGGATGTTGTTTGGGAGTTTGTGGATGATTAGGGTGTGATGGAGGAGTTAGAAGACTTAGACTTGAATCAAAGGGTGGATGGAGATAGAGGATATCTGTTTCAATTGATAGTTTAGTTTTCCCTTATGTAGCAGGTGGAGGATTCTCAGGGAGAGACTGAAAGGTACTGGTGATTTGTGATCATGTTGGCCTTGGAGATGCTCCAACATGGTTGTCAGAGGATTGTCAGAACGAAATTTTGTTTCACTGGAGACTATTTTTTCAGGTATAAATTCACAAGGATGATCTTCATGAGTTCCATTTCTTACCATTGGTAGTACACATATTAATTTATAAATTGTATCGTGGATTAAGGATATTGTTTTATATTCTTACATTGAAACATTTTGTGGTGGATTTTGTGGCTCAGTGTCTATTTTTCTTGCTAGTAAAGGCAAAACATTTAGTTTCAATAGGTTTTTTTCACTTGGATTCTGTTGAGTGGAAATGATATGACATATAGATGGATTTCATCACAGGGTTACACATAGATTAGGGAGGTTTTATGTAAGCTGTGTGATTGGGGATTTCTTGAAAAAAATCATACCACTTCTTAGAAATAAAGGATTCATGCATAATGAATGATTTGATTATGAGGTATGTTGATGAGGTGGTATGATTGAATGGAGTTTCACGGTTCATTATCTCATATTTATAGGATCATTTTCCCTCACAAGTCTGAAGGGGATTGTAGAATTTGTTTGACACCTAGTTACACATCAACATAGCCTTCCACTCTCAAATGGATGGTTAGATAGAGTAGACTATCTAGATGATGTTGGATATGTTGCATGCATGTTTCATAGACTTGGGTGGATCATGGTAACAACACCTTACCTTGGATGATTTTTCATATTATTATAGCTATATAAATTCCATCGATATGGACCAATTTGGGGGTTTTATGGTCATAAATGTCATTCCCCATTATGGTGGACACAGGTTGGGGAGGCAGTAGTTCTTTGTCCTAAGGTAGTGTATATCACAATAGAGATGGTTTAGTTGATTAGGGAGGGGTTTAAAGATGAAAAAGACTTTAATAAATATTATGTTTATCAGAGGAGGGGTTCATTAGATTTCTAGGATAGAGACTACATGTTCATGAAGGATTCTACTCGATGTGGGTAGTGGAGGTTTGATAAATAAATTAAACTCCTACCCTAGTTTGATGGACCCTTCGTGGTTATGGGTGTGTTGTCAAGGAAGGTTACCAGTTGGAACACCTTCCTTGACTGGAACAAGTCTACAATGTTATCCACTTGTCCTAGCTCCCTTGATATCTTCATGATGACTCTCATTTCATTAACTAAAGAGGGTTAGATACTTAGATGAAAAAAAATTTGTGGTGCGTCCGGTAGATATCTAAGATCATCAAGAGAAGGTATTCAAGGACGGACCATTCCACTAGTTAGGTTGTTAGAGAGGCATGGTGTCTTAGAAAATATTACATGGGAGCATGACACATATATGTGATCCATTTACATGGATTTTTTTTTGAGATTTACCTTATTATACTTTATTTGTGATTTGATGATCGATTCCTATTGTTTTATGAGATGAGTTGTTTCCTGGGATTGTCATGTGTGTGGTGTGATGTGTGATAAATCCTTGACTTATAAAAATCGAAGGACCTGATTCCTAATCGAAAAACTGTAAATACTCTATGATTATACCCTTATGGGTGAGTCTGTGCTTTCTAAAGTGTGTAATATGTTGACATGGATGATATAATTCACCAATTCATGTGTTCAGGATAGTGCAGTTGATTGGTTATAACCATTGTTAATTTGGGATACATGATGGTTGAGATCGTTATGTAGTGTATGTTTTGATCATTTGGGTTGGTGTGTTTGATTTGTGGAGGTGTTTTAGGTGTAAGAAGATCCCTGAGAGTTTTTCAGTGTACTGTTTGTTAGGATCCTACCACTCTTTTTTTTTCTAGGTTGGTTTTGAGTTCTCAGGGGAGAGAATAGTTTGAGAGGTATCTAATGTGACAAACCTAACCGTCTGTTCTGTTACATTGTTTTAAATAGTAAGATTTAGGTGTTTAGGGATAGTATATAGAATGTTTTGGACATGTGAGTCATTCTAATGGGTACTCATTTCAACAGTTTTCCAAATTACTAGCTTTGTAATTGGTAGTTTATTCTAGAAGTAGCTCATTCTACCAGTAGCTCATTCTAGAAGTAACTCATTCTGGTAGTATATCATTCATGAAATATCTCATTCTTGTGGTCTCTCATTATGGATGTTGCTCAGTCTAGAGGTATCTCATTCTATCAGTAACTTGTTATAGTAGAAGATCATTTTTGGGGTAGCTCGTTCTAGAGGAAACTAATCCTGGTGGTGAATTCCAAGAATTTACTCACTAGTGGTGGCTCATTTTGGAGGTGAGTCACTGTTGGTGAATCACTATTTGTTACATTATAGAATTGAAATTTATGATGGTGACTCATCTGGTGGTGACTCAACCTGGTGGTGGTAGTGAATTGTTTCAAAAATTTTCCAAAATTCCAAAATTCCAGAATTTCCAATTTTTCCCTTTTCCCCTTTTATATCTAGTATGACAAAAAATTACATTAATTATATATTTAAAGGGTTTGGAATCATTTTCCAAGTCTATCAATTTGATAATTAATTTTCTAAATATATATATACTTTTAGATGGTCAAAACACGTGGTCTTGCTCAGATATACCTTTAATGGAAATTCAAACTGTATTAAATCCCTATGTCTCAAATCTTGTCCTTCTAGAGCCAAGGTATCATTATCTTCATTAATTTGGTCTTGAATTATCTTGAAATTATATGTCTCCAAGACCTTCATACATTGACAATCATTCTACGGTTTCGCTATGTGTCCCTGGAGAGATTCCTACTGTATGCACGTCCCTGTTTTTAGTGCACCAAGGCTACATCGATCATCGTTTTTCCACATAGGATTTCCATTGTCATTCTTATTTGTGTATCATGCAGGATGGGTATATAAATGTTCATCCTTGGGTAGATTTTTTGATTATATATTAATAAATATTGTTAAATTATTTTAAAATATTTATAAAGGGTTTAGGGAATGTGACATATGATCTTAAAGCTTTTATTTGATTTTATTTTATCTGTTGTTCATGTTATAAATTGTATGGAATAAGTCAAAAATGGGAAATTGTGGTTGTTGGGGGATCCTAGTTGTGCTTATCATGATGTGAAATAGGTAATTCATGTTTTGTGTATTTTTACATCACTTATTGTTAAAGTTGTTAATCATGCACATTAGGTTAATAAAATGGCTTCCACAAGATCATATGGACTATGTGATAACACAATTAAGCAATAAGATTAAATTAAATGAGGGATGCCTTGATAAATCTGAAGATATGTCATGATCTGGTTTGTGTTGTAACATGTTGGTAGACATAGTGGTGTAATGTTGGATTTTTTTGGTGATATTATTGATGGGATATAACTATTTTGTGATATGTGTGGGTAGTGTATGAGATGTTCTATGCAGTGGTGCTACAATTATGTTTTCTTTGATATTTTTTTGTATCGAGGTTGTGGTAGAACATGGAGCTAGCTTTCTCTTTTTGGTTCTTTCCTTTACTATAAAACCAGATATTTTTAGTGCTATGATAGTTACCTGGTGGGTATCGATGTTGAGAAAAATGATCATGGAAAATAAATTTGTACATGTTTTATGGTAAGGGTTTGTAATAGAGAATCTTGAAAATGGTTTTATATTAATTGAAAAAATGAATTGTGGCATGCATTCTGCTTTTTTGGGGTTGTGCATTTATTCATGGAAGATGACTTGGGGGACCTTGTGACTTGGATGGTGATCTTCTTGTAAACCCATAGGTTGGGATTCTATTGTTTTCTCAAGAAATACTTATACATTGTATATTCTTGTGATTTATATATGCACTCCAACCATGTTGAGCACTATGTTCCGAACACCAGCATCATCAAGAAGGGGGATTCCATAACAACATCCAAGTGGGAGGATGGATAGCTAGACACTCTCTCTTCCCTGCTCCCTTTTCTAAGAGATATGGCAAAAGATTCTTTGGGAAGGATGTGATGAGATGCGGTATCCCATGACTATTTGTGATGAGTTGTGTGTGGTGTCCCTAGTGCCTTCTGGTTGAGTTGTGATGTTCTTTCCTAGGCGTCTGTGGGATGAGACGTGAAGTGTTGTGAGGCCCAAGTGTGTACGAGTAGTGTGTGTTGTAAGGCTTAGGTGTGTGTGGGTGGGATATTTTGTGAGGACCACATGTGTGCAGGTAGGATGTGTTCTCATTTCCATGTGTGTGGGGGGAAGGAAGTGTTTCGAGGTCCAACTTTATGTGGGTGAGATTGTGATGAGGTATATTAAAGAGAGGTGGGAATGAAAAGATGGTTTCCAGTGGGGTGTGAGATCATCTAATCATTGGGAATGTTTTATGGTGTACCATATCATTGATGTTATTTATATTATATTATATTTTATGGATGCATTATTTGGTGAGAGACCCTTGGTGAGGTTGAGGCTATGGTTATTCTACTTGTAAGATGATTTTTAGATTTACTATTTTTCCATGGATAAATTAGTACGATCCTTTAATTTGGGAAGGAGAGACATTGGTTTTCCTACTTAGTATACCTATCTTCTCACCCTAGGTATATAAAAATGATTCTAGGTTTCTAGGAGGATTATGTGGAACGTGATGGAAGTTACTAGTTGTACATTGGGTTAGTTTCTCTATTTCTTCTCAAGTTTGTTTTTGGGTATTTACATTGGTAAAATATATTTTTATGAGATCTATTTACACATTCATTGTAGGATATTGTTTTTCCTTATATATATATATATATTATCAATTTTTATTGTTTGATACATCTTATCTCCCGATCTTTTTTCCGTGTAAAGGGTAATGCCCCCTATATTGTGAGATTTATACAACCTTGGTGCAAGACTCCAGCCCATGGCCTACTTGAGGTGGGACTCTGGGGTCATTACTTCTCTTTCATAATTTCTAAGCTCGGAGGTATATCAATGGAGGGAGGGGTTGTGGCATCTGACCCATATATTTTTTTAGGCGGTGTGTATGTAGAACATATGATGATATAATTTGAGAATCCAATATGTTTTTTTGATATAATTATAATGTCATTTATTTATAAAAAAATAATGAGAATCACTAAAAATTAAAATATGTTGATATCTAGTATCTCTTAAAAAATTATATGGTGTAAAAAAGTTACATCAAATTGGAATATGTTTCAACTAAGGATTAAATTGAATATTTCATTACAAAATCCATTTAAAGAGGTAGGATTGGTGAATTATGGTTGATAATTCATTCTCATTATTCCCTTCTCACATGGTGATATGTGGATTACCATCCCCACTTTTATTTATATTTTTTTAAAGGAGGGAGAGAATCATAACTCATTAGTTTTTTATAGGGTATTTTATGCTATAGTAATTTTAAATAAGGGGTAGAAAGATTTAGATGAGATGATAGTTTGATTGGGTGAATATTACAATCAGTCATATTAAAATTGATGGTGATATAGATATTAGATTCTATCTACAAACATAATTTTCTATCAATATGGTCATATGATAATTATCTTAGATAAATTATAAGATTTAATTATTCTTCATAATAATTGGGAGTTTGTAAAAGTGGTTTTTAGATTTTAAAATACTTCTAATTAGGGTGATTAAAGAGAAAAATGTAAGAATTATTGGTTTGCATTTGTTGTTAACTATTTATGAGATTTATTGGATGGTTTTGATATTGTCTACAATGTGTTGAGATTGATTCTTTGATTTTTATCTGAATTTAGATTCTAATTTTTTTTTGAAAAGATTATGTGAGAGATCCTAAAGAGACATATTTTAGTTGATCTTATGATAGTATGGTTGAAATTTCAAAAAATCCTTGAAAACAACTTTTTAAGACTTTATATTTCAAGTATGAAATTATGATATGTATTGTTTTTTAAAGGCTTATACATTCTCTTAAAAACATGGATGATTTATGAATATTTTTTTCCATTAGTCATCATTGGTTTTCACATGACTTATTTGAGATATTATAATTATTTTTATTATATCATAAGGTTTTTATGGGATTTTATAATACATTGACATCTTATAAGTAATTTTGAGAATTTATAATTCTCTTTAAATTTTTTTAAGACTTGGATTATTTTATAAGATATCCATAAGATATTTTAAAAAAAATTATACAAATATAATGAAAAAATAGAGAAAAGTCAGAAATGAATAAGAATATTTATGTCTCACCAAAATCAGTTTCTACCAATAAAAATTATTAGAGGACAAAAAACATAGAAACTAATTAAATAGATTCTATCCATCTAATGGCTCGAAGGCCTTCATTTTTTATTGATTTTTGATAATCCACCTTTCATGGGGTGAGGTTGAACACTTTCAAGGCCTGTAGGTGTATATATTACATGGACCATAGGACTTATAGGAATTCATTGTCCATAGGCTTTAAAAATTACATACAACCCAGACTATCTACTTGGAACTCATCCTCCATAGCAACTTCATTGTGATATCTGCTCTCCACCTTTGCATGACTGTTCAGCTAGGGTTTCCCATGCCAGCACTGGCTTGTCCCAATGGCAGGTGCCATACCCTCTCATTCATGAAATCCATTTGTCTTCTGATATAGTGTCATCTTCTTGCTCATCCTCTAATATTCATGAATTTTCATAAGAAAAATTTAGAATTAATGTTTTTTGATTATTTCTAAAGATATTACTATGATTTTATTATTTATCACGTGAAATAATATCAATTAAGAAGGTGGGTAGTACTATAATATTACTTGATATATTTGATTAAATGAGAATATAATATTCAGATATTATGGGGTAATTCATACATGAAACATTGAAATAGAAAACATGGGGTGATTCATGTTGTTCAATTTAATTTGGAAAATTCCCTATAATATGAAATGTAATTTGTTTTTAGAATTTATTTATACCCAGAATTTTTTTAATTGCATATTAATGGGAGTATGTTATCATGAAACACAACCTGGAAAATTATGGTGGTTTAAATATTGAGATACAAATAGATAATAGGGTCTTAATACCTCATTTCAAAAGTGGGAAGAAAACGTATAGTCCTTGAGTATTAAACAATTCGACTTTACGAAAAATAATTAATATTATACATAGATTAATAAATGTTGAATTATCTGATTTTTTATGTAAATATCAGTTTTAAAGATCCTAATGTGGTGATAGTGTTCCACTTTTGTAATCTTATAGGCTCGATGAGGATGTTCATCATCACCAGTTACTGAAGTAAACAACAATATATTGTGATATTTATCAAAATATATTGATAAACATGTATCTCATAATGAGATTTCATGATGAACAGTTGGATTTTGTCTTAAATTTTGATTTACAATGGGATCGATATGATACCCACTATAATTATGTTTTTTATATAGTTTAATGTATACATATTTGGATAAAAATTTACCCTAACAAATATTTTGTACCCACATATAGATCAAACCATATAAAAATTTCATTTCCGTTTTTTTTATTTTCATTTAAATTTAAATGAGATATGGCTATGAGATATAAATGAATGTATCATATTATTACATATACTATAGACTGATTACTGATGATAAAATTATAAAATTATTGCATAAAAAATTAACCCTCATTCTCATTGGTGTAACCCATTATTCCTACATTTCTACTCCAAAAAATAACGATAAAAAGAAAAACTAAATTATTATTATAAAATAAATTTTATGTCAATTAGCGGTAATATTTTAAAAAAATAAACTATTTATACCCACTTCTAATATGGTATAATAGGTGTTTAGAAAAATATTAGGAAAAAAATATTCTATTATTTATATGATTTCATTGAAGCATTGTCTAATTTGCTGACATCATATAGTAATGAATATCGATTATAGATAAATTTATTGAGGATTAAAGATTTTATTCCAATTTTTTAAAATATACCAATCAACTTTGTTATCTATATCTATTTGTACTAAAAAAATCATCACATTTTTTATTACTCTTATCACATAGGAAGGAAACAATATGAAGAGTTAAATTATTTTTTCTAGTCTAATAAATATTCAAAGTAATCAACTTCATTCAAATACCTAATGTCCAAACGACATATATCCAATATTTTAATAAATAATTTATTTTCCGATGATCAAAATTTATCAAGTTTTAAACTGTTTTAAATTTCAACATCAATTGTATAATTAAAAATTAGTATCATATAACATTTAAAAAAGAATAATTTTATTATATAATATTAATAATCCACATTAAATATCGATAATTTTATCGATACCTTTTAGGTATTCATTTATGTTAATCCTCTTGCATCTATGTTCAGGAGAATTATGGAATTTCCATTCCTTAAGAAAACATTTCTTTAGTTTAGATGTTGGTGAGGGCTCATCATGACCACTTTTCTTCTAAATATAGAAAAAATTTTAAATTTCTTTTCTAAAAAATACTCATTGGACACTAGTTTGGACTTGCTATTTCATAATCAATAATCCTCAACATGTTAAGGATATTGAGTAAACTTTTTTTTGAAATAATCCATAAAGTATAAATAATAATAATCTATCAGAACCTTTCTGTCAAAAATAATATAATAAATTTTATTCAAAGATCATGAGGAGTGGTGTCCCATATCAATCAACATATTTTACATACCCAATCATTTATAGAACATGAATTAAGGCTAATGTATTCACTATTATCTTACATTGAAATCAATGTTCTGGGTCTTTTTATATTCTATATATTTCTACATATTGATATAGAATCATTAGATCTTTAACATTAGATCATCATCCATGATTTAATATTATGTTAGGACTATTCCATCAATTGAGATAAGAATTTTTATAGATATATCAAGAGAGTTATATTTTTATTTTAATTAACATTGTTCTATTCTGGAACAATTTCATTTAAAAGTTTTTTTATTTGAATTGGTTTCTATATCATATGTAACAATTCATATATCTTGGTAAAAATTATTATGGTTAGGTACCATTAAAAATTTATATTCCATTATGCTTCTCTCACTCTCTTTAATATAGATCTCAATGTCATATTATAATATGATAGTCCATTCATTCTATAATAAAAGCAATATTTTGTGTGAATTTTGAATTATCTTCATTTAATAATAATTTTTTTACATAAAACCCCAATAAATAAAGACACATTTTTTTACATCTTATCTATTAATGTCCCAATGTTGATATTTTAGTATTAATGAGTTTACTCTCTAGTTCCTCAAACCAAATTTTAATTTTGACAGCTCTTCATGAAAATAATATCATATATAACACTTGGATAGTTGAAAAAAATATCTCTTTATAAAATTTCTTAAATGAATAAATAAAAATTTATTCTCATGGTTTCATAACCTTTTGAGACTTAAGGACATTAGTGACCTAATGTATACAAGAAATATATGTCCAACATTCTATATGGGTCTCCCATATCATTCTATCATAATATAAGATAATCAATGGCCACTATTCTTAGAAAAAACATACTTAGTTGAATAAATGAGGTCTTGAAAAGTGTATATTTGGATGTAATCTGATCATGTTGTGAAATTGATCGAACGCTGATTGAAATTGTGAAGCATTTCGAAATCGGAAATGTAAGATCGATCATAGAAGAAATGCATCTTTGAGAAAGAGAATGTAGAATTGGTATATGATGAAGATAATAATAAAGGGAAATATAAATACAAACAAAATACAAGAATTAGAGAACAAAATGTAGTGAAAATATTTCATCTCATCTCATTAACATATTTCCATATTTATAGAGTATATGAGATCCAATCCAACAGTGAGAATATAAAATGACGACCCTTAAGATGGGAATTAATTGGGAATTGTGGAATCATCATTATTGTCATATTTATGACATAAATTAATAATTTTTCATAACACTCACTCTTGGATGTCATAATTTCATGGAACCTTATTTAATCTTCACTTAAAAACCCTATGGGAAATACAAGTGATGCCAAAATAAAAGAATTCCATGTTATGAAACCTCATTAAAAACCTTATCAGAAGAATCCAGTGGAAAAAACATGATGAAGGGAAAAAGAGTGTATCATTCCAAACTCATCTTGGATTATATCAATTAGTTGTGTCTTCAAGACATCAATTAATATTTTTATATAATTATGCCTTCAAGACACGGGAGGAAGAACTTAGGTAATAATGAATGATATCCTTAAAAATTCTAACTCATGGGGAAGACCAACAATTTCCCTTAATTATAGATATTCATAATAATTTATAACATTCCCTTTTACATTTTTTATGATGTATGATTGTATAATTAAAAACATCATCAAGGAAAACCCTTTAGTGGAAAACAATTGATTATGGAAAAAGAGTACAATAACACCAAGTCCCCAGAGTGTTTCCTCATTAAAAACCTTATTAAGAAAACCCAGTGAAAAAATATGACTATAATAAATAGAGTACAATAGTTACATCTCCCATTCATAATGATCATAATTTAACTCATACAATTTCCATGATCAATTCATAAACAAAACATTCAGTTTTGAATGATTGAATAATAATAATTTATACGCTTTATGATTTCTGTGAATAGGGATGAAAATTACCTTATAATATTATTTATTGTTATTTTCAAGGTTCATATGCACATGTGCACATATATCATTCAGGGATAAATAAAATGTGCATTTAAATTTAATCCTTATGGAATAATTATGATAATTATCAAACCCTTATGTATGAAATATATCACTCTTTGAAACAATATATTTAATTATTTATTAAGGGTAAAACCATTCCACAATTTAATATTTCATCTTCAGGATGATTAATTAAAAATACAAGGACATTGCATTTAATTTCTTGATCAAATAATTCATTGATTTTAGAATACTCTTCAATAGTGTAGATTTTTTTCAAAATATCATAATAATATGATGAATACAATGTTTCATACAAACCATGTGATGATAAATTAAATTTTTATTCTTCCTTAATATGGATACATCTTATTTAGTTCAACCATTATTTTATTATATTGGGAGAAACTTTCATAATTTTGAATTTGTTTTAGGCATTTTAAACCCTTCTAGGATTCATAAAAATATACAAATATATAAAGAATAATTTCTATTATAATAAGATCATCAATATGAAATAGTCTTGATAGTTTGGATAATCAATTCATAACATTAAATGTTGAACATTTCATAAGTTACTTTAATAATTTTGGCCAATTATTATGATGTTGATATCTATAAAAAATAATTTTCATTAATTAATTTTAAAAGAATTAAAAGAAAATATATCATCAAAAACATTGGATTGAGATCTCATAATTTTTTTATAGTACCTGTGTCACATTAGGGAAAATATCTAAAATGATATAATTTTGTAGATATATTCATTTTCCTCTTTGATGGAAAATATATTTACTTATTTATACTCATGATGAATAAATATTTTATACAATACATTCAACCACACAGTGGGTGTGTATAATCAGACTATTGGTTTACAACAATTAACATTCATGTATGTGTTGTGAGCATCATGTCAATGGTTCTGTAGGACAATTTGGTCATATATATTCATCAACATCAAATAACACATGTGATAATTTAGTGGATTCATATTTCATATAGATGGGTCACATGGTGCGTGGGTGCGCCCATATATATTTCTTCATAAGTATATGGAAAATTTATTTCCATAACAGCTTCTAATGATATAAATAATTTACTTCAAAAAATGGATACATCATGTAAAATTATCTTACTGAGGGAATTTATAATGACCTAATGATAATAAAATCAATTATAATTTTTGTAGATATGCATCCATTGAATAAATTCACCATTCTCCCCCTGATGGATTTTAATTATGTTATCAATAAATCTATGCTTTTCTATACATGAATCAATATCATTCCTTATAATTGATCCTTGATAGACTAAACAATCATTTCATATTATTAAAGTGCCAGGGTCTATAATCATCGGGTTTACCCTTATTGATTTGATTGCACATAAAAAATTAATTATAATCACTTTCATGAAAGGTTGTTACATATCGAGGTAAATATGTTATCCAGAGTCTCCCTATGATATTAATTTTCAAGAATACCATTCATATATCTCATTGATACTTCAAATATAACAATGCACTATGTATTTTTACTACTAGGTGTGAATATATTCTCTCTTAGATAGTCGTTAATTAATTTTCACTGCTCGTAAATGTAATTATATGAACATATACTGATGCACATATGAGTTATTTTGAATCATTTAATCAAAACAATATATGTAAACAATTTTCTTCAAGATCAATTATTATATGATCTCCAGGATCATCCATTATAAAAACAAATATTTGTCATTATAATTTCTACTTAGGGTGGTTGAAGAATTCATAATATAATCATAATTGTTTAATCCCATCACCAGGAGGATTAATTTATAATTTTGATCTTTCGGACCAAATATTATCTACATTCAAGAACAAATATCATTTTGCAATAAATTTACAAGGGATAGGATCACCCACATCATTTGAAGTTGGTGAATGT
Organism: Viscum album; assembly: GCA_963277665.1. NCBI lineage: Eukaryota > Viridiplantae > Streptophyta > Magnoliopsida > Santalales > Viscaceae > Viscum > Viscum album. Next base: position 138,040,118 of record OY728131.1, read on the forward strand.
AGTGGTGAAATCTAATGTGGACAAATATTTTGAATTTACAACACATACCGGTTCACCATCCAAAATAATAATTCATAAACAAAATTCACTTTATCAAATGAAGGAGAAATAATTTGATCAAAACATAATAAAATCTCAAATATTCAAGATCAAATTAAATTTTTTATGAATAATTCCATTCGCTTCAAGGAATGAGATATATTAATTAATACTACATTCACATCGAGTAATGAATTCATTAATCGGATTTTGTTATCCATGAATGATAATTTATTATTTATCAATAAAGATCATATTTCATAAAATAATATTTTTATTGGTTATAATGATCACTTCTTTAAACACATCAGGTGGTAAAATCATTTTCATAATATATATCATATTATTAAAACTATGTAATTCAATAATTTCATTTATGAATTATATGAACAACAACATCCACTTCAGGGGATAGATAAATTACATGAGATGATACTGATAATCAATAAGAATATGTTAAATAATATTTTTCCCTTGATATTGTTGTTGCAGGAACAATAAATGATAAATGAAGATGTTCTTCAATATAATTTAAAAGGAAATTATTCTCATATCATCCTTTAGGGAAGCATTATTTTATAAATATTAATAAAATTAATTGTGCTATGTAAATATCTACTATCATAAAAATGATTTTGGTGGTAATACGTTTATTATTTTTTATAAAAAATACAACACAATGATCATTCGCAAAAAATCATTTTCACCTCGAACATGATTTATAATAAAACATGGTATATTTTCTTTCACTTCATGGAATGAAATAAATAATTAGAAATAAATATTCCCATTCACCCCTGGGAACAAAATAAAATTATTTTTTGAGTTTTATAGTGTCTTCAAGAAAATTCCATGAATATTCAATTCAGAAATTTCATAAATTTTATCCACTTGAGGGGATTAATATATATATATATAATATTTATTCTTGTTCATCAAGAATACTTATTTTGTATAAAAAAATTTATAATTAATTAAAGAAATAGAAATGAAATAAAAGAAATATTTACAAATATTCAAAGTATATATTATCTTCATTATGATCCTTTATATATCGTAATAAAACTTTTCACCTTAATGGTGAACAAATGAATAAGTGAGATGAAATTTTAGGGTTCGTGGAATGGATAGAGAACATTATATCGGTGTATGACAGGTACAAGATGATCAACAAACATCGGTTTGATGTACGACAGGTACACGATGTTCATCAAACATTGGCTCAATGTACGATGAGTACATGATGATAAACAAACTTTACCTCGATGTACGATGGGTACATGATGTTCATAAAACAACGGATCAATGTTCAAAGGGTACACGATGTTCATCAAACTTCAGCTCAACGTATGACGTGTATGCGATGTTCTTCAAACTTCGGCTCGATGTACAATGGGAATGCGATGTCCATCATTCATCCACTTCTGGTGGGGTTTTTATTCATTTGATGAATGATGTTTGTCTCAAAATTTACCACAAAAGTTATTAATCAAACACATTCTTTTTAGGGAATTTAGTGAAAATTTTCTATCAAGATTCATTATAGCTCTTTAAATTTTCATTATTTTTCCTCCAAAAAAAATTAAGAACATCATATATTATTTTCAGATTTATCAATGGGGGAAAAATAAATGTAAGAATATCTTACATGTAAAATAAGACTCGCCTTTTTGATGCAGAACATCAAATGAATGGAGTTGATGTGCATGCGAAAGAGTATGTAAAAAGAATATTATTTATAATAACATATGACATACCTTTTTCCCACAAAAGTTTTCTTATGCCGATGTGTTGGATGAAGGCAGTGTCGTCACAATATGTAATATAGAGAAGATGATAGTGCTGATAATGTGTTGTGAAGTTGATCAAACACTGATTGAAACCATGAATAATTTTAAAACCGAAAATATAAGATAGATCGTAGGTGAAGAACATTTTTGAGAAAGAAAATGACAAATTTTCATGTGATGATGATAATAATAAATGGAAATACCAATACAAATGAAATACTAGAAGTAGAGAACAAAATGTAGATCCAAAAGTTGATCTTATTTCATTAACATATCTCCATATTTATAGAGTACATTAGATCTGATACAACGATGAGAATATGAATGGTTGTCCATAAAGAGGGGAATTAATTGGGAATTGAGGAGTTATTATTATTTTCATAATTATAACATACAATAATAATGATTCCTAACATACCATTATTATTTTAAGTGAATTTAAAATATCAAAATATTATCTCATATAATGAAAATTTAATATTTATTATAATATATAGTATTTCATATTTATAATTTTCATGGAATTTATAATGAGTGATTTCCTATTAAAAAATAGTAGTTATTAATGGAAACTTTTTTTACCATATATTAATTATATATTCAATATAATCTTATTAAATAAAATAAAATATCATATATTTTAAAAATAAATTTTTTTAAAACAAACATTTAATATTCTCATTTATTAACAAATCATAAATAAAAACACGTGTAGATTTTATATCATTTATATATTTATAAACCCCTTGTAACTTCAACTTGTAAATATACATTAAAACTAGATTGCGTTTACAATAATATTTTAGATTATTTTAAATCACTTCCAAATTCATTTAGGCCCATTAAGGATTTCACTGATGTTGATTTTCAAGGATACTAATAAAAATAATATTTTATTTTAAACCCTACACACTCTAAAAAGTCACCTTGGTGTAGAGAAATAAATTTTTGCATAATTTTGACTCCATAAACAATGAATGTTTTTAAATAATTTTTAGGAAACCATCCCATTCCAAGATATCGAATTTGTCTTTTCAATTTCAATTACATTATAAAATATTACTGATGTTGTTTTAGACAATCCAATCCATTATTCCAAAAAAATTATTAGTTTAACATTGTTTTGGTAGAGTATCAAAAGAAAAACTTATCTTGAAAAAACCAATTAAACAATGGTGTTTCCTCAAGGATAATTAAAAATATACATATGGATATGTAAACTATAGTATATCCATGTCAAAATATGATACTCTATTTTTTACTATGCACTATTATGAATGGTTCTATTGAAATATGGAATAATATTATAATATTATTACCTTTTCAATAATTTTATTTCCATCTCCTCAAAAAAATACAAAATGGATAGGTTTGAAATATGTTTTGATATAGTTTATTAGAAAAAACTTTATAGTATTTTTTATTCACTCAAAAATCAATATAAACATTGATAGATTTTATTGGAATCCACTAAAGGATTTTAATGGGATGACCATCAGCCAAACTGTAAGAAAACACAACCTCAAAACCCCAAAAAAATAATGATATATATAGCTCTTTGTAATGAATTTGACTAAGAAATATTGGAATTACCATTCACTAGTTTATTCATGTTTGAGAAAAATATAATATAGATTAATGTGAGGAAACTAACTTTTTCATTACTACTGGGGTTTATAGGAGCATGATAAATCTCTAAATTCATGGGATATATCCCCTTTTTATTTACCTTTTATAAAAGATTATATATATATATGAGGGAAGTGAGAACTAAAGAACATTCTCAGTTTGAGGTGTTTTGATATATTATCATGTCTCATGTGTATCAAATATTTTATAAATCAAAACCACATACATAGTCATTAAATTAAATAAAAAATGAATTCTATTAATTAATGTTTCATGTTTATTTTAACTCATTATAATTTTTGTCTTGATTCAAAATTTAATTAATCTAATTTTTTATTTAATATTACAAATTCATAAAATCACACTAATTTTCATCAAATAATGAATTTTTTCTATAGGTAGTTTATAAATTATTGAATGATTCCCTCAAGTAATTATATAATGTGAATGCTCATTCTCAATACCACGACATATTAACCCATTTTATTAGAGAGTTTATGTTAGATTTGTGGTCATTGGAAAATGAGTATGTATGTCGATAACATGAATATTGGATGATTTGAATATTAATAAAATATCTTATTACATATTGTTAATTTCTTTCTTTATATTAATGAAATAATTTCTTGGCATATCTATCACATTGATATAGCCATAGAATTTCCCCTCTAAGATCAGAACCATGAATTTCCATGATAATATTCTCTTATATAGTTATAATGTAGGACAATGTAATATGATAGGGAACACAATATATAGATTTTCAGGTTTGAGTACTCGTAAGAGGATAAGGCTTCTTCTCATGATGTTTTCACATGGTAAGCTGAAATACTGGAGATTTTGAGAACATACATGCCAATAAGAATTCGGTATGTTTTAGATTCATCAGATACTAACTTCTGGGAGAATGCATAATGGTCCTTAGACATTAAAATTATTATTAATGAGTTATATGAATCAAACATATAGAATTATTTCGTAGAGAATGAGGATGATTGTTCATGGTAATATTGGACACATCAGGTGTGACTTTAGTGTCATTTTATTAATGATATCATTGTGGAAGGATATTCCCTTACCATCACTATGGAATTTTATATCATGTCCCCTTCATTAGAATACACATATTTAATTAAATTGAATAGAAATGGTGTAATGAAATTTTATTTTATATATTCATTAAAAAATATATTGAGAACATAGTGGATGAAATGGATGTGTAACATACTTGATGAGATATTGAAATAATTGGAATAACTGACACAATGAGTGTTCATATGTGGTCTTCATCATTGTGACATTATACTCTTTCTCTTCGATTCCACGAACTATTTCTAGGCAATAATCACGGTCTTTAGAAAATCCCATCCAATTAAAATAATAAATAATCCTAGAGGGTTACATACTAAGTGTTTTCAATGATCTCGATTAAATTCTTTTTGAATTTAAATAAAGTAATTCCAATTATTCTCATGACTGAAGAATAATTTTATTTATTTGATTCAATCTGATGGATAAAATAAATATTTATTCACAGAATTGTGAATAAAAATATATTTATTTATTTTATATGATATTTAACCAATATTTTTTCATTGGATTTCAAAAAAAAATTATTTATGAAAAAAAAATTTAATTATGATTTAGATAGTTGTTGAAGAGTTTCAATGGACCAAGTCCACATCATGTGAATATTATTAATTTACAAGATAGTAAAATAGAATTTTTTTTCTTCACCACTTTGCGTGTATGCTAGAAAATAATTTTAATAATGTTATTTTTTGAGAAGCATTGTTATGCATTATTATATTTTTTATGTGAAAAAATTCAATTAAATTTTTTTTAACATAATCCCATACTCTTTAAATTTATGGTTATGTCTATTTCATATCTTTGGTAAAAAATTTAGAATATAGAATCATTACACACAATGAACTTCTCCTTATATCTGTATCTCAAACATATCATCACTTCCTCTCTTAAATGAGATGAACTCAATTAGGCTTGAAGGATCTTGAAGCGATCAAGATGAATAGTTAAGGATGATTGATTTATTTCCAAAGAACGAGGAAATAAATAATCATTTCATGGAAATATATGGAGAATGTGTGAATCACACTAGAAGGATTATACAATTGAATACTCCTAACACAATGATGTTTATATGAGAAGGTTTTACATATGACCAATCATTCATGAAATATACTTGATGATGTATTTTAGTCTATCCATATAATAAAATTAATTTTAATTAATAATTTTAGATCCTCCATTTGGGTATTTGGATATAAAAAATTAAAAGAAATGTTAATTTAATACTCACAATAGGTTCTTCCACAAAACTCATAACCAAAAGTGGTATTAGATTCATTAAATTCATGTTTAAAATTATTTATATCTTTATTGATTATTTTACTTTTAAAGGTCAATATTAATCTCATGTTTTAATTCATTCATGATCTACAATCAAAATATTTTCATTCAATTTTTTATTTCTCACAAATATAACCATGATCGGTGAATGATAAATGAAGTGTATATATGAATATCCCATTTGGAAGTGATGAGTACTCTGACTCGATAACAGAATAATACAATACATGAACATCATTGTTCACACTATATACCATTTTTCATTGAATAAGTAAGCCAATGTGGATTTCATGTTGTTATTTAATAAATGTATGCTATTTTAAAATAATTCACTATGTGTTTACCATGTAGGGTGGAACACATATTTTCATGAGTTTATGGAATGTAGTTCGTGAGTTTTTAATTTAGAAAACAAAGATTCTATCTATGCTGTGAAATTAATGGACAATGTATATGAAATAAATGGTGCATATAGCATAAAAACAGGTAACTAAATGTTCATGCAATTTATCCTTTATACATTCCTTGTAATTCGTAATTGATTGTGTGAAGTACAGACATAGTCCCTATTCATGTACTATGGATACCTATAAAAGATAAGTAAACGTCACGTGGATGGCTTGTACATGCCATGCACTTTACCTAGTTTCTGAAAAATATAAAAATTAAATAATTACTCATTAATCCTTATAATCACGACTTTCAAGGATCATTAATATAACAATACACTTCGGTTTTCATGTTTTATATTATATTAAACTTTTAAATTATTCATTGTAATATTCATGACTATGATTCATGTAGAGATATTGTATACTAAAAACACTATACATTTTATAGTATAGGATACATAATTTTCAAGAATTTTATAGGTTATTATGTTTATGTTAAAAATCCTGAAATTTGGACAGATTTCATGTACACAAAATATTATATGAATGCACTATATAAAATTAAATCATAATAAGTAATTCAGAAAGGTAATTAGTGGGTTTCTTCCTTATGAAAAACTTAGTACATATTTATTTATTTTAAAAGAAATTAAATTAAATTGTTTTATTTCATAAAATATTTAATGGGAGAATTTTGGAAGATTAGATGAAATAATATAAACTATATTAATTGATTAATAATATAATTAATTGGAATAATTCATGCACAATTTATCTTATTTAATACCAAATTAAAATGAATGTTACATAGTTAATTTAAAAGAATAATTTATATATTTTTATGACCAATCATCAGATTGACCCAGACCACTGCATGAGTTGGAAGTACTGAATTTAGTTTATTTAATAAATTTTAAATTTTAATTTTAAAAATTAAATTTGATGGAATGTGTTTTATCTAAATCTCCATGGTTGTGTAGGACCTTCAGATCCAAGATTATTTATGTAATTATACATTAACTAATCATTTGGTAACACTAACATGTGTGTAATTTATAAATACATTTAATTACTAAAGAATTATAAGGTGAATCTTGGCGGTTCAAGATAGAATGACAGCGTTACTAACCCGAGTGATACTCAAGAGGATTATTGAAATGTCTCACCTCATGAGAAGACTGAAAAAATGAGTTATTTATCCTATGTAAAATGCTTTTTTAATAATCACTCAATAAATAATTCCATAGATAATCTCAAGACTTTCTAATTTGAATATTTTTTTTAGTTATTATAAATTATTTATTATATGTTTTTAGGATTGTCATCACATTATTAAATGAATAAATGTTAAGAGATAGAATAAAAATAAAAGGATTATGTGTAAATATTTTATAACACATGTATAATTATTCTTGTAAACTCAAATTGATATTTTCAATGCATGTAATAGATAAAAAAATGATAATAATAAAATAAAACCCCATAACTAAACATTTTGTCATTAATCCTTTATTAATCGAAATTAAAATGATCCCATAGTTTATGTGTTAGTTCATCTTATATTGGGAAAAAATTTATGTATCTAAAAATATGAAGTAATATAGTGGGTCAACCTAATGAAATATTTATTGGGTTCAATGGCCCAAATCTATCCATTACAAATTTGGAGGCATGTGTTGAGGAATACATAGTTTGGGTTTTTGAATTGTGGAGTCCAATCAAGGGATCAAGGAGCTGAAAGATGATAGTTAGAAAGACCTCACACCCAAATATATTACAATAAATTTAACGGAATACATTTTTAATATAATAAAGGATATATGTGTCCATACCACTATAATTTAAATGTAAGTAGACCTTCCTAGTTCAATTATCATGGGTACTGAATCATTATGAAATTATGGAAGAATTGATAAAAATATATTGTTTTTAATTATAAAATAAATGGTAATTAGTAAATGTATTAATAATATAGTCTTTTAAATTAATTAAAAATCAAATTCTTAGCACACACATATTCAAAATGATTATTATTGATGAAAGACCAATACTACAAAAGCAGTGACATCCAAGAGTGCATCAAAAGCCTTGGGGTTAAGCTACACCACGAACGCAAATATTACACACTATAATATTCTATTTTTATCCTCCAACAATGAAGGAGAGTGATTAAGAGTTCCTTATATATGAAAAAACATATGAACGACAAGTAAAATTGTAGAATTTTATGTTTTTATCAATGTTTATTAAACTCATCAAGTCTCAAGAAAACATGGATACTTAACCATGCATAAGAATATACATGGTTTATATCCGTAGTGATCAAGACATGAACAATTTTGATATTTCCATATCACAATTTTAAAGAAATAATGTGGATTGTCTGCTTGTTATTCCTCATGTATCAATTCTCCTTGGAAACATTGAGCATGTAAAATTTTTAGGGTATAAAATCCAATTAGAACTATGAACTGATATCATTATTGAAACACCACATCATATATTATTATATTTTATTCTTATATTTAATGTTATAAACTTTGATAATCCTCTTCTAGATCCACTAAATTTTAGTTTCCAAATAGATAAGAAGACCAATCGTAAAAATCCTTTAGCCAATTTGTTCTAAACATTAATGGGAAACTAAAGAGATCTAAGCCCAAATCTTCTTCAGGACCTTTAAATAAGAGTGATATCAAGGTATAAGTAAGGTAAAAGTGTGTTATATATTTTACATATGGAGAGAAAGGACACTAGAAGAAAGAAAACCCATCCAAATAAGAGAGGGGAAGCTTTAGGATTATCTATTATTGAGGGAAATTTATCTATTTCTACAAATTGAGAATTAGATATAACAAATGGTTATCTCATATGTGTTCAAATAAAAGAACCAATTAGATTCTATAAAATTTACCATGGTGATGTAGATCAATGATAATCAAATTAATCTAAAAATTATTTTTTAGCTAGTAGTGACATCACCTCATGTTTCCAACCAAAATGATCATGGTTTTAATAGTTTTTTATTTTCTATCCATTACCAAAAAATATTCTTCTAAATATAAAATAAATATGGATTGATTTATTACAATGTTTGGAAATAAATGTTCCTTATTTTATTAGGATATCATTTATATGGTAAATAAAACTTATACATTGGACTTTATATGTTCTATTTCCAGAACCATATAATGAAAATTAATAACAAAAAGTATTTTCAAGACACATACCACTCCCAATACTGGCATCACCAGTTATGTCGTGTAAATTATTTTTAGCTAAATTCCAAAAAGATGGATATTTTTTTTTAATCTAATACCAATCATTGTATTGAAACATGTTTATAAGAAAAAATTAAAAATGTCACATATATATAAAAAGGTGAAAGGGTCAAGGGATTCTTCAATTAGTTCATACCAATTTGTGTAGACTGTTTCCTATTAAGAAAATGGGTGGGTGTAATTACTTCATAACTCTTAATGAATATTTTTGTAGATACACTAGTGTAAATTCTAGATTTAACGTCGAAGTAATGAAAACAGTTTTGTATAAACTGACACCAATAGTATGTGGGAGAAATTATTGGTGTTAGATTTACTAAAAACTGATGCCAAAACTGTTTAAGAGTCATTTTTGGAGTCAGTTTTTAGTATAACTAGGTACAAAAAACTCAAAACAAACTATATAAGGCATAAATATTTCAAAAATTTAAATCCAAAAATACATAAGAAAATTTTTTCATTGTCAGATTTTATAAAAACCGACACCATATATTAAAATAAATATTTATTGAATTGATTTTTCGGAATATCAACACCCTATATTATAAAAATGTATATTTTTACTATCATTTTTCTTAAACAAATACACCAAAATTCTTTTATAATTAGTCAATATTGACAAACACTCATGTTTTTCATCTCCGAAAGCTCAGACAATGTGGATCCTTTCGATTCACGACGACTTTGAAGGCATATTTGTGATCTGAACCCACCATTTTATTGACTCTCTTCTATTTTCATGACAGGCAGTGTGATATCTTGATAATATCCCTACTTTTCTCATTTATAGGTTTTGTTTTCTTCTGAAACATATTTCTGTCCACATTCAACCACGATTTGATTTTACTTTATTATTCATCTTTATTATTCATTTTTAAAATCATTTTTTGTACAGATCATGCATCATTTAACATTCCAAATCATTCTAAGGATAATTTTTTAGATTTGGATCTATTTTCTTGTTAAACAAAAAATTTTGAATTTTTTTTATTTTGAAGATAAAATAGTTTTCATTTATTTATTTTTTTGATTTTATTAAATTATTAGTTTGTATTATATTTTAAATTTATTAAACATGGTTAATAGTATCCTTAAAAGATATCATCCCATACTAGTTTAATTTATTTGTTAATTTAGTCCAGTCTATGATTGTTCAATTTGGTTCAAATCTGGTTGAGTCTCTTTCGGAAAAGATAATATGATTTGGTAAAATTCAATTCAATTCATCTCATGTAAAATCAAATGAATGTACTTTTCAATTTTATGAAATATTTCATATGTATAAATCCAAATAATATTTTCTCATTGTACTGACATCATGTATGTATATCACATATAAAATATTCACTATTTTTTTTGGGTATTTTAACAATACCAAAATTATTAATAGTGTACTCACTCAATTAGATGAATTCACACTGCTCTAGTTCCTTCAAAACACAAGATGATCACGTACCATAATACTATCTCTCTATTGTTGTATGATTCATGAGAACCCATAATTGTATCTACAAATCACATACACTTTTGTAAGAACAAAATCAATATCCATGCTTCTCACATGAAAAACCAATCACACATATATCTTTTGTGCACTGCTCACTCATGTGCAATTTGCATATAATCTATAAGAATTCATATTGAATACCTCATGATTTTCTGCATATTTGACATTGTATTTGACACAGTTGTACCTACATGAGCTTAAGAATATAATCTCAAATGATTATTTATTTATATATGTGTGAAATTATCCACTTATTGATTCATAAAAACCCTTGAACACATTATTATATCATGCAAGACATAGTTTCACTGTGTCTTCTTCTATTACGTGATAGAATCTCACACTACCTCTTGGCTTCATAGTATGTGCACATAATTAAAAAAATCACTCTACAAAAACACATAGTCACAATTACTTAAAAAATCATATTCTCACTGTTAAAACCAATGAACAAATATTTTGTTCTATTTATTTAATGAACATTGCAATATACAACGAAATATTTCACTGATTTTTAGTTTAAAAAAATAACATAATCCAATGGGTATTCATAAGAATGTTGAATTTCTGAATTTCTTCACGTAACTTAGTTCATCATGATACTAAACTAGTGTGATAAATACATATATATTTATTGTGAAAGTCTCTACTCATTTAGGTGTATTATAATTTTTTCACTTAAAATATGAACATTTTCTCTAATTATTATTTAATATTACTAATAATTAGTAATTTTTCATCCATTAAAATAATGAAATTCTCAATAATTTTGGTACATGCAACATCAAAATAATGAAACAACTATGTAAAAGGAACTAATAATTTTTTTAATATTGATATTTAAATTAAATTATAATTTCAATATAACACATGTATATAATATGAAAATAAAAAGATTATTATTTATAAACGTGTTTCATATTTGATGTTTTCTATCTGATTATCAATATTTTTTAGTAAATGTGTTTATATTTAAAATTAATCTCTATATATATATATAACTATTTATACATTTTAATATGTTCACCAACTATATTGTGTTACTAGGTACTGAATTGATCGTAATTGGATACAGTGAAAACCCACTAGTTACCATTAACATTGAGTAGATGAATTCTTGGAATTTTGAAAACGAATAATTCAAAACATTGATTTCATTTTCATTCCATGTGTAAAGTGATGCATATGAGAAATTTAAGCTCTAGTGAAATCAAGGATCATCTCATTTTTTATGGTTTTAGATTTAATTATACACATTGGATCTGGAATGGTGAAAGAACTATAAATTAAACATCGAATGTTGATAAAAAATAGTAATGAGGCAGAGTGTCAAATTGAATAATTAATTCATGATTTAGGTGATGAAACAATAAAAAATATCCGTTGAATGATCGTATGGAGATTCTGAGAAACCATTATTCATAGATTTCAGTAAATATGCAGTGTTATCAGTAGTTTTGAGATTAGTTAACTTAAAATAAAAAAATAGGTGGAGTAATAAATGTTTCTCCAGCTTACTTGATATTTTAAAAGAGCTACTCACAGAAATAAAATGGATTCCATTTTCCTATTATTAGACAAAAAATATTATTCCAAATGGTTTTGGGGTATAAAAAGATACATTCCCCAATTATTTTGTACTATATATGATATAATATGAATATTTATCAAGTTGTCCTACATGTGGGACATCATGCTATAAGACATATGAGAAGTTCAACTCAGATTTTTTCTTAGGTACTATCATCTAAAGTTATGAAAAATCTACTTTTTTACTTCTTAAAGATATCATCCAATATTTTTTTGAATACAATTATTACAATTCAACTGTGATTAATTAAGTGGTACCAGAATCCAAACTCATACTAAATCAATTTGGCACCTATCAATAATTCATTATTTGAAATGTCTATTTATAAATTCAATTAATGCATAATGGTTAAGATGGAATTTAGATGATCTCATCTCTGATGGTAACATCTGTCACCCTACTTATTCACCATAGTGGAATAGTTTTGATAAAAATTTTCCTTATTTTGGAAGTGATGATTGAAATAACAGAATATGATTTTTTTAATGATGGAATGAATTCATATCAGAGTCTTAGTAGTCGACCTAGTTCATGGTCTTTTTTTCTAGTGGTTTACAACTTTTCCACACATCTTTGTATGAATAAAAAATATGATACAATGAGCTCGATGATTTCTTCACCAAAAAAAACCATGAAATGATATTGATGTGTATATTTAACCATTGATTGAGGATTTGAAAATGCTATGGGAGGAAGGTGTTATGGAATTTGATGTATACAAGAAAGTGTATTTTCTTTTGTGTGCTATGATAATGTTCACTATAAACAACTTTCCTCCATATGGAAACATATTTGGATATAGTGTTAAGGGAAAAATATCATATCCAATTTATAGAGAAAATAATTCATATTATCAATTATAGAATAGAATATTGAAATTCTATTTGGGCCATCAATTAGAATTTGTGAATCGATCATCCGTATCACAGAATAAAAAAATAATTTAACAGTTTACAACAATAAAACCTTCCCCCTCAACCATTATCATCTGAAGAATTTTTTGACAGGATAAAAAAATTGATACAACATTTGGAAAGAAAATATGTTCTGGTATTCAATGAAATTTTTTGAATAATATTTCTATCTTTTTTAACTATATTATTAGATATTTTTTGAGATAAAACATAATAACAATATTATGCATGTTGAGAAAAACATATGTTAATATTTTATTTGAACATTGTTAGACATAAAAGGAAATATAAAAGATAGAATGATTTCTATATTGGACTTAGTATTAATGGGAATATGTTTGGAGATAGCTCATACTATGAAAGGAAAAAATGAATATTTTCCTCCGAATTGTCACACATTAAGCAGGATTGAATGGAAAAAAATTCACTATCTTAATGGTATAAAAGTACCCAATGGGTTTTCCTCCAATGGTAATAATTTGGTGTCATTAAAGGATTTGAAATTAATAGGTATGGAATTTCATAATTTCCATGTATCGATGTACCCTCTTATACTAGTAATAGTGCATGGTTTATTATCAATAAAAATTAGAAAGACTATCATTGGGTTATGTAAATTTTTCAAATCAGTTTTTAGAAAATTAGTTGATCAACATTTGTTAGATGTGTTGGAGAATGAAGAAACACTTATTCATTGTTAATGAGAAATTTATTTCCAACCTACGTTTTTTGTTATAATGGTTCATATGATGACTCATTTGGTGTGTGATATATGAATATGTGGGCCTATTTGTTTATGAGAGATGTATCATTTTAAAATATATATGAAAATTTTGAAGGGATATGTTAAAAATACTTATCGACCAGAGGCTTCTATTATTAAAAAATATGTATCAGAAGAGGTGGATGAGTTATATACTGATTATTTGTTTGAGGTGGAGCATAATGATCTCTCTATATATTGACATAGGATAGTTGATAGTGAAGGTAAAGGGGTTCAAGGCATAAAGGTAATGTTCATTCCATGTGATAAAGTGATGTAGAAACAGTTATATATTTTGAATAACCCAGATGAGGTTCAGTCATATATATCCTCACATATAGTAGAATTAATGTTACGACATCAGAAAAGAAATGAAAAGTGGTTGATTATTGATTATTATAAGACATTTGGTTCATGGTATAAAGAGAAAATCACCATAGATATATCTACATAAAAAACATTGATGTGGGTAGTAGGGAAACCATCTCTTAATGTGATAAAATGGTCTTGTTTTGATTTTAATGGTTAAAGATTTTACATAGAATATTTGAATGACAAGAGTATCATTCAGAATAGTGGTGTTATGGTTTTCCCCTAAGTTGTGCATTTTCTGAGTGTCAAAGATAAAAACCCAACTTGTGTGTCAATTCCATATTTTGGAGATCTTGCAGACATATTGAAAATTGATTACATTAAATTTTGAGTCACTCTTTTATGAGTAATTGGAATGGTAGTAATAGTGGTGTGAAACATGATGAATATGCATTTAAACTGGTTGATTTGAAAATATTTAATTAAAGTGGGGAACCATTTATCATAACGACACATGAAAAACAAGTATTTTATATTATTGATCCATCAAATGACCATGGGTCCATCGTTTTTCAAGAAAAAAGATACCATTTGGTTTATTAGGATGATGTTGAGCATGTTATTGATTTACATGAGGCTTAATAATTTTTATGCAATTTTTGGTTGATTATAATGAGCATAAGACAGACGTAGTTCATGCAATACGTAATGATCATGATGAAGGCATGTGGGAAAAAAAATTGGTCTTCTAATTTTTATGGTAATTTTATATTTTGTTTCTTTTTTTGAAACGTACAAATGCATGCCTCCTTTTTACTTATTTTTTCCTTTACTGTTTCTAAATATTCAATTTTATAATTATTTGCAAGTACACAAAATTTCATCACACTTTCTAGTAGAAATGTCAGATTCAAATAGAGAGGTTCTGTTATAGAGAAATCTATTATTTAATATTACAAAATATTTATAAATATACTTATTTAATGAAGGAAAATGGAAAATTAAAAAAAATTGCAGTAATACCGATTCGTCCTCGGCGGATGAGACTTCGACTATTACTATTAAAAATTCAATTTCTCATGTTGGTAAATGTGGTATTACGAATTTAAAAAAACTATCACTTACACACAATGATGACAGATTACACATTTATTTTGGTAATGATGATAATAATGCATGTGGACCAAATGCAGTTTGATTTTTCAGTTATATATTGATTCCGAGTTGTTGTAGGATTAGTGTTATATATCATGAATGGATGTCAGTGGACAGGATGGAAAAACAACATCTTTGGGAGGACATGATGGTAAAATATCTTAATTTATTTTATTTATCTCAATTTTTGAATATTAAATATTTTAAATGACATATTCAATTTATTGAATTACATATGACATTAAATTTTGAGGAAACAAAAGAAATTTAGAAAAGAAAACTCTCCTTAGCAGTGGTTCGATGGACAGATTAAAAAAACTGATATAAAATTATGTTTTTGGAAAGATATGGTTTGAAAAACCATGCCTCAAGAATCGGTTTATAGATGAAGATACATGAATGTGATTTAATGACAGTCGTCATGAAGAAAAATTTCATGTATAAAAATTATTTTATATTGTAAAAATTATTATATATTCTCGTAATTTCATAGTATTTTATTTTTATATGATAGGCCTCTAAGATATCTCATCAAGAGATTGAATTGATAATTAGATAACCTCATACATTATCACATGGATGATATACGTATTTAGAGAAGAAAATGTTTAATGAAATATTTTAAACATTAAGAGCTCGATCAAGTAGTGGATCAGAGGAGGTTCAACATAGTCCTCAATGTCCTCCCACTCACCATGAAAAATGTAAACAAGCATGAATATAGAAAAAATAATAGTATCTTATAAAGGAAGATAAGTAATTAGATGATAAAATAGTAAGTAAATATTATATATTATCCCTCAATTTTTAAATTTTATAAATTTTAAACACTAATATAAGTGTTTAATTTTAATTTTTGGATGAAAATATGGAGCAATAGACATAAGGATCTTTTAACACTCAGGGTAGGATGAGTATCCTAGACACTATGTTGGGAAATGCAGAACAACCCGAGCATGTTAGAGGGTATGAAGTAAGTGTTAGTATTCGAATGGTTTTTAGTCAAATTAATCTATCAACAGAACCAAAAATAGAATTATTAAAAACCAAGATGATAAATATGAAACATGCTATGGGTGATAAAATTCAAGAAGTATTGCAGAAGGATTTGTTAGAACACTTTTCATGATATTCTCAGTCTGTGAAGGCTTCCTAGTTATATTATTTATTTGTTGTTGAATTTTCTATTTTATAAATAATAAACACTCATATTACTTTTTCAATTTTTAGCCTTCCCAGCCTACTCACCAGGGCTACCCTACCCCATCAACCGACACTGCCCCGTATGAGAAGCCTTCCTAGGTATATTATTTATCTATCAACAATTTTTCAATTTTATAAATTATAAACAATGATATAACATTTTAATTTTTCCGCCTTCCTAGCCAGCTCACCAGGACTACCCTTCCCCATCTGCCAACCCTACCACGTGTGAGGAGCCTTCCCAAGTATATAATTTATTTTTAATTATTTTTTTATTTTATATATTATATACACTAATATATATTTTTCATTTTTCAGCTGTCCAATCCTTTTCACCTAAACCAACCTGCCCTATCTACATGCTTTTATCCTCATCCACCTCTATTGGACCAACACGTATATTTTGAGTTGTTTTATAGAGATCCTAACATACATATTGTTGTGTTAGGACTCATTCACTATTTGGGGGGTTTTTTACACCACATGCATATGAATATGGGTCTGGTTAGAGCATCAGTACTCGATATTATAGATCCTAATGCTCCACTACAATTTCCTACTGAGGATGTCACCAGAGTTGGGGATTGTCTTGGTTACTTCTTACTTTTTCTGGGGTTTTTCTATGTTATAATTCATTATAGGTATGTTTTTATTTAAATATTAATTTCATATAATTCAAAATTAACAATAATTTTTTCTGACGTTTAACATATGTAAAATTTTCTGAAAGCAAAACAAGCTACACAAATGAAACAATATTTTCTGGAACAATTGACTCTAGATACTTCAGATATTTATTATGGGATACAAAGATTATCTCTGATATCTTCTTCATGGAATTATATCTATGAGTTTCTAATGATGATCAATATATGAGGAGGAGAATATTCATTGATTTTACTCAAAGATGATATCATGCATCTAGTTGATTTTGAAGAGCTCGGCCTGAATGTGGTGCAATAGTTTTACATGTTTGTAAATTAACATGTGAATTTTTATTTCTATTATAAAATATGGTTTCAAATTGACTAACTACATTTTTATTTTAAATTAGGAATCTACACATGCCTCTTTAACAAAATCAATGTAATGACATTTACTATTCTATAGATCCATAATTCATTTCCATGAAAGTGAAACATGTAAAGAATCATAATAGAGTTTCATAAATATGTGAGAGATTATCACATACAAAGATTCAGTACTAGTTTATTCAATTTCTTGATAAGTAAAAAAAACATAATTATGAATTAATGGTCATCATATTGTCATTAATTTTTAGCTTTTTATATTATAGGGGGAATTGGATGATTGGCATTTTGTGCCCATGTGAATTCACCTTATATTGGCATTTGTCTTTTTTATGGAATGTTCATATAATATTTTACACCTTATTAGATAGATAAATTTTTTTATAATATCATTATTTTTAATTATCATTGTTTATATATGTATTATTTGTTCAAATATACAAAAATGCAGTTCATGGAAAAAATTTAACAAGGAATACATGTCTATAAAGACACCGAATAAAATCAAATATGTGTATGTACATGTAAGTACTTTTTATATTAGAATGTTATTTATTTTTTTTATATATTAATTTTTATTAAAAGTTTAATGTTTTATAACTGTACTATCACCGTCAAAAAGGAAATGTTGATTTTTTCTATTTTATTATAAGATTCATGTACAAGATAATCACAATTGGGTAAAATACTGAATTTATATGATTAGTTTTATTAATTTTTTTTATATATTCGGCTATGCTATTCTATTTTTTATCCCATAGCATTCAATGATGATATAGGCATTCACGGATTACCAGTCTTATTCTCAATCTAGTCTTACCCATATTTAATTAATTTTTTCAAACTATTTTTTATGTTTTATTTGGATTTGAGGTATATATATTATGATATTTAGGAATATTATTACATATGGAATAAAAAACAAGCTATTTTGATAAAATAAGTGTATGAAGATACTGATAATAAATTTAATGCTTCAACAATAACCAACAATGAGCATGTTGTAAATTTCTGTTATGTGTATTTTAATTCTACTTTATAATAAAAATGTTTAGATAATTTTTTGATTATCTAGATAAAATCATGTTATTTATAGATTTTTAGAAAATGATAAATATTTATCGATTATAATATATTGTGTTTTTATTACAATGATTTTTTTTGATGTGTAAAATTTTCAATTTTCAATAATAAAATATAACTTTTGATGTCAGTTTTTTATAAATTGATGCTGAAACATTTAAAAAAATTATTTGGTTTTTCGGTGTCAGTTTTTCAAATCACTGATGTTGAATCCTATTCATATAGAGTTTTTTCCATCAATTTTCCCAAAACCAATGCCAAAACTCTTAACAAAGATCAATTTTAATGTTGGTTTTTGAGAAAATAATAATGAAAATTATGTTTTTACACCACCTTTATAAACATCACTTAAAAACTAAAAACAAAATTAAAAAAAACCAACGTTAAATAAATTTTTTTCACTAGTGATATTATCTACATGATGAGTTATATCTTCGATTCCTTTGATAAATATAATGAGTAAAATAATTATGGGTGGGAACCTGATTAGTAAATCTATTTTGATATTACACTTAGACCATGTTAGATAATATCTTAATCATGAATCCATAGATTTTTTATAAGAGAATGGGATTCTATCCCAACTCACAATTCCTCATACACCATAGTGTAATGGTGTATGTGAAAGGAGGAACTAAACCCCATTCGATATATTTAGGACCATGATCTTTTATGAAAGTCCTATATATTCATTTTGGTGATTCACATAAGAAACAATAGCCCACATTATAAACCGTCTTCTAACTAAAGCGGAAAATAGTATTCCATTAGAGCCTTAGAACAAAAATAAACTTGTGTTGTCCCATGTATGAGTGTGTAAGTGGAAAGTGTTTGTTAAATCTATTTTGAGAAGAAAACATACACCTTGAGTCACTAAGTGATCATTATAGGATATCACCATAAAATATGGTAATATTACCCATATGTTTCATTATATAAAATTGTTCTAATCAATATACATCCTACATTTCATGAGAAGGGTCTCATGTATAAACGAGAGAGTGGGAGAGAGATAATCTTTGATTATGTCCACGATCACGATACACAAGAGTTTGAACATGATTAAATTCTATAGATCCCCCATTCAAGAAGATGTTCTAAAGAAGAAAATATTGAGTTTGAGTAAAGGAGAAGTTAGAGAACTAAAAATATATTTTTTCCTAGTCACATAGTATGGTGAATCATTATTAGTTGATAATATTTCTCCTATAATCTACAAGAATTTAGGAAGTGGAATAAAAGTTGCCAAGTGGACAGAATACATGTATTTTGGAATGGATTCCAGGAACCCAAAAAAATTATAGATTTTGGTGGATCTCTGCATAGATATATATTTTTTAATATGTATTCAAGAATAAAATATACATAAAATGATATGTCATTACCCATAAAAAATGGTTGATTGGAAAACAATTTAAACAATGTCAAAAAATATTATATAATTTTTTTTCAATAGTTTGAATTGTAAAATCATTACGAAGTCATATTTTTATTTTTTCCATGATTGAAGATTTTTAAAATTATTGTTAAAAAACCTTCCTTAATTGGAGACTTCTTCAAGTTTCTTATTGAAAACAACCTAATTGTTTTACGTATCGAATGTATGGAAGAAATATTTGGAAATAAAAAAAATTGTGGATTAAATAAAGAATCTAAGACATGGAACAATAGATTTGATGGATCCATAAGAATTTTTTTTAATAAAGAATGAATTGTATCACTGTTCATTAAATTTTTTGTTGTAGTGATTTAGACTTCTTAATTGTATATATTGATGAAATATTACTTATTAAAAACGAGACACTATACTCATATCTTGTTACGTGCTAGTTGAATAAATACTTAACCATGATTGAATTAGGTGGGAAATCATATATTAATGGTATTGATATCCATTGTTTTAGATCCAAGTGTCTTCTTACCCTATGTCAATGTACATATACTGAAAATATACTGAAGTGGCTTTGTATTGAAATATCTAAGAGGGGATTGTTTCTAGTGTCACATAATATTCATTATTTCGTGGAAATTTCTACACATTAAAATTACTAAATGATAATAATAGAATGTATTATATAACTTTTGGTGATTAGTTTAGTCATGTATTGTTTAATTTGTAAAAGGTTAAATGTTTCCCACACCAGAAGTGACATGAACCATCCCAATGGGCCCTGTTCTATGAATACACCAAGCCCTACTCAGATATTCCAGGGATTAAAAACTAGCACATAGTAGGAATAGACCACCAATGGGAGGAATTTACCTAAGTACCGTCATAGAAACGCACATCTCCATGCCCAAAATGATTAAATATAAAAACACTAAGACAAAAATAAAGGCATACACTATGATACCAACCATATATCATGATGGTAGAAAACTAGAAAGTGAACACAGAAAAAATATAAGCCCACCAAAGAAAGAGTTTGTTAATTTGAGTACACAAGCTTCTGAAACCCATTCTTTGAAAACACTACCAGAAGGGAATGTATATGGATAACTATCCAAAGATTCCATAGCTCAACTCAACTATTTGATCTTTCCAAGAACATACTAGTCTTGGTCCTCCTAGGACTCTGTCCAAGCCTTGATCATCTATATAGGACATGACAAGTGATGGAAAATCCCATGTAGGGGTGATTAATACAATACGTAGTAAGACACCCAAACCAAAAAGAAATATTGGAACTACACCACAAATAAATAGAAAATGTAAATTAGTCTCACATAGGTATATGTATACCTCAAACATTCTAAATAAATCCATATATACTCAAACCAATGAGACACACATTCTCCATGAGACACACAGTCTCTATAGGACACATAGTCTCGATATGACAAAATATCTTTGTAATAATAATAGTCTTTGTGATACACGTAGTCTCTCCATAATACATTCATCTTATTGGTTTCACAACTTCTTGTTCACATATCTTCTAGATCACAGAGCTTCAAGGTCGCATCCAGCCATATGATTCTGCTCATAACATGCTCGTTATTAGGGAACCTAAACCTATATCCATTGCATTAACTGAAAAGATCGATAAAGACTCACATATAGTATATCATAAGGACCTTCTCATCTCAATGGTCCCAACACCGCAAATAGATCGTCAAAAAGACACTTGGTTTCAACGTTACAATTATGGTTATAAAACTTTCTGATGCGGGTAAAGTCCGGGTCATAAACACCTATCCGGATCCTACCCATCTAGGACTGGCTGAGCCAATATGATCCTGCCCAAACCATCCCAACTCACATGGCTCGGTCTGCTGGACTGTGGCCCAACCCCTTTGGTCTGGCCTACTACATTTTGTCCGATCTTCTATGCCAGATACAACCCACCAAGGCCTTATCCAACCTCCATGTCAACACAGCACTTTCAGTTCTACCCCATATCCACACCACCACCATACACTCTATATGGACCACCAAATAAGTATATAGATATCAACCCTTTCTACATACACAAGTCATCACCATAGCCACCTGTCACGGCCTGCACCGACCAGCCATACTAGATCCAACATGTCCCCCTTCTACGTTTATCCTCTGATGGACACCCTTCTTACACTTTCTCTCTAAAAAATCAATGTCTGCCTTGATGGGCCCCCTAGACCCATGCCTCCACATGCCTAGACTATCCATAGCCACCTATTTTTGCTTAAACCATGCATGGTTTCTTATAAAATAACCTACCACTCCTATCTTTGCACCTCCATTATCTCATCATAGAGTTGGATCTTCGATCTCGGATCATTGTTCCATGAATCATGGGAACAATGATTAATCATTCTCATATGGATTTAAATGCATGGGGAGAAGATGAAGAACACTTAAAGAATGTGATATATTGAAGGGAGAAAATAAATGCTCATGAACACCTAGAAAACAGATCATGGCAATTGTTCATGTCATCCTCGATTCATTCTTGTTATAAGGAAGAATAATGAATATTAATCACAATGATATATCACTCGTCAAACCCCACAATTTTTCCATCCTACAAGAATGACCAATCATTGGATCAACCTTTTATTGTTTGTTCTATTTTTGTCATTTAATTTACGAAGGGGGAAAATAAATAACAATGAGATGAAACACCCTACATAGAGTTTGGATTAGTCGTCGATGAATGGAGAAGTTGTGTCATCGTCATTCATCGATCCATCAATTTTTGTTCCAAGTCATGATCTCGCATCCATCATCACTATTGAGAGAACATCCTTCTCATTGACTCATTGGAATTCTATGGTTATATTGACGACCCTAGAGTCAAGAAAACCTCAAATATATATAAAATTAGTGGTTTCATCCGAATAAAATATTTTAATTAAATATTTTATTATTGATACATCTAAAAAATTAGTTTCATGGCAGACTTATATTGATCGATGTTAGGCCAGACATATTATATATTCGTG
Source organism: Viscum album (assembly GCA_963277665.1). Lineage (NCBI taxonomy): Eukaryota > Viridiplantae > Streptophyta > Magnoliopsida > Santalales > Viscaceae > Viscum > Viscum album. Next base: position 138,063,609 of record OY728131.1, read on the forward strand.
GTTCTAAATGCAATAGTGCCCTCATATTTATGATCTAGATAGCCTTTTAAGAGTAATTCTAGTTTTAAATAAAAACTACCCACTCAATTTATTTGAAGCTGTAAAACATTCAATGAATTGTTCGAGGAACATCCTATAGAAAGAATAAAATGCCATCTAAGTGCCTGAACTTAGAATATTCTAAATAATTTTATAAAAATAAAATTGGAAAAAATACTAGCCCTTACATTTTTCCCACCATAGGGATTTATTTTCCAGAAATCCAAAACTATGGCTTCTCAAACAGAAAGATGAAAGCACTGATCATGAATATGAACCTCATACTACAAAGTGCACTCCTAGAGATGTTTTTTTATTTAAAAAATGTGTACAATAGGTATAGACACACCATGAAGGATCATCTCATGTTGATCCACAATCTCCATGGGGTACTTTGTAGAATATACCCCATTGTCAATGTCCAGCTCGCCCCAGTCGATGACGTGTGATGGATCAGGAATGTATCTCCTTATGAAATTTAAATGAAATCATGCACTAGATCCAATTGGGACCTAGTGATATGTCGTATGTCACCTCTCCAACTCTATGTGGAATTTGAAAAGGGATGATGTATCTAAGAGTTAACTCGCCACCACGGCCCAATTTCCATAATCCGTGTTAAGGTTAGACATGAAGGAACACATGGCCACATTTGAAGAATTCTAGAGGCCTCCATATCCCGTGATCATAAAAACTATGCCATTTCTATGTAGTCTTTATCCAATCCTAGATGATCCACACCTTCTTAGTGGTTTCCTGCAATAACATTGGACACATTAGTGCTAACTGTCTTGGGTTAGTCCGACAAAGTGATAACCTGCATAATTTCTAGAATAAGGCCTCAAATGTTGCAATACAAATGGTGGAGTGGTATATATTTATGTACCAAAACATCACCAGTGGTAGGTGATCCTCCCATCTATGACCGAAGTCCATGATGTATGCCCTGCATCATATCCTCTATAACATAAATTGTCTTCTTAGTATTACCATATATTTGGGGATTAAATGATGTGCTCATGCTTAACTAAGTCCTAGATTCCTCCTGAAGTCCCTTCCCAATTAAATATGTGAATCAAGTATCATGATCCAAAACAATCGTTGATGGAAGTCTATGAATCCGAACTATATTCTGCACTTGGAGGAATCCCAATCTCTCTAATGAACAATGCTTCCGGATAGGTAGGATATTGGCCGACATGGTGAGTTAGTTAATGATAAAGTAGATGGTATCATGTCCCCTAGACGTGCATTTTAAACCCATAACAATGTGTATCAATATTCCATCCCACTTCCACTCTAGCACATAATGTGGTTGGGTCAAGCCCACTGGAACCTGGTGTTTGGCTTTCACGTGCTGACAAGTGAGGCATCGAGAAACGAGCTCTTCAAATAACTATGTCATCCCTAGCAACCAAAACCGATGTCGTACATCCAAGTACATATTCACCATAACTGTATGGTCCACTGGAGGGGATGTTTGGTACTCCCTTAGAACCACCTCCCACAATTCCACTATTACTATTATGAACCATCTAAATTGGATGAAGTTATCCACTCTTTTTGAATATCGATATGTGGAATACCTTGTGGACAATAGATCATGTAGGGTCTCACAATCAGTATCCCCAATATTTGCCTCCATGACTCAATATAAGAGTGGATGGGTGACAACCATCGACCAGATGTATGATGCTCCATCACCACCCACATAGGATATCAGCAATGCATCCAACTTCTCTGACACCTCTCTCAATAACTACATGTTGGATCTACTACATATAGTGTATTCCACCTTCTTCCCCTTCCTCAGATAATGGAAAATAAAAATGTAATAGTTTTGGAAGAACATTATCCATATCCTCTCACTCATGTTATGATCATTCTAAGAGAAGATACACATGAGACTCTTGTGGCCGGATTAGACAATAAACTACTCACCTATGAGTTAGTGTTGCCACATCGTCAATGTGAAGATTACCCCCGCAATCTCATGAACATGGATCACGTAGTTCTTTACATGTTGTCTCACCTTTCATGGAACATAGGAAATCATTAAATTTCCACAATATCATGAAATAACCAAGCCCGATCTCTGATTCATCACAAAACACAACTTACCCGACGCCCTCCCCAGATAATCTCAATATGGTAGAACTCCTCAACCCCTAACTCAACTATTGAACGAACCACTAGAAATTCATTATCCCCACAAATGGTTCCCCCGTCAATGTCCTATCCATCAAGGGTGCTTCTACAATATAGAAGTTGGGTATAAACATCCGATAGTACCGATCCAATCCTAGTAAACTCCACACCTCGAAAACACTCTTGGGTGGCTACAAAGCAAGCACCACCTCAATCTTCACTGGATCCACTATAACTACTACCTATGAAATGAAATTTCTTTGGAAATTGACCTCTCAAATATATAACTAACACTTCAAGAGCATCCTATAGAGGTGGGGCTCTCAGAGAGTGTCCAAGACCATCTTTATGTATCCTGTGTGCTCCTCCTCAGATGCCAAATACAGTAGGATGTCACCAATGACGAATAAAAAAAATAGTGTTATTACAGCTGGATGATCTTGTTTATAAGTCCCATGAACATAGTTGGGTCATTTTTTCATGCCAAATGACATCACCAAGTACTTTTAGTGGTCATAATGACATCTAAAGGCTTTCACGAGCATATCCTCATCCCCTACATGAAGTCGGTGATATCCTGATCTAAGGACAGTTTTCGAGAACCACCTTACTCTCATAAGATGATCAAAGAGGTCATCAATCCTCATTAGTGGATGATTATTATCCAACATCACCTAATTCTGGAATTGTTTTTCCACACACAATCTCATGCTCTCATCCAAATTTAGGAAAATAAAATAGGGGCTACCGAGGGTGAAACATAGGGTCTAACGAAGCTCATCCTCTTCAAGTGTTCAAACTATAGCCCAAAATCATGATGATCTGATGGATCCATTTGACGTGTTGGTGTAGATATCAGTGCCGTACTGGGGAATAGATCAATTTATAAGTCTACACTATGTGGAGAGATATTCCTAAGATATCCTTGGGAATGATGTCCTTATACTCCACCACCACTGCCCGAAACTGTGGACTCATATCATACACTACACTGAGGGAGAGGCTATCCAATTGATGAGTAACAGTCTTCACCCTCCTATGAGTATATCCATCCTTTACTGAATGAATTTCCTTTTCAATATCAATGGAAAAAATGCTCCCATCACTGCAGACACACCATACTCTTTTCCTATAATATTTAATCTAAATATTCATTGTAGATGACTAGTTCATACTGATAATGACATCGTAATTCCTTGACACTGCTACAAAGAGTTTCCAACCGAAAATAAAACCTCAAAGACTAGGGTCACACTATCAGCAACAATGTGTAATAATCGAATCCCCTCTTGTATGACTCACTATGAATAAGGGTTGAGTCAATTTTTCAACCAAAATCCCTGAGCCCTAAACACGGTCTTTGGCTAGAAAGGAATGACTGGAACCCATGTCTATGAAAATAGAAGCTAGGGTGGAAAAGGCACATGTCTTAACTCAAATCATCCCAAGAGCCCCAAGGTCATATGACTCCATTGCCTACAAATATCCTCATCCCAGTTCACCATCTTCCTGAGACTTGTGTGGACCACATGTGGGTGGTGGTTTTATTATGTCGAACCTCCATCCACCTCATGCTACCCTACCTACTCATCCTCCTCATTTGACTCACTATTGACCACCCTGATCCTACCCCCACATAAGCCTCATCAGTCACTCAAATGTCTCCTGATCATCCATACAATGGTTTGGGAAATATCATGCCAGATGTTCTAGACTACAGCATAAGTCACACATCATATCCTTTAGATGACTCGCTCACCCTTGGGAGCATCCCATAGTAGATTCTAGGTCATGGGGTCATCTGTTAGAGTGCTAGTCCCTCTGGGGTCCCTGAGACTGCTTTCAGCTACCTACCACTGACGACACAAACTAACTGGACCCTAGTGGTATCCCCCACAACAAGTGTTTTCTCCTCTAGAAATATCTATACTAGTATAGCTCACTCGAGTTCCCCAACATATGTTGGAATGTTAAGGGAAATCATGATTTCTCTAATATCTTGGTGTAAGCCCTGATCGAAGGACTGAGCATTTATGAATGGGTCTCGTACCATATTGGTGGAGTAGTGTGAAATTTTAGTAACCCTTGTGGAGTACTCTGCCATAGTCTAACTGCCCTGATATAGATGAAGGATCTCATGTAAGTAGACTGATCACAATGTAGCTGGAATTAACTCTGTCAGGAAGAGACACCTAATTTCTTCCCTAGAGAGAGTCTCCTCATCCTGTGTCAAGGTCACTAATCTCTACCACTGTATGATAGATCCAAACAGAAGGGTAGCTAAAAGAACACCCACCTAGTCAGCTGGTGTCCCCACAAGGAAGAAGACATGTGTAACTACCTCCATCCAATCCTCAACTACCCTTGGGTCGGTCCCATGCAAAAAAAAGGATGTATCTACCTTTGGAACTCATGAAACACACTCAAATTGCATGAATCCTTAACCGGTAGAGATGGTAGTCACTAATGCTCGATGGGTGGTGGTTTAACAGGTAAACCAACCAAAGTTTCTATCCCTATTATATGCCTATGTACTGACATCTCATCACATAGTGTATCATCATCATGATCACATAATAGAATCCTTGGTGGTTGTCCTCATAAGGTATTTTGAAATGAAACAAGGTGTTCCACAATCAATAGAGTAAACCAAGTGAGTTGACCTAATAAGGACATGAGAACTACATGATTCATGTACCGTTAATTTTCCTACAACTAGATCATTCACGTACCGAGTTGAAAACTATGTTTCCATAGTCCTAGTTTTTGGATACCTCAATGGTTTCACCAACACTGGATACCCTAGCCTAATATCCAATCACAAAACACTGGACATAGTTTCCACAATCCAACCTCACAAACTCTTGGTTCTTATGTAAAACAATCCTCGTTCTGATGTAACTCTATTACGAACCATCCTAGAGGGGGCCACTTCGTGAGAACCCCATGCCCACCTCCGATAGTCCATGAACTGGTGACTTGAACCAAGTAGTAATTTCCCACAAATGGGGAAAACAATTTGTGTACCAGGTTACACAACACATTTCTAAGCACAAAATGATGAAATATAAAAACACAATTTTGACAATGAAAGCATACACAAAGACCCCAACCAAAGAGTATGATCGTAGGAAATTGTAATGTAAATAGGGACATAATACAAGTCCATGAAAAAGAAGAGTCTATAAAAGTTAATGAACTAGTTCTTGGAACCCATCTGAAAAAATCCAACTTCAAGGGTTGGTATAGGGAACCATTCAGATGCCACAAGAGAAAACCTCAACTATCTGGTCTAACTATGCACCACCTGGTCTGGCTCAACTAGGGACTCCATCAAACCATCGATCATCTGCACAAGACATGACACATTTGAAAAAAGTCAGTGTAGTGGAGATTAAAACAATACTATGTATGAAACCCCGAAACCACAAAGGAATACCTCAATTTAATACATTGTGTACACCAAAAAGAAATAAATGATGTACAATCATTTCACAGAGGCTTATATCTAAAACATATATTCTATGAATTTCTTGATATACACAATCCCATGAGACCCACTATTTACATGAGACACACAATCTCTATAAGACGTAAAGTATCGGTAACACACAAAGTCTAGGTAAGACCTGAAGTCTTTGTAATGCACACATTATTTAAGAGACACACTCTCTATATTTAATACACAAAATTTCAAGTTCACATAGAAACTAGGTCAAATTTCTAATCGATCATAGAGATTCTTGGTCACAACCAGCCACATGGTTCCACTAGTAGCATGATTGTTCTAAGAGAACCTACACCACGAGCCATGCTGTCATATGCAAACATCCCAAAAACAATCTTGTAGAGTATATTAGTAGGAAAATCTTGTCTCACGGTCCATAATGCTGCAAACCTCTCGTAAAACAAACACACAATTTGAATGTTACAAATATTTTTGTAAAAGGATTGACATGGGGCCAGACTGCTTCCGACCAAACCCATCAGACCTAGCTTGACCCTCCAGACCCGGACCGACCTGGTTCGGTCAACCAGAACCAACCCTTGACATCATATCCTGGTCTCATCCGATCTGGTGAGGCCTAGTGGGTTGTTCGGTCTAGCATGCCAGGCCGCTCGAGCATCCCGACTCCATTGGTCTGGCCCACTTCATGTGTGTTGGTCTTGTGTCCCAAACAACCCTTGTCTGCATCCCACCTCGCATTCAACACATATTTTCCACATTCAATGTGGTCCCTCAAAACATCCAACTTCCCCATAATATTTCCATTTCCGTGGGATCTACATGAATTTTCTATCACATACCCCCCACTGCATCTCCTAGTCAATGTTGCGACTGCCTGACGTGGCCTATGCTCACCAGCCATGCCATCTCTAATGAATCCCCCTATTATATTCCTCCTCTTCTGGTTATCTTGCTAGTAGACCTACCATACTAGATTTCCATCTACCTAGACACCCCTGGTCCGGAGCCGCCACTTACCTAGACCAGCCAGAGCCACCATCTTCAGCCACTACCACCTTGCATCGATATGTTTATCTATCCTAGAAAAATTTAACCACACCTTCTATTGGAAATCCGATGGGCCATCACGGGGTCAGATCATCAACCTCATATATTTTCACCATGAATCCAGGGAACAACAATCGATCATTCGTATAGGGGTTTTAAAGAAGTAGGAGAAGACATAGAACACGATAGATTGAGAGTGAGAATAAATGAGAATAAATGCCTAACGAATGGATCTTGGGATTTTTCCATGTCAACCTCGATTCATTCTTGTTAGACGAATAAACAAAAAAGGATAATCACAATGATATATCAACCATCAAACCCCACTATTTAACAAACCTACATGAATGACCAATCTACAAATCAACCTATTCATTGGTTGTTCAGTGTACATTATTGAGTCTAATATGGGGAAATGAAATTATAGATATATCAAACACTGTATCTAGAGTTTGGATCATTTGTTGAGGATTGGTGATTTTGCATCATCATTTTTCATCGATCCATCAATATTTTATCCATGTTCTGATCTTCTATCTTTCGTTACCATTGAGATGACTTCCTTCTCCTTGTATCTGGTTAATTCTGTGGTTATGGTGATGAACAAAGATTATAAAAACACTATGATATAAATAATATGATTTTTTGTGTTGAAATTGAATATTTTAACTAAATATTTTATTAATAATACGTCCAAAAACTAACATTCCCGGGCGACCTGTGCTGGTTGATGTTAGGCCTCAAATAATGTATGGTCACTATTCAAAAAATAATGGTTCCCTCGTTTTTCTGATTTGGACACCAGTTATTGAGTTGATAAAATAATAAATAAATAATTCCCACAAAAGTTATTGAAAAATTGAGCATATTTTAACGTATTTTTCTAGGCACACCGGGCCTTGAATCACATGTTGTCTCAGTGCCTTGTCTTGTAATTTTCTATATTAATTTTAATAAATAAGTCTAAAAAATCCGAGTCATTAAAATATGTGAATTATTCACATATAAAGCTCTCCTTGGTGACCAAAATTAATGTGAAATCAATACTAACCTTATGTTTCCATGGTATACTAACGATATGTTTCTTGTTGATTTAGGGTATTAAAAACTAGTAAATAAAGAATATGTAGATACTAGTTTCTTAAAAGATCAAGATGACATGAAATCACAAATGGGAAACATATTTACATTGAATATAGGTGTTGTGAGTTGGAAAATTGCAATGAAGACTATGTACACATATTCAACAGTATAATTCGTGTATTTTTATGAATTTTAATGTAGCTAACAATGTAGTATTAATACAGTACATTGTACCTTGGTCGGACATGGTTCTAGAAATAAAGATCCTATCACACTCCATTATGATAATACCATAGTAACAGCCCTAACCAAGGAGACACAGTTAGATCAGTAAACCAAGATTACACTGTTTCTGTGTTATATTATATATAGATATTATTTGAGAGGGGACGTTTTGGTGATCATTATTTCCATGGAGGACAATGGGGTCGACCCCATGACTAAATCCACAACTCTACAAAAGCAAGATAATAATGTGAGGTCTTGAGTATTGAATGTCATAGTCTATTAGTATAATTCAAAGTGGGAGTTTACTAGTGTTGGAATCGAAGGACAAACTTTATATACATTAATAAAATCAATATTTGGTGATTTGAATATTAATAATGTATATTATTACATATTGTTCATTATACATCTTGTAGTTAAAGAAATAACTTCCTAGAGTATTTTTCACATAAATAAGGTTATATATGTTCCTCAATATGATGTGAATCTTGAAATTTCATGATGATACTATTATATATAGTTATAGGCTTGGATAAGATACTATGATAGGGAACATAGTATATAGATTTTCATGTGTGAGTAATAGTAAGAAGATGCAGTCTCTTCTCATGATGATCTCACATGGTATTCTCCATGATATGATATTATGATAGGAGACACTCTGGTAAAAATAAATCATGTTTTTTTATTATTATATATTCTTTTTTTGAGCATAGGTATGCGTACATAGACATTAATTTTGTTATTAATTCTTGTTATGTCTCAAGTATGAAGATGTATTTTTTAATCCATAATTATTACAGTTCACATCATAGTTAAATACACTAGGGGAATTGTGAGTGACATGTTATTAATGAATAAGATATGCATGGATATATCGCTTCCATTAATATATAACTTTTTATGTAGACCCATTGATTGTAATATATCCATCATATTAAATTCCATGACCATGGTGTAATGACATATTTATTACATATAGTCAAAGGCATACTTACTGATCACATTGGTTAATGATTAAAATTTACATCCCAGTTTATGAGATATTTAGAAAATGGGAATATATTATGTAGTGATCATTTTTATGTGGTTTTCATTGTTTCAAGATTAAGATTATTATTTTTGGTTCCTTGACCTATTTTTAGATAGTAATATGGGACTACATGGGATCTACCCTAATTCTAATGATATGGATTCCTATAGGGACACAAAATAAATACTTCCACTAATCTTGCTTAAATTATATTTTATTGTAATTAATTGAGTAAATATTACTCTCCAGATCAATGAATAATTTTATTAAAGACTTATCAAATATCAAAATTTGAATAAATATTTATTCAATAGATTGTTAATAAAAAATAATTAATTATTTTATTGAAGTATTAATAAATATTTTCCAATTGATATTGGGTAAAATATTTTTTTAATAATAAATTTTTTATTTGGGTATTCAACAAATACTGATGAATTTAAATGTAGAAAGAATGTTTCTCATGGAAAATATTAATTTACAAGCCTGTTAAATAATATTTGTTTTTTCCCAAGTTAGCGTGTGTGAAAAAAATAAGAAATTTATTCTAATTATTTAAGAATTGGGTCTAACAAATATTATTATATTATTTTAGTGCTAGATTGAAATTAAATATCATTATAACCAAAAACAACTCTTTATAGATATACTATTTTTTTGTTGTGTAGGGTTGGAAAAATATTGAGAATAGAGAATCATTTCACACAAAATATTTCTCCCTCTCCCATTATTGATCATCTCTTCTCATCCTCTAAAAAATTAGAACTCCCTCTAGCTAGAAGGTTCATAGAGTGATCATGAAGAATAATGCATGATAATTGATTTACTATGAAAGAAAAAATAAATCCATTTCCATTCCTAAAAGATCAAATAAGAATGTATGGATCACTACTAGAGGGATTATACACTAGAATCCACCTAACAATGTAAAGGTAATATGAAAAGGGTTTACATATGATCACTATAATCTCCAATGAAAGATCATTTATTATTTAATTTATTCATTTGAATAAAAATTAATAATAAATATAATTATGAAGATTCATTAGCGATTCATCTGGGAACACTAAATTAAATGATGTTTTAGTTTAATTCCCACTAAAGGTGCTACTTTTTGCTAAAACTCAACAATTTATAGTATCAAAAATTAGATGTGGTATAAAAATAATGATGGGATGGTCTCTTTAGTGCACCTTTACTAAACTCCTGGATTAAAGAGCCTTATATTGGCGATAAATACCTTTATTTTAGGTTGTCCTTTTGGTAACACAATCCTTTATTAGAGATGTAATGGCCTATAATTTTTTCAATGAAATTTAAATTCTAATAATTATGGCATGAAGTATAATTAACCTAATTCCCATAGAGAACCTATTAAAAACATTATTATAATAAATGGATAATGATACATTATTCAGAAAAAAAAAAACAAAAACTAATCTCAAGTATTACAACGAGATAATAACTAAAAAATAATATAATTTTAATTGTAAAATATGGACATGCTCGATCCACTTAAATGACCATAATCACAAATAATATTTTAAAAAAAAATTAATTTTAAAATTCAATTAAATTAGGGCTCTATATATAATCAAGGATAAATATAATTAATTGAAAAATGTAAGAATACATTGTTGTAAGATTTATTTAACCCTTATGATAGTTAAAAATATAACAATTTGAATAGTATTCTCACTGTTGGAATAGTAATGTGAAAATTGGTAATAGTAATATGGTCAATAGAATAGTAACCTCACCTAAAAAAGTATAAATAATATTTATGTCTCCAATAATTGAAAATACATCAAATTTAAGTCATGGAATAATAAAATAAACTATCTAAATATGTAAAATTAAGTGATCATATTTTTCTGAAACATGAATGTTAATCTAAAATTTTAAAATTTATATAATTATTTAAAAGAAAATTTTTTTTAGAAAATATATTAATGGATTTATTTTTTTTTGTATTGAATCTATTGGATATTATTATGAGACCATTTTTATTTTTTCAATGTGTCATCAAATCAATTATATTATCAAAATCAGTATATTTCAACTAAATTGTGATTTTAATTAAAAATAAAATTTATCATAATTGTAGAACTATTTTCATAAAAATGGGGTCAATTTAGAATTCCACATATTAAAAAATTGTTAGGGTGATTTTTTATGCCTGTAAAATAGTAATATTTTGTTTTAATCATGAAATATTGTAATTTACAGTATTTAATAACTACAAGAATAATTGAGTCCCGGATGACGTATGGATAGGGTAATAACCCTTTGTATCAAAATATCCTGAACTATTTACTATATTGTGTCATATGAATCACAACTATTAATAGTCTTGGCACAAAATAGTCAACAACTTCATAAAATAAACAAAAAACACCCCTCTCATCCCATATAAATACAACCCTCACCAACCATTATTGACACACCTACCAAGCCATTAATCAAATATAAATTATGAAAAATTACCTTCAAAATATTATTACCAAATTATAAGATCTTATCATATCAAAAAAAATACATAACCAATGTGTCTTATAGAGTTTCTCTCTAGGATGATATTCCAAAGGTAAAACCATCCTTCATTGTCTTTTAATTCTTTATTGTAGTTTATCCTAACCTCCCCTATCCAAAACAACATGATAAATCCATTATCCTATATATATAATATATGTTTGTTCTTTTATATAAATACCCAAAATCATATCTATTCTCTATACCATTCATTTAAAAAATGAAAATGCTTTCTTTGATGTACCAGTTCACCGCATTCATGGATGATGAGTTTTTTTCATTACTGCTAACATCGATGGTCATAAAACAATATTATGGTCAAATCATATTATAATATATAAATTATAACTACCTACATGTTCTAGAACAAATATATAAAAATTATATTCAATAAAATGATATTAGTTCACAATGGTAGGAAACCCCATAAAAATAAACTTATCATTTTCTTCGTTAAGGTTTTATCTAATGAATCATTCTCATATATTAATAAAATGGTAAATGGGGCCATTAAAATTACATAAATATAATAATTCCAGTTCATTACAATTATTTATTTTTCTTCAATTTTAAAAGAACTCCAAAAATTATACTAAAGGGAACCAGCCATAAAACCATGTAACAAATGATCATGGAACAAAAAAAGTAAATATTTTAGTCACAAAACTGGACAAATATGAACATAATAAATTATAATAAAAAATATTACATAAATAAGATATTAAATTGTAATTAATTTATTGATTTAATTTTATTATCGTTGACATTAATTTTAAGTAAAGAACACATTCATACATAAGGTAAGGGATCTCTCCAAATATCCTTTTTTTCTTTGATGTACATTATATCTATCTTTTAATAAATGTATTTATTCATACATATTATGATTTTTTTAAAATTATATGAATATGTTACAAAAAAATTTATCTATATCAATTCAACTTTATTTGCTTGGTAAATTCATGTTTTAAATGATCCCCTATTCAATTCCTCCTCACATGAAATCTCAATTAATGAGAACTCTTCAATTTCTTATCCATTTTCTTATAAACTCCATAATATATTTCAATCCAAAATTTTTTTCCAAAAATCACTCATTTTATCATTATACTATGTCTTATTTCATTTTGTGTTTTATTATAACAATTATTCAATTGTCTTATTTAAACACTCTTTATATTTTCCCTTAAACCGCACTAAAGTGACTTATTTAGAAAGTTTCATTAACCAACTTTTTAAAAAATTTCTTCTTAGTGGGACATCATTTGACATTATATAAAAATATATTCCTTTAATAATTTCCATGTATGAATTAAATCGATTATTTCCTAAAAAACATTATGATATTCCCTTTGGTTTGGCCTTATGGAATTATTATGATACACATCTATTACCCTATGTAACCCTTATGTTTATTCGATATGTTGGATTATTCATGTGGAACAAATATGAATGAACATGTTATGAATGGTGCGCTCTAGTACAGATCCAAAGCATTGAGTATGGTTATTTCCCCCAATATTTAATGTATGAGAATATGGAGTAAACTTATTCCATTATGGGGCTTTTTCCACCATGTGATATAGTCATGTTTGTTAGCATTGACTCGTGTTTATGTAATTTTGTGTGTTTTTTTCCCGTTACTATGTTACTAGGATCAAATGATTCCATGTTCTATGTGCTATTATTCTATATTATTATTAATTTTCCATGACTTTCATGTTATCATATTATGACTTCTAACTGATGTATTATGATTTATTATTATTTTTATCCCTTTATTGGGATTTTTAAATCATCCCTTTTGTCTATGTAATTTTAATGGTTATCAAATGTAGTTTTAGGATCTCAGATCAAGTTAAGAGGACATTATTTAAAAGTTGTTATATTTTGGTTTCAGGTTTTATAAATATATACTTAATCTTCTATAAAAACTCGACATTATTATCTATGTTTTTATTTTATTGATAACTATGCTAAAAATCATGTCATAATATATTTAAAAAGAATTATTATTTATTTTATATCTTCCTATTATTAATAAAATCTAATATTCTAAATCCTTCTATATGTAAAAATACATTTTATTTGAGTCCCTTATCATTGAAACAAAACAATTGAAGATATATCCTCCACGTAGTATCAAAATCATTAATTTGATACCTTAATTTGGGTGAAAAAGACCATTTTTCGGATCCTCTTATTATTAGAAAATAATTTTATTTAGTATCCTCCAATTTTAAAGTTGTTATAATGTAATAAAACTTAAGTTGAGACAACCCTATACAGAGCCTACCCTAATTGAGCTTGTACCTGAAAAAAACAAGATACATAAAAAGGAATATAAATGTGATTTTTTTTTCTATAAAAGTATTATTATATTCATTTTTAATGAACTTAGTTATAAGAGGGTTCATTTTCTCCTCAATAGATTTTAGTTCATTCTTCGAACATTTACAAATTTTTGAAAAAAATTCATCATCAAATAGAAATTTTTTTTATATAGGTAAACATTTTAGTTCCATAGTCTATATAATAAAAAAATTACAGAAACATTTACCATCATAATTTTGGGGTGAATCCATAGAATAAGATTTTATTTTCCAAATTATTTTAGTCATACAATTAACATTCATCTGATGATTCCATGAAAATGTAATTCAACAGTAAATGAAATCCATTGTTTATACCTAATGGGAGATTGTGACCACAAAATCACCATATTCAGAAGCCTTTTAAAGGTATATCAATCACAAGATTAGTAATAAATTTTTTGTAATATAGTGAACTCATTTATTTATTTTTCATTTGGGGACTCACTCATTTAGTTCAATGTCATCATTTATAGAATCCAATTACTGTCGTTAGGGAAAATTTTGAATGAATGGTCTTCCTTTCAACACTCACATAACCCATAAGTACTTTGAAGAGTTATTTGGAATATATCAGTGTAAAAATCTATATAATTCTCTTCATATTAGATTTAAATAATTTTAAAACCCTTGGATTAGTCCACTAATCCCAATTTTAAAAAAATAAAATAACCTCGAGGTACTTTTTAAAAAAATGGGTTGATAGATTATATGAAACAAGAACTTATACAATCATGTTACATTTAAAAAAATCAAATAATAAGATACTAGGTAACACCTTTATTCAAATCATCTGTTTTGATAAAGAATTTGGCATTACCTCAGTAGTGCATCCTTGTATACTAGAGGATACCAACTAGGAGTGAGGGTCTCAAGTGAAACCTTTGAGAGAGACTACACACTCAATCATTGTGAACAATAATAATAAATTACCAAACATGTAAAAAATATATAATTCATGTATGAGAATACCAATAAAATCACAGATTTATGATTATTTTTTCATAAACTATAAACTCATACAAGAGTTATGGGCACTAATCACCAACTAGGATGATACCATATAAAAAATGAAAAAAAAATTTATAGGAAGATCTACTTAAACTAAAAGGCGCATCTCATAATGATCTCTAGATACGTATAAAGATATACCACTAAATGTTTAACCCAACCCTAATCCCAACAAGTACATACAACAAGTTAATGCTTCATGGGAACCCAAATATCATGGACACCCGAAAAGGGTGTGATTATTACTCATAATGACATCACCAATCTGGTCATGTACCCAATCAATATTATAGGTTATACATACAGGTGATAATCCCAGTCGAATATAAATAGACTATACCAAACTTCTCTAGAATAACATACAATCACCATGAATACCTATATAATAACAACCATGTGTTTAGTGGTTGTGTGTTTACCAATCATCCAAGGACTCCTGACCTTTTCTGTATTAGCTAAATTCTAGATTCAAAATCATATCATATTTAAAAAGTGATCTAGACACATGTATTGTGTCATACATCTCAAAATCCTCAAGTATTAAAGTCTAATTCTTGCCATTGGACATACTAGAGAACATTTACTCAGAATTGATAAGGAATCAATTTTCATTTTAGTCACTATGTTTTATGTTTTTAAAATGTATCAGCTATAATACGGGAGAGTGTATTGGGTTCCTATAAACATGGGTTCTAGGTAGAAAACTCTTATTTGATGATGATGGATAAAAAATCTTGAAAAATTTAATTCTAGACTCCCCAGAATAGATCGGATCTCTAAAAATAAAGGTAGTGAGTGTTGTAACAATTTTTTGGAACACAACAACGTTCTAGTTTTCTATAATAAAAAAATTAAATTACCAATTTAATTTTTCAATTATTATAATATTTAATTCGATGAATTTAAGTACTCAATAACATGTTCCACGTCAATTTTAGGAATTAAAGAATCAATTCCAAGAATTTTTAGGCTTTGAAAATAATAAAAATATGTTATAGGGTCAATCTACTCAAGATGCAATGAAAAACATTGGTTTCATTTATTTTTATACCAAATTGGTTATGACAGAAGGGTAACATGGTTTTACCATTACATTGAATACACCAATGAATACTACTCTTAAGTAGGTCATTTAAATGTGTGGGTAACCTTACATGGATTCATGTTACCCTTACACATCCATATATACACTAACATAGTTCCTTAAGTATAATTATTATTCCTTCAGAAACCTAAAGATATCATTATTAAATATAGGATTTAACCTAACCCGACATATATAATTATCATTATACATGTATGAAAAAAAAATTACCCTTACATGAGAAGTAGGTTTTTAGGATGAACCTTATGCATTTAATGGAAGCTCAAACTACCCTTATGATACATGAAGCTTAATTTTATGTAGTGCCATAAAAACCCATATATTGGTTTCAATGTATAACTTAAACATACATAAATCATTGAAAATATACCTTAAAAATGGTAGAGAGTTACTTACAAGTTTTCATTCTCAAATTAATTTGTAAGGATTAAAAAATAATGGGTATGAAAATTTTAATTTCTAATTTTTTTCATTTGAATAAAAGAAGGGATTATAATAAAAAAGATGATAAAATTCTCCCCCTAAAAATGTCTTGATATCCTTGAGAATTAACTTCAAAAATCAATCTCAATGCCTCATTCTTACCCTACACAATGAGTATGAGTTAAATTTGATTCCCAAAAATTTATGATCTCATATAAATATGAGTCCAATCACTTATATCCATATTCCTCCATCTATAATCAATTTAAACAACATACAGTCTACAAACAACAAAATAAGATTCCTAAAGCCTTATATGATTTTTTTTTTAAAAGTATCAACTATTTATCCAATGACTGATATTAATTCATAATACTTTTTTGTATATTGGTTAACCATTCACAAGAACCAACCAAAATGATGACTTGTGTTCATCAACAAATAAATGGTATTACTTATTCTATCTTTTCATCAACTTTTATCTTATGTGAAAATCCCACATATAATTTCTGTGGAGAAATATTTAAAAAAACATACAACCACATTCAAGAATGAAACTAGATACCATTGGTTTTATTATAAATAAATATTTATAGTTTCAATAACATCAGAATTTTAGTTTTATAAAGACCACGACCTTTCAGAAATAGAAGGAATTTCACAAGATACCATGTCTATTATCCCCACAATAGGACTAAAATTTTTGTATCCTTGATAGAAATAAATTTGTTTAACTAGATCATGACTAGTATATAGTTGAATCTATTTACTATATGTGATCATCTGAACAAAAAAATTCCAAATAATGTAACCATGAACTAGAAAAAAGGATTTATTAGAAAAACATCAACTACATACATTGATACTTTCTCATAGTTGTAAAACATTCTCCAGTAACCCCAAAATAGGTTACAACTCATGACCTAGACATGTCTCGTCATCTTATATAAAATGCTTCTTTGAATCATGAATTATTATCATTGAAAACTCGGGTTCAAATATCAAATGTAACAAGGGACACTCTCGATTTAATCATCCAAAATAAAGACAATTGTGTAAGAATTATACATTTTTCCAAAATACTATCATATAGTCTTGCTTAATACAATATTTTCTAATATAATGGCTGACCCTAAAACAAGTTCACTAGTGACCTAGAATAACCATTCCATATAAATTTTCCAAAAAAAAGTATCATTTTCTACAATCAACTCTTATCCACACTTCTAAGGATTTAACTGGCCGAGTGTGTAAAATTAGAATCCATGTTCATGAATTAATGTTTTCTTTAATGGTGAAAAAATTACTCATTATAAAGTAAGAGAGTGAAGAACCAAGTTTTAGATACTCTAATATGGACTCAGTTTCCATTATACTTGTCCACACTAAGCATATAATGTGTCTTTTACTTATAACTAAAATACCATAGACCATCGAATCCTACACTTGATGTAGCAAACAACCAAACACTCAAGAAACAAACCTTCATTCACTAGTAATAAATCCCAAGATGATATATACTCTATGTATGAAAGAAAAATTGAACAAAAATCCACCATTACTTCCAATGTTTACTTACATGATCCATGAATTTTCATTAATGGAAATTTGTAACACCCCAATATTTCATAGTCATTATTTCTTCAAAGTAATTCAATAACCTACACTAAACGCAACACCTAGTTCAAGAACACCACGACATACCAAACTAGCCGTTCAAAAGTGGTTATGAATAGTTTCAACTGAAATTTCAACTATATATTATCCTTATAATTTTATAATCCATATTATGAGATTCAAAGACATAATGTAAGAACTAATTCATTTTTTTCAGATAAAAGAAGTATTTAAAAAAATGCACTTTTACCACTTTTAATGGTTAACCCTTTTTAAATCCAATATTTGAAACTCTTATATATTCAAAATAAACTTTTTCTTTAGTAGATAGTTATAAGAATTTAGTTTTAATAAATTTTTAGAGTTTTTCTGAGAACATTCATATTTGGGTGAATAGTGAATAATAATACAATTTAACTGAACACAATTTTTTTAGTCCAAATAATTTATTGAGTTAAATTATAAATTTTCTTGGTTTGGAAGTATAAATAGATTATATTTTTACCATTTAATCCAATGATTGTTATTGTACGTAATTTTACTTTGATATTGGACATAAAAAAGTGGCAATCTTTTGATAGTTATTGTTTCCTAAAAACAATCCTTTTGGTTTTGACAACAGGAATTAATTTTAAATTAACTTATATGTTTTGAATTTGCTAAAATATACTTAATTTTTGAATTTTTAATATCAAAATTTGCTTAGGGTGATTTTTGGTATTTTTATGAAAACATTAAATTTTTGATAAATAGTGAAAAATACTGAGTGATTGTTTAAAACCAACTTATTATTTAATTAATTATTTATTTTATTTCAATTTATTTTAGGTTAAAATACATACATAATACCTATATATGTCTAATGTAATTCATTGGAGTAATTTCGTAATAATATTAGATATATAAAATTTTATTGATCTTTTCACCGTCTTTTACCCAACTCCAAGGAGAATTTGCAAATTCGCATAAAAAGTAATTTTACCACATCCGTGAGTGGAATTTTAAAAATCCATCAGACACGGTTGATATTATAAAGAAAAAATTAGGTTCAATAAGATTAAAATAATTTTTTTTGTATATTAACTTTTTCCTTTTATTTACCACGATTAAAATTAAATAGAGAAATTAATGGTAAAAATGAAATTATTCATACCCTAACACATGTCCTAATTCTATTGGATAAGTTTAATTCAACCAAAACAAATCTTATGAATAAAATATGACCCTATAGGTCCACTTGTATTAGATTAGGACATTTATTATTATTTAATTGAAAGAAGAGTTAAAATAGTTAACATCAATGTTTAATAACTAATTTTTTAATATAGTCTCATTCATAAGATAAATTCAACTATAAATATTAATTAGAAAGATAAAAATATTTCCTACAGAATGGTAATTTATTTAGAAATTTTATTCATTAAATAATTAAATTTATTTATAACACAATGATGACGTAGTAATTATCGTGTTAACGAAAGATTAAAATAATTGACATTATAAATATCCAAATAAATGTAATTAGAGACTTTTTATAAATTAAACAAATTTTCTAGGTTATTATGACATTTTAGTGATTTTAGATCAATTTTATTCGATGTAATCATGTTGTTATTATTTTATCAAAAAATAATACCAAGTAGTGTCAAAATCGTTATAAAATAGTTTTTAAATCAAATATTATATTATTAATTGATACAGCAGTTATAGAAATCTATGGTTCAGCCAAAAGACATATATAATAATATATATGACAATAATAAAACAATTGGGGTTCTATTGGAATTTTAAAGTAAGTTTATTAGACATATAATATAAAAATTCACAGAGACATGGGAAATGTCAAACTATTTAAATAATAGTTATTTCTAAAAGGTAAGGTTAATATGGTTACATAAACCTGTATAAAACATATTGGTTTATTTCTTTAGACCCATCCCCACATTATACTTTAAATAATTCATTTAGGATCCATTAGAAACCGAAAATTGATTAATTATAAAATAATATTTTATGTTTTTCCTAAGGTGCCGATCACCCCTCTTATAAAATGGCACATCTGCTTCTATCAAATTCACACCTCGAAAGCGATTTGGATCAGCCAAAACCTCCTCAAATATTTTCTCAAATATCCTAACCTCATACTAGAGTCCTTCATTTGGTTAGAAAGCCAACCTATGGATCCCTTTTGATCAAATCAAAATGAAGAACCTGAAGAAGAGGTAATGATTTCACCACCCTCTTTCATGTTCTCTTATTCGTCCACTCACTATTTCTTTGTTGTTTAAATTATAAAATAATAACTCTAGTATATTCTATATACTTTTATGTTATGATAAATGTGGCATAACTGAATTCATTATTCTATTTATCTTATTATTGATAATGTCACCATGCGTGCGTGCGTACAGCTTACCATCTCCACACCGTGGTGTAATTTCTTATTCAACACTATGTTATTTGGATGGATATAATGATGATTAACATGTATATAAATAATTAAAATAAAATTATAATGTCTCTATAAAATTAATATACCATCCAATTCCACAACTTTAAGGTAATTATGTTGTCGTTCGTGCGTACGTACAGATTACCGTCTCCACGGCGCGATGAGATTCATTTCCATGTTCACCATTCATCGATGATTATAAAAATATATATTGTTAATAAGTATGTAACAAATGAAATAATTATTCTAATAGATATATATATATATATGTAATTTCATATATCTTAATTACATAGTTCTGTTCAATACGATATGAAAACAGAAACAACGTTTATGCCTACGTACGGACTACCTTCTCCATAAACGGTGTTTTTCATTTCTTATATATATCTGTTATACATATTTATATTATAAATATATATGATATATAAATCATGTTTTATATTCTAGAAATATTTAAATCTTTATCTAATTGTTACAATCAAGAGTAACAAGATAAAACACGTACGATAAATAAAACAATTATTAACCGAAATGATAATTTAACATGGAATGTTTTTTTAAATGGGTAGTATAAAGTCATAAATGAATAATGTATGATATCATAAATATTAATATGGTATTTTTATAATTTAATAACATACTATGATCTTCATACAATAGGTTAAACGTACCCTCGACTAAAGGAAAGTTCAAGGTAAGGTTTAATTCCTCAATCTCATTATTATTCGAGATTGTTTATTGTAAGTATTTACTGGGACATTTTTATCATCCATGTCCATTTTTCATTAAAATGATTTCAAAATGAATATTTTAAGGATTTTTAAAGGTACTCTTTATAAAGATCATAATTTTAAATGGTTTAATGATTTATCTTTCTAAATATTTTTAATTAATGTCCATGTTTTCAAAATGATATTAAGGATTTATTGATATAGACATGAATGTTTTGAAATGATAATTCTGTTCAATTGTTTAAAAGTGATATGGGAAAATTTTATTAAAAAATCCATTTTAAATTACTTCCTTTATAAATGTGTGACATTGAAATGATTTTACAAAAAATATATTTCTCTCATAATGTTTTACTCATCATTTTCAACTATGTCTGCATGCTATGAGGGATATTATTTTTGATTGGGATTGATTTATTATAATACAATCTTCCTTATTGTATTTAATGAGTTATGATATGTTTGAATGTGGATATTCTATTTTTGTACCATTCAAGGTTTATGGTTAATGTATTCAAATTTCATACGCTAATTTTAATACGAATGTTTATGTTATGTTTCAACATTTACATATGAGGAATGCAATGGAATTAGTAAGTGACAGGTAGAGCCCGCTATAGCTCTTCGATGCATTGGAAGGTATCATGATACAAACTAGTGTCTTGGCATAAGGCCTTGAAAAAAAATTTATTTGTAGTCTTGGCACAAGACATTGACTATGTTGCAATGATGTCCGGCATTAGGCATTCTCTCATTATGAAATTAGTTATTATATGTGATTATTCGACTAGTAGAATGTCCATGTGCTTCTTTATATGGTAATTTTTGATTTATTTTTTCCATAGTATGTTCAAGTTTATGTTTAAAAATGCTGTTTTATATCACACATCTTGCCTGAAAAGATTTATATCTTTTGACAAATTATTTAACGTTACTGGGAATCCGAGTTCACCCCTTTATTATATTTTACTTTCCCAGGATTCCAAGAAGTGTACTATGATTAATATGTAGGGTTTAGCCAAAGGTAAAAATGGTGTTCACAAAGAACTATCTACGCTATGTTATATGTTTGAAATTGTAATGTAATTTCAATGTATGTAATTTATTTTCCAAGACTACTAATCTGATCGTCTTTTTGGGACTTGATTCCTTGTAATCATCCCAATGTATTAAAAGAATTCACCAGATCTGGGTTACTGGGGTCTGGCCATTACAATTGGTATTAGAGGAAGTTTGGAAATAACATTAGAAATTAGATATAGATAAACTCTGATTAGAGCACATTACCCTAAGATAGAATTTGAGGATTAGTATACAAGAACTTCCTATAATTTTGGTAATGTAGCGATTTTTTGAGTTTTCCAAGAAAATAAATCCCGGTCTGGATAGAAGCAAGTAGAGGTGTCTCTATAACAGATTTACCTAGGGGTAAAACCTGAAAACACCACTTTGAGCTCGACTCAAACAGGAACTGGTGCATGACAATGGGCCTTGTTGCGCTATTGGTTACAACACTCCCGGGGGATATGCTTTGGATAATTATCATTTTCTTTACAAATCATTATAAAGAATTTACGAGTATATACCTCTTCAAAGAAAATATTTTATGGATTATATCCATAAACTATTCAATTTACGTATGGTATTTTACATGTTTGGAATTATTCATTGCAATTCATAATCTGACCTAGTGTATGCCATTATATAGAAATGGCACCCAGTAGAAGTAATGTGAACTCCAGCAATACGTATGATCCAAAGAGTAAGAATGATCATATATTTCACGGTATTAAGACAACATTTCGAAGGGAAATAGTCTCCCATGAATTTTCTATATATGAAGAAATAGTATCAAGTGTTAATAAGACATGTAAAGAATTCACTGAGTCCTATGGGTTTTAAGGGAAGTAAGAGAATAAAAGGATGAAAGAGAGAAATATGGATAAGAAGATGATGGGCAAGACGAACTTTCCCATATGAGATAACTGTGGAAAGAATCACCTTGGTAAATGCTTGAATTGAATTGGAGTTTGTTATAAGTTTGGAGAAAAAGGACACTATGTACGTTATTGGAAGGGTAGTAAAAAAGTTTCAAATGTACAATGCTTCATCAACAAGGAGGTGAGACACTACGCAAATCAATGTCCAAATAATCAGAGTATGGACCAAATGATGCTATTGGATATGAATCAAGTTATGAAACTACCGAATATGAAGAGAAATGATTAAGAGTTATTATATTGTTATTAATGTATTGTGTCATTTGAGTGTTGTATCAACGATGTTCTGGTTATATGAATTATATAAATAATTAAGGATTGTACTTTAGTTCTATTTCATTGGGAATTTAAGATTATATGGTCCTGATACTAAGGTAGTAATTTTTAAATAAGAGATGGTTTATTTGGATAAATTATATTGGATATTCATGACTCTCTTGGAACTGATTAATTGTTTGTTTATATTATGATTGTGGGAATATTCAAAAATTTGGGATATAAGGAATATATCTAATCTTATATAAAGGATATGGGAGCCTGAATGTAATCAATAAGGTTTTATGGTAATTCAGAGTGTTACCATGTTTTAAAATAATACATGATGAAGGTGTTCAAATTTTATTAAATGGAAAAATGGATCTTCATTGTGTTTAACTTCCTTATAAATTTTGGACTTTGAGATTGGATAGAAGTATTTTGGATAAGTCTAAAGCTTGGAATACATTATCATTGAAATTTGATATTATTGTTTAGGTTATTTTTGGATTGTTATAAAATTGACAACACACAGACTGTGTGACAATATGTCACGTCAGACAAAGTAGTGGGAATAAAACCCACACCATAGTGAAATTTTGATTTATCGCCTACCACTAGACTACATGATGTCCCTGGATGCTATAATCTAGTTTTTAAAGGGTCTAATATGTGAATTACAAATTCATTATTTTTGGAAACCTATACGATTAGGAAAAATTGAATATGTTTTTGTAATCATTTCATGTGAAAAATGATTTTGTGGTGGGAATTAGTTAAAGGATATACCTCTACTTGTCACACACACACACACAGGTATATATATATATATATATTCCCTCTTATTAAGACTAAATTTTATTAACCCAGTTTCCGATATGAGTTCTCCACAATGGTATTTTCTATTTTCAACCTTTTATTTTCAAAGAACAATTTCAAATTACAAGGACAAACTTTATTGATGGAGATACGAATGTAACACTTCAAGATTTCATAGTATGTTATTTATTTAAAGTAATTAAATAACTTTCACTACACGCAACATCGAGTTCAAGTGCACCATGACTTACCAAACTAGCCATTCAAAAGATGTTATGAATAGTATTAACTGAAATTTGAAATATATATAATCGTTATAATTTTAGCATCCACATTATGAGTTTCTTAGACATAATGTTAGAACTAATTCATTGTTTTCAGATAACAGAAGTAATTATCAAAAAATGAAATTTTACAACCATTTAATGGTGAATCCTTTTTAAATCTAATATTTGAAACTTTTATATATTCAAAATAAACTTTTTCGTTAGAATTGGGAAATAATAATTTAGTTTCAATAAATTTTTGGTGTTTTTCTACCAACATTCATATTTGGGTGAATAGTGAAAAATGATATATTTTAACTGAAAAAAACTTTTGTAATAAAAATAATTTATAGTGTTTATTTTATACATTTTAATGGTTTGGAAGTATAAATAGATTATATTTTTACCATTTAATTCAATTCTAGTCATTGTAAGTAATTTTAAATGGATATTGGACATAAACAAGTGCCTATCTTTTAATAGTTACGGTTTTTAAAAAATACGCCTTTTGGTTTTTACAACATGAATTAATTTTGAATTATCGTCTATGTTTTGAATTTGGTAAAATAGAATTCATTTTTGAATTTGGGATATCAATATTATCTGAGGGTGAATTTTTGGTATTTTTTTGAAAACATTCAATTTTTGATGAATAGTGAAAAACACTTAGTGATTGCTTAAAACTGACTTTTTATTTAAATATTAATTTATTTTATTTAAATTTATTTTATGTAAAAATAGATACATAATACCTATATTTGTTCAATGTAATTAACTGGAGTCATTTTTTAATAATATTATATATATTATATTTTATTGAACTTTTCACCGTCCTTTACCCAACTCCTAGGAGATTTTCCAAATTCGCATAAAACATAATTTTACCTCTTATGTGAGTGGAATTTCAAAAATCCAAGAGAAAAAGTTGATATCAGCAATAAAAATTTGGTTCAATAAAGCTAAAATTATTCTTGAGGAATAGTAACCTTTTACTTTTATTTACCACGGTTAACATTAAAAAGGGTAATTAAGGGTAAAAATTATATTATTCTTACCCTAAAACAAGTCCTAATTCTATTAGATAAGTGTAATTCGACCAAAAACAAACTTATGAATAAAATATTACCCTTTCGGTCCACTTATATTAGACTAGGACATTTGTTATTATTTAATTCAAAGAAGAGTTAAAAGAGTTAAAATCAATATTTAATATATAAAACATTTTTAATATAGGGTTATACATAAGATAAATTCTACTATAAAAATTCATTATAAAGCTAAAATTATTTCCAATGTAATTGTATTTTATTTATAATATTTAGACACTAAATAAATAAATATATTTATGACACAATGATGATTCATTAATTACCGTATTAATGAATGATTAAAATAATTGACATTATAAATTTCCAAATAAATGTAATCTGATACATTTTATAAATTCCACTAATTTTATAGGTTATTATGAAATTTTAGGGTTGGTTTTATCAATTTGTTTTAGATGTAATCATTCTGTTCTGATTTTAACAAAAAAAAACAAATACCAAGTAGTGTCAAAATTGACATAAAATAGTTTTTAAAACAAATATTATATTATTAATTGATATAGTAATCCTAAAAATCAACGGATTAGCCAAAAGACTTATATAATATTATATATTACATTAATAAACCAACTGGGGTTCTATTTCCATTTTATAGTAGGTTTATTAACCATATAATATAAAAATACAAAGAGACATGGTAAATGTCAAACTATTTAACTAAGAGTTAAATCTAAAAGATAATGTTAATATGGTGACCTATAACTGTCTAAAAATTATTGGATGAGTGGTTTTAGACCCATCCCAATCTTATCCTTTAAATTATTCATTTTGGTGACCTTAGTAACTGAAAATGAATATATTATAAAATAATATTTTAAGTTTTTCCTAAGGGGCCCCTTACCCCTCTTATAAAAGGGCACTTCCCCTTATCTAAAATCCACACCTCCAAAGCCTTTTGGCTCCGCCAAACCCTACCCAAATATCCTCCCAACTATCCTCCCCTCATTCTATAGGCCTTATATTGGTCATAAATCCATCCTAAGGAGCCCTTTTGATCAAATCAAATGGGAGAACCCAAAGAAGAGGTAATGATTTCACCACCCGCTTTCATGTTCTCTTATTCTTCCACTTACTTTTTATATGTTGCTTCCAATCTAAAATAATAACTACAGTATCTTCTATATATAGTGATGTTATTAGAAATATGGCACTACTATATTCCATATTCTATCCATCTTATGAATGATAATGTCAGTATGCGTGCGTGCGTACGGCTTACCGTCTCCACGTTGTGATGTAATTTTTTATTCAAAACTATGCTATTTGAATGGATATAATGATGAGTAATATGTATATAAATAATGAAAATAACATGATAATGTCTATGTTAAATTTATATACCATCCAATTCCACACCATTAATGAAATGATATTGTCGCTTGTGCGTACGTACGGATTACCGTCTCCACGACGCGATGAGATTCATTTCCATGTTAACCATTCATCGATGATTATAAAATATATATATTACTAATAAGTATGTAATATATTACATAATAATTATACAATATATATATATGTACTTACATATATCTTATTCACTGTGTTTCATTCAATACGATATGAAAAGTGAAACATCGTTTATGCGTACGTACGGACTACCGTCTCCATAAACGGTGTTTTTCATTTCATATATATGTCTTTTATACATAGTTATATTCTATATATATATGATATATAAATAATGTTTTATATTTTTGAAGTATTTAAATCTTGATCTAGGTGATACAATCAAGAGTAACAAGTTAAAACACGTACGATTAAGAAATCGATTATTAACCAAAATGTTAATTTAACATGGAAAATTCTATTAAATGTGTAGTATAAAGTCATAAATGAATCATGTATGATATAATAAATGTTAATATGGTACATGTATAATTAAATAACATACTACTATCTTGATACAAGAGGTTAAATGTACACTTGACTAAAGGGAAGTACAAGGTAAGTGTTAATTCCTCAATCTCATTATTATCAATGATTGTTTATGTGTAAGTATTTACAGGGAAATTTTTATCATCCATGTCCTTTTTTCATAAAAAATATTTCAAAATGAATATTTTATGTATTTGTGAAAGGTACTCATTATCCAGATCATAATTTTAAATTTTTTAAAGATTTATATTTATAAATCTTATTAGTTACATTCCATGTTTTCAAAATGATTTTAAGGATTTAAATATATGAACATGAATGTTTTGAAATGATAATTCTTTTAAAAAGTTTCAAAGTTGTATTGGACACTTTGATTTGAAAATATCTTTTAAAATACTTCCTTTATAAATGTGTGACTTTTAAATTATTTTACAAAAAAGATATTTCTCTCAATAAGTTTTACTCATCATTTTCAATTATGTCAACATCCATTACTAGATATTATTTTTGATTGGGATTGATTTATTATAATACAATATTCCATATTTTATTGAATGAGTTATGATATGTTTGATTGTGGATGTTCTCTTTTTATAACATTCATGGTTTATGGTTAATTTATTGCCATTTCTTATGCTAGTTTTAATACGAATGTTTATGTTATGTTTCAAATTTTTCATATAAGGAATACAATGGACTTAGTAAGTGATGGGTGGAGCCCACCATATCTCCTCGATGCATCAGTTGGTATCATGAGACAGACTACTGTCTTGGAACAAGGCCTTGACAAAAATTTTATTTTTAGTATTGGTACAAGGCATTGACTATGTGGTAATGATGTCTGGCGTTAGGGATTCCATCATTATGAAATTAGTAATTACATGTGATTATTTAACTTGTAGAATATCATTGTGCATGTTTATATGGTAATGTTTGATTTATTTTTTCCATATCATGTTCATGTTTATTTTTAAAAACGCTGTTTTTATCACAAATATTTCCTTAAAAGTTTATAGCTTCTACTAAAATATTTACCTTTACTGGGCATCTGAGCTCACCCTTTTCTTATGTTTTATTTTCCTAGAATACCATGTATTGTATTTTGATTGATATACAGGGTTACGCTAAAGGGAATAATGGAATTCACAATGAACTATCAGTGCTGTGTTTTATGTTTGAAATTGTAAGGTAAGGTTAATGTGTGTAATCTATTTTCCAAGACTGGTAAAGTGATCGGTCCTTTGGGATGTGATTCCCTGTAATCATGACAATGTATTACAATAATGCACCATCTCTGGGTAACTGGGGTTGGGGCATTACAAAATTCCCTGATGGAATTATCATTGACTATTCATTCATAAGAAATATCTTTAATCAGGTAACATCAAAGTAGCAAAAAGACACATACTTACTAGTAAAAAGTGTTACATCAAGGATGAAAGGCCTTTAACCAACCCATAAAAGGATTCAATATGGGTTGGAACTTAATGAATTTCAACATGGCACCTCTATAAATACATTCTATAATGGCTTTGTTCTTAGATCAAATATGTCAAGATCCTTAGATAATAAGTTTGATTAAACACTATACCGCTATGTGTTATATGGATAAATCAGAATATAATAAATTATGAACCTTAATTAACAATACCTATCAAATTATTACATGTAGATGGTTCTTACTAAAGCATCAATGCATGATAATGGTCAAAAATGGTACACCTCAATACGAATTCACGAAGCGTTTCCATAAATATCATCTTCGTTTCTACTGAATTTACTGTCACCATCATAACAATTATCACCCTTGATACCCACACTATAGTCTCAAATGACAATCTTTAAAAAGTATACATGCATTGAGATTATGAGAAATAATTTCTTCATAAAATCACTCATACAAAAAAATGTTTTTTACCTTAAATTATATAATAATAAATCATTAGTAAAATCACAAACAAGAAGCTTATATTTGATGAGAAACCTATATGGTAAGCATGATGCATGGAATTCAAATTTCTAATAAAACCTACTATCAAATAAAATTGAAATAAAAAATCTAAAATCAATGTGTGTCACATGAGGTGAAAAATTAAGATAACAACACATACCAAGAACATAGATAACATGACCAAGTAACCTAGACAATCCTGGTTGTCACAATGCACCCGTACAAGATTCCAAGAAATATTTAACACATTTATATGTCACATGTTTACAAAATCACCATAATATGAAATTAACATATCTTCTTCATTGATATAATTTTTTAACAACCTAGCAAGAATGACAATGTTTGATCTGGAATTCCACATGACCTCAAGTTATCATCTTGGCATGTGAGAGGAAACGAACTAGTAGTGAGGGTCTCGAGTGGACAGATAGGGAGAATATAACCACAATAAATGTGCACAATAATTATAAATAAACCATCATGTAGAGAATATATAATAAATTTTAAAAGAAACCAATAAACTACCAATAATATTTTTGTATGCAGAAAAAATAATGAAACCTAAGTATAGGGAACTAATCCCAAACCTAGAAGTTCACATATACAAATATGAAATGAAGAATGTACAAGAGGCACTCTTAACACTAAAAGGAAAATAAAATCTGAGTATCTAGAGACATAATTATATATCCCATAAGTAAATCCAACCCTAACTCAATCGAAACTGTATTTGAAATAATTAAGGGATACTCAGTAACTAAAATGTGATATCTACCTGATTAGGGTCTGAGAAAAACTTAATAAGACACCAACAACATGGTCTAATACCTATCCAGTAATATTAAATGTAAAATCATTTGATAAGAAAAAAAAAATTAAATTTAGATCAATCACAACTGCTCAATCAAAGCATATAGTCACCAAGAATAGAAATGAAATAATAATCTTGTGTTGAGAAGTTTTATTCTCGCAATTATTCCACAAACCCCAAGTTGAACCATTTTTTTCTCCATGCTATAAGAGAATTCAATATTGAATTAAATAGTGATCATTGTATAGCCAAAAGGATAGAAGCATACTAATTGATATCCTTTAGTTGTTGAGTCCAAATTAGGCTATATGGGTGACGAGTGAGCATGTACTCAGAATCCAAATGGAATACAGTCTCATGTCATGCCACAATGAGTACTAGAAACAATGACTGATGATATGTCTCTTATAATCCTGAATGGATTGATTTATGATTGGTCCACTAGATTATCCTGATCCAACCCATTACAAAGGTCCTTTTTCATCAACATCTTGATCCATGAATACATACCCTGAAGGGAAAAACATACCACAATAGTCCACATATTCTCTATAGAGAATCAACATTACCAAATGTAATACCAACACACATATTAGGGTAGATCCCAAAGAATGGGCATATCATAAAATTTCATCATGAGGAGATAGTAGAAAAAACACAACATGTGATAACTAATCAAAAATTTTATTACAAGTTTCATAATCACAATCATGTAATGAATAATCATAAAGGGTCTAAGGGTTATTCAAATTCCCACATCCTATCACACTCGAACATTGCAAACATGAAATTGAAAAAAAGGTATCACATAAAGTAAACTATAGAGACCATATAAACATATCATGGTATATAATGAATATTCATAGTATCTACACATGTGATAAAACATAAAATGTATTCTTCAAGGATCAAATGTGTCTCTTGGAACATTTCCAAATTTTTTATGTAATAGATAAATTAATTAATTAAGTGTTATAGATTATTAACTATTAAACCGTTATAATTTAATTATTAATTTTAGTATCATTAATATAATGTGGAAAAAATTATATTTCATGCTAATAAACCATGGATAAACTATTGGGTAGAGTAAATAGAATGACCTACCTAAAGATTATCAATATCAAAGTCAATTTAAATCGAGGAATTATCTCCGAAACCAAGCCTATGTATCAAAAGGCTCAAATTCTAAGCATATATTTCTGGAACTCTCTCACCCCAACCTGACACTTTGCGGTTATTTTATTTATTCTTGGGTCTACATTAAATTTTATTCATTTTTGTGTTTCATTTTTTAATTAAATCAAATAAATTATAATTAAAATAGAATATATTAAATAAATAATAATAATAAAACCTAATCTAACTATACCCCCTTACCTCATGGTCGAGCCCTCATCCGGCCTCCCATTTAGTCATGCGCGGTTCACCGGGCAGAACCTAATATCCCATCCGCAATTTCCACTCACTTCGCCTCCTCTACACATGAATTTTTGTCTCAATTTCTTGGTGATTTAGGGACTACTCTTCTATGTATGGTTTCATCACCCCTTTATTTATTATTTCCATTGATTTCATCCTCCCTGTTGGCATTTTTTTGGTTTGGTTGAACCCTAGGTCAATGGTTCACCTGATATTGTTGATTTCATTCATTTTCTGGGCATGCAGTGGGTCTCTCGGGTATTACTCATGTGGGATTCGGCGTCATCCGCCAAAGGTGATGTGGTTCAATCCATTTCGTTTCATAATCCATCATTTGAGGTTTATTGACTTTTTCCTCTTAATTTTTTAGTTAATTTTAATGTTTTCTAAATGTTTTTTGGGAAGTGTAAAGTTTGAATCGATATTTTTTCAACTTGTTTACGGGTTAAAAATTGGTTTTCTCAAAACAAATTGGTTATTGATGTGCATATTGTATTTTAATGTTTCTAGAAATGTATTTTATGCCTTGTATTCAATGTAAAAATTATATTATAAAAGACTCTTGAGGTGTGTATTTGTTTTCAATGCGTTTTTATTGAAGAAGGGAGTAGGGTTGGAATATATGCCTTATCGTGTATTTTCATGTAGGAATATTAGATTGTTTAATTTTTAAAAGGGTATCTCTAGTGAATTTGTTGAGAAAGTGTGTGTTTTTCTTATGTTTGTCTAAGGTGATTTTCAAAAATTGAGTAAGTGTTAATAAAATTTTTTAAAATGGGGTTTTTTGTGAGTAAAATGGTAACAATCGATTAGTTTGGTAATGTCGGACTTTAGTACAGTTTTATACTAAGTTGTGAATTCTTAAATAATGGATGATAGTTTCAGAAATGAACTAATTTTATGTGTGGGTTTTCTATAGTTTAATAAAATTGTTCTGTGACTTATCGAAGGGTTGTACACACATACATAGGTATGTATACCTATATATATATATATCCTCCTGGAACATATTCCTTCATGTTATGGGGAATATGTGCATTGTATAAAGGGGCATATATATATTTGAGTGTATGTGTGTGCAATTGTGGGGCAGTTTTCATCAAGGGTGTTGGGTGCTGAATTGTTCGTCTTGGTCCTCTCCTTTTTTAGGTAGGTTTCCCTATGCATTAGTCGTTAAAATAATGAATTATTGATTTCTTGTTTTTAGAAATTTTTTTAATGCTAGTTAGTAATTTAGGGATTTTATACTAATTTCTTATTGGGAAATAAAGTAAGACACTTCTATTGGAATATCATGAAATTGTTTTATTAAATGTTCTTACTCTGGGTTCGATGAAACCCCCCTTTAGACTTTATAAATGCGCTTCATAATTAAAGTGGTTAATTGAGTTTCTTAAATGGGTTTCAAAGTTCATTTTTGGTTTTCAATGTAATGACGTGTGTTGTTTCTTCTGGAAATGATTTTATGTTAAGTGATTTATTAATTCTCATTTGGTACATTGTAAAATTAATTAATTTGAAAACCCTCTTTTTGATGCATCTATTTCCTTGTTAGACGTTGACACAAATGAGTGTTCCACAGATGGGACTTTTCACGTTTGTTGAAGGTGGAATACAGGACGGAGAAAATCCCTTGGAGTGATTCGAGGGTGATTTTGTTGTGTGTGTGGATATTGTAAGATGAAATTGCGTGTGTTAGATTTCATGTTTAGTATTTGTTGACTCACCAAAATTTTTAGTATGAACATGGGAAACTAGCATCACGAGTGAATTTTTGGGGAATGATTGCATCACTAATATAGATTACGCACTGGCTCGTGACCCTTGATTCGAACTTTTCTCTGTTAGGGGATCGTGCCCCTTGGTTAGTCTAGGTAGGGAAACACTGAGCATTTGGGCGTTGTGACATCATTGAGTAGGGCATGACTTTGGTATGAATCAAATGTATAGTATGTTCTAGAACATTCATGAGCTCCTAGGTTTTCCCATGTATATCGGCACTTAGTTATCTCCAGCGAATGATTGAGGTGCATTGTTTGGTTGGTTATTCATGCTTTTTATTTATCCAATTACCATGGGGGATCATTGATTTTATCCTTCATATATGATGCATCTCTTTGTTAAAGAGGATAAATATAATCTTCCGAATATTGTGGAAAAACATTTTTCAAATGTTTTACACAACTCTATCCAACATTCTTTAAAAATGTTATACCTCTATCTATAGAGAAGAACCTAGTTTAAAATAAGAAGGTAAATAGACCATGATTTTATTTTAATGGTAAAATGTTTGAATAACATAAATTTATATATATTAGTTCAAACATATAATTAACTTTTTTTATTTATAGGTAATGATTTGGGAATAGATTACTTGGTAACTCCTATAGAGTTTTAATAATCACGCCTATACAACATTCTTGTTTTTTGTAATAGGTGAAAGTTTCATCTTGATCTTGATCACCATGGGAAATGTGATTTATGGGATCATAGAGTGGACTATAGGGTCAAGTGATGTTTTAGTGGTCATCTGGTATTGTTAGTTTTTCTTTTGAATTCTTGGTTATTGTTATGTTCAGTTAACATAGTTTTTTTGGAGGCATTAATATTTTTCTGCTGCTTGTGTTTAATTATATTGGGAGAAATCATTACCACAGTCACTTTGTTGATTTCCTTGGTTCCTATCACCAACCAGGGAGGATAAAGAATTCCTCTTGGGCCATGTCGTGGGATGACTTGGGTGATAAGTTTAGGGTCGAATCGCGTTGGTTCATGACAAAATGGTATCAGAGGAATATGTTCTTTATAGGTCCTAGCTTTCCGAGAACCCTTTTTTATTTGGGTTGTCAAGGGAGATGGAGTAGGACTGTTGGAGCTTGGGTTGTAGGTTCTAGGGAGTGTCTGGAAGACACTTTCTTGGCTGAAATTTTAGTTTCCTTGGGATTTTGGGTTTTTATTGTTTATTTGGTTCTTGAGGGTTGCACGGTTTTAGGGGAATTGAAATGATAGTCATTCTAGTTCTCACAGTGTGCTCCCAGGGCCAGGAGAGCCATGTAAAGCCAGGTATGTGGTCCTGAAAGACTATCCATGATGGTGGTTTGACTGAAAAATGGCCACCAACCATATGGCCAAGTCACCCATCGGCACTTGTTTCCCCTAGTGTATAGTTTTGTCTCCTTTTGAGATTTTTAGATTTTTTTGACCCGTTGAATGTTAGGTTTCTTTAATTTTTACCTAATGTTGATAGGGATGGTTTTTAGGGTGTCTTATTTAGATTTTAAAATGATGTTTGATTTAAAAATTGCTGACTTTTTGGTAAAAAATATATTTTCAAAACCAAAACATTGAATCTTTTTTAGAGTGAATTGTGTTAGTTTTAAAAATAGGAGTTATTTTGGAAAATGATTTGGGGTTAATGAATGGTTTTGTGAAATGTTAATTTGGATAATGAATGATGTGTTTTAATTTTTTTTTTTATTATTATGTGTGGTATTAAAATTGCTTGATGTTTTTTTAAAAGTTGTTTTTAAATTTATAATATTTTTTCATCCGATAGTTTATTTTTCCATGTGTTCTCACATATATATATACAAATGTTTTTATGTGGGGAGTTAATGGTTATTGGTATGTATGAGAGAGTGATTGAGTTAACACAAGAGTGTATATTTATGAGGATAAATATAATACCAACAAAGGGTGATTAGTTTGTAAGGCTTGTAATGTTTTCTAAAAATGTTCTTCAAAAAGGGGGTTTTCCATGATTTAAAATGTTCAAGTGTGTTATATTTCCCTTTTGTTTTTGATTATTTCTTTTTAGATGTTGGCATTGGTGTGTTGGAGGTGTGATTGAAATCATGTTTTCTGTTTGGGTACATGATTCTATGATGAGATGTAAAATATTGATTTATGGTATGTTTTGATTAGGTTTTGTGCTCCGTATTTTTAGGTTTCATCCCCACTGAGTTCTAAGGGATTTTGAGAATCTTCTATTGGTAGTTCATTCAATTCGTGCCTTTCAGCTAATAAAGTTGTGTTTTATTCATTTGGTTTTCCCATTTCAGATATGGAGCCTGATGTTTCTCAATATTAGGAGTTTTTTCAGAGGTTCCGAGGGTCGAACCCTCCTCATTTCCATGGGCAGCTAGAACCAGAGAAATATGAAGAATGGGTGCAAAATATTGAGGAGATCATTGTTCGGCTAGAATATCATGAACCTCTCATGATGATGTTTTCCACCTTTACATTGAAATGCCTATGTCGGAAATGGGTGAAATTTCTTCATGAGGCTAAAAAACATAAGAATTAATCTTAGGAATGATTTAAATCCTTGTTCATCCAATAGTATTTCCTCGATAATGCAATGTTACTGAGGGGTTCATGGTTGTATGGTATCGAGTAGGGAAATTAAATGGGTTTGGAATATGATAAGAGCATCGCCGAGCTGGTTATATATCTCATAATCCTTATCGAGGATTAATTTTTGAAAGCCAATTTCTTCGAAAGGGGTATCCGATCATAATTCATCCCAATTGTGCCTTCATTCCTGGATGATTATAAAGAAGTCATGAGGCATGTTGTTCAAGTTGAAGAGGATTTAGCAGTGTCTGGCCAGTTGAGAAGAGGCACAATGGCCTTTGTTTTCTGCTTCACTAGATTTATCCGAGAGGAAGTACTTGTTGTTTTTTAGTGTGGGAATTGGGGGCATAAAAAGTTTCCATTTCACAAAGTTCCTATAATTTTTCATACCTGTGGCCATTTGGGTTATTTGTAAAAGTTTTTCCAAGTTTGTGCCAAGAAGTGACAGGGGGCCAGATTCACATACTTGGAGAACCATCCAGCATAGTTGAATGAATGTAGCGCTGACACAAGATCAATCATAATATTTTCAATTGTTATAAATTCCCTTTTTATTTTAAATAAAGTAATCTATGGTGTTTTCTTCTTTTAGGTGTGATGAATTTTGTTTCATGTCATTTTAGTACATTTTTTAATGGGAATGTATTTTTAAT
Source organism: Viscum album (assembly GCA_963277665.1). Taxonomy (NCBI): domain Eukaryota; kingdom Viridiplantae; phylum Streptophyta; class Magnoliopsida; order Santalales; family Viscaceae; genus Viscum; species Viscum album. The sequence goes on from OY728131.1 coordinate 138,100,425, forward strand.
GTTTTTAATGTTTATGATTTATAATAGTGGTCTTTGCTGTCCAATATTTCGTTTCGTTGGCTTTTTCCAGATTTCTTTTTGATTGAAAAGTTATTCTAGCTTGTGAAATCAATGTTTGTTTGGAATCTAAATATTATGGGGAGACCACCATGGAATGAACTTGTGATGAACCAAACATCCAGGTGTTCTTGATGGATCACTTTATTGTTTCGCCTTCGCCCAACCCCTATTATAGTGTTGGTCGACTTGAATAGTGGTCATGTAATGGATGCTTGCAGAGATCCCAAACATTCCATGACTAGTTTCTTTGATAGTTTTTGTGATTGGAGTTGGGGTGTTCCCTATTGTGATGTTTTTAGAAAAGAGTGAGTATATTCTTTGTAACTTATTCATTTTTTTATCTATTTTTCCTTGTTTGATGTCTTCCTTAGATGTGGGACTTTGTTTGAGGATGGTCTCGTAGTTTCTTTTTTGGAATCTGTAGTTTCACAATTTAAACGAAAGTGAGTTTTGATTATTTGGTCATTCAGTTTTTAGGTTTTTCCTTGGTTGAAAATCATCGTTGCTTGAGTTTTGACCAACTGAATCTCTTGGTACATTCAAGGGTTTAGAAAGTGTCATTGTGGGGAGAATTGTCACACCCCTACCCGACATTTTGGAGTTATTTTATATATTATTGAGTTTCTATTAAATTTTAATCATTTTTGATTTTTTTGAACTAAAATAAATTAAATTAAATTAAAATTGATTTAAATAATTAAATAATTAAATAAAATAATCTAACTCTCCCCCACCTTAAGGCCGACCCCTTACTCACCCCTTCGATGCTCGACACCACACCCCCTTTTGCAGGATCCCACCATCCATGAGCTCTTGTCCCCTATACCAATCTCCCTCCCACATAACCCACTCAACCATACCCTCCTTTGGATTCTCCTTAACTCATGCATGGTTCACTGGGTTGAACCCCCTCTCCTAACATCACTTTTCGCTCCATCCGCCTCCTCTTCACGTAAAGATTTTTCACATTTTCAGGCTGATTTATTGCCGATGGTTCTTTGTATGGTTTCATCATCCATTTATTTATTATTTCCCTTAATTTCATAATCACCATTATAACTATTTTTTTGGATGAACCCTAGGTCAAGGGTTAACCCGATTTTGATAATTTTTTCCTCATACAGGTTTCAGCGTCTACCACCATAGGTGAAGTGGTTCGGTCCATTCAAGTTCATCCGCCTTAGTTTGAGGTTCATTTACTTTACCGTCTTAATTTTTTAGTTAATTTTAGTGTGATCTAAATGTTATTTGGGTAGTATAAAGTGTGAATTGGTAATGTTTCTTAATTTTTATGGGTTAGAAATGAGATTTTACAAAACCAATGGAAATTTTTTGTGCATATTGTGTTGTAATGTTTATTGAAATGTATTTTATGCCTTATTTGAAAAGTGAAAATTATATTTTCCAAGGATCTGGAGGTGTGTATTTGTTCAAAAATATTTTTTTTTGAAGAAGGGAGTAGTGTTGGCATGTATGACTTGTCGTGTATTTTTATGTATGAATTTTATATTATTTAATTATTAAAAGGGGGTCTCAAAATAATTGGTTAATAATGTGTATGTTTTTCATCGGTTTGTCTATCGTGATTTTTAAAAATTGTGTATGTGTCGGTAAAAGTATTTAAGATTGGTTTTTGGTGTGTGTAAAATAGAAATAATCAATTATTTTTGGAATGTATGGCTTCTTTTCACTTTTATTATGTGTTGTGAACTCTAAAATAATGGGAATCTGGTTTTGGAAATAAACATTTTTTATGTGTGGTTTCCCTATAGGTTAATTAGATTGTTCAGTGTCTTCTTGAAGGGTTATACACACATATATATGTTTATATACCTATATATATATATAAATGTTCCATGCACATATTCCCTCATGGATTGGGGAATATGTGTAATAGATTAAGGGGTATATATATTGGAATGTATGTGACCATAATTGTGGGGAAGTCTTAATCATGGGTTTCAGGTGCCGAATTGTTTGTCTTGGTCTACTCCTTTTTGAGTTTGGTTTCCCTATCCATTATCCTATAAATTAATAAATTATTGATTTCATGTTTTTGGAAGTTTTATTTAATTAAAGTTAGTAATTTAGGTATTTTAGAATAATTTCTTATTGTGAAATTAAGTAAGAAACATATATTGTAATTTCATGAAATTGTTTTATTAAATGTACTTTATAAGAGAATGATTTAATGCACCTTTTTCCCTTATAAATGTGCTTCAGATTTAAATTTGTGAATTAAGTTTCATAAATGGGTTTCCAAGGGAATTTTTTATTTTCAACGTAATGGAAAGATTTTCTTCTTTTGGAAATGATTTAGTGTTAAGTTATTGCTTGAGGGATATTTGGTACATTGTAAAATTAACAACATCGAAGACCCTATTTGGGATGCATCTCTTTCTTTGGAAGATATTGACAGGAATGAGTGGTCCTTGGATGGGACTTACCTTGTGTGTTGATGGTTTAAGGAAAGAGGTAGAAAATCCATTGGAGTGATTTAGGGGTGATTTTTTTGTGTGTGTGGATGGCGTAATATGAATATTCTTATGTTGGATTTCATGGTTATTATATTTTGACTCATCCCACTTTTTATTCTGAACATGAAAACCAAGCATAGCGAGAGAATTTTTTGTCAACGATTGTGGTACTACTTTAGATTACCCACTTTCTAGTGTCGCTGATTATGGAATTTTCACTGCTATGGGATTGGGCCCCTTGGTTAGGACATGTAGGGAAACACCGAGAATTTGGTTGTTGTAACGTCATTGAGCAGGAAATACCTTCTGGATGAGTCACATATATAGTATGTTCTATACTATTCATTAGCTCCTAGGATTTACCATGTATTTTGGAACTTATTTATCTATGAAGGATGATTTAGGTACATTGCTTGGTTGGTTATTCTTTGTTGTTATTTTCCATTACCCTTGTGTGATCATTTTCTTTTTTCCTTCGTGTATGATTCATCTATTTGTTAATGGGGATAAATATGATATTCCAAAATATTTGAATTTTTTTTTAAATTTTTTACGCATCTCTATCCATTTTTCATTAAAAGGGTTAAAGCTTCATCATTAAAAAATAACCTAGTTTAGAATTAGAAGGGAAATAGATCATGATTTTTGTTTAAGGGAAAAATTTGTTTAAAACATTCTTTTATATATTGTAGTTAAAAAATGGAATTATTGTTTCTTTATGTAATGGTAATTCTTTGGGAATAGATTACTAAGGAACTCCTACTGTGTTTTAATACTCATGCCAATACTAAATTTTTGTTTTTAGTCACAGGTTCTGGATTTAGCATGAGCTCAATCTTCATGGGAGAAGTGAGTATTGGGATTAGAGAGTAGACCACGGGGTCACATGATGGTTTAGGGGAAACTGGGTATTGTTAGTTTTTCTTTTCAGTTCATTCTTAGTGTTATGTTCAGTTTATATAGTTTATGTGAGTTTATTTAATATTTTTCTACTGCTTTTGTTTATTTACATTGGGAGAAATAGTTCCCATCGTCACATTATTGACACCCTTGGCACTTGTCACCATCCCGGGAGGATCCGGAACGCCTCTCAGGCCTTGTCGCGGGCTAACTGGGGTGACTGGTTCATGGTCGACCTGAGTTGGTTCGTGATTGAAACTAATTCGAAATGTTATTTAAAAAGGAAATAAATATACCACATACAAAAATAGATTCTCCAACTTGAATAATATTAAATAAAAATTACAATTTCATATTTTACTTCTTGATAAATCATTATTACTTGTTAGTGACTAATTACAATTAAATATGTGATAAAAAATTTCATACTCTAGAATAACCCAATATAGAATATAATTATAGTGATTATTATTTCCCATGAACATGGGTTATTATAATTTAATAACACTTTATCATTTTTATTAATGATTTATAGGGATTAATTAAAAAACATATTTATGAAAATATTTTTCCAAAATCTTATATGATTTTTATCTTTTAAAAATGATGAACCCAGAATAGAGGAGAGGGGATTAAGATATTTCATGACTAGAACTGAAAAGGCGAACTCAATTTGATGACGAAATATTCAAAAATATTAAATAAGGATATTATATACTATCTAGAATTGATATTATCTCCACAAATAACCGAAGTACGGGTTTATAAAATATTTAGGAAGATAACAACATACATATTCAAACTATTATATGGCTTCAAATTTTTCAATATTGTACAACATGGTCGATGTGGGGATAATTGAATGAAAAACATGGATTTTATTTATTTTTATATCAAGAGTGAAATTATTTAATGTTAAAATAGGATTACCGTTATATTACCCTTATTTATTTCATTTAAATTAATTTGTACACTTATCCAACATTAGGATACCACTATGTATTCTTTCTCTCCCTATTATAGTGACTTCGGTACACCTTTGTTGCATTTGAAAACCAAATTCTACCTTTATAAAAAAATTTATTTACACTTACATAGAATATGAAATTTTATTTCAACCTTTCTATAACTCATAGTAACTTTATCAAGAGATGTAAGATTTTTAGATGAACCTTACACATTTCATAGAATCATTGGATACCCTGACAAAATGTTTTTATATCCTTAGAAAAGGGAGAAAACAAACATACAGTTACACAAAAACTGTGTTACCCATACATAACTAAATAAAAATATCATCTTCTAATGTTAGTGTGTTAGTTTCCTTCATGTAGTCTTTATTGCAGAAATAATTTTTATAAAATAAATTCTAAAACAATTAAACACACAAACAAAAACAGAATTAAAACCATGAAGGGTTCATACAAATGGGGATGTTGTATACTATATAGATTCATTTGTTTGAATATTTTCCTATCATAAATAATTATCTTAACAAATCATATGTAAAATTTCAAACCCTATAATAGTTATTTGAATAAAACTCTTGAAAATTGAAATTATTTTTATCTAATAAAATCTATCTAAATGTTGTGAAAATAAACCACCAAAACATGTTTTTATTCAAAATCTATCAAATCATTAAAATTGAATAAATATAAATGAATAAATTGAATTTACCTCTATTAAATATGTTTTTAGGATATTTATAAAAAAAGTGACATATATTAAATAGTATTAAAAAATAAATTCTTCTAAATATGAATATTAGGATATAATAAATCACCCAATACATATAAATCACTTGATTATTTTCCTTGTTTTTAGAACCATAGTTATATTGAAACTAATAAATAAGGTAACTATTAAATTTATAGTTTCACAATTATTGATTCTTAGTGCTATTTTAATCTGATTCCAAAACCACGATATCATTTTTTGTAATTATTCATGAATTAATCTAGGATTATTGATTTTTTTAAGCTTTGAATTAAATTTATTGTTAAACATCATTATAAATGTTCACAAAGATATACTATCATTATTATAAATTCTTTAATTCTGAAAATTTTACATTCATATTTAGAATCCACTAAATAAAATAATCTTACATTCTAAAATAGTCATGTATTATTGTAGAATAATGATTTTGAAAAAATAAAAAATAATTTAAAAACATGTGTAATTGAAAAACATCAAGAACTCACATGTGTTATCTACAACATAGTGGCCAAAATTATGTTGTTGTTTACAATGAAAAAAACTATAGTGTGATTATAATGAACATTATATGATTTAATTTTATATATATAATTATAAATCTCCCATATATCCTAATGTAACATAGACATTATATAAGTTTACCTTATATCACATCACAAATAGTATATTGTGAAATCATAGATATGCATTATGTCACTCCAATGCTCCCAAATATTATTTTTTTAATTCTATTAGAATATTCCATCATCATGGATGAATAGATCACCTATGATAGACTTAGATGAATGTTTTCATCAAATAAAAAATATAAAAAATATAAAATTACATAACAGTTCACCTATATTAGTATAACTATATGCATACCAAAATTATAATGATCGATGGGAATGAGATGATAATATTTTTTCAAGAGGATGAATCCCATCTTGGTAAAACCTCAATTAATGATATGAATGACAATATACCCACCCATTTTATTGTCATCCTATCATAAGCATTATTTAGTAAATGTATCAAATAATTAATATTGTAAGGATATGAATCTTAAAAAACATAGTTAATGCAAATAAAATATGAAACATTCTATACTACCCCTGGTCTGACGTATGTAGCCTTTGTTTATGCCTTTTTATGTGTTTAAAGTTCATGGGATGAGTTGGGAAGAGGATGTGAGAGTTTGTAATGGTTTTGGATGAGTATGGAGGATTCTCTATGGGTGCACGGTTTGATCATGGTTAGGGAAACCATGCGGATTGTCTAGGAAACCATGAAGGGGGAGACAATATTCTTCACACGACATGTGCATAGTTTTCCAAACCATGCGAGGCAACCATGCAGACCCTTTCTCTTGAGGGAGTAGCATGTGCACGGTTAGTGCAATGTTTTCCAAACCACGTGGGCTAACCGTGCGACCACTTAAAATGGGGTTTTAAAACACTGGCTCACTCGGGCTTTCCTCATTCCTCTCAAAAATTCCTCCCACTCGAGCCTCACTCAGTATTTTTAATTCTCAAGGGTTGGAGGGGCTCTCCCACCCGTTTTGGAAGCGTTTCTAAGGGGATTCAAGGCGGTGGGTATGTTTCTCCTCTTGGTTTCCTTGTATTTTACTATAGATATACATCCCTATCATTCTTGGTTTTATAGATCTATACCTGTTTTGTGTGCATGTAGGGTTTTTTTTGCCTTGGATAATGATTTTAAGGCTTATGAATGTTAGGGGAAGGGATCTAGAGAGGTTTCAGTGGTGTGTTTGTCGGATTTGAGGTGCAGTTTCTTGTGGGTCGATTTCTCAGGAACCCTAAAGGTAGGTGTCTTCTCTCTCTGATACCACTTGTAACACCCCTCCCCTAACTCATTGGCTTGATGAGGAAGTGAGGGATACATGGCCTTTAGCGACATTCCCATGATGCCAAAGGCTGGCAATAAATGCCGAGGGCTTCAAGATCAAATTGGGGAACGATTTTTCCTTAAGTCAAAACCAACCAAACCATCCATTAACCACACCTATATGATATATTTCAATAAAACATTCAAGAAATAATTCGTAATATACAACCAAGTTGTAACATATTAAAACCCAAAATCAAAACCAACAACACAATACCAGATTACTATGCGGAAGACAAAACAACAAGCACTACGAGCCATGACACCACCACATCTCCACCCCAAGCTCCAAGCTCCAATATCCAATGGTGGGGTGAATTTAATACCCCAGGTTTGAGGTATGTAGCCTTTTAATGCCTTTTATGTGTTTAAAATTCAAGGGATGAGTTGGGAATAGGTTGGGAGAGTTAGGAATGGTTTTGGACGAGTTCGGAGGCTTTTCTAAGGGTGCACGGTTTGAGCATGGTTAGGGGAAACTATGCGGATGCTGTAGGAAAACATGAAGGGGGAGGTAGTATGCTTTGCACGGCCTGCACAGGGTTTTACAAACCATGTGAGGAAACTGTGTGGACCCTTGCTCCTGAGGCAGTAGTGTGTGCATGGGTTGCGCACTGTTTGCCAAACCATGTGGGCTAACCGTGCGACCACTTAAAAATATGGTTTTATAACCCGAGATGACTCAATATTGCCTCATTTTGCTCCAAAATTCCTCCCACTCGATCCTCACAAGTTATTATCAATTATCAAGGGTTGTAGGGGCTCTCCATATTGTTTTGGAAGCGTTTAAAATGGGTTTCAAGGCTGTTTGAATGTGGTTTCTCCTGGGTAAGTTTCTCCTCTTTGTTTCCTTGTGTTTTCCTCTAGATCTATATCCCTATCTTTCTTTGATTTCTAGATATACACTTTTTGTGTGTAGATCTAGGGTTTTGGTTCCCTGGGAAGATGATTTTAAGGCTTATGAATGTTAGGGGAAGGGATCTGGAGAGGTTTCTGTGGCGCGTTCACTAGATTTGAGGTGCGGTTGCTTGTGGGTCTATTTCTCAGGAACCCTAAAGGTAGGTGGCTTCCCTCTCAACTACACAAGGTTAGAACTAGTGGTTCATTGTTACAATTAATTTTTTTGCTGAAAATTAATTGTTATTTGTTATAGAAAATTGGTTGGAAATCCCTTGGGTGATGTTTTGGGGCTTTTTGAAAAAGGGGGTTTTATGGTGAAATGATTTTGTTGTGGATTATAAAATAAATATTTTAAAATGGGATGATATGGTTGATTTCTGAAAATTATTGATGGAAATGGTTTTCAAAAGAGATGTTGTTTTATTGAAACAATGTTTGGCACAAAAAATTATTTTCAACAAATGGGTGATTTATTGAAGTGGACTGATATGCAATGGAATGGGTTGATTGTAGGATGTTGTTACCTTGGTGGGTTATATGCTTGATTTTTCTTTTTTGGAATGTTGTGTGGAAGTGGCAAGAAGTACCACTATAAAAACGGGATGGATAGTGGACAGAAGTTCCACCATCAAGGATAAGTGGACGGGAAGTGCCGCTTGGTGTGAATGGGTGAACGGGTTGGACAAATTCCCCACTGTTTGGTTGTTTTGGTTGTTTCTTGTGCATTTCCTTGCACGTTGGACATTATTATGCTAGTGTGTGAATGATAAAATAGCATATGGCAGGTTTTTTTTGGATTTCACTTGGTGGTTTGGTTTTGGTGGAATGGCTTGGTTAGGGTGTGGTTAACTTATGGTAATAGTAGCACTTGTGATTATTTTATATAAATAATTTTATATAAATGTGCTAACGGTTTTATACTTGTGGCATGCGTAGGGATTTCATTTGGGGAAATCCTACTGAGTTTTAGTACTCACCCCCTTCTTTGGTATATTAGTGTATTTGCAGATATTGTGTAGTGTGACGTGGGAAAAGGTAAGGCATCACCCTCCTTTAGTGGTGCATTGTGATGTATTGGTAGAGCTTGGAGCTTGGAGCTTGGTGTGGAGATGTGGTGGTCTCATGGTTCATATTGCTTGTTGTTTTCTACTCCACTTAGTACTATAATATTGTGTTGTGGGTTTTGATTTTGGGTTGTATTTTTGTACAACTTGGTTGTATTTTGGGAATACATGCTTTAATATTTTATTTACATACATTATATAGTGGTGGATAATGGATGGTTTAGTTGGTTTTGTCTAAAGGGAAAATTGTTCCCAAATTTGATCTCGAAGCCCTCGACATTTATTGACAACCTTTGGCATCTTGGGAACATCACATAAGGCCAAGTAGCCTTCACCGCCTCCTCAATCCAATGAAGTAGGGAGGGGTGTTGCACATTCATACCAAATACACTAATCTCATAGTAGATGTATTTTGTTTTGGATTCTTACTGTGACCATGTTTTTCATTAAGTCGTCATATAAAATTTCAAAAAGGAATATGAGGTCTTTTGGAATTTACTAGTTACACTTTAGATTCACAATGGTTGATAATATGTGTGTCCAGACTCATCACACCCAAGGGTGGATATTTCATACTTTGGGAACATCTCTTAGATTTAAGAAGTATTCCTAAATCATTTCCCAATACTAACAAGAGAATAATAACCATATACTAATAATACATTCAAAAACATGTGTCTAGGAGAAGATATATATATTTAAAATTTTTTATCTATCTATTGGAATATCTAATTATATTATTGATTCCCCATTGATGATACCTTTGTCTCATATTATATGTCCCATATCATTAACTAATTGTTTAATGATGCTGTGTCTTAAAGTTGTATATCTTGGAAATATTAATTTTTCCTAAAATAAGGATGTGGAAGCTATTTTAATGATTTGAGAATTTATGTAAATACTTATTCCTATGTTCCTTTGTGAAGGGAATCTTAACCCACATAATTTTTTTCCACATAATGGGACACATAATAACTATAAATGTCTGGTAACAATGACTAAATGTTTCCATTAAAAGTCTAAAAACCATAAACCCTTTTAAGAATATTATAGTCATACTGAGTTCATTATAAAGTTTTATGTGAAAATAAAGGGTTAATTTCTAAATTATTCATGATTGACACCATATGGTTAGCCTTAATTATAATACAAATTAATGAGGGTGGAATTATTTAAAAAGAAATATGACCTTATCAAGAATGTAACTGGTTTTCCCTATAAAAATATGGACAATTGTGTAGGATATGGATTTATTCAGAATTAAAAATAAAGAGAAAATATCCTAAAAATATTCCCCTTTTAAGGATGTCGGGGATCATGGAGAATTTTTCATGATTTGTAAGGACATATTTTTTTTTATACAGAATATGGACCCAAAAAAGGGTCAGAAGGATAATTTACTTAGTGAAAGTATTATTTCAAATGCTTCTGTGTTTGAACATCAAATAAATGTCAAATATACTATATATAATAAGATTGCAATCCCACATAATTTTAGTTTCATGATTTAACATTATCTTACAATGCCATATCTCGTTGTTTCACATTATTATTTAAGGTAATTTGCATTCAATTTTATTTCATGTGACTAGGGAGTGTGTGTCATGAATGTGGAGAAAACATAATATTGAATGGGGATTATATTTCAGTTCCCTAATAATTTCATATGAAGAATAGGGATATATGTTAATATTATGTGTATACTTACTGAACCTTACTATGCTTGAGAGAAAGTGATGTGGATATGGATCAAATTATTTTCTCACTCCTAAGATTATTAAAAAATTAAGGTGATAAAATCATGAATGCTAATTATTTTTCGAATGTCACTATGTGAGTAAGCCTATTCACTCATGGAATATTGAATAGAATTAGGTATACCAATAAAAAACATCATCATAAAGAATGGTAGTTTGATCCAGGGGGACTTCTCATATATCCTCAAGATATATACTTTTGTTATAAAGGTTATTCAATCATGTTATCTCATCTTGTTTTCTATCTATCAAGTAGGATAATAATGGAGGAACCATTTTTTCTGTATTGAATAATAAATAGAGATAACTCTACCACTCTCAATGATTAGATGATGTATTTATAGTGGAAATGAATGATTAATTAAAGGATGGTTTCTCAAGTAGAATTATGAGATGAATTTATGATCTACCATTTAAATCAAGGTGGACATGTTCCTCTAATCAGGGAGAGAAATTAAGGGTGTCTCTGTAACACTTTTAGATTTTTAAAGAAGAAGAATATATTAAAAGCATAAATGACATGAAAATATAATCATATTGGAGAATATAACATCTCATGAATTTATAAAATATTTATTTTTATATAAATTTAATCTCTTCTATGTCTTTTAAGGCATATAACATCAAGCTTTGAGAAAATGATATACATGATAAAAATATTGTTATTTAAAAATTAAAATTGTAACAAAGGAATTAAATTATTGAGTATGGATATAAATAACAAATTTATGAATATTATATGGTTTAAGAACAAATAAAATGGATATGTATTCAGTAATGACAAAATTAAAACTATTTGAATGAATTTTGTTTTCAAAAAAACTATATTTCTTCCAAAATATTGTTTAATCAGGGTGGGAACTCATAATTTAGAAATAATTTTTACCAATTTTAGAAAATTTATTTTATAAAATGAAATTTATTTCTTAAAACAAAATATCAAAATTTTCATTGGGTTTATTATAGGTATTATTCTTTAAATTTTAATTTTTTTGGAATAATGAAAATATTGAATATTAATTTAACACCAAAATTTCATATAAACTATTTGAAAAGTTAAATTATATTTCGAAATTGGTATTAATTAATTTTTTTTATATCAATTAATAAAATTTAGGTTATTGGATACATTTTCAAATTGAATTTTTATATGGAAAATTGGTATCATTTTGATAAATTTCAAATTAAAAACTTGATTTCTCATCACGCATGATTAATTATTTATTAATTAAAAGTTTCCCTCTATGTGAATTGAAATCTGAAAAATATTATATATTTTTAATTATAATAATATATACATTATAATAATATCAACATAATATTTTTCCCAAATTAATAGTGAAAAATGTACAAATTAATTCCCACAGTTTAGGGAAAATTGATTTACTAGTCTTAAAAATTGATGGTAAGTGTTAAAAATTACCAACCAAACCAATACAACGCTCATTGTAATGAACTATATTCACCTTCACTCTTAAAATTTCTATAATATACAATTTTTTATACTGTTTTATGAAAAAAACACTGGTATGATAGAATCTTTTAAAAAAATTACAAGTGTGCCACTCACCTCACTAATAAATGGCCACACACTCTCCTCTCTTATACACATAATAAAACTCAATTTTTTTAATCAATACCAGAATAAATAACTCCAATAATCCCATAAACACATCCTAGAATCATTAATTTGGAAAAAATCCATCATAAGAAGGATTTTGGTGAAAATTGATGTAGGATATCTGAAGAAGAGGTATAGTTCTTCAAACATAATTTTTATTTTTTTATATTTTAACACATACATAAATTATTATTTAAAAATGATAATAAAATATCCTCAAAATGTTCTATATAGTAGTTTATTTAATTAATATTTAATTAGTTACAACCATCTCTATTTCCATCATATGGGTAATGAAATCTTTTTTTGCGTTTATGAAGAAAACCGCCACATGAACTGATGTAACTATGTTTTTCCATTACCACCTCTCACGATTGGGAATATATATTATATATATATAATTATTATAACTATTTAGACATTATATCATATATAAATGTTTAATTTCCATTCCATAGGAGATATTATAACATAACCTATGTACTATAACTCCCTGACCCAAGAAGCTCGGAGTCAGTTCATTATTTCAATACATTGGCATGATTACTAGGAATCAAGTCCCGAAGGACAGATCAGTTTAGCAGTCCTGGAAAAATTGATTTCATACATGAACATCACCTTAAAAATTCAAACATAAAATACAACATATATAATCCTATAGGAACACCATTATTCTGTTGGGATAACCCCACACATTATCCATAATACACTTCTTGGAATCTGGGGAAAATAAAACACAGGAAATGGGGGAGCTCAGATGTTCAATAAGGGCATATAATTTATTTTAATCTAAAAACATTTAAGTTAAGATGTGTAATAAAAAAAATTACTTTTAAACATAAGATAGAACATAATATGTAAAAAATAAATCCAACATCACCATATAAACAAGCACATGGATATTATACTTGTCTAATAATCACATGTAATAACTAATTTCATATTGAGATAATACCAAACAATGCAAAAAAATACCACATAGTCAAGGCCTCGTTCCAAGACCAAAAATAATAATTTTATCTATGACATGTTCCAAGACCCTAATTTTCCTTATGAGACCTACCGATGCACCAAGGGGCAATTTACGGGCCTCACCCGTCACTTACTAAGTCTATTTCATTCCTTATATGAAAATGATGAAACATAACATAATCATTCATATTAGAAATAGCATGCAAAATGTTAATAATTAATCCATTAACCATAAATGGTATTAAAAATATCATATCCATATTAAAACATATCGTAAATCATTCAATAAAATATGAAATATTGTATTATAATAAATCATCCCCTATTATGAATTATATCCAGAAGTGTATATAGTTAAAAATGATCTGTAAAACTCTTTGAGTGAAATACCCATTTTCAAGAAATCATTTAAAAGTCACACAATTTATAAAGGAAGACATTTAAATGATATTTTTAATAAATGTTTCCCATACAACTCCAAACTTTTAAAGGAATTAACATTTCAAAACACTCATGTCCATATAAATAAATAATTAAAATCATTTTAAAGCATGTAAATTAATGAGAATGATTTAGAAGAATAAATATTTAAAAAATTTAAAATAATGTTTCAGTTAAATAGTACATTAAAAATATTTTTTTGAAACTCTTCTGTGAAACATGGATGTGGGTAATAAATATGTCCTAGTAAAAACATACACATAAAAAATCTTGGATAATAAAGAGATTGAGGAATTAACCCTTACCTTGTACTTACCTTTAGTCGATGGTATGTTCAAACTCCTATAAAATGACCATATTAGGTTATTAAATTATAATGGAACCATATTAATATTCATGATATCATAAATTATTCATTTATGACTTTATACTACCCATTTAATAATAAATTTCAAGTAAAATTAACATTTTGTGTAATAATCGCTTTCATTATCGATCGTGTTTCAATTTGTTATTCATGATTATGTCACATATATTATGATTTAAAAACATATATAAGATAAAAGACTATTTATATATCATATATAAGTTTATAATATAAATATGTATACTAGATTTATATAAGAAATTGAAAACACCATTTATGCACATGATATGATGTTCATATGCATAATCATTCTCACTGTTTTCATATCGTATTGAACGGAAATATGTGAATAAGATATATGTGAGTGTGTATATAAATATATATATCCAATAGAATTATTATATCATATATTACATACTTATAAATAATAATTTTTTTATAATTATTATTGAATGGTGAACGTGGAAATGAATATCATCGCTTCATGGAGATGGTAAGTCGTACGTACACACGAGCAATGATATGATTTCCTTAATGATTAGAAGGTGTATAATTGGATGGTATATTAATTTTAATGAAATATATTTTATTATTTTAATTATTTATATACATATTTTTCATCACTATATCCATCCAAATAACATAGTTTTGAATAACAAATTACACCACGATGTAGAGACGGTAAGTCGTACGTACTCATGCATGGTGACATGATCATTCATAAGATGGATAGAGTAATGAATATGGTTGTATCATATTTATAAAAACATCATTGTATTTTTATGTAACTATTGTTATTATATTGAAATGGAAATAAAAAATAATGATAATGTGGAAGAAGAAAAGAGCTTTGAAAGTGGTGATGAAATAATTATCTCTTCTTCGGGTGCTTCTTTTTGATTAGATCAAAATGGATTATTAGGTTGGATTATGATAAAATTAAGTCTCAAAGGTTTAATTTATTATATTTGTGAGGATACTTGATTAGGGTTTGCCTAAGAAAAATGGATTTGGAGGTGTGAAATTAAGATAAGGGGAAGTACCCTTTTCAAGAGAGATGAGGGACACTGTTGAAATTCTTGAAATATTATTTTATTACACAATCATATTCAGTTTATAATGTCTCAAAAAGGATTTATATTCCATATAAGGTGAGTATGAGTCTAAATCATTTCAACCAATAGGTTTTAAAATTTTTTTACGTCCCTATATAAACCTTATCTTTTAGATTTAACCCTTAGTTAAATAGTTAATCTTTTACAATGTCTTCTTCTATTTTTATATTACATTGTTAATAAACATACAATAAAATTCCAAGAGAACCTAAAGTGGATCATTAATTACATATATAACATTATATAAGTTATTTTTCCAAAATATATATTTCTAGGGATATTATATCATTTAATAATATAGTATTTTTTTATATAAACACATTTATGTCAATTTTGACACTATTTGGTATTTGTTTTTTTTTCTGAAAGTAAAAAAAACATAATTAAATTGAAAAAATAAATTAAATCAATCTTAACATGTCATATTAACCTATAAAATTATTTTAATTCATCAAAAGTCTAAATTTACATTTATTGAGATATTTATAATATCAAATATTTTATTATTTCATTAATAAGGTAATTACTACATCATCATTGTGTAATTAATAAATATAATTATTTAATGTCTAAAAATTATAAATAAATTAAAATTATGTAGAAAATATTTAAGCTTTATAATAAATAATTATAGTCTAATTTATTTTATTTACAAACTAATATTAAAAATGTTTTAGTTATGAAAATATGAATTTAACACTTTTAATTATTTTTGAAATAAAATAATAATAAAATAAATAATCAAATCCATATAGATCAAAGAGGATCATATTTTATTAAAAAGGTTTATTTTGGTTGAAAACACTCTTCCAATAGAATTAAGACATATTTAGGGTAATTATAATATAATTTCTACTATTGATTTCCTTATTTACTTTTAACCATGGTAAATAAAATACAAAACATACTATTCCCCGAAAATTATTTGCATCCTATTGAACCACATTTTACATACTGAAGTAAACCATATCTCTCAGTGTTTTGAAATTCAACTCACAGATGTGGTAAAAATATGTTTTAGGAAAATTTACAAATGTGCCTAGAAGGTGGGTAAAAGTCATTAAATTATTCAATAAACTTTTATATATCTAGTTTTATTATAAAAAGTCTTCAGTGAATTAAATTCAACATATATAGGTATTATGTACCTATTTTGACCTAAAATAAATTAAATAAAATTGATAATTATTGAAATAAAAATTTGGTTTTAAACAATAACACAGTGTTTTCACTATTTATCAAAATTTGAATGTTTTCAGAAAATACCAAAAATTTATCCAAAATAAATTTTTATGTGCCACTCCTAAAGAAAAAATTAATTTTATTAAATTTAATATATAAAAGTGTCAAATATTGGTTTTTAAATGGGTTCTCCATGAAATGTCTTTAAAATTGGTTTTTTTAAAAGTACTTCTTTTATATAAAAAATGAATTTGTTCTTATATTATTTATACGAAACACATAATATGGATTATAAAATTATAAAGAGTATATTAAATGGAAAATGTAGTTAATACTGTTCACAATCTCTTTTTTGAACGTCTAGTTTCGTAAGTATTGGGGTGCTCGAACTCATTGTTGTGTGTCGCATAAGCTATTGAATTATATTAAAGAGATAACGTACTATGAATTCCTGGGGTGAATCATTCTCCTATTCTTTAATTAACCGAGTCCTCATAATTTGAAATTTTTCTTCGAAAATAAAAGGATTAAAATAGAAAATACTGTTGTAGAAAACTCCCATAAGAAATAGGGTTACTAAAATTTTGACTTCATAAGAGGGAAAGGGAAATGAAAAAGTCACCACCAACACGGGGTTTCCAATTGGAGAAAATTGGAGGAAATTATAGAAACTTAATTATAGGAAAAACGTAAATATTTATAGGGAGTGAATGATTTCATCAATCACAAACACTTGGACAATAAAGGGAAAATAATTATGGGCCTCAAGGTCATAAATCTATAATTATTTAAAATATAATCTGTTTAACAAAACATTAGGTATTAGCATAACACATTTTTTAAATTGATTTATTTTTTTTAAAATTAGGGATTAATTTACTATCAAGATAAGAACTAAACAAACCATACTTTATTTCATTACATGTCTTAATCATAATCTCATAATTTGGTTGTGATTCAATCTATTTTCACATCATCCCTTATACTAGGAAATGGATGTTCAAAAATGATTTTTTACGGCTAATGAACATTTGATAAATCGTAAGTTCCACATGTATTTCATTAATCCTATATATGTTTACTTAAATCCAAAATGTTTGGTTAGAGTATCAATTAAAAATTTACTTTAACCTCCTAAAAAATTTCAAGTGTTCAACTTCCTCCATTCCAACATTTATACTTTTATAAACAAACTAATGTCCAAACTCATAGTCTAAAAATTTATATGGGAGGTAAACATAATGAAGATATCTTTTTTCCAGATAGTAATATAAGAATATTTTCATCATGTATTCTATTAAAATATTTTAACAACCTGAATTACAATAAAACCTTATTGAATACGTTCATGCTCCCTTATTAATTATAGAATACTAGATATATTATTTAAATCTAAAAATGTTGTAAACTCCAATATATAATTAATTAGTTCCATGGTAGTGATGAATATCCAATATAATTTATCCAAATAAATCATCTTGGTATGGGGATTATAATATGGTTTATCATTCCCTCAACCATGTATTTTAAAAAATGTTTAACTTGAAATTATGTCACTTTAATTGGTACCATAAAATCTCAAATACTTAATGAAAACATATTGTGTTACAATCCTTATATAGTTTATAATTCTTATAACTTGTACTCAAATGACACAATTTTTCAATAACAACTTAAAAAAACTAATCATTCTTCTTCATCTGTGGTTTTATCATATATTTATTATTATCCAATATCATCATTTGTCATATACTCTGATGATTGGGACATTCATTCACATAGTGTCCTAACTCTTTTAAGATGAATCATCTTACAGTTGAATCCTTTTTCTAACCCTTTCAATCAGGAACATGGTGTCCTTTTTATCTATACTTATAGAAAACTCTCATTCCTTTCAAGCACTTCCGAAGGCGATTCTTTCCCCAATTATCACATACGGGAAAATCCTTCATCACCTTCTTCCCTTTAACCTTATTTTTCCCTACCATCTTCTTCTTCTCTAGATTCCCTTCAAATCCATACGACTTAGATAATTCGTTTCTTATCTTATTAACAGACAAATGTTTTTCTTCATATGATTAAAATATGTGGGATAATATTTCCCTTCAAAATATTGTCTTAAGATAATGAAATATAGGATTGTTCATAATCTTTGGATAATGTGTATTGCTTGAGTTCTTCTTTCTTCTACTAGGATCTATCTATAAATTAATAAATAAACAAGGTTAGATCATATCACAATGTATATTCCAAAACTATAAAAATTATCAACATTAATTGAATATCTAGTCTCATAATCATAAAAATGGATTATTTTGTAACAAATTTACTCAAAAATCCTTCATAATGGTTTATATCAAAAATGTAAACTATCTTAATCATATCACCCACTATTTTTGTCACCAATATTGCAGTAAGGACTTTGTTTTTGCACCAGTTCCCGTTCGAGTTTATCTAAAGTGGTGTTTTCGGGTTTTACCCCTAGATGCATCTGTACTAGAGCAGTATCTACCTACATGTATCTAGATAAGGATTTATTTCTTGGAAAATTCAAAAAATATCTACATTACTATAATTCTAGGATGTTCTTCTATACTAATCCTCAAAGTATATATTAGGGTAATGTTTCAAAATTATAGTTTATCTAAATATACATCGAATGTGTTTTATAAACATCCCCTGATTCCAACTATAATATCATGACCCCGGAATCCCAGAGTCTGTGCATTATTTAAATACATTGTCTTGATTACAAGGAATCATATCCTTAAGGACCAATCAATTTAACAGCCTTGAAAAATAGATTTCACACATGAACATTACATTGCAAATTCTGACATAAAATACAATATTTATAATTCTTTGAGAACGCCATTATTCCCATATAATAACCCTACACATTAACCATATTACACTTCATTTAATCCTAGAAAAATAAAACATAAGAAAGGGGTGAGCTCAGATGCTCAGTAATGGTAAATTATCAAGTGGAAGTTATATACTTTTAAGTCAAGATGTGTAATAAAAAAAATAACCTTTTAACCATAAACATGAATATAATTTGGTAAAAATTAGTCAAACATCACCATATAAACATACACATGGATATCATATTAGTCTAATAATCATATGTAATAACTAATTTAATATTGAGGGAATGTCTAATGCTAGAAATCATTACCACATAGTCAAGGCCGAGTGTCAAGACTACAAATAATTTTTTTCAAGGCCTTGTGCCAAGACACTAATTTGTCACATGAGACCTACAGATTCATCAATGGGCTATTAGGTCCCCCACTCATCACTTACTAAGTCCATTGCATTCCGCATATGAAATTTTTGAAACATAACATACACATTCGTATTTAAACTAGCATATGAATTGTCAATAGTTTGGCCATAAACCATGAATGGTATAAAAATATCACATCCACAGTAAAACATATCATAACTCATTCAATAAAATATGGAAGATTATATTATAATAAATAATCCTCAATCTAGAATAATATCTTGTAAAGGATATTTATATAGTTGAAAATGATCTGTAAAAATCTTTATTGAAATACCACATTTTCATTAAATCATTTAAAAGTCAAACAATTTACAAAGGATGAAATTTAATTGGTATTGTTTAATGAATGTGTTCCAAGACAAAATGAAACTATTTAAATAAATAAACATTATTAAAAATTAATGTCCATATAAATAAATATTTAAAACCATTTTGAAAACATGGGCATTAATCATAACAATTTAGAAGAAAAATTATTAAAAAATTTAAAATGATGCTTCAGTTAAAGAGTACCTTAAAAAGAATCTTGTTGAAAACTATTTTATGAAACATGGACTTGGATAATAAATATGTTCCACTAAAAACATCCACATAAACAATCCTGAATAATAATGTGATTGGGGAATTGACACATACAAAGAAATTACCTTTGGTTGATAGTACATTTAAAATTTTGTATAATGACCATAGTATGTTATTAAATTATACCAGTAAAATATTAATATTTATGATATCATAAATTATTCATTTATTAATTTATTCTACCCATTTAATAACAAATTCCATGTTAAACTAACATTTTAGGTAATAATCACTTTCTTTATCGAACCTGTTTTAACTTGTTATTCTTGATCATATTACTTAGATCACAATTTTGATAATTATAGAATATAAAAAATTATTTATATATCACAAATATATATTTATAATATGAATATGTTAAATATATAGTTATATGAAATGGAAAACACATTTTATAGAGATGGTAGGTCGTACGTACATATAATCACTGTTACCGTTTTCATATCGTATTGAAAGGAACTAAGTGAATATGATATATATATATATATAGATATATATCATGTATCATTATTATATCATACATTACATACTTATTAATAATATTTATTTTTATAATTATCGTTGAATGGTGAACGTGGAAATAAATTTCATCGCGTCGTGGGGATGGTAAGTCATACGTACACACAAGTGACGAAATCATTTAATTAATGATTAAAAGGTGTGTAATTGGATGGTATATTAATTATATAGAAACATTATAATGTTAATTTAATTATTTATATACATATTACTCATCATTATATCCATCCAAATAGCATAGTGTTGAATAAAAAATTACACCACGGTGAGGAGACGGTAAGCTTTACGTACGCACGCTTGGTGACATTATCATTCATAGGATGGATTGAATAATAAATATGTTTGTACAATATTTATAATAACATCATTGTATTTTGAAGGTAATAGAGTTATTATGTAGGAATGGAAATAAAAATGAAAGGGAATCTAAAATATGAAAAGAATTTTGAAAGAGGTGATGAAATTATTAACTCTTCCTCGGGTGTTTTCTTTTTATTTGATCAAAATGTATCCAATGGTTGGATTCTGATCAATGTAAGGCCTCTAGGAGTAAGTGAGGTTATTTGGGAGGATATTGGAGCATGGTTTGTCTGAGCCAAATGGATTTTGATGTTTGAAATTAAGTGAAGGGGATTTAATTTTTTATAAGAGAGGTTAGGGTCACATTAGGAAAATCTTGAAATATTATTTTATTATATAAACAACAGGTTTAAGACTTATTTAAGTCACTATTTTAACCATATATTTTATATTTAACCCTTAGTTAAATAGTTTAACTTTTACCATGTCTTCATGTATTTTTATATTACCTGGTTAATAAACCTACTATAAAATTCTAAGTGAACCTAAAGTTGATAATTAATTAAATATAATACCTTATATATGTCATTTGGAAAAAATATATTTTTTTTGGGATATTAAATCATTTAATAATATAGTATTTGTTTTAAAAACTAACTTATATAAATTTTGACACTATTTTGTATTTGGTTTTGTTGAAAGTCAACAAAACTTGATTACTTTGATCCAAATAAATTAAATCAATCCTAACATGTTATATTAACCTATAAATTTGTTTTAATTCATCAAAAGACTTAATTTATATTTATTTGGATATTTATAATATCATTTATTTTAATCGTTTGTTAATATGGTAATTACTGCATCATCATTGTGTCAAAAATAAACATAATTATTTAATGCTTAATAATTATAAATAAAATACCATTTTGTAGGAAATCATTTTATATTTCTAATTAATATTTATATTCAAATTTATATTTTGTATAACCCAAATTTAAAAATGGTTTAGATTTGATAATTTGAATTTAACACTATTAACTATTCGTTAAATAAAATAATAATAAATTCTTTAATCTAATCCATGTATGATAAAAGAGGAAAATATTTTATTAATAAGATTTATTTTGGTCGAAAAACACTTATCCAATAGAATTAGGACATGTGTTATGGTAATAATAATATCATTTTACCATTAAGTACCTTATTTACATTTAATCGTCATAAATAAAAATCAAAAGTTACTATTAACCAAAAAACATTTCATCTAATTGAACAACATTTTACTTACTAATGTAAACCTTTTGTCTCTAATTTTTTTAAATTAAATTCACAAATGTGATAAAACTCTGTTTTTTCAAATTTGTACTTCTTCCTAGAAGGTTGGTAAAAGAGGTTAAAATGTTCAATAAAATGTTATAGATCTATTTTTATTATAAAACGAATTCAACGAATTCAATTGAACATATATATTTATTATGTATCTATTTTGACCTAAAATAAATTTAAATAAAATAAATAATTATTTAAATAAAAAGTAGGTTTTAAACAATTATGTAGTGTTTTCACTATTCATCAAAATTTGAATGAATTTAGAAAAAAAAATATCCAAACAAAATCTTTATGTCCCGCTTCTAAAAAAGAATTTAATTTCATTAAATTGAATGTATAAAAGTGTCAAATATTGGTTTAAAAAATATGTCACTATTAAAAGGTGGAAAAAGTTCATTTTTTGAAAAAATACTTCTTTTATCTGAGAATACTAAATTTGTTCTAATATTTTGTCTATGAACCTAGATATATGGATTCTAAAATTATATGCAGTATATAAAATTCAAAATTCAGTTAATCCAATTCATAAATGCTTTTTAAATGGCTAGTTTGGTTAGTTTTGGTTCCCTCGAACTCGGTTTTGCATGTAGCATAAGCTATAGAATTACTTTTAAGAGATAACGTACTATGAAATGCTGTTGTGTTACATGTGCAAAAAAACTACCACCTCACTAAGAGACACAATTAATTTTTCACTAATCCTTTAAATAAATGTTAATAAGTAAAAAGATAATAAATATATGTGATATAAATTAAATAATTATCATATTAATTACACATTAACTATTATTAAAAAATAATCAATAATTTTATTTCATTCCTTTTCACTAACTGAAAAAGTTATAACTTCGTTCATGAATGTGTTGACTACCACCTTCAAGAATTAGTGTGACTCTGTTTTTATAAAAAAAAGCATGGATTATTTAAATATCTTTATTTAAATGACTAATATGATATATATTATATTATTATCATTCATTAATGATACAATATAACTTGCCTTATTTCCAGAATGATTGTTGAGAAATGGAAAAGATACTCATGTGATTGTATGGTCAACTGTCACCATGATCATACTGTACATTATTTGTAAAAAATTCATTAATTGTATCAAAATTATATTTTATAAATAAATATAAAAATTATGAAATTATTATTAGTATTTTTGGTTTTAAATATGTACCACTTTTACGATAGTTAGCCTATAAATGTCATTATTGACGCATTAGCTAAAATTTCCAAAACCTCTTACTTAAATATATTTGATTTCATAATTCCAGAAAATATTTTAATAAGTGAAATAATTGTAATAATAAAATATAAAATGGTTATAAATAAACTAAATAATATTAAAAATATTATTATTCATGAATAAAAATACACACGTGCACGTTGGGCTCAAGGTAATGGGCGTCGTCTCAATTTTCTTTTGTTGATCCATATTTTTATGTCATGCCCCAATAATATTTTACATGGAGTATATACTGTAACCTGTACATTTTATATCCTAAATATATATATTATAATGTTATTTAGTAATTTTTTAATGTTATTATTTTATGGATTTTTTTGACTCAAGTGTTTCCCATGGTGATAAGGGACTTTTGATAAAAAATCGATCTTTTAGTGTTTTCCTTCCATATTTTTCCCTTCCATGTCGATGTATTTAAAATTATTTTATAAAAAAAATTATATTGACATGAAATATTTATGAAGCATATTTTTTATTCATAATATTTTCAATGATTTTCAAAAGGAATTGTTTTATGTGTTTTATAGGTAATTGTTTTTCAAGTGACAAAAGGATTGCTCTGTTATAAACTTATTCAACGTAATTGAATATTCCCATCACCATGATCATTATTTAATATTAGGATTCCTTGAATATATTTTATATTTTATTTAATTAAAATCTATCTATCCATTAGTTTTGTGTATTTTGGTATTAAAAATTGGTTTTTTGAAATAAAATATTATTTTGATATATGAAAAAGTATTTTTAATATGGGATAAACTGATTTGTTCAAAATCGGTTAATGATGAAAAAGATAAATCACACAATTTTGTATTCATGATATAGCACTTGATCACTATATGAAAAATGGGTGATTGTGATATAGCTTATATGAATGGTTGGGCCCCATTATAGATCACTAGTGATCCCGATAAAAATTATAAAAATGGATGATCTCGATTACAACTCATGATAAATGGATGAGTCTGATAGATATTATATAAACTGTTCCACCCCATTAAATATCAAGAGTGTTCCTGATAAAGAATATATAATGTTTGAGACCCATATTAGATCCCCAATGAATTGGGTAATTCTTATATTATATGTTGGTCATATGGTTATTAAAATTAAGAGGGGATTAAATGGGTTTTATAAATATGATGCTCTATGCCCTTATAATGGATATTTAATTAATTTATATTTGTTTTAAAGGATTTATTGAGAGAAACATGTGAGTGTGTTTCCTGAGAAATTTATTATTTCATATACTCAAGAACATTGTAGGTAAAAGTAATCATTATGTGAATTTTCCTTTTCTCCATTGGAATATAGGTTTTTTTTATTTTTATGTCCCATATTGAGACCTCTATAATCATTCCACATTTTGAAATGGTTATCACATGGTTTAAGGATCAGTAAGTGGAAAGAATAAGTCATGTTCAATGTCATTAAGATTTTATATGAGGAGAAATCATTCCATATTTTAAATTTTCTTTATTAAAGGGAAAATGGAAATTAATCAAAAGTGTCCACATCTTATTTTATGGTTTTATTATGTATGTGTTATGGATTTATTATATAAAATATTAAACATTAAAAAATAATTAAATCTATAATAATGTATTATTTAGAAAAAACTCAATATTATGTAAATTTTATTTTTGGGTCTTTAAATTTAGTATCATAGGATGGTTTATATAGATTTATTGATTGGGATTATGTAAATATTGTGACCTTGAAACATTCTACGTTTGGGAATATTTTGAAAGAAATATAATTTTTATATTACCATGTCACTTCATGTAAACTATGTATGTATATAAGGGTTTAATTAGAGTAAATATGGTAGCGATTATGGGAAGTAACTAAGAGGAAAATATAATTCCAAAACAATATACTAAGATTGTTGGAATTCGAATAGAACAATGTTTCACAGTGATGGATGAGTTTCCATAATTTATAAATGGGTGAGGTATCCATGCTAGATAGAAATCCAATACACCCTAGGGGAAAATCCTAATAGTAGATAATTTCATGTGTAAAAATCTCCCATAATTTAGTGGATCACTTTACCTTGTGGTAGTAGAAGGAAAGATCAATGATCTATAAAATATATTGGAAGTAATGTGGTGTTCATTACATCAAAAGGTAGTACTTAAAATTTATCATTCTGAAGGTGAAGATAATGGATGATAGTATTTGGTTGAGAATACTTGACAGAAAGATGACATTTATTATATGGAATATGAATCATTTAAGAGTATTTTCATTTGAAATTATTTCACTTATATTGTTATGAATCTAAAGGATAGATAATACATGGATTAAGAAAAATGTATTAGGATTCGGTGACCCCATATAATGAAAATATTACAAGGATGACCAGGTGTGTAATAAATTCTGTTCAGTATAGTGATTATAAAATTAATAGATTTTAATAAAAATAAAAAATGATTCTTATGAAGTTATTTGTATTAATTAGAACATAAAAGTTATCAGAAAGTTCTTCACTATGTTGATAAAGTTGAGATAGTGTTTTTTAAAAATTATGCTCTATGAGATGAAAAGTGCAATAAATGGTAAAATTGGAAGGAAAATGGAATTCATTAACTAATAATTCTATAGGTAATACCAAAACAAAATCATAGAAAATTAAAATACATTTTATGGATTCTATGGTAGGATATGGAATGTGTTACTGGAGTGGTAATTTGGGTCACATGCATCTTGATTATAATAGAAATATTCCTCGATAATCCAAAAATAATATAATAGATATAAATTCTATTGTGAAATGTTTTTTGGCAATGATATGCTAAATTATGATCACATGTCTCTAAAGTAACATACAAGCTATGAAAATCATAATGATTAAAAGAAAATGGGTAGGAATAATAATTATTAACTTCCACAGCTGATGTTGGGCCCTATGGTGGTGTGGTGAAATTTCCAGGGCGTTCAATATTTTTCTAATGTTGATAATACGCTCAATGTCATAGTCTCCCCTATTATATTTTTTTTGTAATGGAAATACTTGGGGACAAATATTTTGATTGTTCATAGATATATTCAGTATTTCATTTAATAGAAACTTTATTTTTGGAATAAGGGATTTAAATTTTATAGAAATAAGTTTAATGTTATTAATAACATTTAGGTTTCATGTCATCATTAATGATGTTTTAATAATAGTAAAATAAAATAATTAGAAATTATAAAAAAATTATCAAAGAAATACATTGAAAATTGTTATTAAATGATTTTTTGAAGGATTTCCATAATTTTTATTAGATATTTATAATAATGTTATTAACATGTATTAGAAAAAGGACAACCCAAATGCTGGGTGACCACCCATTTAATCCTAAAAGACTATATGAATTGAACCCGTGACTGAAGAATAATGTGGGTATAGTGATTTCTATTGTCTTAAAAATTGTATTATTTATTATCAAAGTAATATTAGTTAAACATTTTGATAAAATTAAATATTATTTTTTGAACCAATGATGTTAATTTTTAGGTTTAGAGATTAATATCTTATATTGGATAACTAATTTTAACCCTATTTGTTTTTTAAAATATTCATAGATAGATGAAAAGACAGGTCACTCTCTTATAGATCATATGATCCATAAAAAAGGTTAATTTTAGTTCACAAGGATTGAAAATTAATTTTTTGATATTCATTTCATGGAGTAATGGATGAATTCGATATTGATCGATGTAGATATGAAAAAAGAAAATGGTCTAATGGAACAAAAATTTACTAAGTATGTATTTTTCATTATTTTCATAGATAGTAAAATAATGCTTACTCATAATTAAAGCTTTCTTGAAAAAAAATGTTTTCATATTATATTAATATATTATTAATCAAATGATACATTAAATCATATAAATTTAATGGTTTTAAGTCCCTTAATATTCAGTTGATCATTCATTTTCTTATGATCAGTGACATTAATATCTCCCTATAATTATTAATTATTTTCATCCATGTATATATATACACATTCTACCAATATCCTACTACATAAAAACCTAGTTATGTTTTATTTCAAATGACAATTTCACATTCGTTTCACTCTTATTAATAGGATGTTTTACGAAATATTTTTAGGATGTTGGTTTATAGGAAATTTATTTTTAAATGGCCATTCTTTGGTTATTGAGATTATGTTCAAATTTAAAGGATGGAATTTATTAAAGGGTATAATGTAATACATTGAGATATTAAAAGAATAAAATTATGTTTGATGGATTAAATGACACAAAAAACTGAGCCTATAAAATACTATAACATCCTATGAGTTTACAACACATTCATTTTTAAATAAAGTTAATCTCCCTCATACCTTGTAACTTAGGCATCACCTAATTGGTATAAATGAATAATTATATTTTTGAATTGGTTTTATATTAAAATTATTTCAACATTATATCAATTATTACAATATATGAAATTGGATTAATTTTCATTTTGTGTGTTTATATAAAAAATTATAATCTATTGAACATTTTCTCTTTAAAAATGCTCTTACTCATTCCTTATATAAGATTATTTCTTAATTAAATTTTACCACATTAGTGAATTAAATTAGGAAAAATAGTTTCCATAAATTTAATCGTAATATTTGATAACGTTAAATAAGGTAAACATAATTTTCTATAATAATAGATTGTGAAAAAAAATTAATTACAATGATTAAGGTAAATGTAGATATATTGAGGGGTTAAACTACGAAGATAATGGTTAAAAATTAATAAAAAAATATTCCAAAAAAATGCTATAGAGATATTTAGATATTATATATTCTACGTCTAAAAAGGGGTCATTTTTTGGGATTCTTTATGAAAAAATGGATATGATTGAATATTATAAGAAATTACATGTTTGGCACAAACCTCACATAAAAAAGGACACCCCCTATTATATCTACCTCACACCATAAAAAACATTTGGTTTAGCTAGTTACTACAAAAAAACATCGAAAACCCTCGAAATGAATTCTTGAATAATAATTTTTTGGAACAAATATATCTTATGATAGATTTTGGTGGAATCCTACGGAGGATACTTGATCAGCGGTTAATGTTCTTCGACGAGCATTTTTTTAATTTCATTATCCACCTTATTAAATTATTTTTAAAATATATAATATAATAAAAATAGTATGTTACATGTAATTATTTGTTTTTATAGTAAGTTTATGACCTATATTTATCTCAACTTCCATGAAATTGTTTACGAAATCATCATTCATGTCCATGACGTACTAACTCCTCATGAACCGATGACATCGGTTTTCCCACTACCTCCTATCATAGTTGGGAATTATGACATAATGTATATATATTTTATTTATAAAATAATTATTATTTTGGATTAATTATATAATATAAAAAATTTACATATCCATTCTATAGGATAAATGATAACGTTTCTCATCTGAACAGTAGACTACCACCTCGCAATTCAATGTCACTTTTTTCACCAACACATTATATAGAATTTAATTTGGGTAATTATAATAAATTTATGTGATATAAATGAAATAATTATGATATCTATTACTTATATAACATTATAAAAATATAATACACCATTTTGTTTCTTAACATTTCACTAATTGAATAATTGATAATGATGATCATGAATGTGTGGACTATAGCAATCACGTTGTGATGTGACTCTATTTTAATTTCCACACCACATAGATGATATAAATAATAAAATATAAGTAAAAAATATGGTATACATAATATTATTATCTTATATAAATATAATATTTTACTTACCACATTTCCAAAATGGTTGGGGATAAATGGATGTGCTACTCATGCTGTAGAGACCCGAAGCCTAACGTACATGAACATTACATTACATTTGCGGAATACTTAATACATAACAAAAATACACACACAAGGATCGTAATAGTTTAGTGTCTTTGGAAACTCGGAATATAATCTTCTAATCCTGGTGAAAGATCTTCAACATCTCCCATAAAGATCTTCTTTTTTTTTACCTAAAACCTTTCTTTATATCCTGGGGAAAAGAAAACATAAAAGGGTGAGCTCAAATGCTCAGTAAGGGTAAACAAAAGAAATATCAATCACATAATTTTCATAAGAACATAACATTTTGGAAATCATAACCTGCAAAAGAGAGCATAATTTCATAACATGGGATAAATCATGGTAGTGAAATGAAATCATAACTTAAAACATTACTCATTGTGGCATACACACGTAATCATAGAGGATCATTTCTTGTTAGTCAAGACTCATTGCCAAGACTATCTTAGTGGACAAAGTCCCTTTCTGAATCGAGTAATCCTCGTTTCAGTCCTGTTTCACTGAACCAGTATAACCTACCATTCCAGCCATGTCTATCTCATGAGATATAAAATCTTTACCCAATGCATTGGAGGGAGATATAGGTCCCACCCATCTCTTAATGAATCCTTTCTTATGTGTGCCACAAAATCATAAATCATACATCATTGCATAACCCATGTAATAAAAATGGGATTCTTTAACAACATGACATCATAAAACCATTCATATAAGATAAAGGAATTCATAAACATAATTCCATCACAACATAGTCAAATCAATGTAAAAATATGGATAGAAACAGAACCCTTTATTATCTTAGATGGAAAATAATTTTGATAAAACACTTGAAATGAATTCTTGAGGAAAATATCCTTTCTTCTTCAAAATCAATTTCTTTTCACAAAACATCATACAATTTTAAAAGAAAGAGATTTTATTAAAAATAGTCATGAAATATTTTTGAGGAAGGTTCATGAAAATAAGGCTTTATAAAACCGTAAAAATCCGTTCGTGCCGTATAAGTTAAAAAAAAAACATTCTTCGTACTTTTGTCGGAAAAGTCAAAAAGTACCTCGTACGAAAAACGACAAAAGATTCCTTTCATACATATTACTAAAACTCACCGAAGGGTAAAAATGGATTTAAACAATTGTAGGTGGATGGAAATAATATTACATATTGATGAAACATGGATGTGGATGATAAAATACACCCCAGTAAATACTTACGAATAAACAATCTCGGATAAAAATGAGATTGTGACATTTCCCTTACCTTAGGTCTGACTTGCTTTGTAAGTGTCCGAACCACCTGTATAATGATTTAAATCATGTTATTGACTTATTACAGAATCATATTCATTGTTATGATATCATATATGGTTCACTTATGACATTATATTACCCGTTCTTTTGTAAATTCCACGTTAAAGAAGCGTTTTGGGTAAAATCGTTTCATTTATCGTAGGTGTTTTGACTTGTTGTTCTTGACATCATTATTACTTATATCATGATTTACTTACTTCCAGAATATAAAATATGATTTATATATCTTATATATTCAGTATATATATATATATAATAGGTAGATAAATAAAATGAAAAACACCGTTCATGGAGACGGTAGTCCGTACGTACGCATGAACGTTGTTTTCCTTTCCTTATTGTCTTGAAATGGAAGTAAGTAGATGACATACATATGTATATATATATATAAATACAGTAGCTTTATAATGTCATATATTTCATTATTATTTCTTATATATACTTTATAATCATTCTTAAATGGTTAATATGGAGAATGAATCTCATCGCGTCGTGGAGACGGTAGTCCGTACGTACGCACGAGCGATGATATCATTTCTATAAGTATTGAATTGAATTGGAGTGAATTATACAATATATCAGAATCAATATGATGTTGTAATAACTATGTATAGTTATTCTTTACACCATTATACCCATCCATGTAAGGTGGTGGTGGAAAATAGATTACACCACGGCGTGGAGACGGTATTCCGTACGTACGCACGCGCGGTGATTTCTTTTTCCGTAGGATGGATAGATGGTGAAATAGGGTTGTTTCATACTTATAATAACATATCAGTATATGAGTGATACTGATGTTATTACTTCATAATGAAACAACCTAAGAAGAAGAAGTGGAAGAAGAAATAAAGATGAAAGAATTGGTAACGGTAATTACCTCTTCTTTGAAGTGCCTCTTTGAGACCTCTTCTTAGGGCACTATAATTGGTCTTTGAGCAAGACCAGAACCTCTAGGATGTTTCTAGGGAAGTGGAGAAGAGATTTTGGCAGGGGTTGGCCGAGCTTGAGTGCTCAAATTGGTGTGAGGAGGAGGGGGAGGAGGTGTCCTTTTATAGGGGAGGAGAGGGGCACCTTAGGAATTCTTAAAAATATTAATTTATAATAAATCTAACCCCACTTAAAAACCTCCAAAATGACTCATATTCGAAGCTTAGATGAGATAGGGTTGTAATCTCATCAACCAATCAAATTTAGACATGTTTGGATCTTATTGTAAACCTTATCAATTAAATTTAACTCTAAGTTAAATAATTTAACTTTTACCGTGTCTTTTTGTTTTCTTTCACTATATGGTTAATACACTTACTATAACATGCCAAACGAACCCCAAATTGTTTATTATTAATATATATATCCTTATCTAAGTCATTTGGCCGAACCTTAGATTTTTAGGAATAAAATCACAATTAATAATATAATATTTGATTTAAAAACTATTTTGTGTCAATTTTGACACTATTTGATATATGATTTTTATGAAAGTCATAACAGAATTAAATGTTCGAACCAAGTTGATTAAATCAACATTAATATATCATAGTAACCTATAAAATTAGTGGAATTCATAAAAATTCTCAAATTACATTTATTTTGGTGTTTATAACATCAATTATGTCAATATTTCATAAATAAGATAGTTACTGCATCATCTTTGTGTCATAAATTAATTAAATTATTTGATGTCTAAAAATTACAAATAAAATACCATTATGTAGGAAATCTTTTTATCTTTCTAATGAATATTTATAGTCGAATTTATCTTATGTATAACCCCATATTAAAAATGATTTACTTATTAAACTTTGATTTTAACTATTTTAACCCTTCTTTAAATAAATTAATAATAAATGTCCTAATCTAATCCAAGTGGGCCTAAATGGTCATATTTTATTCCTAAGTTTGTTTTTGGTCGAATTAAACTTGTCCAATAGAATTGGGACATGTGTTAGGGTAATATTGATATCATATTTACCCTTAGTTACCCTATTTACTATTAACGGCGGTAAAAATAGTAAAAAGTTACTATTCACCAAAAAATTATTTTTATCTCATTGAACCACATTTTACTTACTGATATCAACCGTGTCTGTCGGATTTTTGAAATTCCATTCACAGAAGCGGTAAAATTAAGTTTTATGAAAAATTCATTTTTTTTAACTACCACTTAGTAGTTTCACTATTCATCAAAAAATGAAGGTTTTCAGAAAAATGCCAAAATTTCATCCTAAGCTATATTTCATATTCCGAATTCAAAAATGAAGTCTATTTTACCAAATTCATAACATAGAAGTTGAATTAATTAATTTTATAATTAAATCCCGCTGTTAAGACAAATAGCTTGTTTTTAAGAAACAATTTCTATCAAAAGATTGATACTTGATTATGTCTGGTTTAAATGTGAAATTACAACCAATGACCAGCATTGAATTAAATTGTAAAAATATATTCTAAATATACTTTAAAACCACTCAAATTAATGATTTATCACTATTAATTATTTCGATTAAAAAAGTTGTTTTTAATTATAATTTAGTAATTTTCACTATTCATCAGAATATGAAAGTTATCCGAAAAGTACCAAAATTTCACCTTAGGCTAAATTCGATACTCCGAATCCAAAAATAAAGTTCATTTTGAAAAATAAGATTTACTGGATTTCAAAAAGTGGTTATTACTATTCATAACGGCTAGTTTTAATAATATTTTTATAGCATATCGTTGTTTATTGAAACTCGGTATTACGTACTACACACGCTATCGAGGAAGGTCTCGATTGCGTGTAATGCAAGGAAAGTCAAGGATGTGTGTTGTGCAAGCTCCTTTTGGTGTAGCGTATAACACAAGACATTAATAAAATTAAAAAGAATAGATTTTTTTATAAAATCTTGGGCTGTTACATTCTACCCCCCTTAAAATGAATTTCGCCCTCGAAATTCGTCGGGGTTATAAATGGTTTACTATTTGAAAGTTTCTTTAATAGAAACCCACATCGTAAAAAGGAATATCAAAACCAATCTTTAAAAACAAAAGTATGAAACGTAATGGTTACCCAAATAAACTAATCATTGGGTTTCCACATAGGTGAAAATATGGATATGGAAGAGAAATCTAACCATCATGTTCTGATGGAGAGTGGTAGAGAACATGGCTATGGAAAAGCCAGTAATCACAAATCCATAAATTTGTGACGATCTAAGGTACCATCCGATTCATCAGGTATAAGATCACTAGGACAACATTTTTGGTTTTCAAGATCATTTCCCTAAAGTTGAAAATTTGAATTGGAATAAATACTTACTTTATTTTGGTACAATCTCACTGTTGTTCGTTCCATGAACAATTTCCACTTCATCTCTTAAATAAATGAATTTGAATTTGTTATTCATGAACTGTTAGCAGATCATGTGATAGAATGACGGGTCATTCCATCCGTCTCAAACAAAAGGTTAGCAAAAATTAAATGCATAAGTCGATCTATAGTGAGATTAATCATATATGGTTCCTAAAATGGGCTTATACTTCATATATCATACTGCTTAATATAATAAAACTAGTTTCTACTAAACAGGGACTTCCTGTAGGCTAGTGGTAGGCGATAAAGGCCAGTCGCACTTCGGTTGTGGGTTCGATTCCTACAGCCTTGTCCGAAGCGATGGGTTGTCGCCTGTCCTGCAGGTTGTCCTTTTTCTAAAACTATATTACTATAACATCCCATCAATAATATCGAGAAAAACATCTATCCTTAAACAATACTGACTTGTGTCCAACATAATCCATTCCAATCTTTAGGCTTATCCATAATACTGCAGTCCACTCTCATAACATAGTGAAAATGATTTCCAGAGATTTAATACCATCGTTGATCCCCATATATCATAAGATATATCTCGTTGGTCACATTCTAATCATTCAAAGGCCTTAATCATGTATTCCCTTGAATACCCATTGAACCTTATTGAAAACATGAATGCAGTTAAATGTTAACACTTTCCACATACCAAAATCCTCAAAATTCTACATACTCAAACCATGATATCACTTAGTCCTTATATCAATCATGAGCTCATGAATATAATCAAACACCCCATTATCTTATTATTCCTTCATTGTGCGCATATCATCTATATTCTAAAAATATCTGAATAACCATTCATGGATAGTGGTACTTTCATAACTCAAGGAAAGACAACAGTGTAACAATCCTTAGACGTCTCTTTATTCCATAGTACCATGAGATTTCTTATACAACATTACACATGATAAACATGTAATCATTTAAACCATTGACCGAGCTTCAAAAATTCTTTCATCTCACATATCATTTGTAGTCTCTTCATCATCATCCACATAAATACTACCCATATGACCATACTGATTCTCTTCATGAGTCTTTCCCTTAGGGCATTTGTTTGCATAATGGCCATACATTTCACATTTAAAACACTTAACCATTTTTGATGTCGTAGCAATACCATTATCCTCATTCATGGTGTTAACCGACCCTTTTCCATTTCACTTACTTGCTTTGTGTCCTTCTTTTCCACACCCAAAGCATCTTCCAGTTCCCTTGAAACATTCTCCTTGATGCCTCTTCCCACATGATTTACATAGGGGAAATTGAACTTTCTTTCCTCCATGATCATCATGGAACTCCATCTTTCTCTTATTAGTCGAGTCAGGAAACTTACCAAATTTTACTTTATTGATCATGTTGTGAGATTTCTGATTCGGCATAATAATGATGTTTGGACATCCAAATCCCATTTCATTTGGTTGCTCATGAAGAATATCATTCAATTGTCCATCATATCCTCCATTATTGTGAATCATCTTGTTTCCAGCCATTTTCTAAAACCCAAACAGAATAGTGTTAGATGCCAAAATCGTAATAAAGGGGGAGTAACTTAAATATCTATCATCTTTGGTTTAATCTAATATCGTTACCATAGTTCTATAACTATATCCTATATGTATACTTATCCTTAGGGGCATCCCTAGACATACCTTAGAAATATCTCTAGGGATCTTACTATCGTTTTCATGTCCTAGTTTCCAAAGGTTGACTAAACCTTTCCTTTGATACCAACTGTAGAGACCCGAAGCCTAACGTACATGAACATTACATTACATTTGCGGAATACTTAATACAAAACAAAAATACACACACAAGGATCGTAATAGTTTAGTGTCTTTGGAAACTCGGAATATAATCTTCTAATCCTGGTGAAAGATCTTCAACATCTCCCATAAAGATCTTCTTTTTTTTACCTAAAACCTTTCTTTATATCCTGGGGAAAAGAAAACATAAAAGGGTGAGCTCAAATGATCAGTAAGGGTAAACAAAAGAAATATCAATCACATAATTTTCATAAGAACATAACATTTTGGAAATCATAACCTGCAAAAGAGAGCATAATTTCATAACATGGGATAAATCATGGTAGTGAAATGAAATCATAACTTAAAACATTACTCATTGTGGCATACACACATAATCATAGAGGATCATTTCTTGTTAGTCAAGACTCATTGCCAAGACTATCTTAGTGGACAAAGTCCCTTTCTGAATCGAGTAATCCTCGTTTCAGTCCTGTTTCACTGAACCGGTATAACCTACCATTCCAGCCATGTCTATCTCATGAGATATAAAATCTTTACCCAATGCATTGGAGGGAGATATAGGTCCCACCCATCTCTTAATGAATCCTTTCTTATGTGTGCCACAAAATCATAAATCATACATCATTGCATAACCCATGTAATAAAAATGGGATTCTTTAACAACATGACATCATAAAACCATTCATATAAGATAAAGGAATTCATAAACATAATTCCATCACAACATAGTCAAATCAATGTAAAAATATGGATAGAAACAGAACCCTTTATTATCTTAGATGGAAAATAATTTTGATAAAACACTTGAAATGAATTCTTGAGGAAAATATCCTTTCTTCTTCAAAATCAATTTCTTTTCACAAAACATCATACAATTTTAAAAGAAAGAGATTTTATTAAAAATAGTCATGAAATATTTTGGAGTAAGGTTCATGAAAATAAGGCTTTATAAAACCGTAAAAATCCGTTCGTGCCGTATAAGTTAAAAAAAACATTCTTTGTACTTTTGTCGGAAAAGT
Organism: Viscum album; assembly: GCA_963277665.1. Lineage (NCBI taxonomy): Eukaryota > Viridiplantae > Streptophyta > Magnoliopsida > Santalales > Viscaceae > Viscum > Viscum album. Next base: position 138,137,464 of record OY728131.1, read on the forward strand.
CAAAAAGTACCTCGTACGAAAAACGACAAAAGATTCCTTTCATACATATTACTAAAACTCACCGAAGGGTAAAAATGGATTTAAACAATTGTAGGTGGATGGAAATAATATTACATATTGATGAAACATGTATGTGGATGATAAAATACACCCCAGTAAATACTTACGAATAAACAATCTCGGATAAAAATGAGATTGTGACATTTCCCTTACCTTAGGTCTGACTTGCTTTGTAAGTGTCCGAACCTCCTGTATAATGATTTAAATCATGTTATTGACTTATTACAGAATCATATTCATTGTTATGATATCATATATGGTTCACTTATGACATTATATTACCCGTTCTTTTGTAAATTCCACGTTAAAGAAGCATTTTGGGTAAAATCGTTTCATTTATCGTAGGTGTTTTGACTTGTTGTTCTTGACATCATTATTACTTATATCATGATTTACTTACTTCCAGAATATAAAATATGATTTATATATCATATATATTCAGTATATATATATATATAATAGGTAGATAAATAAAATGAAAAACACCGTTCATGGAGACGGTAGTCCGTACGTACGCATGAACGTTGTTTTCCTTTCCTTATTGTCTTGAAATGGAAGTAAGTAGATGACATACATATGTATATATATATATAAATCCAGTAGCTTTATAATGTCATATATTTCATTATTATTTCTTATATATACTTTATAATCATTCTTAAATGGTTAATATGGAGAATGAATCTCATCGCGTCGTGGAGACGGTAGTCCGTACGTACGCACGAGCGATGATATCATTTCTATAAGAATTGAATTGAATTGGAGTGAATTATACAATATATCAGAATCAATATGATGTTTTAATAACTATTTATAGTTATTCTTTACACCATTATACCCATCCATGTAAGGTGGTGGTGGAAAATAGATTACACCACGGCGTGGAGACGGTATTCCGTACGTACGCACGCGCGGTGATTTCTTTTTCCGTAGGATGGATAGATGGTGAAATAGGGTTGTTTCATACTTATAATAACATATCAGTATATGAGTGATACTGATGTTATTACTTCATAATGAAACAACCTAAGAAGAAGAAGTGGAAGAAGAAATAAAGATGAAAGAATTGGTAACGGTAATTACCTCTTCTTTGAAGTGCCTCTTTGAGACCTCCTCTTAGGGCACTATAATTGGTCTTTGAGGAAGAACAGAACCTCTAGGATGTTTCTAGGGAAGTGGAGAAGAGATTTTGGCAGGGGTTGGCCGAGCTTGAGTGCTCAAATTGGTGTGAGGAGGAGGGGAAGGAGGTGTCCTTTTATAGGGGAGGAGAGGGGCACCTTAGGAATTCTTAAAAATATTAATTTATAATAAATCTAACCCCACTTAAAAACCTCCAAAAATGACTCATATTCGAAGCTTAGATGATATAGGGTTGTAATCTCATCAACCAATCAAATTTAGACATGTTTGGATCTTATTTTAAACCTTATCAATTAAATTTAACTCTAAGTTAAATAATTTAACTTTTACCGTGTCTTTTTGTTTTCTTTCACTATATGGTTAATACACTTTCTATAACATGCCAAACGAACCCCAAATTGTTTATTATTAATATATATATCCTTATCTAAGTCATTTGGCCGAACCTTAGATTTTTAGGAATAAAATCACAATTAATAATATAATATTTGATTTAAAAACTATTTTGTGTCAATTTTGTCACTATTTGATATATGATTTTTATGAAAGTCATAACAGAATTAAATGTTCGAACCAAGTTGATTAAATCAACATTAATATATCATAGTAACCTATAAAATTAGTGGAATTCATAAAAATTCTCAAATTACATTTATTTTGGTGTTTATAACATCAATTATGTCAATATTTCATAAATAAGATAGTTACTGCATCATCTTTGTGTCATAAATTAATTAAATTATTTGATGTCTAAAAATTACAAATAAAATACCATTATGTAGGAAATCTTTTTATCTTTCTAATGAATATTTATAGTCGAATTTATCTTATGTATAACCCCATACTAAAAATGATTTACTTATTAAACTTTGATTTTAACTATTTTAACCCTTCTTTAAATAAATTAATAATAAATGTCCTAATCTAATCCAAGTGGGCCTAAATGGTCATATTTTATTCCTAAGTTTGTTTTTGGTCGAATTACACTTGTCCAATAGAATTGGGACATGTGTTAGGGTAATATTGATATCATATTTACCCTTAGTTACCCTATTTACTATTAACCGTGGTAAAAATAGTAAAAAGTTACTATTCACCAAAAAATTATTTTTATCTCATTGAACCACATTTTACTTACTGATATCAACCGTGTCTGTCGGATTTTTGAAATTCCATTCACAGAAGCGGTAAAATTAAGTTTTATGAAAAATTCAGTTTTTTTAACTACCACTTAGTAGTTTCACTATTCATCAAAAAATGAAGGTTTTCAGAAAAATGCCAAAATTTCATCCTAAGCTATATTTCATATTCCGAATTCAAAAATGAAGTCTATTTTACCAAATTCATAACATAGAAGTTGAATTAATTAATTTTATAATTAAATCCCGCTGTTAAGACAAATAGCGTGTTTTTAAGAAACAATTTCTATCAAAAGATTGATACTTGATTATGTCTGGTTTAAATGTGAAATTACAACCAATGACCAGCATTGAATTAAATTGTAAAAATATATTCTAAATATACTTTAAAACCACTCAAATTAATGATTTATCACTATTAATTATTTCGATTAAAAAAGTTGTTTTTAATTATAATTTAGTAATTTTCACTATTCATCAGAATATGAATGTTATCCGAAAAGTACCAAAATTTCACCTTAGGCTAAATTCGATACTCCGAATCCAAAAATAAAGTTCATTTTGAAAAATAAGATTTACTGGATTTCAAAAAGTGGTTATTACTATTCATAACGGCTAGTTTTAATAATATTTTTATAGCATATCGTTGTTTATTGAAACTCGGTATTACGTACTACACACGCTATCGAGGAAGGTCTCGATTGCGTGTAATGCAAGGAAAGTCAAGGATGTGTGTTGTGCAAGCTCCTTTTGGTGTAGCGTACAACACAAGACATTAATAAAATTAAAAAGAATAGATTTTTTTATAAAATCTTGGGCTGTTACACATGCACACGTACGACCCACCGTCTCCATGATCAAAATGTACATCATTTATCATAATCAAATTTCATTATTGGTCTTGCAAGTTAATTTTATATATAAATACTTTAATTATTTCATGATTATTATTCTTAATATGTTTAAATAATGACCTATTTGAGCATAGTCAACCTACTAATTTCATTATTAACACATTAGATAATTATAGTTAAAAAATACAACATAAAATTAAATGATATATGTATATGATAGAATTAAATTGTTTGAAATTAATTTAATTATAAAATTGAAAAATTTTCTTTAAAAATAATTAATTAACATTAGTATATTCTTCATGAAGATAATTTTAAATGTGACAAGTTAGATTCAATTTATGGTAATCGATGTCATTATCATTTTGTTGATGAAAATTTTGATGGTATGAACATATATTATACTATATGTTGTATATAAATACACTTTTAATTTTTAAATATATAATATAATTATATTTAATTATATTTAATTTTATTATTTTCCGTTCCTTACAATTCATGTGTTCCCAAATTGATAAAATAAATTATTTAATATAATCCTATTTTAATGTTTCCCTCCCAAATCATTGTATTCCATGTCCATGTTTTTAAATAAATTTTATGAAAATAAAATATATTCACATAAAATATATATAATTTAAATTTTATGTCCCTTAGTAATATATTTTCAATGATTTTTAATTTAAATACTTTAACGTGTTTTATACTATTTTCTTTGGAAAACTATAAATATAATGTTCGTTTTTAACATATTTAGAAACAAAAAACATTCCCATAACTGTAAATGTTTTTTTCCTTTTGGATTCAATTGTTATATTTAATGTTTTCTTCAATGAAAAATCCTCTGTCCCATTTTCGATGTATTTTTGAATTTAAAATGGTCATATAAAAAAGTTAATATTTTTATATCAAAAGTGGGTTTTTATATATATTGGTCTAAATGATTTTTGAAAAATGGTTTAATGATGAAAAATGTAAAGAATAATTTTTTTATTCACTATATAGTACATAATCATTATATGAAAAAACTAGTGTGCCTGATACAACTTAAATGATTATTTGAGCCTCAGTTTAACTCATAGGTGAGCCTGATATAACTAATATTAATTGCTTCACAGCATCATAGATCATGAAAAATGGGTGATCCGGATAATGTTTTTGAAAAGTGTTTATCCGCATTATAGCTTGTGGATGAGCCTGATAATGTGTATACAATGGTTCATTCTTATTATATCTCTCTAACACATCAAGTAAAAATTATATTGTAATTATTTCATATATTTATTATAATTAAATGTGGTTGGAAATTATTTTTTAAATATCATGCACTAATTCATAATAACTTAGCTTTGATTTCCTACTATGGGGTTTAAAATATTTCCTTCAGAAAACCATGTTTTTGTCTATTTCATTTTCAAATTATTTATCTCATACCCTGAAGAACATTAAAGGAAGAGTTAAATGTTTTATTAGTTTTCCTTTCTCCCTGGAGTGATGGTTATATTTATTTTTATATATCTTACTAATAATTTTCTAGGCATTCTTATTTTTTTTAAAAAAATCCAATGGGTTTAAGGATTGGCATGGGAATGTAATAAGTCTTGTCGAAATTATTTAATATTTTTCTCGAATATAAATAATTATTTAATTTAAAAGTTTCATATGATGATAAAAATGAATTCTAATAGAATGTTTCTACTTTTTATTTTATCATTATATCATGTATGAATTATGGAATAATTATATAAAACTCATAAACTAAAAATATACTAAAATTTAATAAAATGATTTCATGATGTAAGACTCAATATTATGTAATGTATAAGGTTAGGTCTTTGTAGTCTCCCATTATAATGTCGTGCTTGAGTCGTTTACTTACTATAGTGCATAGTGAAATGGTTCCCCAATGTCTGCTGCGAGGAATGAAATATATACATTTTAATGTAGGAAATAAGTGGTATCTACAGTAATAATAGGGACTGTTCATTTCCCTAGTTATGAAACATGTTTTTGGATTTTCCATATTTAATAAGAGGAATTCAAGTATGACATTGAGAAAATATTTTTCTAGGGTGTAACTCTGTAAAGATCCATTTCCCTTGTATTGATGATCTAAGGAGAAATTTGTATTCTAAAAAGGTTATTAGTTTACAATAACATTAGGTAAAACTACTACCATATTTTTTAGGTTAATTTACCTATGTTTTTAGTATAATTAATCCACCATGATAAAATTAGATTATATAGAGAGTTGAGATATGGTAAATCTATCTGTATTCTTAGTGATTCAAAATGTGGATCCCAAGGGTCTTATTTATAAAAAAATGAGGTTCTATGGTCCATAAAAGATTTTCATTGATGTTTGGGACCGTATTTAGACTAGAGTGAAAAAATCTATACATGTATGTGGACATGGGTACAATATGCTACAATATTGGGTGAATAGCCCAGGCGGTAGTCTTGGGGAACATACGAAATAGACTGTGAAAATATTTGTGGACCTATGATAACATATAGCTCCATCCTCAAGATTGTTTATTTATTTTTCAAGGTTTACATGAATTTATAAAATGTATTGATAATAATGACACCCAAAACTAAAAATTAGATATGATAAGAATATGGAGGATGAAATTATAATGCAAAAGTTATAGTAGAGTGAATATTTATTTAATATGAGGAAATATTTGTGTCTGATAAACTTGGGCACTAGAGGGTCATGCATTTTTCATTCACTTTGGATTCCTAGAACGTTAAATTCTAGTTGTTTAGATCAAATACTTAGGAGAACCAATGTATGATATTTTAAAAAAATTTCCCTTATATTGTACGGTTATCTAGTTGTGATAGAGAACCCATAGCCTTATAATCTCTTTCTCTACATGTAATTCATAAGACCAATGGTTATAACATTCTTCTATGATCTAACCAATCCGTAAGGATAATTGATCATGGAATATAGGAATTGTCCAACGGACCTATATGGGATTATTAACCTTGGTGATGGTAAAAGACCTCGAACCTAGATGCATATAGTTAGGGGTAACTTTATTTCATTAGTACTAGATACATGTGATCAAATCCAAAAGTGGCAAATAATTTAGTAGTATTGGTAAATAGGATTCATATTATAATATCATAGTAAATATTGAAAACATGAAATAGATCATATAATTTTATTTAATAACATCATTATCACCTCTAGTATATCCCTCTATATCCATTATTATACACTTCCTGCAAACATGGGGAAGGAAACAATAAGTCAAATCTCGAAGCTTAGTAGGGGTCACATATAGTGTAATCCATCCTAAATAAGTTTGTCCGTATAAATATGTAAAACTAAATAACTAAATAAATTTTCATTTGATCAAAAACATGATTATGGAGAATAATATGGTAAAAATAATTAATGATCATGTAATTCCCTATAAGTATTCACATGAGCTTGAAATTTTTCCACATATATCATTACTATTTGAATAATCACATAGAAATATATAGAATAATTAATAATGATGATATTCATAATTTAGACCATACATACTTATAGTTGAGGCCACATTCGATGATTTCATAAATGTGCCTTTAAGGGCACATGAAATGACATTTTACAAAAATGGTTATGCCCTTAGTCAAATACAGAAACACTTTGTCTAATGAGACAGAAAAATTCATCAAGGGGATTTTTAATTCCCTTCCCCACCTATCTCATAATAATTATATTGAATTCAATATATTATTAAAAAAATGACTTAATCAATATATGTTAATAATAAAAAATCTATATGTATACGAAGAACTAGTATAAAGGATATCAACAATTTCCATAGAATATTTATCATAAAATATCCAAAAAATTTTTTTTGTTTATTATAGCTATAATATAAACATATAAAATAATAGGATTCATTAAATCATTCTGAATGAGATGAAACAATTTTTAACAGAAGAGTATAAGATTTCTTGAGGAAAAAACACTTTTCATTTTGAAATGGCTTATTTAATTTTTTTTTAAAAAAATTAAAATTTTAATATAAGTAATTTTATTTGAAAATAATATTATAAAATTTACATGTAATATTCTATAAAAATATAATTCATGATATCTAGAATTTCATTATTTAATTATATGTTCAAATAAAAAAAATTTCAATCCTCTAGTAAAAGGTGACTCATTTAAAAAATGATAAAATGGATATTTTTAAAATATTTTTTAAAAAGTAAAAAATTGGTAATAATGAAATTAGTAATTAAATTGAATATATTAAATACATTCTATGAAATATTTTAAATAAAATATGGAAATTTAAGAAAATATTTTCAAAACTAATGAAAAACATGTTTATTTTCCTAAAAAATATTATATATGTATCATGAGTACTCAAGAGAGAAAAATTAATGTTAAAACAGAAATATCAAGAAAAAAATATATGCGAATAAAATATATTTTCATAGTAAAAATTTAATTTAATTTCAATAATGGGAACATAAACATAACTGATCATTAATAAGTATGAGATTTTTAAATAAACGCTTACCAATATGTTAACATTTTAATCATAATATCAATGAAAGAATAACTTAAAAAACAATAAATATCATTAGAACAATTATATTAATGATATATATTATCTACGGAACAATATTTATACCTCAAAAACACAAGTATGTGAATAACATCAAATATTCTTCAATGAAACAAAATTGACATTAAGAACCATAACATTAAACTTTAATTGCATTGAAACCATTGTAAATTATTTCATAAAAAACAAAAAATTATCAAAAATCATTAGAATAATCATTTACATACTTATGATACCATTAATATTATACTTATTACACACATTTATTGATACATAGAAAAATCATCATTTCTAGGTGTTAACTATTTCACTTTTCATGGATGTTTCAGTTCGGTGGATCCAACACTTGATAATTGATCATAGTTCCATTATTTATAAATTTTTAAACATAACGTAAATATAATATATACTCATTATAAAAAAAATTTGTATCATCCATAACAGGTATATATATATAAATTAACTTCATTGTTCATGTATATGGTATGTCATATGTATGCATGAACACTATATCAATTTTCTAATGTTTGAATGAAATAAATATAAATAGTAATTTACCATTATATAATAATAATAATAATTTATATTTTTTAAATATATCTTTATAACAATCCTTGTATGGAAGTGATGAAAAATGAATTATTCCATTCTGTAAAGTTAATTAGACGTACATATGCATGAGCGATGTTTACACATTCCATAAGATGGAGAGAAGGTAGTTAATTGGTGTTAATTTATAATAATAGAATATCATAGTATTTTAGATACATATTTATATAATATATGATGTATAACATATATTAATAATATGTATAATTATAAATATAATTTAATGTACATTGTTTGGATTCATACCTCTTCATTGAGAAACCTCTCAATTCGAAAACTTAACACAGTTAAAGGATGTTATTTTTTAGAGAAAAATGTTAGGAGACATGGTGAAGGAATGATAGAATTTATTATGGAAGATATTGAAAATTATTGAAGTAAAATAATGTGTGAGAATCAGAGGATAATAGGTTCTATTTCTAACATGAGTGGAGGGGCACTCTAGGAATTACATGAATTATTAAATTAATATATATTAATTTAAAAAACCAAGTGTCTCCAAATTGATATATATAGAGTATATAATGGATATAAATCTAAATTATATCATTAAGTAATATTTATAATATACTATTTTATGATATAACCATTATCTCTTAATTTAAACCTCCCTTTAACCCTTTTAACAATTACAACAATATCAATGTTTTTTACATGTTAAGGGTAAAGAATGTTACAGTAAAATAAAAGACGACCCCAAAATTGAAATGTGGTGATAATATTTACCTCTTCCAATTTACTTGGCCAAATATATGATTATTAGGAATTTTAATTCATTTAATAAAAACACATTTATTATAAAATATCATTAATGTCATTTTTGGAATTATTCATTTATTTTTACATTAATGGCATCTAGATAGTATATGATATAGAATATAAAATAGTAAAAAAAATATGAAATATGTTTTATTTATATATAAAAATCCAGGAACACAATAATCCATCAAATTTTATAACTTTTAATATTTTTCAAAAAATTAATTTTATATTTCATTTAATTAAATAAATATTTCTATGAGGTTTTTTATGTAATTAAGCAAATTAATAAATAAAAAAAATAAAATAAATTACCACGATAAAATAAAATTTTTTCGTTAAAATAGTAATTTAATATTGAACATTACCTTTTTGTATCCTTGTGAAGTAATTTCAGTGACATTAAAGTCAAATGAATGACATTTTTATATATTCATTTCTTAAAAAATATAAATTTCAATATCAAAGAAAAAAAGAAACATGTGGCCCTAATTCAGAAAATTGCATGATAATTATTAAATAGATACTCTCATTCAACATAATAAATTAATATTTTAGGGAAATCAAAATTCATTGTCCTAACGTTTTATCTATATTTTAGATGTTTTTCCCTTTTTTAGTTGACAAATGTTTTGAAATTTGAATATTCATAATGAGAAAAAAAATAAAATTGTACTCATTACCAAATTATGAAATTATTATTCATATTATTGTATCTAACATATAAAAATCAATTCTAAAGTGGAATATTTTAATTTAATAATAAACCGACAAAACATTATGAACTTTAGTTTTCATGAAAAAATGTTTTCTTAAGTATTATTGTTTTTATATTAGTCTGAAACATAAAAATAATTTTAATAAAAATAATTTGATTATATATAATATGAATTGACTGATTTTAATTATAATGAAATATTAAAATATAATTAAACATTTAAAATTCATTAAAAAAAAGATAGTTAAAAAAACATATTTTCAATATTCGTTAGAAAATTAATCTATTTAGAAAATTATTAAAAATTCAATCTAATATAATTTTAAAATTATAATTTCAAAAACATATTGTACTTTTTCTAAAATTATTTTGTATAATCTCCTTGATTAATAATATTATCTTCTATCAAAAAGCAATAAAACCCATTTTTGAGGAAAATGCATTTTTAAAGAATAAAATGATTTGGCTAAAAGTTCAGTGCCTATTTTCTAAGCATTATTCTAAATATTTATATTAATTATGACCATTTTAAAAATATTTAATAACAAACTAGCTCATATCCATACTCCCAATTCAATGCAAAGGATATAATGATCATATTTGGAAAATTTAATTTATAAAATATCTCTAAATTCACTTAATGTTTGGTGTTTTGTATTAAGTAACCTATCGAGATTATTATCATTTTAAACTCAATATCAATGTGTTAAATTCTACACCATAAATGAATTTCCCCCTTATAATTGTATCATGGTCACAATAGGGTCTATATTTTAGAATACCTTGGTTTCAACCCCACATCACACTGATGGATAATGAAATTTCCTTAAAAATGGTTAAATGGGAAACCTAAAGATTCCTGATATAAGACATAACCAAGTACATGGATAAGTACAACATTGATCGGATTCAAAAAAAATTACACAGAGAATAAAAATATTTCCCATCAACCAGTAGAGTGATAGAGAACATGTTCATGTGAATTTGATGGACCATAATACTATAAATATATTATTGCTGAAAAGACAAATGAATCATAAAAAACGAAGGTTAAAGTATACAATTTTTATTTCAATATATTTTTATTAAATTTTATTAATTATTTTACTATCAAGATATATATCACAAAAAAATACACTTAATTAATTAATTTTTATTTCACATGCACAAATTCATCTCTTGGTTTTGGTTTGATTTATTTCGACTTCGTTTATTACTCCAATAAATGAATATTCAAGAAGCATTTTTCATCCCTACAGAAATAAAATTAAATTTTATCATAACATAATAACTAAAAGATGATATATTATTCCTATTTTTTATCTCCATCATCCCAATAAATTTTTTTTGGAAAATTTAATTTAATAAGAAATATGAATAAAACATATTACAATGAAATATTGCATTATTTTCCAAAGCTATATTAAAAACACCATATGTTTGTATTAAATAATTCCATAAGTAAATAGCCTTAAAAATTATAAAAAAATATCCCTGGACTTGTAAATAACCTAATGATCATAATTATTTGATTGAATACTCCTCCATGATAAATATACCTTTTATCTCTAAACAATATTAATCACTCATACCAAAATGTATATATTATTATAATATAATCCAAAAAAAATCCATTTGTTTCAAAAAATACGTTGAATCCAAATAAAGACGCTATAAAAATTTATATTCTTCAATAAAATAACTTTATATTGATTCCTAAATTATTTTTCATTAATTATATAATATTACAAATACATTTTTCATTAACATTAATCTCTTAGTCATCAAATCGCATGTTAATAACATGGTTATCTATATGATATTTCCAAATAATTTAGTAAATATTTTATCCCAATAAATAATAATTACAACTAAATCAATGATTATATTATTCCTAAGTGTTATTTATAATATTAATCTTATTTCTATAAAAAATTAATGAGTTATTCCCCAAAATAACGTTCTTAATAAAATGTGTACTATTCAGAATGGTTGTATTCCTATAAATTTTTCTTGATATACCCTTATTAATCTTAAACCATCATCATGTAAAATATTAAAATGGGTACTAATTATTTAAAATATATAATCAATCTTAATCATATAATCCCTAGTCACTTAAGTTTTATCCCATATCAATATTGAATTCAAGTGTTTCCATTGCTTCTACTCTCAAATTCATCATATTTTTTCATAGAGAAAACATGATTTAACCCATGAACATTCATCTAGAGTTTAAATCATGATGTGTAGAAAGTGTTAACACACCACGCACCAGAATGATGGAAACAATATACATGATTAATTTTTTTTCGGTTATTACCCCTAGATGTATTTTTGTTAAAACGACATCCACATGAAGTATTTAGATAGACATGTATTTCAAGGAATACCATGTAATATTTATGTTTACAAAACATTAATATTTTTACAAAAAATTAGTTTTAATGTCAATGTGTAGAATTAGGTTATGTTACCTAATCTATGTTCAACTAAATTTAGGTCTGACGATTTGTACTAAAATTCCTCTAATACTAGTTATAGAGACCCCAACCCTAGAAGCCTAGAGCCAATGGTCACATTATTTCAGTGGAACCTGATACACAACATCACCTCATAAAGAACCAAATAATTTTGAAATCTTAGTAAACTCATTGAATTATAATAAATTAAAATTATATTTGAAAAACTAAAAAAAATCATTGAGAACATAACTATTCCTTCATGTTTATAATTTCATAAAAAATTTAATGCACATCTCGTAATAGTCAAAAAAAGGAAACATGATATTGGTGATCTAATATTATTTGGAAGTATTTTTTAAGTTGGAAGATTTGTTTAGTAAACAAGGAATAAACAATATATAAATGAAAATAACTAAAAAAATCCATTTAATAAAAAACATGTGCATGAACAATAATATGGTAGGAATAAATTTTGATAAAATAATTCCATATAAATAATAATATTATCCTGATACTTATCCATGGATATTATAACAATTAAAATAATAAAATGGAAATAAAAAACTAATTTCATAATGATAGAATGAATAATTATATACATCATAAACCTATTATCATGGTTTTATTCGATGACATCATAATCATACCATCAATATGCATTTCCAGGAAAACAAATCAAAAATAGAAAGGTGTCATCCCAAAACCGAAACTAGTCTTCCTCAGGAAACATACCGATTCATGGATGGGAAATGTAATTCTAGGCCCCAGATATAACTTAATAAGTCCAATATATTCAGTATATTAATAACCTATAAATATTAATAAAAATTTCTTAATAATTAAAAATCTTAAATATAGGAAAAGCTATCATTAAAAATTTCAATACCTTCTCTAGTAAAACAAGTCATAAGTTATTTATTCATATATATTGGATTATATCATTATATTATTACAATAATAAAAATTAATTCTCTTCAAATGATATTGAAATATATGAAAATACATTTAACAGACAATTGTAATACATCATGAGGAAAATAACATTTTAATTATGAAATTAATTATTTAAATTTTAAAAATAGCCTAAAATAAAAAATAAAAAATATTATTTTAATAAAAAATGGGAAACTATTTAAGGATTATTTAAATTAAAGAGTATTCATTTCTATAAGAAATCCATTCATGTGGTAAATATTGAAATAGAATGTGTTTTCACACCATTGGAAAAAGTTTACTAATTTGAATACTGTAATAAATATTTCTTTTAAAATTTATAAATATAATTAATAAATGGGTAAATATTACTATAATAAAAAAAATTGATAATATTAAAATAAATCATGAATTTGTTTTATGAAAATACAAACAATGAAGAAATATATTCCAAACCAAATTAAAAAATAAGGTCACTTTTCCTTAAAAAAATATTACTTGGGTATATTGAGTTATTATGAGAGTAAACAAGAAAAGATAGGTTGTAATTTCTTTAATTAGAAACTGGATAATAATATAGATTCGGTTTAAAGTAGAAATATAGTATAATCCTCCAATGCAGACTTAAACATAATCAATCCTCAATAATGATGAGATTGTGAAGGAAACCCATACATCATTGGTAACATTTGAATCATTATAATGATGAATTATTGACATCTAATTAGACATTAAATAAATTAAACATAATTATATTCATGATATATCATGTGGATGTATCTTCATATACACCTCATTAGCATATTTCAGTGTGTAACATTAAATATATGTCAATGATTGAAATTGATCCAAACAACAATTACCTCAAGATTAAATTGATTCAAAAGCACTCCAAACTCTTGTATAATAAATATAAATTTATTATAATTCTATAAAATAATCATTTACAGACTTTTAAATTCATTTATGTTCAAATAATATCATATTGACCCAAAATTATAATGATTTTGGTATTAAAATCATTGATTACTTGTATTAACATTTTAGTTTTTCATGGGAATTTTAGTTCGATAGTTCTAGAATCTATATATTTATCATCATTACATAAAATCACGAATATTAATCATGATATATATGTAATATATTAATCAAAAATTTTCATATAATAATAAAAAATCTATAGATATAAAACTGAATTATACTGTTCATGGAGAAAATAAATTGTATGTATGCATGATAGTTGTTTCTAGTTTTGTATTGATCAAAATAAAGAAAGGTAAATAATATCTAAATCTAAAGACTAATTATAATAACATAAATAAAATATATATTTGGTAAATTGGTCATTTTAACCAACCATGTAATTTGGTGATGAATATATTAATTACATAACTATGTGGAGATGATATATTGTACGTACGCATGAGTGAAGTTTTAAAAATATTTTGGAAGAAAGGAAGGAGGATATTTTTTATTATAATATTTTAATGAAAGTTAATGATATTTAAGACAATTATTATTTTTATAATGTATACCTTATATTTAGAGGTTACAGATGAAGAAATAAAATTGAATGTACTTGGTTAAGAGTTGTAAGCCTTTATTGACAAACCTCTCTTGAATTACATCTTAAGAATTTAAATAATGGTATTTTAGAAAGGATATAATATATATAATTCAAGTACATAATATAAAAACTTTTTATAGGATTTATTATTCAAATAATGAGGCTAAAATTGTCTGACATAGAGAGAATAAGTTGTGAACTTTTATAAGTGTGGGGAGTGGTTGTATTGGACTTACATAAAGTATTTAAATAATTTTAAATAATTTTCCAAATAATGTGGCATAAAATTGATATATTTTGAATAAATGAAGATTATATGTATAAATATACTAATATAACAATATTTAGACCTATTTTTATATTATTAAAACCTTTTTATTTTTTTAACCCACATTAACCCATGTGACAATTACTATAATATCAATGTTTTTTACACTTTAAGGCCCATGAATGTTATCCTAACAAAATATTTTACCCATAAATGGATCATGTTTGATATATTAAACCATATAATATCAAATTTTTTAAATATCGTATTCTTATAAATTTCCATTCATTTAATAAAAAATAACTTATTATAAAATATCATTAATTTTAATTTTTGAACTAATCATTTCCGTTGTCTTTAAAGTCCTAGAGATAGAGATATAAATCGATTAAAAACCTATCACAATTAAAAAATAAGTTATATTCAAATTTCAATTTTTAAAATAAAATAATTCATCTTATTGTTTTAAAATTTTAATAGTTTCTAAATCATTTATTTAATTATTCTATTAATTTAATAACTAGTGTGTCAATGATGAATAATATTTTAAACTAATTATTAAATAAAATATATTTTAAAAAAAATTACCACGCTAATAAATTAAAGAATATTTCGAATAAAAATTTAAAATATGACATACACCCTTATTATAATTATCAAAAATTGTTATAGATATTTAATTTATGAGAGTGACATTTTTTATTAATTCTTTTCGGAAATAATTAAGGGTAAATATTTAATAAAAATTTCACCAAAAGTACATAGTTTTAATAAATGGATGCGAATATTTGAAATAAAATCATCATATTAGATAAATTCATGGTTTAGGGAAATTTTAAACACTTACCCCAATGTTTTAACATTTTCTCCATTATTACCCTTACTAAGACGAAAGATGTTTCCCCAGGATACTATTCATAATAAAATAAATAAAATTTTCCTCATTAAAAAATATGGATATGATGATTCCATATATGGATAAATTTTATTACAATAAATTCACATAATAAGAATATTTTAATTTAAAATTAATCCAATAAATATTGATGAAAACATGTTTTCTAGAAAAGGAGCTTTCTTATGTTTAAAATGTTTTTATAAAAAAATAAAAAATAAAAATGTTTATTATAACCATAATATCATTATTAAAAAAACGAATGAAGGAATTATAGTTTTAAAGTAATTTATAAAAGATTAACCTTTATAAATTTTTAAAATGAAAACATAGTTATTAATAAAAAATATATATATTTCTATATTCATAAAAAATATATATTTTAAAAATGTCCATAAAATTCACTCTATGTTAATTTTTTCATTATGATTACAAAAATGAAGTTCATTTTTTCTAATTATTTTTCTAAAATTGCATGAAATTGATTATATAATTTTATTCATAAAATTCAATAAAAACTATTTATAAGGATGTTTCATTTTTGAAGCATATAATGTCCTCTATTAAGATTGAGTCATTTTTTCATAAGAATTAATTAAATATTTTATATATATTATGACCATTATAAATTAATTTCATAATGATTCTACTCGTATTAATACCTTTTACTCAAATGGATATTATATATTGGTCATATTTAAATATTAACATTTTTATAATATATATTAATTCAATTAATGATCTGTTTACCATATTAAAGGAGGTATTGAGATAATTATTTAAATAAAATTATTTTTTTTGGTGTTAAAAAATGATTCTTGGGAAAGAAAACATGGAAAATGAAGCTCGATGATGAACTATAGAATATATATATGTTGATAATAGCTACATGAACCAATTATAATTTTTTTTAATTTTTTCCCAATTGGTTCTGGGCTTCACAGCTCTTGGAATCACAGATTTTAATCTTCATTTATGATTTATATTATTAATAAATCACTGAATTTAATTTTAGAAACACATTGAATCAAAATAAATTACGTGAGAAAATGTTGAGGCTATCTTCTGAATTAATGATATGATTGAGATAATCGAGAAAGGTTATCAATTGTAGTATGAAGACAACCTAATGCATCTCAAAATCATTTTATGAAAATTTCATTTTGAATAACTTTTATATGAGCTCCTACCATTATATGGGAATGATATTATGATATATGTTTCAATCCAAATACTAGATGAATATATTCTATGATATTGGTTTTCTGATTAAAGTATCTTATAAAAGTATAATATCTCATCCAATGGTTCCATTATCAATGAGGGGAACATATTAAACAAACTTGTTTCACTATAATAAAATCATCCATAATAAGTTTTCACACATTTCCTAATCTCAAATTCATGACTACCCATATATATTCCATCCTTTAGTTGTTGATCAACTATATGGATGGAATGAATACATAAACCATTTCCCTGTAAGTTTCATTAAGCACGAGTCGATATGGGAATTTTATGTACAGAGTAAATGTTTCAAGTTAAAAGATGAGACAAAAGCAGTCACCATTTAATTTTTTTGATATTTTTGAAATAAGATTATTATATCTCTGATATAATCCTAGAAAATTCATTCCACTAGAGCCCAAAAACCAATACCTCCCAACTAATGCTTGGGGAATTTGGTATCAAAATGTTGGAGATCTAATAGGTTTATGGGAACCCATACTATAAAACAATTATGATTTTTTTATTATCCCAAGGGTTATATGGAATGATTATAAATTGATAACCCCAATATATCATTAAATACTGAAGCATTTCATAGATATGATGGGAAAGGAACCCCATCTATGGGATGATATTAGTTTTGAATTAAGGATGAGGAATGTCATGGTTCCCCATTGTATATGGATAATCTACAAGAATTTTAATAGTTGGATCTAAATGAAAAAATGGAGGTCCATCGGTATATATAATCTTGTTCTAGAAAAAAGGTCTTTATGACTATTGGGGATATGATATTGACCCTAACATCCATCCCCATATTCATATTTTAGGAATTCTGGAAATTTGGTTGAGTAGATTCATACATCTAGTTCATGACACCAATAATGGAATCATTCCACATTGACTGATTCATTGAAAAATACTTTTTTTTATTTTCATTACTTTTAAGTGAAAGTGACAACCCAAATAGTAGAAACAAAAAGTACTCTATATGATGGTTGAACCATAAAAATATAATTTCAGACTATTCGAAACACTATCCCAAAATAATTTCCAATCAAGGTAGCTTACCTCAGTATCCAGATGATATATGATGAGATCATCAAACCAATCATCCATTTGTTCACAAGTTTGAATGTACTCATAAATATTTGATTTTCCTACATTAAAACCACTAACTAGTATAAAGTCTTTCTTGTTAATTCAATATGTTTTCTCTTTATTTGTGTGCACCATAAGATGTCTCTTAGAAATCCTCATTGCATCCTCTAGTGAGGCATTACTTTTATATTAATATTATAACATAACATCCTCTGAAGGCACAATTAAATTATAGTGTGGGATCTCTTTCATTTCCTCTTTTTTTTGTACATTATCTCCCATAATATCATCCCAATAATAGGTGCTCTTAGATAAGGTGTGATCAATCACCATCAGTGCCTCTTAAGACCCATTAGTATCTCCAATCATACCATCTATCATATTTTTGGTTTACTAGAAAATTTAATTTACATTAGACATCTTCATATGCACTATCAAGTTCAAAGATCATATCCTTGAGCATATTTTCTTAATAGATCTAGTCAAAATTGATTTTGGTAGAAAGGAATAGTCCTTTAGACCTTTGGGTTTGAGTTTTTCCATTAGAATACACCTGCCAAAATCCTAGTTATCTTCTCCCCCCTTCTCCTCCTCAGATTATGAGTCCTTATCTCAAAACACCCAACCACACTAACATATGAAACTATAAATGACGTGTCATCACTTACCTCTCCCTCAAAAAACCTTTACCTTCATAATAATCTCCACCTGGTGTTAATACTAATGGGCTCAGTACCAATCATTCAGTTTTCATACCTTCAAACTAGTTACATAGATTAATTCATGCAATGATCCTCCCCGGGCCAATTCTATTGTAAATAACCTCAACATACCTAGTTTCATTCTTCCCATGAGTTGAATTACCCACAACACCTTTTTAAGTATGTAATCTGATATCCACATCTGGAGCCAAGCCATGGCTAACTAGACCATACTCTTATAACCTATCCATGGTACTGGTTCTATTGCCATCACACATAGCCATAACATATGAAGTGGTTCCGAAATCTCCACCCCACTGACCTAGGTTTTGTCTTCAAAACTGGAATGATATGTTCATGCTTTAATTGACTTAAAACACCCCCATATTTTGGGTCAGATTGCCTCAAAAGAACATATTTCTAAGTTGGAGCCACTAGTTCCACGAAGCCATCAACTTCCCTCGCCACATTCTATAACTAGAAATACATTTATATGCTATCAAAATCCAAATATTGATCATCAGATGGATCAAAGGAATGATTTATTTGTGGGCTACATAAGAGATTTACACACCATGAGTCCAATAGGGATTTTATCCCGAATGAATTAATTTTCTTTGATGTCTTTAATTTCCCTAGGAATAAAATTAATTTAAAACTACCCTATTTTTTTCCATTATATACAACATTTAATTTTCAAACATTACATGAAACTCCTACTTGTTTTATGTTACACGCAATATTATGTTTTTATGAAACATTATTTTATTGTAATTAATATTTAGATAAGATAATTATAACATTTCCATTAAACATGGTTATATAAATATATGAATTATGAAAAATACTGAATTTGAACTCAAAACGGTTTTTTCATCTAATTTAGTTTTTAAAAAAATTTATATTTAATTTTTTTTCAAATATAAAGTAGAACATGTTTTCATAAATTAATCCAATGTTATCATTAGAATCATTTTCACTTTGAAGTTGTGTATAAAACATAACAATGCTTTGGCTGTTTTTAAAAAAACATGCATTGTGATCCTATATCCAATATTAAATTTAAATTAATTTCTTCAACTTATTTGATTGTAATTTTGAAAATTTTATTAAATATTTGAAATGATCATAAATTATCATTTCTAATAAATTATATATAGGTTATTTAGAAATTATTTTGGGAATGTAATTTAAATTAATTACAACAATTAAGGTAAAATTATGTTTAATACAGGACTAAACCATAATCCTAAGGCCCGAATGACCTATAATCATTCGAAGAGACCATATATAGACATAATTATACCCTATACTCCATTTTATTTAATTTCTTACATTATTGGATACACATTACATGAGAAAAACATGGGTGGAAATATTTTTCCCAAAAATTTTAAGAAGGTCACACCACCTCCACAATAGAAAGGAATATTTTCCTCCCACTTCAACACATCTAATGACAATAATTTTAAAATAATATCTTCCCAGTTAACTTCTTTGAAATGAATCCCTACATCATTGGATCTACCTTTTTGGTATAAATAAATCTATGGGAGACCTTTGGTGTAAACCAAAAGTAGTTACCCAAAGAAGAGCTAACATCCATCCTCAAGCTCTTTTATTTTGTTTTCATTCTCCACTGCCATTGATATACACAATCCACTATTATAAATAATCACTAGTATCCTAAATATAATTATATGTTATTATTATATGTTTTTTATATAGACATATAAAAAATTCCATCTAATGTGTAATGAACATACCTTTTATGTGTATAATGAACTACCGCCTCATGAAGTGAGGATTTCAGGTTTTTCATTTACCAACATTCACGATTAAGAATTTTGATAAATGTGATATTTATAGATGATATATATTAAATATATTATTTTTTATGCTTCATTAATTATTTTATAACACATTCCTTTATGTTTCCCATCGTTTGTAAATACGATAAAACCTTTTGTGGATGTGTGGACAACTGTCACCACAAAGAGATGTGATTTGGTCACACTCAATAGTGAATGTACTAAGTATGGGATTTTTAAACTGATATGATATATATGAAATAATAATTATTCATTAGTAATAAAATATATAAAAAACAGATAAACATTAATATATATGTAATTTACTTTATTTCATTCAATATGACACAAAAAAGGAAACCACGCTAATGCGTACGTAGGACCTACCATATCCATTAACATGGTATTATATTTATTATTTCATTATTATATAGATTATTATATCAAAAATATAATGTATATAAATAAAATTCATATCATTATTTCAATTCCTAAAATTGAGATATAACTATAAGGAGAAAAGATATTTCAAATTAAGAAACATGTGAAAAAGAAATCAAATTTTACCCTAAGTAAATCCTTAATGAAGAATTTTTAATAAGTTTGTAATATAATTTAAAAATAAATCCATATATGGTATAATATATAATTATTTGGTTCTGTGATAGATTTATAAAAAAATTATATTTACTATACATGAATCTTGTATGAGTATGAAGAGATTCAAGACATAATCTAAGGGACTTTCATCACACTTTTCATATGTTGGATATACATGCCATGATCACCACACTTTTCCATTTCATTATGTATATACTTTTAATTTTTTCTAGTATATCATTCATATCATTAAATATATTCATATTTTCATATCCATTATATAGTATTTCATTCATGCGTTTTCTGTTTTAAAATTTACCAAATTGGTAAGATTGGTTTTTCTTAATTTTCATTCATTGAGAAGCATTTTTTGTTATTCACATAAAATCATTTTTGAATTGTGTATACTTCCATTTGACATTTTATATAATTAATCCCATTAATTACATTATATTATAATCCTATTGTAATTTCATTTTCTAAGATGTATATTATGATCCCATGTTACCCTTTGGTACGAGTTTATTTAAATAATATCCTCTTTTATTAATATTGTTTAGGATTATTCTTTTATTGATGAAATATTATGATCAATATTTCAGGAACAGTCCTAAAATTTACTCTATCATATTTCTTGAAAAAATATACATATATAAGTAAAACTTTTTTCTCTCATTGGTATTGAATATATTTATGAAATATTATGATAAAAATATGACCATATTTCCCTATATGGTTGGAAATCTGTTTCATTTAAATAACATGTTATAATTTATTTTTGAAAATTGATTTCAAAATATCCATGAAGATAATTTTCAGGGGAAAGTAATTTTTAAATTTTTTAATTGCTTTTAAATATTACATTACATGTTTTCAAATCTATTTTCAATGATGTTTTTTTTCAAAAAGGTTTTATCTTTGAAAAATAATTTATCAATGTAGAAAACATATTTTCCTCATGAAATGATTTTATAGATATTCCAAAATTATTTCCCATCTAGGATTATATAATTTGGTGTTAGTCATTCGATTTTGGGAAAATTATTCAATAATTCCATTTATATGATTTATATTAATGTACTTCATTTTTATGGAATAATGTTTATGAGAGAAATTTCACTTTCAAGGTTGATGTGATTTTAAAAGTGACTTCTTTTCAATGTTTATGATTTTAATGTTATGTTAATGAAACCTATATCAATTTTCATAGTTTTTGAAATTATTACATGTGTATTACATCATTTTCATTTCATCGGATATGATATTATTTTTTATGATCACGTGGAACATGTATATACGATTTCATTATAAGAGGGGTGAGACCTATATCTACCTCTAATGCATTGAGTAATGATTTATATCGAAGGAAAAATAATAAGATGGTCTTGTTGGTGAAACATGACTAATAAGATGGACATAGGTTTGAAACATGACTACAAAAATTTTATGAGGAGGGAACTCAAACTACTAAGATACTCATGGTAGAAAACCATGAATACAATTATGGTATGGGGAGTGAACCCATACTACTATGATAAGCTAGTATTAAGAAGTTGACTACTATGGAAATAATTTTATATGCTTATGTGTCTACCGCAATTTTATGAATTATTCATATGATAATAAAAAAATAATGATTTTATTAGAAATATAGAAAAATTACAGTGAGGTTATAAAAATAAAAAGGTAGAGATGTTCAATGGGGTCCAATGAAATATAGGCCAAGGGAATCCCATCTTATAATATTAACACATTCACCAGGGAGGAAAATGAGGACGTAAAAGTGAATAAAAGTATGATCAATAATAATTTACCTGCATGAATGTTCACTAATTGGTTCCCCTAATGACACGGATATAGATCCTCTATCATGTAATAAATGAACATCTTATAATAGAGAAATTGAAAATTAATTTCCTAAGGGGTGTAGATAAGTCCTTTTATGGACTCATGAATAGCCTGAGAATTAGTTTCCACTACAACGAGCTTGATGTTCTTGGATAAAAATGTTTCATCCCCTTAAGCATGGAAAAGCCTCCACCATTAGGAAATGACCTCTCTAAAAATATGAATAGAAGGTAAACATAACCAAGACATGGATGTGATGGACAATGCATCTGTCCGTCATGTCTCATGATGAGTAAGAGGCATTAAAATTCATCTTGAAACCCTGGGATGGAGGAATCTATCTAATCCTAAGACACTAGAAGAATTTATTATATGAGATAATGACATGATTAGTAATTTCCAAGAAGAGAATTAGATAAAGGTAGAGATTCCAATGCATAATTAGAGAAGAAAAATCCACTACTATATTCTTCATTCTCACTACTAGTGCATGGAATGAACAATAATGGGCTTCAGTGTGAGCGGAAATCTTGGATTTCTAAATACCCTTTGACATAGTAAAAATGAAGATGTTCCTTGATTTCCCTTCCCACAAATTCTTCCTGACACCATGGAACTAGAGTTGTAGAATAATTAAAATTGTGGAAATCTAGATCACCCTTCTAGAGAAATAACCCACAAAGATCCATATTAACACATCCCAATATCATTAAAAATAAAATTTTAAAAAAATATTATTCATTCTGGTGGTCGTAACCAAAACAATTTGGCATGAGTTGAATCCCATTATATTTAATGGCCTCATCTGGGTGTAAGAACACTATTTTGAATCACCCTTATAAGAAAAATGAATTTGGATATGATTTCCTTTCACTAGAGACGTTCTCCCGAGACATCCCATATATTGTTAGAATGCATAAAACAGCCATAGTCCATGTCCGAAAAAAACCATGGAATACCCCATGAAAATTCATTTATACATCTTCGAATTTATATAGATGGTATTAAAGATCTCCCAATAATTGTGTTCGGGGATTGCATGAATGAACATTGAGTAGTATCCAGCTTGGTTGAAGGATATGTTTTTGGCATGAAAAACTAGAAGTCCAAGCCTCAAACCCACCTATTTAACATCCAAAAAACTAACATCCCATAGTCAATGATCCACCTATCATGATTTTTAATAGTTGGAATTTGTCTCTTGATCGTCTTACAAATAAATGAAGTATATCCCCTTTCAATATTGATTTTTTTCTATAATTAGTAGCTGTGAAACCAGCCCAAATGGAATTTACAACTCAGGAATCCCATGAAAGACTCACATTTAGATTATGCATGGTATCCATCGATCACCTGATATTGATTCCTCCATCTACAATTGGAATTTCCAACCAAGACAACAATGCCTAGTGGTAATGCCCTTCCACATGAGAATCTACGATAAAAGATCATAATAGAGCCTTGATCTTCATGATGATAGTTTTTGATAACTTCATGATGACTATAATATGGATATGGATTTGTGAAAAAATACAATTAATCAGAGTGATTCTATCAGTTATGGATAAGTATTTTTTTCTAATTATTAATACAGTTAGTCGCCTTATCAAACACCTTATCCAAATGATGAATATGTCATGTCCTCTAAGATATATGGGTTTCTAAATATTCCATTGGAATATTCCATATATGGATACAAAATCTTGAAAAAATAAATGTTTCATGAATCTCCATGTAGGACTTTAAGAAAAAAAAATTTGACTTTTAATATGACTAATAACGTAAACATCTCACATATTTAACCTTGTTGGGCATCTGAGCTCACCCTATTTATGTTTCCATCCTTACATTGTGAAGATATGTATTATTGTTTTTTTCTATGAAAGGGTGAGAGGAAAGAACAACCTAGTGTGAGATATTATATCTCACTTATGTACTAGTGGTTATGTTTCCATGATTCCAAAGTTGGTAGACTAGTATGGACTTTGGGCCTTGTTTTGAATAATGTATTTAGAATTCTAAAATTATATATTTTATTTTAATGTTTGAAAATACAGGTTCTATGTAGTTTATATTATATAAAATCATTATATAAACATTGTAATATATGTGGATAAACCATTAATGAGAACTCTAATGAAATTTCTAAGGATAAGTATAAAGACAAGTAAAAGTATATAAAAATATTGTGGAATTTTGTTAAAAAAAATAATGTGAGTGTTTCCTTAAAAAACATTCATGTATGTATACTAAAAGTGGATAAGGATTTGGAATATATATACATAATGTTACAAACTATTAAAAGGTATATCCAGCCTAACATAGAATAACATGGTACCGAACAATGAGACATGATGCATACCTGGTTTGGCACTCCTAGGAGAAATGCTTTAGGAATTTACAAGCACTTAACAAAATAAAATTAAGGATTTAAAGAGAATATAGTTATGTACGACCTAGGATAAACCTAATGTGTCATAAATGAAGGGATATTTCATTATTTGGATATCCTATAAGTATATTTTAATGATTATATGGTTTAATTCTAAGATAATTGTTTTTTACTCTTTGTTTTTTGTTTTAGAAAATGGCTAGAACCTGAAGAAACCATGTTTATGGTTATTTTGATAGATAGTGAAGTGAATTTCCCTTAGATCAACTGAATACAATGTGATATGGAATGAAAAATATTGTTTCTATGCTCACCAAAATATTTCATGATATTATTCATATAGACTTAAAAAGAGAAAAAGATGATAAAAAATTCCATTGAGTCCTTCATAAGAAAATGTAACACATACTTAAGAGGGTATTCTGATCATCCTCTTACTGAATAATGGATCAATAGTACTAAAAATATATTATCCATTATCCAGTTTTTAGTGCATTAGTATTTACTTCTAGCTGCTAATTACTTAGAAGGTGAAGCATACCATCGGTTGACTCTAATCAAGAATGTGATGCCACAAGATTAAATTAAATCCCTAGATTGGGATAATTTTGAGAACATATTTTTCAATTGGGATATTCCTCTATTTCTTCAAACCATGATGGAGATGGAATTATTTGAGTAGAATAAAAGAGATTATAAATCTATTGGTACTTAAGAGGAAATTTTCATGATACATGCAAGGTATGCTTCCTGAATTATCATCCAACATGAAAGTAATGTTGATAGGTTGTACCATATATTAAATCCAAGTCTTAGAAGTTGGTTGGAAATAAGACACATTATAATCTTTTAAGATTTTTTGTGTTGTGGAAACAAGGTTGAAAAAGATGTTGGAGCCACGTATCAATCAGATGCTTTTTACAAGAAAAGGAATATGTAGTTTAATTGGAAATCTAAAAACTGATAAGTGAAGAAGAAGTAAATTACATTATGATTTATATGTGTGATGAAACAAGGAATAAATTTATATAAGGGGGTCTAAAAATGTTTTTTTCGTGGACGAGAAGGCCATAATGCATTTTATTACTGAAGTGATTGGAAGATGTTACTAAACAATGTGAATGGAGCTACACATGATGCACCTCCAAATATTCAGTGCTACAAGTGTTTAGAGAATGGGAATTGTTGTATGTGTTTTGCAAACCCAAGGGTTGTTGATGATGATCAACATAATCTACCACTTAATCTATGGTATAATGGTAAATCTCATGAAATATCTATTTCTATGTAGGTGTCTGATAATGACATGGTTAATGTTACACATACCATCCAGTCTATAATGGATAATTTTTTAATTTATTCTAGACACACCCACTCTTTATTAAATAAATAGTTTGATAAGGTTTTTATGATTCCCCCTAAACTATTATATTTCAAATTCAAAGATAATCCCTTAATGGTAGGATGCTTGCATCCCATGTTAATGATTCCTCTCAAGTTGAGGTTTGTGGGAATGCACCTCCTTCATGTCTTTTCATTCATCCTTTGGTTAAATTTGAAATAATCATAGGTATGTATTTACATTATCTTCAAAAATTACATATAAAAAATGGATAAATGGAAGGTTATTTATATATTTCAAAACCTCTATTTATTGGAAATCAATGTGATGATCTTAATTATCATCCTGTGGCGATTGAATATAGTTTGTGGGGAAAATTTCCAATATATAAGGGTTACTAATCTCAAATGGTTTGGGTGAAAATTGACATCAATGATATGACTATTTTTGGAGAGTTCGTGCACTTAATTCCAAAATAGTTAACTAGACTTCCACTAAAATGTGATGTTGAGTTCCTAGTAGAACTCATGTATTGTTCCACAATAATTTCAAGGACTCTTTAATCAATGGCCCTGATTGGGATACATTAATTGAAGAATAAACTCAAATAAATCCTTGATAAGTGATTCATTCAGACAACTATGTCTCTTTGGGGCGCACCTATTATTTTTTTAAGAAAGATAGATAGATGTGACATTGTACTAATAATCATGAGTTGAAAAAGGACAAAATTAAAAAAAGTATCATTTTCCTTGTATTTATGACTAGTTTGATAAATTGTTCATACATTAACATTATTCCACGATTGAATATCATTCTATTTTACATCAATTGAGGTTCATGAAACATGATATACCCTAATCAAAAATGCATATCAGGTATAGAAACAAGGAATATATAGACATTCCTTTTGTTATTACAATTTTACTAGCTGTCTTTATGGATTTTTTAAATACAGTATTTAGAGATCATCTTGAGCAGTTTTCGGTAGAAATTATAAATGATATTCATATCTGTTAAAATAGTAAGAAAAATGATGAAGATCACCTAAGGATTGTACTAATGAACCTATAGAATGAAAAAAATACGAAAATTTACAAAGTGTGACTTTTGGATGCAAAAAGATTCATTTCAAGGTCACATAATATCATGATATGGAATAGAAGTAGATACATCAATGTTGGTGGATATTTAATGCTTTCCTAGAGCAACAAAGAAGACTAAGATCCCCAGTTTTCTTGGTTTATATAGATATTATTGGGGATTTTTGGAAACAATTTTAAGATAATATAATCATATAATAATGATAACTCCTAAGGGTTCCATGTTCCCTTGGACATATGAATGTGTTTAAAATTTAAAGGAACTGAATAGAAGGTTAGTCAGCACCCATATTCATATATTAGCATGTTTTGAAGAGAAGTTTTTTTTAATATATATTGATGCATCAATGAAGGGATATGGATGTTTCCTTAAAAATAATAACATGTTTATTCTTATGATTCTCATCAATGAAATATTCATGAGAAAAATTACCCAAATCACAATTGAGAGTTATCCATGATAATTTTTTCATTAATGATATGGATGAATTATCATTATGGAGAAAAATGAGATATATAAACCAATCATAAAATTTTGAAATATATATTCCTTAGGAGGGAGTTGAACATGTTCCAGAGAACATCGTTATAGTTGATAAACGATTATGAATTCTTAATAAAGCCAATGCTTTAAGTCAAAAGGATCATGTTAGTGTATCCATGAAGAGGAATGAAAATTCTCTAATAGTTATGTATTTGAAAATCATAGACATGAAAATAATGAATGAAGGGGAAGAATAATATCTTTATCAAATGAGTGTTTAGCACTCAATCCATGTAAAGATTAAGGATGAGCGGAAGGAAGATGTAGGGATTCAAAAGAACACTAGAAATGATCCCACGTTTAAACATGATCATGATGAAATGATAAGTTTTAGGAACCATGTATGTGTTCTTTTAATAACATATTTTAAGATGTAGATATTGGAGGAATATCATTGTTGTTAATTATCTACCAATACAAAAGTATGAATATGTATGGTGATTTTAAAGAATAATTCTGGTGGGATGGAATGAAGAGAGATAATGGTGAGTTCTTATCTCGGTGCTTGGTATGTGAGAAAGTTAGGGCTAAAAGGGATAATTCAAATGGGATGTCTCATCCATTACCCATACTGGAATGGAAATGGTAGTATGTAAGTATGGATTTTAACATTAGACTACCCAAAAACTCTAAAGTAATTAAAACTCTATAGGTGGTAGTTAATCGTCCTACTAATTTTACACATTTTATCAATATGAGAGAAGAATTATCTTTAGATCAACTTTCCAAAATATACGTTAAAGAAGGATTAAGGTTGAATGGATTACCACAATACATTACATAATATTAGGATCTGAGGTTCAACTAAATGTTTTGGTGATGTCTTTAGAAAGAACTTGATGAAAAATTGATATTCTTCACTGCTTTTCATCCTCAGAAACAAGGTCATCCTGAATGAACAATTCAAACCCTAAAAGATATGAGGATGTATTATCCATTGGACTGAAAATTTTGTTGGGATCAACACATTCCTCTAATTGAGTTTTTTTTACAATATATTTCACTCAGGCATTCAAATGGAACTATATGAAGCCCTATATGGGAATAAATTTAAAGATCTAACATGCTGGGATAAATTTGGAAATATAATGCCATTGGGACTTGAGATCACAGAAGATATTGAAGGGAATTTTAGAAATATTCAACAATATATGAAAGAAGTTAATAATTGGTTGAAATTTTATGCTGATAATCATTCACATGATCAAGAATTTGAATTCAGTGAATCAGTGTTGGAATGAATATCTCCCTACAATAAGGTTATTTGATTTCAGAAAAAGGTAATATAAGACTTTGGAATATCATTACCATTGATATTCTTGATCGTATTCATATGGATGAATATCACTTGGGATATTGAACAAATATCTCTAAATTTCATGATGTGTTCCATGTATCTCTGTTGGGGAGTACATACTTGAACCCTCACATAAACTGAACTGAGAGGTCATATCAATGGAGACAGATCATTCTTATGAGAACCAACTAGTTCAAATTTTGGATCATACAAATAAGGTTTAATGAAATTAGGCCACTAACCTGGTTAATGTTTTGTATAGAAATTACATGTTAGAGTACGCTATGTTGGAACTTGATGATATTATGGGGAAATTGTATCCTAACATGTTTTTTAATCTAAGGACAAATTTTGAGGGACATTTTAATTTTACGGTGGTAGAATGTAACACCCTGAGTTTTTATAGACCATTTCAAAATGAATTAATTACCATTGATATCTTACATTACACAAAAGTAAAAAAATTATTTTCACGTAGCATTGACTATGTGTACGTTACATGTTTCACCGACCTACCATACATTACACGCAATTATGACTTGGCATACATTATAAGAAATAATAAGTTTCTATGAAACATCATTTTATTGTTATAATTAAATAAAATATATAATTATAAAATAGCCATTAAAATTAGTAATATGATTATTGATATCATTTTTTTTAAAAAAATTAACAATGGTTTTATATAAATAAAACATGTTGATAATGATATTTTGGGTAAAGTCGTTATATGTTTCAAAATTGATTTTTTTAAATTGAACTACATGTTCGGAACATATATAAAAAATAATAAAATTTATTTTATAGAGTTAATAAATATTTATTGATATAATAAAAATAATTGTTTAACATAGAATGTCTAAATCATATTATGTTTAATTTTTTTGATTTTTTATAGAAGCATATTTTTAGATGAATAGTTAAAAATACTGAATATTAATTCAAAACTAGTTTTCATCAAATGTATTTATAATGTTAAATTATATTTGAATTATCTTAAAATTTAATGTACATAATATTTTAATAAATTAATCCAAAGTAGTTCATTGGAATAATTTTTACTTTTAAATTAGGTATAAAATCATTTCACACTTGATGATGTTTTTAATTTAAAAACCCACACTACTGTGTTGTTGACTAGATACAATTTAAATTATTTTCTTACAATTATATGATTTAAAAATAGAAAATTAGATTCCATAATAGTAATCATCCTAATTTATAATTTTTAATATTTTCAACATGGGTTTCACCAAAAATATTACAGAATGTAATTTAAACTAATCACAACAATTAAGGTAACATTAATCATAATAAGTGAATAATCCATAATATTAAGGGTAAAATGACCTGTACACTTTTCAAAGATAGATTTTATGGACATATTTGGATACTTTACTACCTATTATATTATGTGGTATGTCTTTGGATACACATGACATGATAAAAATTTGGGTGGATTTTCTTTGCTTAAATTTTACAAGAGTGCCTCTCCTCCCCGATTCAAAAAGGGCCCCCTATCCCTCCACTTTCTCACACATCTAAAGCCACATAAGATCATATAATAACTTCTAAATTAACTTCCCTAAAACCCTACCGCCTCATTTAATCCTAAAATTTCAAATAAAGACATCCAAGGAATCCCATTGGTGGAGACAGAAAGAAGTTACCAAAAGAAGATGCAACATCATTTGTTATGCCCCCTTCTTGTACTTTATATCTCCCACACCATAGCTCTACTTATTTAATGATTTTACAAAAAAATTGTTTCCTCAATATAATAATATGATGTTATGAAATGTTTTCTACATAAACATACACACACATCCATCTAATGGGTAACAAACATACTATTTATATCTATGATTAACTACTACCTCACGAAATGATGATTGTTCATTTTAAATCTACCACATTAAAGAGTTGGGAACTCTGATTGAAAATATATATATATATGAAAAAGATTATATATATAATTTTATTATACTTAATTAATTCTTTTACAAGAAATTCCTTTATTCTTATATTCTTTTGTAAATATGATAACATGGTTTGTGGATTGTCAACTACCACCTCCTCAAAATGATGTGATTCATTCACACCCTACATTGAAGGTATTTAGAATGTGTTTTGTGAAATTATATGATATATATTATATGATAATAATTATTTAATAATTATATAAATATATATAAATATATATAAAAATATTTCTTTTCTTTTCTTTCTTTCAATACAGTAATAAACAGAAACATCGTTCAGGTTTTCTTACGACATACTATCTCCATGAATGGTGTACTCCAATACATACTTTTATAATATATATATTATTATAATAAAAATAATCTTGTTAAAAACAATGTAAATTTTATTGCTATATATTTAATTAATAAAATTAATAATAGTTTGTAAATGAAATTTTAATTACCCTAATAAT
The DNA here is from genome assembly GCA_963277665.1 of Viscum album. Lineage (NCBI taxonomy): Eukaryota > Viridiplantae > Streptophyta > Magnoliopsida > Santalales > Viscaceae > Viscum > Viscum album. The sequence goes on from OY728131.1 coordinate 138,169,872, forward strand.
ATAACTAAGAGTGTCATAATAGGTGTTTATTAAGTTTGGCTTCCATCTACTTAGTGATGTTCAGGTCATTCCCAATGTTCCCTTTTATTTTTTTTATTCATAGGTGTTTCTATTTCATAACCAATTCCACTTATAGTATACATACATTGATGTATTTCTTGGAAAAGCTTCATAATACCTACCTTAATAAAAAATTCATATGTTTTTCTACAATAATCCTTTATGTCTGTCATAAGGATATGATCCATAATATATTTTTTATTTAACATATTCACAAGGTTTATAATAAAAATAATATGAAGAAAAATTCAAGAACCATTAATCTAGTAACCTAAAGCTAGTGTCTACTTTATTACATTTTCATAGGATACAATAGTTCAAAGATGAAAGGACTGAATTATTTATTAATCACTATGAACTAGACACATACATGATACCAATTTTATAATGGTAATAAAAAATTAAAATAAAACATAAAAATATAAAATGATCCTAATCCTATAGACTCATTAAAATATTTCCTATCCATATCATGGGGAATGGAAAAAACAATGGTGGGCTAAAATATTTTGAAAGGGTAAAATACTATGGAGGCTACCATGAATCAATAAGGCATATTCAATACAACCTAGTGAACCACTAAACAAAAATTAATTTTAATCAATAACATAAATATCATTATTAGATTAAGAATAAAAATTATATATTGATAAATAACTGAACATACATTACATATAAACAATAATTTGACTATTGTAATTTGATAAGGTATATTCAGTATGGAAAGAAAAATAACTGACATCACATGTCACTTAATCAATAAATTTAGAATGAAATGAACCCATTTATAATATAAATTAAAAATATATTGGCAAAATAAAAATTAATAAATTATAATCCAAGGAAATACTTAATTATTTTAAATAATGATTTCATGTATCATTATACCCCTATATAAAGTACCTTTAAAAATAAAATATTAAACTACTTTTAAAAACAAATCTTATTTGTCCAACTGATTTGTGTCAGGAGACCTATGAATCCATAAAGGGTATATTTATAGTTAGGACAACTAGTAACAACAATTACAAAGAGTTATTTACATATCAAGTTATTTATTTTTTTCATGAATCAATATTCTTTAACATCAAATATCCTTATTGAGTAATGAATACAAGTATATCAATATTTTCCCAGCTATTAAAATTATATTCAAAGAAAAAAACTGTATTTTATAATATTATATGGTTTAGAAAAAAGTATTATATTCAATACAATAAAATATATATTAAAGTGAAAAGTAATTTCTTAGTAAACATGATTATAATAAATTTATTTTTTTAAGAGACGGAAAATATCCCCAAATAATGTGATATTGTACACCACTTTTTACCTCTTTGGTGAATTTTTAATTATAACATTTAGACAAATGAAATTGAAAAGAAACATTAATAATAATTAATAATTAGTTAATTGATTTAAATACATCAATGATAATTATATAAACTTTATAATTGTGGATAGTTTAATGTTTAAAAATATTTTATAATGAAATTAACGTTTGAATGAAATCCCTTACTTCTTGCATTTATTTAATTGAACATGATTTGACATACTATATAATGTTTTATGAATTATATTAATTTTTAATGAACCCATAATATTAATTTTATAATTAATGTATATGATCATATTATAACATGTTATCAACCATTTATCTATAATATATCATTATTTTCATTATTTTAGGCATTAATAGCCTAGTGTTATCATTTGTGTTTTCTCACGAATGATCCAGTTCATGTATATAGGATATAAATATATCAACTCTAGAATTTTAATAATGTTATATATATCCTATTTAATCATTATATATGTTATTATAACCCCTCTTAAAAGGTGTCCATGTGAAATGGATCGCATACCCTCGTGGAGATGGTGGGTCGTACGTACACATGAGTTGTGATGTCATTCCCTTATCTATTGAATAGGTAAGGAATTATATGATACATTAATTTTCATGAATTGATAAAAATCCATATATGTCACATAAAGTCATTAAAATTTCTTTATTACCTTCCATTTAAATAATATGTGAAAGAAAAATCATATCACTTTCTGAGGTGGTAGTTAGCCTAAAATATGAGAGACAATATTGTATTTTAAATAAAAAGAAAATTAAGAATGATTTGTGATATTTTAATTAAAGAATAATAATTATATTATTAATATAATATATATATATACACATTAAACATATCTTTGTATCTTCCTATAAGAGGTGTTTATGGAAAACGAGTTACATCGGTTCACAAGGTGGTATTCTGTTGTACACCCAATCAAAATTTGTTTTATCACTTTATGAAATAGTTGATGGATATAGGTTATTAATTTTACATAATAACAAATAATTTCAAGGTATAAAGTATTTTATTTATAATAAAAATATTTAATAACATTTAAAGGTGGTGAAAGAATAAATAATATAAAACTGGTCATTCAATAATAGTACTTATTCTTCAGATAACCTCTTGTGGAATGCACCAAATTCCATCCATAGATGGATTTAAAATAAAAAAGAGTGATGTTTTACTTTTATGGTATTATATAAAAAATTTGGGGTATTAATTTAATTATTAAAATTCATTTTTATGTGTACAACAAAAAGGATAAGGGGTGGCCTTTTATAAGAATTGGAGAAGAAAAATATGAAATGCTTTAAAAGAATCATTTATAAACACATCTTATCATTACCAAATACACCCAAATAGATAATTATTGGAACTTATATGTTCTATGGTAAACATATATTCATTAAATTTGTGTGGTATAAGTTGGTAGGTCATTTTAAGCCCTATCATTTTAGTTTAAACATAGGTAATCTTGGTTTTACCTCACTCACTGAAATTATTTTTAACTTTTTTATCTATTAATAACAGTAAAATGTCATTTATAATTATTATATTATATAAATTATTATTATTACAAATATGGATTTTTTTTAAATTCAATTAATATATTTGTAATAATCCAATATAAAATTATACCGATAGATGCGAGGAAAAGGAGGGTTTCTGGAGGAAAACTTCTCCTATATATATAAGGTTTTAGTATCCTATTTAAATATGCACCTAATTCTATAAACATGAGTTTTATATATTAAATTATAAATGAAATCATTTAATTTAAAAACAATTTAAAATATAATTTATCTTGGTAAAAAATATAAATGAAATTATTGTTTTCAATAAAATCATTATTTTATACAATTCATCAATATATTCACCATTTCAGAGAAATTCCAAAAATTCACCCAAATATAATTTTTATTTTATGATTCAAAAAATAATATTACATTAAAAACTTATATTTTCTAAAATATAAATAAAATAAAATTTAATATATGTGTTTAAATATCTACTAGGCATCATTTTTAAAAGATACAAATTTTTAAAAAACATTCATTTTTTTCATTAAAAATATTGTTCTTTTATATATAATTAATTTGAAACCATAATTTTCAAAATATAGTTTGTCAAATTCATACCCAACTTCTTATTGGCTAGGTTAGAATTGTCTTGTTGAAATAATAAATTAATAGAGTGTCACATTAAATATATACATTGTGTTTGGTGAACTAAAATGTATAAAAAAGATTGAATTTATTAGAAAGGTAACAAATTGGAAGTATCATGACATTACACAATCAAAATGAAAAATCTGTAAGAAATAATATAAGTACTGTTTCATCCATTAAACGCATCTTATAAATCAAAAGGAAATGCTTTTTTTTTATAGAGAAAACCCTTGAGCCACATAGTTTGTGGTAATCATGGGTCATACCTTTTATTCAATTAGTGGGTTCTCTTTCTTAGTAACTAGATATAGTTTACCCTCATGTAATTCATGATTCTTTTGAATAATATATTGGAACAAATACAAATATGGTGAAATTTCATGATCCACCTACTTACGAACCCACAGAGTAAGATGATAACCCTTCCATTAATCTCCAGGATGAATCATTATCAATGACCTTAATGATTAATGGTACACCCATAGAATGATAAGTCTAAGGAAAATATATTTTTTCAATGATAAAATCTGAAAGGATCAATGTCCTATAATTAGGTGATTTTCCTTAAATCATATAATTTAATTTTCATCTCATAGTATCTAACACATGTTATTTCCACTTTTAAATGTAGTAACCTTGGACATGGGTGTGAAGGTGAAGGAATAAACATTTATCCCACACCCCAACCACTAGTGAATTCGAAAATTAGAATTATTTATAGACTTTTATTATTATTGGGTGATTAATATATATATATTCATATTCCTTTAGTCTTTGAGTACATTTCTACTTCTATGATCAGTTCTAAATCTGATGAAGAGTCCCAAAATGTATGATCAAACCCTCATAGATATGTTTAGAGAGTAATATAGTGGATAGTCCAAAGAATCTCATGAATGGTCTACCTCCAAATATCCATATGCTTCTTTTAAATTATTTAAATTCTAGTATTTCGTAGAATAAATTATCAACTGATCCATTATGTCATAAAGTATATCATTTTGAAGTATGAATAGGAAGTGGAATAAATAATAAATACTTTTCCATGAATTATTATTGATGAAACTAAATAACCCCAAATATTGTTTTCTCCCTAATAAGTAACGTTATTTGAGGAAGTTAATAATTAGAAGCATCTTGATGATAAAAAATCCCTTCAAGTGGATCAATTTAATTGACATATAAATTTCATTAGAGATTGTATAGTAGAGAACTAATGATTTTTTTTGAAAATATAAAGAATATAGAGAGAATTAAGTTTACAAAGGAAAAACTTCATCACATTATTTATGAATCCATGGTTCCAGAGTTGGACAGACTTCAAAATAATTTAAATAAATCCCCAAAAGTAGTCGATTAATTCAAAGAATTTATATAGGTCTACGTGAAATATATCTTCTTAGAGAGACACAAACTTATGTATATTACTATAATTCCCCTTTCAAAATGATTTATAATCATTCTTTCCTATCCATATCAATTATTTTATTATTTTTTCTTCTCAATATTCTATACTTGATAATCTTTGAACCTCTTAGAAATAAATAATATAGAAACTATACCCATATGAACATTTGATGTAAATGATATAAGTCCAATCCTGATCTCTCAAAACAAGAGTTGTAATGAATGTTTCTTCATTGAAATTTGATCACAGATGGTTTTGTAACTATGTAGGCATATATACATATTTACCATCACCATATAATCCATTCATACAATTTATATATAAAAATTCATTTCATCTTAGAAGTCTTCACTTGGATTGGTATATGCATATTTACCAACATATTGTACTAGGGAAGGTCCATTATGATATAAAAAAATGATTTCATCAAAGGCACATTCTAATATATGTTAACAATAATGTATAACTTCTTCACACACAATATTAAGTTCAAGAATATGAAAAATATGAGACTCAAAAACTATAAAATCATAAAAAGATATATTAGAGTTAGGATTCGAATGTTTAAAAGGACTAAATTACCATAACATGAACATTTATTATGATTTTAACAAATTAAAAAACAAATATTATAAAAATACGAGTCCATTTATATTACATGAGATAAGGGGAATTTCATTCCATTAAATACGAAATACAAATGAAAGTAGCGTTCATGCGTACATACAGATTACTGTCTCCATGAATGGTACATTTCATTTCTTACCACTAGATGTTATGTAATATTATAAATGCATTTATATATTGGATATAAAGGATATATATGACATATACATCATGAATATAATTCTATATATAATGGATATTTTACCCCATGAAGAACTTGTAATTATAAGAAGTTAATTTCTGACTCAAGTACCAAATATCAACAAAACAACCGTTATTAACATAAATATTAACATAATGGTCATAAAATGGCAATAATTTATATAAAAGGAATAATGGACATGAATAATGTTCTTAAGCAAGTATAAATTAACTCTAGTTTATTACTCAGGAGATTAAGGAACGATCGAGTCAAGTCGGACATGAGGTGAGGGACTTCGTATCAATCTCCATTCATTGAGGCATATTTTGTTTTATACACAGCTTTTTTATATTTTGTATATAACCCTTTGACTTTTACGTTTATTCAAAAGGAATCATTTTTATACGAGGCATTTTACTAAACGAAAAAAATGAATGGTTTATTTTTATCGTACGTATGCGGTGACAACAAATTCTCCACCGCCGTGACCATTATTTGAGTTTCGGCTCCCTCTACAAGCCATAACTTTTTTTAATGAAAAATAAATACAAAGTTTTACTTTTCTTTTATTTTGGTATTGAAAATGGTTTTGATAATGTTTCGATTATATTAATGTGTTGTATTGATATCTTGTGATTGAAATGTGGAAATATTATGTTTCATTTATGCATGTTTTATATGATATGATTATGTTATGGTTCTTGGCCATTGTTTATTATATGTTTAATACTTTTCATATGAGGAATGAATTGGACTTAATATGTGACGGGTGGAGCCCACTATAGCTCCTTGATGCATCGGTAGGTCTCATGAGACAAACTAGTGTCTTGGCACGAGGCCTTGAAAAAATCTTATTTGTAGTCTTGGCACGAGGCCTTGGCTACGTGGTTATGATAGTATGACATTATGCATTCCATCATTATGAAAGTGGTTATTGATATTTCATTTGATTATTCGACTAGTATAATATCCATGTGAATATGTAAATGGAATTATTTCATTTTATCATTGCCATATTATGCTCTAGTTTAAGTTTAAAAGGCTTTTTTATACACTTCCATTAATGTTTATGTTTATTTATGAATGTTTCCGCTCTATTGTTATCACTGCTAAGAATCTGAGCTAACCCCTTTCAATGTTATAATTTTTCCCAGGATGTGAAGAAATATTTTATGACTGACCTGTTGGGATAGTCTGAAGGGGATATGAGTGTGGACTATGGAGACCATGTTATTGTAGTTTTCTCAAATTATAATGTAATGTAACATTTATGAATGTATCTATTGTTTCCAAAGCTACTAAAGTAATCGGTCTTTCGAGACTTGATCTTTTGTGATCATGCCAATTTTCCGTAACAATGCACCAACTCTGGGAAACTGTGGTCAGGGCATTACAGTTGGTATCAGATGTAGTTTAGTACTAACTTTGGAAGCTAGATTTAGATAAACTCGGATTAGAGAACATATCCCTAAGAAATACTTTTAGGATTAGTATAGACGAACTTCCTAGAATTTTGGTATTATAGAGATTTTTTGAGTTTTCCGAGCAATACATCCCTGTCTGGATACGATCTGGTAGAGGCAGCTCTGGCACAGATGTACCTAGGGGTGAAACCCAAAAACACCACTTTGAGCTAGCCTTGAACGAGAACTGTTTCATGATATCGGGCCTTGATGCACTCTTTTTTACGACACTCTCGGAGGATATGCTTAGGATAATTTATGATTTCTTTACAAACCATTATTAAGGGTTTATGATTATATACTTCCTCAAAAAAAATTTATGAAAATGGATTATATCCATAAACTGTTCAATTTATGTTAGGTGTATGGAAAGTTTGTTATTTTGTATTTTGATTCATAAAATAATCTAGTTTATACCATTTTATAGAAATGGCGCCCAGTAGAAGGAATGTGAACTCCGAAAATACATATGATCCAAAGAGTAAGAAGGATCATATCTTTCATGGTATTAAGCTGACATTTAGAAGGTAAATAGTCTCCCATGTTTTCTCAACATATGAAGAAAAAGTATCTTGTGTTAATAAGATAAGTAAGGAATTCTATGAGTCCTATGGATTTGAAGGTAAGCAATAGAATAAACGAATGAAAGAGAGGATGACAGATAAATGGAAGAGGGAAAAGAATATTTTTCCAATATGTGATAACTGTGGGAAGAAACACTTTGGAAGTTTCCTGAATGGAATGGGAGTTTGTTATAAGTGTGGAGGAAAAGGAAACCAAGTGCGTGACTGCAAGGGTAAGAAAAAGGATTCAAATGTACAATGCTTCATCTTCAAGGAGTGGGGACACTACCTAAACCAATTTCCAAATCATCAGAGTATTCCCCAAATGATGCTATTAGATAATAATCAAGTTATGATACTACCACAGATGAGGGGGAATAATTAGAGTTCTTATGTTGTTATTGAAGAATTATGTCATTTGAGTGTTGTATCAACGATGTACTGGTTATAAGAATAATGTGATATATATAAGGATTGTGCTGCAGTACTTGTTGTTTTCATTATGGTTTTAATATTATGAAGGTAATCATATTTTTATTATGTGACAATAAGAGAAACATTACTTTGTTTGGGGAATCTGATGAATTGATTTTGGAATTTAGAGACCTTTTAAAGAATGTCTACACAGAGGTATTTTGGATAACTATAAAAGTTGGAATGGATTAAGTTTAACTTTGGATAATATTTTTTAATGTTAAAACATTTCTGAAGATAATTTTTGGAATATTATAATACTAAAGTTTTTGGAAAAGGACAACCTGCAGGTTGGGGGATAACCCATCCCGTCGGACAAAGCTGTAGGAATCGAACCCTCAACCAGAGTGCGACATGCCATTATTACCTACCACTAGCGCACAGAATGTCCCTGGTTATTACAAAATAGTTTTCCTAATATAAATGGTATGTGTTAATATTTTTATCTTTGTATGATTAGGATGAATATAATATTTTTTGATTCTATTATCTTTTTGAGTGAAAGATGGGTTTGTGGTAAAAATTTATTAAAGAATGAAAGTCTACATGACAAGTATGTATATTTCCTTATGTTCTTAGTCAATCTCCTAAATAAATTCCTCAACTTTATGAAAGGTAACTTAAAACAAAAACGTTGTCAGTTAACTATTCCTACTGGGGAATTAATGATTGTTTAACAAATCACAAGTTTGTGATTTTCTTGTAGTTAACTTCTTCCTAATCATGTTTTATAAAACACTCCATCAGACCTTGATGGATTGTTTCCCCTCCATATCCATGTTTTTATATAATCCTAGTATGGGCTATCTCGGGTGACCTTTGTACTTCTCTTTCTTTCTTTTAAAGTTATATTTTTATTAACCCTATTTTGGATATGGGTTTTCCACAAAGTTATTTTCTACATTGAACCTTTTATTTTAGAAGAAGAATATAAAATTTCAAGGACAGAATTTATTTAATGAGGGGATAATGTAACCCCCCAAGCTTTCAAGATACACTTCTCTTTTAATAATGCAATAGCTTGCATTGTACGCAAGTTCGAGATTCTGACACACTGCGACCAATCCAAGTAGCCGTAATGAATGGTAATACCCACCTTTTGAAATTATATAAATTTTATATTTCAAAATGGTATTCATTTTTGGATTTGGAATATCGAAATTAGACTATGTTGATATTTTGGTATTTTTATGAGAACTTCCCATTTTCGATGAATAGTAAAAAAATACATAAAAACAACTTTTTTAGTCAAAAACATTTATAGTGATAAATTATACTATTGAGTGGTTTCAAAGTATAATTATAATATAATTTTACAATTTTATCCAATGGTGGCCATTATAATTAATTTCACTTTACAATTGGACATAAACAATTGTCAATCATTTGATTGATATTGTTTCTTAAAAACATGCTATTTGTTTTGACAGCAAGAATTAAATATAAAAATAATTAAGGAAACTTTTACATTTTGAGTTTGGTAAAATGGACATCATTTTTTAATTTGGAATATCAAATATTGGTTAGAGTGATTTTTTGGTATTTTTCTGAAAAACATCGATTTTTTATGAATAGTGAACCACTAAGTGGTCGTTAAAAAACCGATTTTTCGTTTAAATTAAATTTTTCCACCTCTGTGATTTTAATTTCAAAAATCTGACATACATCATTTTCATTAGGAAGTAAAATTTGGTTAAATGGGATTAAAATAAATTTTGGTGAATAGTAACGTTTATGTTCTATTAATCGCGATTAAAGGTACTTAGTGTAATTTAAGGTAAATTTAGTGTCATAATAATATGAAATTACCTTTACACTTGTTCTACCCTTATTGGATGAGTCATTTCCGACCAATACAATCCATGAGTCAACTTGTGGACCCCATAGAGCCACTTGGGTAAAAAATGACATTAATAACTTTTTATTTAAATAAAAATAAAATTGTCACAAACATTTGTTGTTTTACTAGAACAATTATTACATGGGGTTATATAAGTTAACTTTTAGACTATAAATATTCATTGGAAATATAAAAAGATTTAATACATCATGGTAATTTTATTTATAATTTTTAGACATTAAATAAATTAAATTTTTTATGACACCATGATGATGCATCGATTACCTCATTAATTAATGATTTAAATAAAATGAAAATATAATGTAAAATATAAGACTTAAACTTTCCAAAAACATATTGGATTAGTATATTTCGAACCCTTATAACCTTATCCTCGATATATATAATTCTGGGACATTTGAAATTCGAAAATCACTTCATAATAATGTAACACTTCATGACTTTACAAGAGTGCCCTCCTCTCCTTTTATAAAAGGCCCCCACCTCTACCACCTTATTCACACCATCAAAGCCATTTGGATCGGCCAACCTCTTCCCAAATACTCTCTCAACTTCCCTATATTACTCCTAGAATTTTCAATTTGGGCAGAAGTCTTCCCACGGAAGCCTTTGGCTCAAATCAAAAAGAGTTACCCGATTTTAAGGTAATGTCTTCTCTTATGTTATTTTGTTTTATTCCGCTTCTCCAACCCATTAAACTCTTTTTATTACTTTATTTTGTGACAAAAAAAGTATATTCAATATACTATGATGTTTTTATGAGAATTATTTGATTTAATCTTACACAAACCTTCATCTAATGGTTACTAAACATACTGTTTCTGTGGGTGGTGAATTACTGCCTCACGAAACGATGATTGTTCAATCTTCTTTTAACACCTCTCATGGTGGCCATTAATATGTCAATATGTTTATATATGATTTATATTATGTTTATGTTTTCCTTATGCTTCTATATTTTTCATATATGGCATACCGTTATGATTTCCATTATGGGTAAACGCGATAATTTCATTTTAGGAAATGCGGACTACCACCCCCTCAAAGCGATTTGAATCGTTAATGCCATATGTGGGACATATAAAGGATGTATTGAATGATATTATGTTTTATATTATACTGGAATTATAATATACCTTTATATCATTGTTCTTTCATTCCATTAAATATGAAATATAAATGAAAGTAGCGTTCATGCGTACGTACGGCTTACCGTCTTCATAAACGGTGCATTTCATTTCTTACCTCTAAATGTTATGTAATTTTATAAATGCATTTATATACTGGATATATAGGATATATATGATATCTACATCATTAATATAATTCTGGTTATAATGTATATTTTACCACATGAACAACTTGTAATTATATGAAGTTTATTTTTGACTCAAGTACCAAAGATCGACAAAATGACCGTTATTAACTTAAATAATTACATAATGTTCATAACATGGTTATAAGTGATATAAAAGGAATAATGAAATTGAAAATGGTTCTTAAGAAATTTGAAATTTACTCTAGTTTATTATTCAGATGATTAAAGAATGATCGAGTCTAGTCAGAAACGAGGTAAGGAACTTCGTCTCAATCTCCTTTCATTAAGACTTATTTTATTTTATACACAACTTTATTTTATATGGTGTATAAAACCCACTGAAATTTATGTTTATTCAAAAGGAATCATTTTTATACAAATATTTTTACTAAATTACAAAAAGGAATGTATTTTGTCGTACATATGCGGTGACAATGACTTCTCCGCCGCCGTGACGATTATTTGAGTTTCAGCTTCCTCTACAAGCCATAACATTTTTTAATGAAAAATAAATACCAAGTTTTACTTTTATTTTATTTTGGTATTGAAAATGGTTTTGATAATGTTTTGATTATATTAATGTGTTGTATTGATATCTTGTGATTGAAATGATTAAATATTATGTTTCATTTATGCATGTTTTATGTGATACGATAATGTTATGGTTCTTGGGAATTGTTTATGATATGTTTAAACCTTTTCATATAAGGAATTAATTGGACATAATAAGTGATGGGTGGAGCCCTCTATTGCTCCCTGATGCATCGGTAGGTCTCATTAGACAAACTATTGTCTTGGCATGAGGAGTTGACATAAACATATTTTTAGTATTGGAACAAGGCCTTGGCTACGTGATTATGATAGTCTGACATTATACATTCCATCATTATGAAAGTTGTTATTGATATTTCATGTGATTATTTGAATAGTATAATATCCATGTGAATAAGTAAATTGCATTATTTCATTTTATCTTTGCCATATTATACTAGAGTTCAAGTTTAAAAGGATTTTTTTATACATTGTCTTTATTGTTTATGTTTATTTATAAATGTTTCCGCTATATTGTTATCCCTACTGAGCATCTGAGCTCACCACTTTCAATGTTTTAATTTTTCCCAGGATGTGAAGAAATATTTTATGAATGACCTGCTAGGATAGTCTAATTGGGATATGAGTGTGGACTATGGAGACCATGTTATTGTAGTTTTTCACTTTATGATGTAATGTAACATTTATGAATGTATCTAGTGTTTCCAAGGCTACTAAAATAATTGGTCTTTCGAGACTTGATCTTTTGTGATCATTCCAATGTTACGTAATAATGATAAGACTATGGGTAACTGGGGTCGGGGCGTTACACATGAAGTTTGAATTCAAGTTCCCTATTATGAAATTACAAGAATTCTTTCTCTAATATACATTAAACAAGATTAACTGAGATAAAAGTCATGCCTATATTCAAATACCTCCTCCATGGAATATTTTAGGGATAAGATGTAATCAATAGTTTTTTATTGAATATCATGTTTTATTTATAATCTATTATTATAGTTTAATCTATTAATATAGTTAAAAAAGAATATAATTTCATATGAGTGAAACGTAGAAGTTCATTTTGGATTAAAAAACATCTTGTATCACCTACTACATCGACTAGTTTTGATTTGAAAAATTTAAGGAAAACCCAAGATCCTCTATTAAATAACCTCAGTGTAGTATTTAGATTCAGTATTTTTTCATATGAATAGTGAAGTAAATGTGAAGAGTTTCTAATAAACATTTAGCTGATAGTAGTTAATAAAATCATATATCCCCAACTTATAATAACTAATATTCTAGGGTAAATTTTGTTTACGATATTTTTCATTAGCTATAGAATCATGAATTTTGGTTGAACATTAGTATAAACCTATTGAAATAAATCCTCAAATTCCCTATGAAAATTTAATGATTACTGTGATTGGTAGTGATTCACTAGTAATTTGTATTAAATCAAGTCTACATATTTATATATAAGGGAATACAGTATAAAAATACATTTCCAGGCACAACATCCTAAAGATGATTCCTCAATATGTCATGATTAATAATATTATAATTTACTCTAATTATGAAACATTATAATCAATGTAAATAAATTTTTATGGTGCCTTACATATGACGACATGTTATAGGGTATAAGTCCCTAAACTAAATAATTTTATTCATAGAACTATCCTTGTTACTGTCAAAATGTCATATTTCTATATTATTCTCACCTTTACCAATAGTGCAGTTATAAAGAGGTTGAATACCAATCCATCATTGGTAGCATTGAATTGTACCATGAGACCCATATTCCCTAGGTGCACATGGATGGTTAATATAAGGAATTCATCATGGAAATCAATGGAAACTATGAAATAATGTAGTTGGAGTCCATCCCAGTTCTTAAGTGAACCACAATTTAATAGTGAAATTTACCTTCAAAACATGATTTTATCCTATCATAATCTCTCTAATGTATTGGGGAGATAATTTTTAAATCATGGTTTTATTCCTTTATTATATGTTCCATGATGACATAGTCAACTCTATTTCACATTAGTGAGTAATAACCCTCAAAATTCTGAATGGTGACGAACAATTTCTGAATAAAATCAATAATAGAGAATTATCAGTGGTGCCTTTGAATGACTATATTGTAGAAGAATTTTTTATTGGGAAACCACAATTTTTTTATTACCTCTAAAATGTAACTAATTGTTCTTATTTGAGTTTTCTAGAAAAAATCATAGGATGTCATTGAATCTCATCCTTTCTGAAAGCCCCAACTTTGAGAAATAAAAATATTGGCATATCCTTTATGGAATGAGTTTTCACTAAATTATTGGAAAGGAATTTCATCTTATCTTAAAATATATTTATTAATGGACAAGTAAGAACCATTAACATAGATTTAATATCTCTATCAAAGTCTAGAAGATGTGATAATTTTGTTATATAGTGATTGATGACTATAGGGAGTTCACCATGTTGTTTCCTTTATCATAGGTCTATGATAATTTTATGCCATTTAGTGACAACACAATTGTCCATGTCCATTTACAAAACAACCAATTAATTTTCTAAATAGGCTAAATTCATTCAAATGAAAGCTTCAATGACCATATCTATGATTGAGTTCATGATGTCCTACATCATTCATTGGTTTGAGTCCCCTTACACTCGTTTCTATGATAATGGAGCTAATGTTATTACCTTTAAATGATAAAAATGTGTTATAGTATTGTATACAGTATACCAAATATCCCACTATCATGATCCATGGAATGAATATATTGATGAATTAATTATAGTTTTTTATTAAATCATATTGAATATGGTTTGATATAAAAAATATATGGATCAACATGATCTCCAATGTAATATTATCATATCACACAATGAATCCAAATTACACCCTTCTAACCACATACTCCATGTTTTATAGAACATATGTACTGTTTTTCAAAATTGTTTATCTACCATTGATCATGATATCCACCTATTAAAAATTGATTCTAGATGAGGGATCCATTTTTTGTATTACTTTGTTGGAATCCCTTTAAAGAAATAAATGGATGGCATTGATTAATATTTAGGTACAATAGAATCATGTGGATGGAGAATCCAATAATAAGGTTTACTATATATCATTCATCTAGGGTGACCAGGTACATTAATGGATATTGACAATCTAACCATGTAGAAAATATCCAATTGTTTATCCCATGTGGTAATACCCCTTCACCATTTAGAATATTTAACCCAACGATGTGTAATCACTAATAATCATAGGGTTGAAGTACATAATTCCTCCCACCAATGCATTCGTGCAGAAAAAATACCATTCATAGGACATACTGGACCATTTATCCTGACTACATGACATTAAAATGCACAATATATTCTGTATCATCTGATTTAAATTGTATTGGTAATTCCTTACTAAATGATGTTAAACTACACTTAAATAATTTTTAATTAATTATTTAATATTGAATAGAACAATCCCAATCAAAACAGTTTTAATATTATAGTGACATTATCTTCACTAGAAGACCAATTTTTTTTATTTTACCTCTTTCCATAAAAATATTAAACTAATAAACAATTGGAGCATATATCTAATGGTACACCAATTTTATTCTGTTATTGGTCATCTAAAGTTAATCACATAAAATAATTCTATGTGGATTGATTCCAAAGTATTATGATATGTTGGGACATCTATATTTCTTATATACAGCTTAACTATGTTCTAATTTCAATTCAACCCAACGTTCTTGAAACCACCATGACTCACATTAGGTATCCAATAAAATAACAACACTTGGTTGATGCCATATTCAAAAATTCGTGAGGATATGGGTAATATCCATGAAAAGGATTAATATCCACAAAACTATATCTATCATGATTTTTATTTCAATTGATACATATTTACACATAGATATAAATTGTGGGGAGAAAACTCAAATTTCATGTCTTACAATCCTTTCTAATGTGTGAAATTTATAATTCACATTATGTTTTTCACATTTGTTTTATTTTTGGATGAGGCTTCTCAACAAAAATTTATATGTGTGTTTATTTATGTTTCAAAGGATACTTAGTAATTTCATGTTAATCTATTTTTGGGAATAACCACAAATTTCTTATTACCCCACCCTATCATGGAGTTTAGTACTACTACATCGAGTTCCATCTTCCAACCTAACATCATAATTCCCTTATTATCAATGGTTATGATATATGATTTGTGATCATAAAATACTAGACTCTAATTTATCCAATATCTACAACCATGAATTATATTTTATTTTTCTCTAGGTAATATGTACATAAAATACACTACCTCATAGATTATATCAGTCCCTTTCATAAGTCACTATTATACCCTATTCATATGTCTCTCATGGTTTTGATATTTATTCTTAGAATGAAATCATATATGCACACACAACCTTTATATATATTTCTAATGGACATTGATATACCTGATACAAGATTTTATATCCCTAGAGTGTTTGAAATATTCTTGATAATCTGTATTTTCTTCACCAACACACTTTGTTGCATTTGATTTTTAAATTTCACCATAATTATTTTATTTCCGTAAATAATCCACTCAATTTATTGGGATGGTTTTATTTTCCTAGAATATTCTTGTTAATACAATCTACTCAACACATTCTAAAGGAAACAAACTTTGTAATGAAATGATAGAACCCATTTTTTATACATAGTAAGTGGTCATAATTATCTTATTTACCATAGTTTAATAAAATATTATACTAAAACCCTTCCTCAAAACATTTTATTAGTGAATATCCAAATTCAAATTATCACTTCACCATATAGTAAAATGTTATTGAGTCATAATTTACTTTTCACAAACTCCCCTTGTGGTATTATATTTTATACACACTTTTCATTTCCCCATTGAAATTCTTTATATTGATAGGGAGAATCCAAATTTTATAACATCAACTATCATGGTCCCCGAACTATCATAAAATCTCTTGTAGCGGTCAATGTGTAATTCTTGTTCTAGCCCATCCTACCCTAATTTGTCATTTTTTGTAATACGAAAAATCATATACTAACACTAGTTTCTCACAATGGGTATTTTCAAAATGGGTTTAGAGGTTTTCATTAATTATTCTATTTTCACAATTATGAAACATCAATAAAAATAGATGAAAATTTAATGAATCATAATATGATTACATAGAAAAAATGAATAGGATCATCCATAAGTTGGATCCTATACATAATAATTAAAAACTTTCTAGTGTAAATATAGTCATTGAAATCAAAATATAAATCATTCTATGTTTGGGGAATTTAAAATCCTACTATAGAATTATTAAATCATTTACCTTCTCCTCCACCAATTAGTGAACCTAGGAAATATTCATTTTTTCATTATTACTATGGCTTATGTTCAACCCCCAGTGTTTTTTCTAAGGCCATTTATTTCTCAATAAATACTAACCAAGTATTTAAGTGGGTGAATTCATCTTCTCTCACTAAACCAAAAAACAGTATTTATGACATCTCCTCCTCGTCTAAAGAAAATACTGAATTAATTTATTATAAATGTTCAAAAACATAGTCATCAGAATTAAAATTTGAAGTGTTGTATTTTACGGAATTTATTAACTCTTCCTTAACCAAAAAATTCATGGTTCATGGAATAGAATGGGAATTAGTAAGCACCTAAATTCCCCCAGGTTTAATAGATTATGGGGGGATTTCAAATCTATTATACTATTAGAACCAAATGAGTCTGGGGGATGAGTCATTGGATGTTATTAAATACCCTTCACTAGATCACACAGTTTTTCAAGGCTAGGTTTTAACATGAAAAAAATGCATCTACTATAGTAGGTTTTGACATAGAAAAATTCCAAACAAGTGTGAATTTTCCCATATTATAATTCCCCATATGGATTGGTACTAAATATTAGTAGTGGATCAACATGGTTGTTGGACCTATCAAAACAGGCATGTCACCCAAAAATTAATGTAAGCCTCCTAATGGGAGTTAAAACCCTCAGTTTTATATTCATACAATGATGCAATATCATGTTCACCATCATCAATAAGTCATATTTTATGTTCCTTCTTTACCTCATCAACCATCGGGTTTGTGATGGGTTACTCATGGACTATATAAATCATGGACTCCAAATAATATATGGGGATAAAAAACTACCACAATGAGTTATGTGGATGTTATGAAAATGTAATTAAGGAAAAAGTGAATTTATGAAAAGTAATTTTATACACATCAAATGATATATTTTGTGAAACATCCATATCTAATAGAAATACATAAACAATTAATGCCCATCTTGGTTTATTGATGCCAATAGAATGAATTTTTAGGGCTAATCAATATTGGTAGAATATAATATTTATGACACCATGGTATTAGTTGGTAACCTTGAGACCACCACCCGGGGATCCTTGCTCTTTTGTGGGGATCTAAAATGAAAGTATCTTGGGAATCGATACATAATTCCAAAAAAATATTTAAATGTAAATTAGAGTTCAGTTTAGAATACAAACTATATAGTATGTGAATTATCAACACAATCAAACATTTTTATCATTACACCACACATCTTATTGATATTGTTTCAAAAGTGTTGAAAGGTAAAAAAAATTAAGCACCATGAAATCCAGGGTTCTACGAGATTATCCACCCACCTCATGGCCGCTTAGGAGATGCATACTAGGCAAACTCTACACATGATGAAGGTTCTATAATAGTTTTTCCCCACTCAATGAATAATAAAAATCTAAGAAAACATAAAGTTATTGTTACTCAAGGTAGAAAAATTATAGCACCATATTCTTAAAATTAACTAGTTCATCGAGATATATCTACACTCCCTAGAAAATATGATATCCTCATTCACTATAATACATTCTGATCACCCCATGTCATTTCCTTAGGTGTATCCATCAATAAAATATATATTCATTAAATCTTCAAGAAGCCTAATATAACATGTCCCTTCCAAAATCATCGACACCCAATCGATGATGAAACCCGCCTGACAGTAGGAGTACAGAAACCCTCTAGATAATTATTATATTCCTTGGAAAATATGTTGGATATAATGAATCCATATGTAATGAATCAAATTATGGATAATTATAGCTTTAATTAATATATTTTCTATGACATCCTTCTCCTTATAAGGAATATTTATAGTAGCTCTCATCCTTTCAAGGCCCTAATGAAGCAACATCTCTTAGGAATAAATTGATTTATCATAAATACTTCTTTATATCCATACCTACTGTAGCTATATGATTCCTTGAATCTTGTTCCTTCAACCCAAAAAAATTTAGGTGGTTCCATCATTCATATATATTCTCTCTCATAGGGATTCACCATGTTATTATGTGAGAGGCCACATATTTTCCTCAGTAGCCACCACCTTAATTGAAGTCATTGGTTTCAAATAGTTTGTTCCCTTTCCATAATGTAAATCATCACCTTTATTCGCCGTATATTATTCCAATTCATCTATTCTAGAAACTATATATCATAGCATGTATCCAAAACATTCTATTTTCAAGCATTGGGAATAATCATAGAGTGACCTAATTAAGGAGTTTGTTGATCAAAACATGATTTTATGACAATTTCACAAATCGATATCATCAACTAGAGATTTTGGATAATAATCATATACAACTCATATAATATTACCATATAATCCAAGGTGTTACATATTAGATTCATTTGAACTGATACGCAAAATGATAAAGAGCATATGGGTCATAGACCACAATGTTGTCAATGCTTCCATACATATATTTACCATCAAAGGTCACAATATTTGATCTCTAATCAATTTGTATGTTTTCATAGTCAATTATTATTCTAGTTAGATAATTAAATGGGTAAATTGGAATATCACATGGGACCCCAATGGCGATATCCACCTAATTTGTTATTCCCTATTATCTGCACAACAATGATGTTCTATAGGGAAGGCCTGACGTCTATGTCATGAAACTACAGGAAATATCACTATTTGCGACGGGTTAATTGCGATGGGATTTCTTACCATCACAAATAACCCGTCCAAGAAGCTATTTGTGATGGGAAAATTTCACCGTTGAAAATAACCAATTATTTGCGACGGGTTTTCGTCTCTCGTCGCAAATAGTTTGGCGCAACCTATGCAACAAATTGTGTGGGTAGCGCACCAAACTACGCATGGGTATTTGGAATGGTATCCCATCGCAAAAACCCCATAGAGGTTAATAAATGATTGCGACGGGATATTATCCCGTCGCCAAAAAAATGTTGGCAGGAATTATTAGCGACGGGACCTATCGCAAATAACCTTCTAACCGCTGACTGTAATTAATGTGGGCGATGGTATTTGTGATGGGCCCCATCGTAAATACCACCATTTGCGAAGGGAAAACGTCGCTAATAACCCCGTCGCAACTAATCTAACCTATATATACCCATATCTGTTTTTTTCCAAATCGTTCAGATCTTTCTCTCTCCCTCTTTTCCTTCTTCAGTTTTAAAGAAAAATTTTCTTTTAGTTGAAATTTTTTATACGAGAGAAATCGGAGGGCGTCAATATCTTTAGAATATCAATTTTTAAGGTATTTATATTTTTTTTATTTATTTTTTATTTTTTATGTTAATATTAATTGTTGTTTATTAGTTATAATTTAATTAGATTTAAATTGATTTATATTTATATTTATTTTAACTAAGAAATTGAAATTGATAGTGATAATTATAAATTATTAGTCATAATTAATATTAATTAGATATAAATAGATATTATTTTTCACACCCCAAGCTTCCACGGCATGCTTTACTTTATACAGTAGCCTGTGTTGTACGCAACTTCGAGTTTTAACACACTACAACCAATCAATATAGCCATTATGAATAGTAATACCTACTTTTTGTAATTTTCTAAATTTTATCTCTCAAAATGGACTTCATTTTTGGATTCGGAATATCAAATTTATCCTAGGGTGAAATTTTGGTACTTTTCGGATAACTTATATTTTGATGAATAGTGAAAATTAGTAAATTTTATTTAAAAACATATTTTTAATAGAAATAATTAATAGTGGTAAATTATGAATTTGGGTGGTTTTTATGTATATATAGAATATATTTTTACCATTTAATACGATGTTGTTCATTGGACATAATTTCACAATTAAACCAAACATAAACAAGCGTCAATATTTTGATAGTTATTATCTCTTAAAAACACGCTTTTTTGTTTTAACGACGGGAATTATTTTTAAATTAATTTATGCCACTTCTCTGTTTTGAATTAAGAAAAATGTATTCCATATTTGGAATTAGGATTTACAAATTGTGTAAAAAGGTAACTTTCATTTTTATACATTTGGAATAATTACATCAGTAAATATTTTATTTACCATGGTTAAAGTGTAAATCCGTTAAATAAGGGTAAAACAATAATATTATAATAATAATGAATTACCCTAAAACTTGTTCTAACCTTATTGGTTGATACATGTCCGGACATGGCCATCAATGAGTCGATTTTGGGACCCCATGGAGCCACTTGTTGGTGATAAGGACAATTTATATTAATTAAGTTGAAATAAATACAAAAAAGACATAAGCATATAAAATTTAGAAAAACAATTTTTACATAGTGTTATATATGTTGAAATTTCGACTCTAAATATTAATTAGAAATAAAAAAATATTTCCAACATAGTGGTAGATTACTTATTATTTTTAGACATTAAATAATTTAATTTATTTATGACACAAAGATGATTCAGTAATTACCGTATTAATGAAAGATTAAGATAATTGATATTATAAATACCCAAATAAATGTAATTGAAGTCTTTTTATAAATTACAATAATTTTATTGATTCCTATGAAATATTAGAATTATTTATATAAATTTCTTTCTATGTAATAATTCTGTTATGAATTTATCAAAAACAAAATACCCAATAGTGTCTAAATTGACATAAAAGAGTTTTTAAAACAAATATTTTATTATTAATTGATATTCAATTCCTAAAAATATAAGGTTCGGCCAAGAGACTTATATCATCTTAGGTGTATCATTAATGGACCTCTTGGGGGTCTCTTGGAGGTATATAGTATGTTTATTAACTATATAATATAAAAATACAAGGTGACATGGTAAGTGTATAACTAATTAACTAAGAGTCAAAACTAAAAGAGAAGGTTAATATATTGACCAAACCTATCTAAATTCTATTTTTTGAGTGGTTTTAAACCCATCCCCACCTTAATCATTAAATAATACTATTTTCAGCCATTAGAAACTGAATAGGAATTTATTATAAAATATTATTTCTTGATTTTCCTATGGTGCCCCTCCTCCCCCTTATAAAAGAACACCACTTCTAACCAATTCTCCACACCATCAAAGCGTTTTGGTTCAGCGAGACCCTACCCAAATACTCTCTCACTCAAAATTATTTATTTAGAAAGGGCAAGGAAAAAACAAGCAGTCTGAAACCAAAGGGAAAAGGAGGAGGAGAACAAAATCATGGGGGTCTGAAATAGTGTAAGCCAAGGGCGTCCCCTCTCACAAGATCCCCTCCCTCATCCTTGAGAGTTCTCCTACCGTCAAGGCCCAAAAAGACTGAATTGTTGGATGCAATAGAGGCAAGGTGGTCGGCCACTTTGTTACCCTCGTGCCAAGTGTGAGCCACTTTGGTATTGCTTGTCAGGAGGCCTTTGAATTTTCTAATAGTGTAGGAGATAGAACAGGGGTATTACATGTACCTTGCAGAGCGTTGAAGAGGGCCATGCAATCTGTCTCCGCTTCACTGATGATAATATTATGATGGCAACATAGCATGAGACCGGAAAGCATGGCTAAAGCCTCCGCCTGGAGAGAGTGCCAGCGCCCATACTGGGCTGTGAACAGCAGGATGACAGAGCCCCTGTAGTCACGGGCCACTCCGCCACCCCACATGATTCCTCGACGGAAGGAGCCATCTGTATTCAGCTTTATACCCGTGGAAGGAGGCATCCAGCGTACCCAGTGACCTGCACCAGCTCTGAGAGAAGCAGCGGAAGCCATTGCGTTCGGTTGAAAGGGGCAGAGCGAAGGAGCAAGCTGCAGCTGGCTGTTCGACCTGAGGAAGTCAATGAGCAGACTCCGAGTTCTGATGATGATGGATCTCCCAGACGGGCGAACACCTTCATGCCTGGCCATATTTCGTGCTTGCCAGATGCACCAAAGACCAGCGGTGATGATAGCAGCCTGAGCCTTCCTCTCCGTGCTCTGTTCTGGTGCTCCCTGGAACCACTGATCCATGAAGTTATCTTCAGAAAATACCTTCCCACTATAAGTAGTGAGACTGCCAAAACAACTCCACACCGCATGTGCCCATGCCCCTTCGAAGAAAAGATAGAAAGTGCTCTCCTCTTTAGCATGGCTGCACAAACATCTGGACACCATAGGGATGCCGAGCCTTTTGATATTATCGTCAGTTGGAACTGCACGGTTCCAGATGTGCCAGGAGAGAAAACTATACATGGATTGAATTTTCCTGCACCACATGGTCTCATGCCATGGGTCGGGACTGTCGTGAGAGTGCAAGGTTTTCCGAAACTCTTTGGTGGAAAAAATTCCTGAAGCTGAAGGAGTGAAAACACACTGGTCATGCGCCATATTTAACTCAATACTCTCATAGGTTGCCTGCTGATCTTGGTTCAACACTACCCTGATAAAAGAGGGAAACCTGCTTGCCTCCTTAAAAGAAATCTGAGGGGCTGGACAGCCAGGAAAACTAAGCCTTGAGCCAGCCCAATTATGGTGCCAAAACATAATATCCCCTTTTCCAATGACCCAGCGTGATAGGGGAAGGAGGGAGGGAAGGAAAGCGGCAATCATGGGCAAGAGGGGAGAGGTGAAACAGGACCCAAGAGCAGGAGCATCACTGCAACGAGGGCTCATTACCCTACCCCACAAGGATCTACCCTCAAGGGCCTCCCAATCCAGTTTAGCATGCATGCACTGAATGGTGTCAAAGAGGTTTCTGACATCAATACCTCCATTCCGGATAGGTTGGGCCATTCTCCTCCAAGAGACCCAGTGAAGTTTCCCTTCAGAGAGGGCATCCCAGAGAAAATAAGCAAGAATCCTGTCAATGGACGTAATGAGTTCCTTAGGAACTTTGATGGATGCCATCGCATGAATAGGAATAGAAGACAGCACGCTATTGATGAGGATGATCTGGCCACCGAAGGAGAGAAATATGTTCTTCCAATTGAGTATTCTACCTGTGATTTTCTGCACGATGTGATCAAAGTCATGGATGTGGAGTCTTTGAGGGGAGATAGGTGCACCAAGGTAGTCAACAGGAAAGTTACCCCTTTGCATGTTCAGACTGTTCTCTAAGGTGACCACACGCCTTGCCTCGCACTTATTGGATATAAAAAGGTTACTCTTAGAATGGTTGATGAGTTGGCTGCTCCAGTGGCAATATTCCTCCAGCACTTTAATGAAACTTCAGACTGATCTTAAGCTGCCATTCAAGAAGACCAAGGTGTCATCAGCAAACATGAGGTGAGTCATGCTGGAGGAGAGTGTACGACTCTGATATGGATGAATCTTCCCTTGGTTCCTGCTCCTGTTAAGTAGACGGCTAAGCACATCCTGGGCAATAATGAAGATGGTAGGGGATAGGGGGTCCCCCTGCCTGAGACCACGGGTGGCTTTGAAAAACCCATGAGTCTTCCCCATGAAGGAGACAACCATCGATGAAGAGCTGAAGCATATAAAGATAATGTCGGTGGCTCGGGAAGAAAATCCCATACCTGTGAACACTTTGTTGATAAAGCTCCATTCAATTCTGTCATAGGCCTTACTCATGTCCAATTTGATGGCCATATTGGAACCATGAGATTTGATGTTAATTTCCGAGATCAGCTCCTGGGCCAAAGCTATAGCTCCTTGTATAGACCTGCCTTTCACAAAGCCATGCTGCTCCAAGGAGATCCAATGGGGAACAATGCGAGACAGCCTTTTGTTGATGATGCAGAAGAGGTAATGTTTGCACCACCTTTTTTCAAGTTCATTTCTTTTTCAACTTTATCTATCTTTGTTTTTCCCATTCTAAAATAATAACTCCAATATCTTCTATATACTGAGATGTTATTATAAATATGGTACAACCATATTCAGTATTCTATCCATCCTATGAATGATATAACACCATACATGCGTATGTACAACTTACTGTCTCCACGGCGTGGTGTAATTGTTATTCAAAACATTTTTATTTGGATTGTATAATAATGATGTGTAATTCTTGTAAATAATAAATATAAATGATAATGATTCACTATATATGATATAACATCCAATCATATATTATTTTAATATCAAATGAATGATATTGTCACCCGTGCATACGTACGAACTACCGTCTCCACGAAAGCGATGAGATTCATTCCCCATCGTATCCATTCAAGTATAATTCGAATTTGATGATTAAAAATAATATTTAAGGACTTGATATAATTATGGATATGAATAAGATACAACCTATCCATAACAAACACAGATTATGTAACAAAACATGTAAAATAAAACGAGTAAGTTAAAACCCGAAACGACGATAATACTAAGATATTATTAACAAAGTAATGTTAAAAGATAATATATGATATCATATTAATGTATATGATTCTTCTATAATTTAAGAGCAATTATTTCACCATTATAAAGGAGGTTAACCTACCATCATCCACGGAAAAGTACAAGGTATGGGTTATTTTACAATCTCTTCATTATTCAAGGTTGTTTATACGTAAATATCCACTGGGACCTCTTTATCATCCACATCCATGTTTCTTAAAAATGAATTTCAAAACATTCTTACTATTTTACAGAATAGGGGTTAAAGTCATTTATACCCTTGTTTGACTTTTATAAGAGGTTTATAAAGGAAATTTTATTTCGTTTTCCAAACAAGGTCCTTTTTAACCTTTTCGACAAAATTAAGGTAAGAATGTTTTTTTAATTATACGGTGGGTGCGTCTATTTTCCACCGTTATAAGATCGTCATAGCTTTCCTTACAAGCTTATAAAAATATTTTCAAAAATAAATATTTTCTTTATGTGAATATTAAATGATTTTAAAATATAAAGAGATATGTCTCTCTAAAAAAAGGTTTTGATTTCATTTATGTCAACATCATTTGATGGATTTTACGTTTATTTGTTGTTGATTTATTATGATACAAAACATCCATATTGTATTGACGTTTTTGTGATATGTTTGACTGTGGATGTGCTATTTTAATACCATTCATTGCTTATGGTTAAAGTATTGACATTTTGTAAGCTAGTTTTAATACGAATGTTAATGATATGTTTAAATCATTTCATATGAGGAATGTATTGGACTTAGTAAGTGACAGGTGGAGCCCGCTATAACTCCTCGATGCATCGGTAGGTCTCAGGAGACAACTAGACGTGGAATTGGCCGAGGCCCTTTCCCAATTT
This sequence comes from Viscum album, assembly GCA_963277665.1. NCBI lineage: Eukaryota > Viridiplantae > Streptophyta > Magnoliopsida > Santalales > Viscaceae > Viscum > Viscum album. Next base: position 138,196,425 of record OY728131.1, read on the forward strand.
GATTTATGGTTTTCGCCGAGGCCTTAATCATTTTAGACGTCTTGGCCGAGGCCTTGACAAAATGTTTCAGAATGTCCGACATTATACATTCCCTCATTATGGAAATAATATTGATGGTTCATGTGTTCATTCGACTAGTAGAATACCCATGATTATGTTTTATTATGGCATTATTTACTAATCTCATTTTCTTGCCATAAAAGTATTCATGTATATTATTGGTAAGGGCATGTGGTTTCAATTATTTACCATGCTTAATATTTATGTCATTTTCTGTTGTATTACTTAACCTTACTGAGCGTTTTAGCTCACCACTTTCAATGTTTTATTTTTTCCCCGGATATGAAGAAGTTAGTTATGAGTGACCTGCATGCATAATCTAGGAGGCTTGGATGTTCCTAATGAAATATATTTTGTTGTATTTCTCTTCAAGGTGTAAAGTTGAACATATGAATGTATCTATTGTTTCCAAAACTGCTAAACCGATCGGTCCTTCGGGACATGATTCCTTGTAATCATGCTAATGTATTAAAATAATGCACCGACTCTGGGCAACTTGGGTCGGGGCGTTACATAATTAGGAATAAATAGATATAATTATGAATAAATAGATATAATTATCAATAAATAGATACAATTAGAAATAAATATATATAATTAGCAATAAATAGATATAATTAGCAATAAATAGATATAATTAGCAATAAATAGATATAATTAGGAATAAATAGATATAATTAGCAATAAATAGATAAACAAAGATATAATTAGTAATAAATAGATATAATTATTATTAAATAGATATAATTAGTAATAATTAGATATAATTAGCAATTATTAGATATAATTAGTAATAATTAGATATAATTAGTAATAATTGGTAATAATTATAAAGAATTAGTAATAATTAGTAATAATTAGTAATAATTAGTAATAATTAGTAATAATTAGTAATAAATAGTAGTAATTAGTATTAAATAGTAATAACTAGTAATAAATAGTAATAAATAGTTATAAGTAGTAATAAATAGTAATAAATAGTAATAAATAGTAATAAATAGATATAATTAGCTATAATTAGCTATAATTAGCTACAATTAGCTATAATTTGCTATAATTTGCTATAATTAGCAATAAATAGCTATAAATATATATAAATTGCAATAAATAGCAATAATTAGCAACAATTGTCAATAATTATTAATAAATAGCATTAATTAGCAATAAATAGAAATAAATAGAAATAATTAGCAATAAATAAATATAATTAGCAATAAATAGATATAATTAGCAGCATATAGATATAATTAGCAATAAATAGATATAAATAGGAATAAATAGATATAATTATGAAAAATAGCCATAATTAGTAATAATTAGTAATAATTATTAATAATTAGTAATAATTAGTTATAATTATCAATAAATAGATATAATTAGGAATAAATATATAAAATTATGAATAAATAGATATAATTAGTAATAATTAGTAATAATTAGTAATAATAAGTAATAATTAGTAATAATTAGTAATAATTATTAATAATTATTAATAATTAGTATGAATTAGTAATAATTAATAATAATTATTAATAATAAGTAATAATTGATAATAAATAGTAATAATTGGTAATAATTAGTAATAATTGGTAATAATTAGTATTAATTAGTAATAATTCGTAATAATTATTAATAATTAGTAATAATTAGTAATAATTAGTAATAATTAGTAATAATTAGTAATAATTATTAATAATTAGTAATAATTAGTAATAATTAGTAATAATTAGTACAAATAGTAATAAATAGTAATAAATAGTAATAAATAGTATAAATAGTATTAATTAGTTATAATTAGTAATAATTATTAATAATTTTTAATAATTACTAATAATTAGTAATAATTAGTAATAATTAGTAATAACTAGTACTAATTAGTACTAATTAGTAATAATTAGTAATAATTAGTAATAATTAGTAAAAAATAGATACAATTATTAATAATTAGATATAATTAGATATAATTAGATATAGTTAGCTATAATTAGAAATAATTAGCGATAACTAGCAATAATTAGCTATCATTAGTTATAATTAGCAATAATTAGCAATAATTAGCTATAATTAACAATAATTAGTTAAAATTAGTAATAATTTGCAATAATTAGCAATAATTAGAAATAATTAATAATAATTAACAAAAATTATCTATAATTAGCCATAATTAGCAATAATTAGCAATAATTAGCAATAATTAGAAATAATTTGAAATAATTAGCAATAAGAAAATTATATTATCAATAATTTCTAATAAAATTAATATTATTAAAATAATAAAAAATTATAAAATATTAAAATTATCAATATTCACAAAAGATCATTTAGCTCTTCCACCTCCTCCAGATGACGACCCCTAGTGGTTTTTTATGTTACAAACAATTCAATTTAACATTGTAATTTGAATTATTTACATTTTCTATCTTCTATATCAGTGAAAATATTACATAATTTAATTTTTAATATTTTTGTATTTTTTTATATTTTTTTGAATATTGAGAATTTAAATATTTTTTATTTTATTATTCTTTTAATAACAGTAATATTATTTTTTCATTAATCATAATTTAATTAAACTATATTTTTCTTAAAATTAATTTTTTATTTGCGACAGGATAGTTTTTGACGAGGTCCCGTCGCAAATATCCTAACTGAATACTTTTAAAAACATATTTGCAACGGGACTACTTGCCCATCAACAATACATTGTTGTGACGGGCCCATCACAGAAAATTATATATATATATATATTGGTTTTGCGATGGGCCCATCGTGAAAACATTTACCTATATATAATACATCTAATTGGAAGCTTATTTGCGACAATGATGATTCCTGTCGCAAATAATATTTTTTATGGTGGGCCCATGGAAAATAATTGTATTTGCGACAACGTTTTCTGCAAAGAGCTATTTGCGACGGGATCCTGTCGCAAATAGGATTTCATAATTACCAAGAATTCTGGTAGTGTGAGGGGTGATGAGATTTCGGAACTTGTGTCCCGTGGGGTATATTGGGGTTCAAAAATATAATAATTGAAGTGTAAATTTATAAATATATGTATGTACCTCAAAATGAGATTCACTGAGATATCATATAGATTATTCAGTACTGAAAAGTCATGGTTTATCAGATGATCATACTCAATCTATACTACAATTATAAATGTATATATCCTTGCCCATTTATTAACATCCTTAAATGGTAGTAGCCACCCTGTGAAGAAAGATTCCAGCAATCCAACCAACTATTTTTTTCCATCATCCTCTCATTCATGTATAATCCATATTTTTTGTAGTATACCTAATATAAATAACAATTTAAAAAACATGGTTTGCATCCATCAAGGATTATTATTCCCTACATTTTAAACCTAAACATTATCGCATTTATCATGAATGTGAACAACATAGACCATTTATTTAATGGTAATTATTGGTGTAGACACTGCTCCGTTATTTTTTCAACCCTTAACATCAGTTATAATAAAATATATAAAATAAGGTGCACGTTTGATGTCCCCCGAATTTTTTTTTTCAAAAACAACTCATCATACAATCTCACCGTAAATATAAATACCTACATTATTATGTTGGTCTCACATGAACATGTAGACATCCCTATGGCCCTAATGTATGTTTATTTATTCTAGTTTCCACCTTCAAAGTACCACTATGAAGAGATCTATGCAGTTGATGTCATGGAACAATGATATCCTATATATATATACACACACCATAAAATGATACTCACAAAATTCAATATTGGTTAATGTTAAATATAAATACCTTAACAACTCTATATAATATTTCTTTATAAAATATGATCTCACACAATGGTATAACATTAATTTTTAGTCAATTTTTCCTTAGTATACATTCACTAACTTAAGTGGTCATGTCTCGACTCTAATAGCCTCATGGTTTATCATCGATCATTTGTTTAATTGAGTGTATTCTCATTGAAGAGTTTGGTCCCTCAAAACGTGTCTTATAGTATATATATATTTCTTTGAATGTACAATGGAATGATTATGAAATTGTAGTCTTTGTTTTCAATGTTAACTATTATATAGAAATTATCCAACAATTTGAACCTATAATATTGAAATCAATACGGTATTGGGTAAACCCTTTATATTAGAATTCATAGTTTTATAAAGATTTGATTCCACTAATGAATCATATCATTGATTTCATTTGGAGTTTCTAAACTATATACCACCTCTATGATATAGAAACACTAGTAGTTTAGGAATTCATGTCAAAAGACCAGTGAAGTACTTGAAATTCAAATTATTCTAGATTACACAATACTAGTGAGAAAATGGTTTCTATCATATAATATTCTTTCCATGAAAAGTATTTCTCTTTATGTTACAAGTATATATAATGGATTTTAATTTAAAAATATTTATCCCAAGAATTTATAGGACATTATGTCACATAATGTACATGAAAATGGCGATTTCCATGAAAAGAAGAAAAAAATCCCAATTTACATAAAGACCATTGGTCTTTCATGGGATACTCAACCATACATATATCAGTAAAGGTGTATTTGTTTCTACCTATGATGTGTTATAATGAATAAAATACATACTGGTTTTTTTAAATTCTATATAATTTAATCATTTACACCTCCTTCTAACCCAATTTCACGGGGGAAATATTTTTATGCCTAAAAATGTTCAATATGTATCAAAGAGAATGATTAGTTTGAGAATTAAATCTATACCAAATAGACATTTTTTTATAAAAACCCACATTGAGTGAGTTTGTATCTATGTTATCATTGATAATTATATTTCATGATTAAAAACATAAAAATGTGAAAATTTATGCTTTAAAGAGCTATAATCTTCTAAATACGCCTAAAAATTCCCTTTTTGGGTATGAATTAGACAATGGATCTTTTTAGTCAGTTGAAACATGTCCTCTTAGGCATAATTGATTTCTTAGGGTCCCAACACAATAATTATTACATTCACACGGTCTTGTATAAGTTATAAATTTCATGATAACTATTTCTTGTAAGTCCATCAAAGTATTTATATATTCATGAAATTATTTAATTAAACACTTATTTCATAAAGTACACAACTATGAAATGGGTACAAATCCACAGACAAGACATGGTCTCATGAAAACCATATCTTGAAAAAATAGGCATTATGCAAGCCCATTTTAGGATACTTTTTTTGAAAAAACATCCATTAGTGCGTTAAATCATGAGAGATTAATTCTCCCAATCCAATTACAGAATTAAAATGGTTCCTAATTGGAGTCTGGATCATTCAACCATATTTATCTTTTAATAACCTATTAATTTATAGACTTTTTATTCAATGGAATTAGAATTTATTTCTTGAAGTAGGGTAAGTGTGACCCATTTGTATTTTTTTCAATGGGTATCTTATCACACGATGATAAGTGAGGGTCAAACCATTGTGAGTGTAAAATAAAATAACCACTACATAGTAAATAGAGTCACCATTAGGTGATATCCATGAATCAAACTATGATTGGTGGATGTGAAAAAATGGTTGATTTTGAAATAAGTGTAAATACGATGAAATCATTCCATGGTAGGGGTGTCTCATTGATGATGACCATTATGTGTTGGGTTTTTCAAAAATTAAAAGATTATTATAATCTTTAACATATGGTTAAGGTAATCACAGTATCATAATAACCATTATATATTAGGTTTGGGTACCCTTATGATTGGGTGTGAAATAATTTCAAAATAGAGGGGACCATTCAATTATGGTGAACCATACATATGGTATAACAACCCTTCTCTTTAATGCACACTTAAAAATGATTTATTACATAAAATTTTAATTACAAAAAATCTTAGGATCGATATGTATAGAGTATTCAGAAATTAGCAACATTAAATTACAACATAGAACATAAAAAACATCATATTTATTAAAACATTCTTTTACATGACTACAACATTCTTTTGTACTCAACATTGCATGAGATAACTCAAGGAAATCCATAATAAAAGACTGATCTATATATCTTAGAATGGGAGTAATAAATGAATAACATGAAGGATTTATGACATGTTAGGAAATAGTCATATAAATTGAGCTTTAGATAAATAAGAACATAAAGGAACGATATAGCATGATTATCATAACATAGAAATGTGGAAACAACATTTAACATGATATTAGCATGATATAAGGATCATTGCACATAATTAATGATTAAACCATAATTTCAATTTAATTAGTATCATTAAACCCTCATTTAACTTGATGTATCATGATACTACTCTTTACCCAATGTATTGGAGTGCTATTAGGGCACACTCTTCTTAATCATTTCATTTCATGCATAAGTGTGCCACATGAATCATACAACACATAATCCTTCAACATTATCATTTATTCCATGATAAAGAAATTTTTAATGAATACATTAAACTTTATAATCAATATGTAAATGTGGGTAAAGTTGAATACCCTTTATAGAGAAATGTGCATGGTATTCACTACACAATGACTCTGGCCTAGAAAATCACGATGCAATTTCAACAGCATAACAACTCGACATAAGAATTCATAAAAATTAATTATGAGATATAAAAGAGTATATCATTATATTTAAATGAAAGGGATAATAATATTGTCATATATATACATTTACCACACATACTTAATGGAATTTAGATGCATAATATAAAATAATTTCTCGAATGTAAATGAAGGAAGAGAAATCCCTTACATAATTTTGGCATGGTAATTGGTGTAAATAGGTGGAATAAATGTGAAAGAAAGGGGTATATCATCATTAATAAATAAGGACGTCTGTTTGGGGGAGGTTTGAAATCATTCCCCAGTATTTTTAATTGAATATAAAAGGGTATAACAACTTAAAGAAAATTGGACAAAGATGAAAAAAAATCCCTTACATGGAAGTGTGATCCCAAAGGTGTGGGAGAGGCTTGAGAGAGTATTCGTGGGAGATTATGATGCTTAGGGGGGGATTATAGATAGTGGATTGGAGGGGTTTGTTGAGGTACAAAGGTTTTTATTGAAGAGAAGTGGGATCTGGGGTGGGTTTATATAGGAAAATAGAGGGAATTATTAATTATTTATGTTTGAGACACCACACATTAAACTAATCAGAACCAGAAACCATTTCATGGTTTCATCCCATAGTTTTTACCGAATTTGTGTTGAAAAAAATATTTTATAAGGCCAATGTATGAGCTTATTAAAATATTAGGCTTTATTATGCTGTGGTGAGTCACACTTTCAAGGAAATCATTTGAAATTGTTAAAAAAAATTTATATGTCTTGGATGGTCCACTAAAGCTTTGTAAAAAAATAAAACAAACCTAAAATCAATTTATATTAAAGGTAAAATATATATTGGCTAATCATTTCATTAATATTATTTTATTACAACATTATTGTGTCATATCAAATTCAAAAAACAAATTACATGTTTAAATAGTATTTAATTTTTAAGAAAAAATTCTACATTCTCCAAACATTATGAAAAATAACCAATACCTAATTTTGATATCTAGAATCCAAAAAAAAATTCATTTTATCTAAATAGTTTTCTAAATATGTAAATTATCACTTTTAAAATAATAACTATCTTTAATAAAAAATTCATGGGTTTTGACAAAAAAAAATTTCAAATAATAATAAAAATTACAATTGTATTTATCAAAATTATATGATTATTTATATTTAAAAATAATAATTTAATAATAATATAATATTAAAACATTATTTAATTAAAAAATCCATTAATTCATCCAAAGAGATTTATTAATTGAATATCAACCAAAAATACTTTTTTCTGCATTAAAAACCATTTACAGTGTAACTATAATAAAAAGAATGTATACTATTTTTTTCTATACAAACTATTCCACATATTTACAGTGCTAGGGACATGTTACATACCCCCTTATAATAGAAGCATAATACCTATGGGTATGGTGTGCGATGGTGACATACATTTTTGGTGTCTTGAATAACATTGCTCGGGTGGTAATCTCTATCAACTTCCACTTCTCCCATAGGCGGTTATGTTAAAGATTAATGTGTTGAATCTTGGATTGGTATTTGACAAGAGCGAAGCCCAGTGACACCACCTCCTTTATTAACTCTAAATAATGGGATTTGTATAGAGAAATTCTACTGGACAATGCCATAACATATAATATTTGAGAAAATTTGAGTTGTTAAAGACCTATATTTCAAATAATCATGTTACCAATGTTCAATGACTATATTAGAAATGATAATAATTCAAAATGGTAGTTTAAAATCCTGAACCATAAAACAAAGGAAGTGAATATATTTTATATAAGTATTTTTCATAACAAGACATTAAATTAGATCAAGATGAGTTTTAATTAATAAACTATTGGTCATTACAATCACCCCCTTTAAGAAATTTTCCCCCTAAATTTCCTTTTACAACACTAAAATAGATGAGGGTAACTCTTCTTCATAACTTCCTCCAATTCCCACGTTGTTTCCACAAACATGTGGTTTCCCCACAACACGTTAACATGAAGAATTGTCCTATTTTGTAGTGATTTTTCTCTATGATTTATGATCTTCACAATCTTCTATTCATAGGAGAGGTAATTTTCCAATGGTATGACCTCTGGATTGGGTACATGTTATGGGTCAGTTATGTACTTCCTCAAGATGGATACATGTAATACATCATTCTCTTGAGATAGGTTCGGTGGGAGTGCTAGTCGATAGTCCACTACTCCAATGGGAAAAAAGATATCAAAATGGTGGATTTACCTTGGACTTATCATTCCCTTCTTCCCAAAACTCATAACACTCTTCCACAGTGATATGTAGAGTAAAACCATATTGGTGAAATAAAACTCCAGGTCTTGTCAATGATTTTTAGCATAGATCTTTTGTCGACTCTGAGCAGCTTTAATGTGATGTTGGATCATCCTAACCATCTCCACCATTCCTTTGACCATTTATGGACCTAGAGTTTTGGATCCTCAACCTCATCCCATCATGCTGGTTCTCTGCCCCTCTTCCCATAGAGGGTATTATAAAAATCCATTTGGATACTTGAGTGGAAACTTTTATTGTAAGAGAACTCAAGCGAAGAAAAATGTTGATCCCATCCACCTTTGAAGTCCATTGGGCATGCTACCAACATGTCCTCAAATGTTTGGATAGTCCACTTCGACTGGGGATCGGTTTTTGGATGATAATCCATATGGATGTTTAGCTCAGTATTCATAGCTTTCTGGAGACTATTCATGAACTTTTATGTGAATCATAGATCTTCATCAAATACAATGGATAGTGTTACACCACACAGGCTTACTAATTCTTTGATGTATATCTTTGCAAGCTGATCCGATAAGAAATCTGCTCAAATTTCATTGATGTGTGATGTCTTTGTAAGACAATTTACAAAGACCCAAATAACATTGTTTCCAGTGGATTTCTTCGGACGTTCAGTGACAAAGTCCAGAGTGCTGGTCACCCATTTCCATGTTGGTATGGTTTATTGTTGCATCACCCCCTTAGACTTCTACATCTCATCCTTCAATTTCTATCATATTAGGAATGTTGATATATACTCAATGATCTATTTCTTCATGTTATCAAACCAATAATTCCCTCAGATATCTTGATACATCTTTGTTTCCTAGGAGAATAGAGAAATTCAAACATTGTGCATCATCCAAAACATCTTTCTTTAAATATTAATATGATGGAACACATAGTATTGACCAAAATCTTGAAATTCCAGCTTCATTAACATTGAACTATGAGGATTTAATTTTTATTATATTTTCAACTTTCTTTTGAATTCCCACATCGTCCTTTTGTGCATCCTACAACCTTTCCAAAAGAGATGGTAGAACAATAATTTGTGAAATAATTGATGATGTATCCTTCTATATGATTACCATGTCCATATTCATCAAATCTATGATGAATGAATCCTTTCCAATTATCATCAACGATAGATTATTTTGTCCTTTTCTACTCAGATCATCCACAACCTTGATCGCTTTCCCTGGGTGGTAATAGATTGCAATGTCGTAGTCTTTAATCATCTATAAACATCTCCATTGGCGCATGTTCAGATATTTTGGTGTAAATATATACTTTAGGCTTTTATGATCCGTATATATTTCACACTTCTGCCTAAATAGGTAACCCCACCAAATTTTCAAAGAAAATGTTATTGTAGCCAACTCCAGATCATGTGCTGGATAGTTTTTCCCATAAACATTCAATTTATGTGAGGCAAAATAAATGACATTGTTAATTTGCATCAACTTGCAGACAAATCCCTTCATTAAAGCGTCACTGAATACCACAAAATGATCTCTACTTGTGGGTAATATGATCACGAGCACAGTGAAGATCCTCCTTTTGAACTCCTTGAAGCTCTTTTCGCATTCAACACTCCATGAAAACTTGTCTCCCTTTTGTGTTTTCTTGGTTATATAGTGTGAAAATCAGGATAAATTTCTCACAAATCATCAATAATATTTATATTTCCCAAGGAAGAAATAGATATCCATCACTGATGCTGGCCTCGACCATCCCTCAATTGCAGCGGTCTTGGAGGGATCCACATATATCTCTTTGTTTGTGACGATATTACCCAAGAATGGGACTTCCTTCAACCAGAACTCACACTTGTTGTACGTTTCATAGAGCTCCTCCTTTCGTAAGGTCTATAGTATAGTACATAGATTTTCCTAATGGTCCTCTATGGGTTTTTTGTATATTAGAATATCATATAAAAAGACAACAAAAAATATGTTGATTTAATCTCTAAAACTTTTTCATCATGTCCATGAATATTTAGGGAGAATTAGTGATTCTGGAAAGCATTATTATGAATTAATTATTCCCATACCATGTACGAAAAGTAGTTTAGGAAATATCATCCTTATTAACCCTAACTTGGTAATATCTCGACTGAAAATCCATGTTGGAGAAGTATTGTGCTCCACGTAGCTGATCGAACAAGTCATCAATTCGGGGAAGAGGATACTTGTTCTTTGTAATTATTTTGTGGAGCTCCATATAATCAATGAAATGTCACAATGACCCATCCTTCTACGTGATGAAGAGGGTTGGTGAAAAACATAGTGATGAACTTGTGCATAAAAACCCTTTATCCAGATTCTCTAGTAGATTCATCTTCAGGTCCTCAATATACCCAACATCTATTCTATAGGGAGTCTTGGATATTGGAAATTCTCTAGGAATAAGATCAATTGGGAATTCAACATCTCCTCTAGGAGGAAGACTAAGAAATTCCTCTTGAAACACTTTGGAAAATTCCCCCACAATATGCTTGTCTTCAAGGATGTTTTCTTCCTTGGACTCAATAATTTGATAAAGATACACATTCTTGTAGGGATTTAACATCCTTGCTTGATATGCTAGTTTGAAAGAAGATTCATCCTTTTCCTTTCACTTGTACAAAATCAGAGGTTTATTCTCTATATGGATAGTGATTTCTCTCTCACATAAATTTACGTTGGATCTATATAGGGAAAGCCAATCCATGACAATAATTGCATCAAATTCAACAAGAGGGAGTATGAAGCGGTTCACCAAGAAGTTCAATGCAGTGATTGTGATAGAGGAGGAGTTATATTCAAGGGATGCAATGATTTCCTCATTTTCTATTCTCACCTAAATCTATACTTCCATGATTTTTGGAGGTGTTGGGATTGTTCTACTAAAATTTTAATATATTAATGAATGTATAGAACTGGAATCATAAAATAAATTTTATATTATTGAATGAATGACTAGAGTACATTTCACCACATTGTTGTAGGGGTATGCTTCAGTAGTAGTAATGGAAAAATATCTCCCATACTGGCTTGGAGGTTGTTGGTTTCCTAAAAAAACCCTTTACTTAGGGAAATGGTTTGAAAAGCTCCCTAGTTATTTGCAGTTGATGAAATGAAAAATTCACTGAGGTTCAAACATAGCATTCTGCTCTTTTGTCACAACAACAGGTTTTTCTCGTTGACATGTAATAGCTACATGCCCTTCTCTTCCAAACCTAAAGAATTTCCTCATCCCCATCAGGAAATTTATACGGTTCTTCATTATGTTCCTATGTAAAGCGGGGTTCTTCAATTTCAATGCATCATTGGATTTATTGATCAGACCACCACAAATAAATTATACCTTACACTTCTTATCCCCATGATACCTCCTAGATTCTCTGATCTCTATTACAACATTGATGGAACATCAAACAATTTCCTAGTAGCTCTTTCTGTCACGGAATCCTAGGGCTTTCCATAGCCTAGACTTTATCCCACCAAATATGTGGTCAACATTGCATTAGGGGGTAACGATAAATTTGGAGGAATATACTTCAAGACATGTGATGTTTTCCTCATATGGTCTGATAGATTCATCATGTTTTTTCTTAAGGGCAATAAAGTCCCTTTCTGTCTTTCTTCATAGGGTGCATAGAATATATTTAACAATTTTTTTGGAAATCCATTCATTCAAATGCCTTGATCACCTCTATAGGCATTGTACTAGTGATAAATTTCCACCGTTTTTCAGATTCACCCTCTATACGATAAGCCGCAAGAAGAACCTTCTGTACTTCAGAACATTAATGGATTGAGAAGATTTTTTAAATGGAGTTGATCCATTGTTTGGTGATTTAGGGACTGGATGATCCATTAAAAGTAGGAGGCATTTTTATCATGAAGGTCTTGATTGTGACCTTTTATTTCTTGGGGGGGTGAACATTCCACATGACCCATGTATCATTTCAAAACTAGATTTATCTTAGAGAGTATCATGAGAATGTTTGTGATTCCTACTCCCATCGGATTGGGAATCTCTTTGGAATAGTCATCACACTGATCAACACATCAGTTGTTTTCCCAAGTCCTCCTATTACCGACCATTGGCTGAAATGAATGGAAATTTAGGACTAACACATAAAGGGGAATCCAAAGAAAAAAAAGGATTACATATAAATTACATTTATTTCCTTAACTTTTGAATTTATAGGAATCAATCCATGTTATCCATGATCTACTTCCGAACATATATTCTTAGGGGTAATTTTTTATTCCCTTAATGATAGTTCATACTGTGCTCACGAATTTTCCCAAGAATATCCCTCAGGAGTGTCATAACCAATAGTGCAGTAAGACCTGTTGTCCTATACAAGTTCTCATTTGAGTCTTTCTCAAAGATTTGTTTTCAGGTTTTAACCCTAGATACATTTGTGCCAGAGTCCCCTTTACCTACTCGTATCTAGATAGGGATGTATTTTTTTTTATAAAACACTTAATCAATACACACAAAAATTTAGGGATGTTTTTATTGTCCTTATTCATATCCCTAAGGCATTCAATAGGGTTTTATAATCCTAATCTCAAGAAACCTAAACCTACCATCTAATACTAATTATAACAACCCTTCACTTTATTACACACTTAATCACGATTTATTAGATAAAATTTCTCTAAAGAAAACTTTAAGGATCAAGAGGGCTTGTTTAATGTGAAATTAGGAACATTACATAACTTCGTATAACATAAATAACTACATTTTTATTGAATAAGTATTTTTACATAACCACAAAATTCATTTTTACTTTTCATTGCATGGGATAACCGGAGGACATGCATAAGAAAAGGGTGAGATATAAAGCCCCGTAAGGGATAAATAGAGGTAAAAAAATTAAGAATATAGTAAATTTTAGGAAATAGGAATATCAATGGAGCACAATAAAAAACATGAACATAATTTCATGATATATCATGATTATCATAACATGGAAATGGGGAAACAACATTTAACATGATATTAGCATGAGACAAGGCTCAATTCACACAGACAATGAGTAAACCCTCAATTAAATTGAATTAAAATTAGTAAACCATAATTGAACATGACGTATCATGAAACTAATATTTACCCAATGTAATGAACCAATATAAAGGCACACCCTTAATTATCATTTCATTTCGTGCATAAGTGTGGCACATGGATTATACAAAATTAAATCCTTAAACAACATCATTTATTCCACAATAATGGAATGTTGAATACATAAATGTAACTATATAATCAATATGTAAATGTGCATAAAGTTGAATACCCTTGATAGAGAAATGGGCATGGTATTCACTACATAATTACTTTGACATGGAATATTGCGGTGTAATTTCGGCAGCATAACGGTGTGACATAAGAATTTATATAAATGGTGGATGAGATATAAATGGGTATCTCATCATATTTACATGAAATGGATAGTAAGGGGGTAATATAGATACATGTACCAACATATTTAATGGATTTTATATGAATAATATAAATTAAATGCATGAATATAAATGAGGAGAGAGAAATCCCTTATGAAATTTTGTCATAGTGACGGGTGTACATGGGAGGCATTAATGAGCGATAAAGGGGTAAATAATCATTAAAAATAATGAAAGAAGTATTGGTGCGGTGTGAAATCACACCCCCAAATTTTTATTGGGAAATAAATTGTTATAATAACATAATATAATTTGGACAAAAATGAGATTGTAAGACATCCCTTACATGGCAGTGTGAACCCCAAGGCAAGAGAGAGGCTTTAGAGGGGCTTATTGGGAGCTTGGAGAGCCTTGGGAGGATTATAAGAAGACTACCGAAGGGTTTAGTACAGATACAGAGGTTTATAGTGATTTTTTTTGAACTTGGGTGGGTTTATATAGGAAAAGTGAGGGAATTATATATTATTTAGGTTTTGGACACCGCACATTAACCTAATCAAAATAAAAAACCATACCATAGTTTCTTCCCATTGTATTTAACAATGTGGATTGGAAAACAATATTTTATATGGCCAGTGGCCAGAATTATTAATATATCAGGCTTTCTTATGTATAAGTGAGTCACACATTCATGGAATGTATTTTAAAATGTTAAAATGTTTTATATATCTTGGATTGTCCACTAAATCATTGTAAAATAAATCAAACAACCCTAAAAGAAAATTATTGTATGGGTAAAACATATATTATCAGAACATAAGATTTATATTATTTTATTAAATCTCTATTTGGTCATTACGATGTTATAAAACAAATTATATATTTAAATGAAATTTAAATTTTACCCAAAAATCTGATTGTCTCATGGAATTAGGAAAAATTCGCCGTTAGATAATTTCGACATCCAGAAAACAAAAATAATAACTAATAAAAATATGGCTTTTATCAGTGCTAGAAAATTCGATTAACTTTGCTAAAATAAGCACTGTTAATTGAGGTGAGGATAAAGGGGGGTCCGTTTTATCAGTGCTCTAAAAAGCACTGATAATGTGACCTTTTATCAGTGCTTTTAAAACGTGTTGTATAAAATTTGAAAGAATATTTAAGAAAATAAATAAAATATTTTGGCAATTTTGGGGGGCTTCAATAGTGCTTGAAGCCCCCCTCTAATAGCGCCCACCACCATGGTAGCCCACGCATGCCCCAGTCAAGCTCCACAAAGCCCCACCCACCATTAATAGCGTTAGGTAATTCCCCCCACCAGCCTGCATGACCTGCCTCCCCCAGGATTCAAATTCGAGACCTCTTGCCTGCATGCCTAAGCCTTTACGACTCCACCATATTGCTCTGCTTTTCATTTATTAATATTTCTATTTATTTATATAAATATTTAGTCATATTAATATATATATTCATTTAATTATATATATATATCTATATATATATACATATATATATATGTATATATAGTCATATTAAAATATACATAAATATTTAGTCATATTAATATATACATATAGTTAATTATATATATCTATATATATTCGTATATTAATATATATTTATATCTATATATATATATATTTAGTTATAATTTTTTATCCATTTAATTATTAGAATATTAATATATATTTGTAAGATTATTTTTATGTACATTTATAAATTTTTTTTCTTATGTGAGTTTTTATAAATAAATAAACACATATATGCATACACATATACAAAACACACACATATATATATTATATGTATATCTGTTGGTATAATTGTACATAGTTACAAATATTTACCAATATTATATATTAATATGTATATACAAAAGTGTTATAAATGGGGTCTCGAAAAACCAAACAAATCATAGAGTTGTTGAAAAAGACATAACTTTTTTCTGTGTATCCGTTTCAACTCTGTAAATAGTCAATCTGAAGCACATGGAATGAAATATGGTGAAAAAGGTTTCAGATGCCCTACAGACACACATATCAGATGTTATGACAGTTTTTATTAAAATTTTACAGGGGTCTAGACACAGAAACTCTATTTTGGAGGCTTTCTGGTGATTTTTGGGGATTTTCGTGATTCAGATATAACTCAAACTATGTGTGAGTAAACCTTGTAGATAAATCCCTTTTGATCCTTCGATTTTATATGTTGTAGTTCCCAAAAAGACACACAGAGTGTAAATTATGGCCATTTGAAGTTGGCCTTTTTTTGAAGTGTTGTAACTGATATATCATTTATTCCTCTGATCATATAATGGATTTGACTGGACATTGTCTTCAGTCATTTTGTGAACATCGATTTTACTGGTTGAAATACTCAAACAGACAAACAGAGCAGATATAATGCCCACTTTAGTTAGTTGTTGGTTTCTTATGTTTTTAGGAGATACGAGAGTTGCAAAATTTCAAACGAAAATAACTTCTGCTTTGAGTGTCTATTTTGGCTCTACCACTTATCAAATCGAAGCTACTGAAAATTTAAAAACTCGGGTGACCACTGAAACCCCTTCACACATTCTTTGAGGTTCAAAAAGGAACAAAAAAACCACTGAACGGTCATTATTTTGGCTTCGGTTGTCCATTTTTCCATAACATCTGCTCTGGGTGTCCGTTTTTCCTCAACCACATTTGAAATCGAATATTATGACCATACCTACACTATGTTGACCATTGTAACACCTCCTCATATTCATCAAGGTTAATGAAAGGTCGTTAATCACTACAAATGACCATAATTTCTGCTCCAGGATGTCTGTTTTGGGTCTACAACATTTCGAATCGAAAAAAAAATATTTTAAAAAATATTTATTTTATATATATCAATATAATTATAAATATATATATAAAAATAATATTTTTTATGATTTTTATTGAAATACACACATTTATCAGCACTAGGAAAATGTGCACTGATAAAACCCCCATTTATCATCACTACTAATAAAAGAACTGATAAAGGGGGCCCCTTTAACAGTGCCAAAAAAAGTGCTGATAAAATGTCTCCTTCAACATCACTTTTTTTAGCGCGGTTAAAATTTCCCTTCAACAGTGCATTTTTAGCACCGAAAAAACCCTCACCCCCCATTATCATCAATTTTTTGTGCTGTTAAAAGTGTATCACTTCCCTTTCCCCATTTTGTGGTAGTGAATATTCATTTTACCTAAATAATCTTTTAAATATGTGAATTATCACTTTTAAAATAAAAACAAACATTTATCTAAAATTTATGTGTTTTGACAAAAACCACTTTCAATTCATAATAAAAATTAAAATTTTCTTCACAAAAATTATTCAATAAATTGTATTTAATTAACATTAATTTTTTAATAATATTTTCCAAAATTATTAATTAATTAAAAAATCCATTCAGTCATCAAAATAGATTTATTAATGGAATAATAAATAAAATAATATTTTTTATAATACCCATTTACAATGAAATAAAAATAAAATGAGTGTATATTTTTTGTTCTATTCGAAACTAATTCATATAATCATAGTGTAAGGGTCTTGTTACATAACCCCTTATAACACCCACATAAGATGTAAGGGTAAGGTGGCGATGGTGACAGACTCTTGGGGTGCCTCAGATAAGATATCTCATGTGGTAATCTATTTCAACTTCCATTTCCCACATAATTGGTTCCATTCAAGCTTAATGTGTTGAAGCTCCTCTTGGGAATGGTCAAGAGTGAAGCCTAGTGAAGCCACTTCCTTTTTGAGCTCTGAAAAATGGGCTTCGTATGGAGCAATGCAGCTGGATGAGGAAATCAATTCTTTTTTCTGATTAAATTTTATTTTTTAAAGCCCAATATTTATAACAATAATGTGATCATATTTCATTGACTATATTAGAAATTGTAACAATTCATAGCTGTGTTTTAAAATCAAAAAACATAAAAAGGAAGTTAATATGTTTTATTTAACCATTGTACATAATAAGATATTTAATCATATGAGGAAGAATTTTCATTAATAAAAGCATCTGTTGATATATATGGGGTCAAGGAAACCATATATATTTCATCATGATGTATTTTAAAGTTATAGGGTAATGTCAAAAACCCGTGAGCATCACAATGAAGGCATCCCAAGTGGGGCGGGGGAATTCAGAACATTGATTTTGGGGGATACAATATAAAAAATGAAGGACGCACCATGGATTGTAAGGCCATTCTAGGGAAGGTAAAGGCTACATCATAATTTCATATCAGTAAGGGTTTTCAATTGATCCTAGAAGCTGGGTGAAACTTCATGGATAGAGAGAGCATTTTGTGAGAAAATGCAAGGAATTTTGTTGCATCACGGCCTATATATTCCATCCAATATGTTATAACGAGATAATTCACTCAAGATAAATTATTAAATTTTACGAAGCTGTATCATGAAATAATAATTTATGATTTCCTCCATAAAATGAAAAGTCCCCCTTCTCTCTTTAATTCATCTCTACTAGGATATATATTCTTGATATATCAATGGAAATATATATCTCCCGATGTATGTATTTCCACTTTTTAATGTTGAATAAATCCATTGGTTTTCTCATATAGCCAAGTTTATGAAATTTTTATTTTGGAATAGCCCTTATTTTTTGGGTTTTTTTGATTTTTGTATAAATGATGTTAGGATAATTGATCTATGATATTATATGAGTGTACACCTATAATCTTTAGTTAAGTGGTTCCTTTCATATTTTATAATATTTCATGAATATATATATAAAATTAATATGAGTTCCTATGGTTTAATGATTTATATTTCGAAAAAGTGGTTGATTTAGTTTGGGAGATTGTGGTAGGATTTGGTAAGGCCTATTTAATTTTAATTAAGTGAACTATTATTGGTTTGGTTGTTCGAGTGTGTAGATGTATCCATTTCTCCGTGAGTTTCATCTACTTGTTGTGTCCATTAGGCATTGTCCTCCATGGAAATAATAGAGTTGGTATGAAATGGAATTTCTCAATGTAATATGAGATAGTATATATCATACTATTTAATTGGGGGATTTTGTAGAAACTCAACCATGTGGCATGAATTGGGTATCGTATGGTATGTTTTTTAGGTGTGCGTTATGAAATATGAAACCCCCTTGTAGTTAATTATTGTTGAGATGTGTTTTTAATTAAATTTTTTTAATGAATATTCAGTATCATTCTTATCTATTGTACTCTTCATTAATTGACACCTCCATATTGTAAGATTTTAACAATCACATAGATCCCTTATAGAATTTGTTCATGAGAAGTTTTTTGGGATATCTAAGTGATTGAAATGAATTGGAATGAAACTGTGGGAACAATAAGTGTGTATTGGAATAGTGATGTGTCTTCCTCAAATCTATAGGGATCGGGTGATTCCTTATAAGGAATTTGTTCTTGGGTATTTTTGAGTCTAACTGTTGAGTCTCATTGTATAATTTTTTTCTGTAGGACCATAGAGTCTTCATGGAAAACTATGTAGCTATGGTTATGTGTGTAAGGGATGAGTAGAGTATTATGGGTAATGGAATTTAATGTTGATCCATATCATGGGAAATTTTCTATAATTCCACCATAGGTTGACTGCTGGCTAGTCAGGGACTAAGAATAAACTATGTGTTTATGATGGTTATTGAATGATTGTGCCCTGATTGTGATTTTATTGTTAGTGAATTGACTAGAAAGTTGGACTGATATTAAGAGGTATGTTATTAGGAGACCCACCCCTAATATTGACAATATTTCTAAAGTTCTATTACTAAGACCTAGAATTAGAGTGTTAAGTGGTCTCCATGAACTAGATAGTGATATGGATAAATGAATGAACTCCCCATAAATTAGATGTTTTCGATAAGGACTACATTGTGTGAAAACATACTTTATGATGTTGTGATTTGATATTGTTTAATGACATGAGAATTTTGATCCTTTAAAATACATAATATGTCTTATAACATGTGTCACATGCTACATCAAATTTTGAAACCCACAACATATTATGAATATGTTTTTAATAATGATATAATAAAAACTAAGTTTGTATCTTTTTATAGTTTTTTCGTTTGGAAGATAAGTAATTATCATGTGTTAATATTGAAAAGGTTATTTATAATAAATCAATATTTTATTATATAATTTATTTTCAAACGATAAATTTATAATTTTTTAATTTACTTCTGGTAAAGTAAAATTCATATTTCAATTATTTATAACAAAATTAATGTAGGATATATTTTTGAGATTATACAAAAAAATTGGTTTTTAAGTGGATAATGAAAATTTTGTTTTCTTAATTCAATCATATTTATATGAAATAAATGTTTTTGAAATATATTTAGGTTAAATAATATAATATAAATTACAATAAATAATTTTTAAATACTGTTTTGAATTTATAAATCCGTGATGAAAATTTGAAAAATACATGTACCGTTTTTAAGAGAACTCTTTCTTAACTACTTTTTATTCAATTATATCATGATGAAATTACATTTTTTTATTTCATTAAATTTTAAATCAATAAAATTTTAATTATAATATCTATTTTAAATTCATTAGAATCAATTTAATTTCTAATTCTATCCAAATCAAAAATCATTTTTCTTAAAAAAAATCCAGCAAATTGGTTTTTACATGATACATGTGCTAACATTATGATTAATATCCATGTAGAAATAAAGTGTTAAGACCAAGCTGATAATGAATATAATCTTTTTAGTTATTTTATTTTGTTTTCATTAATGTTTGAGAAGAAATGAAATCACATCACTTTGTATAAATGGATGATGGAATATAGGGAAGCTAAAATTCCATCCACGCTAAACAAGATAATGATTTAATGATTTTTATATACCAAAAATCCTATGTTTGGAGGTCTTCTGATGCAATAATTAATATCAAACAAGGGTGAAAAGTTGATGCCAATCATTTTAATTTTGGTTGGAAGGAATGATGTTGCTGGAAGATAGGGATTTGCAGTACATTCAAATGAATATCTGACGATGATAAAGGTCTTCTATCAAGGACTATATATCATGGAAGATATGGTTCCTAATGAAAGTAGTTTTTTTCAGTAAAATAGATGATAGTTAAATATCATTGGTGTTCTTTCCAAGATGATTTTATGGTGGAAATGTTTTCTAGTGTTTGCCAAATTTTTGGGGCTTAAAATCAAGATAAAGAGAAATTTTCTTTGGGAAATGGATGTGATGTTAATTTTTGAAGATGGCTTGTTGTGATTCATGCAAGTAGAGTTCCATGATCTAAACATCAAAATATAAAAAAGTAAAGTCCCACATGAAATATTTAATTTAGCATGAAGGATTATAGGGAGTTTGGAATGTTAGATGAAATGTATGATTCACAGTCAAACCATCTAAAAATGGAAAATTCACGAGGTGCGCGAAGGATTCAAGAAGTGCACAAAATATGTGGTTAGTGAAAAAGAGACTAAAAAATCCAATATGACATCAAATGGGGTTTTCTGTGACATGTATGGATCTTGGGCGACACATAAGTGTTATTTCGTGCAAGCATTATTGAGTTCTGAAATTAAGAGGTTTCCCCCTCTCATTTAAGTTTCTCAACACTTAGAGAAATACAGAGATCTAAATCCTAGAAAACATTTATATAATGGGAGTTTCACGAAAGTAATAGAGTTGTGATTATGAATAGGATGTTGTGCACATGAAGAGTGTTTTGCACATGATTGAAGTTTCATGCAAGAGGTGTTTAATGACAAAAGATAAACCTTCTGTGCATGATAGAAATTTTACTAGTAAATACCAAAATTGGTGAATAAAGATTTTAGTTTAGTAAAAGTAGTATGATTTGTGTGTGGTAGTTCTGACCACCTTCTAGGTTGGAAAGAGATGAATTGTTTGGAAATATAAAACTATAAAATCTAATAAAGAAGCACTAAAACATTGATTTTCCAAATTTTTGCAAAGAGGGTAAAGATGTTCTTGCATAATATTTTCCAACAGTTACACGAGTGAATGTGTATATCCCACTATTTCTATTGCACATCAAAGGATTATATTTTAGTGGATTGTGTGGTACTGTATTGTTTCTATAACTTACCAGTGTTTTAGCTACTCTTTGTTGAGTAGTGAAACCTTTGAATATTATATTATAGTGGATGTGTGTTTTCATTTAGTTTAGCAGGGAAAGAACTCTTTAATAGAAGGAGAATGTAGTTTCAAAAAAAGGAACCATAAAAGAAAAAGATATCACTGATTCACCCCCTCCCCCTCTTAATGATACATGGATCTTGATAAGGAAACGTTATAAAACTAACATTCTAAAATTATAATTATATTTGATTAAATAATATTCATACTATTTAATATGGATAAATTCATTTTTAGGTATAAAATTTTGTTAGATACGATTAATTCTAATTACTATGTATATATAGATACAATTATTTTAAAATAAATATATTACTAGTATCAAGGAATATATATCAAATAATATAAATTAATATACAGTATATTATAAATATACTATGATATATAAACAAAAAAATATTAACACTCATTTATTTGGTAATTAATACTAAATAATATTAATAATACATGCCTTTTTTCATTTAAAATAGTTTCTATACACTATTTCAGTATTAAGTTAAAAGATAACATTATAATTTATTGAAATTTAATATGAATAATTATATGTTATCCTTATTACTGGAACAGAGAAATATGGTTATATAGGTAATTTGATATGTTTTATAAAACATAAAATCACTTACTTAAAACAAGTTACCTAGTATAAAAGATAAAGAGTAACATCTATAATTTTTATAGTAAAAATCCTATAACATGTAATGAAAACATGTGTGGAAATACAATTTTGAAAATTTATCAACCTTAAAAATCTCAAAAAAACACATTATTCCAAAACTTTGGATCCATTTCAATTGAAATAGTGTTTGTGAATTAGTAATATATAATGGGAATTTCAAAAAGTGCCCCTTTACTCCCCCATTAAAGGGGATCACTTTGACCCATTAAAAAATATAAATATCCTTATAATTTAAGCTTTATACTCAGACTAATTATTCTCCCTATATCTCAATCCCAAAAATATAATCCCATATTCACTCAGATTTAACCCAATACATTATCATTCAAGGGAACTTTTATGGAAAAATCAAGTATTAAAGATAAGTATTTTCTCATTATAGATTTCTTTTCAATTATAATCTTCCAAATATCATTCCCCAAAAAAATGAAATTATATTATTATTATTATTATTAGGAAATATATTTTTATTATTTTTTATTCCCATTGTTTTTTATTTTCATCCATATTAAACAAAAATAACATATTTATTGTGTTCTATGGACTATTGCCGCAATAATTGAACTTCACTTTTTTCATTAAAAACATTCATTGATATAATTTAAGGTGGTAATTATTAATAAATATTATATATATATATATATAATTATGATTATAAAGTTTTTCATTAATATCAAAACTCACCCCTCTCACACAATGAGAAATGGGAATGCTAATCATGAGTACATGCTTATTGCATCCTCCATGGTGAAACATTTTTCATTTTTCTTATAGATTACAAAAAATTATAAAAAAACCCTTAAATATGGTTCAAAACCATAAAATAATAAAAAAAATATATTCATTATTAATTTATAATAATATCATGTCATTAGAATATCGTCATTAACCATACTCTCAAATCGACTTAAAGTGTGTCGATGTTTTGGTTGATTTAACCACATGTGTGAATGATGCTATAAAACACTATTATGTATGATTGTTCGAATGTGAAATACAATTTTATTATAATATCATAAAAAATATCTATTTTCATACGTTTATGAAAATATAATGGTGTTTTATTATGTTATTATTAATGTGTGTTTGTTCATCGCTAAAAATCATCGAAATAAGCCAACCCTGACTCCATTGTCATATAGTGTAGCTACAACACAAATAAAGTGATATAATAGATTAATGAATTAAATAAACTTATATATTAATGTGTATTAAATGACATATTAATTTTTTACATTCTATAAATGGATGAGTAATGATACTAAGATTTTTAAACAGGCACCAAGCAGTTAATGTTATTACCACATGATGGTTTTAATATGCCATAACTAATTAATAAAATCAAGATAAAAATTATAATAATGATAATAAAAAAATAATTTTAAATTATCAATGTTTTTTATAGGATATTATAGTGTGATTAATTAACCCAGGAAATATGGTAATGGATCCAGTTTAATTTCTATTAAGTGGTACATTATTTTTATTCATGATGTAATTATTATTTAGGTGATGTATATAATTACTATATAATATAAAATTTCATGATTTGTCTTTATTAATGGTATTTTATGTTTAGTTCAATAATCTATTTTTGGGTTTTGGATTGAATTTTTACCCCGGTTGTATGGTTTCTATTGTCAATTTTGAGACCCTTGATATATTTTTTATCTTTACACCATATTTCCTTAATAATAGTTTAAATAATAAATTTTTAAAATTTTGTATTGTGATCCTTAGATAGGCCATGATATTTAATGTTATATATTTTTTTCCTTAACTCTCACTGTGTTTACATTCATATTTATAAAAATTAGTGTTTTCATGACTCAAATATTTTCCATGGGTCAATACCACTCTTCTCTGAATATTATATATCTAGATTGATCGACATAGCCAATTATGATGTTAATTTATATTTCAAACATCATTAAATGTTAAATTAATGTATCAAATTTTTTTATTCTTTCATTAATATATAGTTTCATTAAGATTAATTAATAATAATAATAACAATTCACATTTCATTTAATATTTTTTATTCTATATGCTTCTTTTTTACAGTCCACCAACATTACCATTTATATAATGGAAAAATTATATTTTGTATCTCATTATCCTTTTATTTACATAAATTAAAATTATATAAAATGGTTCCTTATCCTTTTAATAATTTTAGTTTTCAAAAAAAAAACCTATTTCAAAATGATCAAAAGGGTATTCAATCGTTTAAAAATAAATATGTTTTATTATCAACCCAATATCTTTAGATGATAATATTTATTTATTTTTCAAGGATCCATTTTTAAATTAAAAAGTTCAATGTAAAATTTATCAATGTATTTAAACTGCATATTTTTTTCAAATAAATTATGTGTTTCTCAATCTCCATTATCATAGATTATTTTATGAGTAAATTTTTTCAATGTTTTCTTACATCATCCTTTGAAGAATTTCATTTCTTTTCAAGGTTATTTTTTAAAAAAAATATATATTTATATTTTCAAAAATTATTCCCTCTCCATTATTAATTTTTTTAAAGTAATTTAACCCTAATATAGTAAGAAAATATTTACATTTATTTATGAAAACATGTTTTCACCAATATTTATCCATTGTGGTTTATATTTCTTGAAATTAAATTTTTATCACACACAATATTTTAATATGATAAGATTCATTTAAAAAATTAATTTTTTTGATATGATATTATTTTTTTCATTTATGTTATGTACTGTTTTGAATTGATTAAGAACCCTCTTCCTTTTCCATAGGTTTCTTAAAAAATGTCAATGATAGTTTTTTTATAGTGGAACAATTTCTTTTGGGTGATGATGAGTGGGTTACCACATCACACTAAAATTAAATGATTTTATGATTATTCATAGAATTAAACTGTTCACATGAGTATATATCCCAATATAGATAGGAACACAAGAGGATTTATCCAAATATAAATGGTATATAGGAGTATTTAGCCAAAGCTGAACTTAAAATACGAGTATGTATCCTATAAAAAAGGTTTAAAGGGGATATTTATCTCAATACAAATGGTACATGTGAGGATTTATCCTATGAAAAAGGGACACATTGGTCATTTTATCCCAAATCCAACAGTTTATTTCAATATTATCCCATGCCAAAGAAGGTATACCAGTATTTTTTTTATTTTTCAAATGGTCATGTTTGTGGAACATTCTCATGTAGTGTATATTGTTATGCTAGAATTTAAATATGCATCATATTTCTCTAGAATACCATGTATTCATTATTATTTATTATTTTAAATGTATTTCTGAGTTATATTTTGTGGTTTCATGTTTTTGGATTATTGATATGTGTTTCGATATATGTCTTTTATCATATATTAATTATCTCTTTATAATTCCATGTTTCTTTAACTAGTTTTATGATTATCAAACATAGTCATTTTTTATTTTATTATTATATTTAGGTCTTTATCATGTTCTAATTATTGTTTATGATCTAATACAAGAATTTATGTTTTCTTCCTATAAATAATTTCAACTCACCCTTTTCCCATGTTTTCATTATAATAATTATTTTATAACATCCTAGAACTCCCAATCCCGAATCCAATTATGAAATAAATAATATTAATTTTTTTTGATATGATACAAATAATTGTGAGAAAAAATTATTCTATCAAATCCTTATAACGTTAATAGAAATACATGCATCACTTATATTCCTAGGGATCTTTTAGATTTATAGTTTTTGAGAATTAGAATAAAATATACACAAACAATCCATATAAACATAGACTCAGAATTCATCAAAATAACATTATTACAATTTTATACATCTTTTCTTATTTCTATATGTCATCAACTTCATCCTTGTCACATGATTTATAGATACAAATCATTCAAAAATAAATCATTAAAACATGGGGAAAAGGAAAAATAAGTAGGGAGATTAGGAACTTATTAAGGGAAAATAAAAGAATTAAAAATTAAATTTCTTAAAGGGGAATAAAATTGAATAAGGGTATTATTACAATTTAAAATTATATGATCATATCATAAATGAACTCATACCCATCAAGAAATATACTATCAAATATAAAATCACGAAAAATGAATGATTCATTAGAATCAATATTAATTATATTTATAATAACAATATTGATGATTAGAAACCTTATAAACCCATAACAATAATAATTAAATGTAGGTAGCTATCATGGGAGATCATTTTAATTGTCACTCTTATAAATGGAATAACAATTCATTTGACTTGCATATATTTCACTTTTAAAAATGTAATATCCATATGTCTTACTTCCATACCCAATGAATTTGAGTTCTATCATAGACCCACCCATCCTTGGTCTATCACGAAACCACCTGTCTTTGGTTTACAATGTAACCACCCTTCAAATGTCAAAGTACCATTGGAAAATAAGCCTACAGAATTAAGTCATTGAAATGAAATAGGTTTAATAAAAATATCTTATAATCATTATTAACCCATGAAAAATATATGGGTTGAATTAAAATATCTTTGAAATATAATTAACCCATTTAGATGAATGTGGATTCTATAATAATTTCATTGAAACATGAATAACCCATGTAAAGAAATTGGGTTTGAAAAAATTCTATTCAAAATATTATTAACTCATAGAAGGGAAATGGGTTAAATTACAATATGATTGATACATGAGTAACCCATGGAAATGAAATGGGTTAAATAAAAATATCATTGAAACATGATTAACCCATTGAAAAGAAATGAGTTAAATCACAATATATTGGAAACAGGATGAAACCATTTTAATGAAAAAAAGGAAAAAATAAATATCTCTTTAAAACAAAATTAATCTATCCATTGAATGAATGATGATGGTTAATTTTTTTACCAAGTATAGGATAAGTAACAACCAGTATTTTTTATGATGATCAATTGAAATAGAACTGAAATATTGTTAAAACATTCATGAGGAAAAATATCATTAATCGTTAAAAATATTCATATAACACATTGAAACATCTGGACCATTAACCCCATGAATAGAATAAAAATTAGACGGAATAGATGATATCATGAGATTAAGGAAATTCATTATATAAAATTTCATATTATAATTAGATACACCAAATAAAATATAATAGGTATATAACATATCAACTCTCTCAAACAAAGAATATTGTGAAAAAAGTTCATTACGAATTTGGAAAATTAAAAACCATAAACCCAATGAAAGATTAATAATAAAAATCTTATGTAAACCCCCATAAATATAAAGTTATGAATCATAAATTACATTCATGGATAGTAGATACACCGTTGAACAAAAATTATTGCTGAACATGGAATAAGTCTCAGAAATAAACGTGAGACTATATATCCCCATACAACTATGGTAACATTTTAACTCGAAACCCAAAAATTTATAATCATCATATGAATCCTTCAAATTAAATTATGATAAAATAATTCATGATATTATATATCAAAATATTTAGTAGATACGCCACAAAAAATAAGCAATTGGTGATTATTACATTTACCTCATAGATGTAAAAATTGAGATGAAAATCCCTTACCTCAAGTATGAATTTTCATCAGTGTACTATATATTCCTGAATAACAAAAATATGTTAATTATATAATTTCATTAGATAATTGTTCATGTATATTATTTATTTTATTTAAATTGTAAAGATGTTATATAAAATTACATAATCAATAATGTTTAAGTTGTATTTTTTCACTATATTTGTCTTATGTCTCAAACTTGGCATTGATAGGTTAACTTTGGTGAGTGAGTTAATTATATAAAAATCACAAGAATAATTATAAATAAATAATTATCATATTTAAACATATATTACAGTTTTAAGAAAAATAATTATTTACAGTTATTAAAAATGAACCAATGTTACAATTATTGAGATGGTAGGTCATACGTATGCATGGGTTACATTCACATTTTTCAATGGTCACAATAGAAAGAATGATAAAAATATTTATATTTAAAAAATGATAATTATATGATAAATAAAATATTATTTAATCATATATAACTATATATAAAACCACTGTGATGTAAAATTAATCACATCACAACAAGGAGGTGGTGGTCAACACGTCTATGAATGATGTAATCACTTTTTTAGTGTGTGAATAGGGAAATATGAAAGATGATATGTTATATAATGATAAAGGTAATATTTTTATTAATATTATATATTTAATTTATTTCACATATATTGAATTAAACTAATCATTAATACATTTCATGTAGTGTGTGAAGGTATCACTTAGCTTTCGGGAGGTGGTAGTCCACACATCCACAAATGATGTTATCATATTTACAGCAAATAAAACACATAAAGTTATGTGTTATATAAAAAATACCGATGTATTAATAAAAATAAATATCATAAATATCATATAAAAATATGGGTTCCATCGTAATTCTCCACCATTACAAGTGGTAATGGAAAAATGAAGAACATTATTTATTGAGGTGGTATTTCATTGTACATAAACAGTATGCTTGTTACCCGTTTAATGGATGTGTTTGTAGGTGTATGTCAAAATCCTAACATAAAAATTATATTTAAATTTATTAAATAGATTATATTATATAATTTTGGAATAGTTATAAAATTATGTTTGGATAAACAAAGAAAACATAAATTCATATTTAAGAATGTTACCACTTATTCAGGTAAAAGCTTCTAGTTTGAACCAAATGGCTTCATTGGTTGTATTTATTCAAAAAAAATGAGGATTCTTGGTTTAGTTAAGGGATTTTTGGAGACTATTTTTGAAGTGTGTGGATGAGAAAAAAGGGTTCTTGATAGCTGTGAGGATGAGGAAAAGTGAATGCCCTTTGATAATGTAGGGGGAGTGGAATTCTTGTAAATACAAAAAAGGTTATCAATATTGGGAGGTCTCTATTATCTCATATGATTAAAAAATAAAATATAATTTTTAAATATAAATTATGGTCTATCAAAATCATAACCACAAATAAAAATAAGTATATTTTTTATTTGTTTCCTTAGTCTTTTTGATTCCATATATGATTCAATTAGGTAACTAGTTTTCCAACCAATGTTATTTAACAATTAAGACTAAATTGAGATGATATTTTTTATAACATGTAGTCCCACAAAATTATAAATATTATATTTAAATTAATAATTAATAAATTCATGTGTTTAATAATAATTTTAAAACAAACGCATGTAACATGCAAATACACTACTTTAACCCAAAACGTGATAACTATTTTATTATTATATAGGGTTGAATAGGTTAATTATAAAAGTTCACTTGGTCTATGAGTTTACCATATTTTTTATTTATTACCAACTAAATATATAATGAATGAAAATTTTATTTTAATTAATTTTAAATTATTTAGTAAAATATCATTTATTGTCAAATAAAATTAATTCATATTTTGACATTATTTTTTAAAATTTTATAAAAAAAAATAGCAAAAAAATATTTTAATTAAAATATATTATATTCACATTTTTTTACATGATATATTTATCTAAAAAAATAATATAATATAATTATTTAATAAAATTACTTTATTTTTAAAGTTTTTATCATCATTTATTTTATTATATCATTAACTAAATAATCCATGTGTTAGCATTTCCAAAGAATTTAATTTTGTTATAAAATCTCAAAAAGTTGAATTTAGATTAGTAGGATAAAAAAACTCATTTTTCAATAAAAATAGTGTTCCAATCTTAGCCGATGTAGTTTCTTCCATACCGTAAAGATTTATAATTGTTTACGATAAGGAAGGTTACTTTTTTGGGGTTATCATTACCTAGAAAATTATATGGGTCACTTTCATGATCATTTATCCTAATAACTCAATCAACTATAACCAATAGTGTAAATGGATGAAATATTTGCGGAAATGGAACATTAATCATGTTTTACATCACGTTGGCCCTTATGTTTATGGTTTCGTCCCTTATTATGTATAATTTAATATTAATCACTGTAATTAATTTTAATTATTTTCATTTATATTTTTTGTCCAAAAATTGATCTTATTATACTATAAATATTCTATTTATTACAACTATGTATTTTAATTTTTCCTAATTATATCCACATTATTTGGATAAATAAATTTAACTCCAGTCTCATGGATGTGGAAATTAAGTGGGGTTTTAATGTGAAAATAGTCAAATGATATTATGTAATTATATCAAAAAATAAATATGATTTCAATGAACTTAATTTTATTAATATATTTATTATTGATATATTTATACTTTATAAAATTATAATATTATTTATAACTAATACTTTTTTATGGAAAAAGGATGTTGTGAAATAAAATTCAATATTATTCACTATTTATCGAGAAATCTATCCTCTTAGACAAATACAAAAAAAGTAACTGTAAGTTAATTTTGATTTTCCACTTTTAGAAAGTATTTTTATTTTACCATAAAAAATTAAATGTATCAAAACTATAACTAAAATAGGTTATCCATTATAAGTCTATAAAACTACTTTTTAAAAATATACATCTTTTAATACAAATTATTGGATTCATTCTTATTTTAATCCTATCAGCCATATTGGGTTACTTAAAAATTTAAGAACAACTATAATAATAATATTTTTATTCATATTCACCCCCTCTAATATAACATCTAGGAAATAAAAACCATATTAAATAAAGTTATCATCGGTACATTATAGTTCGGTATGACTAAACCATGCTTACAACACATGTTATAAAAGACATTTGATTTTTTATGCAACAAAAGATAAACATTGCATCACATGTGATGAAATCTAACCAATTTATTTTATTTGAAAAAATATATTAAAGAATATACATTATGTTGACAGAATTTATTTCATAAAATAATGGGATGCTAAATATAGAATTATTATATCACGTCTTATGTATAGAATGGGTCTAGAGGAGCATGGTTATGGATAAAAAAATTTATATGTTGAAAAATATTTTATTTATATATATATATTCTATAATATTTTAAAGATATTATGTGTCTATTTTTTAACTATTTTTCAGTTTAATTAAATTAATCATGATATTATCATAATATTTATTTCATTTTTAACATTGGTTGCGATAGTTTGTATTAGAGTAGGATTAGTTATTTCAGGGATTTTTTATTTTATTTTGGAGATTTGTTATTTTTGGGGTTTAGTTCAGTTATTTTCGTTTTTATTTCCTAGAACCTTAGTAAAAACAGTAGACAAACGTATAAGTGTTAGATGAAATTCTAAAATATTTTTAAATTCTTATTTATATGGGTTTCTTAATAAGTATATTCCATTCAAGAGACTGCAAGTGGTTGTAGTTGTGGCATATACTCACCTAGAGGTAATCATCAAGATATGTGTTATTCAATCATTGAATCAATCATCACCTTTAGGAATTATGAGGGGCCCTAATACTACAAACATGGTTTTGGCACAACCTAGGGATACTATTTTGGTGATCATATTCAATTTAGAAACAACTATGATGATTCTAATTGTTAACTACTTAGTGGAGTTAACATGATAAGTGTATGATATCCCAAATTAATGTATCCTAGGTACAATCAAGTGATTTTATGGATTAACCATGTATAACATAGATGAAATGAATATATCAAAATTTGAAAAGACTATTTCATTGGGGAATATATCCAAAAGATTACATATTCATATCCATTTACACAACTATTTTTCAATATTTTAAAATGGTTCAGACTTTTTTTGGGTTGCATAATGACCAAGGAATTTGCTTGTTGAAAGGGTTGTCCTAAAGCACTCATAAAATGCATATATGGAATTTTTAGTTTCCAATTCATACTAAGGATAGTTAAATGTATATCATAGTGTAATATATAAGTTTCGTTTATCATTTATATGGTATATTATTTCTCAAATAATTGATAATTAAAATTCTGAGGATGCAATTTATTTAAGGTGATGACAATTTAAGGAACCAATTATTTGGATCAGTTAAAGTACATATGTTTTCTATAACATGTGTCACATGATACACCTAAAATAAAAAAACTAAAACATAATTATTGACAATGAATTTTTTGACATGGATGGAATGGTGATAAAGGAAAATACCATAGAGATAAAATAATAATTGAAATGAATAAGGAAAATGGTCACATAGTCCTTCATAGGCCATTCTTCGAAGATCCACATAGTACTGTTACCACTCAGGGTACCTGCACGTTATCCTATAAGATCGATCTATGTAAGAGAATATTAGAGAAACTCAAGGTGAACTCTTGTAGGAAAAACCTCATCCATAAATCCCCTTTAAAAAATGTTTATTATTTAACTATACCTAAGTGATCTTCCCTTGGATCTTCCAATTCAACGTAATAGGGCCTCCCTTGGATCTCCATAGACTCTTCCCTATACGAGCCTCTGATTAGGCCCCCTTCTAAGCCTTCCATGGAAGGACCTATCCCTTTAGAGGTCTCTTATCTGAAAGTGACCATGTTTAATCCTCCATCAAAACCTATAGACATGAATAACCAGAGGAAAAGGCACACCAACATGTCTCCAATTTTGGATTTGTATTCATATGGTCAAAGGTATCCAAACATGTCCCACCATATGGATAGGGTCCTCGGGGAGCATTTGGTTTTTTACTCCCTTAGTAATGAGTAACCCAACCACATAGATAGTGCTAGGGAGTTCCTAGTATTAGATACATGGTATATTTGCACGTTTTTCCCTTGTCTTTAAAACCCAAACCCTTTAGTTCTTAGAAGGGTGGGTAGAATTATGATTTAATTTCCTTTTGAAATGGAATGGTATCATCCTCCCCCACTACATAAATTTTTTTGGTAATAACTCCTAGAGTAATACCCTTTCCTTTCTTTAATAAACTCTTCACATTTATTCCTTCCTCATATTCGATATCATGTACCCATTACCTGGTAATTTGGAATGAGGGATGTGTCAGATCCCTTTCCTCTTCTACCTGTGGAAGGGGAGGAGTAAATGGATTGATAGATAATTGACTTTATATTATCCATAAAATTCAAGGATGTCCCATCCAAGATAATGTGGACATAGGGGATTTCCAATATCACAAAACCCACATTGTCTATTACATGTTTTGGTAGGGGTTAATCCATTGAATCTATATATTTCCTTCCTTCATTGTGCCTCCAAAGGTGTGGGTCCTCAAGGAAATGTATACAAACTCAAGGAAAAGAGGATTGTGTAGTTTTCTAGATCTCATGTTTCCTCTTTTCTCTCACACTAAGTGCGAATCATTTCGGATTAGAGGCTGATATTGGTCCTAACATCAAGATGATCCCAAATCCTTTTTGGGAATTATTCAATGTGTAACCCCAAAAAAATTAAGGGAATCCTCATTTTTAAAATCACCCACCATTCAACATTGTGGGAATCCACTTTTTAAGTAATCCCAAATAACACTAGTCCATGGGCATCCTCCTCAAATAATAATTCCTATTCAAACTGGTCCATGGAAATGCTCCTAAAAAATAATCCCCAATCATATCCCAAATTTATCATGTCATCTTATTCATGTGTAAGCCCAAAATTAATCCTCTAAAAGGGTAACAATCCTCTACAGAACAGATATCTGAGGGCCATCTAAGGAAAAATTCATCATTATTGTACTAAATGGGATTTTCTTCCGGACCCAATGTGATATGTAGGAAGCCTCGATGAGGTCCATAGCCACATCTAAAATCAACCCTATTCATTATGGGAAACATTCCCAATATGTTCTAATTCAACATGGACGTTCATATCCTATCAAGGTTCCTGGGGCCGCTTTAGCATATGTACCACAATAAAACTGTTTCAAGATCCATCCTTTTTGAGGTCCTTTCCACATGACATTAAACTCTACCATTGGGACCTTATCACATAACTATAAAATTTTTGATGGTCTCCATTATATGGCATCATACGATGTGGTTTCTAATTCATTAAATGAGGATATGTTGGAATCCCATCACATATGTTAGATCCCATCTTGAAAACAACTCCAATCTACCTAGATGAATATACACTACATAGATCCCTACTATGTGGCTAAGAAACCATCACCATCATAATAATGTCCTAATAAAATAAAATCATTAAATAAGGGGATAACATTGATGGAAAACCTTAGATATATAAAGATGTCCCAAATGATGAATAAGGTCATATTTATTGATATGATTATAAATTATATATATTGTAATAATAAATTGTTATGTATAGGGTGAACCACATCATACTTGTGAAAAATAAAGGATTCATGATCATATATTAAATCTAAATGTGAGTCCTAGATTATGAATGTAATCCCCCAAAAAGGTTGTGATGAGCCCGACCTCCCATCACCATGACCAATGTGAGTTCTTAAGCATCGTTGGGAAAACCCCTCAATGAGAACCAACCTTTGGAAAAAAGTTACCTCATATATATAAAACCATTGGGTGTATTTGGTTCCATGAACAAACCAACTGTAAATTGTTCATAAGTAATGATTCCTAACCCAGACATATTTCCATGGAAAAAAAATTGTGAAACCGATGTGAATCTTTAATCATGATGATAGTATTACCCACAAGTCAGGCCCCTTTATTTTATAGAATGGTAGAGGGAAAGACCAAACAACCAATCATTCAAATATTCAGTAAAATGATTTTCTTCATTGATAAGTTTTATTGTTTGTGTATGTCATAAAACTAACCAATTATTTCAAATAACTCTCTTCAGTTCAATGATGTCCTTCTATATTTTAATAATTTATCCTCTAGCTTCTGATTAGTCTGGGACTTCATCATCATGATGGAAAACATCACCAACCTACCATCTTCAATGCCAACTATCATACACATTGGTTAGATTTTATCATCAAAACTATATAATCTTTACCATAGAGGCCACCCGATAGGACCTCCTTCTCTCCAAGCCCCACTGATTGTCTTATTAATATAGATCAATTGTCTTAATGTATATGATGTTGACCAAAATTTTAATCCATTTTGGGGGACATTCTTCATAATTCAATAACATGTCTTTCCCTTTTATCAAAGGGATGGTTAAAGAGGTTTCGTATTTCCTAATCTAAAATATATACTATTCCTTATCAAGGAATCATACTAGAAATCAATGTTTCCAATGTTTCATGGTAGTGATATCTCAGTATGAAGAGGGATTATTCCTTAGCGGAATCACCCAGTTCCTCCAAACCAACACATGTATGATGAGCCACTAGGGATAGAAACTGGTCACATGGGGGAAGGACTACACTACAATCCCAACCAAAGAATCCCGCAAATCTAATTTGGGTGGAATATGGAAGTGGGAATATACACCCATTCATATTAATTCACCTAGCCAGTAGACCCACCTTGTGAAATCAAATGAATCTTGTCATTTAATCCGGAAACATACCATGGGAAGGAACATACACCTGGATTCACACTCAAATCCAACAAGGATACTTATCTATTTGCACTGTAAGAATCCTTCCATTAATTTTTTCTATCAGTCCATGAATAGGGATACACAGCTTCCTACATTCATCATCCCTTCGAGCAGTCTCATCTAGAATTATCAAGATAATTCAGTTAAAATGACTTGAAAATGAGCTGGGGCAGGCCCACATCTCTTCCACACTCATGTGTACTTCTAGTATAAATTTTTAATAAAGGAAGGTAAATATTTTTTACATACACATACTCCAAATTTTATATGGGAGTATATCCATGTTTTAACTAATGAAGTCACCAATCATATACTTGAAAGGGTGAAATGGGATATGAAAATCCCTTCCAATATACGACATAAAATCCAAGACAACATAACTGTGATGGTACTAGTTCCCAAGGAATGTACAAATAACATTGTCCACAAAATATTCGTGGCCCATTAGCACGTCACCCCAGAGTAGATACACACATTTACTCTAATACATGAAGTTCATATTGAAAACTCACCTATAATATATAGACAACTAGATCAGGAACATACACAAGGTCCAAATAGTGTTCATCAAACAATTCTAATGGCCACTCTACATTAGGCACAAAAAAACATCCAATGATAACCACTCCCACTAGGAATTTAATTCAATCAATCATAAGAAGTCTTTAAGAAGAAGAATCATCAAACATGATTATAAAATCAAAAGAAAATATTTAATCCCTTTTTAAGTAATTCTAGATTTTTTTAATCCCTCATAAACTTATAAGTGGTAGTTCATAATCTTATCCTACCATTAAAAAATTAGGGGAGCAGTAGAAGTAATTTTGATTGTCAAATTATGACAGTTCACTATAAAGTCTTGATAGATTTCTATAATCTGATCTATCTACAGATCTTGTCTCTGATTGAGTTTTTTAGAAACCAGTTGTGTGTCGATAAGATCAAGGATTAATATGGTATCCCCCTTTATGTAATCTAACATGAAGTCCCCCACCCCGTGATTCTATTATATTTTATTGTTCTCTCAACATTAGTGTTTCATTTTATTAAGACAATTCTCTAATTGGAAATGATGTGATGTGGAAAACCTCCTATTGTGAGGATATTTTGAAAACAAGAGTAGATAGGTCTGATGGTGTGTCCTTGGTATGTTGAATCCATTATCAAATAGAAGTTATCCCAAGGATATAGTCATTCTTTAAAACTCCATAGTTTCACCTACTTTCCAACATAACAAAGGAATTCCAAACCATTCATATCGCTTATGTTAAAATGGTAATAAAGAATCCCCTCTTATCAGACCATGTAGATGATGTTTTGGATAAAGATAAAGAATACATGATAAACATGGAGAAAACATTCTCCAATGATAACATACCAATAATGTTTCTGCCATTATCCACCCCTCAATTAAGTGTTTCAGAGTTTTTGTCACAAGATTATGTGCACAACATACATCTCAATATATGGAATACACTTCAGCACTTGTAATTAAAAGTATTAACCTAGGATGAGTATCAATTCCATGTCAATGTAATATAGGGGTTCCAATATCAAATTGACAAGGTAGCTCTCCTAGATTCATGATATCCAAATACTCTGAAACTTAATATACGATTTCAATGTTCAATCCTCAAGTAATTAAACGTAATGAAAAATATGATTGATGATACCCCATATAGTGTTCACATAATGGGATGTAGAGAACATAGAGAATTACATTTGAGTATAATCCCTAACTAGTAATGACTATTTAATGTTATAATATAAAATGTTTTCTCTTCATGTAGACTCCAAAAAATAGTCCCAATCTATGACCGAAGATATGATTAGTAAAAATAGTATTTGAACAATTCTTACTGATTTCCTCATAGAAAAGAGAATTCTATTCAGACACTCTTGGATTAGGCATATTAGAATACTGAGAAAGTATACCATTATAGGGAAATTCATTGTTAAATAACAAAAATGATAGAAATAGTATAGTGTTCGTTGAAAACATATTATTTTAGTATGTTCTGATTGATTTACCAAACCCATGTTTGAACATAAGTCCATATAATCAGAAGGCCATCCAAGGTCGTCACAACCATAGCAGTTCTGGGTAAACCAAGGTTATAGTATTCATTGTTGTATGAGGGACAACCCATCTCATCGGGATGGGGTTTTATTTAACCTAACCCTCAAGGTCATCATACTAGTCATTAATGGTCATGAATTTATAATGGGAATATCCCCAAACCATAGGTTTGGTGGATTTTTTATCTTAATAACTCCCTCTTATGCAGTAATATTTCTTCTCTAGGTTTTGGAAAATATAGTAGAATAGATACCCCATGTTCATCCAATCTAATTATCTGGTACCTTCAATTTGAACATGCCTAAGAAAACTATATAGATATTACCTTTGGATTATTTTTTTCAAATAGTTAATTGATAATCATAATAGGAGACGATGAGGCATTATCTAGGGTATGAAATAAGTTAGTATAGCAAATACTCTGATAGAATGCATGTGAAACTTTTTACATTAGTGAATTTCATCAACACTATACTTTTAGATTCTATAGAACATGAAACCAATTTAGATAGGTTATAAGAGAAAGTTTATTTTCATATTGTGGTTCACGAAGAACCAAATTAATGGGGGTTTCTAACAAAAATAATTGGAGTTCACTGAATTTGAAAACTTCCTCAAATAATAAATCTTTACCTCTTGAAATGAACCCAATAGAGGAAAAAGGTATGGTTCATATTGTACCAAACCATCTTTATTGAGAGGATATGAACATTTTTGTGGAGGAAATATTTTCTCAATAGGAGTAGGAGCTGAAATATTTGAGAAAAATAAATTTATAATTACCTTGAGGTAGCCTTCCTGGTAGATATATTCTCCCAAAAGATCAATAAATAGCACTTCTAACTGGCACACCTAAATAAAAAGTTTTTTCTATAGAAAAATAAGCATATATTGGACAACCACATGATACGGTATACCATCCAATAATATATTTCTATCCGGTTGTGAAAAATAATGAATTATCTCTATTGGGTGTGCAAAAAGAGTAGGGCCCTGAACATCCTTAAATGTCTACCATTATTGCTTACCCTTGGTAGATACCAGAGGTTCCACTACCAATGGTCTTACTGGATACTACACCCATTCATTGTAATACCCCAAGCTTTCATGATACGCTTCTCTTTCAATAATGTCGTAGCTTGTATTGTACTCATGTTTGAAATTCTCACACACCACGACCAATAAAAGTAATAGTTATGAATAGTAATAACAACTTTTGGAAATTATATAAATTTTATATTTCCAAATGGACATCATTTTTGTATTCGTAATATCGAAATTATCCTAAGTTGAGTTTTTTGTAATTTTCTGAGAACATTCAATTTTCTATGAATAGAGAGAATACTTAAAAACAAATTTTTTTATCAAAATAATTTATAGTGATAAATTATAAAATTGAGTAGTTTTAAAGTATAATATGAATATATTTTTACCATTTTATCCAATGGTGGTCATTAGAATTAATTTCACTTGGAAATTGGACATAAACAATTTTCAATTTTTTGATATATATTGTTTCTTAAAAAACGCTATTTGTTGTGACAGCATGAAATAATTATAAAATTAATTAATGCAAATTATATGTTTGGAATTTTTAAAATACACATCCTTTTTGAATTCGGAATATCAATTATAGTTTAGGGTGAATTTTTGGCACTGTTCTGAAAAACTTCAATTTTTGATGAATAGTGAAACCACTAAGTGGTAGTTAACAATAGATTTTTCATTTAAAGGAAAAATTACCAATTATGTGATTTGATTTTAAAAAATCTGACATACATGATTTTCATTAATAAGTAAAAAGTGGTTTAATGAGATTATAATTTTTTTTGGTGAATAGTAACTTTTATGTTTAATTAATCGCGAGTAAAGTTAATTAGTGAAATTTAAGGTAAAAATGATATTATAAAAATATGAAAATACCTTTACAGTTGTCCTACCATTATTGGATGTTTCATTGCCGACCAGTAAAATCCATGGGTAATCTTGGGGACCCCATGGAGCCACTTGGGTAAGAAAATGACATTAATAACTTTTTATTTAATGTAAAAATAAAATTGTCACAAACATGTGTTGTTTTACTAAAACAATTATTACATGGATTTATATAAGTTAAATTTTTTACTATAAATATTAATTGGAAATATAAATGGATATCCTATAAAATTTTAGTTTTTTTTATAATTTTTAGAGATTAAATTAATTAAATGTTTAATGACACTATGATGATGTGACGCTTACCTCAATAATTAACGATTTAAATAAAATGAAAAGATAATTTAAAATCTAAGACTTACACTTGTCAAAAACCTATTGTATGAGTATACTTCGAACCCTTATCACCTTATCCTAGAAATATATAAGTGTGGGACCTTTGAAATCCAAAAATCACTTCATAATAATGTATCATTTGATGACTTTCCAAGGGTTCCCCTCCTCTCCTCTTATAAAAGGGCCCCATCTCTACCACCTTATTCACACCATCAAAGCCATTTGTCTCGGCCAAACTCGTCCCAAATACTCTATAAACTTCTTTATCTTACTCCTAGAAGCCTAAAATTGGGCATAAGTCTTCATAGGGAAGCCTTTGGCTCAAATCAAAAAGAGTTACCCGATTTTAAGGTAATGTCTTTTGTAATGTTATTTTGTTTTATTTTGCATCCCCATCCCCCTAAACTCTTTTTATTATTTTCTTTTGTGACAAAACCAGTATCCTAAATATACTAGGATGTTGTTATGATAAGTATTTTATTTACACTTACACACAACTTCGTCTAATGGTTAAAGAACATATTGTTTCTATGGGTGGCGAATTACTGCCTCACGAAACGATGATTGTTCAATATTCTTTTAAAACCTCTCATGGTGGGAATTATGATGAAACTATTTTTATGTATGATATATATTATGTTTTTATTTTCCTTATGATTCTGTATTTTTCATTTATGGCATACATTTATGATTTCCAATATGGGTAAATGAAATAATTTAATTTTAGGAAGTGCGGACTACCGCCCCCTGAAAGTGATTTGAATCGTTAATGCCATATATAGGATGTATAAAAGATGGTGTATATAATATTCTATATCATATTATACTGTAATTATAATATACCTTTATATCATTATGATTTCATTCTATTGAATACAAAATAGAAATGAAAGTAGCGTTCATGCGTACGTACGGCTTACCATCTCCATGAACGGTGAATTTCATTTCATACCTCTAAATGTTACGTAATATTATGAATGAATGTATATACTGGATATATATGATATATATGATATCTACATCATTAATATAATTCTTTATATAATCGATGTTTCACCACATGAACAACTTGTAATTATAAGAATTTTATTTTTGACTCAAGAACCAAAGATCGAAAAAATGACCATTATTAACTTAAATAATTACACAATGTCTATAACATCGTAATAAGTGATATAAAAGGAATAATGAACATGAAAATGGTTCTTAAGAAAATAGAAATTAACTCTAGTTTATTATTCAGGATATTAAAGAACGATCTAGTCAAGTCAGAAACTAGGTAAGGGAACTTCTTAACCCAATTTCTATTCATTGGGTTAATCTCCTACTTCCAAATTATGTCATGATATTAATATTTCCTATCTTGTATTTGTAAATTATTTATGAGTACTTATAGTTAATACACAAAATATATTTATTTTATTTAAAAAAATGATCTTTGTAAGGGACTTCGTCTCAATCTGCATTCATCGAGGCATATTTTGTTTTATACACAAAATTCTTCAATAATGTATATAAACCCCTTTGAATTTTATGTTTATTCAAAAAGAATATTTTTATATGATGTGTTTTAATAAACGACAAAAAGGAATGTTTTTTTGTCATACGTATGCGGCGACAACGACATCTCCTCTATCGTGACCATTATTTGAGTTTCGGCTTCCTCTGCAAGCCATAACTTTTTTTAAATGGAAAATAAATACCAAGTTTCAATTTTCTTTTATTTTGGTAATGAAAATGATTTTGATAATGTTTTTATTATATCAATGTATTGTATTGATATATTGTGATTGAAATGTGGAAAATTTATTTTTCCTTTATGCATGTTTTATGTGATACGATTATGTTATGGTTTATGATATGTTTAAACCTATTTATATGAGGAATGCATTGGACTTAAAAACTGATGGGTGGAGCCCGCTATAGATCCTCGATACATCGGTAGGTCTCATGAGACAAACTAGTGTCTTGGCACGAGTCCTTGACAAAATATTATTTGTAGTCTTGGAACGAGGCCTTGGCTACGTGGTTATGATAGTCTGGCATTATCCATTCCATCATTATGAAAGTTGTTGATATTGCATGTGATTATTCGACTAGTATAATATCCATGTGAATAAGTAAATGGAATTATTTCATTTTATTTTTGCCATATTATGCTGATGTTCAATTTTAAAAGGCTTTTTTTTAAGTTATACATTTCCTTAAATGTTAATGTTTATTTATGAAAGCTTCCACTATATTGTTATCCTTACTGAGAATCTGAGCTCACCCCTTTCAATGTTTTAATTTTTCCAGGATGTGAAGAAGTATTTTATGAATGACCTGTAGGGATAGTTGGAAGGGGAAATTAATGTGGACTATGGAGACCATGTTATTTTAGTTTTTCACTTTATGATATAATGTAATGTTTATGAATTTATCTAGTGTTTTCAAGGCAACTATAATAATCGGTCTTTCGAGACTTGATCGTTTTTGATCATGCCAAT
The DNA here is from genome assembly GCA_963277665.1 of Viscum album. Classification (NCBI taxonomy): domain Eukaryota; kingdom Viridiplantae; phylum Streptophyta; class Magnoliopsida; order Santalales; family Viscaceae; genus Viscum; species Viscum album. Next base: position 138,239,909 of record OY728131.1, read on the forward strand.
GTTACGCAATAATGCACCGAATCTGGGTAACTGGGGTCGGGGTGTTACATTTTGTATCAGAGGCAGTTTAGTACTAACCTTGGAAGCTAGATTTAGATAAACTCTAATTAGAGCTTATGAGTTTTCCGAGCAATACATACCTGTATGGATACAAGCAGGTAGAGGCGGCTCTGGCATAGATGTACCGAGGGGTAAAACCCGAAAACACTGCTTTGAGCTAGACTCGAACAGGAACTGGTGCACAACAATGGGTCTTGCTGCACCCTTGGTTACGAGACTCCCAGGGGATATGCTTAGGATAATTCTCATTTTATTTACAAATCATTATGATGGGTTTATTAGTATTTACTCCCACAAAGAAATAATTTCTTTTTATTAATATGGATTATATGAATAGACTGGTCAATTTATGTTAAGTGTTTTACAAGTACGAAATTATGTATTTTTATTCATAAACTGATCTAGTTTATTCCATTGTTTAGAAATGGTGCCTAGTGTAAGGAATTGAAACTGTATCAATGCACGAACTCCATGTAGGGATTTCCCTCCTACTCAAGATAATTATAATAGAGATGGTGATAAAACTGGTGCTGATCAGCTTATCATCATATTGGGACAACTCACTCAGGCTATGAATAATAACCTTACTCATATGGAGCACCCTGATCCGCAACATGGAGGATCAATGTTAGACATCTTCATGAGTCAACAACCACCAACATTCAATGGAATTACAAATCCCTTAGTAGCTAAGCAATGGATAAATTCCAGAGAGAAAATATTCCATTCCTTGGGGAGTAGTGAAAGGGAAAAGGTTATCATGGAAGTTTACCGCCTCACTGGAGATTCTGATCAATGGTGGTCATTGATTCAAAATAAAAATGAAGATGAAGAAGTATCAAGTATGGAATGGAGAGAGTTCAAAGATCTTTTCTTTGAAAAATACTTTCCCCGTGACCATCGAGCAGATATAGAAAGGCAATTTCTGAGTCTGAGACAATAAGAGGATGATAATGTCGCAATGTATGAGGCCAAATTTACAAGGTTAGTGAGGTATGTTGAAGATTATATACGTAACCCAAGAAGTAAGATTTATCGTTTCTTTGATGGGTTAAAACCATTTCTCCATCGAGCTTTAGTATCACAATCCTTCTCATCGTATGAAGATATTGTCTCGGGTGCTATCAAGGCAGAAAAGGAATTCTCTAAGTCTTATGACAACAAAGTAAAGTAAGAGATTAAGAGAACGGTGGAACAAGAGACAGATAAAGGGAAAAAGGGAAAGAAGGATTTTCCATTATGAGATAATTGTGGGATGAATCACCCCGGTACATGCCAAAAAGGAATGGGAGTTTGTTATAAATGTGGTGAAAAAGGTCACCATGCTCGTGATTGCAAGGGAATGAAAGAGGATATCAATTTGGAATGCTAAAATTGTAGAGAAATGGGGAATTATGCAAATGACTGTCCTAAGAATCAGGGAAACATACCTCCGAAATGGCTAAGGGGTCATGGCCATGCTTATGTTGTTCCTACAAATGAAGTTGAATAATAATTTTATTTGTGTTTTTTGGAATAAAGAACAATATTATAGTTATAAGAATAATGTCATATATATAAGTATTGTACTGCAATACTTTTTTTTCATAAAGGTTTAAATATGATGAAGGTAATCATATTTTTAGTATCTCACAATAAGAGAAAATTTACCTTGTTTGAGGAATCTGAGGTTATAATTGATTTTGGAATTTAGAGACCTTTTACAGAATGTCTCGACAGAGGTATTTTGGATAACAATAAAGGTTGGAATTGATTAAGTTGAACTTTTGATAGTATTGTTTAAGGTTAAAGCATTTATGAATATTATTTTTGGAATATTATAATACTATAGTTTTAGAAAAAGGACAACCTGCAGGTTAAGGGATAACCCGTCGCGTCGGACAAAGTTGTCGGAATCGAACCCGCAACCATAGTGCGACAATACTTTATTAACTACCACTAGCTTTCAGTAAGTCCCTGGTTATTACGAAATAGTTCTCCTAATCTAAATGGTATGTGTTAATATTTTGAACCTTTTACGATTAGGATAAATATAATATTTTTGAGTTCTATAATCTTTTTGAGTGAAAGATAAGTTTGTGGTAGAAATTAGTTGAAGGTTGAAACTCTACTTGTCAAGCATAAATATATATATACCTATCTCTTATTCTATGAATTAATTAATTCATAAACTTTAGTAAAGGGATATTAAACAAAAAATTTGTTATCCTAATACCTTATGTCTTATTGAACTGATAATATTTAAAATCAACATAGATTGAAGGCTTTGAGGCCCTCAATTTTACACCTGTTTGTGGTTGATGACCTCAATCACTCCCTACAAATATTTTCATTTTTCAACCAATGATATGTCTCTAATTTCTTCCAATGTTCTTCTTATCGAGATCTTAATTTGTTGGTGACTTTTTCATTTCCCTTTTCCACTTATTAAGGTAAAATTTTATTAACCTTATTTCCGATGTGGGTTTCACACAAAGGTATTTTCTATTTTCAACGTTTTATTTTCTAAGAACATTTTCAAATTGAGAGGAATCAATTTTTGAATGAGGGGAGAATGTAACACCCCAAGCATTCATGATACGCTTCTCCTTCAATAATGCAATAGCTTGCATTGTATGCAAGTTAGAGATTCTAACACACCGCGACCAATCAAAGTAGCATTTATGAATAGTAATACTCACTGTTTGAAATTATAAAAATTTTATATTTCAAAATGGACATAATTTTGTTATTCGGAACATCAAAATTATCCTTAGTTGAATTTTTTGTAATTTTCTTTGAACTTCCAATTTTCTATGAATAGAGAAAATACTTAAAAACAATTTTTTTATCAAAATAATTTATAGTGATAAATTATACAATTGAGTGGTTTTAAAGTATAATTTGAATATATTTTTACCATTTTATCCAATGGTGGTCATTAGAATTAATTTCACTTTGAAATTGGACATAAACAATTGTCAATCTTTTGATATATATTGTTTCATAAAAAACACTATTTGTTGTGACAACATGAATTAATTATAAAATTAATTACTGAAAATTATATGTATGTAATTTTGTAAAATAGACATCGTTTTTGATTTTGGAATATCAATTATAGCTTTGGGTGAATTTTTGGCATTATTCTGAAAAACATCAATTTTTTATGAATAGTGAAACCACTAAGTGGAAGTTAAAAATCGATTTTTCATTTAAATAAAACATTACCACTTATGTGATTTGATTTTCAAAAATCCAACATACATGGTTGTCATTAGAATGTAAAATGCGGTTTAATGAGATTAAAATATTTTTTTTTGGTGAATAGTAACTTTTAGGTTTAATTAATCTTGAGTAAAGGTAATTAGTGAAATTTAAGCTAAAAATGATATTATAAAAATATGAAAATACCTTTACAGTTGTCCTACCATTATTGGATAATTCATTGCCGACAAAGAAAATCCATGGGTCATCTTGGGGACCCAATGGAGCCACTTGGTTAAGAAAATGACTTTAATAACATTTTTTTAAAGTAAAAATAAAATTGTCACAAACATGTGTTATTTTACTAAAAAAATTATTACATGGGTTTATATAAGATAATTTTTTTACTATAATTATTAATTGTAATGATAAATGGATTTCCTACAACATGGTAATTTTTTTTATAATTTTTATACATTAAATAAATTAAATGTTTAATGACACCATGATGATGCAACGATTACCTCATTAATTAATGATTTAAATAAAATGAAAAGATAATGTAAAATCTAAGACATACACTTGTTAAAAACCTATTGTATGAGTAGACATATAACCCTTGTCACCTTATCCTAGAAATATATAATTTTGGGACCTTTGAAATCCAAAAATCACTTCATAATAATGTAACATTTCATGACTTTCCAAGGGTGCCCCTCCTCTCCTCTTATAAAAGGGCCCCACCTCTACCACCTTATTCACACCATCAAAGCCATTTTTCTCATCCAAACTCTGCCCAAATACTCTCTAAACATCCCTCTCATACTCCTAAAAGCCTAAAATTAGGAAGAAGTCTTCACAAGGAAGCCTTTGGCTCAAATCAAAAAAGAGTTACCCAATTTTAAGGTAATGTCTTCTCTAATGTTGTTTTGTTTTATTTTCCTTCCCCATCCCCCTAAAATCTTTTTATTATTTTCTTTTGTAACAAATCCATTATCCTAAATATACTAGGATGTTTTTATGATAATTATTTTATTTACACTTACACACACCTTCATCTAATGGTTAAAGAACATGCTGTTTCTGTGGGTGGCGAATTACTACCTCATGACACGATGATTGTTCAATATTCTTTTAACACCTCTCACGGTGGCCATTATGATGAAACTATTTTTATATATGATATATATTATGTTTTTATTTTCCTTATGATTTTTTATTTTTTATTTATGGCATACCATTATGATTTCCATTATGGGTAAACGCAATAATTTCATTTTAGGAAGTGCGGACTACCGCCCCCTGAAAGTTATTTGAATCGTTAATGCCATATGTGGGATGTATAAAAGATGGAGTAAATGATATTATAAATGATATTATACTAGAATTATAATATACCTTTATATCATTATGATTTCATTCCATTAAATACAAAATAGAAATGAAAGTAGCGTTAATGCGTATGTACGTCTTACCGTCTCCATGAACAGTGCATTTCATTTCTTACCTCTAAATGTTACGTAATATTATGAATGAATGTATATAATGGATATATATTATATATATGATATCTAAATAATGAATTTAATTCTGTATATAATAGATGTTTCACCACATGAACATCTTCTAATTATAAGAATTTTATTTTTGACTCAAGTACCCAAGATCGAAAAAATGCCCATTATTAACATAAATAATTACATAATGTTTATAACATGGTAATAAGTGATATAAAAGTAATAATGAACATGAAAATGGTTCTTAAGAAAATAGAAATTAACTCTATTTTATTATTCAGGATATTAATGAACGATCGATTCAAGTCGGAAACGAGGTAAGGGAACTTCTTAACCCAATTTCTATTCTTTGGGTTAATCTACTACTTTCAAATTATGTTATGATATTAATATTTCCTATCATGTATTTGTAAATTATTTATGTGTACTTATAGTGAATACACATAATATATTTATTTTATTTAAATAAATGATCTTTGTAAGGGACTTTGTCTCAATCTGCATTCATCGAGGCATATTTTGTTTTATACACAAATTTCTTCTATACTGTGTATAAACCCCTTTGACTTTTACGTTTATTCAAAAGGAATATTTTTATATGATGTGTTTTACTAAATGAAAAAAGTAATGTTTTTTTGTCATACGTATGCGGCGACAATGACTTCTCCTCCACCGTGACCATTATTTGAGTTTCGGCTTCCTCTATAAGCCATAACTTTTTTTAAATGGAAAATAAATACCATGTTTCAATTTTATTTTATTTTGTTATTGAAAATTGTTTTGATAATGTTTTTATTATATCAATATATTGTATTGATATATTGTGATTGAAATGTGGAAATGTAATTTTTCCTTTATGTATGTTTTATGTGATACGATTATGTTATGGTTTGTGATATGTTAAAACCTGTTCATATGAGTAATGAATTGGACTTATTAACTGATTGGTGGAGCCCGATATAGATCCTCAATGCCTCGGTAAGCCTCATGAGACAAACTTGTGTCTTGGCACGAGGCCTTGACAAAATATTATTTTTAGTCTTGGCACGAGGCCTTGGCTATGTGGTTATGATAGTCTGGAATTATCCATTCCATCATTATGAATGTTGTTATTGATATTTCATGTGATTATTCGACTAGTAGAATATCCATGTGAATAAGTAAATGGAATTATTTCATTTTATTTTTTCCATATTATGCTGAAGTTCAAGTTTAAAAGTCTTTTGTTTAAGTTATACATTGCCTTAAATGTTAATGTTTATTTATGAAAGCTTCTGCTATATTGTTATCCTTACTAAGCATGTGAGCTCACCCCTTTCAATGTTTTAATTTTCCCAGGATGTGAAGAAGTATTTTATGAATGACCTGTAGGGATAGTTGGAAGGGGATATGAGTGTGGACTATGGAGACCATGTTATTTTAGTTTTTCACTTTATGATATAATGTAACGTTTATGGATGTTTCTAGTGTTTCCAAGGCTTCTATAATAATTGGTCGAGACTTAATCTTTTGTTATCATGCCAATGTTACACAATAATGCACCGACTCTGGGTAACTGGGGTCAGGGTGTTACTGTTGGTATCAGAGGCAGTTTAGTACTAACCTTGGAAGCTAGATTTAGATAAACTCTAATTAGTGCCTATGAGTTTTCCGAGCAATACATCCCTATCTAGATACGAGCAGGTAGAGGCAGCTCTGGCATAGATTTACCTAGGGGTAAAACCTGAAAAAACCGCTTTGAGCTAAACTCGAACGGGAACTGGTGCACGACAACGGGCCTTGTTGCACCGTTGGTTACGACACTCCCAGGGGATATTCTTAGGATAATTCTCATTTTCATTACAAATCATTATGAATGGTTTATTATTATTTACTCCCTCAAAGAAAACATTTCTTTATATTAATATGGATTATATGAATAGACAGGTCAATTAATGTTAATTGTATTACAAGTACTAAATTATGTATTTTTATTCATAAACTGATCTAGATTATTCCATTGTTTTTAAATGGAACCTAGTGGAAGTAATTGAAACCGTATCAATGCACACACTCCATGTAGGGATTTCCCTCCTACTCAAGATATTTATAATGGAGCTGGTGATACAACTAGTGATGATTAGTTTATCATCATAATGGGACAACACACTCAGGCTATGAATAATAACCTTACTCATACGGAGCACCATGATCTGCAACATAGAGGATCAATGTTAGACTGCTCCATGAGTCAACAACCACCAACATTCAATGGAATTACAAATCCCTTAGTAGCTGAGCAATGGATAAATTACATAGAGAAAATATTCCATGCCTTGTGGAGTAGTGAAAGGGAAATGGTTATCATGGAAGTTTACCGCCTCATGGGAGATGCTGATCAAAGGTGGTCATTGATTCAAAATAGAAAGGAACATGAAGAAGTATCAAGTATGGAATGGAGAGAGTTAAAATAACTTTTATTCGAAAAATAAATTCCATATGACCATCGAGCAGATATAGAAAGGCAATTTCTAAGTCTGAGACAAAAGGAGGATGATAATGTCACAAAGTATGAGGCCAACATTACAAGGTTATTGAGGTATGTTTCAGATTATAAACGTAACCCAAGAAGTAATATTGATCGTTTCTTTGATGGGTTAAAACCATTTCTCCATCGAGCTTTAGTATCACAATCCTTCTCATCGTATGAAGATATTGTCTCGGGTGCTATCAAGACAGAAAAAGAATTCTCTAATTCTTATGACAACAAAGTAAAGAAAGAGAAGAAGAGAATGGTGGAACAAGAGACAGATAAAGGGAAAAAGTGAAGGAAGGATTTTCTATTATGAGATAATTGTGTGAATAATCACCCCGGTACATGCCTAAAAGGAATGGGAGTTTGTTATAAATGTGGAGAAAAACGTCACCCGGCTCGTCATTGCAAGGGAATGAAAGAGGATATCAATGTTGAATGCTACAATTGTAGAGAAATGGGGCATTATGCAAATGAATTTCCTAATCGTCAGGGAAACAGACCTCCGAAAAGGCTAAGGGATCAAGGCCAAGCTTATGTTGTTACGACAGATGAAGTTGAATAATAATTTTATTTGTGTTTTTGGACACAAGAACAATATTATAGTTATATGAATAATTTGATATATATAAGTATTATACTGTAGTAATTTTTGTTTTAATTAAGGATTTAATATGATGAATTCAATCATATTTTTAGTATCTGACAATAAGAGAAACTTTACCTTATTTGGGGAATCTGAGGTTACAATTGATTTTGGAATTTAGAGACCTTTTACAGAACATCTGGACATAGGTATTTTGGATAACAATAAAGGTTGTAATGGATTATGTTGAACTTTGGATAGTATTGTTTAAGGATAAAACATTTATGAATATTATTTTTGGAATATTATAATACAATAGTTTTAGAAAAAGGACAACCTGCAGGTTGGGGTATAACCCGTCGGGTCGGACAAAGCTACAGGAATCAAACCCCCAACCATAGTGCGACAAGCCTTTATTACCTACCACATGCCTTCAGGAAGTCCCTAGTTATTACGAAATAGTTTTCCTAATCTAAATGGTATGTGTTAATATTTTGAACCTTGTACAATTAGGATAAATATAATATTTTTGAGTTCTATAATCTTTTTGAGTGAAAGATGAGTTTGTTGTAGAATTTGTTGATGGTTGAAACTCTACTTGTCAAGTATAAATATATATATACCTATCTCTTATTCTATTAATTAATTAATTCTTAAACTTTAGTAAAGGGATATTAAACATAAAATTTGTTATCATAATACCTTATGTCTTGTTGAACTGATAATATTTTAAATCAACATAGATTGAAGGCTTTGAGGCCCTCAATTTTACACTTGATTGTGATTGATGACCTTAATCACTCCCTACAAATATATACATTTTTCAACCAATTATATGTCTCTAATTTCTTCCAATGTTCTTCTTATCGAGATCTTAATTTGGTGGTGACTTTTTTATTTCCCTTTTCCTCTTATTAAGTCTAAATTTTATTAAACTTATTTCCGATGTGGGTTTCACACAAAGGTATTTTCTATTTTCAACCTTTTATTTTCGAAAAACATTTTCAAATAGAGAGGACGCAATTTTTGAAGGAGGGGAGAATTTAACACCCCAAGCATTAATTATACGCTTCTCCTTCAATAATGCAATAGCTTGCATTGTATGCAAGTTTGAGATTCTAACACACCACGACCAATCAAAGTAGTAGTTATGAATAGTAATACCCACTTTTTGAAATTATATAAATTTTATATTTCAAAATTGACATCATTTTGTTATTCGGAATATCGAAATTATCCTAAGTTGAATTTTTTGTAATTTTCCGAGAACTTCCAATTTTCTATGAATAGATAAAATACTTAAAAACAACTTTTTTATCAAAATAATTTATAGTGATAAATTATACTATTGAGTGGTTTTAAAGTATAATTAGAATATATTTTTACCATTTTATCCAATGGTGGTCATTAGAATTAATTTCACTTTGATATTGGACATAATCAATTGTCAATATTTTGATATATATTGTTTCTTAAAAATGTTATTTGTTGTGACAGCGGGAATTAATTATAAAATTAATTAATGCATCTTATATGTTTGTAATTTTTTAAAATAGAAATCATTTTTGATTTTGGAATATCAATTATAGCTTAGGGTTATTTTTTGGCATTGTTCTGAAAAACTTCAATTTTTGATGAATAGTGAAACCACTAAGTGGTAGTTAAAAACTGATTTTTCATTTAAATGAAACATTTCCACTTTTGTGATTTGATTTTCAAAAATCCTACATATATGATTGTTATTAGAAAGTAAAATTTGGTTCAATGGGATTAAAATAATTTTTTTTGGTGAATAGTAACTTTTAAGTTTAATTAATCGCGATTAAAGGTAATTAGTGAAATTTATGGTAAACATGATATTATAAAAATATGAAAATACCTTTACACGTGTCCTACCATTATTGTATGATTCATAGATGACCAATACAATCCATGCGTCAACTTGGGGACCCCATGGAGCCACTTGGTTAAGAAAATGACATTAATAACTTTTTATTTAAAGTAAAAATAAAATTTCACAAACATATGTTGTTTTACTAAAAAAATTATTACATGGAGTTATATAAGTTAAATATTTGACTATAAATATTCCTTGGAAATCTAAAAATATTTCCAACATCATGGTAATTTTTTTATAATTTTTAGACATTATATAAAATAAATTTTTAATGACACCATGATGATGCAGCGATTACCTCATTAATTAACGATTTAAATGAAGTGAAAATATAATGTAAAATATAAGACTTAAAATTTTCCAAAACCTATTGGATGAGTATACATCGAACCCTTATCACCTTAGCCTCAAAATATATAATTTTGGGGCCTTTTAAATATGAAAAGCACTTCATAATAATGTAACATTTCATGACTTTCCAAGGGTGCCCCCCTCTCCTCTTAGAAAAGTCCCCCACCTCTACCACCTTATTCACACCATTAAACCATTTGTCTTGGACAAAATCTGCGAAAATAATCTCTAAACTTTCCTATCTTACTCCTAGAAGCCTCACTTTGGGCAGAAGTCTTCCCAAGGAAGCCTTTGGGTCAAATCAAAAAGAGTTACCCGATTTTAAGGTAATGTCTTCTCTAATGTTGTTTTGTTTATATTTCTTCTCCAACCCCCTAAACACTTTTTATTATTTTCTTTTGTAACAAAAACAGTATCCTAAATATAATAGGATTTTTTTATGATAACTATTTTATTTACATTTACACACACCTTCGTCTAATGGTTAAAGAACATACTGTTTCTGTGGGTGGCGAATTACTGCATCATGAAACGATTATTGTTCAATCTTCTTTTAACACCTCTCATGGTGTCCATAATGATGTCACTATTTTTATATATGATATATATTATGTTTTTTTTCCTTCTGATTCTGTATTTTTCATTTATGTCATACCATTATGAATTCCATTATGGTTAAATGCGATAATTTCATTTTAGGAAGTGCGGACTACCGCCCCCTCAAAGTGATTTGAAGCGTTAATGACATATGTCGGATGTATAAAAGATAGATTAAATGATATTATAAATGATATTATACTGGAATTATAATATACATTTATATCATTATGATTTCATTCCATTAAATACGAAATAGAAATGAAAGTAGTGTTCATGCGTACGTACGGCTTACCGTCTCCATTAATGGTGCATTTCATTTCTTACCTATAAATGTTACGTAATATTATGAATGAATGTATATACTGGATATATATGATATATATGATATCTAAATCATGAATATAATTCTGAATATAATGGATATTTCACCACATGAACAACATGTAATTATAAGAAGATAATTTTTTACTCAAGTACCAAAGATTGACAAAATGACCGTTATTAACTTAAATAATTACATAATGCTTATAACATGGTAATAAGTGATATAAAAGGAATAATGAACATGAAAAAGGTTCTTAAGAAAATATAAATTAACTCTAGTTTATTATTCAGGAGATTAAAGAACGATTGAGTCAAGTCGGACACGAGGTGAGGGAACTTCTTAACTCAATTTCTATTCTTTGGGTTAATCTCCTACATTCAAATTATATCATGATATTATTATGTCCTATATTGTATTTGTACATTATTTATGTGTACTTATAGTAAATGCACATAATATATGTATTTTATTAAAAAAAATGATCTTTTTAAGGGACATCGTCTCAATCTCCATTCATTGAGGCATATTTTGTTTTATACACAAATTTCTTCTATACGGTGTATAAACCCCATTGACTTTTACGTTTATTCAAAAGGAATTTTTTATATGATGAGTTTTACTAAAAGACAAAAAGGAATGTTTTTCTTTTCATATGTATGCGGCAACAATGAATTCTCTGCTGCCGTGACCATTATTTGAGTTTCACCTTCATCTAAAAGCCATAACTTTTTTTAAATGAAAAATAAATACCATGATTCAATTTTCTTTTATTTTGGTATTGAAAATGGTTTTGATAATTTTTTTATTATATCAATTTATTGTATTGGTATATTGTGATTGAAATGTGGAAATGTTATGTTTCCTTTATGCATGTTTTATGTGATATGATTGTGTTATGGTTTATGATATGTTTAAACCTGTTCATATGAGGAATGAATTGGACTTAATAAGTGACGGGTGGAGCCTACTATAGCTCCTCGATGAATCGGTAGGTCTCATGAGACAAACTAGTGTCTTGAAAAGAGGCTTTGACACAATCTTATTTTTAGTCTTGGCCTGACGCCTTGGCTAAGTGGTAATGATGGTCTAGCATTTTTCATTCCATCATTATGAATGTGGTTATTGATATTGCATGTGATTATTAGACTAGTAGAATATCCATGTGAATAAGTAAATGGAATTATTTCATTTTATTTTTTCCATATTATACTGATGTACATGTTTAAAAAGCTTTTGTTTTAGTTATACATTGCCTTAAATGTTAATGTTTATTTATGAAATCTTTCGCTATATTGTTATCCTTACTGAGCATCTGAGCTCACCCCTTTCAATGTTTTAATTTATCCAGGATGTGATGAAGTATTTTATGAATGACCTGTAGGGATATATGGAAGGAGATATGAGTGTGGAATATGGAGAGCATGTTATTTTAGTTTTTCACATTATGATATAATTTAACGTTTATGAATGTATCTAGTGTTTCCAAGGCTACTAAACTAATCGGTCTTTAAAGACTTGATCTTTTGTGATCATGAAAACGTTACGCAATAATGCACCAACTCTGGGTAACTGGGGTCGGGGTGTTACATTCATTCTATGGATCATCAAAATATTACTCAGGAGACTATGAACAATATTGAGTCACTAAAAAATCATTTATAATCCAGATAAGAATTGAGTGTGCTGATACAATCAGAAATAAATCCTTACCCAAATGGATAGAGCCAACTCTTCCCCTGACATGTTTTTGGAACCTGAAAAATCATATTTTTAATATCTCATGAGAATCAGAGTAACACATGATAAATTTTTTCCATCATTCAGATTCTATGATGGGTACCCTTCAACAACAGAAAGTAATAAAATTATGTTCATTGTGCAGTCATTGTAAGGTCCAATTAATGTATGATAGATGATTTTGCTATCTCAGTCAATCAATATATGAGAAAACCTCCTTTATAATATTCTCATCCTTTTCATATCAACTTTATAGAAGATAAAATCCTATGTTCTCACGAACAAAAAATATTAGTAGAATGAAAGGATCTCAGATTTCAATTCTTGATGTAAATTGTTGATATACTCTTTGAACCTTCCACTCCCTCCAGAAGAGTTGTTTCCCATATGTTTAATGAATATTCATGAAAATTTGTGCACGTCAATAACCCTATGAAATACATAAAAGTATGTCATGACCATTCAACAATTTCTCACAAGTCAGAAGACTTTATTTCAAAGAATAATCCAGTGTCTCGAGTAATTCCATTTACATGGAGACTGATGACAAGAAAAGGAGAGGCATCCATTGTTACACTTATGTATGATCCTATACTGGCTCCTACTCCAAATCCAACACCATTTCATGTAGTTACACCACTTCATCATCAACAAAAACATCCAACTCATCATGACGATCATAGGGAATATGGGATAAAACATTTTGGGGATATGACAAACAAGGTGTACATTTTCCAAACGCAAAGTCCCTAGCTATTTTGATTTGCAATCAGAAATCAAGTAACTGAAGTTTCCAAATCCAAAAAAACCCATCATAGTAGGTGATTATGATCTCCAAAATTATTTAACATTCCATGATGTTTTGGGAAACCACATATATGGTTCATTTTATAAATGTCCTCCTCTAAAATATAGTGGAGTCCATGCAAGTGAAACTGAAAAATTCCTCTTCATAGGTTGTGTATGTTTCATCAATTAATTTAGAGGAGGAAATTGACTGGAATAATGTTAAGAGAAATATTTGGGGATGTTTGTTGACTATATGGTTAGAAAAAATGATTAAAGGAACTAATATTGTCCTATGAACACAACTGAAACAATGAAATGTTCCCTTAATTGCTTCCTATACAACACAATCCAAATCATCAAGAACTAAATACTCTAACAGAAAGCCCTCCAAAAAGATACATGGTCAGAACCTAAATAAGAAAACATAGGAAGATAAGAATACAATACATACAAAAAATTTATCCTTCATAGACATCATACTTATAGCCCTAGAAGCACATGCATTTCCCCAAATAATTATACATTGAGTGTTGACCCATCAAACAAAAATAATCATACATCGAGGAGTTGATTTTCAATTCCATTAACATTATCAAATTAATAGATCCCTTTGAAAATGATGAGCTTGATTATGAACTCAATTTATATATTATTCATTGGGGAAGTATAGGGAGGGGCTGTTAGAGTCGAGGGTATACATGAAGAAGTGTCTCTTCCATGAGTCACTATTTATCCATGCCCCTTCTAGATCTGTATATGGTAAAACTCATTCAAAATATGTACAGTGTGATCAATAAGAAATGGGGATTCCCCTCACATTATAGTTACTTCCCTGACATGATCATCCTCAATTATTTAATAGAGGATATCTCACCACCTAATCAACCTTAGGGGGTAGGCATACCTATTCTGTATAATCCACAAATAATGGAGACACATTCATCTCATATTCAATGGGACGACCCATCTACATATCATGCATCATAACCTAAGGTGACATCAATAAGGAATCCCCATATTAGATATTGTTGAACTTTGGACCAAAAAATTGATTTATTGAAGAAATTAGCATTGGTTTTGGCCTACTAATCAATCATAACATTACTGAATCTATCAAAAGACCTCAGGGGAGGACTTATTGAGTCCTTGTCAAAACCTCAATAATTTTAAACTGCGTCTTATTCTATTAAGTTATATCATGCATATAATGATCCTAAATAATGTCAAAAAATAATCTCTTTCACATACCATGATGAGGATTCCATCAAACAAGGGAACACCAGACCCTTGCTTATATCTATTAGGATAAATTACATTGATATCTGGCATGCCATTATTTACAATGGATTGGGAGTCACCTTCATTCTAGCTAGTACACATCACAAACATGGTTTTAATGGATCTCACTTTTCCCCCTCCACTCTGATATTATATGGTTTTTAAAAGATTGAGAATAATCATATAGAAGAGATCTCACTATGAACACTATTTTGTTATCTCAATTGCAACACAAAACTCATCGATGTTCGGCACGATATAGCCTTCACGGTCTGATTTGGAATACCTTGGCTACATCATTGTGTGGTCATTTGTTTCATGCCACATAAGGATAATGTATTGTATCAATTGTAAAATCTGCACATTTCAAGTTGAAACCCATTTAAATCATTCTACCCAAAATATATTAATTAAAAATTCTACCATAAAGAAAGTAAATAGTCCATGGATGATAATGTTGCTTGGATCATTTCATCAAATGGTCTGGAGAAAATTTCAACCTATCGTTTCAAATTGATTAATATAGAATTCATACTCCCCACAAACAAAATCAAAGATGTGGGTCCAAATTTGATAAAACATCTAATAAATTACATGACGTTAATAATGAAACATGATCAGAATAGAATTGAAGATGATTTCAACTCCTCGAGTAATAATTAATGCATGAATGAAAATTCCTTAATTACAACAACTAGGATTAAAAAAATAAATGTTCCATCAGAATGAATAAAATATAGTATCATAAAATGGGTGACAATTAATAGAATCATCTTTATCCCCTCATATCCCCTTCATAGATCCAAAATAGATTCATACCCACATGTGAGCCTAAAAGGATTCCTTCTTCATTGAGATGTATAGATAGTAACTCCTCTCCTCATTATGAGGAATTTTATTCATCACCTTCATCATATGAAAAGGAGAAAAAAGAAATGTGTTAGGAATATTAGGAATTAGAAGAGCCCAGGGATTACCCTCCAGTATTGGAGGAAGTTGTATCCACAACTATTAATGAACTCGTAGAGATAAATCTGGTCAAAGGTAAAGTCCCAATACCCACATTATTTAGTGTGGCCATATATTATGAAGAACAAGAAGTATATAATGCCTTTATGAAGAAAATTTGATGTCTTAACTTGTAATTATATAAAAATATTTGGCCGTGGCCCCAAGGTGGCAACCCATCACTTGGGTTTTTATAGGATCATAAAGGATTCAAGAAGCCATCCAGATAAACACACGCAACTCACACTTCCAAAATTTACAACAAAGATGATAAAATCATCAAGCCTAAAATCATTCGAGAGGTACAATATTAATAATATCTAGCCAATAATGTTCCTATGAAGAATAAGAATGGGAATATTAAATTTTTCATCACCTTTAGGTTTCAAAATTGTATTTTTGAAAAAGTAGACTTCCCAATTCCAGTCATAGTACACTTAATAAATGCAATGGTCGGTTACCAAGACCTATACATAATGGTTGGATATTCAGTAAATAACATGATTCAAAAAACCCAAAACAATGAAGAATCCATATCTTTTATATCCCCCCAATGAGTATTTTTCTATCCTTTCATGCCCTTTATCTTGAAAAATTATGCCCCACATACCAACATTCTATGCATCTCATCCTGAAATATTTTATAAGGAAGTTTGTTTAATGTTATGTTTAATATATAATGGTAATTTCACAAAAATTTTCTTACAATATGGATGACCTAGAAAACATCTTTTATAAAATCCCCCAATATATTTTGAAGATGACTCCACCCCCATTTTCTTTTAGGGTGACACTAAGAGAGCTACATGATTTCATTAATTCCATCGTGATATTAAATTTGATCCTGATAAAAAACAATATCCTTAACTTGTCACACTTTCAAAACCTTAATGACATGATTGGATCTTAATGAAACATGTTCTACCTCAGGTGCATCCTATTCAACCTTTAAGGAAAATGTTTTCCCATAACAAAACTAATGATGAGGGGAGTCAAAAATAAGATTACTAGAAAATATAAAGAACAATTTGAATCCATTAAGAAATAACTATTTAGATAACTAGTATTACTACAACCATTGGAATGAAAACTTACTATTCTATATTTTATAGCTCTGGTGAGATCAATGGGAACCTTCCTCACAAAAAAACAACTATGCTGGAAATGAAAACAACCTTTATTATCTCAATAAATCCATGCTCGATATAGATAATCATTATTAAAATATCAACAATAGTTATGATTAGATTTTTTAATTGATGGGAATTATTTTACTGAACCTCATTCATGGTCATTTAGGTGAATTTTGTCTTAATTTGTAATGGAGTATTCTTAATTAATCGACATGATTAGAAATTTAAAATCACCTCCCACAATTAAAAAATATAATCATATCTTGTTAACATAGATCACTAAATAATGGAATAAATCCCACAATTAAATGACTATGAATGAGGTCCAGTAAAATAATTCCCATCAATAAAAAAATCTAATCATATCTTGTTAACATAGAATACTAAAGAAGATGCATTGGAAAATGAAACTACCTCACTGGAAGATCAAAAATGGGATGAAAAAGAACACAACATTTCCCATTTCGGATGGTATCACCCTTTATTCAAGTCATTGTGTAAGATATTAATTGAATAAATCCCATATATCATCAAAACGGAACTTTCATTGATTGGATGATTCCTATCATTTAATACCTCCCTGATAAAGTACATCCACTAAACATAGCTGAGAAAGAGAAAATACGGTGTAGAGAAGCTGAATAGGTAGGATTGGATATTTCTGGACTTCAATGATGAATGACTTTATAGAATTCACAACGAAGTATCTCCCCTTCCATCTACATTACAACATCATCGACCAACCACTAGAGTTATAGCATATAACCAAATACACATAGCCATTCTCTGTATGGGGAAAGGATGTTGTGGGACTACACACTCTAGCTATATCCATGTATATCAAATATATATTATCAGTTATGTATTTCTTCTCCAAATGAAATGAGTAAATACCTATAAAATAATTTGGGGACAAAATCATTGTCAGCTTCTTGAATTACAACATCATTACCGAATTTGGTGTCCCTCAAACAATACAGACATACAATGGTACCCATTTCTATTTTGGTCAAGTGGAAAAGTAAACTCAAGAAATGAATTTCAAATATCACCATTCATATTGTTATAATTTCAAAGAAAATGAATATATAGTGGATTCCAATGATCCCCTGTCAAACATACTCCTAAAGATGGTGGATAGAGATAAGAAGTCATTGTAGGAAAAATAGTTTCATTCCATATGGGCATACCAGAATGAAACCTCTACTGTTACATGGGAATCCTTGTACTCACATGTATATAGAGTAGAATAAATCCTTAGAATTGAGTTTAATATAACATCTATTTTTATTTCAATATGGGTACATTTTTCTATAGATGATAAATCCTATATATAACTATACGTGTTTGGGTGAATGGAGGGAAAAATATTGCACAACATGAGTCTCTGGGATGTCGATCAAAATCAGATTGCACAATCCATCAACAAGACTGTTAACCTTTATTCATTCCTCCAATGAGAATTTTTAATGGTCCTTAAGATTCCAATTATACTATTAATGAATACCCCAAAACATGTGTCAATGTGGGAAGGACATTACTGTATAAACAAGGTCTACTCTAACGGAGCATATTCCATAATCTCAACAGATGGAGAGTACATTAATACTCAAACTTATGAAAGGTTACTAAATAAGTATATCATGTAATCCCACATGATAAAATCCAAGTTGTAGGATGTTAAACTACATAGAACCACATAAATCCCAACTACATGTTGTTAAACTATGTAGTTGGTATTTTTTGCAATACATTAAAAGGAATGAAAAAATGTCTAAGTTGCATGATCTTAAATTTCATAGCATAATCATTATTTTGAAACAACGATAAATTGGATGACATAAATTCCTAATCACAAGGCATAAAACTAAATACATTATTCTCCTCACCGTATGAAATTATATTTCCCAGTTAACATCTCTCGCATTCGATGTTAGGAAACCCCAAAAGTACAATGAGTTTAAATACTCTTGGGGTCCCTTAAATACCAATCTTCAACTCAAGTATAAGTCACAATGACATCTATATAACTTCTTAGTAGGGTGATATTCCCCCTTATCTAGACATGAAGAATAAATGATGGGAAACTACCATGCATAAACCCCACTCACATCATTACCACTCCATAGTTCCATTTGGGTCCCTTTATAGGTTAAATCCACACTCACATCATTCCCCAATGGGATATGTAGTGACACCTTGATCTCTAATATTGGGTGTAGCTGCATCAAATAATTATATATATATATATATATATATTTATATTTATATCCATTTACTCTATATATGATTTTGATTGGAGGTGGAAACTTTATTTATAACCTATGGGTGGCATGATTCTCAGCCCAATGGGATATGTAGTGAAACTTGGTTCTCTAATCATAGGTCCAAACATGACCAAAATGAGAAATTACCCTTTTCCATATGTACGAATGAGATCCAACCAAGTATCTTTTCCAAAATTTATGGCTTGATTATCATTACAAGGAGATATACAGTGACAAATGGACCTTGAGTATTGGGGCCAACCATTATTCTAGAAAATATGAAATCCATCTTCCCCATGTTGAGTCCTGATTGAGGTGGGAAGCAAATTTTGAGAACTATGTGTGGATTGATTGTTTATCTATCATGATATTTAGTGAAACCCATATATATAATATCAGGTTCAACAAAAATAAAAAACCCACTCACATTATTCAGATCAGACATTCATAAGAAACCTCCCCAGAACTATGTGTGTCATGAGTATTATTCTCAGGAGATACATTATGACAGTAAAATTTCCATCATAGGTCCTATCTATAAAATTTTTATTATTTAATGATGTTTCACATTCATCCTTACCACGAGATGTTAAAAATAACAGGTATTCAAAGACAATGTATGTATTGGTTATCATCCTATTAAGATACATATAGATGACTGGATCATATCTCATATCTATGCCACTAAAAAATCTAAATTTCAATATCCTTTACATTTGTTCTGTTTGTGTCATGGAAGAAAAATTTTCCACTCCATGATTCTCAAATCAATAATCACTCATGTTGGCTTAGGATATTTGGTAATTACCTTCCCTACATAATTATAGAATATCAATCAACAATGGGGTTACCATTTTCTTTATTGTGTGGCCTTAAAATATAATAAAATTTTCAAGGTGCATTAACATAATCTAGTTGATCTTATCAAGAACTACGTGTGTTGTGATTATCATTCCAATGAGATATGTAATGATGTTCAGATCTTTAATCATGGGTCTAGGCATAATAAACACACCCATTTCCTCCACACATGAATTCATTCATTTCAAGGTGGGACCCTTATTCTTTGAACTACGTATGGATTGATTCTCATACACTTAAGATACATAGTGATGCCTAAATATTATTCCTTAGTTCTAGCCATGGAATAATGAAAAAAAATCCCCCTCTCTTACATAAAAACAATGATCTATACTAGATTTTTTTTGTTTCCCCACATTAGGGGTCCACTATGAAAATTTATATTTCCCGCTTTCAAACAAGAGCCATATTTTTGCAAGGGAATCCAAAATTATGACCAATAATAGTACAACCACTTATTTTGTGCACATGCATATCCCATCCACACATTATAATCCTAATCGTGAACACTTTCATTTCAACATAACCTATCTAAAACATAGGTCGGTAGAATTTATGTTGCTTAAGAGTTCATTTTTTGAACATTGTTGTAACAGTCCGCAATTGGATTTCCATAATTCACCCACCTAACCGGTTGTTCAACCTAATGATGAAAGAATTTGAATATATTGTAATACACCACAATTGAATTATCATATTATAGCCCACATAATACATTTTTCAAAAAGTGGAAACTTCACCCTTCGGAGAAGCCTCCTCTACCCTCATAAGCTTTGATGTCAAATGATGGGACCCATTATTTGACCATTATGCAACCATATATATAATAGTTTTCTATATTATTCATCAAAATCAGAAAGAACACATGGAATATGGTTTAAAAATCCATCCTTCATGTTTGTGATTTTCTAGAAGGGCCTTGGATCGATAAACCACATGTCAGCTCTCATTTTTGTAATATTATGGTATGATTCATATAAACTAAAACTAGAGGCACTTTATATCAGTTTTTTGTTAATTGGAAGAGTGTGATGGGAGGTTTTCTACATTATTTTTTTCATAATCAAGGATCAATCCGAGATCTATAAGATGATGAACACTGTACTGCCCAAAATTTTGTCGAATTAATAGAAAAAGAAGAAATACACTAGAAATAAGAGAGAGGGATCAACATATATTGTTAATAACTAATTTGATCTGGTAATTAATTATTTCTAACTAATTATTTCTTCATTGATGTGTCTGGTGATATATATGTGGTGCACCACCATTGCATTGTAGAAACAGAGTGTAAATTAAAAATAGTGTTGTTTTACACAGGTTATATGAATTTTAAGAAGTCACAAGAGGTATCTCCAGGTGCAATCAGAGATGATCCTTGTGCTTGCATAGTCTGCCTTCATAATCTTGAGAATCGCTGCCAAATCATTCCTCTTGATCTGTTGGAGGTGGATTTCTAGCAATTCTTGGGAGCGTTCATTGGATAAGGGAGATCCTTAGGATGGAGATGATTCTCTTTGAATCATTGTAAAAAACCAAATAGGCTACTTAGAATATAATATAATAGGGTATATATTTGTCTAGGGTTAAATTTTTTTCCCACAAGTTGCCTTCTTATTATTTAATCCTTGAAAAGCCCCATCTCAAATTATAATAGTAATATTATTATTTCTTGATATGTTATTAATTTTAAAAGAATAATTAATATTATTTTGTTAAATAATATACAATATTATAATTTCTCACAAAACAATTAAACTTGGTTCTCCATTCCCCTTAAATATTTATTAGGCCTTGAATAATTCCTATTTTTTATTACATTAATATCACTTCATTGTTCTCCAAAAAATTAACAAATATTATATTTAATAAATAGAAAATAAAAATTTATACACCACCATTCATACATGAATAATTATTAAACCATTCATGGGAATAAAATTTATTCATCCTGTTATGTAATAAATAATAATATATTTTTAAATGGGATTCTAGATACACATAGTGTGTGACCCTCTAGGCCTCTTTCTCAGTGGCATTTGGTAAAGCATCGTAAAGTCCATGGATATCCTCTAACAACACACCAAGGAATCCATATAGAAATAATTTTATTCTGCAATGACCTGTTACTTCATATGAATGCTTACCATCAAATATAATTCTATTATCACAATATCTCCAATCGAGTAGGTTTATGCCAATGCCATCAACCTTTTCACTTGAATATCTTTTTTCATTGAATTTTCAAAAATATGAAATTTTTATTCATTACCATGGCCATGAATTTAGTTATTCCATATCATTTCCATCAATGGTCCTAAGATATTATGTTATATTAAATTATTGAAGGGTAAAATATTAACTTTCACTATTCATTATTACAATATTATTCTTGATGAACCCAGCGCATCACACCAGTCAGAAAAAATTATTCATCACGATTTTCATCAATACATCTACATGTGAGGATCATAATACTAAGTAATAATTATCATAATTTATATGTACCAACACGCACATCCATAGAGAGGAACATCCAATGACACGTATGAATGTGGATTTCTTATTGGTAGGTCACATTTTTATTATATCCTAATGGACCATACTAAGGGTGTAAACGATGAGAAGGGGTATCAATGTTCCATGAGTCTCCACACCATATAGCATAGATCATTTGTGTTCATCATGTTATATAATCCATCTCTATAGAAGATATTTTAGAATAGTGTCATAGGACTTCTGTGTTATAATCATAGCGGATAGCATCTATATAGTTTTAGTTCCAAAGCTACTCTTTAGACATTATAACATACTATGTCACGCAGAAGAACGATCTGGATGTGATAAGTAGTATATAAATAATCAAAAAATTAATAAATGATTATCTTAAAGTAATGATAGTTTTGTTATCGGGATGTAAGTCCAAAAAAATTCAACCAGCACTATAACCAACTACTAAAAACCATCAGTCTTCTAGATCTCACATGATACTCTTGATTCTTCTTATATTTGAATTTAGTAAAGGGGTCCAACACATTTCCTTCTTTGGTTTCTCTTCTCACAATAACTTAACTCCTCTAATATAAATTCTTCAAGAGGTTATACCTTTAGAGTATATTCTTTGTTTTATGGTGTGACCATGGATATTTTACAAGAGCCCCCACTATAGTATTATCATAAAACAATGTGATAAGATATTTAGTTGTAGGTAACACATGAAGCTCATGAACCATGATCCGAATCAAAATGGATTATTTGGATACATCAAAATATACTATACACTCATAATATACTATAAAATTAGTGAAAATAAGATTTTTTGAACTCTTCCAGCTCACAACTGCTCTATTGAGATTGAAAATATATCATGATTGTGTCTTAAAATCATTCATATCTATTTTATAAACAACATTATTATAAACCCAGACGAACATATCCTCATATCCTCTACACACCAAGATCATATCATTAGTTCTTCTCAAATACATAGTGATAACCTTAAATGTTATCCAATGATGTTCTCTTTGATCTACATGAAATATTCCTACCAAGATCTGTGAATACGAAACATCAATTCTAGTACATAACATGGAATACATTTTGGATCAAATTGTTTAGGAATATGGGATATTATTCAATCTCTATTTCACTTTTTTTTTGCTATAGACACATTTCCAAAGAAATATTTAATCCATGTGACACTGGAACCAATCCCCTCTTAGATTGTTCCATACAGAAACACTATAGAGTCTGGTCAATATATGTACTTTGACTTAGTCCATTTAGTCTATTAGATCAATCACAAATGATCTTTATCCATTGAATTTAGGCTACTTCTCCTAAGTCCATAATGTAGAAACACTAGTTTATCCAATACTTAAATTATTTTAAGACTATTATTTTCTTTCTAATAAGTAAAATGTCATCAACATATGCTACTACGATAATGACTGCATTTGCATTAAAACACTGAAAACACATGGATCACATTCATTTTTATTGAATGAAAATCTTTTATGGATTCATCAAATCAAATATTCCATGACTTGGATTTTTTATTCAATCCAAAAATCAACCCCTACAACATGAATCCCTTTGGAAACACCTGGTGTCATAAACCGTTCTTGTAGTTTTATATAAACATCTTCTTGAAGGTCCATTTATTTGATAAATGTTTACATCCATCTTCCAAATCTCATAGTCATGATAATAATCTATAAAAAGATTGATTCTTATGAATTTAGGCATGTAAATTTGTCTAAAGTTTTTATTATAGTCAATTCCTTGATGATGTTTAAAACCATAAACAATAGACATTATTTATTGATACTTACAATAAATTACATGTCTTGTTTCATCTTGTATACCCATTTTAATACAATAGGGTTTACATCAACTGGAACATCGAACAGAACCCAAAAATGGTTCTGATACATGGAATCCATCTCAAAATTCATAGCTTCCAGCAATCTGGTAGCTTATGAGCTTTCTAATGACTCATTATAGAAGATAGGTTCATCAATGTATTCCAATAACGAACCACCATCCTCAGTGACCCGAAAACCATATCTCTCTAGTTCTGTTACGTCTATTTTTCTTTAATGACATACTTGTGTTTCAGGAACTAATTTTCCATGGGGACCTATGGAATCTGATCCAATACTAACTCCATTGTATCTTGAGCATCAACTTTATAAAATTCAATCTTTTCCCACTACCCATTCAGAGAATGTGATCCATCTAACAGAAGACAACATTTCTAGTGATAGTCACATTCTATTGTGAGGGTTTGTATAGGTACTATCCCTTTCTTTCTTTGAGGGACCCTATAATGATACACATTGTGCCTAGTTTTTCTAGTTTACTACCTAATAAGGCCTTACTAAATTTCTTTCAACGTCACACACATTTATGCTATAAAATGTGTTTTTTCCACTCCATAGGTCGATGGGAATTCCATTTTTTCTTTTAGTTTGTACTCGGTATAATGTGTATTCTAGAGTATGTAATGAATATCCCCAAATCAATAATGAAACATCTTCATGACTCATCATTGACCTTACCTTTCTAAAAAGGTATGGTTTCTCCTCTCACTCACACCTTTCCATGGTGGTGTATAAGGTGGAGTGAGTTGAGATAGAATCCCAAACTACCTTTGAACGTCAATGAAATCATTTTTAAGATATTCACCAACTCAATCAGATTGAATCATCATCATCTTATAACCAAATTGATTCTTTATTTTATTCATGAATTCTGGGAAATTATCAAGGGAATCAGACTTGTACCTCATCAAATTGATATATTCATATCTACTAAATATATCATTAAAAGTTATGAAGTAACAATATCCACCACTAGATTCTACTAAAAATGGTCTATACACATTAGTGTGTACCAAACCAAGGAGCTCGGTGTGAATTTCACTTTATCCACCAAATAGTGGCTTGGACATTTATCCTTATAAACAACCATGACATCTATCAAGTGGGTTTAGCTAAGATTAGTCTAAATTGACATATTGATATTGATTAATCAAACACTTATTGTTTTGATAACCCAGATAGTGATGCCAAAGATCCATTTATATGTGGTATGTGAACTTGTTTCGTTATCATTTTGCAGCACTTGGTTTTCTATATTTAATACATATAGAAAATTATTTAAATTTTCCATACCGTAACATATATTTCTTTATAATGGGAAAAATAATTTCTAAACATGAAAATAAACCCATATATATGACAAAACAATAAATCAATTATGTATTTCATTACAGTATCCACATAATTAAAATATTTTTAAAAACATTCTCATTGGGAATTAAAGGTTGAGTCACCAATATAATGAACGACCATCCTCGCACCACTGGCAACTCACAGATCCACCTCTCCTATGAAAAGTTTCCAAAATCTACTTGCATCATGTATTTGGATAAATATTTGATCACCAGAATATTTATCTAATACCTAATGGGTAGATATGGATTGATTTCACTTTATAAAAAACACACCTTTAGCTTCTTCTTGATTTTTGGTATAGTTCTACTTCAAGTGGCCTGGATGTCCACAAGAAAAAAATTCTACTTCATTTTTTTACCCAGTCTCTAGAAATTTATCTTTATAATAGGACTGTGCTTAGGAGATTTAGATTTTTTTTATGTATTGGGACATTTTTTATTTTATTTCCTCTTCTAATTCAATAAATAGACTGTGGGTGTCTTACACACAATGTCCTTATAAACGTGGTGAATCTAGGTTGGATGTTCTGATAGACTCTTCTCATTTTTTCTCCTATTATAATTCATAATAAAACTAGAGAAGGACTTGGGAAGGTATGAATGTATGAGATCTATATGCAACTCATCTAGGATCATATTCCCTAATATGTCTATGAATTAAATTTATCTAATAATATTAATTACATGAAGCGTAACTAGAGTAGAATCCCTAATATTAGAAGTAAACAAATCATTTGAGATGTCATAACTCTCCTGTATTTCCATCTCATGATAGACATCCCAATGGTGAGACTCCATGCTTTATTTATTAATTTCCCCATGTAGCTTTAAAATCACATTGGACATGGATGATATCATGATGCACTAAAAATATATAGCTTCATTCACATATTTATCATAGAGGGATAGTTCATCATCACTTGCGTCAGCTATTGGAGAAACTGGTAAAGGTTATCCCAACACATCAAATTTTCTTTCCTAGTGAATGATGATGCATAAACAGCTATTCTATTCTTATAAATTCTTATCAGTGAGGATGTTTTCTTTTTTGACTCTGGATTTCAATTATATGATTGATGTGATTTTTAATTTTGTTTCTCCAAATAAGATAATCAGATATTTAAAACATTATCTGAAAAATTTATAAACATAATGATATTCATTAGTCTCCCACTATTTTATCGAAACCCAATATAACTCACCATTGGATTTGGAATATATTGTTTCTTGTACATTTAAGTGGGAGGGATCCATATTCCCCTTCTCATTACCCCAATAATTGTTAGTCAAAAAACCTGAAATATTTTATGTAGGCATTCCAAATACCAACAAAATTAACTCATAGTTCCTTGACCTCTTGAGTGGAATAGCCAATCCTGAAATCAATTAATTGGATTCCTCAACCATTACATCTCAGTAACAAAATGTACTTATTTTTAAATCAAACCATTATATGAACCAATTCATGTAAACCCAAAACCACATGTTTTAATTCCCTGATAACTGAAAACACCTCAACATTTGTTAGTCATGCACATTGAACTGTGGTTTGATTCTAACTGATTTAATGGAAGGCAATACAAAAATAATATCTATTGAGGAATTTTATCCTTTATGCATAAATTACCAATTATTATGCATAATCTATTTTATTTTAGTTCCCTGATTCATTCTTGTCAATTCATTAATTATGTGATCATAAAGAAGCATCCATAACCATGAAACTGATAGAAATAAAACAATGTTTATAATAATGAGCTTATATTAATATATATTTTCACCAGTAGTTGATGAACTGATTGTTTACCTAAGAGATAAACACCTTGAAAATTTTATTTTCATGTTTACAACTTTCCACAATTCCACCTTTTTATCTTACGTGGATTGGTTTCACCTCGACTCCTAACTTTAACAACCTCCACTTTCTTGAAAGATCTATCAATTAATTATTCTTTTATTCAGATGAAGGTGTGGGGTAAAAGGGTTTATTCATAAAATAAACCATTGGGAAAAACTGCCAACATATTAATATGGAGAGAAGGTATAAGGGCCAACAATTTAATTTTATACTAAATTAAAAATAAATCTAGTATTCAACTCATAATCATTTTTATTTGAGATAAATCACTCTCAAATCGATTAATTATTATCATTTATTAATCAATATTTTTTCTTAATCCTTATCTAAATTTCCTTGTGATTCTCATCCATTATAAATTTAAAAAAATTAAATAAATTATTATAAAATTAACATTGTAAAAAAATATACCGTAGAGGTAACCCAGTTAATACCAATCCAAATGTACCCAAAATGTATTACGGCCGTATACTTTTATACTCTTATAAATTATGGAACATGTAACATATCACTTACTTTCAGAAAAATGTACTTCACGAATGATTACCTGAATTACATTATTTTTCGATCATGTGTTATGATTCAATGGTTGTAGAGTAACAACCTATAATATGACTCATAAATGATATGCAGATCTTAAATATTTTATAGATACTATTTAATCATCTATATATTTAGGTATATTATAATATATCACAATTTGTATCCAATATTTATGACAATACACAAGTACATGTATCTATTTTTTCATAGTAGAATATATAAATTTTAAATCTACATTATATGGTGTGTACACCACTCTCTATATATCCAAGATATAGTCCTAGGGAGGTGGCATATTGTATGTGTCTTGAGAAATTTGGAGTTAGTGGTGTGTCCAATAGGGAATATACCATGTTGACTCAATGTAACACGATCACCCATTAGGTTGGCTTTCTATTGAAAACACAACACATATTTGATACAAAGGGAACACACAAAATGTTTAACGGGGCACATGGCATGAATTTTAGCTGACCATGCCCCAGACTATCCTAGTTGACTTGTGGAGTAATAATTAACAACAGTATGTGTCGTTAATTTACACGAGTTGAGTAATTTATGAATTAACTCATTGTGCATTGAACACAACTACTTGGTGTGTACTTATGTGCTCTCTAGATAGAATCATTGGATCATCTGGATGAGTTCCTCAATTTTATTTAATCATAAAATTTATATTTTCAATTATATCTGTGAGAAACTATATAGGAATAAGTAATTCTCACATGTTAGAATAAAATTATTATTAAACATGAGTGTAATAACTAAATTACAAATGTTCAAATCACCGATGATCATTAATAATTAAAAAAAAATTCTATTTCTCCTTTGATACCACATCTTGATTTCATTCATAGAGGAAGAATGTGATGGGTGGTTTCCAACATTAATTTTCTTCATAATCAATGATCAATATGAGATCTATACAATGTTTAACACCATGATCCACAAAATTGATCTATATAAATAGGCAAAGAAGAAATGTGTTGGAACCAGGAGAGAGAGAGATATCAACAAATATTTTTTATAGTTAATTTAATTAGATGATGATTTACCTCTAAAGATTCATTTATTCATTGATGTGTTTTTTATAGATTTTTTATGTACCATCATTTCATTGTTGAAACCATGTGTAGGTTTCCTCGAGTGGTGATCCACATGTATACCATAAATCTCCAGATGTTTTTGAAGGAGTCATCAGGTGATTGCACAGATGACCCTTGCACTTGTGTCGTCTGCCTTGATAGATTCATGAATATATTCCAATGTGTAATCCTTGATCTAGTAGATGAGGATTGCTCACTGTTGTTGAGATCATTTTTTGGAGAATGTAGATCAGGAGGATTGATAAGGATCGCTTTGAATTGTTGTCCACTACTGAATATGGTAATGAAAAAATAATATAATTGGGTATTAATATGTCTAGGTTTAAAATTATATAATTGAAGAAGTTCCCATATTATTATTTAATCCTTGAACATCTCCATGAAAAATAATAATAGTAATATTCTTATTTATCGACATGCACATAACATTAAAATTATATTTAAATATTATTCAATTATATGAAATTCAATATTATCTTTTCTCATTGGAACATTAAACTCAGTCCTCCATTCCTCCACACTATTTATCAGGCCTTGAATAATGTCTATTTATTTATTAAATTAATATCCATGCATTATTCTCCAATATATAAATAAATATTTTACGTACTAAAAATTAAATTAATATTTATATATGATCAAACATAAATGAATAATTATTAATCCATGAAAAAGAATAACATTTATCCAAGATATTAAATAATAAATAATAATATTTTACGGAACATAGATTTCAGATACATGTAGTGTGAGACACTCTAGGCCCCTTTCTCAGTGGTGTTAGGTGATGTATCCAAAATTCAAAGGTTAGTTTCTAGAAACATGCCATGGAATCACTAGAGAAATAAGTTAATTTTGAAATTACATGTCACACAATATGAATTCTTACCATGTAATATAATCCCTTTATCACAATGTCTCAAAATGAGAAGGTTTCATGCTAGTGCCATCCAAATATGGGCTCGATTGTCTCTTTCCTTAACATTCAAGAAATTGAACATGACCATTGATCACTATGGGCAGGTACTTTTTTAGGCTATATTATTTCCATCCAAGGGCCTAACATGTTAATTTCTATTAAATAATTGAAGGGATAAATAAATTTTTACGTTATTCAGTAATGTAATATTACTCATGAGGCACCCAACAAATCCTACCTCACCGTGAACATTTTTCATCATGGGTTTTTTCAATAAATATATGTTTGTGACTCATAATAATCATTAATCATTGTCATTATGTCTATGAAACAATACACACATATGTATATAGGAAAGTCCAATGACACATATGAATTTGGATTTCTAAATGGTATCTCTCTTTCTCATAATATCCTACTACATATTACCTTGGGTGTACAACTAGAGAAGGTGTCTCAATTTCCTTTGAGTCACCAACACAGATATCATGAATTATTTGTGCCCCTCAAATAATTTAATCTGGATAGAGAACATAAATTCAAAAATTGTGTCATAGTTGTTCTGGGTTCTTATCATAGTGGGAAACTACTATGAGCTTTCAGTGAGACAGTTACTCTATGGACATTATCGAATAATATGTCTTGTAAACGTATAATCAAGATGTGATAAGTAGTTTATAAATATTCAAAAAATGAATTAATTTTTAGCATAAAGTATAAATAAGTTGGTTCTAGGGCACAAATTCTAAAACTATATTCCATACACCTAGGTTATACCTATATAGAGAGCCTTTTTTCCCATTTCATTGGAAACATGGACATGAAATGACCCTTATGTATTCAGGTATTTTCCTTCCATAAATGAAACTCTGTACCAATGGAAACTCGAATCTCCACAAACTTCCATAATATTTTAGAGATAAAATGTGAGCATTCCTAATGATTTCTTTACCTTACAATGTTGTAACATGCACAAGTAGGCTTTTCATAAGTTGATCACAATTTTAAAATCCAATCATCCATAAAATTCCACTGTTGACTATACTATAACACACCAAAGATGGGTTTTCATAATATCCCCTAAAATTGTTTTTTCAACCATCATTATTTTCTTCTTCTAGAGAGGCCTCCTTTAACACCATAAGCCCTTCTCTAATAACATTCTTCAAATTTGTGGATCACCAAATCAAAACATAAATCTTTTTCCTATCATAAATAAATATGGTAACATATTTCATGAGTGATTAAAAAGAATCAGTATATAGTCAACCTTTCAGTCATAGAAAATGACCTTAAATTATATCCCCTAATGTACTTGATGTATGACATCAAACTACATATCGTAGTATCATTTCTCTAAAGAATCAAATTATATAGTGTAATGACATTGGTATATAACTTCAAACTACATTGAATATTTTACGATATGTATGACATTAAATTAAATACCCTAATGAAATATCTATAAGATGTCAAACTACATAGTCGATGTCCTAATTTCATGACATTAAAATTCATGATTCTTTAACCCTTGTCGGATTGTGGCCTTCCCCTTTACATTGAAAATCAAAAAATATGTACCCTCTTTCATTGTGTCTGAACTCATGTAGGAGGAGTTTCACTCTTGGGGAAAATGAGAAGATTGATATACCATTAATTCTTAGAAATTTCCCCTTTGAAGAAAACACCCATTGTGGTCTTGATAAATTTAGATTTTCATAAACTCCATTTGGTTGTCGATAATAAAATGTCAAAATTAATAATAAATCATTTTCATAACTATGTTGTATTACACCCTAGTTGGAATTTAATATGATTCCCAAAAATTATAGGGTCTCTCTTTAAAATGATATTAGTATTTGACTATGAAAAACCTAACATTTTTTCCTTGCATAAAACAGGCCATAATATGGGGTTTTAAATCCATGGTAACATAGTCTTCATGAGATACCTCCTCTATTCAATTATATGGTTTTTTGGATTTGGGATCCAAAACATCATTGGTCAAAATTCCCCACTATATATATGAATAATTTCAGAACACATTCTACCCACAAACCCTTATTAGGTAATAATTTTAAAATATATGGAAACAAATTTTTGACATAAAAACAAAAGTACCATTAGTCATTCACGAATGAATTTAAACACCCCACATAAATAGGCACAAAACTATCCATATTGAAAAATAAGAAAAAGTCTCTAATAAAAAGTAGGGTAACATCATTATAGATCTCACTATGTATTAGTTATAATAAAAATATTACAATACAAAAAATTAAAAAAGAACAATAAATCGTAGGTTGAGAACCCAAAAATTGAATCCTATGAAAAATTCCAGTCTCACTCACTATGTCTTACTTATACTGGACATAATAAAATTTATGAGGAATACAGAAAAATATCAATGTGTGATGGGTAACCAATATGACCCTAAAAGTTTTGAATCTGTGATCACTATTACCGATAGATTAAGAAAGAATTAGATCACTTATCCATTATGTTAATGTGGTCAGGAGTATCTTGTGAAAAAATGTATTGTTGCGCAAATCAGAATAAATGACATATTACGATCATATAAAGATAATATGGAATAAGATATAGTTGTTTAGAATAAAAAATATTTTAATTTATGGCACATAAAAAAGTATCACACACAAGAGGGAGTCCATACATCACAATTTATAAGAGACCATCAACATGACTATTGATTTTGGAATACCCTCGGGAGCACCATTAACAGACTATTGAATCCCAGTCAATAGAATGAGTTTAGTATCATTAGCATGAAAAATTAATTCTTCTACAGATACAAGAGCAGTTGATCCTTGGGTTTGGGATTCTTCTAATAAATATTAGAGTTGTATTATCTCCCCCAAAGATAAATCCAAAACCTGCATGAGGTGCGATAATACTATTGTTTTCACATTATTCTGTTTTTTTTGTTTCTCCAACTTCTTGATATGGTGGGAATATACCTGGGATTATGCAGCCTAAAAATATTCAATGTTGATAAATAGTCCTTCCCTTATGAGTTCTTGATGAAGATCATTCTCTCACTATAATTATTCAATGATTTACTTCAGAGGAAAATGAATAATGATGTAATAAAATCTACCATATCCCCGTACTCCAAATAGAAATGAAATATGATGGATTCACGAAGTAAGTTC
This sequence comes from Viscum album, assembly GCA_963277665.1. Taxonomy (NCBI): domain Eukaryota; kingdom Viridiplantae; phylum Streptophyta; class Magnoliopsida; order Santalales; family Viscaceae; genus Viscum; species Viscum album. The sequence goes on from OY728131.1 coordinate 138,273,355, forward strand.
ATAAATAATCTTATTTGTTATTATTTTTCATATATCCTATCACTACCCATGGTGTGTAATTCATAGGGAATTTTGAAATTTTGAATCCGACTCAGTGATGTTATCATATGGAGAAATGTACTATGAGGTTAGTGCACTTATTATTGCACCCCAATATGTTCTCTCTTGATAACTAATATTTTTTTTCGAGTTACTGACTACATTTACACATAGACATCTCTATCACACCAAAACATAGTAATTGATGGGGAAAAATAATGGTAAGAAAACATTGTTATCATTTAAAAGTAAAGTTGGAAAATAAAATAGAGGATGATTAGAAGATGGTTAAACTCACCTAGTAATAGGCTAGTAGCGGAGGTACATTTATCGCTAACATCCATGACATTGATAGTTAGATCTCAAAACCTCTAGATGAGGGTCACCCTACTAGGTAAACCCAATAATTTCTAAGATATTTTGCAAAATATTTCTTGTTTCAAGGACCAATAGAGAGTGTACTACCTCAATAGTGGGACTGGGATGGACATCGACATCATGTTCATGAACCATCACTATGACATTTTATATGGATGGATTTTCACTATTCAATTAGTCATGATCAGTGAATCATGAATAACAAATATGGTTACACATAAATGAAAAATCATTTCATTTGAAATCCGAATTAAGTGCCTAAAATTATGCTAAATTAGTATGATGATTAATATGTTCTAGAATTTCATCAATGTTCATTCCAAGATTTATAATAGAATATATTTTCATCCTAGGACCCAAGGTAGTCTTACTATTGAACATCCTTAGAATATTTTGCTTGGAATATTTTTCATTAGCCTCTTCTAATGACACGAGACTCCAAAAATCTTTTTTGTATACATCCTCTAGGCCAGTATCAGCCATCAGGAGGTTCTTTAGTGTATGAGATGAGTCTGAAATTTCATAAGGAATTATATCACTAATCATTTTTTGACACCTTATGATGTATTTTTGATATTCTCGTAATCCACTTCCCATTCTACAATAGTGGGAACTATGATAGAATGAGATGACAAACCCTCAAACCTTGATAATTATTTTATCAAGGTGGCTAACTCCCCAATATAGAAGCATGATTGGTCTTGAGTGCCCTACTCAGTTCACAGAGGCTTGTTTGTAATCACCCTAAGAGGATTGGGAAACATATCGTATAACATGAAAATGGTTAAAAAAAAATAACGAGGTAGAAATCATTTGACATTATTGGGATGGATTCCCACTAATAACGAGGCTCTTAGAAAAATATTTTAGCCTCTGATGGTATTTGTTTATCATTTGAGGTAGGTTAGGGCTTACCATCTCATTGGTATGTATTATAGGTGTTAGTATATGTTCTCCCACCATCTCATCCACTATTTTATTTTTACCTGGTGTTATATATACTAGTTTGGGGGATGATTCATTAGTCCCGAGAGGAGTACCAGTGGGAAAAAATTTCAGTGATGCAATCTCCATTGATTTCCCCATGCCTTGTTGGTAATAAAATTAAAATTACCCTAAAAAATTAAATTATTTGAAATGAAATAGAGTATAGAAAAAATAAAATATGACTAAAGGAGAACCTATGTATTTAGGGTTGAAATACTCAATCCATTCCTTAGAATAAACATGATTAACCCCTTCAACATTTCCCCAACCCACCATGTTCATCAGTCATCTAATTATAGGGATCCTATGATAAATTTGATCGATGAGAATTTTTAGTTCCTGGATATGAAACCTAATATAAGAGGGATTTTCCTCAATTGAAATATTCATTGGGGCTCATGAATAACCTATTATATGAATCCATAGTCCATCATGAAGAAGAGACCATATCTTTTCATCATCAGAGGTCATGTCCTACCAAAATTGTACTACCTATAATAATAAATATATCATGTACATACCAGTACATTGTGTAGATGATAAAATATCCTTTAAATTCACATGATTACATAATCTCTCCTTTAGAGATAGCATACGAGATAATAAAACTTGGGTCTCTTATTCGAGGTGATGAATGGATCATATATGGGCATTACCCAATGGTGTATCCCTTTTCATTCATGATGGGGGACTAAACCTAGAATTTGGTTGTTTGTGTGAACATGGGAATGTTTTATCCACATCATATAAAGGGGATGAAACACCATATCATTGAGAAGAAACATGATCAATTGGAGTTGAAACTTATGAATATCTCTTTATATGGATGAAAGATGGCCCATCTCATTTTTAGGAATGACTTTTCCCAACACTCTATTATGGTATGATTAAATCCATGCATCAATATAACAAGAAGATAATCCACCAGTCACATTCACTGAAGGAAGATTAATAATCTCTTAATTCAACTCCTTGGTTGTAAGAATCCATATCTTTTAGGCTACTATCAGATGATTTTCTTATGTGACAAACAATGATTAGGTATGATTATTCTTTTCAGGCACATAAATTTCCTGGTAAACCAATATAGATAATTTTCCACACATATAACCTAGAAACTGATATGTGTTTCTAGAAAACAATATTTAAAGGCCATTATATATGACCTCAGCTCATTGTTAGTCTTCCCTTCCTTGGTAATGATCCCAGTATATGGGCCTCCTTAAGGAATGAATTGGAAATCAAAGAACAAGATCATCCTCAATTGGATCTCTCTTGGTTTTAGAGATAAGGGAAAAATACCATAAACAACATGAATATGTAGTTTAAATCAGATACAAGGAATATCGACACCTCGTAATATCGAATAAATTATAATGTTATCCACTATCTATCCCCATAGTACCTATATTTTCATCAAATTTGGAAAGGCGCCTACCCTATATGATCATGAAACATAGATCGATAAAAAATTCAAGACAGAAATTTCTCACCCAATATGCTTCATTTATATTAGCTTGGCAACCATGGAAAATGTCCCTAACCCTATTCCATGGTTGAAATCATAAAAACTAAGTAGATAGGTTAATTGAAAACTGTAAAAACCTTATGAGACAAGGGTTCATTGGAATGTAGGACATCGTCTTATACCCCCCCAATAGTTGAACTCTACCTTCTCTAGTGTGGGACATAATATAAGAAGATATTTTTTCTTCTTTATCTCGGGAAATCCAGTTGGATATTTTAAAATGAGACCTTTCCACTTTAGCTCCATGAAGGCACTCATCTACACCTCAAAATGGATATCACCCTTCAGGGGGGGTTCTTCTTTCATAATCCACTGTACTATTTTTATTGTCTCACATGTCATATGTGGAATACATTCATCATCTTCCAACATTTCCCTCAGATGTAAAAAATCATCATATATATCTCCAAGGATCAGGGGATGATAGATCTTATGGAGACCTCACAAGATAATACCAACATCTCCATGAAATATGTGGAATTATTTTCAATGCATACTCCAAATGATTAACATCTTGGGAATGAATCTGGCATTCTTATATAATCATGTTTAACCTACCATGATGACCTCATTGATTTTGACACATTGAAGCACGTTCTTAAACTCTACACAAGTATGCCATTCCCAGATCACCCACATCCATGCAGGCTTTACAACCCTTCCCAAGCAGAAGTCCATGTATTTATTCTATCTCATTGACTGGTAAATCTATTAATCATTAAAGAAGAATGGATAACTGTGTAGCTTCAATTCATGTTTGTGAAGACTTGGATCCTGAGCACACTAGATATGGTTTGGGAAATAGGGGTTGGATGATCTTCCAACATTCATATATGCATCAATGCCAGAAAAAATTGAAGTAGTAAAATTTATTTAGTCATGAATGTATGATAGAGGATGATAATTCAATGATTCTAGTATCAGTACCACATTTAGGTGATCGGGGTTAAAATGTTGTATACAAATACCCTCATGAAATTTGTGAGGATATTTCTCCATAATTCCCAAAAGATCGAGTCAATTTTGATCACAAAAACCATAGTAGTCGTGTTCTACAACAATAACCATCTCATCAATCCGCATTCCATCTTTTTCAATGAAAACGATGGTCTATTGAGAGTACATAAAAACCAAAAATTAGAATAATGTTTTTTCAATTAGATAAGTCTCTATTTCAAAAAAAAATAAAAAAATTGAGAAATTTGGATGAGTCATGAACTCACAAAAATGTCGTGACAAAGATCTCTCATAAAATATCATCGCACAGGGCCATCACATATGGTACCTACACTATCCACTCACCCATGTATACACAAATTACAGAATACTATATACAGTGTCTTTGAAAATGACGATTTTAGTGAAAAACATTCTTTAAAGTTGTTGTGTGGGAGACTAGCATGGAGGGACTTAAAGGTATGTTGTTCTATGATATGGTCGTTGAAATTAAGAACCTATTTTTAGTTTTAGAATCCCCCAACCTACTTATATCTTGTATAGAACCTACCTAAAAAGTATAAATAATTGGGATATTATCATATACAACATACGTGGATTTCCGTGATGATCCATCCATGATTTTAATCCTTTTTCCTAACGATCAGAACAACATCTATTGATCAGATGCCTTCCTAAGTGTGGGGGGGATTTTTTTTGAAACATTACATTGTAACATGGATGAAAAAAATAAAATTATAAATACAACAAATTTAAAATAATAGGATTAATAAATATGTCTAGGGATCAATATTTCCTCTAAAGACCATTCTCTGAGGTACCCAAAAGCACCATCAAAGCTAAGGGTACCTTGATATTAGCCTATTGTGTTGGTTTAAAAGAGATCCTGAATGAGATACCTAAGTGTTACGGTTTCATGGAAACCCAATGTTAGATATACCATTCATCCGAGGTCCCATATTCTTCTATAAAGAATATATGTGGGTATTTATTTACATAGATGAATTTTTTTGAAAGCCTCATGATGCTCTGATCGACCGAGTCTTTTCATCAGGCCTAAAAAACCCATGTAAATAGATATATAAACCCATAATAAGTGGTAATTGAATTGAGTAGTCGAACGAAATTCCAAGAAAAATTTAAAATAAAAAACACATAAATGAGGCACTCACACATCCTTGGCTTAGGAACTATAGCATGAGGCCTTATTAATATAATTTTGGAACAACATGAGCTACTTCCGAGAACACCTATAGAGACCCTTGAAGGATCTAGAATGTTCTTAATCATGTTTTGTTTCATAGGTGTAATGTTTCCAAATGCAACATCACCATGCCTAAGGACTAGCATGAGCCTATGATTATTCCCTCTTGAGATTCATCCATGTAAGGAATATCCAACCCTAAATCCCGTTTATTAAAGGGACAAAGTTGAATCCTCCACAAAAACCTTATGAATTATAAACCATAATAAAATAAGAAACCATCGGGTCACCCATATTTATTTTTATTCTTACGGTCATAGGATTCCTACACTAGTCCTACTAGAAGGATAGGGTACTTGGGGTGAATTTTTTTTTGTATTCCCACAGTCATAAAGAAATATACCATAGGGAAATCATGAGGTAGTTATAGGTTTTGGATAAAAGGGAGAGGACCATTTCATTTCATTATCTTATCTAAGGACTATAGTCGCTAGTTCATAGTGGGGAGTGTAATGAATATTCTTTCTCTTCTATTCAGAATGAAATGAGATCCTCCTAACTCAATATATGAACAATTTTAGTGAATATCCTTTCGATTAAGACACTTTATTTTCATGTTAGACATCTCTTACAACTATCCTACAACATTTTTCAGACACTGGACCAATTTCAAGGTAATACGAATAGATGGAAGTTTCATATCTCTGAACTCTTCCACCAGTGGAAGAGTAGAAGTGTGCATTTTATCAAATATATTACTTCCTCTTGAATATTACATTCATTAAAAAATCATCAAGACTCACATGGACATATATGGTAGAAAAAATCACATCACCTTCATGTTTAGATTCATGTCCTGGTAGTGGATCAGTCTTCGAATCTTTTTATTTCCTTCTTTTAGCGTGCCTCCATAGGTATGGTCCCACAAGTCCTTATACCTAACTTCAGAGAAACATGGATTTTGTTTTATCTCAGGTCTCATATTTCCTCTTTTATCTCATACCTATCATGACTAATGTGGTTGTAGATGTTGATGATGTTCATGATATCCACATGATACCAAATCGTTTCTGGGAACTAGTTTATGTTTAATCTCAAATTTTTTATTACAACACTTACTTGTTATAATTGTTATCCTTTCACCGATTTGGGATTCATTCTCAGGAATAAGCCCCAATAAAACATGTCCATTGGAATCATCCTCAAGAATAATCCCTAATAACACTATTCCATGGTTATAATCCTCGTGAATAAGCCCCAATCATAAAAGACATTAATCAGGGAGTCCTCATCAAGATTAAAAATCAACATAATAATCTCAAAGGTCCATAATACCCTATGATACAAACCATCACGGGCCACTGTAGGCATGGGTCCTCACCACCGAACTATGTGGTATTTGATTCCTATATAAATGGGTTATGATGTATGCCTATATGGGGTCAAAAACCAACAACAAAAATTATCCATGTTCTCTATAATCCTTATTCCAAGCATAGTCTAATTGAACATGGAAATTCTTATTCCTTCTAGTTTCCCTCTTCTTAAATACCATACGTCCCACACTAAACATATATTAGGAATATTTCACCTCGATTTCATAGCACATGATGTTAAACTATATGATTAGTTCCTTATCACAATAATATAAATGGTATGATATGTCCCCATCAAGTGGCGTTGAAATAGGTGGGTTTTAATTCCATTCATGTGGATTCATAGGAATCCCATAACATGGTTTTAATCACAACATCCAAACAATCCTCATCTCCCTGAATGAAGATGCACTCCAGAGTTACATACTCTATGGCTATGAAAGCAGAATTGTGGTAACATTTCCCAATGGATATCTAATTAGTATATAGAAGGATTCCATTGATGGGGAACCTAAAATAAATTCAATTATCCCCATTAATGAAGAACATTGGACATATAAAAATGATTTTATTTCCTTACGTTATAATATATAATTCCTAATTATAGGGTCACCGATTTCATATATGGTAATAAATTAGTGATTCATGAACATATATGAAATCTATATGAGTGTCCCATAGTAGGAAATAATCCACCAAAAATGGTTTTATAATCCCAATATCACATCTTCTCGAACAATATGATTTTATAAGCATCATTGGAAAAACACCCAAATGATAACCACCCATTATAATGAACATACTTCATTGATATAGAACCATTGTTTGTTTCTAGTTCCACCATAAAACATATTGGAAACCATTACAAATCAATGATTTTTGACCAAGACATATTTCTCTAGGAATATTTTTTAATTAGTAGGTATTAATAATTATTAAATAAAAAATCATATGGTAAACCATTCAAATTTATTACCTTGAGAAGGTAAATAATTAACAAGAGTTAATATTGAAAAAGCCATTTCCAATAAAATTAAATTTATTCATATTATGTATCTTCTTATATAAATAAAAAATATAATTTTTTTATTTAAATTAGATGCATTAAAATATATTTTTTAACACCCCACATGAAAATTATCTTAGATTGTATTTTTGTTATTCCTATAAAATAATTAGTCTTTAGGTGAATAATAAAAATATTAATTTTTATAATACCACCAAATATATATGAAATTATATTTTTTGAAAACATTTTAAATAAAATTTTTGTTATATTGAAATATATTACATTATAAACTACTATGTTTAATTAAAAAACCAATGATCATGATTTTAAAATTTTATATATGGTTTTAATAAAAATTATTTTTTCTATTATTTAACATGATTAATTATAAAATGATGATATTGTGTTACTGATTTCATTTATTTTTAAATTATTACTCAATTAATGATAATAATTATATATAATTCATTATAATCATTGTAATTGATAATTATTTTAAAATCATAAATCTTTTTTTCTACAGATAAACTTTATCCAAAAATGATTATTGCATGATTCAAAAGCTAATGTTAAGATTAATTTCCATCATTATATAATGTTAATTTGCTAAAATTATTATATAATGTTAATTTAGTAAAATTATTATTATAAATAATTTAGGGGGAATGAACTTTGGAGACATCGTTTTAAGCCACTAAATAATCAATCATCCTTTTTGAAAAGATGATAATTCCAAAAGTGTTCCTTAAAAATACTATAAAATTTTCATTGTAGGTACCAATAGATTCATTATCCTTCTTATTATGATCATGTAATTCTTTCTCGATTTTTTTGAAGAATAAAAATAATTTACTTAATGAAAAATATACTGTTAAACTCATCCCACTATGTGAATTCAATATCTTCTCCTTGCATCATATTTTTAATAGGATTCCACTATCAATATTATTTTACATCGTTATTATTGAATTTTTTTTCCATGTTATAAGAAATTTTTAATTAAAAATAAATTTTCAATGGTAGTGATACATTTCCCAAAAAAATTGGATCATTCAACCCAGTAAAAGAATATTAGTATTTCCTCATGGAGGATTCAAAATAATCTTGTTCCCTAGGATGATTTTAATTATTAGAATTATTAGTGTATTTAAAATGTTCTGTGGCAACATTAATAATTTTATACATTCCAGCTCCCATGGAATTTGGGTTACCATGTCTAAAATAAATACATTGTCCATGACCATCCATATTAACCAGGTTTTTTCATGTTCTAACCACTAACTAAAACCGAATATCATAATTTGATTGTACATATCAAGGTAGTAAACCACATAAACATGAAAAATCGTTTATAGGATTTCTAAACCATGACACCCAATTTTAAATCTATGAAACTTTAGTATTAACCAAAATAATATTTAATTATAATCTATTCAAATCGTTCAATATTTTACAAAATGAATGTGTGAATTAACTTATTCATATACCATAGGGTTGAAAACCTAGGTGTGTTGAATGTTTTATTCTCATGAACCATGTTAGGATGATGTCAAATTTTATGATTCCTTTTCAATGTTATTGTCCATAGGTTCCACTATTCTATATCTATATTCCCGGGTTGTATCTAGAAAAGGATATATTACTAGTAAAAAAACATAATAAAATCCATTCCAAAAATTTAGGATGTTACCCTATACTCATACTTACCAAGATGGTTATTACTAGAGTTATTTGAACCTAATATTCATATATTGACTAATAATTTTCTATAATACCAATTTTAACAACCCAAGAATTCCAAGTGTAGATGTTACATCTACTTAGATGAATATTGAATACACTTCACAAAGAAATTCTCAAAATAATAATTCTTTAGCATATTTAGAGTCTAGATACAAAATATTTTTATTTCCTACCATATATTAAATATCTCCCACAATGATATTCCTATTTATTATTCTTCATAGATATAACCTATTTAAAAAATTTATTCATGACGTTGAGAAATGAATTATAAGAAATTAAGATTTTTGATGTTGTGTATGTGTACAAAAGGGAGATATAAATGATCACATAATCATATCATGAGTGTAATTGCATGAATACATGATCATAATATTTGAAATCACATGATTATAAATTTATGAACTTGTTAATATAGAAAAAATTACACTAATTATGCTAAGGACCTAAAATTAGTAACTCATACATACATATGAGATCAAAAATTGGTCCACACATAACCTTATTGAAATGAATCCAAGACCATAAAAACATTATGTACATGAAACATGGTCCACAGATAACCTCAAGAACATGAAATGAGGTTAACATGAATCCTTTTTGAAGTGAAACTAGGTCTAAACATTATATTTTAATCATGATATTGGTTTCAGGACTAAAATCATTAACTTTTAAATTTTCAATTTTTAGCCATTTTAATGGGGATATATTACACACTCACTCATCCTTAGTTAATAATAAAATTCAGCCCTAAATAGACAATGAAACCAAAAATTATAAAATAATAAAATATATTTCTTCCAAATGATCACAAAAAATTTATCATATCAGAATCCATGAGAAGAAATATATATTATAAACCTTTTATTAAAAAATTACTCATAGAAATAAAATTGTTTAAATATACATATCATTATTTAATAATAGCATAACCAGGGGAGAATAAACATGTTTATTAACAAATTTTCATCACAAACATAAACCATCTTGATAAATTTAAAAAAATTTATCATTTTATAATATCCCCAGTAAATCATATGTATCGTCAAAGGGGGTCGTCTTATATGGAAAATGATTTTAATAGATCACTTTTAATATATTGCTGAAAATATCATTTCCACCTTGAAATTACTTCTTTAAAATCCCAAAAACATCCCAAATATGTTAGAAAACTTTTTAAAAGAATAAAAAATTGTAATCCTGAAAATTATTTAGTAAATAATTTAGAGAAAATGTTGGACGGAAATATTATTCGTGTCATACAATTTAAAATGAAGATTCACTTAACAGTTTTAATAATTTACATAGAAGGAATTATTTAGGAGATGAAATTAAGATTAATATTAAACAAAAATTGTAAAAAATTAAAACATCTGTGAAAATTTCATTAAAAAATTAATGGATATTAGTAAAAAGATTCATTAATTTTTTTATAAAAACTAGACATTGTAGAAAATGTTTTTTAACCAATGAGAGAAATAAATTTAGTTGTCCTTATAGAAATTAATTTTGACTATTGGGTAATTAATGATAGAAATTTGAATGTAAAACAAGAAATTTCAAAAAATAATCATAGTAAAAGAATATTATTTTTCATTCAGAGTATGATCATATGATCTTATCATTTTAGGCATCAACATATACAATCCTGACAAATATTGAGATTGTAACATCAAACCATTATTACATGTGTAACGTTTTAATTATAATCCTAATGAAATAAATAATATTATATATAAATTTTATTCCACATAAGTTTCTTAATATTCATAATATAATTAATTCTTGTGGAGTATATACACCTCAAAAAAGAAAATTTGTTGAATATTTCATGTGTACTATAGAAATAAAAATAAGGATAAAATCCTATACCACTTTGGAAATATGTGTATCATTATACCCATTAAATAATAACACTAAATGAAACATTAAATATAATGAAAATAATTTTATGAAATATAAAAACTGTAAAATGAGAAGTATAAACACTTAAAAATGAAATGAGTGGCGAATATGGCATATGTCTTCCTATAAAAAAATGAAAGACTAGATATCCCTTGCCTCGACTCATAACATTCATCATACAAATTTGAAACTCCTATATAATAAAAATAGTTTTGTTATAAATTTATTATATAACTACTATAATATATATCATAACATATATTATTTAATTATAACCATATTTTTCACAATTATTAGAAATTCCTTGTTAGAGTCACACATCAGTTAATAACTGCATCTTTTTTCAATTATTATTTGGTTTCATATTTGCAAAAAACTAATATTGAATATGGTTACGCCGTATAAATTTTTATAAACATGATATGAATATAATATTTTTTCTTTGTAATCATATATATATTCCTCCATAAATTATTTATATAGAAAATTAGTTACATTATTCTTGTAGAAGGTAGACCATATGTGCACATGAATTTTCATTCCATTTTCTGGATGGATGTTACAACGAAATGGATATTATAGTATCACCCTTATAGAATACATTTCATGACATTGATATGATATATATTCACTTAATATATCCTAATAACCATCAATTTGAAAATAAAAAGATAAATTAATCACATCGCTTCATGGAGGAGGTATTCCACACATATTCATAATAAGATATTATAATTTTTTAAAATATTGGATGATGAGATGGTAATGTCATATTATAATTATTATAGCTTAAAATTTTCATAAATATCATATATAAAAATTAAACCCATCATTATATCATGTCATAATAGGTGATGATGGAAAACAAATTACATCAGTGCATGGGGTAGTAGTCTATCATACACACAGTGAAAATTTTCATTGTCTATTTTAAGGTGGAGGAGATTGATATAGGTTGTTACAATAACATAACAAAATCTATGTTAAATTTTTTTTTAGTGTAATTATATTTTAATTATTTATACATGATTGAATCAGGTAATATAATTAGTAAAAAAGAAAGAGTTCAGCGACAAAAAATACCCTTTCATGGAATAACTTCCATTCAATTTGTTATTAAGGACCCTAAGTTTTGTATTTTTGGACTAATGAAATATATATAATTATTATAATGACATTTTTGGATACATATGTTTAGTTTTAGGTTTTCAAAAAAATTACTTAATATTTTTGAATATGTTTGCGGAGGATGTGATCTTTTATAATTGAAGATAACTATCATTTTTAAAAAATAAAAACTATTAAAGAATAGGCAGTTACTCTCATTACATTTACCAAAAAACTATAAATAATTTAGTGGATGAAATATTATTTTGAAACACACATCTAGCATAAAAAACATATTTTAAATAACATATTCATTTACCCTTTATGTTTACTCTCATTTAACATTATAGATTTCACCACTGTAAATAACATGCTTTTATTTTACTAGTTATTGTGACCTTTAATAATAAAAGTAGAATGATACCTATTATATAAGTTGGAAAAAATTATTAAAAATACTAAATCCAAATTATTAGATTAAAATACTATGTGCGTGAAAAATTAATTTTTACACATTCTCATTTAACATGAGAAACACCATTTTTACAATTACCATGGAAATTACTTTTTTTACTCTCCTTACAATTAATTTTTACTATTAATTATGTTTAAATTATTACCTAGTTATAATAATTATGATTCAAAATATTGAATACAATTTTTTAATTTCAATTCATATAAGTGGTGTAATTTAATTTTAAACAGATCATATAGACTTGATGGGAAATAATTTTCACAGTGAAAAAAATTCTAAAAAATATAATAAGTTTTTAAAAAAAATTGCATAAAAATTAGAATCTTATGACCTAAATTGTAATAATAAAAATATATTTTAACAAATTTTATTATTAAAACTGTATAAAAAATCAGTTTTTGTAAAATATTTAAAACAGATGATAGTTATTTAAAAGAAATAAGTATTTACCATATTCATTGAAAAAATAATATTTCACAAAATTATCAAGGATAAAAAATAAAATAATTTTCACATATTGATTACAAAATATAATATATAAAATATATTTTAACGAGTATAAAAAAATAATTTTTTTCACAAAATGTAATATTTTCTTAGGAAAAAATATTTTTGAAACATATAAATCCTTTACTAAAAATTAATTACTTTTTGTAAATATGTTTTACTCATATAAATCTGTTATAATTTTTTTTAAATTGCTATTATTATTATTTATACCACCATTTTCAATTAATATTTTATAACAATGATTTTTAAATAATAAGAATAATTTTATATAATTTTCTATTGATACTCATTGTTGTGTGTATCATGGGAAATCAAATAAAAGAAAATATTCGTAGAAATAATACTTCATTAAATATTGGAGTGTGATAATTATTTTTTAAAAAGTGTATTTTTTAATTTCCTATAATTTTTAATATTTATTATGTAATTTTTTTTATTTATGAAACATGTTATTTTTTCAAGGGTTACTTTGTGATATTATGATAATTTTTTCCAACTGTTGTGAATTATCATGGATGATGATGGGTGAGATATCTTATCACAATCCATGCATTTTTTTGTTTGTGTATCACGAAATAGGGTACACTATAGTATTTATATAATGACAAAGAGGATGAAATGTGGATTTATCCCAAGCTAAATATTTTATGACATTTATCCATAGTCAAATGGTTGAGAGAGGATTTATCCTGATCTAAAAGGAACAAAAGAAGATTTATCCCAAGCCAAGGAGTGAACAAGGGGATTTACCCCTATGAAATGGTGTACAAATGTTGATATATATTAAGATAAATGCTACATAAGAGGATTACAGCAATATAAAATAGTTATGCAATTTTTTTTATATAAGTTCCATATTTATTTTAGTCTTTTAGTTGTTTTGGACATATTTTTTATTAAGGATGGTGGCCCTTCTTGTAATGTTTTTACTCTTTCTCATTTATAATAGAGGTTCATCCTTTCATTTTTCAATAAAATCGGGGATTTATCCTAATCCATTAAAAAAAGCATTCCCATGTTGTGAATCTAGTTATTGAAAAATTAAATGATGCATTTAATTTTCATAAACATTAATGTTTTTTGGATTATTCGTTATTTTTTAATTGTTGTTCACTTTAATGTTTTACTAACATGTTTTCAGATTATTGAAATGTGATTTAGACATGTGTTATAATTTATGATAATTATTTCATTATAATCTAATGTTGATTTAATATTTTTAATGATTATAATATAATCTCTTTTTATATTTTTTATGATATTAAGGTAATTATCATTTTCAACAACATATTAAAATATAATACTTTATGTAATGCATTTCCCTCATTATGAATTTAATGTAATGGCTCGGACCCCCCTGGAAATTACTTTTCCAAAATAAGGCTCCACCAAAACAGTGGCACTGGCCACAGTGGCACCGTGACGGTGGCACCGTGTCCTCACCCAACCCTCTGTTTTCTTTTTCCAGTCCCGCTCCCGCAACATAATTTTTTTGACATAAATTAATTCTTTTACCCTTTTAAAGACATTTAGATCCCATAATTAATTCCTAAAAATCCCTAGAAACCTCCCCAATGGTGGGTATTAAATTACACCTTAATATCATCATTAGTAAATATCCAGCCTTATAAGGAACCGCGATCTGACATTCCATGCGTTCAAAATTCCATATCACATACCAGTAGGATCTTCTCTTTATATCTCCCCCTAGATTTTAATTTTTTTTCTTCTCAGCTGGATTTTTTTTTCATGGTGTTCCTGTAGTTCCTCTCATCCCGTGGCCTGTGGTGCACCTATGCTAGAGATTTGTTCACCTCTTGGAGTCCACCGAATTTCCCCCTGCAAACCGCGCATCCTCTATTCTTGGCGCGTGGAGAAAAAAAATATGATCCTTGATCAACCAAGTAGGGATTTTCCATCGTATCTCCATTCTGTGTATTAGGATGGGTGGTCACGCTGCTGTTTCTATGGGATTGGGTGAAACCAAACCATAATAAAGATAAAAAATTGAATTTAAAGAATGAAGGGAAGGGGTGTGTAAAATGTGTTGTAGTTCTGTTTTTCTTCTCATCCATGATGATTATATTGTGAACTGTTGGGCTATTCTCACTGAAAATCATGGTCGCTGGTGGTCTTCACATTCACACTAATGAACCCATGCCTTCAATGATGATTAAATGAAAATAACCTGGAAATTAGTTAATCATGTAAACTCTGCGGATTAAATGGATACCCAGTAAAGAAAAATCCATGTGTGGTCACCTCGGCTATCCAACAGAAAGAAGAAAATAATGAATGATGTGCTTGAACCTGGATGTTTCCCTACTCTATTTTGGTAGTAGGTGTGTTGTTCTATTTGATTTTCTATGGTTTGATGTGGTTGAGGATGGGATCATCTTGGTTGTGAGTCTGAAACTGTGTGGTTTCTCTGCTTGTGATGCGAATTGGGGTGGAATCCTCTACTCTTGCAAATATCTTTGGTTCATGGTTTTGGGGATGTGGGGCGGTATCTTGAATCCTTCTTTGGTTCCAATACTTAGAGGGATCTCACTTTGACTTCTTTTATGGTGTGGGGTTGTCTCTCGAGGCTTGGTTTGGTTCCAGTACTTTGAGGGATCTCACTTATCCCTTTCTGGTTGTGAATCACAAGATAACTGGGTGTGAATGCTTAAATTTCTGTTTCGATGTTTCTCTTTTATTGGCTTGTGGTTATGCCTGTTAGTTGCCCAGTACTTTAGGGATTCACTTAAATGGGATCACCTGAACATGAAGACAATAATGGGTTAACCGGGGAATTGGTTTTGGGAACGAGTTGGGACTCGGCTGTGGGTAGTGTGCTTTCTACAAATAGTGACAATTGTGTTTGTGCTTAGGTTGGCCTTGGAAACCCTAGGTGGGGATGAGTGATTATTACCTACATATATATATTTTAGTTCTTACGTTTCTTATTCTCTCCCCACCCAATTTGAGAACTTAGTGCTGAATACCCCCATTCCATAGGGGATAGTGTTTTTCCCAACACTCCTATGAGTGGATGGTTATTAGCTCCTTTTTTTCTCCCATTCCTGAATAGCCCAAGACTCTTCAGTTAGAATGTGATGGCCAGAAGTCCATTATTATCCCATGAATCTTCGGTCAAGGTAGTGTGGTGGTTGGCCCAGGTGTTTCCGAGTAGGGTGTTTCCCATGTATCTTCCTGATGATGTCAAGGTGTCTTCGGGCGTGACAGTAGTTTTATGGCCCAGGTGTCTTCGAGCGTGGCAGTGGTTGTTCTGGCCTAGGTTTTTGCAGGCATGGTTACGCTTGGTTATGGCCCAGGTGTGTGTGGGTATGGTGTGGCAGTGGGACTGCAGTGAGAATAGTGGGATTGGTTCGATGGGTAGGATGTCTTCAATAACCATTGGGAAAGTGGCGCTGGGTACCCAAACATCGATGTTCTATTAATATATATTACTTGAATTGTGTTATTTGGGTAGTGTGACTTGGTGAGACTTGGGTGGTTAGTTTCCATTACTAGGTTCTTTGGTTATTTCTTCTCTCAAAGGGAATTAGAATACCTCTCCACTTTCACATGAGAGTCTTTGGTTTTCCCTACTGAGTATACTTTTATGCTCACCCTACGTATATAAAACTGCTTTCAGGTTTCCAGAAGGACTATATGGATCATGTGAGGCCATACTAGCTTGGACATTGGAACAGTTGTAGTTGCTGTTTTCATTTCTTCAGTACTTTACCATTGTATTCTCCTTGTACTTTTGTATCATTTACTTTTGGAACATTCATTTGGAAATGGTTTGTTTGGGCTTTACGTGTAGTTTTATTTTTGGTGTTGTGGGATTTACTATCTGACCTCCCTATCCTATTAAATAAAAAGGGTAATTCCTTCCATCTTGTGTGTGATTATATACCCTTGGTTCTAGTCTCCACTCCGGGACCTATTGAAAGCGGGTCTCGGGGGTTATTATCTCTCCTTCAACTTGAAGAAGGTAGGGTCTGGCAATCTGTTGTCCCTTCCCTCATCTTGGTGAAGGCGGGTCATGACGGAATGGTATCAGCGGAAGAGGTTAAGAGATTGGATGGAGTCTAGAGTTACGGACAATGTGGATTGCGTGGGATGGTAGGGCAATAGTGTTGGGTGATCTTGGTCTGCGAATTAGGTTAGGGAAGATAGGCTAGGACAACAGATTTTTGGCCCCCCCGTGATCCGATGCAAGGACTCTAGGCCTACCGAACGACCAAGTGTGGCCGCACTGATTGTAGGGTAGAAACCCTAGGGAAGGTACATGCAACAAAATGAATTGGGTTCTTGTTTTTCCAAGGTATTTTGAGAATTTCAAATGAATAATAGGTCCTTGAAAAAAATTAAGAACAATACTCTACAATACTCAGGATTAGACATTCCTTGTTTACCTTAAGGCTAGGGCGCCTGGTAGATGACCATGAGTGGTGCAGGCGATCGAGGCCTAGGAGGTTGACTTGGCTGATCGGCAGAGGATAGACTGAGAAGAAGAGAACGATCAGTGGCAGAAGACACTTCATGCCTTTTAGCAGCAGACCCTCGGGAAGTATGAGGGAAGCATCTCTGACGTGGAGACAGAGATGGCTAGAGGATATGGTGACAACTTTCGGCATGATCCGTGCTCCAGCAAAATATTGGGTTCCTTTGGATGTTAGCAAGATGTGGGGAGCGGTGCATTAGTGGTGGTCACATTACCATGGGGAGAAAAGGGAGGCTGAGGTGATGTAAAATTATTTCGAGAAGGAGTTTCATGTAGAATTCCTCTAATCCATGATGAATGCTTAGAAGAGGCAGTAGCTACTCTCCCTCCAGTAGGGGAGCATGTCAGTGAAAGAGTTTGAATCCAATTTCAAGGATCTCCTCCACTTTGCCCCAGACATTTTTCTAGATGTGGAGTCTGGGGCGAGATGTTTGGAGGCGGTGCTTCGAACATCCCTCCAGTATGTTGTTACTCTCTTCACCATACCGATGTACTTGAATGTCCCAAAGAAGGATGAAGTGGTGGAGAGGATTCACACACTATGAGGTGTATCGTGAGAGGGAATTCAGTTGGGCTCGTCGATGGGGAAGGCTGTCAGTAGAAGGCCTCCAACATCTAGGCCCTCAAGGTTCCAACCAGCACGGAGTAGGCCTCATCAGTTCCGGTTCTGATATCCTATCCCTCACCCTTTCCTTTCGGGCCCAGGGCCGAGATGCATCATCTAAGGAAGCCATGGGCACCATCGGAATCAGTGCCTGGGTAGAGTGCAATACAGAAGTCATGGGAAAGCTCAACGCCCACCTCAGTAGCAGCAGGGTGAGGGAGCTCCCGCTCCTCCAAGGGCAGGCGTTGCAGGAGGAGGCTGACCTTAGGGTGGTCCTCAGGGACCTCGACCCGGACATGGTTGGGGAGGTGGCCAAAATCCGAGAGGCAGAGGAGCTGGGCGAGGGAAGTTGCATGCCACAGATGCAGCAGTTCCAGCTGGTCCAGAGTTCATTCGATGTACGATCATCTTGTTTAGTCATCTTTCATATGCCTTTTTTGATACATGTGATTCTTACTCCTTCGTTGCACTACTTCTGGCCCGTGCTATGGGTTTGGACGTTGAGAGACTTCCAGTGACCCTGGTGCTGAGCACATCAGTCATAGGCTAGATCGACTTGTTTTATGTTTTCCGGGGGTGTATACTGATGATAGGGCCACATCAGTCAGTCAGTGATCTTCTACTGTTGCAGATACATCCATATGATGTCATCCTAGGCATTGAATGGAGGATCTCAGTATGTGCCTTCATTGAATGCTTCTGAAGAAGGGTTGTGTTTTCAGACATGGGTGGCCGACGTGTAACTTTTATCGGCCAGCGGGGTGGCCAGAAGGGCAGTAGGCGAGGGAAACCCCTCTTTTCCTTGTTAGCTGAGATGTCATTGGAGTCAGTGGACACAGAGATGGAGGATGTTTCAGCAGTCGTCAGGTAGTTTATGGATGTCTTCCCTGAAGAGGTGACAACTCTACCCCCTCGATGTGATGTTGAGTTCGGGATAGACTTGCAACCTGGTGCCTGTCCGATTTCGATGGCACCCTACCAGATGGCACATTCTGAGTTATGGGAGTTGCGTATTTAGATTGACGATCTGATTAAGAAGGGGTTTGTTCAACTAAGTGAATCGCCATGGGGTGCTCCTGTATTGTTTGCAAAGAAGGAGGACGGTGCTCTCAGGCTGTGCATAGGCTACAGGATACTAAATTAGGTAACTCTCAAGAATTGCTACACTCTTCCTAGGATAGAAAATCCCTTTGACCAGTTGAAGGGGGTAGGGTGGTTCTCCAAGATTTACTTACAGTCAGGATATCTACTTCTGAGGGTGAAATAGGGTGACATCTCGAAGACTTCCTTCAGGTGCAGATATGGGCACTTCGAGTTTGTGGTCATGTCGTTCAGAATTACAAACAATGTAGTTGTATTCATGGGGATCTTGAACTCCGTCTTCCAGGAATACCTGGATCAGTTTGTAGTCATGTTTATTAACGACATTCTGATCTACTCTAGATCAGAGGAGGATCACACGGAGCACCTGAGAATTGTTTTAGAGGTCCTATGATAGCACCAACTCTTTGGGAATTTGTCCAAGTGTGAGTTCTGGATGTGATAAGTGCACTTCCATGCGAACTGGTGTCCGAGCAGGGGATAGTAGTGGACCCATTGTAGGTCGAGATGGTTGTTTCTTGGGTAACACCCAGGAACGTAGCAGAAGTTCATAGTTTCCTTGGACTAGCAGGCAACTATCAGAGGTTCGTACCCATCTTCTCTTGAGTTGTGGCTCCTTTGACAGACTTGAACAATAAGGACCAGACTTTCCTAGGGAATGGGTAATGCGAGGCAGCCTTTAGCTATCTGAAGGAGAAGTAGTTAAGTGCCCCAGTGCTGAGGTAGCCAGAAGAAGGGGTGACATATGAAGTATTCTGTAATGCTTCAGGACAAGGCCTTGCGTGTGTGTTGATACAATGGAAAGGGGTGATCTATTATGTGTCTAGGCAGTTACATCCTCATTAATGTAATTATTCCACCTATGATATGGATCTTGCGGTGGTCGTGTTCGCACTAATGTTGTGGCGACATTACCTCGTCAGGGAACGCTTAGTGGTCTTCACGGATCAAAATATCATGAAGTATATCTTCTCCCAATGGGACCAAAACTTACGGCATTGATGGTGGATGAATTTTCGTCCAGACTACGACTTCGAGATTTCATACACCTCATGAGAAGGGATTATGGTGGCCGATGCCTTGAGAAAGAAGTCGCAGAAGGATGTGGTTAGAGAGTTGACAGATGCTTGAAAGGTAATAGAAGAGTTGGATGCCCTGCACCGGGATTCAATGATGGATGGTGGTCGGGGTTTTCTGTATCATATGATAGTGTAGTCTTCTCCACTATAGCAGGTGGAGTAGTCTCAGTGGGGAGATTCATAAATTGAAGTGATGCATGACCGGGATAACCATGGTGATGCCTCAGAAATGTGGACGAAGGCCGGTGAGAATCATGTGCTTTTCTGAGGGATGATGTTTTCTCTAGAGATGATGAGGGAGAGGGTTCATGGTGAGTTCCACAACTCACCCCTAGCGTTGCACCCAGGTGTTTCCAAGAATTAATAGGGTCTGAGGAGACAATTTTCGTGGCCCGGGGTAAAGTGGGCAGTGGCAGAGTTTGTGGCCAAATGCCTAGTGTGTCAGCAGGTGAAGGATGAACACCGTGTTCCAGGCAGTTTGTTGCAAACTTTAGATGTCCCCAAGTGGAAGTGGGATGACATTTTGATGGATTTCATCATGGGGATAACCAGGGTTCAAGGAGGTTGCGACGCTATCCGGGTAGTGGTGGACCAGTTGAAAAAATCGGCTCACTTTCTGGCGATCAATGAGTTGGGTGTAGTGGATGCCTTAGCACAAAGGTATCTGGATGATGTGGTGCAGTTACATGGAGTTATAAGGTCCATAGTCTTGGATAGGGATTCACGGATCACCTCACGAGTCTGAAAAGTATTGAATGATGCTTTCGGCACCCAGCTACATCTTATCACTGGTTTCCACCCCCAGAAAGATGGGCAGACAGAGCGCACCATCCAGACAACGGAAGATATGCTACGGGCATGTATCTTGGTCATCAGAGGATCTTGGGTGCAACACTTGCCTCTAGTGGAGATTTCCTATAATAACAGTTATCAATCTTCCATTGGCATGGATCCATTTGAAGCCTTGTACGGGGAGGACATGGCGCTCACCCCTGTGCTGGACTGAGGTTGGGGAAGTAGGTGTTCTTGGATCAGAAGTGGTGCAGAGCACGACAGAGAAGGTGCAGCTTATACGAGAGTGGATAAAGTCATCCCACGACCAATAGAATTCATATTCTGTTAATAGGAGGAGGCCCTTGGAGTTCGGGGTCGGGGAACACGTATTCTTGAAGGTCTCCCCCATGATTTGGAAGCGACGGTTCGATAGAGGGAGTAAGTTTTCACCCAGGTTTGTCAGACCATTCGAAGTGCTGCTGCGGGTCGGTGGGGTGGCATATCAGCTGGAGTTGCCACCACAACTACAAAGAGTGCATGATATCATCCAGGTTTCCCAACTGTGTCGGTATCTGCATGGTAATTCAAACGTCCTTGATTGGGGAGAGCTAGATATCGGGGACGACAGACGTTTGTGGAGCGACCTGTGATAATGGAAGGTCATAAAGAGAAGGTTCTTCGTGGATGAACCATTCTATTGGATAATATTTTGTGGAGACACGGTGGGCTTGAGTAAATTACCTGGGAACGAGAGACAAAGATGCATGCCCAGTACCCAGAGTTGTTTTGAGTTTTGTTATGTTCATTTTATACTTAGTTGATGGAACCCTTTACCTAGTTAACTATGGAATGTTTGGTTTTCCTTCCATATGGATGTGACTGAAGTTCCCTACAATTTGGGGAGGGGAGGAACATATCCCTAGTTAAGATGAATTAAAGAAGATGCACCTAAACCCATGTGGGTGAGTCAGTGACGCCCAAAGCGGATAGTATCTTAACATGGAGGAAGGGAAACCCCGCACCAACATGACTAGACTGTTTAAACATTGTTTTGATTGGTTTCAGGGGGGTATAGAAGTAGTATTATTGTGATTTTTTAGGGGATATATAAGAAAGGGGGAGTTCAGTGTTGACAAGGAGGCTTACTCCTAATAGGTATCTTTCGAGGTGGTTCTTCAAAACCCTCTATTCTTTTGGGTTGTCTTTGATTCTCAAGGGGGTGCGTAGTTTGAGAGGTATCTGATGTAATAGCCCAGACCCCCTGGCCATTACATTGCTAAAATAAGGCTCCACCAAAATAGTGGCACCGGCCATGGTGGCACCGTGACGGTGGCACTATGTCCTCAACCAACCCCCCGTTTTCTTTTTCCAGTCCCGCTCCCGCAATGTAATTTTTTTAACGAAAATTAATTCTTTTACCCTTTTTAAATCCTTTTAAAACCCATAATTAATTCCTAATAATCCCGAGAAACCTCTCTGATGGGGGGTATTGAATAACACCTTAATATCATTGTGTGTAACTTCCCACCCGCGTAGGAAACCGCGATCCGACGTACCAGGTGTTAAAAATTCCACATCCCGTAATAGATGATCTCCTCTTTATATCTCTCGCTAGAGATTCTTATTTTTCTTCTCAATTGGATTTCAATCTTCATCTTGGTGTGCCTAGAGTTCCTCTATTCTCGTGGCTTGTGGTGCGGCTCTGCTAGAGCTTTCATCACCTCTTGAATTCCACAGAATTCCTCCCCTACAAGCCGTGCATCCCCGGTTCTTGGTGCATGGAGAAAAAAATCATTGATCCTTGATCAACTATGTATTGAGTTTCCTTTTTCTCTCCTTTATATGTATCATTTGGGGTGCGTACGCTACTGTTTCTGTGGGAGTGGGTGAAACCATACCTTAATGAAGATAAAAAACATTCATTAAAGATTGAAGGGAAGGGGTGTGCATGATGTGCTAGTATTCTGTTTTTCTTCTCTTCTTTGATGCTTATGTTGTGAACTGTTGGTCTATGCTCACTGAAAATCATGGTCGTTGGTGGTCTTCCCTTGCGCACTAACAAACCCTTGCCTTCTGTGATGATTAAATTACTGTATCTTAGAAATTAGTTAATCATGTAAACTCGGTTGATTAAATGGATACTCAGTAAACATAAAGCCCTTTGTGGTCACCCCGGCTGACCAACAGAATGAAGAAAATAATGATTTATTTTCTTGAAACTAGAAGTTTACCAACTCTGTTTTGGTAGTAGGTGTTTTGTTCAGTTTGATTGTCTATGGGGTGATGTGGGTGAGGATGGGATCCACTTGGTTGGGAGTCTGAAACTGTGTGGTTTCTCTGCTTATGATACGAATTGGGGTGGAATCCTATGATGTTGGCATATCACAATTTCATGGTTTTGGGGATGTGGGGTTGTATCTTGAAGCCTTCATTGCTTCCAATACTTGGAGGGATCTCACTTTGACTTCTGTTATTGTGTGGGGATGTATCTTGAGGATTGGGTTGGTTATAGTACGTTGATGCATCTCACTTATCCCTTTGTTGTTGTGACTTCACAAGAGAACCGGGTGTGAATGCTTACATTGTTGTTTGGCTATTTCTCATTTTCTGGTTTGTTGTTATGCCTGTTAGTTTCCCAGTATTACAAGACTTTATTTAAATGGGATCACATAAACATTTCGAAAAGAATGGGTTAAATGGGGAATTGGTTTTGGGAACAATTTGTGACTCGGCTGTGAGTAGTGAGCTTTCTATGAAAAGTGAAGAGTGTGTTTGTTCGTAGGGTGGCCTTAGAAACCCTAGGATGGGATGAGTTCTTGTTCCCTATATATATATATATATATTAGTAGTTATGTTTCTTATTCGTGCCCCACCCAAGTAGATCACTTAGTGCCGAACACCCCCATTCCATGGGGGAGGGTGTCTTTTCCAACACTCCTATGAGTGGCTAGTTATTAGCTTCATTTCTACTTCCTTTATCGAATAACCCAAGACTCTTCGAGTAGGCTGTGATGGCATGAATTCCATTATTACCCAAAGAATCTATGGTCAAGGTATTGTGGTGGTTGGACCGGGTGTTTGCGAGAAGGTTGTTTCCCATGTATCTTTGGGATGAGGCTGAGGTGTCTTCAGGCATGACAGTAGTTTTCTGGCCCAGGTGTCTTCGGACAGGGTAGTGGTTGTTCTGGACTATGCGTTTGTGGGAATAGTTACACATGTTAGTGGCCTGGGTGTTTGTGGGTGGGGTGTGGCAGTGGGAATGTAGTGAGAATTGTGGGATTGGTTCGATGCCTATGATGTCTTCAATAACCAGTGGAAATGTGGCGCGGGGTACCTGAATGTCAATGTGCTATTATTATATATTACTTGACTTTCATTTTTTGGGGAGTGTACCTTGGTGAGACTTGGGTGGGTTTTTCCCCCACTAGGTGCTTTGGTTATTTCTTCTCTCACAGGTCATTATAATGCCTCTCCACTTGTGCACGAGAATCATTGGTTTTCCCTACTGATTATACTTGTATGCTCACCATACATATATAAAACTGTTTTCCAGTTTCCAGGAGGACTTTAGGGATCATCCGAGGTCGTACTAGCTCGAATGTTGGGACAGCTATAGTTGTTGTTTTTCATTTCATTGGTACATTACCTTTATAGTCTCCTTGTACTTTTGTATCATTTAATTTTTGAACATGCATGTGGGAACGCTTTGTTTGGGCTTTACTTGTACTTTCATTTTTGGTATTGTGGGATTTACTATCCTATCATCAGATCCTATTAATGAAAAGGGTTAATTCCTTCCATATTGTGTGTGATTATATACCCTTGGTGCTAGTCGCCACTCCGGGACCTATTGAAGGCGGGTCTCAGGGGTCATTATCTCTCCCTCAACTTGAAGAAGGAAGGGTCTGACAATCGGTTTTCCCTTCCCTCATCTTGGTGATGGCGGGTTGTGACATTTTGAATCACCCCTATCTTATGATTTAAATCCTTAGGTTATGAGGATTATTGAATAATTTTAAATGATTATTAAGGCTTTATAGAAGAATGAAAATGGATAAATATTTTCATGTACTCTAAATTAATTTATTAATTAAATTGTTCTCTATGGAATTTTCCCCATCAGTCCATGATTTATGTAAATATTTTTGAGATTTATTAATTATATGATGCGATTATTATACAACTTATATAAATATTAACATGATTATATATAATTATTCTTAGTTTGAACATGAATGAAAATGTTTTATATGGTTTTTCTTGGTTGATTGTGTATTGACCTACATTGTTGTTGTGGGGCCATGATTTTTGTATGCGGGTAGTGTTCGAGGAATGGTATGATGTTGTGGAGGTTTGTTATTGGACCTTACCTTAATTTAGTGGTAGAGTATGAGAATTATTTTTGGATATTAGGTAATTTAATTGGGTCTAGGTTATGCATGAGTTAGGGGATAACTTCATCCCCCTATGTTAGTCAGGATATGTGATTTTAGATTTTCTAGTGCCCCTGTTCACAAAAAACGACCTGAATTTATGTTGGTGGGATTTTCATTTATTTTTCATTCATGAACACACAATGTATCATATAATAATAGTGTAACCAAATGGGTGGATCCCCAAAGTTATTTTTATCACACCATACATGGGTACGCTTGAGCACTTACAAACTATCATTCTCCACTTTCTAATGGTATATTGAGAATGAAAGGGCATTAGATTATATTAATGAATATATTTAACTCCAGTATTCTTAGGGACCTTATTTATTTAGTTGATTCTCCAATAATTTATTTTAATGTTATTTTTTATTTCATTTGACATATTGGACACCATTATGGATATTTTATGTTTATTACTATTGATACCACATTTTTATAGAATATTAATGTTCTTTATTGTTTATGTTTTTTTATTCATCTTAAATTATTTCAATGGAACTAATTTTTTATTTTATTATTTGTAAATTATTATTTGTATTAATACTAAGAGAATTGTCTCTCTTCCATTGGTTGTTGACCCTTTTCAACAATTGTATTCTTCTAACATATGATGAGGTGTTCATGGTGTGTTGTGGAACTATGCCTAGAGTGTTATATGTTCTATTTTAGAAAGTGAATATCATAGTGTTATCATATAATTGTTTTGGTTTAATTATATCTTTTGGAATTTATTGAGAGATTGGAATGTATCAGAGCAAGGATTATACTTTTGATTGGTTTATCATGGAAGCCTTTTTCAGTGGAAACTATGAGTATCCTAAGAGATAGTTTTTTTAATGCATCAAATTATTTTAATTGATACATTTATTAAATATGTCGATTCTAGTTTTGTATGTTATTTTTGTTTTTAATCTTTTCTTAAGGTGGTATGGGAATATATATTCCTGAATCAAATCATAAATCATGGTTTATCTAAGAATGTACATGACTACATGACAATGTGAAATAGTTATGAAAAGGAAAAAATTGTTCAAAAAATAGATTTTTATAAGGTATGTTTTTATAAAATGATTATGTAATGGTCAAGAAATGGATATGGTTTTTTATTAATAAAAATAAAATCTATATAGCCTTTTCTCAACAAGTTGTTTATTATATATTAATTTATTGAAATTAATATTTTATATTGACTATTTTTATTTTATTGATGATGATATACTTGTGTTGGTATGGTGGATGACCACACATCAATGTTTTAGATAATGTAGTCACTACCTGGTATATATAATAGAGGTAATATACGCCACGAATGTCTATTCTTTTAGATTGTGATATTTTTGTTAGTGATAAACCCTTGGAAGGATAATTTTGGAATGACATTTTTCATATAACGGTGGTGTGGTGCTCTCGTGATTTATTATATATTTGTCACTTTGGAAAAAGTTATTAGGTGTGAGCTATCAATTTATACATGAAATCACTAATGGTTTTGATTGTGAAGTGTAGTTTTGGGTAGCGACTTGGGAGTGACTTGGGTTGTAGTGAGGTGTTTCCCTTATCGATTGAAATTTGACTTCAATGTTGAGAGTTGGGTTATGATAAAGGTAGTGATGATGGATTATATTAATGATAGTTTTTTTTTTGTTTTTTGGTAAGTGGGATGATCTAGCATCATAGGCCCGTAGGGGCATGTGAGTGGGTTGTTTCTCGAGGTCATATGGGTGTGTGAGTTATGTTATTATGGTATTGTGTGAATGAAATGGAATGACATTTGTTGAATAAATCATGGATGGGTGATTTAGATATGGGTGATTCATGAGTGACAGGGTCAAGAATTTTTGTTATATAAAAATCGGCATTGATGTGTTGGGGAGGAGAGAATTGTTGGGACTTCATGGGAGACTAATTTGTTTTCAATAAATTGCTATAGTTGGTTTTGAGTGGTGGGTTCATGTTGGAAACTAGGGATGAGGCTTCCTATTATACACTAGACTAGTGAAATCGACATAAGACATTGTGGTATTGATTTATGGGATTTTAATATCTATATATTTTAAAATAATACTATGTTTGATAGCATATTAAACCCAAAACACAAACTATAAATGAACTATTATATAATATTGAAATATTAGTATATAAACATGACTCATTTACTAGGGAAAATAATTTAGAGGGTATAAATAGTATTATTTTCTTTATTGAATATATATAATTTAAGTTTTCAACTCAAATAAATATATAGACGAATAATAAATAAGCACTCAAGTTTAATAATGATAATTTATTCTATGAATATAAATTTCATTCAAAACAGATTTTTATTGATTTTCATCAAAATAATAATAATTGTTTGTTTGGAAATTTTAGAAATACTATTTTGATAAATTAACATCATTTTTTGAAATCATCCTAATGATATTAAATTATAGTGAATTTTTTTTATTTGTCATAAAATATTGATTTTTTATTTGAATAGGGAAAATACTAATATTCATTAACACCTTTATTTACTGTTAATATGTCAATTAACTTAAAAGTATCATAATTATTTTAATAAGATTTAAAAATAAAATAACTATTATTTTTATAAAATTTTAATCAAGTAATTTAATTTATCTCATCTATATCCATGAATATAATAAGTTTTCTTTTTTAGTCTTTAAAAAATATTTTTCGTAAATCTATTTTATAGTTCATAACCATTAAGAATTTTATATAAATAACAAAACCTTATTTATAATGAGTTTTAATATTTTTTTTACTATATTTCAATAATTGACGATTGAAATAAATTAAACTCTATTTACTTTCAATTTAATTATTATTAAATAAAATTGTGATTGAAAAATTCATTTATTGAAAAATAGTTTTTTCCGAATTCTGTACGAGTTTAAATTGATATTATATTATTTAACTTAAATGAATTTAATTTTATGAAATGGAATCCATATTTTATATCAAAATAAATAATATTATATAATATCTTCGAAATAATTTTTTTTTCATAAATAATTGTAAAAATGGTAAAATATTTGTTACCTTAGATAATGATAAAATCATTTTACCGGGGGATGAGATGGGTTAAAATAAGTTGTTAAATGATGTAAATTGTTTAATACATGATTATTTTTAATTTTAAAGGTTTTTATCATACTTATCTCTCCTATAATCTGTTATTAATTAATTTTTTAATCACTTTTATTAATAATTACTTCATATTATTGAATTTTGTGGGGCATTTAAAAATTGTAACTCCCCCACAACCCTAAATGGGAACAACCTAAACTAACTTATTCAAGCCATAAATCCTATTGGGTAAAAAACCCTGAAAAAATCGATCACCAAAATCCTTATCAACATTTTAGAGTTTCTTGTCCTCCTAAAAGGCTGACATTAAGTTCATTAATATAATCTCCAAAGCCAGTTCTTCTAAAAATGGAAATCATATTTACAATACCATTTTTTATTTTAAATTTTACACAACACATTTTCTCTTAAAAATAAAAATATAATAAAACCATTATATCATATGTACTGTTATGTTATTATGTTAATTTTATTTTATTCATCTATCTCTGCTTTCATCAAATGGGAAATGAAATAATCAGTCTATTTTAGATGGAAAATCCATATTCCGAATCGATGTAATTTATTTTCCACAATCATCTTTCATATATTTTAGTGATTTTGAATTTAATATTTATTTATTATATTTATGAAATATTACTCATTTTTTAAATTAATATACCATATACAATCATTTCATACCATCCTTTGAAAAAATATAAAATTTGTTCCATTGTATGGTGGACTACTACCTCACAAAACGCTGTGATTCATTTTTATTATTATTTAATCACATTAATGGTATATGTAAGTGAATTTAAATAATTTATATGTTATTTATAGTTTAATAATATTTTTTCAATGGTAAATGTAAACCTTCCATCTTTCATCCATGATCATTGAGAAAGTGAAATGTTACTCATGTGTACGTGTTACCTATCGTCTCCATAATTTTAATGTAGTAAAATTATCCAAACAATAATTCAATTATATTTTTAAATGAATAATATATTTATATAAATAATAATTATATAATTAATATCATTCTTTACAAAATGGAATAATAAACCCTTTTACCATGATATATAATTTGACACATTTTTCAATTAAGAATTGAGCATCATCGAAATACCCTACAAGGACATGGTTGACTAATAATTAAACACATCATTATACTAAATGAAGTAAATGGTTGAATTGAAAGGTATTACAAATTGAAAATTATTATATTAAAATAATTAATTGATATAATATTTATATATAGTAGAAAAATGATATAGTGGATAATGTCTGGACTTGATGTTAGAGTTTCATCTCAAAACCTGATTCTTTAAAAAGCAGGTTCTATTATAAACCTAATTTAATTTAACTTATTTATTTATAGCCACATGAAATTTTATATAAATAATATTTAATTATTAATGTTTTAAAATTTAATATTACATTTCATAATTTTGTGGTTAAAATTTAATAGGTACAACGTTGATAACCATTTATGCTTCAATCTATTTTTTATCGGGGTTATTTATACTTAAATTCCCAATGTAGGAAATTATTTGATTATTCGATGATAAAAAACTAATATTATTCTAATATGTTTCTTTATTAAATTCTCAACTAATAGAACCATTTTGCTCCCTTTTTTACTTATAGTTATTAGATAATGTTTTTATTAAAAGATTACTTAATTTCTTAGTCTTGTCGATAATCGGTTCCTTCCCAATTCTTGATTTTCAAAAGTATTTTCCCAAATATTTTTTCTATTATCCTCTGATATTTTAAATTCATTTTTAACCATTATTTAATTTTGAAGTAATTTTTTATGCGGTATGTTCCAATAATTTTCTGAACAAGGTACATTAAACTTTTCTTATAAAATTCTGAAAGAATATTTATTTTATTGCACTCAGAATGTACCAAATTACTAACCATCATGAACACCCACATATTTTAGGATTATTTTATCTATTTTTATAATTCTTTTAAATTTGGTTTTTATATCATATTTTTAAAAAAATTTAATTCGTTAAGATGTGATTTCAATGTGAAAGTTCTATTTTCACAAGATTTATTCCATATAATCTTTTAAAGATATTTTCATCAAAAACAACATCCTTTTATATTCTGTGCTGATTATAAAATTTTTTTATATGTATCACACATATATAAATATATTATTATCTAGTACATTAATTGGTAAATACATGCATTATGTTCATCCCCAAAATTTCATCATTTTTAAATTTCCATCGAATATGATTTTAGATAATATTATGTAACTAGTTTCTTTACATGGGTAATTCTTATTTGTTTTCATTAAGCATGATTTTATTTTTTTTAACACATAAATCATGAAAATTTTATGATGTGTTCACCCCGATAGTTTTAGGTGACTCTGATATAACTTATAATAAGGGTGCACCTTGATAGGTCTCCATTGTGTTAGGTAATTTTATTAGTCTCATGAGACACCATCAGTGGGATTAGGGAGTAAAAATAATATCTTAAAATAATTTTTAATCCATGTCATATTCTCTAGGTAGTAATCCTTAACTATATTTTATGTCATATTATATATTTCATCCACATTTCCTTTGATTGCATGATCATTTGATACCATTCTTTTATGTTATTCACCCATGTACCTACTCTTGTGGTTTATAATTTAGGATACAATGTGATTTATGTTATGAACCCTTGTGATTACCCTATATTTTATGATACCATATTATAAATATTACGAACACATTATGTAACTTAATCATTTTTATTCCATTACTATACTTTTTAGCTCACCCATTTTATTTATATATTCCCAGATTCTCCCATGCAGTTTTAGGATCTCAAAATAATATAGGTACTCATTATGGAGAGTAAAATATAGAAGTATTTTTTGAGTTTATTTATCATGTATTATGAACACATTCTTCCATTAAAACCATGCCTCAGGTCAATTAATTTGTACAGTAATGGTTATTTATGTTAAAAATCATATAATTATATGTGTAAAAGTCTATGGTAACTATAGTTATTATCAGATAAAGGTATAGGTTTTTATTTAGAGTAAAATAATTTAGTTATAACTATAGGGTTGCATATACTAATTTGTATAATTGTAAAAAAATATGAATAATTTATGTGAAGAATAGAGATAGTGGTTTTCATGAAAATGAATTCTTATCTGTATACTATAAGAGAATGTTCATCTAGAATAGTTGTATCCAAGGGTAATAACTCTTAAAAGTGTTTATTGAAATTTTAAATGATCATCACTT
The DNA here is from genome assembly GCA_963277665.1 of Viscum album. Taxonomy (NCBI): domain Eukaryota; kingdom Viridiplantae; phylum Streptophyta; class Magnoliopsida; order Santalales; family Viscaceae; genus Viscum; species Viscum album. Next base: position 138,305,412 of record OY728131.1, read on the forward strand.
GGTGTGAAAAATTAGCACTACTACACACAATTTTTATAAATTATTTGGGTTATTCTTTGTAAATTCATAAACAGATTATGAACCATAAATAAATATTTTAATAGATAATGACCATGAATATGATTGAATAAATGAAAGGATTCGTACATAAAAATGTGGTGTCCAGAATTAAAAATCGTATAAATTATTTAAATAGATATTAACCTTCAACTATTATAATTATATAATATAATATGATTTATTATTTTAGTCGATGGTTAGATTGTAGAGGAATCATGTTAACATTTAATGAGATGAAAAATAAGGATATTATTAAAAACCAAATTTGATGATGGATCAAGGAAAAGTTTTTCTTATTTTTCTTAATCTTCGACTATTATTTATGATTTACAACATGCGATTTGGTGAGATTACTAATGAGTAAAATAAGAATGAAATGGAATTTTAAAAAAATAAATGTGGTATTTATGTTACTGGAATAAATATTTGTCTTACAACATCTCTTGGTGGAGGAAACAATCACATATAAGAATATATAAAATCATTGGGAAGTTGATTTTTATATAGAAATGGAGGTTAAAGAGAAATTAATATCCAATAAATTCAATACCTTACTAATGCGAAATATAGAAAATATTTGATTCAATGCCCTAAAATAATGATAATATCTTAGAATAATGAATGGCCTATATTATTCCATATCATTGAAGTAAAACATTTAAAGTATTTAATTATTATGATTCAAGAATTATATTATAGGAATATCTTTATAAATGTTATTTGGGTTATAATAATCTTGAAACATTTAAGAATTGTGTTAATTTTGAAATCTTATATGTATTTATAGTTTACTAAATTATGATTTATCGATAAATTATTGAGTTTTTGTGTATAGTTCTGATCATAATTTCAAATTCATAGACACCTATTTTTTTTGTTCTACGTGATAAGATTTTAATGTGATTAATTGTAACAATCCCAAACCTTATATGCCAAAGATGGTGTCTTACATTATTGAATTTAGGTATGATATTAGGAATCACATCCCACATGACTGAATAGTTTAGCAGTTTGGTTAAACTAGATACCTACTTCATTCCCTTATTATATTTGAATTGATAAATTACAACATTATCTTTTTTGAGAATAACAGTATTCCCTATACAATATACATTTATATTAATCATAATAGACTTCATGGATTCCTAGGAATGGAAAAAATAAGGATGATATCAAATTCTCAGTATATGATAAGTATAATCAATGATATAATATATAAATAAACATAATAAACAAGGAATGAAAAATATCTAAAACAGATTAAATTTAAATAATTATACTATCATGACAAGATATGGGATAATTAATATATAAAGGTAATCAATTAAAAACACATCCCATTTAAATAACTTTATTATCATGCTAATATAATCCATAATCATTATGAAAGTGTAAGTAAATAAAAACACATTAATTTCATTTAATCAAAAAAAAAACAAATTGAAATGAATCTATAAATAATATCATTGTGAAAATACTTGTATAATAATATAAGACATAATCAATATGGAAATGTAAATTACTGAAAACACATGAAATTTAATTAATAAAAAAAGAATGAAATGCATGAAGAGATAATATCATTTTTCAATTTCATGAATAATAATAACTAAATTATCAATGATGTTAATTTTTTATTATTGGACATTAGGATTTTAGTCAAATGATATATTTACATTCATTATCATTCAAAAGAATTTTTAAAACTATTGGATGAAATCCATTTAATTGTATATTAATAATTCACCTCCTTAAAATACCATTACACCTAGGGGATATGTCATTATTAAGCTCACCCACCACTGCTGATCAAAAGAATTCATCTTTTATCAAATAATTTATTTAATTCATGAATCAATAGGTAATTATAAAAAAATATTTGAATTTAGTAAAGAATATGGAATTTTTAATATTACCCAGTTAATCAAATAACAGTCAATGTAAAAATTGTACGTAAAATTGAATTAAAATTTTATAAATAATCATTTCTATGATATATTAAATATTATTATTTAATAGAATTGAACATTATATTGATTATAATAAAGTTAATGTTTCAATGGAATATTAATATCTTCAAAAAATCAATCAAGTTGATGAATTTCAATTATATCCTTCATCAAAAGAATAATTAGCCATAGAGGGGAAGAATAAGGATGGTATCATTACAAAATATTCACTAAAAGATATTATATAAAATAAAATGTTTTTTTCTTGGTGAATCAAAATTTATGGAAAAAATCCATTAAAAAATTCTTAATGAACAAAATTTTGATTTTAAAAATAATATATAAGAACTAAAATTTACAAAAAAAATTGAAAATACTATTATTTGAAACTAACCTTTTAAACATGTAAAAAATTCGGATTTAAAAGATATTTTTAATTATACCCTTAGAATGATCATAATGATGATGTGAGAATTAATTAAAGAATATATTATGTGTATCAATTATAAATCCATATTGAATAAGTGGAAATAATAAAAATGTATAATGAAAGTTTCTTGTGAACTTAATCCTAATATATCAATGTTAAATAAATAAATAATATTAAACAATGAAAAGAAATTGAGTTATGAAATTCTTTACCACTTGGTAACTTTGATGTGAAATCCCCTTTCACTGAATAATTAAAATTGAATCTTTAAATAGAATGACTTATTCATAGATCATGATACTACGTATCATAGGTGAAGTATATACACCCTATAAATAAAATTATGATCATTAAATTAAAATATTTCTCAATCAAGATAAATTATGACGAAGTCCCTTACCTTGATTCTAACTCATCATGTATGATTATAATTTATGTTAAATAATAAAAATATGTGACCAATTAAAGTTCTTAAAAAGTTTTTTTAGGTTTTTTATTCCGTTACTTTCATTTGATGTAATGTTATATAAAATAGTTAATCAATTAATTTAACATTATGTGTTTTAGTGATATTTGGATTATATATCTAAAATGACATCTGTAATTAGACTATTTCTCTATGATAACATTATTTGAACATATAGATAATAATAATTGTAATGGACCGACCCCAGAATCCAGGATCTAGTCCATTATTTTAATACATTGGCAAGATTAAAAAGAATCCAGTCCCCATGGACTGATCAGTTTATTATTCTTGGAAACAACATACATATATAAGTTCAACACTAAAACTTAAAAATAAATACAACACTATTTTATTCCATTAGAGACATCCAAGATTCCAAAATTTTTCCTACAAGTCACTCTTAACAAACTTCTTCATATCCTGGAAAAATGAAACATGATAAAGGGGTGAGCTCAAATGCTTAGTAAGAGTAAGCAATACAACAGAAGATAACATAAAAATTAGGCAAAGTTGTATTTAAAAATAATAAACATGAGAATGTTATAGAAGGAATATGAGATGAGTAAATAATGCCATAATAAAACATAGTCATGCGTATTCTACTAGTCTAATAACAACATGAAATATAAATACCCATTGTCATAATTATGTAATGCATAGTGTTATACTTTCATAACCACATAGTCAAGGCCTCGTGCCAAGACTAAAAATAAGATTTTGTCAAGGCCTTATTCCAAGACACTAGTTTTTCTCATGAGACCTTCCTATGCATCGATGATCTAGAGAGGGATCCACCCATCACTTACTAAGTCCAATGGATTCATCATATGAAATGGGTGAAAAATAATCTAAACATTCGTATTAAAACTATCATACAAAATATCAATACATTAACCTCAAAACATTAATGGTATAAAAAAAACACATCCACAGTCAAACGTAACTCATTCAATACAATATGGAAATTTTTTTAATAGTAGATTATCCTCAATCGAGAATAATGAAGGATATTTTGATAGATAACATTAATCATCAAAACTATTTGAGAGAAATATCCCTCTTTTTCTTGAAATCATTTAAAAGTATCACTATTTATCGAGAAGTCGTTAAAATGTATTTTTGAATCAAAGTTCCCCATAAAACATTGAATATTTCAAAAGGAAATTGAATTTTAAAACATTAATTTCAATATAAATAAAACCTTAAAACCATTTTTTAAAAATGGACATTAATGAGAAATATTTATAAGAATAAATTTATAAAACATTAAAAATGATATTTTAGTTACAGTTTTTAACCAAATGAGAGACGCTTGAATAAAAATAATTGAGGTAATAAAAAAATTATAATATCATGAGAATAACAGGTTTCATGATATATTATGTCAAAGAACAGTATATACACCATATAAAAGTGAATTGGTGCATAACAACAATGAAGTCTCAATGTAATGTAAATTGAGATAAAATCCCCTATAACAACTGTATCTTTTGGTTAAGGATAAATCAATGACATAATTATGTGTGAAAACTATAAATACACTCAATATTTTTTGATATTCAGGGTAAATAAATTGGTGTAAATTCACACAAATTCTTGTTAAAACAATACGAATGACTTGTATGTTTAACTCAATGAATATAAATTTAGTTAAGATTACTCGTATCAAGTTCATATCAATGGCATGAGAATTTATCGATGGAGTGATTATGAGTATCAAGAGTATATACACACAAAGGGGACTGTAAATTACTACATAAATAATAAATAGTGATTCCCCACATTATCTTGGTTTAAAATAATCAATGAAGTATGTGTAAATCCGAATGAGTTGAAATTGAAATATGAAATTCCCTTATCGATTTGGGAACCTATGAAACATACACCCCATGAAAGAATGATCATAAAATGATTATGTAAATACCATTAAATTAATGTATATTACACAATGAATACAATAATGAATAATCAATGTGCCACACAAAATGAAATAGTGGCCAATATAACATTAATCCCACATTGGTAAATAGTGTGGTGAAACACCCTTAAATTATTGTAATCAATCGAGTCGTATGACCAAAAGCTAATCACCACCAAATTAATCACAAAATAACATGAGTATAAACTGAATGATGATAATATATATCAAATGGATGTACACAATACACCACATGCAAAAAATAAGTGGTGAACAATGTAAATCTTACATAATTAAAAGTGAGATAAGAAACCCCTTCACTGAAGCCCGACATGTCTTGTTTGTTCCTTGTTTTTCATGAATAATAAACATAAGTTAATTTATAAATTATTAAGAAAAAATTTCCAGTATATTATTCCTTTTATATCACTTATTACCCTGCTATAACAATTAGTTAATTAATTGAGTTAATATTGGATATTTTATAGATGTTCGGAACATGAGTCAAAAATGAACTTGGTATAATTACAATCTTTCTGTGTGGTCAAAATTCCATTATATCTGTAATGATATAAATTATTGAGATATTATATATATTTTATATATCTATTATATATATATATCAATTAATTTCAATATATAACATTTGGATATATGAAATGAAATTTACTGTTCATAGAGACGGTAAGCTGTAAGTACGCATTAAAGCTACTTTCTATTCTATTTTTTATTTTAATGGAATTAAAACATAATTATATATAGTTATATTATAATTCTAGTATAATATAATATATAAAATCATTAATTCCATCATTCATACATCATAAATAAGGCATTAAAGAGTCAAATCATTTTGAGGGGGTGGTAGTCTACACTTCCTCAAATGAAATTATCATGTCTTACCCATAAGGGAAACCATAAAATAATGATATAAATGGAAAACACATAATCATAAAGAAAAAAATAAACATAATATATATATATATATATATATCATATATATATACAGTTCCATATTAATGGAAACCATGAGAGGCGGTAAGAGATAATCGAACAATCATCGTTTCTGGAGGCATTAGTTTTCCATCCACAAAAACATTATGTTCTTCATCCCTTATATGGAGGAGTGTGTAAGTGTAGTTCGAATACATATCATAACAACATCCTAGTATATTTACGATACTGGTGTTGTTATAATAGAAAGTAATAAAAAGTGTTTATTGGGGTTGGAGAAGTAAAATAAAAAAATTAAAACAAAATAAAACAAAAGAATTTTAGAGAAAGCGTTACCTTTAAATTGGGTAACTTCCTTTGGATTGATCCAAAAGGATTTATTGAAGTGCCTTCTACCTAAGATAAGGCTTATAAGAGGAATAGGGGATCTTGAGAGATTATTTTGGCAGGGTTTCGATGAGCCAAAGGGGATTGAGTGGTGTGTTGAATGGGTTAGAAGTGGTATCCTTTTATAAGGCGGAGGAGGGGCTCTTTAGGAAAGTGTAAAAATATTATTTTATTATAAAGTGACATTCGGTTTCTAAAGATACAAAACTAATTGAGGTAAAAGATAATATGAATCATGGTCGAAATAAAATCATCTAATAATAATTGGACAGGTTTTCGATATTATTTTAAAAACAATAATGATATTTATTTAAATTATATATTAATAATGTAAATACTACATCATTATTGTGTCATAAATAATATAATTTATATGATATATAAAAATTATACAAAATTAAAACAATGAATTAAATATTTTTATATTTCCAATTATTATTTATAGTGGAAACTATGACTTATATAACCCCATGTAAAAATAGATATACTAAAAGAACGTTGTTAATGTCATTTTTTATTTACATTATGTTAATTAAAATAATTTGTCTTTAACAATCTTAAGTGGCTCCATGGGGTCCCAAATCGAACCAAGGATTCCCATGGTCGTCCATTACTCATCCAATAAGGGTGGGATATGTTTGAAGGTAATTTTGTATTATTATAATATTTTTTTTACCTTGAATTTCCATATTTACCTTTAACCGTGGTAAATAAAAGTCAATAGTTATTATTCAAAAAAAATATTTTCATCATATTTAACAACATATTAATTAATAATAACAACCATGTATCTCATATTTTCTAAATTTAATTTACAAAACCAGTAAAATTTCATTAAAATGAAAACGCCGTATTTTTAACAACTACTTAGAGGATTCTATATTCATAAAAAATTATCGTTTTTCAGAAAAAAACAAAAAATTCATCATAATATATGTTTGATATTCATAATTCAAAAATGATTTCAATTTTACCAAATTAAATAAATATAATTTGAATTAATTAATTTATAATTAATTCCCGTTGTCAAAACAAATAGCGTATTTTTATGAAACAATAATTATAAAAATATTGACACTTGTTTATGTATAATTTCAAAGTGAAATTAATTAAAATGAACATAATTGGATTAAAGGGTAAAAATATAATGTAATTACACATAAAAACCAATTTATAATATAATATATCTATATAAATAAATTTGATTAAAAGGAAGTTTTTTGTTTAAATACATTATTTCTACTATTCAGAAAAAAATGAATATTATTAGCAAAATACCAGACTTTCATCCAAAGTAAATTTTTATGTCATGACTCTAGAGAAAAATTTATTTGTGTCAAAATAAATATGTAAATGGGTCCAAAATTGGATTTAAAAAGGGGTCGCCATTAAAATGACATAAAAATCAATTTTTTTGAAAAATATATTTTTTTCTGAAAAATTGAATTTGTTCTTATAATATGTCAAATAAACACATAATACATAATTTAAAATTATATGGAGCATATAAAGTTAATAATATAGATAAAACTATACATAACAACTTTTTAATGACTAGTTTGTTAAGTCATGGTGTGCTCGAACTAGGTGTTGCATGTAGTGCAAGCTATTGAATTTAAAGAAATATAACTTACTATGAAATATTGGGGTGTTACATTTTTCCCCCTTTTTGAAATTGTGTCCTCGCAATATTAAAATTTGGGCTTGGGTTAATAAATGAAATCCATACATCATAAAAAGAGTCACTAGAACAATCTCATTAAAAGAATGAATGAAAAGTACAAAGGCCACCCGAGATGACCCATAATAGGATTCCATGTAACAAAAAATGGATATGTAAGATAAAATAAGTGTCACATTCTGATGGAAAGGGATGTAAAACATGATCAGGAGAAAGTTAACAACAATAAAACCACAAACTTATGATGGGACAAACGATCATTAGTTTCCCAGTAGGAAAAGATAATGGGAAACATTTTTTTTCTTTTAAGTTACATTTCATACAGATGAGGAATTTATTTATGAGATTTACTAAGATGATAAAGAGATATACTTACTTTTTAAGTATAGTTTCACTCTTTAAAAAAATTCTACCACTATCAAATTCTTTTAAACGATGAGTATTGAATTCGACTTGGTCACACCTGAAGCGCTAGAATCAACTTATAGAGAATCAAATGATATCTAAAGGATAAAATATATATTCCCCATATCTTTAGTGAGTTACCAAAACTGAAATGGCTAGTATAACGTTAGATGTTCCCCAAAATGGATAATCCTTTATAGGATGAAATACTAATCATAATTTCTAAAATTAAACCAAAAATACCGAAGGTTCAATAAATATCATTCAATAAACAAATCTCTATAAAATCTTTCAATATAATCCAAACTAATATTGAAACCCAAAACTCAAAAGATTTTTCTTACATAGTCTTCCATGTTAAATTGTATCTCCAAATAACATCGACCACTCTTAAAGTCAAATAATTAAATACAATTAACTTAATCACATATTCTCTATGATATTTTAACCATTTAGATAAATAACCCAAGTCATTATTAATCCAGAATAAAAACATTGATAAAAATCCACCATTACTACTCAAATGAAATCCAATAGTATTCAATTTTCCCTAGGCTTATAGTGTAACCAAAAGAGAGAATATATTCGAAAATAACATTTATCACATAATCACCAAATCATTTTCCTATACTAAGGATAGATCATAATTTCCCAAAGTCAACATATTATTGATCCATAAAATCATTTAACTAAAAATTAATTAGTCATACTAACATGGGACTTCACATAATCTAGTGGTAGGCGATAAATCTCAATCGCATATTGGTTGTGGGTATGATTCCCGTAACTTTGTCTGACATGATAGTTTGTCACTCGTTCTGTGTCTTGTCTATTTTAAAAAACATTATTTTATAATATTCTATAAATGAGATATATTCCTCAAAATAATCATAACATAATTTAACCACCGATGTTATCTCATACCTCGCATTTTTATCCCAAAAATTAATAACCTGTAGTTGCCTCAAATTTAAGAGTCATAAAACCCAAATGGTTATTTATAAATATATCCACAAAATAAAAGATAAATATTCCTCAAATAGAATTTTCACAGAACAAACTACCGGGGCACACATAAAATAGAAAATTAATCCAAAGAAATCTCATCAACCAAGAGAACTAATACCATTAAACATTTTTCCTTCAAATTATTTCCACTTAGTGTCTTCCTTGGACATGAGGTTATCCAATAGAATAGGGAATTTACTTGGGTGATGCCATGGTCCCTTATATTTATGACAAATGACCGTAATTGGATTCTTAGGAACATTTTTATTTTCTTCCATAGTAATATTAATTTTTCCTGAGCAATTATTTACTTTATTCCCTTATTTCCCACACATAAAGTATTTATTTGTTCCATTGAGACACATTCCTAGGTGTCTCCTTCCACATTTTTGGCATGACGAAAATTGAGCTTTCTTCCCACCATGGTCTCCAATAATAGAGCTCTTATCATTCACTACATTTATCTTCATTCTTGAGTCTGGAAGTTGGTTAATATATATGATGTTGATCATATTTTGGGAAAACTGATTCAGCATAAAGACATTATCTTTTACGCCTATCAACATTCCATTCCATTTCTCATTTCCAACACTCTTCCCACATTGTACATCATGTTCAATGTTACTATGGCTTCCTTGGAATCCAGTCATTAACAAAAACTATAAAGCATTGTGTGAGTAAAAATATTTATAAAAATATTTATAAAATATCATCACACCTTATATTCATTCTATGACACCCTAGGATTAACCAAGGTTATTTACTCTCATATTATATTAAAATCCTTCAAATATGTTTGTAATGAAAGTGTGGATTATCCTAAGCATATCCCCTGTGATTTTCGTAATCATGTGTGTAGTAGAAACCATTTTCATGCACTATGATACCCCGGTTCTAGCTTGAAACTCCTTGTCAGAGTTTTCACTCCTAGGTACATCTATTAAAGAGCCACCTCTACCTGCTCGTATCCGAACAGGGATGTACAGCTTCGAAAAGACAAAAAAAAAATCTCTAGATTACCACAATTCTAGGAAGTTCTTCTATACTATTTCTCAATGTCTATCTTAGGGTAATATGATCTAATCCGAGTTTGTCTAAATCCATTTTACAAGGCCTATACAAAACTTCCTCTTATACGAAATGTATCGCCTTGACCCCAGAATCCAGGATCCAATGCATTATTTTAATTCATTAGCATGATTACAAGGAATCAAGTCCTGATGGACCGATCAATTTCGTAGACTCTCAAATAAGATACATATATAAGTTCAACACTATAACTCAAAAAGAAAAACAACACTAATTTATTCCATTATAAACATCCAAGTCTCCAATATTATTCTTGCAATTCAATCTTAACTAAAATCTTCATATCCTGGGATAATGAAACATGAGAAAGGGGTGTTCTCGAATTCCAAGTAAGAGTAGGCAATACAGCTGAAGTTAACATCAATATTAGGCATGGTGAATAACTGAAAACATGTGACTTTTCAAATAATTAACATAAACTCTTTATGGAAAGAATATGAGAAGAGTAAATAATTCCATAATAAAACATTCTCATGGGTTTTCTATAAGTTGAATAACCACATGAAACATCAATAGACACTTTTATATTGATTTTATTCATAATTCCAGACTTTCATAACCACATAGTCAAGGCCTCGTGCCAAGACTACCAATACGATTTTGTCAAGGCCTTGTGCCAAGACACTAGTTTGTCTCATTAGACCTATTGATACATCGAGGAGCTATATCGGGCTCCACCCATCACTTACTATGTCCAATGTATTCCTAATATGATGTGGGTGAAACAGAATCTAAACATTCGTATTAAAACTAGCATAAGAAATGTCAATACTTTAACCTCGAACCATGAATGTCATAAAAATAGCACATCCACAGTCAACCATAACTCATTCAAAAAAAATATGGAAGATTGTATTATAATATAATAAACTCAATTGAGAATAATGATGGATATTGATGTAGATTAAAATAATCATCAAAACTATTTGTGTGAAATATCCCCCTTTTTTGTAAAAACATTTAAATTAATCCCTATTTAACATGAATCCGTTAAAAATATATTTTGGAATAAAGCATTCCCATACCACATTGAAACTTTTAAAATGAATTTTAATTTTAAAAAATTGATTTCCAAAAAAATAAAACCTTAAAAACATTTTTAAAACATGGTCATTAATGAGGATGATTTAGAAGAATAAATTTTAAAAACATTTAAAATGAAATTTTAGTTAGACTTCCTTACCCAATGTGAGATGCTTGAATACAAATAATTGAGGTAATAAAATCATTATAATATGATTATAATAAAGGTATCCATGATATACTTTGTCAAAGAATAGTATATACACCATATAAAATTTAATTAGTGCAAAACAACAAAGTAGTCTCAATGGAATGTAAATTTAGATAATTTCCCTTACACAAATTGTATCCTTTTGTTAAGGATAAATCAATGACATAATTATGTGTGAAAAATATAAATACACTCAATGTGATTGGATATTAAGTTTAAATAAATCAGATGACATTCACACATATTCTTGTAAAAACAACACCAATGACTTTGATGTTTGACTCAATGAATATAAATTGAGTTAAGATAACTCTAATCATGTTTATATCAATGACTTGAAAAATTATAAATGGAGTGATTATGTGCATCAAGAGTATATCCAAACAAAGGTGAGTAAAAATTGTTACATTAATAATAAATAGTGATTCCCCATATAATCATGGAATAAATAATCAATGAAGTATGTGTAAATCTGAATGAGTGGAAATTGAAATTTGAAATTTCCTTATCGATTTGGTAACTTACGAAACATAGACCCAGTGGAAGAAAAGTCATAAAATGATGATTTAAATACCTATATATTTAACTATATTACACAATTAATACAATCATGGACAATAAATTTTCCACACGAAAGGAAATAGTGGCCAATATAGCATGAATCACACATGAATAAAAAGTGAGATGAAAAGCCCTTACTTTGTTGTAATAAATCGTGTAGTATGACCAAAAGTTAATAACTAAAATATGAATCATATAATACCATGAATATAAATAGAATCATGATAATATATATAAAATTTGAGTACACAATACACCACATTCAATAAATATGTGGCGAACAATTGAAATCCCAGAGAATTAAAAGTGAGATAAGAAACCCCTTACCACAAGTACGACAAGTCTTGTATGTTCCTAGTTCTTCCTAAATAATACACATAAGTTAATTTATACTTGATTAAGAAAATTTTTAAATTTTATTATTCCTTTTATATCAATTATTACCTAGATATAACAATTAGTTAATTATTTGAGTTCATATTAGATATTTTATCGATGTTCGGAACATGAGTCAAAAATGAACTTGTTATAATTACAATTCTTTCATGTGGTCAAAAGTAAATTATATCCAGAAATATATACATGATTTAGATAACATATATATAAATTATATATATATATATATATATATATATTTATAATTGTTCATAACATTTGGAGATATGAAATGAAATGTACTGTTCATGGAGACGGTAAGTCGTACATACGCATTAACACCACATTCATTTCTATTTTTTATTTTAATTGAATTAATACATAATGATACATATGTATATTATAATTACAATATAATATCATATATAATATCATTAAGTCCATCATTTATACATCTCACATAAGGAATTAATGATTCATATCATTTTGAGGGGGCGGTAGTCCGAACTTCCTCAAATGAAATTATTGCGTTTTACCAGAAATGGAAACCATAGAATAATGATATAAATGGAAAATAAAGAATCATAAAGAAAACATAAACCTAATATATATATATATATATATCCTATATAAATATAGAACTATATTAATGGAAACCATGAGTGGTGGTAGGAGATAATCGACCAATCATCGTTTCGTGAGGCATTAGTTTTCCATCCACAAAAATAGTATGCCCTTCTCCCATTAGATGGAGGCATGTGTTATTTTTGTTGGAATAATTATCATAAAAACATCATTGTATATTTATTATACTGGTTTTTTATTAAATAATTTAATAAAATTTTTTATGGGGGTTGGAGAAGTAAAATTAAACAAAATAAAACAAAAGAATTTAAGAGAAAGTATTGCCTTTAATTTGGGTAACATCCTTTGGTTTGAACCAAAATGACTTCATTATGTTCCTTATTTGTAAGTTATGGCTTCTAGGAGAAATGGGGGGGGGGGGGGTCCTGAGAGATTATTTTAGTAGGGTTGGGATGATCTAAGGTGGTTGAGAGGTGTGTGGAATGGGATAGAAGTGGTTTCCTTTTATAAGGTAGAGAAGGGGCTCTTTAGGAATGTGTGAAAATGTTATATTATTATATAGTGATATTAGGTTTTTAAAGGTCCAAAACTAATTAAAGTAGAATATATGACGACTCATGGTCTAAATAAAATCATCCAATAAGAATTGTATTTTTTTTGGATATTATTTTAATATTAATAATTATATTTATTTAAATCAATTATTAATGAGGTAAATTTTTACATCATTATTGTGACATTCATAATTTCATTTATTTGATGTCTAAAAATTATAAAATAATTCCCATAATGTTGGAAATCTATTTAGATTTCCAATTATTATTTATAGTCGAAAATATGACTTATGTATTCCCATGTAAAAATTTACATACTAAAAAGATATTTGATAATGTCATTTTTGTCTTTACTTTATGTTAATGAAAATAATGTGGCATTATCATTATTATATGGCTCAATGGGATCCCCATATAGACACAAGGATGCCCATGGTCGGATATTACTCATCCAATAAGGTTAGGACAAGTGTAAAGGTAATTTTGTATCATTATAATATTCTTTTTACATTGAAATGCCCTATTTACCTTTTCTCTTGGTAAATAAACGTCAAAAGTAACTATTCACCAAAAATTATTTTCATCTTATTGAACCGAATTTTACTTAATAATAATAACCATTTATCTTGTATTTTTTAAATTCAATTTACAGAAGCGGTAACATTTCATTTAAATGAAAAGTCGGATTTTGAACTACATCATAGTGGTTTCACTATTCATCAAAAATTGATGTTTTTCAGAAAAATACAAAACATTCAACCTAAGATATATTTGATTACCCAAATTCATAAATTATGTATTTTTTAACAAAATTTAAATCATATAATTGGGATTAATTTATTTAAAATTAATTATCATTGTCAAAACAAATAGTATGTTTTTAAGAAACAATAACTATCAAAAGATTGACACTTTTTTATGTATAATTTCAATGTGAAATTAGTTCCAATGACCAAAATTGTATTAAAGGGTAAAAATAAAATCAAATTACACATCAAAACCAATTTAATATATAATCTAACTATATAAATAAATTAGATTAAAAGGTAGTTTTGAAATAAAATACATTATTTGCACTGTTCATAAAAAATGAAAATTATTAGAAAAATACCAAAATTTAATACAATGTAAATTTTGATCTACTGATTATACAGAAGAGTTTTATTTTGTCAATATGAATATGTAAAAGGGTCAAATATTGTATATAAAAAAGGTTCACCAAAAAATTGTGGTAAAATTGATTTTTTAAAAAATATACATTTTTTATCTAAAAATTTGAATTTGTTCTTATAATATTTATAAGAAACACAAGATAAATAAGTTATAATTATATTTATTATATAAAATTAAAAATATAGTTAATAAAATTCATAAATTCTTTTGAACGACTAGTTTGGTAAGTTATGGTGTGCTCGAACTTGGTGTTGCCTGTAGCGTAAGCTATTGAATTTAAAGAAAATAACATACTATGAAATAGTGGGGTGTTACAATAATAATGTAATAATTCTCATTTTTAATCATCAATTACTATTTTTATATCATTCTTGAATGTTTTATCCATTATATAAGTACATTACAATCATTGATATGGTAGTTTGTACGTTTGAATGAGTAGCATTTCCATTTTTCAAAAATCATTATAGAAAGGAGGTGTGTAATATATTATATATACAAAATCATTATAATTTTATAAATAAAATATCAATTCTTTAAATATATGTATATATATAATTCATGTTGTGTGAGTATGAAAAGGGAGTCATATCACATTGTGATGGTGGTAGTCCTCAAGTAAAAAAATGATGTTATCGACTTTTAGTGAGTTAAAAGGGAATAAATAAAATGAAATATTATCTTTTAATAATGATAAATATTTCATTAATATCACATTTAGGTCACTTATTTAACATATTTTCATTATATTAATCTATTTTACCTTTCGGTAAAGATTATTGGGAAAACCAATAACGTCACTTTGGGAGAAGACTGTTAATCATACCTGTTAGAGATGTTATCATATCCTATATTAAATTGAAATTAAAAACTATATATGATATAATTAATAAATATGAATAATGTTTTTATAAATATCATATATATATATATTATATTCATGATAATACTTATCTCTGAGAGTTCCTGATCAAAAACATGTTACATCAGTTCATGAGGTGGTAGTCTGCCATACACACGAGAGACGTTATCGTTTTCGATTTGGGGATGAAGAGATATATATATATATATATGTAATTACATAAAAAAAATAAAATATCTCTAGTTGGAAGATAACTATATTATTTTATAATATGAATGAAGAATAATTAATGAAATTGAAAAAGAAATACAACAAAAATGCATAGTTTGGAATTTTACCTCTTCATTGACCACCTCTTTTGGATTATACCCAATGTTTTCTGAAAATAGATTTCTGAAAAGAAAGATACATTAATAATTAGGGTGTTTTATTTTTTATGTTATTATGGAAGTTATTATAACACTAAAAGTATTTTGATGTGTTAATAAGAGGTTATAGGGGTGACCTTTTATAACTTAGGTGAGTGGCATACATGATTTTTTTAATGAAAACAGTGTACCAATTTATTTGACATTTCAAAAGGGTAAAAAATATAGTAAAAATGAGCCAAAAACATGATATTGTGAAAATATTTCATTCCAATATACTATATGTTAGTTTTTATCTAATTTTAACCTTTATCTGGTATAGTTTAGTATATAAGCAACCCCAATTTTTATCTAAATTGGGGTAATCAATTTGTAGTTTTTTCTCTGCTAATAATGGTAATAAATAATGTTTAAATTATTATAAGATATTAATTATTGAAATTATAAATATTTAATACATTTTACTATGTTAAAATAAAATAATTAAAAAAATAGTTATAAAACAAATCCCAAAGATAAGATGAAAAATATGGGTTTAAAGAAGAAAATTATCATATATTTGGAAGGATTTAATATCAAATTTTAATATTAAATTTAAAACAATAAACCTAAATAGTTATATTTTAATGCTTTTTATTTAATTTTACATTAAAAACAATTTAAAAGATACTTTATCCTTCTTTATTTTTTAAAAAAAGATATAGTTTTTTAAAAAAACTATATTTTCACTATTCATCTAAAAATGAAACTTTTTAGAAAATTCCCAAAAAATTAAGCCTAATATTATTTTGACATGATTATTACAAAAAAATAAGTTCAATTTTTTATTTTAATATCCTTGTGGTGGAAAATTTTAATTTTAATTTATGTGCACAATGTTCGACTAAATAGTTTTTTAGAAAAAAATATTGTCTTTAAAAAACATTTCTTTTTATTTTAAATGATTATAATTTTATTAGAATCAATAAAAAACCAATTAATTTTTTCCATTTTCATAACATATAATTTTCATAATTTATTTATTATTATTTTTACATGAAAATTTAATGAAAATGTTATATTGAAAAACTATATAACAATTCATTTAGACTTACATTTGCGTGTTCTCCAAGAAATATAGGAGATTAAATTTTAATATATATAGTTTAGGGAATGTTTAAGATCATATTACATGAATAATAAAACATTTAATACAATATTTTTGGACATGTAGTTGAAGTGTATGAGAAAAAAAATTCTTAAAAAGTTCTGTAATGTAGAGTATTTTGATATATTTTGTGGTATAGGGTTTTTTACAAAAATAATTTCCAATTAAATAATTTTCGTTATGTTGATTACTTTTAAAAATTAATAAATTCATATTCCTTTTTGCTATGATCATCCATTGAGAAAACCATTTTAGTTTTAATAATGTTATATGGGATATCTTATTATAATATTATAGATCTAATGTCCTATTAAAATTAAATTTTACTTATTTAGTAATAAAAAATATTTATTTCATATTCATTCCATAGAGTAATTGCTAAGGTGAAAATTGAATAAAGAAAAATGAAAGGATGAAATTGAGTTTATGTAATAAAAAATCATGTAAATATATTTTATGGGGTTCTCTATCTTGACAGTAAAATAATACATAAACATCATGATAGACATATTGAAAAAATATCATTTTACCTTCATATTGAATAAATCAATGGACATTTAATTCAACACAAAATTATGGTTTTGTGATTGTGAAAATTCTCTACATCCCCTAATTTATTTTGATCAATGATCTCTATCACCCTCCATAATTATTTATCATTTCATTACATGACTATATTTTCAAATCAAACTAGTGTTCTCCTACTTGGAAACCAATTTTTTTTACTCATGATGACCTTTGTATACCCCAATCCACCTTTTAATAAGATGTTTTATTAACTATTTTTAGTGGGTTTTACACGATGGACTTTGTCAATGTTAAATGCATTACTGTGAAGAAAATTTTTAATATTAAAATTTAAAAAAATAATTAATAAGGTATAAGGTAACACCATATGAATTTAGAACAACCCAATTTTCAATCATGTATTCAATATACTACATTGTGATTAAACAAACTGAAAAATAAAAATAAAATAGTATTATATAAAATTGAATAGATCAACCTACCTATAGAAATATGATTTAAAGAATAATAATAATGGGTTTTATAAAAGCATATATAGTTCATTCTAAAAAATTATTTTTAATTTATTTAATAAACAATCACCAATCTTTAGTAAGGTTATTTGATTATTTAAAAAAATATGATTCCATAAAAAATGGTTCTACTCATTTTTGAGAAAATATTATAAATCATTTTTGGAACTATTTGAAATTTTATTTTATAATATGAATACTATATTTTTTAAATAATTATATTGATATCAACTAATGTTTATATCATGGGTTTTTTATATGATATTTATTTTTAAGTGAATGAAGAAAATAACAATTTTTTAAACTTCTAATTAATATTTAATGAATAAATTATTTTATAAATACAATTATTAAAAATATAATATTAAAAAGTAAAATAAGTTTATTTTATTATTGTACAATCTGTGTAAATAAATTTTACGTCTAGTTATATTTTATTTTAATAAATTATCATTTTTAGGATTTAAAACACATTTTTCTAAAAACTAATTTAATGGGCATAATGTCTCCCCAGTTTGACTAATTAAAATAACTCTTAATGATTTGTTATTTAAATGAAATATTTATATTATATATCTATGAATTTTAATTTAAAATTATTTAACTATTTTTACATCTCAAATAGTTATTTTATGATCATCTTATTGTTGAAAAAAATAATTTCTAAGAAACCCGTTTTTTTGACACATCTGTGGGGTTGATTTTAAATTTATTTCTATAAATTATAGTATTTTAATTTTGAAAAAATCATTAAATATATAAAATTACAATAATTAATATTAGATAATAATATAATTTTTTTTGTATTAATGAATTTTATAAACAATACAAATATGTCACTATGCTTAATGATAAACTGATTTACAGGGTGGTTAATCTAATGAGGTAAATGTAATAACATGATAAAAATTGATTATTTTTAATTTGAGATCTGTTTATAAGTCTTATATCTTCTCTAATTGTTTATTTATCTATTTTTAGGTGCTTATCTTGAGATTGGCTTCCCATTATTGAATAGTTTAGCGTATTTTCAAAAATTGTCACTCTTCATCAATAATAAATGGGAAAACATCCCCTAAATTCCTTTACTAAATCAAGACATTTTACCTTACTAAAACCAAAATAATTCCATCAAAAAAATATTTAGAAACGTTACATATATTAGTTTTTTCAAAAAGACCTATGTGAGAGCCCTTATTAAAAGATCAAAAAGAATTTCATCAAAGCGATGATTATAATCTTCACCGAGCCACTTATTTTCTTATTTGTATTATTCAAAATTATACTTTATAATATTAATTCCAATATAATATCCCTATAATCTACTATCAATTAATTTTTTACTGTGTTTAGGGAATAATATTCATTTATCCTCTCTACCATCAAATGGGAAACAGAAACATCATTCTTCTGTATGACAAAATACCATGTGACAAACATATGTAAATAGTTTTCCATCTTTGCCTAAAAATTTTGTACATGATGAAAGATTTAACATTTATATGTGATATTAATTAAATTTCCTTAATTATATAAAATAACCATATCATATACACACTTATATTACCATCCATGGAAAATTGATAATGTCATTCATGAGTATAAATGACTACTACCTCATGAAATGATACTTTTTTTATTATTGAATAACATGGATTGTATATTTTAGTGTACTTATAGAAATAATATGTTATTTATTAAATTATTATGATTTTAATGGTAATGTAACAGTTCCCTTCATTACATCATGACTGTTGAAAATTAGAAACATTATTTATAACGACCCATACTTTACATACATTGTTATTATTTCAGAATTGAAGCACACTTATTTCAACCTATAACAAAACCAAGAAAGGACCGTATATGTACAGTGTCTTTAGAAACCGAGAAATATAAACAACTGGTTCATAAAGCATCTAATTTGCCTTCCATTTTTTTCATCATATCTAGAGTCCCTTTTTGGCATATTCTACTTAATAACCTTCTTCCTGACCTGGGGAAATAAAACATACAAAAGGGTGAGCTCAAATGCTCAGTAAGGTTAAACAAATGAAATATCAATCACTTCATATACATAAGCACATTAGTTTTGGAAATCTTAACCTGCAAAAGAGATCATAATTTCATAACATGGGATAAATCATAGTAGTGAAATGTAATCCCAATAATCATAACTTAAAATATGAAACTTTGTGGCATACACACATAATCATAGAGAATCATTTCTTATTAGTCAAGACTCATTGCCAAGACTATCTTAGTGGAAAAAGTCCATTTTTGAACCGAGTTCACCCCTCGTTTCAGTCCTATTTCACTAAACTGATATAACCTACCGTTCCAGCCATGTCTATATCATGAGATATAAATTCTTAACCCAATGCATTGGAGGGAGATATAGGTCCCATCCATATCATAATGATACCATTCTTATGTGTGCCACAAAATCATAAACCATACATCATAGCATAACCCATGTAATAAAAATGGCAATCATAAAAATCATGCTATAATCCATATAAGATAAACTGACATCATAACATAATCAATTCAATGTAAAAATAGGGATAGAAACAGAACCTTATATTATCTTAGATGGAAAATAATTTTGATAAAACACTTGAACTCCATTCTTGAGGAAAATATCCTTTCTACTTCAAAAACATTTTTCCTTTCATAACATGTAATACAATTTTAAACTAAAAGATGTTGATTAAAAATAATCCTGAAAACATTAAAGGAAGCTTCTTGGAAATAATGTTTTAAAAATCCATTCATGCCATATAAGTTAAAAAAACATTCTTCTCGTACTTTTGTCGGAAAAGTAAAAAAGTACCTCGTATAAAAAACGACAAAAGATTCCTTTCATATCTTTTACTAAAAACTCACCTAAGGGTAAAATTGTATTTAAAAAATTTTAGTTGGATGGAAATAATATTACATATTGAGGAAACATGGATGTGGATGATAAAATACACCCTAGTAAATGACAAAGTATAAACAATCTCGTATAAAAATGAGATTGTGATATTTTCCCTTACCTTAGGTCTGATATGCTTTGTACGTGTCTGAACCTCATGTATAATGATTTAAATAATGTTATTGACTTATTACAGAATCATAATTATTTTTATGATATCATATATGGTCATATTCTTAGCTTCTTAGTAGTAATATTTCATTGCTACTTGTTATTTGGGTGTTTATAACTTTTTGTTTTTATGCGTGTTTTGTCGAATAAATTATTATTCTTCTCTGTAAGTTATAGATACCGAATTTCCAGAATGGTATTAGTGTAATATATATCATATTCATTCATTCAATTCATTTATATAATCATTATTAAATGAATATCATGTCGAACGAGATGCATCACATCGTGAAGACGGTATTCCGTACGTACGCACGAGTGATGATATCGTTCCTATGATCGTGGAATTGTATTGGAGTGTATGTATACTATTTCAGAATCATTATCACTTTATAATAGTCGTATATAGTCATTATTTACACCATTATACCCATCAATGTAAGGTGGTGGTGGAAAATAGATTACACCATGCCGTAGAGATGGTATTCCGTATGTACGCAGGCACAATGACTTCTTTTTCCATAGGATGGATAGAAGGTGAAATAGGGTTGTTTCATAATTATAATAAAATATCAGTATATGAGTGATACTGATGTTATTACTTCATAATGAAACAACTAAAGAAGAAGAAGTGGACGAAGAAATAAAGATGAAACAATCGGTAATGGACATTACCTCTTCTTTGAAGTGATTCTTCGAGACCTCCTTTTAGGGCACAAAAATAGGTCTTTGAAGAAGACCAGAACCTCTTGGATGTTTCTAGGGAAATGGATAGAGGAAATTTTCAGGGGTTGGCCGAGCTTGAAGGCTCAAAGTGGTTTGAGGAAGTGGGGGAGGAGGTGCCCTTTTATAGGGGAGGAGAGGGGCTCCTTTGGAAACACTAAAAAATATTATTTTATTATAAAGTCGAGTTCGGTTTTAAATAGCTCCAAATTGATTTATTTCGAAGATAAGGTGGGTATGGGTCGAAATACTCTCATCCAATATAATTTAGACAAGTTTAGGTTCCTATTTTAACCTTATCATTTAGATTTAACATTAAGTTAAATAATTTTACATTTACCGTGTCTTCTTGTGTTCTTATATTATAAGGTTAATAAACTTACTATAAGCAGCAAAACGAACCCCAAGTTGTTTATTCTTAATATATATAATCTTATATATGTTATTTGGCCGATCCTTAGATTTTTAGGAATAAAATAACAATTACTAATATAATATTTGTTTTAAAAACTATTTTATTTCAACTTTTGACACTATTTAGTAATTGATTTTTTTGAAAATCATAACAGAATTATTAGTTCTAACCAAGTTAATTAAATCAATAATAACATGTCATATTAACCTAGAAAATTTGTTTAATTCATAAAAAGTCTCAAATTATAATTATTTGGGTATTTATAATATCAATAAATTCTAATTGATCACTATTATGGTAATTACAGCATCATCATTGTGTCATAAATAAATTAAATTATTTAATGTCTAAAAATTATATATAAAATTAAATTATGTGGGAAATATTATTAGATTTCTAATGAATATTTACAATCGAATTTATCTTAGGTAAAACCCTATATTAAAAAAGATTTACTTATTAAACTTTGATTTTAACTATTTTAACCCTTCTTTAAATAAATTAATAATAAATGTCCTAATCTAATCCATGTGGGCCTAAATGGTCATATTTTATTCCTAAGTTTGTTTTTTGTCGAATTACACTTGTCCAATAGAATTAAGACATATTTTAGGGTAATAATAATATCATTTTTCCCTTAATTACCCTATTTACTTTTAACCGTGGTAAGTAAAAGTAAAAAGTTACTATTCACCAAAAATTATTTTCATCTCATTGAACCACATTTTACTTACTGAAATCAACCGTGTCTCTCAGATTTTTGAAATTCCACTCACAGAAGCGGTAAAATTAAGTTTTATGAAAATTCAGTTTTTTAACTACCACTTAGTGGTTTCACTATTCATCAAAAACTGAAAGTTTTCAAAAAAATACCAAAACTTCACCCTAGGATAACATCGATATTCCAAATCCAAAAATGAAGTCCATTTTGAAAAAAAAATTATAAAATTTCAAAAAGTGGTTATTACTATTCATAACAGCTAGTTTTAATAATATTTTATTAGCATATCATTGTTTAGTGAAACTCAGTATTGCGTACGACGCAAGCTATCGAGGAAGGTTGTGATTTCGTGTAAAGTAAGCCAAGCAAGGGTTGTGTGTAGAAATAGATTCATTTGATGATTTATTTAACATAAAAGTCACGGGTGTTACATTCTACCACCCTTAAAATGAATTTCTCCCTCGAAATTCGTCACTTTGTAACAAACAGATGAGGATACCTCTCCCTCATAATATCCTCATGCTCCCATGTAGCTTCTTCTAATTGGTGGTTCCTCCATAAAACATTCACCAATCGAGTGATCTTGTTTTGTAGAACTTTTTCGCTACGATCCAGAATCTCTATCGGTTGTTCTTCATAAGAAAGATCTTGCTCCAGCGGTACCACTTCTGAGTTGAGTACATGTGAAGGATCAGGTATGTACATTCTCAGGAGAGATACATAGAACACATCGTGAACTTGAGAGAGATTCGGTGGAAGTTCCAATCAGTAAGCTACCTTCCCAACACAATCCAATATTTCGAATGGACCGATATATCTAGGGCTCAACTTCCCCTTCGTTCCAAATCTCGGGACCCTCTTCTAGGGAGATATTCGTAAGAACACTTTATCACCCACTTCAAACTCTAGGTCTTTTCATCGGTTTTCGGCATAACTTTTCTGTCGATTCTGAGATGCTCTTATGTTTTTTTTGAATAGATCTGACCTTTTCTTCCATTTCATCAATGAGATCGGGTCCTAATAGCTTTCTTTACCAAACTTCATCCTAGCAAGTTGGAGTCCTACATTTCTTTCCATAGAGAGATTCATAAGGAGCCATCTGAATACTGGAGTAAAAGATATTATTATAAGAAAATTCCACCAAAGGTAGGTGTTGATCCCAACCACCTTTGAAATCCATAGAGCAATCTCTCAACAAATCTTCTAGTGTTTGAATTGTTCTCTCAGACTGACCATCTGTCTGAGGATGATAAGCAGTGCAGAAACTCAACTCTGTATCCATAGTATGCTGAAGACTTCTCTAGAACTTCGAGGTAAATCTTGGATCCCGATCAGATATAATAGAAAGTGGTAATCCATGCAATCTTACAACGTCTTTTACATATATCTTGGAAAGCTGATCCAGAGAGAAATCCTCTCTAATAGCAATGAAGTGTGCAGACTTTGTAACATGATCAACTATGACCCAGATAGCATTATTGCCTTTGGATGTTTTAGGAAGTCCTATGACAAAGTCCATAGTGATGTTTTCCCATTTCCATTCGGGTATGGGTAATTATTGTAACATCCCCTTATACTTCTGTCTCTTAGCTTTAACTTTTTGACAAACCAAACATCGAGAGACATATTCAGCAACATCTCTTTTCATTCCATCCCACCAGAAGTACTCTTTCAGGTCCCTATACATCTTTATGCTTCCAGGATGAATTGATAATGAAGAACTATGAGGCTCATCCAACACCTCCTTATTTAATTCAGGGATGGGAGGAACACAAACCCGATTCCGGAACTTTATTATCCCATCACAATCAAGGTTGAATTCAGGAACATTTCTCACCTTCTTTTGTAAATCGACAACTTCTTTCTGTGCCTCTTTAATCTTCACATGTATAGATGGCTAAACATTCATTTGAGAAAGATATTATTTTTGCCCTTTCATTATAATTAAAAGGTCCATCCTTTTTAAATCCATAAATATTGGATCTTTTGTGATCCTCATCATGGATAAACTGGGATGGTCTTGTCGACTTAATGCATCTGTCACCTTGTTAGCTTTCCAAGGGTGGTAATAGATTGAGTAGTAGTAATCCTTAATCAGCTCCAACCATCTTCATTGGCACATATTCAGCTCCTTTTGTGTGAAAATATACTTTAAAATTTTATGATCAGTATAAATATCACACCTTCCACCATAAAGGTAATGCCTCCAAATCATTAATGCAATGATTACCGCAGCTAACTCCAAATCATGAGTTGGGTAATTTTGCTCATGTATTTTCAACTGTCGTGAGGAATAAGCTATCACCATATCATTTTTCATAAGAACACACCCCAATCCTTCTTGGATTCATCACTATAGATCACAAACCTTTCTCCACTACAAGGTAGTGTGAGTACTAGTGCACTGGATAACCTTCTATTAAACACCTTGAAATTCTCTTCACATTCCTCCATCCAAACACACTTAACTCCTTTCCGAGTCAACATGGTGAGTGGATTAGATAATCGTGAAAAATCATTCACAAAACATCAATAATATCCAGCCAAACCAAGAAAACATTGGATCTCGGTTACTGTTGTTGGTCTTGACCATCTTTCGATAACCTCTATTTTTTCTGGATCCACAGCTATCCCCTCTTTTGAGATTTTTTGACCCAAAAATGCAACTTTTTTAAGCCAAAATTCACCCTTGGTAAATTTGGCATAAATCTTCTCCTTTCTCAGGGTCTTCAATATAATTCTCAAGTGATCTTCATTTCTTCCTTGCTCTTTGAATAGACAAGAATATAGTCTATAAATACTACCACAAACTGATCAATATAGTCTATAAAGACTCTATTCATTAGATCCATGAAGATAGCAGGGGCATTATTAAGACCAAATGTCATCACTATAAATTCATAGTGTCCATACCTTGTACGGAAAGTCGTATTTTGTATATCCTCCCTTTTGACCCTTAATTGATGATACCCTGAACAAAGATCAATCTTGGAAAAGTATTTATCTCCGCGTAGTTGGTCAAATAGGTCATCAATGCACTGGATAGGATATTTTTTCTTGATAGTGATCTTGTTAAGTTCTCGATAATCAATGCAGAGTCTCATTGATCCATCTTTCTTCTTAAAAAAAAGAACAGGTGCACCCCATGGTGACACACTAGGGCGTATGAACCCCTTATCAATATTTTCTTGGAGTTGCTTCTTCAATTCCTGCAACTCAATTGGGTCCATTCTATAAGCTGTCATTGAAATAGGAAAAGCACCCAGTACAAGTTATATTAAAAACTCAACTTCAGGATTCGGTGGAAGACCCGATAATTCCTCCGGAAAGACATCATCAAACTCCCGTACAATGGGCATATTCTTAATCGTGAGTTTCTCACCAACCATTTGAGATCAATAACCTTCATTTAGTGGAATCAATACCCATAAAATGGAAGAAATTTCCACTGGAAGGTTATGTTCATCCTTGCATCGATAGAAAATCATAGATTGATCTGGAATATGAAATGTTACTTCCCTTATTATGAAATTGATATGAGTTCCATGTAGAGAAAACCAATCCATGCCAAGAATCACATCAAATTCCACTATAGGAAGGATCACAAGATTTTCATGAAGCACTTTCCCACAAACTTCAATCAGAGAAGAATTATAAACTTTTGATCCGACTGTTGTGCCATTAGGTGTTGTCACAGCTAACTCAACATCTAATTGTTGAGGTAATATGGTGATGCCCTTAGAAAATTCTTCAGAAATAAAGGAGTGGGTGGATCCAGAATCAAATAAAACATTTTCTACTTTAGAGTGGATGGTAAGTGTACCTTTCACCACATCGTTATCGTACTCCACATCGCTGATAGAAATTGCATGTGACTTTCCTTTGTCTTTAGCCTTAAGAGTTTGTTGACGTCGACCATCATCATCAACCCTTGGATTAGGGAATTTATTGGCATAATGTCCCATCTCCTTTCACTTGAAACATTGAATTGTAGTAGGTTCATTCTGTGTATCCCTTCCTTTGTTTTCATCACTAGACATCTTCTTCCCATCATCGTGGCATTCAAATGCCTGATGACCTTCCTTTCCACATTTGAAACATTTACTTGTCCCTTTAAGACAACTCCCTCCATGTTTCTTTCCACACTTTGAGCATAAGGGAATGCTCATATTATTTTCAATGTGCTCTTTATATTTTCCTTTGAATTCCATTTTCCTCTTCTTATCAAACCTTATGACTGCTGGGTTACTCCAATATCAATCTCAACATTGAGAGCACATCAAACGATTTCCTCGTAGATATTGAAGTCCCTTATGGCTAAGGCTCTTTGAAGACTTGGTTTTAAGATACTAAAGAATAGATCGATCTTACTCTCAGGTTGGATAATAATACCAGAAGCGTACCTTGAAAGTCTTGTAAAATTTGCTTCATAGGTACCAACAGATTCATCATCCTTTTGCTTCAGTTCAAGAAACTCTTTCTCCATCTTTGTTCAGAGAATACGATGGAAGTACTTATTGACAAATAAGTCCTTGAACTCGTCCCATTACATGGACTCAATTTCATCCCTTTTCCTCGTATTCTTAATAAGATTCCACCATTGACCAGCATCACCTTCCAAACAATACACTGCTAAGATGACTTTATCATGCTCAAAACATTGAAGAACTGAAAATATCTTTTTAGTAGTACTAATCCATTGTTCAGCAACTAATGGATCAGTAGACCTGGTGAATGAAGGTGGATGTTGTCTCATGAAGGATTCAACAGAATGTTTCTCCTTCCTTTGCTCGTTTGGAAGTCCTGCATGATTCATAGCTTGAGAAAGTTGTGTGAGCACGGCTACAAGATTTTTCATTCTAGATCCCATAACATTTGGTTGCTAATGAGGACAATCATTGTACTTCCCGTCGCATTCCGCATTAACACGGTTCCTTCGGGTTCTAGCCATTGACTAAAACCAAGAAGAATAGTGTGAGCAACACTAATTATAATAGGAAAACCACATAATCAAGAATAAAATTTCACACTTATGGTCTTATCCTAGGTTATTCATGGCCATTTCTAAAACACTAATATTGTGTTCTATTCTTAGACTTATCCTTAGGGTTCTTACTAAGGCTTCCACATCCTAGTTTCCAAAGGTTGACTATACCTTTCCTCTGATACCAACTATAACGACCCATACTTTACATACATTGTTATTACATCAGAATTGAAGCACACTTATTACAACATATAACAAAACGAAGAAAGGACCGTATAGGTATTGTGCCTTTAGAAACTGGGAAACATAAACAACTGGTACATAAATCATCTACTTTTCCTCCCATTTATTTCATTATATCTAGAGTCCCTTTTTGGTATATTCTAATTAATAAACTTCTTCCTTACCTGGGGAAATAAAACATACAAAAGGGTGAGCTCAAATGCTCGGTAAGGGTAAAAAAAGAAATATCAATCACATCATATACATAAGCACGTAACTTTTGGAAATCATAACCTGCAAAATAGATCATAATTTCATAACATGGGATAAATCATAATAGTAAAATGTAATCCCAATAATCATAACATAAAACATGAAACTTTGTGGCATACACACATAATCATAGAGAATCATTTCTTATTAGTCACGACTCATTGCCAAGACTATCTTAGTGGACAAAGTTCATTTCTGAACCGAGTTCACTCCTCGTTTCAGTCCTGTTTCACTGAACCGGTATAACCTGCCGTTCCACCCATGTCTATCTAATGAGATATAAAATCTTTACCCAATGAATTGGAGGGAGATATAGGTCCCTCCCATCTCATAATGATACCATTCTTATGTGTGCCACAAAATCATAAACCATACATCATAGCATAACACATGTAATAAAAATGGGAATCTTAAACATCATGCCATAATCCATATAAGATAAAATGACATCACAACATAATCAATTCAATGTAAAAATAGGGATAGAAACAGAACCTTATATTATCTTATATGGAAAATAATTTTGATAAAACACTTGAACTCCATTCTTGAGGAAAATATCCTTTCTATTTCAAAAACATTTTTCCTTTCTTAACATGTCATACAATATTAAACTTAAAGATGTTGATTAAAAATAATATTGAAAACTTGTAAAGTAAGCTTCTTGGAAATAATGTTTAAAAAATCCATTCATGCCGTATAATTTAAAAAACATTCTTCTCGTACTTTTGTCGGAAAAGTCAAAAAGTACCTTGTATGAAAAACGACAGAAGATTCCTTTCATATCTTTTACTAAAAATTCACCTAAGGGTAAAATTGGATTTAAACAATTGTAGGTGGATGGAAATAATATTACATATTGAGGAAACATAGATGTGGATGATAAAATACACCCCAGTAAATACCAAAGTATAAACAATCTTGCATAAAAATGAGATTATGATATTTTCCCTTACCTTAGGTCCAATATGCTTTGTACGTGTCTGAACCTCATGTATAATGATTTAAATAATGTTATTGACTTATTACAGAATCATAATTATTTTTATGATATCATATATGGTCATATTTTTAGCTTCTTAGTAGTAATATTTCATTTCTACCTGTTATTCAGGTGTTTATAACTTTTTGTTTTTATGCGTGTTTTGTCGAATAAATTAGTATTCTTCTCTTTAAGTTATAGATAACTCATTTCCAGAATGGTATTAGTGTAATATATATCATATTAATTCATTCAATTCATTTATATAATTATTATTAAATGAAGATCATGTAGAACGAGATTCATCACATCGTGGAGACGGT
Source organism: Viscum album (assembly GCA_963277665.1). NCBI lineage: Eukaryota > Viridiplantae > Streptophyta > Magnoliopsida > Santalales > Viscaceae > Viscum > Viscum album. The sequence goes on from OY728131.1 coordinate 138,335,398, forward strand.
ATTCCGTACGTACGCACGAGTGATGATATCGTTCCTATGATCGTGGAATTGTATTGGAGTGTATGTATACTATTTCAGAATACGGATCACTTTATAATAGTCATATATAGTCATTATTTACACCATTATACCCATCCATGTAAGGTGGTGGTGGAAAATAGATTACACCACGGCGTGGAGACTGTATTCCGTACGTACGCACACACAGTGACTTCTTTTTCCGTAGGATGGATAGATGGTGAAATAGGATTGTTTCATACTTATAATAACATATAAGTATATGAGTGATACAGATGTTATTACTTAATAATGAAACAACTAAAGAAGAAGAAGTGGACGAAGAAATTATTTTCATCTCATTGAACCACATTTTACTTAATGACATCAACCGTGTCTCTCGGATTTTTGAAATTCCAATCACAGAAGCGGTAAAATTATCTTTTATGAAGAATTCAAGTTTTTAACTACCACTTAGTGGTTTCACTATTAATCAAAAATTGAAAGTTTTCAGAAAAATACCAACATTTCAACCTAGGATAATTTCGATATTCTGAATAAAAAAATGAAGTCCATTTTGAAAAATAAAATGTATAAATTTTCAAAAAGTGATTATTACTATTCATAATGGAATGTTTTAATAATATTTTATTAGCATATCATTGTTTAGTGAAACTCCGTATTGCGTACGACGCAAGCTATCGAGGAAGGTTGCGATTTCGTGTAAAGAAAGCCAAGAAAGTGTTGTGTGTAGAAAATGATTCCTTTGATGATTTATTTAACATAAAAGTCTCGAGAGTTACATTATTCATGTGTACGTATAACATACTATCTCCATGATTTTAACATTATTCTTTTTTCAAAACCATAATTCATGGATACTATTAAAAGTGTTTTTTATAGAAATAGTAATTATTTCATTATTATTATTCCAAGGATGATCAAATGATAAAAATGTTTTTGTTGTTAAATTATGAACAAAGCTTCCCAAAAAACGACATGACATAATCAATTTATTAGTTAAATAAGTCATTAAAAAGTACTTAAATTTTTTAAAAATAATGGATTAAACTAGGAAATGTTTATTAGGAATAAAATTTTATATATTTTTTTATTATAAATTAGGTAAAATACATACACAATAATTTCTGGACATTAGGTAATGGTTTTATCTCAGAACGTCATTGATTGAGAGACATATTAATTAATGAACATAATTTCTATAAGATAGTTCATATACCTCACATTTAAATATATTATGATTAATAATTCATACATAATTGTAATTTATGATGAAACTAACTTAGTTCATTCATGGGATGTTACAATTCTAATTATACCAATGTAGTAAGGGGTTGTGCTTTAATCTCATTTTAATAATGATTATTTATTCAAGAATTTATGTTGTAAAATATTATTTGATAAAATTTAAATATAAAACCAGTACTCCGCCCATGCGATGCACAATACTATAAACTTATTATTATTATTAAACATAGAATACTATTTATCAAACAGAATAGTTAATATTAATATTGAAATTATTTGAAAACAAAATGATATACATAATTAAGTAATAAAAGTTACAAGAATTTCGGAACAAAAGTTACATAGTGAGAATCCTTCTCAATAAATTACATTACTAAGGAACAATAGTTACAGAATGGTTTAATTCATAGGAAAAGAAATTAAATAAATTGAGGAATAAACATTGATATCTAGAGATATAAGAGCTTTTTAATTGTAGAAAAAAATGATATATTAAAATGATAAAAACTTTATTTTTACCACAGAGAAATCATATACATGAAGAAACATACATTTCAAATAAAAACTAATAATTAATATTGAATTAGGTATATTTCATTGTAAATGGAAATATAAAATAAAATTTTATTAATGAATAAAAAATTAAAAAATATCAACATAGAAAAAAAAATTTGAAAAGAAAGGTTGACTTACGTAATACCATAATCTATTTTTAATTGTTTTTGGTTAAAGCTACCAGTAGTGGTGTGAGTTTTTGCTGAAATGGATCCCCTAAAATGTATATTGGGTTTATAGTGTTATAGATCCCTGTAGGAGTTATTATCACTGAGTAATCAAAAACTGAGAAATATGTTGTGGAGGGGATAATCATAAAAAATAGGAGATAGAGTTCATTGGTATGGATTGATGTTGTCGCAGAGGATCAAGACATTGTAACATTTTTTGGACCACATCATCATTAGAATTAAAATCAGAAAATATATTTTTCTGCCTAAATATTTGACCTAATGAATAAGTAGAAAATAATAGTGACAACTAAAATCATTGAAGTATAAATCTATCGTTAAATAGTTTCCAAGTTTCCAAAAATAAATTCAATGTATTTTATAATCATATAAAAAATAATGATTTCATCAAAAAAATGTAGTATTGTAATTTCCAATTATTTCTCGAAATTAATAGTCAATGATAATAAAAAAACATATACCTGTTCAGATGAAATATGTGTTGTTGTGGTAACAATTTCACCTTTAGTGTTGCAATTGAATCATAATGTTTTGATTCTTTGATGTTTCTAAAATGCAAGGATGGAATTAATAGGTACCATAATGTGGTTTTTGTTTTGTAATAAATTAAAATATCAAATTTAAAAACAATACTACATGTGTATGGTAAATAGTAATACTAACTCGTGATGATTCTCTACTATAAATTAATGACCCACCCCATAACCTGAATGACTGGATTATAAAATAGTTTTATATTATATAATTATTTATTATTTATTATTTATATTATTTTTTTAAATATGTCTATATATGTTTATATTAGGTCAGGTTGAGTATTTAGGCCAAATCTAGGCAAACCTCACATCAAACACAAACAATGATAAAATGTAACAGGACAATATAACATAAAAACAACATGAGGCCAGTCTAGGTTCAGGCCCTAATTGTGTGCATGTTTTTTCAAGACATGGGAAAATTGGAATGTCCAAACCATTTACAAGTCTGTTTATCAGAACATTAGACCAATAACATGACACATATTATCATCATGTGAAAAAGGGTCTTGCATCATTCAGGCCCCATCTATGTGGTTCATGCTTCATTGAGTCCCCAGTAATGTGTATGTTTTACCGGGCTAGGAATAACTCATTTACAGGTCTTCATAGAAAAGAAGTAGACTAAGGTTGAAAAACTATAGCATGAAAAAAAGGCTATTAAGATTGAAGTGTGAGAATTTCAGGTGAAATAAAAATACAAACCTTTATTTTATATATTTTGATTTTTATTTGTGGAACCAAAATAAAAAAATATATCAGGTCATTGGAATGAATTTACAATGCCACAAATTCCCAAGGCTACAATAAATCCACTCCCTTCATAATATTAATGTGTTATCAATAATATTCTAGCATGTGTTTCTCCGTACTTCATCACCACTAATAAATAAATCATCCAGTTATGAACCAATATGTCCCATTCGATGCACATCCCTCGATTGGTCCTGGGGCCTCATCTAGTCCATCCAACGTTGGATAGATATGTCCATGCAAGGGATCCTAAACATTAGGATAAAAGGGTGTCTACAGATTTAAAACAAAGGCATGGATCAATTTGAGAAATTGAAATAATGGTGTAATTACATAAAACCAAATCCAAATGTTAATTTTTTTATCCAGTAAAGGGGGTGGGAGAAATAGAATAGTGTAAAATCAATGACCCTACCTTCCTGATGTTTCCAAGACATTAGGATTTCGAGGATCAAACTAGGTTGTGCCATGTCACCATGTAAAAACCTCAAACACCACACAAATAGAGTAGATTATCCAGTTTTCAAAAACCTGATTCAAAAATGATTTTTAGTACAAGGGGAAGAAACTAATAAATGATTAGAGAAATTATGTTGAACAATTTACAACTGTTTTTTCACCCATTCCCATCCTTGGATTCTATAGATACGTCACACTGTCATTTTAATAGTGAAGTGAATACAGATTCCCATTACCTCAAATGGATGCTGACCATGCCTATGGGTTGTACACCAACACTCTTGCAGGTAAACCAACCATCATTCCCACCAAACCTGTGGTAGAAAAATTAAATTACTTTTAATTGATTTTACCAATCAACAAATTCACTTGATGGTGAGAGGTGAGGTTTTACCTTGTTATTCAAGGCTATAAACCCATTATTCTAGTTATTTTAAGATAAGGATAGTAGGTAACTGAGAAGTCTCATGTCATTTGATAGAAAATATACTCATCTTATTGATTATGGTGTTTGCTTCGTTGTAGAAAACTTGAATGAGTAGAAATATCAGAAGTTGAAAATAAATAAAACACTATTAAGTCTAGACCACATAAGACAAGAAGTGATTAAATTAATAGAAATGAATAGAATAATATGTAATGGAACATTCTCAGGTTCCTTGAATACAAAGGCATATATTGCTACTCTATTCCATGGAACATCAACAGTCATATATGGGAGAGGGACATAGTTAGTGAATCTGGGATTGATATCACCCCTTTTATTTCTTGGAGTGGTCATTGACTTGGCTGGCATGACTGGTTACATGAACTCCAGCTTAACATCTTTGAACCTTTGGGAAAATTGAGAAACCATAGGCAGACATAAGAATCCATCAATTATTTTTTATTCTGATATGTCCTACTGGTTTCACCATATTAGGAAATATTCATAGAAACTAATCTAAATTCAGAAGTAGCAAGACCAATCTGGGAAAAAATATAACTCAATAAAATTATAACATCCTGTATCCCCAAAAAACATAATTAAATATATTTATTTCAAGAAGAATTACAGTGGAATATTTTCATGTAGAAACATATATATATATATATTATATTTAGAAATAGATAGAATCACTCATCTTCAAAATAATTTTGAATTTAGTTTCAAAGGAGAAACAAAATGTTTCTAAAAGTTTCACAATTTATGTATTTGAATATGAAAATGTTTCATCCTATAAATAATTCAATGTGAATTATTTTATGAAAACCATATTTATATGATATCATAACATTCTCCAAACCCATTCAGAGTCAAATATTTTGGCGACATAAGAAAATTCCCAACTACAGCATTCACAAGTACATCCATTATTCCAAAATATATCATAATTGATTCAATGAATCCTTGAATCATCCTGTTTGTGAACAATCCTATAAAATTGGAAAATTAGTTTACAGTTTTATAGATTTTTTTAATTGTTAATGTGGTCTACTAACATAAATAGAAATATAAATAGTATACAAAAATATGACTGGATGAATACATGTTGAGAATTAACATGCAGGGTACTCATTTCAAGGATGTATTGATAATTAGGAAGTATAAAACCCAGTCACCAATAACCAGTTCATATTTTTCATGGGCTAAAACAACCTACGACAATAACTTTAATCCCATATAAATAACAGATTAATTAAAATCATGATGAATGTATAAAAAAATATTAAACATATTGATTATGAGGTGTGCACCAATGATCCATAAATAACTAAAAATACAGTAAACTGTGTTACAAAAACCTCTGGCTTAAGGTCACAGGGAACAACAGTTAGAATCATCAAAACAATGGATTTTGCCTCATTCTCTATATATTTTTCACATCTGCAATAGAAATGTGATTGATTTTTAAAAGAAAAATATTGGTTTTGATGTCTAATACATATTTTGTTCATGTAACTAGTTTAATCCAACAATTGAAAATGAATAAAGAAAGATAAAAAATATTTATAATATCATTTGTTATATTGAAAATATGAATAAATACTAGATAATAGAATGAAATATATTATATAATTTGAAAATCTGTAAAACAAAAGTACTATTATAACATATATGTAAAATATTTTAGTGAACAGTAATAGTAAAAATTGAAGATATAATTTTCATTATATTAGGAGAACAGACATGTTTAATAGATCTGGGTATATAGAAATATAGGTGAAAAAATATTGTCTAAAATTTGAAATAAATGTTCTAATTATTGAATTGGGAAAACAAAAGTATTACAATCGCAAAATAAAGTGTATTAAAAAAATAGAAACACTAAAAACTGAATAGGGGAATGAAGCTAAATATATATGTTTTTAAGTATATCATATTGAAAGTGGAATAATTAATGGGTTACTATAGAGAAAATCAAGGACCACGATCGAACAATGCATCCACGGACTAAGATATATAAGTGATGAAGTTATCACACATTGTTATCGGTGTTGAGATACATGTGGAAGAGTGTATTATATTCAATTATTACCTGAAGATGAATAGGGGTTGACACCCGATGATACCCGATGAAAATTAATGGAGAGAGGATCACATGGGCATTCACCTCCATGAATAGATTGAGTCATGAATTGAGGGATTTATTGAGGGAGATAAGAACACTCGGTGCTGGTGGGAGAGGCGGAGGTGGGGAGAGAAGTCGCTGAGATGGAGGGAGAACTCTCAGGAACAATATTCAACAGATAATGGAGGTGTAAGTTTGAGTAACGATGGATATATGACATCATACAAAGAGCATATACTTACATAATAGTATTATATATGGAAACATAATTATTGAAACAAGAAACACTTATAGTGTATACAAAAGACTAACAACGAAGGCAATATACAAATAGTCAAAAAATAGATATTGGTTAAATAAGATGACTATCTGTGAATATATTATGAAAATATTATGTGATACAACTTATTAACTATATTACAATGAATGGGTATTTATGATTTTCTACAAAACTCTCATGAAATTCATTTAACTGTGATATATTATTTATTTTGAACTCTTATGGATTTGGATGATATCCTGGTATCCCTATTGGTGACCAATTTAAATTTCACGTTGAACCAAAACCATATATTTTTAAAAGTTTATATGAAAACAACAACAAAAATTGGTGTTTGAAAATTGAGGTTTAAAAACATATGAACATGTAGTTTATCTGCAATAGTTGATGGAATAGATATCAATACTTGATTTTTATCCTAATTTGTATCCAATAAAATCGAATGTATTTTTTAGTGGTGCAAGGAAATGTAAAGATGTAAAGTATAGTAAAAAAATTGTTACATATAATATGTTATATCCATTAATTTAAATAAAATTTAATGAAATAAATACGATATCTAGAATTCTATTATTCCATAGTATAAAAATTAAAACAATGTTTCAGAAGCCTACAAAATCATGAGTAGCAATCGAGACAAAATTGTAGACCCTGGTCATCTATTGTCTCTTGAATGGAAAAGCCACCAAATAAACGGATGGTTCAAGTTCACCTGAAAACATGAAAATGGACGATAATCATTGAACTAAAATCATAGGATAATGGATGCTAGTAATCATTCGATTGGACAAAAATAATGGAAGATAAAAACCATTGAGTATACAAAATATTATATTAGATGCAATGGTGGATAGAAGTTACATTAATCAGGTAATGAAACAATTTTATACAAATCAGTAATCAAGTGTGCATACAATCAATATGAGATATTATGCATTTCCAAAGCTTCGAAACCCAATAGTTTCACTTTCTTCCATCATCATAATGTATCTAGAGAAACCACCAGGATATAATAGTCTAAAAAAAATCACCTGTTTATCGCTTTCTAGATAAACCTTTGAAAAAATTGGGCCCCACTACATCTAGGAGTAAAAATATCAGGCGATGTAGGTCAATAAAACTGAACCCTAACATGTCTCAATAATGATCCATAATGGGAAAATGATTTTAAAAAACTATATATGCAAGTTATGATCGGGTAAAATTATACTAACCATAGATACATGAGACAAAAATTGGGGGCTGATGTTATGTCCAAGGAAAGGAATGGAATTAAATTGTTTGAAACAGATGAATTCTAAAGGAAAAAAATATGAAACAACATATTAAAATTGAAATAATTATAAAAAATGTTATCTGAAAATTTTAAAAAATAATATATTTTAAGAAACAAATACAAGCCTATATTTGGAAAATAGACTTGAATGAAAATATATGAACATATGAGAGACAAATATGAAGCTAAAATAAAATTTAATATATAAAAACTCCAAACTCATCATTCTAGCGGAACATAAACACCTCCACCATGGGATATTCCATGTGTGTTTTAAATGCTAGAGAGAATAGAAGCATGGTTAGAAATACTTCCATACTTTTATAATAATAAAATAGATAGGAATATAAATATAAATATAACATAAGCTATAAATAAAATCAATGTAACTATGAATTTAAAATCATTTATAGATCTTTGTGATCTAATGAAAATTCATGGATTCATAGTATAATTTAATATACTGTATAGTTGTAACTAAGAGAAGTAATGGTGAATTTACATAGTAATCCAATGAATAAAAAGATTAAATCATTAGATATAGTTTTCATGTAGATATTATGGATTTTGAAATCTTCAAAACCCAACACCTGCACATTTTTTCAGCATTTTAGTGTATCTAGAGAAACCACCAGGCTAAAATGTAGTCTACATCAATTCACCTACCTATCAATTTTCCAAGCATGCTTTTCCAAATTCAAACCCCACTACATATAGGAATAATCCTTTCAAATGATTTATAACAATAAAATCAAATCATCTCATCTGTCAATAATGAATCCTAAGGGTAATATGAAGATTAAAAAATATATATACAGATTATGATAGTGAAAAAAAATAGTTACCTAAGATTCAGGCGACACAAATCACGATCTGAAGTTGTATCGAAGGAATGGATCAATATTGTTTGAAAAGGATGGATGTAGAAGTGAATCATTAAAAGTAGATAGTTGAATCCCGATATCGGCCTTCAAACGTGAATCCCTTATAAGGATAAAGAGCCTAGGGCGAAGGTTCAATAGGTGAAGGATTTAGATGTTGAGGACCTGAATGTAGAGTCGTTGGATACGAAAGAGCCAGATGAGGTGGATTTTGATGAGTAACTTTCAGAAATCAAGTGTGTAATGGGTTTTCTCTTCAGACATCGTTGTATATGTAAGGGTTACAGATAATGAAAAACATAAGAATTCGATGGAGGATTCGTGTTGCGCTTCGAAAACCGATGCTGTAAATAATGGATGATGTAAACCAAATCAGGGGCATTGCACTTAGGGGAGCTTTGAGGAGATGAAATCAACCTAGAAGTGTAGTATGTGTGGAAAATCATCAGCGGGAGTGGCACAGGTTGGAGAGCATAATCTGGAAGGGGGTGGGAGAGGGGAATTGGGCAGGGGAGTGGAATCCCTAGGGAAGCTCACCGATGGAAGACCGACTACGGGGGAATCTGTCTTTAGTATCAACGATTAGCGGCGATTGAAGGAAACCCAAAGCGGGAAGGAGGTAATGAGGTAGCGTGGTGGATGAGAGAAATTCATTGTGGGACGATGGAATGTTGGAGCAAGAATATTGAATTTAAGGCAATGTGGGGGATTTGGAAGGTGACACGTATGCTTGGAGAAGCTAAGTTTAGTATTGAAAACAGATTTTACATTTTAATACTTATGTTATAAATTATAATTTAATATAATAGTACCATTTACACTCTCTGGTAATTAAATTTATATAGAAAATGTTTCAATGATATTCGGACTTCATTTCATTCTTTTGTGAAAAAACATTTCTTTGAAATAGATGTTTTCAAAAAAAATTAATTTTATTAAAAATATACTATGATTTTTTAAATATACACTAGACATTATTGTATTTTATTGAAAAATTTTAAAATTAATCTACTTAAAATTTTCCAAATATGATAATTATATATTTTTTTAAATGTGAATAATATATTTGTTTTATTGTACTCAACATATACAGATTTACCCGTCATCATGAATACGTGATTATTTTAGGATTGTAGTATTATTTAAATTGTTTATATTACAAATGATTTAATTTAAAATTATTTATATTATTCATAAGTGATTATTAAGTAAATGGGGTATTTTTATTACAATTTATTCCATATAGTGTTCTACAGACATTTTCTTCAATAATGGAAACCACTGATGTTATAGATTGAATCTAAATTTCATTTATATTTCATTCACATATATAAATAGATTAAAATCCCATAATATTAAGGTATAATATATTTCTCTAATATATCTATGAAATAGATTTATTACTGAATTTCTATTGACTATGATATGAGAAAATATTTTTCAACCCATTTATTTTCTTGGAAATATTTTACATTTGTTTCTTATGTTTGATTTATTTTTATAGAACACATAAATCATAAACATTCTATGATGGGTACAACCAAATATCACCATGTGATCCCAATATATCTTATACAATGGGTGATCCCAAATATCACTCTAATCCATTGTGTAATGTTTCTATTCGGAGGAGACATCATGTATGCATTTATAGAGTTAACATATTCCATTATATGACATTATCTACTACATAATATTTTCTATAAAGTTATCCATGGATGCTTTTTATGTTATATTATAATTTTCATCCATATTTCCTATGATTCAAAAATTTTATAATTCCTTGTACATTATATATTTATCCCATTTGATTACACTTGATCCTTTTGTTTCATGATTCTATGTTATTTTTATTATGATATAATGTAATTTCTCATGAGACATATATTTTATGATATCATGTTATACCATTGATTCATAAGTTGTTTTTTTCATTTTTCTTTCCTTATTAGGATTTTATTTTCAACCAGTTAGTCAATGTTTTCTGGAGGTTCTACAATAATGTTTGAGGATCTCAAAAGGATTTTGGAGCTCATTATACAGAATAAAATATAGTTGTTTAATTTTAGTCTCACTCTGATGTACAATGACCCTAATATTTCAATGAAACTATACCTCATGATTATTGGGAATAAATTTAATGGATTTTTATGTAATAAATAAAAAAATAATATGTTCAAAAGGTTTGGATAGGGATGATTTGACAAGCTCAGAGAAGTATGTTTTGGATGGGTATGAGGTTTGATTTCTTGGTTTTGAGGAACCTTGAGGATATTTATGGGTCATTAATGTGTGAATATTATGTGAGTATCTTGGTGTAGAGAAGTGATGGTAAATATTTTTCTTATTTTGGATTCTTATCCATTACTAGGGAACATCTTTGATGGGTACTACTAGTGAAACAACCATTATAGACAATTTGTTTAAATTCTATTGAGGTCATTGTGAAGGTATTTTGAAGGATTTATTATGTGTGATACATTGATGATATGGTGCATTTTATGGTAGTCATGTGGGAATGATTAAGGTATGGTTGGGGCTTCCATGATGTCGTTTTCCATGGGATTTTCTTGAAAGGGATACCTGAATTGGGTTTGGTTGAAACAATGGCCACGAATGACAGATTCTACAAGGTATAATTATGTTGTAGCATTGATTGTCATTTAAAAAGTTGGATACTAGTTTGAAGGATGTGGGGATGAAACTATAATGTTTTCATAAAGAATTTGGGAAATATTCACAAGAAATACAAAATTTCATCATTGGGGATGAAGAATGACTGTTGGTATGATTATATGTGAGTTTTTCATATCATCATGAATTTTTAATACAAAAAATATGGATTTTGAGGTCAATTTTACAATGTTTTGATGTAAAAGTATTTTTTTCGGAAACCCTTGTGAATTAGTTACTCTATTAAGGATTTTAGTAAAGATATGATATTTTGGGTAGTCTTAGGTATGGGTTCACCCAACTAGTTAATACTAGAAAATATAATCTTTGAAATCAATTTAAAATTCTATAGTAGCATTAGTTTCATTGAGTTTTGGGGATGACAATAGGATGGTTCATATATGGTCCTAGATATGTTCCCAATTGAGTATCTTTTGATGAATATTGATTTGTTTATTTTATTTGACAAATGATGAGGTATGAGACAATGTGATCATGTTTTGAGTATCTTTGTGTTTCATAAGTTGGTAAACTATGAGGAAAACTATCTATCAATGATTTTTGAATAGATCAGAAATGAACCATGGGAATGTCTTGGATTCAGACAATAATAATGTGATATTTTCACGTTGGTGTGTGAAGAAAAATGGGTTATGGATTATTGTTCGAGTATTTATATTTCTATAAAGGTAGGTATCATGAGGTTCATTATGTCACATGGAGTTAGGGAATCATATTTTTAAATATAATTTATAACACATTTAGATGCTATGGTTCTATGTGAATTCAAGGCATGATAGATCTAATTGATTCTCTATTGTAATTTTTAGTATGATAAGATGGGGTCTTTGTTCAATGTGTATTTTAAAATATGGTTGATTAAAGTGGGGGATCAAATTGGTATTTTCAGAGAAAACTAATGTTGTCATATCAGGTTAATGAGTGCTTTTATTGAATATATTCTATGATCTGGATACAGAGATGGTATTGGGTTCTGATGGATGGATTTGGTGTCGAGGGATAATCTTGGATTCTTCTATGGGATGATAAGAACCATGATGTGGAATTCAAAATGATCAATGGGTTTGAGGATCAATGTGATAGGAGAAATGTGAATTCTTATCTTGTATGACGGTTGGAATCACCCATTCCTTGTTTTTTGTTCCATTTATCTTATAATTTCATGAAGGATGAGGGTTCTATCATGGAAGTGTCATAATTTATGAAAAACGTTTCTACAATGTGAGGCATAAAATAAATAATGTATTAATTCATTTAACACCTAGTGAGTTTCATGATGCGGTGATTTTTGTGTAGGATTTTTATACACGAGGTTTAGGATATGAAACGTAGTGGTTATAGGGTGTAACACCCAGATAAAGACCATTAGGTATTGAGTTTTTTTGGAAATAGAAAAATCACTTACATATTTGTCACACTATGGTGAATAGAACCAAGCCATGCTGATGTCCATTAAATATTATGCTCTTTCCCCTTATTCATTGGCTGAAAGATTAATTACATTGTATAAGGTTCAATGAATTAATGGAAAACATTATATACGGGGCCTGAGAACTCATGTTAATGACTTTTTTTGTTTTGTGTGGGTGAGGTGGTATACACTATGAACCCCATATTTTCATCATGAATGATTAACCATGGTGGGATAATTCTACACCACAACGGTTTTTTCGTGGTGGTTTTAGCTTGACGATGATGAGTAACATCATATTTTGGTTGGGAGGCCCTACTATCCTGATGAACTTTGAGGTTCATTCCATAGTTACATATATTTTCATGAAACAATTCCTATCTCAAATTATTAATAAAAAATAAATAATAAATATTCAACATTGTAAAATCCTTAAGGTATTTTTCATTTCCATTATAGTTAGACAATTCCATATCCTCTCTTATATTCTTCTCTTTTTGTGGATATCTAAATCATATATTGACGAATCGATATTCCATCTAAATTAGAATGTTACTCTTGTAAATGATAAGTTAATATATTTTTTTTACTCAATGATTCATATTAATTATGTAATTTTTATAGAAAAACACTTATTTTTTTCCTAATTATCTAAATTCTCGATTCCTGGTGACATGGATGAAATGGGTCATAATTCTAGATCAGTGATATAAAATAATTTATGTGTGTTTAATCCTTCTCATTCTATAAATAACAAAATGTTTTTGTAAAATATATTCACTGAATGATCAGAAAGTTTTTAAGGATATGCTCTATTTATAAAAGGAATCTGGTCACTATTACATGGTCTAAGTGCATTAAACCAATAGAAATGGGAGGCCTTGATTCAAAGGCCTTTGGATTTTTAATCATATATTGATTGGGAAATTAATTTGGAATCTCATATAGATGGATAATTCCCCTTAGTTCTTATAGAATATATTCAACGGGTTTCTCCTCAATGGATATAGATATCACAACACATCCTCTATCTAGACATATCTTAAGCCTTCCTTTAGAAAAATCACATGTGACACCAAGTGGATTGTGAATAGGGATTCATAACTTAAATATTGGTATACCTAATGGCTGGATACACCATTTCATGACATCATAGATGTACATATTAAAGACATCCACATTCCAATTGCAAGCCTACTGTCACAAATTTCCAGGATTGATAGCTTTTCCCATCAGATGAGTCTGGAAATTCATAATTATAATTTTATGGACTGTGATACAATCATATGGAATCATAATTAGTAGGGAAATTTTAATGAAAAGGCGTTTTACAAAATTTAATGTGGTGATACTATCCAACCACCAATTTGGATAATGTAGTTTAATAACTCTTTCATTCAGTCCTCAAGGTTTGTATTCCTCTATAAAATCTTGAAAGGATTTTTTCTCACTCAGGATTGAATTAAGAATGGTGGATTTCATATGTAATCTATTTGCATTATCTTCTAGAATGATGAAGAGGACCTAAATAATTTTTTCATTGCATGTAACATTTCTCATACACATTAGAAATATATTATAATATTGTTTGATATGGAATTTGATAGGAACATATGGTTTGAAGAGTGCATGAAGTCACTGTGTATGGCTAATTATAGTGAGCAGGTTTTCCCCTTGCTACTTGCAGTAGCTTTGGCAGTGGTTTCTCACATCTGCAATGCATGAAATCATCTGTTGTTCAATAAAATGAAGCCTTAAATTAATGCACAGATGATGGCGCTACACAAGGAGGTTTATGATACCTCAGTTGTCCAATGTGGGGGCTTGTTTAACACGATCTAAGAGTTGAACATCCTAATATTGTTGGGTGTTGTAGGTAATCCGAGGAAATCGAGAATGGTTAAACACATTTGTTTTATACCAGTAATTGCGCTATGGTTTAAAGTTAATGTGGATGGGGCCACGATTGGAAATCTTTGCCCCTCATGATGAAGATGTGTTTTTTGTAATCATTGTGGATTTGTTAAGGGGTGTTTTTATCACTTCAATGGAATTATAATGGAATATGAGTCTGAATTATTTTCCATGATATATACTATTGACTATGATGTTTATAATAACCAGACACCACTTTCGCTTAAATATGACTTTGAATTCACTCTGTAAAACTTAATGTATAGGACATGGGATATACCATGGATAATTCTACCCCATTGGGTTGAGTGTCTCAACAAGAGTGGTCACCTCGATTTAGGTGCCTCCCACACATATCAAGAAGAAATCCAAGTAGAGGATGTGTCGTTCAAGAAGGTTGTTAGTGAGAATTTGTTTCCTTTTACAACTCTTAATTACTTTTATGTAACAGTTAATACTGATATGTGTTGTATGATCCACTCTCAGTTATGAAATTACCCATTTTCACTCTAACTCTTCTTTCATCTTTTTTTCATTTTAATATATTTTTATGTGTCCCTCTTTCTGAGGCTCTGATGCTATCATGGTATGTGGGGTATTCAAGCACATTCTTTGGGTTTCTTGAATGAAATTTCATGTATGTGGTAGGGTGATTTTTTAATTGTGTGGTAGTATAGGTTATGAACATTATATAATGATTTTTTTGTAATACACAATGTTTAGTGATTATGAATTATCCCTTTATGCATTTCCCCATGGGGTGCATCTACATGTAGGGATCCTATTATGCATTGAATTAGTTTATTTTGAATTAAATAACAAGGTTTAATGTCATATGTTTTTGGGTATTTTATTTGATTGGAGTTTTAGGGAGAGACTCTGAAATGTAAAAATTCATGTGTATTATATGTGTGGTTTGTTGGTTGTGATTTATTGACCATGTACCCCCATTTAGGGTCTAAATCATAAGATGAGTAGGTAATTTACAATACATATGTAATTGTGAGTTCTTGGAAGAAGTATCCTTCAGGACATGACACTTCTAGGTTGTGAAATTGTAACAACCACTTAGATACTTTATATTATTATTGCATGAGATGTATGGAGTGCGCGATAATAGAATTTTTTACTATTCAACCGAATAATGGGTGATAAATATGTATGTAGGAATTATGAGTTGAGTTTCCAGTAGTTGTAGGGATGGAGTGATACCCTACAAGGATATTGTTCATGGGAGTGGATACCTAAATTCCAAGAGATTAATATTAGAATAATTTTTCTAATAAGACCTCATATTACTATCGTGTTGTTGTGTAACTCTAGATATGCATCGGATGACTGATCATAGTGTTGTGGGTTATTTAATTAAATAGCATGTTGTTTTATGGGACATTCTCAAATGGTTCTCTAAGGGTGATATAGAAGAATGTATGGAAATATTCCTAGAAAATATTTTTATGATAGTTTCTTATTGCATATTCCCAGATTGGGATCTTATGGATAATGATTGGAATGGATTCTGAACCTCACCTTGATGGAATAGGTTCATGTAGGACCCTACTTTGAGAATGGATATAGCGGTGAGGTCGTGTATTTGAAGTCCTTTATCAGATATGGGAGTGAAAAATAAGATGTGTTTAAAGATGGAAATCTATGTTTGATCTCATGTTAAGTGATAAGATAGTGGAAGTAACAAAATTCAATAAGAAGGTACATTCTTTGGTCGTGATATGGTATATAATTGATTGTAAAATTTTATTTTACTAAAAAAGTGTTGGCATGATCCACTGTGGGTGAGAGAGTAGAAGCCCAAAATGTTGTTGTGGGGAAAAATGTATGGATAGAGGGTTGAGGATGAAACTTTTTATAATGTGGTTAAGTCTTTATATGGGACCTTACCCTAAGGTAGAATGTAATGTCCAAGAGTGTGCTATTTTTCTTTTCAAATAGAAGTGAGGCCATGGACTTGATATGTTATAGGATGTCTTATTACATTACTATTGGAAAATAATGGAGAGGATAGGCATCATGGCTTCCTTATTAGAACACAGTGACCTGACCTATATACCTATGAGTGTTTTCCTTAATTTTTATTTATAAAAACACATTGTATGTTATGGTACATTAATGGAACCCCATTTTTGGGGCTAAGGTGGGAATTAATTTTCTCACAATGCACTAAAACCCTAGTATACATAAATACCATCATGTTTTACTCCCACATAGTATTTCATACAATAAATATACCTACAATATTTATATGGATATATTTTAGACTAGCTTGATGAGGAAGAAATGTTTTATTATTTTTTATCTAATTATTCCAATTCAAATTTATTTTACTTCTATTCATCGTTTTAATTATTCATTTTGTATATTATATGTATGTGATGTTGGGTACCATACTATTATAACATGTTGCTATTTTATATTTTTTACTTTTTGTAACATAATTTAAATAATAACACAGATTATTATATGTGTTTTATTTATTTATTAATATTTTATTATATGAGATGATATTGAGATTATAGTTTTCCGACCATTGGTTATTCACTCTCAATGATAAATGGAATCCATTATTATATAGTGAGTCTTGCATGAGGTGTTGTGGAACTCTGTATAGAGTCTTCTACGGGTGATTTTACATAGAGAGTTACATTACATTCCATCTGTCATTGGTTTTGTAGCATAACGAGTAAGACTCGCTCACTCCCATCTTTTCATTCCTTTCCTAGTGCAAGAATCCTTAAATGTGTTACATTAGAAACAAGGAATATTCATTTTATATGACCTTAAACTATCAAACCAGAAGGATGAGGGTTTTGATACCAATTAATGTGATAAAATATATGCCTCTTTCACATTCAATCATGAAAATATTACCTTCCCATATATCGCCTTGGGAGGTGGAATTCCCCATGCATGATTGTTTTGTGGAGATAATTAACCAACCATTATTCCCAAAAATGAGTATTACTTCCATAGAGTGTCTCTAATATACTAAAAACCATGATCATACCCATATAAATCTAAACTCTGGGCATCCATGCAAAACACTATACCCAGATCATCCCCATTGGACTCTAAAATTTGGGTTTTTAAACTGAAATTTAAATAGTGGGTGTCCCCACAAGACTCTATATCATGGGATTCTCCATCAGAATCAAAAAATGAGTTCCCCCACAAGTACAAAAACAATGACTATCCCAACTAGAATATAAACCTTTACTGTCCAAAGAATATTGTAAACCTCAATTTTCCAATGAGATTCTAAAATGTGAGGACTTGATTTTTTGGCCTCAAAATGATTAGTTTCATTATAATCCTCACATTTAACCATCTCACCAACTATCAATTTGTGTGTTTAAAAAAAATCCCCCATTTACTACCATGTGGATGAGATAGTAACATCTATTTTAGCAATAAAATACATCCATAAAAATAGAAGGTCCATTAATTATAAAGATAGTAAGTGATGTTATTAACTTATTTATTCAAGTAATTAGGAACATTTTTATGTAGATAACCTAAATTTAAGATGGATTAATGAAAAAATATAGAAATATCCTAAATGGGTCGATTCAAACTTCAATCCCCTCAAATGATCAAATGATCTATCATCATCACCCTTATGGTGAAAGGAAATAATTCTTTGTTAAACAAGAACATGGGACCACATCAAAACAATATATAATATCAAAATGTACGAGCTGATAAAACAAGATTCACATATTATTTAAAAAATAACTTATTTTCATTCATTTGGTTCCATGGAAAAAAGGTTCATTTTTTGTCCCAATATATTTTGAAAAAAAAAGAATAAATTTTCATTAATAATATTTATCAAAATTCTGAAAATCATCCCATTAACACATTAAAAGAAGTACTATAAATATCTTATGATAAATAAACCCTATATTTTCAATAATTATGTAGTTTTACATTCATTGAATGAATATGATTTCAATTTTTTAAACCTAAAAACCATTACAATCAGTGAATACCATAACACTATTATTCTGATATTCACTTATCTTGTCTTAGTATTTAGTTTAGAATTTTTATCCAAAATTTTATAACAAAACCCGGATATGAAATTTAAATAATGGTTTTCCAACAACTCTCTAAATGTTTCAAACACAACTAAATCACCTGATTTATTCTCCTTAAACGTGTCACTAATTTTTTATACTCACTAATCACTCATATATCTTTAATCATCATAAAAAAATACTTCAATTAATTAATATGAATCATGAAATATAGCTATATGTTTTTAGTGTTATTAAATATGAATAAATTTATATAATAATTATTTTACATATTTTGGCACTATTTTTTCCATTAATCCTTGTTCTCCTAAAACAGACTATCTCATAGAGTGATATTGACAAAAATAGAATTCTCCCCTTAAGAAGCATATTCTACACATATGACAACCACCACCTAGGAACTATAAATCTCATTAATATATTTCTCTACCCATTGTGGTTTTTTGACATAACATTTTAATATATTCAATTTTCATTGAAAAGGACACATCGAATATATGAATATAGATATACATAAAATTATTTATTACATATAATGAATCATTTAAAATATCATGGAATAATAAAATATTATAATGTGCATTAATAATTGATAATTTATATTGGATACTTAATTTTCAAAAAAATCAAGCATTCATATCATTCACAATGCTATAAATAAATTAAAAAATTAACAAACCTTGATAATTATCAATATCATATAGATATGTAATATTTTGCATAGTGAAACTAGTATAATATGTGATATTAAAACATAAAATTAATGGGATTTGATTCTTCTTATATTTTAATCTTTTGATGGTATGAAATTATTACATTTGGATAATATAGTAGATGTATATTAATAGCTTTTAAATACTAAAATCTATTCTTTCATTTCTTAGATAATGTAGGTAAATTAATATAAAAGAATGATTTTTATATAATTTTAGTGGTAGTTGGATCAAAACATTTACCCATTAAATATAAATACAATATCAAATTCCATAAAACCTTGGTATTTCCTTTCTTATTTTACTTTGTTCAAAAAGAACAGTCCCAGATAATCGTCCCATAAGACAACACATCTATGTATTATTAGACTATGAGATATATATAGTATGGAAGATAAACAAATTATAAATTAATCAATATAATTTTTCCTTAATAAATAATTTTTTCCTTCAAAACGTGACATGGTTTTCAATATATAAAAAAACTATTTGAGTGATAAAGGTTTTGGGGAACTATAAAAATCATGGGGATAATTGAACAATTTATTTTAAATAATTTATAACATTGATCCACACACTTTAACCTTTTGAGGTCCATTTAAAACGTCTATATCATAAGTTTAGTTTATGAAATGAAGCCTTGTCTTGAAAAATTATATAAATTTTATGACCTTAGAAACTGTATCTAGAAAATATTCCATATGTTATGGAATAATTTACAATGAACTTAATCAAATTATTAGATTGAAAATATTAATTTTTATAATAAATGAACACTTTTTTACTATCCTACCATAATATATTAAGATGGTAAATTAATGGTATGTAATCATCAACGACATTTTCAGGGTTATCTGGTTTGGAAATCATTATATACTATATCATATATTTAATATCCATATTTTTTTGGGAAATGTAATTTATTAAAAACTTAATAAGGAATGATCTATGTCTTCATCCAATGATATAATATATTATCATCCAATCTATGAACTCCTATTATAATTTATTTTTATCATTACTTTTAAATAAAGGAAATTTTTAATCAATTTTATCTCATTGTGAGGAATTTATGGTTGATGTATTTTCCATTTGAATATATACTCATTGGTATTCAAAATTAACATATTGACATCGACTGAATTTTAAAATATATATTTTAAATTATAAATTATAAGAATATAAACAATAAAGATTCAATGTTTTTTGGTACATGTAATAAAATATAAAAATTATATATGGTGTTTATTTCAACATATACCATGATATCTCATATTTATGACATTATAATAAGGTTATATATTACAAAATATAGTAAATAAAGTCAATTGGTATGGAATTAATCTTTATATATCCTAATTCAATGAAATATTTCAATTTTAGAATTATTTGTATCTAGTCGACCACTGTCATTTAGAAAAAGTTCATTCAAAAAACTGCATAAATTTTATAATGCTATTATCTCTACATCCCTTACTATATTTTAGGTTATTTAATAAAAAAATAATGGATTAAAAACTAAATTTAGAATAATAAGTATACATATTTTGTCGAATCCTTGTATACTCTATTTTCTATTGATGTTTTTATAGTCTCCTAAACATTGATTTCATGAATTACCAAAACTAATTAATTAGATCTATCAAATTAATAATCTCCATCATAAATAGTTCGTCAATTATACTCTATTTTAAAATTAAGTCTACACATATTAAAATCATTGTAAATTTAATAATCAATAATACATTTGGATATGGGATTATAAAAATATGAAGAGATCACCCATGGGTAATAAAATAGCTCCACATTTTGAAAGTTATTTTTGAAAAATTCTAGGAAATCATAAAATCATATTTCATAATCATCACATGTTCATAATGAATTATTACAACTATTATTCCTTTTCACGAATAAAAACGTTTCAACATAGAATACAATTTATTGAATATTATAATCATAAATTCAAATTTATGAAAAATGGTAAAAAAATTTCCTAAATTAAATAATATATATAAAATAAGAGTAATCCTGAAAAAAAATTAGTTAAAAAATATCAAAGAATAATTACTCACAACATTGTACAAAATAATATTAATACAATATAATCTTGTTTAAATTTTAAAATATAATATGAATTATAATACTAGTAAAAAAATAATTGAAACATGAAGATAAAATGTTCTAGTGGAATATATATCTAAAATTTTAAAATATAAATAAATGAAAATATGAAATATAATGTAATACGATACATATTCTCCCCTAAATTATAAAAAACTATGATTATAATAAAAAAAATTAGTCCCTATATTTAAACTCATTTTTATAATCCTCTACAGAAGAAAAATAATTCTAATCACATGACCCTTGAGATATGGTTACCATTAATATTCATTTTTGATATAATTATCCCATATCCACCAAAGACAAATTGATTGGATTTACAATAAATAATAAATGATCTTTAAACCCTTAATAAACTTCTTTTTATATGAATATTTAACTCTATACTCAACTAGATCAATCGATATATTTACCATTATAAACATTGTGTGTTTATTAATAAAATCCAAGATCGGGAATTCATAGAAAATCCAATTCACAATCCCTTCTAAAATGCCTACATATCTATCTTTATTTTGAGGGTTCTGAGTATTTATTTTAGAATTCACATTACTATATTATTTACAACACTACGAAGGATCATTCATATCAAATTAATACCCTATAAATGCCTTCATATACCCTCATAAAGGTGAAATTAACACATGGTCATGAGAAACTGCCTAATGTTGTATTAGTTTTTACTCCTCAATAAGCAAAGGTTTATAACAATTATTTTCATCTAAACTCTCATACATAAGTATTTTGCCCTGAATATGAGTGAGGGAACATTGTTCTTATAACATATGTGTATTTAAAAGGCCATCCAACATTAAATGATCAACATTTGTTACATTATATGTATCTTTACGGTTTCTAATTACATTAAAAGAAATTATATTTTTAAATATTCTTTTATATATACTTTACAATTATCAAATTATTTTTAATTTATGTTATAAGATAAATTTTAAAATAATATCAATGTTTATTTATTAATATTTATATTATATACTAAAATATATTTAAGTTTTATAATATAACGTAATTTTTTTAATGTAATAAAATAATATTAATAGTAATACTATTAATTTTTCAGATATAAATATTTTCAAAAAAAATGACCTTTTTTTTATTTTTAATTCTTAAAAATTATTAATTAAAATCTAAAAAAATTAATAAGTTGAATATAAAAAATAAAAAAATTAATTATTTATATAAAATATTTTCTTCTCCAACTAATATACTGAAAAATAAAAGAATAATACATATATACATCTATAAGAAGACAAATATACACATAAATAAACAATTTTAATCTAATATTTCAAAAAAAAATACTAATTTAATATATTAAAAAATATAATGGAGGACCAAGAAATAGAAACAAACAAAATATACTTTAATATTGGAATTATAAAATCTATTTTAATATGAAATTTATAAATAATTTTAAAAAATAAAATATCCTTTAGTAGGTTTTTTAGGAACGATCAGATTTCATTTTTAATAGAATATTTTATATTTTAGTTATGAGGGGGATATAATTGATGTGAGATAATAATGGGGAGGGCTAACGATGGATGGTGGTATTCATAGATGAGTATGTTAAATGGTATGTTTAAATGATCGTGAGAAGAAAATTTTCATGATTTGGTAAGGAAATATTTTAATGATTCAATGATTCAAATTTTAATTTTTTTAATAGTTTTCAACATATATCATATTAATAAACACCAATAAAGAATATTTTTATAATGGATATAATATAATGGATATTTAAAATATATTTCATTTGATTTCAATTGTTGTTATATTATAACCAAGGTTAATTTTATTTGGAGTAGAAATGATCTAGGTGAAATGGGTGATAACTAAAGCATATATTAGTCAACATAGTTTAGAAGAGGAACTTCAAGGATGTAAGATGATGATGATGATGAATTATTTTAACTAAGGACTTTTCAATACTATAGATATAAAATATATATTTTATTCCTATAATATATTGGTTATTTTGGATATTATTTATAATAATCAAATACTTATGTTTTTTTTAAATATGAATTGTGCTCACTTAGAATTCATTAGTGATCAGGGTCATTGGATAGACCACAGATAATTGTAGTCCTTTTTTTATCATGTGGTATGGATAGTGTTGGATTTTGTGAAATTTTAGTGGATGGATTGTTTGAATGTTAGGTAGTAGTCTAAAAAATCCTTTCAAGAAGAATTTTTTTCACTGCCCAACCAATATGAAATACATTTTTGGATGGAGTTTTAACATGTTTTATCTAATTTTTTTTGATATAATTATTGTATTGTTCCATTATAAATCTGTGAGTTTGGAATTACAATTGATGGCCTATTGTGTAATGTTATCATTTAATCCATTGCATCTATTTTCTTCCCTTTAATGTTTTTTAAAAATATGTTAGAAGGTATATATAATTTTTTTCATCTGTTTTCATCAATTAGACTAGGTGATAGCAATGAACCCATGTACGTACACATTGACTATTGAAGTTTTTAGTCATTTAATAGAGAAATTTAGGTTTTAAATTATTTATCATTATCAAGGATATCTTTAAATAAGGATGAAGGAGGAATAAATAATAATGGATGATAAATGTGTCACTTTGGATGAAATAATTTTGTGGTGATTCATTTTAGATTAAAAAATATGCCAATTATTTTCATTGGGCTAATGAATTATTTTTTCATAATTTTAAAGATTACATTATGTTTGAGCTCTTAGATAATATTATAATGTATTTGGGATTAATGGATAACATTTTTGTCTATGAGTAAAATTTTATAGGTCATTCAATGATATAAGTTAGAAGGGATATTTCCAAAGTGGAATATCTACATGATTGAGTTTCATTTTCTTTGAATTGTCTATCCCCAAAAGTGTTTATTTCTTTATCCAATGAATAGGATGTAAATTATTTCTTAGATGGAATAAAAGAATCTCATTACAGTCTATAGTTTCTATGAATTTTTGAGAAATTATTAGAGCTTCATATTCAATTTCTCTTGGATATCCATATAATTTCTATTTTTTGACTATGTGGCACAAAAAAATTATACTGATGAGTTTCTAGAAGAATTTATATATGAAAAAATAAAATCATTTGTGAATTTATTCATCATTTGTATAAAAATAGAGTCACGTTTTGTGCCTTTAATGATGATTCCTTTATTTACATGGTTCTATTTTGAAGAAAAAGTGTGCAATTATTTCTTCTAGTTCACCATAATTTTGTAATCTTGAATATAATTATCCATCCTATGATCCCCATCTTATGGATTAAGTACTCAATTTAATTATTTTCGAAAATTATTTTATTGGTGAGTTATTTTTTTCATAGATCACAAGAGACATTAGTACATCTTAAATCAGTGGGATTGGAATTTGTGTCAGTGTATGTGGATGAGATTCTTATATGATTATGATATTTAGAGCATTTACACTCCATGAGATCAGAATGAGATAATAGATTCAATGAGAAAAAAGATTACAGGTGATGTTTTATATGATGTAGGATATTAGTTAGAAATATGTATGTATTTATAGATTCACATCATGTTATATATGTGTATAGTGTGGTGGTTTATATGTATTAAATGAATGTGTATTATCCATGTTTCAGCAGGCAGAGCTACATTAAGGAGATCATAAGGTTGATATGTGTAGGGATTTTAATGTCTATAATGATTCTCATAAGGGGTGATTAAAGGATGGTAAAAATCAGGTGTTGTTTGATTATGTTACCAGGGATCTGATATTTTATTCTACGTGTATTTAAAACCTCACCTACCATATTTCAACTTGATATATCCAAAGTGTGTCATGCCTAATGGCAGTGGTTCAAGATTATCAGCATTATCAAATATGTATTAAGGTTTGTTTCATTGTTATTGATACTATAGAATGTGTTTTATTCACATTTCTACAGAATTCATGGTTGAATTTCCTATTTTAGAGAGACATCTCAACAATCAGGGATCTTTTGAAGGACCCCCTCTTCAAGAGTAGGCATTCGATTTCTAGGATTGATCATAAAGATGGTTCGACACATCAAAACTTGATTTTTCATGTTTTATATAAGATTTCAAAGTATGTCATCCATATAAAAAAGTGTATATCATTCTGATATCATCGATTTGACTAGTCAGGTAGACCAAATGGACTTACAGATCAAATGTTATGGCACATAGAAGATGAATAATTTGTACAAAGGGACCTACGTCGAGGACCTACGAAGAGAACCTATGGGGAAAAAAACTCCATTCGACTAGCCCCCTCCGTGACTATAAATAGGACCATTGGGCACCCCATTTTAATGGAGAAAATTTTGGAAGAACTCCCAATGCTCCCATTGCATAGTTAATATACCTAGGTTCTCATGAAGTCCCACGTAATTTTATGAAAGATGATAGAAGAGAGAATTAAAGGGTGGAAAGTGGTTCAAAGCCACCTTGGGGTCTATAACATATGGAGTGGTGCCATGGAATTTCCCCAAGTCCCTTCACTCGGAACCTACACGGAGACCCCACAAGACACACCTTATTAGAGCACCAATGCGCAGAACCTATACGATGCACCCCCACTCAAGATCACTACAGGCTCCAGTCCTAACCCTTAGGGATGATATCTTTTCATCTGTCATTGACCTTGAAGAAAAATTGTTAGTCACACCATGAGCTTTTCGAGTCTGGGTGATACCATTTTCAATTATGCCCTTTATGAGGCCCCATATACAACCTTGAAAAAACATGATTTGAGATGCTACACTAGACTCAATGATGTTCCTTGAGTCAACATATTCATCTTGGTACCTTTAAAATGTTATGAGTTTGGAGTATTCTTATGTATTCATTGAGTTCCTTGAGTTGATATATTCCTCAAGAAACTCCTCAAGCATCATCACCTAACTCTTACGCCATGCGAAATATCAAATGGGCCTCACCCTTAGGACTGATACCCAACCAATCGAAAATGGGAATCCACCTTATGAGTAAGCTCCAACCAATCCTAATCTAGGAATACTCCTTAGGATTAATCCCTTACCAAACCTAAAAGGTCACTCCCACCGAGGTAAATCCCTGATCGTATGAGGATTGAGCCATATGACCCAAAATGTCATCCCTAATTGATGGATTCATTAATGCACACACTCTTCTATGACCTCGTCCACCCTCTCCGCCATAGAAATACCCTCTTCTACCATCTGAGGTTGAAATGTGTAGTTGTTTTTGTTGAATATTTGGAATCCTCTTGTTTCTCACCTCGATCATGACTCACGTGGGCTTAGTTATTTTTCATGATTACAACATTTTCACATACCAGGAATGAACTATGAGAACTCTGATTCCCACCAAAATTAGGATACATAGGTTCCTTCTTAGGGCCCAATCTCACTGGTTATCCTATTCAGGAATCCAGCCTTAATTCTCTTAATTTGGGCAACCTCCATAAGAGTAAACCCCAAATTAAGCCCCAAAATCACTAAGGAATCCTTTTTAAGAAGTAAACCCAAACTCATTTCTCTCAAATAACTACAATATCTTATATGAAACATATCGATCATCATGGTATTTTATTCCCATCCATATAAGATATGTTGGAATCTTCATTAAGGATCAAACCAAACTCTTAAAATAAACCATTTTCTTCTTGGGATATATTCCGAAAAGGGCCTAATGTAACTAGGGTACCCATATTCATTCCAGGTTATTTGGCCTACATAGTCATAAACCCCACACTAAACCTCAAGTAATCACCTTTTACATAAATGTCTTTACCACATAAAATTAAACTATATAGTCAGTTCCTTATCACATAACACTAAAAGGAATTATGTGTCTAATTTTACACCACTGAACAATGAGGGTTCTGATTCCTTTCCCAAGGATACGTAGGTAGCCCATTTATGGGTATGATCCCAACATCAAAACAAACAATCATCTCACTAGATGACCATAAATTCAAGAGTTCCCCACTGAGTGGATTAAACACTACTATCATCTTAAAAATGATTAAAATAATCTCAAAATTGATTATGAGTTGATAACATTGATGGATAACATTGAATACATATGGATTTCTCTATTAATGAATAACCTCAAATACATATCGGTGATTCTAAATTTTACACATGCTAATAATTTATTGAAAATTCCATGGAAAACCTATGTTATACATGGTAAATTAATATGGATTCATGAAAATATCTCAAATATATAAAGAGGGTCCCTGAGTAGATAATTATTCTCCCCAAAAGGGTGTGATGTGTCTGGACACCCACCCACCATAACATTGTAAGTTCTTAAGTATCATAAGTTGAAACATAAAAAATGCATGCCTTTGGAATAAAGGTCACATTTGGATAAAGATATGTTTTTTGTTTCTATCTACCTAAATAAATCTAATGGAAACCACCTAAAAGCATTGATTCTTAAACTATAACAGACATTCCTTGGAACAACAAAACAATTGTGTTAACTATATCAGTCCTTGAATATTTCATAATAAATCTAGCTATCCTATTTATTACCTTATATGTATCATAATCTAAATGGGATGCTCTTTAATTGTATTTTATAAAATATTTCTCCTTGAAATATTAGTTGATATGATGGAACCTCGTCCATTGTAGACCAATTCATAATTATGCCTCATTTCATAAACATTACAAAGGTGAGTTTTGTGGATTATTTTTTGATTCTCGATGTAGATGAGGAGGAGAGGAATCATTTAATTCTAAGGATTATTATATCTGATTGAGGCCCTTTATATACATTAAGTGAATGATACATCACTCAGAATAAATTTTACTCATAGTTATAACATAGTATGTCTTCTCGTCCTTTGAAAGAATATAAAACATAGAAGATAATATATACACTAAAGGACATGTTGTATTCATGTTTCCATAATTATAATGGTTCATTGTAAATAAAATTCATTTTATAATTTTTATATATAATGATATATATCACTCATAAATTGTTATAGATCGTATTGAGGCATTGTATGGGTGTCCTTTTAAATAATCATTGTGGAGTACTAAGGAAATAATGTTAAGGATTCATGGATAATATTAGATTTTGAGTATTATAAAATTATAATTGGAGATTTTTTACTAAATGAATTCTACTTTGGAATAATATAATTCATATATTTATCATAAAATGATACCTCAAATGTTTTAATTATAAATTTTTTATTTTTAAAGGTTTATTCTCATAATATATATTGGTGATTTACTATAATTCATTCACGGGGATGATGAATTTTTTTGTGGTTTCATATTTATTAGTGCTTGAAAACAAAATATATAATTATCATTTCATTTATGATATCAATCATCTAAATAATTATCATTACAATTAATCAGAAGAAATTTATTAGGTTGACTTTGTATTATGGGGAGAATATTATATTTTTGGATCTACTTAGTGTGATATCAAATTATTAGGAGAATGTGTTATAATGTCACATCATTAATTTGGTTTGTGTATTATGGGGTA
Organism: Viscum album; assembly: GCA_963277665.1. Classification (NCBI taxonomy): domain Eukaryota; kingdom Viridiplantae; phylum Streptophyta; class Magnoliopsida; order Santalales; family Viscaceae; genus Viscum; species Viscum album. The sequence continues at coordinate 138,364,576 of OY728131.1, forward strand.
CCAGTGGATTATAGGAATGAAAAATGGAATGAATGTTATATATGCATTCTATATATTCCATGTTATTTCAGAATTAATATATTATATTAATTGTGTAATTTTTTTATGCTGATAGGGTAAAAGTCCCTCCCTCTCCATATTTTGTGTAATGTTTTAGTTCTATGTTGGAGGGACTCATATATAATTTGAAATTCATTGAATATTTTTATTTAATGGATTATTTATTAACTATTAATATTTTTTAACCTCTTTTATGAGAATCATTTGAATAATATCGAATATAGAGGAGCAGTTTTTATTATTCGTTTATATTGTTTTTTGAGATTTTGGAGGAATCTAGTGTTAGTTTGGAGAATATTTGAGATTAATTGGACGAATTATAATATTCTTCTTAATACCAAGTAATTTATTTGACCCCATTATATAACTTTGAGTCAAGTCTCGCAAATTTTGTTGTTAACATGGATGATAGGATATTTTCTTGAAAAGTGGGTTTATATTGGATGTGGTCATTTTGGGGGAAGATTATTTGATGGGTTGAAAGATATTCATTGATAAATAAATGGTATTTATATTACTAATCATGGTATAGTGAATGAATACTAGTTTCCCATGGGTGTAAAGAAAATTCATGGTTTTACACAATGTGATGATGAAAGACATAGTGGACTGACATTATGTCAGGATTTTTCAATAAATATTTTTGAAAATTGGAGTACACTTACATGGATTAATAGTCCTTTAATCATTTTGTTATATATCTAAAAGGTAAGGATATAAAAAATATATTTGGTTATATATTCATACATTATGGTTTTAATAGAAGGTGTTTTTAATAAAAGAAATGAATGAAATGGTTTATGAATGGTTATCCATTTTGAAGGCCATGGTTTTCAAATTTTCATCGACTAACAAAAAATATAGTATGTATTAGAATCATAATTATTAATTTAGTTCATGAAAAATTTATTGTAAATTTGAAGTGACTTATTATAATTTTAGGTTTCAATTATTTTATGATAACCTATGTTGTATGGAGGCTAAATCTATTTGATCTTGGATGTAATTTTCTTCTATTGGTCCCCATTGATTGTGAAACTGATTTCCTAAAGCAATTAAGGATATATTTTTTCTATTTTTCTTTTTTCAGATCACTTTTTTGATCTTCATAGAGGATATATAATGGATGGACATTGGTTTTTATTATGTTTTGGAAATTTTTTTGATATTCGGTTAATGTTTCTTAGGATTAATGGTGAATTTTAGTTATTTTATTAGTGATTTATCACCGATTATTTACCTTTAGGGTTTGTAAATATTTTAATGTCATTATAATCAATTCATCCATATTATATAACATTATTTATATGTTAATATATATTTCCCAAGACTTCTCTTTAATTGGGTATAGATATAACAATTTTATACTAATTGATATAAAAAAGGATAGGTTTTTTGGAAAATGTGCTCAGATGTATTACATGTTTTTATTGTTATCCTTTTTCATATTATGTTTTATTATTTTGATAATATTGTTATTTTGATTTTTGGTTGTAACTATTTATATGTTGATATATCCATCAAATTGGTCAGAAGATTTTTGTATGGTAATGGTAATGGTATATAGGGTTCTATAAGTGGTAAAACATTATTATAATTTAATGAATGATTTGAGGAATAATTATAATATATGGTAATTGAGTTATTATTTTACAAAAATGATAAATTTTTTAATAATTGTAATCGGTTTCATTTTTTGTTTGGATAGATTATTTTCAGCGAAGAGGGTTGACATGATCATTTCATAGATTTTTGATGATATGGTTTGGGGATGTTATTATTGTAATTGATTTAGACTCTAATGATTTTGGAATTCTACTAAAATAAATTTTATTAAAATTAATTATATGGAATATGAAGTTGTTTTGAAGAGTAAATTATCTGGTAAAATTGATAAATATGTATGTTTGAAATATTATAAGGTAATTAAAATATAGATGATGAAATTGGGGATGTTATGTTGAAAAATATTAACATGGATTATGAAATAATGTGGTCTAAAAATGGTTTACATAAATGGAAATGAAATAAGTGTAAGGCCCCAGCCTTAAACCTTACATAATATTGAATTAAATTAATAATTCAGACCGAGGATCCTTTCAGGTTTAGAGTTTTAGAAAATTTGGAAATAACTATTACAACTCAAAAGATTACACAGTAGAAACTTCTACTAAGTTTCCATAAAATAAAAACTCATAAAATGAAACATGTCTTGTTCCATGTTTTAGGTAGCATGACATTCCCTTGATCCCATCCTTGACACTATTCCACGTTAAGTCCTATGAAAAACATTTCAAAAACATGGGATGAGCATAAAAAGCTCAGTAAGGGATTCAAAAAGAATGAAAACTGTTAGTTTCTAAAAACAACAAGTAAACCATGTATACTTTATCAAAGTATAATTTTCACCTATTCAAAGTAGTAAAAACTCTTCACTGAATAAAAGTTCATTACTTACCCTTCTGTAACCAAAATATTACCATAAAACCTATATAAAGATCACATAACATATAAAGGTAACTTGGGACATAAACATACTTAAATGGAATAACTATACGGTCAACTTCCACGCATACTTAATGGAATAGCCATACGGCCGACTTCCATACCAAATGTATTGGAGGTTATAACGTAACCACCCGTCCTGGTATTCACGGCACCACCCGTCATATGGTTTATCACGTAACCACCGGTAAAATGTCCAAGTACCATCATTACATATAAAATATTTAAAATATAAACATTTCAATAACAACATTTCATTTGCAATCACAATAATTAATTCCCAGATATTGAATTAATCAATCCATTTTCATAAACAATTCAAAATAGATTTTTGAATCAAAGTGTCCCATACCATTTTGAAGCTTTTAATGGAATTATAATTTTAAAACATTAATTTTCATATAAATAAATACTGAAAACTATTTTGAAATCATGGACATTAAAGATAAAGATTTAGAATAATAAATCTTTAAAACATTTAAAACGATATTTTTGTTAAATAGTTTTTAACAAAATGAGAGACACTTGAATACAAATAATAGCAGAATAACATTTAATCCGAACATTATAATATCATGAGAATAATGGGATTCGTGATATAATATGTCAAAGGACAGTATACACACCATATAAGAGTGAATTGGTGTATAACAACAATGAAGTCTCAAAAGAAATGTAAAATGTGATGAAATCCATTATAAAGAAGGTATCCTAAAATTAAGGATAAATCAATCTCATAATTATGTGTGACATATATAAATACACCCAATATAAGTGGATAATAATTGTAATACAATCAAAGGTTATTCACACATATTCAAAGGATGACTTATTCAATAACTACATGTTGAACCCAATGAAATCGAAATTGGGTTAAGAAGTTCCCTCGGTAAAATTCGATAGCCTAATGGCATCACATAAAATTTACATAAATAAGGATATACAAGAACATATCCCAACATAATAGCTTGTGAAATAAAAGACATAACAAAAGAAGTCTTTTAAAAATGGGAGGGTGAAAGGTCCCCTTACCGAGTTGGGTAACTTTCGAAAAGTACACCCCATGGAAGAAGGGTCATAAAATGAAGATGTAAATACCCATAAATGAAATTATACTACACAAAGTGTATAATAATGAGTAGTAAATACACCACTCAAACGAAATAGTGGAAAATGAAGCATAAATCTCAGGGCAATAAAAGTGAGATGAAAAATCCCTTACGAAAACTCGGCAGCCTAACGACGCCACAAAAATGGATTGATGAGATAAAATAGGGTATCTCATCATATTAACATAACGTTTACAGAAATAGAAATATAAAATAACATCCCCCAACATAACAATGAGGAGCTTAAAAGAAGGGACATAAAGTAGAGTACTTAACAAGAAAGAGAGAGGTTAGATCTCTTACAAAAATTCTGCAGTCTAACGGCGCCACTCAAAACATCCAAAATGGATTGATGAGAGAGAATAGGTTCTCTAATCATATGAAAATAAAAATTACAGTAAGATTAATATAAAATAACATCCCAATCACAATAAAGATGAGCATAAAAGCAATGGCATAAAAGAGTGTACTTAAAAAGAAAGAGAGGAGTATGATCCCTTACCTCGTGTCCGACATGACTTTATCGTTATTTAATCTCATGAATAATAAAATTTGTTCAATTTATAATTGCATAAGGACTCCTTTAAATATTATTATTCAGTTCATATCACATATTATAATTTTATAATAGTTGGTTAATAAAGTGAGTTCGTATCAGATGTTTTTGTCGATGTTCAGTACATGAGTAAAAAATTGAACTTGTTGGAAAAGAATTTTCCATGTAGTTATAGGTAAATCATCTCCAGAATAGTATTTATGTTTTAAATATCATATATATCCTGTATATATTCATTTTATACTATTACATAGCATTTGGAGATAAAAAAAATTAAAAGCACCGTTCATGTAGACGGTAGGCCCTACGTACACATGAACGCTACATTCATTTTTTGCTATATTAATGGAATTAAAAAAAATGAGAGATATATATATTATAATTCCAGATTGATACCCATACTTTAGATGTAATATATTACATATATATCCATTATATATATGTATGTATAATAGTACCTAACATTTGGAGAAAAGAAATGAAATGTATCGTTCATGGAGACGGTAAGTCGTACGTACGCATGAACGCTACTTTCATTAATTTTTTTTGTATTCAATTGAATGAAATAATAAAGGTATAAAGTTATACTATAATTACAGTGGGATAACATATTTAATACCATTAATTCCATCCTTTATACGTCCCACATATGGCATTAACGAATCAAATCACTTTGAGGTGGCGGTAGTCCGCACTTCTTAAAATGAAGATATCATGTTTACCCATAATGGAAAAAAATAAAGGTATGCCATAAATTAAAAATAAAGAAGCTTAAGGAAAAAATAAACTTATTATATATCATATATAAATATAGTTACATCTTAATGGACACCTTTGAAGGTGTTAAAATAATGTTGAACAATCATCGTTTCGGGAGGCAGAAATTTTCCATCCACGGAATCAGTATGTTCTTTAACCATTAGATGTAGGTGTGTGAAAGTGTAGCTCGAATCCTTCTTATAAAAACATCCTAGTATATTTAAGATACTGGATTTGTTACAAAATAAATTAATAAAAAGAGTTTAGGGGGTTGGAGCAGCAAAATAAAACAAAAGGACACAAGTGAAGACATTACCTTTAAATCGGGTAACTTCATTTGATTTGAGCTCAAAGGCTTCCTTGGAAAGGCTTCTGCCCAATGTGAGGCTTCAAGGAGTTAGAGAGGGATGTGGAGAGATGAAATGGGCCGGGGTTGGAAGAGCCAAAGGCTTTGAAAGTGTGGTTAAAGAGGTAGATGTGGGGGCCTTTTATAAGAGGAGAGGAGGGGCACTCTTGGAATGTAAAGAAATGTTACTTTATTTGAAAATGAGTATCGGATTTAAAAGGTCCCACATTTATAAAATTCAAGGATAAGGTGATAAGGGTTCGAAATCCACCCATCCAATAGGTTTTGGACATGTTTAGGTCTTAGATTTTACATTATCTTTCCATTTTATTTAAATCGTTGAACAATGAGGTCATCACTGCATCATCATGATGTCATAAATACTATAATTTATTTTATGTCTAAAAATTATAAAAAAAATACTATGATGTAGGAAATACTTTTATATTTCCATTGATTATTTATAGTCAAATATATGACTTGTATAACCCCATGTAAAAAAATTGTTTTAGTAAAACATCTCATGTTTGTGTCATTTTTACTTTAACATTAAACAAAAAGATATTTATGTCATTTTCCATCCAAAGTGTCTCCAGGGGGTCCCCATGTTGACCCATGGATTGTCTTGGTCTTCCATGACACATCCAATGAGGGTAGGACATGTTTCTATGTCATTTCATTTTATTAAAACCTTATTCTTACCTTAAACTACACTAATTACCTCTAATCGCGATTAAAAACTTAATAAGTTACTATTCACCAAAAAAATATTTTCATCCCATTGAACCACATTTTACTTCTTAATGACAACCATGTATGTTGGATTTTTGAAATTCAAAACACATTGATTGAAAAATTTCATTTAAATGGAAAATCAGTTTTTATAAGTACCACTTAGTGGTTTCATTATTCATCAAAAATTGAAGTTTTTCAAAAAATTACCAAAAGTTCACCCTAAGCTATATTTGATATTACAAATTCAAAAATTATTTCTATTTTAAAAAATTCAGAAAATATAAGTTGAATTAATTAATTTAATAACTAATTCTCGCTGTCAAAACAAATAGCGTGTTTTTATGAAACAAAATGTATCAAAAGATTGGCACTAGTTTAGGTCTGATTTCAAGGTGAAATTAATTCCAAACACCACTATTGGATTTAATGGTAAAAATATATTCCAATTTCACATTAAAACCAATTCAAAATATAATATAATCTTATAAATAAATTATATTAATAGAGGATTTGAATTAAAATACAACATTTTTCACTATTCATTAAAAATTGAACTTTTTCGGAAAAATACCAAAAATTTACACAAAGTAATTTTTGATGTCCCGATTCTAAAGAAGAATATTATCTTGTCAAAGATAACACATAAAATTGTCAAAAACTGGAATTAATAGAGGTTCTCCATCAAAAGGCTGTTAAACGACCTTTTAAATAATATTAGAATGTTTACGCTTAAAATTGGATTCATTTGCATTTTTAATCCTCTAACATATATTGTAAAAAGTAAAAATATTTGAAAAACATATATAATCATTTTGTAGTTAGTTTTGTTAATTCCCTCCATTATAACGGCTAGGAATTAACTACTATTTAAAATAAAATTATATTATTATTAGAGTGCAACGTAAGATTCTCAAGATACTCGTTGTTTCGTTTTGGGTACGCCATCGAGCATAGAGTCCCCTTTAAAGTCATATTAATATTTTATTCACAAATATGGATAAATGTGAAAATGTCATACTCTTTATTTACCTGAGGTGTTACATCCTTCCCCCCTTTTGGGAATTGCGTCCTCGCAATTTTATAATTGGGCTCAGAAACATCCTTGAAAGGCCCACATCGGAACAACAGTCGGTAAAACAATCACTTTAAAATAAAGGGAGAGAAGTACAGAGGTCACCCAAGTTAACCCATACTATGATTCCATGTAGGAAAATATGGATATGGAAGAAAAAACAAAGGGTCATGTTCTGATGGAGAGTGATAGTAAACGTGTCTAGGAGAAAGTTAACCATAAGAAAATCACAAACTTGTGATGAGTTAAATGGTATTCGATTCGCCAGTAGGAAAAGTTAATATACAACATTTTTGTTCTAAGTTAATTTTTATTTAGGAATTTATTCATAGGGAAACATAATTACTTATCATGTTGACTTTAAACTATTACTATATTCCTTAATCAAATTCATATTTTCTCCAAAAGATGATTATTTAGGAAGACTTTTTCGCATTAAGAGTACTATAATAAATTTCTAGAGAATCACCTAATCCACAATAGAGAACTATATACTTCCCATGTTTTTAGACTCTAACCAAAACCAAAACCAAAAAGGTTAGTACAAGATCAGATAATCCAGAAAAGGATAACCCTTTATAAAAAGAAAATATATTATTAATCTCCAAAATTTGTCCATCAAAACCCAAAGTTCAATGAGGACTATTTGATAATAAATTTTCCCATAAAATTCTTCAAAGTAAACCAAACTAAGATTGAAACCCATATATTTGAAGGATTTAGTCACATAGTCTTCCAAGTTAAATCGCAAAATTTATCTCCAAACAACATCAGTTTCTCTTAAAGTCTCGTATTGAAAAGTAATTAACCTAATCACATATCCTCTATGATAGGTTAATAAATTTCCATAGATAACCCAAAATCAAATTACTATTAATTCATAAATTCATCTAACTAAAAAGAATCAGTCAAACTAACCAGGGAATTCACGTAGTCCAGTGGTAGGCGATAAATACCAGCCGCACTTTGGTTATGGGTTCGATTCCCACAGCTTTGTCTGACTCGACGGGTTGTCACATGGTCTGCGTGTTGTCCTTTTTCCAAAACTATATAATTTTAAAACATTCCCCAAAATGAGATAAAATCTTCAAAAATAATCATAACATATTTTAACCTCAAGTTTATCTCATGCCTTTCATTTTCCATCATATCATATAATAACCCATAATTACCTCAAAAGTAAGGATCATATAAACTCTAATGGTTACCTTTATAATTATTACCTGAACTTCCACATCGATTGGTCATCCCGTACATGATGCATTACAGAACATACCAAGGTTCAAGTGGTTGATCATGACTCCTTGATGGATGGTATAGAACAACCAGGAGTTTCCTCATTGAATCCCCCATTTTATCTAGTATCTTAAACAGAGAACCACCACAGTTTCCTTAAAACCTGTTGTCTCTTTGGTGCATGCTAGATCCATCCATTCACTAAAAACAGAAAGGTCAGTGTGAGTATATCAACAAAACCATCATGTACTAATGAGGAAGATAAACACTAATATATACTTACTCATTCACTTTATCTAAAACTAGGACTCTTTCTGAAATCCTAAACATTATGGTAATGTCATTTATGCTTAGAGGATACCCTAACGTTTAAAGTTATCTAAACCAACCTTTGATACCAACTGTAAGGCCCCAGCCTTAAAACTTATTTAATATTGAATTAAATTAATAATTCACATCGAGGATCTTTTCAGGTTTAGAGTTTTAGAGAATTAAGAAATAACTATTACAACTTAAAAGATTAAAATGTAGAAACATCTACTAAGATTCCATAAAATAAAAACTCATAAAAAGAAACATGTCTAGTTCCATGTTTTAGGGAGCATGACTTTCCCTTGATCCCATCCTTGACACTATTCCACGTTATGTCCTGTGAAAAACATTTCAAAAACATGGGATGAGCATAAAAATCTCAGTATGGGATACACAAAGAATGAAAATTGTTAGTTGCTCAAAACAACAAGTAAACCATGTATACTTTATCAAAGTAATACTTTTCACCTTTTCGAAGAAGTAAAAACTCTTCACTGAATAATAGTTCATTACTTACCCTTCTGTAACAAAAAGATTACCATAAAACCCATATAAAGATCACATAACATATAAAGGTAACATGGGACATGAACATACTTAAATGGAATAACCATACGGTCGACTTCCACACATACTTAATGGAATAGCCATACGACCGACTTCCATACCCAATGCATTGGAGGTTATAACGTAACCACCCATCCAGGTATTCACGGCACCACCCGTCATATGGTTTATCACGTAACCACCCGTAAAATGTCCAAGTACCATCATTACACATAAAATATTGAAAATATAAACATTTCAATAACAACATTTCATTTTCAATCACAATAATTAATTCCCAGATATTTAATTAATCAATCCATTTTCAGAAACCATATAAAAAAGATTTTTGAATCAATGTGTCCCATACCACTTTGATGCTTTTAATGGAATTATAATTTTAAAACATTAATGTCCATATAAATAAATACTGAAAACTATATTGAAAACATGGACATTAATGATAAAGATTTAGAATAATAAATCTTTAATACATTTAAAACGATATTTTTGTTAAATAGTTTTTATCAAAATGAGAGACTCTTGAATACAAATAATAGCGGAATACCATTTAATCTGAACATTATAATATCATGAGAATAAATGGATTCATGATATAATATGTCAAAGGATATTATACACACCATATAAGAGTGAATTGGTGCATAACAACAATGAAGTCTCAAAAGAAATGTAAAATGAGATGAAATCCATTATAAAAAAGGTATCCTTAAATTAAGGATAAATCAATCTCATAATTATGTGTGACAAATATAAATACACCAAATATAAGTGAGTATTATGTTTAAAACAATCAATGTTTATTCACACATATTAAAAGGATGGCATATTCTACAACTACATGTTGAACCCAAAGAAATCGAAATTGGGTTAAGAAGTTCCCTTGGTAAAATTCTACAGCTTAACAGTGTCACATAAAATTTTACAAAAAGGGTTGATGAGAGAGATAAAGGGGATATCATCACTTGAACATAAAATTTACATAAAAAAGGATATACAAGAACATATCCCAACATAGTAGCATGTGAAATAAAAGACATAACAAAAGAAGTCTTTTAAAAAGAGGAGGGTGAAAGGTCCCCTTACTGAGTTGTGTAACTTTTGAAAAGTACACCCCATGGAAGAAGGGTCATAAAATGAAGATGTAAATACCCATTAATGAAATTATACTACACAAAGTGTATAATAATGGGAATTACATACACCACTCAAACGAAATAGTGGCAAATGTAGCATAAATCTCATGGGAATAAAACTGAGATGAAAAATCCCTTATGAAAACTCGGCAGCCTAACGGCGCCACAAAAATGGATTGATGAGATCAAATAGGGTCACTCATCATATTAACATAAAGTTTACAGAAATATTAATATAAAAGAACATCCCCCAACATAACAAAGAGGATCTTAGAAGAAGTGACATAAAGGAGAGTACTTAACAAGAAAGAGAGAGGTTAGATCTCTTACGAAAATTCAGCAGCCTTACGGTGCCACTCAAAACATCTAAAATGGATTGATGAGAGAGAATAGGGTCTCTCATCATATGAAAATAAAAATTACAGTAAGAGTATTATAAAATAACATCCCAATCACAAGAAATATGAGCTTAATAGTAATGGCATAAAATAGTGTACTTAAAAAGAATGAGAGGAGTAGGATCCCTTACCTCATGACTGACATGACTCGATCGTTCTTTAATCTCCTGAATAATAAAATTTGGCCAATTTATAATTGATTAAGGAACTACTTTAAATATTATTATTCAGTTCATATAACATATTATAATGTTATAATAATTGGTTAATAAAGTGAGTTCGTATGAGACGTTCTTGTCGATGTTTAGTACATGAGTAAAAATTGAACTTGTTGGAAAAGAATTGTCCATGTAGTTATAGGTAAATCATCTCCAGAATAGTATTTATGTTTTAAATATAATATATATCCAGTATATATTCATTTTATACGATTCCATAGAATTAGTATATAAGAAAAATTAAAAGCACCGTTAATGGAGACGGTAGGCCGTACGTACGCATGAACGATACTTTCATTTTTTTCCATATTAATGGAATTAAAAAAATGAGAGATATATATATTATAATTCCATAATGATACCCATCCTTTAGATTAATATATTACATATATATCCAGTATATATATGTACTTATAATAGTACATAGCATTTGGAGATAAGAAATGAAATGTACCGTTCATGGAGACGGTAAGCCGTACGTACGCATGAACGCTACTTTCTTTTATTTTTTTTTCAATTGAGTGAAATAATAAAGGGATAAAGGTATACTATAATTCCAGTAGGATAACATATGTAATAACATTAATTATATCCTTTATACGTCCCACATATGGCATTAACGAATCAAATCACTTTGAGGGGGCGGTAGTCCGCACTTCCTAAAATGAAGATATTGCGTTTACCTATAATGGAAACCATAAAGGTATGCCATAAATGAAAAATACGGAAGCTTAAGGAAAAAATAAACATATTATATATCATATATAAATATATTGACATCATAATGGCCACCTTTTAAGGTGTTAAAAGAATTTTGAACAATCATCGTTTCGGGAGGCAGAAATTCACCATCCACAGAAACAATATGTTTTTTAACCATTAAACGTAGGTGTGTGTATGTGTAGATTGAATCCTTCTTATAAAAACATCATAGTATATTTAAGATACTGTATTTGTTACAAAATAAATGAATAAAAAGAGTTTAGGGGGTTGGAGAATCAAAATAAAACAAAAGGACACAAGTGAAGACACTACCTTTAAATTGGGTAACTTCCTTTGATTTGAGCTCAAAAGCTTCCTTGGAAAGGATTATGACCAAAGTTAGGCTTCAAAGAGTTAGAGAGGGATGTGGAGAGATTAAATGGGCATAGTTTGGCCGAGCCAAAGGCTTTGGAAGTGTGGGTAAAGAGGTAGAGGTGGGGTCCTTTTATAAGAGGAGAGGAGGGGCACTCTTGGAATGTAAAGAAATGTTACTTTATTTGTAAATGCGTTTTGGATTTAAAAGGACCCACATTGATATAATTCTAGGATAAGGTGATAAGGGTTCTAAATCAACCCATACAATAGGTTTTGGACATGTTTAGGTCTTTGATTTTACATTATCTTTCTATTTTATTTAAATCGTTGAATAATGAGGTCATCGCTGCATCATCATGATGTCATAAATACTTAAATTTATTTAATGTCTAAAAATTATAAAAAAAATACAATGATGTTGGAAATATTTTTATATTTCCATTTATTATTTATAGTCAAAAAATCATACTTGTATAACTCCATGTATAATATTGTTTTTGTAAAACACCTCATGTTTGTGTCATTTTTACATTAACATTAAATAAAAAGATATTTATGTCATTTTCCATCCAAAGTGGCTCCATGGGGTCCCCAAGTTTACCCATGGATTTTCTTGGTCGGCCATGACACATAAAATGAGGGTAGGACATGTGTCTAGGTCATTTAATTTTATTAAAACATTATTCTTACCTTAAACTACACTAATTACCTCTAATAGCGATAAAAAACTTAATAAGTTACTATTCACCAAAAAATTATTTTAATCCCATTGAAAAAAATTTTGCTTCTTAATTACAACCTTGTATGTTGGATTATTGAAATTGAAAACACAATGATGGAAAAATTTCATTTAAACGGAAAATCAGTTTTTATAAGTACCACTTAGTGGTTTCACTATTCATCAAAAATTGAAGTTTTTCAAAAAATTACCAAAAGTTCACCCTAAGCTATATTTGATATTCTGAATTAAAAAATTATGTCTATTTTAAAAAATTCATAACATATAAGTTTCATTAATTAATTCAATAATTAATTCCCTCTGTCAAAACAAATAGCGTGTTTTTATGAAACAAAATATATCAAAAGATTGACACTAGTTTAAGTCCGATTTCAAGGTGAAATTAATTCCAACGACCACTATTGGATTAAATGGTAAAAATATATTCTAATTTCACTTTAAAACCAATTCAAAAGATAATCTAATCATATAAATAAATTAGATTAAAATAGGTTTTGAATTAAAATAGAACATTTTTCACTATTCATTAAAAATTGAACTTTTTCGGAAAAATACCAAAAATTTACACAAAGTAAATTTTGATGTCCTGATTCTAAAGAAGAATTTTATTTTGTCAAATATAACACATAAAATTGTCAAAAAGTGGATATAAAAGAGGTTTTCCATCAAAAGGCGGTTAATCGACCTTTTAAATAATATTAGAATGTTTACGCTTAAAATTGGATTCATTTTCATTTTTAATCCTCTAAAATTTATTGTAAAAACTAAAAATATTTCACAAACATATATAATCATGTTGTAGTTAGTTTTGTTCATTACCGCCATTACAACGGCTAGGCGTTAACTACTATTTAAAATAATGTTATTTTATTATTAGAGTGCAGCGTAAGATTCCCACGAAACTCGTTGTTGCGTGTTGGGTACGCCATCGAGCATAGCTTCCCCTTTAAATTCATATTAATATTTTATTCACAAATATGGATTAATGTGAAAATTTCATACTCTTTATTTACCTGGGGTGTTACAATAAGAATAGGGAAGTGGCTGAATTTTTATTATTTTATTTGTCTTGAGGTGTAAGTTGTTTTCAATTTTCTATGGTGTTAATGTTATTGGAACTAATAATTATCATAGATTTTGATTTTTCACCTATGATTGGATTTTTTGATTATATTATTTCTATTCTAAATTCATTTATTTCATAAAAAAACTAATTCGGGTTACCTTAACAACACCCATGAAAGATTACATGTATTAGATAAATCGCCAACATATAGAACATAAAGAAATTTCATATCTATAATATATCTACATCCCTAAATCAATCTCTCTTATAGATATAGTGTAGTTTTCAAAAGATGCATTAGTTATAGGGATATGTGGAATTGATATATTTAAGTGGAAGTGGTGCTATTGTGTGAGAGTTATATGTTTATTTGGTTCTATAATGTGGTTATATGGTAGGGGAATATGGAATGAATATAATGTTCTTAAATTATGGTTATTTTATGGATTGATTCTGTGGTAATGTATATATAAGAAGGATATATGCCCCCAGGTGTTTATCCTGCAGATATGATGGTGAAAATGTTTTTTGGAAATTAGGCATGGGCTACACTTTTTGATTTCTATATATATGATTATTAGATTATTACATATTTGTGTATTTGGTGTGAGGTACATGGTGATGTTGGTGATTATTGATCTTGGAAAGGTAATTAGTATGTTTCAATATATTTCAATGTAGTTACAATATTCTTCTTCAAGGTTAGAATATGATTTTGTGGGGATAGACCAACTGAGTAATATTGTATTCTCACTCCAAGATCATGATATTTTTTTCATATATTTATATAATGGATTTGGTGATAGATATAAGAATTACTATCTCCTAACATATTGGACATTGGGTGTAAGATTTTGTACCATATGATCGATTTTATTTGTGTATTATATTTTATTTTTGTATGAAAATAAAGTTATTATTTTAAAATTATGGTTGTTTTATTTTTCATATTTTATATTGATAAGTGTATTACCTTTAAATTCATATATTTATAACGGTTAATGGCGTGAATATTTTTTATGGCCAATAAGGTATTTTCCAATGTATTCCTTATTAGAGGAGGAATTTCTTGATCACTTACGAATCGTAAGTAATAATGATTGATTACTGTAAATATTTTTAACTCATTTAAAAAAACCAAAAAGTAGTTTATTTACTAAAATACAAAATTATTTGAACTGAAATTTTATATATTATATTGTTTTTATATAGTTTAATGCTACATAGAAATATTATGTAGGTTCAAAAAATAATTTTATTTTGTTATTCCATTAAAAAAATAAATTTTAGAGAAATTTTGATTGATATTATATTTATTAAAACAATTATTTATGCACTCCATAAAGTATATGAAAAATCTTGTGATCACAACTACTCAGAAAGAAAAATTGTTTACATGAGATGTTTCTCTTATATTTATATAATTTTGATAATCCTATATAAAAAACATTAACTATTTATATTAAATAGTGCTAAATATTATTTTTTAAATCATGAAATGTGTGGTATTAATAATTTCAAGGTCCACAAATTTTACATAATGACATTGTTAATCCATTTATCTAAATGGATGTTAATATTTTTAGGGTATGGACATGATTTTTTTTATACTAATAATTATTGTCTATTGTTAAATAATAAATTTTAATTATAGTTTTTTGGATAAAATATATATTCTTAGGTAAATTTATATGAAGGTTCCAAGTTGTTTTCATCACATGATTGGTTGGATATAATAAAAATAAAAGGTTTTTCTTCAATGTTAAAACATCCACTACATAGAAATGAAAAAAATAACATAAAATTATGTACATTATAAATATAATCATAAATTACATGTTTGCTAATCAGAAGTCCATTATTATTTAATAGGATCTTGCAGTTAGTTGAGAGGGATGGGGTGAATTAGTATAGTCGTTTTCTAAAATTCATATTTTTCTTTGAGTAATAAATGTCAATATTCCAATACCTATTATTAGTTAATATATATATGGATCAACTTATTAATTATGTAATTTAATTCACAATAAATGTATTTTTAATGTATGGAAATACATCACATTGTATTTCTATATGGTTTCATGTCACGACTCGACCCAACGGGGCTCGAGCCGCGACTCCCCAAGCCCGCCTCCAATAGGCCAGGGGCTGGCGACCAGCGCCGAGAAGGATATCACACACATGGGAGGCATTAGCCTAAGGTACCTGTACACACGCACCCACAAACACCTCCATGCAACGGTGCAGAGATAAAGAAACTGAAAAGTTAATGCATGCATAAAATCTATCCCAAACCAGAGTGCAACAGCAAAAGTACAAAGGGCAAAACAGGGCCCACCAAAAGAAAACTACAAAGCGCGTCCAACCTGCTCTGAAGAAGGGGTACGCTGCCACAAACACCCGCCGGAAAGCTCCCATGACACAGCTCCGGTAAACACCCCAGTCAACTCGCTCACTAAGCTCCGCCTGCTCCGGGTCCTCCTGGGACTCCGTCAAAAGGCCTGTGGTCTGCACAAGACACAAACATGTGTAGGCAAAGCCCGTGCAGGGGTGAGTATAAACATACTCAGTAGGCACCCCAAAAACCCAAAACCCAAGGGAGCAACTGAAAGGCAACAGCCCGCTCAACCCAGCCAGAGGGAACCCGGACGAGAGAGAAACTCCATCTCGTGACCATCCTCGGCTAAACACAACAAGTCAGCTCAGCTCAGCTCAGGTGTATGCCCATACATACACCTTGAACAATCCAGATATACACAGCTCACGCCACAAAGCCACAAGAGGTACCGACCTCATCACCAGCAAATGTCCACAACTAGGAGAGTACACCACGAACACTGTCATACCAGATGACACCCATCCGAGAGATACACTCCATCGGGATACTCCCAAACATCACAGACGCTCACCCGAGAGACCACGCTCGTCAGATAGCATCTCTGAGGAAACCTCACTGTAGCAACATAACCACCAAACTCCTCGAAGAGGGGATCGCCGCTAGGGTCGGCTAGGGGGATACCAAGACCCACTCCGGTATACGTAGCTCTCAGATAGGGGATCACTCCCAGGGTCCGCTGGGTGGTACCACAACCCAATCTGGCATACGTAGTTCTCACAGATAAGGGATCACACCCAGGATCCGCTGGGGGATACCACAACCCGATCTGGCACTCGACAGAAGTTCCACACTCAGATAGAGGATCATCGTCCATATAAAGATGGTCACGACGATACCGGAACCCTATCTGGTATAACTTGCGATGTAGGGGATCGAACCGACGATGCTGCAACCCTACCAAAACCACGCGCTGAGTAGGGGATCACAAAGCCAACGATACCGTAACCCTACTATAAACCACATACTGAGTAGGGGATCGTATACCCGCCGATGCCACAACCCTACTGAGCACGGCCCACCACGTAGGGGATCATATTTCCGATGATGCCACAAACCCTATGGGGTTAACCTACTAGATAGGGGATCGTCGCCTGTAAATAAGCGGTCACAGCGATACCAAGAACCCGATCTAGATAAAGATGCTAGAGGATCCGCTCCGGGCCCACTGGTGGGATACCACAACTCTAACAGTTTAAACATCCCATCGAGAGGATCACAAACCCATATGAAGGTTGTGATACTACACGAACCCTCGTAGGAACGAACCAAGGGAGAACCCTCAACCACTGCTGGTCCAAACGTCGCTAACCCGAGCGACCCGCCATAACGCCACACTGCGCACCTCCTAGGCCAAAACCGAGGCCACCATCGCGTTCCATGCGGAAAAACACGCAGGATAGGCTGATTACTCCCCCGAAACGAAGCACCGGTGAAAAAGTCACTATTCACCGTAGCTAGCACGTGCGGGGCCCACACAACGATCCCGAAACCCATCGAGCGGATCACACCACAGCGATCCCCTCGGAAAAACAAGCGGAATCGACTACTCGCTCGTCCAAAACGGACACCCGGTGAAAAAGGTACTATTCACCGAAGGCCAGCTCGAGTGGGGCCCACGCCTGGATTCCGAAACTCATCAAATGGAACGCACCATTGCGATCCTCTCGAAAAAACACACAGGATCGACTATTCATCCGCCAACATCGGACTCCTGGTGCAAAAGCTGCGTTTCTCCGCAAACGCCAAAACCCGGCCTCATGGGGCCCGCACCCCATTCGCAGACCCAACACCCGGAAACCATCTCAAAAAGTCCGTCGTACCATCAGGGTCTCAACGCCACTGACGGCATGTCAATCGGACGCTCCGGGTAGAAGTTACAAAGGCCCGAAGTCGTAAAATAATAAAATAATATTATTTTATACGACATTTCTAGCTCCCGGGCCACGATCCCGAACCTTTAAACCCTCTAACCCACACCGTAGGGTTCGCCTCGTCGTCAGGGTCACGTAGCCGCAAACGGCGCGCGAATCCGACTCCCGGAGTGCAAGATACGGGGGTTTTAAGACCCCTGTATGCGAAGAGTGGCGGGACCGGCCCCGACCGGCCGCCGCCGCGCCGGGCGGCCGGCAGCCGCGGCTCCGCCGCGGGCCGCCGGAATCCGCCGGTGCCGGCGCCGCGCCAGCGGAACTTCCACGGACCACTGGGGGAACCCCGGTGGTCCGTTTTGCGATCCGGAGGCGTCTACGCGACCCTCGGGACCCGATCTGTACTGCAACGGCTTCAATTTACAGAAAAAAGCAGTAAAAACGGGATCAGGGGTTACAACTCAAACCGCCTACCTCGCAGGCGAAACGCCGACGTTCTGCCTCAGATCCGCGCTCCAAAGCTTCCGTTGCGCGCTCCTGGAACGTCCGCCATCGAATTCTGAGCTCGTGGGCGCTCCGTTGGCTCGATTCGGCAGAGTGGCGGCGAAGAACGGCGAAGAACGGTTAAAAGGGGGGGGGTGCTGATATTTATATCAGCGGCCCGCCGGCGCCAAACACGCCTCGGACCCAACGCCCGATGCGAACAAAAGTAAGGCCACCTCTAGGGTAAACGCGCCGTTCTGAACGCAACGACGGTCTCAGATTTTCCATCCGAGACTCCGTTCAGAAGTTATTCGAGCCGACGCTCGCACACTAACTTGCCACCTATTTACGGAAACGCCCCTAGTGGCGTTTCTCACCACAGGCCCGCGCCCGCAATGTTTGCACCCCGCCTAGGGTAAACGGCACGTTCCGGACGCAACCGTGCCCTCAGATTCCCGTTCTGAGCTACCTTTTAGGAGATATCACACCCCCTCCACGTGCATAGTATAAAAAAAATTAATATTTTTATAAAATTAATTTCGGGCACACCGGGCCTCGGAATCGCACGCCGTCTTCGCGCCTAGCTCTGGAATTCTTCGTAGAAATATTCCAAAGTCTGGCAGTGCCAAAAACCCGAGTCACTACATCCTCCCCCCCTTAGAACTTTTCGTCCTCGAAAAGCCTTAAGCACAAGGAAAGTGACTGGACTCTCAACTGGGTCTCACACACCAGCGAGCTCACCAACAAACACCCACACAGGGTCTTACCAACGCCCTGAGCAAAACTCGAGCAAGCAAAAAAAGGAAAGAGTACCGCGAAACAGTGTCTGACCAACTACTGCAGTAAGTAGAAAGGACACAAGGCGTACCTCTATCCATCCGCGGTGCCTCTGGGTCAACAGCCTCCAGGGCATGCAGCTGTCCTCGCCCTCGACCACCAGCTCTCTGGGCTTGGCGTGGACCACCTGGGGGTGGGGGTGGTGGCAACTGGTACTGCATACCACCACCTCCCGCTGCACCAGCTCCACCGCCACGTCTGCCGCCCTGCGGACCTCCTTGCTCGAGACGCTGCCTCTGCCAAGGCGGTCCATCGACCGGCTCCCTCTCAGCAGCATGTCGGGTCGGACAATCTCTAGCAAGATGTCCCCAACCATCGCAAGTGTAACACCGCCTCTCCTGCGGTTGACCAAAACTGGCCTGCGAGCCCTGTGAGCCCTGAGGCTCAGATCCTCCATCCAGGGGTCGCCTCCTGAAACGTCGGCCACGTCCAGACCCCTGAGTCTGTCGTCGGCTACCAAATGTCGATCTGACAGACGAAGTCTCAGCTCTCCCGTGCCCAGCACTAACAGGAGAGATCTGCTCGGCCAGAAAGCTCTCCACCACCAGCGCTCGCTCCAGCACTCCAGCATAGGTGGGCAGGCACAAGGAAACCACACCTGCTCGGATATCCCTGCGTAAGCCCTGCTCGAAGGTCCGAGCCCTAAAGAGCGTGTCTCGAACCATATCCAGGGAGTAGCGCGACAGGTCTGTAAACCTTGCTAAGTACTCTGACACAGTCATGCTCTCCTGTCGAAGCTGTAGAGGCTCCTGGATCCGCACTGACCTCAGCGTCACCGGATAGAACTCCTCCCTGAAGAGCCGCTCAAACTCTGCCCATGTGAGCGTCTCCTCGCCATGGGACTGCGTCACCAAACTCCACCATCGCCCGACAGAACCATGCAGAAGGATCGCCGATAGGACCACCATCTGATATGGAGGTGTCCTCACTAGGCGGAAAACTCGAGTAACTGCCTCGAGCCAGTCGTCAGCTGCCTGGGGGTCTGGATCACCCTGAAACCTCAGAGGTCGCTGCCTCTGGAACTCGTGCAGCGCACTCAACCTGCATGCAACCTCGTCCTGCACCGCCGGTAGAACAAGCTGCTCAATAGGTGGTGGCTCAACTGGCAGACCACCTGGAGGTGCAACCTCTGAACCTGCGCCCTGCTCCACAGCCACTACACGAGGCGGGTCGTCAGCACAACCCTACTGCGGAACCCTCGCTGGCTGTCGTCGTGGAGGCATCCTAAAATACATTCAAGTCGCACCATAGTCAAAGAGTATATCTGGAGAGCTGACTCGAGAAGGACAAGGAAAAACCAAAAACCCAGTCCTATATGATGCATGTACCATGATGTCCCCGCGACCAGTGTACGAATGTCCCGAGTCGAATGGCAGGTTATCAGAGTCCTGGTGTATGGATACGTCGGCCGCCGCACCAACACTGGAGTCCCTGGCCTGAAAGCCGAGCTCGAAACACCCTAACACTGCAGCTATGCAACCCAATCCAAGCTCACAGCTAGACTAGCTACGCTCTGAGATCCCAAAGGTGGAACCTCCTCTGATTCCACTCTGTCACGACCCGACCCAACGGGGCTCGAGCCGCGACTCCCCAAGCCCGCCTCCAATAGGCCAGGGGCTGGCGACCAGCGCCGATTAGGCTATCACACACATGGGAGGCATTAGCCTAAGGTACCTGTACACACGCACCCACAAACACCTCCATGCAACGGTGCAGAGATAAAGAAACTGAAAAGTAAATGCATGCATACAATCAATCCCAAACCAGAGTGAAACAGCAAAAGTACAAGGGCAAAACAGGGCCCACCAAAAGAAAACTACAAAGCGCGTCCAACCTGCTCTGAAGAAGGGGTACGCTGCCACAAACACCCGCCGGAAAGCTCCCACGGCACAGCTCCGGTAAACACCCCGGTCAACTCGCTCACTAAGCTCTGCCTGCTCCGGGTCCTCCTGGGACTCCGTCAAAAGGCCTGTGGTCTGCACAAGACACAAACATGTGCGGGAAAGCCCGTGCAGGGGTGATTATAAACATACTCAGTAGGCACCCCAAAAACCCAAAACCCAAGGGAGCAAATGAAAGGAAACAGTCCGCTCAACCCAGCCAGAGGGAACCCAGACGAGAGAGAAACTCCATCTCATGACCATCCTCGGCTAAACAGAACAAGTCAGCTCAGCTCAGCTCAGGTGTATGCCCATACATACACCTTGAACAATCCAGATATACACAGCTCATGCCATAAAGCCACATGAGGTACCGACCTCATCACCAGCAACTGTCCACAACTAGGAGAGTACACCACGAACACTGTCATACCAGATGAAACCCATCCGAGAGATACACTCCATCGGGATACTCGCAAACATCACAGACGCTCACCCGAGAGACCACGCTCGTCGGATAGCATCTCTAAGGAAACCTCACTGTAGCAACATAACCACCAAACTCCTCGGAGAGGGGATCACCGCTAGGGTCCTCTAGGGGGATACCAAGACCCACTCCGGTATACGTAGCACTCAGATAGGGGATCACTCCCAGGGTCCGCTGGGGGGTACCACAACCCGATCTGGCACTCGACAGAAGCTCCACACTCAGATAGAGGATCATCGTCCATATAAAGATGGTCACGATGATACCGGAACCCTATCTGGTATAACTCGCGATGTAGGGGATCGAACTGACGATGCTGCAACCCTACCGAAACCACGCGCTGAGTAGGGGATCACAAAGCCAACGTTACCGTAACCCTACTATAAACCACATGCTGAGTAGGGGATCGTATACCCGCCGATGCCACAACCCTACTGAGCACGGCCCACCGCGTAGGGGGTCATATTTCCGATGATGCCACAAACCCTACGGGGTTAACCTGCTAGATAGGGGATCGCCGCCCGTAAATAAGCGGTCACAGCGATACCAAGAACCCGATCTAGATAAAGATGCTAGAGGATCCGCTCCGGGCCCACCGGAGGGATACCACAACTCTAACAGTTTAAACATCCCATCGAGAGGATCACAAACCCATATGAAGGTTGTGATACCACACGAACCCTCATAGGAACGAACCAAGGGAGAACCCTCAACCACTGCTGGTCCAAACGTCGCTAACCCGAGCGACCCGCCATAACGCCACACTGCGCACCTCCTAGGCCAAAATCGAGGCCACCATCGCGTTCCACGCGGTAAAACACGCAGGATAGGCTGATTACTCGCTCGAAATGGAGCACTGGTGAAAAAGTCACTATTCACCATAGCTAGCCCATGCGGGTCCCACACAACGATCCCGAAACCCATCGAGCGGATCACACCACGACGATCCCCTCGGAAAAAAAGCGGAATCGACTACTCGCTCGTCCAAAACGGACACCCGGTGAAAAAGGTACTATTCACTGAAGGCCAGCTCGGGTGGGGCCCACGCATGGATTCCGAAACTCATCGAATGGAATGCACCATTGCGATCCTCTCGGAAAAACACACAGGATCGACTATTCATCCGCCAACATCGGACTCCTGGTACAAAAGCTGCGTTTCTCCGCAAATGCCAAAACCCGACCTCGTGGGGCCCGCACCCCATTCGCAGACCCAACACCCAGAAACCATCTCAAAACGTCCGTCGTACCATCAGGGTCTCAACGCCACTGACGACACGTCAATCTGACGCTCCGGGTAGAAGTTACAAAGGCCCGAAGTCGTAAAATAATAAAATAATATTATTTTGTACGACGTTTCTAGCTCTCGGGCCACGATCCTGAACCTTTAAACCCTCGAACCCACACCGGAGGATTTGCTTCGTCGTCAGGGTCACGTCGCCACAAACGGCGCGCAAATCCGACTCCCGGAGTGCATGATACGAGGGTTTTAAGACCCCCGTATGCGAAGAGTGGCCGGACAGGCCCCGACCGGCCGCCGCCGCCGGCCCGCCCTGGCCGGCGGCGCTCCGCCGCGCGCCACCGCGGCTCCGCCGCGGGCCGCCGGAATCCGCCGGCGCCGGTGCCGCGCTGGCGGAACTTCCGCGGACCGCCGGGGGCACCCCGGTGGTCCGTTTTGCGATCCGGAGGCGTCTACGCGACCCTTGAGACCTGATCTATAATGCAACGGCTTCAATTTACAGAAAAAGAAGTAAAAACGGGATCGGGGGTTAAAACTCAAACTGCCTACCTCGCGGGCGAAACGCCGACGTTCTGCCTTAGATCCGCGCTCCAAAGCTTCCACTGGGCGCTCCTGGAACGTCCGCCGTCGAATTCTGAGCTCGTGGGCGCTCTGTTGGCTCGATTCGGCAGAGTGGCGGTGAAGAACGGCGAAGAACGGTTAAAGGGGGGGGGGGGGGGGCGCTGATGTTTATATCAGCGGCCCGCCGGCGCCAAACCCGCCTCGGACCCGACGCCCGATGCGAACAAAAGTAAGGTCACCCCTAGGGTAAACGCGCCGTTCTGAACGCAACG
The DNA here is from genome assembly GCA_963277665.1 of Viscum album. Taxonomy (NCBI): domain Eukaryota; kingdom Viridiplantae; phylum Streptophyta; class Magnoliopsida; order Santalales; family Viscaceae; genus Viscum; species Viscum album. The sequence goes on from OY728131.1 coordinate 138,388,489, forward strand.
GCGGTCTCAAATTTTCCATCCGAGACTCAGTTCAGAAGTTATTCGAGCCGACGCTTGCACACTAACTTGCCACCTATTTAAGAAAACGCCCCTGGTGGCGTTTCTCACCGCAGGCCCGCGCCCGCAAAGTTTACACCCCGTCTAGGGTAAACGGCACGTTCCGGACGCAATCATGCCCTCAGATTCCCGTTCTAAGCTACCGTTTAGGAGATATCACACCCCCGCCACGTGCATAGTATACAAAAACTTAATATTTTTATAAAATTAATTCCGGGCACACCGGACCTCGGAATCGCATGCCGTCTTCGCGCATAGCTCTGGAATTCTTCGTAGAAATATTCCAAAGTCTGACAGGGCCAAAAACCCGAGTTTCTACATTTGATCCTCATTTGGTATCCTAATCTATGTTATGATCTGGTGTGGTTTGAGCTGGAGAAACCAAATTTATAATAAAATTGAATAAACTAGAGTATCTCCTAAGAAGACTATAATATCTCATGATATGATTTTTATAATATCTCTTACCAGATTCATAATCTTCCATTAGTCCAATTATAATGGCTCTCACCTGTGTACAAATTATCATTCCCACAAAACTACTAAATTAGATGACTAATTTTCTCAAATATATCCCTCACCTTAAATATATATTCTTCCTTAGTTAGAGGATTTTAACGACAATGGGTAATTATATAAAAATTCACTAATTTTATTCTCTTTAACATACTATGATTCCAAACCCTTTTCAAGATCATGATTTATAGCCATACTAAATAATGAATTTTTTATCTTCAACCACTAAAACTCATCAATATAATTGAATAAAAAACAAATCCATTAGATCTCTCCATCAACTATTCTACTTCGTGAATATATATGATCATCTATGATATATAAATATAATATGGCTAATTATTCTATAGATTCAATGAATAAGTAGGTCGTAGTTCAATTCATCTCTAATTTCTTCCTAATTATCTTTTTTTATCCTTCTTCCATTATACATGGCTTCTTCACTAAATAATATTATCATCTTTCCCACCTAATTTTTTACTCTGGATATTCTAGGATTAATATATCATATTAAATCACATTAATATTATCATAAATCTTTATTTTATATTGAAATAATTATATAAATATATTTTACATATTTTACCAAGGAAACCTCCTTTAATATGGTACACATGCTCATATATTTGATTATTCATCTTGAACTATTAAATACCAAGAAAGCTCAGTCAGAGGATAAGCCACATACCATTTATTAAAATAATGAAAAAGTTCAATAGTAAACAAAATAAGATAGAGAAATAACTATAAATCATAAAATTCTTACATGTCACCACATCTAGGATATAATGATTCTTCCGCAGTAGCCCACTCCCACTCCAAACTTTCATAATGCCTCAGGACATTGGAATATTTCCTTCTACGATTCAACTTCTCCATGGAAATGAACTCCATAGAAGACCGCATATTCTTTTTCACGCCTGAGGCTGCCCCACATTCCTTCCCAATAGTAATCCTGGTAGACATCGGCTTGCGCAGATATGAATAATCATTCCTCGACCTTCTTCGTGTTGGGACAGACTTGGATCCCTCACTCCCAGATATCTTCTTCTTCCCACCTTGAAAATTTTCACTGTAGGAGGGCCGGATCACGCTACAAACATTCTCCTTGCCACAATTAGAGAGGTCTCCCCAATTTCCAGCAATGCACACCTCTTGATATCCCTCGTTCACTCCCTGCTCCTTTTGAGAAAGATTGTTATCATCAATCATAGCAAAAAAAAGTGGATGTTCTGCAGATTCCAATGTGTCCTGAGTCCCCTTATCCATTTTCAGTTTCACCAGAAAATGTATCCGTACTGCCACTTTCATTCAGTGAAATACTTCCCTCAGCATTATGGGTCTCCCCAAGCACAAATTCTTGAATGATATTACCAGTTGGAAAATTGAAAACCACACATCTAACACCATCTTCCTTCCCTTTCAAATCCTAAATAGATGCATCTAAACCTCCCAATGCTACGCCATCCCTAGAAGCAACCGGGTCTATGTCCGGTTGATTAACAGGTTCTGGCCTGAAGAATAGCCAGAGACCTCAATTGAGAGAGCCTTCTCAATACCAAGATCATGACATAAAGTATTGAAAACCTGCCTAACCTTCGGATTTTTCTACATTTGGTACTTCTCCTTCAGAACAGCACCACCATTGATCACTGAAAGACCAGGCTGCCCCACTACCTCAACTTCCTACAACACGGGTTACATCTCAGCCACAATCTGCTTCATGGAATTCCATTCCACACAAAACCCCTTCTTCGGATGGCCTTCAACAGAATCATGCCTTGACGGTATTCATTCTAGTGGAACCTTCAACAACAGCACAACCAAAGAAGGTGCATCACTTCCATTGTTACCCTTCATCACATCCTTTTTTGAAAACCCAGCCAATCTATTACTACGATAGACCGTGTCCACATGTCCAAACCGACCATAGAAAAAACAATGAAGAATCCATGATTAAAATCTTACCTCTTACTTCCAGTAAAATTCCTTCCCATTAGTGATCCAAACCCACATCACAGGCGTCCATGCAACATAAATCTCAAAATAAATCCGTGGACAGATGGGATTACATATTAGCTATGTTCGATGATCAGAACACATGTATCTACCTATCATGTTCCCAATCAGACACAGAATGGCTGGATTTTGGAATGACAGAGGAAGGCCAGGAAGACTCACACATGTCACCATCGTCGAGGGATCACACTACATGTGGAAATAGAGACTCCATAGAAATATGAAAAAATGATTATCCATTACAACGTCGAGGGTCTCTAGACCAAGATGTAATAAGATCAACCTCTATCTCAAACTCAATCATCATATGACTTCTGTCAATTAAACTGACTATCGAATGCTACTGAAGATCCCAAGAGTTAAAAACAAACTGGTCAAACTCATCAAATAAAGAACACTGATGTCGAAATCATGCCACCAGTGAGAGATTGCAAAGATCTGAGGCATGATTGAGCTCGGCAGGGATAAAAGGAGTTGCGGCACTCCCAGGAAGAGGTCATAAGATTTTGGGGAAAGCTGGATTGTTGTGAAATAAGGGAGATACTATATATTGGAGAATGGAAAGATTTGGGTCATTCCATTACATTGAGAACACGGATCTCCCCCCTCCGATCGAGAGGGGGGAGCAACGCTCCACGACATCAGACTTATTCATCGCTGCAAAGAATCGCTGTCCACGAGAGCTCCTCATTGAAGTATTTAATATTAGCTAACGAATATAAATTACTAGTGATCATATTTTTACATTTTACATACTAAATATCGTATATTTATTTAATTCTTGGTATTCACATAATCATACGTCCTCATTCACTCAGTGAATATCATTGGGGTTTAATCTATCTATATGATAACATACAATAAGAAATCACATATTAAAACATTACTTCCTTGGGTGGCCACAGATAATAACTCTTTCATATTCTTCAATATTAATTAATTAAAACTATATATAGAGTCTCTTTTTTATGTTTCGTAATGATAATTAATATACTAAATAATAGAATATGAATCATATGAATAAATTCTTCTTCCATAACATGAACTACGAGGTGTCCATGTTGACTTCTGAAAATATCAAAAAAATTCTAATTATGTAACCCTTATGTATCACTCTATTTTGTAAAGGGTCTTGTATATAACTTATAATGACCAATACATGTCCTGGTAATGATCAATAAATATTTCCTTTTTCATTATGATGAAATTTATGTTTCGATCATCTTACCATTAAATATCATTGCTTGAATTAGAACATTCCTAATTTCATCTACTCTTATCATTGTGTTCTTATACCATTTATCAAATTTACTCTTAAATATCATAGTGGGGATATAGAATTTTAAAATTTTCATCCTTTGTCTCACTGAGTACCATTATTTATTTACTATGATGACATTTTCATATTTATTGATGCACCATGACATATCATAGTGAACATTTGGTTTAATAAATTTTTTCTATTTGGATGATATAGATTACTATTATATTTGAAAAGATATACTAATATATATTATTTATAGATTTTTATGAATTTAAAATGTTTAGATCCTAATCATAATATTACTTCTATACAGCAATGTCCATTTTCCTCAGCAATTTTCACAAATATTTAGATCTTCTAAATTCTTGATACATCACCTTTTATATACATTTTAACATCCAAACATAGCATGATTTAGAATTATTCTCCCATGATAATGATATTTTTTGATTAATTGTTAGTATATAATCATTTGAATTAACTTATTATCCATTTAGTTAGTTAAGTGTCACCCACCAAGTCATCATCAATTCTAACATTCAAATACCTCAAATTATAAAATCTAGTTGTACGAATCAATAATTTTTTTTAGTGTCATCAACAAAACCTTCATCCCACTCTTTCATATATTAAATAATTTCAACTGGCCTTTTAAATTATTTTTATGTTCCCATAACTCTTCAAATTTATTTCCTAATAATTCCATAAAATGAGTACTCATATTTGAGGGATTTTATGGATCTCTCATTCAATAAAAACACCATCTAGAATTTTTTAAAAAATTTAAGTAGCACTTCAGTATTTTTAGTAGAAATATTCTAAAATTCCAATACAATATATTATATATTGTCACTTTTACATTAATAATCAATTTTATTTGATTATCATGGAGATCAACACTATAATCATAAGATCTATTGGATTCTTCCAATCCCCAAGAAACATTACTCTTTTCAAAATGATAGGAGTTACAACTTATTTATATTCATTATATTATTTTTCAAAAAAATACATCAATATATAATAAATTAATATCTTATATACTTACTGATAGAAAATATAACCAATGTATCTCTCTTAATCATAATATATTTTTCTACCATAGCATTTCCTCATTAAAATTACTATTCGGACTCAGTTTAATTATTAATATTTATAGTCAATGTTATTTTCTCAACTATTAATTATAAATGAGTAGATTAATGGAAAAGAAAAATACATATTTCTATTATGAATCAATCAGGATTTTAAATTTATTGTTCTATACTTTTATAAAACATGATCCACTTGACAGAATGATGGAATCCCATATAACTTAATAATAAGACACAAATTAATCAATCCAAATACTATGTGGACTTAATCTATCTAGAAAACATGAATTATTAACCTATATATAAAATCTGTCTTCAAAACATCCCAAAATTGAATAGTAACTAAAATATTGTATCTTATGGGTAGCTTTGTTGGTGTTACAAATAAACACCAACACTCATCTTCAAAAAGCACATTAAAAACATCCATGTAATGAAATGTGCCCTCCCCTTTATTCAATCATTTATATTTTAATTATACAATCACTCGATGTTAATTAATAATATATTTAAGTCATTTCAAAAAAGTATATTATATAATGATCAACATATCCCATTAATGGAAAATTCTATCACATTACGGCACTTCTAATTTCAAACAAAATTATGATCTTCTTACAACTACATAAGCCCTCTAAAGGGATATACTCAAAGATCTCATCATCATGTTTGATGTCTTTTACTGATATATTATTTCAAATATAAAATTATGGTATAATTAATAGTATGTGAAATTATATATTTAGTATAATTGTTATTCAATTATTCTTAATTCATATAATATACCTCTTAATCATGAAATTACTACAGTTCCCTACACATAATAACATAAAAAGATACAGGGATATTATAGAACATATTTATGAATTATTGACACTAAAATGGATGGTATTTAACTCTTTAAAAAATTAAATTAGTATTATAATCTCATAGTTCAAATGTAGTTTTCATTAGTTCACTTTTAATTTTCAAGTAAATGTTGTAACATGGATGTTTTTTTCTATCATTATTCCAACTACATATTTTTGTGGGGAATTCTTCGTTTCATCTTCTAAAAATTAAACATGAATCTCTGGGTGGTATATTTATCTTATTTATTATTTTTCTTGATATGTTATGATAATTGTAAAATATTTTGAAACATTACCATCCAGTAATCACCTCACATAGACATTATCATGAACTATTGGGTATTAATTTTTAAAAACTCAAACATAAAATAAAAATAATTCATTCAGAGATACTTTCTTCCCTTTATCACTTCTATTTAGTTTTACAATTACCTTATATATTATTATATATAATTAGGTTGGAAGAAATATATATTCCTTTAAAACATGCCTCACTATCTTTGTTATTATACATTTTTTGACATAAATCAATATATTTTCAACATTAAGAAACATTTCATTAGATATAAATTCTTCATCAAGGTTGTCATCCAATAAATCAATCCCTAAATTTATATTTTGAAATTCTAATTATTTTTTTCATCCTTCATGAATCAACTTTTTTACTTCCAAGGAACGATTATAGTGTCTCACGATGATTCCTCCTCTACCAAAATAAGAGAATATCTTATTTAAATATTTGACATATTTCATAATATTCTCGTTGGGTGTAGTTGTCTCAATATTCATCATTTCTCTATACCCCTTGGTAGGATAATATATGTTTATAACTTATTTTTACATATTTTTTGGTTTTCTATTTTGACCATCATATGAATTATTCTTGTAAGAATTAAAACATAACTCATCAAAATTATCACCAAGTTTGTTGAAGGTTTTATAAAAATCCTCACGGAATTCCAATATGTTTTTCAAGAATAAATTTATCATTTTCTGTGAACATTCATTATCATTGTTTTATCCCCCACGATATACAACATCAGTGATCTCCATGTATTTTTATATTATATAAAAATTCAATATCATTATAACCAAACCTATAAAAACACTAATAATAGAAAATAAAGCAAGATATATTCCAATTTTTGTTATTTTGGAAATATTATATAACATTATATATTATGGACAAAATCCCCTTCTATTTAAATTTATAAGGAGAGTTACTATTCTTGGAAAATATTTCATCCACCATTGAAGTAGTTTTCGATTTCAATGTATTTCTTAAAACTCATATTTTTGTAGATTTTTAGTTATAACCTAGGCTATCCATTCATACAATATTTGTAAATAAAATATTTTGTTGGGATAATGGTTACCTTTTCCAATAATGATAATGTATATATATCATTATAAGATCTCAATAAAATTTTTCCACTATAATGAATCATTTTATAACCAATTATCTTAACATTATTATTCATTCAAGACCGAAATTATGAATTAGTTTACAATGATATAGATAGTGTAAATTCCATAATTATAAAATTAACACTAAATTAAAAAAACATCATATCATGGGAAACATTATCATCCTAAAACGATTTTAATTTTTTACTTACTTTTAATCCTATTAATTAGATCCTTTGGATTTTTGGACTTCATTGTAGATAATTATCATTGTCTATAATTATTTTACCATTGGATAACAATTTGGGAATCATGGAATGTAATAATGGATTTATGATTTTCCACCAAAGCATGGAAAATTTATTCAAAACATTTTCCTATTCCAACAATCTCATCAAATTGTTTTTGTAACTTTTCTTCATCTGTGATATAATTTTATTTATATAATAACCAATGTAATTAAACATCATTTATGTTATCAATAATGGTGTTTCACTCATTAAATATTTAAAAAAATTATTTTTTCATATTTTTAAATTTATTATTAACTATTTATTGTCACCATGTTGTTCTAATATAAAATATAATATAGAATTTAAAACATCATGGGGAACTTTCTTCATATAATCCTAAATTAATTTATTTATTTTTAATTGTTTCAATATATTCATCCTCTTTACTATCTAAAAAATGTTCTTCATTCAAGTTATAATTAACTAATTTATTAGAGTAATGATTGTTTTTAAGAATATTCATTAACCATGTTCCCTATTTTGGAATTTAATTTTTCCACAATTTATTTGTCTGTCTATTATTCCTATTCTTAATAGTCTTTTCCAAACCCTCTTTACTCATACCGAATAAGATTCGAAATGTATATTAAATATTAGTCAATTATAAATCATTTATAACTTTATATATGATATATTTATGATTAATAAAACTAGTAAAGGAATAAAATCTTATCATAGTAATCCAATATTGGATCTGATACCACTTGGAATTACTCAACATGATCTCACATTCACCTTATAGATTTGTTAGTTAGTGTAAAAAGTTAACCAAATTATTGTTATCTATTAATTATACATATAAATATTTTAACATATGTTATTGATTATGATATATACGGTTATACATATTAATTCCATCAAAACATTATCACTTAATGGATGGAATAAAATAAAGTGTAAAACCCTTATTTTAACAAGTCTCATTCCTAATGTGAATATATATTCCTAGTTGATTTTTGGTTGAGATCGATGTGAAAAAATACACAATATAATATAAATAAACACAAATGTTTATATACTCAAAATTCAATGACATATCTCAATAGTTTCTTTATACTATCTTATATTAGTTTCATAGAGTCCTTGATTTTTTCATTAAAATTTATCACTTCAATGTAAAACGGTTCATTGTCAATAAACTACAAGAAAATGTCATCAATTGTAACTCAGATGTTAGAGAAACAAATGACAATATCTTCTTCCTCAGTTATATTATTATATACCTATATAACAATCTTATATAATTTCCTTCACATATGTCTCATTATACTATTATGTGCATAAATGTTTTTTTCTATACAAACTATTAACCATACTTAACACTGATACTTATGATATCAGAAACCACAATAACTCCTTAGTCATAGAGAGTTTCAACATGGTCTATTCAATCTATTCCTAAACTCTACATATTTCACCATTATTCTATATCATATTCTAAAACATATAAGTTTCATATGGATTCTTATTTTTTAGATTATATGATATAGTCATATCATAAGGAAATTCAATAATTCATCCTTTTGTTCTTCTTCCAATTTAACATCCTTGAGGAACTGGTTATTAACTATATACTATCATCAGTTTAATATCTCTATTTTATAATATATATCAACATAAAATTTGGTAATGAATCAAATGATAATATTCTTAGGGTACATTCTTTTTCTATATCCAATGTTTGACCTAAATATCTTACTAATATTTGAAAATAGAAAATCCCATTAATTATGATTACATGACCTTTTATATGATTATCAATCCTTAAATATTCAATAATAGCTATAAAATATAAATAAATAAAATAGATCATCATATTTTACATATTATATCTCTCATAATTCATTCCTCCTTACGATTTCCATAATCTTCATAGCCTCATTTTCTGTGCAAAATATGCACATATTTAATCAATGTGTGCATGATAACATATATAAAACTACTATGGTGTGGAACTTCCCTTCAATATATGAAAATATATGACAAATAATTTATCACATTCAATCATAATATGTAAACCAACTTTCTCAAATGATTATCATGAAAAAAATTATTAAATTTAAAACATTATTGAATATTATAACAATAATCTCAATTAATTCTTCTCCCCAAAAATTGACTTCTCAAAAAACATTTTAATTTCTAAAAATAGTATATTATATATATATATAAACATAAATAATCACTATATTTTGAAATTAAACTCTTATGTATCCTAGGAATGTCCTCTATGTATCATGGAAATGAACCATATGTATTTCCATTGACATTAAAATAAACATTGGATATTGAGAAAATTTATTATATTTTTTAGGGTGCTACAATGATTTTCGAATTTCACATATTTATAGTGCCATTACATATCCACTAAGATGAAATATATATATCATCTAATTTAATCTATAATATAATAGTGTAGATCTATAAATTTCCAATTTTTTCCCATATTCTCACTAAATACCATTACATACTCATTATGAATACCATTACATGTTGAGAAAAGAATTATTATTTATCACAATGTACATAAAGCTTTTTTTAGTCCTTATATTTTTGATTAATTTTATATATTTATGGAATTATATTTACATGTGCTAGAGAGATTCAAAGACTTTCATATTCTAAATTACAACTGAAACATTTAAATTTAAATATCATAATGCATGTTCCACTGGACCTTCCCAAATCATAAATTATTCTTAGGTATGGATACTTATCCTTTATAAACCCGTATAACATAATGAATCAATAAGAATCATGAATTTTTATCTAGTAATCTGGATTTTTTTTAATTTGAATTATCAGTATAACATTAGTAAATTTTATCTTGTGAACCATTAATTCAGATAGAAGTTAGTTTCTTTATCTTAAACATGGGTAACATATGGATTCATAAATGAAAAATCATATTGATGTAAAAATTCTAAATTTATCATTACAGATTTCAAAAAAAATCATCCACCCGCTATAACTCAAGTCAAACAAACTCCAATGGATTTGGAAATTTTCAGTACATTCCCAAATATCTTCAATATGTTATAAGATGACTGACAGAGTATTATTACTCAGTCATGAGTGCTTATTTTTTTCTTCACTACCAAAAAATATACAACCAAATTTTTTAATATTTTAATATTCTCTCATTGACATTTTTATTTGGAATTTTCTGAAATTCAGAGGGACCATATTATACTGAGTTTATTTACCTTAAATAATAACATAAATATTGTTTTCATTAAGATCATATTAGTAATAATTATATCTGTGGGATTCATCAAAACATTAATTATCATTACTCCTTGCACATTAACCAGGGTTTCATTTCCATTATCCACATAGGATTCTTAAACACAAACGACATTAAAAAATATTTGAATTATAATCTTGTGGACATGTTAACTATAAAATAAACCAATGTATCCCTTTTAATAATATTCCAATATGTAAACAGAGTCTCATTCTAATATTTTGTTTTTGAAAACATATAATATCCTAGAAATAATTAAATATTATATCATTTTTTCATTTATGGGAAATTGAAAAAATATTTCATATTTAATTTTTGGACTAATTTTTTAAATATAATCATAATGGTAATCCATATTAGTATTTAAGATATATTATTTTATTATATTAATTCATACTATTGGGGACACATGAAAAAATAGTTTGTTTGGATTTAAAGTGCATGGAATTTTACTTGGATTGATAAAATCTGATATCATCCATTTGGATTTTAATACCCATTCACATATGATTACAGAGGAAAATATAATTTTTGATCAATTTATAATTATTTTTAAATTAATAAAATTATTCCAAAAAATATAAACCAAATTATTTTTATATAAATATAATAGATTAAAATGGAGAATCATATTCACATTTTTTCCTACATTCCTTAGAAACAAATGAAATTCATAAGACCAAAAATATTTATTATATTTCAAATAAATGAGGTTTTAATACCAATGTTATTGGGACTGATGAAGTCTAGAATAATAAACAAGTGTTCAGTTTTTATGATGGAGAATGTCCCTATGATGAATCTTATTTTTTACTCATCAAAGTGTTATTTTATTTTACCATTGGGGGGATATAATATTTAATAAAAAAGTTTTTAATCTCAATGAGTCCACACATTTTTTACACCGTGAAATTTTAGGATATTTTAATATTTAAATAAATATTACTTATCTTATTAATTTTTACACTTTACACTATGTTTAAAAACAATGTTTTTCAATTAAAATATTACTATTTAAAGTAAAAATCATGTGATTTTAGTTTGATTATTGTCTATGAATATGATTAAATAAATGAATAAAAATTATTTTTACATATTTATCAATTGAATTCATTATTTATTAGTGTTCTATAAATGAAACAAAATGCATTTTCTGTAAAAGATTTGTTTTATGGAAAATAATTTAGTTTCACTATATTTTTTTAATCATAATAGACTAAATTAATCCATAATGACAAATTATTTTAATGAAATGTAGATATTATATGTTCAATAATATTTTTAAACATTATTATAATTTATTTTACTATGATTCTAAAAACAATGAATCAATCTTTACGCATAAGAAATCATTTTTATAAAAAAAAATTTTATTGTTTATTGCATTTTATTTTAAAATAAATTTTATAAAAATATACATAATGAAAATTTTTAAATGGATGGTATATTTAAAATAATAATAAATAACAATATGTAATAATGATTACTTAATCATAGGTTATTTTGAATAGTCACCAATGTAAATATTTGTGACAATTGTAATGGAAAAACATGAAAATATGGTTAAAACTATGGTATAAATTATTTAAATAATACTTCAAAAAGACTATATCCTATTATATAACTGATTTTTGACCAAATATATGTTAAAGGAGTTAAATTATGTCTTTTATAACATTATAATATTTTTGGTAACCCATGCTAGAATGTTTTTAATAAAATTTATATTTGAATTGAATTAAAAACTATATCTGTGGATTTTTATATAATGGTAGGGTTGTAATTTTACATTCAATTTTGGATTGATCCAGAATTTTAAAAAATCTATTTAATTTAAAATATGAAAAAATTTCACAAAATCTAACTTTTTTACTTGACATCAATGTGAATATAATTTGATGATAAAATCATGTATTTTTTCAAAAAAATGATATTATATATTCTGTTTTGTTATATTATAAGTAATTTCTACCACCTATATAAATTTAATCTGATAAAATAGAATACTAATTTAGAATAATAATTTTCTATTTTTTAATGGAACCTTTATTTTTTATAATTATTATTTTCCAAAAAAAAATATCTTGTTTAATCTCAACATGGGTTTAGAGTATTTTAACTAGGAGATAAGGATTAAAATGAGTAAGAAATTTTTATAAATGTTATTGGTGGAGTTTATTTATTAACGCCACATATTATCTTTGATTTTTGGGTTCCTTGGATATACATGACATGATTATGATATATATATTTATTATTGATTTAGTAATTTAATGTGTATTCTTTCCCACTCTAATAATAGGTGACCCCTATATCTACCTTATTAACAAAATTGAATATTAATTAACCAATGAATTTATCCTAAACACCTCACAAAAATTATTTAACTATAAATAAAGAGAGATAATGACCATCAAGTAACAAATCCCATTGTCCCTAGTTTGGAAAATTTCACTGAGGGTATCATACAATCTCACAACTATCTACAATATATGGAAAAATTCTGGTATAAAACAAACTACCACCAAGAAACTCCAAAATATAAAAAAATGTAAAAAAACATCCAATACTGAATGAATAATATAAAAACTCTATCACTAAATGTATCTATAATATACTTAATGATAATTCTATTGGATTTTACTTAATAATAAATATAAAACCAAGTGAGAAATGCACAACTAAATCCTCAATGTTCTCCTAAAAACCTAAAAAATAGCTAATATATGCATAGTGAGATTATAAGTAAACATATTAGGGAAATAACTATGGTATCATGTGTACATGTGGAAAGATAATTCTAATACATTAGTGAACAAATAGTATAAATAAATATAACCTATATTATTCAACTAATCAGAAACCAGCATCACCATCCCTCACATACCAAATCAAGAATTTAATATAATAATATAATATTGAGTGGATAAAAAATGATTGAACATTACTTCCTCTTCCCCAATGAGTTTCCACATTCATGTTTTAGCCTTGAGTTACCTATGATCTCATCTCTTCTTTTATATAATATATTGTATCTCATCACATATTATCCATCAGAGATGTGGGTTAGGATGCATCCATACGTACCCCAACTTCAAAAAGTCTAGTCGCTGGTGCTTTCCTCATGTACGATCACATCACGTCTATCCCAAGGAAACATAAGACAACACATCAAATATAATTATATCCACAATAAACACATCTCTCTTGAAGTTAAATTCTAATCATAGTACATCTCTCCAAAAGTCACCAGGGCCCTCACGACAGATGGAAGATAGAATGAGAGGGGGGGTATTTAACCATCTGTATCACCACCATCATTGATATTTGCAGAAAAAACTTGAAAACAAGAACATGGTAAAATTGGTATAGATTTTCTTCTCTGGTGGGATATATAAAGAAATTTCATAAACTCAGAAGATATATTGATCACACCATATCCAAACAGTGGGATCAAAACAACTAATCAAGAAAAAACCACATCACCACCATAATACAACACATAAACAATTACTACCTCTTTAAATACTATATAAGACACACCAAACCACCATCACACACATCCAAACCTACTCCAACATACAATTACATATTTCCCCACATTTTTTATATAAAGAATTCCACTCTATTTCATTTACAATGTAATTTCATTCACATTTACATAGATATTTATTTTATTCAAATCCTTTCACTATTTTTCACTATTCAATTCCAAATGATTCGTATTAAATTAACACATTATTATTTTTCAATGTATAATTGGGTAACAAACACAACCACTCCACACAAAAACTAGTCAACGCAAATCAATCGTTACCAAAACACCTCACAAATACCTTCAAAATCATTCCATATCAAACATTACATCTCACCATGAAAACCAAAAATCTGACATCATGACCAAATATCACCACTAAATGTACACACACAAAAACTAACACCTCCACGACACATTATCACCATTCAAAATATCCATTATTTACCAAATCCTCTATAATAACCTGATTTTTCACTCTTGTATGGATCCTTTAAATTTATGAATACATCCTTCTTATGGTGCTAATATGGATTCCAAATGAGTTAGTGGAGGTCCCATGGGTGTTCAGAGCATTATTATATAATTGAACATGGATTTTTTTGGGGAAAATGGCTTGATGAATGGTTGGAGTAAACTCTTCAAGGCGAGATACACTATTTGACTAAACTATGAAAGGATTCACAATTTTCATGAATAAGGTGAACAATTTGATCTAACCATGAGATTATCAATGCATGACCATGTGTGATTGTCTGCAATTTTAACAGATCTATTTCACTTGGTTGGCGAACAGTTTCCCATACTATGTGTCCAGACCATATGTTATGCCCCTTGATATAGGTTCCCCTCCACAATTTTCACAGAGTTTGGAGAATCCCTATGGTTAAACAAATCATAGTGTAAAAATTCTATAAAAATAAATTTTCTCATAAAATAAATTTCACTCACCTCCATCATTTTTTAAATTTCCTATGTTGAGGGATCTCAAATTTCTCCTATTTTGATCTAAAACCCATCTATTCTTTGAATCAAGATATATCATCTATATAGAGTCTAAATCAACCACTCTTTGTCTCCTTGCTTCAATTTTGGAATATTATTGATTATTTTTAGTCATATTCCATTATTATTATTATTAATGAATACATTTAGATTCAATCATATATTCCATAATTATAGGGATTTGATCCATTCATTATATCTAATCTAATCTAGGATGAACTAATGATTGATACTTGATGGGTCGAGTTGAATGAAAATATGGTTGGTGGCCTATAAATCTTTTCTGAATATCTATTCGTTGGGAAATTTTCCTATCATCGCACTAATTTTATCAAGTTACATTTATTTTATTAATATACCTTGCGTATAATATATATCACAGAAATAAAATACCCTTTCTATATATAAATTTTTTTATTGATGGATCTGTCCAAATAATCCACCTCATCAAATATGATGATATTCTATATTTGGGTTTTCAATGTTTTGATTCATTTGAGCCATCGTTTGGATGTGATATATCTTGTGAACTATAATTGTATGTCTCCATGTATTAAATTATTATGAATTAATCATGGTAAGAACCATGTATTCTATACACATGACCCACCTATGGTTTGTCCTTGAACTTGTTTAATGATTTTTAAATGGTAAATTGGATTATATGAAATATGTTTATTACTTGGATAACTGAAAAGGAATTGAATTTTGGTTAAATTTCATTGAACCACTTGACACTTAGGATAAGAGGTTGTGGAATGAACCATGTGAAATGACCATGGATTAAATGATGTACTGAGATAGTTCATGTCCCTTTTTCCTTTTCATATTAATCAAAGTAAATTTTTGACCCTAATGGACTTAATTGAATGATTCTTAATTAAATTGATCAGTAATATGGATGAATTCCTTATTTTCCATGTCACTTATATGAAATGCATGGAATTAACTTTTTTTACTTATTAAATTTCATAAAAAATGAAATAATTAATTAAAATAAATAAACTATAATGTACTTAATAACTCACGGACCCTAACATTCTTATAGGCAGGGGATATATTGAGTTATCATTTGGATTCCATGGAGAATTCCATGATCACCCTTGGACACCATTTCATTTTAAGGATTATGGTTTCTTATGTGACACCCACCTTGGAAACTGATCATCATAGATAAGTGGATTTCTAATATGACACTATAGGATCCCTTTATCACTATTAAGGATGCCTTGTATACATTCTATAGATCCATCATGGTTAATAAGGGCATGATGTAGTTGGTTATATCCTTGAACAATTCCATTGATTATCTGGTTTTACCTTGGATATATTTATTGGACATAGATAGATTACACTATTAGGAATTTCCTAGGAAGATTATAATTGTATTACACTATTACCCATTATGCAGTCTGTAATCACTATTGAGTTGGAGGCCCTTGAAGACTATGTTCCCTTAATAATTAACTTGGAAACTTTTTTATAATATAATAATCATGGTTTACATATAATATCATGGAATAACTACTATTACTATCAATAGGTGTTACCATTACTGGATATGCCTCATGAAACTGATTTATATAATTTTGATCATAGTTAATTAAATGTAATGGTTACATGTTCATACACCAGCTGAGGGATGATGTTTGAACTTGGGTATTTACATTTACAATATTACTTATCTTATATATGCATTATTTCACTATTTTAGTTTATATAAAATGGAAAATATGTAATAAAAAGCATTTTTGATGGCCTACGATGTTTTTTCTCACACGGTATCTCGTTGCCTCTGGTACTCAAGAATACTATATGGATGTTGGTGTTGAAAATGTGGAGTGGGTGGCTTTGGACACTTGGATGCTTTCCTTTTTTGGATGGTTCTAGTAACATATGACTCAGGTATAGAAATGGATTCATGGGGTTGTTTTTATTCCCTTTTTTAATTTTATATTTTATGTGTGTGTTCTTCTTATTAATATGTCTTCAATCATTATGGATACATAACACATAATAATCAAATTTTTTATATTTATATCACTAGTTCAAGTTATTATATCTTTATGTTTCTACCATGATGTTTAGTGTTACATTTATAATGCTTTTTATCAAATATTTTGTTACATTTATATGTTTTTTGTAGTTTGGTAATGAGGTAACTGTATCCCTATGTACACACCACATTCCATCACTACTAGTTGGCAGCCTCTATCATTTTTGGAGATGCGCTTGAGGTCATGTGGCACACCAAGCTCAGTGTACCTACTAGGTATTATCCAAATATCAGATGTCATAAAATGTTATCAAAGGAGTACAATTCCATATTCACTATTTGGATACAATAGTTATTGTATTAGTAATTCTTTAGAACATGGTCATATTCCATTATTGGGCATCGTAAACCAAGGTATGGGGTAAAAGATGAGTAGCTTGACATATCATTATTGTTCTACATTTAACTATTATTATTGATAGCATTTCACTGTGGGGTGACTCACACGTTATGTTGTGTTGATTATTATCAATGTCATTAAGGATGTTATTTCATCATATTCTTGAGGATATGAGGGAAAGAGAAATTGTTACATGTATCATATTAGGCACCTAAAATTCTAATTCCATTCATATTTCCATGTAATATACCTGAATTTCAATGTTTTCATTAGATGATATGACTTTGATTATTGATTGAGCCTTCCTTTTTGTATATATTATTTTTCTTCCCTATGGATTCAATTGAATGATTACTATTTTAAATTCATGATGTGTTATAAACCCCTATGGGTTGTGATTTGAAATTTGAATAGTCAATCCATTAGATTATAAATGAAATGGTTGTTAATACCTACGATAATGAGTATATTCTATGATTTACTAGGTCAAACAACTCATCTTAAATTAATCTAGGTAAATCAACGTGATAAACTGTAATATTAAAAGTAAAACTATACTTTTAAAAATGAATCATTCACTTTGTTATCCTTCCTCATATTTTTTATGGAAGGTAATGGTGAGAACCGGGTAATGATGTTAAAAATAAATGGATTGGTTTTTGGTAAATGATTTGATAAGAAACTTCATCTACTAGAACCCTAGGATATTTTTCTTGAGAATATACCAATACATGTCTATTTAAGGGTGTTTTGGGGTAGTATATGTTGGGATGAGAGCCATTATTTCATTCATATTATTCAAGTGATTCTACCTATATGATTATAAGATTGTTTTTCGGTGTGTTATTAATATTTGTAGACCAATGGAACCACAAAATTGTCATTTCATTCACTAGGAAGTGGTCAAAACCATACTATACATATGGTGGGATCTAAGCCTCCAATCTTACCTCTATGAGTGCTATCTTAAGGCACTGCCTTCTATACTTGATCTGGGACCTGATGAAAAAGTTCATGATGGTTTTCTGAATATTAGGAATTGCATGTATGGTTCCCCATGTCTTGCACCTACGATGGTTAATCAAACTTGTGATTTCCGGTTATAGCATCCTCCCACCTTCTCATAGGATAAGAGTTTGTAAGCTATTGAATCGTGGATAGTGGAAACCATGTTTGTCTTTGAGTAACTGGAGACACCTCTAGATTGGTGGGTTATGATTTCTATATACATGTTTCTTGATTCATCCAACATTTTTGTGGGAATAAATTACCCCAAACGGGCTCCATTAAGACATGGTATGGGAAAACATCTAGACTTATATTTACAACTAGTTCTTTCTTGAGATGAAAGTAGATGACAGTTCCATAGAGTTCATGCATATTGGGTTGGGTTATATTTCTATCATGGAGTATTAGATTAATTTCATAGAGTTATATATATTTACAGCTTATAGAATATGATGAACTTATGCATGTGAGGAACTATTTGGATGGGATTCATTATTCCATTCATTATATGGTGAATGAAATTGTCTTTATGACCTTTTCTGAAATAGTTAACCAATATATTATCACTAAACACGAATTAGGGGATGGATAATGTACTGAGCATAGTGGACCTACACCACAGAAGGGTTGTAGTACCTTCTACAGCATAATGAGATCTATCAAGGTTTCTTGTCAGGATAGTGGAAGTTAGGGTACCCGTGAGCTTCGCTCTATGGTGTTCCACCATTGTTCATGACTAGAGTATATAATTACTCATTATGGTAGACACCCTTTGGATTGTCTATATTATGACCGTATGGGGAATCTCTTGTGTTTTATCAGACCATTGCATTATCTTCTAGTGGTAGAATTCTGCAATAGCTCCACATTCAGGGGAAGGATCATATATGCTTTGTCATGTGGGGAGTTGGAGTAGCTTCTAGAAGCACTGGAATGGGGGAGTCATGGACAAGGTAACCAAACACCTAATCGCCAGAAGTGCCATCAGAGATGTTGTTATCATGGATGTATTACTACTGTAGAAGGTTATGGATCATGTCAGTTTCATGCTTTACAACTGATATTAGTGGATCAGATTGTGGAACCATCTATAGTACTTGGTACTATTATAGTAGCCTCAACTACTGTATTTTTATTATTCGATGTAGCGGATTCACACTCCTTTATCTCCATATTTACATTTTAATTTCTTAGGATGGAAATATAATATTACTTTTTTCGATTAACATAGATATTTAATTGGGAGTAATTTAAGAGGGAATACACTTTTGTAGGGACTATATACTTGATTGAGGAAGTTATCATTTCTTATGAGACCCTTTTTAACAAGAAGAATAGATTCAACATTATTATTGGGATGAATTTGTTGATTCCATACCATTCCTTTTTGGAGTATTTTCATAGAATGGTTCGTTCATATCACTATAGTGAAAAAGTTTCATATAAAATTGTTAGTGGGGGTATTCAAGTTAGTAGAGATTGACCAATCATCATGGGGTAGGTGGAGTGAACACCCATATTTCTAATATCATAATTGGGGATTAGGGTTTGGATCAAGGTTAATTACTTCCAGTAGTAGATCATTTCAAGGAAATATTTCTTAATGATTTTCTAGTTTACCTCCTATGAGAGAGGTACAGTAAATGATTGAGCTCAATCCAGGAGGAGCTTCAATGTTTATTCATCCATATAGGATGACACCAACTGAGCTCCGTGATCTCATGTGGCAGTTAGAGGATATTGAGGTTGAAAGTTTTATATGGTCCAATACATCCACATGGGGTCCACCCAATCTCTTTTCGACAAAGGAATATAGTACCTTTCGTATTTATGTGAATGACATAATGTTAAACCATATTTCAATCAAGAATCTGTATCCTCTACCTCGAATAGATTATCTATTTCACCATATTTGAGGAGCTTGGGTATTCACTATGATTGACCTGAGATCAAGAAATCATTAGGTTAAATTCATTCCATCAGACATACCTTGTACAACATTATGTAGTAAGTATGGTCTGTATGAGTACCTTGTTATGACTTTCAGTCTTACAAATGCTCTAGTCATTTTTATAGCACTAATGAATATGATTTTCCACCCACATATAGATTACTTTTTCGTGTTCTTTACGGGAAAAATCTTGGTTTACTCTCACCCTAATAGATACAATGATAACGACCTTGAGATCATTATGAGTACACTAAGAGAGCATCTTAATTATTCCAATAAAGATATGTTCCACTTATATATCGACACCCTTCACTTCATGGGTCATACTATCTCATAACTATGTGTTTATTTTCACTCAAATGAGGTTCATGTTGTGGTATCATAGTAGAATCACATGAAAGTGTTAAATTTACGGGTTTTCATTGGGATTGATGAATATTATAGGTATTTTATACCAGAATTTTCACACCTGGATTCACCTCAAACTAGTCTTATAATAACTTGAGATAATTTAATATGGGCAGACGTTTATGAGAAATATATTTAGAAGTTAAAAGGATTTATTGTTTTTTCAGCCATTCATATTCATCCAAATCCTAGAAAAGTTTAAAAAACGTTCTCTTATTAATTATTAATCATCCAAGAAGAATTTTTGATGGATTATAGTTTACTAATTGAATACATATCCCAGTTGTTTAGGCCACACGAGAGAAAATATTTAATTTACCACATTGAGATAGTGGAAATTGTTCATGCCTTACATTGTCAGAGACAATATCTGATGATTGATTGTTTAATAGTTTACACGGACAAAAAACCCTAAAATACAACATTAAATACTATAAATTTAATCATGGATAGGATTTATTGGTCGGATATCATGAATAATTAAATTTTGAACTTGTATATATGCCTGGAAATAGAAATATGGAATTGGATGAAAAGATTTCGAAAAAACATAAATAGGCGATATGAGAGACCAATGACAAATAGACACTGATGTCCCTTTTTTTGAGCTAAATATGGAGTATAATTTTTTTAGGAGTAGTCTTATGTCTCAATATTGATAGTTAATTCATCCATCCATGAGAAGGTGAAGAGCATGAAATTTTCATATCTCAATGTGTTGGTTCTCTATTTGTGAATTATACGAAATAGAACACATCTAGATTTTCTTGTTGATAGAGATGACATCCTATGTGTACATGGTTTTCTCTGAGTTCCTATATATTTCAGAGTGGAATTGATGCATATGTTCGAAAATTCTTAGTGGGATGATTATCCAAAATTTTCCCAAATGTATCGAGATAGGAAATTACGGTATTGGTGTACTTGGATAACGTGTTAGATAGTATTCTACATCACTTGGTGTTCAACCTATAATCTGGTGATGGTGGATATCTAGAGGCCTAGTGTATTTTTATAAACTCTTTAATTATCTTAATGGAAATGTGAAGATATTTCTATGGATAATGTGTTCGGAATTCATAGGTCACCTAGAGGTAGTGACGCCAAATCGGTATTTATTGACCAGCTGATGAAGATTGCCCATTTTATTCATATTTGGGAGACATTATCAACCAATGAGATAGGATGTGTGTATGTACAAGGGATAATTTGACCACATGATTTCCCTCATACTATCATTTCAGATAGTGATGCATGTTTCATGGCACTATTCTGGTAGGGATTATAGAATGTTATGGGTACACTGGTGTGTTTGAGAACAACCTTCCACCCTTCAATAGATTGAAAATCAAAATTATTGATAAATTGTGTAGTTGGAATTATATAGGCATATTCCATTGATTTTAGTTATTCATGGTATAATCATATAGGTCTCTTCATTTTCGGCTATAATAAAACCTTTTAGAAGCCAATTCAAATGGATTATTTTGAGGCCTTATATGGAAGGCTATTTCGTTCACCCCTATACTATATAGAGGTATGTGAGGAAACATTACTAGGTATTTGTATAATAAAGGAGACATCGAGGAAGGATTATTTGGTTAAGATTTGTATGTAGACTTCTCAGTCTATAATGAAATATTATGTCGATCATCATCAATCACATATAGATTTCATGGTCGGGTATCATTTTTTACTACGAGTATAACCCAAGCTAGGAAAGATAAGGAAAGACAAGAAAGGTAAGTTTTCACCACACATTGATTGGATTTTTGAGATATTAGAGAGTGTTATGCCGATATCCTATCAGTTGCAACCTCCTCTGTGGTATCATGACATGCCAAATGTCATCAATATTTCATAGCTTCAAGGTTATCATTCCATCTCATCTCATTTTTTTAATCTCAATAAAGATGATCTAGAATTTGATGAAACCTTTTATTAGTATTATAAATGAGTCATTGGTAAGTTTAAATAGTAAATTTGGGGTTGATAAGTCCTTCTAGTATGGGTTATATGGTTGAAAGGATTTATATGGTGTCACACTTATGGGTGGGAGGACAATTTACATTCCCTATTTCCATAGTTCTTCTCATATATTGTCTCACCATGAATGGACGGATAACTTTTGGATGAGTTCCTTTATTTTGGGATGACTTCAGGAACCTATTATTTCACATAGGTATGTTTCCTTTACATTTTATCAAATTCTATCTTATGGACATATTATAGATGCCAAATGAATTAGTGGAGGTCCCTAGGTTTTCAAGAGCTTATTATGATCTAGAAACCTATTTTTTGGATGAAAATGGCTTTTCACATGGTTATTGTAAACCGTGTGAGTCAGGCCGCAAGGTTTGTTTTAATCATGAATGTCTGTATAGTGTAATTGAATATAGTACACTATTTGATCAAACCATTTGAGTTTGACTACAGAACATGAATGATTGTTTTCTATTTTAATAGAACAATTTCACACAACTATTTCATTGATTCCCACACTGTGTGGTCTAACCATGCTCTATGCCCCTTCTTATAGGTTCTTGTGCATGATTTATACATGGTTTTCACTAAACATCCAGCCAAACCAAGAACAATTTAAATTTTATTTAAAAGGGAATTTTTTATCATAAAATATATTTTACCCACCACATCCCTTGGTTTTAATTTATAGTGGATAGATCACTCAAACTTATACTCTTTTGATCAAAAACCCATATATTATAGGAATCAAGATATATCATATACCTTGAGTATGAATCGACCACCTTTTTTCATCTTGGATATGCGCTGGTATTTTCGTTGTTCCTTTTTATTCATTCATCAATATTATTCAAAAAAAATACTATTTAGATGTATTCTAAAAGGTCCCAATTTCTGGGTTATGATCCATTTTTAGATATAATTCAATCCAGACAGAAAAAATACATAAAAATGATGGAAATATTCATAATAGGCTATGGTAGGAAATATATTACTATTTCTCCAATTCTGACATAACTGAAAATTGTCATGTTCTCATGTAAATTTCATCTAGTGTCTTATATTATTTAATATGTCTTTATTACAATCATTAGAACCGAAATTGATGACCATTTCAATATATGTTATTCATTGTTGACAACTATATGAATAGATTCCACCACTTCATGTAGGGTGATATTATATATTTGGTTTTTTCGGTGTTTTGACACTTTTGATACAATATTATGATGTGATAGAGTTTGAAACCACAATTGGTGAGCCCCCATGATTTTAATGATTATTTATTTATCATGGAGTGAAAAATATCTACTACAGACAAGACCAACACAACATAGGGGCTTGAAATTGTTTAATGAATTTTAATCATTAATTTGGAAATTATGATATATGTGTATGGATTTCCTAGTTGAAATGGAATTGAATGTTGGTTTCATGTTCTAGAACCTCTTTCCACTCACGATGGAAAGATGTGTATTGATCCATATCCAATTAACATGGCATAAACCAAGTATTGAGGTGGTTAAATTTTTTTGGTCATGTCCAACTATTGAATGTAATGGCCTAAACCAAATTGCTAATTTAATTATTGTGAATTAAATGATACAATCAAATGGAATCATGTTTTAGATTATTTACCACTTGAAGGAAATTCACTTAATGAACCTTTGGCTTGATATGTGGAATAATTACTTAATGTCCTAATTGATTTAAATGAATTGAATATAGGTTCCCTAATAACTCATGGCCATGACGTAATTATAGGATGGGCATATCGTGAGTATCCCTTGGGATTCCTAAAGGAATTAAATGATCACTCAAGGATGTTATTCTGATTCAAGGTTTTCGGTTTCCTTAGTTGAGACCCACCTTGGAACCAAATCCTTATCTATTATTGGAAATCTTGTACGACACTATCAGATCCCTCCTTTCCATTTTAGGATTCTTAGATACACTCCTTGGATCCAACATGGATTCTATGAACATGATGTTCCTTGGTTACATCCATGAACCTAGCCATAGATAATCACCTTTTATCATGGACATATTTCTTGGACTCAGATGGACTACACTCTATGGAATTACTTGGATGATTCTCTTTCTATTACATGATTAACCCTTAGCTAGGATATAGTCCCCGAGGAGAAGGTGTCCATACAGGTCTAGGCTTCTTAGTGATTATCCTAGAATCTTTTTTTATCATATAATCATTATGTTTTCCAATTAATATCTTAGAACCACTTCTATTACCATCATGATGTAATTTTAGTGATGGATATGAATAATGTGAAATTTTTATATAAAATAGAAAATAATTAGATAAATGAATTGTTTTCATGTTCGGAAACTATCTATGGTAATAGATGCCACATGGGTATTTACATTTATTGTACTACTTAATTTATATGTGTATGATTACACTATTTTAGATTATATATAATGGATAATATGTTATAGAAAATATTGGTGGTGGCCTACTAATATTTATCTCACACTATATCAGGGTGCCTCTACTACCCAGGAAGACTATATGGATGGATGTGTTGGGAAAGGAATGTGGGTGTCTTCAATCACCTTATTGCTTAATTTTTTAGGATGTGGATTTTAACAGATGACCAAGCTAGTTCTTTGGATTCTTGGGATCACTTTTATTCTTGTTTTTTACATTTGTATTGCATGAATTTTTGATGCATGTATACATGTATTACAGATTTATAGATAAATGATACATCATCATCATCTTTTGTATATTAATATTTGTTCTTCCAATAGTTTTTATATCAGTTTATTTCCTCTATATTTTTTACTATAACATTTCTCTTTCTATTTTTATAATGTTTTTTATATTGATCTAATATGTCGTGCTCTGGTAATGATGCTATAGTCTCTCTATGAAGACACTCCATTCCATCGCTTCCACTCAGTATCGTCTGGCGTTTAGGGAGATGAACTTGAGGCCATGTGGTCCACCAGAATCGAGGAACCTTCTATGTGGAATTGGGGTCTATGACGTCACATCATCATCATCCCACAAGCACTACACACCACATCTCCAACGATCCAACACCACATCCATAAACTCTAACAACTACATCACATCACAACATCAATCATCCCATCACCCTTCCACTAATAATAATCACTATAAAGAAACACACAAAAACCACATTGGGAGACATAATGAGAACATGATTGAAAAACAAATACACAGACTAGCTTCCACTGTAAAGACCTAGAAATTACATGGAATATTTTTTTCTTAAATACACGGGAATTTTACGAGTGTACAAAAATTGACGGCACGTGATTCCGAGGCCAGGTGTGCCCTGAATCGATTTCTATGTTTTGTTCTGGTACGTTCAATAAACGTATGAGTGGGTTTTTATAACATTGGAACCGGTGCTTGGAATTGATTTCTGAGGGCACCGTTGAACTTATAGGGCTGATATTCTCTTAAGAAGACGTTCACCTAGATGACTGATGGTCGGAAATAAATGATAGTTTTAGGGTTTTTAATGGAATAATTAAATAAAAATAATGTTGTAGCTTTATTTTTATTTGGTTGGTTGAAGCCCCCATGTGGAAGTCAGAGATGGGGACCACCACAACTAAACCTCCCATGAGAGGTTATGGTGGTGGGTCCCACCCTAACCTAACACCCTATTTGGGATTAATATGGTGGGGACCACCCGAGGTTAAACCCTTTAGAACTCCCCATTATGTGGGGAGAAAACTCTTGAGCTCCCCACTTAATGGTGCCGCCACCCATCCACCTTAATAAAGCCAACATACAAGAATTTATGGTGCCAAATCCTCCACATTAATATTTTGACAACCACTTTAAGTATTTAATTAGAGATAAACTAATTAATTAACACATTTTAATTTTGTTACATTTAATAAATAATCGATAAACTCAGTCAATTTTTTTGGTTGGCATTTGACATTTAGGTGGAATATGGGGTAGAGGTGAGCATGGGAGAAATAGAGTTATCCAATGAAGAACCACATTTCCCAATGAAGAATGAAGAATGTGTTCATTCAGTGAAGAACACTGGAAACGATCTCCTTGAATCATCTTCCCTGGACTCCTACCGATATGGATCATCTTCCACAACTGATGTGCGAGCTCGGGATTGGAAGTGTGTGACAGACACGATGAACGACGGCAACTCCGTCTTCTTCCCAGTACATCATCATCGAACAACGAAAAAAGGATGGGGGTAAATTTCATTTAAGTTAAACATTCTTACTTTCATTAAAAACGATGAATGAGGATGCTTTATTATTGAGGGTGCATATTGGTGGTTCATTCTAAATGACTGATTGCTATCATCCTAAACGTGGAGGGTGCGGGAAAACTAACATGGCCTGACACCCTCCATCAATCTATTTTGTAATATCCATTGTCATAGTGATGAGGCAATGGGGTGAGGAAGGAGGTGAAGACAAAGGTCACACTACCAGTGGCCTCTGTGACTCGCACCACCCCTGTGGCATCCTGCACTACCACCGGCCGACCCACCCCCCGGCCGAGCCCCTATCGGTCGTGCCGCACCACTGCCTTGAGCAGAACAATGCCTCACCGGCCCACCTGACATCTTACGGCCCACTGGGCTACCTCCCGACGTGCCCTCCAACCCTCTTGACCACCTCCCGGCCTCCCCGATAGCCTTCCTTGTGCCTGACCGAACCGCTCCGGTCCTAGCGTCCCACGTTCCCCGCAAAACCACTAGCCGAACCAGCCCTGCCATTTGGGTTGTGCCGCCCAGTCCACACTGCTCGGTCATCCCCCCTCGTGGCTCTGTCTGAATCGGCCTCATCCATCTGGGCTGAGCCGTTGAGCCGCGCCCCATGCGCGACTGTCTGAGATGGCGTTTTGCGCCCCTCGTGGGGCCTTTTGGCCAAAACGCCCTTACAACGACCTACAGCCGGTCAGTGCCCTCAGGACCGGTCTACACCCTCGCACTTCTCACAAAATTCATGGCATACGAGGCCTGTCCCAGTGGGCCGGGCAGAACCAAACGTGTCGGCCCAGACTATTTCGGGTAGGGTCGGTCCAACTAGGTCGGATCGGACCCGAGACCACTAAGACCCTTTACATTTTTTTGGCCATATATTTGGCATCAGACATCCATTTGATGAACTGTCGGTGGTTTTGGTAATCTTGTAGCATGAAGGTCACTTTGTGTATACCACACTACAGTTCAGGGTACAATGTAGATACATTCAGGTTGGACCGTGCACGAATCCAACAGAGCCCCCGTGACTAAAAGGCTAATAACTCACAGACCACATGTATGATTGATGCGCCACCTATTTCGTTGATACCCCTATGATGTGGAAGAACATTGGGATACTTCTTAGTGGGATTTAGTGGAATTTGATGTATTGAAACTAGTATTGAGGAGCGTACCCTCTTAGAATCAAGCATGCATTCTGTGGAAGCATTGTGGCTGGATGCTTTGTGATAAAAGGGATCCTATGTGGGTTAGATAGCTCCGACTACTATTATTGGATCTTACGTGGGTTCGACAGCTCTGATTACTGTTCCATGATCTTATGTGGGTTTGACAGCTCCGACTACTAGATCCTATGTGGGTTCGACATCTCTGATTACTGTACTGGGATCCAATGTGGGTTCGATAAAGGAGATGATTCAGTGGATACATCTAATCATCTCTATCTGTCTACATAAGTTTTAAACCTATGTGAGATGAGTCGGTAAATTTTGTGTTTACCTCATGATTGAGATGTGTTACTTGATATATTAGGTATATGTATGGGCATATACCTATGTGGGGTTATCTGTTGATTTCATACTTTGTGGTTCATATTTTTTCAATTTTGTGTGACCATGAGGGTCTCCGGGTCCCTACTGAGTATTCTTATAATTACCCCTACACGGGCTATGCCCGCACCTCGTTGTGTTGTATGTAGACAAAGGACATCCTTGATTGAGGTTGAGAGTATTAGGACTAGACAGTACCTGGAGGTGCACCTCAGGACGAGTTGGTACCCAGAGGAGGCTGACAGACATGGAGTGCTGAGGAGGCTATCTGTACCTACACTCAAGTAAGATTCCTGGTGGATGACCCAGTATCTATTTTTTCACTCATCAGTTGTAGTTTG
Source organism: Viscum album (assembly GCA_963277665.1). Taxonomy (NCBI): domain Eukaryota; kingdom Viridiplantae; phylum Streptophyta; class Magnoliopsida; order Santalales; family Viscaceae; genus Viscum; species Viscum album. Next base: position 138,417,655 of record OY728131.1, read on the forward strand.
AGTTCCTCGTACTTTATAGTTGGGATTGTATTTCAGGCCCATTTTTCTTTTCATCACTAATTTTTTTATACAATTTACTTAGTAGTTTGTATCAAGCTGTGTGCTCTGTTGTGTGTGATTATAGTTTTAAATGAATTTCCTTCCCAGTTTTATTGAATTATGCATTTGGTGATAGTCCCCATCCCATGGCCTATGGAAGGCGGTCATGGCGTAGTCACGACACGAGCCTCAGGGTACGGGTTGTGACAAATTGGAATTAGAGGAGTCAGTTCTACTGTAGAACTTAGGACTCTGATATTTTTTGTGAAGAAATTGTGTTAAGGGTATTGAGTGTGGTTTTCAGTTTTGGGAGTCCAATGTGTGTGATGCGGTCGATGTATCCATACAACAGGATGCTTATTTATGAATTCTGACTCAGTGAATGAAAACACTGATTGCATGTGTGTTTCAGGAGGTTTCTTAATGATCTATTTGATTCACCTCACCAGGTATAAATTATTGACCATGGAAATCTCATTTCTATTCAGTATGGCCCCATGTAGAGGGTCCCAGGCTTTGTACGAGATGGAATCCTACCAGGAAACGAGGATTCGGTGCAAGGACCTTTTTCAACAGAGCCACCAGTGGTACCACTAACCGTTGGACCACTGATGCCATTATCCCCAGTAGCAGACGATGCACACCACTTGAGCATGTTTCAAAAATTCCAGTGCTAGAGGCCGCCTAGATTCTGGGGTGAGATGGACCCACATGCAGTTGAGGATTGGCTTTAGGCTGTCGTGAGAGTCTTCAGACTGGTAGGGACACCGGCCGACCTTATGGTGATCCTTTCTGCGAGTCTCCTTCAGGAAACAATAGGTAGATGGTGGAGCCAAATTCTCTAGGTGCAAGATGAGTACACACTCCTCTAGGAAGACTTCCAGAGTCTGTTTCGGGTGATGTTTATCCCAGCCACCCTACGAGTAGTACAGATACATGAGCTACTTCATTTGCAGCAGGGAAGCATGACAGTGGCACAATACATATCGAGGTTCACCGCCTCTCACCCTACTCCACAGATATGGTGTGTGACCCTTTCTTCAGGGCCTGAACCTTCGAGCATGGGCTCAGGCGAGAGATCATGTCTTCGATGATCTCCCTCAGCATGCCGACATATGAGGGGTGTTAGAGAGAGCCCTCTTGGTAGAGATTATCTTTGTTGAGCAGTGTTCATCATCGAGATCCACCACCAGTCGACAAGTAACGGTGTCTTCTGCAGATGGAAGAAGATAGATGTCACATAGGTCTATGAGGACCAGACCTATAGGTGGACGACCGCATGAATTAGGGTCAGTTGTTTGGGCCACACGAGATAGAGAAAATCATACGAGGAGAAGGCAGTTCTACACATGCGAAGAGATGGATCACATGGCTTGAGAATGTCTAACCCGCCATGCAGATGATCAGTAGAATGTTGAGGGACCTCCTAGGTGGAGGTAGTGGTTTGACTGTGGTGGTCCTCAGGGAGCATGCATACGTGGTCGTGGAGCTGGGTGAGTGGCAGGTGGTGGATGAAGTTTCGATGTCCTACCACCACCACTACCACCACCAGGAGGTCCACCCTAATCACAGGTAGTAGGTGGATAGGGGAGAGCTCATCTCCTGGTAGCTATGGCCAACGATCATGGTACTCTGGTATGATTCAAGGTATGATATGTGTCTATTCCACCTTAGCTGCAGTTCTTATAGACATAGGTGTTACTCACTCTTTTATTTCCATTGCCCTTGTTCGGAACTCGTAGATTCCGACGGAGCCATTTTCTCGATCCTTAAGGCTAGAGACTCCTACTAGGGAAGAATCGACGATTATGCACTGGTTCTAGTAGTGTGAGCTTACTCCAGGAGGCAAGTGTTTGTTGGGATCCCCTCTTAGTAGCGTCGAGGCTTTACGACCTCATCTTTGGTATTGACTTGTTATCAATAGTCCATGCTCATATTGACTGTATTAGGATAAAAGTGCGGTGTATCCACATGAATGGGATATGGTTTACCTTTATCGATGAGAAGGGAGCCTTAGTATCAAATCATAGAATTACCCAGAGGAGGGGGAAGCCAATTACTATTTTTTTGGATAGCCTTATCCTTGGAGAGGATAATGTGTAGTGTTCGAGGTATCCTGTAGTGGTGGAATAGTATACAGATGTTTTCCCTGATGATGTCCCATGACTACCTCCTCGTAGAGAGGTGATCTTTAACACCGACCTATACCCTGAGACGACATCGATATCTACACCAGTATATCTAATGGATTCCTCTGAGCTTCATGAGCTACGGGTACATCTGGAGGAATTGTAGGGGAAGGGATTCATTCGGCCCAGTGTTTCTCCCTAGGTAGCCCTGATTTTGTTTTCCCAGAAGGCGGATAGAAGCATGAGGCTTTGGGTCGACTACCATCACCTGAACAAGGTGACCATGAAGAAAAATTACACACTTCAGGTGACTGAAAACCACTTTGATCAGCTGAATGGAGAACAATGGTTCTCAAATATATACCTCAGATTAGGCTATCACCAGCTCAGAGCTCAGGACATGGAAGTGCAGAAGACTGCCTTTAGATGTCCAGACGACCACTATGGGTTTTTTGTTATTCCATTCAATGTAACCAACACCCCAACAGTGTTCATGGGACACATGAACATGTTTTTATAGCTATAACTTGATCAAATTGTCATCGTCTCCATCGACGACATTGTGATCTACTTTACTACCGAGGAGGATCATGCCTTCCATTTGCAGGTAGTACTGGACACACTCCGAGAGCACCAAATTTATGGTAAGCTCCCGAAGTGGAAATTTTGGATCCAAGAGGTTCACTTCCTGGGACATCTCATCTCATAAGATGGAGTTGCATTAGAACCAGCAAATATTGAGGCATTACTTTCTTGGGAGCCACCGAGGAGTGTGACGGAGGTACGAAGATTCATAGGATTAGCTAGATACTACTAAAGATTCATTTCAGATTTCTCCAGAGTTTCAGCACCACAATCAGCCTTGAAAAACAAGGGGAAATCCTCTGTGTGGTTGGATAGATTACAGTAGATCTTTCAGGAGCTGTGTCAGAGGCTGACTAGTGCCCCACCACCATATTGAGGCTTCAAAGGAGGGTGTGGGGTACATATTTTACTATGACACATCAGGGACTGGAATCGGATGTGTCCTGATTATGGAGTGAGAAGTGATTGCTTATGGTTCTATTCATCTGAGAAATAATGAGTAGAACTAAACCAACCATGACCTAGAGTTAGCAGCAGTGGTCTTCTCCGTGAATATGTGGATGCACTATCTGATGGGAGAGAGTTTCACAGTAAACTATGACCACTATAGTCTTAGGTATACCTTCTCTTATAAGGAATTGAACCTGAGATAGCAGCGATGGATCGAGTTCCTCTAGGACTATGACTTCGAGATAGTATATATTATTGGGAAGTGTAATGTTGTAGCAGATGCTCTCAGTAAGAGATCATGTATTCAACTTCTAGGAGAGGAAACATAGTAGCTGGTTGGGTTACAGATATCCTTTGTGGACCACGATCAAGAAGCTATACTTCACTATATTATAGTCACTAATCCACTTCTTCAGCGAGTCAGGGAGGTGCAACATGAAGACACTAGCTGTGAGATATGATGTGCTCAAATATCCACAAGGCATTTACCTGATGGATTTTCTGAAGGTGGGAGCACGTCATCCTCTTCAGAGGACATACCATGGTACCATTGTCACTTCAAGAGGAAGTGTTGAGGGAGTTCCACACTTCCCCTTTAGCTGTACATGTAAGAGTGGAGAAGATGTATCAGGACCTCATATGATAACACTGGTGGCCAGGTACGAAGAAGGTAGTAGTGGAGTTCGTCTCTCGATGCCTTACTTATATGCAAGTGAAGACGGAGCACCAAGTATGAGCAGGCTTGGCACAACATTTAGATGTCCCAGAGTCGAAGTGAGATGGGATATCCATGTAATTTATGACAGGACTTCCATGTACGTCCATGGGAAATGAATCTACCTGGGTGATCGTCGACTGACTCACCAAGTCGGCCCACTTCCTAAAGATCAGAGAGAAGGGTACAGTAGAGATCTAGGGATTCCTATATGTGAAATAGAATGTGAATTTACAGGGTATACCCATGATGATTTTATCCTATCGTGACACATGATTTACATCCCATCTATGGAAGGGGTTGCATGAGACTTTCAGGACACAACTTCGTTTGAGCAACGCCTTCCATCCTAAGACGGATGGTCAGACTGAAAAGACCATTCAGACCCTCGAGGACATGCTCCGTGAAGGTGTTCTAGACTTTGGTCACTACAGGGTGGACCACTTATCTTTTGTGGATTTTTACTACAACAACAGATATCACTCCACTTTAGGGATGACATATTTTGAGGTATTGTACGGGCGACCTTGCATATCACCTATTTGCTGGACTGACCAAAGGGAGTCAGCACTAGTGGGACCAAAGATGGTATGGGATACCACGAAGAAGGTTCAGATCATCAGAGAGTGGATGCAGACTAAACAGAGTAGGCATAAGTCTATGCTGATAGGAGATGAATACCTCTAGAGTTCGAGGATGGTGGACATGTATTTCAACGGGTCTCACCCCAACAAGGTTTAAGGTGATTTGGAAGAGGCATAAAGTTATCTCTAAGATTTATCGGATCTTTCCAGGTCCTCATAAGAGTTGTCAAGGTGGAATACTGCTTATCTCTTCCACCACAGTTGCACCAGGAACATGATGTCTTTCACGTATCCCTGTTGAAGAAATACGTGCATGACCCTTCCCACATCATCGACCATGGAGTGATGGACGTCGACAATGGGCTGACTTTTACAGATATTCCAGTGGAGATTGAGGATAAAAATTAGCAGGTCCTACATGGATGGTCAATAATTCTGGTGCTCGTTCGATGACAGTATGAGAACCTCTAGGAGAGAACTTGGGAGCGGGAGGCAAAGATGTGTGCTCAGTACCCCATCTTGTTTCCTCATATCTAGATGTAGCTTACAGGGACGTAAAGCCCTAAGGTGGGGAGAATTTAAAGAGCATGAAATGCTGTGAGAATATTTTTTCTTAAATAAATTGGAATTTTACGATTCTGTGAAAATTGACGGTGCCTGATTCCAAGGCCCGATCTACTCTGAATAAATTTCTAATGTTTTGTTTGGGTACGTTCAGTAAATGTATGAGCATATTTTTATAACATTTGAACCAGTGCACGAAATTGTAATCTGAGGTCACTGTTTAACTCACAGTGCCGATATTTTCTTAAGAGGACTTTCACCTTGGCGACAGATGGTCAGAAATAAAAGATAGTTTTTGGGTATTTAATGAATGAATTAAATAAAAATAATGTTGTAGCTTTATATTTATTTGGTTGGATGAAGCCCTCATGTGGACGATAGAGGTTTGGACCACCACACCTTATCCTCCCATGAGAGGTTATGGTGGTGGGACCCACCCGAACCTAACCTCCTCTTCATGCTTAATATAGTGGGGAGAAACTTAAGTTAAAACCTCTTGAACATCCCATTAAGGGGGAAGAAACCTCTTCAGATCCCCACTTAATGGTGCCAAAACCCTTCCACCGTAATGGAGCCTACACGCAATCATTTATGTTGACGAATCCTCCACATTAAGTTTGTTCCATCCTCTTGAATTAATTAATTGGGGGTAACCTGATTTATTAACCCATTTGAATTTTGTTCCAAAAACTAAAAAATAGAAATACTCAATCTATTATGTTGGTTAGAATTTTTCTTTTGGGAGGAAACATGGGGAGAGGAGATCTTGGGAGAAATAGAGTTCTTTAACGAAAAACTTCATCTCCCAATGAAGAACGAAGAACAAGTTCATTCAATGAAGAACACTGGAAACGATCTCCTTCGATCTTCTTCCACAGACTCCTACCGATGTAGAATTTCTTCCACAACCGACTTTTGAGCTTGGGATTGGAAGTGTGCGATGTACATGATGAATGATGACAACTCCATCTTCTACCCTCTACTTCATTTTAGAACAACAAAAAAAGGTAGGGGTTAATTTCATTTTAGTTCCACGTTCTTCCTTTCTTTCAAAATGATGTACAAGGATGCTTTCTTTTTTTTAGTGGATTGTTGCGGTTCATTCTAAAGGACTGATTGTAATCACCCTAAACACGGAGGGTACAGGCCAAACTAACATGGCTTGAAACCCCCCTGTCAAACTCTTTTGAGATGTTCTTCAGCATGTAGATGAATCGATGAGGCGACGAAGGTGGCGAAGATAGAGGACACGCTACCCGCAACCTCCATGACCTCCACCGCCCCGCGGCTTCCCACACTGCCACTGTCTGAACCGACCCCACCCGACCCCCGGCCGGCCATGTAGCTCACCAAGCTGAGCCGCTACCTCGAGCTGTCTAGTGCCCTTCCAGCCTGCCCTCACGCCTCCCGACTGCACACCATCCTGGTTGGCCGCCACCCAGCCTGCCCGCAGGCCTGTCCGACCCCCTCCTGGCAGCCCGCCGGCCTACTCGACCACCTCCCAACAACTGGTCGGCTTGCCCAGCCCCCACTCGGCTTTCTTGGGCACCTCTCGGCCGCCCTTCATCCATCCCAGTCACCTCCTGTGTACACAGACGAACTACCTCATCCCGCTTGCCCACCACCGCCGCTAGCTGAACCGCCCTCAGCCATCCAGGAAGATCTTCCTCAGTCTCACCCCTCGTGGCACATGCCGAACTGGCCTCGGCCATTGAGTCCCAGCCACTATGCCATGCCCCACATGTTCTTGGATGAGCCAGCCTTCCGTGCCCCTTGTGGATTCTCCGGCCCGATCCTTCCCTACAACAACCCACAACCGGTCCTCTCCCTCGCGACCGGTCTGCGCCCCCATGCTACTTGCGGCCTTCGCGCCCTGCTGGGCGGGGCCCAGCAGGCCAGGCCGAACCCAACGGGTCGGCCCATACTATGCTGGGCTAGGTCGGTCCGACCGAATGGTACATGACCCAGGACCACTGCAACCTTTTTTTTTATTTTGGACATATCTTTGGCACCATACGTCCGTTTGATGAACCGTCTACAGTGGTGGTAATCCTAGACATGAAAGTCCCTTTGAGTATACCCCACTTGAGTTCGAGGTATATTTTTGTTACAGTCAGGTTGGATCGTGCATGAATCCAACCGGCCCCCATGACTAAATAGTTAATAACTCACAGACTGTGCGTCCGATTGACATGCCGTCTATTGCGTTGAGACCCCTATGTTTTGGCGGACCATTGGGATACTTTTTCATGGGGCTTTTTAGAGACCCTAAGCTTGACGTACATAGACATTAAATTACTTTTGCAGAATACTTAATACATAACAAAAACAGACACACAAGGACCGTAATAGTTTAGTGTCTTTGGAATCATGGAACGTAATCTTCTAATCGTGGTGAAAGATCTTCAACATCTCCCATAAAGATCTTACACTTTTTGTTTCTGGACCTAAAACCTTTATTTTGACCCTGGGGGAAAATAAATCCTAAAAAGCATGAGCTCAAATGCTCATCAAGGGTAAGCATGGATAAAATAAAACATACCATATACATTGGAACTTAAAAACATGAATATAATGTTTAAACATTAAAATCTTGAGCAACGACATAAAACATGGAAGTAAATAAGGAATAGATCATAATGGAACATAAATAATGATAACATAGCATGGGAATAAAACATGTATTTGTGGAATCCATTAAGCACATGTAATGATTTCCATAGTAGCCAAGGCATTGCTGCCAAGACCATCTTAGTGGACAAAGTTCCATTCTGAATCGAGTTCATTCCTCATTTCAGTCCTGTAACACTGAACCAGATTAACTTACCGTTCCACCCATGTCTATCTCATGAGATATAAAATCTTTACCCAATGCATTGGAGGTAGATATAGGTCCCACCCATCTCATAATGAAATCATTCTTACTTGTGCCTCTAAATAAACTTAAAAACATTCATCATAACCCAAAGAATAAAATTGGTTTCATACACATCATCCCATCATTTCATAATCCATATAAAACAAATGGACATTTCATCATAAGAAAAGTGAACCATATAAATTATAGAGTCATTAAACATAAAACATAAAAATATGAAATATTTTCATCTTATATGGAAAATGGTTTTGATAAAACATTTTAAATGAATTCTTGATGAAAATATCCCTTCTTCTTCAAAATCAATTTATTTTCACAAAATTTCATTCTATTTTAAAAGAATGAGATTTTGTTGAAAATAGTAATGAAATATTTTGGAGGAAGATTCATGAAAATAGGGCTTTATGAAACCGTAAAAATATTTTCATGCCGTATAAGTTAAAAAACATTCTCCTTGTACTTTTGTCAGAAAAGTCAAAAAGTACCTCGTAACGTAAACAAAAGAATGATTCCTTACATAACATGTAGTAAAAGTCATAAATGGGTAAAAAGGACATTAAACATACATGAGAACACATTTTTAAAACATGGACATGGATGATAGAGATAACCCTAGTAAATACTTACGAATAAGCAATCTCGGATAAAAATGAGATTTCCAAAATTATCCCTTACCTTAGATCCGGTATGCTTCATACGTATCCGAACCTCCTGAATAATGATTTAAATAATGTCATTGACTTATTAAATAATCATATTCATTGTTATTATATCATATATGGTTCACTTATGACATTATATTACCCGTTCTTTTGTAAATTCAATGTTAAAGCAGCGTTTTGGGTAAAATAATTTTATTTATCGTATGTGTTTCGACTTGTCGTTCTTGATATTATTACTTATATCATGATTTACATAATTCCAGAATGTAAAACATAATTTATATATAATATATGTTCATAATATTCATATATATATTATATATCGATAAAAGGAAAGAAATACATCGTTCGTGGAGACGGTAGGTCGTACGTACGCATGAACGCTGTTTTCGTTTCCTTATTGAATTGAATGGAATTAAGTAGATGACATAAATATATATATACATAAATCCAGTAGCATTATTATGAGATATATTTTATTATTACTTATTATATATACTTTATAATCATTTCTTGAATGGTTATCATGGAGAGTGAATCTCATCGCGTCGTGGAGACGGTATTCCGTACGTACGCACAAGCGATGATATCATTCCCATGATCGTCGAATTGTATTAAAGTGAATGCATAATATTACAGAATCAATATCACTTTACAATATTCATATATATTCATTACGTTAACCATTATACCTATCCAAGTCAGGTGGTGGTGGAAAATAGATTACACCACGGCGTGGAGACGGTATTCCGTACGTACGCAGGCACGATGATTTCGTTTTCCGTAGGATGGATAGATGATGAAATATGGTTGTTTCATACTTATAATAACATATCAGTATATGATTTATATTTATGTTATTACTTCACAATGAAACAAATAAATAAGAATAAGTAGAAGAAGAAATAAAGTTGAAAGAATCGATAGCAGATATTACCTCTTCTTTCGACACACCTTTTTTGAATCCTCCTCTTAGGGCAATAAGATTGGTCTTTGAAGAAGACCAGAACCTCTAGGATGTTTCTAGGGATGTGGATAAGTGAAATGGGTAGGGGTTGGATGACCTTAAAGGATCAAATTGGTGTGAGGAGGAGAGAGAGGAGGTGCCCTTTTATAAGGGAGGAGAGGGGCACCTTTGGAATTCTTAAAAATAGTAATTTATAATAAATCTAACCCCACATAAAAACCACCCAAAATGACACATATTCGAAGATTAGATTTGATAGGGTTTTAATATCATCATCCAATAAAATTTAGATATGTTTGTATCTTATTTTAAACCTTATCAGTTTGATTTATCCTTATTTAATCTATTTAAGTTTATTTGTGGTAATAAAATTCATAATTTTAAATTATAAAAATAATTACTTATTTGTTTTTAATTTTCCTTAATTGTTTGATTTATAACATTATAGACCTTATAAAATTAAATTTATAATTTTTAAATATTTTAGTTATTTTTAAACAATTTTATAATATGTTATTTTTATAAAATAACAATAGTGTAAATTTTTACACTATTAATTTATTTGAATTTAAATAAAATATATACAGAAGATATGTTCGAAACAAAAGCTTTAATAGATTCATAACCGGTCATATGTATCTATAAAATTAGTGGATCTCATTAAATAGTTCATATAATATTTATTTTATTATTTTTAAAACCATTTATTTGGTTTATCTCTTAATAAAATAATTCTTACAACATTTTTGTATAATTATTTAATATACTGATTTGGTGCATAAAAATTTAAAATAAAATCCTAAGATTAAGATAAATCTATTAACTTTCACAATAATACTTTTACTAGAATTTATCATCTAAAATAACAATATTTAAATTGTTATATTTATTAAATTATGAGGGTGACAACTTTGTCATCATTTAAAATAAAATAATAAAAGTGCCATAATCACTTTTATAAGGATCCAAACGGTTATATATTAGGTCATTAGATGATAAAGGTGTATATATACACTACCAATATGTTTTGGTCAGGTTTTGGGGCATTTTAATGTGTATTATTATTTCCATAAAAACTATATTACTTATTTTCCACTTAATAAATAATTTCTGTATCATTAATGTATCACCATTAATGACAATTATTTAATCCCTAAAAATTGTAAATAAATTTTCATGATGTAGATTATTTTATTATCTTTCTGTATACTATTCATGTTCTACGTTTTATGATGTTTATCACTAAAGTAAAATTATTATACTTATAAGCATTAAGAGAGTGACATGTTGTCACTTTCTTTGGTTTTAATAATAATTAAATTATTTTCATGGTCAAAAGTCCATAAAATGAATCTAATCCGACCCTTAGTTGATATGGGTTTAATTTTAGCAATCCAATAGAATTTTGGCTTGTGTTAGGGTAATTTTATAATATTATATTTACCCTCAATTACCCGATTTACCTTTAACTATGGTAAATAAAATTTACCGTAGTTACTATTCATAATTCCTAAAAATAAAAAGTAGCCTATAAACATAATTTGGACCCACTGATTCCAAATATGGAATCCATTTTTTCAAATTAAATACACAGAAGTTGCAGAAATTAAATCAAAATTAATCTCGTTGTCGAATGAAAACATGTTTTTGTTTAAAACATTGCAAAAGATTGAATTGATTTAGCCTACGAATTCAATGTAAAATAAATTCTAATGACATAAATTATATTAAATTGTAAATATATATTCTATTTATACTTTAAATCCATTCAATATTATAATTTAGCCATATAAATTATTACGATGAAAAAAGTTGTTTTTCATTAAAATATAGCATATTTTTACTATTAATCAAAATATGAAAGTTACCAGAATAATATGAAACATTTATCCGAAGTAAATTTTTATTTATTGATTCCAAAGAAGAATTTTATTTTGTCAAATTGAACTTATAAACATGTTAATACTATATTTAAAGTGGGTGCGCCATCAAAAGGCGGCAAAACTGCATTTTTTGTAAAATAATTATTATACCCGAAAAAATTATTTTGTTCTTGTACCATGTTCTATAAAATGTGTAAGATGAATAATAATGTTATAAAATTGAAAATTTAGTTAATAATATTCATAACGGCTAGTTCATAATAATATCATAATAATATATCGTTGTTTAGTAAAACCTGGTATTGCGTACAACACACGCTATCGAGGAAGGTCGCGATTGCGTGTAATGAAAGCCAAGTCAGGGTTGCATGTTGTGAAAGAATCCTTCGTTGTCTCGTATAAAAGAATCCGACCATATTTCATTTATACATTGAATATATATATATACTCAATGTTGCGTAGAATAACTATTATCAAAATTGTGTGTAACACGATCCATGAATAGTGTTGTGAATACTACAAGCAAATACGGTGTTGTGTATAGCGCAAGGTAATCATGGTGTAGCATACAACACAAGACATTAATGAAATTAAAAAGAATATTTTTCATAAAATATCAGGGTGTTACATTCTACCCCCCTTAAAAGAAATTTCACCCTCGAAATTCGTCTGGGTTATAAATGGTTTACTACTTGAAAGTTTCTTTAATAGAAACACACATCGTAAAAAGGAATACTAAAACATGGCTTTAAAAACTAAAGTATGAAATGTAACGGTTACCCAAATTAACTCATCACTGGGTTTCCACATAGGAGAACATAGGTGAAAATATGGATATGGAAGAGAAATGTAACCATCAAGTTCTGATGGAGAGTGGTAGAGAACATGGCTATGAAAAAGCCAACAATCACAATGCTATTGATTTGTGATGATCTAAGGTACCATCCAATTAATTGGATATAAGTGAACTAGGACAACATTTCTGGTTTTCAATATCATTTCCCTAAAGTTGATGAATTAAAAGAAATACTTGCATGATTTTGGTACAATCTCACTATTGTTCGTGAATTGAACAATTTCCACTTCATCCCTTAAAGAAATGAAGTTGAATTTGTTATTCGTGATGTGTTAGCAGATCATGTGATCGAATGATGGGTCATTCCATCTCTTTCAAACAAAAGGATATCAAAAGTTATAAGTCCATCTTATGGTTAGATTAATTGTATATGGTTCCAAAAATGAATTTATACTTCATATATCATACCGCATAATAAAATAAAACTAGTTTCTAGTAACCAGGGACTTCTTGTAGGACATTGGTAGGCGATAAAGGCCAGTCGCACATCGGTTGTGGGTTCGATTCCCACAGCCTTGTCCGATGCGATGGGCTATCGCCCGTCCTGCAGGTTGTCCTTTATCTAAAACTATATTACTATATCATCCAATAAATAATATCGAAAAAAGGTTCTATCCTTAAACAATACTAACTTATGTCCAACATAATCCATTCGAATCTTTAGGCTTATCTATAATACTGCAGTCCACTCTCATAATATAGTGAAAACGATTACTAGAGATTTAATACCATCATTGATCCCCATATATCATAAGATATGTCTTCTTGGTCACATTCCAAACATTCGAAGTCCTTAATCATGTATTCTCTTGAAAAATCAATACCCATTGAATCTTAGTAAAAACATGAGTGCTTTCAAAAGTTAACGCTTTCCACATAACAAAAACCCAAAATTCTATATACTCAAACCATGATATAACTATTTCCTTATATCTTTCATGAGCTCATGAATACTATCAAACATTTAATTTTCTCCTTATCCCTTCATTATGCGCATATCATCTATATTCCAAAAATATCTGAATAACCTTTCATGGATACTGGTACCATTAATCATACAATTCCAAACTCATGGAAAGACAACAGTGTAACAATCCTTAGATGTCTCTTTATTCCATAGTAGCATTAACTATACAACATAACTCTCGATAAACATACAATCGTTCCACTACCTTCTAAAACAACCGACTGAGCATCAACACTTCTTTCAGCTCAAATATCATTTGTAGTCTCCTCATCATCATACACATAAATACTACCCATATGACCATGCTGATTTTCTTCATGAGATTTTCCATTAGGGAATTGGTTTGCATAATACCCGTACATTCCACATTTAATACATTTAACCATTGTTGATGTCATAGCAATACTATTATCCTCATCCCTGGTGTTAACTGGACCTTTTCCTTTGCACTTACTGGCTTTGTGTCCTTCTTTTCCACACCCAAAGCATCTTCCAGTTCTATTGAAACATTCTCCTTGATGCCTCTTCCCACATGATTTACATAGGAGAAATTGAACTTTCTTTCCTCTATGATAATCATGAAACTCCATCTTTCTCTTATTAGCCGAGTCAGGAAACTTACCAAATCTTTCATTATTGATCATATTATGAGATTGCTGATTCGGGATAATAATGATGTTAGGACTTCCAAATCCCAATTCATTTGGTTTCTCATGAAGAATATCATTCCATTGTCCATCATATCCTCCATTATCTTGAATCATATTGTTTCCATCCATTTTCTAAAACCCAAAAATAATAGTGTGAGAGGAAAAAATCATAATAAAGGGGGAGTAACTTCAATATCTAATATCTTTGGTTTAATATAATATCGTTACCATAGTTCTAGGACTATATCCTATATGTATACTTATCCTTAGGGACATCCCTATACATGCCATAGAAATATCTCTAGAGATCTCACTAATGTATTCGCATCCTAGTTTCCTATGGTTGACTAAGCCTTCCTCTGATATGGATTTTAGAGACCCTAATCCAGACGTACCAACTATAGAGACCCTAAGCTTGATGAAAATGGACATTACATTACTTTTGTGGAATAATTAATACATAACAAAAACAGACACATAAGGACCGGAATAGTTTAGTGTCTTTGGAATCTTGGAACATAATCTTCTAATCGTGGTGAAAGATATTCAACATCTCCCATAAAGATCTTACAATTTTTGTTTCCTGACATAGAACCTTTCTTTTGATCCTGGGGGAAAATAAAACATAAAAAGGGTGAGCTCAAATTCTCAGTAAGGGTAAGCATAGATAATATAAAACATACCATATTCATTGGAACTTAAAAAAATGAACATAATGTTTAAACATTAAAATCTTGAGCAACGACATAAAACATGGAAGTACATAAGGCATAGATCATAATGGAACCTATATAATGATAACATAGAATGGGAATAAAACACGTAATTGTGGCATCCATTAAGAATATGTAATGATTTCTATAGTAGCCAAGGCATTGCTGCCAAGACCATCTTAGTGGACAAAGTCCCATTCTGAATCGTGTTCACTCCTAGTTTGAGTCCTGTAACACTGAAACGGATTAACTTACCATTCCAGCCATGTCTATATCATGAGATATAAAATCTTTACCCAATGAATTGGAGGGAGATATAGGTCCCACCCATCTCATAATAAAATCATTCTTACTTGTGCCACAAAATAAACGTAAAACATTCATCATAACCCAAAGAATAAAATGGCTTTCATAAACATCATCCAATAATTTCATAATCCATATAAAACAAACGGATATTTCAACATAAGAAAAGTGAACCATGTAAATTATAGAGACATTAGACATAAAACATACACATATGAAATATTTTCATCTTAGATGAAAAATGGTTTTGATAAAACATTTGAAATGAATTCTTGATGAAAATATCCCTTCTTCTTCAAAATCAATTTCTTTTCACAAAACGTCATGTTATTTAAAAAAAAGATATTTTGTTGAAAACAGTAATGAAATATTTTGTAGGAAGCTTATTAAAAATAGGGCTTTATGAAACCGTAAAATTCTTTTCATGCCGTATAAGTTAAAAAAATTCTCCTCGTACTTTTGTCGGAAAAGTCAAAAAGTACATCGTAACGTAAACAAAAGAAAGATTCCTTACATACCATGTAGTAAAAGTCATAAATGGGTAAAAAGGACTTTAGAAATACATGAGAACACGTTTATAAAACATGGAAATGGATGACATAAATAACCGCAGTAAATACTTACGAATAAGCTATCTTGGATAAAAATGAGATTTGCAAAATTATCCCTTACCTTAGGTTCGGTATGCTTCGTACGTATCTGAACCTCCTGTATAATGATTTAAATAATGTCATTGACTTATTACATAATCATATTCATTGTTATTATATCATATATGGTTCACTTATGATTTTATATTACCCGTTCATTTGTAAATTCAATGTTAAAGCAGTGTTTTGGGTAAAATCTTTTTATTTATCGAATGTGTTTCGACTTGTCGTTCTTGATATTATTACTTATATCATGATTTAAATAATTCCAGAATGTAAAACACAATTTATATATAATATATATTCATCATATACATATATATATTATATATCGATAAAAGGAAATAAATACATCGTTCATGGAGACTGTAGGTCATACGTACGCATGAACGTTGTTTTCATTTCCTTATTGAATTGAATGGAATTAATTAGATGACATAAATATATATATACATAAATCCAGTAGGATTATTATGTCATATATTTTATGATTACTTATTATATATACTTTATAATCATTTCTTGAATTGTTATCATGGAGAGTGAATCTCATCGCGTCGTGGAGATGGTATTCCGTACGTACGCACGAGCGATGATATCATTCCCATGATCGTCGAATTGTATAAAAGTTTATTTATAATATTAAAGAATAAATATCACTTTACAATAATCATATATATTCATTACTTTCACCATTATACCCATCCAAGTAAGATGGTTGTGGAAAATAGATTACACCACGGCGTGGAGACGATATTCTGTATGTATGCACGCGCAGTGATTTCGTTTTCCGTAGGATGGATAGATGGTGAAATAGGGTTGTTTCATACATATAATAACATATCAGTATATGAGTGATAATTATGTTATTACTTCATAATGAAACAACAAAATAAGAAGAAGTAGAAGAAGAAATTAAGTTGAAAGAATCTGTAACAGATATTACCTCTTCTTTTGACACGCCTTTTTGAAACCTCCTCTTAGGGCACTAAGATTGGTCTTTGAAGAATACCAGAACCTCTAGGATGTTTCTAGGGAAGTGTAGAAGTGAAATGGGCTGGGGTTGGCCGAGCATGAAGGCTCAAGTTGGTGTGAGGAGGAGAGGGAGGAGGTTCCCTTTTATAAGGGAGGAGAGGGGCACCTTTGGAATTCATAAAAATATTAATTTATAATAAATAAAAACCCACATAAAAACCTCAAAAAATGACTCATAATCGAAGCTTAGATGAGATAGGTTTGTAATATCATCAACCAATAAAATTTAGACACGTTTGGATCTTATTGTAAACCTTAAAATTTTGATTTATCTTTATTTAATCTATTTAAGTTTATTTGTGGTAATAAAATTCTAAATATTAAATTATAACAAATAATTACTTATTTGTTGTGAATTTTACATAATTGTTTACTTTATAATATTATAGACCATATAAGTTTAAATTTATAATTTATAAATATATTTGTGATTTTAAACAATTTTATAATATGTTATTTTTATAAAATAACAATAGTGTCAATTTTGACACTATTCATTTATTTGAATTTAAATAAAATATATACAAAATATATGTTCTAAATAAAAGCTTTAATAGATTCATAAAATCTCATATGTATCTATAAAATTAGTGGATCACATTTAATTGTTCATATAATATTTAATTTATTATTTTTAAAACCATTTATTTGGTTTATCTCTTAATATAATAATTACTACAACATTTTTGTATAATTATATAGTATACTTATTTGTTGCATAAAAAATTAAAATAAAATACTATGATGAAGATAAATCTATTAACTTTCACAATAATACTCTTACTCTAATTTATCATCTTAAAATCACAATATTTAAATTGTTATATTTATTAAATTATGAAGGTGACAACTTTGTCATCATTTAAAATAAAATAATATAAGATCCATAATCACTTTTATAAGGATCCAAACGGTTATATATTAGGTAATTGGATGATTAAGGTGTATATATACACTAAAAATATGTTTTGGTCAGGTTTGTGGGCATTTTAATGGAAATTATTATTTCAATAAAAACTATATTACTTATTTTCCACTTAATAAATAATCTCTGTATCATTAATGTATCACCATTAATGACAATTATTTAATCCCTAAAAATTATAAACAAATTATCATGATGTATATAATTTTATTATATTTCTGTATACTATTCATGTTTGAAGTTTTATGATGTTTATCACTAAATTAAAATTATTATACTTATATGATTTAAGAGAGTTACATGTTGTCACTTTCTTTTGTTTTAATAATAATTAAATTATTTTCGTGGTCAAAAGTCTATAAAATGAATCTATTCTGACCCTTAGTTGATATGGGTTTACTTTTAGCCATCCAATAGTATTTCGGCATGTGTTAGGGTAATTTTATATTATTATATTTACCCTTAATTACCCGATTTACCTTTAACTATGGTTAATAAAATTTACCGTAGTTACTATTCATAATTCCCAAAAATAAAAAGTAGCATATTAACATAATTTGGACCCAATGATTCCAAATATGGAATCCATTTTCTCAAATTCAATACACAGAAGTTGCTGGAATTAAATTAAAATTAATCCCATTGTAGAATGAAAATGGGTTTTTGTTTAAAACATTGCAAAAGATTGAATTGATTTAACCTACGAATTCAATGTAAAATCAATGATAATGACATAAATTATATTAAATGGTAAAAATATATTCTATTTATACTTTAAAACCATTCAATATTATAATGTAACCATATAAATTATTACGATGAAAAAAGTTGTTTTCATTAAAATATAGCATGTTTTTACTATTCATCAAAATATGAATGTTACCAGAATAATAAAACATATTTATCCAAAGTAAATTTTTATTTCTTGATTCCAAAGAAGAATTTTATTTTGTCAAATTTAACTTATAAACGTGTCAAAAACTAGATTTAAAGTGGGTGCGCCATCAAAAGGTGGCAAAACTGCATTTTTTGAAAAATACTCATTTTACCCGAAAAATTTATTTTGTTCTTATACCATGTTCTAGAAAATGTGTAAGATGAATAATAATGTTATAAAATTCAAAATTTATTTAATACTATTCATAATGGCTAGTTCATAATAATATTATAATAATATATCGTTGTTTAGTAAAACCCAGTATTATGTAGAACACACGCTATCGAGGAAGGTGGCGATTGCATGTAAGGCAAGCCAAGTCAGGGTTGCGTGTTGTGAAAGAATCCTTCGTTGTTTCGTATAACATAATCCTACAATATTTCATTTATACATTGAATATATATATATATACTCAATGTTGTGTAAAATAACTATTATCAAAATTGTGTGTAACACGATCCAAGAATAGTGTTGCATATACTGCAAGCTAATACGGTGTTGCGTATAGCACAAGGTAATCTTGGTGTAGCATACAACATAAGACATTAATGAAATTAAAAGAATATTTTTGATAAAACCTCAGGGTGTTACAAGCTTGGTGTCATTTGATGTATCAAAACTTGTCTTGAGGAGCTGACTCTCCTGGAATCAAGTATGCTTTGTGTGGAAACCTTGTGACTGGCTTCATAGTGATAAAAGGTATCCTATGTTGGTTCGATAGATCCGACTTGTATTACAGGATCCTACATGGGTTTGACAGCTCTAATAACTATTCCAGGATCTTACGTGGGTTCGAAAGCTCCGACTACTATTCCTGGATCCTACGTGGGTTCAACAACTCTGATTACTGTACCAGGATCCTACGTGGGTTTGACAACTCTGACTACTGTTCTAGGTCCAACGTGGGTTAGACAGCTCCGACTACTATTCCAATATCTTACATGGGTTCGATAACTCTAATTACTATACTAGGAAAATACGTGGGTTTGACAGAGGAGATGATTCTGTGGCTACATCTAATCATCTCTATCTCCCTATGTATGTTTTATACCTATGTCAGATGAGTCAGTAACCTTTGTGTTTACCCCATGATTGAGATGGGTTACTTGATAACTTAAGTATATGTATGGGAAAATACCTAAGTAGGGTTATATATTGACTTAAAACTATGTGGTTCATTCATGTTGGATTTTGTGAGACCTTGAGGGTCTCGGAGTCCCAACTGAGTACTGTTATACTCACCCCTATACGGGCAATGCCCGCACCTCCTTGTGTTTGATGTAGATAACAGACAACAATGATCAATGCTGAGAGTATCAGGACTGGACGGTACCGAGAGGTGGAGCTCATGATGATTCGGAAACCAGAAGAGACTGATGGACGTGGATTGCTAAAGAGACTATATTTACCGACCCATCTGGTAGGATTCCTGATGGACGACCCAGAGACTGCTTTTCTTTCATCAGTTGTACTTTTAGTTCCATGTACTTTACAGTTGGGCTTGTATTTCCAGCCCCTTTTACTTTTCAGAACTCTTTTGTTATATAATTTACATAGTATTCTGTATCCTATTGTGTGCTCTTTTGTGTGTGTTTAATGTTTTAAAGGCATTGTCTTCTCTGTTTTTGGGTATTACGCCTTTGGTGCTAGTCACCAGCCCCTAGCCTATGGAAAGCGGGCTTGGGGTAGTCACGACACTTGCCTTAGGGGACATGTCATGACATCCATTATTATTCAAGGGATTTTATTACATTTCCTCTTTATTTTGAGGGGTATTTTCACACAAATTGGGTTTCAATGGGAAACCAAGTTATTAGTCATGTAAATATTCTTTATAATATTATTTAATGTGTGATCACAAAAAAAACGTAGTGGAAGTCTCGAATTATATTATCTAAAACACAAATAAGTATTTCATCATTCATTATTTGTAGTACTGTCAATAATAATAAACAATATCATCATCAATATATATCAAAGTTGTAGAGCATGATATATCTCCCCATAACCGTTAATTATAATTATTCCAATAAATTATCTTCATTATGCCTACATTGAATAACTGCAAAATAAAAGTAATAAACAAGAATATCACATAAATTTCATGTAAATAAATGATAATCAAGATTTAATACCTCATAGAAGTTTACTAATGTCGTTGTGAAATGTTGTGAGTTGAAAAAATAGACTGAAAACAAAGGCTACCCAAGGAAACCCTATATTAACAAATAAAAAATCAAGGGATTTCCCGAACATCTCCCAAAGCATCCCTTAAAAGTAAAAACACCACCATAGTGGATTCGTGGAGGAATAACCGAATGAAATAAATATAGAAAAGGGGAGAAATCACTATGCATGAAAATGAATCAACCATAATAATCCCATGATCAATTCTAGAGGACATTGGATGGAAATTCACCACAAACTATTTAGGGTTCCCTAAAAATTTTTCTGGAGATGAGCTACGAAATGATAAGATAATTTCCCAAGAAATGGTTATAGAAAATTTGTTACTAGCCCAATATATGGAATAAATTACATGTTTTTACTTGAAAATAGATGGGTCCATATTATGTTGTCTATAACACCCACTTATAATATTTAAATTCAATTTCCACTAGAAAACCTGGTTCTGTATAAAAGAATTATATTTTAGCATAAAAACATTTCTTATGGTCTAAAAACAATTAATTAGGAATACCCTCACCAAACACAATGCATAAACTATTAAATACACAATCTATAAACCAATATCTTACACCAAAATCCCCTATTTTTTAGAAGAAAAATTATACTACAATTCTTATGTTACCTCAATCTCAATTGAACATCCACGAACCAATTCTAGACCCCCTTCTATCACAAAACCATCAAGGTAATAGATTGGGAAGGCATGAACAAATACATTAGTTACCTCTAAAACTATTATTTCAATTGAGAATAAGAAGCACACATGGAAAGGAATGGTGTCCAAAGAACCACCCTATGAGATACATCTAAAGTTTCTCATTACATATCAAATGAATCCAACTGAAAAAAACCTACTAAAATGTCCATGAATCATTCCATGAAACCACATAACTACAAAATCATATGACAACCTATCACCAGGAACAAAAAGATACATCTGGAACTAGAAACAATCCACAACATTCAATATAGCCATCCAAATGAACATCTTAACCCCCACATAACCCAAAAATAGCCCCTTACACAACCAATACCTAAAACTGCCCTATGAATCCAAATATAGATATTACATCTTCTATGTCAAGATATTATCTTCTAAAGGTAGAACATAAATTCCCACATGGATTTAATAATGTTAGAGAACAACTTATATTAATTAGGATTCAATTCCAACCGTTTTCAGATGGAGAAATAATTATCACACATCCCACATCATTGAACACAAATTTCAAATAAAAAACTAAACAAAAAAATTCCTAAAATATAAATATCCCAACACTAAATCATCAAAACCAAACATAGAAAATAGAAAATTTAAAATAAACATTTGGTACTAGGCAGACATATATGTCTGTTATTCACAATTACTCTCCTACAACCACCATTTCTCCCCAACATACAAACCAATGGAATGTTTCATCCATGAAGACACTTCTCTTGAAATCATATATCTCTAATGTCTTCTCCTTGAATGAATCATCATACTTGATATCAATATTTTCCCATTAAATGATGTGGGAGTTTTTGTTAAGTTACTGATCATGTTGGTTCACATGGAAGTTATTGAATATCCTCTCTAACATTAGTGGTAATTCTATCTGAAAATATACCTTACTGAAACACATGAAAAACTAAAATGAACAATCAAACCATAAAGAAATCTTACTATTCTTGTCAATCCTTCCCTACCCACAACGACTGGAGACTCTCTGGAACACATATTCGTCAGTATAAATCTCTATTGAACTCATCATCTATCGAATCAACTATATCTTCTCCATCATACCCTACCCCACATCAGGACCACAAACTACAGACTATTAATGTACAATATAACGTATAATAACATGAATACTAATATAGAGACTCAAACAGGGTCATTCCAATGAATGACTTGTAACTTTTATTATATATAAACTTTACCAATGTGGTGTACCCTACCAACAATCCTCCAATATCCAATAAAAATGCTCACAATAAATTCACCGGTTTCTAGGTGTACAAATATATCTTTCCATATGTATAAGGGGGGAAATGAGCACCAAATAAAAAATGGGAGACAAAATCATGATGCAATCCCCACTAGATACAAGAGATAAAATTATGATCCTAGTTAGTGATGATATTCCATGGTATCCCTAAGAAATAAGTCCACCCTTCCCATATATCACATCCCCAAAAATTCTATGTCACTCGACTCAATGATTACTAGAATAAGATCTAAGATCATCGGTTGATCCATAATCTCACAAACAACAACACACCCTCGATGAGTTTTTGGAAATACTATGATGAATTCGATTGTTATTTCCATTCATTTAGACTGTGGAATATATTGGGACTAAAGAAACCATCCAAAACAAAGTTCTCTATTGTCACCAACTGAAAACTAGACATCTTGCTATAGTTATTCCATTAAAATTTTCATTCCCATCAACTATAGTTATCTCCTCAAGAAACAATACATATTTCTCAATGTAGGACGCATCACTAAGGGTGATCTGTGAAATAAAAAATGAACTCCCTCACACATCACACATATAATGGGATGCCTACCCAAAAACAACATCTAATTCAGACCATCTCCTATCCATATCTCCGAAAAATCAGCATGGATTACATGTCCATACATCAACTCTTCCTATAATTATCCCCAATGAGACTCCTCCACCTACAAAATCATGAATGAAACAACATTATTATAATAAATGAAACCATGAAAACAAGTCTATTTGATGTTAGGATGAATTATTTAAGGCTCCACCATCAATTTCTATACATTTTGGGGCTCCCACAACACATCTGTTTGAGACATATGACACAATAAATTTGGGACCACATTCAATATTTCGGATGAGTGTGATTTCAAAAAATCATAATCCTGATGGAAATATTTCAATCTCTACTGATTTTAATTTATATATCAGTAACATAATACATATTTCAATCTCTTGGGGTATGTGAAAACCACAAATCACTCATTGATGATGTAAGTCTGCCAAAACACTATCCTAAACACATCTTTTTATAACTCAAGATCACGGGTGTCATAGTTATGCTCTTGGGGGTGTAACTACATAGACCCATATGATATAAACTCTCTCTTATTTATCAAAAATAATCCCCATCCCATTTGAGATGCTTCGTAGAACACCTAAAAAAACAAACCATCCTCATGAGATAGAAGAACTAGATCACTGAACATATTCGCTTTCAGGTATCTGAACACTTTTTGAAACTAATAACTCCAATGAAATCTTGGTATTTCTTAGTAGAAACTATTAATGGTGATAAAAAACATGTGAAATTAGTAAATATTCATATAATAGAATATGATGAAATGTAATACGTGAACCTAGACCACATTATTTGGTGTAACCATAGAAACAATTGCCTCGATCTTTGATAGGTCTATAACCACACCATGATGATACATAACATATATATATAGAATTGAACCTCTCGCATCCCAAAAAACACTTGTAAAACATTCCATAGAGAATCAGATATCATCGGACCAGTTAAATACATCTATGAATGTTATATGACCTTGATAAGATCAATATTTCATTAATCAATATGATGAGGAAATGATCTAAGTACTCTTGGAACATAGAGTTCATGAGCCCCATAAAAACATCAGGTGAATTCATAACACTGAAATACATGAAAATAGACATGATATATATATATATATATAAAGGAAGTAACTTTAATATCATCATACACAACCTTCAACTATTGATATCTAATCTATAGATCAATCTTATAGAACAAAAATTGATAATATATGATCATATATGGTTTAAGATTAATGATGAATAACTGACTAAATTATTTTAGTCAACCCAAAACCCCATAATATTAGACGCTATTCTAAATAGAAAAATTGATTCACCTCCTAGTGAAAAATGGGTTAGACAGAAACATTCTACATCATGTGATCTAACTACAATATCAATTTAATGAACTATGTAGGCTCAATACAATAGGGAATCAATGAAATAATAGATGCACCCAGCTGAAAATATAACCCAAAATTGATATTTTCCAAGGGGTAAGGGTCATTAACTCATTAGGGGGAAAATACATAAACTCTTCCATTTTGATAGGAATATCCACAACTTTATCATCAATAAAAAATCCAATCATGTGAGATAAATGATTATCAAATTTCATACTACAAATATGATAACCTTGCTTACCATAGAATTCCATTTGGTGTCCCTCAACATTTAAAAATAACTCTCTTGATAAAATTGATGACTACATGAATAAAATACATACAATCTGTCCTAACGATGATATTATACTGTAATATTTGTAGTAAGTAGAAGTCAGCCATGGTTTGGTGCTTCTACATCACCAGCCTATATCCTTCACACACATTGTACAAAATAGATTGACCCACATCTATCATAGAGCACACTAGGAAATATTGAACACTCTACACATCCAATACAAAATAATCTATTTTAGAAAAAAATACAAGACTCTAAATTCGTAAAATGAAAACACTATTGTAGATAATAATGCAATTCTACCTTAAACAAACCCCATATTCCTTGGCATTGTCACCATTATTGTGTGAATTTGACCATGATAGTGTCCTTTTCATCTCTAATTTTTACCCATAACAGTTCTCTGGAATAGATCTATGTGGATGGGGGACCTTCATGAGGATATCCTCTACCTAAACCATCTTAACCTAACTTCTGAACAAGAATAAAAAATCCCTCCTGGTGACACATTTTAAAATGAAACTATTGTTGCAGATAGAATGGGGCCTAAATAAAGACATAATAACATCCTCCTTGTTTGATTGGGAAAAGATACCACTAAATGACATATCCCCTATTAGAGTAACAAGAAAAAAGAAACCCTAATAAAGGTTCCTTTGAGCCACTTATCCCAAAAGGATGAATTGAGAACATCCATGGTCAGTTCCCCACTGGTCTAATCCCTAACTGCCAAAACACCCTTGGCGTACAAAATGATATTATACTACTCAAGATGAACTTATGGATACTCGATAGAGACTCAACTCCCGTGGAAAACATCCACATGAAAAATAAAACATGTCTTTACAATCTAGATATACAGGGAGAATAAAAGGAGTGAACTCATATGAAATAAATTTTAAAAATACCACCTCCATAGGGCTCTCTCAAGACATATAATTTATAAAAACATCTGAATAAAAATGATGGTAATCAATGAACCTAATACCCAATTCCCACATGTTGAAGCTCCAAAATTGATGGGGGAAAATATAATACCTCTTGGATTTCCATATCTTTGATGATGTGAAAGTTGCATTAAACTCTCTATGAAGTTATAGACAGAACACATCTAAAACCTTATGGTAACCATGAAATAAAGACTAACATTGATCCATAGACCCCCTCATCTATCTAACTTCCTATGTCTACCAAAACATAGAATGTGCACATATTAGACTGAAATTTATCTCGAGATACATTATCATGAACTTTATCAATAGATTCAATATTATCACCTCATTAAATATGAAATTCATCCACTAAAAGGATTTCAAATCGCACTACCTAACCTCATCCTCTAATGTTGATTTGAACCTTCAACAATACACTAGATCATCCTCCTAGGACTCAAATACACTAACCATTTATTGATAATGATTATGATCGATTTTTTATATGAAAGGAGAACATACTAAGAAAAATAATGTGCTCTTTTTTCAATATTATATATTGATATTATTTAATTTTCAAAAAACAACCCAATTAATATAGGAACATAATCCTTCTGGATAAATTTGAAACCCCTATGTCACTTCCCTACAAACAAGTCCACATCACATAGTCATTAAATTAATTAGATTCCATGAACTGGGACATGGTGGGATATAAAATTTTAACTCTTGTGAAATATTCGTAAAATATTTCATGATCTGATATCAATTGGCACTACTACCCATCAAAACCTAGAAAAGATCACATTTCCTAACTCAAAACTCCATCATTTCTCTCAAAAAACTTGTAATACAACGCTTTTATGATCCCATCACATCAAAGATTAACCAATGAACAGAGAGAGATAATGACCCCAAATCCCACCTCTAGTAGGCCCTGTTTTGTATAATAATAATTAGAGTACTAAAAAAATTCACAAATGAGAGGCATTACCCAGTAGAATGTAAAAAATGATTGAGATATTTGATAACAATAAAAAAATAAACTCTATAATATAAAATAATGGTAAATAATAAAGAGTCCTATAATGTATGGATAATATAAAATTGATATATATAAAAGTATTAAAAAATATACCAAAATAATATTCATAGGGAAGTGAATCCACAACTACTCCACATTCAAGAATGAAATGACCTTATTGGTCCTCAAAGTCGTCAATTAAACCTAATAACCATTTTTGTATTTAGATTTAGAATACAAGTATACTCATTAGGGACATAATTGATGTGTCATGTACACATTTGGAAATATCAAGATGATTTAATAGTGAAAAAATAGTAAAACCAAAAAAACCAATACATGACCCCTAACTTCAACCAAGACATTTTATGGAATTCTAAACAAATAAAGTATCCTATATAGTAATATAACAATGATATTATATGAAATCAAGGTTCTCTACTACTGATTACCAATTATTTTCTTCACACATTCAACATTTTCGTAGTTCATTTTCTCACTTCCCATTCATTAATATCACTTAAAATCCTAGAAAACACCATCTATATTTATTATGGCTTTAGAATCATTCTTACAAACCCCACCCTACCATGGTACATCATCTAGTGTTTGAATAAAGTACCACTGAAATAACCTCTCCTCCATAGATACCAAATACTACATATCACATATCATCACATCCACATTACCACATATCACAAAATAACACAAAGTTTTTCACTACACATCACGACTACAAACACCTGGTGCATCACAGATGGAGGAAGAGAAAGGAAGATGGGATACCATGCTAGTCATACCACAACCATCCTAGAAGTTGGTGAAAAAATAAGAACCCAAAACCACTTAGTGTTGAACAGTATTTCTAAATGAGGTAGGGAACATATAGATTTAGAATTATAATACATGATATATTGATAGCACACTGATCAAACCCTCTAGGTTCACAACAACTACTATAGAACATATTGTGTAACCACAATTATACCCCAAGTGAATAGTCACTACCGCTACCACCATTATATGCAACACACCCAACAACCACAACACATAGACATGTATAATACCACAATAAATTTTAGGGTACACTACATTCTAGATATATCAAATTACACTGTCTTTTATTTACTAAGACACTTTATTTAAATTTATACAACCCTTTTAATTATTCAATTCATTTTCCTAATTTACACATATCAATTCAAACCCAATTATTATAAATTATGAAAATAAAATTATTATATTTATAATAAGTGATCTAAAATATCCTTGATTCTCCAAAACTATCCTAACAAACAGAAACAATCACCATAATACATCCCAAACACGATAATCACCACGCAACATCGAACGATCCATAATACCAGAAAAACCACAGATTTCACATCCCACAAATGTATCACAACACAAATTCCACTTAAAATAGCGAAAATATTACACATCACATAATCAAAACAGTGGACTACATCTGTATACCTACAAAAACCACCACACACCACACCATAAAAAAATCTACACATCACCAAAGAAAGACAACTTCTACATGAAATTGCAGACCAAATTATCACACAACCTATTCAATCACCATTAATTGAGCACAATATCTCACCCATACCATGTTGAGTAAAAAAATAAAAATCCTAGTCCATATTAAAAGACATTGTCTTCGATGATTATTCAATGTATATTATCACATTAAATATTTATTTAGCAAGGGAATTATCAAACAAACTAGGATTCTACGGAAACCCATTTTTTTATAGAAATGTGTTCATTACAATATTATTCAATTAGTTATAAAGAATTGCACATAAAGGGTCTCATCGTATTTCATTTATAGAATAAATAATGATTACAACAATCATTATTTCTAGTGTTGGAAATATTCAGGAACAATATCACCAACAACATACCTATATGTAGTAAAGCATGCCATATATCAACAGGACCATCATTTCTATTTAATAAAGTTATTTTTTTTAATTATGAAAACCCTTATTATCCTCTCAAGGGAAATAAAATTTACCAAAATACCAAAAAATATAATATAATAAAGTGAAAAGTGGATCCCCTACCTTAAAGATCTTTTTTAAATCTTTTTTTAGCCGTTGGGTGAAGAAGAAATAGCCTGAAAACGATAAATACACAAGGAAACCCTGTATCAACCTAGAACACATAATGTTTTGTAAAAAACATCACCAAAAAAACACATCCCAAACCAAACTATGTCACCTTAGTGGATCCCAGAGGAAGAATTTAAGGAGAAAAACTTTGAAAAAGAGGATAACTCAACTAAAATTTCCAACAATCGACCATCAAGACTAAAAATCAGTATTGGAGAAGAGGGTAAAGAAAAAATATAAAAAGATGTATTGTATTTTTTCATAAATATATGGATAGGAAAGTGAAAAAATGATCATATAATAAGAGAAATAATGGATATAAAAATCCTATAACTCTAACGATGTATGGCATAAATTAAAATTTCTTTCCTTAAATTCCATATCCCCATATATGTTAATCCTTCAAACCCCATTCCATGTTATAAATTCACTTTCCATTGAGTAACATGGCTATAAAAACTATAAATAACATAATATGTAAAAAACTATCTTATGGTGTAAACAAATTTCACATTATATTTTCACACTAAACACAAGCCAGAAACCACCTGCAATAGAAGTCATAAAAACCCATATTACACTATAAAAATCTCTTTTACATTGTAAAAATCATACTACATTATGTATATGATCTTTTTTCATCTAAAACATCTCAAGGCTCCTTTGAACACTCTCCATCCTAAAAAAAGAATTTTAATGGTTAAGGAAGTCATGAAAAGTTAAAAAAACCCATCCGAAATTTCATATTATCCCCCTTACCAAAATGTTAGAGATTACAGTATTTCAAAATAAAATCCATTCCAGAATTAAATTTTTTACCAATTGAGGTTGTTCAAAGAATATTTAAAACTTAAAAAATCTGTACAATCAATTTTATTTTACAATCAATTTTATTTCTTCATATATGTCATCTAAATATATGGGTTTCATAATAAAATAAGGAATTAAATATCATTAATATAATTAATTTTTATTGTGATTATGTTACCTGAACTATTGACCTTATTACCATCCTATGGGAAAACAAAACATCACACTTTCATAAATGTGGACTAGCTCATCTATGAAGCGATATGTATCTTTTTTCATGGGCACTTCTCATTGATGTTAATAAGGTTAGATTAATTGAATATTTATGATATTTATGATATTAATATATCACTATAAATTTGAATTTATATTTACTTCTCTTTCATATAATCCATTGAGGGGTGGAAATGTCACTCCAGCTTACGTACAAATTATCATCTTTATAATTTGATGTAATTATTTTTTTTAAACGATTTATATGAAAATTTTAAAAGCTGTATAAAAATATAAAATATTATCATAATTAAATCATAAATATTCAAGGGATTATGGTTCAATGATCAAATTTCATGGATCAATACTATTGAATTGAAACATGCAAAAAAATAAAGCACATTTCACATAGAATAATGATTTTAATAAAGAGTTTCTAATAAATAGGTGATGAGATGTTAGAAGTGAATAATATATGGAATGATATATAGTATTATTATATATTAATATATTTATAATAAATATTTATTTATTATTCATTATATTTCAATTCCTATGAAGTACGACGAGACTGGATATAATATTTTTATATTAAAATCTCATTTCATTTCAGGATTGTCTATCCTAAATTTCCATTTATCATAATTATATTGATGTTATCACTTAATCCCAATTAATTTTATTATCCTATAGTTATTCATATAATTATTATTTATTCCTTTAATTCTCCTACCATAGGTACATATAATGATTGAGATATTTTTTAATGAAAAGTCTACCTCATTTACAATTTTGTTGGTAAAAGTTTTCTTATAAATCTAGACTCTTAAAAATTCATTTATGAATGTTTTAAAAAAAACTATGTGTTTTAAAAAGGTATTTTTAATTTTATTTACTTTTTTTACAATAATATAAATGAATTACTTTTAAGTAAATTATTTTGCAAACCACAATTTTTGAGAATTTTTTTTAGAAAAGTGGGAAAATAATGTTCTCCTAGAACTTATAAGGTTTGACTAAAATTTAAAAGGATTATATCCAAAACATGATTTAAATCATACATTATAATTTTTCATTTATTGTTTAACATAAAATATTTCCCATAGTATTTTTGAAATTATTATATTTTAAATAAGTGTTTATATAATTGAAAGTGTATTTTAATTATGAAATATTATAGTGGAATATAAGGAAATTTTTATGTATGATAAAATCGATCAATGATTCATAAGGTTTTATAAGTATATGACCCAATAATAAAATAATTATTATTTCTATATATGGTTTATAATTTTGATGATGATATTTGTACAATACTCTTTTATTTAATATGTGTAATGCGCTAATGATTTGATGATTTATTTATTATATTGTGGAATAAATATGAAATGATTATGATTATGTGATTGGTGATCCATGAATTATATAGACTTGGAATGTATTTTTAATTTCTATAGTGTTAATGAACTCATTTTGGCTGATAAATTTTATAAATTCATAAAATATTGAGGGGTTAACAAACTTATAAGAGAAGACCATGTAACCTAGATAAAAGTTACTCCTAAAACAATGTTCCATTTAACCCATTTTGGTAAGTATCTAATAAATTTATAATTACCATGATATTATTATTATAATTTTAATTATTCTAAAAAATTCTTATAACATGTTAAAATTATTCTAGTATGATACCAAGGTTCCAGATTTCAGTATGATGGTTCCATACTATTACGACTCATGTCTTTTTGAATTATAATGTTTTATTTCATGGATCATGTTTTTGATCTAGGAAATACTATGTATGAAATTATCCATTTCTGGTAATGATGACACACTATTTTTATTATCACCTACAAAAATATGATCATCAATTGATATCTACCATTTTTTAAAATATTTAACATCTAAGATCCATATTGGTAATGATTGATTTGAATAGGCTATGATGAAATTAATTTATTAGTGTATGACTAATAAGGGTACTAAATGAGAATAAACTTTTTGGGGATAATTAATATCCTTGCTCATATAAAGTCATTATTTTTCAACTATCTAGTCACATTAAACATTTATAGTTCAATGGTGTCTATTCTTATGAATTGAATAAAAAATTCTAAAATAATGTAATATTTATATATTTTATACATGAGTTATTCATTTTTATAACATAGTAGGGTTTAGTTATTTTAGATATTATGATAATATATATTTTGAAAATATTATGGATGATTCATGAAAGATGGTTTTGTTATAGCATAGAGGCACCATTGGTTGATAGTCCTAAAATGGTTGCATTTTGTATTGACATAATTCTAAATTGTTCATGAAGAGTGAGACTAAAACTGAACACTAAGTCAGACACTACAATTGGATATGGTTTGGTAAATAAACTTTTTCATTATAAAAAATTATGAAATATTTAAATAGATAATGATTTTGGGTTTCCTAGTTTAAAATAAAGGATTTATTGACTGAAAAATAAGGTGTAATTACTTGTACATCCTATAAATGTTTTTTAATATTTTATTTATAACAATGATTATTTATACTAATAATATGTGTTTTTTCAATTGTTGGAAACTTCCGGAATGATGTAATGGATGAATATAAAGTCCCAACCTTAAACATTACAAAATATAATTAACTAAAATAAAATTAACCTTCTTAAATTACCAAAGATATTTTATGGTTCATGTTTTATATAATTAGGTCATTATTCATACCTAGCAACCATTAACATACAATGTGAATTATAAAAAAATATCCATTTTTTCTCAAAGAATATAATTTAGGAAAACATGATTACATTTATTGAAAAATCATTACAAAATTCAAATTTTCTTCATCTATCCTCTTACACAATATTGAACACTATGAAATAACATTTTAAAAAATGGTATGAGCTCAAAAATATGATTACGGGACATAAAAAATATTGATACAAATAATTATTAAATGAATACTCGTAATCATATGAAATAATTTTCACAATGATTAACTTCTCACAATTAATTTATCTTTATCTCACATTGTGAAAAAATGAGTTTCCAATAAAACATAGAAAATATAAATAAAAATTTTAGGTATTTCAGGGACTCATTTTTTTATCATAATTATATAATATTATAACCCACATATCTACCATATTATTTGTATCATTGATATCTACCTTACTATGTAACCATCATGGTAACCTTTTGATGTAACCATCATAGTTACATATATAATAACTGTTATGGTCAACCTCCAACATAAAAATACAAAAATAATTAAATGAATGTCATAGAGACACATATTTATGGTTTTAATCGAACTACCCATCAACATAAAAAGTTATAGAGAACAATAATATAATTATTCAAAAATTATAAAATCATTATAAAAATACATCCTTGAGAAAAATCACATATTAAAGGAATATTGTGCACAAAATTAAAAGAAGGAATCATTTAAAATAACCTTTTAATCTTGTAAATAAATAAATAAAATATTACACATCATGAAAGAGAAAAAATCTTCACATTCTATATATTTTATAAAAAAAATTCTTGTAAATTATTTAACGATTGAAATTTGAAGATGATTCTTAATGAAATGCCTTTTAACTCAGTTCTGAGGTCCTTGAAATTTATTAAAACCTCATGTATAATAGTTTTAAAGGTTTTATTAACTTATTTTAAAACAATATAATAAGTTAGAATACCTTGCATGATCTTTTTGTAACATCTTTCCACCCATTTATTAATAAAATTTTGTTATTTTCAATGTTTTGGGTGCGTTCGTTTCATGGTTCCATGATCAATTCATCATAGAAATTCCTATAAAATTATAAAAGTACTATAGAATTGAGAATATATATATATTGAAGAAAACATAATCAATAATAATTTAATTTAAACAATCCCTGATTGCGGTAAAGGAAAATGAAATCCTATCATCCACAAAGGCTGCGAAATGACACACTATTTATGATGATTTTTTCCAAGATTAAAAGAATAAAATATGAGTTTTAATAATTTATTTTCCATTAAAAAAAATTCATTATATATATGACACTAGAGTTATCATGCAACCTTTGATAGGGGTTATGAGAAAGTAGATGTTCAGGATAACTTAAAAGAGAAGAAGGATGAACTTACCTCTCAAGTATTTCACCCTCAGAACCTCTATTGGAACTTTGAATTGAACTATTTATGAGATTAGATACAATAGAATTTTGTATGGGAAGACAAAATGGGATTTTGGATGAGGATACAAGATTAATATTTATTGTGGTGATAGAATTATGCGAAGGAAATAGAACATTTTAATAATTTAGGTGGTGGGAAAAGTGTGTATTTATTAAATTATAAAAATATAATAGGTCAAATATAGAGTTAAAGACATTAATATGGAATGGAAATAATTATGAGTTCTCATTGGTGAAATAATATTTTTCATATTTTCCTTTATTCAATATTTTTGATATTTTTGAATAATTTAATAAAATATTTTATTCCTGAAATATAATTCTTTTTCAAATCAAATATTATTCATAACAAAGAATTTAAAAACATAAAAAAGATTAAATTTAGTAAAACAAATTTATTATACCCTATAAACGTCATATATTTATAGATAATTCATGTATTAACTTAACATTTTAAAATTGTTTTTATTTAAATATTATTATTAACATTTATTTTATTTTTTTGATTAAATTAATAATTAATTAATCCACACTGGGAACTCCTTTAATGTAGTTATTTATACCTTAAAAACTGAAAATTAAATTCTATAAAGAAGATAATTTTATTATACCTAAAATTTATATTTACGGTAGAAAATATATTATGGAAAACATATATTTAAAATATTATACTACACAAACTCTATATTGTGAAAAATAATACCTTCTTTTCAATAAATTTTTATAAAGGGTATTAATCATACACCTATGAATCCAAATTGTCATTAATTCACCTCTTGGAAAAATATGGTCAAGGTATAATCAACCAAAAAAATATTATAATTTTTTTTTCATTTAATGGCTATAATAATTTTAATTAAAATAATTTTATTGACTTTTCTTCCCTTTGAACATGCACTTCATCAGTGTTTCATTTCAATTAATGTTAATTATTTCTTATATAAAAATTAGAAATAAAATGTTATCATAAAAATAAATAAATTTTGGTCATGATAATCATTTATATTCATTCATTATTTTTATTTAATAATATTCATGTCTAAGACAACTTCTTCAATTAGTTAATTTTACTTTTCTTTCCTTGCAGAAGCATTGCCTGAAAATTTTGATAACAATCTTGTTATGTAACTCTAAAAATAGAAAATATTAGACTGAAACATAAATTATACAAAATAAATAATAAATAATGTAATAAAAATACTTTTTATCAGTTATGTATTATATATAAAGATCCAAAGTATACTTTTCCAAGGATGTGCAAGCACTACATCAATACATATAGTGATTTTCAAAATTATAATGAAAAAATTATAAATTATGCATTATAAATTATTCTTGTACAAATTTCATATTATAATATTATTATTTACTAATTCCGTAATTTTAGTAAAATTTATTTATACATTTATGATTTTGAGACATCACAAAATACACTATATTTAAGAAAATGAATTTTTTAGTCCTTACAAAAAATAGCTTTTTTTCATATAATTCTAAAAAATTCATACTAAAATAATTTAAGAAATATGAAATCAAAAATAGATATTAGTTATTTCTAATTAAAAGTATACAATTTAAAAATTAATCAATTAAATTTATTAATGTAAGAAATTAGTTTTATAAAATTATTCATTATCAAAAAATTATGTAACATAGTGAATTTTGATATTTCATTAAATAATATTAATATGGAATCAAATAATTATAGTGTACCTATGGTTTTACATTCTACACCCATTTTTATATTACATCCTTTAAATTTATTCACTTATTAATATAATGGGTATATCTCTCCCTCATAACATTTTTAGATTCCAATGTTGTTTCATCCACCATGTTATTTCTCCAAAACAATCGTAACTTATTTAATTACATTGTTCCACAATAACTTCTATATATGATAAAAAAGTTTCCCATCCAACTGAACTATTTTTGGGCTTAGAACATGAGTTGAATATTACACATAAACTTCTATACTCAAATAATGAATCAAATTGTGTACCTGTGATAAACATAGTTGTAAAGATACTTTATAGGAAACTAGTACAACTTTCTATAGGATTTTATGTGTTCCAATTGACCATGGACATACAATTCCTTTCTAAATATAATTCTTAACACTTTTACAAGGATATATTTTATGAGAATCATTATCACATACCTCAATATAAAGTAATTTTCTCCTCTTATCAACTTAATTTCTCTAACTAGTCTATGTTGACCTTATATATTTTTGGATCATCATTTAATTTTCACCCACTTCCCCTACCATTATTTTTCATAAACATCCATTCTCAGAATCCATCCCATAATGCTGTAGTTTGACCTCACGTTCCATATTATTCCTTAATAATTTCTATCTGTATACTCAAATTGAAATTGTTATTATAATAAAACTCAAATAATGAATGATAATGATCCCATTATCTCTAAAAATACATTGAAAAAACAAGATGAATATCCTTCGATGTCGACAATGTTCACTCTGTCTATCCAACAGATTGAGGATGAATCGTTGTGATGAAATTTAATTCAGTTTCTAAAGTCTTCTGAAAGAATCTCCCAAAGATTGAACTGAACCTAGGATCATAATCAGATATATTATAAATATAAACTCCATGTAACTAGAATATCTCTTTATGATACAATCGAGAAAGTTAGTCTAATTAGAGACTATATAGAATTGGAAGGAAATGTGCAGATTTAGTTAGTCAATCAATAATAACCCATATCCTATTGTTTCCCTAATAATTCTCTTGTTTTCCCACCAAGAAATCCACGAAAATATTTTTCCATTTCTACTCTGGGGATAGAAAAGGAATATAAAACCCAATCAGAAGTTTTACATATCTTCTGACCTATTCGAAAGTGATCCATTTTATGGTAAAATCCAAAATATCCCATTTCATTCCATCCCACATATAATAATTCTAAATGTATTTTTACATCTTAGTGTTTCCTATGTAAAATAAAAAAAAGAACTGTGAGCTTCAATTAAAAATTATTACTTCAATTAAAAAACATAAGGAAACCATAATTTATTTCAAATTCTCAAGAAACAATTTTTTGATCATTAAATTACAGTAACATACCATTTATAGCCAATTATACATTTCCTATAACTCATGGTCTTCCTTCTACACATTCTAAATTTTTTCAGAGAGGGAATATTTCTGTAACCCTGAAAAGATAGGGGAATTTCATTCACCATCAACATACATGGAAAAATTCATCAAATCATTAATTATAGGGTTGTTTTCTATACAAAAATTGGTTAATAATGCATTATTTTTTAACTCAGGTCATATGAAACTTTGTTGACTTTTCCAGGATGGTAATTGATCATGAAATCGAAATCCATTATCCGTTTCCACCGTCATCTCAGTCTCATGTAAAAATCCATATGAGTAAAAATGTATATAAATATTTTATTATTAATATATATTTCATAGTTTTCACCATATAAATGATTACTCAATTTTTTTTAAAAACAATTAAATATAATTCCAAATCATTTATAGGATAATTTAAATATGAGGTTATAGTTGTCATGATTCATAATCAAATACCAGATAAATAATCATAAGAATAGAACCTAGTACCTTCAATAGAGGATTCCTCTTGATGAAAAAATTACTATTTCTCTAATGTAAAGAAAATATCAGAGCATTCACCAATCTCCTTTTAGGTTCATAAAAAAACCTTATATTATGTTTGAATAAATATACATAACATTTGATTTATCATAGTTAGAGGGATTGATAGCCTTAAATATTTTTAAAAACATTTGATAAAATCATTCCAACCCATGAAAACTA
Organism: Viscum album; assembly: GCA_963277665.1. NCBI lineage: Eukaryota > Viridiplantae > Streptophyta > Magnoliopsida > Santalales > Viscaceae > Viscum > Viscum album. The sequence goes on from OY728131.1 coordinate 138,455,690, forward strand.
GGAATCTCAGTACCATTTACAAGTATTCTCCATTCATCAATCACTTTCTTTCGGAGGGGTTATTGTTTTGAAATATTTATTTATAGAGTTCTTATGAGGATAAATTGGCTATAATGAAAAGTAAAATTTTATAATTTTACCATATAACTTATTTTCATTGAGAGTTTGCAAGGAAATGCTTACATTTTTTTTCTTCCTCATATTTATTTAAAAAGACATAATTTCATCAATATATACAACCAAAAACATATCCAAATATAAATAGAATATTATATTCAATAGTTACTAAAATTGTAATGTTATTCAATGATCTATAATTAATGAAAATCTCCACAGAACAATATTTATTTTTTACAAAAAAATAGGACCACCACATGGTGAATTTCTTGGATGAGTGAAACCATTACAAAGAAACAACATTAATTTTTTTAGAATTATAGATGTTTCAATATACCCATTTGGGAAGTGGGTTTTTGAATTACATTTTCATTAGGAACTATTTAAACAATAAATTCATCTTCCTGATCAGGCAAAACACTGGCCAAATCAGTGGAAAAAACATATAGGTATTCATTTACGACTGATTTATATAAATCTGTATAGTCCGCATATTTTCAAAAATTGGCATAACATAAAATTAATTTAAAATTTTTAAAAGTATCTTTACTTACTAATATGGTATCAATGGTTGAGGTTTATTCTTGTATAAAAAATGGACGTATTTCTAAAAAAATCATCTATTGATCTAAAATCAATATCATCTTGGAAAATAGGTAGCCAATCAATACCTAGAATAACATCAAACTATAATAAGGCTAAAACAACAAGATTTTAATGAAATTTACATCCACATAAAACAAAAGGAAGATACATATAATTACATTTTTTATTTAATATCTCCTCAATGTTTTTTTAACCATTTGATATGGTTTTATTTATTTACGGGTTATTTCTCATGTAAAGAAAAATTATATATAAACAACAAAATTTTTAGACCTCTTATAAAATAAAATATTATGAAAATTTGAGTAAACTAAAAATATACCCGATACCACTTTATTGGATGGCACAAAATGTACTAATGTAGTCAAATAATATATCACTACACCATTTTCCTTAATGTTCAAAAGCATCCCAATATTCAGATTCTTCTCTTGGTAGGTATGTGCATAATGAAACATATCACAATATTTAAATCAATTTACAATTTCCTTATCATAATTAAAAATAAGATAATATTTATTACAATTTCAGACCATATTTCCAAACATACCTAATTAGAATCACATAACATATGTTTAAGTCATTAAATTAGGTGATTTTTACAACACATTACAGAAACTAATAAATAGATATTCATACCTTATTATTTCTTTGATTGATTGTTACACATTTTATTCCATTTATAACTTATAATTGTCTTATTATCAAAGTGAATATGAAAATCTTAAAAACCCATTTATAACCACTCAACATATCAAACAAGATTTCCATAAATTTTGAATTCCTTAGAGTCCAAATCACTTTGATATCATGGTTTCATTATTGATTATAAATGAGTGATTATAAAATCAAGATCTTAAATAATATTTGGAGTGTACGTTTCCAATCAATTGGATATTTCTTCATATACAAACAACGAATCTTCCTACTTTTGTTTCAATTCAGGTATTTTCATTTCCATCATATGTCGAACCACCTTCGATTTTTTTTCAAATAAATGACTATCAAATTCATTATATTCCAATGTATATGTGTCTTCTCTTCCACATATAGTCTTCATCATAGACCACCACTATTCTTATTCCCCTTAAAAATGGTTAATAAAAATAATAACCTTTTAAATATTTAAAAACCCCCATGACATCAAATTTTTTTCAAGGGCTTTAATCCACACTTCAACCACCAATAGGTTAGAAGATCCACTGAACGTAACAGGGTGTATCCTCATCAGATGTCCTGCTATCATAATGTTAATTTTTGTTAGATCGAGTTATTCTCTTGATTATATTTCAAATACATTTATATCCTATGTGATCTAATCCATTACTCTCACATAATGGATAGATCTAATTCTGGCTATTCCATGTTGTTGATTAAGAATGATATCATCCTCTTGGTTTCTTCTCACATCATCTTCCCTATTTTTTCGGTGGAAACCATTATCAAAAGACATATCATATAGGAATTAACATTTTAATATTTTAATATTATATCATTTCATGTTATCCATAATGAAAAAACAATTTATGGTGTTCTATTAACATCATCCTAAACACTAAAGTTATGTAAATCATGCCCTAATACCAATTGTAAGGACCCTTCCATAAAATCTACATAATATTGTTAATTAAACTAGATTTAACTGTCATAAATTCTAAAAGATCATTTAATTTTGGTATTTTATAGCCATAAGTCATAATTCATACGTAAAATCCGCAAAAATAAAAATTTGATGAAAAAAATATTATGTATTATTTCATAACACAATAGTCATTAAAAATAAAATAGGATTTCATTTCCAGAAAAATCACCACAACTATCATCTTGGATTCTTATATTTCAATTAACCACCTCTAGAAACTATTATAAATCATTTTTAAAAATGGGATGAGATCAAAAATCATAGTAAGGGACATAAAAAGAATCACATAATATGTTGGTCCCTGAATACAAAAAAAAACAAATGAAATAAGTTTCACAATGATATACCTTCCCCCCATAATATATCATATACTTTGTGAATACATGATACTTAAATAAAAATAAAAAACATAAATAAATCATTTTGTTAACATAGGGAATCAATTTATTTCAATAATTTTTTATTATTTTAATGCTCATGGATAACATATGACTTGTAACCCTCATGACAACATTAAAATGTAACCCTCATCACTACCTTATGAAGTATCCATCGTAGTTACACTTGGAATAACCAATACTATAATTTCAAAAAATAAAAAAAACCTATGAACTAGAGGGATACTATAGTACCACAAATATTTGGTTTATAAATGAACCACCTATCACAAAAAAATCCAAAGAACAATGTAAAAAAAATTAAAAAAGATTACTAGAATCAGAAAAATTCTTCCTTTAGAAAAATTACTTATTAATGGAATATTGGACACATACAAAGTGAAAAAAATATTTGAAAATAACAATGAAATTTTATAAAAAATTATAACATTATGGTTTAATGAAAGTAGAGAATATAATCTAATCCAATATATTTTTAGAAAACATTCCTTTTGATTTTTTTTAAAATACTAATTAAAAGGGGATTGTAAAATGATAACTCACTTACCATTGGATATATGTCCTCAAAATGTGTCCAGCATATTGTATAAATTTTTAAATAGTGTTATTAATATATTTAATAACCATCTTAATATTTATTATTCCATACATGATCATCTTAAAACATTTTTCCATCCATTTATTAATAGTATATTAATTTTTCAATTGATTTAGGTGAATTTGTTTTATGGTTCCATGGTCGATCAATTTTATATTATTCTATAAAATAGAAAATTAACTCTAAAAGAAACAATATATATATTTAGGAAATTTTCGACAATTATAAGTGAATTTATACATTACATGATTCCTATAAATGGAATTGGAAACTTATCATCCATGAAGTCAGTGAATTGTAAAACCATGGAAAATGTTTTCATTTTTAAGAATAAAAGAAAATTTAAGATTTTAGATTATTTATATAACATTAAGATAATAAAAAAACAGTATATATATTTTATTGGATATATCATGAAACATTGGATAGGGTTGAGGATAAGGTAGAAGTGATATTGAATTTAAACGAGTAAGAGGAATTTACCTCTCAAACATTTCTCCTTGAAAACCACTATAGGTTCCTGAAATTTGTATATCTGTGGGACTAGTGAAAATAGAATTTGTAAGGGGAGATGGGAATGGTATTTAGTAGAGGATAGTCAATAATTATGGTGTAATATGATGACACTAAGTGAAAGAAGTAGTCCCTTTCTATAATTGGTTTAAGGTGAATATTATGAATTAAAAAATTCATAAAATGCAATTAGTCAAAAATAGAGGTAAATATTTCGAAAAGGACAAAAAATCTAAAAGGGTAAAATTTTAAATATATTATTATTATATTTATCATTTTTTTGTTATTTTTGTGTTTTTTAAATATTTTATAATAATATTTTAGTCATGACAAATAATTATTTCTGAATATAATGATTTTTAATAACAATGCATTTACGAACATCAAAAACAAAGTTAAAATTTTAAAAATATTATATAATATAATTTTCATAGTGTTTTGGGTCGGTATCATAATTCCCAACGGTTCCGTATCCAATGACGTGTGGACCTGCTTTCCAAAGGCAGGCGTTCGCTGGATGGTCTGACCAGCGACACATAAGAACTCACATTGGTCGAGAGGATGGGAAGTAGAGCTCATCACACCCTTTTGGGGGGAGTTATTTTTTGTTCCGGGACTTTCATATAGATTTAAGACGTATTCATATGTTCTCAAATATTTGGATTATACAAAAACATAGTATCCATGGATTTAACCCTAGTGGGCAATGGTCAACTGGACGCAGGGGGTTCGGATTCATTTAGTCCTGAGGTTTATCATCCCTCGTTGGATTAATGACCTCGTGTAGTTGGAACTCATTGAGGCGGCACTAGTAGTGGCATGGTGAATGGATGTGAAAATAGTCGGATTGACCGGTTGTTGGTCTTGAACCCCATGGAGGCTTCCTACGTACCCTACCGAGGGGACAAGGATCAAAGTCCATGTAGTTAGAAAGGGGAGAGTCGGAGAACCGACGTGAAGATGGACCCGGGGGTCCATTATTGATCAGGCTTGAATCTCATGGTGTCTTCCTACGTATCCCTATGGTAGGTATTCAAACTCCACGTAGTTCACATTGTCTTGGGACTTACGCTCTGAGGCAGCCCAGAGTGATGGATTGGGGCATACACTCTGAGGAGGCCCAAGGCGATGAATTGGGGCTTACTCTATAAGGAGGCCCATAAGAGGATTTCATGGTTGATGCATACTCTAAGACCATGTGAGTCATGCTCGGTGTGAGAAACAAGAGGCAAAAATGACCAGAGGATCACGTCACGAATGGTGCGTCCGTGAGAAGTGTAATGGGGCTTACGGATGATGGAGGCCGATAAAGTTGGGGCATACTCCGGGATAGACACCCATGTCTCTTCCTTATGTCTGGCCATGAGGGAACCCCATCTCATTGGTGGTTTGAGGAATATAATGGGGGCCCATGCCTATGCGCAAGTGCACAAGCGGGATAATGCCAAGGGCATTGGAATCAGTCCGAACAAAGGGTGATGAAAAGTGTGAATTACATGCCCGACATTCAGAACACAATGAGGGTGGCATGGTGATGATTGATACCTGTTGACCATGTTCGAAACACATCAATCATATCACGTTATCCTGAAATGGGGACGAACAAATGAGGGTCGACTGTTGACCGTGTTCGAAACACAGGACCTGACTCAAAGTGTTGTCAAAAGTATTCCGGGGCGTTGGCCTAGGATGGTAGGTGAGCTGATGCGGCACGGGACCAAGTCCATAGGGGGTCCCTTCTGACATTGATGTGGGTGAAGATCCGAATGAAGGACCCACAAAGCATGAGGTGTAGTGATGTGATGTTTGAATGGATTCCATCTCTCTTGAAATTATGCCACTGTAAACATGGCATGAGGAATCTTATGCTTTGAGCATAAGGAATCTCATGCATGGATCAAGAGACATCCAATTATTAAATTATGGTGAATGCTATGGTTTATAGTCATGTTGAGAGGACTATTTCAATATAGTTTAACGTCATATGGATAGGACGAGGGTCATACAGTTTAATATCATGTGGTCAGGATGACTAGGTAGGAGATACCAAGCAATGGTTGGGTGGACTTAAGCAAGGACGAACCTTTCTGAATGAACCTAGAAAAGGGAGATAGAAAATAGGGTTATAGGAGAGTCATGAGGAGTATCTCAACTCATGGAATGTATAGGACGGATGTAGGGGCAGCGCAAAGGTGCACTGTAAAATACTATTGGCCTGGCCCAAAACGATCGTGATGTGACTCTACATTTTTCATGGGGGTCAGTGACAGTAGGGAAGGGACTGGCCTAGAGGGCCGGGACTATAGCACAACACTGAGCCAGAGCGAGGGTGTGGGGCGCGGGGCCACATCCCCCACAGAATGGACCAAAGAGTGCATGTGGTTTTCCGCATGGGGCTGGCCACGAAGGAGCTGACCGCGAGGGACTGGCTGCGGAGGAGCTTTCCGTGAAGGACATTCCACAGAAGGGATATATGCGGTTTGTGTATTGGTTGCCCGTGAAGGGTGTCTGCGAAGGAGCTGGCCATGAGGGAGCAGGCCACGGATGACTAGGCCGCGAATGAAACTGGTCCACAGAGGAATGTACTACTAAGGGCTGGCCACAAAGGAGCTGGTCGTGGAGGATTCCTGCCTCCATTTCAGGAACGAAACTGGTCTACAGAGAAATGTGCCGCTAAGGGCTGGTCATGGAGGAGCAGGCCATGGAGGATTCCCACTTCCATTTCGCGAATGACTCGGGTCCGCAGAGGGAATGGACACTAATGGTTGTCCACGAAGGAGCCGACCACTTGTGGTTCATGGTTTGTATTATCCTTTCTGCAGAACAGTGCATCCACAAACATTATGGGGTCCACGGATGATCGCGGACCACTGGTATGGATTTCTACAGCATCTCCCCATAGTTTTTCACCCGTCCTCCCGTCCTTCTCTTTTTTTTTTATTTTTGGTGCCCCTCAGCGACTATTTATAGGGTCACTAAAGAGGCTGTATCGATGGGCCCACATAACATTCTGCGGAAGCTGTTGAATGAATCCCCACCCACATAGGACTCGGTCAACTAGGGATTTTTGGAACCTAGATCCATGTAATTGCTTCGTGGTTGTGAACCTATCCACTTCTATCCCACGAATGACAGCTATCCGCGGAGGGGGCGGCTCGAGGCGGTAGACCGGCCTGGGACCCATCCTACTTCGCACCCACGGAGGGTCCCCGACTCTATTTCGCGGACGACACTGGTCCGCAGAATTGAGGGAGGTCGGTCTTCCGAACCGGCCGCGTGGCGTTGCTGGGAGCCGGTGCGCGGACCCGTTTGGTCCTTTTCCAAGTCTTGCGGTAATTTTATTTCCCCCTTGAATAATTTTCAGGACCCAACACATAGTAATATAGATATTTTTTGTATTACCTTAAAATTTTAAAATTGGATTTATATTTATATTGTAAAAGACATTAATTTTTTTCCCATTAAATTAATAATTACCACATCATCACTTTCCAAGACATTGAGGAAATTATTTATTTCTTAAAAATCTAAAAAAAATTCTATGAAAATCACAAACTTATTACCATTAAAATGAATATATATAGTTATAAATATATTTTTTAAAACATATATTAAAAATATAATAGTTATTAATAACTATTGTGTGAACAACATGACATTTTTTACATAAAATATTCTTAAAGGACATAATCATAGCCATGTGGCTCTAAATGGCCATTTATTCGACCCATGAGAAATTATAGCCATGATATAATAAGAAAATGTTTTATACAAAATATTTGATAATTTATATGGGGTAACACCTGAAGATTTCATAGTAAGTTATTATCTTTTAATTAATTATCTAGCTTGCGCTACATTCAACACCATGTTCGATCACACCACAACTTACCCAACTAGCCATTCAAAAAGCTATTATGAATATTACTAATTTAATTCGGAATTTAATATTCTCCATATAATTGTTAAATTTATATTATGTGTTTATTAGACATAATATAAGAAAAAATTCATTTTTTTCAGATAAAAGTAGTATTTTTACAAAAATGAAATTTTATAACCTTTAAAATGGAAACTATTTTTAAAACCTATATTGGACACTATTATATATCCAATTTAATGAAATTAAATTATTCTTGAGAATATGTACATAAAAATTTATTTTGGATAAATTTTTGGTACTTTTCTGATAACATTCATATTTTGATGAATACTGAAAAATACTAAATTTTAATTGAAAACAACTTTTTGAATCATAATTATTTATGTTGTTAAATAATTCATTGGAATCTTTTGAAATATAAATAGATTAAATTTTTATCATTTAATAAAAAGTAGGTCATTATAAGTAATTTAACATTTAAATTTGACATAAGCACAAGTCAATATTTTGATAGTTTTAACTTTTTAAAAAACCACTTTTTGGTTTTGACAACGAGAATTAATTTGAAATTAATTAATGAAACTTATATGTTTTTAATTTGTTAATATAGAATTTATTTTTAAATTCGAAATATCAAAATTTTCTTAGGGTGAATTTTCGGTAATTTTCTAAAAACATTCAATTTTTGAATAATATTGAAAAACATTTCGTTATTGTGTAAAACTAAATTTTATTTAAATAATTATTTATTTTAGTTATTTTAAGTAAAAATAGATACATAATACTTATATATTTTCAATTTAATTCAATGGAGTCATTTTATAATATGTTTGTATATATAAAAATTATTGAACTTTTTACCGTCTTTTACCCACCTTGTAGGAGAATTTGAAAATTTTCATAAAACATAATTTTACCGCTATTGTGAATTGAATTTAAAAAATCTGAGAAACATGGTTAACATCCGTAAGTAATATTTGGTTCAAAAAGATGAATGTAATATTTTGTGTATAGTAAATTTTGACTTTTATTTACCACAGTTAAAATTAAATTGGGTAATTATGGGTAAAAATGATATTATAATTACACTAACACATGTCTTAATTCTATTTGATTAGTATAATTTTACCAAAAAAACATTTGAAATAAAATATTTTCCTCTTTGGTCCACTTGGACGTGATTAGGACATTTTTTATTATCGTATTTAATGAAGAGTTTAAAGTGTAAAATTCGATGCTTAATAACAAAACCATATTTAATATATTGTTACAAATAAGATAAATTCGACAATAAATATGCATTATAAATATATAAATATTTTCTAAATAATGGTATTTTATTTATAATTTTTAGACATTAAATAATTTAATTTATATATGACACAATGATGATGTTGTAATTAACTTATTAATGAAATATTAAAATAATTGATATTATAGCTATCCTAATAAATATATATCGAGACTTCAGATGAATTAATATTTTTTATTTGGTTAATATGACATGTTAGGGTTGATTAAATAAATTTTATTTTAAGTGATAATGTTTTTATGGCTTTAAAAAAATCCAATATTTAATAGTGTCAAAATTGACATTATATAGTTTTTAAAACAAATACTATAATATTAATTTATATAATATTCCTAAAAATATAAGGTTCCACCAAAGGATTTAGATAAGGTTATATATATTAATAATGAACCACTTGGTGTCTTTTGGATTCTTATAGTAAGTTCATTAACCATATAATATAAAAATAGCAAGTGACATGGTAAATGTCAAACTATTTAACTAAGAGTTAAATATAAAGGATAAGGTTATTATGGTGACCTAAACCTATCTAAAACCTATTAATTGAGATTCTTGCGACCCATACACACTATATCCTGAAAATAAATCATTTTTTAACCATTAAAAACTGAAAATTATTTTATTATAAAATAATATTTCAAGCTTTTCCTAAACTGCCTCTCACCCCTATTATAAATGGGCACTTCCCCTTCTCTACAAATATCACCGCCAATGCCATTTTTCTCAAACAAAACCTGCTCAAATATCTTCCCAACTTCCCTCACATAAACCTAGATTCCTTACATTGATCATAAACCCAACCTATAGATCTCTTTTAATCAACTCAAAAGAAAAACACCCAAAGAAGAGGTAATAATTTCACCAACTTCTTTCAAGTTCTTTTCTTCTTCCACATTCTCTTTATTTTTTTTGTTCAATACCAAAATAATAAATCCAGTACCTTATACATACTGTGATGTTTTTATAAATAATTTACAACCATATTAGTTATTCTATCCATCCTATAAATGACTAAGTCACCATACCTGCATATGTACGGCGTACCGTTTCGATGTCGTGGTGTAGTTTGTTATTCAAACACTTCATTATTTGGATGGGTATAATAATGAGTACAAATTATGTAAATAATAAATTTAACATGTTAATGATTCTTTTTATATTATATACTATCCAATTTCATATGGTTTCACCATCAATATAATGATATTGTTGCTTGTGCGTACATACAGCTTACCGTCTCCACGAACGCAATGAGATTAATTCCCCCATTGAAATAAATCAAGAATAATTATCATTTTATTTTCAAAATTTTTTTTAAGATATTAATATCATTATTTATATGAATCAAATACATCATATACATAATTGACATGACTTACGTAACAAAACATATAAAGGAAAACAAATCAGTTAACAAACAAAACAATGATACTACTAAAATATCATTTACCAATAAATATTAGAAGATCATATATGAAATCATATTTATGTATATGGTTCTTTTATAATTTAATAAAAATTATTTCACCATTATACATGATGTTAACATACCCTATACTAAGGAGAAGTACAAGGTAAGGGGTTTCTTATGTCACTTTTAATTCCGTGAGTTTTCCATTATTCGCTACTTATTTATTACATGTTTTGTATTGTGTATTTACGTTTGATATATATTATAATTATTCTATTAGTATTCATGGTATTTGTTTATTCATTTGGTTTTTTTTAACTTTTGTTCATACAACTCAATTGATTATAACTTGGTAAGGGGTTTTCATCTCACTTTTATTCCAATGAAATCATGATGTATTTGCCACTATTACCATTTTGTGGTGTATTTACTTCCCATGATTTTTTTTTCATAATATACATTATTTTATGGGTATTTAAATCATCATTGGATGATCCTTATTTCATTTGGTGTATGTTTTGTAAGTTTCCAAATCGGTAAGGGAATTTCAAATTTCAATTTCCACTCATTCTTTTTTACACAAACTTCATTGATTACTTTACTCCAAGATTATGAGTAAAATCACTATTTATTTACATATTTAGCAATTTCCACTCCCCTTTATATAGATATACATTTTATACATAAAATAAATCCATTTATAAATTCCTAAGTCATCGAAATAAACTTGATAAGAGTAATCTTAACTCAATTTCAATTCATTGAGTTAATGATCCAAGTCATTGGTGTTGTTTTTATAAGAGTATGTGTGAATGTGCTCAGATGTATTTACCCTTAATATAAAATAATATTGATTGTATTTATAATTTTCACACATAATTATGTTATTGATTTATCCTTAACCTAAGGATACAGTCTCTATAAAAGAATTCATCTCAACTTATATTTCATTGAGAATTCTTTTTTGGTATACGGAAATTCACTATTATTTGGTGTATATAATGTACATTGACATAGAATATCAATTATCTCTTTATTATCATGATATTATAATGTTTTGATTACCTAAATTATTTTTATTCAAGCATCTCTCAGTTGATTAGTAACTCTCACAAAAATATCATTTTAAATGTTTTAAAATTTTATTCTTCTAAATTGTTATCATTAATATAGATGATTTAAATATGATTTTAGGGTTTTATTTATATGGATATTAATGTTATAAAATTTAAATTAATTTTAAAAAGGTAAAAAGTGGTGTGAGACACTTTGAATAAAAAATCTATTTTAAACAGCTTCTTGATAAATAGATAGACTTTTAAAATTTTTCATGAAAAAAGAATATTTCTCTGAAAGATTTTTATTGATCATTTTAAACTACGTCAAAATCCGTTATGGGATATTATTCTTGATCTTGGTTGATTTATTATGAGAAAAGTATTCTATATTTTATTGATAGTTTTGTGACTTGTTTGACTGTGTGTGAGTTATTTTTTGACCATTCATTGTTTATGGGTAATGTATTAACATTTCGTATGGTAGTATTAATACGAATGTTTATGTTCAGTTTCAACATTTTCAAATGAGGAATGAATTAGACATTGTAAGTGAGTGGTGGTCCCCGTTACAGCTTCTTGATGAATCGGTAGGTCTCATGAGACAAAAATGTGTCTTGACCCATGAACATGACAAAATCTTATTTGTAGTCTTGGAAAAAGGCCTTGAATATGTGGTTATAATGTCTGGAATTATGCATTCCATCATTATGAAATTGGATATATATATTTCATGTGATTGTTCGACTAGAATAATATCCATGTGAATAAGTAAATAGAACTATATTGATTTATATTTTCCATACTATAATGAAGTTTAAGTTTAAATGGATTTTGTTTTAGTCTTATACATTGCCTTAAATGTGTATGCTTATTAATGAATGTTTATACTATATTGTTATCCTTACTCTGCATCTGAGATCAACCCATTCTTGTGTTTTATTTTTCCTAGGATAAAAAGAAGTATATTATGATAAACCTAAATGAATAGGCTAAGGAATATATTAGTGTTCAAAGGGGATACAATGTTTTTTTATTTAATGATGTAATGTAAAACTTTTGTATGTATCTAATACTTCCAATACTACTAAAATGATTGGTATTTTGGGATATTATTCCTTCTATCATGCCAATGTTATGTAATAATGCACCTATTATGGGTAAATAGGGTCCAGGCGCCACTGTTGGTATCACAAGAAGTTTAGTACAAACCTTGGAAGCTAGATTTTGAAAAAAAAATCTGATTAGGAAACACTACCATAAGATAGACATTGAAGATTAGTGTAGAAGAACATCCAAAAATTTTGGTAATGTAAATATTATGTGGGTTTTCCAAGAAATACATTCTGGTCTGTATACGAATAAGATGTGGCGGCTCTGGTACAGATCTACCTAGGAGTGAAAACTCTTACATGGAGTTTTGGGCATGGCCCAGTTTATCCTGGTGCACAACAGTGGGCCTTTCTTCACTCTTGGTTATGACACTCCCGAGGGATATTCTTAGGATAAATCAAATTTTCTTTACAAAATGATTTGACGGAATTTAATATATGATTAGAATAAATAACCTTGGTTAAAACTAAATTGTTTTAGATTGAAAATGATGTGTTATGATAATCTCTAAATGATTTAATGAAAAACACTATGCTTTCTTTTGTTAGTCAATGGATAGATTCTAAGGAATTCACCGTAACATTGAAAGTGATGTACAAGGTTGGCATGGTGGTGGAAATGAGAAAATAAATGGAATGTTGATAGGGGTAAAAGATATCATGTTCATGCCAAATCAGTTTTTTCAAAAATATGATCAACAACATATATATTAACCAACTCCCAATCTCAACAAAGAAGAGAAAGGCGGTGAATGATAAGAGCTCCAGCAGTGGATACTATGGAAAAAAGAAAGCTCAATTTTCCATCATGTTGGAAATGTGGAATGAGACACCTAGGGAACTATCTCAATGGATCAAAGAAATTATTTATATGTGGGAAAGAAGTACATAATGTAAATAATTGCCGATGAAAAATGAAGATTACTGTGGATGAAAATAAAAATGATCTTAAGAATCGATTTACAGTTCTTTTCCGTAAATGTAGGGAACCAAGGCATTTCCTGAGTGCATTCCATATTTTATCAGATAACCTCTTAGTCAAGGATGAACCTATGTGGAAATAAATTGATGGGGAAATTTTTAAAAGTATTAGTGCTCTTTATTGATGGGATTACTTTGGAATAATTTTTTCTTGTAAGTGTAACCCTGTAGTATGTTATGTGAAAATGCTATTTTAGGAAGAATTAATTTTTCTATTGTTGATATAGTTATAAATAACCATTTGGGTTTATATGATCCTTGAATTTGATGCAATTACAAGTTATTAAATTTTGGGATGAAAATAAATGTTATGAGATAACATTTGTGGTGAAATTATGTTATAGTTATTTTAAAGAATTTATCTCATTTTGGTAATATTATAAATTATAGTTCTGGGAAAAGGAAAAAATACAGACTGTGTGACAACCCATCACGTCTGACAATGTTGTGGGAATCGAACCCACATCTTGAGTGTGATTGGGATTTATGGCCTAACACTGGAGTACAATAAGTCCCTAGTTAGTGTGACAAATTCTTTTTAGTTAAATGATTTTACTGATAAATAATAATTTCATTTGGGATCGTATATCTTATCAAAGTGATATCCTTAGTATAGGAAAATTATTTGGTGATTAAGTGATAAATATTATTTTGGAAGATATTAACTCTATTGGGAACACTATATTCCTAAGGAAAATAGAATAGTATGGGGTTTTATTTGGGGTGTAATGGTGGATATTTATCTATATATTTATTGTGGATTTATAAATATTTTAGTTATTTATGGAAATGATTAACCTAACATAGTGAATATCTAATTAGGTTAATTACATTTATGTATGTGACTATAAGAGTAATTGATGTTATTTGGAGATACAATTTAACATGGAAGACTATGTAATCAAATTCATTTAAGTTTGGGTTTTTAATATTAGTTTTGATTATATTGAATGATTTTAAGGAATTTTTTTATAGAATGGTATTTAGTGAACTTTGGGTATTATTGGTTAAATTTTATAAGTTTTGTTTAGTATTTATTTATCTAAATGATTATCCTTTTGGGAATCATATGATGTTGTACGAACCATTTTGATTTTGTTTAATCATTAAAGTCAAGGTAACTATATAGTTTATCCTTAGTGGATTATGTGATTCCCTTGTAGTTGATTCTAGCACATCAGGCGAGACCAAGTCATCTTGAATACTCAACGTTTGAAAAAAAAGATGAGTCAGTGGTATAAATTTTTTAAAGGATGAAATTATACTTAAAAAGTATGTATATCTATTAATTTTACTAGTCAATATCTTAAAAAAATTCATCAACTTTATGAAATGGAACTTAAAACAAAAAAGATGTTGTCCGTTTACTTTTCCAAATGGGAAACTAATGAAAGTTTATCCCATCACAATTTTGTGGGTTTCTTGTTGTTAAATTTCTCAAAATTATGTTTTCAATCGCTCTCCATAAGAACATTAATCTTAGTTTAACTTCCATATCCATGTTTTTTTACATGTAATCCTAGTATGGATTATCTCGGGTAACTATTGTACTTCTATTTCTTTCTGTTAAAGCGATAGTTTTATTGACTATTTTTCTGATGTGGGACATTCAATTAAGTTCCCCAGCCCTATTTGAAAACTGCGAGGATGAAATTTCCCAAAGGTGGCATGAATATAACACCCCATGTTTTCGTATTATGTTATTTTATTTAAAGTAAATCAATAGCTTGCGGTGCATGTGACACCGTGTTCGAGTGCACCATAACATAACAAACTAGCCGTTCATAATGTAGTTATGAATAGTTTTACCTGAATTTTGATTTTTATAGACTCCATATAATTTTTCAATCCATATAATGTGTTTCTTAGACATAATATAAGAAAAAAATCATTTTTTAGATAAAAGATGTATTTTTCAAAAAAAATTCAATTTTACAACATTTTAATGGAAATCCCTTTTTTAAATCCAATATATAACAGTTTTATATTTTAAATTTAATGAAATTATATTTATCTAAAGAATCAGTACATAAAATTTTATTGTGGATAAGTTTTAGGTACTTTTATGAAAACATTCATATTTTGATGAATACTGAAAAATAATAAATTTTCATTGGAAACAAATATTTTAATTAAAAAAACTAATAGTGTTAAATTATGAATTTGAGTGGTTTGGAAGTATAATTATATTTTATTTTTATCATTCAATACAATGTAGGTCATTATATGTAATTTCACGTTTAAATTTGAAATAAACACAAGTCAATCTTTTGATAGTTTTTACTATTTAAAAATCCGTTTTTCGGTTTTGACAATGTGAATTAATTTTAAATTAATTAATGAAACATCTATGTTTATAATATGGTAAAATATAATACATTTTTGAATTCAAAATATCAAAATTATCTTAGGGTGATTTTTTGGTATTTTTCTGAAAACATTCAATTTTTGATGAATAGTAAGAAAAATGTGTTATTGTATAACCCCAAATTTTCTATAAATAATTATTTACATTATTTATTTTAATTCAAAATAGATACATAATACCTATATATGTTTAATTTAATTCATTGGAGTAATTTAATAAGTTTAGATATATAAAATTTTATTGAACGTTTTAGCATCTTTTACCCACCTTCTAAGAGAACTTGAAAATTAGCATAAAACATAATTTTACCGCTACTGTGAGTTGAATTTAAAAAATCTGAGAGAAAAAGTTAACAATACTAAGTAAAATGTGGTTCAAAAAGATGAAAATAATTTTTGGTGAAGAGTAACTTTAGAATTTTATTTAGCACAGTTAAAAGTAAATAGGGTAATTATGGGTGAAAATGATATTATAATTATCCTAACACATGTCTTAATTCTATTGGATAAGATTAATTTGTCAAAAAAAATTTAGGAATAAAATATTAGCCTCTTTGGTCCACTTTGATTATATTAATACATTTATTATTATTTTATTTAATGAATACTAAAAAGTGATAAATTCATAGTATAATAACTAAACCATTTTTAATATACGGTTATGCATAAGATAAATTCTACTATAACTATTCATTAGAAATATAAAATTATTTCCAACATAATTTTATTTTATTTATAATTTTTAGAAATTAAATAATTTAATTTATATATGAATAAATGATGATGCAATAATTTCCATATTAGAGAAATATTAAAATAATTGATATTATAAATATCCAAATAAATGTAAATTGGGACTTCTGATGAACTACTATAATATTAAAGGTTAATATGACAAGTTAGGATTGAGTAATTATATTATATTCTAAGTGATTAATTTTTTATCGCTTTCAAAAAAATCTAATACTAAATAGTTTAAAAAATGACGTAATTGTGTTTTAAAAAAAATACTATATTATTAATTGATATAATATTCTAAACATATAAGGATCATCCAAATGACTTTTATAAGGCTATATATACTAATAATGAACCTTTTGGGGTTCTCTTGGCTTGTTATAGTACGTTAATTAACCATATAATAAAAAAATACATAGAGACATGGTAAACATCAAACTATTTAACAAAGAGTTATATCTAAAATATAAGGTTAATGTGGTGACCTAAACCTGTCTAAAACCTACTGTTTGAGAGGTTTTCTACCCATACACATCTAAGACTAGAAATAAATCATTTTTATGCCATTAAAAACTGAAAATTATTTTATTATAAAATAATATCTCAAGATTTTCCTAAAGTGCCCATCACCCCTCTTATAAAAGGGAACTTTACCTTCTCTCAAAAGAACACATCCAAAGCCATTTTTCTAAACCAAATCCTACCAAATATCCTTCAAACATCACTAAAATCATCCTATAGTCCTTATATTGATTATAATAATAATCTATGCAGCCCATTTGATCAAATCAAAACGAAAGACCCAAAGAAGAGTTAATAATTTCACCTCCCTCTTTCATGTTCTTTTCTTCAACCAGTTCCTATTTTTTTTTATACCAAAATAATAAATCTAGTACCTTTTAAATAATGTGATTTTATTATAAATATGTTACAACCCAATACTTCATACTATCCATCATATAAATGACAAAGTCACTTTACGTGCGTACGTATGGATTTCCATCTCCACGTCATGGTGTAGTTTGTTATTCAAACACATCATTATTTGGATGGGAATAATAATGAAAAAAGTTGATGTAAATAATAATTATAACAATGTAATGATTCTTTATATATGTTATACCATCCAATTACATACTATTTCACAATCAATATATTGATATTGTCGCTCGTGCGTACCTATGACTTACCGTGTCCACGAATGTTATGAGATTCATTCCCCTTCCTAATCATTCAAGGATTATTTTCATGTTATGATTAAAATTATTTTTTATGAACTTAATATCATTATTCATATGAATTAAATACAGCCTATACATAAAAAACATGACTTACATAACAAAACATATAATGGAAAATGAGTCAGTTAACAACCAAAACAATGATACAACTGAAATATAATTAACAATGCAATATTGGAAGATATTATATGATATCATATTTATGTATTTGGTTCTTGTATAATTTAATAAAAATTATTTCACCATTATACAGGTGGTTAACCTACCCTATACTATGGAAACGTACAAGGTAAGGGGTTTCTTATCTCACTTTTAATTCCATGAGATTTCCATTGTTCACCACTTATTTATTGCAAGTGGTGTGTTGTGTATTTCCATTTGATATATAATATCATGAATCGATTTATATTCATGGTATTATATGATTCATTTGGTGTTTATTAACTTTTTTTCATAGGGCTCAATTGATTACAACGTTGTAAGGGGTTTTCATATCACTTTTATTCCCATGAGATTCATGATATATTGGCCACAATTACGTTTTGTGTGGTGTATATACATCCCATGAATTTATTGTAGGCATAATATAAATTAATTTATTGGTATTTACATAATCATTGGATGATCCTTCTTTCATGGGGTGTATGTTTTGTAATTTACCAAATCAGTATGGGTATTACAAATTTCAA
Organism: Viscum album; assembly: GCA_963277665.1. Lineage (NCBI taxonomy): Eukaryota > Viridiplantae > Streptophyta > Magnoliopsida > Santalales > Viscaceae > Viscum > Viscum album. The sequence goes on from OY728131.1 coordinate 138,474,353, forward strand.
TTTCAACTCAATCGATTTTACGCAAACTTCATTGATTAATTTACTCCAAGGTTATGAGTGATATCACTATTTATTTACTTATGTAGAAATTTACACTCCCATTTATGTGTAAATACTTTTTATTCACAAAATCACTCCATTGATAAATTTTCATGTCATCGGTATAAACTTGATATGAACAACTTAAACTCATTTTTTAATCATTGAGTTAAACATCCAAGTCATTGGTGTTGTTTTTACAAGAATATTTGTGAAGTTCCTATAATGGATTTACATATAATATATAATCATATTGAATGTATTTATATTTTTAAAACATAATAATTTCATTGATTTATCCTTAACCTAAGGATATAATCTTTATAATGGAATTCATCTCAACTTACATTACATTGATACTTTTTTGTAGTTATGCATCAATTGAATTTTATTTGGTGTATATACTGTACATTGACATAGTATATAATGAATCCTTTTATTCTCATGATATTATAATATTTTTATTACCTCAATTATTTTTATGCATGCATCTCTCATTGGGTTAGGATGTCTAACTAAAATATTATTTTAAATGTTAAAAAATTTTATTCTTCGAAATATTTCTCATTAATTTCAATGATTTAAATATGTTTTTAAGGTTTTATTTATATGGATATCACTGTTGTAAAATTGAAATTACATTTAAAAACATTCAATGTGGTATGAGACACTTAGATTCAATAATCTATTTTAAAAATCTTCTTGATAAATAGTGAATCTTTTAAATGATTTCATGAAAAAGGGATATCTCTCTCAAAAAAGTTTACTGATCATTTTCAACTATGTCAACATTATTTATGAGATATACTATTGATCGAGGTTGATTTATTTTGTGACCAATATTCCATAATATATTGATGTTTGTGTGATATGTTTGACTTTGGATGTGTTATTTTTGGACTATTCACGGTTTATGGTTAATGTATTAACATTTCATATTCTAGATTTAATAAGATTACTTATGTAATGTTTCATCCTATTCATATGTGAAATGCATTGGACTTAGTACGTGATAGGTGGAGCATGCTATACCTTATCGATGCATCGGTAGGTCTCATTATATAAACTAGTGTCTTGGCAGATGACATTGAAAAAATATTATTTATTGTTTTGGCACAAGGCCTTGACTATGTGGTTTTAATGTCTGGTATTATGCATTCCATCATTATTTAACTGGTTATTGATATTGCATGTGATTATTCGACAGGTAGAATATCAATGTGAAAAAGTAAATGGTATTATTATGATTTATATTTTCCGTATTATGATGATGTTTAAGTTTAAATGGCTTTTGTTTTAGTCATAAACATTTCCTTAAATGTTTTTTCTTATTTATTAATGTTTCTTATATATTTTAATCCTTTATAAGAATACATGCTCACCCCTTTCTTATGATTTATTTTTCCCAGGATGCAAAGAGGTATATTATGACTAACATTCACAAATAGAATAAGGGATATAAGGGTTTTCAACGGGGAAAAAATGTAGTTTTTTTATTTTATGATTTAATGAGAAACTCTTGTATGTATCTAGTACTTCCGAGGCCACTAAACTGATCTTTCTTTTGGTACATGATGCCTTATATCATGCCAATGTAATGTAATAATGCACTGATTCTGGGTAACTGGGGTCGGGGCATTAAATGAGGTTTTATAAATCTAATTGAAATCATTTTATTTGTTTTCTCCTACATTCACAAGCACTTCATCAGTATTTCATAAGCATTAATTTTTGTTATTTTATATATAACAATTTAAAGTTAAATAAAATCATAAAAATATACTAATTAGTTAAAATATATTAATTTATATTCTTCTATTATGTATATTTAATAATATCCATGTCAATAAAACCTTTTTAATTTGATAATTCCATTTATCAAACCTTGTGAAGTCATTGCACAAAAATTTTCATTATACTCATGTTATATTACTCTAAAATTTGTAAAAAAAACATAAATTATAAATTATAATTAATAAAAAATAAATAACGTCTTATCAATCAATTGTTATATATATTGAATTTTTTTGGTGTTTGAAATGCTTTGCATGAACTGCATCAACACAATTATTGACTATTATACTTATCATGAAAAAAATTATAAATTACATGATATGAATTATGTTTTGAAAAACATCTATTATAATATCATAAAATAGTAATTCAATATGGTTAATAAAATTTCTATAAAAAATATTCTTTGGAAATATCAATAATGATACAGTATTAAAAAACTACATTTCATAATATAATTATAAAATAATACTTTTTCATAAATTCCAAAATATTATTACTAAGGTAGTTTCAACATGAATAATTTAAAAATGATATTATTTTTTTAAAATTTAAATATAAATATTACAATATAATAAATTAGCTCAACGAATCAATAACTTTTTTTAAAATAATATACCATAGTGATTTGAACTGTTTATTTCAATAATACTAATAAGAAAACAAATTATTTATCTATACAGAGTTTTGTTTACCCTGAATATGGTGACTAAATCAATGTATTCCTCCCAAATAGTTGAATTTTATGATATCTATAATGAATAACCTATTATGATGTTTTTATAACATTTTCAAATCAAAGACCATCATCAGCCTCATAATTGGAAAAGTATGGAACAATACATGTTAGAAATTTTATGAGCAAACATCAACCCTCACATAGTTGGCCCACTAATCGACTAATTTCAAAATAATTGATCAATAAAACTGAAAATATATTTATAGTATACCATTTACCTATGCGTCAAAAATCCATTGATTCATTGTGAATTTTATGGAATAGTATATCAATAGTAGAATATTATCAACAATACGAGTTAAGAGGTGGAAATTGACTATATGACATGGAAAGATATTAATATGATACTTTTAATTAAGTATTTACCTAAAACCTATCACATTTAAATGTACAAGTAAATCATGTAACTAAAAAATAAGGATGATAAATCCATCAGTACATATAAGGAAATTTTCAAAGGATGTGAAATGTGCTTAAGGTTTTACCATTGTCCCTAAAAGCTAAATTGATCATTTCAATAGTGGATTGAGACAAGGTCTCTAAAAAATAATTTTTATTAGAGAATTTGATACCTATGAAGAAATAATTTTATATTTTCTTAATGATATAATCTGATGTGGGAGACCATCAATCCTCTCGTGGTTTTTTGGATAATACGATAAAGTTGAAATTTGTCAGAAATTCTAATACATAATCCCATAGAGAAATGAAAATTCAACATAATTCATGAATGAAGTGTCGAAGTAAATTCATCGGGAATTTCTATATGGTTTATTCGAAATATATTATTTGTGGAAGACAAGACTATCAATAAAAACAATGTTGTTGTGATGTAAGTTTTCCAGTCAAGGAAATGAACTTTGAAAAACTATTATTATTGATGGTGTAGAATCTATGAAAACTGGATAATGAATTTTAGGGTCAAGGATACCAATAATAATAAAAAAAATTCTTATGAAAATATACCAATGAAAATATCATGTGATATTAGATGTGATGTGGGTCATAATAAAAATGTAGTGAAAGGTATAAATTCTATCCGATAAAGAATTGACAATGTCTTAACTAATACTGAAACTCCATAGTCTTTTGTATATACATAATTTTATAAGGGTACCAAATCACCACCTTAATAACTAGATTTTGAGTTAGAAGAAAAAATATTAATTGAATGATTATATCATCTCTCGTCTATAACTTATATTTAATAACATTTAGCAGAAATTTTCTTACTACAAAACATTCAATTATTCTTCTCATTTAATTTGATGTAGTATTGTCTGTAGATTGGATATATATATATATCCCATATAAATTACCAATTAAGTGAATCAATGTTTGATATTATGAATGAAAATATAACCATTTTTTAATTTTAGGATTAATATTAACGTCTAATGGTATTTACATATATTTTATATGTTTTAGTGACTTTTTTTGAAAGATATTTATCTCAAATGGTTAGAGAGGAACTCAAACTTGATGATCAAATAATTTTTTCGGAATATGATAATGTATTTATGGAATACTTTCATTGTATTATCTAATATTATAATTTTGGGTTTTCTATATATTTCCTACTGAGTGCTGTACAAATTTCAGTGACTATTTATTGAATAGTCGCAATTAAGTTATTATAATTAAAAACGGAACCCCAGTAGAAACATTCTAATCGAATCATATTATCTAGTGAATCACAAAGGGGTTTACATATTATTTTGTTATGATTAAATACGAGTTAATTCATGTTATCATTTTTTACTAAGATTATACAATGTTCTGTATCAATGAAATATGTCTTATACACTATATTAAATAATTTTTTGATCAAATTCATATAGATCAATACTCTCCAATGATAGGAATCCATCATAGAATTCATTAGTTAGGATCAATAAATAGGATATACCCATGTTTACATCTATTATGAGGTATAGTTATTATGAATTTATAATGATTCTATATGGTCATAAGAATTCCCAATAAATCATTAAGGATTTAATGAATAGAGTTTTTATAATTTCCAATGATTTGTTTTCAGTTTTATTTATATGTGATATTGTTATATATTCTAATTGTATGGAAGATAGTGAATATTATTTGTGAATTTTTGTGATGTTCTTGAGGAATAAACTGTTATATTCAATATTTACCATGTGTATATTTATATTTATAAAGTTTCAATCATGGGAAATAAAATCTCAAGTGCATGTATATAGGTGGATCCTTCAATGATGGATGTTATTGAGAAATATCTGAGACCAGACATGGTAACTATGAACCTATGTTTCTTTAGGGTTGGATGGATAATACAAATGATTTTTGATTCTTTTCTTAAATTGAAATCTAATAATATAACCATGTTTAATCAAAATGGAGTTATGTTCTTATGGATAGATGAATATGAATAGAATATTCTTTATATGAAAAAAAGGGTGGTATATTAACCTAGGATCATAATACCAAGCAGTGGAGAAGGGTTTATTATCTATAGTGGTGCATACAATTCAAAATTTTATTGTCCCATATAAATAATGACATGGTGATAGATTATGACTCTCATGACTGTAAAATATATGAGAAAAGTTTTGGGATAAATGATTTGGATCTGGAAGCAGTAATTTATTATTTGAAGATATGAAGGAATTACCATTATGGTAAAAGGTATTTATTATATATGGATAATAAAATAATTAAATATGTATTCACCTAGAAAGGGATTAATTTACACTAGAAATAATAATGATATTTGTTAAACGATTATGACTACTTAATACATTACCTTCAATGGTAGACTAATAGCATGGCTGATGCACGAAGTCCAAATGACCAAACTAGATATGGTATTTTAATGATTAAAAGATCAAATACATATAGATTTATGCAATATTGATCCTAAAATAATTATTAATGGGAAAATATCATATCATTCTCAAATGTGTTTTCATCTATTCAACCATATGGTAGTTAATAAAGAGTTAAAGGGAGATTTTGGACCATAGAAGATGGTAAGAAATATATGCGAGTTCATCCATGATTGTAAATGAATTAAAAGTACTATGAACTATATATGTGTTCCATCAACACTATACTAAATAATGAGCTATTGGATAAATCTTACACATCATCATTCTCAATTAATCCAAAAAATTTAAATATATATAGATATTTTGAAGATCATTTCTAGAGGGATAATATAAAAATGGGATATTATAGTGTATTTACCTTGACTATTAGTATACAGTGTACTTAAGGATGAGATATCGAATTCATTGTGAATATAAAAAAATTACCGTAACAATATTGAAATTGAAAAAACGTTCAATGGATTCCATCCTACGATCCCCATAATATCTAAAGGGCATGATGTTATTTTGGATGTAGTTGATCACCCCACAAAATTATTTCACTTAATTACATTAAGAGAATATATATATTGATAATATTTTAGGGATATACTTCTATGAAATGTAAGGATTTCATTGATTACCACATTCTATTATATATGATCAGCACCTAATTTCTACTTTGATGTTTTCGTGAAGTCTTAAATAAGCATTAAATCAAATTTATAACTATAATACTTCTTATCATACACAAATTGATGGTTAGGATAAGAGGGACATTTATACTATGAATAATATGTTGATAACATGTTATAGGGAATTAAATGGTAATAGAGAACTAGGATTTTGATAAATGGATATTTCAACTTATTAGATGAATATTCATTACCTATCATAATGATAAAATCAAGAATAATATAGGTCTATTTTAATGGGAAACATGGATTAAAAAAATAATTTCTTAAACTATCTACAATATATCCCACTAGTTTATTTATAACATTAACCCTTGTTAGATATATCACACATAATACATTTCTTTAAATTTTGATAAAGGAGACATAAGAAAAGGTGAGCTCTGATGCTCCATATGGAAAAATAAGGGAGATGTCAATATTCAATTAAACAAAAAATTCATATGGGAATTAGACCAGGAGAATAAAATTTTAAAACAGAACATTGTATATCATATATCATAATCATTATTCATGGAATAAATCATGAAATATCATAAGACAAGAATCATAAAGTAATTAAATAACCTTGGCCATAAGAGAAAAACATTGGCTTATGACATGGATATATATCACACACGTAAGCATAGAAAATCATTTTCTTTGTAATCATGTCTCGTTGTAAAGACTATCACAGCAGTATGGGGTCACTCATTAAACCATTTAATTAGAGTTTCTTCAATGAAAATACTTACATAATGGAAAAAGACCCTTACTAAACTAGTTTCACTCAGAATTATAGTTCCATTTATCTCGTGAGATATCAGTATTTTCCCAATGAATTATAGGTTTATATAATTCTATGGCCACCAATCATATAATTAATGTCAAAAAATGGGTTATATAATATCATAAAGCATTCATCATATCATAACACATGAAAAGATAATGGGTTTAAATAAACCATCATCATAGCATAAGAAATTTGAAACCAATCCATTTCATAATCATTTCATCATTTTTTCTTAGAAATAATTGTGAAAAAAGAGGGTTTCAAAAAAATATACCATTATAATCATCAACTGTCAAATGAAAGAATATGGATGGTTTTATTGAATCATATCATCAGTATATATTATTTAAAATTAAATCTTTTCATCTTAGATAGAAAATTCATTGAAATTATCACTTGGAATTTGTTAAGAAAAAAATAAATTGAAAACACTTAAATGAATTCTAAAAGGAGCCCAAATATTAAATAAAAATAGACGTGGAAAATATCCTTCGAATCCTACAATGGAAACCTCAATTAATTGAGCATTAATTATTGTGGAAAATTATTTCCATGTCATATATATATTAAATAAAAGGTTAATTTAACATTTTTGGTAAAAAGTAAGAAAAAAATAATTTGGAAAAGTAAAAGAAGATTACCTTAAAAAAATTATAAAAAATTAACACATGGTTAAAATTTTATTTAAATAGTGAATGGATGATATTGGTAAGATTATTGAAAATAATTTAGAAAAAATTGACATAGAATGAATGGATTTTCGACTTAAGAGGAGGAATAAAGTGGCATTTCCTTAAGAAACATTATTATACAATTCGGAGCATAAAGTGAGTAGGTTAAAAAAATATGTAAACTATATAAATAAAAAAATTATAATAAACATTGATGAGTTTATAAATAGATACATCATAATATTTCACCATCATAAACATAATTATAAACAATTTTAACAATCAATGAGATTATAACATAAAACCCTTAATGTTTTGGTTCCATTTGAATCATAATCCCCATAAAAAATTATTACAAAATGATAATTCAAATATCAAGAAAAAAGGTATAATAATTATATAACATTAACTGGGGATATGTCGTCACATCATAAAAGATGATAGGTTCATGACAAAACCTATGTCTCAATGAAGATAAATTGACAAAATAAACCCTTAACTCAAAATTAACATGCATAAAAACCACTCTAAAATTCCACATAATAAATTGAAATTTTTTTAATTCAATAATATAATAATCTACATATTTATAATATCATATATGATCAATTTATATAATTGGAACAATTATTTATCAACAATTCATTATTAAAATTGTTGTTTCATGGTGTTAACTATTTTTTATGAGAATTATTATGTGGAAATGTTGTTACTTGTACATTGATAATAGTTCCATCATATGGATAATATTAATTTCAATATAAATATTTTATATATTCAATGTAAATATTTTGTGTCATTAATAATTTTTAGAGATAGAAAAATAAATTACAACAACGATGTAGATAGTAGGCTGTATATTAGTGTGAACATTATTTTTAACTTCTCAATAGATAGTATGAGAGAATGTTAAATAATGAATCATATTTCCATATTCATTATTATATTATATATATCTTTTTAATTTATTAAATCCATCTTTTTTACAATGGATATAATGTGGAAATGAAAAATGAATCATATCAATTCGTTGAGGTTATATTACCCATATATGAAATCATTAAATTATCATTCTAAAATAGATCAGATGTTCACTAGGTAGATATGGAATTATCATTAGTTAAGAATAATAATTTCATAAAATTAAAATGTACACATTAAAACCATCATAATACATATTCTTAATATATTATGATGAAAAATTATTGGAATAAATATGTGGAGGGGGTATGACGTATATACACATGTGTGATACATTCAATCACCATTTGATAGGAAATAGGATGGTAAATTGTAGTGTAATAATCATAATGAAATTTAATTGTTTTTAAGATAATTTTTTTATTTCATGTTAACTAAAATATATTTAAGGTATGTAAAATAATATGTAATCAATAAAAGTGATCTATTATTGGGATTATTTATTCATAGAAGGAAAACCATCATATTTTCTAATAGGTATCTTAGGAATAGTATTTTTTGAAGAAACACACCTACATAATGATTATATGGAAGTTTTGGAGGCCTTTTGGTAGTGTTGGATTGACATAGATGTCCCAAAATGTTTAAAAAAAGTCAGGGGAGGAGGTTTCTTTTTTATAACTGAGGTGTGGGAACTTTTGGAATTTTATAAAAGATTAAATTATAATAAAAAATTGTAGAAAAAAATTATTCAAAATGGGCATAGACTAAAACATGATAATATATATTGTTGTAAATAAATAAAACATAGTTTTTAGATAATTTTTATGGGGTTTTGAACGTTATATATTTGTTTAATCACATAGTTAATCCATTTTATCCTTAACCACATTAAAATTATTTTCACTCTTAAATGTCTAAAATTTTACTTACAAGGTAAAAAATTACTTATTAATAGAAAAATTATGATAGTTTTTACCATATATTAATTTAAGTGAACAGTTTTAATATATTCCTAATTTGTTAGATAATTTAATATAATATTATTTTTATAGAATATCAATAATGTAATTTTTGGACAATTTATTTGATTTTACTTCTAATGATTTGATGAAAAATATTGAATTTTAATAAAATATGTAAATACATTATTAGTAAGTAATATGTATATAAAAAATTCATGGGACACTAATTGTTCTATAATAAATAACATTTAATATTTTTTTAAAATCATTTATTTTATTTTTTAGTTAATTAAAGAGATATGATGTTATCTTTTCATAAGCTTTCAATATAATTATTTTATTACAAAAGATTTTAATAAAATTACTGTTAAAAAATTCATTTATATTTTAAATATTAATTTGGAATATAATTGATACACTTTTTCCTTGAGTAATAATTTAAGAGATATAAATTAAAGAGAATGTCAATGTTTACATATTTTTACATAAATAATATATGTCATTTTCAAGAGGCAATAGATCCAAAATTCTATATATTCAATACTTGGATGTAAATATAAAATATAATTTCATCCAATTGTATAATGTATTTTTTTGGTATTGATTTTGAGACACAATGATATTATTTTAAATCCTAATGTACAATTTTTCATATATCTTGATAAGAAAACATTACTATGGTTAATGTTCATTATAACCACAAGTAAAAGTGACATATTCACCACATTTTTGCCTTATGATTACAAATATGGATTCCATTTTTCAATATTCAATTTCACTATAAGGAAGAAATTAATTTAACATAAAAATGAGAAACACATAAAAAATAGTTCAAAATAGAATTTTACTTTTTAAAATCTCTAAAAAAATAAAAATTGTCAAAAAACATTATATTTCGATTATAAAGTAAAAAATTAAACATTTTTTAAAACATAAAATAAATCATCATATTCATATTTTGAAATATTGAATTCAAAAATTAAATACATTTTATCAAATAACATTTCTAAAAGATTCTAATATTAATTTTATTTTTTTCTCATAGAAAGAGATGAAAATATTTTTTGACCGAAACAAGGTTTTAAGATTAATATAACATTTGAAAACAATTTAATTCTTATTTACTATGAATTAATTAATAAATTACTAATTAGCAAAAAAAATTTATAAATATTTTTTATAAGGTGTTTATTCCATTTCAAACCATCCAATTCAATGATAGTGTTATGATTGTCATATATAATATTTATTGGTTCATTTAAGAAATGTATTTAATTTCATTAATTATATCAAACATAACATGATCCTTTTAAAAGCATCAGGTGTTACAATAGTGGTTAGGATCGACACCTTTCTCTAGTTAAGTATTAATATAATAATAACATTTACTCAAGAATTCAAATGTCTCCATAGGAATCCTTATATGTTGGGATGTTCATAAATCCAATGTTATGGGATGTATTTATAGAGATAAAAATATTGGAACTAGATCTAGTATTTGAAAAGGAAAATAAGGTTTGTTCCATTTAGCATCACATCAATGCAGCACAGATGGTAAAAAAATAATACTGTCAATGATTAGTGATATTTATTGTTCAAAGGGGGTGATAAGGTATTACCATGAATATTTACTTGGAATAACATTATGATATTTAGAAAAAATGGAAATTTTATCCATATATATATATATTTAACTTTTATATTCTTAATAATATCAGTAATTATTTTTATTGCTTAGAACATCCACCAGATCTATCCCATGTTCATGATATATATTTTGAACATCTCCGGATGAATAACAGACATGACCCTTAACATATAATAATAATAGATATTATAACACTAAATAAAGACCCATTTTTTGTGGAATTCCTAGTTTAGTTTTTGGATAAAATAGTTAAAGTTATTTGGAACAAGTCCACCATCCTTGTTAAATATTCATAACAAAATACGAAATTTAATTAAGCTACATCGAGGCATAAGGATGTGGTGAGGAAAATATATCCACAGTTGTTTGTATCAGAAAGATGAAATTTCAAGGGATAATTTATTATAATGAGGGTATAATTAATGGCCATGACACTTTATGATATTTTTCTTGTTAAAAAAATATTACTTCCTTATCACTTTATATTACACATAACAAATATTTTAATCAAATCATGATATGATTTTAAAATTTTATCATTTAACGTACCAATTATCACATATTCATTGGATTGTTTGTTTTGAACAAGACTAATTAATTAAAAATTAAGTTTTTACACATCTACGGGATGAATTCATTGGTGATAAATTGGTTACAAATGAAATTAAATGTAAATAAATGTAATGTATTTTTTATTCTAGATGTTATTTTTATGAATTACACAATTTTTTATCTTAATAAATTTAATTAATAACTACTAGTGAATTAATTTATTTGAATTTTTAGTTTATGTATTTAATAAAATGTTTTAATATTCATTTAATGGTTCTTTCAAAGCATGCAATAAGAATAAAAAAAAATTTAGTCCTACAAATTCATTTTTGTAAAAATGATTTTCATTTCATTTTGCATGATTATGCTTTAAAAAAATTCTTACTTCATGTATAATGTTTTCCTTTGGAATTGATTCAATTTTCAGAATAAAAAATTAATATTTTTATCATGTTCAACACAATTTTTCGTCATTATGAAATGTAATTTTTTAACATTATGAGATATTAATTTGGGATTGTATTATTTTTAGTCATTATTAATATTTTACTCTATTTATTTGTATAGAATAAAATTTTTCCTTTTATTTTCCTCTGAATATGTACTCAAGATAATGAAATAATATTTTTAATAAATACTTAAATTGATTTTCTAATCAATATGGAATATAATTCACCCATGACAACATTTTCCATAAATTGTATAAATAATGTGAGTACAATTTTGTAATGATTTTTTAAAGACATATATACCCATGTTTTTTTAGAAATTAGTTTAAATGGGACATTCTTTCATTTTTCTAAATCAGTTAGCTTTTGAAATTTTTAAATATCGGTGGAAGGAATGTTTTTTACTTATACGAAATGAATGGAATTTCCCACCATCCTGAAATATATTTTCTTTTACAATTCCTTATCATGTTTAGAAGGTTATTTACCAATAAAAATGTTTCCTTAATTTGTGTGATATTTTTATATACGTAATATCAAAGTGAAAATGAGTTTTACATAATAAATTTTCCAGTTAACATTTAAAGGTGTTTGCATCTATGTCAAAATCATTTTCAAAATAAAATTATTTCCCTAAGATATACTCTAATGATAATATCATCGATGTTTATATGGATTTATTATGGTCTATGTTATTGTAGATTGTATTGAAATTTTCTATTCTAGTTCTTCTCATATAGAGATTTATTTGTATTTAATGAATCTTAATTAAGTTGTTTGTTTATTCATATTATGAATAAATAATGACATATTAAGAGATGGGTGGAGCCCAAAATTACATACCCTTGATGGATTGGTATGTATCCTGACACAAAATATGTTGGGTATTTGACTGTGTATAAACTCATTTTGGTAGATGTATTAAAATAAGTCCATTATGATATTTAAATTTCTTAAACCACTGGATCAATTGTATCCTTGAGATTTTCAATGTTGTTCATTCCATAAATATAAAACTAGTCATCAATGTTAATATGATTATTCAATTTTAGTTTGATATCCACGGTTTCATTTCAAACTCATTCTATTTATTTATATGGAATTATTTGACCATCATATTCTAGTCATATTAATCATGACTTATTTTATATTTGTTTGTATAAATAACCTTAAAGAGAATATATTCTCAAAAAATTCTAATGTTTCGTCTCCCTAGTATTAGAATATATGTATTATTATATAAATATATGGATATTCTAAAAGGAATATTGATGTTATAAATGGAATTTATTTTATTTGCTGAAATATATTTGAAATTTAAAGTATAAATATAGTTTCCCCATAATATTTAACTATTCTTTGTTTGGGATATGATTCCTTGTATCATTAATGGATTTAATTACATAACCACATCATCTATTATTACAGGATATCAGACTTTATTGTTTGTATCACATAAGATTATTAGAAACCTTATGAAATGGATTTAATCAAACATGGATTAGAAAACATAACCCTGTGATGGAATTTAATGATATGTCTAAGTGTATGATATTATTCTAATTTCATATGGTGTAGAGATTAGTTTTATTTCCTATAAATATTTACTTGTATGGATACTATAAGTAAATGTGATTTTTGTCATAGACGTATCCACCGGTAATATCCCAGAAAATATCTGGTCGAGTATACCTTGTCCATCATGCTAGAGGCCAATTAGTGTGCCTTAATGTGAACCAAACATTACACTATTAATAGATATTATTGGATTAATTAAAAAATCATTTACAAAAATTTATAGAATATTTGAATTTATATTTTTCATTTGAGAGTATTCCCAATGAAACAAAATTGATGATTCTGAGATTAGTTATAAAAATAAATTATTTATGATAGGTGTTTCATAAGATTCAAAATTATAAATTATGTTTCACAGTATTAGGATCTCATTATGTTTATTCCATTTTCTAGAAAATTTTCCAAATTTAGGGAATTGAAACAACATCTTTGTAGGTAATCCATGTATGGATTTCCTTCCTGGGAATGATAATGAATCCAGATCTAGATATGGAGTTGGATTTGAAAAAATTATAACCATATTGGGGTAATGATCTATGGTAATGTGTAATAACATGATTTATATTGTGTACCATGTATATATACATTGTTGGGTATCATTTTTAGGCCACATAGTGTATCATCATACTCTATATTCCAATGGCACTACTAAGATAGGGTATTTTCCAGTTTGGGTAGTAATGAAATGGAGAAGGTTATTATGGTATATTATAATCTCTTATGGGATTTGGATAAATTATATCATTGATTAAAAACACTAATAATGATATGAATATATTCATCATGGAATATAAATCTTTCAAGGTACTTCTCGTGGAAAAATATTTTCCACATGAAGAACAAAAATATATGGAGATAAAATTCATTAGTCTATGAATGAAAAGATGAAAATATTTTTAAGTATGTGGATATCATTACAATATAAGAAATTCAAATCTTGGACTATGTATATAATCTGGAGATCATTATTTACCATGTATTTTATGGGATTAATATAATCATTTGACGGGCAGTAGTCTACCAAAATTTCTCATCACATGAGGAAATAATATCATGTGTTATCAATAATAATAAATAGTTTATAAAATCATATGTGTTATAATGAAATAATGAGAATTATTTTAGTGTGGAGAAATAATGTATTAGGGTAATATAGCGAAACATTTATTTTACAATAGGTTATACAAGAGGAAGAAAGCACTGTGGAATATGCTCACAATTAAGGGAGTTTTATTCATTTTTGAGAAGATTTTAATCAATGTCATGAATTGATGAGTAAGGGGAAATCCATAATAGTATAGTTATTTAAATATATAGATATAGTGAACTATTCCATTCAATATACTAGACAAAATGCTCACTTACCTCAAAATCCAAAATAGGATAAGGAAAAATACAGGCAATTCCTATATCTGAAGTAGAAGTTCCTAGAGATGTGGTGAATTGTATTCTAATCATCCACTCCATCATTAATCAAGAATAATTTGATTATATATACATCCACTCTTTTATAAATGATTGATTTTATATGGGTATCACATCACCACCTCAATGATTATATGTTGATTCAATGGATAAATATTTACAATTGTAAGATAACAACATCTTAATTAAAAAAATATGCTTTAGTAGAATTATTTGAGAATATTATCTACATGAATCTTTTCATCCTTCCTCTAGTTGAATTTGGATTAATATTTTAGATGTGTTATCTTTCTCAGTTAATATACAATATTAATTATTGAGTATGTGATGTTATATCTAATTTTTTGAATCAACATTCAATCATCTATCTGTATAAGGAATAACCTAGTTGCCCAATGGTAATTACCTCAACAACTTGGGTTTTAAAAATATTCATGAAGGTAATTGATCTCAAATAATTGGGGAGATACTCAAAAAAATGATTCATTTTTTTGGAAAATACGATGAAGTATTTCTTAATGAAATTCTTAATCCTCCTCTAATTTGGTTGTTATGTTTCAAATAGAATTCATAAACGGTGCTACTCTTATTTCAATAACTCTTTATAGAATTTCCATAATTGAGTTATATTATTTAAAGAAGTAACTACATGGAAATTTAAAAAAATTAGTCATTCAGTTTAGTGTTTCTCTATGGGGTCTACTTATCATTTTATTTTAAAAAAATTGGGTTCAAGGTCTATTTTCCATGAATATCAGGAACTTAACATGATGGAAATCCAGAATACGTATCCTCTACCTCACATTAATGATATATTTAATCAAATATGAATAAATCTATATTTTTAATAGATATATCATCATTCAAGATATAAATATTTATGGATCATGGAGGATATAGTGACCTCACACTTTTACACATATTATTACATTAATTTTAAAATAAAATTCCATTAAATTAAAAAAAGACCACATGGTCTAATATGTATGGTATATTATGTTTATAATACATAATAATTAGAATAAAATAATACCTCAGTATTTTATTCTCCATAATGAGCCATTAAATACTCTCATACTTGTTAAACTACATGTGAGCATAGGGAATTCAAAGGAAAATTTGTAAGCTAAAAATCAGTGTAAGGGAATTAAAATGAGAAGGGAACATAACATGTTTGTCAAGGTAATAACATCATATAATAAAATATAATTCTATATAATAGAAACATGTGATCATATAATAAAAAGCACTCTATCATAAAAGATACGTCTCAATAGTAATCATATGGTACTATAACGTAATGAACATGGTATCAAAAGATCATCGAATCATAGGAAACGTAGCCAAAACTAATCACATGACATAAACAGAAGTTATAGATTATTGCATAGATAATATAAAATGGTATGAAAATTCCCATTATGGATTTGGATTACTCCCTAATCTCATAGATATGTTTGTACGACACTAAAGACATTACCCAATGAATTAATGTTCTATCTAGGTGGGCCATTCTTAATAACTATATAGAAAATAATTAGAAATCTATTGGAACACAACTGATTACAATTTTCTTATTTATACATCATAAAAAATAAATAATACGATATAAAAATAATAATTACCCATATAAGGAAATGTGAATAATAATATTATCTTATTTCATAATCAAACAAAATTTCAAATTGAAGGAATTTGAGAGATAAACATAAGGCATGAATTACCCCACCAATGTAAGATAAAATAAGAAAAGTATTACTGAGTGATAAATAGTTACATAATTTATAAATAATATTTGACATAAATGGTTATCATCATTAATGGAAATGTATTTAAAGTATAATATGGAAAACATATTCAGAAAAATACGATTTTCAATTTTAAATCTCTTCTCAAAAATAAAAAATGAAACATAATTTTATTGAAAAAATAATTAAAAAACAATGAAAAATTATAAATTAATCATCAATGAATTTATATGTCATGATAATAGGTAATTTCATACTTGTGGAGTATGTTAAAATAATGGTTCCTTTCACATTATTGTATGTAAAGTTAGAAGATACATGTTTGGAAGATGGAATGAAGTTACCTTTGAAAGCATTTTTTAAAAACCCAATTTTTGGTAAAAAGGAAATTAAAAAATAATTGCAGAATATGTTTAAAAAATAATATATCCATACAAAACATAGATTTGGACGAATATTATTTTTTACCGATGAGAAAAATATAGAATTCTTTTTTAAATAATAATTTTTAATCATTACAAATTCCCAAGAGTTGAAAATGACAGTATTAACTACAATTTCATTAATGAATGTTTGATAATACAGAAAATGGTTTTTTATAATGTTATTTAACAATTTCCAACAATTGAGATTGAATCACAAACAGTCTCGATTATAATGTGATTGAAGCATAAACACTTACCTCCTTAGTAACATTTGAATATTAATCTCAGTGAATTACATAAGGGAATTTTAATGTAAAATAGCATCAATTATGAATTATGCATAATATATTATGCAATCTGTTAGAATAGAAACAATTACAAATAAATTAGGTTTATTAAAGTGAATATGTCCCAAATATTGATATTTTGAGACAAACCTCATACCTTCAGTCCATATATTATCATACATTTAATTTATCTATTGTATAATAATATTATATGAATTAATTCATTTCCAAAGAAATTTATCAGGTTTAATACCTTATAATTATTCCATTAAAATTATTTATTTTAAAGATGTATATATGTAATTAATCTATTACGAATACATTGAAATTTTTGAGGATTCACAATTCTTAATATCAATATGATATCTATGTTTTGAATGTGGTCAAAGGGTTCATTATTCCATCATCTATAGAATATTAATAATTAACTAATATTTAATTTTATAAAAAAATTTATAATTTTGAAAATGAACCCAAATTATGGTTATGAAAAATAAATATATTTAATAAATTTTGGAATATTTTTTCCATATGTCGCTCCTACAAAAATTCACTCTATACACTCGTATCTTTATAAACTCTTTCAATCACATTACCCTCCCTCCCCATCACCACATTCAACTTACAACAAGACTATTTCAAATCTTCTATAGATCTTCTTTCATCATGATTATTAGATTCCCTCGAAATCACCATCTCTACTCATTAAAATTGAACAACATCTCCCTAGTATATCTTTATATCTTCCAATATTCACTATGTTGTTCCTTTTCCACATTATCTTCCCGTTTACAAATCTCCTCACTATTGAAACTTCTCTATTCTGATTCACCAGTTGAAAAACCTCCATGGTTTTCACAATATCTTTGTCTGAATTCTTCTCCTACATCATTCTCCAAAATCTATGGAAGGCATTGATGTTTGTCACACAGCCTTCACCTCGTCAGATATTATCAATCACAGGGTTTGGAAGTTACTCTATTAGGTGTCTGCAATATAGCGATTCAAGTCCTTCTTGGTCAGCTACCAGGTTCCCATCACTGTGGAAGGCCATCAATTACTCTTCTGCCTCAGATATCGTCACTCTAAAATCATCCACCACCAACTGAACCTACAATTTTTTCCAAAATCCATAGTATTCTATTGTTCTATTTATCCTGGGTTCTCTTTGGTTCAACTACAACATTCCCTTTCCAAACTTGTATGTTTTCTTACTACATTGTGAAACTAATCCCTAATGTTCTTCATTATATTATTTTCAGGTTCACAGAAGGTAATAAAACATTCATTATACATTATCCTAATTTAAAACTCCATTTTATATTTGTCTTCAACATTTACCTTACACTATAACATGAAATCCATCCATAGTAGTTACTTCATGAATATTCGATGTATTATTTTCCTTCATCATTTAGGTTCTCTATATTATGTTCATATTATTGCCTCCAAGTAGCAAAGTTTAATATGGTCAGTAATCTATAACTAAACAATTATTAATAGCAGGGTTAATATTAGATTGATCATAGTAAATAACCGTCACATGTAGAATTCGTACATATAACACTTTGAATGTGACTACATGCACATTCTAAAGATCAATTGTCTTTAGAATATAATATTCATATAAACTCGTCCCAATAATTAATTGCATGGTTTTATGGTTTTGTTCCATACCATTAAAATCAAATAATAACATACAAAATATAAACATGTACTCTCCATCGAGATATAGAGACACATGACTTCAAAGAAGGCTACTAAGACAACAACATCAATAAGGTTGCCTTCTTTTTTTCTGTTGTTCTGATACTATTCCGTTTTTTATCAAACAACACCATATATGTTTATGATAATTGAAATTGCATAGGCATAATGTCTCTTGAAAACATTAATTCAAGTGAACCTATAATACCAATATGGGGCACACACACAGAAATATGTTTCCCTTTCTCACCAATAACTAGCAATGGTATATTTAATTTACCAAGTCCCTTACTTTTTTTAGTTATCATATTAAAAATAGTAATATCATACCTCTTTAATATATTATATTTCTTCCTATAAATTTAAATTCAAACAGTACTAAGAATTTTGATCATAATAACTGGTGGAGAATGTATTACACTTGAAGTGGTCACACCAGCTAATAACACATAAATACATTGATGTATTCCATTATCACTTATAGGCATCAAAGGTGATGTTGGTTTTCTAGATCCAATTTAATTACATTGATTTCATACTGATAAATAGGAAACCATGTCTCTCTAAAAAATTTCTACTACCTATTTCATAGTCCCTCAAGAATATTCAAATCCTTCAACTATATACGCTGCATTAAACAAGAAAAATAAGCAACTGGATACCATGATAAAACACAATTTTTTATTTTATAAAAATGTGGTCAATAAACATTTATTAAGTATACGGTCAATATGATACATTTCTCTTTAACCACATCATGTCCCAACATTACTCTTTTAAGGTATGAATAAAAATGGTTGTGCTATTAAGGATCCAACTGATGCTGCCACGTCACTGTTAGCACAAATCTGTTGACTATATAATGAATTATCTACCAGTGCAATATTGATATTAATTCTTTCAGCTTCAATAATGAACAGTACTACTCATACTGTTATCAGAAACTGCATTCCTTTTTTCATATATCGGTATGTCATACAGTCCAACTAGAATTTTGGGTTTCTCATCTTTATACCTCATTATATAGTGACACTTTAAAAAATTTAATAACAGTTTATATTATAGTGTTATTCTAAAGAGGGAGTATTAATCATACAAGTTCTACACAACTTCCTGAGGAACAGAAATGAATGAATTATATGACCTTGAAAACTACTCCTTCAATAAACTCTAACATAGCTACTTCTATAAACATTAGAGGTCTTTTATAGTGGATATTAAATTTTCATCATTCAATTGTTTTCGTGTATATTTTCTATTACTTAATTAACATAAATATCAAATAAAAGAAGGTTGACTGATACTGATAAATCACTAAAACTTCAATGTTTCAAATAAAAATTTTATTTAAATTTTATAAAGATTTATATTATATCATTGTTTGTGTATAAAATATTATTATAATACTATTTATAAAACAATTAATATCAAATATGATAACAATTTTCTCTTTATGAATATTTAGATTGGAGACCCTTCTCACATTTGTTAGTACTATTGTTCAACCTTATTGTATGAATAGAGGTATAAAAAATAAATCCATATACATGTCACTGAGTTCTCTTTATGTTCCACACTAGGAAAAATTACTTTACACTTGTTTCATGGTTGTCTTGAGTGACTTAGAACATTTGTTATAATTACAACCTCTACTCTTTCAAAAATATTCCAATACCACAGGCATATTGACCACTCTATATTTTCATTAACATCATTGGTTGGAAATGTATAGAAATCTGTGTACTGTGGTCAGTTTCAAAATATTTTTAGATTAAATGGGGAAAACTACCATTGTATAGGATGTTTTTTTCCTCATAATGGACAACCACCAAAGTATTATGAGCTATATGTATATAACACTCCAAATTAATCTCACAACAGAGTACGAGGCATAAGGTGATTGTTACATTAAGTGGTGATACATAAATTTTGTCTCTTATGAATTTAACTAATTAACCCATTTATATGCAGCTTCAATGAATGAAATCAACACATTGTTATAGATTTAACTATTTCTTCATAAAATAAATGTAATTATTCTTGAAAAAAATGATTTAATGCATCAATTAAAAACAAGTATGGATATTGTTGAGATTATTTTCCATAAATATTTATTGTTTTGACTTCTTAAAAGATGATTAATAGATTCACAAACATTAAAATTCTCAACTACATATGATATTATAATGCTCAATGTTGGCGAAATTTAAGATGTAAATCATGAGAGAGATATCATCATTCAAAGAAAAAGTGGTGACATTCAGTGAATATATGAGATTCACCCACTATACCGTCCTGTAAAATAACCATTGGTTTTCACAGGTGTTGAATATGGATATATCGACAACATATTCTATCATGTGACATCAATCAATCGAAGTGAAAAACATTGAAAAGTAACAATGAACAAATATTTCAACTTTCACCTTCAATTCCATTACAAAGATTCATCCACTCTTATTTATTCTAGGAAGATTATTCAATATTTTATTACAGATACATATAAATATATTGAGCCTCAAAGGATATCTTTTATTCACATCAATCAAAAGTGATTGAGGGAATAACTATACAGTGGTCTACCAGATAGTTTCATTATAGGTGACTGAGACGAGTCTTAATGTGTGAATTGTATTATTTTACCATACACATTTATGGTCCGTCAAAGGTATATGATTCAAAATTACCAATATGATTTATCACTCAGTAATTTGATGGAGGACTCCAGATCTTTTATTTAACATTTACATGTAATCTGATGTGTCTGGATGTTTTGTGATTTGTCAATGTAAAACATCGTCGCAAATCGGACTATATTTATATGTTGTCATGGATTTTCAATATTAAGGTTGAACAAAACACAAAAGATTTATGAGATGGATGTTTCTTCAGAATGTTTCAAGCATATACAAAACATCACCACTAATATAATCTACGGTTATAATGAAATATTTTACAAGAAACTTTCACATGTTTGTCTCAGGTTTTCCCATTTATCCTTTAATTTATTATGTATTTGTTCATACTGTGGAGTTTAATTAGAAGATTACTATCGCAAGTGCACAATCAATGATTTCTTAATCATGAAGACAATTTTTTCACTCCTACAGTCATTAACAATATTGTTATGTCTGAAATTAAAAATAAAGGTACCTTCACAAAACATCATGAAGTAATAGAAAATTGTAGACCCATGGGACTTGTTGTGATGTGAATCATATCTCACATTGTTAGTGGAACAAAAAATTATCAAGATATTGTCAAAAAAAATTTGAACATAAAATAATAGATGAAGATAATAATTTTGTTTATCTGAGAATAAATTCTTGAAGTACTGTTGTAAAAAATTGTATAGCATTGGAGAATCGATTTATTGTGCCATACAATCCAATTATATTGTTAAAATATAAAGCTAATCTAAATAGAGAAATTTTAAATCAGTCATCCCCTATGAAATAAATTTTTTAATATATAAGAATGGGTCATGATCATGTCACTATGGAACTCTATGAAAACAATAACAAGCATCTGTCTGAGAACACTATCTATGAGATGAAAATGTACTATGACTGTCGGTAAATCTCACATTGTGAATATTTTTAGTCGATATTTGTTTTGATGTTTTCTATTTTAGATTTCATATAGTTCATAGACTATGATTTCATTTACCAAGACAAAATAGCATGATGTGTGCAGACTGTGACAATAATGAAGACATCTTAAATAATTGATGAATTTACAATACCATGTTCACATCTGGGTTTGATGAAAATATATTATACATAAAGGGAAGAATACTAACACATGAAGAATTTCCAATATGATTTTTCTACCACTGTCATGATAATAAATGGTATCCTCACAAATAGTGATTTAGTATTTGTAGACTATACTATGAGACAGTGCCTTTTGGGGAACTATATTACTTATAGATTATGCTTAAAAATGTAAGAGGTGTGACTTTATATAATTCAATCAGAATGGTGAACTACTTTACTCTTCATACATATTGACAAACATGTTCATACATGGGTTTTCAACTAATGACAATGAGTTAATTCAATCACTGAAAGATGCCTCCATTAGGGGAATGAGACAGTTTTTGCGAAGACTATTCACCATAATGTTATTCACAAACACCATTTCATTACCTAACATTATTTAGCTTCAAACCTGGACGATTATAACCAAAGATATAATATATTCCAAACTATAGGTCCTACTAATACAAGGTATGAACAACTTACTATATCTATCACTAGATATCAATGTTAGTATATTTATTTCTAGTACTATTTCCCCCTCTTGTAGACTTGACTCTAAGGGATCAACAAATACAAATGTTTGGTTTGAATTAAATAGACAACATTCTGCACAGTAATGGAAAATCCGTATAATGTAATTCTCCAATTACCATTGTAGATTATTCATTAGCTACTCATTGGAATCAATTGATTGGAGAAGATCTCAATTAAAATAGTGAAAATCATCATAATGAGTATACATGATTACACTATATGCATAATTATTAACAATGAAATATTATGGGGAGAATTATCTTTGTGTTATGTTCTAATTCTAGTGGATTGTTTTCATTCATGGATTTGGAGAGACGGGTAAGAATTTCACTTGAATAGTCTTAACATGTTTAATTATTTTTGAAGGTAAAATTTATCTTGTAGTTTTTTGCAGTGGACTGTAATTATTACTCCGACCATGTGGGAGGATAGACCATTTAAAATTTCGAATTCCAATATATATAAATGAACACTTGGCCTACAATATTTAGTAAGGGGGTGATGATGTAGAACTACTATAATAAAAAATAGATTATCTAGAATGAAGATCCAATTCATCATAAAAACGTTTTTGAAGCTCTTGATCATACATTAACATATATACTATCACTAAAGAATAAAAATTCTTCAATTTTGATATTTGGTGGGTTAACGGTTTTTCTATGTGGATATATAAGACAAATACTTCATGGAATCCCTAGTCGTGAAAGAAGTATCATTGAATTAGTAAGTATAATGTCATCATATCTATGGAAACACTCTCTGCTTTTAATAGTGACCCGAAACATGAGGTTGTAATCTATAGATTCCAATAATGGTTCAGATGAATTTTGAAAAAAAATTAAGTGTATTTTGGATATTAGTGAATGACGCATCGGTGATATCAATAATGGGGATGGGTACATTCAATTACTATTAAAATATCTTCTGAGAACAAATAAATCATCATTGGAATCATCGATTAAATTCTCATACCTACATTTCAATGATAACATAGAGATGTTTCATATTTGACATGTCATTCTATATTTTCACTAATACATGACCCTATTCAAGAAGTCAATGAATACATGTTTAATCTTAGTACATTAGATGGAAAATATTACTTCTATTATTATTCTATTTTCAATGCCAATTTTGATATATATCGTCTTGAGAAGATGTATACAACTAAAGTTTTAAATGGTATCAATGTCTCTAGGATTACATTACAAAAAATTACTTTGATGATAGGAGTATACATTATGTAGTTTATAAATGTAGACCAATGAGTGGGGTTATGTAATGGTACTCATCTGATTGTTTCACACTTGGGTGACCATGTAATTAGATCTTAAATTCAAACTAGTAGTCATTATAGGTATCATTCATTAATCTCTATAAAAAATATGAAACACAATGATTGTAGATTTACTTTCAAATTACAAAGAACACAATATCCATTGGCGATTTATTATGAAATGAATATTAATAAGAGTCATGGTAAATCGTTGTCTAATGTTTTTTATATCATCAAAATAATATGTTCTATCATAGACAACATTAGGTTGTCATATCTAGAGTGGCGTCAGCAAGGGGATTTATAATTTTTCTTGACGATAGAGATAATCAGACCTCTAATAGTACACAAAACATTGTTTACAGAGAAATTATTTATATCCTTTAATAGGTATCCATTCATTTTAAATATATACAATTCAAATCTTTTATCAATTTCATATATATAGAAACATGTGACATATATTTTGGCTTACCATGTTATATCTATACACTAATTATAAATATAAAGAACTGAAAAAAATGTCACAAATAATATTTCCTTTGAATGAGATTACTATTTAATCCAATGAAACATTTAATATAAAAGTCTGTGTATTGAATCTGTGGTGTAATTCATCACCAACATTGATGTTGCTACTATCGATTTGATTCTCCCTGGTGCACAAGTGAGTATATCATATCGAGAAGTTAAAATTTCTGTACAATTTTCATAGCACTAATAATATGTAATTATATTAATGGATAGTATTTTATGTAAATGATAAGTTTCATAAGATTTTTAAATGAATTATTTGAAAATTAATAGATGTAGGAGACCAAAATTCAGTTTACATTTACTAACCACAAGTTAATCACCATATACAAACCACTCATGAATGATGGTGTATGCTACCACATAAATAACATCCAAATTCCTCATAATTAAGGAATATAATTGGGGGGAAATAATTCTTTCCAATTATTTTTCATAAGAAAAACATGTGTTAGGAAAAATAATTTTCAACTACCATTGTTTAGTTTGGACATCACTTCTTTTGATGACATTATTAAAAAAATCATTCCAAAAAAATTAGTAGGTACATTTTATTATAACTATTTTTTTTGATTATATGTTTTTCAAATGCATCATTACAAATTTTTTTATTTAATACTGTCTACAAATAAAGATCTGACAGTGTATACTATTCAATTTTCACAACGTTTTTATAATTCATACACTATAAATTGTGATTCTCTATTCATAATGAACTCTTATTTTTAAATTACATTAACATGGTATAGATGTTGTTGGACATCTGTTTCAATCATATCCAATATAGTCTATCAGTAATTCCAACCAAAAGATCAATTTTTTTTAGAGGAAGAAAAGTTAGAATCATTGTCTTCTTACAACAATTAACATACAAAATTGAAATTACCAACACATCATCTAAGATTTCATTCAAGGGAATGTCAATAAAATGTATCTTGTTGGATTAGTTTACCAACATAAGGTCAGAGTACTTGGAAAACAACAACAACTCCTCTTAAGCACTGATCTTGCAGCTGGTTAGGGAAATGTGATTGAGCTATAACAAATCCCGGTACATATTACAAAGTCCTCTATATTGAAAAATATAATTTTTAGTAATTATTACATTAAAATTTTCATTATGAAGTACTACATGTTTGAACATATGTTATTAACAAATATGCATCATTTAATATCTTTTTACAAAATGAAATGTTAAAAAACTATATTGTTCCAGCATCTGTTATATTACAACAACTTCTATTCGTTATTTCAAACTAAAAATAGTAATGTTCTGGTCTCTTTTTTATTCTATAATATGTTATGCCTTATTTAAAACCATAATGTTCCAGCATATGTTATTCTTTATTTATAATTTTAATGTTTATAAATTATGCTTATTCTATCTAAAATGATCATGACATTCAATTTTTTGTTTACAAATTAGTCACTATTTATTTTTCTTATATGATTCAACTTTTTCCATAATCATTTATTATCACCACATAAATTAATGATTCAGAGATACTACACATCATGGACATCCCAGTAGTCCAAAACGATAGAAAAAGGTAAAATGCTAAATGATATTTTTCTGTCTATTCTTTCTACAAATACCAAAAACATGATGTAATCTGCATTAAAAATTGTCTCGAATGTTTCATTTTCTACATTTAATAGACCTAGTTTTAAAAATCATTTGAAATTTTAAAGTACTCCATCAACACATTCAAACAGTTTTATTACACACTTACCTTATTACAATATAAAATCTTATTTCAAATGTTAAAACTTCTCTAGAGGTATGTGAAATTTCTGAAATTTCTTATTTTACTATGTCATTTACAACACTATTAAATATAACACATAATTTCTTGAATATATTAATATTTACAACAGTATCACAAATGAAAAGGTGTTTGATTTATGATTCAATAGTTAAAATTCCAAGAACTCTTAACGAGTATTTT
This sequence comes from Viscum album, assembly GCA_963277665.1. NCBI lineage: Eukaryota > Viridiplantae > Streptophyta > Magnoliopsida > Santalales > Viscaceae > Viscum > Viscum album. The sequence goes on from OY728131.1 coordinate 138,501,674, forward strand.
GATTCATACAACTCTTTCATGAAAAAGTACAAATTACAGACGGTAACATTTGGTTCTTGAAATATAAAAAATATCCAAGATTCACTGTTCCTTGGTGTTAATTTAATGTCTTACTTAATTTATAAATATTTATTTTGTTTGGGGTAACTATAATAATTCAATAGTTTTGATACAACCCCATGGCTTTTAACAATAATAAATACAATAAGTTTATAGTTTAACTGCTAGTGTAAGATGATAAAGACTCACTATATGTCATTCTCTTAGACTAGCACGTGATGTAGTTCATAAGCTAAACAACTTTTTTGTTGATACATGCTCTAATACAAGCATGCTTCATAAACTATGTAATCATTTTCATGTATTTATGTTCTTTTTAAACTCAATGTTCTATATTAACACCTAATATGACTATGATGGGTTTATTCCCTCCCCTAGATCTAACCATTTTCAAATTGAAAAACGTTTTGCTCTGACTAGATGTCACAAGATACAACATTAAAAATTGAATCTTTTCTTCTGAACATAACACTTACACAGTTCACTTCATCAGTGATAATAGAAATTATATTAGCAGTTATCATCAATGTTTTGTGGATAGATATGTATATAGATTAATTCTTCAAAACATATTAATTGTAAGCCTTGTGAATTTCACATCACAAAATTCACTATAATTTCTTTAAGATGAAGTATTTTATATTTTCTTGTTGATAATTCCAATTATTTAAAAACTATTCACCACATACATATAATATTTATTTCACCCGCCTGTTTTAGGAACATCACTGTGTTGGATCTAAAGTAGTCTGCTACAACACAAATGATGGATTCGATACAACAAGTACAAATGTATCTTCAACTTAGGCATAGTTTATCTATCTTAATTTTCATTTAATTTCATTGTATACAAGTCCTAGAAAATACTAGTTTTTCATTAATTTTGTTTTATTTTTACATTTTTTTAAATAACCACTATATATGTTCTTCAAATTTTCCAACATTTAAAGATTATATTGTCGCTTCAATGGTGTGGATTATAAGGGTTGATTGTTTCTTATTCGTTACAATTATATCATTAGAAATTCAATGATTTGAAAAAATATACCCACTTCTTTCCCCCGAGAACACACCTCACATGCCATCTCTTTTTCAAAATATTTTAATAGTTACACCTTCTCCATTTAGGGTGCTTGTTCCCTCAGCCATTTCACCCTCTGATCCCTTCTCTGCCCGACCCTTCCATGTCCCCTATCTCTGATCGGCCATTCTCACCTTCTTAGTTCATCATTTTGGCTTCTCGTGGCCTCTCTCCAATCATCGGCCTCAGGGAAGTATCTTTCTCCCGTTGGACCCGTGGATCCCTCTTTCAATGAATCTCTTTGTGGTTCTCTCCCTGATCCACCCTGTCATTCTTTACAAGAGGTGTGGTTCCCTTAATAGGTGTTCCAAGAGGCTTCTTTAATTTCACTATATATCCTTGAGTTGGCCTTTGCAGAGGCCTCAGATTACCTGAAGTGGGCCCTTGTCACCCACGTTGGGGTTAATAATCCTCATATCTTGGTCTTCCAATGATTCATCACCTCATCGGGACTCCAGAGCCTTGTGGAAATCTATGTGATCTACAGAAACTCGTTTTGTCTGGTTTTCGGTTCTGTAGGGGTCATTGACCTTGTTTAGTTCCAGGCCCCCCGTTCCTTTAACCTCTGGAGCATCAGCCTTTCTAGGTGGTCCCTTGACATCCACAAGGTTAATTAATGCTCGATAGCCGTAGTCTAGATCTTTCTCCCCTAGTTCCTTCTACCGTTCTATAATGTTGGTTTCCTCAAGGTGATTGAAAACATTCCCAGTCATTTATTTAGTGCTGATGATAAGACCAGGTGGTGCTCGGACATGTCAGTTTCCCACATATGTGAGGTGATGGATCTGGCCACACCATGTTGGAGAAGATCTACCTCAGAGTGCAGAATGACATCATTCGGACCCAGGATATCAGTTACCCCGTCTTTTTAAGGTTCGGCTCTCACTGCCTTTTATCTGGCCACTCTATGTAGCAATGCAGAAATCGTTTCTAAGGGGAGAGGTGACCCACTCTCAGGAGTTCTGCTTCCAGGGCCTGCTGGTCGGCCTCCCCACCCGCAGATTCTAATGGTTATCCCTAGGCTTCACCCCAATGCCACGAGGATATCACGGTGTTGCCCCGGTCGTTACCTTCGGTGGAACCTAAGTTTCAATTTCATTCCATGGACAAGGGAGGCATTATGGAGTTCTTTTACGCTCTATCATTAGCATGGTGTATTCCTAGCATTTTTCTTAGTTCAGTTTAATATTTTCTCCTCTTCACCCTGTTCTTCCAAGGGACCCACTTGGAAGAGAGATTCCTAGGATGTTGGCCCTGCTCAACACCTCGCCTGGCACTAACCCCACACCAAGGCCCTATTATGAAGTCCTTCAGAGGCCACAGAAGGGAGATATGACTTGAATCAACCTTCCACCACCACAATTTTGGGTTTGAGTGAAGGGTCCCCTATCCCCTAGTTACTAGTTTCATAAGTTTCCATGTTATCCACAGGACTTTTCGAGGCACCCTCCACTCCCTATGCTAGATCAGGGGATGTTTAATCATCCCAAGGCCCCAAATATCTCGAGCGAGTTCCAACCCCTTCCCCCATTGCTTTTCACCGGCACTTAGACGGTTCTTAGTTGGTCATCAGTCCTCCCCAGTGGTTGGCCCTCTCCTCAGGAGTGTGAAGGCGATCAAGAGAAAAGAACTAAACGTAGAACTCGTTCTCCCATTTCTACACAGCTCACAGTTGTGGAGAAAATCCCAGAACCCTATTCAATCAAAAAATATTATCATCATATATAATTCTTGAGGACTTGGTACCCGGTCCAAAGTGGTCTTCCACACAGGTGAAGTAGGAAACACAATTCCTAAGTGGTTATTGTCCTAGAGCCCAAGCAGAACCCGGATCGACTCAATGAATTCTTCGGGAAACTCTACTTGCATGGCCACATGAACGCTGACCCCACCAATAGGCATGTCATGATCCTCTGGAATAGGGACATCAAGGATGATTTGGTTTGGGTGGGAGACCAATTCATCTCTTCAACATTGAATCAAGGCACAATCTCATATTTCAGGTCGTTCATTTAAGTGTGTGGTGATCCCTAGGCATGGGTTAACTTATGGAAGGATCTCAGTGACATCAACATAGGAGGATATCTTGGGGTTTTTGGGGGAGATTTTAATGATGTCATCTACCTAGAGGAGAAGATATGTAGTGGCATTTTACAATGGAAAGCCAGTACGGTCTTCGTCCAATTCAAAGCTGGAAATGGTCTTTTCGACCTTGTCTTATTATGTGATTGTTTCACTTGGTGCAACAATTGAACGTTCCATGACCAATCATGGGTCCATGTGGAATGTTTTCTGGCCAATATACAAGCCATTTTTGAGTTCTCCATTGAAAAGGTCTGAAGGCTTGATCGGGGCCTTTTCGACCATTCCACCCTTCTGGTCTCCCAGGATCTTGGGTAGCTTTCCCATTCTTGTTTTTTCTTCTAGAACTACTAGGTCAGCACTCTAGGGTATCATGATTTATTGAGGGCCATTTGGGTGGAGCCTGCTCAGGGCATACCTAGGTTGGTTTACACAATAAGCTAATACGACTCAATGCAGGATGTTGACATTGGCCAAAGAGCTCCCTCCCCAAGACAGTGAGTCTGTAGCAGCCATGAAGAAGGTGGAGCAGCTTGAGAATATCTTGTATGATATATGTGATTATAGAACGTTTGTAGAACAAGCTAGAAAAAAATACGCCCTAGAAAGTATGCTTAACAAACAGGAACAAGAGGCACTGGACCAAGCTTGAGTCAAGTGAATCTGTGAGGAAGATAAGAACAAAGAATTTTTTCACACCTATATCCATGAAGGAAAACAACTTGTTAAACCAAAAAATATTTTGGATGATGGATTTTCATCGGATGACAGAGACCTGGTGGGTGGCTTGGCTAACTCATTCATCAGGGACCTCCTAGCTGGACCTATCCCCTGCATGGAGGATGGGTATCCCTGAAGGGTCTCTGATCTTCTTGATGACCCTCCTATCCGGATCTCCAACCAGGACAATGAGGAGCTCAACGCTCTCCCATATGAACCAGATGTCCAAAAGTCCAAGAAAAACCTCAATCATGACAACACATGGGGACAAGATAGTTTTCCTAGCTCCTTCAATAGGGCCTCATGGGAGGTGGTTAATGGAGATGTTGTATTAGATATTCAATCCTTATTTTGGGGTCGTAGCTTACCGAGAGCAGCGAGTGCAACAACCATTGTGATCCTCCAAAAATCATGGATCCCCACCTTCATCACACACTACAAGCCGGTGAGCATGTGTAATTTTTCGTACAAAATCTGGGTAGGTATCATCAACGCTAGGATGGCCTTCCTCCCCTCAATTCGTTTTACAAGATAAGAACGACTTTGTGAATGGTAGATCAATCCAAGGAGCCATTGCACTGTCACATGAGTTGATCAGAGAAATTAATTTCAAATATTTTTATTCCAATATGGCCATCAAACTGGACATGAGCAAATACTATGACCATATTGAATAAGGCATCATCAACAAGGTAATGGAGTGTATTGGCCTTTCACCTTGGAATTCTGACCTGCATTTTTGGTGTTTCACTTCCTCATGGCTGGTAGTCACCATCAATGGGAGTCCTTCGGCCTCTTCAAGACCACTCTGGCCTCAGGCAGGGCAACCCCATCTTGCCGAGCATCTTCATTCTCTTCAAATATGTCCTTAGTTGTCTCATTCATAGGAGTGTGGATAGAGGAGAGGTCCTTCCCTATCATAGAATGTTTCGGTCTACCCACACTTCCCACTTGATGTTTTTTGATGACACCATAATGTTATTGAAAGCTAGAGAAAAGTTTATTAGAGGTATCTCTATGCTGTGGGAGGACTACTACCACTATAGTGGTCAAATGATCAACAAGGAAAAGAGTAACATCTACATCTCCAATAGAGTATCCTTCTGTTAGTCAGCAGAGGATCAGCATATCCTTTCCATTCAAAGGGGCTGCTTCCCTATTGAATACCTGGGAGCGCCAATCTCCCCCATCAGCCTCCGCATCTGGGATTTTGATTTCATCATATCCAAGATTACTAACCGGATCTACAACTAGAAAAAAAAATATTTCTTTCATTTGGAGGGAGGATTGCTCTATTCAATAATGTTTCCCTGGCCACCCTGGTCCACACCCTCTCCGCTATTACAATCCCAAAAGGCATCATCACCAGAATTGATATATTTTGGGCTGAAAACATTTGGGACCCTAAGTCTGATGGAAAATTCCATTGGGCCTCATGGGGTAGTGTGGACAGGCCTACCAATGCAGGAGGCATCAATGTTCGTAGCCTAAAACCCACTCTACTATGAATGCACACCAAGCTGGCATGAGAGGTCCTAGAGAGGCACACTCTAGGGGGCATAAAAATGTATGGCTACCAATATGGAACCATGTCATCAGAAACTTCTCATGACTCTCCCTTTTTGGTCGGTCATATCTCCTCTGATTCTTTCCTTCTCCCTCACTCATGCTGGATCATCAAATATGGTGACCTCTCCTACTAGAATCAGGACTGGGTTGGGGGTGTATTTGGATTTCTGGGTTGTCCCTCCCCCTTGATATATTTCATGGAGGCTAGCTCATATTTGATCTTCACCAAAGCAGTTCTCAATGAGAGACTATGCAAGATTTTTTACCTCATTGATCGTTTCGCGGATCCTTATCATTGCATCTTCACCCCCTCTTCCTCAAAGGGCCATTTCCACAAGAGACTACTATCTCATTTTTTAGGTGTATGTTCATACCGAGATCTATGACAACATCCTATGTTCTATGTTTGATCCCTTGAAATACAATTTTCTTCTGTGGAGGATAAGGAATAGAGCTATACCCACATATGAGCATATCAAACAGTGTGGAATCCTGCTCATTTCTAAATGCTCCTACCACAACAACCATCACGGGGAAAGTGCTGGCCATTTCTTTTTTTTGAGGTGGAATAGGCAAGGGCTATATAAGGATACATAGGGGATTTCACTACACTACATGTTAATTATATGGTAGATCGAACTTTCCTGGACAAATGGTTCAATGGGGCAGGAGAGAGGGGCCTTGAGAAGATGGCACATTTGTTTTCCTCCATACTGGCTACTGGAATATTTGGTAGGCCCACAAAAAACCCTGGTATGAAGGGTCTCATACTACCGGTCGTTCCCTCATACTGAGAATGACGAATTTAAAAATTTACCTGGTCAGGATCCTCAAAAACTTGAGAGAGTCTCCCTCACTTTATCGGCTAAAGAAGTATGTCCTTGATGGACATCCTAGTTTTCACAGTGCCGGTGGGCATTGGGTCTGTTAGAACCCACATCCAAGGGCCTGAAATTCAACATAAATGGGTCTTGTAATATTGTAGATCTTCGCGGGGGTGGAGTTGTCTATGACAACTATGGCTCCATCATCCTGGTGTTCTCGTCCCAACATTTCCTAGGTTCCTCTATTCAGGTGGAGGAAATATTTTTTCATTCAAGCCAATCTTTGTGCCACCAAATAAAGGTTGTTCTTATAGAAGATGAAATGGTCTCAAAGATCCTTCACAATACCCTGAATGGTAGGGGGACCATCCCATGTTCCATCAACTACTCCATCACGATGTGAAAAGGTATGATCAACAAAAAAACCAACATCATTCATAGTTGACAGGAGGTGAACCGAGTTGCGGATCATCTTGCATCATTTATGTCCCAGGTATGGAGTGAATCTACCTCCACAATTGGAAGACCTTGAAACTGGAGGGGGTTAATTTTATTTAAGGGGACTCCCTTGGCCTTCATTATTTTAGGCCCCCATAGGCCTCATGATTGTATACCCCATGGGAATCTCACCTTCTTGTTTTTAAAATAAAATAAATTAATGATGATGATGACTGTGATATATTTATATAGAAAAATCAATTCACTAACTTTGATGCTTAATATGTAGTTGAACACAAGGAATCATTGTCTCGAGACTCCATGAAAACATAAACACATGCCAATGAACTTAATATCAATATAATTGATAATATAAAATAAATGACAATCCTGAATGACTGCATTCCATGAATTTCCAAGGTAATAGAAAATAAACTGTTGGTCTATAAATAATTTCTATTGGTTTTCTATTTTTCCTTATTAAAAAACGAATTTATATGTCTGGTATTTGAGTGTGTTGCTTCATTGGGAGTGTGATACTTAATTGGGTGTACAGATTGTAGTTCGATTTGCCTTGTTGGAATAGATGTCTAGCAATTCCATCCCACACCAGCACCCCGATGCATCATCAACTCTTATTCTATTGAAATAAAAGGATTTTACTGCCATACCATAACATGAACATGTTGAATCATTACATCAATATGTAGAGATGAATTTATAAAAACATAATCTTCTTTATTGGATTAATCATGCTTCCCTCCAGTAAAATTGAATTCCCATTTTCTGAAAACTAGTGATTATGAGTCGTGATGTTTGTTTAAAAAATCCTCATTTTCTGATTATACATGTTTTCTTCTTGAAATAATGTAATCCTATTTTATAATATCTCATGTTTTTTCTGTCTATAAATGAACAGTGTAATTTCATGACAACATTCATTTTTACTGATAAAAATCAGCATAATGGGATTGATAAACATGTCAAATATTGTTTTTTAATTATAATATTTCTCATTTACTAACTTTGATGTTTAATTACCTATTACAGGGTTCAATAGAACAATCTACAAAATTGATGAACTACGGTTTCTCTACATCGACGAATCATGGAAGCAGTGCGAGGATATTGAATGCACATTCTGATGACACGAGCTGGACTCTAATGGGAAGACCTACTAATATTGAAAATCATGGTTATTATTATTATTATCATTCATGTATCTGATACTAGAAACTATATTTATGTTTTATTACCAAAGTGACAGAACATTCTATTGTCCAATTTCTAAGGTGACAGAACAGTCCTGAGTGGTTTCTTTGCTAACAATGAACATTTCTATTATTTTATTTTTGATTTTATGTTTCCATGTCACTTTTTACATGTTTCATCTACTTCATATATCTATAAATTTTGTTTCCATTTATTGTTTCTATTTAACTTCATTTTAAATAATTTAATATTTACTTTTACTTATTAATATTTTAGAACTATGACCATAATTTTAATTTCAACATATTTATAATTATTTTTCATTGATCACTTCTTAATTGATAATACATATTTAAATTTTGATTTGATTTATGGTTCCATGCATGTGCACAGGCAATGTACTAGTTAACTGTATAAAAATCATACAGATGGTTGGTCAGACATATGAGTGAGTAATGTTACTATTTTTCAACGACAATGATCTAAAGATGGATAATATTATTTTATCGTAAATTAATTATCATTATATGATAAATAACATAATATTCCTTACATACAAATACACATTCTATCTTTGATATTTGTTAATAAGAAAATGAATCACATTGTTTTTTGAGGCATTAGTCAATCGTAAACAGTACAATGTTATCAATTTTATATGGATTGTCAAAAATGAAAACCTATAATATATTAAATGTTATATGATGATTAATATTTAGTGAATATAATATATTAATATTAAACCCATCACTATGAATAGAAGTGAGTAGAGTTAATGGAAAAAAATCATATCGGTTCAAAAGATAGTAGTCTACACTATACCGAAATAGTGGTTTCATTTCTCATTTGATCGAAGGGGAAATGGATGAATATCATTGCATCAATATAATAACATTTCAGTATATAAGATATAATTTTGTTATTATATTTTAATTTTTAAAACATTTTTCAAGTTATAAATAATAAAAAGAAACTCTTTGAAGATGATTAACTTCACATAGATGAACCTCTTTTGGATCTCTTATTTAAGAACGAAGGTCCGCCTTTTCGGAATAAAACAACTATAGAATGTGTAGATGTGTTTTTTTGGTGAGATTCATACATGGTTTTTTTGGGACAAAGTGCTTTATATTTGTGCATAATTGTTTGGAGGGGTTATTTTTATAATTGAGGAGTATAATTATTTTGTAAACATCTAAAACTATTCAATAATGGGAAGTAAATATGAAACCAAGAGACTTGAAAATTGAAAAATAAAAGAGTGTGTGGGATATAAGGACACTGAACACTATAAAATTCAAAATAATAATTATTTATATATTTTAATTCCTTTACCATCTTATTGTAACCTCGAATAAACTAGTTTTAACATTAATTATGTTAATATATTTTTAATTTTTTTACTAATAATTATAACAATAAATTAACATGAACATAATATATAATATTAATTTTTATGATTAAAAATGTATATTCCTTTTTATCAAATTCAATTAACTGAAATTCCATAATTTAGGTTTGAATTAATCAGTATACCCATCGAAGATATTGGTTATCAATAATTTTATTTTTCATGTAGAAGATAGTCTTATAATTACTTTTTGATTGGTAATTATATTTAAATTAATTTCAAATAATATTTATATAAATATAATTTATAAATTTCATCAAAATAATTCATCATTAGGGGATAATTAAATGAGTTAAAATGTATAAATATTATGCGCTTTAATGTTTTTCAAAAATGTAGGTTTTAATGCCTGTATATAAACAAATATTAATATATAATATAAATATGATTTAAATATAATTAAATTCATGAAACATGTCTAATGAATAAGTATTTTATTATAAAATTACTTTAATGAAATAATTATACTTTTATAATAACATAAATTATAAAAAATAAAAAAATGTTTTAAAAAGAATCGTTATATTTCACCATTAAGTAGAAAATAATTTTATTTTAAAAAAATTAATTAAAACAAATTTAATACTGATATGAATATTTAAAAAACTTAATTTCATTTCATAAAATTTAACTTATAAAACATCCAAAATTTACATAAAATATTTTCTCACAATATAAATAAAAATAATTTTTGGGGGAATTTAATATTTTATAGAATAAAATATCTTTCTTAAAGATAAGGGATTTTTTTATTGATTTTTAAATTAATTTATATTTGTCAGTAACATTATATATATAAATAATAAAGTAGTTATTGTTATTTATACCCAACAATTTAACATCTAAAATTATTTTGGTTTATATAAAAATATTTTAATATTGTACCACTATTAGTTTAATCTTATTTTTTTATGTTGAATAAATTATTGAACACATTTTTCTTGTAAAATATTATTTTTTTACATTAAATCCCATTAGAAAAACATTCCTCAAAATTTGATCTTTTTATCAATAATCTAGGGTATTATATTTGAAAATTTCATTTTGTAAAACCCCAATTATAAATGAAGTTTAATAAAAAATTATATTGAATAAAGTAAAGAGTTGTATTATGGTCATATAACACATAAACATGATTCCATGAAAGAGAACATTTTTTATATGTGAAAACATTTACATGTAAGAAAATTTTAAATAATTATAGATATAGATAAATATCATTGATAAAAATAATGTTAATTATCAAGATAAGAAATACCATCACAAAACCCTAAATATATAACGAATTAAAAAAAGATTTATTATTCTAATTTTAATTTAATATACGAGCAATTAAGATTCAATATCTGTATCCTAGATTTGGGTAAATCTTTTACTATCAAGATTGAGATCCCCAAAAAAATGTACACACATGATATCATTCTATTTCATAAAGTTACATCCATTCATTGTGCATCGATCAATTTTCAATTCAAATTTTACTCTAATGTGTCAATATAAAATATAATGTTTTTACTCATGAAGAAAAAATATTAACTTTCAATGGATAATAATATCTATTAATGTGTAGAATTTAATTCACCCTATCCTTTTTAAAATAATAATAGTTAACATAATATAAGATAATACCCACACTAAATATTAATATATTAATATCTGAAATTCATTAAATAAAACCAATGGATTTAAATTGATCATTATTTAATTAAATAATCATATACCCCATGTTACATCAATAATATGAACATTAATAAAAAAAATTTATCCGTAATGGTTATCATATTACCAACAATTTATGCATCGAAAAACCGAATAGAATTCATCCGAAATAAACCTTTAAATTTATCCTATTAGTTTTAAATATATCTAAACTCAATAAATTTCTTCCCAAAATATCATTAATCACAATAAAATCTTATGACATAGAACATAAAATAGGGTTTCAACGAAATTGATCTGATTATCATCATTAAACTATAAAACAAATATTGGTATATATAAATCTTATGTTAATTATAAATAATTACATATGTGAATCCAAAATTGAAATAATATTGAGATGTTTTGTGATTCATATAATCAAAATATAATGGGTTCAAATTCTTATACCTAATAATTCTATAATCCCAATACAAAAAAATAACAACCCGATTACTTAATTGATTTGGTAAAACATATTTCCTTCCTTGGACATGGGGATAACATTTAGATTATAAAATTTTCATGTATAGTTACCATGTTCCCCATATACAAGAAAAATAATTTTAGTAAAAATAATTTTTATATAACATCAATTTCGACATAGAAAAAATCTTCGCATCAATTCATGAAATTATTCTAGGAGAACCGTCTCACTTTAATGAAATTTAATATGTTTGATGTTATTTAAACTATTTTTATTACTGTAATATATTTATAAAATTCCATCTTCCTATTATTTGACTTGTTAGGAATCTCAAAAAAATTTATGTTGTAAATGATACATCATAATTGATGATTTTGAATAATAAATATATGCTTCACTCTAGTTGTAATCCAATTTGGTTGCCCGTAATTTCCATAATTTCTCTAATATTTCATATCATCTAATGAAGCTTTCAATCAACATTCCTTTGTTAAAAAAATTACCATTATCCATGGTGTAATTGGGATAATTACATGATCACCTACCTTGAATGAATGATATTTTCTCCAGTTATCCAAGAAACTTTTCAGCATGCTATGTGTTATTCTCATTTTTCACTAAATCAATTGTGGTTTCTTTATTGTATAGTATATCAAATCTGGTCCCATTAACTTCATTTCTCTAATATCATCCTAAAATCTAGTGATCGACAAATCTTTCCATATAATCCCTTAAATGGTTCTATATATATACTAGAATTAAAACATTTATTGTATTAAAACTCAACCAAAGATATATGTCAATCCTCAAAGCCCTACTAATCCAATGATCAAGAACAATTATTTTCTTCCAAAGTCAGAATTATCCACTAAGACTATCTATCCGAATACGGATTAAAAGATGTAATAAAATTTAATTTTATACTCAAGAACTTCTGATGTCCTTTCAAAAAAATTTATGTGATCCTATGATCACACTAATATACAATGGATAGTGGCACTGCATATAACCTAAATATATTCATTAAATAATGTTTAGAGAGCTAAGATGGAGAAAATTTATCTTAAATTATAATGAAATAAGAAGATTTCGTTAATTGATCAATAATAAACCAAATAGGATTATTTCCTTTGATATGTATTTGGAAATCCTACCACAAAATTATTTGATATGTTTTCCAATTATAACTTAGTCACTGTAAAAGGTTGTAGAATCCACATCAGTAAATGTTTCATTTTATTAGGTTGTGGAAAAGATAGAAACTTCACCTTTAATTTAGCAATATCCTTTTTCACTCCATCCCACCAGTAATACTCCCAAATGACTTTATACTTAATAGTTCATCCCAGATAAACATAATACGTATATATATGAGATTCAATCAACATAAAATTCCTCAACATTAAATTAGAAGGTAAAAATAATATTTTTCCAAATCATAAAACACACTATTCACCAATACTAATATTATGAAAAATACCACTGTTAATGGATTTTACATTTTTTGTGAAAATATTGATCCACCTTTTAAGAACTATAAATTCTTTCTGAAAGACATGGCTACACTGAAACATGAACTAAAATAGAGAATATCCATGAATCCAAAAAATCATGGAAAAATTATTCAATTCATTAACAAAAGTGTCATGTGGAAAACATAAAATCTTTAACTTGGCATCACATTTTCAACTCAAAGCATCATCTACATAACTTTCTATTCTAGGGTGATAAAGAATCTTGAAATCACAATCCATTGTTGATTCCAACCATCATATTTATATCATATTCAACTCTATATTTGTGAATATATACATCATGATTTTTTGATGATTAAATATTTCACAATTTACTCCAAACAAATGATCTATTAAAATTTTTAATTGAAAAACTATAGCAACTAACTTGTAATCATCTTTAGGCTAATTTAACTCATTTGTTTCAACTAACATAATGAATAAAAAACTACCTTTTCTTTCGACATGAGGACACAACCTTGTCTTTTAAACGAATCATCATTGTAAAGATGAATTTACCATTTCTATAGGGCATGGCTAAAATCCGAACATTGACGAATCTATATTTTTATTCTAAAAACATACACTGCATTCTTCATTACAGGTAAAAGTAACTCCCTTTTAATGTTTACATAGTTTTTGTGTTACATAAAATTGAAATGTGTTCAAAAAATATAATTGATAACCAACTAATCCTAGAAAAATACTAATCTGAGTTGAATTTGTCTTTCTTGGCCACTCTACAATATAAATTTTTATTAGTTTCTACATTTATACCATCTTTAGATATAATATGTCTAAGGAATCAATTTTTTGGAAACCAAAAGTAACCATGAAATTTTTTTTATATTGTTTTATTTCTATTATGATTAAAAAAAATAATTATTTTTCATCCATGCCCTCATGGATTTTAGAATACACAAAAATTTCTTCTCTAGACTTAACCAAAAAACATAACTTAGAGTTTTTCTTTTAACACAAAGTAGATCATGCATAATAAAATATTCGTGAATTATTCCCATTCCAATGAAGATATCCTTTCAATTTCTATAATATTATTAATCATTAACCACCACTAAATAGAATAGCGTACAAAATGATAAATTGAATGAGTTTACTTTTATATATTCGAACAATCCCTAGCATCAAATATATTCTCTAGTGCGTTAATTTATTATTCATTTTGCACAGGGTCATATGATCTACTAAATGATGGGGATATTTTCTTATAAAATTTTCCACTATCATTACGTTATTCAATGGCAGATCCAATTTCTATCTGGAATGGACACCATATAAAATTAGGGCATGTTTCAACTAATCCATCACAACATAAACTACCCAATTCCAAATACAACCTTATCGAAATACTGATTTGGAAGGATATATTCTTATCAGTTCCTTCCAACTATAGTTTCCCTATTTCATCTATGGAAACTTATTTTTAAAATAAATACATAAGATAAATAAACATGGTAATCTTTAAATGACATATAATTCAAATATAACCATGAATAAATTTTTATAAGGTCATGTTATTAACACTATTTTAACCTTTTGTGTCATAAAAATAATCATTTGATACCAACATTAAGGCCCCAATCATAAAACATTACATAATCATTATTTAAGATAAAAATTTTACTCTATTGCACATTGAGGGTCTTTTTATGTGTGGAGTTTTACAAAATCATGAAATAACCCATACATTAAAAATAAATAGTGGACACTTACAAAGTGTATACATTTTTTCTAAAATCTAAAACCTTTAAATTAAATCACGATATATTTTTACAAAAACTACTCATGACCATCAGCCTAAATTCATATGATCTCGTACTCATCCTTATATATTAGGAAAAATAATAAAAAATGTGGGATGTGCATAAAAAGATCACTCGGGGATATAAAATAAGGAAGTCATTAGTCCATAGATAAGAATTTAAATCCATGTAATTATATAAAAAATAAATAATTTTTATCCTTATGAGATAATAAATTAATTCATTTAAAAATAAATTCATTTCTTACTAATTTTTAATATAATTACTACCATAAAATCCATAACAAGCATATAAAATAAACAATGGATTAATTTGACATCATTATACTTGTCACTATTATAAATGGAATAATCATATGTATAACACCCTTTCATTTAACCATTAAAATAGATTCTCCATACAACATACTTACATACCCAATGTATTAGATATATATCATGGTCCCAACCATTGTTCGTTTATCATGAAATAACCAAGAACACCCCAAACATTTTATAGTATGTTTCCTTTAAATATGTTCAATTCATTAGATAGCCTATATTGCATGAATCCCTGAGTCTCTGTGATATAAATCTTGGTTATTATAGGGTATAATCATATACTAGATATTAAACTTAAATTTTCCACTTCTGTGTTTTGAATTTGGGAAAATAGATATACACGGTTGTTGTTAGGGTGACATTTGGATTATGATAGAATCAGGTTAATTTTTAGTGAATATTAACAAAACCTTATGAATAGTAACATAAATTTATAAATTGTATCATACCCTTATTAATATTAATATGACCCATATGAAAATAAATCTTATGCATTAAGTGTAAATAAATTTTATGCATCATATAAATAAAGATGAATATTTTTGTGTGTTGGTATTTTTGGATTAAATGTGGATTTTAATTAAAAATTTAATTATTAAAATTTATTAAACTATTTTTGATAAATGGAAAACATAATTGGATTATAAACATCAAAATTTTGTTAGGGTTAATTTTTTACATTTTTCCAAAATACAAAATATTTTAGTGAATAGTAAAATACATTAATATTTTATATAAATAAATTATAATTTAAATACAATAATACTAATATCATGAGTTATGTAAGCACATGAATATAGAACTCACATGCACTTATTACCCTTCTAGGCCATGTATTCCTCACTTTTTCTTGTTTTATGGAAAAATAATATACTAATTATTAAAATATTAAGAAATCCCCCTCCCCCCTACTATATAAACCACCACACATCCCCCTCTTCCCTCCACACCAATCAAGAATTGATCATTGACTATGTTATTCCATATTAAATTCCCAATCCCTCCTCCATGTCTGAGACCTTGTAGTCTCACCAAAATGCCAAAAACAAAGGCCTTAATGAGATTCTCAAGGAGGAGTACTCAAGAGGTGACCTTCTCTTCCTTTTTCATTATACTTTTTTTACAAGTTCTGTTCTTATATTGATATATACCCAAATACCCACATCCAAATGATATGATAATTCTATTGCAATAAATGAACTCAAATTTTATTATTAAAATGTAATATTTCATCATCATCTCTCTTTCCCCCTACTCTTACACTAAAAACAAAATTACTGTACGAGTTGTGTTAATTTATCACATTGAAGGAATATTAGTTTTTAATTTATTTTACAATCTTCAAGAATAGTAATTAATCCTATTTAATAGTTAGTTAAGATCATAATACATGTATATTACAGTATTCCATGTTATATAATCCTTACAGACTCATAATTTAAAATAATAATACACAACTTGTTCATTATATATAAAACTGCCAAGTTAATCCAAGTGTTTGTTATTAACTATCAACACACGAGTCATCCACATGGTATATAACACAATATATTTATATGATAATTTATATATATGTAATTTCACTAATAATATATATTAACAATTCTGGTTTTTCACCCACAATGTAAACCAACTCTCATTCACAAATACAAGTAAACGGATTATGAAAACCATGTTAGAAAATGCTTCCAAAACAGTAAAATTGAACCTCTCAAACCCATCAAAAATGCCATGAATGAACTTAATAATGTTATTTTAAATCTATTATCATTATATGAGGTCTTTTAATTATTAACTAATGATGTAAATTTGATTATTTAGGTCATTAATATGAATCGAGAACACTTCAAAACATAATGTAATGGGTTTCTCATTTAACTTTTCATTCCATGATATTTACCTAGTTTGCAACTTACTTCTTATATGGGGTGCATGTTTATATAAATTTGATATATAATATCATTATTTTTATTTATATTCATTGTATTCAGTGAATCAATTTTTTATTATCAACTCAATTGATTACAATATTGTTAGGGTTTTCTACCCTAACCTCTATTTTCATTTGGGTTACTCTTATTGTCTACTCACCCCAATTAAATTCATATTTATTCATAGGTAATAATAATATATTATGTGATAATGTTCAATATATATGTTCCATAAATAATCTTACTTTCATATATGGGGAGTTATATGTTTTTACATGATCTTTCAAAAACATTTACAGAAATATAAGCCATAATCAATGGTATTTCACAATGTTTTACATATTTTGAAGGGAACTATATAATGTGTTTTTAGAAAAAAATATTTTTTATAAAATTTATTATTTTATTATGAAAATAAAATCTTAATTTAATCCTTGTATTATACAAATATTTTTTCAAAAATAATAATTTTTTCAAAGTAAAAGAGTATTTATATCAAAGATTACTCGATGATGTTATAAAATTATCTTCATCTATTTCAAAACATTGGATGATTCTTATATATCATTGGGATTAATCTATTATAATACAATCATAAATATATAAATTAATGGTTTATGTTTATTTTTACTTTGGAAGTACTATTTTGAAACCATTCACCAATTTACTCTGAATTGTTAGTGTTTATTCTTGAAATTTGAGGAAAGTTATTGAAATTTTTATGTTATTATTAATTAGAATTTTAAGTTGATTATATATATCCATATTAATATTAGTAATGAATTTTACCTATTATGTGATTTTTGGGTCCCATTATAGTCTCTCGATGCAACGATAGGTCTCACTGTACAAATTAGTTGCCAAAACCCCCTTCGAGTTTATTCGCAAAATAGAATCGAATGTGTATCAACACACCGACTTAAACCATTTTGACTATATAGAGATACCATGTTCTAGATACATGAAATCCTATTAATAAGTATTCAATTTATTCAATTTAAGTTATTATTTTCTAGGATGTTTTCACTGTGAATAATTATATGGTTCTAGTTTCATTATCAGTTAATTAATGTTGTGTGTCTTTCATTTCTTCACCATGTCATATTGAAAATTCCAATTTGATTATGATTAATTTTGTTTTTGATTCATGATACTGGTATTTTTACCCCTTATAATGAATTTGATCTCACCACTTTCATTTTTGTACCTTAAACAGGTTGTGAAGAGGATTGCAATTATTGAGTTCTCATGGATGAAGTTTATTAGTTATTGTTATGTAATGTATTTTTTAACCATTCATAATGTACCATGAGATACATTTGTTCATCTAGTTTCTCAAATTCTACTTAACTGATCATTCTTATGTGATTTTGTTCCTTTTAAACAATGGAATATATTATGTAATGCACCGGCTCTAGGCTTCTAGGGTTGGTGTGTTACACCACCCCTAAATTGTTTATTATAGAACTACCCGTCAAAAGTATAGGTATCATTATATAATCATAACATGTAAAAGACATAAATTTTCACGATTTGATCCATAAAATTTCATTTCCCACCAAATTAAATGATTTCATGATATTTAAATAATCAATCTATTTTCAAAACCAATTTTCAATAACAATAATTCCTAGAAAAAATGATGGGGGAGGGCTACCTTTTATTTTAAAAACATTAAGTCTTGTAGAGTAAGAAAAACAAAAAAATAGACATAAAATTTTATTTATAATCCTTTAATATACATATAAATATATATTTATAATAATTTCATGAATATTGAAATAGTGGAAATATTTACAGCATTAAACATTCATAGTTCCTCATACCACCATGAACAATTAAATCATTGGCCACATGAAAGAAAAAAAATTAATGATAAAAAAATTAAATGAAAATATATAAAATATTTATGTTTAAGGTCAATGGGGGTATATTAAACACTTTATAAAACAATAATGGTTTATGTCATCATGAAATGTATCATTGAATGGAGTTTGAGACTAAATCTCCTACATTGGGTCTATCATGTCAAACATGTCCTTATCTAAATGAATAATAAAATTATGTTAATTATTTAATAGATTCAAAAACAATTTCATATTTATTATTAATTTCATTTCACTTATGGTAATTTTTTAAACATTTATTTAAACAACTACGATTATGTCGAGTTTATTGACCATTTTCGGTTTATATGTGAAAAATGAATTTGGTAGGTCAAATATGGTCAAAGGGGTCATTAAATAAACACCTCATTAACAATAATCATGTAATAAAAATCATATTCTTACATTAATACTATTTTTAAAACTGATCATGAATTATGATAACGAAAAAAGAACCTGCATTACAATCATGGAGATGGTAGGTCATACGTATGCATGGGTAATGTTCAAAATTATCATTGATAATTATGGATAGAATGTATATAACAATTTATCTTTATATAATTATAATTTTATCATATATACCATATAAGTTAATTATATATTTTTATATATAGATTGTAGTGATGTAAAAGTAATCAAATTATTTCATGGTGGCGGTAGACCATATGTCCACAATCGATGTTATCATGGTTTTAGTGTCTGAAAGGGTTATAATGAAAATTGTATATTATATTTCTAGAAAGGTAATTATTTAATTAATATAAAAAAATTCATGTAATTCATCATTTTTTAATTAAACTCCTCTTTATTATATTCTGTATAACGTGTGAACATATCAATTTGTTTTTAGGCGGTGATAGTCCACACGTCCACAAACAAAATTATCATATATATACAAAATGAAAATCACAAATGTATGTGTATATTATAATTCCAAAAGTATTATTAAATTAAATATATAATATATATTTAATATGAAAACATTCTGTCAACCATAATTCCCAACCATGATATGTGGTATAGGAAAAAATAATGACATCGTTATGTGATGTGGTAGTTTGTCGTACACGAATGATAATTTCATTACCCATTTGATGGAAGTGTGCATAGGGTATGTTTGAACCCCTAAAATAAATAAAATATTATTATATTGATTATTATTAACATATTCCATAAGCATGGAATAATAATAAGTGATGTTTTGAATGAAATAAAACATAAATGTGCATTTAAGAATTATACCCCTTTTTGGGTAACACCTTTTTGATTGCACCAATGGACATCTTGGTTGGATTGATGAAAAATTTGAGGACTCTATGATTATGAGAGGGAAAATGGGAGATTATTTAGTTAGTTTTTGGAAGATCAAAATGGAAATATATGTGTGATGAAATGGGATGGGAGAATTATTTTTATATTGGACTGGGAGTGGAATTACTATTATATAAAAAGGTAAAAACTATTGACAGGTCTCCCTTAAATCATGTTACACAAGTAATTTTCCTAATTCGATAGAAGAGTGGATATGGTCGAATTATTTATAGAATTATTATGGAGAAATGTGTCTTTTACTTGGACTCGTATGACTAAATTTTAACCACTAAGTAAACTAAGTTTTACACTATTCATTGTAATAAATTTTAATCACCTTCAACAAAATATTTCTTCAAAATCTAAAAATTAATTATTATAAATTATAAATTTATCTAATTTTAAATATTTAATCAATTTTTTTGAAATTCCAATAAAATAATTGCAATGCATTAATTTAAAGGTAATATTTTAGATTGGACGTGATGACACGTTTTTAAAAGTAAAAATGCTAAAATGTGTTCTTTGTTTATATATACAATTTCAGTGATAAATTGATTCAAATTATATAAATTTGTTTCAATTATATAATATTGATGTTAATATACTTTATAAAAAATAAAAATAGTATTTAACAATTTAAATAAATTGGATGAAAAAATAGTTTTATCCTAAAATTCAGTAATACTCATTATTCATCAAAATATGAATGTTCGCAAAATGATTCAAAAAATTCACCAAAAGAAAATTATGATAGTTCATTTTCAAAAGAGAAGTTTTTTTTCATATAAAATTTAAATGCTTCAAAAATTATATTTAAAATGGGGTTTCTATTAAATGGCGGTAAAACTACCTTTAAAATGTACATCTTTTTACTCGTAAAAAAAGGTTTACTCTTATTTTATGCCTATAGAATGTATTAGATGAATGTAAAACCCAATAATTTTTTTATCATCATAATATAATTAGTTCAATTCATTACCAGATATATAATTTAAATGATTTAACAACCACTAAAAATAAAAATAATAACATTCTATTATTTTTTGTATAATGTAGTGTGGCATGCAAGACATGATACAGGATAAACTCATTATTGTGTGTTGGGAAATCTATTGGAGATATAATTTATTTTATTGTAAAATTACTATGAAATTCATAAATATTAATAAATATGAAAAATAATTATTCTATCATTACCAGGGATATTATAATACCTCCACATAATTTTAATTAATGATTAGAAAGGTGAACCCACAAAAAAATATACTTACCCCATTATCATTCAAAAAAATAACCCACTAGTAATGTATCTGAAATGTTACATACACCATGATTATGACACTTTAATAACTTAAAATAATACCATCAATCGAAAATGCATAAATATGAGCATTCCCACATACTTAATGGTAAATAACCATTCCATTCTAAAATTATGGATTAATGTAGTATTATTAATTCAACAAAAATACAACAATTGATCACTAAGAGATATGATATACAATTTATACCCAAAACATAAAAACATGGGGATGTAATGTTTCCCCTATATTATTATTTATCATGGAACATATCCTTTTCAATTATCCACTAAATAAAGATAAATTGTTTCCTATATATTCCACATAACTAAAAATAGTTAATCTATACCATTACATAGGTAACAGTAATCAGTTGATGTAATATTTATATTCTCTTCATAAATCCTACAATACATATTCTCCAACTCGATTAACACATTTTATAAAGCATCCACCATTGGAATGAATATATAATCCATTTTTAAAATCATACCACATCATCAATTAACATATTATATTTTTATTATAAATTATCAAAACCATAACCAAAAAATAATTAAACTCCCTTCTAAAAAAACTACAGGCTATTACATCCTAATTATTAAACCTAAATATAAAAAACTTACTATTTTAAAAGGATTATGAAAACAAAGAACATTATTCTTAAAAAAATCTATTATTCATGTTTCAAATATAAATTTTGAATAAATGAAAATACATTAAACACCCAACCATTCACCCGCACCAAAATAACACTTTTATATTCAAAAAATGAACATATTAAACATTAAACATGAATTATAATCCTATTTTTAGTATTGAGTCTATTTGGGGTCAATAAAATAATATTAAAAAAGTATTTTCTTAAAATTCTATTTCAAAAAATTTGACTATGAAACCTCATCCAAATTATCAATCCCATGTGAACCTTTTATTCTTTATTCAAACCCCATGTATGTAAACTAAATATTTTAAAAATAACACTCTCCAATTTAAGGTTTTTTCTCTATGAATAAACACTTCAAATTACATTCATATATAAAATGAATACAGAGAACACAAAAAAAAACATATCATTATCATTTAATTTAAACTAGACTTTTTGAATATATAATAATGTTTGAAAAAATATATTAACTTGTGAACGAACAATTTATAAATTTTTACATATTTTCATAATATATTTCAACTCTATTGTTACCCTTTCACATTATCAATCCATGATGTATAAAAAATTAAAAAATATATGAATAATAAAATAATTATTCCTATTAAAAAAATATTCATTAAACTTTTTCCTGATATATGAAATAAATTAATGGATTCATACATCAAATATTTATGGTGAATTTTATATATATACATATAATTTGAATGTAAAACCACCCTAATATAAATCTTTAAAATTGTTTCTACATTTCAATTATATTAAAAGTATATATAAAACCCAGAGAAAACAAAACATGAAATATATCACAGATAAATATTTCATTATCATTAAAAAAATTCGTATATAGGGATCATTTTACACCGACATTCAAAAAAATTCCTGGAAAACAAATACATCTTTTAAAAGTATTTCGTCAAAATATTACGAGAATTTTAAAATAAACTTTCTAAATTAATATTAATGAAAAGATTGTAAAATATTTCATATTCAATGTGAAAAATTGATTATCATGAATTAAGATCCTACAACCCTTTAATGGAGTCAAATCGAAACAAAATGAAGTCAATCATATGGAATGCAAGTGAAAATATGTACTTTTGAAGAAGAAATTGTAAAAAACACTATTAATATTAAAACATGGTTATTTTGTATTGTTTAAAATGACATGAATGATAAATTTGATAAGATTATCTAGTACCTATATTGAACAATACTTTTTTCAAACAATGTTGTTAAATATTCATAGACACAAAATTTCATTTCCAATTATATTCTCTACTAAACTTATTTATATGCATGATCACTTATAAATATATAATTCATCATTTGAATTTAATTATTTATAGCATCTAGATACCTTCAATATAATATACTACATATCATAAAAACATAATACTTTTATATTCATTATAAAATTATATCCTTATAAAATTTTGAAAAATATAGTTAATTTAATTATAAAAACTAATGGTGTTAAAATATAACCTATATAAATGTTTATATCCTTTAACATCAAAATGATAGGAATAACACATAATACCCTCAATCATTATTTATGAAATAAAATCCCTCAACCAATATATATTCATTATAGTGACCATTTAATCAAAATATCCTATTTAAATGTTATATTAATATTTTATAGTTTTTTTATAAAACATTCTATTTTAGAGAGATATTGAAAATTACCATTAATATATTTAAATAAAACTATTCAAGTCCTTACTAATAAAATTTAAATGATCCATCAGTATTACATACCCTAAGGTTGATAAACATATATTAATTCACACTATTATAAATCATCCATATCTAATAATTCGATAATAGAAAATACTCATTGGGTATAATGTTTTGTGTTATATCACAATTTACAATTTTATTAATCACCCATAAAAAAATTATTATTATGTTGGGGAAACATTAATTGTAAACTATTATGCATTAATAAAAATAATATATTCTAACCCCCGTGAGTTATAAATGGTGCATTATTTTATAATTATATCATATTGTTTTAACATAAATTATTTGAAAATAGAATAGAAAAATTCAGAAATTGTATTCTATCCATGAATAAAATAACAGGCTTTCGAATTAATTTTCATAACCCAAGGATTTTGTAAAAAAATCTATTAATTTGTGGATATTGATAAAATCCCAAAAAATATAAAAAACCATATCTCTGGAATGTTAATAAGATAAATTTTTCTATATATTATTTGAAAGAATTTGTTTTTAAAATTTATGTTCTTTTATAATTTTAAAAATTCATTGTAATTAAATTTACATGAATTCTTATTTAAATATACATTTCTAATTTTTTTAGAATTTCTAATTTAAACTCCAATATAATTATTGGATTTAAAGTATTTTTTCTGAAACTAGAACATTCACCAAAACCATGGTTCTATATTTTTAATTTCTAGAAATCTACTTTTTTAAAATGAAACCCGTATATATAAATTATATATTTCAACTCCTTATATAATTATAAATAATTATAAAAACATTCCCATCCATGTTCATGAAGGTTTCAATAAATTCAATATGAAGTATAAAATAACTAGCTCATTCCATCACATGAACACTTGTTACTAAACATGTTTCTATCCCACATCCCCAATTTTCATCCCATACTTCACCAAATATATATTCACAACTCTTTATTACAATAATTCCCTAGTAATTAGGATTTCAGTAACAATCATATTATCGAAGAAGAACTATTTTTATCATTGAGTGTAGAGCCTCCAAAAATATTAGATTGTTTTACATTACTTAAAAATTATGATTCTTGAAACATTATACTATAAATACTACATAACCTATCCATTTATTAGACATGCCATATTAAATAAAAACCCATGAATTATAAAGTTTGAACAACTTGTAGTCTGCGTATATAAAATAAATTAAAATAAAATAATTTAGATATATAAATTACACACAATAATATTCCAAATAAAAAATATAAGTCATATATAAAAACCACAAAATACTACACACATTTGTGTTATATATACCTAAAACATGTCAATATGTCTCGAACCCAAAACAATTCTTTTTCCTAAACCTCATATATGATGACATTTTATACAATATGCTAATTCAACCCCTCAAAGTTGTAACACATTAAATAATATCTAATATCGTATATTGTAATACAAAATGGAATTACATTTTCACATAGATAGATTGTTAGTATGAATAAATTTGCATGATATACTATATTTATTGAACTATTTTCAGCATTGGGGAAAACATATATACTTTTTAAACTATATATTATTAGGACATTTCAAGAATATTTATAATAAGAAATATTCAGAAAAAAAATTAATTAAAAAAAATAAATCAATTAACAATTTATATACAAAGAATATTTAGTACTTTATAATATTAAAAATACATGTATAAATATCCCCTATAAAAAATCTATAATCGTCACAAATTTAAAAAAAATTAACACAAGTGAACTCATATAACTAGATGATCATTCATGTGGAGAAATGTGAAAAATAAATAATATCCAAAAATAAACATTGAAACCATGATTAGAGAAAATTAAATAAATATGTAATAAATGTTGGATTAAAAATAAGTAACATTAATAGATAATAAAAGAGGTATTTTTTATAGGGAATAATATATTATCAGCCGTAATATATGTCATAACCCCTTGATCGATATTTGAGAATGAATAATTCCAATCAATTATCTATCATGACCAACCCACGGCTCCCGCAGATTATTGTCCTAAATTACAGACAAAATAAATCTCCAAAAGAGTTTCCAATCACTATAAACTAGAATGCACACCCATTGAACAATATGATATTTTTAAAAAATGATTCTATTTATAAAAAAACAAATAGGGGATCTCCACTAGTTAATATTAAATGATTATTCCCTATGTATATAGGTTAACATATGAGAAATTAGAAAACAATTTTTATAAATAACCAAAAAGGTAATAAAAAATTAAACCTCACAAATAATCTAAAAACAAATCCAACAAAACACCTCTAATACATCCAAATATCAATAACACTTGACTTTTATATAACTCAAATACATTCCAATAAATAAATAGATTGAGAAAGAGGTGTTCAAATGTCATGTTAGATAAACTACTTTAAATAGTAAAAATAATAATTGAACCCCCATTACTTATACTTATTAACCATGTGAACTATCCTAACTTTTTTCACCCAATATACAAAAACAAAAACCCAAGGACCATCCGATTAATCCAAGTGGACCCATCCAAACCAATGACGTGATATGACTGAGAATAACTTCCAAGTATGTATGACACCCACATCATCTGCATAAATAATAAATATAATTCAACTCTATATAATATTTAAATAATAATACCATTATAAGATTTTATATATGTTAGAAAATACTTAATATTTGATAATCATTTGAAAATTTTTTTCCTAGTCGAGAAGACATAATCATATAAAAATAAATCAATTGTTTATGATTCTATAGAAAATGGATAATTTAAAAATAGAAAATTTTCTAAACCTCTTCCTTTCAAAAAACCCACATATAAGTTGACAAATGTAGAAATGCATTTTTTGATGACTATTTCAATTAAAATAAAAATTAAATATTTTTAAAAAAAGGAAATACCAACAATAATAACCACAAAAAAATAATTCTTCGGTATTAAGTAATCATTATTCAGAAACCCTGAATGTAGATGGAACAGAATCATCAAAATATAATTAAGAACCATCATCCGTGGGAAAATTTAAGATATCTTGAGAAATCCCTTGAGAAAAAAAGTAGTCCTTGTAATATCTTCCAAATGAATTATATCCACTAAAACACTCACTCATAACCTTTATGGATTAACCATGTGAAAAATTATTGATGAATAAGAATGTATTACATAGTGTCACATGTATAGAAAAGGCATACACTCATTTATCCAATGAACCAAAAAATAACATATTGTTACCCATGGATCGCCATAAAATTAAAATTGGAAGTGAGAAAGAATGGAGATGGTAAATTAAAAGTTATAATTATCTGAATATACCAAATATTATCCCAAACTCACCATAAATGGTAAGGACCCTTCACAATATATACCCATGTTTTTCTAGAATAATAATA
The DNA here is from genome assembly GCA_963277665.1 of Viscum album. Lineage (NCBI taxonomy): Eukaryota > Viridiplantae > Streptophyta > Magnoliopsida > Santalales > Viscaceae > Viscum > Viscum album. The sequence continues at coordinate 138,529,055 of OY728131.1, forward strand.
TATTAATCATATCTTGTAAAAGAGATGATATAATAAAAAATTATAAAAAAAAGTAAGATAGAATCACTTCATGATTATAATAAATTTATAAATATATTTTAATATATTTCAATTCAATTAATTGGAAAATCATTTATGTAAAAAATTCATAAAATACTATTTAAAATCAAAATCAGATAACCATTATCGAAAAACTCATTATAAATTCTTGTTTCTAATTCCACACATAATTAAAAAGTTTATAATAAGGGCTTCAAATCCATAAATTTCCAAGGTCATATAAAATTAGAGTTTTAAAGGCTTTGGAAAAAACATTACATAAGAATTCGGATCATTTCTCATAGTTTACATTTTTCACAAAAAATGGATCTTTATGATTAAACCCATGTTTTGTTCAATAAATATTTTATTTATTTAAGATGATTCACCATAGTAGAAACATTGACCACTATTAAATTTATTATCATCCTTAAATAGTGTGAAATGAATTTAAAAGTAGAGGATTAGAAAGGAAAATCTTATAATTTGATATAAAAATAAATTATTCATGTTTTTCAATTCAAATAGATTAAAACCCATGAGTATGTTTAAATATTTTCCAATAACACATTGAAAAAAAATCATTTACTTAAGTGAAAATAAATATATTCTCAAATAGAACCCATAAACCTGATTATAAATCATTATCATCCTACAGAATGAGAAAACTAGTACATATTTTCCAGTGGAAAAAACCTTTTACCATTGTATGTTCATAACATTTCCTTACCTCATTAAATCAGAACATTTATATAAAAAATAATATTTTTAAAATAATAAATTAGTTAACATGGATATTCATATTAATAAAACACATTTTCTTATTCTCAATTAATTTACAATTATATATATACCTATAAATTCTATTTGAGTAACTTACCTACTTATCAACCTCAATTTTCCCATTCAAAGGATATAACATTACCCAATAAATTAGATAGATATATCAGTCTCGCCAATATTTAGAAGATATATTATTCTTATATATCATCATCGATAATTCACAAGTACAATATATTGAATATTTTTAATATTTCACTTTTACACAATTTAACCCTTTAAAAACTCATTTGAACTGATAATAAAAAAACAATCAGAGATATTATAAATATGGGAAAAAAATTTCTTACAAAAACAATATAAAAATAAAAATTTTATATAATATTGATAAAAATATTTTATTTTAATATACAAATGGGAAATTATAATGGAATATAGATTATGAATCATTTCTATATAGGAAGGAAAAATGGTTCAAGCTGTATATGTCAAAATATTCTTTCTCACATTTATAAAAAGATGTCAAAGTTAACCAATAATGAAAATGATAAAAATATTTTATTTTAAATCATTATTAATAAGTAATGTGAAAGAAAAGATTTACTTTATAAACCATGTAATTATAAATAAGGAAGTTCTTCAATAAAATAAATGAAAATGGGTATGGTGGAGTATGATTTTGAAACATTTAATGTAAGGTTTTAAAATAAAAAATCACACATTTTGTCTTGTCAAGATTTATATGTTCTCTAAATCATATATTATAATATTTTTATTAGATTTATAATTTATTAGTAACCTTTTTAGTGTTAATTTAGTTATTATTATTCTTTTTATTTCATTTATTTCCATTCTTGATGTAGATACTAAAATGTTAGGTTCACATTGGATGTTTTGGGGCCATTATGTTTAAAACATTGAAACCACATCATTGTGTATACCAAGTTAAATTGTTTTTTCATACCATTATCAAAAGAATCTTTAAAAATTAAATTTATCTTATTCAAAAATTATATATACTTTTATGCCAAAAAATGACAAGAAGTGATGGAAAACATCGACATATTTTAATAGAGTTGGTAGTTCATACTTCCACAAAATAAGTTTTTCATCTCTAATGGGTTTTAAAAATAATGTAAACAATTTTTTATATTACATAATTAAATATATGTTTTTATTTTTATATTTATTCCTTATATACATCCTTATGATCATCCTGATAAGTTTAAAATGAATACTAAGTTTTATTTCTTCATAGAGGTGGTATTCCATCACCATCAGTTTCAAAATTATGTAAATGGTTAGAAGGTAATTAATTATTACATTTAGGGGAAAACATATTTCATAAATACAGTTTTTATACATTTTATCCATCATTTTAATAATCCACATGATCAAATGATGGGAAAAATATATTTTTTTGGATATGGTAGTCTACATATACACATCAGTGGTGTTTTTATTTCTCATATGATGGAAAATGGGATAAAAATGGTTGTGACACAATAATATTATAATTTATGTTTATTTATGATAATGATTTCATTATTTCATGATGGTTATAAATTTTTTTATGGATTTATATGAATATATAGACTTGAAATATGGTAGTTTGGTCTTATAACTTCTCTTCATATGTCATCCTTTAACATTAACAAGAAGCCTTATAGGATGTGTATGTTGATAATTGTATACCTCTTAAAGATGATTAGTGATTTTTTGGAGGGTTTTCAGTAGGTATTGTATAAAATATACTTCTGAAAATATGCGATGAAGGGAGGAGAGGTGGTTCCATTTTGCAAATACAGGGTGTCTCAAAGTTGTAATTGTTATAAACATTTAGATAATATTAAAACCTAATAAAGGGAAACTGGCTTCAAATTTTCTAATTTTTAATAATTGGATAAAATGATGGAAAAATGACCTATTAATAACTACGTTATTATATTTTGTTATAATCATGTAGATTTTACCTTAATAAACAAAATGTAACCTTTTTCCTGATAACACATTTTTACATGGTTACTATTCATAATTAACAAAAACAAAATTGACCCCTATAATAAATATAGTTTTAAATATTATATAAATAAGAAGAAATTTCGCATTGTAAATTTTTTATATGTTTTGATTATTAATTTTATCATATGTTCACAAAACATAATGGAAAAGAGTTTATAAATAATTAACTTCTTGTGATAAAAATTAAACTTTTCCAGAATAAAATATAATATTGATTACTATTTGATTATATAGATTATGTTTTAATAAATTTTATATTATTTTACTTTATAACTAAATCCCTATAAAATGGGACATTGAAATAAAATTTTTAAGATACTTTTTCAAAATTATTTTTTTTAAATTTTTTTAGTTTTTTTTAGAAATGTTCAAAATTAATAATCCAAAGAAATTTTTGATATGTTGATCCCAAATATGAATAATTTTTTAAAATTTTTTTTAAAAAAATCAATAAATGTCTCTTTAATATAGTACAATTTAATTCATTGAATAATATAGTAGTTAAATAAAACTTTAACATTTTGATTGAAAACCATTATAAAAGTATTTGTAAAATAATAATGTATGTAAATTTATAAATATAATATATATAAATCCATAGATTTATTTATTTATATTTTATCATGGGACTCCAAATTATTTACCCCTCACTAGATTTTTATGCATAATTTTATTCATTACATTAAAAATTAAGGGTATTTTCTCCTCATAGAACTTTTTGATTCATATGTTGCTTCTTCGGTTTTTGGATTCTTCCATAAAATCATTACATGTTGAATTACCGTAATCTATATTACATAGTCAATATGATCCAAAATTTGAAATTCATTTTATTTATTAGAATGATTTTACTCAAACTATTAGCAATAGGGCTCAATACATGAGATACATAAGGTACATAGATTCTTAGTAATGAAACAGGAAACATATCATATAAATTATATAATCTAAGAGGTAATTATTTTGTATTAGAATATAATCCTACCTTTCATGGAATTAATTATTGAAAAATAAACTACATATAAGCAATTCTCTTTCTACTAAAATTACAAACACATTTCTATGAAGATACAATAAGAAAGAATATGATTATCTACCACAAAAAGGACATTGTTCTTCATTTAATCTATTTATCTCTTATACATTTTATAATTTCTCCCTAGGTGTTATTAAATTGTATTTTTATTTTTTACCGTTTTTATAACAATTCTAGACCAAACATTAACCTTTCACTGACTTCATCTCCAAATGATAAAGTTTTACAACAAATTAAATAAAATATCTCAAAATGATCGATATGTATAGTTGAATTAAAACTATATTTATAAGAAAATAACACCAATGAAGGATATTGATCCTAAATTACCCAATAAAATATAATGAGAAATCCAAAATGATATCCTCCAAATGTTGTATTGTTTATTCTGAAGTTCTATCTCATTAAGGATAATATATTGTACTAACATTAATTCAATGCAGAAAATATTCCTCTTTCCCATCCAAAAAATTAATGAGTATATGGGATCATTATCAGATAAAATATATAATGGGAATCCATGAAATCTAATGACATTTTAAATATAAATTTTAATTCATTTTACAACTCAAAAAGTATCATGAATAGTTTGAAATATCATAGATTTAGTCAAATGATCAATAATAAATTAAATCTCATTATTACATCAAAATGTATTTGGTAATCCCACCCAGAAAACCATGGGAATATTCTATTTTTATATTTAGGCACAATAAAATGCTATTGAATCCTCTTTGGTAGTTTCTTATCAGCATTAAAGTATTTACATGTTAATAATGTGATTATACACTCATATAAATCATTTTTCATACCGTCCCACCATTAATATTCCAAATATCTCATTAAAGAGTAGTATGAAATTGATGAATGGAAAATGAAAACTTTTGAGCATCACATAACAATTCATTATTCAACTAATGATCACATGGAATATACAAATTCTTTTTTAAATCAGATGAAATAATATTTATCAACATTAAACTCAGTAAATTATCTCTTCTTGACAAATTCTACTTTTTATTTATAAATAATAACATTATTTATAGACTACATAATTTTTTTTGAAAAATAAATATTCCCTAATACCATATCCAAAATAGAATCATTTTTCACTAGTATTTTATAATCAAATATTCCATATTTCAATATCAAAAGAATCATATTACAAACATACCATAAATGATGCACATTATTTTTCACTTAAGGCCTCTATTAAGTTATTTTCCTTATATAGATGTTAGTTAATTGAAAAGTTATAATCATTAATTAGATCAATCCATCTCTGGTTCATATTCATTGTCTATTTAAGTGTGAATGTATACAGAAATCATTTTTTCAACAATATATATTTCATATTTCTACCCGTATAAATGATGTGCCACTATTTGTTTTAAAAAATATGGTGGTTATCTCAAGGTCATTTGTAGGATAATTATCATCATAGGGTTTTGATTGATGATATTTATACATGATAAATAGTTCATTTTGAGTCATCACACAACCATGTCCCATAAAATAAGAGTCATTTTAAATAAAAGATATTAAATTTCTTGTATCCATAGCTAACACTATATAATTAACCAATCTTATTTTGAAATAACAAAATCATTCATCATAATCCTCTACCAAAATTAATTTAACTAATTTTATAATTATCTTAGTTAGTGGGATAGATAACTAAAAAAATATCTAAAAACCATTCAGTATTCACCTAGTAATCTATGAAAACATAAAATCATAGGGTAATTTGTATAATAATTCAAATTTTCAACCACGTTAGTTTTTGTAGGATTAACAATCATTCCTTCTTCAGAAACAATATTCCCCTTAAATTGAATCTATTTCATTCAAAATTAACATTTAATAAATTTTCTATATAATTTTTTTTCATTAAACTTTTTTTAACAAATTCATATGTGTTTCTCATGATAATCCATGATTTCATATTTTACCATAATATCATTAAAACAATGACCCAACAATGTATCAAAATAATAATAGAACACTATATTTATTAGATCCATAAATACAATGTGTACATTTATTAGCCTAAATAGAATAACCTGAAACCACTAATGTCCATATGGATTTCTGAATTTCCTCTAGACAATTCCATCATATTTCAACTTTTTCCAGCGGTACCTAGACATGATATAAATATTTGTTAAATACATTTCTCCTTAAATCATATCAACCATTTAATAGATATGAAGAAATCAATAACTTTTTTTAAAAAATTTATGTCATTGATTGCACTATAATAATTTATAAGACAAATATAACAATATTAATATTTCAAATAAAAATTAGGATCATCCCATTGATATGTTTTAGGGTGTACAAAACCCTTATCAATAATCTTTTGTAACTATTTTTCCAGTTTTAACAAATCAATGGAAACAATTCGATAGGTTGTTTTTGAAAATGGAATATCATTAGAATCTAAATCAACTATAATACCAACCTCTATATTATGAATAAAACCTATAAAATCTTCATGAAATACAACCATTTATTCATTCATATGTTTCAACCCGGTAATATTAATTATTTCTTTATTTTCAAAATTTCCGTATGATATCATTCACTCCTAAATTTAATCAGTTTATAAACATAATGATATTATATGAATGGTATGTAATAATTCTAATAAATGTATGAAAAATCAGTATAAAAATTGAATGTGACTTTTTTAGCTCTATAATAAATCTCAAAATTTGAAAATAAAATTCATTTCATTTAGATAATAACATCAGTATCAATAATGGGAAACATAAAATGTTTTTCATAAATAAAACAACTCAGTATCAGATAAAAGTTGATATCTATAAATTATGCATACATTTATACTAGCAAATGAGATTTTGCAAATATTACTTACTTCATTTCTGGAGATGGTATTTCCATTTTATGTTAGAATTTCTAATAAAACAATGTGTTGATAATGAATACAACAAGAGATAAATATAATCAAATTGAAGAAGTATTAAATTTGAAACAACTTCATTTTAGAGAACAAAAATATCCATATTAATATAAAAAGTTTTTTCAATACATTATAAATATTTTCCTGATTATTTTTGTCATGAACCGTATCTAGTTTCCATCAAACCATCACCAAACTTGGCCCATAATAAGGCTCGAAGGGTGTTACCAGTCCCCATGGGGTGGCACAAGTTCTTGGGTATCATATAAAGAAAATTGGGAATTATTTACCTAAGTTTATAAACATAAAACAAAAAAATGAATCCAATAAAATGAATCTGGATTTTTCAATCAAAACAATCATTTACAAAAAAAATCAGAACTGAATTACATATTTTAAAACAACTCAACAATACTATAAAAATGTATGAAACCAAAATGGAACAACCCATGAACCATCATGGCATGGGGTGCCACCCTCAATCCATCTCCACAAGACTTCACCACTAAGGACCTGCTAAAATCCCAAACCACTAGAACTTAAAACTGTACACAACCTGTGAAAACAAAATAACCAAGTCTACTTACACCCAAGGGTGTAAGTAGGGTGTGAGACAAAGCCCAATATGATTCCACCACTAATAGATTCTAGCTGATAATCACTTAATGACGAAAAGCATGCATGTTTTCAAAAACATAAATTGCTAGTTACAATTTCTAAAAGATGCAACATTAAATAAAAATAGTTTTCAGGTGGGCTAATTTAAATAATAATCACTTCTAAAAAAATACCAATGATACTGAATTTTCAAGCCACTAATACCGTATGCCGATGGTAAGCACAAAATATCTAGTGTGCACATGCAATGGGAAATAACACCTAGGCACTAGCTAGCTGTGGGTCCCAGGTACCTCGTATCTCAGTGAGAGTAACCATCACAATTATCCAGTCTTATTCACGAGCCACTAGTAGGGAACATACCCATAACCTAGTGGTCCCCAATCATCATCATCATTGTTTATTTATAGTTGTAAGCGTCAATAATTCTAACATAAACTAAGGACAAACCCCACATATTCACTAGCATACTAGTACACGTCAACCCACCTAGATACCCGGGGTTTCCCTTTGTTCTTAAACATGTTCAACAAGTCAATTAATAACCTTTTCACAAGAAAATTTCATTTCCATATCATAGATTCACCAAAAATCACACATGTATACCAAACAATCTAAAAATGTTTTACATATTAAAACAACAATTTACCTTTAAAAACCCCCTAATAGGTGAACACTCATACCAAAAAGTACATATGCACCCTTCTCCTACTTTTTTTAACCAACTAAAACATTTACAATTTTTATAAAAATAATCATAGTGATGTAAATATTTCTTGCACACAAAACCCATTTTAAACCCCCATATAAGACCAAAAACCATACCAATTCCTATCCAAAACAAAATTGGAATCCTTATAGACATTTATAAAACCACTTTCAAGGTTTATAAAATCATATTGAATAATACTACAAAATATTCAAATGAAAACACACATTTTCAAAAAATGATCTCAAGAATTACAATAATGTTTTACACATAAAACCTATCCAAAAACACTATTTTTAGGCCCACATGACACAAATAAATTTCTGAACCAGAATTTTAAGGCCAAACAAGATTTATTAAATGAATTTCTTATGTCATAAAATACACCCAAATAATACCCCATGAGTAACACATGAAAACACCCAATTTCAATTTAAAATTAAAAGATAAAATTAAACACTTAACCAAATCCATCATAAAACTTTTTTGCACCACATCCAAAAAAATTTTAATATTAAAACTGATTAAATAAATCTAGATAACTCATCAATAATTGTTTACACAAGGAACCACCTACCGAAAGTGTCGAATCCCTCAAAACATGGTGCGAAACATCAACCGCACCACCACCGCATCACAAGGATTATAAATCCAGCCCTACAACACAATATTTAACCAAAAAGACACCAATTAAACCCATATGTTCTAAACCTATCTTATATACATTTTAAAACATAAGGAAAGAGGGAGGAAACCCTAAGGAGAAGGAAGAAATTGAAGAGAGAAATACTTACTCTAAACTATCTTTAATAAAACTACCCAAAATCCATTAGTATCTGAATTTGAAAACCTACAACCATTACATGGATGTTATTAAAAAGATTAGGAGGTCATGTAGGAATTATAATGGGGGAAAATAGTACAAATAGAAGGAGTTATGAAAATATCAATTTACCTCTCCAAATCATGGGGTTTTTGAAATCCATAGAAGTTTTGACCAATTTACAAATTCTATTGAGCTCCAAATTGTGGGAGGATAGAATGGGGGTGCGGCTTAAGTAAGTGGGCATGGGTGAGAGTTATAATCATCGAAAAAAATAAATATTGAAGGATATAAGAAATAATTAAAATTTATTTTTAATACAAAAAATGAGCTTTCGGACAAGCCCAAAACCTTAAATAAAAACCCATATCCACCATGATTATGGTTTCTTAAATGGTCCAAATTAAAATGGTGGTGTTAATAGGACAGGGGATGAAAATTAGAAATTGGAACAGAAGAAAAATGTTCATAAATGAAGGATGTATAAATGAATCAAAAATAATTTTTAAATTAGGAATTAGGCCCACAATTTTCCCCAATTTATAAAAACTCGCCCATTCCTGCATAAAAACATGGAAAACCACCCAAAACAAAGCATGAATGGAAATTAAATGGGAATTTACTTTAAATTAAGCCATGTATGTGACAATTCTCAACTTGAGTTACTAATTTTGGACATAAAATACAATAATGACAAATAATGATGAAACTAAAACATCTTGTTGGTGGACAACTAAATGTTTTCCCATAATCATTCTGAATAAGGTCATTTCACTTTAATTCAACTTCCAAATGTCTAATCCTAAATAAATTTTAATTATTTATAAATAAATCAAATAATTATTTCAAATTTATTTTACAAAATTTGAATAAATTATGTGTATTTTTTGAGAATTATTTTTTCAATAGTTCTCAATTTCATTCCACCTTGAATATAGTACCATTTGTTTCATTAAAAAAATTCACATGTGTTGGAAAACTACACATCAACATTAAAAGCATAATGAAAAACATCTTAATAAAAATTAAATTCATGAGAGTGGAATTTTATATTTTAACTTTATTTTAGACTTATATAAAATATATCGATTTTACTATCCTGCTCGAGAATAATCTTTGGTAAACACCATGATAGTCCTGTAAAATTTTAAAAATAAGTGGCTAGTATGTCCTTTTTCCTTTTTAATCACCACCGAATTTTATTTTTACCATTAAAATAAATTTAACATTAGTAAAAAAATCAATCAGAATATCATTAATGTTAATCCACATTATGGAATCAAACTGTTTTTTTCCCATTGTATTTTTAATCAAAGTTCACCATGGGTTCACATTGAAAATGTTAAGTAAAAATGTTATTTACATTGTTATTCATACACTTTAAAATCCAAAATATATTTCATGGATTATTGATCCATCCATTACATTTCACTAGGTTTAATGATATATTAAATTTTAATGGGTTTTGTTTAATTAAATTCTCTACTATGGAAATTTTCCTCTATATCAAATTTAGTGTCCCTCTTTCAAGAGTTCGACCATTAATATCTACATTATTTAAGTTAATACTACCAGAAACTAGAATGTTTTAAAAATTATAAGTTCTTAATTTTTAAGGTTATTATCCACTTATATCTTTCATAATTCATCTTCCATGTTTCCCATATAAATAACCATTATATAAACATCTGATTTTGATGAAAAAACAAAGAAATCGTAACAAATTCCATTTAAAAATAAATTAGAATCTTTTTAATATTACTTTTTTCATATTCATACCCTTTAATGGTAACTAGTCCCTTTCTCTAAAACAAACTATAAAATCATAGAGGACATATTCAACAAATAATTACCTAATTAATTTAAAGCTTTGAACATTCATAATTTTTCATGATCTTGTATGTTTAGAGTTTTATAAAATTGGGTTTGAAATTTAAAAAATAAATTTGACACTTTCACACAAGTTGTATTTATTAAAACAAACATTACATCATGTTTACCCCCATATTTAATTTAAGACACATTTTGATGATTTAAGATGAGTCATCATAGCTAAAGTATTGTCATTGATAAAATTTATACCCATCCTTAGATCCTATGAAAATTATTTCAATGATTAAGATGGGAAAAAATTTCAATAATGGATATACATGTAAAGTAATCCCATTATTCTTCGAAAAAATAAGAATCCTCATGAGGATTTTTATAAATTTCACAATGACATTATCAACACTTAAATAAATCATTTCCACAAGTGAATATCAATATTTTTTCAAAGAAAACTCTTGAATATAATTATAAATAATAGAAATACATAATCACATGGGACCTTATGGAACCATTTAGTTGAAAAATAACACTTTTACATTTATAAGTTCATAAATATCTCTTATCTTAGGAAATCAAAATATATCCTTTAAACCATATTTATGAAATAGTATATAAAACCTTAAGAATCATATTTATAACATATTTTCACCCATATTTAACCCATGTGAAAATAAAAAATGGCCAGTTAATATCATTTGGGTATCCTACCAAATAATCTCACATATTTTTTAATTTCATGCACCAAATATTTACTCAATACATTAGAGACCTATATCGGGCTCACCCATCATCATTGGGAACATCAGGCTCACCAATCATTATTTATCATTCTAATGTACCATATATGAATAAGAAATATAATTATTTCCCTTTTCATCATAAAACCCTTGAAAAACTCACTATTACCCCTAAGAAAAAAAATTAAATTATATCATAAAGTTGAGAAGCATATTTCATTTCCATATATTTTTTTAAACTAAACATTCTTGGAATACTGAGAGAAATATTTGATATTAAATTAATCATGGAAACCTATAAAATAATATTGATAAATATTAAATTTTATTATGATATAAATAAGTAGTCATTCCATATGTGTTTTGAAAAATCATATTTCATGTTTGGAAGAAACGGGTATTTAACACATAAGTAAAACAATTAAATGGTTGATTTTAAAAAATTTAATTAAATATAATTATTTAAAAAATTAATTTGATAAACTATTTAACTACAAATTATAAAATTATTGAAATATTCAATATTACATGGATATGGAAGGAAAATAGTTTAACGATTTTTATATAACAATTTAAAATAAAATCCTATACCTTAAGTATCATCTATCTTTGTACATTCACTAAATCCTTAATGAAAAAATTATATTAGTTTTCTAAATACCCAATAACCTTTTTCATATTCATTTAGTTTTTATTATTCCTTTTATATCTTTTTTCCATTTTTTACGTAACAAAATTGTAAATATGACATTGTACAATTTTGGGTTCTTAGGTTGATAACCTCAAATCCACATTGGTGCAATAACTATGGTCAAATGGAATATGGTAAAATTATCTCTATAATCATAAAATTTTAATATTTTTCATATTTATACATTATATATACTTTTATAAAAAACCATTTATGGAATTTATGAAAAATTAAACATGGAATTTCATGGACATAGTAGTTCATCCATATGCATTAACAATGTTGTCATTTTTCTATCTAGTAAAATTGAAATAATGTATATCAAATATTATTATTAATAATAATAAATATTTTACCAAATTTATATTAATTAACTAGTTATATCCATATTTATATTATTGTAATATAAAACTGAAGAACCAATCCCATGGATTTGTGGAGGCTGTATTCCAAACGTACACATGAGAGACGTTATTAGTTTCCAATAATTGAAAAGTGAAATAATTTTAGTAATATATTATTTTAATATAATTAAATTTATTTAAAAAATATAATATTTATTTATTTATTTTTTATTCAATTTTACAAACCTTATTATCTGAGTTGAAAAAATAAAAAAAAATTCTACATGAACATGGTATTCGACATGTACGGGCAAGCAATGTATTCATTCTCATAAGGAAGAAATAGAGATGAAAAAGGGGTGTACCACAATAATTATACTTTTTATAAGGAATATAATTGTGTAATTATTCCAGTTATGGTTGAATTAAATTTTATTGAGGTATAATATGGTCAAATCTTGAAATATGTCTGTTAGTAATTATTATTTTTCCTAAGATAACTCCATTTATCTTGCTCTTTAATCCACCAATAATTGGTATTTCAAGATTTCCAAGATCTCTAAATTTGAGGAGGGGTATAGGGAGAAAATTTGGTTGGTATTTTATAAATTAGAGTCCACAAAATATGTGATTTATTGTGGATATGAGTTTGGCTTTTAAAAATGAGTGGAGTGGCACACATGTAATTATTTTTAGCAGTTATAAATTATAAAATCCTAATCACCTAATCTTGACCAAAAACTATACCTTTCAAATGATAAGCTGATATGGTTCTAAATAAAATAATATAGTAATAATTAAGAAGATATTTGGGGGCATTATCACATTGTTTTGAACTTATATAACTCTATTTACCCATCATTTTGTACCTAATGTTTTACCAAATATACCATTCAAAAAAAATTCACATATTCAAAAAACTCAATACCTGTTTGTTACAAATATGGAATCAATTTCTCAATATTTAGTTTATATAAAAGGGATAAATTATATTTAATATATGTTAACAAAATATAATGAAAACTAGTCTTAAAATAATTATGTTTCAAAGAATAAAAATGAACTTAAACTGGAATAATATATATGTTTGATTTGTGTGTTATTATTTTTATTATTCATAATAAATTTTATATTATGTTTATTTAAAAAACAAATCCATAATAGAATTGTAATTTTTATTTACTTGGTTTAATGAAAAAGAAAAATGTTTTTTAAAAATCAATATGTTTCATTATTCAATAAATATCAATATTTTCTTAAAAATCAAAAAGAAACATCCAATTTTATGTTAGATATGTATATTAAAATATTTTCATCATTTAAAATAAATTCAATTTCCAAAAAATAATTAAGACTTTTATTAAATATAACCATGTAATTCCTTCAATAAAATTAAATTAAAAATGTTATTCCTTTGTCGACTGAAATATTTTGTAAAATTTTATATAATGATATGATCAACATATATTCATAAACATTATACATAAAATTATAATGTTTTTTATTGATATGATTATCTAGGTTTTTAGACTCATATAATTAAAGACCCACAATAATTTTGGCTCAACTAAGCACAACATTGGTTAAAAAATCCCTTAATTATGGGTTACCATCATTAAAATCCTATTATTTTTATAAAATCAAATTGAGGTTAAAATAATATTTTATATATAATATATGTAAACAAAACCATCACTATGTGTGTATTCATTATATAAAAATGGTTTTGATCCAATAAACATGAGAATTACACCTTACACCAATTAGTAACCAAGAGTAAACTAGCTTCCATAGAAAATATATTTTAATAAATATAAAATTAATAATAAAGGTCTCACACCATGAATTATAATAGGAAATAATTCCATGAATTTATGACTAAAATTTATACATTGGAAAAAATCCATAATTAAATTCTCTTTCACTATTCATGGTGATAAAACAACAAAAAAGTGAAAAATTCAATTAATGGGCCCACATGAACCATAAATCAGAACCGCACACCCAAATTATATTATTGAACATATTTCTTATGAAAACATTACTATTATATGGTAAAAAATAATAATTAGAGGGGTAGAGAATTTTTATTTTTTATACATGAACAATAGTTACCAATACATCAATACATCACTTGTAGTTGAGGAAATATGGTGACAAAAAGGGTGGAATGGAATCTAGGAGCTGCAAGAGTAATATGGGAGAAAATATAAACCAAATAGGATTTATTTTTACAGGGGGGGAATTATAATTTCATTTTTTACATGATATATTATCTCATATAGATTGTCAACTAGTTTTACCATACTGTATGCCAACAACACATCCCTCAATGGTAAAGAAAATGGAGGCCTCATGGTTTTTTCAAAAAGTATACCATTATATGTTCCTTTGGTGAATATGGTGCTGTAAAAAATTAATAATGTTACACATTTTGGTTGCCTGGTTTTAAAAACCCTTCACAAATAAATCTCACACCTCTGATTTAAAGAATAAGATTAGCATGATAGGATCTCTTAATTTACAAAAACTTTGTATCAACCTAATTATGTGTTCAAATCCTCCATTAATATAATGATATGTCAAAAAAACCAAAAAATCTAATGAAACTGAATACATATATAAAATAATATAAAATATGGAGATGGTGTGTCAAAAGTATTCCCACCATCGCTCATTCTGTTCCAAAATGTCTTTTTAGAATAGTTCATTTGAGGAAATAACAAGATCAAAATTCCCTCTAAACACTAAAATTCATAGAAACCAAGGAATATTATGGAGTATCCATAAAATGGTAACAATATTAACATGTTGAATGATAAAAAAATAAATCATGTGGTTTAGAAAACATCATATCCTAACAAAAATTAAAGTACATCATCATCAATACAAATGTTGAGTACACAGTCACCAACCAGCCTTTTCCCAAATAGGTAATGCAAATAAAATCACTGGGTAGTTCCACACAACATCACATATAAATTAATGGATTTTTATTTTATAAAAGAAAATATAATTGGTGGTCATAAACTCCCAAATTCTCCTAGAAGAGCTGAATATTGTCATGATTTGGAAAAATAAACAAACCCCATGAATGATGATAACTCAATTAAGGGTCTCTGTCTCAAGGTAATTCTAAAATATTTTTGAGATAAAATAATAGGATACTATACACAATAGTTATTAAACATATCATTATTATTTAATCATTGGAAACATTAGTACCAAACGGGATAAAACTACAGAATGACCTTATAAGAAAGAATGATATAGAGTTAAATATTCCTCATTTAATGAATTCCAAAAAAATAATAAAAAGGTTTTATATTTGTGTTCAAGATATAATGAACCACATTTTACATATTAAAATAATGCATGTGTTAAAATTTTAACGCCCTGAACCCAGTTACCCAGATTCGGTGCATTATTACATAACATTGGCATGATCACAAAATATCATGTATCGAAATACCGAATAGTTTTGTATCCTTGTAAACATTAGATACATTCATAAATCATACATTATATCATAAAGTGAAAACCTACAACAACATAGTCTCCATATTCCACACTCATATCTACACAGACTGTCCATGTACGGTAGTCATAAAATACTTCTTCACATCTTGGTAAAAATAAAACATAGAAAGGGGTGAGATCAGATGCTCAATAAGGATAACAATATAGTGGAAAATTTCATGAATAATCTTAAATATTTACGACAATATAAAAATAAAACAAGATCCTTTTACAATTGACCTTCATCATAATATGGAAGAAATAAAATGAAATAATACCATTTAGTTATTCACATGGATATTTTACAAATCGAATATACACAAGCAATATCAATAACCTCTTTCATAATGATGGAATACATAACTCCAGACTATCATAACCACATAGTCAAGTCCTTGTTCGAAGACTACAAATAAGATTTTGTCAAGTCCTTTTTCCAACACACTAGTTTGTCTCATGAGACCTACCGATGCATCAAGGAGCTATTGTGGGATCCACCAGTCACTTACTATTTCCAATTCATTCTGCATATGAATAGGTTTAAACATAACATAAACATTTGTATTAAAACTAGAATACAAAATGTCAATACTTACTCTACAAACCATGAATGGTATAAAAATAACACATCCACAGTCAAACATATCGCAAAACATTAAATACAATAAGGTAGTTTTGTACCATAATAAATCAACTTCAAATAAGCTTAAAATCCATCAGAAGATGTTGAAAAAGATGAAATCAAAACTATTTTAGAGAAATATCTCTGTTTTAAAATCATTGAAAAGTCAGACATTTATAAAGGAAGTAATTTTAATGAGATTTTTGTATCAAAATGCCCCATACAACTTTAAAACATTTGAAAATAAATATTATTTCAAAACATTCATGTCCTTATAAATAAATCCTTAAAATCATTTTGACAACATGGACATTAATTAAGAATGATTTAGAAAGATAAATATTTAAAACATTTAAAATTATGAACTTGATAAAGAGTACCTTTCACAAATTCTTAAAATATTCATTTTGAAATCATTTAAAAGTAAAATAATTATAAAATAAAACATTTACTTTCAAAATATTCTTATAAGCTTGTAAGGGAAGCTTTGATGATTTTATAATGGCGGAAAATAGACGCACCCGCCGTATAAGTTAAAAAATAAGATTCTTAGCTTATTTCTGTAAAAAAGTTTTAAAAGGACCTTGTTTGGAAAAAGACGAAACGATTACTTCATAAAAATCTTATAAAAAGTCAAACAAGGGTATAAATTACTTTAACCCATATTCTGTTAAATAGTTTGAATGTTTTGAAATAAATTTTTAAGAAATATGGATGTGGATGATAAAGAGGTCCCACTAGATAATTACATATAAACAACCTCACATAATGAAGAGATTGTGAAATAAACCCTTACCATGTAATTTTTATTGTTCGAGGGTAGTTTAACCTCCTGTAAAATAGTTACATCATTGTTATTAAATTATAAAATAATCATATATATAAATATGATATCATATATGATCTTTCAATATTGCTTTTTAAATAATATTTTAGTATTATCCTCTTTTCAGGTGTTCACTTACTCGTTATATTTTATATGATTTGTTATTTAAGCCATGTTTTTTATCCATTGGATGTATCTTATTCAAATCCAGAATGATATCAAGTACTTAAACATTATTTTTAACCATAAAATGAATATTTGTCTTGAATAGATATGATGGGGAATGAATCTCATCACATTCGTGGAGACGGTAGTCTGTCCGTACGGACGAGCGACAATATCCTTCTTTTGATATTAAAATAATAGATAATTGGATGGTGTATCATATATAAAAAATCATTATCATGTTATAATTATAATTTACATGAATTAAACATCATTATTATACCCATCCAAAAAATAATGTATTTAATAACAATTACACCACGACGTGGAGACGGTAAGTCATACATATGCACGTATGGTGAAAAGTCAATGAATGGATGGATAGAATAATGAATATGGTTGTACCTTATTTATAAGAAAATCACAGTATATATAAGATACTTGAGTAATTAATTTAGAATTGAAATAACAAAGACAGATGAAGTGTAAGAAGATATGAACTTGAAAGAGGATGGTGAAAACATTACCTCTTCTTTGAGTTCTTCATTTTGATTTGATCAAAAGGGCTCCATAGGTTGGCATTCTGATCAAACTACAACCTCTAGGTTGAAGTGAGCGAAGTTTAGAGAATATTTGGGTAGGGGATAGCCAAACCAAATGTCTATGATGCTGTGAATTATAGAGAAAGGGAGTTCCCTTTTATAAGAGGGGTGAGGGGAACCTTATGAAGAACTCAAAATATTATTTTATAATAAATTTATATTGGGTTTATAATGCCTCCAAATTGATTTATTTCAATGGTTGGTATGGGTTTCAGTACACTCAACCAAAAGGATTTAGACAGGTTTGAGTCTCTTTATTAACCTTATCTTTTAGTTTTAACTCTTAGTTTATTAGTTTGACGTTTACGATGTCTTTTTGTATTTTTTATTAAATGGTTAATAAACATACTATATACATCCAAGAGAACCCCAAGTGGATAATTAAAGATAAAAATATAATTACATATGTCATTTGGATGAACCTTAGATTTTTAGAAATATAATACGAATTAATAATATAATATTTGTTTTAAAAACTCTTTTATGTCAATTTTGACACTTTGGTATTTTGTTTTTGCTAAATTCATAACCGCATTACTACATCGAACATAATTATTTTAATCAACCATAAAATGTCATATTAACCAATAAAATTCATGAAATTTATTAAATGTCTCAAATTATATTTACTTGGGTATTTATAATTTCAATTATTTTAAAATTTCACTAATAAGGTAATTACTGCATCATCATTGTATCATAAATAAATTAAATTATTTAATGTCTAAAAATTATAAATAAAATACAATTATGTAGGAAATCTTTTATCTTTCTAATTAATATTAATAATTGAATTTATCTTAAGTATAACCCTTAATTAAATTTTTTTAGTTATTATACATTGATTTTAACTCTTTTTACTCTTATTTGAATTATATAATAATAAATCTCCGAATATAATCCATGTCGACCTATATGATAATATTTTATTCCTAAGGTTTTTTTTGATCGAGATAAACTTATACAATAGAATTAGGACATGTGTTAGTGTAATAATAATATCATTTTTACCATTAATTACCTTATTTACATTTAAACGTGGTAAATAAAAGTAAAAACTTACTATTCATAAAAAATTATTTTTATCTTATTGAAACACATTTTACTCCTTGATATTAACCTTGTCTCTTGGATTTTAGAAATTCCTCTAACAGAAGTGGTAAAATTAATTTTTATATCATTTCAAAAATTCTCATAAGTGATAATTAAATGACGATGAAAAGTTCAATAAAATTTTTATATATCTAAAATTATTATAAACTGACTCCAATGAATTAAATTGAACTTATATAGTATTATTTATCTATTTTAACATAAAATAAATTTAAATAGAATAAATAATTATTTAAATAAAAATTCAGTTTTAAAATATAACTTAGTGTTTTTCACTAATCATTAAAAATTGAATGTTTTCATAAAAATACAAAATATTCACCCTAATCTAATTTTGATATTACAAATACAAAAAATAATTCCATTTTGAATGATAAAATTTATAAAATTTCAAAAATTTTGTATTACTATTCATAACGGTTAGTTTGATTTGTTGTGGTGTGTGTAAGAACTCGAAGTTGCGTACAACACACACTACTGTATTATTCAACGAGAAGCATACCGTGGAAGCATTTTGATGTTACAATATCCCCTCCTTCAATAAATTGCAACCTCACAATTTATGCTCGGTATTGGAAACTTGGGGTTGACATTTCAAATATCTTAGTTGAAATCCCAAATCGAAAAATGGATTAATAAGGCCTCTATTTAAAATAAAGAGTGGTAAGTATGAAGGATACAAAAAATAACACATACTAGGGTTAAATGTAAGAAAACATTGATAAAGAAGAGAAATATAACCATCAATATCTCATGGAGAGTGGTATAGAACATGGTTATGAAAAGGCCAACAATCACAAAGCCATAAATTTTTGATGATCTAAGGTACCATCTAGGACAACGTTTTTGTGGTATGTTCCTTTTCATAATGTTTAGGAATTTATTTATGGGATTGGATAAGTTCATAAGGAGATATACTTACTTTATAATTATAGTTTTATAGATTAATAAATTTCTACCACAATCTCATCTTTCACTCCAAAACATAACACAATTCAAAAATACTCTATTTATCATAATCGTATAGGGTTCCAAATAAAATGAATTTATAATTCACATATCAGAACCATTAAAAAAAGAAACTACATTATACCATCCAGGAACTTCACGTAGTCTAGTGGTAGGAGATAAATCCCAATCACACTTATGGTTGTGGGTTTGATTCCCAATGATTTGTCCAACGCTACGAGTTGTCACACGGTATTCGTGTTGTCTTTTTGTAAAAATACAAAAATAACCATACAAACATAATCCTTTCAAACCTTTTGACTTATCCAAAATACTATTATCCAAACTCACAGTCCGAAATTTATTAGGAAGTTAAACACAATGAAGATCCTTTTTTCCATGTAATAAAATGTGAACACCTTCATCATGTATTATTTTAAAACATGGTAACATCCTGAATTACCGTAAAACCTTATTGATTACATTCATTCTCCATTATAATTTTTAGAATACTGAATATACTCCATCATTCAAAAAATGTTATAAACTCCAACGATGATAAATCATTAATCGGTTTCTAGGTATTCAAGAATATCCAATATAATTTATTCATATCAACCATCTCTTATTCCAAAATCACTACAACATTATCGAGACCATATTAAGTATTACCTCTCCTTCAACAATGCATTTTATAAAAAGTGTAGCTCACTATTAAGTCACTTTTCATAGAACCATATAATCTTAATTCTTAAATCTAGTAGTATTGTAGTACAATCCTTATCTATATCCATAATTCATATAACAAGAATATTGTTGATACAACACTTAAATGAAATAATGGTATAATAACAACCTAAGAACTGTAACTCCCCGACCCCAGTTACCCAGAGTCGGTGCATTATTACATAACATTGGCATGATCACAAGAAAGATCAAATCTCGAAAGACCGATTGGTTTAGTAGTCTTGGAAACACTAGATATATTCATAAGTCTTACATTACATCATAAAATGAAAAACTACTACAACAACATATTATCTCCATAATCCACACTCATATCCCCACATAATATCCCTACAGGTCATTCATAATTTACTTCTTCACTTCCTGGGAAAAATAAAACATAGAAATGGGGTGAGCTCAAATGCCCAGTAAGGATAACAATATAGCGGAAGCTTTCATAAATAAGAATAAACATTTAAGGCAATTTATAACTAAAACATAAGACTTTTAAACTTGAACTTTTAACATAGTATGGCATAAATAAAATGAAATAATGCCATTTACTTATTCACATGGTTATTCTACTAATCCAATAATCACATTCAAAATCAATAACCACTTTCTTAATGATGGAATGCATAATGCTAAACTTTAATTTCTTTTCAAGGCCTCGTCCCAAGACCTTGGGGCTAACTGTAACAGGAACCCAACCCGGAGTGCCTCTAATAACCGGACACCAACCCGGAGTGCCTCTAATTATCGGACACCAACCCGGAGTGCCTCTAATAACCGGACACCAACCCGGAGTGCCTCTAATAACCGGAGACCAAACCAGAGGGCTTACTTTTACCAGTCCCTAACCTGGAGGGCTTAATTTTACCAGTCCCCAACCTGGAGGGCTTACTTTAACCAGTCCCCAACCTGGAACATACTTGTCCAACACATTCATATGAAGTAAAGGTTGAAATATGATATAAACATTCTTATTGGAACTAGCATACGAAATGTCATTCCTTTACTCATAAACCATGAATTCTATATAAATGACACATCTACAGTCAAACATATCACAAAACTTCATTACAATATGGAAGTTTTAAATCATAATAAATCAACTTCAAATAATCTTAAAATCCAACAAAGGATGTTGACATAGATGAAAATGTTTTTTTAAAAATTATTAAGAGAAATATCCCTTTTTCATGAAAACATTTTAATGTTACACAATTTAGAAAGTAAGGCATTTAAATACATTTTTGAATCAAAGTGTCCCATACCACTTTGAAACTTTTGAAAGGAATTAACACTTTTAAAACATTCATTTTCATATAAATAAATCCTTACAAACTATTTTGAAAACGTGGACATAAATGAGGATATTTAGAAGAATAAATATTTAAAACATTTAAAATGATGTTTTAGTAAAAGTTCCCTTAGAAATAATCCCTTTGAAAACTCTTTTATGAAATATGGACATGGATAGTAAATATGTCCCTGTAGATAATTATGTAAAGACAACCTCGGATATTAAAGAGATTGTGAAGTAAACCCTTATAAATTTGGTAACTTATGAAACATACAACCCATGAAAGAGGTATCATACAATGAAAATGTAAATACACATATGGTAAAGTGTATTACACAAAGAATACAATTATGGGCATTACATAGACCACACAAAAGATAATAGTGGAAATATGGCATGAATCTCACGGAAATAAAGAGTGAGATGAAAACCCCTTACCACGTTAATCAGCTGAGTCGTATGGACAAAAGTTAATAACCAAAAAATTATTTACAGAATAACATGAATATAAAGATAATCATGATAATATATATCAAATTCCAGTACACAATACACCACTTTCAATAATTTAGTGGCGAATAATGGAAATCTCACGGAATTGAATGTGAGATAAGAAAATCCCTTACCTTGTACTTTTCATTGGTTGGGGTAGGTTAACCTCCTGTATAATGGTGAAATAATTGTTACTAAATTATACAAGAATCATATACATTAATATGATATCATATATGATCTTTTAATATCGATTTATAATAATATCTTAGTATTATCGTTGTTTCGGGTGTTAACTTACGTGTTTTCTTTTATATTTTTTGTTACGTAAGACATTTTTGTAAAGGATAGGTTGTATATTATTCATATCCAGAATGATATCAAGTCCTTAACATCATTTTTAAATCATCAAATGATAATTATACTTAAATGGATACGATGGAGAATGAATCTCATCGCGTTCGTGGAGACGGTAGTCCGTACGTACGCACGAGCGACAATATCATTCTTTTGATATTAAAATAAAATATAAATGGATGGTATATAATATATACAGAATCATTAACATGTTATATTTATTATTTACATGAGTTACACATCATTATTATACCAATCCAAATAATAATATATTGAATAACAATTACACCACGACGTGGAGACGGTAAGCCGTACGTACGCACGTATGGTGACATGTTATTCAAAGGGTGGATAGAATACTGAATATGGTTGTACCATATTTATAATAACATCACAGTATATGTGAGATACTGGAGTTATTATTTTAGAATGGTAAGAACAAAGGAAGAAGAAGTGGAAGATGAAATGAACTTAGAAAAGGGTGGTGAAAACATTACCTCTTCTTCGGGTTATTCCTTTTGATTTGATCAAAAGGGCTCCTTAGGTTGGCTATCTGATCAAACTAAGGCCTATAGGTTGTATTGAGGGATGTTGGGAGAGTATTTGGACAGAGTTTGGCCGAACCAAAAGGCTTTTAAGGTGTGAAGAAATGAGAAGGAGGAGTGCCCTTTTATAAGAGGGGTGAGGGGCACCTTTGGAAAAGCTAGAAATATTAATTTATAATAAATTCATATTCGGTTTCTAATGGCTCCAAAGTTCATTATTCAAAGGTTAAGGTTGGGATAGGTCGAAAACCACTCATCCAATAGAATTTAGACAGGTTTGGGTACTTATATTAACCTTATCTTTAAGTATTAACTCTAAGTTAATTAGTTTCACTTTTACAATGTCTCTTTGTATTTTTATATAATATGGTTAATAAAATTACTACATACATCCAAGAGACCCCCAAGTGGTCCATTAATGAAGAAACTATCATGAAATAAGTCTCTTGGCCGAACCTTAGATTTTTAGGAATTTAATATCAATTAATAATATAATATTTGTTTTAAGAACTCTTTTATGTCAATTTTGACACTATTCAATAGTTGATTTTTGTGAAACTCATAAAAGATTTATTACTTCAAACAAAGTCAAATAAATCAATCCTAATATATCATATTATCCTATAAAATTAGTTTAATTCATTAAAAGTTTCGTATTACATTTATTTGGGTATTTATAATATCAATTATTTTAATTTTTCCCTATTATAGTAATTACTGGATCATCATTGTGTCATAAATAGAATACATTATTTAATGTCTAAAAATTATAAATAAAATATCATTATGTAGGAAATCTTTTTATATTTCTAATGAATATTTATAATCTAAAATCCAACATATATAACCCTATGTAACAATTGTTTTTCTAAAAGATATATGCTTGTGTCATTTTTGTATTCATTTTAACTTAATTAAAATAAAGTGTCATTATCACTTACAAGTGGATCCATGGGGTCCCAAAATCGACCCAAAGATTCCCATGGTCGACCATGTATCAACCAATAGTGTTAAGAGACGTTTTAGGGTAATTTAGTATTATTATAATATTATTTTTAACCCTTATTTACCAGATTTACCCTTAACCATGGTAAATAAAATATTTACCGCAGTAATTATTCAAAATGTCTAAAAATAAAAGATAACTATTTACACAATTTGAAAATCATGATTCCAAATATGGAATCCATTTTCCTAAATTCAAAACACAGAAGTGGCAGAAATAAATTAAAAATTAATTCCTGCTGTCAAAACAAAAAGCGTGTTTTTAAGAGATAATAACTATCAAAAGATTGACACTTGTTTATGTTCGGTTTAATTGTAAAATTATGTCCAATGAGCAACATTATATTAAATGGTAAAAATATATTCTAAATATACATTAAAACCAGTCAAATTCATAATTTATCACTATTAATTATTTTGATTAAAAAAGTTGTTTTTAATTAAAATTTAGTAATTTTCACTATTCATCGAAATATGAAAGTTATCCGAAAAGTACCAAAATTTCACCTTAGGCTAAATTCGATATTATGAATCCAGAAATGAAGTCCATTTTAAAATATAAAATATATATAATTTCTAAAATTAGGTATTACTATTCATAACGGCTAATTTGATTGGTTGTGGTGTGTGTTAAAACTCAAGGTTGCGTACAACACACGCTACTGTATTATTAAAAGAAAGCGTACCGTGGAAGCTTGGGATGTTTCATTTTAAATTTTTGATGTCCCCATTTAGTCAAAAAGTTTAAAATATTGTATTTAAAAAGGGTTCACTATTAAAAGTTGATAAAAGTGCAATACTGAAAATGAATTTGTTCTTGCATTATATCTAAGAAACTCATAATATGCATTCTAAAATTATAAGGATTATATAAAGTTTAAAATTTAGATAATACTATTCATAACCTCTTTTGAATGGATTTTTTTTGTAAGTAATGGTGTGATTGAACTCGGTGTTGCGTGTAGTGCAAGTTATTGAATTATTTTGACGAAATAACACACTATGAAATCTTGGGGTGTTACATTCTCCCCTCCTTCAATAAATTGCGTCCTCGCAATTTCAAATTGTTCTTCGAAAATAAAAGGATGAAAATATAAAATATATTTGTGGGAAAACCCACATCGGGAAATGAATTAATGAGGCCTCTATTTAAAATAAAGAGTCGAAAGTATGAAGATTACCGAAAATAACACATACTAGGGTTCCATGTTGGAAAATATGGATATGGAAGAAAAATCTAACCATCAATTATCTGATGGAGAGTGGTAGAGAACATGGCTATGAAAAGGCCAACAATCCCAAAGCCATAAATTAGTGATGATTTAAGGTACCATCTAGGAAAACATTTTTTTTTCTAAGTTGCTTTTCATAATATTGAGGAATTTATTTATGAGATTGACTAAGATCATAAGGAGATATACTTACTTTATAATTAGAGTTTTATCCATTAATAAATTTCTACCACAAACTCATATTTCACTCTAAAAGATAATAGAATGTAAAAAAATTCTATTTATACTATTCGTATAGGGTTCCAAAATAAACGAATTTATAATTCATCTACATGATATTTTAAGAAAATCTACGTTTTTTAATCCAGGACATCTCATGGGCCAGTGGTAGGTGATACACCCTTGTCTCCCTTCGGTGGCGGGTTCAAGTCTCGCAGCCTTGCCGGACGCGACGGGTTGCCGCCCGACCTCCGGGTTGTCCTTTTATGGCAATCCAAAATAATCCAAACTAGAACTATCCAAAATACTTCTGTCCAAACTCACAGTCTAACATTTATAAGGAAGGTAAACATAATATAGATCCTTTTTACCCCGTAATAGCATATGAATACCTTCATCATGTATTACCATATTCCTTATTGATTACATTCATGCTCCCTTATTCCATATAGAATGCTGTATATACTTCATTAATCCAAAAATGTTTTAAACCCCAACAATGATGGAATATACAAATCATTAATCAGTTCCAAGGTAGTCAAGAATATCCAATATAATTTATCCAAAACAATCACATATTATTCCAAAATCACTACCTCAGTATCAGAACTATATTATGATTTATCATTCTCTCAACCATATATTTTCCAAAAATTTATCCTTCTATTGAGTCACATTTCTTTGTTCCACACAATCTCAAGTCCTTAATGAAATAGTACTGCAGTACAATCCTTATATACTCCATAATTATTATAACAAGTACATTGTTGATACAACACTCAATTGACATAATCAACATAAGAACTCTAATCATTCCTCTTCATCTGTGGTAGTATCATAACTTGATTATTTTCCAATAACATCATTTGTGGCATAGTCTGATGACTGGGACATAGGTTCGCGTACTGTCAAAACTCCTTGCAAATGAAGCATTGTACATTTGAAACCATTTTCTTACCCTTGCAGTCACGTACTTTGTGCCCTTTTCCTCCACACTTATAAAAAACTCTCATTCCTTTTAGGAAAGTTCCATGGTGTTTCTTTCCACAGTTACCACATATGGGAAAATTCTTCTTTTCCCTCTTCCCTTTATCCATCTTTCTCTCTTCCATCCTTTTCTTCTCTTGCTTCCCTTCAAAGCCATAGGACTCAGTAAACTCTTTACTTATCTTATCAACACATGATATTATTTCTTCAAGTGATGATAATACATGGGAGACTATTTCTCTTCTAAATTCTAGCTTAAGACCATGAAAGATATGATCCTTCCTTCTCTTTGGATCATGTGCATTTCTGGAGTTCTCATTCCTTCTACTGGGCGCCATTTCTAAACAATGGCATACACTAGATCAGTTTATGAATCAAAATACATAATCCCATACTTATAAAACACTTAACATAAATTGAACTATTTATGGATATAATCCATAATCATAAAAATGTCTCCTTTGAGGATGTATATACTCATAAACCCTTCATAATGATTTGTAACGAAAATGAGAGTTATCCTAAGCATATCCCCCGGGAGTGTCGTAACCAAGAGTGCAGCAAGGCCCGTTGTCGTGCACCAGTTCCCGTTCGAGTCTAGCTCAAAGCGGTGTTTTCGGGTTTTACCGCTAGGTACATCTGCGCCAGAGCCGCCTCTAGCTGCTCGTATCCAGACATGGATGTATTGGTCGGAAAACTCACAAAATCTCTACAATACCAAAATTCTAGGAAGTTCTTCTACACTAATCCTCAAAGTTCATATTAGTTCTACATTCTCTAATCAGAGTTTATCTAAATCTATCTTCCACGGTTTGTACTAAACTTCCTCTGATACCAACTGTAACGCCCCGACCCCAGTTACCCAGAGTCGGTGCATTATAACATAACATTGGCATGATCACAAGAAAGATCAAATCTCGAAAGACCGAGTGGTTTAGTAGTCTTGGAAACACTAGATATTTTCATAAGTCTTACATTACATCATAAAATGAAAAACTACTCTAACAATATATTGTCTCCATAATCCACACTCATATCCCCACATAATATCCCTACAGGTAATTCATAATTTACTTCTTCACTTCCTGGGAAAAATAAAACATAGAAATGGGGTGAGCTCAAATGCCCAGTAAGGATAACAATATAGTGGAAACTATCATAAATAAGAATAAACATTTAAGGCAATGTATAACTAAAACAAAAGCCTTTTAAACTTGAACTTTTAACATAGTATGGCATAAATAAAATGAAATAATGCCATTTACTTATTCACATGGTTATTCTACTAATCGAATAATCACATGAAAAATCAATAACCACTTTCATAATGATGGAATGCATAATGCTAAACTTTAATTTCTTTTCAAGGCCTCGTCCCAATACCTTGGGGCTAACTGTAACCGGAACCCAACCCGGAGTGCCTCTAATAACCGGACACCAACCCGGAGTGCCTCTAATAACCGAAAACCAACCCGGAGTGCCTCTAATAACCGGACTCCAACCCGGAGTGCCTCTAATAACCGGAGACCAAACCGGAGGGCTTACTTTTACCAGTCCCTAACCTGGAGGGCTTACTTTTACCATTCCCCAACCTGGAGGGCTTACTTTAACCAGTCCCCAACCTGGAACATACTTGTCCAACACATTCATATGAAGTAATGGTTGAAATATAATATAAACATTCTTATTGGAACTAGCATACGGAATGTCAATACTTTACTCATAGACCATGAATGCTATAAAAATGACACATCTACAGTCGAACATGTCACAAAACTTCATTACAATATGGAAGTTTTAAATCATAATAAATCAACTTCAAATAATCTTAAAATCCAACAAAGGATGTTGACATAGATGAAAATGTTTTTTTAAAAATTATTGAGAGAAATATCCCTTTTTCATGAAAACATTTTAATGTTACACAATTTAGAAAGTAAGGCATTTAAATACATTTTTGAATCAAAGTGTCCCATACCACTTTGAAACTTTTGAATGAAATTAACACTTTTAAAACATTTATTTTCATATAAATAAATCCTTACAAACTATTTTGAAAACGTGGACATAAATGAGGATATTTATAAGAATAAATATTTAAAACATTTAAAATTATTTTTTAGTAAAAGTTCCCTTATAAATAATCCCTTTGAAAACTCTTTTATGAAATATGGACATGGATAGTAAATATGTCCATGTATATTCTTATGTAAAGACAACCTCGGATATTAAAGAGATTATTAAGTAAACCCTTATCAATTTGGTAACTTATGAAACATACAACCCATGAAAGAGGTATCATAAAAAGAAAATGTAAATACACATAAGGTAAAGTGTATTACACAAAGAATACAATTATGGGAATTACATACACCACACAAAAGATAATAGTGGAAATATGGCATGAATCTCACGGAAATAAAGAGTGAGATGAAAACCCCTTACCACGTTAATCAACTGAGTCGTATGGCCAAAAGTTAATAACCACCAAATTATTTACAGAATAACATGAATATAAATATAATCATGATAATATATATCAAATACCAGTACACAATACACCACTTTCAATAATTTAGTGGCGAATAATGGAAATCTCACGGAATTGAATGTGAGATAAGAAAATCCCTTACCTTGTACTTTTCCTTGGTTGGGGTAGGTTAACCTTCTGTATAATGGTGAAATAATTGTTACTAAATTATACAAGAATCATATACATTAATATGATATCATATATGATCTTTTAATATCGATTTATAATAATATCTTAGTATTATCGTTGTTTCGGTTGTTAACTTACGTGTTTTCTTTTATATGTTTTGTTACGTAAGAAATTTTTGTAAAGGATAGGTTGTATATTATTCATATCCAGAATGATATCAAGTCCTTAACATAATTTTTAAATCATCAAATGATAATTATACTTGAATGGATACGATGGAGAATGAATCTCATTGCGTTCGTGGAGACGGTAGTCCGTACGTACGCACGAGCGACAATATCATTCTTTTGATATTAAAATAAAATATAAATGGATGGTATATAATATATACAGAATCATTAACATGTTATATTTATTATTTACATAAGATACACATCATTATTATACCCATCCAAATAATAATATATTGAATAACAATTACACCACGACGTGGAGACGGTAAGCCGTACGTACGCACGTATGGTGACATGTTATTCAAAGGGTGGATAGAATACTGAATATGGTTGTACCATATTTATAATAAAATCACAGTATATGTGAGATACTGGAGTTATTATTTTATAATGGTAAGAACAAAGGAAGAAGAAGTGGAAAAAGAAATGAACTTAGAAAAGGGTGGTGAAAACATTACCTCTTCTTCGGGTTATTCCTTTTGATTTGATCAAAAGGGCTCCTTAGGTTGGCTATCTGATCAAACTAAGGCCTCTAGGTTGTATTGAGGGATGTTTGGAGAGTATTTGGGCAGAGTTTGGCCGAACCAAAAGGCTTTGAAGGTGTGAAGAAATGAGAAGGAGGAGTGCCCTTTTATAAGAGGGGTGAGGGGCACCTTTGGAAAAGCTAGAAATATTAATTTATAATAAATTCATATTCCGTTTCTAATGGCTCCAAAGTTAATTATTCAAAGGTTAAGGTGGGGATAGGTCTAAAACCACTCATCCAATAGAATTTAGACAGGTTTGGGTACTTATATTAACCATATCTTTAAGTATTAACTCTAAGTTAATTAGTTTCACTTTTACAATGTCTCTTTGTATTTTTATATAATATGGTTAATAAAATTACTACATACATCCAAGAGACACCCAAGTGGTCCATTAATGATGAACCTATCATGAAATAAGTCTCTTGGCCGAACCTTATATTTTTAGGAATTTAATATCAATTAATAATATAATATTTGTTTTAAGAACTCTTTTATGTCAATTTTGACACTATTCAATAGTTGATTTTTGTGAAACTCATAACAGATTTATTACTTCAAACAAAGTCAAATAAATCAATCCTAATATATCATATTATCCTATAAAATTAGTTTAATTCATTAAAAGTTTCATATTACATTTATTTGGGTATTTATAATATCAATTATTTTAATTTTTCACTATTATAGTAATTACTGGGTCATCATTGTGTCATAAATAAAATACATTATTTAATGTCTAAAAATTATAAATAAAATATAATTATGTGTGAAATCTTTTTATCTTTCTAATGAATATTTATAATCTAAAAGCCAACATATATAACCCTATTTAACAATTGTTTTTCTAAAAGATATATGCTTGTGTCATTTTTGTATTCATTTTAACTTAATTAAAATAAAGTGTCATTATCACTTACAAGTGGATCCATGGGGTCCCAAAATCGACCCATAGATTCCAATGGTCGACCATGTATCAAAAAATAGGGTTAAGACACGTTTTAGGGTAATTTAGTATTATTATAATATTATTTTTAACCCTTATTTACCGGATTAACCCTTAACCATGGTAAATAAAATATTTACCGCAGTAATTATTCAAAATGTCTAAAAATATAAGTTACCTATTTACACAATTTGAACATCCTGATTCCAAATATGGAATCCATTTTCCTAAATTCAAAACACAGAAGTGGCAGAAATTAATTTAAAATTAATTCCTGCTGTCAAAACAAAAAGCGTGTTTTTAAGAGATAATAACTATCAAAAGATTGACACTTGTTTATGTTCAGTTTAATTGTAAAATTATGTCCAATGAGCAACATTATATTAAATGGTAAAAATATATTCTAAATATACTTTAAAACCAGTCAAATTCATAATTTACCACTATTAATTATTTTGATTAAAAAAGTTGTTTTTAATTAAAATTTAGTAATTTTCACTATTCATCGAAATATGAAAGTTATCCGAAAAGTACCAAAATTTCACCTTAGGCTAAATTCGATATTCCGAATCCAGAAATGAAGTCCATTTTAAAATATAAAATATATATAATTTCGAAAAGTAGGTATTACTATTCATAACGGCTAGTTTGATTGGTTGTGGTGTGTGTTAAAACTCAAGGTTGCGTACAACACACGCTACTGTATTATTCAAAGAAAGCATACCGTGGAAGCTTGGGATGTTTCATTTTAAATTTTTGATGTCCCCATTCAGTCAAAAAGTTTAAAATATTGTATTTAAAAAGGGTTCACTATTAAAAGTTGATAAAAGTGCAATACTGAAAATGAATTTGTTCTTGCATTATATCTAAGAAACTCATAATATGGATTCTAAAATTATAAGGATTATATAAAGTTTAAAATTTAGATAATACTATTCATATCCTCTTTTGAATGGCTTTTTTTTGTAAGTCATGGTGTGATTGAACTCGGTGTTGCGTGTAGTGCAAGTTATTGAATTATTTTGAAGAAATAACACACTATGAAATCTTGGGGGGTTACAAGAACACTAGTCAATCTTCTTCATTTTAGGTAGTATAATAACTTTATTATTATCCAATAGAATCATTTGGGGCATACTCTGATGATTTGGAAATTGGTTCACGTATTGTCACAATTCCTTATAGATGAAGCATTGTACATTTGAAACCTTTTTCATAACCTTGCAGTCACGTACTTGGTGTCCTTTTTCTCCACCCTTATAAAAAACTCCCATTACCTTCAGGGAAGTTCCAGGGTGTTTCTTTCCATAGTTATCACATATGGGAAAATTCTTCTGTTCCTATTTCATTTTATCTATATTTCTCTTTTCCATCTTTTTCTTCTCTTGCTTCCCTTCAAAGCCATAAGACTGAGAAAATTTTTTACTTATCTTATTAACACATGACACAATTTCTTAAAATGTAGAGAAAATAAGAGATACTATTTCCCTTTTTAATGATTTATAAATATGGTGGAAGATAAAATACTTCTTAATCTTTAGATCATATGTTTTCTTATAGTTCACATTCCTTCTACTGGGTGCTATTTCTATATAATGGCATACACTAGATTAGTTTATGAATTGAAATACAAAATTACAAACATGTAAAAAATAAAACATAAATTGAACTATTTATGGAAATAATCTATAATCCTAAAAATGTTTTCTTTTAGGACTTATATACTCATAAACCATTCATACTGGTTTTTAAAAAAAATGATAATTATCCTAAGCATAACCCCTAGGAGTGTCGTAACATAGAGTGTAGCAAGGCCCATTGTCGTGCACCAGTTCTCGTTCTAGTCTAGCTCAAAGTGGTGTTTTTGGGTTTTACCCCTTGGTACAAGTGTGCCATAGCATCCTCTACCTTCTCGTATCCAGACTGAGATGTATTGCTCGGAATACTCACAAAATCTCTACAATAAATTTTTTTAGGAAGTTCTTCTATACTAATCCCCAATGTCAATCTTAGGGATATGTTCTCTAATTAATGTTTATATAAATCTAGCTTCAAAGGGTTGTACTCAACTTTCTTTGATACCAACTATAATTCTCCAACCCCAGTTATCCAGAGTCAGTGCATTATTACATAAAATTGGAATGACCACAAATGATCGAGTCTCGAAGGATAAATTAGTTTAATTTCCTTGGAAACACCACATTCATTTATAAGTCATACTTTACATCATAAAATGAAAAAATAAAACAACATAGTCTCCATAGTCCACACTCATATACCCTCGGACTATCCCTATAGGTCAGTCATAATATTCTTTTTCACATACTAGGAAAAATAAAACATAGAAAGGGGTGAGCTCATATGCTCAGTAAGGATAACAATATAATGGAAAATTTCATAAATAATCTTAAACATTTAAGTCAATGATTAACCTAAAAAAGAGAGTTTTAAACTTAATATTCAACATAATATGGCAGAAATAAAATGAAATAATTTTATTTACTTATTCACATGGATATTCTACCAGAGAAATAATCACATGAAATATCAATAACCACATTCATAATGATGGAGTGCTTAATGCCAGACTATCAAAACCACATAGTCAAGGCCTTGTTCCAAGACTACAAATAAGAATTTGTCAAGG
The DNA here is from genome assembly GCA_963277665.1 of Viscum album. NCBI lineage: Eukaryota > Viridiplantae > Streptophyta > Magnoliopsida > Santalales > Viscaceae > Viscum > Viscum album. The sequence goes on from OY728131.1 coordinate 138,563,289, forward strand.
CCTTGTTCCAAGACACTAGTTTGTCTCCTGATACCTACTGATGCATTGAGGAGCTATAGCAGCCTCCACCTATCACTTACTATGTCCAATGCATTGCTCATATGAACAGGTTTAAACATATCATAACCATCCATATTAAAACTACCATACAAAATTTCAATACTTTTTCTCGATAAACAATGAATGGTATAAAAATAACACTTCCACAGTCAAACACATAACAAAAACATCAATACAATATGGATGTTTTGTATCATAAAAAATAAACTTCATATAATATTAAAATCCATAAAAGGATGTTTACATAGATGAAATAAAATCTATTTGAGAGAAATATCTCTTTTTAAAAATCATTGAAAAGTCGCACGTTTATAAAGGAATTAATTTAAAAGAGATTTTTGATTAAAAGTGTCCCATAACAATTTGAATCTTTTGAAAAGAAATATCATTTAAAAACACTAATTTCCATATAAATAAATCCTTAAAATCATTCTGAATGCATGAAAATTAATTAAAAATAATTAGAAAGATAAAGTTTTAAAACATTTAAAATTCTGATCTTGATAAAGAGTACATTTCAAAAATTCTTAAAATGTTAATTTTAAAACCATTTAAAAGTCAAATAATTATAAAAATAAAAAATTTACATTAAAAATATTATTATAAGCTTTTAAGGAATCTTCGACCTATTTATCACAAGGTAAAATAGCCGCACCTGCCGTAAAAGTTAAAAAAAGACAGTTTTACCTTAATTCTGTCGAAAATGTTAAAAAGTACCTTGTTTAGAATAAGATGTACATATTACTCTATAAACATCTTATAAAAATTAAAAAAGGGTATAAATTACTTTAACCCATATTCTGTAAACTAGTAACAATGTTGTGAAATACATTTTTGAGAAACAGGGATGTGGATGATAAATAGGTACCAGTAGATAATTACGTATAAACAACCTCAAATAATGAACATATTGTGAAATAAACCCTTACCTTGTACTTTTACTTGGTTGAGGGTAGGTTAACATCATTTAAAAAAGTTAACTCATTTTTATTAATTTATACAATAATCATATACATAAATATGATATCATATATGATCTTTTAATATTGCTCTGTTAATAATATTTTAGTATTATTGTCTTTTTAGGTGTTCACTTACTCATTTTATTTTATATGTTTTGTTACATATGTTGTGTTTGTTATCTATAGGTTGTACCTTATTCATATCCATAATGATACCAAGTCCTTAAACAATATTTTTAATCATCAAATGAAAATTAGTCTTGAATGGATATGATAGGGAATGAATCTCATCTCGTTCGTGGAGATGGTAGTCCGTACGTATGCACGAGCGACAATATCATTATTTTGATATTAAAATAATATATAATTGGATGGTGTATCATGTAAAATAATCATTATCATGTTATATGTATTATTTACATGAATTACACTACATTAATATACCCATCCAAATAATAATGTATTGAATAACAATTACCCCCCGACATGGAGACCGTAAGTTGTATGAACGCAGGTATAGTTAAATGTCATTCAAAGGATGGATAGAATATTGAATATGGTTGTAACATATTTATAATAAAATCATAGTATATAGAAGACACTTTAGAAATTATTTTAGAATTGAAATAACAAAGAAAGAAGAAGTTGAATAAGAAAGGAACTTGAAAGAGGGCGGTGAAAACATTACCTCTTCTTTAGGTTCTTCCTTTTAATTTGATCAAAATGGATCCATAGGTTGGATTTCTGATCAAACTAAGCCCTCTTGGTTTATTTGAGGGAATTTGAGAGAATTTTTGTGTAGGGGTTGGCCGAGCCAAAACGGTTTTAAGGTGTGAATTAGAGAGAAGGGGGGGGGGTACACTTTTATAAGTGGGGTGAAGGGCACCTTAGGAAAAACATAACATTTTATTTTATAATAAATTCATATTCGGTTTATAATGGTCCCAAATTGATTTATTCGAGGATAAGGTGGATATGGGTCGATATAAACTCAACCAATTGGTTTTATAAAGGTTTGTGTCACTTTATTAACCTTATCATTTAGTTTTAGATCTTAGTTAATTAGTTTGACATTTACCATGTCACTTTGTATTTTTATATAATATGGTTAATAAACATACTATATACTTCCAATCAAACCCCAAGTGGTTCATTAATGATAAACCTATAATTATATAAGTCTTTTGTCTGATAATTAAATTTTTAATAATAGAATATGAATTAATAATATAATATTTGTTTTAAAAACTCTTTTGTGTCAATTTTGACACTATTTGGTATCTTGTTTTTTCTAAATTTATAGAAGAATTTTTTATTCAAAACTAAATCATTTAATCAACCTTGTCATGTCATATTAACCTATAAAATTCGTGTAATTCATTATAAGTCTCATATTATATTTATTTGGGTATTTATAATAATGATTATTTTAATATTTCACTAATAAGGTCATTACTACATCATCATTGTGTCATAAATAAATTAAATTATTTACTGTCCAAAAATTAGAAATAAAATATTATTATGTAGGAAATAGTTTTACCTCTCTAATTAATATTCATAATTGAATTTAACTTATCTATATCTCTATATTAAAAAAAATTTATATATTAAACATTGATTTTAACTCTTTTAACTCTTCTTTGAATTATATAATAATAAATGTCCTAATCTAATCCAAGTGGACCAAAATGATACTATTTTATTGCTAATTTTGTTTTGGGTAGAGAAAAAGTTGTTCAATATAATTAATACATGTTTTGGGGTAATAATAATATCATTTTACCCTTAATTACCTAATTTACATTAAACAGTGGTAAATAAAAGAAAAAAAAGTTACTATTTGCCCAAAATAATATTTATCTTATTGAACCACATTTTACTCCTTGAGATTAACCATATCTCTATGATTTTTGAAATTCCACTCACATAAGTTGTAAAATTTTGTTTTATGTGAATTTAAAAATTCTCCTAGGAGATGGGTAAAAGACGATGAAAAGTTCAATAAAAGTTTTATATATCTAAAATTATTATAAACCGACTCCAATGAATTACATTGAAATTATATATATATTATATATCTATTTTTACCTAAAATAAATTTAAATGAAATAAATAATTATATAAATAAAAATTTAGTTTTAAACTATGACTTTGTGTTTTTCACTATTCATGAAAAAATGAATTTTTTCGAAAAAATACCAAAAATTCACCCTAAGCTAATTTCGATATTCCGAATTCAAAAATAAAGTACATTTCGAAAGACAGAATTTATAAAATATCAAAATGTGGATATTTCTATGCATTATGGCTGGTTTTATTGGTTGTGGTGTGTGTTAGAACTTGAAGTTGCGTACAACACACACTGCTGTATTATTCAAAGAGAAGCGTACCGTGGAAGCTTGTATAAATAAATAACTACTATATGTATGAAAAAATTGGGGGAAGGAACATTTAGGGAATTTTCTACAAGGAAGTTGAATCCTTTACAAGTGTACAGTATATTGATATATAGCTCAAAATTATCATTGATATTTAATGCCTCAACATATCAATTCCAATAAAAAATTAAATGTGGTGAAGTTACATCATATCATACAATGATTCAAATATACGGGGGATATACATTTCACTAATCAATTTCAAAATCATAATGTAATGGAGGGAATTCAATATCAAATTTAGTAAAGTCTTGGGGATTAGTGTTTTTTTCAATTCTAGTTGCTAAATTTGAATATCAAAATGTTGTTTTTGAAGGTATACTCATCGCACAGTAAAATTTATAATGTATATTATTTGATGTTAGTTCATTGCATTATTTTATTTCATTTTTGTTTTAAAATAAAATCATGATGAAACCTAAAGTTATAGTGGTATATTTATTAGTACATGTTCCTAGTGGAACTATTAATGAATAATATATATATATAAGGATATCTTTATTAGAAATATTGTGTAAAATACATCCCCAAACTGAGTTTTCATTCCAAATGTGTAATTTGATAAAATAAATTTGATGTATTTATTGTGAAATTCTATTTTAACGAGGAAATTTTCATTAAATAAAATTTCTACATCATTTGAGAAACAACCAGTAAATAACATAAACGGATTGAAATCTAAAGATAAGTTATTCTAATAACCCCCTCATATTGTATTATATAAGAAAATGATTGATGAAGATGAAAAAAATGAGAAGGTATAAAAAATATCAATGAAATAATTTTTTATGAGTACATTGATTTATTTTTTGAAGAGTTACATGGACCACCCCCAAAAAAGTGAGGTAGTGTTCTTAATTGAACACATATGAAGATCCAATCCAATATGAAAATAAAATATAAAAATGGATAAACTTGAGTTATACGATTTAAATTAAAAATTCCAAGACTATTTGCAATATTTTTATAACTATTTTATCATCATGGGATGAACCCATTGACGTCACGAAGAACAAAGAGGGATAAATGATGTTATGACTTTAATGTTGATAAATTAATGGGTTTATAATTTAGAATATATACTCTCTTCCAAGTATTGATGATTATTTTTCATGCTTCACGGGGTTAAATTTTTTCCAAATGATTTACCACATATTGGGATATAATAAATTGTCAGTAAGGAAAGAATATATACATTGTAATTCCTTAAAAAAAATATAGACATTTTGAGTTTCTTATTATTCCATTTTTCATGACTATTTATTCTTCAATATTTATGGATTTGATCAATTGATATCAATGATTACAATGGTAAATATTTAGTGGTAAATTTTTATGATATTATGATATATTTCAAATGTTGTGAAAATAATCAAGAACATGTATTGTAATATTAAAAACTATTTGGATTTGGATGGTTATTGGTAAATTGAGAAAATGTGACATTAGGTTTCAATTAGTCTAATTATTCTGAAACAACTAGAATAATGGATGAATTATAATGGATCCACCAAAGAAAAAGGTTTCAATGGATTGACAACGACCAATTATAGTTACTATGATTCAACAATTCCTTGTTATAGAAGGATACAATCAAATTTTTTTAAACTAGAATTTACAATACACTAAAAAGCTTTACTCAAAAGGGAGTTATGTTTATTTGGATAAAGGAGTGAGAATAATGTATCCCTAAATGGTAGCAGAGGATTGTTGGTGATCCTAAAATAAAATTAACTTGTAATGGTGGTTTCTTTAAAATTTATATTCAAACATACCTTAAGGGACTTGTATGTGTACTCAAAAAAATTGGTCTATGTATTAGGATAGTTAAATCCTCATCAACTAAAACAACCCACCCTTGATTTCATATTATTAGAAACTATTATTTAATAAATGTTATTGAATCACTATATTATTGGGGAGAAGTGTGACCTAAACACTAACCACCAGAGTGTTGTTTAAATATTCAAAAAGATGAACTAAAGTTCAATAAAGGAGTATTATATTACCTCTTAAGGATTATTTCTTATATAAATTATAAAACTGAATTGGGGAAAAAGTTGTTAATGTGTTTAGTAAGAATGACCCTGGAGATCTTTTTATGATGATGATTAAAATTGACGCCCTGATTAATGACTAGGCAAATATAAACATGGAGTTAATTTTTTATAAAATGTCATACATAATATTCCAAATGATTTTTTCGACTATCATTAGTAGATAAGATCAAGAAATCACAAAGAAGAGATCCTATGTTACCAAAGAATATAGAAGCGAGGAAAAATGGGAAGCTTCTTGAGTTTAACATTGATCATGATGTAGTACTAATATTCTGTAAAAGTCAATGATTCCCATGTAATACATGGTTAAATATAGATTTGATGGATGAAACTCAAAAGTATAAATTATATATACATCCTAGAATAAATTTTTGTAATAGAGATTAAAGATATTATTATTGGTGGAATAAAATGAGGGAGATATATATCTATACTTAAATATGTATGGTATGTTAAAAAGAAAAGTTATAGAGACAACTAACAAAAGGAGTGCCAAAACCCTTAAACATACATTTATGAAAGTATGAAAACATAGAAATAGAATGTTTCACCGGCCCTCCGATGATATCCAAGGGAAACAATTCTGTATGGTTATTTTTTGATTGACTTAATAAATCTACACATTTTATCCCCGTGAAAGAGGATATATCCATTGAACACCATTATTTTATTTAAAATAATAATGTGGTGGTACTTCATGGGGCTCCACTATCAAGTATTCCATACCATGATCGCGGATTTCATTATATTTCCTAAAGGAGCCTTCAAATGAATTTGTATACTGAAATTAACCTTAGAAACTCATGTCATCCTCAAACTAATGGGACATCTTAGAGGACTATGAGGATATTAGAGGAAAATTTACTCACTATATTTTTAGTTGACTTATGTTCAATATCTTACACAATTTGAATTCTCCAATTATAATTCTTTTCACTTGATTATTACAATAGATATATGTGAATAACTATACTGAATGATATATAGAAATTCAATGTAATGGGATAATGTTAGAGAAGGATAAATGATGTGACAATACAATTTTTAAGATACAGTAGAGAATATACCAGTGATAAAAAAACATATCAATTATACATATAGATAAATTATTAAAAATAAATTAAGAAGGATTTTGAGTTTGATGTTGGGAAACATTTATTCGTAAAACTATCATCGTGAAAAGGGTCACGGTGCCTTCAATGAAGCCTAAAATATTTCAATGTCATATTACAAAACATGAGATTTTAGATCCTATTAGAATAGTTTCCAGGAAGGTAAAATTGCATCCAAATTATTCTAATTCCATGAAATCATTCATGTGTCCTTGTGAATAACAAATATGTCATACCCGACAGATATAATAGAAAAAAATTTTATGAAATAGAAAACTAACCTATCATATGAAAAAAAAAGATCAATATTATTATTGAAAGGGAAATAATATATTCTTAAACATTAATGTATTGTATAGAAACAAAATATTTGAAGAAGAAAAATGGATCTTAAGGAAGCTATAAATGATAAAAACTATAATTTGTTTTGATGAGAGGAATACATTTTTTGGATGAAAATACATAATTGGGGAGAACGCAATGGCCAAAACCTGACCATAAAAAACACAATATTTCATAATGACTATTTTTTATGTTTTAAAATATAAGAACATTTATAAACTATAAAATTTATTAAGAAAATTACATATTTGGATTGGATAATAAATATAATAGCTACAAATAGTACCAGAATATAAAACAATAAAATTACCCATGCTAAGGTAAAATCAATGGGATTTAATTGTCCCATAAATATCACCCCTTATATATAACAGTAATAAAAAATCGGATATTTGGAAAGATAAAATTAATTATTAATGAAAGTGTTAAATCAATAAAATATAAGGAATGGATGTTTAGGTACGAGAATAGTGGAGTACATACAGTCTATATATGGAAAATTGATTGTTGCTTAACTGATGGTAAATATCATTATTATGAATTGTGACCACTGGACCTTATATTTCTATTTGAAATAGTATATATGGGGGGAAAGGAAAAAATATTATTCCTATAAAAGGTAGAAATTGTGTCCATAACAAGAATGATAATACATTTTGAATCCCATTTATCAGAACATGGTATGGAGGTAACATTATTGGGGTTCTCAAATTACCATTCCTAATAAGAGATTCAAAAAGCCTTGAGTAGAATCGACAATGGGAGAAGTTCATGTGATTAGAGATAACTAGTAGATCAACGATAGATGAGGCACCCCATGAATATACAACCATTTCACACCATATAGAAAGGGTATATACTAGGGTATCAAAGAGATTGTATCTTTACCATTGTATCATAATAGATTAATTTTTCTGATGAGATAAAATTGTGATTTCTTAAATCCGATTTTCATTATTAATTTATTTTATAAAATAAAAATTAATTGAAGATAAATATGAATAATATTATTTTGGATTCAAATAAATTAAAAATAAAATTTTTAAAAATATATACACTTTTATGATAAATTCATATATTCTAAATATAATTTATTTTCATAAAATAGCCTTGTGAAATAATATTAATTTTAATAAAAAGGATAAAATAATTTTATAATGGATCTATTAATTTTTACAAGAATCATAAAGTTTATTATAGTGTAATAATTTTTACATTAACATTAAATATGGTTTTTTAAAGTTATAATTCAAGTATTTATATAATTTTTATAATTAATCATCATATTTGAAATAATCACAGCATAATATTGTTAGGGTAGTTTTTCAGATTATTCAAAAATATTTTATTTTTCGATGAATATTAAAAATTTAGTTTTTCCTTTTGGTATCTTTTAGGAGTTCATAAATATATAATTATGATTTAATAACTTAAAAATATAATCCCAAATACAATAATATATTGTATTAATATAATATATTTTAATTAAAAATATTATTTTTAAAAAATTTAAATATATTTACAAACTCAAACTAGAAATTATTTCTCTTTAAAACATTATTTTGTGGAAAATAAATTTTCATTATAGATGTAATATATAATATTGAATTTCAGTTGTATGAAATTTTTTTTAAAAAACACCTTCTAAATGTAAATAAATGTGGGCTAAACCCAAAGTAATGAAAATGGTTTTGTATTTTTGACAAAATTGAATTTGTAAGGTTTCTGTAATGAATATAATAAAACATCCTCCCAAATTGGATATAAATACCCTCATATCCGCATCATTTCATTCATTACCAAGCAACTAATCTTTATGTTTCTTTATTTTCCCTCTCTACAACATTTATAAAGTGTTTCTGTGGATCCATTTAACTCTCCTTAAGCTCTAAGAAACTGTCTTTCAATGTTAGGGATTCTTATCTTATTCCTTTGGTCCAACATCTTCTATTTTCATAATAAATAAAATAAAATATTTATTATGTTTTAATGAACATATGATCATTCCATAGTAATCTATAGTTTACTCTATAATTTTTATACTTCCATTGTCTTTAATTTAATTTGTTACATAATCTAATGTGTATACCAATTTTGCAGCTAAATTCATTTTCTAGTTTTATATTCATCCTTTTTTATAATATGGATTCCCAACCCAATTTATATACAAGAGTTTATATATGTATATATATTTGAAATTATTCTTTAATAGTTATTTATATCTATGAATCAAATAAAACTCCACTTTTTTGGGTAAAAAATAATTGAAATAACAAGTAATTAGACACAAAGGTAATAATTGATTATATATAAAACTCATTATTTTTATTGGATAGACCTATCTTGTCCTAGTATATATCAGTTTTTATATATATTGATGACTATAAAAATGAATGTTTTTTAATGACATATTTATACTAGGTATTTCATAAATCTATATCTAATAATTAATATAGATTACTAATTTTTTGATTTATAAATTGTGATGTAATTAATCATGGAAGAATAATAAATCAATATTATTTATTCTAAAATTATAATGAAATTCATTTAGTAGAAAATAGAAATAAATTTTATTTAAAATCATTCAATCTGACATGATAAAATTATCTAACACATAAAATAATATCTTATGAAGCAGATTCTGCTCATTTTTTGAAATATAAAATATGTGCAAATAGACATTATCCTACCGAAGAAGAGTATCAATGATTATCATACATTATATTTGAATTATCTTCTAAAAAAGATGTATTATCTTAAGAAAATAATTGATGTTTTATAAATAATTTATATTAAAAAAAATTAATTATTGTATGAAATAGAGTTATGAAATGATAATAATAAACCTAGTATATTTATCTTACAATATTTAGAAGTAAAAGAAATATTGTGTTTTATATATTAAAGATGCATTGTGAAATTTATTATGAGAACTGTGTTTCGATATGGTTATCTGATGATGATCATGTTCTCTTGGGAATAATTATTATTATACATCATATCATTGGTGTGACCCTTTGATAAGTTTACTTATTCATTAACATGAATCTCAACAGTTTTTTTTGAATGAGGGAAGATCAATTTGGGAAACATTTTTTTTCAAAAATGGAAGGATCTGATAAATATGATTTCTATCATCTTTTCCATGGATGTTCATTCCATATTTTAAAAATATTCTAACATGCAATTAAGACAATATTTATTGACTTTTTCAAAAGGTCTATCTGCTCAAATGTTAATGTTTTTGAGTGTTCTTATGTTCAAACTCCAAAGATAAGATATAAATAGAGTAGTATTTAGCTACAAGAAATGAGACATGTATATAGAATAAACACCTTTGTGCTTCATACGACACGTGACTAAACATTAATTTCCTCTTCCAAGAAATGTTTGTTAATAAAATAATATATTTTTCAAAAGAAAAACATCGATAGCAATTATTATTATTTACCCATCTTCTTTGGATGAATCATCATGTTTTATCAGTTTCTTCTTATAACTAGGTGTTTCACCATTTCAAAAACATTATTTATTCATATTTTTTATATCTAAACCCATGGTAATTTAGTTTTATAAATTGTTAAATAGTAACTGTACATTGATATCCCAACTAAAATCTCTTAGAAATTTTAAATAGTTAACAGCTTCTTCAACGCACCTGGGACGCCCCTAAGAAAAGGGATGGTATATTAAAAATTACCAAACTAATAGAGTTGAGTATTGGTGGAGTATAGTTGAGAATATATGTTCCCAAAACAAATAAAATATAATATATTCAAAACAATAATTTTTCCATTTATTTTCATTTGTTATTTTCTATTAAAAAAATATTATTACCTATCTACCCCAATACAATGATGATTTGAAGTGATGAAATTTTCATGAACTCAATTCACCCTCCTATTATGTATTTTTTCTATCATCCTACATAAAAAATTGTTATCAAATATATTTAATATTTTTTTATCTACTCTAAACATCTGATGAATTGAAAATCATTTTCAGATGGATACAATGACTGATAATAGGTAAGGTGTATTTATGGTAAGTCCTTCCTAGTTCTATGGAGAAAAATGGTTAATGTAAGTTATGTATGATAATATATTTGAAGAAACTTATCCTATATGTTTATTTAAAACCCATAAATCCTTATAAAATTACTTAAATAGATCATGAGATATAGGATGCTATTGTTGATGGAAATTATTAGTTGAAATCAAAAGTTATGAATTCAATATTATGTAGACTAGCTCTGGATGAGTTCATGTATGTTTAAAATTGTTATACAAATTATTAGATGTTTAATACTATATATGTGCAATAAAATAGTACTTATAATGTAATAAATAAATTAAAATAAAAAAAGGATAAATTTTACAGGTATAGGATGGTTGATTGTGAAACCATTCCCCAAATGAATATATATTTTACATAAATTTTGACGAATGATTTTTATCTTGAATAGCCATTTCATGAATCTATTAAATCATTGAACGTTCTTTGAGTATTAAAATTTATGTTTAGTTGAATCTATTATCAAATTTGGTAATCAAAATATTTTAAAATTTTAAATATATATATATAATTTTTACCCTTGTAAAATATAACGAAGATATCGATGCATAATATGACCGAAATAGATTGGTTAAAAATTAAAATTATTCCATTAAAGTATCTAATTCAAAAAATGACCTCATGAAAATAAATACATGTGTATGGATCATAAATGAAAATAATTTAAACATTTTTTCATTAATTATTGGAATTATCCATTTTCAGGGAAGTTCAAAATGGTTTAGAGTAAAATAAGAATATTTTGAAATACATTCAATAAGTAAAATAATAAATAGGAAAACACTACAGTTGTGAGATACTAAGTGTGTATGAAACTATAAAACCTCAAACTAGATAATACATAATTTCAATTCAACAAATAATTCCATGAAAAACAATTTAATGAATGTTAGACACAACAATAAATCATAGAATCCCTTAAATCCACATTTAGTTCTTTTAATGATTTCTGTGGTGATATATAATAATGATTAAAAGTTAAAATTTATAATCAAAAGTGTTAAATGTAAATTATAGATCACTAAGATGATGTAAATTCATTTTAATCTATTTAAATAGTGTTCGAATCTCAAAATGAAAAATTTTAATTTGATAAATTAAATGAAAATTTTACTATGTCTCAAAAATATATATAATTAAGAAAAATACCTTATAAATTATGATGCTAATGTTTTCCATCATAAATAATACTTAAATATGAAAAGTTATAATTTTAATTTCATTGTGTAAAATTCTATTAAATCATGTATTGAACATGGAAATAAAATAAAAACATAAATAAGAAGTTCAAAATTTTATATATGATTCAACATTTTTCCAAAAAAGTGAAAAATAAATAAACCAAATACTAGGTAATAATAAAATAAAAAATTATTAAATTAAAATAAAATGTAATTGTTTGAAATAAAATCTACTTATAAATTATTTAGTTCCATGTTCTAGGAACAAAAATATGTCTAACGTCATTTTTATAATTTTGATGAATCTAGAAATTTTCTAATTTTTTTATCTAATTACACCTTTGTTTTGTGAGGTTAATAATGATTGTCACTTAATTTTGTTTTTCAAAAGAAAAGTTGGGACTCTTGTAAATTGGAAGAAAATTTTATTTTCATAATCATTGGTTGCTAAAATTTGTAGACCAAAGTGAATTTGAGGGAAAATTTCCAAAATTGATTTAATTTTTTGGGAAAAGATGCAATATTATCAATAATAAATGGATATCTAATTTTCCATTGTTTTTAGTATTTATTACTTGAATATCAATTCCTTGTCAAAATTTTATATATATTCTGTTAAATTTTCTAACAGTGCTTTGGGAAAGACTCTGTGATTTGGATCTATTGGAAATATGTAATTAATCCATATCAAAAAATGTACATTATGTATTGTATTTAAAGCACAACATGATAATTATTTCCTAACATTGTGATTATGGATATTTTGTTTTCTTATCTAATAATTCCAAGTAGTTTTGAAAAATAAATCTCTTACGTTTAAGTCACCATGAAATAAAAAATTCAATACTTTGTCTTAAGTATTTTTGTAGGTATAATTTAAATTATTTGAATGATGAAATTAAAGAAACATATATTTTTCATATAAGACATGGACATTAAAATGTTTACACAAATAAAGTTTTATAATAGTAATTTGATTTTTTAATTTTATAACCTTAAATTGGATACAAAGAAACTATGTGATGCATGAAAAATTAACAATAATCCCACATCATATTCAAAATCATTTAAAAATGTTAATTCATCTAGACCTCTATGACATATTCATGAGCATTTATTCTGACCATCTACAACATAAATCATAGATGTAAATCATTTTTTACCTGTTAGATGATGATGTTTCAATGATTTAATTAGGTGGATTTTTTGAAACATAAACATGAAGAATGTTATTTTTTTTATATTTCTAAAAACTTGTGAAAATGAAAAATATTTAAGCATTATGAATTTTTTAACTGATCATCAAGCTGTATTTGAGAATCATGAATTTATTTAATTTTTCTAAAATCTCGGTATTAAACATTTTTTATCTTATAGTATGAAACCTCAATAGGTGGTAATATTGAATTGAGGAATATAATGTTAAAAAATATTTTAGGCCTTTTATATGTAAATTTACCCTTCTCAAATACATTTGGGAATAATCTATTAACAAATTATGTTTTTTCATTAATCGAGTGATAATATGGTCTATGAATAATAAAACACCATATCAATAAAGGAAACATGCAAACCCAAAGTAAAAATACACTAATGTGTTTAGATGGATGTTTTATAAAAGTAAAAACATGATAAATCATTGCAATTCGATTCAATGGCTGATGAAGGAATATTATAATGTTACAAAACTACATCCAAATCATATAGATTTTTCAATAACAAGTCAATTGTATTTGAGGAAGCCAATAATTAAATTGGTCATTTTGATTAGTAGACAACAGAAATGGATAGATTGAGTAATTATATGGGTAACCATGAAATTGAAAATATCTTTGTCGAAAAACGGGATGATGATATGGAACCTGATCGCGAACAATTTAAATACGAAGGGAATGATTATAATGATATGAAAAATGTGATCCTATTAAACCTATAAATCTTTAATAACATCTTCTAGATATCATTATTTGAGATCCAGATGTATTCATTTAGAATATTCTAATTTTATGAATAATTTTATAATCGTTTACATTTTTGTCATATCTTGGACAAAAATGAAAAGATAACGTTTCATCTTATTTGAGATGATTTTTTCAATGTGAAAATAGTTAAAAAATTTTAATCAGAACAATGGATGTCAACTTTTTAATAGACCCTTTAACTATTTGTTAATGTGAATAAAGAGGTATTTAAGAAAAAATAGGACGATGAATGTGTTATCATGAGAAATTATTATAAGATAGTTGAAAAGGATTATAATCAAGAAGGATTATATTATTAAAATTTTTTTTCCTGTTTTGATAATATAGTATTAATTTTAATCACAATAATATATGCCTGTGATATTAATTTTAAATTCTAGATGTTAAATTGAATGTTTTAAATGGTTTTTTAGTTGATGATGATTATATTGACTGACCTCCTAGTTTTGAAGATCCATATTTTTAAAATTATATTTCCAAAGATACCAAAGATATTTATGGATATATATAATAACATAGATATTATAATGAATTATTATATTATCTTCATATATCATATGGTTTTAATGTGTGATTGGAACACCCTTCCCTTTCCAAATAAACAAAAACTTTAGATAGTTTATGAATAATGATATATGATGGTGGTGTGATTTTTTTTTCTAAAAAAATATTTGTATTGATTTTAAAAAATAGGTGAAATGGAAATTTGAAATGAGCATAATGGGTGAGTAAAACTAATTCCTTGTTTTTCCAATTCACCCAATACTTTTTTAATGTTTAAATTAAAAATGTATACATATATTATTTAAAAAATGTTTTAGATGTGAATAATTTAATAATTATTCAACCCGCATGAGTTCTAATATTAACAATGTTTTAGATGAATCTAGAATACCAATTAAAAACATGTTATATTGTAGTATAATTTGTAGCATTATTTATATGACTCCAAGTAGGCCAAAAATCGTGTTTTCAATATATATTTGTGATAGATATCAAAAAAACTAAAATAATATGATTTAATAGATACCAAAATAATTTTATGGAATTTATATGGATGTACATATTTTTTATTAATGTTTCCCATAACAATTAGTTTTCTATTTAACATTATACTCTCATTCCAATTTTGCAGGTGTTGACTAGATTAGAAAAGAACCTTAGAAACTTCTACTTTTTTTTGGTAAATCATTAGTATCCTAGTCTTATAAGATATAAAACTCAATGGAATTGAAATTTATTGAAGTTGAGAATATTGAAGTTGTATATTTAAATGCAGATGCGTTTTGGATGAAAAACACATTGATGAGTTTTTATTTAGTTATAATCACATTCTGATAAAATTTGATAACACAAGAGAAATCAATATTATAAATAATCATATTAAAAATTCCATAACATACCTCATAAAATTAAGGAATCATTTTATAAGACATAATTCATAGAAATGTGATATCTCATTATATTGTTTCATAAAAAATAAATTAGAAGAAATTATCACTAATACATTTCCTTCTGATTGATTTTATTTTAACATATCTGAATTAGGGTTTTTTTTTATTTTTGTAAATCACATTTTTGTTTCATGTTTTTATTGTGAAAAACTATATTAAATTGGTTAATATTTGTTTTAATTATAGAAATTGTTTTACTTTTTCATATAATAGTTTGACATTTACTTTGTAATTTTCATGATTACCCTTCTCATCACTATATATGGCCCTTAGATATATCAAAAGATTTAAAAAATAGGTCTTCTGTGACAAAACCTCCTATCCATTGCCAACCCTAGATTTATCATCACATATCCCTCAAATATTTATTCCTAAAAACCATAAGAAATTCATCAATCGTGGTGAAAACCAAGAGATCAGATAGTGATATTATAAGAATCTCAATGAGCTCAAGTTTGGTGAGGAAATTGATAATGAGAAAAAAAAATTGTCTTAGTTTTCTTGATATGATGGACATGATTCTCAAAATTTTTATTAGTATTCATGGATAAAAATATATATTTTACAGTTATAAGAATTTATTTTTTCTCAAAAATGGAATTTCATGTGTTTGAGAAAAGAAAGCCATTAGGGATTTCAACACCTCTTTTTTCACCATGGATGAATTCAACCATATAGAGATTATGAAATATCTATTCAAACCACCCAATATTGAGATAAAATCCATTAAGGAACTATAGATGGAAAATAATGTTTTAGTGATGTTTACAAGTATATTATTTATATGAATAATTATTGTGTTTGATAAAATATTATTTGAAGAAATTTATTCGTTATATTGTTTTCATGATATAAAAGTCTATTAATCTAGTATTCATGGTTTTGAGGTATATTTTCACATACAAAAATATATAGTCAACAATTATACCATTACGAGGATTTTGATATGGATTTTAGTTTTCAAGGCTTATGTCCACTTGGATTTGACCACAACAACTTATTTCGATGGGTTAACAAATTTGAGTGGTGGAGTTCAAATGTGTAGTAGACTTTTCAGAATATTCTAATAGAGGATGATTTTATGAGTTAGAATTGATGAAGGGCCAGATTTAGTCACTACTCAAGCTTGGGGTGTAATATCAGGCAATAGTTATAGATCAGTTGTCTAAACATGTTTTTTGGATGTGTACCTACCAAAGACCCTTAATAGACTATAAATCATACTAAAAGGCTACACATAATTTATGTAATTTTATCTATTATGATTCATTTAGATTATACTATAATTGAATAAAATATACACTAAATCTACAATTTAAAGAAATTCATGTGGATGTGGAGACACCCATGATATCCACTATTCGACCTCAAGTTTTATTAGTTTCTCCCATAATGAAAATCCTTATATTAAAACATATAAATCATGTGAGGATCAGTCATGAAAGGATCATCACCACTTCTTCGGAAGATATTACCATACACTAATTTTTTCCACCTACTCGGGCATTCTGAAGTGTAAAGAGATAATTTGTTATTTTAATTAATAGTGATATTTTTTGTTCAAATGGGGATCTTTAGGAAGAAACTGATAGATCTACATTACTGGTTTCTAAGAAGAATAAAAAAAAGGTTATATGATGATTTGTATCACATTGATGAAGTTTTAACAATTGAAGAAACTTATAATATTTAAGGATATGAACTTGTAAATGTGGGTTTAGTGGTCACATCACCTCGAAAAGTTTCTCATCCGATTTCTATTAATCATATTAGCTATGCACATACATATAGGTAATATTGATGTAACTCAATAGAAATAATTTTTCACATATAATATGATGATTTATGAAGTTGATACGATGAAAAATGAGACAAATGAATCTCATGTATTGTTCCAGACACTTCATGAATGTTTTATTGAAATTTATTAATTGGATGAAAAATTATTTTTAATACAATCTATTATATAAAATGTTTTTGAGGAATCATATACATAATTCTTAGTTTAATAATCTTGGATGAATATCCAAGGAAATCAACGTTTGATTTTTTTTCATAGACTCATGACTACTTATCTTTTGAGTTCACCTATATTCATTTTAAAAATATTTAAATAAAATTTTTAAAATTAATTATGTGAAAATTTTTATATATATAACTTGTATTCCAATAATCATGTAATGTTTCATATCTATAATGGAACATTCTTATAAGGGTGTCAGTAATTTTTTCAAAGAGATTTTGCCAAACATTTCGTATTCTTCATTGAAATTTTAAAAGGATGTAAATATTTTTTTCATCAGACTCGGATGATGGTTATATATAAATGTGACAACATTTGAGTGTTAGAATAAATTTTTTCCACCTAAATCAACTAGTATTAACGAACATTACATCAGACTCTCCTTCTGATTAATAATATTATTTTTCTAAACTTGTGGAGGATAAGATCAATAATAAAGGAGAAAATGTTTTTCCTCCTATTGAATCTCATGAAGTGGTATTTTTTCATATCTTTATCACCATTTTATATATATCGTGTACTAATTAGTAGTATGCTTTAACTAAAAATATTTTCAATTGTTATATGAAATGTGATTAGAAAAAAATGTGTATCATTACCGAGAAAAACGTTTAGTAGTTAACAACTCTACTAGAATAATTTAAAATGATGTGGTAAAAGTAATCTTTATTTTTTAATGAACTAAATCACATATGTGGATGACATTATTTTGACTTCCCATTAATGATCCCCATCACACCACCATGAAATTTTCTATTGAAATATTTTATACAATTTAGATTTACTCATGGGAGAATAGAATGTTTTGTGTACAATCCTTAACAAATGCTTCTACCACATCACTAATGTTATCTTCTTTACAATTGATAATTTTGATCTCTCTTGAGCTGATAGTGTTTCTAAAAATATTCAATAAAGCACAGTTATTATATGACTCCTTAAAAGAGTTATACTCAATAGTTTTTATATTTTATATGCTCACTTGTGTTCAAATATTAGGGAAAGTGTTGATTCCCCACTACCCACTTCCTTCCTACCTCTTATACAACCATAAAAATTAAATAATCCACCTATTAAACATAATACTTTGAACCAATTCCACCTGAATATTATTCTTTTTTATCTTTGTGTTGATACTCTAACGATCATTCACTATTTATATTTGTAATAATTTGAATTGGTTCCAACTTTCCTTGAATGAATTAACTATTTAATATATAATGGATTATTATTTTATTTTTATATTATATTTAATTGTTTTAAATTAATTATTTTACTTATTATTGTTATAAGATTGTTTATATTCTCATTTTATATTTATTTTCCTTGAAATTAAAATTCTATATTCTATTTCTATTCATATATTCACTATTATAACTATTAACACATATTCATGTGTGATAATAATTGTGCAATTGTTACCTCATTATTCTATTTCAAAATAAATGTATAATTATGTCTAAATAATGGGGATACTATTGAGTGAATGAAAATGTAAATGATTACTAAATTTTACAAAGATCCAATTTAAATATTTTCAAAGTTAAATATTTTTTTTTTTGATTGTTTTTTTTGGGGTTTTTATCACCAAAAGGGGGAGATTGTAAAAATACCTATGTTGATACAACATATCAAGGATTTTTATATAATTTGATGAATTAAAAGTTCCTTTTTTTATTGATAATTTTATCATAGGTGTTCTAGAATTTTATTTATACATATTATTAATAACTAAAATTGGTATGATGGATATATTCTAACAGAATATATCTTACCAAGGATATGATTTAATTCAATTTATACTAAAATTGCTATTAAATTCATTTAATATAAGTTGGCATCTAGTTTTCTATCGATTGAATTTATCTTCTATGTTATTCTTATCTTAGGCATAAAATAATTCCCTTATAAACTAAATTTTATACTTTCACGAACATATCATGTCTATATTAGGGATTTTACCTTATGGGTGCATAATGCCTAAAACATCCCACCCCTTTTTATTAGCTAGAATCGAGAATGATCTGATACTTAGCCTTATGTAGGATCCCCAAGGTTCCATATCCAGGCTACACATGTTTGGGGATTTATGACAAGTGAGAATATTTTTGATTTGGAAATAAAAAAACTAACAAGAGGTGCCCTTAAAAAAGTACATGACTAATGTCCAAAATGTTTTGCAATTTAACTCATACACATGAAAAAAATACAAAAACCATTCCAAAACAAAAACAAAGTGGAAATCAAAGGGTTAAAACAAAAAATATTAAATAGACCGAAAATAACTCTCAAGCTCCACACCAAGCTCCAAGATCAAACACCTAAATACCGCACATGCATTATGAGGAAACACTAAATGAATGTGATGTTATACCTTTATCTATGTCTAGGAATACAACATATACAAATCTAAAAAAGTTCCAAATTTGGGGTGATTAATAATCATCAATAGGATATTCTCCAATTGGATTATATATACATGACTCTATGATAGATTTGGTTAGAACATTTATATAAAATCATTATACAAGGAAACAATTTCCAGTGATCCAAACACAAACTTACCAAACAATTTTCTGAAATCTACACAATAGTATTGGATAAAACAAAAAAATGTCATTTACAATTTTTCTAATACATATTAGAACATCCGAATTCAAATTTTGTGGAATCACACATGTTCTAATCATATTCATAGTTTCCATACAACCAATCACTGTGTACACATGATAGTGGAGGTTCATGTCAAAACTCATCCATCCCATTTCTAATATAGTGTACTTCATACCCACTAATCCTTGATGGTGGTCCATCACATCCAGTTTATGTCCCCTTTTAGTAATGGTTCTTTACACCCACTATTTATCCGTTCCCTCCCATGCATACGCTTTAATCCAATAATCATGCCATCTAAATTACCCAAAATGAATACAACATGAAAAAAAATTCCAATATCATATCAAGAAACACATGTGATGCCATACTACCCAAAAATTTTCAAACAAAACCACCATTTAAAAGAATAAAAAATTCAAAAAACATTCCAAACCACTATAATAAATCCTAAATTTGTTGAAAACATAAGTAATACATTATCCATAAAAACTATATTTCAACTAATTTTTTTTATTGAAAACGGTTATTTTCACA
The DNA here is from genome assembly GCA_963277665.1 of Viscum album. NCBI lineage: Eukaryota > Viridiplantae > Streptophyta > Magnoliopsida > Santalales > Viscaceae > Viscum > Viscum album. Next base: position 138,584,133 of record OY728131.1, read on the forward strand.
ACCCATTTTCCACTATTCAATAAATCCATATATTTTAGAACTGTCATTTAAAAATCCAAAATAATGCATAATTTAGATTAATAAAGAATTTTCCAAAAATCCAAAAATTATCACAAAATGGATTTCCACCAATCTTCATACATCACATTCAATAAAAAATTCAAAAAAACCAAATAATTTTAAATTAATCTAGTTAGTTCAATAAAAGTGGAATCAAGAGGTAATGCACCTGCCTAAGGGTTTTGTGAAATCGACTGTCCGCACAACAACACATCCAAACCCGGTGAAAATACCACAATGTTTCCTTCGACACCTTTTTTCAAACATAAAAATCCCAAATCAAACTGTTATAAGGGTAAAACACTAGATTTATATGATATAGTTGTATATCTAGTAAACTATGATTAAAAAAGATAGTTAGAAGTAGATCTAGGTAAAAATACAAATTAAACATGGGAGGAGACTTACTAAGGGAGAATCACATTTAAGTCACCTTGATAACCCTTGAAATCCATTTTAAAATTAGTGAGAGAGCCCCCAAAACCACATAGATGAAGAATTCTAGAGTGGGGTTCGAGTGGAAGGGGAAAAGAGTGATTCATGGAAATTACCTACCACCCTCGTTTATTTGAAAGCACCATTTTCTAAACAATACATAGTTATATGCAATGTTGGGAGAACCATGTGCTAATCGTGTGGCTTCTTTTTCCGAAAGAGAGTTCCTCTAATGATTGTCCATCATTTTTAGAAAAATTTTATTCCAACATTGAAAAATCCAAACATACCTAGTAGTAGAATTTACATTGGTATTCGAATATATTTGGAAAATGTGTACTTTAAATGTGTGCCATATTTGAGTCCTATGTCTCAATATGCATGATTTCATGTATGTGTTTCATGGTTATCACTAACCATTCTCAAACAGTTCATCCTCATAAAAGAGAAACAAACATCCCATAAACCATAAAATATGTAAGAAACTTTTCACTAAAAAATTACATACAATAAAATGCATAATCAAGGTATACATAACTCAAACCGAGTTGCTATATCATTATTACAAAACTAAATTTTTCCCAAACTAGGGTTTTAACAGTGTTAGCTAAAAACACATTTGAAGTCCCCCTTTCACAAGCTTGAAAAATTGTTATTAAAGGGGTTCTATAACAGTGATAAAATAACTGTTGAATGAGGACTATTATTAGGGGTTTTATACAAGATATGATAAATGGGGTCGATTATCATCACATTGAAAAAAGCAGTTATAAAGTGATGGGGTGTTTATCAGTGCTATTTTACCAGTGCATATAATAGTATAATTCAAAAACGTTATATTTCATGAAAAATAATTCCTAAATATAGGAATATGTTAATATTGATATAAATATAATATATATTTTTTCAAACAAAAACTAGATAAGGTAAATAGGCATTTACACATAAAATATAAGATATATAGTGAAAATAGATTATAAAATTACATAGAAATATGTTAAATTAATAATTTTCTAATTATTATTGAGTAATAGTAATTTTAGTTCAATTTAAAGTTAAAAAATTAGAAAATAAAATAAAATATCTCAAATATGTTGAAAAAATATCTCAAACTTCAAACGACCATAAATTTTGACCCGGGTGACCATTTGGGCTCTACCACATGTCAAATCGAATCATGTGTTGAGATTTGTGCCTTCATGAGTAATGGAGCCTGAGTAACTATTATTTGTTTTGGTAAAGCCCCATAATTCCTCCAAATGTGATTTTTTAGTCACGTTACGCCAATATTTTAACTTTTGATTGATTTTAGGCCATGTTAATGGGGTTCATTTTTCCCTTTGTCAGTAGTAACTGAATTATTTTTCAGCACTTACATTCATACTGATATTATGGACATAAATATTTATCATTATTTGAAAAAAAAAATTTATTTTTAATGAAATATATAACAATATATACAATTGTTTTATATATTCAGATAAAAAAAATTTATACTTTGAATAAATAAATTAATCATATTTAAATATGAAATATATTTATTAATATAGAATCATATATATATATAAATATATAATAATATATTGATAAAATAGTTGATGAAATATTTATTTATATATAGATATATCATAAAATTTTAAAATGCATTATCGATTAGTGGTAATGGTTTTGGATGTCTAAGAGGGAGGTCCTCGGTTTGAAACTAACTGGACGTAGGGGCAAACGCCTAAGGCTGGGATTATAAAATGTACAAATAAGGGGGTTGTGGATGTGAATCACAAATAAAGGGGGTGGGTGGGGCATGAGAAGATAATTTAATCTAACCTTTTTTGAAGGATCCTTTATCAGTGCTAAAAAAGAGCTATTAAAGGCCCCTTTCTACATATCGTTGTAAAAGGGGGCCTTTTACAATGCTTTTTTAGCACTGATAAATTTTTTGGTCATTTAACCACACATTGATTATCAGCCTTTTTTAGAATGGTTAATGTCCTTTTGGTCATTGTTAAAGTTCTATTTTATAGTACTGTATTTTCCCCATCATTGTGCTTTCTGTCCATAAAAATTATGAAATCATCCTTTTTCTAAAAATCTCAGTTCATTGCTTGACAATCTCTTTCTCCCATTCCCAATTTTCATCCTAAATATGACCATGTTCCCCAAAAACCCAAACTAGACCAATTTTTATTCCAGTTCATAAATTATCTTTCTTATCCCAAATCTACACTGTCACATGCACTAATAATGTAGCAAGCTATATCTCACTATGATCCCATCGAATCACATGATCATGATCTGTATGTTACTTCTTCAAATATGTCACATGAAACACATTATGTATTTTACTAAAATAGGGTAACAAATCCAAATGATATTCCACCTCTCCAAACTATTCAAGTATATCAAAATCCCTAATATACCCTATAGATAAATTACAATGAATTTCCAAAATGAAAATTACTATGAATATGAGAGATTCTCAAGAACAAATGATCACTCCCCTCGAATGAAAATTGTCATTGATGATGATAAAATATGATTTCTAAAGAATTAATGTCTTCTATATTCACTTCTGGATTTACATAATTATAAACATAATTTCATGTGCAAGTCTTAGATAAACTATCCACCCAACAAAGTGGAGAATGACATCAATGCCCATAAAATTCATCAAAATGATCCAAATGTATCGAGGCCTAATATTTTTTACTATAGGGAAACTCCCCCAAAGGTATGTTATCCTCCCATGAGCCACCAATATCCATGAAACATCCCCACAACATATATTTCACTTCATCATCCTCCCATAGTTTTCATATTTTAGAGGATTTTATGTCATATTAATTGTATACTATGTCATAAGGGATAGCTAAAAAATTTCCAAAATCAAGATGTCAACCTAAAATCTCTTTTTCATAAAATCATAATTGGTATACAATGGATTTTTACCATAACATGGATAGAGATTCTTGAAAGATCATCCACCATATAGGATTCAAAAATAGGGATGAAATGAGCTAGCTTTATGTGTTAATCCACAGTCACACATACGGATTCTTGTTTTTCAAATCATTCTTGAAAGACCTGTAACATAATCAATAGTTATCTGCAACAATTTCCACATAGAGATTGGTAAACATAGAAACATACATCTTGATGATTATGTTCTATCTTAACTTGTTGATAAGTGAATCAACTCGAAACAAACTTGACCACATTCATTTTAATAGCATCCCATAAAAAATTTACTTTCAATTCCTTATACATTTTTTGAATTCCATGATGGAAATATGATATGGAATGGTGATATGAACATAAAATTTTATAATAAAAACATCATGGTACAATAATCCGATTCAGAATGCGCAACAATGAATTCCCAAATAGTCTCTGTGACTCAATGGTCTCCCCACAATTGAGTTTCATATTCTTATCCACACACTATGAATTATACATTTGTGACACTTTAACAAAACAAACCAAGCACATAACCAATATAAATGAAAAAAAACCTACAACATCATTCTAATATTAAAATTCCAATCTCATTTAGACTATTACCTAATAAACTTCCACTAAACTGATGCATGTTTCACTACATGTGTGTATGAGTTTCTAGATTATACATATGCCATCGAATTTCCCTTACATGGTCCGTACATCAAGTCAAAACCTCCCATCAATAGATACTCAATACAACTCCTCTTCTTCAAATTAAAATATCCCTATGAGCAAATATTTTCGAATAAATTATTATTTATAAACACAATAAATTAATCATTTAATATATTGTGTCACCATGTTATCAATACATAAACCACTACCTCCAACTTCCAATCACGTGTTCAATAGTTCTTCTCAATAAATTACAACTGTCATGATCCACACACCACCACATGATCCCCTTGCATGGTAACACACCCCAACACTGATACTGATTTAACACAATATACCACAAACTAGACTATTGGCTCTCACAAGGTTCTTTATGGCCACACGAACCCATTATTTTATATCTCCTCCAACTTCAATTTCAATTCCATCATTTATATTAGTTACATATAGTGAGAAAAAAGATATATAGGAATTGTAGAGACCCAAATCTTGATGTACATGGACATTAAATTACTTTTTTCTTAATACTTAATACATAACAATAACAGAAACACAAGGACCGTAATAGTTTAGTGTCTTTAGAAAATCAGAATTTAATCTTCTAATCATGGTGAAAGTTCTTCAACATATCCCATAAAGAGATTCCACTTTTGTTTTCAAACCTAAAACCATTATTTAAATCCTTTGGAAAGGAAAACATATAAAGGGTGAGCTCAAATTATCATTAAGGGTAAGCATGGATAAAATAAAAAAACCATTTACATTTGAACTTAAAAACATGAACATAATGTTTAAACATCAAAATCTTGAGCAATGACATAAAACATGGTAGTACGTAAGGCATAGATCATAATGGAACATCAATCATCATCTAATAGAATGGGAGTAAATCATTTAATTATATAAAACCATTAAGCACATGATATTATTTCCATAGTAGCCAAGGCATTGCTGCCAAGACCATCATAGTGGACAAATTCCCTTTCTAAATCGACTTCACTCCTCATTCCAGTCTTGTAACACAAAACCAGATTAACTTTCCATTCCAGCCATGCCTATCTCATGAGATATAAATTTTTACCCAATTCATTGTATGGAGATATATGTCCCATCCATCTCATAATGAAATCATTCTTACATTTTCCACAATATAAACATAAATCATTCATCATAACCCAAAGAATATAAATGAGTTTCATAAACTTCATCCCATCATAACATAATCCATATAAAACAAATGGATATCATTTCATCATAAGAAAATATAAACCATGTAAATCATAGAGATATTATACTTGAACCATACACATATGAAATATTTTCATCTTATATGGAAAATGGTTTTGATAAAACACTTGAAAAAAAATCATGGGGAAAATATCATTTCTTCTTAAAAATCATTTTATTTCACAAAATGCCACACAATTTTAAAAGAGAAGGATATTTTTTTAAAATAGTTATGAAATATTATGGACTAATCTTCATGAAAATAAGGCTTTAGTAAACCATAAAAATCCATTCATGACGTATAAGTAAAAAAACATTCTTCTCATACTTTGGCTGGAAAAGTCAAAAAGTACCTCGTACTAAAAACAACAAAAGAATCATTTCATTTCTTTTACTAAAATTTATCAATTTATAAAATTGGATTTAAAAAATTGTAGGAGGATAGAAATAATATTATATATTGAGGAAAAATGGATGTGGATGATAAATACGCCCCATTAAATACCATAGTATAAACAATCTCGGGTAAAAATGAGATTGTGAGATTTTCCCTTACCTTATGTTTGATATGCTTTGTATATATCTGGAACTCCTTTATAATTATTTAAATAATGTCATTGACTTATTACATAATCATATTAATTGTTATTATATCATATAATGTTCACTTATGTCTTTATATCACCCGTTCATTTGTAAATTCCATGTTAAAGTAGTGGTTTCGGTAAAATTGTTTCATTTATCATACGTGTTTCGACATGTTTTTCATCATATTATTACATATATAATGATTTACATACTTCCAGAATGTAAAACATGATATATATATAATATATATCAGCATATAAATATATATGATAGATTGATAAAAGGAATGAAATACACTGTTCTTGGAGACGGTAGGCCGTATATACACATGAACGTTGTTTTCATTTCCTTATTTAATTGAATGGAAGTAAATAGATGACACAAACACATATATATATATATATATAAATACCATAGCTTCATTATGTCATATATTTCATTATTATTCATTATATATAAATTATAATAATTCTTGAATGGTTAACATGGATAATGAATCTCACCGCGCCATTGAGACGGTAATTCGTACGTACACACAAGCGATGCTATCAATACCATAATGATTGAATGGGATTGGAGTGGATCAAATAATATCTCAGAATCAGTATGATGTTATAATAAATTATATAGTTATTCTTTACACAATTACACCCATTCAAGAAATGTGGTGGTGGAAATCATATTACACAACGACGTGGAGACGGTATTCCCTACGTACGCACGCGTTGTGATTTCATTTTCCGTAGGATGGATAGAAGGTGAAATGGGGTTGTTTCATAGTTATAATAACATATCAGTATATTAGTGATACTGATTCTATTACTTTATAATTAAATAGCTGAAGAAGAAGAAGTTGAATAAGAAAGAAAACATGTATGATTCGGTAGAAGAGATTACCTCTTCTTCGTCGTACCTCTTTTAAGCTTCCTCTTAAGGTACTAGAGTTGGTCTTCTGAGGAGACCAAAACCTCTATAATGTTTCAAGGGAAGTTTAGAAGGGAAATGGTCAGGGTTTTGCCGAGCTTGAAATCACAAAATTGTGTAAAGAGAAGAGGGACGAGGTGCCCTATTATAAAGGAGGAGAGGGGCACCTTAGGAAAAACATAATATATTATTTTATAATAAAGTCATATTCGGTTTATAATAGCTAAAATTTCATTTATTTCAATGATGAAAAGGGGATTGGTAGAAATACTCTAAAACAATATTTTTTGGAGAAGTTGAGGTTACTATTTTAACCTTATCATTTAGAATTAACTCTAAGATAAATAATTATCTTTTACCATGTCTTCTTGTTTTCTTGCACAATATGGTTAATTAACATACTATAACAATCCAAACGAACCCCAAGTGGTTCTTTATTAGTATATATAACCTTATATAAGTCATTTTTCCAAATCCTAGATTTTTAGTAATAGAATAACAATTAATAATATAATATTTGTTTTAAAAACTATTTTATGGAAATTTTGACAGTTTTTGGTAATTGATTTTTTCTAAAAATCATAACATCATGATTAGTTCGAAAAAACTTAAATAAATAAATAATAACATGTCATATTAACATATTAAATTATTTTAATTCATAAAAAGTCTCAAATGACATTTATTTGTGTATTTATAATAACAATTATGTTAATATTTCATTAATAAGGTAATAACTGCATCATCATTGTGTCACAAATAAATTAAATAATTTAATGTCTGAAAATTATAAATAATATACCATTATGTTGAAAATATTTATATCTTTCTAATTAATATTTATGGTCAAATTTATCATCTGTATAACCCTATATTAAACATGTTTTAGTTATTAAACATTGATTTTAACTCTTTTAACACTTATTTTAATAAAATAATAATAAATGTCCTAATCTAATCCAAGTGGACATAAAGGGTAATATTTTAATCCTAAGGTTGTTTTTGGTCGAATTAAACTTATCCAATAGAATTAGGACATAGGTTAGGGTAATAATAATATCATTTTTACCCTTAATTAACTTATTTACTTGTAACTGTGGTAAATAAAAGTAAAAAGTTACTATTCACCAAAAATTATTTTTATCTTATTGAATCACATTTTACTCCTTGATATTAACCATGTCTCTCAGATTTTCAAAATTCCACTCACAGAAGCGGTGAAATTATGTTTTAGGTAAATGTTCAAATTCTCATAGGAGGTGGGTAAAAGACGTTGAAAAGTTCAATAAATTTGTTATATATCTAAAATTATTATAAAATGACTCCAATGAATTACATTGAACATATATAGGTATTATGTATCAATTTTGACCAAAAATAAATTTAAATAAAATAAATAATTATTTAAATAAAAACTCGGTGTCTAAATAGTAACCCAATGTATTAACTATTTATCAAAAATTTAATGTTTTCCGAAAAATACCACAAATTCAAACTGGGATAATTTTGATATTCTGAATCCAAAAATGAATTCCATTTTAAAAGATTATGTTTAAAAAAAATTATAAAGCTGGTATTATTATTCATAATGGCTAATTCATAATAATATTATAATAATATCTCGTTTAGGGAAACTCGGTATTGCGTACTACACACGCTATCGAGGAAGATCTTGATTATGTGTAATGCAAGCCAAGTCAGGGTTTCATGTAGTGCACGATTCATTTGTTGTTGCGTATAACAAAATCCAACAATATTTCATTTATACATTGAATATATATATACACACTCAAGGATTCGTAGAATAACTACTATCAAACAAACTTGAAATATTGTGTAACACGGTCCAAGAAAAGTGTTGCATATACTACAAGATAATACGATGTTGAATATACCACAATATAATCATGGTGTAGCGTAAAAAATAACGACATCAAAGAAATTAAAAGGAATAATTCTCATAAAATCTCGGGTTGTTACATTCTACCCCCCTTATAAAGAATTTTTCCCTCAAAATTCATCATGGTTATAAATGGTTTTCTACTTGAATGTTTCTTTAATTGAAACCCACAGAATAAAATGGAATACCAAAACATAACTTTAAAAACTAAAGTATGATACATAACGATTACCCAAACTAACTAATCATTGGTTTTCCACATAGGTGAAAATGAGGATATTGAAGAGAAATCTAACCATTACGTTCTGATGGAGAGTGGTAGGGGACATGGCTATGAATGAGCCAACAATCACAAAGCCATAAATTTTTAATGATTAATGTACCATCTGATTCTTTGTATATGAGGATACTAGGACAACATTTTTGGTTTTCAAGATCATTTCCCCAAAGTTGAAGAATTTGATTTAGAAGAAATACTTTATTTCGGTACAATTTCACCATTGTTCGTGCCTTGAACAATTTCTACTTCATCTCTTATATAAATGAAATTGAATTTATTATTCTTGAAGTATTAGCAGATCATGTGATAAAATGATGGGTCATTCCATCTGTCTCAATCAAAAGGTTAGCAAAAGATATAAGTCCATCTTATGGTGAGATTAATCGTATATGGTTCCAAAAATAGACTTATACTTCATCTATCATAGAGCTTAATAAAATAAAACTAGTTTCTACTAACCAAGGACTTCTTATAGGCCACTCGTATGTAATAAAGGCCTATCACACTTCAGTTGTGGGTTCAATTCCCACAGCCTTCTCCGACGCGATAGGTTGTCGCCCATCCTGCAGGTTGTCTATTTTCTAGAACTACACTATTATAACAATACAGAAATACTTTTGAAAAAAAGTTTTATCATTAAAAAATTCTATCTGATGTCTGGCATAACCCTTTCCAATCATTAGACTTATCCAAAATACATCTGTCCAATCTCATAGTATAAAGAAAACGATTACTGGAAAGGTCACATAACAAGAACGTGAATACCATCATTTATCATACGATAAATATTGTTGGTCACATTACAAACATGTGAATTCCTTAATCATGTATTCTCTTGAAACATAAATTACCATAGAACCTTAGTGAAAACATTAATGGTGTGATAAGGTAACTCAATCCACTTACCGAAATCCCAAAAATTCTATATACTCATACTATGATATAACATTGTACTTATATCAGTCATGAGATAATTTCATTTTTTTCATTATCCATTAATTATGAACATATCATGTACATTCCAAAAATATATGAATAAACTTTTATGGTTACCAGTACAATTCAAAATATACTTTTAAAAAAATAAGGAAAAACAATAGTGTAACAATCCTTAGATGTCTCTTTATTCCATAGTACCATGAGATTACTTATACAACATTACTCTTGATAAACATGTAATTATCCCACTACCTTATTAAACCAATGACCGATCATGAAATATTATTTCATCCCACAAATCATTTGTAGTCTCTTCATCATCATCAATATAAATACAACCCATATGGCCATGCTGATTCTCTTCATGAGATATTAACTTAGAGAATTGGTTTGCATAATTCCCGTACATTCCACATTTAAAAAATTTAGCCATTGTTGATGTCTTAGAAATATCATTATCCTTGTCCATCGTGTTAACTGAACCTTTTACTTTTCAATTACTAGCTTTGCGTCCTTCTTTACCACACCCAAATCATCTTCCAGTTCCTTTGAAACATTCTCCTTGACGTCTCTTCCCACATGATTCACATGAGTAAAATTGATCTTTCATCCCTCTATGATCATCATGAAACTCCCTCTTTCTCTTATTAACTGACTCATGAAACTTACCAAAGTTGTGATTATTGATCATATTATGAGATTTTTGATTATGTATAATAACAATTTTTCGCCTAACAAATCCCATTTCATTTGATTGATCATAAAAAATATCAATCCATTGTCCATCATATTCTCCATAATCGTGAATCTTCCTATTTCTAGCCATTTTCTAAAACCCCAAAGAATAGTGTGAGAGGAAAAAATCATAATCAAGGGGGAGTAACTTCAATATCTAACATCTTAGTTTTAATTAAAAGATCGTTACCATAATTCTAGGACTATAACATATACTTATACGTAACCTTATGTACATCCCTAGACATACCTTAGAAATATCTCTAGAGATTTCACTAAAGTTTTCACATCCTAGTTTCTAAAGGTTGACAAAACCTTTCCTTTGATACCAACTATAGAGACCCAAATCTTGACGTACATGGATATTACATTCCTTTTTGCATAATACTTAATACATAACAATAACAGACACACAAGGACCGTAATAGTTTAGTGTCTTTGGAAACTCTGAATTTAATCTTCTAATTGTGGTGAATGTTCTTCAACATCTCCCATAAAGAGCTTCCCCTTTTGTTTTCTTACCTAAAACGATTCATTAAATCCTAAGGAAAATAAAACATATAAAGGGTGAGCTCAAATGCTATTTAAGGTTAAGCATGAAGAAAATAAAACAAAACATATACATTTGAACATAAAAACATGAACATAATATTTAAACATCAAAATCTTGAGCAATGACATAAAACAAGGCAGTACGTAAGGCATATATCATAATAGAACATAAATAATCATAAAATAGCATGGGAATAAATCATATAATAGTTGAAAACTGTTATGAACATGATATGATTTCCATAGTATCCAAGGCAGTGCTTCCAAGACAATCGTAGTGGACAAAGTCCCTTTCCGAATCGAGTTCACTCCTCGTTCTAGTCCTGTAACACTGAACCGAATTAACTTTCCATTCCAGCCATGTCTATCTCATGAGATATAAATCTTTACCCAATGAATTGGAGGGAGATATAGGTCCCACCCATCTCACAATGAAATCATTCTTACTTTTTTCACAATATAAACCTAAATCATTCATCATAACCCAAAGAAAAAAAATTTGTTTCATAAACATCATCCCATCATAACATAATCTATATAAAAAATTGGGTATCATTTCATCATAAGAAAAATTAAACAATGTAATTCATAGAGATATTATACTTGAAACTTACACATATTAAATAATTTCATCATAGATGGAAAATGGTTTTTATAAAACACTTGAAAAAAATTCTTGAGGAAAATATCCTTTCTTCTTAAAAATCATTTTCTTTTCAAAAAATGCCACATAATTTTAAAAGAAAATGATTTTGATGAAAAAATTCATAAAATATTATGGAGGAATATTCATTAAAATATGGATTTAGGAAATAGTAAAATTTTTTCATGCCGTATAAGTAAAAAAACATTCTTCTCGTCCATTGGCTGGAAAAGTCAAAAAATACCTCCTATTAAAAACAACAAATGATTCCTTTCATATCTTTTACTAAAAACTCACCAATGGGTAAAATTGGATTTAAAATTTTTTAGGAGGATAGAAATAGTATTAAATTTTGAGGAAACATGGATTTGGATGATAAATATAACCCATTAAATACCAAAGTATAAACAATCTCGGATAAAAATGAGATTGTGAGATTTTCCCTTACCTTATGTCTGATATGCCTCGTATGTATCCAAACCTCCAGTATAATGATTTAAATAATGTCATTAACTTATTATAGAATCATATTCATTGTCATGATATCATACATGGTTCACTTTTGACTTTATATTACACGTTCTTTTGTTAATTCCATGTTTAAGCAGTGTTTTTGGTAAAATTGTTTCATTTATCGTACGTGTTTCGACAAGTTTTTCTTGATATTATTACTTATATCTCGATTTAATTAATTCCACAATGTAAAACATGATTTATATAGAATATATATTTAGCAAATAAATATATATGATAGATCGATAAATGGGATGAAATACACCATGCATGGAGACCGTAGGTCGTACATACGCATGAACATTGTTTTCATATCCTTATTGAATCGAATGGAAGTATGTAGATGACACACACACACACATATATATATATATATACTTGAAACTAAAGTGTCTTATTTATGTCATATATTTCATTATTAATAATTATATATAATTATAATCATTCTTGAATGGTTAACATGGAGAATGAATCTCATCGGGTCGTGGAGACGGTAATCCGTACGTACGCACGAGCGATGATATCGTTACCATAATTAATGAATGGAATTGGTGTGGATTATATAATATCTCAGAATTAGTATTATGTTATAATAAATATATATAGTTATTCATTACACCATAACACCCATCCAAGTAAGGTGGTGTAGGAAAAACAGATAACACCACGATGTGGAGACAGTATTCCGTAAGTACGAACGCGCGATGATTTCATTTTCCGTAGGATGGATAGAAGGTGTAATTAGGTTGTTTCATATTTATAATAAAATATCATTATATTAGTTATACTTATGTTATTACTTTATAATTAAACAGCTGAAGAAGAAGATGTTGAAGAAGAAAGAAAACATGAAAGAATCGGTAGAAGAGATTAAATCTTCTTCATCGCACCTCTTTTAATCATCCACTTAAGGCACTAGAGTTGGAATTTTGAGGAGAAAATAACATCTATAATGTTTCTAGGATTGTTGAGAAGGGAAATGGGAATGGTTTTTCTGATCTTGAAAGCCTAAAATTGTGTCATGAAAAGAGAAAGGAGGTGCCTTTTTATAAGGGAGAAATGGGGCACCTTAAGAAAAACATAAAATATTATTTTATAATAAATTCATATTCGGTTTATAATAGCTCCAAATTGATTTATTTAAATAATAAAGTCTGGATGGGTCTAAATACTTTCAACCAATATGTTTTAGAAATTTTTTTTTTACTATTTTATCCTTATCATTTAGATTTTACTTTATGTTAAATAATTTCACTTTTACATTGTCATCTTGTTTTCTTAAACTATATGGGTAATAAACATAAAATAACAATCCAAACAAACCCCAAGCGGTTCATTATTAATATAAATAACCTTATCTAAGTAATTTGGGAGAACCTTAGATTTTTAGGAATATAATAACAATTAATAATATAAATGTTTTTTTAAAACTATTTTATGGTAATTTTGACACTATTTCGTAATTGTTTTTTCTAAAGATCATAAAGTCATGATTAGTTCGAAAAAAGTTAATTAAATCAATAATAACATATCATATTAACCAATTAAATTAGTAGAATTCATAAAAAGTCTCAAATTACATTTATTTTGGAATATATAATATCAATTATGTTAATATTTTATTAATAAGGTAATTAATGCATCATCATTGGGTCATAAATAAATTAAACAATTTAATGTCTAAAATGTTTAAATAAAATACCATTATGTAGGAAATATTTTTATCCTTATAATTAATATATATAGTCGAATATATCTTATGTATAACCCTATATTAAAAATGTTTTAGTTTTTAAACATTGATTTTAACTCTTTTAACTCTTCTTTAAATAAAAGAATATTAAATGTCCAAATCTAATCCAAGTGGACCTAAAGAGTCATATTTTAACCCTAAGTTTGTTTTTGGTGGACTTAAATCTATCCAATAGAATTACAACATGTGTTAGGGTAATAATAATATCAATTTTACACTTAATTACCGTATTTACTTTTAACCGCTGTAAATAAAAGTAACAAATTACTATTCCCCAAAAATTACTTTTATCTTATTGAACCACATTTTACTTCTTGATATTATTCGTGTCTTTTGGTATTTTGAAATTCCCCTCAGAGAAGCTGTAAAATTATGTTTTATGTAAAATTTCATATTCTCCTTGGAGGTGGGTAAAAGACAGTGAAAAGTTCAATAAAATGTTTATATATCTAAAATTATTATAAATTGACTACAATGAATTACATTGAACATATATATGTATTATGTATCAATTTTGACCTAAAATAAATTTAAATAAAATAAAAAATTATTTAAATAAAAATTTGGATTTTAAATAGTAACCCATTGTTTTCAGTATTCATCAAAATTTGAATGTTTTCAGAAAAATACCAAAAATTTACCGTAGGCTAATTTCGATATTCTGAATCCAAAAATGAAGTCCATTTTGAATGATTAAATTTATAAAATTTAAAATAGTGGGTATTACTATTCAAAACGTCTAGTTCATAATAATATTATAATAATATCTCGTTTAGTGAAACTCGGTATTGCGTACTACAAACGCTATCGAGGAAGGTCTTGATTACATGTAATGAAATCCAAGTTAGGATTGCGTGTAGTGAAAGATTCCTTTGTTGTTGCATATATCAAAATCCAATCATATTTCATTTAAACATTGAATATATATATATATACACACACTCAATGTTGGGTAGAATAACTACTATCAAACAAACTTGAAATTGTGTGTAACAAGATCCAAGAAAAGTGTTGCCTATACTACAAGAAAATACGGTGTTGCGTATAGCGCAAGATAATCATGGTGTAGCGTACAACAAAAGACATCAAAGAAATTAAAAGGAATAATTCTCATAAAATCTTGGGTTGTTACAGGAATGGTCCCCATAAGTATATCAATCCTAAACATAACTTCTCTCATGGGTGGAAACCAAAATAATTCTAATGGAGACACATCTAGAAACTAATTAAAAATGTCATAAAAATATTTCCACCAACCTCTTCCATCAATTCCAATGACAGAGCCACCAACCAATATGATATCATCTGAACCAAGGATTCTAAAAAATCTATTACACCAAAAATTTAACTCTACTATCATCAAAAGATATGATTGATGCCATTATCTATCATATAACTATCTGTTCACTCATAACAACTGATGTGGGCCCTTAATATTTTCAAAAAATTCATATCTTTGAATATATTATAAATGGACATCTCAAGCACTAGGAAATATAAAATCTACTAAATGCCATCAACCACTGAAAAATATTCTCTACATAGTAAGGCTCAACACTATCTTTAACCCCAGGTTTTTCTATGTTTTAACACAAATTGAACTTTTTCCACATTTAAAACCAACAAATAAATTGCACTAGATGTAATGAAAAAATGTGATGCACCCATGTCAAACAACATTTTCATATGGGTATAATTCAAAATAATAATACCTCACACCTTGGATGGTCCATGTCGGTTATCCAAAACCACCTTATTATCTCTAAACACCTTGTCGATGGACACGATCTGATCTTTATTCCTCCACTGAGGAGTAACTGAGTACCTCAAATCACCATAGATAATTCTATTTCATTGATGAGGGGTATGTCGCTGCTCTCATCCCATCGAGGCATACGACACATGCGATCACTGAAGAAGGTCACAATCACCCAAACATAAGGTATTGTTTTTATAACTCTAAATATGGCACATATGATTGCATTTATGACATGATCGAGGTTGTATCATACATTCGGACTTTATGTGGCTTGTAGAACCACTCTAGAAAAATCATATCTTTCCCTAATGATTCTGAGCCATACTCGCACAATATAAATAAGTTTCCCTCTTATATTTTCTCCCCACATTAGTGCCACAACTATTTCCCATGGGTAACAGAATGATTCTCCCACCTGTATCCCCTGAGATATCCCTTTTTGACACCATAGATCTGTTTACCATCTCTTTATAATCGTTATACAGAGCTCCAGAATTTTGGAATTGATTTTTGGCCCCAGCA
Organism: Viscum album; assembly: GCA_963277665.1. NCBI lineage: Eukaryota > Viridiplantae > Streptophyta > Magnoliopsida > Santalales > Viscaceae > Viscum > Viscum album. The sequence continues at coordinate 138,600,575 of OY728131.1, forward strand.
CAAATTAAAAAATATGTTCTATCAATGACGTACTATATGAAACATCATAAGAAAACTAATATAAATTCTTGTATTTATCCACATAATGTATGAAGAAAATTTTATCATGTTTCATGCTAATGAAATTAATCATTCCCTAAATTTAGAATGTGTGAGGATATAGTTGTTTGTTAAACAATCCCTCAAAATCATCTCATCGCATACCTTGGTCCCCATTATCCTAGAAAACTAAACCCCCACCACTAAAATGAAATATATTACAAATTATATGTCACTAAACTGACATTTTACACCTCTATTGTTCCTAGGAATTCGATGATTCTATTAATCATATTCATCCAAGATTCCACCCTTTTCAGTTTTAAATCACCCATAATGATGAGTCAATTCTTCTTATGAAAATGAACTGAGTGATCTACATGTTTATGGTCATCCATACAATTCCATAATACAACTGTTGGAATGCTTCATCCATGCTCTGAAATAGATATTGGATCACCTAGTGCTCATGTGAACCCACATTTATATTATTTTCATCTGATTAGCCTCTACAATGCATATATGTTTCCATTTATTTCAAGACAAATATAACAATAAGTTTAACTCCATTTAAACTGAAGGCTTATCATTTAAAATTATATAAAATTCCATCTATCAGCACCTGTCTTTGCAAAATTACCATTTTTCCATGTTCACCTATTTTCAAAACATCATGTATGCTTTCAAGATCAACACATTTTAAAAATATCAAAACCATCATCTTTTCAAAGCTGTACATTTGAAAATGACTTCCAAATTTTTCACAAATTAACACATTTATACCACAACATAAATCATTATTCCATATGAAATATTAAATCTTATTGGTAAATAATTTCTACCATACCTGTCATGTTTGTCTCATTGAATACACCTATTAAAATTATATCACACTCCCTATAAGTGCCTCCAAAATGCTTATGTACCCAATTCACTAGTAAATTGATGTTTAGCATAAAAGGGTTAATTAATTACTTTTATTCCATACATTTCATGTTCTGAAAATCATACTCATTTATACCGTCCCTACTCATGGAGTTAACCAAGAATGAATGCCAGCTCTATTACTGAAAATCAACATAAAATATCTGAATAAGACAATTGTAACTAATACTTCAAGGACCGAACCATCTGATACCACTGGTCGCATCCCTCCCCAACTCATTGGCTTGAGTTAAGTAAGAGGTTCTACTTGGAATTAAGTGGTATCAACAAGGTTCCATAGAATGATGAAAAATTCCAACAGCTTCATGGAAAGTGGCATATGATTTATAATTTTAAAATAAAACAAAGGACCAAATATATCCTAACCAAAAAAACTACATGATGCACGTCAACAATGTGTTAAAATTAAACTTCACACCAATGAAAAAATTACAAACCCATTCATAAAACAAATCGGATTACGAAGAGGACTTATAAAACATCAATGTTAAATTACGCCAAACACAACACCCATTCTCCGCACCAATCTCCTAGAAACCACACCACAACACCACCAAAGCATCAAGATGCACCACTAAATGAATTAGATGATATACCTTTACATGTTTCATTAAAAACCAAATCTACTGAAGAACCAATGTTTCAAAGTAGGGGGTGAGTAATAATACTCAGTAGGATTTTCCCCAAATGACTAACTTATACATTCCACTAGGATATAATCGAATAGAAGAATAAAATTATAAAATTATATAAAACCATTATAGATGGAAAAAATTTCAGGAATACCAAAAATTCCTTTACCAAACCATGTTACCCAAATAAAAAACATATCGAGGAATTAAACCAAAAATGCCATTAACTATTATCAAAATACTTATTAGCACATCCAAATTCACCTTGAACGACCACATAAATGTTCCAATAATATTCATATGTTTCATACACCCAAAATCGGTGCACACATGATAGTGGATCTTCAAATCCATCCTTATTAACCACTCTTCTTATATAGTGGTACTTCACACCCACTTATCCTTGATGGTGGTCCTTTACCTCCAATACCCATACCATTTTTATAGTGGTCCATCCGAACCACTATCTATCCATTCCAACCCATGTTTACCCTATATGAAACAACCATGTTAACAATATATACGAAAATCACAAAAACATGAAAGTCAGTAATTTCTAATATCATGTCAACCAACACATGCATGTCCATAGTACCAAAAAATATTAAAACCAAACAACCCTTTAAGATATTAATCAATTGAAACAACAAGGAAACCCAATATTAATAAATAAACCATTATTTGAAAGAATTCATATGATATTACTGTTGACCAACCACATTTAAATAAAAACAACCTTTTTATTGAAAAAAATATTTTCCAAAAACCAATTTCACATAATCGATCATGACACTGGTTTTAAAACTATCACTTTTAAATCCTATAACAAACCACATTTCAGAATAATACTCAATTTTCCCCAAATCACTAAATCAACACAAAATGGGATTCCCCCAATCATCACAAATCACATTTTCAAAAAAATTTAATCAATAATATTTAATATAAATTAAGCCTATATATCCAGAAAAATGTAGTAAAGGGTGAATCCACCTACCCTAGGGTTTGGATAAATCAACCCACTACATAATTGCACACCCAAATAGGTAACTCTTCCACAAAATCACCTTATTTTCCTTTACCTAGAATCAATATGCCCAATTCAAAACATTATAGGTGAAAATAACCCATGATCTACATGCGACACAAGTAGATCTACAAAAATAGAAGAGAGAGATAGAGAGAGAGTCAAGGCTAAAGAAACCCTCAAAAAAATAACTGAAAATAATTTCTAAGGGATAATCCCTATCAACCCACCTTGAAAACATTTTAAATTTATTATAAAATAAGTGGGAGGGACTCCCCAACCATTGAGAAGATGAAACCCAAATAGGGGTTTATACGGGATGATAAATGACTGTTTTTTGTAAAATCCAAATCCCCTTTGATTTTATAAAAATTATTTTTTAAAATTGTAAATGACTAGCTTCATGGTTGGGTGAAATTTTTGTTAACATTGCACAATCTTCTTCCTCCAGGGAGTGCCTCACAAAAATTTTTCTGTAAGGGTTAAAAAATTATGCACAATTCTTGAAAAGTATGATATTATATTGTTTCATGGTTTAACTAGGCTGGCCTAATGATTTGGAAAATCATTCACCTTTATTGTACACTATCTCTATTTCCTCTATCTCAACATCCAAGGTTCAATGCCAGTGTTTCGGGTTTTCACTAAACATTCTCAAACCATACTCACTTAAAAATGCACCAAAACAGTCCCAAATACCATAAAACGCTCCCAATACATTTCCAACCACAATAAATAATTGAAAATACATAAATCTGGTATACAAACGTGAATACATGGGTACTAAAGTTTCAATGATTATCATACATCATAATTGATTTTTCTTAAAGAATAGATGAATTATATAAAAACATTATGATATTTATTGAAGTATTTTATCTGATGACATTGTGATATTTTCTTATGAAATGGAATTACCAAATAAAAATAGAAAATCTCATCTATTTATTATATACGATATAGACATCAATGAATTAAGGTTTCATTCTTATGAGGATGAATATTGAATTTTCATATGAAAATAGTGTTTCCATATGGTTATCATATTCACATAAAAATATCTTATGGATCATTTTAACTATAAAAATTTCAAATTGTTGGACCATTTAAAATTTTATGTATTTATGTTACATGCATTATTAAATTAACATTCCAAATTAGGAAATATCAATTTAAATAAATAAATTTTCATTATTAATGGAAATATACAATAAATTATATTTTTACCATCGCTTCTCTTAAATTTCCTTCCATATTTGGAACATGACTGAGAATTGCTTAGTTTTGTTATTTCAAAAGGTTTATCCACTTGATATTTGGGATTATCAAGTGATCTTATTTTAATATTAAAATGATCATATATAAATAGAACAGTTTTCTGATGCATATGAATAGAAAAGAATTGATATTCTCGTTATATACTATATGGTTATATAATACAAGAATCTACTCTATTTTTTTCAACAAAATATTATCATTTTAATTCAAAAACGTAATTGAGATATTCATAGATGTTACTCAGCATCTATAGATGTATCTCTATATTTTGTCTGTTGTTTCTTGTAATCATGTTTTTCACTATTTTCCAAATATCATTTATTCTTCTTGAAATCTATTTGAACATGTATTAACCGAATATGATATAAATATGGATTGGTTTTTAAATCCAAAGCCTATTTAAATTCTCTTGGATCATTGCAACATGTAATAACTTCTTCCACACATCTGGGAAATCCATGAAAAAAGGATGGTATTATTTAATTCCTCAAAATCATATAGTAAAGTGCATGTAGAGTGGACTAGGTGATATTTGTTCCCTAAACCACATAAAATCTCATTTGTTCAATATTTATCATTCGACACTATTTTTTGCTTTTTTTTATATTATTAAAATATTCAAATATGTCTAACATAAGAAATAGGGTGGTTTTAAGTAAATAACTATTCAATAACTCAATTTAACCCACATGTGAATTTATTTGGATCAACTATCTAGAAAACCCATTATTGTCCAAAATTTACTAATGAAAACAAATTTTAGGATTATTGTGATGAATATGTATTAATTCATATGATATGATCTTAATAATAGATCTATAGTGTATTGCATATTGAGTTATTATGTAGAGATAACATATTTTATGATACTTTGGGGAATAGACTAGGTAATACGTTTTAGGACAACATGATATTGATCCTTGGTGATATTTTTATGAATGCTTAATTTTTAAATTGTTTCCACATTTGCATGTAATATATTTCATACATATTATTTTTCATCATTTTAGGAATCATGATTTATAATGATAATTGATTATATTCCCTTTTATCCTTATACATAAATTAGAGTTATTTTCAGCCTATTCTTTTGATTTTGTACTCGAGAAATTAATTATATTGTAGTGACCTTATATACAATAGTAAAGAAGATTTTTAATAGGATTAAATAATGTTATTTGTATGAATTCCTTATATAATTTATGTATTTTATACCTAATTTCATAGACATTAATCCTAAAAAGGTCCGTTGATTTATTTAAAATAATATTTTCTTATAAAATAATGATAAAAATAATTTATTAAAAATGTTGGTAGACTAATTATCTAGATTAAAGAGTAATATGTTACCTTACAATACTAACATCATTCATGGTGAACCCAAAACAATATGTAGTACATAGTGTTGAGAATAATCTATGTTGGGGTAGAACTCACCCAAGTTACCTATGTGGACGCACATGAATTCCCATGTACAACCCCTTAAATGAAAATCCTAGTCATGGAGATATATTAAAATTAAAACTAATAGGTCATAACTAATCATCACATTATTGTAATTATGAAAATAATAATATTTCCATAAGAAATAATCAAGGGGTTGAAAATTTTTTGCCTAAAAACCTAATGTCCTCAAATTAATTTATTATATGACATTAAAAATCTCAAATATCAAAACATTTAAATTTCAAGATCAATAAACTATGTTAAACAAAGATAATAGGAGGGATAAATTGAAGGATCCTTATTATTGACAGACCATACACCATTCATCAGGTCCTTTCCTAGAATCATATTCTAAATAAAACTAGACATGAACCCGTGGATGTTATTCATCCCAATTCCAACCATGAATTTTAGAAATAAAAAGTAAACAATTTATTTTAAAAATCATGAAAATAACAAAAAAATCTACCATATAATTTAAAACTACAAACAACATGTTATGAGTGTTAAACTAACACTATAAAAGATTATACAACTTGAAAACATGTCATCACATTTTTAAAAACAAAAATGTCCTTGAAAATCCATTATATCTTTTATAATACCAAATCAGGTCCATTTAGAAATATTATATCTAGTTAACCACCCAATTCAATACAAGGAAATTAAAAATGGTGTATAAAAATACACTTTCGAGAATGAAACTCATGAATATTTATTCATAGAAAAATAAATTGTATCACTAATTTTTATAAAAAAATGTTAATAATTTCAAAAAATAAATTCCATGTTATAAATTAAATTCAACCACATTAAAAAACATTAAAAAATGACTGTTCATTTAAATAAAATGTAAAACTATTTTATAAATCCAACAAAACAATGAAAATTAATTTCACACATTGAAAGTCTTTATAAAAGATCACACATTCTTATATTGTTTCAAAATTGAATAATAGATCATATATTGATTTCAAATTTGAAGAATAAGAAAATTAACCATTTACAAAATCTCCAACTAAACTCTATTTGTGAAGTAAAAAAATATAACAAATATTTTTTAATGATCAGAAATCCAAAATTTATTTCTCCTTGATAAAATTTACAAACATAGTCATATAATGGTTGTCAAATAAACAATTCCATAATAATGAATGAATTATATTAATTAATTTTATATTCCCTTTATATTGAAAAACATATTTTCTTAATTATATCCATTAGATTTCACCACTTACATATCCTAAAATCGACTAATTATTTCCCATAAAACACAATAGTTTTTATATTGAAATAAAATTTGTAAAAAACATATTACACATTAATAATATATAAAACAACAAAATTCATATTAAATTAACAATGATAGAGATTTAGAGTAATTTGTAACCTAAAAAAATGAAAATTCATAAATTAATAATTTTCACAATTGTGAATGGTTTGGTGGAAATGTCTTGAATAGTGTATTCCAATCATGAAAATTTCATTCAAAGACCCCAGAAAAAGTCACTCAGTCAGTGCATAGTTTTATAAATAAGGTACAATAATTGGTCTCCATTAGGTTCTTTAACATTTCATTCTAAATTGTTGATTTTCTAAAAATAAATTATAAATCACTAATATAAAACATAAATAGCTAAATAATAATAAAAATAAAATAGAAATTTATTGACTTAGATAATTACACTTCACAAACATCCTCGGTTACTCACGTGTTATGATTAATGGTGATGATCAGTCTCAAACTCTCAAACTAACAATAAAATATGAACATATAGGTTGATACCCTTATTTCATGAATCAACCTAGGAAATTCCTAATTAATGTCCCAAAGAAGGCCTATAATAAGACCACAAGAGAATTCCTTAACAATATTAGATGGAAACTATTGTGGGGAAACCCAAAAAATGTAATTGGTATTGAAATAAACCTATAAACCAATAATAATGAAGTAAATTCCACCCAGATTCCTAGAATAATAATTTCATAGGTTGTGGGATCACCCTAAAATGATATAATTAGAAACATAACAATTGTAACCAAAAAATGTATAAATTAATAAATACAATTCATAATAAAAAATTCCATTATCCACATCTAATACATCCCAACATTATGAAAAACAAACCCAAATTTGAATCCACAAATAAATAAATAAGAGAGAGCTTCTTACATGGTAGGATACATTAGATAAAAGAAAAATTAAATACGAATAAAGTAAAATCAACTACTCTTCTCTATGTGCCATGATAATCTACCTCACATTTTTCAACCAGTAAATAAAAAATAAAAAGCAATGACTATTCAAAATAACAATGATGAACCTTTTAAAATTATAATATAGTAGGTGTAAGCATAAACATTCCAGTATGTATCCCCCCCGCAACCCATGGATTGTTGGTACTATATCCAAAATATACTATATTTATTTTCAGCTATATTAAATTGGAAAAATATACAGGGAATTTCATCAATGGTGACTGAATTATTTCATATTTTGGGAAAATTGGATACTTAATTGAGTGTATAATTAAATTTGAATATATAAATTATAATACAATTTTTCAATATTAAAATTATTTCATGAATCATATCCTTGAATACCAATCATAGTATTTCATGGATTTTGGGAAAAAAACAAAATAACGGTGATTTCAAATGATCAATAATGGTTTAGTACAACTAAATCAATCTTCTATCAATAATACAGGTAAATATTTGAAGGTAAATAACTGAATTCACAATCCATGTAATGAATAAATTGAGAAGGAATTACATCCATAGATAATATCAATCCAAAAATATCATGTATAATAATGAATATAGAAAGAGAAACAACTATATACACATTTTATTTTATCAACAAATTGAATCTCATTACAAAATAATCAACAAAAAATGGAATGGTAAATAACTAAAAACACATTCCATATAATGAATAACTAATAATGAAATACATACAGAGATAATACCATTGTTAAAATATTATTGAATCTAATAAATGAATTTTGATAGAAAGAAATTATTATTTCTTAGACATCATGTATCCGGAATATTATACCTCTTCAATCAAAACAATTCATGAAATAGTTTAACAGTAATGGGTAGAAATAAAGATGGTTTGGAAAAAAAATTAACAACATAAAAAATAACCTCACAATGCTCTGGTTGCGTTGAGTTGAAACATATAACCATGTCCCACCTATGACGACATGTACTAATAGTTCTTTATATATTAAATAATTGATTAAATCATAAATAATTGTTCTTATCATCAAATATTCATATTGATTAAGGAATAATGATATGAAAATATTTACATATATAACAAATTAAAATTAAATGAAGAAATCATTTTTATGAAATGATATACAGTTTAAGAGATAAACATATCCTTTACAAATAATATGGATATTTGATGGAAAATTAATTCTCACGTGAAATTGAATAATTAAATTTAATGTTATTGACTACAAATATGAATCACCCAAGTGAATAACTATATATTCGTTGGTAAATAATATTAATAAACCATCCATATGAAGAATATGTATGTAATAAATATATCTTATACCTATTTATGAGAATAAATTTTTATTTACATTGATGAATATAAATACGATTAAATTATAATTAATAATATTCTTCAAGAAAATATCCTTTTCATTTTGAAGATCGTATTCGAAATCAAAACAATCACAAATAAATTTTCAAGATTATTTTCTTTGAAAATAACCTTTGATACATATAAAATATTCTTTAATAAATTTGACTATTCATGAATTCTGGAGATTATATTCATGTAAAACATGTTAAAACAAACATTCCATTCACATATTCAATAATAAGAATATACTTTTTTTGAAAACATAATTACGATTCCATTAAAAAAAAAATTCATAAAATCTCATTTATAATGTCAATCAAAAAATGGTTAAAAAAATTCTTAATTTTTTTCTATAAAATTTTATTATTATAAAAAGAAAATTTCAAACCGTAGTGAAAAATGAAGATCATTTTAGATAAAAACATTTTCGAAATAATATTGAGTAAAAAATTAGGGAATGTAAATATTAATTGAAAATAACATTTATAATCAGTTCTAGAATATAATTCAATGGTTTTATTAAAATACGGTGAAATAATATCATTGAACTAAAACTAATCAATACAAATCCTTATCTGAATGAGATTGTGAAATAAACCCTTATTATGATCATAACATTGATGTGAGAAATATGTAATGAATCAATTATGTTTATAAATAAAAAATCAACATAAATCAATTTAATATAAGAAATAATATAATGAAAATAAATTTCACACATAATCATTGAATATCAAAGATGATAATGAAGTAATATAACCCATTAAAAACAATATTAGTTATGAAATCCATTACCACTATCTAACTCTTACGTGAAATATCAATGGACGATACAATTAAAATTAAAACATAAAATAAAATTAATTTTTCTGAATTTTTATATTAAATGTTATAATAGGGATCATGTACACCATATAAAATAAAATTGGTGAAGAATAATTAAATATTTCTCAGTTATGGGAAATTGAGATGATGTCCCAAAAAAAGATAATATCATTTGATTTGGGATTAATAAATGAGTTAAATATGTTTATGAAATGTTAATCCAAATAAATAAACTTTATATACAATATAGAGGTAATAAATGGCCATTACACACATAATTCTACCAAGAAATAATTGATGTAGATGAGTTTTAACCCGATGAATGGAAATTGAGATTATAAATCCCTTACATTACGATTCAATTTTTTTGAACATGATTTAACATAATTTATAATGGATTTAAGTAAGTTTTTATATTATAAAATTATCTTATTCATATTGATAAAATAATATACCACCCTTTTATAACATCCTATTATATATTAGTTAACTATCTTTCACTATTTTCATTACATCATGTGTTAATTTCAAGATTTTATAATGCACGTTTAATCATTAAATATCCAATTATTTGAAATATTATATAGTTACACAATCTCCAAAATAATCGTCATTACATAATTATTACAGTTATAAATAAATTTTACTTTCTATAACCCTCATGGATGGTGGGATTTAGAAATAATTTATGTTACGATCATGAAGATGATAAGTTTTACATACACATGGGTATCATTTCAATTTTTCAATGATCACTATTGAAAGGAGGTCTGTAATATATTACAATTACAAAATTATAATAATATATTATTACATAGTTATATAATTATATATATATATATATATCATCAATGTGGTATATTTATAAAAACAGGGTCACATCACTTCCTGACGGTGATAGTGCCCACATACATGAATGATGATATCATCTTTAATTGAGAGAAAAGGTAAGTAATGAAATTCTATATTATAAATTTATAATGATAATATTTTCCATAATTTCATAATTATTTAATTTATATCACATTAATTCATTTTAATCATCATTATCTTCAATGAAACATGTTTTTGAATGAAAAATCACATCCCTTCGCGAGGTGGTTGACCTCCGTACACATGAGCTACATTATCGTAACCCCAATAGAATTGAATGTAAATGGTGTATATTATATAATGAATCAATAAGAATAATTATTATTATATATATATAATATATGTAATTTATATCCATCAGCATACCCAATTATGATATAACATAATGGGAAAATGAATGACATTAGTTAGTGAGGTAGTAATCCACAGTACACATGAATGGTGATTTAATAACCTATTTGACTTAAGTGGGGATCATTGTAGGACATTACATCATTTTAAAATCATATTAGTATATTTAAAGTACTACGGTTACTATATCATCAACGTTAAATAATAACCAAGGGAGTCTGAAGAAGAAATAAAATGAAAATTCTCATTGGAGAACATTACAATTTCTTCACGTAAACTTCTTATGTTTTCACAAAAATACTTCCTATGATACATTTATGAAAATAGTAATGATAATAGGATTATGGTATGTATGTTTAGAATTTATTTTAGTTGGAATTTTCCAGACCAAATTGTTGTTTTGGTGTGAATAATAGTAGATAGGGGTGGAGTTTTATATGAGAGGTCAGTGACAAACATTTAATTTTTTAAAAAAAGGACTACCTCATTATTCACATTACAAATGGGTAAAAAATTGTGTATTAAAAATAAATAAAAAATTATTTGATAAAAATAATCCCATGATATTTATTTTATAAAGGACTTTTTGTCATTTAATCTCTTATCATTTGAGTTTATTCCATGGTAATACCAATTTTCCTTACCAGTAATGAATAATTTTTATTATTTTAATTATTCATTTTGTTCCAAAAATATGTTGACCTTATTTGATAATATAAATTAATATGATTAAATTTATGGAATATATTTTACAATATTTTAGTCACAAATTTTTTAAATGATAATTTATTCTTAATCATATAGATGTGACCAGAAAATGGGTTTTCAAAAAGAAAATGTTCAAAAGTTTACAATGTTTTAATATTAAAATTCAATATGGAGAAGATTAATATTACATAAATTTGATAAATTTATATATAATTTAAATAATTTAACATTTAATAAAATTAGAAATATAATTTAACTTTATAAGTATTTTACAGTAAAATGTAGTTTTCAACTAAAAAAATTCATTTTTCACAATACATCAAATAAATGAATCATTTTAGAAAAATACAACAACTTCACCCTATAAAATTTTCTTTTTTTTTACAAAAATTATGTTTATTCTTTAAAATATAATTTTCATAATTTGTAAAAATTAATTTTTAGTTATGTTCTCCCCGCATGACTAAATGGTCTTTTAGAAAAAAAAATTAGATTTTATGAAGTGCATATTTTTATTTTAAATTATTCATTTTTTATTTCTAATCAACTGATAAAAATATTTTTCATCATTTAGATAGTAAAATAATTAACCCTTAATTTAAAAATATTTTTATAACATTATACTATATTATAGTTCATTTAGACGCATGATAATGTGTTCTACAGGATAACGATGATACTAAATTTAACGAAATATATTTTCTGGGTTCTTTATGGTCAGTGTTGCAGGATATATATGATATCAAATAAATTTTTTTAATTTTATAATTTCAGGGTGTTATTGAAATAAAATTTAAAAATAAATCTATTTTTTGATAGTTTTAAATACAAATAAATGTTTACGATTTTATCTATGATTAAAAACCAATAACATGATATGAGAATTAAAAAATAATCTATTTTCTAGTAAATAAAATTTCATTCTTTAAATGTAAAATATTTATTTATTTATTTTTAAATATATCATTTAAAATAATAAAATCATATATGACACTTCATTGAAGGACATAAAAGTATATGAGAACTAAATGAGAAATAAACGGTTTTGAATAACATTTTAAATAATATGAATAATTCATGTTTTCCTCAAATAATAAAATATCATGCATTATATTCCTAAAAACACAAATAAAATATCAAAAACATATAATAATAATTCAACCAGTATAGAAATATCAGTATCACAATAATTATAATACAGTAAGTAATCTTTAATCATGTGAAGAAATAAGACATCTATGGTAATATATGAAATAATTAATGTCGAATCTATCTAAATGGAACATGATACGACTCAACATCCCTAACACATAGTCATATCATTCCTTTCCTAATCAAGGTGAAAATACCACAATCTAGATCAATGTCATGCATGGGGACACTAAGGAAGAAAATTGATAAACCACTGCAGCATGCGAACCCATGTGGGATCGAAATAATGATGTAGATGCTCGATATACAAGAGGGGGTGAATTTTATGATATAGAAAATTATTTTAGAACATTTAATTATGGTAATGTTTAAAAAATTTAATCAAGGTAAATTCATAAGACCTCTTAGTTCTACAAACATTCTAGATTTCATAAATATGGTTCTAGAAATGAATCTTGAGAAAAGTTTATAAGGAAAATGATTCAACCATAAAGCATATAGAATCTTACTAATCAAAGTATACAAGTACAAGAAAGAATAATATAGTTATACTTTCTTTATTAATCAAAATTAAGTGAAAAAAAAACTTGAAATAATACAAGTGACAAGTCGTAAATCATTTAACCCAAAGAGTAGGGTATCTCAAAACCATTGATAAATGTATCTTGATTTATACATTCAAGAAAATCTGTCTTACTCACCCCTAGGTAAGCCCCCGATATGAATATTGGAGTCTGTCTTGCTATCCCTGCAAGCCCTGAAACTTCAAGGTAGTCGGCACCTCTGTCATCCTATCACCGAAATCCCTCAAATGTACTTATGAACATTCATAGTTGCACGAAGAAATTCTATACCAGATGTTTAGTATAGAAAATGAATTAATGTATCTCTATCTAGAAATCACTTCAGTAACATGTAATATCTAGATTGATCAATGTATATCAGTTGTTGTGAGCATGTTTAAATGAGTTCTTATTTATAGGTGCATTTCCAATGGTCAACTACCTCCTCCAATGATCATATTTTTCCTTGAATTTTGGAGGAAACTATACAGGTTTAACATAAACAACATTTACCTAGTAACAGAATGAACACCATAATTTTATAACTCAAATAGGAGTAAGTAAAATATGGTTGCTCAGCCAAATTCATTTTTTTCGAGTCCGTGGAAAAATAGAATTCTGATTCCAAGCGAGTAAACCTTTAGAGTCTATATTACAAGGATATACTGATTATTTTTTTCAAGGAATTTAGAATCAAAATTATATAGATTTCAAACATTGAATTATATATAATTCGGATTCTCAATTTGGTGGAATTCATATTATGAATTATGTGGAATTTAGAGTCTAAATTTTGAGGAATTTGGAGTCATAATCTTGAGTAATTCAGAGTGCGTATTCTGAGGAATTCAGATTCTGAAAGTTATAGAATTTGGATTCGTATGTTTAAAGAATTCGGATTCCAAATTTTAGTGAATTATGATTCTAAATTTTAGAAGAATTCGGTTTGTGAATTTTAGAGAATTCAGATTCTGAATTTTAGAGAATTGGGATTTTGAATTTTAGTGAATTCAGATTCTGAATTTCAGAGAATTCAGATTCAAAATTTTAGAGAATTCAGATCCTGAATTCAGATTCGGAAAACAAAGTACTCTATATCTAAGTATTTATAGAATTATGAGGTTTTATTTGTGAAACTAATTTTTTAGTTAGGAAGAAAAAGTGTTAGATTGAAATATGATCAATGAAAACACGGTACAAATAAATTTTATTGGGGGAAGGAAAATTTTCCTCAATAAGAAAAATCTTAGTGAAAATGAAATTTTCCTTATGATAGAGTATTTGTGATTTTCAAAACATGAAGAAATGGAAAAGTCAAAAAGAAATATTATTGACTCAACAATCTGCCCCATTTTGGAAAGCACAAACATCCTTAAGAAAAAGAATATAAGCACTTAGAAATTTTTATGGGCATGTAAATAAAAACATTTCTCCCTTAACTTATGGATCAATGTGAATATGGATAACTCCCCCTTAGGCATTGGAAACACTAAGGATTGTATTCTAAATTTCTTGAATGAGACTTTTCATTTCAATGCATATGAAAATACTCATGTTGAAAACTCCCCCATAGATGAAATCCAACTAACATAAAGAAATTTCTACATTATTAGGTATTATTTTTCGACATTCATTTCTCCGCCTTTGTGATTTTTAAAAATAAAGCCATTGAATGGAAAAGAAAATATGGTACCAGAACAATTAGTAATGAACAACCAAAAAAAGAAACTAAAATTTCATTATGATTGAAATAATTTGTACAATTAGAAAATACAACAAAAGATCAGATTTGGAAAAGAGTATCCTTCCTTCTCATTTGGCATCATCTTCTTCACTATGTTTTTCAACTTCATAATCTCCTTGTGATCCCCTTCTGCACGCTTGAGAAACTATTCTTGATCTTCTATTTTCTTCTCTTAGGCTTTAATTTTAAAATCCTAATCTTTAAGAGATGTTTCCTGATACATCAAGACCTTTTTCTGCTTAACAATCTTTTCTTCTATCTCAATTCTGAGATCCCTTTCCCTATTATAACATTGAGCAACTGAATTCAATTTCCCATTTAGAACCTTCACTTTTTTCTTCTAAGAAGTTTGTTCAATAGTTAGCTTCTACTGAAAACTATTATTGAGATCCCCTATCTTCACATCTTCAGTGTCAAATTCATCCTTGACACAGTCTTGAAATTCATCAAAGATTCTCATCTCTTCTATATTCTTCCATGAACATATTGTCGGATTTTTTTCATGATATTTTATGAGCTTCATAGCTAATAATAAATGTCTTGATGTTTTCCTTGAATTTGACACACTTATCCATCACCATGGATACTGAATCCAGTTTTTTATTTAACGAATGATGACGCATCTGGCATCTCGATTCTATACTGGGGACTATTGGAATAGTCTCAACAAGCTTTTTCAATGACTGAACTACAATGTCATATCATTGAGGGGATGATTCTGAATCCAAGACATTGGTTGGTGAGGATTCATTTTCAAATTCAATGGCCATCCTCTTCAATGAACCACCAACTTCATTGTTCTTTACCACAGCTCTGCTAGGTTTATCCACAACCACCTTTTTTCCATTATCATCCTTCGGAATGACTTCTTCTTGATCATGAGATTCATGTTCACTATCTGAAAATTGAACAATTTCGTCTTCATAAACTTCTTCCTTCTCGGCTCCTGCCTCAACATCCACTAGGTGAATAAAATCATGATTTCTAATTTCAGTTTCAGACAACTTGTTCACTTCTTCCCCATTATTTTCCTCTTTTCTAGGGGTAGAATGTTTTGAAGACTCTACATCAGATGTAATGATTTATATATTATTAGAGGGAATCTCCCTCTCACGATAATCTTCAACATGCATAATGATATCTTATGTATCCCCACTCCCTTCTTCTTATTCATCTTCCACTACATGTTCTTGAACTATTTCCTCAACATGATATTTTTGTGGAATCACTAACTTCTATACTAGAGTCTTTGGTAGTGGTTATAAAAAATTATTCTGGTACTAGAATATTCTTTGAGGCTTTCTCAGCAGCCTTCAGAAGCGATTGCAATATCTCACCCTCAGACAAATTCTTCCTTTTCTTCGTTTATTTTTCATCTATTTCATGATTCTCATATGTCATTTCATTCAATTATTTTTCCTTAGCAGGGTCTAGGAAAAACCTACACTCCCCTTATTTCCTATTCTTCTTATCTTCTCTCCACTTATCCACTACTTCATCATGATATAATTTTTTCTTCTTTAGCTTTAAAGGTACAGATTGAGTTTCATTAGCCACTGGGGTTTTTTCATTCTCTTCTAGTTCCATCACCTTCTTCTTTCTTCGAACTTTATTTGAAGTTTTAGCTACTTCCAGATTCCTTGATCGAGCTTCAACTTCAGCTTCTGAAAAATCCTGAAATTCACTGATCACCTTACAATTCTTTGGCATAGAACAGCAAGGAATATTGAAAGACTGAAGACAAAGAACAATTAACATTGAATGAATGGCAGGATATATAGTAATCTGAGACTTTGAAATTTCAATTCATTATATTCTCAGTCATAACTAGTATATTCTTAACCAGGTTTATCTTTCATAGGTTCACCAAGAAATCCGAAATATAAATACCATTTTTCATCCGGGAATCCTTGTCCCCTTTTCTCAGAATTAAAATACAATGATCCCAAAGTAGATGAATCCAAATATTTGTAGAGAGATCAATAATTTTCAGAGTCCTCACTTCTTCAAGGCCAAGTCAAGCTAGCGCCTTTTTCTTGTTAAAGGATCATATTACAATTAGTAGCTTGTCTGAGAAAAACTGATCTTCTCCCTCATAAATAATTCCTATCAGATTTTCTGCCATATTATAAGAAAGGGAATACATTTTTTCTATAACTCTTGAATGAAAATTTATCTCTTCCTCCTTTATTGAAACATCTTATGGTCTCATATAATTCAACCAAAAATTCCGGATACACCAGATCCAGTGCTCTTGGTTTTGACACACAAACACTCTCCCAACCATTCATCTTGAAATTCATAGATACAATAGAATCAAACTTGGAATAAAACATCGGATCGACTAACCATGCCCGGAAAATCTACCACTTAGATATTTCCTTAACACTTGACATCAATTTCTGAGAAGAGTCTTCAGCAGAAATTCAAAAGTAAAGAAATTTTGAAGATCCAAATCAACTTTTAAAAACATAAGCAGATATTCAGCACGTGAAGGCATGAGTTTTGATGTGGGACAACCATTGGTGGGTCTTTTATATAGTCAATAGAAGAAAATTTTCATCTTCCTAGATTGATCGAACAGTTTAAAGCATCTTGAGAAGATCTTATGGTTGAGATGATAGTAAAATAAGGATTTTGATATGTTCTGATCTTTTAAGGTTTTTATGATAAAACATTCCGATTTAAGGAAAAGTGAATCTGAAAAATTTAATATAAAATGAAAATACCAGTAATGGAAAAAATGATTAAGAATACTTAGGAAGGGAAGCATACCTTTTGGATTACTAGGATGATTATTCGTAATGAGGGAAATTTTTCTCTGAGAACATTAGATTCCAGAATTTTGATTATGAAAAATTTTTAACTACAAATATTTTGACTATGATAATTTTAATAATGAAAATTTCATCTAAGAAAAATTTAATAACAAAAATTTTGACTACAAAAATTTTTACTACGAAAATTTTAACTAAGAAAATTTTAACTACGAAAATTTTGACAATGAAAATTTTTACTTTGAAAATATTAACTAAGAAAATTTTAACTATAATAATTTTAAAAATTAAAATATTAACTACAAAAATTTTGACTATAAAAATTTAGCTAACAAACAAATGTACTCCCCCTATGAAAAAGAGTTTATTAATGTATGGAGTAAGGTTTCAACAAGAAGTTTATAAGGAAAATTACATTATTATAATACTTCCTAAATTCTATTTTATGTATTCAAATCTATCTGATAATAATGATTTTGTGAAAATATCATGAAGTTGATATTGCGTTCCGATAAATTGAATAATGATATCTCGTTTTTTCTTGATAATATTTTCAATGAATTTTTTTGTACCAGTCATGTACCGGGAACATCCACTATCCATGTACCATGTATTTTTGGGTGGTACTATCTATATTTTCCTAAAAATAAGAGTGTTAGACTTTTGGAACCCAAAAATTCTTGGATCCAGATACTTCAAAATGCAAAATTTTAGGAATCCATGTTTTCTTTGAAAAAAATAAGATTTATGAAAACCTAAAGACTGAGTTTCGGTTAAGGAAAAATAATTTTTCCCAATTCCCACAACACTGACACATAGTGCAAAATGAAACACTTTTAGGAACAAAATAATTGTTACTGAAATCAGTATTGAACTAGTATAACCAAATCCAGAATTATTCCTTAGAGGTGAAATTTGAGAATACATCATATCAAAATTTTCCTTACCTAAGGGAATGTTTGACAAACACTTCCATAAAGAAAATATTTCAGGATTTCGCATTATAACTAAGTTCTTATCCATAAAAACAGTAGTTTTAGCAATAGAGTTATTCTCGAAAACAATTTTCTTATAAATTAATTTTTCTAGAACCTTAGAATATTTATCCTTCTCAGAATTAACTTCCTAAAGAGTTTTTTAAATACATTAAAAATCCAGAGTTTTCATATAATGATATTTATAAATATCTGATATTTCCTTATTAAGAATAGAAATCCTAGAATTAACCTTATCATTCTTTTTCTAAACTTTATAATTTTTATTCTCAAGAAGATTATAAATCCTAGAAACATCTTCATAAGTAGGTAACGTATAATCTTCATCAGAAGAAGATTCTTCATTTAAACATTCGTAATATTTACTATTACTATAATTAGAATTCAATTATACATTAGTGATGTATCCAACATTATGTACCTAGTCCATTATAAAATTATTTTCCATAGGTAACATTGCAAATAAATCATGATTCTTCTGTTTAGAAGATTCATACTCTGATGATTCATTAGAAGATTCGCCACTACTGGCACTCCTAGTGTCATTTTGATTCAAAACATTCATAGCCTTATCATTTTATTATTTCATTTCTATTCCTATTAGAACACTATTACTTTCAATATTTTCTATTAAGCATTGGACAATCTGGCTTTATATGCCCTTCTTTTTTGCATTATTAACAAGTAACGTTAGAGACTTTCTTGTCCTTTATTTCTTTTTTCTTATATCTATAATGAAAATATTTCTTCCCAACTATCTAGTTCATCCTTCGGGATAGATTAGCTAGTTCATTCACAGAATTTTCACTTTCACTTGATTCTGATAAAATAGTTCCCTTCTTAGATTTAGATCTTGTAACTCTCTCAGGAGTCTTGGCATTCATATGATTTGTCGTAGTTGTAAAAGAAACACTTCCATTCCCATTCGTCTTCTTAACATTTTCAGAATATCTTTTCATTCTTGTCTAATGTTGAAGAATAGTTACAAAAATACCATCAAGAGTTATCTGTGAGACTTTCTTATTCACATCAATAGTTGTTATCTTTGATTCCCACTCATTAGGCTTTATGTTTATAATCATATCCACAACTACCTCATCATCTAAACCTTTTTCACCATTAGATTGTATGATATTGACAACAGTATTGAATCTATGTTGTACCTTACATATAGTTTCTCTATAAGTGAAGGAAAATCCATGATACTCAGCTCTATGCATTGCTCTTCTAGTTTCGATAACATTGGATGTTCCAAAATGGGTAACTTAAGGCTTCTTCCAAATACGATTTTAAACTTCATAAGAAGAAATCTAGCTATACATATTCATGGTCATGGAACACAACAATGTATTGGGTACCTTGTAGTTTAGTTGATATTTTCAATTTTCTTGTTTTGTGAAAGTTCGGACTTCCTTATCATGAATCTTGCAATCTACATTAAGCATTACATTGTTCTCAAATCTAGTATTAATAAAAAATATTTTCATACAATCTCTCAAATATTAATATTCATTACCATCTAATATAGGTGGTCTATTAGGATTAAGATTTTCAATCTAACTAACATTCATTCCTACCATCTCAAAGGAAATATCATTCCACACAAACTAGTTAGTAATAAAAGTTTGTAAACATGAATAAAAATATACTAAGCAAGGAAAATATAGAATAAGGAATAACATGAGCATGAAAGCTTATATGTGAATATAAGTATTTTAGAGACCTCCTATGATACCAATTGTCAGATAGAAATAATGATGTAGATTCTCAATATACAAAAGGGGGTGAATTGTTTGCTTTAAATAATTTTTTTGTAACTTAAAAAAATGGTAATGTTTAACGAAGTTAAACACGGTAAATTCACAAGACCTCATAGTTCTAAAACCTTGATAGATTCTTGAAATATTGTTCCAGAAATGAAACTTGATAAAAGATTACAAGAACAACGATTCTATCATAAATCATATAGAATCTTACTAATCAGAGTTTACTAGTTCAAGAAATTATTAGATAGTTATACTTTCCTTATTAATCAAAATGCAGTGGAAAACAAACATCAAACAATATAAGTAACAAGTAGTAATTCTTATAACTGAAAGAGTAGGGTATCTAACAACCATTGATAAAGGTCCCTGGATTTATACAATCAAGAAAGTTTGTCTTACACACACTAGGGCAAGACCTCGATATGAATATCGGAGTTTGACTTTCTATCCCCAGAAGCCCACGAACTTCAATGTAGTCACCACCTATGTCTTCTTATCCACAGAAGACCTTCAATGTACTCAACAAAATTCAGAGTCGCACGAAGAAATTCTTAACAAGTTGTTCAGCACGCACATATAATTAATGTCTCTCTCTATATAAATCACATCAAAAGCATGTAATATCTAGATTGATCAATGTATATCAATTTTTGTGATATCGTTTAAATGTGCTCCTATGTATAAGTAGATTTCCAACGGTCAGCTCCCTCCTCCAACTGTCATATTTTTCCTTGAATTTTGGAGGGACCTATAAACATGTCTCTCAAACAACATTTATTTAGAAACAGAATGCACAAAATCATTTTATAACTCAAACAATAGTATGTAAAATTTGGTTACTCAACCAAATTCAATTTTTTGGTGTCTAAGAAAAAATATAATTCTAAGTCTATGTGAGTAAACCTTGAGAGTCTATATTACAATGATATATGGATTCTATTTGTCTAAGAATTCAGAATCATAATTCTATAGATTTTGGTGTCTAAATTCTGAGGAATTCAGAGTGGGAATTCTAAGGAATTCAGAGTCCGAATTATGAGGAATTTGGAGTTTGAATTTTAGAGAATTTGGATTTTGAATTTCAGAAAATTCATATTCTGAATTTCAGAGAATACAGATTAGGAATTTCAGAGAATTCATATCCTGAATTTGGATTCTAAAAATAGAGTACTCTATATCTATGTATTTATAGAATTATGTGGTTTTTGATATGAAACTGATTGTTTACATGGGAATAAAAAGAGTTAGATTAAAATATGAAAAATGAAAACATCGTAGTGATAAATATTCCTTGTGGAAGGAAAATTATACTCATTAAGAAAAATCTTTCGTAAAATGAAATTTTCCTTAAGATATAGTGTTTGCGATTATCAAAACATGAAGTAATAGAAAAGTCATAATGAAAACTTATTGACTCAACAACCCATACACCCCATATAAATATTCTTAGTTCCTATAGAATATAAATAGTAATAGAGAGATAATCGTGAATAAAAATAAAAATAAATAAGTATAAAAATATTCCAAATAAGAATCATAACATCCCCCACCACTGAACACGCTTCATAGAATAATAATATTTTTATAATAAAATATAATATGATATTCATGGCATATAACAAGGGAATAATCATCCATACTTATAGAAAAAACAACAAGTGGGTATCACATAAATGGTTTATTCATCTTACAAAAACATTATCACATGATCCAACCATTTAACAATTTATCACAATAAAAAGAGAATTAACCATGTTTCTAAGATTAATATATAAATACTCGAATTAATATGTGTTAATAAAGGAAATAATTTTTGATGTCACAATGAAAAAAAATTTGAGGGTTATTTTTAAAAAAATATATATATTAATTTATTTTTAGGAGAGTACTGGAAAATATAGTCCTCACAGAAAACATTGTTACTATCAATTTGAAATTAATTTATTATAAAACGTTATCGCATGGTCCAACTAGAGGATGTCCATACTATATCCTAGAAATTATCACATAGTTAACAATTTATCACAATAAAAAGAGAATTTACCATGTTTCTAAGATTAATATATAAATACTAGAATTAATATGTGATAATAAATGAAGTCAATTATGAAGTCACGGTGAAAAAAAATTATGATGGTGCTTTTTTAATAAAATTATATATAAAATTATTTTTAGGAGAGTATTGGAAAATATAGTCCTCACAGAAAACATAGTTTTTATCATTTTGAAATTAATTTATTATAAAATTAATAATTATAAAATATTTTTAATGATCAAATATATATTTCAGAATACATAATATTACTATTAATTTTGAAAACCTATTATGAATACTTATGTGACTAAATTAAAACGTTTAAACAAAAATTTCTCAGATGTTTATTTAATTATTAATTATATTATTAAAAACGAATTTACATCATGGAAATAAAAAACATTAATACATTTACTGTATATAGAAATTCAGTGCCTAAAAAATACACTTTCTAAAATGTGTTTTTGCACATTACAAATGCTAATGTTAAAATAAATTTTATTAGGCATAAAATTTTCAAATATATAAATGGATTTTATATTTTTATCAATAATTCAAAAATTATTTAAAAAGTAATATTTTAATTTTTCTTCATTAAATTTTAATAACTGAGGTAAAAATTATCTTCCATAATACAATAAATAATAGTAAATGTTCACATTTTTTGGTGCAATAGAATTCATATTGAGTTTAAAATTTTTATATAAATGAATTTTTATAATATTATAAATTTTATATCATCCACCAATAAAATATTTTACATTTTTTATATTCTTATTGAGATTTAAAAAAATCCATTTTTGTATAAAGTTGTAATATTTTAAAAACACCATTCTCACCTATTATAAAAGGAAAATATCAACACCCAATCATGACTGAAGTTAAAAATATATATCATGTTGAAAATAAATCATTTTTATTTACCCTAAAATAATATTCCTTATCCTTCAGTGTATACTCATAATAGATTTGATTAACAACTCTATTTCCACGAAGTCCACCATGTGAAATCATATGTCCACAACATGAGAAATTTTTTCTTAACTTATTTTTTTCATTATTAATTTTTGAATTGTAATATTTTAATTCACATATAATAAAATCATGATTGTTTTTGTAATGATTTATATAATTTTAAGTTAATATATTTTGAGAATAATTTACATTTTCTATAATGAAAAAAGAAACTGTCAGTTGTGCAATGTGTAGCAAACCACCTCCAAAAAGTAACAAATTTTTTTTACAAAAAAGCATCTTCACTAGTTATTAGGATTAAATTCAAGAATTAATGTAAAATATACAATATAATAATTATTAAGAATATATAAATTATAACATATCTTGTTTTCCCACTCATTCATTGAGAAGTGAAAACATTAATTGTTCATTGTGTGGACTACTACCACCACAATGTAACGTGTCTCATTAATCACATAGTTTCTTTCAAAATTATTATATATTTTAAAATACTATTCACCAACATAATATATTATAAATTATGTAAATATTATTTAGTAATAATGATATTATTCTATATTAATGCACACTCATAATCACAATCTTCTATTAATGATGGTATATTCATGATTGGGTCTATTGAACCACCTAATTGAGAAATGATATAAAATAAAATCGTGGATGATTATGAGTACATAAATAAAGAAAATATAAAATATAAAGAATTAAATAAAGATTTTATTTTCTTATATAATGGTAACAATAATATTACTCCCACTAATTAAGATACTAATTTTCGATTACTAAAATTCACTGAAACAAGTACGTCATAGATTATATCTTTAGGTATCATAACAAAAACACACATTGAATGAAATTATAACATTATAGATAAATTTAAAGTAGAAATTTAAATCAAATTAATAATATTTTAATGATTAAATATTAAAATAATAGTCAGATTAAACCATGTATCTAATTTACATATACGAAATAAACAATTGAAATAACATAAATACAAATGATGTCAATAAACAATATCATTGTAATAAAATTTAAAAAAATTGTTATAAAATAATTTTATAAATGGTTATCTATATGAATAATATTAGTAATTATATTATTATGATTTTAATTTTTATTATATAATATATTCAACCACATTCATTGAAGGAATTAATTTAGGTAGCTATATTTTTACATATCGGTTTTGATTCATTTATAAATGATTTAAAATCAACATTTGATTCCATTATGTGTTGTATGATTGAAATTTATTCACATTTATAATATTACAAATGAATTTAAGTGAATTAAAAATACTATATAATTATCCCTCCTGAATATCCTATATACTCAAATGTTAGTAAAACATTGTAACACTCAAATGTTTCCATAGTGGCATCTTAATATTTTTTCATGTAATAGTGTTTGAAGCTTAATAACTATTATATCCTTATTTTCATATAGAATCATGGATAAAACTATTGAAACAATTCACCAATATGTAATCCCCCGAAAAATAATTTTTTATTATCAACACAATCTCCACTTCTTTCTTGATTATATGGCCTAATACATCACACATGGTAAGACACTCCTAAGGAATATGATCTGGAGAATAAAAAAACATTTTAATACCATAATTAAGTATTTGATTAACATTGTTACATATTTATACTACTTTAAACTATTACTATCATCTATTAAAAATGAATGAAATCTTAAATACCATTCATCACTACCCTATATGTATGTATTTTGTATGGGAACATTCTAGAGAATCATGAACGTTCCTGTGGTAAGGTATTCACAAATTACCAACATTATTCTGTTAAAAATGGAAATGATGATAGTTTTGATATTGATCAAAATTGATTAATCAGAAATGAATGTGGTTTTCAATCCTTTTGATAAATCATGATATGTGTTGTTTATCTATCCAAATTCTTTACTTGGATTATTATAGCCTTTTTATTCCTTTAATTGGAAATGGGAGACATGTTCTCCTTCATTATATTGTCGTATGAAAATTATATTTATATAGAATTTTTTTATTCATAAATTTTGTATAGTGAATGAATTATAATTTTTTAATTTATGGGGGTGGTGTGCGATTAGATATGCCCTTTATGTATCATTTTGTGTCATGAGATATATCATTTAGATATTTGGTGTATGTATAATGAATAAAAGTATAATGTATTGTTTATTAACTAAACCAAAAACAAATATGAATTTTATGAGGAAATATTGGTAAGGATAATTATATATTTCATTATTAATTCCATCTCCATAGATTGTTTTATTATTATCTATGTTATTATTTTATTTGTTATACCATAAATGGATATTTTTCATAAGAAAGATATAGGCTATATGCAATTTTTATTTGTTATTCACTATTACATAATTTATTTTGTTATTATGATATCTTCTACTATAATTTTATTTTTACTGAGTTCTTGAGATCAGTCTTGTATGTTATAATTATCTAGGGAACCAACAAGTGAACTGTGAATAAATATAGTTTTTTATCTAAAATTAATATGAATGTTTGATAGTGTTTTTAGTTATTACCTTAATGATTGAATGAAATATAGAAATATTTTAACTATCTATTCTAAAAACTAAAAAACTAATCATTAATTTGTAATGAAATTCCTCGTATCTGGTACTAATGTAATACATTAAACCCTAACTTTGGGCTACTGGATATAGAGTGTTATAGTTCATATCAAATGATGTTTGATAGAAAACAAAGATAATATATATTATAAGAACATAAATATATAATTAATTATAACAACACCTTATAAATCATACTATATTTTATTACATAATTATTTATTTATGGATCAATATTCATAATTCTAACAGGTAAATAATTATAATGATTTTTTAGAAATAGGTAAAATTTATGGATCAATATCCAGCATATCTAATACTGGAAGAATTTATATTATGATTATATTCGGTATGATGAATCAGGTTATGAACTGTTACCATTCCCATATAGAGTAACCTACTAATATAAACTATGATGCCACAATGTCGAACTACTTCATGAGAAAAAAACCTCCACCATTCAATGATACCATTGATACATTAGTTGTTGAACAATGGATCATGTTTCACTAATAGATATTAAACATTTTGGGATGTAATGAACTGGATAATGATGTCATGGTATTTTATCTTATTAGAGGGAATATGATCATTAGTTTTCATTGATTCAAAATATTAATGAGGTAGTGGAGATTAAAAAAAATATGACATATATGGTTATATTCAAATAGAAAGAAATCCCATTTGAGGAAAACATTTACAAATAAATGAAATTCAATAATATAAAGCATAAGAAAGAAGAGAGTGTTTTTTGAGTCTGTATTTCATTTTAAAGTATTTACTGTGAATGATTTTGACTACGTATGTAATGTGGAATATTGGATCATTCCTTTCATTGATGGGATTTTTTGAGCCTTCAAATTTCACAAGTATCTTAATGTTTTTCTCATTCGATGATATAGGATTATGTTCCATTAAGATAGAAGATGAATTCTATATGTATTATTTTTTTGAAAGTAATTAAATATAATATGTCCTGGGATACTCACTATGAGTAAGGAAATATTGAAATGAAGAAGAAGAAAAGTATGATACATATCACATTCTATAATTATAGAAAAAAAACATGGTACATTCTTGATGGAAATGGGGGTTTCTTCTATGAGTGGAGTTAAAGTCCATATAACTTATGAATATAAGGAAAATAATGAATACAATAATATGAATTGATTTAGCTATAATGAGAATGTAAATTACTCCAACCAATTCCAAATTCATAAGTGTAACACGGATTAGAATGGGATTGGGGGGCAAGGATAGTAGTTTTCAATTAGTAAATTTGGTCTACAAGTACCTTCAGTCACGATAGAGATATATTTTTTTGTAAACTCATTGATAGATAATGGACTATTCGATTCTATTTCTTGTTAATTATTAGATAATTTTGAATCATGAAATAAACCCCTTAGAAATAATTTGAAAATCATGCAACCCAATAGAAATATTATTAAAGTGTCAAAATATCCCCAATTCCCATTTATGATTCTTAAACACAACATTCTTACAATCATTGTTATCATTCTTATGAAGTAATTTTATGTGATAATTGTTCTAAATTGGGATTTGATATATAAAAAAATCATTTCCATGATATCGAGATGAGGATTTATGATGGGGGTGGAGTTCGTTACATTTTGAGGTGAGGTATCATTAACCAAGTGATACATGGAACCTTGTATAGTATCACACCTTATATAAATACATTCATAAGAAAATTAAATACAACCTATGAATTGAAAAATAACCTAATAATATAATACATTCTTACTTTTCATTAATATAATGATGTTTTTAGGAATAATTACCCAAATATCCACATGTGTGTAATGTTGATCATTATATTAAACTCATCCCAATAGAAAAACCTATATATTAAAATCCCTATAGAATGTACCTAGTGATATTAATATATCAAATGTAAAAACTATTGGAGTTGGGTAAAAAGGATTTTTAATCTTATTGGTCCACCATGGGGACCCTGTATTCATCTTTTTAAGAAAAATGATGGGTCTATGAGGTTATGTGTCGATTACTAAGAGATAACTTCATTAACATGAATAATATGTTTCTTATCCCATGAATTGATGAAGTTTTTGGAAAATATTTGGAGGTAAATATTTATAATAGATCATTATTTTCTATGCTTACTAATGGTTAAGGGAGAATAAGAATCATTTTCCAATTATTATATTTCATATAATGTATAGGCAATATAAGTTCATAATAATTCCCATTGTATTGAGAAATACACCTTATGTGTTTATAGATATAATTAAAATGGTACTAAATTATTAAATTACTAACTTTTAGTGGAATTAATTTACAATATATTTATATAAACTACAATCTATCATAAATATAATAATAATTTAGAAAAAAATCATAAAATTTAAAAAAACATTAATGGGAAATTCATTAATTGTGAATTTTGAAACAAGAATATTCCTTTCCATGTCAATTTTTTCTCTTGTTATAGAATAAAAGTTGATCATTTAAAGAATAATATAGCCAAGGAATATCCAACTCAATAGAATATAATTGAGATATAAATTTCCTTGACATAACATGTTACTGAAAATGAAATCTTCAAAAAAAATTATCGATTAGCCGACCCATTAAACATGTAACATGAAATGTGGTAAAACTCACCTGGTTAATATAACATGAGAATTGTTTTGAAGGTAAACAATATATTTTTCAATGCCCCCATATTTAATCGACCTTCAGAAATGAAACTAGTTGTAATATATATGGATGAATAGAACAATGTATTATCATGTGTTGTTATTCAAAAATATATTCTGTATTATTATCCATCAATTAAACCAAAAATAATTGATCAAAAATATATAACTCATTATATTTATATGGAATTTTTTATATTGGATTTGAAAATATGGAGGTACTATCTCTATAGTGAGATATTTGAGATATATACATATCCCAAGAGTTTGAAATAATTTTTTTACCAATGGTTATCAAAATGAAAAAAAGTAGAATACTTGAAATACATCATGACTATTAAATCATGATACACTACAAAAATGGAAAGGAAAACAATTTTTAAGTTTCCATAATTTGGATGGATAATAGTGTTATTATAAATAAGAGGATATAGAGGGATCCAAAATACACGGAGTTAGTAAGGATCGATTTGGGAATCATCAAATAAGTGGAAACATCGCTCCTTTTACAAATGGTTTCCAAACAATAACTATTAGAGAATATATAGAACATATAATATAAATATGTGGGTTTGAAAAATATAATTAAGTTCATAAATTATTGGATATCAAAAAACCATTCCTATAAACATTGTACACCAATGTTTTGAAAGAGTCTATCTATTCCAACAATTCCTTAGTTTAGAATAAAATTTCTTCATAAATCACAATGATTAAACTTCTCTATAAACCCATGATGAATGATTTTGTAAAGACAATTGAGGGAAATTTTATGGAAGGATGGAATGAAGTAGGAAATTGAGGATTATATAACTATATTCTTATTATTCGATAGGGAAAAAGAATAATGAATTCATCCTAATGGAGGTATCATACTTATCCCTATAACAAATATTTGAGTGGTATAATGTCACAATAGTGCATTTTAGTCAACATCTAGAGAATCCTAAAAGGGATAATGCTATTTGGATAATTTTTTGATTTCATTTCCATCCATTTAAATTTCATAGATATAAGAGAGGGAGTACCCTTGAAATTCCTTTAATGACTCTATATTAATGAATAAATGTTACGTCCTGGTTCACTGCCCACAATTTTATAAAATTACGACCCTTTGTTCTCATCATAATTTTCCAGGATCCATCTGGTAGTTCTCATCACTGAGATACATTTGATCATCCCTTATCACCTAAATATTGATGGGTCGAAAAAATGGATGTTTACAAAATTAGAAGATATGTTATGGTCAAGATATCCTAAATTTCATTCCATGTTGAATTAAAATATATATTTTATGAATTTTTCATATAATAACAGTTTTTAATCATGTATCAATGTGAAACTATATGATTAATTGTGTGGGAAGAGATGTTTCACTCTAATAATGATGTGGTTCGGAAAAGGAATCGAGTTGGATTTGAAATTTTTTGAGGAGATAATAGTGAAAGTGAGAAATATTAAGAATCACATTTAGATATATCAACAGAAATAGAATATCTAAGTGGATAATTATATAAAGGTTATAGAATTTAATTAGGGGAATCATGTATTCATAATAGTGTCTTTAGGGAAAGTATTTATCTATTTTGGGATTATATAAAAACTAAGCTTTTAGTACACATAACCTCCTAAAAGATTGAGTAGAATTGGGGTTGTGGCCAACCATCTTACAATTCTCCCCAGCCTATTTAAATTAAATATTTTTTTCCATGTTTCTCTATTAAACAAGAACATACGAGAAAATTAATGTACTATATAGTAATGTAAAATAATTGGATCTATTATTAACTTAAATTGAATTGAATATTTGAATTCCTGAAACTAGATTGAAAGTGATTCAGAATTGGAAAACTCGATAGGTGATAGTTCTTTGGAGAAAACAAAAGATAGAGAATGCAGCATGATAACCATAAGTGAAAATGAAAAATAGATATCCAAAAAAATTTATAATTTTTTGCATATAAAATTTAATGATTGATATATTTTCAGGGGGGATGTTCTACAAAATACCAAACTATAAAATGTACACAATGTAACCTAAAATTTATAACAAATTTCACACTATTTCAAAATATAAAATAATTAAACATGTTTATAATTTAAATTTATAAATAAATGAATTTATATTTCCTAAAATTTAAATTAGTTTCTAATTCAAAATTACAATATTATGTTATGGTTAATTTTTTACATTTTTATAAAAAAAATAATCGGTATAGGGAAGCTACTCCTCCCAACTTTTATTGGAACTAAGACACCCCTCATGTTATAATGGGAAGAGGGATTCAATTACCTGACCATTACAGGTCCACTAGGTAAAAAACCCTAGTACATAAAGCCTCTAGGTCTAAAACCATATAAAGAGGAGATCCCCCCATGAACCTCATCCATTGCACAATCTGTCGCATCATGCACCTGTCACCCGATGACCAGTCCTCACCACCAGCGGTTATGAACATGGTCTAATGAAGACCAGCCAATGATAAAACATTTTCACACTTCATCAGATTCACTAACCACTTCATCCATTCCATCACTCTTAAATCTTCATGATAGCACAAGCCCTTAATATACTCACCTTTTCTCATCACCATGTGTGCTGCGAACCATGGTGGACATGATTACGATAAAATACAAGATGAATACACCCCCAATTATAAATCCCAAACATTATTGGATTATTTGGACAATTAATGACCTTATAGAGTTTTTCAATGATTCGTAAAACTTTTCCAGCACCTCAACTACCTATTTTTCATTAATAATTGATTTTTAGGTGAATAGTAAAAATATATTTTTTACTAAGACCATATATATTATGAATTTATGAAGAAGTAATTTAAAAATTATTATTTATAAAACATATTCCATAATTTAATATTTATTTCTAAATCTCATAATACTATTACAAATTTAGAATACTTATGATTAACGTATTAGCTATATACATAATATTTTCAAAGAAAAAATATTTTCAGTCATTCTATTAATTAATTATTATTATGTTAAAATTTGGGTTTGGATTAATTTTAATGAAATATAAAATTTATTATTAGTAAATTGATTCAAGTCATAAAAGTAAAATATATTTATAATTTTCTATTTTACTAAAATTTTATTCTTAAAAAGATACACTTTTTCAAAAAAGTGTTTTTATGTGTTAAAAGTGCTAATGTCAATATTTTTTACAAATATAAATTTTATCTAATTAAATAGATTATATATTATTTTTATTAGGTATATATTATTTAATATTTTACATGCTATTATGGGCATCAGATATAAATTTTTTGGTAAAAATTATTTACCAAATATACAACAAAAATGGTAAAAGTAGAAATTATATGAGTAAATATGTAGCACCCCAACCCCTGTAATCATAGAGTTATTGTCTACATCCAATAAATTGGCATGATTATATGAAAATGTATCTCAAAATATAGATCATTTTAATATTCTTTGTAAACCAGATACATACATGAGTATTGTATTGTAGATAAATAAACTATTTAAAATATAATTGTTATCATTTCAAGGATAAATTAATTCCTATATAGCATATCCATTCATATTTTTTAATAAACACCATCAATTCAGGGGGAAAAGAAAAAAAATAATATTGATCGCAAATGATAAATAACAGTTATGTACTGTAGAAACAATAATTAATCAATGAGAATAATTAATACGTAATGGTAAATAATTGAACCGACACGGAATGAAAAATATCCAAAGAAGGATTAATTAATATGGAAAAGTAAATAACTGAAAAATATGAAATTAAATAAAAACATAAGAATAACAATTTATCGATAGATAATTTCATAGACAATATTTCATAGATAGTAATAATAACCGAATTGTCAACAAAGTCAATTGTTAATTATTGGACATCATGTTTTCGAGGAACATGATACCCCAACAATCGATATCAATTATCAGGATAGTTTAAATATGGGGGTAGAAACCCATATATTCTGATTGGAAGAAAACTCAAAGTGTTTATTACCAATATATTTCATATTAGAGATCACCAATTCATTAAGGGGATTATTTATATAGGACCCCAACCCATGTACTACACATCTAAGGCATTCCTAAATTAATATATAAATAATTTAAATAAGGAAAAATGAGCCTTATCAAATAAAAATTTTGAGTAATGAATAGATATCTATCAATATTTACACATAAAATCAAATAAATATAATTTTTTTACCATATATAGAAATAGTATATGTTTTTTGGAAATGAACAGATCCATCATAGGAGATTACAATTATTTGGTGAAACTGAATTTATAATGATTGTAGGAATGTGAATATTTCAAAGGGAATACAAAAATTTAATCTAGGAAGTGAATTTAAATACAATACATGGATAAATAAATTAAAAAACATATATATGGAGACAATATATGTTTTAAATTATATATATCCCATGTGAAGTAAATATAAATATTTTTTGTCACTGCTGAATGAGAATATTATTAATTTTTATTTCAAAAACATTCTCAATGAAAAAATCCTTTTTGTTTTTAGAAAAAATATTTGAAAATAATTTTCATTAAAAATAAATTTTAAAAACATTTTCTTTAAGATGAAACCTTTTAAACATGGAAAGGAAATTTTGAAGAAATTATGATGGGTAAATCCATACATTTCATACAACGTAAATTGTAAATTTTCTTTTCTAGGTAAAATGGATAGATAAGTGGATTTTTTCATAAAGAGAAATAAAGATTAATTTAAAAAGTTTTTTAAATAAAAATGTAGTAAATTTTTTTTATTATATAATTCAGAAATGGTTAGAATAAATTTTTATAATATATTTTATAAAACAAAATTTTGGGAGAAACCCTATTTCTGAATGAATAAAGAAATGAAGTTAGGTTTTCTTATAAACATTTTATAAAACATTTTAATTACCTATTAATAGAAAATTTTACTATTATATAAATAATTAAATGAATAAATATAAGAGAATAAAATTATAGAGTTTATTGAAAAATTATCCTATAAATTCCTTTAATTTAATTCTACTAAGAGGAAATCTTGTATAGAATGAGATTACAAAATAATCCCTTAAAAGATCAAAACTTAGAAGTGAGTGTTAATCAAGGAATTGATTATGTGTATCAGTTATAAATCCACATATTAAAATGATAAATACATATAGAAATATTTTAATTAATTAACCACAAAATTATATAATATTAACGAAAACATGGAAGTGATAACTCCCAACTTATAGTTATCATGATATATTTTTTTTACCACTTGGTAATTTTATGTTCAAGAACCCTTAGGCAAAATAATTAAACATTAAACTCAAAATAGAATGAATAATTAATTATTATTGATATTATATTTCAATGTGGTAGGTTTTACACAATAAATAAGAAATTATGTGCATATTTCAAAAGAATGCCTATGTATCCCATTTTGATAGATGACTATATGAAAGTATAGGTAGAAAAAATAGAATAAAAACAAATCAGAATAGTTAAGATATAAATTATATTATATTATAATGAAATATATATACATTAATGGGTCTAGAAGTAAATGAATAAAAATAAATAATTGAAAAACATTATCTCTTATTTGGGTAACTCCTTTCGGTTAATACCAACAGAATTCCTCAATTTTCATTATTCCAAATTTATGGATTCAATAAATTGGGGATGGATATTTTCTATTATTTTGGACAATTAGGAATGATTCAAAGGTCTTGAGACTTGTGAAGAAGTGGGGTTGTTGATTTTCTTTTTATAGTGGACGTGGAGTGGCTTCTTTGAATTTTTTTAAGAGATAATTCCAACCACATTCTATCCATGTCATGTGTCTCTAATAAAGAATGAAATTATAGATAACGAATTATAATGTCTAAATATCTGTATAATTTTTTTTAAAAGTTTATCGATATTTTAACCTGTTATATTTATTGTTAAGTCCCTTATTAAGATTATATTTACCTTAATCATTATAATTAGTTTTTATTTCTTCAACTAATATTTCAGCTCAAATATAATTTATAATTATTAGAAATTATAAATAAATGTGAAATAAAATATAGAAATCCTTTTTCCAAATTCCAATCATGGAAGTTTAAAAATGAATTTAAAATTAGTCCTGGATATGGGATGAAAAAGAGGATATTTAATATAATAATTATCAAATGTATGAAATAATTGTTTATCAAGATTCAAAGTGAAATCGATTCCAAAATCATAATTAGGATTAATGGATTAATTATTTACAAATTTTACTTTAAAATAAATTTATAAAATAAATTAACACTATAAATTATTTACATGAAAAAGAAGTTCTTAATTAAAATACATTATTTTTCACCATTCATTAAAAAACAAACGACTAAAAAAATAAAAAATAACCCAAATCTATTTCTTATATTCCAATTTAAAAAAATATTTGGTAATATTAAATTTATAAATTTTCTAAAAACAAGATTTAGAATAGGTTCACCATTAATAGGTGGTAAAAGATCCATTATAAAAATATATGTTTTTATGCATATAACTAGGCTTGTTTTTAACTTATTCATTTAAAATCTATTAGATGATTATAAAAATTATATTATTTAACAAATAATATATACATTTTTTTCATATTAATAACTAATAATAGTTAATTTATTTCATTATGAAAAAAACCTTGTGATCATAAAAACATTTCCTTTATATTCAATTGGTTTGTATATTAATTTATAATTAATTGGAAGGTAATGTATTAACTTTATATTTTTATAAACAATATATTTTAATATATTAGATAATACTTTTCCAAAACTCACACTAATTTATAGGTTATATCTAATTATATAAAATAATAGTATTTTAATAATAAATTATTGTGTGGTAAAACTTTGTCTTGTGTGTAATTCATGTTATCAAGGAGACTCATTTGTTTGTGAAATGAAATCTAACTTGGTATTTTGAACATTGAAGTATATAAATATATTATATTTATATAAAATATTAAATATATTGTTATGTATCGATAGGTTATATTCATTTTCATGTTCAGCGTTTCGTGTCATAGACGCTATCGAATAATAGATACTCTTTTATAATTTTTGAGCTCTTACATTATCCACACTTTAAATAAATCCCATCCTTATAATTTAATCTTGATATAAAAAAACAAGTATTTGGTAAATTAAAATTCCTATATTGAAATATCATAATGTGATAAGAGTTAATAATATTCCCTCTAAAAAATAGAAAATGATAATTATAAAAGTCACATGAAAAAACATATAACTCAATCCCAGTGTAATAGAACACTAGTTGAAAGGGGAGTTATGAACATGGATGAAAAACATATATATTTAAAGTGGTTGATTGATGTCATTAACCACAAATAAGTTAATTATTAGTGGAAAATTGATGGCCTCTAATACCATAAATCAATGCAGATTTAAAATACTATTGGTTACACAAAAATGAATGTAGTAGGATAAAAATTTGTTTCAATATTCGTTTACAAATGTTGTGTAATTATTTTACTACATAATAATATAAGTTCATATACTTAACTAACTTATTAATTTTTTATAAATAGTATTTTCAACCACTATTTTTCTTTGATCAATTTCTTATTCATACAATACTTCAACAAATGGATATCCAAAAATTAACATTCAGTCAAAAAAATTTAATGTAAACATTCAATGGATCATATGGAACAAAAAAGTGTGAAAATAATTCTATTTGTCTCTAAATATTCTCCAAATCCAATTTGTTTAATACATTAATATATAATCATAAAAATTAACACTATTGGTTCACAATTAATATTTATTTGTCAAATTGATTAACTAAAAATAATTACACATTAACTATGAAAATGTCTAGGCCAGTGGTAGGAGTGAATCCCTTTTAATCCCTCAATCATGGATTCTATTATGACCTTCTTTTAGGTTTTATTTTTTCTAAAACTATTTAATTTCCCATTTAAATATGATAGAAATCCATGAAATTTACACATTAGATACCCATTCCTATAAAATTTTCAATAAAAATTATTTCTCTTTTTAAAATCTTAAGAATCTAATTTGACTATTATTAACATGTTATTAGTGATCATAGAAACACAAAAATGTTATCAATATATTCAAACTCATGACTCTAAAATGTTAGTTAATTATTCCTCAAATAAATTTTCCACAAAAAAAACATATACAATGAGTTGTATTTCCTTAAATTTATTTCAAAATATATTTATTCATGGGAGGAATCCATCACATAAAGACTAAAAATATTTTTTTGAGGTGTAGAAATTATTTTAAACCTTAGTCTTATAGTCTTCTAACAGAAACAATAACTCTTAATTTAATGAATACATATGTTCTTCTATGATAATTCTCAAATTCAATCATAATATTATGTTTTCAAATACAGGTTTTCCAAAATATAGTTCGCAAGGTTTCTTCTAAAAATCATGTAATGACCCCTCCATTGAAAGATTCCCAAATTTGTATGGTAATGATAAAAGGGAGATTTTGAACCACATTTTCCAGTGTCCAATTGGCCTTGGGTTGGGGACTAGCGCCATGGGTATACAGATCTCACAATGTGGTAGGTAGTACCATTTTTTGAAACACGCTCAGGGGATATGATGGATAATACAATAAAAAACTCTAATAAATATATAATATATTTCCAAAACAATCCCACATGATTGAATAAAATTATAACTATTATAAAAGTTACAAAACAACAATGTTAAGTACCCAAAATAAAGATAATGATGTGACTTAATAACTATGCCAAGACCAAGCTATTAACGCTCACCCTAGTCCATATAATCCTCCTAGAAACCTAAAAATAGTTTTATATATGTAGAGTGGGAAAATAGGTATACTCAGTATGAAAACAAAATTTTCTCATGCACAAGTGGAAGAATCATACTAATGCCCCTAAGAGAAAACATCATAACCAAACAGTACCTAACCAGTATACAAACCATCCCAACCTCACCATGGCACACTCACTAAATAACAAAAGTCAACTAATGAAATATAATTCACATCAATGATGGGGTACCCCACACCACATACCACTTATTAGCCACTCTTGATTAATGGAAATCATCATAATGCTCCCTCATCTTCCAAAAGTATTATCTCATAGCCCACCCACACATTGTTGTGCCTTACAAACCACCCCACATCCCACCCACTGGCACCTATGTCAAAAACAACATCACTTCCCACGCAATAACACCTTGTACAAAACCAACTTACATCCTACCTATAGACACCAATGCTACAAACCACTTCACATTTCTATGAAACAAAGGAAAGAAAAAAATTTCTCATCCCAAAGACACCTAAGAAATCACATTTCATTTCATCCTAATGACACCTATGAAATCCCATCTCATCTCATCTGGAAGAAACCTGGGAAAGTACACCTCACCTGCACACACCTCAACCTCATCAACCATAACATTCCTGAATAATGTTGGGGTATCACTGCTAGGAAGGGGTAGCAGGGAGGGGCAGGTGTCCAACCATCCATCCTCCCACTGAGAGTTTCTGGAAAAACACCCTACCCAATGACAATGGGAATGTTCAGAACATAGTTCTCAACTAGGGTGGGTGCATATAAAAATCATAAGGAAAATACAAGTACATTCGTATATGATACCAAGCACTCAATCACAACCTATGGGTTTTTAGAAAAACCACCAAATCACAACACTGCCTAATTTTCAACTACATCTAAATTCATTACCCCACAAATCTATCCACAAACCCCACTTCACATTTCCAACCAATTTCATTTAACCAATTTCATTATTAATTAAAGAATTCATTTATTCATTCCATAACTACCCGGGAAACTACTATTCACAACATACAATAGAGAACATTGTTCTCAGAAGGTGAAGATCCAAAAAGTAACTTCACATTTCCTCTACGTTTAACACCCATTGATGGTATATCATATATTGATCAAAGGATATGAGGTAAACCATTATTCATGTTACTCATAGAGAAACTCTGAGAGAATTTCCCATACAATGCTCTACATTCCTCCTTCAAAATCATCCCTCTCAACCCACATACCAATAGAACAAACCCTCTACTCACAGCCCCATATAATAACACATTACCACACAACCAGTATCATAAACCTATTTCCAAAAACATCTATTCCATTAAATAATAAATCAATTTCTAAACATGAGATCCCATTACACCACCCAAGCCATCCGACATTATAGAAAAGTGAAAACCCACACATTTCATCACCCCATATACCAGAGAAATACACAATTCCAAATTTAATAAGGCATCCCTTATTTTGTTACAAATGTTTAATTCATGGGAGATCATGGAACTGTATGATCATGAGGTGTTTATTCATTATCCAAATATAAGTGGTTAATCAATTTACATTTTAGGATGTTATCTCAATAATAACAATGAAAGAATAAATTGAAACACATATACATAACACAGAAAAGTCTCCCACAACCACAATTCATAGTGGATAATAAATATCATAAAATTTATAACATACGAATAATATCAAATATATAAAATCATTATAATCAAATCCCATTTACCCCCTTTCAATTAAATTAACAAATTATTAATCATTGATTAAGTCTATACAACCATAACCGAACAAAAAAAGTAAACCCCTCTCTCATGATAAAAAATTAGGAGAAACTAGAAAATCCCAACCTCAGAATGGTTTCAATGATCCTCACACTAGAATGATTTATGAAATGGATCTCATATCACCTATCCCACAATTTATGTATATATTAGAGAATTTCATGACCCCACAAAACCAAATACAATGGAATATAATATTATTTATATCCATTTGACATTATACTCTATCAAATGAAAGATTAAATCGGAGGCGAAAAAGATCAAACTAAAAGAAACTATAGGAACAAAGGAATAACACACCGCAGATCCAAGTTTTATCACTGTAGATTGAAGGATAGAATCTTGGAATTAAATCCATGATAAAGGATTCCTCAAACTGTAGATGAGGGGACATTGGGTCACCTGAGGTCAAGGTACGCTCACTATAGACGTAGGGTTTTACAACCTGAGCGACTTGAAAAACATTAAAAGGTTAGAGTTGTTGGGGATTACACGATGTGTAATACCCTTTCATGTCGTGTAATTCCTTATGGTCAACTTACTCCAAAAATCACATATCCTTTCAATTTATTTTATTTTTCAAACCCAGAAACATTTCACCCCTTAAACCACCAATGAAAAATGTTAAACCCTACATGACATCGTGTAATTCAACTACACAATGTGTAATCCCTATTCTTTCTTCATTTTGCAAACAAACATCTCCAAACAACTTAAAGCCTCATCCAAACACCTACAACAACCAAAATAAGAAATGTGATAGATTGGGAGGGAACAAACTATTATATTAAATACCTCTTAACCAATTCTCAATCTCTAAAATCAAAACCCAAACCAAAAAGAAGAAAATTGGTCTAAGAAACTACACTATGAGATACCTCTAAATGATCTCATCATACATGAAGCATTCCTATGATCAAAACATGATAGAACAAACAAGCCCTAACAAACTTCATATAAAAACCACTCATTTGTCTCAACCTCTAGACAACCAAAACCAATAAACTCTATTTTCAACAAAAGACTTTGTCCTGAATACACGAATAAAGGAATCTATCCTCTATGTATAGATACTATATTTTTTGGGAAGCACTAACTCACTTTAACGGGTTTAATAATATCACATATACTGTGTCTTGATTATAAATTTGGTCCTTAAATATTTTTATGTCAAGAGTTTATCACAGACCACACTACACAAACCCCAAACCAAGTGAAAAAAAGATCATTTCAAAAAACAAAATCTGCACATTAAAATTCAAAACAAAATAAAATGAGGAAAAACTAATTACAACTATGTGTACTAGGAATGAATATATATTTATCTCTCCTAGATACTATCTTCATGACCCCCATACTTCCACATCACATGAACCAAGGTTGTTTTCTGTCCTTGTATCATCTTCTATTAATGATCATGGTTCATTATTGGATGCTCCATGAATGTTGTTTCATCCTGGATATCAAAATATCCCTAGTCAATGACATTGGATTCACATAACGATTCTGATGAAGATGAGATTCATTGAAGACATCATGGATTTTGTCTGACTATGATGGAAATTCCTACTAGTATTTCGCCACTCTTACTCTCCACAATACCTCAATGGGTCAAACAAACCTGGGACAA
This sequence comes from Viscum album, assembly GCA_963277665.1. Taxonomy (NCBI): domain Eukaryota; kingdom Viridiplantae; phylum Streptophyta; class Magnoliopsida; order Santalales; family Viscaceae; genus Viscum; species Viscum album. The sequence continues at coordinate 138,641,893 of OY728131.1, forward strand.
TGCTTACTACCTCTTTCAAACCTCCTCAAACCACATCAATGGGAAACCATAAAGAAAACATGGACCCCAACATTGAACTCTAAGGGCCTACTTATGATATAAACATAATAATTCTATCCGTCCAATAGTACTTTCACCTTCTCAAGAACAAGATGAACCTTCTATGTTGTGCTCTGCACTACCTCATCTCCAAGAACTGTTATCTTCCCATATTTGGTCCACCACCATAGAGAACTACCCGCTCATTCGTAAAAAGCATCAAACATATCAATTATAATGGAAGAGTGATAGTTATTATTATATGAAAACTCTACCAATAGTAGTTTTCATACCCAAGTTCCCCAAATACAAAGATTCATGATCATAACATATCCTTCATCGTATAGATAGTCATCTATGTCTACCCATCTGTATAAGGAGGGAATGTAATAATGAAGCGTATTTGGGTGAAAAAAATCATACTCAAATCCCTTCAAGACTCATGAAGTAATACATGTGTCCTGATTTGAGACAATGGATCTCAGAACTCCATATACTCTGACCACGTCATCCACATACCTTTTTAAAAAGGCATCGACTATGCCCGACTCCATGATCACTACGATGTGAACCGATTTCATTAGTTGATCCACTGATACCTAGATAAAACCATATCATCCCTGACTTCTTGGTATCCATATGATTAAATCCATTGGGATGAAATCCTATTTTCAATAGGGAACATACAAGGGTTGTAACAAACCATCGACAACATAGTTTTCAACATTTACCTCTTGGAAAACCAATAATATTTCAACAAACTACACTATTTCACAATTTATCCCATGCCACCAAAACTAAATCCTCATTACATGATACAACATAGAATCTCTCAAGTGTACAAATAAAGGTAATCTATGAAACTCAAAAAGTACCCCCTCGTGCATTACCACGAAAATGAATAACATACCAAAAAAATCATTTGGTTCGGACCATCTCATGACAATCCCTCAAGACAATTACACAGGCCAACCAGATCATGAAAAACCTCTGCTTCTAAGTCTCCCCATTGGGTGTCTTCCACCTACTATATCAGAGAAGACGGAACTGTCATAAAAAACAAGAAGACTTCACTGCCATCCCCTCCTCCATCCAAGTGCAATGTTTCCAACTCCACCATTTCTATCCATACATATTTAGATTCTTAAACAACCTCCTTTTATGAATTTATACTTAAGGCATCGACCATGTCATTCCCCTTTCTTAATGTGTAGGAGATCTAAAAATCATAGTCATGAGGACACTCTATCCACCCCTGCTTCCACATGTTAATATCTCACTAGGATAAATATAGATAAAACTTTGGTGATCCGTGAAGACCTCAAAGCACTCCCCAATGATGTAATGTCATAAAAACATAATCAAAAACACATCCCCTTCTAGCCCCATTTTATGGGTGGTAGAGTTATTCTCGTGAGGAATAAGCATCCTAGACCCATAGAAGATCACTTATTGTTTGTGTATCAAAATGAATTTCAATCCCAAACGGGATGCATCACAAAAAAAATAAAACACAATCACATCCTTAGGAAACCATAGAACTTGGGCACTAACCAATATCCCATCCAAGTAACTGAATGCTTCCAAACACTAAAAACTCGACAAAAATCATGGTCCATCCTAGTCAAAGTCATCAATGGGGATGTAACTCGAAAAAAATGTAAAGAAATCCATTAATGGCCTAAAATATTGAGATGACTATGATCTTATGCCATGAAATTTTGTGATTCCCAAGAAAAAAGATCATCTTCATTTGATGGTTTTACTACCACAAAATTCTGAGAGACTACATGATGAAGGAAATTCACCTCAGGTGAAAAGAAATTATACTTGGACAATATCCCATAGAGCTGGTGGTGTCAAATAACCTACGAGAATGTTCAATGATGGTTGATGTTCTCCTAATATGACTTCAAGTAGATTAAGATATCCTTATTTAAGACAATGATAAATTGATCTATGAAATCACAAAACACATATTCATATGTCTGAAGAACAAAATTGGTTCATTTATAACACTGAATGAAATAAAAAATAACATGAAGTTACCATACCTACATATGAGGGTTTTATTCATGATATTTCCCTATTTTACCCTTAACTGGTGATATCCAAACCACATATTGGTCATTTGAAACCATCTCACCCATCTCAGCTAGTTGAAAATATTTTATATCCTCCAAAGAGTGTGAACAGTTCTTGAAAATCACTTGATTCAAACTCTGATTGTCTATTCACAACCACAGACAACCATTCCAATTCTTTTCAAACAACACTAGGGCAGCCCAAGGTGACACACTTAGCCAGATCAATCCCTTTTACATCAGATTGTCCAGCTGAATCTTCAGAAGCCATAGCTTAGAAGGTTCCATCAGATAAGGGGAAATCAAAATTGTAGAAGCACTAGGCTATAAGTCGATCCAGAAATCAACATTATATCAATGGGATTGCATCAAAACCTGCTTGGGGAAAGCATATAGACACTCCTTAATGACCCTAGAAACCTTTTTCATCCCAACATCCACTAATTCCACTCACAACTCTGTCAATAATAATAGTAGAGGTTCTACACGTTTACTTTCCATCTGACAACTCCAATCATCAACAAAAGCAACACACTATCCATTGACGTCTTAAAATATTAATCTCCTCTGAAAATAGTATATAATGTATGAATAGAATAAAATGACTCAATGTTGAAAATGACAGTTTATGGTAGAATATATTAGATGAAATGATCCCCATGGGACTGATGTGGTCCCGTCATCAGTCAACATCTCTGACATACATTGAACAAACTAGTCTATCCTATGACTGGCGTACTCAACACTATGGGAATTGGAATCATCTCTATGTCTATAATGATAGAATGGGATAGAGTGGTATCATTAAAGTAGTTTTATGCTCTATAATCCAACAAAGAATAGGAAATGGTAATAAATCTATTTATCGTACCTCTGATGGTCTTTGACCCTACTAGAATTTCCAGATCTGTTGTAAGAAACAGATCAGGCTTCTCTCATATTCAAATATACTTCCAACTGCCTCCATGACCATGCTCAGGCCGAGGCCCATGAATACAAGGAACATCATGGTATGTCCCTTAACTTCTCAATATCCTCTTAGAAAATAAAAATCATACTTTTCTTGCAGCTGAAACAGCCTCACTGGAAACTATAGCTAAGTATGGCTCTAAACATGTCCCCCTCCACAATGATAAACCCAAGAATATTCTGAGAACTGGTTCATAATAATGAGTGATTTAGTGGCAATTTAGTGGTTGGATCGATTAAGTGAGGATTTTAATTGATTTTCCAACTTATCGGTCATCTCTACTAGGGGAGTATTTGTGAAGATGGTGAATATTTGGTTCTAGGCCCACCTCTTCACAACCTGGTGTTTGGTTGCAATGTGGGGATTCTGATTCTTATTGTTAACTATCACTAGTATATAATCTAGTAGTGAAAGCACAATAGACATATTATTATTAAATAATGACTTACGAGTAGAAAATTATTCCATTTCTGCTTCCTTCGCAGCTTTGGGATCAGGATAATAGAACCCACATCAATTTATGGGGTTCCCATTGCTAATTCATAGGGACCTAAATTGGTTGGGATACTGGAGGAAAAAGATATGAATGTCAAATATTCACCATATCCTTTAAGGAGGTGGTTAGAGGTTGAAGTTCCCCTCAAAGGTTTAGATTATATGGATGTGATTTGTTCTCCCATTGAAATCAATAAAGTGGGTGCATCAGGCATAGGAGTAGTGGAGGCCAGCAGCTTGAATACCTATCAGACTAACCTTTCCAATACTTCTTTGGTGTAGTAATCCACCAAAATCTATGCATACTCCCATGAAAAGTTAATTAATGCTCCCATGTGAGGAAAAAATATTTTCATTCTAGAATCCTCACACAACATCAACAATAATAATTGATGAAGAATGACCGAGTGATATTCTATTTTGATTTGGTTAATTGGTAAAAATGAAACTTTATGTAATCATCTGAACCTTCTTTAAAATATTTAAGGAGTGCAGGGTTTACAAAATGTTACCCTATCCACCTGAGTGGTTAATATCTTATCTCGCAGCATAATGATATATGATCTTTCTTTTAAAGAACCCCTTCCGTTATGTACCACTACTCAATGGGGTACGGGGTAAGGCATAAAAGAAAACTAAGAAAAATCACTAATCAACTCAACCACACTAGAAATTCCAAAGGATTTTAGTAGAATGTCAACAATGTAAAGTAGGGTAGGATGAAAGTTAGAGTGGGGGACCATTGCGGTATAACGGTTCTCATAACATTGATAGCTCTTCACCACCCATCCATACAATAATTAAAATGGACCACTGAGGTGATGTGGGGATCTTTATTCCTGTATTTGACCCAAAAGTTCATAGATACGAGCAAGGGTGGGAACAAACAAGTTGATGGGATATCCCTTTTATAAGATGACCACCATCATTAAAGTATAGATTTAGACACTAGTTATTATTCTCATCTTCTTACCATTGTAATTATTAGCCAATTCTTTAATATTAATGCTTGGTATATTATATGGTTTATATTTTCACAATGTCTATAAATTTCAATAAATATTTGTAGATTTAACACAAAAAATCACAACTCGTTATGAATTAACCCAAAAACATTTGGTAATTGATTATTATTATCTCTTAGATTTTATATAAACTCTTTTTACTATAATCAATCCTCATTCTTGGAACTTATGTATGACTATTTGTGAATTTTTATAATTTAAAACATTTATGAATTCCCTAATCTAAAATTTTAATATATTATTTATGATTTTTTTATTAAATTTTTATTGATGATTACATAATATCTTATGAACCAATACATATAATGTTATGTCATTTTCTATATTATTTATTTAATGTATGTTTATCTGCCTCATAATGGATAGATATTGGATGTACATCATTGATCGGATCACTGATGAATTTTTGAAGGAGTTACAATATTTGTTTGTAATTTCATTCACTAATGATTAATATGGAAGATTGATTTGATGACCGTGTTTTGATTGTGTTGGAATACCTTGGATAACTCATGAGGAAGTGAGTTACCATATCACTAAATGTGGTTTCCGAAATAATTATGATGTGTTGTATCACAATGGAGAAAAAGCTCAAATGTTTAATGACATCGATTCAGCAGAAAAGATTGGTATGAAAAATCTGATTTTTAATCGGTTTCCTTTTGTTTCTGAAGCTTGCTCTTCATGTAGACCAGTAAAAGAGGAAATGAATACTAGAACACAGTTCTCATCTATTAATCAGGATAATTACGTTGAGAGTGTTAGAAAGCTGATGGAAGATCCAAATACCCCAGTATATCAAGCATGTGAAAAAATGAGAAAAAATGAGTTTTTAATGCGATTATAACATGGGAAAAAATGTATGGATTTAGTAATACTGCAGTCAACTATCTCCATGAATTTATTAAGTATTTACTGCCTGATGATGCATGTATTCCAAAAAATGATTAAATGGCATCAAATTTGGTTGACAAATTTGGATTTTCATTTAGTAGGATCTATTCTAGTCTCAATGACTGTTGTTTGTTCTGGAAGGAGAATGCAGACTTGAGTCAGTGCAAATAGTGTGGCACATTAAGGTGGAAGACTAATAAAGATGGATCTCAATCTTTCATACCACATAAAGTTATGTGGCACTTCCCTTTAATTCCCAGGCTTCAAAAATATTTTATTTCAGAACAAATGGAAAAGAATATGAGATGGAATATAGTTGAAAGAAATAAGGATAATAATGAAATAGTGCATCCTATAGATGGGTTGGCTTGGAATAAATTTGATATCTTACATCTTGATTTTGTAGCCGACCCAGGAAATGTTATATTGGGATTATCCTATGATGGTTTCATCCCATTTCTCCAAATGAATACTACACACAGTACATGGCATGTTTTCATTCACATTCATAACATTCCTTCATGGATGTGTATGAAGAAGCTGTTCACTATCCTGAGTATATTGATATCTGGACCCAGTGATCCTGGAAATGATATTGATATATATATATATTTTCAGCCATTAATATAGGAGTTAAATGAGCTTTTTATTATTGGTGAACAAGCGTATGATGCATTCACGGAGGAGTACTTTATGTTTTGTGCAGCTTTATTATGGATGATAAATGATTTCCCTACCTACGGAATGATGTCTTGTTGCAGTACTAAAGGGAAATTATCCTGTCCTATTTGTATGAAAAATACACGTTTCCAAATATTAAAGTTTCAATGAACATTCAGCTTCATAGGGCATCGACATTTTCTACTAATGTATTATCCATACAGGAAAAATCGGAGACAGTTCGATAATTCCATCGAGATAGATGAGACACCTCAACGAATTTCAGGGATTGATATTGTTAGAGAATTTGATTATTTGAATTATGTTCTTGAAAAAAATCAATCAAATATCATAAATTGATAGCATGATAATTCAAATTTGAATAGAATTTGGAGAAAGAAAATCATATTCATTGAGTTGTCGTATTGTTCATCGAATTTATTACATCATTGTTTAGATATAATGAATATCGAGAAAAACAGTTGTGAGATGTTACATGCTACTATATTAAATGTCAAAGGAAAAACAAAAGACAATTTATGGTGTCGTCGTGATTTGATGGATTACAGTATAAGATAAAGACTTCATCCTGATTTAATTGCTCAAAATAAGTGGAAAATCTATGTTGCCTGTTATTCGATGACAAATTTGGAGAAAAAACAATTTCTTCAGGTCTTGGAATGTTTGAAGGTTCCGGCTGGTAATTCAAGTAATATTTCGAAAAGGGTGAATACACAATATGTTAAACTCAAATCACTTAAAACCCATGATTACCATGTCTTGTTACATGATTTTATTCCCAGTTCCATTGGAAATTTACTTTCACATAATGTTTGTGATTTGTTAATCAAGTTATGTCAATTTTATCGAGATCTTTGGGCCAAAAGATTAAGCTGATGTGTTGTTCAGAAATTGCAGAGAGATTCACCGATTATTCATTAGGACTTGGAGAAAATTTTCCCACCATATTTTTTCACTTTTATATTACATTTGACTTTTAATATTCTCACGGAAGTTCTCTTTGGTGGTCTCATTTCAAGTCGGTGGATGTATCCTACCGAAATAATGATGTTTACATTGAAATCTTATGTGAAAAATAAATATCATCTTGAAGGGTCTATTGTGAAATGCTATTTAGTACAAGAATGCATGGATTTATGTTCATCGTACTTGGCTAATGTCACTACGAGGTCTAATAAACTAATGATAACTGAAGATGAGAAATATGACCCCATTGAGCCTGCATTTCCTTCACATCCCCAAACAGGGGGGATATCTGGATCGTACTCGTTGTGTACATTAAGTAGGGAAGAGTGGTAAATGGCACATCGCACACTATTATTCAACTGTGGTGTGCATGATTATTATATCAAGTATGTGAACTAATAAATATGTATTTTTTTCATTTTGTGATTTCTTTATATCTTCTGACATTTTAATGATTTCTTATCTGTAGAGAACATTTAGAAATTATAAAAATGAGACATCGATCTCTTTTTATTAAGAGGAAGGAACTGTTGCACATCAAAGAATTTGATTCCTGGTAAAAGTCAAAGGTAATAGATTTCTTTTTCTTCTTCTCATAACATAATCACATGTCTCTGTTTAATATTCTATGTTGGTATCTTTTAGGTTTTAACTCTACCAATGATTGAAGTATCAGATGAAATAAAAGCATTGTCATTTCTTCCAAACGATGTGGTGCGTGATTGTAAGTCAATGGTTGTCAATGGATTTAAATTTTTTATAAATATTTGTGGTAAAAAATGGCAACAAAGCATGACAGTGTCATAATAAGCAACACAACAGATTTTTATGCAAGTGCCTCAGACAGACAGACTCGATCAGAAAATATATCATATTACGGTGTTGTTGAAAGAATCGTTTTATTATATTACTATGCACATGGTCATGACGCAATGATGAAATGAAAGTGGTTTGATTCAATGACACGACAAGGAATTCATATTGATAACTGTGGATTTAGAGTGATTGATATGAACCGCCAACTTCATACCGATGAACCTTATATTCTTGCATCACAAGCTAAACACGTGTTTTATGTAAGTGACCCGTTACAACCACAATTTTGTGTTCTTGTTGATGTTATTCCTAGAAATATTTTTGATGAAGGCATGGATGACAATGATTTTGTGGATGAACCTGTCAGTATTTATTCGAATGTTGCATTTTATGATACATATGATACAATTGTTAGAACATGTTGTGAACCAGAAATTGTCACAGATCCCACATAGCGTTGACAGATTTGTATGTATTTACCTGATATAATCGCAATATTTTATGTATTTTATTAACTTCCATACATGATATCAAAAATAACTTGTTTATTTTATACCATTATCTAATATAAAACTATTAATAGCCTGACCAATTTATGTTTAACCAATTCTCTAGTAAATCTTGAACATAGAAAAGCCTTGATATTTTATCATTATAAATATCACACATGAAAATTTATCTCATTGTTTTATGATACAATTTTATTATTTAACATTTTTCATTATTACTATTTATTTGAGAATATTATTTTAAATTTCCAGGTCAAAATGTCTGATTATGATGATACTAGAAGGAGTATAAGAATACCGAGAGACGAACAACCTAGGTCTCCTCCTGGAAACAATGTAAGCACAAATTATGTTTTAATATCATGGTCTTTCATATTATTTGTCTTGTTATCGTTCATGTTAATTTATCATCTATGTTATTTTATGCTACATCTTCGAGGAGACAATTCGGTTATGCCACTGAGGATGATATTGTGGTGGGGGTACTGATTTTATAGGTCAACCAACTACTACGCCGCTTGAGACACTAGGAGGCCATCCTCCCATTATTCCACATCCATATTATCCCTTCCCACCTTTTCCATATCCTTTTTTTCCCGCACACACATCGGATGGTATTTCGTAGACTCCCATCCCTCATTTTCCATTCCCACCATCCACTGTACAAGGTATTGTGCCCCCATATATCCCCCCGCCAAATCCATATACATATCCACCATCATCTATACAGGGTTATCCATTAGGTTTTCTGCCTCCATCAGTACACTTTGTATCTACTATACATATTACACCTATAGATATCTCACCTACCATGGAGGCTTACCCCCTCCAAACGCAGTACATCAGGGGTCAGCAGATCCCCATCTACTAGTATTTTTTTAGTCATTACAGTTACTAATTAATGATAAATTCATATATATTATTTCCTTTTATTTTTGGTTTGATGATTAGCTCCAAACTCTACAATACGACGAGGCCGCACAAAAATGTGCAGGGTATGGAATCGTCACACACAAATCATAGTTGATTAAAATGAGGGAAATTCTATAATTAATCAAAAGGGCATGAAATTTAAAAGTTTTATGGGAACACTTGCTAGACACAACAATATCATTCCAGTTCAACCGATATGTTGGAAGGTGGTTGGACAACAAAAAAGGACAAAACATGGGCAGATATTTGGGTAAGTCCTTTTATATATAAATAAATTTATAATATTTTTTTACAAATGAAATGTCTATTACAACTTTGATATAATTGTACTGATGGACAAAATGCAAAGGCTGCAAGGATAATGGATTTAGGTGAAATGTGCCGAGCATATAAGTATGATTTATATCTTGGTTGGAAAAAGAGAGTTGGTACAGAGCATAAAGAAGTACCGGTGATTCAAAATTTCCCAATATAACAATATAACGATACGATCAACTATTGGAAGAGTCTAGCGTTTAAGGTGTTTGTTAAATCTATTTAAATATTCATTTATTTATTTGAAAACGATTTTAAATTACTTGTATTATTTATGTTAATGAATTTATATAATTATTTTTTTATTGGAGAAATCATAAAGAAATAAAACAAAAAAGAGTGTAATGAAACACATTTATACTTGTGGGCATACATCATTACCATATCATGAGCAGACGCGGGTAATTTAACATTTAAAATATTTATCTTTGTTTAGTGTAATTTTTTAACATCCAATTTTGATTTATTTATTTTATATTTCTAGAAAAAGACATTAAATATCAAGGGTCGCATCCCTCTCTCAACATTGTTTTGTAGAAGCCGGAAAAAGAAAGATGGTACTGTGCCAAATACCGACACCGAGAAGGGGATTGTAAGTATATTTCAATTTATTTGATTTTTACTGAATTTAAATCCTTATATTATTTTATCATTTTAATTTATGTTATATATCAATCAAAAAAATGCTTTAGTGGCATTGGATGAAGAAGAACCTGGCAATTTGGGCCCAAACGATCATCTACATCAGGTATTAGGAGATGAGCATCAGGGTAGAGTGTGTTGTCGACCTGGGAAGAAGATTGTACCATATCAACTCTGGTATACTAACGTTTCTTTGAGTACAAGTTATGGTTTTGTCACAGTGGAAAAAATGAATTCCGAAAACAAAGAAGCATGTCAAAAATCAGAACAGACGATAACGGAAAATTTGATGAAATTTATGTCTTCCCTTTCTACTACACTTCCACGAGAATCAGCTACAACGGTTGATTCCTTTTTGATGTCGATGCATTCTGCAAATGTAGATTCTTCTAACAGAGCTGGAGCTGGACCTAGTGTTGGATACGGTGCTGGTGCCAGTTTGGATGCAGATGGCGATGATGATGTTGGTGGTGTGAGAGGTGGTGATGGTGTTTCTATAGGTTCTATGGATGAGGGTTATCATGATTCTGATGATACTAATATTGAGACTCACTTTTGATATAAATTGTATTTTTTGATTGGTAATGTATGAAGAGTTCCTTAAGACATTGGATGGTGTGTTTCATGGCCATGTTCTCGAATGGGTTTCTTTTCCTGGTAAGGGATTCATGCTTTAGAATACATGTTACCATGTTGGTGATGGAAGAATTATTAACTGAGTGGTGACTACATAATCTATCAATGAAAATTATTTCATGGTCATGTTCATGAATGGGCTTCATGTTTGTCTCTCACTGACATGATAATTTAAGCAGATTAACATTCACTATAGTCTAATCACAAATGTATTCTATGGAATCCTCATAGAGTATCTATATTGCGTTAATTAATCCTTTTTTATGAACATTATCAATAAATTAATGTTATAATCATTTCATATCTTTGTCTAGATAGATTTTATTTATGATGAACATTATAATTATTTGATCTAATGTTTCATAGATCATTAATGATACCAATCCATTTCATAATAGAAATTAAAAATGAATTTTTTTATTTGATTGCTTAAATCCCAATATATTTTTCTTGAGAAATCCTAATGAAATCTCACTGATGATATATTCTATACTAATGTATCTGCTACAGTTCTCTTGTGATAAGGATATGAATTTTTCTTTTTCTCAGGCCTCCCAGTTATATAATATATGACTTGGTAATTTGTTTTCTCCTTTTCTATTTATGAATAGTTTATATAGAATGGGGAATGAAATTTTCATGCCCATCATGAAGAGAATTCATTTTTCCCATGATTACATTGTCAAATTTTCAACATAGTGGGCATGGTGTATTTTTTATTTAGATATTATAATGTCTTGAAAACATGACCATTCCTCTATTTTATTTCAAGTCCTTCTTAGAACATATCCTCTAATCCATATTGAGGATTACATCAAAAAGGTTTATTTATATAACTAGGAAATCTCATTTCATATTGACCCTTGAAAGAGTAAGAGCGTAGGACGGACACCTGAAACCCTGATCCTTCTCTTTATTGAGCAAGTTTAGTAACTACATCTCATAAGGGATGATATCAATCATAAATTTCAAGAAATCTAGAAGAAAGTAAGAAATAATGGAGTTAGATTCACTAGTATCAAACAATCCTAAAACAATAGATTATACCTTAAGAGTAGTACACCATACTATAACATTCCATGCACCTGATTACAGTGATTTTTTTATCAATATCATTAATATTTATGATATCTTTTTGGGAATGAGAATGACTACTAAACTGTAGATCTACCTTAAGATAACTATGTTTAGTATTAGATATATACCTACTTCCATGAATTTTCAATCGATAAGATTCTTCCCTTGATTGTTCTGACTGGGTCATCATTCCCCTAGAGGTTGTGGAACCCAAACCACTCTGGTATGAGTCTCCAACATTATATAACCACTAAAAAATCCCCATTACTTCACAATGATGGAATTGTTGAAGATACATATGTGAAATCATTGGCTAGGAAAGGAAAAAAAAACTATGGTTGATGCCAATGGCTTCATCACACCGAACCCCAAAGAAACAATGAAATAAAGGGACTACTCACAGGTAGAAAGAACCATTGTCACACGCTCGATCAATACGCCTAATGAAAAAACTGAAACTATTCAAAATCCTATTGTTGATGTCCCGATGGAGAAGGAAACCCAACACTGCATAGAACCAGCACTTCAGGAATTTGATGCTCCCAATGAATGACAATGGAAAATTGCTTACCAGAAATTCCAATGTGGGGAAATATATGTGTAGTCCTACCTTAAAGTTAAACATGGTATATATAAAAGGAGGGACAATTTTACTATAACTTCTCGAGATGCCTGAATTCTTATTTATCACTGTTATCCTTGTGTGGCCCATGGTTTTCTACTTTATGTGACTTCACTTTTTCTTCTTCGGTTCAATTTTGTCAAATTTTATCCGGGATAAAGGCCTTTTCAGGATGTCTACTTTTCTTCTCAGTTAGATTGTTTTTCTGAATGTTTTTGGTTTTGTGATTTGGTTCTCTGCTAGTTTGGTTTGGTTCCTTACAGAGTGAATATTGTCATTTCTTTCTCTCTCTGCATAAACTCTACACTGTGTTCATGAGTCTCATTATTGGCTTCAGGTATTAAACAAAGCACTGAGTCTTTACATATTGAATGTCTACTGGAATCCAGAATGATTTCTCCCTCTTGAGGCATGTTTTGAAAAAAGTGTTGGTCTGAAACTCACTTCCTTATTTTGAATTGGATATAATGGTAGAAGTTGACTGCATGAGTCCTATTTTCCTCCTCATGAAGGATGTATTTCAAGGTTCATACTGCACCTATTGATGATTTTTGGTGATCAGGTGGGGGGCAGGGGGCCGGGGGATTGCTGGGGGGAGGGGTGTGCATGTGGGGGGCAGGGGGCAGGGGGTGTGCTGGGGGCAGGGGAGGGGTGTGTGCAGGTGGGGGTGTAGGGGGCATGGGGGCAGGGAGAGGGGTGTGCTGGTGGGGGGGTAGGGGGTGTGCTGCGGCAGGGGGATGGGTGTGTGTAGGTGGGGGTGGGGGCAGGTGGGGGGCAGGGGAAGGGAGAAATTCTCATTTTCACCCTTATTTTTTTCTCCCAAATCAAATCTAAGCAATTTTTATTACAATTGTGATTGATTCCAAGATATTTTTAGTGTTCTGTACACATTCTACATCTTTTTAATTTACATTTACTATTTTGAAATTCACCTAACATTATCATTTAGTTCTAACATGGGCATCACCAATGTTCTTGTGTGATTTATTATTTCCTGTTAATATATTATTGATTTCATTATTAATCTGATTGAAAAATACATTATTCTTGAGAACTGAATTGAAATATACCATAGTTCATCTTTTATATATTTATATCATATCCATGTATGAATTTGTTTCTTCGATATTAATTATCAAAATCCGGAGTGGCTAAACCACTAAGGGAAAGGGTTGAGTGTATGAGTCTTATGATCTTATTGAATTTCTAAATCAGAACCAACTAACCCAAATGATAGTAATATTGTAAAATAAATTCTATGTATTAAATTATTTTATGAATCTTTTACCATATTATATTTATATGATTTAACTTGGCCTGATTAGAATTGATTTGGCTATGACTATTAACATTTTCAACTTTATTCCATTACAATGAGGATTAAAGAATCATCGTTTTTAGCTATATCAAAACTAAGGAATATTTAACTCTTATATAGATCTATTTTGGGTTTTCCATGACTAAATAGTGTTTTAAAATCCACTTCGATGCCTAATCCCTCTGATTATTCAATGTTAGGACCAATGTAATCCTTTTTACCTCAATCCTAAAATAGACCTTGATCCATATTTCTTACTAAATGTTAAACATAACACAATAGCATCAATCATGTCCCAAAACCAATAAAAATTTTGAGGACTCCTAAAATAATGTTTAGAGTCTAATTTTCTATTCTACCCAACATTCTCCATGGGTTCGGCCCCACAATATCAATATACTACAAAATTATAGCATGTGTAGTTTGGGATAAAAGAATTCTAATTTGACTGCAGTCCATGTAATGTAAATAATAAATATAGGATCGTCAAATTTTGATGATGATTATAGGAAATTTGTTAACAATCTTTATGCATAGGGACCTTTATCTCAATCCTACGATAACCTCACCCTCCCTATATTCTATTTTCAATCATTCCTTTTATTTTGGAAGCCACTATGTCATTATTTTTAAAACCTAGTTCATGTGTCATGACCCTATAACATATTCAAATGGTCATGAAACCCATTAAATGATTACCTTTATCCCTAAAATTACATGGTACCTTTCCAATTTCTACCATTTATGTACAGAATACCACAAAAAACTAGCCAGTCCCAACCAACCCGACATTCGATATGTTCCAACAATAAATCAAGGAGATCATCCTAATATGCAACTGGAGTGAACCATTATGGATTATTTGTATCCATGGATAAACATTCTCACACCCAATATTGTGTTCCCTCCTCTCCAAGATGATTCATTTAAAATAAAAAATGGTCTCATCAGTATAAACTATAAAATAGTTCATCTTAGAAAATAAGAGAGTGAGAATCCTCATGAACACATATCTAACATCATGGAGGTCTAAAATACCTTTTTCAACCTAGGTGTATCCTTTGATTAAATCTAATTATATGTATTCCCATTTTCACTACAACATTAATCAACAGATTGGTTTAAAATTTGACCCCCTGAATCGACCAGGGGGGCTTTTGTCCAGCAGCGGGGCTGTCTAGGGGGCCCCAGCAGGGGGGGGGGGATGTTGTCCAGCAGGGGGGCTGTCCAGGGGGCTCCATCATGGGGGGGGGGGGGGGTCTGTCCGGGGGGGCTTCTGTCTTGGGGGGCTGTCTAGGGGGCTGCTGTCCAGGGGGGTCCAACAAGGGGGGGCTTCTTTCCAATAGCGGGGGTCGTCTAGGGGGGTCCAGCAGGGGGGTGGGGGGGCTGTTGTCCAGGGGGGACCAGTAGGGGGGGGCTTCTGTCCGGGGGGGGGGGGCTTCTGTAAATTATCCTTTTAGAGTTCTTTGGTATTTTTATTTTCATTTATTGAGTCCAATTTTATCTTTTCATAATCTCTTATGTTAGAAAGTTCTTGTTCAATTGAATATTATTTTATAATGAATTGTTTCACATACATGGATCTCTCATACGACTCAATGACGGGGAACTTACCTCACTGTTTCAGGTCGCTTTCATGCCTTGGTATAGTGTAAGCAACTGAGACTTTAGTTAAGATATTTATCATTTTTTAATGTATTTATGGCTTTAATCAGATGTTTACTGATCAATCAATTCACTGGTCTAATTCATGCCTTTTCTGGCATTCCCCATGATGATTTGTATGTTGATGGTATGTTTAAACAACACTTACTTTAATTGACATCATTCTAGTTTACATAGTTTTTGTTACCTTGTAATTAATCAGATTTCACTGCTTTAGTTTACATGAATTCTGAGCATCCTTAGTATAAAGTATTTAATCTTTTCTTGCTTTTAATGAATCTATCAGGAATGTTTCAAACAATAAATTTATTGGAGATTATTTGTGTATCGTTGTGACATTGATAGAACTTTGTGGAACACCCTTGTTAAATGTATAATGATTATTACTATTTTATTTATTTTACTTTATATTCACTAACCCAACATATTTTGGGAATTATTAAAGTAATTATTTTTAGTGAACAACTTAATTTTATGCTCATTGCCCACACATGTATATATATTGTTACTGTTTTATTTACTTTACAGGTCTTGTGTTTTTTACTTTATATTCACCTCCATTGGGGGGTGCTGGTGCAGGGTGGGGGTCTAGGGAGAGGGGGGTTTTCAGTGAGGAGGGGGTAGGGGGTGGGGTTCTACGTGCAGGGGTGGTGTAGGGGAGGTGTGGAGGAGTAGGGAGTTCAGAGATTTGGTTCATGTAACATGTAGGATGAACGAATGCGCTTTGAAACTCTGGTACAAGGATATCCCAAATAGTTTATTTTTCTTGTTTACAGAATGAGACATCAAGCGCTTCCAACAAAGGAGAGTATTTAGAATTTGGGGGTGGCTCTTTCCTCTGGATGTCACTATTGTAGAATGGCCACACTATAAAACTTATTGGAACTTATTTTTTTAGAGTGACTGGGTGAGGGGGATATGGGAGTTTATGGGACAATTTCTGAATATCAATAGTAGAGGGAACTCCATGTAAGATATTATTGAGGCCTTGTTCCAAGGTGAGAGCCAAGGGTGGAGGTTATGATTCATTTATGTTTTTTCTTGGATGTGTGTTGGACTATTTTGGATGGTGGGAATAATGTAAGAGAAGGAAAGGGGAATTCCTCAATCTATTTTTAGGTTCAAGTGAAAAATATTTGGGGAGAGTTGGGAGTGATTATCAAGGGAGGAATTTTTCCTACTGCCCTGAGAATATTTCATCCATGGATTTGTATGAATAGTGATTCTTTCCAAGGTAGTCAAGGAAAGGAGGCTTCAATGGAAGCCTCCTTATATGGGATTCTAATTGAATGTGGATGGATCATGTATTGCAGGGGAGATAAGGGGAGGCATATTGGTTCAGAACAATAGGGGATTAGCATTAAAATTGAATGTGGATGGATTGTGTTTTGTGGGGGAGGTGAGGGGAGGCGGGTTGGTTCAGAACAGTAGGGGTTTGGTGATTCTGTGTTTCAATTTCTTTTACTGAATGGGTACCTCCATTGGGGCAGAGGTGAGTGCGATGAATACATGCCTTATATTGCGTAATCTTTTCAATGAGGAGATTGATGAAGTATAATCCAACTCAATTGTGTTGGTTCATCTATTTTTGAAGAAGTTGGTGGTTCCATGGGATTTGGATTACCTTGTATGGGTGGTGCTGGTGCAGGGTGGGGCGGTCTAGGGGGAGGGGGTGTGCATTGTTGAAGGGGCAGGGGGTGGGGTACAAGGTGCAGGGGGTGGGGGGTGGGGCAGGGAAGGTGTGCAGGAGAAGCGGTGGGGGTGCTGGGGGTGATGGTGCAGTCCTCCCAACAACCATCATGGTGAACCATGCTGGATTGTTTTTTATGTAGTGGAAAGGCCTATATACACGGTTTTAAACCGTGGATATATGGCTTTATCCACGGTAACTGTGGCCTTTATTGCAATCTACAGGGCTATAGCTGTGGTTGGAGCCATGGGTTTATGGATGTATCCATGGTTTAAACTGTGGCTATAGGGCTATAGCCACGGTTTCCAACGGTGGCTATAGGATCGGACCTATAGCAACAACAATACCTGCTATAGTTCATGAAACTATGGGTATAACCTATAGCCCTAGTTTTTGGCCCTATAGTGACGGTTTAGAACCGTTTCTATAGCCTAGATTTATAGTAGTGGGAGTATGGAAAGTCATAGTACATGTCGTGTACTCCAGAAGCACACGCCGTGAACTTTTTTTTCATTAAACAGACCGGGGTCATGCCTAATCGACAGAATAATCATCTTCTCAATGTTCATTGACTGAGAGTATCTATAAGGTTGTGATCATCCCCCAATCCCCTGTGCCTCCGTCTATTTTCCGAATCAACCATCGTTTATTGTGTTGGAACCACAACCTTGAGCTATTACTTCTTCTCGAGTTTCATTCCATGATTTTCCCTCTTTCTCAAGATATCGTTGGTGTATCTTTTTGTGTTTTTTTTGTATATCTACGTCATTATAAAGAGAATCAAGACTTTTGGTTCATGTATTTTGATCTCTTGGCATCATGGTAGGTGGTAGGTTCCTTACCTTTCGAATTATTTGAGTTTTATATGCAAATTCCACCAATACCCGTGAACGGGCTATTGCATGTTTACCATTTTTCCCCTGTTGTTTTTCCTGCCATTCTTGTTTTCTTATGTAGAGGTAAGTTGATCATGTTTGAGTATTTTTGCTGTTCTTGGATGTTTTTCCCATTCCTTGTTTTGTTTATGACCATTGGGTCTGTTAGCCTTTGGTCGTGATACTTGTTTTCCATGCCTTGTGACTGTAGGATGGAATGATATTCTTGAAATGCTTGTTTCTGTATACTGGTTAGCCAAGTAGCTCTATAGGTGTACTTTGGCCTCATAGCATTATTATGCACTAACTGGCCTGGGAATGTGAGAACCTGGTGCTATAGACTATAAGGGATAGACCGAGTGAGCTTCCCAGAGAGTCTGGGATATTATAGACCATAAGGGATAGACCGAGTCAGGTTCCCATAGAGTCTTGAACATTATATACTATAGGGAATAGACCGAGTGAGCTTTCCAGAGAGTCTTTGATATTATAGACTATAGGAGGATGGACCAAGTGAGTTTCCTTAGAGAGTCTTTACTTTTTTGAATTTCCTTAAACCATTCCAGGAAAGATGAGGAATTGACCGAATGAGCTTCCTTAGGGAGTCTTTGATAGACCCGAGACTATAGGAGGAATTGTCTGAGTGAGCTTTCTCAGAGAGTTTCTAGACCTTGGGGCTATAAGAGGGATATACCATGTGATATTCCTCAGATAGTCCCTGACTACCCTAGACTATAAGGGGAATTGATCGAGAGATCTTCCCCAGAGATTCTTATGATTTCGTATGACCAAACCAGAGGGGTTAGGCCGAGTGCACTACCCATAAGGTTGTTGGTACTTCTTGGATAGGACCAGAGGGGTTAGCTGCGAGTACTTCCCAGTGGGGTTCCTGTTGTGGTTACATTTTTTTCTTTAATGCTGCTTTTTGTTCTGTTGATTGATTACTGTTGCATATCATCTAGTTACTGCTTACTGATTACAGCATGCTATTTACTATTACTGTTTACTGCTTACTGTACTATCACCTGCCATGTACTCACAGATTGTTAGGAAAATATCTTTGGGTAGTTTCTTATTGGTATTTAGTCTGACACCCTCTTTGGGCCATGCTTTTTGTCCCAAGAAGACTATGTTGTTGTAGGTATAGACAAGGGAAAGCACGCTTCAACTATGTGTACTTGATTTCTTTGGAGTAGGATAGCATGGGACCAAGCATTGGCTAGAGATGCTGCGGAGCTGTTTATCTTTTATTTTATACTTCTTTTGGTATTATTTGTATTTTGAACATTGTGACCTATTTTTCTGATTTCCTAGATATGTATCAAGCATCGTTTTATATATACATATGTGGTCCAGTTGTTTATTATTTTAGTCTTCTTCTATTATTGTTGTTTGATATTTACATCTTCCGCTATTGTATTCTCTTTTTACTTCCACTGTGTACTTGGAAAATGAGGGTATAGGTTCCCCAGTATCACACCCAAGGCCCTCACTGCTAGTCGGTAGCCTCTGACATTTAGGGAAGTGTGTTTGAGTCTATGTGACCAACCATGTACGGGGCACCTCTGGGTGGCTTCTAGAACCGGGATGTTTCAAAGTGGTATGAAAGGGATTATTTTCTCTTGAATTACTATTTAGAGCCTTTAGCCATGGATAGGATAGATTCAGTACTTTGTAATAATCTATGCCTGGTAGTAGATAACCCATGTATAGGAAAAATCCAATCTACCTCGTTTATTTTAGTTTTCTAGTTTTGAGATTTTACGGATGATTTGATTTCACCTAGAGTGTTTCGCATGCCTTGTGTTGTTATTGTTGGGCTATTTCGGTTCTATTTATGTATCAACCCAATAAGATGAGGGTATGCCATCTCATGCATCATATATGCACTTGTTAGAAATCACATTCCATGAATTATGGCCATGACATCTAGGTTTCATTAGGGATTTTATGTTGTTGTGAATGATGTTTTGAAAATTATGCATGTTGTTGTGATAGATGATTTGATTGAATCCCTGCATTTTGATGGAGAAATTGTTTGTATTGTACCATGCTTCAATAAATGCCAAATTTTAGTTCTTGGGGTGTTATGGGCCCTCATGAATCGGAACTTGGTGAATCGTTGATTTGATTCTCATCTATATGACTTGTATAATATTCCAAGCATTGGTTATCAGAAAGTATGGGCCCTCAAGGGGCGGAATTTGGCTCCTCCATGATTGTTTTTCAGTATTTTCTGGGCTTCGGTGCAGTTTCTGAGCTACTGCCTGGAAAAAACCAAAATACACAGAATGTACTTTATGACTACACGCCTTGTAGTTTTTAAACTGTGTCACTAACTAGGTGGTAAAAAACATGGGGTTGTGAAAAGTCTTCAGGAACACTCCATGTACTGTTGGTACACGCCCTGTAGTAGTGAGCCGTGTTCTGATCAGTGTCACTAACAACCCAGGTCGAGGAAGCTCGTGTAGTACACATCGTGTTTATTATGAACATGTCGTGCAACCTTATTCTAGGTGCCTGTCCGTGTCACGAACAAAACGGGTCGGTGTTATCTTCTCTTATACACGCAGTGTTTGTTCAGAACATGTCGTTTAAGGGTCATCCATGTAGTCAGTCGTGTAACTAACAACACGGTTCACCAAAACCTTGCATAGTACATGCTGTTTCCATAGTGAACATTCCGTGTAGTCTAGGGTTAACATAACCATGTGGGTTAGTCGTGTAAGGAGACTCGGGAAGGGGAATGGAGTTCATGTACACGCCGTGTGTGTGGAAAACACACCTTGTAGACTTGGGTGTTACATGACCATAGGTGGAAGAAGTACACGCCCATGTGAATGGATTTAAGGAACACACCATATAGTTTTATACATGCCATGTAGTCTTGTTTAGAATACTTGACTATTTGTTTCTCCTGTTCCCATTTTGTGCTCTTGTGTTCTCTATCCTTGATAATACTGATATACGGTGTGCTTTTGACCATTCAGAGCAATGTCTCTGAGACGTACTCTGGTTATACGTCAGCTACCAGACGTTCATCAGACACCAGATATTACTAATCTGGGACCTCTTGCAGATCCTCCTGTTGTGCCAGCCTTAGCACCAGCAGTTATACACATTGTAGTCGCTGATACGCTATTCAGGGATGACTTCCTGAGGATGGTGCAGACCTTTCAGGGAGCACCGGCTCCTGCCCTGTTGATGGCTGAGTTGATGCATGTTTTCCAGCTACAACATCCTCCTACTTTCTCAGGTTATGGAGGACCCCTGGATGTAGAGTTGTTGCTAGAGGCCACACTAATGATCTTCAAGAACCTAGAGATACCTTTAGATAAAATGGTAATGATGTCTACTTATATGCTCTGAGACACCACCAAGAGATGGTGGGAGGTGATCTCACAGTCAAGGCGCCAGTACAATATGACATGGGATGAGTATCAGCACATCATCTAAGATTACATTTTTCCGGAGTCCATGAGGGCTGACCGTGCCCTGGAGTTTACGGGTATCGAGCTGGGTACTCTTTCTCATATAGAGTAATCATAACATTTTACAGAGCTGCAATGCTTCACGCCAATTCCTGCAGGTGAGGTGTTGTACTTCGCTAGGAAGTATGATGGCGGTCTCAGGTAGGAGATCTGTTCCCATGTGAATATCTTCATGTTGCCTTCGATATCCTATATCATCAACCAAGCGCTGATCACTGAGTGTAATCTGATAGAATCCGGAGTAGTGGGTCAAGGCGGTCTGACATCCAGAGTCAGTGTTCCTCCTACTAATAGCAGGAAGTTCCACATGGAGTTTTCACGAAAATATCAGGGTATGCGGAATGTATCTTCGTGCAGCTAGTTTTTATGATACTAGTGTGGTAGGAGTGGGCATACTAGGCCTCAATTCTAGAGAGACCCGATGGAGTTTAGATCTTATGGCATGATGGGCCATCTTCAGCATTTTTGTCAGATATTCTCACTTACAGCTGGTGGTATGGGTTTTTCTATGACCTCGCGTACATGAAATGTATCAACAGTTTCTCACCAGTCTGGGAACTGTAGTTCTTCCTACCGTTCAGGCTGAGGTGGAGGTTGCAACCTTGGTGGTCAGTCACCAGGTTACCAGTGATAGTAGAGTAGATCAGATCAGTGTGGCAAGCGAGGGGCACAGGGCCGAAGTACAGGCCAGAATTTTACCGTGGAGTAGACCTATCAAGAGCAGGATCCCATCCCTTCCACATTTCGAGTTACGATCTTAGTAGACATAGTTTTATCTTAATCACTTTTTGATACTGGTGATTCACATAGATTTATCTCTGTTGTTGTCGGGGAGAGAATTGGGCACTGTATCTTTTTGTCCGCTGAAATGTTGTCTCTTGATACACCATTGGGAACAAGGAATTCTAGAGTACGTTAGTGCAGAGAGTGCCCTCTTGAGGTTTCATGGTATCACATCTTATGGGACCTCTATGTCTTAGAGATGACAGGCTATGAAGTCATTCTCGGCATGGAATTGTTAGTTCCCTTCCAGGTAGTCATCGATTTCTATCACCAGAGGGTGAGTTTCATATCACCAGAGGGTAGATCATTGCATCATTGAGGCGAGTGGGATATCCAGGAGGGAAGAGCTAGACTAGTGCATCATGGGCTAGGGTGAGTTACAACCCATATTTCCAGTCATTATCTGGATGACTAGGGGACTTCGCAGTTGGACTTTCTTCTAGTGGTGGATTGTTTCAGGGATGTCTTTCTAGAGGACTTTTCATATTTTCCTAAGGGGCGTGAGGTATACTTTTCTATTGATCTCATTCCAAGAGTGGAACTGGTGTCCATTCCTCCTTATAGGATGGCTACACCTGAGTTTCAGGAGGTCAAGAAGTAGTTGGAGGAGTTACAGGCAATGGGATTCATCAGACCCAGTACTTCTACTTGGGTTTCGCCTGTCCTATTTGTAAAGATGGCATAAGGTACCCTTAGGATTTTAGTGGATTATCAGAAGATGAACCAGTTAAGGGTCAGGAACCTATATCCCTTATAGAGGATCGATGACCTCTTTGATCATCTTCGAGGAGACCGGGTAATATTGAAGTTCTATTTTAGGTCCGGTTATCATCAATGGCGCGTTAGACAATCAGATATACATCTTACAGACATCAGGAGTAGGTATGGTCTATATGAGTATACAGTCATGCCATTCGGTCTCACGAATGCACCAGTAGCTTTAATGGAACTGATGAACCGAGTGTTCCATCCATACATGGATTCCTTCATGGTGGTTTTCGTGGATGACCACTTGGTCTACTCTCGCACTCGGCACGACCATGCTACCCATCTTGAGATAGTTTTGAGTACACTGAGAGAGCATCATTTATATGATAAGCTATCAAAATTCCATTTTTGGATGGATCAGATTCACTTCATGGGTCACATTTTCTCAGAGACAAGAGTATTAGTAGACCCATAGAAAGTGAGAGATGTAGATTCCTGGGAGAAGCCGAAGAATGTCATTGAGGTGTAGAGTTTTATAGTGCTGGCTAGATACTACATATGTTCCATATAGGACTTTTCCATCCTAGAAGCACAACTGACGGGTCTGACTAAGAAAGTTGTGAAGTTCTTATGGTCAGATTCCTGTGAGTCAGCCTTTACGGAGCTGAAAGTGAGGTTGTCTTCAGCACCGATATTAGTCTTTCCAGAGCTCGGCAATAGATATAATGTCTACATTGATGCTTCAGGTGTCGGACTGGGAGTTGTGCTTATGCAGGGAGATTGAGTAGTTGTGTACGGGTCTCGGCAGTTGAGGTTACACGAGAGGAACTACCCAACGCACGATCTGGAGTTGGCAGCTGTTGGTCATCCCTTACGTTGTTGGAGAAATTACCTTTTGGGAGATCACCTTGTGGTTTTCACTGACCACAAGTGTCTCATGTACATTTTCACTCAATGAGATCTCAATCTGAGACAACGTAGGTGGGTCGAGTATCTTCATTCCTACAACTATGAGTTTTCCTATATGTCGAGAAAGGGCAATGTACTGGATGATCTGTTGAGCAGGAGAACTCAGATTCAGGTAGTTCAGTAGTCCATCATTGAGTAAAAGCTTATGGATCTATTCACTGAGATGCATTTGGAGTTGCATGACAAATAGGGGCTGACATTCCTATCTTCCGTAGCTTTTACCTCTACCCTTCTTGATCAGGTGCGGATGAGACATTTATCAGACTCAGAAGGCATAGTATTGCGGGATAGTGTGTCAGGATAGGACCCTCTTCGTAGATGGACAATTTTAAAGGATTAGATCATACATTTCCAGGGATTCTTATAGGTGCCAGTAGATATACGTGAGGAACTAATGCGAGATTTTCATTCTTCAGTTTGGGTTGTTCACCCTGGCATCACCAAGATTTATCGTGATCTACACCACTAGTATTGGTGGATAGGTATGATGAGGGATGTTGTTGGGTTCGTCATGAGATGTTCTACTTGTCAATAGGTGAAAGCAGACCATCAGCGACCACCAGGGCTTTTATAGAAGTTACCCATTCCCGAGTGGAAGTGGAATGATGTCGTGATGGATTTTGTGACTGGGTTACTGAGGTCACCTCGAGGGAGTGATGTTGTTTGTGTTGTCATCGATAGGCTTACAAATTTTTCTCGCTTCTTGCTGATCAAGGAGACCTTTAGTGTTGATGATCCAGGTTGGTTGTATATCCGAGAGATTGTACGTCTGCATGGAGTTCAATACTCCATTGTTTCATCAGGGATGCATGTTTTACTTCTCGGTTCTTGCAAGGGCTTTAGAAGGATTTGGGTGCACATGAATTTTGAGTTCAGCATACCATCCCAAGATAGATGGCCAGTCCGAGTGTGTGATTCAGGTATTTGAGGATATTCTATGAGCTTTCATTATATACTTTGGAGGTTCTTAAGAGAAACATATTCCTCTTGTGGAGATTTCCTATAACAACAGCTTTCATGTGACTATTTAGATGGAACCTTATGAGGCTTTATATGAAAGGAATTTCCGATCACCTTTGTGCTATCTGGAGGTAGGAGAGGTAGCTTGGTTGGGAACTCGTCTTGTTTAGGATACCTCAGAGTAGATTGAGTTGATTTGGAATAGGATGGCTACATCAAAGTCTTGACAGAAGTCTTATGCTGATCAACGGAGATGACCTATAGAGTTTGAGGTCAGGTATTAGGTTTTCTTGTGTGTCGCACCTTGGTTGTGAAACAAGAGGATTCAGAGATAGGGTAATCATTCACCATGGTACATCTGGCCATTTGAGGTATTGGAGAGAGTTTGGAAGGTTGCCTATTGCGTTTAGTTACCTCAGAGTTACCGATCTATGCAAGACGTCTTCCACGTCTATCAACTTTGACGTTACTTTTCAGACCCGTCTCATGTCTGTTAACCCAAGGAGGTTGAGCTCGAAGCTGATGCATAGTTTGAGGAGAATCCAATCTAGATTGTCAATCACATTATGAAGGTTATCTATGGAACATATGTTCTTCTGGTATAGGTTCTATGGTAGCATGGGAAAGTACATGATGAGACCTGGGAGAGGGAGGCCGATGTATGATCACAGTTGCCGGAGCTGTTCAGGGTTTCTTATTTTATGCCATGCTAGGGAAATTTTGTGACAAATTTTTTAAGGGGGGAAGTTTGTAAGAACTTGGATCTTTGTTTCAGGTATGTTTTTCCATTTCTGGTTGTTTTTGAGATAAAGTTGAAAATCTGGGAATTTTCAAAGTACACGCCGTGTACTTTTCAATTACTCACTGTGTACTTCGATGCTGCGTAAGGCCATGTGCTGACCATGTCCGGACCACACACACAGTGTCTAGGGGTGATGTAGAAGCTAAATAAAGAGTAGTACAGAATGTCATAGTACACGCCGTGTACTCCAGAAGTACACACTATGTACTTTCTTTTTTTCATTAAACGGACCGGGGTCGCGCCTAATCGACAGAATCGTCTTCTTCTCAAGGATCTTCGACCGAGAGCATCCATAGGACCGTGAACATCCTCAGAGCCCCCGAGCCTCCTTCTTTTTTCCTAATATACCATCGTTGATTTTGTTGGTACCACAGTGGTGAGCTCTTTCTTCTTCTGCAGTTTCATTGAATGATTTTCCCTCTTTCTCAAGATATTTTAGGGATAAGGTTTTTTGCGTTTTTGTATATATACGTCGTTATAAGGAGAATAATGCCTCATGGATTAAGTATATTGATCTCTAAGCATCAAGGAAGGTGGTTTTTTCCTTACCTTTCGATGTCTTTGAGTTTAATGTGCAAATTCCACCAATACCTATGAACGGGGTATTGCGTGTTTACCATTTTTCCCCTGTTGTTTTTCCTGCCTTACTTGTTAGCTTGTGTAGAGGTATGTTGATCATGATTGAGGATAATTGATGTTCTTGGCTGTTTTTCCCATTCCTTATTCTCTTTATGAAATTTCAGTATTGTTAGCCTTTGGTCGTTTTACCTATTTTCTATGGCTTATTACCGTAGGATGAAATGATATTCCTGACATGCATGTTTATGTATACTGGTTATCCAAGTAGCTCTATAAGTGTACATTGGCCTCATAGCATTATTATGCACTGTCTGTCATGGGAACCTGAAAACCTTGTTCTATGGACTATAAGGGATAGACCGAGTGAGCTTCCTAGAGAGTCTTGGAAATTATTGAATATAAGGGATAGACCGAGTGAGCTTCCCAGAGTTTCATGGACATTATAGACTACAGGGGATATATCGAGTGAGCTTCCCAGAGTGTCATGGATATTATAGACTATTTGTGGTTAGACCAAGTGAGCTTCCTCAGAGTGAATACTTGTTTGAATTTTTTTGCACAATTCCAGGCTAGAGGAGGAATTGATAGAGTGAGCCTCCTCAGAGAGTCAGTGATAGAACTGAGACAATAGGAGGAATTGACTGAGTGAGCTTTCAAAGAGAGTATCTAGTCCTTGGGGATATAATAGGGTTAGACCATGTGATCTTCTACAGAGGGTCCCATACTACCCTATACTATAAAAGGAATTGACCGAGCGGGCTTCCCCAAAATGTCTTATGATTTCATATGACCAAACCAAAGGGGTTAGTGTGATTCCACTACCCAGAAGGTTGTTGGTAGTTCTTGGATTGGACCAGTGGGCTTGGTTGTGAGTACTTCCTAGTGAGGTTCCTGTTGTGGTTAGCTGTTTTTCTTCACTTCTGATTGTTGTTATGTGGATTGATTATTATTTCCTATCATCCTGTTACATCTTACAGATTACTGGCTGCTATTTACTATTATTATTTACTGCTTATTGTACTATCACCTTCCATATACTCAATGGCTATTAGGAATAGATCTTCGGTTGGTTTCCTACTAAGATTTATTATCACACCTTGTTTGGGTGATGCTTTTGGGACCAAACAGAATATGTTGTTTCATGTATAGACCAGGGCAAGTTCCCTTCGAATTCGGGAAATTGATTGCTTTGGGGTAGGAGAGAATGGGACCAAGCATAGGCCTGCGATGCTGCAGATAAATTTAACTTTTCTTTTGTACTTATTTTGGTACTGTTTGTATTTCCATCATTGTGAGGTGTTTGGTTGCATTCATAGTTATGTATCATACATCATATCATATATACATATGTTCTCCAATTGTTTATTTTTTTAGTCTTCCGCTGTTATTATTTTTGGATATTTACTTCTTCCGCTATTGTATTCTTTGTTTACTTCTGTTGTGTACTCTTCCAATGAGGGCATAGATTCCCCACTATAACACCAAAGGCCCTCACTGCTAGGAAGAAGCCTCTGGCGTTTGGGGAAATGCGCATGAGGCCATGTGACCAACTGGGTACAGGGCGCCCTTGGGTGGCTTTCAGAACCAAGACGTTACAATAAAAGTGATCCGTGTTTTATTTCTGATGTTGTATGGTTTAGATTAAAAAATTGTGTCAAAATTATCAGCAGAAAATCCATGATTGTAATGATATATAATTCAGAATTTGATCTAGGTGTGTAGATTTTAGTATATTATAAATTCCCTCCACAACATACATATATTCATTTTATATATTCTTTTCATCACAAAATTACAACCATAGAGTTCTTATTAAGAGAATCAAAGGAGGATACTATATGTGAATATAGTTTCATTTTCCATGTGAATTCTTTTTTACATCATATAATTTTCACCTTCCATTTGGTATTGATAATTACAATATTGTAGGACTATTATATACCATATACTAAGATGTTATTATGTTTATGGAATAATATTTATCAATCTCATTCATCAAATGGGAAACAAATCCATCGCTTGTGTATATGGCTAGCTACCACCTTACAAATAGATGTAATTTATTTTCCATCACTGAATCACATGGTTAGTCAAAATGATTAAAATTAAGAATATAAATGATACATATGACATGATAAAAAATATTTAAATTTAATAAAACTTCCACTTGTTTAACATTTCTACAGTAAGGAAATCATAGTGTCGGCTCGTGCATATGTACAATCGTCCATCTCAACGAAGTGAGGATATTCAATTTAAATATAATAATTCCTTGAATGGGTTTAAAAATGTTTTCAATGAATAAATAAAGAATATTTAATATGATAATAATTATACATATAATTTATATATATCCCATGAACAAGAACTAGAACATCTATTACCAAACATGCATGGCAGAACATTGCAGATAACACCCCAAACAATGGTAATAAAGAAATATTATTAACGAAAAAGTTATAAAATGATATAAGAATATTATATATAATATTAATGAAATTTATATGGTTATTATAAAAATAAGTAACATTTTTATAACCATTATACATGATTTTAAACCATGATAAAAATGATGTGTAAATGGTTTTCAATCTCAATTTCCTTTTATTGAGGAATATTGCAATGTTATGAACCTAATTTATTTTATATGGGGTATATGATTCCATATATACATGTAATATAATGAATAGTTCATAATTCATGGAATGTTATGTTTAAATATTATTTATTTCTTCCAAGCGTGTTTGTATATTAAAATACCATGTGGTAAAGAGTTTCACATCTCAATTTCTTTTTTTGTGTGTTATATTCCTTTTTCATCATATTCGAAATACTAAAATTATATGGGTAAATATTTTTTAATTTTATATAATACTTAATATTTTAATGGGGTTTTAAACATTATACACATAATATATTCACAGATGAATCATTAAATAAATGTTATGATATTTGTATGATATTTCATTTCATTTTCCACTCCATCATGTCATCTTTTGTATTTTATAACTATTTATTTATATAAGGCATATATAATGAAAATAATTAATATTATATCATGAATTTATTTATATTAACTGTATTTAATGTTCCATTTGAAGTTATTTCTCTTGAGGCGTTTTGATTTAAAATATATCAATACAATAATGGTTTATTATTCAATCTCAATTTAATCTTGATTCTTTATACATGAATTTTCAAGGAAAGAAATTATATTATAAATTTATAATAAACACATGTTTTTATTATAAAATTTGTTTTCTTGGTATTTAAATTTAATTATATAATTTTTATCTCTTTGATACATAAAAATAGGGAGAAAATGTTTGTATTAAAATTTGACATTATTTATCTCATCCGTCAAAAATCAATTTTCTCCCAAATCTAGGTTTTATAAAATTTATTTCAAGATTTTCTAAATAAATTATATTATTATTTATTATTTGTATTTTTATACATGTTATAACATTTCAAAATAATTTAAAAGGAATCTTCTAATCATTTTTAGCAAGACACGCTTATTGGGTTTTTTAACAAAAATGTAAAATACATCTTTACATTAACATACTCGGAAAGAAAAAGAATAATTGAAATCATGAGCACATATTGTTTTAAATATTACATTATAATTTTAATTGTTTGTTTTCAAAGAAAATATTTTTCCAAATAATCTGATATTTTAGTTCTTATAATTTATTTTCAATGTGAAAATGATATTTTTCGGAAGATTGTATTTAGAAATATTTTATGGTATTTCTATTCACCAATGACAAAAAAAAAATCTTTTAAGTATAATATAATAAGTATATGTTATAATTATACCGTTATTATGTTGATGGATTAAAATTTGTTTAACCCGATAATGTGGTAATATTTACTTTCATGATTAATTATTTTTTCATTAAATTTCCTTTGAAACATTAACATTCTTTTGATCCCTAAAAAATTATAGTTCTATTATATATCTATATTATTCTTATCATGGATATGATTATTTCATAAACAATATACCATTTTACCATTTGGTGTTTTGCTTCTAATGGTATTTGATTGTCTAGTGAAATATTGATATCACATATTCTTTTCTAGAATATGTACATTTACAAAGAATTCATATTTTTCATGAATTTAATCAATCATTAGATATATGAGGAATTCGTTGGACATGCAATGTCGGGTGTAAAAAAGTAAGATATTTACCCCCAATGCATCAGTAGTCTTATGAGATGAATCAGTTTTTAAGCCTTATTTGAATGGGTTTGGTGTATAACTACCAATTGATTAAACATTCATTGTTAATGTTATTAATAGTGTAAATAATTTGATGTATGTGATAATTTTTCCCGATATTATGCATTTACATCATTCAAAATGTAGTTATTATTATCTAGGATATTTTTTTCATTGATTTTAACCAAATTTGGATTTTTGGATAAGTTTATTTACTAAATGGAATGAATGTTCACTGATTTACCTTTCCATATTTATTACACCATATCTAATCATGATAATAACGTTATTGATTAAATGGAATGTGTGATCATTGACTTACCTTTCCATATTGATTATGAATTTTTTATTAATTATAACTTCCAGTATATGTAATCTTTATAGATTTATTGATCACAACATTATTATTTTTCACATTCCCATGTTATTAATAATGACTAATTGAATGAGTTCAACGATGTATAATATTTACATTCACTATGTTATAATTTTGTTTTAAAATGTAATGGAAGAGTCAAGTGTGTTTCTATTTTAACAAGAGTACTAAAATATTTGGTCCCTTATGATAGGTTTGCTTTTATCAAACACAAAGGTAATAAATTAACCATCGGATCAAGGATACTAGATTGTTGGTATTTACAGTGGGAGAATGTAAGAAAAAATATCTATCAATATAAAAAATCCATCATGACATAATGAAACCAATGTGGTGTCACTCCTACCATTTGACATGAATATCTCGATGATATACCCACAAACACAAACCCTATAATATCATGTTGGTTTTTTATAAAAATATGAAATCTTCCCCCTAAACATGTCATGAAACATATAATCTACATATACACCAAGGTTCATTAGAAATGGGTTTGTATACAAGTTAGTATGAATTACTCGATAAGCTTATCATACATACCACTATGCCATAAACAAGTTACCCAAATCTATACAAAAAATAGATCAAGAAAACATTTATCGTTTTTGTTTTCTATAAATTTAATAAATATTCATATAAAATAGATTCATGATATGTTCAATGTTAATAATTTTAAACCATAATTATAATACACTTGGAATACCCATTCAAAACACACACACACTCCAATTCATGTCTTATGATTGTCCCAATAAACAAGAGTGTTAATGTATCCTATAACAAATTCATCACATGATGTTATGCCCCATGTTTTCTAATGAAACTGATAACCATGTTCAATTCAACAAGGCCCTATATAATGAAATCATGAAAACACACCTACCAAGATATGACAATTTATCATCAAACCAAATTTTCGTTTAAAAAACTCAATTAATAATTTAAGAATACAAAATGTATCAATTTTTCAAAAACAATATAACAAATGATACTTTAAAATTATTTCCACTTGGGTATTTCCAATAAAAACATAATAAAACATTATAGATGTCCATTTTCTTAAATATCTAAATGATTTGTAGAGGGAATGAATCCATCATCCTCAAATAGATTCTATTTATCAATAAATTCGCTATGGTCATTGACGATCATCATTCATTTTTCATTCCTTAAATGGATCCAAAAAAATCTCATAAAAATTGGATCCAAAAACGAGATCCAACCTTGATAGATCTAATATAACATTTTTTCCGACATAGAATGAGAAGATCATCAAGATGACTAGAAATATTGATACCTAATTTTGATTCCCATATCCAATAGATGAAGATTCGATGAAATCATCCTAGAAAAATAATAATATCATAAATAGAACAAATAGGAGGGTTGATGGTTGAGATCATAGAAATTAAAAGTATAAATAAGGGTTTAGTGGAGTATTTAGGATGAAAATACAATTTATTTATTTAATTAATTATGTCACATAGATAGGATCCATAGTTTACTAAACCATGTTCCAATTATATGGGAACCATTTTCCTAAAATACCTGACTGACACAGTTTATCCACATGGTTTATCATACAATGCAAAATCCTTATGGTACACATATGTACTATATCATATGATTCCACCAGGAAGAAATAAAATTTCAATTAAATATGTGAAAATTATGATCCTACCTCTAGACATCCCCAACAAACTATACATTTACCTAAATAATTAACGTGGTTTCCCTTTACCATGTTCCAACCATGAACCTTCTAAACTCATTCAAAAACTCATCTAAATCTTATTGAATCAATATAATATTAATTCCAACCAAACCATATATATAATAGTTTAAATGAGTAACAAATACCCCAAAAATACTATGTTACATTCTAAACACCATTGGGATTTCAATAATCAAAATTATTATGATTGGTGGTGCTTATGAATGTTATGTTCATTTCACTGGGAAAAGATCATTCTGATCCCATGTCTCCTCATCAATCCAATAATTTTATTATAATACATAAACTAAATTAAATAATCACTCATGAATGATCTTGTCTTATCCATATATAATACATATTAGTGCATGGATAAAGGAATCATCAGACTCAATATCGTCGTCATCCCATCAAATAACATTATTGTAGTCTATAAGGCACTTCATTAGTTGAGATATAGGAAATACATTATGAATTAAAATGAACCCTGGTGGCCAATCTAACAGATAAGACATACCACAAATCTATTTAGCTATTAAATGTAGTTCGACATACAAATATGTAAACATCCCCTATTTACCAAATAATGGTGACCCAAAATTGGAGAGAACATCATGAAAACATAGTCCCCCACAACAATTGATAATAATCAATGATAATAATTAGAATATGAATTCTAATATAATCATATCATTTCCATTCGGCTCCTAATAATTTTAATATTCTCACTCATCTCATGCACCAATGTGGATCCAATTAGTGATGTCCCTCCTATCTCCACCCAACAAAATAATGAATTATATGGATTTAATTATAATTATTCAAAGGTATCCAAATTTATTATGGCCTAATAAATGTTGATATATAAGAAATTGACTAAAGGTAAATGATAATTTGATAAATAACAAAAATCTATAATAAAATACATGAGCATATATTTGAATTTCTAGATAATACCTTTTCACTACCTATCTATGTTATGGTGATAATTCATTACCATGGTCTATCTAGTTGTAAGGGATTAGAGTAAGGATCTCCAAAAACAGATGGAAAAAACATAGGTCTCAGTCAGATCTGATCAACAGTAGTAAACTATGGAACATTAACATTCTTAGATATAAATATTTACTAGGTTTTCTATAGTATTAGATTCATCGAATTGAATGAAGTAGAATAACCTTGTGATTTGGTCCACATTCACATAGATATAATCATGATTCAAAATCATTTATTGTAAATATTTTCCAAATTATATAGTGAATTTATAATAGTTCTTTATCATTATATGTTGTGATTGAAATATACCAACTACTATTTTATGATCAGTATCAATATGCTGAAAATTGAGGTATTTTGAAATATAATAAAAAAAGTATTTGTTTTATACCTAATTTTTGAAGTGGGTTTTAGTTACATTATATATTATGGACTCATGGATTAATAGAACATTTTGAATGGTGATAAGAAGAAATTTTTATTTTTTGATATGTTAGATGCACTACTGTTTTACCAATAAAACTGAGTCAGAGGTAGGCCTCTGACCATATATTGAAAATAAAAGAAAATTACAACATACAGACACAATAAAGTGAGAAAATAGTTACATATCATAAAAATCAGACCCATCACCACATCCCTGACAAACTACCTCCTCCGCAGTAGCCGATTCCCATTCCGAACCTTCATAGTGTTTCAGAATCTTGGAATACTTCCTTCTAAGATTGAGCTTCTCAAAATAAAGGAGCTCCTTGGAAGATTGTGCATTCCATCCCGCCTTCTCGCTTGAAGATCTGGTAGCCATAGGCATTGGTAAGTGAAAATAATCTTTCTGCGGCCTCCTTCGTGGTGAGTCAGACTTCACATTCTCATTCACCGATACTTTTCTTATGCATCCCTGGACCATATCACTATATGAAGGCTGAACCATTCCACCATCATTTTCTTTCTCAATATCAACGCAATCCCCCCATTTACCAGAGATGCGCACCACCTGATACTCTTCTCTCACTCCCTGTTCCTGTTGAGACTGATCATTAGCATCCATCACCAGACAGGGGGAAGGTTCCACAAAAACCCATTCATTCTGCAGGCCCTTCATCCCAATACAATCTCCGCCAATATTATCCAATAGTTAACTATTACCTGCATTTAGTACATGTCCCTCCTCGGCATTAGAGGGCTTCCCAGGATCAATCTCTTGTTCACAGTTACCAATAGAAGCATCCCTTGATGCAACACCAGAACCTACAGATGCAGAGATATGCTCCACCTGAGTCCTGGATGTATCTCGGTCATAGTACAGAACCATGTCAGTGGTCACCAGGCGTTAAAAATGATTACCGCGCTCAACATTGGCCACCTACCTCCCAGAAATTTCTTACATCCCATTCGACCTTCTCATCGAAGCATCACTCCCATCTGAAATTTCCTTAACAAGTGTAAGGTGTTTATCATCCACCTTTACAAACCCATTCTCCAGGCATTGAGGTTCAACCTGAATTGTGTCATTCGCTGCAGGTGCACTCATAGGGCCCAGGCCAAGTGGGGCCATACCACCATTTTTTCCATCTGCAGCCTTCTCCACAACATCTTCTAAATATGCTTCATCCTCAGCAATGTTACCCACTCCCCTTCGAGGAATTTCCATCAAAGAGGACTTTGATGTTCCACAAGTACCACATGCATCCTTGATAGCAGCTGGCTAGTCACCATTACCCATCATGGACCAAACCGGCCCCAAGTCCTACTTCCGTATGATGAAGGTCTCACTGACCTTCGGTCCATGAGGCTCCACTTCTGGTCTCTGCGACTCATTCCCCATACCAGTAAACCCACTTTAAACTAAATGCATGGCCTCATGGAGAGGATGCAAGCCCCCCTCCAGCTGATCCTTCCCCTGCATCTGCAAACTCCCCACATCGGCACCATCATGAGCAACCAATCCCTCCCTTACTTGAATACATACCCTCCTGTTCAGAGACCTATTTCTGCAGGCCGAGACACCATGACCCAGCCGATGGCACAAACTGTAGTAGTCAGTCCATGAATCAAACATAACATCTTGCATCCACCGGAATTCTTTCCCATCGGTAATCCATATCCAATTCACTGGACGCTTGGAGACGTCAATCTCCACACAAATTCGAGGACAGACAGGGTGACACACGACATCCGTTTTGGTATCAGAACACATGTATTGTCTCACCATGTTCCCAAGCATGGCCAAAATGGAAGGGTTCTGAAATGAGAGAGGGAGGCCTAGTAGTCATACCCAAATCGTCGTAGTCGGATTATCCCGATGCATATGAAATTCAAAATTCCATCGAAGAGGAAAGAAAGGCATACCTCCACACCGTCGAGGAGCATTAGCCCCTGCACTACTATTCCTTCTTAAAAATGAAATATAAATTTTATATAATATGTCAACATATAAATGGGTTGACCATAATTTATTTTTAGCAACATGGTTATAAAATCAGGTTATAATAATTGAGAATCCTTCACATTCTAAATGAATTTAAGAACAAGAAACACTGAGAAGAAGACTGTAAATCTATCTTCCTCCTCACTATAGAGTTTCATGTAAGTAATAATGATATTAAAAAAAACAAATCATATTCTTGTTTGGAAAATTTATTATATGGTTTCCAACTAATAGCATCATTCTTTTAATTCCCATTACCTGTTTTATACACTAAGTAAATGTGGAGCACCTTAAAATATTTCATCTATCATCATTTCATACTCTTCATTTTTCATGAAAATATGTGTTTCAACAATTTATGAATTATAATAAAATAGAAAACATAACAAATGGCATAATGACACCATGTTTCCAAATAATTATGTAATATAGCTATATCTAGATCATGTGTTAGATAAATCTTTCCAGGCACCCATAATTGTCATGAGCCACAAGATAAGAAATGATATTCTTTCTTGAGAACACATCCCATACTAAAAATAGATGCATCATAATATACCACATAAACATTCCCTTGTTCATTTAAGGTATCGATATATTCTGTAGTGAAATTATAATTAACCTCCTAAAATTATTTATTACAATTCTTTCAATATTTAAAAGGAATAAAATTTCTAAAAAAATATTTCATTTTAGAGGAATTAAATTAAAATTCATGAACAATGTGAAGACAATAAGATACTAAGACATGAAAATTGTGTATCTCAATGATATTATTTTTTATCCAATGGATAAGTGTTTCTAAAATTAAAGGATCTACCTATGCACCGTTCTAGGAAATCACATTTACAGGGAAAAATCATATTTCAAAAAGTCACACTTAATGAATTTATCATAAATATAGAGTTCACTTTGGGTTCTCAATAAATATAAAGGTGTTCTTTATAGACTCTTTTAATACAATAATACATTATAATATCATCAATAAATAGCATGACATAGGATTTAAGGTAACATTACATGATTTTATTCACTAATTCAATGAGAACTTCATGAGCATTCATGTGACTAAATGGTATAACAATGTATTCATAATAACCATAACAACCTCAAAATGTTTCCCCTGAATTATTCACCTTATGGAAATGGAGTTTTTGATAAAATAATAATAAATAAATTTTAGGGAACTATTTTGATTCTTTTAATTGATAAAAAATATCATCAATAATGGGAGTGGATTCAGATTCTTCATTAAAACCAAATTTAGATTATGATAATTAAAATAAAAACAAATTGATCCATCTTAGCTATTCAAAAAGAGATACGGTGTAACCCTAGTGATATAATAGTTACTATTAAACATTTACTCTACGTGGATTTTGATACGAAGATTATTCATCATAATTTAGTTTTGTTTATGATTCAATTTTTTCATTATTGATATAATGTTTGATTATAAATAGTTTTATTCTAGTCACATTCCATTATTTAATGATAATTCTTTCCATTCTATTAGCTCCTCAATTTTCATGTTTATTTTTCTTTTGCGATCATCCAATGATAGTTGGCTTGATCTATAAGGGAGAACAGAATTGATTGAAATGGGTGTGTCCCTAGTTACTCTATATAATTATTCACATCTATATTAATTCTATTAAATTAATAGTGTTTTTATACATAGTAATTTATTATTTTTCATTAAATCAGCAACCAAGTATGTTTAGTAGTACATAAGAGCCAACATGATAATGGTAATTAAATCATTACCTTTAAATTTAATTAATCATAAAATTTTTCAATATGATCCTCCTGTGTCCTCAAATTTTAATTAAACTGTCCATAAATAGTTATGGTACTTGTTTAGATTGATAGGGATTCAAGATTTTATCTATTGATAAAATGTACAAATAATTTGTGAAATGAGTATTATTTTTTCTATGGGTATTAATGATTTATTCTTAAGAAAACCTCCTATAGAAACTACTTTATCTATATTATTGTTTTTATTTCATTATGTATTAAATTTATTTATCTAATTTGAACCATTTAATTAGTCAGTAAAATCAGTTGAAATATTTTAAACCCAAATTTTGGTCATGATTTTCCATCACTATATTCCCCACACTTTTTTGGATTTAACCCTTACTATTGTTATGTTATTCCATTGAAGCTCGTGTAATTTGGGACATTGTAAATTTAAAATTTCATCACACTTGTATGGAATAATAATGTTCTTTGGGTGCATCATGCAAATAATTTCCCATATTATATCCATTTGAACGAAAAAAATGTTATTGTGTTGTATATATGGAAAATTAGGGCTATGTATAATGGAGTAAGTGTAGGTATAGAACAACATCAAGGATAAATTCCTGGGGTATGGTAGGAGAAGGACCGTCCATCTGAGTTTCTTTATTATAAGCAACTAGCCTTCTAGGGTACTTGTGACCAATGTGAATTGAATGACTATTAGGATAAAATTATGAGAATCTATCAATTTATCAGGAATCAAGAGGTAGTTAGTGGAATGTGTACTTATTTTATTTTAGAAGACCCCATCTAAATATTCTAGAAATTTCTGGTCCTATAAGAAAAACATGAAAATATTGTCTAAAAAAATCAATATGATGTTCTCTTTATTTACCCAAATATTATAGAACTTTCCATGTATTAGTTGTTTGTGACTCTCTAATTAGGTTATTAAACGATAATAACATATTTCATTTAGTTCATAGTTATTTCCCATATCTCTCATTCTCTAATATCTAACTAAGGGATAATGGATTGTTCGTTGGGAATGTGCATTCATCTAAACAACAACTCTCAAGTTTTCCTATTATATTATAGACATATGTAGAAGTAGTTGGTCAAAACATAATAGTGATGATTGAATAAGATATAAATATATGATTCCACAAAATCACTACTGAGATTGGTTATACATACGGTATTGTTTCTATGAAAAAATGGCAGTAGAAAGATTATAGAAGAGGTACATGAAGTGGTTATTGACGTCATTCTCACCAATAATCATATTTAATCACAATAAGTTATATAATTACCGCTATTATAACATCCCAATTCAGTTTTCTTCATTTTTATATTGATACAATAAACATGGGATCACATAACCAACGATAAATTTGTTTTGTAGTATTCACTAACTATATACTATCATGATTCTGTTATAAAATTTGAAATAAAATATAATAAAATATATAAAATAAATATAATGTATCCTTGATCATATTCCATGAATCCTTTTTCATATTATGTGTAATGGAAACAAAAATAACGATGAGATCAAATACTCATTATGTATCACATTCAACAGAGTCAATCTTGAGTAAATAAGGAATACTCAATATGGAAAGGTAAATATCATAAAAATAAATTATATTAAATCAATACCAAGGGCACAAAGAATAACATGAAATAAATAAATGATGAATTAATAATTCCACATTAATATTCACATGATCCTGAAACTTATCAATAGATATACTAATTATTCAAATAATCACATGGGAA
Source organism: Viscum album (assembly GCA_963277665.1). Lineage (NCBI taxonomy): Eukaryota > Viridiplantae > Streptophyta > Magnoliopsida > Santalales > Viscaceae > Viscum > Viscum album. The sequence goes on from OY728131.1 coordinate 138,681,712, forward strand.
TCAATAAAATATATAATTATATTGAAATGTATAATATAAGACATCGTTATATTTCATTTAAGTACTCATTCAACATATTCATATATAAATGGGTAATGAATGACCCAAATATTAAAACTATTTTTTTATATAAGACATATAGATGCATCAATGGGCTATAACAGGCATCAACCATCAATTACTAAGTACATCATTTTCATCATATGAATCAGGTGAATAAAAATTATATACCTAATCAACATAAACATTAATATTGAAAAAATGTCATTTGAAATTTTAATATTTTCCCAAGAAAATAAATATAAAATGATCAAAATTTATCAGAATTACTAAGGTATAATATATCAAAATAAATTCCCTGATAAAGAAGAAAAATTTTATCGTAAAAAATCATATGTATAGATGGTATATTATTTAGGAAATAATCATTTCCTTCATACAAAGAATATTGGTGTTTAATAGAAATGATATTTCGCCAAATAAATGATCACAAAAATGTAAATGTTTCAAGAGAATGTTAATGAATGAAAAATTAATAAGTGATTAAATTTTAAAATTACTTCATTATAGATTTAAGACTTAGTAACAAATTCATTTCATTTTGTGTTTAAAAGATAATGGGGGAGAAAGGTTAAAATAAAAATTCATTAAATAGTTTTATTTGGGAAACCATTGGAAACATATATAAGAATCTAAATATAATTTAACTAAAATGGGGGTGGGAAATTAAACATAAAATGTATATATAAAAAGGTACATTCTTTTTGAATTATTTCAAGGAATGTTGAATGTGTTACTTTAAAAAACATTATAATTATTGATTAAACTATGTAAAATTCCTTGGGAAACATAACATTTTTTAATATATAATTTGATCAAATAAAATAAAACTCTTTAAAATATATGAATGGAAGAAAAATATACCAAATCAAAAATACAATTATGATTTTTTTTTATTTTGAAAATTTATTTTCTTGATTCATGTTCAAAAATGATTTTCTTTGAAGAAAAAAATAAAAATATAATTAAATATTCATAAAATAGACCATGTTTTATCTAGAAAGATCAAATAATTTCACCGGAGGAGACATAAACATAAAAAATCTAGAATAATAATGATATTGTGAAATGAGCCCTTACTGGTGAGAAAAATATTTACCAGGGTTATTATTTATAATAGAAAAAATTAATTTTATATTATTAAATTATATTAACAATTATTACTGAAAATATAGAATCAATTTTCCCAAATAAAATTCACAAATCTACCATAATTTAATATAATAAACATAGAAAATGCGATGAAAGTTGTTTTCCAAAAAAATGTCTATATAAGTGTAAAACGTTATTGGGCCAAAATAAGAAAAATTTATTTTTAATAATTTTAATGTAATTTTAATAATATAATTTAACTAATTTCTTTTTGTAAAAATTTTCAAACAATTTTAAAATTTTTTATTCTAGAAATGTAAAGACAGTTTTAATAAAAATCAGTAATTTCTACTATTCATTGAAACATTAATATTTTTATAAATATCTAATTTCTTAAATCAATATAATTTTTTATATGAAGAATCAAAATACTATGTGCATTTATCAAATATAAATTTTAATGGAAGAAAATATTCATCATAATATTGGTGCACAAAATTCCATAAAACCCATTTTTTATAAAAACATAATTTTTAATTCTAAAATGATTTTTTTAAAAAAATTAATACATATTTTAATTAAATTATTCAACATAGTTAAATTATATAAAACCTTTATATTTTTTTAATAATTTGGTTGTTTATGTTCATTCCACCTAATTTAATGACCATGTTATAATAGTGATATTAAAATAATAATATTTTAATTGCCTGTCATTCTTTGTTTAAACTCAGTTTCTTATGTAATAGAAGATATGAAATAAATTAAAGTTATTTAATGGATGATTTGTTCTGAAATATTGTATTGTTATATTTCGTCCTCTAATTAATATTTTTCCTCACAATTTATTCTTGGTTTTGAAATGTTCAATATTTTTAAATACCATTATTTTAATCACAAATCATATAGATGTATAATAAAACTTTTTTAAAATGGTGAAAGTGTGAAGGATTCACGTTACATAATATAACACCTAATCATGTTCATAGATAAGGATAGATTTATTGGGAATATAATTTTGGACATTTTGGAGAAAACTATCTTCTAAAGAATAATATTGGTTGATAAATAACCTGGTCATTAGAATGTTAATAGATAGAAATACATATACCACTGAAGGGTGAAATGACCAGAAACTCCTCATAAATGAAGTTAAAACTATATCTTTCTTATTTCATGGTCCTTTTATTAAATTAGATGGATTCATTTATTTCTTAGATAGAGAACATGATAACATAAAATGACCTAGTCACTTCCCATTTAATAATCATAATTTTTTCATTTCCTTGTGATTTATTCATTTTTTACATCATCTTTCACTCAATGAAATGAATTTTCCATACATACAACACAAAAATTAACTTTGAATGTATCATAAGATCCACAAAATTTAGACAAGATGTTATTACAATCTCCAATTGTTTATAAAAGCCAATATAATTAAAAAATGTTATCCAATATTGATAAATCATCATATGATCAAATAATACCTTAATACCAAAAATTCAATAAAAAAAATATTTAAACCTAGAATATTCCGTAAATAAGTCATCATATATCCCTTAAATTATTAACATTAATGATTGTTTTATCATCAAATATTATCTCATACCCGCAGGTATACATCTTTAATGACATTATATATTTATTCTGAAATAATCCTTTATGATAAACATAACGGCTATATATACCTCCACGTAATATAACATCTCTATGAATTCACTAATAGCATCGAAATACAATCTTTTTCTAAAAATCAATCATATAATATGTTTTCCAAAATTAACATAATATTTTCTGATCAAATCATTTATGTTAAAAATCATACTATTAAAGATAACATGTTATCCATTTGTAGGGTTTTCACCATTATAGTGCATTAATTATGGGTTCATGCACCAGCTCCTTGTCAGAAGAGATAGGTGGTCACGCATCCTATGGTTTTTCTTTTTTAAAACAATATTAATATAATTGTTATAATGTTCTCCAAAATATGATTCAGATCCTCAAAAATAAAATTTATCAAAGAATAACTTATAACCACTTATAAAAAATATTAATCTTATTTTTTTTAAAATACAATCATTTCAAAAGACTATTATTACCTAAACATTGATGCCCATATTAACACAAAATGAGATCAAAAACTATAATATTCTGTTCAAAAAATATAAAAGGATTATATATTAAATACAATTCTCACTAAAGCATATAAAAAACTAATGGGTTATATTATCATTAATATATCCCAAGATATCTTTAATTGTTTTGAAACCCCATCACATAAAACCCCAAAAGGATTATTGAAAGTAAATTTTATGGGAACTCTCAAATAATATTCGGTTTTGGATTATTTAGGTGTCGTATAGTGGCTGACCTGGGTTATCACTCCAAAGAGGAATTAATTAAAAATAATGTATTAAAGGTATTTTTAGAATAATGTTAAATAAACTAAACTAAAAAACAAGGAATGATGGGTGGTTATTCATTTTTTATAAAATAATTAGAAAAATTATTCTATAAGAAGATTTTATTTTGGTTTTATTCATTTTTGAAAAGAAATTTGATTAATAAAACACAATGACAATATGCTTTTTATGAAGGTATTTTGAATGTTGAAATCAGTTGAACTCTAACTATTCACAAATTTAATAATAATTATCATTTAAATTAATATCCCCTTAACAATTATCCCATGTGTTTTTAACACATGAACCATACAAGACTTATCATAACCACACAGATGACATGAATTAAACCCGATTCTATATTTAGTACATTTAGTCGTAGAACCCTGCATTAACTGACGTTCTAAGTCTAGATTATGGATAGTGTAAATTAGGTCACATATCTATTCTATAAAATGGGGATTAGTTCTGTTTAGGTATAAAATTTGAACACTAAAAAATTATTCTGTGTGGATTTGTTTCACCGGTTTAGGATGCGCTCTCAACATTCACATATATCTCATCATCAGTTGTTTTTTACTAATAGTTGTATTTCTTTCTTAGTATCAATTAAATTAAAATCCCAATTCAGAGATAATTTAATTTGAATTAATGTATCTGATTTATTAAAAATAAATTAATGATTAATGTAAGAGTTATACCAATTACTAAAAAGAACTACACTTTCATGGGTGGTGTAGTCATCGTAGAAGCATTTTTCTTTTCTAAGAGTATTAAAAGGATATAACCCAAAACTATTTATACTTTTTAATTATATACTAAATATGATGACTAATAAAATAATAAAAGTTAAAATAATAGAAAAATTTAAAAAAAATATGGTTTTTTAAAATTCGCAACAATATTTCAATGTGATGAAGAAGAAGAAGATGGCTTCGATGAAGGAAAAATAACTTCAATATATATCCCTCTTGAAATTCCCAATGAAATTGACCAAAACCAATTATCCTCTTCCTTAAATCTCCAAATTCACCACCCAAACACTCTAGAGGATAAAAAATCCAATTTATATAGTGTTGGGGGCTAGTTTTCATGTGGCTTCAAGTGTGAATGGGGAAATTTAGTGAAATATTTTATTCCACATTGAATATCTTGTATGAACATAAAATGAGTGAACCATCTATCCTTACTTATGTTTTATTTTTTAATTTTTAGAATATACTCCCAAAATTATTTCCACAACCTAGCATGGATGTATATGTTGTGGCCCAAATATTGTACTGACGTCCAATCAGCTGAGTGCAGCCCAACGTTGAATTTATGGCCCACTTTCTCCAACCAATTACATTATTTAACTTATATTCCATGAATACATATTGTATACATTTTTTAGGAACAAATTTACAAAAAAAAGTTGAAAAAGTTTAAATTATATTATTTATGGTCGAAATGCTATAGTGTATTTTCAAATGGTAAAACTGGAATATTCCTCAAATTTTTAATTGAATGGTCCAATCAAAAGTATTTTCTAATTAAAAATATTTTACACAATGTGAGGAAATTTTTTAATTTATTATCTATTAAAAATTCATCAAAATTGTGTTTTACAAACTCCCCCATACATTCCCTTTGGCGCTCCTAGGAAAAACCACATATCATCTATTCGAAAAAATTATGACAATATATGAATGTTCATATTTCTCATTTGACAATAGAAATGTAATAAAATTAAGACTCCCATGAAGAGTCACTATCAATAAAATTTTAATGTAATCATCTCGTAAATTGTGTTAAAACAAAATCTAATTAGATTCATAACACTAATCATATCCAAACAATTCCTTGGTATATTGTTCCCCCATGTGTGTGTGTGCCAACCAATCCCAGATTCTATCATCTCCCTTTATTTAGAATATTCAAATAATGTAATACAATTCATCTTACCATGTTTAATTCAGAAAACATGTTCTACATTCGTTGGTAATCTAATTTTATGTCACACACACATAGCCATTCATGAAAGTCAAACCTTAATCTCTTGGCCAAGATATCACCAATTTTTTTATAATTAATCACTACCCTAGTTTATAACTAATTTTTTTTCACAAGAAACAAATCTCACACTCATCTCTAACGCCATGTTTGAAATTCTCATGACACTAATAGTAATACTTATAGCAAGATCTGTGTTAATGGAAGAGCGGGTTTTTTCTATCCTAACACACAAACCATAAATTTTTTTAATTTTTTAGTGAGTAAAAAAGTCGGATAATAGGTACAAAAACATCGGTTAGTTCAATATAGTATTCAAACAGATCTAAAGATAAATGAACATATAGATCATCCAATTTATTTTTTTCTTTACTTATCTATAACTTCAATTAAGTAAGCCAAATTTCACAAGTTATGGATTAGTGAAAATTTCTGTGGAGAAATTAAAGACACAATTTAACATAAATAAATATCACAAATAATTATGTCAAAATCTAAAAGGATTTATATTGACATAACCAATAATATCATTGTTAACATAAATATTTATAAAACTCAACCCTTGATGATGAATTCTTATTCATTATTTCCATTCTACAAATTAATTTGGAAAAAATAAATTCTCCATATTTTCAACATGAAAATGTAACAAGACATATTTGTTTGTTATTGATTTTTTTGGTTTTTTTGGGGTTTTTTAAATTATATCCACAAACATAATATAAAATACACAGAAAACACACAAATGAAATTCCTAAAGATCTAACTCAATATGTTGTACCATCCCCCACACTTAAAACATTGAATATTCTTTAATTTGAATATATGATATGATATATGAACGTGAAATTTATAATTTTAAATAGGATTGGTAACATAAAAGATATAGTTTTAGGAATACCCTGAAATTTTCATGTAATGATGGGGTCATGTGGTGTGATGAAATCCACTTCATCAGTAAAATGTCCATCAATGCATTACATCAAGGATTTCTCATTGATTGTAATGCTCCGTCTTGTTTCCTTTTGTGGGATCTTCACGGAACTATAAGGAAAAAATTTAGATACAATATAAGGATGTAATCATATGGAATGAAACATACTAGGCATTAGCTTTAGTTTTGAACTATAGATAACGAGATTCTATCCAACCCGAAACTCCCTTTGATGGATAATTCTATCATGTGATAATTTTTGTCTTTTTTTATATAGCCTTACTATATCATCTAATGAAAATTGAATATCCTCAAGCTCTTGAATTTGTAGCCTCCTTCAAATTCTATCTTGGAAAAAATCCTTTTTTTATTTCATTATTTCCTAATTTTCATAATGCAATAACTCCACTGGGAGATGATAAGAATTCCCTAAAACAATCTAAAATAGACACATAACGAATGGTGTCTTATATGTTTTCCTATAATCCAATAGTGAATTATTCAAGTGCCTCCTCCAATCCTTCATATATTATTGAACAGTTTTTTTCCAATAAAAAATTAAACACTTGATTTGAAACCTTACTCTAGCCATTTGATTAGTGGTTGTATGGTGTTGATTTATTATGTTTCACCACAAACTTTTGATGATGGTAAGCCAAATTCTAATTGTGAATGTGTGTCCCCTGGTCATAGATGATGGCCTTTGTTACTCCAAACCTATAAAAAATATGAGTCTTGAAAAATTCAACTACAACATTAGAATCGTCAGTCCTGTTTGTTATATACTAAACCAATTTACTCACATAATTGACAACAACCAAAATACACAAATAAAGAAATGAATCATTATAATGAACCATAATATTAATTCCCTAATCCAAATTTTTTTGACCAAATAATATGGGTTTTTGGGGCATCGTGCATGTCCTAGAAATGTTTCCAGTGATTGAGAAATGTGACCATGGCTTTCAAAACACCTGAGCATCACGGAATAAACCCATTTAATATAATTCAGACTCTATGAAATTCATAGCTGTATACTGGGGTCCAAAATTTCTACCACAATAATTTCTATGCCAAAAATTTAATCTATACTGAAATTCATGACCAGAAACACACCTCCTAATATCATAGTCATTACACGTGAACTATAGGTAATTATAATACCAACAATAAAATCCAAACTCACTCTTTAAATTTTTCACATGATTATTATTTAAATTTTCAAGGATGATTGAGGAAAAAATGTATTTAACTAAATATAAAAACCATGGATGGGCAGTATATATGGAATACAAATGCTCATTAGGGAATGTGTCTCAATGTGCTATATGGTCCAAGGTGTCATACTCTAATATGTTAGTAAGCCTAAAATTGTGGTTTGTCATCATGTTTTCTAACCCCTTTTTTCATTTATTTCAATATAAAATTATATAATAAAGATCATCCATTAGATAAGTTTGTGTTTCGCATATTTCAATATGTACCTTAAAGAAGCATGATCAGAAAAAAAAACTACATTAGAGCACAACCAATATGAATGGAATTTATCTAAATAATATATACAGGTAAAAAACACCATTTCTGCACTTTTTTATTTTGACTCAGAAGAACCCAATGAACTCGATGAATAGGAAATCAAATGTGAGTGTCCCTCCACCCTATAAGATAAGAAATGTTCAACCATGATGTTGGAGACAACACAGATAATCACAATAGAAATCTCCCACAATGAGGGATATATGATTGGTGGAGTGTTCAGACACTTATTTATTTAATGAATGGATGTCTTGGATGAATAATTAATCACAAAATCAGAATCCATTTGATGTAATCATGACATGTGAAGAGAAATATTACAAAAATAATTGACTAAGTGCCAATAAAATTCGGAAATCCCTAACAAATATCTAACATCATGCACACATTAATTCTATGTAATGGAAGAAATAATATCTAATTTATATCTATCATCCTCTATCCCATGTATTCACACTACATGACCTAAGACAATTCCATGTTATGCCATGATGTGTCACTTTTCAATGTTTAATACAAAATTCCTTTCAATACAACGATTCAAAACCATTTCCCAACTAAATGTAAAATCCTAGACTAAAGGCCCATACACTATAAAATCTTCCCAAAATACCTCAATTTATGTCAAAATAAAATCAGATAAAATACTCTCCATGAATCTATAGAAGGTACCAAGGGCATTGAAATGTCCAAATGGCATCCATTGATATGGAAATGTGCCAAATAGAAAAGTAAATGTTGTCTTCTCCTGATGCTCAGGTGCTATAGGAACCTGAAAATATCCATAACATCCATCCATGAAACAGTAATGGGTATTCCTAGCTATTATCTCAAGCATTTGATCAATTAATGGGTGGTGTTAGTGGTCCTTATGAGTGGATTGATTTAGTTTCCTATAATCAATACACACTCACCAACTGTTTTGTACCCACATTAGAATTAACTTCCCTATCTCATTTCTAACAACAGTAAAACCACTTTTCATCAGCCCAACCTGAATAGAACTCACACACTAGGATTATAATGTTGGATAAATTATACATTCCTTGGGTAAATTTTTATCTTATTTTTAAAAATCTTCTAGAAGAGTGGAATTATATCTCCTTTGTGGATTTCTAACTAGTTTATCTCCATGCCTTAAAAGAATCAAATGTATGAAAATATATGGTCCACAACCTAATATATCAACCTTGGTCTACACAATTTTCCTAATTTACTCCCTCAAAAGATTCAAATGTTTTTTTCATGTTCAAAAGGGATATTATTAGCAATTATAGCAGTTAATTTCTCACTAATTAACATGTATGAGTATTTAAGATTATGTTGAAATGACTTGATTTCCAATGCAGGTGGTTCAGTATGGATGGATACCATAAATGAACAGAAATATAAGAACAATGAACATTGGTACTAGTATAATAACCATCAAAATAAGATAATAATTCATCAAAACCATTATCCTATTCAACAAACAACTCATAATTAGAATGAACATTGTCAATTTCAGAAAATAAATCTATTTAAATATCAAATATAAGAGAGTTTTGTGCCTTAAAAATAGGTGGAGGAAGTACTATTATAAATCAAACAAGAACCAATACTAATAATATCTATATTAATAAGACCATCATAATAGATGCGGTTTTAGATGGGTGGTTGAAATGGGAGATAAAAATCACAGAATTCTCCAATAAGGGGTACTTTATGGAGTCTATAAAATTAAATATCACAACTTCAACCCCTAAGATCATGTAAGGGGTATGCTCATAGACATTTATAATAGTTTTTATAGTTTTAATGATTCTCTTACCTATGATAATGGGATCCTGAGTACATACCTGATCATCCGCTATGTTAATAATGTAGAAATCAGATGGGAATGTCATGTATCTTACCCAAACAAGTACATCCTTTGGGACTCCCACAAGATATTTTATAGCTTTATTTTCTAACTACACCATTAGTATCATCAGATTCAATGCACTAACCTATAAAGAGGAGAAAACATAGTGAGACATCATATTTATGGAAGCTCGTAAATAACATAAATAATTTCAAAATTCTAACATGAATATGGTGAATTTGGATAGTGAATGTTTCGGGATCCATTAACATTGTTGACATTGAATGATTTTGTGTAATGAGTGATGAGGAATTCCTTAAATTATTGATCCTATCATTTCCCTTGACCATTCATGATTGGTATGATGTTCTTTTAAGAATTTCATGTACCTTGGGATTTTGATGATGGCTTCATGTAGAGGGATGCTGATATCCACGCACATAAATCTGTAAAAAACCATTTTTTAAATCACTTATTCATCCATATTTTTGGTTTAAACAACAATATAGGAATGGTAAGGGGTTTTGGATGAACATCATCAATATTTTTGTTACTTTTTTCCTTCATCGTTGGTTTCTATTTAGTTGGTGTTGAATGGGGATTCTCCATAATTCAGGTAAATCATGGTGGAACGATTGGTGGAGTTGTATTCAGTATTTTTCATCCCACTTCTCTAAATTATGGAAACAATATTACCCTTGGGATTTATAGTAGGTTGGGATAGAAGATTTCCATAATTCATACATACCAGTTCATGGAGGGCGTTAAAAATATGGCTGATTAGAGTCTTCAACTCTCTCAACTCTTAACCATGAAAACTAATCTCTTTCTATTGATCCATAATATTTGGTTTCAAAATATCAACAATGTTAGAATCTTCCTTGGGCGGGGGATTCCATTTTTATTGTATTTTTTATTCTTTGGCTTCAAATATACTTTGGGGTTGTCGAATACCCTACTATAAATGCATGGACTAGTAGATTTTTTTTAAATGGTGTCTTTATTATTGTCCAGATCCATACATCATGTGTGATTGATCCATCCACTATTGGTTTTATGTTGATGAAAATAAATCATACATTATTTATGTATGTGGATATTGTTTTTGAAGATATTTTCTCCCAAGGAATACTACTTCACAATAACATGACTCTTGTAATTTTGGGAAATAGTCAGTTGGATGGTATGATTCAGTGAAAATTCCACATGGCCTTATAGGAGTTGGTTGGGATGTCTTTGGATCCAAATAAATCTACATCACCATAGTGGTCAATTATTCTATCTTAGTATCAACCAAATTATTTTACTAATTGGAAGTACTTACCTAATGCACTCCTCCAACATTTGGTGTACCTCTATCATTAAACTATTGGGAGTTTTCTGCCATATTTTTTATTAACTCACGCGAAACTACTATTTTTTCCACCAATTACTCCCCAGCTGTGGAATCCAACATTATTCTATCCATTGGTGTCAGTCCTTCATTTTAGAATTGGATGAGTAGTTTCTTAGTAATTTGGTTCTGTGGGAAGGTTTTTCCATCCTTTTTCAATCGATTCCATTACTCATACATTGATATACCATAGGATTGCTTGATTCTAGAGATCTATTTGCATATGTAAGACTTCATTGATGATAGAAAAACATATAAGAAAATACATATCTAATCATTCCAACATGTTAAATCTTTAGGTAGTATGGAATACATCCAATCATTTGCAGTTCCATCAAGTTAGAATGGTATTTCCCATAATATTATTTTTTCTTATGATAATTTTCGGGGTTTTATGGTTGAGTGAACCAAATTAAATTATTTTATATGTTTATTGGAATCCTTACCCGAGAGGCCATGAAAATTTGGAAGCGGGTGAATTATCCTAGATTTTAGTTCAATGTATGATTCGAGAGTTGGGTATGAAATACTATTTGGTTGATAGTTAATATATGATTCACCCAATTGAAAATGGTTCTATTATGATTATTGTTATTATTTTCAACCATTGGGTCTTATTTTATTTTCAATTCAAAATTATTTTCAATTTTTATGTTATCTGAATGGAGAAATTATCCAACTGGTTGAATATTGAAGTAAACCATAAACTGATAGTGTTTCATTCAAGTTCAAAGGCTATGTTCATCCTTAAAATCAATATCTAATCAATCCTCAAGATTAGTTATTGTCATAAATAAAATAAAAATGAAAATAGGATAATTGGTCAATAATAAAAAGAACTAAAGTTTGTTGTGGAAGGATAAAAATAAAATAAGTGATAAAAACTGTGATAAAAGGAAAAATTAAATAAATAAGAGAACAAAATAAAAATATTAAAAATAAGGGAAATATAAAAAATTGGTTGAATAAATTACAATATTCCCCAGAAATGACGCAATTTTGAATGGAAATATCATGGGAACACTTAAATGATATTCGGTTTCAGGTTATTTAGGGACAATAGAGTACCTAACCAAGGTTGTCTCTCAAAGGAAGAAGTAATTTTAGACAACATATTAAAGGTATTGGGAAATTAAATTAAAATAAAATAAACAACATTGATGGATGGGGGGTTGTTCAATGTTTATAAAATAGGTCAGATAAGAATGCTGGAGGAATATTTTATTTTTTTAAATGAAATATGATTAATAAAACATAATGAGATGATGTTTTTGATGAAAATATTTTCAGATGAATAATCAATCTGACACTATAATTTCACTAAATTATTAATAATTATCATTTAAATTTATATCCACTTAATTATGATCCCCTAATTTTCTAACCCTATAAACATATGGGATTTAACCTATCAAAAGTGATGAAATGAATTAAACTCGAGGCCCGATTTAGAACAACCAGTCATAGCACACTCCTTTGATTGAATTTATAAGCCCGGGTTATGGTAAAAGGTAAACTATGTCACTTATAAATTCTTTAAAATAAGAATGAATTTTGTATAGGTATTATATTTTAACCCTATAAAATTATCTAGTGTGGTTTTGTATCACCGATTAATGTCGCACTCTCAAAATTTACATATTACTCAACCCCATGTGTTCGTGCATGAATCGTTCAATTTCTTCAATAGTTTAAATTAAATTTAAAACTCAATTAATAGATCATTTTACGTGAATTATATTATCTTTAGTTTTCAAATGAAATGAATGAATAAATAAAAGGATAGAGTAATTACAAAAATTAATTACTCTTCAATGGGTGGGGTAGTCATTGTAGAAATATTTTTCATTTTCTAGGGTTTAAAAAGGGTATAACCCTATCTTGTTTCTACACATGAATTACAGCCGAAATAGGAAGATTACAAGAATAATAATAATATAAAAACCAATATAAGAAATTGATGAGAAACTAATAGTTTATTGAAATGATTAAAATTTTACAATTTGAAGAAGAACAAGAAGGCTTCAATGAAGGGATCCTAGATTCTAGAGCATTACCTCATGAAATTCCTTAAGAAAATGAGTGAAACCAATATTACACTACCTTAAATATCATAATGTGCGTCCCAAACCTTCCAAATGGAAAAAATTCGAATTTATATAGTGGAGGGGAGGAAATGTTTTATGCGGTTTGAAGTGTGAATGGGGAGATTTGGACAAATATTTTATTCCTTGTTACATAACCAGTTTGACATTAAAAACATTGAACAAACTATCCATACATGAATATTATATTTGAAAAATTTATTTCTAGGGCCTCTCCCCAATATTAGTCCTATTAAAATTATGGATATAGATGTTATGGAAAAAATACTTAACTAAATTCTAGTATGGAGTGTTCATCCCATGTTTGACTCATTGACCATTTACTCCAACCAAATTCATGATTTTGATCAAATTTCCTTAATAAATGTTTTTTCCAATTATAGGTGGATCATATTTAAAAAATATTTAGTTCAAATAATTTATATCAAATAATTTATGTTCGACATAGTATAGAAACTTTTTAAATGATAAAAGATGAATTTTCATCAAATATTGAAATAAATGATCTAATCCCAAATATGTTTTATGTAAAAATATTTTAAACAATGTGTGTAAATTTTTTCATTTAGTAAAAAATAATATTTGAAGAATTTTCTTTATCAAGTATCTATGCCTTTATCCATATGATCAACCATAGTGTTATCTTGCAAATAAAATTTATCTTTAACCCATATCACTATGGAATATCATATGTTTCCAAAGGTTTTATTATGTAATTCCTCATAATGGTTTATAATGAAAATTCGAATTAACTAAAGCATATACATCGGATGTGTCAAACTAGGTGCATAGTAAGGGTTCATTCACAATGTAAGAGAATGATAGTCTAGATATATTATACCAACCCTTTTCAGAGTAATTACCCATAGATGCATCTGTTCCAAAATCGTATCTAAATGTATTATTTAGAAAGTGACGTATATCTTGTAAAAAGTAATAGTCTCTACCTTACCAAAACCTGTATGATTTGATCAAACAAATAGCATACCCTAAAATTATTATATTTTATAATTTTACGCAATATATATAATAATATATCTAGTTCCCAAGGATTATTTCAAATTTTATGTGATACAAAATATCGGAACCCCGATACCTATAACCTAATGTAAGTGTCACCTTTATTAAATTGACACATGATACAAGGGATCTCATCACCAATGATCGATCAGTTTATTATACATTAAGAACTAGATGAAAAAATGTTTCTCTAGTTATATTTAAAATAAAATAAAAAAACACAATTAATGTAATTTTTCTTCATCCTAGAAATTATTCTTAATATACATCTTCATATCCTAGGGAAATTAATTAAAATAATGGTTTGGTCAAATTCTTCGTAAGGGATGTGTAAAATCGAAGCTATGATAATTAAATATTTCATAATCGAAATGAAAATTTAAATAACTAGAAACACATATCATTTAAAAAATAACAAGACCACAAATAATAATGTGGTAGTACTAAATAGTAGTCACATAATTCCTTATGAATAATCATGAGAGATTCAAAATTATCAATGAATATCCAAACTACTAAAATTATAACATGGATATCATTAATAAATTTCATATTACTTGAATTAGTAATACTAGACATCTTAAAATTATTTTCTATGCCTCATGCCAATACATACTATTTAAATGGGTAAGGACTCATCCAGATATGAAAAATATTTTTTCCATGATACCTACAGATGTTTCAAAGAAATATAAAAGGCATGATGTCACTTTATATGTCTAATACAATCATCATTATTATTGGGTGAATTACATTTCAAAACATAATAAACATAAACATTCATATATAAAAACTATCATAGATGATGCTAATATTTCACCATTTAATAAATATAACATGATCATAATTAATTTGGATTAAAATATCTGATGGTATCACAGGAGAATACCCTATTAATGTAAATAACATCTATAGGGAAACACCATATTCATAAATTCTATAATTTTTAGGCAATAAGTGTAACATATTAGTTAATTATAATAATACATTTTAATATTCATTAATATTTATGAATTATATATTAATTTCATATAAAATTGGATGCTATGTACGATAGTATACTCGACACGCAATAATAGGTTTCAGAAAAATCATATCTCGCACACAAGACTGAGTAAAACTGAAAAATAATATATTACTAGTATTATTATTTTAAATGGTAGATATCACCAAGTTATTGCATTGGTTGGAATAAAAGAAACTAACTATATTATGTTTACACATATTTATTAAATGTTTCTACTTTTATTTAACAATTTATAGAGGCTTAAAATGATAATAAATCTAGTTGTTGGCATAAAATACTCAAATATTTTTTAATTGTTATTTTTCCACCATTTGATATAGAACACTTTTTAAATCTAATTTTTTTCCCCTTTTATTTGATTTATTTTAAATAATAACCATTTTATTTAAAAGTGGTACAAAAAAATTCTATTTACTTAAGTGTTGGAATTTTTTGGATAAAATTCGTTTTTTAATGAATATTGAAAAATTATTGCATTTTAATAAAAAATGTTATTTTCATCTATTTTATTAATATAGTTAGGTTATAATCTTAATTGGTCATAAATTGTAATTGGACTATTTTATTTCATTTAATCCAATTTGGGCCATTATAAGTAATTTATCATAATAAATAGATATAAATGCTTGTCAATTTTGTTTAAAGCTTTTAACACTGAAAAACACATTTTCTTATTTTGAAAATAAGGATTAATTTTAAAATAATTACTATAACTTAAAGATTTATATTTTTTAAAAAATTTATTCCATATTTGGAATCAGTGGGTCCAAATTATTTTAATATGTCCCTTTTATTTTTAAACATTATGAATAGTAACTTCAGTAATTATTTTTATTTACCAGAGTTAAAGGGTAAATCAGAAATCTAATGGTAAAAATAATATAATAATAACATAAAACTAGCCCAAAACATGTAATAATATTATGGGATGATATTTTCTTGAATAAGAAAACCCTCGAATGAAAATTAGTTCATTATATGCCACCTAGGTGTGATTATGACACTTATAACATTTAATTTAGAGTAAATGAAAATATGTTAAAACATATAAATTCTTTATAAAACAATTTTAAAATGTTTTTATATAATTGATATATTCAAATTTATATAGTAATTTTATATATAAATATATTTCCTACATCATGGTATTTTATTTATAATTTTTAGGCATTAAATAATTAAACTTAATTATGACACAATGATGATGTAGTGATGTCCTTATTAATAAAGGAATAAAATAAATGATATTATAAATATAAAAACAAATATTATTTGACAGAAATGATTTTAATAGTTCAAAATGAAATGTTATATGACTATTCCTTGGTTTCTTTTTGTTATCTCTCTATTTAAAATTTGTTGAAGTTCAATAAAGTGAATATTCTAATCCTTGACATAATGTATATTATTTAAAAATGGTAATTGATTAAATTATATAAAAATCATAAAAAACTTTTAAATCACAGGTTGACTATTATATGTTCTAAAAGTTTCATAAGTGTCCAATTAGGGAAAATTGAGTCTATATAAGTAAATTAATAGCCTATTAGTAATAAAAATATTTCTACAAGAATTAAATTTAAAAGAATATAATTAATGGCAAATAAATAAGATATGGTTTAAAATAATATCAATACACATCTAAAAATTATTGAATGAGATGATTATAAATTATCCTAATATTTTATTCGACATATCTCAATTTGGTTTTAGTTGGATTAAAAACTTAACTTATATTAATTTGATATCTTAAGTGTTTCCAAGTGTACCCCTCCCCTCTCCTATAATAAGGTTCCTTGTATTCTCTAGTACCCACTAAGTACATCTTTACATCCATAAAATTAAAATGGAATTAAATGTTTCGGTGTCTGGGTGATTTATCACCTCAATGAACTGATTTAATTCATTTTACATTTCCATCTATAATGAGTGGTTATAATTATGGAATTAATATTAATATGTCTTATTAATGAAATAAATATCATTTTAATAGAATTGTATTACAATTATTTTTTTAAATACCATGCATATAAAAACAATATTGTCATTTGTGTGTACGTGTGAACAAATACCTCCACGAAGCGATGTGAATCATTTTTATTTACCACATTACATGTGTGGTATTTTTAATTACATTTTAATGATTTATAATATGATAATAACAATATTATTATTTTTTAATTATAATAAAAAAATTACCTTATCCCCATAATGATAAATTAAAATATAAAATGTTACTCATGCGTACGGATGAACTATCATCTTCATGAATATAATGTCGTTCATCTTTTGTAATCATACTAAATGAATTTATTTTAAACAAATGATTAATGTATAAAAATGATTTTTTTTTTCAGTAATACTATTTTGAAGATGATATACATATAACCACATGTACTAGTGTCATCAAAAAAAAATTCATTTTCTAATTAAGTACCGAATATAGGAAAAAATTCTGATATGAACTTAAATAGTATTGTAATTTTTAGAACATGGTAATAAATGATATAAAAGGAATAAAAAAATTGATAATTTTTATCAACAAGTAGAAATTAATCTATATTTATTATTCAGGAATATAATAATTTTATGTGAGTAGTGTGACTCGAGTTATGTGAATTCATAACAGAATATCCATTCATTGACTTAAATATCCATGTCATATGTTTTTCCCCAAAAAATGTGTAAATTACCTTTGATTATTTTTCAACAAATATTTACATAGATTTGATGTATTTATATTTTTCACACAAAATTATGTCATTCATTTATCCTTTATATAATTATATGATATTTATAAGGGACTGCATTACAATCTCATTTCATTCATGTATAATTTGATATTAAACACCGTTTTAATTTATTTGGTATATAATAATTCCATTTTAATTTTAATTTCATACAATGTTTTTCAATATGAATATATTTTTATGAAGTATTTTACTAAATAAAAAAATGATTGTTTTGTTGACGTGCATGGTGACAATGAGTTTTTCCACCATCACAGAAATTATTAGATATTTCGCTTCCTCTACAAGCCAGAATGTTTTCCAAAAGAAAAATAAATACTTAATACCAATTTATGTATTTTTTTGTTGAAATGGTTTTGATAAATAATTTATTATGTCAATATAATGAAACATTCTCTTATTATTTCAATGTGGAAATGATATTTTTCTGTTATGCTTGTTTTATGATTAATCATAATGTAATGGTTCATGGTAATTGCTTATATATATGGGTTGTTTCATGACAAACTAAGGAAATTTGATCCTGTGATAGCTCTTCAATTCATTGGGCAAGGAGACAGAGTTAAACAATAATATTTTTCCTAAAAGGTTAATAGAATATACAATGATGTGAATTCCAAACATAACATTGAATCATACTCACTATGTTTCAATCAAATCTACATTATAAGTTTGATATAGATTCCACAATTTACCTTTATTATTTATGATTTCTATGTGGTTCTTCAAGAATTTTATGATTTCATGAGGTATGTAAAAAAATTATGTTTTACAGGTGAAAATAATGATTTTGTGAACATATTTTGATGGATTTATAAGTTTTCATAGACTAACATGTTATTTCCTAATTTTAAATTCCATTAAGAGATTTTTATGATCATCCCTTGTTTTCAAAAATGTTTATATAGGGTATAAGGATGGGTAAGAGAAAGGAATAAGTAATGATCGTTTAATCAAAAAAATCATGCTTTTCATAATGTTTTATATTGTGGATGTAATGGATAATATTATAGTGGTATCCACATAGTATAAATTTGACTTATTTTGTATTATCTATTTCCTAATTCTACAATAATATAAACATGAAAATATCACCAATTTGAAATCTTGACTTATGTCAAGATTTTGTAATGTTTAAGGTTGAGCCTTATAGTTAGAAATAGAGGTCGATTAAGATAACTTTAGAGGATTGGGTGATATTTATTCAATAGTTACATGTTATATATAACAATAATGGTTATCATAATAGAAAGAGTCACAATTATTTTACATATATTGACTGTGTATTAGAAAACATGAATTATTATATCTTAGATTTTATCTTCCTCATAAGGTAATATGTAATGATCTTATTGATATAATCAAACTTACAGTTTAGGTTTTATTAAATGGAAGGAAGACATGGGATGTGAAGGAAATTGTGGTGGTTTTATAAATAAGAATCAAAATTAAATAGGACCTGCAATGAGATCCCTGGTGGTAATTATAGACAAACTATCAGGAGTCTAGATTAACCACTTAAACCATGGTGATTTTTCTAATGAATTATATGTGAGAGAAGCAAATCATTATGGATGTTATGGTAATAATTATCAAAATGTTATGTCTATTAAATGATATATGTGTCATTTATGTGGAAAGAAATACCTAGGAAAATGTTTTCAATGTACAAGAAGATGTTAATGATGTGGAAATGAAGGAATCAATAACCTTTTAGGAAAAGGGAAGTGTTCCATTTACTCCATAAAAGGTAAATAAGTTATTTCTAATTAATAAATTAAATTATTCAAATGTTGAGAGTATAGTAATTATAATAGTAGGTTTCATATGAAAAATATTCAGCAATGGCATAAACAAGATAGTAAAATAAATGTTTAGAAATAACAAATTTCATTTCAATTGACGATTGGGAAATAGAAAATGACCAATGAAAGGTACAGATTATTTCAAGTCTATTGTTTTTGACATTATTGATTCCTTGGACATGATCATGTTTTTTTTGTTGTAAAAAATTATTTTGAAATAATATGGAATAAGAGGTTTGGGTATCATGAATAATGAAAATTTATTATGAATTTTCTATATATGAGATTAAAGAGTTATGGTGGACTATTGGATAATTAAATGTTTAAAATTGTTAATTATATTTTTATGATGGAATAATTTTTGTAGAGTTTTTCGAGTATTTTTAAGCCAAATTATTTAGTTTGGAAGTTTTATTCAAGGAAGATTTAACTTTTAGTTTTTAGACACAATTATAATGTAATGGAAATCCATTATAAAACCATTAATTTTATGGAAATTATTGGATATTACATTTTGGTAAGGAAAATGAAGGAAAATAGATAAACAGTGAGATTAAAATATGTTATTGTTATTTTTGATGATTTTGCCTCATCTTGTGAATGATATATGATTTATATAGGTTTAGAGAAAGTAAAATGCACATGAAGGGTACAAATCATCATGTTAGCGAAGGTCGTGGAATCGAACCCACAATATAAAAGCAATAAGTCTTTATTTCCTACCACTACCCTACGTGAAGTCCCTGGTTAGTAATACAGTTTCATTTTAGTAAAACTAGTTTATGGAATAAGATTTTTTGATTTTTAAAAGTTACATTTTATCAAATTGATATCCTTGTTATTGGAAAATTATTTGGTGATTAAGTGGTAAATATTAATTCAGAAGTCAGTCAATATTTTTGAGAACTGTACATGATTAAGATAAATAGAATACTTCATGATGTTAATTGAGGCATAATGGTTGAATTATATTATAGATGAATCTATTGTGGATTTATGGGAATTGAGTTATTTGTGGAAATTATTTACCTATCCTGGAGAACATGTGATTATGTTAATTACTTTTAGGTACATGACATTAAAAGTTGTTGATGCTATTTTGAGATATGTGTTAAAATTTATCTTCAAAAACCATGTGATAAAATACTTATGATTTTGTGGTTAAAAACATTGTTTTTATAATATTATGAGGAATTTAAAGGATAGTTATTTGTTTAATTGTCTTTGTTGAACATTGCGTATTACTATTGGATTTTGGGTAATAAATGTAGTCATTCCCCTTATAAAGGATTAATATTTTTAGGGGAAATATCTGATATTGTAATAATAATATTTTTGGTTAATTTATTAAGACATGGAAAATATATAAATCACCATTTATGGTTTATGTGATTCTATAGAAGTTGATTATAGTAATTTATTTTTTACCAAGTCATCTTAAATAATCATCAATTGGGGGAAATATGTATTTGTTGTGGAATTAGATTAACGGATTAAACTTTATTTGTAATCTAAGTATATTTCCTTTTTTTATTTCCTGAAGTAGTAAAATTATTCCCAAACATTAAGAAATTATTTAAAAAATTACATTTAATTTTCCAACTATGAAATCAATGACCTTTTAACCAGTCATAAATTTATTGGGTTGTCATTGTTAACTTTCTCCTGATCATGTTTTCTATCACTCTCTACTAAATATTTATAGTTATTATTTGGTTGTTATCCATGTTTTCATATATGTTATCCTAGTATGTTTTATCTTAGGTTACCTTCTTACATTCCATTTTTTTGTTTAATGTGTATGTTTTATTAACTGTTTTCTAGGAATGGGAATTTGATGAAGTAGTTGATCCCAAATTTAAAATTGTGAGGATGACATTTCCAAAAGGAGGAAGGATGTCATATCACAAGTATTTTTAATAATATATTTTCAAATTTATCTATATTTTTGAATTGGATATTTATTTTACTCAAAATGGTATTCAATGTCTGATAGTGTACTCGACACGCAACAGCGGGTTTCTCTAAAATCATATATTGCACACAAGGCTGAGATATACCGAAAAATAATTCAATATTAGTATCATTTTTTAAAAATGGAGGTATATCCAAGAAATTTAATTGGGTAAAATGAAAAGAACATAAAATATTATTTTTAAACAAGTTTATTAAATTTTTTTAACTTTCGTTAAATAAATTTTAGATGCTTAAAAAGATAACGAATCGAGTTTTATGCTTAGACTACTCTAATACTTTCAAAACATAGTTTTACCACATTTTGATGGATAACCATATTTATATATTGTTTTTGTCAATTTTATATGTTTTATTTTTCAAAATAAACTAATTATTTATCATTAGAACATAAAAATTTACATTGGTTCAATTTTGGTATATTCACGATAAAATTCATTTTTTAATGAATAGTTAAAAATTACTGCATTTTAATTCAAAACATCCTTTTTGTAAAATTTATTTATAATGATTGGTTATAATTTTAATTGGTTGTAATCTTTTATTTTACTAATTTTTTATTAGTTAATTTAATTTTGATAATTATATTTAATTTCATATTAAAATTATATATAAACACATGTTAATATTGTAATGGTTTATACTTTCCAAAACATGTATTTACATTTTTTAAAAAGGGATTATTTTTAAATATATTAATGGATGATATATGGTTTAAATTTATAAAAAAATATTCCATATTTTGAATTAGTGTGTCTAAATTAATGAAATAGGTCCATCTTATTTTTGGACATTAGGAATAGTAGTTTTGTTATTATTTATATTTCCCATGATTAATGTGTAAATCGTGTAAATATGGGTAATAATAATATTTTAATAATAATAGACTACTCTAAGACATGTCGTAATATTAGTGGATAAGCTATGGCTGACCAAGAAAACCCTTGGGGAAAATAAGTTTCTTTTGGGCGTCACTTGGATGTGATTATGACACTAATAACATTTAGTTTAAATTAAATGAAAATATGTTGAAAACATAAATCTTATCATAAAAATATTTCTATTGTTGGTTTATGTAAATTATTTATTAAAATAGAAATAGTAATTAAAAATATAAAATTATTTCAAACAAATGGTATTTTATTTATAATTTTTTGACATTAAATAAGTATATTTAATTATGACACAATTATGATGCAATAAATGCTTTCTTAATGAAGGAATCAATCCAATGATATTACAAATATTAAAATAAATATTATATGTAATAATTTATGTCATCCATTATTTTTATAGGTGAATATCATATTTTTTAAGACTATTAAATTGTTTGTTTCAATGTTATCTCTATGTTTAGATTTTATTTAAAATTAATAAATAGAATAGTGTAAAACAGACATAATGGATATTTTATAAAAAATATAATTGATTAAATTATTTAAAAAGACTAAAAATATTTTAAAAACCTAAATTTACCATGATATTTACTAGAAGTTCACTGGTTGTCTATTTATCTGAAATTTACCCTATATAAGTAAATTAATAGCCACTTAAGAATTAAAATGTTGTTACCACAAGTATTGTTATAAGAGAATAATAATCTCTAAACAGAAAAGATATGGTTTGAAATAAAATAATCACATGTATAAAAAATAATTTATGAGAGGATTTAAAATTATACACATCCTATATGTGAGATATCTTATACTGGAGTTTTTTAGAATGTAAAATTAACTTATATTAATTTAATAATTTAATAGTTTCCAAGGGTTCACCTCCCTTCCCCTATAAAAAGTTACCATATATTATCTAATACCAACTCATAAAAAGCCATTGTTTTTTCCATGATATATCCACACACCATCCTATAATCCTTCCACATATTATTAAGGACTTAGTTCAGTAATAACACCATTCATATAGGTTTTAAGGTGTTCTTTAATGGTGATCAACCGAAGAAGATAGATCTTTTTTAAGAGTATCTATTTAATTTCTTCTTCTATTTCCTTAAAATATTATTATTACAAGATGGAATAATAAATACATTATCCTAAATATAATTGTATTTAATTACATTTATATCATCAACTAAATAAATACCCACTTCAATCAAATGGGAGAATAATTAATCGTTCATTCGTGCGTGTGAATTATCACATCTACAACACGATTTATCTCGTTTTCAATTACCATATTTATAATAATTGAATTATTATTCATATTTGGTATTCATGAAATATTTATATTTTTAAATGTATTATATTTTAATTATTTTATTTCCTTCCATGTACATAAAAACAATATCATTATTCATGCGTATGTGTGAACTATCACTTCCACGAAGTGATGTGAATGGTTTTTTTCACCACATTAATTGTATGGTATATATATGTATATTTAAATTATTATTTTGGTGATAATAGTATTATTATTATTTTATAAATATAAAATTATAATTACCATATTTCTATAATGATAAATTTAAAAGGAAAATGTTACTCGTGTGTACGTACTCCCTATAGTCTCTAAGAATATGAAATTTTTCATTTTTCATAACCATAATTAATGGATTTGTTAAAAAATTATGATTAATGTATAAAAGTGATTATTATTTCAAGAATAATATTCTTGAAATGATTTAATTATGACCACATAGACTAGTAGAATAAAAACCTTGTTCATTTTTGAAATTTTGCTGAATATAGATAAGACGTCTGATATGAACATAAAAATTTATGAAATTTTAATAACATGGTAATAAGTAGTATAAAATGAATAGTAAACATGAAATGGTTCTAAAGAATGTATAAATTATCTGACTCTTATTATTCAGTAATATAATCATTTTATGTGATTATTTCGACTCCATTAAGGGGAATGTAAACTCAATTTCCATTCGTTGAGCTAAATATCCATGTCATTGGTTTGGTTTTTTCAAGAATATTTGTGAATTACTATTGATTTTTTTTTCACTGAAAATCCACTAATATTGGCTGTATTTATATTTTTTACACATATTTATGGGATTTATCTATCCTTAATCCATTGATAAGATCCTTGTAAGGGGCATCATCTCAAACTCCTCTCATTGAGGCATAATTTGATATTATATGCCATTTTATTTTATACAGTGTATAATAAACAACATTGTTTTTTAATTTCAGTAAATAGTTTTCAAAAGGAATGTTTTTCTTCAAATAAGTATACTAAATGATGAAATGAAAGTTTTTTAATGTATTTTGTGACAATGACTTTTTCTACTGCTGAAACCAATATTTGATATTTGGATTCCTCTACAAGATATAATTTTTTTTAAATGAAAAATAAATACTATATACAATTATCATGTATTTTGGTAGTGGAAATGGTATTGATAACGTATTTATTATGTCAATATCTTGAAATTATCTCTTCTAACTGGAATATCAAAATGATCATTTTCTTATTCTTGTTTTAAGAGTTATAATTATGTTACTTTTCATGGGAATTACTTATGTTAATGGGTATTTCCTTGATAAATTGATGGAGGGTGAGCCCATTATATCTGTCCAATGTATTGGGTAACACTACATAGTTAAAAAATAAGGTTTCTCCTAAGAGATTTAATTAATATACTATAGTGGGTATTCTAAAGGTCACCATCATGGTTACTCACTATATTGTTTTGAAAGCTACAATATATGTATGATATGGATGAAAAAAATATACCACTATGATTGATGATTTCTAAGACGTTTTTCAGAAACTTATTATTTCATGATTTATTTTTATAATTTCATGTTTTACGGGTGAAAAGTAGGATTTTTTTTGAAAATAATATCACGGGTTTCTAAATATTCATGAACTAACGTTTTATTTCCTTATTTTATATATCTTATTGATATTTTTTGTTCCCATACCTTTTTTTAAAAAAATCACAGGATATATGGAGGGTAAGAGAAATAATGATGTCATGAAATTTTGTATTATAAAAAAATTAATTTTTTGTAAATGTATTATATTTTGGAAGAAATTGATATTATTCCAGTGGTATCCACTTTGTATAAATTTGAGTTACTATATATTATATATATACTAAATATCCAAAACTGTAAACCTAAAATGATCATTAATATGCTCATGATTGTGTAATTTTTAAGGCTAAGGACACATAATAATAATATCTATGATATAAAGAATATGAATATTTTTGGGAAATATAATGTTCATTGAAATATGATCATAAAAAATTGAATGTTTTAAGAGAATTTTAAGGATCATAAAATTAATTATAGATAAAATTTGACTATTAGTTCATTAGAAATATAGGGTCCTTAATAAATTCATTTCATTTAGAATATAAAATATAATTTCACTAAAAAATTGAAATAATATTAAATTAAATATTTTTATTTTTTACATATTTAAAATTTTTAGTAGAATATAAATATCATAAAATTGTTATTTTTGAAGGAAAGTAACTTAACATTTTATAATTTATAAAGGATCAGTCCTTTAGATTTTTTAATTTAAAAAGGTCCTTTCATAAAACATTTAAATGATTCCATTCAAACCATATAAAAATCATGAATAATTTCAATTTCCTTAATAAATAATTTTACAAAAAAAATTCAATGGAAAAATAATTTTAAAACATTTTGATGTGAATAATAAATATACCTGATCCCAAAAAAAATACAACCATTTAAATAAAATACTTTTTTTCCTAATTGATGTTTTAAAGGAAATAATAGTTTGAAAAAAACATGGAAACTCCTAAAATAAAATAAAAATATATTGTTTTTCATGTAAAAAATATCATATAATTCATCTAATGGAGACTTATGACAAATAATTTGGAATAATGATGAGATTGTGAAATAAATTATTACCAAGGTGACATATATTTATCATGGTTACTATTCGTAATGAAAAATATTTATGTTGTCCTTATTAAATTATATTAGCTATTCTAAATCAAAATATGGAATCCATATTATTATGTTGAATCCATGGATGTTTTAGAATGTAATATAAAAATAATCACACAAAACAAGACGAAAAGTGGTTTTTTTTGAAAAAAATGACTTCATAAGTATAAAAATATTTTACTCCAAAATCATGAATAAAATTTATTATAAATTTATTTATATGATAATTAATGATATTAAAGACTAATTTTACTTTGAAACCATCTTTAAACAAAATGGGACTATTTAAATTCATGGAATGAAAACATAGTTTTCAATAAAAATAGGTATTTTCCAATATTCAATTTAAAATTAATACATTCATAAAGATAAAAATTTTAATTCTAAATTGACATTGATATTTTAAATATTGAAAATAAACACCCTTTTTAATACAATTTATAAAATTTTTATGTATAAGTTATAATATTGTTAAATAAAATTCCTTAAAAACCATTTTTGAAGGAAACATATTTTTTTAACCTATAATGAACTGTAAAAATATTTTATATTTGTTATATGTTAATATACTCATATTCAATATATAAAACCTTTATAAATATTTATCACAATGTAGTTATTCCTACTTATACTGTGGATTTTAACAACTATGTAATAGTGATCACCTTTATATAATAATGTTTTAAAAGTATATGACATGTCGTTTAACATCATAGTTTATTGCAATGAAATATATCAATTAAATTTAAATAATTTAAAAAGAAATATATTTTTAAAATCATAGCGTGTTATAGGTATGGGACCCAATTTCCACCACTGTTGAATGGTTGGTCATGTGAATCCATATTGTATGGATATTTATATGTAATTTTATGGTTGTGTGAAATTGGGACACCTCATAAGGTATTGAATGAATAATACTCAAAAAAAGATTATTGTTGGTTATTCTGATTTGACGATGTGTCATTAATTATTATATATTAAGAGATCAACAATGTATTTAAATCAATAATATACAGGTTCAATCGGTTCCAATTATGAGAAAATTCAGCTATGTACAAAGACCTAGGATAGTAGTTCGGCATGAGAATCAATTTGAGAGTAAAAATCTAAACATTATGGAGGTAACTCAAATGGAATTTATAATAGGATTAAACAAAGTAAGAGGTATCATAATTATTGAATCATCTATAGTGGTTACATTTTTTTTATATTAGAGGTTCTCTCTTTTTTCTTTAATTGTGTGGTGAATTAGTAAAATTTTATTCTAAACACATACCCTATGTGATATATCTATAAAATTATCTTCGGAAATACAAGTATCCTATAGTCAAATCCACTTCTTGTTAAATTCTTCTATCTGATGTGATTTTGTTCTTAGATTTCCATGTTTTTGAAATGGATCAGGTTAATGTAATTTTTATGATATAAAATATCATATCTTTCAAAGATTATAATTATGATAATAACTAGAGGGTATCATTAACTTACCCTGATGGGAGTCTTAATCTGTTCCATGGGGAGTTGGATCCTCATTTGAGAAGATATTTAACTGCACTTTTTTAACATCACTATATTTCATGAAAGATATCATCTATTTATATTATTAAGCGGATGCAACCAAAAACAGTATCCATATATCATGTCGATCTAGCTATGTTAAAAGAGTTAAATATCCAAATAAATTATTTGGGATGATAAGGGATTCATTTACACTAGTGCGTCCATGTGGAATTCCCTAGTGGTATTCCCTAAAAAGTTTGATAGAAATGTCAAATTATTTATCAATTCTTATGTGATTAATTATAAAAGTATTAAGAATATGTATCTTCTTCCTAAAATAATGAATTTTCTATTCAATTTAATAGGAATGATGGTTCTCAAAGATTGGCCTCCATTTGGGTTACCACCAGATCTGAGTGATGTAATATGATTCTCTCTTGATGAGTTTTTGAAACTGATATGAAGAATATGAATTTCTCTAGACATATTAAAACCAGGACAATAATTATATACTTTATGTTGATTTTATTAATAACAAATTCCTTAAATTATTTCACACATTTATAATAGTGTCTGTAGATGAAATATTGGTGTTTTAAATATTGAAGAGAATACATGACATATGTGAATCACTCTTTGGACTCTTTTGAGCAGAGTCTATATAAAATTAACAAAATATATTTTTTCGATGTGGTAGGTTATGTTTATTTGGAATATGGGGTTTTAAAATACAATTATTGTTGATTCCGAGAATGCGAAGGTTGTTGTGACATGGGAGGAGCCAAGAAATGTCTTTGATATATGATGTTTCCAAGGAAAATATAGTTGTTATTATAATTTCAGCACATATTCCCTAAATCAGGCATCTCCTATGATATTTATTACATAGAAAGGATCTAATTTTCTTAAGAAGCCCAGAGTTCCAAGGTTCCTTACAAGAGTTAAATTAATTTCTATCATTAGTCCCTAAGTTGATTTTTTCAAAGTCCAACTTGGGATACATGGTTATCTATGATGATTTATTTATTGTCTTGGAGAGTTTTCGGATGTAGAAACCCCATATGGTAGTATGTAGCTAATGATATATTCAACCATATGAGTGAAACTATAAAACTTATGATATATATCTAATAATATTTATATAAATTCTTAAGTGTTTGTATAACTATTTGTTTGGAATGAAATTCATAGTTTATATCAACCATAAATGCATAAGATGTTTGTTATTGCCGAAAAAACTAATGATTTGGAAGACAAAGGAGGTTTAATATACCTAAAATTTTTACATTGAAATTAATTAGAACCATAGAAAATAAAATATCATCCTTCTTGTAACTACCACAATTATATTATCGCAATGATTGTGGTTACTTGTTTACATTGGAACTAGATACAAGAGATCGCATATAATGTTATTGAATATTATAATAGTATCAGTATCCTATATACATACATAATAACATTTCATTACTTAGTAAATAATATATAAAACATAAAAAAGAATTTTTTTGTATCCTTGAAACATAATAAAATACATATTCTTCATATCCATGGGAAATGAATCAAAATAAGGGAGATATCAAATTCTCACTAAAGTTAATGATTAATGAATGTTAATGTGAGTAGATAATGTTTAATCAACATGGAATGTTAAATATCTGAATGATCATGCCATTTAATCAATTTACTGAGCATAAAAGTAATCATAGGATAATATCAAATGAAATAATATCATAGATAATAATAACTAAATTATAAAATATTTCAACACTTAATATTAGATGTAATGGTCTCAAACAAGAAAATATATTTACCTCAGAGGCCTTGTTCCAAAACAGCTCGATATTTGGGTAGGAATACACAAAAACCCATTTAAAAAGGCTATCCCACTGGACATTCCAATTATATATTTAAATCGATCAATGGTATATCTATAACAATACCCCAACCATCAGGGTATGTTCAGTTCATTCCTCATATATTGATGGATCAATTTAATTTAAAAATTATATTCCTTATTAACAAATTTCCATATTGATAAAGGAATACAAAATATCAATTTTTCCAATTCAATAAAATATCATTTGAATTGAAAAACCATATGTGGAAATAGTATAGGGGTTTGGAAATAATCATTTCCACGATATGAAGAATATTTATATTTATGAGAAATTTAAATTCTAATAAAAAAAATATCTTATAAAATTAAATGTTTTTAGAGAATATTGATGACTAAAAAATAAATGAAGATATGAGATATTAGTATCAATTCATTTGAAAATTACATTTTGTATAAAAATCATGTATTTTAAACAAAAGAATAAAATAGGTGATAAGAATTTAAAATATTTTTCTTAAAAAAAATTCATTATAAACACATTGAGATCATATTAAAGAAGCTAAATAGTGTAAAACTATTATGGTGGTCGTAAGATCTATTAACACCATATTTGTTAAAAGAAATATTTTATTTGACTTTTTGTAATGAAATTTGAAAATGAAAAATTTGTAAATCATCCAAATTATTTCTATTAGAAATTTTAAAATGTAAAATATAGTATAAAATATCCATTAAAATCATTGGAATAAATAAAATTGTCTTTTATAATTTTTTATGAAAAATATTAAAATGGGTGAAACTTATATATGATTAAACAGATGAATATAAACTGATTTTATTACAAAAATTACATGAAATGATTATATTGAAAAGGATAGTTTTTTTAAGAAATCATGGAATTACCTCAAATATCTAGAATTAATGAAAACTTATGGATTTAATAATGGAAAAATTATATGATTAATTCAGTGAAAAAAATAAAAAATTCCAAAACAAAATGGGATTGTAAAATAGATTTTTTTCTCTAAGGGATCATTAAAATTATAACCAGACTGAATTTGTAACATGGATTAAAGAATTAAGTATATTGAATAAGTAAATATTAAATGTAGTGAAAGTTGAGAAAAATCCCTTACAAATACAATATCATTGATGCAATAATTACTTAATGAAGTAATTAAGTGTGATAAATTTAAATCGGCTCACAAAAATTTGAAATACAAGATAATACCAGTGGAGGTAATTTCACACATTATAATGTCTTCACATAGACAACTGTGTGGAAGTATAACCCTATGAATAAAAATTGATTTAAGAAACCCAATAAAATGATCATAATGATGAAGTTTGAATTAATTAATGAAGTGGTTTTCTGAATCATATTTAAATCCACATAAAAAATGTTGGAATAAAAAAAATAATAGTCCATTTTACTCATAATCCTAACAAATCAATGTAAATGATGTATTAATATAAGCCAATGAAAAGTAAATATGTTATAAAATCCCTTAAAAATATCATATCTTTGAAGTAAGAATTAGTCAATGAAGTTAGTTTTTTAATAATTATAAACCAAATAGAGTGTTAATAATACCTAAAATAATAAAATTTCATTTCCCAAATAATCGTGACATAATATAGTAAATGAAGAAGTGATATAACCCAATGTAAGGAAACCGAGTTAAAACCCCCTTATATCAAATTTCCCTTTAGTTGAACATGATTTACCCTCCAAAATAAGGGATATAATAATTTTATTAATTTATACAAAGCCTTAATAATACTTATAAAATAATATATGATTCACTTATAACATCTTATCACCTATTCATTTACTATATTTCATTAATATCAGTTTTTCCGTATTATCTACTTTATTTCCTCATGTATGTTTTGTCAGTGGAGTTCTGATACATATACAGTGATTATAGGTATATATTGTATAAAGTGGTAATAATTATATATATCATCTATATTAATTATATATATATTTTTCATTCGAAAATAGTATATTTAGAAAAATCAACTACGTCCTTCATGTAGATGCTAGGTCGTACGTATGCATGTACGATATTTTCCTTTTTAGATGGTTAAAACGAAAGAATGGAAAATAAAAAAATTAAATTACAGAAATGTTTTTATATTATATATATCATAAATATTCATCAAAAGTATTCATAGTACCAATTTTTTAAACTATAAAATGGAAAACATATCACATCATTTTGTGGAGGTTATATTCCTCAAAAATGCAATAGCAATTTCATCATTTTCCAAGAGATTTGATGGTAGAAAGAGATAAATAAAACTATAATTATATAATAATAATTATTAAAAAATAATATATAAAACTTATTTCCATATTTATAACCATACATGGAAAATGGTAAAGAAAATAAAATTATAATGCTACATGGAGATGTTAATCCTTACGTACACACTCACGAGGTTTTCACATTTAATAGGATAAAAGGTGGTGGAAATGGTTGTTCAATAATCTTAATAAAATATAATTATATTTATTATAGTTTATTCATTATTTTAGGATTGGTTCAATCTATTAATATTAGTAATAAGATAAAATAAATTTGAAAGAGTTGGTAAATACCATTATATCTTCATTAGTAGACTTCCTTTAGAAATCCTATCGAGTGACCTGGTGGTGGAATTTCTGAAATATTTGAACCTATAAAACATGGATAAATATTATTTTATAACAAATGGGATTTTTTTTAAACTTTTTTCTGAATGTAACGTAATGGAAAAAGATAAGTGTGGGCTTTTATAAGTGTGGGGTGTGGTAGTCTTTGAATTACTTAAGGTATTACATTTATATAAATTAAATTACATAGATAAATAAATTAAAATTAATATAATTAGAATACATGATAATTATTATTCAAAATAATATAATATAATATAATTTTTAAATGTTAGTGTAATGTATTCATCCATTTCTATTACTTTTAACCCCTTGTTAACCCTTTTGAAAATTACTTTAATAAAAATAAATTCAACCATTTTAGGGTCGTAAATATTACCATAAAATTACAAGATACCATTAGATAGACACTATTTAGTATTTTAAAACATATCCCATTCACGTAGATTAATATTAGATTATTTTAATTATAAATAATTTAATAAAATATTAATTATTATGAAATAAAAATAATAATAATTTTTGGAAGTATTCACTTAATTTTTCCTTTATAACAAAATTAATGAAAATGAATTAGAATATAAACCATTAAAATATACCAAATAAGTTTTATTTATATATTAAATTATTGGTAAACTATAAATCACTCAATAGAAACTAATTTTATTGATTTTAAAATCATATACATGATATTTCTACTGTAGGAAAAATCATTTTGTTAGTGTTGTGTGGGAATACAACCTAATTATTCAATAAATAATAGTTAAATATAAATTTCCTTCATAAAAAATTAAATAATATTTAAAATTAATGTTTAAAACCAAATATCACCTCTTTTTATCATTATTTAAAAATAATATAAATATTAATATCAACATATTGAAATTTGGTATTTATTATTTTCTCAAAATAATACAATGCTAAATATCCAAGAAAAATGGAGTAAATTGAAACTATTTTCTTAATTTGATGAGTATTTTTTATATCCACTCCCCAAATATGACAAAATCAAGTGTTAGAGAATTTTGAAAACCTTATCCGAATGTATTAATACTATTTGTCCCATTTTACCCTAACTGAATGGACGAATTTTAACATGTATAATGCTCATAATGGCCAATAATAAAAATTAAATATTAAATAAATTTATAAATGGGGATTATTAAATTGGAATCCATTTTATCATATTTAATTTATTGTTTTGATAGAACTTATATTAATATTATCCCACATGAATGTGATGAAATGCAATTTTATTGAATAATAAATTTTAATAATAAAACATTTTGTGCTTCAAAATAATGTATCAAGATCATTCAAATACCATTAATATTATTATTTTTAATAAAAATGAACTAATTATAAATAATAAATAATAAATAATATAATGTTACTTTTTATGTACATGAAAATAAAAGGTATTTTTCAAAACAAATTGTATTTTCACTAATCAAGCATTTAAAAAAAACCAAACATTCATACTAATATAATTACAAAAGGATGAATATAAAAAATTATATCCTTATCATTAAATATCATTTCTAAAATCTCAATATATTAATTTTAATATTTGGTCAAAAAATGAAATAAATAATGTTTTTGAAAAAAAATATATTCTTGGAGTATACATTGATTTTACCCAAACATTCAGTAATTAATTGGCTATTATAATTTTTTTTAATATGGTTAAACATTTTTATTCCCACCAATAATATGTATAATTGATAAATTTTACATAAAAACTATATTTTAATAATATATTATTCTTAAATATTATTCATGTGTGTTATGAAAGTTATTGTGCATAATATTCTAATTTTTTCCTGTTTTGAATTTTACAAGTTAAAATAAGTGTTGTCATTCACTTTTTATTTCAAACATAAATGGATCTACATTTTAATATGTTATTGTATCAAATTCACATTAGGGGGAGGGATAATATAACTTCCTTTCAAATGTTGATGTGTGAAACATAAAGTTTACCTGAAATAACAAATAAGCAGGTTCCCATATACATAATACATTGGTAGGATGTTAAAATTTAGACATGGAAGAGGAAACTAGAGTCAAATAACGAATATATAATGATAGAGAACATGATCATGCTAAATTTAAAGAACACAGAACCATATATCTCTGGTCGGTTAAAAGAAAAATTGATTCATCAAGAAATACAAGTAAAACAAATTATTTTAAGATCCTTTTCTTAAACATGAAGGATTCAGTTACTATAAAAATATAATGAATTTAAAATTATACTAAATTTAATTCCATTTCGTAATCCATATTGCATCATTATTTTTTATTAGAGTAATTTAATCATCATCTATTATTATTTGAATTTAAATTGATTTTGTCATATATAAATCACTAAATTTATATTTTAATTAATCATAAGGCCCATAAAATAATGAAAAGTCATTATTTTATTCCACAGTTATAATATAAACTAAAATTGTTAGAACAATATATCAAATATGGATAAATATTCATATGTGGAAATAGAACATCACCCAAATTTAATCTCAAATCATTCCATATATACTAAACCTCATAAATCCCTCAAAATATGGCAATTCGAATTCAAAATGCAATAATTTTGAAATGAATTAACTAAATTTTTTAAAAAATAAACACAACATTATTCCATAATAATAAAATAAAGTGAATCATAATGTTGTGATCCAAATTCATGAATACCTTGATCATTTTTTCCACTAAAACATGTTAATAACCTAAATTATCATAAAACATCATTGAAAACATGCATACATAAAAAAATAACTCTATATTAATTCCAATAATATAATTATTTATTATTGAAAATATTCCATAAATCAAAAAAATTATAATAACAATAGAATAAAACATAAACCACTTTTTCTTCAAATTAGATCCAAGGAAACCAATACTATCCTACTTATATTTTCAAATTCCATCATCATTTTTATCTCAACTACTCAATATTATCTCAAAACCAGGAAAATTTTAATTATTATTTTTCTATTACTCGTGATTTTTTATATATAATATCACATTACCAATATATTACTTTTCTATATTATAAGAAAAATTTAACCTATTAGTAAAAAAATAATGAAAAACTAATGTAACCGATACTAAGAAGTATGATGATTCCTATAACCATAAAATAATTGATAAAAATACTTATAAAACATAATTATATAATTCCAACATCTAGAAACTTCAATCCTTCAAAATACTTCTAAATACCTAGACTATGTTTTTTCATCTGGTTCTATAATACACTATTACTTTCATTTTTCAATCATAAACTCATCATCATCAATAGTAAAACCATTACACATACAACATTTATGGCCCCCTTTTCTATTTTTACACATATACATTATATTTTCTTAATTCCAATTACATCCAAATATAATACATTCAATTATTGCTGATATCATAGGGAACCATTTATTATAATCCATTTTGTTAATAAAATATTTATTTTTCCTCCTAAATAACTTGATATATGTCTTTCTTTTCAACATATAAGACATCTTTCATTTCATATGGGAAATTATCATGTGTTCATCAACTTATAATATTTTCGTGAATATGTTTTTTCATTCTTTCCTATACAATAATTACTAGATGATCATCCATAAAGACCATCATATCTTTTATTAGATGTGTTGGGAAACTGGTCAATGTTTATGTTTTAAATCATATATTTTGATAGCTGATTAAGTATACAAACATGTTTTCCCATTCCATATCCAATATAATTAAATTTTTCTTCATAAAAATCACTGAATTTTAAATCAAATTAAATATTACACTGAATCCTTGTAGTTATAGAAATTTACTAAAACAAAATAAAAAAAATTGTGTATGCAGTAATTATATAATCATATAATTATGAATAATTACATAAAAAAATGACATCTTCCATTAAATATATGATACCTTATTATTAAAATAAGACATCTATAGTCAGAATTTATTTAAATCATTTATAATTGTTCACAAATAAAATATTAATTAACCGCAATATATCCCATTGGAGTTTCAAAGAAAGTGTATCATAAGGGAACATTTACCATGCACTTGAATTATTCAAAAATACACTCAACCAACACTTTTTGGGTCTATTTCACCTAAAAACATATGTACCAAAACCACATCCCCATAATGTATACAGATATGGATAACTTTCTTGGAAAACCACTTTTACCTTACAAAAAATTTCGTGATATTACCCTATAATTAGACATATCATTAATGTTAGTCATAAAGTTATGTTTTTTAATCTATTTTCTCTAAAATCATGTTCTCCTGGTTTCTAAAAATCATCATTCGACACCAACTATATTGCAACCATAGATATAGTTTCTCTGTGGTGGTGTTTAATTTATTACATTAACAGAAAATACAAGTGACCATATCGAAAATGAAGAATATTTTATTTTCCTTGGTAAACTAGATATCTAAATGATTCCCATTTTACATTAGAAATACAATATAAAACATAACAAAATATGATCTTCAATATCCTTGGAAGTCATTTAAATTGTTCATCATTATGTATTAGGGAATGGAAAAAATAATGGTGAGATCAAATTCTATGAAAGGGTAAGGAATAAATAAAACTATTATATTTAAATAAGGAATAATAAATATAGAAATGTGTGTAACCAAAAAATCATACTATCTAATCCATAAATTATCAACAAATTAATAAATCATTAATATCAAATGGAATAATCCCATGGATAAAAATTACAAAATTCTTAAATAAAGAAAGAATTAATGTAGGATATCATGTTCTCAGATATAATGATAAATTTACCTCTATGGACTTTTGTCAATATATTTTAAACTATTGGTAGCATAAACAAAAAACCCATTTAATAAGGCTATCCAACTAGTTCATACCTTGATACATTTCAATGCATCAGGGCGATATATATAATAGGGTCCCACCTATCACTACATATCAAATGAATTACACATATATTGAATGATCAATGTAACAAATAAATGATATTACTAATAAAAAATGTACATATTCTTTAAATAATACATTATATCAACATTTCCCTAGTATTTAAAAAATCACAGTAAAACACCATTTGTATAAAAAATATAAATTTAATTTATAATCATATCCATGATATAATGAATATGGATATTTAATAGAAATTAATGAACCAATAAAAAATTATCACATTAAATATAATGTTTCAATATAATGTTAATAATCAAAAAATTAATATTGAACTGAGTGATGCCAATAATTCATCAAAAAATAATATTTGTTAATAACATCTAATCTTATAAATAATATAGGAAAATGAATTTGAATCTTTTAAAAAAAATTAATAATATTAATTTCCATGGAAAAGATTAAAATCATTTAGAAGAAGCCAAAAAGTGTAAAATGGTTATCGCAGTGGGAATATCCATTAAAACTATATACATGAAATGAAACATTCCATTAGTGTTTTTTGAAGTATTTAAATAATTAAACATTATCAAAATATATGAAGGATTCATAAAAAAATATTAAAATAAAATATATCATAGAATGTCCTTGATAAAAAAATTATAAAATAAAAAGTAATTTTGTAAAACAATTTTGAAGAATATGAACATTGAAAAAATATACCAAATAAAAAAGGGAAGGAATATCAGATCTTATTTTAAATATTACAATGATTAACTCAATTTCCAAAGATAATAAACCTTTGAAGAAATTTAAAATGCATAAATATTAAGATAATAAAGAAATATATATTGTTTATGAAGAATATAGTATATTATTCCGTCGAATAAAATATAACCATCCAAAAAAATGTAATCCTCGAATAAATTCATACAACTTTGGTATCACATAAATTATAACCCCTTGAATGTGTAACTTGAATTGATACAATAATCATCTATAATGAAAAATAATATTTATTAATAATAGTACAAAACATTAAGTAAATGTAAAAACCCACTTGATTTATGATTATAATGTGCTTTAATGGAAATGGATTTTTTTGGTTAATCCTAGAATTATTTGGATAACTAATATACTGATATTGAGGTAGCTGAGTTAGTTGGATTGTTACCATATAGTATGTGCTAACTGTGGAGTACTCAATGTGAAGGGGGATGTTTCAGGGTTTTTCTTCAACTATATACGCTAGAGATCAGGATCGTGTGACTTGTCACAGAAAATTCAGAGATATATTTCATAGAGTATTCACACTATTAGTCAAGTTGTGAAGGAAACCCATGACATGGGGTTTTCTTTGATGTAGATATCACGCTGTTGGAGAAAATTTTTTCAAACTGTAATACCAAAATATGTGACCACTATTTTAAGGGGTTCATTACAATATTCACCATTTTATTTTTTTAGTCATAAATATATTCTTCATCCCTCTTATCTATAGCAAATCTTAGATCGGGAGATTCTTTTCCTTCAATCCCAATGGATTTTGGGTTTTTCCACTGTCTGATCTTTAATTAAATCATCTTATAGTGCATTAGATCCCTATCGATAAGTTATCCACTACTCATACTTCAATTTCATGTTTCTCCTATCCATTGATTCAATATTTTTGTTTCAGCTTATATTTTCCAAGTTTAGGTAACTAGAAAATTCATATGATATCCTTCATTATATCTTTATTCAAGGTTCAATACGTTATGAGGAGAGCGCTTTGAACCTAATGTAGCTGGTACATAATAATTCTATCATGATTATTTATATTATGTTGTACGACATCATGGGAACACTAGGTCTATATTGTGACACCTCTTAATTCATATTAATATTCATATAAATAGTTTATCATTATTAATGTGGACCTAAATACTAGAGAGTGAACTCTTAGGTTGTTCCCCAGACATGATCGACCCCTATGTGTGTGTCCTCCCTTGATAGCCTTTCCACACTCTAC
This sequence comes from Viscum album, assembly GCA_963277665.1. NCBI lineage: Eukaryota > Viridiplantae > Streptophyta > Magnoliopsida > Santalales > Viscaceae > Viscum > Viscum album. Next base: position 138,721,495 of record OY728131.1, read on the forward strand.
CAATAATTTTTTAACTAACTTTTACATGGGTATTGATAGAGAATAAATGTTTTCAAGGTGTGAATTGTGTCAAAAGAAATTGTATCCCATGGGTAAGGTACATAAAAATTATTCCAATAGTGCATTCCTAAATTAAATGTCTTTGGAATCATAATTAAAAATATTATATATTCCATGACATGTCAAATGAAAAAAATTGTGATAGCTGAGCCATTACCTCCCACTTATAATGGTAGAAATAATTGGATCTTTATGGGATTCCTTGGACAGAATTATAATGATTTATAATTAGTTTTTAATGTGAATTATATAAACGACGGGGGAAATAGTATTTATTAATTGGAAATACTGTGAATTTAAATTTCCTCAATGTGGGAGATACCGGATCCCTAGGGTAGACATTGTGGATTGGCATGAGGGCTAAATGGTTCAGTAAGGCCATGAGTGATAATTTTTCCCTTATGTGTTCTTCTTGTGATCGGATTTGATGGTTGTTACACACTATGCCAAATGTTATACAATGGATTCCATTTATTGATTTACGTGGAAATACATCTATAGTATTTTCTATACAAAGTTACCCTGGAGTGTTAAATTTGATTCCCTCTGGACCACATTGTATGGGCTCATGATACATCAACTAAAATTATAAATTGACCCTAAAATTAATGAAAATTAATGTTTATTTGATTTTCTAGGTAATCTTCTTCCCAAAGAAATCAAATTCTTAAGGATGGTCCTCCTCTTGATTATTTTTTATGATAACACACATTAGAATATTTAATACATGTATATGTTACAATATATAGAATCATAAGTATTGGGGCAAATAATATAGATTAAGATGTGTATCCCAAGGGGAACCCCGTCATTTGTAGTTAATTATTTATTCATTGCTACATATTTATATTTATTGCAACACTAATCATTTTTTATGCACTGAATATATTGAACATAACATCGTTTATGGTCACCTATTGAGTATATCTCACATACATTTAAGACCATCCTTAGTACCCAAGTAGAAATCATGCTAGCATGTATAGATAATTAGATGCATACTACTTTTATTGTTTGATTCTGATTTCTAGGATGTAGAATGAGATTAATGGACCAATCCTATGCTCATGAAGGTAGTATTAGAGATATTTTATCTTTTTGGTATTTTTATTAGCATGTATTATATATTTATATCACATGTATCCCATGTACACAAAAATTTATAGCGACATGATTATCAACATCATATTATATCTATTATTGTTTCATCTTCGAACTATTTACATTAATTGGGTTTTAAATTAATATTTTTGTTGCACCACTTCATTTTATTTTTCAACAACATACAACAATGTTATACCAGTTGGTTACACTATAATCAATAAGGGAACATTATCACGAAATAAAAACCATAGGATGTTTTTTCTAATAAATAACCTTTGGGGTAATGGGAGGTGTGTTGGAGTTATATTTCTAAAAATCTTGTGGTACCACAAAGTTTAATCCAGGGAAGGACCATGTAAAGTGGTATCAAAGACTCTTTTCCATTTTGTCTTATTGTTTTAGTATTAGACAAGAGACTATAATGCAATGGAATATGGTAATGATCCTCTTACAGGTAGATGATAACCCTCATTTAGGGGAAACCCTATTTACCTAGGATGGGGTAATGTTATTATTTATTACTAATATTATAGTTGTTTGTATTTCACAATTTGGTGACTTCCCTATGTTATGACATTACTGCTGTTGATATTTGCATGATGGAAATTATTTTACCCCGTGCCAAGGATAGGATATTTTATCAATTCATGCAACATAATATGCACCAATGGACTTATATGTCATGAGTTATTCCATTACATATCTATATTTTGGCATATATTTATATTATTTTATGTTCTTGTTGTGTGATATTAGATTATTATATAATTAAATTCAAAAAAAATTCATTAAGGGAGGGAATGATTGGATCAATTAACATGCCGACATCATTTTAATTTATGTTTAACCATATTTATTGATTAAAACACCTTGGATAAACCATTTATTCCCCAATTTTCCCAACAACTATTACATTAATATTCGGAAATAAAAATTAATTTGAATGCTGAATAGAGATTGTGATTTACAAATATTGTAATTCTATAAATTTGGAATGAATGTTCATTTAATAAATTCACTATATATGAACTTTTACATCCTCATATCAGACATAAATTTTACATTGTAGTAACATTACATGAAAGTTATAATTTCTAATGAGTATGGGAATTTATATATCTATAATTGGTGACACAATTAACAGGATTTCGGTAACTATATCAAAATAAATTTGAATAAATTTTAATAAACTAATGTTTTAAAATAAAATGGTTACCATTAAAGGGGTATTCTAGTGGGAAATTAAATGTTGTAGTCCAATTTAAAATATAATTTAAATTACATATATCGATACCTTTATTGTGTTCTGTGAGATCATGACATCTAGTTGACCTTAGTAGTTGGTAAAAGGTTCATTCTCCTGTAAACCTTATATGTCTCTTCACTATCACCCTAACATAAAATAAGAATCATGTACAGGGGAAAAATCAATATATTAAGGTTTTTTACCTATCTATTCCATCATTTTAGTTTCCCAACATTATATTAAATCTTATCATAAAAATGTTCTTTAAAATTATAGACCCAATTACACATTGAAGTTAGGGATTCATATGCATAGAGGGGTGATTACTAGGATTCATATGTGGTTGCACTAAATCAACTTATATCACATCCTAGAGGGCCACCAAATGTATATCATGTTGATCTTAAACAATGAATTGATTCTTGATTATGATATATTATCTATCACTTCATAAAATCTTTATATGTGTGGTATATGATCTACCCCAAATATGGTAGAGAAAACTAATAAATTCTTATAGAAACATCCTCCCACTTTATTTGGGATGGTGGCCCTTGGGTATCTGAGCCATGGATGGAGTCCATGCAGTTTATCTACACGGATTTGGAGACTCCTATAGAGTGTAGGGGCCTGTACACTTCTTATATGATATGTGATTCTACAAAACATTTGTGGGATGTCATCACCAGGGATGAATATCAATAGGGTATTATATGGTATGGCATCCAGATATCCTTTTATGACAAAATATTCCACCATAAGTTGTGAGATTACTACATGTGATAGTTTATGGACCTTTAATAGTGTTCAATATTAGTGATGGATTACTTGGATCACTTCCATGAGTTCAAATGTTTATCACTACCTCTTACCCGTGATGAGATGAAAAATGCATGGTAATTTGAGGATGGGATTGCATTCACCATCCAACCATAGGTTGAATTTTTTATATTAAATGCCATTTTATAAATATTTATCCCGACCCTCATCAGAGAGAGGAAGATGACAGAAGGTGGAAATGTGATCCAAGGTGGATTAGTTTATAAACACGGAGAAATGTTATATTGTATGAGGAAGCATCAACTTAAGGGTGCACATGGGGGAATTTCTGACCATATGAAGGACACAAATAGTATGGAAGTGTGTCACCATTATGGTATGATAATACATAAGAAATAATAGTGTACGAGGAACCCAGTAGAGTGTCAATATTATAGTAAGATGAGTCACCTTTAGTGCATCTGTTGAACATTTCCTCTTTATCTTATGAGATAGGATATGTGACAACACCATTTTATAGTATAGGATCAGTAGGCCCATGTTAATATGGGAGTTGGTATACTACTACTAGATTAGGCCAAGGGGTGAAAAATGTTGTGGTATTCAGACCTCTGATGTTCATATCTAGGAGAGCGCACCTGCACATGTTAGTCAGGTTTCATCTCTAGGCCATAGTTAGGACCATATTAATGTAGTACTATCTACAATATAGGAGAATTGTCTTGTTCATTATACTATACAAGGTAATATTCTGAAAACCATTACTTTTTTTATTCATTTTCTTATACAAGTGTATCAAATTTTTTCAAATCTGATGAAATTATGGAAATTATAGGCATTTTGATATAGTAAATCAGCATCGTTATAAACCTTGACATAATGTTAGGTGATTTATTAGACAGTATTAACCTTTTTATGGAGTGCCTCTATAGATAGGTGGGTACAAATTCCATTATAGCTTCTTTTTCCTTGACATAACTTTATTGGACATCATTCTTAGGGTGGAATGGATTTTTCCTTATTGATCCAATGTAAATTTCTGTCACATTCATGTGGAATTCACATCACCCAAGTTAATCACTTATATCTATAAGGGAGAATGATATTTCTAGGAGAGTTGATATAGACCTGAGCATCAGGGGATAGGTAAGTTGATAGCCCTTATGGCTAGCTACAATAAGAAAAATCATTGAGTGAATACTATGGAATTACCTCTAACGGTGGACTAATTTAGCGTCATCTACCAGGATTATTACTGTATTTTAAGTATATTGATAGAGATGGAGTTCACCATTAAACTATTACTAGGTGTATTCCAGTGTCCATTCCTCCGTACATGATAGGAAAACCTGAGATCAAGTAACTACATAATTTGATATAAGATCTAGAGTATATTATGTTTCTTACCCAAAACCTAACCATGGGGTTCACTTATCCTTTTCCCCTAAAAGAATGACGTAAACATAGGTATTGAATGAATTACATATAGTTGAAATATCTTATGAAAAATAACCAGTATTATAAGACTCAAGTTTTCACAGAGGAATGTCTTTATTTAAAAATGCTCATCTATTTCCCTATAATTCGTTACTTAAATGTTCAATCAAATGTTTGAGGGGCCTCATGGATGTTTCAACAATTTGGGGAATGATTGAAGGAAACCCATTCTAACCTTTGCATGGTTCATGGTTGGTGCATGAATATTTGAACTGAATGGGATCCCAAGTATAATAATACAACCATGGTGAGTGGAATTATTCAAGGTTTGGGTACATCTTGGCAAACCCTGTAGCTTAACTGTGCACCCCATTAAATGTTGGAAAATTTACTCTATTCTTATCTGATCATTTTTATATCCCATTTATATTTCTCCCTCATTTATTCCCATCTCAATCCTAGGGATTAACCAAATATACCCAATATTAGAATGGGTGGTTCTACATCAATTCATGGCTATTGGGAGCGTTGTTGGGTGTTGATTGAAGCTCTAGGTAACCCTAACACTACAATTGATTCCTTTCACAAGATTAGGGTTTATATTTCCTCAAATGTTCTTCTGAATCCCTAAGAACATATTTCCAAGAGGAACCTGTGATGGGGCTTCAAAGAGTGCTTAAATATCTATTTAAGTCTATGATTTGAAGTATTTCAACGTCAGATTCTAAGTGGGTGGTCTAAAAGTAATATCACTTAGTTATTAAGAGGATTTTCAATATAAGATTGGGTTCTTCTTTCCCCCTTACTATGATTGTTGTGATGTTAGTGATATTTGGTAATATGGTTGTCTAAATGATGAATCGATCCCCTCGTGATCCATGTGGGATGCATGGAGGATGACAAGATCGATTACGACCACCCATGGGGTGTAGTGACATTCTCGAATGAAGATTTTGGAAATGTTAAACATGGAATTGATGTGTGATAAATAGATCAAAGATGTACATGTTGATATGTCAATTAGAGTTAAAAGAGGAATATTGATTGATGTTTCAATACCTAGTTAATGTCACAAGGTGTCATTTTTCTATAAAATAATTGGTTATTAGAGAATAAAAATTTAAAAGTGTAATTTGGTGAAGATTCAAGGATTCTTAATGATGAAAAGGAAAGTTTGGATAAGACTTGTAAATTAGAAGGGGTGAATGGGTCCATTAATTGATGTGTTAAATTGGATAATGAAAAATAATTTTTAAATATGTTAAATGAGTTAATTGGATTAATGTGAACATGCTAAATGGATTATGAATTGTAAATAGAATGAATAAGTGGGTTATTGTATGTGGATTTAGGAATAGGTTAAATGGGTTAGCATAGGGGATCTATTCAGTTTTCTAAATGGGATAATGTAAGATAATTATTTACTATGATTAGTGATATGGGCATAAGAAAATGGAAATTGGTTGAATGAGATATTTCATATATATAGAAAATTCATTAATGGGTGATGTAATAATATTAATTCACTTGATGATTTTTATGGATTTTTAATTATTATGTTTGATTTTTTGAGTGTGGGTTATGATATGGTATATGTGTGGTGAATGGATAAAAAATCATGTAAACATGGCATAATAATGTGGTGTATTTACATGTGTTTCTACACCAATGGGTTAAGTTAGTCTATGGATCTAAACTCCACCCCAAACTAAATGGTTTAGGGAAGGGGATAAAGGATCTATTCCCCTAACGGTTTAATTTGATGATACAACCCAGACCAAGTCATCATGGAGAGTGTGATGTATTTATTTCAATTTGTCTACCCCTATTGAGGTATAGATTTAACATATTCCCATAGTCATAGTTATTGAACACCTTAAACACATGTGTAATTGATGTAACTTCCTATATCATGGAATACAAAATGAATGTGAACTAATAAATGAAAATGGTATAAGTAATGATATTAGAAATAATGATAAAAATGGTAAAAGTAAACATTGATAAATAATAGAACCAAAATTATTATATTATTTACCTTTTCATTTATTTCATACTATCATAAACAATCATCCAAGATGGGATATTTTTTACACATTGTTGGCGGTGTAATACTATGTAATACTCACACCATACTTGGGCACTACTGGGTACATAAGAATATTGAATGTTTGCAGCCAGGATAACAAAATACTCCCAACACTATGGGGTTGATTCGGGCATGGGATGTGCATGTTTGAGGTTCTAAACACTAATTCATTGTCGTTTTTCGAATTAATATGGTTTTCTTTATTTTCAGGTTTCTTGAAATTTTGGCAGTTCTAGTATGAATTGGCATATTTATTGTTAGATTATTGTTTTCACCCAATTTTTGGAGATGCATGATTCTGAATGTTCATTGGTATTTCATATTTTTTTCATTTATTTAATTTTTTAATCTTTTCTTCTTACTCTGGTAAAGATAGAATTCACTAAACCTATTTCATATTAGACACTCTCTGCAATTCAGAAAACTCCAGAATATGGAGAGGCACACTTGAGGTCATGTTGAAACACATCACAGGGAACCAGTTTAGGGGCTCTCTATTCTGGGAAGTTACGAAGTGGAATCTGAGCATGGTTCTTTTTTATGGTCTCATAATTTGGAATGAGATATCACGGAATACGATGTGTTGAGTCTTGTAAATGATCTCATTCATAGGAGTGTCTATCCCATGTATGAGGGAAACCCCGAAGTACAGAAGGTGGTAATTATTAGTTATATTGTGTGTTGTTTCACTGGAATTGTATTTCAGCTTTGGATGATGAAATTAGAGAATAATGTGAACATTTTATGTTATTTTTTTCATGGAATGAATCGAATGGGGATGCACATTCATGAAACCGTACCTGATCCTAGTCATATAGGTGGAATGTATCATGCTCTATATAAATGAGACGGGAGTGTGGGACATGGAAGTTCAGATAAATCATACATTCTTATAATATTTAAATAAAATGGTTCCTAATAATGATTCTGAAAAGGGTTAAATGGAATGAATATAAATTAATGATTAAATAATAGTACTCTTAAATAAATGATAAGAATGTGTTTAAATTTTTGGTAATGGTAAATTTAAAATATGTAATTGTGCCAAAATAGGAATATCTAAATTGTGATGGTAAAATGGTTAATGAATTATTATTAATAATGTTTTTAATGATGTAAAAGTATTGGTTGAAGTAAGTTTGAAAATGGGAAAGGTTCCTTAAGGTGACTAATTTTTATTATAAATATGTAAATGATTTAAAAGGAGGGTTTATATTGAATGGTGTGCACCCACAGTAGTCAGATTACACAATGATAACTAATACCCATGGTAGTGATGTTTGAAGGTAGTGTTAGAAATGCGATTATTCTAGTAGGGATTATTTATCTAGAGTGATTCAAATATGGAATGTACTGTGTTTTCAGTTGATATCTCCACCAGTTAAATATTTTCAATATGTTGTTGATGAAATTTTTTTGGCGTAACAATCAAAATAAAATAGGGATTTTTGAAAACTTTTTTAAATAGGATATCCTAAAAAGAAAAATAGGGGTTCTCCAAATGGTGAACATAATTATAAGGGATGGATTAATGGTGGAATTTTTTTGAGTACCAGTATAATTTACCCATTTATAGTACATATGTCACCCTGTGTTTGTGATTTGGGTAGTGATATTTCCCTAGGACGAGACCTTGATTATATGTTGGTAAAACATGATTGTTCTTGATGGGTATATAGATTGTTGTTTCATGTTATGATTTCAGTAGGGATATGACCGTGATTTTTTTATGTGTCTCTTGATAATGCGAAAGTGGTAACCCTTTTGGGTTGTTTGTGTGGGTGGTGTTCGTGATTTAAGAATTATTATCTTGATTGTGGAATCAATACAGATTTGTGATTGGTTATAGTTTAGTGACCCCTGTGGTTTATATCCTTACAAGAGGTGTTTTAGACCCATTAATATGTTGTTTTTACCCATGTTGTCTATATAGGTGCGAGAGTACTCTCGGAATCATAGCTAAATTAAAGGTTTTTTGTGTTCATTGGGAATAGTGTTTTAGAAAAAGGATAGGAGAACCACCTGTGAGGGATGAATTTTAGGGTGTTTTATGTGTATGACCTAGAGAGTGGACATGGTGACTTGTTACACTTAAACCTAGTTTCAATATTGGTATTGTTCAACCATCAAGAGTTACCTGTGAGATACTTTTCAACCTTTTTTGATATCTCTTGGGAATGGAGGGGTAAATATGGATATTTTGAGTTTTTATAGGATTATATTATTCGAAGAGGTCAAATTGATAAGGTTAATGGTTTTGGGAAGGTCTAAATTGAGTTTTGAAAATTAGTTTATAGTCATCGTAAAATCATTGGTGATGTCGGCGTCAGTTATCCAAATGTTTTAGGTGACATGGAATATGACACATGTGACAATATTTAGACATGGGATCGTTGTATATTGAGTTCAATCATATTTCAAAAAAAATTTATCGTAGTTACATGGTTCTTTCAGAATGTCACCAGTGTGATTGTAGTCGTTTGTGAGGTTGGAAGTAATGGTTGTACAATTTGGATGTCTGCCTCATCTGTTTAGATGATGACTGATGGGTCCTCAATGATGGTTTTTTGAGGATAATATAATAATGGATGATTATGGGCTTTATATTTTTGTTATTAAGGTTACACCTAAGATGAAATTTGTTACATGGTTGGGATTGATCACACGAATTGTTTGTTCATTGGGTGAGATGTTTAGAATATCATTAGACCATTGGGGCCAACGAACTAGAAGGAATAATCAGGAGAGTGAGAGGTCAATTGTCTTGGCTATAGTGTTCTTTGGCTCATGTGATCTATTATGGTCAAAGTGTGTTGCTTCATAAAGGGTTGTGGTCATGAGGACTCTTACATGGTATAGATGTGGGCACAGACAGGTAAGGCATGATTCCAATTGGGATGAGCTCCTATCATTTTCTTTTCCCCAAAGTAGGAATCATGGATATACGAGAGACTGTAGGTTTTGGATGGTATTGTAAAACATTGAGTTCACGTGTTAACTACTATGGTGGAACCAAAAGTACTCCAGTGATGTGGTGGAAGTATTGATGAAGGAAAAGTTTATCACAACTATAAGAAAATGGTTAGAGAGCATTGGTTATTATTGGTTGAAAATCAAACCTGAGCGGTGGTGGCTAAGTGTTGGGGATAGGTGTGTAGGAACAAAATCCTAAAATTATTTGAAGGTCATGGTGCCTCATTATGGTAGGTAACATTCTTGTTATGTGAATTCTATTATTGTTATTTGATTACTTCATGGTGTAAATTTAGTTAGTGATGATCATTTTCAAAAACATTACATCGTTTTACGTATGCTAATAAAGCTTTGGTTTTACACCAAGTGACTTAAATGTTTATGGGTTAGATGTGGGATATTGTGAAAGGTTACAATCGAGGAACAATATATATGGAGTAATATGATGGTATTTACAACATAGAATGTTTATGATTTATGTCATTAGGATGTATTGAGTGTCAAAAAATGTTGTGGGTGATGTTCAGGGAAGTATGGGATGGGTAGCGAGTGATTCATGTTTTTTTATCTAAGAAAATTTATATAAACACTATAAGTTTCTTGGTTTATATTATGATAAAAAATTGATCCATAGTTGTTGAAATTCATTAAGGAATGTGAGGCTAAAATACTCATAAGTTTGTGTGTCATATTTAATCATGGATGTGGGGAGATGAGCATGGAGATGATGGGGTGACTTTAGAATATCAATGAGAAACTTTTAAGGCACATGTTGGGTTCCATAGAGAGTCTATGTGGGATTTGGATGTGGTGAGTGAATGAACCATGTGTTGTATTCACACTTTGGGGAGTTCCAAATAAAACTTATGATGTTTGTTTTTGAGACTTTATAGGTAGTGGAAAGACCAGAAAATAGTTCATGGTAAGGGGGGATTGGTTCTAGATTAACATCCATAAATTAGACAGGGCATTTGGTAGGTGTCTTCTCGAGACATCAGAATGTATACAAGTGTGAAGGCACTTTGGAAATGTAATTAAATTCCATGACCACAATGATGTTGAGTGTCCAAGGATGAATCGACCAGGGATAACCTAATTATATTAAAAATAGGTACATAAAGGATGAGATTTAAACCAAATTCTATGGGTGTTTCAGAATGAAGAGTAAAATTTTATAATGGGGATGGGTTTTGGGAAGGAACATAATCAATCTAAGACAATGTAGAGTTGAAAATGGTAGTTTTATTTGGGATATTAATGGGTGTAGAGGATCGCTATAAGTTTTTTGGAAGGTAGTGTATGCCTTGATAGTAGATTTACCAGATGCCCGAGAATGAACTGAGTAGGTAGATTGATAATTATATTATTCCCACAGTTAGGAAGCATTATGGGTGAGTATAATGAGTAGAATGGAATCATTGTAAGGTGGGTGTTCATGGATAATCCATATCAGTTGGTCCCCCATGATTATGTAGAAATTATGGTTGTGGTAAGTGTGACCCACCTCCAGTTTGATGTCTGTAGTAGCAAGTGCCTTTGGGAAATGACTTTGTACTTGACTAGGGTGAATTTTTTCTTAATCCTTGAATAAATAGTGTCTGAATGTCCTCTTATGTGGTTTTAACAGTGAGGTTGGATCCCAATATAAGGATAATTACTTTTGAATGGTCGAGATCAGTGAGTGTGGAACACGTCAGGCAATTTATGAGGTTGAGTTGTGGTGATGGTGGTCCTTCTCAATAATGGGGTTCCAATCATTGTAAGATGGTTTGTGTGAGTTACATTACATGATGGAGATAACCAATGTATAAAATTGGTTTTTTGATGTTGAGTTTGGAGTTTCATGTAGGAAGTAATCGAGTGATTAACATTTGGGGGATTTCCCTAGGATAATAAGGGTTGGCTCATTTTTGATTGGTTGAGTGATTTGAGTGTGTAGATGTTCTTTAGATGATTGATTATGGAATGGTACCATTGGACCATGAGTTTTGGATTGATATAAATAATAATATGTGGTTGAAACTATCATTTTTTTCCTTCATGTGACTCAATGTTTTTTTAACCTTTATGTTTTGAAAACTGAGTGAAATGGAGCCATGTGATTCGGTTCATGAGTTTCAAAGAGGATCAGAACAATGTGGTGTTGATTGGATCTTCCACAAAAGTATTATGTGGTCTATGAATTTTCCTTATGCTACGTTTTTTTTGTGTTTTCTATGCTCCCTATGGAGTTCTAGTGATCAATGTGTGGTGTGAGGATGATATGTCCTTAAGGATCATGTTGGACATCTTTTGGATCACAATATTAATGTTTTTGTGAGCTATGTTTGAACCTTGAAGTAGAATGTATAGAAGAAAGGTATTTTGTGGATGAAACATGGAAAAAATAGTTTGGTGTATGGTCTATGTGGCCCAATCTTTTTTACTTAAAATATTATTTATTCTTGAGAAGAGTGGCTCAAGGATGAACTTTAATAAAGTGGGGAGGTATCAAGACCCCAGTTTTCATGGATCTAAGTCCTCATTTTAAAAAATTTTCTTAATGAAGTAATAATTTATTAATTAAATGTTCATCATGTGTTTGAACGGCCTAGGAGGTGTTCACTAGGTTTAGGGAATGAAAGGAAGGAGAATCAGTCCATCCTGTGAAAGGCGTACAATTGGCGATATATTATGTAAATGGGGTGACCTCTCTAGGCAAGCCATGAAACCACTTATATTGGAATTATACATGCTTATCAAATGGTTTCACATATAATGTTGGTTTCCTAGGTATCATTTTGATTCAATATCCCTCAGATAGTGTCTTTCACCTGATTCGCTAATGGTTTGGAAAACCATATAGGCAAACCATGCACCCCATTAAAAGTTAAAAAATTTGAAATTTTTCTATCTTAGTATTTTTATATACCCACATTATTTCTCCCTCATTTCTTTCACTATCTTCCCTATTGAAAGACAAATCGACCCAAGCATCCCAAGGGTGGATCTCTATTAATTGTTTTCCATTTGAGTGTCATTGTCTACAAATTGAAGCTATAGGTAAGTCGTACACTCCCCTTTGCTTCCTATTTCTGAATTAGGTTTTGATGTTCCTACTATATTCATCTAAATTCCTAAACACCTTTTTTTCTAGTGGAATCCTTGTTTTGGATTCAAAGGGTGTTCAATTATTAATCTACGTTAATTATTAATAATGTGTTCATCATCATATCCAAGATAGGTGTTCTACAAGTTATATCCCATAGTTTTCATATGGATTTGTTTGTATGAGATTGGGTTTTTATTTCTCCTTGTTGAAACATTGGATCCATTTTTGAAATTTGGTAACATGGGTTCCAAAATGATGAATTAAACCCCTCATTATCTCTATAAGAATCATTGAGGATTATTAAACTGATTTAGGGCTACCCATGGGGTGCATCGACATTATATAACCTTGACATTGTAATGATAAACATAGAAATCTGGTGCTACAAAATTGATCCATGATGAAAAGGTTGATATGTTAATTTGAGTTAAAAGAGGAATATTGGAAGATATTTCTTGGTTTTTAAAATTTTACAAGGGGTTTTTTGGGAAAATGTAATTTGATTTATGATACATGGAAGGTAAAAGGGTAATTGGTTGATGGTATAAGGATTATGAGTGATAAGTGTGATAGTTGGTGTAAGACTTGTACACATAAATGGGTAAATTGGTCAAGGGTTAAAATTTGAAGGATATGTTAAGTGGGATAATAAATAGAGATTTTAAAACCAGATAAATGGGTGAATTGGATTAATATGACAATACAGATGTCTTTTAAATTTCACATAGATTTCATAAGTCAGTTATTACATATAGAAAGAGTATTGTGTTTAATGGGTTAACATATTGGAACTGATGATTATACTAAAGTGGATATTGTATGGGAATAATTTTATATTCTTAGTAGCCTAGGAATAAAAAAATTGAAACAGTTTGAAGGGGATATGTAATGTAAATAGAAAATGTGTTAATGGGTTACAGAATAATATTAATTCCCATATTTATTTTTATGGTTTTTAATAATTATGACAAATTATTTTGAACTGGTTGTGATATGGTAAGTGTTTTGTGAATATTTGAATAAACAGGTTCACGATTATTATTAGTGTGGGGTATTGTTTTGAGGTTCTATTCTCATGGGTATAGTTAGAATGAGGCTCTAATCTCCGGCCCAAAATTCAGGAGTTAGGGAAGGGGATAGAGGATATATTACCATTACAGTTTCATTAAATGAGACAACTAGGATTGAATATTATAGCTGAGTGTTATTTAGGTGATATAATGTGTTTTCCCCTAGTGAGATAGGTACTTGGATTAATCCAATATTCACTGTGATTGAATTCCTTAAAATAATGTGTAATTAATGTAAATTCATAAACCATTGAAAACATGATGAAAGGGTATTAATAACTGAAAATGGAATAAGTGAGTATATTATTAATTATGAGAGAAATAGTTAATGTAAATATTTTAAACTAATTAATCATGAATTTTAATTTTTATTACCATCTCATTCATTTAATACATTCATTTACTATCTTCCAGGACTGGATATTTTGTAGATGTTGTTGGTGGTGTCCTACTGAGTTGTACTCAAACTCTACTTAGGTGCTGCTACGTACCTATAAAGATTTCATATTTTCATGTCATGACAAGAGAAAAATCTCTATGTTAGGAAGTTCAATCAGACTTGGGATGTGCATGGATGAAGTTCCAGACTCATTGTTAGTATCATTTTCAAAATTCATCTAGTTATCTTTATTTTAAGATTTACTATAATTTTTGGCTCTCCTAGCATGGCATGGCTTATTTAATGTTGGATAGATATTTTTTCCTTGTTTTGGGATATGTTAGACTATTCTTTTTCATTTTTATTTCATGTGGTTTCTGTTATTTAATTTTTTTTTTGTTGTCTCTTAATCACATAATGAAGGTATATTATCCCAATGTGACTTATTTGACCTGCATTTCTAGTCAAAAACCTGTGATATATGAGGATATCCACTTAATGTCATGTGGTGACTTGGCCCAAGGCACCAGTTTAGTGACTCTCAAGTCAAGGGATGTTATATTTATCCATTACCATGTATATAAGTCCTCTTTGACAATCTGTAAAATGAAACTGATTTCTCTAAAATTGGTTTGAGGTCTGGATACCATATGGTACATGTCAGACCATATGACATACCATATACACCATTCAGAAGTAGGTGCATAGTTTATGAATATCAGGTTATTCTATTCAGCATTACGAACATGATGACGGTCTTTATGGATCTGATGAATTTGGTTTCTCACTTGTACCTATATTCATTTATGGTAGACTTTATGGATGAAAAGATGGTGTATTCTCTCACATGAAATGACCATACTAACCATCTTGAGATTGTTTCGAATAAACTGATAGAAAACCAGGTATTTAAGGAGCTCATATATTCATCTTTTGGATTCATAAGGATCACTTTATTAGTTATATCATTAAAGATAATGGAATATCAGTTGGCCATGAGATGATGTGATCTATGGTATCAAGGGACCTACCAATGAATTTTTTTGAGAAACATAGTTTCATGGCGATTGATGGATATTACAGGTGTTTCATTCAGTATTTTTCATTCATAGTATCGCCTCTTACATTCATGACATAAAATGGTGTGAAATTTGAATGGTTAGATTCTTATAATAAAACCTTTTTGCAATTGAAGTGAATATTATCTTCAGTATTGATAAAATATTTTCTAGTGTTGGATAATAAGATATATTGTATACAATGATTCATCAAGAAAAAGGAGAAGATAATTTTAGATGTAGGGAGATCAATTCCTAGTATACATTTCATTAATGTCAATACCTCATGATCAAAATTACCGAATGCATGACCTTGGCCTAGAAGCCACAGTTTTTTCCTTATGTTGTTGGAGGCACTATATATTTTGTGACTAGTTCATTGTTTTCACAATTCAAAAAATTATCAAATACATCACCACCTAGTGAGATATGAATTTTACGCATTGAAGGTTGATAGAATATCCATATGCATGAAATTGTGACCATTCTTATACAATTGGAATGGATAATATAATTGATGGAAATGTGAGTTAGAAGACTTAGACAGAGGCCATCTAGGAAGCTAGCAATGAGTGGTAGTTGATGGATTTTTTTGGACATGCACCTGGGGGATCAATAATATCATTGGCATATGGTTTCAACATCTGTATGAGTGAATCCTTCCATTCTAGTGTGTATTTGTATGCGACATCTATCTGATCCTATGGGAATCCTCTTGAGGAAGAGTGCCTCATACGAGAACATGCCACCTGGTTGGGTTTATGATGAGAATGATATCATTCACTTCTATGTTTATGTGGGGTGACTAATGATATATAAGTAGATACAATTTACGAATATCATTCCTCTCTTGGTGAATTTGACTATAGATTTACCATGATTTTCGAAGACATGCGTCATTTGTATTAGGGATTATGTTTTAAGAGTGATATTGTAGTTTTCATTATGAGGTGTTCTTCCTATCATATGTTAAATGTGGGGAACAAGTAACCTAGTGGACATTTATTTCCTCTATCATATACTCTTTGTTAGTGGAATGACATCACGATGTATTTCATGATCCTATTACCAAGAGTCCCTCGAGGTAGTGATACAGTATGGTTGATCATCGATAGTTAGACCAAGGTCGCACATTCCAAACTAATCTGGGTGACCATCTCAATTGATGTGATTGGGAGTCTTTATATTTGTGAAATTTGGATTATTTATTGTATTTTATGATCTATCATATCATAATGAGTTTCCTGTAACACACCACGATTATAGAAGGGGCTTCAATAGGAACAATGATCATATGTTCTCTTGATTCAACATTTCACCCACAGATCGAAAGATTGTCTGAGTGGAAAATTTATCTATTAAAGGAAATGCTATGATCTCTTATAATTAATTCTATATGTTCATGGGATAAACATATAATTCTTTTTGAGTTTCCCAAAATAATAGTTTTTAGGAAAGGATTATGATGGCTCTATATGATCTCATTAAGGGTATGTCGTTCTAATATAACATCTTCTAGTTAGAGGTTGATGAGTTTTCACTACTACAACATCATCTGTTTTATGATACAATGAATCAATTAAATATGATTCAGAATCATACTATTATAACTAATTTCAAAAAGAAATATTATAATGATCATCATCTTATAACTCTGGAGAAAGAGTTGGGATGATAGTTATCTGTGTGTGTTTCACCTAAATTAGTTTGTAGTTTTATTTAGAAAAATGTAAAGCTATCACCACATTATGTCAGGACTTTAGATATAGTGGATAATTCTATGTTGATATCCTATTAGTTATGGGTACCTCATCTGTACTATTCCATTCATGAAATCTTCCATGCCTCGCTGCTTCACCAATATTATTATATACTATATCATTTTTCTGATCCTAAGGACATTGTGATGGTTCAACATGCATACATCGAAGAGAATTTGATATGTATCACTGATAGGAGAACAAAGGCTCTCTAAGGAAGGTCAATGACACTGGTCTGCATTTTTCTGTATCAAAACCATGTATAAGATTAGACTTGGTTGTGGGAGGATGATGTACATGAAAATGGATAGAACGTTTCTCAAAAAATGGATTTCAACCAAAATAATGGAAACTTAGTGATGATCTATTTTAAATAATGAACGTTACAGAGTCATGGATTTTAAGAGATGCATGAAAACTCTATTCACATTGTAGAACATATACATTCCGTATTATAATACAAACTAATTTCCAATGAATGATTTTAGTGATTATAGAGATTTATTGAATTTTAAATCTATAGAGTTTATTGATGAAGAGTGGATATCATAGATAGAATATGTATAGTGCTATCTGAGTTACTCAAACATGGGGGAACTCGGGGTACAGTAGTAGGAATCATTGTTTAAATGAAATCATGATTGATAGAGGATAAGAACATGTGAATTGTCTCATATAAGTCATTGATCCATTTTTCATGGATAGTACATGGTTAGACAAACTATGTGGGGGGGTGGGGGTTTCCTGTGTTGTAGATGTTAAATGATTGAATCATAGTTTTTTCAAGAGCTGGTCAAACCGTGAGACCTAATTTCTATGGGTAGTTTATAATTTTTTTATAGTTATATTTTTAATCCATAAATTATTCCACCCACTTTTGTTTCTATTGGACCACACATCTAGAGAGTTTTTTCCTCCTCCCCCTAAGTATTTAGGGTTGTGAATTAATCGTATCTCCAATCCCTTCTATGTCAGGTGTCTTCCACCCCTCTATGAAAGAATTCAAGTCATTAAACTTATGTTTTTGGGTTATCTTTCCCTCTTTTGTAGTATTTAGGTGCAAACTAATTTTACACATTTTTATGTAATTGGATTATTTTTTGATATCTTATATTCTATCTTGATTATAGTGTTGACACAGAACTTGGATAGCACTATGAACCTATGGTACATGTTCTAGTTTCCTTTAAGTATTTTATAGTATCCATAATCATTATGCAAACTACATCTCTTCTATAATTCATATTAAATGATTATTATAATTAATTTAAATGGAATATCATTCATAACATGTACTTAAAAGTAGATTATCTCCTCTACATACATTCTCCTTGACATGGGATAGCCCTATGAGTTTTACCTTCCTTGATAGCCTACCTAACAACTTCCTTTAATTTTTTAACCATCTATAAGGTGTATGTTTCTATATAATAAATGCTTTCATCGTTTTAACAAATTCATGGGAATAGTTATGACTTGTGTTAGGAACCTACATTTTATTCCATAATTGAATAACTTAACTAAATATTTTGGATATCTTTATTAAAGAGGTAATCAGTTCCATGACTAGTTAAATGAACTGAATTCTGATAGTAAATCCATTAACTCACATGGAATCCTAGATAAATATGTGAATCCTTATTGGATGCCTTAGGTGGAATAATTAATATTTATAATTATATTTTCATGTGGATTATATACACATCAGAAGTGATACCAATTATGTCAGGGATGAGATTACTATGTGTTTACAATACCACAATGTTGGTGATACTAGAACACTAGGTTATAAACTATAGAGAGACTTAGTTTCATGATGTTTAGACCAGGTCATGATTGATATTGATCCCCCAAGTGAGATACTAGGGATGGGGCCATAGGATTGTGACATTCCATGAAAAAGTGATATAATGGATTAAATTTATACACCAACATGATAAATCTAATATGGTAGTGGGGATTTATAGTTCCCCAAGAGTGATACTTGGTTTTTTTTCAAATATCCATGGACTAGATTAGGTTTCTTATTAATATATTTTAAATATGACTTTTAAATTAATTTGTATGAATGTGGGACTAAATTTATTGGGATGAGTCCACCATGATAAATCACATTCCTGGGGGATGATCCTCCTCTTGATGTTTATTTATGATAACTCACTTTAAAAAAATTTATAATTTCATGGGTTACCTAATTCAGATACATCTTACTTTGGTCGAAGTAGGTAGGGTTAGTTGTGTAACCCGAGAAGAACCTATACTGACGTAGTAAATTATTTATCTATTACGTTGCAGTTATATTTATTGGAACACATACAAGATTATATGAACTGGATATTTTGATCTAAACAATATTAATGGTGTCCTACTCAGTATATATCATACCATTATTGGTCCACCTTTGGTCCCCAAGAATACATCTTGGATTCATGTATAGATAATGGGAAGAAATCAGTTTTTGACGTTCAATCTTGATTTCTAAGATGGGGTATGGGAGAAGAGGACAAAACATATACTCATGATTCTGGTAGTATCATTTTATGGTATTTTTTCTATTTTTATTACCATATGGTATATGTACTAATTCTATTATTGATGTGTTACATTACTTGTTTCAGCTATATGATCATAATTATAATCTTTTATCCATTATTGATTCAACATCCACAATTTTAAATTTATTTGATGTTAATTTCTTATTTCTACTACTGATTATTATTTTCTATTTATACTACTTACCAAAGTGATATACCAATATGTTACTCTCTAATTAATGAGGTAATAGTCTCCCCACATACACACCCTACACCCTCACTACTAGTCGACATCACTTGGCTTACGAGGACGCATGGTTAAGGTCTTCTATCCACCCGTCCTTGGCCACTTCTAGTTTATTTTTGGGAAGGGATTCTATAATTAATAAATGCATACCCTTTTTAAGAGAAAAAAAAGGTAAATACATACTCCAAATAAAACTAAATAGGTGGATAATACCACATATGTATCAATGGATTTGAAGTTGTCTTAAAATACCTTATAATGACATATCATTGAAGTAATAATTAATCAACAATGTAATTTTGCGTGGAAAATATAATTCCACAAAAAAGAAGGAATGAAACATAATACATAAGAAAGTTAATTTAACACATATCCAAGGAATATAAGAGATAATTAATTAGAAGTTTAACTCAAATAAGAAAAATTGATTTATCAAATCCCGATATAATGACCATAAAGTTGAAGTGATAGTTAATCACTGAAGTGGTTATTTGGATAAAATCGAAGTCAAAATAAAACAAGTATAAAAATTCTATAATATAATAGAATGATACTAAAAATATAATCATATAATATCAAGTTCAATGAATAAGTAATATAACCTAATGAAAGGATATTTTGTAATGAAATCCCTTAGAAAGACCATATCATTGAAATGAAAATTGGTCAGTGAAAAGATTATGTGTAATAAATTTAAATCCACACGAGATAAGTGTAAATAAAAAATAAATGAATCAAATATAATTTCACACATACTATTTATATAATGGAAAAAATATGTGATATAACCCAATGAAATAAAATTATGTTAACAAACCCCATGCTTATAGTGACCTAGGCTTAACAAACATGTATATTATATAATTTTGGATGATTATTCAGTAAGTTAAAATAATACATTCCAGAGGACCAAAATAGTTTAGCGTCATTGAAAACATGTAAACCAAACCATTTATCCTAGTGAAATATGATAAATATCTTCCATATAGATCTCCACCTTCAGTAATTCTACAGAAAACATTTCTTCATGACCTAGGGAAGGAAACATATGAAAGGTGTGAGATCGAATGCTCAGTAAGGGTAAATAAAAGAGATATGTAATCATAATCATGTGCATAAGGGATTGATAACATGATCATGAAAATATAAGATGAAACCCTACATATAAGAGATCATATACATGAAAAATGGCACAAATAATGGATGTTCATAAGAAGAGAATCATAAGGAAATATATAACTTATGATAAGATAGACTAACATATGAATAAAACATGGAATTATAGTGGAAAAATAAGAATATAATTACATTTATAGTAGCTAATGTATCATATCCAAGACCATCATAGTAGTATGGGTTCACTCCCTATAGAATCCTAGTTGCCATAATTCTCTCCCATTACTATCTCTGTCGAATGAGTTCAATCCTCGTAAAATCTTACTATTCATGGTTCACTCCCATGACCATCTTATTAGTCAAGGTAAACTCCCATGACCATATTTTTTTATCTAATTATATATAAATATTTAAACAATGCATTGGAGGAAGATATAGGTCCCACCCATCTCATTATGAAATAAAACATACATATTCCACAAGATCATTAAAAATCATTACATAACCCATGGAATGAAATTTCTATCATATATATTTTAATATATATTTTCCAATAGAAGATATTGGATTCCTAAACATTTTATCATAAACATATCCCATGAGATTAAATGGGTTATAAAATCATATGACCCATGAAAGAGAAACATGATTCATAAACATCATTTCATAATAAAATAATCTATTCAGTGATATAATCTGAATGGAAATGTTGAATTATTTTTTCATAAATTCATTATTAACCCAAATGGATGTTATCATAGATGGAATATTTTTTTGAAAGATATCTTAAAAAATTTTAATGAGTTAAATATCATTTCATCTTTGAAATTTTTTTATAACATAAAGACTTTATGATGCCTTTTTAATTTAAAATAACATTGAAAAAATATACATAAGATTTTAAAATAGTAATATATTATTAAAATACAGTTTCCTAGAAAACTATCTTTAGTGATCTTTAAAGATTGTTTCAAAACAGTTTTGAAATCATATTTTAATACATGTTCATTGTATACAATAGATCTCTGACCCAATGTGAGAGACTGTCAAATTTTACTTAAAAATATTTCCTTATTCACCAAAGAGTGTTAAAATGGAACTAATACAAGAGGATGTCTTTAATAAATAGAGAATAATGAAATTTTTTGTTGTTCTTGAGAGATGGATCATAATAATTCATCAATTTAAGAATAAACATACTCCATCTCGAAAAGCATTGCTATTTTCTCAATAAAATCTTATAACATTATAACATGGAATCATACTCTCCATGTAAGAAAATTAAATTTCATAAATCCTAAAATATCATTAATATAAGGATACTAATTATATAACATAGAATAATATAACCCTCAAAAATGTGTTTATTACATAATAATGAACGAGTCTCAAAAAAGGAATATTGAGACGAATCTGATCAACTAATTTGATAAATTTTGAATTATAAACCCCATAAATGAAAGGTCATAAAATGTATATTTGAATACCAATATATTTAATTATCATAATCATGGTATTGAATCATAGTCAGTACATAAACCATACAAAATTAATTATTGGCGAATATAGCTTTTATTTCATAGAAATTAAATGTGAGATAAAATACACTTACCTTGTGTCCCGACTCTCTTCGTAATCGAACAAGTTTCCTGTATAAAAAATAATTTTATAATAAATCATTTAAAAAATTATATTATTATATATAATACCATATATGTTTTGACTGTCGTGTTATATTGTGCTCTGTTTAAAGAAATTGTGTTAAGGCTTCACTTCGGGTAATATTTGATTTTTTCTTTACATGTGACTTAATTTGATATATCATTGGTCATAAAATTATATCATGATTCAACAAATTAAATAATTATATAAATATATTTTATATCAATTTTATTAATGTGATAATAATTTATTGTATAAATAATTATGAAATTGAATTCATCATTTATGGATATGATAAGTTGTAAGTACCCATGAACGATGTTTCTATTTTAATTTTTATATAGAAAGAAAGTATGTAAATGAAATATATATAAGTTAATATTTATATATCATTATTGTAGTAGAATTATTATATCATTCATATCATATAATATCAATAAACCCATCCTTAATATATTCCATGTGGTGTGGGAATGTATCACATCACTTTGAGTGGGCGGTAGTCCATACTAAATCAAATGAGATCATCGTGTTAAAATAAATTGGAATGTAAAAAAGTATTTGTGGTTAAAAGGAATAAAGAAGATTCAGAACATAATAAATATTATTTATTACATATATAGATATATTTTTATCAAAATGGAATCCAAGATTGTTGGTAAAAGAAAAAATGAACATTCATTGTTTTTTGAGGCATTAGTTCCCCATACATAGAAATAGTAGGTTCAATATCTATTAAAAGGGTGAGTCTGTAAGTGTGGTTCATACACTCATAATAACACAATAATGGTTTATTTAGGACACCTTCCTATCATATAATATGGGAATAAGTAGTTTTAAGGGGGTTTTGAATGAAAATAATGGAATAGATATTGAGAGAAGATGTTACCTCTTGATCGGAAACTCCTTTGGGTTTGTCCCAAAAGGCTTCCATGAGATTCCTTATTCCGAACTTAAGGCTTATTAGAAAAAGTGTGGGAATTTTAAAGGATAAATTTTATGGTTTTGGCTGATTCAAAAGGATTTATAAGAGTGAATATAAAATAATTATAAGTTCCCTTTTATAAGATTGGTGGGGGGAACTTTTAGAAAAGCATAAAATATTAATTTATAATAAATTTATTTTCAGTTTCGAAGTGATACAATGTGATTTATATTGAGGATAAGATGAGGATGATTTTTGATCCCCACAAAAATGAATTTTATATATGTTTATATTGTAAAAGTAACTATATATTTTGGATGTAACCCTTAGTAAAATAGATTAACTGTTACCCTATCTTCTTGTATTTTTACACTATATGGTTAATATAGTTAATATAAAATAACAAAAGAACCCAAATTGGATAATTAAAAGAATATTTTAAATTATAAAAGATATTTTTAAGATCATTAAATTTTTATGAATTTTATATCATTTAATAAAATAGTATTTATTTTATGACATCATTTATTCCAATTTTAATACTATTCAATATGTTCATTTTTAAAAATATCAAATCAACATGATAACTTCTAACCAATATAGAAAAATATTTAACCATAATTTATACGTTATCAATAATATTTATTTATTTCATTTGTTAAGTAAAATTATATTTATTTTAGTATTTTTAATATCATTTATTTGATATCTTGATAAATTAAAAAATTATTGCATCAATATTATAAAAGACATTAATTAAGTTATTTAATAAAAAAAATTAAAAAAATATCAATATGAATAAAAAAATTATTTCATTCAAATGGAATAAATATAGTTGAATTTATCTTATGTATAATTCAATATAAAAAAAAATTTATTATTAAATTTTTTAAAATGATGATTTTAACTCTTCTTTAAATAAAATAAAATAAAAATCCTAATATAACAAAAATGTCTTAAAAATGATCATATTTACTAGATTATGTTGATTTGGGTCTAAATAGAAATATCCAATGAAATTAATACTAGTGTTTGGGTACTTTTATATTACTATAATTTCAATTTTATCTTTAATTGCACTATTTATCTTTAACCGCGGTAAATAAAACTCAAAAGTTATTATTCACCAAAAAAAATATTTTCATCATATTTGACTACATTTTTCACACATATTACAACCACACATTTCAGTTTTTCATAATTCAATTCATATAAGAAATAAAATTATGTTTACTGCTAATCTTGCAAATGTGGTTGGAAGGCTAGTAAAATAGACGTTCAAAAGTTAAATAATTTTTTATATGTAATTATTTTATAAAAATTATAATAATGAATTAAATTGGATTAATATATTTATTTTTTATCAAGTTTTTCATTAATATAAATTTAATATAACAATAATTATTTTATTGAAAACGTCAGTTTTTAACTTCTATGTAGTATTTTTTCACAATTCATGAAAAATTGACACATTTCCAAAAAAATTACAAAAAAACCCATAGATAATTTGGATATTATGAATTAAAAAATGATTTATATTTAATCATGTTCAATTTAAAATAGTGTATAAATGTAATTTTATAATTTTACATAGAGGGACTGGAAAAACAGTTCATTTGATAAAATAGTAGTTTCAAACATTATAGACATTATGAAAAAATGTATTTTTTATTATCAAAAAAATTATAAATAATATTTAAAAATTATTTAAAAATTTTAATAAGAAATGTTTAATTTCAATGTTATAAATATCTTATTTATATAATTATAATATTAAAATGTTTTGTCACAAAAACTCAGTCTTGCGTGTAACGTAACCCAACTCAGTGTTGTGTGTAATGAAATCTTTAATTGGCGTTGTTTATAACATAATCCAAAACATAGAGATATTATATAATAGAAAATATATATTTATTGTTATCTGATGTGAAAATATCAAAATATTAAATTAATTTGAAAAAATAAAAAATATCACGGTGTTACATTCTACCCCATTAAAATTTATTTCACCCTTATAATTTGTATGGGTAATCAATGATTTAATAAATTAATGTTTATTCATTTAACCCCATATAGAAAAAATGGATAATAATTTAAAAAAAGGAATGTTAAGAACATAACATCTAGCTGATGTAACACATTATTGGGTTTCCACATAGTAGAACATAGGTGTTAAGTGAAAACATTGATATGGAAGAAAATTTGAACTCTCAATTTTTGATGGAGAGTGATAGAGAAGATCATTTAGAGAATGTTCATGACTATAATCTTGAAATCTAAGATGTTCTAAGGGACCATATGATTAATCATATAAGATGGTACTAGGATACAATTTTTGGTTTTCTATATACTTTTCTAAATGATGAATAACATGAGAAGAAACCCTTTTTTGATTTCAGAACAATCCCATTGTAGGTTGTGCCTTTATCAATTTCTACATAATATATGATTCAATGAAACAATGTTTAATTTTATCATCATCAAGTGTTAGGAGATAAAGCGATCCATAAATAGAATTATAGTTCATTCTATATGTCTTTATCACAAAAAAATGTTAGCACAATTAATCAAATATTCTAAATAAATATATAGTGAGATTTACATATTCTACAAAAATACCATGTGATGTTTAACATAAACATTCAATAAATTGGGAGCCTTACAGTCCTTTTAAAAGATTAAAATACAAAACTGTAGAAAAAGGTCCACTAACTCAATTTAACTTTTATCCCACATACATCATAGTGTATCTATTGTTAGTCACACTACAAAAATGTGAACAATTTCATCATCTAATCTCTTTATTAAAGGTAGTAACATGAATTACAATATATAATTATTGAAAACACATGTGTTTTCTTATTATTATGTCTAAAATGTTGAAAATTTCTTCCATGATAGCATAACCCACATGTCAACAAATGCTTACTTAGTTCTAAGTTAAATTGCATCATCCATTTTACTTTTTCAAAACCAACCCATCATTAATAAAGTATCATTATCTCAAAATCATACTAATATTAAGTGTTATCCTTCCCTTAATCATATATTTATCAAAAATAACACATTATTACCTCAATCACTTTTCATTGTTACTGATACCATTCAACATATGTTCCTAAATCCTTTAGTAAAAACTACAATAGATCAATGCAACAATGATTCATTATTCCATAATACCATAAAAGTAATTCATCAATATTTTTCATGATTTGTAATACAATAAAAATCAATTACTTCATCCTAGATACTTTAAAATGGATGCCTCATCCTATTAAATAAACCCTATTTCTTTTCACATTCCGTATTTTGTCCCTTCATCATTAACAATGAAACCATTACATGCACCACATTTCTAGTTCCCATCAAGCATTTTCCTATTTGAAAATTGGGTTATAATATAACGGTGTACTCCACACATAAAACACATAACCTTTGATGATATCATAGGTAGGACAATATTCTTATCAATTCTATTAATTGTTCTATTCATTTTTCCCTTGCAATCACTTTCCAAGTGTCCTTTTTTATAGTCAAAACATCTTCTAGTTCCCCTGATACATTCACTTACATTATTCCTTCCACATTATTGACAAAAAGGAAACTTTATCTTATTTCCTATATGGTATTCATTATCCGAACTCTAAATGATCTACTTATTTCTCTTCCATGGTGAGTGTGAGAGTTGGTTATGGTAGATGTTGTTAATCATGTTCCTTGAAAACTGATTAGGCAAGATAACAACATCATTCACTCCAGTGATAATCCAACTTAACATCTCATCAGAAAATCATCCATCGCATTCATAATTAACTCAGTTATTTTCATCCCCCAGCATTTACTAAAACAAAAAGTATAATGTGATAATTACCTATTAATGTAAAAAGATACATAGTTATAAAAAATTTCCTTTTAGGATTTCTAAATCATACCAAATTCTACAATATAAGACATCTTAGATTCATTATAGATTATTCATAGCCAACTTATATCTATATCCTTATAGATGGTTAATGAAGAGTTTATGAATTTCCAATGCATATCCACCGGGAGTGTCAAACTAGGTGTGCAACAAGACATGTTGTCATGTAGCATATTACCCCTAGTTAGGCCTAGAAAAACTTTTTAGACTTGTAAACCCTATGTACATATATTCCTGAGGCACATCAACATATAGTATCGATTTAGGGAAGTATTTATAGGAAACCACTCACTCTACCCTTTACCGAAACTGCTACACATTTTACTATTAATTAACTAGTCCTTACACTTATCCTTAGGAACATCACTAGACATATCCATACAAATATACCAATGGATATCAACAAATTTTCACTTTCTAATTTCCAAATGATGACTAAAATATCACCGATCCCATGTATAATGACCCAAGATTAACATACGTGGATATTACATTATTTTAAATGTATATTCAGTACATGAAAATAATACATTCCCAATTACCAATGTAGTTTAGTGTCTTATGAATCATGGAAACAAAATATTCTATCCTATTTAAATATCTTCAACATCTTCCATAAATATCTCAAACATTAGTACTTCTACATAAAAACTTTTAGAACAACATAGGGAATAGAAACATAAAAAACTGATGTTCTCAAATGCACTGTAAGGGTAAACAAAGAAGATATGTTAGAATAATTATAAAAATAAGGGTTTGAGAACATTATCATGAAAATATAATATCACACCCTTAATATAAATGATCATATACAAGAATCATGGAATAACTAATGGATGGTTATAATGCATGCATCATAAGTAAATAAATAACATATTCCATGAATGCTTAACATAAGAATAAAACATGGAATTTTGGTAGACACAAAATAATATACTTATTTCGAAAATATAAATGGAATAAATACCAATTATATATTATAAGTATGGGTTCGATCCCTATACCTTCTTGGTAGTCCTTGTTTACACGCATGGACAACTTAGTAGCATGATTTGACTCCACATACCATCTTGTAGTCACCGATCACTCCCATATAAATCATAATAGTCATGGATCACTCCTAATATAATCTTTGTTTATCTCATTAGATATAAATATTTACCAAATGCATTGGAGGGAGATATATATCCCAATATTCTGATAATTAATTCAAAGATACATGTTCAAAAATATCATTAAAATCATTACATAACACATGAAATCTAATCTGTATCATAAAAATGTAAACGTAACATAAATTGTGGAGGAGACACGTTTCCTAAACATTTTATCACTAACATAACCCATATAAGGAAATGGATTTTAAAAGAATCTGACTAAATATAATTTTTTGTTTAATTATCAAATGACTTTTAAGGATCAAGTGAAAAACCACTCAAAACCACAAAACATCCAAAATAAACAGCACTAAAAAATCAAATTACAAGTTCCACCTCTCCCCAATAGTAATTTCATGTTAAGGCCCTCCTCCAAAGAATGGGCAATTCGCCAACAGTCCCATGAAAATATGCACAATCCTGGAACCAACGGTCAAGCTATACCCTCTCAGTCTTCCACTCTATGTGCCATGTAGATGTAGTAGCCTCATTTTTTGAAACCCATCTGATGTAGAACTAGGTAATATACTGGAAATAGATCACCCAAATTATCCTCAAAACAAATATACTGATAATAAATTACCCCATTTCAAATGCTTTAACTAATGGTGAGAAAACAATAATTTTCTAGAAATTTATCAAGCAGAATCATTGATGACAAAATTAATTTTTCCATAAACCATATCTCTAAAAAAACATCCCAGATATAGTAGTTTCCTGGGTTTACGGATCTCCACATAACATTCCTTGAAAAGAAAAGGACAATTCATCCCAGTCCATTATATACTTTAATATACTGATCAATCCCTTATTAACACCCCAATCAAGAATCATGTCTTGTTTGTCGACTAAAGATTATTGCTCCTCATTCTGATTCACATCAATGACATGACCCTTCATCTTGGATGCTTACTCTTTAGAGTCATTGAGAAAAAAAACCTGCACTGTAAGATCATCAACGGAACATATAATCAAATCCATGGAAAAATTGAGCTGACCAGATGGTATTAGTTGACCCATGGCCACTCTGTCCATCTTCTCATCTATTTTTGTACTTGATGACCTAGTCTTCAACAGAGGTGGAAAGGAGGAGTAGTCCATCCTGATTTTTTGCCTCATGGTACTTCTATTAATCACTAGATTTATTTCCCCTATTGAAATACTATTACATTTTTCAATGTTTTCTTCCACTCGGACCCTATTTGAGCGTTCAAGGTCTTCTTGGTCGTTGATCATACCTTCTATAATAAGGACTTCAAAGCAATTTCACTCCTGTATAAATTAATGGTTCATTGAGGGAAGATCCCCTCCCTAGACAATTGAGTTATGGTCAACTTCATCTATTGAAGACTCTTGATTTCCTAGTTTCAGGACCCCACTACCTCTTGCCACCTCTACCCAGGGTGCACCACCAAGATCTTTTTCCACACCAACCACTTGAGTCGCAGCAACACTACCAAAATCTTGTCTGTAATCACTCTGAGTAGCCTCAAATTGAGGATACCTCATATGAAGAGAGTGTAAAGTCTCCCTAGAAGATCCCATTCCCATACTCAAGCCTTCACTACTATAACCAAGTACCTCAACAAAGAAGTCATCATCATCATCCTCCTTGTGTTCCATATTACCTCTTCAACCCTCAACCTTCTGGGTTGAGTCTTCCACAACTCTAGATGATTTGGCCACATCATTTCTAGTGAAAACCCCCTCTCCCCCATAATATTTTTCCAAACCACCTTTTCCCCATTCAATGTTCTTTCCATGATACCATTAATCTATTACACAAGACAAACACTTTCAGAATGATCCTCCTCCATCCACGTCGACTAAAAAGCCTGACCTCAACCTTCAGCGACAACCATTTGTTTTCGTCTTGCCTCCAAAAAGTCCTCTAGAGCTCTAAATTTATTGATAACCTCATTCTTTTATACAAATTGGGCTCCCTGACACATAACATCTGTCGAATGGTGAGGGAGACCCTTACGGAAAATCTCAGTAGTGTGACCTAGCCAATTGCATAAAGAGAAGAAATCTACCCAGTCATCATAGGTCACCCATTGCTTGCACCAATATTCCTCACCAATAACAATCCATAAATTCCCCATAAGAGGCTGGGACGCATCCAATTCCACACAAACCTGTGGAATAACTGGATGAATAATAGCCTAACTGTGGCTATCCGAGCACAAAATTCTACCGACTAGATTACCAAGCATGCTAACAATAGCGGGATTCGTAAATGGAATAGAAATGTTGGGAAAATATACCCAAACCGTAGTTGATGGTGAATCACATTTCATATGAAATTCGAAGGACAAACTGAAGAGGAAGAATCAGAACCCGTTGATTTTATACAGAGCACTCGACTAAGCCCTGATGAGTTCTGCTTCCAATGCAATCGAATCATGATGCGGTACCTAACAAGCATGCCAAAAATTTCTATTTCACGGAGATCCCAAAACTAAAGATAAAATTATTCAACTCATCAAATGAAGGAATCCTATGCTTAAAGTGAGCTTCCAATGTGAGAATGATAAGGGTGGAGGATTCCAAGAATTCAACAATTGAGATCTAATGATTTGGAATGCCATCAAGGGGGTCTGAAACATTAGGGCTTAAAGCAACTTTTGGGAAAGGAGGAAGGGAATATGGATTGGTGAAGGGGTGAAAAGAATGCCCAACTCTCCCAATGTTAAATGATTCTACCAACCCCACCAAGGGGGAGGGGCTGTCGTTGGGGCCACCGTCATCACCGAGGGGGGAAGTAGCCGATGCTGGAGTCCACCTACTGCCAACTCAATTTCAAAAGCAGATGACCTGTGAAAGAGAAACATGTTTGAAAAACATCATATCATCAAAACATAATACATTCAGAGAAATAATATGAACATAAAAATTTAATTATTTCCAAATAAATGCATGATTAATACCAATGAATGTTTCCATATATGTATAATATTTTTTAATGATCTTTTAAAAAAAAAATTTTGAGTAAAACATCTTTTTTTCCTCGAAAAATGGTTTTTATAACATAAAAATTTTTGAATACCTTTTCATTGAAAATGTCTTTGAAAACATATAGTGAATCATTGAAAACAATAACAGAAATTAAAATCATTTTCCTTGGAAATTATCTTCTAGTATTTTTTAAAACATTTTTGAAAACATTTTGGAAAAAATGGTTTTTATATATAAGAGATTTATTTCTTAAGAGAGAGATAGTCAGATTTTCATAGAAATATTACATTAAGAAGAAATGTGTGCAAAATTTTTACAAATACATTATAATGTCATGAATAAATAGATAATAAGGAAACTCATGAGTTTTATTCAGATATATATCATACGATTTTATCAATGATAGAATAAACATAAACAATCTCTAAGGGCATTGATATTGTCTCAACTAACTCTTAGAACATGGTAACATGGAATCATACCCTCCATGTGAGAAAATTAAATTATATGAAGCTTAAAATATCCTGGAAATAAGGAGATTAATTATATTACATGGAATTATATACACCTTAAAAAATAGTTTTGGTTCATAACAATATATGAGTCTCAAAGAAGAAAAATTGACACAGAACTCTTTTACAGATATTGTAGCTTTTGATACATAAACATAAAAAAATCATAAAATGTATATTTTAATACCGCTAGATATATATATAATAATAATTGAATAAAATAATGAGAATTACATAAACCACATAAATTTAATTAGTGGAGAATATAGCTTCTATCTCATAGAAATTAAAAGCGAGATGAAATATCCTTAACTTGTGTCTTGACTCTCTTATTAATCAAACAATATTCATGTATAATAAATAAATGTTTATTGTAAAAAATTTATAGAATCATATTATTAAATATAATACAAATTATGTTTAAATTATAACCTTATATTACCCTTTGGTTAACAAACATATGTTATGGTTTCACTTCGTGTAGTATTCACTTTTTTCTTCGCATGTGTCTTAATTTGTTATATTGTTGGTCCTTATACATATATAATGATTCCATAATGTAAAAAATGATATAAATAACTTTTTTATTCAGTATATTTATATGATAAAACTATATATCATAATGTAGTATAAAATAGAATATATCATTCATGGAGATAGTAAGTTGTACAGATGCTTGAACATTGTTTTCGTTTTATTGGTCGTATTGATAGAAAGTGTGTCAATGAAATATGTATATATGTATGAATATCTAAATATATAAATATTTTATTATAATTATTAAATAATATATATCATATAAGTTCACTAATTACATCCATAATACATTCCATGTGATGTGTGAATGGATCACATCGCTTTGAGAGGGTTGTAGTCCACACCTCCTCAAATGAGATTATTGTATTAACACTAAATGGATATAAAAAATGGATTATGTTTTACAAATTAATTAAGAACAATAAATAAATTTTATTATTATATATATATAATATAGATATATTTTTCATCATAATTTCCACCATGATTGGTGGTAACGGAAAAAACTAACAATCATATTTTGGCGAGGTATGAGTTCACGACACACATAAACAACTTGTTCAATATCGATTAGAAAAGGTTGTTTGTAAGTTTAGGTAAAAAATAGAATAAAAACATTCTATTAAATTTACTAAAATTTTAAAATAATAAAATAATGGCATAAAGAGAGTGGAGGGGTTCGAGATGGAATATAAAGAATGGAGCATGAGAGAAGACATTACATCTTGATCGGGTAACTCCTTTTGGTTTGTGTCGAAAGGATTCCTTGAGTTGCCTTATGCCCAAGGAATGGATTTTAAGAGTAAGGTACAGAATTGGGGAGGAAATTACATTCTTTTGTAGAATCCCAAATGTATTATACAAGTAAATAAAAGAAAAGGTGAAGTTTCATATTATAAGAGATGTAAGGGGTACTTTTGAAAAATCATAAAATATAAACTTATCATAAAATTATTTTCAGGTAAAAATAGCACCAATGTAATTTATTTCTAGTATAAGATGATTATTGGTAGAAAGTATACCATTTAATGAATATTATACTTGTTTAGGTCTTCAAAGTAACCTCATCATTTGGATTTAACCCTTAGTTAAAATGTTTAACTCATACTGTGTCTTCTTGAAAGTTTTACAATATTAGGTTAATATATTAACTATAAAACAAAAAACAATACAAAATTGAATGATTAATGAAATATAGAAATTATCCATGACTTTTGAATGAACCATTTTTTTAAAGACTTTTAAATAAATTAATAAAATAGAATTTATTTTAAAATATATTTTATATAAATTTTAAAACTATTAAATATTTCTATTTTTAACAATATAAAAACAACATGAAATCATTAGACCAATACCTAAAATATGTCACTAATATGTCTAATTTAACTATAAATTTTTTTATTTCATTAGGTAAGTCAAATTATATTTATTTCAAAAATTTAAATATCATTAATTTGATATCTCAATTAATTATGAAATAACTGCATCATTATTATACAAGCCATTAATTAAGTTATCTCTTCTCTAAAAATTAAAAAAAATTATCATGACGAATAAAATATTTATTATCTTTAAAATTATAATTATAGTCTAATTTATCTTCTGTATAACACTACATATAAAAATATTTACTAATTAAATTTTGAATGTAATACTTTTAAATCTTCTTCAAAAATAATAATAAATGCATTAATGTATCAAAAATGGTTTAAAAGGATATTATTTTATACAGAAGTTCGATTAGGGACTAAATGAACATATTTAATTAAGTTAAGAAAATTTTTAGGGTAATTTTATATTGTTATAATGTTATTTTGACCTTTAATTACCATATTCACCTTTAACAATGGTAAATAAAATTCAAAATTTACATTCATATTATTAGATGATATTTTTATTACCAATTAAAACAATATATTTCCATTTTTTAAAATTCAATTCACAAAGGCAATAAAATAACATTTACTAATAATCCAGCAAATGTTCCTAGAAGACGTGTAAAAGAGACGTTCAAAAGATTAATATTTTTTTTTATCTAATTATATTAGGAAAGTGGTTTTAATAAACTAAAATGTACTAATATATGTATTATATTTCTATTTTGAATTTCAAATCTATATAATGGGAAAATAATTATTTAAATGAAAAATTCAATATATAACTACTTTGTAGTGTTTTTCACTATTCATCAAAAATTGAAACTTTTCAAAAAAATGAAAAATATTTATCCAAAAAATAATTTTGATATTATATATTAAAAAATTATTAATATTTAGAGAAATTCATTTTTTATGAGTTTATGAAATTAATTTTAATAATTTATATAGAATGACGTGGAAAACAGTCCATTTGAAGAAATTATTGTTCCAAGCTTATAATGAAATTTCCAGAAACTATATTTTCTGAATATGAAAATAATAATAACTAATATTTGAAAATTAGTTATTAAATTTCCTAAAAAAATTCATCTTCTAGGTTATAAATATATTATTTAAAAAATTATAATATTAATGTATTGTTTCACAGAAAATCGGTCTTGCATGTAATGTAAGAGAAGTTGGTGTTTCGTGTAGTGAAATATGAATTTGATAATTTATATTACTCAATCCAATAAACAGTGCTAATATAATATATATATATATATATATATATATATTCAGTGTTTCATGAAGTGAAAGTATTAAATGATTAAATTAATTCGATTTTTTTAGAAAATCTCACATTGTTACAATTCCTCACATTTATTCTTAGTTGAAAGTGATTTAACCTCCAGTATATTGGTTTTAAACAAGTAACTAATTCATACCAGAACCGTATTCATATTTAAAATTATGTATATGATACTATTATGACCTATTATCGCCCATTTGTTAAAAATCATTTATTATTAACATTGATTGGTTTGTTAACTGCTCTATTTTTTCACATATGTGTTATCATGGATGATCTGGTCCTTGTACATTGATTATTTTTCAATTATATAAATAATTTTAATCATTGTATAAATATTATATATGTATATATATATCCATAAATGGTATTGGATGAATAATTAATTACACTTTTCATGGAGATGATAATCCGTACGTACGCAATAAAACTATTTACACTTTTTTATGGAAGGAAATAATGAAAGGAAAAAAATAATTTACCTTTACAGAATATTATTTATAATATATATATATATACATTCATTAAATATAAACTTATTATCAAACTTGTAAATGGGGAATTTATAATGGTTGACATTATTTTTTATGTGGTAGTCCATACATATGCAAGAGCAATGTAATCTATTTCCAACATATTTTATGGTATTAAGGTAGATATGATATTATATTTCTAGAATCACAATTCTTTCTAAAATATAATTTATAAACACTAGTTTCATATTTATAACCATCCAAGTAAAATAGTTATGAAAAATTAATTATAGGGCTACATGGAGAGGGTAAGTCGTATGTATGCACACGCGATGTTTTAACATTCTCTATGATTTACAAGAGGTGGAAAATTGTTTCCCCATAATAATGAAATTATATAATTATATTTATGACAATTTATTTATTATTTTATCATTTTTACAATATATGTAGGAATAATAATGAGAATGAAAATTAAAGGAGTGTGTAGTGATGATTATCTAATCTTCAATAGACTTCCTTTATATCTCTTCTTGAGTGAATTGAGGTTGGTTATATAGAAATAAATAACCTCTAAAACTTTTATAAATATATTGGAATGATAAGATGTTAGGTTATATTATATTGAGGTATCTAAATGTGGTGTAAATAAAAGTGAAGAATGGTTTCTTTTTATATGTGATAGTAGTGACACTCTTGGAGTTACCTAAAGAATCAAATTAATATGAATTAATTTTCATAGAAAAAGTGTTCATAATTTATATATTTAGAATATATTATAAATACATGTCTAAATACTTACATCTAATAACATTTAGTAATGTTTTGTCTATGATTTCACCATTATCCCTTAGTTTTGACCCCCCATCAACCCTTGGGACCATTACAAAAATATATGATCACTCTACAATTTAATGGTAAGGAATTTTACCATAATATGATAATAGACCATGAAAATGAAAATGGTATATATTTTTCACCATATCTCATTGTATTTTATTAATTTAATATTTTTAAATATCTTAGGTCATATAATAAATTTTTTTTATATAAAATACAATTAATGTCATTGTTTATATTATTCATTTAATTTTAATTTTTAAATTATATGAAAGAAATTGAATTAAATATATAAAAATTGCAGACATCATTACAATTTTATATTTATCCATAAAATTCATGGTATACTCCAACTAAATTTAAAATAATTATTTTAATATTCTAAAAATCATATACAGGATTTTTCTACTGCTTGCACAAGTACTATATCAGTATTTTTTATGCATTTAAGCTAACATTTGAAACTAAACGTAAAGTCTTTTTATCCTAGTGTTCAAAAATATATATATTAACGTCATGAGAGTGACCTTTCATATGAATTTGTTTCTTAAATTAATATAGAGTTAAATATCAAAGCAAAATGTAACCAAGTTGTAAATTTTTTGGGACATTGAAGATAATTGAAGAACTATAATAATATATAACAATGAAGGCTAATTTTATATAATTTTCAAATATTTATCCTAAATTTTTAACCCTGTTTTACCCTTTTCACCCTTATAGAGGGGATAAATTTTACCATTTTAAATATTCATAATGACCATTAATACAAGAGAAATATTTAATAAATTTTTCTATCCTGATAAAAAAATGGGCTAAATTTTCTCAAATTTAGTATATTGGATTGAGAAAAATTTATTTTATAAATAAACCGAAGAAATTTGACAAAAATGATTTTCCAAAACAATCCATTTTAAGTATGAAAATATTTTTTATAAAAAATAGAAATATTTTTTATATAACCCTTTATTTTATTATATTTAATCAAAATAATTTTTTTTACAAAAAAATCCCAAATATAATGTGACTTTTTAAAGACATGAAAAAATATATATTTACAATTTAAAATTAGTATTTTTCAATATCCAATAAAAAATAAAACATTTTATTTAATATAAGAAACTTCATTCAATATAATTTTAACATGATGGATTATAAAATTATATCAATTTTATCAAATAAGATTTATTAATTTTTTACAAATTATATACTGTATATTCTCAAAGAAAGAAATAAAATCCAAATTTTGAAGAAAAAATATTTTTGAAGTATAGAATGATTTTACTAAAAATTGTGAGCTTATGAAAACAATATTCATATTGTTTATTATTTTATTATAACTATTTATACCCACCAATATAGTTTATATGATGTTATTTTCACATTAAGTAATAATATTTTAATAGCATATAATGGTTCTCTTAAATCACGTTATTGCCTGTTATGAAATATATCGAGCATAGTTCTCTATATTATCAGGTTGTTAAAAATGATTACATGAAATTAAAACTACCATATCAAGAACAAAATATTTCTAATAAGGAATGGAACCCTATGGTTCTTGAGGGTAAATTGAACAATGAATTGAAAGGGGTGGGGAAGATTGTGTTTCTTATTAATGTTTTTCTAACTCCATCCCTCGTCAATATCATCACTCTATATTTGGTTAATGATAATGAATTAAAATGTATTAAGAGAAATATATATTTTTTTCATACCATCTATGAATGAAATCTCCCTTTTTAATGACCTATCTACTTCAACAGGTGTTTAGTAAATTCATATTTTAAGAAGAAAGTGATGTACGACTTCCATCAGTCTCATTGAGTCTTCTATCATGATGTAACCAAAATGTAGTATGATTTGGAGACATTGTGTTGGGATCAATAATGGTGCATGAAGTATGTGATTTTATATCACTGTGATTTACCTACCAATTAGTGAAATATACACATTATATGCCCTCATCTTTTCGTTAGTCTCTTCCCATCACTTCATGGATATTTGATGAGTTATACATGAAAGAAATTATATTAATATCTCATAAACTAAATGTAAAAAATTAAAATTGATTTAATATTGATTGTATAAAAAATAAAATCTCCTCATACTAACTAGGAATACAAGAAATCTAAAATATTTGATGATATTTTATGTTTTTATGATCATTAGCTTGGATGACATCCCATATGAAATTTTTTCTTGCATATATAATCATATAAATTATTAGTTTTGGAGAGGACTCTATTTTGTGATGGGATATATGGTGAAATAATTCATCACTAACCATCAAAAAATGGATGTCTTAGCTAAGAATGAAAACAAATTCTACAATATAAGCTCTGGGACTGTGTTTTGTATCGTAGTTACTCAGGGGAAGTTGATAAAAATTTGGTTTAAATATCCTATGATAATATTTATATTTATTTTATATGAATAGTCCTTTTGAATATTTTTATTGTAGGATATGCTTCTCTACCATCTGTGGGATTGATATATGAGAAAATCCCCTTATGGAACTAAGACTCATCGATGGGATGATAGAGAATATTTATGTTATCCACAAGCATATAGAAATTTATCTAAGTAATTATAAAATAAGTTTCGATCACTTTCCTCAACCCTTTCTTCTTCTAGTTAGTGACCATGTATTTTTTAGGGTTTTACCTATGATATTCCCCCAAACATTATGGAAAAATGATGAACACCCTAATATATGTAGGTCTTTAAAAGGATATGGAGATAGTGGAAAAGGTTGGACTTTAGTTGTAATTACAACCTCTTTTAATAATTTATAATGTATATCTTATTTCCAAATTAATGACGCCCCATCTTGTACGATATCGTATAGTGAATTTATATGATCTTGAATTAGAACCCCACAGAAATTTGATATAGGACACATTATATATATTCTATTTCCTTGTTAATGAGATATTTGGGATGTTAGTGAAAATATCGATCAAGATCGGTGTGATCACTATGATGGTGGTTAATAAATGATCATTAATTTTTATGTTTCTTTCTTTTGAAATAACCTTTGCCTCCTATTATATATATATATATATGAAATCATATAAATATAATCCCATAATTAAGACATTATTAACACATGTATTTACGCATTTCATTAATCAATATGAGTACCCAATAATTTTCCTTATTTGGAAAGAAACCACTACCAAACGACCACATGAAAAAAAATCCTTTAAATGTGGTTCCATTAAGTAAAAAATAACTATTAAATTGTGATTTTTTAAGAACAAATATAAGTGCATATTCTCTATTAAAAATTAAATATAATGTAACAATGTTTTTGGTAACAACCATAATAAAACAACTTCAATAGGATTAATTATGCTCATACGATGCTACTTTTAATTTCATCACGATGACACTTCATTCAAGTGACTATTATTCTTTCATTTTCCTATATAGAACCAATAAATTAGTTTTTTTTCATATATATGCCTTCACAAACCCTAGAAAAAATATAGTTTTTATTATATTATGATCTCTATATAATTTTTTTCTAATTTTCTCAATGCACTGACATATTCATGTATGCATAATCTCTATTTTCCCAGTTTATTGCACTCTTCTCCACACAAATATATCTTCTGATATCACTATTCTAAACATTTCAGGATACATTCTTGAAATTTAATTCCCCTTAATATTATTCTTTGTAAAATTTTATGTATAAGTATCATAGATTCATGAGACATCAAATAACTACAACCTTTTCATAATTAAATCCACCTTTACATGAGAGGTTAATGTAAAACAAATGGAATTTTTATTTCATGTTATTAACATATAACTTGAATTGTGGGAAAAAAATTAAGGCCCACATATATTTTCTTTACAACCTATGAGGTTTAAGGATACTCACCTCCATGAAACAAAATTTCATGCAGACCTTTTCTGTGAGAGAAAATGAGATCTCTTTATAGAATATTGGTAGAAACTCTTGGACTCTAGTCATTTGAATTTACGGTCATGTAAAAATTCTTTACATTGCCTTACTATTTATCTGTTTAATATATTAAATTCCTCATATACCACCATTTCATGTTGGATAAAAATATTACTGATGGATTCCATAAAATAAAATTTATTTCTTATATAACATAATTTTTTCTTATGTGACGAGGATCTGTTCATTCACATTGAGTATCTTACATCCAATTGAAAATAATAACATTCTAAAAAACATACACCCTCATGATATTAAACACATTGATTTTTCCAATAAAATTTATTGTTTCATCCCAGTAAAAGAACCATTTTATGGATAATATTGTTCATACTAGATATAGATTTAATTCAAGAGTCCTCATCATTTTTCATCCACATGTATCGTCCATTAGAGCTTGGCATGAGTGGAGGATTCATATACCATGAAAAACTATTTCATTCAGGATCATTCATCATGCATAGAGGTATAAGTCTACAGTACTAGTCCTGGAGCATGTGGAATGGGAGATTGAACAACCCATATTAGTTATATATATTGCCCAAGGGTATGTTTTTAATTTTTTTAAAATGGAGATTATAACATGCTTTATGTGTCCCACATCGAACTAGTTCAGGGTTTTTTAGTACATAATAAATGATTCATTGATGTTATTTAATTAATTCATTGAACTATGGTCAACACCTAGACACATTGCACCTACACCCTGCATTGGATACGCCTCACCTGCACTGTCCCACCCATGCACCTCCATGCACAATATGTGTGTTTTAGGTGCACCCACTTGTGCACTCTATATAGGATCAATTCTCATAAATTATCATGTAATAATTAAAGTTTATCTAGGTTATATTCCACCCATATAGTGGAATTAAGGGTCCCACATATGTGTTTGAGGTGGTCCTAATATGGATTTGTAATGGTTGGCCAATTTTTTTCAACACTTTGAATAAATCTAATTGAAATAGTCCAAGACAGCCTCTCAAATAATAATCATACATCATATGATATCTAATGAATTTACACTTCCTGTTCACCTTCTTTATCCAAGAATAAAAGTAAAATTATATATCCTTCAAATAACATCCTCAGGTAATAATAAATATATTTCATGGGATTCTTCTTCATATTGTATTCGTGTTAATAAAATTTTGAATGATCATATTTCATATTGTTGAAAATGTATCATCCTTAACATAATTGAAACATGTACTATTACCATATGATCAGTTCCAAAATCATAAAATTTAATTATCCTATTTTTTACATAACATGGTTAATTATATAAGATAGATAAAGAAAAGAAAAGACCTCATGTAATCCTTCATGTAACTAGTAACCTATCCAATATTGGGGTGAAAAATATCCCCCTTTTAGGGTCACCTCTAGAAGATAAATCATTGGAACATTATATATCAACAAATTTATTATTTATACATATATTATAATTCTTTTGAGATTACATGATATAGGAAACAACAATCAGTATACAACAGTCCCATGTTATCCATTATTAATGATTCACGAAATGATTTCATCTTATTAAAAAAACATTCCGTTACACTTCAAAAAATCAAAACATCTTACTAAATAAAATATTTTCTATATAAAATTAATTAAACTATTAGAGCAATTACCCTGATGAAATCACATCATTTCCCTTCTAAAACTCACACTGAATACACGATATACTTCAAAAGCTGAAATATATGGAAATTGATTGATTTTATGCATCATTATTATCTACATTGAAGAAAATATCTAAGTACACAATGAGAGATTGAATATAGTCAAAAGTCATAACCTTAAAGAGATTTATTTTTATCACCCATAAACAACCTCAAT
Organism: Viscum album; assembly: GCA_963277665.1. Lineage (NCBI taxonomy): Eukaryota > Viridiplantae > Streptophyta > Magnoliopsida > Santalales > Viscaceae > Viscum > Viscum album. The sequence continues at coordinate 138,763,922 of OY728131.1, forward strand.
TTATGAAATCCTTCCTCCAAAAATTATTTTGTGAAAATATTATCAACATTCTATATTGTAGAAATAAACACAAGAATTAGTATATTCCGGTCATCGTGATATTTGATGAAGTGAAAATTTAAATCAATGAAATTGGGAGGAAAATTATTCACAAGATTATTAGTGATATTTATCATACATTGATTACTACACCACAAAAGAAGGGGTAACTTCACATCAATATAAAATTCATCCAACATTATCTTTACATAAATAGGGTTTGTTGGAGCTTCAGTGGAAAAAACATACATGGATTTCATAGTGCTGATTGTTATAGAAAAATCATTGTACATGAAATTATATAATGTTACCACAAAAATAAGACTACAACAGATGTGGATTTTTTATCATCGACACTTCCTACACTATTTTTATCTATATAATCAAATACATCGATATTTTTTGTGTTGTAATATTTCAATCCATAATTAGTTTTTTGCTTAATATATTTCAGAATACTCTTTCTATCCATGATATGGTATTCCATTAGAATGATTTGATACATATGATATGGTGTAACATTATAAAATATACATTTCATTAATTTTTTTAGATAAAAAAACTTATAATAAACTATATTAACTATTTAGGATCAACCCTCTTTCCTTCACAATATTTTAAAGACTATGTTCCCCCTAAAATAGGTAGGAAAATTATATTTTAATCATATATACAAAACATATATATATGTTCCTTAGCATTGTTTTCTTGAGATAATAAAATATAATTATTTTTTTCAATATTTATTGGCTAATATAGTATTATATTTCTTACATCATGGACATTTCAAAAAATTTCTTCATCTACCCAACAATCATATCACAAGTTTCATTATAATTTCTAGTGAATATAATGTAATAAATATAAAAAAAACAAAATGAAGGAAATCCCTAGAACTTTATTCATATAGAAACTTATATCAACCCATACTTTCTTCACATTTAATTTCCTCAATCAAGTATTCAATTTGTAATTACAAGTAGTTATATATTTTTTCAACACGTAAACATCCTTCAATAACTTTCATGCATATCTTTAATATTTCCCAAGAATGAAGACATTCTATTGTTTGATATAATCATATTTATCAATGTATCGATTAATAAATATTGACTTGACGTCCATATATAAAATTTAATGTCTTCATTATGTATATATAACTTGAATGATTCTGATAATTTATAATACTTCTATTGGAAAAAAGGTGTCCTCAAATTAAATGCCTTCAATTTTTGAGAAACCATTATATAAAAGTATTTACTTTGTACTTATCACATCCTCTTTCTCAAGTAACACGTTTAAAAAAGAAACATTGTAGTAATAACATTCTTAAATTTTATTTTGGGTACATTTTCTCATGTCTGATTTTTCTCAATCTAATTAGGCCATTAATTCATTCAATCAACCCATAATTGATGATCAAAATTTTTATCAACATATTTTGGCTCAACGGTTCAATATAATGTTGTATGTGTAACTAAACATGAAGATATCATACTTCGAACTTTTTTTTACTGATCCCCAATGATGTTTTCAAAATACCATTAATTATTCATCATAAGATGATATGAACAATGTTTCATCTCATCACTTGATATTCCGGAGTCAGAATTCTCTTCTTTAGTAGCTTCAATATTAATAAAATATATGTAAAATTTTTCCACTAAAACCACTTTATAATTCTATTCTATTATGAATACAATTTTCTATGAAACATTATCATAGCTATGTTTATCAAGTTTCACATCTTATTAGTTAAAAAACATTCACATTTCATTATTATAGAACATGTATCTTATACTATTTGTAGGGTAGGCATGAAATATTCTAAAAAATCCTCTCTAATAAAACTTCCCAATATTCTAACCATTCAATTTTATAATGTAACTGATTTTCAAAACCATTAGTTGTTTCAAAAAGAGTGTATAAATATAATACATCTTATAAGAATTCATATCAGATTCCATCCAATAAATTTATACATTATAAAAATAAACAACTACTCTGTTATCATACCTCTGAAAATATCAAGATGTGTCATTTTTAATCAATATTTTCCATTCTATCTATAATGAAATTATATTTTTTATTTCATATTCATCATTTTGATATTGTGTGTTTAATACACTATACTCGTAAAAAACTCTTTTATTTTTAAGACAATCTCAAAATTATCTACTTTTACATTCTCCACAATCATCATTTTAAATATTCTTTAGATATAATCCATATTATTTTTACAAACTTCTTTGGAAAATATTAAACATTTTTAGAGACTGTGATTTATTCTTAAAAAACATAATGTGTGTAATGTGTGTAAATAATCAATAAAAGAAATAATATATTAATATTTGTTTGTTGACTGATTATTCAAGGGCCCACAAATGTTATAATGAACCATCTACAAGTGTTGAGTAGTCTGTGTCATATATTTTTAGTGTTCTGAGTTTTTGACATCCCGTTTATAAACTAAGGAAAAACTCCAATATTTTATTAATTTCTTGTTAGGAATATCAAAAATATTTTTTTTTCTATTTCTATTATTTCTTATATTCTTCTAACAAATATTCCATGACTTTTATACCATAAACTATTTTCTTCTACCATGCCCAAATATCATGAAATCTACCAATTTCAAAATTCAATCCAAATTCCATTAGTTTGTTGTCCATTCATAACAACTTTACCCTGATGATTCATATAAAAAATCAATTCTTCTGAATAAAAAATTATTTAAATTGTAAAAGGAGTTTTAAAACGCTTAATAATTTCTATTTCAGTCTATCAAAAAACAAGATAGTTTTTTCTTTATTACTTTTTCCCAATTATAGAAGACAAAACACGTTTTATTGTATAGGATTCATAATTCCAAAATTTTATTTATCCTTTTTGAAAATCATTCAAATTGTCTAATAACATTAGATAGCATGCCAAATGTGAGTAAACCCACTATTAAATATTCATTTCCATTATAAGTTTATCTAAATGAGAGATGTTTCAACAAATAAGGCCATTCATTTTCCTTTTTATTCCATATCATGAGGATTTTATGATATTTTTCAAATACATTTAATGTGATGGAATCATTATAAGATATTATTTTTTTATGGTCTCCAGAATGACCACTATTTTTAAAAGTTGCTTCTAAGGGTTGTAATCTTTATTAAATAATCATGATAAAATTTTCTCAATTTTTTAAACCCCTAAAATATTTTTATATTTTCTTATGGATTCATTTTATTATTTTAAAATAAACCAAAAAATATATGTTATCTTCCAAAATCCTCTATAATTCTTGATGTATCCAAAAAAGTCATATCTCCCTCACTAGTTTGATAATGAAATTTAGTTTTGTACATAAATTTCATCCAAAGTATTACCATAGACCTTTATATTATGTTAATAAACATAGTTTGGTTGTCACCTAAAAATTTCCACCTCAGTATAAATTTCTTCTTAATATCAAAAGAAGCTCCAGTAGTATCATCTTTTCATTAGACATTCTAATCATAGAAACATCATATTTTTTATCTATTCTTGTTTTGTTACATAAATTTCATTATTAAACTAATTTCCCTTCTATAAATAAATATAATTATTATTTATAAAAATTATTACAACTATCACCAACATATATAACTAATTTTTTTGATCTTTTTTAACCCTTCTTCATATATAAAATGTTCCTATTAAGAAATATATAAATCTTCCTCCTTCACCTCCAAATTTTATTCAATCCTAATATTGAACTTATTATTAGCATTGAAAACCTAATTCAAATTATCAATCACTCTCAAAAAAAATTTATTTCATAATGAATAAATTCATGATTAGTTAGTAAAATATTTACTTCTTTCAAATTCATGTTTTCTTATTCATGTCATATAATGATTTCAAGAAATTATAATAAAATTATCTTTATTATAAACTCCATATACGATTCTCATTTTTATGAACAATTATTTTCCTCACTTGTGAATTTTTTACCATTATCTGTTTCTATAAAATATTTTTCAATAGAATCATTTCTGAAGTTATGTGTCACTTCTTCACTATTATCATCTTCCTCAGACATAGAAAAATAATTTCTTCTTTATTATTTATATATTATATTATCCCTTCCTATAAGATAAGAATTTTATTTTCATACCTTATTATTTATGGATTTTATTGAAGTTATATCATCTTTTTTAATTTGTTATTATTACTTTTTTAATAATAAATGTGCAAAAATATGTCCAATAGCCCTATAACTAGAAAATTTGTGAATAAATATTCAGTTGTACAGGCTTATGCTTTTTTTAAATTGTGTTAAAACAAAGATAAAATTTCATCAAAAAATTTACTAACCCCACCTTTAGTGTATGATGGATTGAATTCTTATTTTATAACATTCTTAGACTTTCCTCTATTAGATGCTTTTCAAGATATTTCCTAATAAACCTTTAATTTTTTCATCACATTTTCTTTTCTCATCTCGTAAGGAATGACATTTATATAGATACAATATAGAGATACCGTCTCACTATATATATATATTATAGGGAGGAATATTTCGATTCATGTTTATTAAGAATAATTTATATTATCTTTTCTTATTTTTTAATCTTCTAACATCTCACAAATACATCTCATAGTTCTTACAATTTCATTCACCCAAGTAATGAAGTCACCCATGTATTCATTGTTACCCATATTAAGGTATTCATACATAAATATCAATATTTTAAAATTCACATTATTTAGTTTTATATTTCTTTCATATATGTTGATAAATTAATACAAGATTATTTTGGAAATTTAAATTAATTTAACTCTAGGAAACTCACATTCATGGATTTAGGAAACTATAGCATTTCAGGCATTCGATTATTCTACAAAATTTTCATATCAACATTTGTTATTCGATATTTATAACTATGAGGATGGAAACTATATGTATTAACATTACAGACACGATATCTTATGGAAAAAGTAATGGTAACATTCTATCTTTAATGATCTAGTAGTTCCTCCCATCGAATAGAGGAATACCAATATTGTTCATTGAATTGTAAACATAGCTAGAATATTCATGTTACAATAAAATTCACCAAATAGTAAATGAAGGGATCATTCACTCTTTTACCTAATAAAAGGACCATTAAGAATATTTTTTATCATTTGGAGGTCGGGACGAATTGGTGACTATCTATTTGTATATTTTCTTCCTTGTGAAATAACATTCTCTTTATGTTAAAGATATATGACTGCACTAAAAATAATAACACCACCATTACCACTAAAAAATAAGTATTTATAATGTTCACTGATCAATAAGAGTGTCTTGACCTCTTTATCTTATTATAATATTCCAAATCCATGCAACCACTAGAAAGTAATCATTTAAATGTGGATACAAAAAACGGGTAAACACTATTCAATTTTGTTTCAAACTTGTCAAACACTAGTGAATGTGATCTCCAGACTCATAAATATGAGGTGTAAAAGTTTTTTTAACAAATGAATGAAACCATAAATGATATTATTATATATATTCTCAGTATGAAAATTTTATTTTCTTTAGAATAGATCATTTTCTAAATAACTATTCTTCCTTCACATTATTGTCTTATGACCTTCAAGAACATAATTCACATGTATGTGTTTATAAACCCTAGAAAATATATATTTATGTTTAGTATTTTATGTTTTCTTATTACTTTATTTTTTATTTTCTTAATGCATTCATGTATACATGTATAAAAGCACCCTATAATCACTACTTTTTTCATGTTTCTTAAAAAATGTATCTTTTTTTAACAAATTAAAATATTTGGGGAATCTTTAGTACAAATTATTATTCCATTTCAATTCTACTTGAGAAAATACTATTTATTTTTTGTTTAGGTTCTCAAATTTCAAAATATCTACAGACATCGTATTGGGAATTTCACATTGATGTAAGAAGATCAAAAAAACCCAGTGGTCTGAATTTTACTAGTATACAGTGTAGAACATCATGTTTGAAAGAACATTTAAAGGCCTCTAGATCATCTTCTTCATGACTAAAGAGGAACATGAAAACCACTCATCATGAATAAGGTACTTCTACAATAATATTATCCCATAGAAAATGAGATCACCTTCCAGAAGAGACAAAGTAACTCTTGACCTCTAACCTTATGTGTTTATATATGTTCCCCACTACCATCCCCTGTATTATTATTTCCCTTTTTATGTTGTGTGAAGTATATGATAAAAAATTCTTTTCAAGGAAAATGAAAATATTACTGATGGTTTCAATAATATCAAATTAACACAAAAACATATATCTGCATTTCTTATATGATTATGCACTCTTTCATCATGATGATTATCTCATGAGATTGTGAAAATAGGAACATACCATACTACATACTTTATAAATCTTATGAGAACATTGATATTTATATTTTAATTTTTTTCATCATCTTTGTTAAAGATCCATTTTTTTCAAATATTATCGTTCATTCATGTTATAGATTACATGAAATAGTCTCCAACATTTTATGTCCTAAGATATCACCCATTTGATCCCATCCTACTTCCTGGAGTCCTTCATCATGAAACACAAATGTGTATACGAACTTCATACACTATTTCAGGTTGAAGAAAATCGTTCGGTTTCAAACAAAAAAGGCGTAGGATATCAAAGGGCCCAAATTAGTTTCATTTTAATGACTATGTTATTTCAAAAGTTTTTTAAATGGGGAACATTAAACTGGTATTCCTATCCCAAATCAGGCCAGTGGTCAGTTTTTTTGAAATTAAAAAACTATTCCATTCCATTATCACTTCAATACATGACATTGGGGTTGGAATAAAGAGAAACTAATCCCATTCCCTAAATTAGACACACCTAACTCACATTTACGTAACCATATAGCGACCCTATAATTTTTACATAACATTACATGATTTTAAGAATAATTATAAATTAGAGTAAAATCCATGGATCATGAAGTCCATTGACTTTGAATACTAGGTGCAGAAATCTGAAAACATGGAACTAAATATAACATTTATTTATTTAGTCTTCAAAATAATATTCTAACTACTGTTGAACAATATCATCTACATAGGGTACTCCGGGGATCACATGAACAAAGGGATGAGCTAAAAATCATAGTAAGGGAATGATCATAAAAACAAAGAGTTAGCACAAGGGATAGAAAGCATGACATGATGATATAAAAACGATTTTAACATAAGGAATCAAAAAATATAAAAAATATATATTATAAACATGGAGTCATAGTAATGTGGAAGACACATAAAACAATAATTTAGAATAAATCAAGGACAACCACTAAGACCGTTTCCCATAGTAGCACAAGACAAGGAAAACCTCTTTGATCGTTGCACGTAGTAGCACAAGCCAAGGCTATCGACCAAGATCGTCGCACATAACATCTCATGAGACAAAAATTTACCCAATGAATTAGATCCATATCTGGGTGCACCCATCTTTACATTTGATGAATTTATTTTCCACATAAATAATCCTACATAATAAATCTTACCTAAACATAATGGTTACCCGTGGAAGGAATTGGGTACAACTATCATGTCATAAAGCATATCCAATGGGCGTATCCTAAAAATGTCCTTAATATAAAGGAATTAGAACATACATGAAATGTAATAATGTAAAATAGGCTTATATAAAGGTAACTGATGTTAAATAGAAGTGAAAACATGTATGAAAAGTAGTTAATAAATTTTAACATTATAACATTTTTTGAGGTTTTATGGAAAATATTATATAGCGTTCAAAATAAAATATAGAAGAATAAATTATAAAAAACAGAAGTTAAAACCAATGTTTTTTATAATAAAAAGGAAATATTTTATAAGGAAAATGGTGGGTTGATAAATAATATAGAGTTTATTTGAAATCTGGTAAGAATTGTTGAAATTCCATTGATACAGTTCGGCTTATCGGGAAGTGTTGTCGAGGGAATCAATTAAAAACACACATATCCAAAAAATTTGGACATTGGAAGGGTCTTGAAAAAGGATTTGTTTACATGTGAACATAATATTGAATATGAAAATAAATATATATGATATATTTTTTTTGGTATAAATAATGAAAGGCACCCTGATGGAGTGAAAGAGATTCGGGTAGAATTCCTTAGGGATTATCAACGTGGTATCAAGTGTCATTAAGTGGAATTCATGATAATGAAATGGATTTATCATCTTCTATAAATCATGATGGATGTATGGGTATGGTGAAAAATAATACCGCAACAATATAGATTACACATAAAATGGCATAGCATAGAGGACATTCTTTAATGAAATTGAAATTGAGCGGATCTCTTACCTTAAATCTGATGGTGATTTTTTCTTGAACATAATGACCGTATAAATAAAATTAGTATTTTTAATTAATAATTACAGAACCAATAATATATTTATACTATTTATTATAACCTCTTTATGCTTATTTAAAACCATTTTGATTTTTTAAAACATTTAATTTCATAGTTTGGGTCAGTTTTTTACTTGGTTTTAATGATTGGTTCATGTTCAGATAAACATGTTTGGTGAAGGTGGTGGTCCATAAATGAAGTTATATTTCATTATTGAACATCAATAACATTTAATGGTTGAAAATTTATTTTTTTACTTGGAGTGATGTTTAATCATTATATAAAACATTAGTGACAACCATGTGTCAAAAAGGATTACATAACTATAGATGAGGAATAATACATATTTTATGGTCTTGTTAAACCATGAAAATTGTATCATGGCTAGTATTTAAGAGTGTATAGGAAATTGAAAACCCAACGTCCGTGAATGTTGTAAATTAACACATAACAGATGGTGTAATTACTACAAAAATAAAATAATATTAAATGAGAGATGATAATAACATATTCAATTATCATAATGGAATTTCTGTACATGTAGGGTATTGTAATTTTCATAACATTTGCAGGAAGAGGGGAAAGGATATAAAAGAAATATATGAACTTGAAAAGAAAAATAAATAAAATAATGGAGCAATTTTCCTCTTGATTCAATCATCCTTGAGATCCTCTTAAGGGGAGAGAATTTGGCCTTTCAAAAAGACTAATGGCGGTTGGATGTGTGGAGGATCTTGGGGAGTTATTTAAGAAGAATATAGCCAAGGAACAAGGCTTTAGATGAGTGAAGAGAAGAGGTAAGGATGGGTAGAATTTATAGTGGAGGAGAGTAGGTTTTCATAATAGTATAATCTATATATTATTATTTTTTCATAGGATATGAAATTGTGATGATTCCAAGACCAAAATTAGTAATGAGTTCTTTAGAGTTTGATATTTTGGTAATTATATCACTTATGCAGTCAGGAATAGTTTACTAAAATTATAATGTATTTATACGTTAAATTAATGTATTTTACTATTCACTAAAATTGATGTATTTCATAAAAACCTAAAAAATTCACCACAACCATTTATCTATTTTGTAGAATCTAGAAATAAAATCCAGTTTCCAAAAATAATTTTCTAAATATGATTAATTTTATTTTAATTTAAAATAAAACATTTCTTGAAAAATATCAATTTTAAAACATTTATTTTCTTATTTATAGATATAGTTATATCATACATCCACTTGAATCTTATTTAAATGATATCATAGGTAACTATTAATTAGGTTATGTTACTATTGATAAATGTAATATTACTATTCCTAATGGTATCCTACTATTCATCAAAAATTATGTCGGTAATATTAGACTCCAAATAACTTGTTGATCACAACCGCGTTTGTTAGATTTTAAAAATTCAAATCATTGAAGTGGCAAAAATATGTTTAAAGGTATCAAACCACATTTTTGTTCATTTTGTTGTGATTTAATGTGATTATTTGACATAATTACAACAAATAAATTTCTATGGAAATCTTTGGGTCATTACATTATCCCCTCCTTATGAAATTTATCCCTAGAAATTTCGGTTTACACACTAATTCATAAATAGATTCTGGTACTTTTCTATCATTTCATACTCTAGTTCTCATGTTTCCTCTTCAAATTTTTTGTACTACCTCATTAATTTGACCATGTGAGTAGTCTTTTTACATAGAACATTATCTCTGTGATCCAAGATCTTCACTACTTGATGCTCATAAGAAAGATCATTCTCAAACTGTACCATCTCTAAAGAGATTACATGTGAAGGATCTGGTATTTAATTATTTAATGGGGATACATGGAACACATCATGTACATTAAACATAGTAGGCAGATGTTCTAGTCTACAGACCATAGCCCCGATACGATTAAGAATCTCGAAGGGGCCAATGTTACTAAGACTTTCATCCTTTTCTACCAAAACCTCAGGACCTTCTTCCAAGGAGATATGCATAAGAATACCATTTCAATAGCTTTTTACTCAAGGTCGTGTCAACGATAGTTTTCCTAACTATTGAACCAACATTGGTCATCATTGACATGGTGGTGAATACTTTTCACCTTCTCCACCATTTCATCAACCAATTCTTGTCCTACCCACTTACGCTCACTAAATTCATCCCATCACACTGGTGTTCTTCACCTTTTCACATAAAGGGATTCATATGGTTCCATTCAGATGCTCGAGTGGGAACTGTTGTTGTAGGAGAATTCAACAAGTGGATGATTTTGATACCATCCACCATTGAAGACCATTGACCATGTTGTCAACATATCTTCATGTTTCTGAATATTTAGATCAAATTGGCCATTAGTTTGAGGATGATAGGTCATACAAATGTTCAGTTAAATTCTAAGAGCATGTTGGCGAATTTTGCAGAACATTGAGGTGAATATAAGTTCATGATTGGATACAATAGATATTGGTACTTCATGCAGCCTTACCACTTCTTCGATATAAATCATTGCAAATTGATCTAATGAGAAGTCCAATCAAATTGTATTATAGTGAGATATCTTCATTAGATGATCCACAATGACGCATATAACATTATTTCTTCTGTATTTCATTAAAAGTCCATTGAAACACTCTATGTTAATGTTCTCCCACTTCCATGTTAGTATGGGTAGTGATTACATCATACCCTAAGACTTCTATCTTTCAGCCTTATAATGTTGAAATACCAGGAACTTTGATGTATATTTTTCAATATCCCATTTCATATTGTCCCCCAAAAAATTTTCTCATAGATATCGATACATCTTTGTGCCCCATGGGAGGATAAATATAGTCGATATATGTGCGTCATTCATAAGCTCCTTGTTTATCTCTGGATCAGATGGTACACAAAATCCTAACTCAAATATTACAACATGTTTCTCATAAATCATGAACTCTAAGGATTTCTCATTTTTGATAGCTTCCAGCCTTTTCAAATTGTCCACATCTTCTCTTTGATCATCCTCTAATTTCTCCATAAGGGATGATGGAGAAATTATTTGGGAAATGATTGATGATTTTACTCCATTAATTATTCCCATGTCGATACTCTACAAATCTATGTATATCAAATCCTTTTCATTTCTCATAAATAATATTGATGTTGGATCATTTATATAAATAGAATTTTCCACCTTATTTGCCTTACTGTTATGGTAGTTTATTGAGTAGTTACAATCCTTGATGAGCCCTATCCAACTTCGGTAGAACATATTTAGTTATTTTTGTGTGAATATATATTTGAGACTCATGTAGTAAGTATATAACTCAAAACTATCCACATAGAGACAATTATCCTAGATTTTTAACAAAAATATTAATACTTCCAACTCCATATCGTGCATAATATATTTTTTCTCATGAATTTGGAGCTTCCTTGAGTCATAGGCTATCACATTTTCATTTTTCATTTTCTCAAATCCAAATAACTTATTTTAATCCTCATTGTACACCCTAAATATTTTACCAATTATTGGGTGTGTGATTACTGGCACAGAGATAAAAAACTTTTTCAATGCCATGAGACAGTCTTAACATTCCTGGATCTAGACAAATTATACTCAATTACATGTCATCATATCAATTGGGTTTAAGAATCATAAAAATTTCTTCAAAAATCATCGATCATACCTGGCTAGAACCAAAAAGCTACAGATCTCAATTACATATGTTTTCTTGGGCTACTCTTCAATTATATTTGTCTTAGAAGGGTCCACATATATCCCTTTTCTAGTGATAATATCCCCCAATAATTATACTTCCTCCATCCAAAACTCACATATATTGTACTTCTCATCCATCTTGTCACTAAAATACGTTTTAAATAGTATTAAAATGCTCCTAATGTTCCTCCTTAATATTGGAGTATATCATAATATCATCAATTAAGACAACAAAAAAAAATTTGAGGTAATATCTAAACACTCTATTCTTTAAACTGATCAATATTTCTATTGAATTCATGAGTCTGAAGGGAATCACTATGAACACATACTGTTCATAACTCGTTTGGAAGGTAGTCTTGAGAATATCTTCCTTCCTCTCCATTAATTGGTGATATCCCAACAGAAGGTCCACCTTAAAGAAATAATTGGCCCCATGAAGTCAAACAAACAAGTCATCTATCTTATGGTGGGGATACCTTTTTATCATTATTTTAATGAGATCATGAATATCAATGCATAGGTACATTGAACCATCCTTCTTCTTGATGAAGAGGAATGGAACTCCCCTCAGTGAAGCACTCAGGCTTATAAAACACATATCTAGGTTCTCATGTATGTACTTATTCAGTTATTCCATCTCTATGGTGGAAATTCTATAAGATGTCGTTGATATAGGAAGAGATGCATGAATAAGTTCACTTGATAACTCAAATTCTCAATCATGAGGGAGTCCAGGTAACTCTTCAGAGAATACATCCATGTAATCCCCCATTATGGGAATATCTTCGAGAGATAATCTTTGATTTTTCTCAATCATCTGAGCAAGAAATTCTTACTCATAAAAAATAAATATCCACACTTGAGACACTGATTCTAAATAAGATTCTTCTTCCTCCTTACAATTTTAATGGATTGGATGATGCATCAATATGTGAGTAGTGATATCCCTTTACTAATAGTTGATTTTGTTTTTTATAAATATTCCCAATCCATGATAAATATTTCATCTAACTCAACTAAAGGATGTATGATGGGATTTTTTAGGGGTTTAGTTCACATAAGTTAACTAGGGAGGAGTTATACATCATCAATGCAATAATTTCCCAATTTTTTGTTCTCATAGATAACATATCCTATGATTTTTTAGGGGGTGTTTGAATAGTTTTACTATACATTAATGGTATGAAATAATTCATTGAACTGAAATCAAATAGTACATTCTATATTCTTGAATGAATTGCTAGTGTACCTGTCACTACAGAACATTCCAACTCCACCTCAGCAGTAGTGAAAGAATAATACCTTCCTTGTTTCCTTGGAGGTTGTTGTCTATTTCTTCCACCAACCCCTATCTTAAGGAAAGTTTTTTTATAATTTCTATCCTCCTTACAGTTGTATCAATGCACAATAGGCTGATTTTTGATCTGAACCTTCCTTTATTCTTCCACATTAGCAGGATTCTTCATATAACTTTGGAAGTTCATGGATAAATGTCACAGTCTTCCTCATTTAAAGTAATTCTTTTCTAAATTTAGAATATTCCAAAGATTATTTTTCCCATATCATTTAAAAGTGGGATATTCGGGATTCATTCCATCATGGGATTAGTTTGTTGAACCACCCTTGTGGTTTTCCATTTTCTGATTCTTATCACTACTCCCATGAGACCACTGAGAGTATTCAATATCCATTTCAACCAAGAGGGTATAACTGACAATATCTTCCTAACTATCATAGTCTCGTGTCTCCAACACCTTCCATAGACTCAACATTAAACCTCTAAAAAAGTGATCCACCTTGCTTTTGGTGTTCATGACAATGCCATAAGCATACCTTGCAAACTTTGTAATGTTTTCTTCATAGTACCTGATCGACTCATCTTCTTCTACATGAGACCAAAGAAATCTCATGACATCATGAGATGAAGTGTTCAAGGAAAATGTTTATTGATAAAATTCGTCTTAAATTCCCACTAATCCATGGAATTAATTTACTCTTGTGACATTGTATTGTTGATCAATGTCCACCACAGATCAACTTCAATATCAAAATAATAATCCACAAGTAAAACATTCTCTTCTTCCGAGAACTATAGGATGGAGAATATCTTTTCATTGGAGATAATACATTATTCAATGCGGAGAGGATTGGAAGATCTGCTACACCTGGGAGACCTTTTCCACATGATGTATTCTATGATAACTTTATCTTTCCTATGAGCATGACGGTGTTCCAGATGAATCATTATATTATTCATAATTTGAACCAGCTTATCAAGTACTATCTTAAAGTTTTCAGAACCCCTTCCCATCATTTAAGGAATATCATTAAATAAATTGTCACATTTCCTATCATACTATCCATTGGAACGTGTTCTTCTATTTCCCGCTATTAACTAAGAAAAAGAACATACAATTATAGGGATTGAACCCTTATATATTGCTGATAAAAATGGAATCTTTTTAACATAAAATGATAAACATTTAAAGGATATCTATATCCAAATTTTTGATTCCATGGATTTAAATCTAAGTTATCCTTGATATAGTTATGAACATATATTCTTATGGTATATTCCCTTAAATAATGGGTTGTAATATGCTCTAAAATTTACCAAATCATATTCCCCATGAGTTTCAAACCAATTGTATGGTAAGGCCCATTATAGTGTTCCAGGATACCCTGGGTTACTCCCAAAACTCACTGTCCATGTATTCAATCCTAGTTACATCTATGTCAGAGGTGCCTCTACCCATTTGTATCCAGACATGGATGTATTTTTTTGATAAAACACTTACTCAGTGCATACCAAAATTTAGGTATTTTTTCAAATAATTCATCACATCATTATGATTTATTATTAATGTGATCTATTCCAAATATCTTAAAATAATTAGACCATCATTTGATACCAACAATAGTGACCGTATCCTTTTCACATAACATCACATGTTTTTGAGCATAATCAAACATCAGAGAACAAGATAAGGATTGTGAATTATAGTGCCTTTAAATACTAGTTACATAATACTGATAACCTGGAATGAAATATAAAATCTCGTTATTTAGAATTTATAACGATATTCTAACTGCCTTTGAGACCATACATTGACATACGATACCCTGGGGATCACATGATCAAAGGGATGATCTAAAAATCCTAGAAAGAGAATAACTATAAGAACAAAGTGTTAGCACATGTGATATAATTCATGACATGATGATATAAAAAGGCATTTAATATAATAAAACATAACATATAAATAAGGAATCATATAAACATGGAGTTATCGTAATGTGGTAGAAACACAAAATAAATAAATTTATTACTGGTCAAGGTTAACCACCAAGACTTTTTCCATGGTTGTGAAAGACAAGGATAAGCACTAAGACCATTGCACATAGTAGCACAAGCCAAGGCTAACCGTCGAGACCGTCGCACATAACGTCTCCTGAGTCTATACATTTACTAATGTAGTGGAAAACTATCTTGGAACACCCATCATATCATTTCATGAATATATTTCCCACCCAAATAATCATACATAATTAATCTTTCATAAACATAAAGTTTACCCATGGAAGGAATTAGGTACCACAATTGTTTCATAAAGAATAAACAATAGGTGAATCATAAAAGTGACCATGAATGAAATGAATTATAACACACATGGACTCTCATATAGTAAAATAGGTATATATCATGGTGAGTGATTTCAAACATAGGTCACAACATAAATGAAATTTATTTACAAAATTTTGGAATTAAATCATTGTTCAGAGGTTTTAAGGAAAATACTATAGAGCCATTAAAATATAAAATGGAATAATACGTCATACAAAACCAGAATTGAAACCAAAAATATTTAATTATAAAAAATAATTATTTTATATATAAAATGGTGGATATAAATATAAGATAGAGTGGACTTGAAATCAGGTAAGAATTCAGGAAATTCCGTTAAAACGTGTTTTCTTATCGGGAAGTATTGAGGAGGGAATCACCTAAAAAAAGTATATCCCAAAAATAAGACAACTAAAGGGTCTTGATAATGTAATATTTTAAATATATAAATAATTTATAATACTCACAATAATAGATAGGAAAACATCATTTTGATAAGAAAACAATGCATCCCGAATGATTAAAGTATATTCAGGTAGAATTGCTTACGAATTATCGGCATGGTCTCATGTGTACTTAAGTGAACTTCATGAGAGGTAAATGGATTTATTATCTATTATAAATATTGTGGGAATGTATGGGTATGATAGAAATAAAACCCCATCGTTAGGGATTTCATATAAAATTGCATTACATAATGGACATTCTTGAATAAAAGTGAAATTGAGAGGATCCATTACCTTATATCTGATGGTGATATTTTCTTGATATTAATGACCTGAATAATAAAATAATGATCATAAATTAATAAATATCGAACCTAATATATTGGTAAAATATTTATTATAGCATTTTTATGTACATTTATATTGATTTTTATTGGTTATTAGGTTCAATTCCATTTTTTGGATCTGTTTTCTTTCTTGGATAAAATGATCAGTTCTTGTTCGGATAAACATGTATAATGAAGGTGGTTATCCTTAATTGAAGTTATATTTTAATATTGAACATCCATAATGTTACATGGTTAAATATTTAATTTGGTTACTTTGAGTGACATTGAATCATTATATAAAACATTAGTGATAACCGTTTGGGTTAATTTGTAATTTTTTATCACAAAGAACACGTTTTGTTTTATAATGAAAAAAACATGTCTAATAAAGTATTATAGAACTATAGAAGAGTCATAATAAATATATTATGGTCAGGTTAAACCATAAAATGGTTTAATGACTAGAATTTAATATGGTAATGGAAATTGAAAACTCATCTTCCTTGAATGTGGTAAATTAACACATCTCAAATGGTGTCTTTACTACAAAAATAGAATAAGATTAAAGGAGAGATGATAATAATGTATTCCATAATCATAAAAAATATTCTAGTACATGTAAGGTATTGGAGTTGTCGTATAATTTGGATGACGAGAGATAAGGATATAGAAGAAAACAATTGAACTTGAAAAGAAAAATATAGATAGGAAAAGAGTAATTTACCATTTTATTCAATATTCGTTTAGAGCCTCTTAAAGGTAGAGAATTTGGTCTTTTGAGAAATATAATGTATGTTGGACGTGGGGGGGGATATTGGTGAGTTATTTAGGCATAATTTAGTTTATTCACAAGGCTTGAGTGGAGTGAAGATAATAGATAAGGATGTATGGTATTTATAGTGGGGTAGAGGAGGAATTACATAATATTATAATCATTTGTTTATTATTTTTCTATAAGTCAAGAAATAGTGATCTTTCTAAGATAAAAAAGTAACAAGTGCATGTGAGTTATAAATTTGGTTGCATGCAGCACTTTTGACGTCAGTAATAGTGGATTTAAATTATAATTTATTTATACTACAAATTAATGTATTTTACTATTCACTAAAAATCATGTATTTTAGAAAAATCCCAAACTTTCACCCTAATAATTTTTATATGTGTTGAATCCAAAATAGAATTCCATTTGTCAAAAATAATTTCCTACATATTATCAATTTAATTTTTAATTAAAATCACAATTTACAAAGAAAACAATAATTCTAAATCATTTATTTTCTCATTCCCATATATAAGTAAATCATACTTACACATGAATATTATTTATATATTATAATATTATAGAGCCCCGAATCTAGACGTACATGGACATTACATTACTTTTCCGGAATACTTAGTACATAACAAAAACACACACACAAGGACCGTAATAGTTTAGTGTCTTTGGAAACTCAGAATATAATCCTCTAATCCTGGTGAAAGATCTTCAAAATCTCCCATAAAGATCTTCCTTTTTATTATACCTAAAAACCTTTATTTATATCCTGGGGAAAAGAAAACATAAACGGATGAGCTCAAATGCTCAGAAAGGGTAAACAAAAAAAATATCAATCACATCATATACATAAGCTCATAACTTTTGGAAATCTTAACCTATAAAAGAGATCATAATTTCATAACCTGGGATAACTCATCGCAGTAAAATGTAATCACAATAATCATAACATAAAACATGAAACATTGTGGCATTCACACATAATCATAGAGAATCATTTCTTGTTAGTCAAGACTCATTGCCAAGACTATCTTAGTGGATAAAGTCCCTTTCTAAACCGAGTCACTCTCGTTTCAGTCCTGTTTCACTGAACCGGTATAACCTACCGTTCCAGCCATGTCTATCTCATGAGATATAAAATCTTTACCTAATGCATTGGAGGGAGATATAGGTCCCACCCATCTCATAATGATACCATTCTTATGTGTGCCACAAAATCAAAAAACATACATCATAGCATAACCCATGTAATAAAAATGGGATTCTTAAACAACATGACATCATAAAACAATTCATATAAGATAAAGTAATTCATAAAAATATCTCCATCACAACATAATCAAATCCATGTAATAATAGGGATAGAAACAGAACCCTATATTATCTTAGATGGGAAATAATTTTGATAAAACTCTTGAACTCCATTCTTGAGGAAAATATCCTTTCTACTTCAAAAACATTTTCCCTTTTTAACATGTCATACAATTTTAAACTAAAAGAATTTGTTTAAAAATATACTTGAAAACTTGTAAAGGAAGCTTCTTGGAAATAATGTTTTAAAAATCCATTCATGTCGTATAAGTTAAAAAAACATTCTTCTCGTACTTTTTTCGGAAAAGTCCAAAAGTACCTCGTACGAAAAACGACAAAAGATTCCTTTCATATCTTTTACTAAAAACTCACCGAAGGGAAAAACTAGATTTAAAAAAATTGTAGGTGGATGGAAATAATATTTCATATTGACGAAACATGGATGTGGATGATAAAATACACCCTAGTAAATACCAATGTATAAACAATCTCGGATAAAAATGAGATTGTGATATTTCCCTTACCTTAAGTCCGATTTGATTCGTAAGTGTCCGAACCTCCTGTATAATGATTTAAATAATGTCATTGACTTATTCCAGAATCATACTAATTGTTATGATATCATATATGGTTCACTTATGACTTTATTTTACCCGTTCTTTTGTAAATTCCATGTTAAAGAGCGTTTTGGGTAAAATCGTTTCATTTGTCGTCCGTTTTTAACTTGTAATTATTCATATGATTACTTAGATAATTATTACTTAATTATAGAATATAAAACATGATTTATATATAATATATATTCATAATATACATATATATAATGGATCAATAAATGGAATGAAATACACCGTTCATGGAGACGGTAGGCCGTACGTACGCATGAACGCTGTTTTCGTTTCCTTATTTAATTGAGTGGAATTAAGTAGATGAAATACATATATATACACATAAATACAGTAGCTTTATAATGTCATATATTTCATTATTATTTCTTTTATATACTTTATAATCATTCTTAAATTGTTAACATGGAGAATGAATCTCATCGCGTCGTGGAGACGGTAGTCCGTACGTACGCACGAGCGATGATATCATTTCCATAATTATTGAATTGAATTGGAGTGGATGATACAATATATCAGAATCATTATGATGTTATAATAACTATTTATAGTTATTATTTACCCCATAATACCCATCCATGTAAGGTGTTGGTGGAAAAACATATTACACCACGGCGTGGAGACGGTATTCCGTACGTACGCACGTGCGGTGACTTAGTTTTCTCTAGGATGGATAGATAATTAATTAGGATTGTTTCATAATTATAATAAAATATTAGTATATGAGTGATACTGATGTTATAACTTCACAATGAAACAACCTAAGAAGAAGAAGTGGAAGAAGAAATAAAGGTGAAAGAATTGGTAACGGAAATTACCTCTTCTTTGAAGCGCCTCTTTGAGACCTCCTCTTAGGGCCCTAAAATTGGTCTTTGAGGAAGACCAGAACCTCTAGGATGTTTCTAGGGAAGTGGAAAAGATATTTTTGCAGGGGTTGGCCGATCTTGAAGGCTCAATGTTGTGTGAGGAAGAGAGGGAGGAGGTGTTTTTTTATAAGGGAGGAGAGGGTCACCTTTGGAATAACAAAAAATATTATTTTATTATAAAGTCAAGATCGGTTTTAAATAGCTCCAAATTGATTTATTTCGAGGATAAGGTGGGGATGGGTCGAAATACTCTCATCCAATAGAATTTAGTCAAGTTTAGGTTCCTATTTTAACCTTATAATTTTGATTTAACATTAAGTTAAATAATTTTACTTTTAACGTCACTTCTTCTGTTCTTATACTATAAGGTTAATAAACATACAATTAAAATCCAAACGAACCCCAAATTATTTATTATTAATATATATATCCTTATATAAGGAATTTGGTCGATCCATAGATTTTTAGGAATAAAATAACAATTAATAATATAATATTTTTTTAAAAAACTATTTTATGTCAATTTTGACACTATTTAGTAATTGATTTTTGTTAAAATCATAACAGAATGATAAGTTCTAAAAAAGTTAATTAAATCGACAATAACATGTCATATTATCCTAGAAAATTAGTGTAAGTCATAAAAAGTCACAAATTATATTTATTTGAGTATTTATAACATCAATTATGTCAATATTTCATTAATAAGATAATTACTGCATCATCGTTGTGTCATAAATAAATTAAATTATATAATGTCTAAAAATTACAAATAAAATACCATTATGTAGTAAATAGTTTTATATTTATAATTAATATTTAAAATCGAATTTATCTTATGTATAACCCTATATGAAAAATGTTTTAGTAAATAAACTTTGATTTTAACTCTTTTAACTCTTCTTTGAATTAAATAATAATAAATGTTCTAATCTAATCCATGTGGGCCTAAATGGTCATATTTTATTCCTATGCTTGTTTTGGGTCGAATTACACTTATCTAATAGAATTTGGACATGTGTTAGGGTAATAATAATATCATTTTACCCTTAATTACCCTATTTACTTTTAACCGTGGTAAATAAAAGTAAAAAGTTACTATTCACCAAAAATTATTTTCATCTCATTGAACCACATTTTTCTTACTTACATCAACCGTGTCTCTCAGATTTTTGAAATTCCACTCACAGAAGCGGTAAAATTACGTTTTATGAAAAATTCAGTTTTTTTTTAACTACCACTTAGTGGTTTCACTATTCATCAAAAATTGAAAGTTTTCAGAAAAATAACAAAAATTAGGCGTAAGATATATCTGATATTATGAACTCAAAAATTATTTCTATTTTACCAAATTCAAAACATATCAGTTGCATTAATTAATTTAAAAATTAATTCTGGTCGTCAAAACAAAAGGCGTGTTTTTAAGAGATAATAACTATCAAAAGATTGACACTTGTTTATAACTGGTTTAAATGTGAAATTACATCCAATGACCAACATTGTATTGAATTGTAAAAATATATTCTAAATATAATTTAAAACCACTCAAATTAATAATTTTTCACTATTTATTATTTCGATTAAAAAAGTTGTTTTTAATTAAAATTTAGTAATTTTCACTATTCATCAAAATATGAAAGTTATCTGAAAATCACCAAAAATTCACCCTAAGCTAATTTTGATATTCCAAATCCAAAAATGAAGTCCATTTTGAAAAATAGAAATTACAAAATTTCAAAAAGTGGTTATTACTATTCATAACGTCTAGTTTTAATAATATTTTAATAGAATATCGTTGTTTAGCGAAACTTAGTGTTGCGTACAACACACGCTATCGTGGAAGGTCGCGATTGCGTGTAATTCAAGCCAGGTCAGTGATGTGTGTTGTGAAAGCTCCTTTTGGTGTAGCGTATAACACAAGACATTAATGAAATTAAAAAGAATATTTTTTATAAAATCTCGGGGTGTTACATTCTACCACCCTTAAAATGAATTTTTCCCTCGAAATTCGTCGGGGTTATACATTTTTTATTACTCGAAAGTTTCTTTAATAGAAACCCATATTGTAAAAAGGAATACCAAAACCAATTTTTAAAAACAAAAAGTATGAAACGTAACGGTTACCCAAATAAACTAATCCCTGGGTTTCCACATATGTGAAAATATGGATATGGAAGAAAAATCTATCCATCATGTTCTGATGGAGAGTGGTAGAGAACATGGCTATGGAAAATCCAACAATCACAAATCCCTAAATTTGTGATGATCTAAGCTACCATCTGATTAATCAGATATAAGGGCACAAGTACAGTATTTTTGGATTTCATGACCATTTCCCTAAAGTTGAAGAATTGGAATTAGAATAAATACTTACTTTATTTTGGTACAATCTCACTGTTGTTCGTGCCTTGAACAATTTCCACTTCATATCTTAAAGAAATGAAGTTTAATTTGTCATTCGTGAAGTGTTAGAAGAACATGTGATAGAATGATGGGTCATTCCATCTATATCAAACAAAAGGCTAGAAAAAGTTATTAAATATACATAAGTCGATCTATAGTGAGATTAATCATATATGTTTCTTAAAATGGACTTATACATCATATATCATACTGGTTAATATAATAAAACTAGTTTCTACTAAACAATGACTTCCTGTGGGCTAGTGGTAGGAGATAAAGGCCCGTCGCACTTCGGTTGTGGGTTCGATTCCCACAGCCTTGTCCGACGTGATGGGTTGTCGTCCGTCCTGCAGGTTGTCCTTTTTCTAAAACTATATTACTATAACATCCCATCAATAATATTGAAAAAAAAACTTTTATCCTTAAACAATACTAACTTATGTCCAACATAATCCATTCCAATCTTTAGGCTTATCCATAATACTGCAGTCCACTCTCATAACATTGTGAAAACGATTTCCAGAGATATAATACCATCGTTGATCCCCATATATCATAAGATATGTTTTGTTGGTCACATTCCAAACATTCAAAGTCCTTAATAATATATTCTGTTGAATACCCATTGAACCTTAGTGAAAACATGAATGTAGTTAAACGTTAACACTTTCCACATACCAAAATCCTCAAAATTCTATATACTCAAACCATGATATCACTTAGTCCTTATATCAATCATGAGCTCATGAATACTGTTAAACATTTTATTTTCTCGTTTTCCCTTCATTATGCGAATATCATCTTATTTCCAAAAATATCTCAATCACTTTGAATACCACATTAGACCAATACATAAATATTCCAATACTCCAAGATACAACATTATTTTGGAATCCCATTACATAAACACTTAATCATTCCACCACATCGTTGTCATATTCAACATCGCCAATAGTGATCACATGTGACTTCCCTTTGTCCTTTGCCTTAAGCGGTTTCTCATGTCGATCATCACTAACCCATGGATTAGGGCATTTATTAGAATAATTCCCCATTTCCTTTCACTTGAAGCATTGAAGGGTTTGTGGTGCGTTCTCTGTAGTGTTTTCTTTATTCACATCATTAGAAACCCTTTTTCAATTACTTCGACACTCAGCTGCTCGATGACCATCTTTTCCACACTTAAAACATTTTCTAGTCCCTTTAAGAAAATCTCCATCATTCTTCTTTCCACACTTTGTGCATAAGGAAACATTCATATTATTTTCACCATTATTCTGAGATTTCTCCTTGAACTCCATCTTTTGTTTCTTGTCAAAACCATGAGATGGATATGTAACACCAACTTCCATTTCTACCTTGATAGCACAGCGCACAATTTCTTCCTATCTACTGAAGTATCTTATAGCTAATTCCCTTCAAAGACTTGGTTTTAAGCCACTGAAAAATTGATCAACATTACTTTCAGGTTGGATGATAATGCCAGATGCATACCTTGCAAGTCTTGTAAAATTCACTTCGTATATACCAACAGATTCATCATCCTTCTGCTTCAGCTCAAGAAACTCCTTTTCCATCTTTGTTCGAAGAATACGAGGAAAGTACTTACTGAAAAACAAGTTCTTGAACTTGTCCCATTCCATGGACTCAATTTCATCTCTTGGCCTCGTATTCTTGATTAGATTCCACATTTGATCAGCTTCACCTTCCATACGATAAACTGCTAAGATGACTTTATCATGTTCATAACATTGAAGAACTGAAAATATCTTTTCAGTGGTACTGATCCATTGTTCAGTAACAAGTGGATCAGAAGTCCCACTGAAAGAAGGTGGACGTTGCCTCATGAAGGACTCAATAGAATATTGTTCCCTTCTCTGCTCATTTGGAAGTCCAGAATGATTCATATCTTGTGTAAGTATAACAATAAGATTTTGCACTCCATCTCCCATAACACTTGTTTGTTCAGGAGGACAATCATTGCATTGTCCAATACATTGATCAACACGGTTTCTTCGGGCTCCAGCCATCGTCTAAAACCCAAAAAGAATAGTGTGAGAGGAAAAAATCATTCTTGGGAAAAAACATAATAAAGGGGGAGTACCTTCAATATCTAACATCTTAGGTTTAATTCTATGATCATTAGCGTAATTCTAGTATTATAACCTATACGTATACTTAACCTTAGGGACATCCCTGGACATACCTTAGAAATATCTCTAGGGATCTCACTAACGTTTTCGCATCCTAGTTTTCAAAGGATGACTGAACCTTTCCTCTGATACAAACTGTAGAGATCCGAAGCTAGTCGTACATGGAAATTACATTACTTTTGCGGAATACTTAGTACATAACAAAAACACACACACATGGACCGTAATAGTTTTGTGTCTTTGGAAACTTGGAATATAATCCTCTAATCCTGGTGAAAGATCATCAACATCTCCCATAAAGATCTTCCTTTTTATTATACCTAAAAACCTTTCTTTATATCCTGGGGAAAAGAAAACATTAAAGGGTGAGCTCAAATGCTCAGTAAGGGTGAACAAAAGAAATATCAATCACATCATATAAATAAGAACATAACTTTTGTAAATATTAACCTGTAAAAGAGATCATAATTTCATAACCTGGGATAACTCATGGAAGTGAAATGTAATCACAATAATCATAACTTAAAACATGAAACTTTGTGGCATTCACACATAATCATAGATAATCATTTCTTGTTAGTCAAGACTCATTGCCAAGACTATCTTAGTGGACAAAGTCCCTTTCTGAACCGAGTCACCCTCGTTTCAGTCCTATTTCACTGAATCGGAATAACCTACAGTTCCAGCCATGTCTATCTCATGAGATATAAAATCTTTACCCAATGCATTGGAGAGAGATATAGGTCCCACCCATCTCATAATGATACCATTCTTATGTGTTCCACAAAATCATAAACCATACATCATAGCATAACCCATGTAATAAAAATGGGATTCTTAAACAACATGACATCATAAAACAATTCATATAAGATAAAGGAATTCATAAAAATATCTCCATCACAACATAATCAAATCCATGTAATAATAGGGATAGAAACAGAACCCTATATTATCTTATATGGGAAATAATTTTGATAAAACTCTTGAACTCCATTCTTGAGGAAAATATCCTTTCTACTTCAAAAACATTTTCCTTTATTAACATGTCATACAATTTTAAACTAAAAGAAGTTGTTTAAAAATAAACTTGAAAACTTGTAAAGGAAGCTTCATGGAAATAATGTTTTAAAAAACCATTCATGCCGTATAAGTTAAAAAACATTCTTCTCGTACTTTTGTCAGAAAAGTCAAAAACTACCTCGTACGAAAAACGTCAAAAGATTCATTTCATATCTTTTAATAAAAACTCACCGAAGGGTAAAATTGGATTTAAAAAAATTGTAGGTGGATGGAAATAATATTTCATATTGAGGAAACATGTATGTGGATGATAAAATACACCCTAGTAAATACCAAAGTATAAACAATCTCGGATAAAAATGAGATTGTGATATTTCCCGTAACTTAGGTCCGATTTGCTTCGTAAGTGTCCGAACCTCCTGTATAATGATTTAAATAATGTCATTGACTTATTCCAGAATCATACTAATCGTTATGATATCATATATGGTTCACTTATGACTTTATTTTACCTGTTCTTTTGTAAATTACATGTTAAAGAGCGTTTTGGGTAAAATCGTTTAATTTGTCGTCCGTGTTTTAACTTGTAATTGTTAATATGATTACATAGATCATTATTAATTAATTATAGAATATAAAACATGATTTATATATAATATATATTCAGAATATATATATATATAATGGATCGATGAATGGAAAGAAATACACCGTTCATGGAGACGGTAGGCCGTACGTACGCATGAACGTTGTTTTCATTTCCTTATTTAATTGAGTGGAATTAAGTAGATGACATGCATATATATACAAATAAATCCAGTAGCTTTATAATGTCATATATTTCATTATTATTTCTTATATATACTTTAAAATCATTCTTAAATGGTTAACATGGAGAATGAATCTCATCACGTCGTGGAGACGTTAGTCCGTACGTACGCACGAGCAATGATATCATTTCCATAATTATTGAAATGAATTGGAGTGGATGATACAATATATCAGAATCATTATGATGTTATAATAACTATGTATAGTTATTCTTTACACCATAATACCCATCCATGTAAGGTGTTGGTGGAAAAACAGATTACACCACGGCGTGGAGACGGTATTCCGTACGTACGCACGCGCGGTGATTTCGTTTTCCGTAGGATGGATAGATAGTGAATTAGGATTGTTTCACACTTATAATAACATATCAGTATATGAGTGATACTGATGTTATTACTTCATAATGAAACAACCTAAGAAGAATAAGTGGAAGCAGAAATAAAGGTGAAAGAATTGGTAACGGAAATTACCTCTTCTTTGAAGCGCCTCTTTGAGACCTCCTCTTAGGGCACTAAAATTGGTCTTTGAGGAATACCAGAACCTCTATGATGTTTCTAGGGAAGTGGATAAGATATTTTGGCAGGGTTTGGCCGATCCTGAAGGCTCAAATTTGTGTGAGGAGGAGAGGGAGGAGGTGTCCTTTTATAAGGGAGGAGAGGGGCACCTTTGGAATAACTAAAAATATTATTTTATTATAAAGTCATGTTCGGTTTTAAATAGCTCCAAATTGATTTATTTCAAGGATAAAGTGGGGATGGGTTGAAATCCTCTCATACAATAGAGTTTAGACAAGTTTATGTTCCTATTTTAACCTTATCATTTAGATTTAACATTAAGTTAAATAATTTTACTTTTAGCGTGTCTTCTTCTGTTCTTATACTATAAGGTTAATAAACTTACTATAAGAAGACAAACGAACCCCAAATTATTTATTATTAATATATATAACCTTATCTAAGTCATTTTTCCGAACCTTAGATTTTTAAGAATAAAATAACAATTAATAATATAATATTTTTCTTAAAAAATATTTTATGTCAATTTTGACACTATTTAGTAATTGATTTTTGTGAAACTCATAACAGAATGATAAGTTCAAAAAAAGTTAAATAAATCAACAATAACATTTCATATTAACCTAGAAAATTAGTGTAAGTCATAAAAAGTCTCAAATTATATTTATTTGAGTATTTATAACATCAATTATGTCAATATTTCATTAATAATATAATTATTGCATCATCGTTGTGTTATAATTAAATTAAATTATTTGATGTCTAAAAATTAAAAATAAAATACCATTATGTATTAAATATTTTTAGAATTCTAATTAATATTTAAAATCGAATTTATCTTATGTATAACCCTATATTAAAAATGTTTTAGTAAATAAACATTGATTTTAACTCTTTTGACTCATCTTTGAATTAAATAATAATAAATGTCCTAATCTAATCCAAGTGGGCCTAAATGGTCATATTTTATTCCTAAGCTTGTTTATGGTCGAATTACACTTATCCAATAGAATTTGGACATGTGTTAGGGTAATAATAATATCATTTTTACCTTTAATTACCCTATTTACTTTTAACCGTGGTAAATAAAAGTAAAATGTTACTATTCACCAAAAATTATTTTCATCTCATTGCACCACATTTTACTTACTGACATCAACCGTGTCTCTCGAATTTTTGAAATTCTACTCACAGAAGCGGGAAAATTATGTTTTATGAAAAATTCAGTTTTTTTAACTACCACTTAGTGGTTTCACTATTCATCAAAAATTGAAAGTTTTCAGAAAAATACCAAAAATTAGGCCTAAGCTATATTTGATATTATGAACTCAAAAATGATTTCTATTTTACCAAATTCAAAACATATCATTTGCAATAATTTATTTAAAAATTAATTCCCATCGTCAAAACAAAAGGCGTGTTTTTAAGAGATAATAACTATCAAAAGATTGACACTTGTTTATAACTGGTTTAAATATGAAATTACATCCAATGACAAGCATTGTATTGAATTGTAAAAATATATTCAAAATATACTTTAAAACCACTAAAATTAATAATTTATCACTATTAATTATTCCTATTGAAAAAGTTGTTTTTAATTAAAATTTAGTAATTTTCACTATTCATCAAAATATGAAAGTTATCCGAAAATCACAAAAATTTCACCCTAAGCTAATTTTGATATTCTGAATCCAAAAATGAAGTCCATTTTGAAAAATAGAAATTAAAAAAATTCAAAAATTGGTTATTACTATTCATAACGTCTAGTTTTAATAATATTTTAATAGTATATCGTTGTTTAGCGAAACATGGTGTTGCGTACAACACACGCTATCGTGGAAGGTCGCGATTGCGTGTAATTCAAGCCAGGTCAGTGATGTGTGTTGTGAATGCTCCTTTTGGTGTAGCATATAAAACAAGACATTAATGAAATTAAAAACAATATTTTTCATAAAATCTCGGGGTGTTACAAATAAGTTATTATTCATTAGGGTATGTTATTATTCTTAAGGGTGACATTACTATTTAAAAGGTTATTTTTAAAAACACCAAAAATTAAGTTGGTCATATTAGACTCAAAATAACTTACTCATTGCAACCATGTATGTAATATTTTTGAAATTCATATAATAGAATTGGAAAACAATTGTTTAAAGTAACATAACACATTTCAGTTCATTATATTGTATTTTCATGGGATTATATGACATAATTATAAGAAGTAAATTTCCAATGAAAACATTAGGTCGATACGACCAAAGAACCTCCATGTGTTCTATGTGCATTCCTTTTATACCCATATATGTTCTCTATAAAATATATATGTACTGAATTTCACTTATCAAAATTTCATGGTATCTAGGTTGAATACCTCCCACTGGTTTGACTTATGTGTCCCATTTTTGTATTTTATGAGGTCTCAAGTTGGCTGGCTAATGGTCAGCCAACTTTTTTCAAAGACATAGAATATATTAATAGATATATGCCAAACCAATATCTCAATAAATCACCATAAACCATATAATATCTCATTCATAAATAATTAATATTCACCTTCATCATCCCACATTAAAAATAAAATTTCTGTGGCCTTCAAATAAACTCATTTTTTAATGAAATTTATATTTCATGAGATTATTCTTCAAATAATCGCCCTGAAAATAAATTTTTTCATTATCTTCTTGTTTGGGGTGGATAATAATTCATCATAAACATAGTCTACACATGTCTTGTACAGATAGTATCAATTCAAAAATCATCATATTTACATAATTGATTTATATAATTAACAATGTTATGTAAATAAAAATGTTCAAGAAAATACAACACCTCGTGAAAGAATTCTTGTAACAAGAAACAACAAATATATTTGTGTTAATTGATAAGTTGAGTGGTTTGAATATTTTTGTAACATAATATTACAAACCATGAAATATTGGACAAAGAATCATTTTCACAGAATCAATACCTCACTTTTTTCACGATTATGGAGTGTGTTGACATTCCAGGGGATGAAAGTTATATGATAGGGTGAATTATCACATCCATTGTTTAATTTTAAGTACGAATTATATATTTATTGGATATTTATTTTATTATATATCTTTTTTGAATTATCCATTGAGATATAAATTTTTATTAATACTACACATGTCTTATAGATGTCACAGTGTTTGGGGAAATATTGTGAAAACTATGAACTAGATATGAATCTTTTTAAAAAGACATTCAACATGGTTGTTTTCTAGTATATTGGTGAGTGTAGAGTAATATATAGAGTTCTTATTTAATCACATGATAATTGTCCTCATTTTTTAAAAAAATTATAAAATTTGGAGATTAACCATGTGGTTTATCAAATTATTTCTAATTTTAAAATTTTTAGTTTTTTACCACCTGGATTAAAAATCCCAACACCCCAATTCTCTACCCCACTTGTCCCAAACCACTTCCCATGTTGAAAAGGCCATCAAACCATCCTTAAATATTGATTTTATGGTTATTATTCATGTTATCTTTATATAAATTACTTGTTTTGATCTATTTATTATCATTTATATGATTTCCCTTCATTCTTTCGTGGTTTTCCATATTCCAAAAATCTATGTATAATATGGGTCCATCTAGCTCAATTTTATAGGGTTTGGTTTTGATGTTTGGTTTATCCACATCCCATTCTTATATATTTTCCATCATTGTTATTTCGATTTATTTTCGTGATATGATATTCTTATTATTTACATTATTTGGTTCCATTTCTTCCAATTTTGGTTGAAATCATGAATTATAATATCATCAAATTGATTTTTGAATTGCTGTATAATTATTTTATGCATGATTTGTAAACAAATTCTCTGGTAACATTTTTCATACTAATCCATTTGAGATAGGAAAAGTGGAAATTACATGTTTTAATATAAAATAGGCCTTTTAGGAATTTTTTACTTGAAAAACATATTTAATGATCAATTTTACCTACAATAAATTATGAACCTACCTAGACCATCCATCCACCAGATGCCTGAGTTGAACTATGAAAAACCCAAAGTGCATTCTTTATTACCTCATGATGGTGACAAGTACCAAGTGAATCCCATAAGATATCATGGGGAATGATTTAACCCATAAAATAAATTAATTTTTATAAATACCTACTAATTTTTTTCATGATCCATGTGTAAATCAGGTATCCATGCCCGATCTACTAAGCATAAAATAAATGAAAAAACATAAACTTATCTTCATTTTAAACAAAACGATCCCATTAACCACTGCTAAGATCCTTATATCGAATCATCCTCAATCTATTAAGCTTCCAAACTCCAAAAATATAGTGTCCCCCCAAAAACGATAACAAATATAAGGAAATTTTTATTTCTAAAAATCTTCTAAAAAACATAAATAAAAATGAAAACTCTGACCACGTTGTCCCATGTCACCAAAATTTTATCTTTGTGAAAAAATCAGAAAAAATAATTCTTTAAGAGAAATCATGAACTAAACCTGAAACAGATGTGTATAATAGGCATGATGTTAATTATTTCTAGTATCCCAACACAAACCATTACACCTACAACCTCTTTAATAAAACAGACATTCTCATGCTATAATGAAAATATAAATAGAAATTATTTTTTTCATTTTCTCGTTAGAACCAATATAACATCATCAATATATAAACTGTTCCCTTTCATTTTATTTTGATGAAAACTGTCAACTAGAAAATATTTTATTTTCCATTAACACTATTTTTTAAACCACTATTTGAAAACCACATTACAACTCATTTATCAAAACAAGACCTTCAAAATCCAATTGGAAATAATTTAAATTAGAAAATTAGATCCCAAAATTGTAATAAATAATAAGTGAGACGAAACAAGATAAAATTTATTGAAAAAAAATAAATAATAAATCAACACATAGAAAAATCATATAAAAGAATCATAATAGAATAATACATGTGAAACTAACCCCAAGGTATCATCTTAGGATCCCCAATCCCTTGATTATCGAAGTATTCATAATTGTTCCTATGCATGTGCCTCTTGGGTGGATAAATCCCAAGTTACACTTGTAACCATAACCACATCATCTTGTGGGGTAGATAGTGTTGTATCATTGAAAGAAAGTTTAGTGGGGCATAACTTTTCTTGGTGTAATTTTTCTAGTCATCACTCCTTGGATACATATGTTCCCATGTTCTAATATAATAATATTAAATTCATTTCAAATCATTTACTTTATTAAATAACTCATTCCTCTTAAAACTATTTATTTCCAAAATAAAGAGGAATCATTTAACATGGCCAATTGATACATAATAAATCATCAGAACATCCACTACATGAATATAGTTAATTGAAACACACTTAATCATATATAATGAATGATTTTTTCTTCAAAATGAGTCTTTATAACTTACATTTGAAATTTTCATAAGTAATTTTTTAAAAAACTGATGTTGATTATCATATTAAGTTTATTAAATATTTCACTCTCATTATACCAATACAAATTTAGACATTCACACACACACACACACACAGAGATATAAATATATATAAATTTTCTTTAATTAAAAAATTCAAATATTATCTTGTGAATTATAACCAAACACACATTAATTTATATATTTATACCCATATATACATGTATGACCAGTAAACACATAAAAATACTTCTGAAAACCCCAAATTTTTATTTCAAAACATTCTAGAAATAAATTATTGATACACAAAATATTAAGTAAACATGACATTCCTGTATAACATAATAACCGAAAGAATATTCACCTTAAATAGAAAAAACACTACTTAATCCACATAATTAATTAACAATAATTATTTATATGGACTTATAAGCACATTTTTTTTCTGGTTTAAGGAAATAAGATATTAAACTAATATCCTATAATTGAAAGACACTTAAATTTATACAAAATAAAATTGGAATTTTGATTTCACCCTTAAGAATTTTATGAAAAATTATAATTTTTTCATCTTGTATTTGGAATATTAATCTAAAATACAAAAAATATTGATTCTAAAACAAAATTCATATGCTTGGGGAAAAACCTAAAAATCACTTCATTCAATAATGGGTTCCTAAGAAAACTACAACTAATCCAAAGGAACGTAATAAGGCCAAGAGGAACCCTAATGAATAAATACATCTGGTAAAAAAACCAAAATAAATAACACCAAATCCCCACCTATGGTTCTTCTTAGGGAGATCCATATTGAGAGTGAAGGTGATTTTGGGAGAAATAATGATAATATATAGGTATAGGAAGAGAGACACCAACATGATAATATCATACATAATATCCTGGAAGAATGACTTAATAAAATTTTTTGAGGTCTGAGGGTGTAATCATGACAGTTGAGGGGGTTGGTTGTTCTATGTGAGTGAGATATGGTGTCTAGAATAGGGGTTAAATATTCTTGGGGGCATTTTTTAAATATTACATGTTTATCAACTAGGTAAGTTATATAAAAAATATAATTTTATCATTAGGTATTAGAAACATTAATCTATATTCCAAACATTAATGGTTCTAAAATCAATGTCACTAGCTGGGGAAAAACAAACCTAAAACTCAGTTCCATCAATAATGGGATCCTATAAACACTATAACTTAGAAAAATGAACCTAATAATCCCATGATGAACCCAAAGGAAGAAATATTTCTAATAAAAAATCCAAAATAAAGAACCCTAAATCCCTACCTATGGTTCATCATAGGGAGATCAATATTAAGAGTTCTAGGGGGATGGGGAGAATGAATTAGAATTTAGTGGTGGTTGAGGAAAGACACCATCATGATAAGATCAGACATAATGTATTGGAAGAATTAGTGAATACAATATGTTGAGGTTTCAGGGTGTAAGCATGATGGATGAGGGGGTTGTTTGTTCCCTGTGAGTGGGAGAGGGTGTGAGGAAAATTGGTTAAACATTCTATAGGTAATGTTTAAAAATATAAATTTGAATCAACATGGAGAATTAAATGGGTGTTGCATTGTTTTTAATCTCATTATTCCAACTTTTCACCTCATTCAGGGCACACTAGACTCATGAATGGTAGAAAAAATCATGTTCCAGTCATGAAAATGAATCAAAAAATTATATACCAATCATGGACTACAATGTCATGGGTAGAACCACCCATTCTCTAACGGTGTGAAAATAATAATTATTTCTATATAAAATTATTGATTTCCAAACAAAATTACGTGAAACTACAGTGATGAAATACATACCAATAAATTAATATATTATTTTTAAAAAAATTTGGGTTTATGTTTTTTATGTATCCCAACCATAACCCTTTATTCCCTTATAAAATAATGAAGACTAGAGAGTTGACTGATGAAGTAAATTTTAATTGAATGGAATGAAAAACCCATGATAAAATTTTAATGACTCTGATTTTTCACCAATTTATTATAATAAATTAATTACAAAAATAATGAGACAAGTGCTGAGACGGAACAAGATTTCAAGGCCTGATGTGCCTAAAATATTTTTTTGAATAAATGACTATTTGTAATTAAAAAATGCTCGAGGACTGAATTTGAACATTAATAACTCCTTAATAGGTTCCTAGATCAAAAATAAAAGGCCACTGATGCCTTCTAAACAATGTCTTTAACTTAGGCAGGGCCTATCATTATCGGGTGTGGGCGAGACAAAAAATTTATATTTAGGACAGAACTATCATTAAATATTTTAACAAAAAATGTTTTCATTTGAGGAATAGATTGATTTTAATTTTATTAAACCTAGAGGTAGGGGTCTATGGGAGAAATCACAACCCTATAAATTATTCGAGAACTCTTGAGAGATGGAACCTCATATGAAGGCATTGGTGAGAAATTATGGGTTGATTCCAAATCAATTCAAGGATCAATGATCAATATAATTCTTAAATATATCATCAATGATAGATAATTATCCCTCCATCAATAAATGATCCAAACATAGGAAGGGAATTGTTTTATTTAGTTTTATTCCATGTTCTTCATTCTTCTCCCAATGACAAATGTGAATCAATACAAGAACTAATTGATTCATTGATCGGGTGTAGTGGGGGGTTAGGATTAATATTTTTGGTTTTGAATTAGGAGTTATCTATGTTTAGATTGAACTATGATTATAATTATGAATATTCCAATTTTCGATTCTGACATGGATAGATCAGGACCACATGAATAAGAACCAGTTCTATCCCCATTTGGCATTATTGTGCTCTTCTCATTCTTCGTGATGAAAACATCCAGTCTTCTAACTCAATGGATTTCTATGGAAACAATCTGCTGTCTAGGTGGGACCACAATGGAAGATCAGCCTATAGTAGGAGGTCATAGGTGACGGTGATGCCAGGTAGCTGCCAGCTCAGTAGTTGATGGTGGGGATGTCGGTACTCTTTGATCCATGTCGGGGGAGGGACTCGGCAATGTTGGTCGTGGGATCCGGCGTGTCACTCAGACCAGTCACTCCTTATGGGCCGGCCGCATGGCCCCATGGTGCCAGATCTCCATATTATAGACCATGTGGCTGGAAAATGGGACCAGGCCTGGCCACGTCCAATGTAAGAGGGTCATCCCACTCACTGTGGGGCGGGATGGGTAAACCAAATAGCCTAGTGGGTCAGATATACATGGTGGGTCACGTTAGACATAGGTCAGGTCAGCAGACCCCAGGCCAGGCTGGGTCGGGTCGGTTGGACCAATCCCGGACCCCACTGACTTATTTTTTCAAAAATTCTTTAAACATTAAAATTTTATGTCTATTTGATTAGTTTTATATGGCATTGGTACCCTTACTATTATTTGGTCTTTTTGAGACAGCTTTATGATACGTCAGTTTAGGTCGATGTGGGTGAGAAGCTTGTCCCCTTGGTCCTTTCTTTGATTGATCAGTGTGCCATTGCATAGTAATCCCCTCAAGAGACAAAGTCCTGGATAGAGTTAGGGAATTATCCTTGAGATTAAAGTGATACGTTTTCACACCTAATGGCGTTTTATGGGTATTCACATAAACTCTGAGTGAAGATCATTGATCCAACACCTAGTGGGCCATATCATTACAGTTTGTGGTATTATTTAGAATCCCCTATGTTATGAGCCACATTATTAGTTCAGATGGAATTATTCAGAATTTCATACATTATGAGAAACATCTTTAGGGTTTGTGGTATTATATGATTATCCCCTACGTTTTGGGGTAATGCAGATTGGGTTCACTCTATTCTCCGAGAGAATCCTCTCTCTGTATAATGTAATATTGACCAGTGATAACATCATGGCTCGAGGAGCGAGTCCTCTTGGAACGAGCATGCCTCGAGTGGAATCAAAATTTGGAGGATTGGTTGTAACTAATCTGTTCTATTATGAGATTAGAATTTTAGTATATCTGTGTATGATTGGTATATTGATGGTCATATACCTACGTACAGATGACTGTGCATTATTTTGTGGTTTTCTTTTTGTGGTTTAGGGGTTTCCTATTGATTACTATTTTACTCACCCCTACATGGGATGTTCCCACACATGTCGTGTATTTTGAAGATGACCAACGTTTTGATGGAGTTATTGTTAGAGCAAGACCAAAACAAGAATCGGATAGTGAGTTTTCAGATCAGTTGGCTAAAGGTGTTTCCAACAACATTCTCCTACAAATTCAGTACCCTTGTAGGTTGGTTGTACATTCCAGTTGTCTTTCTTTTGTTGGGATAGTATTCTGGTCCAGTTCAAATTCCAATACATTAATTTCTTATTATACTTTGTGTTTGGCTCTAAATGTTTGAATGCACGATGGTTAGTGTTTTCTACTTATTTTATATTTATGTCTTGGATATGTGTGAGTGTGTACATGTACTTGGAAGAAATTCCTCCCTTTTGTGAGATATTCCTACTCATTGTTAGTCAGTATCCCTTGGCCTATTAGAGGTGGTCTTGAGTTCATCGTGGCATGGGACCCACAAGGAAGGTTCCTAAAAGAGTGGTATAAAAGGGGGATGCTGGAACATTTGGAAAAATATTCAATGGGATTGGTTTAGGGAAAAGTGTTATGTGTTTCAAGTTTGGTATTCAAGTAAAAGAATTCAGTGTTTGTATGTAAGACAATGTATCCACACACAAGGACTACATGTACCTTATTTATGAAATGATACATGAAACACTAGTTTTATGGAAATGAATGGCACATGAATCATATATGAATGCATTGTATTTTCCATGTCCTTCTTGATTCCTCTCTCTATATATACTCAATAGAATGTGGTTCATCTTGATCTGTTTTCAGATGCCTCTATGGAGTGAGCCATATAGGATCCTAAGCCCTGATCATGAGGATGGTCAAATTACTAATGAGTTGTTAGTATAGGGGAATACTATAGTCATGGAAGCCTTGTGTCATTATCCTATTGTAGTACCATCTTTTAATAGTAGTTTACGCTAGCTCTACTGCTAGAGGATGCACAAGGGATCAGTACGTTGGATGAGTTCCAGAGGGAGATACCTCCTAGTATTAGGGAGCTTTATACCCTCAATTAGTAGAGGAATGGATTGATGTAGATTCACATGTCTTCCTCCTTGTAAGGGAACCCCATGATCAAGTTATAGTCATAGAAATGAACCATCTACAGGGATTAATGGGATGGTGGTGGAACTTAGTTATCCCAAAACGTGATGATATGACTGTCTCTTGTAGTGAAATTGAGTTCCTATTCATGGATGAGTTCGTTCTAGCGACCTTGCAGTAATTATGCATCTAGGATCTCAAACATCTACAGTACGGTATCCAAACATTAATAGAGTAATCAATGAGGCTTACAGAGATTTCATGCTACTCTACAGATATAGAACGAGGATCGTTCTTTAGGGATATAGCTTTTGAGAAGGGACTACACTAGGATATTTGGGCATCCATGGTGTCTCTTGTAATCCCTATGCAGGATGGGGTGCTTGAGTGATCCTTACATTTGGAGAGTTTCATGATAGAACAGGCTCGAGAAGCGCTAGTAACTAGTAGAAATTAGGTGGTGGTGTCCATGGGAGTGGGTCACAAGAAGTAGAAGAATAAACCCAAGTGGACAAGGTTCATCAGGAGACAAACCCAAGTTATTTGATTAGCAATGAGAGTCTCCCAAGGCCGAGAGAGAAATATGAAGGATAGACTGTGCTTCATGTGTGGTGGTCGGGGACACTTAAATCATGAGTGCTCGGCACATTGTGTGGATGCTCTCTGGATGGTCGAGAGGCCACTATGGCATATGCTATGGTTCTAGGAGGGTTTTCTATAGGTGGTAGATGTGGAAATAGATTAGGTAGAGTAGCTGGTGGTGGACGGCGGTTCATGGTACTACGACCACCACCCCTAGGCAGTCCGCAAAGGACTCCTGGAGCCGGTGGATAGGGGAGTGTCAAGATTTAGGTGATGCAGGCTTATGACCTCGATGTTCCATATATGATAATAGCTATGATCTATTTTTTATCCACCCTATCTTAAGTTTTTAAAGACATAGGTTATAGTCACTTAATCCTTTCTATGAACCTTATTCCGAGTTCGGAGATTCTAGTATGGACGTCTTCTCAATTATTACATTTAGAGAATTGTTATGGAGGGGATTAGATGATCACACACTGCTGCTAATAGTGTGAGATTACTCTTGGAGATGATAGATTCAACATGGATCTCCTATTAGTGGAATAAAGGCCATACGAGGTCATTATGTGTGTGGAATGGTTATCCATAATCCATTCTTAGACTGACAATTATAACTACAGAGTGTGGTGTGTTTTTAAATACTCAACCACATTTTCCTTTACTGGTGAAAAGGAAACAAATATAGCGAATGATAGACTTTCTCAGAGGAGGGTGAAGCCGATTACTCTTTAGATGTATAACCTTACCCTCAATGTGGTGGATAAGAGTATTCCCTAGTTTCCTGTAGTGGTGGACAAGTGTGAAGACATCTTGCCCAAGGAGGTTCTAGCATTACCCATCACAGATTGAATGAATTCTACATTAATCTATAACTCAGTACAACATCGATATCCATACACACATATCGGATGGCATGCATGTATCTTCATTGGTTGGGGATAAATTTAGAGTATTTGCAGAGGAATCCCTTAGTAAGGGCCAATTTCTCACCTTGGGAAACCCTAGTTTAATTTTCCAAGAAGGAAGATGGGAGTTTGAGGCTATGTGTGGACTTTAGGAGATTGAATTAGGAGACCATGATGTAAAAGTATCCACTGATAATAATTTTCCACCCCTTCAATGAGATGAAGGGAGAGATATGGTTCTCGAAGATAGACCTATGATATGATTATCATCAACTTCATGTTTGTGATTAAGATGTACCAAAAAATCCTTTAAATGTCGATATATACACTGTGAGTACATGGTTATTCTGTTCAACATAACAGACACTCAAGCATTTTTAATGGGGATTAGGAATAGTATCTTCTAGACATACCACGATCGGTTCATCATGGTCTTCATTGATGACATTCTGGTGTACTTGGCATCACCGAAAGAACACGCGATACACCAAATAATGGTCATGGGCATGCAATGAGGGAACTAAATTTATTTGAATCTATCAAAGTGTCAGTTCTATATTCAGGAGTTAAACATTCTTGTACATAGGATTTTGGAGGCTCGAGTCGATGATGATCTAGTGAATATTGAGGCCATTCTTGCTAAAGAGCCACCCAGTTCTGTGACCAAGGAGGAGATGTTCACCAGTTTGGATGGGTACTATCATATGTTTTCTCCTGACTTCTCTAGGGTAGAAACATCCTTGACGACCTTGACATGGATGGGACAACCCATTTTTTGGACATAACAGTTCCAATAGTATTTCCAAGAGATGAGATAGATGTGGAATATATCTATAATATTGATACTACCAAAGGAGGGTGTTGGGTATGTAGTGAATTATGAAGCATTAGGTGTTGGTCTTGGAATAGTTCTGATGTAGTGGAAAGTGGTGAATGCCTATGGATCTCACCAGTTGAGGAAGAATGAGAATATGTATTGGAACCATGATCTTGATATGGTAGTAGTATTCTTCATATTAAAATTGTTGCAACATTACTTGATGGGGGAGTGGTTTAACATATATTCAGACCCCAAAAGCATC
Organism: Viscum album; assembly: GCA_963277665.1. Classification (NCBI taxonomy): domain Eukaryota; kingdom Viridiplantae; phylum Streptophyta; class Magnoliopsida; order Santalales; family Viscaceae; genus Viscum; species Viscum album. Next base: position 138,804,134 of record OY728131.1, read on the forward strand.
AAGTACATCATTTTCCTAGAGGGACCTAAACATGAGATAAATGAGATGGGTATATTTCCTCCATGACTATGACAATGAGATAGTCTATACTCATGGTAAGTGAAATGCAGTGGTATATGTACTCATCAAGAGGTCCAACTTGTTGTTATTGAGTGAGGTTTTAGATAATTTGTCCAGGTTGCATATATCCTTTTTGAATGGTTGTGGATATTAATACCTCTAGTTGAAGTTTGTCTCCCCTCCACTATTGTGGAGGGTCATGGATATGCAACATTAGGATATGGACTATGAGTCCTGACATGACCATTTGTCAATACGACAGGCCCCCAATGAATATTCATTAGGTGAGGTGCATGTCATTCTCTTCAGAGGGTGCATTGTTTTTTCAGTAGCATTGTGAGAGGAGGTTTTAAGGTATTTCCACACATCCCACTTAGTGGTACATTTAGGTGTAGCGAATATGTACTAGGACCTCCAATGCATGTTCCAGTGTCTAGGGATGAAGAAGGTTCTGGAAAAGTGTGTTTCTCAAATCCTCACTTTTCAACTTTGTAAAGGTACAACAACATGATCCAATTGGCTTGACATAACCCCTCAAGGTTCCAGAGTGGAAGTGGGATGAGATATTGATGGACTTTGCGAAAGGTTTACTGTAGAGACCCGAATCTTGACGTACATGAACATTACATTACTTTTGCGGAATACTTAGTACATAACAAAAAAACACACACACAAGGATCGTAATAGTTTAGTGTCTTTGGAAACTCGGAACGTAATCTTCTAATCGTGGTGAAAGATCATCAATATATCCCATAAAGATCTACCCTATTTTTACCTAAAACCTTTCTTTATATCCTGGGGAAAATAAAACATAAAAGGGTGATCTCAAATACTCAGTAAGGGTAAACAAAAGAAAAATCAATCACATCATATTCATAAGAACATAACTTTTGGAAATCATAACCTGCAAAAGAGAGCATAATTTCATAAAATGGGATAAATCATAGTAGTGAAATGAAATCCCAATAATCATATCATAAAACATGAAACTTTGTGGCATACACACATAATCATAGAGAATCATTTCTTGTTAGTCAAAACTCATTTCCAAGACTATCTTAGTGGACAATGTCCCTTTCTGAACCGAGTCAACCTCGTTTCAGTCCTGTTTCACTGAACCGGTATAACCTACCATTACAGCCATGTCTATCTCAGGAGATATCAAATCTTTACCCAATGCATTGGAGGGAGATATAGGTCCCACACATCTCATAATGATACCATTCTTATGTGTCCCACAAAATCAGAAACCATACATCATAGCATAACCCATGTAATAAAAATGGGAATCTTAAACATCACGACATCATAAAAAAATTCATATAAGATAAAGGAATTCATAAAAATATAATTCCATCACAACATAATCAAATCAATGTAATAATAGGGATAGAAACAGAACCCTTTAATATCTTATATGGAAAAATAATTTTGATAAAACACTTGAACTCCATTCTTGGGGAAAATATCCTTTCTACTTCAAAAAAACTTTTCCTTTATTAACATTTCGTACAATTATAAACTAAAATAAGTTGATTAAAAATAAGCTTGAAAAATTATAAATGAAGATTCTTTTAAATAATGTTTTAAAAATCCATTTCTTGCCTTATAAGTTAAAAAAACATTCTTCGTACTTTTGTCGGAAAAGTCAAAAAGTACATCGTATGAAAAACGACAAAAGATTCCTTTCATATCTTTTACAAGAAACATACCGAAGGGTAAAATTGGATATAAACTATTGTATAAGGATGGAAGTAATATTACACATTGAGGGAACAAGGATGTGAATAATAAAATACACCCCAGTAATTACCAAAGTAAAAACAATCTCGGATAAAAGTGAGATTGTGATATTTCCCTTACCTTAGGTCCGATTTGCTTCGTAAGTGTCCGAAACTCCGGTATAATGATTTAAATAATGACATTGACTTATTAAAGAATAATATTCATTGTTATGATATCATATATGGTTCACTTATGACTTTATATTACCCGTTCTTTTGTAAATTCCATGTTAAAGAGCGTTTTGGGTAAAATTGTTTCATTTGTCGTCCGTGTTTTGATTTGTAATTATTCATATGATTACATAGATCATGATTACATATTTCCAGAATATAAAACATGATTTATATATATATATATTCAGAATATACATATATATAATAAATCAGTAAATGAAAGGAAATACACCGTTCATGGAGACGGTAGGCCATACGTACGCATGAACGCTATTTTCATTTCCTTATTGAGTTGAAGGGAATTAAGTAGATGAAATTCATATATATACACATAAATCCAGTATTATTATGTCATATATTTCATGATTACATATTATATATACTTTATAATCATTAATGAATGGTTAAAGTGGAGAATGAATCTCATCGCGTCGTGGAGATGGTAGTCCGTACGTACGCACGAGCGATGATATCGTTCTCATGATCGTTGGACTGTATTGGAGTGTATGTATACTATTTCAGAATCAATATTATTTTAAAATAATAATATATAGTTGTTATTTACACCATTATAACCATCCATGTAAGGTGGTGGTGGAAAATATATTTCACCACGGCGTGGAGACGGTATTCCGTACGTACGCACGCGCGGTGATTTCATTTTCCGTAGGATGGATAGATGGTGAAATAAGATTGTTTCATACTTATAATAACATATAAGTATATTAGTGATACTGATGTTATTACTTCTTAATGAAACAACCTAAGAAGAAGAAGTTGAAGAAGAAATAAAGGTGAAAGAATCAGTAACGGAAATTACCTCTTCTTTGAAGAGCCTCTTTGAGACCTCCTCTTAGGGCACTAAAATTGGTCTTTGAGGAAGACCAGAACCTCTAGGATGTTTCTAGGGAAATGGAGAAGAGAATTCGGCAGGGGTTGGCCGAGCTTGAAGGCTCAATGATGTGTGAGGAAGAGAGGGAGGAGGTGTCCTTTTATAAGGGAGGAGAGGGGCACCTTTGGAATAACTAAAACTATTACTTTATTATAAAGTCAAATTCGGTTTTAAATAGCTCAAAATTGATTTATTTCGAAGATAAAGTAGGGATGGGTCGAAATCCTCTCAACCAATATAATTTAGACAAGTTTAGGATCCTATTTTAACCTTATCATTTATATTTAACATTAAGTTAACTAATTTTACTTTTACCATGTCTTCTTGTGTTCTTAAACTATAAGGTTAATAAACTTACTATATGAAGCCAAAAGAACCCCAAATTGTTTATTATTAATATATATAACCATATATAAGTCATTGGGCCGAACCTTATATTTTTAGGAATAAAATAACAATTAATAATATAATATTTGTTTTAAAAACTATTTTATGTCAATTTTGACACTATTTATTAATTGATTTTTTTCAAAATCATAACAGAATGATAAGTTCAAAAAAAGTTAATTAAATCAATACTAACATGTCATATTAACCTAAAAAATTAGTTTAATTCATAAAAAGTCTCAAATTAGATCTATTTGGGTATTTATAACATCAATTTTGTCAATATTTCATTAATAAGATAATTACTGCATCATCTTTGTGTCATAAATAAATTAATTTATTTGTTGTATAAAAATTACAAATAAAATACAATTATGTAGGAAATCGTTTTAGCTTTCTAATGATTTTTTACAATCGAATTTATCTTATGTATAACCCTAAATTAAAGAAGTTTTAGTAAATAAACATTGATTTTAACTCTTTTAACTCTTCTTTGAATTAAATAATAATAAATTTTTTAATCTAATCCATGTGGGCCTAAATGGTCATATTTTATTCCTAATATTTTTTTTGGTCGAATTAAACTTATCCAATAGAATTTGAACATGTGTTAGGGTAATAATAATATCATTTTTTCCCTTAATTACTATATTTACTTTTAACCGTGGTAAATAAAAGTAAAAAGTTACTATTCAACAAAAATTATTTTCATCTCATTGAACCACATTTTACTTACTGACATCAACCGTGTCTCTCATATTTTTGAAATTACACTCACAGAAGCGGTAAAATTAGGTTTTATGAATAATTCAGTTTTTTTAACTACCACTTAGTGGTTTCACTATTAATCAAAAATTGAAAGTTTTCAGAAAAATAAAAAAAATTAGGACTAAGCTGTATTTGATATTATGAACTAGAAAATGATGTCTATTTTACCAAATTCAAAACATATCAGTTGCATTAATTAATTTAAAAATTAATTCCCGTTGTCAAAACAATTAACGTCTTTTTAAGAGATAATAACTATCAAAATATTGACACTTGTTTATAACTGTTTTGAATGTGAAATTACATCCAATGAACAAAATTGTATTAAATTGTAAAAATATATTCTAAATATACTTTAAAACCACTCAAATTAATAATTTATCACTATTAATTATTTCTATTGAAAAAGTTGTTTTTAATTAAAATTTAGAAATTTTCACTATTCATCAAAATATGAAAGTTATCCGAAAATCACCAAAATTTCACCCTAAGCTAATTTCGATATTTCGAATTCATAAATTAAGTCCATTTTGAAAAATAAAATTTAAAAAATTTCAAAAAGTGGTTATTACTATTCATAACGGCTAGTTTTAATAATATCTTAATAGCATATCGTTGTTTAGCAAAACTTGGTGTTGCGTACAACACACGTTATCATGGAAGGTCGCGATTGCGTGTAATTAAAGCCAGGTTAGAGATGTGTGTTGTGAAAGCTCCTTTTTGTGTAGCATATAACACAAGACATTAATGAAATTAAAATGAATATTTTTCATAAAATCTTTGGGTGTTACATTCTACCCCCCTTAAAATGAATTTCACCCTCGAATTTTGTTGGGATTATAAATGGTTTACTAATAGAAAGTTTCTTTAATAGAAACCCACATCTTAAAAATGAATACCAAAACCAATCTTTAAAAACAATAGTATGAAACATAATGGTTACCCAAACAAACTAATCACTGGGTTTCCATATAGGTGAAAATATGGATATGGAAGACAAATCTAACCATCATGTTCTGATGGAGAGTGGTAGAGAACATGGCTATGGAAAAGACAACAATCACAAATCCATAAATTTGTGAAGATCTAAGGTACCATATGATTAATCAGATATAAGAGCACTAGGACAACATTTTTGGTTTTCAAGATCGTTTCCCTAAAGATGAAGAATTTGAATTAGAATAAATACTTACTTTATTTTGGTACAATCTCACTTTTGTTCGTGCCTTGAACAATTTCCACTTCATCTCTTAAATAAATGAAGTTGAATTTGTTATTCGTTAAGTGTTAGTATGACAGGTCATTCAATCTGTCTCAAACAAAAGGTTAGCAAAAGTTGTTAAATATACATAAGTCATTCTATAGTGAGATTAATCATATATGGTTCCTAAAATGGACTTATACTTCATATATCATACTTCTTAATATAATAAAACTATTTTCTACTAAACAGGGACTTCCTATAGGCCAGTGGTAGGGGATAAATGCCAGTCGCACTTCGGTTGTGGGTTCGATTCCCACTGCCTTGTCCAATGCGATGGGCTGTCGCCCGTCCTGCAGGTTTTCCTTTTTCTAAAGCTATATTACTATAACTTCCCATCAATAATACTAACTTATGTCCAACATAATCCATTCCAATCTTTAGGCTTATCCATAATACTGTCGTCCACTCTCAGAGATTTAATACCATCATTGATCCCCATATATCATAATATATATCTTGTTGGTCACATTCCAAACATTCAAATGCCTTAATACCCATTGCACTATAGTGAAAACTTGAATGCAGTTAAAAGATAACACTTTCCATATGCCAAAATCGTCAAAATTCTATATACTCAAACCATGATATCACTTAGTCCTTATATCAATCATGAACTCATGAATACTGTTAAACATTTCATTTTCTCGTTTTCCCATCATTATGCGCATATCATCTTATTTCCAAAAATATCTCAATCACTTTGAATACCACATTAGAACAATACATAAATATTCCAATACTCCATGATACAACATTATTTTGGAATCCCATTACATAAACACTTAATCATTCCACCACATCGTTATCATATTCAACATCGCCAATAGTGATCGCATGTGACTTCCCTTTGTCGTTTTCCTTAAGCGGTTGCTCATGTCGATCATCACTAACCCTTGGATTAGGGAATTTATTAGCATAATGCCCCATTTCCTTGCACTTGAAGCATTGAAGTGTTTGTGGTGCGTTCTATGCAGTGTTTTCTTTATTCACATCATTAGAAACCCTTTTTCCATTACTTCGACACTCAGCTGCTCGATGAACATTTTCTAGTACCTTTAAGACAAACTCCACCATGCGTCTTTCCACACATTGTGCATAAGGAAACATTCATCTTATTTTCACCATTATTTTGAGATTTCTCCTTGAACTCCATCTTTCGTTTCTTGTCAAAACCATGAGATGGATATGTAACACCAACTTCTATTTCTACCTTGATAGCACAACGCACAATTTCTTTATAGCTACTGAAGTCTCTTATAGCTAATTCCCTTCGAAGAATTGGTTTTAAGCCACTGAAAAATCGATCAAATTTACTTTCAGGTTGGATGATAATGCCAGATGCATACCTCGCAATTCTTATAAAATTTGCTTCGTATATACCAACAGATTCATCATCCTTCTGCTTCAGCTCAAGAAACTCCTTTTGAATCTTTGTTTGAAGAATACGAGGGAAGTACTTACTGAAAAACATGTTCTTGAACTCGTCCCATTCCATGTAATCATGTTCATCTCTTGGCCTCGTATTCTTAATAAGATTCCACCATTGATCAACTTAACCTTCCAAACGATATACTGCAAAGATGACTTTATCATGTTCAGAACATTGAAGAACTGGAAATATCTTTTCAGTGGTACTGATCCATTGTTCAGCAACAAGTGGATCAGAAGTCCCACTGAAAGAAGGTGGACGTTGCCTCATGAAGGACTCAATAGAATATTTTTCCCTTCTCTGCTCATTTGGAAATACAGAATGATTCATAGCTTGTGTAAGTATAGCAATAAGATTTTGCACTCCATCTCCAATAACATTTGTTTGTTCAAGAGGACAATCATTGCATTGTCTGTTGCATTGATCAACATGGTTCCTTCGGGTTCCAGACATCGTCTAAAACCCAAAAAGAATAGTGTGATAGGAAAAAATCATGATAGGGAAAACAACATAATAAAGGTGGAGTATCCTCAATATCTAACATCTTAGGTTAAATTCTATGATCTTTACCGTAGTTCTAGGACTATATCCTATACGTATACTTATCCTTAGGGACATCCCTAGACATACCTTATAAATATCTCTAGGGATCTCACTAAAGTTCTCACATCCTAGTTTCCAAAGTTTGACTAAACCTTTCCTCTGATACCAACTGTAGAGACCCGAATCTTGACGTACATGAACATTACATTACTTCAGCGGAATAATTAGTACATAACAAAAAAAACACACACACAAGGATCGTAATAGTTTAGTGTCTTTGGAAACTCGGAACGTAATCTTCTAATCGTGGTGAATGATCTTCAATATCTCCCATAAAGATCTTCCCTTTTTTTTACCTAAAACCTTTCTTTATATCCTGGGGAAAATAAAACATAAAAGGGTGAGCTCAAATTCTCAGTAAGGGTAAACAAAAGAAAAATCAATCACATCATATTCATAAGAACATAACTTTTGGAAATCTTAACCTGCAAGAGAGAGCATAATTTTATAACATGGGATAAATCATAGTAGTGAAATGAAATCTCAATAATCATAACATAAAACATGAAACATTTTGGCATACACAAATAATCATAGAGAATCATTTCTTGTTAGTCAAGACTCATTGCCAAGACTATCTTAGTGGACAATGTCCCTTTCTGAACCGAGTCACCCTCGTTTCAGTCCTGTTTCACTGAACCGGTATAACCTACCATTCCAGCCATGTCTATCTCAGGAGATATAAAATCTTTACCCAATGCATTGGAGGGAGATATAGGTCCCACCCATCTCATAATGATACCATTCTTATGTGTGCCACAAAATCAGAAACCATACATCATAGCATAACCCATGTAATAAAAATGGGAATCTTAAACATCGCGACATCATAAAACAATTCATATAAGATAAAGGAATTTATAAAAATATAATTCCATCACAACATAATCAAATCAATGTAATAATAGGGATAGAAACAGAACCCTTTATTATCTTATATGGAAAAATAATTTTGATAAAACACTTGAACTCCATTCTTGAGGAAAATATCCTTTCTACTTCAAAAACACTTTTCCTTTATTAACATGTCGTACAATTCTAAACTAAAAGAAATTTATTAAAAATTAACTTGAAAACTTATAAAGGATGATTCTTGTAAATAATTTTTTAAAAATCCATTTCTTGCCATATAAGTTAAAAAAACATTCTCCGTACTTTTGTCGGAAAAGTCAAAATGTACCTCGTACGAAAAACGACAAAAGATTCCTTTCATATGTTTTACAAAAAACTTACCGAAGGGTAAAATTGGATATAAACTATTGTAGAAGGATGGAAATAATATTACACATTGAGGGAACAAGTATGTGGATAATAAAATACACCCCATTAATTACCAAAGTAAAAACAATCTCGGATAAAAGTGAGATTGTGATATTTCCCTTACCTTAGGTCTGATTTGCTTCGTAAGTGTCCGAACCTCTTGTATAATGATTTAAATAATGTCATTTAATTATTACAGAATCATATTCATTGTTATGATATCATATATGGTTCACTTATGACTTTATATTACCCGTTCTTTTGTAAATTCCATGTTAAAGAGCGTTTTGGGTAAAATTGTTTCATTTGTCGTCTGTGTTTTGACTTGTAATTATTCATATGATTACTTAGATCATGATTACTTAATTCCAGAATATAAAACATGATTTATATATATATATTCAGAATATGCATATATATAATAAATCAGTAAATGGAATGAAATACACCGTTCATGGAGATGGTAGGCCGTACGTACGCATGAATGTTGTTTTCGTTTCCTTATTGAGTTGAACGGAATTAAGTAGATGACATTCATATATATACACATAAATACAGTATTATTATGTCATATATTTCACGATTACTTATTATATATACTTTATAATCATTCATGAATGATTAATGTGGAGAATAAATCTCATCGCGTCGTGGAGACGGTAGTTCGTATGTACGCACGAGCGATGATATCATTCTCATGATCGTGGGACTGTATTGGAGTGTATGTATACTATTTCAGAATCAATATTAATTTATAATAATAATATATAGTTGTTATTTACACCATTATACCCATCCAATCAAGGTGGTGGTGGAAAATAGATTTCACCACGGCGTGGAGACGGTATTCCGTACGTACGCACGTGCGGTGATTTTGTTTTCCGTAGGATGGATAGATGGTGAAATAGGATTGTTTCATACTTATAATAACATATCAGTATATGAGTGATACTTATGTTATTACTTCATAATGAAACAACCTAAGAAGATGAAGTGGAAGAAGAAATAATGGTGAAAGAATCGGTAACGGAAATTTAATTATTATTTGAAGTGCCTATTTGAGACCTCCTCTTAGGGCACTAAAATTGGTCTTTGAGGAAGACCGGAACCTCTAGGATGTTTATAGGGAAGTGTAGAAGCGAATTTGGCAGGGTTTGGCCGAGCATGAGGGCTCAAAGTTGTCTGAGGAAGAGAGGGAGGAGGTGTCCTTTTATAAGGGAGGAGAGGGGCACCTTTGGAATAACAAAAACTGTTATTTTATTATAAAGTCAAATTCGGTGTTAAATAGCTCCAAATTGATTTATTTCGAAGCTAAAGTGGGTATGGGTATAAATCCTCTCATCCAATAAAATTTAGACAAGTTTAGGTTCCTATTTTAACCTTATCATTTAGATTTAACATTAAGTTAAATAATTTTACTTTTACCGTGTCTTCTTGTCTTCTTACACTATATGGCTAATAAACTTATTATAAGAAGCCAAACGAACCCCAAATGGTTCTCTATTAATATATATAACATTATCTAAGTCATTTGGATAAACCTTAGATTTTTAGGATTAAAATAACAATTAATAATATAATATTTGTTCTAAAAACTATTTTATGTCAATTTTGACACTATTTAGTAATTGATTTTTGTGAAAATCATAACAGAATTATAAGTTCTAAAAAAGTTAATTAAATAAATAATAACATGTCATATTAACCTAAAAAATTATTTTAATTCATAAAAAGTCTCAAATTATATCTATTTGGTTATTTATAACATCAATTATGTCAATATTTCATTAATAAGATAATTACTGCATCATCTTTGTGTCATAAATAAATTAAATTATTTGATGTCTAAAAATTACAAATAAAATACAATTATGTAGGAAATCGTTTTATCATTCTAATTAATATTTACAATCGAATTTATCTTATGTATAACCCTATATTAAAAATGTTTTAGAAAATAAACTTTGATTTTAACTCTTTTAACTCTTCTTTGAATTAAATAATAATAAATGTCCTAGTCTAATCCATGTGGGCCTAAATGGTCATATTTTATTCCTAAACTTCATTTTGGCCGAATTACACTTATCCAGTAGAATTTGGACATGTGTTAGGGTAATAAAAATATCATTTTTACCCTTAATTACCCTATTTACTTTTAACCGTGGTAAATAAAAGTAAAAAGTTATTATTCACCAAAAATTATTTTCATCTCATTGAACCACATTTTACTTACTGACATCAACTGTGTCTCTCGGATTTTTGAAATTCTACTCACAGAAGCGGTGAAATTATGTTTTATGAAAAATTCAGTTTTTTTTAACTACCACTTAGTGATTTCACTATTCATAAAAAATTGAAAGTTTTCAGAAAAATACCAAAAATTAGGCCTAAGCTATATTTGATTTTATGAACTCAAAAATGATTTATATTTTACCAAATTCAAAACATATCAGTTGAATTAATTAATTTAAACATTAATTCTCGTCGTCAAAACAATTAGCGTGTTTATAAGAGATAATAATTATCAAAAGATTGACACTTGTTTATAACTGGTTTGAATGTGAAATTACATCCAATGACCAGCATTGTATTAAATTGTAAAAATATATTCTAAATATACTTTAAAACCACTCAAATTAATAATTTATCACTATTAATTATTTCGATTGAAAAAGTTGTTTTTAATTAAAATTTAGTAATTTTCACTATTCATCAAAATATGAAAGTTATCCGAAAATCACTAAAATTTCACCCTAAGCTAATTTGGATATTTCAAATCCATAAATGAAGTCCATTTTGCAAAATAAAATTTACAAAATTTTTCAAAAGTGGTTATTACTATTCATATCGGCTAGTTTTAATAATATCTTAATAGCATATCGTTGTTTAGTGAAACTTGGTGTTGCGTACAACACATGTTATCATGGAAGGTCGTGATTGCGTGTAATTCAAGCCAGGTTAGAGATGTGTGTTATGAAAGCTCCTTTTGGTGTAGCGTATAACACAAGACATTAATGAAATTAAAAAGAATATTTTTCATAAAATCTCGGGGTGTTACATTCTACCCCCCTTAAAATGAATTTCGCCCTCGAAATTCGTCGGGGGTTATAAATGGTTTACTACTAGAAAGTTTCTTTAATAGAAACCCACATCGTAAAAATGAATACCAAAACCAATATTTAAAAACAAAATTATGAAACGTAACAGTTACCCAAATAATCTAATCACTGGGTTTCCATATAGGTGAAAATATGGATATGAAAGAAAAATCTAACCATAATGTTCTGATGGAGAGTGGTAGAGAACATGGCTATGGAAAAGCCAACAATCACAAATCCATAAATTTGTGACGATCTAAGGTACCATATGATTAATCAGATATAAGAGCACTAGGACAACATTTTTGATTTTCAAGATCGTTTCCCTAAAGTTGAAGAATTTTAATTAGAATAAATACTTACTTTATTTTGGTACAATCTCACTATTGTTCGTGCCTTAAATAATTTCCACTTCATCTCTTAAATAAATGAAGTTGAATTTGTTATTCGTGAAGTTTTAGTATGACAAGTCATTCCATCTGTCTCAAACAAAAGGTTAGCAAAGGTTATTAAATATACATAAGTCATTCTATAGTGAGATTAATCATATATGGTTCTTAAAATGGACTTATACTTCATATATCATACTGCTTAATATAATAAAACTAGTTTCTACTAAATAGGGACTTCATATAGGACAGTGGTAGGCGATAAATGCCAGTCGTACTTCGGTTGTGGGTTCGATTCCCATAGCCTTGTCCGACGCGATGGGTTGTCGCCCGTCCTACAGGTTGTCCTTTTTCTAAAGTTATATTACTATAACATCTCATCAATAATACTAACTTATGTCCAACATAATCCATTTCAATCTTTAGGCTTATCCATAATACTGTTGTCCACTCTCAGAGATTTAATACCATCATTGATCCCCATATATCATAAGATATATCTTGTTGGTCACATTCCAAACATTCAAAGGCCTTAATACCCATTAAACCATAGTGAAAACTTGAATGCAGTTAAAAGATAACACATTCCATATACCAAAATCCTCAAAATTCTATATACTCAAACAATGATATCACGCAGTCCTTATATCAATAATGAGATCATGAATACTGTTAAACATTTCATTTTCTCGTTTTCCCTTCATTATGCGCATATCATCTTATTTCCAAAAATATCTCAATCACTTTTAATACCACATTAGACCAATACATAAATATTCCAATACTCCATGATACAACATTATTTTGGAATCCCATCACATAAACACTTAATCATTCCACCACATCGTTGTCATATTCAACAGCGCCAATAGTGATCGCATGTGACTTCCCTTTGTCCTTTTTCTTAAGCGGTTGCTCATGTCGATCATCACTAACCCTTTGATTAGGGAATTTATTAGCATAATGCCCCATTTCCTTTCACATTAAGCATTGAAGTGTTGGTGGTGCGTTCTCTACAGTGTTTTCTTTATTCACTTCATTAGAAACCCTTTTTCCATTACTTCGATACTCAACTGCTCGATGACCTTCTTTTATACCCTTAAAACATTTTCTAGTCCCTTTAAGACAATCTCCACCATGCTTCTTTCCACACTTTATGCATAAGGAAAACATTCATCTTCTTTTCACCATTATTCTGAGATTTCTCCTTGAACTCCATCTTTCATTTCTTGTCAAAACCATGAGATGGATATGTAACACCAACTTCCATTTCTACCTTGATAGAACAACGCACAATTTCTTCATAGCTACTGAAGTCTCTTATAGCTAATTCCCTTCAAAGACTTGGTTTTAAGCCACTGAAAAATCGATCAACTTTACTTTCAGGTTTGATGATAATGCCAGTTGCATACCTTGCAAGTCTTGTAAAATTCGCTTCGTATCTACCAACAGATTCATCATCCTTCTGCTTCAGCTCAAGAAACTCCTTTTCCATTTTTGTTCGAATAATATGAGGGAAGTACTTACTGAAAAACAAGTTCTTGAACTCGTCCCATTCCATGGAATCAATTTCATCTCTTGGCCTCATATTCTTAATAAGATTCTACCATTGATCAACTTCACCTTCCAAACGATATACTGCTAAGATGACTTTATTATGTTCAGAACATTGAAGAACTGAAAATATCATTTCAGTGGTACTAATCCATTGTTCAGCAACAAGTGGATCGGAAGTCCCACTGAAAGTAGGTGGACGTTGCCTCATGAAGGACTCAATAGAATATTGTTCCCTTCTCTGCTCATTTGGAAGTCCATAATGATTCATAGCTTGTGTAAGTATAGCAATAAGATTTTGCACTCCATCTCCCATAACATTTTTTTGTTCAGGATAACAATAATTGCATTGTCCATTGCATAGATCAACACGGTTCCTTCGGGTTCCAACCATCGTCTAAAACCCAAGAAGAATAGTGTGGGAGGAAAAAATCATCTAGGGAAAACAACATAATAAAGGTGGAGTATCCTCAATATCTAATATCTTAGGTTAAATTCTATGATCGTTACCATAGTTCTAGGACTGTATCCTATACATATACTTATCCTTAGGTACATCCCTAGACATACCTTATAAATATCTCTAGGGATCTCACTAATGTTCTCGCATCCTAGTTTCCAAAGGTTGACTAAACCTTTCCTCTGATACCAACTGTAGAGACACGAATCTTGACGTACATGAATATTACATTACTTTTACGGAATACTTAGTACATAACAAAAAAAACACACACAGAAGGATCGTAATAGATTAGTGTCTTTGGAAACTCAGAACGTAATCTTCTAATCGTGGTGAAAGATCTTCAATATCTCCCATAAAGATATTCCCTTTTTTTACCTAAAACATTTCTTTATATCCTGGGGAAAAGAAAACATAAAAGGGTGAGCTCAAATGCGCAGTAAGGTTAAACAAAAGAAAAATCAATCACATCATATTCATAAGCACATAACTTTTGGAAATCATAACCTGCAAGAGAGAGCATAATTTTATAACATGGGATAAATCATTGTAGTGAAATGAAATCCCAATAATCATAACATTAAACATGAAACATTGTGTCATACACACATAATCATAGAGAATAATTTCTTGTTAGTCAAGACTCATTGCCATGACTATCTTAGTGGACAATATCCCTTTCTTAATCGAGTCACCCTTGTTTCAGTCCTGTTTCACTGAATCGGTATAACCTACCATTCCAGCCATGTCTATCTCATGAGATATAAAATCTTTACCCAATGCATTGGAGGGAGATATAGGTCCCACCCATCTCATAATGATACCATTCTTATGTGTGCCACAAAATCAGAAACCATACATCATAGCATAACCCATGTAATAAAAATGGGAATCTTAAACATCGCGACATCATAAAACAATTCATATAAGATAAAGGAATTCATAAAAATATAATTCCATCACAAAATAATCAAATCAATGTAATAATAGGGATATAAATAGAACCCTTTATTATCTTATATGGAAAAATAATTTTGATAAAACACTTGAACTCCATTCTTGAGGAAAATATCCTTTCTACTTCAAAAACACTTTTCCTTTCTTAACATGTAGTAAAATTCTAAACTAAAAGAAGTTGATTAAAAATAAACATGAAAACTTATAAAGGATGATTCTTGGAAATAATGTTTTAAAAATCCATTTCTTTCCATATAAGTTAAAAAAACATTCTTCGTACTTTTGTCAGAAAAGTCAAAAAGTACCTTGTAGGAAAAACGACAAAAGATTCCTTTCATATCTTTTACAAAAAACATACCAAAGGGTAAAATTGGATATAAACTATTGTAGAAGGATGGAAATAATATTACACATTGAGGGAACAAGGATGTGGATAATAAAATACACCCCAGTAATTACCAAAGTAAAAACAATCTCGGATAAAAGTGAGATTGTGATATTTCCCTTACATTAGGTCTGATTTGCTTCGTAAGTGTCCGAACCTCCTGTATAATGGTTTAAATAATGTCATTGAATTATTAAAGAATAATATTCATTGTTATGATATCATATATGGTTCAATTATGACTTTATATTACCCGTTCATTTGTAAATTCCATGTTAAAGTGCGTTTTGGGTAAAATTGTTTCATTTATCGTCTGTGTTTTGACTTGTAATTATTCATATGATTACTTAGATCATGATTACTTAATTCCAGAAAATAAAACATGAATTATATATATATAATATGAATATACATATATATAATAAATCAGTAAATGGAAAGAAATACACCGTTCATGGAGACGGTAGGCCGTACGTATGCATGAACGCTGTTTTCGTTTCCTTATTGAGTTGAACGGAATTAAGTAGATGAAATTCATATATATACACATAAATCCAGTATTATTATGTCATATATTTCATAATTACTTATTATATATACTTTATAATCATTCATGAATGGTTAATGTGGGGAATAAATCTCATCGCGTCGTGGAGACGGTAGTCCGTACGTACGCACGAGCGATGATATCGTTCTCATGATCGTGGGACTGTATTGGAGTGTATGTATACTATTTCAGAATCAATATTACTTTATAATAATAATATATAGTTTTTATTTACACCATTATACCTATCCAAGTAAGGTGGTGGTGGAAAATAGATTTCACCACGGCGTGGAGACGGTATTCCGTACGTACGCACGCGCGGTGATTTTGTTTTCTGTAGGATGGATAGATGGTGAAATAGGATTGTTTCATACTTATAATAACATATCAGTATATGAGTGATACTGATGTTATTACTTCATAATGAAACAACCTAAGAAGAATAAGTGGAAGAAGAAATAAAGGTGAAAGAATCGGTAACGGAAATTACCTCTTCTTTGAAGCGCCTCTTTGAGACCTCCTCTTAGGGAACTAAAATTGGTCTTTGAGGAAGACCAGAACCTCTAGGATGTTTCTAGGGAAGTGGAGAAGAGAATGTGGCAGGGGTTGGCCGAGCTTGAGGGCTCATTGTTGTGTGAGGAAGAGAGGGAGGAGGTGTCCTTTTATAAGGGAGGAGAAGGGCACCTTTGGAATAACAAAAACTATTATTTTATTATAAAGTCAAAGTCGGTGTTAAATAGCTCCAAATTAATTTTTTTAGAAGCTAAAATGGGGATGGGTCGAAATCCTCTCATCCAGTAGAATTTATGCAAGTTTAGGTTCCTATTTTAACCTTATCATTTAGATTTAACATTAAGTTAAATAATTTTACTTTTACCGTGTCTTCTTGTGTTCTTACACTATAAGGTTAATAAACTTATTATAAAAAGCCAAACGAACCCCAAATTGTTTACTATTAATATATATAACCTTATATAAGTCATTTGGCCGATCCTTAGATTTTTAGGAATAAAATAACAATTAATAATATAATATTTGTTTTAAAAACTATTTTATGTCAATTTTGACACTATTTAGTAATTGATTTTTGTGAAAATCATAACAGAATTATAAGTTCGAAAAATGTTAATTAAATCCATACTAGCATGTCATATTGGCCTAAAAAATTAGTGGAATTCATAAAAAGTCTCATATTAGATCTATTTGGGTATTTATGACATCAATTATGTCAATATTTCATTAATAAGATAATTACTGCATCATCTTTGTGTCATAAATAAATTAAATTATTTGATGTCTAAAAATTACAAATAAAATACCATTATGTAGGAAATCGTTTTATCTTTCTAATTAATATTTACAATCGAATTTATCTTATGCATAACCCTATATTAAAAATGTTTTAGTAAATAAACATTGATTTTAACTCTTTTAACTCTTCTTTGAATTAAATAATAATAAATGTCCTAATCTAATCCAAGTGGGCCTAAATGGTCATATTTTATTCCTAAGATTGTTTTGGGTCGAATTACACTTATCCAATAGAAGTTGGACATGTGTTAGGGTAATAATAATATCATTTTTACCCTTAATTACCCTATTTAGTTTTAACCGTGGTAAATAAAAGTAAAATGTTACTATTCACCAAAAATTATTTTCATCTCATTGAACCACATTTTACTTACTGACATCAACCGTGTCACTCGGATTTTTTAAATTCCACTCACAAAAGCGGTAAAATTATGTTTTCTGAACAATTCAGTTTTTTTAACTACCACTTAGTGGTTTCACTATTCATCAAAAATTGAAAGTTTTCAGAAAAATATCAAATATTAGGCCTAAGATATATTTGATATTATGAACTCAAAAATGATATCTATTTTACCAAATTCAAAACATATCAGTTTCATTAATTAATTTAAAAATTAATTCCCGTCGTCAAAACAATTAGCGTGTTTTTAAGAGATAATAACTATCAAAAGATTGACACTTGTTTATAATTGGTTTGAATAAGAAATTACATCCAATGACCAACATTGTATTAAATTGTAAAAATATATTCTAAATATACTTTAAAACCACTCAAATTAATAATTTATCACTATTAATTATTTCGATTGAAAAAGTTGTTTTTAATTAAAATTTAGTAATTTTCACTATTCATCAAAATATGAAAGTTATCCGAAAATCACCAAAATTTCACCCTAAGCTAATTTCGATATTCCAAATCCATAAATGAAGTCCATTTTGATAAATAAAATTTACAAAATTTCAAAAAGTTTTTATTACTATTCATAACGGCTAGTTTTAATAATATCTTAATAGCATATTGTTGTTTAGCGAAACATGGTGTTGCGTACAACACACGCTATCATGGAAGGTCGCGATTGCGTGTAATTCAAGCCAGGTCAGAGATGTGTGTTGTGAAAGCTCCTTTTGGTGTAGCATATAACACAAGACATTAATGAAATTAAAAAGATTATTTTTCATAAAATCACGGGTTGTTACATTTACTATGCACATCCTCAGGACATGATACCCTCTAGGTGATCATTGACCGACTCACCATGTCATCCCACTTCCATCCCATCTTGTAGTAGGGTTTCCTAAAGATCATTAGACACCACTACATTTAAGATACAGTTCTACATCGGAGGTTTCCTTCAATGATCCATTTAGGCCTTAATTATCAGTTCACTTCCCAGCTACAGAAGGCTTTGCATGAGTTTTTTGGAACTGAGTATATGTGGAGGTTATATTTCCATCCCCAGACAGAAGGCTAGTTGCATAGGACCATATAAGTTCTAGAGGACATGCTTCATGTTTTCATCCTCAACATTTTTCATAGTTTGGAGGTCCACTTACATCTAGTAGAGTTTGTGTTCAACAGCAGCTACCACTCGACCATTGGTATGAAATGATTTGAGGCCTTGTACGATTTGCCTTACAAATAAATGTTATGCTAGACTGACCCATGGGAGTATGCACTTCTGGTCCTAGAGTAGGTTTTGGCTACCAAATTGAAGGTGTAGATCATCCAGGAGCGAATGAAGAATACACATAGTCGAAATAAGACATATGCTGATTGACAATAGAGGCCCTTAGAGTTGGAGGAGGTAGACCATGTTTTCCTCTCGGTCTAACCTCAACAAGAATTGTTGGGATTTTCATTAAGATTTATGTTGTCCCTGAGGTTCAATGGCCCCTTTTAGATTATGAGTAATGTTGGTGTGGTGGCATATCGCCTAGTCTACCCCATGGTTTCACCGGGTACATGATGTATTTCACATGTCATAGATAAGGTGGTACGTGCATAACCTATCAAAGATTATAAACATGTGAGAGCTGGACATTGGTGATGGGGTGATGTTTTCATAGTTCAAGGTTGAGATTGTGGATCAATAAGAGAAAATCCATAGGGGGTGGTCAATTCCTCTAGTGTTTATTTAGTGGTAGGACAATAACCTCCAAGACAATACCTTTGAGTGGGATGATCAGTTGCACGCTCATCACCCTCATAATTTTTTTTTTCAGTAACCCCGGTATGGGATTTTGAGGATGTAAAGCCCTAATGTGCGGAAAATTTAATGACTTAGATTATTCATTCGATTTATTTTAGTAAATTAATTGAATAAATACTTAGACCGTGCACTGAGATGGAATATGATTCTCAGGCTCGGTGTTCATTGAATGTTTTTTTAATAAAGTACAGTTTTTATTTAATATCTCTCGACATCTATCATTGAACATTAACAACTCCAAAAAGGATCCCATATGAAGAAAGGGAGGACTTTGTCTAAGTACACACACACACACACACACACACACACATTAGGACTCGATGAGTGAGACATTCCTGAATAATCATTCCTCGATCGGAATACTGTGGTGGATTTTTGGCATTGACTTATCCTTCCTAACATTTTATTTGTATTTTAGTATGTCTCGGTATCATTAGTATATGTACGAGAGTATACCAGTGGGGAACAGATTGTGCAGTTTTTTTGGGGTTTCATACAAAGTACTATTTTACTCATGCATATATGGGTTTTTCCGACATGTTTTATGTCTTCTACAGAGAATTGATGTTTCGACTGAGTCCAAGGCATACCAAGACTAGGAACAACACTTGATGATTACTTGTGAGATCAGATATGCTGAGGTGTTTCCAGCTGCAAGGTACAACATCTTTATAACAATTTTTTTCATGTCAGACTTCTCAGTTATCGTTCTTTTTTTTGGATTGTATTTTTGAATGGTTTACCTTCTACTACTTCACTTTTCTGTTGTACATTGTGGTTGGTTCTTAGTGTATGAATTCATGGAGGTTGGTGTTTTATCTATTTTTTAGATTTGTGTCTTGCATACATGTGTGTGTGTGTGTGTGTGTACATAGACAAAGACCTTTCTTTATTGAGATATGCTAACTTCACTCTAGTCTCTAGCCCCTGGCTTATTGGAGGCGGTCTTGGGATAGTTTTGAAATAGTCCTCATGGGGATAAGTCGTTGAAAAAATCTCTATGTCACTCCAATATTAACTATATAGGCAAAATAGATGTACATCTAAAATCCTATAATATCATTAGGTTCTCTAGTAATATATCACTCTAAAATTATTCATAATAATATAAAGTAATAGAATCCATGTCGGGTATCAGTACCATTTAAGAATCACCCTAGCATGGTTGTACTAAATGATAAATTTACTACAATTGAATTAATATAGGATAAAATGAACCCATAAACTTAAGATACTCATACAGAATCGTACAATCAAACACGTATTCAAATTATCATAAAATAACCATTTAATCCCCAAATAAACATATGAGATTATGAATTCGAATAGAAAATCATTATACATGGACTACTAATCCATTCAATGATTCCCTTAAAACTACTAAGTAAATGGGGGTAGGTACCAACCACGAACATATCCTGTCACCACTAATGGTGTTACCAAAAAATAAAATCAACCATACATACTATGAAAATTTGACTAATCCAATTCTTATCATAGTCTTCCATGGATCTCACTAGAGGTTGGTCCCATACTCAAAATATGTAAATGGATTATCTATATAGGCACAGCAAGACACAACCCTTAGAATACTCAATCACAAAAACAAACAGTTGAAACCTCTTACACCACATTCCATACAAAACAACATAGAAGAGACCCAGAAAAGAATCCCCAATAAGAATCATACAAACCCAATTAACTAAAAACTCACATGAGATAATTCCTTAGACCAAAAAATTATTAAGGCCTTTCTGAGTGGCATAATATCAATAGTGGAGAAATGCATAAGATCTCATCAATCATGTTCAATGAAAAATCACTTTCACCCTAAACACAAACCGTACAAAATAACAAATCAATAGAGTGAATCATAAACACCATTGAGGAAAATAAAAAAACAAAACTTGTAAAAAACCACATCATTAATCAATTTAAAATACAAATATTAAATTTTAAATAAAAAATTACCACTTGAAACCCTATTTTAAAATATTAATGATATTAGTTTAAATGATTTATTTTTTTTTCCAAACACAAAATCTATTTTAATTTATTTTGAATGCCTATTTGTTATATTTAAACCCAATTTATTTCAATTAAAACTAGGTCCTTCAAATATAAATACAAAAAAATTGGATTATAATGAAATTACCGACTATAAATTCCCAAAATTAATTCAAAACCAAATTTCACCATTTAAAAGGATTTACAAACACATATCTCCATATTTAATCCTTGATTACTTAAATTAGATTATTTTAAAAAATACCACTAGTTATTTTAATTAAATAAATTACATACAATTAGACATAAATCCAATTTTTATTTATTTTAGAACACCACCTCCCAAATGTAAATTATTTCATTTAAAATTAATGTGACTTTATAAAGAACCATTTTAAATTTTCAAAACCAACATTTTCCTCTAAAATCCAAATTTCCCTAAAAATGACCACTTTATTAATTGTTTTCAACACACTAATCAGTGTTTCTTTTAAAAATAACCTTTTTATTACAAAAATTTAACCAAATCTCAATCAATAATTTCCTATAATACCAAACATTTTTTAATAGGGAAGTAGTGGTTATGATTTACATGGTTACATGGTTTAGGGAATCATGTGTGAATCATCTAACAACCACTATAAATCATTGGAATTTAGGTAATGTAAGATTTAAATTGATTTTTTGGTCATACAATCTTAACATGTGACATTAGTTCAACTCTCATTTTAATCCAACAAAACATATATAAATCCTTTAAATAAAATAAAATAAAAAATTTCATATTAAATAAGAAAAATTATAGCTCTGAATATATGACTTCACATACCCAATAAATACTACCCAATATATGTTTTTATTTTTACTATTTTTCGATAAATAAAATTTCTTTGATAGCTTGTGTAACATGAAACATATATTTATAACAAAACATGACATTTTTTTAAATTTTTTTTAACACATCTATTTGTACATATTCATTAAACATTGATATTTGAGTAATACTGATTTTTTTATTGTTAGAAAAAAGGATTTATATAAATCAAACATGTTTTTAATAAAAATAATAAATTTAATAATGTATTTATATTTTGAATATATTAATTTCTAAGAATTTTTTTATCTCTTTTGAGAATAATAATAAAATTAATTTTTTTACTCTTTTAGAAAATTAGTTTGAAAATATATTATTATTTTTTAGAATCATTTTATCCAAATTATCTAAGGTTTAATTTTGAATAATTTTAGATAATGATTTATTTCTAATGAATTGTAAAAAGATATTTTATTTTAATTGAGAACTATGGTTTTGTTTAAATTATTTATAATGTTAAATTATATATTTATTATGGTTTAGAAAAAAATTAGTTCCATTATATATCTATTTAACCAATTTATGTCATTGAAATTTATTTAATAATGAATTTTTTATAAAATCATTATGAACATTTGGATAATTTTAATTCGAAACCCCACTTTCTCATTTTTTCAATGGAGTTAGTTTTAAATTAAAATTTGACAATTTTATGAATGTTATTTGGGAAAATTGATTCCATAATTTCAATAATAATTATTAATATTATATAATTTGTTCTAAATT
Organism: Viscum album; assembly: GCA_963277665.1. Classification (NCBI taxonomy): domain Eukaryota; kingdom Viridiplantae; phylum Streptophyta; class Magnoliopsida; order Santalales; family Viscaceae; genus Viscum; species Viscum album. The sequence goes on from OY728131.1 coordinate 138,827,273, forward strand.
TTTTTAACCACAATGATCATTTAAAACAAAAAATATTCATTACCATAGTTAAGGTGTAAATGGGTTTACATAGGAGTTAAACTGATAATATAGTGTTTAAAAATGAGAAAAACGTGTATAAATATTATTTTATGTACACATTTACATATGATACTTACCAAGGTCGAATATAATGTAATTTTTAATATTTTTTCAATGGGTATGGATTTAATATTTTGGAGTCTTTCGGGAAATTTACATGTACTTTCCATGCAGTTTCATTTCCCCCACATATAAAATTCCACCACTACCATTCACATTTTCACACCATAAAAAACTTTTTGATTACCCATGACCTACCAAAATATCCTAAAATCATCCCTAATATAATAATAGAGTCCATATTTTGGATAATAATCAAACCTATGAATGATTTTTTTGTCAACCTATGGTGGATAGTTGAAGAAGAGGTGGCATTCATCAACGAGAATTTTTGTTTTACTTCTTCCTCCAGTCCATTAAATTATTATTATAATATTATTATATAATAAAATAAGTATATTAAATATAAATAGATTTTTCATGATGTTATATTTATGACCTAAAATCATCCCCACTTACATCAAATGGGTTATGAAATCATTATTTGTCTATACGGTGGACTACAGCCAAATGAAATGATGTCATTATTATTTATATGAAAAACTCTTAAGGATAGTAAAAATGATGGATTTATTATTTATATTTGATATTAATGATAATATTTTAAATAAAATATTATTATGTCACAAATACCACTATTCTGTGGGAATACGATAAGGTCGCTCATGGGTACGACAACCTACCACCTCCCGAAGCAATGTGATTCATTCACACATTTTAAATAAGGTATTAAAGATTTTTTAAATAAAAATAATAGAAATATATATATATAATATTATTTATTATTAATATATCATTTAACTTTGATTATTTCAATCCTATAAGAAAATGGAAATAACATTCATGTGTGTGCATGACCTACCATCACAATGAATGGTGAGTTATATTTTCCACCACTAAATTTTATGGATTACAATAATTACTTTTATACAAAATATACATGATATTTATTTCAAGTTTCAAAATTTATATATTATTAAATCATGATAAAATTAAATGTATCAAAAATAAACAAATAAAAAATATGTAAAAAAAAATCAATTATTACACGAAATATAACATTAACATGGAATTGATAATAAAAATGTAAATATTGTTCATAAGTAAATAAAATATGGTATTATATATATAAATATTATTATTTGAAGGATTAAAAAAATATTTATTATTCATGAGGTTTGAACATGTTTGATAGAATTCAAGAGATAAAGAAATAGATTTTTTTTCTTTTTTACTTCTATGAAACAAATGTCATATTCACCATCTATTTTTTTATGTTGTGTATATACTAATGTAGACACTATGAAATGTGTTCCATCCACTTCTCTACAGAATGTCCTCAAGATGGGTCAAAAGGTTCGATGTGTGAATCTGCATTTTTCATGCGGTTTAGTTATGGTAGTGAAGGCACCAGCCCGAAGGGCCGGGACCATAGACCGGAAAAGATCCCAAGTAGGGGTGCAGGGGTGCAGGCCCCGGGTATCAAGCAATTATTTGGATACTTCCCTATAGAGGAGGCCAAGGTACCTGCATGCAAACACTTACACGGTAATATGTTGATTCTGATTGAAGTGATGATTTTGGCTAAGTCCTGATGGTATTGCCCTAGTCTAGCCAAAAAACCATCAGTGTGAAAGGTAATTTTTCACCCCAATTTGGCATGGAATTCTATTGGGGACCCAACTCATTTCATACAAAGTCATTTATTTTCCAATAAATTGACCCTCGGGTCCCCATTTTTACAGACGAATTTCCTTGAAGCAAAATTACTGCTCTGGCCACCCTAGTACTTTGACCCAATCTTCTGAAACATTCATGGTATTTCTTCAACCCCTTGAGCAGAGGATTTAAGAGAGGATCATTGGAATTAATTCTTTTTAGTGTTTGAAAACCATAACACATTTTCACCTAAAGAGCCCAACCTCCCTAGTATATAAATACATGTGTGCCTCTCATTCTTCTCACAGGATCTTAAGCGCCCCACTTCTTTGATCACCTGTGAATACTTTTGATGGCTTGAGAAAGGTGTCACCCATGTATTACCATAAAAGTTCTTCATCACATAATTGAACATTTGGTCGCCCAAGTGTACTTGTGGGACCGTTCTTTCATTCCCTTCTCTACTTCGGTGTCCCTCTTTGATTCACTAATTCTCTTCACTCCCTTGAGCTTACATGCCATCATGCTTTCCTCAGCCATTCATGGCAAGGATTCATCATCACTGGATCCCTTTTATGAAAGGTATTCTATTGATACCTCCACCAAAACCAGATGACTTATCCGACCTTTTGTAATGTCATATCAGTGTGTCTACTATTCGGATTTGTACTTCCACAGTCAGAGGTTTCCCACATTTGTTTCACAATGGGGATTGGATTCATGGAATTTCAATGGGTTTTTATATCCAAAGTCACTTGGTCCATTCTCCCAAAAATAGTTTTGGGAAGTTCTTGGTTTGGATAAGTGTGAGGTCATGGCCTCTCCTTTCTCCAAGAGGTGACCCGGAACCTCAGGTCTCTGGTGGGTATGGTATAGTTAACCTTTGATTTTATTATTTCCGTCTAGGATAAATTTCAGGGCACCATCCTAGTATATCCCCCTCAACTTCACCACTTCTTCCTTACATTTGGAACCTTGTCCAATGTCAAGAGAAGATAGGGAAAGCTCATCACCTCCCCCTCTTCCATGATCGGCGCGCCCTCTTCCATGAGTATATGAGGAAAACTGTGAATTGTTATTGCTGAATATTTCACATCATATTTTTTCTCACGCAGGGAATTACTCATGTGGGCTTAGAGATATGTGATGGTTACAACATGTGCACAAACACTCACTCAAAGGAACTAAGAGAACATTGAATCCCGTTCAAACCAAGATACGTAGGAGGTAGTCTCAAGGTCCGAGCTCACTAGGCTTCCACATTAAGAAATAAGCCCCAAATTCAATCGTCAAATAATAAAGGAATCCTTTTAGGAAGTAATCCCAAACTCATCATTCTCATAGGACCATACTCTCGTATGAGATTTATCAAACTGTATGGGCTATGATTTTAATTAATTTGGGATACATAGGAAGCCTCATTGAGGTTCAAACCTAATTCTTAAAATCCACCATGCTCTCATTGGGCCATATTCCCAATAGGTTCTAATCCTATTTGGAAACTCATATCCTTTCCCTGTTCCTTTGGATGCTTTATTATATGTCCCACATTCAGTTTTGACCAAGCATCTTTCACATAGAGGTCATTATCACATCACCTTAAAAGGTATGATGTGTCCTATTAGGTTAAACCATAATACGAGGGTTCAGATTCCTTTCATAAGGATATGTAGGTAACCCACTTGATGTGCTTGATCCCAATATCAGAAAAAACCTTTGTCTTCCTGGATGAAAAAAAAATTCTAGAGTGCCCCATTGAGTGGCATAAAAACCAGTATAATCCCAACGATGATTAAATAAATCCATAATAGGTATATTAGAAGATCCCATTGATAGAAGACCTGAAATACATGAATGTTTCCATTAATGAAGAACCTTGAATTCATACTGATGATTCTAAAATTTACACATATTAATAAGTGACTCAAAATTCCATTGGATACTTATGATATAATTAGGGAATTAGTAATGATTTAGTAAAATGTATCAAATTTATAAATAGAGTCCCATAGTAGAAAATAATTCTCCCTAAATGGGTGTGATGAGTCTGACCTCCCATCCTATCCACCAATACATGTTGTTAAGTATCATAATGTTCAAACTTAATGATAGAATACCTTTGGAAAGAAGGTCCCCTTTGGATAATGAACTATTGCATGTTTCTAGTTCCATAAATAAATCTAAGGAAAACAGCCTAGAAATAGTGAGTCATAAAACTAGAAGACATGTTTTAATGAACTAAGAAACAAAAATGGCTAACCTGAAGTGAATCGATAACAATATTAATAATATTACCCACATGTTAGGCCCTTATCAATTGATAAAGGATGGCCAGACAAAGGAATTAATCACGCCTGTGTCCATCTAAAAATATGTCTCTCTAGTAAATATTTCTGTTGTATCAAGTGTTTTCACAGAATTCCCTTCAATACCAAGAATGGATTACTCTAAGAAATTACCGGTGAACTTCCCGACTGCTGCTCAAGATGGATCTCCATCTATGGAATGGATGTCATCACCAACTTAGAATCTTTAACATTGGGTATTTAATGTTCGGGTACAGGAATATCGCAAGCACGGAACAATCCTGACTTTCAAGGCAGCTCGACAAGCCCTCTAGGACAACAAAAATCATTGATCATATGGCTAGTGATGACAAATGATCAAGAAGTAAACTGTGCCAACCACCATATCCATCCACTTCTTGTCTTTATCCTCAGAAGACAGTAATAAATGCCTCCCATACTACAAAAAGGTAGATCAAGAGGTCACTCAAGGCCTCAATTCAAGAATACATGGGTCCTTTCTGAGGACTCCCACCATAAATCGCTGCTAGAATCATGTATTAGTGTACACCCAACATGATGGGGTTGTTGCCTCTGGACGTTTGGCCCAAGTCTCTCAGACCCGTTCATGCAAGAAGAACCTCCAGGGACAATGTCAGGTCAATAGGGAGCAGTTTATCACCCCTACCACTTCCAAAGAAGTCCATCAACTTTACTTTATGGAAAACAACGAGCAGGGACATAACCCCATCCATCCAAATTTCGTTACCCAGTAGAATCATCTGACAGTATCCCCCCAATCCTCTCTAGATAAACCCAGTGGAGTACTGTGAAGATGCACATACACCTATTTACATGTTATTACCCAGTCAGCAGGCTCATCTGATTACATTGAAAGAGGCCTGCCAATCTAATGGTGTGGAAACTAGTAAACAGGAACATACAGTTGTTTACAATTACCAATTTTGTCAGCAGTATCATATGCTACTATTAAAGGATTTCCATCAACCATACTTGATAGAAAACATCCATCAAACACACAACTGCCAATGTTCATCAAGCCATCCAATAGTCTTTCTTGGTAGCACCCGGAGAAGTTATTCGAAAATATCCGACGACAAATTTGTGGCAGCCCCAACTCTCTACCCCCATACGTGAGTACTGTTAATATCCATTGAAAATAATAGGGGTACAACATCATGCACATACACCGACTCCAGATACATAATGGAAGTATATTTCTGTTCTGGGAGCTGATGTCACCAAACATATATTATCAATGGTGAAAGGGCAGGCGCATATCCTTGCACATATTCTATAATCGTGCTAAGATATTTTAACAACTACTTTAGATATATCAGGGAAACCAACAAATAAATTTGTCCCCACAAATGGGATTACACATTGACATTCCATCCTAGAACAAATACATACATATGTTCCAGTCTAGGTGGGTCATGGGGCATTCTCCCCCATATCATATGGACAACAAGATCAATAACATACACCCTTTCCTATTGGATATATTCAGTTCGTTATGGTTACCACTTTGAGGAAGTCAAATATACCTACAAATTAAAACCACTTTTCTTAACAAGTGACCCCAACTAAGTATAAGAGAACATCCAAGAAGTAGTCTCACAAGACATTGTTGGAAAATTAAGACCTAAGCTACGATTTGGTTTCTCTTAATTCTAGAGTTCATGAAGCCCTCATACATTTATCTGTTGCTTCTCAAGGTCCTATCCTCTCATTACCAATTTATGGGAGTGGAAGTTGCAATTCTGATGTTCATTGTTGGACACTACATTTTGAAAGCTTGTTTCATGAATATTTGGCCAATCCAGAGAGAATATCAATTGATGAGAGGAACAGAAATCATCCATGTGGCCCAAAGTCCAACGATCAGGAAAATTTATCCCTTCCAGTAATCCATCATGGATAACCTCAACATGATGAAATTCACTGCGAATATCCTCTCTAAAGTAGTATTTCACATTTTTAATATTATTCCATAAATGAAAATGTAGTGATGAGAAATCCCTACTATCATGAGGAACATGAAAACACAAGGCACACCATATCTGATGCCTTTTCATAGACAGGTGAAACACTTTCTCAACCAGAAGTCTTCTTAATGGAATTTTTATTCTCTAAACTACCTTTAGGTAATTTTTATTCTAATACAGAGCATCCACTCTGGTCAAATCATGTGGAGAAACCACTTGAGAATGTTTATGATGATGTGTTAAACAAGAGGAAATAATTCTCTAAAGGAGAAATCACAGTCATGTTATGGCCTTTGGAAAATTCTCAGTATAACATTCTATAATTGATAGCATAAGATTGAATTAATGGAATTCATCTCAACATATGGAAAAATCATCATCATTTGAAAACCAATGTCCTGCAATATGATGAATATAAAAATCATGTAAAGGTAATATAAGAGTTATATCACCAAATTGACTTGGAATCTCTCTTAGTTTCCCAACATTAATAGGTCGAAAAACAACAGAGAACCCTTCATCACACATGTGTCAATGCTCTATTGAGGCTACACCAGTTAATTTTTAATTCCACATCTAGTGTTCATATCAGATGATGGGGTTAATATGGAGTATTCATTTCAATTCACTTTGAAATGAGTAAAGTACGAAAAAAGTGTTTTCTTGAAAAGATATTTTCTACGGTCGGCCACAATAAATAGGTTTTATATGTAATCAAGTGTATGCTAGAGAACATGCCTCAACTAGTTCTCATCAGAATCATGCATAAAGAAAAGAATTTGTTAAGCTACTTTTACATCAAGCATCTGAGAAACATGAACATGCAACCTGTTTAAAGGATGTCAATCTTCAAAATATGAAAATGTATGAAATAGAATATAAATCTTCTGAAATAGATGATTTAAGTTATTTTCAGATGATGCACCCACCTAATATCCGAACCAAAATCCGTAAAATCGGAAGAGCAATTTCACGAATTTCAGCCATAGCAGTTCAAGAACCACCCCAACATGCCAATATGGGGGATCATTTAATTCAACACTCAATTTCATTAAACAATGTTCAATTATTGGAAGATGACGAATAGGATCAGCCCTAGCTTGCAGGGTAGGGGTATTTTTTAAATCTGTAATCCCCTCTTCAACGGAAGTCATTTTTCTCCCGATTAGGGAAGAAGCTAGAAGGAATGCATTCAACGGAACTATCCAATGATTCCCTTCATGTATCCATCTTCCATATAGTTCCAATGAATTCTTCATATAGGAGAATTGAGTCTTTTGAATGACACAAAGGGGGATGATCTATCAGAAACATTAACAAAATTCCATCGATGCATTATGCATCAGCAAATGTCATTAAAACCATTATTAAAGATCCTCCAAAAAAGAATCCTAGTTCAAGGGAATTAGAAGATGATTTTCTTGTCCATAATACAGTACAGACTACAGAAAATGAAGAAGGTGTGAATACTAGAAATCATAGGCTTACCCAGAATCTGTGTGTGTCTTCAAATAACCAACTCCCCCTTCTCTTAAAAGAATCTTACAAGGGGAATGGAAAAATTCAAATTGTATATCACTTTTCCAATTGAGAAGTTCAATCACATTCACTTGAAGAGAGATTTTCACATAAATAAGTGGACATGCTGGTGTTAAAAAGACTGAAAAAATAGTTACATCAAAACAACATTTTCTCGAAACATACTCCCAAGGAATGTCCACAACTTCCAAATAATGTAGGATCTCCTCAACGAAGGGGATTTGTTGTAACTACAAATGTGGACAATGAAATCCCTCCATTTGATATGCCATCTATGTGGGACCATATACATCCTGATATACCTGTTCCCATAGATTATCGAAGGTAGGTATCCACACCACAATTAGTGGTTTTACCTGTCATTGCACCAGCTCAAGCTCTTGTCGTTATACCTACACATGTTCCAACTCATATGGATGTTCCCGAAATGTTTATGAACACTATTGAGGCACTAATTACTTTATTGGAATCTATAGAGGAATGACGTGATCCAGTTCACCCAAAAAAGAGAGCGTACAGTAAAAGGGAGGAATCTAATTCATCTTCCACCCAATTTTGTGAATATCACATTCCCAATCATTAATAGTTCGGGAGATCCGGAACAACACTTAACACATTTTTTCACGTTTTGTATCCCATTATAGGAAATTCACCACAACAAGAAGAAGTTAATCATATGTGTTTTGTGTAATCATTACAAGGATCTGCTTTTTTCTTGTAAAAATGTTTACAATCTCGATCAATTATTGTATGGGAAGATCTCCATCAAAAATTTCTTTTTAAATATTGCTAAACACAACCAAAGATGATATTTTATAATATTAATAATTGTATAAAAAGGGAGAATAATGGAGTTTCAGATTTCATTGCACGATGGAATGGATTAACATATTCCTTAACTAGAGGACTCCCTCAAGAAGAGTTGCTTCCATTCTGTGTTCAAACTTTTTCTAAGGAATTACACAAAACATTGATCCCAGTGAAAAACATTGGTGGGATTCGAGACCAAAATTCAATTTCTAAACAAATTAATGATTCTATTATAGAAACAATGATTAAAACTTTTGTAATTCCATCTGCTCCAGGATGGAGGATAAAAAGGGCAGATGTGGCTACAACCACACTCAAGCCAGCACTTGTACATGTTTCTACTTTAAAACCTTCATTACAACGAAGGGTTCCTCTTCTTAAGCATCAACCGAAACGACAACCTCATCAAGATGATCCATGAGTTCAAAGGTGGAAATAGTTTGAGGAATTACTGAATAACGCTTAATCTTTCATGAATGAGAAAGTTCTCATATACTTCATGTCATCCTACGAAAAAAATTTGGTTCATTTTCCAATTTCAAATAATCCAAATAATGATGGAGATTATGATCATCTAAATTATGGTCCCTTTCATCAGATTTTAGGACACCCCTTTGAGCAGTTCATTTTTTTCAATGACCTTTTAAAAAAGATGGTAGACTCTGGACAAGTGAAATTGAAAAGTGTATCAGCTCATGTAGCATGTGTTAATGATACCAATCCAGAGGAAGATAGAGAATAACAATATGTTAAAAGTAAAAAATGTGCAAAAATATGATGATTGGATGATCAAGAAAATGATAAAACTCACACATTCTATTTTATGAACATAGTTGAAACAACCAATTGTGTCTTCTTCCACTCCTACAATAGAAAAACCATCTTCATCAAAAGGTCATTCTTTAGAGAAGTGATGTGATCATAATTACATAGATCATTTAGAAGAAAATGAGCTCATGTCAAGACCAATGTTTTCCTTCACCCTAGAAGATTTCATGCCATATTCTTCAAAAGCATGGACACTGCCCCAGCAAATGGTATAACCACAATTAACCTGTCAAGAGGAATCTTTTTCAGATAAAGAATTGATATTTGGATATATTAATTTAATACATTTAATAGATCCTTATGAAAATAGTTATTCTGATTGTAGTGAGGCAGAATTCCTTGTGCCTATTTGTGGAACAAGTGGAAGGGGCCAAGGTTGAGTATCCATGGGAAGATGAGTGATTTTAAAAAACCACCATTTTAATTCTACCCCTACTCGAACCATATATGTGAAGAAACTCATGGAAGATCCCTTAAACGGGCTCAACAAAAACAAGGAGTTACTTCTATGAAAGGTTGTCTTTGTTCTGACATGATTATTTAGGAAGAACAATTAGAGGCCACATTGTATTCTTCTCAGAAAATTAATAGACTTAGTCAGTTTAATTTACCAAACTCAGCAGTATTTCTAGATTCTTCTTGAACACAATGTATATCTACATTAGAAGCATCAACTTCCAAAGCACCTGTAAAACCACATCTCTATGCATGTAATCACAGACCTCTGGATCAAAAGTATGATGTTTTGAATCAATTAGCCCATGTACAGGCCAAGTGGTGAACTCTGGATGCTTTGAATCTATCATAATATCATCAAGAGGAACTCATTGAGAATTTGTCATGTCCTTTAGAGTATTAAACTGATGTTGTTGTTGCTAAGGGTTACCGTATAGAGAATGATTCTATAAAAAGTTATACAGTCATATCCTTTACATATGAAGAGGAAGACCATGTGGTACATGGACATAGAATACCTTTTTTGTATGGAAAGGAAAATGACATATATATCTAAGAAGTCTTAATTGATAATGGCTCCAGGGTCAACCTCATTCCAATTCGTACCGTTCATTGATTGGTCTGGACTGAATGTGACTTATCTCCTTCGACTTTATTCTTTCATGTATATGAAAAAAATGATCAAGAACCACTAGGAGAAATTACACTCGGAACATAGTTTGGATATCTTGTGTTTAATTTAGATTTCATGGTTTTTCGTTAGGACACAGACTTCAATATTCTTCTTGGAAGGCCTTGGCTACATAAACATGTAGCCATACCCTTTTCATACAACCAATTAATGAAATACATATTCAATGGTCAAATTGGAACATTGTATGGTGACAAGGCTCCATTCAAAACATGTGAATCTCAATACATTGAGGCAGAGTTTTATCACACAAAATGAAAGAAGCCCATGACAAAAGAGATAACCATAGTTAATGCTCCAAATGGACTGGAAAAGATCCCAGAAAATCCATTAATACATTTGAGTACATATTATGTGTTACCCATCAATCAAACTGAAAGGGTAAAACCAAATCAAAATACTTGTCTATTAACTTCCATAATGTCTATTACGGCAACTGAGCCTGATAACATGAGAGAAATTATTGATACACCAAGAAATGATGAAAGCCTAAATGAAGTTGTTTTCATCTCATCATCTGAACTACAATAAGACACTAATTTTTTAACCAAAATAGAAGAAGTAGTGGTAATGCTAGAGGAAGTCAAAGATGTTCATTCTCAATCCATCAATCCCTATTTATTACTGCAGGAAGACCCTTCTTAATCATTATAGTCAAATATGGTGGCCATCTCTTCGGGATGTTCAAATAATGATTTCTCATCTAACTCTGGGAATTTTTCCCCGTCATCTACTATACCAATGGAAACAGAGAAGGTAACACATAATGATGAGTAATATGAAGATCATTGTGATTCTCCTCCGTCAATTTAGGTAGTTTTGCCTACCACCATGGATGAACTCAAAGAAATAAATCTGGGTATAGGAGAAGATCCACACCCAACTCTAATTTGTGCGGCCATGGCCTCTGAAGAGAAAGAGGTGTATGATTCCTTTTTAAAGAAATATATAGATATATTTGTTTGGAATTATAAATAAATTCCATGTATTAATATTGATGTATCCACCCATCATTTGGGTTTTCCAGAAGAACATTGTGGATTTCAGCAAGCAGCAAGGAGAACACACCCAACTCATGCCTCTAAAATTGTAGCTGAAGTTGATAAGATTATAAAGGCTAAAATTCTTAGATAAGTTTAGTATCCAAAATGGCTGGACCATACTGTCCCAGTGAAAAATAAGAATGGGAAAATTAGAATCTAAATTTTCCGAGATCTTAACCGACATTGTCCTAAAATGATTTTCTAGTCCTGATTACAGACTTATAATTGATTAAATATCTAGCTATGAAGCACATTCCTTCATGGATGGATATTTTGGGTATAATCAAATTTGTATTGCCCCATATGATGAAGGATATATAGCCTATAGGGCCCCTCAAGGTGTGTTTTTCAATAGGGTAATTCCCTTTGTCTTAATGAATGTAGGTCCTACATAACAACGTGCCATGAACTATATCATTAAATCCTTATAAGTGAAATTTGTTGAATGTTAAGTGGATGATTAGGTAGAAAAATCCAGACAATGTTCCAATAACATGGCTGATTTAGAAACCATATTCAATATACTTCGGCAACACAGTTTGAAGATGAACCCCTTTAAATATGCTTTCGGGGTAACGTTAGGAAAATTACTTGGATTTATTGTACGTCATGATGGTATTGAAGTTGATACTAAGAGAAAAAAATCAATCCTTTGTATGTCACCTCCTAGAAATATAAAATAATTAATAGGAATCCAAGGACACATGGCCTATACTCAGTGCATTGTCCCCAATTTGGAAGGTTAGTGTTTATCCTTCCCTAGATTAATGAAGAATGGAGTCACTTACCAATGCACTGAAGATTTCCAAGATGAATTTAGTACCCTCAAGAAATATCTCTTGATTCGACCAGTATTAATTCCACTTTTATAGAAGACCACTTATTATCTATGTGACATCTTTAGAGCAATCACTAGGTGGATTCCTCGCCCAAAAGAATGATGATGGAAATGAAAAGAGCCTTTATTATCTTAGTCAAACTATTCTCGATGAAGAAACATGGTATTCAAGTATTGATAAGTGCTACCTGGAATTAATCTTTGAAGTTCATAAATTTACACACTACTGCAAAATCATGAGTTCCAATTAGTATCTCGTAATAATCCACTCAGATTTATCCTCAATAGTCCTACACTTAGAGAACGTCTCGCATGGTGGAATGTTATTTTGAAATAATTTGATATACATTTTTTACCACAAAAGGAAATTAAAGGCCAAGCTCTGGATGACTTCCTTTTTGAACATCCTTCTTTGGAAGATACATCATTTAATACTGTGCTTCCGGATTAATTGGTCTTCTCTATTAAAGATAATTTCCAAAATGGGAAATGTATTTTGATGGTTCTTCCGGGCGTCCAACATGAATAAGAATGGAAAACCCTTAACTCAACAAGGTTGGATTATGAATTGTCCTTATTTCCCCAGAAGGTTGGATTATCGGAAGGTGGTACCAACAATAAAGAAAAATATCAAGCTCTCATCTCAGGTTCGAAATTTTCCCTTCTGGTGAAAATGGATCATTTAAATGTAAACAGTGATTTAGAATTAGATATCAAACAAATTAATGTTGAAATTATATCAGGATAAAATAATTAATTCGTTTTTGTGATTACGTAAGAGGGCTAATGGCTAACTATACCTCAGAGTCGAAGTTTTATTATTTCCTGTGATCAATAAATGCTCATGTAGATGCACTGGCTAATGCAATTATAGCCTTGGCATATCCAAATTAGGACGATACAGTTATCAGCATAACCCATCAACGTGGGGTCCCACGAATTTTTTCAAAATATAATGGTGGAAATTAATGAAAATTTCCCTATTTTTGAACCATATGGTCAAGCATTTGATGGTGAACATCCATCATGGAATATATTCAAAATTGGGTACAACCACCAAATATGGATGAGAAGGAACAGATCTGGAAACGAGCGGCCAATTTTACTCTTTATGATAGTCCATACCACCAAAATATCCTTTATAAGTGAAGATTTGATGGAATTATCTTCATATGTGTTGCTGGATAAGAGACCGCAGCTGTCATGAAATAAATATATTCAGGAACTTGTGGTTCCCACCTATCAGGGCATAGACTCTTTTATGAGATCTGAAGGCTTTGATTCTTTTGGCTAGAAATGACACATGATTGTACATATTTCACTAAAAAAATGTCGTCCCAGTCAAATGCATGCCAACTTCATTCATAATCCTCCAGAGTTTCTACATATAGCTAAATACTCTTGCCTATTTTCCACATGGGTAATGGATGTAGTATGGCATTATCCTCCTTCCACGTTTATGTAATTCAAGTATATTCTCCCTACTTATGACTACACCACTAAATGGACTGAGGAAATACCTCTCAAGGAATTCAGATCCAAAATCATTGTTAGTTTTTTCAATACTAATATCATCAACAGATTTAGAGTCTCTCATATTATTTTGATAGAAAATGGCACCAATTTATGTTCTTTTGATGTAAAAAAGTTGTATCAAGAACACAATATCTAGTCAAATCATTAATCTCGCTATCATGCAGCAGCCAAGGGACAGATAGAGTCCTTCAATTAGACTCTATCAAATATACTTCAGAAGATGGTGGATAATGATATGAAATCATGTCCTGATAAACTTTTGAAGGATTTATGGGCTTATCAGACAATTACACATACTACTACCCAAGAAACTCCATATTCATCATTATGTGGGATTAAAGTAGTTTTTCAAATTGAAATAAAATTTCCTTTACCTAGAGTTGCAATCTGTGGTCAATTTTTTACATATGAAGGATCTTAGAAATGGTTCAATCAGTTTTAAATATTAGAAGATAAAACACTGCAACCTTTTCATCATTTAGAAGTCTATCAGAACAGAATAGTGCAAGCTCTTAATAAGAAAAATTTCCATCAGTCATTCCCTCAAGGAGAATTGGTATTGGTCCTTAATAATCAAATGATACAAGGTATGAAACCTCCAAAACATGATCCAAAATGGGAAGGAACTTATTACATATATAAGGTCTATTCAAATGGGGCATATTCCGTACTCACAATGGATAGAGAGATCATCACACCTCTATCTAATGCGAGATTTTTGAAGTAATAATTTGTGTAATTATACACATTTTCCTCACTACAAGACTATAAACTGCACAATACTAGGTCCATAATGTAAGACATAAAACTGGTTAGCCCCCATGTCCTAGTTACAAGAAATTAATCTGCATAACAACCATCAGTATCCATGTTGGATGACGTTAAAATGCATAGCATTTAGTCCTCAGTACACGAATTTAAACTGCACAATACCATGTCCTTACTATAATTCTTACAACTGCACAACCCCCATGTCCTAGTTACAAGACATTAAACTACATAACAATTTCCTGTGTCCATGCGGCATGACGTTAAAATGTATAGCATCTTTGTCTGTGTCGCATGACGCCAAACTGCATGGCATCATTTTTACAAATAACGTTTTCTCTTTTTGATGTTAAAATATTCCATTAGAAAATATCAAGGATATAATCACTACTCTTTATTAGTACATGATTCTCCCACTTTCCTACATCTGAGTTAGATCTGTATATACACCAGGTTTCGAGAACTATGTATGGCTTGATTCTCATTTTCAATGAGATACGTAGAGACACATGAATATCCAATCTTGGGCCCATCCACAATCAAAAAATATTCTTATTTTAAATTATAAACTTGTATATGAATCATATCTATACAGAGTATTTCCATAAGATATATGATTTGGTCCTTATACCATTTTATGTCTTAATATTTACCGTTCTCTCAGAACGTGTAAAAAACTCCCCATTTTTCAGGTCAAACTCCATTATCATGAGGATTAATTGTTTAAAGAACTACGTTCTTCTTGATTCTCATCTATTTTAGGATACGCAGAGATGCCTAGATCTCTAATATTGGTCCCAACCATGATAAAACCCCCATTATTTCTTGTTTAAGTGTCAAATCTGAATAGAGAATGTTTTAAGAACTATGTATGACTTGATTCATTCCCCAACCTGACATATAGTGACACTTGGGTTTTATCCCTCAATCCAGTTACAATATGTCTTTCCTTTGATATCGTTTCATTGTCTTCCTTACCATAGGACAATAAAAAATATAGAAATATGATACCCCTATTACTTATATGTTTCAAATTTGTATTATAGGAAAGACCCTTACCACTCCTTCTTTCTCACACAGAGCATAGCTCGTGTGAGATTAGGAATTGGACAAGGTGATTCATAATATAAATGAGGTGTTTTAATTCATTTTCGGGGTGGAAATTTCATCAATTCATGTCTTTAAGGCTAACATCATAATATTAATTCATAGAAAACAATGAATCTCTCCATTTTATATATGAGTCAGATCTATGTAAAGGATATCAAACTTAGGGCCAATACTGGTTCAAATATTTCTCATCTCCATTGAACTTGTACCCTTTACATTTTTCAAACTCTTAATCATGAATATTTTCAGATCATCAAAATCATTCTTACAATTTCTGGTAATTGGGTTTCTAATATCTAAGATCTCTTTTTCTTGACTTTACTGCACATTCCCTCAGTCGGCCTTGCATCATTTTCCTACATAATAGGTCTATCAGTCAAAAGATAGCACTATTTGGATATACCGCATATGCCATAGATGGACCAGCATAATACAACCCCTATAACTAGTTTTTCATGTAATGGTAACATCATTATTGGTTATAGTATCTTTTTCTCCTTTAATCATTGATGACAATATATTAGATTTTTTTTTTAAAATAGTAATTCTAGTATACTTATCCCATTATATTTCTCACAATATGAATGTCCTCAAGACCAATGGTTTACACATTTCCCTCACCATGTGTTCAATACAATATGAAATAACATTGAAATCACATGGCCACATATTATATATTGTTTCCATTTCATGTCCTAACTGCATGAACAAAAACTACAGACACCATTTCTTTTACATTTGGGTCAGACCTGCGTAAAAGTCATATTCCACCGATTCTTTAGACATCTTGGCTAGAAATACCCTTTCCATATTTAGTTACTTTTCTCCATAAACCAAACTCAATGCTTCGGAAAATATGAATCTCCACAAACATACTATGACTTTTGGAAATAGAATGTAAAATTTATAAGAGATCTTTTTCCTGACAATGAAACATGTGCCCTTAGGCGGCCTTCCCAATGTTGCATACATAATAGTCTTATTAGTCAAAATATTCCAATATTTGGTTATGCATCATATGCCTATTTGATCATGCATAAGACATCCGCCATAACATGTTTGTCAAATAATGGTATCTTCGTTCTTGGAAAAGAATTCCTCTAATGATTTTATCCCCTTTCCCATATCATTCCTCAGTTTCTCAAATTCCCAAATCATAGTTTACATTTTTTCCCTTATGTACCCGAATATTATAGTATGATTCCAAAAATAAATTTCAAGAAATTTGGAGTGTTTTATCATAACATTGGTCAGAGCTAAATACCTTGAATTAAATCCACCCAATGTCTTCACTACATGACATAAAACTCCACAGTACAATGTCCTAACTCCATGACTTAAAACTACATTGTACAATGTCCTCACTACATGACATAAAACTGCATGGTATAATATCATAAATTTCCATTTTTCTGATAAATTTTAACCATCACTCATACATAAAATATCCATAAAAATGGTTTTTCTATTCACGACTTATGTCGATTTAAAATAACCCTTTTTCATTATTAAAATTCCCTTCCTTGGAAAACCCACCCACTGTTGTCTGGAGTCTCCTGAATCTTATTTTTCCCTTATCCATCACCACCAAAATGTTAAACATCAAAGAACTATTTTTTCCAGACTATGCATCACGTTTTCTTAGGCATCCTTGCATAAGTTTCCCACATAACATGTATTTATGTCAAAAGATGCAACTATTTGGTTATACATCATATGCCTCAGTTGTCCCTACATAATAGTGCCCCTATAACGAGTTTTTCAAATAATAGTAACTTTGTTCCTAGAAAAGAAAACCCTTTTGTTGATATATGTTTTAAATTTGGTGACCATAATTGTCCTGGATCAAGATTCCCCTTTGGAAATGTTTAAATAATATTTAAGAAATTATTATCCACAATGTCATGTTTGGGATCTATTTTCAAAATTTATGGTCAAAGATATTCGAACATAAATACTATCCCTTTATATTCCAACATTCATTACTATAAACTTCCAATAATTAGATTCATGGAACTCACCCTATTGAGAACCCGCAAAGGGATCTCTAAACAAAAGTTGAGTCCCAACTCACTAAATGTTAATTTTTTTTGATTTTGGTATTTTTTTACCAATAAAATTTAAAAATACAAAAATTTGGTAGGGTTATCCACATGAACCTAACAAGAGTCAAACTATGCTCACTAGGCCCCATGGATTACGCAAAAATTAGAGCATCCTTCCAAACATGATGTAGCTCCAAATCTAACCAAATGATGTTGGAATGTGTCAAAGTTCCCTACTTTCACCATAGAACAACTTTATTTTCATTATGAATGAATAAAATTATAAGGGGGGGATTTTGTAGACACCATAAAATGTGTTCCATGCACTTATCCACAAAATATCCTTAACTAGGGTAAAAAATTTCATGGTGCAGCTCTGCATTTTTTATGGGTTTCTAGGATGGTAGCGAAGGCACCGGCCCAAAGTGATGGGGCCAAAGGCCGATAGTGATCCCAAATAGGGGGGTGAGGCCACTAGCCCTGTTGTATGGAGCAATTATTTGGCTATTTCCATAAAGAGGAGCCCATGTTACCTACATACAAACACTTGTGCACCACCCTGCGTAAGCTGATTGAAGTAATGATTTTGGCTAAGTCCTAAAGGTGTTGCCCTAGTCTAGCCAAAACACCATAGGTGTGTATGTCACTTGCGTGCCCTACTATTTTCACCTAAGGTCATTTAATTTCCTATAAATAGTCCTTGGGGCCCCCATTTTTATGGACTAATTTCCATGAATCCCAATTGCTACTCTGGTCACCCTAGTACATCGCCCCAATCTTCTGAAACATTCAAGGTAGTTCATTAAAACCTTGAGTGGATAATTAATGAGAGGATCATTGGACATAATTAATTTTAGTGTTTTACAACCATAACACTTGTGCACCTAAAGCACACAACCATCCCAGGTTAGAAATACCTATGCACCTCCCATTCCTCTCACAATAACTTGAGCACCCCAATTCTTGGATCGCATGTGAATACTTTTGAAGGCTTTAGCAAGGTCTCTCCAAATTATTACCATAAAGGTTGTTGGTTTCTTAAGTGAACATCAGGTCGGCCAAGTATACTTTTACATCCATACTTTTGTGCCCTTATCTAATTGGGATCCCCTCTTTGATTCACCTATTCTCGTCACTCTCTTCAGTTTACAAGCCATCAATCCTTCCTCTACCCTTGATGGAAAGGATTATTCTTCACTGGCTCCCTTGTCTGAAAGGGATTCTGTTGAGTCATCCACCAAAACCTCTAGACATATCGAACATTGAGAAAGTCACATCAGTGTGTCTCCTATTTGGAATTGTATTTCTTCTCTCAGAGGTTTCCCACTTTTTTTCACAATGGGGTTAGGATTCATGAAATGTCATTGTGTTTGTATATCTACTGTCATGTGGAACTTTATCCCAGAAACATTTTTGGGATGTTCTCGGTTTGGATAAGGGTTAGGATATAGCATCTCTTTTCTCAAAGGGGATACACTGAACCTCAGGTCTCTGGTAGGGAGGGTACAGTTCACACTTACTTTTCCACTATCCTACCTGGATCAGTTTTTGGACAGTCGTCCTGGTATAATCCCCCCACCACCACCCTTTCTTCCTTCCATTTGGAATGTTGTACAATGTGATGAGAATATAGGGAAAGATCATCACTTCTCCCCCTTCCACGGTCGATGCACCCTCTTCCATAAAAGAAGAGGAAAAGTGTGATGTGTCAGTGTTGAATTATTCACATCCTCTTGTTTCTCACATGGAGCATGACTCACGTGGGCTTAAAGATATGTGATGGTTACCACATGCACGTAAACAGTCATTTAAAAGAAATATGAGAACACTAATTCCTATTCAAACTAGGATACATAGGAAGTCATCTCATGGCCCGAGCTCACTAGGCATCCTCCTAATGAAATAAGCCCCAAATTCAATATCCAAATCATAAAGGCATCCTTTTTAATAACTAATCCAAAACTCATCTTTCTCTGGGGACCATACTCTCTTATGATATTTATCGAACTATGTGGGCTTGGATTCCCTTTAATATGGGATACGTATGAATCCTCCTTGAGGTTCAAACCCAACACATCAAATCAACCATGTTTTCCTTGGGCCATATTATTTATAGGGTCTCGTCCTACTTGGAAACTCACATCCTTTCCAGGTTCCTTGGTCGTCTTTAGTAGAAGACCCAAAATTAGTTTTGACCAAATATATTTCACTTAGAAGACCTTATCTCATGAACTTAAAAGGTATGATGTGTCCTATTACGTGACACCAAACACTGAGGGTTCTGATTCCTTTCACAATGATATGTAGGTAGCCCATTTGACGGGCATGATCACACGATCAAAACAAACCTTCATCTTCTTGGATGACAACATCTTTTAGAGTGCCCCACAGAGTGGCTTAAAAACAAGTATCATTACAAAGATTATTAAACGAATCTCTAATCGATAAATTAGAGGATCCCATTGATGGAAAACCTCAAATACATGAATGTTTCTATTAATGAAAAACATTGAATTCATGTTGATGATTCTAAATTTTACACATGTTAATAAGTGACAGTAAATTCCAAGGGATACTTATGATATACTTGTTGATTTAATAAGGATTCATGAAAATATTATAAATTTACAAAGAGATTCCAAGAGTAGACAATAATTCGCCACAAAATGGTGTGATGAGTCCAACCTCCCATCCTCTCGACCAATGTATGTTCTTTTGTATCATAAAGTTAAAACATAACGAATGCCTACCTTTTGAAAGAAGCTCCCCTTTGGCTAAAAAACTTTTGGAAGCTTCAGTTACATAAATAAATCTAATGGAAACCACCTAGAAATAATAATTCCTAAAAATAGAACACATGATTCAAGGAACTACGAAACAACTAACCTTGAGTGTATTTTTTGAGTTATGTACTTAAAATTATTTTTATTCACTTATCCATTATATTATCCATCTTTCATGGGGTATACACTTCAAAAGTTAACAATGGGGTATGGGATCTATGCATCAACTATTCTTTTTTGAGACATATAATTTTATTATAAACATATCACCTTTTTTGAGGTGTATTTACAGCCCATTTGACATTTGAAATCGTGAATCTTTTTATCCTTATAATATTTTATATTACATTTAATGATATTCTTTTATGGTTCTTATGTTTCAATGTTTCCAATGTGGTGAAGATTTTTTGTTCCAATCTCATCATTTATCTGGATTGTTTATGATCATGTTTGTGATAATTTAGTTTTATGATAAATCAATAAAAAATTAAATTAATTTAGTTATCATTTTCTTATGTAATTATAAAACATTTTTTTCCTTTTTTTGAACTTTTTATTTACTGAAGTGTTTAAAAACATTTTTTTATGAATAACCATCCTTTCAGTCTAAAACATGTTTTCTTCAAGAATTATTTTTTCTAAAAAAATTCACAAAAATATAAATAATTATTAAAATGATTTGTTGAAGACTTTTTTTCCATGTTATAATTTTTATAAAAATTAAATGGAGTCGTCATATCATTCATTAAAAATGTCAGTTTTTCATTTACTAATAATGTCAAAGTAATCTATATGTACGACATGAATGGAATTTCCCACCCTCATTAGTATTATTTTCATTGAATTTTACAATATCAATTTTCATTTTTAGGGATTTAAAATTTAAATTGTGAATTTTTTGTATTAAAATTTTATTTTCAATGATAATTTTTCATCCCTAACATAAATTCATTGTGATTTATCTTTCTAAATCTATCTCCATCAGAGATTACATTATTTGATATAAATTATTATTCTTTCAGGATATGAAGAAAAGATACCATTTTTAATATTTATCTAAATGGTTTATTTTGATGAGGTAATAGAGTATATAAAACCTATTTTTCTTCCACAGGTTATAAAATTGGAAAATTATTACAAAACCTGATTTGTTTCACAAGTCATAAAATGATGAAATATGGAAATGATTATGAAACCTATCACTTTTACATTTTCTATGACATGATTTATTTTTTGTGAGTCCAATTTTATTTCAGGGGTTATTTTTTAATTAATTTTTTAGGATATTTTTGAAAATGTGTATGATTTTTATTATATTATGGTTTGGACATGTTTCTTTCTCCAATGCATTAGGTAAATATTTATATCTCAGGAGATAACGATGAATAAAATTGGATAGCCTTGATACACTATTGGAAATAGGTGTATAATAATCCACTATGAGAAATAGGAGTGTCCTAATACTCTGGATAAAATGTTGGTATCTTATTATTTGGAAGTCAAAGGTGGTTCGAACCAACACCTCTATCTAGTTGAGTTTTCCTACAACAATATCTTTCATTCATGAATTTGGATGGCTCCATTTGTAAAAATTTATTGGATGATATAGAGAAATACCATGTCTTAGAATGTTGTTTTAGAAATAAATCCTTTGGGACTTATGAAAGCTGATGAGATGGCAGAGAATGTTTGAGACATTCAACAACACCTAAAGAAAACACCAAATTAACAGAAATGTTATGTTGACAATCATATGAGTGATCTAGAATTTGATTTCGGTTAGGAGTTATTCCAATAAATTTATTAATAAATGATAAAATGGAAAAAATATTCTATTTTTGTACTTGTACCTTTGAAAAAATTGATTATTCTAGGACAATACATTATCATTTGTAACTTCCTTAAAACCCCTATCATGTTCTCAATGTGTTCCAGATACCACTCCTGGTGAAGAACATACATGATATTTCACATGTTCTTAACTGAATGTTTGTGTCACTGGATAATGATGTTTTTTATATAGAAATATTAGTTGAGATTCTGGATCATATTGAAAACGTACTATCAAATAATACCACTCACATGGTCGATGTTTTGTAGTAAACCCATTTTCTTTAGTAATCTTCTTGGGAACCTAAGGATGTACTGGGTTAGAACTATGCACAAGATTCTTTCATCATAGTGATGAATAAAATGGGAAAATATTATTTCATAGATGATAGAATGTCCGAACATGATTTTTTGTTAATTCATATTATTTTTTAGTAAAGTAATTTTTTTGATATCTTTTTTCTTACACAACATTGAGTTTTAAAAAAACTATGATATTTTATTGACATATTTATTTAAATGAAACTATTAGTAAGTAGTCGTTAAACATGGAAACATGAATAGTAATAAATAATTTATATTTTATGTATAATTTTTTCATATAAATAATAATGTATGATAATAAAATTTCTAATTTTTTATAAAGACATTATGTTTTAAAAATATTACATTCACTAAAATCACTTTTTAGGACTTTTCTAAAAAGTTATAAAAATAATATTTTAGTATTTTGGAAAATTATTTTTATCAAATATAGCTCATTTTTTAAATAATCATATCAAAAATATATTATGGTGAATTTTGGATATTTTTTTAAAATATTAATTTTTTCATGATTAATAACAAATAATGAATATTAATTCAAAACATCATTTTCATTTTAATTATTTATAAATATAATCATATTTTAAATTTGATTTAAAGTAAAATTGGGTAAAATATATATCTATTAACAAAAATTTCGTTCATTGGAATAAATTTCATGTTGAATATTTATATAAAATCAATGCAAACCTTTGAACACTTCCACTTTGAAACCCGACATTTTTATTGATTATTCCAGACAATGTTTAAATAAAAATTTTAAAATTGTATGAATGGAATTTGTAAAATGGATAAAATATTTATAATAATAATCTTATATATTATGTAAAATTCAAAATATAATATTTTACCAAAATTAATAGTAAAAAAGTAAAAATTATTTAATAACGCTATTGTAAAAATTGGTGTACTAAGGAGTTTAACTAAAAAGATAAAGGTAAAAAAGACCCATAACATATATAAATACTATTTTGTTAAAATATGTAAATATTATTCTTCTAATGATATAATATAGGGTTATTTTTATGATATTTTCTATAGAATTCCTTTATTATTTTCGACTCTTTTTGGGAAATTTTATATAAGTTTCCAAGTGGGTTCCTTTCCCCCTCGTAAAAAAGGACAACACCACCCTTCACTTCATCCAATAATAAAAAACATTTTCATTAGAGAATACACAACCAAATAACCTCCCAATATCCATTATCTCATAATATAATCTGTAATTTGGAATGAATGTCAACCTAGGATGGCATTTGGTGAAAACCTAAGAGGAATACCCGAAGAAGAGGTTGAAATCATAAATGAGTGTTATTGTTAAATTTCATCCCCCATAACATAAATTTAAATTATAAAATCTTGATAAAAAACCATATTATATTTCATATAATTATATTTTATATGTTTATGTGATTACTTACGTCTATCTCTCTTTCCATCAAACAGGTTATCAAATCATTGTTTGTGTGTATGGAAGACTGCCCCCTCACCAAATGATGTCATTATTTTTTTTCCATTTCCACATAAAGCATAGAAATATTTATGGATTAATTATTTATATATTATATTATTATATTATTATACTTTTGGAATAATCATATCAAATATAACATCATACTATCAAATTTGTTCGAATATGATAGCATCGCTATTTTGTACGTTAGATTAATGCCTCACGATGTGATACGATTCATTCAGGATATACATTAACGTTATTAAAGATATATATATTGACAATGTGCGTTATATATGTAATAAAAAATATTTTTAAATAGTAATATATCATTTACCATAACTTTTTCTATTTAAAATGAATTTTTAAAATGAATTTTTCTGTATATATAGTCTTCCATATCCGTGAACAATGTATTTATTTTCCCATAACTAAATTATATGGATCAATGTAATTAAATATATAATGAATATATATGATATTTATATAATGGATAATTATATAGATATGATTAAAACGTGATCAAAGTAAGAGTTTAATAAATAAAAAATCAAAACATATAAAAAAACAATGTGGCTATTACTTAATACATAACATTAACATTTTATTGTAAATAAAAAAGTAATAAACATCCATAAGAAATTAATATATGTTATTATATAGACAAATATTTTTCATTAACATATATTTATTATACATGAAGTTCGAACATATATTACTGATGTATCGACTTATGTTAAGGGATTTATGTATCACTTTTTTACTTCTGTGAGACAAATTCTATATTCACTAACTATTTATTTTATTTAGTGCATATACATCTCATGATACATTTAGGAATGTAAATAAAATTATTTGTTTTTAAATATTCATTTTACAATTACTCTTTAATTATGTTAACAGATCAATTGATACCAAACTACTAAAGTATTTTGACTCTATTTAACGTCATTGATACATATTTTTATGTTATAGACCTATATTTTTTGGAAATTCTATATTATAAGAAAATTTATTTTTTCTCAAAAACGTTCTAAGTGATTTATTGTTCACAATAATTCTCTATATAAGATGACATCTTGTAACATAACATATTATTTGGTAATGATATGAACTATGTATAACATTCTTATTCCTTATCGGAATGGTTTATGCTTATGATAACAACAAATTTATGAATTTATTTTTTCTTCCTCGAGTTGTAGAATGATAAAAATCTGATGAATGTATCTTCTTTCTCCATGGGTCATGCAATGTTGGAAGGTAAAAATGACATTGAGACATATCTATTTTCAATAGGCTATGATATGATGAATTGTTAACAAATCCCATTTCAATTCATGGGTTATTATATGATGATTTTTTATGATCTTTTTTCATGAATATGTTTGATTTTTTTATGTATTTGGTGGGACCAAAATATCACTCCAATTAATTAGGAAATGATTTACATATTATGAGATAATAATGGGAATCATGCCAATGGTCTTGGAACACTATGCTAAAGAATTGCCCTAACACACTATGGGAAATATGTGTTTCCTGATATATAATGTGAAATAGGTTCATATTGATACACAATGTGAAACATGTGAAAATTATGGATCCACCATATTGACGATCATAGATGCGATCAAATTACATATAAAATGTGTTTCTATATTATTGATGTTTCCTTGATTTTATGTCATGATATTATAGTTCATGATCGATTTTTGATTAATTATCACCATTATGGGCCATTTTTTAAATGATAATGTTTTATTTCATTACACATGTCAATAATCTATGATAGGTTGGGTATAAACTTCACAGGATATGATCATGATCACATTCCCTTATGTTTATATTATGCTTTATATGATAATTTATTAATATATATAATGTATTTCCTCAATAAGAATATGATATCACCTTTTAATATGTTCCTTTCATTGGGTTATGAACAATGTTTTGATATACGGTATGCGAATAATGAGTTCTAAATGGGAAGATCATTGTGGGAAATAATTAAGATATTTCACTAAATTAGAGAATCGTATTCCATGTCTCCAACTAACTAAACTATTATGTCCCTAAAGAATGTTTTTAGGTAATGTATTGAATATTAATCTAAAAATTAGTAATATTTATGTATGATAGGAATGTTATTATATACATATCAATTTTAATTAATTGAACTCAGTTCGACACATGACCTCATGTGCACCTCCTCGTATGCCAAAGGCTACCGACTAACATAGAGGGTCTATGTTGATACATTGGTGAATCATAATTCTGAATATGTTATGAGATGTACTTAGTATTCTACCACCAACATCATATTGTATAATCCAATCATTGTTTATTAAATTGTTGTGTATAGTTAAAATAATGTAAAATATAAATGTAATGTGTAAATGGGTTGCCTCTACTTCTAAAAGGACATCAGTATGACACTTCCTTCAATAAAATGGCACTTAATTTCTCATAACATGTCCAACCATAAATATATATATCAATAATAATTTCTATATGTTTATATAGATATGTTTATATATATATGATCTATATATAAGAATACATAAAAATTGATATATTTATATATGTGGTTCTATCAAGGGACGAAGGGTGTTAATCAAGAACCCTATCATAGTCACAAGAGCATCATGTAATAGGAACAAATATGATTCCAATGTACCAAGAGTATATAGGATTCCATTCTTAAATATCACAATTTTATGGTATTCCATGCCCAAGATTCACAAGTTAATGGGTTGACATGTCCAATTATCACAAGTATAAGGGACGTCATGCCTGAGCATCACAAGTATATGTCAATACATGACTGATTATCACATATATGAAGGAAAACAGGCCTAACTATCACATTTATAATGGGCAACATACCCGATTATCACAAATATGGGACACCATTCCCAAATATCACATTTAATATTAAAAATTCATTCTTTATTTGTTACAAGTCAAAATATTTTTTTAAAACTATTACATTTAATTCAATGATTGTTATAATACACTAAATACATAAGAGTGAGATTACTTGGTCATAACTCATTCGTAAATCTAGATCAATTTATTTTATTCATATAGATATCAATTCAAGACCCACTAGATGGTATTTTGTCTATATTATTATTCAAAGAGACATGTAGAATCTCATTGGTTCACCTTAGAAATGTGGTGCATGTTGAAGGGGTTGACATTTATTAAAGAAAATGGTATGTGTGGGAATTCCTAAAATATCTAAAAAATTGATTAAATAAATTATATTCATAATGAGATTCATGTAATGTATTGAATAGTTAACGATGGTGTTTGATATAAAAAACTCATATTTAGGGATAATGTAATATAAAATCTTTTGTTAGTAGATGATTCCTCATCCAGTATTGGCTCAATATTTTATGTAAAATAGAAGATATCATAAAAATAGAAAAACATGCTGAAAATAAAGAAAAATAGATCACATTGATTTAAAATTATTTTTCAATGATAAAATAATGGATTGAAGGAGGATTAGAGATCATTAGAATATGGGTCCAAATTAAGTAATGATGAGTGATTTAGAAATCATATGACTGAGCATGATCAAATTATATGGAAGAGATAGAAGAGTTCTCGAGTAAAGGGTGTATATGTTTTGTGTGTGATAAAATAAGAAGAAATAGAGATTTATGGTTATAAAGAAAGAAGATAAAAATGGGATATTGACCGTATAATTAAAGGACCCAAGGTACTTATATATTAAGTGGGAAACCTACACTGTAAATATTCATTTTTAGGGATCCTTTTCATAGGTATCGTGGTTTATATTCCCATTTTACACAGTAATATATGGAAATAATAAATAATATCCCACCTTATGGGGCCCTCGGGAGAAAAAATATGGTGTAATGATGTTTTACTCCATCGATCTATATTTTATGGCATACAATGGTTAGAGACCAAAACCTATAGAAGATGTAGACCAAATCAAAATCTGAAAAATGAAAACTAGTGTACGAAATATACACTAGAAAACTATGGTATTATGCCTCATAAATTATCGGATATTATAATTTCCCCTTTTTAAAACAACTCATTCTCTTTATTTTCATTTTTTGGTAGATGCACATCATCTGAGAAATCCTCCAGCCACATAATAAGTAAATCATAATCTCACTACTAGGACACATTCTTTACTCTGATATACAAACATAACACTCAAAACAGAGTGTGAGAACTACCATATAGATCCTTCATGTTTTGATAAATGATATTTATAGGATGATCCCCAAAGTATAAATCAACATCAAACTCATCCTCATTTGGATGAAGAATATTAGATAATATGAATTGATAAGGGAGAATATAAGATACATGGAAGGGATCATTCGTGGACAAGTACCTTTGAAGTAAGTCTAATTGATAATATACTAGCATAACTCCTTCTATGATCTCGAATGTCTAGATGTAATGAGGTGATATCTTTCCTGGACAATGAAGCCATCTATGAACCAACCAATGAGAATCATGTAATAAAACCTGGTTCCCAACATTATGCTATAGTTTTCAGTGACGGTGATTAATATAAGACTAATTCTAATACAGATTTGTAGACAGATGTTTCTTTAAAATTTGTACTAGATCTGAAGACTCTTGAACAAGGTTAGGTTCTAGTTGAACTATGTCTCCCACCTCTTTCCATAACATAGTTAAATGGAATGACCTACTCTATGGGTCTTTATAAGGATCAATATTTTAGTCTCTTGGTAGATTTTATGATAATAAAACTCAATAAAGGGTATGCGTATTTTCTAAGAACATATAAAATCATAGACACTTGACTAGGTCATAACTATTAACACTGGTATCATATTCTTAAATTTATATTCAGTATATGGGTGATACGATATACTCCGTTATACCTATGAAACCAGTTCCCTTTGTAACCCATCCAGAACTACTAGATAAATTGAGTGTCTCTATTTGATATAATAGCGCTTGGAACATTGTCGTGGCGTATGGTCTCCATTATATATATCCATCAATGATCTCCACTAAAACTGTTCCTTGACATGTAGAAAGTCAGCAGTCTTCATTAGCATATCAACCACCCCCATATATGATCACTACATCGATTCAATCTAGGTAAATACGATAACATAATCCTTGGTGACATCATCCAACTTCCACTTATGAATGAAAAATGGATGTAGAATCCCTACTGGTCACTAGTTTTCCACATTCACCTACTGATAGTTGAATCATTGATTAATGAAATGAGATATCTCTCTTTCCATCCCTAAGAACCAATTCTAGTGTATTAGGTCATGGTACATCATGGTGACATAGTGATGTACTGCCAAAGAGGAGACATGAGAATCTGACATAAATTCCTCTCAAATGTATAAAGGAAACAATAAATGTACTTGAATGTGTAATATAACATCCTTATTAATATATTATCCAAATGATGGGTGATAACATGAAATTCCCTCCCATAATATCATGCCCTTTGAATCAAGAATCTTCTCATATAATCACCTTCTACAAATGTGAGGTGATTACCACAATAGGAGCTAAAAAATGATTATTATGAGACTCATGAAGCTTCAGATGAATCTCAAAGAATAGGTTCATCAACTTATACACACTACTAGCCTCCTGAACTATCTACATAATAGACATATTAATCGAGAATCAGTAATGCAATTACCTTCCCTTGGCATATAATAATACGTAAGGTCAATGAAATATAGTTATTCAACCTACATTCACTTCCTGATATTAAAGTCACAATGTGTAAATGTATTTGGAGTATTTTTTTGTCTGTATATACCCCAAATC
This sequence comes from Viscum album, assembly GCA_963277665.1. Lineage (NCBI taxonomy): Eukaryota > Viridiplantae > Streptophyta > Magnoliopsida > Santalales > Viscaceae > Viscum > Viscum album. The sequence continues at coordinate 138,857,253 of OY728131.1, forward strand.
AATCTCCCATCATATTCTTCCTCCAAAATCATAAATCATGTACCACACCGATCATCATAATATTATGTATAAGTTTATTATGATCATTTTACCTCAATTACCAATTTACATAAAATAAAACTCAATCCCCATACATTAGAGAGAATCCCAACCCAGTATTTGAAACAATATAATATACTATATAAAATATTTATATCTCTAGATTTATCTATATTATTACGAAATTTAATCTTCCATTCAAAACAAAATATTCTATTTCATATTCCCAAGACCATTTGAAATTGACCCCTATCATTGTCAAACATGTTAATGAATATTTTCTGGATGAATGTTCATGAATAAAATTACAATAATAATCATCCACACCCATGAAACCCTATATTATAAAGGAATTCATGAGATTCTCCTAGAAGATGACAAATCTCACCATATTTGGGTTAATTGATACATCATCCTCTCAGATTATTAAACCCAATATGTATACCTTATCCATACCAAAGTGGCATTTGGAGATCTTGACATATTATTATAGCACTCTCAATGTATTTAGTACAATGTCAATTAGTTTTCAGTTGTTTTTTTAAGTATGACAATACACCAAGTGGTCATCTATGAGCTCTACCATATTTTAATACATATACAGGTGGAAAACATAATTCATTATAGAAATAAAAACATTATGAATTACCATTAAACCAAATTTTATAGCTAGATACTCCTAAAGGGATTAAAAAACATTGTACAACTTATGTCTAAATTATACTTAATACCTAATGGTATCCTAACCGTAGATCTATATTGGAGAAAATTAAAGATCATCAGAGCTATTTGAAGACTCATTAAATATTTGCTAATAGATATAAGTCCATTACCATAAGGTGAGTAAACCTACAATAATTCATAAAAATACTATGGGTACCATTAAACTTCTTAGTGAAAATAACTTGGGAACCCCAAGGTGTAGTATTATGTTTTATGAAATCCGTATTTTTTAAATACTCTATTTTCTTCTAATGTTCCCAATGCTCAAAATGCCTTATCCTATATAGACAAATTTACAGAGGTGCTACTCCTAGAACATGATTAATCATCAAATCAAACATCTTATATGAGGTAACCCATATTACTCAAAAAATGGAAATAAATTTGGGTTATCACTCAACCTATCTAACAATTATTTAGTTCAGTATAACTCTCCCGGACATCCCATGCACCTTTTGATTATGAATACCACACAAGGGTGATGTTAGAAAAACATTATGATGATAATAATTATCATTTCAATGAAGTAATACCAACCAGTCCATCCCGAGTATGATGTTGAAGTATATTATATTTAAAAAAACGAGGTTCCATATGAATATATAACCACCTATCTCAAGGGGGAATTCCATACATCATTATACACTCTTGGATTTGATTCATACATCTGTGTTGAGATTCAGTATAAAAATATTATTCTATCTATATACATAGAAATTCAATAATTCCCATAGATAGAATATATTTTGAGTATCATGTAATGAATAATAATGATACTAAGGTACAGGCCAAAAGAATCGTTTCAGAAAATGTAGAAGGCTTTGTACTCTTCTCTTTTGTAGTAGGTTGTACAATATAGATATAGCCACATTGGTGTCCCTAAGACACAACCCAACTACGATAGGTAAATAAAATCTTCGGGAAAATCATATCTAATGTATTTCATCCTCATCCACAACCACCTCTTCGGCCTAAATATTCAGTAGTACTCCAGAAACCTACTTGGTGAGGTTCCACTAATCCCAGTTCTAAAGGTTGAGATGCTATGGATCTTCTCCTACTAAGAATAGAAGAAAATTTACTACAAATTATGATGATTCCCTATACTGTAACAAGATCAATACTTAGTGGGGTCCCTTTGATAATGGGCCCTCTTATTAACATGATTACCATACTGGTGACACCATATATAACTATAAGTGAATATCTTCTAATGGATATACCCTCACATGAAAAGTCAATATGAAAATTCCTTACACAACTAAAAATAAATCCCAACCTCATTATTGGTCCTATATATCCCACAATATCATAATACCTCATGTTCATTATGATGATGAGGCCCTGGTTTACAATATTAATAAATAGTGGATAACAAGAATAAATTCACCTATTATCGGATGGAATACACAATCACGTCCTCAAAATGTGTCACTTTCATGAACATGTCACCAGTATGTATTGATTTGAAATGTTAATTCACGGTAAAAATAGATAAATAATCCACCATAGAAAAATCACCCTATTTCAAGTGCATAAATTCCACAGCATGGTCCACTCATAGAATATTGGTAATGAATTAATCATCATTTGTTTTCTAGAAGTCATCCCATATATTACCCTGATAAATATAAACCTTTTCAATCACATCCATCTAATTTTTTGGAAAAAATACCTAGAATATGAGTATAAATATTCACACCTCATTCTGGATGCATCTCTAAATGACCATGGATGTATAAAATGGTCTCTATCCATGACTCAGTAGCCTGACGACCACCCTCCCGTATAAGGTAAGAGGGTTCTATTGTAGAAATTCACATTTCAGTACTTCCATAGTTACGGGAATCCATTTCTCTCCCTTTACAAGATAAAAATATTATAAATCTATCATAAAACTAAGAACCAGTTCCCATTTTAGTAATATAGGTATATTCTTTTGGTGGAACCACATGAGGAAATTCTAGTAGCTATATGCCTGCCACCTCTAGAGAATGACTGATTGTACCCTCATAGAACATTAACCTAGGATTTTATTGTCAAATTTTCATATAAGTTTCTAGAAAATTCTTAAAAAACTATTAATTGAAAAAATTTCACGATAAAGAAGTTTACTGGTATATTCGGCTCCCTTATAGTTGAAACACTCCAATATCAACTTCTAAGACATTCCTTAGTGATAATAAAGATTATAATGGTCATAATGGAAACCATCTACTACCCACTAATAATATATGTTCAAGGTCAAGGTCTCCCATAATATAGAAAATGTCATAATATATAGAGTGTACTTTGTAAAAGATAGTGGAAAACACCCATCACATTGGATTTGAAATCCTATTTCACGGTAACTATTTTACTAAACAGTTTAAATTGATTTAATTTTTAACTCATTCATATACATATGCATATGTTATAGTCTATTAAGATGTGTGACCATTCTTAATTTATAAAGGCAGAATATTTATATGATTCAATTTGAAAATAATGTAACTTCAACTTGAACCTTATACCAATCATCATGATGCAATAGGTCGTATAAATGATTTGAATAATTGTACTACCATTCACAATTTGTATACATTCATGAATCATAAATTAGATTTTGTATTCCGGTAATTAAAATAATCAATAATGTGAACTCATGTGACCAAAGGTCCATGGATCAAACATAGAATTTTTTTTATTAATGTTCCTCTATAATGATGTATGTGGAAGCACTATTTTTGGTTGATGAATAAACATTAATTAGTCTAATTATTATATACCTTCATGAAATATTATCCCCTTTATAAATACAATGTTCACAAAACCAATGATGTGAAATAGTAAATTCATATAGTAATAAATAAGACATGGCACATTAATGGATTCTGAATCCTATGGTGCCTACTATGATACACATTCAATCCCCCTTTCCATACTTGACCAAGGGGAGAAAGAAATAAAAATTCATAATATCTACATTAACAAAAAAAATCATATGAGTCACCCAATGGTGAAATCATTAAAATATTAACAGGAAAAACCAAATACTGCAATATCCTAATATAGGTAATTTTGATTTTCCGTAAATGGGGATTAAAACTTTTATGCATTGGATCATGACTAAACCCTGACACACTATAAGTATCCTATATAATATCCAAAACCAATAAGAAACAAAAATAAATAAGGATTTGTACTGAATTGTGTCATAACATACCTGGTTTACTCATAAGTAACATAACCTAGTTTACCACATATACCCAAGCACACCTCTCTGTATGCCTTATATTGTCGAAAAATATAGAGGGTCTATGATTGTATAGGGAGTATAATCCACCCTCATGACACAACTAAAGTGAAAAATTATTCAATAATAGTAAGTATTGGAAATAGTATTATAATTGAACTTCAACATCATAAACCATCTAGATATAGTGAACAGTAAGTGGTAGAATCAATATAATATACAAAATAATGATCATGTCAAGATATAGTACAATATGGATAATACACAGTATAATGAGCTATAAGAATATAAATAATGATATACAAAATGAAAAGGTTTCCAAAACTATCTTTATTAACATCAAGATGATAGGCTTGTTCCTATACTCTTATACTCCATCAAATGTTTGCAATCAAAAATCCATTGGTAGCCCATTTCCTTTGTCCCTAACTACAATAATGAGTCTTATTTGGGTATAAATCGGCATCCTAAACTGGTGTTGATATATAATTAGTTTTCCACCCCCAACAACATATATTATACTCCATCTTGGGAATATAAAATAGAAATTTCTAGATAAAACAATTTTATATATAAACACATAGTAGAAATGGATTGTCTATGGTTCCCAAAGGACACAAGGGTCACAATACCTACTTCAAAATGGGACGGAATATATCTAAAAATATTACAACTAACATATATATCTATAATAATGTGTATATATATTTATATGTTTATATATATATATATAATATATCCAAAGACAAATACATATCCCTATATATACTTGATGCTCGAAAAAACCTGATTTATATTTGAAGAGTCCATGCCTAGCCACAAATGTATCATATGGTAAGAAAGGACACATAGCCTGAGAATCACAACGTTTAGTTATACAATGAGTATGTATCAAAAATGAATGTGATGCCCTTTTAGGGTATCAAAAGTATATGGGGAAGCAAGACTATGTATAAAAATTATGAGGGACTTCATCCCTAAGTATCACATGTATATGAGAAGCGATTCTTGAGCATAGCATCTAAAGGGACGCCATGCCCATGTATCATATTTAATATTTCGAATATGATCATGAATAATTAGAAGAAAAAATATGATTTAAAAAACAATTATATTTTATACATTTAGTAGAATAATACACTAATTACATAGGATTCACATGACATGTTCATACCACTAAAATCCATTTAGTTCAATGTAATAATCCCATCTTGACCGCAATAAAATACCCCTTAAATGGTGGTCTATCCATATAACTATTGAATACGTCAATGGGGATATCATAGGAACCCATATAAAAGATATCACTAGTTTGAGTGGTAAACCTCCATTGAGAAAATGGGTGTGAAAGGGTATTGCTAACATGTCAAAAAAATTAGATTAATAAATTATTGTTTCAATTAAACACACATAAAATTCATCATGTAACATGATAATTCTGATTTAAATGACTTGAATTTTGGGAGAAAGTACATGGAAACCTATTATATGGTGGTATACAGATCCTAGACAATTATTGGTTCATGATTTGATGTGGAATTAGATAAATCATAGAAATAGACAACCACCATAATAATAATGAAAAATAGCCTTCAAGGAATCAATATTATATATGACCAGATAAATTATGGATGGAAGAAAAAGGACTATAATGATTATTGGTATGGATCCGACATGACCCATAATCAATGACACATACATTATATGATGTAGGAGGATCATAGACTATTGATGAGTGAGTAGGGAACATGAGAGGCAGGGGAGATATAATTTATGTGAATTAAAATAAATGAAAGGAATAGTTTCAATAATAAAAAAATAAGTGGGAAAAGGAAAATTTAACCTTTAATTAAAGAGGTTAATGCATTTATTATTTAAATAGTAATCCTACACAGTAAATATCTCTTTTTATAGAACCATACCATAGGTATTATAGTATAAATTCACATTTTATTCCATAATATTTTGACTTTTTTATCTATCAAATATGGTTTCTTCATAAGAACCAAAATGAAATAATTACGGTTTACACCATCAAACAATTTCTTCAGGATAAAAAACATACAAAAAAACCTTCTAAAGCTACTGAACCATTATAATTCCGAATAACCAATACTAGGTTCCTACAAAAATATTGGACAATTAAGGATTTGTACCACCCCAAAGTTGATATCTTACATAATCAAAAATAAATTCCTGACATACAATGGTAACATAGGGTTTTCCATAAGCGATGGTGATTGGGAAATAACCCATGACCTAAATCATGAGCCTTGATAATCATATGTTATTCTTACAAGCATCCAAAACAAAAATGGGCATCTCATTAACCAAGGACCTCTTTGAAACCTAACCTTGAATTCTATTTTTTATGATGAAAACTAGGTCTTCCATCCATTGAATGCCTAATATAGCCCACGATATACCTGAGGAATATTCCTAGTCTCCTCAAGATGGTAATAAGCATCAAGGGAATCACCTAAGTGCACATGGGGAATGATTTTAAAATTAAAATCAATTAAAGAAGTGTAAATTCATCTAAAATTTCATCATGACCCATCCATAACAAAAATTACCAAACAAAAACTGATTAATGAAAAATAAAAAAACAATATGATTTATAATAAATGTTAAACTACATAATACATCCCCAAATTCTGAGATCTAGACATAAAAATCGAATTTCTACTATACAACCAAAATCCACCTATATTGTGGGCCACTAATAACCACTGATGAAAAAAATAAAGTCATATTTAGATGAATTAACTAAAAAATTTATTTAAAATATATTTATATGCCTGACCCAGACACCCCATTTGACCCATGGTTACTATCTATCCAAAACACATAACAAAAATTCTCCATTATTGATAATGATCATTACACGAAACCAATATGTATAATAGGTGTGATATTAAAAATTACCAGCATGCCACAAACCACTTTTCTGCATGCTTAACTTTTAATAAAAGATCCATTATTGATTTATTTGATAATATATATTGAAACTTTTCACCTAGAAAACATTTTATTGTCCAATAAAACATTTATTGAAAAATACCATTTAAAATCAACATTATAAATTATTTATAGAAAATTTAATTTTAAAATTATATTTTAAAACTTTCAAATAAATGAATAAAAATATTGAATAATAATAATTTAGATGTATTCATATCTGAAATACATATTAGTGAATGGAAATATATAATAAATCAGCAAAAATTAGTGGCATAAAAGAGTAAGCACAATGGGGAAACCCAAGGAAACAAGTGTCAAGGTCTCATCCTAGGATCCTCATACTCACGGTGATTGAACTATATATTACCATTACCATACCAGAGCTACTAGAGTATATTAATTAAAATTCCCAATGGTTACCATATCCACATCATCAATTTTTTTAGTTAATGTTGTATCAATGATATAAGGGTAATGCGTTAGGAATATTTGATAGGGTTATTTTTCGAGTCACCTGACCTAGGTAATTTGGATTTCCATGTTACAATATCTTCTGAATCCTTTTATTATAACGATTTAATTTATCAACTACTACATCCCACATTAAACCATTTATTACTAAAATTAAGTGGAAACATTTAACATACCCAATAGATATATAAGATATCAATAGTGATTCAGTACGATGGATTTAATATATTAAATAACTTTTCGAAAATATTTAAATTATGTTATGTTGGGCCAAAAAGGCTTTCATTATTTACATTGGAAATTTCTTTAATCTCTTTTTTTTAAACCGATTTTGAGTACCATTTATAATTTCCTAAGCATTTCTCACTCATCATTCCTATATAAATTTACACACTCATTTATTTCTATCATTTCACAAGATCACATTTTCAGAAATAAATTTGATTATATATATTTATGTTTTACCTATATATATGTTTCTAACAAGTAAATACATCAAATGACCTTTCCAAACCGAAATTTTTCATTTTAAACCACTCTTGAAAAATATTATTAATACGTTAAATTTAATGTATACATTAAATTCCATGTGCCACTTAACGTATTAATTTATTATTTATTTTGAAGACCAAAACAAATTTTTAATCCCCATAATTAATTCAATAGATTATTTTAAGTGTTCTTTCAATCATATGGTGTGCATGGTCGAATAAATGACATGATAAATAATCATATAAAATGGAAATACTTTTGGATTTCTATAAATACCAAATTGAAATAATATTTAATGATTATGAATTCCATGGAAAATAATTATTATATAATTCTGTATTAAAAAATGATTTATAATTCAACTAATCGATGCTCCTAAAATTAAAGAGTCTGGAATGGGGAAAAACAACATGGAACTCACTACATTTTATAACCAGTTCTGAAAACCACTAATTAAAATATAATGGAAACATAAATGGTTGAGAGGAACCATAATTATGAAAAAAATATTAAAACAATTTTTTCCTAATAAGATTGTATCAAATCCCCCCTAGGGTTTTAACAAGTAAGATCCACAACTAGAAAATAGGGGCACACGGGATGAATAAGGAGAAGATGGAAATAGATGAGGATAAACAATAATGTGTGATTATCATACAATAAATTAGATAAGAATATCTGAATATTTAGGTGATGTGAGGGAAGGGGTTATGACTATATAACTTGAGAGGGAGAGGTGGTGATGTAAATAGTGTTAAAAATGTAATCGATTTATTTAGAAACTTCATTTTTTAAAAAATTATGGAACTAACACTAATGTTTCACTGTTACTATTTACCATGGTCCACCAATGTAACTCATTGAGGTTACACTGGACACATGAATGGATGTTCTATATTGACAAAAAACCCTGAAAAAACAATGAAAAATAACTATTCTAATTGCATAAATGAAATTCATGTATTCTTCATGGTTATCACTAAATGTGTTCGGACCTTCTGAAAATTTTAAAATTTAAATTGTTTATATATTTCCTAAATCTATAAGCATGAATCTATCAATAATAAATTAAAAAAATAAATAAATTTTTTAATTAATTATAATTAGGGTCGATGTATGATAGAATAATATTCATGGATGCCCTAATTTCATATGTAGGATAACCATAACTAGAAGAGGTCCATCCTACATGTTATAGTTAAACCCAAACTAGTGAATTACTATTATAAAAACAACCCACTATCCTAGTGTGGTAAATATAGTAACATTCCTCTAGTTTATAAAATGTGAACGCCATGTTAGCCTTAGTTTCCTCCTGGCACCCCTCCAATGTTGTGTGATTTAAATTGAAATATAAAAATGTTATTATGCAATGGATTTTTTATTACTACTTTCATTATTTTTTCTTCTTGTATTATCAAAATCCAATACATTAAATTTAAATATTAATTTTAAAAACCGTATACGATAGCTTATCTAACATGGACTGAATTATTAATGCATTATGGGATCATACTCTTCATATTTCTCATACACTGTAAACACCCCGAGGTGAATGAAAACTTTGTTTATAAATTTGAATTCAAGTCTTATGAATCCCATGGTGGTAGTGGGGCTTCATAATAACATTATTTAAGATGATTTTGGTTTGATATTGAGATGATTCACCATGTCATATGGTTTTGGGTAGTAACATAATTTATTTATTATTATTGGATTATATAATCAATATTTTTGGGCAACATATCCTTATATCAATTTTTTCCATATTCTATTTTTTTATTTTTGGACACTTTAGTCATAAACATTATTTTTTAGCCTTTTCAATATTGATCTAGTTATTCGATGTATCTATTAATAGTTATGTAAGAATAGATATTTTCTTCCTAAAATTTTTATATATATGTGACTCAATAATAAATTGTAGAGGTAAGATGTGGTTTTTTAGTCGGAACAATTCTTATAATTTAATTTTGAAACTATTAATAAAGATTATTTTTGATGTAGAGAAACAAGTTTTTATCAATTAGGTATCAATAATTTACCATAGGTTTTTTTGTTGGATGGATCTGTTTTCCATATCAGCGGTATCTTGGTTGGTTCATGCCACTATTAATGATCTTCAAAAATATATACTACACTTTCAAAGAAATTACTTCCTAGTGGTTATGACTGATAAGAAATTATAAAAACCATAAATTTTGGAGGGTGTTAAATTTTTATGAATTTTAGTGATTATAGATAATTAATTATAAATTTAAAATGATCTCTCATTACTAAAATTAAAGAATATCAAAACATAGTTCTAGTCCTGGAAAATGACAATGAAAAAAGAATCCACCCTATAAGGTTAATTGGTTCTAAAATTTGATTTGTTGGTCGGTTTAAAAGCAGAGCTTTAGGATAGTTTTATGTTGTTACCACCACTTCTATATCAACGTTCATATTAAATAGATGAATCCATGAATGTCAACATGGATCCCCTTAATCGTTTTTTCATTACCTCTCATTAGTTATATTTCTCTCTCTATTCTCTTATTAATTCCTCACATTTTTTCGTTTGTTTCTATGTTCATACTTTTAGAAATTAGTTATGGATTTTTAGGGAAATAATTTATATTTCTTCATTCCCAAAAAACCATATCGAAATTCATATTTGGGATAATGTACTGAAAAATTCTAAGTAGTGGTAGTAGAACCCATGCACATACATAGGGGATTATACAAATGTTTTACACTTTTTTATTTCCTTTTCATCTTCTGTTATTTATTTTAAATTCAATAAACCTCTTATGGTTTTTTATTCTTATTATTTAGATATATAGTTGAGGTATTATAGAGTATAAATAAAAATTTCCACTATTATAAATAAACCATGATGAATATCTGCTTATATTTATTTTTGAATTCCTTGTTATTTTATATTTTTAATCATAAATTAAGTGTATTTAGATTTAATTTAGGGAGGAGTTTCAACCAATATAGAATCTTTTCAGTATTTCATAATTTACAATTTTTTGGAACATTCATATTCAATAAATTTTCCTTATCAATTTTCACCCAAAAATTTACTTTAACGGGGTTTTCATGATTTTTTAAAAATTGAATTTGATGTGCTTATTTATATGGAAATTTAATACAATGTTTTTAATATAAAATTAACTTTTTGAGTTTGAATGATTTTTGAAATCCATTTTCCCAGAACACTCTAAAAATATTTTTCCTATATTGTAATGTATTCAAAACCACATTTTAATATTCATAATGATACCTATACTTTCTTGATAGAGACCATGATTTTATATGAGAATAATAACATCTAATTTTTATCATTCAAAACAATAAAAGTTTTAGCATGTTTTTTAAATGATTGAGGTATTTCTTTTCATAGATACATTATGATGTTAGAGAAAACATTACATATACCCTTGATAACCCTTTCATGTAATGAAATTACTTATAGGTTTCAGACACATTACACGATGATATTCACTCACCTAAATTCATTATAAATTTTTGTTTTCAGTGATATTTCATTTATGAGGGTGGGGAATATATCATAAGGTTTATTCTATGCGATGTAACATATTATAGGGTGGTGCAATGTTTTTGATTTTTTTTTAATTTGCAATGGGAATGAGTAAATATTCAATGCATCTCATTCATAACATATGGTTCTCAGCATAAAAAATAACATAAAGGTAAATAATTAAAACTAATAAATAATACAAAAAACGGAAACTGTGATACGCATGTCCCAAATATTTTAAATAGACACATATCTAAAATCATCACACAATTTTCACTCTAAATATCCTCTAATCATTAATATATTTAAAATATTAATTTCATGATGTTGATATTTTATTTTTACAAGTTAAAATTAATAATTTATTTGGTGATAATGATATTAACTTAAGATATGTTTTGGATTTTTTTCAAATGGTTTTGTTTTTAATTTAATAGTGAATATATTATTATTAATTAGGAAACAATGAATTTAATGACATTACTAAATTTTAATCATACAAAAAAATGAAAAAAAAAACATTATCTAGAACAAACACTGGATTTATATTTAATATTATACACATTTAAATATTATTTTTAATTTATAATCATATATTTGATGTTTTAAATCTGAAGTCACACCTTTTCCTAAATTTTTTAATGCAATATTATCTTTAATTATATCGCTTTTTAAATTTTATATTTATAAATGGATTTAAAATTTAGAATCATATGGTCTTGATTTTGTAAAAAGGTCAGTTTTATTTTTATGAAAATGTTAATATTAAGAGGGATAATATTAATTACTATAATAATGGTAAAACTGTTTTCCGTAAAAAAAGTATTCTCATTTTAATTTTTTTTAAATCTTGAAAATTAATAATTTTTAGTTGATTTTTATAATATAATTTTAATATTATATATAAATGTATTTACACTCATTCATTTATTAATATAAACATTATATAATAAGAAAAACTTAGTTGTTAAAACATAGTTTTTCTACAAAAAAGAATTATTTATATATTATATGTTTTAATTTAAAGGGTAATTATCATACATTTTAGAAATTGAATTTGTTTAAATATATTATAAATTTAGGTTAATAAAAATCAAATTAGGTAATATATCATACCTTATATTTATAATTAAATATTAATTACTCAGTTAAAAACATGATACCAATGTTATAACCCATATTTTAAAATGAAAAATAATTGTAAATAAATAATAACTTGTTAAAAATATTGGTATCAATTATTTTTTGAGAAATTATTGACCCAAGTAAATCCCATAATTAATTACTTGAACCTTATCATGTAATTTAACTATAAATAGTATAATGATATCATTTAAAAGTAGAGTATTCACAAAATGGTCATTTATAATCTTATAAATGGAAGTCACTTCCACAACTTCATAACTCACATATAAAATTTAATTAATTCATTATATGATTCCATTTTTCTCATAAAACAATAATTTGTCAATATAATAATCTACTTATAACCATAATTTATCGTATTCCCTCCATTTCCATGGATATTTCTAAGAGAGAACTTAAGCTCACGACATAAGTATTACCTTTCTCTTATCCTTTTCTTCTTAATATTATACTCCATAACCCATTATATCTATAAAAATATATTAATATTAGAATAATTATCATTGAAATATTTTATTATTTTAATGAAATAAACATTATTTATCAATACCCACCCATTGTGAAAATAAAAGAAGTTTGGTTTTTGTGTGTGCACGGATTACCACCTCCATTAATCAATGTCTACTATTTTTTCAAAAAACCTTTCATGGATTGTTTTAATGAAGATATTTGTTTAATATATATATATATATTATGAATATGATTCTTAGAATTCATATTTTTATATTCCTTACTTCTCTATCATTATTAAATAAATAGAAACATTAATTGTGTGTTGTGTTGAATGTTTCCTCTATGAAGTAACTTATATCAAAATTTAACTAGTTTCTTTCTTATTTATTACACAAAATGTAAATATAAATAATAACCATAAATTGGTCTAAATAATATAATTATTACCCTTTCATTATTATATAATATAAAAAATATACTACTTTCATAATCATATTCATCTATAAATTTTTGTATGTTCAAATTTGCGTGGGTTTAACCACAAACATGTACAATGTTATAAAAAATCCTCATAGATAAATATGAGGACTCAAATACTAATTTTAATAAAATTTATTAATAAAATATTATTTTTAAATCATTTTGGAATGGTTATACTTAATATTAAACTTACTATTTTAAAATCATCTTCAATTGAAAAAATTATTAAAATAAGTAAACATTGAGTACACCTCACGCAACCAAAAAATATATAATAATGGTGTGAAAATAGAATTATAAATAAATAAATGATATCTATTATATTAAAATATATTTTCTAGGATTTTTAATATTTTCAAAAATAAAAAATAAAAATAACAATTTTATGAAACTAATAAAAATGTTCAACATATAAATAAATGATTTGGGAAAATGTGTAGTAAAATGAATTCTTATAGGTAATAACTACATTTGATGAGTATAATTGAAACTTAATATGATTAATATGTTAAATAATGTTCCTAATATATACATTTTTTTCAAATATGGGGTTAATGATTGTTTTTAGAATTTATGACATGAAGTAAGGGGTTTTCATCGCAAAATACTCTCTTTGAGACATGTTTTGTATTATGTTACAATGTTCAATTTTTTGATCTATATACTACCTATTAGAGATGTTATACCACTAAATTACTCATATTATTTTTATTTTAAGATTAATTTTAATTTCTATCTTTCAAAAGGCTTTATTAAATTTATACTCAATCCATATGTGCGGTATTCTGTTCCAATTGTAATTATTTAGGAATCAAGATATATTCATTAATTATTTACTATTTTATGTTGAATAAATATACAAGAAATAAAATTCAGCGTATTACTAATAATTTTGAAGAGATTTAAAATTTACTATTTTTATTCCATCCTCATAATATTTTTATTCATGTGTTACCAAAAATAGTGTAAAACATAATATTTTCTAGAGTATAAAAAACATCATATATTTTTAAAATATAAATGTGCGTGTAGTATTCTAGAATAATGTTCCCTATTTTGATTCAAAAAATTGGATGTGGCTATGGAAAAAATTTACCTAGGTATAATCACCTCAAAAGGATTTGTTTATAATTGATGATATCATCACTCAGATGTATATCAGTGGTCTTATGACTATGCACCGGATGAGACACTTTCGAGGGATATGATTTGGAATATTTAAAAGATCTTTGAGAACCCAGATGAGGGATTTTACATACTATTTCCATGGTCTTGTACCAATGAATAATATTTAACCTAATTACTCTCTTCCATGGATAACCCAACACAATTAATGTGCCCTTTCCACTATATTTCATTGCTGAATGAACTTTCTGTTACTTTTAATAAAGATACCAAACTTTTGTTGAATCTTTTCATGTTCTTTTAAAGATAATAATTTTAATTTTTTTAGGTATATATTTTTTTGGTTTTACTTTTGGAATTTTTTGGGTGAAATTTAATATTTTTTAGGAGTTTTGGATAGTGCATGGTTGGTGAATAGTTCTTTCAAATTATGCACCCATCCACAACAAACCATTAAAACCCAAAATATGAGGATGGGTGCATAGTTTTAAAGAAACATCCACAACAACCCACGAAAACCCACACATGTGTGGATTTAAATGTTGTAACATGGTTTTATAAACCATTAACCCTCTCAATAGTCACTATTTTACCCCTAAGATGAAGCAAAAAATTTGGGAAAACATTTCACCCCATACAGGAAAACATGAATATAGAAAAATAAATGCCTAATGATTTATAAAAAATACAGAACCCCTGTCTTATTTTCCTAAACATCGCAGTTCAACCCTAGCATAATTATTTTGAATTTAGAGGATCTCAGATGTATTCAAAGGGACTAAAAATTCCATTATTGATGAATATAATACCCAATTTATGGATCTTCACCTCTTATAGAAAGATCTTTTATCCTGATTAGATTTGTCTCTCTCTTGTATCTTTTTCTTGAGGAAAAGGTAAAAGTATTCCTCCATTGGTTTGGGTTTGGATCTAAGTTTTAATATAATAAATTCTATTTGATCATCGATCTAGGATTTGGATCTATATCCCATACTTTTTAGTTCAATTGAATAGCCAACTTCAATTTGGGGATTTCCATTGGTGAGCACCCATCAATGATATTAAGGTGGGTGGTATATTATTCAACTCCCAATGTCTTGATTTCAATTAAGTGCTTTTAATCATGAAATCACTATTTCAAATTTATAAATTTAATCTTGAATTGAAATAATTAACTTGCTTAATAAATTAATTAATGGATTTATGAATGGATTGATTAATATGGTTATGAAATTTGTCAATTAATGGGGCTGTGTAATTAGTCAATTGATAGGACTTTTGAATGATTTATTAATTTAATTTCAAGTTGGTTAATTTTAGATAGTAAGGGGTATTAGATTAACCATTAAGTGTTAATGAATTAAATTATTAAAGGTTGACAAATGGATTAATAATGTTTTTTTTGTATTATTCCATGTGAATTGAAGTGATAAATCATCATTTTATTCATAATTGAAATGGTATACCAAGAATCTAAATGTTGATGACATTGTTAATGATGAATATCATTACTAAATTTGATATATTTTAATTGTGTGGTTGTTTGATAAATAAATTGTTGGATACCGACTAATGATTTAAATACCCATAGGGTGCTAGACATGTTTTTTTGGACACAAATGTATTTGTGGGAAAACTGAATATAGTAAATTGACCGATGATTCAAAATAAACGTTTTGATTGATTGATATATAGGATGTCGGGAATTTAATGATCTAGTAAATACTCACCGGGTGCTAGACAGGGTGTTCTGGCCCAAAAATGTTTTCCTTGGACTACTGTTCCATGTATCCATAATATAAATTAAAATTAAATGGATAATAAATTCCCATGTTATAACTAAATGTGAATCCCTATGTGATATGGTTCATCATATGGCACGAGATGATGAAGGAATTGATGGTTTTTGTGTTATTATGAAAACTTGTAATTTATGTGGTTATTTAATGAATAAGTAAATGTGATAATTCTTTAGTGTAATGTTTTTACATTAATCATTATAGAACTACATATATTGTTGTTGATTTTATAATGTTTTAGATTCCATTAGTGGTGGCCTACTGATTTTTACTCACACCCTACTTTGGATGCCTAATTGGCACTCACATATACACCATAATTACAACATTGGATAAGGGTAAGATCTCTATATTTGATGGTTGAGTTTGGATGCATCATGGATGAGGAACTGTACACGGTGTCAAGGCCTGCATGGAGTGGCCATTGTTTTTATTTTTGGGTTTTGATTTTTAAAATAGACACATACTCTGTGATTTCATATTTAGTACTCATTTTGGATATTTTTTCATATGTTTGTTTATCGGGTGTTGCGAGTTTGTATTGATTATAGTATGAATCTATGTCATGTTAATTTACATTTGGTAACTGTTTGTATATTTACACTCTTTTTAAACTTTGATAAAGTGGTTTTAGTGTCGCTAGGATATATAATTGACCCTCATGATTAATAGTTAGCCTCTGGTATATGGGGAGGTTCACCTGAGGTCATGTAAATTAGCAGTTTGGGGTAATGTTGTGGGGTATCTGGTTCGAGACATTACAATGTGGTATCAAAGTGGTCTCTATTTTATATTATTTTAATTTATTATTTTATAAAGGTAGATATGAGATTTGGTTGAGTTTTTCCTTGATTAATATCTCATTCATGGGAGTACATAATTAATGTGCAGGGGAAAATCCACGTACCCATGGTAGAATTTTTTTATTGATGTGTGTTGTCATAGCAGAATGATTCTCATGTCGATTGATGCACTTGTTGTGTTATGTTATTATTTTATGATATTTTACTAATGTCTCAATATGACATGATATTTTATTATGCATTCATCATTACATACACTTAATAATTAATGAATCATTCATCATTCATAGGCATTGATGAATAAGTAGGTTTTGGGTAATTTGTTACAATGGATTTTTTTTTCATTTCCCATGTAATATAACTGAAAATGGTGCTTAATATGGACTTAAAAATTTTAAAATTAAGATAAAGATGTACATTTGAATTTGATAAATGGGTTTTAATGGGAAACATGAAATTATGAAAATGGTTTACACATTGTTAAACATGTACTAGATGAGGGATGGTTGAGTGTAGTGATAATTTCTCAGTTATTACCATCTGGTGGGGTCTGGGGGATACCTATTTATATATTATATCAATCCCTATTATTAAAATTTGATGTTTTTTATAATGTATCCTAATAAGCGTGTTTGGAAATGTAAATAAATTCTTCAATGACGAATCTTGATGATATGAAGGAATGAGGAAATCAATAGAAATGTACCTTCTGTGGTGGAAGATAAGGATATAACAGTTCCTTTTGGGGGAGGTAGAGACAATTTCACTTCAAACATTTCTCAATTCATGATTTTTATGGAAAGAGTCCTATGGTAGGGTTTTAAGAGTATTCTAGACCTAACATCAATGTTTTAGTTGTAGTACGCTCTGACATTTACTAGAGTGGGTGGAACTGAGGTAGATGAGATCTAGACTGAGTATATCGAGATAATTCATAACCAGTTAGATAATCCTATTTTGAAGAAAATCATATATTATAATTATGTTTTATGTGGTCAGGTGAAGCATTAGTGGGACATCCATACATAGGATGGGAAGATTAGGAATACGATCTATAAAGACATTAAAGAGATTTTATTGGATCACTTTTTCTCTAATATAATCCCGAAGGAGAGGCAAGTAGATATTGTGAGGTTAACCTAATGGAACATGTACATGATGGAATATATGGTAAACTTTATAGATTTTTGGAACATTTTTCTAGTGTTGTTAGTGGAGGAGGATACTTCCGAAATGTTTTTTATGATGGGATTATATGTGGAAATAATTCCCAGTTTATCATCTCTAGGTTGAAAATGTTTTCAAAAGTGATAATTCATCTCTCAAATATATGGTGAACATCAAAGAAACCTATAGTGGATGAGAGGTGGTTTTTGAAGGATGATTAGGAGGTATAAATTTTGAGGATAGGAAGCATCACATTCAAAATTTTAACAAGAGTGGTAATAAGTAGAATGGCACGGGGAACGGTCAATTACATAAAACCCTACCCAATTGACTTGATTTTAGTTTGGTAGGTCGAGTCACAATCAAAGACATTGTCCCCAATAACTATTAGTGTGTAGATATTTTTGTTATGATGGGATATCTAAACCAGTTCTTCCAGAACCTACAACAAATGGTTAGTGATGGGGGTGTATGTAATGATGACTTTATACACATAATGGATCAGTTCTAGGCTATTTTCTCTAAATACTTATTTGGACATCAACATGATAGGGATTGAGATTTTAGGTTAGAACTCATTCCTGGAAATATTCTATTTCCATTACACCATTTATAATGGAACAAATATAGCATCAAGAGCCCAATACATAGCTTGAATATTACTTGGATAAGGAATTTATCCATCTTTGTATGTCTCTTTGGGGCTTTCTAGTCTTTTTTTTATAACAATAAAAATAGAACATTACACTTATTTGTTGATTTATAATAGTTTAATCATATGATTGTGAATAATTTATATCCTCTTATGTGTATAGATATTATCTTTCACTAGTTTAAAGGATCTTCTATTTTCTCAAATATTTACATAATATCATGGTATCATAACATGATTGTTCAACCATTTTATATACCATAGACATCTTTAATAAATATGCATGGCCTATATGAGTTTTTTTATTTAATTCAGGATGATGAATGATCTGGTAGTGATTATGGTCTGAATAAATAGAATATTCTACTCATACTTGTACCATTTTATGGTTGTTTTGTGAATACATGTTTGGTGTACCATGAGACACATGGAAACCATCCCCAATATCTTGAATCTTCTTGATTACACAGAGAGAGAATCATCTATAAACCAATCCATTTATATTAAAATTCAATATTGAGTAGCTAAATTTAATGGGTAACACAATCTCAGAGAAAGGTGTGTTAGTGGACAAGGAAAAGGTGTATACAATTGTTTAATGGGTGAAACCCATGGAGTTTTTTAATATTTTCGGCTTCTTGGTGTTATTGGGATTCTATCGGAGGTTATTCCAAGACTTTCCCACATGAAAGCACCACTTTTGAGTTGATTGAGAAGGTAGTTGTATTTTAATGGTTTAAATAATTTGATAATTATTTCCATGAGTTGATGAATTGAATGACTAAAGAACCAACAATGAACCTACTTAAGTGATTAGAGGAGTATATAGTATTTTTTATACTTCTAGGATTGGTCTTCGTGATACTTTGATGTTGGGAGATCGAGTAGTGGCATTTGGGTCATGGAAGTTTTAGTCACATGAATGGAATTACCCTATGCATGTCCTCGAGTTAATATCATTAGTTTATGAATTAATGTCTTGGTGTAATTATCAATTTGTAGAAAAATTGAGAGTTTATATCGATCATAAGTGAATAAAATATATATTTTCACAATGAGACTTCAATCTTCGATTTGGGATATGGGTAAAGTATATGAATTCTTTTGATTTTGATATTGAATATATGTCTAGGAAGGAAAGCAGTGTTGCTGATTATCTATGATTGAAAAAATAGTATTGTGTAGTTTAAGGTTTTACCTATGAGTGTAATATGGGGTCTATGCTAGTAGAGATGCATGATGTGATTTAGTAGCACCCAGAGAAGATGACCCTTGTTTCAGTTTCAGTGGATTTTACACTCTTGATAAAAATCATGGTTAGACAGTATGAGGATCTATAATGTGTATCAAAGAGGTAAATCCATGAAGGTCTGGATACACCTTAAAAATGGATAATAAATGAGGTTGATATGATCTATGTTTTGATCCATGTAGTTGGGCCTATGAGTTTTTGAGAAGAGATGATGTATGAATTTCATGCCTCAATATGAGACATGAATTTGTGTTTGAACAAATTGTACCATGACATACGTCAATGATATTGGTGGCTGGGAATGGAAAATAATATTTCAAGTATTGTGTCATGATGCTAACCCTCTAAACAGTTTAAGGTGGAGTATCAACAAACCAGCTGTTTACAATATTAGTATATCATTCTCGAATGGAAGTGGATCGATGTTATAATGAAATTTGGGGTGGGTATCCCATGTTAACCTTGTAATAATGATGTTTTTTGTTTCATAGTGGAAGGATTGATGAAATTTTGTAGTTTTATTCCTATATTGGGTACTTTCTATGTTGATTAGTTGGGAGACTTATACTTTCAAAAGATAGGTTGTCTGCTTGAGGTTTCAAGGAGAATTGCTCCAGAATTTGACTCACTCTTTACCATGTGTTTTTGGAAATACATTAAGAATCCATATGATACATATGTATTTATGACTTAATCTTTCTACAAATATATATATATATATATATATATGTGTGTGTGTGTGTGAATTCATAATTCACTATATAGGATTTGGAGGATACGGTATGATCATACATTCTTGACTTTAGTGGATCTTGGTAGAATCACCAAGAACTAGTTGAGGTAACCTACATAAATTATAATCAAGAAACAATATAGACGGAACCACATTGGGATCTATATATTAGTTCATGAATATCACCTCTATGTTGGATGGAGGTATGTGATTCAGAGTTATTGTGATCAAGTCCCATGTAAGATATTTCAGAGTAGGTTCAGCTAATTCAGAATAGTTTTTCATTGAATCAGAGGATATAAAAGTCATATATTGATAAACATCCAAGAAACATTGATATTACAGTGTTTAATCATGTGTTCCTTCATTTATCACCAAGATTGGGACACCATAGATGTGAGAGTTAGGGATAGTTAACACCAATGTTTATAAGGAATTCTGAGGTTGTGGACAAAATTAGGCCAATGGCATACCGATTGTCACATACATAGATGTATAATAAAATGCATGAGCTTTTTGATTTGTAATAGATTTTTTGGTATCTTCCTGACCATTCCATTGTTATTGATGTGGAAATTTTTGACTCTGAGTTTAAGGCATTCTTTGAGGAGAAGCTAATATGTGTGTAGGATCGTAGTGAGAAAGTGTTACAGGGAAGGGCCTTGCTGATAGTTTATGTATTGTGGAAACATTTTCATGTTCAAGAGGAAATATGGGAGACAGATAAGAATATGTGGTCTTATTGGACTGATATTTTTACCTCTTAAAATTTTAGATAATTGGGATTACATCTTGAGGATGATATGTTATATTGTTGGGAGATTGAAAGACCATGACATTTTCTATCGATGTATTGATTTCATTTAAGGATTATTATCATCATTTTTAGATAGATCTTCTTCGAGATTATAGTTATGATATTTAAAATTAAATTGGATATTTTAAGATATATTTTGGGTAGTTTAGGGTTGGAACATGGTTTTCTCAAACTATGGGACCTTCTGAATAAGGCAATACAAAACCAGATATAGGGGTATTTCACTATTGGTGCATGGTTTTTCGAAATATTCACCCTCTTAGTAATAATCATGGGACTTCTAAGAAGAGGTTATTGGTTATGTACATAGTTAGAAAACACACTACAACCGATATATGAAACATGAATATGCAACAATATACCCCTGAAAATTTATAAAAAATTTCATGAACCTCTATCTTATATATGTAAACACCCTGGATTGACCCACACTTGATTTCATCAAATTTGGAGGCTCCTAGACAGACTCTAAAGGATTATAAACTCTATTCTTGACAAAAAATGATTCAATTGATAGATCAACACCTCTCTTGGTTTGTGATTTCTTCTTGATTATATTTCTCTCTCTCACCACCCCTATCTCTCATTCCCAAAAAATAGGAAATAGTTTACATCCATCGACATGGGTTTGTATCTAACATTTGATAAATATAACTTCATTTGATATTGGATCTAGGATTTGGTTCATGATCTGGTTCTTTATTGGGTAATTGAACGTTCAGCTACAATTTGAGGATTTTTATTATTGAGTGTTCATGAATGATCTGGATTTATGTTGTCTCTTATATAAGTACCAATGTCATGATTATAATCAATTTCATATAATTATCAATTATATATATAAAATATAGTAATAACATTTTTTATGGAAACAATTACTTTTATTAGTTAATTAATTAATTTATTGTTGAATTAATTGATTAATGAGAATATGAAATTGGCTAATAAATATAATTGTGTAATTGTACAATTGATGGGATTCTGCAATATATTTATTTTTTGAATGTTAAATTCATTGATTGACTATAAGTAATAATTTTTATATTAACAATGAATTTTTATTGAATTACATGACTAATGGTTGGTAAATGGTTTAATATAAATTTTTTCATATTATTCCATGTAAATTAAATTAATGAACCATGATTGTTTGAATAATTGAAATGGGATACCATGACATGAAATGTTGATCAGAGGGTTAAGAAATATTAACCATATTTATTGTGATATAAGTGAAATGTGTTATTATTTATAAATGGGTATTTGAAAAATAAAATTAATGAATCAACTACCCATATGGTTTTATACATGGAATTCTGGAATCAAATGAATCCATGTGAAAAATGGGTGTGGGAAACAAAATAATTCTTTAAAATCCCACATGAGATGGATTAATATATCGGTTGTGGGAAAAAGGATTCATTAAATACATAGAGGGTTTCATACATGGAATTCTAGAACCAAAATGTTTTCCATCCACTATGGTTCTAATTAACAATCATATGAATTGAAATAATAAGGATAATGAAAGACCATGTTATAATGAAATGTTATTTTATATGTGATATGGTTCATACTCTTTCATTGGTGGAAGCAGGTATTGATTGTTCAGGTCGCATCATAGACCTATGTAATTTAGGTTGTTAAATAAATAATAATAAATTTTGAAAACTGTTTAATTTATTGATTGTGCTTTAATCCTTATACAATATAATACAATTTTATTAGCTGGCTATTATTTTTGACTCTGTTGGTGGTGCCCTACAGATTTTTAGTCACACCATTTTTGGGATTCCTTCTTGGTACCCTAACAGACATCATATTTATAGGATATGATTAGGGATATATCCCAATGATAGATATATGAGATGGGATAGATCATGGATGAGGGGACCAAACATGATGTAGGGGGCCTCCTGGAGTTGTAGTGTCTTTTTTTGGGTATGGTATTTTACACATGACATGTACTCTAATAGGACATATTACTGCTTAGTTTGAATAACATTTCATATTTTGATTCATCAGTGTCATTATTTTTTATTTGTTATAGTATGATTCTACTTAATGGTTATTCCCATTTAGTTATTGATTATTCATTTACCTTATTATGTATCTTTTAAAAAGAGGGTATAGTCTCCAAAGTTGAATAGTTTACCCTTTCTGCTAATCGACAGCCTCTAGAATATGTGGAGACCAATCTAGGGGCATGTAACAGAGTGGATTAGGGCCTCGGTTTGTGGTACATAGTTTGTGGCGTTTCATTTGATGATTCAATTCAATTTCTTTGTTAATGAATGGATGTTATCATATAAATTAGCATTATTACATTGAATGTGGAAGTATTTTTTTATTATAATTTCCATTATTAAAATAGCCTTTTTATCCATACATAGGTTATTTACGAAATGATATGAAATTCCTTGTTGACTATTTTGGCTAATGTGTTTTACATAATATTTTGATGGATGGGGCCAAAAATTATATATCCACGTGATGCATAGATGTGTCTCATGATAATAAATAGCTTGTTTTTTGCTTTATAACTCTAAAAATTTCAGTATATAGTCTTGGAAATGGCCTTTAAAAAATATTTCAATATTCATAATTATGAATTCTATTGGTATGAGATCAGTGATTAATGTTATCAATGTTTTCATTTACTTTTATATATATATTATGCACATAATTTTAGTTGAATAAGGATCTATGTTTTCTATTTATTACTGAAACATCGCTTATTCCTTGTTTATTTTAGGGTACATTCCTTTTTATACAAATCATTACTATGTATGAGAGCCCATACTTATTTTATTACCTTTCCCTGATAAATTTAAAGGAGAACTCTGTATAATTATTAATTGGACAATTAAAGGGATAATGATGTTCTTATAAAGAGTTCACATTGTATATTATGTGATGAATTAAAATTTATGTATGTATTTGGTATTATAAGAATAATAAGCTGTCAAATCATTTAGGAAATATTTTATTTTATACAATAAATGTAATGTGACTTTTGGTTTTGGGTTTATGGAGTCCATTTTCTTGGAGTAAAAAAAGAAAAAATATTAAATTTCGGATTAGATCATTAATTTTATTCATTGTTTGACTCATGATCCATTCCATTGAAAGGGGGGATATTTACATGTTTTAAGAGGAAATGGGAAACTATCATCCTATGTTTTTACTTCAATACTCATGCGTGGTACATAATAAATAAACCTCCCCTTTTAGACCATTAAATTTTTAATGGTTTTTACCCACCAACCATTCGACACTAAAATCACCCTAAATTTCTCTTGATTTAAAAACATTTTATGCCTCATGATATCAATTGATGAAAAATTTCACAGACCTATAGTGAAATATATATTTATTGGTTATGATCATTAATTGAGGATAAATATTTATATAATGATGAGTGACATGAATCTTAATTTTTGGCAAGTGTGATTGGGTAATTGTGGGGTTTTTGGAGTATAAAACTATAATATGATAGATGAAAATAAAAATTAATATTTTTTTGTATATAAGACACGATGGAATTCTGTTTTTTAAAATATCGCAATACTTTTCTCACTTTTATGTATTGTGTGGATTTTTATTTTGATATTTCAAGATTACCCAAGAGTTTGAAGAATATGTGTTGGGTGTTAATGGATTCATGTCTTCATTATTTTAATGATATAATTAATTTTTTAATACCATCGTTTTTTTCAAGCAATTTTAATATTTTTTGGTTTTTGGAATAATTTCAGAATATTTTTCAAAAAGGATTAATTATTTATTTCAATGTGATTTTTATCAATTTTTTTCTTCCATAATATTTTATAAATTGGTCTGAATTATGAAATATTTTTACAATATTATATAATTGATGGGATATATTTCATTAAAATATACACATGATTGAATCCTAAAAATGGATGTCTGAAATGAAGCATGCAAGTTGGGAATTTGAATTTGATACATGTTTTGATGGGGTTATGAGATGAAACCATATATCACATATGGATGTTACAAATGAGATGATATTTTTATGGATGATAAAGAATATAATGAGGAAATTTTTATTTAATTTTGGTTTCCCATTATTCTATAATTTGAAGTTCATAAGATAATGTGTAACTATAAGACTGGAATTCAAATAGTTTGTCTGGATAGAAAAAATTTACTCAACAATTTACTACAAAGTTTTACTATAAATGTCCGGTAAAGATGAATCATTTAGTGAAAAATTGGAAGATATTGTGTAATATCCTTTTTAAAGTAAAAGATACTATAATAAACTATTTAATGGATCAATACGAAGTGAATACTCAAAGAATTATTTTTGCGAGAAAATCCACCTTATTTTATATAAATTTGTACTTCAATTACATTTAATAAATTTTCTAATTTCTAATAACGTTGTAGGAATTTTATGTGTAATATTGATCAGTTTTTTATATATATTATCTTCATATTTCTCTATTCCATTTGTATTTAATTTATATTACCCACACAATATTTTTCCATTCTTTAAGGATTTTGAGAGCTACCACTTTTTTAATTAAATGAGGAAGTGGTGATTCCTGGTGTTTTTTTGTGGATAATAATTTTAAATTATTATATTCTAATTATATTAGTAGTGATTAAATGGACTAAAGTTTGTATTCACCTTCTATTCAATTATATCGTGTTCCACTTCTTATTTATATTTATTCCCCATATTCGTCATTATAATTGTATATATTATGGATTAGAGTTGTAGTGGAAAATTTATTTTAAATTATTATAATTGTAGATTTCTTGGAGTTGTATAATTAAAATTTGAATAGGATGTTGTTCTGTGTTAAGTCATGGTCACTACATTTCATAGGACAATAATATTATATTTTAAAAACAATGATTGTATCATTGTTAACTCCTAAGGATGAAAGAAACTTTCCATATTACTAACTTCATTATATATTTATTTAAGTTGAGAATTTTTGTTTTCCTCTAAATATATATTCATATATATAATATATATATTATTAAAACCAACCTATATTATTTTATATACAGTAGTATATTAGTTATTTTATAAATAGTAACAATAAAATAATTTTGTTGTCTGAGTAGAATCTTTAGAAGATATAACCTATATCATGATCAATACTAAATGATTTCTTAATAAGAAGTATTTTCATGTGGGGTATATGAAAATTCCCATGAATCAATTTTACATTATTTTAGGGGAATTCACAAACATACATATACTATTTCACTCAAAAAATAAAAAAAATATTAAAAAATTTTTAAATTGAAAATATAGTCCATTTTTTCATATTCTTAATTTTTAGGTTTTTAATGGATTTAAATTATAATTATACATTTTATTTGTCTATTTGAATTAAAATGGATATTATCTTTAGGGAACATTATTTAAGTATTTAAGTGATTTTTTAAATAATTGAATAAGTGTGTAAAAAACTTTCATCGCTATCCATTACATTCAAGGATGTCAAAATCTCAATATATTGGATACAAATAGAATGATAAAGAATATTTGAACATTTTTTCACTTATATTTACTACTGATAACAAATTATGGATGACAATTATTACTCAAAAATTTTACATCCCACTCTAAAAATTAGATTCCAAATAGGTATGCTTTTGGAGAAAATTCATAAAGATGAAATATTTAGAGAGTTACATTGTTAATAATTCTTTTTATTCAAATTTTATTAATTTATAATTTAAATATGGCCTCCAGTGTGACAAAATTTTGTATTTTGATATATTATTTCTATCCTAATAAATTGATAAGGAAAATAAATATGCCAATATTGATGAAAAATTATTATTGAATTTAAAGAGATGTTCAATAAAAACAAGATGTTGAGGAGTCCATGGTGATTTGAATGCCTCCTATCAATATCCTTTCTACTTAGTTGGATGATGAATCTATGAAGCTGATTATGTATATACTCTTTATTTTAATCTACCATATTCTTCAATTTCACTTCTATCACTTCTCTTCTGAGGATTGTGAAATTTTTTCTATTATTTTAGGTATCAAAATATTTGAATCAAATAATGGATTTTAGGATAAATAACTTGTTTTGGTTTATTGCCTAAAATCATTATCTATACATGGATTATATATAAAATGATACAACTTGTTAACATTGTTTAGAACTAATATAGTACTGTCATGGGCGTCGTAAAATGTTATATTAATTTGTTTGTTTATTTCTCCAATTAAATTTATTTATTTTTGTATAAATAATTTTCTTATTTTTGGTTTTGGTCTAACATTTGAGGTCTAAATTATCTACACATAGGATCTTAAATTAAAGGAACCACTATACTAAATAAATATGTTTTAATTTATCTGTATCTTTAATTTTTCATCCTTTATATTTTTATTTTATTAATTTTAAATTAATGTTAGTTAAATTTAAGTCTAGGGGGAGTTCCATCCTTATATGATGTTTTTGAGTTTCTATTATTTTGATATTTTTTGGGAATAGAATGATTCAAAAAATAGTCATTATAATTATTTGGACATGAATTTTTTTAAGGATATATTTTTTTCTATTAAATATTATTTAAATTAAGGTTGATGTAGAAATGTTGTACTTGATAATGATTTTCAAGAGTTTTTATGGGTACAGTGGTTTTTGAAACCCAAAATTTTGAAAAAATAACTCAAAAATCCCATCCTATAAGGTATTATAATCAACATTAGAATGTTCTTCATAATAACTATCTTCTATTGAGAGAAACATTGATTTTTAGTGCTAAAAATAATTTTTTAGTGTTCTATGTCAAATATTTGGATTTTATAATATTTATTTTTTAAATTATTGATTAATTTCTTTGTTTAAAAACATTTCCAAATTGAGGCTATATTTTAAATATACCCTTGGTTTCCCTCAAAATCAATAAAATTAAGTATATTGTTAAGCCACATTATATCTATTTTTCTTTACGTACCTCCACTCTTAATATTTTTTCATGGATATTTAATATTTGATTGTAGGGGAAAGGATTTTTTTGTTGTTCTTTATGAAGAAAGTCATTGTAGTTTGATGTGTTCTGTGACTAAAATTAAGAAATTTGAGAATGATAATCATTCATAATTCATTTAATATCATTAATAATATCCGGTATTACCCATTAAAAAGAATAAAATATTCATGAAAATTGAAAAAATAAGGAACTTTGAATAAAATCATTCCTTTAATTCATATTTTGAATCATTTCCCTTTCTTTTGAAAAAAGGGGTGTGTTCTAGATCTTATAATGAGAAATATTCAAGAAATATCTTATGTTTTAACATGTATATTCATGAATTTTTTATAATAATTCAACATACTCTTTTTAGAATTAAATCTATAAAAACATTCCACCAAAAAATGTCAAATAAAACTGTAATGTAAATAACTCATGGTTGAAAAAAACATTTTTGTGTCATTGAAAAAGAAAATATAATTTTCACAATCCAATAGTAACAAATTAATTTTCATTGTATTATCATATCTAATATAAAATTTCTCATATGTGATGTGTGACTTTTATTTTAATCAGAGTTATGTGCGATTGGGGATGGATGGATTTTGGTGCTTAAAAAATAATAATTTGAGCAATCAAGAATGACAGCTTGTTTTTAATTATATAAGTCATTGTAAATTTATTTTTGGAAATTATCATAACAAATTTTCCCAATTTTGAATCATTTGTGTGTATTGATTTATATATTTTTATTATTTCCTAGGAGGGAAAGTCTTAAGTGTGGATGTTGATGAATACCATATTTTAATAAATTTGATTCTAAAATTAAATGTTTTAATTCAACTAAATTTTTATTTTATGGGTATTTCTAAAATTTGTAGGTTGTGGAAATATTTTGAGATTAATTATTAAAAAATGATTAATTATTTATTATTTAAATATTTTTATTATATTCATATTTTGGTCATATATTTTTCTATAATAATATTAATTAGTTTTATAGTCCTGCAGATTTTGTGGTAAATATTTCATTCTGCTTGAACTTATGTTTAATATAATTATATATGGAAAAATGGAAGCACAAAAGTTGGTTCTAGGAATATATTCCCAATATTGATGAATTTTAATGATGACACCATATCAAAGAAATGGTACTTTTAATGAGGTAAAATTTGAAAATATGATCTAGATTATTCTGGGGAATGTTTTGAATAAATTATTATAATCATGGGTCTTCCTATTTAAAATTTGTAAGGTATGCAAATCATATTATTAGAATTCAAATAGCCTCATAGTCCTAAAAACATTTCTTTAATATATAGGTATAAATATTTTACACTTGTGGAAATGTAGATAAGATTTAAGGGTAGTACTTGTAATAAATAAGGGCTTATCTTTCTAAAAA
The DNA here is from genome assembly GCA_963277665.1 of Viscum album. Lineage (NCBI taxonomy): Eukaryota > Viridiplantae > Streptophyta > Magnoliopsida > Santalales > Viscaceae > Viscum > Viscum album. The sequence continues at coordinate 138,887,525 of OY728131.1, forward strand.
CCATTCCAAAATTGGTCAATGTAATGGGCCAACCCTGTATGGAATTTATAATAAAAAAATTTGATTGAAAATATTACACCCTCTTACTTATATATTTTTAATCCACCTCCTTTAAAATGATTTGGCCATTTTTAATAGAAATGTATAGTTTTTAGGTAATAATTTTATAAGAATTATGTATATTATATTTTAATTTCAAATATCCTTTTGTTTCTATTTCCCCCCAACATATATCCTTATTAATATGGTTATGGAGATATATCCCCCATTGTCATTGGAATGGTGAACACAGGATGTTTTATGTTTATTACACATAAATATTTTTAGTAATTTTATTTTATGATTTGAAATAGTTGATTAATTGATTATTTTGTACATTATACACTTTTTTGATTTTATTTGATCCTTATTACTATTAATATTTATTCACCTATATGTCTATTATATTGTTTTTTACTATGGAATGGAATTGTGGTGATGAAGTGGGATAGAATTACCTAGTATGTTGAGGTATCATTTCTGATTAATTAAAATTTTAACAGATGGTTGAACTGTGATTGGTAATTGTTCTTGAATTGAGAAGGATAAAAAGATTATATTTTAAATTCTAATGATAACATCACTATGAACATTAAATTTTTGAAAATATACTTTATATTAAAATTTTCATTGTTACATTATTTGTTATCTAAATTTTTGAAATCATTTTAATTTATATATTTATATGTCAAATAAGTCATACAAATCCCCCTCTATATTAGATTTTATTTATATGTATACTAGGTATTTTATAAATAGTGATAACAAAAGAATTTTGTTTTGTGAGTAGCCTCCTGATGTGATCGAATCATGGTATTAGACTATATTTCATGCTTAGAAAATATTATATTTATTAACTAGAGGTATTTGATAATCCCTACATATTAAAATCATCTATTTCCCATCTTAAGAATGAAATGTTCTTTAAATACATTCTACAATGACTAGCATTCTCTTATGATTTTATATATTTGAAAATACTAATTAAATACAGTCGATGGATTGTAAAAAAAAGATAACCAAACCATTACATATATTAGTTTTTGTTTCTCATCAACATGGGATAGATAATTTTATTTATCATTCACCAATGGTTGCATTCCATCCATTTCTAGTACTCATCATTGATATTTCAAGATTTTAAAGACTCAAAGGGGAAATTATCACCATATATTTATCAAAAAATTTCATCAATTGAATATTTTATATATTCATGATTACAAGATGGAACTGCTACCTACATGGAATACCACAGAAGCAGCTTTAACCACCGCCTCCCTTCCAATGCCCTAAAAAATGCTGATAAATGGGATTTCTTTAATAGTACAAAAAATGTGCTGAAAAAGGTACGTTTAAAAGTACTGAAAATTTGATATTATATGTAGCCCTTTATCAGCACTTTTTTAGCACATATAAAGGTACCCACATTATCAACAATTTTTTAGCACTATTAAAGGGAACCCCATTATCAGTGCTTTTTTCGTAGCTATGATAAAAGTAGGTTTTTATGAGTTATTTTTTTTCAAATTTCCGATGAAGGGTATATATAAAAAATATCATTAAATATAATATATAAATATGTGTATTTATTTATATTCATATAAATATAATATCTATTTTTTAAATAACATTTAGATAATTCCACGTATTATATAATCAATGAAAATGGATTATAAAATAATTAAAAATAATATTTTTTTACTAATTTAATAATTATTATTAACTAATAGTCATTTAATAACAATTTTAGTATAAAAAATTGAAAAATTGAAAAAGTAAAAAATAAGTAGAAAACATAACTCAAACTTCAAATATCTGTAACTTTTGAATCTGGTGTCTGTTTGGTCTCTACCACATATCAAATCATATCCTATGTTGAGCTCTATTCCATTATTACATATTAGAACCCTCTCACAATTTTCGAGGCCAAAAAGTCCTAGAAGGCCTCCAAAATTGAGTTTTTAGTCGGGGTACCTAACATTTTCGTCATTTAAAGGATTTTCAGGCTCGTTTGAGGGTTTCTATTTTGACTTTTTCAGTGGGGGATGAATTAATACTCAAGGGTTATGTTCATATTGAGGTTATATCTTTGAAAAATTATCATTTATGGCAAATATACTACTTTTTATAGTCAATTATATAAAAATATATTCCTATTTTTAATTTATTCAGAGATAAAAATTTAATTTTATAAATAATTAATTAAACATATTTACATAATAAATATATTTCCTAACATATAAACCATACCTAAAAAAAATAATATACATTATATTTAAAACAAAAATGAATGAATACTTTTATATATATACTCAAGTAATGTAAAAATAATGTTTATATGTATATAATTATAATTGTGTGTGTTTATTAATGAATATATACATATATATATATATACATATATAGATATATTATAATATATTTATCAAAATATTGATATATTATATTTGTAAATATATATAAATATGTATAATTATATTTATATAAGTACACCCGTATATAGATATAAATATATATTAATGTATAAATGTATACACACACACACAAAACATATTTCATATATGTATTTATATATATATATGGAAAAAATTATAAGGATATCTTTATAAATATATAGATATATCATTAAAAAATGATCAAAACAACATTGTGGAGTGTAAAAGGAGGTTGAGTATGAAGGGGAGGTCTTCAGATTGAACTTGGGTAAAGCTGGGTGAACAAGCAGGCGAGTGAAGTTAGTTAATAGAACTATTATAGGGTGTGGGGCCACCTAGCACCATTAAAGTGGATAGGAGGTGGGACAGGAAGTATTAAAATGGAACATAGAGAAATAATAAAAGTAAGTGTTCCACCCACCAATTTGCATAAAAACATATTGAAAAATAAATTTTTTGACTTTTATCAGTGCTAAAAAACCAATGTAAAAATGGGACTTTATCAGCACTAATGAAGTGCTCATAAAGGACCCTATTATTTGTTCTTTTATAGAATTGATATGTTACCCCTTTTATCAATTCTTTTTTAGAATCGGTAAAAGGGTCCTTTATCAGTTTTTTTACTGATGATAAAAGGGACACACTTTTATTTTGACATCACTTATGAGTTCTTTTTAAGGATAATTACACTTTTTATGCTATTGATGAACATATTTGTAGTAGTGTTGTGAGACTATATAATTACATAAATTGAATTGAATACTTCGACATGGTAGAACCAATATAAAAAATGAATATAATAAAAGGATCATATATTAAATTTTCATATTGATATTTTTGGGAGGGTTATGTTCTTTATTTTCATATCCCTAGATTGTATAATTATAAAGGGATAGATCAATCTAATTATACAATGAATTTATAAGAGACTGGGATAGAATTAAATTGATTTCCAAACCATTATCTACTAGGAAATGAAAAATTAAAACATCAAAAATCATTTCAGATATGTGTAAGGGTTAGATGTTCCCCTCTATATTCACATCATTATATTGCACCAAAAAGAAGATAATTATGTTGTATTTATTTTAACCCAATTCTACGTGATGTATCGCTTCTCATGAAAATAATAACATAAAATCGTGAAGACATGAGATGGACTCAATAAGTGATTCAATATGTTTCATAGAAAGATTAATGAAATCTAGGATTGAAACTCATGAAGTGATTATGGAGAAAAATTCAATACATCATACTTTTAAACCAATGCTTATTTTTAGTGCTGAAAAATGTTAAGAATGTAATTTTTTTCAAATTTGTTTTTGAAAATATGAAGGAGGGCGCCACACTTTATCAGTGCTAAATCCCCTCTTTTAATATCAATTTTCATGAATCCCCTCCACTTTAATTGTCCTAGGTAGACCCTCACACCTTTAATGATGCTATGAAGCTGCTTCACCCACTCGTGTGCCTGCGATTGCAAGGATTCGAACCTGAGACCTCCTCCTCAAACTTTTGTGACATTTACAATCCACTATATTATATTGATCTCTTATATATATATTATTAAATTTTTTATTCATATATATATATAATACATTTTTTGTGGGTGTAAATGTTCGTGTATATTAATACATATTTACATACATGTTTGTGTGTGTGTGTGTCTGTAAATATATATATACATATTTATATTTATTTATATATATTATATATAAATAGTTATATAAATATATTAAAACATATATATATATATATTTCAATACACATGAACAAAAATATTAACATGTCTTTTAAAATTATATATTAATTAATTGTATACCTATAAAAATATTCATAAATTGTTTTTCAAAAAATAAAAAATATACTATTTTTTATATAAATAAGGATTATATATTGTGAAATTTATTTTATGTGTAAATAATTAATGTATTTATTTATAAAATTTAGTTTTTATGTGTGAATATATAAAAAATATGATATATTGTAATATATTTTAATATAAATAACAGTACATTGTGAAAAATGATAAAATTTTGAATCCATAATATCAATTTGAAGGTAAACCCTAATAAGAAATCCAGTCCCTAGTGAAAAGGGCAATAAGACCTCCGTAATCAAGCTTGAAAATCTATCGAATGATAAAAAATTAATGTAACCCTACTAAAAACTCAATTCAGAAGGACTTCTAGTTCTTATTACCCTTAATAATGTGTCTTAGAGTTATTCGATATCACTATGGTGTATATATTTTCACAACCTTCAATTTAATATGATCTATAGAGAAAATGCACTCGGAGATCAAAAGTTATTGTCGTTTGAAGTTCAAATTATTTTTTCAACTTATTTTTTATCTTTTATTAATTGTGTGAATTTTTTATATTAAAATATTTATTTGATGAATATTAGTTGATAATAATTTTAATGTTATTAATGAATAATTTTTTTTTTAATTTTTTTATAAATAATATCACAAATTGTGTTATATATTCTATGTAAATACATATTTATCCTCATCTAAAACATATTTAAAATATATATCGTATATTTATATTAGTTTTAATATATTTATATATTAAAATATATTATTTATTAAAATATGATTTTATGAAATATACACTTTAATTATGCTAGTTAAAATGTGATAAGAAAACCCTCCTTTATCATCAATGCAAAAAATAATGGATAAAGGGTGTGTGTTTAACAGTGCTATAAATTCTAATAAAATGAGAACATTTTTCTGTGCCTTTTTACACTGATAACAGTACCCCATTTATTTGATATTACGTGCAACACTCTGACCCCAGTTACCCAGAATTGGTACAATATTACATAAAATTGGCATGATACATGGAATCATGTTCTGAAAGACCAATCAGTTTAGTATCCTTTGATGTACTTGATAAATACATAAGATTTACATTACATCATGAAATAAAAAAACATTGTGTCCCCTTTGAAAACTCCTATATTCCATAGCCTATTCCGAAAGGTCAATCGTAATATATTTCTTTACATCTTGAGAAAAATAATATTGAAGAAATGTGTGAGCTTAGATTATTAGTAAGGATAATAATATAGCAGCAACTTTCATAAATAAACATAGACATTTAAGGCAATGTATAAGACTAAAATAAAATCCTTTTCAACTTAAACTTCATCCCAATATGTAAAATATAAATCAAAATAATTCAATTTACTTATTCATATGGATAATCTACTAGTCGAATAATCCCATAAAATAATAATAGCCAATTTCATAATGATTTAATGCATAACGCGAGACCGCATAACCACAAAATGAAGGCCTTGTGCCAAGAATACAAATAATATTTCATCAAGCCCTTGTGACAATACACTAGTTTGTCTCAGGATACCTACTGATGCATTGAGGTGCTATATCAGGATACACCTATCACATACTGAGTCCAATTCATTCCACATATAATAAGGTTGAAATATAACATAAACATTCGTATTAAAACTATCATATGAAATGCTAATTCATTAACCATAAACCATGAATGGTCTAAAAATAACACATCAATAGTCAAACAAATCACAAAGACGTCAATATAATATGGATGATTTTTGTCATAATAAATAAAACTTGATCAAGAATAATATCCCATAATGGGTGTTGATATAGTTGAAAATGATCATTAAAAATCATTGAGTGAAATATACCTTTTTCGTGAAAACTTTTAAAAGTCTCACACTTTCTCATGAAGCTGTTTAAATGAAAATTTTGAATCCAAGTGTCCAATACATCATTGAGAATTTTTAAATTTAATTGCAGTCATAAAACATTAATATCCATATAACTAAAACCTTATAATCATTTTTAAATCAAGTACATTAATGAATATTATTTAGAAGAATAAATTTACAAAAAAATTGAAATGATATTTTAGTTAGAGTTATTAACCAAATGTGAGATACTTGAAGAAAAATAATTGAGGTAATAAAAACATTATAATATCGGGAGAATAATGGTATCATTATATACTATGTCAATGTACAGAATATCTACCAAATAAATGAGAATTGGCGCATAACAACAAAGAAGTCTCAGTGGAATGTAAGTTGAAATGAATTTCATTATAAAGACGGTATCTTTCAGTTAAGGATAAATCAATGACATAATTATGTGTGTAAAATATAAGTAAACTCAATATGATTGTATATTTAGTGTAAATTCATCAGAGGACATTCACACATATTCTTGTAAAAACCACACCAATGACATTGATGTTTAACTCAATGAATAGAAATTGAGTAAAAATTACTCTTATCTAGTTTATATTGATGAATTGAGAATTTATCAATTGAGTTATTTTGTGTTTCAAATGTATATTCACACATAGAGGAGTGGATATTAATACATGTGTAAATAAATATTTATTCCACACATAACCTTTTAGTAATGTAATCAATGATGTTTGCGTAAAACTGTATGAGTGAAAATTGAAATTTGAAATTCCCTTACCAATTTGGTAAATTATGAAACATACACCCCATGAAAGAAGGATAATCCTATGAGGATGTAAATACTGATAAATTAATTTATATAATACAAAAAATACAATCATGGGTAGTATATACACCACACAAAAGTTAATAGTTTTAAATATAACATTAATCTCATGGGAATAAAAGTTAGATGAAAACCCCTTACCACGTTGTAATCAATCAAGTCGTATGAAAAAAAAGTTAATAAACAAAACATTAATCACAGAATAAAATAAATATAAATAAAATTGTTATAATATATATCAAATGGAAATACAAAATACACCACATGAAATAAATTAGTGGTGAACAATGGAAATTCCATGAAATTAAAAGTGAGATAAGAAACCCCTTCCCTTTTAAATTTCCTTAGTATAGTGGTGGTTAACCTTATTTATAAGGGTTAAATCATTGTTATTAAATTATAAAATAACCAAATATATAAATATGATATTATATATGATATTCTAATATTTCTATGTTAATGATATTTTTAGTAGTATCATTGTTTTGGTTGTTAACTCATTCATTTTCATTTATATGTTTTGTAAAGTATGTCTTGTTTACTATTTATAGGATGTATTTGATTCATATCCAAAATTATATTATTTTCATAAAAATTATTTTTAATAATTAAATGAAAATTACTCTCGAGTGACTAAGATGGGAAATGAATCTTATCGCATTTCTGGAGACGGTACGCCATACGTACGCATGAGAAACAATATCATTATATTGATGGTGAAGTAATATGTAATTGGTTGGGATATAATATATACAGAATCATTAACATGTTATATTTATTATATACATCAGCTATACTCATTATTATACCCATCCAAACAATGATGTTTTTGAATATCAAACTAAACCACGACGTGGAGACGATAAGCAGTACGAACGCACATATGGTGACATTGTCATTTATAGGATGGATAGAATAATGAATATGGTTGTACCATAATTATAATAAAATCAAAACATGTAGAACATAATTTATTTATTATTTTGGTTTGTAAACAAAAAATAATAAAGAGGAAGTGGAATAAGAAAAGAACATGAAAGATGGTGGTGAAATTATTACCTCTTCTTTAGCTGTTTCCTTATGAGTTGATCAAAAAGGCTCCATATGTTAGTTGTCTGATCAAAGTAAGGACTCTAGGTTGATGTGAGGTCTGTTTCACATATATATGGGCAGGGTTTTGCTGAGACAAATGACATTGGATGTGTGATTATGAGAGAAGGGGAAGTTCCCTTTTATAACAGGGGTGAGGGGAACTTTATGAAAAGCATGAAATATTATTTTATAATAAATAAATTTTAGGTTTTTAATGGATCCAAAATAATTTATTTCAATGATAAGTTGGGGATGGGTCGCCGAAATCTCAAAAAATAGGTTTTATACAGGTTTAGGTCCCAATATTAACCAATTTATTTATATTTAACTCTTAGTAATATAGTTTGGCGTTTACCATGTCTCTTTGTATTTTTATATTATATGGTGAATAAACATAATATAACAAGAGAAGAGAACCCCAAGTGGTTCATTATTAATATATATAAACATATCTATTACCTTTGGTAGATCCTTCGAATTTAAAAAATATTATATCAATTAATAATATAGTATTTATTTTAAAAACATAATTATGTCTATTTTGTCATTATTTAGTATTTGATTTTTTTGAAAGCCATAAAATATTTATCACGTTGAATAAAAATATTTTATCAACCCTAAAATGTCATATTAACCTAATATATTATTGAAATTAATCATATGTCTCAATAAAAAATTATTTGGATATTTGTAATATCAATTATTTTAAAATTTCATTAATATGGTAATTACTGTATCATAATTGTGTCATAAAAAAAATAAATTATTTAATATATAAAAATTATAAATAAAATACATTTATGTATGATATATTTTTATATTAATAATTAATATTTATAGTGTAATTTATCTTATGTGTATCCCTATATTAAAAATGGGTTATTTATTAAGCTTTGAATTTAACACTTTTAACTCTTCTTTAAATAAAATAATAATAAATGTCCTAATCTAATACAAGTGAACCATAGAGCATCATATAATATTACAAAAGTTGTTTTTTGTTCTAATTCCACTTATCCAATAGAATTAGGACATGTGTTAGGAAAAATATAATATCATTTTAAACCATTATTACCATATATACTTTAAATCCTGGTAAATAAAAGTCAGAAGATTGAATTCACGAAAAGTTATTTATATCTTATTGAAAAAAATTTTAATTACTAATATTAATTGTTTCTCTCAGATTTTTTAAATTAAACTCACAGTAGCAATAAAATTATGTTTTATGCAAATTTTAAAATGCTCCTAGAATGTGGGTAAAAGACGGTAATCATTACATAAAATTTTATATATCAAAACAACTTATAAAAGGACTAAAATGAGTTAAATTGAACATATATTGATATTATGTATCTATTTTGACTTAAAATAAATAAATAATTAATTATTTAAATAGAATTCAGTTTTAAATAATAAAGTAGTGTTTTCATTATTCCTCAAAAATTGAATGCATTTAAAGAAATTCCAAAAATTCACCATAAGATAATTTTGATATTTTGAATTCAAAAATCATTTATATTTAAAAAAACTAAAAAATATAGAAGTGGAATTGATTAATTTATATTTAATTCCCATTGTCAAAAACAAAAGGTGGGTTTTTCTAAAAAGTAAAAATTATCAAAATATTGATATGTGTTTATGTCAAACATAAACGTCAAATTATTTGTAATGACCTATACTATATTATATGTTAAAAATATAATCTAATTATACATCCAAACCAATCAAATAAATTTTTTAACACTATAAATTATATCGATTCAATAATTTGTTTTGAATTAAAATTCAGTATTGTCAATATTAATCAAAATAAAAAACTTATCAGAAAAGTACCACAAATTTATCCAAAATAAATTTTTATGTTATGATTCTAAAGAAGAATTTAATTTCATTAAATTGATTATATGAAGGTATCAAATATTGGGTTTTAAACAGGGTTTTCCATTAAAAGGTGGTAATATTGCAATTTTTTAAAAAATACATCTTTAGTCTAAATAATGAATTTTTATCTTATATTCTGTCTAAGAAATACATAATATGGATTCTAAATTTAGATCTAGTATATAAAATTCAAATTTTAGTTAATACTATTCCCAAACACTTTTCAAACAGGTAGTTTGGTAATTCGTGGTGTGCTTGAACTCGGTGTTTTCTGTAGCACGGGCTATTGAATTATTTTAAATAAAATAACATACTATAAAATCTTGTTGTGTTAAAATCATACCCCATTTTGGAAATTGTATCCTATAAATTTTAAAATTAGGGTTGGTAAGTTCATTAAAAGTCACACATCAGAAAACGATTCAGTAAAACTATCACTATAAATGAAACAAATAGAAGTACAACAGTCACCCGAGATAACCCATGCTAGGATTGCATGTAAGAAAACAAGGATATGGAAGATAAACTAAGTGTCATGTTCTGATTGAGAGTGATAAAAACATGATCAAGGGAGTGTTAACAACAAGAAAACAACAAACATGTTATGGGATAAAGGGTCATTATTTTCCCAGTAGGACAAGTAAACAAACAACATTTTACTATTTTATGTTCCATTTCATAATGTTGAGGAATTTAATTATGATATTGATGAAGAAAATAAAGAGATATACTTTATTTTTAAGAAGAGATTCATTATTTAATAAACTTCTACCACTTACTCATTTTTTTCGAACGATGAGTATTGAAGATGACTTGGTCACACCTAAAGCACTAGAATCAACTTCTAGAAAATCAAATAATCCACAAAGGATAAACTATATAGTAACCTTGTCTTTAAAGATTAACCAAAACCAAAATGGTTATTAAAATATCAGATGATCCCCAAAATGGATAATATTTTTTATAACGAAATACAAAACATAATTTCTAAAATGAAACCAAAAATGCAAAAATATCAAAAAATTACATTCAATAAACAATTTTTTAAAATCCATCATCATAATCTAAACTAACATTGAAACCCAAAACCTAGAAAAAATTGATTACACAGTCTTCCACATTAAATTGTATCTCCACATTACATAGACTACTCTTAAAGTCACATACTAAAAAGTAATTAACCTGATCACATATTCTCTATGATAGGATAATCATTTCCATAAATAACCCAATTCCTTATAAATCCACAATAAAATAATAAATAAAAATACACCATTACTCATCAAATGAAATCTGATAGTATTCTATTTTCCTTAGGCATATAGTGTTCCAAACAGACTGAACATCATCCAAAATAACATTAATCACTTAATCACCAAATCATTTTCCTATACTAAGGATATATATTTGAAAAGACATATGATCCCAAATCAACTTAATATTGATCAGTAAATTAATTTAACTAAAAAGAATTAGTCACACTAACTAGGGACATCACGTAGTCTAGTGGTAGGTGATAAATCTCAATCGCACTCTGGTTGTGATTTTGATTCCCGTAGCATTTCCAAAAGTGATGGGTTGTCACACGGTCTGCATTTTTTCCTTTTTTGAACAATATATTTTATAATGTTGCTAAAATGAGATAAATTCCTCAAAATAACCATAACATAATTTCACCACAAATGATATCTCAAACATCATATTTTCATCCAAAAAGTTTATAAAAAATAATTTTTTCAAATTCAAGGATCATATAAACCAAAATGGTTAATTATAAAATTATCAACAATAGAAAAGATAATTCTTCCTAAAATAGCCTTTTCATATAACAAACTACAGGGTTATACATACAATAGAAATGTTTTCCAATGTAATCCCATCAATAAAGATCACTGATTACTTAAAATATTTCACCATCCATTTATTTCTACATAGGTTCTTCCATGACCAAGTGGTTATCCTATAGACTAGGGCATTACCTCGTGTAATTCAGATGTCCCCTACATTTACGACAATTGACAGTAAATGGATTCTTGGGATAATTTTTGTTTTCTTCCATAGTACTCTATATTTTTACTTAGCAATACATTACATTATTTTCTTCTTTCCCTCACATAAAGAATGTATTTATTTCATTGATACACTTACCTAGGTGTCTCCTTCCACTTTTCCTGCATGATAGAAATTGAGATTTCTTTTCTCCATGGTCTCCACTACTGGATCTCTTATAATTCACCTCCATTCTATTCTTTTTTGAGTTCGGGAGTTTGTTAATATATATGTTGTTGATCATATTTTCGTAAAACTGATATGGCATAAACACAATATCTTTACACCTATAAAAATTCCATTTCATTTCCCATTTCCACCATCGTTCCCACCTTGTACATCATGTTCAATGTTACTATGTCTTCCCTGTAATCCAGCCATTGACTAACACAATAATGATTAGTGTGAGTTAGTAAATCATTTAGGTAAAATCAAAACACCTTATTTTCAATCTAAAACAACATTTTTTCCAATCTTAATTATTTTCATTTTATATTAAAATTATTTAAATTGGTTTGTAAAGTTAATGTGAATATTCTTGAGCATAACCCTCAAGAGTGTCGTAACCAAGAGTGTTGCATGGGCCATTTTCATGCACCTGAATACTCTGGGTCAAGACCAAAACTCCTTGTCAACGTTTTCACTCCTAGGTACAAATGTACCAGATTTTCCTCTACCTGCTCATATCCATTCTGTGATGTATTTCCTGGATACCCCACATAATATTTAATGTACCAATGTTTTTTGATGTTCTTATATACTAATTATCAATGTCTATCTTAGTATTTTTTTTAATCAGAGTTTTTTTTCAAAATCTAGCTTCCAAGGTTTGTACTAAAGTTCCTCTGATACCAAATGTAACTCCCCGACCCCAGTTACGCAAAATTTTGTCACTATTATATAACATTGGCATGATACAATGAATCATGTTCCAAAAGACCAATCATTTTAGAAGCATTGTAAGTTCTAGATACATATATAAGTTTTACATTAAATCATGAAATAAAACAAAACAACAATGTGTCCCCTTTGAACACTCTTATATTCCTTAGCCTAATCCTTAAAGTTAATCGTAATATACTTATTTGAATCATGGGAGAAATAAAACATAAGAAAGGGGTCAACTCATATACTTAGTAAGGAAACAAATATATTAAAAACATTCATCAATAAGAAAAAAAATTTAAGTCATTGTGAAAGACTATAACAAAAGCCTTTTAAACTAAAACTTCATCATAATAAAAAAATTATAAATAAAAATAATTCCTTTTATTTATTCACATGGATATTCTAATCATAGAATAATCACATGAAATATCAAAATCCAATTTCTTAATGATGTAATTCATAATTCTAGACTTCATAATCACATAGTCAAGGCCTTGTGCCAAGACTACAAATAAGATTTTGTCAAGGCCTAGTTCCAAGACACTACTTTGTCTCATAATACCTACCGATGCATTGAGGTGTTATATCTTGCTCCACCCATAACATACTATGTCCAATGAAATCCTTATATGAAAAGTTTGAAACAAAACATAAACATTCGTATTAAAATTAGTATAAAAAATGATAAAACAATAACTATAAACCATGAATGGTCTAAAAATAACACAAACACAGTCAAACATATCACAAAACAATCAATACAATATGGATGATTTTTCTCATAATAAATCAACGTTAATCAAGAATAATATCCTGTAAAGGATTTTGACATAGTTGAAAATGATCAGTAAAAATCATTGAGAGAAATATCCTTTTTTCTTGAAAACATTTAAAAGCCTCACTATTTATCTAGAAACTGTTCAAAAGTGATTTTTGAATCAAAGTGTCACATACAACTTTAAAACTTTTTAAGTGAATTTAAATTTTAAAACATTATTATCTATATAAATAAAACCATAATAACATTTTTAAATCATGGACCTTAATGGGAAATGTTTAGAAGAATAAAATTTTAAAACATTTGAAATGATATTTTAGTTAGAGTTCCTAACCAAATGAGAAACACTTGAATAAAAAATTGAGGTAATAAAAACTTTAAAATATCATGAGAATGGAGAGATTCGTGATATACTATGTCAAATTATAGTATATACACCAAATAAAAGCGAATTGGCGCATAACAACAATGAAGTCTCAATGGAATGTAAGTTGATATGAATTCCCTTATAAAGACTTTATCCTTAAGTTAAGGATAAATCAATGACATTTTATGTGTGAACAATATAATTACACTCAATATGAGTGTATATTTAGTGTAAATCCATTAGAGTACATTCACACATATACTTCTAAAAACAACACCAATGACTTGGTTGTTTAACTCAATGAATATAAATTGAGTTAAAATTAATCTTATCGTGTTTATATCGATTACATGAGAATTTATCAATGGAGTGATTTATTGTATTAAATGTATATCCACACAGAGGTGAGTGGTAATTAATAAATAAGTAAATAAATAGTGATTTCACACATAACCTTTGAGTAAAGTAATCAATGAAAATTGTGTAAAACCGAATGAGTGGAAATTGAAATTTAAAATTCCTTAACTGATTTGGTAGCATACGAGACATACCCCCAAGAATGAAGGATCATAAAATTATTATGTAAATACCAATAAATTAATGTATATTAGGAAAAAAATACTATCATGGGTAGTGCATAAACCCACAAAAGGCAATTTTGGAAAATATAGAATGAATCTCACGGGGAATAAAAGTGAGATGAAAACCCCTTACAACGTTGTAATCAATCGAGTCATATGACCATATGTTATTAAACACAGAATGAATCACAGAATACCATTAATATAAATATTATCATGAAAATATATATCATATCAAAATACACAATACACCACATGCAAAAAATAAGTTGTGAACAATTGAAATCTTAAGGAATTTAAAGTCTGATAAGAAACCCCATACCTTTTACTTTTCTATTGTATACGTTATGATAACCTCCTGTATAATGGTTAAATAATTTTCATTAAATTATAAAATAACCAAATACCTAAATATAATATCATATATGATCTTCTAATATGGCATTGTTAATGATATTTCAGTAGTATCATTGTTCTGGATGTTAACTGATTCATTTTCCAGTATATGTATAGTTACAAAGTCATGTTTGTTTTGTATAGGATATATTTGATTCATATACAAAATTATATTAAGTTATTAAAAATTATTTTTAATCATAAAACATAAATTATTCTTGAATGATTATGATGGGGAATGAATCTCATCGTGGTCGTGGACACTGTAAGATGTACATACACACGAGAAACAATATCAATATATTGATGGTGAAATAAGTAGTAATTGAATGGTATATCATATATAAATAATTACTGAAATGTAATATTAATTATTTACATCATTTTTACTCATTATTATACCCATCCAAATAATTTAGGGTTTGAATAACAAACTATTACACGACATGGAGACGGTAAGCCGTACGTACGCTAGTATGGTGAGAATGTCATTTTTAAGATGGATAGAATCACGAATACGGTTGTAAAATAATTATAATAACATCGTATAATGTTGAAGGTACAAGATATATTATTTTTATTTGGAAATAGACAAAAGAAAGAGGTAGTGGAAGTATAAAAAAACTTGAAAGAGGGTCGTGAAGTTATTACCCATTATTTAAGTGTTTCCTATTGAGTTGATCAAAAGGGATCCTTAGGTTGGCTTTCTTATGAAAGTAAGGACTCTAGGTTGATGTGAGGGAAGTTGGGAGGATATTTTAGCTTGGGTTGGCTGAGACAAAAGGCTTTGGAAATGAGAGCTTGAGAGATGGGGAAGTTCCCTTTTATAAGTGGGGTGAGGGGCATTTTAGGAAAAGCATGAAATATTATTTTATAACAAAATCATTTTTGGTTTCTAATGGTACCAAAATGATTTATTTATTGGATAAGGAGGGGATGGGTCAAAAACCACTCAACCAATAGGTTTTATACAGCTTTATGTCACTAGATTAACTTTATATTCTAGATTTAACTCTTAGTTAAATAGTTTTTCATTTACCATGTCTCGTTGTATTTTTATATTATATGGTTAATAAACATACTATAACAAGATAATAGAACTCAAAGTGGTTCATTAATAATATATATAACCTTATGTCCTGCATTTTTTGGAACCATCGAATTTTATAAATATTATATCAATTAATTATATAGTAATTTTTTTTAAAAAAACATAATTATCTCAATTTTATCAATATTTAGTATTCGATTTCATTTGAAATCCATAAAAACATCATCAAGTTGATTGAAATTTATGTAATCAACCCTAAGAAGAAATATTTACCTATAAAATTCTTATAATTCATTTAAAGACTCAATTTACATTTATTTGGATATTTATAATATCAATTATTTAAATATTTCATTAATAATTTAATTACTGCATCATCATTGTGTAATATATAAGTTAAATTATTTAATGATTAAAAATTATAAATAAAATACAATTATATATGAAATATTTTTATCTCTATAATGAATATTTATTGTCGAATTTATTTTCATTGTAACCTTTTATTAAAAATGGTGTAGTTATTAAAGATTGAATTTAGAACATTTAACTCTTCTTTATATAAAAAATAATAAATGTCAAAATCTAATAAAAGTGGACCAAAGAGGGTCATATTTTATTTCTAAGGGTTTTTGGTGGAATTAAACTTATCCAATATAATTAAGAGAATTGTTTGGGTAATTATAATATCATTTTTACCCTTAATTACACTTTTTACTTTTAACCGTGATAAATAAAAGTCAAAAGTTATTGTTCACCAAAAATTATTTTAATCTTATTGGTCTATATTATACTTACTAATGTTAACTGTGTCTCATGTATTTTTGAAATTCAACACACAATAGCGGTAAAATTATGTTTTTTTCAAATTTTTAAATCATCCTAGATGGTG
Organism: Viscum album; assembly: GCA_963277665.1. Lineage (NCBI taxonomy): Eukaryota > Viridiplantae > Streptophyta > Magnoliopsida > Santalales > Viscaceae > Viscum > Viscum album. The sequence continues at coordinate 138,904,514 of OY728131.1, forward strand.
GGTAAAAGGCTATAAAAAGGTCAATAAAATTTTAAATATCTAAACATATAATAAAATTAATCCAATGAATTACATTGAACATATATAAGTATTATGTATCTATTTTTACTTAAAATAAATAAGATAAATAAATATTTAAATAATTGTCTCTTTAAAACCATAATGTTTTTTTTCCATTATTTATCAATAAATGAATGTTTATAGAAAAATACAAAAAATTCACAGTAAGAAAATTTTGATATTCCAAATTCAAAAATTAATTATATTTTAAATAATAAAAAATATATTTTTCATTAATTATATAAATTTAATTTCTGTTGTCAAAACCAAAAATAGGGCTTTTAAAAAATTAAAAACAATTAGAAGATTGAGATGTGTTTATTTTAATTTTAAACATGAAATTACATATAATGACCTACATTCTATTAAATGATAAAAATATAATCTAATTATACATATAAATGATTCAAATTAAAAATTTAGCACTATAAATTATTTCGATTAAAAAAGTTGTATTCAATTAAAATTTAGTATTTTTCAGTATGCATCAAAATATGAAAGTTTTCAAAAAAGTACAAAATATTTATCCAAAATAAATATTAATTTCCCGATTCTAAAGAAGAATTTAATTTCTTTAATTTTAATAAATAAAAGTGTCAAATATTTGTTTATAAGTGTGTTCTTCAATAAAAGGCTGTAAAATTGAATTTTTTAAAAAATACTTCCTTTATCTGAATAAATGAATTTCATCTTTTATTACATCTAATAAAAAAATAACCTGCATTCTAAAATTATATGGAGTATATGAAATTCTGAATTAAGTTAATACAATTCATAAATGCCTTTTGAATGACTAGTTTGGTATGTCGGGGTGCACTCGAACTCAGTGTTGCGTATATCACAAGCTATTTAATTACTTTAATGAAAATAACTTACTATGAAATCTTGGGGTGTCAAATTATTTATAATAGATTAATTTTGGAACCTTCTAAATTAATTTTTTGTAGTTTTTGGGTGCGTTTAATATAGATGGCTATGATGATAATCCACCCTACACTTCGGATTTGGGGGTTTTCATTATTTGAAGGTCATGTAAAATCAAAATTATCACATCATAAAAATGGATAAGAGGTTATTAAATCTCCTATGAATATATTATCATTATATGTGTGTAATGAGTTGAAACAGATTTTGGAATAGTTTCATGCTCCCTTTTCACTTATTGAAACATTTCACTCTTAGTTTCCACTGCATGTATGGTTTTTATATGAATAGAAAATAAAATGTAGGATATTCCTCATGAATTCTTTTTTCTACCTTCATGTCCTACCCATATTTTTTTATGGGGAACCCTTCATTTTATGAATTTTTATCGCCAAAGAATTTTTCTATCATATGGAAAATTTCTACTGAATCATGTTTCTATCCCGTATCAAATAAAAAAATTTCTCTATGGGGAATGTCAATCCTCTGAATGAATTGGGAATGTAGTCTATAAGGGTTTGAATTAGAATCCATACCTATAAAATGATTTTATACGTATACATTTATTATTTTATGATATTACAATTTATTTTTGTATGTTAATAGGGAAGATGGTGTTTCCTTGGGAGTTAAATGGCTAATTAGGGCTGAGAATATTTAATTCATTCATGTCATATTGATTTCTTGTACTGGGTTGTTTAAAACTATAATCACCCACTTATAAAATGTGTACAAATATTCATTAGTGAACTCATTACATTCATGTCCTTATTTAGTCTAGGTGGTACATAAATATGTCATTTGTGTTTGCTATTATCCAAGGATAAATATTTTTATCAACAATTATTTGAAGTATGTCATTAAAGATATAGAAATATTTCATATTATTTCCAATATCTAATAGAAGGGAAAATAATAAGGATGGTCATTCAACCCTTCCTCAGGGGTTTTCCAGATCCCTATAACTATGAGTTTGTTCTTCTCTATAATCAAAATGAAATACCTTGTGACATATAAATTTTTTAACAGTGATGGTTTTTCAAACTATTTTAAAATTTATAGTGGTCCTTCTTCTTTTTTTAAAATCCTAAATATTTTTTTAATTGGATAATGAATATTTTCAATTCCACATGAGTATATATTCTATTATATATAATTTTTCTAGAGACTATAACCCAAACCAAATGTTGGTTTAATAATTACAACATTTTTTCTTCTTTTCTAGACATACACACTTTTGTTGATGATTTTATAATGTATTTGGATTTGGAATATTAAAGGTATTATTCTTTGAATTGTTCCAATATTGAAAAATCTCTATAATCAAAGAAATACAATATATGAATTTCCAATATTTATATCTCATGTTTTAGGTTCTCTATATTTATTTTCATCAATAGGATCCATAGGAGGTGCATATCAAAAGAATAATTCCTCTAGGAAATTAAGTTTGAGACCATCTCATTTTCATGGTACATATAGTTTATGAGATCATGAATAATAGTATAACTCAATATTGAGATAAACTATTTGAGAAATTATCCTCAAAGATCATTCTAATTGGTAATGGATCTATATAATGTGTTTTTATACCATAAAAATTTGGAGTTTCCATGGGGATTCTATTTTCATTATACAATGATAAAAAAAGAAATAAAATACTAAAAAACAAGATACTAAAAATTTAATGAATTAAATAAATAATAAAGTCCAAATTTATTCTTTGAACATGGAATATCAGGTTTGTTCAATAATAAAATTTGTTTTTGTTCATGATCACAAATAATAAATTAAGGGTTTATCTGTCATAGGTTTCACATAGATCCTTGGAATTTCCCCACACTCTGAAAGGACCTTTCTCAACAATATAGCTTTCCTTATTTTTATTTAATGTTGGGATATAAAAGAGTATGAGACATATCTTAGAAAATGATTATCATACTGGTATACCCAATATCTATGGGATTCATAAACATTATATTGTCATTTAGGAACCATAAGGCTCAAATATATTAAAGAAACATTTCATAAATACATCAAATATTTTTATCCTTAAAAACAAATATATGGGTCACTATAATGTATATTTAATGTTTAAATGAATATTATACATGTTTAAACATTTTTTGATTATAATCTAATGACTAATAACTAATACTGATTGAATTTTTTATGGAATACTAAGGAATCCAAAAAATAATCACACAATTCAATATTCCAATGCACATAACACCATGAATTAGTGACCTTGACTATGTCGTGGAGACCCTTTTCACTGACCACGATGTACATTAATTTGTGGTAAAGCCCATTTTTTTCCATTTACCCAAAAATAACCCAATAACACTAAAATAATCATGAAAATAATACTGATAAAACGTATGTCACATTATTTGATATAACATGTGAAGTACATTTATATATTTAAAAAACACATCATAGACATATTATCATTTTTTCACAATATGCTATATCATATGTGACAAATTATGAAAATATATGTGAAACATCTTATGAATTTAATCTAAAATACATTTATGGAATCCCTTAATGTTTTATAAACATAATCCTCATTTTCACAACCATAATTTATGACTCCATGGGCATTCATAATATTGATAAGCAATTATGAATTCTGAAATCCATAAATTTATGAATAGAGTCGATGTTATTAAAACTATAAAGTTATAAATAATGATCTCTATAATAAATATTTATATATACATGTTTCTACTAGTATTATCATATACATGTAAAAATAATCATATAATCTATTTGTCTATGAAGTTTAGTTAATTTGGAACACATATTTTAAAATAATATATATCTGACTAATATGTACTTAATTCTCCCAGTATAGACCTTACAAGTCAGCAAATACGTCAAATTTCAATCAATTAAGTGAATGAGAAAACCACATTCCCTTGTCATATTTATAAAAACACCACATTTATATTTTCTACATGTGGCCATACATGTATGAATTCTATCTTTATCCAAGACCAAGATGGAATACCCATAACATGAGAGGAAAAATCCATCAATGTTAAGCCTTAACTAATGAAATGGTAGTAAATATATCCACCCATCCCATGATTAGATAAGTATTATTTTTTTTGTAATAAAATTATAAAAGTATGGAATTTTCATGATAAGTATCATTCCAACTTCTATTAAGAGGATTCATTATGAAACATTCACCACAATGATATTAAATACATGATGTATGCAACTAATTTTGGTATGCATGGTGGTTCTTCCTGCAGTTCCTCAGACCCACATTGAGAAATACAATTCTCATACACCCAATATTTATATACCAACCTTCAAATTAACGGTAGAGAGACAATTTTAACCATAAATAATTACTATATCACTTGAAATTATTTTGACACATTTATTTGATTTCCATTATAGGATTAGTGTATTAAAGAGTTTTTGAAAACATTTAAATAACATATCACTTGTATAACTCATTAAAGTGATATTTTTTGAAATATATATGAAACTAAAAAATCATAACTAATACTTTAACATTTCTCACATAATTCATCATACAATATATTTTTTTGACATATCACGTGAAAAACATTTCGTAGTAACATAGAAAAACATAAACATACAAGGTGTGAGATAAAATTCTCAGTAATGGTAAACATAATTGATTGAAATAAAAGATTATATGATTGAGTAATATTGTCATAAATAATATTTAAATGATATATAATCAAAATAATTCAGAAATAAAAAGAATCATTGAGCATAATATATCCATGGTTTAAATTCTAATAAATAAAAGCAAGGATTAAAATAACTGGTTACATAATGATGAAATTCTTAATTTCAGACACCAAATTATGTTCCTTAATCCAATACATCATGATCTAACTACCATTCCCCTATGATTAGGAAATATTTTTTGGTCACATTTCTTCAAAAATACCCAAGAATGTGTATCTAATGAGTCCTTTTGATCCCTAGATAGTTTATTGTGGGATCCACCCATAATTAATCGATTCCAACTCATATATCATAGGTATTAATGTATAATATATACAATAAAAAACTATTAGTCATAAATAATCAATAAACATAATCTTTGGAATAGAAAGTATATCGCTTTCTACTATCTACCAAATAAAAAATGGAGTAGGTTTTTATTTATGAATATTTAAAAATAACTCTATATATAGAAAAGGGTATACATTAAAGTGAACATTTTCTAAAAAAATACTTTTTTTGGAATGAAGGTAAATTCCCCTCAATCAATATAATGAAATATATTGTATTCACATTGTAAAGGCATTTTATGAAATTTCATTCATAAAATAGAGGATGATTTGGCAAGGAAAAGGTCATGATGGATTAATTATTTTTTCATAACCTAAAATAAAATTATATTATAGTATTTATAATGTAATCCATGTCCAATTTATACACCAAAAAATTAAAACAAGTGTGTGAATATGAATCAAATATCAATGAAATAATATTTATATGAAACCACCTTTATAATAATAGTAACCTAATAATGAACATAACATGATAAGGATACCCACAAAGTGAAATATAATGAAATTAATAATATTAATTATACATTAGTTAAAATGTGATGTGAATACATCATATAATATAAATGATGGTGAACAAAATATAAAAATTCAAACAGATTTGAAAATGCGACAAAGGAATACAAACGACTTAAGTAACATCTAAATAAAAAACAAATGAAAAAAATAATAAAACTGGCATTCAAATAGAATGAAATATAATTCTTGATAAAATATATGTAATATGGTATATATACCACATATAAAATTGAATTGAGAAATAATATAAATCAAGTCTCAAGAAAATGGAATTAAGACTTGGGATCCCATTTTAAGTAACATAATCATTGAGTTTAGAATTATTAGATATTGAGGTTATAATGAAGAATTATAGAATCCAAGAAAAATAGGATGAAATAAAATAATAATAATAAACTAGTCATAATAAATAAATATTGGAAATAAATATTTTAAATATGTATGTTTTCAAAATAAATGGAAGATAATCATGATACCACAGCACTTCTGTCTTGGGTAACACTTGAATCAAAATATAAATGAACAAAGAAGCGTGATTTGGATTTTTAATCCTATTAATTAAACAAAAAAATTTAATACACTTTTATGGGAATTAAATCCAAATAACACCATATAAATGGAAATATGAGGTACAAAATATAATATGTCTCACTGTGTTAGAGTTTAGTCAAAGAATCCCTTACCTTGATCCTGGTTTGATCTATGCATGTGCTTAGATTCAGAAATTCATAATTATATTTATTGGATACATAATTATTTAAAGCATTAAAATATATTCATTTTAATTTTTAATATATATTATCAAATTCTATTTCTTTATTATATTGTTTTTTCTTATGTATGTGTAAAAATTGAACTGACTCAACCTTTATTGGTAATTTTAGTAATAAAATATTATATCTTAATAATAAGATAATTAAATATTATAACACTTCCATTAGCATAAAAATTAATTATTATATTAATAACGTATATTATTATTATTATTATTTATTTTCATATGTTAATCAATTATAGAGTTTTATAGCATTGTTCAAGTATGTTGTTAAAATAACCCCAAACATGAACAAGGTATATCTCGATGGGTGAGAATGATTATAGAAGTGAATAAAATCATTGTAAGAGTAGAATAGGGAATATAAATATATATGTATAATCATTTTTAAATAATTTTTATAAATAATAGAATTTATATACAAAATGAAAAACGTTACTTTATGGAAGTGCTAGTCTGCACAACGTACAATTAATGTCATTTTATTTTTAAATATTGATATAAGGGAATGAATAATAATTGAAACATTAATGTACACCCCTTAATTATGCTAATGATAATGAGGCCATTATAATGCTATGGTTGTGGCCTATTATGAATGTAAATCATTATGATGAAAATGATAAGGATTAAATAACACTCTCTTCAAGACCTTGGACTTTCTCTATAATGTCTGCATGGAAATGAAGGTATTATGGAAAATAATTAAGGAAATATGATTGTTAATTATAATATTGTCTTATATGAGGTTACAAATTCCAAATTGTCAGGTATAAATTCAATATAATGGGTGTGGTGTAAAGGGGTACCAATGTCCTCTTTTATAAGTGTAGAAAAGGAACCTATGTGATCACATGTAAATGATGCCCAAATTGAGAAATATTAATGTGTGGGGTGTTATATGGTCAATAAATAATCAATTTATTATTTATACATAGCTTTTAAATATTTTGATGTAATTATTTCTTTTATTTTTTCATTTACATTTTTTTTGTTTTTTATCGAGGCATCTAGATTTTACCCTAAAAAATAATGTTTTCCTAAACATATAAAATTAACCATTTTTCCAATTTCAGAGGTGATTAACATAAATTTATAATAATTAGCATATACTTCAATATGAAATAAATAAAAATTAACTATTAAAAAAATAATATTGAAATGAAATGCATTCTCAAAAATGTTGTCTTCACCATTAACTGTTATTAATATTAATTAATACTTATTAGTAATTTAATGAGTGATAATTTTTTAAATATAGTAATAAAAGTTATATTAAATGCAATTTTGATAATATTTAAAAAAAATCTGAGAGGATAATAATTACACTCATCGTTGATTCTTTTTAATATGAAATTATACAGATAAAAACTACATAATACAAATCAAAATTCACTGAAAATAAGATCTTTTCCATTATCTTTTTCATTTAATTTAATATTAGTAATTATATTTTTTTTAAAAAAACTTAATATTCACATCATTATATAATATTATAAATTTTTTTTAAATGACAAATCTATTTTTTGGATTTAATTTTTATCAGTGATAATTTTTTTTGATATAAGAAAATTAAAACTATTCTCATAGTAAATTATATGTTTAGTTTCTAGAATGATAAACATTGATTTTAAAATTTGAACATAGAGTATTAAAATATATTATTTTAGTTAAAAATATTTAGTTTCATATAAAAAAATCTTAATCCAATTTATTCTTTTTTTATAATATGATAATTTTATAAAAGTGGTTGTATTAGTAAAATACATACTTTCCTTTTTAATATAAATACAATTATTTGAGAAAAATACCAAAAAAATTGTCTCACTCTTCTATTGAAATGATAAATATTAAAATGATGTTTATATTTTATATTAATATTTTAAAATTTCAAAATTATACTTTTAAATAAAAATGTAAAAATATAATGATTGTTACTATCATGGGAGAATTAAATCTATTTTTTTTTACCATTCCTATTCATATTTTCTATCAATTAATAACCCATTAGAATTAATATATTATTTATATAAACTACATATATTTTCAATAGTGTATTAATATTCTAAAATAACACATGAGAATAGTGTTTTATAAATATTTTATTGAAAACATATATTAGTCTTGTTAATTATTTTGCTACACTAATTGAATTATCATCAATACCATAGGATTAATAATGAATATTTTTTTAAATATATTTCATTATTCAGTTATATCTATTTTCCATCAAATTATATAGATATATTTTTTCTGTTGAAAAATTTTCCTCATTTCATTTTGATTCAGTTTTTTGTGTGAATAATTCTATTGAACATATTAGGGTTTTGAGGGAAAATATAATTTTAGATATTGAGGAGTCAAATATTCCCCTCTTAAATAAATTTTTCCTATCAATTTCTAATCATTTGTATCTATTTAAAATTGTATAGTGTAAAAATAATTTGAACAAGATCCAGGGTTTAATTTCAATTAATATATCAAACATACTATTATGGTTAATAAAAAACTCAATATTGGGTTTCAAGACGTGTATGATAAAAATAATTTCCATTTGATGTTTATATTCATTTTCCATAGATGATAGTGAATTAAATTTGGACATGTAGTGATATTTTTCAGTACAAAATTTTTTATAATCACCTTATAAAGACAAATAATAAATTCCTAATAACACATAAATTTAAAGGAAAAACTAGACCAATGGGAAGATACTTCCTTGAAATATTAAATAGGATTTAACAATAATCATTTGGCCACGTGTTTTTATTTATAACTTAAAATCCAATAGTTGCTAAAAACTTTTATGTTTTATTATATTAGAAAATCTAGAGTGATGAAAAACTATCTTATTCAATATTAGTAGTTTTGTAAGATATTAAATGATAAAACCAACTATGAGTTTTTGACTATTTTCCCCATTGGAAATTGGATTAGTTCATTGATTTAGATTGTACGCAATTTCCATGGAATTGACGGAATAAATTTTTATAGCTTCTAATTTTACATTGGATTCATTTCCATGAAGACCAACATTTTTACACTTCTAGATAATTCATATTCCCTTCATGAAATACCAGTGTTTTTTCTCCCATATTCATGACACATAGAAAATTGAATATTTATTCATTCATCATCTTCATCACTAGAACATTTATGAGACTCCACCTTCCTCTTCTTTTGTGTATTTACGATTTTAAAAAAATAAAACTTTTAATCAAAATTCATGTTATATTATTCAATATAATACAGAATATTATCTCACTAACTCTTATACTATTGAGTTTCTCATTAGCCCAATCCTTTCTTTGTAATTGGTATTCATTATTAACAATGTTACTTCAGATTAAATAGATTATAGAAACCTAAATGAGTCATTCATGAATGATATACATTATATGAGAATTATTTTATGTTAATTACATGAGATTTTCAACATAAAAATGTAATGAACTATTAAATTATTTCATTTGGATTATGTTTACCCAAAATTATGCATGGTTTATTCTCAATTTGTTATGTTGTAGCTATGTCGTATCCTTTAACCTAGTTCCTAAGAATAATAAATCTTTCCTAATGGATTGAAAATAGTATTTGGTTAACCAGTTAATATACCATAGAAGTTTAAATAATTTTTTGTAGTCATATGGACACTCATCGTGAACCACAGTGATGATTTAGTTGATACTCAACACTAATTTGTTTGGGTGATTATCCCTAGTTTTATCTGTTCCAAAACTCCATTCACTTTCCAATATCCATATAGGGATGAAATTTCTTTGAGAACCACATAATCAAACATTTACAAAAATTTCAGTAAGTTATCATCTATATATAATTATCCCTTATATTTATCCACTTCATTTTCAATAACGTTTTCCTATCATAGTCCCTAAGATATTTAATATTTCCTTTACTATCCTAACATGTAATATTATCTTGAAATTTTGATCAATCATAGCTTTTTATGACTTATGAAATTTATAAATCTTAAAATATCCTCAAATGATGAAATCATAATATAAATGTTTTTCTAATATATCCATTTATACCAATTATAACACCTTAAAGCCACACTCTTAGACCAAGTTCTCATAAACACCTTCTTTACATAATGGAATTAAAATTAACTCAATCGAACCAATTTTATCAATTAATAATTATAACATTCCAAAAAACTATTGAGTTGAATACATTCAAATGACCTTTTAGGTTTATATTTTTAGAGATTTGGGGAATCATTTAACTAAAAAATCCTATGTATATCCCATGAAATTGATATTTTTTACACCATATAAGAAGCTAAATAATCATTAATAAGTATTCATCATCACCCAAAAAATCATCCACATAATATATTCTATTACAAATATCATGTGAAATAAATTTCTTTAAACCCAATGGTAAATGAAACATAATAAGTTTTCAATTCAAACACGTTTTAATAGTAACCATAAGTGATAACAATCAAAGCTCATAAGTGAACATAAGATAATCAGAAATAATATCAATGGAAAAAGTTATAAAAATAATTCCACAGTAAATAGAAACTATTATCATAAAATATCAATGGTTTATATATAAATAAATAAATACATAGATACATAGATAATAAATAATTTTTATTTAGTGATGGAATTCATAATGTCCAATAGTTAATTCCATAACCTAATCAAAGGAAACATGAACATAAACATCATTATTTTACCATCAATGATGTTTATTAAGGTAATATTTTGTTTTAAGTAGAAATACACCAATATAACCAATCTAGATTGTATCATGATACTTAAAAATTCATCAATGAGCTATTATAGTCCCTACATATCACTAGTTAAGAATAATTAAATCATCAGATAATGAAATGAATAATATAAATCATTTATCATAAATATTACTTTATAATCAATAAAAATCCATATTAGAATAACAAGTATACACATTTTTAATATTTCCACAATCAGTAGTTTGAATGACTTTCTATGCAGGTATCCCTCAAACATATATATTCCTACAAACGTGAACTTATCATCCATATAATTTGAATATAATATTTCATTACAATAAATTTCAAATACCTTTTAGGTTTTGAATTTTAGGTAAATATGAAAATTAATTTTACTAACAAAAGGCATTTTTTTAACAAATGAAAATTTTTCAATTATATATTATATTTATTAATGCATATTGTGTATTCAACATATAAAATTAACTATCCACATAAGTAACTCTTTTATAAATTTAATAATTTCAATCTCATCACAATAGATAGAAATAGAAACATGAGAATGTGGTGGGATCTGATGATCAGTTTGGGTAAACATATGTGTCAATAATCAAATGTCATAATTGAGAATATGAAGAGTTTATGGGTTTAATAAATATACTTAATAACTTTTAGCCTATAATAAATGGATCATTAATCCTAGATAATACATGAATCAATGTAGTGTGGAAATAAGATTCAGTAAATCATAATATATAAGAGCATAGTTAAAAGATAAATAATTAAACTGGGGAACATCTTTCAAATAATTTATAATCAATTTAAGAGGGAAAAATTAACTTAATGAGCCACATCATTACTATTCACACATATAAGAAACTAAAATGAATTCAAGAAAACTCATCTCATGAGATATAAACACCTAATAATGAATTGGATGGAAATATAATACTTAAATTTTTATTTATCTATAATTATGTGTGCATAATGAAAATTATTCACTTGTCACATCATTAAGAACCCATGGAAATAATATAAGCTTCATAAATATTGTAAATAAATAATCATTAACATTTTAGAGCCTAAATAACCCACAAAAAAATTAGTTTCATAAAATTTTGAAATAGAATCACATAAATAAATCACTAATCATCATAAAATGATAAAACCATGGAAAATAAATGGGTAAACAAATATATTTATTAAATTTCACGGTAAAAACAATTCAATAAAGATAATAAACGATGTGTTACACAAACCAAAAAACTGAAGGAAAACAATTAGGTCAATAATTTTCTTAATAAATTTTTGTATAAAAGCTTACATAACTATCATTAATCATAGGCATCAAAAATCATGTATTCATTTAAGGAAACCATAGGAATAACAGTTAGGCATATAAACCATTAATAAACATGAAATAATATGTTAGTGATTGATCATTTATATCATATAAAATAACATCTGAAAGCCATATGGTGTAGGAAGGGTGATGGAATTAGTTAATAATATTATATGTCTACCATTAGATGTATCAATGTATAGTTACATTGATAAAAACATAATTTTAAATATTTTCGAAAAATATCTTTGGAAATAAGAAATATTCATGATATTTTTGAAATAATTTTCAAATTAATATTTTATAATACTAATATAAAAATATTTTATATTAGAAAAATTAAAAAATTAACATGGATTTTTCATTTAAAAGTAAAAATATGGTGGAATAACATATCCACACATAAAGTATAATAAAAATCATTTCACATTTTGATGATAATAGACCAAATAGAAAATGTTAAAATTTATTTAAAGATTTTAAAAGAAGGTAATGTTTTAGAAATTAACTTTAATAAATCATTAAATTGGATATAAAGAAAATTTCAATTGTATCCAATGAATACATAAATTTAATTGGGGAGATTCCAGATTGAGAAAAAGATATGGTGTTCGCATCAATTACCACAAACACTTCAAGTAGATATATGAATCAATAATAAATGAAATTTTTCGGGGAAATGTAAAACCCCATGAATATACATGTAATGTTATAATATGTTTTAAAAATAATATAAATTCAATATATGGAATGACTTTCAAAAAAAATCATGACTTCAAAAGAATATTTGAAATGAAACACATATGGTTTGAATAAAATTTTAATCAAAATCCCCTTTTCAAAATCATCATATTTTGAATATAAATAAACATTTAAATAAAACATGAAATAATTCATCAATAAATCTTGAATATGGTAAAATATATTAATTATGTTTTATCCACACCATATTAAAGGTATTAGGGTTCACATTAAGAAATTTATCTAAAGGTATGAATATTTGTGATGATAAATCAAAACCCTATTTCCCCACATTGTTGAATGAAATAAAAGCTCCTAGGAAACATTAATAAATATAGTAATCACTTATTTCATATCCTTCCTGATATAAACATTCTTAACAATAGTTATTTATTATTCTCTATACATATATTGGTCATCTATTATATATTTTTTTGTATTGGGTTTGAGTAGTCTTTAGAGTTTCAACTCGATTTTTAATAACAATGTTTCTATTTTTCATATCCAAATTTTAATATTTCCTAGAACATAAGTGGTTATTAAATTGATTATATATAAACAATTATAGTATTGTAATTTAATTTTATTTTAATTTTGTTTGTGATCATTAAAGATGATTTTTTCAATGACCATGATTAGAAGATTCTTAACAACGAAATGGTGGTTCTTTGAATATAGAGTATGATTTATATATTACATATATAGAAAGAAAAAAAATGAATTTTTACGTCTTTATATAATATATTACAAAATATTAAATTAAAAAAGGAATCCATAATATAAATTTATATCATTGTTATAGTATGTGGTCAGACAAATAATAATGAGAACTTTTCGAAATTATTCAATTATTATAAAGTGATTTAGTTGTAATATCAATATAGAAGAAGTATAATGATCAAATTTAGAGTTTATTATATTTTTATATCAAACATGGATGTAATCATAATAATATTATTACTTATAAATATTGATTTCATAATATTAAGAAATCATTTAACCTCATTGAATTCTCTTTTGGATGGAGAAATTTACGTTGATTGTTCATTTATCATATTATTAATTGGTTATTTAATTTTTCATTATATAGAAATAGTATGTTCATAATAAAAATTATCCAATAATCCCAATCTATTAACTATCCTTGTATGGTGGAGATTAAAAAAAATAAAATAAATCATCCCACAGAGGAGATAGAACAGATGTATGAAAGGATGATGCTTTCAATTTCTTTAGAATGAAAAATGAAGTAATTTGGTTTTCATTTAAAAATATTTATTATGTTATATATATATCATAATTATTTATTAGATTACATTTTAAATCCATCAATGTAATTTGTTTAAGGGAAATTTACATGTTACTTCATATAGGTGGTAGTTCGCACAACACAAGAATTGAGATTTCGTTTTCCTTAATGGAAAACAGAATGGTGGAAAATTATTATAGAATCATTATAATAATATTAATGAAGCTAAAGTAACAATTTTGAGATTGTTTAATATAATTTTATTAATATTATGTGAACATAAAAAAAATATAAATGATAAGGTACAGGTTAGAAATTTATACATCACTTCTTGGATTATCTCTATTTCAAAGGAGATTAAGCCTTTAAGGGGCATTCTATTAAAAAATCAAGAACATTTTGAAGGTGGATAGGAATACTTAAGAGCTTTTTTGGTAAGTTTTTGTTTCTAAATATGGGGTTCATGGTGTGAGGGGATTTATGAAAAGTGTTCCGATTTCATAAGTGAAAATGGATAAATTTTTTGTGAATGCTGAATTGTTTCAGTACTGGGAAGTCAATCTTAAGGAATTGATGTGTTTAAAATGATTTCATAAGGGACATTTATATTAGAATAATCCCAAAACATAGCAAAATACATCTTCAATAATTTAAGTGTAAATAATAATATAAAACATATTAACAAGTTTTTGAAAGTGACGTCACACATTTCTTATATTCAGAAGATGTTATATAAAGTATATCTTGAGGAAGCATAAACAAAATTAACCAAACATCATGGAATTACACTGAACAATGGATCCACAAAATTATCATGAGTATAATCATAAACATATGGGGTTCTAGCACCTTTTCAAAACAGATATATTGATTTTTTTTACGAAATGTATATTATGTAGAGGCTCATATGAGTTTCACCATACCTACCCTATAGGAGGATCACATCCTCTTATATATCATAATCTAGAGGATCCTCAAACACATCATGTCGATTTATACTGGTCAGTGAATAATTCAATGAACAGTTTATTTTATTCAAATCTATCAATACATTAATAATGGACTTTTTACTAATGAATAAATCATTCTGGTGAAAAGTAATATATATATTTATATATATGTTATATCCATGCATCACATGAATTCATTATATAACATACATTCTATATATAATATCATGTTATATATATATAAGAAATAAAATAAATTATTTCATGCATCTCAAGAATGTGATTTTTAATTCACATCCATAAATATTAAACTTATAAAAATTCCCATATGTTCTTTATGAAAAAAATCACAACTCATTATAAATCTATCCAAAATCCTTTCGATATTTTTTTTCATGAACTCTCATCATTGATAACAGGAACATTTTCTAGAGCATTATACTTATAAAATGTCCTAACTATGTGAATATATGGGCTATATTATCATTGAAAAACTTATTAAATCCAAATTTAATAATTAAAAGCAATGATTAACAACATGAAAAGAATATTTGATACACAAGAAAATGAGGGTTTTGGTTTTATCTCGATCAAACATATTCATATATCTATATAAAACTTTAAATAAAAATATATATCATATACCTTGTATGTATATTACATAATCCATTTTCCCATGAAACTGAGAAACCACTAGATATGAAATATTTCATTTTAGTATTGTCCTCACATAATTTCTTAATTCTATGAAAATGACTGACCAGGACTTGAATACATCATAAATCATTCATTTATCTGATAACTACATCGTATTTTACTTATCCATGTATTTGAACACATTATATTGGAAACAAGTTTGATTTCCCATGGATTTATTAACTCTAATTCAATAAAGGGATGCATTTATTTTCTTATCATACATGATGACAAATCTAGTCTTTATTATACACCAACCAACAAAATTATCAAGAATATCCCCAACCAAACCCTATTATCTAAGTTCATATTTTGAATTTCATATATTTGTTATAAAATATTAAAGGTTATCATGCTTGGTACCTCCCCAAACTAATTTAATAAGTGTTTATAATAAACATAACCCCCAATGTATATCTATAACTATGTGACATTTATGTATATATTCTTTCAAAAAATAATCTATGTGAGAGTTATGTGCTTATTATGTTAATAATATATTCTTCATATCTTATATATAACCAATTTTAATGTATATAAGAGTATATTAAATCTATCCATTTCATATTATCAAATCACATTATTCTACATGATTACAATCAGTTAGGGATATCTCAAATAATATACTTTGAGGGTATATTTATCATTCAACCATTCATGTATCATAAAGGAGAAACACACATGAATGAATGATAAATGGATATTTCAATATTTATTAATACATTACATGATTAAAACTATTACAAAAAATCTCATAAGTTGTAAAAATTATATAGAAATAACATGAAACACATGTAGTTGCTACAATAATGTATTTTTCTAAAAAATTGAAATAAATATGTAATACCTATCGTATCAAATTATTTCCATTTATAATAATACTTCTGATAACCTATTAGTATGTAAAATGTTCAGATAAATCTATTTTGATTAATGGTGAAACTTTGTAATCATATTCAGGATAACTAATTATTTATAAATATATTCAAACTCAATTAATAGATAATATCAAAAGTTATACTATTGTCTTGTGGTTTCTACATAAAATTATTTATATGTATATCATCATCATCCATATAAACTTTTCCATAATTATTTTTCCTTTAAATATCATGTAAATAATTTAAAAATTTACATTATCACAATACCTACATATCCCAAACACTATTAGGATAATGTGAAATCCACTTCGTTGTAGCAACGACGGGCACTGTAGCGGCGGCAGAGCACTGTAGCAGCGGCGGGTACTGTGCAGTACTGTAGCAATGCGGGTACTGTAGCAGTACTATTCACAGAATGGGATTTGGGTCAAAAAAATGGGCCTACGGGTCATGTAATGGGCTAAATGCCCACTGGGCCTTTGGGATATGTAATGGGTCTCCCTCAACCCAGTTAAAGAGGTATTTGCTTTGCTTTAATAATAAAATGAGGCTTCGGCCCCAACCTTTTAAAAAAAAATAACCATTTACATTTTTCTTTTCCATAGCATATTCTAAGCATATTTATGATCTTATGTGAAGAACCACTATAATATTATAGTATTTTAATTCTTTATATAATAGTGATATTCAATTTTATATATTAAAAAAATATCTATTTTAAATTTTCTCTACTCTCACGTATCATATATTAATAGGATATAAATTAAATAAACAATTAAACTATTACTTGTCCAGTATTTTATGTGTTAATATTGATCTTATATAAGTAAAAACATTCAACCACTATCCTTATAGAGACTATATTTTCTTATGAATATCATTCCAAGACACCAAACAAATAAATTGGTGTTTTAGTAAAATATTTATTTCCTTTTAGGGTGAATATTAGAACAAATAAACTACTTTTTTATATCATATTTGGTATTATATGTTATTGTAATTTCATTTTTGAAAGGTATTTTTTTTAAAATATATCATCAACAAATAGGGGGAAATTTCCCTCAAATTTAAATAAACATCTGGATAAATACATTACCCAGGATAAGCAAATTAATCATAATATTATTCTCAAAACCTATTATATAAATATAAATAATCAAAATCCATGTGTATACATTTAATCATCTAAAAAAGTATTAGTTTTTTAATATCATCTTTTATTACATAGGTAAAATGATATGAAGAAATGTATATTTTTCTAGTATTAATTTGTCTTTCTGAAATCCTTGAAATTCCTATATAGAAATTATTTTCTTATCAGCATAATATATTCATACATATATTTTTATTATTAGTGTATTAAAAAAACATTATAAAATAAAGATTTCACATCATATACCATTAAAAACTCTAATAATTAATTTATATAGAATCCATAACTGATAGGTACATTCCATGGAATTTAAAAAAAGGTACATCTTGGATAATAAAAAAATTATTATTAATTTTCATTCCTAGAAACCTTATGTTTCATAGACTGTGATTGGATTTTAGAAGGAACATTATTGATATTTTTAATAATGTTTTCTTATTTCAATTTGAACTTGTACCCACATGTATTATCCATAGAGTTCCAATATCGAAACATTATATGCCTTGTCCATACATTCTAAACACTATGATAATATTAGGTAAACATTAATTGTGCTCATCCATCATTTCAGAGCATTTGGATAGAACAAAAAATAATGACATCCTTAACTAGATTAATCCTTATATGAATTATTCAATATCTCAAATCATATTTAATAATATTGAAAATTATTGACAAAACTATGATATTTATTAATCAGACTACAATTCCGTATTTAAATTATTACCTATTTAATTTTTGAAATTATAAATGATACATTCAATGCTTTCATAAGAATCTTGATTTTCATGTTGATCAACATCAACACTTGTTTACTATGAAAATAACAATTCCATCACAAAGAACATTTTTCAATATCAATAATATTTATTAATCTAAATGTGTGGTGATTTATTTATGAGAATATTTTCATTTGATGGATTAATATAATGATTAGTTTGTTAACTATGAAGGATTTATCGACAATATAATATTTTATCATATTAATATCTTCTCTTAATATATTCACTAATGAAATTTAATGAAATATTTCCTAATAAAATTGATGTCCCCAGATGTCATATCAATTTTCTGTTACTAGAACCATATTTTAATAATAAATAGACCTATTTTTATGTGAAACACATTAATTCAGTTATATTCATTAGGAATAATCAAAATCAAAATAGTTTTTACTCTTTGATAGTTGAGCAGATAATGACTTATTCAAATTATTATTATGGATTAAATTGATGCTATTTTAATTTTATCCAAACCCTTGGGGTTCCAAAACTATGTTTAACCCAAATTAAATTTCAATAAAAAATCTAACCCACAAAAAACTAGGGGTACTCCACTTTTCCATGAAACTGACAAGTGAATAATCGTCAGTCCCTCATTACTTTCTATCCATATAAATGATAATCCAAGGACACCCCAATTTGGTATGAGACTAGTCAATTGGATGACCAAGGTCTTAACAAGTATTTAAATGGAAGAAAAATCATACATAGTATTTGAGGGGTTTTAATCTCTTTAGTTTAATATATAAAACATAAATATTAAATATATAACTATTACATCTTATGAAACCATTATATTTTCAAGTTTTATTTTCATTTTTGTTTGCGGACTGTGACGCTTTTTTTGGGAATCCCTTTAGAAACAACCAAATTAATGCCTTGATTCCACATTAATGTTTCCATCTATACAAAAAGTTCAATTCTATGTAAAAAAAAATATAAACAGAAGCAATTCATATTAATACTAATCCAAATGAATTATATTCATAACGTAAATGATTTCATCATGTAAATACATTGAGATATCTGATTCTGAATGACTATATATAAATAATCCTACAATAAAAAATGTCAAACCACATTAACCTTTCAAGACAAGAGATGCATAAAAAAAAATATAGGCGGTCTCCTCTAAGTATCTCTACATAAGGATAATTTAATCAAGATAGAGTTATATTCATGAAAACTATAACAATTAATATTCAGAAACAATGAATAGAAACTATTCTCATGATACTAACTAATATTACAAATTGTGTTCATGTTTGATAAAAAATAAATTTTACGATATCAAACCAAATATGATGTGTTGGGATGTATCTTTTAATTATTTTATTATATAAATCAGAATTTAGCATATTTATATTTCATAAAAATATATAAAACAAGATTATTAATGGAATTTAAAAAATACCCATACAATATTATTTCCTAATCAGTTGACATTAATGAACTATTCAAAAATAAATGATAATTATAAACATTTAATTATTTGTCCACAATATAAACATTTTATATTTATTTCAAAAATCAAAACCTTTATATTGTATATTAAAAAATATATATAGTCTATTTCATCAATTATAAAGATTTTATAATTCACTATCTATTATATAAACAATTTTTATATTATAAATATCAAAAATATTTTAATTCATAAATAATTTTTAAATTAAATATTATGATTTCTAAATATAATATTTATTTATAGATCATTAGGTATACCAATTAATTGGTATAAATTTATTTTAATATATAAAACTATAATATTTGTGAAAAAGATTCATTATTATTTATTTTATTAATTATAAAAAAGTTAGGAGTAATTATTAATTTTATGAAAGCCCTATAAATTAAATATCCTAAAATTCCTTTTATTATGATTTATAATAATTTTATAAACCATAATTCACATTAAAATATAATTTTAAATTTTCTAAAAAACTTCATACCATTATTTAGTGTCCCTACTATGCGTAAGGGTATCCCATTATTATCCAAACATAAAAACCATGTGTAAGAGTACTGATATATTTTTCCCCTGCAAAAAGGTAATATAATTATTAAATTACACATCTCCCTTATGTAAAGGTATTACCCATACAAAAACCCTTATGTGTAAGGGTATTAAATTTATAAAACACATTTTCATACAGGAAATAATGAGGTTACCATTACATGGATATTTTGGGTAAGGGTGTCACATAATGGTAAAGGAAAAACAATGTGTACGAAATTTTGTTACTCTACTGCATAAGGGTACTACCCTTAAAAACACATTTACATAAATTTAAAACATTATATACCCTTCTCTAGACCGTATTTATAATGTTATAACCTATATGTCTCTGACCTTTCTATGGGGAAATCAAATTATCCTTTACTCATTTATTGTAATGATCTATAAAATTCCTCTAATTTTATGAAAATGATTATTTTAATTTTTCATTGAAACCATTTAATTAATGAAATCATAGTTCATAATGAAAATCCCTTTGATTTCACTAATTTGGTTTTTATGATCATCCAATGATTATTTTAAGGGGAAGGAATCCAAAAACAAATTTAGATCTATGTTAAATTATTTAAATGTTAATAAAAATTTAAAATTCGGTATCTAGTAATTAAAAATCACAAAAACCTTTTCTTCTCTTTGGAAGGGAATTCTTGAGTGAAATTCCTTTGATAAGTGAAAAAAGATACCCTACCTCTGACGGAGTAAACCAAAAAATGGTTACGTGCATAATTTCTTAGGATACCATTATTCTGTAGGATTCGTAGTGCCATATAAAAATATATATATAACATTTTAGGGGAATGAGTTTTTAGAAATAGTGTCATACACAACACACCACACACAAGCAATTTGAGGATCTCATATTATTATATAGTTGGATCCCAAGACTAATCTAATTAATTATTTCACAAAACAAGTTTGGTACTATCCAACCATACACCTTGCCAGATCCATGACCTGGCCCGAAGGGAATTATTGATCCGAACAAGCTGGAAACTAGTGCCCAGGTATCAAAAATATAATATGGGAATTATTTCACCAATTAATATAAACATAATAAATAAACCATTATAAACATCACATAACTAATAACTATAGCCAAACGATGTGAAAAAAATTTCAGATTCACGGATTTATAACATTAACATGAACCAAAAGTCCTACAATAGAATATGAACAAAAAATCCCAGAAAACAACATGCAACATGTGGTACCTCACCCTAATGTCACAAAAATCAACACCTGAAAGTAGTAGAGCACTAGAAACAAGATCCACCATCAACACTATGAAAATTTGTTCCTTTACTGAGGTCAACATAACAAAATATATATACACCCAATGTTGTACATAGGTTTTTATCCAAAGCCTAGTAGGATTCCACCCAAAATAAAGAATAACTACTACAACATTAGACGATAAATTAAAATGAATATTTCATCTAAACATTTCAATCCTTATAAACAAAACAATTTTAATGGAAACTTCCTCATGGAAATGCTTTAAAAAAAATTTCTTCAAATAATATTGATTAAAGATAAAGTGTTCAAATGTTCTACAAAATACAGATGGCTAGATTGTCATCACATAAAAATAATTTTATAATATTGCACCAGGGAAATACCAATAAGTAACTAGCTCAAATGGTAACCTATAAACCTTGTATATCAGTAATCAAATACTCCAACCAATACCAACAATATTCTTGAGCTTGCTCTATTAGAGGGGATCCCATCCAAAGGTATAATAGTATGAATTTCCTAATCCAAATCCAACTACATTCCCTTTCATAATCCACTGTATAGGAACACATCCCATGGTCTAGTGGTCGCCAATCATATCTCTTTTTTATTTAGAGTTGTAGTGTTAATCCTACTAGATTAATATGGGCCTCAACCTCTCCAAATTCATAAGCGTGCCAATTATATTTCTCACATATATTCCTATGACTCCCTTTCCTATCAAATTCCATTTCACATATTAGATAAATAATTACTTCCACATACACATTACATACATCATTTACACATAAGTAAATAATCATTTTCACATTTCACATTGATCCAAAGATCTAGATCATATGGAAAACACCATTTTTCATAATCAAAATAACTTCCCATTTCACATGAACACCAAAAAATATTTAGGAATACCTATTTCACTACTTTCAATATATATGAAACCCTTTTGAAAACACAATAAGAAGAGAAAATTAGAAATCCAACCATTTGGATGAGCAAATCCCATTTCGAATTCATACTCACACCAAAACCATTTTATAACTTGCTTCACATCATATTCACAATTAACATACATAATTAAGCTAAAAATCCAATATGAAGAAAATATAATTATATTATAAGAACAAATTTAAATAATATTCTCTTCACATTATTTTGAAAAACACATTGCATACTTTTCACTGATGTCAAAAAACACCTACACAATGAACCACAAAGAGTCACATTAGAAATATAACCAATTTTATTTCAAAAACTAGATTCTATCAAACATTTATCTCACAGACTTTTAATAACTTATTTCTCAGAACAAAAATGATACATTTGACATATTTGATAATACATTGAATAAATACAAATGAATCTAATAATGTTAAATCATGGAACCACCAAACTCATGCATGGAACCTTCCAGAACCCAGATTGAAACCACAAGTACACCACCACGAGAACCAATGAAGGCAATATAATGAAAAATAATAATTATTTCACCATTAATATCAATATCATACCCTCATTAGGTAAAATCACCCACTGGGAAAGAATAAATCAATAATGAGGGATGATAAACACCTTAAGAAGTGATAAATCAAGATAAAATATACTTAAATGATGATTTCAGGGAGAAACAAGGCTAAAACCACCCAAATATTAATGATAAAAGGATCCAAGAAGGCTTGGAATAAGATTCAATGCCTAAAAATCAAGTGTGGGAAGATGATATGTGATTTTAGGATAAAATAAAACTGGGGATGAGACTAATTTTCCACATTATAATGACATGGATAGGTCACACAACTATCCCACATTGTTTTCCAAAAAATACAGTGAATGTGTTTCCAAAACTATGAAATAGGAAGAAGACCAATAGTTAAAAAAAATTGTTTTCCAAAAAGTTTTATATTCATGTGGTATCCACTACCCGAAATTGAAATTGGGTGTGTAGTTTCCTTGGTTATGGTGCCTGTTTCCACAAACTGTGGGCCAACCAGGCTCCTCTTACATTGAGGGACAAAATATTCAATTTTTCATCAAATAATTCTGGATAAATGTAATTATAAATTCAAGAAAAAATAAATGAAATATCACCAAAATTAAAAATCATGGATTTCACAAATCTAACAACCATCAAATATTTCCACCTCAGAAAACCATTCTATGATTTGATAAAAAAAGATAATCAAATACTCTTTCTCAATCCAATATTTCTACTCCCAAGTATCATTCACATCACTATAATGATTCCAATGAACTCAAAACAATATAATATAATTATATAAAAAAAATTAACCCAATAATCTACAATCTTTCTTTTCAAACACAGACTAATCATGCTCTAGTTAAAACACTTCCCAATTCAACACATAAGATAGATCAAGGCTATACTTTTTCAACTATGATGCCAGGAACACGTCGTGATTTTAAATCAACTAAGAGGGAAATATTATCATATGTGCCACCTTACCAATCTGATTAGTAATTTCAAAAGTTATGATGTACTATGTCATTAGTTTTCCTTTCTTTCCAAAATGATGATGACACATGTGACCCAAATCATTCAAAAACACCATGTCCCACATAGAAAAATCCAATGCTCAGCACCTCTTATTGTTATAAGACATATTCCAAATAATCTATGTTAAAAAATGATTCATATCCAACATAAATTTATCATTAATATCATGTACAAGGTTGGGTCCCAATAACTAGGTATCACCCACCTAATCCCAAGACAATGGCAACAGAAACAACCGACCATAAATTAGCTAAACATGGTCTATTCGAAGTGATTATTGGTAACTATTGTTTTATGAAAACTCAGTCAATCCCAAATGCAAATCCCACAAACCTCTTAAATCCAACACCCATTACCAGATTGTGTCTTCCATGATCTGAGTCACTCACTCCATCTAAACAACGTTTTTAAGATGGTATGTCGTAATCAACATGACCTGTGACCCCATCACAATCTAAAGTACTTTCCAAAATTGAGAGATAAAATATGGGTCCATTTCTGAAACAAATACTGATAATACATGATGAAGCTTCAAACCCACCTCTATATACAATCAACCCAAATCATCTATTTTAATGAATCCCTGATCTGAATAAAAGGGTATGATTTGGTCAAATAGTCAATCACTACACAAATTGAATTCCTACCCCAAGGTATAGAAGTTAATCGCACAATAAAATCATTGGAAATATAATTCCACATCAAAGTAAGAATAAGTAGTGGCTGAAGCTAACCAGAGGGTCTTTGGTGCTCTGTTATAACCTACTGATGTATAACACCACAATATAAAGTCAGATATGTCTTGCCTCATGCCTGGCCAACAGAACTTCCAACACATGTCATAGAACATATTGGTGGAACCAGGACAAACAACCCAATTAGATTGGTGGTAATGCTACATCACCACCTTCATCGATGAAATTGACATCATGAATCATCCTCTAATGCAAAATTTTCCCACAAGAGATAATGAAAATTCACAAGACACACCTCTACGATTTAAATACATCATAGAATACTAGAAAAACTCATCACCAGGCTTCTCCAATTTGATCAGTTCCACAATGGAGGGTGTCCGATAAATAGTGACCAAGAACACAACCCCCTCTTTTCCTTTTTATTGGGAAACATTTGAGAAGATATTGCAATAAAATTTCTCACATCATTAGTGTGTTTTCACACATAATGTAGACATTTTCCACTCAGTGCATATTCCACATCATAACCTTTACCTGAGGTATAGAATATAATCTTATTGAACCCTGGAAGGTACTCATCCCAAAGACGTTTCCTTAATTTCAAATACTTTTCATAGAAAATGATGACTAAACTATTATGATATGAATAAACCAAAAGCATCTCCCCAAAAATATAATGGTTCCACATCGTCAAAGATTGCATAACCACTACTAAATCTTGGTCATGGGTTGGGTAATTAATTCAATGTGGTCAGAGTTGGCATAAACCATAATACACCACCTAGTCATCCTACATCAGTACAGGCCCAAGGCCCACACCAGAGGAATCACTATAGACCACATACCCCATTCCATATTATTCCCTGATCAAAACATGGGTTTTGGGAATCCACCTATTTATCTCCTCAGAAGACACATGAAACTATAATATCCATTCAAACTTCACCCCTTTATGGGTTATCACTATCATGGAATAAGAAAGCCGATAGAAATCTCAAACGAACCACCTCTTATACCATAGAATGTCTAAAATTTATCTTATTTCTAAATCATTCTTCATATGTTCCAATTTCATTACTGGACTAATTTTTTCTGGGTCCATTGATACACCACGTTCCAATATAACATGACCAGGAAACTTCCAATCCTTAATGTAGAAGATGAACTAATAAAATACCCCATATAGATGATGAAACTGAAGGGTTCCTTGCAGAATTGTCAAATGTCGCTCTTGTATCTACATCGTCCCATAATAGAGAGAGATTTCATTCATGAATACAACAACAATGTAATTAAGATACTATTTGAGAATCCTTTTTCATAGTCTCCATAAATAAAGTTGGATAATTTTTAACCTAATTTTTTTTTGCAAATACTCAAAATGGTTCCACCAGCTTTGGAATCATATTTTTAGAACATCCGCCTCTCTAATCTTGGAATAGTGATTCCTAGAACACAATTAAATATTAGAAAACCACCATGTCCCCTTAAGAATATCAATATATCCATCAATATGTTGAATAGGTTACATATTCTTGATTGGTACCTTATTCATCATCTGGTAATCAATACATAACTTGAGGGATATAACGTCCTTATTTCAAAAAGGAAATGGGTGGCCCTAGGAGAGATGATCATATGAATGAAACCTTTGTATTCTAAATCATTTGTATTTATCTTTAATTACTTCAAAATGGAGGGGTATATACTATATGAGGGAAGATATATCAGATGAATTACTAGCACTAAATTAATGGGGATATTCAAATCCTACCCTAGGGGGAACCCAATAAATAATATGGAAAACACTTTGGTATCTCATTCACCATAGGAGGAAATCCAACCTCAGGAGCACCAACATATCCCTCTAACTTGGGATATGATATCTGATAAACATGTTTCCCAATTATGGAAGTGAATGTCCAGCACTTCATGGCCAAGAATCTAATTTACATTGAAAAGCATTGTTAATTCCATTAGGAGCTAAAAACTCACTTTTCTTATATAAGAATCATTTTTCACTTGGAAATGAACCATGAAAATCTATACCACCTATTTTTTTAACTATGTCCATTTCCATTAATAGAATATTGTATTCCAGTTTGAACCCTGCCATGGTGAGTGACCAAGACGAACAACTAAAACCCTTCTCTCACTTCTAACCAAGTAGTATTCTAATCTAAACCAAATATGGAATATAATAGGTTGTAAAAAGTAACAAATACACAATATGTGAATAAATAAAATAAAATTTGGAACTAATATCAAATAGGGAAATGGTTAAAGATAGTGCAATATGTATAATACCTAAAATGGTCAGAGGCCCCGCATCTGATTCCACTTGAACTTGTTCCACAACATGATTTTATCTCATCTATGTCTATGAATGAAAACGTTAATTTTATTTCAGCTCTACCCTAAGCTAACACTGACTATAATAACATCAATACCAACTAGTACGAACTCCAAACTATAAAATCACTATCATGGGTAGTTTTGATCAGGTAGACATCACATTGAATTCCACTGATCCTACCCTACTCAGATATGGGGTCACCAACTTGCAAAACTAATATAAGTTCCCCATATATCTTCACTTATATCTAGGTATGGGTGGAGATTAACACCAAAGTTACATGGACACTTCCACCACACATTAATCGTTAATAACTGAACCAACATTTAATTCCACAGATGAAGACATCTGGGATGGATTTCTTAATATACTACCTCCCTTGTTACCTTACTCATCCCTCTTCCTCTTCCTCCTAGAGGAAATGAATCTTCCCACAATTGATTATACTCTATAGAAAACATAAATTCCACTATGATCAATTTCGACCACAATATCATGATCAACCACCTTATCAAAATTGTTCATTTGGAAAAATAATACATGAGATCAGATTTCCAGCCACAAACCCATATCAAAATTCTTATCCTTCAAAAACTCATTGTAAATGATCTTCGGTGTATACTGAACAAACTCTGCAATGTTTTTAGCACAATCCATCATGGTTTAATCTCTATGAAAATGTTCCAAAAACCCCTAGGACATCGACAATGCCAGAACATCAGGACAATCTAGCTAGTTGAATGTAACCTTGAAATCCTTTCAACATATTAGATCATGATTTATAGCTTTCACCACTAAGCCTTTTAAGAACCCGATTATTCTTATTATAGAACAGGTTTCTTCTTTTCCTTTTTCCTCCAGTGTTTTTGTGAACATAAGGAAATTGGGAGAAAATCCCAAATTTTTTCGGTACACGCCGTGTACTTTTTTACACGTCGTGTACTTTGGTCGTGTGGGATGACTACACACGGCGTGTAGTCCTGACGGTGATGAAGGGTGTAAAAACTAACTACATGGTTAGTACATAGTATTTACACACCTTGTAATCAGTCGGTCGGTGAATAGTAATGCAGTGGAAGCAGCTCCTAGTGGAGCGATAGTACATGCTATGTACTCAGGTATACACAATGTGTACTCATGTCGACAGATTAACTGTTCAGACTTGAAAAGTAGGCACCAGAGAAACAATTATAAAAATGAAAATTACACATCATGTACATTATAGTACACACCTTGTATTTTGTTGTTTCTACTTAAATGGGGAGTAGCCTCCTCATTTGGCAGAGGAGGCAGTGGATGCGTTTGGAGAACTAGGAGATAAGGTCGGAGGAAGGAAGAGCACCTGACCGCACACTGAGAATCGTATTCTTCCGTTGTCGATCATGTTATGACCGCACGGGTAAGTATGTTCCTCCCATTGGGTTTTTTCCTTCCAATTATTTTTTTCATGGGATTTTATTTGAGTTTGAACGTGTAGTCATTTATCCTTGATCTACACTGTTCTCGGATATTTTGGGAGGCATCGTTCGCGCATATCGATCAGTGGAGATAGAGGTAAGTGGTTTGATGTTTAATTAAATCTATCATGTTATTTTTTTGTACTGTTTTTCTACGCTCCCATGTTTGGGGTGTTGTATGGCGGAGGCCTTTAGTAAATAAATTCCCATAATTGTATTGGTAATTTAATGAATATTTATAAACTGCAGTCTGAGATCATTTCATGGATCCTGGGCCACCCCATGGGTGCGGTCCATTATTTATCCATTTGGAAAGGATACCCGAGGGTATTCCATGATTATAGCATGCTTTGAGTTTTCTTGAGAGGAAATTTCTTTAAATTCCCTTCTTATGTGTTGGGCTTGGCCCGGTTACTTGCTTAGCCTAAAGGAAGTGTTTTATTTAGCCTGAGGGAAAGGTTATATTCTGAATGAGGGTAAGTGTTTCATTTAGACTCAGGGAAATGTTTCATATGCCTAAGGGCAGTTTCTTCCATGCCTGAGGGCAATATCTCATATTCCTGAGGGAAATATTCAGTATGTTGAGGGAAATCACCAGAGGGTTTTGATTCTGATTAGCCTGAAGGCATTGTTTTTATTAGCTTGAAGGCATGGTTCTGATTACCTGAGGGTAAGGTTTTTCACGTATGAGGACTCTGTTTACTTTGAATATTAATTATGGTTATTTTACATGTTATACATACCAAGATAATGTAAGGCTTGGTATAGTTTTACCTTGTATTTATTAGACAACTGGTGGTAGTTTGGTTGCGGCACTATATTAGATATTGTCGGCTGAGGATGGGTCTTGGAAACTAACAATTCAATTATAGTGAATTGTTAAATAATAATTCAATGGAAATATAACTGGTATAAACTTATAATTTTTAGTACCTCATGGTTTACATCATTTCATTACTGCACAATTCGGATGCACAAACTCACTGACAGTTAGGCATGGTCCTTTAGTGGTTGCCGACTAGGATTTATATCTCACACCATATTTTGGTCATGTCTTGGGCCTAGACAGATTATATTGATGCAGGTGTAGATAAGGGAAAGGGCCCCTATATAAGGACTTGATGTTGTAGAGGAGTAAGAGAGGATGGGACTAAACTTAGGCTCGTGATAATGATGTGTTCCTACTACGTTGTTTTATTTTTCTTGTTGTATTTTTCCCTTCTATTGTATTGTTTCAGATCGCATTGTATCCAATTTTGGCTGCTTTCTTAGACTTAGGGACATATTTATTAATTATATATGACTATTTTTCATTTTCATTACTTCAGTACTGTGTCCATTTCAGCATTGGTATTTTTTACTGCTTCCACTTTTGTATGCTTTTATTTTGATCTATTGCATTACACTTTGACAAATGAGGGAATAGTTTCCCAACTATCCAAACAAAGGACTTGGTTCTAGTTAGCAGCCTCTGGTATTTGGGGAAATGCTCTTGAGTTCATGGGACCAACCGGGTTTGGGGAACCCATTGAGTGGCACCCAGATCCGGGATGTTACAAAGGGGTATTAGAGGCATGTTTCTCTTTTCTCTAAGATATTTTATTATTTGGCAATGAAGAAAATTGATAGATTGTTAAGGGGTTTGGTAATAAATGTTCCCAAGAGTAGCTACCATGTGTATAGGTAAATACCAGATTACCTCGAATTAAATTGTGATTTTTTGTTTATGATTGTTACAATTGATTTGATTTCCACCATTGTGTGGTGCAATTATTGTGTTCTATATATATTTATATAACTGGGTTGTATTTTAGTTGCAACCCGATGAGATTAGGGTATTACATCCCATGTATCATTTAGGAAAATGTTAGAATCACATGCCATGCATATTTTACATGCCATATTGGTGCATTTTAAATTTCATGTTGTTGTGATAGATGTTGTGCTAGAAATGGCATGCTGTTTTGATAGATTCCTTGATAAAATACCTGCTATTTGAGAGGGTATTATTATGTATGGTTCTGGGAATGAATGCAAAACATTGGTATTTGAGGAGTATGGGACCTCTTAAACTGGAATTTGGTGGATCATCGACTTTTTACCCTGTTATAACCTTCATAGGATGCCTAGATTTGATTCGTAGGGAGTATGGGCCCTCCTGGATCAGAATTTAGCACTTAGGTGTTGGTTTTAGTGTTTTTCGAGGTTCTGGATTAGTTTCTAAGTCTTATTATACACAAAAGCCCTGAATACATGTTGTGTAGTTTTTATTACATGTCGTTTAATCATCTTCTTGGGAAGAAATGGAAAATAATTAAGTTTACGTCGTGTACCGCAAGTACACGTCTTGTAGTTTCTGACCATGTCATAGGTCGTGTGAGTAGAAACACGAGTTGGGAAAAGTCTTAATGTACACGCTATGTACCGAGTGCTCACATCATGTCATGTGGACCATGTGACCGCCCGTGTAACTAACTACACATATTGATAAATTCTTCATTTACACAAACCGTGTCAATGACGAAAACGTAGTGTAGTTTGACCTTGGGATCTTTCCATGTAACAAACAATCACGGTTCAGTGATACCACTTCAAAAACACACCGTGTACCTAAGGGACACGTTGTTTAGTCTTGACCGGTAAAAGGCCAGGTGGACTTGGCCATGTGGCTAGGAAATTGGTGTGGGGTACATGCCGTGTGCGGGTGTAACACACCATGTAAGGTCATCCATGTAACCGGCCATGTCACTAACAAATACGAGTAGTTATAATCTAAGTAGTACACACCGATTCTCTCTGGAACAAACCATGTAGTCTGAGCTGTGTACCCAGCCTGGTGTGTGGACAACACAGGCCAGTGTAGCTCGTTTAGTACGCACCATGTAGATCATATACACGCCATGTAGTCTCGTTCAAAAGAGAGTTGTGTGGCAAAGCCATGTCGAAGCACTCAATAAGGGGATGAAAATTCATGTACACGCCATATGTGTGGACAACACGCCGTGTGTTTGGGGTGTTACACGACCAATTTGGGCAGAGTACATGCTATGTGGAAGATTTTATAGAACATGTCATGTAGTGATTATACATTCCATGTAGTATTGTTTTGAAAAACATGAATGTTTCCTTTGTCTTGTTACCTTCTTACACTCCTTGTTTCATTCCTTTATGATCTTAATTTGAGGCACGTTTGACCTTGTAGATTCATGTGGCTGAGATGAACTCGAGTTGTTCTCCATGAAAGAGGCAAAGTGTATACTCAAGATATAGTAGGCCATAGGATACAAACGGATCGTCCAGCAGTGCAAGATGTGGTTTCAGCCATTATACTAGACATAGGCGAGGAGGCGCAGTTCCGTAAAGGCTTCATACTGTTTATTTAGACCTTCATTGGACCACCATCGACTGCCAAATCTATGGAAGAGCTGACACGTATATTCTAGCAGTAGCATCCGCCTACATTTTCAGGTGATGGCGGACCACATAATGTGGAGTTTGGCTGGGTTCTGTGTTGGAAATTGTTATGCATTTGGAGATGCCTCCAGAGAGGAGGGTCAAGCTCGCTACATACATGATGTGTGATTCTTCCAAGAGGAGGTGGGATATTATCACCCAGACTGAGCATCCTAGAGACATGGTGTGGGAATATTTTCATCAAGTCGTCTATGACTTCTTATTTCCTAAGACATTGAGGGAAGATAATCTCGAGAGTTCATGAATCTATAGGAGGGCGCCATGTCATTGAGGGACTATTCATCCTCCTTCAATGAGCTACAACAATACGATCATGTTCTAGTTGGAGATGAGGCATTGAAGGATCAATGCTTTGAGGATGGTCTTCAGTATGAAATCAAAGTGCAGGTGAATGTTTTCAGGCTCCCATAGTGCATTCTATTGTGAACCAGGCACTGATTACTGAGAGGAACCTACAGGAAGCTATTGGTGCATGCTAGGGTAGTTGGGCACCATTTTCTGGTACTATTTATACCGGTAAGAGGAAGAGGCAGATGGATTTCTCTCATGGGGGCAGTACTATCCAGATGAATTCTTCTGGTGGCCCAGTAGTGTGCGACCAGTGTGCTAAAGAGGGGCATAATAGATCTCAGTGTCCACATGACCCAGTGGATTGTTGAGTATGCAGAAAGATTGATCATCTACAGTGATTTTGTAGGACGTTTCCACAAGTGACTAGTGAGAGGGGTACTGTACAGACTCTACGTGCGGGAGTAGGGCCAACAGCTTCTTACCAGTCCAGAAATTGGAATTCGTCAGAACAGTCAGGACAAGGTGGTGGTAGTGGCTGTGGTAGCTAGACACCAAGATCTCCGAGACAGTAGGTCAGGTAAGCTCAAGGTATCGAGGCTGTGTCATAGGGTCGCGACACTGGGTAGGCATATGTAGAGAAACTGACCTAGAAGAAGCAGGATACCAGACCATCTACTGTCAGAGGTATTATTCTAGTTTCTTTTATATTGTCTTCTGTAATTTTCAATACCGGGGCTACACATTTCTTTATATATGTTCCCGTTGTGGAGAGCCTTGGGCTCTGTGATTCTTTCTCTTTTGTTATTATGACACCAGACACTCGGTTGGGGACTAGAACTGTAGGTGTTCATTAGTACAAAGAGTGCCCCTAGAGGTTGGTAGGTGTCACTTTCTATGGTACCTCTATATATTAGATATGATGAGCTATGATGTCATTCCATGTATGGACTGGTTAGTACCCTTTCAAGCCTTTGTAGATTTCTATCATCATAGGGTGAGTATCACGTCACCATAGGGTGGAGAGTTTCTATTCAATGGCAAATGGGATGTCCTGGCGAGCCAAGCTGGACCCGAGCATCATAGGCATGGTGGAGTGACATCCCAGATTGCACGTTTGTATTTGGATGACCAGGGAAATTATCAAAAGGATTTCCCTCTAGTGGTTGATCATTTCAGGGATGTTTTCCTGGAAAACTTTTCAGGTCTACCTCCAGAGTGACTGGTGTATTTCTCTATTTATCTTGTGCCAGGAGTGGTACATGTGTCTATTCTTCCTTATAGTATGGCTACACTAGAGTTACATGAGCTCAAGAGGTAGTTGGATGAGTTGTAGGCAAAGAGTTTCATCTGACCCAGTACTTCTCCATGGGGTTACACTGTCCTGTTTGCTAATATGGCACACAGTACCAGTAGACTATGCATGGATTATCGAAAGTTGAACCATTTCAAGGTCAATAACCAGTATCCCTTTCCAATGATTGATGATCTTTTTTATCAACCTCGAGGATCACGATTTTTCTCAATGATTGACTTGGGTTCCGGATATCATCAGTTACACGTTAGACCATCAGACATACACCTTATAGATTTTTCGAGTAGATATGGTCTATACGATTACTTGGTCATGCCGTATGGACTTGAGAATGCGCCATCAGTTTTCAAGGATCTGATGAATTGTGTGTTCCACCCTTATCTAGATTCTTTTGTGGTATTCCTCTTGGACGATATCTTGGGGTACTCTCATACTCGACAAGATCATGATAACCATATTGATATCGTTCAGAGTACACTGAGAGAGAATAATTTGTATATTAAGCTTACAAAGTTCCACTTTTGGATGGACCAGATTCACTTCTTGGGTCATATCATCTTAGAGGTAAGAGTTTCATTATACCAAAAGAAAGTGAGAGTGGTAGTTTCATGGGAGAATCCTAAGAATGTGTTTGAAATATAGAGTCTCTTAGGGCTGGATGGTAACTAAATTCACTGTATACATGACTTCCCCAACATAGAAGTGATGTTGATGGGTGTGACTTTGAAGGGTGTGATGTTCGTTTGGTCAGAATCTTGTGAGAAAGCCATTCAAGAGCTGAAGGGATGGTAGACATCAGCACCTGTTCTGATACTTCTAGAACAATGGAAGTTCTATATAGTTTACTATGATGCATCAGGTATAGGGATGTGATCAGTATTGATGTAGATTGATCACTTAGTTGCATATGGGTATATCCAGTTGACGCCACAGGAGAGGAATTACCCAACACATGATCTCAAGTTGGTTGTCCTTGTTCATTTGTTATGCTGTTGGAGACATTATCTCTTGGGGAACATTTTTTGGTGTTTATGGACTACAAAAGTATGAAATAGATCTTTACCCATCACAACTTTAATCTAAGATAATGAAGGTGGGTTCGATACCTTTAGTCCTTCGACTTTGAGCTTTCCTAAACACCTAGTAAGGGAAATGTTGTAGCTAATGCACTGAGAAGGAGGACATAGATACAGGCAGTTAAGGAGGCCAGTGGAGAGTGGTAGCTTATGGCTTTGTTCTCTAAGATGCATTTGGAGGTGCAAGATAGTCATGGGGAAGCCTATCTTTCATTCTTAGCTATGACTTATGCCATCTGGGATAGAGTTGTGATGAGACAGCTATCTGATTCGAAAGGCCTAGTTCTATGGGTGTCGGTGGCAAGTGAGGACCCTCCTCCCATTTAGATTATATGCAATGATGAGGTACTGCGTATCCACGGACGAGTGTGGGTTCTAGAGGATATACATGAGGAGATGATGCATGATTTTTCTCCTCCAGCTTGGCCAGTGCACCACGGAGTTACCAAAATGTGCCTTGACTTGAGACCTCAGTATTGGTGGTCAGGTATGAAAAAAGAGATAAATGGTTTTGTTACATGATGTTCCACCTGCCAACAGGTGAAGACGGAGCATCAGATGCCAGCCGGACTGTTACAGCACTTACACATTTTGGAGTAGAAATGGGATAATGTCATGATGGATTTTGTGACTTGGTTTCCAAGGTCACCTCAAGGCAATGATGTCGTGTTGGTTGGTGTGGACAGACGTATGAAGGTAGCTCACTTTTTTTGATCAAGGAGACCTTTGGTGTTGACAAGATCTGAAAGATTTTCATATGAGAGGTATTATGTCTTCATGGGGTCCCTCTTTCTATCTAGTCAAATATGGATTCCCACTTTATGTCTCATTTTTGGAAAAGTGTTTAGAGGGAACTAGGTACACATGTGATTCTAAGCACAACTTACCACCCTTAGAACAATGGCCAGTCAGAGTGTACGATACAAGTGTATCAGGACTTGTTGTGAGCATGCATCATGGACATTGGGGGATCATGGGAAAATCACATACCCCTGGTTGAGTTATCCTAAAATAATAGTTTTTAGGAAACTATTGAGATGGCCCCTTATGAAGCCTTATATGGTAGGATATGCCAATCACTGGTGTGCTTGTTGGAGTTAGGTGAGGAAAAATTACTTGGATGACGTCTTCTGTAGGATACTTCAGAGCAGGTCCAGTTGATATAGAAGCAGATGGCTGATGAAATGTCTTGTCATAAATCTTATGATGATCACCGCAGATGACGCTTGGAGTTCATGGTCGGGGATAAAGTTTTCTTAAGTGTTTCATCTAGGTTGGGACAAGGGAGGATCAAAAGACTGGGTAAAATTTCACTATGGTATGTGGGGCCATTCTATGTTATGGAGAGAGTCGGGCTGGTTTCCTATCGGTTTCTGTTACCACAGTGGTACCGGGACATCCACGACATCTTCCAAATATATCATCTGCACTGTTATAACTCAGACTCGTCTCACATCATTCAGCCTGAGGAGGTTGAGCATAAGTAGGATTCATACCTTTAGGAGCATCCAATTCATATTGGTGATAGGGGAACAAAGGTTCTCCGAGGCTAGTAAGTTCCTCTTATACAGGTTCTATGGTAGCATGGTCGAGTGCAGGACGCTACCTAGGAGCGGGAGACCAATGTCTATGCGCAGTAGACAGAGTTGTTCTGAGATTTATATTCACTACCCTTGGATGGGCAATTTGGGGACGAATTACATTAAGGGGGGAAGTTTGTAAGAACCTGGTTCTTATTATTTATGCACAAGTTTCTTATTTTCTCTTTCCATAAGTGTATTTGAAAAAATATGGATAATGGGGAAAAATCCCAAATTGTTTGGGTACACGCCATGTACTTTTCCACACACCTCTAGAATCATCTCAGAGAACAAGGCCATAATCTTCCACTCAACACTGGCCTCCTACACTGCTTGTATCTGAGTCTTCCTGCTCAGTGCATCGGCTACTGCATTACCTTTACGAGGTCTATAGGCAAGCTCAAAATCGAAGGACTGTAGGTACTTGACCCACCTTCTCTGCCTCAGATTTAGGTCATGCTGAGTAAAGAT
Source organism: Viscum album (assembly GCA_963277665.1). Taxonomy (NCBI): domain Eukaryota; kingdom Viridiplantae; phylum Streptophyta; class Magnoliopsida; order Santalales; family Viscaceae; genus Viscum; species Viscum album. Next base: position 138,941,868 of record OY728131.1, read on the forward strand.
ATACTTGAGGCTTTTGTGGCTGGTAAAAACCACAAAATTCTCTCCCAATAGATAATGTATCCAACAGCACAACGCATGCACAACTGCATCCACCTCGAGATCATGTGTCGGGTAATTCCTCTCATGTGGCCTCAACTGCCGAGACCCGTACGCCACAACTCAGTTGCCCTGCATCAAAACGGCTCCCAGCCCAATCCCTGATGCATCACAATAAACTGTATAGCTCTTCCCCTGCTCCGGGAGTATTAGGATCGGTGCTAATTTCAACCTTCCCTTCAGGTCCTGAAAAGCTGTCTTGCAAGCTTCTGACCAAACGAACTTCACACCCTTCTTATTAAGACCTGTCAATGGTGATGCTAAGTGGTAGAAGTCCTATATGAAGCGCCCGTAGTAACCAGCCATCCCTAAGAAACTACGTATCTCAAACACGTTCTTGGGCTACTCCTAGGAAACTACTTCTCTCACCTTCTCTGGGTCTGCTGCAACTCCTGCCTCTGAGATGATATGACCAAAGAAGTGAATCTAGTCCATCCAAAAGTGGCACTTCGAGAGCTTATCATATAGGCGATGCTCTCTCAGTGTACTCAATACGATCTCAATATGGGTGGCATGGTCATGTCGAGTGTGATAGTGCACCAAGATGTCGTCCATGAATACTACCACAAATGAATCAAGATATGGATGGAACACACGATTCATCAGAGCCATGAAAACTGCTGGTGCATTTGTGAGTCTGAACAGCATAACCGTATACTCATATAGACTATACCAACTCTGAAAAGATGTAAGCGGTATATCTGATCGTCTAACGTGAAGCTGATGATATCCGAATCTCAAGTCAATCATCGAGAACACTCGTGCTCCACAAAGCAGATCAAATAGATCATCTATCCTCGGCAAGGGATATCAGTTCTTAACCATCAACTGGTTCATCTTCCGAAAATCCACACAAAGTCTAAGGGTACCATCTGCCTTCTTCGCAAAAAGGATAGGAGAATCCCAAGGAGATATACTGGGTCGGATAAAGCCCTTTGCCTCTAACTCCTCTAACTGCCTCTTGAGCTCCTGAAACTCAGGCGTGGCCATCCTATAAGGATGAATGGACACCGGTGCAGCTCCTAGCACTAGATCGATAGAGAAATACACCTCGCGCACTGGAGGTAGACCTGAAAACTCATCTGAGAAGACATCCCTGAAACGATCAACAAATGGAGGGAAATACATCTGACAAGTCCCCCGGTCATCTAGATATAAGCTTGCAATCTGGGTTGTGACTCCAACTCACCCATGATGCTCTAGTCCAGCTCAACTCGCCTGAACATCCCACTTGACCTTGTATAGAAACTCCCCACCCTCGGATGACGTGAAATGCACCCTGCGACAGTAGCAGTCTACAAAGGCTCGAAAGGGAACCAACCAGTCCATCCCGAGAATGATGTCATAGCTCGTCATCTCGAGGACATAGAGGTCCCAATTTAAGTGACACCCACCAACCTCAAGGGGGAAATCCCTCCACTGACGCACACCAACCGTTCTAGTCCCCAACGTAGTTTCTAGCGTCAAGATATCAGAAGAAGTAGAAACACTGATCCCAAGGCTCTCCACAACGGGTATAGATATAAAAATATGTGTAGCACTCGTATCATGAAATACTGAAGACAAGACAGAAGCTACTAGGATAGTATCTCTGACTGTAGAAGGTCCATGATCCAGCTCATACTGGGTCTGTTGCACCGCATATGCATGCCCAGTGCCGCGGCCCTGCGACACAGCCTGGCTACCATGAGCGGTCCCGCCTTGCTGCCTCTGCGATCCTAGTGTCTGGATACCATGTCCATGACCACCATCTCTGCCTGCACGCCCTGACGTGTTCCAGTTCCTAGACTGGTAAGAAGCCACTGGTCCTGCTCCCGCATGCGGAGTCTTCACAGAACCCCTCTCACTAGACAATGGTAGAAACTCCCTAAAAAAGTGTTGCGGATGACCCATCTTACTGTAAGCTCGACACTCCATTATGTCTCGTGGACACTGCAGCCTCTTATGCCCCTCTCTTCCACACTGGGAGCACCTGACCGGTCCACCTGAAGAAACTACCTGGCTGGTACTGCCGCCCTGAGAGAAGTCCATCTGTCTCTTCCTCTTTCCATTAGAAATAGTACCAGTAACTAGTGCTGAACCGCCCTGGACCACAACACTTGATTCCCATAGGTTTCTCTCTGTAATTAGCGCCTGATTCACAATCGCGTGTATAGTAGGAAACCTGAAAACATTTACCAATGCTCAGATGTCATACTGAAGTCCATCCTCAACATGTCTGGATCTCAGCATCTCATCACCCACCAGCACGGGTGAAAAACACTGATGCTCCGTAAAACGAGCAGAATAGTCCATCACCGACATAGCACCCTGCTACAGATTCTTGAACTCTCGAGCTCTATCTTCCCTCATCGTCTCGGGAAATAAGAAGTCATAGAAGACTACCTGAAAATCTTCCCATGCCATGTCCCTGTGATGCTCTGACTGGGTGGTAACATCCGACCACCTCTTGGCGGAATCACGCAGCATGTAAGTTCCGAGCTTGACCATCCGACCTGGAGGCGTATCCAGATGCTCGAAAATAGTCTTCATCGATCCTAGCCAAGACACTACAGCCTGTGGTCTGCCATCCCTTAAAAACGTAGGCGGATTCTTCTGCTGAAAGATACGCTTCAGCTCGGCCATAGATGTGGCAGCCTGTGGTGCTCCCTGAAAGGTCTGCATGAACCGCAATCGGCCTTCAGGGAACTGCGCCTCCACGACTGTGTCTGGTATAACAGTTGGTGCCGCATCTGGCTCTACTGGTTGATCAAATGGTAGCCCATGGCCCACCATCTCCGGAGTATAATCTCCACCACTCTATTGGAGAAAAACTCGTGGTCGTCTATGCGGCATGACTCTACAAGGTCAAAAACACAACTCAGATTCACAATTATTAACACTGAAACAAAGGAACCACAAAAGAACAAGAGGAAGAAGGCCTTTCATAATTTTCAAAACAAGACTACATGGCATGTACACTGACTACATGGCGTGTACTTGACTTAATATCCCATGAAAGGGTCCTTCTACACGGCTAAGACACACATCTTCCATTAAACAAAACTACATGGCATGTATAATATCTACACAGCATGAACGATGTTATTTTCCAACTGCCCGTGTCGTCTGTGACACGGCCGACTACTCGGTTTAACACTAAACGGCGTGTTACACCCGCACACGGCGTGTACACCTTCCCATTTCCCAGCAACACGGATAACTTCACATAGTCTATCCTCAGACAAGACTACACGGCGCGTCCCACAGGTACACTGTGTGTTCAGGGAGAGGTGACACCAGCCCGTGTTGTTATTACACGGTTGAGTCCCCAGGTCACATTACATGGCGTGTCTATAACTTACACAGTGTGTTCTGTAAAGGAGTTCACCGACATGTGTTGTTAGTTACACGGCCGGACTCCGGGTTGCACAACACGACGTGCATAAAAACTTCACGGTGTGTTTTACCCAAGCCCTTCCCTACCTCGTGTCTCCACCCACACGGTTTGTCACACGGGAAGAGACTACACGGCGTGTACTCGGGGTACACAGTGTGTACTCAAAAAGTTCATTTTTCTTCCCAAACAGAAGAACACACACGTCATGTATGAGGTCCTACACTACGTGTATTCTGGGTTTTCTAGACAGTATGCCCCTGAAACTTCCCCAAAACCTAGAAAATATAGAAACACAACACCCAAGTGTCAAATTCTGACCTGTGGGGGCCCATACACCCCACGAATCATATTTTGACATTTTATTTGTGTTATAACCAATAAAAGTCAATGATCCACCAAATTTCGGTCATTGGGGGCCCATACTCCCCAAAAACCAAAGTTTGGCGTCCATCCTATAAACAAGCTCAACCAAATAGGCAGGTATTTATCAAACAGCTATCACAACAGCATGATTTCTTAGCACATCAACTATCACAACAACATGCAAATTCTAATGCACCTACATGGCATGGAAACTATGTATGAAATGTGATTTCTAGCATGTGCCTATATGATGCATGAGATGACATACCCTCATCCCATCAGGTTGCAACTAAATAGAACCCAATGATAAAATATAAACAGTACAATCCAAGTGCGTCACCCAACGGTGAAAACATATCAACCGTAAAATTGCAATATCAAAATAATGAAAAATACATGGTAGACTGGCTTTTCCCTATACATGGTTTAGCTACGCCCAGGAATAGAATATTACCAACTATCATTTTGTCATATCCCTGACTAAGGCTCCAAATTGTTTGTCAACAAAATGAAACCCCCTCTGATACCACTTTGTAACGTCCCGGACCCGGGTGCCATGAAACGGGTGCCCTGAGCACTGTTCGCCATGTGACCTCAAGCGTTTTTCCCCAAACGTCATAGGCTGCTAACTAGCAGTGAGGGCACAGGTCTAGTAGTGGGGAAACTATGCCCTCATTTATCAAAGTGTAGCACAGCGGAATACCAAAATAAAAATACAACAAACAGCGGAAGCAGTAAACATACAAAACTGAAATAACTATAGCAGTGGATATAACCAACAGTATATAAGTGATGATGCTACTTGTTTCATGTTCTCAGAAAACTGCCAGAACATGTTATACATCATTTCCGTACAGCAGAAAACAGAGTACTGCAAAACAAGAAAAACAGCTAGCAGCGGCATCGCGAGCCTAGACTCGGTCTCATGCCCTCCTACTCCTCAGCAACAGTCAAGTACCTGTATAGGGACTCTTGCCCCTATCTACACCTGTAGAAATGTAATCAGTTTGGGCTGAAAAGCGTGACCAAAATAGGGTGTGAGAAATATATCTCAGTAGGCACACACCAAAAGCATGTGCCCAACTGCGTGTAAGCATGCAACAACAGTGTGCAGTAGTAAAATGCAATAAAGTAATCAGTACTCAAAAGTAACTAATTAACAGTTATATTGCAATTTCATTATCCATTTAATCCATTTAAATATTACAAACCACCACAGTGCATTTCTATGTAAACATTCCATGTCCTCAGACAAACAAATCCTTACCCTTAGGTAATCAGACTCCAACCCGCAGGTATAGCCCTCAGGCGTAACAGAAATTGCCCTCAGGCGTAGGAAGTGTCGCCCTCAGGCACAGAAGTCAAGCCCTCATGCACGAAAGGTTTCCCTCATGCGGAAATAACTACAGCCCTCAGGATAAATAGTGCAGTTCCCTCAGGCTAATCACAACAACTCCCTCAGGCTAAATACAAAAACGCCCTCAGGCTAAACAGGTAACCAGGCCATTACCAACAGGTAAACAAGTAGTAACAAGAAATTACTCTCAAGGACATTCTATAATTACTACCTTGAAGGCATACCCTTGGGTATCCTTTCCAAACGGCTAAAAAGAGAAACACACCCCGGGGGTGGTTCCAGATCCAAGAAACGATCCCAACCAGCATTATACTCGAACGCTGATTCCAGAAACACCGAAGAACGGCATAGATCTGACGAAGAACAAAACTCATTCAAATGTAAATAACTTATGTTAGGAGAAGAATTGGCAAGAACGGTACCAGGATAGGAGAGGTATTACCCGTGCGGTTCCAACGAAATCATCCGAAGCCGAAGCAGATTCCAGATGAACGCCCGGTGGATCATCAATGATATGGCCTCCTCCTTTGGCTCCAAAATGGGTCAAGTGCTTCCACTGCCAACTAAGGAGGCTACTTCCTGTTTTAAGCTGAAAAAAAGTACACGACATGTACTTATGAGTACACGGCGTGCACTCCTTTCATTTAACTCTTCATTTGGCGGCACCGCCACACTGTTCATCCGTCGACAAGAGTACACAGCATGTACTCTCGAGTACATGGTGTGTACTGTCGCCCAGCTGGCGGCGACACCACCTCCTTTCTGTTTAAGCCTGCCGACTGACTACAGGGCATGTAAGGCACCATTACACAGCGTGTAGTGGTTCCTACACCCTTCGTCACTGGCATGTCTACACGCCCCGTGTACTCATCCCAACACAGACAAAAGTACATGGAGTGTGGATAAAGTACACGACGTGTTGTTCCAAAATTCAGGATTTTCCCCCATTTTCCATATTTTTTAAAAAACACTCAAGGAAATGGAAAAGAAGAATCCCGTACCTCTTAAATAAGAACTGGGTTCTTACATGTTAGAGTTTTACAAATGAGGGCATAGTTTCTTCACTATTAGACCTAGGCCCTTGCTGCTAGTCAGCAGCCTCTGGATTTTCGGTAAATGTGCTTGAGGTCATGTGGCCAACCGGGTTCGGGGCACTTGTTGAGTGGCACTCATATCTGGGACTTTACAAGTCCCACCACTTCTGATTGGGTCCTTTTAATATGAACAAATAACATTTCACCCTGACCTCCTCAACAATATCAAGAGACTCAAAAATCCTCCCTTTTTTGAAGACACTACACTGCATCCTAAGATTCTATACTACCTGATAAATAAAGAGGCGTATAAATGAGGAAATCTTGACCGTTTTTGATTCAATTAGATGATTTAGCTTCTCTAACTTGATCAGGACATGATCCCTCTCCTTGGACACAATTTTGGACAGCGTTAACCACTACATTCACTAACCTCTAATCAATTTGTGATGGATAACCCTTTTGAGAATCTTCCTTAAGTATCGTAGGAAGTATTTGGGGGAGGGATATTTCTATAACAAGATATAACCAAAAGGAATACCATTAACACAACCATCAGTGAATGTTCTGAAAACTTTCTGCAACAAAATCAAATCTAAACACTTCTATAAACTAAACTTAACCAAATCCATAAAAATAATAAGACCATCCAAACCACTCTACCCCAACCAAATGTCCATATACAGTTTGTACCATGTACATATCACCTAAATGATAAGTGAAACCAAGTCCTGACATACCCATGTGAATTGATTTATGTTATGTGGATTATTGACTAGAAACCCCACTCTCAACCAAAACCACAATCCCCAAAAATACTATCCCCATTTTATCCAGAATCATCATAGATAATTGACCCAAATTGGGGAAACACACTCTAATTCCATGTTTTCATGAACCAATCCATATTTTCATCCAACACAACACCTCTCCTAATCCATGGATTGGCCCAAAGGGCATTACTAATTCCCATAGGCTAGAAACTAGTGTCTGGGTATCATCAGAAGTCTTTGGGAAATTAAAACATTAATATAACCATAGAAAAATTAAAGAAATTCACATCACATAACTAATAAACCAAACCACAGAAGGCACAAATTTTTTTATATTCATGGTATTACAACATTACCGAATACAAAAAGTACTAAAATAGAAATGTAATAACAAAACTATCCAAAAAACCTCTATGGAATATGAGGGACATCACCATCAATCCAATGTGATCAAGACCTACAGTTAGTGGAACACTAGAAACCAAATCCACCATCACAACCATGATAAATCTTTCCTTTATCTAGTACATACATAAGAAAGACTACACACACCCAAATGTGTTTGTGGTTGTGATCCAAAGACCAGTTGGATTCCACCCAAAAGAAAGATTCCATATCACATCATTAGAGAATAAATTTACACACCCATTTTCATATGAACATTTGAAATCTTATCATGAAAACATTTTTATTGGAAAATTTTTCAATTAAACACTTTTTTTAAAAAAAAAATTCTCAAATCAGAATGGTTGAAATTAATGTAAACACATGGTCTACTATTTACCGATGGCTAGAAACAAATAACATAAGAATCGTGTCACAAGGTCGTACCATTCGAAATCCCAATATATATCAAGCTCTAATGGGACCCCATAAACCGTGTACCATCCATTGCAAATCCCCCGACCAATACCAACAATGTTCTTGTACCATGTCAGTCAAAATTTTGTGTCATCGATCCCTACATTTCATAATTAAATTTACATTGGTTTTACCTTAATTTTAGGACAGTATGACATCATTTTCCTTGTTTTGACCATTCCATGCATATTTTAGTGTTTTAAAATAATAAAAATGTGTTTATAACCATACTGGGAAAACCATCATTTTGAACTCCATTTACTTGGTTCCTATATTTCAAAATTAAATAGACTATTATTATACTGTAATTTTCCTTTTTTGAACATTCCACACATGTTTTAGTGTTTTAAAATGCTAAAAACAGACTTACCTCCCTAAGAGGAAATAAGGCATTCAGAATGATGTGTCGCTAGTTCCTATATTTCTAGATTTATGCTCATTTTATATTTATATCAAGACAACATGATATCATTCTATTGGGTTTTACTACTCCATGTAGATTTCAGTGTTTTAAAACATTAAAAATGGGTTTACTTATATAACATGAAAAACTATCATTCAGAATGACATTCAGTCGATTCCCACATTTCAAAATTAAATCTACGATCAAACCCCTGATTTTAGGACAATACAACATCATTTTCTAGGTTTTTATTATTTTATACACGTTTATGGGATTCAAAACACTAAAAACACAATTACAACAATAACATGAAACTTTTCTTTCAGAATGATGTGTTCCTAGTTCCTACATTTCAAAAATAAATCTATAGTGGTTTTTATATGAATTTTTTACAATATAATAGTATTTTCCTATTTTTGACCCTTACAAAAGAATTTATGTGTTTTAAGAAACTAGAAATATATTATTTCCATAATTGGAAAAACATAATTTAAAATGAAGTGTCATCAGTTACTACATATCTATTTTAAATCTATGGTGGTTTTCATCTCATTTGAAATAAATATGACATGTATTTCTTTTTTTTTCAATTCCACAAACGTTTAAGCGTTTTAAAACACTAAAAACATGTTTACAAGAATTACAAGAAAACCATCATTCAGAATGATTATTCTACAATTCCAGTATTTTGATATTAAAAGTACTGTGGTTTTCCCCTATATTCAAGGAAATTCTATATCATTTTCTATGTTCCGAACATTCCATTGACCTTTTAGTGTTTTAAAACACTAAAGGCAACATTTCAACCATAATGGGAAAATTATCATTCAAATTAATGTGTCCTCACTTCCAACGTTCATAATTATATATATGGCCTTTTCCTTGGATTTTAGGAAAATACGACATCCTTTTCTTGCTCTTTATTATTCCCCATACATTTTCTTAGTTTAAAACACTAAAATGTTTTTTACACCCATAACAGTAAATTTGATATGAAGACTTACATTTCATTGGTTCCTAAACTTTCCAATTAAATATATGATATTTTCACCTTATTTTAGGGAAATCTAACATCATTTTCCTTATTTTTACAATTTCATGCATGTTTCAGTTCTTTAAAACACTAAACATAATTTTTGGCTATAATGGGGAAATCATCATTCATAATGATGTGTTATCAGTCACTACATTTGATAATTAAATATATGTTTCTTTACACCTTATTTGAGGACAATATGATGTCATTTTCCTATTTTTGACCATCGCATTTGTGTTTTAAAATTTTAAAACACTAAAAATATTTATGAAAATAATGGGAAAACCATATATAAGAATTACATGTCACCAACTCCTACATTTCAAAATCAAATATATTATTGTTTTCCCTAAATTTCAAGGTAATTTGACTTCATTTTCTAGTATGAAACCCCCCACCAGACACGTATTTTAAATGGATTTTTTACATTTCATATGTGTTTACTGAGTCAAAACTGAGAAAACACAATCGAATGGTTTTCAAACATATTGATAATAATATATAATTTATTTCTGACTTATAGGAATCTACCAGATGTCAATATGGAACATCAAGTGTTGAATATAACTTTTAATTAAAGGGTTTTATATAAAATTTCCAATTTGGGGTTTTTATGATTTTTATATGCATTTTTTGGATAGTCTATGGGAATAAAATGCAGTAAAGTAGATCAAAATTAAATAACATCTAAAATTAAAAAATATCACACATTATAAGAGTATTAAAAATGATTAATCAGGTCTTTTAATTTTTTAGCATGGAATATTAAATTAATATTAGCTTAACATGGGTATCAATCACATCATTTTTTCATTTTATAGGAATATGTAGTCAATATTAATAATTAATGGGAAGATTACTATCTCGCAAGTATGACGCTAAAGAATCATCCCATATAATCTGGCTTCGTCACTTGTAGGTATGTTGAACTCATCAAATTGAATGATAATATTGTAGTCTTCCATGTATCATACATCTACTATGTTCATATTTTTATCCCTTCTATGTATCTAATTATCTATTTTAAAAATAAATTAAACAATTAAAAAAATATAATGTTTTTTAAATGACATACATATAGGGGTTGTTAAGAGAAGAAGCATCCAAGGGTGATCAGTAATGCGAAGGAGTTAGTTCGAGACATCAATAAGAGGGCGGTGGAGTCTAATGTTATTATTCAAGTCATCATGGAAAAGGCCTGTTACAGATTACAATGGGGTTATATTCTACAGGTGATGAAGAAGTTTGGCTTTCAAGATTGGTTTTGTGATCTCTCCTTCAGGTGTTTTTCATCCTCATGGCTCTTAGTCTCGTTCATGGGAAAGGTGTTTGGATTCTTTAAAAATGTCATAGGTGTGCGGCAAGGAGACCCCATGTCTCTATACCTCTTCCTCTTAGCTCAAGAGGCCCTCCCATCGAAGTTTCACTCTAGCCTGGAAGATGGATGGATCAAGCCCTTTGTCGCCAAATTTGGGGAAAACTCAATCACTCTTCTGATGTTCACCGATGATATTCTTATTTTCACTAATGGAAGATTCAGGTCACCTCTAAACATCATGACCATCATGATGTCTTATGGGGAGAAAAGAGGCCAAATCATCATCCACCATAATAGAAAGGTTTATATTACCAATAAAGGCTCATGGAGATGATGCAGGAAAATCCAAGATACTATGGGAATTAATCGGGGCCTCCTGCCAATGAAATACCTTAGAGCTCCCATATCATATGGGAGAATTAAAAAGTCTCTCTTCGATAACGTTATATCCCAGATGAATATAAGAATATGTAACTTGAAGAATAAGTTCCGCTCATTCAGAGGTAGAGTCACCCTCATCAATAGCATGCTCACGTCGATCCTCATGCACGTGCTATCGATCATCACACCACCGAAGGGAACTATAACTAAGATTGAAAGAACCATGAAATCCTTTTTATGGGATTCTGACCAGTTGTGTTGCTGCCACTAGTCTTCATTGAGTCGTATGGGAAAGCCGGTTGAAGAAGGAGGTGTGGGATTACGTAGTGCGGTTGAATCCATGCAAGCTATGGAGGCATGACTAGCATGGAAAATCATTGAGGAGACCTCATTATGAGAATGGTTCATGAATAAAAGGTATGTGGAGAATTGGGAGGAATGACCAAGGCATACGAGGAAAATCTCCAATCATACCAAATTCATGCTCTCGCACCTACCCAGTCTCCATGATCAATCTCATTGGTTGATTAGGAGAGGCGATATCAACCTCTGGAACAACAACTGGGATGGCAATATCCTCTATTTCCAATACTGTCATGTGCCGGCTATCCCCTTCACAGAGTCCAGCACCCATCGGGGTCTGATGGACCCAATTCTCAATCCCGATCAAAAGGAAATTTTCCAAAATATATGCTTGATGGCCAGGCCGGACCGCTACTGGTTCACTGGATCAGCTTTAGGAAAATTCTCTAGTAGCCATTACAGAACTTCTTCCCACATGTAGAGGGAGAGTGGTGCTCTGTGTAATGTCCCGGTTCCGGAACCCACCCAGAGGTGCCCCGTACCCGGTTGGTCACATGGCATCAAGCACATTTCCCTAAACCCCTGAGGTTGCCGACTAGAAGACAAGTCCTTGGGTGTGATAGTTTGGAAACTATGACCTCATTGGAAGATCACACAATGGAAAACAAACTATAGATAGTATCAGAAAATATAACCATCCATACAAGAGTAAATGATAAATAGCAGAAGACTAATAGTAACAATTGGAGCACACACACATGTATATAAAATGATGCATGATACATATGTCTAGGAAAGCATACAAACAAGTCACAATTCTGAATACAAAACAAATCCAATGTGCAAATGAAAACAAGAAAACTTCTCAGCATCGCAAGCCATAGATTGGTCTCGTGCTCTCTAGATCCACAGAAAGTCAAGTATCTGATGTAGAAGGTGCTAGCCCTTATCTATACCTACATCAACATAATCAGTTTTGGTCCAAAATCATGTCCCAAACAGGGTGTGAGACAGGGTCCCAGTGGGCAACCACCCAATGATCTGTGCCTATCAGTCAGTGAATATATGGCAAGTAAAGTATAGAAAGCAGTAAACAGTTGGCAGTAAAAAAAATAAAACACAGTAGTGACAATCCTCGGTTTCTAGCATATAATCTACAATGAATAAACAGCCACTCAAGCAAGTAGGACAAAAAGGTATCCTCTGGGTAGTTCACATAGCCAAACCCCTAAGTTTCAACCTACAAGTACTAGGAACCCTCTGGGAGGCACACACAGCCTCACCCCTCTGGTTCACCTAAATAATAGACTCTCTGAGGAAGCACTCACCGTCAATTCCCCATATAGTCTCATGATTTACTAAAGGCTCTCTGGGAAGCACTGAACGTCTATTCCTCATGTGGCCCGCGTCGAGGAGCTAAAGGCTCTCTGAGGAAGCACTCAACGTCAACTCCCCCTATGGTCTCGCATCGTAAAATAAAGACACTCTGGAGAAGCCCTTATGACCATTCTCCCTATGGTCAACTACACTAGGTTCTCATAGCCCCAAGTAAAACAAACATTTATAGTGCGCATATTGGCCTATGTAAACCTCAATAACTAATTGGCTATCCTTTTAAGGCATAACAGCATAACATTTCATTAGTTCTACTATCCTACAACTAGGCATGGAAACTAGAAAAACACTGAAATATCAATTCAAGCATGGGAAAACATCCATAGTATAGTAAAAGAATTACCCCACCCACATGTAATTACCTCTACATAAGAAATCAAACAAATAAGGAAAACAAAAAGAAAAAAAATAGGAAACACGCAATACCCCTTTCAAGGTTATTGGTGGAATTTTCACAAAATATTCACATACTTTCTACGGAAAGGCACAAACCACATACCTCAATGCTAGGAGAACGATATATGTGAACCAAGATGATTTATTCTCGTTAGAACGTTGAATATCTAAGAAAATGTAAAAAACCCTCAACCAATGATAACTTGAGAAAGTGGAAGAATTGCAAAACAAGGCTCTAGGAGAAGGAAGAACTCACCACTACGGTTCCAACGCAATCAACGGTGGCTGATACAGAGATCACATGGAGGCATGGGGCTCGGAGAAGAATCACGGTCGTACGGGTCACTCTCGATCGAAGAACCTGAAGAAGAAGAAGAGTGTTCTATCCGTCAGGCACGCCCCCGAACCGTTTAATGAAAAAAACGAAAATACACGGTGTGTAATTATTGGGTACATGGTGTGTACTATGTTTTTACGTAATCTGCTTTAGGAGGCCTCCACATCACCCCTAAACATTATGTATGTGGCCCGTACATAGCCAACACATGGATTGGCGCGACAAGGGAGTACTCATCATGTACTTAAAAAATTTCCAAAAACCCCCCTTTTGTAAAAAAATGAAGGAAAAAGGAAGACATACCTGAAATAATGATCTGGGTTCTTACAAACTTCCCCCCTTAAAGAAATTCAGTCCTGAATTTCCCTAACATAGCGGAGAAGAAGAAACCTCAAACAGATCTGACCACTACGATCGTAAATCGGCCTAACATTCCCATGTCTAATCTTGTACTCGCCCGTCCTGCCATAGCACCCGTACTAGAGGAACATACTGGCCACAAAGAACCTTCGTATTGCGATCAACAATCTGGATATGATGCTCCTCAAATGATGCATTTTCTTCGAGCTCAACCTCCTCGGGCTGAAATACATGGGATGGGTCTGAAAAGTAACGTCGGAGCAGAGAGACGTCGAAGACGTCGTGCATGGACTAGTTCATCTGAGGTAGCTGCAACCGATAGGAAACCGGCCCAACTCTCTCCAATACCTCAAATGGCCCGACGTACTGTGGTGAAAGCCTACCCTATCTCTGAATCCTCTTGTGTCCCAACCATGGGGTGACACGTAGGAAAACCTGATCCCCGTCCTCGAACACTAGAAGTCATCTCTGCTGATCAGCATAAGACTTCTGTCGAGACTGTGCTATAGCCATCCTCTTCTGAATCAACTTTATCTACTTTGAGGTCTCATAAACAAGACGAGGTCACAAAAAAGTTTCCTCTCCTGCCTCCAGCCAGCATAAAGGTGATCGACATAGCCGGTACAAAGCCTCGTAAGGTGCCATATAAATAATTGCATGGAAACTATTGTTATAGGCAAACTCCACCATAGGAATATTCTTCTCACATGAACCACCAAAGTCTAGAATTTAATCTTGGAACATTTCCTCAAGCACTTAGATCATATGATCGGACTTTCCATCATTTAGGGGATGGTATGCTGTACTCAAAAGTATCTGTGTACCCAAATCCCTCTGAAGTCCCTACCAGAACCGAGAAGTAAAGCAAACATTCCTTTTTGAAACAATAGAGTGTGGAACTCCATGATGACGTACAATCTCTCGGATGTATAGTCATCCCAAATTATCAATATTTAAGGTATCCCTGATTGGAAAGAAGTGAGCAACCTTCGTAAGCAAGTCGAAGAAAACCGAAACAACATCGTTCCCTCGGGGCGACCTTGGAAATCCGGTCACTAAGTCCATCGCGACATCGTTCCATGTCCACTCCGGAATGGGTAACTACTGCAAAAGGTTTGTTGGTTGCTGATGCTCTACCTTCACCTGCTTACAAGTACAACATCTCAGGATGAAGCCAGAAACATCCCTCTTCTTACATGGCCACTAGTACTGGTGATGTAGATCCCGATACATCTTGGTGACGCCACGATGAACTACCCAAGATGAGGAATGAAAATCCCGCATCAGCTCCTCACGTATGTCTACTGGCACCAAAACGCATCCTTGGAAATGCAATATCACATCCTCTCCCAGTTTCCATCTAGGAAGAGGGTCCTCTCCAGAAAAACTCTCCCGTAGGGCTAAGCATTCTGATTCTGATAGCTGCCTCATCCGCACCCGATCCGGAAGTGTAGAGGTAACAGCTAGAGAAGATAGGTAAGTCTATCCCTGTCTATCGTGCACCTCCAGATGAATCTTAGAGAACAAAACCATATGCTTCCACTCACTGGTGGCCTCCTGAACTACCTGAGTCTGAGTTCTCCTGCTCAACGTGTCTGCCACTGCATTTCCCTTTCCCGACATATAGGAAAGCTCAAAATCAAAAGACTGAAGAAAATCGACCCAAATGCACTGTCTCAGATTCAAATCACACTGAGTGAATATGTACTTGAGACTCTTTTGGTCAGTGAAAACCACAAAGTGATCACCTAGAAGGTAATGTCTCTAACAGCGTAAGGCATGAACAACAACTACCAACTCCAGATCGTGTGTCGGGTAGTTTCTTTCATGTGGCCTCAACTACTGAGACCCGTACGCAACAACTCCATATCCCTTCATAACAACAATGCCCAAACTTATACCTGAAGCATCACAATTAACCACATAGCAATTTCCAAACTATGGAAAGACTAGTATCATTGCCGATGTCAAACTCCCTTTCAGATCTTGAAAGGCTGACTCACAAGAATCTGACCATAAGAACTATCCCCCCTTCTTGGTCAGACCTTTCAAAGGTGCTGCAAGGCATGAAAATCCTGAATTAAGAGTATGTAGTATTCAACCAGCCCTAGAAAACTACCTACCTCAAAAATGATCTTCGGCTGGTCCTAAGAAACTACATCTCGCACTTTGTCGGGGTCGAAGGATACTCTTGCCTCTTAGATGACAAGACCCAAGAAGTGAATTTGATCCATCCAAAAGAGTCACCTCAAGAGTTTAGCATAAATTCAATGCTATCTCAGTGTACTCAAAACGATCTTAAATTTGTTAGTGTGGTCGTGTCGAGTGTGAGAGTACACCAAGATATTGTCCACGAAGACCATGACGAAGGAATCCAAGTAAGGATGGAACACTCGGTTCATCAGTGCCATAAAAACTACTGGTGCATTCGTGAGACCGAATGACATAACCGTATACTCGTAGATACCAATCCTACTCTTTATAGTTGTCAGAGGTATATCTGATGGTCTAACGCGCAAATGATGATAACACAACCTCAAATATATTTTCAAGAACACTCAGTCTCCTCAATGCTGACAAAGTGATTATAAATCCTTGTCAAGGGATATCAGTTTTTCACCGTCAACTAGTTCAATATCTTATAATCCACACAGTGCCTAAGGGTACCTTCTACCTTCATCTCAAATAGGACAGGGGAAACCCAATGAGAAGTACTGGGTCAAATGAAACCCTTTTCCTGCAACTCTTCCAACTAATTCATGAGCTCCTGCAACTCAGTTGTAGCCATCCTATAAGGAGGAATGGAAACCAGTGCCGCTCGAAGCACATGCTCAATAGAGAATTCCACCTCATGCTCTAGAGGAAAACCTGAAAAGTCCTCTGGAAATACATAGCTGAAAAGATCCACGACTAGAGAAAAGTCCAACTGTGAAGTCCCCTGGTCATCCAGATAAAGACTAGCAATCTTGGTTGTAACCCTTCTTATCCCATGATGCTCGAGTCCTACTTGACTCAACTGGACATCCCATTCGCCTCTATGAAGAAAACATTCACCATATGGTGAAATGAAACTCAACTTGCGGTGATAATAGTCGGCGACTACCTAGAAGGGAACCAACCATTCCATCCCGAGAATGAAATCATAGCCTGTCATCTCTAAGACATAGAGATCCCATAAAAAAAGATACCCTACAACCTCGAGAGGGAACTCTGTGCACTGACGTCCACTAGATGTCCTTGCCCCCAAAGGCGTGTCTAGTGTCAACAAGTCGGCAGTAGAAAAGTTTCAGAGCTCAAGGCTCTCCACAATAGCAACATAGATAAAGCTATTTGTAGCACCAGTATCGAAAAAAGTGGAAGATAAAACTAAGGCTACTAAAATCGTACATCGAATGGTAGAAGGTCCGGGATCGTGCTCCTCATAGGTCTGCTCCACCGCAAATGTCTGGCCTACCACGCGACCCTGTGACCATGCCTGACCACTCTAAGCTGATCCTCTTTGCTGACGCTGAAGGACTGGTGACTGACTGCCATGACTTCCAGCTCTACCTCAGCCCGAACGGCTGGAAGAACTCCAGTTTCTTGACTGGTTGATACTGGTGGTGCTGTTCATGAACATGGAGTCATGGAAGAACCCCCTTTACTAGCTTCAAATGAGAAAACCTGGCAGAACCGCTGAAGGTGACCCATATTGCCGCAAGATCAGCACTACATTGGGTCTCTCTGGAACTATGGCCTCGTGTGTCATGCCCTTCCACACTGGTATCATAATATCTGGCTTCCTGAAGATGTATCTCGCCTCCTCAGATCACCACGCGTAGACTCTCTACGGTGCTTCCTGATATCGACTGGAGGAACACTAGCTCTGGAAGCAGGACCGCCTTGGATCACAGCTCAGGAGTCTCTTAGATTGCGCTCTGAAATTAGCGCATGGTTAACGATAGATGTGATGGATGTCAACTAGAAGATTTTCACCTACGAGTGGATCTCCCGCCTAAGACCGTCCTTGAACTTCATTTCCATGAACAACCCACTTCTATCCTGGAGGGGTGTGAAACACTGCAGCTCATTGAAACGAGAAGAATAATCCATGATAGAAATGGTACGCTTCTCTAAACTCATGAACTCCCAGGCTCGATCGTCCATCAGGGTCTCCGGGTAGAAGTAGTCATAAAACATGCATCAGAACTCCTCCCACGCCATGACCTACTGATGGGCCTACTATGATATCCGTCCCACCACCACTTGGTGGAGTATCGTAGAATATAGGTAGAGATCTTGACTCGTCTCTCTAGAGTTGTTTCCAGATGCTCAATGATAGTCTGAATGGCTTCCAGCCATGACTCTGCAGCCTGTTGTGCTTCTTCCCCTGAGAAAGTAGGAGGAAGTTGCTGCTGGAAAACCCGCGTCATGTCTGACATAGTCATGGATGGAGGAGGTGCTCCCTGAATAGTCTACATAGTCCTCATAAAGCCTTCCCTAAACTGCACATCAGTGCCTACAACTGTTATGACAGCGGGTGCCAAGGCTAGCCTGACTAGAGGATCGGCAGGAAGTCCCTGATCAGCCATATCTGGCATCTGATCACTGCCTAACAACTGATGTACAACTGAAGGACGTCTCAGAGGCATAAATATGAAAGATCGAAATCATACCTTAGACTAGGAAAACAAGAACAGAGAACAAAATAGTACAAAATGGGAACAGGAAAAGGAAACATTCAAGTTTACAAAACAATATTACAATGCATGTATAAACTCTACACAGCAAGTACATAACTATATTCCCCTACCTATGTCTCCTTTCACAGCTAACTCACACGATTTTCTTAAATAGAGACTACACAGCATGTTCTTGGTGGACATAACGTGTAGTAGACAAGGTATCACGACCCGTGTTGTTAGTTACACGGCCGTCTACACGGCTAAGACAACATGGCATGTTCAGAACAACACGACGTGTACATGAAGATTTATCTCGACCCGTGTTGTTCGTGACACGGCCGGGTACTGAGAAGAAGTATACACGGTGTGTTTATGCACAACACGACATGTATGACATGAGCTTCCCTGACCCGTGTTGTTAGTGAAACGACAAGGTACTGAAAACAATGAAACATGGCGTGTTCATGCAAAACATGACGTGTATGACCCGAGCATCTCCGAACCGTGTTTTTAGGGACACATCCCGGTACATATCTTACTACGAAAAAGTGTGTACATATAGTACACGACGTGTTCTTGGAGATTTTTCACAACCCGTGTTTCTACTCACACTGTCAGTGGCACAGTTTAAAACTACACGGCCTGTATATATAAAGTGCATTCCATGTATTCTGGGTTTTTCTGGATAGTAGCTCTAAAACTGCACATAATCCCAGAAAACACCATAAAAAGAGAATGAAGGTGCCAAATTATGACCCGTGAGGGCCCATAATGCCCCACGAATCAAAGTTTGGCATCTAAAATAGTCATATATAAGGAAAAACAGGTCAATGATTCACCAATTTCTGATTCAAGGGAACCCATAACACCTCGAGAATTAAAATTTAGCGTTCATTTAATCAAGTTAGAATACAACAAACCTCTATCCACAGCAGAGATTCTATCCATCATCTATCACAATAGCATTCATAATCTACACAAAGTCTATCACAACAGCATGAAATTACTAATGCACCCTAGATGACATGCTAAGAATTCATGGCATGTCATTTCTAACAAGTTCCTATATGAGGCATGAGATGGTATACCCTCATCTCATCGGGTTGTGATGGAAATAGAACTAGAATAGCTACAACGGTAGAAACACAAATCATGTGGATCACTCTAGGTGAAATCAGATCAACTGTAACATAGAAAAACTAGAAAACTGTACTAAGTGAGGTAGGTTGGCTTTTCCCTGTACACGGGTTAGCTACTCCTAGGAACAACTTAATACCAAGTACCAAATCTTTCATATCCCCGACTAAAGTCTCCAAACAGTAATCAAGGGAAAAGAAAACGCCTCGGTTACCACTTTGTAACATCCCGGTTCTGGAAGCCACACAGAGGCACCCTGTACCTGGTTGGTCACATTGCCTCAAGCGCATTTCCTCAAACTCCAGAGGCTGACGACTAGCAGCGAGGGCCTTGGGTGTGATAGTGGGGAAACTATGCCCTCATTGGCACAGTACATAGTGGAAACGAAACAATATATAGCAGTAGAAACCATAACCATCCATAGAAGAGTAAATGATAAATAGAAGAAGACTAACAATAACAACAGGAGCACATAGACATGTATATAAAACGTTGCATGATACATATGTCTAGGAAAGCAGCCAAACAAGTCACAATTTGGAATACAGTACTAAACCAAAGTGCAATGGAAAACAGTTAAACCCCTTTAGCATCGCAATACATAGCTTGTTCCCGTGCTCTCCAGCTCCACAACAAGTCAAGTACCTGAAGTGGAAGGGCGCTTTCCCTTATTTATACCTGTAACAACATAATCTATGTAACACCCAAGAATTTTAAGTTATATAAATCATCAAAGGAATCATTATCTACACACCAAACTTTCTTGGCTTGCTTTACACGAAATCACAACCTTCCTCGATAGCTTGCGTCATACGCAATACCGAGTTTCACTAAACAATGATATGCTAATAAAATATTATTAAAACTAACCGTTATGAATAGTAATAAACAATTTTTGAAATTTTTTAAATTTTATTTTCCAAAATGGACTTCATTTTTGGATTCAGAATAACGAAATTATCCTATTGTGAAATTTTGGTATTTTTCTAAAAACTTTCAATTTTTGATGAATAGTGAAACCACTAAGTGGTAGTTAAAAAACCGGATTTTTCATAAAACATAATTTTACCGCTTCTGTGAGTGGAATTTCAAAAATCCGAGAGACACAGTTGATGTCAGTATGTAATATGTGGTTCAATCAGATGAAAATAATTTTTGGTGAATAGTAACTTTTTACTTTTATTTACCACGGTTAAAAGTAAATAGGGTAATTAAGGGTATAAATGATATTATTATTACCCTAACACATATCCTAATTCTATTGGACAAGTTTAATTCGACCAGAAACAACCTTAGTAATAAAATATGACCATTTAGGCCCACTTGGATTAGATTAGGTCATTTATTATTAATTTATTTGATGAAGGGTTAAAATAGTTAAAATCAATGTTTAATAAGTAAATCATTTTTAATATAGGGTTATACATAAGATAAATTAGATTGTAAATATTCATTAGAAAGATAATAATATTTACTACATAATGACATTTTATTTATAATTTTCAGATATTAAATAATTTAATTTATTTATGACACAATGATGATGCAGTAATTACCATAATAGTGAAAAATTAGAATTTATTGATATTATAAATACCCAAATAAATATAATTTGAGACTTTTTATGAATTAAACTAATTTTAATGGATAATATGACATGTTATTATTGATTTAATTAACATGGTTCGAACTAATCATTCTGTTATGAGTTTCACAAAAATCAATTACTAAATAGTGTCAAAATTGACATAAAATAGTTTTTAAAACAAATATTATATTAGTAATTGTTATTTTATTCATAAAATTCTAAGTTTTTTCCAAATTACTTATATAAGTTTATATATATTAATAATAAACAACTTGGGGTTCGTTTGGCTGCTTATAGTAAGTTTATTAACCTTATCGTATAAGAACACAAGAAGACACGATAAAAGGAAAATTATTTAACTTAATGTTAAATCTAAATGATAAGTATAAAATAGGAACCTAAACGTGTCTAAATTCAATTGTATGAGAGTATTTCGACCTATCCCCACCTTATCTTCGAAATAAATCAATTTGGAGCTATTTAAAACCGAACTTGACTTTATAATAAAATAATATTTTTTAGTTTTTCCAAAGGAGCCCCTCTCCTCACCTATAAAAGGGCACCTCCTCCCCCTCTTCCTCACACCACTTTGAGCCTTCATGCTCGTACAAAACCTGCCAATTTCTTCTCTACACTTCCCTAGAAACATCCTAGAGGTTCTGGTCTTCTTTAAAGACCTATTTTAGAGCCCTAAAAGGAGGTCTCAAAGAAGTACTTCAAAGAAGAGGTAATGTCTGTTACCAATTCATTCATCTTTATTTCTTCTTACACTTCTTCTTATTTAGTTGTTTCATTATGACGTAATAACATCAGTATCACTCATATACTGATATGTTATTATAATTATGAAACAAACCTATTTCACCATCTATCCATCCTACAGAAAAAGAAGTCACCGCGTGTGCGTACGTACGGAATACCGTCTCCACGCCGTGGTGTAATCTATTTTCCACCACCACCTTACTTGGATGGGTATAATGTTGTAAATAATGACTATATATGACTATTTTAAAGTGATACTGATTCTGAAATAGTATACATACACTCCAATACAATTCCACAATCATAGGAATGATATCATCACTCGTGCGTACGTACGGAATACCGTCTCCACGATGTGATGCGACTTGTTCTACATGATCTTAATTTAATAATGATTATATAAATGAATTTAATGAATTAATATGATATATATAACACTAATAAAATTCTGGAAATAATGTATCTATAACCTAAAGAGAAGAATAATAATTTATTCGACAAAACACCCATAAGAACAAAAAGTTATAAACACCCGAATAACAAGTAGCAATGAAATATTACTACTAAGAAGATAAGAATATGACCATATATGATATCATAAAAATAATTATAATTCTGTAATAAGTCAATAACATTATTTAAATCATTATACAGGAGGTTCGGACATGTACAAAGCATATCAGACCAAAGGTAAGGGAAAATATCACAATCTCATTTTTGTCCGAGATTGTTTATACTTTGGTATTTACTGGGGTGTATTTTATCATCCAGAACCATGTTTCCTCACTATGTAATATTATTTCCATCCACCTAAAATTTTTTAAATCCAATTTTACCCTTCGTTGAGTTTTTATTAAATGATATGAATGGAATCTTTTGTCATTTCTCATACGAGGTACTTTTTGACTTTTCCGACAAAAGTACGAGAAGAATGTTTTTTTAACTTATACGGCATGAATGAATTTTTAAAAAATTATTTCCAAGAAGCTTCCTTTACAAGTTTTCAAGATTATTTATAATCAACATCTTTTAGTTTAAAATTTCATGACATGTTAAGAAAGGAAAAAAAATTGAAGTAGAAAGGATATTTTCCTCAAGAATGGAGTTAAAGTGTTTTATCAAAAATATTTTCCAACTAAGATAATATAGGGTTCTATTTCTATCCCTATTTTTACATTGAATTGATTATGTTATGATGTCCTTTTATCTTATATGGATTATGGCATGATGTTTAAGATTCCCATTTTTATTACATGGGTTATGCTATGATGTATGGTTTATGATTTTGTGGCACACATAAGAATGGAATCATTATGAGATGGGTGGGACCTATATCTCCCTCCAATTCATTGGGTAAAGATTTTATTTCTCATGAGATAGACATGGCTAGAACGTTAGGTTATACCGGTTCAGTGAAACAGGACTGAAACGAGGAGTGAACTCGATTCAGAAATGGACTTTTTCCACTAAGATAGTATTGGAAATGATTCTTGACTAATACGAAATGATTCTCTATGATTATGTGTGTATTCCACAAAGTTTCATGTTTTAAGTTATGATTATTGGGATTAAATTTGACTACTATGATTTATCCCATGTTATGAAATTATGATCTCTTTTGCAGGTTAAGATTTCCAAAAGATATGTGATTATGTATATGATGTGATTGATATTTCTTTTGTTTACCCATACTGAGAATTTGGGCCCACCCTTTTGTATGTTTTATTTCCCCAGGTGAGGAATAAGGTTATTAAGTAGAATATGCCAAAAAGGGACTCTAGATATGATGAAATAAATGGGAGGCAAAGTAGATGTTTTATGAACAAGTTTTTTATGTTTCCCAGTTTCTAAAGACACTATAACTATACTGTCCTTTCTTGGTCTTGTTATATGTTGTAATAAGTGTTCTTCAATTCTGAATTAATAACAATTTATGTAAAGTATGGGTCGTTATAGTTGGTATCAGAGGGAGTTTATAGTCAACCTTTGGAAACTAGGATGTGAAAGCCTTAGTAAGAACCCTAAGGATAAGTCTAAGCATAGAAAAAAATCTTAGTGTTTTATAAATGGCCATGAATAACCTAGGATTAGACCTTAAGTGTGAAATTTTATTCTTGATTATGTGGTTTTCCTATTATAATTAGTGTTGCTCACAATATTCTTCTTGGTTTTAGTCAATGGCTGGAACCTGAAGGAACCGTGTTAATGCGGAATGTGACGGGCAATGCAATTATTGTCCCCCTGAGCAACCAAACATTATGGGAGCTGGAATACAAAATCTTGTAGCCATGATCACACAACTTTCTCAAGCTATGAATCAAGAAGGACTTCCAAACGAGCAAAGGAAGGAGCAACATTCTGTTGAATCCTTCATGAGACAACGTCCACCGTCATTCAGCAGGTGTACTGATCCATTAGTTGTTGAACAATGGATTAGTACTACTGAAAATATATTTTCAGTTCTTCAATGTTCTGAGCATGATAAAGTCATCTTAGCAGTGTATCGTTTGGAAGGTGATGCTGATCAATGGTGGAATCTTATTAAGAATACGAGGCAAAGGGATGAAATTGAGTCCATGTAATGGGACGAGTTCAAGAACTTATTTTTTAATAAGTACTTCCCTCGTATTCTCCAAACAAATATGGAGAAAGAGTTTTTGAACTGAAGCAAAAGGATGATGAATCTTTTGGTACCTATGAAGCACATTTAACAAGACTTGCAAGGTACTCTTCTGGTATTATTATCCAACCTGAGAGTAAGATCGATCAATTCTTTAGTGGCTTAAAACCAAGTCATCGAAGAGCCTTAGCCATAAGGGACTTCAATAGCTATGAGGAAATCATTCGATGTGCTCTCAAAGTTGAGATGGAGATTGGAGTAACCCATAAGTCATATGGGTTTGATAAGAAGCGGAAAATGGAATTCAAAGGAAAATCTAAAGAGCACACTGAAAAAAAGATGAGCTTTCCCTTATGCTCAAAGTGTGGAAAGAAACATGGATGGAGTTGTCTTAAAAGGACAAGTAAATGTTTCAAATGTGGAATGGAAGGTCATCGGGAATTTGAATGTCGCGATGATGGGAAGAAGATGTCTAATGATGCAAACAAAGGATGGGATACACAGAATGAACCTACTACACTTCAATGTTTCAAGTGCAAGGAGATGGGACATTATGCCAATAAATGCCCTAATCCAAGGGTTGATGATGATGGTCGACGTCAACAAACTCTTAAGGCTAAAGACAAAGGAAAGTCACATGCATTTTCTATCAGCGATGTGGAGTACGATAACGATGTGGTGAAAGGTACACTTACCATACACTCTAAAGTAGCAAATGATTTATTTGATTCTAGATCCACACACTCCTATATTTCTAAAGAATTTTATAAGGGTATCACTGTATTACCTCTGCAATTAGATGTTGAGTTAGCTATGACAACACCTAATGGAACAACAGTCGCATCAAAACTTTATAATTCTTCTCTGATTGAAGTTTGTGGGAAAGTGCTTCCTTCAAATCTTGTGATCCATAATATAGTGGAATTTGATGCGATTCTTGGAATGGATTGGCTTTCTCTAGATGGAGCTCATATCAATTTCCAATGAAGGGAAGTCACATTTCATATTCCAGATCAATCTATGATCGCCTATCGATGCAAGGATGAACATAACCTTCTAGAGGAAATTTCTTCCATTTTATGGGTATTGATTCCACTAAATGAAGGTTATTTATCTCAAATGGTTGGTGAGAAACTCACGATTAAGAATATTTCCATTGTACGAAAGTTTTACGATGTCTTTCCAGAGGAGTTACCGGGTCTTCCACCGAATCGTGAAGTTGAGTTTTCAATAGAACTCATACTGGGTGCTTTGCCAATTTCAAAGACACCTTATAGAATGGCCCTAATTGAGTTGCTGGAATTAAAGAAGCAACTCCAAGAGAATCTTGATAAGGGGTTCATACGCCCTAGTGCGTCACATTGGGGAGCACCTGTTCTGTTTGTTAAGAAGAAAGATGTATCAATGAGACTCTGTATTGATTATTGAGAACATAACAAGATCACTGTCAAGAACAAATATCCTCTCCAGTGCATTGATGACCTGTTTGACCAACTACTCGGAGCTCAATACTTTTCCAAGATTGATCTTCATTCAGGGTATCATCAATTAAGGGTCAAAAGGGAGTATATACCAAAGATGTCTTTCCGTACAAGTTATGGACACTATGAATTTATAGTGATTCCATTTGGTCTTACTAATTCCCCTAATATCTTCAGGGATCTAATGAATAGAGTCTTTAGAGACTATCTTGATCAGTTTGTGGTAGTCTTTATAGACGATATTCTAGTCTATTCAAAGAGCAAGGAAGAACATGAAGATCACTTGAGAATTATATTGAAGACCCTGAGAAAGGAGAATCTTTATGCAAAATTTACTATGTGTGAATTTTGGCTTCAAAAAGTAGCATTCTTCAGTCACATAATCTCAAAAGAGGGGATATCTATGGATCCAGTAAAAACTGAGGTTATCGAAAGATGGTCGAGACCAAAAATAGTAACCAAGATCCAAAGTTTTCTTGGTTTGGCCAGATATTATCGACGTCTTGTGAACAATTTTTCACGATTATCTAATACACTCTCCAAGTTGACTCGAAAAAGAGTTAAGTTTGTTTGGACGGAGGAATTTGAAGAGAATTTCAAGGAGTTGAAAAGATGGTTATCCAGTGCACCTGTGCTCACACTGCCTTGTAGTGGAGAAAGGTTTGTGATCTACAGTGATGCATCCAAGAAGGGATTGGGGTGTGTTATTATGGAAAATGATATGGTGATAGCTTATGCCTCACGACAATTGAAAATACATGAGGAAAATTACAGAACTCGTTATTTCGAGTTCGTTGTGGTAATCATTGCATTAAAATTTGGAGGCATTACCTTCATGGTGAAAGGTGTGATATTTATATTGATCATAAATGTTTAAAGTATATTTTACACAAAAGGAGCTGAATATGGGCAAAAGAATATAGTTGGAGCTAATTAAGGATTACGACTCCTCAATCCATTACCACCCTGAGAAAGCAAATAAGGTGGAAGATGCATTAAGTCGACAAGACCATGCTAGTTTATCCCTGATGAGGATCACAAAAGATCTAATATTTATGGAATTACAAAAGATGGATCTTGGAATTATAATGAAAGGATAAAAATCGTATCTTTCTCAAATGAATGTTCAACCATCTATACATGTGAAGATTAAAGAGGCACAGAATGAATATTTCAAGTTACAAATGAAGGTGAGAAATGTTCCTGAATTCAACTTTGATTGTGATGGGATAATAATGTTCAGGAATCGGGTTTGTGTTCCTCCCATCCCCGAATTAAAGAAGGAGATGCTGCATGAGGCTCATAGTTCTTCATTCTCTATTAATCCTGGAAGCACGAAGATGTATAGGAAAATGAAAGAGTACTTTTGGTGGGATGGCATGAAAAGAGATGTTGCTGAATATGTCTCTCGATGCTTGGTTTGTAAACAAGTTAAAGCTGAGAGACAGAAGTCTAAGGGGATGTTACAACCATTACCTATACCCTAATGGAAATGGGAAAACATCACTATGGACTTTTTCACAGGACTTCCTAAAACATCCAAAGGCAATAATGCTGTTTGGGTCAGATTTGATCGTCTTACAAAGTCTGCACACTTCATTGCTATTAGAGAGGATTTCTCTTTGGATCAGCTAGCCAGGATATATGTAAAGGAAGTGGTAAGATTGCATGGAGTACCACTTCCTATTATATCTGATCGGGATCCGAGATTTACATCGATGTTCTAGCGAAGTCTTCAGCATACTCTAGATACAGAGTTGAGTTTCAGCACTGCTTATCATCCTCAGACAGATGGTCGGTCTGAGAGAAAAATTCAAACTCTAGAAGATATGTTGAGAGCTTTCTCTATGGATTTCAAAGGTGGTTGGGATCAACACCAACCTTTGGTGGAATTTTCTTATAATAATATCTTTCACTCCAGTATTCAGATGGCTCTGTATGAAGCTCACTATGGAAATAAATGAAGGACTCCAACTTGCTGGGATGATGTTGGGGAAATAAAGATATTAGGAACCGATCTCGTTGATGAAATGGAAGAAAAGGTCAGACCTATTCAACAACACATAAGAGTAGCTCAGAGTCGACAGAAAAGTGATGCCGACAACCGAAGAAAAGACCTAGAGTTTGAAGTGGGTGATAAAGTGTTCTTACGAATATCTCCTTGGAATAGGGTCATGAGATTTGGAAAGAAGGGGAAGTTGAGCCCTTGATATATCAGTCATTTCAAAATATTGGATCATGCTGGGAAGGTATCATACCGATTGGCGCTTCCACCGAATCTCTCTCAAGTTCACGATGTGTTCCATGTATCTCTCCTGAGAATGTACATACCTGATCCTTCACATGTACTCAGCTCAGAAGTTGTACCGTTGGAGCAAGATCTTTCTTATGAAGAACAGCTGATAGAGATTCTGGATCGTAGCGAAAAAGTTCTACGAAACAAGATCACTCGATTGGTGAAAGTTTTATGGAGGAACCACCAATTTGAAGAAGTTACATGGGAGCTTGAGGATATGATTAGGGAGAGGTATCCTCATCTGTTTGTTACAAAGTGACGAATTTTGAGGGAGAAATTTATTTTATGGGGGGTAGAATGTTACACTCGATAATTTTATGTTATATAAATCATCAAAGGAATCTTTTTCTACACACAACACTTGCTTGGCTTCATTTACATGAAATCTCAACCTTCCTCGATAGCTTGCGTCGTACGCAATACCGAGTTTCACTAAACAATGATATGCTAATAATATATTATTAAAACTAGCCGTTATGAATAGTAATAACCACTTTTTGAAATTTTATAAATTTTATTTTTCAAAATGGACTTCATTTTTGGATTCGGAATATCGAAATTATCCTAGGGTGAAATTTTTGAATTTTTCTGAAAACTTTCAATTTTTGATGAATAGTGAAACCACTAAGTGGTAGTTAAAAAACTGAATTTTTCATAAAACTTAATTTTACCGCTTCTGTGAGTGGAATTTCAAAACTACGAGAGACACGGTTGATGTTAGTATGTAAAATGTGGTTAAATGAGATGAAAATAATTTTTGGTAAATAGTAACCTTTTACTTTTATTTACCACGGTTAAAAGTAAATAGGGTAATTAAAGGTACAAATGATATTATTATTACCCTAACACATGTCCTAATTCTATTGGACAAGTGTAATTCGACCAAAAACAACCTTATGAATAAAATATGACCATTTAGTCCCACCTGGATTAGATTAGGACATTTATTATTAATTTATTTAATGAAGGGTTAAAATAGTTAAAATCAATGTTTAATAAGTAAATAATTTTTAATATACGGTTATACATAAGATAAATTCGATTTTAAATATTAATTAGAAAGATAATAATATTTCCTACATAATGACAGTTTATTTATAATTTTTAGACATTAAATAATTTGATTTATTTATGAGACAATGATGATGCAGTAATTACCATAATTGTGAAAAAATAGAATTTATTGATATTATAAATACCCAAATAAATATAATTTGAGACTTTTTATGAATTACACTAATTTTATTGGATAATATGACATGTTAGTATTGATTTAAATAACTTGGGTCGAACTAATCATTCTGTTAGGATTTTCAAAAAAATCAATTACTAAATAGTGTCAAAATTGACATAAAATAGTTTTTAAAACAAATATTATATTATTAATTGTTATTTTATTCCTAAAAATATACGGTTCGGCTAAATGACTTAGATAAGGTTATATATATTAATAATAAACAACTTGGGGTTCTTTTGGCTTCTTATAGTATGTTTATTAACCTTATAGTATAAGAACACAAGAAGACACGGTAAAAGTAAAATTATTTAACTTAATGTTAAATCTAAATGATAAGGTTAAAATAGGAACCAAAACTTGTCTAAATTATATTGGATGAGAGTATTTCGACCCATACCCATCTTAGCTTCGAAATAAATCAATTTTGAGCTATTTAAAAACGAACAAGACTTTATAATAAAATAATATTTTTCAGTTTTTCCAAAGGAGCCCCTCTCCTCACCTATAAAAGGGCACATCCTCCCCCTCTTCCTCACACCACATTGAGCCTTCCAGCTCGGCCAACCCCTGCCAGTTTCTCCTCTCCACTTCCCTAGAAACATCCTTGAGGTTCTGTTCTTCTTTAAAGACCTATTTAAGTGCCCTAATAGGAGGTCTCAAAGAAGCACATCAAGAAAGAGGTAATGTCCGTTACCGATTCTTTCAACTTTATTTCTTCTTCCACTTCTTCTAATTTAGTTGTTTCATTGTGATGTAATAAAATAAGTATCACTCATATAATGATATGTTATTATATGTATGAAACAACCCTATTTAACCATCTATCCATCCTACGGAAAAAGAAGTCATCGCGCGTGCGTACGTACGAAATACCGTCTCCACGCCGTGGTGTAAACTATTTTCCACCACCACCTTACTTGGATGGGTATAATGGTGTAAATAATGACTATATATGACTATTATAAAGTGATACTGATTCTGAAATAGTATACATACACTCCAATACAATTCCATGATCATAGGAACGGTATCATCACTCGTGCGTACGTACGGAATACCGTCTCCACGATGTGATGCGACTCGTTCCACATGATCTTCATTTCATAATGATTATATAAATGAATTGAATGAATGAATATGATATATATTACACTAATACCATTCTGTAAATGAGGTATCTATAACCTAAAGACAAGAATATGAATTTATTCCACAAAACACGCATAAGAACAAAAAGTTATAAACACCCGAATAACAAGTTGCAATGAAATATTACTACTAAGAAGCTAAGAATTTGACCATATAAGATATCATAAAAGTAAGTATGATTCTGTAATAAGTAAATAACTTTATTTAAATCATTATACAGGAGGTTTGGACACGTACAAAGCATATCGGACCTAAGTTAAGGGAAAATATCACAATCTCATTTTTATTTGAGATTGTTTATACTTTGGTATTTACTGGGGTGTATTTTATCATCCACATCCATGTTTCCTCAATATGTAATATTATTTCAATCAACCTACAATTGTTTAAATCCAATATTACCTTTTAGTGAGTTTTTAGTTAAAGATATGAAAGGAATCTTTTGTAGTTTTTCGTACGAGGTACTTTTTGACTTTTCCGACAAATGTACGAGAAGAATGTTTTTTTAACTTATACGGCATGAATGGATTTTTAAATCATTATTTCCAAGAAGCTTACTTTTCAAGTTTTCAGGATTATTTTTAATCAACATCTTTTAGTTTAAAATTGTATGACATGTTATGAAAGGAAAAATATTTTGGAAGTAGAAAGGATATCTTCCTCAAGAATGGAGTTCAAGTGTTTTATCAAAATTATTTTCCATCTATGATAATATAAGGTTCTGTTTCTATCTCTACTTCTACATTGAATTGATTATGTTATGATGTCCTTTTATCGTATATGGATTATGGAATGATGTTTAAGATTCCCATTTTTATTACATGGGTTATGCTATGATGTATGGTTTATGATTTTGTGGCACACATAAGAATGGTATCATTATGAGATGGGTGGGACCTATATCTCCCTCAAATTCATTGGATAAAGATTTTATATCTCATGAGATAGACATGGCTGGAACGGTAGGTTATACCAGTTCAGTGAAACAGAACTAAAATGAGGAGTGAACTCGGTTCAGAAATAGACTATGTCCACTAAGACAGTCATGGCAATGAGTCTTGACAAATAAGAAATGATTATCTATGATTATGTGTGTATGCCACAAAGTTTCATGTTTTAAGGTATGATTATTGGGATTAAATTTCACTACTATGATTTATCCCATTTTATGAAATTATGATCTCTTTTGCAGTTTAAGATTTCCAGAAGTTATGTGCTTATGCATATGATGTGATTGATATTTATTTTTTTACCCTTATTGAGATTTTGAGCTCACCCTTTTGTATGTTTTATTTCCCCAGGTCAGGAATAAGGTTATTAAGTTGAATATGCCAAAAAGGGACTCTAGATATGATAAAATAAATGGGAGGAAAAGTTGATGATCTATGAACTAGTTGTTTATGTTTCCCAGTTTCTAAATACAATATACCTATTGTAGAGACCCGAAGCTTGACTTACATGGACATTACATTACTTTTGCGGAATACTTAGTACATAACAAAAACACACACACAAGGATCGTAATAGTTTAGTGTCTTTGGAAACTCGGAACATAATCTTCTAATCATGGTGAAAGATCTTCAATATCTCCCATAAATATCTTCCTTTTTTTTACCTAAAACCTTTCTTTATATCCTGGGGAAAAGAAAACATAAAAGGGTGAGCTCAAATGCTCAGTAAGGGTAAACATAGGAAATAAAAATCATATCATATCTTTTTGAAAATCATAACCTGCAAAAGAGATCATAATATCTTAACATGAAATAAATAATAGAAGTGATAATCAGATCCCCATAATCATAACATGAAACTTGAAACTTTTTGGCATGCACACATAATCATGGAAAATCATTTCCTGTTAGTCATGACTCATTGCCAAGACTATCTTAGTGGACAAAGTCCCTTTCTGAACTGAGTCACCCTCGTTCCAGTCCTGTTTCACTGAACCGGTATAACCTACCGTTCCATCCATGTCTATCTCATGAGATATAAAATCTTTACCCAATGCATTGGAGGGAGATATAGGTCCCACCCATCTTATAATGAATCCTTTCTTATGTGTGCCACATAATCATAAACCATACATCATAGCGTAACCCATGTAATAAAAATGGGATTCTTAAACAACATGACATCATAAAACAATTCATATAAGATAAAGGAATTCATAAAAATATTTCCATCACAACATAATCAAATCAATGTAATAATAGGGATAAAAACAGAACCCTTTTATTATCATAGATGGAAAAAAATTTTGATAAAATACTTGAACTCCATTCATGAGGAAAATATCCTTTCTACTTCAAAAACATTTTTCCTTTCATAACATGTCATACAACTTTAAAATAAAAGAATTTCATTAAAAATAAACTTGAAAACATGTAAAGTATGTTTCTTGGAAATAATGTTTTAAAAATCCATTCATGCCGTATAAGTTAAAAAACATTCTTCGTACTTTTGTCGGAAAAGTCAAAAAGTACCTCGTACGAAAAACGACAAAAGATTTCTTTCATACATATTACTAAAAACTCGCCGAAGGGTAAAAATGGATTTAAACAATTGTAGGTGGATGGAAATAATATTACATATTGATGAAACATGGATGTCGATGATAAAATACACCCTAGTAAATACTTACGAATAAAGAATCTCGGATAAAAATGAGATTGTGATATTTCCCTTACCTTAGGTCCGACTTACTTTGAAAGTGTCTGAACCTCCTGTATAATGATTTAAATAATGTTATTGACTTATTCCAGAATCATATTCATTGTTATTATATCATATATGGTCCACTTATGACTTTATATTACCCATTCTTTTGTAAATTCATGTTAAAGTAGCATTTTGGGTAAAATCGTCTCATTTGTCATTCGTGTTTTTAACTTGTAATTATTCATATGATTACATAGATCATGATTAATTAATTCCAGAATATAAAACATGATTTATATATATATATATTCATAATACACATATATAATAAATCAGTAAATGGAATGAAATACACCGTTCATGGAGACGGTAGTCCGTACGTACGCATGAATGCTGTTTTCGTTTCCTTATTGAATTGAATGGAATTAAGTAGATGACATACATATAAATATAAATAATTCCAGTATCATTATTAGGTCATATATTTCAGTAGTACTTATTATATATACTTTATAATCATTCATGAATGGTTAATCATTGAGAATGAATCTCATCGCGTCGTGGAGACGGTAGTCCGTACGTACGCACGAGCGATGATATCGTTCCCATGGTCGTGGAATTGTGTTGAAGTGTATGTATACTATTTCAGTATCAATATAACTTTATAATAATCATGTATAGTTACTCATTACATCATTATACCCATCCAATTAAGGTGGTGACGGAAAATAGATTACACCACGGTGTGGAGACGGTATTCCATACGTACGCACACGCGGTGATTTCCTTTCTCCGTAGGATGTATTGAAGGTTAATTAGAGTTGTTTCATATTTATAATAAGATATCAGTATATAAGAAATACTGATGTTATTACTTTATCATGAAACAACTAAATAAGAAGAAGTTGAAGAAGAAAGAAATAGAAAAGATCGGTAATGGATATTACCTCTTCTTTGGAACACCTCTTTGAATCCTCCACTTAGAGAACTAAGATTGGTCTTTGAAGAAGATAAGGACCTCTAGGATTATTCTAGGGAATTGTAGAAGGGATTTTTCAGGGGTTGGCCGAGCTTGAGTGCTCAAATTGGTGTGAGGAGGAGGGGGAGGAGGTGCCCTTTTATAAGGGAGGAGAGGGGCACCTTAGGAATATCTCAAAATATTATTTTATATTAAAGTCAAAATCGGTTTATAATGGTTCCAAAGGGTCTTATTTCGAAGCTAAAGTGGGGATGGGTCGAAATACTATCATCCAATAGGATTTAGACAAGTTTAGGGTATTATATTACCTTATCAATTAGATTTAACTCTTAGTTAAATAATTTAACTTTTACCGTGTCTTTTTGTTTTCTTTCACTATATGGTTAATACACTTACTATAACATGCCAAAAGAACCCCAAATTGTTTATTATTAATATATATATCCTTATCTAAGTCATTTGGCCGAACCATAGATTTTTAGGAATAAAATAACAATTAATAATATAATATTAGATTTAAAAACTATTTTTTGTCAATTTTGACACTATTTGATATATGATTTTTTTGAAAGTCATAACAGAATTATATGTTCGAACCAAGTTGATTAAATCAACACTAATATATCATAGTAACCTATAAAATTAGTGGAATTCTTAAAAAGTCTTAAATTACATTTATTTTGGTATTTAAAATATCAATTATGTCAATATTTCATTAATAAGATAATTACTGCATCATCTTTGTGTCATAAATAAATTAAATTATTTGATGTCTAAAAATTACAAATAAAATACCATTATATAGGAAATCGTTTTATATTTCTAATTAATATTTACAATCGAATTTATCTTATGTACAACCCTATATTATAAATCTATTAGTAAATAAACTTTGATTTTAACTCTTTTAATTCTTCTTTAAATTAAATAATAATAAATGTCCTAATCTAATCCAAGTGAGACTAAATGATAATATTTTACACTTAAGGTTGTTTTTGGTCGAGATACAGTTGTCCAATTGAATTAGGACATGTGTTAGGGTAATATTAATATCATTCTTACCCCTAATTACCCTATTTACTTTTAACCGTGGTAAATAAAAGTAAAAAGTTACTATTCACCAAAAATTATTTTCATCTCATTGAACCACATTTTACTTACTGACATCAACCGTGTCTCTCGGATTTTTGAAATTCCATTCACAGAAGCGGTAAAATTACGTTTTATGAAAAATTCAGTTTTTTTTAACTACCACTTACTAGTTTCACTATTCATCAAAAATTGATGTTTCTCAGAACAATGCCAAAATTTCATCCTAAGCTATATTTCATATTCCGAATTCAAAAATGAAATATATTTTACCAAATTCATAACATAGAAGTTGAATTAATTAATTTTATAATTAAATCCCGCTATTAAAACAAATAGCGTGTCTTTAGGAAACAATATCTATCAAAAGATTGACACTTGATTATGTCTGGTTTAAATGTGAAATTACATCCAATGACCAACATTGTATTAAATTGTAAAAATATATTCTAAATATACTTTAAAACCACTCAAATTAATGATTTATCACTATTAATTATTTCGATTAAAAAAGTTGTTTTTAATTATAATTTAGTAATTTTCACTATTCATCAGAATATGAAAGTTATCCGAAAAGTACCAAAATTTCACCTTAGGCTAAATTTGATACTCCGAATCCAAAAATGAAGTCCATTTTGAGAGCTAAATTTTTTAAAATTTAAAAAGTGGTTATTACTATTCATAACGGCTAGTTGTAATAATATTTCGTGAAACTCAGTATTGCGTACTACACACGTTATCGAGGAAGGTTGTGATTGCGTGTAATGCAAGGCAAGTCAAGGATGCGTGTTGTGGAAGATCCTTTTGGTGTAGCATACAACTAAAGACATTAGTGAAATAAAAAAGAATATTTTTCATAAAATCTCGGGCTGTTACATTCTACCCCCCTTAAAATGAATTTCGCCCTCAAAATTCGTCAGGTTATAAATGGTTTACTATTCGAAAGTTTCTTTAATAGAAACCCACATCGTTCAAAAAAATACCAAAAGATGGCTTTAAAAACTAATATATGAAATGTAATGATTACCCAAATAAATTAATCACTGGGTTTCCACATAGGTGAAAATATGGATATGGAAGAGAAATCTAACCATCCTGTTCTGATGGAGAGTGGTAGAGAACATG
This sequence comes from Viscum album, assembly GCA_963277665.1. NCBI lineage: Eukaryota > Viridiplantae > Streptophyta > Magnoliopsida > Santalales > Viscaceae > Viscum > Viscum album. The sequence goes on from OY728131.1 coordinate 138,978,445, forward strand.
GATATGGAAAAGCCAATAATCACAAATCCATAAATTTGTGAAGATCTAAGGTACCATCCGATTAATCAGATATAAGATCACTAGAATAACATTTTTTGGTTTTCAAGATCGTTTCCCAAAAGTTGAAGAATTTGAATTAGAATAAATACTTACTTTATTTTGGTACAATCACACTATTGTTCGTTCCATGAACAATTTCCACATCATATCTTAAATAAATGAAGCTGAATTTGTTATTCGTGAAGTGTTAGCAGATCATGTGATAGAATGACGGGTCATTCCATCTGTCTCAAACAAAAGGTTAGCAAAAATTATATACATAAGTCGATCTATAGTGAGATTAATCATATATGGTTCCTAAAATGAACTTATACTTCATATATCATACTGCTTAATATAATAAAACTAGTTTCTACTAAATAGGGACTTCCTGTAGGCCAGTGGTAGGCGATAAAGGCCAGTCGCACTTCGGTTGTGGGTTCGATTCCCACAGCCTTGTCCGAAACGATGGGCTGTCGCCCGTCCTGCAGGTTGTGCTTTTTCTAAAACTATATTACTATAACATCCCATGAATAATATCGAGAAAACTTCAATCCTTAAACAATACTAACTTATGTCCAACATAATCCATTCCAATCTTTTGGCTTATCCATAATACTGCAGTCCACTCTCATAACATAGTGAAAACGATTACCAGAGATTTAACACCATCGTCGATCCCCATATATCATAAGATATGTTTTGTTGGTCACATTCCAAACATTCAAAGGCCTTAATCATGTATTCTCTTGAATACCCATTGAACCTTAGTGAAAACTTGAATGCAGTTAAAAGTTAACTCTTTCCACATACCAAAATCCAAAAATTCTATATACTCAAACCATGATATAACCTTCTCCTTATATCAGTCATGAGCTCATGAATACAATCAAACCCCTCATTATCTTATTATTCCTTTATTATACGCATATCATCTAAATTCAAAAAATATCTGAATAACCTTTCATGGATAGTGGTACTTTCATTACTCAAGGAAAGACAACAGTGAAACAATCCTTATATGTCTCTTTATTCCATAGTACCATGAGATTTCATATACAACATTACACATGATAAACATGTAATCATTCCACTGCATTCTTAAACCATTGACCGAGCTTCAACAATTCTTTCATCTCACATATCATTTGTAGTCTCTTCATCATCATCAACATAAATACTTCCCATACGACCATACTGATTATCTTCATGAGACTTTCCCTTAGGGAATTGGTTTGCATAATTCCCGTACATTCCACAATTAAAACATTTAACCGTTGTTGATGTCGTAGCAATACCATTATCCTCATCCATGGTGTTAACTGAACCTTTTCCTTTGCACTTACTTGCTTTGTGTCCTTCTTTTCCACACCCAAAGCATCTTCTAGTTCCTTTGAAACATTCTACTTGATGCCTCTTCCCACATGATTTACATAGGGGAAATTGAACTTTCTTTCCTCTATGATCATCATGAAACTCCATCTTTCTCTTATTAGTCGAGTCAGGAAACATACCAAATTTTACTTTATTGATCATATTATGAGATTGCTGATTCGGCATAATAATGATGTTTGGACTTCCAAATCCCATTTCATTATGAAGAATATCATTCCATTGTCCATCATATCCTCCATTATCGTGAATCATCTTGTTTCCAGCCATTTTCTAAAACCCAAAAAAAGAATAGTGTGAGAGGCAAAAATCATGCTAGGGAAAACAACATAATAAAGGGGGAGTACCTTCAATATCTAACATCTTAGGTTTAATTCTATGATCATTAGTGTAATTCTAGTACTATAACCTATATGTATACTTAACCTTAGGGACATCCCTAGACATACCTTAGAAATATCTCTAGGGATATCACTAAAGTTCTCGCATCCTAGTTTCCAAAGGTTGACTGAACCTTTCCTCTGATACCAACTGTAGAGACCCGAAGCATGACGTACATGGAAATTACATTACTTTTGTGGAATACTTAGTACATAAAAAAAACACACACACAAGGATCGTAATAGTTTAGTGTCTTTGGAAACTCGGAACATAATCTTCTAATCGTGGTGAAAGGTCTTCAATATCTCCCATAAAGATCTTCCTTTTTTTACCTAAAACCTTTATTTATATCCTGGGGAAAAGAAAACATAAAAGGTTGAGCTCAAATGCTCAGTAAGGGTAAACAAAGGAAATAAAAATCATATCATATCTTTTTGAAAATCATAACCTGCAAAAGAGATCATAATATCTTAACATGAAATAAATCATAGAAGTGATAATGAGATCCCCATAATCATAACATGAAACTTGAAACTTTGTGGCATGCACACATAATCATGGAAAATCATTTCTTGTTAGTCATGACTCATTTCCAAGACTATCTTAGTGGACAAAGTCCCTTTCTGAACCAAGTCACCCTCGTTCCAGTCCTGTTTCACTGAACCGGTATAACCTACCTTTCCAGCCATGTATAACTCATGAGATATAAAATCATTACCCAATGCATTGGAGGGAGATATAGGTCCCACCCATCTTATAATGAATCCTTTCTTATGTGTGCCACATAATCATAAACCATACATCATAGCATAACCCATGTAATAAAAATGGGATTCTTAAACAACATGACATCATAATACAATTCATATAAGATAAAGGAATTCATAAAAATATTTCCAACACAACATAATAAAACCCATGTAATAATAGGGATAAAAAAAAGAACCCTTTTATTATCTTAGATGGAAAATAATTTTGATAAAATACTTGAACTCCATTTTTGAGGAAAATATCCTTTCTACTTCAAAAACATTTTTCCTTTCATAACATGTCATACAACTTTAAAATAAAAGAAGTTGATTAAAAATAAACTTGAAAACATGTAAAGTATGTTTCTTGGAAATAATGTTTTAAAAATCCATTCATGCCGTATAAGTTAAAAAAAACATTCTTCGTACTTTTTTCGGAAAAGTCAAAAAGTACCTCGTACGAAAAACGACAAAAGATTCCTTTCATACATATTACTAAAAACTCACTGAAGGGTAAAAATGGATTTAAACAATTATAGGTGGATGGAAATAATATTACATATTGATGAAACATGGATGTGGATAATAAAATACACCCTAGTAAATACTTACGAATAAACAATCTCGGATAAAAATGAGATTGTGATATTTCCCTTACCTTAGGTCCGACTTGCTTTGTAAGTGTCCGAACCTCCTGTATAATGATTTAAATCATTTTATTGACTTATACCAGAATCGTATTCATTGTTATTATATCATATATGGTGCACTTATGAGTTTATATTACCCGTTCTTTTGTAAATTCATGTTAAAGTAGCGTTTTGGGTAAAATCGTCTCATTTGTCGTTCGTGTTTTTAACTTGTAATTATTCATATGATTACTTAGATCATGATTACTTAATTCCAGAATATAAAACATGATTTATATATATATATATATTCATAATACACATATATAATAAATCAGTAAATGGAAAGAAATACACCGTTCATGGAGACGGTAGTCCGTACGTACGCATGAACGCTGTTTTCGTTTCCTTATTGAATTGAATGGAATTAAGTTGATGACATACATATAAATATAAATAATTCCAGTATCATTATTAGGTCATATATTTCATTAGTACGTATTATATATACTTTATAATCATTCATGAATGGTTAATCATTGAGAATCAATCTCATCGCGTCGTGGAGACGGTAGTCCGTACGTACGCACGAGCGATGATATCGTTCCCATGGTCGTGGAATTGTGTTGAAGTGTATGTATACTATTTCAGAATCAATATAACTTTATAATAATCATGTATAGTTACTCATTACATCATTATACCCATCCAATTAAGGTGGTGATGGAAAATAGATTACACCACGGCGTGGAGACGGTATTTCGTACGTACGCACACGCGGTGATTTCCTTTCTCCGTAGGATGTATAGAAGGTTAATTAGAGTTGTTTCATATTTATAATAACATATCAGTATATAAGAAATACGGATGTTATTACTTTATCATGAAACAACTAAATAAGAAGAAGTTTAAGAAGAAAAAAATTGAAAAGATCGGTAATGGATATTACCTCTTCTTTGGAACACCTCTTTGAATCCTCCACTTAGGGAACTAATATTGGTCTTTGAATAAGAGAAGGACCTCTAGGATTATTCTAGGGAAGTGGAGAAGGGATTTTTGCAGGGGTTGGCCGATCTTGAGTGCTCAAATTGGTGTGAGGAGGAGGGGGAGGAGGTGCCCTTTTATAAGGGAGGAGAGGGCACCATAGGAATATCTCAAAATATTATTTTATATTAAAGTCAAAATCGGTTTATAATGGTTCCAAAGGGTCTTATTTCGAAGATAAAGTGGGAATGGGTCGAAATAATATCATCCAATAGGATTTAGATAAGTTTAGGGTATTATATTAACCTTATCAATTAGATTTAACTCTAAGTTAAATAATTTAACTTTTACCGTGTCTTTTTGTTTTCTTTCACTATATGGTTAATACACTTACTATAACATGCCAAAAGAACCCCAAATTGTTTATTATTAATATATATATCCTTATCTAAGTCATTTGGCCGAACCATAGATTTTTAGGAATAAAATAACAATTAATAATATAATATTAGATTTAAAAACTATTTTTTGTCAATTTTGACACTATTTGATATATGATTTTTTTGAAAGTCATAACAGAATTATATGTTCGAACCAAGTTGATTAAATCAACACTAATATATCATAGTAACCTATAAAATTAGTGGAATTCTTAAAAAGTCTTAAATTACATTTATTTTGGTATTTAAAATATCAATTATGTCAATATTTCATTAATAAGATAATTACTGCATCATCTTTGTGTCATAAATAAATTAAATTATTTGATGTCTAAAAATTACAAATAAAATACCATTATATAGGAAATCGTTTTATATTTCTAATTAATATTTACAATCGAATTTATCTTATGTACAACCCTATATTAAAAATCTTTTAGTAAATAAACTTTGATTTTAACTCTTTTAATTCTTCTTTGAATTAAATAATAATAAATGTCCTAATCTAATCCATGTGGGTCTAAATGATAATATTTTACACTTAAGGTTGTTTTTGGTCGAGATACACTTTTCCAATAGAATTAGGACATGTGTTAGGGTAATATTAATATCATTCTTACCCTTAATTACCCTATTTACTTTTAACCGTGGTAAATAAAAGTAAAAAGTTACTATTCACCAAAAATTATTTTCATCTCATTGAACCACATTTTACTTACTGACATCAACCATGTCTCTCGGATTTTTGAAATTCCATTCACAGAAGTGGTAAAATTATGTTTTATGAAAAATTCAGTTTTTTTTAACTACCACTTAGTAGTTTCACTATTCATCAAAAATTGATGTTTTTCAGAACAATGCCAAAATTTAATCCTAAGCTATATTTCATATTCCGAATTCAAAAATGAAATCTATTTTACCAAATTCATTACATAGAAGTTGAATTAATTAATTTTATAATTAAATCCCGATGTTAAAACAAATAGCGTGTTTTTAAAAAACAATATCTATCAAAAGATTGACACTTGATTATGTCTGGTTTAAATGTGAAATTACATCCAATGACCAACATTGTATTAAATTTAAAAATGTATTCTAAATATACTTTAAAACCACCCAAATTAATGATTTATCACTATTAATTATTTCGATTAAAAAAGTTGTTTGTAATTATAATTTAGTAATTTTCACTATTCATCAGAATATGAAAGTTATCCAAAAAGTACCAAAATTTCACCTTAGGCTAAATTCGATACTCCGAATCCAAAAATGAAGTCCATTTTGAGAGGTAAATTTTATAAAATTTAAAAAGTGGTTATTACTATTCATAACGGCTAGTTTTAATAATATTTCGTGAAACTCAGTATTGCGTACTACACACGCTATCGAGGAAGGTTGTGATTGCGTGTAATGCAAGGCAAGTCAAGGATGCGTGTTGTGCAATCTCCTTTTGGTGTAGCATACAACACAAGACATTAGTGAAATAAAAAAAATATTTTTCATAAAATCTCGGGATGTTAGACCTATACGGTCCTTTCTTGGTTTTGTTATATGTTGTAATAAGTTTGCTTCAATTCTAAAGTAATAACAATGTATGTAAAGTATGGGTCGTTATAATCTATATGGGCCCAAAAGCATGGCCCAAACAGGGTGTGAGACAAGATCCCAATAAGCAACCACCCAAAGATCTGTGCCTAACAGTCAGTGAATATATGGTAGGTAAAGTACAGTAAGCAGTAAACAGTAGGCAGTTAACAGGTTAAAACATAGTAGTGACAATCCATAGTTTTTTTGCATATAATCTACAATCAAGAAACAACCAATCATGCAAGTAGAACTAAAATGGTATCCTCTGGGTAGTTCACACATCCTAACCCCTATTATTAAATTTACAAGTACTAGCAACCCTTTGGGAGTCACACACAGTCTCACCCATCTGGTTCTACAAAATAATAGACTCTCTGAGGAAGCAGTCACCGTAAATTCCCCCTATAGTCTCGTAACGTACTAAAGGATCTCTGGGAAAGCACTCAATGTCTATTCCCCCTATGGACTATGTCGAGGAACTATAGACTCTCTGAAAAAAGCACTCAATTTCAATTCCCCTGGTGGCCTCGCATCGTAAAATAAACACTCTGGAGAACCCCCTGTGTCCATTCTCCCTATAGACAACTACAATAGGTTCTCACAGCCCTTTGTAAACAAACCTGCATAGTGCGCGTATCGGTCCAGGTAAACGTCAAGAACTACTTGGCAATCATTATATGGATTAACAACATAACAGTTCAATAGTTCCACAATCCTACAACTTGGAATGGCAAATGGAAATATGCCGAACTAGAAAAATAAGCTTGGCAAAACATCCAGAGTATAGTAAAAGAATTAACCTACACACATGATATTACCTCTACTCATGAAATCAAGCAATGTAGGAAAAAAATAAGGAAAAATAGGAAACACGCAATACCCCGTTCATGGGTATTGGTGGAATTTGCCCAAAATATTCACATACATCCTACGGAAAGGTAAAACCACCTACCTCGATACTAGGGGAACAATATATGTGAACCATGATGATTGATTCTTCTTAGAACATTGAAGATCTTAGAAAACGTCAAAAAATATCAACCAATGATAACTTGAGAGAGACGAGTAATTGTCCGACACATTTGACGAAGACATAAACGGAGATCAAACGGAGGCACGGGGGCTCAAAGAAGAATCATGGTCGTATGGGTCGCTATCGGCCGAAGATCATGAAGAAGAAGAGTGTTCTGTCCGTCCGGCACGACCCCAGTTTGTTTAATGAAAAATAAAAATAAAATACACGGCGTGTATTTTGGGGTACACCACATTTATTATGTTTTTCCATACTCCACTTTAGGCAGCCTCCACATGACCCCTACACACTGTGTGTTTGGCCCGGACACGGCCATCACACAGCTTAGAGCGGCAAGGAAGTACACGACGTGTACTCATAAAGTACACGACGTGTACTTCCAAAATTTTCAGAAACAACACTTTTCTTAAAAACTCCATAAAAAAGGAAGACATACCTGAAACCAAGATACGAGTTCTTACACTCTATCCAAAAAACTCCAGTGCAATGGTATTCCAACCAAATTAAATTTTCTGGTTTGGGGAATTCTCTACAGGGCCCTCATGACGGATGAGAACATTCAGCGTAGAGGTGTGACCACAGTGTCCTGTTGCTACTACTGCACCAGCCCCCAAATGGTGTCAACAGAACATCTATTTTTACACAGCAATTGGGAAAAGTCCATGTGGTGTTACATGGGATCCAGTCTTTCCATTGAGTGCATCGACATGACCTTTATAGAGATTTTTATAAGCTAGTTTGGGTACTCCGACTCATGGGACGTTGAAGGGAAAATTCATGAAAATGTTGTGGTGGCTTCATGTTTGAATTTCTAGGAGGCAAGGAATAAATCCATATAAGGTGTAAAGACTTCCATCTTAGTGATGCACATGATAACCCGAGAAATGGTGGCCAAGCTGGGAAAGCTTCTTCGTGACTGCGGGGATTCACCCAGCTTCAAAAGGGTTCTCCCCAGGTTGATTTCTTATACAAGAATGTGTTATGACACCCAAGTAAAGTAGGTTCAGTGGGAACCTCCTTGCAACGGCTGAAAGTTCAATGTCGATGGTTCCTTAATTGAGGGTGAGATGAGGGACGAAGGACAAGTTAGGAATGATAACGGCTTAGTTATCTTTGTCTTCAATGCCTTCAATGGTCTAGGATCATCCTTGGGTGCGGAGGATAGGGCCTTGTACACAAGTCTCGCATGGTGCAACTGCCTCAATATCAAGGTGGAAAATATTGAATCAGACTCCACTGTATCGGTCTTATTCCTCCATGGTAAGGCCGAACCTCCATCATATCTTTGATATCTGTTGATGCATTTTAGGACCTTTATTGGTCAAGGATATTCCATCAACCATATTTGGCACAAAAAATTTTTTGTTGTGGATAAGCTGGCCCATGAAGGTAGTGTTGATGAGGACATCATTATCAACAACCAGATGGGTTCTCTTCCAAAGAGATTCTACAAGGTTGTTTTCAAAGACGCCCTCGACCTTTATCATTTTAGGCCACCTTTATTTTGTTTATCCGGTTTTAACATGTTGTTCTCTTCTCATTCAAAAAAAGTTAATTTTTAGTCACAAACATACCAATAACGGTAATTTAAAAATATCCCATAGATAGATGAGTTACTAGATACTCCATCTCCATAGGAAATCTAGTGGGGGGATACCATTTACATCTGGGGAAATGGCTGGCTCGATAGCAGTATCAAGAATTAAAGAATAACAAGGATGCACATTAGATGATGGAAGTGGTGGTGTTCTTGGAGAATATAATAATCTATAGTCCTGGATTATATTTATTCTAATCATTCCTATATTTTAAAATTTTACAAATATTAAATATATAATAAAATAAAAACTAAAATAATTTTACAAAAAAAAAGAACAATGTATATATGTTCAAATCATTTATCAATGAGAAATTGTAATAAAATTTAATTACAAATTTTCTCATTCATCTATCTTCATCTTCATTATCTTCATTATTATAATCCTCTATTGCGATGAGTCCTACATTTTTATCCTTCTATTCAGGTTCTATTATTTTAATATTATCGAGAAAAAATGTTTAATATTTTGTGGTTTATGAGGTTCAAAATCAAATATAACTAATTGATCGTAATAAAAAATATCAGATAATTCTCTATGCATTATGTATACAACAACACTCTAACATTCATGTATTTCTTCATCCACCAAATAAACCATCTTCTCTATTTAATACAAGATAAATAGATTACACTCAGCACACTCACCGGTATCTATCAAAGAATATAAGTTGTAAAAAGTAAATTGTAACAAATCTTTCATTATACCCCTATCAATGATTACAACTTGCAATTGAATGAGACAACTGAAAACTGGGAATAAATTTTTAATTGAATTATATCAATCATCATCGCATAGAATCCCCCCTATGAAAATACAAATACCCCTATTTTTAGTATCCATTTATTCATCATGATTAATTTTAAGAAACCAGATGCCATGAATATTATAGAAATAAAATCTCTTCTCTAACCACAGAGAACCTCAAGACAAAATCATCATATAGTTCCATATTTTAGCTCGATTTCCATCATTTATTAGCTATAAAAATATATACATGTTGTTAATTTTAACATAAACAACATAAATACAGGTTAATAATATGGATATGAGTATATACATAAATGATAGGAGAACCATTATAAAATATCCTTATTAACTTGTTTTCTTAAATCAAGATCATTTCGAGATCGACCCCTTTGTTTCCTCTTTGTTTGAAGTCCTAATTCTTCAATAAATATAATTACAATAACACTATTGAGTATCACATATCGATGTTTTTTTGAAGCTCTAATATTGTTTGTGTTAACTTTTACCACATTCCAATTGTTGGAAATAACAATGATTGATTTTTAGAACTAGAATTATTGGATATTTCATCATCATGTCCATAATGATTGAATATAATCTCATTCCCTACCAAATACCAAAAGAAAAAGGTCAACCACTCCTAAGATATGTAACCATCATAAATAGAACCGTTTGGTGGATCTTTATTCCTCACAATGTATTTCCAATGACCAGAGTAACCGATGAATAAATAAGAAACATATTATAAAAATTATTCCATGTTTCGATAAAATTGAATTCACCAGGGAAAATAAACAAAAATAACATCTTACCTCTCAATTGGATATATCCATCGATAGTGTACTAGTCTACCATTATTAGAATACTCTCCCAAATGGATTGTCAAATTAATCACGACTGTGAAGAGTGAAGGTTAATATAAAATATCCAAATTACATAGTGTCAAAAAAAAATATTCCTAAATTTTATCAAGCTAGGTTGTAGTTATATTTTTTCAAAAAATCTATTTTAAAAGGTAAAAAACTCAACTATAATTGCACATACTATATCAAGTAATGTACTGCGTAAATCCAATGAAATCAAATACTCAATTAAAGTATGTGAGTCATGAATTTCAAATTCTTGTAACTTTCAATTTTTTATGTCATCACACATTGATATATTACTTGAATATCCATCTGGAACTTTTACATTCTTTAATTTTTGAAGAAATAAATCATTTTCATGTTTCTACACTATAAAAATATCCTAAGGATACATTAAATTCTAATTTTATCACTAACCATGCTTTATATTCACTGACTCCAAATCCTTATGTGCATTAAGGAGATCCTTAGAATTACCTTTCCAATTAAGGATTATAAAAATTACATTTTCATAGATGTTATTCTATATATTCATTACTTAATGTATATGTAATCTCATATTAAAATACCTATAAAGAAGTTTGAAAATTAGACTCTTTTTCTTCCATTGTTTTTCTCTATCATATTTGGACACTGAACAACATACCATTTTCCCCTTCATTAAACTGATGAAATGTTCCAAATTCATCATTGGAATTCATTATTTCACACAAGATTTTTGAACTAGATAACATGTTCAATGGATTTATCTTTTCAATATCCCCTTTGAATCATGTCTTGTTAAACGTGAATATATGAGAAGCATCATGAAATTTATGATGAAGCATAAAACACCATTTTATACTTTTAGGTAACCATTGAGGTTCAAAATCAAAATTACAAACTGGATAAGAAAAAACAACTATTAGTGTTCTAACCCGATAAATTTCATAGTCCAATAAAGTCACTAATATTCCATAATAAAGTATCATTATTTTTTAATAGTTTTCTTTTTGAAGCATCATATGTTTCCATGCCATCATTCCCTAATTATATCAATTAAATCGTTTGAGATTGAAGTTATACATCAATGTCATTTCCAAGAATTTTCATTATAAGAATAATACTCAAATTGTTGAATGAATTATTATAAATAAAAATAAATATAGGTACATTATAGTGGATAAAAAAACTGAAAAAATTTTATAATTAATACTTAAAGTTCCAAAATTCATAAAACCATTAGAAGACAATCCCAAACATTCATTACTAGGATATGAAGAAAAATATGGATATATTGAATCAATAACTTCCATAAAATTGAATATTTTTTATATCTCATCATGTTGTCATTACTATCATATGTAGACACTTTATGTTGTGTGCAGTCCAAAATGACATAGATAATATCGGCAAGAGTGGATTCATAGGAATGTATGGAAATAACTATACATGATTTTTATTCATTTTTTTCTTCTTAGGATTGCATTTTTTTATACTCTCAAAATTTTTCATTGGAATCCATATAACTGTAAGGCATATTGTATATTACTCATTACCAGACTCCCCTCTCCAATAATGCATGAAATCTTTAATAAATTCATGTATCTCTATATTATCAAGTCCAATTTTATTATGACATTATCCATCTCATAGTACGATGAAGGGATCATAGATTAACTAAATGAATCATAAATAATCAATAAAATCATGGATATTTCTTTTTTAGAAATTCCATATATACATTTTATATGATTCAAATAATGTAGAAAAGACAACTTCTAATACATGTCACACTATTAATATAGTTCTTGTTTCCTGTATTCAACTAATTAATAGTGTTCATTTTTTTGGTCACTGAATCTATGGGAAAGATTAACATAATCAAGATCAACTGGAGGATATGTTAATCTATGGAAATCCTATAAAGTTTATTCTATAAAAACCAATGCTCCATTTAAAAAAATTAATTGAATTCTCCTCTACTAGGTCACATTATATTTTTCGGATAGTATTGTCATTTTTTGAATTTCCATAACATTTTATTCATCAGTACAAATGCATCACACATATTGAACATGAAACTATTTCATTATCATACTCTTATATACTTCATTTCTATTCGACCATCACATTAATTTACAATCTGGACATTTACATTTTAATAAACTATTCACTGATCGGTTTTCAGTTTTATAATCTAAAAATTCTTTAACACCCTTATAATTTCTAGATTTTTTTGAGGGAGAATAATCCAAACATTATCCATAGGTATTGGATGGAATTCATCCATTACATGAAGATATAAATATATAAATTTTTAATCAAACAAGTAAAGAAATTAAATATCACCAAAATTATCCATTGAATCATTCATAATAACTATAATTGAAAATGTGTTGAATCAAATAATGAACATTTTCCTAAAAATTTTAATTAAAAAACATGATTCATGTTACATAATATTTCTCATAAATATTTATGAACGGAATGAAAATTAACATGAAAAAATCTATCATTATTAAAAAGCTTTTACTAAAAAAATTATTCTTCACATATTCATAAAACATGAAGCATTCTAATAAATTTAAAAACGTTTTGATATCTCAATTTTAAGGAATTTTCTTTAGAAACCATTCCAGGTTTTGTGATTATACCATTTGTGAACCCAAACCCTACCACTAATTAGCCATGATTTGCAAAATATCCTCAACTATGTATCTATCATGAATTAGAAGAATTAAAATATAGAGAACAAAGTGGAATTCGTTAAACTAGAATATAATCAAATTTAATGATTCTTATAACTCCAAAAAACTGATTGAAAAATAAAAATAACACATTATAAACTAGAATTAATTACATAATTATTTTTTAATAAATAAGAAATAAATATTATAATATTTTTGTCACCCATGATTATCCATCTAATTATAATTAATAATAAATATAGGGTGAGGATGATTTATCCTTTAATTGGTTTCTATGTTGCCATCGATGAGGGAATCTAATCCAGGAAGAGGGAGGTTTGGGGGCGGGGGGTTTGCATTACTATTTATCGTTCTAGAGTGGAGGTCAGTGTGGGGAGGTTCATGGGGGTAAGGGTCAGAGAGGGGTCACTACGGTCGTGGTCGTTGTCTTGAGGTTTCTGCCCAAGAGAGGATAGTGGGTTGGGCGGAAAGGGGCCACATGATCGGGGCCAATATTAGAGAGAGGATAATAGGAGGTCATGGGAGGATGGGGGTAAGGGGTTGGGGTCGTATAAAGGGATCATGGAGGGGGGATTAGTGGATTTTTAAATTTTTTATGGGATGTTAAATTTAAACCACTACTAATTGAAAAAATAAAAATAGCAATGATTTTATGAAAACACCAATATATTATAATTATATATAACTAAATATAAATAGTGGGAGTTACTAACACCACCATGAATAAAAATCCACTAACAATAAATTATCTTGTAAGGCATGGGGAGGACCTCCAAGTGAAATGATTTATTTTTCACCTACATGATGAGGAAATCCTTATTGACTCTCGACTTGACCACCATAGGTAAGGGCTCTGTAGTGGGTTATTTTTTTACATTACTTATCAGTAGAATCCTCCTTGGATGATTATTTCAATACGGTGAGGGACTTAATAGTGAATATCCTTAGTATGACCATAGATATATTGTTGTTCCTTGAGTTCATAGGGAGAGTACCTAATAATTACTTAATTATCTTATAGTGTGTAGGCCCTCTACAATGTAGCCAAATTTAGAACCTCTATTATTACTTTATTGTGATTAAAATTTGGTGGATACCTATTGATATGTTTCACATTATTGTGGGGAGAAAATTTTCAATTGGATCCATGGGATGGAACTTTGGGTGTATTGGTCAGTGCTTCATCACTATGAATATTTATATAGATTGTTTTGAGATTTTACGGTGAGGATAACTGAAATTGCGACTATAATGTTGATCACCATGATAACTTGATAATGACTAACTATGGGGAAGAGCACTATATATAGTCTTTATATTATTGTGGGGAAAACACGTATAGTGAAGAATTTGGGGAGGACCTCTATTGCTAGTAATCACGTCACTATGGGTGGGATTTTCAAAATGAGAGCTCTAGGGAGGAAATCAAGAGATATATATATGAGATTATACACTGGGGAGGACCTCCATGATTTTTTCATTACTGATGGCTGGTATACCCCATGATTGGTAATCATTTTTTCATAGGGGGGACATCTATGATATAATACTTAGGGATTACCTCCACATTTTTTAGTATACCCTTATATAGGGGACCCCTATAATACTAGTTGATTTCCCATAATGATGAGTATATAGATATAGTATTAAACTTTTATTTCCTTTTTTAATTTGGGGATTCCTTTTAGTGATGAATTATCTAGCATCCCACCACCTCAGACCATTAATTTTTATAGGCTATACATTGATACTTGTCCTTAAGTGAGGCTCCTTGTATGCCAGAGGTTTCGTTCCACTTGTGATGGTTTAAATTGAAATCATGGGGAGACTATAATCTCATATCATAGTAAATAAAAATATAAAAAATAACCAAATGACATACATAATGATACAAAATAAATGTACAAGGAAGAATCAAACAAGAATCTAGATATAGTGAAAGTAAAGTAGAACCATATAGTAATACATCACAATAGGTTTTGAAATTGTAAGAACCTATATTCAAAATAAAAAATGAATAAAAATAAATTTTAAGCTCTCACCCTATCCCCAATACTCACCTTGACCAAATATCCATCCATTCCATATAACTCGATCATGCAACACTTGTCCATTTCGTTACCTAAGATTGTGAATAGTGAATTTTTATGAGTTACCAAAGTGCCACGACCACCCAAGCAGGGGATGAGTATGAATTAGCAGGGAAACACTAATTGTTTCCCTAACATAATAAATAAAATAGTTCACCATTGGTGTTGTTACTAAATAATAAAAAATAACTAAATGATAATAATAAAATAATCATTGTTGATACCTATGTTCTATGATGACACTATAGTTCAATTATACCTACTTTCGATAGTTCCAGGGTTTCTTTGAGTATATAATTAAAAGTAATTTTAAACACTATATCCTAGGAATACAAAGTAATGAATCAGTTTTGTGCACAGTATCCTCAGAATTTTCCATGCTATCTGACACACACACACACACATCTTGAAGGGAATAATTTCCCACCTAAAATATCCCATAACATTATTAAAAAATAATGTTTCTTAAATTCCCAAACCCATCATTGTAGATACCCGAAGCTTAACGTACATGGAAATTACATTACATTTGCGGAATAATTAGTACATAACAAAAAACACACACACAAGGATCGTAATAGTTTAGTGTCTTTGGAAACTCGGAATATAATCTTCTAATAGTGGTGAAAGATCTTCAAAATAACCCATAAAGATCTTCCTTTTTTTACCTAAAACCTTTCATTATATCCTGGGGAAAAGAAAACATAAAAGGGTGAGCTCAAATGCTCAGTAAGGGTAAACAAAAGAAATATCAATCACATCATATACTTAAGAACATAACTTTTGTAAATCTTAACCTGCAAAAGAGATCATAATTTCATAACATGGGGTAAATCATGGCAGTGAAATGTAATCACAATAATCATAACTTAAAACATGAAACTTTGTGGCATTCAAATATAATCATAGATAATCATTTCTTGTTAGTCAAGACTCATTTCCAAGACTATCTTAGTGGACAAAGTCCCTTTCTGAATCGAGTAACCCTCGTTTCAGTCGTGTTTCACTGAACCGGTATAACCTACCGTTCCAACCCTGTCTATCTCATGAGATATAAAATCTTTACCCAATGCATTGGAGGTAGATATAGGTCCCACCCATCTCATAATGATACCATTCTTATGTGTGCCACAAAATCATAAATCATACATCATTGCATAACCCATGTAATAAAAATGGGTTTCTTAAACAACATTACATCATAAAACAATTCATATAAGATAAAGGAATTCATAAAAATATTTCCATCACAACATAATAAAATCCATGTAATAATAGGGATAGAAACAGAACCCTTTATTATCTTAGATGGAAAATAATTTTGACAAAACACTTGAAATCCATTCTTGAGGAAAATATCCTTTCTACTTCAAAAACATTTTCCTTTCTTAACATGTCTTACAATTTAAAACTAAAAGAAGTTGGTTAAAAATAAACTTGAAAACTTGTAAAGGAAGCTTCTTGGAAATAATTTTTTAAAAATCCATTCATTCCATATAAGTTAAAAAAAACATTCTTCGTACATTTGTCGGAAAAGTAAAAAAGTACCTCCTACGAAAAAAACGACAAAAGATTCCTTTCATATTCTTTACTAAAAACTCACTGAAGGGTAAAATTTTATTTAAACTATTTTAAGTGGGTGGAAATAATATTAAATATTGAGGGAACATGGATGTGGATGATAAAATACACCCCAGTAAATACTAAAGTATAAACAATCTCGGATAAAAATGAGATTGTGATATTTCCCTTACCTTAGGTCCGACTTGCTTTGTAAGTGTACGAACCTCCTGTATAATGATTTAAATAGTGTTATTGACTTATTCCAGAATCATAAATATTGATATGATATCATATATGGTCATATTCTTAGCTTCTTGTTAGTAATATTTCATTGTTACTTGTTACTCGGGTCTTTATTGCATTTTGTTCTTATGCGTGTTTTGCCGAATAAATTCTTATTCTTCTTTTAAGGTTATAGATACCTTATATCCAGAATGGTATTAGTGTAACATATATCATATTTATTCATTCAGTTCATTTATATAATTACTATGTAATGATGATCATGTAGAACGAGTCGCATCACATCGTGGAGACGGTATTCCGTACGTACGCACGAGTGATGATATCGTTCCTATGATCGTGGAATTGTATTGGAGTACATATATATTATTTCAGTATCAATATTACTTTATAATAATCATAAATAGTTACTCATTACACCATTATACCGATCCTTGTAAGGTGGTGGTGGAAAATAGATTACACCACGGCGTGGAGACGGTATTCCGTACGTACGCACGCGCAGTGATTTCATTTTTCCGTAGGATGGATAGAAGGTGAATTAGGGTTGTTTCATATTTATAATAACATATAAGTATGTATGTAATACTGATGTTATTACTTTATCATGAAACAACTAAAGAAGAAGAAGTTGAAGAAGAATGAAATTGAAAAGATCGGTAAGGGATATTACCTCTTCTTTGGAACGCCTCTTTGAATCTTCCACTTAGGGAACTAAGATTGGTCTTTGAAGAAGACCAGGACCTCTAGGATAATTCTAGGGAAGTGGAGAGGTGAAAATGGCAGGGTTTGGCAGAGCTTGAGTGCTCAAATTTGCGTGAGGAGGAGGGGGAGGAGGTGTTCTTTTATAAGGGAGGAGAGGGGCAGCTTAGGAATACCTCAAAATATTATTTTATATTAATGTGAAAATCGGTTTATAATGGTTCCAAAGGGTCTTATTTCGAAACTAAAGTGGGGATGGGTCGAAATACTATCATCCAATAGGATTTAGACAAGTTTAGGGTATTATTTTAACCTTATCAATTAGATTTAACTCTAAGTTAAATAATTTACCTTTTACCGTGTCTTTTTGTTTTCTTTCACTATATGGTTAATACACTTACTATAACATGCCAAAAGAACCCCAAATTGTTTATTATTAATATATATATCCTTATCTAAGTAATTTGGACGAACCTTAGATTTTTAGGAATAAAATAAAAATTAATAATATAATATTTGATTTAAAAACTATTTTTTGTCAATTTTGACACTATTTGATATATGATTTTTGTTAAAGTCATAACAGAATTATATGTTCTAACCAAGTTGATTAAATCAACACTAATATATCATAGTAACCTATAAAATTAGTGTAAGTCCTAAAAAGTCTCAAATTACATTTATTTGGGCATTTATAACATCAATTCTGTCAATATTTCATTAATAAGAAAATTACTGCATCATCTTTCTGTCATAATAAATGATAATTATTTAATCCCTAAAAATTATAAATAAATTCCTATGATGTAGATAATTGTATTAGATTTCTGGACACTATTCATGTTAGAAGTTTCATGAAGTTTATCACTAGATTAAAATTATTATATTTATACGATTTAAGAAAGTGACATGTTGTCACATTCTTTGGTTTTAATAATAATTAAATTATTTTCATTGACAAAATTTAATTAAATTAATCTAATACAACCCTTAGGTGATATGGGTCGTTTTTTAGTCATCCAATAGAATTTTGACATTTTTTAGGGTAATTTTAAAATATTATATTTACCCTTAATTACCAGATTTACCTTTAACTATGGTAAATAAAATTTACCGTAGTTACTATTCATAATTCCCCAAAATAAAAAGTATCCTATTAAAATAATTTGGACCCACTGATTCCAAATATGGAATCCATTTTTTAAAATTCAAAACACAGAAGTTGCAGAAATTAAATTAAAATTAATCCCGTTGTCGAATAAAAACAGGTTTTTGTTTAAAACATTGCAAAAGACTGAATTGATTTAACTTACGAATTCAAGGTAAAATCAATGCTAATGACATACATTATATTAAATGGTAAAAAATATATTATATTTATACTTTAAAACCATTCAATATTATAATTTAACCACTTAAGATATTACGATGAAAAAAGTTGTTTTTAATTAAAATATAGTGTGTTTTTACTATTCATTAAAATGTGAAAGTTACCAGAATAATATGAAAATTTTATCCAAAGTAAATTTTTTTTCTTGATTCCAAAGAAGAATTTTATTTTGTCAAATTGAACTTATAAACATGTCAAAAACCATATTTAACGTGGGTGCGCCATCCAAAGGCGGCAAAACTGCATTTTTGGAAAAATACTTATTTTACCCGAAAAATTTATTTTGTTCTTATACCATGTTCTAGAAATGTGTAAGATGAATAATAATGTTATAAAATTCAAAATTTAGTTAATACTATTCATAACGGCTAGTTCATGAAAATATTATATTAATATAACATTGTTTATTAAAACCCGGTATTGCGTACAACACACGCTATCGAGGAAGGTCGCGATTGCGTGTAATGCAAGCCAAGTCAGGGTTGCGTGTTGTGAAAGAATCCTTTGTTGTTTCGTATAACAGAATCCAACCATATTTCATTTATAAATTTAATATATATATATATATATACTCAATGTTGCGTAGAATAACTATTATCAAAATTGTGTGTAACACGGTCCAAGAATAGTGTTGCATATACTGCAAGCTAATACGGTGTTGCGTATAGCGCAAGTTAATCTTGGTGTAGAATAAAACAAAATACATTAATGAAATTAAAATAATATTTTTAATAAAATTTCGGGGTGTTACATTCTACCCCCCTTAAAATGAATTTCTCCCTCTAAATTCGTCGGGGTTATAAATGGTTTACTATTTGAAAGTTTCTTTGATAGAAACCCACATCGTAAAAACGAATACCAAAACTTATCTTTAAAAACAAAAGTATGAAACGTAACGGTTACCCAAATAAACTAATCACTGGGGTTCCACATAGGTGAAAATATGGATATGGAAGAGAAATCTAACCATCATGTTCTGATGGAGAGTGGTAGAGAACATGTCTATGGAAAAGCTAGCAATCACAAAGCCATAAATTTGTGATGATCTAGGGTACCATATGATTCATCGGATATAAGGGCAATAGGACAACATTTTTGGTTTTCAAGATCATTTCCCTAAAGTTGAAAATTTGAATTAGAATAAATACTTACTTTATTTTGGTACAATCTCACTGTTGTTCGTGCCTTGAACAATTTCCACTTCATCTCTTAAATAAATGAAGTTGAATTTGTTATTCGTGAAGTGTTAGCAGATCATTTGATAGAATGACGGGTCATTCCATCTGTCTCAAACAAAAGGTGAGCAAAAATTATATACATAAGTCGATCTATAGTGAGATTAGTCATATATTGTTCCTAAAATGGACTTATACATCATATATCATACTGCTTAATATAATAAAACTAGTTTATACTAAACAAGGACTTCTTGTAGGCCAGTGGTAGGCGATAAAGGCCCGTCGCACTTCGGTTGTGGGTTCGATTCCTACAGCCTTGTCCGACGCGATGGGATGTCTCACGTCCTGCATGTTTTCCTTTTTCTAAAACTACATTACTATAACATCCCATCAATAATATCGAATAAAAAAACTTCTATCCTTAAACAATACTCACTTATGTCCAACATAATCCATTTCAATCTTTAGACTTATCCATAATACTGCAGTCCACTCTCATAACATAGTGAAAATGATTACCAGAGATTTAATACCATCATTGATCCCCATATATCATAAGATATGTTTTGTTGGTCACATTCCAAACATTCAAAGTCCTTAATCATGTATTCTCTTGAATACCTTAGTGAAAACATGAATGCAGTTTAAAGTTAACACTTTCCACATACCAAAATCCTCAAAATTCTATATACTCAAACCATGATATCACTTAGTCCTTATATCAATCATGAGCTCATGAATACTATTAAACATTTCATTTTCTCGTTTTCCCTTCATTATGCGCATATCATCTTATTTCCAAAAAATATCTCAATCACTTTGAATACCACATCAATAAATATTGCAATACTCAATGATACAACATTATTTTGGAATACCATTACATAAACACTTAATCATTCCACCACATCGTTGTCATATTCAACATTTCCAATAGTGCTCGCATGTGACTTCCCTTTGTCCTTTGCCTTCAGTGGTTGCTCATGTTGATCATCACTAACCCTTGGATTAGGGCATTTATTAGCATAATGCCCCATTTCTTTGCACTTGAAGCATTGAAGTGTTGGTGGTGCATTCTCTGCAGTGTTTGCTTTATTCACATCATTAGAAACCCTTTTTCCATTACTTCGACACTCAGCTGCTCGATGACCTTTTTTTCCACACTTAAAACATTTTATAGTCCCTTTAAGACAATCTCCACCATGCTTCTTTCCACACTTTGTGCATAAGGAAACATTCATCTTCTTTTCACCATTATTCTGAGATTTCTCCTTGAACTCCATCTTTCGTTTCTTGTCAAAACCATGAGATGGATATGTAACACCAACTTCCATTTCTACCTTTATAGCACAACGCACAATTTCTTCATAGCTACTGAAGTCTCTTATAGCTAATTCCCTTTGAAGACTTGGTTTTAAGCCACTGAAAAATCGATCAACTTTACTTTCAGGTTGGATGATAATACCAGATGCATACCTTGCAAGTCTTGTAAAATTCTCTTCGTATATATCAATAGATTCATCATCCTTTTGCTTTAGTTCAAGAAACTCCTTCTCCATCTTTGTTCGAAGAATACGGGGGAAGTACTTACTGAAAAATAAGTTCTTGAACTCGTCCCATTCCATGGACTCAATTTCATCCCTTTGCCTCGTATTCTTAATAAGATTCCACCATTGATCAGCATCACCTTCCAAACGATACACTGCTAAGTTGACTTTATCATGTTCATAACATTAAAGAACTGAAAATATCTTTTCAGTGGTACTGATCCATTGTTCAGCAACAAGTGGATCAGAAGACCCACTGAAAGATGGTGGGCGTTGCCTCATGAAGGACTCAATAGAATATTATTCCCTTCTCTACTCATTTGGAAGTCCAGAATGATTCATAGCTTGTGTAAGTATAACAATAAGATTTTTCACTCCATCTCCCATAACATTTGTTTGTTCAGGAGGACAATCAATTCATTGTCCATTGCATTGATCAACACGGTTCCTTCGGGTTCCAGCCATCGTCTAAAACCCAAAAAGAATAGTGTGAGAGGCAAAAATCATGCTAGGGAAAACAACATAATAAAGGGGGAGTACCTTCAATATCTAACATCTTATGTTTAATTCTATGATCGTTAGCGTAATTCTACTACTATAACCTATACGTATACTTAACCTTAGGGACATCCCTAGACATACCTTAGAAATATCTCTAGGGATCTCACTAAAGTTCTCGCATCCTAGTTTCAAAAGGTTGACTAAACCTTTCCTCTGATACCAACTGTAGAGACCCGAAGCTTAACGTACATGGACATTACATTACATTTGCGGAATACTTAGTACATAACAAAAAACACACAAACAAGGATCGTAATTGTTTAGTGTCTTTGGAAACATGGAATATAATCTTCTAATCGTGGTGAAAGATCTTCAAAATCTCCGATAAAGATCTTCCTTTTTTTACCTAAAACCTTTCTTTATATCCTGGGGAAAAGGAAACATAAAAGGTTGAGCTAAAATGCTCAGTAAGGGTAAACAAAAAAATATCAATCACATCATATACATAAGCACATAACTTTTGGAAATCTTAACCTGCAAAAGAGATCATAATTTCATAACATGGGGTAAATCATGGCAGTGGAATGTAATCACAATAATCATAACTTAAAACAAGAAACTTTGTGGCATTGACACATAATCATAGAGAATCATTTCTTGTTAGTCAAGACTCATTACCAAGACTATCTTAGTGGACAAAGTCCCTTTCTGAATCGAGTAACCCTCGTTTCAGTCCTGTTTCACTGAACCGGTATAACCTACCGTTCCAGCCCTGTCTATCTCATGAGATATAAAATCTTTACCCAATGCATTGTAGGGAGATATAGGTCACACCCATCTCATAATGATACCATTCTTATGTGTGCCACAAAATCATAAATCATACATCATTGCATAACCCATGTAATAAAAATTGGATTCTTAAACAACATGACATCATAAAACAATTCATATAAGATAAAAGAATTCATAAAAATATTTCCATCACAACATAATCAAATACAAGTAATAATAGGGATAGAAACAGAACCCTTTATTATCTTAGATGGAAAATAATTTTGATAAAACACTTGAAATCCATTCTTGAGGAAAATATCATTTCTACTTCAAAAACATTTTTCATTCTTAACATGTCTTACAATTTAAAACAAAAATAAGTTGGTTGAAAATAAACATGAAAACTTGTAAATGAAATTTCTTAGAAATAATGTTTTAAAAATCCATTCATGCCATATAAGTTTAAAAAAACATTCTTCGTACCTTTGTCGGAAAAGTCAAAAAGTACCTCGTACGAAAAAAACGACAAAAGATTCCTTTCATATACATTACTAAAAACTCACCGAAGGGTAAAATTGGATTTAAACTATTGTAAGTGGATGGAAATAATATTACATATTGAGGGAACATGGATGTGGATGATAAAATACACCCCAGTAAATACTAAAGTATAAACAATCTCGGATAAAAATGAGATTGTGATATTTCCCTTACCTTAGGTCCGACTTGCTTTGTAAGTGTCAAAACCTCCTGTATAATGATTTAAATAGTGTTATTGACTTATTCCAGAATCATAAATATTGATATGATATCATATATGGTCATATTCTTAGCTTCTTGTTAGTAATATTTCATTGTTACTTGTTACTCGTGTCTTTATTGCCTTTTGTTCTTATGCGTGTTTTGCCGAATAAATTCTTATTCTTATTTTAAGGTTATAGATACCTTATATCCAGAATTTTATTAGTGTAACATATAACATATTTATTCATTCAATTCATTTATATAATTACTATGTAATGATGATCATGTAGAACGAGTCGCATCACATCGTGGAGACGGTATTCCGTACGTACGCACGAGTGATGATATCGTTCCTATGATCGTGGAATTGTATTGGAGTACATATATATTATTTTAGTATCAATATTACTTTATAATAATCATAAATAGTTACTCATTACACCATTATACCCATCCTCGTAAGGTGGTGGTGGAAAATAGATTACACCACGGCGTGGAGACGATATTCCGTACGTACGCACACGCGGTGATTTCATTTTTACATAGGATGGATAGAAGGTGAATTAGGGTTGTTTCGTATTTATAATAACATATCAGTATGTATTTAATACTGATGTTATTACTTTATCATGAAACAACTAAAGAAGAAGAAGTTGAAGAAGAAAGAAATTGAAAAGATCGGTAAGGGATATTACCTCTTCCTTGGAACGCCTCATTGAATCCTCCACTTAGGGAACTAATATTGGTCTTTGAAGAAGACCAGGACCTCTAGGATCATTCTAGGGAAGTGGAGAGGATAAAATGGCAGGGGTTGGCCGAGCTTGAGTGCTCAAATTTGTGTGAGGAGGAGGGTGAGGAGGTGTCCTTTTATAAGGGAGGAGAGGGGCACCTTAGGAATACCTCAAAATATTATTTTATATTAATGTCAAAATCGGTTTATAATGGTTCCAGAGGATATTATTTCTAAGATAAAGTGGGTATGGGTCAAAATCATATCAACCAATAGGATTTAGACAAGTTTAGGGTATTATTTTAACCTTATAAATTAGATTGAACTCTAAGTTAAATAATTTAACTTTTACCGTGTCTTTTTGTTTTCTTTCACTATATGGTTAATAAACATACTATAACATGCCAAACGAACCCCAAATTGTTTATTATTAAAATATATATCCATATCTAAGTCATTTGGCCGAACCTTAGATTTTTAGGAATAAAATAACAATTAATAATATAATATTTGATTTAAAAACTATTTTGTGTCAATTTTGACACTATTTGATATATGATTTTTGTGAAAGTCATAACAGAATATATGTTCGAACCAAGTTTATTAAATAAACACAAATATTTCATATTAACATATAAAATTAGTGTAAGTCATAAAAAGTCTCAAATTACATTTATTTGGGCATTTATAACATCAATTCTGTCAATATTTCATTAATAAGACAATTACTGCATCATCTTTCTGTCATAATAAATGATAATTATTTAATCCCTAAAAATTCTAAATAAATTCCTATGATGTATATAATTGTATTATATTTCAGGAGACTATTCATTTTCTAAGTTTCATGATTTTTATCACTAGATTAAAATTATTATACTTATAATATTTAAGAAATTGACATGTTGTCACATTCTTTGGTTTTAATAATAATTAAATTATTTTCATTGACAAAATTTAATTAAATTAATCTAATCCGACCCTTAGGTGATATGGGTCGTTTTTTAGTCATCCAATAGAATTTTGACATTTTTATGGTAATTTATAATATTATATTTACCCTTAATTACCCGATTTACCTTTAACTATGGTAAATAAAATTTACCGTAGTTACTATTGATAATTCCCAAAAATAAAAAGTATCCTATTAAAATAATTTGGACCCACTGATTCCAAATATGGAATCCATTTTTTAAAATTCAAAACACAGAAGTTGCATAAATTAAATTAAAATTAATCCTGTTGTCGAATAAAAACGGGTTTTTGTTTAAAACATTGCAAAATATTGAATTGATTTAACATACGAATTCAAGGTAAAATCAATGCTAATGACATACATTATATTAAATGGTAAAAATATATTCTATTTATACTTTAAAACCATTCAATATTATAATTTAAACACATAAGATATTACGATGAAAAAAGTTGTTTTTAATTAAAATATAGCGTGCTTTTACTATTCATTAAAATGTGAAAGTTACCAGAATAATATGAAAATTTTATCCAAAGTAAATTATTATTTCTTGATTCCAAAGAAGAATTTTATTTTGTCAAATTGAACTTATAAACATGTCAAAAACCAGATTTGATATGGGTACGCCATCCAAAGGCGGAAAAACTGCATTTTTTGAAAAATACTTATTTTACCCGAAAAATTTATTTTGTTCTTATACCATGTTCTAGAAATGTGTAAGATGAATAATAATGTTATAAAATTCAAAATTTAGTTAATACTATTCATAACGGCTAGTTCATGACAATATTATAATAATATAACATTGTTTATTAAAACCCGGTATTGCGTACAACACACGCTATCGAGGAAGGTTGCGATTGCGTGTAATGCAAGCCAAGTCAGGGTTGTGTGTTGTGAAAGAATCCTTCGTTGTTTCGTATAACAGAATCCAACCATATTTCATTTATACATTTAATATATATATATATATATACTCAATGTTGCGTAGAATAACTGTTATCAAAATTGTGTGTAACACGGTCCAAGAATAGTGTTGCGTATACTGCAAGCTAATACGGTGTTGCGTATAGCGCAAGGTAATCTTGGTGTAGAATACAACAAAAGACATTAATGAAATTAAAATAATATTTTTCATAAAATCTCGGGGTGTTACAATCATCATTATAATATCCATATCAGGCTCACACATTTAATATTTGGGTTCTAGGGTGATGCCTAAAGTAGAAAATATATAATTCACTCTACTAACCATCCCTATGGAAAACATAACATGATAACACCTAATGAGGCCCCTAGGGCATGTCATAGTATGGAAAACCTACAAGAGCTCTCTCAACCCATTGACAGTTCTATGAACAAGCTTTTTACTATAAGGGAATGACATCCTTCATCTATACAATTATCATACTCTGAACTTGCATTCCTCAGGGTAAAATTCTCACTCACTTTATAGTAGTGGTATCTTATAGAATCCATCTCACATCCCATGTCATCCTAGGCGGTTTGACTCACCCAAACCATCACAAACACACCATAGTTATTCCCACAAGGTGATCACATACTAGGTGGAGGAAGAACAAACACCCCACTCATGGCCCAAATAACTGAATGACTATATGGAATCTCGTTTTCTCTTCTAGGATATCTGGGTGAAAATATTTTTTCTGTAAAACCTGGTTTAAAATGAGGTGTATAATGGATCCTATAACGAGGCCAATATGCAAATCCAATAATTTCATTTCTACCCTAGTGGTTTCTTGTATCTCATATCAAATTTTCCAAACAAATTTGCCTATAATCAAAATTCATGGTACCTAATCAATGAAAATGGGTCTGTCGTGGAACATATTACACTGTTTAATTCATACTAATTTTAATAAAAATTTAATATTAAATTTATTTGAAAATATTATTTAAATAAAAGGAAAACCAATATAGTTTTCATACCAAAAATCACACAGAACGTAAAAATGAATAACCATAAGAAAATTTACATGTACCACCAACCTCTTTTGGAGTCACTACCTTTTATGATTCTATAAGAATTGTCAAATGAGCCCAATACCACATTGTTCATTCTTGTATTAAATCCCAAGAACTAATCTCAATATATAAGACCCAATTCATCAATTAAAATTATTTACAATTAATTTTACTGTTTATGTTATATAGGAATAAATTCCTAAAAACTCACTAATCCATCTCGCTAGACCATAACTATGACACAATACTTCCGAATAGTCTGTGACATAATTATAACACCACGAAATTTTTTATAAAAATATACAATTATTCAATAAAAAATTTAACTTCATATTATTAAAATTAATCTATTTAAATACTTATGGTTATGAATATCCAATGAGACGATGAGAAATGAATTGTATACATCATATTGGAAGATCCTTTATACATGATAATGAAAATATCTCTCAACATAAGATGATTCCATCGCGATCTAATGGAATCACCATTGAAACCATAGCTGAATAGAATAAATATCATATGTGATCAACAACCAACCAAAAATAAGTACTACATAGGTAGGGACTCACCTAAAACATCATAATATCAATAAAAATTTCCCATTTCCAAGGGTTAATCAAATGGGGGATAGGGGATAAGGGAATTGGCTAAAATAGAAATCTGGTGTAAGCCTCCTGATATAAGAACTAAGGGGGTGGATGGTGAATTACATGTTCAAAACTTATAAAACACAATTATAGCTATTATCCACATCATGGATATATGGGTTAGGCTGAAACTACCCCTTAGGTAGAGGTACAACTCAAGGACATATGAGACTTCATGGGGTAGAGTCATGACCCCTAAAACTATCATGTTATGGTAACACCTGGTTCAGGGAAGTAAGCATTGTAAACTCCATTCATGGATACACTTCAGGGATCAGAACAAAATTTTCTATTAGGAAGAATGCATCTTTGGAATATAAAACATCATGGAATCCTTCGAATGGGGTTTTTGATATAAAAAATTCATATGTAGCTGGTCACTGAGAGACCTATAATCATCTTAATGTGATGTGCCATAGATAGATTAAAAATTATCCACTATCCTCACGAACCTTCTCCAATGTGCACCCAAGAAAAAAAAGGTGCTCACCGAGTTTCTAAAAAAATCAAAAAATAACATCCGGTGTTGTTTCAAAACACATAATTCGTATTTGAATCACAATTCTAATAATATTCCTTATTCCTGAGAAACAAATTCAAATTCCATCTGAAATTTATAACCCAAAAATGAAATTTTGATTCGAAATCACTCCACTATAACCCTTATAATCCACAAGAATCCATAGTTTCCCATCAACCTCCATTCTACAATCCATAGTAGATAAATCATGATAAAATCATCATGTATTTCCCATATTTCTAAAAGGAATTTTCTTGTGCAACTCAAAAACAATTGGTGCACTATTCATCAAAACTCAGTCTATCACTAGTCTCCATCCCTGAATCTCCATGAAAATGATTCAACAATGATAATTTATCCTATGAAAATATTTTACCATCAAAAAATTCATCCCCAAGATTATTGTGCCATATAGGATAAGGATTGGTTCATAAGGTCTAATTTCAAAGTCATTATTCTCTCCTTCATCAATGTCTATCAACAAAATACAATTCATGTGGTCTATTGACCCGCTCAGGGTGATGTGAGCTAGAAATATCAATAATTATAATTTTTATTTATTGAATATTCCCAAATTTAATCAAAATCAAATATAGGAATATTCGTTTGTGTGGCCTTCTTGAATTGAAGGACTTAATTTAATAGTTGATAAAATTGAGGATTAATGTTGATTTATTATTTTAATTTAAATTAAGAAGAAAGAAATTTGAATTCGAAATTGATTTTGAAATTATTTGATGAAATAAAAAAAGATTATTTTTAATTGATTTTTCATTTTAAATTTATTTTACAAAAATACTACATTTAAATGAAATTATTTTTATAAATCACGTTGAAAAAAAGTGTAAAGACAATGCATGGTCACCACACTAACCGTGCAAAATGTTTTGTTCTTTTCATAGTCAGTATGCCTACATTGGATCTCATTCATGGTAACCCCATCTTCCTACCATGAGGAATATCCTTATAAGACAACTATGAATCAAACATGGTGTCATTTCTAGAGATAATGGTCGAGTTCCCACTATCTAAAATATTTAAATAGTGTTTTCTATTTTTTCTTGTCTTTTGTTTTATTTTTATAGTTCTATATTTTTTAGTAAACTAGGGGAAGAATTATACTTAGACAATTTATTGATGAATTATCACCCAAATTCCCATTAGATATTCCTACATGATTCCTAGGAGATGAAATTTCAATGGAAACAACAACAAACACCTTTAGCATACACCAATAGGTGAGAGGATGGAAGATAATAAATTAATGATCCCAACTAACATCCAAAGAACATGATCCCACACTATGAAACTAAATAAGAACATACATTTAATGTAATTAAGTGATACTTTTATATATTGAATAAATTTCAAGTGAAATATAACCAACAATTAATGGAATATGGTGAAATGATTAAGGAATTAAAGGGTATGAAAGATAAAAAAACCACTTCCATCAAAAGAACAATCATATAAAGGATTTATCAAGAATTTGAAGAGCTATATCTATAGGAATTATAAAAATAATATATTGAGTAGGAAAAAAGAAATTTTTTAATAATCAGATGATCTTCCATTATTCACCCTTCAATGCATCTTCCCAGAACTAGTGTACAATTTAAATAGGATACATATGAGAACTTTTTATGAATGGTTTCATTAGAAAATAAATTTCTATGATTTAATTATAAATAAATGATTTATTTATCTCAATTATTCTGTAAGTGAAACCATAGTATCGTAATAATGGATACATATCCTATAAAATGTGGAAAAATAGATGAATGAGCACACATTAGAAGTGAATATAAATTTCCCAATGTTACTAATATATACACAGGTCAATATCAAGGAATAATTGTACATATGAATAATCTACATAAGGAAACTATTGAGTGTGATTCCAATGAACTAAACTCATTAAATTTTTTGTTTTTATAAGATTATGTTTTTTTAAACATAATAATATTGATTTTATAGATTCTTATGAAATGATTCTTAACCTTGATACATAAGAGGAAGATCCTTCTACATCCCACAAGAATAAAATTTATGTCTGAAAATAGTAGTTAAAAACTGGAGATTCTTGAAATTGATGATGAGGCAACACAATACAATGAGAATGAGGTACTGCATGAAGATTATTTTGACTAAATAACATGAATCATATCATTAAAATATTGAATATGATTCCACAAGATAATTTTCCTTAGAGTGGAAGTACATGGAACTTTAGTGGATGTATTATGCCCTAATCCTCAATCTGAAAACCATCATGAGGGATGTATGAAAAAACTTTTGGAATTAATTATAGTCCGTTATGATGATACAGAGGAGGAAGCGTTATATAAAGGGAGAAATTTTGTTTAGAGATTATTTTTTCTATCGTATTCAATTTTAATTACCAACTAGCACTCTCAGGATTAGATATTATAAAAAACAACATTATTCGAGGAGTCACTGGATGAAGAGGAATCCACACTCATTGTGTAACAAAATGAGGAAGTCCTATTTTTAATCCTTACATTTCAACCATTGAGGATGATCTAATATAAAAATGTCATATAAATGAAATAATATTTCAATGGGAACCTCTATGATATATAATTTAGATTAAGATAGAACTAAATTTAGTGATTAAAATCATAATCCCCCTATGAACTAGGGATAGTCAAAAAGCTATCCAACTATAGAAAGTCTAAATAAAACCCATATTTGGAGGGATAACCCAATCATATTTGTTTTCTTATATAATTTTTAATGTTTTTTTATTATTTTTAAATAAAAAATTATCAATGTTTTATCTTTATTTCTTGGGTTTCTCTTTGTGTGCAGAACTCAAGAGGCTATCCCCAATTTCCACAGTAATAACACCTAGGATAGTGTGACTCAAACCTACAAGAAAATAAATACAAGGTATTATCTATCCTTTTTTGTTCATACGTTGTATTTTTTATCCATGTATAATGGTACATAAATGGATAGTGTAATGAATAATTGTGGGGGAGGACACGTCAACCTGTTAGAGTGGTCTTAAATGAATATTAGGCACTTTTTTAGAATATGTAATTATCAAAAAACACTATTTTCATTATGTTTATAGTAAACATGGAAATAAATAAATAAAACCAATTTTAAAAATCATTTTTTGTATTAAATATAGTTTTTTTCACGACTAAAAAAAATAATAAAATATCTCAAAGAAGATGTGAAAAAATATATTTAAAAATAATAATAATTTTTTCATACATATAACTCTATATATATCACCTCCTGTTATAGTCATCAGTTTTGATTTTTCACATTTTTTATAAAACAAATTTATTCCCATATTAGTTTTAAAATACCATGATAGAGTTTACTAATATGTATGTTCGAGAACATTAGTAAGGTATATGATTTTTGACTGATCTGTATACTTTTTTTTATTGAAGACGATTCTTAGAACCTGAAGATGGAGTGTGAAACAATTTATTGTTGTGGAATAAATTTTATAACAATATGTCACTAGAAATTTGAAGATAATATGAGGTAACCTATGACGTATGAGAAACAATGTCACAAGTTGAGTTGGGATTTCATCTAACCTGGCACCTAACCCAGTCTATGACATGGATCTAAGGGCATTACTGAACCCAACAAGTTATCTACTAGTTGAGATCATTAAATAAATAATCAAGGGTAATTATTTTTTACCAATAAACTAGGATCAAAATAAAAAAATGACTAAGAATAATAGTGAAAAATAACTAAATATCAATAAATATACAAATAGATCCAATTACAATAGAAAACTGAACAAAACAGAAAATAAAAAAACTAAAGGATGCAAAAGAAAAGCTAAACCATTCCAAGGATGAAATGTTCTTAGAATGGAATCATGGTCACCACCACATAGAAGAATAAACTTCTCCGCCAATGAGAACTCTAACAGGGAATATGAATATGCAAAATAGTTCAGATCTACTAACACCAAATGGTACAAGTATGGCTTGAGCTTAATATTTTAGAATGAAACCACTATATAATCCATACCATTTTTTTCCCAAAATACTACTAAACGCAAGTTCAAAAAACCAATATATAATTATTTTTTATCATTCTAATTCAAAAATAAATCATTCATTTTTTCAAAATTTACACACCAACTCTCTATTTTCAAAATAGGTTACCATTTTAAAACCAAATTAAAAACCAAAAACCAAACAATAATACCAAGATATATTAAGAATCAATAAGAAATACCAGATGGAAAACCAAGTGCATTAGAAATTTTAAAAAAAATATGTAGTGACAGTGTGAATTTTTTAAACATACGTATAGAGATCTATATACATTTTTATATTGAACGTGCTAACATATTGTGCAACTCCATAGTCTGTAAACATATGGATGACCTAAACTAACCAATCCAGTGGAACATCCCCCTAAGTCCTATAATTCCATAGTGTATCAACCTATATAAATCATGTCAAAAATAAACCATCACTCCAACATCTAAATGATTCATAGGAAACCCATGGTAATATTATATTCTGTAAGTAGGAGGCCATATGATGCATGACTAGCCTTACCTTACTTCAACCGACTTTCCTACCCTAAACACTGACAGCACCCATGTGATGATCCACAAGGGGAAATAATCCATACGGGATACCATCATATAAAAGTCCATTTACTTTTTTAAACCAGGTCATCACATCAAATGATCATTCAAATCACTTATAAAAACATGCAAAAATTCCAATCTAACATTTTTTACTTTTAAAACTAAAATTCATTTCCAAATCAATTTAATGTTCCAAATGGTCATTCAAAAATGTAAATTAAAATATTTCACAAAATGGTTTCATCCCATTTAAAAAAAACACCTACAAACCATTTTCATATTTGTAATTCCAATCAAGCCTTTATATTCCAAATCTAATTCAACTTTCAACACAATTTCAAAACCAAAATGAAAACGTAATGAATATATAAAGGTGCCAAGTAGGATTTCATACCATCTAGAAATGAACCATTTCTCAAATTAAAAAATAGGTAAAAATTTTAATTTATAGTTGAAACCAATTTTAATTTTATTTTAAAATGGAGTAATTTGAACAGCATCAATAGTTTTAAGTGTACAATGAAGTAGGGGGATGTGTATTTTGAAATATGGGTTTTTTATATGAATGAATTTATCTAAGACCATAATCATTTTTGTTTCATACCATGGGTGAATCTCAAGAACACATGAATGTTACCAAGTTCAATGGTTCATAAAAATCATCCCTGAAGTTACCCGAAACTATTTTTAATGATACACCACATGTTTTCCAACCAACGCAACAAACCACAAATATGAGTCATGACATAGAATTGACCAATACATACAAAAAATATCAAATTCATAATCCCAAAATGATATCATAACATTAAAATGGTTAAAAAATTCCTAAAACATAAAATTTAATTTTAAATGATCAATTTACATTTCAACAAACACCTCATGAACAAAATTAAGTATCATAATTAAATAAACCATTTTGAAACCACATAAACTATTTTTTTCCAACATTAAAACTCCATACTAAGTGAAAAAATCATAACACATACTGAGAAACACATTTATATATTAGATAAAATTCCCAATCAAAAAATGGAATGAATCAGAAAGGAAACATATGGAAACACCTACCTCATGATGTGTGGATTCAACAAAACATCAAGGGAAGAAAGAACGAATCCCAACAGACAAAACGCACACCCAAACATCACAGAAAAAAAGAAAAAAAAACCCTAACCAATACAGTGGGTCCAAGAGGGACACCCCACCTAGAGAGACTATGATCTAAAGAGAGAAAGGAACCTAGATGGTTAAATTAACCACAATATAATGGAATCTTACCTAAGAATATTTATGGGGATTTAAAACTTGTAGGACGGAAAGGGATAGAGAGCATGAAGGGCCCGATAGTGCTCCTAGGATTGAGAAGGGGAGGAAACCCAAATATTGGTTATTATACAATAATTGGAAAACATTGAATTTTAAAATAATATGAAATTGGTTAGCCGACATGGCTATGCTGCACCGTTTCGAAAATCATCCGCAAACTAGGAAGTCACCTCTGTTCATGTGGAAAAATATCATGCATGGTTTCTATATGATTTCAAAAATAATCTAAAACACAGCCACCCTAATTTTTGAACTAATAAAAGGCTGCATGGTTACCTGGGTATAAGTTCATGGTTTCCCAAACCATGTAACCAAACATTGAACTGGCCAAAATGCCACCCAAAAACTCAAAAATTGGAAAATTTAAACTGGGAAACCAATATGAAAATCAAATACAAGATCGAAATACAAGAAATTAATAAAATAAATGTATTTAAAATGATATGATATGATAATTATCTACACCATAGATACTTTATTCCCCCATAATGTATCCAGATCTAAAGGTAATCAAGACACGATTCCATGTCTGATCCAAACTGAAAGAAACCAAGAACCTCAAGGTGAAAGTTAACTTCACAAGTCACACCTAACTGATTCATGAGAAACCATAGAGCATGAATGATGGAAAAACACCATGGGGTTCTCCCCACTATATTAACTCAACTAGTATCTCAATGAAAACTAGGATCTCAAAACCTGAGTTAACCCAAACATCTATGCACTAACCAAGAAATATTTAAACTCCACAAAAACAATGACATGTAATTAAAAACTACATCCAATATACACTGGGCCGTCAAACATGTGAAATAATTTCATAAACAAAACTAAATTATCCACGCAATATAAAAAAACTACTACTAGAAAAATAATTTCCCCAAAAAACTAAACCCTCGACACTTAGGAAAACCCACGAAAGGAACTCGATCCCAACAATGAACCAGATTCAAAACCGAAAAATTACAAAAAAACTCAAGAATCCAAAAACGAAGTTAAATTATATACATACCAACCAATTCATGGTATATAAATAATCAA
The DNA here is from genome assembly GCA_963277665.1 of Viscum album. Taxonomy (NCBI): domain Eukaryota; kingdom Viridiplantae; phylum Streptophyta; class Magnoliopsida; order Santalales; family Viscaceae; genus Viscum; species Viscum album. The sequence continues at coordinate 139,014,156 of OY728131.1, forward strand.
ATATGAACAATTTATTCAAAGAGACACATTAAAATAATCACAGCTACTCAGATTACGAGATAATATGTTTGTCACACCTTTATAAAGAAATGATGTACATTAAAATAAAGAAAATCTGGAAGAAGAAAACTACAAAGGTCCCAACCACAACACGGGAGACAAAAACTAGAGCAGGAAACCACAAAGGTCCAAACCACAAAGGTCCAAACCACAACACCAAAGGCTAAAACTTGATAATGGTTCCTTGCAGCCTGAATAATTATTGAATTTGTGAAAGATTCACATTGAGGCCTATGGATAGTTCATCGATGTTTGAATCATCTACTACCTCAATCCCAGAACGTGAAAACCTCCAATCAATGATTCTTTTTTGGAAAAATCTTCAAAAAAAACATATTTATATTACAGAAATGGACACAATGATTGAAATAATTTAGATTATTGTGACATAACGCCATTGAATTCCCAAACCGGAAACACTGGTGGCACAAAAATGAACGCCCTAATGAACAGGAATCCAAAAAAATGACATTGAATCCTCAGGTAAAGGTTCCATCGGTACACACACCTCACTGGTTGGAGAAATTTCATGGGAGAGAACAACAATTTACTGCACCTCAAGAATTAACTCAGTTAAAAATGCTTTATCCAACAACTTCATAAAACAAATTTCCGTGAGGAGAGGGTTCTCTCAATGATCTATGGATGAATACCCCCATTGAAAAGGGAATAAATAAAGAGATCCTATGAAAATGCCTCTATATAATTGAAATCCAGATCGTTGAAGGGGAAAACATAGTACTTTACTACCTTCTAGCCTTTATGTGTACTCAAGAGCTCTTCCCATTTCATCATCTTCACCTCCTCAAGTATAAACAATAGAAAAAAGATATACATAAACACATACACTGTCATTCCAAGTTACATTGATGGTAGGGGAAATATCTCCCATTCTTTAAATGGTGGACCCCCAAACAAAGATAGATTTACACAATCTCTAACTGCTTTAGGAGTTCCCAAAAATATAATGACACACTCAACCACCGCAAGACACTTCACTACCTCTAATGGACAACGATCATCACGATTGACAGGAAACACATAAGAAGATATACCAACTGGGAATGACTCGTTAGAAAGTTTTTTGTCCTTTTTAGGTATAAAATTATAATAAAAATGGGGAACAAAAACCACAATAAACATCAACCTGAAACACAATTGAGAAGAAAATGTTATGCCAAAACAAATTCCTTACCAACCAAACAAATACTGACACAACCAGTATTCTATTTTCAAAAAAAAACCTTGACATTTCAGTTTTCAAAATCTCAATATTCCATGTAATGTTTTGAAAAACATAAACACGCATTTTAAACCATATTCAACTCCAAAAAACATTTTTCTTTAATGAAAAAGATTCAGAAACATATGTCTAAGACATTGATTTCAAATAAATTATCTTGAAATCATATGAATCAATGAATTTGTTTTTACCTAATATCTTCCACAGGTACCAACACACACTATCCACACATATACACAAATATGGGAACATTCATATAGATTTCCAAGGGGAACCCATTTCTATTCCTCATCTAAACATAGGCACTTACCAAAATTTCAATCAAATAAATATCCCTTTAAACCCATTTTTTCCAATCCAAAACCATTTAAAATAAATAATTCCCATCCAAAAAAATCATTTTCATTTCAAAACCTCACTCACATCAACTGAGACCTAAACAAGACATGGTTTAACATAAAGTACCAAAATGGGGAACTAGTGGCTACGCATGACCTGATGACATGGTATTGGGCCATTCCATAAATAATAAATAGCAACTAAGAGGAACTTGAAAAGTGTATTCATACTCCATAAGGGTTACTACTATATGTGAGATCATCACATGACATTATATTTCCTCCATTGTCATCTCTCAATACAAAGATAGGACAAGAGACATAAATCATGGACTACCCCATTCCACTCTAGGTTCATAATGAGAAATAATTTATGACTCTCTTCACATACCTTCATATCCTGTTCTGATGGTCCTAATCTCAAATATACAACACCCAACATATCAAGGAACTCCTATGGTACAATTGTTTCATGAATCAAGCTCGGATTCCATCCAAACCAACACCCAACCCATGTAAACACATTGCCTAAAGGGAATTCCCGATCCCCATGGGCTATTACTAGTGTCAGGAATCAATGTAATCACTAAAGGGAATGATTTTTTACTAATAAAAAATGATATAAAAAAATTAATTAGAAGAATAACAAACGATAACTGAATCTTAATAAATATAAAAGCATATCTTGTTACAAAATACAACATAACAAATTAGAAACTAAACAAACTAAAGTATATTAAATTATAAAACCGACCAAGGGAGAACCGATCTTCACATGACCCAATGGTCACCACCATCTTAAAGGACAAAATTCTCCTACAATGTTCACTCAAACATGGAATATGGACCTACAACATTTCTCGATTCTACCAACATTGATGGGTACAAGAAGGATGTGAGTTTAAAAAATATATATGAAGACACCATAGAATCCATATATTTAATTTCCAAAAAATTTCCACTAACACTAACTCAAATTACATATTAAATAATAGGTTTTTATCTTTTTAATTGTCAAACACAACACTCTCATTTCCAGACATTACAGAGTGCTTATTTATTTTCTAAAAAGGGTATCATTTTAAAACCAAATTATAGACCAAAAATAGAAAAACAATACCAAGATATGATGAGAATAAATAAGAAGGACGAGTTGGAAAACCATGTGAAATAGAAAGTAATAAAATATAGGTAGTAACCATGTTAATTTCTAGAACATACCAATAGTGATCCTTGTATGTAATTAGATCAGACTCACCTACCAGTATATCGTGCATATCCATAATCTCTAACCATATAGCCACCATAAATTGACCAATCCAGTGGAACATCCCACCAATCCCTATCAAGTAAAAGAAGCATCAAGCCATATAATTATGATAAAAAAAGAATATATCACCATAACCTCTAAAATTTACCCAAGAAACCCATGTTAATAATATACTATGTACGTAGGAGGACCATGCATGTGTGACTCACCAAACCTCTCATCAATTCCCAACCAACCTCCAAACACTAACAAAACCCCTATAACATACCACAAGAGTAAATCCTCAATAGAAGTTCCCACCATATGTAAAACCATTCACAAGGTATAACTAGGCTGTCATATCACTTTATCATAGTATCTATATTTCAAAACATACGTAAATTCCATTCGATAATTTTTACTTTCAAAAACCTAAATTATTTTCCATAAAAATTATAATTTTCCAACAGGTCCATCAAAATAATTAATATAAATTTTAAAAAAAGTTTCCCAACCATATCTGGAACAACATTAAACACTATTATCATATGAACAATTTGGAATGGGCATTTACATTCCAAATCTAATTTGACTTCAGACACTACATCCAAACCAATATGAAAATGTAAAAAATATATAAAGGTGATAATCAGGATTTCAATCCATATAGAAACCAACAATTTCTCAATATACAAAATGGGTCACAACATAAAATATAATCAAAACCACATTTCATTCCATTTGAAAACCACGATTCCATTTGTAGTGCAATAAGAGTTGATGAGAATAAAGGGGATGGATAAGTGTTTTCAAATCAATGTTTTTAAGTTGAATGAATTTATATAACACCATTATTATTATTTTTCTCATACATGCTTTCATATTAATCACACATGGATTTTCTCATATTTAATGGTTCATCACAAGCATCTGTCATGTTACAAATAAAGATTTTTAAGGAAACACCACATGGTTTGCATCGAAAAAAACAAAACACCTATATGGGTGGTGCTATAAAAATCACAAATTCCCACACTCATTGTAAAATTAATAATACCATAATGATATCATAACACAACCCATGTTTAACACTACACATAACAAATAACTTCAACTTAAAAAAATAATTCGCATTTTAATGAACACATCGTGCTCATAACTGTGTAATATAATTATGCACCCCTTTTTGAAAACACTTCAACTAATATTTATGAGAAAAATATTTAATTAATAAGAAAAATAATCATACCTTATCAGGTGAGTCACATTTATATATTATATAAAAAATTGAAGAATCATATGGAATGAATTAGAAGGGAAAATGATCGAAACACCTATGTCATAGATTGCGGATGTGACAAGACATGATAGGAATGATGATATAAGACCCATGGTTTAAATTCACACCATAACATCAAAAGAAATTATCTAAACATAAAACCCAACCCATAGGATTTTTCCAAGTGGTAACCCCACAAATACAGACCAAGATCTCAAGAGAATGTGAGAGGACAAGGAGAAATCAATAGACAACCTAATAAATCTAACCAAGGAACCTTCAAGGGGATTGAAAAATTGAAGGCAGGAAAGAGAGAGGTGTCTTAGAGGAACCCCTAATGTGTCTAGGATAAAGGAGAAGATGAAAAACCTGATTTCAGATTAGAAACACAGAGGCTCAAACGTGGAAATTCCTAGTTTTAAGAAACTGGGCAGCTAGAATGGTTTGGTCGCAGAGTTTAGCAAATCGTGTGGAAGCTGTGTTGTCACAACTGTAATAATGAAAAATACATCACATACTATTTCTATAGAGTTTCCCAAACTATTTAAAACTTCTGTTCCCTACTGATTGACCCCAAAATAGGCTGCATAGTTACATAAGAAAGGGTGCACATTTTCACAAATAATTCACTCAAATCATGCACTGGCCAAAATGCCACCCCAAAATTCAAAAACCTAAAAATTTAAACCATGAACCCAACCTAAAACACCATAAAAAGTGTTATGAATGAGATTTTTTATAATTAAAGAATTCCTTTTCGGTGAGTTCTATGCATGAGATTATTTTTTGAAAACAATAACGTAACAGGATTTTTCAAAAATGTATACATTTAGGGGGTGGAATATTTATCACCTAAAAATAGGGGAAAATAACATATAAACAATTCATTAAGATGTATCAATAAACTGTAAAATAAAACAAAGGTTTGAGGAAACATAAGAAAATGTAAAATTACTATTATTTTGGTTAAAATAATGATTTCACATTTGTAGAATACGATCTACTCAAAAAATGAAATATGAATTGAATTAAATTAAATTTGGGTCTTCATTCAAATACGAGGAAATATAATACTCACAATGGATGTGAATTTGTTTATTTTTTCTAGTAGGTAAAATTTGATTTAGGTAATATGAATTTTTTTTTATTAAATTGATAGTCAGTGATAATAATTTAATGGGAGTGAAAATGTTCAAGTGTGGGGGAGTGATGTGAAATGGAAATTTTAATAATTTTATAAATTATTCATTACATGTCCCCTAACATAATCCAAATTACAGGTAAAATTTGATTTTTATGTGTTCATTGTGATTTCTAGGACTTAATTGATTAATTTAAAAAAAATATGACATATAATGGTATTTATTGGAATTAAAACTGAGAATATTGGAATTTAAAACTAAAAATGATATTGATGTTACTTGATGACATGTGGAAATAATTTTTAGTATTTATTTATAATTTGTATTTTTTGTAGATAAATACTCCATATAAATGAAAATATTTTGAGAATGTAGGGTTAAAATGTAAAAATCCCTTTCAAGGTCACCACACTGACCGAGTTAAAATGACCAGGTTTATCACATTTGGTATTCTTACCATGTCCCTTATTCATGATCAACCCATAATCATACCATGAGGAACTACCTACTATGAAAAACATTTGATCATTGGTTGATTTCCTTATCTAATCACCAAATTCCATACTAAAATGTTTTTTAATCTCACTTGAGATAACTTTTCTAATAGACACTAAGTCAAATAGATTGATACAATATCCCAGCATCCAAACAAGATGCTTGATTCCTCATAGGCATCGTAATGTTTTCTAAGTATTGAAACAAATTTAAAAACTCAACATTTTGTGTAATTACGTAGTCGGATCCTAAATCAATTAAATACATCATTTCACTCCACTCACATGTACTATTACTACATTGATTAGATACACACATAAATTGTATACACTTCAATTTGATTCCAATATCACTCACGAATTCCATATGATATTGTATTTGTGACCCTAATGGTATGAGTGACATAAATCCATTCCACATACTCTATTAATTTCTATAGGTAATTACTATATCTGACTATCATGTTCTTACCCAATATCCCAGATAAATAATCACTCTCCCCTCTCTCTAAGATCACTAAAAATTCTATCATTTATATTAAGTAATTGTTTTTCAATAGTATTGTTCCTTCCCTTCAATTATAAATGATGTTTTCATTACTATATAAATTATCATATAATAATCCTCTAAACCAATTTCTATTTTTTCTATCAAAATAATTTCTTATGGTCCTATACATGTCAACTAACCTAGATACTTTTCAAATGGCCCCCATGAAAAACCGATGTATACTATCACAATCTTTTCTAAACATAATGGCTGTTAAATGATATAAAACATATTTTAAATCCAAAATATACAAACCCCATTATAAATATGTTATAGATTATAGTATTACATTCATAAATCATTGAACACACACCACAACATGGAAATCTCATCTAATCAGAAGAACATAAGTCCATTTCTATAAAAAGACCCCGTAATCTCATTAATATGAAAGATAATGAATAACTACCCACAAAATCCGGAGACATGTAAAATTTAGAAGCATAAACCATGATATCCCTACAAAATTAAATGAGAATAAAAATAAAGTGGATAATGAATAATAATTATCCTTCCCTTTAAAACAAAAAAAGTTTGATACACGTAATGTCAACGTTTTCATTTCACTAATGCCTATGTCACATTAGATTCCTATAACACATAAATAAAAACTATTTTATTTTATCAACCACACAACATAAAAAATATACCCATGATTATATATCTATGGGTACTCATAAGCTAGATAAATCCCCTATATAGAGTTATCCATTTATATCATATATTATCCCAATAATAGGAAATCACTATATTACCAATCATGAGACATGCAAAACTAATGTCCTAATCCAAATCTCAAATTCACTTGAATATATATCCAAGGAAATAAATCTTCTCTCAAAAAGGAAACCACTCACAAGGAAACCTATATATTCACTTCTAAAATATCAAAAGAAATTCTACATTCCAAATAAAAAAACTCTATGATATATATGGGACTACCCCTTGAGGATTTATCTCTCATCTATTTGTATATAATAGTAGCACCCTAAGTTCATATGTGTTGAGGAAACTATAAAAATTTTTTCTAGTAAGAATAATTCCACCAAGAAGATATCTGAGAAAATACCATATAGGTTATTGTTGAAATTTTAACTAATCAAAACCACTTTCTTTATTCCAAACCCATATTATGGAATCTTTTCCCCATACTGACCCATCAGAGTCACTATATATCCCTGAAAAATAGGGGATATATATTCATCATCATGAAAAATACATTAATATAATCAAATTAACAGTCATAAAAGGATTAATATAGTTCAAATGTTTATAATTCTCAAAAAAAAATATGGTAAAACATTTTATATGTTGTTTTTAACACGTTAAGTACCTAAGACCTCATTCTAAGTGATAAAAATCTAACATAAGCATGTGTATGTCGCGTAAATATTATATGATGAAATTGATGAAAATACATATTAATTTTGAAAATATTTCAACAGATAATGATACATAAATCATAAATCCAAATTTTGATAGAATCACACTAGTTGAAATTATACAATCTTGGAGGTGGAAATTTTGAATTACCACATCCCACATCCATTATTATTTATACTTCTTATTATAAAAAAAGTTTTTCCATCACACCAATAAGAGGTCCATTGACATATCAATAAAATATATAATTCAATTTTACTATATCCCCAAAATATATAGTTAAAAAAAATTCTTATATTCAACTTTATAATGTCCCACCTACCTAGACCACTCATTAGTGTGTGTACCAATTGTTTCTAATTGACCATACATGCATCTTTATATACTCAAACGACTACAAATTAAAGTAATGGATCTTGGGTGGTATCTTGGGTAGAAGATACCCTTGAATCAATGTAAAAATATAATAGAAAAAACTAAATGACATATAGAGAAATAAAAAAATAGAGTATTAGAAGGTAATAAACAAGAATCGTGTTATGAAAAATGTAATCTTGATGAACAATGTCTTATAACCCAATTTGACACCCAATGTTCCTAATCAAAATAAAAACTAAAAATTGATTAAAAATATATAAGGGGATATATCTTTATCCCTAATCATAAGCTTAGACAAATCTATAACCTTGTTTTCATGATAGATCCTAAAAACATGGGCCTATTCCCTACCTACTCATTTGAATTGTGATGTATTATTGTGTACCCAAGTGCTATGGATGCTTGAGAAAGGTGTGACTAAAATTTATTAGGGTTACACTAATGATTTCCCTAATATAACATGAATTATATATTTCATGTATTGGTAATATGCTCAGAAAATAAATATTAACCACCAAAGAATAAAAAAATAATCACTTACAATACTTGGGTTCAAAGGGGACACCCAATACCAATCATGCCTACTTCAACCAATACTGGAGTGTCTCTGAGAAAATAATTAATATCTATTATAAACATTAGATCTCATGAAATATCCTCAGTATCTCATATAATTTTTACAAAGTATGATTAACTATGAAGTATCATACGTTTATAAAGTATCAAGATCAATATTGGATCCTAGAGAGTAACCCAGTTGTGACAAATACATCTTTAATTGTTTTGAATATCAGGGAAACATTGATCATTTTTTAACCAGTATGTTTAGAGGAAATAGTAATTTATCCAATGATTGGATTTGGGTAAATTTTTCTCACCACATTTTTGGTACCAAATTATGTTGTTTACCCAATGATAGGAGTTCGGTGGAAAAGTGAGGCATTTGAATTTACAGAGAATATTTAACACTTAATTAATTAAATTTTAATTTGTTTGTGCATGTTAATTTGGTAATGTATTTAACATGGTGTATTTTATTTATATTTCGTAAACTCTATTTGATTCTAGAATGGACGTTTTTTCCTTGGGGGTATAACCTTGCATCAGGAGTTGAGCCTAGGATTGGGCCCCTTTTCCTTTTTATTCTTTTTAATTTCCTTTTTTCGATTCCTTTTTCATCCTCTTGCATTGTATAGTAATGTAAACACATAGGGGTCTTCCATTCATGTGTATAAAAGAGGGAGAGGGATATAATTTAGAGAGGGAATGGGGGTAAGAACTATTGAATGTTCTTTGGGGAGTCAGATATGAGTGAGGTGGATGTGGGATGCTGATTTGGCATGAATCATCTGCGATTTATTCCCTATGGTAGGATTGTATGATGTTTTCCATCTAATCCCTATCATTTTAGTATTTTATTTTGTTTTTAAATCTGGTAATGGGTTGTTTGGGAATACTAGTGGGTCAAACTATATCATTATTGAATAAAATGAGGGTTTTGATGTCTTTGTGTAGTTTTTCATTCTGGTAAAATAGTTTAAATTCCATGTAGTTTAAAGAACACAGACCCTTTGATATTCATTTTCTGGGAATATTTTTTTTACCACACACTATGTAGTGGGATTGTGCTTGGGGGTGATTGCTTCACAAGACACCCCATGTGGGTGTACATGACTATGTGGATGTACATATCCAGACACCAAATGGATCACACACCACGTTGGAGTTCATATACGGGTAGGGTATTTGGATAAGTATAGGGTTAGATACCCATGTGGTGTTATAGAATGTGTATTATCCCTACATGTTGTGTACAACAGTGTTTTACATGTTTATAAGGGTTGGGTACATTGGTTGTCACCCATATAGGTGTAAACATCATGTAATTTTGAAAAGTACACACTGAGTTTCCTTAGGAGCATATCTATCATGGGAATCTAAAAGTACACCCCATGTACCCAAATCTCTTGCTGTGTACTTTCCCTTCACATGAAATGTTTCCATTTTTTCACTATAGTTTGAATTGGACTTGTTAGTATTATATTTTGATCTTTTCTTTCCTATATCACAAAAATGGTATCCTTTTGACTTTTATAGACAATCTAGATAGTGTTTTTAAAGATATATCTAATAAGGATTATTCTGTGTTGTGTAATATGTTCCCCTGGGTGTTGGGTTGTGAGATGTGAGTCCCTTATAAGGGTGCGAGCATGATAGTTTTCCATGGATTTGGGATGTTTTCTAGTTTTGTATGTGGTTATTTGGAAATATTATAGTATGTGGTATTGAGTGGTATCTATGAGGAGATCCCAATTTTCCTTTCATGTTGGGATTGGTTTCTTGATGTTATATTAGATTAGGATTAGCTTATGGTTTGTTGATTAAAGATGTTGTATCCTTTGAGTATGTTGAAATATTTATTTGGTTCTTATGGTTGGATGATATTGATCTTTTGAGATGCATTTGTCAGACTCTTATTGTTTCCTTCATGGTATAAATCCTAATATAGTGATAATTATTTTTTGTAGTATGTATCTTATGATGCATGTGTGGGGTTATTGGTTTCGGCTTAATCTGAGGAACCCATGTGGGTGGTATTATGACTTTCTGGTGTTCATGAAGACTCTTATGAGTTCTCATATAGGCAGATTTGTTTTTTTGGATTTATTGTTGAGTGTGTTTTTGATTAATGATATGTTGGAGGCCGCTATGGGTTTTTTGGGACGTTTCAACATGGGTTGTGTCCCATTATTTTGGATGAGCTTAAGTATCCCATGTAGGATATCATACTCTTGCAATTTACATTTGGATGGTTGAGGTTGTTTCTAAGGGTGTGGCATGAGAGCCATTTTGCGATAGAGGAGTCCCTTGGTGAAGATCACATTATGTTGTTGTCCCAAGGATGGTGTGAGCCCCATGATTGGGTTGACCATTAGGTGGATTGTGGTGATCCCATCGTAGAATTTTTTTTGATGCAATGATCTAATAGACCACAAGATCCCTTTTATTATTAGATAATTGTAGATCTGTTCCACTTGTTCAGCTATTTGGATGGTGGGTTTGAGGATAGAGTGTCCCACTTTTAGTGTAACACCCCAATATTTTATAGTATGTTATCTCACTAAAGTAATTCAATAGTTTACGCAAAACGCAATACCGAGTTCGAGCGCCCCACAACACACCAAACATGCTATTTGAAAAGCAGTTTAAAATAGTATTAACTTCATTTTGAATCTTATATAATCTATAAAATTTTAACATTCATATTATGTGTTTTGTAGACATAATAGAAGAAATAATTCATTTTTTCAAATAAAAGAAGCCTTTTTAAAAAAATTAGATTTTACAGCCTTTTAATGTCAAACATTTTTTAAAATGAATATTTGAAACATTTATATATTCATTTTTATGAAATGAAATTATTCTTTTGAAGTGGGACATAAAATTTTAGTTTTGATAAATTTTTTGTACTTTTCTGGTAACATCAATATTTTGACGAATAGAGAAAAATAATATGATTTAATTAAAAACAAATTGTCACTTAAATAATTTATAGTTTTAAATTAATCATTATAATGGGTTTTATGTATAATTAGATTATATTTTTATCATTTTATACAATGTAGGACATTGGAAGTAATTTCACATATAAAATTGACATAAACATATGTTAATCTTATGATAGTTTTTATTTTTTAAAAACCCACTTTTTGGTTATGACAATGGGAATTTATTTTAAATTAATAAATGAAACTTATATGTTTTTAATTTCATAAAATATACATCATTTTTTAATTCATAATATCAAAACTAACTTATGGTGAATTTTTGGTATTTTTTGATAACTTTCCATTTTTGATGAATAGTGAAAACCATGCATTATTATTTAAAACCATCATTTTATTTAAATAATTATTTATTTAAAGTAAAAATAGATATATAATCACTTTATAAGTTCAATTTAATTCTTTGGAGTCATTTAAAAAAAATAGATGTATAAATATTTATTGACCTTTTTATCCTCTTTTAACCACCTTATAGGCACGTTAGCAAGTTTGCATAAAACATAATTTTACCACTTCTGTGAGTTGAATTTCAAATCTCTGAGAGACTCAGTTGACAATAGTATGTAAAATTTGATTCAATTAGATGAAAATAATTTTTTTTAATAGTAACTTTCGACTTTTATTTACAACTGTTAAAAGTAAATAATGTAATTAAAGAAACAATTGATATTATAATTACCCTAACACACATCCTCATTCTATTGGATATGTGTAATTCGTCCAAAAACATCCTTATAAATAAAATATTATCTTTTATGTATACTTGGATTAGATTAGGACATTTATTATTATTTTATTTTAAAAAGAGTTAAAAGTGTTAAATTAAATTTTTATTTACTAAACCATTTTTAATATTGGGTTATAAATAATATATATTCAACTATAAATATAAATTATAAAGATAAAATAATATCATACAAAATTATATTTTGTTTATAATTTTTAGATATTATATAAATTTATTTATTTATGACACAATGATGATGCAATAATTACCATCTTAATGAAACATTAAAATAGTTTATAATATAAATATTAAAATAAATAGAATTTAAATGATTTGATACCATACATGAATTTTCTAGGTTTATATGACATGATTTGGTTGATTACAAAATTTTTTTTCAATGTGATAAAGTTGTTATGACTTTCACAATAACAAAAAACCAAATAGTGTCAAAATTGACATAAATTAATTTTTAAAACAAATACTATATTATTGGTTGATATATTATTCCAAAAAAAAGGTTCATCCAGAGTGAATTAATAATATTATATATATCATTATTGATCCACTTTAGGTTCTCTTGGATGTTTAGTGTATGTTTATTAACCACATAATGTAAGAATACAAGAAGACATGGTAAATGTTAAACTATTTATCAATGAGTTAAATCTAAAGGATAAGATTAAAATGGTACCCCAAACTAGTCTAAAACATATTGGTTGAGAGTATTTAGACCCATAACCAACTATGGATCGATATAAATTTATTTGGAGCAATTATAAACCGAATATTATTGTATAATAAATTAATCTTTTAATATTTTCCTAATGTGACCCTCACCCCTCTTATAAAAGGGCACTTCCCCTTCTCTCAAAATCACACCTCCCATGCAATTTGGCTCGGCCAACCCCTGCCCAAACATTATACCAACTTACCTCATATCAACCTAGATTCCTTAAATTGATTATAAATCCATCCTATGGAGCCATTTTGATCAACTCTAAGGGAAACACCAGAAGAAGAGGTAATAATTAAACCACCCTCTTTCAAGTTCTTTTCATCTTCCACTTCCTCATTATTTCATGTTTACATATAAAAATAATAACTCCAGTACCTACTACATAATATGATGTTATAATAAATATGGTACAACCATATTCGTTATTCTATCCATCCTCTAAATGACAAAGTCACCATACGTGTGTACATACGGTTTACCGTCTCCACGTCGTGGTTTAGTTTCTTATTAAACACATCATTGTTTAGATGGGTATAATAATTTGTATAAATGATGTAAATAATAAATGTAACATGTTAATGATAATTTAAATATGATACACCATCCAATTACATACGATTTCACCATCAATATAATGATACAATTGCTCATGCGTACGTACGGATTACCGTATCCATCACGCGATGAGATTCATTCCCATGTTCACCATTCAATGATGACTATAAAAATATATATTATTAATATATATGTAATAAATGACATAATAATTCCACTGGATATATTTATATATATATATATATATTTATATATGTATGTACACAAATATATCTTATTCACTTACTTCAATTCAATATGATTTGAAAATGGAAACAATGTTGATGCGTGCGTACAACCTATCGTATCAATAAAAGGTTCCTTCCATTTCATATATTTATCTATTTTAAATATTAATATTCTAAATATATAGATATATAAATCAGGTCTTATATTTTGGAATTATTTAAATCGTGATATAAATTATACGATCAAGAATAAAAAGTTAAAACATGTACAATAAAGAAACTGATTATTACACAAAAGAATAATTTAATAAGGAAAATATTATTTAATGGGTAGTATAATGTCATCAATGAATCATGTATGATTTTATAAATATGAATATGGTTTTGGTATAATTTAATAGCATACTATGGTCATTATACAAGAGTATAAATGTACCCTCAACTAAAATAAATTCCATGGTAAGGGTAAAATTTAAAATATCGTTATCATCTGAGGTTGTTTTTTTGTATGTATCTACTGAGAAATATTTATTATCCATGTCCATGTTTCATAAAATTGTTTTCAAATGGAATCATTTTAATGGAATTTTTACTAAAACATCGTTTTAAATTTTTTAATGATGCAATCTTCTAAACAATTGTCATTAATGTCCATGTTTTCAAAATGTAATTAAGGATTTATTTATATGGACATGAATATTTTAAAATGATAATTCCTTTCAAAAGTATCAAAGTGGTATCAAAAACTTTGATTCAAAGCTATATTTTAAATGACTTCCTTTAAATGACTTTAAAAAGATTTCATGAAAAAATGTATATTTCTCTTAATGATTTTTTATAGATCATTTTCAACTATGTCAACATCCTTTAAAGGATATTATTCTTGACTGAGGTTGATTTATAATGATAAAAATATTCCATAATGTATTGAAGGTTTTGTGATGTGTTTAAATGTGGATGTATTATTTTTATACCATACATGGATTATGAATAATGTATTGACATTTCATATGCTAGTTATAAACACATGAGATCATCCTAGTTGGTGAGCACTCCTTAAAGTAAATCCAGAAGAATCGGGATAAAATCCAGTAGAAGGCTACTTTCTAGGTTACTGTAGATGTACTTTAGTAGGTACTATAGCAGGTACTGTCGTAGTATTTGTAGCAGGAACTATACAGTACTATAGCAGGGACTGTAGTAGGAGATGTAGCAGGCACTGGTTGGAACTGTAGCAGCCGGGAATAATCCCCCTTTTGAGATTAAGAGCCACTAATTTGGTCCCCAAGTCCTATAAAGTCTTTGGGCCACCCATGAATTCATGTCATTATGGCCTTTGGGCCAACTCAAGGCCATCAGGCTACCTTATGTGCAGATGCAAACCAGACAACCAACAAAGAACAAGCTTCAGAAGGAGGATGAGTGATGAGCTTTCACCATAACAGAAACTATACAGATTGAAAGAATGAGAGGGTATGGTATCTACCATTGGGACAAGCATGTGTATGAATGGTAAAGCCCTGCTTAATAGCCATGCAATGGATGAGAGCTGATTTCACAATGAAGATACAGTGGATGAGCAGTTCCATGTATTTAGTCTGTGTTGTACATAATGTTTGAATCCTACATGAAATGAATTCATTTAAGGCCTATGGTCCATGTAATACTTATTATAATGGGCCTTATAATAGTTCCACCTGACCCCTTGAACGGTAGATTATCAAAAATCAATAAAAAAATGATGGCCTTCAGGCCATTGGAGGTATGCTACTTTTAATATGAATATTTATGTTATGTTTAATCCTTTTCATGTGAGGAATGAATTGGAAATAGTAAATGATGGGTGGAGCATTCTATAGCTCCTCGATGCTTCGGTAGGTCTCATGAGACAAACCAGTGACTTGGCAGAAGGCCTTGACAAAATCTTATTTTTTTCCTTGAACAAGGCCTTGATTATGTGGTTATGAGGTTTGTCATTATACAATCCTTCATCATGAAATTAGCTATAGACATTACATGTGATTATTTGACATGTATAATATCCACATGAATAAGTAAATGGAATTATTGGGTTTATCATGGCCATATTATGCTGAAATTTATGTTTGAAAGTCTTTTGTTTTAGTTTTATACATTTTCGTAAATATTTATACATATTTATGAATTTTTTCACGATATTGTAATCCTTACTGAGCATTTGAGCTCACCCCATTGTATGTTTTATTTTTCCCATGATGCGAAGAAGTATATTATGACTGACCTGTAGGGATAGTCTAAAAGATATAAATGAGGTCAACAGAAACAATTTTGTTGTTGTTTTTCTTTTTATAATGTAATTTAATGTTCATGTATGTAATCTATTTTCCAAGACTACTAAACTGATCGGTCCTTCGAGACTTGATTCCTTGTAGTCATGCCAATGTATTAAAATAATTCACCGACTCTAGCTAACTAGGTTCAGGGTGTTACAGTTGGTTTCAGAGGAAGTCTAGAAACACCCTTGGAAATATATTTAGATAAACTCTAATTAGAGAAAATTGCCCGAACATAGACTTTGAGGATTAGTATAGTTGAACTTCCTAAAACTTTGGTAATGTAATGATTTTTTTTAACCTATAAGAAATGAATCCCTCGTTGGATATGATCAGATAGAGGCGACTCTAGTACATATGAAACATGGATTGAATACTCCTATAATGAGTTTTGTTCTTGACCCAGGGTATCCTGGTATATTACAATGGGCCTTATTGCACTCTTGGTTATGACACTCCTATGGGATATGCTTAGGATAATTTACATTTTCAGTACAGAACATTTTGAATGATTTAATAGTGAATACTTCTCATAGAAAACATTTTATGATTATAGATTAGATGGATAATAATTCCAATTTACATTAGGTATTTTACATGTTTTAAATTAAGCATTGTGATTCATAAACTAACCTAGTGTATTTCATTGTTTAGAAATGTCATCTAATAGAAGGAATTAGAATTCAAGCTATATGCATGATCGAAAGATTAAGAAGGATCATATCATTCATGGTATTAATCCCACATTTAAAATAGAAATAGTATCCAACATATTGTCATCATATTATGAAATAAAATAATGTGTTAACAAGAAAAGTAAAGAATTATCTGAGTCCTATTTCTTTGAAGGGAAACAAGAGAACAAAAATGATGGAAGAGAAGAAAAATGGCTCATTGGAAGAGGGTAAAGAAAGATTTTTCCATATGTGATAACTGTGGAAAGAATCACCTAGCTAAATTCATGGAGGGAATGGTAGTATGTTATAATTTTGGAGAAAAAGGACACCATGTTCGTGAATTCATGGATAATAAAAAGGTTTCAAATGTACAATGTTTCATCTGCAAGGAGTTGGGACACTACGCGATGCAATGTCCAAATCATCAGAGTATATGTCAAATGCTACTATTGGATAATAATCAATTTAAGATACTACTGAAGATGTAGAGTAATGATTAGATTTCTTAATTTTTTATTAAATTATTGTGTCATTTGAGTAGTGTATTAATGATGTACATGTTATAAGAATTATAGAGTACATAAGGATTGTTCTGTAGTAAAATGTCATTAAGAACATTATATTGTGTGGAACCAATAATGTTAACTCAATGGAAAGTTAATTTTTTTGTAAAATATATGGTTGAGAGAATGATAAACTATAATATGGTTCTTATACTGAGGTAGTGATTTTGGAATAATATATGATTGATTTGGATGAATTATATTGTATATTTTTGACTTCCTTGAAACTGAATAATGATTTGTATATTCCATATTTGTTGTAGAATCAAGAATTTTTGGATAGAAATAAGTATATATATTATTATATAAGGAAGAAGGCAGAATGAATGCAATCAATAAGATTTTATGGTAATTCAATGTGTTATAGTGTTTTAAAAGAATACATGACGATGGTATTCACATGTTATTACATGGAAAAAAGAATCTTCATTTTGTTTACATTGCTAATAAATTCTGGATTGTGAGTTTGAAAGAATTATTTTGGATATGTCTAAAGGTTGGAATCGATTCTGACTGTCATTAAATAGTATTTTTAAGGTTAAATGGTTTCTTGGGATTATTTTTTTATTGTCATAAAAAGGACAACCCAGAGGTCAGGTGACAACCCGTCACGTCTGACAAGGTTGCGACACATGAACCCACAACCGAAGGGCGACAATGGTTGATCACCTACCACTTTCATACATGATGTCCTGGTTTTTTAATGCAGTTTTTATATAGTATAAAAAAAATTATAAATTAATTAATTTTTGAACACAATATTATTATGATAAATAGAATATTTTTGAATTCTATTAACTTTTTATGTGAAAGATGAGTTTGTGGCAGGATTTTTTGAAGGATTAAACTCTACTTGTCAAGTATGTTTTTTTCCTATTATTCTATGAATAATTTAATTCTCCAACTTTGGGGAAGGGATATTAGACCCAGAAATGTGTTATCCTAATAACTTATGTTTTTTTGAACAAATGATATTTTAAATCATAAAAAATTAATGGCATTGAGCCCCTCAAATTTACACATGTTCATGATTGTTGACCTCAATAACTCCCTATAAATATTTTCTTTTATCCACCAATTATGTTTCTCTAATTTCCACAAATGTTATTTTAATTGAGAATATAATTTGGTGGCAACCCTTTCATTCCATTTACCTCTTATTAAGACCAAATTTTATTAACCCAATTTTCAATGTGTGTATTCCACAAAGGAATTTTTCTATTTTTTAAGATTTATTTTTGAAGAACAATTTCAAAGTGTGAGGATTAAATTTTTTGAAGAAGGGGATAATGTAACACAACATTATTTTATACTACGTTGTCTCATTATCGTAATTCAATAGCTTGTGCTACACGAAACACCGAGTTCGAGCGCACCACAACTTACCAAGCTAGCCATTAAAAAAGTTGTTATGAATAATATTAACTATATTTTGAATCTTATATACTCTATATAATTTTAACATCCATATTATGTGTTTCATAGACATAATATAAGAACAAATTCATTTTTTCAGATAAAAGAAGTACATTTCATAAAATGCAATTTTACCACTTGTTAATGGTGAACCATTTTTCAAACCAATATTTGGAACTTTTATATATTAAATTTAATTAAATTAAATTCTAATTTAGAATCGGGACAAAAAAATTTAGTTCTGATAAATTTTTGGTACTTTTCAGATGACTTTCATATTTTGATGAATAATGAAAAATACTATGTTTTAATTGAAAACAACATTTTTAATTGCAATAATTTATAGTGTTAAATTATGATTATAAAAGGTCTTGAAGTATAACTAGATCATATTTTTTTCATTTAATAAAATTTATTCATCATAAGTAATTTCACATTTAAATTTGACATAAACTCATGTCAATCTTTTGTTAGTTTTTACTTTTTAAAAACCCACTTTTTGTTTTTGACAACGAGAATTAATTTTATATTAAGAAATGCATCTTTTATGAATTTAATTTGGTAAAATAGAATTCATTTTTTAATTCGTAATATCAAAATTATCTTACAGTAGATTTTGGGAATTTTTCTAAAACCATTCAATTTTTTATAAATCGAGAAAAACATGGGGTTATTATATAAAACTGACTTTTTATTTAAATAATTATTTATTTTATTTATATTTACATCAAGTAAAAATAGATATATAATACTTATATAAGTTCAATGTAATTAATTGGAGTCATTTTATAATAAAACTAGATGTATAAAATTTTATTGAACATTTTAACCTCTTTACACACCTTCTAGGCACGTTAAAAAATTTGTATAAAACATAAGTTTACCAGTTCTGTGTGTTGAATATCAAATATCCTAGAGACATGGGTTAAATCATTATGTAAAACATTATTCCACAATAAGATAATAATTGTTGAGAATAGTAACCTTTTACATTTATTTTCCAATGTTAAAATTAAAAATGGTAATTAATATTAAAAATGATAATATAATTACCCTTCCAAATGTTCTAATTCTATTGGCTAAGTTTAATTGTACCAAACAAACCATAGTAATAAAATATTATCCTTTAGGTCCACGTGGATTAGATTAGGACATTTATTATTTTTTTAATGAAGAGTTAAAAGTGTAAAATTCAATGTTTATTAACTAAACCATTTTTAATATAGGGTTATACATTAGATAAATTCAACTATAAAAATTAACAAGAAAGATAAAAATATTTCATTAATAATAGTATTTTATTTATATTTTTTAGTGATTATATAATTAAATTTATTTATGACACAATGATGATGTAATAATTACCTTCTTAATGGAATATAAAAATAATTTATATTATAAAAATTAAAATAAATAGAATTTAAAGGTTTTGATCCTATCCTCTAATTTTCTAGGTTAATATGATATTTTAGGGTTGATTATAATAATTTTCGAAATGACAAGGTTTTTATGACTTTCACAAAAACAAAATACCGAATAGTGTCAAAATTGACATAAATAAAATTTTAAAACAAATACGGTGTTATTGGTTGATATAATATTACCAAAAATATAAGGTTTTATCAATGTTCTTAAATAATATTATATGTATCAATAGGGAACCACTTGTGGTTCTTTTGGATGTTTAGAGTAATTTTATTAACCATATAGTGTATGAATACAAGAAGACACTGTAAAAGTTAGACTATTTAACTAAGAGTTAAATCTATAAGATATGGTTAAAATGGTAACCTAAACATGTCTAAAACCTGTAAGTTGATATAATTTCTACCCATAACCACATAAGGCTCGATATAAATTCATTTTTATCCATTATAAACATAATATTATTATATAATAAATTAATATTTTAATCTTTTCCTATCTTGACCCTCACCCCTCTTATAAAAGGGCACTTCCCCTTCTCTTAGAATCACACCTCCAAAGCCATTTTTATTGGCCAAAACCTACCCAAAAATCCTACCAACATAACTCACATCAACATAGAGGCATTAATTTGATCAAAAAACAAATTTATGGAGCCCTTTTCATCAACTCGAAATGAAACACCGGAAGACGAGTTAATAATTTCACCACCTTCTTTCAATTTATTTTCATCTCCCACTTCCTCATTCTTTGTTGTTTATGTACCAAAATAATAACTCCAGTACCTCCTACATACTGGGATGACATTTTAAATATGGTATAACTGTTTTTTTTATTCTATCCATCCTCTAAATGAGAATGTCGCCATATGTGTGCACGTACGACAAACCGTCTCAATGTCGTGGTGTAGTTTGTTATTCAAACAAATCATTAATTGGATGGGAATAATAATGAGTATAACTGATTTAAATAATAAATTAAACATGTTAATGATTCTGTATATATTATATATCATCCAATTACATACTATTTCACCGTCAATATAATGATATTCCCACTCGAGCGTACGTATGGATTACCGTCTCCCCGACGCGATGAGATTCATTCTCGCGTTCACCATTCAACAATGATTATAAAAATATATATTATAAATAAGTATGTAATATAAGAAATAATAATGATATTGTAGATATATATATATATCTTTGTGTGTGTGTTTGTGTGCATACATATATCTTATTCACTTGCTTCCGTTCAATATGATATGGAAACGGAAACAAAGTTTATGCGTACGTATGACCTATCGTCTCCATAAAAGGTGACATACATTTCATATATATATATATATATATATTTTAAATATTTATATTCTAAATATATATTATATATAAATCTAGATTTATATTCTGGAAGTATTTAAATCATAATATAAATTATACAATAATGAATATCAACTTAAAACACGTACGATAATGAATGCGATTATTACCCAAAATGTTAATTTAACATTGAAATAATTATTAAATGGGTTTTATTATGTCATAAATGAATCATGTATAACATTATAAACACCAATATGGTTCTGGTATAATTTATTAACAAACTATGGTCATTATATGGGAGGTTAAATATACCCTGGACCAATAGAAATTGAATGGTAAGGGTTAATTTCAGTATCTCTTCATTATCCGAGGCTGTTTTTATGTAAGTATCTACTGGAACATATTTATTATCGATTTCAATGTTTCATAAAAGTGTTTTAAAATGTATTATTTTTAAGTTACTTTCTACTTAAACATCATTTTAAATGTTTTAAAGATGTAATCATCTAATCATTTGTCATTAATGTCCATGTTTTCAAAATGATATTAAGGATTTATTTAAATTGACATTAATGTTTTAAAATGACAATTTCATTCAAAAGAATCAATGTGGTATGGGAATCATTGATTCAAAACTACATTTTACATGACTTCCATTATATGGCTTATAAATTATTTCAAGAAAAATTGATATTTCTCTTGAACATTTTTGCTCATAATTTTTACTTATGTCAACATCCACTACAGGATATTATTATTGATTGAGGATGACTTATTATGATATAAATCATCCATTTTGTATTGAAGGTTTTGTGATATGTTTTCCTGTGGATGTGTTATATTTATACCATTCATTGTTTATGGATAATGTTTTCACATTTCTAATTCTTTTTTTAATACAATTGTTTATGTTATGATTAAACCTTTCCATATGAGGAATGTATTGGACTTAGTATGTGTTGGGTGGAGCCTGCTATGACTCCTCGATGCATCGGTAGGTCTCATGAGACAAACTAGTGTCATGGAATAATGTTTTGAGAAAATATTATTTGTAGTTTTGGAACAAGACCTTAACTATGTGGTTATGATGTCTAGAATTATGCATTCCATCATTATAAAATTAGCTATTGATATTACATGTTATTATTTGACTAGTATAATATCCATGTAAAAAAGTAAATGGAATAATTTGATTTATCTTGGCCATATAATTCTTATGTTTAATTTTATAAGTATTTTGTATTATTTTTTTACATTGGATTAAATATTTATGCATATTTATGAATTTTTTTCTCTATATTGTTATCCTTACTGAGCATCAGAGCGCACCCCTTTCTATGGTTTATTTTTCACAGAATGCCTGAATAGCCCGGAGGCCTTAATGTTGACGTTGTTGTTTTTCATTTTATAATGTAATTTAACATTCATGTATGTAATGTATTATCCTAGACTGCTAAACTGATTGGTCCGTCAAGACTTGATTCATTGTAATCTTGCCACTGTATTAAAATAATACACAGACTCTGGCTAACTAGGTCGGGGCGTTACATTCATTTGGTCATTGGTCAAGATGTTGAGGTAGTTTGTACTCAGGACTATGGTTTGAGGTTGTGACCTTTTGGGTTATCTGGGATAATTATTTTTCCTAGAGTTTTAATCTAGTCATCACGTCCATTAAATTATTGTGGTTAGATAAGATTAAGGAGCATATTTATGATCTAGAGGTGAAAACCACCATTTACTTGGTTGTCATCCCTAACAAGTGTGGTTTCTGGATAATGAGTTTCAGAGGCAATCATTATATGGTTTTTCTGCATCGTTGATTATTTGTGCTCTATATTTCATGTATTATTTTTTCTACCAATATTTATGGTACCCATTGGAAATCATTTTTTGGTCCATGATGGAACACAGGGGACAATTTATTTGGGTCTATGCTGGTACCCATGGAAAAAACATTTAGGTCCATAGTTGGTTACCGATTTATTCTATAAGAACTTTAAGACAAACAAGTAGTCTTGTGGTTGGTATAAATGATCTTTTAACAATTTCATATTAATTAATTGGAGTACTACTTCTTGGTTTATTGATTTGTTCATGTGGAAACCTATGGTTACACATAAGGTTCAGTATTCATGCCTATTATATTTAGAGATATTGGATATCCTATATAGATCCGGAAGATGCGCCAGTAGTTGGGTGGATGGGAGATCAACACGATATAAATCCTCTAGAAGGGTATAGAGTGACGGTATATTTACCATGGGTTTTAGGGTAGAACCCTATAGTACGATTCTGTCTTTTTTGGAATTTTTTTATAGTTGTTTATTTTATTCCAAATACTGTTAGGTTTTTATTAATATAGCAATATCACATGAGTATGACCTTATTATAAAAACAGATATATAGTTTCACCATTTGGGGTGTCCTAATGAGACAAATTTATTACCCCTGTATGTTAGCCTCTATGTGCATGAAGTTATGAGTTCTACTTTCCGAATGGACCACAAGATTCATAGTGGTTGGGTCTAAGGTTTAATGTTTCTTGATTGAGTAGAGCTACTCATGTCGAGTCTTTGGATCAAAATAGTGTAGCATGAGCATCATAGAGACTAGGTATATAGATTTTATCATCGTTTTAGTAGTGATGGTTGTACTTTTTTTAGTTTTATTTACTTTGTATATGTCGTCAGCGAAGTGGGAATCTATTTTTTGTATTTTTTAATTCTTTTATATCCTTTATCTTAAAATGTCTCATTTAATTTTTTATAGTGTTATTATATTTTACTTTATTATTTTTCATACATTAATATTAATCCCCATATTTGAATTTTAATTTTTTATTTTTTTATTTTACTCTAACAAGAGGATATATTTTCCACATAATATCTTTTTTACACACTATTTTTTTCTGTAACCTCTAGAATATAAAGAGGTATGCTTGAGGACATGTATTTATCTAGATCAAAATACATGTCAGATTTAATAGGTATAGTTTATTAGAATATTTTATAATAGAATGTTGGTTATATTTTTTTGGGAGATAGTAAACAGGTGGCCTAGGATTTTGTTTGATAATGTGATGAATATCAAACTAGTTTATCATGAACATATTGGAAATATGATGTAAAAGTTTATAGGGAATGGGATTTTTGTTCTTGGTAATAATTTTTATGACTACCTTATTTCATCTAATTTGATTTTATTGTGTTTTTTTATTTATGGTATATTCTATTTTTTGGATTTTTGCCTATGGTCAAGAGGTTAGTGTTCATTCATCGTTGTAGGAATGTAGGATTCACATTAAATGTGAATTTGTTTGGTTTTTTATATTTTCTTCGAATGAAATATCATGTAGATCTTGTGGAGAGATGTTTTCTACTGGTGGAGATTCAATTAGATGAAGTATTCATAGAGATTTTTGTTGATCAAAATTGGGTTCTGATTTTCCAACTGGTGGCTCAATGCATGCACGGATTCCTGAGGGATCATTGGTTTGATCTTTCATTTCCCATGTTTGGTGGTTCCCATGAAGTCTTTTGTTATAGTTCTTCGGGTGGTAATTATTCATTACAAATGTTGTATGTTGGTTCATGTAGTGGGGCCTATGTGCCATCAATAGATATTGTTGTTTTTCCTTGGTGGGGACATTAAGGTATTTTATAACTTGGATTTGTTCAGGTATGGGGATGCATGATGTTTGAAAAGTAGATAATTAGGTGTTCTACCTATCTCAAGAATTTCATTAGTGTTCAGTATTTTTTGACCCCTGGTATTTCACATTTTGGTTTTTCTTTCAGTAGCATAGTGAGAACTTGTATCTAGACATTTTATTTTAGATGATGCTCATTTTCAGGGTGGATGGTGGTTTTTGTCAAATTACCCTAATTTAAATTGGACATGGCCTGTAACACATAGAGATTTTGAGAAATATATTTTTTAAAATATTATAATATTTTTGATATTTTTCATTTGACGCAACACTAGATATAGATTTTTTTATATGAAAGCACTGTGTGTGTTCCGAGTTATACACAACAACATGTCAATATTGTTCAACAAGGAACACTTAGATTAGAATTTGTTACATTGAACACTATGTTTAGCTTCTATTACACACAATATCGAGTCTAATTGATATATTTTCTTACACTCATGGCTGAGTTTTCCTAAAATACAACAAAATACTAATATTATTATTAAAATATTATTATATTTACCTCCTAACCATTTTAATAGAAATTACAATAATGATTTACTAAATTGGGAAAATATTATCTACACACATATATATACTTAATGAATCCCTTGGTTTTCAATTATTTATAAATGAATATATTAACTATTTGTGAATTAAGAGAATACCATTTTAATTAAACTATTTTTCTATATAGAAACATACTCATACCTGAATAAATTAGGAAAAAACTTTTTATTAATGTTTTTAATAAAATTTACATATATTCTGTAAATATTTTTTATACGCATTCAACAGATTTGATAGTTTAATGATAAGAATAAATTTTATTTTATAAATATATATATATATATATATATATAGTAATTTTATCACCTTTTATTAGTGAAATCATTTTAAATGTTAGTTTTGAATATTTTATAATTTTTATTTTAAAAAATAAACTTCATTTTTTCTATCAGAATTTTAAAATTTACATTGTGTGAATTATTGTACTTTTTCAGAAGTTTCCATTTTTTTGAATAGTGAAAAACCCTGAATTTTATTTCAAAACTATTTTTCATGTAACTTATTTATATAGTTAAATTATATTTTAATTTGTTTTTAATGGTTAATTAGATAAAATTTAGATAATTTAATTTAATTATATATAATTTTAATCAATTCCTAGTGGAAATTTTATATAAAAACTTTTCAAATTTTTTGGAATTTACGTTAAAAACACCCTTTCTCGTCCCATCTGTGTGATTAAATTTAAATTAATTTATTTCAGAAATGTAATTATAATTTGGGAAAATGGAAAAATTATTTTTATCATAATTATTTATAATTTATAATAAGTTCATATTAGTTTTTGATCAAAACAATTATTGAAATTGATAAAAAATAATTACAACAATTTAGAGAAATATTTTCTTAACAAATGACTAAACCATAAACATAAGGGCCAAATGCCCTAGAAACGTTTTAAAAAGATATTATATATACATTTTTAGATACTATACTCCCATTTATATAATTTTGTCCATTATTTTGGAAACGTGACATAGGAATAACGTTGGTGGGATTCCCATTTAAAATATTTTCAATAATGTCACTCCTCCACCACATTAAGAAGGCACTCAACACTCCAATTTATTCACCCCACTCAAAATATTTGGATATCCAAAAATATATTAAAATAATATTCCAAAATACCTCTCTTTATTCTATAAAACACTCTTTGGTCATAAATAAAACCATGGAACCCTTTTGGTGAAAACTAGGAGGAGTTAGCAAGAGAAGATGTAACATTCATCCTCAAACTCCATTTTTATTTTCGTTATCCAAACCATAAACTCTTATTATTCCATGACTATATATTAAACTGAGTATCCATAATAAAATAAGATGTTTTATTTATAATATCATTACCTACACTTACACACAAATCCATATAATGGGTAACGATGTTCCAGTTGTTCAGTACGGTGAACAACCTCCTCACGAAAAAATGATGTTCATTTTTCCATTACCCCCAATTGGGGTTAATAATATTGATAAAAACTCTGTTTTATATTAAATATATGTTTTTATGTATTTATACTTATTTAATTATTAATTAAAGACAGACCTTCATGATTCCCATTTTATGTAAATATGGCAACACCATTTGTGGGCCTGCGTACTATCTCCTCCTCAAAGTGATGCAATTCATTCCCACTATACATGGAATATATTAATAATGGGTTTTGTGAAATTATATTACATATACGAGATTATTATATTTATTAAATAATTATATATATATATATCATTTACTTTATTTATTCCAATATGAAACTAAAATATAAACAATGTTCATGCATATGTATGGTCTATTGTCTCCCTAAATGGTATATTCCATTTAATATTTACATATTTTATATATTATCAATAATAAATATATACAGAATATATTTGATATTTATATCATTATTTTAATTATGTATATTATTAAATCATTCTCTAATTAAGAGGATCAGGAATAAAACCCAAATTATACATGAAAAAAAAGTAGATGGTACCTAAAACACAACATTAATGTGGAATTGTTAGTAAATGTGTAATATAAAGTCATTACCAAATCATTTTTGTATGATATATAATTTTTTAGTTTTTTAATAATTATAATAATCATATATTTATTATATTATAGTTTTTAACGTTTACGATAAAATTCAACACTTCATTTAAGGGAATGTCTTCTCACATTTTTATTTTTGTGAGATAAATGTCATATTCACCACTTTATTTATTTTGGTGGTGTATATACTTCTTATTGACATGTTATATCATGTAATAAATTTTTTTAATTATATTTTATGTTTCATGTAATTTTATTCTTTCATGGGTATTGGGATTCAATGTTTCCATAGTGGTAATAGTTTATTTCTATAATCTCATCATTTATCGAGAAGGTTTTAGATTATGTTTCAATTGATAAAATCATATGATCTGTCTACCAAGAACACTCATGAAATTTATTCTCATACAGTTATCAATGATATCTTCACGTTTTAGTATCATTTTCGCCCTCTTTTCCACTTAAGATAAATAAGAAATTTTTTTTTGAAAATATAACTGTATTTATCATTACATTAAGAAATCAAGGTTTTCTAGAAACCATGTTCTATAAAAATGTTTTAAAAAATATTTTAAATTTATAATATATTGTATAAATAAAATATTTACCCATGTTTTATCTTTTAAAAAAATGAATTTAAAATTGAATAGTTTACTCATTTTATGATCAAGGAAATTTTCAAATCTTTTACAATGCAATGTGAAAGTTCAACATGTATATATTTTTCCACCGTCATCACCACCCTTACATTGAATCTTCCTTTTCAAGTTTACAGCATTTTTTATGAAATTGTTTTCCAAATATTATGTAAATTCATTGTTTTTAAACATCCTTTCTAATAAAAATTATTTTAAATTTTTTTAAGGATTCAAGAAGTGTTTTAAATAATTTTCAAAGCATCCATTAAATTAATTTAAAAATGATATGACAAATTTTTTTTTCATATAATTATTCATTTAAAATGTGATTTTAAACTATTCTATCATCCCTTATAAATTTTCATGTTTATTTTCAATGAAAATTGTATTCCAAAGGTTTAATTTTTTAATAATTACATTTTCAAAGAAGAAAAGATATTTTACCCAATAAAAGTTTAAAATGAATAAGTGAAGATATATTTATAAACAAAACTTGAGATTGTTTTATGAAAATTATTTTTGATGATTGGATATTTAATTTATGAAATTTTCCATGTGATCACTATAAATCCTTCTGCATTTAAAATTACATAATTTGATTAGAGTCTGAATTACACAGGATTTGATATAAGAATACAATCCATATTCCTTCTTGAATGTTTCATGTTTCTGTAGAATTATTTTAATGATACCCACTTATTTGATTTGGTTATACCTTAATGAAATGATTATGATACCTAAATATTTTATATATGTAATGATATGATGAAAATTTTAAGATACCCAACTCTTTTTATGGGTTATGATATGATTTTTAGGAAACTCATATCATTTATATGGGTTATGATATGATGAATGTTTTACTATCTTATGGAACATGTATGTACGATTTTTGTATGTGATTTGTGAGACCTATATCTCAATATAATGCATTAGGTGAAGATTTATATCTCATGAGATTATTATCGTAGTCAAGTCGATGGGATTAATCCAAAATGGTAAACAGGTGAGTCTAGATCCAAAAGTGAAAACTAGTGTGTCCAAATCCAATATGATAATATGGGTAATCCCAATCCAATATGGGAATATAGGGAATCTTGATACATTTTGGGAAATTGGGGAAACCTGATCCAGTATTGGAATATGTGGAAACCCACTTCTATATGGGATGATGGGTAAACCCGACCCCTTATAATGAATGGACTATCACTGGGGATGGTGGTGTATCCCACCCCATCAGTTTTTCCGCAAGAAGTTCCCTATTTAGTTTTTGTAAGTGAGTCTTATGTTATGGGGAATGGACATTTTAATGTTTGTTTCATAATTTCTATGTCTAATGACATAGATATGATCATAAGGTTCATGTTCTAGATTATCTAATGATTCATTCATTATAAACTACATATCCTTATTCCTTATCTCATGATTATGATCTTTTTATATAGGGTATGATCATATAACATTAATATCATGTTCTCATACCATTATACAAAAGTTGTTCTTATATATCACATTTTTTACCTATATTGATCATCTAAGATCACCCATTTCTTATGTTTCCTTTCCCCAAATTACAAATAATGTCTTTAATTTTGAATACTAAAGGTAAATATCATTATGGGAGAATTATAATATGTTTCACCAAGTTATAAGATTATTTTTTTTGGTTTCCAATGAAAATAAACAATTATGGTCCTCAGACTTGTATTTTTTAATGTGCCATGTATTCATCTTAAATAATTTAACAACCATGTATTTCAATCATGAGTGCTATAGTTGGTATTAGATAAAAGGTTTATTTCGCCTTTGGACACAAGGATGAGAATTATTTAGTGAGATACCTAGGTAATTTATTTTTGTATATTTCAATGTATGTCTCTAAGGACAAGTCTAATGAAGAGTTAATGGATAGAAATATTTCCAAGGTATTTTTTAAAGGATATAGAGCATGGTTTCCTAAAAATATTTCCCTATATGGATATTTCAAGTTCATTTGGCTCTTCTACCAATGTAAATTTGGGTAAAACCCCCAAAAACATTGTATTGAGATAGACTCAATCAAGAACCGGTGTAGGACAATGATCATTGATAGACACTTCAGTTGACACTCCTATGAGATATGTATTAGAAATTAATGAATTCATCGCAAACCGTCATGAAGGATTTAAAGAGAAGTTGACTATCAATAAATTTTGATAAATCTTGGTTTAAAAAATTTCAAGAATTACGTGTCATTATTTATACATACTATTAGAATATATTCATGATTACGTGGTTTTAGGGTATTATATTGGTTTATCACCCAACGCATTCTAGTTTTATTCAATAGAGGGAACTAAAAGGAATTGGGTATATAGTGAATATTTCATATTTAGAAATTATGGGCAGGATGAATGTTGATATCATAAGTGAAAATATCATCAATATAACATGGATGGTCTAAAGGTATTGGTTAGACTACATAAGATAAAGAGACCACAAACGATGTGTGAAAGTTATGGGATGATTATCTAATATTATTTACATTAAACTCAATATGATTGATTAGATTAAAGTTTAGGAACATTAATATTTTATTAATTTTTTATATTCAAGCAAACGGGTATGAAGGGATAATATGATAATGTCTAAGAAATGTTTTAGGAATAAATATGGACAATTGAAGTGTATATATATATGTATTCAACAATTATGTAATAAGAATCATGATGTTTATGTTTTCCATTAAGGATTTTAGAAAATATATTCAATGGTTCTGATAAAATATAAATGAGATTTAATAAAAAGGTGATATTTTTAATAAAGGAAGGTAATACTTAATGTGTCCATAATGTTGAGAAAATTTTGATTATCTTGTATAAAGAGATGATTGATATGGGTAATGTAAATTGGATTGTACTAATTACCCTGGAACTGATTATTGATTTTTTGAAAAATTATTCTATTTCATCATGGATGAGGTTTAAAACTTCTAGTATTTATGGAATATATATATTAATCATTAGAATAAATAAACATGCATGTTTTCCAAAAGGAGTTATGGTAATTTTGGTTATTACTATGTTTCAATAGAAAATCTGATGAGGGTATTAACATGTTTGGAATGGGAAAACCCATTGTAACATTATAATATGTGGGAGATCAATGTTATGATAATATCAGGACCTCATTTCTAATGTTTTGGATTTTCATATTTTGTAAGGGTAATAGGGTTAACCATTTATAGAAAGATAATGTTAAACTTTAGATGATGTTTGTGATATTAATGTTTTATATCACCACATGAGTATTTATTCATATTTAATATCATGTTCTAAACCCGTTGTGTTGATGGTAAATAAATATGTACAGGATGAGTTATCATGGATCACACGATATATTGCTTCTTGAGGAAAAAAATTCACCTTACATTTCAGTTACGGCGGTTAAGTGGAAATTAGTCCAGACATAACGGAATGGGGAGATTTTACATTTTAATGGTAATAAAATCAAGTAATAATATATTATTGTTAAAAAATATTTTACATTATGAAAATTGATTTGGAATAAAATCTTGTCCTAATATCATCATTTTTGTGTTATTAATGACCTATTTCATGCTTCTTCACTTTATGGTTTTGTGACAAGTATCTTTCTTTGGATCACCCACAATTTTGGGATTAGTAATCATTATCAATATCAATGATGATTTATGATTTTATTCAATGTAAATTTTTTAAATTACCAATTAAGTTTTCCTATGTTGAAACCAAATTATCTGTTCCTTTTTGTAACTATTATGTTTCCTATGTTCCCCTTTTGATGGTTGTTTTAGTATACATTTTAATGATTTGTACTTCTATGAATGAACATTTAAGTATTAAACCACTGATAAAAAAGAGGAATTTTGAGGGATAATTTAATTTGTAGGGGGTATAATGTAACATCATATTATTTTGAGAATTTCATTTAAATTTAATTTAATCTTTTTGATATTGTTCATTTCACACAAAACAAAATATATTTTTTATTTTATAGAAGAACTATATGGGTATTTCAATATACACAACACCAAGATAATAGTATGCTTCACACAACATTTAGATTATATTTAAGAAAACACAACATAGTTTTTGGAATTGGATACACACAATACCAAGTCTCTTTTATATATTGCATCACACACAAGGGTATGTTTACCTAAACTAAAATATACATTTTAGATTTTATTTAAAATTGATATCATAGTTACCATCTAGCCGTTGGAATGGAATTTATGAATAAGATTTACTATATTGAGAAAATATGATATATATATATATATATAATTATTCTTTTTTTAAATTAGTTATAAATGAATGTATGAACTATTTGTGAATTAATGAATCCCATTTATAATAAAAAAATTTTATATCTACAAACCAAATTATCTCCATAAATTAGAAAAACATATTATGATTAATGTCTTAAATAAAATATATATTATATAATCATTAAATATTTTTAATACTCATCCAATATATTTTAAACATATAAATAAGAATAATTCCAATATTATATGTAAAACTATATATATTTATGAAACCTTATTTTAACACTTTTTACTAGATTCATCATTATAAAAAAAAAATTTGAATTTTTTTTAATTTTCTTTTTGAAAAAATAAAGTTCATTTTTTGAAAATGAATGTCAAAATTTACTTTTGTTGAATTTCTGGTATTCTTCTAAAATGTTTCATTTTTTTATCAATAGTTAAACAGAAAATTTTAAATTAAAACTTATTTTTCATATAAGTTATTTTATATAATTACATTATATTTTAGTATGGTTATAAGGTTTAATTAGTTCAATTTTTAAAAATCTAATACAATTTATGTCATTGGAAGAAATTTCATACTGAAATTGGATTTAAAAACATTTCAAACATTTTAATATTTTTACATTAAAAACCTACATCGACATCCCATTTGTGAGTTTAAATTGAAATTATTTTCATCATATTTTTGTAATCATAATTTTGAAAAATCAATTCCACATTTAGACTCAAAATTATTTTGAATTTAAAATTATGGAATCCTATTTTTTGTAAAAAAAAATGTATTTTTGAAAGTGATATAAATTAATCACAGCAATTAAGAGATGATTTAGCTAAACGAAGGACTAAACCATAAACATAAGGGACAAAATGACGGAGAAACATATCAAAAATATATTGGATGGAAATATTTAGAACCTATACTCTATATTCAATATTTGTTCCACTATTAGAGCCATGTGACATAATAAAATTTTCGTTGGATGTCCCTTTTCAAAAATTGGAAAGAATGTCACGCCACCTCCACTATAAAAAAGAACTCACCCCTACCACTTATTAAAACCTATAAAACCATTTTATTTCCAAAATTCTTCTCATATAAGATACAAAAATCTCAACCTTAATACTAGAACCCTCTCTTTATAAAAAAATCCACCCAATGAATTTCATTGTAACAAAACAAGAACAGTTACCCAAAAAACTTGTTACATCTTTCCACAAGAACCGTTGTTTTATTTTCATTACGAACCCCAATAGATCTTATAAATACCTAATTATATAATATCATAGTTATATTAAATATACAGATATGTTTTTATTCGATGGTTTCTTCTAACACTTATACACACTCTCATCTAATGGGTAATGAACTTACCGTTCTTGTGTATGGTGAACTACTGTCTAATGAAACGATGTTGTTCAGTTTTATGTTCCCACCTCTCATGGATGGGTAATATGTTGGAACAAATATTTGTATTTTAATTTTTATTACTATTATCATATAATATTTATAATAAATTTTTACCCAATTCTTACTATTTATGAAATGGTTTTAAAATGTAATCTTCCTTTCATTTTTCATTCAGGGAAGTTTTCAAAAAATTTACAACATAAAAGTAATGCTTCGTATAAACCAATTTATCCATCATAATGATCATCCTTACTTATAAAAGTACATTCCAAGAGTTCATGATTTCTTTTTTGGAAATTTTATTATTCTAATATTATAGAAAATAATTTTATTATGTGGTTTTCAACGATAAATGTTTTCAAAAAATTTCAATCATTCAAAAACAGTTTTAAATTATTTCCAAATTCCATTTACATTTTTTTATAACTATTTTAAAAAAAAATTCAAGTATTTTTTACATGGATTTTTTAAATTATTTTCTAGGGTCATTCATAATTTTTCATGTTTACATTCCAGGAAAATAGTTTTCAATGTGTTTTATATAAAAAAAATCAAAAAAGTACAGATATTTAGTAGAAATTTTTTTTGAATGAAATGGTAAAGATTAGTTTATATAAATTTGATTTTTGAAATGGTTTTTTGAATATAATTATCAAATAATGGATATTTTTATAGGATATGTTATTTGTGATATTTTAAAATCCATCATTGTCTTAGACAAAACAATTTGTTATACTTTATGGTATACTTGATATATGATACATGAATAAAATTAATATTCTTTCATGAATGGTTTTTATATGAAACTATGATTATGATACCTATTTATTTTTAAAAAAAAAATTATTAAATGATTCTGATGCATATCTCATTTCCATAGGTATTGATATGATGAAATATTTACGATACCCATTTAATTTTATGAGTAATTATACGATGTTTATGAATCACATCCAATTTTTATATGTTATAATATAATGAAAGTATTATTATCTTGAATATCATTTATGTATTGTTTTATTAAGTGATGCGTTGGACCTGTATCTCCCTTAAATTCATTTGTTACTAATTTATATCTCATCATTTTATTATAAGAAACAAGAAAAATGTTTGATCCAAAATGGGAAATAGGTGAGCCCTGAAACGAATTGGGAAACAGGTGTTTCCTAATCCAATATGGGGAAAAGTGGAAACCAGATTCACTATGGGAATATAGGGAAACCCAATCCACTGTGGGAAGATAGGGAAAACTGATCTATAATTGGAATATGAGTAAACGTAATACCTTACAAGGAAATGACTGTAACTGGGGATTGTGGTGTGTCCTGCCTAATAGGTGTAGTCCTCATGAAGTTCCATAATATGTTTTTTTTAAATGATCATTATATTTGTGGGGAATGATGACAACTTTTTTTGTGTTGAAAACAAATTATATGTCATATTCACTTGATATTTTCACATGATTCATGTTGGGGATTATCTTATGATTAATTTCTTATTAACTGAAAATATTGATTCAATGTCTCTTGGTTATAATATTTTTATTTAGGGTATGAAATTATTACATTAAGATCATGTTTAAATATACTTATTCCCATGTTATGCTTATATATTTCCATTTTTTTACCCTTACTATGAATATAATCTCATGCTTTTCTTTTGTATCCTTTCCCTATGTTATGAATAATGGTTTCATGTAGGATTACTAAATGTGATGATATTTATGAGATATGCTGAATAACTTTTCCCAAGTTATAATATTAAGCTTCAAACATTCCAAACACACTAAACTATTATAGTATTTGGGAATGTATTTTGTTATATTGTTGAATATTCGTCTAAAAAGATGTAACATCGATGTATATTAAGCTTTGTTGTCTATATGGTTCATGTGAGTGTGAGTTATATTATGAAATAGAGGATTGTATTGAGGAACACTGTATGGTAGGGATTGAACCATAGGATTTTAGATGCCCTGATCCTCATCAACACGGGTTTTTAGTGTGGTTGTTGAGGAACTTCATGTTAGAGCACAAGTGTGAGTTGTTCGACCAAATCTATCAATTGCATTCCGTGATGGATACAACATAGTTCGTGTGGTCCACTATTGGGTTTCATCTAGACCACATGGATACATGTGTTGTTGGTATAATTTGATCAGTTGTGATTTAATGTCTCACCTTTTTGGAGAGATTTGTGCCACTGTGATACTTTTATTTGGACGGTTGAGATTTTGTGGGTTGCATCAATGCATAGGTGAGAGCATGGATAATGGTGTTCCGTCATGTATTCTTGAGGGATAGAATCATTTCTGGTGCGGATTTTTTTTATACATTATAATTTTATGAAATATATTTTCTTAATAATTTTATTTCTTTTATATTTTTTGATTTATGGAATAATAAGTTTAGATCAAACAGGAAATATTATTCAATTATTATATTTCAGTTATAAACTAGAATAAAAGTTAACAATAATGAATAGGGATAACTAATTAATGAAATAAATGTAATCTTATAACTCAATATTAAGTTATTGTTAATTATTTTAAAAAATAGTTAGACAATTCTTAGAAAATTTATATTATTCTTTAAGAAAAAACATGTTTTTCAAAAATGATTTTTTCATCATTTTATAATTTAATAATTATTTATAGTAGTTATATATTATTTATATAAATATTTTATTATAAATTTTAATGCATAATATAAAAATTATCCAACATTAATTTTTTTTAGAAATTTAGGAAAATATATATTTTTCAAGGAGTAAAATATATGAATATTTATTGAAAACTAAATTTTTATTGTTTTCAGAAGGTAAAATAGGTTTTTATATTTATTTTAAATTTCCATATAAATTTTATTATTTAAAATAATAAAATTATGGGTTCGAAAGGGGATTTTATACGTTAATTTAGTATTAAAATGTATTACATTTAAAATGACAATTTTCAAAAAAAAATTTATTATTACATCGTGTCAATTTTATATTAAATTAAATTATTAGACATTAATATATTTGATTTATAAATAATGTATTCTATATTCGTAATCATTGGGTAAAATAATTAGTTTATAAGCCCCTTATATTTGGTGTTAATATGAATAGTTACTATAAAAAATTTATTAACATGGTAATGGGTAAAATAGTTTAATATAGACCAACAATAATTTATAAGGCTATAATTTTTCTTACTATTTATTAGTGGATGAATATAATTATACTCTTCACACCCTTATTTCTAAATTTAGTAGTTTAATGGAGAGTTTCCCCTGAAAATGACTTTCAAATTATTTAACTCAACAGAGGCACAAATGTCACTATCAATATCATAGATATCTCTTTTAAATCCAAATGAAAGAAAATTATTAGTGAATATAAGTTTAAATGATGAAACAAATAAACATAGTTTCATGATATAAATTTATTTATTATACTCTATTCAACTTTTAAGAAATTATTGAAATTATAATATTTTATTTTAAAAAATCAAAGATCTCACATTCATGTTTTTAATAACAATAACACATTCAAAATGGGCCGATACAATTAATATATTC
The DNA here is from genome assembly GCA_963277665.1 of Viscum album. Lineage (NCBI taxonomy): Eukaryota > Viridiplantae > Streptophyta > Magnoliopsida > Santalales > Viscaceae > Viscum > Viscum album. Next base: position 139,052,009 of record OY728131.1, read on the forward strand.
CACTATAAATAGTATCATTAAATATAAAATATTTATCTATATCTTGGTTAATTATTTATAATTTTTTTAAATAAATATTTAAACTAAATTCATACACAACGATGATGAAATAATTATTCAATTAATTTGGAAATAAAATAAATGATTTTTATGCTATTAAATGAAACATACTTTAATATATTTAAGGTTATCCAATAATTATATATATTGAAGCTAAATTATAGTGATATATTAAAATAGATGGGTGGAATTTGATATGTTTTCTTGACATTTTTAAAATTCAATGTTTTGAATAGTTTCAAAATTGAAAATACTGATATTTTATGTCATAAATATATTACTAAATAATTGAAAACAAATTAAACATATTTAAAAAATATAAATTTCTTATTATATGGTATTAAATTTACAAAACAATAAATTTAGGGTCCAGTTGACACCATATAATCAAAAATTACATCCTCTTAATACTGTTATTGTAGTTAAAATTAAAATTGGTTAACTAAGGGTTAATCAAAATGATAAGGTTTAAAAATGATACCAAAATTTCTCTCAAATTTATTTTTTAAAAATAGTACATTAATATATTATATTTTCTTCCCATGTATAGATATTTTTTGTCATTTTTATTGATAATTAATTTATTATAATTTAATATTTTGAGAAATTCAAAAAATTCCCTTCATGTCAATTATTCATGTGAACCTCCTCACTCACTTCTTTACACTACTTTGATCCTTCTATCTCGACCATACTATACTAATTTCTATTCTAAACTTCTATAAAAACTTTAAATAGGATCCATTCTTCTCTAAATACCAACCCTAGATCCATTCCGAAGTGATACAAAAGAGACACTTCAAGAAAGTGGTAATCACTATTATAGGTCACTTTCTTTTTCAACTATTCCTTATCCCATAAAAATATATTTTTTATGTTTTACATTAACAAATTATGTATCCTATCTATAATTAAATTTTATTATTACTATGAAAAAAAATTTATAAACCCATTTCCCTTCAAACAAGAAGCGAAAGTATCACTCGTGCATACATAAGAAATATTGTCTCTACATGGTGATACAATTAATTTTTCATTATCAACTTTTATGGATGGTTATTATGATGGGGTTAATTGAATATATATATATATATAATATTATATGATTCTGTAAATGTTAATTATTATTTACCATTCTTTCATTCAATTAATTGGAAAATGAATATCTCGTTCATGTGTATGTACGACCTACCGTCTCCATAAAGAATGTAATTCATTTCTCTATGACCATATTTTATGAATAACTTTACGTATTTTTATAATTGTAATATTTTATTTTATGACATGATTTAAATTCTAAAATTTTTTATATTAATTTAAATGTATATTGACTAAAACATCCAAAATGAATCCTTCATGGAAAATAAAGCAGTTACCTACAAGAACAATGATTTTCATAAAAAAGTATTAATAAATATGTGATATAATGTTATAAATAAATAAAACATGGTATTATAGAATTAAGGTTATGCAATTATCTTATAATAAATCAATATTTATTTTATAGTATTTTTTTAATGCATGTTAAGAAATAATTGACATTAGGTGAGGGTTAATTTCACAATCTTATCATTATTTGAGATTGTTTTCATTTAGGACTCCAAAAGGGAATTTTCCCATTTATGTCCTTGATTTCAAAAAAAATCTCAACATGTAATTACTATTATTTTAAAATTATTTAAGGTCATTTTTACATATGTTTCAAGTTTTTACTAAATGGGTTGAATGAAATTTTATTATCATTCTCCAAACAAACTACTTTGTTGCTTTTCTAACAAAAAAAATAAAGAATGCTTTCTGAAACATATATAGCATAAAAAGAATTTATTTTAATCATGAAACCTTAATTATTTCACTATTAATATAACATATTACATGGTTTTTTTAAATAAAATGATATCCTTTTTAATTTTGTGGTATTTTATTAAATAATTTCAAAATAAAAAGGATATTTTCCTCAAGATTTATTTCACGTGATCATTCAAAATATTTTTTTATCTAAGATAACATTATTTCATGTTACTTATAAGTTAATGGGGATATAATCGTAGGATAACATACATATTATTTATATATATGTTTTATTTTTATTATATCATGATTTTTATGAATCCCATTACATTTCCTTGTGTTTTTCTATGATGAAATTTTTTTGAAACCAATTTATTTTCAAAGGTTTTGATAGGATGAATTAATTATGATCATATAAAAAAGTAAGTATAATATTTATTATGAGATGAGTGAGTCCTATTTCTCCATCAAATACATTTATTGAATCTTTATATCTCATTATATAACAATGGTAAACTTGTTTATTAACTTGATCAATAATGAGAGATAGGTGATTTATGATCTACTATTAGGAACATGTGTGTCTAGATCCACTATGTTATTGGGTTTTGTAGCTAACCTTGACATATGGAATGGTTTTCTATATTTATTATAGTAACACAATTTTTTTAAATAACCATTTTTTATATGATTTATAAATGTTGATTTCACACTCTAATAGTCATTATTTTCTAAAATGATAATATTTAGGTCATGAATCATGTTTATGATCAATGAATGACCATGTATGACCTTTATATGATATGTTAATGATCATAAAATGTTATTCTTATATTTTTCATTCATATTATCATGGATTGATATTTGTTGTGTTTACCCTTTTTGAGCATCTACGATCCACCTTTTTTATGTTTCCATACCCATTTGATGAAGAAAGGTTTAGGTATGGTATTCCTAATAGTAGTAAAATGTGAAAATATATTTGTGGGATATGTTGAACATACTTCATAAAATAATAATATTATAAATATAATCACAAAATATTGTAACCATTTTATGGTTCTGGTGTGGATTGTGCTATTATGTATTAAATATTAATATTAATAGATATAATATATATGTATAAAAACCTCTATTCTCTTGAGTTGGTATCAATGTATGGTTTATAAAATGTTTAGATATTTGGTTTACAAAACATCAATTAAAACCCTAGGGATTAAAATAAGTATAGGATAAAATCCTAAAGTATTAATAATTATTATGAATAAACAAGGTTGATCCTAAGGATTCATTGAATAATGTGTTTCCATTTAGACACTCCATATATTTATTTGTAGAATAATTTGGTTCCCCAATATGGTTATTGTTTCTCAAACTATTATTTTTGGATTCTTTCAATGGTGGTAAATGAAGGATCATTGTTAACAATGAATTTTATGAACAATTTTATGACGAGTATCTAGATGGGATTACTACTACAGTGAAGTATTTTTTGAGTAAACCATATATGTTATCAGTGTACATGTTTAAAAATTGGAAACTTATCCAACTCTCATCTCTACAACAAAAAAGGATATAGTTTTCTGAGAGTTTGAGTAGTGGAGACCACAGAGAAATAATATTCAGTTTCCAATATGTAAACAATGTTGGTGAAGTACTTAGGGGAATGTGTTAGAGGGAAAATATGATTTTTTGTGCGTAAAAAATAATGGAGTACATTAATTACAATTTAAAGAATGAGATGACAATTAAACACAACAGAATTAATTATTAGTCTCCTAATCAAATCATCAATGATTGAATATTTCAAATGTAGTAAGAATATTCATTATAATAATTGGTTTCCTAGGGGAGGATTCTGAATATTATCCTTTAGGTGGTTTGAGTAATAGATATATTGAATATGATAAAGAGACCATAAATTATATATTAATGTAAAATTTCATTATAATAGTATTGTTTATGTTAAATGTGAAAATCATTATTAAATTGGGGGTGATGAATTTTAAGACATGATTCATATATAATATATTATTGGAATAATGTGTTAAATTATAAGATTATGAAGTCTAATAATGTATTAAAGAATGAAATTGGGTGATTTAAGTGTTTATGTATTTGAATTTAAGAATTTAGTTATATTATTCATGAAATATATATGGATTGTTCTATATAAGTTATCCATTTATGAGTAAGCAGAATGTGTTGATTAATTTTAATGATATGGAAAAGTGATTTATTTGAATAGTTATATTTTATATAAGACACATGATTAAGGTAGGATCCCCCTTTATATGTTTGAAATGTTTGGATAAATAGATATTGGATATGAATAAGATTAATCAGATAGTATTGGTGACCTTGGAACTGAATAGTAATTTTTTTAAAAAATTACTTTTATTATAAATTATGCACATTACAAAAATTTTTAATTTCACAAATAAATCAAATAATATGATTTTTATTTGATGAATATGGAATAATGTATGTTTTTAATGATGTTTTATGGTAATAAAAGTTATTAATGTGTCTCACGAGAATAAATGATGATGGTGTTCATATTTTTGGCATGTGACAGGAAATATACAGTTTATGTTTTTTAGGGGATTAAGGATAGGTTCAATTAGTGATATTCTTTTAAAAGTTTTGAATTTTAGTATTTCCTAAGGTCCATAATATTAACCATTTATGAAATGGTTTAAGTGGATGATTAAATATTTTTTTAGATATTAATATATTATTTCACTATATGAATATTTATTCATATTTGTTATCCAATGATATAATGATTTAATTTTAATTATATTATGGATCTTGGGATCCATTACTGCTTCAAAAATAAAATCAATGATCCCAATATCATTGTGTATGAGGTGAAGTGAAAATATATCAAAGCATAACCAAAGGATATATTTGATCATCTAACATTGATGAAATGTAACACCTAATTTTATAGGTCCCTTTTAAATTCTTAATCATATAGAGATGGTATATTATTTATTAGATATTACACTGATCCACTATTAGGTTCATGATGTGTTTTAGGTTTCTATCCAAAGTAATTATACATCCATTTTATCACTTGTACTGAACGCATATGTCATACCTTTAGAGAAAAATTATGTTAATGAGAATTAAATGGCCATTTTTAGGGATCAAATAGATGATCTTATTTGAAAAAACCACTTGTTTGGTTAATGTTTTATGGTGAAACCCTCAATTTGAGGAAGCTACCTTGGAACCTATGGATGTGATATAGTAGAGTTATCCTCATATTAGTATATCAAAGATAATAATTTCTATATATAAAATCTTTTTATGTTGTATATAATGTAAAACCTATATATTTTAATGAAATATACATTTAATTAATTTTATTTATTTTATAGTATGTGTTTCATGAAACTAAATGTTTACACAAACTGAGAAATGTTATTAAAATATTAATGGTATATTATGTAATACGATTTAGATTTTTATAAATTAATTGAGATAAATAATATATAAATTAAATATAAAGTTCCAACACAATATGTAGTTATTTTCAATGTTATTAGAAAATAATCACAAAATTTTTTTAATGTTTTTTTTTTAAAAAAAATATTTATTCTTAAAGAATTAGTTTTTCTTATTTTTGTGGTTGAATATTATTTTATAAAATTTATATCAAATTTATTTTATTAAATAATTTTCATTTGGGAAATCATATTTTCAAATTTATCTTCAATTTATATTTGGAAGATTTTATGAAAGAATTAATTTTTTACACAATGCTGAAAAATACTTGGTTTTATTGAAAATTATATATTCTTTTAATGTTATTACAAAGAAAAATTATGTCTTGGAATAATTTTTTATTTAAATTAGATAATTTTTATTTAAAAATAATAAAATCATGTTTTTTTGTGTATTTTATACATGAATTTTGTATGAAAAACGTTTTATTTTTTAAAAGATAATTTTTACAAAATAAATCTTTTTTCATTGTGTTTCATCTATTTTATTTTAAATTAAATTATGTAAAATATTTTTTATGGATTTTTTAAAATGGATTCCATATTTGGAATAATAGGATCTAGATTTAGTAAACAGAAACCAATTATTTTTTTTAAACATGAATAGTAATTTTATTAATAATTATTACCTCCGTAAAGGGTAAACCTAGTCAATTTAGATTAAAATATAAATTATAAGGCTATAATTTCTCATCTTATTTATTATTGGATAAATATTATTAGATAGGTAACACCTAATTTTTGAAATTTATTTTTTTAATGGACACTATTCAATGAAAATGACTAATATATAATTTAAATCAATGAAAGTACCAAATGTCAATTTCCTGGTCTTATATATCTCTTTCATGTTCACATGGGAAAACATAGTTTATTAACATATATAAGTATCCATTTTTTTTCAAAATAGTAAAATTTTTATGAAATATATTTATCTATGAATTTTTTTCCACTTGGATGAGATTATGACCTTTTTAATATATTAGTTATTGTGAAGTCAAATATGTCACATTCATGTTGTTAATAACTATAAAATTTTTAATATGGTGTTATCCAAGAATATTTTTTACTATAAATAGACTCTTTAAATATAAAATAGTTATATTTATAATTTAAATTTATTTATAATCTCTCATATAAATAATTACCCTAAATTCATACACAATAAGGATGAAATAATTTATCCATTAATAGAAAAAATTAAATAAATGAATTTAAAAATATTAAATGTAACATAATATAACATATTTAATGTTGTACAATAATTCTATATATGACCTAGAAATTTTATTGATATAATAATGTAGTTGGTTCTATTTTTAAAAATTTTCTCGATATTTTTAGTATCAAAAGTAGCGAATATTATCAAAATTTACAATAAAGCTATTTTATGGGATTGAAATTTTACTAAATTATTTTAAAACAAATTAAAAAATTAAAGAAATATTATTTTATTATTATATGTTTTTAAATTTAATAATTTTTCCCTTTTTTCCAATTTAACCAATATATTTAAAAATTACAACTTTTTAATAAGGAAAACGTTGGTACCTTAGTTAATTAAAATTGTTACCTAATCAAAATGATAAGGTTTAAAATAGGACCAAAAACTGTATAAAATATATTGTGGTATGACATTAAAAAATTTTATTATCACATCCTAGAATCTAGTGATATTTTGTGTTTTTTTAGATTGTGTTTATTAAAATTAATTTATTTGAGAAATTCAAAAAGTGACCCTCACTTCAATTATAAAAAGTAAAATAATCCCTCACTCTATTACACTACATTAAAACAAATAGATCAACAATACATTTCAAATTCCAATTCTAAATTTCCATATGAATATTATATATGTTCTTTTATTCTCCCAATACAAACCATAGATCCCTTTAGAAGATATATAAATGAGTTATTTTGAGGAAGAGGTAATCACTCTAACCAATAACATTCTATTTATAATCTTCTTTACCACATTTAAATCAATGATGTTTCCAAAACCAATAAATTAAGCATCATAAATAGGGTAACATTTTATTATTTTTATTAAAACACCATTATACACCCCATTCCCCATCGAACATGAAGTGAATGTGTGGTTGTTCATATGCACGACATTCCATCTCTAGATAGCGATACAATTAATTTTTCATCAAAATATTTTTTGAAACTATAATATGATGTATTTAAAGATTATATATGATATATTTTATATAATAACAATTCTTTAAATATGAATTATTACATATCTTTATTCCATTCAATATATCGAAAAATTGAAATAGAAAAAATGTATATGTGTGACCTACGATCTCTATGGACAATGCATTTACTTTTTCTATCTATAAATTAAATAAATGATTATAAATATTTATATAATTTATATAATTTATTTTTATTTTATGATTTACATTTTGGAAATGATGATAACAATATCAAATTTTAATTACTTAGATCGCTCAATCGAAACATTCTTGGAAAACGAAGCACCTCCCACCAACAATATTGATTTTAATAAAAATATATTAACAAACTGGTGATAATATTTTATAAATAACTAAAACATTACGTTATATAATTATGGTTCTGGAATAAATTTATAACAAATACATATTTATTATACGTGACGTTTGAACATGAATCAAGAAAATCCAGACTTGAGGTAACATTAGATTTCACAATCTTATCATTATTTAGGATTTTTTACATTTATGACTCCACTGGGGAATATTTCTCTCCATGAAAATGTTTTATAAAATAGATTTCAAAAAAATCAGGGTATTATGATAAAAATTTCAATTTTGTTTTTACCCATGATTTAAATTTTCACTAAATGGTTTCAAAGGAATATTTATATTATTTTACAAACATGGATCATTGTGAATTTTGTTAGAAAAATTTGGAATTGATGTTTTTTTAACTGATATGGCATAACATGATTTCCCCACCAACATGAAACCATAATTATTTGAATATTTATATACAAAATTATAGTTTTATTTTCAATTAAAATGTTTTCCTTTATAATTTTATGTCTTTTTGAAAACAATGATTTCAAAATGGAAAGGGTATTTTTTTCAAGAATTATTTCATGTGATAATTCAAAATCATTTTTTAATATAGGATAACATTATTTGATGTTAAATATTCCTTATTTGGGGTATGATCTAGGGTTACCATCCTTATTATTTATCTAGATGGTTTATTTTTATAATGTCATGTTGTTTATAAATAGTAATACATTTCTATGAGGTATGATTTGATGAAATGTTATTGAAACCTATTTCATTTCTAGGGGTAATGTAATGATGAAATGATTATGAACCCAATTTATTTTCATGGGTTTTGTAACAATGAATGATTTTTTAACATGAGTAACACAATATTATTTTATTTATTATGTGATGGGTGAGAAATATATCCATCTCCAATGAATTCAGCAATGATTAATATCTCATGAGATAAAAATGGGATACAAGTCGAAGGATATTATCCATAATGGGAAATAGGTGAATCCTGATATAATTTGGAAACCATTTATTTCATGATCCACTATGATAAATTTGTATTTTATATATCCTTGTAATATGGAATAGTTTTTATTTTATAATGGTTCTCACTTTTATTACATGATTTTATAGTTCATGATTGATTTATAATGATTTATAACTTTTATGTTCCATGTTTTACAAATGATAATGTTTATGTCCTAAAAATTATATGTGATCTATGAAGGGATTGGTATGAAAATCATATGTTATTTTCATGATCACATAAGCTTGTTCTAATCTTATTCTTTTTTATGAAAATGGATTGATATCTCCAATTTTTACCCATACCGTACAACTATGCTCACCCTTTTTTATGATTCCTTCCTTAGGTGATATTGAAAGGCCAGGGATGGGTATGACTAAGAGGAGTCTTATATGAGCATATCGTTGTGGGATATATAAAGGATCTTTCATAAAATAATAAGATTGTATATCTATTCTCAAAATAGTATAAACAATTATGGTTTTTGTGTGGATAATATTGTAATTTATTGAATACACCTCTAAATTGATGTAATATCTATGTATGAAATTATGATGCAGATATAGAGTTTTTAATGACTGATGTCATCACAGGTTGTTAAAATTTGGGGAAATTTGTGCATTTTTTCCCGAGTTTGTTTAGGGAGAAATTGTAATTTCTCTTGTGATTTGATCTTGTATAATTTCATTGACCACTCTATTGGTTTCATGATAGGGTTTTTACCATGGAATAAGAGTTTAGTGGAAATTGATGTGGTTCTAATTTTCATGAAATATTTAATTAATTTAATAATAATTTCATTTTCATTTTCATTTTTTTATGATCTCTTCTTTTCTATAAAGTCCAAATTGTTGGGATTTACCTAGGCAGGGTATATCATTGAGTCGGGAACTGGGTTTATTGTAGGGGACCCATTTCCTTTTACCATTCATTTTCTTCTTCTTCTTTTCCTTCCATTTTTCTTTCTTTTCCATTGTCTTATTTTGTCCACCCATGGGAATATTTCATTTACATGTCTAAGATAGGTGGAGTGATATAATAGGGGTAGATAAATGGGATATGTCCCAAGGATTTCATCGGAGGCCAATATCAAAATTTAGTGGATGTGGGAGATAGCTTCAAGAAGAAACCTTGGTGGTTACCCCCTGGAGGGTTTTCCATTTTAAATATTTTCAAAAACACCCTTTAGATTATGGTATTTTAATTTTAAATTCATCTAATGGGTTTTTTTGGGACTTTTAAGGGTTCATTTGTACCTTCTAGAAAAAAGCAGGGGTTTCGGGTTGATTTGGTGGTCTTACATTTTGGAAAACTAGTGAAAATGGAATGTGGTTTAGAGAAAACACGTCCTGTGGTTTTCCTTTTGAAGGGAGACGAATTTTTTAGAGTATATGTCATGATATGAGTGTACACTCCATGTAGTGGTCTTGAGAGTCATGTCATATGTTTGAATAGACACCCCATGTGGGGGTATGTGACCATGTAAGAGTATATAGCCTAGTGGCATGCATTTAATGGTACACATGTTGTTATGGATATGGGGTCACATGCCATATACTAGAGGTACAAGTCTTATACTCGAGAATTATACATTTCATGTGGAGATGGTAACATTGGATGGTTTCTAGGTAGGGATTAATTCCATGTACTATGAGTAACACACTGTGTACATTAGAGAAATACACACTTAGTGGGATGAAGAACATGGACAAAGAGGAACTCTTCTGGTACATGCCATGGTCCCAAAGTTCCCATCATGTACTTTCCATGACCTATGGTGCATTGATTGTTTTTCACCCTGTTGTCAGAATTTGACTTATGAGTAGTAAATTTTGAGTTGTATTCAATAATATCATGATGGTGGAATGCTTTAATTTTACATATTCTATTCTGATAGTTTTTGTACTATGAAATCATAGTAGGAGGATTCATTATATTGGATCTAGATTCCACTTGGGGGTTGGGACGTGACATGTGTGGCTAGTCTGAGGGTGTGAGATTTTTAGTCCATCATACGATGTGGATGTTTTGTAATTCTTATCAAGGTTATTTGAACAACTCTCTATAGGTTGGAAAATGTGTTATCTTTGAGGTGGTCATATTGGTCCTTATTTGTTGGGACCAGTCACTTGAGGTTAGAGTAGATGGGGTTTTGTTTCCATGTTTGGTTATATGGGTCGCATAATCCTTTGGATATGTTTATTCCTTTGGTGGGTGTTTACGACTAGGTGTCATTGAGATTATCATATGAGTATTATAGAGATTTTTAGATTCCCTCATGATCTATTTTATTTCATTTTGATTAGTGTTTTTCATGGTCTGGTGTTGGGGATTCCCATGAGGAATGTTTGGTTTTGGATTGTGTTTATATACTCTTCTGTTAGGTATCCTACTTTCAAGGTGGTCATAAGGAATGTTTTTAATTCCCTAGTTAGTGGGATTATGATTTTGGATCCCCTGTTAGGTTTTTTATCAAGGATAATTTACACACCACTGATAGATATTTTTGATGTTTTGACACTTGGTGTTTCCTATGCTTTTATAAGAGAATGAGGAACCATTTTATAGTTTTCTTCTCAAATTGAGGCATTTTTTCCAGTTAATGTTATTTTTCTGTGGCATAAAATGGGAACATGGGTGCAGTAAGGTAGTCCCCTAGTGGATGTTTCTTTATATTGTATCCCAGAGGACTATGTGATAACAAATTTTTGATTGACCCTGATGAAAGTTGTAAAGATCCCTTGGGAGGTTGTTTTTTAGATGCTGAGATCCAAATGACCACGAGAGATTATTATTATTATCTATGTGTGTATTAAAAATTATAGTTAAGTTTTTTTGGATTGTTGTTTTGAGGTTGTATAATCCCAAAATCAGTATGACATTGGTCTAGATGTTTAGGCTGTTTCTACATAGGATAGTTGTTTGAGGACCTAAGTTGTGATTTTGTTGTCTACTCCATTAGTCTGTTTTTATATGGGATTGTGGTGCTAATAGACAGTATAGATAAGTGAAACAACCCATCTAGTTATGTGTTGGTCCTTTTTAGTTTGTCTTCAGGCTTGTGAGTTGATGAAGTACTCACAGAAATGGTTTTTCATGTCTGGGATACTTTTCACTCAGAGGGATATAGATGATTTGTGCTCCTAGTTTCTTTTGTACCCCCGGGTAATCTTGTTCGATTCCATTTTGGAATCTATTTAAATTTTTTTAGGTCTATTCTAAAACCAATGAGATGTTTTTTAGGTCTATATCTAGTTCCCAATTCGTTTTTAGTACATTCAGGATAGATAGATTCTCTAGTGGTCATCCTTGATGCTCTTGTCTCCGATTCAGATTGTGACATTTGAGTCCTTGTTCTTGGTATATGTGTTTGTTCTAGTGGATGAACTTGGTTACTCCCTAAGGTCTATATTTTTCCGTTGAGTTTAGACATCTTGGAGCTTCTATATAGGTCAAGGCGACACACTGGTTGTTGTGTATATGGGTTAGCCACATTCATTAAATACTCTAGTAGGTGAATGAGAGAGGTTATATTTACCATTGGTGTATGGTTAGTACCCATTGGTTATCATATTTCCTTTTTTCACTTTTTTAGTTGTTTATTTTATGTTATATTATGTTAGTTTTCATTCAAAATGTTTATATCACATGTGCATTCACTTGTTATGATATCATATTTATAGGATCACCATTGTGTGTGGTAGGTTGATATTTATTTATCGACTCCTATATGTGGCCCTCATTGTGACTGTTGACGTGATTTTTTCATTCATTTTCATGAATATATTATACATTGGATGGAGATAGGGCCTATGGTTGATAGATCTATTATATCCTCTCTTGTGGAGTCTTTGGATCGGGGTGGGTCAATTCTGGAATTTTGGAGACCAATTAAGTGGTATGGATCAACATTATATTTGATATTATTATATTTTTTAATTTAATTTTTGGTCATCCCTATGTGAGATTGATTGTACAATGTTTTTCTTAGAAGTAGAGTATGTATGTATGCAAGATGCATTTCATTTATCATAGAATTATTCTCATATATCTATTTGTTATGTGTACTCTGATTTTGATCCTTGTGGCTGACATTAGTTAATTTTTATTGTTATTTCACTCTAACCAGAGGGTATAGTCTCGTTATAGTATCTTTTAGTTCCTCATTACTTTTTTTGTAAACTCTAGCATTAGACGAGGTGATCATGAGTCCTTGCAGAATGCCAGACCATGTGATGTGTTATGTAAATCTATGATAGTTCAATACATGTGGTATTTTTATGTCACTAAAAAATAATGTATTATCCTAGTAATTATCATATTAACCAATGTAGTATAGGTGTCAACACTGATTCCCTAGAATTATCCATAGAATTTAAATTTCATCAAAATCAATAACTATGTACCATGAAGTGTCGTTTACCTCCATATAGTTGTAGGCTCAACTTATGGATCCTAGATAGTATCCAAAGAATCCATAGAATCAATATAAATGTTTAATCCTTTGTAATATCATATAAATCTTATATAATATGTAGAACAATATATAAAAACAAGGGAATATCCTATGCATTATATATAATGTATTAGGTAGAATCATTTGATCATAAGAAGTATCATAGAAATATAATATATATAGAACATGAAGTGTAGTGGGTACCACCCAACATCTCTCATTTCATTCTTATCAAATATGGGTTGTACAATTCCCCAGGGCTATTATTGGGACCTGAAAACTCAAAATGGAATGTGATCTGGCTTTCAAAAACCAGGTGATGATTGAATAAACTAAGTAAAAAACAATAATAATTAAAAATTAATTGAGGTAATGAAGTCAAAAGGGATGTATTAGTTCTTCATATCACTATCTCTATGTGAGGGGCTCCTTTGTGCCTAAAACATCAGTAAGATAAAATCCACTCTGCACAACACCCACATAAAAACATGTATGATACGGAAATGTTATTTTATTCTCATGTAATTGAAAAATAGTTTTTGGAATATGAAATCACATTCCAACTCCTGCTAGTGAAAAATAATTATTGGACTCATGGTGCCCTTTTTCAGACCCCTCAAATGAAGAATCTGATTGGATAATGTATATGTGAGTATATCTTGGAAGAAATTACATTTTTTCTACTATATAAATTCCACAATGGCAGTTGGGAAATGGGTAGATGAGAATTAGAGAGAATATTTTAGTGGAATCAATATTTATCATATAAATAAGTCACATAATTGTTTGATTAAAATGGAAATAACATGACCATATTTATACCCAATGACCATTAAAGAAACCATTATGTGAACAGTATGCAGATGAAATAACTGGGGGCCATCACTCCACATAGAAAAGGTCTACATAGAATGATACCTTCCCTGTGCTTCAAAATTATATATGGAAGGCACTCAAACCTGTGTAGCTAAATTCTATACAAAAAGAACCTAGAGCCACATAGTAAAATAACATGATGAAGGAACCCAAACCCACAATGAAAAACACAATGTGGAGGGAACCCCATACCTCCAAAAAATATATAAAGAATGGTGTATCTTTGGGAGATCAATTTTCTAGCCCTAATTTTATTCAGTCTATGTAGTGTTATCCCCACCTTTTCCCCTCCGCTAACTATCCTATGTTACTTTTGGGTCAACCATTTTTTCCACAATCTATCCCAGAATCATCCCACATATATTGAATCATGCCAATACCTCAAAAAAAACCATCTGATATGTAAGATAAAATCAAAGGGTATACTATATTGTCCTCTCAAAATAACATTCATATGGTAAATGAGGAAAAATTGGTATCCTACTTAACAAGGGGGATCTTCATAATTTTATTGATCAAACATTCTAATGGTAATGAGTTTTATAACCTTTGATGAAGTGGTAGGGACAATAACATTTCATAGATTGAGGTGATCCACTATCCATTAACATTAACGAGGGATAGTGTTGGATCCTTCTCTTACCTCTCTAAAATTAGGAGAAAGTCAACCCTCCTAGAGTAATCCCTTAGAAGGAGGCCACACCCCTCCATCTATTCATTTTCTCATGTAATGAAAATATGATTTTAGACGGGTGCCATTTCCCTCTCTATATCTCTAATCACCCCATCCTCATCCACAATTATATGAAGGTCACAATTGGGTATTCCATATATTTTAATTCTTCTCCTTTGTAACATCAATCATGACTCACGTGGTTTTAGAAGTCAGTAATGAACAGAATATTCAGAGGGTCAAATACTTACATCAAGAAGAGATTCCCTTAATGAATCTCTCTTTCACCATTAATGAAACTCCTACTTGGAATAATAAAACAATAATGTCATCACCACCTCAATGGGCCATATTCCTTGTGAGAAAATTTCATTGGGCCTCCACCATAGGTTCATGCCATTATTTCCCCAAACTACGTTGGTATTGATTTCTGACTAACTAGGATATGTATGATGCCTCATAGGGGTCCAAAACCAAAACCCCAATTCCATATTAAGTTATTAGGGCTACAACCCCATTTGGGTCATATCCATCCAAGAAGGGAACGTTCTTTTACGGTATCTTTAATAACCATGCTTATTTGATTATATTCTATGTTGTCTTATATCCGACCTACGAGTCCAAATCCCTTCTAGGTTCCTCATACTGCTCTGGTGTGAGTTGCACACCATCCTTGATTATGAATCTTTTCCCTAGATTTCATTCCAACTTGAATTTAAATTTGATGATTTATTCCACGTCACTTAACCCTAAAAGGAATTATGAGCCTCATTAAGTGAAGCCAAACTATGTTGGTTCTGATTCCTTTCACAAGGATATGTAGGAACCCCATTTAATGGGACTAATCCCTACATCAGAATAATTCACATATATTTGGATAAAATAAAATTCTAGAGAACCATATTATGTTGCTTAAAACCAACACCATAATGAGAAAATCATAATAATCATTAATATGTAGGTAAATTGTACCATTAAAAGAGTTCACGAGATACAGAATAATAATTTTCATTTCAATCTGTGCTTACAATTTGTAATAAAACTAAGGGTGACCAATCATGTTTATTTTGGATCCAATAAAGTATTCATGAACATGTATTAAATAAAATATATAATATATTCCCATATAAGATAATAATCCCCCACAAAAGGGAGTGATGAGCCGGACCTCCCACCATCTCAGCTAATGTGATATCTGAAGTGTCATTTCCCATATTACCCAATAAACTTATTCCTTTAGAATGAAGTTCCATGAGTCCTAATGGATGTGAGATCAATTCAGTGTTTCCAGTTCCATTAACAAAACTAATAGAAAACTGACCAATCAATAATGGGTTCAAAAAATAAATAATGAACCCAACATGAATCCTTAACCAATATGACTGCATCTCCCACCTTTTATGCCCCATCCATTCTCTCACAAAATGAAATCAAGAAAAAATAGATCCAAATTCATCAATTATACATGTGTTAATTTATTAGGATGATTAGTTTATGGTCTTTTATTGTGTATTTTTGTCACATCAACCAAGTATATTCACAAGAACTCTATTTGACCCAAATGTCATCAAACTAGTTCGACTGGTCAAATGGATAATCCTTTTCACATGTTGTAACTTCATCGAATCAATGGATTTTACCACAAATGCATCTCCTTCAACACTAGGTTTCAAATATGATGATTCAGTAGTACAACTTCATCAACACTCTACCAACCCTAGAGGCAACACGATAGGTCTTATGTCTAATGAATACCCACAAACTGTCATCTAATAAATAGTAGTTCATTAATAATTCAACAACACCAGAAGTCATCTCAATATATTTCAGTTGTCTAACCCTTTAATGGGATAATAACTTCCTACCATAAACTAGGTAGGTTAATCAAGAGTTCACCTATGAATCCATGCTTGAGAAAAATGTGTCTTGCATGAAGGATTGTTCAAACAGTTGTCTTCTCCAATGCCATGAATCCCAACATCCTTGGCATGAAGTGGACACCACCCCATATGATCTAGCACCTGTTGTTCAAACTCGGGTACCCATGCATCCTGACGATATAGATAGTCGGACTACCTGTGATATAGAAACATTCTTGTTCCTGCTAATAATGTGTGCCAATCAAACATGGTGGAAAAAAAGAAGTTGAAAATATCCCCTCATGCATGTCAAGAACAGGAGTCAAATACAGAGGAAAGATATGATAAAATGAAAATTCAATATTGTGCATATCAATCTAGCTAGTCAAATATGGTGGTTGTCTGCTGGATGATAAAAATATATCCTCATACATATCAATCAATCCAATATAATATAGAGGGAGTTTATGATTAGATTATAATCCGTTCTCATCCATCTAAATCCCACCAATTAGATATGATGTAAAAAAGGAAAACATAAAAATCCATGCACATCCATATCAATCCCGATAGATGAAAATGGGGGAAAAATGAGTAGATGAAAATATGATTGCATGAATATCACACCCTCTATTAAAATATGGAGGAAATTGGAGACCACATCGGCATACAACAGTTATGAACTAAGGGAATACTCATGTTTCCAATCTAACAATAGAATTGGTATATATCCCCATTCCCATAGAGGATATTTCTCAATATGTCCTAGTAAGGATTAATGGTTTTACATCCATTCTTGACCACATCCTACAAACATCACCAGATGTAATGAAATTAAAAAAATATTTATGATTCATCCACATGATCAAACCTCCACAAGTAGGGTGACTCACTCAAAAAACTGTAGGATCGTTCAAGCGATGACATGCACACCTACTTCCATCTGTAAGGGTCATCAGAAACATTCAGGGATAAATGAAAAATGTAATCGGGTGTAAATATATATTCCAACAGCAGAACACTATCCCATTTCAAGGGCCACTCAAGGTTAGGCATGTATCGATACGTGAATTCTAGAAACTCAATGGATTTCTCCAATGAAACACAAGAGTCTATTAAACCCACTCATGTGAAAGTATATAATCATTCACAACATGTGGTTCCAACTATACATGGGAGAGAATCATGAAATAAATCCCACATGGATAGTTCAAAATTTCAAATCCAACTCATGATTCTTATCTATTAAAGGATGTAGTTTTTGAGTCTATAAAAATATAACAAATGTTATCCTAGGATCGATTCATTTCATTAAAAAATAATAAAATTTGATGTATCATTCATGAAGGTCCTCCACACATCTCTTCTACCAGAAATTATAGAGGTCCTCCCTATAATGTTTTCCAATAGGTATTTCCTTAAGGGAAAGTTAGATCAATCATGAGATAAAATATTCTAATGAGTGACACAATATCCCACCACATTTCCATAATATCAATCACTAAGAATATCATCCACTTAATAGAACATATTTGAGAAAGAACTTATATTTTGACACCCTTGTAATGATGTGTTCATTAAGGTCTAACACCCTATCCATGACAGGTGACATGCTTTCTGAACAAAAAGATTACATGATGAAATGGTTATCCTACAAATGACTTTTGTATCATTTTTATTCAAATTAACACCCAACTTTCAATGATTATTCTGATAAAATATCCATGAAACACCCATGATGGTATAATCAGGTGGATAAATATCAGGGGGAAGAATAAAAAATACATTGATAGTGAGAAGACATCTATAATGGTATAATATAGAAATTATGTTTTACCCCTTAGTCACATCTATTTTCAACATTATAGATGTACTACTAGAACAGTCCATACATGAAATCATTCTAAACCACTGGATAACTCTCCCGCATCTAGAAGGTACGTTCATTCTTTATGAAGGGTATGCAGACCATGGTAATTTATTAGGATATATTCATTCTCATATCATCTCATAAGCCCTTTTTGTTTCATGAAAACCGTGATCAGGGAATAATTGGAATAGTATTCTGTAAGAATGCCTATATTCATTGCATAAATTATATTTTCTGATCATCTCTTCCATTAATTTTGTTCATATAATGGGATGGATAAAACATGGACCCTTGCATTTCACCTCACATCCCGATCAAAAAAATCCACCATAGGTGATATCAAATAATTTAATTCCTCCATATATGTTGACATAAAAAAACCCAATCCGGATATATGGTATACTAAGTCTGATTCGACCTCGAATAAGTAACAATGGAATCCAGAACAATGAGATAAATTTATAAAAAACATGTGATTTAGGAAACTAAGAACATTATATAGGCACCAACCATAAATGAATCCAATCATTAAGAACTACTATTGCCCTATAAATTAGTATTTTAATGTGTAGATCATTCATTGAAGTGATATCATACTCAAATCAGGATCCACAACATCATGATAGTATCATTTGTAGTAATAGATTCCATAGTACGCGATCTTCCCTAACACACAAGGATGGGGAGATTTTTTACATAAACCCCATTCAAATACCATATATTCATCCTAATGCATAAAAATGGTAGATTTGGGAAAACATTACCACATAAGGATAGGGGAATTTTTTCACATAATTTCTTATTAAATAGAAATTAGTGTTTTTCTATTTGGGGGATACCAAGAAATGCAGACCCCAAGATCATCCACTATTGTGAGCTGCCTCCCTCAAAAGGAACACATATGACAAGGTTTTGTGGAAATTCCCTGTGAGTCCAAATTTTCCATGATTTTCTAAGGGGATCCTAGAATTGATCAAATAGGTCCAGTAAAAATAAAAAAACTCCCCTATTATTTGATGTCCAATACGACACCAATAAAGTATTTTGTGTCAGTGAACATCTTAGGAGTCACTCCTTCTGATGGGGTTAGAGTCAATTCCAACACAAAGCAGAAAGTAGTGGATGGTTCCATTAAAAAATTAATCTACACTAAGGAAATTAAAGAAGGTGTTAGACGATGAATCTGAACCTCACCAAAACAATAGGGGCACTGGTGAATGATCCTCCAGTTATCCCTCAATGAGTTTTTGTCAAGGAAAGGGTAAAGTCGTAGTCATGTCCCAATATTTATTGGGAGGATTCAAATCATTCTCCTTGGAATAAAATCTTTTCCGATATTAGATTTAAACACATGAGATGATGAATTTTTACACATAACTACTCATTGAAAAAATAATTTTTGGGTATTCCCTTCAAGAAGAACCTCATCTTACCCTCCCAACTAATACCCCTCTACCATAGGGGATGATGATGCTATTAATTTTTTTAAAAAATATTTCTCAACCCAATGCCCGTGACTCTTGTTTAACTATACCTGACCATGGTATGATATCAATAATTCTCTCTATTAAGGAAACAACCAAAATGTATTCACGAAAACCCTCAAAAGATGTCCCATATTGAATTTCAGTAACAAATATTGGAGGATCTAGTGCATCATTACCTACCTATTATCAGTACTGTGGAAGATCATATTTTACCAGATATCCCCCATGGGCTTATCAACACCATTGAATAATTGGAATCTTGATTGGAAGATTTCGAGGAACAAAGTTCCCATGTAACTCTAGAAAATATGGTTTAATATGAATGGGTGTGTGAAATCTTACTCCTGTCAAAATTTTGGATCCCTAAATTTCTAGTATTAAATGGATAATGAGATCCTAAAAAATATAAATCATTTTTTGTACCATCATGACCCAATTATGGGAATCAATTTACTACAAAAAGTAGTCCAACATAGATTCTTTGAGAAAACCATGAATGGGTCAGCCTTTGTATGGTACACCTATTTTCATGGTCATCAAATCATGGTATGAGAAGATATTAATAAGTAGTTTCTCATTTAATGTAGCTTAATGCTACATAATATAATTCCCCTTGAACTATGTGACCACCAAAAAAAAGATAAGGAGAGGGTCAGTAATTTTATTTTTTGGTGGAATGGCTGTAACAACTTTAATTCATATCCATGATTATTTGGTTATTTTAATATAATGGAATAGATATAAAATAAAACATCACAAAGGATCAATAATATATGTAGTTTGGAAGAACTAGACACATAAAAGGTTCCCATGTTACATTGTTAATTAAACATTGAACATAACAAAGGAACATAAACTACATTCAAGGACCTTATTCAATGATTTCATCATTATAACCCAGGGAATGAAAAAAATAAATCAGTGATCTCAAATGCTCAGTAAGGGTTAGATGAATCAATAATAAGTATATCATATACAAGAGGGTATCATAAATATGGAATAGTAAATAACTAAAAAACACTTACCATAAATAAACTAAAAATGAAAATGTATCCATAGATTTTTTCATAGTAAAAATATCAAGGAAAGTAATAATTGAATAATGAATGGAAAAAATTATTAAATATTTGACATTATGTATCTGGAACTTGAACCACTAACATAAATACCATTCAAAAGATGATTTAATTATGTCATCAGAAACTCATTTTATTCTACTTGGAAACAAATATGAAGGGTTTGTCATAAACTGTTATGCATCATGAGACCTTTCGATGCATCGACATGCTATATAATGTCAGAATGCATTATTCACTCTAATTAAAATCTATTTTACATAAAAAAATTAATTATTAAATATTATTCCTAAAAAAATATCCTTATTGAGTATAGGATACAGTTTTATCAACATTTCCCAAGTTAAAACAACATTCAATGGAATCATTTTATTTAAAAATGGTATAGCTATTAGAACATAATCATTTTCATGATATAAGAAATATGGGAATTTAATAGAAATATAATTTCAAATTAAAATTTTAAAAAAAGTAGTACTAAATAAAACACATAACAATAATTTGGTGCACACTAAAAAATAATTCTCATTTATATAGATATTGAGATGAAGTCCCATAGATTATTTCTGAAGGAGTAGTTCACTTATATTTAATTTCCTTGATAATTAAATTGGATTCCTTAATTACATAATTCTAAACTAATTAAAATTATAATATATTTATTATAATTTTATTGAGTTAATTTGTAGAAATTTTTATGAATTAACATGTTTAATTTCATTGTTCTGGGAGAATTCGTTTCATTTTTTTGGTTTGTTCCATTGCGTATAATTTTGGGAATAGAAGAAAAAATATATAAGTGTAATTCTTTAGTATTAATGAAATTATATAATTTTAAATTGTCTCATATATAATTTTTTACATTATATGAGGATGATTAATTAGAAAATATGGTAATGTAAAATGATTAGTTTATTTTTTTGGTTTTTACACCCATCACGAACTAGTATCTTTTTATTTAATATAAATATTATATACTGGTTAAAAAATATTAAATAAGTTATAATAAACATATTATAATTTTTTTAACTATAAAAATGGTTTTATGACCATCATTGAATGTGTTAATGGAAATTGAAAATTCATTCTCCCTGAAGGCGGTGAATCAACATCCCATGGATGATGTTTCCATTTTTATAATAAAAGGATAAGAGAAGATACATAATGATAGATATTAAATTAACATAAAAAATACCAATATATAAGTCATAATAGAGTTATAATTCATCTTTTTTATAATGGGAGTTGAGGTGATAAAAATAAAATAGAATAAAATAAAAGATAATGGAGTATTTTACATCTTTAATATCATCTCCTTGATAACATTTTTAAGGAACATGGAATTGATATATTGGTTAGAGTAGAAATACCTAGACATGGGGAAGAGATTTTGGGATCATAATTGGGAAAAATATTAGAAATATCACAGTCATAATGTTTTGAGCATACTGGATGGTGGGGGGGTTTATAGTGGAGGATTGGTGTGTTTTATAATTATTTTATTCTTTTATTTATAATTTTTTCCCAAGCATGTAAATAGTGATAATTATTATGTCTAAGTAATGTAAATAGTGTATGTAAGTTCTAAATAAAGGATTTTCACATTATAAATGACTCAAAAATTCATGAATTTGGCATAAAATGTTAAATACCATAAACTACCATATTCCATTATTCACAAAAAAATCAACTATTTTAGAAAAATCCCAAAACTCACCCTAAAAGTTTATTGACATGTAGATTTCAAAAATAAATACCATTTTATAAAAATCAATTCCTAAATATGAGAATCAAAACTTTAAATTATAATCATCATTTATTCAAATAATAAAGATTTTAGTATTATAGTAGATTTTCCGACACATTGAAAAATTATTTATTGATTTATAAAATTATATAATATTTATAATGAAATAAAAAATTATTTTATGAATCTATTTTACGAAAATAAATATTCTTTTAAACCATTATATAACTTAGAAAATTATAAAAAAATTTATGTTTCAAAAAAATATGAAGACAAAATTTCTCTTTTTGAAGACATTTATTTAATTATTCAATGATATAAATATACCATATATTCATTTATAAGATTCCAAAAATTGAATTTATACTTTAATAGGTGAGGTTATTATTTTAATAGCCACATTATTATGCATAAGGGTCACATTACTATTCCTAACGGTTACATGACTATTTCAATGGTCCTGTTAGTATTTAATAGTATATCATAATTTGATTAACTTCTAGGTTTTGAGAAATTTACGATTTCAAATGAATTGAATTTTTTTAACAGTATACATACAATAAAATCAATGGGTGTGATATTCTACCCTCCATTGAAAATTTCCTCCTCTATTTCCTTATTAATATTTCCCCAAAACATATGAGGGTGGTTCTTCTTCCCAAAATCCTCAACCCATGTTTATTCATCCATTTTATGGTTTCTCCAAATATGATTTACCAATCGAGTTATCTAATTTCTCAATACATTCTCTATAGTTTTTGTAATATTGATCATCTCTTCGCTCTATGAAAAATCATGATCCTATTCTATTTCTTCATAGTTCAGTACATGTATTGGTTCTATCATGTAATTCCATAACAATGATATATAGAATGCATCATGAACATTAGAGAGACTTGTAAACACTTCTAATTGATGAAAAACATCTCCAATTCATTCATTTATACCAAATCGTCTAATCTTCCTGGGGTATAGTTTAACTTTTTTACAAAACGTTATGACACCCTTTCAAGAATATACTTTTATAATGACATGATCTCCCACTTGAGATTCCAAATCATTTCATACGTTGTTATAATCGGTCAATTTCCTGTATAGTGTTACTTCAATTTGATCCTCAAATGTCTTTACATTTATCATTGATTCTTCAATATGTTCTAGGATTATAATTTTTCTCTAACCAAAATCATCACTACAAGTTATAACATGAAATATATTTCTATATAATGTCTCATATGGAAGCATTTCAATGCTATAATTGATGAGATTATTGTAGGAAAACACTATCAACGGTAAATACTAATCCCATATACCCCAATAGTGAAGTAAGAATGATATCAACATGTCTTACAATATTTGAATAGTCCTTTTAGACTATCCATTTATTTGAGGGTTATTATAAGTACTCAAATAAATCTCTATATCCAAATCCAACTGATGACTCTTTCAAAAATTTAATGTAATCCTAGGATATCGATTAGACATAATAAATTATGGTTTCCCCAAATGTCCTAAAACATCATTAATATATAGTCTTTCTTGGCTCTCAAGATGTAAATATTCTCTTATAGTACTTAAGTGTTATGATATTGTATGGTTGTCTACAATAACCTATATTGTATCATTATTTATGGTGGTATTTGGTTATCCTGTGATAAATTCCATCATAACATCATCCCACTTATTCATAGGAATAGTTAGATGTTACATGAATCCTCAGGCTTGATGTATCTCATCCTTAACTTTTTAAACAACTACACATCTTGACACATAGTTAGTAATTTCAGGCATTATTTGATCATGAAAAAAAAATTCCTTTGGATATCTATACATCATTTCACTAACAAGGTGTATAGAGAAATTTTAGTTATGAGTATCATCTTACAGTTTCATTTTTTGATCAAGTATTAATATAGAAATAGCCTATTTCCAAATTTCAGAATTCCATAATCATACACAAAGTCTACAAATATTCCATTGTTAATGACTTTACTCATGTTTTTAAAATTATCATCACTAGAATAAGAATTTGTTTCCTTTTTAATAAAATTATTATGATATTGTAACGTCCCGGTTCCGGGTGCCACTCAACGGGTGCCCCGATCCTAGTTCGCCATGTGACATCAAGCGCATTTCCCCAAACGCAAGAGGCTGCCGACTAGCAGCGAGGGACCAGGATTGATAGTATGGAAACTATGCCCTCATTTGTAAAACTGTAGCATAGTTGAAAGAAATACAACATAAAACAATAGCAGAAGCAGCGACAATATTTGTAACTGAACTGGATAACTGATAACAAAAAGGGAAACCAGCAGTCATATATATATGAAGATACAGCATGTCACGAATCTATAAAACAGCCAGAACATGTCACACTGCAATACAATAAAATAAAACTGATGTATAGTATAGAAAAGAAAAATAGAATAGCCAGTTACATTGCGACCTAATGATCAGTCCCATGCTCTCATACACCCCAGTAGCAATCAAGTACCTGTATAGGGACCCTTTCCCTTATCTACACCTGTAGAAACATAATTTGTTTCGGTCGAAAAGAATAACCCAAACAGGGTGTGAGAAATAAATTCCCAGTCGGCACCCACCAAAGGCTGGTGCCCAACTATGTGAAAGCATGAAACAACATTGTGCAGTAGTAAAATGCAATAAAGTAAGTAGTACTAAAATGTAACTAACAAAACAGTTATATTGCCATTTTAATATCCATTTAATCATTTATTTAAAATATCACCACAGTGAATATTATATGTAAAAATCCAATGTCCTCAGACACGTAAACTCGTACTGTAACACCCCAAGCATCTATGGTACGCTTCTCTTTGAATAATGTGATAGCGTGTGTTGTACGCAACACCGAGTTCTAACACACCATAACCAATCAAACTAGCCGTTATGAATAGTAATACCTAATTTTTGAAATTATATATATTTTATATTTCAAAATGGACTTCATTTTTGGATTTGGAATATCGAATTTAGCCAAAGGTGAAATTTTGGTACTTTTTGGATAACTTTAATATTTTGATGAATACTGAAAATTACTAAATTTTAATTAAAAGCATCTTTTTTAATCAAAATAATTAATAGTGATAAATTATGAATTTTAGTGGTTTTAAAGTATATTTAGAATATATTTATACCATTTAATACAATGTTCATCATTGAACATAATTTTACAATTAAACAGGACATAATCAAGTGTCAATCTTTTGATAGTTATTATCTCTTAAAAACACGATTTTTGTTTTAACAACGAGAATTAATTTTAAATTAATTTCTGCCACTTCTATGTTTTGAATTTAGAAAAATGGATTCCATATTTGGAAACAGGATGTTCAAATTGTGTAAATAGTTAACTTTTATTTTTAGACATTTTGAATAATTATTTCGGTAAATATTTTATTTACCATGGTTAAGGGTAAATCCGGTAAATAAGGGTTAAAAAATAATATTATAATAATATTAATTACCCTAAAACGTGTCCTTGACTTATTTGTTGATACATGTTCGACCATAGGCATCTTTGGGTCGATTTTGGGACCCCATGGAGCCACTTGTATGTGATAGGGAAACTTAATTTTAATTAAGTTAAAATAAGTACAAAAAAGACATAAACATATATCGTTTAGAGAAAAAAAATTTACATAGTGTTATATATATTGGAGATTCGACTATAAAAATTCATTAGAAAGATAAAATAATTTCCTACATAATGATATTTTATTTATAATTTTCAGACTTTAAATAATTTAATTTATTTATGAAACAATGGTGACACAGTAATTACCATCATAGTGACAAATTAAAATAATTGATATTACAAATACCCAAATAAAACGAATTTGAGACTATTAATGAATTAGAATAATTTTCTAGGATAATATGACATATTAAGATTGATTTAATTAACTTTGATCGAAGTAATCATTATGTTATGAGTTTCACAATAATCAACAATTGAATAGTGTCAAAATTGATATAAAAGAGTTTTTAAAAACAATATTATATTATTAATTGATATTAAATTCTTAAAAATCAAAGGTTAGGCCAAGAGACTTATATCATGATATTTATATCATTAATGGACCACATGGGGGTCGCTTGGATTTATATAGTATGATTATTAACCATATAATATAAAAAAACAAAGAGACATTGTAAAAGTGAAACTAATTAACTAAGAGTTAATACTCAAAGATATGGTTAATATAGTAACCCAAACATGTCTAAATTCTATTTGTTTAATTGTTTTAGACCTATCCCCACCTTAAAGTTTAAATAATCAACTTTGGAGCCATTAGAAACCGAATATGAATTTATTATAAATTAATATTTATAGATTTTCCAAAGGTGTCCATCACCCCCCTTATAAAAGGGAACTCCTCCTTCTCATTTCTTCACACCTTCAATGCCTTTTGGATCGTCCAAACTCTGCCCATATACTCTCCATACTTCCCTCACTACATCCTAGAGGCCTTAGTTTGATCGGAAAGCCATCTTAAGGAGCCCTTTTGATCAAATCAAAAGGAAGAACCCGAAGAGGTAGGTAATGATTTCACCACCCTTTTCCAAGTTCCTTTTTTCTTCCACTTCTTCTTCCTTTGTTATTACCATTCTAGAATAATAACTCCAATATCATATATATACTGTGATGTTATTATGAATTTGTTACAACCATATTCAGTATTTTATCCACCCTTTGAATAAAATGTCACCATACGTGTGTACGTACTGCTTACCATCTCCACGTCGTGGTGTAATTGTTATTCAATATATTATTATTGGGATGGGTATAATAATGATGTGTAACTCATGTAAATAATAAATATAACAAGTTAATGATTCTTTATATATGATATACCATCCATTAATATATTATTTTAATATCAAAAGAATGATATTGTCGCTCGTGCATACGTACGGACTACCGTCTCCACGAACGCGATGAGATTCATTCTCCATCATATCCATTCAAGTATAATTATCATTTGATGATTTAAAAATAATTTTTAAGGACTTGATATCATTATTTATATGAATAATATGCTACATATCCATGAAAAACATGGCTTATGTAACAAAACATATAAAATAATATGAGTAAGTTAACACCCGAAACGACGATAATACTAAGATATTATTAACAAAGAAATGTTAAAAGATCATATATGATATCATATGAATGTATATGATTCTTGTATAATTTAATAACAATTATTTCACCATTATACAGGTTGATAACCTACGAAAACCAAGGAAAAGTACAAGGTAAGGGTTATTTCACAATCTCTTCATTATCCGAGGTTGTTTATATGTAATAATCTACCGGTATCTCTATAGCATCCACATCCATGTTTCATAAAAATGAATTCGAAAACATTTTTACAATTACTAGAATATGGGTTAAATTCATTTATACCCTTGTTTGAATTTTTATAAGAGGTTTATAACGGAATCTTTCGTCATTTTCCATACAAGGTGCTTTTTAACCTTTTCGACAAAATTAATGTAACAATGTTTTTTTAACTTATATGTCGGGTGCGGCTATTTTCCGCCATTATAAAATTTTCGAACCTTACCTTAAAAGATTATGAGAATATTTTCAAAGAAAATGTTTTATTTCATAAATATAAGACCTTTAAATGATTTCAAAATATAAAGAGATATTTCTCTAAAAAGAGTTTTGATTTCATCTATGTCAACATCCTTTGATGGATTATACGATTATTGGAATTTGATTTATTATGATACAAAACATCTATATTGTATTGAAGGTTTTGTGATATGTTTGACTGTGGATGTTCTATTTTTATACCGTTCAAAGTTTATGGTGAAAGTATTGACATTTCGTATGCTAGTTTTAATAAGAATGTTTATGTTATGTTTAAAACTTTTCATATGGGAATGCATTGGACTTAATATGTGACGGGTGGAGCCCGCTATAGCTCCTTGATGCATCGGTAGGTCTCATGAGACAAAATAGTGTCTTGGAACAAGGCCTTGGAATAATCGTATTTGTAGTCTTGGCATGAGGCCATGGATATGTAGTTATGATAGTCTGGCATTATGCATTCCATCATTATGAAATTGGTTATTGATATTGCATGTGATCATTCGATTAGTAGAATATCCATGTTAATAAGTAAATGGAATTATTTCACTTTATTTTTGTCATACTATGTTGATGTTCAAGTTTAAATGGCTTTTGTTTTAAGTTATACATTGCCTTAAATGTTTATTCTTATTTATAAAAGTTTCCGCTATATTGTTATCCTTTCTGGGTATTTGAGCTCACCCCTTTTCTATGTTTTATTTTTCCCAGGATGTGAAGAAGTAATTTATGAATGACCTGCAGGGACAGAATGTGGGGATATGAGTCTGGAATATGGAGACTATGTTGTTATAGTAGTTTTTCACTTTATGATGTAATGAAAAACTTTATGAATATATATTTAGTGTTTCCAAGGATACTAAACCAATCATTCTCTCGAGATTTGATCTTTCTTATGATCATGTCAATGTTATGTAATAATGCACCGGCTATGGGTAACTGGGGTCGGGGCGTTACAGTTGGTATCAGAGGAAGTTTAGTACAAACCTTGGAAGCTAGATTTAGATAAACTCTGATTAGAGAACGTAGACCTATGATTAACATTGAGGATTAGTATAGAAGAAATTCCTAGAATTTTGGTATTGTAGAGATTTTGTGAGTTTTCCGAGCAATACATCCCTGTCTGGATACGAGTAGGTAGAGGCGGCTCTGGCACAGATGTACCTAGGGGTAAAACCCGAAAACACCACTTTGAGCTAGACTCGAACGGGAACGGGTGCACGACAACGGGCCTTGCTTCACTCTTGGTTATGACACTCTCGGGGGATATGCTTAGGATAACTCTCATTTTCTTTACAAATCATTATGAAGGGTTTATGGGTATATACTTCCTCAAAGAAAACATTTTTATGATTAAAGATTATATCCATAAATAGTTAAATTTATGTTATGTGTTTTATAAGTATGGGATTA
This sequence comes from Viscum album, assembly GCA_963277665.1. Taxonomy (NCBI): domain Eukaryota; kingdom Viridiplantae; phylum Streptophyta; class Magnoliopsida; order Santalales; family Viscaceae; genus Viscum; species Viscum album. The sequence continues at coordinate 139,081,995 of OY728131.1, forward strand.
TGTATTTTGAATCATAAACTAATCTATTTTATGCCATTGTTTAGAAATGGCGCCTAGTGGAAGAAATGGAAACCATATCAATGCATGAACTCCATGTAGGGATTCCACTCCTGCTCAAGAAAATTATTGTGGAGCTGGTGATGAAATTGGTGCCGATCAGCTAATCACCATACTGGGAAAACTCACTCAGGTTATGAATAATAACCTTACCTGTATGGAGCACCCTGATCCACAGCATGGAGGATCAATGTTAGATCAATTCATGAGGCAAAAACCACCAACGTTCAATGGGAGTAAAATTCTATTAGTAGCTGAGCAATGGATATTTTCCCTAGAGAAAATATTTCAGGCTTTGGATAGTAGTGAAAGGGAAAAATTTATCATGGCAGTTTACCGCCTCACTGGAGATGATTATCAATGGTGGTCATTGATTCAAAATACAAACAAAGATGATGAAGTATAAGATATGGAATGGAGGGAGTTCAATGATCTATTTTTAGAAAAATACGTTCCTCGTGACCACCGAGCAGATATGGAAAGGCAGTTTCTGAGTCTGAGACAAAAGGGGGATGAGAATGCCGAAAAGTATGAGGCTAACATTCAAGGTTAGCAAGGTATGGTGGAGATTATATACGTAACCCAAGAAGTAAGATTGATCGTTTATTTGATGGGTTAAAACCATTTCTTCGTCGAGCAATAGTCTCACAATCCATTTTATTGTACAAATACATTGTCTCATGTGATATCAAGACCGAAAAGGAATTCTCTAAGACTTATGACTTTAATACAAAGCAAGAGAAGAAGGGACCTGCTGATCAATCTGGGAATGGAAATAAGGGGAAGAAGGGAAAGGTTTAATATCCATACTATGGTAAATGTGGTATGAAACACCCCGGTACTTTCTTGAAGGGAACATGAGTCTGTTACAAGTGTGGTGAAAAAGGCCACCAAGCTCATGATTGCAAGGGGAAGAAAGAAGCTACCAATGTTCAGTGCTATAAGTTTAGGGAGATGGGTAATTATAAAAATTAATGTCCTAAGCGTCAGGAGAAATTACCTCTGAAAAGGCCGAGGGATAAAGGCGAAGCTTATGCTATCACTACTGCTGTGGTAGAAGCTCCGAAAGATGTGGTGGCAGATAATTTAATAGTTTACTCATGTTTAGAAAATGCATTATTTGATTCTGGATCATCGCATTGTTTCATATCTTCCCAGTTTGCTAAGAAAATTAGATATTTACAATTTGATTTAACAAGGGAGTTGTCAGTTAAAACTCAGAAGGGAAGTATCATTATAACAATGTTTTGTGATTCAGTCCCTATTAGAGCACATAAATGTTCTTTATCTACTGATCTCGTCGTCATACCTATTATTGAGTTAGATATAATCCTCGGTATGGACTGGATTTTGGACTATGATGCAAAGATTTATTGTAAGAAGAAAGAGGTTATGATTCTTGATGATGATGATAAGGAACACCTTATATTTAGAGCAGAATCGTCACCACCTAATTCTTATTTAGATCCACCCCCAGTAGCTCAACTAAATTCAATTATTGGGGAGTAAGAGAATGAAATAACTGTGGCTGAGGAAAAGAATGTTCAAATAGAAGATGTACCTTTTGTGAAAGAATTTGTAGATGTATTTCCAGAAGATTTACCTGGACATCCTCCAGAACTAGAAGTTGAGTTTTATATTGATTTAATTCATGGATCAAGGCCTATATCGAAGTCCCCTTATAGAATGGCCACTGTAGAATTAGTTGAACTAAAGAAACAACAAGAGGAATTGAGTAATAAGGGATTTATTCGCCCTAGTTTTTCTCCATGGGGAGCCCCTGTTCTTTTTGTTAAAATGATAGATGGATCTGTGAGGTTATGTATCAACTACAGGGAGATCAATGCTATAACAATAAAGAATAATTATCCCCAACCTCGCATTGATGATTTATTTGACCAACTGCATAAAGCTCAATACTTTTCAAAGATTGACCTTCGATATGGATACCATCAGTTGTGTGTGATGAAGGAAGACATTCCAAAGACAGCATTTCGAACCAGGTACGGGCATTACGAGTTTACTGTAATGCCTTTTGGATTGACTAATGCACCCTCTGTATTCATGGATCTGATGAATAGAGTTTTCAAGTAGTATCTCGATGAATTTGTGGTGGTATTTATTGATGATATCTTGGTATACTCCAAATGCTACGAAGATCATGAAAATCCCTTGCGCATTATCCTGAAGACTCTGAGAAGACATGAATTATATGGGAAGTTTAGCAAGTGTGAATTCTGGCTTCAGGAGATTTCTTTTCTTGGCCATATTTTCTCTAAAGATGGAATCTCTGTTGATCATTCTATGACCAAGGAAATCCATGAATGGCCAGCACTACCGAGTATAACTGAGGTACGCAGTTTTATTGGTTTAGCAGGTTATTATCGACGTTTCGTCCAGAATTTTTCCCAATTGGCTAACCCGTTAACGAAGCTCACATGTAACGGGGTAAACTTTTTTTGGACAAAAGAGTTTGAAGAATGTTTCGAAGAACTGAAGAGATGATTAGGCAATGCTCCTATATTGACTCTACCATCGGGGAATGATGGGTTCGTTATTTATAGTGATGCATCGAAGAAAGGACTTGGTTGTGTCCTTATGAAGAATGATAGGGTTATTGACTATGAATCACGACAGTTGATAATTCCTTAACAAAACTATCCTACTCATTATCTCGAGTTAGCAGCTGTGATCTTTTCATTGAAGATATGGAGGCACTACCTCTATGGTGAAAAATGCGAGATTTATACTGATCACAAGAGTTTCAAGTATATTTTCTCACAAAAAGAACTCAACATGAGGAAAAGGAGATGGATTGAATTACTCAAGGATTATGATTGTACGATACACTACCACCCGGGGAAAGAAAACAAAGTGGCAGATTCTTTGAGCAGAAAAGACCATGGAGTTTTGAACATGATGAGAATTGAAAGGGATCCAATTTTTATGGATCTAGTGAAGATGGACATGGGAATAACCAGGGAAGGAGAAATATCAATGCTTTTTCAAATGGTTGCCAAACCATCTTTACTAGAAAGGATTAAGAGTTCTCAGACTAATGATGGAGAATTTCAAAAGAAGATTACAACTATGAAAGATGGGAGATTGAGAGATTTTGTGTATGATAATGGAATTTTGAAATTTGGGAAGAGACTTTGTGTTCCCAATATACCTGATCTAAAAAGAGAATTATTGGATAATGCTCATAGTTCCAATTTCTCTATACACCCAAGGAGGACCAAAATGTATAGAGATTTGAAGGAACATTTTTGGTGGGACAATATGAAGAGGGAAATTTCTGATTTTGTGTCAAGATGTATGGTTTGTCAACAAGTGAGTGCTGGAAGGCAACACCATAGAGGAGTCATGCAACCTCTTCTGATACCATAGGGGAAATGGGACAATATTACGATGGACTTTTTCATGGGGCTAAAAAAGAATCCTTGCAGGAATGATGAAAAATGGGTTATTGTTGATCGTCTTACAAAGTCATCACATTTTCTTGCTATAAGAGAAGATCCACCACTGGAATGTCTAGAAAGACTATATATTAATGATGTTGTGAGACTTCATGGAGTACCTCTATCGATTGTTTCTGATCGTGATCCCCGTTTTACTTCAAGATTCTGGAAGAGTCTTCAGAAATCCCTAGATACTGAACTTCATTTGAGCACTACCTACCACATTTAGACAGACGGACAATCAGAACGGACTATTCAAACCTTAAAAGACGTGCTGAGATCTTGTTCACTTGACTTTCAGGGTATGTGGGATCAGTATTTACCTCTGGTAGAATTTTCTTATAACAATAGCTTCCATTCGGGTTTTCAGATGGCACCATATGAAGCGTTATACGGAAAGAGATGTCGCACACCAACCTGTTGGGATGACGTTGGTGAAAGAAAACTTTTAGGTCTAGAACTGGTGGAGGAAACGATGGAAAAGGTGAAGGTAATCCAAAATCACATCAAAGCAGCTCAAAGTAGGCAAAAGAGCTATTCCGATAATCTAATGAAGGATTTGGATTTTCAAGTCAGTCATCATGTTTTCTTGAAGGTATCTCCCTGGAAGGGAGTCATACGTTTTGGTAAGAAAGGTAAATTGAGTCCTAGGTACATCAGACCTTTCAAAATTCTAGAACGAATTGGGGTTGTAGCTTACTGATTGGAAATGCCACCAAGTCTCTCCAAAGTTCACGATGTGTTCCACGTATCTCTATTGAGGAAATACATACCAGACCCAACGCATGTACTCACCTATGAAGAATTAGAACTGGAACCCGATCTATCTTACTGCAAAGAGCCCGTCAGGATTCTTGATACTAGAGAAAAAGTACTGAGAAACTGGACGATGTGTCTGGTAAAAGTTTTGTGGAGAAACCATAAGATGGAAGAGGCAACGTGGGAACCCGAGGAACTTATGATGAAGAACCACCCGAGTATTTTAATGTGATAAGTATATTGGAATTTTCATGGATGAAATTATTTGAAGTAGGGGATAATGTAACACCCCAATCTTCTATGGTACGCTTCACTTTGAATAATGTGATAGCGTGTGTTGTACGTAACACCGAGTTCTAACACACCATAACCAATCAAACTAGCCGTTATGAATAGTAATACCTACATTTTGAAATTATATATATTTTATATTTCAAAATGGACTTCATTTTTGGATTAGGAATATTGAATTTAGCCTAAGGTGAAATTTTGGTACTTTTCGGATAACTTTAATATTTTGATGAATAGTGAAAATTACTAAATTTTAATTAGAAACAACTTTTTTAATAAAAATAAATAATAGTGATAAATTATTAATTTTAATGGTATTAAAGTATATATAGAATATATTTTTACCATTTAATACAATGTTTGTCATTGGATATAATTTTACAATTAAACCGGACCTAAACAAGTGTCAATCTTTTGATAGTTATTAACTCTTAAAAACATGCTTTTTGTTTTAACAACGGGAATAAATTTTAAATTAATTTATGCGACTTCTGGGTTTTGAATTAAGAAAAATGGATTCCATATTTGGAATCAGGATTTTCAAATTTTGTAAACAGGTAACTTTTCTTTTTAGACATTTTTAATAATTACTTCGGTAAATATTTTATTTACCATGGTTAAGGGTAAATCCGGTAAATAAGGGTTAAAAAATAATATTATAATAATAATAAATTATCCTAAAACGTGTCCTAGCCTTATTTCTTCATACATGTTCGACCATAGACATCTTTGGGTCGATTTAGGGACCCCATGGAGCCACTTGTAGGTGATAGGGACACTTAATTTTAATTAAGTTAAAATAAGTACAAAAATGACATAAGCATATATCTTTTAGAAAAACAATTTTTACATAGGGTTATATATGTTGGAGCTTCGACTATAAATATTCATTATAAAGGTAAAGAGATTTACACCATAATTATATTTTATTTATAATTTTCATACTTTAAATAATTTAATTTATTTATGACACAATTATGATGCAGTAATTACCATAATAGTGAAAAATTAAAATAATTGATATTATAAATATCCATATAAATATAATTTGAGACTTTTAATGAATTACAATAATTTTCTATGATCATATGAAATATTAGGATTGATTAAATTAACATTGTTCGAAGTTATCATTCTGTTATGAGTTTCACAAAAATCAACTATTGAATAGTGTCAAAATTGACATAAAAGTGTTTTTAAAACAAATATTATATTATTAATTGATATTAAATTCCTAAAAATCTAATGTCCATCCAAGAGACTTATATCATAATATTTATATAAAAAATGGACCACTTGGGGGTCTCTTGGATGTATATAGTATGTTTATTAACCATATAATATAAAAATACAAAGAGACATTGTAAAAGTGAAACTAATTAACTATGAGTTAATACTTAAAGATAAGGTTAATATAGTAACCCAAACCTGTCTAAAATCTAATTTTTTAATCGTTTTAGAACTATCCCCACCTTAAATGTTAAATAATAACCTTTGGAGCCATTAGAAACCAAATATGAATTTATTATAAATTAATATTTCTAGTTTTTCCAAAGGTTCCCCTCAACACTCTTATAAAAGGGAACTACTCCTTCTCATTTCTTGAAACCTTAAAAGCATTTTGGGTGGGCCAAACTCTTCCCAAATACTCTCCCAACTCCCCTCACTACAATCTAAAGGCCTTAGTTTGATCATAAATCCTTCCTAAGGATCCCTTTGGATCAAATCAAAAGGAAGAACCCGAAGAAGAGGTAATGATTTCACCACCCTTTTTGCAAGTTCCATTCTTCTTCCACTTCTTCTTACTTTGTTATTACCATTATAAAATAATAACTCCAGTATCCCATATATACTGTGATGTTATTATAAATATGGTACAACCATATTCATTATTCTATCCACCCTTTGAATAACATGTCACCATACGTGCGTACGTACGTCATGTCGTCTCCACGTCGTGGTGTAATTGTTATTCAATATATTATTATTTGGATGGGTATAATAATGATGCTAACTCATGTAAATAATAAACATAACATGTTAATGATTCTGTATATATGATATACCTTCCATTTATATATTATTTTATTTTCAAAAGAATGATTTTGTCGCTCGTGCGTACGTACGGACTACCGTCTCCACGAACGCGATGAGATTCATTCTCCATCGTATCCATTCAAGTATAATTATCATTTTATGATTTAAAAATAATGTTTAAGGACTTGATATAATTATGTATATGAATAATATACAACCTATCCATGAAAAACATGGCTTATGTAAAAAAACATATAAAAGAAAACGAGTAAGTTAACACCCGAAACGATGATAATACTAAGATATTATTAACAAAGAAATGTTAAATGATCATATATGATATCATATGAATGTATATGAATCTTGTATAATTTAACAATAATTATTTCACCATTATACATGATGTTAACCTACCCCAACCAAGGAAATGTACACGGTAAGGGTTTTTTCACAATCTCTTCATTATCCGAGGCTGTTTATACATAATAATCTACTAGGATCTCTTTATCATACAAATCCTTGTTTCTTAAAAATGAATTTCAAAGCATTTTTACTATTTACTAGAATATGGGTTAAATTAATTTATACCCTTGTTTTAATTTTTATAAGAGGTTTATAAATTAATCTTTCCGTCATTTTCCAAACAAAGTTCTTTTTAACCTTTTCGACAAAATTATGGTAAGAATGGTTTTTTTACTTATACGGAGGGTGAAACTATTTTCAACCATTATAAAATTGTCGAAGCATCCCTTACATTCTTATAAGAATATTTTCAAAGAAAATTTTTTATTTCAAAAATATAAGACTCTTAAATGATTTCAAAATAGAAAGAGATATTTTTCTAAAAGGAGTTTTGATTTCATCTATCTCAACATCCTTTGATGTATTTTACGCTTATTTGAATTTGATTTATTTTGATACAAAACTTCTATTTTGTATTGAAAGTTTTGTGATATGTTTGACTGTGGATGTGCTATTTTTATACCATTCATAGTTTATGGTGAAAGTGTTGACATTTTTTATGCTAGTTTTAATACAAATGATTATGTTATGTTTAAATCTTTTCATATGGGAATGCATTGGACTTAATATGTGACCGGTGGAGCCCGCTATAGCTTCTCGATGCATCGGTAGGTCTCATGAGACAAACTAGTTTCTTGGAACAAGGCCTTGGAAAAATCTTATTTGTATTCGAGGCACGAGGCCTTGGCTATGTGGTCATGATAGTCTGGCATTATGCATTCCATCATTATGAAAGTGGTTATTGATATTGCATGTGGTCATTCAATTAGTAGAATATCCATGTGAAAATGTAAATGGAATTATTTCATTTTATTTTTGCCATACTATGTTGAAGATCAAGTTTAAAAGGCTTTTGTTTTAAGTTATACATTTCCTTAAATGTTTATTCTTATTTATGAATGATTTCGCTATATTGTTATCCTTACTGGGCATTTGAGCTCACCCCTTTTCTATGTTTTATTTTTTCCAGGATATGAAGAAGTAATTTATGAATGAACTGCATGGATAGAATGTGGGGATATGAGTGTGAAATATGGAGACTTTGTTTTTATAGTAGTTTTTCACTTTATGATGTAATGGAAAACATTATGAATATATTTAGTGTTTCCAAGGATACTAAACCAATCGGTCTTTTGAGATTTGATATTTCTCGTGATCATTCCAATGTTATGTAATAAGGCACCGACTCTGGGTAACTGGGGTCGGGGTGTTACACCTACCAACAGGTAAAGAGAATCCAAACACACGAATTTTCCCACAGGTATAAGAACATTTCTCACAGGCGTACAAGTTGTCGCCCACAGGCACAGAATCAACTGCCCACAGGCAAGGAAGAAGTTGCCCACATGCTAAATAGTAAATCACCCATAGGATAATCACAACACTGCCCTCAGGCTAAACAGGTAACCGGGAAATTCCCAATATGTAAACAAGAAGTACAGATGAAATTCCTCTCCATGCAATTCTACAATCATCACTTTAAAGGAATACCCTCAGGTATCCTGGCCAAACGGCTAAACAGAGGAATGCACCATTGGGGTGGTCCTAGATCCAAGAAGCGATCCCAAACAGAATTTTAATATCACATTTAATTACATATATAATTTATGTATTTAATATTTCCCTGGCCTATTCCACAAGACACCCCAAATATGGATTCTTATCTCAAAAAATGCACAAACACGCACGACAGTTGGAAAACAAACACCAAGCCACCTACTTTATATGCCCCTGATCATTATACTCGACTGTCGTTCCACTAATCGTCCTAGAACAAGGTAGATATGAAGAGAAAGTAAACTCGATTAAACGTAGATAATATCAATTAGAGGAAGAATTGGTATAAAATACACAAAGGGAAGGAAGCCCTTACCCGTGCGGTTCCAACGAGATCGTCCGAGATAGAAATAGATTCCTGGCGTGCACTTGACGGATCTCCAAAGCTCCGGCCTTCTTCTCCCAATCTCTCTTCCTGTTCTAAGCCTTCCCTGTGAACATGGGAGGCTACATCCCATTTTAAATGAAAAAAACAAAGTACACGACATGTACATCCATGTATATGGCATGCACTTCCCATTTTTTATCTGTTCCTCTGGCGGCTTCCTGCCCGTGTGGCACTGTTCACCTGTCAACATGACTACACAGCGTGTCTACATGAGCACAAGGCATGTTATATCACACAGTTGGCCACTAGCTTACTATTTTCCTACCAACTGACTACACTGTGTATAAAGGACCACTACATGGCGTGTAGTCAGTTCCTACACCCTTCATCGCCGGCATGGCCACACGCCCTATATACTCATTCCACACAGCCAGAAGTACATGGCGTGTGGAAAAGTACATGGCGTGTACATCCAAAATTTAGGATTTTTTTTTCATTTTCCTTATTTTCTCAAAAACACTTAAGGAAAGGAGAAAAGAAGAAACGTGTAGCTCAAAAATAAGAACCGGGTTCATAAAAACTCACCCCCCCTTAAAGAAACTCATCCCCAAATTGCCCTTTCGAGGGTAGAAAAGATATAGATGAGAATAACTCTGGCCACTGAGCACGTAAATCGGTCTCTGACTCCCAGGTTTCATCCTAAACTCGGCCATGCTACCATAGAACCCGTACGAGAGAAACTGACCGTCCTCGGAGGACCTTCATGCTCCTGTCAACGATACGAATCAGATGCTCCTCAAATGACGCATCCATCTGAAGCTCAACCTCCTCTAGCTAAAAGGTGTGAGACGGGGTTGAATGATAGCGACGCAACTGAGATACATGGAAGACCTCGTGCATGGACTGATACCTTTGTGGTAACTGAAACCAATAGGAAATCGGCCCGACTCTCCCCAGAATCTCAAATGGCCCCACATACCTCGGTGAAAGTCTACCATGTCTTCTAATCCACTAGTTCCCCAGCCTTGGTAAAACGTATAAGAAAACCTGATCCTCGACCACGAACTCCAAGGGTCATCTGCGGTGATCAGCATATGATTTCTGACATGACTGTGCAGTACCCATCTGCTTCTGAATCAACTAGACCTGCTCAGAAGTCTCATGTACGAGACATGGTCCCAGTATAGCAACATCACCTACTTCTTACCAGCATAAGGGTGATCGGCATGTCCTACCATATGAAGCCTTGTATGGTTCCATCTCAATAGTTTCCTGAATGATTTTATTGTAGGAAAACTCGACAAAGGGTATATAATTCTCTCAATATCCCCCAAAGTCTATGATGCATTCACGCAGTATGTCCTCAAGAACCTGTATCATACGATCCGACTGGCCATCGGTCTAAGGGTGGTAAGCTGTGCTCAGAAGCACCTGTGTACCCAGTGACCTCTGAAAACTCTGCCAGGAATGAGACGTAAAGCGTTCGTCCCTATCTGAATTAATAGAATGGGGTACCCCATGAAGACGCACGACCTCTCGGAAATACAACCTCCCGATCTTGTCAACTCTGAAAGGATCCTTGATCAGGAAAATGTGGTCTACCTTTGTGAGTCTGTCCACAACAACCCACACGTCATCGTTGCCTCGAGGTGACCTCAGTAACCTCTTCACGAATTCCATCACAACATAATCTCTTTTCCACTCTAGAATGGGTAACGGTTGTAATAATACAGCTGGTCTTTGATGCTCCACCTTCACCTACTGACAGGTGGAACAACTTATAACAAAACCGGCCACATCTCTCTTCATACCCAGCCACCAGTACTGACGTCTCATGTCTGGATACATCTTGGTAACCCTAGGATGAGCTGCCCATGCTGAAGAATGAAACTCCTGCATAATCTCCTCATTTATATCCCTTGGAACCAACACTAATCCATAGAAACACAGAACCTCATCATCGCCTATCATACAACCAGGAGAATGGACCTCACTTTCCACCGACTCCCGTAGAACTTGGACATCTGAATCAGATAGCTGTCTCATCCTCACTCTATATAGGATGGTAGACGTAACAGCTAATGATGATAGATAAGTTTTCCCCTGACTGGCATGCACCTCCAAATGTATCTAAGAGAACAAATCCGTGAGCTTCCACTCACCACTGGCCTCCAACACTGCCTGTATCTGAGTCTTTCTACTTAGTGCATCAGTTAATACATTACCTTTACCAGGTGTATATGAAATCTAAAAATGAAAGGAATGAAGGTATTCAACCCACCTTCGCTGCCAAAGATTGAAGTCACGCTGAGTAAATATATACTTGAGACTTCTGTGGTCGGTGAAAACCACAAAACGTTTTCCCAACAAATAATTCCTCCAATAGCGTAACGCATGGACAACTGCAGCCAACTCGAGATCTTGCATCAGGTAATTCCACTCATGTGGCTTCAACTGCTGAGACCCGTACGCAACAACTCGATCGCCCTGCATCAACACTGCACCCAGCCCAATACCTAATGCATAACAGTAAACTGTATATCTCTTCCCCTGCTATGGGAGTATCAGGATCGGTGCTGATGTCAACATTTCTTTTTGGACCTAAAAGGCTGTCTCGCAAGCTTCAGTCCAAACTAACTTCACACCCTTCTTAGTCAAACCCGCCAACGGCGTGGCTATGTAGGAGAAGTCCTGGATGAAGCGTATGTAGTAACCTGCCAGCCCGACGAAACTTCGTATCTCAAACACGTTCTTAGGCTGCTCCAAGGAAACTACTACTCTCACCTTCTCTGGGACTACTGCAACTCTTTCCTCTGAGGTGATATGATCCAAGAAGTGAATCTGGTCTATCCAAAAGTGTCACTTTGAGAGCTTAGCATATAACTGATGCTCTCTCAATGTACTCAATACGATCTCAAGATGGGTTTCATGGTTGTGTTGAGTGTGAGAGTAAACCAAAATATCTTCCTAAAATAGTACCACAAAAGAGTCCAGATAAGGATGGAACACATGATTCATCCGAGCCATGAAAACTTCTGGTGCGTTCGTGAGTCTGAACGGCATAACCATGCACTCGTACAGACCATATCTACTCCGAAAAGCTATAAGCAGTATATCCGATGGTCTCACGCACAGCTGATGACATCCTGACCTAAAGTCAATCTTTGAGAACACTCATGCTCCAAAAAGTTGATCAAAAAAATCATCAATCCTCGGAAAGGGATATCGGTTCTTGACCTTCAACAGGTTCAGCTTCAGATAATCCACACAATGTCATAGGGTATTGTCCATCTTCTTCGCAAAAAGGACCGGTGGACCCCACAGAGAAGTACTGAGTCAAATGAAACCCTTTTCCTGTAACTCCACTTACTGCCTATTGAGCTCCTACAGCACAAGTGTAGCCATCCTATAAGATAGAATAAACACCAGTGATGACCCTAGCACAAGCTCAGTAGAGAAATCCACTTCTCGCATCCGAGGTAGACCTGAAAAGTCGTCCGAGAAGACATCCCTGAAATGATCAACCACTAGAGAGAAATCCGTCTAAAAAGTCCCCTGATCAACCAGATATAAACTCGCCATCTGGGTTGTGACTCCACCTCGCCCATGAAGCTCTAGTTCTGATCGACTTGCCTAAACATCCCATTCGCCCTTGTATAGAAACTTTCCACCCTCTGGTGATGTGAAACTCACCCTGCGACGATAGTAGTCAACAAAGGCTCAAAAGGGAACCAACGACTCCATCCCGAGAATCACTTCATAATCTGTCATCTCTAAGACATAGAGGCCCCAAAGGAAGTGACACCCATCAACCTCAAGGGGTCACTCCTTACACTGAGGCACAACAGACATCCTAGTCCCCAACGGAGTGTCTAACGTCATGATATCATCCGAAGAAGAAACACAGATCCCAAGGCTCTCTACAACAGGTATAGATATGAAACTATGTGTAACACCCATATCGAAAAGTACTGAAGATAAAACAGAAGCTACGAGAATAGTACCTCTGACTGTAGAAGGTTAGAGATCCTTCTCCTGCTGGGTTTGTTTCATTGCATATGCCTTCCCAGTGCCGCGGCCCTGCGACACAGCCTGGATACCCTGAGCTATCCCACCTAGCTACCTCTGAGATCCTGTTGTCTACCTACCACGACCACGTCCACTATCTCTACCTACACACCCTGACGAATTCTAGTTCCCTAACTGGTAATAAGCTGCTGGCCATGCTCCCGCATACGGAGTCTGCACAGAACCCCTCTCACTAGCCATCGGTGGAAACGCCCTGCAAAAGCGTTGTAGATGACCCATCATACCACAAGCTCGGCACTCCACTGGGTCTCAGGAACACGGTGGCCTCTTGTGTCCATCTCTACCACACTAGTAGCACATTACCTGGCCACCTGAAGAATTCTTCTGACTGGTACTTCCACCCTGAGAGACGTCAATCTGTCTCTTCTTCTTGCTAGTAGAAATAGTACCAATAACTAGTGCTGAACCGCCCTGGCCCACACCACTAGATTCCCGCAGGTTACTCTCTGTAATCAGCACCTGGTTAACAATAGAATGTACTAAATCCAACCTGAAAACATTCACCAGTGCTCAGATGTCATAACTAATACCATCCTCAAAACGTTTGGCTCTCAACGTCTCATCACCCACTAGCACGGGTGAAAAATGCTGAAGCTCGGTAAGACGAGCAGAATTGTCCATCACCGACATAGATCCCTGCTGCATATTCATGAACTCTCAAGCTCTATTTTCCCTTATCATCTCTAGAAAGAAGAAGTCATAGAAGACATCCTAAAAATCTTCCCACTCCATGTCTTTGTGATGCTCCGACTTGGTGGTAACATCCCACCACCTCTTCACGGAATCACGCAGCATATAGGTCGCAAGCTTGACACTCCACCCTGGAGGCATCTAAAGATGCTCGAAAAAAGTCTACATAGATCCTAGCAAAGACTCCACAGCATGTGGTCCACCATCCCATGAAAACATAGGCAGATGCTGATGCTGAAAGATACGAGTTAGCTAAGCCATAGATGTGGCAGCCGGCGGTGCTCCCTGAAAGGTCTGCATGAACTGCATAAAGCCTTCACGGAATTGTGCCTTCGCGTATGTGTCTGGTATAGAAGCTGGTGCCGCATCTAGCTCTACTTGAGGATCTAATACTATCCCATGGCCCACCATCTCTGGAGTATAGTCGTTTCCGCTCTCCTGGCGAACAATGTGCGGTCTTCTCAGCGGCCTGACACTACAAGGTCAAATGCACACCTTAGATTCAATTTTTATCGAGGCTGAAAGTGAAGGAACAACAAGGGAACAAGAGGAAGAAATCATTTCAATATTTAAAAAAAATACTACACTGTGTGTATAATGACTATATAATGTTTAATTGACTTCCCTTCCCCTGCCCGAGTCCTTCAACACAGCTAAGCCACATGGCTCCTGTTTGAACAAAACTATACGGCGTGTATATCATCTACACGTCGTGTACGGTCTTATTTTCAAATTCATGTTTCTCTTGTGACATGGCCGACTCCTCGGACTGACCCTACATGGCCTGTTACACCCACACATGGTGTGTACGCTACCATGTTTCCCATTCACACGGCTAACTCCACTTGGTCTGTCCTCGGGCAAGACTAAATGGCTTGTTCCCACAGGTACACGACGGGTACTAGATGAGCTCTGTCGACCCTTGTTGTTATTTACACATCCGGACACACGACTCACCCTACATGGAATATTCTATATACACACGGTGTGTACACGAAAGGATTACACCGACCCGTATTGTTTGTTACACGGCTGGGTCCCCATGTCAGACTACACGACGTGTTCCATAGAGGACACGACTTGTATGTCTTAAGGTCTCCATCATCCATGTTTGTTAGTTATGCGGGCGGACACTGGGTCAACACTACATGACATGTACATCCGGTACAAGACGTGTGTTCCCCAAACATTTCCCTTCCGTGTGTCGCCGCCAACATGGTTTGTGACATGGGAAGAGACTACACGGCGTGTACTCTGGGTACATGGCGTGTACTCAAAAAGTTTATTTTTCATCCCGAACCAATGGCTATACATGATGTGTCTATGGTACTATATGGAGTGTATACTTGTTTCTCCAGTTAGTATGCCTCGGAAAATTTTCTGGAACCCAGAAAACACTGCAAAACAACACCTATGTGCCAAATTCTGATCCGTGAGGGGCCATACTCCCCACGAATAAATGAATGGAATCTTATCTGTGTTATAACAAAATAAACAGCTAATGATTCACCAAATTATGGTCAATAGGGGCCCATACTCCCCAAAAAACAATTTTTGGCATCCATTATTTCCAATGATTTATACAGAAATACCATGTCACAAAGCAGATATTTATTAACCATCTATCACAACAGCATGATTTTCTAGCACAAAAACTATCACAACCACATTTAATTTCTAATTCACCTACATGGCATGGAAACTATGCATGGAATGTGATTTCTAGCATGTGAAAAAATGATGCATGGGCTGGAATACCCTCATCTCATTGGGTTGCAACTAAATAAAACTCATAGATAAAATATAACAGCACAATTCCATGTGCGTCACCCAACGGTGAAAATAAAATCAACTGTAAATTTTCAAAATCAGTAAAATTGCAAGACTAGGTAAATTGGCTTTACGCTGTACACAGGTTAGCAATGCCCGGGAACAAAATATTACCAACTACAGTTCATCCTATCCCTGACTACGACTCCAAATAGTAAGTCAAGAAAAGAACCCCCTCCGACAACACTTTGTAACATCCCTGTCCCAAGTGCCACTCAACGGGTGCCCCGAACCCGGTTCGCCATGTGACCTCAAGAGCATTTCCCCAAACGCCACAGGATGCCGACAAGCAGTGAGGGACCAAGTCTGATAGTGGGGAAACTATGCCCTTATTTTTCAAAGTGTAGCATAGCGGAATGAAATAAAACATACAACAAGAGAAGAAGCAGCGACAGTATATGTAACTTGACTGGATAACTAATAATAAAAAGGGAAACCAGCAGTCATATATATATGAAGATACAGAATTTCACTTATCTATAAAACAACCAGAATAGGTCACACTGAAATAAAATACAATACAACTGATGTACAAGTATAGAAAATATAAACAGAACATCCAGTGGAATCGTGAGCCAATTCTCAATCCCATTCTCTCCTACACCCCAGCAGTAATCAAGTACCTGTATAGGGACCCTTTCCCTTATCTACACTAGCAGAAACGTAATCTGTTTGGGCCAAAAATAATGACCTGGATAGGGTGTGAGATATAAATTCCTAGTAGGCACCCACCAAAGGCATGTGCCCAACTTTCTGAAAGCTTGAAAAAATAGTGTGCAATAGTAAAATGCAATAAACTAAGCAGTACTGAAATGTAACTAAAGTAACTGTTATATTGACATTTTATTATCCATTTAATCCATTATTTAAAATATCACCACAGTGAAAATTCTAAGTAAACAACCAATGTACTTAGACACGTAAACTCGAACCCTCAGGTAAAGAGAATCCAAAAATAATAATTTTCCCACAGGCATACAGATATTTCTCACAGGCATATGGGGTGTCTCCCATAGGCACAGAATCAACTGCCCACAGGAATGGAAGATGTTGCCCACAGGTTAAATATTACAGCGCCCACAGGCTAATCACAACACAGCCCTCAAGATAAACAGGTAATCAGGCCATGCCCAATATGTAAAAAATCAGTACAGATGAAATTCCTCTCAAGGAAATTATATAATCATCACATTAAAGGCATACCCTTGAGTATCCTGGACAAACAGCTAAACAGAGGAACGCACCCCCGGGGTGGTCTTGGATCCAAGCAGTGATCCCAAACAGCATTTTAATATAACATTTAATTACTTATAAAATTTGGGGAATTTAAATTTGCCATGTCCTAAGCCACACGACACCAAAAATATGTGTTCGTAGCACAAAAACGCACAAAAACGCACAACAGTTTGAAAATAAACACCAAGAAACATACCTTATATGCCCCTGATTAGTATAATCGAACGTCGTTCCAAGAATCATCCTAGAAAGAGGTATATTTGAGGTGAACATAAGCTTTATTGAACACAGATAAATTCAATTAGAAGAATAATTGGTATGTAATACACAAGGAGAAGGAAACCCATACTCATGTGGTTCCAACAAGATCGTTTGAGGTAGAAACGGATTCCCGGATTACGCTAAGAGGATCTATGAAGCTCCAGCATTCTTTTCTCATGAACTCTTTTCGTTCTAATCCTTCCCTATGAACAGGGGAGGGTACTTCCCATTTTAAGAAAAAAAACAAAGTACACGGTGTGTACATCCAAGTAAACGGCGTGTACTTCCCGTTTTTAAATTGTTCCTCTGGTGGCTTCTCGCCAGCGTGGCACTATTAACCTATCGACATGACTACATGGTGTGTCTGCAAGATCACACAGCATGTTCTGTCACACAGCTGGCCACCACCTTACTGTTCTCCTATGGACTGATTACATGGCGTTTAAAGGACCACTACACGGCGTGTAGTCAGTTCCTACACCCTTTCATCGCCAGCATGGCCATGAGACCTATGTACTCATTCCACACTTCTAAAAGTACACAATGTGTGGAAAAGTAAATGGCGTGTACTTCCAAAATTTAAGAATTTCCCCCATTTTCCTTATTTTCTCAAAAACACTTGAGGAAAGGAGAAAACAAGAAACTCATAACTCAAAAATAAGAACTGGGTTCTTACAGATATCATTTGAAAACAGGGTTGATGATTCCCTATTCATAATAATTCCCATATCCATATTTACCAAATCCATGAACATGTGATCTTTTTCTATATTGATTTGGGTAATAATTCTATGATTTCACCTGGTTAATGCATCTACTATGATGTCTTCTTCTCATAGGTGGTAATTTATTGACAAATCATAATCATTGAGTAACTTCAGATATCATATTTTCCTTATGTTTAGTTATTTCTATGTAATTATTTATTTAAAAATATTATGATCCATATATATATATACACATCATATTTTAACATAGACATTGTTCCTCCATCTATTCATAGAAATTATTAAAAAATATAATTCAAGATCAAATTTTGGATAATTTTTTTCACGAATCATCAACAACCTTTATTCAAATTCAATATCATAATCATTTTATAATAGAAAAAAACCCAATCCTTTCATAGATGTATCAATTTTTTTCAAAAACCCAAAATTTACATTTGGTATAATTAGAATCAGAGAATTTACTAAACATGTCTTCAATCCTATAAAACATTTTTCAAATTATATTATAAGTATGAACTTAACTTCTTTATGTGTGGGCTTGGTTAATGGGTTCTCTAATTGGGATAAATCCTGAATGTGACACCAATAGTAGCCTCATAAAATAATAAACTACATACCTTTGTTATGATGCTTAGTGTAGTAAATTATTGGATTTCCATTTTCATCACAGGATCAACTGATGTTCTATCCATAATGAAAATATTCCCAATTTTTTTTCTAATGATAGATTTTACACATACAAAATTTACCATATAAATCATTCCTGGTTACTGTCTCAAGAATGATCCTCATGTGGTTTTCATGGTATTCATTTGATTTATAATATTCCATAAAATGATCAGTGAATATCACAATAGAATCATGAAAATATTACTTGAATCTTCTATTAATTAGTTTCATAAAATCATCGGATGCATTTTTCAATCCAAATTGAATAACTATAACCTCTTAATTTTCATACCTCATATAAAAATATATCTCTGGAATGCCCTTCATCTTTCCCACAATTTAAGATACCCAGAATAAAAGTCACCTTAAAAAAATACTGATCTCTATGAAATTGAAAAATACATCATCAATGATAGGTATATGATACTTGTTCTTTATTTTAATATCATTTATTTCTATAATGTCAATGAGCTACCTCCTATACTTATCGTTCTTATTAACAAAGGGAACACGATATCAACATTGAGGAAGCAATATAGTGAAAAATCCATTTTTTATTAACTCCTCTAGATGTCTCTTCATCTCCACTAATTCCACAGTGTTCATTCTATAAGGAATCTTTGATATTGGTCTTTTATTATGTATTAAATGAAGGGTGAACTCAACATCAATCTCTACAGATGTCTAAATAATTCCACACGAAATACCAAAATTTATTCCAATTAAATTGGTACATCCTCAGTTTGACAATAAATTTCATCATCCTTAGATGTTTTTTTTTCTATTCATCCTTAATAATTCCCTTTAGTAGAGCTATTGGTTGTAGATATAGATAAGAATAATATGACTATTTTAATTTCTAAAGTTAGGGGATTCTACATCTATCTCAAAAATTTTAATCTATTTCTTTTTGTAATAAATATATTAAAAATATTTTTAAAACAATTATATATTGACTATTATATAAAATTCACCAAGCTACGACGATAAGGTTAGAAAATAACGAATATATATATTTAATAATGGTTATATCCCAACACGTGTCTATTAAAATGATACTTCCCTTAAGAGTTTTTACTGAAAACAACCTTATTAAAATAAAAAGGAAATATCTAATTTTCATGGAAAAATGGGTATATATAAATGAGTGAACTATTCCAGAATAAAATTTATGATTGAAAAAATTTAAAGATTGGATTAATTTGTCGAAAACCACATCATTAGTTAATTATACTTGAGTTATGGTGATCAAGAAATAATTTCCACCTCTTTTTGGTCTCTTCTATGATAGATTCCGTTAATTCTTATGAAACTGATTCAAACAATTTTCCTTTTCATTACTATTCAATAATTGAATATCATTTACTTTTTTCTTCCCCATTCCTTCATTGGGTTGATGAACCTATTATTCTCACTTATAACAAACTCTCATGTATTCCATTAATTTTCAAACATAATTATTTCCCCAATTTTCATATAATGAGAATTGATTTATTCCATAATTATTCATTGATTATTTATCTATTTCATGGTTATGATAAGAACTCTTCTTTTAATTATTTCCATTTAACATATAGGATATAGATCATTCCTACTCAATTTTTATGGAATCTAATACATTTTCATAATATGTTGAAAATGTATGAGAAGTTGGTTCCCTTTAGATACATGGATTAAGACCTTTAAAATTGATCAATCTTATTGTCCAAAATCACATATGTAATATGTATCATACCACACTAGTCTTCTATTGGTAGACTCGTATTATGCAACACTATCTTCTTCATTTTTCTCTATGTAATGGCATTTAATATTTTTTTCAGTTTTTTTCTCACAAGGAGAGCATTTTTCAAAGATTGATTCTTTAAGAGTTCTTCATTCAATGTATTATATTTCATTTTATCCATTATATTATATACGAATAACCATCATTGATTATCATCTTCATTGAGGTAATATAACACTATTACTACCTTATGATTTTCATTGCATCATGATTTAATAAAATTCATTTCTAGGGAATTGATAAATTGATCAGCTAAATCTGAATTTTTAGTTACCCTAAAATTGGGGTATTCCTTCACATGAAATGATCCATTATAGTTATAGTGTGATTATTCTTCGTCAAATATGTAAGGTATCCTAATAAGGTCCTGTTCTGCTCTGCACAACATCAACTGTGTTGAATTTCTCAGGGGGAGAAATACTAACATTGTCAATGGGTGTTGACTCCCATTCCACCAACAGGCACCATCACTAAATAATGGAACATGATGGGTTAGCTCATAATAATCATTAGTACATAGAAAAAATTTCCTTACAATGATTTATTCTAATTCTAATGTTTATTTAACCTATAGTTTCCAAGGTTTCTACTAAATTTTCTATGATACCAGTTGTCACAACATCGACCCTAGTATACCATAGCCAGTAATTATTTAATTACTATTTCATTTAAAAAAGAAATCGCATCCCCAAATATCATTCAGCTTATTAGTTTTGAATAACTTGATATATATTGAGTTCCCTTATTAAATTGGTAATTAAACATAGAACATAATAAAGGAAGACAAATTGCTTCATTAATGGTTGTTGAAGTATTTCATCCGCATAACACGTGGAAGTAAATATAAAACCAGGGTGATATATAATTTTTCTTATTGGTTAAATAAATCCATAATATGTGAAGAATACAAAATAATTCATCATTAATTTGGAAATGTATGAAACTGAAAAACACATTACATCAATAATTTGATAAGGAAAATGAATCCATAGATATTGTATTAATGAAAATATAATGGAAAGTAATAATTGAGTAATGAATGAAGAATATTTTTTATATTTATAATTAAAGTATTTTGAAAATGAACCACTACATTCAAGACCTTTTAAATGATAGTTTAAATTTTTCATCAGAAACCCTTCAAATTATTATGGGGAAAAACATGATTGGTTTGTCACCAATTGTTTTGCCTAATGATACCTATTGATGAATCAAAGGAAAATATAATTCAAGGTCATACCCATCAATACATGTCCAAAGAATTATTCATACATATATTTGATTCCAGATAAATATTCCTTATCAAAATATTCATATTGATTTTAGGATACATCGTTAACAATATTTCTCCATGTTAAAACAACATTCTATGAAAGAAATTTATGTAAAAGTTGTATACGGCTTATAAAAATAATCATATACATGATAAAAATATAAATATTTAAGAGAAAAAAATTGAAATGAATTATAATCTCAATGGGGTAGTATATACACTACTTCAAAATTATTAGTTTCATAATATAATGTATGTATCAATGAAATAGAAATTGTGAAGAGGTCTGTTACATTATGACTGAAATTGTTCAATTCTTAATTTCATTGATAATAAAATTAGATTAATTAATTACATAATATAAAACATCTTCGACATATATTTTTTATTATAATGTTATAAGGTTCAATTATGGAAAATTTGATGAGTTATAATATATAATTCTTTTTTTGGGAGTCTTTGTTTTATTGTTTTATAGTCAATTCCCTTTAGTATAATTATAGGAATGGAAGAAATATCTACAAGTGAGATTATTTAGTATTAATAAAATTTGATATGTTTAACTGGTCTCATATATTTTTTTTATGTGATATGAGGATGATTTTTCAGAAAAATGTTTTTTGAAAAATTATTTGTTTATTTTGGTGGTTTTTGAGACCATCAGTAAGAATTATCATTTTATGTAATATCATGTTTATATACATGTTCCCAAAGATTAAATATGTTTTAATAAAAATTATATAATATAGCTTGACCAAAAAATGTTTTTATGACCAACCTTGAATTTTTTAATTGTAAACAAAAATTCACCGTCCATGAATGTGGTGAATCACACCTTACAGGTGGTGTTTAAATATTTTGGACAAAAGTGGTAGAGAAGAGACATGATGACAGATATTCCGTTAACATAATTAAATTATAGAATATATATCGTACTGAAGTAACCATGCCTCTTTGGATAAGGGGGCATAAGGATAGAATAAAAAGGTGAATAAAATAAAAGTGAGAGCAGGAGGATTATACCTGTTGAATACCGTCTCCTTGGGAACCTTATTAAGAAACATGTAATTAGTCTTCTTGTAAGACCATAAATACCAATTATTGTGGAATATTTATGGGAGAGGAATTGTAATGAATATAAGAATGATCCAAGTCTTATAATCATCAGGAAAATCTATTGTGAGGGTGATATTTACAGTGAAAGAGAGGGGGGTTTGATCATTTTATTCATTAGATTATTATTTTTTCCCAAGACTATCTATAATGATGATTCTTGCGACTAATTTTAGTGAATAGTTCATGTTAATTCGAAATAGTGGGTGATTACATCAATAATGATTCAAAAAATTAATTACTTTGCTTAAAATGTTAAATACTGAAAATTTATATATTTCACTCTTCAAAAAATCAACTATTCCTAAAAAATACCAAAAAATCACCATAACCATTTATGGATGTGTTGATTTCCAAAATGGACTCAACGTTATGAAAATAATATTCTAAATATAATATATTTATTTTTAAATTAAAATCACCATTTATTTGAAAAATATCGATTTAAATATAATAACTCATTTTTCGACACACTGAAAATTTAATTATGGTTTTATAAAATTATATTATAAGTATAATTTATTAGAATATTAATTTATGAATATATTTTAGTAAATTAAATTTTTATTTTAATCATTATATTAACTATACAAATGAAAATAAACATTTACGTTTCAAAAAAACACTAACACTTATTTCATCATTTTTAAAACATTAATTTACATATTCCATGATATAAATATATCAAATTTAATCTATGGATACATAAATTTTATATATACATTCATATATGAGGTCATTATTCTAATTGTCACATTACTAATCCAAATGCTCACATTACTATTCCTAATGGTCGCACTACTATTTCAATGGTCATATTAATATTTATTAGTATATCGCATTTTTATGCTTGTTGTTGTGTGAAAGGTAAGATTTTGAATGAACTGAATTTATTTAAATATGATACAAACCATAAAATCTAGGGGTGTTATAAGGGGCTATCCAACTTCCTGAACCAATAGCTTCCCAACGAATATTTTATTATTCTCTATATACGAAACCTCTATGATGAGTTGGGAATGATTCTAATATAGGTACGATATATGAGAAGGTTTAAGGATATCATTATAGTCTCTCGAAAAATTGAATATTTCATATAACAAATTATGATCAAATATCAAATTATTTCATTATCCCAAGGTAAGATAATTTTAATGCCAGAGGCTACATCTATTACACTTTAGCTGGCCTCTACAACAGCTCCATCTCTAAAATCCACACCATATCGTTTATCAACCATGATAATCAAAAGAAATATCTACCTCATCATTATGAGATAATGGGACCATTTGAAAATCATTTCAATGATAGATATAAATTTATTTATTCATTATAATATGAGAAATTATGAATCTACTTTATAGAAGCTATGAAAAATGATACGAGATACTTTCCAAAGTCTAAGAGTCTTGACCATGTTATTCTTGATGATCATATAAATATTTTAACCTTTCACCAGAGGCTAGGGAACCCAAATTTGGAATTCTTCATCTTCAAATACATTCTAAAAAAACTATATACTCTGGACAAGTAATGTTGGGGAACCTCCATCACAAATGGAATATGATTCCACTACTACTCCTAAATAAGGAGTTGAGTGGAAAGATGTTTCTATAAAATGTGTACATATGTTTGAAGATTGTATGTAATAAGAACATTAAAATGAACTCATGTTATCCTTTGAGAATTGTCGATGAATTCATCTAGGACCCCAACAACTTCCTCAAGGAACAGCTAACGTTGTCATCACCAAATTCTTCCAAAATCCAATATTCTAAAAAATAACATCGATGGATGGGTGAGGAGAAATAGAAATAACATTTACATATACTGAGTGAAAATATATATTTGATTCTTTTGGACATTATGCCCTTAGTTTAAAAAGAGTGTGTGCCACCTCGCCAGATGCTACCACTATTGGTCCACCCAACAAAATCCTCATTTAATGAGTAATTGATATTATATTCACTTAATTTCATTCATTTAATTTGTTCATTCTTGGATGTGCGGTATGGGTATGAACCTGAGTTACTTACAACTGATTTTGGAATACGGCGAAGAGGATGTAGGAGCCTATTTTCTAAGAATAGAATAAAACCTGAAAGAAACCATAATTCTTTCCATAACCCTACTCATATTATTAGTGTATTAGAACTCATAGAGGATCCCTTAAAAATTTCCAATATTAGAAGGGAAACCCCATGAAAATGCCAAAATCCACAATAAACTAATCATTCAATAATATCGATCATAGGGCGTACAAGTGTCTGATCGCCCATGGATGGTATGTTGAACGATATGGCATATCCGTCTAAGAATAGGAGAGCCTCAAACTCTTATTTTGAGGTTCCATACACCTACATCAATTACATCATCTATTAATGATCCAAAATATACACATATTATGGGAAACGTAGAACTTTAGAATATAAGTTTGAAGTACTGAATAAGATATTTATGGTGCTTGACATGTTTTTAATCATCGATGACCCAAGTTTAACAGAAGACCTCTTGAAGGCACTCACAAAGACATTGATGATAACCCAGTATGTTAAAGAGGTGGTTTCCAATTCTGAACTCTTTGAAGAAGCAATCAACCCTACCAAATTTAACTCAATTATCTCTTTTATAGAATAGGATAATTATGTCATTATTCAGGGACACATTAGACTATCTTACATGTATGATATAATAAATGTTATCGATGCCAAATGGGATTTTATTGAAAATGCCTCAGGAGTTACTCTCATTCCTATACAGACACTTCCTCAACTTGGTTTCTATAAGGCCATCCTAGAACCTTATTCTTCCATTATATTAAATTATGAAAAAAATGTAAAATCCCTGGGAAAATTCATGCTTATGGTATAGTTTTGGAATACTGTACTCAACTCATAATTTAGCGTTAATTTCTAGAATATGACATTCAATGTTCTTCAGGATGGTCCCGACAGCATTGAAACATAGAAATCCCCTCATGATACGAAAAATGCCTCAAATACTACATTAATAGGTAAATTCGGATGTTTCACACTGATAAGGCCATCTGAAAATCAAATGAGTCATATCATATTGATATATGATTCGATTATAGGGAAAGTAAAAAACCCATGGTGTATGGGTCACTTGGGTCCCTACTTCAAATGATCTAAAAACCATCTAAGCCCTTCTAGTGCCTCAGTAAAGAGAACATGTTACCCATAAATCAGGTTGAGAATATCAGTCTAACATTAGATATATATTCAAGAACTTACACGATACCAGTTATATCTAATAATGAAAATAACACCAAAAAGGTCACTAACCCATTGAAAAGATGTCCAGTATTGGGAGGTAATATATACAATCCTTCTCCACCCAACCATCCCCCTATGGATAATTTTTAAAGCACCATAAATGTTTTTGGTTCAGAAAAGGTGAATTCATCTTATTTATTTCAAAATTTTGACCCCTCTAATTACACTAAAAAGGTCACTACATTACTTGTTCATCCAATGAGATAAGTGGAATAATAGGAGGAAGAATGGGAAGAAGAGGATAAGGAACTCTATAATTCCTCTTTATAATTCGATGAAGGATTTTCTACAACCATTGAAGATCTATGTGAAAAATCATGGGTTCATATGAATAACCAAAATGGTTTTTGGTGCTTTCATTGGGGCGAGCGAATTCAACTGTCGAAGATGCCCTGACCATTGCCCTATATTCCATCTTCCCAAAGGCAGGTGACATCCGTCGTTTATCCAGTGACATTTTTTCCTTGATCGAATGGGGGTGATGGGATGTCGGTTCCTCCTTCTTCGGGTGCCTCCTCGGAGCATGTTACCATGTCTGGGTCTACCTTCTAGATGAAGATGTTGTTCGTGAAAATCGTCTTAGATCCATATCATCATGAACGCTTGTTAAATACCATTATTTTACTTGGCCAATCCAATGGGTCGAGTCAGGAAAATAGCTATCATTCGAGGGAGTAGTCACGTTGGACATCAGTAACGTGTTTGGCCACTAGAACACAGGCACGTCTGGGTTTCTTCCACTTATTATAGGGCTTCTGTTGGGCGCAGAAGCCCGAGGCATCCCAAGTCGAATGTGGTGAATTATATGGCATAGGCATGTCTCTGAGGTTTTCCTCGGCTTTCCTTATTTAACACATGATATGCCACAGGTTTAACATCTATTAGAGATTGGTTATACTGACAAGAACACTGACTAGAGTGGATCAGAAGGGTGCCACCCCATAAGGGAACACTGATGCTAGGTATAACATGTGGTTATTTAACCATGTGCTACTAAGAGTAGTAAAAAGTTGAATGGCATGATCTCATTATGATGTGGTAGCCCGGGTAGGAATCAGGATGGATGATGCAGAGATGAACGAAGTGGTGCGTAAATGAGAAGAAAATTTCGTGAAGGTGATGGTAGTATTTGGATTCTTCCAAAAAGATACTTCCTATATATCCCTGTGGAAGAAAATCAATGTCCATGAAGTTTTGTGAGGTGATGGGACACCAAAGGAGGCGAACCGTATGGATGGGACCCGGTGGAATTTGAACATCCAGGTTGGGGTATGACCTTCCTAAAACACATAGGCTCGAGGGAATGGCCAACATGAGTCATGGGTGATGGGCTTGAACCTCATTTAGGAGTCATACATACCATGAATAGGAAAGGATCAAAGTCCACGTAGTTCAAAATGGGTCATAGAATCAGGATGTGCGTCGAGGACAGCGACCCGATGATATATTTGGTCTTATGCATGGTCACCTTCCCAATATTGGTCTGACATAACAAGGATTTGGATCCCAACAATGGGAAAACAATGACTTACCATCAACCGCAGAGTACAATCTCTTACGACTGGATGGGGACTATAATGTATTACCATTGGATGGGGATTGACAATAGCTTACCACTAGATGGTATCGACAACAGCTTACCATTGGATTAGGGAATGAAAATGGATTACCACCGGATAGGGGACAATTTAATGTCATGCGGGTCAAAAGGGGCATATAGTTTATCGTCATGGTGGATGGGGGTGAACCAACATGAAGCGGTCGGGACCAATGGGTGTTGGGCTTAGACCATAGGGAGGATTCCTAGGTACCTATACTAGGGAAGGATTAAATTACACATAGTTTAGATGGTTTTGGTGAACCTATATGAAGGGAGTCGGGACCAATGGGTGTTGGGATTGAACCTCAGGAAGGATTCCTATGTACCATTCCTTTGAAAGGATCAAAGTCTACGTAGATCAGGATGGTTTGTTGCACAGACGTGAAGGGGGTTGGGACCAATGGTTATTGGGCATGATCCTCTATGATGCTTCCTACGTAATATTCCTTGGAAAAGATCAATGTACGCATAGTTCAGGATGGTTTGGTTCACTAACATGAAGGGGGTCGGGACCAATGGTTGTTGGGCTTGAACCACAGAGAGGCTTCCTACATACATTTTCTTGACAAGGATCAAAGTCTGCGTAGTTCAGAAGTTTGGTGAACCGAAATAAAGAGGTCAGGTCAATTAGGGTTGGGCTTGAACCTCAGAGAGGCTTCCTACGTATCATGCCTTGGTAAGGATCAATGTCCACATAGTCTGGGGAGTCAGTGAACCAACGTGAAGTTGTTCAGGACCAATAGTGATTGGGATTCAACCAAAGAGAGGCTTCCTATGTACATTTCCTTAGCAAGGATCAAAATACACGTAGTTCAGGATGGTGTGTGGAGTACACACTAATGTGGACCAAAAACATTTCCATTGTCAATTCTTACACTAATCCCAAGTGATTCTTGCTTGGTTTGAAAAACAAGAGGCAGCATAGACCAGACCATCACGTCAGAAAAGGAGCCTCTATGGAAGTGGAATGTGGCTTACATGTGGTTAGTATCCCAAAGAGGAAATAGGGGCTTAAACATGGTTCACAGCCTACAGAGATAGAGATTGAGACATACTCTATTATGGAGGCCTAGCAGGAGAAAAATCCCAGAGGGAGAGGGACAGGATGACAAGGGCCCCGGTGCCCATCCCCCCATCTATTCCAAGGCATGGAAGAAGAAAGGTGGGGTCAGGGTACTACCTCATAGTAGAAAGTCTAGGAACTTATCCCAATATGGTTGCCTTTTCCTCATAGACAGATGTCACTCCGGCAGAGAGGATCTCATTCCATGTGAGGAAGATCTCACTCTTCTGGAGATGAGCAGGAGTAGAGAATATCTGAGATGGGACACCCTGCGTATGATGCACGGGGCGGGGTCACAATTTGACTTCATGTGCTGAGGATGATGGTGCTTGGCAGTTTAACATCCTACAGCTCAGACGAGGTGGATTCACTCCGCACCCCTAAAACATACATAAATGTAACCTGACTACCCTTGGGGAAGGAAAGACATCAACAACACTGTGGTGAGGGGGTTTTATGGATTGATCCAATGACGATTCCACATTAGTATGGTTGTGTGAAAAAGAAATAGCTATTAGCGTTCCTATGCGAAGAAGCATAATGCTACGCAACGCAATGAGAAGTACCACCCTAGGGACTTTGTAATCACATCCTGCAAACCTGGAGGGTCGCACTAGAAGAGGATTTGTAGAGAAAAGGGGTTCATTGGTAGAAGCCTGATGAAGCTCTAGTGATCTATGTAGTGGAGGGGATTCACGAAGGGGTATACATCACGATATGATGTGGTCTTGTCTAGGAATAGGGGATATGTACATATAGAAGGTGCTACATGAAGTGAAAATATTTTCACGGAGCAGTGCTTCGCAAAACAAAGGTTCCCTACGAAACATAGCATTGAAAAACAAAGATCTTCTTGGGGCATAGTGACCATGCCGTAGTATGTGGGTTACATGTGCATAGAGGGTCATTCGTTGATAATTAGTGCTCTGTGAAGACCTGAGTCCTCTTTGGGATTCCCTTCCTTTGCGGGGGGTCGTGGGCTCTATGAAGGGAATCCCTCATCTATTAGGGTGTGAATTTAGTCAAAGGGAAAGGCACTTCTCAAAGCTAAATTACCTTGAATAGCGTATGGTTCACAATGAAAAATTTCTATCACGATTTGAGAGCTAAGAAGGTGGAAGGTTGAAGAATCTGTCCTTTGGTCTTGAGGGGAGCCTGATATTTATAGGCAAGAGGTGTCAGGAAGCATATATTTATAGGCATGAACACCTATCATTGGAAAGTAGTTCCATGATTTATCACATTTATATCAGTCATAAGGTGCTTCCAAATCCATGAAGAAACCCATTTGGAAACTAACCTGTCAAAAATGGGTGAAAAAGAAATATCATTGCCACTATACCATATACATTTAACACCATTGATTTTATTGTTTTGTGGTGACACCTCAAGTAGAAATTAATTACATACCTCCATTAACAATCCATATGGTCAACATAACACAAGGGAATCCTTCATGTACCCCAAATCCCTGTCATAGTGTGGACACCCTAGGTGAACTCCCTTAACTCATTATCATCTCTCAAAACACGATCATCACTCATTGGTCATATTTTCTATCATCAATACCATGATCATACGATGATCTCATATGAATCATAACCCATGTTGTATCGACATTTCTTTAGAGGAACAACATGATTCCCATCTCACTTATAGGGTTTTCCTAGGTTAGTCTAGTATCCCATGCATTTATAAACACCCCCATTGTACACCCACTCAGGATCTCACATAATAGGATGGGTAAGAATAATCATCAATCTCATCACTAAACTATCATATTAGCTATGAGTAATCTCATGTTCTGTCACTTCTTACTCTAGAAAAAACATTCCCAGTATACACCCTACTCTACATGGAAGAGTATAAGGGAACATATATCTGGGTCACTTCTCTCATCTATTTCAATTTATTTATACCCATGGGGTCCATATTTTTTATATTAAATATATATAATTTATTCCTCAACCATTAGTAATTGAGGAACTCTATCAGTGACCAAGGGACCAATGTGGCCCTTGACACTTTGACCAGTTCAGAAGAACAAAATTCCTGCAATTCAATTTTATGATAAATATATAATTTATTTAAAATAGGATCAATTTCTATATTGGTGAGACCAAATGTCACATTCCACGTAATAAAATGCATATCCATAGGTAAAATTCTTTGGAACAACTACCTCATTTAGAGATACATCCTTTAAGATGGTTCAAGCACTACAGTTCAAGCATGACCAAGACTCATTCATTTTCATATCAAATTCTACGCACTTATCTAAATACAAAACACCAAATTCAATAATTATAAAAATTTATAATCAATTTAACAATTTAATTTAACTTGAACTAAATGTATAAAACGTCACTTATCCATTTGACCATAAGGAAAATATAGTCGACCATTTCAGGATGGCCTGTGGAATACTCCCAACACAATCCCACAGAAATTACATAACAGTCAAAAATAAATTAATAGATAATTTAATTTATTTATCAAAATAATCATATCTAATTCCATATTAAAATATAACTACAAATAAACATCAATAAATGGTTTACAAACATCATCTGGGAGAATCCTATATCAATGAAAACAATAATCCCATTCATAATAGGAAAATTACACTATGTTTCCATCGAACGACCCGAGGTACCCTTGTAAAATCACATTATAATTTGATGAAATAAAATTAAAAAATGAAAGAAAATAGAGTGATGAAAAATCCCTATATATTCTATATTGTCCATAAGAATTTCCTTTATAGGGGGATTTAATGGGGTAAAATATAAGTATAGAACCAAATAAATTGGAACACTCGTGTGCACCTCATTAGCTAAGAGAAAATGGTAGTGATTGGTAAATTACTAGTCTATGTTCTATAAAAAACCTATAATTAGTTATGGAACATCCATTGGGATTGCGGTGGGACTAAGAATATGGAAGAGGCGCCACTTGAGGCCTTCTAAACCTTCATATAATGACCTCTTGTCACCCACACCTTCTGTAGTGTGACACCATATAGAAGATTCACGAGCTTTCTTTAAAATTGTAACCTGGCATGGCTATCTAGTATTTTAGTATGATTTGTTTCTTAGAAGAACACATGTGAGGCCAATATATTAGTGTAATGTGAAAATCTAGTTCCTCATGGAATGAATCCCTTATCATTAGTTTTTCATAGTTTGACCTCCATCCATCACTACAAAACATGCTATAAAATACTAAAATTTCCAATATGAGATGCATGACTCATCCCCCATGGTCACCTCAGGATCTCACTGGTCCTCAAACCTCATCCAAAAATATCTCCCTAATATTTTCTATCTCTCATAATTTTTATATGTATCCCAATTATGAATTTTGACCCCTACTCTAGGGAAAACCATTAAATTCTCTATAAATTTTATAAGTAGGAAATGACATGAGGTTTTAAAACATCAAAATTCGCTCAATTTACTATTGGTGTATAACGAAAAGTATCATGTTAATTAATATTTTTTGGTGTGTAAACTAGTTCTTAATCATGGAGGACCTACTACCCCTAGGGGCCCATATTTTATAGTTCCTTAGTCTAGAAATTTGGTTCAATGAAAAAACCATAGTATTTTCCTAATGAATAATAAATTTGAATGATGTTTATTAAAATGATTAGTGAAATCCTACACAGGATACTCCACAGTGGAATTTATGATACAATATAATACTAATTTTACACCCTACAATGAGAGATATGGTTATTTTTATACACCAAATATATTCTACTAAATTGGTTGTCTATAGGGAGGAGGGTTATCCACTCACTACTAACACTTTATTCATAGGATAGTAATCAAAAAATTAACTCTCCATGATTCCATGAGTTTTGTCTGTAATGGGGATGCTTAATTTCAAAATTATTCCCTCAATATGGAGTTAAGAACCCAGTGTTGAAGCCACATGGCTGTGAGATTTTCTATGGTTGGGGTTCTGATGTTGTTATAACTACCACAAAAAATGATTATGAAAATATTATATAAATACAAACATCAACCAAAATATTCCTATGGTTTTCCCCTATCTAGAAAATGAATTTAATACCTTTTGTTATTCTCATTTAGGATTTTATTTCACGTAACACCCAGACACTAGTTACCCAAAATAGGTGCATTATTATATAACATTGGCATGATAGAAGGAATCATGTCCCAAAAGACCAATCAGTTTAGTATCCTCAAAATTACTAGATACATACTTATGTTTTACATTACATCCTGAAATAAAAAAACAACATTATGTCACCTTTGAACACTCTTATATTCCTTACCTTGTTCTTACAGGTTAATCGCAATATACTTATTTTCTTCATGGGAAAAATAAAACATAAGAAAGGAGTGACCTCAGATGATAAGAAGTATAACAACATACAAGAAACTTTCATAAATAAGCATAAAATTTTAAGGCACTGTATAACACTAAATAAAAAGGATTTTAAAATTAAACTCCATCCTAAAATGGAAAATATAAATCAAAATAATGCTATTTTCTTATTCACATGGATATTATACAAGTAGAATAACCACATGAAATATCAATAGCCAATTCCATATTGATGGAATGTATATTTTCAGACTTCGTAACCACATAGTCAAGGCCTTGTGCAAAAACAACAAATAAGATTTTGTCAAGGCGTTGTGCCAAGACAATAGGTTGTCTCATGGGACCTACCGATGAATCAAGGAGCTAAAAAGGGATCCGCCCGACACATACAATGTCCAATCCATTTCTCATGTGAAAAGGTTGAAACAAAACATAATCATTCATTTTAAAACTACCATCTGAAATGTTAATACATTAACCATAAACCATAAATAGAATAAAAATAACACATCTATAGTCAGAAATGTCACAAAACCTTCAATAAAATGTGGATGATTTGTCTCATAATAAATCAACCTCAATACAGAATTATATCTCTTATAGGATGTTAACATAGTTAAATATGATCCATCAAAGGCTTTGAGAGAAATATACCATTCCCATGAAAACATTTAATATTCCTACTATTTGTCAAGAAGCTGTTTAAAATAGATTTTTGAATCAAAGTGTCCCATACCACATTGAATCATTTAAAAAATAATATAAATTTTAAAAAAATAATATACCTATAAATAAAACCTTAAACCTATTTTTAAATCATGAACATTAATGAGAATGATTTAGAAGAATAAAATTTTAAAACATTTAAAATGATATTTTAGTTAGAGTTCCTAACCAAATGAGAGATGATTGAATAAAAAAATTGAGGTTATATAAATGTTATAATATCATGATAATAAAGGGATTTAGGATATACTATGTCAAATTATAGTATATACACCAAAAAAAGTGAGTTTCTTCATAATAACAAAGAAGTATCAATGGAAAGTAAGTTGAGATGAATTCCATTATAAAGACTGTATCCTTATGTTATGGATAAATAAATGACATAAATATATGTGGAAATTATAAATACACTCAATATGATAGAATATTCAGTGTAAATCCATCAAAGGACAATAACACATATTTCTTGTAAAAACATCACAAATGACTTGGATGTTGAACTCAAAGAATAGAAATTGAGTTAAAATTACTCTTATCAAGTTTATATCGATGACTTGAAAAGTTATCAATGAAGTAATTATGTGTATCCAATGTATATCCAAGCATAGGGATTGGAAACTACTACATAAGTAAATAAATATAGATTTCAGACATGACCTTGGAATAAAGTAATAAATGATGTTTTCATAAAACTAGATTAGTGTAATTTAAAATTTTAAATTCCCTTACCAATTTTGTAACTTACAAAACATACACCCCATGAAAGATGGATCATCCAATGATGATGAAATAAACATAAATAAATGTATATTACGCAAATAATACAATCATATGTAGTACATACACCACACAAAATGTAATAGTGGCAAATATATAATGAATCTCATTAAAATATATGTGAGATAAAAACCCCTTACCACATTGTAATAAATCGAGTCATATGACCAAAATTTAATAAAAAAAATCAATCACAAAATACCATGAATATTACTATAATCATGATAATATATATCAAATTTGAATACACAATACAACACATGCAATAAATAAGTGGTGAACAATGGAAATCTCACGGAATTAAAATTGAGATAAGAAACCCCGTACTTTGTACTTTTACATAGAATAGGGTATGTTTACCTCCTGTATAATGATGAAATAATTTTTATTAAATTATAAAAGAACTAAATAAATTAATATGATATCATATATGATCTTCTAATATTACTTTATCGATGATATTTTAGTAGTATCACTGTTTTGGATGTTAACTGATTCTTTTTCTT
This sequence comes from Viscum album, assembly GCA_963277665.1. Lineage (NCBI taxonomy): Eukaryota > Viridiplantae > Streptophyta > Magnoliopsida > Santalales > Viscaceae > Viscum > Viscum album. The sequence continues at coordinate 139,117,012 of OY728131.1, forward strand.
TTATTTGTTTTCTTACGTAAGGCATGTTTGTTATGTATAGGCTGTATTTGATTCATATCCACAATTATATAACGTTTTTAAAGAATATTTTTAATCATACAATTAAAATTATAATTTAATTATTACGATGGGGAAATAATCTCATCGCATTCGTGGAGACGGTAAGCCGTACATGCAGACACATGACAATATCATTATATTGATGGCAAAATCATATGTAATTGGATGATATATAATATATAAAGAATAATTAACATTTTATATTTATTATTTACATAATTTATACTCATTATTATTCCCATCAAAATAATTAAGTGTTTTAATAACAAACTACACCACGCCGTGGAGATGACAAGGTGCACGTATGCATATATGGTGACTTTGTCATTTATTGTATGCATAGAATAACCAATATGGTTTTAACATATTTATAATAATTTAACAGTATGTAGAATTTACTAGATTTATTATTTTTTTTTGGAAACAAAAAAATAAATAGGAAGTGGAAGATCAAATGAACTTGTATGAGTTTGGTGAAATTATTACCTTTTCATTGGGTGTTTCCTTTTGAGTTGATCAAAAGGGCTCCTTATGTAGGATTTGTGATAAATTTAAGGAGTATGAATTTATTTAAGGTAATTTGGAAGGATATTTGGCCAGGGGTTGTCCGAGCCAAATGGCTTTGGAGTAGTGTATTTGAGAGAAGGGGAAGTGAACTTCTATAAGAGGGGTGAGGGGCAGATTATGAAAAGCTTAAAATATTATTTTATGAAAAAATATATTTTTTGTTTCTTATGGCTCCAAAATGATATATTTCGAGGATTAGGTGGAGATGGGTAGAAAACCATTCAACCAATTTGTTTTATAAAGGATTAGGTCACCATATTAACCATATCTTTTAGATTTAACTCCTAGTTAAATAGTTTGACATTTACCATGTCTCTTTTTATTTTTATATTTTATGGTTAATAAACTCACTATAATAAGCCAATAGAACCCCAAGTGGTTAATTATAATTATATATAACCTTATATAAGTCCTCTGGTTGATACATAGATTTTTATGAATAACACATCAATTAATAATATAATAATAGTTTTAAAAACTCAATTATGTCTATTTGGACACAATATAGTATTTAATTTTCTTGAAATCCATAAAATCATTATCACTTCAAAGAAAATGTATTTAATCAACCAGAACATGTCTTATTAACCATTGAAATTATTGGAATTCATCACAAATCTCAATTTATATGTATTTGGATATTTATAATATATATTACTTTAATATTTCATTAATTAGATAATTATTGCATCATCATTCTGTCATATATAAATTAAATTATTTAATTTCTAAAAATTATAAATAAAATACGGTTATTTTGTAAATATTTTCATCTTTCTAATTAATATTTATTGTCGAAAATATCTTATACATAACCCTATATTAAAAATTTTATAGATACTAAACATTGAATTTAACACCTTTAAATCATCTTTAAATAAAATAATAATAAATGCCCTAATCTAATTCAAGTGGAACAAATAGGTTCATATTTTCATCTTAATGTTTTTTTGTCTAATTGAACTCATCTAATAGAATTAGGACATGTCTTAGGGTAATAATAATACCATCTTAACCCTTAATTACCAAATTTATTTTTAACTGTGGTAAATAAAAGCAAAATTTACTATTCACTAAAAATTATTTTAATCTTATTGAACAACATTTTACATTCTGATGTTAACTGTGTCTCTTTGATTTTTAAAATTCAATTAACAGTTCTGGAAAAGTTATGTTTTATGCAAATTTTCATATGCTCTTAGAAGGTTTATAAAAGATGATAAAAATTTCAATAACACTTTATATATCTAAACTTATTATAAAATAATCACAATGAATTAAATTGAATGTATATAGGTATTATGTATCTATTTTGAAATAAATTAAATAATATAAATAATTATTTAAATTAAATTTGTTATTAAACAATAAAGTAGTGTTTTTCACTATTCATAAAAAATTAAATGTTTTCAAAAAAATATTAAAAAATTCACTGAAAGTTAATTTTAATACTCTGAATTAAATAATGAATTATATTATAACAAATTAAAAACATATAACTTGCATTAGTTAATTTAAAAGTAATTTTTGTTTTCAAAACAAAAAATATGGGGTTTTTAAGAAGTAAAAACTATAAAAAGATTGACAGTTGTTTATGTCAAATTTAAATGTGAAATTACTTTTAAAAACCAACATTGTTTTAAATGATAAAAATATAATCTAACTACACTTACAAACTATTCAAATTCATAATATAAAATTACAAATTATTTCGATTAAAAATTTTGTTTTAAATTAAAATTTAGTATTTTTTTGTATTCATTAAATTATGAATGTTATCAGAAAAGTACAAAAAATTTATCCAAAACACATTTTTATGTCCCACTTATAAAAAATAATTTAATTTAATTATATTGAATATATAAAAGTGTTATTGACCTCACCTATTTTGATAATCCAAATAATGATTTCACATACTTTAATAATCCCAATTAATGTTTATCTATATATTAATTCTTTTAATCTATGATATTATATTATCAAGATGATAATAATATTAAAATAGTCCTTAAAATATGTGAATCATTGTTTATATATGTTTATATGAGTTTTAAATTAATTCAAACTTAATTGAATGTGTTCTGCATAAAACAGAAGTGTTAAGTCCCTGATATTCATATAGCTACCGATAGACTTAGTCTACCGATAGACATAGTCACCGATAAGATAAGTTCACCAATGCGTAGAGCTAACGATATGTATAAGTCCACCGGTAATAACATGTCTCTAATATATAAAGTCCACCGATACAGATAGCTACTGACAGAAACTGAGATCCCGATAGAACAAGTCTACCGACATGCACTAGCTACCGATACATAAAGCTACCGATACAGACAGTCAAAAATAATTCAAGCTACCGATAGAACAAGTCTACCAGTATGCATAAGTCTACTGATATATATACTTCACTGGAACCAAAAAGAGCTACCGATTTGCACAGAATAAAAGTCTACTGATATAAGTTACTATTATACCAGAGTTACCGATAGAGTATGTCTGCTGATATGAACATGTCTACCACTATGAAGCTACTGAAACAAAATGAGCTACCAATAGAAGCAAAGTATACCGATAGATGAAGTCACATGTATATAGAGCTATCGATATAAGATCAGATAGATACTGATACTAGGAGCTACCAGTACATAATCAAAGAGCTACCGAGAGAAGGTCACTGTTACATAAAGTCAACCGCTACCTACAGAAGGCTTCTGATGAAAGCCTAACTAGTCAAACTCTATACTCTGAATACTATTTTTTATTAAAACAATGGTTATATTTTATGATTTTAATGTAATCAGTGTTATTTAATGTGTATTGTTGACATCTCAGGGAACCGTACCTAGTACCCATGAAAAAGGTAATCATTCTATTTACTGGAGCTAAAAGCTATAAAAGGAATGACAAAGACCAAACCGTAAAGAACGAAAAAGGCACGTGAAGGGTATAAAAGGCAAGGTCTGAACAACATTGAAACGTGGTGTATTCACACGAAAGGAAAAAGATACATTCATACTGGAAGAGCACTAGACATACATGAACCCAATCATTCTGGAAGAGAACAGAAGCTGCATCTTGAGTGAAGAACTACAACGAACTCTTCATTAACTCAAGATGATAAAGCTGAACCTGAAACCCAAGGATGAAAACGGCACTCTGTTTTTCAGACAAAAACCAGAGAAGGACTCAGAAGCATTTCTGATTAATGAATAGAGTCCAGAGCTGCACTTCACATCACTAGAGCATTCTAAACTCTCATCTACTCTTTTAGTGATTCTTTTATTTACATTTTGAGCATTCTGTATACTCTTTATATTTTATATACACACTATCTCTTGAGAAAAATTTGAGGATTTATAAATCCCCACGCAAACTTTATATAACTCCATTGTATCCCACTATGGATAGTGGTAGAGGACAAGTAAGACCCGGACTGCATGCGATCTATTTTTGTTTTTCCCACATAGAAATGTGGTAGAGGTCATTGTACCTGGATAGTTTTTTCACTGTTGTTTACCCCGATCCAGGGTGTGGATCAAATTTATATAAATTTTTTGAGAGAAATAAGTCTCGGCTTGAGACTGAACCTCTTGGTTACATCTGTTGTGCATTTTAGTTGAAGTAAAACCTATACTATATATATCATATTCCACTACTAATTACTTTGAAATACAATTTGTTTTAAGGATAATTTGATAGTTAAATCACCAAGTGTTTATAATTATTGTGAACTAGTAAGTTAGTTTCAAATGTTAATTTAATCTTCTGAATAAACTAACTGAGACGTAATCAATAATTGAGAAACTAATTGAACATTTTCAATCTGTATAAAATCACTACAGTTTAGCATGTTTTTAAATAGGGGATTTTAAGAGAAATATTTTTGATAGAAATTGTTATTGGAAGTCAATTCACCCCCCTCTTGAGTATCCACTCCGACCAACATTTGGAATTAGAGGATTGTTTATTATCAAAGTTTTCAAACACTCTGTTTTTTCCACTGTGATTTTAGTTTCATATTTAATGATCTTAAATATCTATTAGTTTTAAATTTTATCTCTTTAAGTATATTTTCTAAAATCTAGTTATGGATAATAGACTAGAAGGTGCTTCTACCAACCAGACATGTTTTTTTATGGTACAAACTATTACCAGTGGAAACATAAAATGAAAATTCATTAGGAAAGTATGGTATGTGATATCTAGACTGCAATAGAGACTCAATATATGGTTCAAAAAACTGATAGAACTACCTGAGATGAACCTACTAAAACATCTTACAATGATAATTTTAAAGCTATGATTTCCCTGTATTGTGCTCTAGGAGACGAAGAGTTTAATTGAATATCTGTTTGCAAAACTACTTATGAAATCTGGGACACTTTGGCTATTTTCAATGACAGAACAACCAATTTTGAAGAAATGAGTCTGAATACCTATTCAATTAAATATGATGACATTAAAATGAAGCCTTATGAACCCATTTCTTACATGTATCTCAGGTTCAATTAGATTGTCAATACTATGAGCTCCCATAGAAAAGGTGTTCCAACAAAGAAGAAAATCATAAGGATATTATGTTGTTTTCCAGAAAGATAGAGAGGCACATCTGTTTCTATTATGGAATTGTGCGACATCAACAAACTATATTTTAATGAATTAATAGGTAAGATTATGATTCATGAGTAAGAAATCAAGGTGAATAAAGAAGATCATGATGAACCAAAAAGCAATTCAGTAGCATTTACGTCTACTGCCTCAAAGAGCAAGGAAAAGGAAAAAGTTCACATACCTACTGAAAGCACAACAAGCGAACGTTCAGACTCTGATAGTGATGCTGAGATGGCTCAAATTTCCAAAAGATTTAAGAGGTTTTACAGGAAGAATAAATTCTTCATAAAATTAAAATAAAAAGGTAAATATGACAACGAAGGACACTAGAAGAAATATTGGAAGAAATCTGATTAATGTGATGAGATTATTTTCTATGAATGCAAAAGGAAAGGACACGTGAAATCTAACTATCCAATATTGAAGTTCAAGAAGAAACATGACTACAAGGAAAGAAAGTATAGGAATGAAATGAAAGCAACTTGGAGTGCTTCACAAGACACTTCATGTGATTCTGATTCTACTATGGATGAAGATTCTCATAATGCTAAGTTATGTTTTATGACAAACACATCTGAGGTAACACTGGACCCTCTTTCATTAAATTCATACAATTCTACTGTTGATCTTGATTCGGATTCTAAATCTAAAAATATGTATAGTGATGAAATTATTTGAATAATGTAATATTCTAGAATATATCTGTAGTGAACTTAAGGACCAATACAAATCCTTAAAAAACAACATGCTTTATCTACCATTGTTAAATCTTCCCTTGAGATAGAAAAGAAAAAGAATGCTCAACTGTTGAAGGAAAATACGAAACTAAAATTGTCTAATGAGAAATTAATGAAGGACTTAAAGAAATTAAAAAATGTAAAAAAAATTTACACAAATTATAGGAAAAAAAGTGGCATCAATGTATACTACTAGAATAGGCTATTATCCTGGATAGAGACAGTTTACTAAAAATATATTTATTTCTATATCCGGACCGAATGCTTCTGGTTCTAGTTTTAGAAAATTGTATTCTTCAACTAGTTATTCTTATGGTTATAGACCAAATAGATTTTATCGTTAAAAATATATTTATTCTGTGAATTATTTGAGACCTATAAGACAAATATGGTTACATAAAGCTTTGATTCCTAACCTGTCGGAACCCAAGAATATCTGGTTACCAAAATCATTTTCCATCTAAACCTGTTTTGTAGGAGACCTTATTAAAGAGTTCCCATAAGGATATATGGTACTTGGATAGTGGATGTTCAAGCCACATGTCTGGAGACTATTCATGATTTAAAAGCATAATAATGTTTGATGGAGGATATTTCACCTGTGGTGATAATTCTAAAGGAAAAATCATCGGCCTAGGCCACATTGGTAACATTAATTCAAGTTTAATTTCAAAGGTTTTATTTGTTGATGGACTTAAATATAATCTGTTAAGTATTTCCCAGTTATGTGATGATGGGTTCAATGTTATGTTTGAATATGATTCTTGTAATGTTTTTAATTCCAAAAAGGTTTTAGTATTTTCTTCCTTGAGAAATGAAAATATTTATGGTGTTGATTGGAATTCTTTATCCAAACAAAATGTTACTTTTTTAAATGCATTTCATAAAGAATCGTGGATTTGGCATAGAATATTAGGACATTGAAACATTTATTCACATAGAAAATTAACTAGAAAAAACATAGTTAGAGACCTACCTAAACTTGAATTCACATCAGACAAAGTTTGTAATCCAGGTTAGAAGGGAAAGAAACATAATGATTTTTTTAAATCAAAGAAATAAGTTTAAACATTTGAACCTCTCGAGTTGGTTCACATGTACTTGATTGGACCTTCTAGAGTTTCTAGATTAAATGGGAAGCACTTTGTCTATGTCCTAGTTGAATAATTTTATAGATATACTTGGGGATACTTATTAGCTCACAACAGTGAAGATTGTTCATATTTTTTCAAATACTCCAAGTCTGTAGTGAAACTTAGTGGTCTAATGATTAAAACCCTATGATGTGATCATGTCCTTGAGTTTGAAAATCATGATTTTGAGTCTTATTTTACACACAATGGCTATAGTAATAACTTTTTTCCCCTATAATACCTCAGTAGAATGGTTTAGTATAATGAAAAAATAGAACCCTTCATGAAATTTTAAGAACCATGCTTAATGAGTATGACCTGCCTATTTACTTTTGTGATGAAGATGTAAATAAATTTTTTTATATCATCAATAGAGTCTTGGTCAGAACTGTTCTAAAAAAGGCCCCTTATGAACTGTGGAACAATAGAAAACCTAAAGTTAGATACTTCAGAGTCTTCGGCTGCAAAGTCTTTATTCTCAATACAAAGGATAATCTTGACAAGTTTTCTTTTAAAAGAGATGAAGGAAGTTTTCATGGATATTCTTTAACTAGAAAACCCTATAGTGTCTTTAATAAGATAACAAAATGTGTGGAAGAATCTGTTCATATCATGTTTTATAAAACTAATCCACATGAAACTAAGACTTCTCTTGAAATTCATAAAGAAGATTTGACTGTTCTGGGCCATAATGATAAAACTAAAGAACCTGCTGTAAAAACATCCAGTTCTGGACATATTCTCGAATCAGCTACTATAGAACCCGAACATAGAGAAGAGCCTAAATTTTCAATACCTACAATGACTATATCAACTAGGATTCTAAATAATCATCCTTTGGATGCTATTGTTGGTAATCTCGATAGAGGGACACAGACTAGTGCTTCTCTAAGGAACCAAGTTAAACATCATGCCTTTCATTCACAGCTAGAACCTAATGATGTCAATGATCCAATCAATGATGAATTTTGGGTAATGGATATTCAATAAGAGTTAAATCAATTTGAATGAAACAATGTCTGGGAATTATTTGACATACCCAAGTACACTATGACAATAGGAACTAAATGGGTTTTTAGAAACAAAGTTGATGAATCAGGAAATATAGTAAGAAGAAAATCTAGGTTAGTTTCACAATGATATATTGAAAGAAAAGGAATATACTATGAAGAAACCTTTTCTCTCGTAGCCGTATTAGACACCATTAGGATCCTACATGCCTATGATGCTCATCTGAATTTCAAGTTATATCAAACGGGTTTCAAAAGTACTTTTCTAAATGATTTTATAATTGAATATTTTTTGCTGAAAAACCACCTGGTTTAACTAATTATAATTTTCCAAATCAAGTTTTCATGCTATCTAAATCTTTATATGGTTTGAAACAAGCTCCAAGAGATTGGTATGATACAATTAGCAATGTTATTATCTCCAAAATCATTACTAAAGTGATTTGTAATCCAACTATTTTTATTAAAAGAATTTCTAAAGATCATATAATAGTGTAAATCTATGTTGATGATATTATTTTTTTAACTTTTAAACATTATTTATGTACTAATTTTTCAAAGAGTATGCAAAAGAAATTTTAAATGAGTTTAATGGGAGGACTCAAATATTATTATGGATTTCAGGTTTTTAAAAATGAAAATGGTATTATTTTGAATCAAAGTAAATATATAAAGGGGCTTTTAAAACGTTTTGGTTTGGATTGTTTTTAGGAAAATGATACTCATATGAGTATAGTCTGTAAATTGGATGTAGATGAAACTGGGAAACCAGTGGATGAAACCAATTAGAGAGGTTTGATTGGAAGCCTAATTTACCATACTACTAGTCGAACAAATATTATGTTTAGTCTCTTTATGTGTGAAAGATTTCAAGCTAATCCAAAAGAATCTAATTTACTTGCTGTTAAGTGAATTTTTATGTATCTTAAACACACTGTAAATTTAGGATTGTTTTACCCAAAACGAAAATATTTTGAGCTAATGAGTTATTCAGATGCTAACTTTGCTGGTTGCATGTTGGATAGAAATAGAACATCTGGAACATGTCCTTTTCTAGGTAAGTCCTTAGAATCTTCGTGTTGTGAAAAGTAGAATTCTGTAGCTTTTTCCATTACTAAAGCAAAGTATATAGCTGCTGGTAGTTGATGTGCACAAATCCAGTGGATGAAACAAATTCATTTTTACTATGGATATGGTTTTAAACATGTTTCTATTAAATATGATAACAATAGTGCAATAAACATTTCAAAGAACCATGTATCTCACTCTAGGACCAAACATATTGATGTAAGGCACCACTTTTTGAGAGATCATTACCAAAAATGTAATATTAATCTTAAATTTACAGGTACTGAACATATATTAGCTGTCATTTCCACCAAACAATTATGTTTGGATAGGTTATGTTACATTATACATGAGTTAGTAATGATTAACCTTGATCTGTAGGTACCATACCGATGTGAAAACCTCACCGATGTGAATACCTCACTGATGTGAAAACCTCACCAATGTGAATACCTCACCAATGTGAATACCTCACCGATATGAATACCTCACCGATGTGAATACCTCACCATTGTGAATACCTCACCAATGGGAATACCTCGCCGATGTGAATACCTCACAAATGTGAATACCTCACCAATGTTATACCTCACCGATGTACCTCACTGATTGGAATTGTCACCGATATACCCTACCGATTGTGCGCTGTTTTAAACATCTTTCTGCCGCCAGAATCTGAATCTTTTATATTTATGATATTTTAATTAGTTATTTTATGATTCCTAAATGATAAAATTATGTCCAATTTACTTCTCAATCCTCCGAATCTTTCCTTTATCCTATAGCCTTAGCTCCCAAATTCCTCAAAAACCTTATGTTTCTCGATCCAGAGATGGAAAAAACCAAACATCCTACCATCATAGATGACATTGATGAGCCCAATACAATGAAGCAGAAAAGGCCGAGCATGAAGCTTGTGGTAGTATTGTTAGAACATGGTTAGGGAGGCGACCGGTGAATCCTCATTTGAAAAATAGAGTAATTGTGATTGAAAAAGAGTTGTGCGTGGAATGGTTGTTGGCTAGAAAACTGTTAGTGCTCGAGGTGTTGGAAGATAAAAAGTGGGTAGATTTATTTTCGAACAACAAAGGCACATACTATCCGGATCTAGTGAAAAAATATAATGAGTTTGTGAGCTTTGAGAATCCATAAGATGAGAACCGAGTGATTTATTTATGAATGAAAAGGATATATCATTTTTATCTATTGAGTGGAATGAATGCCTGAAGGTTCCACACGAAGGTGTTCCTGGATGTCTCGAAAGCAATACCACCTACAAGTGATATATTCGATTATGAGACTACCTTGGAAGAGCTCACTAGTAGTGGAAATCAAAGACAAGTGGTGGCTACTGAAATGGATAGAGAGAAAATATTGATGTTCAAATTTGTTCAGCATGTCTTAATACCAATGAGAGGGGACTTTGAGAATTTATGATATCAAGATATCTATCTCCTACATCTCTTGAGACATTGTGTGAAAGTTAATCTGTTCAGATTGCTAATGTTTCAAATGGAAGACATGAGCATGCCAAAATCAAAGACAGATTCCTTATTCTTTTCCAAGATGATCTCAGTGAAGATCAATGTGAAAGGGGTAGCTGAGTCTCCGGATGAGATAGTGGTAGTAAGGAATAACTTCTATATCACAATCACAGTTTTCAAATATATGAATATAAACTGGAACCCATGGAGGGGAGAGTGGGTTAATGATGACAAGAAGGTGTATGATAAATTCAATCCTATGAATCATCCTTCATGACCTAAGGATGAGAGGGATCCAGGTCTAGGACCTAATGAAGAAGAACCCGAGTACAGTGATGAGACTGATGAAGAGGAGACTTCTATCTCTAATGGAAGGGATCCGGACATGCCCCTATGTCCTATTGCTGAAATTGTATATTCTAGAAAGGAAAATTTATTAGAAGAAGAAACTCCAGCTAATGAGGAAGACCATCCAGCCCCTGAGAATAAAGAAGAAATGGAAAATGAATCTGATTCATGTGATTCTGTGTGCTTAAGTCTGAGTCCATTGATTGGAAGCTCAGCTGTGCATGTTACGGAAGTAGTCGGTGAGACAGAAGGATCTGTGATTAATCTAGAGGAGCCTCCTATTGTTTCAGCTATTGCAGTGATGGAATTGATTATAGAAGATTCTTCTGAGGAAGAAAGACCTGCTGAGAATTCTATTTCTGTACAAGTGAACACACCAGTTGATGGGGAGTATCAAACCAGATTTGGTAGTGTTTCAGTGGCTGTTGATATTGAGGAATGATCAGAAGACCCAGGTTTTGTGGTTTGTTGATTGGAAAATCACGATTCTGATAATGAGGCATCCCTCAATAGACCAAAAACAACTTATGATGTTCAGACTGAGTTGTTACCTAAAGATGTGGTCGGAATTCATGATCTAGATAAGCTCAAGTCTGATCTCAAAATCAGTTTTGTGGAAGAAATAAGGAAAATGGAAACTTTACTGGTGTCATCCATTTAATAAATTATGAATGCTTCAGTGTCCATTATTTCATCTGAAAGAGCACCTGTTTTGGTTTCACCTGCTAATATGATAAGCAGGGGTGATCTTGAATCCTTAAAGAATGAGATGAAAGAGTCTTATAGTACTTCTATTGCTAGGTTACAACACTAGTTTGTTTAAGAGATGAGAAATCTGGACAAATATTTTGAACTCTCTCTCGGTGGTAATATATCAACAATTGTGGCAGAAATAGTGGATGATGTTACAGCATTCCAGACTCAAGTATCTAGAGATGAAGAGGATGTTGAAGCTCTAAATAAACCTATTATCCCTTTAGAATCATATATGAGTTCTAAATCCCATGCAGATAAAGATTTCTCTTAAGTCAAAGGTGTTGTGAGCCAGATGATATCAGTCTTTGAAGGATTTACAACCTCCATGAAAGACCATGTCAGCACCCAGGATTCCCAAGTGAAAATTCTTATTAGTGGGTTGACCAAAAACATCATGGAACCAGTAACTTTCTCTATTGGTTCACTTGCCTCCAGACCTTCAGTGTATTTGGATCAGATTAGAGCTGTGATGAAGGAGGGGCTTGTTTCATCATTAACTAGTGGCTCTGTGGACTCATCCGACCTGAGAAAATGGTGATTTCTACTCAAGATACCACTATAGAGATAATGAAGTTTGTTCAAGACTATGTGAGAGAAGCTTCTGCCACTCAGAAAGAAGTGAACGAAAAGGTAGACTACTAGTTTCAAAGTATTTCTACAAAAAATCAACACAACAATCACTTAAAACTTCATTTATAAAACCTGAATTTACCTCTAGTTAATCATTCCTTCAAAGAGAAAGTCAGTAACCTATAGGAATTGACCCCAGCCTTGGACAAATTCATGGAGCACGAGGATGATTTCATATCTGCTATGGAGAGAGGAGGAGTAATAATTATGGATTTCATAAATCTCTTGTTGCCCTTATTACATGTCGATGCTAGGCCAGTGATTATACCTTTAGCTTTACCTGCCTCTGCTTCTACTACTTCTCCTATTCACATGACTCCAACCCAAGCCATTCGAAGCCTTACTCCAATGATCACTCAATGAACTACTCAGTATAGGCCGGGAATGGTTTTAGTTTCTCGGCCTCCTATGATCATTTCTGGGGTTCCTAAGCCTTCACCTACATCCACAAAACTTGATTCCTCTTCTGATCCCAAGGGAAAATCTCACATTTAGGACATGGATTGATTAATTGGCTAAGCTATTTGATAGGAATCCCATGTATTTTATTTTCTTTCCATGTCCCTTTTTGAAACATGAAATACAAATCTTTTTCTTTTCATTCCTATTTTGTTGATTTTCTCTTTGTGATTCCCATATTTTGATTATCACAAAGGGGGAGAAATATTATAAATGGGAAACATATCTGGGCATACAAACGATTATGCGAAAGGGGGAGAAATATTATATAATAGAGAGCTACTATGCTTTTCACCTCTGATACCATTGCATTTAATTCAACCTCTGATACATTATGTTCTATAATATATTGTTTTGTCTGATTCAATTGTATTTAATGCTATATCATATGACACAATTACTCATTATTTTTAAACTATAATATCATAAGTTGTGATTATCAAAATGGAGGATATTGTTGACCTCACATGTTTTGATAATCCAAATTATTCTTTCACATACTTTGATAATCCCAATTAATGTTGATGTATATATTAATTCCTTCAATCGATGAAATTCTATTATCAAGATGATAATACTATTAAAATAGTCCATGAAATATGTTAATCATTTTTTATCTATGTTTATATGATTTTTGAATTAATTTTAACTCAATCGGATGTGTTCTGTATTAAACAGAAGTGTTAAGTCACTGATATGCCTATCGTTACCGATAGACATAGTCTACCGATAAACATATTCATTGATAAGATAAGGTCCCCGATGCGCAGAGATACCGATATGAATAATTCCACAGGTAAGCACATGCCTCCAATAGATCAAGTCCACCAATACAGACAGCTACCGATAGAAACTGAGCTACCGATAGAAAAAGTCTATCGGCATTCACTAGCTACCGATACATAAAGCTGCCGATATAGACAGTCACAAATACATCAAGCTACCGATAGAACAATTCTACCGGTACGAATAAGTCTACCAATATATATACTTCACTGGAACCAAACAGAGATACCGATATGCATAGACTAAAAGTCTACTGATATAAGCTTTTGTTACACTAGAGATACAGATAGAGTATGTCTGCTGATATGAAAAAGTCTACCGCTATGAAACTACCGATACAAATTGAGCTACCTATAGAAGAAAAGTATACTGATAGATGAAGTCACCTATATATAGAGCTACTGATACATGATCAAATAGTTACCGATAATAGGAGATATCAGTACATAATCAAAGAGCTACTGATAGAAGGTCACTGTTACATAACGTCAACCGCTACCTATATAAGGCTACTGATGAAAGCCTCACCAGTCAAAATCTATACACTCAATAAAATTTTTTTATTAAATAAATAGTTATATTTTATGATTTTAATGAAATCAATGTTTTTTAACGTATATTGCTGACATGTCAGGGAACCGTACCTAGTCCCCATGAAAAAGGTAATCATTCTTTTTACTGGAGCTAAATGCTATAAAAGGAAGGACAAAGACCGAACAGTAAAGAACAACGAAGGAACGTGAAGGGTGTAAAAGGAAAGGGATGAACATCATTGAAACATGGTGCATTCACACAAAAGGAAAAGGCTATATTCATACTAGAAAAGAACTGGACATACACAAATCCACTCATTCTATAGGAGAACACAAGATGCATCTTGAGTGAAGAACTACAATGAACTCTTCATTCCCTCAAGCTGGAAAAGCTGAACCTGAAAACCAAGGAAGAAAACGACACAATGTTTTTCAGAAAAAAATCATTATAAGGACTCAGAAGCATTTTTGATTAATCAAAAGGGTCTGGATCTTCACTTCACATAACTAGAGAATTCTATACTCTTATCTACTCTTTTAGTGATTCTTTTATTTACATTTCGAGTAGTGTGTATACTCTTTATATATTATATACACACTGCCTCCTAAGCTAAGGTGGAGGATTTATAAATCCTCCCACAAACATTCTATAACTCCTTTGTATCCCAATGTGGACAGTGGTAGAGGTCAAGTACGACCTGGACAGCTTGTGAGCTGTTGTTGGTTTTCCCACGTAGAACTGTGGTATAGGTCTTTGTACCTGGATAGTGTTTTCACTATTTTTACCCCGATCCAGGGTGTGGATCAAATTTACATAAATTTTTTGAGAGGACTAAGTCTCATCTTGAGACTGATCCTTTTGGTTACATCTGCTGTGAATTTTAGTTTAAGTCAAATGTATATTATATATTTTATATTCCACTGCTAATAAATTTGAAATACAATTTTATTGGAGGTTACATTTATAGTTAAATTAGCATGTGTTTATACTTATTGTGAACTAGTATGTTATTTAAAAAGTTAATTGAATCTTCTGATTAAACTAACTAAGACCTAATCAATCATTGAGAAACTAATTAAACATTTACAATCTGTATAGATTCACTAAAGTTTAACTTGTTTTTAAATAGGGGATTTTAAGAGAAATATTTTTGACAGAAATTTTTATTGGAACTCAATTCACCCCCTCTTGAGTATCCACTCTGACCAACAAGTGTTATATATTTGTTTAAAAAATGGTTTTCCATTAAAAGGATGTAATTTTTTTTTGAAAAATACTTGTATTATCGGAAGAAATGAATTTGTTCTTATATTAAGTCTAAGAAACATATAATAAAGATTTTAATAATATAGAGAGTATATAAAATTCCAAATTCAGCTAATATTATTGACAACCGCTTTTTTAGTGGCTAGTTTGGTAATTCGTGGTGCACTCGAACTTGGAATTTCATGTAGCACAAGATATTGAATTACATTAATGAAAAAAACATACTACGAAATCTGGGGGTATTAAATTATTCCCCAATTTTGGAAATTATATCCTTTCAATTTTAAAATTGGTCTTGGGAACCTCATTTAATGTCCCACATTGAAACAATGGACAACAAAACTATCACTTTAAAAGAAATAAAGGGAAGTAAAAAGGTCACCCGAGATAACCCATATTATGATTTCGTGTATGAAAACATGGATATTGAAGAAAAACTAAGTTTCATGTTATGATGGAGAGTAATAGAAAACATGATCCAGAGGATGTTAACACAAGAAAACCACAAACTAGTGATGGGATAAACAGTTAGTAGTTTTCGTGTAGGAAAAGTAATAGGAAAATGTTTTTTTTGATTTAAGTTACATTTCATAAAGATGAATAATTTATTAATTATATTGACTAAAAACATAAGGATATATACTTACATTTTAGGCAATGTTTCATCCTTTAATAAATTTCTACAACTAAGTCACCGTTTTTTTTCGAACGATAAATATTCAATATTTCATGGTCACACATGAATTGATAGAATCAACTTATTGGGAATCACATAATCCATAAAGGTTAAACTATATAGTTACCTTGTCTATAGAGATTATCAAAAACTAAAATGGTTAGTACAAGAATAGATGATCCCCAAAAAGGATAATCCTTTAGAGAAGGAAATACTTATCTTAATTTATAAAATTATAAAAACAATACCCAAAGTTCAATAAATAACACCAAATAATTTTTTTTTCATCAAATCCTTCAATATAATCCAAACTAATATTGAAACCCAAAACATAGAAGAATTTGATTAAGCAGTCTTCCACATTAAACTGTATCTCCAAATAAAATTGACCACTCTTAAAGTCACATACGTTAATGTAATTAACCTAATCACATATTTTCTATGATAGATTTTTAAATTCAATAAATATCCCAGACCACTATAAATCCACAATAAAAACATAGATAAAAATCAACCATTACTCCTCAAATGAAATTCCATAGTATTCTATTTTTCATAGGAATATAGTGTTCCCAATAGAGTGAACATATTCCAAAATAACATTTATCTCTTAATCACAAAATCCTTTTCATATACTAAGGATATCCATTTGATAAGACATAATATCCCAAATCAACTTATTATTGATCAGTAATATCATTTAACTAAAAATAATTACTCATACTAACCAGGGACTTCACGTAGTCCAGTGGTAGGTGATAAATCCCAATCTCCCTCTGGTGGTGTGTTCAATTCCCGCAAATTTGTCCGACACAATTGGTTGTCACTATGTCTACATGTTTTCCTTTCTGAAAAACTATATTTTATAAAATTCCCAAAATGAGATCAATTATTCAAAATAATCATAACATAATTTCACCACAAATTTTATCTCATTACTCGCATTTTAATCCAAAAATTTAATAACATTTAATTGCCACAAATTCAAGGATCATATAAACCCAAATGTTTATTTACAAATATTTCAAAAATAGAAATAATAATTCTTCATAAAATAGTATTTTCACATAACAAATTGCATGGTTACATGTACCAGAGAAAATCCTTCCAATGTAATCACATAAACAAAGAGAACTAATAATTTTAAACATTTCACGATTTATTTATTTCCACATAGGATTATCTTTGACCCAGATGATATCCTTTAAAATAGGGAATTCACTCAAGTAATTCACAGGTCCCTTAAATTTACGAAAAATGATTTTAAATTGATTGTTGGGATTGTTTTTTTCTTCCATAGTACTCGTCATTTTTTTTTGGAAACTCATTACTTTATGTCCTTATTTCCCACACATAAATAATTTCATGGTTCTATTGAGACAATTACCTAGCCGTCTCCTTCCACATTTTCTACATGATGGAAATTGATCTTTATTTTCTCAGTGGTCTCCACTACTAGAGCTCTTATCATTCAATGACTTTCTAATCTTTAATGAGTTTGGGAGTTGGTTAATATATATATTATTGATCATATTTTTGGAAAACCGATTCATCATGAACACAATATCCTTTACACCTATCAGCATTCCATTTAATTTCTCATTTCCACTATCGTTCCCACCATGTACATCATGTTAAATATTACCATGACTTCCTTTGAATCCATTCATTGACTTACACAAGAAAGCATAGTGTGAGTTATAATTTCATTTAGAGTATATCATAATAACTTATTTTCAATCTAAAACACCATAGTATTAACCATGGTTATTTATTATCATCTTATATTAAAATCCATCAAATCGGTTTGTAAAGAAAATTTGAATTATCCTAAGCATATAGCCTGGGAGTGTAGTAACCAAGAGTGTAGAAAGGCCCATTATCATGCACCGAGATACCACAGGTCATGCCTGAAACTCCTATTTGGAGTTTTCACTCCTAGGTACATCTGGGCCAGAGCTTCTCCTACCCACTCATATCCAAATAGGGATGTATTTCTTGGAAAACTCATATAATATTTTCGTTAACAAATTTTTTGATTGTTCTTCTATAATAATCCTCAATGTCTATCTTAGGGTAGTGTTTCTGAATCATAGTTTTTTTCTAAATATAGCTTCCAAGGTTTGTACTAATCTTACACTAATACAAACTGTAATTCTCTAACCCGAGTAACCCAAAATCGGTGCATTATTACATAACATTGGAATGATACAAGGAATCATATCCTGAAATACTGATCAGTTTAGTAGGCTTGGATGTACTAGACACATACATAAGATTTACATTGCATCATGAAATAAAAAAACATCATTGTGTCCCCTTTGAACAGTCTTATATTTCATAACCTATTCCGACACGTTAATCGTAATATACATCATTTTATCTAGGATAAAATAAAACATAATAGAGGGGGAGCTCAGATGATCAGTAAGGGTAACCATATTGCAGAAACATTCACAAATAAGCATAAACATTTAAGGAAATGTATAATACTAAATAAAGCCTCTAAAAAATAAACTTCATCATAATAAGTAAAATATAAATCAAAATAATTTCTTTTACTTATTCCAATTGATATTCTACTAGTCGAATAATCACATGCAATATCAATAGCCAAATTCTTAATTATGGAATTCATAATGCTAGAGTTCATAACGACATTGTCAAGGACTTCTGTCAAGACTACAAATAATATTTTTTCGAGGCCTTGTGCCAAGACAATAGTTTGTATCATGAGACCTACCGATGCATCGTGGAGCTATAGTGTGCTCCACTAGTCACTAAATAATCCAAATTCATTCCTCGTATGAAAATGTATAAACATAACATAAACATTTGTACTAAAACTAGCATATGAAATGTTAATACATTAACTATAAACCATGAATAGTCTAAAAATATGACATCTAAAATCAAACATATCCCAAAACCATAAGTAAAATGTTGATTATTTGACTCATAATAAATCAACCTCGATCAATAATAATATCCTGTAAATGATGTTGACATAGTTGAAAATGATCAGCAATAATATTTGAGAGAAATATCCCTTTTTAAGAAATCATTTAAAAGTCTAACTATTTAACAAGAAGCTATTTAAAATATATTTTTGAATAAAAGTGTCCCATACAGATTTGGAACATTTTAAAAATAATTTCAATTTAAAAAAATTAATATCCATATAAATAAAACCTTAAAACCATTTTTAAATCATGGACATTAAGGAGAAATATTTTTTAGAATAGATTTTTAGAACATTTAAAATGATTTTTTAGTTAGAGTTCCTAACCAAATGGGAGATGCTTGAATACAAATAATTGAGGTAATAAAAATATTATAATATCATGAGAATAATGGTATTCAAGTTATTCTATGTCAAAGTACAGTATAGACACCAAATTATTTTTAATCGGTGCATAACAACAAATAAGACTCAATGGAATATAAGTTGAGATGAATTGTTTTATAAAGACCGTATCCTTTGGTTATGAATAAATAAATGACATAATTATTTTTTACAATTATAAATACACTCAATATTATTGTATATTTAGTGTAAATCCATTAGAGGAAATTCACACATATTCTTGTAAAAACTACACCAATGACTTGGATGTTTAACTCAATGAATAGAAATTGAGTTAAAATTAATCCTATCATGTTTATATAGATGACTTAAGAATATATAAATGGATTGATTATGTGTATAAAATTTATATCCAAAAAAAGGGGAGTGGAAATTACTAATTATGTAAATAAATAGTGATTTCACACATAACCATGGATTAAATTAATCGATGAAGATTGCGTAAAACCGAATGAGTAGAAATTGAGATTTTAAATTCTATTACCGATTTGGTAACGTGAAAAACATACACACCATGAAATAAGGATCATCCAATAATGATGTAAATAATCATAAATTAATCTATATTTCCCAAACAATACAATCATTGGTAGTACATACACCACACAAAAGGTAATAGTGGAAAATATAGTATGAATCTCATGGGAATAAAAGTGAGATGAAAACTCTTTACATCATTGCAATAAATCGAGTCGAATTACAAGAAGATAATAAACACCAAATTAATCACATAATACCATTAATATATAAAGAATTATGATAATATATATTAAATGGAAATACACAATACACCGCATGCAATAAATATGTTGTGAACAATAGAAATCTCATGGAATAAAAAGTGAGATAAGAGACCCCTTAACTTGTACATTTCCTTAGTATAGGGTAGGTTAACCTCTTTAATAATGGGTAAATCATTATTATTTAATTTTACAAGAACCGAATACATAAATATGATATCATATATGAACTTTTAATATTTATTTGTAAATTATAGTTCTCTAGTAGCATTGTTTTTGTTGTTAACTAATTTGTTTTCCATTATATGTTTTGTTATGTATGTAATGATTTGTAATGAATATGATTTATTTGATTAATATCCATAATGATATTAAGTTATTAAACATTATTTTTAATCATAAAATGAAAATTATTTTTGAACGATTACAATAGGGAATGAATCTCATCGCGTTTGTGGAGACGGTAAGTTGTACTTACGCACGAGCGAAAATATCATTATATTGATGGTGAAATTGTCAATAATTGTATGTTATATCATATATAAAGATTCATTAACATGTTATGTTTATTATTTACATCATTTATACACATTATTATACCCATCCAATTAATGGAGTGTTTCAATAACAAACTACACCACGAAATGGAGTGGGTAAGCTGTACTTATGCACGTATGGTGACTTTGTCATTTATAGGATGGATATAATAACAAATATGGATATATAATATTTATAATAACATCAAAGTATGTTGAGGGGACTGAAATTATTATTTTTTTATGGAAAAAAAAGAAAGAGTAAGTGGAATAAGAAAATAAAATGAAAGGGGTGGTGAAATTATTATGTTTTCTTTGGGTGTTTCCTTTTGAGTTGATCAATAGGGCTCAATAAGTTGGATTTATGATCAAAACAAGGACCCTCGGATTATTTGAGGGAAGTTGGGAGGATATTTGGGCAGTAATTGGACGATCCAAATGGCTTTAGAGATGTGAATTTGAGAGAAGGGGAAGTGTCGTTTTATAAGATGGGTGAGGGACACTTTAGGAAAATCTTGAACTATTATTTTATAATAAAATAATTTTTGGTTTCTAATGGATCCAAAATGATTTATTTAAACTATAAGCTAGGGAGGGGCCAAAAAAATCTCAACCAATGGGTTTTAGAAAGGATTATGTCACATTATTAACCTTATCTTTTAGATTTTACTCTTAGTTATAAAGTTTGACATTTTCCAAGTCTCTTTGTATTTTTATATTATATAGTTATTAAATGTACTATAAAAATACAACCGAACACTTAGTGGTAAAATATTAATATATATAACCTTATAAAAGTCCTTAGGAAGAACTATATATTTTCAGGAATACTATAGCAATTAATAATATAGTATTTGTTTAAAAAATTTAATTTTGTGAATTTTGACAGTATTTAGTATTTGATATTTCCGAAAAGCAAAAAAAAAATCACATAGAATAAAATTTATTTAATCAACCCTAACATATTATAGTAACCTATTTAATTAGTGGAATTAATCATAAGTATCGATTTATTTTTATTTGGATATTTATAATAACAATTATTATAATTTTTCATTAATATGGTAATTACAACATCATCATTGCGTCATATATAAATTAATTTATTTAATGTCTAAAAATTATAAATTAAATACAATTATGTTGGAAATGTTTTTATATTTATAATCAATATTTATAATCGAATTTATCTTATGTTCATTTCTATAATAAAAATCGTTTAGTTATTAAACATTGAATTTAACACTTTTAACACTTTTTTAAATAAAAATAATAATTAATGTCCTAATCTAATCCATGTAGGAAAAAGAGGATCATATTTTATTCCTATGGTTGTTTTGGTTGAATTAAAATTATCCAATAGAATTAGGACATGTGTTCCGGTAATTATAATATCATTTTTACTTATGTTACCCTAGTTAATTTTAACTGTGGTAAATAAAAGTCCAAAGTTACTATTCACCAAAAATTACATTCATCTTATTGAACCACATATTACATTCTGATATTAACAATGTCTCTCAGATTTTTGAAATTAATCTCAAAGAAGAGGTAAAATTAAGTTTTATACAAACTTTCAAATGCTCATAGAAGGTGTTTAAAAGATGGTTAAAGTTCAGAAAAAAATTTATTTATCTAAACTTATTATAAATTAATTCTGAATCAATAAATTGAACATATATTGGTATTATGTATCAATATTGACAAAAAAAAAAATAAAAAAAATAATTATTTAAATAAACGTAGGTTTTGAACAATAACCCAATGTTTTTCACTATTCATAAAAATTGTATTGTTTTTAGAAAAATACCAAAAATTCACCATAAGTTAATTTTGGTTATTAAGAGTTCCAAAACAAATTATATTTTACCAAATTAAAAACATAGATGTTGAGTTAATAAATTTAAAATTAATTTCCACTGTCAAAACCAAATATCTTGTTTTTTTAAAATGTAAAAACTATCATAAGATTGACAAGTGTTTTTGTCAAATTTAAACGTGAAATTAATTATAATGACCTAAATTGAATTAATTGATAAAAATGTAATCAAATTATACTTCCAAACCATTAAAATTTATAATTTAACACAATAAATTATTTGGATTAAAAATGTTTTTTACAATTAATATTTAATATTTTACACTATTCATCAAAGTATAAATTTTTTTAGAAAAGTACCAAATATTTATCAAAAATAAATTTTTATGTCTCGATTATAAAGAATAATTTAATTTCATTAAATTGAATATATAAAAGTGTCAAATATTGGTTTTAAAATAATTTTTTTCAATAAAATGTTGTAAAATTACATTTTTTGAAATATACCCCATTTATCAGAAAAAATGAATTTGTTCTTATATTATGTCTAAGAAACACATAAAATCAATTCTGAAATTATATATAGTATATAAAATTCGAAATTCAGTTAACACTATTTATAACTGCCTTTTTGAACAGTTAGTTTGGTAAGTTGTTGTGCGCTCAAACTCGGTGTTGCGTGTAGTGGAAGCTATTGAATTACTTTAAAGAAAATAACAAACTATGAAATTTTGTGGGGTTACATTTTAAATATTGAATGAAAGTTGGGGAAATAAAAAATAAATTTAAATCATCAATGCAGTATTACATGTTGTAATTAATGGTCTAACATTATATCTATAATGTAAATGATTTCCCTATTAGGTTCCTCATTTTAAATTTCCAAAATTACATGGTGGTGTGATCATGAAATTAATTTCTAATGATTGGTGGCTATTAAAAATGTATTATATTTAAGTAGTTTGATTTTATTAGAATTGGATGTCATTGGAGGATCATGTTGTCACCTTGAGAATGGGGGTTGATTTATTGTTGACCTGCTTTTTATAGATTATATTGAATATAAACTTTTTCTCACTTTAATTTGATCAAAACATTATTATCAGCTAAGCTATATGGATTTTGAAAAAAAATTCTTGTTATTTTAACCTCATTGTATGATGTTTTTATAAGGAAAACACCCTCCATGTATTTCTCACAAGGATTAACCTCTATGTGAGAACCTAAATCTTATTCACAGAGACTAATATTGGTCCATGATTTCTTCTGCTAATAGGATTTTCATCAATTAAAAGTGAGGTGTATTGATACTACAACCCTCAATTGAGTTATGTATTGAAATGGTATACCTATCTCCTAATATGATTTTATACTTAATTAAAGTATCATTAGGCATATTATATCTCTCGATATGAATGATTATAATAACATTGGTTAGTTAAAAACATTTATTTTATTTTAAGCCAATATATTATAAAAATATAAGAATCTTTGTAAAACGTCATCCAGAATGGTTCATGTAACACCCCAGGTAAATAAAAAATATGACATTTTTATATTTATACCTATTTTTGAAAAAAAATATTACTTTAATGGGAACGCTATGCTCGATGTCGTACCCAATACGCGACAATGAGTTCCTTTGAAATCTTATGTTGCACTCTAATAATAAAATAATATTATTTTAAATGGTAGTTAATGCCTAGCCATTGTAATGGTGGGAAAGAACGGAACTAACTAAAAAAAATTATTATGTATGTTTGTCAAATATTTTTACTCTTTACAATAAATGTTAGAGGATTGAAAATGTGAATGAATCCAATTTTTAAGCATAAACATTCTAATATTCATTAAAAGGTCGATTAACCGCCTTTTTATGGAGAACCTCTTTTAAATCCAACTTTTGACAATTTTATGTGTTATATTTGGAAAAACAAAATTTTTCTATAGAATCAGGAAATCAAAATTTACATTGTGTAAATTTTTGGTATTTTTCCGATAAAGTTCATTTGTAATGAATAGTGAAAAATGTTGTATTTTAATTCAAAACCTCTTTTTAATCTAATTTATTTATATTATTAGATTATATTTTGAATTGTTTTTAAAGTTCAATTAGAATATATTTTTACCATTTAATCCAATATTGGTCATTGGAATTAATTTCATCTTTAAATTGGACTTAAACTAGAGTCAATCTTTTGATAGTTATTGTTTCTTAAAAACACGCTATTTGTTTTGACAGCGGGAATTAATTATTAAAATAATTAATGAAACATATATATTTTTAATTTTGTAAAATAGACTTCATTTTTGAATTCGTAATATCAAATATAGCTTAGGGTGAATTTTTGGTGATTTTCTGGAAAACTTCAATTTTTGATGAATAGTGAAACCACTAAGTGGTAGTTAAAGAAACTGATTTTGCATTTAAATGAAACTTTTCCACCATTGAGTTTTTAATTTCAAAAATCCGACATACATGGTTGTCATTAAGAAGTAAAATGTGGTTCAATGGGATTAAAATAATTTTTTGGTGAATAGTAACTTATTAAGTTTTTAATCGCGATTAGAGGTAATTAGTGTAGTTTAAGGTAAAAATAATGTTTTAATAATATGAGATGAGCATGAAACATGTCCTACCCTTATTGGATGTGTCATGGCCGACCTAGACAATCCATGGGTCAACTTGGGGACCCCATGGAGCCACTTTGGATGGGAAATGACTTAAATAACTTTTTATTTATTGTAAAATTAAAAATGACACACACATGAGTTGTTTTACTAAAAAACATTTTGCATAGGGATATACAAGTCAATTGTTTGACTATAAATAGTCATTGGAAGGATAAAACGATTTCATACATCATGATATTTGTTTAATAATTTTTTGTCATTAAATAAATTAAATTATTTATGACATCATGATGATGCAGCGATTACCTCATTAACAAAGGATTTAAATAAAATGAAATGATAATGTAAAATATATGACCTACACATGTCCAAAACTTATTGTATGGGCGGATTTCAAACCCTTATCACCTTATCCTAGAAAAAAATCAATGTGGGGCCATTAAAATCCGAAACTCTTTCTAAAATAAAGTAACATTTCTTTACTTTCCAAGAGTACCCCTCCTATCCTCTTATAAAAGGCCCCCACCTCTACCTCCATACCCACACTTCTAAAGGAATTGGCTTGGCCAAACCCTACACATTTTTTCTCTACACATTCCTATCGTACTCCTTGAAGCCTCACTTTGGGCAGAAGTCTTCCCAAGGAAGCCATTGAGCTCAAATCTAAGAGAGTTACCCGATTTTAAGGTGATGTCTTCACTTGTGTTCTTTTGATTTATTTTGCTTCTCCAACCGAATAAACTCCTTTTTTTCATTTAGTTTGTAACAAATCCAATATCTTAAATATACTATAATGTTTTTATAAGAATATTTAAAGCTACACTTACACACATCTACATCTAATGGTTAAAGAATATATTGTTTCTGTGGTTGGCAAATTTCTGCCTCACGAAACGATGATTGTTCAATCTTATTTTAAACACCTTTAATGGTGGCCATTAAGATGTCACTCAATTTATATATGATATATATTATGTTTATGTTTTACATATGATTATTTATTTTTCATTTATGTTTTACCTTTATGGTTTCCATTGTTGGTAAACACGATAATTTCATTTTAGGAAGTGCGGACTACCGCCCCCTCAAAGTGATGTGATTCGTTAATGCCATATGTGGGACATATAAAGGATGGATTTAAAGTTATTATATATGATGTTATACTAGAATTATAAGATACCTATATATAATTATTATTTCTTTCCATTAATGTATGAGATAGGAATGAAAGTAGCGTTCATGCGTACGTACGACTTACCGTCTCCATTAACGGTGCATTTCATTTCTTATCCCCAAATGTAATGTACTATTATAAGTACATATTTATAATGGATATATATAATTTATGTTACATATAAATTATGAATATAATTCTGGAATTGAAATATACATACCTCCCATTTAGTTTTAATTCCATTAATATGACAATGAAATGAAAGTAGCGATCATGGGTACGTACGGCTTACGGTCTCCATGAACGGTGCATTTCATTTCTTACCTATAAATGATTATGTAATATTATAAATAAATGTATATGATGGATATATATGATATATATGATATCCAAATCATGAATATCATTCTGGATATAATGAACTTTTGACCACACGAACAACATGTAATTATTAGAAGTTCACTTTCGACTTAAGAACCAAATATCGACAAAACAAAAATTATTAACATAAATGATTACATAATGTTTATAAAATGGAAATAAGTGATATAAAAGGAATAATGAACTTGATAATGTTCTTACGAAAATAGAAATTAACTCAAGTTTATTATTCCGGACGTTAACGAACGACTGAGTCAAGTCGGACCCGAGGTAAGGGATCCTACCCCTCTCTTTCTTTTTAAGTACACTCTTTTATGTTATTCCTTTTAAGCTCATCTTTCTTATGATTGGGATGCTATTTTATATTACTCCTACTGTAATTTTTTATGTTCATATGATGAGAGGCCCTATTTGATCTCATAAATCAATTTTTGGAAGCTTTAAGTGGCGCTGTTAGGCTGCCGAGTTTTCGTAAGGGATTTTTCATCTCACTTTTATTCCCGTGACATTTAGGCTAAATTTTCCACTATTTCATTTGAGTGGTGTATGTAATGCACATTATTATAAACTTTGTGTAGTATAATTTCATTTATGGGTATTTACATCTTCATTGTATGACCCATCTTCCATGGGGTGTACTTTTTGAAAGATACCCAACTCAGTAAGGGGACCTTTAACCCTCCTCTTTTTAAAAGACTTCTTTTGTTATGACTTTTAATTCACATACTATTATGTTGAGATATGTTCTTATATATCCTTATTAATGTAAATTTTATGTCCAAGTGATAAGATACCCTTTTTATCTCTCATCAACTCATTTTATGAGTTTTGAAGTGAAGCTGTTAGGCTGTCGAATTTCTGTAAGGGAACTTCTTAACCCACTTTCAATTCTTCGGGTTAAACCACTAATTCTTGATTTTATTATGCAAATATTATTTGTGGAATATCTATTTTGTAGTTTCCACAAACCATTGTTTGGATATACTATTTCTACACATAATCATCTCGTTGATAAATCCTTATGCCATTTAGACAGACTTGTATCGGAAATCATAACTCAATCTCATTTCATTGAGTCAAATATCTAGGTCATTGGTTTTTTTTTCCATGATTATGTGTGAATGACCTCTGATTGTTTTACACTTATTATCCACTTATATTTTGTGTATTCGTATTTGTCACACATAATCATGTAATTGATTTATCCTTAATCTAAGGATACCAACTTTGTAATGGACTTCATCTCAATCTTCTTTCATTGAGGCATATTTGGTTTTACACACAACTTTCTTATATATGGTGTATAAACACCTTTGACTTTTAATTTTATTCAAAAAGAATCTTTTTATACGAAGCGTTTTACTAAATGACAAAAAGGAATGTTTCTTTTAACATACACGGTGACAACGACCTTTTCCGCCGCCGCGAGTATTATTTGGTCTTTGGCTTTCTCAACAAGCCGTAATGTTTTTTAAAATGAAATAAATACCATATACTCTTTTATGTATGTTGGTATTGAAAATGGATTTTATAAAGGATTTGTTATGTCGATATATTTATGTGATATATTGTGATCTAAATGTGGAAATTTTTTCTTTCCATTATATGTGATTAATGTCTTATGATTTTATAATGGTACTTGGACATTATGACGGGTGGTTCCATGAATACCAAGACATGTGGTTACGTTATAACCTCCAATGCATTGGGTATGGAAGTTGGCCATATGGCTATTCCATTAAGTATGTGTGGAAGTCGGCCGTATGGCTATTCCATTAAGTATGTGTGGAAGTCGACCGTATGGTTATTCCATTTAAGTATGTTTATGTCCCAAGTTACCCTTTTATGTTATGTGTTCTTTATATGGGTTTTATGGTAATCGTTTGGTTACAAAAGGGTAAGTAATGATCTTTTATTCATTGAAGTGTTTTTTTACTACTTCTAAAAGGTGAAGGGTATTACTTTGATAAAGTATACATGTTTTACTTATTGTTTTGAAAAAACTAACAGTTTTCATTCTTTTTATATCCCTTACTGAGCTCTTTATGATCATCCCAAGTTTTTGAAATGTTTTCCATAGGACATAACACGGAATAGGGTCAAGGATGGGATCATGGGAAAGTCATGCTACCTAAAACATGGAACTAGACATGTTTCTTTTTATCAGTTTTTATTTTATGGAAACATAGTAGAAGTTTATACTTTGTAATATTTTGAGATGTAATACTCATGTCCTAATTCTATAAAACTCTAAACCTGAAAAGATCCTCAATGTGTAATCTTGTAATAACTCAAGATTAAGTAATGATTAAGGCTGGGGCCTTATAGTAGGTATCAGAGGTCAGTTTAGATAACTTCAGAGGTTAGGGTATCCTCTAAGCATAAGTGACAATACCAAAATGGTTAGGATTTCAGACAGAGTCCTAGTTTTAGATAAAGTTAATGAGTAAGTATATATTAGCGTTTATCTTCCTCATTAGTACATGATGGTTTTGTTGATATACTCACAATGACCTTTTTGGTTTTAATAAATGGTTGGATCTTAAAAGCAACAAAGTAACAGTGGATGTGAAGGAAACTGTGACAGTTTTCTGAGCGAGAAACTGAATGATATGGGAGCTGCAATGAAAACTCTTGTGTTTATCTTCAACCAACTATCTGGAGTCATGATTGACCACCTAAAACTTGGTGATTTCTATAAGGCATCATATATGCGAGAACCAAATCGCTATGGAAATATAGGCAATAATCATAAAGGTAAGTTTGTTCAAAAACCTATGTGTCAAAGATGTGGAACGAAACACCTAGGAAAATGTTTCGAGGGGACATAAATATGCTATAGATGTGGAAATGAAGGTCATAAAGCAAGAACCTTCCATGGAAAAAGGAAGCATCTAGTTGACTCGAGGAAGGGGAAAGATGTTATTTCTGAGGGATCAATTGAATGTTTTAAATGTGGTGTACATGGTCATTATGAAAACACATGTCCTATGAAGATGTTTCGGGAATGGGATCACCAAGATCGTAAAAATATTTATTTACCAATACCTAATTCCATTCCGATTGAGGATGATGAAACTGACAATGACCAATCAAAGGTATGGATTATTTCATAACTTTTGTTTTCCTATTTTGGAATCATAGGATATGATTCACGATTTTATTTTTATGAATGAAGTATTTCTGAATAAGTTAGAAAGGAATGGTTAATGGATCAGGAAGAATGTTGAATGAGTAAGAAGTCAACATATAAATGCTTCAAGAGTTATGGTGAAATTATTAAGAGTATTAATTCTCTTTTGATGATGGGGTTATATTAGAGGACTTTTTATAGTATGTGTAACCCTGATATTTGATATATGAAAATTTTATTCAAGGAATAGTTATCTGTTATTTTGTGGACATAGTTATAAAGAAACATTTGGGTTTATATGATCCTTACTTTTGAGGTAATTATGGGATACTATATGTTATGATGGAAAGTGAAAGGCATGAGATAAACTTGATGTTAAATATGTTATGATTATTTTTGCAGATTTTATCTCTTTTTGGGGAATGTTTTAAGAATTATGTAGTTTTGGAAAAAGGACAACATGCAGACCTTGTGACAACCCGTCGTGTCGGACAAAGCTGCGGGAATTGAACCCACAACCAAGTGCGACTGGTATTTATCGCCTACCACTGGACTACGTGAATTCCCTGGTTAGTTTGATTAATTATTTTTAGTTAGATGATTTTAGGAATGAAGATTATGTTTATTTTGGGTTATCCATGTAAATGATTAACCTATCATCAAGGATATGTGATTAGGTTAATTACTTTTCCATATGATAATTTAAGAGCAACTGATGTTATCTGGAGATAAAAGTTAATTTGTACCTGGGAAGACTATGTCATTAAATCCTTCAAATATTTGGGTTTCAATCTTATTTTGGTTTACATTCAATAATTTTATGGAAAAATTGTTTATCGAACGGTACTTGTTGAACTTTGGGTTTTGTTGGAAAAATTTTTGAGATTAAGAATAGATTTTTTATATAAAAGTTTATCCTTTTCTGGATTATCTGATCTTGTACTAACCTTTTTGGTTTTGGTTTTGGTTAAAGTATAAAGACATGGAAATTATATAGTTCTCTTTTTTGGGTTAGGTGATTCTCTAGAAGTTTATTATAGCTCTCTTAATGTAAACATGTCATCCTAAATACTCATCTTTTGGAGAAAATATTAGTTCGTGTAAGAAATCTAGAAAAATTTGAAAGTCAACATGTCATGTATGTATCTTTCCTTATGTTTTAGTTAAGCTCAAAAATAAATTACTCAACGAAAAGTAACTAAAAAAATGTTGTCCATTAACTTTTCCTACTGGGGAATCCAATACCGTTTAACCCATCACAAGTTTGCGATTTTCTTATGGTTAACATTCTCCTAGACATGTTTACTATCACTCTCTATCAGAACATGACCCTTTGTTTTTATCCTCCATGTACATATTTTCATACATGGAATCCTAGTATGGGTTAACTCAGGTGACCTTTTTACTTCCCTTTCTTTCTTTTAAAGTGATAGTTTAATTTACTCCTATTCCAATGTGGGACATACAATGGATTTTTCAAGCCCAATTTTGAAATTTCGAGGACTTAATTCCCAAAAGGGGGGAAGCATATCACACCCCAGGTAAATAAACAATATGACATTTTTATATTTATCCCTATTTGTGAAAAAATATTAATATTACTTTAAAGGGAATGCTATACTCGATGGCATACCCAATACGCGACAATGAGTTCCTTTGAAATCTTACATTGCACTCTAATAATAAAATAATATTATTTTCTATGGTAGTTAATGCCTAGCCATTGTAATGGAGGGAAAGAACGAAACTAACTAAAAAAATTATTATGTATGTTTTTCAAATATTTTTACTCTTTACAATAAATGTTAGAGGATTGAAAATGCGAATGAATCCAATTTTTAAGCATAAACATTCTAATATTCTTTAAAAAGTCGATTAACCGCCTTTTGATGGAGAACCTATATTAAATCCACTCTTTGAAAATTTTATGTGTTATATTTGACAAAAAAAAATTATTCTTTAGAATCGGGACATCAATATTTACATTGTGTAAATTTTTGGTATTTTTCCGATAAAGTACATTTTTTAATGAATAGGGAAAAATGTTGTATTTTAATTCAAAACCATCTTTTAATCTAATTTATTTATATGATTAGATTATCTTTTTAATTGGTTTTAAAGTTAAATTAAAATATATTTTTACCATTTAATCCAATCATGGTCATTGGAATTAATTTCATCTTGAAATTGGACTTAAACTACAATCAATCTTTTGATACGTAATGTTTCTTAAAAACACGCTATTTGTTTTGACAGCGGGAATTAATTATTAAATTAATTAATGAAAATTATATGTTTTTAAATTTTTAAAATATAGTTCATTTTTTAATTCTTAATATCAAATATATCTTAGGGTGAATTTTTGGTATTTTTCTGGAAAACTTCAATTTTTGATGAATAGTGAAACCACTAAGTGGTAGTTAAAGAAACTGATTTTTCGTTTAAATGAAACATTGACACCTCTGTGTTTTGAATTTCAAAAACCAGACATAAATGGTTGTCATTAAGAAGTAAAATGTGGTTCAATGGGATTAAAATAATTTTTTGGTGAATAGTAACTTATTATGTTTTTAATCACGATTAGAGGTAATTAGTGTAGTTTAGGGTAAAAATAATGTTTTAATAATATGAGATGAGATTGAAACATGTTCTACCCTTATTGGATGTGTCAAGGACGACCTATAAAATCCATGGTTCAACTTGGGGACCCCATGGAGCCACTTTGGTTGGGAAATGACATAAATAACCTTTTATAATGTAAAATTAAAAATGACACAAACATGAGTTGTTTTACTAAAATATTTGTACATGGGGTTATAGAAGTCATATTTTTGACAATAATTAGTCATTGGAAAGATTAAAATATATAATACATCATGATATTTTTTTTATAATTTTTAGACATTAAAAAAATGAAATTATTTATGACATCATTATGATGCATCGATTACCTCATTAATAAAGGATTTAAATAAAATGAAATGATAATGTAAAATCTATGACCTACACATATCCAAAACCTATTGGATGGGTGGATTTCAAACCCTAATCACCTTATCCTCGAAACACATCAATGTGGGACATTTAAAATCCGAAACTCTTTCTAAAATAAAGTAACATTTCTTTAATTTCAAATAGTACCCCTCCTCTCCTCTTATAAAAGGCCCCCACCTCTACCTCCTTACCCACACTTCCAAAGCCTTTGGATCAGCCGAACCCTACCAATTTTGTCTCTACACATTCCTATCTTACTCCTTGAAGCCTCACATTGGAAATAAGTCTTCCCAAGTAAGCCTTTGATCTCAAATCTAATAGAGTTACCCGATTTTAAGGTGATGTCTTCACTTGTGTTCTTTTGTTTTACTTTGCTTCTCCAACCCCCTAAACTCATTTTATTCATTTCTTTTGTAACAAATACAGTTTCTTCAATATACTAGGATGTTTCTATATGAATATTTATAGCTACACTTACAGAAATCTACATCTAATGGTTAAATAACATACTGTTTCTGTGGTTGGCGAATTTCTGCCTCACGAAACGATGAATGTTCAATCATCTTTTAAACACCTTTAATGGTGTCCATTAAGATGTAACTCCATTTATATATGATATATATTATGTTTATGTTTTCCTTATACTTATTTATTTTCCATTTGTGGTTTACCTTTATGGTTTCCATTGTGGGTAAACACGATAATTTCATTTTAGGAAGTGCGGACTACCGCCCCTTCAAAGTGATGTGATTCGTTAATGCCATATGTGGGACATATAAAGGATGGATTTAAAGTTATTATATATTATGTTATACTGGAATTATAATATACTTATATATCATTATTATTTCCTTCCATTACTGCACGAGAAAGAAATGAAAGTAGCATTCATGCGTACGTACGGCTTACCGTCTCCATGAACAGTGCATTTCATTTCTTATCCCCAAATGTAATGTACTGTTATAAGTACATATTTATAATGGATATGTATAATTTATGTTACATATAAATGATGAATATAATTCCGGAATTAAAATATACATACCTCTCATTTAGTTTTAATTCCATTAATATGACAAAGAAATTAAAGTAGCATTCATGCGTACGTACGGCTTACCATCTCCATGAACGGTGCATTTCATTTCTTACCTCTAAATGATTATGTAATATTATAAATACATGTATATGATGGATTTATATGACATATATTATATACAAATCATGAATATATTTCTGGATATAATGATCCTTTGACCACACGAACAACATGTAATTATGAGAAGTTCACTTTTGACTTAAGAACCAAATATCGACAAAACAAACATTATTAACTTAAATGATTACATAATGTTTATAAAATGTAAATAAGTGATATAAAAGGAATAATTAACTTGAAAAGATTCTTAATCAAATAAAAATTAACTCATGTTTATTATTCAGGACGTTAATGAACGATCGAGTCAAGTCGGACCTGAGGTAAGGGATCCTACCCCTCTCTTTCTTTTTAAGTACACTATTTTATGTTATTCCTTTTAAGCTCATATTTCTTATGATTGGGACGTTATTTTATATTACTCTTACTGTAATTTTTTATGTTCATATGATGAGAGGCCCTATTTGATCTCATAAATCCATTTTTGGAAGCTTTAAATGGCGTCGTTAGGCTGCCGAGTTTTCGTAAGGGATTTTTCATCTCACTTTTATTCCCGTGACATTTATGCAACATTTGCCACTATTTCCTTTGAGTGGTGTATGTACTGACCATTATTATACTCTTTGTGTAGTATAATTTCATTAATGGGTATTTAAATCTTTATTGTATGACCCTTCTTCTATGGGGTGTACTTTTCGAAAGTTACCCAACTCGGTAAGGGGACCATTCACCCTCCTCTTTTTAAAAGACTTCTTTTGTTATGTATTTTAATTCACATACTATTATGTTGGGATATGTTCTTATATATCCTTATTAATGTAAATTTTATGTCCAAGTGATGATATACCCTTTTTATCTCTCATCAACTCATTTTATGAGTTTTGAAGTGAAGCCGTTAGGCTGTCGCATTTCTGTAAGGGAACTTCTTAACCCACTTTCAATTATTTTGGTTAAACCACTAATTCATGATTTTATTATTCAAATATTATTTGTGGAATATCTATGTTTTGGTTTCCACAAACCTTTGTGTGGATATACAATTTCTACACATAATCATCTCATTGATAAATTCTTATGTCATTTAGACGGACTTGTATCGGAAATCATAACTCAATCTCATTTCATTGAGTTAAATATCTATGTCATTGGTTTTGTTGTTCCATGATTATGTGTGAATGACCTATGATTGTTTTACACTTAATATCCACTTATATTTTGTGTATTATTATTTTTCACACATAATCATGTAATTGATTTATCCTTAATCTAAGGATACCAACTTTGTAAGGGACTTCGTCTCAATCTCCTTTCATTGAGGCGTATATGGTTTTACACACAACTTTCTTTTACACGGTGTATAAACCCCTTTGACTTTTAATTTTATTCAAAAAGAATCTTTTAAACGAAGTGATTTACTAAATGACAAAAAGGAATGTATCTTTTTACGTACACGGTGACAATGACCTTTTCTGCCGCCATGAGTATTATTTGGTCTTTGGATTCCTCAACAAGCCGTAATGTTTTTTAGAATGAAATAAATACCATATACTCTTTTATGTATGTTGGTATTGAAAATGGATTTTATAAAGGATTTTCTATGTCTATATATTTAAATGATATATTGTGATCGAAATGTGGAAATGTTTTCTTTCCATTATATTTGATTAATGTCTTATGATTTTATAATGGTACTTGGACATTATGTCGGGTGGTGCCGTGAATACCAGGACGAGTGGTTACGTTATAACCTCCAATGCATTGGGTATGGAAGTTGGTCGTATGGCTATTCCATTAAGTATGTGTGGATGTCGGCCGTATGGCTATTCCATTAAGTATGTGTGGAAGTCGACTGTATGGTTATTCCATTTAAGTATTTTTATGTTCCAAGTTACCTTTTTATGTTATGTGTTCTTTATATGGGTTTATGGTAATATTTTGGTTGGAAAAGGGTATGTAATGATCTTTTATTCATTAAAGAGTTTTTTTACTACTTCTAAAATGTGAAAGGTATTACATTGATAAAGTATACATGGTTTACTTGTTTTTTTGAAAAAACTAACAGTTTTCATTCTTTTTATAACCCTTACTGAGCTCTTTATGCTCATCCCAAATTTTTGAAATGTTTTTCACAGGACATAATGCGGAATAGGGTCAAGGATGGGATCAAGGGAAAGTCATGCTACCAAAAACATGGAACTAGAAATGTTTCTTTTTAAGAGTTTTTATTTTATGGAAACTTAGTAGAAGTTTCTACTTTGTAATATTTTGAGATGTAATAGTCATGTACTAATTCTATAAAACTCTAAACCTGAAAAGATCCTCAATGTGTAATCTTGTAATAACTCAAGATTAAGTAAGGTTTAAGGATAGGGCCTTATAGTTCATCTGTTAACTCCATCTACTGTATGATAACCACCATCATGTGCGGTCCATCACGTACACCTTCCAATCTATTTGGTAAGCCTCTATCATCTATTCCTATGTATTATGAACCACAATTACTCGAATTATAAAACTCTATTGTGTGTACATTTATCTTTGGAAGCTATAATAAATTCATTA
This sequence comes from Viscum album, assembly GCA_963277665.1. Taxonomy (NCBI): domain Eukaryota; kingdom Viridiplantae; phylum Streptophyta; class Magnoliopsida; order Santalales; family Viscaceae; genus Viscum; species Viscum album. Next base: position 139,153,633 of record OY728131.1, read on the forward strand.
TATAGACACCCCGTTCTTATAAAATATATATCTACTGTACATGTGACTAGATAAACACTATCCGATTACTATAATCAAAACCACTGGTCAACACAATTCTGTTTAGTATAACTTTTTGGACCCTCTTATTCAACCATGTATTTCCATGTTTTGAAAATATCATTGTTCCAAAAATAACTACCACATTATTTTATCTACATGCATTAACATTGAATTTTTTCATATTGTACTTGGGCCTATTTTATGGGAGAGAATACAGGAACAAGGTGGGAAATAAAATTAATTTTCTTCCTCAACGTAAATTATTTGTATGATTCTCAATACATCAAAATCATTCCTAAAGCGTCATGAAAAATCTATCTTCTACAACCTTCTTGAAAGTTCCTTATCCACAAAATTTTATTACTTATTTTAACATATGTATCTAATCTATATATGTAATCAATGAAAATTTATATTAACATTATCATATTTGTAGGATTCACAATGATTTGTAAATCCTCTTAGAACTCCTTCAAATAAGTGTTTATCTAATGATTTCATTAATAATTTTTCCATCCAAATATGTTTCACTATCTTTGGAATATGGTATATCTATTTTCTATGATTCATATTTTAATTACATTCTTTGACTAATTACTTCAGTCCAAAAAACCCAAGCCTTCTTATAATGGAGATCCATAGTTAGTTTCCCTACTCAAAGCATTCATAATTTATTTACAGATGAACTTTAATACATTATACTTTTTGATGGACTCATATATGTTCTTAATAATATGTATATATGGTGCTCTAGAATCATTTTGATTGATAAAAATTAACCAGATAAAACATCATACATGACTTGGTTTATAATTCTTAGTCGATTTCATCATTACAATATTGTTGATTGAATAATATTAGTTTATCTAAGGTTTTTTCATCAGATAGATTTTCAACCTATCATTCAGATCTAGATAACTCATCCTGGTTATTTATTTTAGAAAAATATAATTCTAGATGGAAAAAAACTTTTTGAAGATGAAATTTTTATAGTGGTTCTTCATCTGATGGGCTGAATCGATGGATTCAAATTTTAGCACCCTTAATGACATTGAACATTTTATGTCATGTATGAAATAATTTTCAACCTGAAAATCATAAAAATTATACATTTAGTAAATTATATTTCTTTGTCTAATAAATGGTAGATGATAATATTACTCCATGTCTATCCATTTACTTAATTTAACACTATCTAGTACACTCAATCCATTAACTATTTAAAAATATTATAGTAACATCCAACGATCTATGTCATAGAAGTCATCTTTTTCAGCCACTCTGATATATTCCAAAATGAATCTTTCACTTAATAAAACTAAAAAATTTAACCTTATCCAACCATTTTATTTTCATTCATTGTAAATCTCACACTATGTGTTTATGTAAACATAGAAACAACCACTTCCTATAATTCTCCTTTTAGTAACATCAACTATGATTTATTTAGTATCTTCGTCTAATTTCTTCCATCTTTGGACTTCAGTTAATGATATTCACCAGGTATGGTAGACATATATAGAACCTATATTACCTTTACACAACCTTAATCAACTTTATGGAACCTCTTATGTAGGATTCATAAAATAATGGTGACCCTTATATATCCATTATATTTCTTCTTGAAAATTGTAAAATCTTTCTATCTAAAAAACTGCATTCCCATCTGCTTAAATTATTATGGTGATCTGTGTATGGTACCCTTGATATCTCCCACTTTATTAATAACTAATTATTTAAACACTATTTTATTATCTATATAGTATCAATTTTTACTGTTTGTCTAGTGATCTATATATGGTGACTTGTTTCTTTTTATCTAGTTTTACTTCTCTCCTATTTGTGACAATATACAAACAACAGATTGGATTTGGTGATTCATCAATGATGTTAATAACACTAATATTATGTTAGAATCATATGGATTAATTAAAAATTATTTTTTAAAAAGTTAATGGAACATTATAACCACCTACAAGAACTCAATAAGAATTATTCATGACCCTTATAAGGAAAAAATTTCATAACAGCTTTAGAAACATCATATGAAAAAATTATTAATAGCCATAAGGTATGTTTTCTCATGAAATTAAATCTACCTATGTTTACAACTACATCTACCAATACAATGTATATTATTAAGAATAACTATCAAATAGAATATCCTTATGAATGATTACCTTCAAATTCTTCACTAACATTACAAAGAACAATTAAAATTATATACAATAATTGTAATAATAATAACCCAAAGGGTGTACACTGTACCAGATTGGATTTGTTTTTAGCACTAGATTATCATTTAATTCAATGATATATTTATTCCACTTATTAAAAATGAATTCAATATATCATTATTCACAAATATATTTAAGTGAGATAATTTTTTTCTCCCCTTAATGATCTGAATTTTTGGGTCTCCCATAGAAACATTTTTTGCCAAAGGAAAGTTCATTCTTCACATCGTTTCTTATTCCATTTTTTTATATAAAAAAATTATAAACAACAATCTTCTTGAAAAAATAAAATAACCAATTTCTTGATTTAATAATCATATAATCATCCAAATATATGTTTACGTTATTCATGATCAATGTATAATTCAATTTGGATTAAATTAAAAATTAATGTTTTCCAAGATGTTTTCCATGTGATACAGACTTATAAAAAAAATTATTTTAGTGGTAAAATCATAATATTATTCATCCAACACACTTTCCCACATCCATGTTAACAAGTTTATCAAAACACCAAGCTAAAACATGAGAATTTTGTCTATTTCTTTGATGAATAATACCAAATTATTAATCAATAAAACATTTCATCCCTTTTACATTAGTGCATATGTTTTAAAAATTGTAAGTGTGAGTATAGAAAATTTAACTGGATGATAATATAATCTTAAAATTTATTTATAATCTAGAATTTTTATTATTAATTATTAAAATACATTGGTTTATGGGATTTAATTTCTTCAACACCTTTTTATGATTCGAGAAAAAAATAGTGTCATCATTATACTTTAGTGCTCCCCTAGAACGAAATGAGTTTCAATTCTTATTTTTATATATTTTATTAAAACATGATAATGATATAATTTTGTATATTATTAGATCACTATATAGATCTATAGGGTTGTTGATGTTTTCCCAACGCATGAACACTCCTTTCAATGACATCAATTGTAATTATTATTTCACCATTGGTTTTCAAAACATTGATGTTCATGTTAAACATGGGTTTATTTAACTCACTTTTTCTTCCAAAATTTCAAGGTGGATTCCTTAAAACTCCCTCTATTAAGGGATATAATTTACATCTAATTCCATTATCCTTTATTTTTCCCACTTTTAAAGCCATATAAGCATAAAAAAATTCAAAATATATTAATCCTTATTATAGTTCTCAACATTACATAGAGTAAGACATTTTCTATATAAATACTTTAAATTATTACATAGAAGCTTCTTATGTCCTGAAAAAATTTTCATTAAAATTTCAGTACTGTGTCCAGTAAATCTACATCTTAGACAGAATCTTCTATTTTTGATAAGTTATTCTTAAGTGGTAACATCTGATAAACTTCAAATTATTTATCAAATATTCTTATCTCAATTCCAATATGCATACATATTTCTTGGATTATTTGATTTTATTGGGAGATTATTCCTTCTATTCTTTAAATTCATATAATGTTTAAAATTATTCAATAAATATAATTTTATTCAAGTGTAGTGACATATTCGGGGTTTGAAATATTTTAAAACATTCTTCCAGGGTGTAAATATCTTTTTTTCATATTTTTTTTGTAGAACCCAATGTAGGTTTATAATAATTATTCCTTGTATATTATTTTAGTTTAAGTGGAATATTTACAATATGTATATAAATATTATTCTTTTTGGAAAAAACCAGTACTTTTCATCACGATGGACATTTATCTATAACATTAAAAAAAATCAATATATCCATTTATGTTGGATATTGAAAGTTCATTATTATTTTGTGAACATTGGTTCAACATAGAAAATTTTAACATTCTTATAAGTTTTATCCCACATGTGTTTAAATATATATGTTTTTCATATCTTGGAGAATTATTCGAATAATTAATATCCATGTTTCTAAGCTTTCTATAGTATAATCAGTTGCCGAAAAGTAACATATTATTTTATTGGGTTGTATATTTTTTTGTGGAAATTGTGTACTTCAGGAAATATTTGAGGGAAATCCTTCCAATTTCATTTATAGCATCATCCATCATAAATGTTTTGTATTTAAAAATTAAATTCACACCTTTTTTATGGAATTATATCTTTCACTATAATTATGAGTGTTCGAAAAAATAGTGTCATAGAAGTATTTGGTTACCATTTTTTTTTTCTTATCTTAATTTGATGCTTCTAATTCTTTTATCATTCAATTTTTGTTTAATTGAGCCCTTATAGAATTAATATGTTCCTAGGAAATTTGACCAAAAATTTGTATCAAATCATTATGTAAGGATTTAGATTTTTTATATTCCATGTTTTTATGTCTTAGTACTTATTTGGGACACTTTATCTTTAAAGTTATCTTCTGATTCTCAAGAATATTATGTTTTTCTTTACATACAACTTAATTTTTTTAATATTTTCTTCTTGCTACTTAATCATTTCATTTAGGTAAGTATGATGTTCCGTTACATGATTTTCATTGATCTTAAGTTGGGAATTCGTCACCTTAGTAATTGATTTGTCAGTTTCTTCTACTACGTGTATATTTTTTTATTACATTTCTCAAAATATCCTCTTATTAAAAAATATCTTTTATGTATTCTTATATAGTAGGGGAATTTTCTTCTAATGATTTTTTTGATTCATCCTTAATCTAGAAATATTTTTTTGATTGGTTTTCACATGCACTTTATCTGAATTTCTTCTCCATATAGATTACTCTAATTTTTTATAAATCATTAATGTTATTATATTCTTAATGGTTTAACATTTAATTGAGAGTTCTTATATTTATAATTAAAACAAATTCATGGTATATATTGTTAATCACATCCTTAACAATAAATTTTTTAAAATATAATCTATACAAAATTTCCTCCAAAAGTATGAAATTTTCCTAAGATAATGACATTGTTTATTTGATTCCATTATAATGATTTGTGGTAGGAGGGATTTCGAAATTATTAGTTCCTAGTGTTTGATCTATGTCATAGAGTTATGATTTCATCTGTGATATTTCCACTTGTTGTCCCTTAATATGAGAATTTATTTATATAATAACTTTAATAAGAACATTTTTAGGTATTATTTGCTTTTAAAATAAAATTATTTAATATTTAAAATGACATAATTTTATTAATCTATTGATTATTATTATTTATAGTATAATTTTTTCCAAATTCAAAATATTTCATACCACATACAACAATTTTGGGTGGTGGTGAATCCTTCATCTATTGTTTTTCTAGGGATGACTTCCACTGATTCTTATCTCTTTTATTATTCTAATTTTTCACAGTTTTGATTAAAACCCCTATATTAATATAAAAAAAATAAATTTCTTTCATTTATCTCAGGAATAACATTAATTTAATATATAGAAAAACAGTCTTTATCATTTAGATTGATATACTATTTATAAAATAGTTAAACAAAATTAGGAACAAAACATTTATCTCCAAGTAGATGTAACATTAGATCTATTAATAATTAAAATTATTCGGTGGATAATGTTGTCACTCTACTAGGGGTGAATTAGTGGTGACTAGATTTTTTCTTATTATATTCAAATTATACTATTTTTTAGGTTATTTTGATTGATACTCTATTATTTATAATAATTTATTTATATTTATAAATTCAATCTCACTATTTTAGCCCTATACTATAAATGTTTTATAAATAAAATAAAAAATGCCATTCTAAAACATTATTCCATAGGGTGAGAACCTATATTCTTGGCATGGTGAATCTCATAAGTCCATTTATTTTTCATCTAATTATTTATTTATCAATAACAAGTGAGGGGTATTTATATTGTATCCCATGGTTGGGTTATCTTTGAAAAATATCTTATATCCCTCAATGGGATTTTGTACATTATAAAACTCCCATTACCCTCCTCCCATATCTTGATTGGAATGATTATAAATACAAATTTAATTTAATAACATTTCTTGTCATTTAAGAAAACAAATAATAAATATGTATTAAGATTCTATAAAAATAATATGGAAGTTATTGTTTGATTTCTCAACCATGTACACCACTACATTCATCTGGTATAGTCTTTGTCATGTGACTCACCTTCTATATAGTAAGGCATTGTTCGGTATTCTTTTGAATTATGATCCTTTATTACTCCATACCCTAGCCTATATTTTTTATTCCTATATTTATTTACCTATAATATATTACTTGGACTGATATCCTTGTTTGATATAATATCTATCTATTATATATTTGACTAAAAAACCATCGTTCAGTGTCTCTGATCAAAACCATTTCATAATACACTTCTTCATGGAACCTCGTTCTAGTTCCTATTATTTGAAAGATAATTTTAATGGTTTTAAACCCTCATTTTTCAGAAAACCGCAGCTCTTTGGATTCTTTATACGCATGAAAAGTGAATTTTTCATAATATAATTCCATATAATATTATACGTGAACTCATAAAAAATAAAGATAACTCAATTAAATAACCCAATAAACAAAATTTCACTCGATGATTCTCAAGATTTCGAAATCATTCCTAAATCTTCATGGAAATATTAAAATACATAGCTCTCATACAAAATTCATAGACTCGTCATTAATGATCTTCTTCAAACATCCTTATCTGATATAGATAGGAAGAAATTGTATTTCTTTTCATAATATAATCATATTCATTGATATTAAATTTATTTTTAAAGCTTCTCAAAACTCTATCCATTGATTTTTTTTCAAATGACTTCTTTAATAACTTCTTCAATCATTTTTGTTTCTCTATCTCGATCAAATGTTATTTCTCATTCCATCTTTTCACATTAACAATACATTCTTAAAAATTTTCCATTAGATTACTGAATTCTACTATTCTTCAACTTGTTGTCTTCAGACACATCCTCTTCTCAAATAATTCATAAATATTTTACTCATGAACATAATTTAATTCCTCTATCTAATGGACTTACATATGTTAATCTGAATATTTATACCTAATGGTTTGGAATCTTTAAATCTGGATAGCCTTTATAAGACGAAGTAAAATACAAGAGTTTGTTCATAAAGATAAACTCAATTGACCTACAATGTATCATAATTTAAATTAAACCTTATTGCAATGTATGATGTTTTTACATATGATGGATCGAGAATCGATCATTACAATCTATAGAACTCATTAGGGTAAATTTATTTAAAAAAAATTTCTATATGGTCATATTATTTTTCAAACTAAACATGGACAAATGGTTCTTCATTTGATGGAGTCGAAATGATGACTTCATGTTTGAGTTCCCATCTTGAATTAAAAATTCATGCAAAATGTAACAAAAATTTTATACTTGAACTTCATACCAGATACTTATTTTGATACTTATATGCATTAATCCAATGAACATGATCCATTGACATTCCCACATGTATTTCCTATTACATGAACTTTTATTTATATTTAATAAAGATATTTAATATCTAAAAATATTATTTAATCTTCAAAACAATTATATTATTGATGAATTTTCTTTCTGATGCTCTACTCTAACTTGAAATGTAGATTCAATTTTATACGGATCCTCAAAAATTTATATTCTCCTTGTATTATAATTTATTTCCTCTATATTCTGATATTGTGTATGAAATAAAACCCACAAAAACATACTTATCTCAAATCATCATCATGAAAAATCAAATATTTTTTATTCGATTTCAGTAGCTACTGGTCTTCAGTTACTGTTACGAATTGTTAAAATTACCCATCCATGTAACCTATTTTACCTTAATATAATCATTGTAAACTCAAGGTGGCACAATTATTGGCTCCTAAAAAATAGGTTATCCCCTATGTAGCCATTATACTTCCCATAAAAGTTTCTAAAAACATTATTTTTATAGATATACATCCCAATCAACATCCATCTATATTTTGATCAAAATTAAGTATCCTTGATCTCCCCAAATTTTTAAATATTTCCTTTTAAAAACTCTACATTGTTCTCTATATGGTAATAATGTGTATTTTTTGTATGTTGATCTATATTATGTGATCTATCTAGTGACCTTAATTTCGTTATGTAGTTATACTTATCTCCGTTCAAACACCAACTTTAAATCTTCATCTTAGATAATGAGATTATATCAGGATGATAAGGACTTTTAAGTTATCTTATAATTGAAATAATTTATTAGAATGTTTCTCCACAATGATAATGAAACATTACATCCTCCTCGATAAACATTTAAGAATTTTTCTTAAACCATGTATGAATAATAATTATTTACATATTTATAAAATTCATATGATAAATTTTTAAATATGTAACATGGTTGTTTTCTATAATAACTCAATCTCCATGTTTTTACTTATTCATCTCCAAATATCATGTACATTTATTAGAATCATGATACAAAAACCATTCTATATAAACCATTACCTAAATATTCTTTACATTTATATTCCCCATTGAAATTATAGAACAACATGAAAAAATATATAATATATTTTACAATAATATCTCTAATTATATTAATTAAACAATTAGATTGGTAGTTGATACATCCCATAAAGAATGTTTTTTCTGGTATGTGAATATTTTACGGATCTAAGATGTGTTTTTGAAATCATTAACGATAAATATAAATGTGAATCTTATTATTAAATTTATTGATTAATAATTTGCTTTAATTTTGGATATGAATGATATGTTCTCCATAATTTTTATCATTGGTTAAATATTTATATTTTAGATTAAATTTATATAAATAGGTACTCTATAATTAATCATGATCTGGGGAGATGTAAGATGTTGTGAGATTTTTATTGTTTCTAAAAGAGGGTATTCCAAATTATACATTTAAATAGAATCAAAACCCTTATAGTAAAATGTTTTTTAACTAGGAATTTCATAACTTTTAAGGTCATGTAAAAAGGAAAATTTGATCATTTTAAGGTTAGTAATCCAATACCAATTCCATGACTTTTAATTTATTGTGTCTAGGACGAAGGGTCTTATAGTTTAGAAGTATATTACTAAGACATATATTAAGTATCTTAATGACATGAATATTGGAGAACAAGATATGTGTGCATAGAAATGGTTAATTGTTGGACTTACACATGAGATTCCTTTTCTACATAGGAATTACAGAATCTTAGAGTCCTATTGACATTTATTATTCATATATTGGTAATCATATAAGTGTAATAAGGATTTAATGAATCAAATATGTGAGATAATAGAGGAAATATTTGTATTACTCCAAATACATAAATGCTTATATGTTTATCTCATTTATTAGTCAAAAATAGTTTGACTAGATTTTTGATGGATATGAGGAATAGTTTGGAGTTTCTTAGATGATATTCATGGTCTAAGAAACATTTACTTGGTCGCCTAAGGACATGGATCCCCACTATCATAGGAATAGATACTAGAATATAGTATGAGTATCATATTAATTAGAGAGGGAGACCAGGTGATTCCCAATAACACTGGAAGAAATGTATATAAGGGATCACCAACAGGTGAACAAGGAAATTTTGATTTAAATTAGGAGTCCATGCAATAGCCTATAATGGAAAATTATTTTGTTGTTTTTGACCTATACATGAGGGTTATATATTGTATTTTGGGCCCTTATGTGAGTGGATTATAAGTATCCCATATATATGTATAGGGAAATGGATTTCATATGTAGTCATAAAAGGTTGTTCATTGTTATGGGTTTATATAAAATAAATTTAATTTTTAATTATATATAAATAATGATTTTAATAAGAGGTTCACCCTTTTCATATATTATATGAATATATACTAATAGAAAAGGGGGAATATACTTTAGGAATATTAATTATCATATGATATTCAAGATTTAAATTACTGGATTATGTATAAAGGTTATGTGTGTGTGCATATTTTTTCACCACTTAAGTGGTATATGCGGTCCAACCTTCCTGAAAATTTTCGATTTGAGGGAATGGAACCTCTTAAATTGTTTTTTATAGATCATAAAATGATATTTTATACTAATATAAAATTTCTGTAAATAACTTATATGAGATATAACCTCCTTTTTAGACTTATATTTGAAGTATACCTGGGTGAATTATTCTATAATGAGCCTTTTGGTAATGGTTTATAAAAAATTGTGTAATTTATTTTAATTTACTCACTGAAAATCAACAATTCCCCTAAAAATACATTCTAAAGGGACTACTAATTGTAAAAAAATATTCATCCATGAACTTGGAGACTTGTAGATTGAAAATATTCATATATTCATGGAATTATAGCCTAACCGCAACAAATGAAATGGGATCCACAAAACTGTTGGGGGATATATGAAATCCCTATATATATGTCACAACTGATGAGATACCCATAAACATTGAATAAAAAGTAAAGGGACACCCTACATTTAAACTACAAAAAACATCATGATCATAACAAATCCACACATTGTCACTAAATCTCAATGTAGGGTCTATAAAATAAAAAAAGTCACATAAAATCCATGTATTAAAAAAAGTGATGTTGGTTCACTAATATCGTAAAGAAATGAATCTTTTAACTTTTATCATTAATATACCATTTCTAGCTATAAGCACATTTTTTCTTATAATTAAACCACACATCGAAACTTATTGAGATATACCTTGATTAGTGGGAGGGGTGAATCAGGGTATGTAAATTTTCGAACTTTTATAATTTTTCATAAACAACATAAATATTTACTATAAGGTTTTCCCAGAAATTATCTAATTAATGATAATGATACAATTCTTATATCGCAATTCCTTGAATTTACTTGATATTATTTTTTATTTCTCAAACCCACATACACATGTTTATTTTCTTTCGAATTTATACAATCCCAAAGAGATAAAGCAAGGGTTTTTCTTTGGGTCACCTACACTAGGAAAATCCGAGGAGAATGAAATAATAATTGCGATTTTCAACTAAATATAATAAACTCACATTTTATAGGTTGGTCTTGACTGGGTAACTCTAAGACCTTTGGTTTGTCCCCTTATAAGGTTTAGAAATATTTCTTATCATCTCTAAGAATTATCCCTTTACTTCACCTTTATTTTTGTACTGATATAAAAATAGATTATCAAATTGAATGAAATATAAGAAAAATGATATCACACTTCTATAGTTGAACTATATCTGGGATTGCATCTTTTTTCTCTATGATATGCATCAATGTTTTGTTATGTACATATGCATGAACATATTTATCATATTCCCCTAATATTTCATGGAATTATATAATTCTATAACTTTTTTTTTGTTTTTTATAGTGTTCATAAACATTCTTCAATTTTTCTTCCCACAAGAAAAATAGAATCTGTTTATTCTTCTTCATTGGTAGAAGATAATTCAATGATCCTTTCATTATTTCACTTCAATAATACACATATATTCTTCTATTTTGTTTAATATGTAAACAAATCTCCCTCTCCCTATATTTATGTCTAATATTCACCATATCTCATAGATCCAATTCTAAAATTCTTGATTATTTATAGATATGAAAATATATTTATATTCAAGCTTCTAAAATTTCGTTTTCTCTATTTAAATTAAATGTATTCATGTTTTTTTACTATAAATATCTTCACATCCTCTAGAATTTGATGGGGAATATTTTCCAGAAATTTCATTCTAACAACCTAGTTAATCATATAATAATTTTTTTCTTATCTACTAATATGAACTAAATTGCTATATTATTTATAAAATTATCATGTAATTTTTTATCAAAAATAAAAATAATTTAATTAATCAATTTTATTAATATTTTATTGAAAAGATTAATTTCTAATTTTAATTTGATAATAATAATATCATTTTTGAACTAATCGTATCATGTGTTACATTTGATTAGTTTTTGTGATGTTTTGTAAAATACAAATTCATTAATGGATAATGAAAAATATTGATTTGTATAAAAAGACCTTTCTTTTAATAAATAAATTAATTTAAAATTTTTAGTCGGTATTGAAATTTTTTTTATTTAATGAAAGGGTAAATTATTAATATTTAATCAATATAATATTTGTTTAATCAACTTTATATTAATTTTTAATACACGTTTTCTTTTCGGATTAAAGACGAAATTTTCTTAAAAATATTGGAAAATTCATAAGCTATAATTTTTTTATTTATTTAAAATATTTCATCATATAAAATGTACTAAATTGAATTTATTTACTATATATTAGTAAATATTTATTTACCTTCATAAAACAGTTATTATTAGTCATATATTTAATATATAATCATCTTTTCTATAATATTTATCTTCTTAAAAACCTCTTATCCCACCGTGATTGCGGGGTTAATATTAAATAAAATGTTACAATTATGTGAATTTAAAATTAAAAAATTAATTCATATTTGGAATAAGAATAATTTATAATTTATAATTATTTCAACAGACTTTTTTTTCAAATGTTATGAGTGAAAATAATTAAAATTAATCATATTGATTAAAGTAAAAAATGAGAATTACCCAAAGAATATGCATTAATCCTAAATAGATAAATGAAATATAATGTTTTAAATGACCCATTTTATGGACATATTTATTCCTTATACCTTATTTTATTTGGTCGGGTGAATTATTGGAGCAACATGACATAAAAAATGTAGTTGGAATTTTCTCTTTTAAAAATTTACCTATTTCCCACTCACTCCCTTATTAATTTCCCCCACTCTCAACTTATATTTAGACCTCTAAATCAATTCTTATCATCCTAGGACATATAAAATAAATTTGAAACATCCCTCCTCATCCTGGAATCCATACATTATGTACAAATCAAAACACAGAATTCATTCTATGCAAGCCAAAATGATTGAACTGAAGAAGATGTAGCCTTCACCTATGTGTATTTTTATTTATTTATTTCTCCACTCCCTTAAATTATAATATATCATGTTTATTTAATCACCATGGTATTGTAAATACAAATATATTTTGTTTTGTTATGGTTAAAACCTAAACCTGTAGACAATTACATCAAATTTGTTACAAAATCATTATTCGTGTGTACGAAAGAGTACCACCTCGAGAAACGATGTTGATTGTTTTTTCACTCCTCTAATAGTTAGTAATAATAATGGAAAATAACTTTAATATTTTTATTTATTTTTATTATTTAATTGTACATATTTAGTTATTATATCATATATCCCATTTTTACATTTCATATCATATGAGATGCGATATCATTGCTCATGTGTATGATGGACTACCGCCTCGTGAAGTTATGTGAATCAATTTTCATTAACATATTACATGGAATGAAATTAGTGTAAATATAATAAATAAATATGATATAAATGATATAATTATTATATTAATTAAAAAATAATCTTTTTGAAAATATAATCTATCATTTACTTCTTACCATTTTAAACATGGATAAATTGATAGCATCGTTCATGGACATGTGGACTATTGCATCATCGAAGTGTTGTGGATCCTCTTTTTTCATCACCACATCACAATAATGACATATATAAGTATATATAATTAACTAATATGGTAATAATTGGAAAATTAAAATTATATAAATATATATATCTTACTCACCTTCTTTCCATAATGACCATTGAAAAAATGGGAATGTTACCAATGCGTATATATAACCTATATTTTCAATGATTATCACTTGGTTTCATTTTTCATATCCATAATTCATGGTTTATTTTAGGATTATAATTTATATATATATGATAGTTATTTCATTATCATTAATCTGTATATGTTTAAATAACAATACAATTTGACCATAGTCAACTTTCCGAAAATGTTTTTGACACATAAGACAAATATAGACAAAACATATGACTTAATTGTAATTGATTAAGTAATTTTTTATAACTAGCCAATAATATAAATAAATGTTACAACAAACATTAAAACATTTCTCAATAATCTATATAACTGACATAATTTAACTATTAACTATGTTAAAGACACATGAGGCAAGTCGGGCATAATGTAAGGGACATCATCTCAATTGCAAATCATTGAATATATTCTTGTTGTTATGAAACATTATTATTTTCTAAGTAGTATATAAAACCCTTTTAACAATTAATATCACATATATATCTATTAAATGATATTTAATTTTTTATTGTAAATTTTTAATAGTTTTTATGATTCAAGTGCTTCTCAACTGATAGGGGTGTTTCATTTAAAAATAATCTTTTAATTGTTTCCCTAAAAATATATTTCTCTTTCTTGTAAATATTTTAAAAATTATATTATTAATGATTTTATATGGACCTAAAAGTTTTATACTATATATGCATGGTATATTTTTTACATTATTTAAATTGTTTTCAAAAGAAATCATTTTATGTTTCATGCACAGAATGTTTTGATAAATGATAAAAATGGATGTTTTTTTATTATCATACAGAGTAACAATGAATTTTCTTCATTGTGATCGTTAACTCATTTATAGCTCACATTTAATGATTTATTGTTTTCATAAAATAAAAAACCTTCCCTTTATCATTTATTTTTATTGGATATTTTTTTTAACATAAAAGGGTATAATGGTATTGAAAATGGGTTTTTAAAATAAAATGGTATTTTGATATCCAAGAGTGATTTACTTATGCGTTTAAATGATTTATGATGAAAATTATGAAAAATAAAAGTATTTTAATCCTTATATACTACATACTAAATATACATGAGAAATGGATGTGCCTAGTTTGCATTGGGTCAGCATGTTACAACTTAACTCTGGGTGGCCCAGATAGAACTGGGTAAGACCATTACATCTTATCTCAGGGTGGCCTAGATAGCACTAGGTAATCCTGTTACAGCTAAACCGTTAGTGGCCTAAATAGTTATAGGAAGGCCCATAATAGCCTAAATGATGGTTTCTCTTAGAAAATGATCTAATTCATTACTCAATGATAATTTTGTAAGTAGGCCATATGGTTATTCCAATTAAATGTGTTTTGAAATAGTTAATTGTATATGATGCTCTATGTCACCTAAAGGACTTTTAATTAGTTTTTATTGGTTTTCGTGAGTTAATTTAACAAAAATGTTGTGTGTGTTTTTCATGCGAATTTTGTTGTTTCAAATTCTCATAAAACATTGAGGATAATAATAAATGTTATATGAGATTTCATGTTTTCATAGGACTAATATTTTTAAATCAATGTGTATCCTTTAATAAAAATTTTATTCTCATCCTATGCTTTTAAATGTTTTCCATAGGTTTTAATGATTGGTAAGGGAATATAATTAGTTATGTATAATGTTGTTAATATTGTTTCATGAAGTAAATATTGTTTTATTATAAAAAATAATATTATGTGATAAATAGATACTAATAGAAAGCTTCCACTTTATATTATAGGGTTTTTTCATGTATGAGTAATAGCCATTTTCTCTAAAAAAAATAACACTGGAATGATCATCAAAGTTAAAGAAATTAAATTCTCAACTAAAACTCAAGATTATGTAATGTTTAAGGCTAGGGCCTTCTATTTGGTATCAAATAATGGTCTACATTACTTTATAGTTTAGGTTAATGATAATAAATTTCTCGTGAATGATTTTACCATAGGGTTTAGTTAAAATGATATATAATTTTTGGATTTTCATCTCTCATAGACAAAACTTTTGATGATCTGAATTACATTCCCCAGTGGAAATAAGGAATATATTTTCATAAGTAACTAAGAAGAGAATATCCTACCAATTAAACATCCAAAGATGGTTGTAATTGGAAAATAATAGTTTTTTGAAGTGATTACTCATTTGACAAAAGAGATAAATAGAGGAGGTTTATATAATATAGTGGAAAATATTATACCATCAAGGAATATTTATTTTGTGGAGAATTTATTGTGTCAACATCCCCCAAAAATTTAGTAGATCATCTTACCATATTGTTGCTGAATGATGGATGAATGCACTAGAAAATATACCTGATGTCATGGTATGCACAGAACTTTAAAAGGTATCCCTTTCTGTTTATCATCATGAATTTGAATCTAATTTATGGTGGTATTTAGTTAAGAATACAATTGGAATGTATGATATTGATTCCATGGAATTAGAAATTTTCAAAGATAATTTCATTTATAAAATTTTCCCCCATGTAATTTTACTCCAAATGGAAACAAATTCCAAGAATTGAGGTGGAAATATAATGATTCTATACCTTTAAATGAATCAATCTTTACAATATAATCTAGGTATGTTCCATATGATATTCAAGACACAGATATTAAGATAAATATGTTTTTCTCATGTTTGGAACCAATTTTAAATATATAATTAGACACATTAGAATTTAAAATATAAATGAAATTGATTCATTATGATGAGAATTTTGTGTTGGGTTTTATGGAAACATATGTTCCTAGATTTGAAAATTGTAATAAAATGTCAAGGTGGAAGAATATAGAGAAACCACTAGCTAAGACATCCATGGGTGCACCCCCAAAATGTTCCAAGTGTGTAAAACCACATTTTCAAAAATGTTTGATAGGATCTGGGGAGTGTTTTTAGTTTTTTTTATTTGGTCACAATTTTCATGACTATAAAGAAAATAAACTTGAACACCAAAAGTATGGGGTCCCCTTTAGTTATCAAATGGATATGTGTTAGAGATTCAATGAGTTGGGTCATTATACTAATTCATGTTCAAAGATAGTTTCATGGGATGAAAATCATCATGTTTAGAAATAGAAAGGTTCATAAAATTAAATTTCTAAAACTATAGGTGATCATGGGCCATCTAATGAAGTAGTGAAAGGTATGTTACTTGTGTATTGGAATATTGCAAATATACTGTTTCACTCGAGATCATAAAATTAATTTTATTTATTATAAATTTTCATGTAAATATGGAATACCTCATAAGGAATGTAAGAAAGAAAATTTTGTGAACAATTATTCATTTAAGTTTTAAATAAACCATGATTTATAATAACCTTCACATTTTTATTAGTGGGGTGGTTTTTCCCAAAATTGTTTTTGAACTTCCCTTTGTTGAGTTGGATATCATTATTGGTAGGTATTGGATTTAAATTTATCTTATTATGATAGATTGATGTTCTAAGAAATTTGGGTCCACTGATTTCATTCCTTTCATAACATACCAAGAAGTATAAATATTAATTATAGATGATAGTAAAAGTTACACAACTCATATTATTGAAAATAATGGAAATTTTGAAATTATATATATTCTATTAGTAAATAAATACTTGGTTGTTTTCTAGATTGTTTTCTTGGCTTTATTTTGGTTCAGGTGGTTTATTTTACTGTTCAATTAGTACCTGATCATAAGATTATTTCTAAAAACCATTATATAATGGATCAAGTGGGGATTTTTTAAATCAGAAATCAATTGTTTTATTTATTATATAGTGTTTTTTTCAAAAAAGAACATCGCTATGGGAATCACCTTTTTTTTAAAAAATATTGTTCAATGAGTCTATTCATTTATTATATTACCCAAAATAACATCACTGTTAAAAGAATGTATCATTTTACTTAAATTGATGATTTGTTTGATCATATAAATTAAGATCTATATTTTTTAATAGTTAATTTATGGTTTGGGTACACCTAGTTAAAACTGAAGGAAGTATACATTCCAAAGACAACATTTTTAAAAAGATGTGAGAACTATGAATTTTTTTATATTAAACTGAGATTATCTAATATAGTAGCTATATTTATGGACCTTACAAATTATTTTTTCATCTGTTCTTATATAATTTATTGTTTGTGTTTATCAATTGAATTTTGTTATATTTTAATAGTCATGAGTAATATGAAAGACATGCAATGGTTGTTTTGAAAACCAGTAAAAAGAAAATTTATGGGTAGTTTAAAAAGTGTGGATTTTTTTTATAAAAAAATTCATTACATATAAATATTATTTCAAATGATGAAATAAATGTTGATCATTTTAAACTAAAAGTGTTGAAAATGGATAAGATGAAAATATCAAATATTTTTTTAGTTTTCTTGGATTACTATGTTACTATTAGTATTTTTTTGAAAATGTCTCTTGGTTGCATATCCCAAAGACTAAATTATCTAGAAAAGGAGTTAAGTTAATTCTAAAAATAATAATGTGATGATTGTTTTGGGAACTGAAAATAAGATTTTGGAATGCTTCAATATTGTCCCGGTCTTCTGGAAATGATGAAATTTTCATCTGCAGTGATGCTTCAATTAATGGAGTTTATTTTCATTAATGTATTGTTATAAGTTAATTCTATAAGCATCACGTTAGTTAAAACCTCATGAGTTCAATTAATATACACATGATTTTCAAATTTTTTTTGTTTTTTCTTTAAAAACTTTGAGGCATCATTTGTATGATGTAAGGTGTAAATTATATATTGATAAAAAATATATTTTATTATATAATCAATAAGAAATAACTGAATATGAGACATTGAATATTTATATATATATAATCAAAGATTATGATTTCAAAATTATTTTAAAAAATATAAATTTTGACATAGTGGATGACATTTTAATTGGAAATCTTATATGAAGATTAATCATTTTATGGTAGGATCATGGACCTTTGGTTAACTATTGGATGAATTTTCTCCTAGATGTTGTGGATACATTAAAAACCTCTATTTTGTATCCGGTTTCTGTATTGTTAAATATGTTATAAAGAATAAAGAGAGCTCATAATAAGGATCAATATTTTTAGGGAAACATAGAATCCATTATAAAGGGTATGTGTCCTGATTTTAATATTGACAATGATGGTGTTTTACAATTTGTAAAAATATTAATTGTGCCATTTGATAACCATTTATTGAATGAGTTGTGGACTGAATCTCATAGTTCATTGTTTCTCATTCATCCAGGCATAATTGAGATGCACATAGACATTCGATAGTTTAACTAGTGGGATCTAATTAAAAGATAATTTTTTTATAATCACTATTGAGTTTTTGACTATTAATTAGGTTAAAAGATAATTCCATTATCCAATGGGGATTCTTAAAACTTCTCCATTACTGAAGTGGAACTGAGGAAATATATAAATGGATTTCATGGTAGGATTTACATAAACTTATGACGGTAATAAGGTTAGTTGGTTATTATTAATCAATTTAATAAATCTATAAACTTACTTACCATTCAAGATACAATGTCATTAGATTAAATTTATACATATTATTTATAGGAAATTTTTTGGTTACATTGAGTGCCTCTCTCCATTATATCAGACTGTGATCCTAGGTTCACATGTAATTTTCAGAAAGGACGTCCTAACTCATAGGTTACTGAATTAAACTTTATTGCACCTTTTCATTCTCAATCTGATGGACGGTTAGAGTAATTGATTCATAATTTAGAATGTACGATTCCTTCTTACTCAATAGATTACATGGAAATTTTGGATCATCCATGCTCCATTTTATGATTTTCTTTTAAAAAATGTTTTAATTACAGTATATAGATGGCACCATTTGTGGAATTATGTAGAAAATATTGTCACAAAACTTTTTTTTATGATTTAGGAGAAAAGAAGTTAATTGGACTAGATTTGGTAGAGGAAATAGTAGAGACTGTTCAGTTTATTCCTTTACATGTGAAGATATATTTATGTATGTAGAAATGTTTTTTTAATAACTAAAGGAAATATATTTCTTTCAAGGTAGGTGGTCATTCCCTTCACAAAGATTCAATATGGATTTGTGACATTAATTTTGAAAAGAAGAGGAATATAATTTCATGGTTCATTGGACCATAGGAACTCCAAGAAAAATTTATATTAGTTTTCTACTGAGGGGACTTTCCACTGAGTTTATAGTTGGAGCACAACATATTTCATGTTCTAATGTTAATGAAATATACTGTACATCCACATCAGGTTCTCAGCCATAAATTAGTTAAGATAAAAGAGAATATTTATGATGTTGAATAGAAATTTGGGGTTATTTACTATAGATAAAATATTTTATAGAATAACGTGATTCTATAGGTTAATGTTTTATGAAAAAATATGTGGTTGAAGAGGTGACACGAGAATCTGAAACTTATATGAGTGAATGATATCCCCACTTGTTTAATAAGTGAATAAAATTAATATGAATCAATTTATAAGAGGGGAAATGAGGTAAAACCCTTGAAGATATAGAATAAATCAATTTAATATGTAATAATATGAATTATATAGTTATATTAGTTGTAATAAAATCCATTAATTTTTAATCAAAAAGAAAATTGTTTTAATTAAACATTTTCTTAATAAGTATTTAATTATAATAAAAATTTATAAATTTTGTTTTTTTAATTTTATTATATTAATTGGATTTTTTAATTATCATACCAAAATTTACTTTGGGTGAATTGTTTTGGATTTTTTTTCAAAAAATTGATTATTTTAGTGAATAGTGAAAATACCTATTTTTGTAATAATGTCATTTATTTTAAGAAATGCATTAATTTATAAGTTTAAATATATTTTAAATATTATTTCAAGTAAAATAGGTACTATTTAGTAATATTTAGAAAACCCAAATATTTCAGGATAAGAAATATATATTTTTTGTTTATGTTAGTTTTCTGGGGTTTAAAGTTGAATTTTTTCAAAAAAAACTATTTTTAAATACATAATTTATCAGCCATTAAATTAAAGAAAATAAGAAGTTATAGTGAATGTTTTAAAATAAATTTGTATAATACATATAATAAAATATTAATGAAATAATACAATGACTATTATTAGACACATAGTTAATGTAGAATCATCTTTTTCTAAAAAAATATTTTTCTTATAAACTCATTCTCTTTCTGTGATTACATGATTGATATTAAATTAAAAAATTTCTAATTATGTGAATTTAATTTAGAAAAATGTATTAAATATTTGTAATATTAATATTTTTATCTTCAAATAAGGTATATATATTTGTTACAAATGTGATTAGTGAAAATAGTTAGAATTAATCAGAACGAATATGGTAAAAATGATATTTACCTAGTGACCAAACATTAATGTTATGTTTCTAAATGACATAGAAACATTTCAAAAACCTTTTTTATGGAAATATATGGAATTCATACTTATATAATGTGTTTTTTTGAATTATTGGACCCACATTACATTGAAAAAATAATGGTGGATTCCCAATTTCAGATATTTAAAATTTTCCACTCAACTCCCTTATAAGAGGACTCACACTCTCCTCCAATATTCACACTGATAAATCAATTTTTATTAGAAAATTCCATCCCTAATCACTTATAAACATCCCCAAATACGTCTTAGGGTACTTAAGTTGGTTATAAATCTAACCAATGATTTACTTTGGTGCAAACCAAAAGCAGTCTCTTGAAAAAGAGGTAACATTCCTCCATATTAATTTGGGTTTTATATACTTCTTCACCCTTTAAAATAATATAATTCCATGATTATATAATAAAAAAGTACCCTAAATATATTTATATTTTTTATTTTATGTATAAAACCTACACCCCAACACAATTCCATAAAATGTGTTATGAAATCATCTTTCATGTGTATAGTGAACTACCACCTCACGGAATGATGTCGTTCATTTTTTCATTACCTCCAATCATGGTTGGAAATAATAATTGAAATAATTTATATATTTTATAATTATTATATTTATTTCATAATTTTTCCAATATATTAATTATATCATATACACCTTTTTACATTTCAAACCGCAGGGGATATGATAACATCACTCGTGTTTACTGTGGAATACCCCCTCACAAAGGGATATAAAGTGTTTATCAATAACATGTTACATAGATTATAATGAGGGTATCTATAATAAATATATTGTATATAAATTTAAATATTATGATATTCTATAAAAAATTATATTAATGTAAATATAATATATCATTTTCTTTTTACCATTTCACATATTGAAAAAGTGATAATCTTGTTTGTGAACATGTAGGCTACCACCACCTAGAAGTAATGTGATTCTTGTTTTTCATCACCACATCAAAACAAGGGTATATATAATTTTATTAAATAATTTTCAATCTACAATATAATAAAAATTATAGAAATATAAATGTTACTCGCCTCATTTCAATATTTATCATTGAAAAATGGGAAGGTTACTCATGCATATGTATATCCTATCATCTTCCTGACTATAAGGTTATTTAATTTTTCATAAAAATTAATAATTATTTATTTTAATATTAAAATATACCTATAAATATTACATCTATTTTATTATTAGTTTTCTATATATGTTTAAATTATGACCCATTTTTACCATAGATTGCCAATCATTGTAATTTAAGACATCTAAAAGAATATAGTAAAAACAAGTAATTAATAGTAATTTACTAGGTAATTTTATCTAAAATTTTGATAAGTGAAATAAAATTAATGAAAAACATGAAATTTATTTTTAAGTAATTTAAATAATTAACTCATTTTTATTATTTATGGAGATCAAGACACATGTGAAAAGTCAAACTCATTATAATGGCCTTCATATGAATTTTTAGTTAATTAATGGAATTATTGATGTCATACACCATTATTCTTTTAAAAGGTGTATATACATCCCCTTTGAAATTTTATTTCATGAATTTTCAATTCTCTTGATTTTTAATTTTTGTTAATTTCATTCTTTAATGGGTTTTACAATTCCTGGGTTTCCCATGTGATAGGTGGATTTTCCTGAAAAATAAAAATTAAATTTTTTTCCCTAATAATATCATTATATTACATGTACATTTCATAAAAATGGTTTAATAAATTATTTTAAATAGAAATATAATATTTATACAAGACATTACTTAGAAATTTATACTTTATTTAAATGTATTTTGAAATGAATCCTTTTTTGAGTCTTGCACAGAAAATTTTGAAAAAAAATAAAATGGGTGTTATATTGTAAATGTATGCGGAAATAATATCCTTCTTCACCATTTGGACCATTATTTTATTTATATCATAGTTTTTGATATTTCATTAATTCTTTTATGAAGAAACCTTTCTTTTTTAGGTGAATTGTTTTATTGAAAATTGTTTTTCATAAGAAAAGTCTATTATGGTAATGAAAATTGATTTTTTAAAGTGTGTTTTGATATGAAAATGTTATTTTCTTATTAGTTTAAAATAATTATGGTAAAAAATGAATGTATAAAAATGATTTATTCATTATATGTTACTTGACGACTAGGCCTGATAAATGGGTGTGGCAATATGGCACTGCGTAAGCCCTTTTCAGATAAACTTGGGTAAGCCTAGATAGATCAAAGTAATCCCATTATAGCTTATCATTGGGTGGTACATATAGCTCGAGGTAAGACCATTAAAACCTAACATGGTGTCACTTAAATATAACATTATTTGCCAATAATACCTTAATTGATGGGTGAACTGAGATTGCACTCCAAAGCATTGGGTAATGATAATATTGGAATACGGTCATATGGTTATTTCAATTCAAAGGGTTTTGATATGGTTTTATGTATACTTATATCTATGTCACCTAAATGTGTTTTAATTTTGTGAAATGGGATTTAATGATTTTATTTGAGAAAAATGGCATGTGTATGTTTTTCATGTTAAGATGATTTATTTAATATTCTCATGGAACATTGACGATAAATGTAAAAATTATATGTGTTTTTAGGTTTTCACTGGACTAACAGTTTTCTTTTATAATGTATCCCTTACTGAGATTTTTTTCTCATCCCAGAGTTTTAAATTTTTTTTGTAGTATTTATTGATTGATAAGGGAATGAAAGAAGTAATGTTTATCATCATGATGATTTTCTATAAAAGAAAATGTGATTTATTTTTAATGTTTTATAATGTAAGAAAAATGGATACTAATACTTAGTGTCCAATTTTGATAATATTGTTTTGTAATGTATGAGTTATGGCATAATTATCTAAACTTATAAACATACAAAGATCCTAAAAGTTAAACAAGTAAATTATTGACTAATACTCAATATTATTTTATGTTTATGGTCAATGACTTATACTCTCCTATATTTTTCTTCAAAGGATAATATGGTGAGATTTTTTTCATAGTTAAGAATAGAATATCCTTGAACCTTATAATTTTATTCCTTATATATTTAAATCACATTAGAATTTTTCAAAATCAATGTATAGTCTTTGGAGACTTATTCTTAATATTAAATGTATGTATTTTTTTAAAATTTTGGGCCTAATGCCTCATTTTATTATTAAGTCTAACAAAAGGCTTCTTTTGACTGGGTAGAGGTGGCCCCATTACATTGACTGAAGGCCTAGGGGAATGAAATCCCTATTTTGGCCCAAAGGGCCCTTTGGTGAATAATACTGTTGTAATACTCTAGGTGAAACATTGTCTACTATAGTACTACTTCCACTATAGTTACCTCGTGTACCTCCAATGCAATTATTTCACTACCGTTATAATTCATCCACTGATACAATAACCCATGAAATATTTCCATGCTCAGAAATGATCCTGGGTCTTTTGGATGCCATGTAGGAGCCTTGGCCACATGGGTACAGGATCGTAGGTATTAAATTTATGGTTGGCGAATCACAATAAAACCATTACATTCTATTTTAATTTTAAACATCAAAATATTTAGTCAAATGTTATGTTATACTTCACAATGTTTTAAATAATTTAATATAGAATGATGCATGGTAAAATATTAGATCAATTAGATCTGTAAAAATATTTCATTGAAGTATTATTGAAGTAATACTTTTCGAACATTGACTGAATCTCATTCATTCTTATATGGATGATTTATTAATAATATTTTATTAATAACAACACATATTTGAATTAGTTATTGGTTAATATTAACTAAAAATAGCTAATGGAATGACCCTTATGATTTTATTGGTGTTTTAAAGAGGATTTATATGATATGGTCCATTGAACCATACAAAAACACCTTGGTCATAGGGTGACAATTTCAAAATCACTAAAAAGACACTTATAAAATATAGGGAGATTAATCTTTAGAACTCAATAATTTTTATTAATTTTTATTTTAACTAGATTATACTTATGGTTTTCTAAATGACCATTCTAATTTTCTAGATAACCGTTATGGTTTTTAAAATGATTCTTACTGAAAATCAATACACCAATTGATAAATGTTACATGCTATTTAATTGACTATCTTCCCTTTAGGGATAATCCATTTTAATTTTTCACAACCATAAGATATTGACTCTTAATAAAATATTATAGTTACTCTTATGGATTCTAATTTCACTAAAAAAATATACTATATGAATAAATTTATTTATCTCTTGATTACATTAAAAACACTCCAAAAATTGTATGTATTATTAACTTCTCAACAGTAGTTACTCTTACAAATTAAAGGACTTAATTCTTGACTTTTCTGTAATTTCTAATCCACTTCCCCAATAACCATTATGTTTAAATACATTGGTTAAGTATTTGAATCTTTTAAAACAAAGAATTATGAAGTGGACATATATAAATTTATAATATTATATAGAAATCATAATCATTTATAGAAATTAAAAGACACCTCCAAACATATTTAAATTTATCAATGATTGGTTAGAGAACATATTATCTACGAACTATTATAATCCATCCCTTTTATTTTCTTGATCATGTTTATAAATACTAATCCTCATTCATAATACATTAATATTATAAGAAACTATCAACCATTTTCCATAATAATTTCTTGAATTACATTTCCACAAAGAAATCCATCTCAATAAATCTAAATCAAATTTAAAATAAATCCAATGGTAACCCGACAAAAATCTTTAATTGGATGTTAATAATTTCTACTGTTATATTTTTTGGAAACTTCATTTTAAATCCTAAAACTCCTTCACTTTATCATGATTTATTTATATCCACTTCTTTCTAAACTCCTATCATGTTTTGGGAATATTCATAGATTCATTATGAAACCTTCTCCCCCTCTTACATCAAATACAAAATATGCCTCAAATTATGATAAAATTCCACTTATCATTCTTACCATATTTTAATGATGTCAAACATCACATTATTTTATTCAAGTCCTATGTATATTCTTATTTAGGGACACCACTTGTTTGGATGATCCTTTCAAGGATTTTTTGATTGAATTTTTATCAAAATAAATTCTCCTACAAAGTTAATATTGTTTTTTCATTATAATAAGAGGGTATATGATCCACCTTTTCTATTAAACTTCGTGGAACATTATATTTACTTGTCTATTATTAACTTGTAAACAACATATAAACATGTTAAATAAAACATTATAATTTATATTTAATCTTCGAAAACATATCATAACTTTCCTCATAGTGGCAAAACATTTGATGAGTGTCCATATAAATTATTAAAAATCCATCAATAAATACTCTAGTCTTACTAAGTCCAAAAATAATTTATGAAACAAGTGGTTATATTAATAGAATAATTTTTATCCATTTTACTCACCTACTTAACACGACCCCATGTAGTCACACTTCACTGATTTTACAAATGACATCCTCATATAAACTCTCCTAAAATTTAATAAAACCAAAGGTGAATAATCATTAATTACATAATGTGTTAATAGTGAAATAATTCATTTTTTATATCAATTTTAAAATCTAAACACGATACCAATTATTAAAAATTGATTAATTCCACTTTTTTATTATTGATATTCAATCGCTAGATACTGTAGTATTAATATAAATAAATACTATATTGAATAGATTTTTTCACACACAATAATGAAATAAAATAAATTAGTGATTCAATTTATTTATATGAAACATTACAAATAAGGTATATAATAACATAAATTACATACTATGGATGATTACATCCCATTAAAACATATAAATTAATAGGATAAATTAAAAATAATTGAATTATTTCTCTAAAATTAAGAAATTCATTGGATTATCTTCACTCGTGAGAATTATTATTACTATATCTAAACCAATAATGAGAATTACGATTATAAATGGAGAAATAATTATCCTAAATGAGGAATGAGGTGTGTAAAATAATAATTGAGAACTGGAAAATTGTTTTTAGAAAGTGTATATATAGGAATGGAAATTGGGATTTATAAATATGGTCATTATAAATATATTTTTGGATTTTGTTTCATTTTATATTAATCTATAAAATATTTATACCTAAATTTTTTATTATTAACAATAATTTCATATAATATATTTTAGTAATAATTAATAATGAAAAAAATATAATATATATCTAAAATAATTTATTATAACAAATATGTGTTATGATATTACTATTAAAGAATGACATGTAGTAATTTTTTTGAATCCAATAGATTGATATATTAAATTATAAGAAAACAAATAGATACGTTAAATTATAATTGTTTTATGATAATTTAATATAAAAAAGAATAATTTTAAAATATATACAATTTTTTTAAAGTGTTTTGAATTTTTATCTTAATAAAACAAATCAAAAATAAAGAATTATTTTTACTAGAAATATACAAAATGAAATAAATTAAAACTCATCTCATAGTTATTACTCGGCATCTATAATTAAAAATTATATTTATGATTGAAAATACTATTTTTCTAAAAATTGTTGTTATATAATATGATTTTTTATTTTAAGAATCAAAATATATTATGTTTAAAAGATGATAAAATATATTTTTCAAAAAATCCTTATATTAGGACGAAATATTGATATTTTTATGAAATAATTCATTTTTAGGAAAATAGTAAAAAACTCTATTTTTACAATTATAGTTTCATTAATGGAAGAATTAAAATATAACCATGAATTAAAAATTTATAAACCTTTTATATTCATCAAATATAGTGAATATTCAAAAAAATACATTTGAAAATATTATATTTCATTAAGAAAATTTATATGATGTATTAGAACTGAATTTAGACATTTATAATTTTAGATTTAATTTTTTTCATTTTATAAATTATATAAATGAAAATGGATTCAATATTTTGAATCATATGATGAAACTTATTTAATAAGTTCCATTATATTTTCTATAAAAAATTAATTAGTTGTATATTAGTTTCCTCTATAAATGTAAAAATGGTAAAAGGTTAAAAGAAATGGTAATAGTTATAAATGAATGTTTAAAACAACCATCAAAAGGAGTTGTTTTGATCTTGATCAACCAAAAAAATCCCACTATACAATTTTTTACAATTGTGTAGCCACATTCAATTGATAGTGAAATGAATATAATATAATTTTAGGTGTATTTACAAAATTTCCACTTTCTTACTTATGAAAATTTACTTCCACCACAACTTGGAAAGCCCATTAGAAAATTTATTTACTCTTTAAACTCCTCAAAAATTTCTCCATGAAATTCATATCCATTTCCTAGAGGTTTTTTTCTCCTAAAAACATGACCCATGAATGCATTAATAAAAATTAAATATAATTTATTCCATGTAGTAATGTAAGATTCCAAAATAACTATTTTTCATTTATATGCCTTTAAGACTTGTTATTTTAAAAAATGATCTACTATAAAATCCTAAAATAATAACATTATTTTTATTGGAATACATAATTGTAATTATATTGATGGAACATTGATTATATACTCCCCTCTAAACAATTAATAATATGAGAACAACATTAATGATATTTGTGGACCACCATCTCTAAGGGAGACATGTTCTATTTTTTATAACTATATATAATTACTAGCAATAAAATTTATTTAAGAAAAAAATAATATTTTTAATAATATTTAGATTATGAAAATATAAATACAATTTATTCTATCTTTTAATAATATTTAAAATGGAAGTGTTGTATGTGTGTTTGTGTGGTCAACCGCACCCATAAAGAGACATGTAAAATTTTTCATCACCTGCCTACATAGATTGGATGAAAATATATTTTTTGAATTTTAATGAAATTAATGATTACTAAATTTCAGGAATATGGTTCTGATTTTTTTAATAGAAACTGACAATATTTATATTTTAATATTTTAATATAGGTAAATTACCGAAAATATATTCATCATTTTTCCTATTCTTACACGCCTTTCCAAAAGTTTCCATTATGTGAAAACGGGGATGAATAAATCATTATAATACAATTTAAATATCTTTTATAATTTTATAATGATGAACATTATTTCAAATAATGTTTTAGACATTGTTATGACAAACAATTCATGGAACAATCAAAATTACAAACATATGAGGTTGTAAATAATCATTAAAGAAAGTATAGTAAATGATTATATTTTAATATTATTAAAAGTAATAAAAATTTATAATATTTATAAATAAATTATTAATAACTATATGTATATTTTAAAAATTGTTAACGACCTTCTGTGAAATATATGAAAAAATTAAAGCGTTTCTTCTCACTTTTATTTTTTAATGAGAAATTCCATATCCACCACTTATTTTATTTTATTTGTGTGTATACGATAATAATGGATTTATTTTTAATGTAATAATCATTCTATTAAATTTATTCTTAAATTTATATAATTATCTACTATTAAGGGGTTTTTATTTGAAATGTTATGATGTTATAAGGGTTATTTCAAAATAAATTTTCAAATTGAGATTATTATTAATGAATATTATTTGTTTCAAATCGCGTGATCAACAAATCTAAAACCTCAACCATTTTATTATCCTTTGATTAATATTGGTGTTTTTTATTTCCACTATCAATGTTATTTCTTTTGGTAAAAAATTTATATGAGGTGGTTCTTGTTAGAAAAACAGATACACCCGCTACTTTTTTTGTCAAGATTCTTCCACCTCTAAATCCATATTCATTTAATGATTTCTTGAATATCTTTATCAATTATTCATTGATTTATTAGGGTATTTCTCTATAAATTGTAATTTTTTTAAATAAATTCAACATTCATTATTTTATTGTTTTCTATACTTATCATTTTGATAAAAGAATACCTTTTTACCGTTTTATTTTAGAACACTTTATTTAAAAATAATAAGTGTTCTTATTTATGAATAATCACTTAATTTTTTTAAATCGGTTTCTAATTTATTTAAATTATTATAGGTTTTTAAATTAAAAGGAAATATTTTTATATTTCTTAAGTGTAATATTTTAATTTTTAAAATTAATTAATGATTTAAAAATTGATTTTGAAGAATTTTATTTTTTAAAAATAAATCATATGTGTTTCTATGTCTTCTCAAACAATGTTTTTAAATAGTATATCTTCTATTAAAATTTTTAAAACCATTTTTGGTTTATATGGTATATTTAATAATGATTTATGAAGCTAAAATTATTTCCTTGTAAATAATCATGAGTTTCAAAAAATGATATATCTTCTATTTTTTTAAAGTGATTTATGGAATAATCATAATTATATTTTTTCCACCAACATTATCATACTTAAATGTTATTTATTTTAAAATTTGGATTTATTCTTATGACACAATCCACGCTATTCTTTTGTATTCCTTATGAATATAAGTTTTATGTATGTTGTTATGAAATGAATTTCCTTCCACTGTGTTAATTAAGAAGTTGTGAAATGATGAATGCTTTTATTATCATGTCACACAATTATTAACATTTTTCATTATGTCAGGTGATATAATGAAATTATATATCCTTATAAATAATTATTTAATAATATATCCTTTGGGATCCAAAGGGTACACATGAGGTTATCTAATGCCCAAGACTATAAGGGTGGTTATCTCAATACCATGGGTATGTGATAGGCTATCTAAAGGCCAAGGGTATATGGGTGGTATGAAAAATCTAATGCATTCATGGGTGGTAATCACCAGCCCTATATGGTGTAATGGTGGTTATCCCAGGCCTACTATGTGATAATTATCTTGTTGGGTATCATTGAAATATGATATCTATGATTATGTTTATAACATGATATTATTCTTATGTTTTTATAAATACATTTTACTGTTACAACTTAATATTGTTTGATATTATGCGCTCTTATGACTCATGTATTATATTATTCAAATGAATTATTTTGTACCTCGGGATTTTATATTTTTGTCTTTGGGTATGACATTGTTGGCATTGAGAGTTTATAAAGGAAATTATTTCATATCCTTTTGATTTTTCCATAATCCTTTTTTAACAATCTTGATTTATGGTAACTGATCTTTTTTGTTAGACACATATCCTTATGCATTAAAATATATATTATTATCTTTTCTTAAGATTTTTATTATTTATTGTCACATTTAATGATCATGATTATGATCTCATACCCAAAAGTATATATTAGACACACTTTTCATTATCAATTGATATCTTTAATGTTTTCCTTTACTAAGAATTTGAGCTAACCGGTTTTTATATTACATCTATATTTTTTTGATGAAGATTATAACCTCAAAAATTCCTTTAGGGGGATCTATTATGGTATGGTTAAGAAAATTAATCAAAATAATATTTCTATATAGAAAATTCCTAAAGACATGAAACCATTCAGTTCTTAGTATTATACTATTATTGGGAGATTTAATGATAAATTAATGTCAAATATATTAAAATTTATATTGATCCATCTCTATTGGAATTCAATCTGGTTAAAATGTTTGTGTTTTTATAATTGGACCTAATTGTGGGGATTTGGGTTGACTCAGTTATATCAAATAATGATTTAGTTATTTTAGTTTATTATGAATAAACAAATTTAGTGAGAACATTAGGTACAATACAATGTATAGAGTAATATTATAATTTTTTGTAAAATATATATTGGTTTGTATTCATTTAATTTAATCCCTATCTAGATATAAATAATTAGATGTATGATTTGGCTCATATTCTACATGGGGTAATAACACTGAAAAAGTTTGGTTGGGTGTTAACTTGATCGTCAATCTGTGTATAACAAGTGGACCTAACTACACGTCTGGTTTTATAATCTTGGTGTATATGATTTGGTTAATTAAAATTCTTTTTTTGAACATTTATGTGGGATTCAAATTATTTAGGCTATAAAACCTATTAGAAAATAACCATAATTAAACTAGATTAATGTTTAGATATTTATATGTTATGTTATGAACATCATTTATGAGTTACTACTTCTAAGTTTATAGTTTTTTTATTTATAAATTTAATTACATAATTATTCATTTTATTCAACTTTCATTTACTTATATAATAACAAGAAGAAGTATAAATCACGATAATAATAGATTTGATGGAAAATATAGATATTTATTGAATGCAAAAAATAATAAAAAGAAGAATTTTCATAGATGTTATGGGTATATGACCTTGTAGTAAATAAGATTCAATTTTTTCATTATAATAATATGGGGGGAGGCACCTGACGAAACATACCAAATAAACAATAAGATATTTTATTTATAGAAAATGAGGTCAAGGAGCAACTGATTTTGGAGAAAAAAATGAAGAGTTTACTTGAGGTGAATAAAGTTCATCCTAAAGTACCACTAAAAGTTTATTGTCAAAAAATATGTGAATTGATTTCTTATAACATTATATTTCTAAATCAATGGGATAACAGTGATTATATGCATTGAAAGCCACATTGAAAATGTTAATAAGGAAGGTAATATACTAAGATAATTGCTAAAGTAGACCATTATATATATGTTGAACTTATCCAATAATCTAGAATTAAATATTTTTCTTGGATATTGATTGTAGGAACCCTATTATGTCTTTGAATTTTTAGAAGAGAATTAAATCACCACCCTAATGATCTTGTTATCCAATAAGTGTTTATTTGTGTGGTTATAGTATTCTAATTTAATGATTGGGTGACTGTTCCTTATGAAAATATTTTTTTATTCAATTTTATGTGATTTATTAAATCGAATTGACCATCTCCAAAGACACCATATTTATTACCAAAATAGGAAAATCACATTTCAAATTTCAAATAAAGCTATGATCACTTATCGATACATGGATAACTATCAAATCTCTTATGAATCTATTTATATTATGTGATTCATGATATACATTCATTAGTGATGTTTGGTAAAAAATATTGGAAATTAATTTAACGATATATAGAATACTATTCTAAGGAAAATATATTTTTATCATGTTGGTAAGGATGATATATCTAAAAAAATTATATCTTGAGCCATGTCTATTTTTATTCATCCATATATATTTTTAATATTATGTGATAACTAAAGTTGGATGGATATAATCTATTTAAATGAGGAATGTAGAACCCTAAGACACTAGTATAAGTTAAAAAATAATAATTTGTTAAATTTCATAACTCAAATGAAATATAGAACGAAAACAAATTGTGAAAAAATTTCTTTAGAGGAAACATTACAATGAAATTATATAAAGTCATTTATTACATAATATAGTCAACCACATCAAATAAATGTTCCTAAATTAAATTGGTATGATAAAACTAAATTAATAGCATCTTCAAAATTAGAAAATCAATTAGATTATCATCATACTTGGGAATCACCATTATCATAACTAAACCTAGAATAATAAATAATTTTATAAAATGGTGAAATAATTCTCCAAAATAAATAATGAGAGGTGTAACATAAAATGTGAAAATAGAATGAATAATTTTAGTAAATTGATATGTTCGAAGGAAATTTTGGCCTTAAAAATAAGGTTGTTGGAAATATGTTAATTTCATATACATGTATCCAATATGAATACCTATGTTCTGTTTTTTTAATGAAAACATAGAAAATATATTTTAAAAATAATAAATAAACACAAAAATCTAATATTTAATTAAAATATTTTAAAAAATATTTAAATGATTTAAAATATCAGTATTAAAGAATGATATGATAAAATTTAAATAATTTCTTTTAAAGCTGATAAAATTATAATGTAAATGATTACAATATATATAGATAATTTTATAATATTTTGGTTTAGATCATTTAATATAAAATTGATATTTCTCTACAAAAACTAATTTCAAAATAATTTTGTATTATTATTATAATAAAATAAATCAATAAAAAATAATTATTTTTATCGATAATATACCCATGTAAATAAATTGACAGGCATCCCATTATTATTACATGGAAAATAGTTAGAATAATTATATTTTAATCACGAATATGTATTTTACCCAAAAATTTACATTGGTTGGTATGGATTTTTATTTCAAGAAACTATGTATATTATAGTAAATTGATTATAAAGTATATAATTTTTATTTATATTATATTAATACAAATATAATTGAACCTTCATAATAAATATGAATTTGATTTTTAATATTAGAAAAAGTATGCTTCTTATAAAAAAATTCATTAGGTTTTTTTCCATTTAAAAATAAAATTTCTAAATTATTGAACATACATTTTAAGAAATTAAGCTAATTTTTTTTATACCAATATTTTATTAGGATATCATTTTGGGATTTTTCAAAACATTGGGTTTTTTTGTCAGTAATACTAAAAATAGTTTTAAGGAATACTATATCATTCAAAAAATAATTAGGATACAATCTTGAATTGAAAACTTATCAAACAATTTCCCAAATATAATATTATTTTAATAATTATAAATATACATTTTCAAAAATATTTTTTATTTATAAATGTATATTTTTAACATTCTATAACTTACATTATAAATTTATGAAAAGTTTATCATAATGCATTATAAATTTAATATCATATAATTATTTTTGACTAATTTAATAAATTGAATCCCTTAAAATTTATTACATATTCATAATAGTAATTTATAATAATGAAATAATTCTAATTACATTTCAAGGTATAAAAAAAATATACTTTGGTAAAAATGTGTCATCGAGGTAAATATAAAAATGGTAAAATGATTAAAAAGAGCATAAGACACATCAAGCACACTGATAACATTCTTAAAATGAGTTTTTTAATTCTTTTTTTTACCAAAAATCATTATATATCCATTATTGTTAAAATAAGTATCCATATACCTCTAAAATTGACAATATAATATTACAAAGTTATGGGTATTTACAATTGTGCTACTCTCCTCACTAAAAAATTGATACGTTCACCACCCCTCTACATAAACTATAAAAATTATATTTACACATGAACCAATTCCAAAGTACCTCCCCCTCATTTATATCCAAGTTATTTATCCTCTTTTCTCCAAAAAATACCACCACCTAATGTGTTATTCAAAATTGAAAAGTTGTTATTCTATTTAGTAAAGGGAAATTATCAAATCGTACACTCTTATTTATTGATTTTAATGTATTAATCTTATCCAAAATTTTCTAATTATACACAAAAATTATAAAATTTATATCATTATTATATTTTTTCGTATATTGATTTAATACCCATTATATACTCTTTCTGTAAAACTCAAAAAATGAGTTCGTCGTTTTTGTTCTATGTAGGCAATCGTATCCAAGGGAGACATGTTTAAATTTTCATAACCACCATACATGGATGATTAAAATGAGTTATTTAATTAATAAATATGATATTTATAACGTTATTAATAATATTAATAGATATATTAACATCTACCTTATTTTGGCTATTTGGAAAATGAATGTGTCATCCGTGTGCATGAGCATACTACCCCCTCCACAGAGAAATGTGTCATGTTTCACATCACCATTCTATGAGTTTATTTGTTCATAATATTTTATTAATATATATGATAATAGTGATTAATATATTATATTTATATGGTAATGACATTATTATAAAAAAATAAGGATGGTTATAATTTAATTTGTTTATAATAGTAGATTACCTAAAGAATGTTCATTATGTCCCCTATTCTTGTGAACCATTCACATAGCTTCCATTAAGTGAACATGTGGATGAATAAATAATTGAAAGAAATTATTTATATATATTTTTTATAATATCATATTTATGATCTTGGTTTCATATAATGGTTTTCTATATTTTCATTACAAAACATGCACAATCAATCGAAATTAAAAACATTCGATGATTAAAAACATTAATTAACTAAAAAATGTGTATTAAATTATTATTAATTAAAAATATAAAAGGCAATATATTTATAAATTTATATATATAATGATCTAAAATAAGTTATCATTGTTTTCATTTTAATCATACAAGAGGGTAAATATCATTCTTGAAAGTTAGGATAAAAAGTAAGGGTTTCTCATCTCACTTTTATTTATTTGAGGCATATGCCATATTAACCACTAATTTTATTTGGTTATGTATATACTACCCATGTACCTATTACTAATATAATTTTTACTCAATTTAAGGGTTTCATAAATCCATATTAATCTCTACCTTTAAAGAGTTCTTTATTTTAAAGGTAGAGAAGTTTTAAGGGTTTATTTGAAATCTCATTTATAAATCAAGATCTTTATGAATAAATATTCCTTTGGATAAAAATTATTTTACAATTTCCTCTAAAATTATTAATTTTTTTCTCCTATTTTTAATATTTTTTTTACATTTCCCCAAAAAAAATCATTTTTACACATAAATTAATTACATAATTTAGAATTTTTGATAGAAATAAACACCACCTCTTATTATAGTCAAGAATATTTCTCCTCTATGTCCATATTTTATAAAAGATTATATGGATGTCCTTATTTTTTTCAATAATTTTTTTTGGTTATTTTATAATATTTTACCATTCAATATTTTTTATTGTACTCTTTTAAATTTCTCCCCACATTTCATTTTTGTTAATTTATCCCTTTTTAACATTTTCAATGTGAACACATTCTTTTGATTTCTTGAGCATTCTTTTTTATGGTTCATCCATTTAATGTTTTAAAATTTTTCTCCAATTGATTTTATTTTTTATTTTTAAACATTAATGAAATATTTTTTATATTTCCCAAAATATAAATTTTTATTTTAAAAATAAATTCCAGTTTAAATATGTATTTTAGAGTCTTGTGTTTTAATGAAAGAATACATATGTTTTCTGATGTATTCTCAAAGGAATTATTTGAAATAATCCTTATAATAAATACAATTATAACTAAAAACATATTTCTATTTAAAGTATAATTTTTAAAAACATTTATCAATATCAAATTATTTAATTTTAATGAAAACACATTTAAGTATTTCATGCTTTATAAAAAGGAATACTACTTTTTTTATTTAAATGTCATTCATCAAATATTATATAAAGTTTTTTTTATTTAAGTCAAAATATTTTGATGTTATTTATGTTAAAATATGTATATATTTTTATTACATCATCCATATTCCTTTACTAGATGGATTATGAAGATACATTTTTAATTTTTTTTTCATGAAACCTATATCTTTTTTATGATTAAATGATGCAATAATTCATAATCCTTTAGAAAAATTATAAATAATATTCATTATATTATTAGGGAGATTTAAATTAAAAATTCCTAGAAATAATTAATGAATATTATGTATCATGATCTCAAAATAGTATATGAGAGGTCATTCAAATACCATGGGTATATTGCAGGTTATCCCAACACCAAGGGTATATGGGAGGTCATTTCATTACCAATGGTATATGTGTTTTAAGCTCGATCCCAAGGGTACAAGGATGGTACTACCTAACCAATATATTACACCATTTCACGGCCTAATAATATTATCTGACGAATATTTTTGTGGGAATATTTGACATATGATCTCTATTATTATGATTATACCACACACATTGGTCATATTATTATAAATATATTGTAGTCTCATGGATTGAGTTTTCTTAATGATCAAAAATCTTATTAATCATTTCTTATGTTATACTAATTTTTTCCCATGAATTTTGATTTTATATTTATGTCCTTGGGTATGTATATCTTGGCAATGAACCATGTAAATTATTTTTTATTCTAATGTTTATTTCATAATTCTATTTTTTGAAATGTGATCATTTTATGTTGACTCCTGATATACATTATGCTCATATTTTTATGAATTTATTTATAATTAATGATTCATTTTTTGGATATTATTAACAATGATATGTTCATAGACTTGGATTATGATCTCATTCCATTATGTTTATCTTATTTCTACATAGGTTCATTAATTATTATATTTTATGTTTTCCCTTACAGAGCATCTAAACTACCACCATCATTATTAATCTATTTTCTAGGTTATGAAGTTCAATATAACCTAAAATATATCTTGAAGGGGTTCAATTATGGTGAAATAATGAATAATTTTTTTACAATAATATTTTTATGTTTCTAATATCCAATGAAACTAAATCTTTCTACTCATGGAATTATTATATTATTATGAGTTATGTTGTTTAATTCAGGTGAAATAAATGGAATTTTAGCTTGATTTATATCAAATGAAAATAAATCCAGTTTTAAAGTATGTGTTTTATCAATAGGCTCGAAAATCCAGGTTTGGACCACATTAAGAATTTACTACATTCTTAAAATGGTGTTTTTCTGTGGTTAATTGGGATTCCACCTTTCAATATTTATCATAAAACACCAATTGACTTTTTTAAATTCGTCACTAAATATATAATTATTTTTTATCAGAAATATCTTACACTTATAAACTTTTTATGTCATAGACATTAAAAGATGATATCCCATGATAGATTTAAAAAATAAGTTGTGAATAATCTTTTTTTGGTGTTATTCCATCAA
Organism: Viscum album; assembly: GCA_963277665.1. Taxonomy (NCBI): domain Eukaryota; kingdom Viridiplantae; phylum Streptophyta; class Magnoliopsida; order Santalales; family Viscaceae; genus Viscum; species Viscum album. Next base: position 139,192,516 of record OY728131.1, read on the forward strand.
AGAATCTTATTCGAAAATTATGATTTGATACCAATTTTCAATTTCCAATATGTTATCTTACCACAGAAATTTCAACCAAACCATAAAAAAAATAATACTTCTTACATCAGTTATTGGTTCAATATTTACTCAAGTACATTGTAAGGCCCCATCCTTAAAGATTATATATTCCTAAATTTAGTTAATAATTTACATTGAGGATCTATTCAGGTTTAGAGTTACAGAGAATTAGTCTATAACTATTACATTAAATCTCAAATATTACAATGTTGACACTTCTACTCTAACCATTTTTTCACATTAATAAAACTCCTTAAATAAATCAAGAAATTTATTTCTTTGTGCAAATCATCTTGAATTATTCCATTCCCTTAACCATCCTTATACATAGGGAAAGCAGTTCAAAAAAATTGTATGAGCATAAAAACATTAGAAAGGGTTATAAAAAAAGTAATGAAAAAATTAGTGCATCAACACAATCAAATCAACAATATAATACTTTTCAATCGTAAACATAAGCTCTTAACATACCTCACAAAAGTATAAGAATTATGAATAACTCCATTAAATCACAAATCATAAAGGTAACTAGCTGAAAACATAACATATTTAAATTGTAGCTTTCACAGCTACATAGAGACTTGTGTTGGAATACTCGTCACAATATATTCCCTAAATCTATTAGGAGAAACATTAACATTTACCTTTGTCACATTTTACAATGCATTGGAGAGCAATCTCGGGCTCACCCGCCCTTGGTTTATCACAGAATCACCCATATATGTAAAACATTACGAATAAAAATAACATATTAATAACACATAACAAATGAATAAAGGAATGATTACATTTCCACATTTCAATTACAATATATAAGTTCAATATATTGACATAATTAATGCCTTATCAAACTATTTTCAAAACCATTTAAAACATCTAACAACGATATTTTTGAATCAAAGTGACCAATATAACATTGAATCTATGGAAATAAATTTTAATTTCCAAACATCCATTTAAATATAATTAAATCCTTAAATCCATTTTTAAAGCATGGAAATTAATGTGAATTATTTAAATAAATAACTCTTTAAAATATTTAAAATGATATTTTTGTTAAATAGTTCTGATGAAAATGAGAGATGCTTAGTTACAAATAATTGAAGAAAAACTATAATCTAAGAATAAAATATAGTGAGAATAAGGATATTAATGGTATTATATATGAAATGTAAATATATACACCATATAAAAGTAAATTGGTGTATAACAGCAAATAATTCTCAATGGAATGTAAATTGTATCTTTGTACCTTGAAAAGATCATATCCTTAGATTAAGGAAACAGAAATAACCTAATTATGTGTGATAAATTTGAATAAAAAAAATATACGTGAATATTAAAATTAAAAAAATCATATTTCATTCAATCGTATTCATGTCAGGACATAATCTAGATGAATAAGTTTAACCCAATAAATTGAAATTTGGTTAAGAAGTACTGTTACATAAATTCGAAAACATAAAGACGTCACATTCAAATTAATAAAATGGGTTAATGGGAAAGAGAAGGGTATATAATCACTAATACATAAATTATACATAAATTAGGATACATAAGAACATATCCCAACATAGGAAAATGGAAATTAAAATACATATCATAAAATAAGTCGTTGACTTGAACAGGAGAGTGAATGGTTCCCTTACCGATTTGGTAACTTATGAAACATAAACCACATTAAAGAAGGAACATAAATTGAAGTTGTAAATATTCATAAATTAAATTATATTAAAAAATTAATACAATCATGGGAAGTACATACACCACACAGATGAAAATAATAGCCAATATAGCAAGAATCTCACGGGAATAAAAATTGAGATGAAAACCCCTTACCACAAGTCTTACTTATCTTGTAGGTTCCTTATTAATCCTAAATAATAAATATATGATAATTTATACTTTCTTCATAACCTTTTTATGTTTTATTATTCCTTTTATATCACTTATTATCATATAATAAAAATTTCAATATTATTTTATTTAATTTCGGCCGGTTTGTCGATATTGGGTACTTGGGTCGAAAATGAACTTGATATAATTACAAATTGTCCGTGTGGTAAAAATTTAATTATCTAAAAAATTATATTAATGATTTAGATATAATATTTATCATGTTAATATATAGTATATATATGTATTTATATTAGTATATAACATTTGGAGGTAGGAAATGAAATGCACCGTTCATGGAGATGGTAAGTCGTAAGAATGCATGAATGTTACTTCCATATATGTTTCATATTTAATGGAATGAAAATATAGTGATACATAGGTATATTATTATTCCAATATAATATAATATTTTATATACTTTACATAAGTTTAATAACACCATCCATTATACATTCCATGTATAGAATTAACGATTCATTTAACTTTGGGGGGGGGGGTGGTAGTCTGCACTTCGTCAAATGAAATTATCGTATTTCGCAATTATAGAAACCATAAAGGTATGAATTAAATGAAAAATATAGAAGAATTGACACAATATAAATATAATATATATCAAATATAAATATAGTTCCATCAAAATTTCCAATATGAGAGGTGTTAGGAGATAATCAAACAATCATCCTTTTGTGAGACAGTAGTTCACCGTCCATAGAAATAGTATGTTCTAAATCCATTAGATGGAGGTGTGTGTAAGTGTAGTTAGAATCATTCACAGATCAAAAAACCATTATATCGAGGATACAATTTCATTTATGTAAAATTATTATAATAATATTATAGGGAGTTATTATGTAAACTAAAAGAAGATAACTTGAGGGAAGATGTTACCTTTAAATCAGGTACCTCCATTTTGTTTGAAACAAAAGGATATTTTGAAATGCCTTCTAACTAAGGTACGGAGTCTAAGTAGAAGATAGGAATGTTGGGAACTTATTTGTGCAGAGGATGGATGAGCCATGTGGGCTTTAGAGGTGTGAGTAATGGTTAGAGTTGATGGGTTTTTATAAGGGGGAAGATGGGCCCTCTAGGAATGTCTGAAAATATTTTATTATTATAAACTGAATATAAATTTCAAAAGGTTCCCAACACATTTAATTTAAATATAATTTCAAAATAATTGTAAATCCTCTCATACAATTGTTTTTAGACAAGTATAGTGCATAAAATCAACCTTATCTCTTAGCTTTAACCTATATTTATCTAATGTAACTATTTCTATGTCCTCTTGTATATTCATACAATATGGTTAATATATTTACAATAAAATTACAAGAGACAAAAAAATGTATCTTTAATGACAACATTTACATCATATATTTCATTTTGAAGAATCTTATATCTTTAGGACTATTTTATCATTTAATAAATTATTGATTTATTTAAAAACTAATTTTTTAACATTTATAAACTATTCATATCAAGACATTAAAATAAATCTATGATACCATGATCCTTTAGAAAAAATACATAGATTAAAATATAAAAACTTATAATCATCCATAAAATTTATTTTATTGAATAAAAAGATTCAAAATAAATTTAATTTAATATTTATATTCTCAATTATTTAAAACATTCATTAATGAGGTAATCATTACATCACCATTGTGTCATAACTAAATTTATTTTTATGATGTCGAAAAATTATAAATGAAATATCATGATGTAGGAAATATTTTTATCTTTATAAATAATATTTATATTTGAAAATATAAATTATATAACCCATAATAAAAATTGTTTTTATGTGATATTTGTTTATGTTACATTTTCCATAACATTAAATTGATTTTTATAAAGTGTCATTTTCACTTAGAAGTGGCTCCATGGGGTCCAAAAATCGACCCATGTATCTACATGTTTAGAAATGTATAAGAAAATAGGATTAGGACACATGTTAGGGTAGTTTAATCTTATTATAATATTATTTGGTACACTGATTTACTAGATTTACCCTTTAGCCATTATAAGTAAAATATTAACTAGAGTTACTATTCATGATGTTTAAAAATAAAAGATACCTATTTACAAAATTTGGTCTTATTGATTCCAAATTTGGAATCTATTATTACAAATTTGAAACACAAAAGTTGCCGAATTTTATTTATAATTATTTCACATTGGCAAAATAAAAAACATGCTTTTATAAAATAATAGACATCAAAAGATTGACACCTGTTTATGTTCAATTTCAAAGTAAAATTATTCCCAATAACCAAAATTGGATTAAATGGTAAATATATAATCTAATTAAACATTAAAACCATTTAAAATGATTATCATATCATATAAATAAATTAGATTAAATGGTAGTTTTGAATAAAAATGTAGTATTTTCCACTATTCATTAATAAATAATCATTTTTAGAAAAATACAAAAATTTCATTCAATGTAAATATTGATGTCCCGATTCTAAAATATAATTTTATTTACTCAATTATAACATATAAAAGTGAAAAAATATTAAAATGTTTATTCAATCAAAAGTCGGTAAATCGGCCTTTTAAAGAATAATATAGTATTTAATCACAAAATTGGATTCATTCACATTTTAAGCCTCTAACATATATTGGGTAAATGTAAAAAAAATTAACAAAAATGTGTAATCATAATGTAGTTAGTTCTGTTCATTCCCTTCATTACAATTATTATGTGTTAACTACCATTTAAATTAATAATAATATTATATTATTTTTCTGTATAACTTAACGTTGTGTGAAACTTAAGATTTCAAAGAGACCCGTTGTAATGGGTTGAGTTCGTTAAAAAAAATATCATCCATTATAAATTAAAATTAATATTTAATTTAAAAATATTAATAAATATGAAAATGACATATTCTTTATTATCTTGGGATGTCACATCCTTCCCCATTTTGGGAATTGCATCCTAGCAATATTAAAATTGGGAATGGAAACATCAAAGGAAGTCCCCCATCAAAAAAGTAGATAATACAACTATCACTTCAAAAGAAATAAATAGAAGTACAAATGTCGCCTGAGATATCCCATAATAGTATTCCATGTAGGAAAACATGGACATGGAAAAGAAAAAACCATCATGTTCTGATGGAATGTGGTAGAAAACATTATTTGGTGAAAGTTAACCACCATGAAAATGACAATGTTTTGATGGGTTAAACGGTCATTAGTTTCCCAATAGGAATAGTTAATGGACAATATTCTTTAATTTTAATTACCATTTTATAAATTTGGATAATATATTTAAGAAATTGACTAATGACATAAGTAAATGTTTATAATTTTCAAGTTGAGTTTCATTCATCAATATGTTTCGACTAAAAACTCATCTTTTCTCCAAACGATGAGTGTTCAAGATGACTTGGATACACCTAAAGTGCTACAATAAACTTCTCGACGATATAATGATCCCAAAAAGATGATCCATATATTTCCCATGTCATTAGAAATTAGCCAAAACCAAAAAGTATTGTACGAGGTCAGATAATCTCCAAATATTATAACACTACATAAAAAGAAATGATACTCTACATCTACAAAATTCGACCAAAATACCCTCAATTCAAAAAATACCATTCAATAAACTATTATCCTTATAATTATTCTATGTAATCAAATCTATGATTGAAACATAATATTCAGAAGGATCTAATCACATAGTCTTCCACAAAAATGTTAACATTTATCTCAAAATAACATTGGATACTCTTAAAGTCTCATACTTAAAAGTAATTAACCTAATGAAATATTCTCTATTATAGGTTAAGCATTTCAATAAATAACCCAAAGTGCTATATGTCCACAATATAATACTAGATTCTTCCAAAATAATATTTTAACCATTATTCCAAAAATGAGACCTCATAATAATTTATTTTCTTTAAGTATATAGTGTTCCCAAAAGAGAGAACGTCTTCCGAAATAACATTTATCACTTAATCACCAAATCATTTTCCTGTAACATGGATATACATTTGATAAAACATAAGTTCCCAGAATCAACTAATTTTTTATCAATAAAAAAAATAAAAAATAATAATTAGTCACACTAACCAGGGACTTCATGTAGTCTAGTGGTAGGTGATAAATCTCAATCACACTTTGGTTGTGGGTTTGATTTCCGTAGCTTTGTCTAATATTACAGGTTGTCACACGGTCTATATTTTCTCGTTTTTGAAAAATATATAATTTTTTAAAATTCTAAAAATGTAATAAACTCTTTAAAAATTACCATAAGATATTTTAACAACAAATATTATCTCGTACCTTGAATTTTAATCCCCAAAAGTAATAACCTATAATTGACTAAAATTCAAGGATCATATAAACTCAAATGTGTGTATATAACTATATCTACAAATGAAAATATAATTATTCCTTGAATAACATTTTCACATATCAAACGTCATGGTTACACATACTAGAAAAGTCTTCCAATGTTATCCCTTCATCAAAAGAGCCATAATAATTTTAAGTATTTCATCATTCTAGAATCTATGATAACTCTTGAATCCATTATAGGTATACTTCTTACTCCTTCTACATTCTACATGATCCATTAACCACTATTTTCCAACTTATTCCATAATACATCATTCCTAAAAACAAAATCATGAATCATGTCTAGAGATTTAATAATATCAAAACAACGGCTAAGAAATAATCCATACCTCTTAATGGTCATTTTCAATTTTGACATATTCGATTGGAATGGAATTAGGAATTGGTAAATGTATATTTTTACAATCATGTCGATCCCTTTCAAGAACCTTCTTCGTAGGACATCTATTTGTATAATGACCTAGAACACCACCTTTAAATCATTCAATAGATTCTTTGGAATGCACTTTTTTTCCTTTCCAGGATTCTACTGGATGCTTCCTCTGTCCATGGAATGTTTTTGCTTTATGACCTTAATTAACACATATTTAGCATCTTTTTATCCCTTTAAAGAATTTCCGTAGATGTTTATTTCCACATCCTCGACACATAGGTTTTTGATTATACATACCTTTATGGTTATTACCTGAACTCCCATTGGGATTCATTTCTTTAATTTTCGATGCATTATAAGAATCACCTAGGATCAAGTGTTCAATGATGACTCTTGATAGTTGGTTGAGAATAACTAAAAGAGTTTTCATTAATGCTCCAATTACCTTCATTTTCTAATTCCGAAAACCATTATAGTTTTATTTACATCCATTGTTACTTTGGTTCCTTCTAGATCCAACCATTTACCAAAACCAAAAAGTCAGTGTGACAGTACAAGTAAACTAATCATATAAAATATTATGTATTGGGTAAACACTATGATATACATATTCATATTATCTTAAACTCGTTGGATTTATCTAAAATAACGAAGACTCTTTCTAATATGAAAACCATTATGGTTATGTCACTTAGGAGTGTATAACTCTCTAACCTCCAAAGTAATCTAAACCGACCTATGATATCAATGGTATGTCCCCATCCTTTAACATTACATATTTTAGAATTAAGTTAATAATTCCCATTAAGGATCCTTTCAGGTTTAGTTTTTTTGGATAATTACGACATAACTATTTCAATACATCTCAAATATTACAAAGTAGACACTTCTACACAATCCAGAAAATTTTCACAATAATATAACTATATAAATAAATCAATAAATTTATTTCTTGATATAAATCTTCTTGAATTCTTCTATTCCCTTAACCTTCTTTATACCCAATGAAAACATTTCAAAAACATTTAATGAGCATAACAAGCTCAATAAGGGTTATAAAACAAGGAACGAAAATATTAGTGCATCAATACAAAACAATCAACGAAATAATACTTTTAAATGATAAACATAAGCTGTTAACATACCTACCAAAATCAGTATATTTATGAATAACACAAAGGAATTATAAATCATAAAGGTAACTTGTGGAAAAAATAACATACTTATACTGTAGCTTTCAAGCTAAAAAGGTAGTTATGTTGGAAAAATAATCACAATATTTCCCTAAAACTCATTGAAGAAATGTTAGTTTTTAGATCCATCATTTTACCCATGGTATTGGAATGCTATATGGGTATCACCATCCATAGGTTTATAACAAAACCACCCATATATGTAAACAATTCCCAATAACCATAACATATTCATAACACATAAAAAAGAATAAGGAAAAGATAAAATTTCAACATTGCAATCACAATATATCATTTTAAGATGTTGACATAATAAATGCATTATCAAAACATTTTCAAACCCATTTAAAACATTTAATAAATATAATTTTGAATCAAAGTGTTTCACACCACTTTGAAGATTTTGAATGAAATTTTTATTTCAGAACATTCAAGTCCATATAAATGAATCCATAAAATCATTTTTAAAACATGGAAATTAATTTGAAATACTTAGAAGAATTACTCTTTAAAACATTCCAAATTATATTATAGTTAAAGAGTTCCTAACAAAATGAGAGACGCTTGAATGAAAATAATTGAGGAATAACATTAATCAAAGCCTATAATATCATGAGAATAAAATTATTCACGATATTATATATCAAAGAGATGTATATACACCATATATAAGTGAATTAGTATATGACATCAAATAAGTCTCAATTGAATATAAATTGGTACAAAGTACATTTAAAAGATTATATAATTTGATTAAGGACAACTCAATGAAAAAAATAAAATCTATCTTGTTTTAATTATTTCCGATCTATTGGGAATTTATCAGGCATGTGAAGTTCTCCCATCTCTATATGGAATGGTAATGTGATATTTCCAGTAGTATTATAGTCTTTCCCCTATAAAGAAGGTGTATTGGAATGCAATATTCTACCCATTATCACATACATCTACTTTTCAATGTATTTAGAGAAGATCTTTTTCCATGTTTTGTGAGGCTAAATCCTCTACAGAGTGGGAGGTGTTTGGTTGAAGAATCCTTCCCCTCAATTTGATTATAATATTAATTTGTTTTTATTCTTAATATATTCTTGTTGATCTTAATTTCAATAATATATAGTACCCTCTAGAGATGATTGAGGATACATAGAAAGTTAATCAAGGGTCTTCTACTTCCTCAAGATTGGGTTATGGAATATTTGAGAATAGTCCATAAATTAATATGGTGAATAATTTCATGATCATAGTGATAAATTCTATGGGTATTGGTCATTCATATGGATAAAAAGAGTTTAAGTCAATGTGGAAGAGGAAATATACCAATGAAATAGTAGAAAGATTTCTTGTATAGGGTTCTCTTTCTTTGGATGATGATATAAAGGGGTGGATAACATTCCATAGACCTACTGTAGCTATGAATTGGAATGAAAAACATCTAAACAATTTAAGATAGAAGTGATGAATCCAAATAAAATAAGATTTTATTAATTGAGTTACTCAGAAAAAAAGGAAACCCCAAGCTATAAAATACAAATCAAAGTTATCTAAACCAATGGAATACATAATTAAAAGGGAATGATTTGAAATAGAGTTACATGTTAAATATATAAATAAGATTCCAGAAAACCTAAAGGAGTTAGAGAAAAAGTATCAAGCTAGTATATAATTTATATTTGAAAATGAAAAGGAAGGGATATTGGGAAAAGACAAGTATAGTCCTAAACATATTTAGATAAAACACATGGTAAACTAACCTAATCATATTAAAGGTCCATTGGTTTAATTATATAGTGAAAAAATCAAAATTTACCTTCAAAAAGGGGGTGAAAACAATGAATGATATAGTTATAAGGAAATATAAATCTTCTATGAACCATATCATAAACTCTAAAGAATATATTTCTGAAAATGAGATAGAAATGAATTCCACTTTGGTGGATATCATTATAATGTATGAAGAAGATATTCAAGTTCACAATAATGTTTAATAAACACCATATATTGACACATAGAATAACTAATTGGTCTACAGATTTAATAATAGAAGTATTAACAAGGAATATTTTATAAAAAAAAGGGTGAATATTGCCCACTATGTTAAATACTATACAAAATATGAACCGAATAGTAGTGAATTAACCATTGAATAAAATTTATATTAGGATCATGGAACTATCACTTGTAATATATTTTTGGAATGATATGGTAATTTCATATCTAGATTAATATTATACAATATTTAAAGTCTTTTTAAATTCACCCTTGATTCTAGATAATTTTTAATCCTTGAATAAATAATATATATTTGAGTTTTGATCCTTGTATTCAATATTTATGTTTCTTCCATAGCAACAATTCTATATTATTTTTGGAGATAAATCTTTCTATAATTACACTCAACCATAATATCCATTTCTATAGTCAATTATAAATTTTCCATGTTTCCATACATAAATATCTTCATGAGTACATGAGTATTATAGGAATACTATCCAGTAATCTACTTCTTTCATTGTCTTCATAAATTAGTGGTATGATATATTTTTCATATTTAAATATCAAAAATGATTTAAACCTACAATGTAATTCATTTTAGATTTAAATAACCATCATTTTTCTAAAAATATCAATGTTATATTCCTATAATTATTCTAGGTATTAAATTTTTTGTTATCTAATCATGATATGGACACACCATTTTTACAGATTTTTTCACATCAAAATATTAAATCAAATTGTATAATGTCAATTCCATAGTGTAGCTCATTCCCTATAGTGGGTTTCCTTGTAAAATAAAAAGTTCATTAATTAAACACAAATATTCCATTTTAGTATTATTAAAATTAACTTCATACCCCTTTATTATGATTCCCTCCAATTTCAATTGGTTGCTTTAATCATTTTATTTTACAATTATTAAAAAATTTTAAAATTATAAATGGGCCAATACATCACTAAATAGATAATTAATGGAATTAAACACATTATTTTCCATTTTTTTGGAATATTTATCTTACAAAACAGTCTAAAGGAACTTGTAAATTAAACTTATATATATTATTACATTTTTAAATCCCTAGAAATGAATCTCATTAAATATAGGATGATTAATATTAATAACTTTTTTACATTCAGTATGATCACCACTGGATGAACCTTAGGTTTTCTAGATTTCCTTTATTAGTTTTCTTTATTACCATTATGGTTTTGTAGATGAACCTCATAATACACTAATAAAAAACCTATCGACTCTTAAAAACTTCTTAAATGAATCTTTTAAAAATTATGATTAGCCATAATGAAGTCAACATTTCTCAAATTCGAAAAATGTAATATTTTCAATGATACAAAATGATTATGATGACTCACTGGTAATATGATAACTCATATTAAATGTGTCTAGATGGCCTATTCCTTTTTCTTAAAGATAGTTTAATAATGAGTACTGTATTTTTCCATACTTCTCTCTAATAATAACTATTTACTCTAAAAAACTAAAAGAGTATATCCATGACTTTTGATAAATATCTACTCCACATTATGGGAAACACTTAAATTTAATGATTTATTCAAATTCTTATCCTTGTTTAATATTTACTCTAATGAAATGGAAATTGAAATTTTTAAGGAATCATGTACAAACCTGATTCATTTACAAATACTCTAAAAGAAATCAAGTATTCATCAAATGCATCCAACTACATTCAAATACCATATCAACAAAGAAATAAATATAATCCATCACTTCACCTTCATTTTATCATATTATACTATACACATTCTATTTCACTAAACATAATAGCTTAATAAATATTTCCCCCCACATTCTAGAATAATGTTTGGAATACATTTACAACCACAAAATACAATACTTGTTTCCAATAAATAAAAAACCCATCATACACATGTTGATATAAAATATAGAAAAAAACCAACACCAATCATCAATTAGTTGTCAATAATATAAACATTTTTATTTTTTAAATAACCATCTTCATTATGAAAAGTCATTCACATCATCATAATGCTTTGTACCCCCCCCCCCACTTTCTATACCCCCTTTTACATATAGAAATATTCTTGGTATCATGATTATTCCCAGTACCCCATTAACAAATTAATCTAGAGACTTCATCCTACTATGATAAAATATCACTTTTTACTCTCTCTATTATATTTTTTTCAGACAAGAAAATATTTTATACATATTCAACTTGTAATCTTCATTGGGGACATCAGTTTCTTGGATATTTTATTATCCTATTTATCAACAGATATTATATTCCAATTTCAATATAGTAATAATATTACATTAATATAGGTTAAGATCCAACATTTAAAATAATTTTCAATGATCCTATAATTTTATACTCATTTCATCACTTGTTAACAATTGCTTCGTGTTAAACACACCATCAGATTAATCTTTCATGACCAAAAGACATCTACGCTATATCTAATTGTTAATATTTATTCTATGAGGAAATTACCACTAAGAATAGATCCACTAACAAAACCTGTAATCATACTGAGTTAAAAATCCTAATACAAAACAAATTTTTATGTTAATAGTAGAACTGATGTTAATTTAACTCCAATAATTCACTAAACCTCATAAACCATATGTATCTTTTTTTACTCATGAATTTATCCATTAATTCAACAATACTATCACTAACCCATTATTGAATAAATATGAATTATATAGTGGTTTACTCATATCAGATTTCTTTTTTTAATATTTTTTAGACACTAAAACTGATAGCAGTTTTTAAAAATAGATTGATACTAATTTTTTATGAACTAATTTATGCACTTCAGTCACTAGGTTCCATCCCTTGGTTTATATGGATTCATATTTTATATCTTCACCTTAATTCTCTCACTGAATACCACATCTTCATCACTAAATATATAATTAATATTCAATATGGAATTTATCAACATACTAATTTTTTATTAATATCCTAAAAGTAGTTAGACGATATCACATGTTAGATAAATATAAATAAATCATGAATGATATTTTATTACTACTACTCCATAAATGTTTTTTTCCACCATTATAATTTGATACTAATTTTCAATTGTTAAAACATTTTTTTTACTAAAACACTATATTTATACCATTTTATGAATTATGTTACTTCTTCTTACTATGGTGCTTCTAATTATACTCATGTTCAATGGATTTTAGTTTCAATAAATTATCACATTAACTTCAACAAGTAATCAATTAAATCATTAGAGCATCCATTAATTTAAATGTCATCCTTTGATACAACCTCTGAATGGATCATATCTCCCCGAAAAATACCCAACATCAAAAATAGTTAAAATAAATTAACTATATCATGAACGAGGAATATCAACTTTCAAAAATTTAAGGATGATTTTTAGTCACCATTGTCCACTATTTTTATAATTTCTCATTTAATTTATGGTTTATCTTTATTGATTAATTATCTTAAACATAATATAACCTTTTTTTGAAATATTTTTTATTTTTATATTCTTAATGACACTAATCAAAATATTATCCTATGTAGGTACTCCAACCATCAAAGATATCATTTAAATCCATAGTTTTGACATTTTTTTCAAAAATATGTTCATATCATTTGTATCCTTCCATGAAATATTATTCTCCTTATCACATGACTTTCCATTGGACACATCATTCACAAGGCATTTAACAATTTGTGAACTTTCTTATCTTTTCATAATCATCTTATTATATTTCATATAAATTGGTTTATCAATAATATATTAAAAAATACTATACTTAAATCATTAAATATGGTTTTTTCTTTAACAAGACCCAAAAGTTTATTCTAAAAAGGAATAAATCTATTTTTGAATAGAAGATGGATTCCTGTTTTTATCCCAGTTGTAATTCTCTAAACCTTCACATTAAAACATGGTAATCATGGTAAGAATTTTAATAATAATGACTATACAATGTATAATATGATTGTTTACTATGATCTTTTAAATATTAATTTTTGTTTATTGCAAGATATATACTCCAATGATTCATAGATGTAACTAGAAATATGACCACATATAATATAGAAAAATCCCACTACTATATAACTTCTTCTTGGACTCATTTGATATTACTTTCCTATTGTAAAAACATTTATGAATGTTTTTCCAATATTCCCCATATTTTATATTATCATGGTAACTCCCATTTTATAATTTATTTCATTTATTAGAGGGTTTTAATCATGTAATAGTCCAGTTTTTCACATGGAACATAACATTCATGACTTGAAAATTCATTAATGGTTTTCCTATAAAGAATGTTATTTTTCATTAATCTCATTTTCACCTACATAGTGCTAATTAAATAATAAGTGTAATAAATCTTTTATAAATGGATTTCACATTAATATTGTTTTCTTTAAACTAAATCTTGGCTATGAATAAATTATATTCTTTTTAATGGGTATTCTTTATTTTGTTAAAATATAATTATTCATATCATTCATTAGTGTCATACAATAGAATATTTCATCCAAAAAATATTAGATAAAATTGTCTAGTATGTCACTTTTTTATTTTTTGTTAATGTTTAGTTGAGAAATTTATTCAGTAATGCTATTATTTTATTATTGAATACCACATTTCTAATAAATTAGTAATCCTAGGTGCGAAACAGTTCATCTTTCTTAGCCACTATGTTTTTACCTACATTTTAGTTCATTAATTTCCACATGAAATTAAATATATGATTCATTATTCTTGTGGTTATGAATTATAACATTTCATCCCTAAAATCAAACTTCTCCTATCCATCAGTGGCAAACCCAATCATTCTCTTGTACCAGAATTTCAATTTCTTAGCCACAATTTTTAGTGAACTAATATGGATCCCATTACACATAATATCCACCTTCAACTTCATGTTTTCTTCTTTAATGTTTTATCTATCTCCACAATTAAACCGAGAGATTATATATTTTTATAGACAATATTTCAACACCATTAGTTAATTAAAAATTACTTGAGATATCATATTTCTCTGATAATCATGTAACATAATTAAAATAAAAATAGAGTAAAAAAATCCATTCATACCTTCCTTCATATATTTATTGGACTCTTTATTTTTGACCATACTCTTCAAAAAAACTGTTCCACAATATGAAATTCCGTTAAATTACAATTTCTTCTTCTTATTTATTCTCATTCTCATTATACCAAAAAATAAGAAGTTCAAATAGAATTCTACATTAGAAGTCAATTATAAATATTTAAATATAATAAATTCATTAAAAGGATGTGATGATAAAATAAAAATTTTTAATCCCTATAAATAACATTAGTGAAAGACACCATATGGGGGTTAATCTTGGAAAATAAATTTTCTATATATAAATTTTTTTCAATAAACTTTCCTACTGGGGATGATATTGACCTCATAATTAGTATTGTCACACTTATGTTATCCTTTTAATAATAATGATCTACCTTAATCCTTTTTTTATTTCCATTAATAGATATTATCAATTATTGATTAAGAAAAACATGAATAAAACTAGGATCAAGAAATCAATAATATGTAATATTCTAAAATAAATAGAATTAATGGTTTTATTATTATTTTTTTCTAGGGAACTCATAGAACCCGGGCCACTCAATTTAAAGCATTTAGAGATATATCACAAATTCTCTAGGAATTTTTCCTTTACTTAATATTGATTTCATCAATATTATAAAAAAAGATTACCACATTAGAATGAAATCTGTCCAAAAACAACAACATCATTGTTGTATTTTAAGTATTTGTGTGTTGGTTCGTTTTTCCTCATAGATCATTCTATACAAATATTGTCTTTAAACATATAAATGAACAACATCATCATATATCCATGAAATTTCATTAGAATTGGTTCTTCAACATCGGAAGGTTCATCATGGAGTTCAAAAACATTCATATTTCTTCCTTCATACAAAAAATTAAAATTCTATTCTTATTCATTCATATAAGATATGTCAATGATCATAACTATTCCACATTAAAATAATCACCTTATATTTTTATATTCCGCAGTAACATTTCAATGGAACAATATTTTTTTTGTTTGTGTTTGAGAATCATATTAAATATATCTCTCTCTTATATAGCTACAATTATTTATTATTTATGAAGATGAATATCTCTATAACATTTAACGTTAAAAATTTTCTTTTTATTTCATCAAAAATAATTGTTTTTGTGCTTTACTCTATAAAGATCCTTATGCCTTTGGGTGTCTAAGTCCAAAATATATCTAATAATATCCTTAATTATTAATCCTCCTAGAATAATCAGATGAGATTTTTTCATATATAAATATCGAAACACCTTATATCCTACTACAATATTCTATCCATATTTAAATCACATTTATATTTCTAAAAAACATGATCTAGTCTTCCAAAAAATATTATCAATATTTAATGGGGGTTTGATTTCTCAATATATTATCATGAATTTCATAATTATTTTTAGACATCAAAATATCCATTCATATATACTACTATGTCTTCCAAAATGTAAATTTCTTATACACAACAAGTTTCTTGGTCAAATAAATGATCCATCAAATTTTAAAAATATTTCACTAATTTATTCAAGAAATAATAATCTTTTGAGTATCTTGTGATTGCCTCAACTATTAGTTATCTAATTTTTTAATCATATTTTATTATTAGTAATAAATATTTGAATTCTCTATTAATAAATGATTTATTTAAATGTTAATGTTCTATCTTTATTATTTTCTCAAAAAATTGATTCTGCCTATTGTAAAATCGTAAAATTACCCTTAGGAAATGTTTGGACCGTAGGTAAACCCATATTATATCACAAAAATAAAAAATAGGAAATACATGGTAATAACTCTTATGAAATCGATCATATTAATTTTCTATTATTAGTTCTAGAAAACCGTTTAAATTTTTTTAAATGACCCATACGGTATTCAATATGATCTTAAATGTTTTTAGATAATCATTACAAATCTTTATTACACCACATGATAACTCATTCGTGCTCAAGAAATTACTCTTATGAATCTTCCAGAAATCCCATGAGAAATCACCATTCTTAGCTTTTCATAGTCATATGACATTGGTGTTTACGAAATGATCCTCATGAATCATATGGTATGTGATAAACCTATTTAAATTTGTCTATATGTCTCTTAAATTTTGATTCAACTAATTATACTTACAAATTCAAGTTTTCCCTTTAAGAATTTTCCATAGATTCAAGTCCACTACTCTTGTTTCCATTAAATTTAGAGACATAGAAATGTTCTAAAGCTATTTAAAATCATGCATTTTTTAAATAGTTATATACAAATTTAGTGAATCTTTTACACATCATATTCTTTCATAGTTACACCAAAACTCCTCTAGGCTTCTTAAAATGGATCGAAACTATCCCCAAGAATATACTAATAATGAAAAATATAATCATTCAAATCTCATACACTTTCAATCATAAATTATACTAATACTCATTCACTATACTTGAAAACTCTCAGGAAATATCAACAACCTTTCAGAAAATAGTTTTTGAATATCATTATCACAAAAAATCCAACATATATTGATGATAAATCTATCATAACTAATCCAACTATTTTTTAAAACTAAAATAATAATAATTATACAATTCTAATAAATAATTGTATGCATACACTTCTGTTAATTTTTTATTTTCACCTTGTTTGCTCTCAGTCTTGTTCATGACATGATTATCTATTTTTTCAAGGAACAGTTATAACAATCAATAATTATAATATATTGATTAATTTAGAGGTTTTTAATATTTGAAATAAAACGATTTTTTAAATAACATGAATAATTATAGTCTCATGCTCTTCAAATTTCACAATTTTGGATACATCTATTCTAAATAAAATATCCAAAAATTGATATTTTTTATATATTTATGATTATCCATATCTTAAAACTATGGTTTAAGTATTTAGCTTCCAAAAACAAATGACATTGAATTGATGATCTATAAAAAGAATTTATTCATCATCTCACATATAATTGAATCTATAATGCTAGGAAAAGACATGAAATATATATTTATATCAATTAAATAAAATCTATACTACCCTAATCTCATTCTACTATATTTCTAAATGGTATTTATGTTTTAGAATGATTTTTATGTTTTTGAAATCATGGTTTTATCTCTTAGTATTGATATTAATTAATATTAATGATAAATAACCTAATTGAATCATTATCCAAGTAGACCACATATAAAATATAACTTTATTGTAATGTTCATTCAAAAAACCCTTGGATAAATAAATTTATTACTGTAAATTTACTGAATTAATAGGGAATAAGTAATCGAAGTGTTTATATTCTTGAAATGATCCCAAAAAAATCATGATAGTTATATAGATTTTCTATATTATTTGTTATTCAATATAATTTGAATCTGTTGGTGTATTTTCTTGTGACCATAAAAAAGGTTCTTTGATTTTAATGTTTTCAATTGTATTATAGGGATGATATTGACTTCATTGAATAATGGGAATGATGTTAATAGTTTTGTATTGTATATTTTTCATCCAATAATAAATTTTTTTATTGTAAAAATCTCATTTATTTATTTACTATAGATCAATGAAATAAAACATGTATTATAAAAACATTATAGTGTTTATTTTATGTAATATATGACAATATTGATGGTTGAAAAAATAATTATATTGTGAGTTACAAAAACATTATCAATCTATGATACTGAAGAAGTACATTAATTTATCATATAATCAGGTGCCATTTTAAAAAATAATGACTTTATATGCATTTGAAATTATTGAAACTCTACGGAAAAATATTCATATTGAATTGGTTTAATATAAACTACAAATGAAATTATCTCATTAATGGGTTCATTTTATAGTTAATGTGTTTTCAAACATTGAATATTTCATTCCATCGATGAATACTAACAATTTTAACTATGTTTGATTCTTATTCGATCATGACATTATACATCTATATCCCAACTTTATAATGATCACCTATGATCATGACATTAAATTATATTTTCATTTTTTATATGTTATCGAAAAATTTATAAACAATGTTTTAGTTAATATATATTCTAATCTAAATTTTATGGAAAAACGGTCATTAGTGGAACCTATAAATTAGTTTTAGTTTCATGTTATGTGATCAACCAAAAAAATAGGACCTTTACCTCTACCCAATTAATTTTTTAAAAAAACATAGTGAAAAGTATCGGTATAAAACTAATATTAATGTTTAGTAAAAGAATATACAAAACTAAACCCTTTATATATATTTTTTAATCATGTTTCTAGTGTTAATAACCTAATTGGGTATATAAAACCCTGAGTATTGATATAGGATCACCACATGATTTTTGACATTATCCATAATTGAATGTGGTGGGGAAATAGTTCCCAGAGGTAAACATTACCATGGGGGAATTATTTACCCTCAATTTAAAAAACAGTTATATGTTAAAATATTCATGAATTTCACTTTAAATCAAAACCGCCATTAAATTTATATTTTAATGTAAACTAGTTACCTAACAGCGTGGATTCAAAAAAATAAAAATATATCCAAAAATTACACAAGAAAAAGAACCTAAAACCAGTAAAAAATTCTTGTCAACCATGAACTAACCACGAAATATCTATCACCATATTTCATTATTTCTTTACCCAAACCTGAATCGTGAAATAGAAAATATATATACATGAACACCTAGCAGTGTGAGTAGGGTTTTATATAAAAATATTGTGTATAATTCTAAAATTCACTCAGAGAATCACATGAATGATCTATTCCTAACCACATAACTAATGGATTTAATATATATATATATTAATATTTTAAATAATAAGATCCATTTATTATAGTTATAGGTAAATTAAATGAGCTAATTAAAATAATATGTTTTATAATTTAACCAAACAAGATCACCCTTCTCAATTCTACAATAAATTCAATACATTATATACTAATTATGTTCTATGTATAAAAGAGAAATAATAAAATGTACAATATAAATTCCAATATATTATTATATAATACTCCAATTTTTGATATTATACAACCTAAGAGTTTAAAAAATATAATACTCTACCCTATATATATTACACTTGGATTGGAAATTCCCATTTCAATGATCACACTATGATTCAATATTTTGTTACAATCCTGATACAACTATATCAAATTGTTTGTGTAATGGAAATGATACATTTAATAACCAATGGAAATTAAAATTTTATTAAATTAGTAAATTTTAATAACCATTAGAATGGGATATTTTAACTTTTGGATTATTTTATTATAGGAGTAGGTGATTTGGTGTTCTTGAGATGATGTAGAAGAAAAATTCACCAAACTGCATGGAATCCCAATATCATACACAAATTTCTTCCATATAAAGATTAATTAAGTGATCAAATTAGGAATAAATTTTTTTGTGTATATCCAAAACGTAGTGGGATAAAACACATATGAAGACACCCAATCCCAATTCATCCAGATGGTGGAAAAATAAAACTAATCAATTGATGGTACATATTTTTCTAAATGTCAAATGTTTTGATCAGTATTTTGACCATATATCCCATTAAATATGTTCAATACCCTCCAAATTTTACTTGTATATATTAATTAGGATTTCCATTAAATTTTAACTATTCGTGAAATCAATTTATTTTCCTTTAGTAGTCCATAACTAAAACACATTTGGTATCATAAAACTAGGGTTCTACATCCACCTCCAATTTTGGAAATAAAAGGGAATTTTGGGAACCTTATTTGAATGTTCAACTATGGGTAATGGTAATTCTATTTTAAATTCCCTATGTAGTGCTATAATCCCTTTAGATGTTATGGGGTCCCTATCTTCAATGGGAGATCAAGGATGAATCTGAATTTCATCCCAATCCTCCTCCACCTCTTGATGGTGAGCTAAATAGTGGAGGGAAATTTCGAGGGAGATACAAACACATAGAGAGGGTGCTGCATAACTTTTTCATCATATTTTTCTGTTTTATTTCTATTTTTATTATTTCATTTCAGTTAAATATTAACCTTTATAATCTTTTAATGCATTATTTTAGTATAATTAAGTGAAATTTTTTTTTTCAATAACTTATTGGGTTGGTATTTCATGTCAAAATCATAGGTTATACTGATTTGAAAATACAAGAATTCATTTTCACAATCACATGCATGATATTTCAGTGTTATTTGAAATAACTGATTCCTTTATTGAGGTCAAAACCTTTATTATATGATTTTTGTGGCAATGAATGGTTTATTTTTCATTATTTAAAGACATAAGGGGAATAATTTTTTTTGATACCCTCAACAATAGAATTCCATTAATCCATGTGTAATTTTCATAAAATGAAGAAAAGAAGATGTATAGTGAACAAGAAATAAAATATTACTCTAAAAATTCTAATGAAACGGCCTTTTTTATTATACACATATATTCTTTAAATAATTCATTTTTTTTTATATTTTTTCAAAAACTACCCCACTATTTAAATATTTTTTATTAAATATAAGCACTTTAATCCACCAACTCTCATGAAAATTATAACCTATGGTGTATCCTATGCTATAAATGTATATTAAACCATAATCAATTTGATATGTCCTAAAAATATAACAAATTCTGGTTTCGTTTTTAGTGAATTCTTTTTTAGCATCCTACTCCTCATCATTGGATTGAGTAAAAGAAAATATAATACATAGCCTTAGATGGCATCCCCATGGTGCCAACGTATGATAATAGATTCAAAGGTATTTAATAAAATTTTGGTAAAATTTACCCTATGGAGATAAAGAAACCACTACCATACATACCACTAAAAAAACTATATGATGCATGATAACAATATTATACAACTCATAGTAATACCAAAATACAATAATACCAAACTAAACTATAACCAAATATGTTTCCCAAAGAGGAAAACTAAAACAAAAAAATCAATTTATCCATATATATCAAAAAAGAAAACCCCAACATGTTCCAATATCTAACTCTATAATCCATGAATAAGTATCACAAAACACCACTAAAGAATTGGGAAACATTACATTTACCTCTATCTCGATAAAAAATATCTTCCAAAGCACCCATGTGAAAAATTAGGGGTGAGTAATGAAACATTGTATGTTTTACCCAAAAACCTTCCCTAATCATTCCACTTGGATGGAAGAAGATATGAAATTTATATAAAATATTTCATATAAAAATATTTAAAACATTTGATAGTTTATATCAATCCAAGAAACACCAAACAAAAACATGTTTCCAAATGAAGAAGATTTTTTTTAATTATTTAAAATTACAATTTTGGGATTTTATATTCTATATCACATTATTACACAACTACATTATCAATTATACAATCTTGGTGTTACAATTGATGGTGGAACATTACATTCATACTTCATCCCTTTGATGGTGGAACTTCACAACAAGTCTCTATCTCATTGAACTCAATATTAACCATTTAATCCAATAATTATTCCATTAAAATATTTTTCAAAAAACATAAATAAAACATTATTTTTATTTAAAACACTTTTCATCTGATCAAAAATATTTACCATTTGAAAATTGTGATTTTAATCTCATATTAACACTTTCACATTCCACCAAAACACCCAATTTAAACAATTCTATAAAATGTCATGTAATAGGGTTTCCAACAAGAACATTACAAAAATTTAGATATAATTTTCCTAAAAAACAATCAATTTTATATTAAGATATCATATTATAATAAGAGGAGTCGATATTGATGCCTCCTACCTGGGAAATTGTAGATAAATCCAAGAATGACACTAATTCTTCAAACAAATCTGGTTGAATCTCTAAAAACCCATCATAGATCTCATTCACCAATATATAAACCGACATATATCATCATGAATGTAATTAATTTTCAAAGATATATCTCTAGTGATTGATATCTATGAATCCAAGATAGGGAACTAGAGTACATATAAGTTAAATGACTAAGAAGGGAGACTTGAAAATGATGATGCCTTAAATGAATCATTATTTTAAGACATATAACTCAAAGATCAAAGGGGAAAGTCTCCACATCCTTTAGGAAGAATAAAATATGAGTTATCATCTAAATAATGCTAAAACTGAGTGGATTTGGAGTTAATTAGTTCAGAACGAATTTTTTATCATATAACTTTAAATTGAGCTCCATTAGTAACATGGTTAGGTGAATCGTGCACTAACCATTCAAATGAATTTATTTTCAAATCTGTAGTCACTCTTGGGTGGCTATGCAATTTGAAAAAATTATGTTCCTTAACATAAACCTACCAAGTAGCCCTTATTTTCCGTTTTGGGGGTTCCTTTAAAAGTTTCTCTATTTTTACTAACCAGTATGAACCGTGCACCTCCATATAATCCCCCAAAACATCGCCAAATTCCTCAAACCCCTCCCAAAATTCACCCAAAAACATTAAATAATTAATATAAATAAATAATGTTTTAATTAATTGAAAATAAGGGGCTATATTCTCCCCACTATTTGAATGTTTTTCCCTATAAAGTAGAATACACTAAAATCCTGAAAGAGTTATAAACAATGAATGATCATTTCAGTATCCCATTCCAAAGTTTCTTAATAAATATGACCATGTTTCCACAAAACCCACACCAAACTGATTATTTTTTCATGAAATAATTTCCCACTCCTATCATCTATTTTTACCAGTATATGAAATAATAAATATTAATGCACTATGTCAATGTCATCCCATCAAACCACATGGTCTAGATCCGTTTTATACTATTTCAACTAAGAAACATGAAACACATTATGCACTACACTAAACCATTGTGGAAAATACAGCTGATATTCCACTTCCCAAACCTGATCATGTATCTTAAAATGAAATATTTATTAAGGGGATGAATTTCCATGATATCCAAAAGTAATATTCCTGATCCTTGGAGAGATTATCAAGAACACATGATCCCTCACCTTGAAGAAAAATGGTCATCAATAATGATCCACATATGATTTCTAATAAATTTGATCCATATCTATCCATTTCCTTATGAAACAAATAGTATATATTATATCATGGGCTAGGATTAGCCAAACCAATTAAGTATCCATTGTTTCCACCCAAAAATTTCGGGAATGAAATAGGACACCCATACCATGCTTCAAAAGGATCCTTATATATTGAGGAAAAATAACAATGGTTATACGAGAACAAGATAAATGATATGTGATCCTCTCATGAGGAACAAAAATCTATTATATAATCCCACAACATGTCTCCCAATATTTTATATTCTATTTGAATATTTAATCCATATAAGGATGATATGTTGTACTCAAAATCAAATAAGTCTGAAGGGATTTATACAAGGAATTCCATAAATGAGACAAAAACATTGGATCATAGTCCAACACTTTGAGAACAAGTATACCAGGCCTCTTTACCACTTCTTGAATATATATTTTACACAAGTCATCCACCATATGAGATTCATGAATAGGGATTAAGTGATCTGACTTTTTAATCTGATCTATTATCTCCCATATGGAACATTGTTTTCAAACCATTATTGAGATACCTGTTAAAAAATATATCATTATTTACACCCATTTATAAAAAAAATATGTAATTACTATAACATAAATTTAAACAAGTATTATTGTTCCTTAACATACTAACACTTTAAGAATCTAAAAACAATATTATCCACCATTATTTTAATGTTGAATCACAAAACATGTCATTTAAACACCTCATATATCTTATGTATTATAGGACAGACAACCCATTTTGGATGATTGTAAATAAGAAAAAGTATTTCTTAACAATTCAGAGGTATGACTATATCTTTAAGATACCCCAAAACTATACTCCCATCACATTTCCATGCCTCATTGATCTCCTCAAAATTGAGTTTTGATTTCATTAAAACACATTCTGAATCAGAATTCTGGGCATCTTTAACCATCTCCAAAAAAAATTGGAATAAAAGGAAATGGAAAGAAAACACAAGCATCACCTCGGTCTTCATAATCTAAGGGTATGTTAAATAGACCAATATCAACTACCACTAATATAATGCCACCTTTATCAAAATATTATATGATTTTCTAGTTAATGAATCTTCCACCAAATTACATTTACCAGGTGTATAATGTTTGTTGAAGTCTAACATTTAGAGGTACTCCATCCATCTACTTTACTATAGATTTAAATCCCTTTGTGAGAAAATATGTTTCATGTTCTTATGACCCGTAAGCAATATATATTTCTCTAAAAAGATGTAATGATTCAATGTCTTCAAAGAATGGATTATCGAAGAAAACTAAAAATAATGTTCTAGGTTGATATTATCCTTGAAAAAAATTCATTAATCCATAATCAACTACATAATCTCCCTACATAATAACATATCCCAACCCAAATCTCAAAGCATCACAATACACCGTATACCCTTATCCTTATTCTGAAAATGTCAAGATTTGTACCAGTGTTAGGTGACCTTTATCACATAACAATACTTATGAAATTACATATTCCACTGGAATGGAACATTATTACTTTCCAAATCTATAATTGGGGAATATAGTTATGATAAATCAGAATTAAAATGTTGCTAATAACCTGCTAGACCTAAGAAACTATATATCACCAAGATATTATTTTCTAGTTTCCATGAGATAATAGCCTCTATCTTTTTTGGATACAAAGAGACACCAATTTAACATATTATATTTCCATGTAAACATACTTATACTATCTAAAAAATAACAATTTTATAGTTTTTAATACATATATTTATCACTCAAAATTATCAACATTATCGCTATGTGTGGGTAATTCTTATCCCATATCAATGAATTCACCAACATGTCATCCACTGACACAACCATAAAATAATCCAAATATCATTGAAATATATAATTCAACAATGATATAAAGACCACTAGTGAATTTTTAATTCTTAAATGAATTACCACATTCTCATAATATCCATATCTCGTATTGAAATTTATCTTTGGAAAAACCTCCTTCCGTACTCACAATTGGTGATATCCCAATCACAATTCAACCATGGAAAACTAATAGGATCCCCTCAATTGATAAAAAATAGAATAAATAAGTTGAATTGGAAACGTATTATTTATTATATCATAGTTATTCTTATGATAATCCACAAATAGCTGAAGTGTTTCATCTAACTTTTTGACAAATAGGACTAGTGTTGCCAAGAAAAACATGATATGATGAATGAACCATTTTCATTCAAGATCCTCCAAATAAAATTTAAATTACATTAATTTTGTTGATTTTTTATAGTAAGATGTTGGAAAAAAAGTACCATTACACAAAATAGGAACAATCATAAATTCTGCTTCTCTTGTGGGTGGAAACCGTGAATATTTTTTAGGAAATGCGTCACAAACCCGATCAACAACCATTAGAAAAAAAACAGATTCTTGATCTCTTCCACTGATTACAAAGTTAAAGACACTAAATGGTATTAGATGATTCCAAATACATGATCCACAAACACCATTAAACCTAACTTCACATTTTATTATCCTCTAAATATATTCTTGATGTCATCATTAGTCATCAAACCTACCTTTCTTGTATAACTATTGATGTGAGTCTTGAACATTGTGAAACAAATCATACCCTGGATTATTTTATATGTATCCATATCAATCATATATAAATCCCATATCACTTGGTCCCTATCATCAATAATGGAACATTATTTACAAATAAATCGTGACATTTACATTGACAAAGAGTAGTTTGACTTTTCAAAATTGAAGTCATCATCTCAACATTTAATCCATGGAGATCAAAATAGTGATGAGAACTAAATGATTCAAATTCAGAATTATAAAAAATATTTCATAAGTGTATATTTCAAAATAATCATACATCCCACCAATGATGGTTCATATTGATCCTCTGTAATCAGCTTCATAGCTTAATACAACTACTTACTCACTGTACTTTGTTATTTATTTTCCTGTTGAGATTTGTATTTATAAGGACTGATTTTATTCATGAAATATCCATGTATACCATATATTTTTTATTTTTATTGTTTTTATACACTCAAATAATCAAATAATGCAACATTTGTGACACCTGATAAGTGTCTCAAACACCCAACCAATAGATCACTACAATATTAGAACTAACGATACCCTAGCTGATTGAAATTGTGGAATGATATTTGTGGATTCATACAATATCTCTTAATTTGATCCAAAGAACCACAATGAAATCATCCTGGATAGGTCTTGAGAATTTAAGGAAGATTTAATTTTCCAGTCATTTGATTCCGAGTCATACCACTACCATGGAAATAGGTGTCCCAATTCTGTGTTTCCCAACATTAGAGTTCCCCCAATTTCCTATAGGTATCAATAGAATTCCTCCACCGATAGCTCCTAATATTACCTTTGTACCACCATTAATCAGTTAAACATGTCAGAAAAATACATTATACAATGCAATATAATCATAAATTTAATCCATTCCCTCAACATTGATTAAAAAAATCAAGCCTTTAAGAATAAACTAACAACAACTTCAGGTGAAAAGAAGAATAAATTCCTAAATTTATCTATACAATCTATCGTGAAAATGTTATCCTTCTTCAAAACAAAAAATTGTAATTATTTCAATCAATAATATATAGGGATATAATTATTATAAAATAATTCTTCAAAATCCTCCCATGTAATGACTTGGTCTAATTTATCCTGAACCACTAATTCCCACCATTTTAATATAAGATCCTCCAACATATAAACATGGAACATGACTTTCAACTCTTATAGTGTTACATGGATATTTTATTTAATTTTGGGACCGAAGCATCATTTATTATTTATAGAATAGAAAAGTCCACTTTTAACTATGTAATGGGATACCCATTATATAGCCTGAAGGCCCAGTAAGAATTTAGCCCATTACATAGCCCGTAGTCCCAATAGTCAGTTCACCTATGGCCCAAGTGAATCCATATTTTCAATATCTAGTTATGGATTGATTATATGACTCTTATTAGGATTAAATTTCAATAATAGAAAAAAAATTCCATAATTATAACACTCTATCAATTGAAGAGTTAACAATTTCAGATTTAGCACATCATAACTATAACGATAAGTCTTTATTATAATTCATCGTTTTCCATGATCAACCATTTTTTAAAATTCAACCATTATTTTGAAAATCAAACCATTTTTCAAGATAAAATTATCATGTGTTTTTAAAATTTCACATTTGGAAATAATTACAGTACATTTATAAAAGAAACATTTTCACACTGAATCATAAATAATTACTCAGAATAAAATATAAACTCCTTGTGGGTTTTAATTTATAAAATGTATCACATGATATTATCATTGTTTAAACCCCTAAAAATGACATTACCACTCTTATAAGTGTTTCCAAAACCCTTATGTACCCAACACCATGGTTACATAATGTTCATCACAAAAAGGATAGCTATGTATTTTTATGATAAACATTTCATTTTATGACTATTATAATCATTTATACCACCCAAAAAAGTAATCAACCAGAATGAATCTCATCCCTAACACTAAAAACCTATACCACGTATACCAATAATGAAATGCAGACTGGCCCAGACTAATATAATTTTTATGTTATGGACTCAACAAGATCAAACAATATGTAATATCCCTCCCATCCACATTGGCTTGAATCAACATAGAATTTCAACATGTCCTTGAGCGACATCCCCATGTCACCCAATGATAGAAATAAATTATTAGGGATTAAATACAATTGGTGGATAATTTAAATTTAAAATATAATAACTACAACCACACATTCTATAACCAAATATAGTATATACTGCATGATAACAATGAAATACAACTCGAAGTAATTCCAAAAAAATACCAAACTACATCATAACCAAATCAAAGTACCAAAGTGGAAGACTAAAACACAAATATCAAAGACTCCATAGATATCAAAATAAAAACTCCCAACATGCTCCAAATTCAAAATCCACAATCCATACACATGTATAATGAATCCCCACTAAAGAAGTGATACTCTTAGCCTTTAACTATGTCTCAACATTCAATATCCCATAAGCAACAATGTTCGAAAGGAGGGGAGAGTAATGAAAATCAATAATTTTTCCCGAAAATACTTCTCTACTCACTCAAATATTATAGAACAAGTTAGAAAATTTTAAAAAAAACATTAATATAAAAAACATCAAAACATTCTAACATTTCATATAAATCCAAGCGCATTAAAACCAATGAATACTTCCAAATAAAAAACCCAAAAATTTATTTAAACCATTTCACATTCCATTTTTGGCATTATTCATTCTAATCCACATAATAACTCACCCACGCACTCAACCACATAGTCTTGTTCTCAGTGTTATTGGTGGAACATCACATTGATACTTTTTCCCTTAAAGGTGGTACTTTAAGACCAATATGCATATCATTTAAATAATTCTTATCCATTTAATCAAACAATAATTCCAACACCATTATTTCCAATCAAATTCAATAAAACAAACTTTTTATTGAATATACTTTTCACTGTATTTAAATCAAACAACAAATTTAAAATTTATATTTTAAAATCATGCTACCAATTTCACATTATTCCAAGAAACCAAATTTTTAAAATGTCAAAAATCGTCACTAAATTTGGTTTTTTCAAGCATTTCACAAAAAAATCACAATAAATTCCAAGAATATCAAAAAAATTGAAATAAATAGTTAATGTTCTAATAAAATGAGTCACGTTTGAATGCACATACCTCATAAGTTTTGTGAAAATGAAGAACGACACTAATGCATCAATAAAAATGAGTTTAATCGCCAAAAACATGCATTAGATCACATTCAAAAATATCAATACAACCATATCTCATCATTATTAGAGTCCAATATCACTTATCTATCACCAACAGATCATATCTATGAAATCAAGAGAGTGAACTGGATTATATCTAACGAAAATAACCATGAACAAAGACTTTCCATGAAATTCGTCCTTTAGTGCACCACGATTTTCTAAGGGGTCACTCCCAGATTAAAGGGTAATGTCTAAATAGCCATTCAGAGGAATAAATATAAATTAATTCCAAGATAATAACAAAACAAGTGGATTTAGGGCTAAATAAAGTTAGATCCCCTTTTTAGGGTCTAAATTTTAATCATGCATGAATAGTCACATAGTTAAGAAAAATTGTTTTCTGACCATAAAAATTCATCTATCCCTAAATGTATCTTCACTTTAGGGTTTCCACATGGATTAGTAAAACTATTCACTAAATCATGCACCATCCTAGTAGACCTTATTTCAATTTTCATAGATTCCTATTAGAGTTTCACAGTTTCTACTAACCATGCTAAACCATACATATCAAGAAAAGCTCAAAATACTTTCCAAAATTCCTTAATACAATTACAAACATCAACCTTGAACATTACATACATAAAATAATAAAATAAATGGTTACATAAAAGAGAACATAGGTATTATATATTTTCATCTTAGTGTACATTTTTTATTAAAAAATTGCGTATTTTGTAAATATTTTAGAGCTTAATTTCTTCCATAAATTTCTTAATGTCAGTTTCTCAAGTATTTTATTTATTCTCCTTGTATGTGATGTGATCATCATATTATTAACTACTTCTTTTTTAACAGAAAATAGAGTTTATCCTATGGCATCAACACTAAGAAGCACTGAATAATCCACTGAATGAGGACACACCAAACATCGACACTCTTCTTAGTTCTTCTTCTTCTTCTGAATCCAACATCAATCTTAAATTAAACATATATAATTTGGATGTAAATAACTGAATATTAAAATAAATAACAGTTCCTAGTGTAGAGATCCAAACGTTATACATTCAAATATAAGGAAAAATATCTAATTTTGAATTAAAATTTAGACACATTCACTTATTACCAAAATTTCATGGATTGGATACTAAAGACCCAAATAAGAACATAAAATAATTTCATATTGTGTATTAAAATTTAAAACCTACTAATGTGGATGAATAATTGGCTAAGATTATGTAATTACAATTTAATTGATAATAAACTACATAAAAGACCAGATATAGTATGTTGCCTCTCCAATTAGAGGTTGGGTGAAGATTGAATGAATTTTTCATGAAAACAAATTCTCAACCTCCCAAACAGTAACAACATACATATTAATTAGTGGAATAATTGAATATAATGGGGGAACACATCATAAATATTAGCAATATTTTGAAATGATTTCTTCAAATTTCCCACACTTCAAAATAAGTACGAATATTTTAAAACAACACTTTTTTTGAATGTTTATTTCCGATTAATTGTATTATGATTGGCGTTGATATAGGTGGAGGCCTAGGGGATAAGAAACTTATTGATCTAAGGAATATCATTGAAAATATGGAACCAAACACTCAACAGTTTAGTAGATGTCCAATTGTAACCATCATATATGTGCATGATTTTCAATGTTCTGAATTTTAGAGAAATTTGTTATCAAATATTGAAGGGTAAAGAACCCTACTCAGACATGTTACCCTTTCCCAGGGTAAATCCAAAACTCCCCATCTAATAAATTATGTTATGTATTCCATTGAAACCCACTGATATAATAAGTTCCCTCAATTGATAGACCCTTTAGAGTGTGCTCAGGTAATATTCCCAAGATGTCCATGTAATATTCCTATTAAGAAAGAACTATACTATTCATTCACCTATGTATGGGATTGAAACCAATCATATAGTAAATTAGGGGCATTCATATCATCCTCAACCATCTTGGAACCACCAGGGGTAGATTTGTCAGCCACCACCACCAACCAAAAATCATCAACCTCCACAAATTCATTTCAAATATCCTCATCCAAAACTCAATCCAAGACTTAAGGTCATGATGAAACAAATGGTATAAAATTATTTAAAATTCAAAACAAATACCCAATCATCCCTAAAAGTGAGGCAAAATAAATTAGGTAACATCTATGAATTAATGGGTGAAATCTAATGTCAATTGTCATGTAAAATACCATCTCAACCACTAGTCAACACTAGGGAAAAGGGAAATATTATTTACATCACCCTTAAAAGCTAAAAATAGCTTAAAATACTAATAATCCTTCAATTTGTGTCATACTCTCTTAATAAAACCATTATTCTAGAAATTATAAATGATTCAAATGAGGAATATATTTATCATGATAGTAACTGAATAAATGGAAAGGTAGTATCTTTTGAGGACCCAATACCAACCATTCCTCTTCCACTTCTCTGAAGGGCCACCCAACAAATGAAATCACCAGATTTTTAACTAGATAAGTAAATGTTATAAACATTTAAAAATGTAAAGGATAATATCCAATTGATTAGTATTTTGAATAAAATTCCATGATACACCATGTTTGTAACGGATATGCAGACACACCATTAGAAAATTGAGTTGATGAGAATGTGAGCTTGAGAAGTATCATCTCATTATTGATAGATCCATCACATTCCACAAAATAATGTGATCCTATAATATCCCAAATTTCAGGAACCTTAAGGGATTATTTATTTTATTGATGTCATGATTTATTTTGGTGATTCTATAAGTATAATACATATGTTCATTTTATCATCACCATTGGTTGGGGAACAGAATCCCCTTGGAATATTCATTCAATTGGAAAACTAGGCTACCACAAAACCCAGTGGTGTGTTCGAGGATGTTATTGTGATGGATATAAACCTAATTTTTTGTAATGGTTATTTTGTGCTCAAAATTGAAGATAATTGGATGAATAGATATGTCCCCATTATATTGGAGTGACATTTGTTTTAAAATATCAACCAATAATATTAATGAACGTAATGGTGCATTATCTATAGAGTTTGGTGGTTACATTTTTCAATTTGACATCCTCCGTTCTATGAATCTACCATTAGAATGTCATTTCTATCTTTAAGTTGATTATAATTATATACTCCCTTCCAAAAAATAATATTATATTTAACCTAATACCCTTTTTGAGTCTTTATGATTGATATACCTGATAAGTAATTATTCATGTGCTGAATGATGTAAGGTACTAGATAAATCTCATGCATGTTCTCTAATTGAAAATTTATTGATAATTATGGATCTTTTGTCTAACCATTATACTTATCATCTTTTAAAATACTATTCTTAATTTGAGGCATTCAGTAGTTATATGAGATCATTGACCTCTCACATTCACGATCACTCCCATAAAAAAATCCCACATAATTGAAACTTAAGCGAATGCCTAAAAATTTAAAATATTGTATCTTGATAATGGAGAATAATTTCCAATCATAATTTCTTGTCCAATCCTTGCAGAGCATGAATTTTAATTTCTTGTAATTATAATTGATTATAAACACACATTTTGATGAAATATTTCTATAATACCAGGTATTATCCAATGAATTTTCATAAGAAAACTATTATTACTCAATTATTCTAATCTAATGAATAAGTCCAAACACCAGCTGAATAAAAACATATATTTGGTTGTTAAAAAAAAGGACACCAAATAATAGGCTACTGGAAACATTTACTCTAGTTTTTAAAGAAAATGTATTAGTTTAACGTAAGTAATTCTTAAAAATATAGTCTAACAATAATATAAAATGAAAATAATTAATTGGTATGAACCGATGTTCAGAATAGTTGGTGTGTCTGTATGAACTATCTTCAACTAAACTAGTACACAAAAAGGACTATTTACCATTTAATTTCAATGAATAGATACTATAGAGGGTATCTAATAAATACCACTATTTTTTTCTTAATAGGTTTCCTGGATACCTTCATAACTATATTTACCTTGATAATTAGGAAAAGAGAACCTTTTTCTGTACCATGGGAACATTTTTGTACATGAGGATTCCATTTTTCCTATAAAATTCTCCACATTCATTCCAATGATTCCTATTTAATAATTTTTTATATTTAATAGAGTATTTCAAAGAAATATTATTGGATTATTTTATTGTATATGGTTATATTTTTTATTAGTGTTTTAGTAGTAATTATTATGTCTTATATCATTTTATTGAAAATAATCAATAATTAAATTAAGATAAATATCATTTAACTTTATGACAACGTATAATAATTAGACATTTAATTTTTGGGGATAGTGTCCAAGTATATAAGTAAAAATTAAAAATAATTTCATCCCTTCCATTACCTATAAATGTGTGGGACATACGGTCTTTCTAAAGTTATGATAGATTTTATAATCATTTCATTTGGGGATTTAGTAAGATGCACCCTCACACCCCTCCTTTCCCACTAAATCCAAAAAAGAAATTAATTTGTTTTTGTTTTGGTGAGGATGAATTTAAAAAAAATTAAATTGTGTCTCAAATAACCTTAGATAATATGACCACCTTGATGAGATTTTGAATTTGATCTCATGTTTTATGCATTCAAGAATGGAATTAGGGAATTCTAATCGTAGTTGGTTGATCAGGATCCTCATTTCATTATGTATTCTTCACATACCCTTGACCCTACCAAAAAGAGTTACATAAAAACTGAAAAATTAATTAACTATTACATGTTTTACTTTGATAAATTATTTTCATATCATCATACGTATATATTTATTATGTTTTTTAATTTTTACTACCTTTAGTTTCTTCTGAAGAAACCCAAAGCTAATAATTTCTTCATTTGGTGGACAATCCTTCCGTAAGAGTTTTACATGTTGATATTTGATAAGGGGTGAGTGAAACTTTTCGTAGATATCAACATTAGTATTATTGACCAACCATTGGATTAACATGTTTACTCATCCCTCTCCATTGTATAACTATTCCCTAACTTGCACCCTTTTTATGTATTGGGTCTTACCCCTTAGTAAGAAAACATTGATATTTTTGCTAGAAAATTGTGTCCCCAAAAATATGTTCACTTAATAATCCCAAATACATATGAACGATTCATTATGGTATATATGAGATAACCTGTACATTTATTGAATTATTAGTTACCATGTTTTTCATCAGTGTGTCCCTAACCATTTTTTCACCTTTGTTATGGGATTCATCGACACCTTGGATTGTGGGGAACACTTTTCATCTCACCATAAATATTAGAAGAACTTTGAATTCGAAAATTATTGAACAAAAGTGTATATATATTCTCATCGGTTTTCTAGTTCATGTAATTGATATCATTTGACTTGGAATATCTCCTAGAGGAATGAAATTCCCCAAAACCCATGTTATTTTTTGAGATCTTCAATGAATGGACCCTTAAATTCATAGACCCTTTTAAATATTTATTTCTCTATGTATACATTATATTTCCCATAGAATTTGTATTTAAATGGGTAGAATAAATGGCTAGTAGAATCAATGACTCTCGAGTGGTATCCAACTTTATGATATAATAGATTTTTAGTAGTTTTGGTTATCCAAATATTTATCAATAGTGACCAGGATTAATGTTATTGTAATAAAAACTAGAAAAGGATGATCTATAAGTATGGGGATGTACATAATGTATCTACCATATATCACCCCCAAACAAGTGTAAAAGAATAATTTTAATATATGTATGTTATGAAATTATTTGGAAAAATGATATAACCCAAAACAAGATTTTAGTTATTATTGGATAATAATCTTTGGGAATCCATAGAAATATTAAACCCCCAATTGGAATGTAACATAATAGTATTGTGTATTGAATGTATTTTTACCTCCCAATGTAGGTAGATAACTCTGAATATTGAGTAGTTATGTAATTTAATATAATCCTATTAGATTATGGTGGGTATAAGAAGTTGTAGAATCAGGGGATAGAGTAAATATGAAGAGAATTATATGAGAACTCCCGAATCTATAGAGAGAGAACCATTGTTTCCAATGACCACATCATACATCATCATCTATACCACATTAGTAAGAAGGTAATATGTCTCAGTGAAAGATGAATTTTTACTTAGGTAATCATTGTTTCCACTGGAAAAACCCATACGAAATTTCTAACATATATATTTTTGGAGTTTTACATGGAAAAAATGTAGAAAAACAAGCGTTAACTGGAAATTGGTATAAATTTAATAATGTTCACAATCCTATTCCAGAGTACCTGGTGGAGGAACTCCACCTTTATGAACAAGCCTACTAGTGACACCCACCAGTTATTATGACTTCCAGAATCTCTTTTATTAATGTGAGAACATATCAAACTCTTGGAGTGGGGGGACTACATTCCGGGGCTTGTTAGGATTTTCATCATCTTTCTTATTTTTCCATTTTATCCGTATTTCATGGTATTTTAACTTTCTGAACATTTTTTTGAGAAAATAATCATTTTTAAGCTTAAATAATAAGGAAAATTATTGGAATTCATGATGGATTTCCCTATTTCATGTTTTTTTAACATTTATAAAAATTGATTCACTAAAGGAATGTAACATGTATCATGGATTTAACTTTAATGTGATATTTCTCCATGTAAATTGGTTATTTTTTGATGATATAAATTGATTCAAAATTATAAAACATGTGATATTATAGAAACACTCTTTGTAAGTAGTTTATTGGAATATTTTTTCATAAATCATCTCCACACATCGTTGCACCCAACCAAGAAGTGTTATTATTTATTAGTCAATAGAAGAAAAATATAAGTTATGTTAATATTTTTCATCCTGTTACAATAATTCTTTCATACGTTCATTCATTATTTGACCTGTTTCATTAATATATGAGATTGACCTTCATGTGAATAGCTATTATTTGACAGTTGTATATCCTAAAAAACAAAACAAAACAACCCAAAAAACAATAGATATATATAACTATGGGAGTGACGAAATGTTAAAAATATATATAGGTAAATATAGGTTTTGAGCATATAATTTGAATTCTTTAAATGATTATGTGAATGGGTCATGAAATATTATTGTAACATATATGTGGAATGATTAGTATAAAGGGTCAACTAAGTAGATATTAGTTAAAATAAGTTATATTTAAATGATATAAAGTTGAAATAATAGAATGAAATTATTTTAACACATGAAAAAATTTAGATTTAATGACATGGTCTACTAGTGAATTTTTTCTGTAACTATTTTTATACATCTCCTTGAATTTCGTTCTGGTATAATTTCAGAGAAATACTTTTCAATGATCATTGAGATGAACTCCTTGAGGTGGTTTTTTCTTTGATCACATTTCCTCCCTGAGATAAATTTTCTTTGACTTTTAAATCTTCATGAATTTAGTAATATATTCATGTTTTTTTGCAAATGTGACTTTTCCTAGGAGTAAAAATGTTTAGATATGGGTTTGGGATTGCATCGAGATTCACTATTTTATTTCACCCTTAAACTCATATCTTAATCTTTTTTAATAAAAATGATACATTTAATAACCAATTTTATATCAAATTTTATTAAATTAACTAATTTTAATAACTTTTAATATTGTAAATTTTAATTATTTGAATTAGTTTATTGTAGGAGGAGTGGATTTAGAGGGTCGGGTGTGATTTTGAAGAAATATGTGACAAACCACATTGAATTACAAGAACCTATTACCAATGTTTTACGTATTTCAATGGATAAATCTATAAAATTAGGATTTAATTTTTCATAATGATATAAAATGTAGTGAGATTTAACTCATCACAGGACACAGAAGACAAATTGATATATTTTAGGACAGACTAAACTGATCTTTTTAGGTACTCGAATCTACTCGAAGTCAAAAATTTGGTTAGGTATTTTGAAAATAAAATGACCTCCCGAACTAACAATTCTAAAAACACCAACTTTGGTTGTAAAATAATAAGCTCTTTAATTAAGAAATTTTATTTTTAAATTTTTTTTCAAAACCACCCCCACTTTTAGTTCTTTTTACTAAATATTCTCACTTTAAACCACCAATACTATGGTGAATTAGGATTAACGTACATGGATACTAAATCATTTTTGAAGAATATCCAAAAATTAAAAAGTTGTATTCCTGCAGACCATAATACTACTGTAACTTTGGAAACATGAACCAGAATATCTTATAACTTGGTAAAATATCTCCAAATTCTCCGATAGAAATCATCCCATTTTTTAACCCTTATAAATTTTATTTATAGCATGGGGAAGGAATCGTAAGAAATGGTGATATAAAATTCTCAGTATGAGAAAAAAAAGTATGATTCATAAGAATAACATGAATATATTGGTATGAGAATATGAGGATAATATTTGAAGATCATATCCTACATATCAAAGATCATATACACGAGTCATCTCATAAATATTGGCATTTCATGAGACATGAATCATAAGGGAATCCAAAATATAATCCATGAAAGCTTAACATTGAAATAAGACATGGAAATGTTGAAGACACATAAATGTATAAAATTATTTCCATCGTAGTCACGGATTTTATACAATTCAATATTAGTGGAATGTTTTCACTCCAAATACTATCTTAATAATGAAGGTTCACTATAAAGGCCATATCACTGGACAATGTCTTCTACTAATCCTAGTTCACTCCATATTCTAGCCCTGTATTTCTCAAACAGGTTCACTTCCTATTTCAGCCATGTATTACTGAATGGAATTCACTCCTCATTCCATATGTGTATTACTAAAAAACATCACTCTTCATTACATCCCTATCATATTTATCCATCTTCACCACTTATTCAAATCATATATTACTGAACTGATTTCACAACTCATTCAAACCCTATATTGGTTAACTGATTTCACTCCTCATTCCAACCCTATCATAATGAACCTATTTTACTACTCATTCTATCCATGTATTGTTGAACCATGTTCAATCCTCATTCCAACCCTATATTACTAATCCAATATCACTTATAATTCAATACATTTAATAATGAACCAGTTTCACCACTCATTCAATCCATTTCTATATAATGATATATAAATTTTTACATAATTAATTAGATGGAGATATAGGGTCTACACATCACATAATGAAAAAATATATATGTGAACCAATAGGTAATAAAACATCCATCACATCACGACCAATAAAAATAGATAGGATTTATAAACATAATATTACAACCCATGAATTGTAACGAGTAACATAAACATTTCATTCTATCATAAAAATTGGAAAAAAGATAAGTTTCATAATAATTTCATCACTAGAATAAAATTTGGAAAGAAGCACATTTAAAACTAATTTTATTACTCTATATCCCATATACAAGAAACTGGTATCATTAATAATGTTTCAGGTTAAACATAAAACATTTTGTAAAAGTGTAAGAATTCCATAATTAGATCATATTCCAAAAAACAATAAATTATATAAATGGATTCAATCTTAATTGGAAAATAATTTTTAATGTATTATTTAAAACCATTCAAGAGGATAATATCTTTTATTCTTTTAAAGAATATTTTAAAAACATAAAACATTTTGAAAACATTTTCCTTTGAATATAACTTTTAAAACATATAATTGAATCATTACAAATCATTCAAAATATTATTTAAACATAAATATTTTTGAAATAAAGTTTTCTTTAAAAATGATCATAAAAGTTATTTTAGAAAAAAATTAAATCCTTTTTAGAAAACATGGTTTTCGAATAAAATATATTCCTAAATAATGATATATAAAGTCAGGTTTTCTATCAAAATTCTAATTATATTATGTAAAAATAGTTTAAATGGTACCAATACATGAATATATAATAACATAACAATTGTATGAGAAATTTCCTGATATTCTTTGATATATTTCTCATAATATTTCATCAATGGATGTCTAATCTGAAAAAATCCTCGTAAAGATGAGATTATAGCAATAAACTCTCACCACTTCAATTACATCGAATCATAATACCCATGAGGGAAATAAATTAAAAGAACCTTATAATATCATGAATATAATTATATTATTGAAATAACATTTCATATTTTATTATTAAAACCTCTTATAATAATATAGGTATATAACATGTCATATGTCTCAAAGATAGAATATTGAGAAAAACATAAACTATCGATTTAGTAACTTTTTAACCATAAACACCATGATAGAGATATAATAAAATGGATATGAATATAACCATAAATTTAATGATAAAAATAATATAAAAAATCTATGGGAGGTATATACTCCAAAAAAAAAATCAAGTTGTTAATATGGAATAAATCTCACTAAAATAAAAGTGAGACTAGAAATCCACTTACTTCGTGAGTAAATTTTGAATCCTGAGATAAGTGGAAGAATAAAATAAATTGAAAATTTTAATATAATGAAAAAATAAAATACAGGATATAAAAATTAATAAGGAATTATACATAAGACACAATAATAATAAGTTGTAAATTTGTCATATATGTCATAGAAATAAAAGTGAGATAGGAAATTTCATAACATAAGACTAAAATTCTATTGTACATATTCAAACCTCCAAATATAATAAATTTATGTTTATTATAAATCTACCAGATAATCATATTCTTATATAACATACCATATATTATTTTATTATGACCTTTTATTACAATTTTATTAACAATTTCATGCTAATGTTCTATTTCACGTAAGAAGCACTTTGTTTACCATATATCTTTTTACTTATTATAAGTGATAATACTACTTAGATCATGATATAATTATTTATAGAATGTGACAAAAGTGATATAAGGAAATTATATATTAATTATATAATTCATTATAAAAATATATAAATGATATAAATATGAAATTGAATACATCGTTCGGGGAAATGTTTTGATGTACGTATGCATGAACACTATTTCCATTTTCTTATCATAATCATAAAAAAAAGTAAATGATATATATATATATATTTATATTATCATTATAATTACATATTATCATATAATTTTAATTATTTTACCCACAATACATTCCATGTAACGTTTAAGTGAATCGAATTGATTTTGGGAGGCTGTAGTCCATGTGTCCACAAAAGAATTTATCATATTCCTACAAAATGAAAATCATGAAGGTATGTGTTTTACAATAATTATATAATAATAATTACATGATAGATATCATATATATAATAAAAATTATTCCACCATTATTACAAACCATAAAATTTGGTAATGGAAGAATGAATGACACCATTTTGCAAGGTGGTAGGCTATTGTTCACACAAACAATGATTATGTATCCCATTTCATGTAAGTGTGTGATTTTGTTGGTATAAATATTTAAGATACATCATATAAGTATATTTAGGATATTTATGTTATGATATAATAATGTAATAATAATATATTATGGTTCTATGAAGAAATAAAAAAAAGTTCTTGTTGAATGATGTTTCCTCTTATTTGGGTAATTTCTTTCAGTTTTACATCAAAAGAACTATCTTGGATTTATTTATGCCCAATTTGAGGAATATACGATGATAGGAGGTATTTCAATAGCTTATTTGAGATGTATCTATCCTATCCAAAAGGAGTCATATGTGTTAATAAATTATTGGGTGAGTTACATTCTATAGTGGAGGAGGAGGAGTATTCTTGTAAATATAAAAATGTTAAAAATATTGTAATGAATCCCTTACATCATGTGCCTCCAATAATGGAAAATGTTAGATATAATTATAAATATAGTATAAATATTTCCAAAAAATGGATTTGAGATGTGTTTCTAGGCTGTTTCGATCTGTAATTTATATTTTTTTTCACTAAGTAAACTCGTTTTTAACATCATTGCTATAATGAATTATAATTGCTTTCACTAATATTTTTGGTCAAAAAATAATTTTCAACTAATAGAAATTATAAAATATTATTATTAAAAAGATGAAAACCATTTTTATGAATTCTATGCACGTAATTTAAGGAATATAATTTAATATTAATCCCATAGACGTGACAAGATAATGAATTTTTAAAGAGAAATTGTTTAAATGATTGAAATGCTTGTAAATAGAATTTCAATGTTAAATTGATTCTAATAAAATAAAATTTATCAGTATATTTATATTTTATTTAAATATAATTTTAATCTAAATTAAAATATATTTTCAATATCTTGACAAATGATATGAAATTTTATTTTTCAATTAAAATTCATTATGCTTCACAATTCATAAAAAATGAAATATCTCATAAAAATACCAAAAAGACGCCCAAAGTAAATTTTCATACTAATGTTCAAATAATTATGCTTATTTTTCAATAAAAATTTTAAAAAGCTTCAACAATTATAATTAAAATATGTGCAATATTTTAACATGGTAACGTTATATTTTAGAAAGAGTATATATATTTATCCGTAAAACAGTATTTATTCATATCTCTTGTATAGAAAAAACATAAGATAAATGTTAAAAAATTTAATAATATGTATATTTATGTGTTTCAGTAAAACAATTTATCAAAAAAATTAATGAATTCATTGATATAAAATAGGTTTAATTGTGTAAAAATAGTTGTACAAAAAAATATTTCATATATATTCAAAATATTTTTTTTTCATTTCTAGTTACTTGGATCCCAAATAAATCATCTTCTAAACATATTTATACCATATTTTCATAATTTAATTATTAATATTCATAACCATCATTCAGATGGCTGTGTAAAAATTCTAAAAATATTTTAATATTATTATTAATAGTACATTGTGGTTTTGTAAAACTAGTTCTTTCATGTAATGCAATCTTAAAAGGAACTAAACATTGTTTGTAACAAGAGAAAAACATCAAATTTTCTCTATAGAAATGTAATATAAGTGTATCATTAATTGAGATATTTACTAATTGTTTTGTGAAATGTAAATTAAACATATTTCATTCATATAACACATTCTACATTCATTGTTGTGTGAAATGAAAAATTTTAAAAACATCATAATAATTTGTAATAA
Source organism: Viscum album (assembly GCA_963277665.1). Classification (NCBI taxonomy): domain Eukaryota; kingdom Viridiplantae; phylum Streptophyta; class Magnoliopsida; order Santalales; family Viscaceae; genus Viscum; species Viscum album. The sequence goes on from OY728131.1 coordinate 139,235,446, forward strand.
ATATCAGAAATTATAGAAGTGTTAAATTCTACCACAACATAATTAACATATCCCTTACAATTCGTCTTATTTTTTAATTCTTTAATACATATATATTCCTTCCAAAAAAACCTATATCATAAAATGAAAAATAAAATATCCTCTATAAAGAAATATGGAACAATAATGATTACCCAATGTAAGTCATAACTATGTTTCCAAATAGGAGAACATAGGTGGACATTGAAAAATGGAAATTGAAGAGAAATCTTACTGTTGAGTTTGGATGGTGAGTGACAACAAACATTTTTAGAAGAAATTTAAAAATCAGATATCCATAAAACAAATAGGCTTCAAAAATGTACTTGACATCATAAAAATGATGGTAATGGGAATAAATTTGATATTAATACCCTTTTCCTAATGTTGAATAATTTTCACAAAGTGATATATTTACTATACTTCAATCCATTTCATATGCTAAATCTCACCATTTTATTTTTTCTTGAAAAATTTTCACTTCATCTCGTACTCCAAAAAGAAAGGTAAATTTTGTATACTAGAAGCACTAATGGATCAAGAGATCTATATATAGAACGAAAATTCAGTCCATATTACTTTAGTAATCAATACAAAAACAATTTTTAGAAAAGTTTATCTAGTTTTCATAAATACACATAAGGAAAGATAATACTTTAATGCATAAATACTCAATCGAAGTCTAACTTAATCCATTCCATAAATTTCTACCTTTATAACCTTTCAGAAAGATTAAAATTCCAAACAATATAAAAAAGTCACTAAATTTCTCAAAATCTACCTAATAATGATCCCACATATATCATAAAGTTTCACTTCATTGTCCCGTAACAGACATGGAAACCACATTGTCCCATTTTCTCATAAAAACAAAAATAAATTTAATTACCTTAAATTTTTATTGAAAATATGTATTATTTCTTATTCCAAGGATAATTTTATATATTCCATAAATCCAAAAAAATTGTTAACATCATTCATTCTAGAATAAATCAATTTTCAAAAAAATACTTCATCACTTTTGAGGTCATAAATCCTTTCAAATTTTCATTATATTTATCATCATATCATTATCCATATAAAATATCATTTTATAATCATTAGGATCATGTTAATGATTACCATTCCATAATGTAAAATTTCCATTAAATCAATTTTCAAGGTCATTAGTATCATTTAACCCATTATTCAAAATACATTAAAAAAACTTCAATCAAAAATCCTAATATACTTCATGATTCATGCAACATAATATTCGTATTCCAAAATATATACACTTAACTTATAAAAAATTATTCATATACCATTACTTTGGATACACCATCATATTCCTCAACACCCATTTCCTAGAATATGATATATAAATCATGCTTTAATGTTACCCAACCTCAATATAATAATGTTTCTTATGTTTGATGAAAACAATAATGTTGTAACATTACATTCCCTTCATATGTCATTTTTTGTCTTTTTATCATTATAGGTATAACTGATACTCACACTACCGTCATAATTATCTTTATGAGATTTCCACTTCAGACATCAGTTTTTTTAATTCCCATACATTCAATATTTGAAACAATCAATGGTAACCTAGTTTATTCTAGTTATCTATATTGACTAAGACCATAATGAAATTTGTGAGAAACACTTATCAAAGTATAAAACCAAATTATCATGAAAATTTATTTATCGGATTCCTAAATGATGCCGCCTACTTTTAAGTATATAAAACATTTGGCTAATCCTTAGACATATCACAAGACATATACTTTAAAATATCCTTAGGGTTCTCAATAATGTTTTCTCAAACTAGATTCCAATGGTTGATTAAAACGGTTCTATAAAACCATATATAGAAACTCATTCTTAACAAACATGGATATTACATTTATTTAGCTGAATATTAAGCATATTACAAAAATATGTGGTTGAGGACCATAATATTTGAGTGAATTTGTAAACATGGAATGAAATATCGTCTAACTTGGTGAAGGATACTCATTGTTTCCCATTATGTTCCTCTCATTTTGTACTCCAAGTTAAAATCCTTCATCAAAACTTGGGTAAAGGACACCAGAGAAAGGGTGAATTAAAATTCACATTAGTTATAAACAAGTATTATATGTAATAAAAATAGGAACATAAGGGTATGAGAACATGTGAATGACATTTTATGATCACATAATACATATCAAATATTATATACATGACTCGAGACATTAATATTGGATGTTCATAAGTAAAAAATTATATGAAAAACAAGATAATAACCCATAAAACATAATATAGTAATAAGTCATGGAATATTAATAGACACATAATCATATAATATGATTTCCCCATTAGTCAAGTATTACTTCCAATTCCATGTTATTTTATGGGGTAACACCCCAATCTATCATAGTAGTCAATGTTCACTCCCAAGTCTATCTTAGGGGTCAAATTACTTTTCTGAACCAGGTTCACTTCATGGATGATATCTGTGTTACTAAAAAATGTTAACATCAAATTTTTTCCCATTATTAATGAATTGATTCCACTCCTCGTTTCAGTCCTATATTATCGACCAAGTGCACTTCTCATTTATAGCCTTGATATAATGAATTGAGTCCACTCTTTATTACATTCCTATATTACAAAAGTGAGTTTACTCCTTATTCCATCATTGTATTACTAAACTAACTTCACTCCTTGTTCTATCAATATCATGAAAAACTGAGTTCACTTCTCATTCTAGGATAATATTCATGTTGAGCTCACACCTCATTATAGCACTATATTACTTAACTGAGTTCACTCATAATTCTAGACTTGTAATACTAAATTATTTTCACTCAAACTTCCACCCACGTCTACATCATGAGATATAAATATTTACCCAATGATTTTTAGTGATATATTGGTCATACCCACCACAATATAAAATCATATATATTTGTTCCATAATTTAATAAAACATTCATCATATCGAATACAATTAAAATATATGGGATTTAATAATATCTTATCATAACCCATGAAATAGAAGGGGAAAAAGAAACATGCTTTCATATCATAACATTTGGGAATAAATAGGATTTATAATAATTTAATCAAGTAATAACTCATGAAATGAATGAGTTTCATAAGCGTTTTATCATGGTATAACACGTGGATGAGAAATTGGTTTTGTAAATAATGTGTCGTCATAAACATAAACCATTCAATGAAAGGGTAAGAATGCTTCCCTTATATTATATAACCAATAAATCATATACTATATTAAAGTATTTCATATTATATATAAAATTATTTTGAAAATATAATTTAAAACATTTCTTGAGAAAATTATCCTTTCCTCTTTGAGTGACTCTTTTTAAAACATAAAACATTTTTTAAAAATATTCTTTTGAAAATAACATTGAAAACATAAAAATTAATATTTGAAAAAATTTTCAAACAATTATTAATCAAAAAAATATAAAATCATTTTTCCATGAAAATGACTATAAAATACAATTTAAAAACGTTTTTTATTGTTTTTTTAGAAAATATGGTTTTTTATTAAAATATGTTTCTGACTAAACATAAAAAGTCATATTTTCTTAAAAACATTATCTTATTTATCTTAACCATATAACAATGTAAAATGGTACAAATAAATTAATATATAATTAAATGAAAATAGGATAATAAAATTACGTACTCTTATTGATATTTGGGACAAAATAATTCATCAATGGAAGTATAATCATAATCATTCTTATTGACAGTCTGATATTATCAATATACTCTTACCACCTTGGTAACATTGATTAATAATCCCCATTGTAAAAATAAATTAATGTAATATTATATAATAAATTAAATAAGTATTTTTTAAAATAATTTACTAAATGGTGGTGTATACACCTTATAGAAGAATATAGGTGCATGACATGACATGTGTCTCTGAGAAGGAAATATGAGACAAAATTACACTACCGATTTTGTAAATTTTGAACAATAAACCACATGAATGAGAGACACTAAAAAGGATATGTAAATACCCATAAATATAATGATAACAATCATAACATACATTAATGGTAATTATATACCCAACTCAAAAGAAAAAAGTGATTAATATGTCATAAGTCCCTTAGAATTAAGTTTAAGACTAGAAATCCCCTTACTACTTGTGTAACTTTTGAATCATGAGATTCATGAAAGAATAAAATAAATTAAAATATTAAATATCATTAAACAACATAAATTAATGATAAATAATGCCATCTATAAGTATAAACCCCACATAACAAGAATAAGTTGTGAATATAGAATATTTCTCATAGAAATAAAAGTGATATGAGAAATCGCATACCTTAAGTCTCGACTGTCATCATCAAAATTCAAACCTCATGTATAAAAAATATTAGTTTATTATAAATCTACCAAAAAACCATTATCCTATATATCATACCATATATTATATTATTAGGACATTATGTTACCTTTTATTAAAAATTTTGTGCTAAAATTATTATTTATGAAATTATAACTTGGATTTTCATATATGTTTTGACATGTTATTGTTTATAATCATACATAGAAAGTTATTTAATTGTTTAATGAAATTAAAAATTCTATAAATATCACATATATTCAGTATATAATTATTTATAATAATCTATAAAATATATAAATAAGAAGTGGAATACACTGTACATGGTGACGGTAGGCCGTACGTATGCATGAACGTTGTTTCCATTTTGTTATAGTATTGAAATAAATAACGAAAACAACACACACACACATAGATATATATATATATATATTATAATAATAGTATCATTATTATATCATTTATATCATATAAGTTTACTAAACCCATCATTAAGAATTCCATGTAAAGTGAGAATGAATCACATCACTTTGAGGAGATGGTAATCCACACATCTACATATGAAGTTGTCATATTCCCTTAAAATGGAAATCATGAAGGAATGTTTAAGAATATAATTAAATAAGAATAAATTTATAACAATTAAATATATATATATATATATACATATATTCCATAAGTATTTCAAACATTGAAAGGTGATAATGGAAGAATGACAGACCTCGGTTCACAAGGCGGTAGTCCACCTTACATAAGAATGATAATTTCATATCCCATTTGATAAAATTATGTGCTTGTGTAGCTAGAAACCATAAAAAATCTCATTATATTTAGGATACTAAGGTTTTTATATAAAAATAATAATAATAATAGTTGTGGAGTGTAAAAATAAATAGAACAAAAGTGCTTGTTGAAGGATGTTTCCACTTCTCTATGTAATTCTTTTTTGTTTTCACCAATGGGAAAACATGGTTTGATATATTTGGAAATTAAGGATTCAATGATGATATTATGGTTCTTGGGAGTTTAATTTTTTTTTTTGTTTTTTTCTAATCCATTGGTATTTATGTGTTTTAATAATTTTTGGGGTGAGTAACATTTTATAGTGGAAGTGGAGTTGTGTTCTTGTAAATACAAAAAGTTGAGAAATATTGAGAGGTATACCTTGCAAAATATTCCTCCAATAATGGTCCATATTATATTAAAGGTATTATACATCTAAATATTTCCCTTTTAATGGAATTTTTGTATTTTCCTAGTAAATTTGACCCCTTAATTTAATGTTTAACTCCAAAGTAAACTCGTTTTACCTTAATCATTATAATTAATTTTATATACTTTTATTAATATTTTTATCAAAAGTAAAGTTTTCCTTAATAGAAAATAAAATTTATCCTGGTTATAAATATGGAAACTATTTTTTCCAAATTCAAAACATATATGTATTATAAATTAACATTAAATTAATCATGTAGACGGGATGTGAAAATGGGGGTTTATGATGAAGATGATTAAAATCTTGAAATGATTGTATATTAGATTTTAATGTGAAATTGAATTCAATGAACCAAATTATATTCATATATATATAATTTATCTAAATATACATTAAAATCAATTTATAAATTATATTAACAATATAAATAAATTAAAAAAATTGGAGTTTTCATTTAAAATTTATTATATCTCACTATTCATGAAAAACTGAATCTTCTAAATAAACTAATATTCCCAGAAATAAAATTTTGATATTCATCATTAAAAAATGATCATTATTTTTCCAAAAAAATTATAAAATTTTTAGAAATTATATATAAAATAGTGATCCATTAAAAGGTGGTAAAATTATCTTTTAGAAATAATATATATCATTAGTTGTAAAATTGCATATATTCTTATCTCTTGTCTAGAAAACACATTATACTAACATTAAATAGCTGACTAAATATTATATATATATTTATGTATGTATTTATGTATATATATTTTATAAAAATTATAAAAATTAGTTTATTCAAAAAAATTAGGTAAAATTTGTTTAATTTGAAATATATTGTTTTCCAATAAAAGATTTATATTATTATGAAAGGTGTTTTATTTTCATTTATAGATAATCGGTCAGAAAAAAATTATTCTAATATACATGTGTAAACTATATTTTTAAAATTATATTAATATTATTCAAAATTACCCTTCAAATAGATAGATGACAATTATAATAATATTTTAATAATATTATTAATAGTGCATTGGAGTTTGGTAAAAGTAGATCTTGCATAAAACGCATTCTATTGAAGGTACATGGAAATATGTATAACATAAGAATAATATAGTGTTGTGTGTATTAAAAGATAATCTATGGGTTTTTTGAAGTGAAAACTAATCATGTTGTTCCATGCATCACAACCCAAGCATAATTATCTTCTATAACATAATCATTATTGAATGTTGCATGAAATGAAAAAAATCCAAAATTTTAAATTTATTTTATTTTTTTAGAAAAAATATCCAGTTGTTAAAACTTTTCTATGAATGATGGCCTAGGATACATATTATTCTATACATCCACTTAAAAACAAATACAATTTAAAAATTTCAAACAATGTTGTCACTCAATTACACTACACTTTTTCTCACAAATAATTTTTATCATTTCTCGTATGAAATAAAATATATACCAAAAGAATTAATTATTAAAAATAATTGACTAAATCAACTTACTATAGAGTATTCATAAATAAACTAAATTTAACACACCTAAGATATGTTTTCAAAAAATATAATTTTATAAAAAATCCATTGGTTTATTTAAATATCCCAAACCCCATGGTTTTTCAAACCCCAAAAATCACATTGAAAAATTCAATTCAGTAAAATTATTTAATAATAACACCAAAAGGAAAATAGCTTACAGAATCATTAATTACACAATAAGGAATCATAATCTCTTAAAACATGAATATGAACTTCCCAAATTATATTAAGATTACAAAATGATGAAGAACCCAAGGCCTGATAATATAAAAAGTGATAAGATCCATAAAAATGTGTAAAAAAGAATAAATTAATGATTCTATCTTTCATGATTCAAAATCTACTACAAAGCCACCCTATATAGTCACCTATAAATGTGCCCCAGCCATGGACTCAATAATATCCCAACTATATTTCTTGCACATTATGACTGTGTAAGCTCTCATACTATTCTCCTACCATAAAATCTACACTGGACTCCCAAAATCATTATAGTTCTATCCAAAAAAGAATAATATTAAATATGTTATATATATCTCTTAATTGAGATATAAAAAATATCCCCTCCATAATATGATAATCGTTAAAAAAAATTATGAATCCTCCTAATTGAACAATAATTATAATATCCACCATATATGATCCACCCTTTTCCACAATTCATATTGAATCAAACCATTTTTTCACAACACTCTCCCAAATAGAACAGTCCAACCCCTTTATATCTTCTCTTACATATCAAAAATATTCTCTATCCTTTTCACAACATTAATTTTATAATCCAATTTCATCAATTTATAAAAAAATAATGTGATACGTAATTTTTTGGAAATCTCATAGTTGGTAGACATGTAACATAATTTGAATTATATTATAATTAAAAAATAACAGTAATTGAAATAACACATCTCCGATTTTCTTAATAATTATGAATAGTCCCATATTTTTGGGTTCCAGGTTCCCTTGATTATCAATTCAATGTTTTCTAGAAGTTTTAGACACAATCCCTACCTAAAAAAATTCAATGTCCACTGATGAAAATAAAAATTATATATTTACATAGTTTATGCTACCACTAATCAATTTTATATTTGGTAAACATGATATATCATATCCTAAAAAAAGATTGTTTAAAAAATATATCATTATCTTTATTCATCCCAACCTAGTAGTGATCAACAATACATTTAAAATATTTTATCCTAACCAACCAACCAATTTGAATCTTGATAGCATCACTTGAGGATTTAATGCACAGTCATGAATAATTTCCTCAATGAAATATATGGTCCATTCCATTTATCCATTCATATGATGTTATTTTAACATTCTAGTCTTCAATTTAATATTCACTTCCTTTCACTACCATTTCCAAAATATAAATTAAAATCAAGTATCTCTATTTGTTTTGATAGATGAAGGGAAAACATGCATCCCAAGAACATCATTCACAATAAATATACCTAGTTCCTATACTAAGAATTTTTATTCGATCTATAATATGTGGAGTGAATTTGTAATTTAATTATATAACATCTCTAATTTTCCCTTATAAGACTTTGAAATATATTAAGGAATATTTTTGGAGTGTGGTGCTGAGGCTGAATGAGATTCCAAGCCCATGTGATCATAGTATTTATATTTTAAAAAAATGTGTTTCTTTATGTATTTCATGAACTAGTTTCATTAAATAGTGGAATAACACCAAGAAAATGACTTGGATGGGTAATACATGGCCATAATTGAGTCTGATATAATATTTTACCCAAGGTGTGACATAATCTTTATCAGCATTGGGTGTTTTAATTTAGTGTTGTTGTAGGCCCAATAATAAAAAAAATAAAAGAAAATTAATTTTTTATTTTTAAAAATAGTGACCTAATAGCCCTTATAAATATATTTTTATATAAATTTTATAGGGTTAGCTACATAACCCTTGGATTGAGATGATACATTTCAGAATAGAATGGTGAATGATTATGACATATCTGGGATTGTTTTTTCCAATGCAATTTGAGGATCTCCAAAATGATGAGAACACATTTGTCATTACTGTTTTATCCTAACCCTAAGTTGGTAATTTTTTTATAGTTTATTTCCACATTTGATTATCACCCTATAAACATGATCTACATTAACTAAGAGATAAATTTTAAAGTCAATCATGTAGCAGGTGTGGGTTTATTTACTGGGTATTTCGAAAAATTATATTTTCTTTACTCGTCTTCTATAATTCTAACAACAATCAATTGATCTCAACCCATAAAATAACTCCAATTCGTTCCTCTTTGGTGTCTCATATGTTTCTTCCCCCATTAATTTGAAATTGTGTATTTCAGTATTTCATTGGTTGGAAGTTTGGTGAATATCCAATATTCGATCATTGTAAAATCATTCTTGGGCATAGTGGATCAATACCATGAATGTGGTTCCTGATTATTGTTGAAATTTAGGTTTTATGATAATAATAGTTGATCATATGTGGATTAATATTAGACTTTTAATTCCTGATTTAGGATTTTACCTAGGAAGAATTCAATGGGTTATGGAATTTTCAAATCGAGCTGATCGATGACAAGATTCTGATGAGTGGTGATTCTAGGAATTTGTCATCCTAGATATGTGGTCACTTTGTTTGATTGAGGAAATATTAGTGGTTTGATTATATGTGTAATAAATCCTAGAATTGTATTTTATTCAAAACAACATTGCTTGTAGTCTGAATAATATGTGTCATGTAGTCCCCCTTCTCCAACGATTTGTTTGAAACATATAGAAATATATCATTATCCATGTACCACAATGATGGTGGCTCAACATGTATCCTATGTGATAAAAGATAACAAATATGTACTGAAACACAAAAATAGGAAGAATACAATAGAATGAATCTATAGTCAGATAGAGCTAGAGGCACTATTCATTGCCATATACATGGGAATAGAATGAGTACACGAGCTTGTCCAAAGGTATATATTAACGATCCATGGTACATAGGCATAATTAGGGTAGATATTACATGTTGTGTACAGACAGTACACACAAATTTTTCATTCTGAGGTTTCTTAGAACCCCTTACATCTTCAGTAAAAACCATGTTCTTTTGATTGGGATTCTTTGGTCGATCTGTATGAGGTTACAATGTGGACATACATCCTAAGAATATGATTATGATCTCCTATATGGTATTTTTATTAGAAAGAGTTAGATGTATCCATCTGTGTGACCAGAGTGGGATCCTCTATCATTATGTCTTCATCCTTGATGGAATCCATGGTATTGACATGACCACCGTGCACATGGTTTCAGTCACCTATCTTGTTGGTTGATCTAAAATTATTTTTGGTGTACCCTATTTTTCCAAGTTGCTATCCCCTACATAGATTACGATGTTATTCAGAGATATAGTGATTATTTATTTGGATAGACCCAATGAGAATGACCTCTTATATGAGTTCCATCAGTGGAAGTATGGCTCATGGAGTATGTACTCCTGGAACAAGTGTCACATTTTATCCTTGAGAAGAATCTTGTAGCTATTATTGGTTGATAATTCAAGAAACGTAGAATTTATTATGAGTATATATGTGTTTTTCATTATCATTATATCTCATATGATGATTTTTATACCTCTGTATTTTAGCTGACTATTCTTGGCGATTTAGGACTTTTGATTTTTGGGTGTCTTACGAGGTATTATTATACTCACCCCTATATGATATCTTCCCACAAATTCTTTGCCTCCTTCCCATGATAATTATTTTGATAAATTCATTAGAGGACCAAGTGATGGTGGAGCATCATTTTAGGATATAAATTATGAGGTTTAAACTAGTTTTGAATTTTTTCATCATTCCCCACCTTCTGAGTATGTTGGATATTTTTAGTTTTTGTAGGTCTTGTATTTTGAACTTAAACATTTATGTACTTATCTCACAATATCATTGTGTGATTTAGATTTATACATACATTAGTTTCAGTTTTACTTTAATTTATTAATTTTAAAGACTTATAGATGTGTGTGTGTGTGTGTGTAATTATGGTATTGCCTCATATATGTGGGATACACCTACTAAGTACTCATATCCATACCCTAGCCTATACGAGCTGGAATTGGGGTTATCATGCTCAACATAATTCCATCCATAAGGAGCCTAATGGGGTGGCTCATGATAGAATAGTATTACAGTTTTCAGTTCTACCTTTGGACTAGATTTTAGAGTTTCTTTATTGCTATGAGGTTTGGTTTTGGAATTATGGAAATAATGTTAAAGTGTTTCATGTTTTCATTTTAGGCTATGTTTTCCAGTGTTGGTGTGGTCGCCGATGTATCCATTCAACAAGATTCTAAGAATTAGTTTGTTAAATTTTTAAATATAGTCACTCATTTTTGGGAAAACATTAGTTCATGAATGATATAATAATGGGTTGGGGTTTCTATGTCCTTCTTATGATAGATCCCAAAATATATACATTTACAGTTGTGTGGCTTGTTTATTTCATGATTCCACCCTAAATATAGCTATCTAGGATTCCTCTTCATGATCACAAAGGTTATCCTTTGAAAAATTAGGATTCATTATAGGGTATTATAAAGGATTTGGAATCTCTGAGTGTTATTCCAATCTTTTCACCACCTATTGGGAAAAAATTTCACTGTTAATACTACTGAGGATGTGTGTAGGATGATTTCACTCCATCAGTTTTAGAGTCAGTAAAATCCTAGGTTTTGGGGTGATCTGGATCCCTAGGAATGTGGAAATAATCTTAAGGTGGTAACTCTTGTTTTTTGCCTTGTGAGGACCCCTACATATCGGATGATGGTCCAAGAGGATATTCTTCATCTGGGATATTCTAGGTGATGGAGGATCTGGTGACCTAGTCACATGATCATACAACTCTCTCTTAGTCATGATTCAATAATCATTTTTTAAAGGAGTTAAATATGTTCACATTATGATAAGTACATATTTAAGAGATATTGATACCGTAAGAATTTATGACTATGGAAGAATATTCTGCGAGATTCATTGACCATTCACAATAATCTCTAAATAATGTTTATGATACAATCATTAAAGCACATAACATCAATGAAGGATTACACCAAGATATTAGGACTGGGAGAATATTCCATTGAAATACCACATACATATGAGTTCTTTAGTGACTCTTAGTGGTGGAGATCTTTATGGTTTAGAATATATCAAAAGCTGGATTTGGTAGTTGGTATAAAGAAGTTGAGAAAACGATAGTTAGTAGTGGATGGAAAACATAGTGATCATATCATGAGACATTCTCTAGGAGGAGATACCACGATAAAGGTTCTATAGTTATTGGCTTTCAAGACAGATCTATTCACACAATAGAGACGATGTACTTCTCCTACGATAGTAGGGGAATTATCACACATGATTTGTAGACCCACTATACAACAAATAGTGAGATTGTTGATGGCCAACCTAGGAAGGGACATCTTTAGGATAAATGAGTTCTATATGGGAGTAGACATGGTACATGAATGATTTGATGATTAAGTGGTGGTTGGAAATTGGATCTATTTTCACCACCATCCCTTTGTGTTCCATACCTAGACCAGAAGCTAGTGTTCATGGATGAGAACATCTATATGCAGTAGATTAATAACCCTGAGGAACTTTGGATGATTATAGATATTATCTATTTCTCATTTTATTTCATCATACTACTTATAAAAATGTGTTTAATCCAATGTTTTCATTCCACTTATCAATTTCAAGATATATAAATTCTAATTGATCCTTTGGGTTTACCCTTGTGCTTGGAGACTCCTACCATATGTGATTCAGTTATTACACATTTGTTTATATAGTGTGACCTCACTCTTGGAGGTGATAGATTTTTATAGGATCTCTTTGTCAAGGTGATGAGGCCTTATAATTTCATATTAGATATGTTATGTTTATCCATAAATCATTCCCTGATTGAATGTTATAGGTGGAGGATGTGTTGTATATATTGTGAGGGAATGAGGTTTCCCATAATGTGTGATAAGAAAACTCAGTAAGAGCAATATGGGCTCATACATTGAATGGTACATCTAATTAAGCATCAGTTTGCTAGTTTTCTATTTTATTAATGGATACTATGGGCATTAAAATTCTTACAATGGTAGTGGAGTATGAGGACATCATTCTTAAGGTCATGCTTGGATTACCTCCCCAATGAGTGATAGAATTATACATTGATATCAACCTAGGTAATTCCTTGATATCTACGCAATAATATCAGATATCTCCCACAAATCTTCAGGATCTAAAGGTGTGTTTTGGGGACTTTTATGGGAAGGGATTTGTTTGACCTAGGATGTCATCTTGGTTTGGCCAATTTTGTTGTCCGAGAAGGGGGATGTGAGCATGAGTTGTATGTGGATTATTATTTGATGAATCTAGAAACTATATACAATTAATATCCACTACGAAGGATTTATGACCTCTTCAAGTATTTGAGAGGGAACATATGGTCCTTGAAGATAGACCTTAGAGATAGTTATATCTTCGTTTGAGCATGGTATTTTGGTATATTGAAGGAAATATTCTGATTTCTCTACATCCATTATATGTACTTGGATATGGCTTTATGCATGAGGATTTTCCCATAAGTGTTCATGGGGATCATGATTTATATCTTTTAGGCATTCTTAGACCGATCTGTGGTGGTATTCAATGAAACTATCCTATTGTACTCAGTGTCTGAGGAGGATCAGAAAAGGATTTTTAGTATGGTCTTAGACTTACTCCACGGTCACAAGATTTAAAGGAAGCTCTTGAAGGTTCAGTTATATATTCAATAAGTGCACTTTCTAGGACCTGTTATCTCAGTAGAGGGTGTGGTAGTAGACCCAGTGATCATTGAGGATGTTTTAGCTTGGGATCCACCCATGAGAATGAATAGAGTATGAAGATTCCTTGGGTCCTATAGATTATAGATTAGATATGTATCCAATTTATCCAAGATATAAGCTTCATTGACTAATTTGTCTTAAAAGAGGTAGCATTTTGTGTGGTTGAAAAGGTTCCATCTGAATTTTTAGATGTTTATAAAACGGTTTATGTGCACCCCATATTGAGATTAACAAATGGTGTTTATTACATAGTGTTTTCTAATTCCTTAGAAACATGTTTTGGTATTCTTACACATTTGGGAAAGGAATTTATTTCCATTGGTTATCAATAGCTGTGACCACATGATTATAATGACATGACCCAAGATCTATATTGGGAAGTGATAGTCCATTTCCAAATGAAGTGGAAACACTGCCTTATGGGTGAGTATATTATCATATACTCCAATCAAAATAATCTCAATTATATCTTCTCTTATAAGGTTCCTAACATAACACATAGGGAATGGATTTATTTCCTCCAAGATTATAACTTCATGATATTCTATACTCCTAGTAATGGGATTATAGTTGAAGATTCTCATGGTAAGTGATATTGTTCATGGTTATTGACTTATACGTTCGAATAGTTATCATCATTGTTGTTTTTCATAGTGGAGAAGGATTTTTATGACCTACCTATTGTCAATGGTTTTACCCCACCACTTCTATGTCATGTTAGGTTGGCTCTGCATAGTGTTACCAACTTTGAGACCTTGTGTGATAATATATTTTCTGTATATGATGGGTTTTCTAATGGTGGGGATAATGTCATCAATTTCTAAGTATGGATGTTATTTCAAGGGGCAGTTCAAGGGGAGTTGACAAGGGAGATTCATAAACCCCACATTCTGGTACATCCTAGTTTGGGAAATATGTAATAGCACCTTATATGTCAATTTTGGTGGCCAAATATGAAGAAATGAATGGAAATGATTGTCTCTTGATGCCTCATTTATTAGAAAGTGATTGATGAAAACTATGTTTAGGTGGGTTTCGATTAAAACGTTGGGTTTTTTGGAGTTAAATATGGATGATATATCTATGGATTCATGATGAGACTAAAAAGAACTTCTCAATTGCATGATTTCATCGAGGTGATCGTAGACTAAATCACTAAGTTGCACCACTTCCTATTTATTTAAGAGTAGAATTGGTTGAGAGAATAAGGTTTATTTACAAAATGGTGATAGTCTATATCCATGGAGCTCAGTCTATGATTGTTTTATATCATTATTATCACTTCATATCATGAGTATGGAGAGTATTAAAAGATTCCATTGGAGATTAATGGTGTTTGAGAATATAATTTCACCCATAAATTTACTACTTTAATGAATAGACAATTTAGGTTCCAGAAAAAAAATTTGAGCATACATTATTGAATATTTCCATTTTTTAGTATCACATACCACATGAGGTGATTTCTTACAATAAAAATTACATTCCTGCCATTGGTATGGAACCCAATGAGGCATTGTACAAGAAACCCTATAGATCACCACTCCGCAATACTAATCCAGATGAGCCACAACTCATGGGCCTATAATTTTTAGGCTATATTATAGCTAATGTATATATCATTTTAGGAGAATATGTGGATTACATAAAACCTAATTAATTTTTATATGGGCCAACAAAGGAGTCCTTTGGACTTTGAGAAGGGAGAACATGTTTTCCTCGAGGTCTCACCACGATGAGGATTGCCAAGATATTTTAAGGGTCATATGTTATATTCAAGATTTATTGACCCTTTCAAGATACAATATAATGTTTGTTAGTGGGTGTACTTTTTAGTAATTCCATCACAGCTATAATAGGTACACGACGTCTTCTATTTGTCACAGATGAGGAATTTTGTGCATGACCCATCACATGTAATAGATTGGGGAGAGATAGACATTGAGGATTGATCTACCTTTTTAGTTTACCCAATAATGATCATGGATCAATTGATAAAATCTTTAATGGGTGAGTGATTCACTTGACATGTTCTAGTGGCATCATGACAATCCATAAGAGAGAACTTCAAAGTGGGAGACCCAGATTTGAGCTTAGTAACCAAAAATTTGTTATTATTTTTTTTCATTTTGGGATGAAGATAACTAAGGTGAGTATAATTTTATGTATCTTTTTTATAGGTATGACTTTGAAATATTTTATGGAATATTTTCAAAGAGAGGTGCTGAGACAGTGCGATATTTTGAGACCCCATGAACTCATTGTTGATATAATAAAAATAATAATATATATTAATTTGGCATATTCATAATTTTCCTAAAATAGTGTAATAAATCCCAAATAATGTATTTTATTGTAAATATAAAACCATCATTTAGTCTATAATGTTTGATTTACCTTAGGAGAGACATAATCTTTGCCTATGTCAGATGTTTTGGTAACGTGTTCTCATAGGCGCGATAATGAATTAAATTAATGAATTAATTTATTTTGTAATGTTTAAACATAGATAACTAATATCATCTATAAATATAAGTTTATATACAATTATAATGGTTATATTCATAACCTATGTTCAGAGAAGATTTATTTGAGTAGAACCTGGTGAATGGAGATGATGGATCGAGGATCTTTTTCACCAACATAGTTCAAGGATCTCTCCGATGATAACAACATATATTATTTTCTTCAATATAGATCATTTCTAACCTAATTTAGTGGATTATTTTTCATGTTTTACTTTTTTGTTTCATTATCCCATGATTAACATGAATTGAATGCTCTAATATGTTGATTTGTGGGATGATCGTGTTCTAGGTGCAGGTTTATTTAACGGACATTTGTGAAAATAATTAGTTGTAATTTATGTTTCACTTCATTTTTCATTATAATAGAAAATAATTGATGTTAAATGAATCAATTTTTGAGGTTTAATAATAATTTTTATATCATGGATTTTTCCATCATTTATTGAAATGATTCATTATTGAAATTTACATGGGTGACATTTCAAATAAAACTTAAAATTTAATAATTGAGAGACAGGTGTTTAGTAAATTTGATCAATACCCTCGATGAGGACTGTGGAGGGTGATACAAAGGTATGATGATGGTGGTGGATGATTGGAGGGGTATCAAGATCATAATGGGGATTCCAAAATCATTTTTTGATGCATGGTGACGTCATGGTGCGATGGAAGTTGTGATTCCAATGGATCGATTGCCAAATTCTGAGGAGCAGTAATGGTAGGACTCAGTCAACTTGGATCAATGATTTATTAGTTTGATTGAGAAGTCATCAATAGTGAGGGAAGTGTAGTGAGACACATATATAATACTAGAATTTTTTATAACATCCGGACTACATGGAAAGTGCTCTGAGGAACACGCTCTATGTAGTCACCCATCGGTGGCATTTGGGCTAGACAAAGAGAAAAATACCAAATTCAATTTGAAATGTATCACACATTATGTGACCTGATTCTATAAGCTCATCATGTATCCCATATGATACTTGAAATTGAACATACCTAGAAAAATTGGAAATGGAACAATACATGGGTATGGTTTTGTATGCAGACAAGGTGATAGGAACCATACATGGCCAAGTCCACATACATGAATAGAGTACACATGCATTCCCAGAGGTACATAATCACAGGTCATGGTACATGAGAACACCTAGAATATATGAGATACCCCATGAAATGACAATACACATTGTGTACATCCTATGAGGTTGTTTTAAGCCCTTGGATTCTTGATTATTGATGATATTTAGTTTATTTTTATTCCATGGTCCCTGATAATGAATATACAATGTAAAATTATATCTTGAGAATAGGTTTTTATTCTCATCTATGGGATTTGTTTCAGATAGATCTAAGTGTCTCCCATTATGTGACTTGGGTGGGATCCTCTATCATTCCTACTTTATCCTTGGTAGGATTCGAGGTATTTTTGTGACCACCATGAATAAGGATTCAATACTCTATATAGAATATTGATCAAGTAGGTTTTTTTGTGTCCCCTAGTATCATTTGATGAAATCCCCTACATGGATAATGACATGTTTTGAGATCCATTGAGGAATTATTTGTCATGTTTCTTCAAGGACAACCTATTTGATGGTATACATTAGTTATAGAATGACTCATAGAGTTACAGATCCAAAACCACCCATATTATACCATGATTGGATAGTCATCTATCAAAAACACTCATGAAATCCATAAAAATATCTTCCCATTTCCACATAGATACATAAAAAGGTATCAAAATTCCCATAAGTTATTGATGATCTATGCTTACACTTTGAAAAGTCATGTACCATGAGATATAATTGGCCATTTTAGTATGCATCCATTCCCGTTATAATTGCGATTTTATTTCATAATATATCTTATCCTCTCATGAAATAACTAACAAACTAGAGTTTTTAAATACACCTATATGTTCCACATTATGAATGTTACAAAAATATATATTCTAAAAATAGAGTATTGAGTTGACTTCTAGTAACCACCCCTTTACAGACTCATCTCCATTTACGTTTTCACTAACACACCTATATTTAAAATCATTCTTATTTCCAAACCATTATTTTACCATATATACAAATGATATGTCAATCTGATTTAATGTTATACTACATACCTCTCCATGAACCTTATTATGTAACTCTGGCATCCAGACCATCAGTTCCCACTTCTCTCGTAATTAATTCACTGGTCGAACTCTTTTGATTATTGATTTTTTTGCAAAATTACAACTACCTAATGTAATGTAAAATCCATAATGAAAATTATTGAAATATTATAGCCTCCTTCACTACCTAATGATTAAATTCAATTGGGATAAATTCTACAAAAAACTCCATGGACTTAAATTCTCCATTAACCACTAAACAAATAGTAAATACATCCAAATAAATAATACATGGATAGTTATCAGTAACAATATTTCATATATGGGATAATTCCTTTAATTTATTTCTTACTATCTTGATCCATATGAAACTACATTATCCAAATACCTTATCACACACTATAGTTTGGCTCTAGAATCATCACAATAGTTGAAAATTTATTCCTAAAAATTAGCCAAGATTAAAATTGGTGTTGATATATACCACCAATATTTTGAATAAAAATTTATATAGATCTTATTTTCCTATTGGAACATCAAAAAATTACATGTAAATATCAATATCAGAGACACAAAATTTAAATTTCCATAAATAAGGCATCAGTAATATCCTATCAATCAAAGGAAAATGCATGTATCAATGATATTCATGGGTCACCCCTATGTCAATATAACATACAATTTCATTGAATAATCTTATATATCCTTAAAATAAATCACATTACCTAATAATTTCACTTCTTGTATCCAAAACTAGAATATAAATATATTTTTATATAATATATTCCCTCAAAATATCTCCAATATAATATTCTAATGCCTCTAATGATCTTTATCCAATTTAGAATAAATAAAAATGTAATCCAAAAGCAACAATACAAATTTGTACATAAATTTGTGGACTAAATGATTTATTAATAAATTTAAAAAATAATTATAATTAATAACCTCAAATAGTGTCTCTAAATACTCGTACTTCCCACCCCTACTCCAAAACACTAATATTAGTATTTCAGCCTCCTTCCCCCCAATCTTTTGATATCCAAGTTGAAAATTAATATTTCAAAAACATTTCTCTCCACTAAAATGCTGAAAAATAGTTTTTTAGGTAAAGTATAATATATTTATTCTTCATTGAAAACTAATTAATCATTTTCAGTTGTTTCACTACAACTGGATACCATAAAAATTATTGGAGAACATAATCCATGATTCTGAAGTTGAGAATCATGGTCAAATGTAATTTGTTTACCATGTCTAGTAATTGAATATTCAGAACCCATATTTTAATAAGAGCTATCAAATATGAAGGTGTTCCATTATACTTTTCATTGGAAATATCACTAGTGATAATTTTGTCTCCCTCTAATGGTAGTTCAGATATGTATTTCAAGATTATATTTAAGAAATTATTCATGACCACTATAAATTAAATTGATTTTATATATTAAAATAATTTGTGAAAAAACCCAACTATCTACCATATTCAATACCTGAGACATGCAATAATTAGTCCGTCAAGACTACCATGAATAACTTACACCACTTGAAAAGTGTCACCACATTCATCATGTAAATTAAATGAAACTATTATTCTATTCAAATCAATATTGTTATTTAAATTTCAATTCTCATCTAATAAATTTATTATAATATACATTTTCATCCATAGAACTAATCATCCATAAAAATTTACCACACCTCTACTCATAGTAAAACATGATAAATACATACACCCACATTATACCCTTTCTCTAAGAGGTATCTTGATATTCAATAAATAATACATTAAATCTGTATGAGAGTTATTTTCTCATACTACTCATATAGATATCAATGAATTATATAACATTTTATTAAACATATAATTGTATATAGTTGAAAAATTAAATAAATTTCCCCTCTCTATTTTTTTCTATACATCAGAATAATTTGAAACAGGATTTATTGTGAAACACTATTCATGATGATTATATGTCTAACCCTATCATGTATTACCACTATTCATCACTTATGACTTTTCACTAATATACCTTCTTTATATATAGTCATCAGAGGCACATAAATCTATTTGGATCTTATATTTCTAGATCTTAAATATTGAAATATATATATATATTTTTGTTTTCTTTATATTTCCACACCGATGAGTTGTCCTAGGATTTTTTTCATAATCCAACATCTACTGC
Organism: Viscum album; assembly: GCA_963277665.1. Classification (NCBI taxonomy): domain Eukaryota; kingdom Viridiplantae; phylum Streptophyta; class Magnoliopsida; order Santalales; family Viscaceae; genus Viscum; species Viscum album. Next base: position 139,256,303 of record OY728131.1, read on the forward strand.
TCTATTCTAATACACTAGTAGCACATAAATTTTGACCTCCTCTAAGAATACCCTAAGCCTATAGACCTCTTTTACCAACCTCACCACCTTGAATCATCTTTTATCCTCTTCTTCCCTTAAAAAATGTTATCCCTCTATTGTAGGATGTACGACCTTATTTTTTTATTAAGAACACTATGAACTGGAAATAAAGATTATGAAACATCACATGAAAAACAATATCCAAAACATTTAAATATAGAATCCACTAAAAAGGTGTATTCCTAACAGAGAATACCAATAACTCTTACTATATTTTCCCAAGATAAACATGTCATTATTTTACATCAATTTCAACAAATATACACAAAAACTCATTATTCATCCCAAAATCTCAAGAATGTGAGGTTTAGTGTCATTGAGATATGAGTACAAGGAATGTTTTTTAATACTTGCAAAATTTTCTATATAATCATATTATTCATGATTTCCATCTAGACATCTACTAGGTTATACTCATATTTATAACATTAGGAATGGCTACTTAAGAAAGGCGTGAGCTCAAACACTCACTTAATCAATACATAATAACATTTGGTGAAAGTTTTTGATCATAATTATATGAGAAAAAATGAAAATGGGTGAAATATCCTTTTAAAAAAAATTAAAAAAATTATAGTTGTTTATAAGGAAAGATATAAATATATATAAACACAAAAGAATAAACTCTTACCATGGCAGAAGTGTGTTATAAGTAAAATGTTTATTATGATGTATGGTTCATAGTATTGGCATTTTATATATAAATTCTTCATAATTTTAACCAAAAGAAAAAATAACATTCTAAACAAAACAATTTTCAATTATGGCCACAAAGAATTATTGTGATAATAGCTATCCAAAAATAATCTCACACACAATCTCTATGGTCACAGATAACCACAAATACATTCACACATAGTCTTTATGATCATATCTAACCACAAGTAAACTAAAAAATATTATTTGTGAGTATAGGTAACCAAATATAAAACCACCCAATGTATTTTTGAGAATTTTTAACTAAAAAACTCTCACTCATGATATTTATTAACACGGCTAACCAGAAATACACTCCCACAAAAGTTCTTTATCTCTTAAGATATCAATCATTAAGATATTCATTAGTAGATGATATATGACACCAATCCTAAAATAATAATAATTAAATCATATATATTACATTGTAGATTTTTTTTCAATCCAAAATATAATTGAATATATATTGGTAATTTGTCAAATCTAGGATAGTTTCTTGTAGGGATTATTCATGTAACTAGAAACACCCAATAGCTCCCACATCTTATTCACATTGTGGACTAATTGTACAAAGGTATATGGTCACTAGGATTTCATAAGAATGATTCTTAAGAACTCACATTGTTTAAGAGGATAGTTGGTTGATGTCATTATACCTTGTTGGGGGATTTATGTCATACTCTAGACACCCCTTATTTATTTAAGTCATGTTTATGAATCTTTAGAAAAACACATATAATACTAGTTACCCTAAAACTAGTAATCAATTATTATAATATATTATTGTTAATGTTTGAACATATAAAATTTATTTATTTACCATGAAACTATTTATTTATAAGTGGTTCTCTATCAATCAATCCCTCTAAATGTATCACATGTTCTCCATCTTCATCTTATTATCAATTTACGATGTTGGTTTATCAGTCACTATGTTTGGAATCATCACAACAGGGTGCTCTATAGTATATCTCCATCTATGAATGTGGTGAACATTTTTTATATTGGTTTTAGGCCCATAAAGGGGATTTCAATGTATTATTATGAAATGAATCAGAATTCACATAATGGTCTACTACATAAATGGACATGTCATGCCTTTTAGGTTTTTGTAATGTGGACCGATCGTTTCATTTTCATTTCATACAGAAAGGATGAAGAAGAAAAGGTTCCTAACAATGGTTGGTGTGTGAATTTTTTAGGATAATGCATATAAGGTTGACCTCAAAGATAATAACGGTCAATGATGATGAGGTAGTCTCATAAGGAATTTTTACCTATAATGGTAGGTCCTTCTAAGAATTTGGCATGAAGAGAATAATTTGATGAGACTTGGAGGGAATATGGCCTTCCAGGTGGGTATAAGATACAACAAGAAATATCGATAGATAGTTGGATGAAACATATGGAATATACACATTTTATATGTGGGAATAAGATTAGTAATGATAGATTTAAACTTTAGAGAGGCAACTTCTATATCCCATAAATACAGGAATCAAAAACCACATAGTTTGAGAAAAATAGTTTTCGTTAATATAATGTGACCGTGCCATACAGATTTAACTCACATGGTAAGGTTGTTTTATAATACATTTAATTTTATTATTCAGGAATATTATCATGAAATTTTAAATTGTTTTAATAGGACACGAACATGGAAGTTTAGAGTAATGAAACACGCACATATTTGTCATGAAAGTTTGGAAATAGATAATAAAGAGGGGATATGAATTGAAGAATATATTTTTATATGGATTCTGGGTTTTTACATATGTAATATGTCCATTATAAGTAATTTTTATTATAATAGTGGCATGATTAACTCTTTTATATAATCCCACATGATTCATACTCGGTGAAATAAATAATGAACAATGGAAAATTTGCAACATTGAATTAATTCATAATTGGATTTGAATGGGGCTTCTCCACTGGATATAACCAAATATTCCTTACCAAAGATGTGAGATATTTGAATATGTATAATAATTAATACTTACACCTATAATAGTAGACCTATTGTAAGTAATTATACAAGAATTAATTCTTGTCCTATATCTCTAAGCCCCTCTGAGTCTTTCTTAGTGTTAGAAAAAGTAGGTGGTAGTATGATCAGGGAAATTACCAAATAGAATAGTGTTTGAATTTGTAATACACATTGAAAATTACCTATGTAATTGTAACCACATTGGGTCTTGTATTTAATGAATTCGTGAGTACCCACATCCTCTTATATTTGTACATGTTTATAAACATTGGGTGGGTATAGTGACAATATACTGCAATAAAGGTGAGGGGATATTCCATGTGAAATATTATAATGTTATTCTATTTCAAAGAATATAATCAATCTATTATTGATGTAGAAACAATACTACTATATTCCTCATGATTATGGATTTCATTTCCAAAGGGTGGTATTATTTCAACACCATGGTACATGTTCTCAATTAAAGGATAGATGCTAGAACTATTTTAGTAATGGTTCTCAATATCAAAATAAAATGTGAGCACTGGTGTGTGTATCACAATTATGAGTATTTTGTGGCTTTGGTGGGGTCCTCAATTTGGTTTTCTTTATATCGTTGAATTAATGAAATATTTCTATTTGGAAACATCCTACAAGGGATAAGATGAATCTGAATTCAATGTGAGAAGATAAAAATTATTATAAGTATAAATAAACACCATAGGGAACCCCATATAACAAGTAGGTATACTATATGAAATGGTACACATGAAAGGGGGTCCTTTATGAAATGTGTTCAAGATGGAAAGAATTATTTCCCAAAAGATCATAACTCCATTAAAAATTGATAAGCATGCTTCCCTAATAGTAAAATATGTCATTATAGATATACTCCTTACATGAAGGACTTCTTTTTCGGGGCATCTCTTTAATTTTTGTGAGTCAATTAATGTTAATTTTTATTAATATAAAGTATCAATATTCTCTAAAATGAAAATTTCTTCCTCTAATCCTTGATCTTTCTCTCGTTTCCTCTCTCCCTCTTCTCCTTAGTTAGAGAAGTTATTGCGTATTTATAGGCGGTGTAAGGAAACTGATTTCCCAAAAACCCTAACTATATTTCACTTGAGATGTTATTTGGTTGGAGGGGGTTCAACTCACTCCTAAAATTAATATTATTTCTAGAAGGTGGAGGAACACTACCTCACACTACCAAAAAATCTTTTTTGTAGTGTGAAGTGGAACCCCAACATGTTCCATTAAAAATATTTCAGGGTATAGGAACTTTGTGTCACTCCATAAATTAATTTTTTATAGGATATGGAGGGTCGTTTTTGAAAATCCCTTTGGGAACTATAAGATGAAAGTGTATAACATATAATTTTATTTTAAATTTTCATCAATCATTTTGATATACATTTTCATATCCATTGAAATGTTATTTAACTATTTTTATATTTTGATATCATTATTGGTGAATGAAATTTACCCTTATTCTTTCCCTGTGTTATTGAAATTTGGTGTGCCATAATAAATCCCACCCTATAGTGGGTTTTGTTCGAAATATAAAATATTAAATTCCAAGGAAGAGAATTTCCAAACATATGATCTTTATATGGTATATATGGAATAAGAGGATGAACCACCTATATTAAGGATGTTTGATAATATCATCTACAATGATGGAAGAAGTATCCTTGATGATCTGACATTATCTTTTGACCCAAAAAAATTTCATAAATTTATCTCCCTTTTTAAATTTTCTAAAAAGAGTTTCGCATACCGATGGCCTAAAAACATTCATTTCTTCTTAGTGGTTACATTTCATTTTGTGTAACAATTTAATTTCTCGAATAGTGTCCATTTCTTTTTGCTCTTGTAGAATTTAATATTCTATGTTGTTTTGAAATATCATATAATGATATTTTAAAATTTTTAGTTTTCGAGATTTTATAAAGTCTCTAAAATATTATATATCATGTATTCCTTAACAAAAAGAATGAATAAATTGATTCTGAGAAAATATTTGTTTCTATTTAAAAGATAGTGATTTTCATAATAGAGTGTATTGAGGATGACATGAGGAAATATTTTCATAAAAATCACGAATTAATATCCAATACCATGGGTGTAAGTTTAAAATATTATCCTATCTTAGATAAGAGATATATTTTTGTATATGGGATTCAGTATGATGTTCCCATTCTTGCATCATGCAATAAAAATCAAACCATTTCATTTATAATAAGTAATAATAAAACACCTCATGAAAATATAACCTATTGGGGGATATATGTTAGGAAAGACCAATTTGATGGATTTATTTTTGGTTACATTCATTTTTCATTAGGGAAATAATTCTACGAATTAGAATTATATCCCCATTTATCCCCACCCATTATGAGAATAATTATGATAGATGAGAAGTTATGGTAGACTCGAAAATTCTATCTTCATCCAAAATTAACCTTTGCCCTAGATTTGGGGTGTCCCTTGGGGGTTTGTGAAATTTATTTGGAATTTGAAAAATAGTTGAATGTTATAAGGATTTAGGAAGCCACTTTGGTATCCAAAACATTATCTCATCCTAATAATTTTATTCTTCTCAACATTCTTAGAAGATAGAGACTAGATGTTAAAATATTCCATTTGACACATGGAGATGATAGTATATTATTTTGTTACATATGATTGATCACAAGGGCTTAGATCATGGGAGATATTTATGATTAATTTATCTAAATTTTCTTTATATGTGATGATGTGGAAAATATTTTCCACTCATTAAAAATATTTTAACCACAAAATATTTTTCAATTTTAGACATACCAAAGGCTATATGATTCTTTACATGATTAGATCTATATATGTTTTATTCTGAATGGTCATGATCCATGCATGTGGTGACCTAAGACAATCCCAACCCAAATAACACAGAATCCCACTAGAGAATAATGTCCAATATTAGAGATAAGAAATTATACACAATAAGACTGAAAATTTTCACCGAGGGTTAATTAGTATGAAATAAAGGAATCCTTATAGGAAATTTCATTATATGGGTAGTTATTATAATTAAATGATTTTCATTTTTAGGCTTAGATTACAATTTTCACTATGTAAGTCTGGTTGCAATCCAAGAGGCGAGTAAATATATAACTCACGTAACAGATGAAAATGTTCCATCAAATATGAAGAATCAACAAATTGATAGCCCCTTAAAAACTGTTCAATCATCTATAGGTTCTTTAGGTTTGTATAGTAGTTCACAAGAGAGGCTATATGTTTTTCTATGATTATACAAACCCCATTGATTTATTTAGGCCATTTTTGTTGTGTGTTAGTGGGGTTAACCCATTTTAACTTGAACCAAATGATGCTAAGGGTATGATAAACCATTAAGATTATTTTTTATATTATCCTTTCGTCCTTCCAACTGCTACCATGGTCAGTAATTCATGTAGTATTCATGAAATATGTGGGTTCCTTATTTAGATGATGGAGGGTTTTTTCTAGAAATGATCTATGTGAATCTTATTTTAAATGTCTACTCACCTTTTATGTATGTGTGGAAATTACTTTTCATATTTAAACCAAATTATATATCTCAAATATTATGTTAATGGAGAAATTTTGATAAATTCCCATCAATAATGAATCATTATTAGTCATTAGGAGACAAACATTTATATGAAACCTCTATCCACTAGATTCATACTTCGGCTTGCAAAGGATTGTGTTGAGGCTTGTATTCATTCATATTCAAATGGATAGTTTGATGAATTGGTGCCCATAGTTTAGGGTCCCCCTGTTTCTATAAATCAAGTGAAAAGGGGGAAATATTTTGGGATTCCGGCCTGAAAATGGAATTACCCCAAGAAAACCAAAGATTTGTGAGATTCCAAGAAATTGAATAAGGATTCTATGTAATTCTCCCAACACTACTGAAGAACCACCCAAAATTTCCATCTCTACTAAGTATTTATATCCAATGTTTTGTATGTATAAGCATTCTTGGTTGAGATAAATCCCAAATTCAATCATCTTATGTTTTCTTCAAGGGTGTGATGTCATCCAAACTCGATACTCATGCATTTCATCACCTAAAAGAATTTCATATATATATCAACCTGAGATTACGGAATTAACAACATGGAACTAAACCAATAAATTCATGATCAACAAAAATATTCAATTTGAGAACTTGTTATGTTGAATCCTTATGTGAGGGGGAGACAAAAATGATAAATCATAGATAATTATTTCAAATAAGAGTTAAAATTATTTCATTTTTTCATTCATATGATATATATTTTTCGATTATGGTAATAATAAAACTATTTTCTTCATAAAAAATAGACCAATGAGAATGACATGTCTATGTTAACTGAATCTAATGATGTACCTTTCCCTTCATGAATAGGAACTTATAAATTTACTATATCAAGGAACTCTCTATTATCTGGGATGCTAAGGAAATTAGTGAGCCAATTATATTTTGATCCTTAGTGAGAGTGGAACCATCAGCATTAAATATTCGTATTATGATTTTTTATATAGGCGTAGAAGGAGTAGGATATGTAACACCCTAATATTTTATGATATATTTATATTTAAATGTGTCTAATTTCATTGATAGGTTATTTTACAACCAACACATAGTTCAAATGACTCATTATATACTACTAAGATTTTGTTATGTAATGGCGAAGTTATCACCTAGAAATTGGATTTTGATATTATAATATCAATAAATAAATATTTGAAAATTAGTTCTTACAAATTTATAAAATGTTTCCATTTCTTTTCAAGTGGTTATAAATAATATTAAATGCATTTTAAGGTAAAAAGTCAATTTTTTGGAAAACATGTTTTTATTCAAACAATGGGATTTTATAAAATTTAATTATTTAATATCTGTTATATGAATTATTTTAAATAAATTAAGATATTATATATTAAATATATAAAATTAATATCAATATAATGGAATTTTATATGAATAGAAATAAGAATAATTCCAATTTTATTCATAAAAAGGAATTTTTCTAAACAAATAGTTTTCATTAAATTTAAAATTAATTTATTCAACTTATATATATTGAATACTATAAAATGTATTATATAATAATAATCATAATTATTTATATAATAAAATATATTAAACAAAAAATTTTGACACTATTAATAATAAAAATGTTTAAGACATTTAACATTGGTAAAAGAGGTAAAAATTGGTTAAAACTATAAGGTAATGCTTTAAGATTTCTATAAAACATTATTTTTTCATATTATATGAGTGGTTTCAGACCCAATATATTTTAAAATTGTTAAATAATGTATTTTAAATCATTATTTTTTAATTGGTATTCCTATTCTGACTTTTGTGAAGATAAGATATATTTTATTCAAATTAAAAACTATTTTTTGGTCATTTCATTTAATGAAATTATAGGAAAACTACATTTGGTTTTAACTTTCTTAAAAATTCTAAAAACATTTATTTTCTTCTTATTTAAGAAAATAGATTCATTTAATCAAATATTTTTACATGATATCATTGCAATGTTATTTTTACGCTTAAATTGGGTATTTTCCCAAAACAAAAATTCATCTGATTTTACTTATTATATTAAAAGTAGTTTCAACAAGATATATAATTTAATGTGATGAAATGTATTATAATTTTAGAATCATAATATAAATATTTTGTAGTAGGTACCCTTTTATTTATTTTCAGATAATTATGTTATAATGGTAAAAATATATGTTATCACGGTTACGGTAAAAAATGGTTTAATGTGGTTAAACTATGAGATAATTTCTCATATGTATCCAAAATAATTTCGAAATGTGATTTTTGAGTTAATATATACCATGTCAAATGTTATCTTCAAAATTTGGGTTCCTTAGTTCCAGTTGACATGATTATGCTATATACATTATTTAGACGTTTTAATAATTCTAAGTATAAAATCTCCCTCACTTATGAAAGAGAACCACCTCTTATTAATTATTCACAATGTATGAGCCATTTATATTATAAAATACCAAATCTATTTCTAATATTTATTCCATTAACATTCCTTAGATTAGATGTTCATTCCAAGAGACCATCCTTTCTATACTTATCGTGTAATCTAAATGAGGTTTCTCAATGAAGAGGTATAACTATTAATTGGGTACATTTAATTTTATTTATTATTTTAACTCTTCTAAATATCTGGAATCAACAATATAATAATGAATTTATTATATTGAATAAAATTATTTGTTATTAATATGATGGATCAACCATTATTAAACTAAATTCCATCAAAAGGGAAATGGGAATATCACTCATTCGTGTGTGTGGACTACCACCACCACGAAGTGATGTGTTTATTTTTTAATTACAGAATCATATTTATTGTAATATTGATTGATTTAATGAATATATATTATACTCAACATGTTATTATTTTTCAAAAAATGTGATTTATTATTTTCCATTCTTTTGTTTTATCCATTAAAAAATTGAACAATCACTCATGTATACGTACATACTATCATCTCCATGAAGTGAGGTAAATCATTTTTCATTGCTAATTTATACCAATAATTATAAAATTTTACAAAAACATTACACATAATAATCATGAAATTATTAAAATTATGTTGATTATGGAACCATGATCGGTGTATAAGGATCGGTGTTGTTGAACTAGATCATGCATGAAAAACATATCAGTTGCCACTTGAAATAATGATGAATAATTGTTAATAAGCAGGTGAGATGATGTAAAAAGTAAATATTATATGGTATGATATAATTATTATTATTCAAGAGTCTATTTATATTAAATATAATTTTATTACATAGAATATTTGAATACATAAGAATCATGATGGAACTTGAGAAAAGGGTTTCTAATCTCACTTTTATTTTTGGGATAAAAATGTTATAATCACTACTTGTCTCATTTAGGTTTTTTATATACTACCCATTAATTTATTTTATGATGATGTTAATTAAAATTAAGGGGATTTAAAATCCCACTGAAGGTTCTTTCTTTCATGAAATTATGATTCAAATATTTCAAATGTTTTAAGGGATTTATGTTTCAGTATAATTTTTATCAGGGATTTTAATTCTTGATTTCTCATTAACTAAAATTATATGATCCTTATATAATAACCAATAATATTTTAATTCCACATTTTTTTCTTTAATAGTAATGTTTATATTCTATGTTAATCTAATTGTTTCTAAAAATGGTTCAAATAATGATTTCTAGAAAATCCGGACATATTTATCCACTTTTGATTAGAAAACATTTTTTATCCATATTTATGTTTATAAAAAATGTTCATAAGTGTTTTTGAATATTAAACAATGATTTATTTAATGAATTTTTTACCGAATCTTAAATTTTTACAAAAATATTTAAAAATATTCATCTTTTCATTTTCTGAAAGATGTAATTTTTACTGAAAGTGTGAACACAATAATTGTGTTAAAAATTATTGGATAAATAGAGGTAAACACTATTGTGGCCAAAAAATTAATACAATATTACTTTACATTTTTCTCATGGTCATTTTAAAAGAAAATATTTTCCATTATATTTTGAAAATTTTCAGATTTTAAATAAGTGTTTTCAAAATAAAAATTGTTTTTCCTTCAGAAATGTTCTAGTGATATTTGATGATATTTTTCATATATGATAAAATAATTTTATGTTTGTTGGTAATTTATAGGTATATGAAATAGTTATAAAATAATTATTCATTCTATATATGTATTATAACAATACAATGAATAAATATTTACGAAACCAAATTTGTTCTAAGATTTTTTTCTATAATAAAATGATTCAATGTTTAGGAATCTCATTTATTTTCCCCATGATATCGTATGATAAAATGATGGAATGTTTGTGAAACAAATTTTAATTATACCGAGTAATCGATGATGAAATGATGAAGGCATTATAATATTTTTCCAGACACACACTCACACAGACATATATATATATATATATATATATGGTTTTCAATTTATGATGGGTGGGTTAGTTAAATCACTCTAATTCATTGGTTACAACCATATATCTCATGAAATAATTATGCGAAATTATTTATTTAAATCGATCCAGAATGGGGAATATATTGGGATTTTGGACCCACAATGATATGGGAAACATGTGGTGATGCATGGTCCATTATGATATGGGAATTATGAGGTTATTATTGAACTTATATTATATATACAAGAGTTGTTTATTACCAACCCTCTAGGATATGATGGTGTAAGTGGATAATGTTGACATAAAATACGGTTTTATGCATATTCTGACATCACAGTTTTATAACATGTGTTTATGATTACAATTTAAACATATGGTTCATGATTTCTTTATGAGGATTCATCACTCTTAAAATTCATGTCTTTTGAAATAATAATTTTTCATGTAATTAATCTTGTTTATTCTTTATGAAAGATTAGGTATGAAATTTATAACTATCCCATACCATTATGATTCTATTATTCTTGTATATGATCATCGATTGATAGTTCCCACGTTTTCCCTTTACCGGTCATCTGAAATCACATTTTCATATGTTTCCATTTCCTAGGTTATAATGAAATATCATAAATATAGTACGTCAAATAAGGTTGTAATATGAGAAACAAATTTATAGGTGGTGTTGGAGATCAATTAAAAATTTATTTTTTGTGTAACTAGTCTCCTTGTACACTAAACCATTATAGTTTTAGGTTTTGTAATATTATTAGTTGCATTGAATATTATTATAAAAGGATAAAATATGTGTATATTAAACATTTAGGTAAAATTAATTGGTATTAGTGTAAGGTTTAGTTGTTTTTAGATATTCAGATTAAACATATTGCTGAAAATATTGGTGATAAGCCTAAATAGAGGATCACGTCCTATTTTTTTTGTAAAATTGAAATAATGTGTCATAAAATAAATAGATCCTTGGCTAGATACTACATGTGGATATTGTTTTGGTAAAAATTCATATCGAAGTATTAACACCAAAAATAGTTGGTTGCATATATATCAACCATCATTCAATGGCAAGGCGAATGGCTCCTTATTTCACACCTGGTTTGAAACGCTCTTGAGATATGATTAGGTTAATTCATATTTTTAATGGACAATTATGAATTATTTGAATAGATAATGACCCTGGATGGCCTAGATTATTATAAATGTGTCCTAGATTTTAGAGAAGGTGTCATTATTTATACATCCTATGAATGATATTTCATGATTATAAGATATATTGCTATGATTATTATATATTTATTCTTAAGATTTTATTTTTAGTTTTATTCAATGGTTAAAACACGAAGAAATAAATGAAAATTTTAATTTGATAGAAAATGAAATTATTTTTGTCATGATAAACATAATTCTTTAGGATATGGAATGCACAATATTTATTCTATTACCATGAAAATTCTTAGTCTATTAATCCCAATGAGATTTCAAATAATCAGAGAGGGGGGAAACATAATACTGACATTTTTATGAGGTAATATCCACCTTATTTTGGTGGTTCTTTTGATCCACTATTGAATGATTCATGGATCATTACCAATTAGAAAATATTATTTGTTCTCTAGTATACAAATCATGAAAACATTTCCATAAACATTTATATTTTTGAAGGTGAAGCAGTTAAATGGTGAGATGTTATTAATAATATATGGAATGTGGAATAAATTTAATCCCTATTATGTGATTAATTGAAGATGATAATTTTTATAATGAACATATCTCATAATCTATATACAAAATTTAGAAGGTATTCATATATAATAAATATATTGAGGATTAATCAATCGATACTTATGAGGATATTTTTTAAAGGCTTAAAAGGTATGATTCTCTAATGACCATTTATCTGGAATGAGAAATTAATTTATTATTTTGTACTATAAAAAAATGTATTTCACTATATATAACTATAATAAAAATCATTAGCTATGTATAAATTGACTGATGTTCTATTAAGGTATAAATGAAAATTGAATATTCCCATAATTCCCTTGATTTTGATAAGGGATGATTGAGTCTCATGGAAACATGAATGGTGGAATGAAATTATAGTCACATAAAAGATATAAATTTGGGAATAAAAATCATGGTAATTTATTTAATGGAACTAGGATGTTCATTAAATGTTAAAGGGAAATTTAAAAATCCTGTCGATATCAAATGGAAATGAATAGTGTAATTAATACAATAGATTAAGAGAACATGCCACCTATTTCACGTGACACAGTATAGTTCTTCATGTGAAAGGTGTGTGGGAATAATTCCAACCAAGGTATATATGTGATGGATTATGATGATTATTCGAATTAAAAACATATTAAGATAAAAAGGGAAATTTGTTGTCATCATGACTACCAAAGTGGTTTATGAGAAATATGTGGCTAAAGGTGCACATATCATTAATTATAGAACAACTAATGTATTATTTTATACTATATATAACAATTATATTATAACTAAGTAATTTTATATAGTTATCACATTACCACAACAAATATTATATGTTTAGTTAGTAGGAAAAAATTATAATGGTATGGTGATTTCATCCCATGTTTATAGTTCCACTTCAATTGATGTTTTTCGGAATGTGTTTCTTACAAAACTTTTTATTCTACCTCTATATGAATTTTATATTATTATTGGCATGTATTTTCATTCTTCATATACATCACATATGAATAATGTGTAAGGTAAGCCACATTTAATATTCTCAATGAGAAAAAAATCATTTATTAGTGAAAAAATGGATAAAACTACCAATGAGAAGTACTTTTATATCAGGGATCATAATTCCCATACATGAAGGGTATTTGAGACACCCCATGATTTTATGAGATAGATTATTTTTAACTTCATTGATATCTTCGGTTTCACACTACACAATGATTATCTTACGCTATAATCAACACTACATTAGCTTGTAGAATATGCAACACTATTCATTGCAAGTGTTACACACAATTTCATGTTCTTTTGATAGAATTTGACACTAAGTATAGATTTTTTCTCAATGTTAAAATGAACTAATTTTTTATTATATTATATGCAACACTAAAGGAACCTTTCACTACACACACATCTATCTTTTCTTGCATTACACATAAGAGGGACCTTCCACAATATCTTTCATTTTACACAACACTATGTTTAACAAAACAGTGATATATTATTAAAATATTATATAACAAGCTATTATGAATAGTATTAACCACCTTTATAATTTTATATAAAATTATAATGGATCTTACACATTTTCTAGAACATGATACGAGAACAAAATAAATGTTTTGAATAAAAGAATTAATTTTCAAGAAATGCAGTTTTACCCCCTTTTCAGGGCGCACTAATATTAAATATAGTTTTTCATACTTATATAAGTTAAATATGAAAAAATAAACTTATTAGTTGAAATTGGTAAATAAAATTTTATATTTGATGAACATTTTATATTTTTTTAATAAAACTAATGCGTAACTGAATAGTGATAAGCACTGCATTTAAATTCAAAACAATATTTTAATATAATTTATTTATATAGTTAGATTGTAATTTTAATTGGTTTTAAAGTATTACTGGATTATATTTTTATAATTTAATCCAAATTGGTTCATTTTAAGTGATTTCACTTTCAAATTTGACATAAACATATGTCAATATTTTGATTGTTATTACTTATTAAAAACTCACTTTTTTGTTTTGACAACGAGAATTAATTTTAATGTAATTAATGAAAATTATGTATTTTGAATTTAGAAAAATGGATTCAATATTTTAAATCCATATGGATAAATTTTGTAAACATGTACATTTTTTTAGACACTATGAATTATAATTTCTGTAATTATTTTATTTACCATGGTTAAAAGGTAAATCAGGTAAATATGGGTAATAAATAATTTTATAATAATATTAAACTACCATAACAAATGTAAAAAAACTTATTGGATGAAATAGTTCCTTCCGTTTTCATCCTTGGGTCTATTTGGAGACACCATTTATTCACATGAATGTGAAAATGACATTTTATAATAATTATTTTAACGTTAAGATAATTATAACCTAATGATATATCTTTTACTAAATTGATTTTAATACAGGGTTAAAAATCCGATATGAGTGCCTATAAATAGTAATTAGAAAAATAAAAAGAAATAATATATTATGTTATTTTATTTATAATTTTTATACATTAGATAAATATATTTATTTATTACACAATTATGATGTAGTGATTACTTAATAAATGAATGATCCAAATAAATAATTTAATAATATTAACAAAATTGTTATTTGGTTATTTTTATGTCATCAAATAATTTTATCGATGATATTGACATATTATATTTGGGTCAATGCCTTATTTTGTTTTAAGAATCAGGTTGTTATGAATTTTTGAAAAGTCAAGTATGAATAGTTTCCTATATTGACACAATTCATAACTTACACCATAAAAAAGTTTATTAAATGAATTTAATTTATAAAAGTATTAAGATTCATAAAATTGGTTAATATAACTCCAAATATGTCATAAATAACCTTTTTTTGGTCATTTTACATGATATTTTATTTACATTACTGTACAATTTTAAAATAGCATGATATCACAATAAGATTAAAAAGTGTAAAATAAGGGTTGAACCAAAGAGATAGGGATAAAAAAATATCCAAAAAATGTTTAAAAATTATTATATGCGGGTTATTTAAAGAAAATAAATCTTACCTTTGAATTAAATATGTTTTGGACCATTTTAAAAAAATTTACTTTATAATAAATTAATATTTTGAGAGTTTCCTAAATTGATCCTCTCCTCTCTTATAAAATGGAACATCCTCCCTCTTCACTTCACTCTATTTTTGAGCATTCATGCTTGTAAAAACCAAAAAAATATCACTTCTCAACATCCCTAGTTATATTATTTAATTTCTAGTCTTCTTAAACTAACAATTCTAGTGCCCTATATGGAAATTAAAGAGGGACGTCCAGAAAGAGGTAATCTCTTCTACCGATTATTTCAAATATATTTCTTCTTATACATCCTATTATTTAATATTTCATTATAAATAAATAAAATAATTATCAATAATATAATAATATGTTATTAAAAATATGAAACAACCCTATTTCATCTTTAATCCATCCTACAATAAATGAAATCTCTGCTCGTGTGTACGTACGACATACCGTCTTCACACTATGGTGTAATATGTTTTTCCACACTACCTTACATGGATAAGTATAATGGTGAAAATAATTACTATATATGATTATTATAACATGATAATAATTTCAAGATATTATACACAATCCGCTTTATTACCATTAAACAATTATGGGAACAATATTATTCATTGTGCATATGTACGGCTTACCGTCTCCATGACTCGATGATTTTCATTTTCCACATTAACTATTCAAAAATGATTATAAAGTATATATAATAAATAATAATAAAATATAGGAAATATAATACTACTGGATATATATATATATATATCATATACTTACTTCCATTCAATTTAATAAAAACCAAAAACAACATCCATCCGTACATACGGCGTACTGTCTCCATGAATGGTATATTGCATTCCATTTAAAAATATTATATATATATATATATAATATATATAATATATAAATAATTTTTTCCATTATATAAATAATGAAATCCTGATCTATGTCATAATATCAAGAATAAAAAGTCCATACATGTACGGTAATAAAACAATTATTACCCAAAACGTTGCTTTAACATGGAATTGAAAAATGAACGGGTAATTTAAAGTCGAACATGAATTGTATATGATATCATAAATATTACTATGGTTATTATAAAAGTTAATATAAGTTTAAGCCCACTATTAATGAGTTTAGGACACGTAGTGATGAAATATGACATACAGAAATTGATAAATTTGCAAATATCATTTTTATCTATGATTGATTATTCATAAGTTTCTACTAGGGATGTATTTATCATCTATGTCCATGTTATCCATTTTTTTTAATAAAATGTATTCTATTCTTCTATTTTTGTTTAAGTTAATTTTTATCAATTTAGAATATTACTACAATGTTTATAAGGAATAATTTTTTTGTTTAATATACGATGTACTTTTCTACTTTTCCAGAAAAAGTAAGAGGATAATGTTTTCACAAATATATGGTTTGAATAGATTTTTACAGTTTCACGGCACCTTATTTTCATGAAGCTTCATCAGCAAAATTTCATTTTTCTTTTCAACTATATAATTTTCTTTTCAAATTGTGCAACTTTTTAAGAAAAGAAAATGTTTTTGAAGAAGATCATATATTTTTCTCAAGAAATAAGTTCTTATGGTTTATCAAAATTATTTTCCATCTAAGATGACATAGATTTATTTTTTTATACCCATTATTACATTTATTTTATTGTGTTTATGATGTAATAATTTTTATGAAGTTCATTAATCTTATATGAATTATTTTATGATAAAATGATATATAAGAAACACATATTGTTTCATGGGTTATGCTATGATGAATGATTTATATTTTGGTGGAACATGTAAGAATGATTTAATTATGAGATTTATGGTACATAAATCTACCTAAAACGCATTTGGTAATGATTTATATCTCATGATATAGACAATAATGGAATTGTAGGTAAATCTGATTGAAAAAGACATGGTTGTAACGGAAATTAAGCTCGGTTTAGTTACTGGAATTTCTCCACTATAATGGTCTTGGTAGCAATGCCTTAGATACTATAGAAATCATAATATGTGATTATTAGTTTTCAAAAATTACATGTTTTATACCAATTCTATTCTATATGTTTAATGTTTCTTTTTGATCCATACCATATGTACTACCAAGATTAATGTCATTTCTATATATTGTGATGTATAATTTTTTTGTTCATGTTTTTACATTCAAATTTTTATGGTTTGTTTTATGATCACCATGTTTACCATTACTTAGCATTTTATCTCACCCTTTTTATGTTTCCTTTTCCCCTGGATATAAATAAAGGTTTTTGGTAGGAAAAGAAAAGGGGATTATCATTATGGGTGGGGTTGATGATCTTTCACAAGGTTTGATTATTTTGCTTTGGGTTTCCAAATAAACTAAACTAATAAAATCTTTAAGAATCTGTTTGTGTCATGTATTAAGTATTCCTCAAAAGAAATGTAATGTCTATGTATATCATGTTTGGGAATCTATAGCTGGTATCCGAGATAAGGATTAGTTATCCTTTGGAAACTAGGATGCAAAAACTATTGTGATATCAATTTATATTTTTATAAGGGCTATATAAGGATATCTTTATGGATAAAAATAACTATAATTTATAGTCCAATAATTATATTAACAATCAGGAATAACCAAGGGTGAACCTAAGGTGTCATGGATTAAATATTGTGTCATAATATTTACATCCTATAGGTGATTTTTTTCCTTATGTGGTTCCTCATTATTTTAAATTTTTCTTACACTATAGTTTCTGGTTTTAATCAGTTGAGGGAACCACAAAAAATTGGATCAACATTGAATACAATAGACAAATTGGTGACTTTTTGAAATGAAATTTCATAATGCCTAGAGAGATAGATAATGGGATTATGCAGAATCATTCCTCGTGAAATGTGATTAACTAGGTGAACTTTATTGGTATTTAAAAGTCATAAAATAAGAGGACGATGGAATTTCATGAATTTTTGTATGGCAAGGAACATAGTGGAAGAAAAGATTAATATTTCTACATATGAATAATAAGCAATGATGAACCTTGATGAATAACTCAAACGGAAGAGAAGATATTATATATGGGGGGAAGAATAATATAGTGATAGATTTTCATGGAGTTCAATGTATTATATGTGGAGATCACAGGCATTACCCAACTCAATGCCTTGACTTAAGAGGTTAAATCTAAATTGGGAAAATACATATTCTATGTAAATAATTTAATATTATGGATATATATTTTATGTATTGGTAATCAAGAATAAATTTTTAGAGGAAACTTTATGGTATTATGGAATATTGGAATATCTATGGTCTATGTTGGGTTTCCTTAAGAAAATGGTATCGGTAACCATGAAAGCATATTGAATTATTTTTTGAAAGCACATGATATGTACAAAATGTAGGGACAAAGAGATAGTGAGATAGTTTATAGTATTAATATCCTCCTAGATGATATAAGTAAAAACGTGATATCATGGTTGAATATATTGAATTTTTTGGATTTTAGAATGGGGAAGGAGTTAACATTTCATAGAATTTATGTTTTCATTGAAGTTCAAAGGTAATTCATGTTTTAAGAGTATAAATGATCAGGGTATTAACTTATTTGTAATGTGACAACCAAGAACTACCATATGAGATATGGGAGAAAATTTTATGTAGATTTCGTTCACCTTCTTATAATGTTTTATATTTTCAGTTTCTTGAAGGATTTTATTGTTTTCAATTTATGGATATTATATGTTATTTTCCATTTTATGTATGTTAGATTAATGTGTTATCTCAATGTTGGTGGAATTATTATTATTTGATTACCTGTGATATCCTTTTTATTAACATAGATGGAATGACATATCATTATGTCGAATGATCATATAACACTTCATGAATGAAAAATTCGATTTAATTTCATTAATTAATAGATGAAGTGGAAACTGTTCAAGGAACGAAAAACGGTGAGATTTTACCAAAATATAGTAAGTATAATTTCTCATGAAAATTTATTCAAATTTATGAAAAGGATGTTGAAAACCAAAAATGTTATCCTAGTACCTTATTATCCGATGAATCAAATATTCCCTTAAATAATCATAGATTTATGGATTTCTGGTAGTCATCTTTCACTAATACATATTATCTATCATTATCCATAAGAACATGATGGTACGATTTCTCTTATATATCCATGTTTTCACTTTCCACTTATGTTCTCTTATGTGGAAACCTTTGATAAGCTACTTTGGGAAATAGATATGTTTCTAACTATTCTATTTAAAATGATGTTTTAGTATTCCTTTTTTAAGAAGTGGGTTTCAATGAAAAAAAAATTCATGTTTTAAATGATTTATAATCCTGAAGAATTTTGTGGGAGAAATAAAATTTTAAGGCAGGGAGAATGTGGAACCCCATTATATTTTGAGATATATTCCTTTTAATATATTTGATGTCTTTTGTTTTATGAAACACCAATAATAGATTCCCTTATACACAACATTGTATTGGATTGAATTATACGCAACACTATTCTTAACTTCTATTGCATACAATTTCATATTTATTAATCAAATTAAACAGTGATAATAGATTTTTTTCAATGTAAAAATGAACTATTTTTGGTTTATGTTATACACAACACTAATGGAAGCCATCACTACACACAACACTGACTTGTCTCGCGTTACATGCAATGGAGACCGTCCACGATAACATACGATGTACACAATACTGAGTTTCACTAAACAATGATATATTATTAAAATATTATATAACTATTAATTATGTATTATATTAACCATATTTTTAATTCTATATAAAATTATAATTCAACTTATACATTTTCTAGAACATGATATGAGAACAAAATAAATCATTCGGATAAAAGAAATATTTTTTAAAAAATGCATTTTTACTGCCTTTTGATGAGGCACCCATTGTAAATCTAGTTTTTGACTTTTTTATAAGTTATATTGGACAAAATAAACTTCTTTATTGGATGTGGTAAATAATAATTTTATTTTTTCAAATTTTTATATGTTTCTAATAGAATTAACATTTTATTGAATCGTGAAAAACACACTATTTTAAATCAAAAATTCTTTTTAGTATAATTTTTTTATATAGATAGATTGTAATATTAATTAATTTTAATGTATATTTAGTTTATATTTTTATCATTTAATCAAATTTTAGACCTTGGAATAAATTTCACTTTCAAATTGGAAATAAACAGATATCAATCTTTTGATAGTTATTACCTTTTAAAAATTAGCTTTTTGGTTTTGAAAACAGGAATTAATATCAAATTAATTAATGAAACTTCTATGTTTTGAATATGAAAAAATTTATTCCATATTTGGAATAATGAGGTAAAAATTTTGTAGAAATGTACGTTTTATTTTTAAACATTATGAATACTAATTTTAGTAATCATTTTATTTACCATGGTTAAAGGATAACCTTCTAAATAAGGGTAAAAAATAATATTATAATATTATTAAACTGCCATAACACATGTCCTAATGATATTAGATGAAATATTTTCTACCATGGGAATCTGTGCATATATTTTGGGACCCCATTTAGTCACATGTATGTGGAAACTACATTTTATAAGAATAAATTTAAAGTAAATATAATTATAACCTAAAGATATATCTTTCACTAAATCGATTTAAATATGGGGTTATAAAATAGATCTATTTGCCTATAAATAGTCATTATAAATATAAAAATCTTTACTACATCAAGGTATTTTATTAATTGTTTTTTACTTTATATTAATATATTTATTTATGACACAATTATGATGTTGTGATTACTTCATTAATGAAATGCTCAAATAAATGAATTTATAAATATTAATCTGATTGTAATATGGTTATTAGGATGTCATACAAAAATTTTATGGATGATATAGACATATTATCATTGGGTTAATTCCTTATTTTCTATGTAATCAGGTTGTTATGAATTTTTAAAAAGTCATGTATGAATAGGGTTTAAATTGACACAATTCATAACATAAAACAGAAAATAATTTATTAAATGATATTAAATTAATAAAAAACAATGATTATGTCAAATGGATAATATATGTTCAAATATTTCATAAATTACTTTTTTGGGTCTTTTTACTTGATATGGTAATTACATTAACCCAGAACATGTAAATAACATGATATCACTGTAAGATTTAAAAGGGTGAAATAACAGTTAAACCAAAAAGATAAAGATACAAAACAACCAAAAATTGTCTAAATATTTTTGGATGATAGTTAGTAAAAAAACCATATTTTTTTATAATTAAATATTTTGTGGAAAATTTTTAATCAAAATTGTATTTATAATAAATTGATATTTTGAGAGTTTCCAAAAGTGCCCCTCCCCTCTCTTATAAAATGGAACGTCCATCGTCTCATCTTCACTCCATTTTTTGAAAATTCAAGCTTGGTAAAACACATCAAATTTCCCTTATAAACTTCCCACGTTATATTATAGAGGTTCTTGTCATCTCAAAAGTCAAACTCTAGTGCCCTTAGTGTAAATTTAAAGGAGCAATGTCGAGGAAGAGGTAATCTCTTATAACGATTTGTTCAAATTTAATTCTTCTTATACTTCCTCTTATTTAGATGTTTCATTATAATGTAATAAAATATATATCAATATTTTACTAATATTTTATTATAAATATGATAACTCCCTATTTCACCTTCTATCCACCCTACGATAAATGAAATCATTTCACGTACGTACGTACGACATATAGTCTCCACGTTGTGGTGTAGTATGTTTTTCACCACTACTGAAGTTTGGAGGGGAATAATAGAAGAAATAATAACTATATATGATTTTTATAACATGATACTAATTATAAGATATTATAAACCATCCACATTAAAATGGTTCAACAATTAAGGGAACGATATCATCGCTCATTAGTACGTACGTCTTACTGTCTCCACATCGCGATTAGATTCATTTTCAAAATTACTCAGTCAATAAAAATTATAAATTACATATAATAAATAGTCATGAAATATATTAAATAATAATTCTACTGTATATATATATATATATATATTTCATTTACTTACATCCATTCAATTTAGGATGTAAACAAAATCACTGTTCATGCATACGTACGGCCTACTATGTCAACGAACGATGTATTCCATTGTATTTATCGATCTATTATATATATATTTATATATTGAATATATATGATATAAAAATAATTTATTAAATTTTTTGAGTATTTAAATTATGATCTATGTAATAATATCATTAAAACAAGTCTAAACACATACGCAAAATAAAATTATTATTACCCAAAACATTGCTTTAACAAGGAATTGACAAATGAACTGGTAATACAAAGTAATAAGTGAATCATATATGATATAAAATATATTATTATGGTTTTGTTTCAAGTTAATAATTCTTTTAAATCCACTCTAAGGGTGTTTCAGACATGTATAGAAGAAATTTGACCTAGGCTAAGGGGTAAATTTGAAAATCTTATTTTTATCCGAGATTGTTTATTCATAAGTATCTACTCGGAATATATTTATAATATAGGTCCATGTTATCTAAAAATTATCCTATAAAATGTTTACTATTCATATATGTATGTATATATTATTTTTTACCCATTTTGACTTTTACTATATGGTTTGTAAGGAATCTATCATTTGTTTACCATATGAGGTACTTGTGGATTTTTTCAAAAATTGTACAAGGATAATTTTTTTAACTTATATGAGATTAATAGATTTTTAAGATTTCACAACGCCTTGTTTTCATGAAGCTTCCTCCACATGATTTCATGTTTACTTTCAACTAAATTATTTTCTTTTAAAAATATTGATAATTTTGGGGGAAAATGTTTTTGAAGATGAAATGATATTTTCTTCAAGAACTATGTTCATGTGGTTTATCAAAATTATTTTCCATCTATGATTAAATATGGTTATGTTTCTATCTCTATTATTACTTTTATTTTATTGTGTTTAAGATAGAATTATTTTTATGATGTCCATTTATCTTATACGGATTTTGTTATGATGAAATTATGTTTAAGAAACCCATTTTATTTCATGGTTTATGCTTTGAGGATTGATTTATGTTTTTGTGGCACATGTAAGAATGATTTAATAATGAGATGGTTGGGACCTATATCTTCCTCTAATTCATATTCTATTGATTTATATCTCTTGATATAGACATGAATGTAATGGTAGGTAAATATAGTTTAGTAATACATGGCTGTAATGGCAAGAAAACCCAGTTCAGTAATGGAATTTGTCAACAATGATGGTCTTGACAACAATTCCTTGGCTAATATAGAAATAATAATATGTTCTTGTTATTTTGACACAATTACAAGTTTTTTGCCGGTTATATTTTATCATATTTAATTTTACTTTATGATCCATGACATATATACTTCCAAGATTTATGTCACTACTCAATATTTTGATGTTTAAACAATGTTTTCATGTTTTTATGTTCAAATGTTTATGGTTTGTATTATGTTTCTCATGTTTATCCTTACTAATAATTCTATCTCACCCTTTTTATGTTTTATATGATATGAAGTTTGGTTTCTTTCTAGGAAAACAAAATGGAAATATCTTTATGGGAGATGATGATTATCATTCTCCATATTTGAAGATTTCGTTTTGAGTTTCCAAAGTCACTAAACAAATAAAATCTTTTGGCGTCTATTTATGTCATGTATTAGGTATTCCAAAAAAGAAATATAATTTCCATATACGTCAAGATTGGGTCCCTATAGTATTTATCCCATGTGCTTGAAAAAAACTAAATATTGATGTTATCCCTATTATACATGAGTTTAATTATATCCTTATAGAATATTTTTCTTATATATTTCTGAATTGTAATGTTGTGTTTTTATTATAACTCATACCTAGTGTTACACAGATTTTAAATACTCCTTATATAAAATACATAAAGGAGTTATATAAATTAATGAAGAAAATATAGAAGAATCATGAAAAATGATTTATATGCCCGAGTTGATCACAATTGGGTGAACCTCTTATTTTTTATGAATAAAATGGGTCAATGTTTCTTTTCATTGATTATTGAGAACATTACAATATCACTATCTAGAAGAAGAGTTCTATAACCCATATTTATTATATTATTGATCAATTATAGGGATCTCAATAATTTACCAAAATTGGCCTTGATTTTTGATATCATAAATTGGGGGTTATGAATGGGGATATACCTAAGACAATATTCCATTTGTAGAGTGGAAATTATTTATTCATGGAGATTAAATTTGGGATTACTAATGCCCCCAATATATTTATTTATTTAATGACCAGTGCCTTTTAAGATTACTATGATCAAGTTTTTGTAGTATTTATATATAATATTCTTATATATTCAATAAATGGGAAAACATGAATATAATTTGAGGATGTTGTTGAAAATCTTGAGGAAGGATAACTTATATGATAAATTGATCAGGTGTGAATTGTTCATATACAAATCACATTTTGGGCCATATAATCTCATTTGACAGTATAGAAGTGGATCCTTAAAAGAATTATTTTAAAACAACATCCTAAACCCGCCACAGTAACTAAGATATATACTTTTTTTATATTGGATGGATAATTATAATTATTTGTGATAAATTTCCCACAAATATAAAATACACTCACCATGTTGAATCAAAAGCGAGTTCACTTCTTATGGATAGATTAATAAGAAGAGACTCTCATGGATCTGAAGAGAAATTTAGTCACTGTGCCTTTTCTTACAATACCCTATATTGGTGAAGGGGTTTTTTATCATTATTGAGGAATCAAAGAAGGGACTAGGATGAATCATATTATATATTTATATTGTGACATCTTATGTCTCATTATAATTAAAAATACATGATCAAAATTACCAAACTAAAGATTTGAAGTTGGTATAATTAATTTTTTCAATAAAAATATGGAATCATTATCTCTATAGTGAATGATTTGATAAATATAATAACAAAAAAATATTTACGTAAATAATAATTTATAATGTGAAGAATATTTACCAAATGATAGGGATGGGGTTGATTAATGATGATAACATCTAAATATACTACCATCCTATGAAGGCAAACAAGGTAGTTTATTCTCTTTGTCTAAAGGACCATGCTAGTTTATTTATGATGGTGATAAAAAGAGTACAAATAATCATAGATTTAAAATATATAGAACATTAAATCCTGAGTAAATATGATATATCATATCTATCTCATATAAATATCCAACTATCTATCCTTGTGGCGATAAAATTGATGAAGAGTGAAGATGTAAAACTATTGAAGAAGTTAAATAAAATTATAGAGTTCAATCATGATTGTGATGGAATAATAACATTTTGGAATAGAGTATCTTTCCCATAAATAATATAATAGAATATTGAACTATTAGATAATTATCATTTTTCATCATTCTCTTTTCATCCTTGATGTATGAATAATACTAAAGATCTGAATGACTTTTTTTGGTGTAACAATAATAAAATGGATACTACATATTATTTATATTGATGCCTAGTGTGTCAATATGTTAAGGGTGAGTGATAGAATTATAATGGTACATTTAATTCTTAGAACATAACTAAAGTGAATAAGAATAAAATTATATTAGATTTCATTTTAAAACTCCCCAGAGCATCTGAATGAAGTATTCAATTTTGGGTTGTAGTCAATTTCCATAAAAGGTTAGAACAATTGATTATCATAAAAGATTTTTTCTGTATTTATCCTCTCATCATGATATAATATAATTAACTGTGTTTAATTAATTTAGTTACACTTTCAATTTTATCTGTTCGACATATAAGGTTTACATTGATGATCATGATATGTCTTCTGTACGATCTAGATATAGTGTTCCAGTTCATTGCTGCATATCATCCCAAAAAATATTTTCTCTCTATGACGTCCATTAAAACACTAGAATTTGTGTTGATGTCATGTTATATGTATTTTAATGGTGGTGAGGATCAAAACATTTCTATGATTGTATTTTCATACCATAATAGTTTTTATTCAATAATTCAGATGGATCATTTTAAAACCCTTTATGGTAGGAATTACATAAGTCCAACATGTTGTGATCAAGTTAAAGATATAAAGCTATTGGAAAATAATATAGATAATGGTATAGAAGTGAATGATAGAGTTATTCTTCTGTAAATAATTACATCTCAGAGTCAGTAAAAATGTTTTTGTAACTATCATCGATGAAATATAGAGTTCAAACATGGTGACAATGAATTCAGATAAATATCTCCTTGGAATAAGGATTGAAGATTTGGAAGGGAGAATAAACTGAGACTTAGACACAAAAATTTCTTTAGTATTCTTGAATAAATCTGGTTATTATCTTATTGTTTTTAACTCCCACAAAATCTATCTCTTGTTCATGATGTGTTCCATTTACCTTTCCTTTGGAAGTACATACCTAGTCCTTCAAATATACTAAACTCTAAGGTCATATCAAGAGTGTAATATTTTCCCTATAAGGAATCATCACGGGAGATTATATATTATATAGAGAATGTTCTATAAAATAATACCACTCACATAGTCAATGTTTTGTGGTGAATTCATAAATTATAGGAAGCAATATAAGAATGTGAGGATGTGATGAGTTATAAATATACATAGTTGATTTCGTCATAGTGATATAATTTTGATGGATAAATATTATATGGGGGGTAGAATGTAACACCCCAATATTTTAAAATATATTTATTTTTAAATAATTTTCATTTCTTTGATAACTCTCTTTACATGCAACACTGAGTCTAAATGAACCATGATAAGCTGTTAATATATTATTATTTATTGTTGTATTTATTAACAATCCATTGAATTGAATGTTATGAATATGACTAATGGAATTATGAAAAATTATCATTTAAACATTTACAAATTAAATTCATTTATTATAAACATTATAGAAATTAACGTAAAGTATTTTTAAGTTAAAATAGATTCTCTTTTGGAAAATTTTTTATATTCGTACAAAGTGATTTTATCTTAGGAAATTAATTTAATCCTTTTTGAGGAAATTTTTTAGGGTAATATAAATATTATATAATCAAAATAATGTTTTCATATTCATATAATATTTCTTACTATGAATGTAACATATAATCAATCTGGTTTTACACCTAAAAACGCATTTTCTAGAAAAATGGTGTTCATTGGGTTTTACGCTATTATTTTAAAATGAATTTATTCCAGTTATAAAAATTGAATATTTTAAAAAAACCATTTTCTTAAAAAAGAATAATTAATTTAATATTATATGTCCAACTTAAATTTTTGTCATTATAAATTATAACCATAGTAAATATTTTTCACCATGTAAAACGAGGTAAAACTAGGTTAAATCTATGGGTATTGATTTAAAATCATTCGACAAATTTCCTTTATCTTATTAGATGAGTGTTTTTTAACCAAATATATGATAAATTAGTTAAATAATTTAATTTGAAACATTCTTTTTATATCATAAGAATGAATTTTTTGACGATAAATAATATTTTATATAAATTAAAAACTATTTTTGGGTATTATCATTTAATAGATTGGTTGGAATATTCCATTCTATCTTTTATGGATCCAAAAGCCTTAATTTTTTTATATAACCAAAAATATTGGAAACAATATCATTACTTTTTTTAGTGTAATATGTTTTTTTATATTTTAATCAAGTATTTTCCAAAAACCTATTTTAAAATATTTTTGTTCTTATATTTAAAGTAATTTCTAACATATATAAAAATTATATCTGATAAAATATATTTAATATTTGGAAGTATCATTTGGATTTTTTTTATAATATATCTTTTATTTTTTTTCATATAATGAAGTTACTAGGGAGGTTAATTTCCCCCAGTTAAAGGTAAATTAGTTTTAAGTTGTTTAACTAAGTGAAAATGATTAAAAATGTTCCCAAAAAATTGTTATTTCTTGAATTTATTTCTACCCAATGACATGTTGTTTTTTATTTATAATGCATTGATTTAACTTGATATTATATAATTTGGTTTTCTTGTGTTTCACATATTGTTTGTACCCATCATATTGCGTGTGTGTGTGTGTGTGTGTATACTATTTCATGTTTAAGTCATTTCAAGTGTCTCTTTTCACCCACTTATTAAATGTTACCTCATATTTTTTATTGTTAAATTTTTTTTATACATATATATCATAAAAAACATAACTTATTACTATTATATATTAATTCCCTTAGCTTATATCTCTTGTTCTTTCTAAAATACCATTCTTTCAAGGCATAAGGTCTATGTTAACAGAGGTTTCTCAACAATGATGTATAACTCTAAATTGGGTACTTTTAATTTTATTTATTCTTTAAACTTTTATAAATATGTGGTATCCATTATAAAATGTTTAATTTAGTAACTTCATAATAATGAATATTTATTATGATAATGGAATAACCATTATTGTTTTACTTTTTACAAAATTAGTAATGAAAGTATTTCTTGTTCGTACGTGTGGGTTACCACCTTCAGAAAGGGATGCATATAATTTTTTTTACTACTTTACCCTGATGATTATAAAGATGGATTCAAGGAAAATATATAACTTTTATTATATTATTATGCACCTTTAATGTTTAATTAATATTTAATTATATTTCATTCCATCTATCAAAAAAATGGAATCATCACTCATGTGTATATATAGATTATCATCTCCATGAATTGATGTAATTAATTTTTTACCACCATTTTATATGATTTACTATAAATGTGTATATAATTATACCATATGACAGTCCAGATATGGTTAAATTCTATATATGATATAAACATGATCTATGTACCAATACCAGGACTACTAAACAAGATCATACATGAAATATGAAGTAGTTATAAACCGAAACAGTGATAAAATATTGTTAATACCTGGGTGATTATATGATATAAATAAATTTTATAGGATATGATATATATGAGTATTATTTTTTAATATATATATAAATATAACAAATATATATTTACTATACCTGATATTTGAATATATATAATTCTAGATGATACTTGAGGTAAGGGTTTATCATATCACAATTTTTTATGTGACTAATATATCATATTCACCATTGGAATAATTTTGGGGTTTATATACTTCTCATGAATGTATTTTATGATTATCTTCATGAAAATTATTTAGGTTTAAAAATACATATAATATTCTCTCTTCTATAACCTTTGATTCAGATATTTCCAAACATATAATGGATTTTTGTTTCAATCCCATTTTAATGGGGATTTATTATTCATGAATTTTCATTGAGTAAATACTATAAATATTATATAATAAACTTAATTAATTATTATTTTCCGATTTTAATTTTTGTAATTTTAAATTTTTAGTACCATTTTCTTTACATTTTTAATAAAAATGGCTCAAAACATGTTTTTAGGAAATTTAGAAATGTTTATCCGCTTTTGATCAAAAAATAATTTTCTTACATATCCATGTTTTATCAAAAAAATTCCAGAATTATTTTTAATATTATAAAATGATGGTTAAAATTATTTTTTACCGATGTTTTATTTGTTAAAAAAATTTTAAAAATAATATTCTTCTCATTTTCTAAATGCAGTACTTTTTACTGAAGGTGTTAATAGGGATTTTATTTTAATGATTACCACATTAATGGAATTTACCACTATCAAGACTGGTCAATTCATTAATGCTACCTTTACAAGTTTTAATATTTAATTTAAAATAAATATTTTTCAATTATATTTTGGATATTTTGATATTTTAAATAAGTTATTTTAAAATGAAAAGGAAATTTTCTTCAAGAAATGTTTCATTAATATTTTTAAAAGATTTTATAACTATTATAATATCTTTTTATATTAATTATGGTTTATTATGGATATGTTCCAATATTTCAATCCTTATTGTTTTTCTAAAGGGATTATGGTTATTTGATATTTAAATTATTATGAAACAAATTTATTATCCATAGGTTATGCTATGATAAAATTAAAGAATATTTATAAAACTAATTTCTCTTCCACAAGTTATTTTATGATCAATATTATGAAACTTTTATGAAATATGTTTATTTATATTAGGTTATGATACGATGAATTAATGATTATTGATATTGTGGAGTATAAATTTTATTTTATCATTATGTAAATTGTCTGATTATTAAATTCAAACAATGAATTTGGTAAATCCTAATATATCAATAGATAATTATGCGATAAGAGTTTTTGTGATTAGTGATATATGAGAAACATAATGGGATACCTGATCCATTAAGTTATAGGTGGTTGTTTTTTATTCCTAATCCACAAACATATGGGTAACATTTGATGATTCCTAATCTACTCTGATATGATGGTATTAGTCGTTAATCTAAAAATATGTAATAGTTTATTTTCCCATGATAGTGACAAAATCTTATAATATTCTTTTGGAATTATTATTTGAACTTATGGTTCACGATATATTTATGATGATTCTTCACTATTAATATTCATGTTTTGGATGGATAATGTTTTATTTCATGGATCATGTTTTTTATTTACGACTAATTTGGTATTAACTTTGTATGTTTTGATGCTAATATCATACCATTTTTCTTAAATTATTCTTTCATATGATATTTATTGATATCTTCCATGTTTACCCTTCTATGTCATCCGAGATCTCCCTTTATTTTTATTTTTCCCCAGGCTATGAATAATGATTTTAAATAGTATATTTTATATAAGGTTATAATGTGAAAATAACTTTATGGTACATATTAAATATCTATCATGAAATAAAATGATTATGTACATGGTCTCCACATCCATTAAAACATTTATTTTTATGGGGGAGTGTAATTTTATTATATGTATTTAATATTAATCTGAAAGAATCTAGTATTTATGATTGAAATATTTTGGATTCCTCAAGGTATCTAGAAAATAAATTTATCTTCTAAAGATGAATTAGAATTACTTCATGTAGAGGTTATTTATTTTTCTATCAATCAACTTATCAGGGATCCAGAGAATAATAATTTAAAAAAACTTTAGAAATTTAGTTACTATCATGATAAGAATAATTCTTTGATCCAATCATTCAAATAACGTATTTATACCTTTTATTAGGTACAAGAGATGCTAACATAAATATCATAAACAACTAACTCTATGGAAGAGTTAGAAAAGGATCCCATTACAATAATATCTATCACATTTATTATGATTATAAACCCTTTTTGGAATTTTTCTAAGGGTATTGAGATAATAAATCATGTATTACTTCACGACAATATACCAAAGTGAGTACAACCATAAAAGTGGGTGTTCCTTCCAGGAAATACTTGTGGATGAAGTATCTCTCGACAAAATGGATCATATGTGAAAAAGGATAACTCATAAGGTGGGAACAATTTGACCTCCACACCATAAATTGTTCCACAAGTGAGACTATCCTCCTGGGAAACCATTAAGAGAAGGCAGTTAAATATCTTAATGATGGAATTTAGTCATAAATAATAGTTTATAAATATAATTTCATACCTAACTCTAATATGGTTTTAGTGGAATCTTGTGGATGTGTTCATTTTTACAGATGTTGGAATGAAATATACAGTACCAGTAGTACCAATTATCCAAGGGTGTCAAACTAATTATGTTTTTCAAAAGTATGTGGTGCTGGGAGAAATTATAGGGATGTTAAGATTGAATTATGGTCCATATATGTTCATAATTACTTCTATTAATTTGGGGTTATATGATGACACCATCGAAATAGAATATCTAAGGATGTCATCTCACCTATTAATCCTAGTGCATACCCTTTCTAATATAACATATATGAGTGTAATGTTGGGTAATTCAAAATGCAGGTATAAGTCAATTATATAAACCATTTTTTTGGACAATGAAATATCATTAAATAATGTTATAGGGGACCTAAATATGAGAGTGTCATCTCTCTAGGATCGAATGACCTATAAAAAACTAGTAGGGGGTTTTGATAAGATTGATACATGTGAAGGGATAAAAAACTAGATTAAAATTCATCTAATTAAACACTTATGGAATTTATGATGGTGGATAATCCTTTTAGGGTTCAAGATTTATCATTAAAAACATCCCTGCGGTGAACTATTCTCATTATACTAAAAAGAAAAATCATAGAAAAAAGTGATGAACATATTATAGGGAGTTTCAAAAACAACTATCAACCCAGGTTTTCATACTATCATCCTTGTGGTATCAATGTCAATATGTAAACACTTAGAGGCTAAAATTATACCAAAATATGAAACTGTTGATTATAATTTTGTTTTCACATCCATAAAATACGGTAAATTACATTTTAATTCACCAATATTTTTTCCCTAGTCGTTATCAATTACTGTTTCCAACATTTTATTGTGATAAATTTGAAATTATTGAATCTAGGTTTCCTTCTAGGATTGTAATTTCTATGTATAATGTTCCACCCACTATGTATGAAAATGAGGAAGAAACAACTATATAATTTAGTAATTAATGGATCAAATTTAATATTCTGACTCTATGGTTATCTCATTTTATTCCTT
This sequence comes from Viscum album, assembly GCA_963277665.1. Lineage (NCBI taxonomy): Eukaryota > Viridiplantae > Streptophyta > Magnoliopsida > Santalales > Viscaceae > Viscum > Viscum album. Next base: position 139,289,495 of record OY728131.1, read on the forward strand.
TTCAAAAAATAATATCCATGAACATATGTTTTAGAAAAACTTTTATAAATATATTTCCTTTGAAATGTCATTTCAATATACATAATTGTATATATTTCATGTACATTGGTTGATATAATACAATATTATTCTGAATGTGGTGAAACTATATCCTATCTAACAATGTTTGTGCTTAAATATGACATCCCTTCTTTGAAAACTATAAAATAGAACCATACTATCTCATTAGATTTCAAGTTTCTAAATAAAATATTGAGAGAGATATATAGAAATATATCTCTCATACCCCCTAAAAACCATTCTAATCAATTTTCTAAAGTTTTCTTTCACGTTCTTCCTAATTACATATGTTGAGTTTTACCACCATTCCATATATTATATAGTGAAAGAAGTGAATACCTATTGATAGAATGGGAGTTCACTCAAATCAAAATGTGTGTCTATAAATTTTATGTCCCATTTTTTCTGGATATGAATATTAATCTTATTGAATCAATTGAATGGGTTGGAAGGGTTATATGATAGAAATGTCATGTTATTGTGAAGTATACCCCAATTTATTGGTATTATCAATTGTTATAATGTGTTTTGTAGAGATATAATAGATTAACCGAGAAATGTAAAAAAATTCAGAAGTTGTTAATGAAGAGTAATGGTTATTAGAGGAAGAAACTGGTTTTGGATTTTACATAGGGGAATATATACTGTGAATTGATGTGGAATCAGATAAATTAATATTTTCTAAGATATAATGAGTTGTAGAGGATTCTAATCAAGAAATAAATTAACGCCCAGAATCCACTGAGTGTGACCTGTAATATAAATATTTTGGCTTTGTGGGGGAGACTCCAGGTTTTAGATGCTCCCTTATGTTATATTTTAATAAAATAATGAAATATTAGTATGTTATTAGAGATCTATCAACTCAGAAATCCTGATTTCCATTTCATAACAACAAGAAAAGATTTTAAATGCATTATCATGATATCTCAAATCATTCAAACACATAATTCAAACTAAGGATATCAGTCATAATTCCTAAATACTTATGTATAAAATGATCCACTCCTAGGACTCCATCATGGATGGTTCTAGATGAAATCACCCATCATCCTAACATTAAAGATTATCTATTTGGATGGATGATCTATTATCAATATTTTTAAATATATTATATAAATATCAAAATAGATATGTTACGAATAGAATATTTTTCTAACGGTTTCCAAGTACAAGGAACCTTGCAATAAATATTTTGACTTTTTCTGAGGTCTTATGTTGGACCCCAAAAATTTGGTGTCTTTTACACCATAACCCTACATTTTTTCTATGAAAATAACAATGGGATATATTTCAGAATAGTTTTTTTTTTCTTTTCCCACCCTTTGGGAGTTTTCAACCCAAATTTTGTTTCCCATTTCAATTTAAAGTACTCAATTTTTCCTAAACCATAAAATGAACTCATTTATAAATAAGAGACTCCAATTTTATCTATTATTCATTTTTTATGTGTTTATAATATCATGTCTCATGTCTATTTCCTTATGAAGTATATGGTATTTCAATTCCAGACAAAATAGATGATTTTTATGGTCAAATAGATTTGAAAAATGGTTACTAATGTCTATGATCGTGTGGTTTTGACCAATGGTTTGAGGTTAATTATTCAATAAAACAAATAGGGTAATATAAATACTAATTGATAAATCATGATGTTGGAAATTTATAGTGATAGGTATGTACAATTCATGGGAATGATTCCCAATCAGAGTGACTATCACCTTCAATGATAATGAATTTCTATTCACAAAGAGTGTTCAAGAACATTATGATTTTAACATAAGCGGAAGACATGACCTATAGACTATCGATGAAATATAAAGGGGAATTCAGTTTATGGTCATATATATTGGTCCATTATTCTATATAGTGATAGTTCATTTGATGATGAATAAAGTTATCATATAGAACAATATATCTATACCTTTGAAATGGGTACCATACACAAGTGTGTCTCATCAAGGATGTTGACTAAAATTGATTAGTTGGATTATGTATTAAGTAATTAAAATATCAAGAAGAATAAATCAATAGTAATAGAGTTGATAGTGTGTGTTTCAGATGACCATAGACCATTTTCAAATGAGGGGCTCCATTAATATATTTTTTGGTGTACTTGGATTTGAAGACCTTCTTCTCATGATTCATATTCCTCTTACTAATAAGCCATATTGAGGGGGAATATTCATATTCTTATCAAGGATATAATTTTCATATTCAAGAATAAGATTCTTTTAGAGCAATGTTATTTTATCATAGACATCATATAAGTTTATCAACATTGTAAACACTTGAATCATAATATATGTTTATAGAGAAAATAATATTTAAAAAATATTTAAACACCATAGAAATTACAACACTAGGTATCAACCTCATATTAATGGTGGGAAGACGTTTTATGGTACAAATCCAAAAAGGGAATCCACAAAACCTCTTGTCATGGTTCATGGATCATTGTGAATGTGATGTCCCTAATGGGTTTGAGGTCAAGAATGTTCCAACATCCCCTGAACAAGATGTTTGAATATAGTATATCATTATTTTAGGTTCTCAAAATTGGAAAATATGGTACGGGATATGTATACAATGAATTACTATAGACCATGTTTGAAAAGAGTATTATATTGTGATGTTATTGAGGCATATAAAAGTTTGATGATATTTTCATTAGGATTTAAATGCCTTATATTGAAGCACTATAATAGGAGCACATTTTCATATCCATATTGAGGTAATTGTATGAATTCTATAGTAAAATTACCGTTTAGATTCTAATATTCTCATCACCAATATCCATGGAAGGTTTACGACCATCTATGTTTCCTAATACCTGAAGTGTGGTTTACAAAAATAAAATGATTATAAATCCTAAAATAGAAATTTAGACATCACATTCTCAAGATTGGTTTACCAATATATCTTTAAGAGTCTAGGATTGAACACTATGTGGTTCTCATAAGGATTCACCTATATATATTTTCCATTTTTGTGGGTGAAAGGTGGATTTTCTAGCACTGGTAATTATTTGATAAGAAAAAAGACTAGTAGTCATTTTAAAGATAGTGATATGTGTTATATTAAAAACAATTCTTATTGTAAGAATGGGAGGAAGAATCACATACCATAATAACAAAATAAAAGGGAGCATTTTATCCTATAGAAAAATTAACATAGTAGGCTCCCACATTTGAATCTGATTCTCATACTAGGAAATTGATTAATGATGTGGACATTTTGTCTTACTTTGTGTTGATGAGTGAATACATACACAACCAAACATTATAAATCTTCAATAGATTGGTTATAATTCCATAATTTGATGACTTTATCTTAACAAAGTGCCTTTTTGTATGATTGAAATGGAAAAAAATCAATGAGAAAAAATTGGCACATTAGAACAATTAAAATTTATGACTGCACCTAGGATAAGTGATCCTTGAATCACGACCCTTACCAATAGAAATTGGAATCATGACACATGTTGTTTAGAGAGGCCCTCTCTACATTAATTGAGCTCAAATACTGTAGAAGAATATTGAAATGAGGGAATTGTTGATAAAATTCATGGTTAGACATATGATAAGTGGTTTTTGTGTCACATTGAATGGAAATAAAAATAAAAATCAATCCATATATATTTATTATGAGGATTTCATCATATAGATTAGGCTATCACATGGGGTTATATGAATTTTATATTCCTATGAAAAATCATTTTGGGTATAAGGAACTTCTGCATTGATTTTGATCCTATAAGGGTGGATCATTCCATACAAGGGGTGCCTCTATAAGTACTTTTGGGTCATGTAGGATTGACCAAATGATCCCTGGAAGTTTCTGGCATTGGTTACCTCAAATGATTAATGGTTTTTTGGGGTACTTAAGTGCAATAGAGTGGCTGACCAAGGTCATCTCTCAAAGGAGGAAGTAAATTGAAAATCTTATTAAAGGAATTTTTGAAAATAAAATAAAACTAAATATTAACACTAATTAAAAGGGAGGGGGTTTTTATTGTTTATATATATAGAACAATTCTTTAGGAAGAATATTCTATTTTTATGGTTTTTATTTTTGAAATGAGGTTCGATTAAAATGACAAAAAAAGAAGAATTTTTTTGAAAATATTTTAAAAATCCTAATCAATCTTACCCTGCCTCATGATTTACATATTAATAATTGTAATTCAAATTAATACCCAATTAATTATGATTCCCTAATTAGTTAACCCTCTAACCATATGGGAGTTAACTTAACCACAAAGATGAAATTACTTAAAACCAAGGATAGATTCAGATCATGAAATCGCATCACATTTCATTGATTGATGTTCTAAGGTTAGCTTATGGTAAGTGATTAATTAGATAACATATTCATTCTAGAAATTAAGATTAATTGATTTTAGATATTATATTTTAACTCTACAAACTTATACTATGTGGTATTTTATTACTGATTAAGATCGTGCTCTCACAATTCACACAATACTCAACCTTGCATGTTATTTTGTTAATTGTTCAAATGCTTTCATATTTTATTATAATTTAAAAACTCATTTCATGTATCATATTTTATAAATTATAGTATATAAATGAATCAAAATAATTAAATTAATAGGGTTGAATATAGATAGATCACTAAGAAAACTACTCTTCCATGGGCGGTGTGGTAATCATAGAGATGTTTTTCATGAGCAAATGATTGAAAGGGTAGAACCCAATATAGTATGCACTCATGAATTCTAGAATAAAGAGGAAAATTAAGAGAAGATGGAAATTGAAAATAATAGAACATGTGGATGAGAAAATAAGAGTTTATTGAAAGCACCACAACATTACAACAAAGAAGAGGAAAAAAGGAGCATTTTGGAGGAGATCCTAGGTTGGTTGCTTCCCTCCACGAACTATGAATTGAAATGGTGTAAAACCACTTATCATATTATCCCATTTCTTAATTCATGTCTATAACGACCCAATATTTTTGAGTAGTATATTAACTTACTCTTATTGATTTAATAAGATGTTAATGGTTAATGCAGAAAGAGGAGTTGATGGCTTCATCCAGTAGACTCAACCCTTATAAAGCCCACTTATCAGAGCTTGGGAAGGAGGTAGCATCTGTGGGCTTCGCTTTGGACCAAGCCCAAGATGAACTCCATCTTGTCAAGATTGAACGGAAATGCCTGCGGGAGAAGTTCAAGTTAGTAGAGATTACTACTAGGGCAATGTTATCTGAGCCTCCCTCAGATTCTCTCACCATAGCACACCTTACACTCAGGTCTTATGCCGGTGTTATAAGGGGCTATGTGACGAGACCCTAGCTTCCTTGTGTAATCCCTTCGGGTGAATAAATTGAGATTTCTTCCTTTAGTGATGTTTGTGAAATTTCAAATGTCCAGATAATTTTAGAATGTATTTTATTGATGAATATTGAAAAAGGGATATTTTGAAATATTTATGTAAACCCTAAATAACTAATGATGTGTAATGATTTTCAAAAAATGGTCTTCTACAAAAGTGTTCATTAAGGAATTTGGAGTCTAATAAGATCAACATAATTTTTGATGAATAGTAAATAGTGAATAGTGATTTTACGCTTAGGATTTGTAATGTGACCAAATGGATTAGTAATCTCACTTAAAGAAAGTTTTAAAATAATCTAGGCACCTTGATTAAGTAATGTGATTCAATAAAATGGGTAAATAACGGTTTCATAAATTATTATTCAAGTATTAGTTTTTTCGTATGAATAGTGTTTTTTAATTAAAAATTTAATTAAAAATAATTAGAAAATTATTTTTATAAAAATCACTTTATTTTGGAACTCAGAGCATCGATATTATGTTATGGTAATTTTTGGGGATTTTTCTGAAAAAATGAATTTTCGGTGAATAGTGTATTTATTTAAAAATAAAATTAAAAATATTTAGAAAATTATTTTTATAAAATGGAGTCCATTTTTGAAATCATAGCATTTATATTTGGTTAAGGTGAAATTTTGGGATTATTCTGAGAAAGTTGAATTTTCGGTGAATAGTGAAAGTATAGTTTTTAAGTTACTGGTGTTTAATGACATCATTAAATGAAGTATTAAGTATATATTCAATGTGGTCGAATTATGAATAGTATGATAAGGTGTGAGGTGTCCCATGTGGCCAATACCATGGGCAAATACCATGGGCAAGCCCATGGTTTTGCCAAAACCACTAGTGAGGTGTCCCTTGGCCATTAATGCTTTGTCCCCTCACTTTCCCTATAAATACCCACCCTTTCCTCCTTTAGTTTTCACTCCGAAATCTCCCCCAACTAAGTTATGGTCCTCTTACCTTCCAAGGAGTCCTCCCAAGGTGCCCCCAAGCCCTCAAGGTCCAATCCTTTGAGTTTCAAGAGTCACGTTTTAAGGTAAGGGATCCGACCCCTCTCTTTCTTTTCATGTAATCTCTTTTATGTCATTTTTTTCTGCTCCATGTTTTTATGTGAGAGGATGTTCTTTTATATTCCTCTTACTGCCCTTTAATTTTTATATGATGAGAGATCCCCTCTTACTCTCATCATTTCATTTTATGAAAGTTTAAGTGACGCCGTTAGGCTGCCGAAATTTTAAGGGATTCTTTCACCCTTCTCATTTTTCAAGTTCGATTTTCATGTCAAGTCTTTCAAGTTCCTTTTTATTATGTTGGGTTATGATCTCTATATCTATCATACTGATCTATTATGATCATATTATGAGGGACCCTATTTGATCTTGTCAACTCTTTTTTAAGTGACGTCGTTAGGCTGCCGAATTTTCATAAGAGAAATCTAATTTTTGTCTTCCTTCCATGTATTTCATTTCAAATGGTATGTCCTTAAAACTTAATTACCATGTTCATATATCCTTCTCTTTCTGCCCCCTACTGTTTTATGGATCATTTATGAGTGGGTGACCCATGTCCCCTCTCTTTTCAATGTTTTCTAAAACCTTGTAACATAGCTGTTATGCTGTAGAATTTTCATCTCAAAATGCCTCTCTCTTTTCTCAAAGTTATTTTATGTTATAAAGTGAATACTCAAAGCTCTTATTTCTACAAGGGTATTCACATATATATCAAAATGTTCTATTTTGAATTCTGGGATTTACATACATGAGACCCACTTTCCCTTTTCGTGGGTTTAAAGTGAAGTAAAGATCATGTCTTTAAAGCAGTTTTTAAAACGTTATGATTATGAAATGAAACCCATTTATTTTATGCTATGTGGGTTATTTATGAAATGTTTGATGATGATATATGTGGCTCACATGATAATAAAGGCAAATTTAAGGGTGCGCCCTGATAGCGCTCCAATGCATTGGGTAATGATATAACCACTAGTGATTACAATTTTCATGATACCTTGGTGAATAACCTTGGTAATTTTCAAATGACTCCTTGGGGATTGACCTTGGTGATATGTTCATTATTGTCTATGTTTAATGATGTAGCCACATCTTCAAGTTATGAAAAATGTTATTTTTATTATGAAATGCCTCATGATTTCTTTCTCATGCCTTAAAGTTCTTTTCATGTCCTTATTGAAGTATTTCAAGTTCACATGTAAAATGTTCCTCTTGTTTCCCTTACTGGGCCTTCTGCTCACCCTTTCTTTTGATGTATGTCCCTTACTGGGCCTTCTGCTCACCCTTTCTTTTGATGTATGTCCCCAGGTTATGAGATGCAGTAATGAACCTAGAATGAACATAAGGAGATGCCTTTTAAGTGTTTAAGAAGAATGTTTTATGTTGTTTTCATGTATCATGTTCCTGGTTTCCAAGACACTAGACCTTAAGGATCCTCAGTTTTGTTAAATGTAATGAAAGTTTATGTTATAAAATGGCGGGATGCTATAGTTGGTATCAAAGGATGGTTTAATTATTTGTGGAAATTAGGATATAAAAAAAACTTTAGGAAGAACCCTATAGAAAAGTTTAAGTATAGGAAAACTTCCTGGTATTTTGGTAAGTATTGAGTAAGTGGTTTATCAAACAAATACATCCCTGTCTGGAAACGAGCAGGTAGAGGCGGCTCTGGCACAGATGTACATAGGGGTAAAACCCGAAAACACCGCATTGAGCTAGCCTTGAACGGGAACTGGTGCACGATAACGGGCCTTGCTGCACTCTTGGTTACGACACTCCTGGGGGATATGTTTGGTTAATCGCATGCTTTTTATGAATCATTATGAAGGAATTATAGAGAAGTATAATTGTTTAAGCATGAAGTCTTAGTTAAAAGATTCATAAATGAAATAAGTTTCTCACTAAGGTTTTATTCTTTTAGAAGATGGCGGGAAATAGGAGGAACTGTGCCGATGGTGACCGCAATGCACCATGTGCTGACGGCCCTCCGATGGAAGCCGGAATGGAAACATTCATGCGAATGATGAACCAACTGACTCAAGTTATGAGTAATAACTTGAATCAAGCTGAGAGGCTGACCTCACAACGAAGGGAACAACTTTCTGTTGAGTCCTTCATGCGTCAACGACCGCCAACATTCAGTGGATCTACTGACCCATTGGTTGCAGAACAATGGATACGCTCCATTGAAAAGATCTTTTTTGTACTTCATTGTTCGGAACAAGAAAAAGTCACCCTTGCTGTTTACCGCCTAGAGGGAGAAGCCAATCAGTGGTGGTCACTGATCAAAAACACGAAGCCACGAGGAGAGATGGAAGCTATGGAGTGGGAAGAATTTCGGGGGATTTTCTTTAACAAGTATTTCCCTCAATCCATGAGAACGAAAATGGAGAAAGAGTTTCTCGAGCTGAAGCAGAAGGAGAACGAATCTGTCGGAAGCTATGAGATGAACTTCACAAGGCATTCCCGTTATACCTCAAGCTTCGTCATGGACCCTAATGGGAAGGTTGATAGATTCTTTGGTGGACTACGACCTCATCTGCGAAAGAATCTAGCCAACAGAGACTATGATATCTATGAAGAAATAGTTCGAAGTGCCATGAAAGTTGAACTAGAGTTTGGGGAGACACAATGGTCTCACAAATCTAATGAGAAGAATAGAACTCTAGAACCGAGCCTGGGAAGAGGTTTTGATCAGGAAAGAGTTGTAAAGCATATGCAACATCCCACATGCAATAAATGTGGGAAGAAGCATCCGGGGAACTGCTTGATCGGAAGTGGCAAGTGTTATAGGTGTGGAAAAGAAGGCCATATTTCTCAGAATTGTCGTGGTGATGTGAAGCCTCAACTTCCCAACACTAACGACAGAGGAAAGATGGTTCTGGCCCTACTCGAAGTCACATGCTTCAAGTGTGGACAGCTTGGGCACTTTGCTAATCAATGTCCAAATCCGAGGGCGGTGGAGGGGAATCACCATCAACCTCAGCAGAGGCCAAGGGAGCAAGGTCGTGCTTTCGCTATCACAACAACTGAAGTTGACGTTCCGAACGATGTGGTGGCAGGTAATCTTGTAGTCCTCTCAAAACTAGCAAGTGCTTTATTTGTTTCTGGTTCTACGCATTCCATTATTTCCTCCAAGTTTGCAAGGAATATAGAATCAACCCCCGAACTGCTAGAGGTAGAGATGTCAGTCAAGTCTCCAAGTGGGATTATCCTTGCATCAAAAGTATTTAGAGACTCTAGTGTTTACTTTGGTGAGCTCAATCTTATCGCAAATCTAGTAGTCATTCCCATGATGGAATTCGACATTATACTAGGGATGGACTGGCTCTCAAAGTATAATGCTAAGATCAAATGCAGAAGTAAGGAAATCTCAGTAGTCTTGAATGAACGACCTACAATTATCTTCCAAGGAGAGATATCCCGAACTGATCCCTATCTAGAAGCACCTCCTATAGCTTTCTTTATGGAGTTAATCGGTGATGATGAAGAAGGAAAATGGAGAATACAAATAGAAGATGTTCCGATTGTTCAAGAATACATGGATGTATTTCTTGAGGAGTTACCTGGACCTCCCCCAGAGAGAGAGGTAGATTTCTCCATTGAACTCGTACCTGGGTCCCAACCAATATCAAAGACTCCATATATAATGGCAAATGTGGAGCTAGAGGAGCTAAAGAAACAACTCCAAGACTTGTTGGAGAAGGGCTTTATCCGACCGAGTGTGTCTCCATGGGGAGCACCAGTTCTCTTAGTGAAGACGAAGGATGGATCAATGCGGCTATACATTGATTATAGAGAACTGAATGGGATCACAGTGAAGAACAGATACCCTCTTCCAAGAATTGATGATTTATTTGACCAACTTCGTGGGGCTCAATTCTTCTCTACGATTGACCTTCGATCTAGTTATCATCAACTGAGGGTGAGGAAGGAAGATATTCCAAAGAATTCCTTCCGATCAAGATATGGGCATTATGAGTTTACTATTATGCCCTTCGACTTGACTAATGCTCCTGCTATTTTCATGGATTTGATGAATAGAGTCTTTACGGACTACCTTGATAACTTTGTGGTAGTTTTTATTGATGATATTTTGATATATTCAAAAAGTCGTGAGGAGCATGAAGATCATCTGAGGGTTATTTTGAAAACTCTACGGAAGGAGAGGCTCTTTGGGAAGTTCAGCAAGTGTGAGTTTTGGATACAACAAGTGGCTTTCTTGGGGCACATCGTAACCAATGAAGGAATCTCGGTTGACCCTGCAAAGACAATGGTTGTGGAGGAGTGGCCTCAACCCACAACAGTAACTGAGATTCGTAGTTTCCATGGTTTAGCGGGATATTATAGGAGGTTTGTGAAAAACTTTTCACGGCTTTCTAATCCACTAACCAAGTTGACTCGAAAAGGGGTTAAGTTCATCTGGACAAAGGAATGCGAGGAATGTTTCCAAGAGCTGAAGAAGAGATTTGTTACTGCACCTGTGTTAACACTACCCTCTATCGGAGAATGATTCGTTATTTTTAGCGATGCATCTCTGAAAGGGCTTGGGTGCGTCCTCATGCAAGAAGACAAATTAATTGCTTATGCATCTCGATAGTTGAAGATTCATGAGCAGAATTATCCTACGCATGATCTAGAGCTGGCGGCAGTTGTTTTTGCTCTAAAGATATGGAGGCACTATCTTTATGGGGAGAAATGTGATATATACATTGACCACCAAAGTCTAAAGTATATTTTCACACAGAAAGAATTTAACATGAGACAAAGGAGATGGTTGGAGCTTATTAAAGACTATGATTGTTCAATTCATTATCACCCTGGAAGAGCAAACAAAGTCGCGGATGCATTAAGTAGGAAAGATCCTGTTGTTCTGGCAACAATGAGGATCCTGGGAGATCCCTTGATTAAAGATCTAGTAAAACTGGACATGGGAATTATAAGGAAAGGGACATCATCAACCCTATCCCAAATGATTTCTCAACCTTCATTACTAGAGAAGATCAAGATGGCTCAAAAAGAAGATCATTTTCTACATGAGAAGTTCGAGGCTGTAAAGGATGGGAAGTTCCCTGATTTCAATATTGATCAAGAAGGTGTATTGAAATTTCGTACAAGACTATGTGTTCCATCTATTCCGGAGATAAAGAAAGAACTTATGGATGAAGCTAAAAGCTCTACTTTTTCTATACATCCGAGAAGCACTAAGATGTATAGAGACCTTCGTGATCATTATTGGTGGGATAACATGAAGAGGGAGATTGCCGATTACACTACAAGGTGCCTGGTGTGTCAGCAAGTAAAGGCATAACGGCAACTTCCTAAGGGGGTATTACAACCGCTACCCATACCAGTATGGAAGTGGGATAATATCACTATGGACTTTGTAACTGGTCTCCCGAAAACATCCAAAGGAAACAATGTGATATGGGTTATTGTGGACCATCTCACCAAGACATCCCATTTTATCCCTATTCGGGAAGATTTCCCTCTGGATCAGCTTGGAAAGATATACGTGAAGGAAGTGGTAAGATTGCATGGGGTACCACTATCCATCGTATCTGATCGTGACCCAAGATTCACATCAAAATTCTGGAGAAGTCTTCAGCATGCTCTGAATACTGAATTGAATTTTAGTACAGCCTATCATCCTCAAACTGATGGCCAATCTGAAAGGACTATTCAGACACTCGAAGACATGTTGAGATTATGCTCAATGGAATTTAAAGGTGGATGGGATCAACACCTCCCATTAGTGGAGTTCTCCTATAACAACAGCTTCCATGCGAGTATTCAGATGGCACCCTATGAAGCTCTGTATGGAAAGCGGTGTAGAACTCCTACTTGTTGGGATGAAACTGGTGAGAGGAAGCCTCTTGGGCCTGATCTTGTGCAAGAAATGACAGAAAAAGTTCATGCCATCCAACAACACATAAAGGCTGCTCAGAGTCGGCAGAAGAGCTATGCTGACAATCGTCGAAGGGACTTGGAGTTTGGTGTTGGTGACAAAGTCTTCCTTCGAATTTCTCCATGGAAGAGAGTCATGCGGTTTGGGAAGAAAGGGAAGCTCATCCCTAGGTACATTGGCCCCTATGAAATCCTTGATCGCATAGGAGCAGTGGCCTATCGTCTAGCACTTCCACCGAACCTAGCTCAAGTTCACAATGTCTTCCATGTATCTCTCTTGAGGAAGTACATACCCGACCCTTCGCATGTACTGAACCCAGAGGTGGTACAACTGGAACATGACCTCTCTTATGAGGAGCAGCCAGTAGAGATCTTGGACCGTAGAGACATGGTCCTACGAATCAAGACTACCCACCTTGTGAAAGTGTTGTGGAGGAATCATAAATATGATGAAGCGACTTGGGAGCCTGAGGAAATGATGAAGCAAAAGTACCCCCACCTTTTTGAATAGGCCTCAAGTATAAATTTCGGGGACGAAATTTCTTAAGGGGGGAATAATATAACGACCCAATATTTTTGAGTAGTATATTAACTTACTCTTATTGATTTAATAAGATGTTAATGGTTAATGCAGAAAGAGGAGTCAATGGCTTCATCCAGTAGACTCAACCCATATGAAGCCCACTTATCAGAGCTTGGGAAGGAGGTAGCATCTGTGGGCTTCGCTTTGGACCAAGCCCAAGCCGAAATCCAGCGTGTCAAGCTTGAATGGAAACGCCTGCGGGAGAAGTTCAAGTTAGTAGAGATTACTACTAGGGCAATGTTATCTGAGCCTCCCTCAGATTCTCTCACCATAGCACACCTTACACTCAGGTCTTATGCCAGTGTTATAAGGGGCTATGTGACGAGACCCTAGCTTCCTTGTGTAATCCCTTCGGGTGAATAAATTGAGATTTCTTCCTTTAGTGATGTTTGTGAAATATCAAATGTCTAGATAATTTTAGAATGTATTTTATTGATGAATTTTGAAAAAGGGATATTTTGAAATATTTATGTAAACCCTAAATAACTAATGATGTGTAATTATTTTCAAAAAATGGTCTTCTACAAAAGTGTTCATTAGGGAATTTGGAGTCTAATAAGATCAACTTAATTTTTGATGAATAGTAAATAGTGAATAGTGTTTTTACGCTTAGGATTAGTAATGTGACCAAATAGATTAGTAATCTCACTTAAAGAATTTAAAATAATCTAGGCACCTTGATTATGTAATGTGATTCAATAAAATGGGTAAATAATGGTTTCATAAATTATTATTCAAGTATTAGTTTTTTCGGATGAATAGTGTTTTTTAATTAAAAATTTAATTAAAAATAATTAGAAAATTATTTTTATTTAAATGACTTTATTTTTGAACTCAGAGCATCGATATTATGTTATGGTAATTTTTGGGGATTTTTCTGAAAAAATGAATTTTTGGTGAATAGTGTATTTATTTAAAAATAAAATTAAAAATATTTAGAAAATTATTTTTATAAATTGGAGTCCATTTTTGAAATCATAGCATTGATATTTGGTTAAGGTGAAATTTTGGGATTATTCTGAGAAAGTTGAATTTTCGGTAAATAGTGAAAGTATAGTTTTTAAGTTACGGGTGTTTAATGACATCATTAAATGATGTATTAAGTATATATTCAATATGGTCGAATTATGAATAGTAAGATAAGGTGTGAGGTGTCCCAAGTGGCCAATACCATGGGAAAATACCATGGGCAAGCCCATTGTTTTGCCAAAACCACTAGTGAGGAGTCCCTTGGCCATTAATGCTTTGTCCCCTCACTTTCCCTATAAATACCCACCCTTTCCTCCTTTAGTTTTCACTCCCAACTCTCCCCCAACGAAGTTCTGGTCTTCTTACCTTCCAAGGAGTCCTCCCAAGGTGTCCCCAAGCCCTCAAGGTCCAATCCTTTGAGTTTCAAGAGTCACGTTTTAAGGTAAGGGATCCGACCCCTCTCTTTCTTTTCATGTAATCTCTTTTATGTCATTCCTTTTCTGCTCCATGTTTTTATATGAGAGGATGTTATTTTATATTCCTCTTACTTCCCTTTCATGTTTATATGATGAGAGATCCCCTCTTACTCTCATCATTTCATTTTATGAAAGTTTAAGTGACGCCGTTAGGCTGCCGAAATTTTAAGGGATTCTTTCACCCTTCTCATTTTTCAAGTTCGATTTTCATGTCAAGTCTTTCAAGTTCCTTTTTATTATGTTGGGGTATGATCTATATATCTATCATACTGATCTCTTATGATCATATGATGAGGGACCCTATTTGATCTTGTCAATTCTTTTTTAAGTGACGCCGTTAGGCTGCCGAATTTTCATAAGAGAAATCTAATTTTTGTCTTCCTTCTATGTTTTTCATTTCAAATGGAATGTCCTTCAAACATCATTACCATGTCCATATATCCTTCTCTGTCTGTCCCCTACTGTTTTATAGATCATTTATTAGTGGGTGACCCATGTCCCCTCTCTTTTCAATGTTTTCTAAAACCTTGTAACATAGCCGTTATGCTGCATAATTTTCATCTCAAAATGCCTCTCTCTTTTCTCAAAGTTATTTCATGTTATAACGTGAATACTCAAAGCTCTTATTTCTACAAGGGTATTCACATATATATCAAAATGTTCTATTTTGAATTCTGGTATTTACATACATGAGACCCACTTTTCCTTTTTGTGGGTTTAAAGTGACGTAAAGATCATGTCTTTAAAGCAGTTTTTAAAACGTTATGATTATGAAATGAAACCCATTTATTTTATGCTATGTGGGTTATTTATGAAATTTTTGATGATGATATATGTGGCTCACATGATAATAAAGGCAAATTTAAGGGTGCTCACTGATAGAGCTCCAATGCATTGGGTAATGATGTAACCACTAGAGATTACAATTTTCATGATACCTTAGTGAATAACCTTGGTAATTTTCAAATGACACCTTGGGGATGGACCTTGGTGATATGTTCATGATTGTATATATTAAATGATGTATCCACATCTTCATGTTATGATAAATGTTATTTTTATTATGAAATGCCTCATGATTTCTTTCTCATGCCTTAAAGTTCTTTTCATGTCCTTATTGAAGTATCTCAAGTTCACATGTAAAATGTTCCTCTTGTTTCCCTTACTAGGCCTTCTGCTCACCCTTTCTTTTGATGTATGTCCCCAGGTTATGATATGCAGTAATGAACCTAGAATGAACTTAAGGAGACGCCTTTTAAGTGTTTAAGAAGAATGTTTTATGTTTTTTTTCATGTATTATGTTCCTGTTTTCCAAGACACTAGACCATAAAGATCCTCAGTTTTGTGTAATGTAATGAATGTTTATGTTATAAAATGGCGGGATGATATAATGTCCCAACCCATCCAAACAAGAAAAGTAAAAAATTTATAAAGTGGAGTGGAGGCTAAGATAAAAGTGGTTTCAAGTGTGAATGAGGAGATTCTGCTAAATATTTTAATCTCACTTGCACCACCTTCATGACCCCTAAAACGTGTTAATTATCTATCAAAAAAGTCAGATAATTTTTGCGAAATTGGGTTCTCAATATCTGGTCAACATTTTGGATCAATCAATTCATTTATATTGAAGATATGTCCCACACACTAAAGTGATGTCCAATCTCACATGTCCAGCACACCATTGACTTAATGGCCCATTTACTCCATCCCAATGCACTGTTTACCTCTAGTGTCCTGAATTAATTTTGTTGAAAATTAATTCAGGAAAATATATAAAAAATTTATGTTCAAATAATACATATAAAAATATTTATGTCTGATAGGCTACATTGAATTTTAAAGAGTAAAACTGGAATTTTAATCAAATTTCCCAATGAATGATATAATCCTATGTATTTCATAAAGGAATAAATTTACAAAAAATCGAGGAAATTATAAAAATATTTATCAATAAGATATTCAATAAAATTTTTTTATCAATTCCCTACACATAAACGTTTTCACTCCTGGAAAAAACCTTATATCACATCTTTCAAAAAATTTAGACAAGTAAACTTCGATATCAAATCAATTTTTTTAGAAACCATATCCTTGAGATCAAACAATTCCAAAACAAGAAACAAAAGACATCATGCCTCATAGAAACTATTATTCCATGTTCTCCAGTTATATCAATCAACATATTTCAACTTCATTTATCTTACCATGCATACAAAACACTTACCTCACTTGAATTTTCTCTTATCACACAAATGCAAATTTTTTAGTTATGACATTATCATCCAAACTCATACAATGGTCACCATAGGCTTGATAAATTACTACATCGACACCTGATGTGATTCAGTGAAAAGTTTCTATCATGAATACTTTTCAGGGATGTTCTGGGTCTTTCAGTTGGTAGGATTTAGATGTAAAAAAATTTAAGGCTGAATGAAGAGGGCTTGAATATTATTGAAAAACAATAGCATTATTCAAATTTTCACATAAATATGGTCTGCTACCCAATCCCCATACCATCAATTCATCATCATCATAATGAAAAATAAAGGAATGTGAACACCATTCAAAACTTCGGCAGCAAAAATGTCAATCTTCTCAAACCTGATTTTCTTAAAAGCTCATGATAGGCACAAATTTTCCCGTTATTAGAATATCTAGAAAGGAAAAACTTCACTTATCATGAATGGTCCATAAAATGCACTACATTAAATATAATGATTTTCTTCAACAGAAAACACATTTCTTCAAAATTTAATTTTCCACGCAAAGCATCAAAGAATGTGATAGCACAATATGAGACAGCCTCCCCCCACACTTATGTTAAAATAGATTATGCAATTTCACATCAATATTTGGTTGGATAGGGAAAATTTTCTTGTAATGTGGATAACCTAATAGTATTTTTATGGATTCTAAGGGTTAAAAAGATTAAATATTCAAGGTAGTCCATTATAAGATAGGATTCGTCTAAATATGTGATTTAATACCAAACAAATGCCTCAGTAAATTTAACATAAGTACCTCAAACCCTCATGTATTAACAAGAATAACTCATGTTTTGGTTCAATCATGAATGGTTTGGTTCTCTCAAGAAGTGAGGTAAATGTCAAGAATACAAAAATAATGGTTCAGAAGCCTTACAAGAAAGTGATTTCATATTTAAAGATAGTTATATGTGTCATGGGATTAAAAATTCAGAGTACTTTTTATGAAATTACTGAAGATTTGAACACGAAACAAAAGTATTTTCATCATTCATTTGAGCTCTATTTCATGGGATAAATTTCTTTACATATTAATATAAATTTAAAAATGGTGATTATAATCATTTCAGCTCCAAAGATTCATAAAAATTAAAAAAATCACACAAAATTTGAAAAACAAATTATCTTTAAAAAATAAATGAAAAATAGGAAAATAATTTAATGTTCTAAACTAAAAGGTTCCCTTCTTCACACATAAAATATTGCATTTCCTCAATTTGAACCCATGAGATGACATTTACACATTAAATGTATAATTTTAAATAATAAAAAGAATAAAAATGTGAAATGGTAAGGAATATCCTCATATGATCATGTAATGATGGGGTCATGCAGTGTGATGAAATCCACTGCATCGGTAGAAATTCCCTCAATAAACCCCTTAAAATGTTTCCCATTTACTGTATAGCTCATTAATATGTCCTCTTATATGATTTCCACTTCACTATAAGGAAAAACATTTTTCACAACATAAGGACCTAACCACCTAGAATGCAACTTACTGGGCATTAGCTTTAGTCATGAACTATAGAGAAAGAAGTTCTCTCCAACATGAAATTCTCTTTTATGGATCATTTTGTCATGAGATGCTTCTGATCATTCATTGTAGAGTCTTGAGTTCACATATGAAGAAAATAATTTCTTTTCAGGCTCTTGAATTTGTAGCATGCTTTGAATTCTAGCTTTGTCCAAATCCATGTTACATTTCTTTATATCCAAATAAGCTCAATGCTCAACTTCCACAGGGATATGACACGCTTTCCCAAAAACAATTATAAATGGGGACATACCAATCAGGGTATTGTATGTTGTCCTATAAGCCCACAATGCATTATCCAAGCGCTTCCTCTAATCCTTCCTATTTGGATACACGGTTTTCTCTAAAATTTGTTTGAATTGATTATTTGAAACCTCATCCTAGCCATTTTTTTGAGGGTGGTATGGTGTTCATTTTTGGTATGTCACCCCATACATCCGATGGAGGGAATCCAAATTCCATTTGAACATATGTGTCCCTTGGTCACTAATGGTGGCCTTCTGTACTCCAAACCTACAAATTTTTTTGGCTTTGATAATGTCCACTATAACATGAGAATCATTAGTCTTTTTGGCATTAGCGTCCACCCATTTACTCAGATAATCAATAATAACCAAAATATACAAAAAACCAAAGGAACAATGAAAATGATCATTAAATCGATTCCCTGTTCATCAAATATATTAAAAAATAGAATGAGTTGTTGGGATATCTCATGTCTCCTAGAAATTACCCCAGTGTGTTTTCAATGAGATCATGGCTTACAAAACACATGATCAACTTGGAATATACTAGGACAATAAAATCTACAGTCTAAAACATTCTTATCTTTTTGTTGGTGTCTAAACTGTCCACCACAAGCAAGTGTATGATATAATTAAAGAACAGACTCAAACTCTTGATTATGAACACACCACCAAATAACTTGGTCACTACAAATGAACAATAATTAAGGATCATCCCACACATAAAATATAGACTCACTCATAAAACTTTTTGTTGCGATATTTCTTTAAATTTTCACGAATTTTAGAGGCAACAAGGTAGTTAACTTAATCTGCATTCCAAGGATGCGTACCTAATATGGAATAATGATGCTCATCGGGGAAAGTGTCTCGAAGTGGTTCATGGTCCATGGTGTCATCCTATAGTGTGTGAGTAATCCTACTCATGTGGTCCTCCAACAATATTTTTTACCCCTTCTTATCCTTTCTCTCAATATCAAATTATTGAAGAAAGATCATCTATCAGATAAGTCTAGGATTTGTTTCTAGCTTCATCAAGTGGTACCTCAGAGCCACATGGTCAGAATAAAACTACTTTAGAGTGTAATAAATATGAACTGAATTTATAAATAGTGAATATGATAGGGAGAAAATCAATTTCCAATGTTGTATTGTTTTATTGGGCGAAATTCAGTGTCCTCGATGTGTATGAAATCAGTTGTGAAAATCCCTCCACCCATTGAGATAAGACATCTCCAACCGCATAGTTAGAGGCTTCACACATAAGTTAAAAAGGAAGATCCCACTTTGTGGGTTGTATGATCGGTGGAGTGGTTAGAAACTTCTTTATCTTATCAAAGGAAGTCCTACAAGAATCATCAACCACGAAATCAGAATCCTTTTGATTTAATTGTGACATAGGAAGGGAAATCTTACTAAAATCTTTTATGAAGCACCGATAAAATCTGTCATGCCCTATAAATTATCTAACATCACATTCAAATAAAGGATAGGGTAGGGATGAAATAATACCTACCTTATATCTATCAACCTCTATCCCCTGTTTTGAAACTACATGACCTAAGGCAATGTCATTCTCTTCCATGAAATAAAATTTTTCAAAGTTCAAGACCAGATTCTTCTCAACACAACGATTCAACACCTTTCCCAAACATCATAGAAATTCATCAAATAAGGATCCACACACTATAAGATCATCCATAAATACAACTATTTTGGTCTCAATAAAATCAGAAAACATTTTCACCATGCATATATGGAAGGTACTTGAGGCATTTCAAAGTAATAATGGAATCCCCAAGTATGAAAATGTACCAAAGCGATAGGTGAATGTAGTCTTCTCCTGATCCTCTGATCCAAATGGAACCTGAAAATATCTAGAATATCCATCCAATAAACAATATTCTGTCTTATCAACTAGTCTCTATAGCATTTGATCATTAAATGGGAGGGGAAAATATTCCTTGATAGTGGACTAATTTTGTTTCCTATAATTAATACACATAGTACAATTATTTTCAAAAATCATTTAAACTAACTCATTATTATCATTTTTAACATCAGTAACACCAATTTTCATAGACACAACCTGAATAGGACTCCTACACTAGGAATCTGAAATGGGATATATTATCCCTGCGTCATGAAATTTTTCTACCTCTTTTTTAAAATCCTTCAAAAGTGCTGGATTGAGTCTCCTTTGTGGCTACCTAACCAGTTTAGCAACATCCTCCAATATAATCCTATGGATGTTGTTGGAGGGGCTAATACCTGATTTGTCATCAAAATTCCAGCCAATTGCCTTACTAATCTCCCTCAAAAAATTCAAAAGTTTTTTTCATATTCAAAAGGAAGATTTTTATCAATGATAACAGGTAATTTTTCAGCACTTAATAAGTATGCCTGTTTGAGATCATATGGAAATGGATTGAGTTACTATTTAAGGGATTAGGTATGGATAGATAAATTAAAGTAAATGAAAATTTTTGTATAGTGAACATTAGTACCAGAATCATAATCATCAAAATGAATGAATAATGCATCAAAACCATCAGGAAATTCAATATCCATGTCATAATAAGAGTTCAAATGATTTTAATCAAAGTATGAATCCATTACAATATCAAATCTATGAGATTTTTGTTCACTAGAAAAACTGTGTATGTTGTCTTAGACATCAAACTAGAGAAAATACTCATAATTTCCCTGAGCACATGACCATCAAATTACAAGGGATTTTATTTGATGGTTCAAAATGGGTGACAAAAAATGCAGAATGGTCTTTTCAGGGGTACTTCATGGAGTCCATAAAATTAAATATCACAACTTCATATCCAAAATCAATGGAAAGTGTACCCATATTGACATTTATGATTGTTTCGGAAGTTTTGAGGAGTGGCCTACCTAAGATAACAATATCATGTGAACTTACATAATCATCATCCATGTTAAGCATGTAGATATCGGCTAGGAAGATCATGTCTCTTACCTAGACATGCACTTCCTCAAGGAATCCCAGTAGATAAGTTGTAGGTCTATTTGCCAACTGCACTACTAAACTCATCAGTCTCAACAAACCAACCTGTAAGTAAGATAATACTGAGTGAGGCATTACATTTATTTAAGATCTTATAAAACTAAAGAGATTTAGAAAAGTTTAACACACACATGGTGTATGGGATGGTGAATGTTCCTGATCAGTGCACTTTGTTAGCATTGCTAGAGTTGGTGTAATTAGTTCTGACATATTCCTTCCAAGATTGATCCTCTCACATTCCATGATCCCTCTTTGATTGGTACAATGTTCTTTTATGAATTTCTCATACCTTGGGATTTTCTTGATCGCTTCAAGTAGAGGGATTTTTATCTCCAAACAATTGAATGTGTCCAAAACATCTTTCGGTGTAGCCTCTTCAGCCATCTTCTTGGTTTATACAGCCCTATTGGGAAAGGGAAGAGGTTTAGGAGATAAACAATCAATATTTTTCTTTCCTTTGTCTTTCTCATTGGGTTTCTCATTAGTTGGTATTGAATGGGTCTTCTCTAAAGTTGACGTGAATCCCATGGAGCGATTGGTGCATATTATTCATTTTTTTTCTTCACACTTCTCAATGTAATGGTACCAAAAATCCCCTTGGGAGTTATTGTCGGTTGGTAAGGAATATTTATAGAGTTCTTACTTACCATTTTTTGGAGGGCAGTGAAAATCTGGATCATTTGTGTCTTCAACTCCTTTAGCTCTGTTCCATGACTATTCAGCTCATTCAATTCATTAAGAACAATGTATTTCAAAAGATCATCAGTGATATAATCTTACTCAGTTGGGATATTTCCTTGTTGTTGAATTGTTGATGCTTGAGCATCGAATCATATTTGGGGTTGCTTGAAACCATGTTGGTAAGGTGGATGCTGCATGATGTTTTTTGGAATGGGGGGCCATTATTTTTTTTCAGAGGAAGACCTCAGGTCTGATTGATCCTTACACAATTGGTTGTATGATGGTTCAAAGGAATCAAACTTATTTGGGGGAATCTGCAGTTGTTTTTGCTGATATGGCATCCTAGGGAATACTAATACACAATCCTCTAATTCTTGTAACATGGGGAAATATTCAATTGGGTGGTCTATATCAGTGAAAATTCTTCATGGCCTTAAAGGAGGGGGTTGGGATGTCTTTTGTGTTAATGAAATATGCCCCACCATTGTGGTAAATTCATCAATATTTGGGTCAATAATATGATTTTCAAGAGACAAAAGCACTTACCTGATGTTCTCCTCGAACATGTGGTGTACCTCGATCTCCAAATTGATGGGAGTTTTGTTCCATATTGTCGATCAACGTATGTGAAACTATTGTTTTGTTTGCCAATTCTCCTCAAGCCACGACATCCACCATGATTCTCTCCATAGTTGTGAGTATTTCATAGAAGTATTGGATGAGGAGTTTCTCACTAATTTGGGGATGTGGGTAGCTTTCACACAACTTCTTGAATGACTCCTATTACTCATACATTGACTCCCCTTGGGCTTGCATGATCTCGAAGATCTCCTTTCCAATAGATATGGTTTTAGATGCTAGAAAAAATATCTGCATGAAATGATGTTTCAAATTTTTCCAACATGTTACATCTTTATGTTAAAAATAATACATCAAATCATTCGCAGCTCCATCAAGTGAGAATGAAAATACTCTTTGTTTTATTTGATCTTTAGAAACATTTATTTTTTTATGTTTGAGTAAACCACATTGAATTCTTTCAAATGTTTATTTGGATCCTCAGTATAAAATTAATGAATATTTGGAATAAGATGAATTATCCCAGATTTCAGTTCCAAGTCTGATATGAGATTTTTGTATGAAATGCAATTTGGTTGAAAGTTAATATCAGGTGCGGCAAATTATCGAATGGTTCTATTAAGTTAATTTCCGTTATTTTCATGCATTGGTTCTTGTTTTATGTTTGAATTCAAATTCCGTTAAATTTCAATATTTTGGGAGTGGGGGAATTCTGCGACTGGTTGAATGTTGATACTTCTCGTAGGCAGAGAATGTCTGATTCGAGCTCGAAGGCTGCATTAACTATCAGGTTCAAGATCTAAAAGATCATAAAGATTAGTTCGTGTCCTAAATCAAATTAAAATTAAATGATGGAATGTGGACCATATTTAAATAAAATTAAAAATCTTTTTTTATGGTCCAAAAAGAAAAAAAAATAAAATAAAAGAAGAATAATAATAAAATCAGATCTGGTAAAAAAGGAAGAAAGAAAAGAAGATGAAAATAAAATGAAAAATAAAATAGATAACTCTAATTGGATTAAATAATTACATTCCTAATCATAAATGGTTACAATTTGAATCACGCTGTTGTGGGTACCCTCAAATTGTTAATAATGTTTGGCGTACTTATGTGGAGCATAATGGCTGACCAAGGTTGTCTCTCAAAGAATTAAGTAAATTAAAAAACATATTAAAGGAATTGTTGAAAACCAATTAAAAGGAAATAATAACACTAATTAAAAGGACAAGGTTTTTTTATCATTTATAAATCAATAAGATGTTTTTTAGATTAGTATTGTATTTTTTATTTATTTTTGAAATGATACTCGATTAAAATCTCACAAAAAAAAGATGTTTTGTTTAGAAAATGTTTAAAAACACATAATTGATCAAACTCTACCTCATTATTCACGTATTAATCATTATCATTCAAATAAATACCCACTTAGTTATGATCCCCTAATTTGTTAACCCTAAAACTCAACGAGATTTAACTTAGCCATAATGATGAAATTAATTGAACCTTATGCTATCTTTGGAACACACAATCATAGCACCCTACATTGATTGGTTTTATAAGGTTAGCATATGGTATATGGTTAATTAGATCACATATCCATTCTAGAAATTAGCAATAATTGAGTTCAGGGATTAAATTTTAACTCTATAAACAAATAATTTTTTTAAAGGTTTGGGCCGAAGCCTCATTTTTATTATTAAATCAACGTAAATTCCTCTTTTAACTGGGTAGAGGGAAACCCATTACATAGCACGAAGGCCCAGTGGTCTTGTATCCTATTACATAGCCTGTATGCCCAAATTTTATGCCCAATTCACATTCTGTGAATAGTAACCTGCTGCTATAGTACCCGCACAGTACCGCCACCGCTACAGTGCCCTGCCACCGCTACAGTACCAGCTGATGAATACTGCCGCCGCTGCTACAGTACCGCTACAGTACTGCTACAGTAGCATGCGCCCCATGGGTATTGAACCCCCATTTTCCATGTAGTATTACGGGGTGCTTACCACTAAACCAAACCCCAACTACAACTCTAAAACCTAATCATGTGTGGTCTTGTATTACCGATTATGATCGTGCACTCCCAATTCACACAATACTCGACCTCATGTGTTTTTATGTTAGTTGTTCAATGGATTAATTATTTTCAAATAATTTAAAAAATAAATTAATGGTGAATATTAAGTGAATTACTGTAGGTCAATGATGCAATATAATTAAATTAATTGGGTAGAATATAGATCAATCTCTGTGAAAAATACTCTTCCATTGGTGGGGTGGTCATCGTTGAGACGTTTTTTCATGAGCAAAGGACTGAAAGGGTAGTAACAAATCTCATCTATACTCTTTAATTCCATCCCAAAGAGGAATATTAAGAGAAGAATAAAATTTAAAATAACAGAATAAGTGGAATATAAACTATGATTTTATTGAAAGCACAACAACAATATAACAAAGAAGCGGAAAAGAAAATCATTTTGGAGGTGAACCTAGCTTATTAACTTCCCTATTCAAATTGTGAATTTAAATTGTTTAGAAACCCATTTCCACTTCTCCCAATCTCATAATTATAGACCCAACCATTCCAAAAGAGAAATTTTTATATTTATATATTGGAGGGAAGGCTAGGTTAAATGTGGATCCATGTGTAAATGAGGAGACTTTGTTAAATATTTTAATCTCACATGAACCACTTTCTTGGCCACTAAAATTCGTGAATTAGGTTCCCTTCCAGAAGGATAATATTATATCATTTATTACAAATAAAATATTCAATAAAAATGTGTTTTATCAATCCCTGACTTTAGTCAGGGAATGAATTAATCACTCAAATTGGAATAATAATCCCAAACCTCTTCAACCATATGATTCATGCTCTATGTGATAAACAAGAGGAAAATGGAGGACTAACAAAATTAAATTAAGATTTCAAATAAGGTCCATACACAATAGTATTTAAAATTTTGTTCTGGGGAAATTATCAGAAAGTTAACATCATATAGATGGTATGTTGATTCTATGAAGTTTAAAGTCTTACTCCAAAGATTAGTTCTAGAGAGATTATCATTGTGCATCTAAAACTAGTGGGATTGAAACAATAAAAGGAATTTGTTGGAAAATATTGTGTTTGTGACTGATGTGATATGTTCCACATCCTTTGTGACCCATAATTAGGATCCATTTTTGAAAACATTTTGTATTACAAAAAGTACATCCGACATTGGTTCATGATTTGGAGGTTACTCTCTAGGACTCATTGGGGATATGAGAGACAATACCAATTACCCTTTGATTAATTAACATATTATAACATTATAATTGAATGCTCATGTTACGAGGTGTTTATGAACATCTATGTTGTGTAGGGTATATATAATTTTTCTCATCAATCAATTTCTACTCATCCAATCACTTTTTAGAATTAATATCCATAAATAACTATTCGAAAATGGAAATGTGGAGGGGATTTTTTCTATCCTAAATGTAGTGATCCACTTTTCCCCATATATAATAGAATAAAGGGTATCTATTGATGGTGTAAAAATTGCATGTGATAATCCCCCAAATCATGTAGATTTTTTTCAAGAAATTATTTCTTATTATTATCGAAAATCAATTGGGTTATTCTGGATATAGTTTATTTAAAATGTACAATATTACCATATTTAATTTCATAGAAGCAGGGTGAGTGGTTGGAAGGAATGAAATTTTTTTAATATATCCTTTTCAGTTAAAAAATAATAATTTGGTACCATTATCCAGTATTATTGGATGAGGGACACAAAACCTTGTAATAATGATTTTCTTTAAAAAATATATGACATCCTTTATCCCAACATCATCAAGGGATATCACTTTATCCCACATTGGGATGAATACGATGGTAGTAAGGATCTACATGAACATTCTAGATAATACTGGGGTATATAACCCCATGATATTTATTCAATTAATTAAAAATGACCATGAATATTTAGATGTAATAAAAAAATGTCGGTTGATGAATGATGTTGGAATGTATCTGATAGGGATAACATTTCTTTGTGAATATCATGTAATCTTATTTCATTTAAAACCTTAAATATCTAATCCTAAAGGTTTTATGTGAAATCATGGTCCTCGACTAATGATAACCATAAAAACCTATATGGACTTTCTGCATGATAGTTAGAGTTTCCCCTCTAACAATGTATCTTAGAATAAATCTATAAAATCCTCCTTTTATTGAGAAAATTCGGAGAACATGGTCCATAATAAAGGGTAAAGACGAGTACCTATCACCATATTTATAGTTATTTTATTATTTTATTGTGAAATAAAATTATTTTAGATGAAGAAACATATTGGGGGAATCCATTCATTGACAATATCATCTTGTTTTTGGGTGGGTTTGAGAACATTTGTCTCCTTTATATTAATTATAATTAATTGTGAACCAATACAATAATTTGTAATACTGATGAATATTTTATCCCAGTGTGCATCTACTAAGGTTTTAGTTGAATTAGCTAATGCACTTACCTAGTAGTTATATAAATTTAGGATGTGGGCCAGTGTTTTCTATGAGTATAATCCATCCATATACCCTTATATGTAGTTGTGAAAGCTAATAAACTCTTCCTTTTTAATTAAATACTCACCATTAATCTTATATATTAGTAACTCTAAATCACCAATGATTTTTAGGTTGGATACTATAATCTACCATGGTAATTTCAAGTAAACAATAACAGCTCAATATTCAACTTCAATCTTGTTGAAGCCTTCCAACAACAAGGATTAAGGGAAAACATTATTCTTTAAGTAATTTTTTTTATTGATAAAAGCCATTAAATAGGTGCATTATCCAATTTTCAAGGTGGATAAAAAATGATGGAGGCCCATATCATCTCTGCAAATAATATTCTAACAATTATCTTCTAAAGCTCCCTAGGCATTGAATAACGTCATTCTATGATCTGGAATACTTTTTTTCTCTATAGAATCTTCCACATATATCCTACATATCCAAGTGAGCCTGACAAGAATCACATGATTGACGAAATTCATGGATAATCTAATGAAACAAGTCAACTCCCATTGAACAATTTCCATTTTAAAAAAATCACCAATAATTCATAGTCTGATACCAATTCATCAGTTTAATTATTATGACTGTCACATAGCATGAGGCATATATCCTGAGTGAATGCCTCTTCCCACATAGAATTAAATGAACCATAATAGGAATGAAATAACAAAAAAAAACTGATCCAATGGTATCTTAAACAAGACTGCCTCCTCTTAACATTCAATAAATATAAGATCCATCAACATTCAACTTATACACCATGTCTGGTGGCATCCACCATACCCAATGGACTTGAACACTCTACCTGGT
Source organism: Viscum album (assembly GCA_963277665.1). Taxonomy (NCBI): domain Eukaryota; kingdom Viridiplantae; phylum Streptophyta; class Magnoliopsida; order Santalales; family Viscaceae; genus Viscum; species Viscum album. Next base: position 139,317,597 of record OY728131.1, read on the forward strand.
AGCACACAAATTGGCCCAAGATCTTGTATTTATACACAAGAGTAATTTATAATTTTACCACCCTTAATTACGCAGCACATCATTTCAATTTATATCTTAACCCGAACCCTTATGAAACATATGAATTTTCAGCCCTTATCTCGTCGAGTTCTGTGACTCCAATAGAATACAACATTCCATATCCAATGCCGTGGAGTATTACCTTCTCTCTATACCTTTGTACTTACTGTCGTTAAATAATTTTTCTTGAAATCCAAGAACTGACAAGTCACAATCATTTATGTTCATTACTCACCTCATGAAATTCCAAATTGATGGCACCCAGTCACCCCTGAAGAAGATGTACCAGGTCGATTCTTGGTATTATTGGATATAACATTGAAACCTATATTTTAATTTCAATTATTAAATTTTTACGTAATCATCTATTAGTAAGAGATTATTCCTTATTCATCATGCCATAAAATTCATTTTACCCATAATTTCATTGCACCATAACTTGGTAGCCAAACAATCTGAATCACATGTTTCATGTATTTGCTTTCTATGCTCCCTTCCACTGAAATTACATAAAGTTAATCTAATAAAAATTTATTTTCTAGGCTCCTAGTTCATCATAATACCATAATAAACATTCTTTTAGTGATTATTTATAATGATTCTGATTATTTTTATAAAACCAGTTGCCTCTTTTATATAAAATTTGGCACTATGAACCCTACGAATAGATGAATATAACATGTGGGGAAACATCATTAGATGGAGAAACAAGGATGAATCCCAAGCTATATCTATTGATTATTGGTTATTTGATTTTTTTCCATGTTGGGATTCCTTATGTTCTTTAAATTTACACCTCAAATGTATGGGGTAGTTTTCAATAGAGAATACCTGTTTTACAGGAAACTCAATGTCCCGTGGTCTATTTTATATAAAATGATTTCCATAAAGAAAATATGATAATGCCTACGAATATACATATTTTATGGTAAAAATGAAATTTTAAATTATTGTATGATTACCTCCCACTATACTAAATATCTAGTAATCATGGGATGTATGATGGTATATTTGATATTTTCATTACAAGAGACTAAGGGGACCTCATGGTACTGAAGGTAGTTCCTCAACTTTTAGACAATAAAGACTAACACAAATTATTTTTTTATAAATATCAATTGATATATAAAAAGATAATAGGGACTAATTTTATTCCCAAAAACATTATTTAATTCAGGAAAGGAATCTCGTGATTTCTCTAAGGCTGTGTCAAATAATATGATTTTATTTCCATCAATAGGGGGATTCAGTAATGGTTTTCTCAGAATATATTTCTTGAAATAATATAATGATTCTTGAAATTATCATTACACTTATAATTAACCCCCTTATTGATCAATTTACATAATGGTAATCACATACATATAAGATTCACTATAATGCATTGAATATATGTGTGGTATCCCTTAATCCCTATAATAACTTTTAAGTTTTTAGAGAAAACATGTTGATAATTTTCCAAGCATTATGATGATATAATTCAATGTCATGATGGAATACTTCTAAGATGAGTGATTTTATTTAGTAAACCCTGAAATCATATTTCTAGTGTTTACCTTTAATATATATTTCCATAAATTATTGACAAAAATCTCAAAATTGGAAATATGACTATTCCAGTATTGGTATTTTACCCAAAAATCATCAAACAAATTTCTATTTTCTAATGAAGTGATTGTTAATATTGTTCATGGAATTTAGATATTTTTTACCACCATTAGTTAGACCAAAATGTTACACTTGATATAAGTATATTCTCTATTTTCCCTTGAATGAAGTGGCCGCTTAATATTTAGGAGCCATTCAAATTTCGTTATATCCCAAATAACTATCCACAATGTAGAGGGTTTGATAAATAGTAGTTACATAGATCCAGAGTTCTGTAATCACTACTCAGAAATCACCTTTTAGGCAATAATGATTAAGATCCCAAAAATCGATGAAAACTCTAATACTATTCTTCATAATTTTATCAAGGTTAATATTTATGATCCATTTTGTATGTTGAACCTCCCAAATCAGGTTTTAAATTAAAATATTATCAAACCCATATTAAACCATTGAAGAATGAGTTTGATATATTTTTAATGGGTGTCGCGTTATAACCATGGTCAACCATTGGAATTCCCAAGTTGTGGGTGGCTACATAGGGTTAAAATTCCAAAAAAAAATTATTAATTGTGGTGAAAAATATTGATGTTACTTCATAAAATAAGTATATGACTTATATTGTTTAGAATTCATGTAAACACTAATAAATTTGGGTTATGTATATTTATTTTTTCCCATATTCATTTTCTTGAGCTTATTTATATTGGGAGAGATACCTTCTTCAAACACTAGAGGGGAATAACTAAGATCATATTCTCACTCTTCTACATCAATTTTGGGATAAATGTGTTATAAAATGGACTCATTGGAGTTAGAAGATAATGTGAGGTTATTGTTTTCCTAATGGATGTTAGGGATGAATCCCCAAACCCTATGGCTTTCATTATACATGTTTTGTTATAATTTTGATTCCAATAAATCTCTCAATCTCTCTCTTAATTTTCATTAAAAGAATAAGTGGTGTAAAAATCCTTACATTTGGGAAATGAAATTGGGTCATTATCACCCTATATTGGTGATATTATAGTATATTATGATCAAACCGATTCAATGGGGGTCTTTTGAGATTCGATGAATGAAGGGAGATGATTTTTACTAAGGGTATTATCAATGTTGCTATGATCACATTCTTATATACTATTATTTTATTTGGATGATGCGAATAATATCGTGAATGCTGGTGATGACATTACTAAATATGATCTTTAAACCGTGATTTGATTGAAATGAAATATATATTTCTTTCCAAGATATTTAAATGGGTTTATCAGTGTCATTTCCAAACTATTTTGAGTAGTAACCCAAGAATCATCATTAATCATGGATTATTTTTCCTACCTTTTATATAATTTTGTGTTGATGTATTGAGACACAATGTAGTCAAATGGAGTCCTATTACCATTAAATTTCCAAATTTTTCTGTCCTTATAATATTTCAGATATTAATGGTATGATGATGCAATTTTCACATTTCGATGCAACCAAGGTATCCCTAATAGAACTTTTAATGTTTTATCTTATTAAAGAACCATTAATATAGAGTCAGATCTGAGGTCCCCAAATTAATCCCAAAGACTAATTTGACAAGGATATTTTTAATCACTTTTTCTATAGCCCTAAATTTTTGAAGTATAGGGTGGAATAAACTTCACAATGACCCAACTAATGGAGAATTTGGACATGATTTAGTTTGCTTCTCGAGCTACAGTAAATGAAATGTCAGAAAAATTCAATGAAATATAGAAACAATGTTACAAAAAAGGATATTATTTTCACTTTATGGTTGTTTCCCTATCCTACTCTATAATAGATATTATTGGGTGATATTCCATTAGATATGTTTATCCTTGATTCCCATCAATGGAAGTGACTTTAACATCGAATTATTATGGTATTAATAGGGCCTCTACAAGTTATTCTCGAATTTATTTAGTTAAATTAACGGCAGCATAGATTAAAATCATAACTATAACCAAATCAAACATTCTCAATATGTCATATTTATGATCCAAAAGTCTATGATTTGAACCATGAGGCTAGTTATTTTCTTGGGGATTGGGATGCAGAGTTATTTGTTCTTATAGAAATTTTTATCTTATTAGAATGTAGTGATATTTCCATCACTTTTATTCAAATTTATCCATCATTATTATTTTAAGATGTCTATATGGTAACTATTAGTTTACTAATTATTTTTCTAATATGATTTGATCAGATAGAGTCCTAGAAAACTTATAAGTGGACATATAATATAATTGATTCAACTAAAAACCTTATCACTGGTTATCAGAATCATATATTGTTTTAGTTTGGATATGGACTGAATGTTGAAATTTTCGATAAACATTCATTCCTTAACCCCAACGACCTCATTGAAATATCCTCTATGTTTCATAATTTTGTTGGGGAATCAATTTCAAAAGAATCATATCCTTCGTTAAATAATTGATTAATAAATTGAATCACATTGATAGTGTTTTAAATATACCCTTCATATGATGAGGGTTCCATTTGGTGATATGGTAACCATCATCTATGTTCCCATGGAATAAAATATGAAAGGTTTTGAACCTTCTTAGTCATCATTTCATGTTCACAATTTTTTATTTATTATCGCATTATTGAATTTCAGTTTTATTATGGCTAGTTCTTGGGAGATCATGGAATTGAGAAAGATGGTTTAGTATTTAAAATAGAAGTCAGGATAAAAAATGGTTGATTCAGTTTCACCCAAAGAATATCATGATCCCAATTAACCCCCTTTCAGATTATCCAGATATCAAACTAGTATTCACCCTTGAAACTTATTTTTATCCACTTTTTTATTATCAAGCTATAAAAACACACAACATGTTTTCTGATGGATTTCTCAATTTCAATTTTCTAGAATAAACAATATTCTGATGGATATATTCATAAAAAATCACTCTCTGATAGAGATGGTTAATTTTTTCTAGAAGGGGAAATAATTCTATTGATCACTGAGGTCAACATGATATGGTATTTTTGGCTCTAACAACCTCACTAAATCATTCTCCATTTGTAAGATAACATAGTTTGGAACCTTCCCATATTTTAATGAATAAAACACAATCTTATACTCCACTTACAAAAGGGTACTTCTACATTTTCATCCTTTCCAATGAGAATTTTTATTTATTTATTTCTACTCTAGTGGATGTGACATGTCATATTGTGTGGGCTTGGTTGTTGGATCTGGTGTTGGATTTAGTATATGTATAATAATTATTTATTCAAATTTTATAGTTATTTTTATCTATGCTATAAGTGTTGGTTGAGATCTGGATTTTGTTTTTTGAATAGAGTCTTCCAATATTCAAAAAATTAGACTTTATCCTGGAATCCTCCTAGATATTTTACTAGAATATGTTTTCTATATCTCATCATAATGGTTATCAAATAGAGTCCCAAAAACAATTTGGGGAGGAGATGTATGTTTATAGTGTAGGTCAAAACCTCTACATAGAAATAGAATATAGGAATCTATCATTCTCACAATTTTCAAAATTTAAGTGATCATGGATTTGTTTTTCTTTCATGGTGTTGAGATGTATTGATAAATGGATATTTTGAGATTTTCCCCACATATTGACTAAATGAATAAGAAAACTACTATGTAAGAAATAATTAAGACTATTTAAAGTATTTATGAAGTATCTATGTTGGATTATTCATGTTGGCCAATGATCCCCATCATGGGACCTCATAGAGACACGAAATTCATTAGGTATATCATCATATCCCCTATGCCACAGAAATTTGCGAATATAGGATTCCAAAATCTAGGTAAGGGATGTTTTACTTCTACCCATTAAAGGTTAGTGTTTCTATCTGGATTTAATGTTTAATGTTTCCCTTCTATAGTGATTTCTTGTGTAGTATGTGACATATTGGTGTTAATGATTTCTAATTGGATAACTAGTTGGGAATGAATTTTAGTTAGCCTAGTGATAAAGAAGAGCCTCACATGGTAGACCTGCCTACATTCATGGATGATAGCCAATGTGGGTTAACCTGGGATAAATTTCTTGACATGGTCCCAATTATTGAACTATTTGATGAATTCATAATATTATGACACCATTTAGTTTAAATAAATTATTTTTTCTAGATTCTCTATTGGTTATATGACTTGGATATTCTCTTACTAGTATGGTAGACTTTTCTTATTGCAGCAAAATATTTGAATATGTCATGTAAGGATCTTAATATAGAATATAACCAATGGAAACATTTCCAAAGAGTAACTCAGCACTAAGACTTATTAACTCTTTTAAATCTATATTATGTTTCTATAATCTATAAACAATTCTAGGTGGTTTAAATTATTAATGTAATGGGTGGGACATATCCATGGTATTTATCTTTCATTTATTTAAATCCTATATAAGAGGATGTAGTTTTTTATTTGACTGAGCTATTAAATTTTTGGATTTCGTTTTCTATTGACTATGGACCATTCACTGATTATTTCAGTGTAGAAATTATTTTGATCATAATTATCTTTTTCTAATTCATTGACATTTGATTCATGCTCTACATCATCTGTAGGGATAGTGAAAATTTATTTTACTTACAAATAGTGTTTCTTTCATATAATCCTCATAAGGATAAGGGTTTTAGATACCATTGGAGTATCTGACAAGATATAAGTCATAATCCTATAGAGTAGTCGAACTCGTAATTTGTATCTTTACTGTGAGGGATCTATAGTGTTTCATCATATCCATTCGAGAACCCCTTAAGACTTATTTATAATGAGTAATCTAGAGGGAGTCCCCAAAAAACCTATTTTTATTCTTTACAGGTGAAATAGATAGATCAGGGGATGAGAAAAACTATGAATACTTTTTTTGACACATGTACCAATATGTAAAAGACTGAATTCCATGGGGCTGTTTGAGGTAAAAATCCCCCACACACTATGGTTTGAGGATGATCCAATTAGATTGTTAGAATATATTTTATCCCACTAGAGATATGAGGACACTATGGGATAGTGGTTTTAAAAATACCCCCATCGTTATGAATTGGGGATGATCATGGATTTATATTTCTATAGTCAGTCCTAGAACCCTCTTGATACTGTGAATTTTTACCCAGACATGATCTAGATAAAATGAATGTTTTTAATGTGATCTATTTTCTACAGGAGGCAACACTACCACATCAGGTTTAGATTTTTAGAAATGAGATGATTTACCAACCGTATTATAGGATTGATATAAAATTCTATTGTTGGATCACTTACATCAAATTCTATTTCTTTTTATATTTTTTCTTGGAATATCCTAATTGATCATATGATTTATCATCTGTAAATCCTAATTCTGAGAGTTGGCCTGAGGAAATGATGTTGCACAATATCACTTTTTCTAGGAAATTCTGGTTAGGGAGAAGGGTTAAATTAAATGATCCATCTTCACCCCAATCCTCAAATATGCCCACCATGTAAAGTGTTGGTAATCAACTAATGTTTATTACCCCATGAATTAAATCACTTATGTTAAATATTCACATATTTCCATTCAAAATTCAAACATTGAATAACTAAAATGAAATACAAGTCAATATATCGAAGAAATTATTCTATTACCTTTATGTGATTACCACACCCTACATAAGAAAGGAATTTATAATCTATGTGGTGAAGATTGTTCCATATATTTGAATGAATATAATGTGCACATTTGTTTTCTAATGTTTTTAGAATTCTATAGAAAGTTGTTTCCCGAGAATATAAAATGGCTTGTACATTTTTTTTCATGTTATTTCCTCGAAAATAATGTATTTTGTTTTTATTCTATGAGGGATTCATTCATTTTTTTTACCAAAGTGGTTTAATCTCAGTTGAATTTGAAGTGAGTGAGGATGAAAATAATATTATATTTTATAGTGGAAGATAAGCGGTCTGAGGGTGATCTGGAGAATGAAAATTGACTTGAGATATCTTTTACCAAATAAATTTTATTTCATTACAAACAAATGTAATCAGGTGAATATGTACTCATCCTTTTATGTGCCTCATTTTATGAGGGTTTTCTGATAGATAATTCATCACGGGAGGTACATTCCTACCAAAATCAAATATCATCGCAAAGAGGAAATTCATTTTAAATACCATCCTGATGAGGAAAATAACCATGAATTAGTTTTAAACAAAAGGAATGAATACTACAACATATAATCTAGGGAGAAAATTTTTATTGTATAGTATAAATGGAAGAATCTTCTTTCTATCTAATCTTTTGACCACAATGATGGTATTTGTAAATATAATCATGATAAAATTTCTTGTGACTGATCTAGATATGGCCACAAATTGGGACTTCATTGTAAAAAAATTAGGGAGGACCTCTATATATATGTTATTAAAATTTTTGGAAAGACGTCGACAAATTAAATTGGTATTTAAATTTGATTAAATTATAGAAAGATCCTGGATTAATATTGGAAGATTTTTTAGGGCATCCCAAATTACTTTTTGGACCAAATATTATTGTGGGTATAATAATGGAATTATAATTTCCGATGGTGATAATTATTATTAAATTTTATTCATCAAGTGACTGGATCCATCTATTGTTAACATATATTTTAACGTATAAGTTCCCACCTAAGTGTCTCTCATATTGTTTTTAGAATATGTTGACATGATTATTTGTTTTTGTAATGAATGTTTTCATATCCAAAATTAGTATTTTAAGTGGACTAATGATCTCAAATTGGGATGGGTATATATACATTATATGGTTTTCCATTAATCATCAGGGTGTACCAATGATCCTTCAAAATGGGTGTACAAATGTGTTCTAGATCCTATGAGAACCGCAAAGTGTGATAATGATATATTGTTATGATGGTGGTGGTGGTGATAGATTCATTCCTCAATACATATTTCATTGAAGAGATATGTTGGAAACATTGAAAAATTTGTGTATGGATATAAGTCCACTCATACATTTTTTCTAGGATATAATGAGAGGCTTTCTCGGCTAGAATCAGAGTGTCTATCCACTCCTTTATTATAATGGGAATGTGTGTCTAGTCTGATACTCTAGTTTCTAGCAATATATTCCAATGGGATACATGTGGGGGTTATTTCTGTGTTCCTTCCCCATGTTTTTTTATAATAAACCAAAAATATTCTCCTATTACTTCTACAGTATGATGGAATTTTTTCTAGGTGTGGGAAATAATGTGTTCATGTTCACTATTTAATGTCATATCATGTTGGTGGGATTCTATATTGGAATCAGGAATATGGGTTCACCACTAGTTATTGATAGGTTATAGCCACTGATGGGATTTCCTAGGTGATTGGGTGGTAATGACCTGATCTAAGACATGTGGGGTGGCGTCCTTAATTGGATGCTGAGGGATTTCTGTTGCGTGGTATTTCTGGTGAGGATTATTGGATGGATCCCTTTAGGGTGAATCACGTGTTGTGTTGAGGTTACAATCAGTCTCTAGATCCACAAACATATTATAAGGAAGGTATTAACTATTTAATAATAAGGATATGATATCAAACCTATTTAAAATCAGAATATGTGTAATTTTATTTCTTACTAAAACTCTTCATTAGGTAGATGGTAAGAGGGTATCATATCCTGGAGGGATTCATGTGAGACCTTTAACATTGGGATTATACTATTCAGGTTGTACTCACAGATTAGTGCATTATCTACCCAGAACTGAAGGTGCGTGGTGGGTGATAGTGTCCTTTGGTTTGATTAGGATCCAAGTTTTTTATTCAATGGTGTACGAATCCATCATTTTTATAGGATCCTTTTTATATTGAAAATATTTTTGTTCATGATATAGAGAATCAATGAATAGAATTAAGTAAAACGTATCAATACAACATCATAAGTAATCAATAGCATATATATCTACCTTCTTTCTTGCGTAAAGCATTCATATAGGGTTTAACATTTTATTACTTCAAAATGGTGTTATCAATTTATGGGGAATTATTTTCATTTTAAAATATTTCCATTTGGGTTTATTTGTCGAACCAGAAACACCCAATGGGTCCCATATCAGTGACATTCTACAAAAAATACTTCCAAAGGAAGGTGAACAATGGGGTTTCTTACCAATAATGATTAGGAACAAACAATTGTAGAGGAGATGGGAGATTAATTTCATCATTCCCTTATTGGTGGAGTTATTCCCTACTCCATGTATAACATATTTTTTTTTCATTTTCATTAATCATTCAAAAATCCCAGTATACTATTGGAAACATCGACACTAGAAATACATTATTCACATATGTTTGTGTTAACGTGTTAACATATTAAATGTATTACATCAATGAAATATATATATATATATGTATCAATATTTCTTCATTAATGAATCCATCTATATATTTCATAGGTTCTCCATATTTATGATATTATTACTTAGTTGTGTTGTCCTATAGGTTACTATGTTTCAAATTAATAGAATTTAGAACACTATATTTTTTCGCCATCTTGGAAATAAGTTGATTTTTGAGATATTGGGATAAAAAAAATGAAGGGGATTCATAGGTATCATTGTAGAAGGAATTAAAAGATACATTGTTCGGTACCAATTAATAGGACACATCATACCTTCCATATTCTCATGTCATAAAATACATTATTTAGTTTAACTACATGTGGTAAGGATGACTAGGTGAAATGCTCCTAGTAATGGTTACTGTGAGACATGCACATGATTATCACTTTCTGGTTGACCTTGGAGGGAATATAGTTCTATTATTACGAGTCGGACTAAAATGGGATATAAACCTATGAAGGTAGGTCTCACACCGAATATTGCCCGATGACAAAAAGGTAATGAAACATGAATAGAATATATCCCTCTTAGGTTGGGATATGATACTAAAAATAACATGAAATAAGGTAGGGATGATCCATAGGGAATATGAATCTATTAGGTGTTCATTGAATATTGATGATGTTGGGTTCTAACTTCAGAGATTAATATTCTATATCCCATTGAGATGTTAATGAAATCCTACATTATTTGAGTAATATATTTTAATTATGTGTGATGATACTACTCTAGGTAGTTTTATATCATGCATTATGGATGTTTGAAATATTATTTAGCATCCTATTGTGGGAACATTTTCATGCAGTTTTATATCCTACCAATAGGATGTGCACATTAAAGATTAAATTCATGAAAGGTTGACTTATGTGTCATAAATGGTATGATAATTGATAATATAGTAGAACTTATTCATTTATTCTTACCATTTTGGATGGATTCTAGGATTTCACCTAAGGAGTAATCCCTTTAGAAGGTGTTTTGATTATTTTAGTGGCACGATCAAATAATTTCCCTAGGAAACTTTTATTCATAAACAGTGTTATAAATAAATAATGTTTGAAAATTGTTCACATTTCGTAAATGAATAATTGTATTTAAATGGGAGTTTTATATTAGATCCAACCAGGATACAAAACCTCAGAATTAACCTCAGAAGAGGCATAGAGAAAGGGGGGGCTAAAACCTATAGTAGGAGGCCCACTATTAGGTATTATTTTAAAGTAATGACTGGACCCAATATCTATTCTGATTTCATTCATTAATTTTTTTACAAATAATAGATATAATGTTGATCATAAAAAAAATTTAGGAGAATAATGTTTGAGTGGGGCTTACACCGGAAATATTCTTTCACCAATACGAACACTATTGGGTCGTACACATGAGAAAGTATTGGGGACACCCATCCACCTATTTTTATTCTTGATTATAAACCCAATAACGGTACATAAACAATATTCTTTAATAAATAATTTTGTCTTAAGCCATGTGAAATTTCACAAGGTTGGTATGGCTCAATGTAGATGAGAAATCTGTCATTGATACTGAACAATTTTTTTGGTCGTCCTCATGATCGGGGTTCCATTTATAAATGGGGTGTATAATTAGAACACCCTTGGACCCATTATTATTAATAGGTTTTACGGGAGACCATTTTCACCAATGGTATGAGTGATATAAATAGAAAGTTTTCACTAGTGAGCATATCCAAATTAAGTATATCTAGTAGATTTGAAGGGGTATTAATTTAGTTTACCGTGGATCTTAGTAGATATGAGAGTGGAAAATTTAAGAACTTAATGGAGGATATATGATGATAATAAACATAACATAGGAATAGATAATTGAGTTATGGGATATATAAACACCCTATGATACCCCATCTTGCATATATGTATTTCTATATGAAATGGGAGAATTTCATATTAGGTCGTTTGTGGAATTTGTTCTGTCCTGAAGTACATCTTTCATGGAGGAGAATACCACCTTTGTGAATGGAGATGAATTTTACCCCTTTTATAAATGGTTTTTTTTTGTAAAACCTCATTTCATTAAGCAAACCTCTATAAGGATTATCTCAACTATTATGGTGTCTTTATTTCATATGATTTGTGCAGGGCCTAGAAACACGAATAGTCTCCACAAAGGAATTTTACAGATTAATTGTGGAGGTGCATCACTTTACTCTAAAATAATTTATTTTTGATGGTGTATTATTATTTGAAAAAATACCATATAATATTATGTGATAAAGGGTATCACGTGAAAATTTAATTGTTATACAAAACAGTGGAATTTCTAAAATGTTTTATATAATTTTTAATATTGTACTCTTATTTACATTATGTTGATCCTAATATCTATTATTGAGATTTTCCATGATTCTTTACAACTGTTTTTAAAATTCAGTGGCCCTCAACAATAATGAAAAAAAATCATACATCAAATATAAATTAATTAACTAGTCAAAAAGATTTGAGTTTCATTAAAATTATTCCTTTAACATTTCATAATAAATACAAATATGAAAGATGGATAAAGGAATAAAATATGTCAATATTGTTACAAATAGCGAATTAAATGATGTTTACATAAATTAAAAACACCATTATTAGGTTAATGGGTACATCAATTTGAAAAAAACAATGAAACATCCCTCATTAAAATTCTTCAAAACTCTTTCAATCTTATTCTATAAAAGTTAATACATTGAGATTTATAAATAAATTAAATTTTAACCCAATAAAAAAAATGGTTTTTAGAAAAAAAAATCATTATCAAATTATGGTCCATTGAAAAAATTTAATAATTCTTTCTTAAAAACACAATCTATTAAATTTATTTATTTAAATCTATAATTTTTTTATAACTAAAATATTTTATTTTAAATAATATATGAATATTTCATAATATTTTAATAAAATAAAGAATTAAGTGAAATTGAAAACAAAATTTAAAAAATATAAATGAAGATTCATTAATAATAATGAGAATATGGGGAGAAAAACAATAATTCTTTTTAGAAAATTCTTATTCTCTTTGATGTAAAAAAATATTTACAAACAGTTTGAAAATACATTCACAAAAAGGAAACAATAAAACATTAAGAAATTTTTAATTTAAAAATAATCATCAATAGTATATATTGGAATATTCACAAGTTATTCTTAAAAATAATGTGGAGTAAAAGATATAACATTTTTTAAAGGATGGAAAACCATTGGAATATTTTAAAATAACATTGTCGAAATCCAACTTCTTAAAAAGGGTTGATTAAACTTGATATTAAGTAGAGGGAGAAGAATAAACGAATTTCACATCAGATAACACATAATTAGGTTTTAAAATATGATGGATATAATTGGTTGAGAGTGAAAATATGGTTATGCTTCATAATATCACTATAAAATATAATGGGAATTATTAATAACAATAATATTTTTTAAGGGGAAAAACATCATTCATGGTGGAATATTGGAATAAAATGTTTCATTTTATCCGTATATAAAGATAAATTTAATTGTAAGATCTAGTATGTGAGGAAAAAAAACATATAAAAATCAATAATAAGATGAAACATTATAACTCAAAGAAATAATTTTTGAGTTATCAATATCCTTTATTACATAATAAAAATTTTAAAAAACCATTGAAATTCGGTGATTGAAATTGGGATTCAAATACCATAAATAAACGATAATTCATACGCACCATTTAGATGAATTTTGTTTTATAAAATACTTTTATAAAAGAACGTAAATTAAGATGATGCACATATACCGTAATTCATATCTTCCAATAAAGAACATGAATATCCTATATAAAAAAATAAATATATTTACCTCTAATTTCAAAAACTTTTTCATATCTGTATAATTATATTATAATTATTCTATACATTTATATTCATTATTTTTTATCTATTTTTAATATCTTGTTTGAGTCTTCACGGTCGTTTTAAACCAGATTCGTAATAGTGGTGTTGTTCATCATTATCATCTAAATTTTAATTATTCTAAGTTCATAAAATGTATTTTAATTTTAGTTTCATTTTATGTTAATGATTTATATTCTCAACATATTATATTCATATTTTTGGTTCTTATAGGAAAATTAGTGACAATTATTTTTTGGTGACTTTTAACAAAGAAATTGGTTATCCTCATTAATGAATTTAATATTAAAGTTACAATTAATGAGAAAAAATAAACTCAATATTAAATTTTTTTATATGATATATAACCTATAATTCATTTTTAATATTCATCCAGGATATTACTTTTTGACCATTGATCATGTATATAATTAAACCGACCCAAACATGAACATAAAATAATTAATGGATGAGTATGGTTATAAAAGTTGTGAGTTTTTTCATAATTTCATTATTAAAAGATAATAATAATTTTTATATATTTTTATTTTGTGTAATAACAATTTAATATTTTTCCAAAAATAAATAAATAGCCTATTTGAAAATTGAGATATGTTACTTTGTGGAGTCTGTATTCTGGACAACACATGGCTGGAATTTTCATTTCTCAATGAATAAAGGGGAAAGAATGTGGATTATAATATTTCTTTTACAAATAATAATTATGAAATTATATATTTCACATATTATCCCTCAATTACATCCTTATAAACATTAAATAGAGTAGATGGTAAAAATATGGAAGTTGTCACTTGGTGGAGGCAGTAGTCTCAACAAATGCATGATCAACATTTTTGTATTTGTATAATTAGATAGTAATAAATAAATAATTATTGTAAAATTAATATAATAACATATAACTATAATAATGATAATTTTCCGTTATATTACTATGGTTATAATAGTCTTTTAAGTAAAAAATTTAGAAAAATAATTATGGAATTAGTAATATACTTTTTCAATATTGTCTCTAGATTTTGATCAAAAATTATAATTCATAAAATATTATTTTCTCATATAATTTTAATTCTTTTAAGTAATATTCACATTGGGGTCTTGGGAATTCTCTTAAATGTATCCATGGTTATAAGGGTCCTAGGATAAGTAATTTATAAAATATGATTATTAAAATTATATTGGTTTATAGTTGGTTTATTATTTAATATTTTTCAAATTAAATTTTATGGGATATATGTGTCATGATGTGGTGGAAGTGTTCCCCTTTTATATGGAAAGAAAAGGGATATTTTGTGAAAATTAATAGTTTTTCAATAAAGGCGTGAAATTATTCATGGGTTAAAGGTTATAAAAGTGAGAAATAATTTATTATTGGGTTGGTACAAAGTTTAAAAACCTTATACCACTAATTTAAAAAAAATTAAACATGTTTCAAGTCTTTACCAATTTATTTTTACATTTTACCAGTTTTGTTTTTACATTAGTAACTCATTTTTAAGTAATTTATATTCTATTAAAAATATATGATGAAAAATTCTAACAAATTTGGGTGTTATAATGAAAAATAAAATACCCATATATTATAATTATATTTATTAAATTATTATATATTAAATATCGAAATAAAATATTTAATATATATATATAAACTAGTTTGTAGATAAAATATTTCATTCTTTATTATGTATTTGTATTATTTTATTATTGATTAATAATTTATAGAGCTAAAATATATTTATATATTTGTTAAAAAAATTATATTAAATTAATTTTACAATAATAGAATAATTTTTTATTGTAGATAAAAATTACACAATTTTAATTGTACAATTATTTAAAAATGAATATTTCACTATTATCATGGTCAGAAACACATATAACAAAAACTATACATTTATGAATAAAATTAAATTAAACGTATTAAATAATTTGAACATGTTGATATAATATTCAAAATAAATTTTATTTTTTATTTAGTTTATCTATTTTATGAAAACTAATTTTTAATATAAACGAATAAAACAGTATGTAGAGTAAAATATTACTTAATTTTATAAAATATTATACATGGATTCAATAAATTAAAAAAAAATTATTAAATGATTTATTAATATTTATAATTATATATTTATATATAAATTAGTTTTTAATGAATTTTAATTATTTCTTGTATTCTGGAAATTACATAAAATTTACTATATTAATAAAAATCGCAATTTTTTATTATTCACTTAAAAATAAATTATTTTAGAAAAAATATTAAAAAATATAGGATAATTTTTATTTTTGGAATTCAACAATAATGTTAATTTTTTAAAATATATGATATATATTATATAAATTTTTCAGTTAAATAAAAATTCAATACATATATATATCCTTATTTATTGAAAACACCTTTTTCTAAATATTAGGTGTTCTTAATCGTATTTTTTTAATTTTTTAATAGATTTAAATTTTATTTATTTACTATAGGTAATATTATTATTATATTTCCTTAACAATCAATATGAACCAACCTGTTTTAGTTCGGTTTTACATGTGAATAATGCTCCAGAATCAAGTATTTCTTCTCAAAAAATATATATTCCAAAATCATGGAGTGTTAAATTATCCACCTAGTTAATTAAAGTCCTCACAATTTTAATTAATTTATAACAAAGTAATAAGATAATATATCCATAATAAAATCAAGATATATCTTATATAGATATATCCAAATCATTATCCGTAGTATGACTAAGAAACTAATTATCCCAAATAATCTTCAAAAGATTTTATAGGACATACCTTTCACTAGTTCATTTTAATTTTCCCATTTACAACAATACAATCAAACAAAAAATGTTGTGATTATCTCTAATAAAATCATAGTAAACTAAAATATGAATATGAAAACTCAATCCAAAATGAGTTCTCTAATAGCAACTTCATCTCAACTTGTGATTGTTTTCGTACTACTTTGGTATAATTGGACCAACTAGTCACTCCTTCAATTTGACATAGGCTTTATATTATCATTTTCCTATTAGGTTCTCTATTCATACCACAATTATATTATGAAATATTTTATGTTTTGTTTATAAAAATAATGTTAATTTCCAAATTATATCCCTTCGGTGTGTCAACCCATGTTTTCAATCATGGACTCACTCAATTTTCACTACAGTGAAGATGAAATTGATAATATACTAGATATTATTTGGGTTATTATCCCAAGGTCCGTATATACCACAACTACATCCACATTCTAGTATTTGGACAAGAATTCATTCTTTTAGAAACCAAATAATTTCAACATTACCAAAACATCATGACATTATCATATTTATAGACATACCCCTTATACATATCCCTATGGATTTATCTAAAGTTATCCCATCCTAATTCCAAAAATAATAACAATAATCCTCAAAAATTACTAAGCCCTACTTTGATACAAACTATAGTGACCCAAGCTATACATTTCTTTATTTTAAATCAATTTCGTAAGATAAACATCAAAACTCATAAATCATCTCATAATCCTAATATTATATTATTTGGGGTATTTGGCGACTAAGTGTATTAGAAAATTATTTTATGATACTTTTGAACATTTCTCTATAATTTCACAATTATAGATCCAATTATATATATCTCTATGGGATGTCTCATCTTCATAATGTAGCAATGGAAACATAATATAGTGGTGTTTTTAATGCTTAGTAAGAGAAACCATATAAAAATTTCATTAAAGGGACATAACATAGGAATATGAGAAAAAATGTATAAAGGATACATATATTATTTAAAATAACATGAATTAATAATATTTTTACAAAAGGTATGATAAAAGGCCTTATAAGATCAGATGAAAAAATTGGTACCATAGATTAAGAGTGTGACACACAAGATAATAATTATGACAAATGGTTAAAAACCTAGGTATTTACTATATAAATTATTTATAAGAGTATGAAATTAAAAACAAAATAATTTTAAAATAACCATTTTCAATTTTGACTATTCATATTCATTGTGATCATAAATAACTACAAGTACACTTATTCACAATTTGTGTGAACAAAATAATCAAAAACAAACTCATGTATTGCCATATGTGCATATTTAACCCCACATACACTCATGTAGAAACATTTTTGAGAACTAATAAATAAAAATATATTCACACATAGTCTTTATGAGCATAACTATCTACATGTACACTCACACACAATCATTACGATAATATCTAACCAAAAATTAACTCAAGCATAAGGTAATTATAATATGAGATATAATTACATAAAAAAATATTTATTGTGATATAGGACCCCAATCATTCACTAATAATCATCCATACATAAATTTCATGTCATAACATGAAAACATGTATACTTTAAACCTCACATAATTAACAGATGGAAAAGAGACTTGTTTAATGAATAACATTCCTACGAATTTTAATTTGTAGGAAAGGGAATAATGATGAAAAAAACCCATTATCAAAAATTAATGTAAAAGGATGTTGAAAAGGGTGAAAAACATCCTTTTAGGTTATTGGATATATCAATTTGAAAAACAACAACAAACTACTTCATTGAAATTCTTGAAAACTCCTCAAACATTTTTATTTAAAATGAAAATAATTTAGTTTGTTAAAATCATTTAAGGTTTAAAAAGACAAAAAGTGTGTTATAATATATATACAATATATTAGAAAGGCCCTTTGGAAAAATTGATGAATTATTAATTAAAACACAATATATTTATATCCATTTAAAATAAAAAATTCCTTCTAAAAGAAAACCATTATTTTTGAAAATATATAAGAATACATAATTGTATTTTCTTAATCGTCAAGTCGGAAAAAATTGAAGAACAATATCAAAACATCAAAATGAATATTCATAAAAATTATTCTCATATAGTGATAGAAGACATAAAATAATTTTTAAAAGTGATTTTATCCTCTGTATAAGATAAGAATTTACATTAATATTTAAAATCAATTTTCAAAATTGTAAAGTTAAATTTTTTAGAAAAACCATGAAACATGTATTAAATATTTAGCCTTTTAAAATACATAATGTATTTATAATGTGAATATTGAGTGGATGACATGAAAACCCATATTTTAATACATTTTATTTCCGTATTTATTACATAAAGGTACACATAATACAATTATAAATTATCGTGAAGTCTAGTGTATTTTGAAACATGGATACATAACATTACAACTCAAAATATGAGTAAAATGATATTATTGAAATCATTGTTAACATTCTCCAAATTTTTTTATCATTCTTCTAAAACATCACGGGATAACATGAGGAAGTACATATGAAAGATGTCATCTATAAAGCCTAGTGAGGGACTAAAAAGGAATAAAATAATTTAAACAAATAAATGTGGGAAACTATTAATATAAAGGTAACATATTAAGAATCATAATCATAATCTTGAATAACGTGGGATTATATAACATGATATCTTAATGAAAACATATAAATGTTTAAGAAACCTAAAACATGGAATCATAAACATAATTCATGGCTAGCCACAAAGAAGAAATTACATATTTCAATTGGGATATCGTCATGTTCACTATAAAACTAATATCATGAGATTAAAAAATTATCTAATTTGATTAAGGGATATAAATTCTGATCCCACTTGTCACATTAATCTCACGTAGATGCATAATTGTTCAACATATCTTATTAAACAGAAGGATGTATTTCATCACTCTTAATCTTATGAATAATTAGTGTGAGATAAATACATGTAAGTAACTAATGAATGAAGAATAGTTATATCTATGTGATTACCTTTGAGTGGAAATTGAAATGAGTACTCGCTATAAAAATTGTTGGTATGAAACATCGTAGGATGATTTTGATAAGATAAAAAAGGGTATATAAATATTCATGGAAGTGATAAATGAGATTTAAAGGGGGTATCACATCGTTTTGAAATTAAAATTACAATAATATGGGTATGAAATAAAATATTACAAAAATAAAAATTATAAATTCATGGGAAAATGCAGAGAATGTTCTTAAATAAAGAGGTGACGAAGAGGATCCCTTAAATTGAAAGGGAAGTTCTAAAATCATGGGTCGGGATTATCTAGATACTGGGGGAACCATGGGAGAAATCTAGATAATAAAGTCTATATTAATTTTATTCTATAATAGTTTATGTGTTAATAGTAATGGATGTTTGTATGGGGATTCATAAAAAAAGATTGAGATTTATTTATTTGGTTTTGGATTCTATATGATAAAGTAATCAAAAGAACAATGATTCTAATTGTTTTTCCCATCGTTTCAACCAAAATTAGTTGGTTTTAGTTATTTTTAAATTTAATGAAATTGTATCATTACAAAAATACCATTGGTGATGTGGAATTGTGTCATGTTTAAAAATAATTGACTTTACACTACCACAAAACTGGGCATTCCTGGCGCCACCCTTTATCCGTGCTAATGAAAATCGTTGACAAAGGGTACCTTTATCACTGCTAAAAAAATGCTAATAAAAGTACCCCTTTATCAGCTCTTTTTTTATCACTGATAAAGGTATCCCCTTTTACTCCCATTTTTTTAGCGCTGTTAAAGGTTACCCCTTTATGAGTGCTTTTTTAGTAGGGCTGATAAAGGGGGGTCTTTATCAGCGCTTGTAAAAAAAGCGCTGATAAAGGGTCTACATCCAAAAAAAATAATTAAAAAATGTATATTAATATTTAAATATACAGATATTGTTATATTGAAATAAATATAATATATATTTTCTAGATATAATTTTAAATATATTTTAGATCAGTATAAATATACAGTTATACTTAATATATAAGATATTTAGTGAAAGTGGATTATAAAAAAAATAAAAAAAACATTTTTAATTAATAATTTGATAATTATTATGGAGTAATAGACATTTAATAACAATTTTTAGACTAAAAAACTAAAATAATAAAAAAAATATCCAAAGTATGTTGAAAATGAAACTCGAACTTCAAACGACCAAAACATTTGATCTCGGAGTCCGTTTGAGCTCTACCACATATCAAATCCAATCCTGCGATGAGACCTATGTCGTAGTGACCCTAGGGGAACCCTGGTGAATGTTTTTTTAGGACAAAAGAGGCCCATAAGGCCTCCAAAACTGAATTTTAAGTCAGGGTACCCTAATTTTTTTAACATTTTGTGGATTTTCAACCTCATTTAAGGGGGTATTATTGGATTTTTTGGTGGGGACTAAATTTATTCCAAGATATTACATTAATAATTAAATTTTTTCTTTGAAATTTTATCTTATTTTATATTGCACTATTATTTATAATCAAATATATAACTATATGTACATATTATATATATATATCACTAATAGGAGAAAAAATCAATATAGGGGAGTGACAAAGGCTTCAGGAGCGCAGGGGGGAGGTCTTGCGATCAAATCCGAGTGGAGGCAGGGACACACGCGTAATGGTGAATATGGTGTTAGCACTGATAAAGGGTGGAGGGGTGCGTGTCGAGCGCTGGAGGGGGACGAAAAAGAGATGGAAAAGGGGGGCTCAAGCACTATAAAATCCCCACGATTGGCAAGATCTTTTTAATTTTTTTAAATTTTTTTATTTTTTTTAACTTTTATCAGTGCTAAAACAAAGCACTGATAAAAGGGGTCTTTTATCAGTGCTGAAAAGAAAGAACTGATAAAATTCCCCTTTAATAGCCCTATGGTTTAGCGCTGATAAAAAACCACTTTTATCAGCACTTTTTTTGAGCACTGATAAAAGGGGTCTTTATAAGCGCTTTTTGGAGGGCTGATAAAAGGACCCCCTATCTTCGCCGGCATTTATAGCGCTTTTCTAGCGATGTTAAAGGCCATTTTTAGCGCTGATAAGAGCCGTATTTGTAGTAGTCTTAAAAGTAGGAGAATATAATATATTTTTTGGAGAATTCATTAAGGGTATATGAATTTAAAAAAACTATTTCAGAAACACATTATTTTAAATGGTAAATATTTATTTGGTCTTGGACACCGTTTATGGAATATAATATGACAATTTTTTGTGATTATGTTGTCAAAATACAAACAATATATTTATATCATTTTAAATTTTAACTCTAATATTTGATTATCTCATGATAATATGAAAAATTCATAGTTTGATAATTTCAACATTATTATTATAAAAATAATTTTTATTTTATCCAAATAATTTTTTAAATATGATGGCTTGTTATTTTAAATAAAAGGACCCATTTATTTAAAAAAACTATTTTTTATAATAATAGTTTTCATACCCTTTTAATAATTAAATTTAACATAAATAAATTATATTACAATTTAAATTTAATAAATATTATTTATTAGTAAAATTTTATTAAAATAAAATTTAATTCAAAAAATATGAAATTCACCACAAACATTTTCTATATTAATCTATATATTTTCCAAAAAAATACAATTTGTATTTCATTATATCATAACATAATTTATATCAAAGACAATATTTAAACATTTAAAAGGTAATATTAAAAATGGAAAAATATAATCTATAAATCCCCAAAAACACATAAATAAATATAGAATCCTAGTAAATTAATATTTATTACATTAAAAAATAATCAATTCCAAAATAATTTTGTTATAATGTCTTTGGATTCATTGGAACATAAAAAAATGGTCCATAAGTGAGTTATATCATCTCTTACTATTTTCTTCATATTTATCACCCTTCTTGTACATATCATAAATAATACATCTGTCTATATCATGTGGAAATAAAACAAGATAAAAGGGGATCTTATTTTATTATTATGGGTAAATAAGAAATATATCAATATAAAACGAGTATATGGTTATGATAATATGAGAATAACATTTAAAAAAAATACCCTGCATATCACAAACATGAGTCCTTGAATAAATATTGCATGTTCATAAGATATAAATCATACTGGAGTCAAATAAAATTCTCCATGAGAGAGTAACATTGGAATAATACATAGAATTATGGAACATACATATGATTATAAAATCTTATTTCAAGGCTACCCACCAAGACATTCATAACATGTTAGGCTTGGGATAACATCTCATGTACCCTCTTTTGGACTTGTGATAAAAACCCATTTTACCAATTTTGGGTTTGGGGTAACATTCAGTGAATGCTTTAATATTATAATACATTAATAATTTCCCATTTAATTATAGGATGAAATAAATTCCTCTCATCAAATAATTCATACATTAGAGAACCAAAATATCTTAAAACACAGATCATATCATAACCCCTAAAAAGAAATTATTTTAAAAAAAATTAAACTATATTGTTACCCATGGAATGGAATTGGGTTTCATATAAACTACATCATAAAATAACATAAGGAAGATAAATAATTACATAAAAATCTCTTCATCGTCATCATAAACCATCCTGAGAAAGAATAAATATAGTTCCTTTTGATTTATCCTCAGTAAATATTATGTAACACCAAAGGATTTCAACTTAGATGGAAATTTATTTTGAAATACTATTCAGTTGGAACACTTCTTAAGGAAAATATCATTTATTTAATAATCACCTTTTTAAAAAAAATTCATAAAATATTTTGAAAATAATTTTCAATTAGAATAACCAAAAAATCCTATAAAAGAATCTTTAAAAATATTATAAAACATTTTTTGAGGAAAATATCATTTCCAATTAGAATTTTTTTTTTCAACTTAAAACTTTTTGAAAATAGTTTTTTAAAATAAACATAGAATCTTTTAATGTAAAAATGGAAACATTAAGTTTTCATTATGTTGGAGAATACTATATATGTCATACAGGTTCAAATTAAGATTCCATCCGAATATTAGGTAAATCCAAATTGCACTTGTTTTTTACAATGAAAAGAACCATACTTTTAAAAAAAATTAAATAAATAAAACATTGGTAAACATTTCCTCAAAAAATCATCAGTGAAAACATTTTTTCAAATAGTTTTGTGAAAACATGAAGGCTGAAGAGAAAAGGTTTTCAACCAAAGAGATAAATAAAGTATATTTTACTTAAAATTATTTTTAAAAAAAAATTATGATCCAAAGAGTGGAAAAATTAGAAATTAAAAGAATGTTCATAAAAAACAAATAGTAATAAAAATATATTTTTCTTTTGAAATATATTATTATATTTCATTATTGAAAGCATAATATTATATAATCCTGATAAATGATGGGATTGTATCATAAAATATTTACCACCTTGCTAACGTTTTCATCATAATAAACATGAAAAAATAAAATAAATTTAAAAATAAAATATCATTGAAGGAATTATATTAATGATATAACATGACAAAAAATATGTTTATACACATCACAAAAGAAGGAATGTGCGTAACATAATTAATTTTTTAAAGAATAAAAATTGAAATAAAAGTATCTTAACTTAAGTAATGAATTCCTTCATAGAAGTTCTAAAATATTGTATAATAAATATAGGGTTGTTTTAAACATATTATATATATATATTAAAATATTATTTAAATTGATCTTTTATTAACTGATTATTAACAATTCCATGTTAATGTATCATTTCCGGAAATACCTGCTTTGTTTTTTTTGTATGTCTTGATTTTTTATTTTGGGTCCTCTTACATTGATCATGGTTTAATAACATCCAAAATGTTATCCATGATATAAAATTTAATATATATTTAGTATTTATGTCTTTTTCTTAATCTATAAATGTTAGAGGTAGAAATTGAAATACATTGTTCATGGACATGGTATGTCGTACGTACGTATAAACGCGATTTCCATTTCCAATTGATAAAAAAATAATTAAATCTATATAATATATTAAAATTATAAAATAGTATTTATTTACTATATATAACATATTTTCATTAAAATATCCTTATTCTATTTTTTGTAATGCGTGAACGAATCTCATCGCTTCATGTGGTGGTAACTCTTCGTACAAAAGTGTAATGTTATTGTATTCCTATATAATGATAATTAAGAATGTATTTGTGATATAATAGTATCATAAGTATAATAGAATCATAAATATAATATATAAAAATTTAATACATCATTACATCTATCTCTGAGTAGTGGTGATGGAAAATGAATAACATCGGTTCACAAGGAAACGGTCATTTAGAAACTTTAATGATGATTTTGTATCCCATTTTATGAAAGTAGAGATTTTTTAGTAATTCCCATGAAATAAAAACATCTAAGTATATGTAAGATACTGAGTTTTCTATATCATAATTTATTAATAATAATTGAAGGATTCAGAGGAATAAATAAAATAAAATTCTCTATTAAGGACATTACCTTTTCTTTGAAAAACTTATTTTGGTTTGCACCAAAATCCTTCCATGGATAGATTTAAGACCAAGAAATGGATTATAAGAATTTATATTGGTATTGAAGAAGTGCTTTTTTTATTTATGGGCTGAAAAAAGTATTTTTCAAACTTTTAATAGGAGAGTGGTGGCCTTTATAAGTGACGTGCGTGCCACACTCCTAATTATATAAAAGGAACATTTATACCCAAGATTTCACCTAGAAAACAACTACCAAATGGGACATTATCAATTCCTTAATGGTTATAAGGTCATAATATGGACATCCAATGTGTGTTTTACACGTTTCTAGGTCACTTTACACCTTATTTTTTAATTTAACCGCTCACAAACCTTTTTTAACCTTGACCATAGTAATAAATTTTTATTTTTTACTAGTAATTATGGTAAAAAATAATTTAAAATTTTTATATAATATAAATTATAATGATTCCAAAAATGGAATCCATTTAAAAATCTCCATTAAATTTAGTGGAAAATTTTAATTTAAAATTAATCTCGCAAACACGATAAAAAAATGGTTATCAAAATAAAAAAGTTTAAAAAATCTATAAATAAAAATTTCAAATGAAATTGATTCTAGTAAACTAATTATTATATATATATATTAAATAATTTTACATTTAAATATATCTTAACATAAAAGTAATATTATATATACTTTTAATAAAAAGACATTTTTCAATAATAACCCGCCTTTTCAAATATTCATCGAATAATTATTCTTTTTATAAAAATAAGAAAAATTAACCCAATGATAATATGGACATGATGATTTCAAAAAATAATTTAATTTTATCAAATTAAATTTCTAAAACTATAAAAAAATTAATTTTATTATATATTCATAAAAATAAATAACACCCATTTTTTGAAGGAAAAAGTGTTTTCAGAGCATATAATGACTTTACAAAAAATTTATGTTCTCATTTATTAAAATATTCTAATTTAAAATATATATATATAATTTTTAATTTTTTTATTAATAATCATACCTACATGCTAATTGGATATGTTATAACAGACTCATTTATAAAAAAAATATTAATATTATAACATGCTTTCTTAAAACCCGGTGTTGTGTGTAATGAATGCTATCAAATTTATCAAATTTATTTAAAAATATATATTTCAAAATAACCACTTGGTGTTACATTCTATCCCTATAAAATAAATTTAGCCCTCAAAATTCATCACTTTGGTTGAAAAAAACTAACGATACTTCTTCCACAGTACATCCTCATATTCCCATGTAACTTTCTCAAGAATTTGGTTTCACTACAAAACTTTTACTTGGTTAGTGGTCTTGTTTTGTATTAATTTCTCTATTTGATCTAGAATATCCACCAGTTGATCCTCCTATGATTAATATTTATATATAAGTATGAACACTCAGTTCAGTACATGTGAAGGGTCTGGTATGTTCTTATTCAAGAGATATAAATTGAATACATCCTGAAGATAATATAGGTTTGGTAGAATCACTAACTGATAGGATTCCACCATTATATAATCAATAATTTGATAGGTACTCAAATACCTAGGGATTAGTTTTTTCTCTTATTACCAAATTTTATTACCTTCTGCAATTGATAAAGTCTTAGGGATGCCTTATCTTCAACTTCAAATTCCAAATCTTTCCAATGATTG
Source organism: Viscum album (assembly GCA_963277665.1). NCBI lineage: Eukaryota > Viridiplantae > Streptophyta > Magnoliopsida > Santalales > Viscaceae > Viscum > Viscum album. Next base: position 139,344,528 of record OY728131.1, read on the forward strand.
TCATCCTAAAAATTTTACCATGTTTATGCCACCCTTATGTGTTGTTGAATGTATATAACATACTCTACCAATTCATTAGATATCATGAGTCCCATTATATTTATTTCTATGACTTCATTCAAGTACATTATAATTATACACTTATTTCCATATATATCATCATAAGGACACATCCGAATTCTTGAGTTAAAGATATTGTTTCACAAAAAATATAACTATAGGAAGTTGTTCATCCCAAACAACATTAAATTATAGAGGACAAGATCCCAACACATCCTCTCGGGTTTCAATTGATCTCATGGACTGGACATATGTAAGGGGATAATATTCATTGTTGAAACTCAATTCGGTATCAAGATCTTGCTGAAGACGTAGCTATTACATTGAGGTGAACCTATGATCTTGATCAAATACAATTTAATGTGGTACTTCATGAAACCCTACCAATTTCGTAATGAAAATACTCGAAATATGATCTAAAGATAAATATTCTCTTGTCATAATGATGTCATAACCCATCCTCCGGGCCATGTGTCCTAACATACCCCATGACAGCCTCTCGAAGGCCAGGGATTGGTGACTATCCCTGAAGGCATCAACCTGCATGTGGGAGGCATTTGTCTGGATACGTGTACACACATGCACTCACAAATAAAAAACCACAAAGCTAAAAGGTGAACACTATGTAATCGGAAACTAGAGTACAATAGAAAGTAAAGCACTACGTGGTGTAAACGGACCAGTATACTAGCCCAACAATGAACTGAAAATAGCAAGGTACAAAGGGTTCTCTAACGACCATCTGTGGAAGATCTCACCTCATCACTGGATAAGTGAAGCTACTTGTAGACGAAGTAGAATGTATTGTATGCCTATTACTATTGGATCTCTCATGGTCCTAGGCCACCAATTCTAGCTTTGTAAAGTCCCTCAGTCTTGTCTTCCTGAGCTCCCCTATCGAAACGTCGAATGTATTCACTAGACACAACATGTACGGGGGAAGCCCGTGCAGGGGTGAGTAACTTAGTACTCATTAAGGGACCCCGATACCCCCGATGGTCTCTCGGAAATCCATAAAGGAAAAATACAACATAACAACCACGAAGATAGCCATAAATAGTATGGATAGTCATCTCTACTCTGGTATATTCCATTTCATATACCTAGGTATTCTAGATATAATCGTCTCTTCCACAATAAAACTTAATTCCCCTACCTCAAGTGATTTCAAGGATTTTTAATGAAGTCTCAATGTGTAACTCCATGATCATGAGTACACACTCCATAAACTAGCCATCCCTGATGGCACCCATCTAAGATATGTACTTCATCATGTACAACTCAACCATTCCTAATTGAATGTCCGAAAAGATGTGATCCATCTGGAACTTTCTTCTAGAACAACCTCCAGTGCCCAGAACTAGAGTTTTGAAATTTCTATCTTACAACCATTGCAAGACAATGGGAAACCATGTGAAGATGACCACTCTTCGACACTGCATTCAGTTGTGGGAGCACTGCTCCTATATAACCCACGATATCTCAGTCTCCCCTGTAGGAAGTGGCCCTCTCCTTAGTCAGTCGAGGGATTAAAAAATTATACCCTAGGTATCAATTACATCAAGTGGAGGGGCCTTCTCTTGATAATTGTGTCCTGTAGTCATGGGAGCTCCAACTATACTGCAGGACCTTCTCCCCTTGTCTACTCGAATACAAGAGAGTATTAGTTCATATGTGAGGACCCAAACCCTACCCGGTATAGGAGTACAACTCTGGTTGTTTCACCACTATGGGGGACTCGCACCCTAGTATGTTAGGGGAGTACGAGCCCTAGGATAGAGGACCCACACCCTAGCGTAGCATCAGAGTACCGAATCTACTATAAAATCTTATAAGGAGGTCCCACACCATGGATTGATTGGGGAGTACCTACACTTAAAATAGGGACTTGAACACTACCCTGTTGGGATGTACAAATCTGGTAGTTTTTTCACTATGGGGGAACTGTTTCCTAGTACATTAAGGGAGTACCATCCCCACCCATGAGGACCCACACCCTGGAATGGTAGGGGAGTACATAATCTACTTTAGGGCTTCATAATGAGGACCCACACCATGGGTTGATAGGGGAGTACCTACTCCTAATATGAAGGACCTACACCCTACACAGTAGAGGAGTACCTTACTCTATGTGATTTTAGTTGGGAGGATTTGTGCCCTGGTCCAATATGGGAGTATCGAATCCAATGATAGGAAAACCATATCAAAGTAAAACAAACCTGAACTCATGACATGGGGAGTCTCATCTCTATAGGAATAGAGGATTAAAGAGTACCTGCACCTTGAGTCATCAATGGAGTAGCCATCCTAACCCTCAAAAAAAGTAACACCATGTTTCTTCTCCTCAGGCTGTCATTCATACCCCAACATCCACTAAGTTCCACAATTATGTAACCTGATTATCCATCATGTCATAAGTGTTCCAATGCAATAGACAGTCCGTCAACCGGACACTCGGTCTGTATGTTATTGAAATATTAATATCGAGGACCCGATTATATCCGTGGTCGATCCAACCCGTCCATACACAAAATTTCTCCAAATATCTCTTTTAGTGTCTCAAAAGAACCATCTCGCTCCATGTATCCTAGCACCATAGATGGTTTGTCAAACAGACTTCTAGTTCGCAAGATATGTCCTTTAAAAGTATGTAGGCCCGAGAGGGTTCTGGGTCGAGTCTGACCTAGCCTGGGCCAACACGACCTAACACGGGTCTGACCTAGCCTAACCCGAACCAGCTTGGGCTTGCTCGATAGTGCTAGCCGTGGTGGCACAGCTCGCCGAAGGGAGTGACCAAGGAGGGGGTCACGCCATCTCCCTATCGAACGGAAGAAAAGAGACATTCAACTACTTGATTGGCGGCACCAGGTGGCGCCACCTCGTCACCCACGTGACCTGTAGGGATTGGGTCAACTTTATCCTCTGTCACGGTTTGATGATGTGTCCCCTTGACCCCGAACACCTCAAGAGTCATTCGAATATTTTAATTAGCGGCACCAGGCGGTACCACATTGTAATGCACAGGACCTGTAGGGAGCGGGTCCCTGGCTTCGCCACAGCTTTGAGTCACGGCCTGTCCCACCATGGAGTGTGATGGTGTTATGCCACCTATCTCTACGGCCAGCCATTGCCAGCCCCCAGTCTAACTGTCGCGGTGTTGAGTGGAAGTGCCCTCGTCAGCAGCTGTCATGTGCCGGTGAAGCTTCCGGATGCCACCGGGAGGGCCCCGGTGGTCCATTTTCCTTTTATTCTTGCACCATCAGGCCATCTAGGATGTTGTTGTCACTACGTGTCTCCCATATTCTATATTCTGAAGAGTTGGAATTTTGTCCACTGAAGAACACAACATAAACGAAGAGGAGGAGGGTGTGGGCCTTGTTCTATTGTCTCAAACCCACCACATTGGCATTATAATAAGAGGGAGATAATTTAATGAACAATAAATATAAAATTATACTACTTCCATGATTCATCATTCCTTTCAAGATTGAGGGAAGAACCAAACACAATAAATTAAACAAAACCCCTACCTCATGTTCATTGGAAGCTGTTGTGGATGAGAAGAAGTGTCCACATCCAAATGTGTTCTTCAGCGCTTTCCATCACCCATTGATTCCTCCAATGACCATCACTTGAGGCTTAATTCTCGGAGTGGTGGAATTCATCATAGCACTTCATCAGAGTTTCCCATCTTGCATGCTGAAAACCCACGCCCAAGATTCGTTTAAATAGAGTGGTGTAGAGGATTAACACACTTAACAATTAATGAGGTTCATTAATGAGTATAACTAAAAAAGCTCTTCAATTATTTCAATGGTGTGGTTAAATTTTCATTTAAATCTCTCAATGGTGTGTTTACAGAAATTTTGAATCAATCCATTAAATGGTTTGATTTTTCAATATGGTCCCACCACAATTTTTTCAACTGTTGCACAAAGAAAAAATTAAAATAACCAAAATTAATTTTTTTTATAATTTCCAAAAATTAAATTTTCATCCGACCATTCCCGGTCAAAGACAATCTTACCTTAAGTGAATATATGTGGTGTATATTCAACAGTGCCCTCATATATTTAATCTGAGCACCAGTTCAAAAGATAGAATTCGATGCCTGCACATTTACTGAATGTACCTTTAAAAAAGTTCAAAAATTTATTAACGGACACCCTCGACAGGAAACAGTCAAGGTGAGGATCTGTCTAAGGAGAAAAATCCCTCATGATCTTAACAGTACTCTCGTATTTTCAATCCTAATTACAATTTAGATGTTAATATTTTTAAAAAATATAATTGTAACTTAATTATTTTATTTACAAAAAAACTAACATCTACTAGTGGCCTGCAATGACCAATATTTGTATCTTCTAAAGGAAATCCCACCCTCAGAAGTTTAGCGGTGGTCTCCAATTTTTAATGTGAGTCACTGTTTGTGAGTTATAATAATTTGAAAGCTAAAATAATTTTACATAATTATTTAATTTATGGTATTTTCATTTTTGTGTTTTCACACTTGAGGCCTGCTCTGACTAAATGTTAGTCAGGCCTAGGGTAACCTGTCCATCCTTAATGCAATCGTGCCCTAGGATTTATGATCCGGGAAATGTTTAAGGGTTTTCAAATTTTTTAGAAAAAAATTCTTTCAAGCCCTATTTAAGGCTAAAATTTTTTGTCAACGTATCACTCCGGGCACTTCTGGCCTCAGAATCACATTCCCTCAATTTTTCAGTCTCATAATAATCCAACATATTTAAAGACAATTATATGGAAATTTCATGACATTAAATTCTCCCCTCCTTTAGGAATTACATCCCTGATAGCCAAAATGAAGGAAAAACAAACAAATAAGGGGTACAAAACATAAATTTGAGCCTCCCTCTCCCTTATGCTCATGTGGAGATTCCTATGGTACCACCAAAGGTGCACTAGAGGATTTGAGCATCCATGAAGGACCTGATCCAGTCGATCTTCAATCTCTATGGGGAACTCCTAAAACATTACCCCATTAGCAAAGTCGATCATGCCACAGTCAATGATGTGTGATAGATCATGCATGTTCCTCCTCAGCTACGACATGTGGAAAAAACATTGTGCACCCGATTCATATGTGGGCGAAGAGCTTGGCGGTATGCCACCTCACTAACTCCACTCAAAAACTGAAACGGTCAAACAATCCTTGGAGATAACTTTCTGGTCCAGCCAAATATCTCAATTCTTAATGGGGTGAGACCCATAGGAATTCTTGATCTTCCTCATCAAACTCTAAGGGTCCCTATATCCTGTTGATATAAGAATTTTCTTTCTATGTATAGTCTTCATCCTCTTCGAGAGGTTCTTCACCTTATCCATTGAAGCTCGTACCAATTCCGGACCCATATGTGTAACTCTCTTGGGGTTAACCAGCCAAGAGGTGATCTGCATGGTTGCCTATACAAGGCCTCAAAAGGATCCATGTCGACAGCGTATTGAAAATTGTTGTTATATGAAAACTTCCCTAGTGGTAGGTGATCCTCCCAACAATGAAAAAAATATAGGAAACAAGCACGAAGCATGCCTTACATGGCCTATATGGTTCGCTCCGTTTGATCTTCGTTGTGCGGATAAAAATATGTGCTCAAGCATAAAGGGACCAGATGCCCAAATTTCACTTGCTGTCAAGTGAGGCATTGTGATACAAAATCTTCCACCGCTTTCTTCATCCCTGTCCACCAGTACTGACGTCAGAGTTCCTAGTAGATCATTTCCACACCCAGATGTACCACCAATGTGGATAAGTGGAACTACATCAACACCTCCAGTAACGACCCAAAGATTAATTAATGTGAATCCCACATGATCTAATTAAATGTATCATTATATAATGTTTTATATAAAATCTCAACTTCTTTGGCTTTATGATAATAATTGTGACTGTTGCATTTATAGATGTTGAATAGTGATCACATGATTTGTATAAATATTGGGCTTTAACAAATCCAATTTAGTCATACAAAGGAAGCAATGGCCTCATCCAGTAGAATTGCTCCGTACGAAGCCCATTTGCTGGAACTCAGAAAACAGGTGGCATCTTTGGGATTTGATCTTGACCAAGCCCAAGCTGAGCTTCATCATGTCAAGATCGAACGAGACCGTCTACGGGAAAAGTTGGAGTTGATAGAGATTACCACTCGAGCAATGTTATCTGACCCACTCCAAGAGTCTGCCACCATCGAACACCTTACGCTTAGGTCTTATGTGGATTTTTTAAGGGGTTATGTAAAAAATCGCTTGTACTATGTTCATATACATTTTTTTTATATATTAATGAATATAGTTTCTTGTCATTATTGATACATTGTAAATAGTTTTTAAAGTACAAGTAGTGTTTTTAGTTATTATTTAATTAAGAATTCTATTGTATTAAATTAAGGGATTTTGAATTAAATAATATTTTAATAAAATAATGTTATTATTATTAAATTAATTTTATTATATATAAATGATCATATAATTTTATGAATGAAATTATAATTTTTATTATGGTTTGGAAGTCATTTCTATCATAACCTATGAATTTTTTCTAAATGTCGATTTTTATATTAAAAGTGAAAGTTAACATATTTAGGAATTTATTTAAATCAAATAAATGATATTTCTGGAATCAGGACGTCGAAATTATCCAACGGTGAATTTTTCATAATTTGATGAGATAGTAAAATATTTGGGTAAAAATTAAATACTGTTTAAAAATATAATGTGTTTTATGACATCATAATGACCCATTATTAATGTAATAAAATAATATATGCTTTATGTTTGGCCAATATATGTTTCACCATTAAAATAATTTGATTTTGGGTTTGTTTGATATATTCTTCAAAGCATTAATAGACCCCTCAAGACTTATTAAACATCTTGTATTTTCGAATTATTTTCCATGGGAGTGTGACTAACCTCCACATAATCAAGAACATTATTTTAAGAAGTTTGGACTTTGGCCGTAAAAAATATTGTTTTCCTCTTTCCTTTTCCAATAACCATGGGCAAAAACCATGAGCTGATTTGTTGTTTGGATTAGATTAATGTAAGGGGTCTGAAACTAAAATAATAAATAATTAACTCACCTTTCCTATATAAACCCACCCAAGTTCTTACATCCCCCTCACTCAATGCCTTTTTATTTAGTCCAACCTCATCCTTGCTCTTTCTAGAATCCTCTCAAGGTGCCCCTATCTCTCAAGAAGCCTCTCTCAAGCCTCTCTCAAGCCTTCGAATCACACTTCTAAATAAAGGGTTTTCTTCATGTCACTTTTTTGTCTAATTTTTATAATATTGTTATGCCCTTTAAATTTCAGTTATAAATTATATAATATGGTCTCGATCCTCCCCCAGACTATCCTCTTTTTTTTAATGATGGTATACCTCTTTCTTTCTCATTAAATTCCTCCCATGTACACCTGTTACTATGCCGAAATTCTGAAAGGAACTTTTCTCTCTTTATTTACATTCAAGCAATACTTTTGTATCATGAATCTAAATTCCATTAAATTTTTTTGGACATGTATCTATATGACCACTTTACTTTCCATTTCATGTAAATATGATGAGACACCCCTTTCTATCTCATCAAATATTTTTATGAATTCTTATGTCAAGCCGTTACGCTGCAGAAATTGCACAGATTTTCTAAGCCAATTCCTTTGTGTAGTGAATACCATGCCCATTTATCCATCAAGGGTATTCACCTTTATACACATTTACATATTTATTATATTGGTTCATGTATTAATTACACATTACTTTATCGTGGAATAAATTATTATGTTTAATGAATCCATGTATTATGATCCATGTGGCACACTAATGCATGAAATGAAATGTTTAAGAAGGGTGCGCCCTTATAGCGCTCCAATGCATTGGGTAATGTATAGTATCATGATACGTCATGTGTAATGAGAGTTGACTCATGCTAATTCAAGTGAAACGAGGTTTTACTCATGCATCTTGTGAAATGAGGATTTACTCACGCTTCATGTGAAATGGTCCTTAGATCATGCTAATTCTATGTTAAGTGTTGTTGCCACATTTCCATGTTATGATTATCATGATTTATCATGACATTAAGTCCATGTTTATCCTGTGATCTATTGATATGCCTATTGTCTAACATGTATTTTACTCCTCATATATTCCATGATTATTCCCTTACTGGGCTTTATAGGTCACCCTTTTTTATGCATGTCCTCAGGTTATCCCATGTAATGCTAAGTACGATGGAATGTTGTGGTCATGTAATGGATGTTTTCAATAAAGATGTTGTATTTCATGTTCTAAGTTTTTATGTAATGATCATAAGCCCCAAAGACACTAGACCTCTCGATCTCCTGTGATTTATCAAGTTAATAGTTTATGTAATAAATCATGTTTATATTTGTAATAAAATCAGGGTTGTCATAGTTGGTATCAAATGATAGGATTAGATATTTTTGGGATTAGGATTAGATAACAATAGTAATGCATTAGATAAAATTATAAGAACAATAAAAACGTCCCTAAGTTTTTTTGAGTATCGAGTAAGTGTGTTATCAAGAAAATACATCCCTGTCTAGATATGAGTAGGTAGAGGTGGCTCTGGAACAGATGTATCCTAGGGGTGAAACCTAAAAACACCGCTTTGAGATAGACTCGAACGGGAACTGGTGCACGAAAATGGGCCTGGATCCACTCTTGTTTATGACACTCCCAATGGATATGCTTTGGTAAATTCACTTGCTTAGTATGAACCCTTATTAAGGGAATTAAAAAACCCATAAGAATATATGTTAGAAAGTAGATCACCAAAAACCTAGATTGAAGCCTATAGATTCATAAGTTATGGAAATATAATTTAATTTATATGTAATCGACATTTGTCTTTGGATTACCCTTTATGTGTTACCGCTAACTTTCCTTTTATTCCAGCCTATAGCCGGTAATAGGAGGACTCAGACCAATAACCGATGTGAAGATTAGTGTGATGATTGTACTAATGAGGTGACCAATCTAATGGGAGCGGGAATCGTGAACATTATCATCCTTCTCTCTCAGCTAACTCAAGATTTGAATAGAAACATGGGTCACGATGAATGCTCAACCCCCCATAATAAATAACAAGTTTCTATCGAGAGCTTCATGAGACATAGGCCTAATACTTTTAGTGGATAATCTGATCCCACGATCGTTGAACAATGGATCAACTCCATTGAAAATATCTTCTCCATCCTTAATTGATCTGAACAATAGAAGGTTCTTCTAGAGGCTTATCGGATGGAGGGTGAAGCTGATCAATGGTGGAAGTTGATAAAAAATACAAAGCCTGAGGAGGATATCGAGGCATTGTAATGGAAGGATTTCTTGAAGATTTTTTTCGATAAATATTTTCCCCACACCCTCTGGATTATGATGGAAAGGGACTTTCTATCCGTCAAGGAAAAAGACAAAGAATCTGCTAGAGTGTATGAGTCAAACTTCACAAGGAATTCATGATACACTTCCGGCTTTGTCGTTACCCCCGAATGCAAAGTTCCCCACTTCATTGTTGGGATAAATCCTAGCCTACGGAAAGCATTAGCAATCTGTGACATCGACAGCTATGCAAAAATTGTCTCATGTTCCCTCAAGGTCGAAATGGAGATCGGTGAATCACAGGGGTATCATGGGTACAAGAAGTGTATGGTGGACATCAATGATGGTGGTCCAATGGATAAATCCAATGGTGATAAGAATATCCAGCACCCCAATTGACAAAAGTGCAGAAAGAAACACCCTGGAAATTGCCTCAAGGGGACAAGGAAATGCTTTAGGTGTGGAAGAGAAGGGCCCCTAGCTGTGAAATGTCAGTAAGAAAGACTCGCGACTACGACAAAGGAGAGGAACGCTTTGTTCAAACCTCAACGTATTGTTCATTGCTACAACTACAAAGAACCAGATAATTTTGAAAATCATTGCCCTAATACAAGGGTTTTCAGAGGCAACCAACAACCTCCAAGGCAGTAAGGAAGAGCTTTTTCCATCACTTCTACCGAAATGACCCCCGAAAACAAAGTGGTGACATGTACGCTAGTTATTCATTCAATAATAGAGAATGTTATTTTTTATTCAGGTTCTATGCATTCTTTTATATCTAGAAAGTTTATTAGAACAATCCCAGCACCACCACAAATCATTGAAGTAAAGTTGTTGGTGAGTTCATAAAATGGGGAAATCATTGCATCCCATGAATATAACTCCTCCCCTATCATGATTTGTGGATTGAATTTCTTGAAAAACCTCATCATACCCCCTCTAGTGGAATTTGATGCAATTCCTGACCTAGATCGACTTTCTATATATAGAGCCAAAATAAATTGTCTGGAGAGGGAAATCACACTCCATATGGAGAATCGACCCCTGAGTCTTAACAAGTGTAAGGAGGAAGATGAATCTCCCATAGATCCATCATCTCAATAAAGGATATTAATACCCTATGACCACACGTATCAGGATAAGATGATTGAGTCCAAGGAAGAAACCATCCTTGAAGAAATTCCTATTGAGAGGGAATTTGCTGAAGTATTTCCTGAGGAACTGCCTGGTCGTCCTCCAAAAAGAGATGTTGAATTCTCAATTGATCTTATACCAGGGGAACTAACAATATCCAAGACTCCTTATAGAATTTCTATCGTGGAGCTTGAAGAGATGATGAAACAACAACAAGAGAATCAGGATAAATGGTTTATACGTCCAAGTGCTTCACCATGGGGTGCTCCAGTCCTCTTCATCATGAAGAAATATGGGTCAATGCAGATTTTCATCGATTTTCGTGATCTTAAAAAAATCACGATAAAGAAAAACTATCCTCTTCTGCAAAACGATGACATGTTCGATCAGCTGCGTGGAGCACAATACTTTTCCAAGGTAGATTTGTGGTCGGGATATTATTAAGTAACGGTGAAGAAGGAAGATGTCTCCAAGACTACTTTTTGTACAAGATACGGGCACTATGAATTCATAGTAATTCCTTTCGGACTCACTAATGCTCCAGAAATCTTCATGGACTTTATGAATAGTGTCTTTAAGGATTACCTTGACAAATTTGTGGTAGTATTTATAGATGATATTCTAATATACTCCAAAACCAAGGAGGATCATGAGGAACATTTAAGAACTGTACTAGAGACTTTGCGTAAGGAGAAGCTCTAAAAAAAGTGCAACATGTGTGAGTTTTGGTTGAAGGAGGTCACATTCTTGGGCCATATCATCACAAGCAATGTGATATCTATGGATCCCTCCAAAACAGATGCAACTGAGGGACGGCTAAACCCAACATCGGTAATCGATATCCGTAGCTTCTTAGGATTAACTGGATAATATCGATGATTTTTTAAAATTTTATAACGATTTTCCGACCCTCTTACCAAGCTAACTAGAAAGGGTGTAATGTTTTATTTGAGTGATGAATGTGAATAATGTTCCAAGGAGTTGAAAAGGAGGCTTATCACTGCACCTGTTCTCACTTTACCCACAAGTGGGGAACCTTTTGTGATATTCATTGATTCTTGAATGAAGGGAATATGATGTGTGCTGATGTAGAATAATAAAGTGATATCCTATGACTCAAGACAGTCAAAAATCCATGAGCGAAACTATATAACGCATGATCTGGAGGTGGCGGCGGTGATCTTTGCCTTGAAAATCTGGTGGAGTTATCTCTATGGGGAGAAATTTGAGATATATACTGACCACAAGAGTCTTAAAAATATATTCACTCAAAAAGAGCTTAATATTCGCCAGAGAATATGGATAGAGCTCATCAAGGATTATGACTGTTCAATACATTACCACCCTGGGAAAGAAAACAAGGTGGCATATTCCCTAAGTAGAAAGGACCCAGCGATTCTATCAATGATGTGAATTGAGAAGGATCCAATCTTCTTAGACTTGATGAAGATGGACATTGGAATAATAAGAAAGGGAACATCAGCAATCCTTTCACAAATTATTTCTCAGCTGCCTCTTTTGTAAAGGTTAAAGGATGCTCAAAAGGATGATGTGGGAATTCAGGAAAAACTAGAAGCTATCAAAAAAGGGAAATCCTTAGAGTTTAATGTTAATGAAGAAGGAATTGTGCGATTTGAGAAAAGACTATGTGTTCCATCATGTCTGAAGCTGAAGAAGGAACTTTTTGATGATGCACATAGTTAAAATTTCTCTATTAAACCAGGGATCACAAATTTGTATCGAGATATCCAAGAAAACGTTTGGTGGTAAAATATGAATAAGGAGATCCCTGTATATACATCAAAGTGGTTGGTGTGCCAGTAAGAGAAGGAAGAGAGGCAGAAGTCTAAGGGGATGATGCAACCATTGCCCATACCAGAATGGAAATTGGATAAATTCACCATGGACTTCGTCACTGGACTTATGAGGACATCCAAAGGCCACAATGCAATTTGGGTTGTGCTAGATCATCTTACAAAGACTGCACACTTCATTACTATTCTGCAGGATTTTTCATTGGATCAACTAGCAAAAATATATATCAAGGAAGTGGTAAGGCTGCATGGAGTACCACTATATATTGTTTCTGACCAAGATCCAAGATTCACTTCTATGTTTTGGACGAATCTTCAACATGCTATAGATACTGAACTGAACTTCGGTACGACATATCATCGCCAAACTGATGGACAATCTGAGTGGACTATCCAAACACTTGATGAAATATTAAGAGAGTTCTTAATGAACTTTAAAGGAGGATGGGATCAAAATATAACTCTGATTGAGTTATATTATATTAATAGTTTCCACTCGAGCATGCAAATGGAACCATATGAATCCCTTTATGGGAAAAGGTGCAGAACACCGGCGTGTTGGGATGAGGTCGGTGAACATAAGCTGCTTGGATCGGAAATGGTCGAGGAAATGGTGGAGAAGGTGAAATCCATTTAGTAGCATATCATGGTTGCCCAGACTCGACAGAAGAGTTATTCAGATAATCGTTGACGAGACCTTGAGTTTAAAGTTGGATAAATGATTTTTGTACACATATCTTCATGGAAGAATGTGATGAGGTTTGGAAAGAAAGGGAAGTTATGTCCAATGTACATCAGTCCCTTTGAGATTCTTGATCGTGTCGGGGTTGTGGCCTATAGACTAGCACTTCCACCTACCATGGTCGAAGTACATGATGTCGTTCATGTATACCTCTTACATAAGTACATACCGAACGCTTCACATGTACTCTCTTATGAGGTGGTACAGTTGGAGGATGATCTTTCTTATGAGGAACAACCAGTGAATATCTTAGATCATAGAGAAAAAGTTCTACGAAACAAGACAATGCTTCTCATCAAGGTGTTGTGGCGAAACCACATTTTTGAAGAAGCAACATGGGAATCGGAGGAAATGATGAAGCTGAGTTACCCATATCTGTTTTAGGGTGGGAAAAGGAAATTTCGAGGGTGAAATTTCTTAATGGGGGAACATTATAACGACACAATGACTCATTAATGGAAATCACACTTGATCTAAATAATTGTATATATATGTAAATTTTTTATATAAAAGTCAAATTATTTGGTTTTATGATAAGAATTGTGATCGTTACTTTTATAGCTGTTGAACATTGATCACACGATTAGTATAAATACATGACTTTAAAAAATCCAATTTACTAAGACAAAGGAAGAAATGGCCTCATCCAGTATAATTGCTCCATACTAAGACCATTTTTCGGAGCTCAGAAAAGAGGTGGCGTCTTTGGGATTCTCTTTTGGCCAAGCCCAAGTTGAGCTTCATCATGTCATGCTCGAATGAGACCGTCTACAGAAAAAGTGGAAGTTGATAGAGATTACCACTCGAGCAATTTTATCTGAGCCACACGAAGAGTCTATCACCATCGCACACATTACCCTTAGGTCTTATGCAGCCGTTTTAAGGGGTTATGTAACAAATCTCTAGTACTATGTTCATTTACATTATTTTTGTATAGAAAAACGAATATAATTTCTTGTCATTATTGATACATTGTAAATAGTTTTTTATGTACAGGTAGTGTTTTTAGTTATTATTTAATTAAGAAGCCTATTTTATTAAATTATAGGATTTTTGAATTAAATAATATTTTAATAAAATAATATTTTTATTTTTAAATTAATTTTATTATATATAAATGATCATATATTTGAAATTATAATTTTTATTAATGTTTGAAATCCATTTCTGTCAAAACCCATGAATTTTCTATAAATTTCTGTATTTATTTTCAAAGTGAAAATTATCATATTTAGTAAATTATTTAAATAAATTAAATGATATTTTTATAATCATGACGTCAAAATTATCCAATGGTGAAGTTTTCATAATTTTCAGAGACAGTCAAATTTTTGGGAAAAAATTAAATACCGTTTAAATATATAATGTGTTTCATGACAACATAATGACCCAATAGTGATGTAATAAAATTCAATAATATTTATTTTCTGCCAATATATGTTTTACCATTAAAATAATAGGATTTTTGGTTTTTTTACTTACTTTTCAAAGTATTAATGGACCCCTCAAGACTTATTAAACATCTTGTCTTTTTAAATAATTTTCCATTGGAGTGTGAGTCACCTCCATATAAGCAACCCCATTATTTTAGGAATTTCAGACTTTGGCCTTGTAAAATATTGTTTTCCTATTACCCATTCTGAAAACTATGGGCAAAAACCATGATCTGATTTGTGGTTTGGATTAGATTAATTTAAGGGGTCCCAAACCTAAATAATTAAGAATTCACTCACCTTTCCTATATAAACCCACCCACACTCCAACTTCATCCACTCTAAAAGCCTTTGGAGTTCGTCCAACCTCTTCCCTACTCTCTCTAGAATCCTCCCGAGGTGCCTTATGCTCCCAAGAATCCTCTCTCAAGCCACTCTCAAGCCTTGGAAACACACATCCATGTAAGGGTTTTTTTTCCTGTCACTTTTTTGTACAATTTTCTTAATATTTTAATGCCATTTTAATTTCAATTATAAATAATGGGGTATGGTTTTGCACCTCCACCATACTTCTCTCTTATTGTTTGAATGGTGGGAGACCCCTTTCTCTCTCATTAAATTCCTCCCTTGTACACCCGTTACTATGGAAAAATTCCGAAATGAAATTTTCTCTCTTCATTTACATTCAAGAAATACTTTTGTATGATGAATATAAATTCAATTACAATTGTTTGGACATGTATCTATATGAACTCCTTACATTCCATTTCATTTAAATATGATGAGACACCCATTTATCTCTCATCAACCATTTTTATGAATTCTTATGTCACGCCATTATGCTGCCGAAATTGCACCGATTTTCTAAGCCAATGCGTTTGTGTAGTGAATACCATGCCAATTTCTCCATCAAGGGTGTTCACCATTAATCACATTTAATTATTCATTATAAACATTCATGTATGAATTCCACATTCCTCTATCATGGAATTAATTATTTTGTCTAATGAATCCATGTTTTATGATCCATGTGGCACACTTATGCATGAAATGAAATGTTTAAGAAGGGTGCCCCCTTATAGAGATCAAATGAATTGGGTAAAGTATAGTATCATGATATGTCATGTGAAATGAGTGTTGACTCATGCTAATACAAGTGAAATGAGGTTTTATGTGTGCTTCATGTGAAATGAGGATTTACTCATGCTTCATGTGCAATGGGCCTTGGCTCATGCTAATTCCATGTTAGGAGTTATTTCCACATTTCCATGTTATGATTATCATGGTTTATCATGCCTTTAAGTACATGTTTCTGTTGTGCTCTATTGATTGCTTTTTGTCTAACATGTATTGTACTCCTCACGTATTCCATGTTTATTCCCTTACTGTGCTTTATAGCTCACCCTTTTCTTATGCATATCCTCAGGTTATCCCATGCAATGCTAAGTACGAGGGGATGTAGTGGTCATGTAAATATATTTTTGAATAAAGATGTTGTATTTCATGTTTTAAGTCATTATGTAATGATCATAATCCCCAAATACACTAGACCTCTCGATCTTCCATGTTGTATTAATTGAATAGTTTATGTAATAAATCATTTTTAAGTTTGTAATAAAAACAGGGTTGTCATACCTCCTCTTGAAGCATCACTAGTACCATAGTGCGTCCTCTGAAGAAGATAATTTGCTCTGCACCTTCAAAAAAAGCTTTCAGGATCCTGTCCTGAGGATCTCTGAGCACATCGTGTCTCATTGTTTTTGTCCCATTATCTTTTCATTCCAAGAGACCCCTTCTCTAAGAATGATTCTCAAGCCCATTCTAGGGAAAAATTCACATCATTGTAAGATAGAGGTAATCTAAATGCTTCCATAACCCTGCTGATCCACATATAATGATCACTACCAGGACAACCATCTAATCAAATGGTGCCCATATTGATGGCAACGCAGTCACCTCCATAGGATAGTACATAGCATCATGTGAGTCGGGGTCGCCTCGGAACCTGAGGGGTAACGGTCACTGAAACTCATGTAATTCATTGAGAGTATATGTGTACTCTACTGGTAGAGCAATCAGTAACTATTGACCAACAAGCAGTGGTATCATTGGGACACCACCCCTAACTACTATATCGGGAATTAGTACTTTTACTGAATCCTCATCCTGTGTCTAGAGTGTCAGGCTCTACCATCTCCTTGTTGTGCCTTGAAAGAATCTAGAATCTAGGATCACCATCTAGTCAACTGGTTTCTCAACCTAGAAAAAATTTCATTCCACAGCCTCCAGCCAGTCCTCAGCTGCCGTCAGGTCTATCTCAATATGGAACCTGAGAGTTATCTTCCTCTGGAACACATGTTGGGAAATGAGACTATGAATGTACTCTTCAAGAACCTCTGGTAGTAGATGCTGACAATTAAGTGGTGGTAAAACTAGTGCACCACTCGGTGGGGACATCTCAATCGATATTCCCTGATTGGTTGCCTTTTCTCAAGGAAGGTTGTCCCCACAACCTCGTATCGAGATCCTGGTTGGTCATCAATGTGGATGCATCCCGATATAGATCATGTTGTTCCACGATTATGAGGTTATATCTAGAGTGCTTACTCGAGAAAGAATATGGAAATCACAACCAACAATACAAGATGCATATTCCTTTCTTATCCCTATAACCAATGTTTCCATGTACCGAGTTAGGTAACAGGTGTTCATAGTACTGGTGTATATATACGTCGGCTACCGCCCCAAAACTGGAGTCCCTAGAATGTAAGAAAAACTCAAAAAACATAACACTTTTCTCAAAATAAAAACTACAAACCTTCGGTCATTGAGGTAGAACCTAGCACATTTAATACCAATTTGTCATGACCCATCCCCCAGGGCATGTTCCATGATATACCCCACACCCACCTCCTGAAGGCCAGGGGATGGTGTCTAGCTCCAAAGGCATAAACCTTCAAGTTGGAGGTATTTTCCTAGATAGAAATACACACATCCAATCACAATCAAAAACAACAATGCGGAAAGGTGAACATTAAGTAATTGGAAACCAGAGTACAATAGCAAGTAAAGCACTATGTTGATTAACATGCATAGTATACAAGACCAACTAAATAACATAAAACAGTGAGGTGAAAAGGGAGCTCCGATGATAGTCTACATAAGATCCCACCTTATCGTTAGAGTTGTGATGTTTCTAGAATCCGAAGTAGTATTACTTATCTACCTGGTCCTACTGGACCACTCCTGGTCCTAGGACAACAAGTCCATCGTTGTAATGTCTCTCAATCACATTTTACTGAGCACCCCTTTGAAATTTTGAACGTCTACACCAGACACTACACATGTGCATGAAACCCATGTATGGGTGAGTAACCCAGTACTTATTAGGGGACTCTGATACCCTTGACGGTCTCTTAGAAATACACAAAGGGGAAATTCCATAAAACAACCACAAAGTAAACCACAATGATTATTCATAGTCATCTATACTCTGGTATTTTACATTTCATATACCTAGGGAATCCAAATATACTCATCTCAGGCACCAAGAACCATAAGGAACTAACCTCAATCCATTTCTAAGATTTCCAAAGATGGATCAAAGTGTAACTCAAGGATCACAAGTATATGGTCCATGAATTTTACATCCCTAATAGAACCTATCTGAGAGATGTACTCCATCAGGTAAAACATAACCATTCTTAATGGAACGTCTGAAAGGAGGTTCTCTGTCATGAACTTTATGATAGAAATGCTACAAGTTACTAGCACTTGAGGTCTCACAGTCACAGTCTTGCACCGGAGGCAAGACCAAGGGAACCCAAGTGAAGAGGCCCACTCCTGGACACTGCGTTCAGTTGGGGGGGCACTACTCCACTCTAACCCATGATATCTCAGTAAACCCAGTAATTAATGGCACGCACCTCAGTCCGTTTAGAGAGTACTAACTTCTACCTGGGGTATCGATTACATCAAGTGGAGGGGGCCGCTCCTTGTAATTGTTTCATTCAGTCGAGGGATCTACAACTACCCTGAAGGACCTGCTCCCCATCGCTACTCGTAGATGGGGGAGTACTACTCCACATGTGAGGACCTGCACTCTACCTGTTAGGGGAGTAAAACATTGATAGTTTGTTCACTATGGGGGAGCCACTCCATAGAATGTTAGCTGAGTATCGACCCAAGGTTAGAGGCATGACACCCTGGCATGTCAGGGGAGTATCGACTATGTTGTAGCACTATATAAGGAGGACCAGCACCCTGGGTTGACAGGGGAGTACATGATCCTAACATAGAGGACCCACACCCCAACCGATAGGGGAGTACCGCTCTGGTAGTTTGTTCACTATGGGGGACCTGCTCCGTAGTACGTCAGGTGAGTAGCGACCACAACCTACAAGACCCATGCCTTAGACTTTTAGGGGATTACCAACTCTGTTGTAGCACATCATAAGGAGGACCTACACCCTAGGTTGGCTAGGTAGTTCCTAATCCAAACATAAGGGACTCACACCCTAACTGGTAGAGGAGTACCTAACTCTCTGTGAGTTATATATGGAGGACTCACACCCTAGAAGAATAGGGGAGTACCGACTCAAAATATTGAAAAACAATATCAGAGGAAAATGAACCCACACTCGTGAGATGGGGAGTCCCATTTCTACCGGAGGAGAGGAGTATGTAATACATGTGCCTTGAGTCATCACAGGAGTAGCCATCTTAACTCTCACAACAAGAAACACCCTAGATCTTCTCCTCTCGTTTTCAGTCATACCTCAACCCTGATGAATTTCTACAAGGATCTAACCCGGTCATCTGTCATGTCATAAGGGTTCCAACACGATAGACTGTGTGTCAACCGAATGCCCGATCTGTATGTTATTGGCATTTTAGTGTCGAGGGACCATTTAGATTCGGGGTCGATCCATCGCAGTCATACTCCAAAATTTTCCAAAACTCTCATGTAGTGCCTCAAAAGGACTGTGTCCCTCCAAGTATCCCATATCCATAGACTGTATGTCAAACGAACTTCGGGTTCGCAAGATATTACCTGTTAAGTGTATCTGGGCCCGAGAGGCGACCCAGTCCGGTCTGACCAAGCCCGAACCGGTTTGGCTGGACCCATCCTGTGCTGACCTGACCCGGCCTGAGTCTGACCAGGCCTAACCTAAACAAGCCTGGGCCAGCCCGGTTGGGGTGGGCCACGTGGGGCCCGGTCCGCTGGGACACAGATCAGCCTGGCCCACCGCATCTATGCTTGGTCACGGCTGCTCAACCCTTCAGCTGCAGTGACCAACGTGGTGGTCGTGTGGTCCGCCTTCCTAATGGCTCAAAAGAGATGTTCGACTCCTTCATTGGCTTTTCTCCGTGGTGCTGCCTTGTCACCCACGGGACCCGCAGAGAGCAGGTCCCCTTGTGCCTCCTTTGCAGCTTTGATGTTGTGGCCCCTCGACCCCGAAAGGCTCAAGAACCATCCAGTTCTTTTAAATGGTGGTTCCACATGGCATCGCCTCATCATACATGGGACCCGTAGGGAGCGGGTCCCTGACATCATCCTGGCTTGTCTCACCGCAGAACACGACGGTGCGCCGCCTCCCATCTCTATGATCAGATGCTGTCAATCACCTGTCCAACCACACTGGCCCCACCCTCCACTACGGTTGGTGTGTGTCGGCTGCTGCAATCACCTTCCAGCTCTGGTTGCTAACGTCGCCACACTGGTGATATGCCAGAAAATCTTCTACGAGCCACCGGGTGGGCTCCGGTTGTCTGGTTTCCTTTCTTCTTTCAACTTCGGGCATCCCAGGATGCCTTCATCGCTTCGCAGCTCCCAAATTCAAGATTCCAACGAGTTGAAAGTTTATCCCCCGAAGAATGCGACATGAACAACGTATCGAATGTTCCATGCCTTATTACTTTGGCCAACATCCTCCATGTTAGTATTATAACAAGCAGTAGATAATTTAATCACAATTAATGATAAAATAATACAACTTTCGCGATTCATCATTAGTTTCAAAAAAGAGTGAAGAAAAAAACAAATGAACTTAAACAAAACCCTTATTCGTGTTTTTTGGAAGTTGTTGCAGAGGAGGAAAAAGTGTCCACGTTTGAAGGTTTCCATCAACGCTTGTCACCGACCTTCGATTCCTCCAATTTCCATCACTCACATCTTCATTCTAGGTTGGTGGAAGTCATAATGACAATTTTTTAGAGGTTCCCCTCTTGCCTACTAAAAAACCATGACCGATATTCGTTTAAGTAGAAGGGAGGATAGGATCAACGCACTGCACAATTAATGAGGTTCATTAATGATAATAATTAAGGAACCTCTTTAATTATTTCAATTGTGTTGTAACATGTTAATTTAAATCTCCCAAAGGTGGGTTTACAAAAATAATGAGTCAAGCCACTAAATAGTTTGATGTTTCACTGCGGTACCACCACCATTAGTCCAATGGTTGAAAAAAGAAAAAAATAAAATAACCAAAGGTTATTTAATTATTTTTTTGTAAATTCCAAAAACTAACTTTTTCATCTAACCACTTCCGGTCGAGGACAAGCTTCCCCTATGTGAATCATGGCACTTCAGATTCAACTGTTTCTTCATATTTTTAATCTGAGAACCTGTTCAAATGGTTGATTTTTTCACACACAAGTTTATTGAATATACCCTAAAAAAATAACAAAAAATTTTTAGTAGTCACCCTTGATGCGTGTTGGTTGAGGTTCGGCTCTTCCTAAGGGTAACACACCCTCACGACATCAATGTTACTTGTATTTTGTCTATATGAGTTATTGTTTAGAAGTTAATGATTTTAGAATAAAATAATTGTAACTTAATTATTTCATTTATGGAAAAAAAATAACTTTTATTGGGGGACCACACTGACTAATGATTGTATCTGAATGAAAAGAATCCTACCCTCACATGTTCATAAGTTCTATAGGATATCTAATCTGACTTAGCATTTGTGATTTATAAGCATTTGAAGAAAAAAATAATTTTTTTTTACTAATTTTATTTACCATTCTTACATTTTTTGAGTTTTCTCACTAGAGGCCTACGCTGACAAAATTCAAGTGACTCCTTGGGTAAACCCTCTATCCTGAATGAAATAATTCTCTTAGATTTATGATCCAGGCACCCATTTAAGAGTTATTCCACTTTTTTTAAGAAAACTGGTCACGAGCACTATTTAAGGCTTATTATTTTTTTGACGGATCATTTCAAGCACTCCGGGTCTCGGAATCACGTGCCATTAAATTTTTAAGCCTCGTAATAATCCCACATAATTAAAAATAATAATAGAAAAATTCCAGGATAATACATTCTCACAACCTTAGGACTTTAAATCCCCGAATTCTAATTTTTGGCCTGCCAGGTACCACCAGTTGCCCTACGAACATGTGGTCCCCACCCTGGGTCCCACCCACATGCCCTAATGGGTCATGTAACAACTTAATGTCCCACATTCCAACTAATTTCATTTATTGTGTGCTTTTTCCTCACTCACACACACCATGGGAAACATCCTAGATGGTCACACTACCTGATCACTAGTCCCGGTTAAGAATGCATAACTATGGATTACTAATCCGTCATACTCTTGATAAGGAAGAAGCACCTTGTTGAAAATAGTCATATCATTTATTCATTTAACCCAATTAAAATTTGGAGGTGTTACATTCCACCCACCCCCCCCCCCCCCCCGCCTAGAGCACAATGTCCTCATTGTGGGCCGAACATCTCAACCCAAGTACTGCACCGCACTTCCCCCCACCCTTACAACACAATGTCCTCATTGTGGGCCCAACATCTCAACCAAGATAGTGCACCAAAGTTAAGGCTGGGTACCACCTCTGACACCAAAAGTATCAACTAGGTCCTAGTGAAAGCACATACACCCCACCTTAACATGGTCGTCACGTCCTGGCCCTCCAGGAACCACCCGTTTCCCCGCAAACATGTGGTCCCCACCTTGGGGTGCACCCATGTGCCCTAACGGGTCATCTGACTAATGACTGTAACCAAAATCCAACACATGTCTTGTCCAGTGTGCTTTTTCTCACTCACACATTCTCTTTAAAAGGAATGTGCCACTTTTTGACAGGAGTCGTATCATTTAGTCATTTAACCATTTATCATTTGGAGGTGTTAAATTCACCCCCCTCCGTGAGCACAATGTCCTCATTGTGGGCCCAACATCTCAACCCATGCAGTGCACTGCACTTAAGGCTGTAACGCCCCAACCCTAGTTACCTAGAGTCGGTGAATTATTACATAACATTGTCATGATCATAAAAGATCATGTCTGACAATATAGATTAGTTTAGTATCCTTGGAAGTATTAGATACATTCATAAGGTTTACATTACATCATAAAGTTAAAAACAACAAAAACATAGTTTCCATAGACAACACTATGATACCATTGACTATCACTGGAGGTCATTCATAATACACTTCTTTTCATCCTGGGCCAAATAAAACATAGAAAGGGGTGAGCTCAGATGCTCAGTAAGGATAACAATATAGAGGAAACTTTCATAAATAAATATAAAAATTTAAGGCAATGTATAACTAAAAAAATCCTTTTAAACTTGATCTTTAGCATAATATTGAAAAAATGAAATGAAATAATTACATTTAAATATTCACATGGATATTCTACTAGTTTAATAATCACATTAAATATCAATAACCACTTAAATAATGATTTAATGCATAATGTGAGAATATAATAACCACAAAGACAAGGCCTTGTGCCAAGACTACAAATAAGATTTTGTCAAGGCCTTATACCAAGACACTAGTTTCTCTCATGAGACCTACTGATGCATCGAGTGCTATAGCGGGATCCACATGTCACTTAAAATCTCCAATTCATTCCTCATATGAAAACTTGGAAACTTAGTATACACATTTGTATTAAAACTAGCATACGAAATTTCAATACTTTATCCATAAACCATGAATGGTATAAAAATAGCACATCCACAGTCAAACATAACCCATTCAATAAAATATAGAATATTTTATTATAACAGATTTACCTCAATCATGAATAATGAAGGTTATTGACATATATTAAAATAAACATCAAACTATTGGGAGAAATATCCCCTTTTTCTTGAAAACATTTAAAAGTCGCACTATTTGTCAAGAAGTCGTTTAAAAATAGAATTTTGAATCAAAGTTTCCCTTAACACTTTGAATATTTTGAAAGGAATTTTTATTTTCAAACATTAATTTCCATATAAATAAATCCGTAAAACAATTTTTAAATTATGGACATTAATTAGAATGATTTAGAATAATAAATCTTTACAACATTTAAAATGATATTTTAGTTAGAGTTCCTAACCAAAATAGAGACACTTGAATACAAATAATTGAGGTAATAAAAACATTATAATATCATTAGAATAAAGGGATTCAGGATATTCTATGTCAATGTACATTATATACACCATATAAAAGTGATTTGGTGTATGAAAACAAAGAAGTCTCCATGGAATGTAAATTGAGATGAAATCTCTTGTAAAGACAGTATCCTTATGTTATGATAAATCAATGACATAATTATGTGTGACAAATATAAATACACTTAATATGATTGGATATTATTTTTAAATCAATCATACGACATTCACACATATTATTATAAAAACAACACCAATTAATTGGATATTTATCTCAACAAATAGAGATTGAGTTTAAATTACTCTTATCAATTTCATATCAATGACGTGAGAATTTATCAATTGAGTGATTATGTGTATCAAATGAATATCCATGGAAAGGGGAGTGAAAATTATGACATAAGCAAATGAATAGTGATTCCACACGTAATCTAGGACTAAAATAATCAATGAAGTTGGCATAAAGCTGAATGAGTGGAAATTGAAATTTCAAATTCCCTTATCGATTTGGTAACTTAAGAAACATACACCCATGAAAGAAGGATAATAAAATGATGATGTAAATATCCATAAATTAAAGTATAATGCTCAATGAATACAATCATGGGAAGTATACACACCACATGCAATAAATAAGTGGTGAACAATGGAAATCTCACAGAATTAAAAGGGAGATAAGAAACCCCTTACTTTCTATGTTTTCCTGGATCTATGGTAGGTTAAAATTATGTATAATGGTGAAATAATTTTAATTTAATTATAAAAGAATCAAATACATTAATATGATATCATATATGATTTTTTAACATTGATTTGTTAAAAATATCTTTGTATTATCGTTGTTTCGGGTGTTAACGGATTCGTTTTCCTTTATATTATTTGTTATGTGACCATATTTGTTATGGATGGGATGTATATTATTGATATCCAGAATGATATCAGGTATTTAAACATTATTTGTATTCATCAAATGAAATTTAGTCTTGAATGGATACGATGGGGAATAAATCTCATCGCGTTCATGGAGATGGTAATCTGAACGTAGGCATGAGAGACAATATCATTCTTTTGATATTAAAATAATATAAAATTGGATGGTATATCATATATAGAAAATAATTATCATGTTATATTTATTATTTAAATGAATAACACATCATTATTATACCCAGCCAAGTAATAATATATTGAATAACAATTACACCACGACGTGGAGACAGTAATCTGTACGTACGCATGTATGGTGACATGTCATTAAAAGGATGGACATAATAATGAATATGGTTGTACCATATTTATAATAACATCACAGTATATAGTAGATACTATAATTATTATTTTATAATGTAAATAATAATGAAATAATTAGTGGATGAAGAAAAGAACTTGAAAGAGGGTGGGGAAATTATTTCCACTTCTTCGAGTTCTTCAATTTGATTTGATCAAATGGGCTCATAAAGATGGAGTTATGATCAAAGAAGGGCCTCTATTATGAAGTGAATGACGTTTAGAGGATATATGGTCAGGGGTTGGCCGAGCCAAAAGTATTTGAAGGTTTGAATTAGAGAGAAGAGGGACTGCCCTTTTATAAGAGGGGTGAGAGGCACCTTAGAAAAAGCTAGAAATATTATTTTATAATAAAATAAATTTCGGTTTCTAATGGCTCAAAAATAGATTATTTAAAGGACAATGTGGATATGGGTCGAAAAACAACCATCCAATAGGTTTTAAAAGGTTTGGGCCACTATATTAACTTTATTTTAGATTTAACTCTTTGTAAATAGTTTGACATTTACCATGTCTCTTTGTATTTTTATATTATATGGTTAATAAACAAACTATATAATTCCAAGAGAACCCCAAGTGGTTCATTAATGATAAACCTATAATTATATATGTCCTTTGGCCCAACCATGGATTATTAGGAATATAATATCAATTAATAATATAATATTTGTTTTAAAAACTCATTTATGTCAATTTTGACACTATTTGGTATTTTGGTTTTGCTAAAATAAAAACACCATTATTACTTCAAAACAAATACAAATAGACAACCCTAATAAGACTTATTAATCTTTAATATTATTGGAATTCATAAAAAGACTCAAATTAAATTTATTTGGATATTTATAATATCAATTATTTTAATATTTCATTAATTAGGTAATTACTGCATAATCATTGTGTCATAAGTTAATTAAATTATTTACTGTCAAAAAATATAAATAAAATTCCATTATTTATGAAATATTTTTATGTTTATAAATAATATTTATAATAGAATTTATTTTATGTATAACCGTATATTAAAAAAATTTTAGTTATTAAACTTTGATTTTAACTCTTTTAATTCTTCTTTGTATTAAAAAATAATAAATGTCCTAATCTAATACTAGTGGACCAAAGAGGTTCATATTTTATTCCTAAGGTTGTTTTTGGACGAATTATACATATCCTATATGATTAGGACTTGTGTTAGGGTAATAATAAGATCATTTTTAACCTTAATTATCATATTTACTTTTAACTGGCGTAAATAAAAATAAAAAGTTACTATTAACCAAAAATATTTTTATCTTAATGAACCACATTTTAATGCATAATATTAACTTTTCCTCTACGATTTTTTAAATTCAACTCATAGAAGCGGTAAAATTATGTTTTATGTGAATTTTTCAAATTCTCCTAGTAGATGGGTAAAAGACGGTGAAAAGTTCAATAAAATTTTTATATATCTAAAATTATTATAAACCAAATCAAATGAATTACATTGACCATATATAGGTATTATGTATCTATTTTGACCTAAAATAAATTTAAATAAAATAAATAATTATTTAAATAAAAATTCAGTTTTAAACTATAACGTAGTGTTTTCACAATTCATCAAAAATTGAAAGTTTTCAAAAAAATACCAAAAATTAACCCTAAGCTAATTCTGATATACTGAATTAAAAAGATGAAGTCTATTGTACAAAATTAAAAAAAATAGAATTTTCATTTATTTTTTTAAAATTAATTTCTACTGTCAAAACCGAAAAGCAAATTTTTAAAAAATAATAACTACCAAAAGATTGACATTTGTTTATGTCCAATTTCAAAGTAAATTTACTTCCAATGACAAAAATTGGATTAAATGGTAATAATATAATATAATTATACGTCCAAACCATTCATATTTATAGTTGAACACTATAAATTGTTTTGATTAAAAAGTTGTTTTCAGTTAAAATATATTATATTTCCCTATTCTCCAAAATATGAAAGTTATCAGAAAAACATAAATAATTTATTGAAATTAATTATTATGAACCGATACTCGAGAAGAAGTTTATTTTGTCAAATTTAATGTATAAAGGTTTCAAATGTTGGATTTAAATAGGGTTTTCCATTAAAATACGGTAAAATAGCATTTTTTGAAAAATACATCTTTTATCTGAAAAATGAATTTGTCCTCACATTATGTCTATGAAACTCATAATATGGATTCTAAATTTATAAGGTTTATATAATGTTCAAAATTCTGGTTATACTATTCATAACAACTTTTAAACAGCTTGTTTGGTAAATTGTGGTGTCCATGAACTTGATTTTGCTTGTAGTATATGTTATTGAATTACTTTGAAGAACTAAAGTACTATGAAAAATTGGGGTGTTACATTCTTCCATCCTTCATTATATTTCATCCCCGAAATTTTTAAAATTGGGCATGGGAATAAAAATAAATTCCCACATCGGAAATCGATTCAATAAAACTATCAGTTATGAAGAAAGACGGAGAAGTACAAAGGTCACCCAAGATAACCCATAATAGGATTCCATGTAGGAAAACATGGATATGGAAGATAAAAAAAGTGTCATGTTCTGATGTAGAGGGATAGAAAACATTATCATGAGAAATTTAACAACAAGAAAACCACAAACTTGTGATGGGACAAATGGTCGTAAGTTTCCCAGAAAGAAAAGTAAATAGAAAACAGTTTTTTATGTTACATTTCATAAAGATGAGGAATTCATTTATGAGATTTACTAAGAACATAAAGATATATATTTACTTTTTATGTAGAGTTTCATTCATTTATAAATTTCAACCAGTAACTCTTAATTTTAAATGGTGAGTATTCAAGAAGACTTGGTCACACCAGATGAGCTAGAATAAACTTCTATAGAATCACATGATCCAGAAAGGATAAACTATATATTTTCCATGTCTTTATAGATTAATCAAAACCAAAAAGGTTAGTACAAGATCTGATGATCCCCCATAAGGATATTAATTTAGAGAAATAAACAATAATATTAATTTCTGAAATTAAACCAACAAAACCCCAAAGTTAAATAAATACTATTAAAAAAACTGTCCTTATAATCCTTCAATATAATCCAAACTAATATTGAAACCCGAAATGTAGAAGAATTTGGTTATGTAGTCTTCCACGTTAAATTGTATCATTAAATGACATCAACTACTATTGAAGTCACATAATTAAAAGTAATTACCCTAATCACATATTCTCTATTATAGGATAGTCATTTCCACAAATAACCCAAATCACTATAAATCCACAATAAAAACATAGAAACAAAATCCACCATTACTCCTCAAATGAAATCCCATAGTATTCTATTTTCCTTGGGCATATAGTGTTCCCAAAAAAGCGAACGTCTTCCAAAATAACATTTATCACTTAATCCCCAAACCATTTTCCTATACTAAGGGTATTCATTTGATAATACATAAGATCCTAAATCCACTTATTATTGATCAATAAAATCATTTAACTAAAAATAATTAATCACACTAACTAGGGACTTCATGTAGTCCAGTGGTAGGCGATAAATTCCAATCGCACTCCTGTTGTGGGTTCGATTCCCATAGCTTTGTCTGACGTGATGGGTATTCACACGATCTGTGTGTAGTCTTTTTTCTAAAACTATATTTTATAACATTACCAAAATGAGATAAATTCCTCAAAATAACCATAACATAATTTAACAAAAAATGTTATCTCACACCTTTCATTTTCATCCCAAAATATAATAACTTGTAATTACCTCAAACCCAATGATAATATAAAACCAAATTGTTATTTATTACTATATCCTCAAGAGAAAAGATATTTCTTCCTCAAATATCATTTTCACATGACAAACAGCAGGGTTAAAAATACGAGAGAAAATTATTCCAAAGTAATCCCATCAACAAGAAGCACAAATATGTCTAAAAAATTCTCCAATAATTTATTTCCACAAAGAATATTCTCTGTCCAAGAAAATGTACTATAGAATAGGTAATTAACTCAGTTAATGGCCAGGTCCACTACATTTACGACAAATGACTATAAAAGAATTCTTGGGATCATTTTTTTTCTTCCATAATACTCATTATTTTTCCTCGGCAATTATTCACTTTATGTCTTGTTTCCCACACATAAAACATTTCTTTGTTCCATTGAGACACATACATGGGTGTATCCTTCCACATTTCGTGCATGATGAAAATTGAGGGTTATTTTTCCATGGTTTCCACTACTTGTGCTCTTATCATTCATCACTTTTCTCTTCTTTGTTGAGTCCAAGAGTTGGTTAATATATCTGTTGTTGATCATATTTTTTGAAAACTGATTTTTCATGAACATGATATATTATTCTCCTATCAACAATCCATTTTTTCCCAATTCTACCACTATTCCCAACTTATGCATCATTCTCAAAGTTACTATGACTTCTATGGAATCAAGATATTGACCAAAACTAGGTAGCATTGTGTGAGTAATATTAGTCATAAAATGTCACGACCAGACCCTACCCAGGCTCGAGCCGCAACTACCCCAAACCTACCTCCATAGGCCAGGGGCTGGTGGCAAGTGTCGAAGGATAAACAACTCGAGGAGTCCTTTTCCTGAGTACCTGTACACACACACGTAGCCCACCCATTGTAGAAGTGCAGAGTAGAAGGAAAAGTAAAGTACTAACAGCTATAAACAACCACAAAATTGCATCGACCACTAAACAGAACAAAGTAAACGATGAAGGTAAACTAAAAAGAAATAGGGAAAAACACGCGCCCAACTATAAAAGTTCCACAAACTAGCAACAGGTAAACAAAAGTACAATAGCTGGGAGGGTCCCTCACTTGGAACCTGACTACGGCCACCGTACGCAGTCCAGGATCCCAAAATCCTAAGCTCCTCTGACGTAATGATCGACCTTTCCATCGTCTACAAGGGCACACCAAGTTCTAGAAAATCCCATGAAGGGGTGATTATAAAAATACTCAGTAGGATACCCCAAAGTCTCAAGGGAGATACAAAGGAGTTATTGAAGAGGTGAGCAGTAGATCGAAATTGGATTAGTAAAGGAGTACAAAATAGTGCTATAAAGAGTACAAATAATCTCAACAAGAGGAAGGAAGTAGACTCATCCAAACACAAAAATCAAGAAACGGTGAGAAGATGAGCTGCTCTTCAAGTCTTCACTAGATATAGTAGGAGAGCAGACTTGTCCAACCATGAGAAACTAGACACGGAAATCATGTGGCATACCCCACACGTTTTTGCCACTCCTGGAAGGAGAGTAACCAAAACCTAAGAAGTGGGTAGTGGAATAATGTATATAAATATTCATATGCTCTGTCAAGAAACCCGAACAAGATCTTAATGGGATCTCCATCCCGTAGCTCATCCCAACATGGTGAGTAGCCAACGGTCCTTTAAGTAAACACCATATGTGCCCAGCATCCTGCACGACTACCCTGAACTGCATGCCAATGCGCTCAATTCACCGCACTATTCCACTATATTCTTTGGGCGGCACTAACACTCCCTCACAGTATTAGGTCACATCTCAAGTATGTGCATTGGTTGGAAAAGCGCCCATCGTACTTGAGAGTTCTGGGGAATGTCAAACCACAGCTCGTCTCTGTACGAGAGTTGAGAGGTCTGCTAAAATCCAAGTTGTCACATCACTTAACCATACAACCAAGGGTCCAGCTCCGGTAGTCATGGTGAAAATCCACAAACTGGCTTGGTAGAAAAGAATTTGTCTGAAAGAAGTCATCGGGTAACCCACTGCCTAGCCCCGCTGGAGGGTAAACCCTAGGAGGTCGTCGGGTAATCCACAACCCAGTCTCTATTAGAGGTTAAAAACGAAGAGGTTGTTGGGTAACCCACTACCCAATCTCTACGGGAGGGTAAACCCTAAGAGGTCGTCAGATAACCCACAGCCCAGTCTCTACTGGAGGGTAAACCCTAACAACTAAATGAGAAAACCACTGCCCATCCCCACTGGAGGGAAAACCTGAAAAAGTCGATGGGCATCCCACTTCCCAAATGCGCTAGAGGGTAATCCCAGAACTGCTCTGGCCATCCCTATTGTATAGTACAACACTTCTAACAAAACACAGAGTGGGTATCGCGCCACCACCCTACTCAAGAAAAATTAACTTAATAGAAGATACAGACCCCAGAATGCATGGGGGGGCCAACCGGGCCGGTTAACTCTAGCCGGCCCAGACTGACCACCAGCCCGCAGCCCACCCGCGGGTCTAGTCCAGTTCGCCATCGTCTGGTGGCTGCAGCCCGCCTCAAAAACACCGAACCCACCTCGGTTTAAATATTTCAAATGGACCAGCCATCTTGCCCCCCCCCCCTCTCCTCGCACGTCGCGTCAAAGAAGACCCGCAGCGCAGGGGTCTTGCTCCCCCGACATCGCTGCCTCCACCAACCCATATGCCACATCAATGAGGACCCACAACATGTGGGTCTTGTTCCCCTTCAACCGAGATGGACCTCGGTCGGCACCCCCTACAGTGCGCCACCGCACCATGCCGCAGACCTCACTGCCTAATGTCGTGCCCCCTGATCTCCTGCCGAGCATTGCAACCGCCTCACACCGGGACGCCAAATGCAGCAGCCGCCTCACACCGCTATCCCCGCTGCTCCTTTCGAGCTCTGCTACAATGCAGTCGCACCCCTAGACTCTGGTCCCTTCTCCGCCATTGAATAGTAGGCCGATCCGCCTCCGAGCTCCGCTTCTCGACACACTGTGGGCGTCACGTGCATTTTTCAGCCGCTCCTACCGGCCCACACCCAAGGTCCCTTACATAGACCACAGGGACCTCATCGATGGTCCGATTTCGATTCCAAGGCCAGAATCCTGGTGCATGGGATGAGGCTGTCACAGTGCTGCCCCACGCTCGATGATCCGTCAATGATTTGCGCGCCCGGATTTTGGGACGAATAACGCTCAATAAAGGTTTTAGAACGGGACTCGGACGATGGTCGTGTTCATTCGGCCATCGCGTCATCAGTGCATTATTATATATCTTTGGCATGACCATAAAAGATCAAGTCTCTAAAGACCAATTAGTTTAGAATCCTTGGAAGTACTAGATATATTCATATGGTTTACATTAGATCATAAAGTAGAAAACCACAACAACATAGTTTCCATAGACAACACTAAGAGACCATAGACTATCCCTGGAGGTCATCCATAATATACTTCTTTTCATCCTGCAGAAAATGAAACATATAAAGGATTGAGAAATGATTCTCATCAAAGATAACAATATAGTGGAATATTTCATAAATAAGCATAAACATTTAAGGCAATGTATAACTAAAACAAAAGACTTATAAACTGGAACTTCAGCATAATATAGGAATAATAAAATGAAATAATTCCATTTACTTATTCTCATGGATATTATACTTGTCGAATAATAACATGAAATATCAATAACCACTTTCATAATGATGGGATGTATAATGACAGAATATCATAACCACATAGTCAAGGCCTTGTACCAAGACTACAAATAAGAGTTTGTCAAGGCCATGTGCCAAGACAGTAGATTGTGTCATGAGACCTACTGATTCATCGAGGAGCTATAGCGGGCTACCCCCATCACTTACTATGTCAAATTCATTACTCATATAAAAATTTTGGAACATAATATACACATTTTTATTAAAACTAGCATTCGAAATGTCAATACTTTATCCATAATCCATGAATGGTATAAAAATAGCACATCCACATTCAAACATAACTCATTCAATACAATATAGATTATATTATTGTAACTGATTAACCTCAATCGATAATAATGAAGGATATTGACATAGATTAAAATAATCATCCAACTATTGAGATAAATATCCCCTTTTTCTTGAAAATATTTAAAAGTCACAGTATTTATCATGAAGTCGTTTAAAAAAATATTTTTGAATCAAAGTGTCCCATACCACTTTGAAAAATTTTAAAGGAAATTTAATTTTAAAACTTTAATGTCCATATAAATAAATCCTTAAAACCATTTTTAGAACATGGACAGTAATGAGAATGATTTAGAATAATAAATCATTAAAACATTTAAAATGATATTTTAGTTAGAGGTCCTAACCAAAAGATAGAAACTTGAATACAAATAATTGAGTTAATAAATACATTATAATATAATGAGAATAATGTTATTCATGATATAATATGTCAAAGTACATTATATACACCATATAGAAGTGATTTGGTGTAAAACAACGAAGAAGTCTCAATGGAATGTAAATTGCAATGAAATCCCTTATAAAGACTGTATCCTTGGGTTAAGGATAAATCAACGACATAATTATGTGTCAAAAATATAAATACACTAAATATGATTAGATTTTATGTTTATTCAATCAGAGGACATTCTCGCATATTCTTGTAAAAACAACACCAATGAATTGGATATTTAACTCAACAAAAGGAGATTTAGTTAAAATTACTCTTTTCAATTTCATATTGATGAAATGAGAATTTATAAATGGAGTGATTATGAGTATCAAAAGTATATCCACAGAAAGGGGATTGGATATTATGACATAAAAAAATGAATAGTGACCCCACACATAATCATAGAGTAAAATGATCAATGAAGTAGGAGTAACGCTGAATGAGTGGTAATTGAAATTTCAAATCCCCTTATCAATTCGGTAACATACAAAACATACACCCATGAAAGAAGGATCAAAAATTGATGATGTAAATATACATAAATTAAAATATATTACACAATGAATACAATCATGGATAGTACACACACCACATGCAATAAATACGCGGTGAACAATGGAAATCTCAAGGAATTAAAAGTGATATAAGAAACCCCTTACTTTGTACTTTTTCCTTGTTTGAGGGTAGTTTAACCTCCGGTATAATGGTGAAATAATTTTTATTTAATTATAAAAGAACATATAAATTAATATGATATCAAATATGATCTTTTAACATTGATTTGTTAAAAATATCTTAGTATTATCGTCGTTTCGGGTGTTAACAGATTCGTTTTCATTTATATTATTTGTTATGTGATCCATATTTGTTATGGATGAGTTGTATCTTATTCATATCCAGAATTATATTATGTCTTTAAACATTATTTTTAATTGTCTAATGAAATTTAGTCTTGAATGGATATGATGGGGAGTGAATCTCATCGTGTTCATGGAGACGGTAATCCATACGTATGCACGGGGGACAATATCATTATTTTGATATTAAAATAATATATAATTGGATGGTATATCATATATAAAGAATTAGTATCATGTTATATTTATTGTTTACATGAATTAATGATTATTATTATACCCATCCAAATAATAATGTATTGAATAACAATTACACCACGACGTGGAGACGGTAATCCATACGTACACACGTATGGTGACATGTCATTCAAAGGATGGATAGAATAATGAATATGGTTGTACAATAATTATAATAACATCACAATATATAGGAGATACTAGATTTATTATTTTAGAATGGAAATAACAAAGAAAGAATAAGTGGAAGAATAAGAGAACTTAAAAGAGGGTGGTGAAATTATTTCTTCTTCTTTGGGTTATTCATTTTAATTGATCAAAAGGGATCCATAAGTTAGATTTAAGACAAAAACAAGGCCTCTAGGATGAAGTCAGGTATGTTTAAAGGATATTTGGGAAGATTTGGACAATCCAAAATTCTTTTTAGTTGTGAATTAGAGAGAATATGGAGTTCCCTTTTATAAGAGGGGTGAGGGGCACCATAGAAAAGCTTGAAATATTATTTTATTATAAAATAATTTCCGGTTAATAATGGATGAAAAATGTATTATTTAAATTCTATGGTGGGGATGGATCTAAAAACACTCAAAAAAAGGTTTTAGGCATGTTTTAGCTAAATTAATAATATTATGTTTTATATTTAACTCTTAGTTAAATAGTTTGACATTTACCATGTCTCTTTGAATTTTTATATCATATGGATAATAAACATACTATATACTTTCAATATAACCCCATGTGGTTTATTAATGATACACCTATAATTATATAAGTCCTTTTTCTGATCCTTATATTTTTATGAATATAATATCAATTAATAATATAATATTTGTTTTAAAAACACGTTTTATATAAATTTTGACACTATTTGGTATTTTGTTTTTGCTAAAATCATTAAACCATTATTACTTCAAACCAAATTCATCTAACCAGCCATTTTATGTCCTATTAACCTAGAAAATTATTCTAATTCATAAAAAGGCTAAAATTACATTTATTTGGATATTTGTAATGTCAATTATTTATAATTTCATTAATTTGGTAATTACTGCATCATCATTGTGTCACAGAAAAATTAAATTATTAAATGTATAAAAAATATAAATAAACTACCATTATTTAGGAAATCTTCATAGATTCCTAATGAATATTTATTATCGAATTTATCTTATGTATAACTCTATAATAAAAAAGCATTAGTTATTAAATATTGATTTTAACTCTTTTAGCTCTTCTTTGAATTAAATAATAATAAATGTTCTAATATAATCCATGTGAAACAGGGAGGTTCATATTTTATTCCTAAGGTTTTTTTGGTCAAATTATAATTATCCAATAGATTTAGGACATGTGTTAGGTTAATAATAATATCATTTTTACCCTTAATTCTTATATTTACTTTTCACCTTGGTAAATAAAAGTAAAAAGTAATATTGACCAAAAAATATTTTTATCTTATTGATCCATATTTTACACTTTTATATTATCCGTGTCTCTTATTTTTTAAATTCAACTCCCAGAAGCAGTAATATTATGTTTTATGTGAATTTTCAAATTCTCCTAGGAGATGGGTGAATGATGGTGAAAAGTTCAATAAATTTTTTATATATCTAAATTTATTATAAACTAACTCCAATTAATTGAATTGAACATATATATATATATATTATGTATCTATTTTGACCTAAAATAATTTTAAATTAAATAAATAATTATTTAAATTAAAATTTGGCTTGAAACTATAACTTAGTGTTTTTCACTATTCACCAAAAATTGAATGTTTTCATAAAAATACCAAAAAATACCCCTAAGATAATTTTGATATTATGAATTCAAAAATTAATTCAATTTCACCAAATTCAAAATATAGAAATTAAATTTATTAGTTTAAAATTAATTCCCTTTGTCAAAACAAAAAATCGTATTATTAAGGAATAATAACTACCAAAAGATTGACATTTGTTTATGTCCAATTTCAAAGTGAAATTACTTCCAATGGCCAACATTGGATTTATTGGAAAAAATATAATCTAATTATAAATCCCAAAAAATATTATGTGTATTTTAATAATATAAATAATATTGATTATAAAAGTTGTTTTCCGTTAAAATATATTATTTTTCACTATTCACCCAAATATGAAAGTAATCAGAAAAAACCAAAAATTTATTGAAACTAAATTTTTATGTCCTGATCCGACATATGAAGTTTATTTTGTGAAATTGAATATATATAGGTTACAAATTTTGGATTTGAAAAGGGTTCTCCTTTAAAAGGCGGTAAAATTTCATTTTTTCAAAAATACATCTTTTATCTGAAAAAAATAAATTTGTCCTTAAATTATTTCTAAGAAACACATAAAATAGATTCTAAAATTTTTTGGGTTATATAATGTTCAAAATTCTGTTAATACTATTCATAACCTCTTTTGAACGGCTAGTTTGGTAAGTCGTGTTGTGCTTGAACTCGATGTTGCGTGTAGTGTATGTTACTGAATTAATTTAAAGAACTAACATACTGTGAAATCTTGGTGTGTTACAAAGGCTAGGTACCAACCCAATTAAAAATGTTTGTTGGGTCTTGTCCCTCCAGGAACCACCCGTTTCCCCACGAACATGTGGTCCCCACCTTGGAGTCCACCCACGTACCCTAACGGGTCATCTGGCTAGGACTGTCCCCATAGGCCGACACATGTCCTTTCTAGTGTGCTTTATCCTCACTCACACACACCCTAAAAGGAAGGTGAAACATGTTGACATGTGTCTTATCATTTATCATTTAACCATTTATCATTTGGAGGTGTTACATTCACCCCCCCCCCCCAAGACTTGTTGCCCTACAGACATGTGTTTTCCACCTTGGGGCAACACACATGCCCTAACGGGTCATCTGACTAATGAATGTCACCACATGATAACCCATGTCTTTTCCAGTGTTCTTTTTCTTCACTCACACACACCCTAAAAAATAAGGTGCACCTTGTTGACATGAGTCATATCATTTATTCATTTAGACATTTATCATTTGGTGTGGTTACTTTCACACACCCCCCCCCCCTTAGAGCACAAAGTCCTTGTTGTGGGCCCAACATCTCACCCCAAGCAGTGAACTGCACTAAAGGGTGGGTACCACCCCACCTTAACATGGTCGTTGGGTCCTGGACCTCCAGGAACCACCCATTTCCCCATGGAAACATGGTCCCCACCTAGGGGTCCACCCACGTTCCCTAACGGGTCATCTGACTAATGACTGTCCCCACAGGAAAACACATGTCTTTTCTAGAGTGCTTTTTCCTCGCTCAGACACACCCTAGAAAGGAAGATGCACCTTGTTGACTACTGTCATATCATTTAGTTATTTTACCATTTATCATTTTTATGTGTCACATTCCACCCCTAATAGAACAATGTCCTCTTTGTGGGCCCAACATCTCAACCTAGGAAGTGCACCACACTTAAGGATGGGTACCACCTCTGATACAGAATGTGAAAAATGGGTCCCAGTGACAGCACAAACACCCCACCTTAACATGGTCATCGGGTCCCAGCCCTCCAGGTACCA
Organism: Viscum album; assembly: GCA_963277665.1. Lineage (NCBI taxonomy): Eukaryota > Viridiplantae > Streptophyta > Magnoliopsida > Santalales > Viscaceae > Viscum > Viscum album. The sequence goes on from OY728131.1 coordinate 139,382,657, forward strand.
CCCGTTCCCCCACGGAATCATGGTCCCCACCTTGGGGTCCACCCATGTTCCCTAACAGGTCATATGACTTATGATTGTCCCCACAGGCCAACATATTTCCTTTCAAGTGTGCTTTTTCCTCACTCACACACACCCTGGGAAACGTGCCATAAGTTCCCCCATCCGGATCACTACTCCAGGACAAGCGCACTTAAATGTGGTGTTCTAATCTGTTAGGATCCTGAAAAGGAAGGTGAACCCTGTTGACATGAGTCATATTTTTTATTAATTTCACCCTTATCATTTTTCGGTGTTACAAATTATGTGTTCTATATTTTTAAGGCGATCAACTATAACACATATAGAATTGTACACTTTTGATTTTTGGGGAGTCTGATAACAAAATCCCCGGTGATTTTTTATCATTAACATTATAGTATGGGTAATGGTTGTCACAACCATTTATATTTTATTCTCTCAACTATAAATTTTTAACATACCATTCACTTAGATACAACCTCTGTAATATCTCTCATAATTGTAACCCACTAGAAATACTCCTTTAAATCATTATGCATCATCATAATTGTATCATTAATAGAAAATTTATAACTATTATCCTCCTTTAATATCCACTTATTTAAATCTAATTTTCATGGGAAAATACAATCTTCTTAAACCTTATCATTCAATGATGATCAATTTTAAACATAGGAACATTTCTAGCCATATTCTAGATCACTACATCTTCCTTTGGTTCCACTTTTTCATTAGTGTGATTTATGGTTGTACATTCACCTAATAGAGATTATATTTCTTCTATTCGTTCAATTTTCTAGATCCACCCTTTGAAAATACAATAAATATGTTCTTTTTTTATCCTCATCATGAATAATCTTTCATGATCCCTTTTACTCAAAGAATATAACACCTTCATACCTTTACCAAGGTATTAATGTATTGAGAATCATAATCATTAATAATCTCCAATGAACATCTATTTAAAATATTCAAATCCTTCTTATTGAATATATACTCTCATTGGTATATATAGCACAATTTCCTATTTAAATATAATTGTCCCCTCTCATTAATGAAGGAATTATAGTTGTCAACTCCACATCATGAGTTGGTTAATTATTCTCATGATCCATAAATCCCATGTGCCATAATATAAAACCATTCCATTCTACATAAAATTATATCCCAATCCCTTCTAGATGAATCCCTATAGATTATATACACTTCTACACTATTGGTTAATGTATGAATTGTTTCTATGACAAATATTCTCTTCAATTCCTTTAAATATTCATCACATTGATCCATCTAGAGGAACATAGATCCCTTACTAGTTAACATAGTAAGTGGATTATATTTTCCTGATAAGCTTTCGAAAAATAGTTGATAATATCTAAATAAACTAAGAAATCTATGGATCCCATCACTGTGGTTTGTCTATGCCATCATTCGATAGCCTCTTTCTTTGACGGATCTATTAATACACTATCTCTTGAGATTATATGACCCAAAAATGAGACCTTTTATAGCCAAATTTCCCAATTTTCAAATTTCACATATAATTTCTCCATCCCTAAGGTATTTAGTAAAATTTTCAAGTGATATTCAAGATATTCAATACTCTTTGAATAGATAATAATATAATTTATAATGATTACCGCAAATATATCAAATTAATCTCTTAAGAGTATATTTAATAAATAAATTATGATAGTGGGGAAATTAATTAGAATGAATGGAATCACTACATATTCAGAGTGTACATAACGTTTTCATAATGTTTAATTGGGTATATCCCCATTCCTAAACCATAATTAAAAATATCTAGAACAAATGACAATCTTTGAAAATTATTGACCTCTAGGTAATTGGTCAAACAGGTAACCAATATTGTGTAGATGATACTTGTTAGTGATTTTGATCATTTTTATCTCTTCATAATCAAAATCTAGACACATTGATCAGTATTAATATTTAAAAAAATGAGTATGTGCAATCCATGTTCACACACATGGTATAATGAATCCATTTTCAAGGTCTACTGAAGTTTCTTTTCAAATTTCAACTCAATCAGAGCCATTCTATATTGAGTCTTAGAAATAGGTATGGAAATAGTTATTAGTTCCATTGATAACTCAACATCACAATTCAGTGGAATACTCGGAAACTATTCAACAAATTCATCATGAAAATCTCTTAGAATAGGTATATCATCGATGTTGAGTATCTCCATACCCATTAGAGATAAAAAAACCCCCATTTGAATATAAATAAAAACCTGTAAATTGGATTTTATTTCCAATAGAAGATTATATTTAACACAATATAGATACATTATTATAGGTTCGTTTGGAATATCACACATGAATCCCCTTACATAAAAATTTATGTGTGATTTTTTTAGAGAAATAAGATCCATACCTATGACAACATCAAATTCAACAAGATGTAAAATGGAAAGATTTGTAGGAAGAACATTACTATAAACATGAAATGGATGGGAATCATATTCTTATAATGTAATCATCATACCATTGGGGTATTTAACTACAAATTCAGCATATAATTTTTGAGGAGGGGTTGTGATACAATTAGAAAATTCATTCTCCATAAAAAACTGAGTAGATTTAGAGTCAAAAAAAACATTATAAGTTCTAGATTGCAGAGTAAGTATACCTATGAACATATCATAGTCACACCCCTCTTCTGAAATAGTGATCAAATAGGACTCCCCTTTATCCCATGACATAAAAGGATCCTAAAGTTGATCATTTACATCAAATCTCAGATTTGAGAACATGATAGCATAATAAAAAAAAACACCTTTTAATGGAAACACAAAAGTTAGGGATGTTCATTTTGTTGAGGTTTATCATTAATTTTATCTTTAGAAAACTTTTTCTTATCACATATAGATTCATCCACTCAATGTCCTTTATTTTCATGCATTAAACATTTATTATTCCCCTTTAGACAATTTTATTCATTTTTCCTTCCATTTTTCATGAATCGGGGATGATTAAATTCTTCCATATATGGTTATTGGGAGCTAATTTTAAATTCAATCCTTCTTTTATTATAAAAACCATGGGCTTTATGGGTCACACAAATCTCAATTTCTAAATTTACTATACGAGGAATGGTTTGTACATATATACATAATTCCCTTATTGTTAAAACCCTTAGGACACATGGTTTTTGGCTACTAAATAATCGATCAACGATAAATTCATGATAGATGGTAATACCAAATATTTATCTCACAAACCATGTAAAAGTTTCCCAAAATGTGCTAACAGATTCATCATCATTCTATATTAGATCAAGTAAGCATTCTTTATTATTGTATATATAAGTCATGAGTATTATTTGTAGAAAATTATTACCTTAAAATCATCCCATGTTGTAATGTCAATTTCATATTGTTTCCTTATATTAATGATTAGATTCAACCATTGATCTGCTTCCAATTCCAAACTATTGACAACCAAAATGAATTTTTACTTTTTTAAACACTGGAGAATGGAAAATATCATTTTAGTGGTGCTGATTAATTCCTATGTAACTTATTGATTAGAAACACCACTGAAAAAATTTTATGTTTCCTCATAAGGGATTCAATAGAATGTGATTCTATCTTTTGATCCTTTATATGTTCATTAGGATTCATAACATCAGAAGGTTGTGTGATCATAATAGTGACATTATTGTCAAACCTTCCATAAAATTCTATTTCTCTAGAGGATAATTATCGCATTTTCTATTTCATTCTCTATTAACGTGAATTCTTTTGGATCCATTCATCTAATAAAATAAATAATTATATTGTGAGAAATAATAATCATAGTGGTAAAAACCCATAATCATAAAAAATAACTTATAGTATATAAAAATCATGGCACAGTCTTTTTATTATATTACAACTTAGGTTTAATTTTAACTTATTTTTATACAAATTTTAATGAAATTTTATATTTTTTTTCAATGAATATTGTTTTATTGTAAATAATATTCAGGCCTTATATTAATGATTTATGAATTCATATTTGGGATTTACATTTAGTGAAAAAAAAGAAAACATAGAAATTTAAAACAAAAATGCACTTCACACTGCGAGTGAAGCTATATGGCATGACCTCGCACATTTAGGATGTTTATGAAGCATTTACGGGGCACAAAACTTATGAATCATGGGGAAATGGTATTTTCGATGTAGGAAGATAAAGATACATATCATGAAAATACTTATCACAACGTGAAAATCACTACAAATTACATGTCATGTAAAACATTACATAATTTGTAATTTCCTGATTCAACAAAAACTAATGATTTATAGAGTATCGTTAAATGGTATTTTCATATATTTGACCACTTGGCCAGACATTAAACTCAATATTTGTCTCGAGTGAGACCTATTTATGATATAATGCCCTATTTATATGGTCTCTAACTAGGATAAATTAACTAGATTAGTGGTGGAGAGGATAGACTAATAAGAGGCCACTTTAGGGTTTCGACCCATATTTCTTCAAAGATAGTTTTATTTTTATGTTTTTCATTACTTTAATTGATGTAATCCTTGGAGGACTTATTGTTTAATTTTAATTTATATCTTTTATTAATTCTTTTTTCATTAATTCTTTTCTAATCTCTCCATTATTGGTATAGGTTTAGTTATCATTGGTGACCACCTGATGACGATTGGATAAACCCCATATGGGATAGAAGATTCGGTTAAAGGGGGTGTGTACCAACAAAGAATGATTTATCTTTTTTCAATAAAATTATTTTATTCAAGAGAATAATTTTGTTATTTCATATCTACATTTTATATCTTTGATTAAATGACTATATGATTTCAATAATGAATGAACCCCAATAATATTAGTATGATTTATTCATGACCATTAAATTTAATTACTATTCTTCTTTCGGGAAACTGAACATAATTCACTTTAACTATTTTGATTCATATGACCATAATGAAGGAGAATTATAGGGTAGTTTGATAGGGAATGAACATTTTTTATAACAATAGATTTTTTTGGTTAAAATTAAATGTGATATAATTTTTTTTCATGTGAAGGTGAACTAATTTATTTAGAAAAACTAAACCTATAAATTAATTTCACTCTCTAATGTTTCACTATTTTAATTCTTTTATTTTAATTTTAATTATTATTTTAATTAAATAAACTGAAATTGGAGTGACCTAAACTTTAGTCCATAGTTATCATCACTGCGTTATCCAATCTCTCTGGGTTCCACCCCACACTTTACTATACTGTTATTTTATAGTTATTATGGTTTGGGTTAATATAAATTTTATATTTTATTCAAGACTAAAAAGAACTTCTGCTGTCTATCGATGTGTTATTTGACCTATTTCATTCATGGTCATCATATATTAAAATCCATCATGATGGTTCATAAAGAGTTTGTTAATTTCAAAATCATATCCCTTGAGAGTGTCAAACTAGGCGTGTATTAATTAAAATTGTCATGCAACATGTGATGATCAATTCTAGATCAATGTTCCATTTTTAGAGTTATGAACCCTTCAAATTTCTAGGCTATATCCATATCCAATTATCATATTCAGACAGGGATTTAATTTCATTGAAACCACTCGCATTATCCTTTACCATAATTCCAGGATATTTTCATATACTTGGGATTATCCATATTGTTCTCACTAATGTAATCTCATGGTAGATTCAAAAGGTTAACATATATATTTTTTGATACCAACCATAAAGAACCAAAATTAATATTTCTAAATATTTCATATTACTATATTAATATACATCTTATAATATAACAATTCATGATCTAATTTTTTAGGTCTGGTGCCTTTGAAAACATGAACACATAAACAACTGGTCTATAAGTGGGTTACATCATATCCTACTAAGTTCTTCAGAACAATATACCTTCTTAGACATGTCTTACATAATAATTTTCATCACATCCTTTCAAATATAAGTATATGAAATGGGGGGCTAAGTTTCTTAGTAAGGGTAAATAATGGAGATATAAATATAAAATATCGCATATGGATATATGAGATAGATAATAACATATAAAAACAATACCTTACATATCAAAGGTGGTAAACATTATTCATGGAATAAATAATTGAAGTTTTTAAGGCAAGAATAATTATGGAATAAATGAATATGATCTATGGGAGCATAAATATTTCACAAGAATTAGATTTTTGGAATATAATTAATCATTGGAAATCGTATTTCATGGAAACTGACGATGACATTCATACCATGTTTCGAATTTTATAACCCCCTTTATACCCTCTTTTATATCATATTTTGATCTTGGAATAACCTCCCATGTACCTTTTTTTTCTTGGGACAACCATCTGTGTACCCTTTGATCTCAAATAACATTAATCATTACCCAATTCATTGAAAAGATATATTGGTAACACCTGTAACATAATACATACATATGTGATCCAAAAGAACCTAAAACATTCAACATATAATTACCCATGAAAATAAAAGGGTTTTATAAGAATTTCATCATAGCATAACCCATGGAAAATAAATGGGTTTCATAAAAATTCCGTCATAGAATTACTCATTGAAAAAAATTAGTTTCATAAAAATCTCTTATTCCCATGAATAACCTATCCAAGTAAATAATAAATATGGTATTATTATATCATACCTCCATTAAAAATCACGTAACATTAATGTATGTTATCTTTGATGGATAATGACTTTAAAAGAAAAATAATGTTTTACATTCATTGTGGAAAATGAAATTTATTTGAGAGTAAATATTTTAAAAAATAAATTCATAAAATATAATGGACATTTTTACCTTTAAAAATAACATTAAAAACATATAAAAGAATATTAAAAAATAATTTAAAACATTTCTTGAGGAAAATATCATTTCTACTTAAAAAAATTTTAAAACCATAATACAATTTTGAAATACTTTTTTTTAAATGACATTTGAAACTCAAAATGGAATATTAAAAATATATAGTGGTCATGGCAGTAGAAAATACAATTCATTTAATATGTGTAAAAATAAATATTTCATTCACATTTTTGATAAAATCCAAATGGTCGTTGTTTTGGAAAATGTCATGAAAATTCATTTAAAATCATTTTTTTAAAAAGTAGATCATGAGTAAAAAAATTAATAATCATATGAGAAAAAAAAATTAAATACATTTTTAGAAAGCATAAATATTTAAGAGAAAGGGGTTTCAATCTATGAGTTAGATAAATTATATTTTCCTTCAAAACATTTTCTTAAAAATTTGAAATACCAATGAGTGGAAAATGATAATATTAACTTTAAAGTTCATACAAAACCATAGAAGGATAAATTATTTGATTTTGTGGAGAGATGGTTCATAATTGTTTTTAATTTTAAGCACAATCAGAAATAATCCTAATAAATGATTATATTGTAAAAAAAATCATCACCACATTAGTATAAATTCTATCATAATCACCATGAAGGAATAAATTAAAATGAAACTTTTAAATATAATTAAAATATTTATATTCAGTATATAACAAGTCAAATAGGTAGTATATATACCACATAAAAGATGGTAGGTGAATGTGTAAATAATGACCCAAAGAATTAATTTTTTTAATCAATTTCCTTACCTAAATTTTTGAATTCCATTTTAAATATTAACACCTCTTTTATGTGAAATTTATGTTCATTATATATCTATTATATATCCACAATTATATATATAATACTATATAATATTTACTTGGACGTTTTATTAACTTTATATTAACAATTCCATTTTAATGTCACGTTGCAGGAAATGAATGCATTATTTTTTGTATATGTTTGGATTTGTTATGTCTGGTTTTATTACATTGATATAGTTCCATAATCATAAAAATATTAACCACCATATATATATTATATATATTTATTATATTTTTTCTATCATAATACCAAAAATTAATATGGAAAATAAAATACATCATTCAAGGATATGATAGGTCATACATACCAATGAACATTTTTTCCATTTTCATTATAGAATGAAAGAAATAAAGGTGAATATTATATTACCATTACAGAATTTTTTTCATATATATTATATATTTTTGTTCAACCCATCCTGACTATATTCCATGTAATGCATGAATGAATCAAATCACTTTGTGTGGTGGTAGTATATCGTACACAGGAGCAACGTTATTGTATTCCCATAGAAAGGAAAATAATTTTTTTTTTATATAAATATTTAATTATTATGATAAATAATTAAATATAATGTATAAAATTTTAATCCATCATTATATGCATACATGAGTGGTGGTGATGGAAAACGAATGACATCAGTTCTTGAGTTGGTAGTCTATCATACACATGAATAATTATATTGTTTCCCATTAAATCGAAATAGATATGGTTTTAGGTCTTTTAATTAGAATAAAAAAATATCATTATATGGAATATTTTCAGTTTATTATATCATTATGGTTTAATATTATTTGAATTAGTTATACATGAAATAAAATAAAACAATTGTTTAGGGACATCACCTCTTCTTCGGACAACATCTTTTGGTTTCCAACAACATCGTTTCGATGATGTATTTTTTACCCAAATAAGGATTATAGTATGAGAGAGTTGAATTATGTAATACTTTTTGAATTTATTTTCCAATCTAATGGGTTTGAATTATAATGAGAGGAGAGGGGTGTCCTTTTATAAATAAATTTAGTGGGACACATGTAATTTTTGAAATAAAAAAGGAGTACCCAAATTTTATCACATAAAAATGCTCAAAATTGGGAAATTATTGAATCTATGAGGTTCTGAGTTCTAAATATGGCCCTAAAATTGATTTTGGATAAGTTTTTAGGTTATTTTACCTCTTCCATTTTTTAACTCCATAGTTAACCCATTTTAACCTCAACCATTGTAATTACTTTTTTTTTCTTTTTTATATTAATTATGGTAAAAAATTGTGTATAACTTTTTAAATAACATAAATTATGATTATTTTAAATCTTTAATCTAATATTTCAAATTTAATTCAATTAAGGGGGAAATTTTATATTCATAATATTAAAAGTTATTATATCAAAATTCAATATGAAATTTAATCCAAAAACTTTAATTCATTAATAAAAATAAAATTTAACCAATTTTATTTTTAGACCCATATTAAAAGAGTGGCCTTATAAATTCTTTAAAAAGGTAATTTTTCAATAAAAACCAATATTTTTCATTATTTATCCAAAATTAATCATTTAACATTAATCTTATTAAACATCCCAAATATAATTATGGCATATTGTGTTAAAAAATGATGTTTTTTATCAAATTAATTTTCTTAAAGTTTCAAAAATTAATTTTCATATATTTTCACATAAAAAATTCATTTTTTAGAGGGAAAAAATTATTTTTTGAAGCATATAAAGACATTACAGAAACTGGGGTTCTTGTTTCTAAATATATATTTTTTATATAAAAAATTTATAGTTAATTGAAAAAATATATAACTATTAATATCTATAATTTGAACAGTTATGTTATGATGGTCTCTTTTAAATAATAATAATAATAATAATATAGAGCTTCATTAAAAAATGATGATGCATGCAATGCAAGCTATCAATGAAATTAATATTATTTAGTATATTTATATATATATATATAAACTAATCATGTCATCTAATAATTGTTTAATTAAAATAAAATTTAAAAATTTATACCATTAGGGGCAATATACAAATCCATTTATTACACCAGTGAATTCACTAAGGGTGAGGTGTGTGATAGTGATATTTTAATAGGGTTGTTCGGTGTGCAAGGTTTTTGAGATGATCTCAATGATATTGAAGTTTTATTGTAAAAAAATCATGATTTATTTGTTGAATTTCATCCTTGTATTGATCAAAGGAATATCAAAGTGATGATATCTTCATTGAAATCATTGATAAATGAGCTTAATAGGTTACAATTATATAAGTTAATCCATTAGCTTCTTCCATCTAGGTAAATTAGACTTTATCAACAACTGTTATATATTAAACTAATATGATCAAAATTAAATAACTATTTTATCAATGATAATGATGCTTAATAATCTTTTAAATATTACAGGATTTAACAATTGAAAATAAACAAACTTGTGAATGTGTTTTCTGTAACTTAATACTTTATAATTCATTTATTTATTTTAAAAAGATGAAATTAAATTTATAAATGTTCAAGTTGTTACATTATCCCCCCAACCCCTTAGAAATTATTCCCAATAAGTTTTCATGGTATTAACTATAATAGATGAGGGTACTTCTGTTTCCATTACCTCTTCGGGTTCCCAATTAATTTCCTCAAACTTTCGGTTCTGCCATAATATTTTTTCTATGTGTATTGACTTTTTTCATAGAGCCTTATCTCTAGGATATATGACATTAACCTACTAAATATCATATGAAAAATCATTATCCAATGGTACGACTTCAAGATTCAATACATGTGAGTTTTCAGGTATGTATATTATTAAGAGGGATACATGGAACACAAAATATACTTGAGATCAGTTATGTGGGAATTCTATTCTGTATATCTCTGCTCAGATGTGCTCAAGGTTCTCATAGGGACCAATGTGTATAGAAATAATATTTCCCTTCCTAAAAAACCTAATGAATTTATTTCATGGTGATATACAATGGAAAATGTAATCTATAACCTCAATCTCTATGTCTCTTTGATGATTCTATTCATAGATTTTATGTCGAATTTTTGTGGATTTCATATGATGTTGAATTTTTTGAACCATCTCTATCATCTCTTGAATATGATCAGTTTTCATCACCTTCTACTCTATAACTTCATCCTGCTATGAAAGAGTCTTAAACATCATCCCATATAGACCCTCATAAAGATTAATTGGAATACAAGAATGGAAGTTTTTATTTTATGAGAACCCCAAAATAGGAAGGTTCTTGTACCCAAATAATTATAAATATATAGAAAATGATATTATAATATCCTCTATATATTGAATAGTATGTTCATAACAACCATCTATTTGAGGGTGATAAGTAGTGATGAAAATCGATTATGTATCCAATGCTTGAAGAAGGATTATCTGAAACATTAAGGTAAACATCAAATATCAATCAGATACAATGGATATTGTAACTTCATATAGTCTTACCACATTCCTTGGGTATATCATGGTGATTTGGTCAAGAGATAAATCTTCCTTCATAGTACTTAAATGTGCTTACATAGTAAGGCGATCAAATACTACCTATAAAGATTTATTACCTTTTGGTTTCCAAGGGAGTCATATGATGAAATATAGGATTTTTTTCCCATTGAAATACTCTAATGGAAACTACTTTAATTATAACCATAGACTTATGTAATTCCTCTATGAATTGTTGGCATACCAACCATCTTGATACATACTCTACAATATACCCTTTCATGTTATCCCAAAACAATAATTGCATAAAATCACTATACATAACAGAACATTCTATATCAGTAGATAAGGATGATATATATGTGACATCTAGAATATTACTCTTTAGTTCTTATTTTTCGAGGAAACATATTTGGGTTTCAAACCTTAAAACTCCATATTCAAAAAAATTAACTATGGAATACTCATTACCGTCTAATATTGGATCTCATCAACCTTATAATCCTCCATGAACCCCACAATATTTTATGATTTAGAAGTTATTTGAGAAAGGTGGTACAAATATCTTCTTATTATTCCCATTTATATCCATTTTATGTCTAGGAAGTTTTGATCCCTCGAAATCCTCATCATGGATAGAGTTGTGGGATCCTTTCTAATCATAGCATCTGTCACTTTGTTCTCTTTCCCAAGATGGTAATTGATAGAAAATAATAATATTTTATCATATCTAACCACATTAATTGGCACATATTACCCTCCATAAGTGTAAATATATACATGAGGCTTTTATTATCCCAATTTATGTCATAATTTACTTCTTATAAATACTTTTACAAAATCATCAATGTGAAGATAATGATAAAAAATTATATATATTGAGTAGGGTATTTATTATCATGGATATTAAATTTATTGGAGACATATGTAGTCAAAGTTTCAACATTCATTATTACACAACCAAATACCTTTTTGGATGCATCACTATAGATCCGATATACTTCCCCACTAGTGGGTAATGTGAGCAGAGGTGCAGAGACCAACCTCTTCTTCTGGTCTTTAAATATTTCCTTACATTCATCATTCCATGTAAACATTACTCCCTTATGAATAATATTAGTTAGTTGGATTTAAAATCATGAGATCTTTCTTACAAGTCGACAATAGTACGCATCAAATCCATAGATACTATTGATTTCCATCATAGATATTAGTTGGGGCCATCCTTTGTAATCCATTATTTTTTAATAACCTATAGATATTCCCTTATTGGTGATAAACTACCTTAATAAAGTTACTTTATTTAACCAAAACACTAAAATAATATACTTTTCATATAACTTTTCGTTCCTAAAGGTCATCAATAATGTATTAAAATGATTATTTTTTTCTTAATTGGTTTTAGAGTATGTAAGAATATCATCTTTAAAGGCTATCACTAATTTATTTAGTAAATCCCTAATTTCTATATTCATCAATTACATGATGATATTTGGGTCATTGGTAATTCTATATGGAATCAATATGCACCCATAGTTTACATACGTTGTCTGAAAAATGATTCTTTGGGATATCCAACATCTGTAGATTTAATTGATAATAACCCAATCAAAGAACCAGCTTATAGGGGTACTAGTCTTCATATATCTGACCAAATAATTCTTTCATATGTGGCATGGGATCCTTGTTCTTTATTTTTTTATTTTTGGAGCCTGAGATAAAAATTGATCATGTATATTGACTCATCCTTATTCTAAATGAACAGGACAAGTTCACCACATGATGAAGCACTTGGGTGTATAACCCCTTTATCCAGATCCACTTATAACTTTTTTATTATCACCTCATGTCCGACAATGGCCATTTCTTATGGAGCCTTTGATATTTGAAAATATTTTGGTATAATCACTATTGAGATCTCAATGTCACATCTAGGGTGAAGACTTGTAAATTCTTCAGGATACACAATAGTGAATTAGTTTACAATGGACATGTCATCAATGATGATATTTTCTTTATTCTCAATCATTTAATCTAGATTTTTTTTCTTGAAATTCAATAACATTAATTCTTGAGATATTGGTAACAAATAATATTCATCTTTACATTTGAATAGGGTATATGTGTTAGGAGGTTTGCAATATGGAGGGTCATTTATTTCTATCAACAACATATGATGGATCTATATAAGGAAAGACAATGCATGTTCATAATTGCATAAAATTATCTAAATGTAGTATCATAATATTTTATAGTAAATTCTTCATTAAAATATTGATATGATATGGATTATATTCATTGAATGCAATAATTGACCCATTCATCGCTTTCACCAATAACTTAATATCAATGTTTTGGGGTTGTGTTTGATTTGTTTTACTGAACAGTAATGATATGAAATTATGTGTAAAACCATGAAAGATAAGCTAACATGCAACTATTTGATTTTTATTATAATCATTTACTTTGTCCAAAATTGTCTTGTCGATGATAATTTTATAACTACTAAACACTTAAAAGAGAAAATATGAACGTTAAAGGGATTACTCATAAATGATATGTATTCCTGAACCAATGAATTTATAAGTTTCAAAATAAGTTATCTATATAATATTTCTGAACATAAAATCTTATGCCCATTTTTTTCTCTTAGTAATGGATTATAAATAGATTATGAATTTAGAAAAGCATATCCCAAAGAGTTTCAAGCCAGGTGGGTATCAAGGCCTTTTTTCATGTAACGTATAATGATTATGTCTTTCTCAATGTGTATTTTTTGTTGTTATTACACCATTGTACATTTGTGAGAGATCCATACCCACTAAAAATATCTGGAACATGATTTATTTTATTGTAATCATATTATGATATATTTACCAACATTTAGGGATGTTTTCTTGTGTTTAGTCTTATATATAAGGATTTTACTATAGTTTTTAAATCATAAACCCCAAAATAACTAATTGTTTCTCAGATAACAACTATGAAAACAATTATTTTACTATAATATAATAAAATAATTATTACATAATGTTTTATATTATACAATTCTAAATTTTTATTAAGCCTAGTGTATTTGAAATTACTGATAATTTCCCTAACATGCTCCTAAAATTCAATCCTTCTTCGAGAACATCATGGGATAACTAAGGGATGTACATAAGGAAAGGGTTGACAAATAAATCCCAGTAAGGGAATAATAAAATAATAGAATAATTTAAATAAGTACATGTGATCCAAGAGGCATACAAATGTAACATGAGAGTGGTGAGATTCAAATTCTTGAATAACGAGGCATAATATGACATGATATCATAAAGGAAACATAAAAATGTGGAAACAATTTAAAACATGGAAACATAAACATAATTAAATTCTAACCACTAAGATAACATAACATAGTCTTATTATAATTGTATCTAAAAACCATATATATAATATCATGAGAGTAAAACATTATCCAATACATTAATGGGATATATAATTCTAGTCTCATCAGTTACATTAATATCATATACATGTATAAGCATGTCAAGTAAATCTTACAATGTATGGATGTATTTAATCAATTTTTATCCCAATGTTAACATTTTTGAGATACATACATGTAATGTCTCAATTAATGAAGGATATATACCTCTAGGTGAATAACTTTGATTGAAAATGGGAAAGGGTATTCATTATATAAAGGTATAGCATGGAAATTTGTAGGATTATTTAGAAAGCATAATGGGGGTACATAAAAGTTCATGGGAGGCTGAAATGAAAGTTAAAGGGGTGTATCATCACTTTTAAATAATATGAAAAATAATAGATGATTGAAAAAAAACCTAAAATGACATAAAATAAATATAATTTTGTCTGATCTCTCGATCCATTACGTTTCCATAAATGAGTGTTGGAGGTGTTTGAGGGAGATTCTGGGAGCATTTGGTCGATGTTAGATGTGTAGCAGATATTATAGCATCCCGTCTTTTTATAACATAACTTTTCATTCCATTACACGGAACTGAGGATCTTTAAGGTTTAGTGTCTTGGAAACCAGGAACATTGTAAATGAAAGAAAAAAAACATTCTTCTTAAACACTTGAAAGGCTTCTCCTCAAGTTTATCCTAGGTTCATTACTGCATCTCATAACCTGGGAACACACATCAAAATAAAGGGTGAGCAGAAGGCCCAGTAAGGGAAATAAGAGGAACATTTTACATGTGAGCTTGATATACTTCAATAATGACATGAAAAGAACTTTAAGGCATGAGAAAGAAATCATGAGGCATTTCATAATAAAAACAACATTTTTCATAACTTGATTATGTGGCTACATCATTTAACATAGACAATCATGAACGTATCACCAAGGTCCATCCCCAAGGTGTCATTTGAAAATTACCAAGGTTATTCACCAAGGTATCGTGAAAATTGTAATCTCTAGTGGTTACATCATTACCCAATGCATTGGAGCGCTATCAGGGCGCACCCTTAAATTTGCCTTTATTATCATGTGAGCCACATATATCATCATCAAAAATTTCATAAATAACCCACATAGCATAAAATAAATGGGTTTCATTTCATAATCATAACGTTTTAAAAACTGCTTTAAAGACATGATCTTTACGTCACCTTAAACCCACGGAAAGGGAAAGCGGGTCTCATGTATGTAAATACCAGAATTTAAAATGGAACATTTTGATATATATGTGAATACCCTTGTATAAATAAGAGCTTTGAGTATTCACTTTATAACAAAAAATAATTTTTGAGAAAAGAGAGAGGCATTTTGAGGGGAAAATTCTGCAGCATAACGGCTAAGTTTCGGGGTTTTAGAAAACATTGAAATAAGAGGGGACATGGGTCACCCACTCATAAATGATCCATAAAACAGTAGGGTGAAGGAATAAGAAGGACATATGGACATGGTGATGAAATTTTAGGGACATACCATTTGAAATGAAAAACATGGAAGAAAAAAAAAGTTTAGATTTCTCTTATGAAAATTCGGCAGCCTTACGGCGTCACTTAACTTCAAAAGAAAATGATTTGACAAGATCAAATAGGGTCCCTCATCATATGATAATAAGAGATCAGTATGATGGATATATAGATAATTCCCCAACATAAAAAAAAGGAACTTGAAAGAATTGACATGAAAGTAGAACTTCAAAACGAGAAGGGTGAAGAACCACTTAAAAATTCAGCAGCCTAACGGCACCACTTAAAACTTCAAAATACTGAATTGAAGCAATCAAATGGGGTCTCTCATCATATGAACATAAGAGTCCAGTATGATAGATATAGAGATCATACCCCAATATAACAAAAATGAACTTGAAATAATTGACATGAAAGTAGAACTTCAAAACGAGAAGGGTGAAGAACCACTTAAAAATTCGGCAGCCTAACGACGCCACTTAAAACATCAAAATACTGAATTGAAGCGATCAAATGGGGTCTCTCATCATATGAAAATAAGAGCACAGTATGATAGATATAGATATCATACCCCAATATAACAAAAAGGAACTTGAAATAATTGACATGAAAGTAGAACTTCAAAACGAGAAGGGTGAAGAACCACTTAAAAATTCAGCAGCCTAACGGCACCACTTAAAACTTCAAAATACTGAATTGAAGCGATCAAATGGGGTCTCTCATCATATGAACATAAGAGTCCAGTATGATAGATATAGAGATCATACCCCAATATAACAAAAAGGAACTTGAAATAATTGACATGAAAGTAGAACTTCAAAACGAGAAGGGTGAAGAACCACTTAAAAATTCGGCAGCCTAACGACGCCACTTAAAACATCGAAATACTGAATTGAAGCGATCAAATGGGGTCTCTCATCATATGAACATAAGAGTACAGTATGATAAATTTAGAGATCATACCCCAACATAATAAAAAGGAACATGAAAGACTTGAATGAAAATAGAACTTGAAAACGAGGAAGGTGAAAGAATCCCTTAAAAATTCGGCAGCCTAACGGCGCCACTTAAACATTCTTAAAACGAATTGATGAGAGCAAGGGGGGTCTCTCATCATATTAACATGAAATAGGCAGTAGGATGAATATAAAATAACATCCTCCAACATAAGAACATGGAGTATAAAAGAAATGACATAAAAGAGAATACTTGAAAAGAAAGAGAGAGGTCGGATCCCTTACCTTAAAATGTAACTCTTAAACCTCAAAGGTTAGGACCTTGAGGGCTTGGGGGCACCTTGGGAGGACTCCTTGGGAGGTAATGAGACCAGAAATTCGTTGGGAATGAGTGGGGAGTCGAATGGATGAGAGGAGGGCTTGGTATTTATAGGGAAAGTGAGGGGACAAGGCATTAATGGCCAAGGGACACCTCACATGTGCTTTTCTCAAACCCATGTGCTCTCCCTTGGCATTTATCATGGAGTTAGGCCACATGGGGCCCCCAAAACAATAATTCATCACCCTTGGCCGGCCAACCCTCAAAAGATCTCATGACATCATCATGACACCATTATGATGTCATTAAACATACCGAAACCCTAAAACTGTATTTTTACTATTCACTAAAAATTCAACCTTCTCAGAATAACCCCAAAATTTCACCTTAACCAAATATCAATGCTCTGATTTCAAAAATGAAATCCATTTTATAAAAATATTTTTCTAAATATTTTTAATTTAATTTTTAAATAAAAACACTATTCATCGAAAATTCACATTTTTCAGAAAAATCCCCAAAAATTACCATAACATAATATCGATGCTCTGAGTTCAAAAATGAAGTCATTTTTATAAAAATAATTTTCTAATTATTTTTAATTAAATTTTTAATTAAAAAACACTATTCACCCCGAAAAAACTAATATTTGAATAATAATTAATGAAACCGTTATTTAACTATTTTATTGAATCACATTACTTAATCAAGGTGCCTAGATTATTTTAAAACTTTCTTTAAGTGAGATTACTAATCCATTTGGTCATATTACTAATCCTAATCATAAAATCACTATTCATAATTTACTATTCATCACAAATCAAGTTGATCTTATTAGACTCTAAATTTCGTACTGAACATAATTGTAGAAGACCATTTTTCGAAAATCATTACACATTTTTAATTATTTAAGGTTTACACAACCATTTTTAAAATATCCTTTTTCTAAAATTCATCAAAAATATGCATACAATATTTATCCGGTCATTTGAAAATTCATAAACATCATCATAAGAAGAAATCCAAATTTTTATTTAAAAAAAAGATTACACAAGGCAATTACGGTCTCGTTACATAACCCCTTATAATACCAGCATAGGACCTAAGAGTAAGGTGTGCTAGGGTGATAGAATTTTGGGGCGGCTCAGTCAACATTGCCCGAGTAGTAATTTCTATCAGTTTGAACTTCTCGCGAAGGCGATTCCGTTCTAGCTTCACATGATGAAGTTCGGCTTGGATTTGGTCCAGAGCAAAGCCCAATGGTGCTACCTCCTTCCCAATCTCTATTAGATGGGCTTCGATCGGCCCAAGGCTACTAGGTGTGGCCATCAAATCTTCTTTCTATAATAATTAACCAGGATTACTTAAATTTAGAGACAATAATAAAAAGATTTTGTTCACGGTGGTCATATTGACCGATGGTCATATAACACTCAAAAACCAATGGTCTCATTTTATTTATAATCATGTTTATCAAATAAAATATTTTTTTTTGAGTATAAAAAATAACACATGAAATTAGGAAACAAGATTTATTCAAAATTCCGGGTCGTTACAATCTTCCCCCCTTAAGAAATTGCGTCCTCGCAATTTTTTTAAGTTGGGTTTTGAAATTTCATTGAAAGTCCCACATCGGAAAAAGAGTCAGTAACACCATTACTTTAAAAGAAAGAAAAGTAAGTACAAAGGCCACCCGAGTTAACCCACACTCGGGTTCCATGTAGGAAAACATGGACATGGAGGAAAAAAACAAAGGGTCAGTTCTGAGAGAGAGTGATAGAGAACATGATTAGGAGAAAGTTAGCCATGAGAAAATCCCAAACTTATGATGTGTGTAAACGGTCTTTGATTACCTAGTATGAAACGTAAACCAACAACATTTTTGTTTTACGTTTCTTTTCATAATTTTGAGGATTTCATTTACTACATAGAATAAAAACATAAGAAAATATACCTACCTTCAAGTATAGTTTCATCCTTTAATAAGTCCCTACCAACACTAATCTTTTCTCCAAATGATGAGAATTAAAAAACACTTGGTCTCATAAAAGCACAAGAATCATCTTCTATAGAATCACATAATCTACAAAAGATTAACTATCTATTTCTTCTATCTTTAAACATTATCCCAAAAACAGAAAGGTTAAGGTAAAACAACTCTTCAAAAAGAAAGAATCCCATAGGAATGGAAACTAATTTTAAATCTTCAATGTTCCATGGTAATACCCAAAGTTCATCATAGACCATTCCATAAATAACAGTCCTTAAAATTCCTCGAAATAAACCAAACTAAGATTGAAACCCAAATACAAAAAGGACTTGATAACATAGTCTTCCAAAATAAACTTCATTGTTCATCTCCAAACAACATCAACCACTCCTAACATCTTATAACAAAAATAGCTAACCTAAACATATTTTACCCAAGATAGGTTAGTCATTCCCATAAGTAACCTAAATTACTATAAGTTCACCTTAAATTCATTGATAAATCAAAATATAAATCAACCTTACTCCTCAATGAAAATACCGTAGTAATCTATTTACCTTGATCATATATGGTCCTCAAAATAGTGAACGTCTTCCAAAATAATAATCATCTTTTAATCCCCTAATCATCTCGGTCGTATTAATACGGAAATCATAGCATTTCCTATCACATTGGTTGTTGGGACATGTTCTTCCATTTCCCGCCATTAACTAAGAAAAGAAGCTATAATTAGGGGCTTAAATACATAGCCAATAATCATGCAAAGAAACTTAAAGCATCTAAGGATAACATGTTGAAGTAAAGTATACCCTAACTTGTGATCCCCTAGGTTCCCTTCTAGGTTATCCATGATCATATATTCTTATGTAAACCTTTATTTTATTTTATCTTTGTTCCTTTAACAATGGTTCATACTAAGCTTATGAATTTACCAAAGCATATCCCCCGGGAGTGTCGTAACCAAGAGTGCAGCAAGGCCCGTTGTCATGTACCAGTTCCCGTTCGAGTCTAGCTCAAAGCGGTGTTTTCGGGTTTTACCCCTATGTACATCTGTGCCAGAGCCACCTCTACCTGCTCGTATCCAGACAGGGATGTATTTGCTTGGCAACCCCTTACTCAATACTCACCAAAATACCAGGAAGATTTCCTATATTAAACTTTTCTATAGGGTTCCTCTTAGAGTTTTCATATCCTAATTTCCACAAATAACTAAACCATCCTTTGATACCAACTATAGCATCCCGTCTTTTTATAACATAACTTTTCATTCCATTACACGGAACTGAGGATCTTTAAGGTTTAGTGTCTTGGAAACCAGGAACATAGTAAATGAAAGAAAAAAAACATTCTTCTTAAACACTTGAAAGGCTTCTCCTCAAGTTCATCCTAGGTTCATTACTGCATCTCATAACCTGGGAACACACATCAAAATAAAGGGTGAGCAGAAGGCCCAGTAAGGGAAATAAGAGGAACATTTTACATGTGAGCTTGATATACTTCAATAATGACATGAAAAGAACTTTAAGGCATGAGAAAGAAATCATGAGGCATTTCATAATAAAAACAACATTTTTCATAACTTGAATATGTGGATACATCATTTAACATAGACAATCATGAACGTATCACCAAGGTCCATCCCCAAGGTGTCATTTGAAAATTACCAAGGTTATTCACCAAGGTATCGTGAAAATTGTAATCTCTAGTGGTTACATCATTACCCAATGCATTGGAGCGCTATTAGGGAGCACCCTTAAATTTGCCTTTATTATCATGTGAGCCACATATATCATCATCAAAAATTTCATAAATAACCCACATAGCATAAAATAAATGGGTTTCATTTCATAATCATAACGTTTTAAAAACTGCTTTAAAGACATGATCTTTACGTCACCTTAAACCCACGGAAAGGGAAAGCGGGTCTCATGTATGTAAATCCCAGAATTTAAAATGGAACATTTTGATATATATGTGAATACCCTTGTATAAATAAGAGCTTTTAGTATTCACTTTATAACATAAAATAATTTTTGAGAAAAGAGAGAGGCATTTTGAGGGGAAAATTCTGCAGCATAACGGCTAAGTTTCGGGGTTTTAGAAAACATTGAAATAAGAGGGGACATGGGTCACCCACTCATAAATGATCCATAAAACAGTAGGGTGAAGGAATAAGAAGGCCATATGGACATGGTAATGAAATTTGAGGGACATACCATTTGAAATGAAAAGCATGGAAGAAAAAAAAAGTTTAGATTTCTCTTATGAAAATTCGGCAGCCTTACGGCGTCACTTAACTTCAAAAGAAAATGATTTGACAAGATCAAATAGGGTCCCTCATCATATGATAATAATAGATCAGTATGATGGATATATAGATAATTCCCCAACATAAAAAAAAGGAACTTGAAAGAATTGACATGAAAGTAGAACTTCAAAACGAGAAGGGTGAAGAACCACTTAAAAATTCAGCAGCCTAACGGCACCACTTAAAACTTCAAAATACTGAATTGAAGCGATCAAATGGGGTCTCTCATCATATGAACATAAGAGTCCAGTATGATAGATATAGATATCATACCCCAATATAACAAAAAGGAACTTGAAATAATTGACATGAAAGTAGAACTTCAAAACGAGAAGGGTGAAGAACCACTTAAAAATTCGGCAGCCTAACGACGCCACTTAAAACATCAAAATACTGAATTGAAGCGATCAAATGGGGTCTCTCATCATATGAAAATAAGAGTCCAGTATGATAGATATAGATATCATACCCCAATATAACAAAAAGGAACTTGAAATAATTGACATGAAAGTAGAACTTCAAAACGAGAAGGGTGAAGAACCACTTAAAAATTCAGCAGCCTAACGGCACCACTTAAAACTTCAAAATACTGAATTGAAGCGATCAAATGGGGTCTCTCATCATATGAACATAAGAGTCCAGTATGATAGATATAGAGATCATACCCCAATATAACAAAAAGGAACTTGAAATAATTGACATGAAAGTAGAACTTCAAAACGAGAAGGGTGAAGAACCACTTAAAAATTCGGCAGCCTAACGACGCCACTTAAAACATCAAAATACTGAATTGAAGCAATCAAATGGGGTCTCTCATCATATGAACATAAGAGTCCAGTATGATAAATTTAGAGATCATACCCCAACATAATAAAAAGGAACATGAAAGACTTGAATGAAAATAGAACTTGAAAACGAGGAAGGTGAAAGAATCCCTTAAAAATTCGGCAGCCTAACGGCGCCACTTAAACATTCTTAAAACGAATTGATGAGAGCAAGGGGGGTCTCTCATCATATGAACATGAAATAGGCAGTAGGATGAATATAAAATAACATCCTCCAACATAAGAACATGGAGTATAAAAGAAATGACATAAAAGAGATTACTCGAAAAGAAAGAGAGAGGTCGGATCCCTTGCCTTAAAATGTAACTCTTAAACCTCAAAGGTTAGGACCTTGAGGGCTTGGGGGAACCTTGGGAGGACTCCTTGGGAGGTAATGAGACCAGAAATTCGTTGGGAATGAGTGGGGAGTCGAATGGATGAGAGGAGGGCTTGGTATTTATAGGGAAAGTGAGGGGACAAGGCATTAATGGCCAAGGGACACCTCACATGTGCTTTTCTCAAACCCATGTGCTCTCCCTTGGCATTTATCATGGAGTTAGGCCACATGGGGCCCCCAAAAAATAATTCATCACCCTTGGCCGGCCAACCCTCAAAATATCTCATGACATCATCATGACACCATTATGATGTCATTAAACATACCGAAACCCTAAAACTGTATTTTTACTATTCACTAAAAATTCAACCTTCTCAGAATAATCCCAAAATTTCACCTTAACCAAATATCAATGCTCTGATTTCAAAAATGAAATCCATTTTATAAAAATAATTTTCTAAATATTTTTAATTTAATTTTTAAATAAAAACACTATTCATCGAAAATTCACATTTTTCAGAAAAATCCCCAAAAATTACCATAACATAATATCGATGCTCTGAGTTCAAAAATGAAGTCATTTTTATAAAAATAATTTTCTAATTATTTTTAATTAAATTTTTAATTAAAAAACACTATTCACCCCGAAAAAACTAATACTTGAATAATAATTAATGAAACCGTTATTTAACTATTTTATTGAATCACATTACTTAATCAAGGTGCCGAGATTATTTTAAAACTTTCTTTAAGTGAGATTACTAATCCATTTGGTCATATTACTAATCCTAATCATAAAATCACTATTCATAATTTACTATTCATCAAAAATCAAGTTGATCTTATTAGACTCTAAATTTCGTACTGAACATAATTGTAGAAGACCATTTTTCGAAAATCATTACACATTTTTAATTATTTAAGGTTTACACAACCATTTTTAAAATATCCTTTTTCTAAAATTCATCAAAAATATGCATACAATATTTATCCGGTCATTTGAAAATTCATAAACATCATCATAAGAAGAAATCCAAATTTTTATTTAAAAAAAAGATTACACAAGGCAATTACGGTCTCGTTACATAACCCCTTATAATACCAGCATAGGACCTAAGAGTAAGGTGTGCTAGGGTGATAGAATTTTGGGGCGGCTCAGTCAACATTGCCCGAGTAGTAATTTCTATCAGTTTGAACTTCTCGCGAAGGCGATTCCGTTCTAGCTTCACATGATGAAGTTCGGCTTGGATTTGGTCCAGAGCAAAGCCCAATTGTGCTACCTCCTTCCCAATCTCTGTTAGATGGGCTTCGATCGGCCCAAGGCTACTAGGTGTGGCCATCAAATCTTCTTTCTATAATAATTAACCAGGATTACTTAAATTTAGAGACAATAATAAAAAGATTTTGTTCACGGTGGTCATATTGACCGATGGTCATATAACACTCAAAAACCAATGGTCTCATTTTATTTATAATCATGTTTATCAAATAAAATATTTTTTTTTTGAGTATAAAAAATAACACATGAAATTAGGAAACAAGATTTATTCAAAATTTCGGGTCGTTACAGATATTCTATAGGAAATACACATGGTGTAACTATATTACATAATGTGAAAGTAAGTTTCATGGCTTTTCTAGGCTCAGTTATTTCCATTTAGTTTTTTAGTTCCAAATATTAAAAGGTGATGTGTTTTTAAATATTCCTCGAATCTTTATATTACACAATGTTTAAGGGGATTACACATCATTTAATTCCACAATGTTATATATTTTTTGTTTATATCCACATGGAGTATTTCTCAAAATCTACCGTAGTGGATATCCGCTCATTCTAGGCATCCAATGATGTTCTCCATCCTCGTTTTGATATTCTTTTCTATAGGTATTGATCATTGGGCTCTCATATTCGATATGTATTATGTTATCCTCATGTTCTCTATTCAATCCATCCGTTATTATTTTGTGCTCCACTATAGTGTTGTATCATTCTTTTGGGGGTGAATTTAGGTTTCCTTTTTATGGATCCTTGGTGCGGTATAGGTTGATCTGTGATTTTCATGGTATGGTTATGGTTCGAATGTGTTATTCTTTCCCCTGTGGTGTGCAGCGAGTTGGAAATCTTCTTTGAGGTAGGGATTTACTTTTTTTTCTCTACTTATTGTGTACCATGTGGGAGGGGATCAATATTTTTACCTATGGGTTATGCCTATACTATCTTAATATAAGATAAGTGATTTTTCAATTTTATTTAATGGGGCATGGGGTGTTTTATTTTCATCATTTTATAGCTTTGAAATTATTTGTGATGTTATGAATTGTACAATCCTGATTCCTCATTGAAAATTGTGGTAGTTGTGTGCATTGTTTGCATTGGATATATGTGGTATGATTTTTTCTTAGGTTTTGATTATTGTCATATCAACTTGAATTGAAATTGGTTAATTAATAACACTTGGATAATGAAATGTTTTCTACAAGATTTTCTATTTGTGAAAAAACCCATAAATTAATTTGGAATGTTATAAAAAATTATAAATCTATAAGTGGATATTTATTTGTTTTTATGTGTGTTTATGCATGTGGGATGGAAATTTGTGGTTTGGGTGTGGGGAAATATGTGTTTTTTTGTCGTGCTTAGTGGAGGTATGGTGATGGCCTAATAGGGATGTCGATCCATTTGTGATACTTTTTTCTCGTGTTCTAGATTCCCAAATAGTAGTGTAATGAATAAATAAATTTTTAATAGTAATATAAATTGCATGGGTTGTTATGGTTAATGGGATGAAAATTTTTCAATTGAATATTTAATTATGGTTATTTTTGTTAAAGGTGTTTGATGATAAATAAATAAATTAATAGTTACTAAATATGGAGGAAATGAGAAGTCACTTATTAGGGCTCTTCACCCATTAAAATTAAAATTACAATTACTAATACATTCATTTAAAGGTGTAATAAAATGTGATGATGCTGTGAGTATGTTGTTTTTTTGATAACCCAGAGGATGCCCTTCAGTTTTCGATAATACATGTATATAATTTTATTTACCTTATGATTTTTTATGAACTCCACCAATTTTGAGAAATAATTTTTGAAGACCCTTATAGCTATGTGGGTGGTGTCTTTCTCAAAATCCCGGTGGGAATATGGATGGATATCCACCCACTCTTCCTTCCCCCCCTCTTACAGGAGATAATGGCCCATGCTTATTTTGTAGAGTTGTGATGTGGTGTCCCAAGTGTCTTCCAGATGAGTTGTGATGTGGTTTTCCATGTGTCTTGAGGATGTTTTTTTATGTGCTTTCCCATGTGTTTATAGTATGACATGTAACGATATGTCATCTGATGTGTGTCCTCGGTGTGTATGGGAGAGATTTTTTGTGGTGTGTGTCCCCGGTGATTGTGGGAGGGATGTGTTCTGGTGGGTGGCCCATTTGTGTGTTGGTGGGATGTTTTGGGATGTGTGTCATAGGTTTCTATCAGTGGTATATTCTCTAGTGTGTGTCCAACATTTGTACCAATAGGATGTGTTGTGATATATTCAGAAGAGGTGGGAGTTCCAGGACATCTTTTTATGGCATGCGAGAGAGGATAATCAGTGGGAACGTGGTGAGGGTTACCCTATCATCGATGTGATTCAAATTAAATTATATCACTTGTCATGCGTTATTTGGTGATAATGCTTTGCTAACATTGGGATGTTTAAGGTACATGTTAGGTTTTTTTGGATCTGTTGTTTTCTCACAGGAGAATTGGTATGCTTCCTTAACATCTGTAAAATAGCATTTATCTTTTCATATTGAGTATAATCAAATGATCATCCTACATATAGAATAACATATTTAGGTTTATAGGGGGACTATATGGACTATTTTTGAAATTACTGGTCCATATCCTTAATATTTTCAGTTTCACTACATTAACGTTACTTTGGAGTATTTACTTTGGATACTTCTATCTGTATGTGTTCTATTTACACATGCATGTGGGATAGTATTTGGATTTATATTTTATATTATATATTGAGTTTTTTGTTTTTGATTCATCTTATATATCAATTTTATATTATTATAGAGGTTAATTTCTCCCATACAAGATATTTTTATACCCTCAATGTAAGTCGCCAACCCAGGGCCTACTGGGGGCAGGACTCGAGGGTCATTATCTCCATTTCTTCCATGATAATCTAGGAGTAGTATCCTTGGAGTTACAATGTCATGAACAAGTAGAATCATAGGTGGTGGTTCGTAGAAATTATTGATTTTGAAGGGAGGAACAATTATGATATCATGTGTTGGTTGGGAAACAGTGTTAAATGATATTGGTTCATGACCTGCGCTACGGAAGACCAGCTGGGACATAGGATTTTAGGGGGCCCTTGGATCTGATTCAAGGAAACTGATCCTACATATGAACCAATTTAGGATACACCATTTGAAGGGTAGATACCTACAAGAGGTACATGTATCATTATTAATTATTTTCAGGTTTTAATTGGTTAGTTTTGGGAAATTTAAAAGGGAGAAAATTAATTAAATCTATCAAAGTTAATTATGATATATCTTCATGAGAATCCATTCTATCAGTAATTGGAAGTTTGTATTTTTCATTTTCTCTATTGATCAGGTTCATTGATCACGTGTGGCTCCAGATGTTGAGGTTCAGTAGGATAATCTGGTTGATCTTATTAGGGCTGATTCGGTTAAGGAGGGTGATTAGTGGTAGAGGATGTTGCGTGCATTCCTACAGTAGGTTTTGGGGAAGTATGAGGGATGTTTTTTAAACATGGAGATAGAGATATGGATAGAGGATATCGAGATTTCTTTTAATTTAGTCCATGTATCGTAGGAGTATTGGGTCCCATTTCAAGTTAGTTAGATGTGGGGAGCTATGCATTATTGGTGGATGATATATCTGGGAGAGTGAAAGGATGAAAATGTTTTATGGATTGAGATCTAGAAGTAGTTTCATGCAGCGTTCCTTTTGTCAACTATGATGGTAGTTAGGATGTGGGATCTTCTATCTCTTCAGTTTGGGTGCGTGTTAGTGTATGATTTGAGAATCAATTTCAAGGACCTTCCTGCATATTTCCCATATCTTTTTCAAGACAAGGAGTATCACATTAGGCATTATGAGGAGGCAGTCTATCCTTATATCTAGTCTAAAGTTACTAAATTGTCATTTTCAATGTACCTATATGTTCATAAGAAGATCTATGTGATTGATATAATGTACACATGGGGAGTTTTTCCAAAATAAGGGAACCAATAGGGTTCCTTCAGGGGGAGAATAGTGAGTAGTATGTCATAAGAACCAGGATAATCGTGGTTTCGACTAGTCAGGAGTTGACCTCGACAACTTCCCCTTTGACCATATGGTTTTTATACACATCTGGTAGGGTTAGGAATGTTTTGTTTCTTACCTGGGGTTCTCTAACATCTTCAATACCAGTTCCTAGTGGCTGTTCGAGCATAGTTTGGTAGAGGTGGACAAGTTCTGCACCTGACCCATCAACAATTTCCATGGAGGCCATTTTAGCAGCAAGGGTAGTAGGCTTATGCTCTACTGAGGGGAGATAGAGTAGGTATAGGTTGAACTCAATAAATTCCTTATTTTTAGGAACCATAACCTAAGAATGGTCGTGGAGTTGGTCATTATTAGGTAGGTAGAGGAAATGGGAGTGGTTAGTTGCACACAGTGGGGGAAGTAGTTCTAGCGGGGACATAGATCTTCTGTGGTATGGGCTATTTTTTATTACTCTTATATGTTACTTGTTTGATTCCAGATATTCACACTCCTTTATTTCACCCATTCTATCCCCTTCTAGGGGAAAAGATGTAGAATGGTCTCCCATATCCCAGGTGTTGACTACACTAGTTGGAATCCGGGTCAGCTTGTTTGATGTGTGTCGGGGGTGTAGAATGATGATGGGGCTTCATCAGTCCCATGGGGATATTTTATTTATAAATAGGTATTCATATGATTTCATACATGGTATCAATTGATTTATTTTATAGGTGTTCTAATATACTACTTCTAGAAGAGAGTCATGTTTTTAAATGTTGATGGTCAGCGTGTGGTCTTCTTCAGTGAGTGGAGTTTTCTAGTGGGTAGTCGGTGTGTGGAGCCCCTTCATTCCTTGTTGGCTCATTTCTTAGTGAAATAAGAAGACGTGGAGATGGTAGAGGTTCCTAGGGTTTTTGGGGAGTTCCTAGATGTTTTTTCTAAGGAGATTTTGATGTTACAACCTCGATAAAATGTTGCATTTGGGATAGACATACAGCCTGATTCATATCTTATTTTGATTTCTTTATATAATATGGAAATTTTTATGTTGCAGTTGTTCAGGATTTAGATATATGAATCGATGAAGAAGGGTGTTATCAATCTATTTTTTCATCATGGGGTTCTCCAATGATCTTCTCCAAGAAGGCATATGGTAGGCTTAGGTTGTGTATAGACTATGGGAGGTTGAATGTAGTGAATATCAGAAATTGTTTCCCTATTCCAATGATAGATGATCTTTTCAACTAGCTGAGAGTGCTGAGTTTTTTTACATAGATTGAACTATGGTATGGATATCAAAAGTTGAGGGTGAAGAAGGGTTATATCTCATAGACTACCTTTAGATGTATGTATGATCACCTTGAGTTTATAGTCAATCCATTCTATGTTATGAATGCACCAGATGTGTTCAGGGGAATTCTGAACACTATGTTTTGTGAGATCAAAGATCGATTCATCATTTTTTTCATCAATGATATCTTGATCTACTTGAATTACGAGGAGGATTATGTCGAGCATCTCTGAGTTGTCTTGAGGGTTCTTCGGGACCACTTTCTATATATAATGTTATCCAACTATATTTTTTTGGATACAAGATGCTCATTTCCTTTGGCATATAGGGTATCAACTATCAGTTTAAGTAAACCCATTGAAGGTTGAAACATTTGACTCTTGAGATTCACTAAAGAACAAGGCTGGGGATCATAGTTTCTTTTTAATCATAAGTTTTTATCGAATAATTTTACCTAATTTATCTCATTTTTTATTCCCATTTAATTCCTTGACTAAGAAGGGCCAAGATTTTTTGTGGAGTGATCAGTTCCAGTTAAGATTTATTTACCTAAAGGGGACATTGGTTAGTGCTCCATTTATATGGATGCTCGAGTAAGAGGTGATGTTCTAGGTGTTTTCTGATTCTTACAATCTGGTATTAGTGTGGATCTTCATTTAACATAAGCGAGAAATATCATATGGGTATAAGTAGCTAAATCCCCACGATCAGATAAATGTTACTCATGATGTAGATCTAGTGGCAGTTGTGTTTATGCTGATGTAGAGGAATCATTACCTCATTGGGAATTTCTATGTGGTCTTCATGGATCAAAAGAGTTTGAGGTATATATTTTCCCAATGTGACATGAATCTATAATAGAGGAGGTGGATGGATCTCTTTTAAGACAATGATTCTTAGATCTCCTACACCTCAGAAAAAATAATGTCATGGCTAATTCTTTGAGAGGAAATTCATACAGGGATTTTGTTCAAAAATCGTTGGATTCTTGGATATCAGTGGATGATATGGAATCCTTGCACATAGATAAAAGTGTGTATGGTGGTAGAGGTTTTTGTATTAGATTATTGTATAAGCTTCTCTGATGTAGTTGGTGGAGGAGTCTTAATGGGTAGACTTAGAGGAATAGGTGATACACGATCGTGTTGGCCAGGGTGATGCTATAGAGGGATGTGCAGATGATGGTTGGAACGGATTGTTGTTTCTTGAAAGGCTATTTATTCTGGTTGAAATGTGACAGCGAGTTCTTCTTATGTTTTATAGATCACCATTGGAATTACTCCCCAGATTTTTCAAGATGTATTGTGGCCTGAGCGAATACTTTTGGTGGACTGGAATGAAATGGATATTTGTAGAGTTGGTGGCTTGGTGTCTAGTTTTTCAGTATCTAAAGGACTAGAAACATGTATCAGGTGGTTTTTTGAATCTATTGGATGTTCTTGAGTGTAAATGAGATGACATATTGATGGATTGTTTCATTATATTGACCAGATATATGGATCGTTATGATGCTATCTCGGTATTTGTGGGTATGTTAAAAAAATCGACCATCTGCATAGTGATCAAGGAGTCATACACATTTATTCCATAACTATGAGTTATGTGGATGAGGTGGTGGGGTTGCATCTATTTTCAAGGTCCATTTTCTTGGATCAGGACACAATTTTTACCGTACGAATCATGAGGGGATTGCAGTGGGCTTTTGGCACTCAGTTATTCCTCAGTGATGATTTTCACCCCCAAATAAAAGGGTAGTTGTAATGGACTATCCAAACATTGGAGGATATGTTGTGGCCATGTGATTTTGGATTTGGTGGGTCTTGGGTATGAAAAAAACCATTGGTAGAGTTTTCTTATAATAATATCTATCGCTCTTCCATTGGAATGGTTCTGTTGGAAGCTTTAAATGGGAGACTATGTCATTCTCCATTGTACTAGAGAGAGTTTACGGAGATTGTTATTCTTGGTACTCATGTGTTGTAGAGCATGATAGACAATGTTAAGCTGGTTTGTGAGAGGATGAAAGTATCATAGGACTGGAAAAAGTATTATACAGATCGTAGGAGGTGGCCCTTGTAGTTTGAGGTTGAGATAACGAGTTCTTGAATGTTTCCCTTCGATGTGTGAATCCATGGTTTGGAAGATGGATTGAGCTTTATCCTAGGTTTTTTGGTCCCTGTGATATTCTTGACCGAGTTGGTTAAGTGGAATATCAGTTGGTGTGGACACGATGGTTGGAGAGGTTCCACAATGTCTTCCACATCTCTCAGTTTCATTAGTATATTCATAATGACTCCCATGTACATGACTGGGAAGATATGGAAATAAAGTAAACACGAAGTTCATAGGGTATTTAGTGGACATCCAAGACCATCAATAGAAGTATCTATTTGGATAGACCATTCACATGGTTCATATATTATATAGGAATGGCGGCCTAGAGGAGTGTACTTAGGGGAAGGAGATACAGATTCCTTCCTAGTTCATAGAGTTTTTTCAAATCATGATTTTTTTTGTTTATATTTTTGACATGATTTTTGAACCATGTTTTATGAGATAATCTATTTTAATTGGTTTTTAATGTTTATGGTAGAATGTGTGATAAATTTCTGACATATAAAAAAGAAGAGGTCATGAATCCTAATCAAGACACAATAACTATGTTTTGATTAAACCCATATGGATGAGTCAATGCCACCCAGAGAATATAGTATCATGAAATGGCGGATGAAATTACTTGATTCATGTGTTCAGGATGGTTTTTTGAGTTGGTTTTGTAGTGGTGGTGTGGAATTGTGGTAGTGTGAGACAATATGGTTTGTAGTTGTGGTTTCGTGGTGATGAGATTGTGCGGGATATTTGTGGTCATTTGGTTTGGGGTGTTTTGATGGTGTTAGCGTTTGAGGTATGAATAAATCCTTAAAAGGTGTTTCAGAGAGTGGGTGATTGGACCCATTTATCATGAGGGCTTGGTTTTGGATTCTTGATGATGATAATTTTTTGAGAGGTATCTCATTATAGGTTTGTTCCCTCCACATATTTTACATTTCTCGTCCTAAGTACTGGAGGTTTTTGGTGATGGTACTAAGAGTTTTTGGTGGAATCCGAAGGTGTAGTAGAACTCTTGTAGGAAATACACGACTTATAAGTGTATTACCTGACATGAAAGTTGGTTTCACAAATTTTCTAGTTTGGATTCATGATGTAATATTTTTTGGGGTTAAAAAACAAAAAGACAAAAAATATTTTTGTGGAACTTGGAATCCTGGGATTACATGATGTTAAAGTAGAATACAAATCATGTAATTCCTTGATGTTTTATTTTTTAAAAGGTATTAATATAATTACATTATTTTCTAAAATTGAAGGTAGTGTCTCCTCACTCATTGGATGAGTTTTATGACCTTTTTACTTTGTGATTGTATATTCCCTTCAAAGAGGATTGATCCTTAGGCTACCATATCTGATCTATAGAGACATATCCTCTTATTCTTATCTTATTTATTTATTTATTATTCATGGTTCTCCAATAGTTGTGTTCCATTGGATTAGGGTGATTTTGGGTGTTATTTTAATGGATCCTTAGTTTGGTATAGGTTGATCCATGGTTCTGATGGTGCGGTTTTGGTTTGGGTGTGTTATAATTTTTTCTGCAGTGTATATAAAGTTGGAAATATTCATTGAGGAAGGGATTCCATAATTTATCTTTATTGTGTGTCCTGTGGGAGGGGTTTACATTTTTACCTATGGTTTATGGTTATGTGGGATTGATAAAAGGAAAATAATTGTTTAGCTAAATTTAAAGGGGAATGCGGGGTTTCATTTTCATGATTTTAGATATTTTATATTATTTTTGGTGTAGTGAAATGAATGGTATTGATTCCATGCATGAAATTATGGACATTGGGGACTTTTTTTGCAACATATATATGTTCTATGATTTTTACTTTGGATGTGATTGGTGTGATATAACCCTAAATGGAATTTGTATAATTACATAAAGTTGGCTACTGAAATGGTTTCCTTAGTATATTTATTTTTCTGATAACACCTTTAAATGAATGTGGAATGTGAATAATCCCAATTATAAATATGTAAATAGATCTTGATGTGTTGTGTTGTGTGGTTTTGTTTATGGGATGCTGATGTATGGTTGGGGTGTCAGGGGATATGTTCATTTTTGGTCGTGAACTAGGGAGATAAAGTGATGTTATGATGGGTATGTTAAGCCATTTTTGATATGTGGTTACCTTTTTCAAGAATAATGATTTTTGGTGTAATAAATACATGAATGTTTAATAATATTTGAAATTACATGGTTTTGTTTGGTTAATGGGATGAAATTTTTTCAATGGTATATTTAATGATGGGTTGTCTGATTAAACGTGGTTGATGTTAAATAATGAAATTAATTGGTTTAAAATGTGGAGGAAATGTGAATCCAATTATTAGGGATCTTCATGTTATGAAGTGACTATTGTAGACTCTAATAAATTCATTTAGAGGTGGAAGTTAAGGTGATGCTGTTTTGAGTTGGTTATTTGTTTGAGATCACTCGGGCTGGGCTTTAATGTTTAATACTATATATATAGTTGAATCTCTGTTGTGATTTATATAGAAACACCACCCACATTGAGCATTATGTTTCAACCACCTGCATAGTGATGTGGGGTGTATCTTCCCTAACATCTTGGTCAGAGGATAGATGGTTGACCACAATCTCTTCCCTTCTCCCTCATCAAGGTGATGATGGCCCATAATTATTCCAGCATGTTTTGATGTGGTGTCTCAGGTGTCATCGTGATGAGTTGTAAAGTGGTGTCCCATATGAGTTGTATGTTCTTTCCCATGTGTCTTATAGATTAGATGGGATGTGACGTAGAGTGTGTCCCAAGTGTGTTCATGAAAGATGTTGTGTGTGGTGTAGGCCAAGTGTGTCCGGGTAGGATGTTCTATGCTTTTGGTCCCATGTGTATGGGGGTGTCATGTGTTCCGGTGAGTGGCCTTGATGTGTGTGGGTGGGATGTGATGTGGTTTTTGGCCCAGGGGTGTGCAGTCAAGATGTACTGTGGTATATTTGGAAGTGGTGGGAGCACAATGATGCCTTCCATTGGGGTTTTAGAGTGGATAATCAGTGGTAAAGTGGTGTGGGGAACTCTATCATCTATATTCATCACTTTATATTATATCACCTGTCTTGATTTATTTTGTGAGATTTTATTGGTGAGGTAGGGAGAGTTAGTTTACCTATTAGGTGTTGTTTGGTTCTGTTGTTTTCTCAAAGGACCATTAGTATGATTATTTCACATATGCACGAGAGACATGAGATTTTCCTTATGAGTATACTTGTATTGTCACCCAACATATATAAAACGGTTTTCTGGTTTCTAGGGGGATAGTGTAGACTGTGATGGACATTACTAGTTCAGACCCTTGACAGTTATTGTTCTGCTACACTAGCCTTAATTTAGGGTATTTAATTTAAAGACATTTATCTATATCATTTTAATTTACAAAAGTCTGTGGGATGGTTTTGGACTTCTCTTTTATATTATGTCTTGGAGTAATTTTTTGATGATTCATCCTATCTCCCAATATTGTGTTATTATAGAGGGAAATGCCACACATACAAGAGATTTTCATCCCCTCGGTGCTAGTCACCCACCCAAGGCCTAGAGGGGGAGGGACTCATGGTTCATATCTCCCATTATTTATTGCCATCCCAAGAGGGGTATCCTTAGAGTGATGGGATCATGAAAATAAATAATAGTTAATTGAGTGGTATAATTAAAAGAAGGTTCTTTAATAAGTAGGATGCAAAGAGGATCCCTTACCTTGAATGGTAACTTTTAAAAGCATTGTCTGATATTATTAAGTTAGTAAGGGAACATTGGATGTACTATTGAGATTAATGGTAAGATTAATATCATGATAAAATTTTTCTCGTGAATATTAACTAGATTTTGGGTTGTCTTTAAGGAGAGATATTGGAGAATTATATATTAATTTCAAGGCTTAGGTTTTGGAATCTATATGATAATGCAATCAAAAATGCAATCATTCCCATGAATTATTCCCATAGATTGTATAAAAGCGATGTTTTTTAATAATTTTACAATATTAATAATTGATATCATAAAAAATACCATTAGTGATGTGTAAGTGAGTCATGTTTATAATGGATTGAGTTTGAAACCATAAAATATAATATTGGTTTTGGAGGATTCATTATGTGTTTACAAAATAAATAGAAAAATATAAAAAAAATTAATTTAAATTATAAACATTTTTTTGGTCATGGATACATTTAATGGAATATATTACATATTTTTTGAGTCATTATTACAGCATAATATATATCATATATTTATATCGTGTATTATTATTTTACCTAAAAATTAAATTATCTTATAAAATTATAAAAAATCATGTTTGTATAAATTTTATGAGTTTATTTTGATAATAATATATATTTTTTCAAAATTGTTTTTTAATATAATAGTTTACACATTAAAATCAAAATACCAATTTATTGGAAAATAATGGCTTTTTTGCAATAACATATTTTTGACCATTATAATAATTAAATGTCACATTATTAAATTGTGTTATCATATATATTTAATATATATTATTTAATCACAATATTTTATTAGAATATAATTTATTTATAAAAATATTATATTTATCAAAAATGGTATCTTGGTTGAAACTATATGTTTATAAAAAAAATACAATTTCTGTTTCCAGATAACAGAATCTAATTTTCCCAAAACTCATTATTTGATCATTTAAAAGTTAATATTAATAAAGAATAATTATAATCATTGTTTAATTAAATAAAAATAATAAAATTCATACAATTATGGTCTGAAAACAAATCTCTTTATTACCCTAGTGAATTCCCTAAGGGTGAGGTGTGAGATTGTGAATTTTCTCGAGGTGGTTCGGTGTATATTGATTGGTCTGTGATACTGATGATCTTGAAATTGTCCCGTAAATTATTTTGTAGATTCATTAGTTTGGTGAATTTAATCATGGGATTTATTGGGGTAATGTACCATTGATTCAATCTCCATTGGAAGATCTAATAAATGTGCTTCATAGGGCATGTCCCTACTACACATTTCATTCAATTCTTTTATATGTGTCAATTGTTATTTCACATTACACATTATATATACTTCAAATATGATCATTATTAAATGACTATAATATTAGTGGTTATGATAATTGACAAGACATTAAATCTAAAAGGGATAATGTTCTAGAACAACTATAATAATGAATATGTTTTATATAACATCATTACGTGATAATACATTTATTTATTAAAAAATTTGGAATTCCATTTATAAAACTATGGGTCATTATAGTGGATAAAAAATATTTTTAAAGGAAGGAAATCAATTGTAATATTTCAATATATCATTTTTTAATACCCCAAACATAAAAAAAAGGAAACTAAATTTTTAAAAGAGGATAAGAGAATGAATAATGATACATGGGTTCTAAATATAATGGAGGTCATTGATAGAAATTGATAAAATACACATTACAAGAAAAATAATTTTTAAAATTAATGATAATTAGTCATATAAGTGTCATAATTTAGTAAGAAACAAATTAATTAAGGATGTAGATTTGATTAATAAGTTTCATTTTCCTTATATACAAAGATAATGTTCAATAAATGATATTCAGGTGAATGAACAAAATCATAGGTGAATGATTTTTATGATAAAACATTATAAATCAAAAAACTAAGATTTAAGCTATTAATATCATTAATAGATTAATAAATGTTTTAATAAAATATACTGAAAATATATCATACCCCTGAATAAAACATAATTTAGGATAAGATAAGTAAAATAGACAGCACATACATCTTTTAAATTAATTTTTATTACAAACAAAACCCATTTCACAGAAATCTAATTGTGATGAAACACCCTTGAAAAAATTCATAACTTGCACTAAAATATTCAAATCTCATGTATAAATAAACTAATATATTAATAAAATATTTGATAAATTTATTCAGATATAAAACCATTCATATAATGTATTTATAATTATTCTCTATAATTATATTAGTTACTTATTTTCTACATTCAATATCTGATATGTGTTTTAAATATAATTTTGAACTATTTTTGTAATATAAGTGTTGTTCTTAATTATTATCATAAATTTAATAATTATAACATAATAAAAGGTACTGTATTTATTTATGATAGTTTATAGAGTTATTATTTCATCTGATTTTATTTTTAGTTATGGTTCTCATATATGAAATTGATAATAAGTATGTTTCGATGATTTTTAACAAATGAGTAGTAGAATGTTAATTAATGTGTTTAATATTAAATATACCATTTAAAAATAAAATTCTATATATATAATTTATCATCTGTAATTAAGTAGACACAGTCATCCCTGATTTTATTTTATAGCGTAGATTATGTTAGTTTTTAGACTCCCAAAACATTAACATGCCATAATAAATGTATTAGTATGGTTATTAAAGTGGTTTATTTTGGAATAATATCCCCCATTAAAAAAGTATAATGATAATATTTTAATATTTTTAGGGGTTTTAATGGTATTTTACTTTATTTTAAAAAATAACAAATAATATATATGAAAAATGAGATATTTTACTTCATTGAGGTGGTAGTCCACATAACACAGTGTTTATATATTCATTTATCAATGAATAAAGTGGAATGAGTTTGGATTATATTTTTCCTCATCATAATTATAATTATATTATATGTATATAATTTATAATTTAATACTATCCTTATAACCAGTGATGATTGGTGATGGGGAAAAAATGGAAGATGTTGCTTTGTGAATGCGGTAGTCCTCAAAAACACACGATCAATGTTCTTTTTTATTTCTATGTTGATGGTAATGAGAAAATAATTGTTTAAAATTAATATAAATGCACTTAATTATAATAATTAAAATGTATTATTTATATTACTATGGTTAGGATAGTTTTTGAATTCAAAATAATAAGAAAAAACATAAAGGGTCAGTATTACTCATAATGGGACCCCAAACATTCTCTTAACAGTATCATTGTAAATAAAGGCCATACGATATATAATTGAGAACAATGAATTAATAATTTAAAAGTGATTTTTTAGGAGAGAAATTTACGAGTTTCAATATGATATTCTAAGGGATGGGAATGGCATAAAGTGGGGGAAGTTTTCCACTTATATCACTGAAGAAAGGTAAATTTTGTGGATACCCATTATTTTCCAATAATGGAAAAAAACCATTGAACGTTAAAAGGATGAAAAAGATGAATAATTGATTTGGGGTTGTGATGTTTAATTTCTAATCTCCAATACTCTATTTCATCCATGTTATAAACATGTTTCAATCCATTTACCACTTGATTTTTACATTCAACCATTTTGGTTCTTACCTAGGTAAATAGAATTTACCCAAGTATATTATATTATATTAAATATATAAGAGAACCACTATTATAATATTTGGGTGTTATAAATAAAAATTCAATACTAGTACTATATTATTCAATTTTACAAGATTGAAAATTAACTAATATATTAAAACATATAATATATAGAAAACTTGTTTTGTATAGATAATTTGTTTGAACATTAAGTGTTCTTAAAAATATTTTTATTGGTTACCAATTGATTAAGTGATATTATATTAATATTTCTGTTTAAAATATATATTATACTATTTTTTATATTTGATTACATTATTTTATTTGAAAACATTAGACAATATTAATTAAACAATTGTTTAAAAATAACCATTTCACCAATATCATGGACATTTACATTAATCATAGTAATCAAAAATTTATTCCGAAAATGGAATCGATATTATTAAATAATATGAAAATTTTGATGTGAAATTTTAAATCCATTTTTTTATACTTAGTTACAATACGTGAAGAATCAATAATTTTTAACATAAGCAAATAAAACAAATTTATAGTAAAAAATTACATAAGTTTCTAAAACGATAAGAATGGATTTTATAAATTAAAAATAATGTTTTTAAATGATTTGTTTTACTTTATAAAAATATTATTTATATAAAAATATGTTTCAATTACTTTTAATTTATTCTTATATTTTGATAATTTCATAAAAGTGACAGTATGAGAAAAATCTGTAATTTTTACTATTCCACTAAAAATAAATTATTTTAGAAAAATACCAAAATATTAAACATAGGACAATTTTGATATTTTTAATTAAAAAATTAAATTCATTTTGTAAAAATAAAAATTAAAAAAATATTAATAATTAAAATATATATATATATATATATATTATTTGAAAATGTATTTTCTAAAATATCAAGTGTTATTAATCCTATTTTTTATGAGTTTTCAAATTGAATATAAATTATTTTACAACATGGTTTTTTTATATATAATTATTAAAAAAATAATGACTCATTATTTTATGTACTACATGTGGAGAAATATCTTAAATATATTTCAAATTTTCTAAAATTAATATTCTAAAATTTCGAAGTTGTACACCAATCATGAATTAAATTTCCACACTCCCAACCAGACAGAAATCGCGATAGAAGAATAGACAAGAAGAAACATAATCACAGTAAAAGGACACACATGAGTTTACATGGTTTAGGACTTGATCTAATCCCTAAGTATAATATTGTAACATTTATTAAAAAAATAAATAGAATATAATCAATGAGATTAAATAAGAGTTATGAATATTTACTATGAAAGTGAAACTACGTGATTTTTTATAGTGGATTCTTATTGGTATTAATATTTTTACTACCATCCATAATATACACTCTACTATACATATCATTGAATTCAACCTCCAATATCTAACTCACAGAACTATCTCCTAGAAACCTCTAGTGATAAATGATACAACATTCAGAATTCAACCTTCACACAATCTAAATTATTTATTATGGACCTTCCTACATCAACCATGTTTTACTTCCACTATCGTTCCACTAATTTAGTAACATACCTTCTAGACCCAGTCCTCTAAAAATGGATTTTAAAAATCACAAAAAAGTTTCTTCAATGTCAATAAACCTATTAAACATTCACTAGAAAACTATTTTCAAGGATTCTTTTTCAAATTTGGAATTTTTAAGCCACATTTCTTATTTTATAATATAAATGAAGGAATATCTGATAGATTTCATCAATTAATTCAAGCCCCATTGATGAACAATACAACCCTAGACTATTCAAGACTAAAACATTTTCCATATTATCTATTGTATTCTAAACTATTCTAATTTTATATAGTTCCATCACACCACATTATAATACATTTTAGTTAAAATTATAGTTTAGTGGAATATTTTTTTCCATGAGAGACATAATGATTTATTTTCCAAATAAATTTCCAAATAACTGTTATGGAGCAATATTCATGTTTCTGACCTCCTTTTTAGTACATCCAACATATATTTTATTTAGATCAACGCCTTAACTACTTAAATAATGACTATATACCAATATTTTATAGGAGAAAGTTAAACTACAATATATAACATATAAATATATTATATTGTTATCCCTATCAAGATAAATATAAAACAAGTGATACTCTTTAATATTCCCATGTGGCTCTCTAATCCCACACGTTAAAATATGATGCTAAAAACAACATACATTACACATAGTCTTTGATACCCATCCTGGAAGGCCAAAGGCTACACATTTTTATAAATTTATAGATAATAAAATTTTTAGTTGAGTTTTGGGGGAACCGTAAATAGTTTGTTGGCCTAGTAAAAATATGTGGCCTAAAACATTACCATGATGGCCCCAAATAGCTTAACGCCGCAACATAAGTCCCTCCCAACATATTTTGAATTAACGAAGCTCCTAAATATTCCAGGATCCATAGATATCATTTCCCTGTACAGAGATGCATGTATTATAGTACCTATAGAGGATTTCATACCATAAGAGTCATCCAAATCTATAATACTTATGAATTTTGGGTACAGTTTTACATATCCACAACTGGATCTACATCTGAGTTGTGAATTTGGAATTTTTTCTCCAACCTGGCCATTTTTGGTTACATTCCTATGACCCCTCCCTCCATCACCAAACCCATCCCGCTAGTGCCGCTCTGCCTGGTTCTTCCACGTCATTACCTCTAAATATCTTATTACATAAAATAATTCCCCATAAATTAATCTTTTTGACACATCTTAGGTATTACTTTTCATCATAACATCGGGAGAAAGAAAAATAATAAAGGGTGAGATTAAATTCATGGTATGGGAAAATATAGGTGATGATAATCAATTATCATAAGTTATTATAATATGAGAATATGGGTATAATAAATATATTTAGGAAAACCATACCCATAAAAAATAGATCATAAAATATGGAATAAGTCATGGAATAACATAGGAAATGAATAATAGGAGTATAGAAACATGAGTCAATAACCATGTGTCATGAGATCTTAACATAAGAATTAGTCTAACCATAAAATAGTGGCAAGATCACAGGTATATGGAACATTAATTTAATGAGACACATCATGATAGAATAAAATAAAAATACATAACATTATTCAAATATATAACATACATCCATGTAATGAACACTAATTTCAAGATCTGTACCATGAGTTCCAATTCTTACGAACAACTATAACATACTAAAGAATAAATAACCTCATATTATATAAGAATTTCACCAATGAATTATATGGAGATATAGGATCCCACTAATCATTAATCCATATATACCTATTCCATAAGTAGTCATTCATTCACCATATCATAAAAACCCAGGGAAAGAAAATTATTTTCATTCAATACACCATATATAACCAACAGAAAAAATGGGTTTTATTCATCACATCATAAAAGAGAATGAAATAAAATGGATTTAATAACATTTTAAAAATCATTCATAATATTATAAACAATCATAACATGATAAAACCATTTAAAATGATTTTTCACCTAAATATATTAATTAAAATTATTGATAAATTCCCTTCATTTAAGATGATGAGGATTAGGGTATCTATACTAGATTGTTTAAAGGTAAACTATTTATTAGATGATTTTACCTAATTAATCATCTTATAGTGTCTAGGTGAAAAATATTTAATAAAATAAATGTATAATAGTTCATTGAGAAAGGATATGTATGTATATAATTGTATGCATATTCATAGTGGATTGTTAGAAAATACAAAGCTAGTGATATATCATACATTTCGTAGAAAATGACATGAAATAATTCATCCAAAAATAAGATGGAAATTATAATTTTATTAATATTGTAGATAAAGGACAAGTTTAATAAAATGATAATGACTTAGATATATTTCTGTTTCTGTATTTTTAGAAGAACACTTTTGAAAAAATATATATCCTTGATATTTTGAAATAATTTTAAAATGATATTTTTATTAAAAAATTGGACAAATAATTTATTTTCAAAATCATTAAAATTTAAAGAGAGTCATGAAATAAAATGTACATGGTTTTGGAAATTTGTTTTTATAAATAAAATATTGAAAATATATTATTTTCAAATTTTTATGTAAATATTTGATTCAAAAAATGTGAAAAAATTCACTAAAACATTTAAAAAATATAAATTAGTAAAAAATACAATTAATAAATTTTGAATAAAATATATTTACATTTTAAAATGTATCCAATGAATATTTAAATTCTAAAAATGGGGGTTATTGACGGATAGGAATATATGTTTTTAGTTTCATGTATAATAAGTACTTTGGAAAAAATATGAGTCAAAGGGAAATTAAAATTTTAGGGGACATGTTAAACCACATGTATATAAAAATAAAATTATGATTGTTTTTTGAAATAAAAAAATACCTTATATATATTTTATTTAGAAAAAAATCATGATTTGAAAATAATATTGGAAATCGAAACTATTACGGTTTGACTTACATTTTAGTCAATCCCATTCAACTTTGGTATCTTTTGAATTGAAGTCAATTTAAATAATAAACACCAAATTTCATTTAAACCAAACATAATGACATTAATATGTTAAAATAAATTCATTAGAAATAAATCACACCATATTAAAAAATTCATGCTGCACAATATGAAATATGTCTCAAGAAATTAAATTTGCAGCAATTACCCTTACATCTATAGAATGTGTTGAGTCAAAGTTCATTGAATTATATGGTTTGAAATGAAATATTTAACACCATAAATAATGATATTTTATTTATACAAAATATTAAATGAGTATAAGATACAACATTCTAAATAAATCATCGTTTACACTAATAAATATGTCGTCTGGGATGAAATTTTTAGATAAGAAAATATTTCAATAATTCCTAACTTCTAATAAAGAACTAAAATCTCTTGTATATAAAACATAACATTATTAATGAAATTTTCATTAACATATTATGGTATTTTATGAAATTCATTTACAATTATTCTCTATATATAAACTAGTTAGTTACTGTCTATTGTTAATATCCGGTATGGGTAATATTGGATCTTTGAAATAGTTTCAAAATAGCGGTATTGTTCTTTGTTCTTCTCCAAAAGATATTTTTTATGTTATAATAAAAGGTACTATAATTTTTTCATATAATTATTATAAAATTATTATTTCATTATC
Source organism: Viscum album (assembly GCA_963277665.1). Taxonomy (NCBI): domain Eukaryota; kingdom Viridiplantae; phylum Streptophyta; class Magnoliopsida; order Santalales; family Viscaceae; genus Viscum; species Viscum album. The sequence goes on from OY728131.1 coordinate 139,426,759, forward strand.
AGATAGTTTTAGTTTTGATACTTGATTATTGAATCAACTATTAGCATGTTTTGATGATTCATAGCAAACAACGTGGGTTTTCTAAAATAAAAAGTTAAATTTTTATATTATTACTCAAAAATAAAAAAAAAACAATATTTAATCTTTTTTAATATTTAACCAGAAATAAAATTCCAAATGCGATCAATAAAAAAATATAGTATTGTTCAAGTAGGTTGTTAAATCGACATAATAAGAGCATGTCATGATTAATAGAGAATTATGATGTGGTTTTGTTATACTATCATTTTATTGGAATCATTATGATTTTATTTACTATTTTTTATTTTAAAAAATTATAATTGGAAATAAATTGAATAAAAATATAACCTATGAAATGTTATTAGATAATATAAAAAATGAGTTTTTCTTCTTAGTACTCTATTTTTGTATGATTGAATATCTAATGGTTGTTTATTGCACTTATTGATAATATGTTTTAAATTTATCTTAAAAGAATGATATTAATTTCATAAAACAATTACTTACCATATAACTCAATTCTTATTACCATCCATTAAAGTTTGTAATGAAATAATATATGCATCATTTCATAATGGAGGTAGTCTATATGTATGAATAGATGATGATTTAAGTTTATAATGATTAGGAAAATATTATGAAATGGTATAGTATTTCAAAAAATAAAATAATTTATAAATATCATACATATAAATTAAATTACTAATTAGGACCAATCTTATAAGGTGGTGAAGGAAAACAAAACATGTTGCATCGTGTATGAGATACTTTGCACAATATAAAAATGATTGCTGCCTTTTTATATATGAAAATGAGAATGGTGGTTAAAAATTATTCAATTGGAATTATAAAATTCATTATACAATGATTACTTATGTAATTATATATGAATTCAAAATTTATATATTGTAAAGTAATATAGAAAATAATCGATGTTAAGAAAAATTGATTACATTGATGACATGCAAATTCCCTTGCATGAATAATTGGAAATAGAGGTATTTGGATAATATATTGTTACTTGAAGCATAAGGAAAAGGAATTGGATTCTAGGGGATGGAAAAATATATACTTTTTAAAAGAAACCAAATTCTCTGAGTGGTCATTAAGGGATGGGGAGAGGCCCCATTTATTAGTTCTGAGAATGGAATTCCTGTAAATGATTTAACTTAACATAAATAGAGAACATTTTTTAATTTTCAAGAATACTCTAAAATAAAAAATAATTTATTTTTGGATGAGATAAAGATGAAAACCCCTCATCCATTTGTTTTCAAATAAAATTTAAATATGTTTTTAAGTAATTTCTTCTATTGATCTTCACTTTTACCTTCTTTTTAATTTGGTGACTAATTCTTAATTAACTATTCCAATTTTAATTCATTTAAATAAATTGTATATTATTAAATGATTTTTAAAAAATTTATATCAAATATTAAATCTATTTTATCATATAAAATTTCTATGTGTAATAAAAAAAATTTATAAATTTTGTCTATAATTTGCAAAACATCGTCTTTTGAAGAATTCCATTTTTAAACAATGAATTTATGTATAAAATAATATTACCAATGTATTTGATTTTGAAAAGAAAAATTTTGAATATAAACATCAATAAGAGGGTGTGAATAAGTGTTGTTAATTTTTATATAATTATAAATTTTTATCCCTTTGAAACTTTGATTTTCTAGGATACTGATTCTCTAATTCTATTTTCTTTATTGCATGTTGGTGTATGAAATAAAGTTAAAGATATAACCTAAAATTCTTACAAGGTTCACCTATTAATAAAATTATATTGTCTTTTTCATCTATAGTGATGACCAGTACATGGATTCTATAATATATTGAGATACCAAATACAATGGATTTTCAAGAAACTGATCTGATGCATATTTCTATTCCGTACACATTAGGAGAGGGTGGAATCAATCATGTATCCATGGAAAAGTGATAATTTAATTTACATTTTAGCTCCACCCAGGTTCATTATAATTCCTCAGATTCATATATTCGCCTTCAAGGTTGAGGTACTTTGTAGTATCAATAATGCCTTACACCTATTGAGACTTTTGTTTCATGTCATCGTGTTTCTTTATTCATCACATCATTTTTCGTTACTTTTTCATTTTCACAAAAGTGGGATAGTAACTTTTCTTCTTCCTGACTGAAGTAATCTAAATGTGTCAATTCTAATTTAATCTAGAGATTTCCAATATAATTCTTTCATATATTTATATCTATTTGATATATCCATCTTATATTGTCTGTATGGCTATAATATGCCTAGTAATAGTTAATATTTTCCTTATTATTATTATTTTTCATGTTTACCTGAATTCAAATGATAAAAAATATCTTTTTTCATTTTTCATGAAGCCTTATTTTCCTTTATGATCATATGATATGTTTTCACCACTTTATACTTCTTTGTCTAATAAAATTTCCTCACATTGGTACATGTACATACAATCCCTTCTTTTATTGTTCTTTAAGTCTTAGAGAAACATGGAAACGGTTTAATGATCAATGTATCATTTTTAATTTTTCCACTGGTAAGTGTTCATTCTTGTAAGGATTATTTCATGAATATCTTTACCAATGATCATTCAAGTTAAACAATTCACGTAGATCTTATCTTTCATCCCACCACACACTATTTAGAAATATTATTATTAATGATTATCATTTATAGGTTATTCTAAACCAGTGTGAAAAAGTATCCCCATATAATTTCATTTGGTAGTGTTATGTATGAAATGATTTTTGGTCTTGAAAACTATTCATATTCGTGTGATTATGTGGGTTTCTTTTTCTTCATACAAACCATGCACAAAGAAACCTTCAAAATCAATAGCTGCCTCATGAACATCTGATATAATAATTTATTCATGTACATAAAATGAAGACATATATATGTTTCTTATTCACATAACTATTGAGTGTTTTATAAATAAATTCTAATTCATTGAAATTTAATTCATGGCCATGTAAATTTGTTTTTATTCTTCACAAAAATAGGAGTACACGAAACTACTACATATATATGAGTGGCTAATGGTTCTTATTTGTGATATAGATGAGTATGAAACTACCATATTCACATGTCCTAGTGGATAATATAAATATTTTCCTCATAATGTAAAATAATTGATAGAACTAATTTTTATATAAAAATGATATCTCCCTGGGAATGGTTTGAATAGACGAAATTCACTATGTAAAGGTGTTTTGGTATTTGTATGTGGGTTTTCACTGCTTCTCATTCATTCCTCCACTACCTTAGACTTTAAAAAATATGTCATTTAAATTTTAGAGATATTGATATATTAAACACCCAATGAACTCGACATGTGTATCCTTCTTCTTTTCCACCATGTGACTCTAGGTTTTAAGGTGTATCTTATTATGCGACAGCACCCCTCACTTATAGAAAAATAATCACAAGAACCTTATACTTGAGTGGACTTCCAAAATTATCGCATGTGTTTGTTTGTTTGAATGACTCATTATATCTTAATATTGACTTCAGAAATATAATATTACATGTGAAAATGGTTGAAAGCACATTTAATAGACTTTTTCATGGCTTATAATTCTCGAGTGTTTCTCTTTTACTCAGTCAGACCATGAGATATGGCTAGAGTGATCATCAATGAACATTAGAGGCTAGTGTTTTAGAAAATTATTGTTGATAATTTAAATATTATATAATGTATTTATTAGGTGGACATGATTATTTAGATACAATTACCTAAATAATATCTATAACTATTTAAATCAATGAAACATATGTGTGTCTCTATTTTCCAACATTGGATTTGGATTCGATTACACATTACCTAATATGTAAATATGTTACTGCTTCTTAGTCAATCTGGTATCATGGTTTATCCCTCGTAACATATCACACAATCCCTAAACTGGCCAAGCCTCACCTATGCAGTCCACCTAGGATACCTCATGTATGACATGTATGTTCCTCTATAGGCATTATGACTTAACTATTTCTTTCCATGTGAATGGGCTTCACCCATACACTCCACATGGGCACCTCTACATCTTCACCAACCTCTGTGGGATAGCCAATTCGATTTCTTCCAAAATGGTTGACTATTTTGTTCCCATATATGGTTGAGGTGGTCCCTAGTTAGCTTATAGTTGGTCATATTTATTTGACAAAGGCCCAAAAAATACATATAAAAATTTTATGTATTTAATTTATAGTACCATTCCAATCACAAATATTCTTCATCCAATAAAAATCATGATCAATATAATTTTTCCTGATCTTTAAATTCCTCTTCTTCTTTTTCATTTTGTAATAGAAAATCCCTATATATCTTCAATATTAATCCATTTTAGTTCCCTAGATCATATTAATTTTTTTTAAAACATATCAAATCAAAGAACTTAGTTAAAATTTTCCATGGAACATAATACCAGTTCAATAATAACTATACTTTATAAAAAAACTTGTTCAAAAGATATTCCTCAAGATAATAAGACTTGAGTAGTTTCCCCTTTATCCATACATCCAAGTTTCATTCACTTTGTTTTCATGCCTTTATATCTTGGATTATTTAATATTTATAAACTCTTAAATATATTGACTTCAATGAAATCCTGTTATTTCACTGACCATAATTTGAAACCAATAACAACCATTAACAAAAAAATAGAAATCATACACACGGTGGGATCTTTAATCTCCCCTAATTTTGTTTTATAAATACCTTCAAAGTTCATTCCAAATAAAAATTCCAATATAAGAATAATTCCCCATTACTTTTTTGAAATTTATATTCACTTTATTTCCCCCTTATTGATAATAAATTCAATGTTCATAGAAAAATGGTGTCAATCTATACATTGTAAATTTCCCATCCATTATTTTACTCTATGTACATGTGATCCATTCTTAGGGTAGAAAATAAGAGGATTTCATTTAGAAATCAGTGATTTCATTTACCAACTGATATTGATAAACCATGAAATAATAAATCTTATACATAACTTCTAGATTTATACACATTCATTTCAAAATAAATATACTAAATTAGTTAAGAAATTTTACTAAGAGTAACCAACTTAAAAAATCATGCACTCACTTCAAAAAACAAATAGAAAACAACTTAATGAAACATTTTGGATATGTGACCATAGAGAACTTCCATAATTTGACGCTTATTATCTCATTCATTAATTCAATTACTCCCCATTTGAGATGTTTTTTTTAATCATTGATGTGGGATTTAGTGAAACATACCACTCCCAATTACATTATCTTTAGGAAATTTCTAGAATGATTAGATTTTTTTGGGATTATATTTTCTAAAAAAATCTTCATATTTATTAATTTTTCTCCTCCCAAATGGACAAATTTGTAACATATTCATAATTACTAATCTAATACCAAATTTATTTCAATATTTTATACATTTTAAAATACACCAAAATGGATCTCTAACTTATAACAATCTAAATTAAACAACTTTTAACAACTTCACCTAACAAGATCTTCTTCAATACGTGTTCTTAATGATACCAAATATAAGATCAAAAAAGATAGTATATTATTTATCCTTGATTCCAAAAATATGATATAACACACATTATATTAATCAAATATGAGACTATATAAAAGTATTATTTAATCGCTACAAATGAATAATTCAAGGATGATTACTTATTCATATGTTTTTTCAAGAATTTGTTATAGTCACTGTTTCTTAGGATCTCTACCTAAGAAAATTATTCACCTTAAATTCCATATATTATAAGAAGAAATAAAATACAATAAGATTATAGGAATAATGTGGACGATTCATTTCTTTTGAATATTAATAGAAAGGTTGTGATAGATTTCGTAACCAAGTTTATCAGTTTACTTTAATTTTTATGCTTTCATATATAAACAGATATAATTATTAAGGCTATATAGACAATATATCTTATTTTATATCCATATGTGTGAACATTATTTATTCAATATATTTTAAAATACATCTACCATATAGTGGAACATTTATAATCATAAAGAATTACTTGTATGATGTATTGATTATAGAAAAATATATAGAAATGTATCCAACAATATTGAATCACACACACATAACTTTTGCATCATGTAGAATATTTTCCATTCCCTTTTTGCATACCTTTACTTGTGAAAATTCTATTTTCCTTATTATTTCTATATATTCTATCCAGATAACTGTCATATCATTTGGAACATTGCAATCATTTTTATAATATCCATTTGACTTCTTCTAAGACATAAACATTTTATTAGTTGTTTTAGATGATGTATTTTTCCTTATATTCATTTATTCGGAAGCCAAGGGCTTCTCTCATTTCTTTAATGAAGCATTCCTAGGTAAATTGCTTATTACAAAATTATCATTTTTAAATCTTAATGTTTTTTATTCTTTCTCAACCAAATTATCTAGACAAATTTTATTATCATATTAATATACATGTTGATATGAGAATGTAGAAACCATTTAACCATTACCATTTCATAAATCATATTCATTTTCATGCTTTTAAAATAAATTTGAAGTATACATATTTTCTTAACCTGTGGATGTTTCTTCACTAACATTGGTTTTATCCACATTGATATAGGGATCCTTTCTGATTTTGAATTTTGAGAATTGTTTCAATAAACTAATCCACACTTCACAAAGATGTTACTACACCAATATTGAGCCAAAAAACCTTTCCCTTATTATTTATTCTATATAATTTTCATGGGTCTTCTTAATCGATTGCTTCAATCATTGTGGGGAACTATATTAAACACTCTTTTTCTATATCTACTAGACAGGATTTTTGGATTCTTCTATCCTTTATTAATACATATGTGTACAATTTTTTTCCATCTCACACTATTAATGAAAAATAGATTAGGAAAAATCATTTCAAAGTGGTACTGATGATACTTATTTATTCACAGTTGCTTGAGCTAGATCATTGAACTAAGTCATTATCTTAGTATCATATATGGGAGTTCATTTAATAATAGAATCATATAGTGAACATTTTATAGTAGCAAGAATTATCCCCATATTTTGTGAACTCCAAACATGTGTCATCTCAACATTGTCCATATGAACTAATAATTATAGAAATTTTATATTTAATGTGTTTTTCTGATCATTAATCATAATCATCATCTCTTCACAAACATTCTTTATTCTTTCAAATTCCACTTCATGAAACATAACTTTGTTTTGTAAAAAAGAATCACATTCCTTTGTATTGATGAATTTTATATCTAATTTTAAATCATTGATATTAATTTTATTTTTTTACTTTTCTTTATGGTCAAGAATAATTTATTTTAGATTCTTCTAGAATCCTCCTTTCACATCATGTTCATTGGTCAAATTATATTAAAATTTTAAATAACTATTTTCAAGATACACTCTTTATAATAAAAAGGATCCAACCTTCTTAGAGAGATTTATACATTATATAATTTTTCATTACAAATCCTTCTCTATTAATTTATTGTTCTTTTCAAGATTATGGATCACATACTATATGATTTAAAATATCCCACAGATAATGTAAACTAATTATTTTGGAAAAACATTAATAATATCCTCTAATTAATAAATAGAAAAATAATGGATTTATTATCACTATCATTAGTTTTTTCATAATATTCATGAAAATGTTGACAAGAACTAACAAAAACCTCGTGATCAATTGAATCTATTGATCCAATTTTTGTAAGGATATTTCCCATCTATTTGGTGCAAACATGATCCACCCACACATAGCATTCCAATCCAGATAGGTCTACATTGTTAACAAGACAAAGAGAAACTAATTCTTTATTTTCTTTATAAAATAGTGAATTATTATTTATATTTATTTTGACTTTATTTCTCATGTTTTTTATGGAATTGGTAGAAACAGATTTCTTCTCAAAGACAAGTGAATCTTAAAATAAAAATGTACTTAATTATTAAAACAGGAAAGTAACAAAAATCATTTAAAGGTAATAACTACACTTATTAAAATCCAAAATAGGTGGTCCTTTTCTCTTATAGCTATTTAAAGGACCACATTGAGATATACACAACACTGATATGGGGGTAACTCAGTGTTGGGAGATTTTCTTTCAATTATATCTTTTACCCCTTACCTCTATTATCTGTCAGGATCTTTATTCTCATGTTCTATTTTTCATTAATGTGTAGAGGTGTATGAAATCCATCAAGACCAACCATTGCATGCATGGGAAGTCTTTCCAACCAACCATGTAAATGTGGAGAGATGACATCATGATGTAAAATTTATGTATGAGTACTTTTGTTTTGTTATATTCTAGATATTTCTTCTAAGACCTACATGTCATGTAATCTCTAAGAATATGGGCCATGTAAGGTTTTCCCATCATCCCAATAAAATGGGATTATCAAAAATAAGTAAAAATAAGTCCATTGGGATATTATGGCATACATTAGTATGAAATAAATTAAAAGATCGAGCATGATATTTTTACATTGTCTAATACTCATTAAGTGTATCTAGTATTTATCATATATGTGGATAATGAAAACATGGATTCACGGATATACTGAGATACTAAATATAGTGGCTTGGATAAAAATAAATTTTAATCCTAGAGTGAGTCCCTAAACATTAGGAGGGCAAGAAAAAAAAATTTATCCATGCACTAGTGAAAACATTTTCCAACTTGTAGTGCCTCACAATGTCTCTATACATTCTCTAATGATATTCTTCACCTTCATATTTGAAGTACATTATAAAAACATGTAATTCTTATACCATTTGAGACATATTTTGGATGTCATAGTGCTACATTATTCTCCACATATTATATAATTTTTGTTATTATAGTATAAGGAGAGAAAATCTTATTATTCATCACAATAAAAAACATAATTTTCAACAGCTAATTTCATATGAAGATTGCCTTTTTTACTCTACAATATATTTAATTATTTCTCGTATATCCTTCTGATAATATTTGAGCAGCGATGATATGCTCAGTGATAGTTATTCTTTTATTTATTCTTCTTCACTTTTTCATCCAATACCAAATGTTAAAAAAATATTAATCTAGTATTTATAAAAACCCTTATTCTTTTTGATCATCTAATGCCTATTTTTCTGGTGTTACTACTCCATCAATAACTTCTACTCAGTCTTGTACCTATAAATATTATATCTTCATAATTTATTCTTTATTTCTTGGTTAAACACACAATGGGATGGTTCTACAAATTATAATTTTTTAATGTGATAAATGATAATTATTCTTTCAAGAAAGGATTAATCCATGTATGGATTTACTCATGTTTCTTCATGTGAAACAGATCGTATGGATCTTCACATTCATCCTATGACACGCTGTCTAGACTTATTATTATTCTTTTTGTTATTTATACATTATTCTACACCAATGTAAAAAAGTATAGTCTTTGAATTTACTTGTGTAGGATTGTGTATACAACACTATTATGGCATAAAACCCCTACTTCTTCATGTGAGTAACTTTGTTTATTATTCTTCATACAAAGAAGGGTAAATCTTCACAAAAGAAAGAGGTGACTCACTGTTCTTTGAAACAATTAATTATTTATATATATACACTAATTTAGTATATATATTTGTTTTTCATATAACACTCAATATTTTTATAAATTTATTAGTGTTCTTGAAACACTCGATCATGAGAAAAGTAACCTCATGGTAATTCTTCATGAAAATCTGAGTGTGTTGAACTACTTCATGTGTTGAGTGTCTTAAAGATCTTCATCATGTTATAAATGAGTATAGAAATAATCTCTTCTCATAATTTAGTTTTTCGTGGAACTCTTTTCCTCTATGCATAAATGAGTGAGTAGTGATACTATATTTTTATAAAAATTAAAGCTCTCAAATAATGATTTGAGCGGTAGTAGTTCTCTCTCAGATTGGTGATGCGGTATTTATATGTTATTTTCACCACTTATTCATCATTACTCCATAGTATTTTCCTCCAAATAATATTACATGACATTATTTAGTGATGCAAATATTTTAGACACATGATGATCTCAACCTGGACTTCCCACTTATTTAACACTACATGACACTGTATTTTAAAGAATTTCTTCTAATGCGAAAACACCTTACACACATACAAAAAAATTCCATTTAACTCATAATTGAAGGGGCTTATCAAATTATCTCAGGAATTTGGATACTTTAATTCCTCACTATACCTTTATAGAGTCCTAGTTAATAAAATATATCATATATGTAAAAGGTTGCAGTGAGATCAACTGACTCATACATAAATTATGATTCTAAATCATGTTTTTTTACTCAACTATATCATTGGGGATGGTTGGATTGATCATCATAAAATATTAGAGATGAGTGGTATAGAAAATCCTCATCATCTAGTTGAAGATGATGAATTTTATTAATCATAAAAGTGAGATTAATTATATCAAATAATTAGTCTTATACATTTTTCATTTCAAATAGATGAAATGTATGTGTGTCACCACTGTCCCACTTCAGGGATGGCTTCAATTTCACTCCACTTAATAAGTTAATATATTGTTTCTTCTTTCGTGATCCAGAACCAAGGTTTAATAATAGGAACACACAAAACCATCCCTGCATGGACTGTACCACAAATGTGTACTCCTCCCGAGTACCCTCCTACTCACTATTTTCACACCTATATAGGTTTGATGACTCCACTATTTTTATCATGTGTGAGTGATTCTCCCATGCACACCCTATGCACACCAATGCATCCTCAACTAACTCCATGCGTTTGCTTGGCCTATTTCCTCCCACATGGTTGGCCCCCTAGGTACAATATGGCATTGAGGTGGTACCTTGTCGGCTTATGGTTAGCCATGTTTTTTTGATAATGGCCCACCAGAATACATAGAATAATTATAAGTGTAAAATTTTTATTACCAATCTCTTCTCAAATATTATTCAACAAATATACCTCCGGAAAAATATTATTTTACTCGGTCATCATGTTCATACTCTTCTTTTTGTTTTGGAATATAAATTCCAATTACCATTCCAATATCAAATCATCTTAGCTATTGACATCACAATCATTATTCTAAACAATGTATGATTTCAATTCACTTAATGAAACATGTATTATGAACTTAAGTCTCATTCAATAATCCTCAAAATTTATAAATTCAATGTCTTTGAATGAACATTTATTATATAAAAATACTTCATAACATTGTTCTTTATAAATTAATCAATGCTTTATTTACATTCTCTGAAATCTTGGATATCTTGGATACTTCATTCTTTTTAATTTCTTCAATATATTAACTTTAATGAAGTCTTTTTTATGTTATTGATAGCCATTGAAAACTATTAAAAACCATTGAAAATAAATACAACTCATAAAAAAAGTGGTATTTTCAAATTTTAAATCTATAAATTGCTTTATTAAATGATAATAAATTTTATGTGTCATTTAAATCAAGACAAAACCGAATTTTTCCAAAATAATATTTACTTAAAATTAAATAACAAAACAATTTTTATGATATAATTTTACATAATTTGTTAAATATAGTTTTTCTATATTCATAATAGTATTTTGAAATATATAATTTTAGTCCTTAAAATATATATTTTTATGAAACATATTTTATATGTTTTAATGTTATTCTTACTTATTAATATTGTCTAAACACTATAGTTTTATTATAAACAATATTTTTAATTATTCACCTGAAAATTAATTATTTCATATGAATATCAAAAATTGACCTTAGATAATTTTGAAAATCTATGTATACAAATTGATTTTTTTTATCATGTTAAAATAATATAATTTATATATTGAGTTATTTAAATGAAAAAAAAAATATGAAGAAAACATTTTTATTAAAAAATGATTATTTAAACATTAATTGTCTTTAATATTATTTCATATGGATTTATAAATAATTTAATGTTAATATAATAGTTATATATATAAAAAATTCATATAATAATAAATTTTAACTGTGATAAATATAATTATTATGTTAAACTACAATACCCATTTTTAAAAATGGTTCTAATAGAGAACTTATTTTTTTCCAAATTATCAATCAAATAAAAAATAACTGATTATTTAAATTGATTACTACTAATATATTTAATAATGATTACATTATTTAGATAATTTTAATATGTTTTTGTTATTTTAATTGGTTGTTTTGTTAGTTTATATTTGTGTGTTACACAAGTAATTGAAAATCAAATCAATTTAAAGGATACAGAAGCATGGGTCGTTACATTATATGCCCTTTAATAAAATGCCTCATTATAAATTTAATTGTTAATTAGAAATGAATGTATATCTGGGTATTCTTAATATATTAATAGTTTGGAATATAAATAATAATCTTACTTCTACCTTTCTCTATTAGGTAATATTGTGATAGTTATCAATACTAATAAACATTAATCATTCATACAATCATATACACAAATATATATATACCCTAATCATACATTCTCTAAAATATACCTTTCCCAAAACAATATGAATTATATATTCTTCCAAAAATGAAATCTATATTTATCCCTCCAATATATAAACTATACATTCATAAATCCACACACTAGATAATATAATCACTGATGTGAGATAATATTCACCAAAATTATCAAGGATCTCCTTTTCATTAAATTAGTAATCAATTCCACATATATAAATTCATTTTATCTCACATTTGTCAAAATAAATTTACCCATTATTACTACAAAATCTTGAAAATAATAAACCTAAAACTTATCTATCTCTCAATAATGTTTTCTACAATATTTATCATCAAAAATATAATATTGTGATAAAATAGCTTTTCATGATAATTGATCTATTAGATATATGATTATAAACCATTAATAATAAATTCTAAATAAAAATCCTCATATTTTTCACATTATCCTCAAATGTTTTTTATTATACGAGAATTTAATTGATAAATATAATTCACTAATGAAAATTGATAAGAGTAAAAATATTTGATATTAATTAACATTTCAACCTCACAAGATAAGGTATGACAATAAAGGTATCCATTTCAATTGTAATGGGTATATACTAATATTCTCTACTGTTTAAGTATTTCTCCTTATATAGATATAATAAATAGTCATTTCAAGATACAAAATATGACTAGCATTATTTTCATGATGTTTTTTAAACCACATAATAAACCCAAAATTGTTAGGATAATCTACAAGATATGAACATAAAAACATCAATTTGAAGATGTCATCACTTATAGCACCTACTTTTTTAACATATGATTCTTTCAATTCAACCTATATCTATCTTTGTTTAATCCTTAGTTATCAGTTGTCATTTATCTTTTAGGTTCTCTATCCTAATTAGTTAACAAAACTTCCACATCTGTCATAATGGTTCATTATAGTGAATTTGAATTAATTATTTCATATACCCTTGGATTTTATAACCGGGTTTACCGTTAGGATTCTTTTTCTTTGACTAGGTTTTGACTGAGTTAATACCCATAAAACCTCATTAAATTTTAAAACCCCTATGTACATATTTTCAAGAGCATGCATCTACTTATAGTATCTATATATGGATGTTATTTCTAATTAAACCAAAAATATATATACTTTTAAAAAAATTAGGATCATATCCATTACATAAACATATCCTCAATGTTTTTACTAAATTTATCCCATCCTAGTTTCCAAAAAAATAAAATAGTTGGTATTACGTCAATTAGACTAAAAAGAGTGTTTATAACCGTGAAATTGCGACCAAATTATTCTCTAAGTTCTTAATGACATTTACAACACTTAATTTTTCATCAATCAATAACATCATAACCTATAATGTTAATAAACCATACTTTTTAACCTAATAAGGAACATTAGACCCCATAACCCAGGATTGGGTTCTAAAAACAATAAAATTTAATAAATGTCTTTGATACACATACATAATCACAAGATCATTCATATATAATTTAAAATTAACATTCAATGTACCTTTCCAAATTTAGGGTTATAGAGACTTTGGAAAAATATTTAACTAGTATAAAACATGATCATTGTATCAAATATACTTATTCTTAACTATATAAGAATATACTCCATTCATAACTAATATTCATTATCTCCAACAAATCCACCACCCAATATTCTCTTATAGGAATATCTTATGTATTAGTTTTATTTAGGGACTATGGAAATGAAAATATAAAAAATTGTGTGATAAAATATTCAGTATCGTTAAGCATTAGATATAACAGTAAATGATCATAATTCAGTATAATATGAGAATATTTTTAAAATTAAGATACTTAAAAAATAATCCCTATAAAAATGATCATAAAACATAGCATAATGCGTAGATAACATAAGTTAGGATTTAATAGATTGTGGAAACATGAGTCAATAAACATGATCCATGAGAGCATAATGTTACTATAAGACGTAGCATAAAAATATCGTCTAAGAACTGGTCTAGGTAATATTACATTCATGAGCCACAACATAAATGGTTTCTCTTATGAGAAACTAATACATATTGGAAAATATGTTTCCTAATATGATTTAAAATTATAAACAATTAATTATAGGGTTATATTGGACCATCTACATCATTCACTCATACTTATGTGTGTCATAAGAAATCAATTATTCATTATATCATAATGAAACCAATGATATAATATGGGTTTTATAAAATACAACATAAATACCCCCTTGAAATAATATGGGCTTCATTTATAACATTATAAAGAACCCATAGTAATAAATGGGTTTTATATCCTTTTTAAAAAAATTACAATTCCACCAATAATCATAACATGATAAACCCATGGAAAATAAATCAGTATCTAGAGATATTTAGTATCATTATATGTAAATAACCATAAATTAAGATGAAGAGGTATAGGGTATCTACATTTTATAGATAAAAGTTATATTTTAAATTTAAAAAATATCATTAATCAATCAATGTATAAAATATAGGTTAACAATATTTAATCAAATAAATTTAAAATAGTGTATTCAAGAAGGATAAGAATTGGATGAAAGATATGCATAATCATAGTGGATGTTTAAGAAATATAAATTTAGTGGTAGATCATATATTTGATAGAAAAGAACATTACATAAGTCATCCAAATAAATAATGAGTATTCTATCATTTCATTAGTAACCTTGATCAAGTATAATATATATCAAACGATAACTAGTTACCTAGAAAACACTTTTTTAGTGATTTAGAAAAATCACATTAAAATTAATAAATATCCTAGATCTATTAAAATAATGTTAAAATTGTTTTTTATAAAACTAGGAAAAAAATAATTTATATTAAAAACCATGAAAATTAATAATGAATTTCTATATAAGATCAAAATTGTTGGATGAATATATGTTCATATATAAAACATTAAAAATATTTTTTTCATATTTTGAAGAAAATGGCTCTTATGAAAAACTTCATAATATTTATTTAAAATATTTAAAGAAGTTCAAGTAGTACAGAAAAGACAATAATAAATTATTGATTCATATATATGGACATTATTAAAAATATAAAATTAAAATTTTCATGGAAAAATGGTTGTTCTTGACCAAGAATAATAGATATATTGTTTTCAGATAAAAGAAATTATTATGGTAAAATATGAGTCAATGGGAAATGAAATTTTGAGGGGAAACCCTTCAATATCCAAAAAATAATAATTAGTGGATTTTTAAATAATATAAACTATCAATATTTATAATCTTTTATAAAAAATAATGACTTAAAAATAAAAATGGAAATCAAAACGTTTATGGTTGGAGAAGAATTTTATTAAAGTCTCTTTTGACTTTTCAATATTTTGAATGAAATTAAATTGAAATAAATATTACTATGTGGATCTTAATATCCAATGAATTAATATAATATGGTAAAACAATTTCATTATTTATTAATCAAATTATATTAAAAAGTTCATGATTTATAAAAATAAATATGTATATATAAATTAAATTTGACACAAAAACCACTTACAACTTTAGAAAATTTCAAGTCAATTCCCAATGAAGCATATGATTTCAAATTAAAATTTTAATTCTAAAAATAATGATGGAGCATGATATAAAATATTTAAGGGGAATTAGATACACAATAAAAAATAAATCATGATGCGTAATTATAACTATATCTTAAGGGGTGAAATATTGAGACAATAAACCCTAACCATGTATGAACCTGAATATTCTTTTCACGTACGTTTTTTTTGTGGTAGTTTTTGAGAAAAAGTGGGGTTTCTGAAAATTTCCGGATTACACGACATGTAATTTAAGTACAATTTATGTTCTCGGTTGTCGTTGGTGAACATGTACTAGCCGAGTAACAGTCATGTACATGGTCGTGTGTGGTGACCTAGAGACCATGTAAAGCGGAGGAAAGAAAAGGAAGGTGCACGCATTGTAATATTAAAGAACACGTCATGTACTTTTTTTAATTCCATTAAATGGACCAGGGTGGCATCTAATGGACTAAATTTTTTTCTTCTTTGAATATCTCATTTGAGAGGGTCTGTACAACCACAGATATTCTCCAAGCCCCTGATTCGCCATCCATTCTCTGAATCTACCGATGTCGATTGGGTTGGAATCACATCAGTGAGTTCTCTTTTGTTCATGAACATCATCTCCTTATTTCTACTATTCCACAAGATATCCTCGGTTGAAAATATAAATCATTTCTATAGATATATGACATTCATGGGTGATTCATGGACTGAGGTTCAGGTATATCGATCTCACGACGTCGAGGATTGTGGTTTGTGCATTTCTGTATGTAGTCTTTGATTTATATGTGAAAATGTATTGAATTCCCTTATTCGGGGTATTGTGCGTTTTTGTTTTTTGGCCCTATTATCGCCTGTTATACCCTGTTTGTTTGGAATGAGGTTGATTGTTTTTTAATAGGGTTAATGATTCCATGATGTGGATGTTTTCCCTATGTTTTCTTGTTTTGACTTTTTAATCTAGCTTGCCTGTTAGGCTGGTTTGATTTCCATGCCTAGTATTGTCAGGATATAGTGATTTTATCTGACATGATGTGATATGATGTAGATTATTTATCCAAGTAGTTATTGAGGATAAAAATGGATTCTATATATTGATGTGCATGATTGACTTACATAGGATCGTGAGAACCTACTGTAGTTAACCATATGGAGAGTGGGCGTTGAGGGATTCACAAGAGTGTCTGGTTAATTTTACATTTTGAGACCATATGGGGGATGGACATAAGTTCTCCCTCTGAGTGTCTTTAGTTCCTCGATGCAGGCCACAAGGGGAATTGGACATTGAGTGCTTCCTTAGAGTTCATATTAGTTGCTGATACGGGACTAAAGGAGGAATTGACGGTGAGTGCTTCCTCAAAGAGTTTGTGCTAATGCTGAACCAGTGGGGTTATACTGTGTGTACTTACCAAAGGTTTGCTTGTGTTGTTTGGTTAAAATAGAGGGGTTAGGCTGTGAGTACTTCCCAAAGGGATACTTGTTTGTGATTAGCTGTTTGCTTGACATAGGAAATTGAATGCATTAAAACTGTAGGATTGTTTTCTTTTGAGTAATTCCTGGATTCCGGATTATTTTTTATTATTGTATGCCATATATATTCATTGACTTTTAGGCATATATATTTAGGTGGTTGACTACTGGGATTAGTCTCACACCTTTTTAGGGTCATGATTTTGGGCACAAATAGATTTTATCGCTTCTGGTATAGATAAGGGTAAGTGCACTTCTACTTCAGGTACATGATTGTGGTGGAGCTGGAGAGCATGGGACCATGATGAGGCTTGTGATAATAAATAGTTGTTTACTTGATTTTACATATACGTGGTTTGTTTTTTTTCTACAATTGTGACTTGTTTGGATTATTTTCTAGACATGTTTATCATGCATCATTTATTTATGTGCTACTATTGTTTCAGACATTCAGTCTTCTGCTCTTTACTGATGTATGGTATTATTATTGCTTCTCATATTGTTATCTATTTTACATACACTGTGTTAATCTTCGAATGAGGGAATATTTTTCCCACTATCACACCCAAGGCCCTCACTGTTAGCCGGTAGCATCTGGGGTTCAGGGAAATGCACTTGCGGCCATGTGACCAACTGGGTATAGGGAACCTTTAGGCAGCACCCGGAATAGGGATGTTACAAAGTGTTATCAAAGGGTTTCTTTTCATATTGACATACTATCTGGATCCTATATCTAGGTATAGGAAGTAATATTTAATTGGTAATAAGTTGTGCCTGGGGGTTGTTAACCCATGTATAGGGAAAATCCAATTTACCTCGTTATTGTAATTTTTTTGGTTTTTCAATTTTATTGTTGATTTGATTACACCATTTGGTGATTCACATGTATTGTAATATTATCATTGATGTTATTTAGGTTCTATTTCTATTGCAACCCGATAAGATTAGGGTATTCCATCTCATGCATCATATACGCACTTGTCATAGATCACATGTCATGCATTATTTCCATTCCATATACGGTGCATTAGTGATTTCATGTTATCGTAATAGATGTTGGGAAAGATATTCATGATATAGAAATATATGTTTTGTCAAGAATACCTAATATTTGATATGGTATTGGTTTTTGTAATGTTTTGTTTGAATGGTTGCTAAATTTTGGTTCTTGAGGTGTTATGGGCCCTAATGGATCGGAATTTTGTGAATCATTGTTTTGTTTTTCCCTGAATATGACATGTATAAGATGGAAATATTTGATTTGGGGGATCATCGTCCCTCATAGGTTGTAATTAGGAACTTCAATGTTTGTATCTGTGTTTTTATGGGATTGTAGAGTAATTTCTAAGGCTTATTATCTTGAAAAACTCAGAATACATGACATGTAATGATGAATACACACCATGTGTCCTTCTGTTCGGGAAAGAACTGTTTTTCGTAAGTACACACCATGTATTGTATGTACACACCATGTAGTCTCTAACCATTTAACTGGATGTTTGGGTAGAGAAAACGGGTTAGGGAATCTTGGTAGGACCTGCCATGTACCGGATTTACATGCCGTGTTGTGTAGACCATGTGTCCACCATTGTGAATAAACCCATAGATGGATAAAACAATAGTTATACATGTGTTTTTAGTCTTGAACATGTCGTGTAGTCTATCCCTTGTATCTGGACATGTGACGAACAACATGGGTCGGTGAAATTTTTCTAGTACACACCATTTATGGAACAAACAGGCTGTGTGGAGTCATCTGTGTACCTGGATGTGTAACTAACAACATGGGTCGTTGAAGTTCATCCAGTTCACACCGTGTTTGGAACTAACACATCATGTAGTTTTGTTAGAGGAGAACTATGTGGCATAGGCATGTTAATGAACTCGAGTAGGGAAAGAGGATTAAAGTACATGCCATTTTTTTGGACAACACTTCATGTGTATTGGGGGTTACATGACATAGGTTGACAGAAGAACACACCCATGAGAAGTCTTAAGGGAACATGCTGTGTAGGAATTATACATGTCATGTATCTATGTTTTGAAAAACATGATTTCTTTCTTTCTCTTGTTCAATTCTTACACTCTTATATATCGGTCCCTGTTAATCTTTATCTAAGGTGTGCAATTGAACTCACAGATTCATGGAACCAAGTCATCCTCTGGTTGTCCGAAAGTTACAGGGCAGTGATCGGACATCATATATGGTTGATTAGGAACTACCAGTAGGTCTTCTAGTTGTGTCATTCATGGAACCAGCCATCATTCAAGACATAGGTGGTGAAACACAGTTCTGATAGGGATTTATATGGTTTATGAGAACTTTTTGAGGATTAATGCATCCATCACATTATATGGAAGAGTTGACGCGGGTTTTCCAATACCAGCATCCTCCCACCTTCATAGGGGAAGTAGGACCATAGGCTATAGAGATAGGTTTAGAATCCATTCCTTCTATCATCGAGAATCTGGAGACTCCTCCAGTGAGGAGGGTCCATCTCACTACGTATATGCTTCAAGATTCCACCAAGATATGATCAGATGAGATCTCACAGGTGGTATTCTAGGAGGTTATGTCTTGTTATGATTTCCAGCATTCATTTTATTAATACTTCTACCCAGAGATCTTGGGGGCCGATCGATCCCAAGAGTACATTATTATGGAGTAAGGTACTCTTTTAGTTATGGAGACTTCTTCTCACTTCATAGAGATGCAGTGCTTCAAGCCTATTCCAGAAGGTGATGAGTTATTTATGGAAAAGAAGATTGAGGATGGTATCTAGAACATCATATGATCTTAGTTTAACATCTTCTGAATGTAATCCATAATTACTATAGTCTACTAGGTGCTAATCACTGAGCACAATTTGAGTGATTCTGGAGTTTTTATCTAGGGAGGCTCGACATTCAGAGTTGGTATCCCTCCTACTTATAATAGGAAGTGCTGTAGAGAGTCTACACGTGGGGATCTAAGGAGGCGAGAAATTTCTTCTGGTAGCCAGGTGATATGATACAAGTACGGGATGAGCAAGCATATAAGGCCACATTTCCCGAGAAACCCATTAGAATGCCGATCTTGAATCTAAATGGGTCATCTTCAGCATTTCTATCAGTTTTTCTCACTAGAAACTAGAGATATGAGTTTTGCAAGGGCTCCATGTTCAGGAGCAGTGCCTCTAATTTCTTATCAGGAAGGGAACCGAAGTTATTCTTGTCATTCAGGCTGAGGTGGAGGTCATGGCCATGGTAGCTAGTCACTAGGCTTTCAACGACAATAGGGTGGATCAGCTGAAGGTGGTCAAGAAGGGTCACATGGCTATAGTGTATCCCATACTATTGCAGTGAAGCAGACCCATCAAGAGTAGGATCTCAGACCCTCAATAGTTCGAGGTACGATCCTAGTTTCCTCAGATGTTTCTTCTTTAATTTTCAATATAGTGTCTTCCCATAGCTTTATATCTATTTTTTGCGGAGTTCCGTGGGCTCTATAATTTTTCTTCTACTAATATCTTGAAGTTAGACACTTCATTGGGTATTAAAATGGCTATTTTACGTCTGTTCAATGAGTGACCACTTGAGGTTGGTGGGTGCCACTTCTTATGGGACCTCTACATCATAGAGATGATAGGTTATGACATCATTCTATGAATGGACTAGTTTGTTCCCATCCAAGTATTTTTTGCTTCTATCACCATAGGGTGAGTTTCACATCACCATAGGGTGGATTGTTTCTTCACAAGAGAGAATGGGATGTCCAAGTGAGTAGAGAAGGACCCAAAAATCATGGGTTGGGAGCAGTTACACCATTGATTTCTAGTATATATATGGATGACCAGGGGACTTCACAGATAAACTTTCCTTCAGTGGTGGATCATTTTTGGGATATATTTTTAGAGGCATTTTCATATTTGTCTCTAGGGAGAGAGGTAGTGTTTTCTTTTGAGCATGTGTCAGGAGCAACAATGATGTCTATTCCTTCTTAAAGCTTGGAATCAAGGGAGTTTTAGGTGCTATAGAAGTAGTTGGAGGAGTTGCAGGAATAGCATTTCATCTTACCAAGTACTTCTCCTTGGGGTTCACTTATCCTATTTGCAATGAAGATAGACGGTACCCTCTGACATTTTGTGGATTATCAAAAGATGAACCAGTTGATGGTTAAGAACTGATATCTCTTGCATAGGATTAGTGATCTCTTTGATCTGGTTTAAGGTGCCCAAGTATTATTGAAGATTGACTTGTGATCTGGTTACCATCAGTTTTTGGTTATATTATCATATATACCACTTGTAGCCTTCCATAGCATGTATGGACTATAAGAGTATGGGGATATGTCATTCGGTCTCATGAATGTGCTTACAGTAGTCATGGAACTTATAAAGTAACTCTTCCATATATACTTGGAATCATTCAAGGTAGTATTCATGGACAATATCTTGGTGTAATCTGATACTCAACACGACCATGCCACACATCTTGAGATCGTTTCGAGTACACTGATAGAGAATTATTTATATTCTATTCTCTCAAAATGACACTTTGGGATGTACCAAATTCACATCGTGTATCATGTTATCAAATATATTAGAGTATCATTTGACCTAGAGAAAGTGAGAACAATATTTTCCTAGGAGCATTCGAAGAATGTCTTTCAGATGTGGTGTTTTCTATTTCTGGCTAGTTACTAAAAACATTTCATAAAATACTTTTCACACTTAGCATCACCACTGACGGGCCTAACTAAGAAGGGTGTAAAGTACATGTGGTCAGATTTTTGAGAGTCATCCATTTACGAGATGAAAGAGAGGTTTACTTCAGCACCGATACTATTATTTCCAGATTCATCCAAGAGCTAAACTATTTACTGTGTGGCTTCAACTATCGGGTTGGGAGATTTAAGAAATGTCGGGGGAAGGATTCATTGCATACGGGTCTCGGCAATTGAGGCCACATGAGAGGAACTACCCAACACACGACCTTGAGTTGGCTGAAGTTGTTTATGATTTACACTGTTGGATACATTACCTATTGGGATATCATTTTTCAGTTTTCATCGACCACACAAGTCTCAAGTATTTCTTCACTCATCATGATTTTAATTTGAGACAACGAATGTTGGTTGAGTACCTTCGGTCCTTTGACATTGAGATTTTCTACAAACCTAAGAATGGAAATTGTGTGGCCGATGCAGTGAGCAGGAGGACATAGATATAGGTAGTTAAGGAGGCCATCAGTGAGTTGTAGCTTATGCCTCTATTCTATGAGATGAACTTATATGTGAATGACATATAAGGGTAGTCATTTATTTCTTCTGTAGATGTGACTTACAATCTAATTGATCGACTGTGAATGAGGAAGCCATCAAATTCAGAAGGCCTTGTCCTATGGGAGTGTGTATCAGGAGAGGACCCTATTCCTTGATAGACAGTAGGCGAGGGTAAGATCTTGTGTTCTTATGGACGTTTGTGGGTGTCAGAATACATATGTGAGGAGCTAATGTGAGACTTTAATTACCAACTTGGGGATGTTCATCCATTTGTCACCAAGCTGTATCGAGATCTATATCATCAGTATTGGTGGCCAGGCATAAAGGAAGATGTTTCTAGTTGTTTCATGAGATGATCCACCTTGTAGCAGGTGAAGGTGGAGCATCAGCAACCATCATGGCTTTGCCAGTAGTTACCCATTACCTGAGTGTATGTGTAAATATCTCGCGATGGACTTCATGAAGGGTTTACCGAGATCGATTTGAGTGAATGATGCAGTATGGGTTTTCATGGAAAAACTCATGAAGGTTTCTCACTTCTTGTCGATCAAGGATACCTTCATTGATGATGATCAAGTATGGCTATACATCTAAGATATTTTATGTTTAAATGGGGTTCCACACTCCATTATGTTAGATAGAGACACATGTTTTACTTCTCGGGTCTGGTAGGGATTACAGAAGGCTCGGGGTACACAATTATATCTTAGTACAACATACCATCCACATACATATGGCTAGTCCAAGAGTACAATTTAGGTTCTTGAGGATATGATCTGAGCATGGATCTTGGATTTTGGAGGTTCGTGGGCGAAACACAGACCACTTGTGGAGTTTTCCTATAAAATAGTTTTCAAGAAACTATCCATATAACACCTTATGAGGCTTTGTATGGTAGGCCATGCTGATCACCCTTATATTGGAGGGAGGCAAGAGAGGAATCTATGCTGGGACCTCGTCTCATCCAGGAGACTACAAAGAAGATATAGTTGATTCGGAAGAGGATTGATACTTCACAGTCATGACAGAAGCTTATTCTGATCGACGAAGACAACCTATAGAGTTTGATGACAGAGATCAAGGTTTCATGCATGTAAAACTGTTGTTGGAACATAGGAAGATTAGGTGATATTGTAATATTTCCCGGAGATACATCGACACGTATGAGGTGTTGGAGAGATTCGGGCTGGTTTCCTATCGGTTGCAGTTACTCAGAAGTATCGGGTTATGCATAATGTCTTCCATATTTCATAGCTTCGACGTTACTACTCAAACTTGTCTAATGTTTTCCAACCTGAGGATTTATAGATAGAGGTGGATTCATCTTTCTAGGAGCATAATATCAAAATTTTTGATTGAAGTGCAATGTTTCTTTGTGGCCAGTCTTTTCCTCAGGTATGCATGTTATGGCGGCACAGGCAAGTACAGGAAGAGACTTGGGAGAGGTAGGTCGATGTATGATCACAGTGTCTTGAGCTATTTGAGGTTTCCTCTTCAATGCCGCCTTTCTAGTGAAATTTGAGGATGAATTTATTCAAGGGGGATGTTTATAAGAACCCGAATATTATTTTTTGGTGCGTTTTTCATTTCTTGTTTTTTTTTGAGAAAAAAAGAGTTTCAGAAATTTTTAGGTGACACACCATGTACTCGATTTCAATAGGTGACTGTGTACTGGCCGAGTAACATCCAAGTACATGGCTGTGTGTGGTGACCTAGAAAAAACATAAAGTGGAGGATGGAAAGTGCATGTTCACACCATGTAAATTTAATGAACATGTATTGTAATTTCTTTTTATTCTATAAAATTGATTAAGGAGGCGTCTAATGAAAATTACAGTCTTCTTCTTTAACCGTCTTGTCTGAGAGCATCTGTATGGTTTTGGATCTTCTCTGATCCCCCGGCTCATCGTACATTCTACGAATCGACCCCTGTGTATTGCATTGGAATCACATCAGTGATTTCTCCTTTTTATAAACTTCATCTTCCGGTTTCTCCTCTTCTACAAGATATCCTCGGTTGAATGTCTAAAGTATTTTTGTAGAAATAGGGAATCCTAGGGCGATTCAAGGCTTGCAGATTATGTATATTAATCTCATGACACTGAGGTACGTGTTTTGTGCCTTTTTGAAGATAGTCATTGAGTTATATGTGCAAATGTGCCCAATACGCTTGTTCAGGATATTGAGTGTTCATGTTTTTGGGCCCTATTATTGTCGGTTATGCCTTGTTTGTTTGGATATAGGTTTATTGTAATTTTATAGGTTTAATCTTGCAACGATATGGATTTTTTCCCATGTTTTATTTATTTTGAACATTTATTCTAGCTTTCCTCTTAGGATGCTTTGCCTTCGATGCGTAGTATTGTTCGGATGGAATGATTTTATCTAACATGATGTGATATATTGTAGACAATTTACCGAAGTAGTTCTTAAGGATTACATTGGCTATTATATATTGTTGTGCATGAATGAATTACATAGGGTTGTGAGAACCTTGTGTAGTAGACCATAGGGATAATGGACATTGAGGGGTTCTCCAGAGTGTCTGGTTATATTTACATTGCGAGACCATAGGGGTGGTGGACATAAGTTCTCTCTAAGTGTTTTTGTATTTTCAAGAAGCGAGCTATAGGGGGAATTTTACATTGTTTTCTTCCTCAAGGTGCCTATTGGTTACTGATACGATACTAAAGGGGAATTGATGGTGAGTTATTCCACAGAGAGTCTATGCTAAAGCAGAACTAGAGGGGTTAGACTGTGTGTACTTCCCAGAGGGTTTCTTGTATTGATTGGTTGAACCGGAGGGGCTATGCTATTAGTAATTCCCAGAGAGTTTCTTGTTTGTGATTAGTGTCTTACTTGATATAAGAAATTTAATTCATTGAAACTATAGGATTTTTTACATTGGAGAAATTCCTTGTTTACTTCTTGTTTTCTATTACTGCATGTCATATATATTCACTGAGTTTTGGGCACAAATCATTGAGTGGTTGCCTTCTGGGATTAGCCTGACACCCTTTTTGGGACATGATTTTAGGGCCAAACTGATAATATTGATCCAGATATAGATTAGGGAAAGTTCCCTTATACTTCCGGTACCTGATTGCGGTGGAGCTGTAGAAAATGGGACCAAGCTGAGGCTTGTAATGCTAAAGAGTTGTTTACTAGATTTTCCTTGTACTTGGTTTAGTTTTTTATTCCTGCATTGTGACTTGTTTGGATGATTTCTTAGACATATGTATCATGAATCATTTATATATCTTCTCCAGTTGTATATTACCTTCAGTCTTTCATTTTTTACTATTATATGGTATTATTATTACTTACTCTATTATTGTCTTTTTTACTTCTATTGTGTTACTCTGCCAATGAGGGCATAATTTCCCCACTATCACACCCAAGGCCCTTGCTACTATTCAGAAGCCTCTGGTGTTTGGTGAAATGTTCTTGAGGCCTTTTGACCACCTGGGTATGGGTCACCTCTATGCGGCTCCCGAATATGGGATGTTACATACCATAATTCATAACATCCACTAAAAAAGATTATTCTCTTATATAATAAAATATTTTATTCAACAATTTTATAAATATATTCATATATATATATATACATCATTTTATGAAATAAATTTATAAATATTCATTATAGGTTTATAAGTTAGTTATTTTTTATTTTCCACATCAAGTGTGAGTTATCTGAATTTTTTTGAACTAGTTTAGTAATAACAGTGTTGTTATTCATTCATCTCCCAAAGTTAATAATTCATGGATAATAAAAGGTATATAAATTTATATATTATGATTATTTATAATTTAATAGTTTCATTATAGTATAGTATTAGTTATTATCCATGAATACATAATAGATAATGAGCGTATTTTGATTATACTTAGTGAACTGTGGTGATTTTCAAAATTTTTGGAATAAATGTGTAAAAAACCACTATCGAACCAAAAAAATATTATTTAAATATTTATTTAATATATCATCATGAATTACATTTTTATAGATATTTAAGATATAAATTTAAAGCAGTGTTCAAGTATGTAGTTATACTGACCAAAACAAGAACATACCATAATTAACGAATAATCAAGAAGGGATTTTGTAATAATATCATTATAAAAAAATCATAGTGATATTAATTAGTGTTTATTATTATGATATTTTATAGTTTACAATAATTATTAGAATAATATAATCTTTACAATATTATAGCATAATATTAAGAAATCATTTTCCAATCTCACTATCCTCTTTTTGAATGGTTAATATTATATTGACTATTTTTTTTCTCATATTGTTATCAGGTTTTTAAATTTGGCATACATAAAATTTCATAATTTTCTAAAAATAATTATACCTAATATCCAATATCATAATAATCCATGAAATACGGTACTAAAAGACATAATATATCTTTCTATGGAGGTGTTAGATTTCACATATTTATGGATGATTAATCATTTTTCATAGAGAGAGATAAGTATTAAATTTAGTGTATTATTTAAATACAGTGAAATTTTTATAATTATCTAACATATACATTAAAATATTAAATAATACCATCCTTGTAAAGTGGTGAAGAAAAATGAAACATCTTGCATCATGGTGGTGGAGGTCCATACAATGCATGAATGACAGTTTCAATTTTCATAATAGAAGTGGGGAACAATGGTTTATAGTTATTCCCATAGAATTATAAAAGTAATTATAAAAATATAATTATGTAATTATATAGTAATTATAAATTTATTTTTTCAAAGTCTGAAATAAAAAAATTAAACATGTTGAGGAATTGGCCTCTCCATTGGAAGACTCGATAGAAATTGATGGATTATTATACTATCATATGACCACTGAACCATAAAAATGGTTTGGGATTATAGGGAACAAAAAATTTATATATTCAAGATAAACCTGGATCATGTGATTGGTCTGGAAGGGGTGCTAAGAGGCTCCTTTTATAAGTGATGGGAATAGTATTTTTATAAATATTCCTACTTCATATAATGATTGAACATGATTTACTTGGATTTATTAATAAAAAATTAAATTAATTGAGTGGGATTTATATAATTTCCATAATCCCTAAAACACTAATTTAAAAAAAATATTTTATTTACTCTTATATTTTTCAGTATTATCATTTTTTACCATGGTAACTAATTTTTATATAATTAATTCACTTTTAATAACATCAATTAAAATATCCCTTGTTAAATAATTAAGAACTACTAATTAAAAATATTAATTTCATTTAATATGAGATAATTTAAATGTGTAATAAAATATAATTCTATCACACGCAGGTGTAATGTTTAAATCCACATTTTTAGAAAAAGTGTATTATAAATTAAAAAAAAATTATGTCATTGAGTTTAATGATATATATCCATTTATTATAAAACCAATTAATGTTATGTTTAGTTAATATCAATCGAAAACCTAATTTTTTAATATAATATTGGATTTAATGAAAACAAATATTCTTTACATGAAAATATATCATAAATTGTAAATCATAGTTTCAAAAAATTCATAATAGAGTTTTTAAAAGGTATTTTTTCTTTATAAACATATTTTATCTTATAAAATTTAGAAGTTTTTAAATTATAATTACATATTGATATAGTCATTATCACTATGATTTTAGTGAAAAAAATATATTAAAATATTTTCATAATAAAAAATTATTTCAAATGAATCTAAAAATATGTCCTAAGCTAATTTCAACATTCAAAATTCAAGATTGAAGTTATTTTTATGAAATTAAATTTATAACCTTTTGATATTTAGTTATTAAATTGAAAATGAAAAAAAATTATTATTAAAAAAATAACATTTTAAACATCAAATGTTCTTAATATTATGAATTATAAATCTGTAAACAATGAAATTTTTATATTAGAGGTTATAAATATAAATATTACATTTTTTAATACAAATTTAATTTGGGAAAATTTAATTTACTATAATAAAATATAGCACCAAACTTTTTAAATTATTTCATAAAATGAAATCTATTTTTTAAATTATAATCAAATAAGAAAAATAATCTATGAATATTTGAATTGATAAATATTTTTTTATTTACAAATGATTATATTTTTCTTGTAATTTTTGTATTCCATGTTTTTTTAGTTGAGTGTTTTGTTATTTGGGTGTTGTATGTGGCATAATCTATCAAATATAGTAATAATTTAATGGAACCAAAATCTGGAGTCATTACAATCCATATATCTACCAAATATGATATCAATATAACCTTGTAACGGATGTTTTTTCTGAAAAAACAATTGTCGTTCTTAAATTATTTTGAGATATCGTAGATACAAATTTACCAATTTTGTGTTGTCAACTTCTAAAATTACTAAAATTCCAACAAAAAATCTCATTGGATGCACAATGTATGTCCTTGTATAAAAAATGTCAAAATATAATCCTCAAACCACTGATGTAACAAGAACATTCACCATATAGTCAACCTCATATTTCGTTTTAGGTTTTTTCTCTATTGATAATATGAAATTTTAAATCAATGGGGTAGACACCAGCTTATATCCAAAAATTATTAATCATTTATAACCCATTAATATATATCCCTTTTGAGGAAAGACCATTAGTCTTGTATTCCAATCCCCTTAAATTTACAACCCCAAAATTCATTTAGCTACTGATTGATCATTTATCTAAATCCATTAATATATATAATCTTTCAACTCCTTATTAAATTTATTATTCGAAAATAATAGGATCATATCATTCAGATATAATATAACTATATTAAAACTCGTATCATTGAACACCATTTAGTATTATTAATGATCTTAATTCCTCTATATAAACCCCCACTATATCATATATGTATCAAAATTATGGTTTCATTTCCTCAGACCTCACTTAATCTAAATAAATATCAATTTGATATTTCACACCTACATCACCCCGAGAGTTTATAATAAATACTTATTTGAATTAATTTTATTTCTTTGACATATTTCTTTCCATACTACATTAGGTTTAAATGAACCATGATATAATATAAGAATATTAGTATTTAATGTGAACGTTATTGTATAACCATTTGACTGAAAGCTATGGATAGGAAGAAATAAATTATTAAAAGTTACTTTTTACACATATATAGAATGAAGTCATTGTTTATAAATTGGTTATAAATGAAAATAAAGTCATTTGAAGGTGAATATAGGTGTTTTCTGAAGAAAAAAACGGTTTTTTGCATGCATTATGTTTCAAATATTAGTTTATTGAATTAATCATTTATGATGAATAATTTTAATAAAATGTATAGATTATATATTCAATAAAAAAATTAACATTCAAATAATAGTATTACTAAGAAATGAATTTAAATAAATCCAATTCCATTCTCAAAAAAAATTCCAAAAAAGTTTTTACTTGATTTTTCAAGTTTCTTTTAGAATTGAATTCTTACAATTATATAAAATTAATTTGAAAAGTTAGGATCTAATTATTGAATAATAATTTTGAAAATAAATTAATGATTCCTCTTTCATTTTTTGACATAATAAATAGTAAAATATTGAATTTAGCAGTGGTTAAACAAAGAGATAAGATTAAAATGTGAAATAAACATGTTTAAATATTATTATTATACATATTTAAGCATTATATTATTTTAATTTTAATTTACCTTCTATTTGGATATATATTTACATGAATTAGATTATATATTATTTATATTAGTTATGTAATTCCATGTGTATCCCTCCCCTCACTTATAAAAGGGCCCCTCTTCTCATACCATATTAATACAATTTTACTCGTATATATTTTCCTAAACCTTCCTAAAATGATTAATATATTACTTACCATTATTCTTAAACATCTGGTATTACCCTAAACCCATCCTAATAATTCTTATGGTTTAACCAAGATGAGGTGTCTCAATGAAGAGGTAATCACCTTACTAGACATTTCCAAAGTCTATTTCTTCTTTTATTTCATATAAAAATATTCCCTTAATTCTAAAAAAATGAATCACGTAATTTAAGTATAGGTATATGTTATTATGATTATATTATAACAATTTTCCACCATATTTTTATTAAATTGGAAGTGAATATATTTCTTGTGCATAATTGTGGACAACCTCTTCCACATCGAAATATGATTCATTTTCCATTATTGTATTTAATGGTTTTTTATTATGATATATTTAATTTTTATATATTATATTTAGGAAATAATAATTCATATATATATATATATAATATCTTATCTAACATGCCATCCATTAGAAAATCATAATGTTATTCATGTGTATGTATAAACTACCACCTCCATGAAAAAATGTGATTCAATATTCATTTCTTGTTTAAATGTCTTGTAATAAAGATATACTTAATTAATATTTATTATATTTATGATATAATAATTATTTTTCAAATGGGAATTATTACTTAGCTTATTTTTCCCCATTCATGGAATATTATAAATATCATTTGTGTGTTTGTATGGGATAATGTCCCCATGAAATGTTGTAATTCATTTTTTTCACTAGTTTATATAAATTGTGATAATATTATATATAATGACTAAATATTATAATTATATAATGATTAATATTTTTTATAAGATAGAAAAATTATCAATTTGTAAGAAACATAACTTCTTAAAAGAAAAAACATGAAAAATGAAGCTGTTAACAAAAAAAAATTATGATGCTAATGCAATATTGGAAATAGAAAGGTAGTATAAAGTTATAAGTAAACAATTTATTTTATTTTAAATATTAACAGAGCTATATAATATATTTAAAATGAATTTATTTTTATTATAAATTAGTTTTAATATGTATGAAGTAATATGGGAATTGATGTAAGGGTTTTTGTTAGAATCACATGTTTTATAATTTTCTATGCTAAATTTATATTGAGGGAAGTTATATGGATCATATATTTTAGAGGGAATAGATTTTATTATCCTAAATATATTCCAAAAAAAATTATGTAATATTATCATTAACCTCTATTGGGTTCTAAAACTGATCTCAATTTTTTTTATGTAAAATCGAATATAAAACTTATTTGGTTGAGAAACAATTCTTCCATGACCATGTTATTTAAAAAGTTTGAAATAATAATAAATTATATGGACAAATAATTTTTATATATTCATTTAAATACATATTTCAATTTATTTTAAACGGTTTATAAAAGAATTTGTACAATTTTTTATGAACTATTTATTTAATACTTACTATAAAAAGAGTGAAAAATAATCTTTATTTTAACATTTACCACATGAATGAATTTTCACACCATCATCAATATTTCTTTCTTTAATCATTTAATTACATGTTCTAATAGTTATTTTAAATAAAATAAATTCTTAATATTTTTGGGAATTTTCAATATTTAATGATATTTATACAAAATAGTATATTGTTAGTCTTTAAAGAAAGGATAAAATGTTATATTAAAGGTATTTTTAATCTATTTCAACACCCATTGAGGATTTTTAGGATTCACTGAGAACATGATCTTATAATTACCTAAATGTTTTTCTCTAGATGACTTATAATTATGATTATTTTATGATACTTCTAAAAAATCATTTCCTTCCCATTCGTTAATTCATTTATGATGAAATAATTATGAAACACATTTCTTTTCAATTGGTCATGCTATGATAAAATATTAGAATTATTATAAGTAAAATTTACATTCCATTTTTTATGAAATGAATAATTTATAGTTGTTTTATGATCTTATGTCACACATAGGTATAGTTTTAATTATGTGATAGGTGGTACTATAATTATTTCTACCTCTAATTAATTAGGTAAATAATGATATATATCAGATAATACAAACAATAATGAGGAGTGAATTAATAATAGTGAAAGTTGAACAATAAAATAATGGAATGGGGAGTGAACCCAATACGCTATGATACTCTTGGTAGTGATCTTTGATTAATGAAATGATTTTCTATTCTTTTGTATGTGTTAATAACATCTGTATTATTTTTTTTATATTTTCTCATGGATCATGATTGATTATCGGCGATTCCACAATATTTTGACTTATTTA
This sequence comes from Viscum album, assembly GCA_963277665.1. Taxonomy (NCBI): domain Eukaryota; kingdom Viridiplantae; phylum Streptophyta; class Magnoliopsida; order Santalales; family Viscaceae; genus Viscum; species Viscum album. The sequence goes on from OY728131.1 coordinate 139,459,690, forward strand.
CTTTGTTATGAAAAAACAGTTTACGCTTTGATTCATAATTAATGATATTTGACTGATTGGGTATACTTTTATTAAGTTATGATAATGTTCACATACCCTTATACCAATTCTCCCATATTATCATTATTTTATATATTCTATTTTACACTTAAGGTCCATTTTTTCTCACCCTTTAATGTGTTTCAATTTTCAAATATTTATAATGTAATATTTTTCTATGAAGGGTACTATGAGAGAATAAATTTATGAAATATGATGTAGATATTTGATGAAATAAATTGATTATAAATCTATCCTCTAAACTCACTAAACAATTATGGTCCTTGAGTTTGTATTATTGTGAAATTTATTTAATATTCTTTAAAAATGATTCAATGTGTAATTGTGTCATTCATGGGTTGTTTCAATTGGTTTCAATATAGGGTTTATTTATTTTGGAAGATTAATATTATAAATATTTAGTGAAAAACATTAGGATAATCTTAAGTATATGATATCATACTAAAGACTTTAATTTTCCTAGAAAGTACACACTTGTATGGATATCAAAATGTTATTACGGATGCATCACATATAAACCAATAGGTTACAACAGAAAAATGGGATGAATGGCCATTAACCCAATATTTACTAGTGTCCAATAAATTGTTCTAAGACTTAATAAATTCCTAGACACTCCAAGGTAATATTCATTATTTAATTCAAATTTTCATCATAAACCATTATGAAATATTTGAATACATAATTACCAAAGTTAAACCAAATGTTTAATATATTGAAAAGAAGGAGTTATAATTTAGACATTTTCTGAATTATTCTTCAAGAGTATTTGATTACTCACTATGATTATTATTTCTCACATTGGGTTTTTTGGTTTTATTCAATGGTAGAAACTACAAGTAATCATGTTAATTCTGAATTTGGAAGATAATTTTATGATTATCCTCTTGAGAAATTCAATATTATTTGAGCTATAATAAAAAATATTTTTACTCTACGTATGGAAATTTCTCAAGAAATTTATCTTTTCCAGATTCAAAATGAGAAAAGGAAGGAACAATGCACTATTTATTCCTTCATGAGGAAACATCCACCTTCTTTTAGTGGGTCTAACTATCAAATAATTTCTGAGAAATAGATCAGTTCCACTAAAAATATACATTAATTTATCAAATAAACATGGCATGAAAAAATAATTTTGGTTATTTTTTATTTAGAATAAAAAACATACTAATGGAGGTCTCTTATATATAATACTTTTAATGTGTGGGGAATTTAATCAATGAATTTTTACAATTTTAAGAATGAATTTTGTATGTAATTAGTTACCAAGAACATTTTACACACAAATTTAGAGGGATTTCTTTGAAAAGAAGAAGAAAGATGATGAATCAATTAGTACCTATGAGGTAAATTTCAACAAACATGTATGGTATGATTCATTTTGTTTCATAGAACCAAAAAAATTATTGATTCAATATTGTATTGAGACCAAGAATCTGAAAGTAATCAACCATAATAGACTTTGATAGCTATGTTAAAGTCATTATATGTTCTCTCAAGATAGAAATATATATTTTAGAAATTCATTATTCTCATGGTTTTCAGGACTATAATAGAAAGATGAAAATTTTAAAATATTATAATAATAAAACCCATAGAGGAAGAAAATTAATCTCTCATCATTCCATATGTATAGAAGGAAACATGGGGGAAATTTCCACATGGTGCTTTAAAAGGATTTAATTGTAGAAAAGAATATCACCACGTAAAATAATATTAATATGATTTTAATAATCCATTCAATGAAAGGAATAGTTAGAAACATTAAATAAATATTGAAGTCAAGCTATAATGGTTTATTTAAAATGAGTATATACGTTTTGAAAATCATTGCATGAACATAAGAGTTAATTATGACAAGAATCGTTAAATTATTTTACTACCCTGGACATATTATCCCTGAGTCATTGGTTTATTTTTTATAATGGAACTAGATACAAGAAATATCATCTGAGGGATTTTAATAGTTTAGGAGCCTAGATAAACTAGATACATGCTTAAATATCACATTACATTTGAAAACATAAAATAAAATAGTGTATTTTATTTGTGAAAATTATTATTCCCTTCTAGAATTTCCATTAATACCAAGCATAGAACACTTTTTATAATCGTATGAATTTGAAACAAAATAAATGGGTGAGTAGAGAGTCTTAGTATGAGAATTATTGTTGTGGAACCTATCATAGAATAAATAAGGCATTAATAATATAGAAAGAATAAATGATGATCAAATAATGTGTTATAAATAGTGACATTATCTTGGAAATTATAAATTAATGAAATAAATATTTGAAAAATGAAATGTACATCAATATTTTATTTTATAAATATAGAATACATAATTCAGAAAATTTGAAACTTACCATTGAGGCCTTGTTCTATGATAACATACATAAATGAGTAAGGCCTATGATAAATACCCAACCCATTTTGTAGATTGATACATAATGACACATCAATGGGATATATAATTTTATTCCCCACCTATACATTAATAATTACAATGCATTGATCATATGAATTTACAATAAAACATAATAAACATGCCTCAATATTAAATAATTGTCCATATTGAAGGAATTGGAATATTTAATGTAAATGATTTCCATAGTTAAAATGATCAAAATCTATCCATATAAATATGGTGGATAGAATCTTTATATTATATCCCTTTTAAATAATATTATTCATTTATTTTTATATATATGGAAATAATTTTAATATATCACTAGAAATATTCGTAAGGAAAATACACTATTAAATTTTTAAATCACTTATTTAAAATAAAAAAAATTATTTGAAAACAAATTATTTTTAATCAACCATAGAAACATGAAAATTAAACTTCAAAGAATTATTATTCATGATATAAGGAAAATTCAATCATTCAGTGTATGTTAACAAATGATTTTGTTCACACCAATGGTAAAAAACACCTTGTTTGTGAAATAAAAATAATATTTCTTTTAAAAAAATTGAATGAAATTAAAACATGGATAAATATTTATTTAATAAATTATTTTATGATATTAAAACATTTTTAAAATATTTTAAATACAATATGTGTATTGATGAAAAATATTTTCGACCAAAAAGAAAATAATGTCGGTTATCCTTAAAAACAAAATTTCAGTATCTTAATTACTTAAATATAGGAAAATGAAGGGAAGAAATTAAATTTATATAAATAGTTATATTAGAATAAAATATAAGATTTTTAATATAGAAATATTATATAATTTCTCAATGTTTACTTAAATATAAACAATCCTAAATTTTGATGGGGTTGTGAAATAAACTCTTACCACTTTGGTAAATTTTAAATCATCGACCAATTTAAATAAAAAAATCAAATAAATACTTAAATTACATTAATATAAAAATAAACCTGATTAAAAATATTATAAGTATATAATGAACTCCAAAAAAAAGAAATATGTGGCGAATATGACATATTTATCATAGAAATAAATGTGAGATGAGAAACCATTACAAAGATCATAAGATTGAAGTGAGAAATAATCAATTGATTGATTGTGGTTGACGAATTAAAATCTACATATAATTAGTTGAAATTAAATATAAAAAATAACAATTCATTACACTCATAATAATGGCATAAAATAGTAAATAAAAGGTAATATAACCCATTGAAAATAAATTGTGTTTAAAAACACCTTACCATAGGTTTGATATACATCGTAAGTGATTTTATCCTCCAATATAATGAATTTAAATTTATTATAATTATATATTATAACCATAAATATACATATAATATCATATATGACCCACTTATATGATTTAGACACTCATTTATTAAAAATTCTATATGAAAATCATCATTTATGATTGTTAACTATTTCCCTTTTCATGTAATTATCATTTGGATAATTTCATTCCTTTCATATTTATCATGGTTCCTTAATATCTATAATTTTAATCATGATTTAAATATATTATATATTCATTAAATACATATTTTTATTCATCAATTAAATTTATACATAAAAAATGAATCACTAGGCTTCGTGGAGGTGGTAGTCCACACGTACATAGGAGCAACATTATCATTTTTAACTAGTGTAAGCGTAAGATGTTAAATGATATGTTATATTTATAAAACAATTATTATTTCTTAAGCATCATATATATTCATTATTAATATATTAATAAGTATACAATTAAAATTTTGATGAAAATAACTTACACTGATACATGTAGACAGTAACTTATACGTATGCAAGAGTGATGTTTTTTTATTAAATTGGAAGTAAATGAGTTTTAAGGTAGTATTAACATAATAATAAAAACATATAATTATATTTATTATACTATATTTGTTATTTTATTATGGTTAAAATATATTTAGAGGAAACATAAGAATAAGTAAACATTAAATAGTCGATAGCTATAATCACCTCTTCTTTGAGATACCTCTTTTAGCTTACACCTTATGACCTGAATGATTTTTCTTAAGAGAAGACCATGGGTTACAAGTAGACATAAAATAATCTATAAATGTATTAGTTTAGGAATTTTTAAATTTAATGTACCCAAATTTTTGGGTAATGGAGGAAATGAGGTTCTTTTTTTATGTGTTGGGAGGGGCACCATTATAATTAAACAAATTATTATATTAATATTAAAAAAAATTAATTTTCAAGTTGTTAAAAATTAATATATTTCGAATTTTTTATTTTGGATATGTCTAAATCTTATCATTAAAAAATATTTATATTTTTTCGTGATTTTGTTACCCTTATGTCGTAGTTTTAACCCTTTGTCGACACATTTTATTTTTATGATAATATCAATATTTTTCTACTATTTAGGGGTAATGATATTTATAATAGAAGGAAAGCTGACCAATAAGTGGAAAGTTTTAATATTTTAGACCATTAACCATTATATTATTTGAATATAATATGTTTATGCATTTTTATAACTGTAATGATATATTATTTACCAAAAGATACCGTTAAATACATTTTTAGAACAATTCATATAGATAAATTTTAAAATAAAAAAATGAAATGGAATTAGAATATACAATTATAAAAAAAATATAATATGTCATATTTAGCAATAAAAGTATTTGAAACATTAATTTTTAAAATTTATATTAATTTTAATATTTTTAATATCATTTCATTAATATTTATTTTGTTTAAAAAAGTAGTGCCCACATGTTGCTTATGCATTTAAGGTAATTATTTAATCAATAAAATAATAATTTTCTATGGTAAAAAATAAACTAATATTTAAATTAACCGCATATTACTATAAATAAAATCTTTTAACCCTCGTGAAAAATATTAGAGTCACTAAAATAAAGAGACTGACATTTTTTATTTATTCTTTACATAAAATTACATTGTGGTCATTATCAAATAGAAATGGGACCAAATAACCCTATATTATGAAATTTTATATGTATGTTAGTTCCAAAATCATAAAATGATTATAATTTAGGTGTTAAATATAATTGTAAGCCATAATAAATTATTTTTAATCATAATCATTTGATTTTCCCTTACTAATGTAAGAAATATTTACTGTGATTACCATTCATAATGACCAAAAATAATGATTTCTAATTTATTTAATTTATAAATACTAATTCCAAATATTTAATCCATTTTATAAAAATCAATTCATATAATTGGTAGAAATTACTTCTAAATGAACATTTAAAACGTGATGAAAAAATTTCTTTTTTTAAGATGAGTTTTTTAGTATATAAAAGTTTTCAAGACACAATTAATCATAATATTGATTATAATGAGAATAATTAAGTTATAATTAATCAAAATGAATTAGTGAATTTTTAAAATAAATTCAATAAAAAATATAACTCCGAAAACACTTGAATGTAAATGAGAGTTTTATATAAAATATCAATATTGTATTATTGTATAAAAATTTATTCTTTTAAAAAAATTCTAAACTTTTCTCCATAATATAAATATGATACACATATTTACATATTTATATCATTTTTATCAAATATAATTGCTAAAAATATTATAAATTTATTATAATATTTTCTCACAAAAATAAATAACAAATCATTATGGAAGAAATATTATTTTCAAAGCCTAAAATGACTTTACTAAAAATTGAATTATTATTTCCAAAGAATTATTCAATAAATTTGTATTGGGTTTGGAATATTATATATATTTTTAATTATTTAATATTTACTATTAATACATTATAATTTAATTTCAATTTTATTATTGATATATATGAATATTATTATATTTATAATATATTACAGTTCACTAAAAGCTCGGTGTTGCGTGTCAAGAAAGATATCAAACACATAAAACTTATTTCAAGATAACTTTGTTTTATAAAATCATGGTATTATAGAAATATCTTAATAAAAAATACAACTATAAATTTTATGTGATCATAATTGTGAAAATGGTTCATGAAAATGGTGTGGCGAAAGGTACACATACTATTCGATCTAGATTTAGAAATATATTATTTGATTATGGATCTACCAATTCTTTTATATATAAATAATTTGATATGGTAATCACATTACCACATTAATGAATATATTTTTAGTTATAAATAAAAACATTTAATGATACGAAGATCACATCTCATGTCTATAGATCCTCTCCAATATATGTGTGTGGGGATTCGCTTCCATAAAATCATATCCCTCTTATTGAATATCATATTATTTTCATAATCAATTCAATTTATTTACATTGGTCACATATAAATTTTCATCGAATGGAAATAAAATATTGTAATTTAAATCAATATATGATCATGATTCTTTGTAATGATCCATAAGAACTTCTAATAGTAATTAATATCATTGAATGGGTATTAAAATATATTAATGATGGATATTTATCTCAAAATTTTAGATAGAAAAATAATATTAATGGTATTTGAGTTGTTCAATAATATTCTGATATATTTCTTAAATACTTTCCTAGTTTTTCTATTAATTTTGAATTTAAATTTCCAATATAACTCAATCCTAGTGCTATATTTATTTGAAATAATCTAAATAGAGTGGGCTCTATTGGGTTATAATAATTGAAGAAGAAAATCCAGGAGAATATTGATAAGGTATTTCAACACACCATTGAATTACAATGGGCTGCACCTATTCTTTTATAAAAATAAAAATGGGTCAATTTATTTTTTTGATTGTTTATAGTGAACACAAAAAGATCACTATCTAGAATATGTATCATCAACCATTTATTAATTACTTGATTTATCAGCTACACATAGATCCATACTTTTCAATGATTAGACTTAAATCTAGTTATCATCTATTGAGGTTCAAGAAGGAGGATGTACCCAACATAACCTTATGTATGTGGTATCATCATTATTAAATTATTGGTATTCCATTTGTCCTTACCAATTACCCTCTTATCTTCGTGGATATGATGAATATATTATTTAGAGATTTTTAATATATGTTTGTGGATATAGTTGTATATTATATTCTTATATATTCAAAGAGAAAGGAAGACCATGAATATAACTGGTGGATTTTGATGAAGACCTTGAGGATGGAGAATTTTTATACAAAATATTGTAACTGTGAATTTTGGTTATAGAATGGTTCATTATGGGGTAATATAATCTCATGAGAGGGTACATCGGTGGATCCTTCAAATATAGAAGTTATTGAAAAATGTAATAGATCAACCATGGTGATATTGATCCATATTTTTCATGGGATGGATAGATACTGCGAGCACTTTGTTAGATATTTCAAATGACTATATCTTATTTAATACAGTAGAGAGCCAAGTTCCTATTAGTGAATGAATGTGAGGAAAATTTCAACGATTTGAAAATATGGTTGGTCAGTACACCTATACATACACAAATATATTACTGATAAAGGTTTTAAATATATATGGATCATCTAATAAGGTACTGGGTTCATACAAAAGCATCATGATATGGTGATATCTTATTCTTCATAGCATTAAATAAATTAATGATAAATTTTACCTGGCTCATTATTTGGAGTTGAAAACAGTAATTTTTAGATTGAAAATATAGAGGAATAATCTTTAAGGTGAAACATAGGATATATATATACTAATAATAAAATCTAAAATTATGTATTCACCTAGAAAGAGTTGAATATGTGACAAAGTATATTGTTTCAGTTCATTAAAGGTTATGAATTCTTAATAAGTCACCACTCTATAAAATAAAACAATGTGGTCGATGCTCTGAGTCCGAAGAACCGTGATAGTGTTTCCATGATCATGATTAAATGTGATACAATATTTATGGACTTATATAATATGTATCTTGAAATCATGATTAATCGGAATATATCATATCTTTCTCGTATGAATGTTCAGTCATCCATCAAGGGGATGATTAAAGAAGTTCAGAGATAGATGTAGAAAGTGAAAGGTGTGGAATGTTCCTAAGGAAACCATGATTATAATTGAATGATAAGGTTCATGAACTGTGTATGTGTATTATTAATACTGTAATTAAATCTTTTTTATATTAATCTCATATTTAATCTTTCTCAATCCATCATATAAATATGAATTTGTACATAAACCTAAAATAGTATTTTTGGTGGGATAACATGAAAAGGGATATTTCATAGTCTGTATCACGATGTTTGGTGTATCAAATAGTTAATGTTTAGGATGAAAATAATAATGATATGTTACAACTATTACCCTTAATATAATGTAAATAAAAAAACATTATCAAATAATTCATCTCTATACTTTCCAAAACATCAAAATGGACCAATGCTATTTATGTTGGAATAAGAAACCTTAAAAACTACACACTCTATTTCCGTAATATAATTTTATATCTTAGTTATATTTTAAGAAAATAAATTAAATATGTGAAAAGGTTTCATGTAGTATCAGGTTATATTGTATTTGATCAAGATCTGAGGTTTACCTGGATGTTGCAGAGAAGTCTTCAGTGAGGGTTGAATACAGGGTAGAGCTATAACACTTTATATGACCCTCAAACATATGGAAATTAATATAGAACTATTAAAACCCCATAATATAATTTAATATCCTATGTTATAAAATTAAAAAGAGTCCATAATTTGAACCTTCCATTGGTGGAATTTGTTTTAAAAAAATAGCATTCGCTCAATCATTAATATGGTTCCATATTTACCCCACAATAACATCAATTGAAATAATACAATGCGATAGGATGAATTTGGAGAAAAAAATCTATTGGAAAAATATATAAATGATGAAATGATAGAAAATTTTATCTATTCACAAGAACATCAGAGTATCTCAGAGTAGATATATTTTTTTACAATCATATGAATGATCCAGAGTATGAAGTTAGTGAAAATGTATTCCTATGAATATCACAATTGGAATAAGGATACGTATTTGAAATAATGAAAACATGAAACATAGATATATTTTTCCTTAAAAAATTTATGATTTTACTAGGACTATTTTTTATCAGTTGTTTCATCCACTGAATCACTCTCATGTTAATGATATGTTCCATGTATATCTCTTGAGGATGTATAAACTAGATACTTTACATATAATAAACTCATAGGACCTATAACTAGAGTATAAAATATATTATAAATAAAATCTTGTAGAAATTCAGGATTTAATAGATAAATTTCTATGGATCCAAAACACTCAATCGGTGAATGTTTTGTGGGAAAACTAAAGATTTGATGAAGCGACATGGGTACCCAAGGATGTGATGAGAAATAAGTATCCCTAGTTTCTTATATCAAAGTGATGGAAAATAAAATAAGAAATTTTGATAATTGGGATGAATTAAAATCCCCTATATTTTATGACACATTTGTCTTTAAATAAATTTGATTTATTTGACTTATTTCTTCAAATATAACACTAAAGTAAAACAACAGATAATATAAAATTAAAATGTTCTTATTTGATATGATAGTTATTTCCTAGACAATGGATGGAAATATATTAAAGAGGCTGATTAAATAATGAAAATTTTATTTTTACACAATTATAAAATGAATTAGTTTCTTATCAATGCGTTTGAAATAAAAATAAAACCATTTTAATGTAAAAACAGAGGTTTTATGAAAAAAAAAATTTTTTTAATGAAATCTTTTTTTACATAATAAAATTAATTAATAAAAATTAATGAAATATTTTAATGAAATTTATAAAATATATATTCAAATAATTTATTTGACTTAATTTTATTTATTAGTAATGGAATATAATTTAATCTATTTTTATTCTTAAAGACACATTTTTCAAAAAATGGTTTTCATTATGTTTTATGGGACAATTTTAAAATGATATTATTTATCTTATAGAAATTAAATATAATAAAATGGATTAACTATTTGAAACTGTAATATAAATGTTTTATGAGGCCATTTTAATTTTTTAAAAATTAATATAAAAACTAGTATGAAAATTGCAACATTTATTTCTAAAAGGGGTTTACCATGTTTTAAACTATGATATAAGGGTAAAAAACCTGTAATCTTTTATATATACAATTAGTCCGGGATATTTTGAAATTATATTAGAAAAAATTATTTTTCATTTTAATTTTTTTCCACTTTCACGAGAAAGTGATTTGATGTTATTTAAATATTTCAATTAATTCAATGTGTGTCCCTCCCCGACACATATAAAAGGGAACATCTTCTAATCCCTTAATCAAATAATTTTAGCCTAATATATCATCCAATATATACCAAAAAACTTCCTATATTAGTTACATTAAATTTTTATCTTATTTTCATACCATAAGACCATCGTAATAAGACTTCAGTTGTAAGATAAACGATGAATCTCAGAGAAGAGAAAAAAAAATTACACAAAAATTTGAATGTTTATTTTTTAATATAAATACTCTAAATATATTGTATCCAACCTAAAATAATTAATTATGCATCATAAAAATATTCATATGTTGTTATTATTATTATTCAGAAATAATTTTACACCTACTTCCCATTGAATGGGAACTGAGTGTATTGCTCATATGTACATGTTGTATACCACCTCCACATAGTGATATAATTCATTTTCCATATTTCATGACCTTCCCCCCGGGGCCCGTGCTGCGACGACCCCAAGCCCGCCTCTCAAAGGCCATGGGTGGGCGACTTGCACCGAAGGTGTCAACTTACAAGTGGGAGGAATTTTCCTGAGTACTTGTATGAACACACTCTCCCAAACACATCCCAACACACTAAATGGGGATAACAATTATACTAAAATAAGACTGAGTAAAAAATACAACTAAAAGCAAGTGGGATAGAATTCCAACACAACGAAATGTACTGAAACAGCAATGTAAATAAAAAGAGCTCAAATGGCCATCTTGGAAAAACCCCCATCTGATCATAAGAGTAGTGAAACTACTAGAAGCCTAAGTAGCATGTCATTTTCGCCTAGTCCTACTAGACCCCACCTGGTCCTAGGCCACTATGTCCACCGCTGAAACATCGATCAGCACTATATCCTTGGTTTACACTGTGTCATTGTCCACCAAGTCCATTGTCGAAGTGTCAATTTTCTGCATGGGACACGACATGTAGGGGTGGGTCCCATGTTGGTGTGAGTAACACGAAACTCAGTAGGGACCCAAAAGAAATAGTAAATACCACCTAGAAGTCCTCAAAGTGAATCATGAAGTATAAGATAGCTCACAGAAGGTATATTTTACTGTAGTAATAGTTGCATCATCATTTATATCATTGAACTCCATGACTGATGGGGAAGTCTTCCTCTATCGAGTAGAGTGGGAATTCCGGCTCAAACAGAGCCTCTTTCCACTAACCGTGGAAAATTATGGTAATCATTATTGATTAGTATAGTGGGTATGTTGGGCCACACAGATTTGCTCTCCAATTTGGGCCTGCCGGGTCACAGAGAGTCACTTCCCACCTTTTTCGAACTGAGGTACTCCTCCTATCGAGTAATGTTGGTATGTAGGGTCACACAAAGCCACTCCCCATTTTAGTCTTACTAGGCCACATAGTGTCGCTTCCCACTGGGCCACCATCGATAAGTCTCCAGGTACTTTCCATCTGTGGGGTTCTATATGTATCACACTTTAGAGAACCACTTCTCAAGCCATTCATCAAATATATATATCCCTGATAGTCACTAAAATCATTGTAAAATACATACCTCATCAAGAGGGTTCCAATGCTACAAATTTCTCGTCAATCAGACGTGGTGTTTGCATGATATGAGTGTTGTAGTAAACAGGTTTATAGTTGTGCATGGCTTGGTTTGAACCCATTGGGCCAACCCGACCTACACTACCCAAGGGCCCTACATACTAGAGTTTACTTATATGGACATGAATTGACCTAGTTTGGTTCACGGTTAGTCTATTCTAGCCTGGACAGTGGGCTAAACCAAATAAGCCTCACTGGACCCAACCCGGTTTGGCTGAGTATCCAGTCCGCCACGTCACTTGATGACCCAATCTAGTCTGACCTAGAATGATGGGCGCATGTTCAGTTTGCCAGCATGGCTCTAGACCATAGAGTGGGGGTCTAGAACTTTAGTGCAGGTCCGGCCCACAAGGCCGCGGGTCCGGAACGCCGGGACACGGGTCCGTCTTGTCGGTGAGGTTCAGATCCACCAGCCTTAACCTAGTCCACCATGGGGCGGGCCAGTGGTGTGATTCCCTACTAGGATTCAACAGCCATGCCGCTTATGGCTCCTGATGGCTCCATGGACACCAGGCCCCACAAACCGCGGTAGATAGTCCATAGATCTCACCACAGGGGTGGCCTAGATGGGGTCCACCCCCCTCCTCATGGCTCCCTCCTGGTGCCACAACTCCTACAACAACAGTTGGTTGTCCATGACCTACTAACACTGCGGCCTACATCCATCCTATATCAAGGCCGACGAGGGATGGCTACCTCTACAACTATCGTGGTTCCGGTTGGGGCCTCCCCCTTCATGAGACCAGCATGGGCTGGCCACTACTGCCAGTTGTCGGTGGTTCCACACTATCGGAACCTTCTGTGGGCCACTGAAGTTGCTCTGGTTGTCCATTTTTCGATTCTTCTATGCCTACGAACCTCTCGAATCACCACCATCCCTTTTCAGGCCACATAATCAAATTTCCACCACATTGAGAATGCGAACACAAAGAAATCAATATCGGAGGCACTAAGACCTTGTTTGTGTCGGCCAGGGACCTCCACATTAGAGGTTTATATCAAAGGGGATGTTCAGGGATTTTAGTTCAACCATTTCATGCAAGTTTTGAATCCCAAATGATAAATCCCCAAGAAATGTCACCCTCCCATATAAATTCATCAATCATGGATCAACGTGTCAGTGGGTTGATATGGGTTTGTTTTTTATAAAAATTAACAGTGGGGAATATCAATGAAATTAAAAAACAAACCCATATCTCTTGGACGTTTGATAATGAATCCTTATTCCTCAGGATTTTGAGGCATCGATGTCATCACATCTGGCTCCATTCTTCTAGGTTCATCGATGAGGGTGAATTCTCTCTATAATTCTCTTTCATTCTTCACTACCGATGAATTTTCATGTGATAATCATCAAATAGTCACCAAAGATTAATTTTGTCATCTACATCGGCCCAAATAATTAAATGAAACATGTCACAACATTTTTGTTACGCTCGACCTCATGTCGTCACGCTGTTTCATTTTTGAAATAGCATTGCTATTATTCCCACATTATTTCATCATTATGATACATGATACAGGCCATTAATGATCCTCATTAATACTCCAAATCCCTTCTTCATCACTGCACCACTACTTCACCATCCACCAGTCAATGGATGCGAAAGAATATAAAATAAGTATTAAATTATTTTATTATTTTTCTCAAAAAGTCCGAAAATAAAAATTTCTGTTCGGCCCTTAGAGGACAAAGTTTAGTACATTTTATGAGAATCTTGGTGTTATGAGAATAATGGTGTCCTCAGATTTTTGATCTGAGCATGGGTTCAAAATATAGAAAAACCCTCTCACACATTTACTAAAAGTACATTAAAAACTTTAAAATTATGTTTTCGGCACTCCGAGCCTCCAAATCTTGTGTCGTTTGAGCGAGTGGTCTAAGAATAATTCCATATAATAAAAAATATACAGAAATTATGATTCTTTATTTTCTCCCCACCCTGGGGCTTTATGTCCTCAAGAACCATAATAAAAAAACTAGACATGTCGAAGTGGATACTAAGAAGGAATCTAAGCTTCCTAATCACAAGTGCTCTCTTGGATACTCCCATGCGGCCACCAAAGAAGCACCAGAGGAATAGAATATCCTCTTAGGACCCACTACTATAATTCCTCTCTCTCCACTGGTAACTTCAGAAACATCTCCTCTTCATCAATGACACGCTCTCCCTAGTCAATGACGGGTGATTGGTCATGCACGTACCTACTCAGTTGCGATACATTGAAAACATCAAGCACCTTGTGCATTTTTGGGGAATGTCTAGGTAGTACTCCACTTTCCAACTCTACTCCGGATCTAAAATGTTCTAATTAACATCCAAGATAGTTGGCCACCCTAGCCAAATATTTATAATCCTCATCAGGGTGAGACCTGAAGAAATATATGACCGCCCTCCTAAAACTCTAAGGGACTTTGTCTCCTGTCGACATAAGACATACGCCTTCTCTATGAAGTCCTCATCCACTTCTGAATGATCTTATCCTTCTCAATGGTGACAAATACCAACTCCATACTAATGTGTTCCGACTCCCCTGGGTTGTCCAGCATATGGGTGATCTGCAAGGCCACCCGTAAAAGACCTTAAATAGTACCATGCCAATGGTGGACTAATAGTTATTGGCCTATAAAAACTCTACCAGTGGTAGATGGTCTTCCTAAATATGACCAAAGTCTATGATGAAAGCATAAAACATGTACTCCAGGGTCTGTAGGGTCTGTTCTATCTCACCATCCATCATGAGATTAAAAGTTGTGCTCAAGTGCAGCTAAGTCCCAAACACCACATGTAATCCCTTCAACAGCTTCGATGTAAAGTGTGCAGCATGTTCTGAGATGATTTTTGAAGTATCCCCATGGAGCTCACAATCTCCCTGATGTTGAGGCGTCAAATTCCCTCTATCGGTCTATGTTCCTAGAAGAGTGGGGAGTGAGCCGACATGGTGAGTCGATCAACAATCACCCAAATAGAACCATGGCCTATGGACATACATTGTAACCATATCACGAAGACCATTGAGATACCTTCCCATTTCCACTATGGTATACCAAGTGTATGGGCCAAACCTACTAGATACTAATGCTCAACCTTCATTTTCTGACATGTTAGGCATCGTAAAATGAACCCGACCACCGCTTTCTTCATCATTGGAAACCAGTACAAATGTTAGAGGTCCTGGAACATCTTTTCTACTCCTTGATGTACTGATTAAGGGGTTGTATGGAAATCCCTCAACAACTCCCCTCACAACAACACTATTACTATAGGGCACCCTCTAAAAATTATGATGTGCTCACCACCTATCGAAAAACCATTGGGAGAACATCCTGAGGATATTAAAGCATGTTGGGCCTCACAGTCAACAACTACAAGTTGTTCCTCCCTAACTCACTGTAAAAGTTTGGGCGTGATGGTCATAGACTAGATTTAATCTTCTACATCACTATCCACAAATGATATCTGTATTGTAGCTACCTACTCTGTCACCCCACTTAGAAGCTGTAAACCAAACCTCCATCTATATGTGCCTGCCACCACATTCCACTTCTCTAGAGTATAGACTATCTCAAATTCATAGTCCTGGAAGAACTCCATCCATGTCCACTGTCTTGAGTCTATTTCCATCTCCTCTTCATCAATGACACGCTCTCCCTAGCCAATGGGATAGGACAAATAAGCCTAATTGGACCCATCCTGGTTTGGCAGAGGGTACTGCTCAATGGGTCGTCGGACGACCCAGTCTAGATCATCCTGCACCGAAGGGTGAAGGTCCAACCTATCAGAATATGTCTGGACCACTCGGTGTCGGTCCAGACTGTGAGGCTGTGAGTCCGGCCTGCCATGTATGGGTCTATACCGCAGGGCTGTGGGTCCAACACGCTTGGCCGGGGGAGTGGTTTTCTACCCTTAGCCTAGTCCACTAGGGCACATATTGGAGGTGCATCGCCTAACATGGACACGGATACCGAGCCACATCTGGATTCTATTGGCCCCATGGATGTAGGGCCCCTCAAGCTACGGTCGATGGACCATGGCCCGCACCACCTGGGTGGCCTGGATGTGGGCCACCCCCCACTACGCGGCACCCACCTAGCTTCATGAATCCCACCTCTATGGCCGGTTAGTCACATCATCCATCCATCAAAGTGTGCCAATTGGTGCGCCACTTTCCTCTAGCGTGGAAAGCGAAGGTCAGTCGCCTCCACTACTACCACGGTGTGGGCGTGCCTCTACCGCTGATTGCATGTGTCACTGAGCCAGTGGCTCATTCTGTGAGCTACCATAGCTTCTCCAATGGTCTGTTTTCTGATATGTCAATGCCTACATGCCTCTTGAGTCGTTGATATTCCTTCTCAGGCCCCAGAATCGAATTGCCACCACTTCGAGTAAGCGGCCACCAAGAACGCATGAGTAGAGGTGATCTTTCCTTGTTCATGTCAGCATGGGACCTCCTCATTAGAGTTTTAAATCAAAGGGGAGGTATAGTTATTGTAGGTAAACCATATCATGGAAATTTTGAATTCCGGATGAAAAATCCAAAAGAAAAGTCACCCTCCCGCATAAACACATGAATCCTGGATAAACTTGTTTGTGGGATGATCTGTGAGTATCATTCCTAAAAAAAGAAGAGATGGGAAGAATTTTTAAATAAATGTCTAACCCCTACCTCTTTAGAGTTTGGTGCCAAAGTATTCGTCCTCGAGAGTTCTAGGCGTCGATGTCATCACTTCAAACTCAGTTTTTCAATGTTTGTCGAATTCAGTGATGTCTTGCCAGCATTCTTTATTATTCTTCAGTGGAGAGGAATTTCTATTAGAGATTCATCCGAGAGTCTCCAAGGTTCAATTCTGTCATCTCCAACGTGGAAAATAATTATAGGAAACAAGTAGAATTGTTTCAGTTACACTGTGACATCGCATGATCACATTGTTTCATTTATTAAACAGCATTGATATTATGCTACTTTTATTGCATCGTTACGCTATGTGATACATGACATTAATGAGCCTCATTAATGTGCATCGTCGCTACTTCATCATCGCACCGATGCATCGCCTTTCGCTGCTTAATGGATGAGAAAAAATATAAAATAACATTTTATGTTATTTTATTGTTTTCCTCAAAAATTCTAATGATAATATTTTCTATTCGACCCTTGTCGGCCGATGTTAAGTCCAGTATAAGAGAATCTCGATGTTCTGTACTCAATATTGTCCTTTGATTTTTGATCCGAACACTAGATCAAAATTTATAAAAACCCACTCTTGCGTTTACTGAACGTACATTAAAAAAGATCAAAATTCTATTCCGGGGTCTCTGGGCCTCAGAATCACGTGCCATCAGAGCATGGGGTCTCTTGAATAATTCAATATAATAGAAAAAAATTATACCAAAATTATGAGTTTTTACACCATAACCATCTTTCGTGGTCGGTTATTAATATGGATTTAAATTATATATATATAGGACATAATTATTCATATTTAATTATAAAATCTTATCAGCATTATTACCTTCATATCAATAGTATATTGATAATGTCACTTGTCCATATGTGTGGACAACCACCTCCATGAAGTAATGTGATTAAATTTTCATTTTCATTTTATAAGGATGGTAGTAATGAAATATTTAATGAATATATATTATATCTATGATTTAATAAATATTATTTAATGTGTAACTACTATTTACCTTTATTCTACTATATCAACCGAAACGTTAAAATATAAATCATGCATACGAACGAACTACTATCTCCACGAGGTGATTTAAGTAACTTTTCTACACTATATTATTTGAATAGTTAAAAATTATATATAATTATTAAATATGATACTTATTAAATTATTCATATTGTTGAGATTATGGAACCACGATAAAAGTTTAAGGGCAATAACTTTCAAACCGAAACATACATGAAAAGTAATGCAGTTAACACCTAAAATGATGATGATAGTAATTTATATTTAATAAATGAGTGATAAGATGATATAACTAAATAATATAAGGTATAAAAATTATAAATAATTTTATTTAATATATATATATATATTTAATATATTTTTTTATATTGTAGGATTTAATTTATATGATGCACAATGGGACTTAAGGTAGAAATTTATGTTACAATCTCATTTCATTTTACGATTGTTTCTGCTCAATTTTAGTTGAGGGAACTTATATGAACATAATATTTATAAACACTTATATTTTCTTTCCCCCTATTTATTCATTGATATTTTAATTAATATTAAATATTTAATCTTTTTGGTACTAAAAACTATTAAGAAAATATTTTTATAATTACATACCTTACTTCCCCTATAGTTGACAAATATATTCTTCCATGTCCTTGTTCATTAATAATTTTTAAAAATGTATTACATTATATGATCCAATTATTTATTTAATGATATATTGTACAATATTCTTATTTATATTCAAAGGAATAAAAATTAATTTGTCAATTATTTTAAACTATTTATTTGTGAATTTTTATAAAAACTGAGAAAGGAATCTTTGTTTTGACATTTCAAGCATGAATAGATTTACCCATTTTCATGGTTATTGTTTGATTTTGATTTTAATAAAATTTTCCATGGTTATCCTAAAATATATTTTTTCAATATTATGTGAAATTTTTTCAATGTTACTTATAGAAAATGGGTATTTTCATTATTTTCAAATAAATTTTCTAATTATCTTTTCAGGTTATTTTTCTTCATTATCAACATATTTTAATGATTATTATGATTCAATAGGGATACGAAAGTATGATAAAATATAATTTTATTATTTATATGGCTTATGATGATGATGATTTAAGTATTTTTCTATGAAATGCCTTTCATTTCTGTGTATTAATTTTGTTATGGTGAATTCTTTATGAGGCTCATTTCCCTTTCATGGGTTATGCTATGATGAATTGTTGGAATGTTTATGAATCACTTATCATTTCCATGGGTCATGGGATAATGTATTTATTGATAATTTATGTTCTTAGGGAACACATATGTATAGATTTCATTATGTGATATGTGTGACAAGAATTATATATTCCTCCAATGTGCTGGGTAAATGATGATATTTCATGAGATAACATAAACTGGAATAGGGAGTGAACTATGTTCATTAAGGTAATCAATCCAATATTATAGTAGGAATTAAACTTGACTATGGAAATAAGGAAATGAGTAGTGTAATTAGTCATATATGATAGTCTTTGAAGTTATTCTTTACTAAAGAAATATTATATGCTTGTGACTATGAGAAATACCTACATCTTATGCATATGATGTTTTCTCAAGTATCATTATTTTTATCATTTATTCTATTCTCTTGTGACATACATATTTTTTATGAAAAGAAATTATGTAGTGAATCGTTATTAAAGATTTTTGACTAATTAGTTATGACATTATAATCTTATTATCATGTTTGTATATCCTCATTCTTATTCACAGTTGTTATCATTGATTGATATCATATGTGTTTACCCTTATTAAGAATTTGAGATCAGCCTTGGTTTTATATTCTTCATAGGTTATAATGAAATGTATTAAGTAATAAATATATAATAAGTTTACTATGAGATACTAATATTTTTGGTGATGATGAAGATATTTTATGAAATATGTTTATTGTCTATCTATTCTATGACAACATTAAACTATTATGGTCCTTCAGCATGTATTGTTAAAAAAATATTGAATATTTAAATAAAATGATACAGATTTACGTCACCACAACATTAATCCTTCCATTATATTTTATTTGAATCCTTATGGTTTCTTCAGGAGTATTTCCTTCTACAAAAAAATTATGAAAATGAATTTTCACATTTAGTATTCCCTGAAATCTCCCATATAAAGATAATAAACTGAAAACAATCATTATTTTTTATGCATAAAAAAATATAAAAGTTTTTTTTAGAGATTTACACCTTCAATCTATTAAAATAATTTCACAATTAACATTTACTCGAACTATTTCCTCTTATTCACTTCTACATAAAATATTATAATAAGTTTTTCATATTCCTTCTCCTCCATAATAGTTTCATTGTATCACATGTTTCATCTACTTGTAAGGTGTCCATTTACTCGTTTATTATTCCTTCTGTAGTTCTAAATAACTCATAATCACCACATATTATATTTTTTTGGTTTTAAATAATTATTAACAAGTAATGAATATCAGTGTGGAACCTCTATACTATAAATATGATCCTATAAGACCTACTCAATCCAACATGAGGATCCACATATTCTAAATCTACAAATTATGGGACTCTTCCCAATGCATCCAGAATAATAGAGAATTATTATATAACAAAAAATGATGGATTTTTTAAACTTCATTACGTCAGGATCCTTCATAAGAAATATGTTCATCCATTTAGATCAACATGAATATGATTAGATAGTTCTTTGATCTTAGCTACATCTTCTGATAATTTTTGATACATTTATATGATATCATCATTGATGTGAACATTCTATATTTTGATGAAATTTCATTGATCACCATTCTAATGAAAAAAATGATTGTTTCACCATACCAAACAAAGAAACATGCTCAAGATTTCACATCAAACTTATCACTTTTCCTAGAATTATCATGGACATAAAAATTATTTCAAATGAAATATATTTAAAAATATCAATTGGAATTTAAGTTCATATTTATTCAAATATTTCTTACCTCAGTGGTGTGGAAGGAATACAATTAAGGATATACGTTACAAAATTAATAGTTTCTGCCCAAAAAATATCTAGAAACAATAATGTAACCTCATTATTCATTCGATTTCATTCATTATCCCATTACTCCATTCTACCAAACCATTTTACTTGTGATTCTCAGCTATAATATTCATTAAAAAATTTATATCTTCAATGAAAACTAATAGAACTCTCTACATTGATACTAACACTATAACCAGACTTCAAACATGTGAGCTCAATCACTATCTATTTTTTCACCATAAATTTCAATAAAATAATTTTTTATACAATATAATATTTTTGTCTAAGTAAAAACGCCCAAATTGTTTTTGTTAAATAATTAATGAAGGTGGAATAATAAAATGGCCCTCTGTGAGAATGAATTAATGTTAGTTTGAAAACATCAATTTCAACAATCTCCAACTTATGAATATAATGTTTTATTTTATTTGTAAAAAATACATTATTATTTTTCACTTTTTTACAACTCTAGCATGTTATGCACTCCATTTGACCAAGATGTAGTGTTCTTTTAGTAGCTAGGACTTGTTTCATGTAACTGACAGATCAATATTAGGTTCTATCCATATACATGGTTTATGTCAAAGTTCATACAATTATATAAAGACTTCATTCCATGTCAAACATTCACATAAACATTTCCTATGATATTTAGAGATTCATAATTTCTAAGGTGGGCCCTACTAAACCTCCGTTAAAAATATTTTTCAATGATTTCATTCCAAGAAATTGTACCTAATGTAAACTATAATGTGACTATAATATGATTTTTTGAGTTAGTGTTGATTTAATTTCTAAATTTAGGTGGTTTCTAGAAAATTTCCAATGACACCATTGAATGTATGTTATTCAATTGGATGGTATGTTTTTCTCATCCACACCGTTTATTTGGGATGTTTTTCCTATTTCAAGAATTTATTACAGATTAAAGTTCTATTTTTTTATCCATTCGAAATCATAGTGTGGGACTAGTTACAATCATGTTTGTAGTGGAAAGAAATAATGAATTAATGGAAATATCTATATAGACTAGTGGTTACCAATCATTGTGACCATCTATATGTTTTAGGGTTTCTCTATTTATGGTATTATATTTTTGTATCAAACCCTCTTCATCTTCAATTTATTAATTAGTTATGATATAATTTTGTAAATCAATATACTGGGAACTCTATGTTTTTTCTCTATCTATAGAGACGATATGTTTTTGCGGTGTGGGGTTCAATAACAGGATAAGTGAAACCTTTTTATACTCTTGATGGGAATTATAAGCCACATGGATTGGTAAAATGTATTGGGTGTGTTTTTCTATATAATGTCATATAATGAGAACCATCATGATCAATTTTATTTTAGTACAGCCAAAAACACTTACCATATGTTGTAATTTGTGTGGAAAGGACTTTTAAATGAACGTTTACTAGTGAATGATTGTGTGGGAGTACTCTATGTGAGACCCTTTTAGTTGATTTCAAAGAGAATATATCATAATGAATATTTATTTTTCAAATAATATAGCCCAATCAGATTGTGTAATAGGATCATGGTGATATAGTACATCGATAAGGATATAAAATTTTCAGGAATATAACAATATTCTAAAAATGTATTAGTTAATATGGTCCTTATGAAATTATTCTTGAACATATAAGAAATATAGAATGAAAATGAAGGGAGTAATTGGATTCACGAGGAATATGGCCCTATGAGGATAGATATAGGAGGATAATGTTGTTTGGTTTAAAAATTGAAGAGGTTTCCAATGTATCCAGGTTAATAGAAATTAAAGCCTATATATATTGAGTTTTATTGTTTAGGTATGTATATTATGTCCATATTATAATGATTTTCTTTGTCAAACTAGTATATTGTCACACATTATTACATACTGAAAATGTTACATTATTTTTATGAAAGATTTTATAAAAAATTATTGACTAAGTATTATGCTTGGGTGATACCCATATATACCTCTCAAAGAGATCATAGTCCATTGAGTAGGATTGGGGTGGTTTAAATTAATAAGTCACTGATTACATATTTCAACTTAGAATAGGCCCAGAATGATGATTGGGAACTGGGAGAGCATTAATGGAGAATATTCATGAGTTTATCCTAACTTGATATGATTATACCTTATTCATGATTACTCATAGTGATAAAATACTCAATGGGAATAATTTTGAAGCATAAACCAAAAAAGGAAGCCCTCTTAAACATATCTAGTTAATTGGAATTAGGATTCATCATGAGTATGTTGATCCAGGAGGGACTTCTCCATTGTTCTAATAATAGGGGACTCTTGTTTTCAAGGGGGTACATAGTTTTGATTTTCCTATGGGTCCTACCATTCTAGGATTTCAATTTTGAAGCCTCATTTTATCAATGGAACACATTATAGGGGGATGTAACACTAATGTACATAATGACTCAATATTTGAGTCTAGTGGATTAGGGAGAGGTATTGATCTAGGTTGTATAGGATTTTTACCTAGTAAAAAGTGATCAACAAAGGTAATTTGAATTAATATAAGCAATTTAGATGACTTCTGTGAAGGATAAGACTTATGATGAGCCTATTTTCTCATGTCATTTATATTATAAAATGTTACCATGGGTTGTATAATTGTTATGTGAATAAAAGTCCTAGAGAATAGCATTATGGACACATTGGTGATCATATGCTTCTTAAAGGGGGATCACTATAATAAAGGGTATTCCTTCAAAATAGGACATGTTTTTATGGTTTCTTAATTAAGGGTATTCTTCTAGGACACCCTCTACAAACTATGTTTGTGGGTTCCCTATACAATGTTGATCTCACAAAAGAGATGCTTCATGGAAGTTATTCAAAAACTAAATCCTTTATGAAGATCTTGAATGTTCCTCTTTAGTGAATTTTGTTTTCCAAATTACTTATGGTAATTTTTCAAGAACCATTCTGAAATTTAACCAATGTGATTGATCATTGATCTTTGACGATGGATAATTTATATTCTAGGTAGAGATCTGGGTATTCATAAAAAAATATTGTATAATTGATTTCCCAAAATGGGTGGCTATAAGGGATGTAAAAAATCGCATATTGAGGTATCCCAGGGGTAGTAAATAATAGGATATCAAATATAACCTTTCTTTTTATCCCAAAATCAATGCCTCTTTATCTCATATGAGGATTGTAAATGGACCTTATTGACAAATGTTTTATTACATGGTTGGGTTTTAGTGACTTTGAAATCCACCGGCATTGGCGACCATATACTGACAATGCATGATGAATGTGTGATTCATATCCTTGTGGGTATTAAATATAAAATAAAACGTTATTTTATTCAAAATACTTTAATTTATTAATTTAAAATAGGTTCAAAATATTCCCTTTAAATTTTGATCCTCATCAAGATGATGTTCGGTAATTTTTGGGCCTTAAAAATTTATTCCCCATTATGATTTGATCTAATTAGCATGAGCATGAGCCGATTACCAAGAATAAAAGAGAATCACATGAATTCTTTAGAGTACATGAATAGAACAAGAATTTATGTATAAATAATTGGATCCGTATTAATTTCTCACCAATGACATCAGTGGTGCTTCATGAAAAACCTAAGAGATCATTGTCTACATTGTGACTCATATAGGATCACTTATTTGTAGATGTACTTTTATATAATAAGGTGGATTGACCATGTACATGATAATTTATATGAATATCATACCATTTAGTGACCTCAGCGCACACGTGCTAACCACATGATCCATATACTGACCATGTACTCATGAACTAATCATATATATTTTTTGTTCCTTATACAAATCAGTAGTGACAATACATGACTTATAATTTCATTGTAAAAAATCATAATTTCAAGTTCTCTATGACATTAAAATAATTTAAAATTTTCATAGAAAATGACTCAAGAAAAATTTTCACACTATAGAGTAGAAGATGAATTCCATGACATAGGCCATTAAAGATCATACAAAGGATTGTGTACACCTAGGGCATCATTTTTACTATAAATTATTATGGATATTATTCTGGATTATCTAGTATGAGACTTGTTTTCCATTTATGGATTCAATCTGTTAACTAATATCCTTATCCCTGAAGAGTATTCCATAAAATAGATTGTTGCTTGAATTAAATAGTTTCTGGAGGGTGCAAGTTCGAACATCACATCAAATGGTCTATTTATTAAATAGGATAATTACTATATAGGTTATATTTTGGGCTATACTCCCCTAACAGTATAGGAAGTGTGAGGGGATCTTGAGAAAATTTTCATAACTATAGTTCCCCTAACTATAAAAAAAGAGATGGTTAAGGGTATTTATTTATTGTTCTAGGGGTGGTTTAAACAACCACCTAATATTTTAGTGGCGGTTAATAACAATGCTATGTATTTCATCATAGCTTATCAATTAGAGGTGGTTTATTTTATTTTTAGATAGTTTTCTTAAGAGTCATTTTTTTTGGAAAATTTAGCAATGGGTTCTTGTTTAATTATAATTAGTTTCTTAATAACAAACATTCCACAGATATTATAAAAAAAATTAAATGAAACACTGTAAATCATTTATCAGTGGTCATTTTTAGAGGCAGTTAATTGAACAACCTCTAAATACACAATATAATATATTTTCAAAGGAGGTTACAAAAAAATAAATTCTAAATATGTTTTTATTTTTTAAATAAACATTTAATAGAAAACTAAAAATATAAAAAAAATTCCCCTTATAAACTAAAACATAAATATATGATAAACCCATCATTCATAAATAACACATCCATAGTCATACAAACAACCATACTCATCATAAACCAAATCTTAGTCACCTCATACATCAACCAATACCGCATTCATCAATATATTCATAATAAATTTGTTGAAAAATAACCAATGCCTAATATACATCCATATCACGAACTCCAATACATCTATCTGCACCCACAAAATCTCATCAACTAAAATCAACTATGTCATATCATCATCCTTGACAAAAGAAATTTAAAAATAAACATAATAAATCACAATTATAGTATAATAATTGATAATGTTTGTTACATAACATGGAAACTAAGAACTTTCATGACTAACTTAATCATAATTTTGTGGTTCATAAAAGTGAAACTCTTGCTTATTGTCAGCATCTCCCACCTACAACGTATAAAATAATATTTAGCAAATGAATTGTTAAAGCAAAAACAAAAATAATATATTCAAAATGATGTACAAAAAAATTATTTTGTTAATCAAAAAAATAAATTTATTCATAAAAAAAATAATATATAATGAAAAACACCATGAAAATAGAAACATACCTATTTAAGATAAGATTTAAAACATGAAACTAAAAAGGGATTGGTAAATAATATA
Organism: Viscum album; assembly: GCA_963277665.1. Taxonomy (NCBI): domain Eukaryota; kingdom Viridiplantae; phylum Streptophyta; class Magnoliopsida; order Santalales; family Viscaceae; genus Viscum; species Viscum album. Next base: position 139,486,115 of record OY728131.1, read on the forward strand.
ATTTGATTTTAATGTGATGTGTGGTGTGCTTCAAATTTATTTAATAATTGTTTTTATTTTGATATAATTGGATTTCATATAATTCAAAAACAAATAAGAAGTGTTTCTTCCATGATTGAACATCATTTTGTGATTTTTTTCTATGGTTTAGACCATTCCACGCACATTTTATGGTTTTGAAAAACTAAAAAACACATTTTTAGCCATAATAGAAATAATTTCATTCATAATTAAATTTTATAGGTTACTACTTTTCAAAACTAAATATGAGGTCATTTCTCTCTCATTTAATTCCAATTTGATGTCATTTTTATTGTTTTGACTATTCTATGCATGTTTTAGTGTTTTAAAATAGAAAAAACACGTTTACAACCACAATGGGAAAACCATCCATCAGAATGTCATGTCATCTGTTCCAAAATTTCAAATTTAAATATAAAATGGTTATCACATGATTTTAGGAAAATATGACATCATTTTCATGGTTTGGACTATTCCACACATGATTTAGTCTTTTAAAACACAAAAAAAATCATTTACGTCCATAATTGGAAAACTGTCACTCTGAATGATGTATTGTTGGTTCCTATATTTCACAATTAAATATCTGGTCCTTTCAAACAAATTTTAAGACAATATGAAATTTTTCCCTAGTTTTGACTGTTCCATGCACGTTTTAGTGATTTAAAACAATAAAATGCATTTACAACTATAATAGGAAAACAAGCAATCTAAATGATGTGCTGTCAGATTATACATTTCCCAATTAAATATCTAGTGGGTTTCGTTTTATTTTAGTATAATCTGATGATGGTTTTTTAGTTTTTACTGTTCCATATATTTTTTAGAATCTTAAAACACTAAAAATTTATTTACAACCATAACGGGAAAACCATAAATAGGAAATATTTGTCGTTAGTTTCTAGATTTCACAATTAAATATACAATTTTATCCTCATATTTCTAGACAATTCGACATTTTTTACTTAATTTTGACTATTCCATACACATTTTAGTGTTTTAGAAAACAAATATTATATTTATAGACATAATAGGAAAACCTTCACTAAAATGATGTTACATTAGTTCCAATATTTAAAAAATTAATTATATGGTCATTTCCCTCTGATTTTAATACAATATGACATCATTTTGTAGGTTTTTAGTATTCCATGCATGTTTTATTGTTTTTAAATACTGAAAACATATTTATAACCATAATGGTAAAACCGTCACTCAGAATGATGTGTCATAATTTTCTACATTGAATAATTAAATATACTATCATTTTCCACTAATTTTTACATAAATCCATCATCATTTTATAGGTTATTAATGTTCCATGAACATTTTAGTGTTTTAAAACAATAAAAATGTATTTACACCCATAACAGGAAAACCATCACTCTGAATGATGTGTTGTCAGGTCATATATTTCACAATTAAATATATGTTCATTGTACATTGACTCTAGATTAATATGATGTTCTTTTTCATGTATTAACCATTTCATGCATGTTTTAGTATTTTTAAACACTAAAAATACGTTTACACCCATAACAGGAAAACAATAATGCATAATAATGTGATGTTAGTTCTTATTTTTTCTAATTAATTGTACAATCGTTTTAATATAATTTAAGGATAATCTAACATCTTTTTCCTATTTTTATCCCCCTTGAAACATGTTTTTAAAGGCTTTTATACCGTTTATAAGTGTTTATCAAGTAATTATAATCACACAACACATCAGATTGACATTTTGTCCTCAATTACACATAAGAAACAAATAATTAATAGTTTTCCATTGATTTTAAGACAAACCTACATTTTTTTCTTGGTTTTGACAATTTCACGAATGTTTTAGTTTTAAAAAACACTAAAAATGTGTTTGTATCCATAACGGGAAAACTGACACTCGGGATGACATGGCCTTAGTTGTTACATTTCATAATTAAATTAAATGTCATTTTCCCCTATTTTTAGGACAATCTGACGTCATTTTCTTGGTTTTGACTGTTCCAGGCCCATTTGAGTGTTTTAAAATAGTAAAAACATGTTTATGGACATAACATGAAAATTTTCATTCCAAATTATGTTTCATCGGTTCCTACATTTCAAAACTAAATCTATGATCCTTTTTCCATGATTTCAGGAAAATATGACATCATTTTTTATTTTTTGACCATTCTATGCCCATTTTAGTGTTTTCAAATACTACAAATTTTTTACGGGGATAACGGGAAAACCGTCATTCAGAATGATGTGTTGTTGGTTTCAACATTTATAAATTAAATGTATTGTAATTATCACTATACTTAGGGATATTATGACATTAATTTCCTTAATTTTCCCTCAACAAATATTTTTAATGGATTTTGTACCTTTCATGTGTTTTTACAGAGTAATCCTTATAATACCAAACATCAGATTGATGTGTTTTCTATCCTTACATTCCAAAAACAATTAATAGATTTTTTCCCATTTTTTTCAGAATAATATGAGGTAATTTTCTTAGTTTTCAATATTTAACACGCATTTTAGGGTTTTAAAACACTCAAAATGTATTTATAAACATAATAGGAAAATTTTCATCTCAGATGATGTTTCGATAGTTCCTATATTTGAAAATTAAATCTATGATCATTATACCCTAATTTTAAGACAATATAACACTAATTTTATAGTTTTTATTGTTCCATACACATTTTTTTAAAAACACTAATAACTTGTTTACTATCTTAACCAAAACCCTTCATTTGGAATGATGCATCGTCAGTTATTATTGTTCACAATTAAATCTATGGTCATTATCCAATGATTTCTGGGAAATTAAACATCATTTTATTTGTTTTTACCCCAACCCCACCCCATTGAGAATTTTTTAATAGGATTTTATACCATTCATAAGTGTTAACTGAGTTTAAACTGGGCAAACAATCTTATATTTTTTTCAAACATATGGATAATGATCAACAATATATTTTTCACCTGTTGGAATCAAGTACACTTCAATATAAAATAGGATATCTTTGGTATAACTCGAAAAGTGTTTTTTATATAAAAGTTTTGTTTTCATTTTTTATTGATGTCAAATGTGTTCTTTGAAAATTTTATTGGAATGAAATTGAGTCGAGGACATCAAAATGAAAAGACATATAGAAGTAAAAAAATAACACTTTATATGTATATTAAAAAATTTACTCATGTATTTTAAATTACTTATCAAATAATATCAAATTAATATTACCGTTACTTGAGTATCAAATAAATGATTTTTTTAGGATGTAGAAATATGCCTCCATTATTCATAATTAATGGAAAGATCATTGTCTCATAATAATGATGTCCAGGAATCTGCCTATATATTCTAGTAGTGTCACCATTTATCACCTTGAACTCATCAAATAGAATGATAATATTAAATTCTTTTTGGTTCCATACATCTATTGTGTCCATATTTGTATCCCTTTTATGGTTGTCTTCATTTGTTTTACTAATGAATTAATAATTTAAAAAATTGAAAAATGTTTTCATGGAAAATTGACAGACATACAAATAATAGTAAATTTTTAATATCCCCTATATAGAGGTGTAACCAACTTCTCAATCTCTAGATGTGAATTACGCGGTGGGCTACCAATGAAATTTGGGGAAATGATTGGATTACTAGTAGTGTCAGGTATAATAGAATCATGAGGATCCACAAAAGAGAACAATAGTGTTGGTGTGCTCTGACATGGTGATCAGCTATAATCCAAAAAAAATTATTTCTCAGCATTCTTCTTTTTCCAATGGTTGTGGTATATAAATATATAAAACTAATTTTTTTAGAACTATGACAATGTATTTATGTATGAAACACTTATCAATGGGAATTTATAATATAATTTCATTACCTATTTATAGAATCAATTTTCTTAATTATCTTCATTGTTATCAACCTCCATTATGATGAGTCCTTCATTTTTACCCTCTCTTAAATGTTCTAATTTTTTAATATTTTTAGGAAATAACTATTCAATAATTTGTGGTTGGGGAGGTTCATAATCCAAAATCACAAATTGATCTTCATCGCCAATATCAAATAATTATCTCAACATTAAGTGTACAAAAACACTCTAACATTCATTTATTTCATCATCTATATAATAAAAAATCTTCATTTGTGAATCCAAGATAAATGGATCATTTTATTCTTTATCAATGCTTTCCATCAAGTGAAGTATGTTGACAAAAGTATAATGTAACATATCTATAATTATAACCTCATAAATATTGACCTGCTTTCATTTGAATAAGACAACTAAAAACTATCCATGATATTTTACTTCAATTATATCAATCAACTTCACATAGTATCTCAACTCAGTAAATTTAAATACACCACTTTTCCAAGTTTTCATGTCTTCCATTTGATAAATTGTATGATACCAGAAGCCAGGAATATTATAGGTATTTAATCTCTTAGCCTGCATTAATGGACCTCGAGCCAAGAACTTCAAATCATTTTATATTTCAGATCGATTGTTAAAATTCATTATCTAGGAAAAATATATTATCTATTCCTTTCAACATAGAAAAAATAACTATACGTCAATTGTATGAGTACAAGTATATACATACATGATGGGTGAACCATATATTATATACATAATAATATCTTTTGTTAATTATAGCTCATTTAGAACTCAAACCAATACTCTCCTCTTTTTTTGCAATCCCAATTATTTAATATATGGATCTACAAAAAGACTATTGAGTAGCACATATCTATGTGCCTGTAGAAACTCAAATTCAATCTCTGTAAAATTAACCTTATTTACAATTTCTCATCTAATATTTATAAATTCTGATGACTAGTTTTCAGAATGTGAATTAGTGGATATATAGTCAAAATGTCTAGAATAATTCAATCTAGTATCATTCCCATTCAAATACCTAGAATAGAAGGTCAATCACTCTTCGTCTATGTAACCATCATTGATAGAGCCTTCTGGTTGTGATTTATCCCCCACATATAATATTAAATTACCTAAGTTCATAATTAAAAAAATAATAAACTTATCAAAAAAGTTACACAATGATATTATAAAATTGAATTCACTAATTAAAATAAATGAAATCAATAAACCTATTAATTGGAATCATCCATCGACAGTGTACCGATCCACCAATTTTATTGTCATAAACCAAATGAGCAGTCAAAAAATCATGACTATGAAGAATTTAGGGGGGAATTACATCTCTAAGTGATGTCGTGTCAACAAAATTCCCTCTTCAGGTTTATCATTAACTGTTGGATTTAATGTTTTCCAACAAAGATCATTGAAAAAGTTAAAAAAACATAACTAGAACCGCTGACACCTGTTCATGTAAAATATTATTAAAATAAAATGACAACAATATCTCTATCAAAATATGTGAGTCGTAAATTTTCAATCCATGTATCTATTGATGTTTCAGGTCAACGAACCATAATTTGTTACTTGAATATCCATCTGGAAATTTTAAATTATTTATGTTTTTAAGGAAAATGTCTATCTCATGATTTCTCATTGAAAAAATATCTGAAGGATATATTCCATTCTCACTATAACAAATTCCAATCATTTTATTCATTTAATCCAAATCCATACAACAATTAAGGCGATCCTTCAATTTTACAAGCTCATTATGAACTATAAAAATTATATTTTTATAGAAGTTATTCTCAATATGTATTTTTTTTAATATTTTCAGGTACCAAATTAAAATCCTAATAAGATTAATAAATATATTCTTTTTTTCTTTTGTTTTTGTGTTCTAACATATTTAGATATTGTACCTCATACCATTTTATACCGTTCTATAATCTGATGACATTTTCCAAATTCGTTAGTGAAATTCATTAAATGTCTCAATATTTCCAAACAAAATAACATCATTGGTGACATTCACATTTCAATATCTACATTGAATTGTGTTTTATTAAACATTAATTTATGATAATAATTAATAAATTCATGATTACACATAAACCACCATTTTCTCATATGTGGTAATCATTGATGTTTATATTCAAAAATAAAAACTGAAAACGACAAATGAGTATTATTGTTCCAATGAGATAAATGTTCTAGTCTAGGAAAGTAACTAATTGTCCAAATCAAAGCAGAATGCATTTTGAATTGTGTCTCACTGAGGAATTGTATGTCTCTATTCTATCATCCCTTAATTCTAAAATTCATTGATTATAGGTTGAATATAGTCATCAATGTAATTTCAAGGAATTTTATTTCAAGGAATAATCATTTAATTAATTAAGGAAGTATTCTTCAAACACATCCATTATGGTACATTATAGTGGATAAAAACAACTTTTTAAATGCTATAATTATTACATAAAGAAACAAAAGTGTTTAAAACATCAGAAGCCAATATCGAAAATGCATTCCATGGATCTAAAGAAAAATATAGATATTGTAGATCAAATATCTTCACTGATGTTCATTATTTTGGATGTCTCATCAATCCATCATTGTAACACACCAACAATAGTTACCTAGAGCGGGTGCATTACTTTAATACATTGGCATGATTACAGTGAATCTAATTCCTAAAGGCCAATTAGTTTAGTAATCTTGGAAAATAGATTACATACATTAATGTTACATAAAAATTTAGAAAATAAAACACAACATAAATGATCCTTTGATAACTCCATTATTCCTTTTACCTTAACCCAACATATCAATCATAGTACACTCCTTGGAATCCTTGGAAAATAAAACATAAGAAAGGGGTGAGCTTAGATTCCCAATAAGGGTTAATAATTTAGCGAAACCTATAAACTTTTAAGGAAATATGTGTGATAAAATCAACAGTATTTTAAACATAAAATTGAAAATAATATGGAAAAATAAATCAAACATTACTATATAAACATGCACATGGATATTCTACTAGTCTAATAATCACATGTAACAACCAATTTTATAACGAGGGAATGCCTAACATCATACATCATTACCACATAGTCAAGGCATTGTGCTAAGACTAAAAATAAGATTTTTGGCAAGGCCTTGTGCCAAGACATTGTTTTTCTCATGAGACCTACCGATGCATCGAGGAACTATAGTGGGCTCCTCCCACCACTTACTAAGTCCACTGCATTTCTCTTATGAAAAGTTGAAACATAACATAAACATTCATATTAAAACTAGAATACGAAATGTCAAATAATTAACCATAAACCCTGAGTGGAAGAAAATTAAAACACCCACATTTAAACATATCATAACTCATTAAATACAATATAGAATATTTAATTATAATAAATCAACATCAAACATGTTTAAAACCCATCAAGGGATGTTGATATAGATGAAAATTATTTGTCAAAATCTTTGATAGAAATCTCCCTTTTTCAAAAAAAACATTTAGAAGTCACACAATTTAGAAAGGAAAAATTTTAAAGACATTTATGAATAAAAGTTTCCCATATCAGTTTGAAACTTTTGAAAAGAATTAACATTTTAAAAACATTCATCTCCATATAAATAAATCCTTAAAAACCATTTTGAAAACATGTACATTAATGATAATGATTTAGAAAAATAAATATTTAAAAAATTTAAAATGTTGTTTTAGTAAAAAAAATCCCATAGAAAGAATACCATTTAAAAAACTTTTATGAAACACGGATATGAATAATAAATATGTCACAGTAGATAATTACACAAAAAAAATCTTAGATAATAATGAGATTGAAAAATTAACCCTCAAATTGCAATTTCCTTTGGTCGAGGGTATGTTTAACCTCCTGTATGAAGATCGTAGCATGTTATTAAATTATACCATAACCATATTAATATTTACGATATCATACATGATTCATTGATGACTTTATAATACCCATTTATTGAAAATTTCCATGCTAAATTAACATTTCCAGTAATAATCACTTTCTCTATCATACGTGTTTTAACTTGTTACTCTTGATTGTATAAATTAGATCAAGATTTAAATAATTAAAGAATATAGAACATGATTTATATATCATATATATTTATAATATTAATATGTATAATAGATATATATATTAAATGAAAAACACAGTTTATGGAGATGGTAGTCTGTACGTACGCATAAACTTTGTTTCTGTTTTCATATCGTATTGAACGGAAGTAAGTGAAAAAGATATAAGTACAAACACACCCACAGATATATATATATATCTAGTAAAATTATTATTTCATATATTACATACTTATTAGTAATATATATTTTTATAATCGTCAATGACTAGTGAACAAGGAAATAAATCTCATCGTGTCGTAGAGACGGCAATCCGTACGTACGCACGGGTGACAATATAATTTCTTCAAAGGTGTTGAATTGGACGGTATATAAATTATATAGAGACATTATAATGTTACTTTTATTATTTATATACATATTACTCATCATTATATCCATCCAAATAACATAGCGTTGAATAAAAAATTACACCACGGCGTGGAGACGGTAAGCCTTACGTACGCACGCATCGTGACATTATAACTCATATGATGGATAGAATACTGAATATGGTTGCACCATATTTATAACAACATAAAATTATATAGAATATACTGGAGTTATTATTTTAGAATGGAAAAAACAAAGAAAGTGTAAGTGGAAGAATAAGAGAACTTGAAAGATGGGGGTGAAATCATTACCTCTTCTTCTGGTTCATCATTTGGATTTTATCAAAATGGATCCTCAAGATTGCTTTTTGACTAGAGGATGTCATCTATGATGAAGGTAGTATATTTGGGAGGATATTGGGGAAGGGGTTGGTCGAGAAAAATGGTATTGGGGGTGTGAATTTGAGAGAAGGGGAAGTACCCTTTTATAAGAGGGGTGAAGGGCACTTTAAGAAAAACTTAAAATATTATTTTATAATAAATTTATTTTTCGTTTCTAATGGAACCAAAATGAAATATTTAGAGGCTAAGGTGGTTATGGGTCGAAAGAAATCTAAAAATAGGTTGTAGACATGTTTAGGTCACCATATTAAGTTTATCATTTATATTTACTCTTAGTTAAATAGTTTGACATTTACCATGTCTCTTAGTATTTTTATATTATATGGTTAATAAACATACTATAAAATGCTAATAGAACAAAAATTGGTCCTTTAATGTCATATATATTATTATATAAGTCTTTTAGCTGAACCATAGATTTTTTGGACTATTAAATCAATTAATAATATAATATTTGTTTTAAAAACTATTTTATGTCAATTTTGACACTATTTGGTATTTATTTTTTGGTTAATTTCATAACATAAATATTATATCAGAAAAAATTGATCTAACCAACCCTAAAATGTAATAATTACCTATAAAATTAGTTGAATTTATAAAAAGTCTCAAATTAAATTTATTTGGATATTTATAATGTCAGTTATTTTAATCATTCATTATTACAGTAATTACTGCATCATTATTGTGTCATAAATAATTTTATTTATTTAATGACTAAAATTTATAAATAAAATACCATTATGTAGTTAATATTATTATACTTCTATTAAATATTTATAGTCAAATTTATCTTATGTATAACCCTATGTTAAAATGTTTTAATTATTAAACATTGATTTTCACTCGTTTAACTCTTATTTGAATTAAATAATAATAAATGTTATAATCTAATACAAGTGGACCTAAAGGGTCATATTATATTCCTAAGGTTGCTTTTGGTCGAATTACATTTGTCCAATAGAATTACTACATGTGTTAGGGTAGGAATAATATCATTTATACCCTTAATTACCCAATTTAATTTTAACTATGGTAAATAAAAGTAAGAAGTTAGTATTCACCAAAAAAATATTTGTATCTTCTTGAACCAAATTTTTCTAACTAATATCTACCGTGACTCTCAAATTTTTGAAATTCCACTCACATAAGTGGTAAAATTAAGTTTTATGAGAATTTGCAAATTCTCAAAGGAGGTGGGTAAAAGACGGTGAAAAGTTCAATAAACTTTTACATATCTAATATTATTAAAAAATGACTCCAATGAATTACATTAAACATATATATTTATTATGTATCTATTTTGACCAAAAATAAATTTAAATAAAATAAATAATTATTTAAATAAAATGTTAGTTTTAAACAATAACTCAGTGTTTTTCCCTATTCATCAAAAATTGAAAGTTTTCAGAAAAATACAAAAAATTCACCATAAGGTAATTTTTATATTTTGAATTAAAAAATGAAGTCTATTTTTCAAAATTAAAAACATAGAAGTTGAATTTATTAATTTAAATTTAATTCCTATTCTCAAAATCAAAAGGCATATTTTTAAGAAACAATGACTATCAAAAGATTGACACTTGTTTATGTCTAATTTCAAAGTGAAATTACTTAAAATGACCATCATTGGATGAAATTGTAAAAATATAATATATTTATAATTCCAAACCATTAAAATGTAAAATTAAACTCTGTAAATTATTTTTATTAAAAATTTTGTTTCCAGTTAAAGTATAGTATTTTTCACAATTCACCCAAATTTGAATTTTATCAGAAAAACACCAAAAATTTCATTAAACTAAATTATCATGTCCCGATTCGAAAAATGAAGTTTATTTTGTAAATTTTTCAAATATTGGATTTAAAAAGGGATCACCATTTAAAGGTGGTAACAATGAAGTTTTTTATAGATACTTCTTTTATCTGAAAAAAAAATTAATTAGATCTTACATTATGTCAAAGCAACTCATAATATGGATTCTAAAATTATAAAGATTATATAAAGTTAAAAATTCATGTTAATAATATTCATAAACTCTTTTGAATAGCTAGTTTGGTAAGTTGTGGTGCGCTTGACCTCTGTGTTGCGTGAAGTGAATGTTTTTGAATTACTTCGAAGAAATAATGTACTATAAAATCTTGGGGTGTTATATTCTTCCCACCTTCAATAAATTGCGTCCTCGCAATTTGAAAAAAAAAATCGAAAATAAAAGGTTTAAAATATAAAATATCATTTATGGAAAACCCACATCGGAAATTGGGTTAATATAATTTAGTCTTAATAAGAGGAAAAGGGAAATGAAAGGTTCATCACCAAATTATGATCTCGATTAGAAGAACATTGGTGGAAATTAAATACACATAATTGGAAGAAAAACATACATATTTATAAGGAGTGATTTAGGTAATCAGTCACAAACAATTGTAGATTTGAGGGCCTCAAATCCATCAATCTATGATGATATAAATATCATCATTTGAACAAAACATAAGGTATTAGGATAACACATTTTTATTTTTAAGATTAATTTATTCATATAATAAGAGAAGAAACAAATATATACTTGACAAGTAGAGTTCCATCCTTTAACTAATTTCTACCACAAACTCATATTTCACTAAAAACAATAATATAACATAAAAAAATATATTCTATTTATTCTATTCGTAGAGGGTTCCGAATAAATGAATTTATAATTCATCTACCAAACCATTAAAAAACTACATTAATCAATCCAAGACATCACGTGGGCTGGTGGTAGGTGATAAACCCATGTCGCCCTTCAGTTGTAGGTTCAAGTCTCGCGGCCTGGCCAGACATGATGGGTTGTCGTTCGACCACGAGGATGTCCTTTTATTGAAATCCAAAAATAATCTCAAACTAGAATTATCCAAAATAATTCTGTCCAAACTTGCAATCCAAAATTTATAAGGAATGTAAAAATAATGAAGATCTTTTTTCCATGTAATAACATGTGGACACCTTCAACATATATTCTTTTAAAACACTACAACATCCTCAATTACCATTAAACCTTATTGATTACAATCATTCTCCCTTATTCTTTATAGAATACTGGATGTACTCCTTCTATACAAAAATTTTGTAATCTCCAACAATGATGGAATATAAAAATCATTATTCAATTTCAAGATAGTCAAGAGTATACAATATAATTTATCCAAACCAATCCTATATTATTCCAAAATCTCTACCTTGGTATCATAACCATATTATGGTTTATCTTTCTCTCAATAATATATATTTTAAAAATTTAACCAGCTATTGAGTCACTTTTCTTGGTTCCACAAAATCTCAAGTCCTTAATGAAATATTACTACAACACAATACATATAAACTCTATAATTCTTATAACATATACATCATTAATACAATACTCAAATTACATTATTATTATCCAATAGCTGCATTTGGGTTATAGTCTGAGGATTTTGACATTGATTCCCATAGTGTCCAAGTCCTTGCAGATGAAGCATTATACATTTGAAACTTTATTCTTACCCTTGAAAACATGCACTTGGTGTCCCTTTTCTACACAATTATAAAAAAAATCTCATTCCCTTCATGCATTGACCATGGTGATTCTTTTCACAGATATCAAATATAGAAAAATCCTTCTTTTCCCACTTCCCTTTATCCATCGTTCTCTATTACATCCATTTATTCTCTTGCTTCCCATCAAATCCATTGGACTCTGAGAATTATTTACATATCTTATTAACAGATGATATTATTTCTTCATATGTTGAGAATACAATGGAGAGTAATTCCATTCTAAAATATGGCTTAATGCCCTGGAAGATATGATCCTTCTTACTCTTTGGATCATACATATTGTTGGAGTTCGCATTCCATCTTCTAGGCACCATTTCTATAAAATTTCATACAGTAGGTTAGTTTATTAAATGCTATGAATAATTAAAAACTTATAAAATTGCTAACGTAAATTGGATAGTTTATGGATATAATCCATAATCATAAAAATATTTTCATTGAGGAGGTATATAACTGTAAATCATTCATAATGACTTGTAATGGAAATGAAAAATTATCCTATGCATATCCCTAGGGAGTGTCGTAACCAAGAGTGCAGCATGGCCGGTTGTCATGATCTAGTTCTCGTTCTTTTCTAGCTCAATATGGTGTTTTTTGGTTTTAACCCTAGGTACAAATGTGCCAAAGTAGACTTTACCTGCTCATATCCAAATAGGGATGTATTTGCTTGGAAAACTCACAAAACCTCTATATTACCAAAATTCTAGGATGTTCTTCTAAAATAATTCTCAAAGTATATCTTATGGTAATGAGCTCTAATCAGAGTTTCTCTAAATCTAGTTTCCAAGGTTATTGGTAATCATCCTCTAATACCAACTGTAATGCCCTGACCACAGTTACCTAAAGTCGATGCATTATTTTAATACATTGGAATGATTACAAAGAATCCTGTCTCGAAATACAGAGCAGTTTAGTAGTCTTAGAAAATAGAATACATAGAAGAACATTACATTACACATTAGAAAATAAAACACAACATAAATGATCCTTTGAGAATTCCATTATTCCCTTTAGTTTAACCCTTCATATCAATCATAATACTCTTCTTTTAATCCAGGGAATATAAAACATAAAAAAGGGGTGACCTCAGATGCCCAGTAAGGTTAAATAATTTAGCGGAAGCTATATTCTTTTTAGGAAAGATGTGTGATAAAAACAACAACCATTTTAAACAAACACTTGAGCATAATATGGAAAAATAAATCAAACATTACCATGTAAACATGCACATGGATATTCTACTAGTCTAATAAACACATGTAATAACCAATTTCATAATGACGGAATGCCTAACGCCGGACATCATTACTACATAGTCAAGACCTTGTGCCAAGACTAAAAATAAATTTTTTTTCAAGGACTTGTTCCAAGACACTTGTTTATCTCATGAGACCTACTGATGCTTTGAGTAGCTTTAGCGGGCTCCACCCTTCACTTACTATGTCCGCTACATTCCTTAAATGAAAATTTGAAACATAACATAAACATTCGTATTAAAACTATAATACAAAATGTCAATACATTAACCATAAACCATGAATGGGATAAAAATAAAACATCCATAGTCAAACATATCATAACTCTTTCAATACAAGATGGAATATTGTAATTCAAAAAATCAACTTCAAAAAAGTTTAAAATCCATCAAGGGATGTTGATATAGATTAAAATGATTTGTAAAAAACATTGAAATAAATATGCCTTTTTCATAAAAGCATTTAAATTTAACACAATTTAGAAAGGAATAAATTTAAAGACATTTTTGAATCGAAGTGTCCCATTCCACTTTGAAACTTTGGAAAGGAATTAACATTTTAAAAACATTCATGTCTGTTTAAATAAATCCTTAAAAAACATTTTGAAAACATGGACATTAATGAGAATGATTTAGAAGAATAAATATTTAAAACATTTAAAATGATGTTTTAGTAAAAAATTTCCATTAAAAAGAATCCCTTTAAAAACTCTTTTGTGAAACATGGGCATTGATAATAAATATGTCCCAGTATATAATTACACAAAAACAATCTCGGATCATAATGAGATTGAGTAATTAACACTTACCTTGCACATTCCTTTGGTCGAAGGTACGTTTATCCTTCTGTATGAAGATCATAGTATGTTATTAAATTATAAAAGAACCATATTAATATTTATTATATCATACATGATTCATTTATGACATTATACTACCCATTTAATAAAAATTTCCATGTTAAATTACGATTTCGGGTAATAATCACTTTTTTGATCATACGTGTTTTAACTTGTTACTCTTGATTTTATCACTTAGATCATGATTTAATTACATCCAGAATATAAATAAATATTTATATATAATATATATTAATAATATAATTATTTTTAATAGACATAGATATGAAATTAAAAACACCGTTTATGTAGACGGCAGTCCATACGTACGCTTAAACACTGTTTCCGTTTTCATATCGTATTGAAAATAACTAAGTGAATAAGATAAAAGTAAGTACATATATATATATATATAAATATATATATATCTCTAGTGCCATTATTATGTCATATATTACATACTTATTTGTAATATATGTTTTTATAATTGTCGATGAATGGTGAACATGGAAATTAATCCCATCGCGTCGTGGAGATAGTAATCCGTACATACGCATTGGTGACAATATCATTTCCTTAAAAGTGTAGAATTGTATGGTATATTAAATTTAAAGAGACATTAGAATGTTATTATCATTATTTATATACATGTTACTCATCATTATATCCATCCCAATAACATAGTGAAAAATAACAAATTAAACCACGACGTGGAGACGGTACGCCGTATGTATGCACGCAAAGTAACATTATCATTCATAAGATGGATAGAATAATGAATATAGTTGTGCCTTATTTATAATAAAATCACACTATATTTAATATACTAGATTTATTATTTTAGAATGGAAACAACAATGAAAGAGTGAGTGAAAGAATAAGAGAACTTGAAAGAGGGTGGTGAAATAATTACCTCTTCTTCGGGTTCATCCTTTTGATTTGATCAAAACGGCTCTATAGGATGGCTTTATGACCAAATTAATGCCTCTAATACGATTTTTGGATAGTTGGGAGGATATTTGGTCAGGGTTTGGCCGAGCCAAATGGATTTTGAGGTGTGAATTTCAACGAAGGGGAAGTGGCCGTTTATAAGAGGGGTGAGGGGAATCTTAGGAAAAATGTTAAATATTATTTTATAATCAATTAATTTTCGGTATATAATAGCTCCAAAATGATTTATTTAAAGTCTACGTTGCGTATGGGTATAAAACCACTCAACCAAATGGTTTTAGACAGATTTAGGCCGCCATATTAACCATAACATTTAGATTTATCTCTTAGTTAAATAGTTTGACATTTAGAATGTCTATTTGTATTTTTATATTATATGGTTAATAAACATACAATAAAATTCCAATAATTCCCCAATTGGTTCATTACTATCATATATATTATTATATAAACATTTTTTCTGATCCTTATATTTTTTGGAATATTATATCAATTAATAATATACTATTTGTTTTAAAAACTATTTTAGGTCAATTTTTACACTATTAGGTATTTGTTATTTTGATAAAATCATAACAGCAAGATTACTTCGAAAAAACTTATCTAACCAACCCTAACATGTCATAATTGCGTAGAAAATTTTTTTAATTTATAAAAATTCTCAAATTACATTTATTTGGATATTTATAATGATAATTATTTTAATCGTTCATTACTGCGGTAATTACTGCATCATCAGTGTGGCATAAATAAATTTTATTATTTAATTCCCAAAAATAGTAAATAAAATACCATTATGTTGGAAATCTTATTATATTTTTAATTAATATTTATTGTCGAATTTTTCTTATGTGTAACCCTATATTAATAATTTTTAGTTATTAAACTTTCATTGTAACTCTTTAAAATCATCTTTTAATTAAATAATAATAAACATCCTAATCTAATCCAAGTGGACCAAAAGGATCATATTTTATTCATATGGTTTTTTTGGTCGAATTACATGTGTCCAATAGAATTAGGACATGTGTTGGGGTAAAAATAATATCATTTTTACCCTTAATTACCAAATTTAATTTTAATTGTGGTAAATAAAAGTAAAAAGTTACTATTCACCAAAAAATATTATTATCTTATTGAACCACATTATTCTTACTAATATCAACCGTGTCTCTCAGATTTTTAAAATTTCACTCACAAAAGTGGAAAAAATAAGTTTTATGCGAATTTGCAATTTCTCATAGGAGCTGGGTAAAAGACGGTGAAAAGTTCAATAAACTTTTATATATGTAATATTATTAAAAAATGACTCCAATGAATTAAATTGATAATATATAAATATTTTGTATCTATTTTGAACAAAAATAAATTTAAAAAAATAAGTAATTATTTAAATAAAAATTCGGTTTAAATCAATAACTGAGTGTTTTTACTATTCATCAAAAATTGTATGTTTTCAGAAAAATACCAAAAATTTAGCCTAATTATAATTTTGATAATCCTAATTCAAAATTGAATTCTATTTTACCAAATTCAAAACATAGAAGTTTCATTTATTAATTTAAAATTAATTTCTATTTTTCAAAACCAGAAGACGTATATTTAAGAAACAATAACTATCAAAAGATTGACACTTGTTTATGTCCAATTTCAAAGTGAAATTACTTATAATGACCAGAATTGGATTAAATGGTAAAAATATGATCTATTTATACATATAAAATATTAAAATGTATAATTTAACACTGTAAATTATTTTTATTAAAAAAATTGTCTTTAGTTAAAATATAGTATTTTTCCCAATTCACCCAAATGTGAAAGTTATCAAAAAAACACAAAAAATTTAGTGAAACTAAATTATCATGTCCCGATTCTAAAATTTTTTTTTTTTACATGTTTCATATATTTTATTTAAAAAGGGTTCAACATTAAATGTCAATAAAAGTATATTTTATTTAAAATACTTATTTTATCTAAAAAATGATTTAGTTCTTACATTATGTCTAAGAAAATCATAATATGGATTATAAAATTATAAAGACTATATAAATTTCAAAATTTAGTTAACAATATTCATAACCGCTTTTGAACGGCTAGTATGGTAAGTCATGGTGCACTTGAACTCAATTTTGTGTGTATTGTAAGTAATTAAATTGATTTGAAGAAATAAAATACAATGAAATATTTGGGTGTTACAATCGTTACTATACATAACATTCCACATCATATTGTTTACAGTAATATATGGCATGAATAATATCTTCAATCATGGTTTCAAAGTAATGTAACACAATACCTTGGAAAGAGTTTTCTTCTTTTGTTTCTTCTAGTGGTGCATTAAATTATACTCTCATTGTTGATCAGTGTCTTATATTTAATTTCTTAAAATCTTATTTATTATTCTTTATCAAATGCAACCCCCTAGTAAAGTTTGAAATCATTAGGGAATACGTGTATCATTCTATATTTAAATCTATGTATTTTTGTGACTTTATTCATCTAATAGAATTATATAGGGATCTTATCATTGTTAAATTTATCATGAAGAAACTCCAAAATATTGTAAATTTCATTGTCATTAATTCCATAGAGATACAGTATATGAAACAACAAAAGTAGAAATGATAACATCAAATACATGGAACACCATTTATAAATTTTTTGTTGTTCATCTTCAACTAATTCTTAAAAATATTTTTTTGGTCCCTAATGTTCTATGAAATATTAACCTTCTCAATAGGAACTGAAAGTTATATTGATCTATTGAAATCTTGTACATTATATTCTGAAAAACATAAAACTTCATTTTATAAATATTGAATTGAATTCTATTCTACTAGTTGATATTGTACATTGTTGATAGTATTGTCATTGTTTTGACTTTCCATAACATTTGATTTTCCATACCAAATCCAACATAGATATATATAACAAACTATTTCAATATAAAATGATCATATAATTCATTTATTTTCAACCATCACTTGGATTTACAATCAAGACACATACATTTTATTCTACCATACACTAATTGGTTACCAATTTCATAATAAAAATATTCTTTCAATCCATTGGCATACCAAGGTGTGTTTCAAGGTAAATTAATCCATCTTTTATCTATAGGTATTGGATTGTATTCGCCTTTTTCATTCAAATATAAAGATATACATGTTTATTTGAACAAGTACAATCGAACATGAAGATTAATCTATACGAGTTAGAATAAGACTCACGTGAATGGTATTTCAAGTTATATATGTGCTTGAAATAGTTAATACATAATGATAGAAGTGTGTAAAACAACCTATGCATTATAGATGATAATGATGTTTCAATTTTTTATATTTTATATTTATGTGATATTATTATTATGGGAGAAAAAGATAATGGTGTATTATAAATTAGTGTTGTAAATAAAGAGGGTTCATTAGATTGAAAAATTAGGTAAATTGATCGATCTCAAAACTATTTCCCATGGTCTATCTAAGACTAAGAGAACCCCTTTAAAAATTTGACATCAGAGTACACTTTATTTTAATATCACACACTATTGGATGGATAAAAGTAATAAATACAAGGGCTTCAAGTTTTTATAAGTTCTTATAATTTATTCTAATAGTTAAGGGAATTTTATATGTGCACCTAAATTTCATGAAAAACTATTCAGGGATGGAAACCATTTACTAGAAATGTACTACACCTGATTAGTTAGTGATTTCAATGAAAAATATTTAAAATTCTATTATTTATCTGATGTGACAAGTAATGATTATTGAATATTGGTCACGTTTTTGGAATAGTTACCAGGTATTTTGTGAACTTAGGAAAATATTATGCTTGATATATCAATACATGTATTTTCTCATCCGATTTGTTCATTTTTACTATTTAGGATTTGTGATTAAATAATAGGAATTTCTTATTATACAATATTTATCCGTGAATATTCTACTCAGGAGAAAGTTATTAAATCAGGGAATAAAATTTCAAATACAATACCAATATCAAGAATTTATTGTAGAATAAATATGATTGAAGACTAAATGAATATATTTAATCAATATCATATGGTATAAAAAGTAGTGAAAAGAGGAAAACTAAGGTAAATGACACTCAGTTTGTTCAATTTATGTTAAAATTTGATTATATAATCAAGTGTCATTGTTCCACCAATTATTTTGATAAAATAAATATAAATCAAATGATTCCAATTATATTTATTGTAAATAATAAAATAATTTTTAGGGATGAATCCCATAAGAGTATATTCTTTGAGAAAACTCTATATAAAATTTCCTTCTAAAACCTAAATAATCATTCATCATAATGTTACTATAGTCATGGTAACCCAACACTGGTTCTTTAAAATCCATGCACATGCTTGTAAGTCATCAGTTTCCATTAATAATTATTTTATTATCCAATAAATATTTTAATACAATGAAAGAACATAAGGAAATGCATTCTAATATTTTATCAAATGTCATGTGTACATGGTTGTTTAAAAATAAATTTTAAATATATTTTTTCATATAAAATACAATTGCATTCAATTGAAAAATGTGAATCATGGTTTCCATTTAAAATATATTAATATAAACATCTAATAATTACATTTGGAATATAAAACCAAGCATAAAGACGTAGGAAGTCCATGTTTAATAATTTAATGAACTATGAAATAGAGAAAACCATCCTCTGATCTACCACATACAAAACATGGGACACTAAATCACCATAATAAAGAAAAATAATCCTTAAGATTCTAGGAGTAGGGGAATCGAACCTAGGAGATAGACGTTAGATGGGGTGGGAATCACTTTTGGGGAGGGGAACTATGGGGGAGAGGGATGTCGGAGGGGGTTTTGTGTCAGCGCTATGAAGTGGGAGTTGGATGGGGGTCATGGGGGTTGGGGTTGTATCTAAGGATGGATGAGGGAAGTATAGGGGGGGTCACATCCCCATTGGGGTGAGGGAGGTCAGATTATGGGGTCATATGGTTAGAGTCATGTTGGGAGTAAGGTAGGATAGTGGTTTGTTTAAGGTCATTCTGAGGGAGCGGGGGAGGGGTAGGTGATAGGGTTTTTTAAAATATTACACAGAAGCTTAATGCAAACTAAAACCAATTATTAAAATAAAAAAATATTTGCATATGTATAAAACCAATGCTATATTGTAATTTTTTTAACTGAATTTATTTAGTGGGGGTTAATTGAACCACCACTAATAAACTATTGCTAGCTTGTGTTTTTTTAGTGATTATGATGAAAGATACAACTGATCATATGTTTGGTTGGTCGATGAATAAGGGAAGACAACCTCGGGATTCTTTTAGTATGAACTAGGTATGTCCCTTTTATGTGTTTTATATCTATGAAATATTTTCCATAGATATATATGATATAGGGTTATAGAATTTATTTTGTTTCTCACAATTTTTCTTGCACATAAATAAGCACATCCACTTGATGTTTCCTATCATATAGAGTCCAGATATAAACATATTCCATCTACATCACGGGGTGGTAAAAATATTTTTTCAGGATGATGGTATTATTATGGTGGAACCAATCATGGGGAGTTTTATGAAGAGTTGAACCCATATTCCTCTATAGGTATGGTGTTGAGAGGATACCATTGCTTTGAAGGAAACTGTTGTTATAGTGAGAATTATCATGACAGAATAAAATCATTCAAATATTTATATAACATTTATATATTAGGATTTGGATTTCATTAGTAAAAATTAAAATTAACCCAAACATATAATTTATATAACCTCCCCACCAAAAATACCAATAGTTTTCTAGATGTAAATTGGCAAACACTAAAAGATATGTTCTACAACAAGTGGGAATTAGATGTCTTACCCATCATTTATCAGCTACTATGGTTTGTGGATTTTAATTCCATTATTATGAGTGGATTTTTTCTACAATGTGTGAGTTCCATGATAGAGTAATATTCATTACCTTTGTGGTGGTGGATAATTTTTCAACCATGAAATGAATATAATTTTCTCTTTTATTTTTTAATAAAATTACATTGACTCTTTATTTCCATTAACAGATGTAAGGGCCCTTTAAATCATGTTAGTTAATTCCATGTCCTCTACACTTGTATCATATCTATCGTAGGGCAATACATGTTCTTGAATAACTAATCAATCCAATGGGATCTCTTAAGGCCATATATAAACTACATAAGTATAGTCAACTCATTATATTTGAATGATTAAAAAGTGATGTATTAGTCGAAAAAACAAAGTTCTTTCATGTAATACCCATACAAGAATGTAAATAGATTTATAATAGATAAAATGACTAGGATCCATGAATATTTTAGATATATCAAATCTTTTAGAGAGGGAATTGTGGTGGACAACATTGATGGGGATCTAAACTATGAGAGGTATTCACCCAAAATATTTGAGTAATAGTTCATCTTTATTTAGCAATGGTGTCTCACTAACCATATTACTGTGTGAAGTAAGAATAATTTGTTTGTTTAGAAAGTATTTTGGCTTATGTTTGCAATATTGGATATGTGTATTAGAGTAGTTATTCTACCTATCAATGTTTTAATAGGAAATTCTATAAACTACCTTGAGGCCTAGATGCAATCATATGAAGTTGAGAAATTACATGATTTGGTGATCATAGTAAAGGTTCCACCACTAATTGAGGTGGATGAGGAATTAATACCTCATGTGGAGGTGTATTGTCCTAAAAAATAACCACCACAATAGAAACTATTTATTTCTTGTAAGCCAAGGAATCATGAATAATAGTTAATCCTGGTCCTTTGACATCTGGGGTGTCCCCTCCTCCATAAATTCTATTTCACACCTAATTCCCAATATTATAGAATAAATGGGATGTTTTTAGGAATTTACAGATTTTGGAGGACACAAAATGGAAACTCTAGGAAATTATATTGTATTGACCTGATTTGTGAATGTAACTACTCCTTTCAATATATCGTTAAAAGAAAATCCTATGTATGTAATAGTTTTCCTTTCTTATATTTAGGCCTTGATCTATTCCTTTAAATATAAGGTATTATATATGAATAAGGTCCTTTAGATTCTATCTACTCAGGAAGGTGAAATGGATAAGGAAGAAATCTCTTCTTTTGGTGATGCATGTTAGTTCTCTACATTGAAAGTTTGTGTTATCATTAAAAACAAAAAAAAATCTTTTATGTCTGATTATATAAATTCATGGAATCAATCCAAATGTCATATATCAAATGTATTTAGCTTCTAGGATGAAATTCAATCATGGATCTCAAATTGGGAAATATTTTGAATATATGGGATCCCCTTCTATGGAGGTACATATATCAGTAGTATTTAAGAACCATGTGGGAAAACTTATTCCTCCCCCACAATCACCATATCCTCCCACATGACTATCTTTGTGGGAGACTTCTAGTTAAAGGAAGGTGAAATATATAACAATACAGCATCACTCAGGATTGATGACTTGGTTTTATGCTTTCTCACTTATGTGTCAAATTTTTCTCAGGATTTGATACTAATGAATTGATATTCACTAATTGTTTCATAAGTTCTATATTATAGTGAGTATTAATGACCAATATGTATAGAACTTTTACACTCTCAAAATGGTTTTCCAATGATGTGGAGATGAAATAGTTTCATGGGAGGTTAGGTATAATTTACAACTCATCTATCATGAGAATTTGTTTCGGTATCGAAGGCTAGTTGGTAGAGCCATGGGGTGATTAGATTTCTTGGAATCCATTGGAAAGGACCTATAAAACCTTGTGATCTAGAATAGGCCTATGAGGTAGTGACATCATGAATATATCATTAATGTCTAGTCTTGTCTATGTTGAACTTCATCTAAATAGGTCCTATAATTGTGGATGATGTTTTGGCTATTCCAGATATAAATGTTTTGGAATACTTAGAGAAAATGGCGTCTGTTATTCTAGAAAAGAGTTCTATATGAAAAGTGATAATGTAAAAAACACATGAGGAATAAGAGCTGGTTGAATATCCCAATTCCATAGATGTTAACCCCATGAATCCCAAACCATTGAGTGATCTAGAGATGATTTTGTACCTAACTAATTACATCAGTTTGGATCTCACTATTGTGAATTGATATATGGAATCATGTTAGCAGTTCGGAACATCATGACTCGCATTCATGATAGTTCTAAACCATATCAATTTATATATGTTGTTATCAAAGGTGATAGGATATATATACCTTCATGTATAGTTTCATTGGAGGATATAATTCTCCGAGTGGTGGATGTAGCATCCCAAATTATATTAAGGGATGTAACATGAGAACATATATCCACATTTCCAATTAATGGGGAAACTATTTTATGGGGCTCAATGCTCTTTTGGATGATAGTAAGTATGGACATTACTAATCATCTTGTTTCAACCATTCCCTATTAAACGATATATATTGGGATTGTAATTCATCCATGCTAGCATAGGATACTAATTTTTTGGAGGTTATTGTTTAGACATCTCAATCAATATATATTTCATGGACAACAATTGTTATTGATATGGATCGATCAAGGGGTTTCATGACCGGTCCCTCACTGAGTGAGTTAGTCCCCAATTAAATCATCCCTTCAAAGAGATATTTTTAACCTGATATGGAATATATCGATATCTTATGTTTCCCCAAAAAATTATATGGAAATATGTATGGAATATTACCTCTCATATTCCCCTAAGAGGCTCACTGACAATTTTGAATAAGGCCCTTCATATGTTCTTAAAAACTGTAGATTGAATTTTTTATCATTCTAATGATTAGTAATACCATAAAAATTGTCCCTCAATGGTGGAAGTCAATGGTCACATCATAAATATTAAATTATAGTAAAATATTATTAGATAAATTTTCTAATATCTAAATGGAAGTATCTCAAAACTAATCTCATTATAAAATGTTTGAAATAGAATGGAGACATCTTGCTGATATAATATCTACTCGAGTGTTACACATTTATCAAGAACTAAATATCGCTAAATGGGAACTAGTTGAATACTAAAGGATGCTTGAAAAAGATGAAAATAGATAAAAACGTGCTTCTTTAAAAGTAGAAATCCATTATTTTTATAAATAATTTTAGTATACAAATATAGCTAGGCATCAACATGATATCGATATATCCTAAAAATCAGTTATTGAACTCTAGGTAAATTTAGATAGAATATTATATTGTGTTTCCATTTCAATGGAAGAATATATCATGTGGATATTTATCTACCTTAATTATTTAATCATATTATATTTTCAATTGGATATAAATTTATCGATTCTTGATTCACTATAAGTTTCAATTCATAGTAATATATAAAACCTGGGAAGAAACATCAAGATACACTAAATCCATGTGAACACTAAATGTGAATAAAACATGTTAATAATGATCCAAAAACAATTAAATCTAGAATATTTCCTCTATGTCATGGCTCAAATAAGGGAACAGTCGTAGCACTATAATTGTAACACTGGAGGAGGCCCATTTTGATGTGGATGATTTTTTCTTGCGAATGGATAACATATGGGTATTTTCCTAGGTTCCATCACTATAACATTAGATTTATTTTATTTGTATATGGATGCTTTCCTCATATGTATAGATCATATATTAGTATAGTAATAGATTTCGTCATTATCATACTAGATTTGGTTTCTCTGAATGTGGAAGATTTGAATCAACATGATGAGGATCATGAAGGGGGTTTGGAATGAAGACTACAAAATTAAAGAGGGTCTCAATAACCCCCAAATTCACAGTTTTGGTGATTTTTACTTGTATTACTGAACCAATATTTTTGTAATGGAATGGTAATTTAATTTTTGTCTCATCTAAGGGGCATAGTGAACATGTATTGAATTTATATTGGGTAATATGGTGGATCTCAAAAGCATTATATCTCTTATTTTTAACAATAACATATTCTTATCCATTGTGTATATGATAACTGGATAGTTGGGGTATTAATTTTAGTCATTCTACCTTTTATATGTTTTTAACCAGCATATTTGTTTCTTATTTTAAAGTGCAATATTAATTTTAATCACTTGAGTTGAATGCTCAATGAGTATAGGATCAAATATTTCCAAGAATTACCTTAATGGGGTTTTAACCATGTGTGTTCTACATTCCTTTCATTAGGTAGTTTTAGGTTATGAAATATTTCCACATATGAGATGATGTTTTGGGTCAAACAATATTGTCCAAAATTATGTGGTCTACGTAAAAACATTGGAAAAGAAAAAACTAATGTGCAAAAGAATCATGTCATCACATCTGCAGAAGACCTTATTGAATGATGAATGTAATTTATGATCATTGGCTTGAATTATTTCTTTCATTTGTTTTTGGATCAAGAAATGGGGAATGGTCAAAGGTCATATAATGTGATTTCATATCTCTTATTTGAATGTTAGTATGATGTATGAATTAGTAAAATCAAGGGCATCAAATGCACATGAATATTTGTGTTAATGGATTTTTATAACATGACTTAATAAGTTAAAATAAATATTGATAATATGGGTCTTATATATAAGGGATTTCCAATTACAATATTCAAATTATGGGTTCCTTCACAGTCTCATTAGGGTGTATAATTATTATAGGACCTTTTCCATATGATGAAAACATGTCTCTAGTTAGTAGGCCATATAGGGTGGTGCATATGTAAAGCCATATTGTGAAATATATTTATATCGAAATATAGTACTCATTTGAAGTCAAATACGCTCATTCCCAATAGAAATGGATTATTTTTGTAGATTAAAACATTTTAAAAATGAAGTAGGTTCATTGGAGATATGTAATTTAAATATAATTTTATTGCATGAAAAGTTGCATCACCTTTTATTGAGGACATTATTCTTGAAAAGGGATATGATATGTCAGTGGACTATATTTTTCATGAATAAGAGGATTTTATGATAATGGATTGAAATAATCTTGAGTTATATGGTGGTGAGTGCATTCTTTGTTCGCTTTTTATTGTTGCGCTAATTTTATACTTGGCCATGAAAGATGAAATATTAGAAAATAGAGACTTCAATTTTACTGAAGACTCCTTTCTAAGGTTTTCAACATAAAATGATTTACATCAGTTTAATTACTAATTTATGGTCATTCCATTTGATCTAATGAGGGCTAGAGTTTTTGGTCATATAGATTTGACCAATGGATGTTGATTTTATACTCATACAGCTTTGACCCATGTGTTTTGAGTTTAAGGTTGGGAATATTTAAACCATAGGTTCTATATTTAATGATGTATTATAGAGACCATTTTTTAACCTATAATACTTTGGATTATATCATGAAATATTTTCAGATCCCGGAGCTAAGATTTCATGTAATGCTGAGGCACAATACTCCTAGAATTAATTTTCTAAAAAAATTGTATTCATTTTATATCATGGACACATTGTTTCTTCAAGAAAATGGGATAAATATTAAAATGTTTCCACAATAAAAAATATGAGACAATTGTTGAATCAAGAATGTGAGGCATACCCAACTTATTAACTACAATGATTCATCTCGGGATTTTTAGATAAAATAAACTGTTGGTCGGTGCGTTGCATAAATAAATTATTTTATTATTATTTTAAATTAAATAACCAAAAAATTACAATCCTTTATAAATTCTTAATTATGAAGGATCACTAAGGAAATATGTATAACTGTTGGATCATTAAGAGGAGTCTAATACCCACTCCTTGTCTTACTATAATCAAACGACAATGAAACTCTAGATCCATATGAATCAATGAATATTGAATTCAATGACTTCTCTTGTACATTGGTGAGTAAATTATTCAACGATGAATGATAAAAAATTTTGTAAGACTCATCAATTTGTGTATTATACCACAATTGATTAAATATATTGATTATGATCATAAATTTTCATTTATTTATTCCAATATTAATCCATTTCATTCCCCAATGTAACAATTATAAATTGATTTTTTGGTTTTCTAACCCCAAAACATCCAAATATATATCATTTGGATAAGAACACAAGTTCAATGTATGTTTCACATCTGTTTCTTGTGATTTTGCCCCTCTTTTCTTCAATTTAGTGGTCATTGGACCATGATATCATGATTCGACATTGTTGGGACGGACCGAGAGCGATAACACCCACAGATTTGAGAGGGATTTGTGTATGAAGAATAGTTTGGGGAATTAGGGATTAATTCAATGGATATGTTTCTTGTGGATGATTTATTCATGGATCTCATATCTGAACTATGATTTCATGTGGCATGATCTATAAATGAGTCACATGCAGTGTTTAGATGGTGAATTGAAATCTGATTTACATCCACTGGATGACTAGAAATGATGAATGAAGACGATATCCACCAATTTTGGGAAGTCTAGAGGAAGGATCCATGGAAGAGGATATATATATATAATTTCAATAAACAAATCATTATTTCTGTTAAAATCCTACTAAACAGTGTGTATGTGTGTGAACACATGTTGTTTAGTACCCCTACAGTTGAAGCACTAGGGTTTTAGAAAAAGATAAAGATTAGATGTCGTACGCCTGGCCCACATGTTGTGTGACCATCCATGGGTAGATACATTGGACTCATATTGTGGAACACAAGTATACAATATTGAGTTTTTGTTCTTGTAGAACATGATGGAGGCCTTCATTATGGATTTTGTGCTACGATGTATTGTGTTACATGTGTAACTCTTCATTAGGAGACACTTGATGATGATAGTGATATAGAAAGATCATTAGAGTGGAACCACATATTGTGTAAGGGTGGGGTCCTCTGCCTACTTAGGGGTACCCCAATGGCATTAGTGTATGGATTTTCTAACTACTATGTCCCCCCTTATGGTGTTATGGTGTGATCCTCCATGTAAATAGTGGTTCCCCATATTACATTAGGGTGTGGGTCCTCTATCTAATAATTGGTACCGCTATAGAATTAGGGGTGAGTCATATAATAATATATTTGTACCCCCTATCAGATAGGGAAAAAATCCCATTTACAATGTGTGGTACCCCCCTAAAGCATTACGGTTTTGGTCATATATCCACTAATATGTACCCCATATAAAATTCAGAGAGATTCATCCATAAATTGATTGGAAGACCCCTAAACCATTAGGGAATAGGTCCTCTAATTGGATACAGTTCCCCCTAAACTGTGAGATATAATGGAGAGTAGTGAGACCACCACACAGTTACTTCTCTGGAAAGACATGAGAGATACTAAGCATCATTGATGGAACTTCTTGGACTTCTAGAACTGTTTTCATGGGATGGTCTAGGAGATAGAGATCCTAGTTTTCTCTCATTTTTTCTTCTTTTGTTGAGAATAAATATATTTGGATCCATGTCATTGAATTTTGTTAGACTCATTATTTGGGTTGACCTGTTGATTTATATTATGTCTCTAAATTCTCCCTCTTTAGCTTTTGGGGAATCATATTGGATATGTATATACTCAACCCTTATTGGGATTTTTCTACACACGCCTTTCCCTATGAAGACAATGGAAAATTTCGTGGTGATTACAGGGAAGAATAGGGATACACATGGAATTTGGTAGCATACAGTTGTTGTATATTGGTGATTTGGGGCAGGTATCACTATGTATTTACTGTTTTAATTTTTTTAGGTTGGGACATCTTTTTGGTTGGATGTGTAATCTTTTATTTTTACACTATCGAAATCTGGTACTCCTTGTAGGTTTTACATGCATGGCTTATTCTCTATATGTTTCACCATATATTACTATTCCTATGAACATCTTCATAAACATGGGTAGGTGTGTGAATAAAAGAAAATTAGGCAAAGTCATCCCATATTAGTTATTATTTTTGAAACTTTTTCCACCACCTAGCCTATGGAGGTAGGCTATAGGTAGTTTCAATTCAATGCCTATCGAGTTAGGTTATGACAGATTGGTATCAGATTAGTTAATTCA
Source organism: Viscum album (assembly GCA_963277665.1). Classification (NCBI taxonomy): domain Eukaryota; kingdom Viridiplantae; phylum Streptophyta; class Magnoliopsida; order Santalales; family Viscaceae; genus Viscum; species Viscum album. The sequence continues at coordinate 139,515,535 of OY728131.1, forward strand.
TAGGGACGGTATTTGGTGTTGTCCCCTCATGATAATTTACCTAGAATTAAGGGAAATAGGTCAAACATATCTTGAGTTCATATTTCAATCAAGGGAACCCAGTGTTGTACAATGGCTGGTGTATCCATTCCCCATGACCATGAATACTTTTTTTTCGACTCTATATACTAATACATTGGGTACGGGGATCAATGATATATACATCATATAGGATTGAGTCTTTGTATTTTCCTCCACAAGTCAAATCCCATGTATATATGTATATATATATATATATATTAATATATATATTCTCATATTTCCTTTGACTGTCTTGATTAAATTTTTTGGATTCCACTGTGAAGATAGCCAATATGATGAATATCCAATGAGTGACGAGGCCTCTGTTCATGTTTTATCCAATGAGTTCATTCCTCTATGTGGATATGTAGAAGAACACTCACATTTCGATCATTAAAACATACCAAAAATAGAATTTTGTGGAGTCGTGATGTATTGGAAGACTCTTTGAGTTCCAACATCAATGTCAACTGAGGCTCTATAGTGAGTAAAATCCACATGTAGCAGATGCTGGGCTAGAGGTGTTGATCAGTGTCTTTATGATTAATAGGAAACTACATGATCATGTGTTGGTGTGGGAATATATATTTATGGAAGAGAATCTTGAAATTGGTGGAGCCTAGTTATAAAGATTCATGAGGATTCAACACTCTCATTGACCAAATTTTAGGATTTTTTCTGTGAGTAGTATTACCCCTCCTGCTTACACTCGGTTCATTTTTAGGTTCTTCTAGTGCTGCATCGTGGATGGATGATTGTGGAAGACTATGTTGTGAGGTTCATATACCTTACTCAGTTCTCCTTATACATTAATCGGGATGGATACATCTGGGCATGGAAGATTTAGTGGGGTCTGTGAGGAGATATTTTTTCTAGTGTAGTTCCCTTGTTCATTCCCACCATTAATGGGATGTTGGAGTTGGTACTAGCGACAAAGATCTTCCTATCATTAGGAATCCAGGGAGATATATAATGTAGTGGTATATATATAGTTGATTTTATTATAGAATCTAGTAGGTTCTAGTCTATAAGATCTATAGGCAAGAGACCTTCCCATGAGTAGACTCCAGATTGTAGTTATGCGGCACATGGACCTCACAGTGGACTAGGGAATCCCATATAGGCGAGTTTCTATGAATGTGATATGTGAGGTCACATAGCGTGTGATTTCCTGGACATTAGTTATGAGGTGGCCAGGAAGGTAGCAGATGGAATGCTATGGTAGATGTGGCATCATGATCAGGGATCTCCGAGGTGAGTTCATGGTGGACCTCGGGGATGTGGATCTAGAAGATGAGTGGGTGGAGATTAGTGAGGAGGAGCTATGGGTGGTGTAGGAAACTATTATATCCTTCCACCACCACCTTAAGTTGGCCCACATCATTCATAGATATATAGTGGTTCGGGTCATGAACAGTTGTAGGCAATGGAAGTATATGACTCAGTGACACACCATATTATTAGAGGTATGATCATGGATTATTCTAATATTTCATTCATATTAGTATACAAAAGTGTGAGTAATTACTCTGTCTCTTTACTATAGGTGTGAGAACTGGAGCTCTTAGTTTAGGATTTATCCCATCATCTTTTCCTTGAAGTTTTTATGGGAAAATATTCTCCTACATATTTCATCTTCTAATAGTAAGAGATATAACTGTATAGAGAGAGGGTCCCAAGAGACCTTTTTGTCATCAAGAGGAATCCTATAATTTCATCTTGTGTATGTATTGGCTTTACATATTCATAGACTAGATAAACTATCACCACAGCTAAGTAATATGCATTCACACTGATGGGACAAGATTCCCCTTTATGGGAGTGATAGATATCATGGTGTTATGAGTGGGGTTTTTGAGCAAGAGGTTTCCATTACCCATCATTTTTCAAGTGTATCCTATGGTGTAATAGGATCTTCATGTTTCTAGATTCCATTAGTTAAGGCTGAATTTAAGGACTTTATTCCTTGAAGATTTTTTAGGACTACCTCCGAAACTGGTGATTGATTTTTGTATCAACTTGAACCCCAACACCACTCTGATATATTACAAGGCATATATGATCGTTTCTACCGATCATTTAGAGAAATGGTTGAATATGGGAGACCTATGGAAAAATATTTTTATCAGACCTAGTAAGACCCTTTGGTAGATTTGGTGTTGTTCATGAAATAGGAGGATGGGAGATTGATGTATTGTGTGAATTATCATTACTTGAACCAATACATGATAAATAAAAAATACCCCTTACTGGGTATTGATGACCTATTTAGTTAGTTGTTATGTGTGACTTGGTGCTCCCAGATCGATCTCAGGTTTGTCTATCACTATTTGAGAGTTTTGGAGTTTGATATTCTAAATATATAATTCCAATGTCACTATCAACACTATGAGTTCCGGATGATTCCATTTTGTGTGATGAATTCCCCTACCATGATTATTGATTTGATGAACTAGATCATCCAGTCGTACCTTGACCATTTTTTTGTCTTCTTCGAATACATATTCAAATATTATGCATCATAGTATTAGCATGTGTATCACTTCATGATAGTCATATATATTCATTTCGAGCAACATATATATCATAAAGTATTGATGTTCTAGTTTTGGATTTACAATATTCACTACCGGGTCATGTCATTTCTAATCAAGCAGTAGTTGTGGACCTTGTAAAGATCAATGTAGTTCTTTCTTGTAAGCCACTCAAGATCATGTCATAGGTGAAGAGTTTTCTTATCCTGGTAGAGAACTAGAAGTTTTTTAATGAATTGAAAAGGATTAAAAGACCTTTTACTACCAGGACATAGAATGGGTAGTCATTCATCTAGGTTGAGTAGTGCCAAAGATCCTTCAATGAGTAGAGGTTGAGGGTGATGATTACACTTATTTTGAGACAACCAAATGAGGTTATAGAATTTGTAGTGTTTTATGATACCTTGGTAGATATTATCATCTACATATTGATGCATAGATAGAAAATTATCACATATATTTGGAGGTAGTTGATACCCCATGTGGATAACTATGCAACTCATGACCTAGAGCTAGAAGTGGTATTCTTCACTTTGAAAATGTTGGGGAACTATCTTATAAGAGAGTGATTTTTTGTTTAATCAAATACTTAGCGTCTCTGGTATTTATTCGTATAGAAATACATGAATATGAGATATATGCACTAGTCAGAGTTCTTAAATGACTACAACTTTGAGATATTATATACTACTAGGAAGGGTAACACGGTGGAAAATTCCCAGAGTAGGAATTCCCAGGATCGTTTGGTGCAGGTGGTATCTAAGCAGTTGGCTTCTTTATAGCTGACCCTAGACTAACATGATGGTTGTGATTTTATTTAGTTGATGGTATTTAATCATCCACTCATATTTAATGTGAGAGATTCCTAGTTAGGATACATCGATAGTGAGGCCTTACATGAACATATATCCTTAGGATATCCACCTATTGGATTTTCTGAACGAAGGAATCATATTACCCTTTTCCAGTCATGGAATGTGGTATCAATAATGATGATAGAGGTGGGTATGTGATGTTTTAATACATCTCCTTTGGTTGTATATCCCAATGTGGGGATGATTTATAGAGACATTTAGCAGTAGTTTTAGTGGGCTGGCATGAGATAGAGTGTGGATATCATTATCATCTGGTGCCTCACCTACCAGCATGTGGAGGATGAGAACCAAGTTATGAAAGGTCGGTTACATCCCATTGAGAAACTAGACATCAAATATAATTCAATATTTAAAGAATTTTTTATTGTGATTCGATTTAAAGGGAGAATCTATGATATCATCTATTTTATAGTTGACCAACTCATGCATTTGGGTCACTTCTTTACTATAAAGGAGTAAGGTTTGGTGGAATGTGTGTGGGTGTTATAGGTAAAATAGACTATTTATCTTCATGGGGTGTCCTCATGTATTGTCTTCACCCATGGTGTGTGGTTCATTTCACATTTGTGGAGATTCTTGTTGGGGTATTGGGGACCCATATGAAGATGAGTACTGACTTCCACCCCCAGACAGATCGAAATACTGAGCACACTATCCAAGGGTTAGATGATATGTTGAGGGTTTATGTTTTGGACTTCATCCAGATATATTAAGAACAATTTCCATTCGTAGAGTTCATATAAAATATTATATACCACTTTAGAATCAGAAAGACACCTCTTGAAGCCCTATACATGAGGCCCTTCAGGTCACACATTTGTTGGGAAAACATTGGTGAGGAATATCTTGTTGGTACATGGAAATTACATTAAATAATGGAGTAGGAATAGGTCATATAAGATTAGATTAGTACAATCTATATTAAGAAGTAATATTATATTGATCGATGTGATAGACTCTTTGAGTTCGAGAAATAAGACAACATTTTCTTCTAGGTATCCCAACAGTGAGGATTACATATCAACAGTTGGAGTGGAATGCTATCCTTAAGGTTCATCTAGATTCTTGATATATTATATGGGTTTGGTTATGCTTTTTAACTTATCTCCCTTCCTCAAATGTTAAAGTGGTTGTATTTCATCTTTCATGTGTCTCAACTGAGGATATATGTGCATTAACCTATACCTGTTATTGAATGGGGTGACAAGAACAATGAGGATGGATCCAATTTTAAGGAGAACCCAATGGGGATCAAGGATCAATAGAAGAGGACAATGCGTGGATAGAAAATACCCTTGATTCATATTTTATGGTAGCATGAGAGCATACAGAAAAACTCCTAGAACTGGGAGATCCATATGCAAGTTCAGTATCATGATATTTTTTTAGTTTATTATTTTTGGGGATGAAAATCATGAGTGAAGGAATAACTTAGAGGCCATATATTTTCTATAAAGAAATTGGAATATATATATATATATCTATATATTCAGATACAGGGGCAAAGACAGTGTATGATTCTAAGGCCTTGGGTGCCTAGAATTAATTTTACAAAAACATTAAATGTATTTTATATCACATGATGGAGGTTGTAAAAAAATGGGATAACTCATAAATGGAGTCTCAGATCGAAAATATGATACCATCGTCGAATATGGAATAAGAAGCTTATCCAAGGAATGACCTAAAATGGGTTTGCATGGGATATTTCGATAAAATCAGTCCTTAATGTGTTCCTTTAGTTAAATAAATAATTAAATTATTTATTTAAATTAAATGTCCTAATAATTAGATTCCTCTATAATTTATCCATTGTGATGGGTCTAAACTATTATCCATATAACACTAAGATTGTTGAGATGGATTATTTTAACCTCTAATTTTTAAATCAAAATCATATGACAATGGCACTCCAAATCTAGACGAATCGAGGGATAATGAATGAAATGATTTTTCTTATTCATTAGATAGAATGTTCTTCATCGATGAATAATCCAAATTGAGGTAGTAATAATCAATTTGTGTATTATTCTCCAATTTATTAAATAGTTTGAGTATGACCACCCTATTTATATTATTTGTATCAATTTAAATCCTTTGAACTTGCTCATGTACTAATTTTAAATTTATTATTTTCTATTCTCGCCCTCATGCATCCCAATCTATATTTTTTTCCCAATATTGATTGTAAAATTATTTTTTAATGTCTATTTCTTATAATTTTATTCCTATATTCTTCATGGTAGTCATTATTGGACCATATGGTCAAAATTTGACATTTCTAGGAGGGACCGAGTCCGATCACACCCCCGGATTCATAGAGTATTTAGTTGAGGAAAATGGTTCAGTGAAACATGGATGGATTCAGAATATTTTTTGTGTGGTTGTTTATTTCTTTATGAATCTATGATCAGAATCATGATTTTTCATAGCATGAATGTTGAATTAGGTGCATACGATGTTGACAAAGTGAATCAAAATTCTCTTTTCATCCACAGGATGGCTAAAAAAGACAACGATAGGAAATATACAGCAATTGTGGTTATCCTAGAGGAAATATTGGTGGTGGAGGATCTAAATATTTAATTTTGGTGAATCAATCTATATTTCTATAAAAATCACAAAAAAAACATGTACCTGGTTGAAAAATTTCTAGTTCTACCCCAATGGTTGTGGCACTAGGGTTTATAAAAAGTTAAGGATAGCCTGTTGTGTGTTTAGGACACATGCCATGTGATCCTCATATGGTGGAAAGTCAAATAGAGGAGTACCATGGTAGGACCCCATGTAGGAGGACATGTTGTGTATTGGAGTACACATTGTGTATTGGTGTACACATACATATACCCTTTTAAACAGATACATCCAAGAGCATAGGTAGGTACCCGAGTGGTTTAGGAACATAGTGTAATTACTCTACAGGTCATATAGGGAAACGTAGGTTGTGATATATATACCTTAAGAAACATTTCCAACTAGAGGATTAGGAGAACATGTTTTGTGGGTACACCATACGTGTTGTGTACCCCTTGCCCCTTTTTGAGGATACATATGCCACTCATATAACCTTTATTTTGACATGGATTTGGGATCTTGAGTAGACTATCCTTAGTTTTTTTAGAATAAAATATGATGGGAGACTTTGTTGTTCCTTTTGAGATATAATGTGATTTTTTTGGGTGTGGAACTTATTTGTTTGGAACTCAATGATTGAAATGATTGGGAATGATCATTGGAGTTGTACCCCCTATAGCCTTAGTGCGTGGCACCTCTATCTAATGAGTGGTAACCTCATATGTCATTAGAGTGAGGGTACTCTATCTACTGAGTGGTAATCCTATGGAATTATGGTGTGTTTCCTCTATTTACTGAGTGCTAACCCCATATGGCCTTAAGGAATGGGTACTCTCTCTATGGAGTGGTACCCCCTCCAATGAAGATAGGTTGACGGTCCTGTATCTACTGAGTGGTACCCCCTATGGAATTAGGTCACGATTCTTCTATCCACCAATTTGTACCCCCTATCAGATAGGGTGTTATTCCTCCTTATGCTAAGTGGCACTACCTGATGCATTAGGGTGAACATCCAATATCCACTAAGTTGTACACCCTAATAGATAGGGAATGAGTCTTCCTTACACTAAGTGAGACACCCTTACACATTATATTGTGGATCCTATGATTAGATATTGTTCCCAATTAAATTTTTCAAATTATGTTGAGTCATGGATATTCCACAGAATTAATTCTATGGACAAAAACAAGATATTTTGGGCATTACTGATAGACCATCTAGAACTGATGACACTCTTTTCCTAGGTTGGGATATGAGATGGACATACCCCTTCTCTCTCATTTTGGATTCTTTTTTCATGCATATATATATATATATACTTGTATCTATGTCATTGTATTTTTTTTACTATATTACATTTGGTTGATCTGTCTATTTCTATCATGTATCTTACAACCCCCCCCCCCCCCTTCAATATTCAGTGCATCCTACTAGGTATGTATATAGTCACCCCTTCATGAGAGTTTCCTACATGTGTCATGTCTTATGAAGAGGATCGATAGGTTGGTGAAAATTATAGATGATCATACTGATACCTAGAATATTTGTTTGAATATGGTGATCAGATCATAATGATTTGGAGCTGGGCTCTCTCGTCATTTAATTTTTTAGTTTTTTCATTTTGGGATAACTTTTTGGTTGGGTGTTTTTTCACTTTTAATTTGTTACACTATTATACTCTTTTACTCCCTTTATGTTTTAATGTTTGGACTATTATATATATGTCGTATAATTTATTTTTATTTCTATGCAAATATTCAGGGAGATGATAGGTTGGGTGAGTTTATGTATATTAGGAAAAGACATCCCATATTCGTTATTCCTTTCAGTGCTTTTCCCACCCCCTGGAATTTAGAGGTAGGTTTGGGGTAGTTTCGGCTCGATACCCATTGGGTTGGGTGTTGACATGTATAGATTTAAGGTTAATGTGTGGAGTTTTCTGTTTTATATAATTTACCCAAGGTTATGGTAGCCTATTTTTCGATTAGAATAAGGTTGACCCAACGTGAAGGAGAACTAGACACAACTAATATAGAGATTATAAATGAACACAGTATGGAATTTAATGTCCTTATGATTAAACCCAAATGGATATTATTTATTTTTTATACTCTTTGATAGGAAATATAAAATGTTATAGTCAACTTGATCTAGGAAACACGCAACATGTATAAAAATATCAATACTATCCCATTCTATCTTAGGGGGAGTACACACGTAGTTTATGGTCTTGATTATTAGACCATTATATACAGGGGAATTATGAAATAACATCCTAATTGGGGTTTAAGGACCAATAAAAACCTACCACCTTTTGAAATTTTAATAATGATGTATTACATCATGGATCATGTTTTTGTATTAGGAGTGATGATATTGGATATGTATATAGGGTTTGGCCCCTAAATACATTGGACTGATTTGTTTTTCTATGATGTTTTAAGGACATAAAAGGATTATTGCACCCTATCTTTATAGTGGGAACATTACTTTTGTTGGATTTCCATATTGGGGTAACATATTAAAATCCATATTAGGACATTAATAAAAAACCAAACCAAAGTGACCCTTGCTGATGGATACACTAGTTTATAATATCCATTCAAGTGTGATTGAAATTTGAGGTACATGAGACATGAATTATGGTTTATAGAGGTGGAATGTTTTCAAAAGTTTATGGATACATTCTATACCTGCAGTAACCATGTTTAGGCTATTTTAAACAGCTAATAAGAAGTCAAAATGGGCGATGTTTTCTAGAAGAGAAAAGAATATATGGTCCAAACATCACTATGTATCTTAAAATAACATGAATCATGACACAAAATATTCCTAAATAATATATGAAAATATTTAACTCATTTATGGGAGACAATTGTTTTACATATATATATGGTATTTAAACCTTAGGAATCACAATTTTCATGCCTAAAGATAGAATTAGGTTCATAACCTAATATTGAGTAATGAAATCCCAAATACTGTAATTTTAAAAATGAGGATATATTATCTTAGTGTACGGACCCATATATCATTCACTACCATATGGATTTGTATCTCATGTTGGATTGTTGGGTCTTATATCATGGGTTTCCCTAACTAACTAATAGTCAAGTTTTATGGAGCATATTTCATGAAATATTAATTCATTTGATGAGGACTTTTATGTCATGCAGTTTAATGTCATGTGGAAATGAATTGGGTGAAATATAGTTTAAGGTCATGTAATGAGAAATATAATTTATTATTGTTTAATTATACATGATACTAACATATATTTACATTGATTCAAGGATATGTGATGAGTACCTACAGCATATAGTGTATCATCATGATGGAAATATGTTAGTTATATGGAACTTTAATAAGATCAGACTTGTGGGTAAAAAACTAACCACAAATCAGTGTTGGTTCAATAATATTTTGAAACTACGTTTAAGAATCTAACCATGGGATATTTATTGGAAATAATCATATAGTAAACAGTAATATGTTGAAAGAATTTCATTCAGGTGGATTATGTACAAAAAAACGATAAATTTTCTCAAAAGATAAATTAGTAATGAAAATACCCAAGAAAAGATTCAGAGATGTTGAGGTTTGATTGAAACAAGTGGATAGGCATGTGGTTGAAGATCCAATGATCACTATGTACCATAAAATAATAGGAATCAATCAACATAGAGTTTTTGTAAATCTTCTATACATATCATGTCCATGAATAAAGAAAAAGGGTTTTATTGTCTTAATTTGGTGTCAGGTGATTATAAGAAACTTGATGTGAATTAAGAGATACCAAATTACAAAAAATGATACTGATGCGGAGTGTGGCTAGGAAAAAAATAATATATCTATATATCATGGCATATCATGTAATAATTGGAATTAAGCTACATATAGTTCTCAAATGGGGAATAATTAATAAAAGGATATTAGTTGGGGAACTATATATTGAAGGACCCTATATATATCTTTCTCAAACATATAATATGGGTCATTTTGATAGATATAATTCATTGTGGGTCCTAGGATAGGAGATCAATATTTCTCTACATATCTCATAATAACTGGAATCAGGACACAAAAGGTTCTCAATGGGGATTATCTCATCCCAGCATTTAATAAACCAACATGGATGAAAACACCGCACACTAGGAAGGTAAATTTTGATTATGGTAAGAATTTGTAACTAGGTCTAAAATAAATGATTTGGATGTCACTATATACCATATAATGATAGGAATAAATACACATGTAGTTCTTGGTAGGAGGATTTTATATGAACATGTATTAATTCATCAAAAACCTCATACATGGATTTGGATCATGTGTATGGTTAATGGTCTCACAAATAATACACACAAAATGATTTGAGAATTCTTGTTTCAAAGAGCTCTTATAGAAAAGTTTAATGTCATGTGACCAAGACTTGATTCCCAACCATTGAATATGTCACAGCTCAATCAGGAAAATTTGAGTGACTCATCATGACCCATAATGTCACAAGACTCATTCTCAGTGTGGGAAGAAATAGATAACTTGAATAAAATATAGATTTTATGGGAGTTAATTATATGGGAGATATGGTGGGTATTTTTATCATGATGCATACAATAATTTCTACATAGATCTAGACCTCATGCAGGTAGAAGAGGTTGACTTTGATGAATATTCAGGGACGATATTATGATAGAGGGTCTATATGTTAGTAAATATTATAAAATAATATAATTCAAGGACCAAATGGTTTTAAAAAATAATCCCCAATATGAATTTGGATCTCATGTAGGGAAATGGAGGATTTTATTATGTATAGGTTAATATAAGGGATAAATTATTCATTATAAATTCTGACATAGGTTAAACATAATTTCTGGAAATAAAACCATGAATATATATCATTGTGACTAGTTTAAAGTCATACGGGGTGTATTCAATTTTGGGTAGCTTAATATCATTCGTTAAGTACCAATTTGGTGATTTTTAATGTCTTACAAAATATAACTATGTGTAATGCAATTTAATTTCATGATGTTTGGACTGATGTGTCATTAAGTTTATAATCATAATATAAAGAAAAAACTATTTAGTTTATCATCATAAACTGAGGAATTTTCTGGTTTATTATTACTTCATGAAACAAGCACGATGTCATGTAGTTGTATGCCTTAAGACAATAATGTGTTTCTTATGTAGTATAATGTTTTACATCCTGAACCTACATCATATAGTTTAGAATCTTGATTGATGGGTGTTTAAAATGTTGTCTAGCATCTATTAGTGAGGATAAAGTGAACTAATGTGAAATATATAAAAGTTTTTCTTTAGAAATCATGCATTTTTTGGGGTTTTGGTGCACTCTTCATCCATTGTAATTAATAAATAAAAACAATTATGGAAGAAATTGTGTATGGTGTAACGTCCCTCGTATTTTGTGTCATGTATCAGAGGATTTATTCCAAGGATCATTTTATTTTATAGGTTCTAGAAAAAAATCATCTTAATGGAATTATTGCATATGGACTATTTTATTGAAGCCTCATGCAACTTGTTTCTAATGAAATTCTTTGTTGAGTAGAGTGCAAAATATTTTCATGAAACGTTTTTCCAACAAATCAAGATTCCTTTAGGACTTCTCATCTCTGAATATATGGTTGTAGATAGAAAATGGAAGTGAAGGTAAATAGGCCTTAATGAGTATCACTACCTTTGTCCCATATGTAAGGCAATATGGACTCTCATTCAGAGAAGTACAAGTTGTGGTGTGATCAGCCCACAAAGCATGTTGAAGTTTATCTAGCGATGGTTTTTCTCCCATCATATTTGTAAGTATATATATATAAAATCTTATTTAAGGACTATATATATATCTATTTAGTGTCATATTATATAAGGAAGAGAGGTTATACTGGATTTGAATTCCTTAAACATCCTTTTCATCTAAAAAAGAGAAATTTTTTCGTTGTATGTCTATATATTATGAGGTGCTCCAAATTTGGAGATGTTATTTAACTTCAATATGTTTATAATATATTTTCCCCTCACTTAAATAACGTTTATATCCATATCTCATTTGGGAAAGTATTCAATGATAATAATGATATACTTGAACTACCTAGTTGTGGATGGAGGATATAGCCCCATGACATCTATTTCCTAGGTGGAAGATGGATATGAATATTCGGTGAGGTGAAATAGTTCAAGGTTTTAATGAATGAAACGAGCATGTAACTATAATTAATTTCAAATTCAAGTTAACAGTAGGTAATCATGTATCATTGACAACCAATAGTGCCCTTGCCTCGTGATTTGATGGGTGGTCTTGGGTCCAAACAGATAGGTAACCTAGGCACCTGCATTGATTTCTGGTATAACAATGAGGGCCTCTACTCCTTCAATAACTATGCCACAACAGGCATTTAGTGGTGGTTTATCCTTCCATCAAATCATTTGTCGATATTCATGTAGAGGCTGGTTTAAAAATGATCATAGAATTATTTAGTGACGAATTTTTAAAATTTGTACAGTCATTTAGCGATATATTTTTTAAATTTTTTTAAAATTTGTGTTATTATTTTTTTGTTATTTAAATATTTTCTATTTATAGAATTAATCAATAGTTTATTTTATTATTTAATTATTTATTATTTATTTATTATTTTTGTTAATTTTTTATTTATCTTAATTAATTTATTTTTTTATTTAGTATTTATTATTATGAAAATACATGCATATTCCCTATATATAAATTCTGTATTTGTTGAGATTAGACCCCCTTATATTTTATTTATTCCCCGAAGACTCTACCACTCCAACAGCCTCTTCATGTGGTAAATAAATGGAATTTAATATAATTATATACATTAATTGAAAAAAAATTAATACATAACAAATAGATATAAACTAAATAATTAATAGTTGATAAGTTTTAAGTCATTATTAACATTTAATAATTAGTAATTACTAATTAATAAATAATATATAGATGAATAATAAATAAATAAAATATAAATGAAAAATATATAAATATGTATATAATATGGTAATATGTGGTAAATAATAAATAGTTAATAATAATTAATAATTAATAATTAATAAATATTTAATTAATAATATGTTAATAATATGTTAATAATAAATTAATAAAAAAATAATTAAACAAACAATAAATTAACCACTAATGTATAAATAATAAAAATAAATAAATAAATAAACATAAATAAATAATAACATAAAAATGAATGATAAATAAATATAAAATAAATAAATAAATTTTGATTAGGACGTCCATAAAAAATAAATTATAATATATAAATATATTAATAATAAATTAATAATTAATGTCTATATAATAACTAAATAATAAATCATAAATATATATATATATAAACCATTAAATAATATGTAAATAATAAAATAATAATCTAATATTGAAAAATAATTAAATAATGAAAAACTAATTAATAATTAACAATAACTACTCAATACATAAAAGAATAAATAAATAAGATAAATATATATATAATTAATTAATTAACAATTAATAATAAATTAATTAAGTAATAATTAAATAAATAATTAATTAATAATGAAGAAATAAATAATATGTAATATATAAATAAATAAACAATAAATCGGTAATAATGGAATAGTAAATAAATTATAAATAAACAATGAATAATAAATTATATGTAATAAATGATTATTATAAAGTTATTTAACATAAATTTATTAAAAAACAATAAATAAAAGTTCAATACTAAATTAATATTATATTATTAAATAATAATTAATAATTAATAATTGAATAATAATAATAATAATTAGTTAATAAATATAAAATAATAAATGTATATAAATATTTATACGTAAATATACATATAAAAAATGTACATAAATATATATACAAACACATTCATGTTATATAATTACATATAATCAAACTCGTATGTGTAATTGTTTATTAATAATAATATAAATTTAAACACAAATAAATATAAATAACTCTTTATACATATATTTACACATATACGATATAAAAATTTATAAACAAAAATATTTAAAAATATTTAAAAAAATATAAAATATATACATTTATTCATAAATTCATATAGAAAATAAATATATAATTGTTAATAAATTACCAAAATAGGGAAAGCACAATAATTGCAACACCAACAAATCAATAGGAATGTAAAAGTAAATATTTATCTAGTAATCAATGCACATTCATATGTTTATGTTAACATGATTTACAAATGTGTACATATATATATAGATTTACTATAAATTCATTTATATACAATATTTATTAATAATGGTATATTAAAATAAAAATAAATTTATAAATGATTTACACACACAATAATATTGACACAGAACTGCAAATTTATATTTCTCAAATACAAACACTAAAATTTACATATATAGGTTTTTATTTTTATATATTATAATACACATAAATATAGATTTTTTTATTGATACACAAATTTTTATATATAAAATTTACTTTTATAGGTATATATATATATATATATAATTAATACATTTTTATGAGGTAAATAAAATAAATAAATATTTATTCTAAATGATATAAATAAAAAATTATTTATTTCCATATGGTTTATTAGTTTAGAAATACATTTCTATGTAAATATGTATTTATAAAAGTGATTTATTATACGTAAATATATGAAAATGTGTATATATTTAATAATAAATAAAACTATATTGTCAAAAAAGATAAAACAACAAAACCATAATTTAAATATGAATTTTTTCTCAAGGAGTAAATTTATCCCCCCTGAAAAAAAAAGATAACAAAGCCCCCTTAATGAGGCTAGAATTCCGTTGAATGCTTAAAATGTGGGATACCCCAAAAAATCTGTATTGGAGGCCATCTTGAACTTTTGGCATAAAAAAAACCGGTCTGGGTACCCGTAATAATTAGGGTATAGAACTCATCGCATGCTTCGATTTGATATGTGGTAGAGCCCAAACGGACACCCGGATCAGAAGTTATAGTTGTTAAAGTTCAAGTTTGATTTCCTACATTTTTTTAAAACTATAATAAATTTTATTATTTTAGTTATTATAATGTTTAAATATAATTTGATTTTAGTTGATTTCAAAAGCTTCGATTTTACTATTTATGGAGATAAAACGAACTCTTGGATCAAATGTTGTGTTCAATTGATGTGGAAGTATGATTTTCAACTTATTGAAGATTTTTTTTGTTTCTTATTTTTATTAAATAATAACTATAAATATTTTTTCATTAAAACATTGTAATTAACTAAAATTATAAATAATAAATTACATATGAAAATAAAAAATAAATAACAAACCATAATTAAAAATTTTATTTTCTAATATTTTTTCATTAATTTAGCCATGATTTTTAAAAAACATTACTATTTGATAGAGGTTTTAAAACACCACCCCACCCCCCACTATTTCCCGGTGGTATTTTAAAAATCCCCCATTAAAAATAGTTTTTTTCTGAAATTAAATTAATAAAATTAAAATATTTATATATATTTTAAAAAATATTTAGCGGTGTTTTTTAAAACCACCACTAACTTTTTTGCTAAAAAATAATAGTGGTTTTGAAAAACATCGTGATAAAACCAACCCTAAATATATTTATCCCTATAGTGAATTTATTTACAGAGAACCACATAGAAGCCTATTTTATATGTAAATTTTTATGAATTTGAGCCATTCTAAATAAATAATTATACTCTACAATTTTAGATCTAGTCCATCTTAACTAGATTTGGTAGAAGGGATCTATTTTGTATATAAACTATTATAACAGATATCCATCCATTTTTAGAATTTTTGGTGGGGATATGAGCTCAATATATTTTATGGTATCATTTATTGCATTAATTTCCCTCATGTTAGTGCCAAATAAGCGGGTACAACCCTATGATATGCAGTGTATTCAATTATATCATCTTTTTCCAAGTCTTCCATGGATTTAGATATATTATCTAGTTAATCAGTAAAGTATTTATGTGACCAATAAACATTATTTAGAGTAAGTTATAATGTGAATTATTCCATCACTTCACAAACATGACAGTGCAAGGAGTTAATTTCTTAATTTTTTATGTTAAAATCATAATTAATCTACATGATTACCAATTCTGAGTCGGGCGTGAAATATTGGAGAGTTCCTAGTTCAGGAAGAGACTATTCTAATCTAGTAGTGACGGTATCTTATTCTGAATCATTATTGGTTCCCCCTTTTGATAACAGTAAAATTTATGGTAGGTTGGCCAACGTCAGGGAAATTAAATAAAATTTGTGTTGAAAAAGATTATTTTTTAGGTTTTCCATTCTTGTTCTAGTTGGGTTTCTATAAGAACCATCAATGTTCATTTTTAATGTTTACGAGGTGTCATTCATTGAGAAAACTTATTTTTAGGAAGTTTTGTTTTTACTGACATGTTTTCTGAGCTATGTCTTCTATGTGAAAGTCTACCAAAGATTCTGTTCTGATTGAATTATTTGAAATGAATTAGATTTTAAAATTTTGAAGAATTGATATCTGTCATGTTATACAACCAATAATTATTGGATGACTAAGAATATACATTAGTGCATCAAAATGTGACTTGGGGTTACCCACATAGTGCAGCAAGTATGTCCATGGTTTCTGAACTATAATGATTATCCGAAGAAAATTTTTGTTGATGTTAGAAAATTTAGTGTTAGGATTTAACATTATCCTACTAAGATAATCATTGTTATTTTATTTTTAGGTATCATTTTTCTAAATGAAGAGGGTTTTGTGCGATCCCTCTAAGGCATCCACATAGATGATGAAGGATTTACCCATGATTTAAGGAATTATGAGTGGTGGATGTAGGAGATACTTTTTATGGTTGTTAAGGTCTTATATCCAACTTTATCTAACTGGAATACAACTCCGTTTTCATTAATATAGTGAGGTGATATCACTTTAAATTTATATTGGAAATGTTGTTCCTAAAATAGGGTTGATTTCCATGTATCCCTCTTAGCTCTTTCAAATTTCATGGACGGGACATGTTGATGATAACCATAAACTTATTGGGATCAAATTTTATACCATAATAGTGTACTATAAAGCCTAGAAACCTTCCTTATGTTACCCTAAAACACACTTCATGGCACTCATTTTAAAATATGTCATTATATCTACTTTCAAAGTATCGCATGGTTAGTGAGATGGTCATAATGCTACTTAAATTTGACCACTAAATTATAAAAATAATATTCCCTGGACTTTACCAATAGGATCATAAAAATATAATGTATAAAACATTGATATATAGTTCATGCATAATCCATTTGAAAAGAAATCTCTCGATTTTAAAGGACCTTTAATTTCTATAAAAGACGTTACACCTTTATCATCAAAGACTATTTAGATTTGGTTGTACCCCAAATATCACCCATAAATGATATTTATTATAAGCCATCGATTTTATCAATTAAAAATTATATGGAAACACCATAATATTTTAATATATGATTTCCATTAAATATGTTGTTGGTTTCGGTCCCAACTACCTAGTAAAACCTAAAGGATTTTTTTTGAATATACTTTTAGCAGAAATAGAGTCACCAAGAGATTTTTTTCCATTAAAAACATCATAAAATCTAATTAACATACTATTTATAGAATCATTAGGAGTCATAGAAAAAATATGAAAGTATTTTATAAACATATCTAAATGGGGATCTTTAACATTTTTTATTACTATATGAGTTACATCAAAAAGCTTCCTCAATTTATGAACCAATTTTACGGTATAAATTAAATCAAAATATTTTTTAACCAAACCACAATTAATTAGATTTAAACAAGTTATGGATGGGTACTAACATTATATATTCCCTTGATGCATCAGTCAACCTCATAAGATAATTATGTTTGGTTATTTTAGTTTATGTATTATAATAAAAATAAATTTCCTTGATTGTAATATCATGATGCACGAGATCATGTTTTTATGGATTATGGAATTGAATTAGTAGTCCAGAAATATAAATTTCAGCATTAAGGATCCAATTATTTATTTCCATGTGATCTATTTATTTACATTGTTATTTGTGGATATAGCATGACTTTAGGTTCATTATATTATGGAATTATTTTTTATTATCTAATGATAATATAATATTTATTCATTATTTATGTCCTGATTTCCTCAGTTTTAGGTTTCCCTTTACTTATCATTAATGCCCACCCCTTATTATATTTTCATTTCCCGAGGATCTGAAGAAAATTATTACACATGATATGCCTAATGGGGTAGAATATGTAGATAATTTTTGAGAGATATTGAAGATTTAATATAGACTAAGAATTTTATTATATAGTTAAGTAATATATATCAGTCGAGAAAGGTATGGGTTTTTTCAGTTTATGTATTTTTATAATTCAAAAATAATTTAAACACAAAAGGTAATGGTAATGTATTTAATGTAATTTTTAAAATACGTCAGGTAATCAATGGATAATTATGTCTAATAATCTTTATTTTTTATAAAATGTAGTATGTAAATTTTATGATTATGGAACTAGATCTAGGAGTTTGGGTATTTTTAATCACATCTGTGATTAAGATTTGAAATTCATCTTTTAATAATTTCTAATTAAGGTAATTGATGTCAAAGAAAGCCTGAATTTTACCATTATTATTTTTAATGGGGATGATGATGGTATGTCTCATGGGATAGTGCACCTCTAGAATTAATTTTTATTTAATTTGGTTGTAAATTTCATCCCCTACCTTAACATCATGTGTATGGTGTATTCTCATGGTTGTATTATTATAAGCATGGTGGTCATCTATAAAACCCATGTAATGATTGGACACATCAGACTCTAATAATGGAATCTCTATGCAATTATACGAAAATAAGAACCATTTTTTTAGGAAGGAAATTCATTTTTCTTGTTCTTATGTTTTTAGAGTGGAACTAATCAATTTAGGTCTTGGGTATTTATCTAATCCGAAATTTATTTCCCAAATCTCATCAGTAGTGGTTGATGTGCCTTTCTCCAATATAAGAGTGGAATATATAAGATCTTCTTATTTCTCTCCCTCACCTTAGACTTCCAAATTATTGAAAATGATATATTAGGGGAAATTTTTGGATTTGTAACACAATATGAGGATATTTTTACCTCATAATATTAATGAAGAAATGTTTCTAAATTCTGAAAATGAAGACATGGAAGCATTAGTATCAAGGGATTTTATTAAATAATATCCCATTCCTCTACAATCATATATGGAAGAGGAAGTGTTGGAATTATAATACAAGGGATATGATATGGGGAATTCCAATCTATGTTTGATAAAGAAGTTGTTGAATATGATAGAAAATACTTAGGGGGTTCTAGAGAAAATATAGGATCTTTGTCCTTCAGATCACCTCTGATCAATGTTGTTAATGTCAGTAGAATGTGAATTATAATTTATGAACCCCATATTAACCTTATATAATGAGGGTTGAGGTTAATTTGGATAGAGAACCCAAATCTCTTGGTATAAATATTAGCTAAACCAGTCCTTCAGTTGAGATAAATGAGGGTAACATAGAGAGTATTGTCTCGGCTAGGAGTATCGACCACAACATTATTGATGGGTAGGATTAAATATATTCCAAAATAATTTTATATATCATTTATTACATGAATATACTAATGAGGGTATTATCTCAATAAAACTATTTATAGTTGTTTTCTTCCCCTCTCTCTTGTGGAATAGTATCTCCATGTATCGAGATTCAAATCACATTAAGGGAGTAATATCACCATAAAATTGTAAAATCTACCTTTTGATAGAGTAATCATTATAATTTAGAATATTGATAGGTTACACCCACATTCATTTAAACCCATGACCACCTTAATAAGTCTTTGAAGGTTGTATCTAAGTAGAAATCAATGAATTAAGAGCTGGACAAGAGGACTATGAACTGTTCTCTAAGATTTATCCCACCAAGAGGTTTCATATCACTCTTATAATAAATTTTAATAGAAATTTTGGAGTATGGTAAATTTGCTTCACCATAGCCTAGTACCCAAAGTGTCTATATGGGTATGATATCAATTTTAAAACCATTATTTATTAATCATTGATGGACACTGATATCATTCAGTTTGTAATAGAAATATAATTGTATGATTTTCCCCTTTGTGAAAGTCTCCAAATATTATTCTATGAAATAGATAAATATATTAAATTCAATAAAACTTCACTATAGGTGACATTATTATAATATCAAAACCTTAAATTTGAATTATTGAGGGATTGAGAGGTCTATAATGAGTGCCTCTAGAATTCCCTTGATTAATGAAGGGTATCTATAAATGAGATATTAGATGAGATAACGAAAAACTACTTCAAGGTGTTATATATTTTTATGAGGTCAAATACTTTTTATCATGAGGATTCTTCCTAGCATTGTATTTAGAGGTCGATGCATATTATATTGTCATTTCCTTTACCTATCCCAATTTTGGGGGAAGATTCACTATTTTTAGGATGGACGATGATTCCCTTCCTATATTATAATTAAAAATTGAACATTTGAAAATATATCCACTAGAATTATTGTACCTAAATGAGTCTTTAAGGATTACTGATCTGAATGATGTTCCTATTTAGCTCTTTGGGGGGTTTATCTTTGTAAATTCATAACATGGCCGGCTTCAAGTAAGATAGTTCTTAAGCATTGATGTCTATTATAACCTCACCATCCATAACCTTCTTGACCCCTATGTCATTTTCCCAAGATATGAATGGTATTTCATGGTTCATATACACATTCATCATTTGATAAGTAATACTTAAAGTAAAGGATGTTGATATAAGCATATTGTGACCCTTTTTTTAATAATTTTTATCATAGGGTGGTGCCTAGGATCTCATTTTTTGTAATGGTGCATATTCTCGTTGTGTAAAAAGGATAATGTATGATAGGGAATGTTCTAGTTTTTTTACTTGTGAATGCTCAAAATCCCAAATTATCTTATTTTGGTGATGTTTGGATCAAACATTAGTTTATGATGAAGAAGAAGAAGTTATTTTTAACTTTATGGAGGGAGTTTGGCCCCCAACTTTCTAATTTTGTCATTACATAAGGATAATATGTTCTAGGATGAAAAATATCCTCATCATATAGTCATTAAAAAAATTAAAATTTATTTGGTAAATGCATCCATTCGTTGATGCCTTCATGTATGAACACACACAGAAACAATATACTTGGTCATATGTTTACCAAACCCCACTTTTCCATTGTTTTTTTTGAATAAAATCATCAAATATGAATAAATCATGAATTTTGTTCCCTAAAATATGATGTTAGTGTTGGTTTTTTGGATGATCAGTGATTTTTTCTTTATAAGGTATCTTAGGTCCTAAAAATCTGAGAAATGTTTTCTTTAATGTAAAAAATAAATAACTGGGGAATATTTCATTTTTGAAAGAATATTTCATTTTTTTATATCTTCATTTGGGAAGAATCTATATTACCACTTCTTATCCTAACGGGGAAACTGTTGTTTTTTCAATAACTCAAGAGGTGTACTAAAATATATCACGTCGTATTAGTGGCCAGAGTGGGCACTAGTATTTTTTTGAGTGTAATTGTCACTACATAATCTCTGAATAGTTTCGTTTCATATGCTAAAATCATTGGAAAATATATTTCCTTATTATTCAAAATAAAAGCTTGCAGCCACTGTTCACGAACAGTAATCTATTAAAATCATCTTGGGTATTTTATTAGAATAAAAATAATTTTTAGCTCATCCTAGAGATATTTTATGAATATCTTTATTACCTTATCTTATATGAGATACATATGAAAGGAATATTCTATTCTTATCCATTTCGAAAAAAATCTAAGTCCAACTTATTGTATTCAAATTTAGAGATCAATAAATTTTATCTTCCTTAGCATAGAGATTAATTTATAAAAAATCGTTGAAGGAGACCATCCTAACCAATGAAAAGGTTATCCAGTATGTTTTTATACCATTAAAACGTTATCCCTTCCATAGTTTGTGTGAATTTTTTGATATTTAGTTCTTCTTTATACAACAGGTTTTCCCGTCTGGGACCACATTGAGATATAAAGTCTGTCAGATTCTACTCAAAGTCACGAATTCCATTGAATACTGGGACTATAATATTCTCATAGTTAGGTGAAGGAGGAGTTTCATTCACCCATTCGAGATATATATTCCTATCTAGTTTCAATGATACTCAACATACATCTGTAGATTCCATTAAAAAATACAAGGATTCAATGGAGTTAGTTATCTTTACAACTATTTCAAATTACGTATAATTTCAAGTAGAGGTGATGTATGGATTCTGATATTGTCGAACCATCCATTTTAGTTATGGGTATTAAATATGAGTTTTCATAAGATATATTTCAAAAAATGATTTAGATGCTTCACCAATAGAAGGTATTTGGGATAGTTTTTAGATAATAATCATAGATACACCATATATATATATATATATCAAGATCCTACTAGATGGTTAGATTCTGATCTCATAGGCTATGTAGATTTCTTTTATTGGGCATACACCTGAGAGAAAACATTAACATGTAATTATGTTTTATAATTAGTATTAATATTTCCTATGAGTAATTATTTGTTAAATTTCCTTAATTTCTAAACACTACTTCATATTTAGTAAATTGTTCCTTAATAGTGAGATATGTGGTCTCCTTGGGTGGTGGGTTTGATATGGACACACCATTATCTTTCAAAATATCATAAAATGGATGGAAAATAAAAATGATAGGGTGATCTAAAAGTCTATTTCTACCTGTGGGGGTGGGTAAGTACATTGTCTTCAAATATCTCAGTGTGGATTATATTTCATGTAATAAATTTCATATAATGTTCTTTTACATTGACATCATGATTCAAGTTATATGTGGGGGTGATGTTAATGAAATGTATTGATATATAATATATTATAGGATCACATCACAATATTATGGATAACGAGATATGGTGTCCCTTAGATATGTTTCAAGGGATATATTTCATACTTCCTTGGTGTTTTCCTTCTTAATGGAACACCTTTGATGATAACCCCTATCACATTTTGTTTTTTATGCTTCCTTAGAAGTTACCTATAGAGGGTGATCATGGGGTAGTCCCCAATGGGATTCACATATTTCATTCCCAATGATATGGATAGATCATGAAGAGGGAGTAATGGTTAAGGATTATCTGGTGATGTTTTTCTAAGTCTGTTGAAGAATGATTTCCATGGGGAATAATGAGATGGTTATATAAATGATTCTGTACTAATGGGTTGATGTTAATTTGATTTTTCCCACTCATATATCATAATATTTAGGTTTCTTATGATCCGTATAATGTTATATGTGGTGGAAATGATAATAATACCCCCATCATTTTGTGTATGGGTGGATCACATATTGTTTCTTTAGTGGATATTGAATATTACCTTTTGAATTTTCATGCTCTGTGTTAAAAATTATCTAAGCGGAATACTGTTCATCAGATGGATTATGAGAAACCAATGGTTTTTATGCAGTCATTGGTTTTTTATCCTTATTTGTAAGGAATATCAAAAAGATGTGATGCCTAGTTCAATATACTATCAATTTATATCTCACATTGAGTACACCATTTTTACCTAGGAGATGGTGGGGACCAATTTTTCAGACCAATTAGCATATACAGATATTGGGTTTTTACTTTTCATGTGGTTATAAAATTTCATGATGGATTTCTTATTTAACAATGTTCACTATGTAGTGGATTAAATTGTATCACTTGATATTCAACCCATCATCTAATATGTTCTTCAGAAGGATCGACAATGACTAATTGGCATAGATTCATTGAGGTTTTGAGGCACATAAGTTAGAGATCCTTGCACTACATTCCTAGAATTGTATTTAAGGGAGATAGAAGGGAATAGAACTATATTTCATGGATATTATCACTAACTATATTAACATGATTAGAATAAACCCCATATCAACAATTATTTTTCCTGAAATTATAGATATATTTTTTTACATTTAGGGAGAGATAATGTATTCATTCCTCAATTAGTGTTTATGTGTTATCATACTGATGGGTTCCTATAGTCTGAAACATAACTAATATATTGTACTTTAAAATTTTTTTGTCATAACTATCGAGTGTTACTATTATTTTAAAAGGTATTCCTTTACATGATCCAAACCATGTAGTCATTTCCTAAACAACTTACCTCGGGGTGAAATATTAGTATGAATCCCCTCTACTGCATCAATGGTTAAATGGTACGACTATTTTATAAAATATAACCATTACATTGGCTTATCCCTCATTTGTGAGAAGATTTAATAATTTAAAGATGAGGCACATCGTGTGACTAGCCTCGCTCTCGATTGTTCCTCTCATCATGAGGTAATTCTTGAAGGAGATCTTATAAGGAGAGGGCCTTTAGGTCGATTTATTTTCTAACTATGAGGGTGATTTTCATATTTCACACAATGTGAAAATTTCCCATGAAAAATATTAATACTTCTTTGGGAGGACCTACATTGTTGATACTTTAGTGAGGGCCTCCATATTTTTTTCGTAGTATTACAAAGAAGAATTACATGATCAGTGCTACCTTTTATTTCTAATGATAAACTACCTTATTCTAGTATAACTGTATAATGATGTTTATGGTCCCCAAGATAATATTTAATTATAATGGAAAAATTAAGGTCATTCATTTGTTTTAGTATTTACATTAATGATGATATATTTATCTTCTAGGTCAATATATCAGATTTGATACCTCATCATTAATGGGGTTCATGCAATGTGGTAAAAACAATCATGAGTATGATCCCCCTTAGGTGACAACATTTATTTCATTAATGAATTTCTTAGGTTTCTTCTATGACATTTCAATGCACATTTCTTGTATTTATAGTTATGATAACTAATATTATTTTCAATATTTAGGTATTGTTGGCATGTTCCAATAGGGCTCTTTGATGGGGGTGGGAATATGAGTCAGCACTATAGTGGGTTCCACAAGAAAAGTCCAATTAACCCAATACATATAATATTTAATATGGGATAAATATTAATTTATATCCAAATTATCCTAGATATCCCCTCTATAAGGATTATGGATATGATCTTACTCTAATGTTATTTAATGAATATACTAAAAAGATCTTAAAATAATAGTGAAGATATATGTATTCCTTGATGTAGATTAAAAAGTATGCTAGTTAACTATAATTGTAATAAATATATAATACCAATCATATTATTTATTCCTTTTCATAATATTCAAATGATATTCATGAATTATAATGGTAATATGATCCTAATCCTGGGAACAAATTTTAGTCTAATGATGAGATATTTTGCTAGAGGGTGCGGGAATATGATCCTTTCCTTTCATGGACAATGGGACAGGCCAATGGTTTTATTTTTTATGGATTTGATGTTATATGAGAAACTCTATTGTAACTCTTTAGGGAAAATTGAATTCCCCTATATCACTTTTAGGATATTCTGGTAGGTATCTATAGTAGGAAAGGGGATATGAGGCCATTTTTTTGTGAGTGTGGGAATATGAGTATACTATAGTCATTTATTCTTTGGTTAAATATACCAAAAATATTCAAATGGTATGGCAAGAATATGAGGCTTATCATTCACCATTTTCAAGTTACATTGGTAATCTTCTTCATGGGGAATATTTTTGTGTGTATTTTCCTATTGTAGATGATTGGATAGCCCCGATGGGTCCTTCTTATAGAGTATTGAGCCTGAGTGTCCTGGGATTGGGTGTCCTAGGTAGCCTCCTCAATATACTTCATAAGAGTGGGGTTTGTATGTAATTTTTGGTTTTGTTGGTTGATGGTGGGATCATTATTAACTAGATTATAAATTGTAGTGAGATCATAGGAGACATCTTCCTTTACCTTATTACGTAAATGGAGGTAAGAGTTTTCCCACTCTAGTGATATCCTACCAATGTTATTAGATACATAAATCAGTTCCATGTACTTTTTAATGTAGAATTTATTTTCCATAATGTATATCCATGGGGATTTATCCTCTAGAGGCACTCATGATCTACTTCTAAGGTATGGATAATACCGTTGAGAAGGTACACCGTTGGTAGTTTATTTGTTACCTATTTTTGATGATGATACATAGGCAATGAGTTCCTCTTGGTTTTGAGGACCAAATATTTAGTGGCTATTATGGAATTTTTTTCCACCTAGATGATTCCATAAATATTAGATTTAATGGGTTTCATTCTTTAAAATTCAGGTGAGGACCAAAAATAAAAAAAAATGTTAATGTGAAATCATAAGTAAGAGTATATTTGATTAATTTCATTAACAGTTAAGTAATTCGTGTTAGGTTAACTATTTTATTCTAAAGAATACTATCTCATGACTCCACCATAGTATTTTGTTTGAGTGTGGACCTGAATTCTAAAGGTAGGTGACCAATAGGACTTTTCTTGCAACACCTTACAATGTGCATTGGTTGAGAGTATGGGAGGTTGATCTTGTCATCGCATTTTTAGGGGGAATTATTTAATAATATAGTACCGTCTTGCAAATTTAACATATATTTTGTGAAACCTTCCCAAATCCTAATGTGGTTCTGGTTATTCTCACTCCAATGATTGATCAAAACAACACATTACATTGAATATATATATATATATATATATACTAGAGGTTATCTATCTATTTGAGAATTTGTATGTATTATTGTTTCTATATCGATTGTACTATCCTTATGAAGCAAACACCCTCTATCATTCCGTTATTAACAAGAGATGATACATTTTTTAAAAATCCATATAGCTAGGAACTATAGATTTAATCACCATCAAAGGAGATAGTAAATTTTTTGGTGTTGGGACGAATACCATAAGATGGTCTTCCAGTGTATCATCCTAAATGAAATCTGAACTCCTGTAGTTTGTTCCTCTTAACGGGACATGTCTTACAATTTAAGGTCATGTTACGATGACTATATTGGTGGATTTTACATTTATTAAACCATAACCACTTCTAATATTATTAATGTTTTGATGACTATATATTTAGGTTAAAAGTTCTTATCTATGGTTGTTGTGGGAATTACGTATGGGAGACCCACTCTTGTTAATTTTAAATGGAACATATCCCAATATAAATGGATGTGTTTACCCATGAACATAGCCTTATGAGATTTGGAACAGTGATCATGGGGATATATCTCACTAAGAATAATTTTTACATACCAATAATATTGATTAAAGATGATTTTTTTACCAAGGAATGTATCCCAAATGAAAATATTTCTAAGCTTGCATAAAAATATGGCCAGGGGTGGAAGAAATTATGAGTAATCATGAGGAATATAGGCCCATCAAGATGGATATGGAAGGTTAATAATGTTGAGTTTGAACATCAAAGAGGGTCCATGTGTATCCTTGTTAACTATATTAAAATCCCATGATGTTTGGTTTGGGAAGTTTGTGGTCTGGTGTAGGATCATGTCTTGTAGTGTTACATTGTGTGAATGGGATATTTTGATTTTGTTTTATGCCGGGTTACTAGGTCATTAGTGTAATGAAAGCGGAATCAACATATTATTGACTGGGGATTATGCATCACCATTTCCTCTATATAATTCTCAATTGGAAAATATCCATTTGTTTTTAATTATGGTGGTTTCCCTTATGGAGACCATATTTGGTACTTACACCTAGGAGTTGGCCCAATATATGACCTATGATGTGGGAGATAATCCATGGGGCCTACACATGATTTTGTGCTACCTAGATATGGGTATATCTATCTCATTGATGACCCATTGTAGAAAATCATCAATGGGAACATTTTTTAGGATTACACCTTCAATGGAGGCCTAGTGACACATGGTTCATTGATTGGGAACAACATCTAGGATGATCATGTTGATTTAGGAGGTACATTCCCAATATTATCATGATAAGAGGCCTTATTATAAATGGAAAACACAATATTAATTTCCCTGAGGGTTATAAATATCTTGATTGATAATTCCATGTCCTTCTTATATTAAGGAAATACATGACTATGGGAGGATTCTCTAATTCACCTTATAATTTGATCATACATGTTATGTAGTTTTGGGAGAGGTCTTGATATGGCCTTTTCAAGGTTTTGACCATGGTTTAAGGAAGATATAAATGTCACTGGAATTAATATAGCCCAATTTGATGATGTGGGTGAAAGATATAAACTAAAATTGGGCCATTTACCTATCATGTGAAATTTATAAAAAAGTTTCCATGATCGGCCCAAATGCAATGCCATTTAAAGACATTGAGAATATGTTTATGGGATCTTTATAGTCCATCTAGTTCATATATGTGAAATCCTATGTGATAGGAGAGGCTAACCACAAAAATCATGGTTTAGAGGATACTTCATTAAGGATTTTATGTGATGTTAATTTCTATGAATTATGTTCTCAAGGTAATTTAAGGATTTTCTATAAAAATGATGCTTTATAGAATTTCTTTGTGAAGGAAATACTTGATGAATCTCTTGTATATTCCTTATGAGGAGGTTTTTTATTTAATATTGTGTGTGTGAATTTAACCTAATACTATATTAAAATAACTTATGTAATGATATCTAATATTTTATGTCAAATGATTCCTATTATGGAGATGTTTTAGGGTATTTATAGGCAGTACATGAGAAACAATTTAAAAAAATGGGTGACTATAAAAGATATATATGATTTTATACTGAGCATTCCCTCTATCCATGAATGATAATATCTCACGATGGAATTTAGTGGTGGTCCCTAAATCATCAAAAAAAATTCACATAAGAGGTGTATTGTGGTCCATAAATCACTTCTTTTCCATCAAATTTTATTTATATGGTTGCTTTTCAATCAACAAATCTTGAGGACCACATAGAGATTATGAGGCACATATAGTTTTTATATCATTATATTGTTTATAGATAAGAAATGGTATTTTGTTTTTTATTCGTTTAATACATTAATTTTCAATTTCTAATAATTTTTAAGTATTCACTTAATGTCTTTATATTTAAGAGGATGATATTTATAATTATGTGATACTCAACAGATATAGATTATAATGGATACACATAATAAAAAAATCCATGATTATAATGGAATACTGATATTTAACAATTAACTTATCTCATATATTATTGTGGTATGTATGATTCATCCATAATTGATAATTTTATCTCTCCAATCATTCCCCATATGAAGATTCTTCTTGTAATTCTAGTATATGGGGCTCGAAAAAACCGATTTGAAACAACTTATTTACCTCTTTTATTTATTATTCTTAAAACATTTCAATTCAAAATCATATTAAACCTTGTAAATTGATTTTTCATCATCCAATAACCTAGAATTCCTTCAACTTTATCTCTTTATTTAGAATGAAAACTTTAATATCGTCAAGGTCAATATTGGATTTTTCACTAGTTTTTGTTATAGTGATAAACATCACACCCCATGATTTTGGGTGCAATTAAATGAAAATTAGATCCCACATTGCCCCTAGTTGTCATCACTCCTACTAATTGAAATTAACATTGAATCGTGTTGAATACTTTGAGATGATCATAAATATAAATTTATTCCATAATATTTAGGTTTCAAACTATATGCATCATAAACACATTGTTCATAGTAGTTTTCTTTTTAGAAATCTCAACTACAGTTTTTATTAAATCCTTAGTGGTCTTAACCTCCCAAATGTTGAAGGAAAAAATTAAAAACAATATCATATAAACTATTCATATTTCATTATTATAGATCCTGTATAATACATCTTTATCCATTACATTTGTATTAATCCCACTCTATTAAAGGTCAAGATCTCTCAAAAATAGCTATTATCCAATCTAAATCTTCTAGAAACTGAAATTTGACCATTATAATGTTTTAGTTTAACCATTTCCTTCATACAATACCATTCCTTCTAAAAACACCCCCATAACAAAAATCATAAAGAATATAGTTTTCTAAAAAAATATCCTAAATCTAAAGAAAATTTCTTGAGCAGTTTCTAATCCTCATGCTCGATACAACTTGTTATTCCAAGAACACCACAATCCAAAAACACATCTTCTGAAAATTCAATTATAGAATAAATATGGGAATATTCAAATATTGGACTTAATAAAATGGTTTATATAAAATAGTTAATATAATATGCCCAAAATAAGAAATTAATCACCACACTCCAAAATAGAATAACTTTTCAAAACATGAACAACTAACTAGAAACACACTCATACAGAATTGTAGAAATAGAGTTTATATTGATAGATACATTCCATAATATAAGAGATAAACATGACTTATTTTATTAAAAGTGGATGAATTGGAGGTAAAAAGGGTATATAAATGTCAAGAACCAACCTGGGTCAACTCTGAATTGGTCTCATAAGTCGTGCTGTAATAATACATGAGAGGCATTCCTGACCCTCCTGGGCTGGTAACTTGTGTAGGACATCAAAAATACTCATATGGAAATGATTAATCCCATGATCATCCAAAAAAATATAATAAATAAAATAATCGAACAGTAGTGGGAACAAAAAAATAAAAATAATTTCAAACTACCAAGAATAACTCCATGGGACCTCATGGGTCTCCATCCATAACTACAGCAACATCACTCTATAATGATCGAGACTAAGCTACAAGTATCACTAAATGAGAAAAAATGATAGAGCTATAGGTGAGAGTACTAAAACTCATTAGGCATTCCCAAACAAAAAGTTACCTATGGATTACCTTTAAAAAGAAATCCATCTCATGCTTGTTTCCAAATAAGACATATAAAAATAGTGATTTCTATTCATTTCAAAAAAAGATCCAAGTTCAAATTTTTAGAAAATGGATTTTCTATAACACATCCAAAATAGATTCCATACATGAAAATACATTTCTTATAAAATAGAAATGGTGAAATAAAAAAACCATATAATGGAAATATAACAACCATGTGAATTTTAAAACCAGTACCATATAAAAAAGAGTAAAAGTAAGCAATCTTCATTGGAAATCCCTAATAAACGTGGGTTAGTGGGGTACTATGATCATCATACAATGGTGTTATTCCAAAATCACAAAGCATCCTGATGAACGATACACTAGAGACAACCACATCCAAAGTTCTAGAAGTCTCTGATCATCATCATCATTGTTTAGTTAGTGTTTTCACCGCAATCAATTAAGGGGAAGTCAGTTTCTGCCCTACTGATCTATCTAGTGTACTAGAAAATGTCTTCCCCCCATGTTTCCTAGGATTCCTAAATGCTGCATTCAAATTTAAACATCTAGTGAGATCTATTTTCATACAATCAAAAATATTTCTAAGCATCTTCACTAAAAACATTTCACAATGTACCAACCAGGCCTTAATGTATACCATTCCACAACTATTTCCAAACTAAGGGTAAAACATCACTCTTATTCAGAAGATTCTAGATGAGCCTACACATCATATCAGATCTAAAAAATTTTCCAAGAAAAACATAAATCATACAAATGTGACATAACTTGTTTAATGAAACACCCTTTAGAAATCCAATAAAATATGGAAGATACTTTACACATTCCAATACAAGGTTAAAAGCATGAATTAACATAGAAATATATCATTTCATGTTTAGATAAATAATGTGAAATGAACGACATTACCATTCTTATGTTCCATAGAAAATATTTATAGTATAAGATTTCTATGTAAAAAAGAAAAAATAATTTTTAAAAAATCAAGTTCTTATGTAATTAAAATTAAAGGGATGGTCATAGGGAACCTACCTCAAATAGAAGTGGGCAAATATGTAACATCTCATCACTTGATACATCCATTGATGATTACTCGAAGCTTCCCTTTCCCACTTAGTTGCATATGAACCATCACACACACAAATGCACACACACATATATATATATATAATTACACCCATACCTAATATATATATTCTCATCACTTTGAATATTCATAAGGGGATCCTTATATATATGTATAAACTTGCATATATGGGTATGAGTCTTGAATACACCTTCAAACATAGATTAATGTTCCTTTATACATATATATATATATATATATATATGAACACACCTAGCCACTTTTCACATATTAACACGGTTACGGGTGAATATCCAAAAAGGGGGAACTCACACACACACAAATACATAAATATATATATGTGTGTGTGTGTGTGTTTATGTATGTATGTCTGTCTGTCTATATATATATATATCCATTCATACCTAAATATGTGTATATGTGTAGGTCGCCACCAACGAACCATAAAGAATGCTAAACAACTCAGAAACAACCAAAAAATCACCAAAATCCCCAAAATAAAATTGTTCTAAATCAAAGACTAAAAAAACCTACATTAAAATGAGGCTATGGAACCAAAATGGACTGAGGTGTGTCTCCTTCAATGGTGGATTTTGAAAGACAGTCGTTGTTGGTGTGGGAGACCCACTACATACCCTAAAAATGGTAGACAACACACAAAATCTAATAAACCAATACCCTAGGGTTCTCTCAATTGAAACCATATGATGGGAAAGGAAAAACACCATAATAGATGAATATAAGGAAGGAGGAGATATTGCGGTGATATATCAACCGATAATCCCAAAAGAACCAATAAAAATTGGTGTGGGAGAGAGGGAGCTAAGCGGGCAGCATGCAATGAGAGGGGAATGGGAGGTCGATGACGCATAATGGTGGGAGGGGAAAGGGGGCCACATGGGGTATGGGGGAGGAACCCTTAAGGGTTTTAATAACAACAATAATAATAATCATCATCATCATCATCATCATCATAATCATATAATTATTATTATTATGAAAACTTATTTATTTATTTATATTATTTGTATTTTCATCTTTATTTTTTATTTTTTAAATATATTTAAGGCCGCATGGTTTGGCCACAAAGTCTTCAATAGTATGTGCCAACTGTTCATTGGCCAGTAGCTTGAACATGCACCCGCATACAGTAACCCCTATTGAACCGTACAATTTAGATAACTGTTCTCAAGACACTCTACTCAACACTGCTAACTCACAATACCAAACTGTACACATGTTTCATGGTTTAATAAACCATGTCAAATCCTAGTTTTATAACACAAAACCACATGGAAACACACATATGCACCACATGGTTACTCTAAAAATGTGGGATAATACTGGAACAAGTAAAAATGCCCCCAAGAAAAGAACCTAAAGCCCATAAATTATTGAAACTCATTCCCACTCAGTTTAAATACAGATTAAGACCAAAAATAAATAAAATAATAGACAATTCATTGTTCATGTTGTGATAATTATCCCCGAATAAAAGTTTATTCCCCCTCAAAAGTACCCAAATATATGACTAGACGAGACACAAATAATCCAACACTGAAATCAAAACCAAAACCAAAAGCACTAGAAGATTGAGAATAGAAAAATCACTTTCCACCTAAAAACTGAAACTCATATAACCTAAGAACCTAGAAAGATAATCCTCAATAAACCAGCTCAACAACCTATAGATCAAATGACGAGACCTAAGTACCAATACATGGAATCCTCCTTTCTAATACCCACTCAACATGGAAGACATGGATACCTAACATAGTATCCATTGAAGAGACTCATTAGGGTCGGATGGGATAATGAAAAAGGTCTACCCATCAAGGAGGAAGAGGCTCAATTTCAATACAATTCCATTTTAAGGTTGTCTCTCACCCATTTTTCGTTTCGTGTAAAACCATAATATTTAAAATCGTAAATAATTCGTAAAACTAGATAGAACATTTAATATTTGTGTAAGATCGTGATTTCTCATGTCACAATTCACAGCCATAAGAGAAGAAATCAATGATACCCATGGTGGGTCTCCCCTCTATTTAAATAAAAACTGACATGGATAAACCCCAAACACAAGGTGTCCCAACCAAGAAAACTTAAATTGGGAAACAAAATAGATAAGGTTCAATGATTTCCAAATCTAGATCATCTCCAAACAAGTTCCACCAAAACTAAATGAACTCCACAATAAGGCTAACCATTCAAGAGGTCACATCCACAAGATACAACCACAATAATTTCAAATAATATAAGGACATTATGATCTCTTAGTAAGAAGTTTGAAAAATAGAAATACACATCAAGGGGGATCGTAAACTGTTTCTACTAAAACATTAGAGACAATTGGTTTGGTCAACATCCACCACACCCAACAATTCATCCTTTTTTGAAAAGTATTTTCTGAAAACATAAAAAGAATTATAAACTAGGAAATCAACATTGGTATTCCATAAAACCTCACATATATATATCACTACCGACTCCAGAACACCTCCACACATACCACCAACTATCCACCTGCCTCATACATACATACACAAGTACATGTGAGCATCCATATTAATACTAAGGGTCAAATAGAAACATATATTTCCAAACATAATTTCAAAACATCCCCAAATAATTTCAAAAACTATCCTTTATGAACATAAAATGGAACACTTCCAAAACCCCACTTTCCAAAAAAAAACTTCAATTTTACATTTAAAATATCATTCCATAAAACCCAAAACATTTTCCAAAATGATTTCATTTCCAAAACATTTACCATTTCCAAAACAATCTCTTTTTTTAAAGAACACACAATTTTCATTTTGTAAATATAATTCAAATAAAACAATTAACATTATAGAAGCTAAGAGAAATGGACCAAAATCATAGAGGAATAACTTCTACATATGTCTTGGACACACAGTTTGGTAGTTCATGTGCCATTCGAGGGAGCACATTGGAGATCATTAGAGTTAGTTTCGTGGTTTGGGCATATGTTTCCATACCTTGTACAACAATACTGAACCCTATGAATCAAACTCATAATAAACACAAAATCCTATGAACCAACTAAAAATTTCGAAATGTAACCAAGTACCTCAAAAAAACATAAGAGCTAAGCTCAAATCATAAGACTAGACCATCTCAGACTATATAGAAAATTCATGTATTCATACGAATATATGGATATTAAAAACCTACATATGAATGGACTCTTGAATTATAACAATATTATCTCCAAAACTACTGTACATCCCCAAATGAAAAGGGATAATCCTTCTTTGATTCGATTTTTTAATGAACCAACCAAATTCAACCCTGAACCATTGTACTTGACTGGCATGCAACAAGAAACGAGAGGCGTTTTTAATCCTCCCTAGATGAAAACTAGTGTCATGAATCAAAAAAACATAGATGGTAATGATTTATAACATGATCATTAGGAAAAACAAATAGACTAAATAAATTAACAAATTGACATTTGAAAAGAAACAAATAGAAATAATAAAAACTTCCAAGCGTACCTCCATGTGACCTCATGAGTCTCCATCCACCAATGAACCTACCTCACACCACAATGGCCATGACCAAGTTCCAAGAACAACCAAAATCGTAAAAAAATATAGAGATATAGGTGTGAGTATTAAAACTTAGTAGGTATGACCAAATAAACTATTACCAATTAATTACATTTAAAAATAATTCCAAGTCATGATATTGTAGAGATAATACATAAGAATAAGGTTTTCCATTCATTTCAAATACAAGTATCAAGATTATATTTTATTTAAGAAAACCCATTTTCCATTACACTTGAAAAAAAGTTTCCATGCATGAAAATCTTTTTCCACTATATGATAATTAGTTCAAAAACTGATATCATAGTAAGTAAATATAAAAACCAAGTGAATTTTATAACCGTTACCATATAAAATTGGAGTAAAATTAAGTAGGTACCATGGGAAATCTATAAGAAAATAGGATTGCTGGGGTTCTTGGATCATCATACCTTAGTGATAATAATACATAATTCCCACATTGTCCCCACACACAATCCACTATAGAGGATTGAATCTAAAGTTCTAGTGGTCTCTGAGCATCCTCATCATTGTTTAGATAGTGTTGTAATTCCAATCCAACAAGGGGAATCGGGCCTCAGCACTGAGGATCCATCTAGAATAATAGACAAAGTTTCCCTACTCCAAAGATACCTATGATTCCCAAGTTCTCCATTAAACTCTCCAAATTTATTGAAATACCGTACCATATAATCACAACAATGCAAAAGCCTCTTTATTAGAAATATATCACAAATTACCAACCCGACCATAATTTTTACCATTCCAAAACCATTTCCAAAAGAAGGGGAAAACATCACTAATTTCCAGAAGAATCCAAACGGGCATACGTATCATATTATATCAAAATTATTTTCCAAGAAATACATAAAGAATCCAAATGGACCATTACCTATTTTAATGAAACACTATTTAGAAAACCAATTGAATATTAATAATACATTTCCATTTTCAATACAAGGTTGAAAACATTTTTTAATATGAAAAGAACCTGTTATATGTTTAGGTAAATAATGGGAAATGAATTAAATTTCCATTTCTATGTTCCATATATAATTTTCATAGTAGATGATTTCTATGTAATAATAAAAAAATATTTTTAAAACAATCAAGCAGTTACAGAATCAAAATTAAAGATTTTTCCATATAGAACCTTCCTCATAGAGAATAGAACCAAATTAAAAACATCTCAAACACTCGATGCTTCCATCAACGAACACTTGAAACTTCCCTTTCCTCCATCCATGCATATGAACCGTTGCATATAAATAAGGGCACCTTTCCCCAATTTAAATATTCATATAGCCTCAAATATTCTTTAGGGGATCCTTATATATATGTCTAAACTTTCATATATTGGAAAGTCTCTTAAATTTTCCTTCACACATACACACATATGCCTTTATATATATATGTATTCATATATGAGCAGACATAACAACTTTTAACATCATAACATAGCTACATGTGAATATCCAAAAAGGGTGAACTAGCATGATTATATATATATATGTGTGTGTGTGTGTATGAAAATATGTATCCATATATACTTACACATGAACCTATGTGTCGGTTGCCTCCAACATACCACAATGAAATCTAAACAACTAATATGTAACCCCGAAATCATAAAATGACCTAAAATAAAATTGGGATAAACAAAAGATCTATAAAAACCTACCTCCAATGGTGGAATTCAAATATAAATGTACCAAGGTACTTATCCTTCAGTTTTTAATGCCGAAAAATTCCTGACGCAAACCCAAGAGATCCCCTAAATACCATAAAATGGAATAAAACACCAAATATCATATCAACCACTACCCTTGGGTTTGGCCAATTGAAACCAGGTGACAGGAAATGGAATATAAAACAAAATAAGAAGTGAATTAATTAGAAGATGTTACCTTTATACATCAACATACAATCCTAAAAAACTAGTAGAAATTAGCATGGAGGAGAGGGGTTCTAGAGGGTGGCATGAAAGGTGTGGGGAATGTGAGGAGGCATCCATTTGATGGGGAGAGGGGAAATGGGAGGGTTGTATGGGGTAAGGGGTGACCATATGGGTTTTAAAAATAATAATACTAATAATAATCATCATAATCATAATCATAATCATAACCATACTAATAATAATAATCATAATCATAATAATAATCATAATCATAATCATAATAACAATAATAATAATATTATTATTATTAAAACATATTTATTTGTTTATTATAATTTTTTCATCATTATTTTATATCTTTTAATGATTTGGAAGGCCACATGGTTTGCTTTCACAATATTCCAGGTCGTGTTCCAACTATGTAATGGCCACTACCTTAACCAGGAACCCATCCATAGTTACCCCCAGGGCACCTCACTGTTGAGAAAATTGTGCCCAAATTGTGCCGCTCGGCACTTCCAACTCAAAGATCCAAACAACATGATTGTAACAATGCTCAATAAACAATTAAAAATATGTGTTCCATAACACAAAACCACATGGACACCTATATGGGCACAACACCGTTACTCTTAATCTTGTGGGATAATCGTGAAATAGATAAAAAAACCTCTTAAAAGGAAATCTAGTCTTATAACAACTAGAACTGAACCCCACTCAAGTGCAAGATAGATTAGGACCAAATAAAAAAAGTGATAGAAAACAGTAGGGTTATATTGTGATAATAAATTTTTCAAGAATACATTCCATAGTGGTCACCCCACCAATCTATTTTTATTTTAGTCCCTCCATAGTCTTAATTATAACATCACTTGAAATATATGGTCCATTATATAAATTGTTAATGGTTTCCATTATAATCCTTATAATTAAATTATATCTATAAAACATGTAAATAAAATTGATTCAAATTTAAGAAGCCACCCTTCAGACCGTATAAATTTTATCTTTTGATCCATCTAATTTTTATTAGGTATCGCTACCACCAACATTTTTTAAATTCCATGACCTATCATCTGGATCCACTATTTCTAAAAAAGGATTAAAAAGATATAAAAGAAATATTGTGATCCAAAAAACATATGATTATAAACCTTCATAGCCACAATATATGGCTTAATGATATCTATCTTGTTTACCACCACCACATTGGTAGGAAAATAATGACTTTTCACACTTGACTAGATCATAGGTTGAATATTAATCTTGGACCACCACATCTTGAGGCTATCATTACTGATAAAATCTTGGGAAAAATGATCCCGCTCTATAATGTAATAAATAAACAACCTCATTATCATGTTCCATATATCCAACTCCAAAAAACTACCAATCCATTATAATAATTATCATATTTATATTAAAATATTAATGGAAAAACATTATAAATCCAATTAATGCTATATTCTCATCCAAATACCCTTCAACAACCATCCCCAACCATATATTTACTGCATCCATGAGGAATGAACTATAATATCTAGTGATCTTATCCAACTAATCATTATATTCTTATACTAGTATATATCCCCTAAATATAATAGGGGTATGATTACTAAACTACAAATTATTATCTACTTCTTTTGGGTTTTCATTCCCCAAACTCTTCCTTAGTGTTTTGATCTCTTGAACCATCATTTTCATGTTTTAAGAAACATTCAATATGTTCCTATCTCCATACTCATGGATAGTATCACATCCCACATTCGTAGAATCTTATTTATGAATATTCTCTCTACAGTAAGATAGCTTTGTAACAGCATAATTGAATCATTATGAAAATATTATATCATCCCAAATCACAAGTACATTAATAAAGGATATCAAATCCATTTCTAAGTGTATATATTCATATAATAATGATTATTTTCTCTGTATATATAATTTCATACAAGTAAAAACACTAAATTTTTACTAAATTATTTCTCAAGACTTAAACATTTCAAAAACAATCTAAAATCTCTTTAAGGAAAGAAACCATTTTGAATATAGAATGGACATGTATTCTATTCCATTACATTAATATAATGATATATGAATACACTACCCATCACATCCTATCATGGTAGTATATTCTTATAGGACATAGTAGACCAATATCCTATAAGGGGTATTTATGATCAATTATCCTACCCAAAATCCCACATAACTCAATTATTACCATAAAGAGGTTAACTATATATTTATATAGGTACCTATTGAGTTATGATAACCCTAGTCTCAATTCATGTTAACTTCCAAATAATCCAACCTTTCGAACCCCTCTCTAATACTATTTTTGATGTCATGTACTAGGAATCCTACACCCCCAAGTAAAAAATCCAAGATCACCACATGGTCTAAGGTCTGTTCACTTATTTACAGAGGAAAGAAAATAGTTATAAGGTATAGTCACAATATTTGGAAAATGAGTTTTTCTCACAAACAATTATATGATAAAATTAATGGTTTTCATTTAAAATTAAAAACAACATTAAATTCACCATTTTTTGTAAACTAGAACCAAACAGTGTGCCCAAAAATATTACAAATATATCTTGAAAATACATTACAAGTAGAAATGGATTTCTATTCAATGTGTATTTTTCAGTACCTTTGTTAATTAGTGCTTAAACTGCTCTACATACACAATGAACATTGATTTTATTATCCATTAACAGGGTTAATTATATAAATTAATTTACATAAATCATGAAAAATATATCTATATGAACAAAATTATCTGTATGAAATAGTGAGTATAAAATAACTAATATGATTTAACAAGGATCTCATGAAATACCATAAAATAACCATTCCAAAACATGTAACCAATTCTTTCGAAATAGTTCAAATATTTGTAATCAAATAAATATTTTATCATAGAATTAAATAAATAAAATTAGTAGGTCAAGATATTATAATATATTGTTTTCCCTAACAAGGTAACCATTCTTGATTTCACAATAATATCCAGAAATTAAATAATAACTATGATCCAAGGAGATATAAGATATCATAAATCACATCAGATTGAATCCTATATATGATCATAGAACAAATTTTCTATGGATCAATGCCCCCTTCATTGTTTTCGGAATATCATAGCCCACCACATCAGCAACACACATGCTATGAAACTTCTCTATTATCTCAACCACACAACCCTTACATTTGTAGCTAA
Organism: Viscum album; assembly: GCA_963277665.1. Classification (NCBI taxonomy): domain Eukaryota; kingdom Viridiplantae; phylum Streptophyta; class Magnoliopsida; order Santalales; family Viscaceae; genus Viscum; species Viscum album. The sequence goes on from OY728131.1 coordinate 139,556,235, forward strand.
CAATTTATAGTTTTCACATGCTTGAAACATTTCATTTGAAACTAATTTTACTTCCTCAAAATAGTTTAACCAATCAATATATGAAAGATAAATCATAAATTCACCCAATATATGATAGTCAAAATTAGTTATTAAAATAATATTATGTTATAACCAAATATCTTTATTTAATTCAAAGATCCCAATACTAAAGATTTTTTAAACCTAGAAAACCTCATTTATCAAATAAATTAAAAACATATTTAATAATCATGTATATAGTAAATAGAAAAACACTTATTAATTAGAAAATAAGGATACACAATCTTTTAAGGAGTCAATAAAATCAACCATCCATAGGCATCTTTTACCAAATTATTGGAAACCCTAGGTCTCATCTCATCAAAAAAGATCTGATCATAGAAAAAATAATCTTAATTAATTATTCATCTATTCAAGATTTAAAATACATAATTTTTATGCCCTAGATCTAATCCAATACGATACTTCCATCTAGGAAAGGATAATTATCTAAGGATATAAAATAGAAACAGATTGGTGTTTGAGATATTTGATATCAAACATCATATCTGAAGATGATTTGATCAGTATGAGGGATTAGAGTATCATTTGATTATATAAAATACCCCTATTAGGCTCTTGTGGAAGCCTATAGTCATCTAAAGTAAATTTAGGTCATCTAATAGGGTTTAATGTAGGGTAGACTAGTTTTTTAGAGATAAAGAAGCATACCATAAACTCAACTACACTACCAAATTTTATTGTAACCATAGAACATGAACTAACCATTCTGGCCTCCATTATTTTCAAAACTGTAACACACATTTATTGTGGATGGTCAAACAAGACTATAAAATGACCATTAAACCTATAGTTTCTCCCCCAAATGTATTAAATTATGTTATTTTATGGTCCATATGACTGTGAACTAACTATCAATCTTTCAATAGACTCCCAAAAACATTAAATTTCAATAAATAATATTCGAAAATTAAAATGGTGTACTTACCTATCAACTCTATGAATTCACATCCCTAGAACAACGTAAAATATAAACCAATAAATGATAAAATAATTAGGTATAATATTTAATTTATACATAAAATCATAGATTATAATTAAAAATATAAAGAGAAAAGTAAGATAATGTAGTGATATATTTTTCAATTGGATAGTTTTTCATAGTGCACCTTTTAATGAAGATTTTTCAAGTATGGGTGTATAAAAAATTATCACCATTAAAAAATAATGAATGGTCTTAAAGAATACCAATAATAGTATATAAATTTTTAGTCTCCTTCGGGAGGGTTATTTCCTATATAATAAATGATTTTTACTTTCCCATCTTCGTCCTTAATAATTCAGTTAACCTTATTTGGGCTTGAGTTAAAATCCATTTCATGTGAGGAATATGATTATATGTTCTACTACTATGTCCATTAAAGAAACTAAATCAACAATTTATTTTATTTGATTTAATTTCTAAACACTTTAATGGAAAAAAATAAATTTATTTTTTCTTTTCACTGGGATTTTATTAACTAAGGCTCACATAAGACACACCATTTATTTTAATTATTTTATATTTTATATTTTTTTTTCTTCACATGTATTTTATATTTTTATTTTAAATTATTTTATAATGGATTTATAAAATACCCTCAGAAATGATAATTTAACAGTTTTATCATTCAGAAAATCTTTTATGTAATATTATTATGCCCTTTTAATTACTTATTACAAACATTATTTTTTATACCAAATTATTTCACAATAATTAATTAATCACTAAAATTTATTTTCTTATAATTTTACATCATTAACTATTTTGACTACCATATTTTATGTTTTTCGTTAAATTAAATTCCTATAAAAATATGTGTATTTTAGGAGATTGTAGTTTTTGAGTAGTTAGAGTGGTTATCTGATGGTTTTTTAGTAAATAATATTGGTATTAAATCGATATAATGATGAAATGAAGAACCATGTACTTTTTTTTATTTACATGGTACTCAATGGACAAGGAAGACGGGGAAATGGTTTTGGTTGGACAACACCACCTAATAACTTTAGAATAGGTAATTAGTGGTGTATCTGGTACACCTTGTGATTAGACTAGATACTCATTGAATTGTTGATTATATTTACATCTAATGTTAAATTTATTATAAAAGATCAAATATTAAAAACACATTTACCCTACACTCTTCTCTAGGATTGTAACTAAACCTCTCCATTTACTTTTTTTTCTCTTTTTTATAGTGGAACTCCCATGTCTGTGGTCCTAATAAAGAGTATATCAATATGTTAGATTCATTATGGTAAATATAACAATCCTCCCTTATCTATTATTGATGTTATTTTATAGTACATAATTATTTCATATAAATCCATTATTTTGTGGATTATGTTAGGTTTTTTATTTATTTTGATTAAGGGTGGTTCATAAGATGATCACTAGTGAATGAAATCCTAAAAATATGTGGTAGGTGGTTCCTTAAATTTCCTATCATTTTATCAAAATCATCAGGTGGTGTTTAATATATGGTTTACCTTATTCATATATGTATGAACCGAAACAAGATTTATTGTTTTCCTTACTTACATGAAAGAATTGTATAAAAAATTAGGTCCATGAATATTCATTAAATATTTTTTATATTGATTCCTCAGTTGTATATTTGTAATTTTATAGTAGAAGGTGATGTGAACGTGGAATGTGGAACAAATTAGCGATGTTACATTATATGTAATAACAAGGTTGACATTAATAGGTTCCCTTGAGTATCATTCAATAATTGAGAGCTCAAATATGTGTGAAGATTATGAAAATATAGACTTTTGAATGGATTTTAGTTGGTTTATATCATGTTTGCTAATTATAAAATATAGTATATGTGAGAACTACACCCCATTAAACTAATAGGTTCTGTGTAGGTTATTCCTTGGATATGTGATACAATGGGGGTCTAAGTGAAGGACATAGATTAATATTGACTTTAATTTGGAATTGTATGGAATACCAAACTATTTTTTAAAATGTATGTTTTATCTCTTTAATGGATTATTTAATATTGGCTCATATGATATCAATAGGGGATAATATTCTAATTTATCGTTAATTAAGATATGGTATGAGATGATAAGTCCTCTAAACCATTATATTATCTTGTGTACATGATGATATACTTATTTACCTAGATTCTACCCATATAGTAAGATGACATGTCCAATGATATTGATACTGACTATGGTATGGTATGATACTTATACATTCATTAATGTCTCTCCCAGAATAGTAATCTATGCCAACTTATTTTATATTTACATAGATTGAAAAGTTATTCCCACTTTTCTATGATTTTCTCAATGGAATGAGATGATATTACAACATTAGATTGTTATGGTTAAATGAATGTGATAATATCCCACTTAAACATAGTATTATTAGATTCATGGGTTTATATTACCAATTGGTCTTATTATTGATAATTTATTAATATGATATACCAAGTTTGTGTAATGACCCAAACTTTCAATAATGGGAATTCCTCGTGATCAAATTAAATGTTTATTATGGTTATAAAAAATGTGAACTTCATTGGTTTTATGTTTAGGAATTTTAAAATACCATTATGAATTCTGACAGTTGCTAATATAGTCATTGAATAGTGATCACTTGATTAGTATAAATATAGGGCTTTAACAAATCCAATTTAATCAGATAAAAGAAGTGATGGCCTCATCCAGTATACTTTCCCTGTATGAAGCCCATTTGTCGGATCTTGAAAAGGAGGTGGAATCATTGGGATTCTCTCTTGACCAAGACCAAGCCGAGCATGAACATGTTAATGTTGAGCGGAAAAGACTACGTGAGAAGTAGTAGTTAATAGAGATTACCACCCAACTAATGTTATATGAGCCCCACCAAGAGTCTGTCACCATCTCCAACCTTACCCTTCCATCTTATGCGGGTGTTATAAGGCGTTATGTAACAATACCCTCTCGTTATGACTATGTACATAATATTTGTATAAAGAATTTTCATTAATTATATTATTATTAAATTATAAATAGTTTTTAAAGAACAAATAGTATTTTTAGTTAGTATTCACCTAAGAAATATATTTTTAAAAATTAAGGTATTTTTGAATGAAATAATATTTTAGTAAAATATTATTATTAAATTAATTTTTAAATATAAATGATCATATAATTTTATGAATGCAATTGTAATTTTTATTATGGTTTGAAAACTGTTTTTGGAAAAAACCCATTAATTGTCGGTAAATGTCAGTTTTTATGTTAAAATTAAAAATTCACATATTTTGAAAAAAAATTAGTTAAAATGATTATTATTTTTTGAATCAGGATGTCAAAATTATCCAATGGTGAATTTTTCATAATTTTTTGAGACAGTCGAATATTTGGGTAAAAAATTAAATACCGTTTAAATATATAATATGTTTTATGAAATCATAATTACCCAATAGTGATGTAATAAAATAATATTGACATTATTCTAAGCAAATAGATTTTTCTTCATTAAAATAAAAATGTTTTATATTGTTTTATTTATTTTAGAATGCATAGTGGACCCTTCATGGATTATAAAACATTTGGTCTTTTTAAATTGTTTTCCTTGAGAGTGAGACTCACCTCCACATAAGAAACTCTATTATTATAAGAAGTTAGTCCATTTTCCTTATAAAATATTTTTTTCCACTACCATTTGGAAAAAATCATGGGCAAAACACATTATCTAGTTTTTGGTATTGATTTGTTTAATATGAGGTGTACCAAACCTAAATAATAAATAATTCCCTCTCATTTCCAATATAATCCCACTCAATCTACCACTTCTTCTTCACTAAAAGCCTTTTAAATTCAACCAATTCCTGCCCTACACACTCTATAATCCTCCCATAGTTTCCCATGCTCCAAAGAAGCCTCTCTCAGGCCTCTCCCAACCCTTTGGGATCACACTCCCATGTAAGGGATTTCTTCCTTTATCATTTTGTCCAATTTTTATTAAGTTGTTATTCCATTTTGTTTTAAATTAAAAATGTTGGGGGATGATTTTCTACCATTCCCATAATTCCATATTTATGTTTTGATATTAGGAGACCCCTTTCTCTCTCATTATTTCCACCCATGTAGATCCGTTAACATGCTGAAATTCTAGGAGGGATTTCTCTCCCCTCTTTTACATACAAGTAATTATTTTGTATTATGCTTCTAAATTCCATTATGTTTTTTGGAAAATGTTTCTATATGACCCCATTAGTATAAAATTCATGTAAATAGGATGATGGACCCTTTTATCTCTCAGAAAACATTTTCATGAATCCTTATGTCACACCATTTTGCTGCCGAAATTGCACCACATTTTTGCAAGCCAATATCATTTTCCAGTGAATACTATATCAATGTCTCTATAAAGGGTATTCAACATTATTCACATATAAATATTGAATATTACTTTAATATATTTATTATAAATTAATTAATTGAGTAATAACTTATGATTTTGATTGATTCCATGTTATATGATCCATGTGGCACACTTATGCATGAAATGGAATGTTTAAGTAGGGTGCACCCCGGTAGACCTCCAATGAATTGGGTAATGTATAGTATAATGATAAATCAATTGAAATGGGTGTTGAGTCATGCTAATTTAAGTGGAACAAGATTTTAATAGTGCTTCATGTTCAATGAGGGTTTACTCATGCTTCCTATGCAACGAGCCTTGGCTCAGGCTAATTCCATGTTAATTGTTGTTCCACATTTCCATGTTATGATCATGATGCTTTATCATTACTTTATGTTCATGTCTCTCTTGTGATCCATTGATATTCCTATTGTCTAACATGTATTGTATTCCTCATGTTATTCTCTTTTTATTCCCTTACTGGGATTTATAGCTCACTCTTTTCTTATGCATGTCCTCAGGTTATCCCATAGGTATGTGGGAATGTAGTGGTCATGTAAACGATGTTTTCAATATACATGTTGTGTGTTTTATGTTCTAATATTTTATGTAATATTCCTAATCCCCAATAATAATAGACCTCTAAATCTTCTATGTTGTATCAAGTGAATATTTTATGTAATAAATAATGTTTTAGTGTTTAATAAAATGTAGGGTTGTTATAGTTGGAATCTGAGGATAGGTTTAGTTATTTTTTGGATTAAGATTAGAAAACCCGAGTGAAGACTTAGAGAAATAGAAAAAGTATAATAAAACATCCCTATGTATTGGAGAGTATTGATTGAGGGGTTTATCAATAAAGTATATCCCTATCTGTATATGAGAAATTAGAGGTGGATCTAGCACATATGTATCCTAGGGGTAAAACCCGAAAACCCTGCATTGATCTAGACTCGAATGGGAACTGGTGCATGACAACGGGCCTTATTGCACTCTTGGTTATGAAACTCCAGGGGATATTATTTGGTAAATTCACAATCATATTATGAACCCTTATTAAGGGAATGAAAAGAATGCCCCTAAGAATATATGTTAGAATGTAGATCATGAATAGCATAGATTGAAGCCTATGGATTCATTAGTTAAAGTAATACAAGTTATTTATAAGACATCTGTTTTGTCCTTGGATTATCCTTTATTTGTTACCCCTATCATTCCTTTTATTCCAACGAATGGTTGGTAATAGTAAGACTCAGGCTAAAAAATGATGTGAAGATCAATGTGATGACTATGATAATGATATGCCCAATCCAATGGGAGTGGGAATCATGAACTTTTTCATTCTTCTATCTCAGTTAAATTAATATTTGAATAGAAACATGGGTAAAGAGGAAAATTCAAGAACCCCAAATAAAGAATAAGTTGATATCGATATCTTCATGAGACAAAGGCCTCCTACTTTTAATGGATCATTTGATCCCTCAATCACCGAACAATGGATCAAATCCATTGAAAATTTCTTCTCCATCCTTCAATGTTCCGAATAGGAGAAGGTTCTTCTAGATTCTTATCATATGGAAGGTGAAGTCGTTAAATGGTGGACGTTGATCAAAAATAAAAATCTTGAGAAAGTGATTGAGGCATTTGAATGGAAGGATTTCCCTAAGATGTTTTTTGATAAATATTTTTCGCACATCCTTTGACTTAAGATGGAAGGGACTTCCTTTCCCACAAGCAGAAAGAGGACGAATGTGTCAGAGCGTATGAGAGAAACTTCACAAGGATTGCACAATATTCCTTTGGCTTTGTCATTACCCATGAATGCAAGGTTTAACGCTTCTTTGGTGGGCTGAATCCTAGCCTACGGAAAGCACTGGCGATCCGTGAATTCGAAAGCTCAGAGGAAATTATTTGATGTACCCACTAGGAAGAAATAGATATTGAAGAATTTCATGGGTATCATGGGGATAAGAAGCGTAAGGTGGACTTCAATGCTGGTAGTTCGATGGATAAATCCAATGGTTCTAAGGATGTCCAACACCACACATTCCAATGGTGTGGAAAGAAGCACCCTAGAAATTTCTCGAAGGGGACAAGGAAATGTTTTAGCTGTGGAAGAGAAGGGCACCTAGATGTTAACTACTGAAAAGAAAATCCCATGGCTACTACAGAGGAGAGGAATGCTCTGTTTGATCCTCAACGAGTTGTTCATTACTACAACTGAAATGAACGAGGGCATCTATCAAATTAGTTCACTAATATAAGGGTTTTCTGTGGCAACCAACAACCTCCAAGGCCGCAAGGGAGAGCTTTTTCCAAAACTACTTCTGAAGTGAACCACACAAACAATGTGGTGATAGGTATTCTAGTTATTCATTATAGAATTGCAAGAACACTTTTTGATTTAGGTTCTACAAATTCTTTTTTATCCAAAACGTTTATTAGAACAATCCTAACACCACCAAAAATCATGGAAGTAATGATGTTAGTGTGTAAGGAAAATGGAGAAGTCATTGAATCCCATGAATATAACTCATAACATGTCATTATCTGTGTATTGAATTTCCTAGTGAACCTTTTCAAACTCCCTATGGTGAAATTTAATGCAATTCTTGGCATGGATTGGAATTCCTTATATAGAGCCAACATAAATTGATGTGAGAGGGAATTCCCTCTCCATGTAGAGAATTGACCCCAGATTCTATAAAAGTGCAAGGAGGTAGATTAATCTTCTTTAGATCCATCATCTCATGTGTGGATATTACTACCCTATGAGCACATGTATCTGGCTCAGATGATTGGGTCAAAAGAGGCAAACATCATTGAATGCATGCCTATTATGAGGGAATTTAGTGAAGTGTTTCTCGAGCAATTGCTTAGTCTTCCTCCTAGAAGAGATGTTTAATTATCAATTGATCTTATACATAGGGCATTGACAATATTCAAGACTCCATATAGAATGGATATTGTGGAGCTTCAGGAGCTGAAGAAAAAACTACTGGAGAATCTAGGTAAAGGGTTTTTATGCCCATGTTCTTCACTATGGGGTGCACCAGTTCTCTACATAGAGAGGAAGGATGGGTCAATGCACCTTTGCTTCAATTGTCATGATCTTAACAAAATCATGATAAAGAAAAAGTACCCTCTACTATGAATTTATGAATTGTTCGATCAGCTGCCTGGAGAATAATACTTCTCCAAGGTGGATTTTCGGTCAGGATATTATCAACTAAGGGTGGAGAAGGAAGATATCTTCAAGACTGCTTCTCGTACAAGATACAGGAACTATGAAATCATGGAAATGCATTTTGGAATCACTAATGCTATATAAATCTTCATGGACCGGATGAATAATGTATTTAGGTATTACCTAGTCAAATTTGAGGTAGTCTTTATAGATTATATACTGATATACTCCAAAACCAAGGAGGGTCATTATGAGCATCTAAGAACTATACTAGAGACTTTAAGGAAGGAGCATCTCAATGAAAAGTATAGAAAGTGTGAGTTCTGGTTGAAGGAGGTCTCATTCTTGGGCCATATCATCACAAGTAATGTGATATCTATGGATCCCTCCAAAATAGATGCAATTGAGGGATGGTTGAGGCCATCATCGGTAGCAGATATCCATAGATTCTTAGGTGTAGCTGGATATTATCGACTATTTCTGAGAACTTTCTCACCATTGTCCTACCCTCTTTCATGAAAACTCGGAAAAGATTAATGTTTTCTTGGAGTGATGAATGCATAGAAATATTCTTGGAGTAAAAAAGGAGTCTTATCACTATGCTCGTGCTCACTTTACCCACAAGGGGAGAACATTATGTGGTATTCAGTGATGCTTTAAAGAAGGGTCTAGGCTGTGTGTTGATGAAAAATCACAATGGCATTGCCTATGTATCAAGGAAATTGAAATTTCATGAGAAAAATTATCCAACACATTGTTTGGAGTTGGCTGTGGTGATCCTCCATTTAAAAATTTGGTGGCATTGTCACTTTGGGTAGAATGGTGAAATATATACAGATCACAAAATCCTCAAGGATATATTCACATAGAAAGAGTTGAACATGTGCTAACAAAGATGGTTAGAGCTGATCAATGACTATGACTTCTCAATCCATTTCCACCCTGGGAAAATGAACAAGGTGGATATGCTCTAAATATAAAGGACCCTACAATTCTATCATTGATGTGAATTGAGAAGGACCCAATCTTCTTAGATTTGGTGAAGATAGAAATGGGAGTCATAATGAAGGAAACATCATCAATCCTTTCACAAATGATTTCTCAAATGTATCATTTGGAAAGGTTAAATGATTGTTAAAAGGATGATGTGGGAATTCAGAAGAGAGTGGAAGCTATCAGAAAAGGTAAATCCTCGTAGTTATATGTTAATGAAGAAGGGATTGTGAGACTTGGGAAAAGACTATGTGTTCCGTCAAGTCTAGAGCTGAAGAAGGAACTTTTGGATGATGCAGATAGTTCAAATTTCTCTATTCATCCTTGAACACAAATATGTATCGAGATATCTGAGAGAATTATTGGTGGGAAAATATAATGAAGTAGATCACTGAGTAAACATTAAATTCCATGTTGTGTCAGTAAATTAAGGAAGATAAGAAGAAGTCTAAGGGGATGATGAAATCATTGCCCATACCTTCATATAAATGGGAGAACCTCAAAATAGACTATGTCACCAGACGTTCGAAGACATCCAAAGGCAACAATGAAATCTGGGTTTTTATGGATCATCATTAAAAGTATGCACACTTCACTAAAATTTCGGAGGATTTCCTATTGGATCAGTTAGCATGGATATAGATCAGGGATGTGGTAAGGCTGCATGGAGTACCATTATCTGCTGTATCCAATCGAGATCCAAGATTCACCACTAATTTATGGATGATTTATCAACATTCTCTATATTCTAAACTAAAATTTAGTATGGACTATCATCCTAAAACTGATTTCCAATCGGAGAGAAATATTCAGACACTAGAGGATATGTTAAGATAATGATCTATGGACTTCAAAGGTGGGTGGGACAAGCATCTTCCATTGGTTGAAATCTCCTAAAATAACATTTTCAACTTAAGAATATGAATGATACCTTATGAAGCCCTGTATGGGAAGAGGTGTAGAACACTGGCATGTTGGGATGAAGATGGTGAACGTAATATACTAGGACCATAAATGGTCGATGAAATGGTGGAGAAGGTGAAAACCATTCATCAACATATCAAGGTAGCCCAGAGTCGACAGAATTTTTATGCAGATAACCATTGATGAGACCTTGAATTTATTGTTGGAGACATGCTATTTCTATGCATATCCCTATGGAATAAGGTCATGATGTTTTGAAAGAAAATTAAGTTAAGTCCTAGATATATAGGCCCTTTCGACATCCTTGATCGTGTCGGGGTTGTGGCCTATTGACTAGCACTTCCACCTACCAGGGCCAAATTAAATGTTTTCATTCATGTATCCATGTTAAATAAGTATATACCAAACCCTTCACATGTACTCCCTTTAGAGGTAGTACAATTAGAGGATTATCTTTTTTATGAGGGGAAGCTAGTGATGATCTTAGATCATAGAGAAAATGTTCTACAAAATATGACAATTCCCCTTGTCAAGGTTTTGTGGAGAAACCAGAAGTTCGAAGAAGTGACATGGGAATTGGAGAATGTGATGAAGAAGAGCTACCCACATTTGTTTTAGAGTGGGAAAAAGAAAATTTCGAGGGAGAAATTTCAAAACGGGGAATGATTTTAAGGACCCAAACATTGTTTAATGGGAATTCCTCTTGATCTATTTAAATGTTTATTATGGTTATATAAAATTTGAACATCATTGCTTTTATGATTATGGATTTTAAAATACCTTTTAGAATTATGACCATTTCTAATATATTCATTGAATAGTGATCACATTTTTAGTATAAATGTAGGTCTTTAACAAGTCCCATTTACTCAGACAAAGGAATGGAAGGCATCATCTAGTAGACTTTCCCCATACAAAGCCCGTTATTTGCTGCTCGGAAAGGAGGTGGTGTCATCGGGCATCTCTCTTCACCAAGCCCAAGCCAAGTTTGAACATGTTATTCTTGAGTAGAACCGACTACAGATGAAGTGGATGTTAATAGAGATTAAAACCTGAGCGATGTAATCTGAGCCACCACAAGATTCCGTCAACATCGCACACCATACCCTTTCGTATTATGCGGGCGTTATAAGGGGTTATGTAACAAGACCCTAGCACTATGACTATGTACATTAATTTTTTATAAATAATGTGCATTGATTTTATTATTGTTACTTTGTAAATAATTTTTAATGCACAAATAGTATTTTTATTTAATATACAACCAGGAATACTATTTTGATGAATTAATGGATTATTGATTTAAATAATATTTTAATAAAATATTATTATTAAACAAATTTTTAAATATAAATGATCATAAAATTTTATGAATGCAATTGTTATTTTATTAAGGTTTGAAAACTTCTTTTTTCCAAACACATAATTTTTTAGTAAATGTCGGTATATATTTAAAAGTTAAAACTTAACATATTTAGAAAATTATTTTGTAAAAATTAATATCCTTTTTGGAATTAGGTCATCAAAATTATCCATTGGGGAATATTTCATAATTTTCTATGATAGTAAATTTTTTGGGTAAACAATTTTATACTGTTTATATATACAATGTGCTTTATGTCATAAAAATGATCCAATAGTGAAATAATAATATACTATAAACATTATGTTCGGGTAGTATTTGGTTTTTTATTAAAATAATATGATTTTAGTTTTGTTTTATTTATTTTAAAAAGCATTAGTGGAACCTTCAAGGCTTATAAAGCATTTTTACTTTTAAATTGTTTTCTTTGAGAGTGTGACTCACCTCCACATAAGAAACCCTATTATTTTTATAAGTAATGAAACTGGGCTTAAAAAGTAATTTTTTCCACTACGCTTTTGAAAAAACCATGGGAAAAAAACATTGGCTGGTTTGTGGTATTGATTAGTTTAACATGAGGTGTCCCAAACCTAAATAATAAAGAATTCCCTCTCCTTTCCTATATAAACCCACCCAAGCTTCCACTTCCTCTTCACTCAAAGCCATTGAAGTTTTACCAAACCCTGACCTCCTATCTTTATAATCCTCCAAAAGTGCCCCAAGATCTCATGAAGCCTCTCTCAAGCCTCTCCCATGACTTTGGGATCACACTTCCAAGTAAGCGAATTTTCCTTTCTCAGTTTGTCCAATTTTATTTAAGTTGTTCTGCCCTGTCGTTTTCATTTCAAAATGTTGGGTTATGACTTATCCCATTACCCTTACTTCCTTATTTATGTTTGGATATTTTGATACCCCTTTCTCTCTCATTAATGCCTCCTATATACACCTGTTACTATACAGAAATTTAGTGAGGGATTTCTCTCTCCTCTTTTACATCCAAGTAATTCTTTTGTATTATGAATCTAAATTACATTACATTTGTTGGGACATGTATCAATAAGACCCCCTTACTGTCCATATCATGTAAATATAATTAGACACACTTTTCTCTCTCATCAACCATTTTCATGAATCCTTATGTCATGTCGTTATACTACAGAAATTGCACCGCATTTTTCCAATCCATGATCATTATGTAGTGAATACCATACTCATGTCTATATCATGGGTATTGACCTTAATGTACATATATATATATTGAATGGTACTTTAATTTATTTATTCCACATAACTTAATCATGGAATAACTTATGATGTTGATTGATTCCATGTTATATGATCCATGTGCCACATTAATGCATGAAATGAGATATTTAAGAAAGGTGTGCCATTATAGTACTCCAATGCATTGGGTAAAGTTTAGTATCATGATACATCATGTGAAATGGGTTTTGAATCATGATAATTCAAGTACCATGAGGTTTTACTCTTGATTCATGTGTAATGAGTGTTTAATCATGCTGCATATTCAATGTCCATTGGCTCATGCTACTTCCATGTTAAGTGTTGTTGCCACATTTCCATGTTACGATCATCTTTCTTTTTCATGCCTTTATGTTCATGTTTCTCTTGGGCTCCATTGATATACCTATTGTCTAACATGTATTGTATTTATTATTTTATTCCATGTTTATTCTCTTACTGGGCTTTATAGCTCACCTTTCTCTTATGCATGACCTCAGGTTATCCCAAGCAATGCTAAGTAAGAGGGAATGTAGCGGTCATGCAAAAGATGTTTTCAATACAGTTTTTGTCTGTTTTATGTTCTAGGTTATTATGTAATGTTCCTAAGCCCCAAAAACACTAGACCTATTGATCTTCTATGTTTTATCATGTGAATATTTTATGTAATAAATTTGGTTTAAGTGTGTAATAAAAAGGAGGGTTGTTATACTTAGACTTATAATTAATGTTGACTTGGGATGGTATCCCAATTGTCCATTGTATGTTGAAGGTAGGGGATGATACTCCCACATGGCCTTGAAATAAATAATTGATTAGGATAGGATTCCCACTTTCTATGAAACGGTAATTTTATGGAATGTTATACCCACCTATTAGATATTTTGATGGTATGGGGTTTTATTTCTATTTGATTGATTTGATTATGGCATGGGGAATTAGGACTAGTTATCCATGATCTAAGCTATGGGAGTGAATATTATGGCCAATTTATACTAGATATTTTTGAAGGGAATACATTATACTATTCATGGAATTTTATATATAATATGTTCATACCTTTACTAACATGGAATTAGAAAGGTATAATCACTCTCTACATGGCCTATTTGGAAGACAATTGAGAAAATTATTTTTAGTAATATAGTTTATTTTATTTTTTAAAATGTTAGTTAGTACATGCTCCTATATATTATAAACTTGTTTAGATAATCATTCGTCTATTCTTGTTGAGATATACTCACACTTTGAAAAGGATCCTTAGTGAATATTCAATATTTTATGACCAGGGATACAAATAATTTAAACAACAGTAGAGTTGAATAATTAGATGGTTGGATGTTTGGAGAGGGAAGAAATGCTAGGTTGAGACTTAGATATAGTTTTTATGTGAATCCATTATTTTTTTACTAAAACATTATTTATGATTGGACCATGATGAAATCATACTTATGTATGTATGACAGAGTGATGTTATTAGAGTTGGTGACCTTGAACCAACTTTATTTACTGTATGATTATTTTTATTCACTTTCCTAATTATTAATGGACTTATTATCACATAATTATTTTTTCTAATGAACGATTATGTGATAATTCCTGAAGATTAACTTCCATACTAAAAGGGGATATAAGTTCCTCTATGATGTGAACCTAAAAGTTCCATGAAATAATTATTAAATATATATCATATATCAAGATGATATCTTTTGATTATACATAAATGATATATTCTATTAGGGTTGAAGACTCATGGGATTTTTTTCACTTTGTAATTGTGTTTTCCAATAGTAATTTCTTGTGAAGTAGATAATGAGAACATGACCCACCGATAGGAAATCCACATTCATATGTGTCATAGGTTGTTCATATCTTTATACATGTGTATTAATAATTATAATTTAATATTTTTTTAATGGATGTCATTATTCATGAAATTTTATGTATTGATGTGAATTCTGAGGTCATATATTCATGGTGAAGTGGGATATATTGGGAGCATCCTTAATTATATTTCACTAATTAATAATGAAAGAAAGGATTTACCCATTCTGTTCTATAATGAATGTTGATACCTCAGGATGTTTTATGGGATTGTTATAAACTTAAAAAATATATGTTGACGGTGTTATTTGGGTATATTAAATTTTGTAAAAGACAAATAAATAGACATCGAGCACATAATTTGATTACAATGGCAGGCAATATGCTTGATTAGAGATATCAAGTTAAACGGATTATATTTCATAGTGAATATATGTATGTGGTTTTATTTCATTATAGCATCATGTTGAATATTTATTTGTTCCGTGGGATGTCCCTAGATATTATCCATGTACTTTAGGTTATTCCACCTAATTTAATTGAGAAATGGACTAAAGGGTCACCCACTAAGAGTTTTGAAATATTAGTTAAATTATATTTGAATTTAACAAGTTATAATAAATATTACTCCCATGTTATGGTTTAATAATTATTTAGAATTTTTTGATTATTAAGATTTACCCTTATTTTGTTGAAGATAATAAACACATGAGTTATTTAATAATAAATATTTATTAACAAGATTTATTGAATAAAATATATAATATATTTATTAATGAATAATGTAGTAATATGTTTTTATTAAATTAATTTACATTATTTAGGAGATAATAAATATTTTTAGTGGGATTTAGACCTTGTGAAATTATTTGGATGTAAATTATATATTAAATGTAATTTAAATATATATTTTTTAAATTTTATGAAAAAATGTATTTACTTTTTTGTGGGTGTTTTTCATGTCAATTGAATAATATTATTATTTATATTGTTATTAGACATGGGTTTATCTATGGAATAAGAATTTGGAGGAGGCACTATATGAAATTACTAAATATACCATATCACTATAAATAACTAGTTATATCAATTTATAGGGTAACCCTATTAATGTGTTAAATAATCCTAGAGAGAATTCTCCCATACCGTAGATATAATCCTCTAATGAACTTGCTAAAAAAAGAGCTACAATCCTCTTAAAACCTCTCATGCCTTAGAAATGTCCTCAAGTGTCCTTAAGGCATAAAGATACTCAATATGTGATAGATAAAGAATGAAACAATATAACAAAACCCAACATGGAAGCACGTGGTGATTAGATGATAATTTTTCTATATTTTACAGCACATTTGGATCACCACAATTGGGATTCTTCACTTATATCATTCAATTAAATGATGGTAAATTGTGAGTAGTCAAATAAATCAACAATGAAGAAAGAATTAAAAGATAAGGTAATTGAAAATATATCAATAAATATATTGTATCTAATATGTGAGGATCATGCCTCTTGCTTATGATGTTAACAAGTTAATTTATCGTCAATTTAGTTCCATTGGGTATGATGTTCTTTATCATGTAATTATTGGATTATTCATTGATTATAAGAATATATATGTATGATTTTATAAATAGTCACTTCCACTATAACCAAAATTTTTATGTGGTGTCAGAGTGGTCATATAATTATTTTCTAATTATTTATTAATCTTTGATTTATCATATATATTTTTTCTAGTTTTATTTCTATATTATAAGTTCGTTAATTTTATATATCAAGATCACATTCAACCATACACATTATCTATCATATAAATAATAAAAAGTTAAATTAACATGAATAACATTTCAAGGATCAATTAGTATGTTCCTAGGGTTCTAACCAAATATCAAAAGAGTGTTACGTGTATAGACTAAAGGAATAGACTATGTTCCTATGTTCAATACACAACGACGACCCACATTAAATACAGTTCATTATCTAATTACTACATACAGAAATAATTTAATTCAAATTTTATATTAACTAAAATGAGATAGTATGTGGTTTTACTAGACTAGATGTTGTGTAACTCATGTAAATACCATGTAGACTAAATTTATTCGCGAAGGAAAATGAGGGGTTTCAAACTATGTCACATATTTTCCATAGGAAATGGGCACTGGAAATCCGTACACATTTTATGTCGCACCATATCTACTTGGTGTACATAGTGTGATCCTCATGCTTTCCTGTAGAAAAAAAACAGGATCAGTCCCTAGTTGTGTGTCATTGAAATGGGAATAAGAGGTTACACCACATGAAACACTAGTAAATTCTATAACATGTATAGAAAATTTAATCAGATAATTAGACTTATTTATATAGGTTCATATGTCATTTATGTAATAATAAACACTATCGGATAGGATTATGAATTATAAATTTAATTAATTTATGTGTTAACTTATGATTTATAAGATATGTGGGGTCATTAATTATAGTATACTCTTTGTGAAATAATAGCATCAAATGTTATATGATTTACATATGATCATGCATAATTTATTAAAAAAATAATTCCTTATAATTATGGGCCTCATAATTTATTATAGATTCTATGGGAATACCCAGTGTAAGGACCATAATGGGTAGTCTAGATGAGTGTATGTCATTGCTTCAAAGTACACCTATATACTTTAATAATTTCAAATAAAAATAATTTGATTAATTTGTTTAAAATTATGAATGATTGGAATTTCAAAAATTTTTTGATGGAATTATGATTAATTGAATTAATAAATTAACTAGAAAATTAATTTGATTAATTTAAGAATTTGAACTTAATTTATAAATGACATGAAATATTTCTTAACCAGATTAAATATATATATTCATTGCTTGTGTGAAGTAGATCACGATACTAGACTAGGATTTTTTATGTGATTCGTTTATTTTAATTTTTTATAATTATTAAATTAATTTGATGGTGTGTGTCATATCCACTACTCTAATTATATAAGTTCATGTGTTCCCTTGGTAAAAATTATGTAAACACCTAAAACCAATCCTTTGGTTCCCCTCAGTTTTGTATGAATATAGAGATCTTAGTAAAGTGGAGGTAGTTCATGTTATAGGCCATGTAAAAACAAACCTAGTAGGTTCACTGGATCCAAGGTAGAATTTTGTAGCCATATGTTCAATGATTTATTACATTAGGTTCAGATTTTTTTTATTATCTGATAGATAAACTAAATGTTATATAAATCTCATGATCACATACTTTATTTATTTCTATCATTTTAATGATTAGTTATTTATTTGAATAGATGATATTAATAGTAAATAAATTAATTGACAAATCATGCATAACATAATTAAATAGTTTGATTATGTATAATTTTATCAAGTTATGTTTAATTATTTGAGTAAATATACTTAATATAAACAAGAATGTAAGAAATATAAAATGGTATATTTTTTCATCCAGATAAAATCATTAATATTAAATATAAACTCAATATATCCTTTGAATAATTATGTTAATATCAACCCAAAATTCAATGTGCCTGATCGGCCTAAGTCGTAGTGATTTCTAATATTGGGGAATTATTGCATTGGTATTGGGTTAAGTTACACATTGATCACATCTAGGGTTTACTATACAAGTAGTACATGGTGTTACTAAGACGAAATTCATGATGAAGTCATTATAAATGATTTCAATATTGTGGATTCCACTCAATCGAATAAAGAATTATTAATTAATGTAGTTTGATTGTTACTATAAAATAAAACCCTTCAAATAACTTTTCACATGCATGTTTGGGTTTTGATTTGAAAAATATATATCCTTTAAATTTGAATAACCATATGACAGGATATTCTAAAACCAGTGGTAACAGATATTAAGATTTATAAAAATATTTAATGATTAATACCCATTAAAATTTTCTTTATCTAATTTTTTAATCCAGATAATGTACTGAAATACTATTATTAATTATTATAATACAGTAAAATCACAATATTTCAAATATATAAATGTTATTCATATAATTGAAGCATAACCTTATCACCATATTGAGTTCACTAAAATGTTATAAACTCTTTTGCATTAAACTATTCCTTGAATAGAAATTATAATTTCTAGAAACATCACTTCCTGAGTCACATGATGAATGTTTTAGTGTGTAATAAGTGTCTCTCTACCTAAAAAGTGTAAATGATGCCATGGCTGTCTACTGTTTCATTCCATCCTTTGTGTTTAGTGATATTTTAATGTGAAACAAAGATATAAATTCATATATCGTCATGTCTCACCTTCATGATCTTTATCAAGAGAAGAAAATATAAGCGAGATATGAGATCTCAAATGCACTATTAACTTGAAATATTATTGATTCAATGTTTCTTGGGTCTCATGTAGTCAAGATGATTTGATATATAGAGTACATAGAAATATTGGGGTTTGTGATACCTAATTATCTTCGCACATCTCTCAATCTAGCCTCACTACCTAAATTATTCTCTAATTTCATTGTGAATTGAAACATGAGAAATTGTTATACTAATATTTTAGAACATCTTAAAATGATTTTCCAAGTTGATGAGGACATGAGATATGAAAAACATGTGGTTATTATGGTGATTAATAAAAATAAGAAAAAAAATGTCCCCAAGAATCATTCCAAGTATATGGTTCATGATCACCATCTTTCAAATAAGAAGAAGAACCAATGCCAGGAAAATAAATAAAATAGGTTATGTTTTTTATATAGAAAGATAGACCACTAGAATTAAAAATTTACATGGATGTAGAAGAAAGTAAAATATTAATCTATATTCATAAATGAGTGAATTATTTTTAAATCTATACATAAGTTATTAGATACATATATTGGTGATCACATTTTTTTTCAAAATATAGGAATAAAGTAGATTATAGAAAATTTCTAGGGGAAAGTTCAGTCATTGAGAAGGCAATGGAGTGTGTATTATTAAATTCTCTCTAAGAACCTTATTTTACAAATCAATGTGATTTATATTTTATAGAAAAATTATGTTACGCCTAGGGTTACTAAAAAAATAAACTTTTTTTCTTACCATGACATGCATTGATTTTTCTATAATATATAAATAATGAATTTCACATTTACAAAATTGTATTTTTAATGGTTTAGAACAGGTAAAAAATATTATTTTTCTATTAATTAATTATATACAAAAATTTTATATTTATAACAAAAAAATTCCAATGATCCATTTAAAATCCAATTATAGAATCACCATCTTGGTCAGGAAAATGAGAAATTTATAAAAAGATATATTAAGATATTTATTTAGAATATTTTAAGAAAAAACTTATTTAATGATGTGATACATGTTTACAAGTAATGATAACAAGACCACTATTTAATTTAAGCAGTGAATGATTTATATATAATATCAAATTGGTAAATTCCATTGCGTGTTGACTTTTTCTAGTATAATTAAGAGGTGGGAATTATCACTTCATTAATTTTACTGATTACTTGAGTATATATGGTATGACTTACATAATAAGATATATTTGTTTGTCATTTGAAAAATTCCTTGAATTAATGAATGAAGCAGAGAATCATCTTGTAAAGAATATAAAAATATTTGATAAATTGAATTAGGTAATACATTTACCAAAAGTATACCTAATCTCTATGGGAGTATGGGATTCTATCTCAACTCACTACACCATATACACTCTTTTTGAATGGTTTTAGTGGAAGGAGGAACCATATCATTCATGACTTGTGAGGTAGATGAGGAGTCACATGGATGTTTTATATCATATTGTTGAAATGTGTTACACATAGAAGAATACATACTAAATCATGTACCAATAAAAGTGGAAAATGGAATTCCCTAAAAGTTATAGCATTGAAAGAAACTCATTTATTCATATACGTGTTGATGGAGATGTGGGATATTATTTAATGCCCAATTAGAAAACAAAATAGCACCCCAAGGCATAACGTGTAACATTATAGGTTTTCCTAAGTAAACAAGATGATAATATCTACACAACCCCTTAAACTAGAAGGTGTTTATCCTAAGGAAATACATTTTTCTTGAGTTTAAGAACATCTGAAAGAGGGATAGTTGGCTAAACATTGACTTTAATGAATTTAATTATCAATACACATAGGAGTTAGTATAAAAAATCTACAATTCAATATACAATATATTGTACCTGAAATAAAAGGATTGTGTAGGATCACTAAACAGTTTGGGATATAGAGAGATATAGTTCTCTAGTCACTGAAAATAGTGAATTATTTTTAATTGAATATAATGATCATATTTTCCACATGTATTATGTATTGATCTCAAAAGATGAAAAAATTTAGGAATCCATGAATTCTGAGATGGATTACATGTCTGGGAAGCATGTTTGGGTTCTATTCAATCCTCTTAAAAATATATATCCCATTGGTTGAAATGGCTATTTAAGAGTAACTTATACATGAAAGGTAATTTTAATTCATATAAAGTATGATTTTTGGTAAAAGCAATTAAATATCATCATGGAATTGAATATGACAAAATAATTTCTACAATATCCACGTTAAATCCAACAAGATTCTAATTTCTATAGTAACATTACAAGACTTTGTGATTTGGGAGATGGATGATGAAATATCCTTAGATAATGGGGACCTTCCATAAAATTTATATATGACATAACAAGAATTGTTTTCACTCTTACTAATTAAATATTATTTTTGAAGTTCAAAATATCCATGTTTGGATTGAAGCATGAATCTAGGTCATGGAACATTCGATTAAATGAAGCTATAAAGGAGTTTTATTTTATTATGATGTAATTTGATCCATTTATTTACAAGAGGTTAAATGGGAGTGTGATTTTTATACTATTATTATAAGTTCTTTACATATTACTTACTGGAAATAACATAATAATATTATAATCCCTTAAGGAATAGATTAATATTTTCTTCACTATGAAAGAATTTTGAGATTCAGCCTACATCCTTGGAATCAATATCACAAATGATAGATCAATTAGGACACCTAAGATAAGTCAGGGTACGTTAATTGACTATATATTAAATAAATTAAGTATAAAAATCCTAGAGGGTGTTGGTTTCAATGTCACATCGTATACATCTTTCTATGAAAATATTTCATAAGACACAAAATGATTTATAGAGAATGAGTAATATCTCTAGTGTTTATATAAAATGATCAGTCATGTATTCCATGTTATATATTATACATGATATATTCCATGCATTGTGCATGGAATGTAGATATCAATATGATCCAATTTAATAACACTAGTTTTCTATTAATGATATCCTAATGTATCTAATGGGATCTAAGTATGTGTTCTTTGTATCTGGAAGGGATAAAGATATATTCATCATATGTAATATAGATGATAGCTTTTAGACAGATCAAAATGATATAAAGTCAAATTAAGAACATGATTTCAGTCTCAATAGAGGATTTATGAGCTATAAGACTTCAAAGAATCAATATTTCACCGATTCTACAAATGATTTTGAGTATATAAAGTATTGGGATGTAAATAAAGAATATATTTAGAAATATTTTATTTCCAATATCTTGATGGGGTTCCTATAACTAATGACTTTACCACATTATATTGTGATTATACTATAATTGTGGCTTTCACAATGGGTAAAACGTCACACCAACTGAATGTGAACATACATTGAAAGTATCATCTATTGAGGTATTTTTTTCTCATGGAGGTGATGTTCCAATGGGTAGAGTTTCCATGGAAGAGAACATAAAATAACCCTTGAATAAAGCATTATCTGGGTATAATAATGAGTATCATGTATAAAATATGGGACTGATGTTTTTATCAGATCTCTCTAGTTCATGATTTAGTTAATTATATTTGGTTCATTAGGACTAACTCCAATGTATTTTATGATTTCTTGTATTCATTGTTTTTAATATTTATAAACTTCATGTCATATAACGATTTTACATTGATGTGACATATTATGTGGTAATTTCCAAAGATGAATTGTCACACTACTTGGGTATTGTTGTTCCCCCCGATGATGAAAACCTAGAAGTTCAAAGATAGGGATCTTAAATATGGGTTCTATATCTGGATGATAGAATTTTTTGGAATAGAAATTATATTATCTATAAGGGTTTATGACTCATAGAACTCTAAGGCACATTCTCATAGTGTACACCCATTGTTATTTCAGATGTGGGAGACTATGAGAACACTGCCCGTATATAACAAATTCATATTAATAAGTTTATTGAAAGTTCATATCATTGAAAATGTGTGTTGGTACATAGATGTTAATATTGTTATTAATGGATATCATCAGTCACAAACATTGATGTATTGATGTGAATCTGGATGACATATTCTCACACCGAAGTAGGATACATTGGGTGTGTCATGAGTAATATTAAATTAATTAATAATTAAATAAATTTTTGTATCTTATATTTTTTAAAGGATTTTGATATCCCATGAATGTTAATGGGAATTTAATAGCCTAAATAAAACTATGGCTGTGGTGTTTTGTGGGTAAATACAATTTTGAGAATTCATATAAAGGGACATCCAGCACATAGGTTAATGACACTAGAATGAAACCTTATTGATAAGATATATCATGATAATATGAGTATATAAAATATTGATAATTTTTATGAGGTTATATTTAATGGAAACATTAACATCTTTCTATATGGGTTCCTTGGCATATTATTAGACATTAACCATGGATTTTAGGAGGTTCTTATTAATACCACTAACAGAGGGTCCTAGAGGGTCACACACTAGGTGTATCTGAAATCTCATCCAAATAGTATTCGAGTTTAACCATATCGAAAAAAATTTATTCACATTACGTGGTTTAATAATTATTTAGTATTTTTTGATCATGATGATTTAATCATGTTTTATTCAAAATAATAACTGTTTGTGTTAAAAAATAGTAACTAATTATTAAAAATATTTATTAACTAAATTATATAATAAATTGATCATCAAATAATGTATTAAAATTGTTTATTAAATAAATTGTATTTATTCAAGTCCCAATAAATATTTTTAAGTGTTGTGGACTATGTTTAATTGTTCATCTATAAATGATATATTAAATATCATTTAAATAAAAAAATATTTATTTATTTTACAAATGAAATGTATTTATCCATAGCTATTTCACTTGTCAAAAAAATATTAATATTATTAATATTATTATTTTACTTGAGGTCCTATAAGGATTATGTAATTTTCTAGGTTCCTACATGAAATTAACAACCCTATACTACATATTTAAATACTTGGTTATATCACATTCGAGGGTTAGAAACATGTTTCTTACAATAATCCTAGATACAATTAACTTTATCCCTATATATAATCCTCAAATAAAATCACTCCATGATAAGAGCTCCAATCAACCACCAACCATTCAATCCTTCAAATAGATATTTAAGAACATTTTATATGAATTTATTCTTCCTATGATCAACCAAGAATGATGTAAGAAATTAAAATCAACCATTATAAAAACTTGTAATTCTATGATTATGTTCCAATACTTTTCTTCTTGTGTGGATCACTTCTAGAGATATTTTTACACTAGATCATGTAACACAATGATGGTGTCACAAGATCATTCAACCAAATCATCAAAAAGTAAATAATTTCAAGCTATGGTAATTCGATATCTATCTAAAAAATAAATATAAATTACATGTGATGATCCTACCATATGGTTCTAGTGTTAAAAATTCAATGAATTGTTGATTTAATTTTGTTGGTAATGACATTCCTAAACATATAAATCTTAAATTATTCATCAATTATGATAAAACTATAATTTAGTAATTCCCAACAAGTGGTTTCCCTGAACCTGAATACTATATACATTATAGTGATTTTTATTTTGATATAGTATAGTGTATAATATTTTTTTTGTTGGCTAAATGAAATAATATCTATAATATGTGGTTTTTGTAATAGATGCAATATAATTTATACTTCCACTTTTATTTTCACTCATATAATCCAAAGGTTCAGTCTCATCATGTTACCTATAAACCATACCCATCAGTAGATAGCCTCTACCATATTAGAATGAATGTTTGGGGTCATGTGGAATACCTGGTTAAGCTACTCTTTATGTGAATTAGTATGGGGATGCTAAAAATGAATATATGAGCCTTATTTTTTTTTTATTATTTGGTGCATGATAGAAGGATATCAGATATAGTCAAAACATGGGATGGACCCTATTCGTTGGTGTAACTAATCTATATATATAAATATTCTATGTTACATGGGAAAATATTATGGTCATTCATTTTTTAATATTTTGGTTTTGATTATTTTACAAATAATATGGAGTTTTATTAATTACTTATTATCTTACAATTGGATTGAGGTTAAAAATGAGTGTGTTTCCTTGGATCATATTCATCATGTAGGATTCATGTGACATTTTTTTCTTATATGTGATTCATCACATCGGTATGATACACAATTAAATTATTTAATGTGTCAAGAATAATATAATGATTTATCATTTAATTTTGTTGGGTGAATGGAGTTTGGTGTTTGTTTTTTTCAATTAGTGGGATTTTTTTCTACCATTAAAGATAATATTTGGTGAAACAGTCCTATGGATGCACTAATGGATGGAATAAAAGATACATTGATACATATCTATATAGAAATGTCATGGATTTGAAGATTACGTTCATTGATTCAAGGAAGGGAAAATGTACAAGGGAGTAATTTTGGAAGAGGATAAGAATTATTCACTAAATATGTAACATCCCAAGATTTCATTGTATGTTATTTTCTTTAATGTAATTTAATAGCTTTCGCTACACGCAACATAGAGTTCAAGGGAACCATGACATACCATACTAGCCGTTCAAAAAGTAGTTATGAATAGTATTAACTGAATTAGGAATTTTATATACTCCATATAATTTTAGAATCCATATTATGGGTTTCATAGACATAATATGAAAACAAATGTCTTTCATCAGAAATAATATGTATTTTTCAAAGAATACACTTTTACCACCTTTTAAGGGAGAGCCCATTTATTAAAAACAATCTTTGAGACTTTTATATATTAAATTAAATTAAATTAAATTCTTTTATAGAATTTGGACATAAGAAATTATTTTGGATAAATTTTTTTACTTTTCTTATAACTTCCATATTTTGATGAATATTGAAAAATACTAAATTTTAATTGAAAACAACTTTTTTAATCAAAATAATATAGAGTGATAAATTATGAATTTTAATGGTTTGTAAGTTTGAATAGATTATATTTTTTTCATTAAATACAATGTATGTATTTTTAAGTAATTTCACCTTTAAATTTTACATAAACACATGCCTATCTTTTTATAGTTTTTATTACTTAAGAACCCACTTTTTGGTTTTGTCAATGAGAATTAATTTTAAATTAATTAATACATATTCAATGTTTTTAATTTTGTAATATAGAATTTTTTTTTGAATTCTTAATAGAAAAATTATCTTAGGGTGAATTTTTTGTATTTTTCTGAAAATATTAAATTTTTTATGAATAGTGAAAAACCCCGGGTTATTGTTTAAAAACGACTTTTATTTGAATAATTATTTTATTTATTTATTTTAAGTCAAAATAGATACATAATACCTATATATGTTCAATTTAATTCATTTGAGTCATTTTATAATAAGTTTATATATATATAATTTTATTTAACTTTTTACCGTCTTTTACCCGCCTTCTAAAAGCATTTCAAAATTTCTATAAAACGTCATTTTACCGCTACTGTGAGTTGAATTTAAAAACCTTATGAGACACGGTTTAAATTATTATATAAAATTTGGTTCAATAAGATGTAAATAATTTTTTTTGAGTCTTAACTTTGGACTTTTATTTACCTCGGTTAAATGTAAATAGGGTAATTTAGTGTAAAAATGATATTATAATTACCCTAACACATGTCTTAATTCTATTGAATAAGTATAATTAGACCATAAACAACCTTAGGAATAATATATGATCCTTTTTGGTCTACTTGGATTAGATTTGGATATTTATTATTATTTTATTTAAAGAGGAGTTAAAAGTTTTAAATTTGAGGTTTAATAACTAGACCATTTTTAATATATGGTTACACATATGATAAATTCAACTTTAAATATTCATTATAAATATAAAATTATTTAATACATAATAGTATTTTATTTAGTTTTTTATAAATTAAATAATTTAATTTATATACGACACAATGGTGATGCAGTAATTACCTTATTAATGAAATATTAAAATAATTTATATTTTAAATATCAAAATAAATGTAAATTGAGACTTCTGATAAATTCTAATAATTTATAAGGTTCATATAAAAATTTATGTTTGATTAAATAAATTTTATTAGATGTGATAAAATTTTTATGGCTTTCAAAAAATCAAATACTAAATAGTGTAAAAATTGACATAATTGAGTTTTTAAAACAAATGCAACATTATTAATTGATATAATTTTCATGAAAATATAATCTTATAAAAAAGGTCTTAGATTAAGTTATATATATTAATAATTAACCATTGTGGGTTCACTTGTCTTTTTATTGTAGTTTTATTAGCCATATAATATAAAAATACAAAGAGACATGATAATTGTCAAACTATTTAACTAAGAGTTAAATTTAAAATATAAGATTAATATGGTTAACTAATCATATCTAAAACCTATTTTTGGATAGTTTCCTCCCAAACTTAGAAAATAAATAAATCATTTTTGAGAAATTAGAAACCGAAAATGATATTACTGTAAAATAATATTTAAAGGTTTTACTAAAGTGCCCCTCAACCCTCTTATAAAATGGAACTTCCTCTTCTCTAAAAATCTCACCTTTAAAGCCATTTGGCACAGCCAAAACCTGACCAAATATCCTCCCAAATTCCCTCAAATAATCCTAGATTCCATACATTGATCATAAAGCCAACCTCTGGATCCCTTTTGATCAACTCAATAGGAAACACCCAACAAAGAGGTAATAATTTCCCCACCCTCTTTCATGTTCTTTTCTTCTTCCACGTCCTCTTTCATTTTATTCATATAAAAATAATAAATCCTTAACCTTATACGTACTTTTATTTTATTATCAATATAGTATAACCATATTCTTTATTCTATCCATCATATAAATGAAAAAGTCATTATATGTGCCTACATACGACTTACCTTATCCACACCATGGTGTAGTTTGTTATTCAAACACTTAATTACTTAAATGGGTATAATAATGAGTATAAATGATGTATTTAATAAATATAACATGTTAATTATTCTTTATATATGATATACCATCCAATTACATATGATTTAACCATCAATATATTGATATTATCATTGGGCATATGTAGAACATACCTTTTCCATGAACGTGATGAGATTCATTCCCCATCATAATCATTCAAGAATAATTTTCATTTTATGATTAAAAATAATTTTAAAGAACTTAATATCATTCTTTATATGAGTCAAATACATCCTATAAATAACAAACCTGACTTGTGTAACAAAACATATAAAGGAAAACGAATCAGTTAATAACCAAAACAATGATACTACTAAAATATCATTAACAAATAAATATTATACGATCATATATGATATATTATTTATGTATTTGGTTATTTAATAATTTAATAACAATGATATCACCATAATAAATGTTTTTAACCAACCCTATACTAAGGAAAAGTACAAGGTAAGGGTTTTCTTATATGACTTTTAATTTCGTGAGATTTCCATTGTTCACCACTTATTTATTGCATGTGGAGTATTGTGTATTTAAATTTGATATATATTATCATGATTCTATTTATATTTTTGGTATTCTGTGATTAATTTGGTTATTAAATTTTGATCATATGGCTCAATTGATTACAACTTTGTAAGGGGTTTTCATCTCACTTTTATGCTGGTGAGATTCATGTTATACTTTCCACTATTACCTTTTGTGTGGTTTATGTTCTGCCCATGATTGTATTTTTTGGGTAATATACAATAATTTATGTGTATTTAAATAATCATTGGATGATCCGTATTTAATGTGTTGTATGTTTCTTAAGTTATCAAATCGATAAGGAAATTTTAAATTTCAATTTCCACTCATTCAGTTTTACGCAAATGTCATTTATTACCTTACTCCAAGGTTATATGTGAAATAACTATTTATTTACTTATGTATTAATTTACACTACCATTTCTGTGGATATACCTTTGATACATATAATCACTCCATTGATAAATTCTCAATTCATCAATATAAACCTGATAAGAGTAATTTTAACTCAATTTATATTCAATGAGTAAAACATCCAAGTCATATATGTTGTTTTTAAAATAATATGTGTGAATATCCATTGATATATTTACACCAAATAAATAATCTTATTGAGTGTATTTATATTTTTCACAGAAAAAAATCATTTAATTATCCTTAACAAAAAGGATACTATCTTTATAATGGAATTCATCTCAACCAACATTCCATTAAGACTTCGTTGTCATTATGCATCAATTCACATTTATATGGTGTATATACTGTACATTGACCTAGTATATCATGATTCACTTTATTATCATGATATTATAATGTTTATTTCCTCAATTATTTTATTTAATCGTCTCTCATTTGGTTAGGAACTCTAACTAACATATCATTTTAAATGTGTTAAAAATTTATTCTTCTAAATTATTCTCATTAATGTCAATGATTTAAAATGGGTTTTAAGGATTATTTATATGGATATTAATGTTTTAAATTTAAAATTATTTTTATAATGTTTAAATTTGGTATGGGACACTTTGATTCAAAAATATATTTTAAACAGCTTCTTGATAAATTTTGAGTCTATAAAATGTTTTCATGAAAAAATGATACTTCTCACAAAGATTTTTACAGACCATTTTCAACTATGTCAACATACATTAAGGGATATTATTATTGGTCAAGGATTATTTATTATGAGAAAATATTTTATATTGTATTGATGGTTTTGTGATATGTTTTACTATGGATGTGTTATTTTTATCCTAATCATGGTTTATGGTTAATGTATTAATATTTTGTATGGTAGTTTTAATATGATTGTTTATGTTATGTTTTAGACTTTTAATATGAGGAATGCATTGGACATAGTAGGTGATTAGTGGATCATGTTATAGCTCCTCGATTAATCGGTAGGTCCCATGGGAAAAACTAGTGCCTTGGTATAAGGTCGTGACTAAATCTTATTTGTAGTCATTGTACAAGGCCATGACTATGTGGTTATAAAGTCTAGAATTTTGCATTCCGTCATTATAAAATTGGCTATTAATATTTTATGTTATTATTGGACTATTAGAATATCTATTTGAATAAGTAAATGTAATTATTTGGATTTATATTTTCCATATTATAATGAAGTTTATGTTTGAAAGGCTTTTTAAGTCTTATACATTGTCTTACATGTTTATTCTTATTTATGAAAGTTTCTCCTATAATGTTATTATTACTAAGCGTATGATCTCACCCCTTTCATATGTTTTATTTTTAATAGGATGCAATGAACTATGTTACGATTATCATGGAAGAATAGGATATGGAATATAAGAGTGTTCAAAGGGGACACAGTGTGGTTTTTTTATTTCATGTTGTAATGTAAAACTTATGTATGTATGTAGTATTTCCAAGGCTACTAAACTGATTGGCCATTCAGGACATGATTCCTAGTATCATTCCAATGTTATGTAATACTGCATAGATTCTAGGTAATAGGGGTTAGGGTTTTATAGTTGGTTTTAGGGGATGTTTAGTACATGTCTTGGAAGCTAGATTTAGAAAAAAACATTGATTAGGAAACAATACCCTAAGATATACATATAGGATTAGTACTGAAGAACATTCAAAATATTTGTAATGTAAATATTATGTGGATTTTCTAAGAAATACATTCCATTCCGGATATGAGCATTTAGAGGCGTCTCTGGCACATATATACCAAGGAGTGAAAACTCCGACCTGGAGTTTCGGGATTAACCTAGGGTAACCTGGTGCATGACAACGGGCCTTGATACACTATTTTATATGACACACCCAGAGGATATTATTAGGATAATTCACATTATCTTTGCAAACAGATTTGACAGATTTTAATATCAGATGATAATAAATAACCTTGGTTAATCTTATGGTGTTTTATATTGAAAATAAGGTGTTAGGATATTCTCTAATTGAATTTATTACTCACATTATGCATTCATAAGTTAGTCAATGACTGGATACCAAGGAAGTCATAGTAACAATGAACATGATGTTCAAGGGGGGTAATTGTGGTGTAAATGAGCAAAGAAAAGGAATGTTGATAGGTTTAAGAGATATTGTGTTCATGCAGAATCTATTTTCCAAAAATATGTTAAAAAATAAATAGATTAACCAACTTCCAAACTCAACAAATAATAGAATGGCAGGGAATGATAAGATCTCCAGTAGTGGAGACCATGGAGTAATGAATGCTCAATTTCCATCATTCAGGAAACGTGGAAGGAGACACCTTGGGAACTGTCTCAATGGAAAAAAATTATTTATGTGTGGGAAAGAATGACATAATTAATGAATTGTTGGGGAAAAATGAAGTGTACTATGGAAGAAAAAAATGATCACAATAATCCATTTATAGTCATTTTCCAAAACATTAGGGGACCTGGGCATTACTTGAGTGAATGCCCTACTCTATAACCTCTTCGTCGAGGAATAACCTATGTGGAAATAAATGGATTGTGAAATGTTTTAATGTATTTATGCTCTTTGGTGATGTGATTACTTTGGAAGACTTTTATCTTGTATGTGTAACCCTCAATCTTGTTATGTGAAAATTCTATTTTGCGATGAATTATCTTCTATATTGTTGATATAGTTATAGATAACCATTTAGGTTTATATAATCCTTGAATTCACGGCAACTACAAGTTATCAAATTTCGGGATGAAAATGTGAGGTATGAGATAACATTTGTGGTCAAATTATGTTATGGTTATTTTAAGGAATTTATCTTATTTTGGGAAGGTTATAAAATATAGTTTTTGAAAATGGAAAACATTTTGAACTTGTGAAAACCCATCATGTCAGACAAATATGCGGGAATCGAACCCACAACCAGAGTGCAATTGGGATTTATCACCTACCACCGGACTACGTGAAGTCCCCGGTTAGTGTGACTAATTATTTTTAGTTAAATGATTTTATTGATCAATAATATCTTTATTTGGGATATTTTTCATTATCAAATTGATATCCTTAGTATAGGAAAATGATTTACTGATTAAGTGATAAATATTATTTTGGAATACGTTCTCTATGTTGGGATAATTATATGCCTTAGTAAAAAAGAATACTATAAGATTTCATTTAGGGAGTAATGGTGGATTTTAACCAATGATTTAATTGTGGATTTATAGCTATTTGGGTTAGTTATGGAAATGATTAACCTATAAAAGAGAATATGTGATTAGGTTATTTACTTTTAAGTATGTGACTCCAAGAGTAGTTGATGTTATTTGGAGATACAATTTAATGTGGAAGACTATGTAATCAAATTATTCAATGTTTTGGGTTTCAATAATAGTTTGGATTGTATAGAATTATTTTAAGTACAATTGTTTATTGAATAGTATTTATTAGACTTTGGGATTTGTTGGTTTAATTTTAGAAATTAATAATATTATTTTTTTATTAAAAGGATTATCCGTTTTGGAGATCATCTGATATTGTACTAACCATTATGGTTTTGCTTAATATATGAAGAAAAGGTAAATATATAGTTTATCCTTTGTGGATTATGTTATTCTCTAGAAGATGATTCTAGTGCTTCAGGTGTGACCAACTCATCTTCAATAATCATTATTTAAAAAATAAAGATGAGTAAGTGGTAGAAATTTAGTAAAGCGTGAAGCTCAACTAAAAAGTAAGTATATCTCTTTATGTTCTTAATCAATCTCATAAATAAATTCCTCAACATTATTTAATGGATCTTAAAACAATAAAAATTTGCCCATTTACATTTCCTACTAGGAGAATAATGAACATTTACCCCATCACAAGATTATATTTTTCTTCTTGTAAACGTTCTCTAGATCATTTTTTCTATCACTCTCCATAAAAATGTGACACTTAGTTTATCTTCCATATCCATGTTTTCCTACATGGAATCCTAGCATGGGTTATCTCAGGTGACCTTTGTACTTCTCTTTCTTTCTTTTAAAGTGATAGTTTTACTGAATATTTTTCCGATGTGGGACTTTTAATGATGTTCCCAAGCCCAATTTTTAAATTGAGAGGATGCATTTTCCAAAAGTGGGGAAAAATGTAACACCCCATGATTTCATAGTAAGTTATTTTCTTTAATGTAATTCAATAGCTTGTGCTACACACAACACCGAGTTTGAGCCCCCCACAACATAATAATCTAGTCGTTCAAAAAGCGGTTTGGATTAATATTAACTGAATTTTGAATTTTATATACACCATATAATTTTGGAATCTGTATAATGTTTTTCATAGAAAAAATATAAGAACAAATACATTTTTTCAGATAAAAGATGTACTTTTTTAAAAATAAAATTTATCACCTTTTAATGGAAAACCCGTTTTTAAAACCAATATTTGACACTTTTATATATTAAATTTAATTAAATTAGATTCTTCTTTATAATTGGGACATACAAATTAATTTTGGATAAAGTTTTGGTACTTTTCTGATAAATTTCATATTTTGATGAATAATGAAAAATACTAAAATTTAATTGAAAACAACTTTTTTAATCGATATAATTTATAGTGTTAAATTATTAATAAGTATGGTTTGGAAGTATAATTAGATTATATTTTTAATATTTAATACAATTTATGTCATTATTAATAACTTCAAATTTAAAAATAACATTAAGACATGTCAATCGGTTGATTGTTTTTACTTTTTAAAAACCCACCGTATGGTTTTGAAAGTAGGAGTTAATTTTAAATTAATTAATGCAACATCTATGTTTTTAATTTGGTATAATAGAATTCATTTTTTAATTTGGAATATAAAAATTATCTTAGTGTCAATTTTTTTTATTTTTCTAAAAACATTCAATTTTTTATAAATAGTGAAAAACACTATGTTATTGTTTATAACCGACTTTTATTTAAATAATTATTTTATTTATTTATTTTAAGTCAACATAGATGCATAAAACCAATATATTTTCAATATAATTCATTGTAGTCAGTTTATAATAAGTTTAGATATATAAAATTTTATTGAACTTTTTATCGTCTTTTTCCCACATTCTAGGAGTATTTAAAAATTTGCATAAAAATTAATTTTACTGCAACTGTGAGTGGAATTTTGAAAATCCGAGAGACATGGATTGTAATTCCCAGACCCCAATTACCCAAATTAGGTGCATTATTACATTACATTATCATGATACAAGAAATACTGTCCCGAAAGACCGATTAGTTTAGTAACCATGGATGTACTTGGTAAATTCATAAGTTTCACATTACATCATGAAATAAAAACATCAGAAATTTTTTTCCCCTTCTGAAAACACTTATATCCTTAGAGTATCCCTGTAGGTCAACCATAAAATACATCATCACATCCTGGAAAAATTAAATTATAGAATGGAGGGAGCTCTGAGGCTCAGTATCGATAACAATATAGCGGAAACTTCCGTAAGTAAGCATAAACATTTGTGGAAATGTATACTACTAAAACAAAATCCTTTTAAACATAAACATTAGCCTAATATGGTAAATACAAAATAAAATAATGCCATTTACGTATTCACATGAATATTATACAAGTAGATTAATCACAAGCAATATCAATAGCCACTTTTGTAATGATGGAATGCATAATTCCAGACTTCATAACCACATAGTCAAGGCCTTGTGCCAAGACCACAAATAATATTTAGTCAAGGGATTGTGCCAAGACACTAGTATGTCTCACGATACCTACTGATGCATCAAGGAGCTATAGAGGGCTCCACCCGTCACTTACTAAGTCCAATGTGTTCCTCCTATGAAAAGTTTTAAACATAACATAAACATTTATATTAAAACTAGCATAAAAAATGCCAATAATTTATCCATAAACCATGAATGGTATAAAAATATCACATTTTAAGTCAAACATATCCCAATTCATTCAATATAATATGGAAGATTTTTATCATAATAAATCAACTTTATCAAGAATAATATCCCATATAGGATGCTGACATAGTTAAAAATGATCCGTAAAAATCGTTGAGAGAAATATCCCCTTTTCATTAAATTATTTTAAAGTCAAATAATTTATAAAGGAAGTAATTTAAAATATAGATTGAATCATAGTGTCCTATACCACATTGAAACTTCTAAAAGGAATTAACATTTTAAATCATTCTTGTCCATATAAATAAATCTTTAAAACCATTTTGAAAACATGGACATAAATGAGAATGGTTTAGACTAATATATTTTTAAAACATTTTAAAATGATTTTTTATTAAAAATTCCCTTAAAAATAATCCCTATTAAAACTATTTTATGAAACATGGACATGGTTAATAAATATGTCCCAGTAGATACTTACGTAAAAACAAATTCGTATAATAAAGAGATTGTGAAATTAACTCTTATATAGTTCCTTTCCATAGTTGATGATATGTTAAACTTCAATATAATAGATAAAACATTGTTATTAAATTATACAAAAAAAATATACATAAATATGATATCATATATTTTCTTATAATATTTCTTTGTTAATAATATTTTTGTAGAATCATCATTCCGTGTGTTAACTGATTCGTTTTCCTTAATATTCTTTGTAATGTAAGCCATGTTTGTTAGGTATTGGATATATTTGATTCAAATACAGAATTATATTATGTTCATAAAAATTATTTTTAATAATAAAATGAAAATAATTCTTGAATGATTGCGATAAGGAATGAATCTCATCGTGTTCGTGGAGATGGTAATACGTATGTATGCACGAGCGACAATATCATTATATTGATGGAGAAATCCTTTGTAATTTGATGGTATATCATATATACAAAATAATTAACATGTTATATTTATTATTTACATCAGTTATATTAATTTATTATTCCCATCAAAATAATGAAGTGCTTGAATAACAAACTACCCCAGGATGTATGGACAGTAATCCATACTTATGCATGTATGGTGACTTTGTCATTTATAGAATGGATAGAATAATGAATATGGTTGTACCATTTTTATAATAATATCACATTATATAAAAGATATTGGAGTTATTATTTTTGAATGGAAGCAATAAAGAAAGGGCAAGTGGAAGAAGAAAATAACATGAAAGAGGTGATGAAATATTTATCTCTTATACAGCTTCGTCTTTTTGATTTGATCAAAAGGGCTTCTTAGGTTGGCATTGTGACCAAAGGAAGGCCTCTAGGATTAATGGTGGAAATTTGGGAGGATATATGGGCAGGGGTTGGAAAATCCAAAAAGAATTGGTGGTGTGAAATTAAGAGAAGGGGAAGTTCCCTTTTATAAGAGAGGTGAGGGTCACTTTAGGAAAAGTTTGAAATATTATTTTATAAAAAAATGATTTCGGTTTTTAATTACTCAAAAATGAATTATTTTAAAGATAAGGTGGTAATGGGACCAAAACTTCTCAACCAATAGGTTCTATACTGGTTTATGTAATCATATTAACCATATCTTTTATATTTAACTCTTAGTTAAATAGATTGACATTTACCATGTCTTTTTGTATTTTCAGATAATGTGGTAAATAAACTTACGATAACAAGCTAATAGAACCCCATGTGGTTAATTATTAATATATATAACCTTATCTATGTTCTTTGGCCTGACATTATATTTTTATGAATTTTATATCAATTAATAATATAATATTTCTTTTAGAAACCCAATTATGTCAATTTGGGCAATATTAATTATATGATTTTTTTAAAATCATAAAACATTATCAATTCGAATAAAATTTATTTAACCAACCCTAACATGTAATATTAACCTAAAAAATTATTGGAATTCATCAATAGCATCAAAATTACATTATTTGGATATTTATAATATCAATTCTTTTAATATTTCATTATTACAGTAATTAATGCATCATCATTGTGTCATAAATACATTAAATTATGGAATGTCTAAAAATTATAAATAAAACACCATTATATATAAAATATTTTTCTCATTCTAATCAATATTTATCATCAAATTTATATTTTTTGAAACCCTATATTAAAAATGGATTAGTTATATAACTCTGAATTTAACTCTTTTAACTCTACTTTAAATAAAATAATAATAAATGTCCTAATCTAATCCATGTGGACCAAAGAGGATAATCTTTTACTCATAAGTTTTTTTTTGGTCAAATTATATTTTTTCAATAGAATTAGTACATGTGTTAGGGTAATTATGATATCATTTTAACCCTTAATTGCCCTATTTATTTTGAACTATGGTAACTAAAAGTCAAAAGTCACTATTCACCAAAATTATTTTCGTCTTATTGAACCAAATTTTACTTAGTGATATTAACTGTGTCTCTTGGATTTTTGAGATTCAACTCACAAATGCAGCAAAACTAATGTTTTATGAAAATTTTCAAATGCTCCTAGGAGGTGGATAAAGACGGTAAAAAGTTTGATAAAAATTTTAAATATCAAAACATATTATAAAATTACTAAAATGAATTACCTTGAAAATACATAGGTATTATGTATATATTTTTACCTAAATTAATTTAAAATAAAAGAACTATTTATTTAAATAAAAATCTGGTTTTAACAAATACCAAAAATTGAAATTTTTCAGAAAAATACCAAAAATTTACACTAAGATTATTTTGATATTCCGAATTAAAAAATGAAGTCCATTTTCAAAATTAAAATTTATATAATTTCAAAATTTGGGTATTATATTTCATAATGGCTAGTTTGATTGGTTTTGGTGTGTGAGAATCTCGATGTTGCATACAATACAAGCTACTTCATTACTCAAAGGGAAACGTATCATGGAAGCATGGGGTGTTACATTCTGTCCCCCTTAAAATAATTTCTTCGTAGAAATTTCTAGAATATTACTACACAAAAAAGATTCGGGCGGTTCTTTATCATATGTTCCTTGGGTTCCCACGTTGCCTCTTCCATTATAAGGTCTCTCTAAAAAACATTTACCAGATGAGTCGTTCGTTTTCTCAGCACCTGTTCTCTTATATCAATAATCTAGACAGGCTCTTAAAAAAAAGCTAAATCAAGTTCTAGTTAAATTTTCTCATAGGTTAATATAAGTGTTGGGTCAGGTATTTATTTTATCCACAGTGTTATGTGGATCAAATCGTGAACTTTGAAGAGAATTTGCAGCATTGACAAACGGTCTGCCACATCCCCAATTTGTTGTAGAATTTCGAAAGGTCCGATGTACAGGGGACTTAATTGACCCTTCTTACTGAATTGTATAACTCCCTTCCATGGAGATACCTTAATGAAAACATGATCTCCTACTTGAAAGTCCAAATCCTTCCTTTGGTTATCGGCAGAGCTATTCTGCCAACATTGAGCTGCTTTGATGTGGGTTTGGATAACCTTCCCCTTTTACATAATTTCCTCAACAAATTCTGGGCCTATGAGTTTTCTTTCACCAAAATAATCCCAACAAGTTGGTGTGAGTCATCTCATTAAATATAGCACTTCATATAGTGCCATATGAAAACTTGAATGGAATCTATTGTTATAGTACAATTTTACCAGAGGTAAATATTGATCCATCATACCTTGAATGTTATGTGAGCAAGATCTCGACATGTTTTCTATGATATGAATAGTCCGTTATTATATTCCATCAGTTTGAGGGTTTTAGGAAGTCCTCAAATGAAGTTTAGTATCCAAGGCTATAATGGCCTGGGTTCTTGGAGGTCCATTACTTAGGGAAAATCTAATGTTGGGTGTTCGGGGTAGTCTGGGAAAGTTATCGAGGCATCTTGGTGACGTTTAACACCAAACGGTAGGCCTACCAATAGCCTTAGCCTACCGGTAGCAGGCCTACCGGTCGCTCGGTCTACCTAAAGCCATAGCCTACCAGTAGCTCAGCCTACCGGTAGCTCGGCCTACCGGTAGCCGCCGCCTACCGGTAGCTCGGTCTACCGATAACCGCAGCCTACCCGTAGCTCAGGCTACCGGTAGGTGGCGGCTACCTGTAGCTCGGCCTACTGGTAGCTCGGTCTACCGGTAGGTGTAGCCTACCTGTAGCTCGGGCTACTGGTAGTGTGGTCTACCGGTAGCCACAACCTACAGGTAGCTCGGTCTACCCCCAGCCTGGCCTACCGGTAGCTCGGTCTACCGGTAGCCGCAGCCTACCGGTTGCATGGCTAACCGGTGGACCCAGCCTAACCCCCACGGGTTTCCAATAGCACCTCCTTTGTTGAAAAATAGGTTTTAAACCCTGTTTTGTCCCCCCTTAAGAAGCCCATTAATGCCCATTAATGGCGTTTAATTAAGCATTTGATGAGGTACCCTGGTGTGTGTCGGTTTAAACTGCCCCTAAAGGTGGGGACACTTTAATGACGTGTGGGGCCACGTGGTCAACCCACGACCATGCTCCTTACGTAGTTTAGTGTTCTTATCTCAGTATCCCAACTGTCCCCATCCCTTATAAACTAAATGGTTATCCCTGGGTTTCCTTCTATTGGCCACCCCGAATCGATTCGTCTGCTCGTCCTTGTGTTCCTGAGGCCCCTCCCCTGCAATTTCTGCATCCGCTGTTCCTCATGCGTGAAGAGAAGCTTCGATCATTGATATATCAAGTAGGGTTTCACCTTAGTCTCTCCTTCCTGTGTATCATGTGGGGTGGGTACCCAACTGCTTCTGTAGAATTGGATGAACCAAACTATAATGAAGATAATAAACTGATTCTAAACAATGAAGGGGAGGGGTGTGATCGATCATGCTGCTCTGTTTTTCTCCTGTTTAATGATTAATGATTTCTGATTTGTACGGGCTTACTCCTACTGGAGATCATGGCCATTGGTGGTCTTTCCCTATGCACTAATAACTATTGTGTTGGTCGTACAAAGGAAATTGTTTAATTGGTTAAATTAAATTGGTTAATTACATATATTTGGCTAAATAAATTAAAAGCACTAGGATCAATTATTTTTCATGATAACCCCGGTTAAAGTACAATGGAATTGGAATCAGGGAGTGTGTTAAATCTTTTAAATCTGAAAATACCGGAATGGGAATGCTTTGTGTTGGTGGTAGTGGTTTGGTTGTTTTTTGTTCACGGGCCGATTTTTGGGTGATGTGGGTGGGGATGGGATCCCCTGTTCTTATGGTTTTGCTGGTTGTAAAATTTGAGTTCATGTGGTTACGTTTCTAATATCACAAATTGGGGTGGAATCCTTTATTGTTGAGAAACCACTGGCTCCTAGGTTTTTAAAACATGGGGAAGTATTTTGGAGTTTTCCTTCACTCAGGTACTTTGAGGGATCTCACTTATCTGTTTTTCTTGTTGTGACTTTATAGAGAACTGGGTGTGAATGTTTAAGTTGATATTGACTGCACTCTTTCCTTGGCTTGTGCTTATTCTTGCTAGTTTCCCAACTAGGTGAGAAAACTTATTCATACATTATTACTGAACATGAAGACAAGGATGGGACAATTGGGGATTTGTTTTGGTGTGAGTTGTGACTTGGGATTGGGTGATGTTCTCTTCACTTTTAAATGAATAGTAAGGATATTGTTCTTTAGGTTGTCTGAAGAAAAACATAGATTGGGTGAGTTCTTGTTAAATATACATATAATTTTAGTTTTTGTGTTTCTTATTCGTGCCCCACCCAGGTTGATAACTTAGTGCCGAACACCCCCATTTCATGTGGTAAGGTGTTTTTCCCAACACTCCTATGAGTGGCTGGTTATTAGCTCCTGTTTTGATCCATTTCCCAAATCGCCCAAGAAACTTCGGCCAGGCTGGGATGGACTAATGTCCATTATTAGCCCAATAATATTTGGGCAGGGTAGTGTGGTGGTTGGCCCAGGTGTGTGCGGGCAGGTTTTTTCCCAAGTATCTTCGGGATGAGGCCCATGTGTCTTCGGGCGTGGCAGTAGTTCTTCTAGCCTAGGTGTCTTCGGGCGTGGCAGTGGTTGTTCTGGCCTAGGTGTTTGCAGGCGTGGATACGTGTGACAGTTGTGGCCCAGGTGTCTGCAGGTGGGTTAGTGGTTGTGGCCCAGGTGTTTGCGGGCAGGATGTGTGGTTGTAGCCCAGGTGTGTGCTGGTGGGGTATGGCAGTGGGACTGCGATGAGAATGGCGTGATTGGTCCGATGCATCGTATGTCTTCAATAACCAGTAGGAAAGTGGCATGGGGTACCCAAACATCGATGTGTTATTACTATACATTACATGACTTGCGTTATTTGGGGAGTGTGCCTTGGTGAGGCCTGGGTGGTTAGTTTCCTTTCTAGGTGCTTGTTTATCTCTTTTCTCATAGGGCAT
The DNA here is from genome assembly GCA_963277665.1 of Viscum album. Lineage (NCBI taxonomy): Eukaryota > Viridiplantae > Streptophyta > Magnoliopsida > Santalales > Viscaceae > Viscum > Viscum album. Next base: position 139,597,821 of record OY728131.1, read on the forward strand.
TAGTATGCCTCCCCACTGGTGCATGAGAGCTTCTGGTTTTTCCCTACTGAGTATACTTGTATGCTAACCCTACGTATATAAAACTGCTTTCAGGTTTCCAGGGGGACTTCAGGGATCATGATGGGACGTACTGGCTCAGACATTATGACAGATCATTGCAGTTGTAGTTTTTCTTTCTTTTGGTACTATGCCTTATAGTCTCCTTATATATTGTGGATTTTACTTTTGTATAATACATTGGGAATGGTTCATGGATTTACTTTTTTACTTTTAGTCTTGGTTTTGTGGGTTCTCTATCTTATCTCCTGATCCTAATAAAATGAAAAAAATGTTAATGCCTTCCATTTAGTGTGTGATCATATGCCCTTGGCACTAGTCGCCACTCTGAGACCTATTGAAGGAGGGTTTTGGGGGTCATTATCTCTCCTTCAACTTAAAGAAGGAAGGACCTGGCAATCTACTGACCCTTCCCTCCTTTTGGTGAGGGCGGTTCGTGACAGAATGGTATCAAATGTACATGTTTGAGAGAAAGGATGGAGTCTGGAGTTAGGTATACTGAGGATTGCATGGGATGGTAGGGTGATAGTGTTGGGTGACCATGGTACGTGAATTGGGACAAGGAAGACCAGCTAGGACACAGGATTTTAGGGCCCCCTGTGATCCGATGCAAGGAATCTGGACCTAACGAATGACCGAGTTAGGCCATGCTGATTATAGGGTAGATACCATAGGAAAGGTACATGCATCATAATGACTTGTGTTCTCGTGTTTCATGGGTTTTTTGGGAATTGAAATCAATAAAATGATTATGAAATTTAAGAACTATATTCTGCACTACATGGGTTTAGGCATTCCTTATTTACCATGCAGCTATGGCACCTGGGAGGCGACCACAGGCGGTACGTGCAATCGAGGCCCATGAGGTTGACATGGCCGATCAGCAGAGGGCTTATAGAGAGGAGGAGGATGACCAGTGGAAGAATACGCTTCAAGACTTCTAGGTACGTACCCTCGAGAAGTATGAGGGAAACACCTCTAACATGAAGACGGATAGCTGGTTAGAAGAGCTGGTGATACCTTTTAGCGTGATTCGTGCTCCGCCTGAGTACTGGGTTCCTCTGGCCATTAGCCCGATGCGGGGAGTAGCACGTCAGTGGTGGATGCTTTACCTGGGGGAGAGGAGAGAGGCTGAGGTGGCATGGGCTGATTTTGAGAAGGAGTTCCGGGCGGAATTCCACTTTTCTAGGATGAAGGCAGAGAAGAGGCAGGAGCTACTCTCCCTCCAGCATGGGAGTATGTCAGTAAGGGAGCTGGTAATCATGTTCAAGGACCTCCTATGTTTTTCTCCAGGCCTCTTTCCAGATGAGGAGTCTCGGGTGAGAGGTTTAGAGGAGGTGATCTGACCCTCCCTCCAATACGCAGTTACCCTCTTCACCATGCCGACATACATGGAGGTCTAGAATAAGGCAGATGTGGTGGAGAGGATGCATGCTCTAGGAGGTGTGACATGAGAGGGGATCTGGCTGGGATCATTTATGGGGAAGGTTGTCAGCACCAGACCACCGGCATCAGGTCCCTCTCGGTTCCGACCAGCTGGGAGCAGGGCACAGCAGTTCCAGTTCCGGTCCCCCGGTCCTCACCATTTCCCTTCAGGCCCAGGACTGATGTGATTCATCTGTGGGAGCCAAGGACATATCTGGATTCAGTGCCCGAACCGAGTTCAGTATGGTAGTGGCTTATAGGCTCAGCACCTGCCTTAGCAGCAGCTTCCAGCTAGGCCCTTCTAGCTGTAGCAGCAGGGGCAGCGAGCTCCCGCTCCTCAGATGGAAGAGGTTGTAGGGGGAGGCCGACCTTAGGGTGCTTCTCAGGGACCTCGACCAGGGCGTGGTTGGGGAGGCAGCTGACAGCCGAGGGGCAGAGGAGCTGGGCGTGGACAGTTGCACGTCATAGAGGCAACAGTTCCAACGGGACCAGAGGTTGTTCGAGGTACGATCTGTTTGTTCGGTAACCTTGCTTATGCCTTGTTTGATACGGGAGCTTCACACTCCTTTATTGCACCCATTATGGCTCGTGGTCTGGGTCTAGATTCTTGGAGACTTCCAGTGCCCCTGGTGCTGAGCACACCAGTCAGAGGTCAGACCGACTTATTATTTGTTTGTTGATGATGAAGACTAATGATAGGGCCCATCATTCAGTAAGGGATTTACTGGTGCTATAGGTACATCCATACGATGTCATTCTAGGCATCGACTGGTTGTTCTCTGTGGGTTCCATCATCGACTGATTCTGAGGAAGGGTTGTGTTATTAGACTTGGGCGGTCGGCATGAGACTTTCACTGGAGAGCGGAGCATTCAGAAGGGTAGTGGGCAAGAGGAACCCTTCATCTCCTTGTTAGACGAGCTATCAGTGGAGTAAGTAGATGCTGAGATGGTGGAGGTGTAAATGATCATCAGTGATTTTATGGACTTCTTTCCTAAGTAAGTAAAACTTATACCCCCTCGGTGTGATATCTAGTTTGGGATAGATTTGCAACCTGTCACTCGTCCGATTTCGATGGATCCTTACTGGATGGTGGCTTTAGAGCTATGAGAGTTGTGGATTCAGATCGACGATCTGATGAAGATGGATTTTGGTCGACTTAGTGCGTCACTGAGGGGTAATCCTGTGTTGTTTTCGAAGAATGTGGAATGCCGTCTAAGGCTGTGCATAGACTACAAGAGGCTGAATCTTGTAATGGTCAAGAATCGCTACACTCTTCCAAGGATAGACGATCTCTTTGACCAGCTGAAAGTTGAAGGATGGTTCTCGAAGACCTACCTATGGTCTGGACATCACCAGTTGAGGGTGAAGGAGGTAAACATCTCGAAGACGGCCTTTAGATGCAGATATGGTCACATCGAGTTTTTTGTCATGCCTTTCCGTGTTACGAATTCCCCATCTGCGATCATGGGGCTTATGAACATCATCTTTTCAGAGTGTCTGGATCAGTTCGTTTTTGTGTTCATTGACGACATCCGGATCTATTCAAGATCAGAGGAGGACCACGCAGAGCATATGAGGATGGTTTTAGAGGTCCTACGATTGCACAAGCTCTATGGGAAGTTGTCGAAATGAATGTTCTGGACGTGAGAAGTACACTTCCTTGGTCACATTATGTCTGAGTAAGGGGTAGCGGTGTACCCATCAAAGGTCGGGGCAGTTTTTTCTTGGTAAAAACCCAATAATGTGGCAGAGGATCGCAGTTTACTAATGCTGGTAGGTTTCTATTGGAGGTTCGTACCCATCTTCTCCCGAGTTGCATCCCCCTTGACATCCTTGACAAAGAAGGAGCAGGTTTTCGTGTGGAGTGAGTAGTGTAAGGAAGCATTCAACTATATGAAGGAGAAGTTGGTTAGTTCCCTGGTGTTGAGACTACCAAAGGAAGGGGCAGCGTATGAGGTGTTATGTGATGCTTCAGGGAAAGGCCTCAGATGTCTGTTGATGCAACGAAAAGGGGTGATCTCTTATGGATCTAGGAAGATATACCCTAATTAGCATAACTATGCCTCCCAAGACCTGGAGCTTGCATCAGACATTTTTAAGCTAAAGTTATGGCATTATTACCTAATCGGAGAACGCTTTGTGGTCTTCACTGATCACAAATGTTTGAGGTATATCTTCTCCTGGTAGGACCTAAACTTGTGACAACAAAGTTGGATGGAGTTCCTCCAGTATTACAACCTCGAGATTTCCTACAATTCAGGGAAAGGGAATTTATTGGCCGATGCCTTGAGTAGGAGGTCGCAGAAGGATGTGGTCCGAGAGTCGGCAGATGCCAGGAAGGCAAGAGAGGAGATAGCTTCCTTGCACCTGGATGTGAGGATGGATAGCAGTAGAGGTTTCCTGTATCAGATGACAGTGCAGTCGTCTCTGTTTCAGCAACTGGAGGAGTCTCAGTGGGGAGACCCAGAGTGCGAAGTGATGCGTGAGCGAGTTGACCAGAGAAATGCTCTGGAGGGATGGACGGAGGATGGTCAGAACCGGATGTTTTTACAGGGACACCTGTTTGTTCTAGAGGCGATGTGTGGCAAGGTTCTTAGTGAGTTCCACAAATCACCCCTAGCGGTGCACCTAGGAGTTTCCAAGATGTACCAGGGTCTAAAGAGATATTTCTAGTGGCCCGGAGTAAAGCGAGTAGAGGCAGAGTTTTTGGGCAAGTGCTTAGTGTGTCAGCAGGTAAAGGCTGAACACCGTGTTCCTAGCGGGGTATTGCAACCTTTATATGTCCCCGAGTGGAAGTGGGATGACATCTCGATGGATTTCATCATTGGACTACCCAAGGTGAAAGGGGGATGTGACACCATCTGGGTAGTAGTGGACCTCTGGACGAAGTCTGTAAGAACCCAGATCTTCGTGCAGGTATGTTATTTCCTTTTTCTGGAATTTTTTAGAAAAATGAATTTTCTTGAAATTTCAGAAGTACACACTATGTACTTTCTAAGTACATGTCGTGTACTCTGTTCCGGATCAAAGTCATGTTCTGGTCGTGTCCTGGCTACACACACGGTGTGTAATACTGAGGTGGAGGCCGATTATTTCGGAGTACGGAAAAATTCGAAGTACAGGCCATGTAATCAAAAAGTACACGACGTGTACATTCTTTATTTTTCATTAAACGGAGCGGGGGCATGCCTAACCCCCATATTCGTCTTCTTCTTCAGTTTTCGAAAGTCTGAGAGTGGTGTATGGACGGATCATCGACGCAGTCCTACCTCAATGTTCGTTCTCCAATTCGAGCACGGTCAGTTGCGTTGGAATCGCAGCAGTGAGTTCTTCCTTCTGCTTGAGACTTGTTTATTGATTCCTCATTGTTTTCAAGTTATCGTGGGATGAATGTTTTGTGTGTTTTCTTAGATATATGGTGTTATAAGAGGAATCTATCATCGAGGTTCACATATATCAATCTCCTCGGATCGAGGTAGGTGGTTTGTGCCTTTTTGTAGAAAGTTGATGAGTATTATGTGCAAATTCCACAAATACACGTGAACAGCGTATTTCATGTTTCTTGTTTTTCCCCTGCTATTTTCCATCATTGCTTGTGTGTTGTAGTAGAGGTTATTGCTTGTGAGTAGAGTAATTGTTTTTGTGCTCAGTTTTCTTTCCCATGCTTGTTTTTCCTGTTGGGCATTTTTCCAGTTTCCATACCTTGTTGTAGGATAGTGGAACTGTATCTTTTATTATTAATGTTGAGCCTCAGTTGTTAGCCATGTAGTTAATGAGGTTTACATGGAAGATGCATGCACTCTAAGCATGTTTAGTTATACTCAGGACTGTGAGAACATAGAGTAGTAGACCAAAGGGAGAATTGACGGAAGTGCTTCTCCAGTGTGTCTTTTAGTTACGATGTGAGACTATAGTGGGAATTGACATTGAGTGCTTCCCCAGAGAGTATGTAGATCATCAATGTAGGCCACATGGGGAATTGACGTTGAGTGATTCCCCAGAGATCCTTTAGCACGATACGAGACTATAGGGAGAATTGACGGTGAGTGATTCCCCAGAGAGTCTACTTCATTACGTATTTGAACAAGAGGGGTGAGACTGTGTGTGCCTTCCATAGGGTTTCTAGTACCAGAGGTTGAACCATATGGGTTAGGCTGTGAGAGCTACCCAGAGGGTGACCTATTTTCTTCGTATTGCAGGTTTCTTACTTGTGTACTTTACTTGTTAGAACTGTGGATTGTAGCTACTTGTGTTTTCCTGTTTGTTGCTCCTTGTTTATATTACTGCCATGTATTCAATGACCGTTATGCACAAATCTTTGGGTGATTGTCTACTGGGATTGTATCTCACACCCTTTTTGGGCCATGATTTTGGGCCCAAGAAGACTATGTTGCTGTAGGTATAGATAATGGAAAGCACCCTTCTACATCAGGTTCTTGATTTCACTGGAGTTGGAGAGCATGGGACTGAGCCGTGGCTCGTGATGCTGAGGAGTTTTCATTGTTTTTCTTTTTCATTTGGTTTCAGTGGTATTATAGTACGTTGTTTTTTTTGCTGCTTTCCATAGATACTTGTACCTGCTGTATTATTGTCATCATTGTTAGATATCTTCATTGCTTTCGTTGTTTGGTTTCTGTTTTTATGCATGTTGTTTACTGCTTCTGTTGTTTATTATTGTTACCTTATCTTGTATACCTTACCGAATGAGGGAATAGTTTACCCACAGACTCACCAAGGCCCTCACTGCTAGTCGGCAGCCTCTGGAATTTGGGGAAACACACTTGAGGTCATGTGGCGCACCCGGTACTTGGTATTAATTTGTTCCCAGGAGTAGCTAACTCGTGTATAGGGAAAAGACATACTACCTAGTTAATTGCAGTTTTCTGGTTTTGAGATTTTATAGTTGATATGACTTCACATAGAGTGATTCACATGACTTTGGAGGTTCTTGAACGAATCATATTCCTCTGGTGGAGTTCGCCTACAAAAACGGTTTTCAGGAGACTATTCAGATGGTGCCATACGAGTCTTTGTACAGTAATCCATTCTGATCACCCTTATGCTGGCTGGAGGCCGGAGAGGCAGCTTTGCTGGGACCTCGTCTTGTTCAGGAGACATTAGAGAACATAGAGCTGATTCGAAAGAGGGTGGCTACAGCACTATCTTGCCAGAAGTCTTATGCTGATCAGCGGAGATGACCTCTGGAGTTCGAGGTCAGTGATCAGGTCTTCCTACGTTCTGCACTGAGGTTGGGACCCAAAAGGATTCAGAGACATGGTAATCTTTCACCGCGGTACGTCGGGCCGTTTGTGGTCTTGGAGAGAGTGGGGCCAGTCGCCTATCAGTTGTAGCTACCTCAGAGGTATCTGGCCATGCACGACGTCTTCCACGTCTCTCAACTCCAAAGTTACTTTTCAGACCCTTCCCATGTCTTCCTGCCCAAGGAAGTCGTTATTGAAGCAGATGCATCTTTCAAGGAGCATCATATCCAGATTGTCGATCGCAGTACAAAGGTTCTCCATAGGTGGTCTGTTCCTCTAGTACGAGAGCTATGGCAGCATGGGCGAGTATAGGACGAGACCTGGGAGAGGGAGGTCAATGTACGATCGTAGTGTCCGGAGCTATTCAGGGATTCTTCTTCTCCACCTCATTAGGGAAATTCGAGGACAAATTTATTTAAGGGGAGAAGTTTGTAAGAACCCGGATCTTCATGCAGGTACGTTTTTTCCTTTTTCTGTAATTTTTTAGAAAAAGAAATTTTCTTGAAATATCCGAAGTACACGTCGTGTACCTTTTGAGTACATGACATGTACTCTGTTCCGGCTCGAGGCTATGTGCTGGCCGTGTCTGGGCTACACACATGGTGTGTAAGGCTGTGGTGGAGGCCAGTTATTTAAGAGTATGGAAAAATTCTAAGTACACGCCGTGTACTCAAAAACTACATGTCGTGTACTTTCTTTATTTTATTAAACGGATCGGGGTCACGCCTAACCCCCATATTCGTCTTCTTCTTCATTTTTTGACTGTCACAGAGTGACCATACGGCCTGATCATCGACGGAGTCCTACCTCGCCATCCGTTCTCCGATTCGAGCACGGTCAGTTGCGTTAGAATCGCAACAGTTAGTTCTTCATTCTTCTTGAGCCTTGTTTCTTGATTCCTCCTTGTTTTCAAGTTATTGTGTGATGAAAGTTTTGTGATTTTTCTTAGATCTACGTAGTTCTAAGATGAATATGTCGTCGAGGTTCAGGTATATCGATCTCCTCGGATCGAGGTACGTGGTTTGTGCCTTTCTGAAGAAATTTGATGAGTATTATGTGAAAATTCCACCAATACCTGTGAACGGGGTATTTCCTGTTTCCTGTTTTTTCCCTGCTGTTTTTCGGATTTGCTTATTTTCTTTAGTAGAGGTTATTTCTTGTGAGTAGATTAATTGTTTTTGTGATCAGGTTTCTTTTCCATGCTTGTTTTTCCTGTTGGGCATTTTTCCAGTTGCCATACCTTGTTGTAGGATAGGGGAACTATCTCTTTTGTTATTACTGCTTAGCCTTAGTTGTTATCCAAGTACTTCTTGAGGTTTAATTGGATTATGGACGTTCTCTGAGCATGTTTAGTTATACTCAGGACTGTGAGAACCAAGATTAGTAGACCAAAGGGAGAATTGACGGAAGTGCTTATCCAGAGTGTCTTTTAATTACGATGTGAGACTATAGGGGGAATTGCCATTGAGTGCTTCCCCAGAGAGTCTGTAGAACCTCAACGCGGGCCATAGGGGGAATTGATGTTGAGTGCTTCCCCAGAGAGCCTTTAGCACGATAGAAGACTATAGGGAGAATTGATGGTGAGTGCTTTCCCAGATAGTCTTCTTCATTACATAGCTGAACCAGAGGGGTGAGACTGTGTGTGCCTTCCATTGGGTTGATATTACTAGAGTTTGAACCATAGGGGTTAGGCTGTGAGAGCTACCCAGAGGGTTATCTATTTTCTTCTTGTTGCTGGTTTCTTAGTTGTGTACTTTACTTATTAGAACTGTGGATTTTAGCTGCTTGTGTTTTCCTGTTTGATGCTCTATTTTTGTATTACTGCCATGTATTCATTGACCATTAGGCAAAATGATTTGGGTGATTGTCTACTGGAATTGTATCTCACACCCTGTTTGGGCCATGCTTTTGGGCCCAAGGAGACTATGTTGCTACATGTATAGATAAGGGCAAACACCCTTCTACATCAGGTTCTTGATTGCACTGGAGTTGGGGAGCATGGGACCGAGCCGTGGCTCGCGATGCTAAGGAGCTTTCTTTGTTTTTCTTTTGCATTTGGTTTCAGTTGTTTTCTAGCACATTGTTGTGTTTGATGCTTTCCATAGATACTTGTACCTGATGTATTATTTTCATCATTGTTAGATATCTACATTACTTCCGTTTCTTGGTTTCTATTGTTATGCATGTTGTTTACTGCTTCCATTGTTTATTGTTTTTACCTTATCTTGTATACCTTACCGAATGAGGGAATAGTTTCCCCACTGACTCACCAAGGCCCTCGCTACTAGTCGGCAGCCTCTGGCATTCGGGGAAACGTGCTTGAGGTCATGTGGCGCACTGGGTATAGGGCACCAGTGGAGGGGCTCAAGATTCGGGTCGTTACTAAGTCGGTTAACTTTCTAGCGATTAAAGAGTTGAGTGCAGAGGATGCATTGGCACAAAGGTATGTGGATGAGGTAGTTCGGTTGTATGGAGTTCCGAGGTCCATAGTCTTGGATAGGGATGCACAGTTTACCACAAGAGTCTAGAGAGGATTGCAGCATGCTTTTGGCACCGAGCTACATCTTAGCGCTACTTTCCATCCCCAGACAGATGGACACACATAGCGCACCATCATGACCTTGGAGGACATGATGCGTGCATGTATTCTGGAATTTGAGGGATCATGGGTGCAACACTTACCTTTGATAGAGTAAGCCAACAATAATAGATATCACTCCACCATTGGTATGGCCCCATTTGATGCCTTGTACGGGAGGCCATGCTGCTCACATGTGTGTTGGACCAAAGTCGTAGAGGCTGGAACTTGGCCCGGAGGTGGTGCAGAACATGACGGAAAAGGTTTAGCTTATACGGGAAAGGATGAAGGCATCCTAGGACCGATAGAAGTCATATGCTGATACCATGATAAGGCCCTTGGAGTTTGAGGTTAGAGACCACGTGTTCTTGAAGATCTCCCCTCGACGTGGACAACGGAGGTTCGGAAAGGGGAGTAATCTTTCCCCCAGGTTCATTGGTCCCTTCGAAGTGTTGTGGTTGGTCGGCGAAGTGGCTTATCAGCTAGCGTTACCACCACCGCTACTGAGGATACATGACGTCTTCCATGTGTCCCAACTCTGTTGGTATCTGCATAATGATTCACACGTCCTCGACTGGGGAGAGCTAGACATCGAGGACGATGTGACCTTTGTGGAAAGACCAGTGATGATCGAGGATCGTGAGGAGAAGGTGCTTTGGGGGTGAACTATTACCCTGTTTCATGTGTTATTGAGACATGGTGGGCTTCAGGAGAGTACGTGGGAGAGGGAAGCACCGATGCATTCCCAGTACCCAGAGTTGTTTTGAGTTTTTGTATAGTTCTATTTGTACTTGTTGTGGTGGAGTGTTTTACCTTGTTGGCTATGAAATATGTGGTTTTTTTCTTTCCTCTGAATGTGTGTAAAAATTCCTGGCTATGGGGGTGGGAGGACCCGACCCCTAATCAAGACACATTAAGGTGGATGTGATTAAACCCGTGCAGGCGTGTCAGTGCCGCCCAAAGAGGATAGTATCTTGACATGGGGGAAGAGACTCCCCAACCCACATGACTGGGTAGTTGACATGGTATGTTTCTTGGTTCATTAGAGGGATGTGTTTTTAGTAAAAAATGAGGTTCAATCTTGAGAGGTATCTTTCAAGGTGGTAATTCGGAACCTCTCTTCCCTTATGGGTTGGTTTGATTCTCGAGGGCGAGAATAGTTTGAGAGGTATCTAATGTAATGGAATGTGTTCTTGGAGGTCCATTAATTAGTAAAAATCTAATGTTGGGTGTTCTGGGTAGTCTGAGAAAGTTATCGAGGCTTCTTGGTAAAGTTTTACCCTTAAAGGTATGCCTACTAGAAGCCATAGCCTACTGGTATCAGGCCTACTGGTAGCTCGATCTACCGGTAGCTGCAGCCTACCGGTATCTGGGCCTACCAGTAGCTTGGTCTACCGGTAGCCGCAGCCTACCAGTAGCTCGTTCTATCAGTAGCCGCAGCCTACCGGTAGCTCAGCCTACTGGTAACTCGGTCTACCGGTAGCCACAACCTATCGGTTGCTCGGTCTACCTGTAGCCCGGCCTACCGGTATCTCGGTCTACCAGTAGCCCCAGCCTACTGGTATCTCGGCTAACTGGTCGACCTAGTCTAACCCCCATGGGTTTCCAGTAGCGCCTCCTTTGGTGAAAATTGGGTTTTAAACCCTATTTTTACCCCTTCAAGAAGCCCATTGACACCCATTAATGAAATTTAATTAATCGTTTGATGAGGTACCCTGGTGTGCGTCGCTTTAAACCTCCCCTAAAGGCAGGGCCCCATTAATGACGTGTGGGGCTTCATAGTCAACCCACGACCCTGCTCCTTACGTGGTTTAGTGTTCTTATCTCAGTATCCCAACCATCCCCAACCCTTAAAAACTAAAGTGTTCTCCCTGGGTTTCTTTCTCTCGGCCACCCTACATCAATTCGTCTACTCGTCCTTGAGTTCTCGAGGTCCATCCCCTGCAATTTCCACATCAGTTGTTCCTCGTGCGTGAAGAGAAGGTTTGATCGTTGATCAATCACATAGGGTATCACGTTAGTCTCTCCTTTCTATGTATATTGCGGGGTGGGTACGCTACTGCTTCTGTATAATTGGATGAACCAACCATTAATGAAGATAATAAATAGATTCTAAATAATGAAGGGGAGGGGTGTGACCGATGATGCTACTCTGTTTTTCTCCACTTTCATGATTAACGATTTTGGATTTGTATGGGCTTACGCCTACTGAAAATCATGGTCATTGGTGGTCTTTCTCTGTGAACTAATAACTCTTGTGTTGGTCGTGCAAAGGAAATTGGTTAATTGGTTAAAGGAAATTGGTTAATTACCTATATTCGGCTAAGTAAATTGAAAGCACCAGGATCAATCCTTTTCCGTGATAACCCCGGTTAAAGTATAGAAGAATTGGAATCATGGAGGGTGTTAAATCTTTTAAATCTAAAAATACCAGCATGGGCCTACTTTTTATTGGTGGTAGTGGTTTGGTTTTTTTTCGTTCATGGGCCGATTGCGGGGTGATGTGGGTGGGGATGGGATCCCCTGTTGTTATGATTTCACTAGTTGTAAAATTTGAGGCTGTGTGGTTACTTTTCTTATATCATGAATTGTGGTGGAATCCTCTGTTGTTGAGAAACCACTGGCTCCTGGGTTTTGGAAACATGGGGTAGTATTTTGGGGTTTTCCTTGGCTCCATTACATTGAGGGATCTCACTTATCCTTTTTTGTGGTTTTGAATTTACAGAGAATCAGGTTTGAATGTTTAAGTTGATGTTGACTGTACTCTTTCCTTGGCTTCTGCTTATGCTTTCTAGTTTCCCATGTAGCTGCATAAACATATAGAAACATTATTACAGAACCTGAAGACAATGATGGGAAAAATGGGGATTTGGTTTGGTGTGAGTTGTGACTTGGGCTTGGGTTTTGTTCTCTTCTTTTATGAATGAATAGTAAGGATAGTGTTCTTTAGGCTATCTGAAGAAAAACATAGATTGGGTGAGTTCTTCTTACCTATACATATACTTGTAGTTTTTGTGTTTCTTATTCGCGCCCCACCCAAGTTGAGCACTTAGTTCCGAACAACCCCATTTCATGGGGGAGGGTGTTTTCCCCAACAGTATTATGGGTGGCTGGTTATTATCTCCTTTTCTGCTCCCTTTCTCGAATAGCCCAAGACTCTTCGGGCAGGCTGTGATGGCCTGAAGTCCATTATTAGCACAAGTATCTTTGAGTTGGGTATTGTGGTGGTTGGCCTAGGTGTGTGTGGGAAGGTGGTTTCACAAGTATCTTTGGGATGAGGCCCAGCTGTCTTCGGGCGTTGCAGTAGTTCTTCTAGCCCAGGTGTCTTTGGGCGTGGAAGTGGTTGTTCTGGCCTTGGTGTTTGTAGGTGTGGTTACATGTGAGAGTTGTGGCCCAGGTATCTGCGGGCGGGTTAGTGGTTGTGGGCCAGTTGTTTGCGGGCAGGAGGTGTCGTTCTGGCTCAGGTGTGTACAGGCGGGGTATGGCAGTGGGACTGCAATGAGAATGGCAGGATTGGTCTGATGCATAGGATGTCTTCAATAACCAGTGGGAAAGTAGCGCGGGGTACCCAAAGTCGATGTGCTATTACTATACATTACTTGACTTCCATTATTTGGGGAGTGTGCTTTGGTGTGGTTTGGGTGGTTAGTTTCTTTTCTAGGTTCTTGGTTATCTCTTTTCTCATAGGGCATTACTATGCCTACCCACTTTTGCACAAGAGCATCTGGTTTATCCCTACTGATTATACATGTATGCTCACCCTACGTATATAAAACTACTTTCAGGTTTCAAGGAGGAGTTCAGGGATCGTGTTGGCATGTACTAGCTCAGACCTTGTGACAGATCATTATAGTTGTTTATGTTCTTTATTTTGGTACATTTCCTTATAGTCTCCTTATACATTGTGGATTTAACTTTTGTAACATGCATTGGTTATGGTTCTTGGCTTTACTATTTACTTTTAGTCTTTGTGTTGTGGGATTCACTATCTTATATCATGATCATATTAAGAGGAAAAAAAGGGTAATGCCTTCCATTTAGTGTGGGATCTTATGCCCTTGGGGTTGGTCGCCACTCTGGGACAAATTGAAGGCAGGTTTCGGGGGTCATTATCTCTCCTTCAACTTAAAGAAGGAAGGGCCTCTAAATCTGTTGAACCTTCTCTCCTTTTGGTGAAGGTGGGTCACGACAAAGGCCTTCTGAAAAATATTCCTAAATCTCGATGTAAAATGGGGATCGCAATCAGAAACAAAGGATAAGGGTACTCTATGAAGTCATACAACTTCATTAATATATAGTCTTGCAAAACGTTCTAGTGGTAAATCTTTTCTTATAGCAAGAAAATGTGATGACTTGGTAAAATGATCAAAAATGACCCATATTTCATCATTCCTTCTTAGTGTCTTTGATATTCGCATGAAAACTTCAATCATAATATCATCCCATTTCCACTCATGTATGGAAAGAGGTTGCATGACTCTATTAGGATGTGGTCTTTCATCTTTCACTTGTTGGAAAACAATACATCTCGACACAAAATCAACAATCTCTACCTTCATGTTGTCCAACCAAAAATGTTTTTTCAAATTTCTATAAATGTTATTGCTACCTAGATGTATAGCGAAATTGGAGTAATGAAAATCATTTAACAATTCCCTTTTGTGATCGGGTATATTGGGAACACAACGTTTCTTTCCAAATTTCAAAATATCGTCTTTATATATGAAGTCGATGAATCTCCCATCGTTTCCAACTTTAATTTTCTTTTGAAACTCATAATCATCAACCTGAGAACTTTTTATCCTTTCTATTAATGATGGTTTGACAACCATTTGAAAACTTATTGAGTTTTTACCATCCATGATTATTCCCATATCAATTTTTACTAGATCCATGAAAATAGGATCCCATTCAACTGTCATATTATTCAAAACTCCATGATCATTTCTGCTCAAATAATCTTCCACCTTATTTTCCTTCCTCAAGTAGTAGTGTATTGCGAAATCATTATCCTTGAGTAGTTAAACCCACCTCCTTTTCTACATGTTGAGTTCTTTTTGTGAGAAAATATAATTCAAGCTCTTGTGATCAATATAAATCTCACATTTTCACTATAGAGTTATTATCTCCATATATTCAAAGCAAACATTATAGCATCTAACACTTGATCATGATTGGGATAGTTGTGCACATTAATTTTTAGCTATTATGATTCATATGCAGTAACTCTCTTATTCTACATTAGGACACAACATATTCCTTTTATTAAGGCATCACTATAAATAAAAAACCCGTCATTCTCTAATGGTAGATTCAATATAAGAGAATTAACTAAAAATCTTATAAGTTCTTCAAAACGTTCTTCACACTCTTTTTTCATAAAAAAATTTACCCCCTTTACATGTGAGTTGGGTTAATGGGTTAGCCAATCGAGAAAAACACTAGAAAAAACGCCGATAATAACCTACAAAACCAATAAAACTATGTACCTCAGTTATACTCATTGGTGCTGGCCATTCTTAGATTGCCTTTGTCTTATAATGATCAATAGATATTCCAACCTTAAATAAAATATGGCCAATAAAATAAATCTCCTGAATCCATAATTCACAGTTGTTAAACTCCTAAATAATTAATTTCATCTAATATTCTTTTGGAAAATGACCAAGTTATTTTTGTGATATTCATAGATTTGTGAGTATATCAAGATATCATTAATAAATACCACTTCAAAGTAATCTAGATATTCTTTAAAAACTCTATTCATTACATCAATGAAAATAGAGGGTGCATTAGTCAGCCCAAACGACATTACTTTAAACTGGTAATGGTCGTACCAGGTTCGAAATGCTGTTTTCGGAATGTCTTCCTTCTTCAAACACAACTGATGATATCTAGATTGAAGTTCAATCATTGAAAAATATTGAGCTCCTTGAAGTTGGTCAAATAAATCATCAATTTGAGGTAGGGGATACCAGTTATTTATTGTTATTTCATTGATCCCCCTGTATTCAATGTACAACCTTATTGATCTATCTTAATTCTTAAGAAAAAGGTCATGGGCTCCCTATAGAGGAACACTAGGGAGAATAAATCATTTAAAACACAATTCCCCTAGTTGTTTCATTTGTTAAACTAATTCCACAGTGGCCATTCTTTATTGGGTCTTCGATATGTGCCTTGTACCAGGAATTAGGTCAATGGAAAACTCAATTTCTCATTCTGGAGGATGTCAAGGTTGATCCTCTGGAAACACATAAACATATTCATACACAATTTGTAAGTCCTATATTAATCAATTATTTTCATCACCCATAGTTATGTCCTTTTATTCTTCCCTTATAATTGAATTTTGTTGAGCAATTGGGGGTGGATCTAGATAAGAATTTGGTGGTGACATTTCTACTTTTAAGATAAGGTATTCATTATCATTGTCGAAAATTGTAACTTCCTTCTTGTTACTTTAAATACTTGCATCATGGTCCGAAATACAATCTATTTTAAGGACTATATCAAATTCAATCATGGGTATGATGATGGGATCGGTAGATAAAGAACACTTATATTCCCTAATGGGAACTGATTCACAAAACATTGTTGCAATGATACATCCCATAGGAGTTTTGACTGACAATTCCCTTATTAACTCAAATAGGAAATATCTAATTTTCTTAGCAATCTTGGAAGATATGAGACAATTTGATGATCCAGAGTCAAATAAATCATTGGCTAAACATGAGTAAAACAATAAATTACCTGCAACCATGTCTTTCGGAGCTTCAACCACAACAATAGTGATCACATAAGAATGGCCTTTCTCCCTTGGAATTTTTTGAGGTTAGTTCCCAAGGTGATTATGAAATTAATTTGCATAATTCCCCTTTTAACTACAATTTTATCATTCAAAATTGACAACCTCTTTCTTCCCCTTGCAATAATGAGATTGGTGGCCTTTTTCACCACACATGTAACAAACTCGCATTCCCTTCAGGCAAGTACTAGGGTGTTTCTTCCAACAATTACCTTAGGATAAATATTCAACCATTACCTTCTTCCCCTTATTTCCATTTCCAGAGTGTTCAGCAGATATACTCTTCTCCTACATTGCTTTAATGTTGTAAGACATAGATAATTATTTTTCTGTCTTCAGAGCATAAGAGATAATATCTTCTTATGATAAGATGGATTGTGAGACTAATTCTTGTAAGAGAAATGGTTTTAACCCATCAATGAATCAATCATTATTACTTATTGGGTTATATATATAATATTTTTCATGCCTTGCTAAACATGTAATGTTAGCCTAATATTTTGTGACATTCTCATCCTCCGTTTATCTCCGACTAAAAAATTTCCTTTCCACATCTGCTCAATGGTCATGAGGAAAGAATTTTTTTTAAGAAAATCTCTTTAAACTCCCTCCATTCAATATTTGATACTTAATCATCTTCCATTGTGTTTTGAATCAATGGACACCATTAATCTGTATCTCCCATGAGTCAATAAACAACGATGACAACCTTTTCCCTTTCACTACTCCCAAAATCCTGAAATATTTTCTCTAAAAAATTTATCCATTTCTCAGATACGAATGGATTTGTACTCCCATTGAATGTTGGTGTTTGTTTCCTCATGAATCAGTCTAACATTGATCCTCCACATTGTGGATCATGGTTCTCCATATGGGTAATGTTATTATTCATAACCTAAGTGAGTTGTCTAAGTATGGAGATAAGTTTATCAGCAACAGTTGCTTCACTAGCTCCAATATAATTATCTTGAGTAGTAGGGAAATACCTACATGGATTATGTGCATTGATATAATTTCCATTCTTTCTAATAGGTTCCATTTCTAAAAAATGTCTTACACTAGATTAGTTTTTGAATCGCAATACATAATTCCAAACATGTAAAACAGTTAACATAAGCTGAACAGTTTATTGATATAATCCATAATCATAAAATTTTTTATTGAGGAATTATATACTCATAAACCCTTCCATTTGGTTTTCAATGAAAATGAAAATTATCCTAATTATATCCCCTAGGAGTGTCATAAATAATAGTGCATCAATGCCCGTTGTCATGCACTACTTCTCATTCGAGTCTGGCTCAAAGCAGTGTTTTCTGGTTTTACCCCTAGGTTCATCTGGTCTAGAGCCACGTCTACCTGCTCGTATCCAGATAGGGATTTATTGCTTGGAAAACTCAAAAAATCTCTATAGTACCAAAATTCTAGGATGTTCAACTATACTAATCCTCAACCTCTATCTTAGGGTAATGTTCTCCAATCAGGGTTTTTCTAAATCTAGCTTCCTTGGTTTATACTAAAATTCCTCTAATAACAAAAATAATTCCATAACCCAAGTTACCCAAAGTTGGTGCATGTTTACCTAACATTGGCATGATACATGGAATCATGTCTTGAGAGACCGATCATTTTAGTAGCCTTGGAATTACTACATACATTCACAGGTCTCACATTACATCATGAAATAAAAACATCAACAACAGTTTCCCCCTTTTTAAACACACTTATATCCTTAACCTATCCTTACAGGTAAACCATTAAATAATCTTCACATTCTGGGAATAATAAATCATAGAAAGGGGTGAGATCAGATGCCCAGTAAGGATAAAAATATAGTGGAAACATTCAAAAATAATCATAAACATTTAAGGCAATGTATAAGATTAAATAAAATCCATTTAAACCTAAACATCAGCATAATATGGAAAAGATAAAATCCAATAATGCCATTTACTTATTCACATGGATATTATACTAGTTGAATAATCACATACAATGTCAATAGCCACATTCATAATAATTGAATGTATAATTCCAGACTTTATAACCACATAGTCATGGCCTTGTTCCAAGACTAAAAATAAGATTTTGTCAAAGCCTTGTGCAAAGAAACTAGTTTGTCTCATGATATCTACCGATACATCAAGGAGCAATAGTGGGCTGCACCTATCACTTACTATTTTCAATGCATTTTTCATATGAAAAAGGCTTAAACATAACATAAACATTAAAATTAAAACTAGAATACGAAATGTCAATACATTATCCATAAACCATGAATGGAATAAATATAACACATCCACAGTCAAATATATCACAATACCAATGATAAAATATAGATGATTTGTATCATAATAAATCAACCTCAATCAAGAATAACATCCCATAAAGGATGTTGACATAGTTGAAAATGATTAGTAAAAATCTTTTAGAAAAATATCCCTTTTTCATGAAATCAATTAAAAGTCAAATAATTTATAAATGAGGTCAAATAAAATATATTTTTGAATCAAAGTTTCCCATAACTCTTTGATACTTTTTAATGGAATTAACATTTTAAATCATTCATGTCCATATAAATACATCCTTAAAACCATTTTGAAAACATGGTCATTAATGAGAATGGTTTAGAAGAATAAATATTTAAAACATTTTAAAATGATGTTTTATTAAAAAGTCTCTTAAAAATAATCCCATTAAAACTAATTTTTTGAAACATTGACTTGGAAAATAAATATTTCCTAGTAGATACTTATGTAAAAACAACCTCGGATAATAAAGAGATTGTGAAATTAACCCTTACCTTGTAATTTTCATTAGTCGATGGTATGTTAACCACTTGTATAATAGTTAAAACACTGTTATTTAATTATACAAGAACTATATACATAAATATGATATCATATATGATCATATAATATATATTTGTTAATAATATTTTAGTAGTATCATCATTTAGGGTGTCAACTGATTCATTTTTTTTTTCATACGGTAGGTTACGAAAGACATATTTGGTATGGATAAGATATATTTGATTCATATACAGAATGATATTATTTTCTTAAGAATTATTTTTAATCATAAAATGAAAATTATTCAAGAATTATTACAATGGGGAATGAATCTCCTCGTGTTCATGGAGACGGTAATCCATACGTACGCACGAGTGACAATATCATTATATTGCAGTAGAAATCATATGTAATTGGATATTGTATCATATATACAGAATAATTAACATGTTATATTTATTATTTACATCATTTTTACTCCTTTATTATTCCCATCAAAATAATGAAGTGTTTTAATAACAAACTACAACACGATGTGGAGATGGTAATCCGTACGTACGCACGTATGGTGAAATTGTCATTTATTAGATGGATGGAATAATGAATATGGTTGTACAATTTTTATAACAAAATAAAATTATATATAATATACTAGAATTATTATTTTATAATGGAAACAATAAATAAAGAGGTAGTGGAAAAAGAAAAGAACTTGAAAGTGGTGATGAAATATTTACCTCTTCTTTGGGTTCTTCCTTTTGATTTGATCAAAAGGGCTCCATAAGTTGTCTTTATGACCAAAGTAAGGAATCTAGGATTAAAAGGGTACAATTGGGAGGATATGTGGGTAGGGTTTGGCTAACCCAAAAGGCTTTGGAGCTATGAAATTAAGTGAAGGGGAAGGGCCCTTTTATTAGAGAGGTGAGGGATACTTTAGGAAAAGATTGAAATATTATTTTTCAATAAATTAATTTTAGATTTTTAATGGAACAAAAATGAATTATTTATAATCTAAGGTTGGGATATGTTGGAAACCTCTCAACCAATAGGTTTTATAAAGGAATAGGTCATCATATTATCCTTATCATTTAGATTTAACTCTTAGTTAAATAGTTTGACATTTACCATGTCTCTTTATATTTTTATATTATATGGTTAATAATCGTACTATAAGAAGAAATGAGAACCCCATGTGGTTAGTTATTATATATAACTTTATCTAAGTCCTATGGCTGATCTGTATATTTTTAAATATATTATATCAATTAATAATATAATATTTGTTTTGAAAACTCAATTATGTCATATTTGGCACTATTTAGTATTAGATTTTTTTGAAAGTCATAAAAAAATTTCAATTGAAATAAAATTTATTTAACCAACCCTAACATGTAATATTAACCTATAAAATTAGCGCAATTAATCATAAGTTTCAATATACATTTATTTGGATATTTATAATATCAATTATTTTAATATTTCATTAATAAGGTAATTACAACATCATCATTGTGTCATAAATTAATTTAATTATATAATGTCTAAAAATTATAAATAAAATACCATTATGTATAAAATAGATTTATATTTCTAATGAATGTTTATAGTCTAATTAATAATGTGTGTAACCCTGTAGTAAAAATGATTTAGTTATTAAACATTGAATTTAACTCTTTTAACTCTTCCTTAAATAAAATAATAATAAATGTCTTAATCTAATCCTTGTTGACCAAAGAGGATCATATTTTATTCATAATTTTGTTTCTGGTAGAATTATACTTATTCAATCGAATTATGACATGTGTTAGGTTAATTATGATATCATTTTTACCCATTATTACCCTATTTACTTTTAACCGCGGTAAATAAAAGTCAAAAGTTACTATTCAACAAAATTATTTTCATCTTATTGAACCGCATTTTACATACTAAAATTAATTTTTTCTCTTGAACTGATGAAATTCATCTCACAGAAGCGGTAAAATTAAATTTTATGCAAATTTGCAAATGCTCCTAGGAGATGGGTAAAAGACGGTAACAAGTTCGATAAAATTTTTATGTATCGTAATTTATTATTAAATGAATTCAATTAATTAAATTAAACTTATAAAGGTATTATGTATCTATTTTGGAAAAAATTAATTAAAATAAAATAAGTAATTATTTAAATAAAAATATGGTTTTAACCAATAATGTAGTGTTTTTCACTATTCATCAAAACTTAAAAGTTTTCAGAAAAACACCAAAAATTCACCCTAAACTACTTTCGATATTCTGGATTGAAAAATCAAGTTCATTTTGAAAATTAGAATTTATAAAATTCCAAATAGTGAGTATTAATATATATAACGGCTAGTTTGATTGGTCACAGAGTGTTAGAATCTCGAAGTTGCGTACAATGCAAGATACTGCATTATTCAAAGGGAAATGTACCATGTAATATTGGGGTGTTAAATGGTTAACATCATTAAGTAAAATGTGGTTCAATATGATGAAAATAATTGTTGGTGAAAAGTATTTTTTGACTTTTATTTACCACAGTTAAAATGAAATAGGGAAATTAAGGGTAAAAATGAAATTATACTTACCCTAACACATGTCTTAATTCTATAGGATAAGTGTAATTGGACCAAAAACAACCTTAGGAATAAAATATGATCCTCTTTGGTCCAATTGGATTACATTGTGACATTTATTATTATATTGTTTAATGAAGAGTTAAAAGTGTTAAATTCAATGTTTAATAACTAATACATTGTTAATATATTGTTACGCATAAGATAATTTCAAATATAAATATTAATTATAAAGATAAAAAAATTTCCTACATATTGGTATTATATTTTTAAATTTTATAATTTCTATAATTTAATTAATTTATGACACAATGATGATGGTGTAATTACCATATTAGTTGAATATTAAAATAATTGATAATAAAAATATCAAAATAAATGTAAATTGAGACTTATGATAAATTATTCTAATTTATTAGGTTAATATGAAATTTTATGGTTGATTAAATAAATTTTATTCGATGTTATAATGTTTTTATGGCTTTCAAAAAAATCATATACTAAATAGTGTCAAAAATGACATAATTCAGTTGTTAAAACAAATACTATATTATTAATTGAGATAATATTCCTATAAATATAAATATTAGTAAGAGGACTTATATAAGGATATATATATATATTAATAATGAACCACTTTGGGTTCTCTTGTCTTTTTATAGTTATTTTATTAACCATATAATATAAATATACAAAGCGACATGGTAAATGTCAAACTGTTTAACTAAGAGTTTCATCTAAATTATACGGTTAATATGGTGACAAAATCCTATATAAAACTTATTGGTTGAGTGTTTTTTACCCATCCCCACCTTATCCTTGAAATAAATCATTTTGGAGCCATTTTAAATGGAAAATTATTTTATTATAAAATTATATTTCATGATTTTCCTAAGCTTCCCTTCACCCCTCTTATAAATGGGCGCTTCCCCTTATTTAAAAATAAAACCTCCGAATCCATGTGGTTTGGCCAAACCCTTCTCAAATATCCTCCCAATATCCCTCACATTATCCTAGAGTCCTTATATTGAACAGGAATCCAACTTAACTATCCCTTTTGATCAACTCGAAAAGAAACACCCAAAGAAGAGGTGTTAACTCCACCACCCTCTTTCAAGTTCTTTTCTTCTTCCCCTTCCTCTTTATTTTTTTTTATTTTTTTTCATACCAAAATATTAAATCCAAAAACCTTTAAATACTATTATGTTATTATATATATGTTACAACCATATTTGTTATTTTATATATCCTATAAATGACAAAGTCTCCATACGTGTGTATGCACGACTTACCGTCTCCACGTTGTGGTGTAGTTTGTTATTCAAACACTTAATTATTTGGATGGGTATAATAATGAGTATAAACAATGTAAATAATAAATATGACGTCTTAATTATTTGGTATATATGATATACCATCCAATTACAAATGATTTCACCATCAATATAATGATATTATCTCTCGTGCGTACGTACGACTTACCGTCTCCATGATCATGATGAGATTCAATCCCCATCATAACAATTCAATAATAATTATCATTTTATTATTAATTTTTTTTTAAGATCCTAATATCATTCTGGATATGAATCAAATAAATCCTATACATAACAAACATGACTTACATAATAAAACATATAAACAAAAATGAATCAGTTAACAACGAAAATAATGATACTACAGAAATATCATTAAAAGTGCAATATTAGAAGATAATATATGATATCATATTTATGTATTTGGTTCTTGAATAATTTAATAACAATAATTTAAACACTATAAATGAGGTTAACCTACCCAATACTATGGAAAAGTACATGGTAAAGGGTTTCTTATCACACTTTTAATTCTGTGAGATTTCCATTGTTCACAACTTATTTATTGCATGTGGTGTATTGTGTATCTCCATTTGATATATATTATCATTATTCTATTTATATTCATGGTATTATATGATTCATTTGTTGTTTATTATCTTTAGGTTTTATGAATTGATTGATTACAACGTTGTAAGGGGTCTTCATCTCACTTTTATTCCCATGATAATCATGGTATATTTTCCACTATTACCTTTTGTGTGGTGTATATACTGCCAATGATTGTATTGTTTGCGTAATATAAATTAATGTAGCGGTATTTACATCATCATTTGATGATCCATAATTCATGGGGTGTATGTTTCGTAAGTTACCAAATCGGTAAAGGAATATTAAATTTTAATTTCCACTCTTTCAGTTTTATGTAAATATCATTGATTACTTTACTCCAAGCTTATTTGTGAAATCACTATTTATTTACATATTTAGTAATTTCCACTACCATTTTTGTGGATATACATTTGATACACATAGTCACTACATTGATAAATTATATAGTCATCGATATATACTTGATAAGAGTAATTTAAACTCAATTTCTATTCATTGAGTCAAACATCCAAGTCGTTGGTGTTGTTTTTACATGAATATGTGGGAATGTCCTCTAATTGATTTACATTGAATATAAAGTCATATTGAGTGTATTTATATTTTTCACACATAATTATGTCATTGATTTATCTTTAACCTAAGGATACAGTTTTTATAAAGGAATTCATCTCAACATACATTTCATTGAGACTTCTTTGTTGTTATGCGTCAATTAACTTTTATTTGGTGTACATAATGTACTTTGGCATAGTATATCATTAATCCCTTTAGTCTCATGATACTATAAATTTTTTATTACCTCAATTATTTGTATTCATGTTTCAATCATTTGGTTTGAAACTCTAACAAAAATACTATTTTAAATGTTTTAAAAAATTATTCTTCTAACTCTTACTCATTAATCTCCATGATTTATAAATGTTTTTTATGATTTACTTATATGGATATTAAGGTTTTAAAATTAAAATTCCTTTTATAATGTTTCAAAGTTATTTGGGACACTTTTATCCAATAATTTATTTTAAATACCTTCATGAAAAATAGTGAGACTTTTAAATGTTTTCATGAAAAAGGATATTTCTCTCAATGATTTTTACTCATCATTTTCAACTATCTCAACATCCTTTATAAGATATTATTCTTGATCGAGGTTGATTTATTATGATAAAAATAATCCATATTGTATTAAAGGATTTGGGATATGTTCGACTATAGATGTGTTATTTTTATACAATTCATGGTTAATGGTTAATGTATTGACATTTATTATGCTAGTTTTAATGTGAATGTTTATGTTATGTCTCAAACTTTTCATATGAGGAATGCATTGGACTTTTTATGTTATGGATGGAGCCTACTATAGCTCCTCGTTGTATTAGTAGGTCTTAGGTGACAAACTAGTGTCTTGGCATAGGGCCTTGAAAAAATCTTATTTGTAGTCTTGGCCCAAGGTCTTGACTATGTGGTTATGATGTATAAAATTATGCATCCCATCCTTATGAAATTGGCTATTGATATTGCATGTGGTTATTCAAATAGTATAATATCCATGTGAATAAGTATATGGAATTATTTTAATTTATTTTCAATATTATGATGAATTTTAAGTTTAAAAGGGTCTACTTTTAGTCTTATACATTGCCTTAAATATTTATGAATATTTATGAAAGTTTCTTATATATTTTTATCCTTACTGAGAATCTATGCTCTCCCTTTCTTATGTTTTATTTTTTCCAAGATTAAAAGAAGTATATTATGATTAACCTACATGAATACACTAAGGTATATAAGAGTGTTCAATGGGGACCCAATGCTATTGTTTATTTTAATATGTAATGTAAAAATTATGTATTTATCCAGTACTTCCAAAGATACTAAACGAATCAGTCTTTCAAGACATGATTCCTTGTATCATGCCAATTTTATGAAATAATGCACTGATTCTGGGTAACTGTAGTCAGGGTGTTACAAAATACTAAGTTGAAATTTAATGTTTGAGTTTCATTATGGATGCTATAGGTAAGTATCTTATCATGATGGTACATGTTTTGGTAGAAATGATTAAAAATATAAAAAGTAAAGAAAAATCGAAGCTTCCTCCTAGTTGAAGTAGTAGGAAAGATCAGAAATGGAAAAACATGGGTGTACATATAGAAGTAGATAGACCAGCATAGGACAATACTAGTGATTGGAAAATATATAGTTTGAGGAGACACCATATAAGTGCTTATAGTGTGGGGAGACACCAAGGGAGATAGATTAAAGTGGGATTCCACTTAATGGTTTGTCAATTATACATAATTAAATTTATAAAACCGATTTAGTAATGTGATTTATGTTTTTGAGCTAGAAATAAATCACATTATTTGGAAGACATGTCGCAACATGAAACTGGTGAGTTATATTTTAGTCACTTCGGAATCTTGGATGTTCCTTCACTATGAACCAAGGATCACTTCCATAATTGAAAATATCATATAATATAATTGAAAAGAGACATTCTATAAAGATTATAGTGGCCTCATAAGGTAATCACAAATAATTTTAGTTGTCATATAAATTTGGTGACCTCTATCCCACAATGGAGGTATGAACATCAACATGATTAAAGATCAGATGGAATTAAAAGGGTTCAGACCAAAACATATAATCAATTCTATGGAAGGTGTTCGTTTGGATAATTGAAAGGATTTATTTCCTTTAACCTACACATCATTAATCCATGGGAAAATATACTATTTCATAATAGTATAAAAGATATGGTTTAGATTGTGTTGTGATTGTAAGGAAATACAGAAGAATAAAACTGGTTATAAATTGTATATCTTTGTGATGACTTATATTGCACCTTAATATTGAATACCATGTCGGATAATAGATTAAATATTTATGACCAATCCTTACTAAGTGAGGTTGCATTGAGAAGTTTTAGATACCATATTACCTAGATGTTTCAATTGGAAAATAAAATGTAGACTAATAACTAAATATTTTACGCGTTAATTTGAATTAAATCAAAGACGATAGCTACACGAAATTATTTTTGTAAAAGTAGAATAATTATCCAAAATAATTGGAAGGAAAATGAATATCAACACTCATATAAAATGTTATGGTATTTAATATTTATTAATCTGGTTATATTTGTTTTAGAAAAGAGTTCTTAATAGATGAATAATATTTCAATTTTTATTTTTTAGATAAAATGAAAGAAAGATTTTTGGGAATACTTTTTCACGTTTTGTTATAATTTGAGGTTAAAGGATTGATGTTGAAGAAGGAATGGTCTTATTTCAATATCTATATTATATTAAAATGGAAACAAGATATTTATAGTTTAGAATTATCATCATTCGAGAGAAAAGGGTGTTGATGTTGTAATATAGTGTAAGACAATGTTTTAACCATCATATTGAGTCATTTTACTTCTCTTAATTTAATGTAATAATATCATAGTGATGTAAATTACAATGGGTCATCAAATCTTGAGAAATTTTTTAAGTGGAGTCTCATAAAAAATGGAGACATACCCGTATTTCTTTATACTATTAATTAAACCATGAAATTATATAAATGGACCATGATATTTTTTAAAGTAGTATATAGGTATAATGGATGAGGGACTACCCTTGGATCATCAGTGTGAATTTTAAAATCTATTTTTAACTCATATATTGAGTATTTTTATACTCTAGTACACCCTAAAAATTTTATTTTTATGCTCCTTAGATTATCATATAGTGGTGAACTAAGTAAAATACTTATGTGTGTATTATTTAAATTATATATCGATTCTTTATTCAGGATGAGGGGAATAAGAGAGAAAGATATTAAACATGTTCTATTAAAAAGAGAGTAAGATCCCTAATGCCAAAAGTACCAAAAATGAAGTTTTTTTAATTGGTTATCACTATGTATCACCTTCCCCTCTTTGGGTGATTTAGGTCAATATAATCCCAATAATTTGTATCTGATGTGATAGTTTTAATCTTATATTTTAATCTCTATAATTGTTTGTATTTTATGTGTATATCAAATCTATAATGAATCATATATTTTAATGAGTAACTAACTATGATTCTTTGTAGAAATAAATGTGTATTATTCTGTATAAATTTGGTAAAGCGGTGTTGAAGTTTGTTTTCTAATATACTTCTCTAAATATTTATAGTGAACAAATTCTTTATATATTCTAGAGAAGATCATAATAATAATATGTTTTAATTAATTTCATAAAAACACCATCTATGTGCTACTACATTTGATATGTGGAAGACTCTTAAGAAAATTTGTGGGAACTTAGTGTCTAAAATGAAGATTTAAGAAACCACTTTAAGAGGATACGATCTTATACCCAAAGGTAAAATGTGGAAAAATAAGAATAAGACTATTGAGAACAAAATAACTAAAATTGAGGGGATAAAATTTAATTTCATTATTAATTATGACAGTAATATTTTTTTTAATATTTTTTTGATTATTAATTTTCATATCTTCCCTCGGAGATAGATAAATTTTAAAATTCAAGTGATGTTTTGGTGATAACTTTATGTCAATAATCCAGTGAGTGTTCTTATCATAATCAATATATGATCCAGTCCTTGAATAAGAAGGCAGATAAATATGAAATCATTCACTAGGTGGATTTAACATCCATTGAAGATATTTATATGGGGATTAAAAGGTTTACGAAAATGGATATGGACTTGGACTATGACATATTGACCATGGCCTCAAAAAGTAATAGTCAATGTGATATAATCGATGATAAGAAGAGATAGGTAAAAATATTCCATATTGGGAAATTTCTAAATATCACTCTCACTCCCAAGACATAGAGTGAAAATAGGAGAAATTATGAAGTATGATATGGATCAACAATAAAATAATAGGATTCTTAATTAACTTATAATGATATTTTATTTATTGATTTTATGTTAAATCCCGTGAAGGTAAAAGAGAATGTGGAAATTTCTCCCATGGAATCAACATCTAGTGGATTGAAAAAACAAAAAATGGAGTCAAAAAGTAATCAAAAGACTAATTTAAAATTAGAAATAAAAGGTTCTCAATGGAAGGTATATTTAAAATGACTCATTTATGGTAAATTGGGACAATAATGATTATGTGTCTTGAATACCAAGGGATAAATTGAATATGGTAACGCACTGCATCAACATATCAATCATGAAACTATTTGGTGATGTATGTTTTTAAAGGCATATGTTCTTCATGTTCTGAAAAAGGAAATAAGGAAATAACTCATAGCATGTATGATGTTATATAAGTCATAAAGAAATTATTTATTCTTATGACATATAAAGTGTGGTTTTACATAAGAAGTTACGATATAAAATATATGTAATGCTTTGGAATAGAAAAATAAATCTCAATAAAAGGTTCACAAAGTAGATATTACACGACACCATATCGTCCCTCATGGAAATAAATAAAGTAATTATGGAAGATAAAAAAGAAATAGGATGTTGTTTCACCTATGAGGAATAATAAATTTCAATTAAATAAATATATAACATGGATTACTAACTATAAAGTTATTTTTGTTGAAATAAAAGATGATGAATAGTGGGCATGCCTTTGTAGTTTCATAGATAAAACCATTAGGAAAGATGCGAATATTGGTGCAGGAGACCTCCTATGGAAGAGGATGCATGATCTAAGATGTGTCAATGATTCATAAAAAAACTAATGTTGCAGTAATCTCTCTATATAGTTGCAACCGAAGTATATGAAAATAAATTAAACCAAAGATAATATCTTGAAGGAAAGTTGATTGTGTTGTATTAGAAAATTAACCACCAGAAATCATTGAATTAATGTAAGAAATACTAGGTTGGTTCATCAATACCAACCATAATCCTCATCATTGAGTATTATGGAGATAAACCACTACTAATCCATTTTAATATTTCAAACTATTTTGGATGTAGTGCATATTTGATGGAGAGATATCATCCATGGGGATGTATATTATGAGAATTAGATATATATATATATATATATATAATTAGTTAATGGATAGATTAATAAAACATATGAAATAATAATTTATATAGTTATATAATTGGTATTAGACTTATAAACAATTCTCAAGGATAAATCGGACTCAAAAAATTGTGTCAAGATACTACATTGAATTCTAATTCTAAATCTATTTTTTTCATGTTGTAATGATGGAAAATTAACTTATAATGGAATGATATATAGTTGAAGAGTTTTAAATGTTGTATTTTTATGTTCCATTATTTTCAATGAACTATCATAGATTAATAAGTGATAGAAGGACATTTCACATATAGTATATGACAATTGAATGAAATAGAATATATATTATATGATTAAGAAACAATATTCTTATAATACATTTTTATATATTACCATGAGGTATCATCTGGTTATTATCAGCTACCAATATGCTACTGAAAGTAAATTGAATTACCATTATGTATTTTCATTATTTGGAAAATAATCTCAATAATTAGTATTAGTCCAAAACTAATGATTATATGGGGCGTTAGTTATGAGTTCTAAACGGTTTTTTATCCTTATCTGAGAAAATAATATCCCTTAATATAATATTTGATCATGTATATCAACTTTTATTTGAAATTTATCAAAAATTAGCAATATAAAATGATTCAAATTATGGTTTCTCTCACACATTTGTTAGTTATAGGTAATTTAATAATAGTTTTGAGTTTTTATGACTGAGATCCAAAGAATATGTCATGAAAATTGAAATATTTTCAATTTTCTATCATTTATTTAAAAAGTTGGTGTAGAGACCCGTATCGTGACGTGCATTGACATTACATTACATTTGCGGAATACTTAGTACATAACAAAAACACACACACAAGGATCGTAATAGTTTAGTGTCTTTGGAAACTCGGAATATAATCTTCTAATCCTGGTGAAAGATCTTCAACATCTCCCATAAAGATCTTCTTTTTTTTATACGTAAAACCTTTCTTTATATCCTGGGGAAAAGAAAACAGAAAAGTGTGAGCTCAAATGCTCAGTAAGGGTAAACAAAAGAAATATCAATCACATCATATTCATAAGAACATAACATTTTGGAAATCTTAACCTGCAAAAGAGAGCATAATTTCATAACATGGGATAAATCATGGCAGTGAAATGTAATCACAATAATCATAACTTAAAACATCATACTTTGTGGCATTCACACATAATCATAGAGAATCATTTCTTGTTATTCAAGACTCATTGCCAAGACTATCTTAGTGGACAAAGTCCCTTTCTGAATCGAGTAACCCTCGTTTCAGTCATGTTTCACTGAACCGGTATAACTTACCGTTCCAGCCCTGTCTATCTCATGAGATATAAAATCTTTACCCAATGAATTGGAGGGAGATATAGGCCCCACCCATCTTATAATGAATCCTTTCTTATGTGTGCCACATAATCATAAATCATACATCATTGCATAACACATGTAACAAAAATGGGATTCTTGAAACATCATGACATCATAAAACAAATCATATAAGGTAAATGACTTCATAAATATAATTCCCTCACAACATAATCAAATAAATGTAATAATAGGGATAAAAACAGAACCCTTTATTATCTTAGATGGAAAATAATTTTGATAAAACACATGAACCCAAATCTTGAGGAAAATATCCTTTCTTCTTCAAAAACACTTTTCTTTTCTTAACATGTCATACAATTATAAACTAAAAGAAGTTGATTAAAAATAAACTTGAAAACTTGTAAAGGAAGATTCTTGTAAATAATGTTTTAAAAATCCATTCATGCCGTATAAGTTAAAAAAACATTCTTCGTACTTTTGTCGGAAAAGTCAAAAAGTACCTCGTATGAAAAATACGACAAAAGATTCCTTTCATATTCTTTACTAAAAACTCACCGAAGGGTAAAATTGGATATAAACTATTGTAGAAGGATGGAAATAATATTACATATTTAGGGAACATGGATGTGGATGATAAAATACACCCCAGTAATTACCAAAGTAAAAACAATCTCGGATAAAAGTGAGATTGTGATATTTCCCTTACCTTAGGTCCGATTTGCTTCGTATGTGTCCGAACCTCCTGTATAATGATTTAAATAATGTCATTGACTTATTACAGAATCATATTCATTGTTATGATATCATATATGGTTCACTTATGACATTATATTACCTGTTCTTTTGTAAATTCCATGTTAAAGAAGCGTTTTGGGTAAAATCGTTTCATTTATCGTAGGTGTTTTGACTTGTTGTTCTTAACATAATTATTACTTATATCATGATTTACATACTTCCATAATATAAAATATGATTTATATGTCATATATATTCAGTATATATATATATATAATAGATAGATAAATAAAATGAAAAACATCGTTCATGGAGACGGTAGTCCGTACGTACGCATGAACGCTGTTTTCCATTCCTTATTGTCTTGAAATGGAAGTAAGTAGATGACATACATATATATATATATACATAAATCCAGTAGCTTTATAATGTCATATATTTCATTATTATTTCTTATATATACTTTATAATCATTCTTAAATGGTTAACATGGAGAATGAATCTCATCGCGTCGTGGAGACGGTAATCCGTACGTACGCACGAGCGATGATATCATTTCCATAAATATTGAATTGAATTGGAGTGGATTATACAATATATCAGAATCAATATGATATTGTAATAACTATGTATAGTTATTATTTACACCATTATACCCATCCATGTAAGGTGGTGGTGGAAAATAGATTACACCACGGGGTGGAGACGGTATTCCGTACGTACGCACGCGCGGTGATTTATTTTTCCGTAGGATGGATAGATAGTGAAATAGGGTTGTTTCATACTTATAATAAAATATCAGTATATGATTGATACTGATGTTATTACTTCATAATGAAACAACCTAAGAAGAAGAAGTGGAAGAAGAAATAAAGATGAAAGAATTGGTAACGGTAATTACCTCTTCTTTGAAGCGCCTCTTTGAGACCTCCTCTTAGGGCACTAAAATTGGTCTTTGAGGAAGACCAGAACCTATAGGATGTTTCTAGGGAAGTGGAGAAGATATTTTGGCAGGGGTTGGCCGAGCTTGAGTGCTCAAATTGGTGTGAGGAGGAGGGGGAGGTGGTATCCTTTTATAAGGGAGGAGAGGGGCACCTTAGGAATATCTCAAAATATTATTTTATATTAAAGTAAAAATCGGTTTATAATGGTTCCAAAGGGTCTTATTTCGAAGCTAAAGTGGGGATGGGTCGAAATCCTATCATCCAATAGGATTTATACATGTTTAGGGTATTATTTTAACCATATCAATTAGATTTAACTCTAAGTTAAATAATTTAACCTTTACCGTGTCTTTTTGTTTTCTTTCACTATATGGTTAATACACTTACTATAACATGCCAAAAGAACCCCAAATTGTATATTATTAATAAATATATCCTTATCTAAGTCATTTGGTCGAACCTTAGATTTTTAGGAATAAAATAACAATTAATAATGTAATATTTGATTTAAAAACTATTTTGTGTCAATTTTGACACTATTTGATATATGATTTTTGTGAAAGTCATAACAGAATTATATGTTCAAACCAAGTTGATTAAATCAACACTAATATATCATAGTAACCTAGAAAATTAGTGGAATTCATATGAAGTCTTAAATTACAATTATTTTGGTATTTATAATATCAATTATGTCAATATTTCATTAATAAGATAATTACTGCATCATCTTTGTGTCATGAATAAATTAAATTATTTGATGTCTAAAAATTACAAATAAAATACCATCATGTAGGAAATCGTTTTAGATTTCTAATGAATATTTAAAATCGAATTTATCTTATGTACAACCCTATATTAAAAATGTTTTAGTAAATATACTTTGATTTTACCTCTTTTAACTCTTCTTTGAATTAAATAATAATAAATGTCCTAATCTAATCCACGTGGGCCTAAATGATAATATTTTACACTTAAGGTTGTTTTTGGTCGAGGTACACTTGTCCAATAGAATTAGGACATGTGTTAGGGTAATATTAATATCATTCTTACCATTAATTACCCTATTTACTTTTAACCGTGGTAAATAAAAGTAAAAAGTTACTATTCACCAAAAATTATTTTAATCTCATTGAACCACATTTTACTTACTGACATCAACCGTGTCTCTTGGATTTTTGAAATTCCATTCACAGAAGCGGTAAAATTATGTTTTATGAAAAATTCAATTTTTTAACTACCACTTAGTAGTTTCACTATTCATCAAAAATTGATGTTTTTTAGAACAATGCCAAAATTTCATCCTAAGCTATATTTCATATTCCGAATTCAAAAATGAAGTTTATTTTACCAAATTCATAACATAGACGTTTCATTAATTAATTTTATAATTAAATCCGCTGTTAAAACAAATAGCGTGTTTTTATGAAACAATATCTATCAAAAGATTGACACTTGATTATGTCTGGTTTAAATGTGAAATTACATTCAATGACCAAAATTGTATTAAATTGTAAAAATATATTCTAAATATACTTTAAAACCACTCAAATTAATAATTTATCACTATTAATTATTTCGATTAAAAAAGTTGTTTTTAATTATAATTTAGTAATTTTCACTATTCATCAGAATATGAAAGTTATCCGAAAAGTACCAAAATTTCACCTTAGGCTAAATTCGATACTCCGAATCCAAAAATGAAGTCCATTTTGAGAGCTAAAATTTATAAAATTTAAAAAGTGGTTATTACTATTCATAACAGCTAGTTTTAATAATATTTTAATAGCATATCGTTGTTTCTTGAAACTCAGTATTGAGTACTACACACGCTATCAAGGAAGGTTCTGATTGCGTGTAATGCAAGGCAATTCAAAGATGCGTGTTGTGCAAGCTCCTTTTGGTGTAGCGTACAACACAAGACATTAATAAAATTAAAAAGAATATTTTTCATAAAATCTCGGGCTGTTACATTCTACCCCCCTTAAAATGAATATCGCCCTCGAAATTCGTCGGGGTTATAAATGGTTTACTATTCAAACTTTTCTTTAATAGAAACCCACATCGTAAAAAGGAATATCAAAACCAATATTTAAAAACAAAAGTATGAAACGTAACGGTTACCCAAATAAACTAATCACTGGGTTTCCACATAGATGAAAATATGGATATGGAAGAGAAATCTAACCATCATGTTCTGATGGAGAGTGGTAGAGAACATGGCTATGGAAAAGTCAGCAATCACAAAGCCATAAATTTGTGATGATCTAAGGTACCATCTGATTCATCAGATATAAGATCACTAGGACAACATTTTTGGTTTTCAAGATCGTTTCCCTAAAGTTAAAGAATTTGAATTAGAATAAATACTTACTTTATTTTGGTACAATCTCACTATTGTTCGTGCCTTTAACAATTTCCACTTCATCTCTTAAATAAATGAAGTTGAATATGTTATTCGTGAAGTGTTAGCAGATCATGTGATAGAATGACAGGTCATTCCATCTGTCTCGAACAAAAGGTTAGCAAAATTATATACATAAGTCGATCTATAGTGAGATTAATCATATATGGTTCCTAAAATGGACTTTATACTTCACATATCATACTGATTAATATAATAAAACTAGTTTCTACTAAACAGGGACTTCTTGTAGGTCAGTGGTAGGCGATAAAGGCCAGTCACACTTCGGTTGTGGGTTCGATTCCCACAGCCTTGTCCGAAGTGATGGGCTGTCGCCCGTCCTGCAGGTTGTCCTTTTTCTAAAACTACATTACTATAACATCCCATCAATAATATCGAAAAAAAACTTCTATCCTTAAACAATACTCACTTATGTCCAACATAATCCATTTCAATCTTTAGGCTTATCCATAATACTGCAGTCCACTCTCATAACATAGTGAAAATGATTACCAGAGATTTAATACCATCGTTGATCCCCATATATCATAAGATATGTTTTGTTCGTCACATTCCAAACATCCAAAGTCCTTAATCATGTATTCTCTTGAATACCTTAGTGAAAACATGAATGTAGTTAAAAGTTAACACTTTCCACATACCAAAATCCTCAAAATTCTATATACTCAAACCATGATATCACTTAGTCCTTATATCAATCATGAGCTCATGAATACTTTCAAACATTTCATTTTCTCCTTATCCCTTCATTATGCGCATATCACCTACTTTCCAAAATATCTGAATCACTTTTCATGGTTATCGGTACCTTAAAATTATTGAAAACTACAATAGACCAATACATAAATTTTCCAATACAGCATAAAAGTACCTCAACAATATTATTCTTGAATACCAATACATAAACACTTCAGTCCATCCACTTCAATGATTGTCCTGGAATAATTCCTCCCTTGATTTAGAAGTAACTTTTTAGGTCAGGGCATTGAGTTGGGTAATGCCCATGTTCTCCACAAATAAGACATTGAACTCCATAACAGTCTGTCACTCTATGACCCTTTTCTCCACACAGATAACATCAGTCCCTCCATTTGAGGTATTCCTCAAGGTTCTTCTTCCCTTCTTTAGAAATCTCAATCTTCCTTTCTTTATGCTCCTCAACATGCGAACATGCATAATAGTCTATCTTCCTCTTCTTTGATGAATTAGGCATACCACTAAATTTCACCTTGTTAATCATATATCGCGATGACTGATTCGGCATAATCACAATATCTTTCTCTCTAGGCATTACACAATTTTGTTGCTCACAGTCAGCAATTTGCCCATTGGATTCAATGTTAACCGAATTCCTTCTGGTTCCCTCCATTAACTAAAACACAAAAATAATTCTGTGAGAGGAAAAAATCATGCTATAGAAAACAACATAGTAAAGGGTAAGTACCCTCAATATCTAACATCTTAGGTTAAATTCTAAGATCGTTAGCGTAATTCTAGGACTATAACCTATATTTATACTTAACCTTAGGGACATCCCTAGACATACCGTAGAAATATCTCTAGGGATCTCACTAACGTTTTCGCATCCTAGTTTCCAAAGGTTGACTAAACCTTTCCTCTGATACCAACTGTAGAGAACCGTATCTTGACGTACATTGACATTACATTACATTTGCGGAATACTTAGTACATAACAAAAACACACACACAAGGATCGTAATAGTTTAGTGTCTTTGAAAACTCGGAATATAATCTTCTAATCCTAGTGAAAGATCTTCAACATCTCCCATAAAGATCTTCTTCTTTTTTATACCTAAAACCTTTCTTTATATCTTGGGGAAAAGAAAACATAAAAGGGTGAGCTCAAATGCTCAGTAACGGTAAACAAAAGAAATATCAATCACATCATATTCATAAGAACATAACATTTTGGAAATCTTAACCTGCAAAAGAGAGCATAATTTCATAACATGGGATAAATCATGGCCGTGAAATGTAATCACAATAATCATAAATTAAAACATGAAACTTTGTGGCATTCACACATAATCATAGAGAATCATTTCTTGTTAGTCAATACTCATTGCCAAGACTATCTTAGTGGACAAAGTCCCTTTCTGAATCGAGTAACCCTCGTTTCAGTCCTGTTTCAATGAACCGGTATAACCTACCGTTCCAGCCCTGTCTATCTCATGAGATATAAAATCTTTACCCAATGCATTGAAGGGAGATATATGTCCCACCCATCTTATAATGAATCCTTTCTTATGTGTGCCACATAATCATAAATCATACATCATCGCATAACACATGTAACAAAAATGGGATTCTTGAAACATCATGACATCAAAAAAAAATCATATAAGGTAAATGACATCATAAAAAAACTTCCCTCACAACATAATCAAATCAATGTAATAATATGGATAAAAACAGAATCCTTTATTATCTTAGATGGAAAATAATTTTGATAAAACACTTGAACTCCATTCTTGAGGAAAATATCCTTTCTTCTTCATAAACACTTTTCTTTTCTTAACATGTCATACAATTATAAACTAAAAGAATTTGATTAAAAATAAACATGAAAACTTGTAAAGGAAGCTTCTTGTAAATAATGTTTTAAAAATCCATTCATGCCGTATAAGTTAAAAAAAACATTCTTCGTACTTTTGTCGGAAAAGTCAAAAAGTACCTCGTACGAAAAAAACGACAAAAGATTCCTTTCATATTCTTTACTAAAAACTCACCGAAGGGTAAAATTGGATATAAACAATTTTAGGTGGATGGAAATAATATTACATATTGAGGGAACATGGATGTGGATGATAAAATACACCCCAGTAATTACCAAAGTAAAAACAATCTCGGATAAAAGTGAGATTGTGATATTTCCCTTACCTTAGGTCTGATTTGCTTCGTATGTGTCCGAACCTCCTGTATAATGATTTAAATAATGTCATTGACTTATTACAGAATCATATTCATTGTTATGATATCATATATGGTCCACTTATGACATTATATTACCCGTTGTTTTGTAAATTCCATGATAAAGAAGCGTTTTGGGAAAAATCGTTTCATTTATCGTAGGTGTTTTGACTTGTTGTTCTTGACATCATTATTACTTATATAATGATTTACTTACTTCCAGAATATAAAATATGATTTATATATCATATATATTCAGTATATATATATATATAATAGATAGATAAATAAAATGAAAAACACCGTTCATGGAGACGGTAGTCCGTACGTATGCATGAACGCTGTTTTCCTTTCCTTATTGTCTTGAAATGGAAGTAAGTAGATGACATACATATATATATATATACATAAATCCAGTAGCTTTATAATGTCATATATTTCATTATTATTTCATATATATACTTTATAATCATTCTTAAATGGTTAACATGGAGAATGAATCTCATCGCGTCGTGGAGACGGTAGTCCGTACGTACGCACGAGCGATGATATCATTTACATAAATATTGAATTGAATTAGAGTGGATTATAAAATATATCAGAATCAATATGATGTTGTAATAACTATGTATAGTTATTATTTACACCATTATACCCATCCATGTAAGGTGGTTGTGGAAAATAGATTACACCACGGCGTGGAGACGGTATTCCGTACGTACGCACGCGCGGTGATATCTTTTTCCGTAAGATGGATAGATGCTGAAATAGGGTTGTTTCATACTTATAATAACATATCAGTATATTAGTGATACTGATGTTATTACTTCATAATGAAAAAACCTAAGAAGAACAAGTGGAAGAAGAAATAAAGATGAAAGAATTGGTAACGGTAATTACCTCTTCTTTAAAGCGCCTCTTTGAGACCTCCTCTTAGGGCACTAAAATTGGTCTTTGAGGAAGACCAGAACCTCTAAGATGTTGCTAGGGAAGTGGAGAAGAGATTTTGGCAGGGGTTGGCCGAGCTTGAGTGCTCAAATTGGTGTGAGGAGGAGGGGGAGGAGGTATCCTTTTATAAGGGAGGAGAGGGGCACCTTAGGAATATCTCAAAATATTATTTTATATTAAAGTCAAAATCGGTTTATAATGGTTCAAAAGGGTATTATTTTGAATCTAAACTGGGGATGGTTCTAAATAATATCATCCAATAGGATTTATACAAGTTTAGGGTATTATTTTAACCTTATCAATTAGATTTATCTTTAAGTTAAATAATTTAACTTTTACCGTGTCTTTTTGTTTTCTTTCACTATATGGTTAATACACTTACTATAACATGACAAACGAACCCCAAATTGTATATTATTAATACATATATCCTAATCTAAGTCATTTGGCCGAACCTTAGATTTTTAGGAATAAAATAACAATTAATAATATAATATTTGATTTAAAAACTATTTTGTGTCAATTTTGACACTATTTGATATATGATTTTTGTGAAAGTCATAACATAATTATATGTTCAAACCATGTTGATTAAATCAACACTAATATATCATAGTAACCTAGAAAATTAGTTTAATTCATAAGAAGTCTTAAATTACAATTATTTTGGTATTTATAATATCAATTATGTCAATATTTCATTAATAAGATAATTACTGCATCATCTTTGTGTCATGAATAAATTAAATTATTTGATGTCTAAAAATTACAAATAAAATACCATCATGTAGGAAATCGTTTTATATTTCTAATGAATATTTACAATCGAATTTATCTTAGGTACAACCCTATATCAAAAATGTTTTAGTAAATATACTTTGATTTTAACTCTTTTAACTATTCTTTGAATTAAATAATAATAAATGTCCTAATCTAATCCAAGTGGGCCTAAATGATAATATTTTACACTTAAGGTTGTTTTTGGTCGAGGTACACTTGTCCAATAGAATAAGGACATGTTTTAGGGTAATATTAATATCATTCTTACCCTTAATTACCCTATTTACTTTTAACCGTGGTAAATAAAAGTAAAAAGTTACTATTCACCAAAAATTATTTTCATCTCATTGAACCACATTTTACTTACTGACATCAACCGTGTCTCTCGGATTTTTGAAATTCCATTCACAGAAGCGGTAAAATTAAGTTTTATGAAAAATTCAGTTTTTTAACTACCACTTAGTAGTTTCACTATTCATCAAAAATTGATGTTTTTTAGAACAATGCCAAAATTTCATCCTAAGCTATATTTCATATTCCGAATTCAAAAATTAGGTCTATTTTACCAAATTAATAACATAGAAGTTTCATTAATTAATTTTATAATTAAATCCCGCTGTTAAAACAAATAGCGTGTTTTTAAGAAACAATATCTATCAAAAGATTGACACTTGATTATGTCTGGTTTAAATGTGAAATTACATTCAATGACCAACATTGTATTAAATTGTAAAAATCTATTCTAAATATACTTTAAAACCACTAAAATTAATAATTTATCACTATTAATTATTTCGATTAAAAAAGTTGTTTTTAATTATAATTTAGTAATTTTCACTATTCATCAGAATATGAAAGTTATCCGAAAAGTACCAAAATTTCACCTTAGGCTAAATTCGATACTCCGAATCCAAAAATGAAGTCCATTTTGAGAGCTAAAATTTATAAAATTTAAACAGTGGTTTTTACTATTCATAACGGCTAGTTTTAATAATATTTTAATAGCATATCGTTGTTTCGTGAAACTCAGTATTGCGTACTACACACGCTATCGAGGAAGGTTGCAATTGCATGTAATGCAAGGCAAGTCAAAGATGTGTGTTGTGCAAGCTCCTTTTGGTGTAGCGTACAACACAAGACATTAATAAAATTAAAAGGAATATTTTTCATAAAATCTCGGGTTGTTACAGTTGGTGTCAATGGTAACCAAATATTTTTATCTTAAACACTTGTTTCCTACTCTAATCTCTATCTCAGAAGGCTTAGAGTATTTTTCAATGAGTCAATTACATGTGTTAAATTAACTCAATAAATATCATTAAAGTAACATGTATCTATAAAGGATTAAGTGGTTCAAATAAGTAAAGATTAAAAATTGTAGATTATTTTCTGTATGTATTGATTGATAGAGAAAAAATCTTAAGACCATTGTGGAAATATAAGGAAATAAAATAATTTGAAGGTAAATTTTTCAAATAGTTTTTTGATCCAAGATGTTTTAAATGTAATATAGTGGTGGCATATAGGATAATAAGAAGTTTATAATAATAGGAAAAAATATATATCTTATCTATATATTAAAAGAATAATCATTCCCCCTTTGCAATCATGTCAAAATTATTGAAAAACAAGATAATGGTTTGGTAAATGATTATTGGATTACTCTTTTGGAGTTCAGAAAAATATCGGGAGTGAGCTTAAATGGAAATCTAGAAATACCATTTGAAACTACTTTTAGTAAATTGGTATTTAAGATATTGAAAGGTTTGTATTTTGATAAAATGAGGGATTCATTAAGGAATTAAAAATGAATAATGTTCAAACATTATAGGTAATTGATGAATGATGGATTCAAGAAATTATTGAAAAAAAATTTTAAATGCGGATAATATTTGTGATAAATGAGTTCGGTTTTTTGTATCCCAAAAGATTATATTTGGCCAAAATTTTCACATAGATACTTTATTGGATAGATGCCAACAAGAACATTTGATATGTCTATATATTATAGTCATGGCATGGAAGGTAATGAGCATTCATTCAAAAAAATGTTGAATGTACATGATATTGAGTTTCAGAAGATTATGATAATGATTCAAAGAATGCTAAGTTCAAATAGAGTGGATGAGTTTCATTTTTTGAGGCCACTGTCAGACACCACATCATTGTGATATT
Organism: Viscum album; assembly: GCA_963277665.1. NCBI lineage: Eukaryota > Viridiplantae > Streptophyta > Magnoliopsida > Santalales > Viscaceae > Viscum > Viscum album. The sequence continues at coordinate 139,639,551 of OY728131.1, forward strand.
TTCCCTACCATAATTCTGGTTAGAATTCATAAAAATATAGGAAAGAAATAACCATTAGAGTAGCTGGATAATATAATTATTAACTGAGCACAACAATTGCACAACATGTGTGTTGATAGATGATGCGACAAGACAAAATGGGATTTCTCATGTCAAGAAGAAAAGATATAGAATAAGGAGGAACCATGGAAGTTTTCAAATTGTGGGGAAGCATCATTGGTGATCAACAAATGTAGATTTTCATATAATTGGTCAAAATGTTTATATCATTCAACAGTTGAAATATATGTCACATTTTGGTTTATACGATAGTGATATAAATGACTTGTATATCATTGAATACATTCCATAATAAAAATTTGGATAGTTACATTTTTGTCTCGCTAGAATTTTGGAGATTCCTATATAATTGTTAACTACTCAAATAATAATTTAATATATGAATGAATATTATTGGAAATGACCAAATTATAGATTTTATAGTCATTACATGAATGGTATTGGGAATATTTTCAATGGCTCTAAAATATTGAAGACCTCTAGGCCATAAAAGTGTTTTGCACTATAATTGCATTAAGGAACAATGAGAAATATAGAAGAAAACATTATAGCATATTATCTACATAATAAAGAGTTTAAATTTGAATTATTGAAAGTATTATTTTTTGTTGAACCTTCAGGTCATTGTGCTATGGAACAATATACCACATTACATTAGTATACGATATTTTAAGCAGGTTGTGTTGTAATTACAATAAATTAAAGAGGATGAAAATTGTCTTGAAAATGTGGGTCTATGTATTGAATAAGGCCACACCATAGTATACAATATCACACAATAGAATATATGAAATATTGAAGACTAATGAACAATCAGTGAGGTTGTTTCTTGAAGATTCATTTTCAAGAGTATCGAGAATTGTTTATTATAAATTAAAAATGTGAGTAATCGATTAAGATATTAGTTAATAATTTATATTATATAAAACATAAAATCCACATTAAATTAATGTGGTACACTATTAATTATTTCCATATATGATGAGAAGTTAAATTAATACCAACCCTTAAATCAAATTGGATGGTCGTAAGGATTTGTAAAACTAGTTACATAATTTTCTTGGAGATTGTTTAAACAGAAGGATTATATTTCATATTATATTTTTTTAGAGAAAAATGAGGATACATACAAGATAATTTTATTTTTATATCTATTATAATACAAGAGTAATGACTTAAGGTGGGATAAGGAAGAGTCACATTGCAATATCTAGATTGAAGAATGAAGGAAACATGATAATTCCAATTTTGAAATCTCGTTATCTTTGATAATAGTAGAATACTACTCTAATATTGTGGGATAAAAAGGTTAAACCTTCATGTTGTGGAATTTATATAAACTAGTTTTGAATAAATGGAAGTGTAATAAAATGAGAAATAATGAAGCATTAAATTTGGAGCAATGAAGAAATTGGAGTCCCATTCTGAATGGATGAAGATCAACATTTTCTCAATCAAATAAATAAAACATGAAAGCCTATAAACTATCCAATACATGTCTTATAGAAGTTAACAAGTAGAAAAGAATATTTTGTTCCCCAATATCAATAGTGAACCTTTATAAATATATTTTTAATGTATATAGTGAGTAGTTTTATATTCTTGTACAATTCCAGACATTGTATCTAGGCTCCTTGGACTGGCCCTAAGTGGTGAAGCAAGTAAAATCCTTTTGTTTGAATTCTTTAATTTTTCAATCAGTCTTAAATTCTGTGTGAGGGCTATAATAAAATTAGAGAAACAAATCAACCTAATAAAACAAGAACAAGATATATAATACTAAAATGATAAACCGAACTCAATTAATTGACTATCACCCTAATTCATACACCCCCACCTCAAGTTTCTTTGGGTCGATATAGTCATAATAAGTTCTATAATAGTATAAAAGTTAGGAATTGTAGTTCAATGTCAATATATTGTTGTGTATTTCAATCTATTATGTAGTTTTAAATGATAAAAAACATATATTAGTGTTTTTAATATTTTTATTTCATGAATTTTAGTTGTTTTATTTTATATGATTTATCAAGGTAGTTTTAGACCAATTCAAGGACTCAAAAGAATCGCAAGCATCATATTTGGTGGTTCCAACCAGCAAGAAGCACCAGATAGTTGGTGGGACACTCCATCTACCCGACTGTGTTTTGAAAAAATAATGGGTCTATCTAGGTGCCACAATCAGGATGGTGGAACCTACCGGCTTCCCGGTAGAACCTAGATAGAATCAACAATTTATTCATTTTTTTGGGTATTTCTCACCTTAATTATTATTAAAACAACTCTAGATAACCATTAGTGGATATAAAACCCTCTTAGTCACCCTGAAGGATATAAATACACACCAATTATTCCTGGAAGGAAATGGTTGATTGTATAATTTCTCTTAAGCTCATTGGGATTCGTTTTCTCATTCTCAAATATATATTACTCTCTTATCTCACTTTCACCCATTATTTTCTTGGTTTAATCTTGTTGACAGAGATAGATTGCTCTTTATTGTGGTTGCATATATAAATAATTTTTTCTTATTTTTTTATTTCTTATACTTAATGAAATGGTGTATTTGGTTCTTTATTGACCTTAAAATAAGGGTAGATTTGGTTTTCTTGGTATAACCACAAAAAACCATGGATATTACTTATTTTAATGGTTTTCATACTATAAAAATTGAAAATAAGTGTTTAGGTTTTTTATTATATCTATTGAAAAGATAGTTTTAATCTAAATACTCTCATGGATTCTTAATGGGTGGAAATATTGGAACCTTACATTAGTGATTGTCAAACTTCATTATCAAATTATCTTATAATATTTATTTAAATTTCTGATATGCTACCTTATTAGTTTAATCACATTATCTTAAAATTTTAGATATTCCACTAACTCATTTTATTATGCGATTTTTTTTATAATTTTCAATATCAATAATAATTATTCTTAAAAATATTTTTTTATTTATATAAAAAAATATATTTATAAAAAATTTTAAAATAAAAATTTACCCCCCCCCCCACCCTCTCATTCTTTACTCTGGAAAATAATTAGTATCAAAGGGTACCTTGATTTCAAAAACATAACTGATGTTAACAAACAATAAAATAATTCTGGAATATTCCTACAGTGTATAGGGTGATGCATATGGCCAATCTATAAAAAGAGCCCCTTATATTGATGGAACTGACTATGGTTTTTAAAAAAATAGAATTTCTAATTTTTTTAGAAGCGAAGGATATCCCATTTAGTGAATTATTATAGAAATATATACCCCCACTCAAGGAATAGAAGAAAAATATACTATTGATGGTATATAGTTATTTGATCTTGACAAGAAAGTAGTGAATGATCTACAATGTGGGTTAGATAGAAATAAATTTAATAGAGTTTCTATCTGAAAGTCTTATTAATAAATTTGGAAATTATTATAGGGAATCCACGAGTGTACTAATAATTTTAAGGATGTCAGAATTGAAATTTATCATCAATATTATGAAATATTTAGTATTAATCCTAACTTGACTATAAATGAAATTTTTACTTGAATAAATGATATTTATAATGGAATAAATTCTTTAGGTGGTGTACTTTCAATATAAATTTTGGTAAATATGATCATTTCGGTCTAGAATAGTTCTTGTGAACCTAAAGTGAAAGAAAATAATAATTTAAGGATATAATGAACATTCTTGTTTAAGATATAATAGTTTCTCTCCATACCTATGAGATAAAAATGAAAAATAGTCTAAGGTAGAATCCCCAAGTACCCCATGGTTAACATTGAGGTAAACCAAGAGGTGAATTATTCTACTTTATTTTACTCTAATAGCCACCAAAATTATTAATATTTATTATATGCAAGTGATAAACTTCAAGAAGTATTTTTTAAACTTACCTCAAAGTTAAAAGAGGTTAAAAATAAGAATATTTTAGTTATTAGTTGAAATGATTCTCTCTCTAAATAAAATTAGAAATTAAAGAAGAAAATGAAAAAAAATTATTTCAAATTATGTTGCAAATAAAATAATAGGATTTGAGTTTTTGTTAAATAAAAATTATGAGTTGATGAATGAATTAGATAAATATAAAGGTAAAATAGTTTTTCCAAAGGATCTTCCCTATATTGAGAAATTGGTAAATATAATAAAAGAGCAAAAAAGTGATCTTTTGAAAGTCACAAAAGGATATTGAAAGTTGAATTTGAATTTGTGTTCCCAATGGAATATGAAAGGAACATATGGTTTTTGTTCATAATATAATTATAGTGAATTAAAAAATGATATAACTTTTGTAAAAAAGTTCTCCAAATATAAATTTCACAATTATTTATTGAAAACCATGCATCTCATTTAGGAATGTGATTTTAAAAATTCCATGAATGTATGTCCTAGATCCATTAAGTTTTCCTCTAATGTTTATTTTATGAAAAAATAATAAAAATAATTTTGGGTTCTAAAATCGATGTTATGTAACATTTATGGGCCTAAAATTTAGGTTCCAAAATCTTTAATCTAAAAATTTGTTTAAAGGAAAACTCCTCACGACAAATTATTATGGAGATTAATTGTACAAGGATATAGGGTTATCAAACAATATAGTAAGGGACAATACCAAATTCAACATCATTGAGGAGATTTATGGTGGGTATGTCACCTTTGGGGACCAATCAAGGGGTATAATATCTGGTATTTGTATACTGGACTTTTCAAAATCATAATTTATTTAATATATTTTATATGTTAAGGTTTTAATCATTATTTACATAAAATTATTCAATTATGTGATAGTGATTCATGGATATTTCGTAGAGGCATTTAATATTGTAACACACACTCACTAGTGAAACATTACTAGAAACATCTTGTATAACATTTACAAGAAATCATTTAAAATGACATTTTATGTTAACCATGCCATATTGGTTGGAAATACTAGTCATTATTTAAATATAAAAATGAATTGTAAACCTATAAATAATTATAACTTATACAACTAGATAGTTTTTTACCAACCAAATTAGCCGTTATATGAGATATATCTTTCGCATTTCTAATTGTCGATGATTATAAGATATTTACTTCGGTTTATTTCTTGGAAGATAAAAGTAAAGATTCTAACATAATCATTAAATATTCCAAGAAGGTTCAAAATGAAAACGGTATAATATCATTTCTCTTTGGATTTATAATTTGGAATAGTTAAAAAATAAGGATTTTAAAATTTTTATGGATCAAATAGTTATTAGCATTATTCTTCTATTCCTAGAACTCCTCAAAACAATGGGAATGTTGAAAGATAGAATTATACTTTCTAGGAATTTTCTATAAGTCTCCAAAATGAATTTAAACTCCATAAATATTTTCATATCAAGGTTTTTAATATTTAAACCATTAATATTAAACTTGTTCAGTAAAACTCATTATTAGAGTATTCATATGAGGTATAGAAAAATAAATTACCTATGGTTTGTTATTTTATTGTGTTTGTCTGAAAAGGATTTATTCCTAAAACCAAAGATAATATTTATAAATTTTTTCCCAAATCAAAAATATATATATCATTATTTTGTATTCCAAATTAAGTAAGGATTACTAGGATTTCAATAAAAGGATCAAAAATAATGAAGAGTCAATATACATCTAATTTTTTGGGAACATTCCCAACCATCATCCTTGTATTTATTATATTGAGTAAGACCTTAAAAATTAGACCATAAGAGATCATAAATAATCGATGGAAATTTAATTTTAAAAAGAACCTATTCAATTAAAAAAATGTATGGGTTAAATCTAGTGATCTCCCACTTAAAAAGGTAATTGGTGATTTCTAAGATGGTACACATACTGAGATGTTAGTTTTAAATGAAGTGGAAACCCATTATTTTGATTCACAACTAGATCCTAAAAAACTTGATGATTACATTACTGATGAAAATTGTATTCTTTACATATAAGTTGAATAAAATAAATTTACTCGAAATAATGTTTTTACTCTTCTGGAAAGACCAGATTATCATCCTATTATTTGCACAAAATAGATTAGTATAAATAAATTATATGGGGATTTTAAAATAAAAAAATTCATCTTTAATCCAATGAACATACAGTGTTAATTATTTTAGGTATATAAATTCTACTTTAAAATAATGAAATACTTATGTTTTTTTAAAAAAAAAATTAAATGTTTTTTTACAATATTGGTTTTATCTTTTCAGATAAATGATAGTATTCTATCTCTCAAAAGAACATTATTTGTGGTATTAAAAAATATCAAAAATCATTTTATTAGGTATAATTTTGTGATATAAATTTTTTATTCATTATTCTTGATCATATCAATAATATCAATTTAGAAATGTTAATTGATTGAGAAGTTATTATATCTCCCATGTATTGGTATAATTATGAATTTATAACATTAAGTGGGATAAAGCCTTGATAGAATGGAAGGTATTCATTATATATTTTTTCAAAATAATAAATTATTCATATATATTTTACATTGATCGACTAATATAAAAAAATTATTAGATTACTATTTTTTTAGACACTACAAAGAGAGATGAAAATATTGACATTTAGTATTCAAAATAATATTTTTTCAAATTAAATCACATTTTATTTATTAAAACATAGAACATGGTCTTAAAAATATTGGTTTTGTTTTATTATGAAATACTTAAATTCATCATTGTAATATTTATTAATACTACATTATTCCTACCATTTTGTAAGTGTTTTTGTCATCAAATTGTGGGATAATGTTTTATATTTATCTTTCTTATGTAATTTTGATTAATCAAAAACCCGCATATGTGTTTCTAAAAATATTTTTCCATGAATTTTAGTGGTTATATTTTAGATCATTTTATCATGTAATTATTGAACTAATTCAAAGCATCAAATTTTTTACAATCAATATTTATAATGGTTCCAACTAGTAGGAACTATCAGCTACCTAGTAGGGTATAAATTGATGGATAGTTTTTCCTAGATAGAACAAACATTATATGCAGGTGCCATTTAGAAATTGGTGGACCACACAGGTGACTCAATGGTGTTTAGACAGAACCATGGTTTAATTAAGGCACCTCTGGCTAGTTGGTGGCACCGTTCAGATCCTGGATGGCCCTTAGACATACTCAAAAATATATCTAATAGAGTTGGTCATGATAACTTTAATTCACATCGAAATGGATCTATTCAACCATAATAGTCTCTAAAACCCTATTAGACCCTCTATAGGCAATAAATACACCCCCAATTATTCTAGGAAGTTAATGGTTACTTGAAGAATCACTCTTAGATCATTTTTAATTATTTTATTATTCCTAGTACACTCTTAATCTCTGCTATCTCTTTCAACCATTCTTTTTATGGTGTAATCAGGTTGCTGATGAGATATTGAAATTAATTGGACAAACATAGATAAAGACTATTTTTCCCTTCTGGTTCTTGCGTTTCATTAAAGAAATGGTGGCTTTGGTTCTTATTTGTACATAAGGAAATGGTATATTGTTTTTTCATAGTATAACCACTATAAACAAATGAACTTACTTATTTTAATGAGTTCCTTGCATGAACCACAATATATCAAGAATTTAGATTCATGATAAAACCATTGAAAATAAATTATTAATTCAAATATGCTCAAGGATACTTTTGGTGTAAAAATCTATGCACTATTTATGGGTGATTTAAAAACATCACTATCAAATTACCTTATGTTATTTATTTTTATTTATCATATAAAATATTTTTCATTTAATATATTTCTATATTAATTATCATTTTTTGTTAACATGTGTTATTAATTTATTTAACCTATAATTTATTATCTCAATAATAACTATTCATAAAATTCTATTTTTTTAGTTCCATCAAAATAGGGTTTAAATTTTTTAAAAAATTAAATTGGAAATTCACCACCCCAATCTAATAAACTTTAGTCAAACCAAAAACTATTTTTTGTTTTATTAAAAATATAGAATATATGATAAAAACTCTATTATATTCAAGGAACTACCTACCATTGTCATTATAATGAAATTTTTATTTTTTTTTGTAGACTTTTGGTAAATAGGTAATATAATATATTTTTTGAGATACTAATATGACTAAGAATTGTGAATGAATTAGTGATAATATGATAGATAGTATCTTAATTAGATCCCTATCCAATTTCCTTTACAATAACACCACTAATTGGTCTACTACATTTGATATGTGTAAGACACTTGAGGCCATTTAATGGAAATCTGTCAGATAAAGGATGATTAAAGAATCCATTTCAAAAGAAAACATAATTATACACAATGGTGAAAATATTATGAATAAGAATAAGAATATTTGGTAAAAAATAACAAAAATTCATGTGATAAATTCAAATAAAATTATTATATATTACCATAATAATGTTTTAAAAAAATTACAAATAAAAAAATTTATACTTTCCCTTAAAGATAGATAAATTTTTTAATTTGATGATGATATGGGTAGAATACCATGCTATAAATATAATGAATCCCCTTAAAAAAATAATACATGATCCATTCAAATTTTAAGAAGGTGGATCAAAATTAAATCATTCATCAGGAGGGTTTTTCATTCACTAATGATTTATCAATGGAGTTAAAGTGATTGATGAATATATAGTACAACATAAGTATTGATATAATGAAAATGGTTTCAAAGATGAATGTCTAAATTGATAAACATTAAGAATATTCACAAGTGATATGTAAAAATAGCCATAGAAGTATAATTGAGAAAAATCATTCTCCCTCTTAAGACACAACATGAACTGAGGAGAATAAGTATAGTAAAAGATAGTTTAACGAAGAAAAAATGACTACATAATTAAATCAAAAATTCATTATGTTCAAAGATCTTATAATGATGTGTTTTAAGGAAAAATAGATGTTAGTAACCTCTCTTATGGAAATTTCATCATGTTGATAGGGAAAATGAATAAATATAGAATCATTATGTAATCAAACGACTCATGTAAAATCAAAAATAATAGGCTCTCAAGGAATGGGTTCATTTAAATGATACCTTTTTAAAAAATTGGGACACACCATGTGTCTGTGTCTAGAATCCCAAAAGAAAAATATTATAAGAAAACTCAACATAACAACACTTAGCCAATGAAAAATTACACAAGTTATGTTAATGACAGGATATGTTTTCCATATAATAAATATGGAATCTTTATCATAGATATATCCTTAAATTAAAGAGAAACAATTGATATTTACTAATTTTAAACCTATGGAATGAAATTATAGCTTTAATAATGTTATATAATTCGTAATATAATTCTTCAATTAATTATACATACAAAGATAGGTCTTACACAGGAAGAAATATGTTAAGATGGAAAATTGTTTTTATTCTTGGAGTTAAAAAAATGATGCTCCATGAATGGTGTACTAGGAACCTATCATGTGACACACATATAACCCCTCATGGAGGAAATAAATCCAATTTAAAAATTAAAAGAAAAAATGGTTCTAGTCGTGTGGAAAAAATTGAACATAAATAAAGATTCATTGAAATCTAGAAGAATATGATCTAAATGAATGGATTCATTGAAATGATACCTTTTAAAAAATTGGGACAGACCATGAGTGTGTATCTAGAAGCCCAAGGGATAAATTTTACAAGTATACTCACTAAAATATCACTCTACCAAGGAAAAATTAATTCAGTTATGTTTTTGACAAGAGATTATTTTAATATATTAAATATAGAGACATTACCATTTATTTTTTCCTTAATAAAATGTTCAAATTTGATATGTACTATTTTTAGACATATTTATTGAAATTTAATATAGAATAATTTAATATAATTTATAATGAATTCCTCTATTAATGTTACATACAAATACAAGATTTACAGTGGAATAAAATATGTTAAGATGGAACACATATTTAATGCTTGGAGTAAAAAAAATGAGGCTTTGTGAAATTTGGATTAAGAACCTATCATGTCACTCACGCATAACCCTACATGGAATAAAGCAATCTAATTTAAAAATTGATGAAATAAGTAAATGTTTTTAGGTATGTGGAAAAGGAATGTGAACTTAAATAAACATTCAAAAAAGACAACTAAGTCCAATGTTAATCTTATGGAAATAAAAGAAGATGTATGTAAGGTATACCATAGTGGTTCCAAAAATATAACCCCACTAGGAAGGATATCAAAATTGTTTGAAGACCCATCCTATGGTGAAAGATCAATGAATTTAGATGTATCAATGTTACCTAAAAGTAATACACTTTCAAAAGTATGAGTAATATCCCTATAAATATAGAACATATGCCATTTAAAATCAATAATCTTAGAGAGTGATTCTGTATGGTTAATTTTTTGAGTGGTATTATAAAATTAATAACTGTAAAGATTATAAATAAAGTGGGAAATAGAAATTTGGATCATCAATACCAACCAAATTCATCAATATGGGGATTGTGGAGGTACCCTTATACTAATGAATTATAATTATTCTAAATATCATTAAAGGAACAAAAAATAAGATGGAGAAATAATCCATGGGGATATATGTGATGAAATGAAAATATATGTAAATACATATAGAGGATATTAATGCATTAAGTAAAGTTATAATTTATATGTACTAAAACTAGTATCATTCCTCGAAAATGTTTCAAAGATGAATATATCTTGAAAAATGGTTTCAATTAGCCTCTTTGAATTCTAAAAGTAATCTAAAAGTTTATGATGGTATGAAGAAGAACCTACTATGAAGAGACTGATCTAAAGATGAACAGGTTTCAAATATGTATTTATATTTTAAAAGGGATTAAATCCAACATTAATGATCAAAAAGTGACAACTTTTCAATTCTCATTTGGTATAAGAACAGTAAAACAATGAGAAGATAGATCATAGGATAAATTAAAACATTATTTCAATACATGTTTATTTTTTATGTACAAAATGTGGAATCAGGTGACTATTTTCATATACCAAGATGCTACTTGTAATGAATATCATTACCAATATGTTATTTACCCATTTAATAAATTAGTTTAATAATTTGTATCATTATAAATCAAGATAATTAAGGGGTAGTTGGTGATGATTTTTCAAATACTACTTAGACGTACCTTAAAGTTATGTACTCTAATTATAATGGATGATCACAATTGTCAAATGGAGTTAAAATTTTATAAAAAGTGATTGGTAAATTTTTTTTCATCATGTGGTAATTCACAGACACTTTTAATTTATTGATTATTTTATAATGGTTTGGTGTTTATTATACTGAGAGAATAGTAATATTATTGAATATGGAATAATATCATGCTATTAATATTAATTTAATAAGGCATGTGTCTTTAATAGCTTCATATTTTTTTCTTAAACAGTTGCTTCGATTATTGAGATTCATCTAAATTGGTTTAAAGTATTCTCCATTACTCAATTCCAAGTATTAAATTCACTCATAGGAAATATTTTAAAGAAAATGAAATTTTAATGTGGGAAGTATATTTAATAATAAGGAGTTAAATCCTGTATTGTTTATGAAAACATTGTTTAATAAATCCAAAATATCAAAAATACTAGAGGACATAGAAGGAATAAAAATATTTTGATGGTAAATTTTTCTAATCATTTATAGTTCCAATTAGTTTTTTATTGTTAACTAGTGGTTTTATATGGGTAAATAAAAATTTAATAAAAATTTGGGATAATAATTTATCCTTATCTAATTTTTTGTAAATAATCTTTCCCTATCTGGACACATTTGAACACTATTAAAAAAAGAATAAATGTGGAATAAAATCTAATTGAGTTTTCTCCATTGAGTAAAAAAATTATAGGGGGGTTGATCATAAAGAAAAATAAATAAAAAATTACTTTGAAACCTTTATTTTAAAAAGGGGATCAAATATGTTGAAATTATCTTTATGTTTTTAATGTTATAGGGGAGAAAGAAATCATGAATCCAGAACATTGAATCCTTATATGTAATTGATGAACGACTGATTTATGGTAGTATTGAAAACAAAATTAAAATGGAGTTTGTCGGATCCAAAGGTGTTTGGTGTTTTATTTTTTTCAATAATTAACTTTTTTCTCTCACTAATCATAATATTTAGAGAAAAGGCACACATGGATGCACTAATGGGTGAATTTCACGTAAAACCATGATATATCTATATATCATGTTCATAGATTTGAAGATGAATTTAATTGATAAAAAATAAATTATAATATACGTGATATGGGTTTTGGTAGAGTAGGATAAGCATTCACTAAACATTTATTTAAAATGGCAAGGTTGTGTTTAATTATAATGGATATTAAGAAATTCTTTGTTATAGTGATACTAGGTAAACCATGGTTGTCGACAAATTGTATAAAAATATAGTAATAAAATAACCACCAGAGTAATAATCTTGAATAAGTGGTAACAAATCTAGACTATTTCACTTTTAGGGCTTCATTGGAGGGGAATATAGGCCAATATGAGATGAAGCAATGCAGTAGGAAACACCACAGTATGGGTGGCACTGTATAAGTGGTTGTAGTGTAGGTAGTGTAATGGAAAATAAATTGATATAGGATGTTGAAAAGTGTTTGTTAAATCAGATATCATTAAAGGAATATAAATGATGTTAAATTTAGGTTTATATGGTTTCACTAGAATATTATACTACATCATCAAGGATATGCCTTGTTTCATAGCTAGTGAGTTGGATTTAAGTTGCATTGGAATATTATAAGTGTATGTGACTAGGATAATGGACCACATCTCAATATAACTAATCATAAAATATTATTGGAAAGTACCAAACCAAAAATATAATTTTAACACTATAAATGGAGTTAAGAAAAATGTTAGTGGATTTAAACTATTGGAAACCTCCACACTATAAAGGAGGTATGTTCCAAAACAAAATTAAATATAAAAGTTAAATGAAGAATGCCATTATATAGTATATCGTCTATGTCATGAAGGTTTTTCATTAGATATATCAAAATGATTTATTATTGATTAATATACTAGTTATTTCACCATTGAAAAGTAGAACACATCGTTATATGATAGGATATATGGAGTATATTATGACACAATTACGAATAATTAAAGAGGGAGAAAATTGAACAAAAATTTGTGGATCTGAACATTGACTCTGACCATGCCATAGAAAATAATAACAAACCAAATAATGGATGAAATAGTGAAGTCCATGCTATAATCAATGAGGTTTGTTCTCTGAATTTTTAGTTTCTATATTACCTAATATTTTTCTTTATAAATTAAAAGGTGGACTGATGTCATAATATTTGAGGGATTAATTTGGATTAAATGGAACCTAATGGAAACACAAAAGACATGTTGGATGCCTAAAATTAATATGGAAAATTTTGAAAAAAAAATTAAATATCAACCCATAGATAAAATGGATTGGTTACAGAGATCTATAAAACATCTTTTATCATTTCTAGAGAAGGGATATGGATAGGTAGATCATGTTTTGTATTTGGTTTTTTCACAGTAAGGTAAGGATAGAGGCTATAGAATTAAATTTTTTTCTGGTATAATTCGATAAGGAATGATCATGGTATAATAAGGAATTGTAACATTGATACTTCTATATTTAGGAAATGAAAACAAACGTTAATTTCAGTTTTGACTAATCTTTTCCTTGTAAATGAAATTGATGATATTATATTATAGTATAAGTCTAAGGTTCAATCCTTATCTTTATATGGTGATCTAATCTAGTTTTTATGAAAGGGAAGCATGATTAAGTGAAGAACAAAGGAGAGTAAAATAAGAATAACTGATCCAAACATAGTTAGATATTGAAAGTATATAGGCCCAAAAATAAGTAAACTATTAATGAATACCCACAAATTAATAAAATTTTCATGAAAAGTATTAAAGTAGGTTTTTGGTAGATAGTAAAAGGCAGTTCCCCTAGATAATTATGGTTATATTATGAATCTATTGGTATCATATACACTTAGTATTGTTATATTCTGGTATACTATCACATACTCATACTTATGATCTACGGATTTTCTATTAGTGGTGCACCAACTAAAATACTTATGTGTGGATGATTTACATTCTATGTCTATTTTATATTCAAGGTGATAATAAAAGGAGTGAAGGATATTGAAAATGATTTTTCAAACATGGGAGAATGATCAATAAATCAAAAAGGATAAACAAAAAAGAAAAATTTTAATCCGATAGATTAATGATTTATCCCCCTGTCAGGGTTCTCAGTGCCCATCTTGTCCCAAAATTATTGTTAGTGAAACCATACTTGATTGACATCCTATTTATTATTTTTTATTATGATTAAATAATTATTTATTTAAATCTTATATATATTAATAATAATAATAATAATAATGTGAATCAATAGGATGGGATTGAGTGTGCCTCAGTTGATTAATTTATATCATAGGTCTTGAGTGTAGAGTAAAGAGAATTGATATCTATTATACCATGTCCTAATTAGTTATTCCATGAATTGTTATAGACATGTTCTAAGCCATACATTTGTAATTTCATAGATATTCCAACCTAAAGACCTCAAATTGATAATCAGGATGGTGTAGATAAACAAGCCTCATCATTTATAGATCTGAAGATTCCTTTTTTGAATGGAACTATTACAGATCAAAATATTTAAGAGAGTCAATTTCACATTATGTAGTATTTCCAAATCATGGGGATGATCCATCCATGTCATATATGACCAGAGAGCTCTAGATATAAAATCCAACTCTCTTTGTGGGCGCGGGTTTTCCACAAGACAGTAAGTATTGCGTTGATTCCTTATATAATATCTTGGACTAGATTGATACATCATGTGAGATAAGAGTGATGTTTTTAATATGTTCTATGAGGACCAACTAAATATTGCTTGGATGTACTAATCCAAATATACCATAATGACGGATTATCCTAGAATTATTTTTGGTAATTTATTGTTGAAAATTTGTTACATGAGAAATTCAGAGTCGATATGGATTGATAGTATATATATCTGGTTTTTAGGAATATGTTTCTAATGGAATATTCTACATATTTTATTTAATTTCATCATTTTTAACCCTTTATGGGGAGTGGTGATATTACCTTGGTACATTATTTTATGGATTGATTATGTCATCAGATATAGATTTAGGTTAATATTATTAACCTAACATCATTTTTTGATATTGTAAACTACTCCCTCATCTCTATGAGGAATTAGTTAGGGATTTTTATTCCATAGAAGTCTAGTTTACATTCTATATGGGGGAGTTTAAATTCCCCATGATTTTAATATATATCTTCCATTATAATAAATTTAATGTATTTAATAGATTTCTCCACTCAAAGCACCATTCTGAAATGAGTAAAGACATATTAGATGAATATTATTAATAAAATTTTTAGAATAATAAAATATCTAGTAAATAAAAAGATATTACACAACTAAAATTGATTACATTAAGAGGATGAATAATTAATATTATTTAATATTAATAAGGATATTTATTTCAATTATTACAACATTTTTAATTGTTACATATTTTATCTTAATAAATTATTTTAAAATCTTCTAAAATATTACCATATTAATAATATTGTAATTAAAAAATTAAGAACTCTTAAAACATCATTTTCTAATAAGAATAATTTTCTTTATGTTTTTAATTTCCATTTAAAAATTGTTTTAGAATTTTATATTTTCAAATTAATAAACTTAACTTCATTTTTGAATTCATAATATAAAATCTATTTTTGGATTATTTTTTTATATTTTCATTCAATATTTGAATAATGTGTTGAACAGTAAAAAATATTCATTTTGTAAATACTGTCACATTTATGAAATTATAATAATAAAATAATGCCTTTAAATTTTATAAATTATTTTTAATATAAATAATATATATATATATATATTAAATTTAACTTTTCAAAATATAATTTTTAATTTATAAGACACATTTTTACCATTTTATAAACCTAAGTAATTATTTTCTTTATTAAAAACAATTTTTGTTCTATTTCATTTAACTACGTATCCAAAAGGTGAAATTTTTTTGATGGTTTCTAAAATTCATATAAAAATTATTTGGTTAATAATAAACTATTTAATTTAACTGATATCAATATCAATGATAATTTTTTCTTAATTGCAATTTTAAGCATATAAATATGCTTATTCCTAAAAATGGGTTTACGTGTTATGTGTGCTAGTATTAAAATAAATTTTATCCCCATCAGATATTTTATTTATAAAACAAATTTCTTATTTTTATTCATTAGTTCCAAATTATATAATAATTCTTATTTTAATTTAATACATTATAATTTAATTACCCGAGTAAAAATTAATTTCACGGTAGAAACCAAACATGTTAAAAGTAAAAAACACTCAGAGAAAAATAATTTGAAAAAAATATTAATAAAATTTGTGAAAATATATGGTTTTTATATTTATTGATATAAAAACTTCCCCAAATTTCTATTTTTCCATTATTTGAAACCCTTGACCTTTGAATAGTCACTTTACGTTTTATATTATTACAAAAACGCCACAAATCTCTCTTATAAAAGCATTCATTACCACCAAACTACTCCTCACACCCAAATCCACTTAGATTAAACAAAAATATATCCAATTATACCCCCCAAAACTCAGATATACTTCATATATTATTTCTCAGTCTCAAGATACCACCTATCAAATATTTAATCATATTTTCAAATGTGCTCATCAGAGGAGTAAGATATAATTCCCAATTACTCAATTTTAATTACTTTTCATTTATTTATTATTCTACATATGCATAATATAATATATTAATATTGAAATAATTACATCATTACAATTATTATAATGAAAATATATTTTGATTATTTGATAAACAACTTATGCATTCCTTCCAATAAATCCAAAAAGGAAAATGTCACTTTTGTTACATGCATACTACCTCTTCCATAAGGGACATTATCTATTTTTCATAACCACAAAACATTGATGGTATAAAGGATTTATTTAATTGATAAATATTATTTTTCAAATATTATTAATATTATGAAAATATAAACACATTATTACCATTAATATGTTCAACAGAAAATGATAACATCACTTCTGTGAACATCAGGACTGCAACCTCCATGAAGCAATATACTTCATTTTACATCTAGATAATTATTATTTATAAAAATATAGAAAATTATTTTTAACTAACTTAAAAACATAAAAAATAATATAATAATACTTTATTAGTAATTTTATAATTCCAAAGGAATCACTTTCTTAACCATTCGAACCCATCGATTATAACATGTTATTATTTGGGTCAGTTTAACCACCTACATGAACAATGTTGTAAATTTATATCATGGAATACAATGGAAAAATATTTAATGATATTATTAGTCATATATGAGTGAATAATATTTTGTTTGGTTTTCTAAAGTATTTATATTAATATTTACCATATTTTTAATATACCACCTTTTGTTCGTTAAAAAATATTGACAAAAGTATGCAATTATTTATTTTGTGAGAACCACCACTAAAACACCCTTGCAATAAAATTGGAAATTTATATATAATTATAATTTAAATATTCTATTAAAATATATAATCTATGAATGATATCATTTCCATTAAATAATTTTGATCGATATAAACATTACAAATTATGTGAAAAACAATTAAAACTACCAACTTCTGATGACAAAAAACTATAACTAACTTGTAAAAGTGTAATTAATAACTACAATTTAAGAATATAATATTTTATATATAATAATATTTTTATTAAATAATCTATTAATATTTTAATTTTTGGCATACAAGAAGTTATACTATGTTTGACAAAGTGGTAATAAAATGTAAGGCTATTTTTTCTCAATTTCTTATCATTGTGAATTTTTTTGTTTTGGAAAATAATTTCATTTCATTAAATATTATAATACATATTAGATATATAATATCATGAATTATTGAAAATTATTTTTAATAATAAAATTAATCAAAATATTTCACTTCAAATTTTTAGAAAATTTCTTCGGCATGTGCCCTATAACTTTATCTTTTACAACTATGGAAATTTTTTTTCAGAACTCTTTAAATTTCATTCAAAATTATGAGAATTAATTTTTATAAAGATACATTTATTTTTTTTAAAAATCATTTCCTAAATAATTTTAATTCATTATGATTTTGGAAATAAAATTGTTTTTAATATTTTTAAAAAATTATAAGTTTAATTTTAGAAAGGAAATCTTGATTTAAATTGAAATTTTGAAAGATATTATTTTTAAGAATGTATTCATTAGTGTTTCTATATACCCTATAATAATGTTATTCAAAAAATATTTCTCTTGTAGTTTTTTTATAAATACCATTTTTTGGTTTTAGCAATTATTTTTTAATATATTCTTTAAAGTTCAATGTATTTCACATAAAAACTTTTTAAATAGTTTTCCATCATTTTAAAAAGGGATATTTATTCTTGTTTTTTGAATTGATTTATCCCATTATTTTATAATGGTATTTTACATCTATATCAACATCTGTTGATTTTCAATATGTTACACTTGGGATATGTTATGACAACACAATCCACATTATTTCTCTATATATTCTATGAAATTTACTATGATGTTATTAATGAAACATGTCCCTTCTCCATGGGTTGAATAAGTGTTAATTGAAATATGATTTATTTATTTTAATTGGAACACATTTTTTTGTTTTATTGGCAGGCGGGGTTTTCATCTACATCGAATGGACCAGTTAAAGTTTAATACCTAATGATATAAATATTTTGAGTTTGTACTCAATCTAGTTTGTTATGAATAACAGATTGACCCTTAACATGATGCATATTAACTAAATTTAAAATTTTGAACGTGAACATGATTATAATAAACTACATTGATAATATTGATTATGGAAATGAAAAAGATTGGTTACATTAACAATATTTTATGTGAAAACCATAATAACTAACTAAATTCACAATATTAAGCATGAACATGTATTAAATTTTCTATATTCACAATATTTTTGGTGATTTCGATGTGTTTAGATATGTCTGAATTATTATGATTTCATATTATTATACCTATTCCATAATTCTATGTTTTATTCTTATGTTACACTCCATGTATTATGATTTTTATCTAATGTTTCCAAATTCTTATTCCATGGTACATGTTTTTTTATTTGAGATTACAGGTCCTTATATCATGAATTATGGACAACTCATATTATTATATGCTATTATTAATAATATATTTCTTCACCGATCTTGTTTTACCATATTCGTATGATATAACCCCTAATGACATGTTGATAAATTTTCCCATAATGAGTGTTTGAGTTCATTCCATTCTAATATTTCCATTCCACATGTTATGAAGATGAGTGTTTCTTATGAGAGCACTAGAAGGGAGTCTAGTGTTTTTCTATGATAGATATATTTTCACAAGTATCATAAATAGATTTCATATACATCTAATCCTCAAAGTCATTAAACATTTAATTATGGGTATTTTGTGATTATTTTTAATATGTAATTTTAAATATATGGAAATCATCTAAAATAAAGATATATTTTTCTTGAATCATCTCACTTGGTTTTAAAAACAATTTTTTGAGAATTTTCTTTTTAGCACAAAAACTATAATTATAGGTATTTGGTTCCTCAGTTGGTATCTGAGGTGGCTTCTGCAACATTGGGGGGATTAATTTAGTTAGTTTAAGGGATTAACATTGGAGAAAATTAGTGAAAAATATAAAGATAAATCTAAATATAGGACAACATCCTAAATTTTTAAGAAAGTATATAGTTTTTGGTTTTATATTAATTAAACCAATTCCTTGATACAACAAGTTGATGTGGGGTCTAGTACAGATGTAATTATGGGTAACAACCCTGAAAATGTTATTTGATTGTTAATTCAGTCTTCACTTTGAGTATGAAAACAAGGAAAAATAGTATACCAAGATTGACACTACTATAGGATATTTTTTTGGGAAATTCACAACTTCTTTATAAACAATTATGTGGCTTTTAAATATATTTTGGTTCGATAAAATTATATTAAAATGACTATAGATGACCTAGGGTAAACTGATGGAGTTATAAGAAGATCCAATTATGTCATAGTTAAAACAAGAGTACCATAGGTTTAAATGAATGTTTTATTAGAGAATACATATGAGTATTGATTTTTAATATTCATAAGATAATTAATTATTATAGTATCAAAACTATTTAGAATTTATTATTTTGGTTGGAATGGAATCATGAAAATGAAGTTGTGAAAATTTTCCCTCTATTAAATCCTAGAGAATAATATTTTGGAAGGAAAATTTCCCATTCATTCATAATATAATTTGATTAATATCTCATTATAATTTTATCTTAAGTCACTTCCATATTTTAGAAACTCTTATCTATTTTTATTTGTGAGTGGTAATTGAAATTTCTAGGATGCAATTTCTTTAAGGGGGAATGTAACTCCCTAAGATTTTAATTTACATAATTCCTTAAAATAGATTGAATGTTTTTGATAACATTCTTTATATACAATACTAAACTAAAAGAGTCTAGAAAATTTATATTAATATTATTAAAAAAATTATAAGAATGATAAAACCTCTTGTAAATAAAAATATATTACTTAACAAAAATTACTTTAATTTAGAGGATAATTAATTAATATTATTTAATATTAATAAGTATTATTCATTTTCAAATATTTCAATTTTAATATATTTATATTTCACCCTACGAAATTGAATTTACCACTATTAAAATACTATTATATGAAAAATATTTGAATTAAAAAATAAGAATGCTTAAAATTCATTTTTCAATAAAAATGGTTCTTCTTTATTTATTATATTTTCATTTAAACCCCAAATATAAAAAATTTAGAATTTTAATTTTATAAAATGGAATTAATTTTTTTATTCATAATATTAAAATTTTATTAGTTTTAATTTTTAATATTTTTATGAAAACAATGTTCTTTGGGGTGAATGGTAATAAAATACCGATTTTACAAAAAACGGTCACCTTTATGAAATTGTCATAATACAAGAATAATCTGAAAGTTTGTAGAAACTTGTTTAGATTATAGAGATATGTATTATTAAAATAAATAATAAAAAATACAATATTAGTTTTATAATACTCATGTTAAACATTTTGGTAACCTAAATAATACATTAGTGTAATAAAAACGTTTCCCTGTCTTTTTCTTTTAACTACGTATCCACAAGGTAGGATTCAGTTTTGGATTTTTTTTAATGACATAAAACACTTATTTGGTTAATAGTAAACAAATTAATTACATTTAAATCAATGAAATTGATAATTTTATCTTAATCATAATTTTAAAGCATGAAAATACACTTTGCCCAAAAATATTTTTTACCTGTTATGTGCGCTAATATTAAAAAAAATTATCACCATTACAATTTTTTTATTAAAATTTTATTTCATATTAGTAATAATTATGTACAAATTATTTAATAAGTCTCAATATTTTTATGCATTAAATGAAAATTAATTAAGAAAAATTGGTTACCGTGGTATAAACGTAAAATAGTAAAAGTGAAAATTCAAATTATGAGATACCTAAGAAAAAGTCAAAAAAAATATTTGAAAAGGTATGGTTAAGAATTTATCTAACTTAGATCGTCCATCACTCCATTATTTTCCACAATTAGATTCACTTTTCCTTTGAATTGTGTCTTTACCTCATAAATTATTTTAATAATGAATCTTTACCACTTATAAAAGGACTTATCACCACCCCACTTTTCCTCAAACCCCAAGCCTCAAATATTTAACCATAATCTATGAAAAAACTAAAAAACACTCCTATTCACTTCATATTGGTTTTAATATTATTAAATACCACATATAAAATCCTTAATCCAATTTTCAAATGAGATCTTCTAAGTATGAAGGTAAAACTCTCAATTAATCATTTTTTATTAATTTTCCTTTCATTCTACTTATACATCCTTTAAATATAATCTAAAAATGTTAAAATAATTACATAATTATCAGAAGTATAATACATATTATAATTTTTACGAGATGACCATTTTATATCTTCAACCCAAGAAATAAAAAATGAAAATGTAATTTTTGTTACATGTGAACTATCGCCATAATAAGTGACATGATTTGTGTTTCAAAATTTCCTTAGAAGGATGGTTAAGAGGTTTATATTTAAGGAAAAAATATTACATTTAAATATTTATTAACATTATGAAAATATAATCCAATTCCTACATTATTTATGCTTAAATATAAATATGAACGTCGCTTTTGTGGACATGTGAAGTACTACATTTCCAAAGCAATGCATTTAATTTTTAATCTATATTTTTATTCATTAGCCACCACTCATAAAATATGATTCACCAAATTAAAAAGATAAATAATATCATTAAAATTCATTAATTTTGATTTTATCCAATATGAATAACTTTTTAAACCATGCATACCCAATGATTATAGCATGTTCTTGTTCTGGTGGGTTTAACCACAAACATGAAATATTACATAATTTTATACCATGGATTAATATAAAAATCCTACTAATGATATTATTAGACATAAATGATAAAATTATATTTTTCAATGATGTCAAAATGTTATATTATTATATAACTTACTAATAATATACCACCCTTTATTCATTAAAAATAATGAAACTCGAACTCCTATGATTCCATATCAATGAATCATGACTAAAAACCTCATAGAAAGAAGTTTGATAATTTCAAATAATTATGAAAAATATATTCCCTAAAATTAAATAATCTATTAATTATTAAATATGGGTTAAATATTGGTGATCGATATCTACAATACAAATAATATGGAATGTAATTATAATTACAAACATATAATAATGAAGATAAACTATAACTAACTTGTAAATCTGGATTAATTAATTATTATTTAAAAATATGGAAGGTGTCATATATAAGTAATGTTTATAAATCGGTGATTAATATTTTCTTGTTTTTTATAGAGGATTTTTTATCCCATTTGACTAAGTAGGGAAAACAGGTAAGGATGTTAAATCTTCATTTCCTCTCTCTGAGACATGTCTTGTTTTATGCACGAAACTTTAATTAAAAGGTGTTTTTACTAATTATTTTATATATAATATAATGAATTATATTTTATTAATGGTATTAAATGTTAAATTTAAATATCTATCTATTAATGGGTTTTTATTATAACTTTTATTATGTTTTATTGGTGTTTCTTTACTCAATATCATTTCATTAAGTTATAGTATATCTTTTAGAGATTTTTTATTAGTTGTTCAAAAAATTATACCATGTAATTTAATTATGAAATGCTTCATGTCTGTTTTTATGCATTACTATCTCCCACTCTTATAAACTCCATTAAATTATTCTTACTTAAAATATATGATATTCATAAGGGGTTTTCTTCACTTGATTTTTTTTCTTTAGATATAATGATTTTTTAGACTGTATTTTTACAATATTGTTCTATTCAATTATATGATCGTATTTTAATTCCATTCCTCGTTATTTTTATGGTAATTACATTGATGTATTTATTTCGTCATAAAATTTTATAACGTTAGGAATAATTCTCATTCTCTCAAAATGATATTTTTCAATTTCATATCCATTTTCACAATTCCCCATAATGTTCTCATTTTTTATTTTGAAATATAAATAAGTTTTATATATATTAATCTTCAAATTTATAGTTACATATTTCCAAAAAAAAATATTTATAAATCTATTTATGATGTGGGTTTCAATAATTGCATGTTCAAGTTATTAAAAAGGATCTCTTATTCAGGTTTGCGGCTCCATTATTGAAACATTATTTTAATATTGAAAAATAATTCACTCCCCCTTTTTGTAAAATTAATTTCAAATGCGAAATTTAAAATTTTATAGTATGACGATAGTCCAAAAACAATTTAGATCTCATTGATAGTTTTTTTCACCATTATGATAATTCTTCTATATAAATGTTCATTTAATTATTTTGAAAAGGGTTTCTAGATAATTTTAATTATTAATGATTTTGAAAAAAAATAAAATATTTTAATATATCTCAAAAGTAAATGTTTGTATTAAATATGAATTCATGATTATAAAAGGGATTTTAATTGCTTTCATTTTTATGAAATAAGTATTTAATGATTTTATGACTTCACAAACAAATCATGGAAACATATATCTTCTATAAAATTTACATTCACAAAACCCACTTTTGTTTTAAAGGGTAATTTGTAACATGTTCTATCAAGATCATTGTATTTAATTTTTTGCAAATAATTTTAAGTATTTTTGAAGCATTTTAAAATGGGATATTTATTATTATTTTTATTAATGATTTTGTTTATTTATTTTAAAAGGTTTTTTATATCTATT
Source organism: Viscum album (assembly GCA_963277665.1). NCBI lineage: Eukaryota > Viridiplantae > Streptophyta > Magnoliopsida > Santalales > Viscaceae > Viscum > Viscum album. The sequence continues at coordinate 139,664,089 of OY728131.1, forward strand.
TCAACATCCTTTTTTACATTCCTTATGATAAAATTTTGATATGATCTAATGATACCATCCAACTTAATTTTTTTATTTTATTATTAATTATTATATGAATTTATTCATTAAACATGTCCCTTTTCCTGGGATTATTTTAGTGATGATTTAAATTTGAATGATTGATTTTATGTGGAACACATATTTAAAGTTTATTTAAGAGCAGGTTCATATATCTATCTCTGATGCATTATTGAATGTTTTATATCTCCTCATATAATGATTTTGATTTTGAAGTTAATGTGGTTAGTTATGTTCACAATGATGAGATTTAGAATGATGTAGATTTTTAGTATTTATATGATTGTGTGTGAACATGATTCAAATTAGCTACATATATAAACTTCATCATGGATATGATGCTAATTAGATACGTACATAATATTGATCACAAACATGATGTATTTTTTGAAAAAATAAGAATATTGAGTGTGAAAATGATGTCTATTAGATATGTTTAGTAGAGCACCATAATATTTTGTAATATATCATTTTAAATAAATATAATTTTTGATATCTTTACAAAAACACAACACCAAATAAAAACAGAATTGTGATATATTTATATAAAAATATAAATATTAAATATGAACATTATAACATATATGATAAAGTAGTGCGTAAAATGAGTATCCGATTAATTTTTTTTTCGTAAAAATGAGAATAATTTTTAATTTTAATATACATGAAATTCAATCGATATAGCTAAAAAACTAATATAAACATTTTTTCTAAAAAATGTATTTTTATTAATATTTCATTTTTATGTGATATGAATCCTATTTAAAGTAAATTTTTATTAATCATGATAAATTTTAATTTATATGAATAATTTTTTAATTCTAATTTAGTTTGTAAATAAATGGAAATATAAATAAGAGTGGTTAATATTCTATAAAAACTGTTTTTGTATAGAAACATTTTTTTCATTATATTTTATGATTTTATTAAAATATTAATTTTATAAATTTTATATCTTTAATTCATAAAAAGTTAAAACATTTTTTGATTTACAATAACAATATTATCTTATGATTAATTTTTTGTGTTTTGCTGATACAATTATTTTATATGTGAATAGTGAAAAAATACTGATTTTGTTAAAAATGTAACTTTTATGAAATTTTCATAATACAAGAATAAATTAAATTTTTTTCATCATTTTTAAATAAAAAATAAATATTTATATGTAATATAAATCATTTAAAATTGTTATTTTTTTTATAAAACCCATGTATATCATCTTGGAAACATAAGTAATATTTTATACTAAATTTTTTTAACTCATTTATGTTAAAAATTAATTTTTATCACTTTTAAAAATTAAATCACTCCAAATAAATTTAATAATTTATATAAGCATTATAAATTAATTTTGTATCATTACTTTTAATTTTGGTCATAAAATTATGAATATGAGGATTTATGTTAATAATGGTAAAATTGTTATTTTCAAATAATTATTTTATTATTATTGTCTAATTTGAATCTAATAAATTAAATTATTATATTTTAAATTATGAATATATTATAATTTTTAAACACAAATATAATTATATTAACAAAAATTTAATTGGTATCAAATGCTAAATAATTTTAAGAACACATAATGGGTAAAAAAACATTTTTTAACAAAAAATATTTTCTATATACAAAAGTATTTATTTAAAAGACAATTTAATATTTCAAAATTAATAATTATATTAAATTTATATTGAATTTATTTTCAAAAAAAATTGGTAATAAGTTTTACATTATATTTTAAAATAAAATATAAATTAATTACTAAAAAACTAGTTACTAAGGCGACAATTCAAATGAATAATTTTAAAAACCTATGTTAAAAGAATTGAATTTTTTTTAAAACGTGTGTTGGAAGTTTTGGTTAAGGATTTATAGACCAATTATTAACCCAAACTCCATTATTACCAATTTGTTGTGTTATTATCAAATTATCAGTGTAATGAAATCATTGAAGTGAAATGGGTATTCTCAAATGTTATCTTTTCTTCACTTATAAAAAGGGATCACTTCCACCCCTCCATAGATGCACTTACCATTAAAATTTACCTATATACCCTTACTAAAATATCTCTCCGAAAATAAATTTTCTTAAAATTATTCCCCTCATGTCTATAAATAATTTCAAGACCTTCACTTTAAATTAAATCCCTAATAAAATATTGAGTCTCCAACATAAGTGTTACCCACAATTTTATGCTTTATTCATACTTTTTCAATTCCAAATCAATTATATCCCTATAAATATAAAAAAATGAGATTTATTATTATAATATTATTTTTTTATAATAATTTAATATCCATTATTTATTCCACTACATCTACTAAGGAAAATTAAAGCATCGTCAGAGCATGTGTGAAGTGCAGACTACCGCCTCCACAATGCGGCAACTTCTATTTTTTCATAACCAAATCTCATGGCTGTTTTCAATGATGGGATCAAAGAATAAATATTATATCTACCAAATAAAAATTATTTAGGTCTTTAAAATTTTCATATAATTTATTTCCTCATACATTGAGAAATGGAAACATTAATTGTGAAAAAATGCAAGAAAATCACCTTTATATGAAATAAGTTTTCATTGGTCATGACCAAACATCGTGTATGGATTTAAAAATGTATTGAATATTTATAAACATTAAATAACAATATTAAAATTAGAGATAATGTGAAGCTATTTTACGATGAGGTCTACCATGATCAAAATACAAAAGTAGTTACTGAACAATTGATGAGTCAGCCTTAAGTAACAAACATATGCATGAAAATTATTTAATAAATAAACAGAATATAATAATAAATGGTCAATATTAAATTAAATATAGAAGAATATGTTTTATAATAAGTTACCTAATGATATTAATTTTATTATTCAGGTAGTAAACCATGTGTACAGAGTGAATCGTGAAGATGGTAAGGGTTTTTCACGTCATATATACTCTATTTGGTACATGTTTTGTATTATGCACCTAATTTATTATAAGTGGTGTTTATTCTACCAAATTTATATTTTATATCATGGAATGCCTTTTTTCATGGTAAATTATTTCTCAATTAAAATCTATTTCTATTGTAATGGGCTTTAACTTAAATTCACCTCATATTGTTAGGCTTTTCTATGACACAAATATTTTCATTTGGTCTTAATCACAACTATTTAGCTATTATCCTTCATGACAGTTTTTAATACCACGTACTGATGTTAAATTTTATTTACACCTTCTTCTCATATTAAATAAATTTTCACCTAAAAATATTCTTCTTTTATGAATATACTTTTAAAAAAAATAATTTTGTCAATAATGATTCTAATATCTTTTAATAGACTTTTTCTCTATATCCATGTTTTTTACTTCCTACCAAGGTTATCCACTACCACGTCTAAAGTAAAAATTTTTATATCTAAAATCATATTTATATTTCCCTTTATTCATATTCAATAAATATTTTTGTTATCGCTTTAATGATGCAGGCTTTCAATAAAGACATTATAAAATATTAAAAAATAATTTTCCTTACTATGGTTTTTTAGTCTTCCATTTATCTTTAAATTTTAACATATTTCATATTTTGTATCAATTTATATTTATTGTATTATTTTAAATTAAGGTTTAATAATTTTTCACTTCATTTTCAAAAAAAAATTGTCTTTATAAATTGACTCAAAAATTACATTTTTTGAGGTGATATTAACAAAAAAATTTATTAAAATTCCATCATTGATTTTGTTTTTATTTACAAAGAATTCTTCTCTATTGGTGTAATGGTTCTATAATCTCCATATGTGTTGTATTTTTAATTAATCCTTTTGTGTGCAAATTTTTTGGTATAAATTGATCATGTTTCATAATATCTATTCCCACTTTGAAAATATATGACAACCATTTTGTTTTCATGAGTTATTTATTATATGATTAATTATTTGATTTATGTGACAATAATATGGTTAAATGAAGATAGTTGGAATCCTATCTCACCCAATAATTTATTGGTTAATGTTTTATATCTTGTGAGATAATGATTTTTTGTGTGGGTATAATTTTGGTTTTGTTATTCTCATATGGTTGTGTGTGGGTAATATTGCAACATAAATGTGCTCATGAAGTTGTGTGTGTAAATAATTGTGGTTAATATATACTCATAAGGTTGTGTATGGGTAGAATTTTGGTTTAGCTATGCTTAGAATGTTGTGTGTGGGTGTAATTCAGTTTTATCTATGCAGACAAGGGTTGTGTTTGGGTATAATTGAATTTTATCTATTCTCATACGGTTTTTTGTTGGTATATTTATGGATTATCTTTACCCTCAAGGTTTTTCATGGGTATAATTATAGTTTATATATGATCATAGGGGTTTGTGTGTGTGTGGAATTATGGATTATCTATGCTCACAAGGCTGTACATGAGTATAATTTTGAGTAATATGTGTTTATAAGTTTGTGTGTGGGCATAATAGTTGTCAAGAAATGTCAAAAATGAAATATTATATTACATTTATTTTTGTACCAATTATTTTTCCTAAGTTATCATTTATTCCCATGTTATTACAAATGTATATGATATTATATCTCGTAAATATATTCCACTTTATTTTATTCTAATTTATTGTTTTTTTATTTTTATTATATTATTTAATCCGTATTTTTTATGATATTTCATTGGTCTTGTATTTTTTTTCCACGATTCACAAATATAAGGAATTTTTTATGATTTTCAACTATAATCCCTTGATCTATTTATCTAATATTTCATACTTACTATTTTTTCCCTCGTGTTTATGATCAAATAGTTATGAGTAGTTTTTAAGTTCCCCTTACTAGTCATTTGAGGTCACCCCTTTCTTATGTTTCTATTCCCCCAGTAATAAAAATGATTATATCATATAATTTTTCTATAAGAGAGTCTATAGGAACATGGTTATGGTGAAATTATTACATTTTTTATAAAATAATATGTTTTTTATCTAGTCTCCAAAATGCTAAACCTATCAATCCTCGATTTATGTGAATATTTTGAGTTTTATTATTTAAAAGAAGGAATCAATTTAATATTTATGTATACTTATATTAGGTCACTATAGTTGGTATTGGAGGATGTTTTAGTTATTTTTGGATATTGTTTATGTTACTGTTATTAATATGGTTATATAAACATAGTAAAAACCCTAGATTTGAGTATAAGTATAGGATGATATCCTAAAATAATGTTAAATTCCCAATTTTGTAGTTTATCTATAAATTCATCCATGTCTGCATACAGGATAGTGGATGCAGTTGTGGTAGAGATGCACCTTGGGGTAATCAACCTGAAAGGGTTGGTTGACTGTTAAGTCTATCGTCACTTTGATTTGTGATATGTGGGCCAAATATTTCACACCTAGCTAGAGACTCTCAAGTGATAAAGAATGGTTGATAACATAAAATTTATAAACCACTATAATCAATGGATTTATAATTTACATTAAGGGATTGTGATTAGAAGTATAAGATAACCCAACTTAAAGTAATATGTGTTAAACAATGATTGATATAGGTTGAAATAAAGGAATTATAGGCCAATTTAATGATTAAGGTAAAAGTTTTTCTTATTGAATAACTTTTATGTTATTAATTAATAGAATTACCATATACTATAAATTTTTCATCAGTAATTTAAAAGATTTTGGTTTTAGTAATGGCTAGAAGAAGAAGGAACCATGGGTGTAATGGACAATGAAAATATCACCCCAATAAACAACCCATCATAATGGGAGCTAAATTGATAAACCTTGTGATTATGCCAAAACATCAATAATGAATGTTATTAAAAATGATAACATAGTGGAATTATCAAAGACATCAAAGAAGAGAAAGATGATGTATCATATAATATTAAGCAATGAAGATGGTAGAGGAAATAATATATAATTTCCTATATCTTAATAATGTGGAAAAAACACCAGGGGATTTTTTTAAGTGGACTAAAAGATTCTTTACATTCAGTGGAGGGAGTAATTGAGCATCAAAGATACTTATAAAAATGAAAACATTGGTTAACTTGATTGAAATTAATAAATTTCATCCTATCGCACTATTAATAGTTTAATGTCTTGTGTGTGAGGAAATTAGGCATTATCAAAGTCAATACCTTAATTTAAGGACTAGCATAGAATATTAACATCACAAACCTACAAGACCATTATGGAAATAGAATTCCACATCATGCACTACTCCCGAAGTGGATCCTAATATTTATAGTACACACCCCCTAAAATACAGAGTTATAAATGAATTTTTGGTATTTTATTCTATGAAATCTATTATATCTAAGAAGTTTCCCAAGATCATTAAATCCCCACCCTGATGACTGGATTGTCAAATAAATATTCTAGTGGTGTGATTATTATATTAAATGTTGAATTATATCGAAATATCCATTATAGAAATATTATTATCCTTAATTTAGATAAGTAAAATTTAATTCTAGTGATGTATTTTTACCCTCCACTTGGAGGAAAAATTATAGTGTATGGAAAACACATTTCACATTAAATAGTAATACACTATCATTGATTGGATGATAATAAACGCCCAATAAAAAAATTCCATAAAATTGGACATGATGCTGAATCATGGAAGAATCATGGTCTGAATAGTTTGAGAAAAAATCAATATGAGAGAAAATCCTTTTCGGTGGAAAATGGTATATTCCAGAATTTTTATGTTTGTTAAATTATTAAAAATTAACCTTGATTCATTTTCATTTTGAATATTCCCTTGGATATTTCCATCAATAAGTGATAAATAAATTTTTTATGTTGATATTTATTTAAGGTTAAATAATGTAATACCTTATGACTTTGCAATATATTTTTATAAATTAAGAAAATATTTGATTTCTTGTTTTATATGAAACATCAAACTAAAATAAAATTTCATTATATTTAGATAGAAAATATAAATATTATTTATGAACCATAAAACCTATATACTAAATTAGAAATAATAAATATGATTATATGACTTATAAAATATTTTTTTAAAGTAAAATAATCATTACATTTAATACCAGTGAAATTTAAATAATATTGTTAAAAAAATAATGTGAATTTTTTTTTTCATAGAAATGTATTTTACTAAATATTTAATTTTTATGAGATAAGTATTTCTATTTAAAGTTAATTGGGAATAATTTTGATAAAATATAATTGATATGAATAATTGGTGAATCTTAATTTAATTACTAAATGATGGGAAATATCAATTAGAATGGTTATTATTCTAAAGAACTATTTTCTTAAAGAAACAAATTTTATTTTTATTTTATGATTTTATTCAAAATTATAATTCATAAATTTTAGAATTATAATTTTAAAAAAAGAACATAAACTTTGGATTTATAATAAAAATGTTATCTTAAGATTCATTTTTGATATTTTTTTAAAATAAGTGGTTTTTAGGTGAATAAATTAAAAAATACCAATTTTTCCAAAAAAAACTATCAATTTTATGACATTAACATAATAAAAAATGGATTAAATGTTTTAAATAAATTTTACTTAAAACATATATATAAATATATATATAACTATAATATTTCATTTAAAAATATCTATTTTTTATAAAACACATCTATATTGTTTTAGAAATATAATAAATATTTTATTCTAAAAAATATTTTCCATTGTTTATATTAAAAATTAATTTTCCTCACTTATTGATATTAATTTACTAAAAATTATTTCATATATAAAAATAAAATTAGAATATTATGTGATAACATCATATTCAATTTTTCATATAAAATTATAATTATTATGACTTAAGATAACAATGGTAATATTATTATTTTCAAATAATTATATTATTAATGTTGAATATTTTGTATATAAAAAATATAATTACTATATTTTAAATTATTACTATAATATTGTGTTTAAAAACATATATAATTATATTAACACAAATTTAATGGGTAACCAATTCTAACTAATATTAAAAACAAATAACGGTTAAAACACAATTTTCTATGAAAATAGTTTTCTATATATATGATGTTTTAATTAAATGTTAATTTTACCATGTTTAAAATTTTATTTTTTTATAAATTGATATAAAATTTAGGTTTGAAACATAAAAAAATTACAATAGGGGTTACATTATATTTTTAAATATAATATATATTACTCAGTAAAAAACATTTTGCCAAGGTGAAAATAAGAATGTTAAAACATAAAAAAATTATTTTAAAAGACTTGAAAAATGTTTAAAACATGTGGGGAATGAATTTATTGAGGAATTATAGACTCAATATCACCCCTCACCCAATTATTATTAACTTTTTGATTCATTGACCAAGGAATGGTGTAATGATATCATGGAAGGGAAAAGGGTATTCCCAAAAGATCCCTTTTATTCATTTATAATAGTATATCGCATAGACACCTCTATGGATACACTTACCATTATAATTTCCATATAAAATATACAAAAAATATTTCTCTTAGAATTGTATTTCTCATATTAATACCCTGATCTCTATTTTATGGTCTTCACTTCCAAGGACATCTATATCTAAGGAACTGGTCTCCACCATAAGTATTACTTACTTTTTAATAATTTATTATTAAATTTCCTCTTCCAAACACAATATATCCTTACTAATATAATGTAATAATTATAATAATTATTAAAATAAGTTATTATATGAATGTGAAACTACTATAAAAATAGTCTTCTATGTCGAACCTTTGATATCGGTTTTCGGAAAATTGATGTAAAAAGTGATACAAGAACGTTTTAACATTTGGTTTCTAGAAAACAATTGTTAAAAGTATCTAAAAAATAGGAATTTAAAACCTTCATTTTTTAAATCAAAATTTTTACAAACCTTCACCTTTCAACCCTCGACGGAACATGAATACCCTTATATTCACTTTCAGTCAACTTTCATCATCTTTTCACATCGTTTCCCATCAATCATATATTTTTCATCATTATTTAATGATCCTCATCATAATTAGTTCCATGAAAACCGTAATCTAGATGACATACATCCATATTTTAGGGTTTTTGTTTGTTATTTTTTATACTTCATTTTTAGAAATGTTTCTCTTTAATCATGGAGTGTTTTCCCTATTTTCACTCCCTTCAAGAAAGTTCATCAGAATTCCAAATTTATTTTTCATTATCAATATCCAAATTCCATATGTTATTTCTATATTTTAGAATATAAAATAATTATATGTTAGTTATAAATTGGTTTCATTTATTTATTTGTATATATCAATTTTATAATGGATTATATATTTGTCTGGTAATTTTTCTTAATGTTATAAATTTCTTATAAAGATAAATTATTTGTCATTGTAATTTTTTTTATTTTAACTATTTGTATTTAAATTTTTTTATTTTGACTTTTTAAATTTTTATAATCTATTTATATTTGAAATGGATTATTTTTCTTTAACTGTTTTTCATTTATAAATTGTTTATGCTGTTATAAAATATTTGGATTAGTTTTTTAAAACAAGTTTTTTAAAATTAGATAATTTATATGATATAAATTATTTGTAAAAAAAATTATTTTTAAATTATCTATTTTTATATTTTCTTATATTTTTTTAAATTAACATTGTTGCATTCAACAAATATCCACCATCTTCATGAAGGTTCATTAGAAATCAATATCTTTTTACAACCAAATTTTTTTAAAAAAAATCAATCTAAATTCGGGGTCTATTAATTATAAACTTCAATCAACAAATCATTTTTTTTGTTTTTATTATCAGTTTTAATTTTTTTTTTAAAAAATTCTATTGGTATAGATTTTATAATGATTATAAATTGTTTGTGATTGTACTTTTTTATTGTAACTGTTTGTATTTATAATTGCATATATTTATAAATTTATATAATTATAATATGTTTGTTGTTGAAATTTTTTTATTCTACTTTTCATTTAAAAATTGTTTTTTATTTATAAATAATTTTTATTATCATTAATTTTTATTACATTTTTTTCATTTCTAAATTTTTGTTAAGATATAAATTATTTGTCAAGTATTTAAGCATGTTTTGATTTCGTTTATATTCTTATAGGTTTTAATTTTACTTTTTTATATATATGTTTAAATTTTATATGTAATAATATATTTATCTATTATATTGTGATTTTTTAGGTATGAAATGTATTCTAATGGGATAATTTTATGAATAACTGATGATGAATATAATAAAGGGGTTGATCGTATCTCAAATTTTTCTATATGAAATCTTGAAAACAAATATGGGATTTTCAATCATTGTATGAAATGTTTGAATGTTAGTAAATTAGTCTATATAGAAATAAAATATCATATGATTATATTTTTATTCATTTATAATTATATATCTTGGATATAGAATAGTAAAATAACAAACATTTCAAGATCTTATTATTATAAATTTTTTCCACATAAAATATAAAATCATCCCGAATAATTAAATTATCATGTAGGTTTTCAAACAAGTGAAAAAACAAGTGTTAAACAACAGTAAAAAGATGCTAAGAAAACACTATTATTATGTTTCACTAGATTTATAGTTTTCTCAGTAGTTTTGTGATTATTTATCTTGAAATTAAGACATTATTAATGTGATAATAATTTCCATGAATTTCTTGTTCTTTTATATGAGATACTACTAAAAGGAAGAAGACTTTCAGATTAAAATTATGAGGTAAAACATGTTCTGTCCAATGGGATTGGGGTATAAAACGATATATGATTTCTCATACAATTTTGTTTTGTGTAGGATGGAATATAAAATTTTATCAAAATGTCTTAAATTTAAGACATGGTGATATAAAATAGATAAAAATCGAACTATGATTCATTCTCTAGAACATATACAAAACCTCCTACTAAAGAAATCTGGTATCTTCTAATAATTATTTGTTTTATTTGTCTACATTACAATTCAGATGATGTAAATAGGGTAAGATGGTATAGAGATGAGTGCATATCTAATGGAAACCTACACCATCCAATTGATTAAAAAGACTATAAAATATTTGATCATAAATATCTTGATTTTTTATAGGAAGTTAGAAATCACATAATGGGGTTTTACATAGATAAAATGATTCCATGTCAATGTTTAATTAACCAAAACAGATCATGGCATATTTTTTGGTTTTCTACAACTTGTCCCCATATATATGTATGAAGAGGAAATATGTGATGATGATCTTGAAAATGATACACCGAAATAGCCTTCAAAAGATATTGATTTTTATATTTTTCCATTTATTAATGATTGGAAATATATAAGGGAGACATGTTTTATAGTATATTATGAATATAAGGAAGAGTATTTTCTTTTTCATACTTTGGTAATGTTAACTGTAAATGATTTTAACTCTTATCGAAACTTGTCTTCATACAATTTTAAAGGCTATAAATATTGTACAACATTCAAAGAGGGAACTTCATGTAATCAATCACAAAATTTAATAAATATATTGTATATAGTCCATTAGAGTTTTTTTAAAATGGTTCATCATTATACAAGATTATAAGAGGATGATTTTTTCCCACAACCATTTTCAGCTGAAAAATATTACAACAAGGTGAAAAACATCAACGTCACATTTAAAAAAGAAAGGAAGTTCATGTAATCAACAAAACACATGGACAAAATGATCTATTTTATTTCAGTTACCATATCAGAATTTTTGGATGTAAAACGTAACATCAATGTTATGAATATTGAGAATAAAATTGGTATAGTGTAATTATAACATTATTAGGCATTAATGGAAAGTTAAAATAAGGATTAGAAGAAAGATTATTCTTAATGATGATGGAAATATCTTTGAATTTATCTCCCCATTTTAAAGGAAATAGAACATATTTACAACCATTTTGTTACACATTAATTAAGAATGGGAAGATAATTTTTTTCATTTCTTTCATGATATTAAAATTCATAGTGGATTTTCAATAAATGTAAAAAAATTGGTTTCATTAAAGGATTTAAAGATAAATTTTGTGACATATCATTATTTTTATGTATTAATGTAGCAATTTCTACAAGGTACATTATGTGGAATATTTTTGATACCAATTAAAAATTATATATTTAGGTTATGTTACTTTTTTAGTTCAATTTGAAAAATCATAGATCTAGATTTTTTAGATATATTGAAGAATGAAGCATTCCTTATAATTTTTCAACTAGAAATATATTTTATATCATTACATTATAATATAATGGTTCATATGTTTATTCATTTGGTGCAAGTGATACGAATATGTGTGCCTATTTATTTATGTTGGATGTATCCTTTAGAATGATATATTAAAATTTTGAATATATGTGTTAAGATTCTACATTGACAAAAGAGCTCTATTGACCAAAAATATAAATTAGAAGAGGTAATTAAGTTATTTTATGATTATTTGTTTTATGTTTTTAATGTTTTTCTCCTTATATTTCAACATTTGGAAGTTAATAGTTAAGTTAAAGGGAATCATGGATTAAAGGTAAAGTTCATTCCTTTTGATGGTGTGATGCATACACATTTATATATTTTGAACAACATTGGGAATGTTTAACCATATATATCATCACATAATGGTGGATTATTGTTGATATATATAATAATAAATGAAGATTGTTTTATGAATGAGTATAAAAACACATTTTTTGTGTTTCAAGGAGGAAATCAAAATTGACTCATTCGAACAAGAATCATTAAAATGGTTTGGAGGTGGACCAAGTGTAAATATGATTACATGGTTTGGTTTTTATATTATTGGTTGAACATTTTGTACAAAAAAATATTATAATAGTATCCCTCAAAATATTATATTAATGGTTACCACTAAAGCACTATATTTTTTGAGAGTCAAATAGAAAAACCCAATTTCTACATCAACATCATATTTTGGAGTTATTGGGGATACGTGGGAGTATTATTGTACTAAATTTTAGGTATTGATATTTAAGTATAACTAGTTTAATAGTAATAGTGGTGAAAAACATGATTAATATAGATTTACACTTGTTGATTTGAAAATCATTAGTTGCTTGGATGAATTATTTATCATGAAAATAAACAAAAATAAAATATTTTATGTTCTTAACCCATCAAATTATCAGAGGTTTTTTATAGGGAAAAAAATCATTTGGGTGATGAGAATATTGATCATGTTGAAGAATTATATAAAATTTATACCTCTATTATGTGTTTACCAAATTATATAAATAATCATGCTATGTAAATTTTCTATGAAACAAAAAATGATCTCATAGAAGGGATATGGGAAAACACTACATTACACTACTAATTAATCAACTCATATTTTTTTTAAACTAACATATTCAAAAAGTTTATTTTTTAACATTTATATTTAAATATAATTATTATTATCATTCCTTTATTTGTATCATATTTTTTAAATTCATTAAATCCATATATCCATTTTTTCATCAACAAAAATTTCTTTCATCATTCTTTGTGAGTATTTTCTTTATATTTATCATTTTCAAGTATACAATTTTATTCAATAAAATATTTATGATTTTCTTCCAAGATTGAAAATTTTCATATTTTACTTATATTATTAATTATTTTCTCAACAAATATGGGTACGCAAAATTACACCTTTTTAGATGGTGATCGTTCCTATCAATATTTTGTTTCATAATTTTAATATACACTTGTTTTAGTTGCATAGTATGTTGGTTGAAAAACATGACATTCAATTTCTTATTTTCTACTATAAGTAATAAATTATTATATTATTATATTTAGTTAATTCTAATAAAATATAGGTGTACATTCTTTTTTTGAGGAAGTATACATATTTAAAAATGATATACATTGATGAGGGGGAACCGAGGTATGGACATTTTTCAGATAAATATATACCTATAGTAAATAAATTATTTAATAAAATAAAACGTATATTTCCTAAAATTATATATACCTCTTCTTCTTCTCAATTGAGGATGGTACCTAAAGATGATACGAGTGACACAACCAACCTTCCTTTAGATGAGGGAAGGGACAAAAAAGTTCTACACGCTTTCTTCTTCAAGATGAAGGATAAATAATGACCCCTAAGTACTACCTTCAGTAGGCCCCAGAGTGGCAACCAGCACCAAGGGTATATAATCTCACAAAAAAGTGAAGGCATTACCCTTTTAATGATTAAATTATCAGAATATAAGATGGTAAAAGTCCCAAGAAACACCAAACGTTTATATAAAGGAAACAATGATCCAACCCATGCAAGATTTAAATGTAAATTGTAACAAAAGTACAACCAAATCACCAAATCATGTACAAAAAGAAAGATACTAGGTTGTACTAGAGGAACTATCCTGATTCCTAAGCTATTAAAGACTAGTATAGTCGTCAAAGTCTTCCTAAACAACTAAAAATATTTTTACTAGATTAGGGAGATTATGCAAGTATACCCCTTAGGAAAAACTACTGCTACATGTGAACAAGTGGGGGAAGATACAAATTCCCCTGTTAGAGAATAGTAAAACCTCAAAAAACCTACAAAGGAGTACTAACTAGCCCAACCTCACTAAAGAACACTCACCAATTAAGTAAATTCATTTAATGTAGTAGTATCATATCATTGAAATTTGGCTATCGTGCACTAATTTCCCACTTGTAAGCTACTCATTCCTAACGACTAACATCTTGATGCTATCACTCTCCCAAAATGCAATCCCAATGCCACAACCTACCTGCACACACATGGGCGTCCAACCACACACAAATCCAACTCGTAGACACCTGGGCCATAACCACACCACACAGCTCTCGGGCAGACACCTGGACCACAACAACTGACCCTCTCGCCCGAAGACACCTGGGCCTCATCACAAATACACTTGGGAAAACATTCCAAGCCCACAAGAACCATGTTCACTCATCTAAAACAAAAACATATATGAATTATCATGGAATATGGTAATCTTCATTCCATTGAAGCCTTCCTTGATACGCTTGAGAGATAAGAAACCTAAAGAGGGTGTGAGGAAGAATGTTAGTAACCAGTCATCCATCCTCCCACCATGATGTTGGGAAAGACACCACCCCCCTTGGAATGGGGGTGTTCGAAACATGGTTCTCAACAAGGGTGGGGTGAATATAGAAATCACAAGGAACTAAAATTTATACATATTGGTAAAACATCACTCAGCCCAACCTAGGGGTTTCAGACAAACAACCAGCCCTCATGAACCACATTTTCTACTTCCCCTATATACACAACCACACAAATAGCATCAACTGTAGCATAAACCCAACCCATTTTTTTAATTACATCCCATTAATTAATTAAGGTGTTCACATTTATTTATTCAAGCACTACCTAGGGCAACTACCAAGCACAACATCTTCAACCATTTCCAGAAAGCTAAAGACCATTGTACACTACCAAGGAAAATGAGGAAGTGTGGACCAAGGTAAGGAAATCCATTTTAACACCCTTTCATAAAAGCAATAGAGAACAAACAAAATGCAGTACCATGTCACACCCCTTCCCCCTAGACACATGTTCTACCAATACTAACTATCATTATTCATTATTATCTCACTTGATCATCCTCTCGCAACTAGAACTGGCAGCCCTGCTGCCCAACAATTCCACACCCAACTCCTGACCACATTGCAATAATGCTCCCCAAACATTAGCCAGATGCAGTCCCACTACATAATAATTACATCCATTCCACAATCAATCAATCTCTAAAACTAATATTCCAACACAACACCTAACTACCCTATACACAAATCCCACAACAGATCACCACCAAACAGCTTCCCCACTACCCAAAAATACCCTTCTCCATTAACAGGACCGACCCCTATATCCACCTCTAGTACCCACAACCATACCTCCCACAATATTACTACATATCCCACACAAGTCTCGAACCCAACTGAACACAACACATAACTACTCCATCAATCCAAGGATATTCAGATTTATCCAACCAGTGTTCTTTAATTATCCTTTGATAAACATGGGTGATGGCACAGTAGGTTTGATCCTAGGGAATACATTTATTTAACCAAATTTATGTGATTAAGATGATTTAATGTTACATCCATTTATCAAAGCATCACAGTAACAAAATAATACAACCAGTGTGCAAGTAAAGACCTCCAATTACCATGATTTTCAGAAGGAAAACAGCCACAACAAACCACAAAAAGAAACAACGATATCAGATAAGAAATGGTCAACATCAACCATCATTGATTCCCTACCCATTATATTTTAATAATAATATTCATTTAATTATTTATTACTTATTTAATAGTATTATTCACCCATTATCCATAATTATTAATTAGTACACCAACCCCACATGATGCACAAATAAAGAGATGTTGAAGAATCACCACTTGAACCGACAAGAAACGAAAACTACTCTTTGCACCAAAACAAGGGATAGTGTGATTAGTAAGAAACTATAAGAAAACAAAGCATGATGGGGTTCTAGTATAGGTGCACGACTCAACTAGATAAGAAGGATCCAGGCACACCAAGAGAAAAGAGAAGAGAGGTCCATGGATTTTAGAAAAATCCAGATCCTGTATCAATGAAAGGAAACAGTTTCAAAAGTCATTAACATTGGATCATGATCAAGATTATGTGGATGAGTGTCTAAAATTCCTCATAGAGTTATGATATTAAATATGTACCTAATATCCATTGAAACACTCAAAAAGGATTTAAACTCGGTTTACATCTAAAAAAATGTAATAGGGGACAAATTTGTAAAAATGAAGAAACTAGAAATCTAGAAAAGGGTGAGACCCCATTTTTCCATCATCATGGTGCCACCATTATGGTTCCATAGTCATGGTGCCACTATCATGGTGACACCATTTTGATGTGCCTCTATTTTCATGTGGCACTATTTTGGTGCCACTGTTATGTTGCTATAGTTTCGGAGTTCTGCTATTTCAGTGCCACCATCTAGGTGTGCCACAGTTATGGTGCGATTAGATCGGTGTGCCACTATAATGGTGCCAACGTTTTTGTGAAACCACATTTTTCGAAGACTCTCCAACAAACCATTGCGGCCGCCAAGAACAACATAGGCACAAGATTTTTGTAAGAACCCGGTTCTTATTTTAAGGTACGGGATTCTTCATTTCTCTTTTCTTTAAGTGTTTTCGAGAAAATATGGAAAATGGGGAAAAATCCTAAATTTTGTAAGTATATGGCGTTTATTTTTTCCACATGTCGTGTACTTTTGGCCGTGTGGGATGAGTACATGGGGCATGTAGCCATGTCGCCGACGAACGGTGTAGGAGCTGACTACATGTCGTGTAGTGGTCCTCCACACACCGTGTAGTCAGTCGGCAAGCCAAAACAGTAAGGCTGTGGAGCAGCCACCAGCTGGGAGATAGTACACACCGTGTAGTCAATAGTACATGCCACGTACTCATGTCAACGGATGAACAATGTGGCGGTGCCTCCAGAGGAATAGTTAAATAAATGAAGTACACATCGTGTACTTTGATGTACACACCGTGTACTTTGTTTTTTTCACTTAAAATGGGCAGTAGCCTCCCCTGTTCATAGGGAAGGATAAGAACGGGAAAAATAGCGTGAGGGGATGTCCGGAGCTTCGTAGATCCTCCGAGCGCACATCTAGAATCAGTTTCTGGCTTGAACGATCTCGTTGGAACCGTGAGGGTACACCCTCTCTTCTCCTAGCGTGTTGCTTACCAATTATTTCCCTAACGATAGTTATTTGAGGTTGAATGAATGTTTTCTTACTTCAGATCTACATCGTTCCTAGGCGTTTCTGGGATCGTAGACCATGTATACTGCTCGTAGACGTATAACGTAGGTGGCTTGGTGTTAATTTTTCCAACTGTCATGTGTTTTGTTCATTTTTATTCCATGAACCCACGTTGGGGTGACGTGTAGCTGAGGCCGTTGCTATAGTAAACACATATAATTGAATAGGTGATTAATTGTGATATTAAAATGCTGTTTGGGATCATTACTTGGATCCGAAACCACCCTGGGGGTGTGTTCCACTGTTTATCCATTTGGCCAGGATAACCAAGGGTATGACATTAAAGTAGTAATTGTAGAATTTCTTTGAGGGAAATTTCTTTTTTTATGCTTTTTTACATGTTGGGCATGGCCTGATTACCTGTTTAGCCTGAGGGAGATGTTGTGATTAGCCTGTGGGCACTGCACTATTTTACCATGAGGGAAGTAGTTATTTTGGCCTAAGTAGAACTTCATCCATGCCTGAGGGAAATAGACTATGTGCCTGAGGGAGACACTACCTATGCCTGAGGGAAAAATTATGTTACACCTGAGGGAAATTACCTATGGGTTGTTTTCTGATTACCTGAGGGTAAGGATTGCGTGTCTGAGGACACTAGCTGGTTATTCAGAAATGCATTGTGGTGTTTTCTTAATATTAAATCGATCAAATGAATAATGAAATGGAAATATAACTGGTACATTAGTTAATTTTGATTACTAATTAGTTTATTTAATTTTACTACTGCACACTTTTTTCATGTTTTACACACAGTTGAGCACGGGCCTTAGGTGGGTGCCTACTGAGATATATTTATCACACTCTGTTTGGGTCATGCTTTTCAGCCCAAACAGATTACGTTTCTTGTAGGTGAGGATAGGGGCAAGAGTCCCTATACAGGTACTTGACTGTTTCTAAGGAGTATGAGGGCATGGGACCGAGCCTCGGCTCACGATGCCACTGCCAGCTGATTTGCTTGTTTTGTTGTACTCTGCATTTTGTTGTACTATATCGATGTATAACATGTTCTAGCTATTATCAAAGAACATGAGACATGTAGCATCATTTTTTATACATAGTTGGTTATATCTACCGTAGTTTTTTATTTTTGTTCTGTATGGTTTACTGCTTCCACTGTCGTTGTATGTTTTATTTTGTATTTCTATGTGCTACACTTTGACAAATGAGGGCATAGTTTCCCCACTATCAGACATGGGCCCTCACTGCTAGTTGGTAGCCTCTGGAGTTTGGGTAAATGCACTTGAGTTCACATGGAAAACTGGGTTCAGGGCACTCGTTGAGTGGCACCCGGAACCGGGACGTTACAATTTGTTATCAGAAGAGTTTTTTTCTTTGACTTACTATTTGGAGTCGTAGATAGGGATAGGACGAACGGTAGTTGGTAATAAGTTGTGACCGGTCATAACTAACCTGTGTACAGGGAAAATCAAATTGACCTCATCTTTCAATTTTACTGATTTTGTAATTTAGATTTGATTTGTTTTCACCGTTGGGTGACACAATTGAGATTGTGTTGTCATATTAATCTTGGGTTTCTATATAGTTCCAACCCAATGAGATGAGGGTATTCCACCTCATTCATCATATATTCAAATGCTATATATCACATTCCATGCATAATTTCCATGCCATGTTGGTGTATTAGAAATTGCATGTTGTTGTGATAGTTGTTTTACTAGAAAAGCATGCTGTTGTGATAGCTTCTTGATAAATACCTTATTTGTTATAGGGTATTTGCGTGGGTGAGCCTGTTTATAGAATGGACGGCAACATCGGTTTTTGGGGAGTATGGGCCCCCAATGATCGGAATTTGGTGGATCATTAGTTTTTTATTTAGTTATAACACATATAAGATGTCACACTTTGATTCGTGGAGAGTATGGGCCCTCACGGGTCGGAATTTTACACTTAGATGATGTTTTTTGGTATTTTTTGGGTTCCGGAGAAGTTCGTGAGGAATAATATCCGGAAACCAAGTATATACGCCGTGTAGTACTTTAAACACGCCTTGTATGGCCTTCTTTTAGTGAAGAAAAATAAACATTTTGAGTACATGCAGTGTACCTAGAGTACACGCCGTGTAGTCTCTTTCCGTGTCACAAACCGCGTAGACGGCGACACGGGGAAGGGAATTGCTTGGGTAAAACACGTTGTGTAACGAACATACACACCATGTAGAGTTGACCCGGAGTCTGGCCGTGTAACTAACAACATGGGTCAGTGAACTCCTGTACAGAACACATCGTGTCAATGATGAACACACCATGTAGTATGACCTGGGGACTTGGCCAAGTAACTAACAACACGGGTCAGTGTCAACTCTCCTTGAAAACACCGTGTACCTGTGGGACACGCCGTGTAGTCTTGTCCGAGGACATACCGTGTGGTGTTAGCCATGTGGCTAGGAAAACGTGGTAGTAGACACGCCGTGTGCGGGTGTAACACACCGTGAAGTTTCAAGACGAGTAGTCGGCCGTATCACAAATGACAAGGGCAGTTGTAAAATAACACCATACACGCCGTGTAGATATTACACATGCCCTGTAGTTGTGTTCAATGGGATCCGGGTGGATTAGCCGTGTCGAAGGACCCGGGTAGGGGAAGGGAATTAAAGTACACGCCAGGCAGTTAGTGTACATGTTGTGTAGTCTTGTTTTTCATATTTCTGAAATGCTTTCTTTTTCTTGTTCCCTTTTTGATTCCTTCATTTCAGTCTAAATAATCTAGAATCTAAGGCATGATTTTGACCTTGTAGTGTCATGTTGCCTAGAGGACCGTGCGTTGTTCTCCAGGAGAGCGGTGACGATTATACTCTGGAGATGGTGGGCCATGGGCTACCAGTTGATCCTCCAGTAGAGCCAGATGTGGCGCCGACTGCTATACCGGACACAGGCATGGAGGCACAGTTCCATGAAGGATTTATGCAATTTATGCAGACCTTTTAGGGGGCACCGCAGGCTGCCACATCTATGGCTGAGTAGACACGTATCTTCAAGAAGAAGCATTTTCATACGTTTTCAGGGGATGGCGGACCACAGGCTGCAGAGTCTTGGCTGGGGTCGATGCAGACTATTTTCGAGCATCTTGAGATGCCTCCAGGGCAGAGGGTCATGCTCGTGACTTATATTATGTGTGATTCCTCCAAGAGGTGGTGGGATGTTACCACCCAGTCAGAGAATCACAGAGACATGGTGTGGGAAGATTTTGAGGCAGTATTTTATGAATTATTTTTTCCAGAGACGTTGAGAGTTCATGAATCTGTAGCAGGGCTCTATATCGGTGGTGGACTATTCATCTCGCTTTTCTGAGCTTCAACGCTTTGCACCCGTGCTGGTGGGTGATGAGACGTTGAGATCCAGATGCTTCAAGGATGGTATTCGTTATGACATCTGAGCACTGGTGAATGTTTTCCGGTTTCCTAATGTACGTGATATTGTGAACCAGGTTTTGATTATAGATAGGAACCTGCGAGACTCTAGTGGTGTGGGCTAGGGTGGTTCAAAATTAGTTACTGGTACTATTTCTACTGGTAAGAGGAAGAGACAGATGGACTTCTCTCAGGGTGGCAGTACCAGTCAGAAGAATGCTTCTGGTGGCCCAGTTATGTGTTACCAATGTGGTAGAGAGGGGCACAAGAGGCCACAATATCCACATGATCCAGTGGAGTGTCGAGCTTGCGGCAAGATGGGTCATCTGCAACTCTTTTGTAGGGTGTTTCGACCAGTGGCTAGTGAGAGGGGTTTTGTGCAGACTCTGCATGGGGGGGGGGGGGGTAGGACCAGTGGCTTCTTACCTGTCCGGGAACTGGAATACGTCAGGGCGTGTAGGCAGAGATGGTGGTCGTGGACATGGTAGCCAGACACTAGTATCATAGAGGCAATAGGTTGGGACAGCTCAGGGTCTCCAGGCTGTGTTGCAGGGCTGTGGCACTGGGCAGGCATATGCTGTGCAACAGATCCAGCAGGAGCAGGATCCCGAACCTTCTACAGTCAGAGGTACTATTCTAGTAGCATCTATCGTATCTTCAATACTTTTTGATATGGGTGCTACACATATTTTCATATCTATGCCTGTTGTGGAGATCCTTGGGCTCTGTGTTTCTACTTCTTTTGATATCATAACGCTAGACACTCTGTTGGAAACTAGAACGGCTGGTGTGCATCAGTGCAAAGAGTGAACCCATGAGGTAGGTGGGTGTAATATCCATTAGGACCTATATGTCTTAGAGATGACGAGCTATGATGTCATTCTTGGGATGGACTGGTTGGTTCCCTATCGAGCCATTGTAGATTGCTATCGTCGCAGAGTGAGTTTCACGTCACCTGAGGGTGGAGGGTTTCTATACAAGGGAGAATGGGATGTTCAGGCAAGTTGAGCTGGACTAGAGCATCATAGGAGAGGCGGTGACATGGCCCAGATTGCGAGATTATATCTGGATGATCAGGGGACTTTTCAGATGGATTTCCCTCCAGTTATTGATCTTTTTAGGGATGTCTTCCTGGACAACTTTTCAGGTCTACCTCTGAAGCGAGAGGTGGATTTCTCTATTGATCTCATGCCAGGAGCAACATCGGTGTCCATTCCTCCTTATAGAATTGCTACACCTGAGTTGCAGGAGCTTAAGATATAGTTGGTGGAGTTACAATCTAAAGGATTTATCTGACCCAGTACTTCTCCTTGGGGTTCTCTGGTCCTTTTTGCGAAGAAGGCGGACGGTACCCTCAGACTTTGCGTGGATTATCGGAAGCTGAACCAGTTGATGGTTAAGAACCGATATCCCATGCTGAGGATTGATGATCTTTTTTATCATCTTCGTGGAGCACAAGTGTTCTCAAAGATTGATATGAGATCAGGATATCATTAGTTGCGTGTTATACCATCTGATATACCTCTCATAGCCTTCAAGAGTAAGCATGGTCTATATGAGTAATTGGTTATGCTGTTCAGACTAAGGAATGTGCCAGCAGTTTTCATGGCTCTGATGAATCGTGTATTCCATCCATATCATGATTCTTTTGTGGTACTATTCATAGATGACATCTTGGTGTACTCTCACACTTGACACGACCATGACACCCATCTTGAGATTGTTTTGATTACAGTGAGAGAGCATCTGCTATATGCTATGCTCTCAAAGTGGCACTTTTGGATGGATCAGATTCACTTCCTGGGTCACATTATCATAGAGGCAGAAGTTGCAATAGACCTAGAGAAGGTGAGAGAAGTAGTTTCATGGGAGTTTCCTAAGAACGTGTTTCGGATATAGAGTTTCTTAGGGCTTTCTAGTTAGTAGTGACACTTCATACAGGACTTCTCCTGCTTAGCAACACTATTGACAGGTCTTACAAAGAAGGTTGTGAAGTTAGTTTGGTCGGAATCTTGTGAGGCAGCTTTTCAGGACCTGAAAGGAAGGTTGATATCAGCACCAATCCTGATACTCCCAGAGCAGGGGAAGAGATATACAGTTTTCTATGATGCATCAGGTAATGGGCTGGGAGAAATGTTGATGCAGGGCGATTGAGTTGTTGCGTACGTTTCTTGGCAGTTAAGGCCACATGAGAGGAATTACCTGACGCACGATTTCAAGTTGGTTGTAGTTGTGCATGCGTTGCGCTGTTGGAGAAATTATCTACTGGGAGAGCATTTTGTTGTTTTCACCAACAACAAAAGCCTCAAGTATATATTTACTCTGCGTGACCTGAATCTGAGGCAGAGGAGGTGGGTCGAATACCTATAGTCCTTAGATTTTGATCATGCATATACAACTGGTAATGGTAATGCAGTAGCTGATGCATTGAGCTGGAAAACTCAGATACATGCAGAGCAGGAGGCCAGTGGTGAGTGGAAACTCATTGATTTGTTCTCTGAGATGCATTTGGAGCTGCACGACAGTCATGGTCAGACTTATCATTCCTCTTTAGCTGTGACTTCTACCCTCCTATATAAATTGAGGATGAGATAGCTATCTGATGCAGAAGGAGTAGTTCTACAGGACTCGGTGTCAAGTGAGGAACCTCCTCCTGGTTGGACGATAGGCGATGATGAGGTATTTCATTTCCATGGACGAGTGTGGCTTCCATGGGATATACCCGAGGAGTTGATGTGGGAGTTTTAGGCTTCATCTTGGGCTGTTCATCTCGCTGTTACCAAGACGTATCGGGACATGAGACGTCAGTCCTGGTGGTCGGGTATGAAGAAATATGTGGCGGGTTTTGATATGAGATGTTCCACCTATCAGCAGGTGAAGGAGGAGCACCAGAGACCAGTTGGACTGTTACAGCAGTTACCCATTCCAAAGTGGAAATGGGATGATGTCACGATGGATTTCGTGACGGGTTTTCCAAGGTCACCTCGAGGTAATGATACCGTGTGGGTTTTCGTGGACAGCCTCACGAAGGAAGCTCACTTTTTTCCGATCAAGGAGACCTTTGGTGTTGATGAGCTCAGAAGGCTGTATATTCGAGAGATCGTACGTCTTCATGGGGTCCCTCATTTTATCATTTCAGATAGGGATGCCTGCTTTACTTCTCATTTCTGGCAGAGTTTTCAGAGGGTGTTAGGTACACAGGTGCATCTGAGCACATCATACCACCCTCAGACAGATGGCCAGTCATAGCGTACAATACAAGTGCTAGAGGACATGTTGCGTACATGCATCCTAGACTTTGGGGGCTATTGGTAGAATCATATTCTCCTATTCAAGTTTTCCTATAACAATAGCTTTCAAGTGACTATTGAGATGGAACCGTATGAGGCTTTATATGGTAGGTCATGTCGATCAACCTTGCGCTGGTTGGAGGCATGTGAGGCAGCTTTATTAGGACCACAGCTCGTACAGGAGACTTCTGAGTAGGTCCAGTTGATTCAGAAGCGGATGGATACTACGCAGTCTTTCCAGAAGTCATATGTTTATCTCCACAGACAACCTTTGGAGTTTGTGGTCAGGGATCAGGTTTTTCTACGTGTTTCACCGAGGCTGGGACATAAGCGGATCAGGAGATAGGGTAAACATTCACTGCGGTGTGTGGAGCCATTTGAGATTCTGGAGAGAGTAGGACTGGTTTCCTATCGGTTGCGGTTATCACAGCGGTACCGAGCCATGCACGACGTCTTCCACATATCTCAGTTGCATCGCTATCATTCAGACCAGTCTCACATCTTTCAGCCCGAGGAGGTTGAACTGGAAGCAGATGCATCCTTTGAGGATCATCTGATCTGTATTGTTGATAGGAGCACGAAGGTTCTCTGATGCCAGTCAGTTCCTCTCGTACGGGTGCTATGGCAGCATGGCCGAGTGTAGGATGAGACATAGGAGCGGGAAACTAATGTACGTGATCAGTGGCCGGATTTTTTCACAGCTATATCTTCTCCACCATTGGAAGGGCAATTTTGGGATGAATTCTTATAAGGGGGAAGTTTGTAAGAACCTGGTTCTTATTTTAATGTACGGGTTCATATTTTATCTTTTCCTTAAGTGTTTTTGAGAAAATATGGAAATTGGGGGAAATCCTATATTTTTGGAAGTACACGTTGTCTGCTTTTTCCAGACGACGTGTACTTCTAGCCGTGTGGGATGAGTACATGGGGCGTGTAGCCATGTCGACGACGAAGCGTGTAGGAGCCGACTAAACGTCGTTTAGTGGTCCTTCACACGCTGTGTAGTTAGTCGGCAGGCCAAAACAGTAAGGCGGTGGAGTAGCCTCCAGCTGGGTGACAATACACACCGTGTAGTCGGGAGTACAGGTCGTGTACTCATGTCGACGGATGAACAGTGTGGTGGTGCTGACAGAGGAACAGTTAAATGAATGAAGTACACACCCTGTACTTTGTTTTTTTTCATAAAATGGGCAGTAGCCTCCCATGTTCATAGGGAAGTCTTAGAACGATAAAAAAGTGTGGGAGGGGATGGCCGGAGCTTCGGAGATCTGCCGAGCGCACGTCCCTAATCTGTTTCAGCGTCGGACGATCTCGTTGGAACCGTGTGGGTAAGCCCTCTATTTTTCTAACGTGATTCATACCAATTCTTTCCCAAATAAGATTTATTTGAGGTTGAATTAAATTTTTCTTACCTCATATCTACGTCCTTCATGGGCGTTTCTGGGATCGACGATCGTGTATACTGCTCGTATATGTATAAGGTAGGTGTCTTGGTGTTAATTTTTCCAACTGTCATGTGTTTTTTGCGTTTTTGTGCCACGAACCCTTGTTGGAGTGTCATGTGGCTGAGGCCATTGCTCTAATAAACAGCTAGAATTCAACAGGTGATTAATTATGATATTAAAATGCTGTTTGGGATCATTGCTTGGATTCGGAACCACCCTAGGGGGTGTGTTCCACTGTTTAGCCGTTTGGCCAGGATACCCGAAGGTATGACTTTAAAGTAGTAATTATAGAATTTCCTTGAGTGTAATTTCTTGTTTACTGAATTTTTACATGTTGGGCATGGCCTGGTTACCTGTTTAGCCTGAGGGCGTTGTTGTGATTAGCCTGTGGGCAGTGCACTATTTTAGCTTGGGGGCAGTAGTTATTTCAGACTGAGGGAAACTTCTTCCATGCCTGAGGGAAAGAGACTATGTGCCTGAGGGAGACACTACCTATGCCTAAGGGAAAAATTATGTTATGCCTGAGGGAAATTACCTATGGGTTGGATTATGATTTCCTGAGGGTAAGGTTTGTGTGTATGAGGACACTGGCTGGTTATTTAGGAATTCACTGTGGTGTCTTCTTAATATTAAATGGATTAAATAAATAATGAAATGGAAATATAACCGGTAAGTTAGTTACTTTTGAGTACTGCTTAGTTATTTTCATTTTACTACTACACACTTGTTGTATGTTTTACACACAGTTGAGCATGGTCCTTAGGTGGGTGCCTTCTGAGATATATTTCTCCCACCCTATTGGTCAAGCTTTTCGGCCCAAACATATTACGTTTATATAGGTGTGGATAGAGACTTGAGTCCCTATACTGGTACTTGACTACTGCTGAGGAGTAAGAGGGCATGGGACCGAGCCTCAGCTCACGATGCCACTGCGAGCTATTTTTCTTGTTTTTCTATACTCTGCATTTTGTTGTACTGTATCGATCTATAACGTGTTCTAGCTGTTTTCATAGAAAATGAGAAATGTAGAATCATTTTTATATAGAGTTGGTTATATCTACTGTAGTTTTTTATTTCAGTTGTGTATGGATTACTACCGCCGCTGTCATTGTATGTTTTATTTTGTATT
This sequence comes from Viscum album, assembly GCA_963277665.1. Classification (NCBI taxonomy): domain Eukaryota; kingdom Viridiplantae; phylum Streptophyta; class Magnoliopsida; order Santalales; family Viscaceae; genus Viscum; species Viscum album. The sequence goes on from OY728131.1 coordinate 139,691,193, forward strand.
CCGCTGCACTACACTTTGTTAAATGAGGGCATAATTTCCCCACTATTAGACACGGGCCCTCACTGCTAGTCGGCAGCCTTTGGCGTTTGGGGAACTGCTCTTGAGGTCACGTGGTGAACCGGGTTCGGGGCACCCATTGAGTGGCACCCAGAAACAGGATGTTACAATTTTCACATAGAAATGTCCCGTAGATATTTGTTTCATTTCATCAGATACATCAAAAACATTTCTTATCCATAAGAATTATAACTAACTAGATGAAAGAGGGGTCTAAACAACAACCCCATAACATACCTCTCAGAGACAGACCACCCTGCGTTGTTTGAAAAGTATAGAGAAAACCTCGACATCCAAGAACACATCCTTGAAATCTATCTCCTGAAGAACTATAAAAACACTACGGTCCCGATGTCTGAACATAGGGATAAGGGAATCCCATCCCATTTTAGGATACTATCTTCTTTGGGTGGCACTGACTCACCCGCATGAGTTCAATCACATATGCATTAATGTGTCTTGTTTAAGGGTCAGGTCCTCCCCTCTACAAATGTTGGGACATTCTAAACAAAACTGAGAACAAGTGAACAATGCATCTGATAATGAATAAGGTCAATAATTACATCAGAAAACGAAGCACAAAATGAAAATATAGAAGAAAAAAAAATTAAATGTCTTCGGGTACTATGCATGCATCTTTGCCTCTCACTCCCAATTACTCTCCTCAAGGACACCATGTCTCTATAACTCAAAAAACCAAGGAATTGTCCGTCCATGAAGAAAATTATCTTCCTTATCCTCAAATATTATTTGTCACTCCACAAGCATCATTTCATCCTCAATATCCAAATCTCCCCAGTCAATGATGTTGGATTCATCGTGTAGATACTGATGGAGATGAGAGACATGGAAGACATCATGGACTCTCTCCAAACACTGTGGGAACGCCAGTAGATATTCCAGCTCACCAACTTGTCTCGACACATCGAAAGGTCCGTTGGACCTGGGAGAAATCTTTACCCCTCTGAAAAACCACTTCTGGTAATATTGAAGAGAAACCTTCAAGAAAACATGGTTCCCAACCTCAAACTCCAATTCCCTCCTCCTATGATCAGCATATGACTTCTATCGATCTTATGTCACCTTTATCCTATCATAGATAATCTAAACCATTTTTATTCTACACTTCAACATGTCAGGACCAAGAATAGAAACCTCCCCAACTTCCCTCTAGCACAAGGTTTAATGACACAACCTCTCATATAGAGAATTGAATGGAGACATTACAATGAAAGAGTGATAGCTATTACTGTAACCAGACTCTACCAATGTAAAATGTCTCTCCCAAGACCCACTAGAGTCCACACCACATGCCCATAACATGTCCTCCAATGTCAGAAGAGTCCTCTCTATCTGTCCATCCATCTAAGGATGGAAAGAATTGATGAGGCGTAACTGAGTGCCAAATGCATGCTACAATCCCCTCCAGACTCGCGACTTAAAATGTGTATCATGATCGAAGAAAATTGTTCTTGGAACTCCATGTAGCTACATTGCCTCATATATATACCTCTATGTTAAGGCATCTACTGCGCTTGACTCCTTAATCACTCATAAGTAAGCCGATTTTATTAACCATTCCATTACCGCCCAAAGAGAATCACATCCTCCCCGAGTCCAAGGTAATATTATGATTCAATTCATTAGGATGTCATCATAATTCTATTGGGGAATGACTATGGGTTTCAAAAGACTATCGGGAACATGGTTCTTAGCCTTCACCTACTCACACACTAGGAAACATTCCACATACTCTGCCACTACCCACTCCTCCTCGGGCCTCCAAACCCATTCCCTCATGCCTTGGTACATTTTATAAACTCTTGTATTAACTTCTAGGGTTGATCTATGGAACTCATGACGAACTCCCTCATGCATTTCCACTAAGACAAACAATATCCCAGGGAACAACTTCTGATTCTCACTATCCTCTGACCACCCCTATAACACATCACGCTTGTAACGCCCCGACCCCAGTTACCCAGAGTCGGTGAATTATTGCATAACATTGGAATGATCACAAAAGATCAAGTCTCTAATGGCTGATTAGTTTAGTATCCTTGGAATCACTAGATACATTCATAAACGTTACATTACATCATAAAGTGAAAAACTACAATAACATTGTCTCCATAGTCCACACTCATATCCCCTTCCGACTATCCCGGCAGGTCATTCATAAAATACTTCTTCACATCCTGGAAAAATTAAAACATTGAAAGGGTTGAGCTCAGATGCTCAGTAAGGATGACAATATAGCGGAAGCATTCATAAATAAACATTAACATTTAAGGCAATGTAGAACTAAAACAAAAGCCTTTTAAACTTGAACTTCAACATAATATGGAAAAAATAAAATGAAATAATTCCATTTACTAATTCACATGGATATTCTTCTAGTCAAATAATCACATGCAATATCAATAACCACTTTCATAATGATGGAATGCATAATGCCAGACATTCATAACCACGTAGCCAAGGCCTCATGCCATTACTACAAATAAGATTTTGTCAAGGTCTCGTGCCAAGACACTAGTTTGTCTCATGAGACCTGCCGATGCATTGAGGAGCTATAGCGGGATCCACCCGTCACTTATTAAGCCCAATGTATTCTTTATATGAAATGGTTTAAACATATCATAAACCATAACATAATCGTATCACATAAAACATGCGTAAAGGAAACATAACATTTCCAAATTTAAATCACAAGATATCAATACAACACATTGATATAAAAAAACACTTTCAAAAACATTTTAAATAACAAAATAAAATAAAAATAAAACTTTGTAATTATTATTCATTTAAAAAAATTATGGCTTTTAGAGAAAGCTGAAACTCAAATAATGGTCACGGCGGTGGAGAATTCGTTGTCGCCACATATGTATGATAAAAAAACATTCCCTTTTGTCGTTTAGTAAAATGGATTGTATAAAAAAGATTCATTTTGAATAAATGTAAAAGTAAAAGGGGTTTATAAACCGTATAAAATAATGTTGTGTATAAAAAAAATATTCCTCAATGAAAGGAGATTGAGACGAAGTCCCTTATAAAGATCATTTTTTTAAAATAAAATAAATCTATTATGTGTATTCACAATATGTACACATAAAGAAAGTACAAATATAAGATATAAAATAATAATATCATGAAATAATTTGAAATTAGGAGATTAACCCAAAGAATAGAAATTGGGTTAAGAATTTCACTTACCTCGTGTCCGACTTCACTCGACCGTTCTTTAATCTCCTTAGAATCGGGTAACTCATTTTTGATTTGAGACAAAGGGTTCCTTGGAAAGACTTATGCCCAAAGTGAGGATTCTAGGAGTAATAGAGGGAAGTTTGGAGATTATTTGGGCAGAGGTTGGACGAGCCAAATGGATTGGAAGGTGTCAATAAGGTGGTAGTGGTGGGGGCCTTTTATAAGAGGAGAAGAGGGGCACTCATAGAATGTCATGAAATGTTACTTTATTATATAATGAGTTTAGGATTTAAAAGGTCCCAAAATTATATATTTCAAGGCTAAAGTGATAAGGGTTCGAAATATACTCATCAAATAGGTTTTGACAAGTTTAGGTCTTATATTTTACATTATCTTTTCATTTTATTTAAATCGTTAACTAATGAGGTAATCGATGCATCATCATGGTGTCATAAAACATTTAATTTATTTAATGTCTAAAAATTATAAAAAATTTACCATGATGTAGGAAATATTTTTATCTTTCCAATGAATATTTATAGTCAAAAATTTAACTTATATAACCTCATGTAATAATTGTTTTAGTAAAACAACACATGTTTCTGAAAATTTTATTTTTTACTTTAAATATAAAGTGTTAATGTCATTTTCAGACCCAAGTGGCTCCATGGGAACCCCAAGTTGACCCATGGATTTTATTGGTCTTCCATGACTCATACAATAAGGGTAGGACAAGTGTGAGGGTAATTTCATATTTTTATAATATCATTTTTACCTTAAATTTCACTAATTACCTTTAATCGTGATAAATTAAACTTAAAAGTTACTATTCACCAAAAATTATTTTAATCCCATTGAACCAAATTTTACTTCCTAATGACAACCATGTATGTCGGATTTTTGGAAATCAAATCACAGAAGTGGTAATATTTCATTTAAATGAAAAAATCAGTTATTTAACTACCACTTAGTGGTTTCACTATTCATAAAAAATTGATGTTTTTCATAACAATGCCAAAATTTCACCCTAAGATATAATTGATATTACGAATTCAAAAATGATGTCTGTTTTACAAAATTCCAAACATATAAGTTGCATTAATTTTATAATTAATTCCCACTGTCACAATAAATAGCGTGTTTTTAAGAAACAATATATATCAAAAGATTGACAATTGTTTATGTCCAATTTCAAAGTGAAATTAATTCTAATGACAACCATTGGCTAAAATGGTAAAAATATATTCTAATTATACATTAAAACCACTCAATAGTATAATTTATCATTATAATTATTTTTATTAAAAAAGTTGTTTTTAAGTATTTTTCACTATTCATAAAAAATTGGATGTTCTCAGAAAAATACAAAAAATTCTACATCGGCTAATTTCGATATTCCAAATCCAGAAATGAAGTAAATTTTGAAATATAAAATATATATAATTTCGAAATGTTGGTATTACTATTCATAATGGCTATTTTTATTAGTTGCAGTGTGTTAGAATCTCAAACTTGCGTACAATGCAAACTATTGCATTATTGAATGAGAAGTGTATCGTGGAAGCTAGGGGTGTTACATTCTCCCCACCTTCAATAAATTTCATCCTCACAATTATAAATTTTTCGTTGAAAATAAAAGGTTGAACATTGAAAATACCTTTGTGGAAAACCCACATCGGAAATAAGGTTAATAAAATTTAACCTTAATAAGACATAATGGGAAATGAAAAAGTCACCACCAAATTATGATTTCGATAAGGAGAACATTGTTGGAAATTAGAGACATATAATTGGAGGAAAAACATAAATATTTTTAGGGAGTGATTGAGGTAATCAATCACAAACAATTGTAAAATTGAGGGCCTCAAAGCCTTCAATCTATGTTGATTTAAAATATTATCAGTTCAACAAGACATAAGGTATTAGGATAACACATTTTTTGTTTTAATATCCCTTTAATAATGTTTAATAATTAATTTATTCATAAAATAAGAGATAGTTATATATATATATATTTATGCTTGACATGTAGAGTTTCAACAATCAACTAATTTCTACCACAAACTCATATTTCACTCAAAATGATAATAGAACACAAAAATATTATATTTATCATAATCGTACTAGGTTCAAAATATTAACACATACCATTTAGATTAGGAAAACTATTTCTTAATAACCAGGTACTTCTTATAGGCTAGTGGTAGGTAATAAAGGCCTGTCGCACTATAGTTGTGGGTTCAATCCCAACAGCTTTGTCTGACGCGACGGGTTATCCCCAGACCTACAGGCTGTCCTTTTCCTAAAACTATAGTATTATAATATTAGAAAAATAATATTCAATAAAGTTTTAACCTTAAACAATACTATCCAAGGTTCAACATAATCTAATCCAACCATTATAGTTATCCAAAACACTTCTTTCCAACTCACAGTCCAAATTTTATAAGGAAGGTAAACATAATGAAGATCCTTTTTTCCGTGTAACAACATGTGAACACCTTCATCATGTATTCTTATAAAACACTAAAACATCCAGAATTACCATCAATCCTTATTTATTACATTCATGATCCCTTATTCCTTATAGAATACTAGATATACTACTTCTATCTAAAAATGTATACAAATCATTAATCAGTTTCAAGGAAGTTAAGAATATCCAATATAATTTATCCAAATCAATCATATATTATTCCAAAATCACCATCTCGGTATCAGAACCATATTACGGTTTATCTTTCTCTCAACAATATATTTTCCAAAAATTTAACCTATTGTGGAGTCAATTTTCTTGGTTCCACCCAAACTCAAGTCCTCGATGAAATAGTACTACATTACAATCCTTATATACTCCATAATTATTATAACCAGTACATCATTGATAAAACACTCAAATGACAAAATTCATCAATAACAACTTAAGAACTCTAATCATTCCTCCTCATCTGTGGTAGTATCATAACTTTATTATTATCCAATAACATCATTTTCGGTATACTCTGATGATTTTGACATTGGTTTGTGTAGTGTCCCCACTCCTTGCTGACGAAGCATTGTAAATTTGAAACCTTTTTCTTACCCTTGTAGTCACGCACTTGGTGTCCTTTTTCTCCACACTTATAATAAACTCCAATTTCCTTCAGGCAAGATCCAAGGTGTTTCTTCCCACAGTTATCACATATTGGAAAATTATTATTTCCCCTTGTACCTTTAACCATCATTACCTCTTCCATCCTTTTCTTCTCTTTATTCCCTTAAAATCCATAAGACTCAAAGAATTAATTACTTATCTTATTAACACATGATACTATTTCTTCATATGTTGAGAACACATGAGAGACTATTTCCCTTCTAAATGTTTGCTTAATACCTTGAAAGATATGATCATTTTTACTCTTCGGGTCATACGTATTGATGGAGTTCACATTACTTCTACTGGGCACCATTTCTATATAATGGCATATACTAGGTTAGTTTATGAATTGCAATGAATAATTCCAAACTTGTAAAATACTTAATGTAAATTGAACTTTTTATAGATATAATCCATAATCATAAAAAATGTTTTTTTGAGGAAGTTTATACTCATAAACCCTTCATACTAGTTTGTAAAAAAATGAGAATTATCCTAAGCATATCCATCAGGAGTGTCGTAACCAAGAGTGCAACAAGGCCCATTGTCGTGCACCAGTTCTTGTTCGAGTCTAGGTCAAAGCGGTGTTTTCGGGTTTTACCCCTAGGTACATCTGTGCCAGAGCCGCCTCTACTATCTCGTATGCATATAGGGATGTATTGCTCAGAAAACTCAAAAAAAAACTCTATAATACCAAAATTCTAGGATGTTCTTCTATACTAATCCTCAACGTCTATCTTATGGCTATGTGATCTAATCAGAGTTTTTTCTAAATCTAGCTTCCAAGGTTATTACTAAACTGCCTCTGATACCTACTGTAATGCCCTGACCCCAGTTACCCAGAGTCAGTGCATTATTTTGTAACATTGGCATGATCACAAAAGATCAAGTCTCGAAATACCAATTAGATTAGTAGCCTTGGAATCACTTGATACATTCATAAACGTTACATTACATCATAAAGTGAAAAACTAAAATAACATTGTCTCCTTAGTCCACACTCATATCCCCTTCTGACTATCCATACAGGTCATTCATAAAATATGTCTTCACATCCTGGGAAAATTAAAACATTGAAAGGGGTGAGCTCAGATGCTCAGTAAGGATGACAATATAGCGGAATCTTTCATAAATAAACCTTAACATTTAAGGCAATGTAGAACTGGAAAAAGCCTTTTAAACTTGGAAATCAGCATAATATGGAAAAAAATAAAATGAAATAATGTCATTTACTAATTCACATGGATATTCTACTACTCAAATAATCACATGCAATATCAATAACCACTTTCATAATGATGGAATGCATAATGCCAGACTATCATAACCACGGAGCCAAGGCATTGTGCCAATACTACAAATAAGATTTTGTCAAGGCCTCGTGCCAAGACACTAGTTTGTCTCATGAGACCTTCCGATGCATCGAGGAGCTATAGCAGGCTCCACCCGTCACTTATTAAGTCTAATGAATTCCTTATATGAAATGGTTTAAACATATCATAAACCATAACATAATCATATGACATAAAACATGCGTAAAGGAACCATAACATTTCTACATTTCATTCACAATATATCAATACAACACATTGATATAAAAAAACACTTTCAAAACCATTTTCAATACCAAAATAAAATAAAATTAAAACTATGTAATTATTATTCAATTAAAAAAATTATGCTATGTAGAGGAAGCCGAAACTCAAATAATGGTCACGGCGGCGGAGAAGCCGTTGTCGCCTCATATGTACGACAAAAAAATTCCCTTTTGTCGTTTAGTAAAATGATTTGTATAAAAAAGATTCCTTTTGAATAAACATAAAAGTCAAAGGGGTTTATACACCATAAAAAATAATGTTGTGTATAAAACAAAATATTCCTGAATGAATGGAGATTGAGATGAAGTCCCTTACAAAGATCATTTTTTAAAATAAAATAAATCTATTATGTGTATTTTCTATATGTACACATAAAGAAAGTATAAATAAAAGATAGGAAATAATAATATCATGACGTAATTTGAAAGTAGGAGATTAACCCAATGAATAGAAATTGGTTTAAGAAGTTATGTTACCTCGTGTCTAACTTCACTCGACCGTTCTTTAATCTCCTTAAAATCGGGTACATATTTTTGATTTGATCCAAAGGATTCCTTGGGAAGACTTCTGCCCAATGTGAGGCTTCTAGGAGTAATAGAGGGAATTTAGGAGAGTATTTGGGTAGAGGTTGTCCAAGCCTAATTGCTTGGAAGGTGTCAATAAGGTGGTAGTGGTGGGGGCCTTTTATAAGAGGAGAGGAGGGGCACTCTTAGAAAGTCATGAAATGTTACTTTATTATATAATGAGTTTCGGATTTTAAAGGTCCCATACGAATATATTTCGAGGTTAAGGTGATAGGGGTTCGAAATCTACTCATCCAATAGGTTTTTCACAAGTGTATGTCTTATATTTTACATTATCTTTTCATTTTATTTAAATCGTTAATTAATGTGGTAATCGCTGCATCATCATGGTGTCATAAAAAAATTTATTTTATTTTATGTCTAAAAATTATAAAAAAAATTACAATGATGTCAGAAATATTTTTATATTTCCAGTTAATATTTATAGTCAAAAATTTTACTTATATAACCCCATTTAATAATTGTTTTAGTAAAACAACACATGTTTGTGACAATTTTATTTTTTACATTAAATAAAATGTTATTAATGTCATTTTCATACCCAACTGGGTCCATGGGGTCCCCAAGTTTACCCATGGATTTTATGGGTCGCCCATGACTCATCCAATAATGGTAGGACAAGTGTAAGGGTATTTTCATATTTTTATAACATCATTTTTACCTTAAATTTCACTAATTAACTTTAATCGCGATTAATTAAACTTAAAAGTTACTATTCACCAAAAAAATTATTTTAATCCCATTGAACCACATTTTACTTTCTAATGACAACCATTTATGTTGGATTTTTTGAAATCAAATCACAGAAGTGTTAATGTTTCATTTAAATGAAAATCAGTTTTTTAACTACCACTTAGTGGTTTCACTATTCATAAAAATTGATGTTTTTCAGAACAATGCCAAAATTTCACCCTAATATATATTTGATATTCTGAATTCAAAAGTGATGTCTATTTTACAAAATTCCAAACATAGAAGTTTCAATAATTAATTTTATAATTAATTGCCGCTGTCACAACCAATAGCGTGTTTTTAGGAAATAATATATATCAAAAGATTGACAATTGTTTATGTCCAATTTCAAAGTGAATTTAATTCTAATGACCACCATTGGATAAAATTGTAAAAATATATTCTAATTATACTTTAAAACCACTCAATATTATAATTTATCACTATAAATTATTTTGATTAAAAAATTTGTTTTTAAATATTTTTCACTATTCATAAAAAATTGGAAGTTCTCAGAAAAATACCAAAAATTCAACATAGGCTAATTTCGATATTCCAAATCCAAAAATGAAGTCCATTTTGAAATATAAAATATATATAATTTCAAAATGTGTGTATTACTATTCATAATGGCTATTTTGATTGGTCGCAGGGTGTTAGAATCTCGAACTTGCGTATAATGCAAGCTATTGCATTATTGAAAGAGAAGAGTATCATGGAAGCTAGGGGTATTACAACACTAGAAAATGAAATCATGCATCACATCTATATATAGTTATCCCCACTGAGACCCCTCCACCTGCCAAACCATTTAAGATTGTACTGTCATCTAAAAAACATCCTCTATTGCCATCCACTCTCACATCCAGACACAATGTGGACAAATCCTACATTTCCTTCCAAGAATCCTTGGATTATTGAACTACCTCTATATATGATTTTTTTTCTTATGGAATTGGCCACAATATTCCCCTTTCCTACGGTGTAAGAGATCAAAAAGTCATATTCTTCAAGAATCTCCATCCACCTTTGCAGCTATATGTTAAGGTCTCATTGGGAGAAGATATACCAAGGGATTTTGTGATATGTGAAGACCAAAATGTTCTCCCTGAAGAGGTAATGTCACCAAAACATCAGTACGAATATGAATTTTGAATGCTCGATATCATGGGTGGAATAGTCACATTCATGTGTATGTAACTTCTTAGACCCATAAGAGATCACTCCCAAATGCGGCATCATTACACATCCCAAGATTAGAATAGATGTGTCACAGAACACATCGAATGTCACCCATTCCTCTGGAAACCTATGCACTAGGGAACTGACCAGCTTCCCATTCTGGAATCTAAAAGCTACCTAGCATTGGAAACTACACAATAAATCCTAGTCTTTTCTAGTCAAATATATCAATGGAGCTGCAACCTGAGAGAAGTTGGATATGAACCTTTGGTATTAGAGAGCTAGACCCCAGAAGTTGTGAACCTCTTCCATGTTTTTGGGTGCTTCTCGAGAAACAACAACCTATACCTTTGATACATCTACTGATATCCCTTATTGGGAATCCACATGTCCAATTAAGTGCACCTCTCACATCCTTAACTTCCAATTGGAAAACATTTCATAGAGTCGGTGGTGATGGAGGTCCTCCAAGACTATCCTGAGGTTATCAGTGTGCTCCTCCTATGAAATTGAGTAAATAAGAATATTTTCTATGAACACGATGATGAACCAGTATCAGAACATGTCAGAGATAGAGTTCATGAGTCCCATGAACATGGCTGGTGCATTCGTAACACCGAAGGGAATGACCACAAACTCGAAGTGCAGATACTTTCACCTGAAATATTTCTTGGGGATGTCACCCCCCATTCAACCTCAATTGGTGATATCCATACCATATATCGATCTTGGATAACTGACCTACTCTTCTTAACTAGTTAAAAAGATCGTATATTCTTGGAAGAGGGTAACAGTTCTTGATTGTTTCTTGATTCAGTAACTGGTAGTCTATGCACAGTCTTAGGACACCGTCTACCTTATTTATAAAAAACACTAGACAAACCCAAAACAACACACTTGGTCAGATAAAACACTTTTTCAATTGGTCTTCAACCTGAATATGAAACTCCCGCAACTTATAAGGTTCCATCCGATAGAGTGAAATATAAATCAGATGGGCAATGGGTTTCAAGTCTATTCTGAACTCAACATCACGTCGAGGGGGTTAAGAAACAACCTCTTTTGGGAAAACATCTAGGAACTCTTCATGAACTCCTGGAACCTCCACCATATCAGCACCTATCATCCCCTCAAATAGCTGGGATAATATAGAATGAAGAGGCTCCACACGATGGTTGACCTCCTGACAATTGTGCTCGCCAAGAAAAACTACACGATGTCCATCCATATTTGAAAACACTACTCTCATATAGAAGAAATCAATAATGGAACGCATATAGAACCACCAATTAATTCCATGTATGATATCATATGACTGCATCTATAGCATAAGAACATCCCCACATGATTTATATGACCCCAAATTCAGTCTAATTCCCCGGAAAACATCCAAAAAACTAGTCTGACCTCCAAATGGCATACTCAACATGAGGTGCCTGGAAAATATCTCTACATATAGTCCTATATATTGATACATACCTGGTGGAATAAATAATTATGAAGCTCCTGAATCAAACAAAGTGCAAGAAAGAGTGCTAAATAGATAGATCGTACCTCGAACAACCTTCGGCCTCATTGGAATTGCTACCTCAGTAGCGTGCAACTACTCATGCATAACTCTTCTACCACTATTCTATTGACCTCCTCCCTGAACTCACCCTTGTTGAGGTCCCTAAGGATCATCCTAGGGCCGTCCTCCTCCAGCACCATCTATCCTCAGTGGAACGGGATCTCGCTTCCCCTGCAACTAGAAATGTCTGAATGGAAATAGCTAATGCTGAGGTGGGCGCTGAACATGCCCACCCCCACCATACTGAGATCGAACCAGTCACAAGATCTGATGATGTCCACTGACTCCACATATAATTCCCATCAGTCATAGGCCCACGTGGAATGAGAGAAGAATAGAAGATCATAACTAGAACTGTTGAGGCCCACTTCTCTCTGGCCAAAACCTAGAAGGCCCTGTTACCGGAGACCTACTGATGATTTCATTCCCCTTCAACAAACTCATATGGATCCCCTCCTATATTATACCTCCCTACGACTGAATCCCATCCAGTACATCAGCCTTCTTCAGAACGTCTATTTATGATGGTAGGGTAATAGAAGTGATGGAATAGTAAAGAGAATGTCAGAGTGCCTCCTCCAAGCATCTCTACCATGACTCCTCTTCCGGAAAGAGATTTAATGAAAAGATCAATAGATCTTTGAACTTCATCCCTAGTTACCTCACCAATATACTCCCCTAATGGATGGAGAGAATATCATTCCTCTTCTCATCATTCACCATTGAGGAAAGAAACTTTGTCTAAAACTCATTCTCAATGTAATTCCATGAGACATCAGTCTCCTTCCTCTCCATAAGGTAATGCATCCACCACTGACACACCCCTCCTCACATCTTCATTACTTCCATAGGAATCTAATACTCACTTAGAGGATGTATTAAGGTAATGTTGATTGTTATCTCTTCAATATAGCCCTCCATCTCTTATTTTGAAATGTTTCCTTTGAACATTTTCAGGGACTTCTAATAGAAATCCTAAAGTTTCATATTCTATAAGTCATCGTCATCCTCTCAATCGTCCCTCCGATCAACCAATTCATCCTAGTAGGCCTCAAATTCATGTACTACACGTGGGAAATGTCTTGTTCCCATGACGTAAAAGGGTAAACAAAGAACACCTAATCTTAGGAAGTATAGAAAATTTCTTTTAAAATTACATTTTAACTCTTCATTAATTTTAAATTCAAAAATCACCAAATATACACAAGAACACCAGTCATTATGTTGAATGAACCTTTCATAGGGTCTCTACCGTGCAATCAACGTGGCCTCACATAGTAATTAGGTAGTCCCAAAGTCCTTGTATTGGATCGTGGGATCCTTAAAATCCAATAACCTAGCTTGTCTTCCCTAGCATAATTCATACACCAAAGATTGCATTACACCTTTTCCCTACCATCCCATGTAATCTTCATTGTTCCTAACTGAAAACTAAATCTTATCAATCAACCATCATCTCTAATTCGATTCTATCATAACCATCCTTCTTTAAGATGAGGGAACAGAAAGAAAAGTGTCACGCCTTTCCTTATTCAAGATGAAGGAGATATAATGTCCCTTGAGTCTGGCCTTCAATAGGCTTTCGAGTTGTGACTAGCACCAAGGGTATAGAAACTCACACAGAATGGATGGAATTTCCCTTTCTAATGAAAATAGGATCGAGAGATAAGATGCTGAAAATACCAAGAATAACCAAATGTTTTTGTAATGAAAACCAAAATCTGTCCCATTCATTATTTAAATGTAATCTCCGACCAATGTACAACCAAAGCACCATAGAATGTACCAAAATAAAGAGGCAAAGCAGTGGGACAACAACTATCCTAACACCTAAGCTAGTAAATTACATCATGGTTCTCAAAGTCCTTCTAAAAACCTGAAAATACTTTTACAAATGTAGGGTGAGTATACAAGTATACATAGAATGAAAAACTAAAGCTACATGTGCACAAGTTAGGGAATATACTAATTCCCCCAAGAGAGAATAGTAGAACCTCAAAGAACCTACCAAGGAGTACTAACCAGCACTGCCCCAACAAGGCACACTTAGTAAATAACACAAGTCAGTTATAGTAGTGGTATAATAAAATAAAAATTTGGGTAACCCACACCACTTACCCACTAGTTAGCTGCTGATTCCAAATGGTTAATGTCTTGATGCTACCACTCTTTCAAAATGTAGCCCCACTGTCACAACCTTCCCGCACACACATGGGCCAAAAAATACACACAAATACCACCTAAAGTCTCATGGGACACAACTAAACCACACATCTCACTTGCAGACACATGGGCCACAACAACCATGCATCTCACCCGAAGACACCTGGGCCTCATCCCACAAAAACATCAGAAAGCATTCCTCACCCACAAACTCCTAGGCCCCTTATCTACAAAAAAATCTATCTAAGGGATATTTGACTTTGGTAAACCTCGATCAATTACAGCCTACCTAAATACGCTCAAGTGAAAAGAACATGGAAGAGTGTGCGAGGAAGAAAGTTAGTAACCATCCATCCATCCTCCCACCATGATGATGGGATAGACACCCTCCCCCATGAAATAGGGGAGTTTTTCACATTATGCCCAAAAGGGTGGGTTTAATATTGGTTCACAAGGAACTAAAATTTATACATACAGGTAAACAAACACTCATCCCAACATATGTGTTTCAAACAAATAACCATCTGATACAGAACCAAAATTAATTTTACCTCTATATACACAACCATGCAGACACCCAAAACTAGAGAATAAAGCCAACCCCTTTCATATTTAACTACTTATCATTCATTAATTATAGGGTTCAATTTAATTTATTCCAATACAACCCTTGGAATCTAACAAGAACAACATCTACAACTGTTTTCAAAAGGCTAAAGTCCAATAGACACTACCGATTAAAACAAATATGTAGGGACGAAGGTATGGAATCCATTTTAAAACCCATTCATAAAAATAGTATAGAATAACCAACATCTAATCCCACTGCACAACCCCTTCTTCCTAGTAATTCATTCAACCACTGCCAACTATCATACTTTAAATTTATCTCTCTCAATCATCCTCTCACAACAAGAACTGATAGTCATACTGCATAACAACACCACACCCATCAGATAACAATATTGAAGTCCCTCAAATCAAACATTATTCATATGCAGTCCCACTAGAAAACAATTTTGACCATTCCATAATCAATCAATCTCTCAAACTACTATTCCAACACACCACCCATACTACACCATAAGAAAATCCCATTGAAAAAAACCACCAAACAGTATCCCTGTTACCCAAACATACCCTTACCCATTCACAGGACTAACCACTCTATCCACCACTGGTACCCACAACCATGTCACCCACAATAGCACCACACATCCCACACAAGGCTTGAACCCAATAGAACACATAACAAAACTACACCATCAATCCAAGGATATTCAGATTTAGCCATGTAGGGTTATTTAATATCTCTTTGATAAACAGAGGTGATTATACACCAAGTTTGATCTTGGGGAATCCATTTATTTTACCAAATAATCGTGATTACGAATATTTCAGGTTACATCCAGTTATCAAATAATTAAAACAAAAATAGAACATCACCCTTGTGAAATCAAAGACCTCTAATGGCCATGATCTTCATAAGGCATACATCCACAAAAAAACATAGAAATAAATAAAAATAGTAAATTAAACAAATGATCATCATCAACCATATTTGATTCCCTTCTCGTTATCTTTTAATAACCACTTACCTTCCAATATTTATTAATCATTTAAGAAAAGTATTCACCTATCATTTACAAAGAATAATTATTACACCAACCCCACTAGATACAAAAATAAATATAGTTAGGGGAATACCTACTAAAAATGGAAAGAACCCAAAAAACCTTTTTACATTTAAATAGGGGATCGCACGAGCAGCATGAAACTTGAATAAAAATAAGCAGGAGGGAGCTCTAGAATAAGTGTATGACTCATCTAAGAAGTAAGTATCTAAGAGAACCAACAGAAAATAGAAGACTATTCCTCGAATTTTAAAAATCCAGATCCTATATCAATGGAAGGAAATTGTTTCAAAAGTCATTAATGTGGGATCGTGGTCACGATCACATAGTTTGACTATCTCAAACTCCCAAATGCATTAGGAGATTAAAGATATACTTAATATACATTGTAATACCCTTAAAATTCCCAAACAAGGCTTTAAACCCAGTTTATGTCAAATAAAATGTAAGAGGGGTGGAGCTAGAATACTCGAGAAACTGAAAATTTGGAAAAGGTTGAGACATCGTTTCGGTGTGCCACCACCATGATTCCACCCTTATTTTGAAACCCTTACGGTGCCACCATTTTGGTCTACAAACTTTTTTGTGACACTATTATGGTGCCACCATTTCGGTAACACCATTTTGGTGGGCCACTATTAGGGTGGAACTATCTTGGTGTGCCACTATTACGGTGCCACTATCTCATTGTTCCCCCATTTTGTTGAAAAAACATTTTTTGAAAACACCGAAAACACACCACTGTGACCCCCAAGAACACCAAAATCATTGCATTTTCACAAATAAATTTCCTGAGGAAATCCAAGTCATTAAAATATGTGGGTTTACCCATTTACCAAAACAATCACACGTGAAGAGTATAGGGTGATGATTAACTTGAATGATAAAAACATCCCAACTTTCTTGAATTCAACATATTTTAGTACTTACATGACTATACAGAGGTGTTATAGGAAAATTATTTTATACACTAATTGGGGGAGCATCGGCTAGTCTATGAAAGATCTATTATTAGTGTCCCTAATTTTAAAATTTCTTAAATTTTTTTGGTATTTGTCTAATGGTTTAAATATTATACATTTCTGAATATTTTATTTATTTAATTATAGTAAACATTTAACTTTCAAGAGACAAAAGGAAATAAAAAAGGTATACCATTTTTGTAAATAATATGGAGATATTTTACGAAAAATTTGACATCACGTTAATTTTTTTGGAGTAAAAGTATCATGATCCATTCCTTAAGTATGGTTTTGTAGATAAAAATGCATGGAAAATTTTTATCTCTAGTTGGGAGGAGGAATATTTTATGGTATGTTTATTTGTTTTTGAAATAAAATTTTTTTAATTAATTTTACTTAATTTATAACATATTTAATTTTTCTTTTGTAATATGATTAAATAAAAACTCACCAAGAGATATTGTCTCATGTTTTATACCCTTATAAATTATCATCCAAAGGGTATTATTTACTAGAGGAATATATGATTACTACCTACTCTTCATGAAAAATAAAAAAAGTTAGAATTACAATAAAGGGAAAGTATATTATCGATCCATCAAAGGATGTAACTAATAATATTATAATTAAATAATTATTACTTTTCATCAATATTACAATTTTGTAAATATGTCTCACAAATATTATGTTTGGAAATATTACTTTAGTACAAAATTTCGGATAAAATGACACAGGGGTCCATTATCCAATAGGGTGGGAAATATATTCTTACCACTGGTTTAGGAAATCCATAACACCCTGGCTATATTTGAGGGCATAAAGTTGGTATCATATTTTATGATGTTTTTGGTCATGCCCGTAGTGAAATATCATTGGCGGTAGAATCTAAGGAAGAAATAGATTCTATTGAAGTTGAGATATGAAAATTGAATCTGTCGATATAGGATATGGTTAAATTTTTTTAGCATTTATTTGCACAAAAAGTGATGAGACAGACATAGCCTATATAGCCATTCAACTCAAGTCCATCACCTCCTTATTCAAACTCGACTGTTTACTATGAGTTGCTTATTGGGGATCCCCATGTATGGTATATGGAATTATACATCATATAAGGAATTATGTACATCATAAACTTGTGGAGTAGGTTTAGTTAAGAGTATTAGTAAATGATATTATTAATATATTTTATCTAGTATTACTACCTACTAAGGAGGTTTCCATAGTTGGATAGAGTATTTTTTATTTTTTTACTTTATCCAGTTAATCATTGTCATCATCAGACATATGAATTATGAATTTATTTTTACTTTTAATTATCAATACTTTTATATTTAATTATAATATTTTATTTCACTTTCCATGTATAAAAGTATCTATAATAGTAGGAGTCATAGTAAAGGAAAGATAAAATTCATGTTCCATCACCTTTATATATTCCTCCAAAATTTGATTAGGCAACAAAGTTACCATAATTTTTCCTCTATTAGATAATTATAATACTTTTTAATGAGTTATAATATATATAAAAGATATTATACATTAAATACTTTTAAAAACAAAATAATAGATGTTCTAAAGGGTTATTATTTTAGTGTTCTTATGCTTTAGTTATTTTCAATGTAAGTAAATTTCAATTATTAATTTATTTTCATTAAGTAAAGATATTTACTATGGACTTAATTAATTACTTTTCTAATCAATTCTCTCCATGTTATTTTCATAAAATGTGATTTAAATTCTTTTTATTGTTTTATTAACCCAGAATACATTCATAAGCGGTGAGGTTTTAAAACGAATAAGCTATAATTGAATATATATCCAAATGATTAAAAAACACAATGATAGCATATCGGGTGTTCCATTACTTGATGGGTATGAAAACATATATAACTGTGAACCACTATTTATTATAATATCATTAATTTTAAATATATTATATTTGAGATGAAATTGGATGGTATGCATATTTTGTCAAAAATAATGTAATGCATATAGGTTATTCCCTTTTCTGGGTGGTGTTAAAATAAGATTTAGATAGTTTTGAATGAAGTGTTTTTTATTCAATTATTTTTGTTATTTAATATTTTCTTTTATATTTTACATAAATTTTGATAATTAAAAGATTAAATTTCAACTGTCCATAGATAGAGTATTCTAGGGAATGATATAAAATAGTTGAACCATAAAAAATTTAGTATCTGGATTTTTTGGTAGACAAATTTTATATTAGTGAATAATTTCTTTTTCTTGCAAATATACTATTTTTATCTTTAAAATATTATTTCATAAATATAGTTTCATCATTAAAAAGTGACTTTTGAATGTGGATATTGTGTTTTATGATTCATTTATGTGATAATACTGACCAAATAAAAACATATTATAAAAACTTTAGTTCTATTATAATACGTTTAATTTAAACAAATATGTTATTTATTAAATTCAAGAACACTTTAATTTTACGAGGTTTGATGATGTTTCTTTGTCTAAATATATTGAACTGAAATGCCTTCAAATTTTATTTTCAAAATATTTTATAACTTTAACTAATTTGAATATTAAATTTCTTTTAGGGGTATAATAGTAATGATTTTTGAAAAAGATCTCAATGAAATTTGTTACTCTTGTTCGGTTACAATTTTTTTCATTTTGTGGTTATTTATTTTGAGTTTTTACTTATGGGATTAAGTAATTTTTTTAATATGTTTTTTAAAACATCAACGTTAAAAATCAGTTTTTTATAAAACCCACTTGGAAATACATTATACAATGATTTTAATATTAGTTTTTGCTGAAAACATATGTTTAAAAAATTATATGAGGGCATTCCACATTGTTTTTTATAAAACTAGTGTTGAAATAGCTTTTAATTTAAGTATCACTTTGAAATAAGATTTTTACAAAACCAAAAGTTAAATAATTCAAGAAGATATTTCCACATCAGTTTTATAAAAAACCTATGTTGAAATCCCCCTATAATTTTCCTTTTATAAAGGTTTTGAATTTTGATTTATGAAACCGGATGTGGAAATTTCCACGTTTAACCTCACATGTGTTAATGTTGAGTGTAACCTAAGATTGAATGGTTAAAACCAATGTTAATTTTATTTTTCCACTAGTGTAACAATAATTCTATATTCAACCCCACCACTAAGGAAAACAAAATTGATGATAGTGCATGTGGGCAGACTACCGCTTCCATGAAGTGAGGTATTCAATTTTTCATAACCACATTTCATGGATTGTTCTAATTATGATATCAATGAATAAATATAGAATTTATAATATAAATACAATTATGTAATTTGAAATTATCATGTAATTTATTTTTTTCTCATCTATTGATAAATGAAAATATTAATTGTGCATTCTCTCAGACAGCCACCACCACCTGAAATGAGAATTCATTAGTAACCACCACCAATCATGATTGGATATAAAACGAATTTAATATATAAAAATATTTCCAAACAAATAACATTATAGATACTATAAAACTATTTTATGGCACGTTATACTGTGTCCGATATATATAAGGAGTTATTGAAAAATTCACCAAACAACTTCAAGTAACACAATTAGGCAAGAATCCAATATAATAAAAAAAATATTTTATAATACTAAATGTTTCATATTAAATTAAATAAAAAATAATATAGTTCATAAGAAGTTATCTAATAAATTTAATTTCATTATATACGAAGTTAGGTGTGTTCATAGAACGAATCAAAAATACAGTTTTATCTCAAATTATTCTCTTTAAATCACCTTTTTTTATTATGGACATATATTATTTTAAGTGGTGTATATGGTGAAAATTTTAGATTTTATATATTTAATTACAATTTATTCATTGTAAATTACAGTTTAATTTAAATTTATCTCCATTTTGGGATGTTTTGAGATACATTTCCCTCAAATTGTAAGTGGTATTTGTGACTCAAATATTTTCCATAGGACATAATCACACTTCTTTGATTATAATCACTCATTATTGATTTGTTATAACCTATGATGATGTTATGTTGTATTTACATTATTTTTTATAAGTAAGTCATATTTCACACTGAAATATAGTTTTTTTATTATTCTATTATTTCATAAAAAATGTAATCTTTTTATGAACAATTTCCATCTCTTTTAATGTATTTTTTTCTCTATATACATGTTTTATCATAATGACAATGTTATATTTTCCCTAGTGGTAAATCAAATTAATTTTATCCATAAGGATCCTTATGTTCCCTTTTATTAATTTTAAAATAATTTTTTATTAATCCTTTTAACAAAGTTGGTTTTAAAGAAATGTTTCTTGAAATACTAAAAAATGGATTTCCTTACCAAGATATTATATACATCCCTTTTGATTTTCATTTTGAAATATTATTTATTTCTTATCAAGGTATCGTTATTGTTAATTTTTTTAAGTAATATTTTTAGAATTTTAGTCTCATTTAAAAAATGGCTTTTGGAAAGTGACATGGAAATCATGTTTTTACGTGGATATTGAGAATTATTTTTTAAATAAATATCCATTTTGTGATTTCTCTTCCTTTTTCAAAGGATAATTCAACAATTAATTAATGGCTCATAAATCACCCCATATTTTCTATTTTTTTAAACATAATTTGGTTGAAAAAGTTTTTTGTATCAAATTGATATGTTTTCTTATGTGAAACCATTTGGAAAAGTTATGAAACTCATTTTCTTTATATGTGTTATTTATGATAAGATGAATGATTTGATTTTATATTGAACTTAAATAGATAAATGATTATTTTTGGGGTTATATATCCCCCTCCATTTCATTGGATAAGTTTTTATATCTCATGATATAATTATTTTTTGTGGTTATAATTGTGGTTTAGTTATGCTCATAAGGTCTTTCATGGGTATAATAGTTTGTTATCTATGCTTTCAGGGTGGTCTGTGGATATAATTTTGGTTTATCAATGATCATTAGGTTATTTGTGGGTATAATTTTGGTTTACATATGTTCACATGTTTTTTCATGGGTATATTTTTGGTTTAACTATGATCACAAGGTCATGTGTTGGTATAATTATGGTTTATCTATGATCGCAATGTTATGCATGAATATAATTTTTATTTATCAATACTCCAAAGGTTATGCATGAGTATAATTATTGTTAATATTTGATCATAGGTCTGTGTGTTGACATAATTATGTTGAATCTATATTCAAAATGACATGTTATCTTATTTCTATGCTTGTTCCACTTCTTTTTCATATGTTAGGATTTATTTCCATGTTATTCATAAAATTTATGATATTACATGATCTAATGATATTATAATTTATTAGTTTATAATTTCATGTTTTATTTTATTTTCATTATATGCTTCTAATATTTTTTCATAGCCTTTATTGGTTCTTATGTTTCTATGACATGGTTCATAATGATAAACCAAGTTTTAGGTCTATCACTTATTATTCCATAATATTTTAAATTGATATTTCTAGGTTAGTCATGTTTTCCTCTCAAGATTATGATCTAATAGTTATGACTAAATGTTATGCTTCCCTTACTGAGCATTAGAGGTCGCCCCTTTCTTTTATTTCCATTTCCCAGGTTATAAGTATTATTATATCATATAAG
Organism: Viscum album; assembly: GCA_963277665.1. Taxonomy (NCBI): domain Eukaryota; kingdom Viridiplantae; phylum Streptophyta; class Magnoliopsida; order Santalales; family Viscaceae; genus Viscum; species Viscum album. Next base: position 139,713,645 of record OY728131.1, read on the forward strand.
ATTAATAGAATAGGGTATATAGGAGGAAAATTATTTATAAATGTCAAAAAATCCTATAAAATAAAAAGTTTTTTTATCTAGTCACCAAGAGACTAATCCTATTGATCCTTAGGTTTTGAAACTATTTGTGAGATGTATTAAATAAAATATAGAATCAATTTATTATTTATGTATGTTTTTCTTGGATCCCTATATCTAGGTTATTCAGTGTGAACATGATGAATTTATCTATATTCATAATATTATTATTTCATATGCTTCTGTTTATGAAATATTTCTATGTTATATGCTTATTTTATACTCCATGGAGCATAATTATTATTTTATATTCCCTCACTATTATTCCATGGTACATGTTTTTTCATTTAATATTACATGTCCTTATATCATAACAAATGAACAACTCTTATTATTCAACATTTTTTAAATAGAATCTTTTTCCCATGCTCAGGTTTTCATATATGCTTATGATCTTACCTCTGATGACATGTTGAAATTTTTTCCCTTACTGAGATTTTATCTCACTACTTTCTTATGTTTCTATTTTCATATTTATAAATATGATTTTGTCTTCTGAGAATTCTATATGGGAGTCTAGTGTGGATTGATTATATAGAAATTATCACAATTATCATATATAAGCTTCTTATGCAGCTGATCCTCATATAAAATAAACCTTTCATTATTGGTATTTTTTGATTATTTGTGAAATTTAATGTTTATCATATAGAAATGTTGTAAAATAATGATATTTTTAAATTGGTTTATCTAACTTGTTTTTAAATATTATTTTTAAATAATGTGTTTTTGCATCAAACTTGGGAGTGTGGATTTAGGGAACCTCGTGATTGGTTTATTCGGTAGTAATAACTATTGATTTAGTGATTCGTTACAAAAATTCTATGAAGGTTGATCTAGTTTGTGGCTTATATCTTCACCCATGAGGTTGGAATTATCTATAACATCACCACTATGGTAGAGTGGGGCATGTTCAATCACAATACCATTGAGATTGCTTCTATTGTCATTTATGTGGGAATATGGGATATCTACAATGCCTTTAGAGTTCTTATTATCTTGGAAATGTGTATAGTAATGGATAGGATTAAGAACCTAGATTTACGTTAATAACCATAATTTATATTAGTAATTATATTTATTTTTGTCAATCTAGTCATATAAGCATATTCATTTCTCGATAGTAGATGTATTATGGTACTACATCATAGGTAAATTGGTTAACATAAGGATATGAAGAGGCATGTGCTCAAGATAAGTGCATGTTATTTAACATAATCATATAATCATAGAAAGGGACATTAATTATTTTGATTAACTATTTTAGGGATATATTCCCTAGAATCACTTTTATTAGATAAGATTGGATTGTACTCCATTACATGTACTCAATTATTTAATGATATGGGGTTGTATATGGATTATTTATGGGGGATTATAGTAGTCATATAAATTTTTGGGAAAGTATTTGAGGGAATTTGAAGATCTTATGAGTTAACAATTATGATAATTGGCTATGGGATGGGATTTCATTATATTATAGATGCACACTTTTAATATGATCCATTGATTGGATTGGTTAACTCATTATCGAGTAAACATGGACAATTATAGGAGATGTTTGACCATAATTTTGTCTATATGTTTTTAATATAAATTCATTAGTGAGTGAGAATTGATATCAGGATGTTCATGACATATAAATCAATTGTTGGTGGAAATCAAAACACAGTTTTAAATTTATTTTTAAAGAAATTTAATGATGATGGAGATGATATTACCTACTATTTTTAACTAGTTTTATGTTGTTTTTCTGTGACTTCATTGGATTATTACACAATAAATAGGTCGAGTTTAATATTTTCTTGATTCTAGGTATAGAAATCATATACATTTCTTACATATGATGGATCATGTAGATCATCGTGAGATGAATGTTCTATTAAATTACTTGGTGGAGAATAGCTTCGATATTCTAATTAAGCCCCCTTGATTGATCCTATTTTTTCACTAATAATGGTGAGAGATGTTTGGGATTATATATGCTCTATAGGTGCTTGAACCATGTTATGGTCAAGAATTGGTGTCTTCTTCATTAAATAGAAGGCTTTATCATTTATAGGAATAGATCCATGTTTTTCTCTTAGATTGATTTATATTTTGTATATTTCCATTTTTAGGTGATGCCTATGGATATAACACCAATATAATTTTGGTTCCAAATAAGGCTTTTATGAGTTCCTCATGATGGTTTTTGTGTTGATAAAAGTGTCAGCAATGGTCATGGGCCAAATTAATAGGGTTTCTATCAACATTTGGATTCATTCATTGTCATTTTTTGATGATATTTGGTTATGATTATGGTGGAGGATCATTTTCAATATGTTCCTAATGTATTACACACATTGAGAGAGCATCAACTATATCCCAGACTCTTAAAATGTTATTTTTGGGTCCAAGAGATCTGATTCATTGGGCATTTCATAACTATGTGGTTGATTTTAGTGAACCCAAAAAATATTGAGGATATAGTTTATTGGGAGGGATCTAATAACATCTTCAAGATATGTATCTTCCAAGAATTATATGGTTTACCAACTTCATATAAAATTTAAATATAATTATATTTCAAGGAAAACATAATTCTGGATGGTATATTATATATATTGAATGTGTAATTTTATATTCCTTAAGATGCTAATGGTAATGAATGATATGGATATTTATCATTGATATTGATATGAGATGGGATGGGATGCTGACTTACTCCTCATATTACCTCGAGTTTTGGTAGATATACCCATTTAAATTATGTTTCTTATGCCATGGGAAGATATTTCAGACTATATATATTTTGATTAGGGTTTTGTATGATACTACCACTTACTATGATATAACTTATTAAATGATATGTTATACCCACTTATTTGATATTTCAATTGAATGGGATGATATTCCCACTTAACTATGATATAGTTATTGGTATGGAAGAATATACCGACTTTTCTAGGATATGGTTAATTGCATGGGATGACATAACCACTTGGCCTAAGTATTGTTAAAGGTGTGGGATGAAAAACCCACTTGTAATTTTTATTAATAAAGGATTGAGATGATATTCCCACATATATTTCATGTTGATTAAAGGAATAAAATGATATTTCCACTTGTCCTCAATATGGTAATTATAGTGGATGATATTCCCACCTAGCATTGATACAGATAATATCATGGAATAGCATAACCACTATTATTAATATAGTTCTGATATGAAACATTTTGCTAACCTAAATGAAATTTTGATGGTATAGTTCATTATGCGTATTTTTTTGATTCGGTTTGTACATGGGATGTAATTCTAACTCACCCATGATCTAAGCTATATGATGGTATATTGTGACCATTTTATAAATAATATTATGAACTAGTGGATTTTATTCCAACCCTAGGACATTCTGTGTGATATATTTCGACTAATACTATCATGGGATGAAATATGTATGGTGACTCATCAAGTATCTTGTTTAGAAACCGATGAAATTATGATGATTAATATTGTTGTAATTTATTTTTTTTATTTGTATATCTCTTAATACAAGGACTAATTTATTTTGAATTTTTTGGGAACATCAATATTAGTGACCTAATGAGTCATAATAAAACCCTTCTTGGTAACTACATGTAGATTTTATGATTGTGGATCATGGTAAGGGAAAGGTACTTATATTTGATTGGTGATTCGGATGGATGGTTAGAATCAGAGACAAAACTAGAAAGAGATTATGGACATTTTTTTAATAAATCCCAATTATTTTATTATTTTTGGAAAATATTGTATATGATTGTCCCATGAGGAAATACTTCTTATGTGTATGACAAGGTGAAATTTCATTGAGTTTCCTTTTGATATATTATATTGTATGTTATTTTTATTATTGAATCATATATTTAATTTCTACTTTATGCATTTTTTTATGGATAATATATTATTGATAACTTTCTTATTAATTATAGTCATCTGATCTGGAGGGTATTGTCTCCACACATTACCTATAGCCCCTCACTACTACTATGTATCCTATACAGTATGAGGATGGATTCTTGGGGTCATGAGGTGAACTTGATTCAATTAATATTTGGGTAAACCAAATTTGGGGAGAAAATATTCCCTCTCAGCACGCACCCCAACCCACCTCCTCAAACCCCTCAAGTAATAATTACCTAACAAAAAGTCCCAACCACAATCACTATCCACATCTCTCTTCTTACCTATGTCTACCCTCGTCATCACTACCACTAGACACTTCTCTTTTCATCATACGTATTCCTTTCACTATAATTTTTCAATCCATTACACCCACCACTAGTAGAAAAATAGATAATAATGATGCATTCTTCAAGTGGAATATTTATAACCAATGTTAAAATCAAGGAATATTAATTTTCTATGTCATTTTTTCCATTAACTGATGTGGAAAAGTAATTTTTCATGTAAATTATATAAAAATAGACCTAAATAGATATTTTCCACTCTTCAAGTCAGTTAAATGATAGAAATGATGTGAAATAGTGATTTTTTACATCGGTTATATTATAACTGACATGAAAAACTATATTTTCACATTGGTTATAATATAACCTAAGTAGAAAATATAATTAAAAGTTAGTAATCAATGGAGGGTTCATTACGCGGTCTTCAGTTATCATGACACATGTCTCATTTCTCACTCACCCAAGATCTACCTCTCTTATTTATTTGATCTAGTGGTCTAATATCTCATTACGATCTTAATCAAGCCTTTGGTTTTGCTTGCCTCATGTTATGGATCAAAGATAGATCTGAAGATATCCTGACACATTTTGTTTCTCTTTTTCTAGTCACTCTTCTGGATTGGAATCTCTAACTAATGATTGTTCGATCAGGTAGAATTTATTCTCACATTACCATCTTCATACACTCAGGTTTTATCAGCTTAATCTTATCTCTTTTTATTCTAGATATACATGTCTTCAACTATCTTTCATATAGGTTTAAAAATATTTTATAATGTGTTAATTACTTATTCATGATTTTATTTCTAATATTATTTAGTTGTTCTCATTCGATAATTTTTTTTCCTTATTTGGATTACACTAAAATTATTTTATAAAATATGCCAGGCGAAGGAGTATTATTTAGGAGATAATATTACTGGATTTTGTCTATATTTATATTGTCATTCAAGTCAATGAGTTGGGTTTTATGTTAATTAGGTGTTGATATTATAGATAAATCATTTCTGTTCTGATTAAGATGGTGCATGGGAGAGTTGAAAAATTATTTTTCATGTAATTGAACATCACGAGATGGGTTTTGTAACGGGGTTTATAATAGATTTTTTGTTTAAGATATTGAATGTGTGTATTTTCTAATAGAATTGGGGTTTTTGTTAAAAACTAGTTGGGATTTTGAAATTGGTAATTAGTAGTGAAAAACATTTCTAATGAATGATCAAGTGTAAAGGAGACATCATAGATGCTTACTATTGATGAGAATAACTTTGGCGTGGAGTTTAATATGGGTAAATACATTATTTTATAATCACTTTAGTGAGATTTAATTACTTGTATAGAAGTAAGGGTCATTAGATAAATGGGTCTCATATGATAATTTTGAGACAATGAGCATCTTTAAGTGGTTTTTTCATGTATGGTCATGTGTTTCAACGGTAATCTAGTGCATTGAAAAGGGGTTGAATGAGTGATGGGTATACTTTTTGACATATCAAACCAATCTCAGACCTTGTTAGGGAATACTATATACCACATAAATTCAAATAAGGCAATGTTTAATGTGAAATTAAACAAATAATCAATTTATGATATAAATATATTATTAATTGCAAAATAGAATAAATTTTTTTATTTTTATAAATAACTAACAATGAATTAGTTGTAATCATTATATATATTTTTTATGGATATTGTTTTAGGATATCATTAGATATATTTTTAGAAAAACATAATATTCTATTAATTTATTTTTTACTTCAGAAATTTTTGAAACAAATCTTTATTATAATTCATTTTGCATGAATGAATTTTCTCGTCGAAATTTTATATTTTCCTTCCATTATTTCCATTCATGGGTTTCAATATTTTTTAATATCATTCTTAATCTCAATATTTTATAAATTAATCCTTTTTTTATAATTGTGTTATATATTTTTTATTAATAGTAATTAATTGAAGTTGGATTAATGCACCTATAATTGGTTTTGAATATGAGGAAGGAGTCAATGCTTTTTTAGAATTGTATAAAATTGATATTCCCAGAAATATCATGTTTCACTATCCATACCATAATTGTTTAAATTTTAAGAAGTTAAAAATAATAGAGATCAAATATAATTTATTTAATCATGGTTATAATTCGAGTTACATCCCTTGGATTTGGCATGGTAAAAGAAGAAAAATTTCAGATCTATTGATGATGGCACTTTTTATGATGATAAATATGATCAACTGGATGAAATTATTTGTGATATTGAATTTGAATAAATTGATAACCAATTGGAAATTATGATTTTATATGTTGATACTGCAAAACCATTGTATCTAGGTATTAAATAATATATGGTTTTATCGATGGTGTTAATATTGATTAACCTGAACATGAATCATGTATGGAATGACATGAGTTTTGCATAGATACTATAATTGTTGAAAGAAATTCTTTTTAAAGACAGTGATATTCCATATTCACATTATAATGCCAGGAACATATTATGCCTAATGGGATTGGAGTGCAGCAAAATAATTGTCTTCCTGAATAATTTTGTGCTATACATGAATGAATATATATTTATGTCAGAGTTTCATAAATGTGGGACATCATGGTATAAGTTAAAACAAAAGTCATAGGATGATTAGAAGATACAGAGAAACCTATCAAGGAATTTTGGTATCTTCCTATAATTTCTCATTTGAAATGTTTATTTTCTAATTCACATGATGAAAAAATGATATGATGGCATTCTAATGAGTAGATAGTGAAGGAACAATACATCATACTGCTGATTGTTCGTGGTGGAAGAAAATTGATTGCCAGTTTCCTACATTCAGAAATGAAGTTAAAATCTTAGACATGGATTGGGAATTGATGGAAGTAACCCATATTGAAGCCTTCGTAGTACACATAGTTCAAGGCCTATTTTATTGGTAATTTACATATTATATCCTAATTTTTTTTAATCAGAAATATGTCAAGTTGACTATAATGATCTGGGGATCAAAACAGCCCAAAAATGATATTGATGTTTACTTATCACCATTAATTGATGATTTAAAACTTAGAAGGCCCCGACCATAAACATTACTTATTATTGAATTATATGAATAATTCACATTGAGGATCTTTTCAGGTTTAGAGTTTTAGAGAGTTAGGACATAACAATTACATCTCAAAAGATTAAAAAGTACCCACATCTACTAAGATTTCATAAAATAAAAAATCTTAAAAAGAAACATGTCTAGTTCCTTGTTTTAGACAGCTTTAAATTTCCTTGATCCCATCCTTGACACTATTAAACTTTATGTCCTGTGAAAAAACATTTAAAAAACTTGGGGTGAGCATAAAAGGCTCAGTAAGGGATACACAAAGAAGGAAAACTGTTAGTTTTTCAAAACAACCAGTAAACCAAGAATACATTATCAAAGCAATACTTTCCACCTTTAAGAAGAATAAAATACTCTTCATTGAATAAAAGATCATCACTTACCCTTTTGTAACCATAAGATTAACATAAAAACCATATAAAGAACACATAAAATATAATAGTATCTTGGGACATAAACTTACTTAAATTGAATAACCATACTGTCGACTTCCACGCATATCACTTAATGGAATAGCCATACGTCCGACTTCCATACCCAATGCATTGGAGGTTATAACGTAACCACTCGTCCTGGTATTCACGGAACCACCTGTCATATGGTTTATCACATAACCACCAATAAAATGTCCAAGTACCATCATTACACATAAAATATTGAAAATATAAACATTTCGATAACAACATTTCATTTTCAATCACAATAAGTAATTCCAAGATATTGAATTAATCAATCCATTTTCAAAAACCATTTAAAAGTGATTTTTGAATCAAAGTGTCCCATACCACATTGAAGCTTTTAATGGAATTAAAATTTTAAAACATTAATGTCCATATAAATAAATACTGAAAACCATTTTGAAAACATGGACATTAAAGATAATGTTTTAGAATAATAAATCATTAAAACATTTAAAACCATATTTTTTGTTAAATAGTTTTTAACAAAATGAGAGACTCTTGAATACAAATAATTGGGAAATAACATTTAATCCGAACATTATAATATCATGAGAATAAAGGGATTAATGATATAATATGTCAATGGTCAGTATACACACTATATAAGAGTTAATTGGTGCATAGCAACAATAAAGTCTCAGTGGAAATGTAAATTGAGATGGAATCCATTATAAAGATGGTATCCTTAAATTAAGGAAAAATCTTTCACATAATTATGTGTGAGAAATAAAAATAAACCCAATATAAGTGGATATTAAGTGTGAAACAATCATAGGTCATTCACACATATTCATAGGATGATATGTTCACGATGTACAAGTTGATCCCAAAGAAATCGAAATTTGGTTAAGATGTTCCATTGTAAAAATTCAACAGCCTTACGGCATCACCTCAAAATTCGGAAAATTAGTCGATGAGAGAGTGAATGGTATATCATCACTTGGACATAAAATTTAAATCAATAAGCATATATAAGAACATATCCCAACATAATAAGATGAAAATTAAAAGACATAACAAAATAATTCTTTTAAAAAGAGGAGGGTGAAAGGTTCCCTTACCGATTTGGGTAACTTTCGAAACATACACCACATTCAAAAAGGGTCATAAAATGAATATGTAAATACCCTTAAATGAAATTATATTACAAAAAAAATATAATAATGGTAATTACATTCACCAATCAAAGGAAATGGTGTCAAATGTAGAATAAATCTCACGGGACTAAAAGTGAGATGAAAAATTCCTTACGATAACTCGGCAGCCGAACAGCACCTCTTAAAACATCCAAAAATGGATTGATGAGATAAAATAGGGTCTCTCATCATATTAAAATAAAATTTAAAGAGAGAGAAATATAAAATAACAACACAATAATAAGAAAGATGAGATTAAAAGGAATGAAATAAAAGAGTGTACTTAAAAAGAAAGAGAGGGGTAGGATACCTTACCTTGTGTCCAACATGACTCGATCGTTCTTTAATCTCCTGAATAATAAAATTTGGTCAATTTATAATTTCATAAGGAAATAATTTAAATATTATTATTATGTTAATATCACATATTATAATGTTATAATAATTGGTTAATAAAGTGAGTTCATGTTAGACGTTTTTGTCGATGTTCGGTACATGAGTAAAAATCGAACAAGTTGGAAACAAATATTCCATTTAACTATTTGTACATCATATCCATAATACTATTGATGTTTTAGATATCATATATATCCATTAAATATTCATTTTATAATATTCCATTTCATTTGGAGATAAAAAATTAAAACCACCATTCATGGAGACGGTAGTCCGTACGTACGCATGAACGCTACTTTCATTGTTTTCCATATTAATGGCATTAAAGTTAAAAGAGATATATATATTATAATTCCAGAATTATATCCATAATTTATATGTAATATATTACATATATATCCATTATATATACGTACTAATAATAGTACATAACATTTGGAGATACGAAATGAAATGTACCGTTCATGGAGACGTTAAGCCGTACGTACGGATGAACGCTACTTTCATTTATTTGGCGCATTAATGGAATTAAAATAGATTAGATATATATATATATTATATTTACAGTATATTATATATGTTATATAGATCACATAAGTTCATAAATTTCATTATTTATACATTCCATGTATTGCATGAACGAGTCACATCACTTGAGGGGTCGGTAGTCCACACATCCTGAAATGAAATTATCGCATTTTCACAACATGAAAAGAATAATGTAATGTATTAAATATAAAATACAGAAACATATATAAAACATAAATACCATATATATCATATATAAAATATAGTTACATCCTAATGGCCACCATGAAAGGTGTTAAGAGAATATTGAACAATCATCGTTTCGTGAGGCAGAAATTCGCCATCCATAGAAACAATATGTTCTTTAACCATTAGACGAAGGTGTGTGTAAGTGTAGATCGAATACTTCATATAAAAACATCCTAGTATATTTAATATTATGTTTTTGTTTCAAAATAAAGGAATAAAAAGAGTTTAGAGGGTTGGAGAAGCAAAATAAAACAAAAGAACACAAGGGAAGACATTACCATTAAATCGGGTAACTCTCTTTGATTTGAGCTCAAAGGAATCCTTGGAACAGATTATGCCCAAAGTGAGGCTTCAATGATGAAGAGAGGGATGTGGAGAGATGAAATGGGTAGGGGTTGGCCGAGCCAAAGGCTTTATAGGTGTGGGTAATGTGGTTGAGGTGGGGGCCTTTTATAAGAGGAGAGGAGGGGCACTCTTGGAAAGTTATAAAATATTACTTTATTATAAAATGATTTTTGGATTTTCAAGGTCCCAAAAGCATATATTTAGAGGATAAGGTGATAGGGTTTCGAAATCCACCCATACAATTAGTTTTTGAGAAGTTTAAGACTTATATTTCACCCTATCATCTTATTTTATTTAAATCGTTCATTTATGAGGTAATCACTACATCATCATAGTGTCATAAATAAATTAATTTATTTAATATCTAAAAATTATATGAAAAATTATCATGATGTAGGAAATAATTTTATCTTTCTAATGAATATTTATAGTAAAAAATATGACTTACATAACCCCATGTAAAAATTGTTTTAGTAAAAAAACACATGTTTGTGACATTTTAATTTTATCTTTAAATAAAAAGGTATTACTGTCATTTTCCAACCAAAGTGGCTCCATGGGGTCCCAAAGTTGACCCATGGATTTTCGTGGTCGGCCATGACACATCCAATGATGGTAGGACATGTTTCTAGGTAATTTCATATTATTAAAACATTATTTTTACCTTAAATTACACTAATTACCTCTAATCGCGATTAATAAACTTAAAAGCTACTATTCACCAAAAAAATATTTTAATCTAATTGAACCACATTTTACTTCTTAATGAAACCCATGTATGTCGGATTTTTGAAATTCAAATCACATAAGTGGTGAAGTTTTATTTAAATGAAAAATCAGTTTCTTTAACTACCACTTAGTGGTTTCACTATTAATCAAAAATTGAAGTTTTTCAGAAAATTTCAAAAAAATCACCCTTGGCTATATCTGATATTCTGAATTCAAAAATGATTTCTATTTTAAAAAATTCATAACTTATAAGTTACATTAATTAATTTATTAATTAATTCCCACTTTCAGAGCAAATAGCATGTTTTTATGAAACAATAAGTATCAAAAGATTGACACTAGTTTAAGTCCAATTTCAAGATGAAATTAGTTCCAACGACCACTATTGGATTAAATGGTAAAAATATATTCTAATTTCACTTTGAAACCAATTAAAAAGATAATATAATCATATAATGAAATTATATTAAAAATAGGTTTTGAATTAAAATACAACATGTTTCACTAGTCATTAAAAAATAAACACTATCGGAAAATACCAAAAAATTACACAAAGTAAATTTTGATTTCCCAATTCTAATGAATAATGTTATTTTGTCAAATATAACACATAAAATTTTCAAAAAGTGGATTTAAAAGAGGTTCGTCATCAAGAGGCGGTTAATAGACCTTTTAAAGAATATTAGAATGTTTACGCTTAAAATTGGATTCATTCGCATTTTTAATCCTCTAAAATTTATTGTAAAAAGAAAAAATATTTGACAAACATATATAATCATTTTTTAGTTAGTTATGTTCATTCCCACCATTACAATGGCTAGGATTTAACTACAATTTAATGTAATATTATTTTATTATTAGAGTGCAACGTATAATTCCCATGAAACTCGTTGTTGCATATTGGGTACGCCATCGAGCATAGTGTTCCCTTTAAAGATATATTAATATTATATTCACAAATATGAATAAATGTGAAAATGAAATATTCTTTATTTACCTGGGGTGTTACATCCTTCCCCCTTTTGGGAATTGCGTCCTTGCAATTTTAAAATTGAGCTTGGAAACTTCATTGATAATCCCACATCAGAACAAGAGTCAGTAAAACTATCACTTTAAAATAAAGAAAGATAAGTAAAAAGGTCACCCGAGTTAACCCATACTAGGATTCCAAGTATGAAAATATGGATATGGAGGAGAAAACAAATGGTTCTGTCATTATTGAGAGTGATAGTAAACATGTTTAGGAGAAATTTAACCACAAGAAAATCTCAAAATTGTGGTTGGTTAAACTGTATTCGATTCCCCAGTAGGAAAAGCTAATAGCCAAAATTTTTGTTTTATGTTTCTTTTCATTGAGGAATTTATTTTTGATCTTAAGGAAACATACTTACTTTTCATGTTGACTTTCAACTTTTACTATATTTATTACACAAACTCATACTTTCCCCCAAATGATGAGTATTTAGGAAGACTTGTTTGCATTAATAGTATATGGCCCCAGCCTTAAACCTTACTTAATCATGAGTTATTACCAGATTACACAGTGAAGATATTTTTAGGTTCAGTGTTTTAGAGAATTAGGACATGACTATTACATCTCAAAAGATTACAATGTAGAAACTTCTACTATGTTTCCATAAAATATAAACTATTAAAAAGAACACGACTACTTCCATGTTTTAGTTAGCATGACTTTCTCTTGATCTCGTCCTTGACCCTATTCCGCGTTAAGTCCTGTGAAAAATATTTCAAAAACATTGGATGAGCATAAAAAGCTCAATAAGGGATACACAAAGAATGAAAACTGTTAGTTTTTCAAAACAACAAGTAAACCATGTATACTTTATCAAAGTAATACCTTTCACCTTTTCGAATTAGTAAAAATACACTTCAATGAATAAAATATCATTACTTACCCTTTTTTAACCAAAAGATTACCATAAAACCCATATAAAGAACACATAACATAAAAAGGTAACTTGGGACAAAGACATACATAAATGGAATAACCATACGGTCGAATTCCACACATACTTAATGGAATAGACAAACGGACGACTTCCACACATACTTAATGTAATAGCCATAAGGCCAACTTCCATACCCAATGCATTAGAGGTTATAACGTAACCACCCATCCTGGTATTCACAGCACCACCCGTCATAATGTCCAAGTACCATTATAAAATCATAAGACATTAAACAAATATAATGGAATGAAAACATTTCCAAATTTCGATCACAATATATCAGTTAAATATATCGACATAACAAATCCTTTATAAAAACCATTTTCAATACCAACATACATAAAAGAGTATATGGTATTTATTTCATTTTAAAAAACATTACGGCTTGTTGAGGAAGCCAAAGACCAAATAATACTCACGGCGGTGGAAAAGGTCATTGTCACCGCGTACATTAAAAGAAACATTCCTTTTTGTCATTTAGTAAAACGCTTCATATAAAAATATTCCTTTTGAATAAAATTACATGTCAAAATGGTTTATACACCGTGTAAAAGAAAGTTGTGTGTAAAACCAAATATGCCTCAATGAAATGAGATTGAGACGAAGTCCCTTAGAAAGTTGGTATCCTTAGATTAAGGATAAATAAATTACGTGATTATGTGTGACAAATACGAATATAAGTGGATATTAAGTGTAAAACAATCATAGGTCATTCACACATAATCATGGAAAAACAAAACCAATGACATAGATATTTAACTCAATGAAATGAGATTGAGTTATGATTTCCGATACAAGTCCGTTTAAATGACATAAGAATTTATCAATGAGATGATTATGTGTAGAAATTGTATATCCACACAAAGGTTTGTAGAAAATACAACATAGATATTCCACAAATAATCTTGGTATAATAAAATCAAGAATTAGTGGTTTAACCCAAAAAATTGAAAGTGGGTTAAGAAGTTCCCTTACAGAAATTCGACTACCTAACGGCGTCACTTCAAAACTCATAAAATGAGTTGATGAGAGATAAAAAGGGTATCTCATCACTTGGAAATAAAATTTACATTAATAAGGATATATAAGAACATATCCCAAAATAATATTATGTGAATTAAAAGGCATAACAAAAGAAGTATTTTAAAAAGAGGAGGGTGAAAGGTTCCCTTACCGACTTGGGTAACTTTCGAAACGTACACCCCATTGAAGAAGGGTCATACAATGAATATGTAAGTAACCATAAATGAAATAAAACTACACAAAGAGTATAATAATGGGAAGTATATACACCACTCAATGGAAATGGTGTCAAATGTGTCATAAATCTCACAGGAATAAAAATGAGATGAAAAAATACCTTACGAAAACTCAACAGCCTAACGGCGCCACTTAAAACATCCAAAAATGGATTCATGAGATCAAATAGAGTATCTCATCATATTACAATAAAACTTAAATCAAGAAGAATATAAAAAAAATCCTCCATCATAACAAATAGGAGCTTAACACAAGAGACATAAATGAGAGTACTTAAAAAAAGGGAGGTTAGATCTCTTACGAAAATTCGGCAGCCTAACGACGCCACTCAAAACATCAAAAATGGATTGATGAGAGAAAATAGGGTCTCTCACCATATGAACATAAAACGTACAGTAGGATTAATATAAAATAACATCCCAATCATAATAAATATGATCATAAAAGAAATGACATAAAATAGTGTACTTAAAAAGAAAGAGAGGAGTAGGATCCCTTACCTCGTGTCTGACATGACTCGATCGTTCTTTAATCTCCTGAATAATAAAATTTGGTCAATTTATAATTTTGTAAGTACCTCCTATAAATATTATTGTTCAGTTCATATCACATATTTTAATGTTATAATAATTGGATAATAATATTATTTCATATCAGATGTTTTTGTCGATGTTTGGTACATGAGTCAAAAATGAACTTGTTTGAAAAATGATTGTCTATGTAGTTATAACTAAATAATTTCCAGAATAGTATTAATGATTAAAAAATCATATATATCCAGTAAAAATTCATTTTATACTATTCCATGTCATTTGGAGATAAAAAACGAAAAGCACCATTCATGGAGACAGTAGGCCGTATGTACGCATGAACGCTACTTTTTGTTTTTTCTTTGTCATGTTAATGGAATTAAAACAAAATGAGAGATATATATATATATATATATATGTTCTAATTCTAGAATTATATCCATAATTTATATGTAATATGTTACATATATATCCATTATATATATGTACTTATAATAGTAAATAACATTTTGAGATAAGAAATGAAATGTACCGTTCATGGAGACGGTAAGCCGTATGTACGTATGAACGCTACTTCCATTTCTATTTCATATTTAATGTAATTAAAACATAATGATACATAATATTATTTTAATTCCAGTATGGTATCATATATAATATCATTAAATATATCATGTATACGTACCACATATGGTATTAACGAATCAAATCACTTTGAGGGGGCGGTAGTCCGCACTTCCTTAAATGAAGATATCGCGTTTACCCATAATTCAAACCATAAAGGTATGCCATAAATAAAAAATAAAGAATATTGAGTAAAACATAAACATATTATATATAATATATAAATATAGTGTCATATTAATGGCCACCTTTGAAGGTGTTAGAAGAATGTTGAACAATCATCGTTTCATGAGGTAGAAAATTGCCAACCACAGAAACAGTATGTTCTTTAACCATTAGAAGAAGTAGTGTGTAAGTGTAGCTCTAATAATTCTTATAAAAACATCCTAATATATTGAAGATACTGGATTTGTTAGAAAAGAAATGAATAAAAAGAGTTTAGGGGGTTGGAGAAGCAAAATAAAACAAAAGGACTCAAGTGAAGACATTACCTTAAATTCGGGTAACTCCCTTTGGTTTGAGATAAAAGGATTCCTTGGGAAAACTTCTGCCCAAATTGAGGCTTCACGGAGTTATAGAGGGATGTGGAGAGATATAATGGGCAGGGTTTGGTCGAGCCAAAGGCTTTGGAGGTGTGGTCAAGGAGGTAGAGGTGGGGAACTTTTATAAGAGGAGAGGAGGGGCACTCTTGGAAAGTAAAGAAATATTACTTTATTTTAGAATGAGTTTAGGATTTTAATGGTCCCACTTTGATTTGTTTCTAGGATAAGGTGATAAGGGTTCGAAGTCCACCCATACAATAGGTTTTGGACATGTGTAGGTCTTAGAGTTTACATTATCGTTCCATTTTATTTAAATCGTTAAATAATGAGGTCATCGTTGCATCATCATGATGTCATAAATAATTTAATTTATTTAATGTATAAAAATTATAAAAAAAACTATGATGTTGGAAATCGTTTTAGCTTTCCAATGACTATTTATAGTCAATACTCTGACTTGTATAACCCCATGTAAATTTTTTTTTGTAAAACATCTCATGTTTGTGTCATTTTTACTTTAACATTAAATAAAAAGTTATTTATGTCATTTCCCAACCAAAGTGGATCCATGGGGTCCCCAAGTTGACCCATGGATTGTCTTGGTCGGCCATGACTCATAAAATAAGGTTAGGACATGTGTCAGGCTCATCTCATATTATTAAAACATTATTTTTATCTTAAACTACACTAATTACCTCTAATCACGATTAAAAACTTAAAAGTTACTATTGACCAAAAAAAATATTTTAATTCCATTGAACAACATTTTACTTCTTAATGACAAACATGTATGTCAGATTTTTGATATTCAAAACACAGAGGTGGTAAAATTTCATTTTAACGGAAAATCAGTTTTTTATAAGTACCACTTAGTGGTTTCACTATTCATCAAAAATTGAAGTTTTTCAAAAATATACCAAAACTTCACCCTAAGAAATATTTGATATTCTGAAATAAAAAATGATGTCTATTTTAAAAAATTCAAAACATATAAGTTTCATTAATTAATTTAATAATTAATTCCGTTGTAAGATCAAATAGCGTGTTTTTTTGGAACAATATGTATCAAAAGATTGACACTAGTTTAAGTCTGATTTCAAAGTGAAATTCATTCCAATGACCACTATTGGATTAAATGGTAAAAATATATTCTTATTTTACTTTAAAAACATTTCAAAAGATTATCTAATCATATAAATAAATTATATTAAAAAGAGGTTTTGAATTAAAATACAACATTTTTCACTATTCATTAAAAAATGAACTTTATCGGAATGATACAAAAAGTTTACACAAAGTAAATTTTAATGTCTCGATTCTAAAGAAGAATTTTATTTTGTCAAATATAACACATAAAATTGTTAAAAAGTGGATTTAAAAGAGGATCTCCATCCAAAGGCGGTTAATCGATCTTTTAATAAATATTAGAATGTCTATGCTTAAAAATTGGATTCATTCGCATTTTTAATCCTCTAACATTTATTGTAAAGAGTAAAAATATTTGACAAACATATATAATCATTTTTTAGTTAGTTATTTTCATTCTCATTATTACAACGGCTAGGCGTTGACTACCATTTAAAATAATATTATTTTATTATTAGAGTGCAACGTAAGATTCCCAAGAAACACGTTGTTGTGTATTGGGTACGCCATCGAGCATAGCGTCCCCTTTAAAGTAATATTAATATTTTATTCAAAAATATGGATAAATATAAAAATTTCATATTCTTTATTTACCTGGGGTGTTACAAATAGAGCTATAATCAACTTATTGAGGATCACCTAATCCAAAAAAGAGAACTATATATTTCTCATGTCATTAGACAAAAACCAAAACCAAAAACCAAAAAGGTTAGTATGAGATCAGATAATCCACAAAAGGATCATCCTTTATAAAAAGAAAATCTATTCTTAATCTCCAAAATTTGTCCAACAAAACCCAAAGTTCAACGAAGGCCATTCGATAAAAAATTGTCCATAAAATTCATCAAAGTAAACCAAAATAATATTGAAAACCAAATATTTGAAGGATTTAATCACATAGTCTTCCAAGGTAAAAATTATCTTTTATCTCCAAATAACATCAGTTGCTCTTAAATTATCATATTGAAAAGTAATTAACCTATTCACATATCCTCCATGATAGGTTAATCATTTCTATAGATAACTGAAAATAAACTTAATCTTGATTCCTAAAATTATCTAACTAAAAAGAATTAGTCAAACTAACCAGGGACTTCATGTAGTCCAGTGGTAGGCGATAAATACCAGTCACACTTTGGTTGTGGGTTATATTCCCATAGCTTTGTCTGACGCGACGGGTTGTCACACAGTCTGCTTGTTGTCCCTTTTTCAAAAACTATATTATTCTTAAAACATTCCCCAAAACGAGATAAAATTTTCAAAAATAATCATAACATTTTTTAACTTCAATTTTATCTCATGCCTTTCATTTTCCATCATAACATATAATAACCCATAATTACCTCTAACTTAAGGATCATATAAACCCTAATGGTTACCTTTATAATTATTACCTGAACTTCCACATCGATTTGACATCATGTACATGATGTATTTCAGAACATACCAAGGTTCAAGTGGTTGATCATGACTCCCTGATAGTTGGTTTAGAAAAACAACAAGTTTCCTCAATGAATCCCCCATTTCATCCGGTCTCTTAATCATAGAACCACCACAGTTTCCTTCAAACCCATTGTCACATTGGTTCTTGTTAGATCCATCCATTTACTAAAACCAAAAATGTTAGTTTGAGTATATCAACAAAATTATCATGTACTAATGAGGAATATAAAAACTAAGATATATTTACTCAATCAATTTATCTAAAACTAGGACTCTTTATAAAATCCTAACCATTATTGTAATGTCACTTATGCTTAGAGAATACCCTAACCTCTAAAGTTATCTAAACCGGCCTTTGATACCAACTATAAGGCCCTGGCCTTAAACATTACTTATAATTGAATTATATGAATAATTCACATTGAGGATCTTTTCAGGTTTGGATTTTTAGAGAATTAGGACATAACTATTACATCTCAAAAGATTACAAAGTATCCACTTCTACTATGACTTCATAAAATAAAAACTCTTATAAACAAAAATGTCTAGTTCCATGTTTTAGACAGCCTCACATTTCCTTGATCTCATCCTTGACCCTATTAAACATTATGTCCTGTGAAAAACATTTCAAAAATGTGGGGTGAGCATAAAAGGCTCAGTAAGGGATACACAAAGAAGGAAAACTATTAGTTTTTCAAAAAAACCATTAAACCAAGAATACTTTATCAAAGCAATACTTTTCACCTTTATGAAGAAGCAAATACTCTTCATTGAATAAAAGATCATTACTTACCTTTTTGTAACCAAAATATTAACATAAAACCCATATAAAGAACAGATAACATATAAAGGTATCATGGGACATAAACATACTTAAATGGAATAATCATACGATCGAATTCCACACATATCACTTAATGGAATATCCATACGGCCGACTTCCATACCCAATGAATTGGAGGTTATAATGTAACCACCCGTCCTGGTATTCACGGAACCACCCGTCATATGGTTTATCACTTAACCACCAGTAAAATGTCCATGTACCATCATTACATATAAAATATTGAAAATATAAACAATTCAATAACAACATTTCATTTGAAATCACAATAAGTAAATCCAAGATATTGAATTAATCAATCCATTTTCAAAAAACATTTACAAGAGATTTTGGCATCAAAGTGTTCCATACCACTTTGAAGCTTTTAATGGAATTACAATTTTAAAACATTAATGTCCATATAAATAAATACTGAAAAACATTTTGAAAACATGGACATTAAAGATAAATATTTAGAATAATAAATCATTTAAACATTTAAAATGATATTTTTTGTTAAAGTGTTTTTAACAAGATGGGAGACTCTTGAATACAAATAATTGTGGAATAACATTTAATCCGAACTTTATAATATCATGTGAATAAAGGTATTCATGATATAATATGTCAATGGTCAGTATACACACCATATAAGAGTGAATTGGTGCATAACAACAATGAAGTCTCAATGGAAATGTAAATTTAGATGGAATCCATTATAAAGATGGTATCCTTAAATTAAGGATAAATCTATCACATAATTGAGTTTGAGAAATAAAAATACACCCAATATAAGTGGATATTAAGTGTGAAACAATCATAGGACATTCAAACATATTTATAGGATGACATGTTCAATAAGTACAAGTTGAACCCAAAGAAATCTAAATTGGGTTAAGATGTTCCCTTGTAAAAATTCGACAGCCTTACGGCGTCACTTCAAAATTCAGAAAAATTGTCGATTAGAGTGTGAATGGTATCTCATCACTTGTACATAAACTTTAAATCAATAAGGATATATAATAACATATCCCAACATAATAATATGTCAATTAAAAGTCATAACAAAAGAAGTCTTTTAAAAAGAGGAGGGTGAAAGGTTCCCTTACCGACTTGGGTAACTTTCGAAAAATACACCACATTAAATAAGGGTCATAAAATGAATATGTAAATACCCAGAAATGAAATTACATTACAAAAAGAGTATAATAATGGGAATTACATACACCACTAAAAGCAAATGGTGTCTAATGTAGCATAAATCTCACGGGACTAAAAGTGAGATGAAAAATTCCTTACGAAAACTCGGCAACCTAACGACGCCACTTAAAACTTCCAAAAACGGATCGATGAGATCAAATAGGGTCTATCATCATATTACAATAAAATTTACAGAAAGAGTAATATAAAATAACATCCCAATCATAATAAAGATGAGCTTAAAAGTAATTACATAAAAGAGTGTACTTAAAAAGAGAGGGGGGGGGGGTAGGATCCCTTACCTTGTGTCCGACATGACTCGATCGTTCTTTAATCTCATGAATAATTTTTTTTTCAATTTATAATTTCTTAAGGACCTACTTTAAAGATTATTATTCAGTTAATATCACATATTATAATGTGATAATAATTTGATAATAAAGTGAGTTCATGTTAGACCTTTTTGTCGATGTTTGGTACATGAGTAAAAATCGAACTTGTTGGAAATGAATTTTACATGTAATTATTGGTACATCATATCCAGAATAGTATTGATGTTTTAAATATCATAAATATCCAGTATATATTCATATTATACTATTCCATAGAATTTGGAGATAAAAAATTAAAAACACCGTTCATGGAGACGGTAGGCCGTACGTACGCATGAATCCTACTTTCATTTTTTGTCATATTAATGGAATTAATGTTAAAAGAGAGATATATATATTATAATTCCAGAATTATATCCATAATTTAGATTTAATATATTACATATATATCCATAATATATATGTACTTATAATAGTACATAACATTTTGAGATAAGAAATGAAATGTACCGTTCATGGAGACTGTAAGCCGTACGTACGCATGAACGCTACTTTCATTTCTGTTGTGCATTAATGGAATTAAAATAGATGAGATATATATAAATATTATAATTCCAGTATAATAAATATGTTATATATATCACATAAGTTCATCAATTTCGTTCTTTATACATTCCATGTATTGCATGAATGGGTCACATCTCTTGAGGGGGCGGTAGACCACACTTCCTCAAATGAAATTATCGCATTTGTACAACATGAAAAGAATAAAGGTATGTATTGAATATGAAATACAGAAACATATAGAAAACATAAATACCGTATATAACATATATAAAATATATTGACATCATAATGTCCACCATGAAAGGTGTTAAGAGAAGATTGAACAATCATCGTTTCGTGAGGCAGAAATTCACCATCCACAGAAATAGTATGTTATTTAACCATTAAACGAAGTTGTGTGTAAGTGTAGCTCTAATAATTCACATATAAACGTCCTATTATATTTATGATACTGTTGTTGTTACAAAATAAAGGAATAAAAAGAGTTTAGAGGGTTGGAGAAGAAAAATAAAAAGAAAGAACACAAGGGAAGACATTACCTTTAAATCGTGTAACTCTCTTTGATTTGAGCTCAAAGGCTTCCTTGGAAAGGATTATGCCCAAAGTGAGGCTCCAATGATGAAGAGAGGGATTTGGAGAGATGAAATGGGATGGGTTTGGACGAGACAAAGGCTTGAGAGGTGTGATTAAGGTGGTAGTGGTGGGGGGATTTTATAAGAGGAGAGGAGGGGCACTCTTGGAAAGTTATAAAATATTACTTTATATAAAATGATTTTCGGATTTTCAAGGTCCCAAAAGTATATATTTAAAGGATAAGGTGATATGGTTCCTAAATCCACCCATAAAATAGGTTTTTTACAAGTTTAAGACTTATATTTTACCCTATCTTCTTATTTTATTTAAGTAGTTCATTTATGAGGTAATCACTACATCACCACGGTGTCATAAATAAATTAATTTATTTAACGTCTAAAAATTAAATAAAAAACTATAATGATGTAGTAAATCTT
This sequence comes from Viscum album, assembly GCA_963277665.1. Lineage (NCBI taxonomy): Eukaryota > Viridiplantae > Streptophyta > Magnoliopsida > Santalales > Viscaceae > Viscum > Viscum album. Next base: position 139,736,331 of record OY728131.1, read on the forward strand.
TTTAGATTTCTAATTAATATTTATAGTAGAAAATTTGACTTATATAACCCCATGTGAAGATTGTTTTAGTAAAACAACACATGTTTGTGACATTTTAATTTTAACTTTATATAAAAAGGTATTAATGTCATTTTCCAACCAAAGTGGCTCCATGGGGTCCCCAAGTTGACCCATGGATTGTCTTGGTCGGCCTGACTCATCCAATGATGGTAGGACATGTGTCTAGGTCATTTCATATTATTAAAACATTATTTTTACCTTAAATTACACTAATTACCTCTAATCGCGATTAATAAACATAAAAGTTACTATTCACAAAAAAAATTATTTTAATCCCATTGAACCACATTTTACTAATTAATGACAACCATGTATGTCAGATTTTTTAAATTCAAATCATAGAAGTGGTGAAGTTTCATTTAAACAAAAAATCAATTTCTTTAACTACCACTTAGTGGTTTCACTATTCATCAAAATTGAAGTTCTTCAGAAAATTACCAAATATTCACCCTATGATATATTTGATATTCCGAATTCAAAAATTATTTCTATTTTACAAAATTCATAAAATATGACTTACATTAATTAATTTAATAATTAATTCCTGCTGTCAGAGCAAATAGAGTGTTTTTATTAAACAATAAGTATCAAAAGATTGACACTAGTTTAAGTCCAATTTCAAGATGAAATTAATTCCAATGACCACTATTGGATTAAATGGTAAAAATATATTCTAATTTCACTTTGAAACCAATTAAAAAGATAATCTAATCATATAAATAAATTAGATTAAAAATAGGTTTTGAATTAAAATACAACATTTTTCACTAGTCATTAAAAAATGAACATTATCGGAAAAATACCAAAAATTTACACAAATTAAATTTTGATGTCCCGATTCTAAATAAGAATATTATTTTGTCAAATATAACACATAAAATTGTCAAAAAGTGGATTTAAAAGAGGTTCGTCATCAAGAGGCGGTTAATCGACCTTTTAAATAATATTAGAATGCTTACACTTAAAATTGGATTGATTCGCATTTTTAATCCTCTAACATTTATTGTAAAAAAGTAAAAATATTTGACAAACATATATAATAATTTTTTAGTTAGTTCGGTTCATTTCCGCCATTACAATGGCTAGTCGTTAACTACAATTTAAAATAATATTATTTTATTATTAGATTGCAACGTAAGATTCCCAAGAAACTCGTTGTTGCGTATTGGGTACGCCATCGAGCATAGCGTCCCCTTTAAAGTTATATTAATATTTTATTCACAAATATGAATAAATGTGAAAATGTCATATTCTTTATTTACCTGGGGTGTTACAAAACTGATATGGGAGGAAGTTATAAGGGTGTATGGTTATTATAAAATGGATTATTTTCAACATCATGAAATGGTTATGGTTACTATAAATAACATCCCATCATATAGAAATTTTTTAGGACAAAATGTTAAGGGGCATAAAGATTATCCAATTTGTGAACAATAGACTTTATATAATCAACTTCATCATGGGAGAAAATAGTTTACATTGGTTATGAAAATTTGATTCCTATGGATAACTCTTATAGAATATTAAAAAAGGATTTCAATGCCTCACATGAATTTGATATTTCATTAAAACCATTATCCACTAAATAGTATTTATAGAGGGTGAAAAAATTGGTGTCACATTTGGAATGACACATATATCTGATAATTATAGAAATATTGTGAATAAATGATCAATAATTTTTCATCTACCCTATTAGATATATGATGAGGTTAAACATTAAATTTTTTCAGTCATGTGGATAAAAATATCTATGAATGTTTGAGTGGATCATTAATAGATATTAAAGGAAAGAATAAATATTGGTTGAATTAAATAATGGATTTACTCTCAATAGGAATATTGTTAGAGTCGGCTCCAACTCTAGGTGGAAGGAAAACATTCCAACCCCATCTCTTCATGACTTATCCAAGAGGGAGAAAATTATTTTTATTAATGTCTTCATGATATCAAATATCCACATGGTTATTGTTCTAATGTAATAAATATTGTCTTTAATGGATTTGAAGTTGGTAGATATGAAATCTAATGAATTCCACATCATGATGCAACATCTCTGACCAGTTTCATTGCGTGGAATATTTACACCCATGGTAAAATGACTATTATGAAGGTGTGTTATTTTTTTAATTAAATTTAAAATACGCTGATTGATTAGATTCATTTGACTACCTTGGAGAATGAAGTGGTTTCTATATTTTTCAATTTTAAATGTATTTTCTTCCATCTTTTTTGAAATATCATGGTGAATTTATGGTTCATTCTGTGTGAGAAATAAATCTTTGTGGAAATATATATCTGTGTTGGGTGTATCCTTTTTAATGGTATGTAAAGATATTGATGGGGTTTATTAGGAATTCATATCGACCGAAAGAATCCATTATTGAGAAGTATATATATGAGGATAATATAGAGTTTTTCACAAGATATATGTCTCATTTAGACCACATTGTTTTGCATACATCTCACCATAAAAGATTTAATTATGGGGGAAAGAGTACTTGTGGAATGAAAGTAAAATCATTGATAAGTGAAAAGGTAAATATGGTATATTTATACATCTTGAATAACATAGATGACTCTCAACCATATATGACATTGTATATTAATGTGTTGAAACAAAGTTATCCAAAGAAGAAATATATGTACATTTTAAATGAGAATAATAGAAAAATATGGTTTAAAGAGCCCATTCATGGTAAACCAGATACATTAGAAACATTGATATGGTTAGTGGGAGGTCTAATTTTAAATTTGATAACATGGTATGTGTATGAAATTAATGGATATACATTTCATATGAATGATCATGACAACATAAGTTCAATTCAAAAAATTAGTGTGTTGTATTTCACAAATGAAATGAAATTTTCAAGTTCCAAAGACAAAAATCCAATCTACACATCAATTGCATATTAAGGATTTATTAAATAACTATGGGATATTTATTACATTAAATTTCATGTTTTTATGTTTATGTGTAAATGGTTTATTGGTAAAAACAATGTTCGGCATGATGAATATGGAATGACCATAGTTAATCTGAATTAATTTAAATACAAAAATGATACTTTTATCATAGAAACACATGGAAACAAATGTTCTATGTTCTTGATAAATTTGATATGTAGTGGTCTATTATTTTACAAGGAAAATAATAGTATATTAGTGATGATAATCTTCAAAAATATGTTGATTTATGTGAGATCCCCACTTCTATAAAATGATAAATAAATAATATTGATGAGAAAGTCATAAAGAAGGTATGTACCATATGGAAACATCACCAAGAAAGAATTTCGGAAAACAATATTTAGTATATTCCAAATATTATAAGTTACATATTTTTAATTATGGCCTCCTTTTATAAATTTCATAAGTTAGATATTTTAATTTGATTATCTTTATTAAAACGTGTATTATAACTAATAAGTTAGATTGTTTGTTTAGATTAGTTTAGTTTTGTCTGGTTGTCCTTGTTTACCCCTATGTAAAATATTTATTAATTGATTTTTCTTAAAAAATATTATTTTATATTTATCATTTTAAATAAAAAAAATATTCTATAAGAGTGTATTATAAAAAATTGTTTTTTAGTAAAAATGATTTATTGAGTTGGTGAATTTTTACTATTTAATTTCATATATCATTAATATTGTATAGTTTTTATTCATTTATGTCATTTTATATCTCATTAATATTGTTATCATTTCAATAAACTATAACAAATATGAATTAAAATTTGTTACATTTATTTTACATTACATTTTTTTTGATAATTTCTGATTTTTTGTTTATATTTGTATAAAAATGGTGGATTATTATATTTTTGTAATAATTGATAATGAATTTATTTATAGTATAATGAAAGATCAATCCCTTTATCCACCACATATTTCTAGAGATGGTCAAACACATACCTCTGGATAGAAACATCCACATGCTTTTATTGATGAGCCTCATAGTTCATCTTAACAAGAGACATCTACTTCCATGGGAGAAAAATGGTTAGAGGGTTGGTAAATTTGGCACTAAAAGTTTTCCAAAATTATTAGTTTCTCATATTCATGAATAGAGGATACAAATATACTTTGATGGTCCAAAATCCAAACAAGTCAAGCCTTTTGTATCAGTACATGCTAAAACCAAAGTTAGTATTTTGTTTGATGGTTGGTGATGTTTTGAAAAAGGGACATTATCACTATTGTGGGAGAACATTTTGTTAAGTATATTTCTTATTATTTTAATTATATTGAAATTCTTATTGTAATATATGTTTTCCCCTTATTATAAGATGAAATACAATATACCTGATATTGGAGGAGTCAGGATGAAATGATTATCATTGGCTGCTAGAAGATTGAAGGATTTTAAATCATCCCTGACATCACAGTTCTTTTTTTGGATTTGACAGCCTGAAAATCCATGTGATATATATCCATTTATAAATGAAGATACATGGAACCAATTTGTTGAAATTAAAAGATATGAAGAGTTTTTGGTAAGTCAAATGTTAACTTTTAGTAGTTTTTTTATATTATTGACCTTGTAAATGATTTCATTATTAATAATTTTTAATTTACAACAATCATGAAGATATCATCAGGAGATTCCAGAGAGAAATATATACCCTCATACATTATCTCAAGGTCAGTATAAATTATTGGAATAACATGTGATAGAATAAAAACATCAAAATCATAGAGTTGAGTCATTAGGGTCTTCAGAGATCCCCCCACTAGTCATGGGAATAAGTGTCGTACGAGAAAAAAAGGACAATATCTTATGGAAGAGTCAAGAGTTGTAGCTGATAAGATTGTAATATTTTTACATTATTTATTTATTGAAGATAAATAAACTCGTTATAAATTGTGATTCATTATATATATTTTTAAATATTCTATACAAGATTCTATTGAGGATTAGAGCACGTAGAGGATCATTATTATTGAGGGTAGAAAAGATATTTTTGCTACAACATTGGGAAATGGTGAACATCTCAGTCATGTATGAGGTAACCCAATATGTGTATCTATAGAAAAAGTATTTCCATGTTTAGAAGATTCTTCAAAAGATCATTTTAATAATAAAAAACTAGAATCTTTGAATGCCAATGTTCCTAATATTCATGTGGCAATGGAGTAAAGGGTCATGGCTTTGGTACAATCGATGTTTGTAGATATTTAAGTATAGTTTCGGCCTACTGATCTAACTCCTCCACCTCTGCCATCGGACCCCACTCCTCCCCCTTATCCTACTCACTCATATTTGTTTCCAGAACCCACTTTTTGTTATCCTACCCCAACATCCTCTTCTCCACATCTTCCAAGTTACTGTGAGTTATATATTGATGATCCTCATCATATTGTTTCATATGGGATGATATTTTATATTAGTGAACCAATTCATTATTGGAAGATTGAGATAGATCTTCATAGGTTCAGTATATAGGTTATTATAGATAGATAAAGAAAAATACCATGCCCTATGGATGAGGTGAGTATAATTGTACAAAGTATCAGTCTTTTTTTTTGTTTTTTTAGAATACTTCAATATATTACCATTGAGTAATGTATATATGTTATATTCTATTTAATATTGTTATTTAATATTTATTCCATTTCTAATGTTTATATATTAATATATTTTTTTACAAGAATACATTAAAGGTACAAAAATACTATATAGACAATAAAGAATTAAATGTGTCATGACTTCACATATAGATTATACTAGTCTTGATGGATTATCAGTATACTCAATTTTTTTTGGAATTATATGATATTATAATTGATGTTGTTATATGTGGGTGTGAAATGAATGTGGGGCTTTAAAAAGCTAATATATCATGTAGCATGCAGCTAGAGATAAATTGGTCATCAACACGATGAAATTTTATCCTATCTAAGTCAACTAACAAAAATTTTCCATTACATTAATTTATTGAAAATTTATAATTATGTTTGATTTGTATTAGGTATATACATTAAATTTTTATATATCATGACAAGACAGATTTTTATGGATTTATAGACCCATTGTTTACTTCTCCTTACGCTTTGACATTGATCGATGCTGAAAGAACAGTTTATATAGGTGAAATATTTCAAAAGAATGTAAACATTAAATGTTGGATGCTTCCAGATCTTGTAGAGTATGAAATATATTTTTCTCCCAAAGTGTTATATATCACTTTATATATTAAGAAATCATATTAAGTTTTTGTTTATATCAGTATTTTTAGTTGTTTGGTGATTTTTTCAAGATAGAGGACAACGTACTAGATATGCTCTATCCATGGTGAAGTGATAGAAAATATTTAGAATGTATTGAATATGTAAGTTTTACTATTTTAATAATTATTTATTTTATATAGAATATAATTTATTTAATTCCAATTATTTTCAAATAGGGAATTAAATTTAATTAGGGAGATGATAAGAAAAAATATCTCTAAATAAAATATTTAAAAGCTAAGGTGAATTATCATTTAAAATTAATAAAATTTGGATATATTAATTAAAAATGTTATTATGAATAAAAAAATGTTTGAAACATTTTTATAAACAAGAAGTTGTAAATGAATGTGGATATTATGTTTTATGATTAATATATGAAATAATCTAAACTTGAACAATTATAATGATTCATAAGGTTATATTTTTTTATAAATCATTTTTTAATATTTCGTATGTCTTATTTCAAATTAAAGCCAAATGATTTATGTGTTGTTCTGTATCTTTTTTATGACCCACAAAGATATAGTTCATATTATTTTAGACATTTAAAAATTGAATGGGATAATAATTTAATTGGTTTGATTGATTTTTAGTTTATTTTTAATATAGATTGTAAATTTGAAAGTTTAATTGTAAGTGCCTTTTACAGGTTTTCTATTGACATTTCTATTATTCTCTTTATTTTGGATACAGCTGTGGTGGAGGATGAATCAATAACCAATTTTTTAAAAAAATATTGTTTTTAACATCGGTTATCCAATAACCACCATCCAAAAAATGGTTTTACATGGAGGATATAGAATAACCGATGTGGAAAATATATAACATATATTAATTTATAATGTCAGTTTTAGTTAACCAACATTAAAAAGTTATTTACTATGTCCCCACTAATAATGATTCTTAATAACCAACTTGAAAAGGAATAAAACCCCAACATGAAAAACCATTTATGCACTAGCTCACCAGTATTCTTTTCCACCATTATATTCTTTAATCCTTGTGTCGAGTTCTCTAGTCTTGCCTCCATCATCCCTATCTGACCAGAACATTGTCTTGAATACTCTCCATAGTGACTGGTCTCACTATACAAAACTATTATAATTCTTAATGAATATATTCCTAACCACTAAATATTATTTTGAGATAATTTATATATTATTTAATAATTTAGTTTTTAGAATTAATTCTTAATAATAGACTATATTTTTCTTATGTAATGTATGTTTCATATAAGGTGAATTTCACATTAAAAAATATAAATTTATTTAATAAAATAGTTATTAATTTATAATTAATAATAAAATTAATTTAATTAAACGATAAAAAAAATAATATTCTTAATTTCATTCTTAATTATGTATATTTAAAAGATACTATAATTTATTAATTATATTATCATATTAAATTATAATTGTAACCATGAATTTATATTTTGTTGTAATTAATTAAATAATATTTTAATAATGTGAATAATAATATATTAAATATAGGTTATAATAGTTAAATAACTATATTAATTATATATTTTTATTCTTATTAATTAATTTTCATGTTACTAAGGAATAATTAAAAATTAATATTTATAGTAAATATTTTCCAATATTTAATAATATTTGTATTTAATATTATTCAACAATAAAAGAATAGATAATTAATTATGAAATAGTTGGTAAAAAGTAATGATAGTATAAATATAATCAAAATTTAATTTCCATTGATTTGCATGATCAGTGATCGATTGTTCTTTACTTCCATTTCAATGTATATTTTTTATTATTCTATAATTGAAAAAAAATTTATAAACTATTTTTCACGTATTTTTCAACCATTAGTATTATCATTCATATAGAAATGTAGATATTCATGTTCATAATACTACATCTTTGACCCCATTATCAAGGTTTTGCCTGTATCAACATTAATTGGAGGTAATTCCAGTCAATTATCTAATAATAATATAAATAAAAACATACAATGTTTATTAACTATTACTTTGTCGTTAAATGGATATAATTTGACATTTAAATATATAATATATTTAGACACCCTAAAAAATTAATTTATTAAAGGAACTATTGATCAATTTTATTGATATTAAATATGTATAATATTAATTGAAACTAAAACTTTATCAGCTTTTGATATTTTGATCGTTGTGATAGTACAATAAAATGAAGGAAAAATGAGACATACCACTGTCCAGTAGCATGGTCTTGTGTAGTTGATAAATACAACATAGCAAAAACATATTGTTTCTTACCTTTATAGGTATTATAATAATTGTAAATTGATGAATTTATTTGAAAGGGTCCCCTTTTTCTTATAACTACATGATTGTATTCTCTTAGGAAATGATGTAAAAAATAAGTTGTTATCTTTTACCAATATATAATAATGTCAAATATTTCAAAAATAAATATTATATCGCATTTGATCCATATATAACACAAAATGAGGGAGACTTATTGAGTATAATAATTTTTTAATACGCGACTGACTCTTGGAGAGTTATGCATCACTTATATAATGTAAGAATTATTCATTTGAAGTGGATATTGAAATATTGAATGATCATAATCTAGTAAAAACATTATCAGGTAATGGATTTTTTTCTAGAGATGCTTAAAAAGTATATTTAAGAGTTTTAATTATTTTTATTATTTTCTATTTTACACTAGGTTTTTTTATGTTGTGAATTTGACTCTTAAAAATTTATGCGTACTCACACCACTCAAGGAAAATGAAACGAAATCCTCAACAATGAATTAAATATAGAACAATGTCTGAGGAAGAATAAGAAAACATAAATGGATAGATAAAATCATTGAGAACAAGCAATTAGTGATGTGATTCATTAAAATATATGATTGCGAGATCTCATGGAATCTAGGATACCATCCAACATCAGAGTGTAACTAATAATACTTATGACACTAGTTACTATTTAGAATTTAAAAATAAATAATGAATAAATCTATCGTTTTCTAACACAATTAATCTTTCTATATTACATCATGAATATTTGAATGAGCATCTATGGATATTTCATGAAATATATGATACTTTATAACTTAATAACAATTTATGTGATTTGGAAAGGCTAAGATAATTTATATTTTCATTAATATCGAATTCACAATAGTGGACACAATGTTTTTGAACTCATTACATCACCACCGTGGATAAGTTCTCATGAATATTGTAAAACTAATTATTCCAACCCTAAAAATATATCAATATCAAAATAAATATTTTGGATTTAAATTAATATGATGATGAATCATTTTATAATTAATTGGATCATTCTGAATAAATAATTAAAAAATGTACACATCAAATAATGTAAATTTTGTAACTAATTTAGATGATTTACAATGGTTTTTCATATGGAATAAAATTAATAGATGATGATGAAATAGGAGGATCTATTATGAATAATTCACCAGAGGAACGATATAATTTACTAGACCAAATGGGGTGTAATAGTTTCCAATGGAGTTCTGAAAAAACATAAAGATGATGTATCCACATGGTAAACAATAATAGATGGATTCATTCTCAGATCGAATCCTTGACCCAGAATACGGATACCATAATGATCCAAAAACAATCCCAATATATTTACATTGAATAATCTTATTATGTTAATTATAATTATAAAAATAAGAAACAGGTTTTGTGGCCACAATAACAGCAAGGTCATCGATGTCAATAGATATCTATGGGATATCAATAAGGCGTATTAAATCAAATCCATATTATTAACTTAGAAGATACTCAAGATATTTATAGAACTAGAATGTTGGATACTATTAAGAAACTAATAACATATTAAAAAAATTAATTATATGGTATCGAGGAGATAAAGGATGACTCTAGAGACAAAAATGATGCACAAAAAGACCTGGAATTTAAAGTCAGGGAAATTATTGACCAACACTAAGATTGAAAAATATGAGTACTACTATGAAACCCTAATGTTATCCCATGATAATACCTTAAGGATATCACCTTAATAAGTGGAAAAACAATAAAAAATATCCCTGAAGTAAAAAAATTAATTATAAGTAAAATAAAATGAAAATGAAGAATTAGATATGAGAAATAAGAAAGAAATGATAAATATGTTTAATAAAAATCATTAAAATAAAAAATTCCTTATAAGAAGATACTACCCTTTCTAGAGAATCTAACACATGGTATAAATGAAATAAAAAAGGTAAATTTATAGAAAATTTTAAAAACATCATGTTAACATCAATTTTTATGATCCCTCTATAACATGCTAATGTATCCAAAATTCATGAAATATTTATTTTGTAACAAGAGGAATATGTAATATATTAGAAACATATTTCTCTCAAGGTAGTTCCTGGGTGCGGTATTAAAATATTTACTAAATAATTGGAAAGAACCATTAATTTTTTAAATTCCTATAATTATTTTATCTAACAAACTTATGAATGCACTCTGTGACCTAGGTTCAAGTGTAAACATCATGTCATACAATATTTTTAGGATCCTTGGACTATAAATGATAAATAATAATATACTTTCACTATGTCTTGAAGATTCAGGAGTAAATTACACTTGAGGTAGGATTGAGGATATTTTTTTAACGTTGACAAATTCATCTTTCATGTGGACTTGTTAATATTATAAATGAAAGAATAATGAACACCCCTCCTCTTAGAAATGCCATTATTGGATACAAAAATATAATTGATGGATTTAAATAATGGGGGGATATGTTGGAGAATTATTGGAGATAAATTAGGCTTCAATATTCAATGATATATGAATAATATTGATGTGTAAGATAATGATCTAATGTAATACATCATGTTAGTTGTTGAAGATGTTATTGTAATTGAATAAATCTAATAGGTAGTTGGTGTCTAGGAAAAAAATTTAACTAATGAATATAATGAAATAAATCTTATAGATCATATCACTAAGGGTAAAGGGGAAGATATTTCAACCATGTCTAAAATGGTATTTTTTGTATAGATGGTACATGATGTGACCTTTAGTTTTTTAGGATAAAAAAAATGATGGTTGATTAGCCCAATTAAAATTAATAAGATGTTATCACAAAGAAGAGTATACATATATTCAATGGAAGTACATGGTAATATCTATGTGTATTGGTTATAGGTGAATCAATTTTTGGATCCAAAAAATGCATTATATTTATAATCTTTAATAACATGTGAAAAAGAGTTATGTTCATTCCAACAATGTTAATTAAAATTTCATTCATAAGTAAAGTTGAGTGAATATGTTTTCTTTTGGAATTATGAATATATGAAATAAAATAATCCCCCTATAGTTTTTATATTTATTGAAAAAGGAATTACATTTCACTTATTTTATTATCCTTTTTAGGACCAAAATTAAGTCACAATCATCCAATAGGAAGGAAACTATAATGTTTACTTATAAGGGATTAAAGTCATGAGACACAAGTTTGCGTTATGAACTATGATAAACATAAACATGAAAAAGGAATCATGATAATTTTTATAAATGATCTAAATCTCATCATGGGAGAATTGGTTTTAATGTTTTTTATTTTCTATTACTCCCCATAATTTTTGTTTTAAGACTTTTAAATTCTAATTCTATTCCTATAATTGAACATTTTTCTTCAATCACTTATCAATGAGACAAATTTTTCATAAAACAAACAATATGGAATGTTTTTGGATCACATTTTTAATAAATTTAATTTTTATAATGATTTAATTATTAGGTAAATATAAACATGGGAAATGGATTTGAAAAATCTTGATTTAAAGAACTAGTTAATTTATGTAAATGAATTTTTTCTAATAATTTCCATGTTTTGAAATTCAAAAATTTGTACGAATTGATTTTATTTTAGATTGAATTACCTTGATTAATCTTATTAATTACATTTTCCCATTCATAAGATATTTTATAAGACTAAAATTTCAATTCATCAACATTTTTCTTAAGTCGCATTGGAGTATTTGTTCTAGAACTTATTTTGCATTTTATCGATGTTGTGATTTTAAAAATATTTCAATTTATTTGATTGAGGAAATTCTATTTATTCGTTAAATTATCCTAAGACACCCCTTTACATTTAACCCTACTAATATCATAGAAACCATGAATGAATATGTTTCGAAAATCTAGATTACAAGCCTACTTTATCCATTCTGGCCCTATTGTTATTATTGTTTATGATAATTTTTAACTCAAGTTTGGGGTTGGGGTTATACAAGGTGGAAGGGGTGATTTTAATTTAGGATAATTGTTGTGAGTATTTCATGGTAATTGAGGGATGGTTTCATTATTTTCATTTATTTCACATCATTGTATACCATTTTAAACATGAGAGTCGAAAAAAATGCGTTGTGTCTTTGGAAATTAAACAAACCATTTATTGACCAATGGTCTTATTAAAAATATTAAAAATAGTATCACGGGAAGATAATTTGGTAATGATTGGTGAATGTGATATTTATCCAATATTAACATCTTAAAAATAATGAAACAATGGGTATAAAATTGGAATCATGATAATTGGGTGAATCATAATTTTTTTTACTGCTTTAATTGTATACTTTGAGTTTTTTTTAGAGGAAGTGTAGATTTAATTTCTTAAGGGAGTATTTTTATTGAGCATCACTTTTTATTATCATGAAAAGTAATTTATATAATAACAACATTTTTATATTTAATTTTTTTTATATCATTTACCCACCAACCCTAAATCCTCAGAGATGTTTGATCCAAAAGGTGATTTATATATGATTAATTATGATTTTCTCCCTATGGGGTGGATAAAGTGAATAAATTTCAATAGTATTATTTGGAATGTGATTTTATATATGAGAAAAAAATCTATTTACCTTTTTAAATTGAGTGATGAGTGAAATTAATTCAATTAAAAGTAACATTCAAGTAGAAATCACATTGATAATTAATTGAGAAAAATAAAGGAAAGAGAAGAGAGTCATGGTTAATTTAAAAATGGAATATTTTAATACATCATTCACTTATTCCTTTGTTAAGTGAGGAGTTGATGAAATTTTCACCTCTGATGCATAAAAATTTAATTACCCATTAGATTACATGATTATATAGATATAGAATTGTAATCTTTGTAGGGTGATCATTATTTATATTATGTATATATTTTTTTTCTTAAGAAAATGCCAAAATTAAAGTGTGGGTTTTGATATTAATATTAAATGATTAAATTTTTAATAACTTAAATTTGAAAAATATTTCAATAATTTAAATATTTTTCATTTAAATTCAATTTTTTTTGTGTTGTGATTGAGAGGATGTTCAAATGAAAAAGATAGAGAAATGAAAAATGTATAGATTTAAAGACATTTTTTGTGACATGAAGGGGAAATGTGTGACACTAAAAAAGTATTCTAAGAAGTTTCAATAAGTTTAAACTAATTTTTCACCAAGTTGTGAACCATTATTTCACATTATAGGTTTTTTCAAGTGAAATTATCATGTCTTTTGAATCCCATTCAGGTCAATAATCACATGAGATCATATTCATTCATGTCATGGATATATAGTTATTTTATGAATGGTTCGATTCATACATTCTCTAAAATTTAAGATGACGTATCATTCCATTGGATAATTTTTTTAGATATGGAAATTTTAGAAAAAAAAATTTTGAGGGAGAATCCAAAAAATCCATTTTTTGAAACATTGGTTCATATCATGAACCTGAGTCAATGGTATAATTAATGATCCTGTTTCTGAATAACATTTTGAGGATTTTATAGGGGATCAACTGAGGACCCTCATGAATGTCCTAGATGAACATAAATAGTGATTTTTTGTAAATTAAGGCTAAAATATTTGATAGCATAGCCTATAAATATAATATGAGGCCACTACTACATAAAAAAGTAATATATGCTAGACCTAGGTACAAAGTGATTCTACTGAAAATTATTTCTCTAGGATAATCCAACCATTATTTAGAACATATTTACTCTCTCCACTTATTTATCTCTATAAAGAATGTCATGATGGGGTATTTTTTCATTTTTCAAGTAATATATGAAGGTAGAATTTATTAGATTAATATATTTTCCCATATTTTAGTTTATGTTGGGTTATGCATTCATATATCAAATTAAATTTATTTACACTTCTTATTTGATGATAATTATCATATGAATCAAGAAATTAATATTAAATGAATGACTAATTACTTTTAATTACACATTACTAATGAAATTTTATGCATAATTATGTTTAAATAAAGTTTTGATACACCTAACCTATTAAATAACCTACATCTTTGACCATAATAAAGGGGATATTATAGGTTAAAGGAAAACTACCATGACCAAGGACTTTCATAGCCTCAACTCCAAAAACATAATAGAAAATAAATTCATCATTTAATTATACAAGAACATGAACCCATAATTACAATTTTTGGTATGTTATCTCATATATATTTTCCAAAATTTTAACTTCTCCAATCATACTAATTCAATCACATTAATTCTCTTATAATATACTAGAGCTATCTCATGGGTTCGACCATGAAATCAACACTTATTAAATTTAATTAGTCATTATTATTAGTTTGAACTTTAATATAAATTAAACATATCATTAGCCTCAAAGGAAATAACCACACCCTATGGTCGATCAGTTAATTTATAAAATTAATGATAATTATGGGTTAGTTCAAGATTAATAAACTTGTGATTCCCATATCTTAAAGATATTACCTTATATGATATACCCTTACATAGGTAGTGTTATACCAAATATAAAAACCTATGGAATGGTATTTAAATTTATAAAACATTTAATAATATTCTTTTACTAAACTATTATATAATTTATACACATTTCTGTATATCTTCTGAAATTACATCCCATATATTTTAGATAAACAATCACATAATCTCTCTTTTTGGAGGATAAGTTTGTACCTAAATTATTCTGCATTCCATGATGTGATACCTTTTTATATGTGACATTGTATCATTAAATTTTTTAATGAATTATAAATTAAGAAAGAAGTAAAAAAAGAGTGGCCTATGGAATCATTTGTTCCAGTAAACCAATAAAGTGGTCTAGAGTGATTTTATCAAAGAAGTGTGTCTTTATAAAAACACTCACACTAGATATATCTCTATAAGTAATATATACATCCACGTGATATTTTTATTCAATGAATTAATAAAAATCATGTTATGTGGAATATCCTCAATTAGATGGGATAACTCATATATTATTGATTCTCTTAAAATTGATGGGATGTTTCAGATGAATGCGTATTGGGTCATTAATCAAAGAAGATGAGAAAATCATATAAAAAACAATGATTGGCCATGAATTTCCTCATTCAAACAATATTTTTATGTCATGTATTTCTTATCATTTATATATGAGGGAAAATCCAACATAGTTTGAAACAACCTACCAAATGATCTATTACAAGAAAAACCACCCATTATTAGTTTAGTCTTCAGAATATATTAATAATAATATAGAATTTAGATGGTTTACATGAATTATGACTTATTAATATCATGTAATGTGATTTATATAAAATATAAACCCATAGGTATATCAAATACAACATGTTTAGAATTTCTTGTGATATACTGTGGTGAACGAGTTTAAAAACCCATATTTAATTCTAATGAGATAACAATATATATTCATACAATCCCTTAATAATATTAATCTTAACATTTCTTCCCTAATAATTACTTTATATAGAAGGTTTTTATTAGGTGTAACTCATAGATTTACCAAGTGGGGTTAGTTATCAACTGACTCTCACATAATAAATGAATCTAGTATGAATGAATGAATGAAAAATTGGAAATTATCATTATTCATAAATATATGGTTTATTTTTAAATCCAAATATTTTAATCACACAAAATATAATTTTTATATATTACAAAATTATTTTATATTCACGTAATTTTCCTATGTTAGTGGTTTTGTTAATGTATATTCTAAATTATCATCGTTATCCACTCATTATGTTTTTTACATTTCCCCTCCAAATGATTTTTAAAATGAAATGGTATTTGAAAAAGGATATGTTTTTTTTTAAACATGTATCCTCATCTTGGATGAAAAATATGTTTTTCCCCAAAACAACATCATCATGCTTGATATAATAATTATTACCCGTAAGTTGGTATAGAATTCATTGATATGAACATCTTCATTAATTACATTTAATGTATTTATTTAATCTATATATATTTTAAAAATGTAGTTACCATTAGTTTATTATAATTCTTATTGCTTATGGAACAAAAATTAATATAGAGAAAAAACCCAAATTTATATCCTTGATCATGGTTATGAATTTATGTTTTCATTAGTATAATCCAATATAATGATCTATATATCCCCTAAAAATACCCAGATAACATTATTTATTATTATTAAGTATTTTTTTTCATCATTGATCATAATCTAGTGAATCTATCTGGGATTAAATTTATAGTTACAGGTTATTCTGAAATCATAAGAGGGATTGGGATATGTACACAACATGACATCATAATGAATCTAATTTCCAAAGAATGAAAAATACCAATCATGAATTTACTTTCTATATTTATGTAATTAAATTGATCCATCATAATAATCACACCATTTAATATGAGTAAAAACTATCTTTATCTTTCGCCATGCTAATTATTTTTAGTATTTCTCAATTATTCCTTCAAATACATCAGTGTAAGAATATGATTGTTTTTAGTATTATGTCATTTTCATGACATAATTCCACTAATAACACTTAATTAACCAACTAAACCCAGTTTAACACCCTTATCCTACATTTAATTAAAGAAATGTTTGCGTGTAACATTGAGGATATAAATCTGATAAATTATAGACATTTCCTTATCAATAACATAATTAAATACTGTAAAATAAAATTAAAATCATTAAACCATAAGTAATAAGTAATACATGATAATGTAATATTAAAATCATTGTATCATTATGTAATTTCATAAAACAAAACCAAATAAAGGAAAACTACAATTGTTATATTAAATTCCAATAATATATTAAAACACAATCCAACCATATAACTTATTTTTTTATGGGCTTATTTCCATCTTGTAAATTTTATTAAGATCACATAATGAAATTTCAAGATTAATCTCAGATCATATATATAAGGCCTCGGCCTTAAACCTTACTTAATATTGAATTAAATGAATAATTCACATTGAGGATCTTTTCATGTTTAGAGTTTTAGAGAATTAGGTCATAACTATTAAATCTCAAAAGATCACAAAGTATACACTTCTAATAAGTTTCCATAAAATAAAAACTCTTTAAAAGAAAGATGTCCAGTTCTATGTTTTAGGATGCATGACTTTCCCTTGATCCCATCCTTGACCCTATTCCACGTTAAGTCCTTTGAAAAACATTTCAAAAAAACTTGGGATGAGCATAAAAAGCTCAGTAAAGGAGACACAAAGAATGAAAATTTTTATTTTCTCAAGACAACAAGTAAACCATGTATACTTTATGAAAGTAATACTTTTCACATTTTTGAGGTAGTAAAAACGATTCACTAAATAAAAGTTCATTACTTACCCTTCTATAACCAAAATATTACCATAAAACACATATAAAGATCACATAACATATAAAGTTAACTTGGGACATACACATACTTAAGTGGAATAACTATACGGTCGACTTCCACACATACTTAATGGAATAGCCATACGGCCAAATTCCATACATACTTAATGGAATAGCCATACGGCTGACTTCCATACATACTTAATGGAATAGCCATACAGCCGACTTCCATACCCAATGCATTGGAGGTTATAACATAACTACCCGTCCTGGTATTCACAGCACCACCGGTCATAATGGTTTATCACATAACCACCCGTAATATGTCCATGTACCATTATAAAATTATAACACATAAAACCAATATAAAGGAATGATAACATTTCCACATTTCAATCACAATATATCATTTAAATATATTGAAATAATAGAATCCTTTATCAAACCCATTTTCAATACCAAAATACAAAGAAAAGTATATGGTATTTGTTTTATTTTAAAAACATTACGACTTGTTGAGGAAGCCAAAGATCAAATAATACGTGCGGCGGCGGAAAAGGTCGTTGTCACCTCGTACATAAAAAAAACATCTGTTTTTGTCGTTTAGTAAAACGCTTCGTAGAAAAAAGATTCCTTTTGAATAAATGTAAAAGTCAAAGTGGTTTATACACTGTATAAAAGAAGGTTGTGTATAAAACAAAATATTCCTCAATGAATGGAGATTGAGACGAAGACCCTTACAAAGACGGTATCCTTGGTTTAAGGATAAACCAATTGCATAATTTTGTTTGACAAACGAATACATCAAATATAAGTGGATATTAAGTTTAAAACAATCAAAGGTTATTCACACATATTCATAGAACGACATATTCAAGGATTACAAGTTTATACCAAAGAATCAAATTTGGGTTAAAAAGTTCCCTTGCAAAAATTTGACAGCCTAACGACGTCACATCAAAATTCAGAAAAACAGTTGATGAGAGATAAAAAAATTATCTCATCACTCAAAATTTACATCAATAAAGATATATGAGAAGATATCCCAACATAATAATATGTGAATTAAAAGACCCAACAAAAGAAGTCTTTTAAAAAGAGGAGGGTGAAAGGTTCCCTTACCGACTTGGGTATCTTTCGAAACATACACCCCATGAAAGAAGGTCAATAAATCATTGATGTAAATACTCATAAACGAATGTATATTACACAAAGAGTTAAATAATGCGAAGTACATACACCACTCAAAGGAAATTGTGGGAAATGTAGAATAAATCTCACGGGAATAAAAGTGAGATGAAAAATCCCTTACGAAAACTTGGCAGTCTAACGGCGCCACTTAAAACTTCCAAAATGGATTGATGAGAGAAAATAGGGTCTCTCACTATATGAACATAATTTTTACAGAAGGAGGAAAAGAAAATACCCCAACATAACAAAGAGGAGCTTAAAATAAGTGACATAAAGAAGAGTACTTAAATAGAAGGAGGGAGGTTAGCTCTCTTACGAAAGTTCGGAAGCCTAACGGCGCCACCCAAAACATCCAAAATGGATTGATGAGAGATAATAGGGTCTCTCATCATATGAACAATAAAAAAATACTGTAAGAGTAATATAAAATAACATCCCAATAACATGAAAGATGAGCTTTAAAAGGAATGACATAAAAGAGCGTGCTTAAAAAGAAAGAGAGGAGTAGGATCCCTTACCTCAGGTCCGACTTGACTCGATCATTCTTTAACGTCCTGAATAATAAACATGAGTTAATTTATATTTTCTTAAGAATATTTTTCAAGTTCAATATTCCTTTTATATCACTTATTTACATTTTATAAACATTATGTAATCATTTAATTTTATAATGTTTGTTTTGTCGATATTTGGTTTTTAAGTCGAAAGTGAATTTCTTACAATTACATGTTGTTCGTGTGGTCAATGGTTCATTATATCGATAATGATATTTATGACTTGTATATCATATATATCATATATATCCAGCATATAAATGTATTTATAATATTACATAATCATTTAGAGGTAAGAAATGAAATGAACCATTCATGGAGATGGTAAGCCGTACGTACGCATGAACGCTACTTTCATTTCTTTGTCATATTAATGGAATTATAACTAAATGAGAGGTATGTATATTTTAATTCCAGAATTATATTTATCATTTAGATGTATAATTCATCATATATATCCATTATATACATGTACTTATAATAGTACATTACATTTGGGGATAAGAAATGAAATGCACCATTTATGGAGACGGTAAGCCGTACATACTCATGAACGCTACTTTCATTTCTATATCATACATTAATGTAAATAAATAATAATTATATATAGGTATATTATAATTCCAGTATAAAATCATATATTATAACTTTAAATCCATCCTTTATACGTCCCACATATGGCATTAACGAATCAAATCACTTTGAGGGGGCGATAGTCCGCACTTACTAAAATGAAATTATCGTGTTTACCCATAATGGAAGACATAAAGGTATGATAAAAATTAATAATACAGAAGCTTAAGGAAAACATAAACATATTATATATCATATATAAATATAGAGACATCTTAATGGCCTCCTTTGAAGGTGTTATATGAGTGTTGAACAATCATCGTTTCGTGAGGCAGAAATTCGCCATCCACGGAAACAGTATGTTCTTTAACCATTAGATGTAGGTGTGCGCAATTGTAGCTCGAATACTTATTATAACAAAATTATATTATATTTAAGATACTGGATTTGTTACAAAAGAAATGAATAAAAAGAGTTTAGGGGGTTGGAGAGTCAAAATAAAACAGAAGGACTCAAGTGAAGACATTACCTTAAAATCGGGTAACTCCCTTTGGTTTGAGCTAAAAGGCTTCCTTGGGAAGACTTCTGCCCAATGTGAGGCCTCAAGGAGTTATAGAGGGATGTGGAGAGACAAAATGGGCAGGTTTTGGCCGAGCCAATGGCTTTGGAAGTGTGGGTATGGAGGTAGAGGTGGGGGCCTTTTATAAGAGAGGAGGGGCACTTTTGGAATGTAAAGAAATGTTACTTTATTTGAAAATGAGTTTCAGATTTAAAGGGTCCCACATTGATATAATTCTAGGATAAGGTGATAAGGTTTATAAATCCACCCATCCAATAGGTTTTGGAAATGTGTAGGTCTTAGATTTTACAATATCTTTCCATTTTATTTAAATCATTAAATAATGAGGTCATCGCTGCATCATCATGATGTCTGAAATAATTTAATTTATTTAATGTCTAAAAATTATAAAAAAAATACTATGAAGTAGGAAATCGTTTTATATTTCCAATGATTATTTATAATGAAAAATATTACTTTTATAAACCCATGTAAATTTTTTTTTAGTAAAACATCTCATGTGTGTGTCATTTTTACTTTAACGTTAAATAAAAAGGTATTTATGTCACTTTCCAACAGAAGTGGCTCCATGGGGTCCCTGTAACAGCCCAAGATTTTATAAAAAATATTCTTTTTAATTTTATTAATGTTTTGTGTTGTACGCTACACCAAAAGGAGCTTGCACAACACACATCCTTGACTTGACTTGCATTACACGCAATCGCGACCTTCCTCGATAGCGTGTGTAGTACGCAATACCGAGTTTCACTAAACAACGATATGCTATAAAAATATTATTAAAACTATCCATTATGAATAGTAATAACCACTTTTTGAAATCCAGTAAATCTTATTTTTCAAAATGAACTTTATTTTTGGATTCGGAGTATCGAATTTAGCCTAAGGTGAAATTTTGGTACTTTTCGGATAACTTTCATATTTTGATGAATAGTGAAAATGACTAAATTTTAATTAAAAACAACTTTTTTAATCGAAATAATTAATAATGATAAATTATTAATTTGAGTGATTTTAAAGTATATTTAGAATATATTTTTACAATTTAATACAATTATGGTCATTGAATGTAATTTCACATTTAAACCAGACATAATCAAGTGTCAATCTTTTGATAGATATTGTTTCTTAAAAACACGCTATTTGTTTTAACAGCGGGATTTAATTATAAAATTAATTAATGCAACTTCTATGTTATGAATTTGGTTAAATAGATTTCATTTTTGAATTCGGAATATGAAATATAGCTTAGGATGAAATTTTGGCATTTTTTTGAAAACCTTCAATTTTTGATGAATAGTGAAACCACTAAGTGGTAGGTTAAAAACTGAATTTTGCATAAAACTTAATTTTACCGCTTCTGTGAATGGAATTTCGAAAATCCGAGAGACACGGTTAATATCAAGGACTAAAATGTGGTTCAATGAGATGAAAATAATTTTTGGTGAATAGTAACTTTTTACTTTTTTTTACCGCGGTTAATAGTAAATAGGGTAACTAAGGGTAAATATGATATTAATATTACCCTAACACATGTCCTAATTCTATTGGACAAGTGTAATTCGACCAAAAACAAACTTAGGAATAAAATAAGACCATTTAGGCCCACTTGGATTAGATTAGGACATTTATTATTAATTTATTTAAAGAAGGGTTAAAAGAGTTAAAATCAAAGTTTATTTACTAAAACATTTTTAATATGGGTTTATACATAAGATAAATTTGACTATAAATATTCATTAGAAATCTAAAAAGATTTCCTACATGATGGTATTTTATTTGTAATTTTTAGACATCATATAAGTTAATTTATTTATGACACAAAGATGATGCAATAATTATCTTATTAATGAAATATTGACATAATTGATGTTATAAAAACCAAACTAAATATAATTTGAGACTTTTTATGAATTCCACTAATTTTCTAGGTTACTATGATATATTAGTGATGCTTTAATCAACTTGGTTCGAACATATAATTCTGTTATGACTTTCACAAAAATCATATATCAAATAGTGTCAAAATTGACACAAAATAGTTTTTAAATCAAATATTATATTACTAATTGTTATTTTATTCCTAAAAATCTAAGGTTCGGCCAAATGACTTAGATAAGGATATATGTATTAATAATATACAATTTGGGGTTTGTTTGGCATGTTATAGTAAGTTTATTAACCATATAGTGAAAGAAAACAAAAAGACACGGTAAAAGTTAAATTATTTAACTTAGAGTTAAATCTAATTGATAAGGTTAAAATAATACCCTAAACTTGTCTAAATCCTATTGGTTGATAGGATTTCGACCCATCCCCACTTTAGCTTCGAAATAAGACCCTTTGGAACCATTATAAACCGATTTTGACTTTAATATAAAATAATATTTTGAGATATTCCTAAGGTGTCCCTCTCCTTCCCTATAAAAGGACACCTCCTCCCCCTCCTCCTCACACCAATTTGAGCACTCAATCTCGGCCAACCCCTGCCAATTTCTCCTCTCCACTTCCCTAGAAACATCCTAGAGGTTCTGGTCTTCCTCAAAGACCAATTTTAGATCCCTAAGAGGAGGTCTCCAAAAGGCGCTTCAAAGAAGAGGTAATTACCGTTACCAATTCTTTCATCTTTATTTCTTCTTCCACTTATTCTTCTTAGGTTGTTTCATTATGAAGTAATAACATCAGTATCACTCATATACTGATATTTTATTATAAGTATGAAACAAACCTATTTCACCATCTATCCATCCTACGGAAAAAGAAATCACCGCGCGTGCGTACGTACGGAATACCGTCTCCACGCCGTGGTGTAATCTATTTTCCACCACCACCTTATACGGATGGGTATAATGGTGTAAAGAATAACTATACATAGTTATTACAACATCATATTGATTCTGATATATTGTATAATCCACTCCAATTCAGTTCAATATTTATGGAAATGATATCATCGCTCGTGCGTACGTACGGACTACCGTCTCCACGACGCGATGAGATTCATTCTCCATGTTAACCATTTAAGAATGATTATAAAGTATATATAAGAAATAATAATGAAGTATATGACATTATAAAGCTACTGGATTTATGTATATATATATGTATGTCATCTACTTACTTCCATTTCAAGACAATAAGGAAAGTAAAACAGCGTTCATGCGTACGTACGGACTACCGTCTCCATGAACGGTGTTTTTCATTTTATTTATCTATCTATTATATATAAATATATACTGAATATATATGATATATAAATCATATTTCATATTCTGGAAGTAAGTAAATCATGATATAAGTAATAGTGATGTCAAGAACAACCAGTCAAAACACCTAAGATAAATGAAACGATTTTACCCAGAACGCTTCTTTAACATGGAATTTACAAAAGAACGGGTAATATAATGTCATAAGTGAACCATATATGATATCATAACAATGAATATGATTCTGTAATAAGTCAATGACATTATTTAAATAATTATACAGGAGTTTCGGACACATACGAAGCAAATTGGACCTAAGGTAAGGGAAATATCACAATCTCATTTTTATCCGAGATTGTTTATTCGTAAGTATTTACTGGGGTGTATTTTATCATCCACATCCATGTTTCCTCAATATGTAATATTATATCCATCCACCTACAATTTTTTTAAATCCAATTTTACCCTTCGATGAGTTTTTAGTAAAGGATATGAAAGGAATCGTTTTTCGTTTTTCGTACGAGGTACTTTTTGACTTTTCCGACAAAAGTACGAAGAATGTTTTTTTTAACTTATACGGCACGAACGGATTTATACTGTTTTATAAATCCTTATTTTCATGAAGCTTCCTCTAAAAGATTTCATGACTATTTTCAATAAAATCTCTTTCTTTTAAAATTGCATGATGTTTTGAGAAAAGAAATTGATTTTGAAGAAGAAAGGATATTTTCCTCAAGAATCCAATTCAAGTGTTTTATCAAAATTATTTTCCATATAAGATAATAAAGGGTTCTGTTTCTATCCATATTTTTACATTGATTTGACTATGTTGTGATGGAATTATGTTTATGAATTCCTTTATCTTATATGAATGGTTTTATGATGTCATGTTGTTTAAGAATCCCATTTTTATTACATGGGTTATGCAATGATGTATGATTTATGATTTTGTGGCACACATAAGAAAGGATTCATTAAGAGATGGGTGGGACCTATATCTCCCTCCAATGCATTGGGTAAAGATTTAATATCTCATGAGATAGACATGGCTGGAATGGTAGGTTATACCGGTTCAGTGAAACAGGACTGAAACGAGGATTACTCGATTCAGAAAGGGACTTTGTCCACTAAGATAGTCTTGGCAATGAGTCTTGACTAACAAGAAATGATTTTCCATGATTATGTGTGTATTCCACAATGAGTAATGTTTTAAGTTATGGTTTCATTTTCACTACTATGATTTATCCCATGTTATGAAATTATGCTCTCTTTTGCAGGTTTCCAAAAAAGTTATGTTCTTATGAAAATTATGTGATTGATATTTCTTTTGTTTACCCTTACTGAGCATTTGAGCTCACCCTTTTATGTTTTCTTTTCCCCAGGATATAAAGAAAGGTTTTAGGTAAAAAAAAAAGGGATGACCTTTATGGGAGATATTGAAGAACTTTCACCACGATTAGAAGATTACATTCCGAGTTTCCAAAGACACTAAACTATTACGATCCTTTAGTGTGTGTTTTTGTTATGTACTAAGTATTCCGCAAATGTAATGTAATGTCAATGTACGTCAGGATACGGGTCTCTACAGTCCCCAAGTTGACCCATGGATTTTCTTGGTCGGACATGACACATCCAATGATGGTAGGAAATGTTTATAGGTCATTTGATTTTATTAAAACATTATTCTTACCTTAAACTACACAAATTATGTCTAATCGCGATTAAAAACTTAATAAGTTATTAATCACCAAAAAAAATATTTTAATCCCATTGAACCACATTTTACTTCTTAATGACAACAATGTATGTCATATTTTTGAAATTAAACACACAATGATGGAAAAATTTAATTTAAACGGAAAATCAGTTTTTATAAGTACCACTTAGTGGTTTCACTATTCATAAAAAATTGAAGTTATTCAGAAAAATACCAAAACATCACCCTAAGATATATTTGATAATCCGAATTCAAAAATGATGTCTATTTTACAAAATTCAAAACATATTAGTTTTATTAATTAATTTAATAATTAATTCCTGCTATCAGAGCAAATAGCGTGTTTTTATGAAACAATAAGTATCAAAAGATTGACACTAGTTTAAGTCCATTTTCAAAGTGAAATTAATTTCAACGACCACTATTGTATTAAATGGTAAAAATATATTCTCATTTCACTTTAAAACCAATTCAAAAGATAATATAATCATATAAATAAATCAGAATAAAAAGAGGTTTTGAATTAAAATACAACATTTTCCACTATTCATTAAAAATTTACCTTTTTCAGAAAAATACCAAAAATTTAGACAAAGTAAATTTTGATGTCCCGATCCTAAAAAAGAATTTTATTTTGTCAAATATAACACATAAAATTGTCAAAAGGTGGATTTACAAGAGTTTCTCCATCAAAAGGATGTTAATTGACCTTTTAAATAACATTAGAATGTTTACGCTTAAAATTGGATTCATTTGCATTTTTAATCCTCTATCATTTATTGTAAAAAGTAAAAATATTTGACAAACATATATAATAATTTTTTAGTTAGTTATGTTCATTCTCACCATTACAATGGCTAGGCGTTAACTACTATTTAAAATAATATTATTTTATTATTAGAGTGCAACATAAGATTTCCAAGAAACTCATTGTTGTGTGTTGGGTACGCCGTCCAGCATAACATCCCCTTTAAAGTCATATTAATATTTTATTCACAAATATGTATAAATTTGAAAAGGTCATACTCTTTATTTACCTGGGGTGTTACATCCTTCCCCCCTTTTGGGAACTGCGTCCTCGCAATTTTAAAATTGGGCTCAGAAACATCCTTGAAAGTCCCACATCGGAACAAGAGTCGGTAAAACAATCACTTTAAAATAAAGGGAGAGAAGTAAAGAGGTCACCCGATTTAAACCATAATATTATTCCAAGTAGGAAAATATGGATATGGAAGAAAAAACAAAGGTTCATGTTCTGATGGAGAGTGATAGTAAACATGTCTAGGAGAAAGTTAACCATAAGAAAATCACAAACTTGTGATGGGTTAAACAGTATTCGATTCCCCAATAGGAAAAGTTAATAGACAACATTTTTTTCTAAGTTACTTTTTATTGAAGAATTTATTCATAAGGAAACATAATTACTTATCATGTTGACTTTCAACTTTTACTATATTCCTTAATCAATCTCATATTTTCTCCAAAAGACGAGTATTTAGGAAGACTTTTTCGCATTAAGAGTATTATAATCAACTTCTAGAGAATCACATAATCCACAAAATAGAACTATATACTTCCCATGTCTTTATACTTTAACCAAAACCAAAACCAAAAAGGTTTGTACAAGATTAGAAAATCTAGAAAAGGATAACCATTTATAAAAGAGAATCTATTCTTAATCTCCAAAATTTGTCCAACAAAACCCAAGGTTCAACGAGGACCATCCGATAAACAATTTGTCCATAAAATTCTTCAAAATATACCAAACTATGATTTAAACCAAAATATTTGAAGGATTTAATCCCATGGTCTTCCAAGGTACAAATTAACTTTTATCTCTAAATAACATCAGTTTCCCTTAAATTCTCATATTGAAAAGTAATTAACCTAATCACATATCCTCCATGATAGGTTAATCATTTCCATTGAAAACCCAAAATAAACTTACTCTTGATTCCTAAAATCATCTAACTAAAAAGAATCAGTCAAACTAACTAGCGACATCATGTAGTCTAGTGGTAGGCGATAAATACCAGTTGCACTTTGGTCGTGGGTTCGATTCCTGCAGGTTTGTCCGACGTGACGGGTTGTCACACGGTCTGCATGTTGTCCTTTTTCCAAAACTATATAACTCTTAAAATATTCCCCAAAATGAGATAAAATCTTCAAAAAAAAATTCATAACATATTTTAACCTCAATTTTATCTCATGCCTTTCATTTTCCATAATATCATAGAGTAACCCATAATTACCTCAAAAGTAAGGATCATATAAACTCTAATGGTTACCTTTATAATTATTACATGAACATTCACATCAATTGGTCATATCGTACATGATGCATTACAGAAAGTACCAAGGTTCAAGTGGTTGATCATGACTCCTTGATAGTTGGTTGAGAACAACCACGAGTTTCCTCATTGAATCCTCCATTTTATCTAGTATCTTAATCAGAGAACCACCACTGTTTCCTTCAAACCTGTTGTCTCTTTGGTGCCTACTAGATCCATCCATTCACTAAAAACAGAAATGTCAGTGTGAGTATATCAACAGAACCATCATGTACTAATGAGGAAGATATACTTACTCATTCAATTTATATAAAAACTATGACTCTTTCTGAAATCCTAACCATTATGGTAATGTCACTTATGCTGAAAGAATACCCTAACCTCTAAAGTTATCTAAACTGACCTTTGATACCAACTATAAGGCCCCGGCCTTAAACCTTACTTAATATTTAATTAAATTAATAATTCACATTGAGGATATTTTCAGGTTTTGAGTTTTAGAGAATTAGGTTATAACTATTACATCTCAAAAGATCACAAAGTAGACACTTCTACTAAGTTTCCATAAAATAAAAACTCTTTAAAAGAAACATGTCCAGTTCCATGTTTTAGGATGCATGACTTTCCCTTGATCCCATCCTTGACCCTATTCCACGTTAAGTCATGTGAAAAACATTTCAAAAAAACTTGGGATGAGAATAAAAAGCTCAGTAGGGATACACAAACAATGAAAACTATTAGTTTCTCAAAACAACAAGTAAACGATGTATACTTTATCAAAGTAATACTTTTCACCTTTTCGAAGTATTAAAAACTCTCCACTGAATAAAATTTCATTAATTACCCTTTTGTAACCAAAATATTACCATAAAACCCATATAAAGATCACATAACATATAAAGGTAACTTGGGACATAAACATACATAAGTGGAATAACCATACGGTCGACTTCCACACATACTTAATGGAATAGCCATACAGCCGACTTCCATACATACTTAATGGAATAGCCATATGGACGACTTCCATACCCAATGAATTGGAGGTTATAACGTAACCACCCATCCTGGTATTCACGGCACCACCCGTCATAATGGTTTATCACGTAACCACCCGTAATATGTCCAAGTACCATTATAAAATTATAACACATAAAACCAATATAAAGGAATGATAACATTTCCACATTTCAATCAAAATATATCATTTAAATATATTGACATAATAGAATCCATTATCAAAAAAATTTTCAATACCAAAATACAAAGAAAAGTATAGGGTATTTATTTTATTTTAAAAACATCACGGCTTTTTGAGGAAGCCAAAGATCAAATAATACTCACAGCGGTGGAAAAGGTTGTTGTCACCGCGTACGTAAAAAGAAACATTCCTTTTTGTCGTTTAGTAAAATGCTTTGTAGAAAAAAGATTCCTTTTGAATAAACGTAAATGTCAAAGTGGTTTATACACCGTATAAAATAAGGTTGTGTATAAAACAAAATATGCCTCAATGAATGGAGACTGAGACGAAGACCTTTACAAAGACGGTATCCCTATTTTAAGGATAAACCAATTGCATAATTATGTGTGAAAAATGAATACACCAAATATAAGTGTATATTAAGTGTAAAAAAATCAGAGGATATTCAAACATATTCATAGAAGGACATATTCAAGGAGTACAAGTTTATCCCAAAGAATCTAATTTGGGTTAAAAAGTTCCCTTGCAAAAATTTGACAGCCTAATGGCGTCACTTCAAAATTTAGAAAAGGAGTTGATGAGAGATAAAAAAAGTATCTCATCACTCAAAATTTACATCAATAAGGATATATGAGAACATATCCCAACATAAAAATATGTGAATTAAAAGACCCAACAGAAGAAGTCTTTTAAAAATAGGAGGGTGAAAGGTTCCCTTACCGACTTGGGTATCTTTCGAAACATACACCCCATGAAAGAAGGTCAATACATCATTGATGTAAATACTCCTAAAAAAAATTATATTACAGAAAGTGTAGAATAATGGGAAGTACATACAACACTCAAAGGAAATTGTGGTAAATGTAACATAAATCTCACGGGAATAAAAGTGAGATGAAAAATCCCTTACGAAAACTCGGCAGCCTAACAGCGCCACTTAAAACTTACAAAATGGATTGATGAGAGAAAATAGGGTCTCTCACCATATGAAAATAATGTTTACAGAAATAGGAAATGAAAATACCCCAAAATATCAAATAGGATCTTAAAAGAAGTGACATAAATAAGAGTACGTAAAAAGAAGGAGAGAGGTTATTTCTCTTACGAAAATTCGGCAGCCTAACGGCGCCACCCAAAACTTCCAAACTGGATTGATGATAGAGAATAGGGTCTCTCATCATATGAAAAATAAAAAATACAGTAAGAGTAATATTAAAAAACATCCTAATAACAATAAAGATGAGCTTTAAAAGGAATGACATAAAAAGGCGTACTTATAAAGAAACAGAGGAGTAGGATCCCTTACCTCGGGTCCGACTTGACTCGATCGTTCTTTAACATCCTGAATAATAAACTTGAGTTAATTTCTATTTGATTATTAACCTTTTTCAAGTTCATTATTCCTTTTATATCACTTATTTACATTTTATAAACATTATATAATCATTTAAGTTAATAATGTTTGTTTTGTCGATATTTGGTTCTTAAGTCGAAAGTGAACTTCTTACAATTACATGTTGTTCATGTGGTCAATGGTTCATTATATCCAGAATGATATTCATGATTTGGATATAATATATATAATATATATCCATAATATAAATGTATTTATAATATTACATAATCATTTAGAGGTAAGAATTGAAATGCACCATTCATGGAGACGGTAATCCATACGTACGCATGAACGCTACTTTCATTTCTTTGTCATATTAATGGAATTATAACTAAATGAGAGTTATGTATATTTCAATTCCAGAATTATATTCATCATTTAGATGTATCATTAATCATATATATCCATTATATACATGTACTTATAATAGTACATTACATTGGGGGATAAGAAATGAAATGCACCGTTCATGGAGACGGTAAGCCGTACGTACGCATGAACGCCACTTTCATTTCTATCTCATACTTTAATGGAAATAAATAATAATGATATATAGGTATATTATAATTCCAGTATAAAATCATATATAATAACTTTAAATCCATCCTTTATACGTCCCACATATGGCATTAACGAATCAAATCACTTTGAGGGGGCGGTAGTCCGCACTTCTTAAAATGAAATTATCGTGTTTACCCATAATGGAAGCCATAATGTTATGCTCAAAATGAATAATACAGAATATTAATTAAAACATAAACATATTATATATCATATATAAATATAGTTACATCTTAATGGCCACCTTTGAAGGTGTTATATGAGTGTTGAACAATTATCGTTTCGTGAGGCAGAAATTCGCCATCCACGGAAAAAGTATGTTTTTTAACCATTAGATGTAGGTGTGTGTAATTGTAGATCGAATCATTCTTATAAAAAAATACTAGTATATTTTTGATACTGGATTTGTTACAAAATAAATGAATAAAAAGAGTTTAGGGGGTTGGAGAGGCAAAATAAAACAAAAGGACTCAAGTGAAGACATTACCTTAAAATCAGGTAACTCTCTTTGTTTTGAGCTAAAAGGATTCCTTGGGAAGACTTATGCCCAAAGTGAGGCCTCAAGGAGTTATAGAGGGATGTGGAGAGACAAAATGGGCAGGGTTTTGCCGACCCAAAGGCATTGGAAGTGTGGGTAAGGAGGTAGAGGTGGGGGACTTTTATAAGAGGAGAGGAGGGGAACGTTTGGAAAGTAAAGAAATGTTACTTTATATGAAAATGAGTTTCGTATTTAAAGGGTCCCAAATTGATATAATTCTACGATAATTTGATAAGGTTTCGAAATACACCCATCAAATAGGTTTTGGAAATGTGTAGGTCTTAGATTTTACATTATCATTCCATTTTATTTAAATCGTTAAATAATGAGGTCATCACTGTATCATCATGATGTCATTTATAATTTAATTTATTTAATTTCTAAAAATTATAAACAAAATAATATGATGTAGGAAATATTTTTATCTTTCCAATTACTATTTATAGTGAAAAATATGACTTTTATAACCCCATGTAAAAATTGTGTTAGTAAAACATTTCATGTGTGTGTCATTTTTACTTTAACATTAAATAAAAAGGTATTTATGTCATTTTCCAACCAAAGTGGCTCCATGAGGTCCACAAGTTGACCCATGGATTGTCTTGGTCGTCCATGTCACATAAAATGATGGTAGGACATGTGTATAGGTCATTTTATTTTATTAAAACATTATTCATACCTTAAACTACACTAATTACCTCAAATCACGATTAAAAACTTAATAAGTTACTATTCACAAAAAAATTATTTTAATCCCATTGAACCGCATTTTACATCTTAATGACAACCATGTATGCTGGATTTTTTGAAATTCAACACACAATTATGGAAAAATTTCATTTAAACGGAAAATCAGTTTTTATAAGTACCACTTAGTGGTTTCACTATTCATTAAAAATTGAAGTTTTTCAGAAAAATACCAAAACTTCACCCTAAGATATATTTGATATTCCGAATTCAAAAATGATGTCTATTTTAACAAATTCAAAACATATTAGTTGTATTAATTAATTTAATAATTAATTCCCGTAGTCAGAGCAAATAGCGTGTTTTTATGAAACAATAAGTATCAAAAGATTAACACTAGTTTAAGTCCATTTTCAAAGTGAAATTAATTCCAACAACCAATATTGTATTAAATGGTAAAAATATATTATAATTTCAATTTAAAACCAATTCAAAAGATAATATAATCATATAAATAAATCAGATTAAAAAGAGGTTTTGAATTAAAATACAACATTTTCCACTATTCATTAAAAATTGAAATTTTTCAGAATAATACCAAATATCTACACAAAGTAAATATTGATGTCCCGATTCTAAAAAAGAATTTTATTTTTTCCAATATAAGACATAAAATTTTCAAAAAGTGGATTTTCAAGAGGTTCGCCCTCAAAAGGCGGTTAATCGACCTTTTAAATAATATTAGAATGTTTACGCTTAAAATTGGATTCATTTGCATTTTTAATCCTCTAAAATTTATTGGAAAAAGTAAAAATTTTTGAAAAACATATATAATCAATTTCTAGTTAGTTCTATACATTCCCGCCATTACAACGGCTAGGCGTTAACTACTATTTAAAATAATATTATTTTATTATTAGAGTGCAACATAAGATTCCCAAGAAACTCGTTGTTGCGTGTTGGGTACGCCATCGATCATAGAATCCCCTTTAAAGTCAAATTAATATTTTATTAAAAAATATGTATAAATGTGAAAATTTCATACTCTTTATTTACCTGGGCTGTTATAATATATCTTGGAGTACCACAATAAATAACGTTACTTCATGTCACTTATTACAATTTTTTATTCTAAATAAAAAAATGAAAAAAAATGGAAAATAGGTTTAATGATTCGTTTCTAAATGAAACAAAAGAAGAAATTATATTGACAAAATTATGAAAATTAAAAAAAGATGGTTGAACCTTGGAAAATAATAACCTAATTCAATAATTTATTAACATGTGAAATTTCCACACATATCTCATTGAATGGTATAATTATATGTTACCCTTTAAAATATTCCTCATTGTTTATAAATAAAGGCATAATACCCATATGTGGTTCCATACACATATGTCACCTCTTATAGGTGTAATCATAAACATAAATACCATATAACACAATTAAATATAATATATAAAATGTGTTTTAATGAGGGGATACTTAGTATCTAGTTATAGGAGAAATTTAGGATATGATTAATATGAATAATG
This sequence comes from Viscum album, assembly GCA_963277665.1. Lineage (NCBI taxonomy): Eukaryota > Viridiplantae > Streptophyta > Magnoliopsida > Santalales > Viscaceae > Viscum > Viscum album. Next base: position 139,770,274 of record OY728131.1, read on the forward strand.
AGTGAAAACCTAGATTCTATTCCCTCACACACTCACCAAAGTGATGGATCTGGTGACAAAGTGGCATCACACTCACATTTCCACCATGATTCAAAAATATTTTAAACATTAATATGGATAGAGATAAAAATAAATGATATGAAGAACTCATGAATCATGTAAAAAAATCCTTTGGACCATCCTTTAATGTCCATCTTAGGTGAAATTACAGCATGTCATTAACTAACTATTAAACTAAAATCTTAACGAAGAGCCGCAACCTATCTACTCATGTCAACAACTATTGAGGCTCCATAAAAGTGGATCTTCCCACTTATCATAAGAATATTTAGAAACTTATTCACTTTTTCATGGCGCATAAGATAATTCCACATGTAATAGAATCAATTACTTTTGATTGTTTATGGTTGATGATTATGGAGTTATTCCTAAACCTCTGCTCCACTATTATGGATTGAATCATCTTTTAACAACATCAAATAGCCATATCATTATTCCTATAATCCTATTATTATATTTTTACCATAACATTCCATGTTTACAGATGCATGTAGAAATTATTTTCCATCCTACTCCTCAACTCTCATGTTCTCCATATGGAATATAGATTGCATGAATAGGTTGGATTTAATCATTATGGTTATTCTAAAACACCTATAAATAATTTACATGTTATTTGTGTTAATTATCATTTATATAAGGTGTTGTTGAAAGTAAATTTGGTTTCATAATTAGAAAATATGTCATGATTTATAATATACTTGATTCTTATTTGATGAACATTAAGAAAATACTTTACTCATCGTTATATTAGACTCAATAATACATTTTATAGACCAAATTCATCTACCCTTATATGGGTTTCATGAAAATAATTAGGCAAATTCACTTACATTTTTTAATTTTTGAAAGGTATAGTAAATTCTCCTTGTCTTTTTCTAAAATGGTTAGGGCTTCCCAACAACTAAATAATTAGTTAGTATGAACAAAACAGGGTGCAATGTTGGACTTTTGGTTCCATGGAGAGTGGTTTCAAGTTCGTTCTATGATAGAGTATGTGATATAAATCATGTAATGGTTGGCCACTAGATTTTTTAAGCATTCTATTAGTATTCTAGTATCTAGTAGAATTTGTGGAACTATATTTTTCATGAATGAATTGAGTGGGGATAGATGGGTACCAAATATAGTTTAACTAGGCATGGGATATTATTGAGTTAGGATTTATTTGTTTCCTTCATCGATCTCCTTGGTGTTTATATTATTTTAGCACAATTCTGGTGTAAGTATCATGTGGGGGATATCTAGAAAGGATGAATCCTTAGAATAATTTTATTGGTTCAATATTTTATCGTGGTAATGGATACTAGATTGGTGAATCATTTGTGTTGGTATGTGTGATTAGGTTACTATAAGGTATAGTGATCTGATCAAATTTTTAGAAAAACATGACATGAGGAATGTGTTACAGGATGATATGAAATATACATTGCATCATCTAGTAATGTTATTTCCTCCTTCAACTACTAGAACACACAACTATGAATTTTGGATACTAGTTATATGAGTTTCAAGGATGAATGAAAGGTGGTTTGTAACTAAAACAAGACATTGTTACATATATGGGTGGATCAATTATCTAGAGTTGATGATAAGAAAGTGATTCTTATTTGATATTAGTTGTATCCAATACATGGTAATAATGTATGTAGGTTAATAAAAGTATATTGATTGTTAGTTGGGTAAGTGACTATGTATAGTTGTGAACTTCTCCTAAATTTCATTAATTGCGATGATGTTAGTGGTTTTGGTTGATGTGTTGGTTCAAATATAATAAATTGTTAGATTGGTGGATGATGAGATATGCACTATAGTTTGATGGTTCATTGGTAGAATTATTGATGTTATTGGGAACATGTTTCATGTTCTTTATGGAATTATTATTATTTTCAACGATTTTTTATGTGATCCCTAATAATTTTAAATTTTATTTATAGTGTATCAATACTTTATATTTTATAATTATTCATTGAAACTTTATTAAAACATAATAATGTTTCAAATAAATGACATTGAAATCTTATAAAATTTAAATCATAGATAAAATATAATTATAATTTTGAAAATTCACTGGACAGATAAATATTAATTGAAAATAAATATAATTTTAACATGAAATACTATACATATAAAATATAAATGACCCAAAACATTATTTTTTCAAAATTTATATTTTATACTTTAATAAAATTTGATGTTAGTGACTTTGAAATGCTGTAAAATATGATGTATAAATTCTACATAAATGGAATTTTAAACATTGAATGAACATATAAAAATTCGAAAAAAAAAATTAATATCATAAAAATATAATCAATAAAAATATATTAAAATGATTCAAAACAATGTAGTTTCAAAAAACAACTTTTATACATTACAAATTTCTAATGTGGGTAAATTTAAAAGTTAATTAATTATAAAATCTATATATAATCTAACATTAATTGTACAGATTCATTATACATATAAGAAGATATTTAATATAAAACAAAAGTCATAAAAATATTATATAATGAAATTATAAATGACATAAATTTTTTGTAAAAAAATTTGATTCCATACATGAAAAATAATCATGTAAGTGAATTTGAATTTTTATAAAATGTGAAATAGAAATATAACCAAAATGATATTTTAAACATTGAACGAAAAAATAAAAAATAATTAAAAATTAAAATATTTTCATAATAAATGATAACATATTTAATAGATCCAAAAAAATATTATTTCAAAACATTGAATTTATACACAATAATTTATTCAAGTAGTTGAATTTCTAATATTATAAAATATAAAATATATTTAATCTAAATTAAATTTAAAACATTCACTAAATACATAAAAAAATTAATTGATACTAAAAATAATTTCATACATAATTTCTTAAAAATATAAGTCAAAAAATAATTTAGGAACTGAAAAATCATGTCTTTTAAAACATACCACTTATATGAAAACATTTTAATAGTATTAATAACATGGATTTTGAGAATTCTTATAGTGGGTATCTTTTTGGGTAGTGGGATGGTCTTTGGTGTTATAGTTGGAAATGGTGGTGGAGTATTTTGATCACAATGTGGTGATGTGTGTGGGTTGTTATAGTGTTGTTTGGGTGAACCTACCAGGTTTGGTTTATGTAGGAATATGTACACTTATATTTTACCTTGTTATTTTTTTATTCACCTCAATGGAGTTGGATACCCATATCAATTCCCATAATGAAAATGAGTAAAAAAATACTTTAATGTTTTTTTTCTTTTAACATTCGTTAAAATGTGATGTTAATATAGATTATATAAAAATTATGTTTTTTTATTCATATTTTTATAAAAAAAATTGAACTTTTTTCTAAAAAATAACATATAACCAGGCCTTCAACATCGGTTTTTAATAAAATTAAAATTGAAATAAATTATACATGATTTTATATATCAATTAACAATAAAAATGATGTATGTAGATGCCTTCAATGTGGGTTTTAATAAAACCCAGCATCTAAATATTTTCTCAAAAAACATTCCACATTGGTTTTTCCTAAAATGAATATCGAAATTTAATATTTTTTTTAATATATGAATATATAATAATACATTATCTAGACTTTTATAATAATAAAATAGCACCAAAAGAACAACCAGTATCAGAAAAACTCATTGAAAATTTTTACAACATCTTTTTCCAAGAATAAACACATAAATGAAATTAAATATACAAATTATTGAAGCCTAAAAAATATTTTGAAGATAAATTTTGAAAGTGATTCATATTTTTCGGCATATAAGGCTAAATAATATAAAAAATAAATCATAATATAAATTTATATGTATTTAAAATTGAAATGTAGCTTTTTAAATTATAAGTGTTATAATGAAACTAAACTTTTGAAAATATGTTTTTTTAAATCAATACTATCTCATAAATGAATCATAAATCATAATATCTACATTCAATACATTCTATTTGATGATGATAATTCATTTATGTAGAGAGATATTTAAAATAGAATAACTTGATATGTAATATAATCTTATTCACTAATATGAAACTCATATACCAAAACATTCAAATATCCAATTATTTTGATCCATTATTGAAAAATGATTCTTGATAAAGAAAATCTACATCTTAATGAAATAACAAAAATTATTTATTAAAACATATATTTAATGAAACTATTAAAAATAATGAAATAAATTAATGGAATATTAGTTTCTCCATTAGAAACTTTTTAAATCCTCTTTAAACGCTACTTAATAAAGTTAATAACCAATATCCATTGCATTTATGTTGTAAAAATAGTCATAACATCCAATTTATACTAAAATATAAAAATTACAATGTTAATAATAGTATAAATAATAGTGGATCATAGTTATATATGTTTTATTTGTTTTCTACTAATGGAATAAACCAATATACATCTTTCATTAATTTTAATATTTCAGTTATATATTGAATTCTACCATGTTGTTTCAGGTCTTTCACAGCTTTTGAAATGTATTATAGATCAATAAAATCATAAATATATCAAAAAAATTCATTTTAATAAAATAGTGTTGATATAACTGATAAAAATTATTAAATTAAGTAAAGATAACATATTTTAACTTAATGAAATAAAATTTATAATTTAATTTTAACTATATGGAAAAAACTAAAACAAGGGTATAATATGCTCAAAAAACTTTACGACGTCAATAATTTCTTTTTAAATATATTTACTATATAATATTTACCAAAAATTTAATCATCCATTAAAACATTATAATAATTATCTAATATAGAATAAAACTATTCCAATATTACTATCACATTAAGATCATGAAGAGTATCTAAAGGTATTGGTCCATAAAATTTCTATTTCTATAATAATGATTCCTTTTATATTAGATTCTCTTATATAAGGTATGTGTAAGAAAAAATTATACATAATTTGAATTTAATACTAAATTAAAAATGAAAAATAACACATAACTCTTGTTTAAATTTACGATAATGACTAAATGGCCTATGAAATAAATTACCAACACTGTTTCCAATTATCGTAACATCAAAAGTAGGCAGAATCATTGGAACAATTTGATAAATAATATTATTTAACATAAATTATACCTATACCAACTATAAAATTTTACGATATTTATAATCCCCTATATGGTGTAAAAACATTTATGTTAAAATAGGTAAATAGATATCCATAGTATACAACTCATAGTACATGTTGAAATCTGAATTAGGTGGTAGAGGATCTGAGTAGGCAAGCATGCAGACTGCACCTATCGTATTATTTTCCCCAAATATCCTCTAAATTTCACCTAATTATATCATTTATTTAATGATTCAACTATAGTACCTTATTCTTAAATGAATTAATTTTTCACTTGTATTCTTATAGCATTAATGGAATACTAGTTTGGTGAAAAACATTCCAAAAATAGAAACACTCCTTATATCCTCAGAACAGTTTTGGGTGTTTCGACCTTTCGAAATAGTTGTAAGAATATCCATCATACCCTTGGTGATAAAGGTACCATATTTTTCTAATTTCATAAAGGGAATCCCAAAAAATATAAAAAATTTGTTATATTAATGAGTTGAATTTAAGAAATAATAATATTTAATAGAAATAATAATAAAATTCGTACAATCTAATTAGCTACATTTTTGTTGGATTGGTAACAAACATTCCTTTTTTCATCCTCACCGTTTTCTACTTTTCATGAAAAATGGGCGGATATAGAGGGTCATATTAAACCTTTTCAGAGCCACTGCATGTATGGAATTTCACGAAGAACTTTTATTTTTATTTTTATTTGTAATCCCATTTTTAACTGGGTTGAGAGGGACCACTTACATGGAATTGAGGTCTAGAGGCACAAATGTTGAATTACATGGCCTAGAGGCCTAGAAGAGAAATAAATTTTATTTATTTTAATGACCCAATTACACAAAAGTAATCTATCATTGGTACTTATTCAATCACGCATCAATCACACAACCTTGACAATGAAACCATCTTGCAAGCCCCATTTCCATAGTCGCATGAGCCAATGGCGCGACTTCTATATCTATCTTTCATTCATTTGGTTCCTTTAGATCTTCCTTATTAACAACTTATACTCTAATATATCTAATTGAGGATGCTACAGTAAGATGGTATGCACTATTTTTTGGTCTATAGGCCCTATTTACAAAAACCCTTCGATGGTCAAGAGTATTGAAGGCCATAGGTCATAATTATATGGCATGAAAGGCCATTCAAGATGAATAGCACTACTACTATAGTACCATATTATAGTGTCTTCCATAGTAATGTTATAGTAACTATATAAATTCACCCCCACTTAGATTTAAGATTTGGTATAAAGTGGGATTATGGAATGTAATTACCACTCATGTAATTCCCCAACTTCTCAGAGCCTCTATATTACATGGCTCTTAATTCATTAAATTTTTTGATAATGATTTGTTTCTCTATTAACACATACCCTCTATGTGAAAATGTATGTGGGTATAAATTTTTGGACAGTATCTCTTGGTGATATTTCCCAAAGGCCAATTCTATATGAATAAATTTATAATTTATGAATTAATTGAAAATAATTTAATGAATAAATTTTATAAACATCAATTATATATGATAAATTATTCCTCCTTATAAGTGGAAACAAACTTATTGTGTGTTCCTATATCCATAATCCCAAACATAATGCATGGATATTAATTCTGTATACTCTCAAAAATAAAATATGAAGTAAACAATGTCTAAAAATCTCTCCATATGGTTTAAACTAAGATAATGCACCTTTTCTTAATTTTTTTCATCTATTCAAAGTAAAATATCATCTTTAATTTAATAGATTATATATTAGTTATATTAAAATTATAACAATTAATCAATTAGAAAACTATATAAATAAATTTCAAAATTTTACCATTTCGAACTCCCATAAAAGATCATTTAACGACTGTTTGACACACCCTTAATCAAAGAATAAAATACATATCCTAAAAAAATTGGTCTATAATTGTTTCCCATGTATATATCATGTGTTTTATATTTTAATGGTCCCAAAAAACATTCTTATTTTACTAGTAAATCATTTGGTATGTGTGTTTAATGGTTTTTAATATTATTTATTTAAACTCTTCTATAATAGTTTAGTTATATTGAAATCTAATTTTTTTCTAATAGTTTGGATAAGTCAAGAAAAATTCCCCATGTGAGGACTTTGTAATTACATATTCTAGATACATCAATAAATCATCTACCTTAATTGGTTTAACAATAGAATATTTTGTGTTGCAGAATTAGTTACTTGAGAAATTGTTGCATTGGTGAAATAGATGCATCAAATCAACTATATCAGGAATTCGAATACATGAATTAAATCTATTGAATATTTGAATGTGTGGTTCCAATCAACTATTTGATTTAGTTGGGTATGTAAATTTTAGTGACGTGTTCAAGATGGATATGTGATTTGGCTATATAAAGAATTCACCTTTGAAAAGAATGGTTACATGGATCAATTTGACTATGTGAATTCAAATTCATGGATTTTAGTTACATGGTGATCCAAAATGATCATGTTCATTCTGCAACATGGGTATTTATTACAATTAAAATATTTATAATGAAAATTAATATTTATTTTATCTATGTCAACATCCTTTGATGAATTTTATGTTTTTTTAAGTTGATTTATCATAATACAAAACTTCCATATTTTACTGACGGTTTTGAGATATGTTTAACTGTGGATGTGTTATTTCATACCATTCATGGTTTATGGATAAATTATTGACATTTCGTATGCTATTTTTAATACGAATGTTTCTGTTATGTTTAAACCTTTATATTTGAGGAATGCATTGAAATTAGTAAGTGATGGGTGGAGCCTGCTATAGATCCTTGATGAATCGGTAGGTCTCATGAGAAATACTAGTGTCCTGAACAAGGACTTGACATAATATTTTTTGTAGTCTTGGCACAAGGCCTTGATTATGTGGTTAGGATAGTCTTGCATTATTCATTCCATCATTATAAAAGAGGCTATTGATATTGGAAGTGATTATTCGACTAGTAGAATATCAATGTGAGTAAGTAAATGGAATCTTTTTTATTTATATTTTCCATATTATGATGAATTTTATGTTGAAAAGGCTTTTGTTTTTTTATAAATTGCCTCAAATGGTTATGCTTATTTATGAAATCTTCCACTGTATTGTTATCCTAACCAAGAATTTGAGCTCACCCCATTCTATGTTTTATTTTTCCTATGATGCGAAAAAGAATATTATGACTAACCAGCAGGGATAGTCTATGAGATATCAGTTTTTTCAATGGAAAAAATGTTGTTGTAGTTTTTCATTTTATGATGTAATGTAAACCTTATGAATGTATCTAGTACTTACAAGGCTCCTAATCTAATCGGTCTTTCGAGACTTGATCTTTTGTGATCATGCCATTTATACGTAATAATGCACCAAATCGAGGCTTCTGGGGTCAGGGTGTTGCAGTTTTTATCAGAGGAAGATTAGTACAAACCTTGGAAACTAGATTTGGTTAAAATTTTATTAGAGCACATAGCCCTAAGATAGACTTTGAGGATTAGTATAGAAGAACTTTCTATAATTTTTATATTATAGTGATTTTTTGAGTTTTCCAAGAAACAAATCCATGTCTGGATATGAGAAGGTAGAGGCGGCTCTGGCACAAATGTACCTAGGGGTAAAAACCGGAAACACCTCTTTGATCTAGACTCGAATAGGAACAGGTGCATGAAAATGGGCCTCACTACTCTCTTGGTTATGACACTCCCAGGGGATATGCTTATGATAATTCTCATTTTCTTTACAAACCATTATAAAGGGGTTATGAGTATATAATTCCTCAAAGAAAATATTTTTTTGTTATGGATTATATCCATAAACTGTTCAATTTATGTAAGTGTTTTACATGTTTGGAATTATGTATTTTGACTCAGAAACTAATATAGTTTATGCCTATATTTAGAAATGGCGCCTAGTGGAAGGAAGGGAAACTATATCAATACATGCACTCTATTTAAGGATTTCCCTCCTACTCAAGATAATTATAGCGGGGCTGGTGATGCAACTCATGTTGATCATCTTATCTATATACTGGTACAATTTACTCAGGTTATGAATGATAACCTTGCCCGTATGGAGGACCCTGATCCACAACGTGGAGGATCAATGTCATATCGCTTCATGAGGAAAAAACCACCAACATTAAATGGGGGTAAAAATGAATTAGTAGCTGAGAAATGGAAAAATTCCTTAGAGAAAATATTTCATGCCTTGGGGAGTAGTGAAAGGGATAAAGTCTTCATGGCAATTTACGACCACACTGGAGATGTTGATCAATGGTGGTCATTGATTTAAAACACAATGGAAGATGATGATCTATCAAATATGAAATGGTGGGGGTTTAAAGAGAATTTCTTAGAAAAATACATTCCTCGTGACCATCGAGCAGATAGGGAAATGAAATTTATGATTCTGGGGCAAAAGGAGGATGATAATGTTGGAATGAATGAAGTTATATTTACAAGGATAGTGAGGCATGATGAAAGATTATATACGTAAACCAAGAAGTGAGATTGATCATTTATTTGATGGGTTAAAATAATATCTCCGTCATGTATTAGTCTCACAATCATTCTTGTCGTACAAAGATATTGTCTCATGTGCTATTAAGACAAAAAAAATTCTCTATGCCTTATAACTTTAAATCAATGAAAGAGAATAAGAGATCTACTAAACACACTGGAAATGGAAATAAGGTGAATAATGGAAATTTTGAATATCCATCCTGCAGTAAATGTGGGTAGAATCACCCCGGTACTTTCCTGATGGGAATTGGAGTCTTTTACAAGTATGGTGAAAAAGGCCTCCAACTCGTGATTTCATGGGGAAGAAAGAGGTTGTCGATATTTAATGCTACAATTGTAGAGAAAGGGGGAATTTTTAAAAATAATTTCCTATGAATCAGGGGAACATACCTCAGAAAAGGCCAGGGGGTCAAGGACAAGATTATGTTATCAATACTGCTGAGGTAGAAGCTCTGAAAGACGTGGTGGCAGGTAATTTAATGGTTTCCTCATGTTTAGCAAATGCTTTATTTGATTTTTTATCATCACATTGTTTCATATCTTCCTAGATTTCTTAGAAAATTAGTTATTTCCAATTCGATTTAACAAGGGAGTTGTTAGTCAAAAGTCCTAATGGAAGTTTCATTGAAATAAATTTTTTTGAATCAGTCCCCATTATGGCATATAAATTCTCTTTATCTTCTAATCTCATCGTCATACCCATGATTGAATTTGATATAATCCTCATTCTGGATTGGCTTTCGGACCATGATGCAAAAATTTATTGTAAGAAGAAGGAGGTTACTATTTTTGATGACGATGATAAATAAGACCTTATCTTTAGAGCAGAATCATCACCACCTAATTCTTATCTAGATCCACCACAAGTAGCTCAAATACATTCAATTATTGGGGAGGAAGAGAATGAAATAATTGTGGGTGAGGAAAGTAATGTTCAAATATAGGATGTACCTATTGTGAAAGAATATGTTGATGTGATTCCAGATGATTTACCTGAACATCCTCTAGAATTAGAAATTCTGTTTTCCATTGATTTCATTCTTGGTTCAAGGAAAATATCAAAGACCCCTTAAATCATGGCCACTATGGAATTATAGGAACTAAAGAAACAACTATAGTAATTGAGTAATAAAGGATTTATTCGCACTAGTGTTTCTCCATGGGGAGCCCCTGTCCTTTTTGTTAAGAAGAATGACAGATCTATGAGGTTGTGCATTAACTAAAGGGAGATCAATTCTATGACAATAAATAACAAGTATCCCCTACCTCACATTGCTGATTTTTTCTACAAACTTCATAGAGATCAATAATTTTCAAAGATTGACCTTCGATCTAGATATCATCAGTTGTGTGTGAAGGAGGAAATTCCGAAAACAGCATTTCCAACCCAGTATGGGCATTACGAGTTTATAATAATGCCTTTTGGATTGACTAATGAACCCTCTATCATCATGGATTTAGGAAATAGAGTTTTCAAGTAATACTTTGATGGCTTTTTAGTGGTATTTATTGATGATATCTTGGTATACTCTAAAATCTACGAAGATCATGAAAATGACTTGCGCATTATCCTAAATACTCTTATAAGACATGAATTATATGGAATGTTTAGCAAGGGTGAATTCTAGCTTCCAGAGATTTATTTTCTTGGCCATATTGCCACCATGGATGGAATCTCTGTTGTTCCTTCTAAGACCAAGGCAATCCAAGAATGGTCAGCATTGATGAGTATAATTGAGGTCTGCAGTTTTATTGGTTTAGCATGTTATTATCGTCGTTTAATCCAGAATTTTTCCCGATTGGATAACCCATTAACCAAGGTCACATATAAAGGGGTTAAATTTGTTTGGACAAAGAATTGTGAAGAATGTTTTGAAGAAATGAAGAGAATATTAGTCAATGGACTATTATTGACACTACTGTCATGGAATAATGGGTTTGTTATTTATAATGATGCTTCAAAGAATGGACTTGGTTGTGTCCTTATGAAGAATGATAGAGTTATTGCCTATGAGTCACGACAGCTGAACATTCATGAGAAAAACTATCCTACTCATGATATTGAGTTTGTAGATGTAATCTTTGCTTTAATGATTTGGAGACAGTATCTCTATGGTGAAAAATTTGAGATTTATACAAATCATAAGAGTTTGAAGTATATTTTCTCTCAAAAAGAACTCAACATGTGTAAAAGTGTATGTCTTGAACTACTCAAGGATTATGATTTCACGACACACTACCCCCCGAGGAAGGAAAATGAGGTGGAATTTTCTTTGAGTGTAAAGGATCATGGAATTTTAAAAAAAATGAGAATTGAAAGGGATCCTATTTTCATGGATCTAGTAATGATGGATATGGGTATCCCCATGGAATGTGAAACATCTATACATTTTCAAATTGATGCCAAACCAACTTTACTAGAAAGGATAAAGAGTTCTCAGACTGATGATGAAGAGTTTCAAAAGATGATTAAAGCTGTGAATAAGGGGAGTTTGAGTGACTTTGTTTATGAATATGGAATTTTGAAATTTGGGAAGAGACTTTGTGTTTTCGATATACATGATAAAAAAACAGAATTGTTGGATGATGCTCATAATTCCAATTTCTCTCTACACACTAGGAGAACCAAAATGTATAGTTATTTGATGGAAAATTTTTGGTGGGACAACATGAAGAGGGAGATTGCTGATTTTGTGTCAAGATGTATTGTTTTTCAAAAAATGAATGCTGGAAGGCAACAGCCTGGAGGAGTTATACAACCTCTTCCCATACCTGAGTGGAAATGTGATAATATTATGATGGAATTTTTCATGTGACTACTAAATACTCCTAGAAGGAATGATGAAATATGGGTCATTGTTGAACGTCTTACAAAGTCAGCACATTTTCTTGCTATAAGAGAAGATTTACCACTTTAACAATTTGGAAGACTATATATTAATAAAGTTTTAAGACTTCATGGAGTACCAATATTGATTTTTTCTTATCATGATCCCCGTTTTACATCAAGATTATGGAAAAGTATTCAGAAATCCCTAGATACTGAACTTCATTTGAGAACCGCCTACCACCCCCAAACTGATGGACAATAAGAACGGACTATTCAAACATTAGAAGACATGTTGATATCATGCTCACATTACATTCACGGTATGTGAGATCAATATTTACCTCTGGTATAATTTTCCTATAACAATATTTTTTATTCAAGTATGCAGATGGCACCATATGAAGTGTTATATGGAAAGAGGTGTTTCACGCTAACCTGTTGGGATGATGTCGGTGAAAGAAAACTCGTTGGCCCATAACTGGTGGAGGAAATGATAGAAAATGTGAAGATAATCCAAAACAACATCAAAGTAGCTCAAAGTAGTCAGAAGAGCTATGCCGATAACCGAAGGAAGGATTTGGAATTTCAGGTAGGAGATCAAGTTTTCTTGAAGGTATCTATATGGATGGGTGTCATACGTTTCGATGAAAATGGAAGATTGGGTCCCATGTACATCGGACCTATTGAAATTCTATTACGAATTGGGTTTTTAGCTTACCGTTTGGAAATGCCACAATGTCTCTCCAAAGTTCACGATGTGTTCCATGTATCACTGTTCAGAAAATACATGCCTGACCCAACGCATGTACTCCCCTATGATGAATTAAAACTGGAACCCGGTATGTCTTATTTGGAAGAGCATGTCACGGTTTTTGATACAAGAGAACAAGTATAGAGAAACCGGACGACTCGTATGGTAAAAGTTCTATGGAGATACCATAAGATGGAAGAGGAAACGTGGGAACCTAAGGAACATATGATGAAGAACCAACTGAGTCTTTTTTCAGTAATATTCTAGAAATTTTGAGGATGATATTATTTGAAGGAGGGGATAATGTAATACCCCAAGCTTCCAAGGTTCGCTTCTCTTTGAATAATACAGTACCATGTGTTGTACGCAACAACAAGTTATAACACACCACAACCAATCAAACTAACCGTTATGAATAGTAATACACACTTTTTGAAATTTTATAAATTTTATCTTTCAAAATGGACATAGTTTTTGGATTTGTAATATCGAAATTATCTTAGGGTGAATTTTTGGTATTTTTCTGAAAACATTCAATTTTTGATGAAGAGTGAAAACACTGAGTTATAGTTTAATACCTAATTTTTATTTAAATAATTATTTATTTTATTTAAATTTATTTTAGGTCAAAATAGAAACATAATACCTATATATGTTCAGTTTAATTCATTGAATTTAGTTTTCAATAATTTTAGATAGATAAATTTTTTTTTGAACTTTTCATAGTCTTTTACCCACATTCTAGGAGAATTTTCAAATACACATAAAAACATAATTTTACCACTTCTACGATTGAAATTTCAAAAATACAAGAGTCATGGTTGATATGAGTAAGGAAAATGTGGTTCAATAAGATGAAAATAATTTTTGGTGAATGGTAAATTTTTGCTTTTATTTACCACGATTAAAAGTAAATAAGGTAATTAAGGGTAAAAATTATATTATTATTACCCTAACACATGTACTAATTAAATTGGATAAATTTAATTCCACCAAAAAAACCCTTAGTAATAAAATATGATCCTTTAGTTCCACTTGGATTAGATTAGGACATTTATAATTATTTAATTCAAAGAATAGTTAAAAGAGGTAAAATCAAAGTTTAATAACTAATACATTTTTCATATAGGTTTACACATAAGATAAGTTAGACTATAAATATTCATTATAAAGATAAAAATATTTCCTACATAATGATATTTATTTATTTTTTTAGAAATTAAATTAATTAATTTATTTATGAAACAATAATGATGCAGTAATTACCTAATTAATGAGATATTAAAATAATTGTTTTTATAAATATCCAAATAAATGTAATTTGAAACTTTTTAAATATTTGGATAATTTTATAGGTTAATATGACATTTTAGGGTTTGTTAGATTAATTTTTTTTGAATTAATAATGCTTTTATGAATTTAGCAAAAACAAAATTCCAAATAGTTTCCAAATTGACATAAAAGAGTTTTTAAAACAAATATTATATTATTAATTTATATTATTCTCATAAAAATATAAGTTTCGGTAAAAAGACTTATATAATGATATTTGTATCTTTATTGAACCACTTGGGGATCTGTTGGAGGTATATAGTGTAGAGACCCGAAGCTTATCGTACATGGACATTACATTACTTTTGCGGAATACTTAGTACATAACAAAAACACACACACAAGGATCGTAATAGTTTAGTGTCTTTGGAAACTCGGAACGTAATCTTCTAATCGTGGTGAAAGATCTTCAATATCTCCCATAAAGATCTTCCCTTTTTTTTTACCTATAAACCTTTCTTTATATCCTGGGGAAAAGAAAACATAAAAGGGTGAGCTCAAATGCTCAGTAAGGGTAAACAAAAGAAATATCAATCACATCATATACAAAAGAACATAGCTTTTTGGAAATCTTAACCTGCAAAAGAGCTCATAATATCATAACATGGGATAAATCATAGAAGTGAAAATGAGATCCCCATAATCATAACATAAAACTTGAATCTTTGTGGCATGCACACATAATCATGGAAAATCATTTCTTGTTAGTCATGACTCATTGCCAAGACTATCTTAGTGGACAAAGTCCCTTTCTGAACCGAGTTCACTCCTCGTTTCAGTCCTGTATCACTGAACCGAAATAACCTTCCGTTCCAGCCATGTCTATCTCATGAGATATAAAATCATTACCCAATGCATTGGAGGGAGATATAGGTCCCACCCATCTTATAATGAATCCTTTCTTATGTGTGCCACATAATCATAAAACATACATCATCGCATAACACATATAACAAAAATGGGATTCTTGAAACATCATGACATCATAAATCAATTCATATATGATAAAGGAATTCATAAACATAATTCCATCACAACATAGTCAAACCAATGTAAAAATATGGATAGAAACAGAACCCTTTATTATCTTAGATGGAAAATAATTTTGATAAAACACTTGAATTGAATTCTTGAGGAAAATATCCTTTCTTCTTCAAAAACATTTTTCCTTTCATAACATGTCATACAACTTTAAAATAAAAGAAGTTGATTAAAAATAAACTTGAAAACTTGTAAAGGAAGCTTCTTTGAAGTAATGTTTTAAAAATCCATTCATGCCGTATAAGTTAAAAAAAACATTCTTCGTACTTTTGTCGGAAAAGTCAAAAAGTACCTCGTACGAAAAACGACAAAAGATTCTTTTCATTTCTTTTACTAAAAACTCACCGAAGGGTAAAAATGGGTTTAAACAATTGTAGGTGGATGTAAATAATATTACATATTTATGAAACATGGATGTGGATGATAAAATACACCCCTGTAAATACTTACGAATAAACAATCTCGGATAAAAATGAGATTGTGATATTTCCCTTACCTTAGGTCCGACTTGCTTTGTAAGTGTCCGAACCTCCTATATAATGATATAAATCATGTTATTGACTTATTACAGAATCATATTCATTGTTATGATATCATATATGGTTCACTTATGACATTATATTACCCGTTCTTTTGTAAATTCCATGTTAAAGAAGCGTTTTGGGTAAAATCGTTTCATTTATCGTAGGTGTTTTGACTTGTTGTTCTTGACATCATTATTACTTATATCATGATTTACTTACTTCCAGAATATAAAATATGATTTATATATCATATATATTCAGTATATATATATATAATAGGTAGATAAATAAAATGAAAAACACCGTTCATGGAGACGGTAGTCCGTACGTACGCATGAACGCTGTTTTCCTTTCCTTATTGTCTTGAAATGGAAGTAAGTAGATGACATACATATGTATATATATACATAAATCCAGTAGCTTTATAATGTCATATATTTCATTATTATTTCTTATATATACATTATAATCATTCTTAAATGGTTAACATGGAGAATGAATCTCATCGCGTCGTGGAGACGGTAGTCCGTACGTACGCACGAGCGATGATATCATTTCTATAAATATTGAATTGAATTGGAGTGGATTATAAAATATATCAGAATCAATATTATGTTGTAATAACTATGTATAGTTATTCTTTACACCATTATACCCATCCATGTAAGGTGGTGGTGGAAAATAGATTACACTACGGCGTGGAGACGGTATTCCGTACGTACGCACGCGCGGTGATTTCTTTTTCCGTAGGATGGATAGATGGTGAAATAGGGTTGTTTCATACTTATAATAAAATATCAGTATATGAGTGATACTGATGTTATTACTTCATAATGAAACAACCTAAGAAGAAGAAGTGGAAGAAGAAATAAATTTAAAAGATCGGTAATGGATATTACCTCTTCTTTGGAACGCCTCTTTGAATCCTCCACTTAAGGAACTAAGAGTGGTCTTTGGAGAAGACCAGGACCTCTAGGACTATTCTAGGATAGTGGAGAGGAGAAAATGGCAGGGGTTGGCCGAGCTTGAGTGCTCAAATTGGTGTGAGGAGGAGGGGGAGGAGGTGTCCTTTTATAGGGGAGGAGAGGGGCACCTTAGGAATATCTCAAAATATTATTTTATATTAAAGTCAAAATCGGTTTATAATGGTTCCAAAGGGTCTTATTTCGAAGATAAAGTGGGGATGGGTCGAAATCCTATCAACCAATAAGATTTAGACAAGTTTAGGGTATTATTTTAACCTTATCAATTAGATTTAACTCTAAGTTAAATAATTTAACTTTTACCGTGTCTTTTTGTTTTCTTTCACTATATGGTTAATAAACTTACTATAACATGCCAAACGAACCCCAAATTGTATATTATTAATACATATATCCTTATCTAAGTAATTTGGCCGAACCTTATATTTTTAGGAATAAAATAACAATTAATAATATAATATTTGATTTAAAAACTATTTTGTGTCAATTTTGACACTATTTGATATATGATTTTTTTGAAAGTCATAACAGAATTATATGTTCGAACCAAGTTGATTAAATCAACACTAATATATCATTGTAACCTAGAAAATTAGTGGAATTTATAAAAAGTCTTAAATTACATTTATTTTGGTATTTATATTATTAATTATGTCAATATTTCATTAATAAGATAATTACTACATCATTTTTGTGTCATAAATAAATTATATTATTTGATGTCTAAAAATTACAAATAAAATACCATCATGTAGGAAATCGTTTTATCTTTCTAATGAATATTTATAGTCGAATTTATCTTATGTATAACCCCATATTAAAAATGATTTACTTATTAAACATTGATTTTAACTATTTTAACCCTTCTTTAAATAAATTAATAATAAATGTCCTAATCTAATCCAAGTGGGCCTAAATGGTCATATTTTATTCCTAAGTTTGTTTTTGGTCGAATTACACTTGTCCAATAGAATTAGGACATGTGTTAGGGTAATATTAATATCATATTTACCCTTAGTTACCTTATTTACTATTAACCGTGGTAAAAAAAAGTAAAAAGTTAATATTCACCAAAAAATTATTTTCATCTCATTGAACCACATTTTAGTCCTTGATATTAACCGTGTCTCTCAGATTTTCGAAATTCCATTCACAGAAGCGGTAAAATTAAGTTTTATGCAAGATTCAGTTTTTAACCTACCACTTAGTAGTTTCACTATTCATCAAAAATTGATGTTTTTCAGAACAATGCCAAAATTTCATCCCAAGCTATATTTCATATTCCGAATTCAAAAATGAAGTCTATTTTACCAAATTCATAACATAAAAGTTGCATTAATTAATTTTATAATTAAATCCCGCTGTTAAAACAAATAGCGTGTTTTTAAGAAACAATATCTATCAAAAGATTGACACTTGTTTATGTCTAGTTTAAATGTGAAACTACATCCAATGACCAACATTGTATTAAATTGTAAAAATATATTCTAAATATACTTTAAAACCACTCAAATTAATGATTTATCACTATTAATTATTTCGATTAAAAAAGTTGTTTTTAATTATAATTTAGTAATTTTCACTATTCATCAGAATATGAAAGTTATCCGAAAAGTACCAAAATTTCACCTTAGGCTAAATTCGATACTCTGAATCCAAAAATAAAGTTCATTTTGAAAAATAAGATTTACTGGATTTCAAAAAGTGGTTATTACTATTCATAACGGCTAGTTTTAATAATATTTTTATAGCATATCGTTGTTTAGTGAAACTCGGTATTGCGTATTACACACGCTATCGAGGAAGGTCGTGATTGCGTGTAATGCAAGGCAAGTCAAGGATGCGTGTTGTGCAAGCTCCTTTTGGTGTAGCGTACAACACAAGACATTAGTGAAATAAAAAAAGAATATTTTTCATAAAATCTCGGGCTGTTACATTCTACCCCCCTTAAAATGAATTTCGCCCTCGAAATTCGTCGGGGTTATAAATGGTTTACTATTCGAAAGTTTCTTTAATAGAAACCCACATCGTAAAAGGGAATACCAAAACTTGGCTTTAAAAACTAAAGTATGAAATGTAACGATTACCCAAATAAACTAATCACTGGGTTTCCACATAGGTGAAAATATGGATATGGAAGAGAAATCTAACCATCATGTTCTGATGGAGAGTGGTAGAGAACATGGCTATGGAAAAGCCAGTAATCACAAATCCATAGATTTGTGATGATATAAGGTACCATCTGATTCATCAGGTATAAGATCACTAGGACAACATTTTTGGTTTTCAAGATCATTTCCCTAAAGTTGAAAATTTGAATTAGAATAAATACTTACATTATTTTGATACAATATCACTGTTGTTCGTGCCTTGAACAATTTCC
This sequence comes from Viscum album, assembly GCA_963277665.1. Lineage (NCBI taxonomy): Eukaryota > Viridiplantae > Streptophyta > Magnoliopsida > Santalales > Viscaceae > Viscum > Viscum album. The sequence goes on from OY728131.1 coordinate 139,789,819, forward strand.
ACTTCATCTCTTAAATAAATGAAGTTGAATTTGTTATTCGTGATGTGTTAGCAGATCATGTGATAGAATGACGGGTCATTCCATCTGTCTCAAACAAAAGGTAAGAAAAAGTTATTAAATATACATAAGTCATTCTATAGTGAGATTAATCACATATGGTTCCTAAAATGGACTTATACTTCATATATCATACTGCTTAATATAATAAAACTAGTTTCTACTAAACAGGGACTTCCTGTAGGCTAGTGGTAGGCGATAAAGGCCAGTCGCACTTCGGTTGTGGGTTCGATTCCTACAGCCTTGTCCGAAGCGATGGGCTGTCGCCCGTCCTGTAGGTTGTCCCTTTTTCTAAAACTACGTTACTATAACATCCCATCAATAATATCGAAAATCTTATATCCTTAAAAAATACTAACTTATGTCCAACATAATCCAGTCTAATCTTTAGTCTTATAATACTGCAGTCCACTCTCATAATATAGTGACAACGATTACCAGAGATTTAATACTGTCGTTGATCCCCACATATCATAAGATATGTCTTGTTGGTCACATTCCAAACATTCAAAGTCCTTAATCGTGTATTCTCTTGAATACCTTAGTGAAAACATGAGTGCAGTTAAAAGTTAACACTTTCCACATACCAAAATCCTCAAAATTATATATACTCAAACCATGATATCACTTAGTCCTTATATCAATGATGATCTCATGAATACTATTAAACATTTCATTTTCTCGTCTTCATTATGCGCATATCATCTTATTTCCAAAAAAATATCTCAATCACTTTGAATACCACATCAATAAATATTGCAATACTCAATGATACAACATTATTTTGGAATCCCATTACATAAACACTTAATCATTCCACCACATCGTTGTAATATTCAACATTGCCAATAGTGATCGCATGTGATTTCCCTTTGTCCTTTGCCTTCAGTGGTTGCTCATGTCGATCATCACTAACCCTTGGATTAGGGCAATTATTAGCATAATGCCCCATTTCCTTGCACTTGAAGCATTGAAGTGTTGGCGGTGCGTTCTCTGCAGTGTTTGCTTTATTCACATCATTAGAAACCCTTTTTCCATTACTTCGACACTCAGCTGCTCGATGACCTTCTTTTCCACACTTAAAACATTTTATAGTCCCTTTAAGACAATCTCCACCATGCTTCTTTCCACACTTTGTGCATAAGGAAACATTCATCTTCTTTTCACCATTATTCTGAGATTTCTCCTTGAACTCCATCTTTCGTTTCTTGTCAAAACCATGAGATGGATATGTAACACCAACTTCCATTTCTACCTTGATAGCACAACGCACAATTTCTTCATAGCTACTGAAGTCTCTTATAGCTAATGCCCTTCGAAGACTTGGTTTTAACCCACTGAAAAATCGATCAACTTTACTTTCAGGTTGGATGATAATGCCAGATGCATACCTTGCAAGTCTTGTAAAATTCTCTTCGTATATACCAACAGATTCATCATCCTTTTGCTTTAGTTCAAGAAACTCCTTCTCCATCTTTGTTCGAAGAATACGAGGGAAGTACTTATTGAAAAATAAGTTCTTGAACTCGTCCCATTCCATGGACTCAATTTCATCTCTTTGCCTTGTATTCTTGATAAGATTCCACCATTGATCAGCTTCACCTTCCAAACGATATACTGCTAAGATGACTTTATCATGTTCAGAACATTGAAGAACTGAAAATATCTTTTCAGTGGTACTGATCCATTATTCAGCAACAAGTGGATCAGAAGACCCACTGAAAGAAGGTGGACGTTGCCTCATGAAGGACTCAATAGAATATTGTTCCCTTCTCTGCTCATTTGGAAGTCCAGAATGTTTCATAGCTTGTGTAAGTATAGCAATAAGATTTTGCACTCCATCTCCCATAACATTTGTTTGTTCAGGAGGACAATCATTGCATTGTCCATTGCATTGATTAACACAGTTCCTTCGGGTTCCAGCCATCGTCTAAAACCCAAAAAGAATAGTGTGAGAGGCAAAAATCATGCTAGGGAAAACAACATAATAAAGGGGGAGTACCTTCAATATACAACATCTTAGGTTTAATTCTATGATCGTTAGCGTAATTCTATTACTATAACCTATACGTATACTTATCCCTAGGGACATCCCTAGACATACCTGAGAAATATCTCTAGGGATCTCACTAACGTTTTCGCATCCTAGTTTCCAAAGGTTGACTAAACCTTTCCTCTGATACCAACTGTAGAGACCCGAAGCTTATCGTACATGGACATTACATTACTTTTGCGGAATACTTAGTACATAACAAAAACACACACACAAGGATCGTAATAGTTTAGTGTCTTTGGAAACTCGGAACGTAATCTTCTAATCGTGGTGAAAGATCTTCAATATCTCCCATAAAGATCTTCCCTTTTTTTTTACCTATAAACCTTTCTTTATATCCTGGGGAAAAGAAAACATAAAAGGGTGAGCTCAAATGCTCAGTATGGGTAAACAAAAGAAATATCAATCACATCATATACAAAAGAACATAGCTTTTTGGAAATCTTAACCTGCAAAAGAGCTCATAATATCATAACATGGGATAAATCATAGAAGTGGAAATGAGATCCCCATAATCATAACATAAAACTTGAATCTTTGTGGCATGCACACATAATCATGGAAAATCATTTCTTGTTAGTCATGACTCATTGCCAAGACTATCTTAGTGGACAAAGTCCCTTTCTGAACCGAGTTCACTCCTCGTTTCAGTCCTGTATCACTGAACCGAAATAACCTTCCGTTCCAGCCATGTCTATCTCATGAGATATAAAATCATTACCCAATGCATTGGAGGGAGATATAGGTCCCACCCATCTTATAATTAATCCTTTCTTATGTGTGCCACATAATCATAAAACATACATCATCGCATAACACATATAACAAAAATGGGATTCTTGAAACATCATGACATCATAAATCAATTCATATATGATAAAGGAATTCATAAACATAATTCCATCACAATATAGTCAAACCAATGTAAAAATATGGATAGAAACAGAACCCTTTATTATCTTAGATGGAAAATAATTTTGATAAAACACTTGAATTGAATTCTTGAGGAAAATATCCTTTCTTCTTCAAAAACATTTTTCCTTTCATAACATGTCATACAACTTTAAAATAAAAGAAGTTGATTAAAAATAAACTTGAAAACTTGTAAAGGAATCTTCTTTGAAGTAATGTTTTAAAAATCCATTCATGCCGTATAAGTTAAAAAAAACATTCTTCGTACTTTTGTCGGAAAAGTCAAAAAGTACCTCGTACGAAAAACGACAAAAGATTCTTTTCATTTCTTTTACTAAAAACTCACCGAAGGGTAAAAATGGGTTTAAACAATTGTAGGTGGATGTAAATAATATTACATATTTATGAAACATGGATGTGGATGATAAAATACACCCCTGTAAATACTTACGAATAAACAATCTCGGATAAAAATGAGATTGTGATATTTCCCTTACCTTAGGTCCGACTTGCTTTGTAAGTGTCCGAACCTCCTGTATAATGATTTAAATCATGTTATTGACTTATTACAGAATCATATTCATTGTTATGATATCATATATGGTTCACTTATGACATTATATTACCCGTTCTTTTGTAAATTCCATGTTAAAGAAGCGTTTTGGGTAAAATCGTTTCATTTATCGTAGGTGTTTTGACTTGTTGTTCTTGACATCATTATTACTTATATCATGATTTACTTACTTCCAGAATATAAAATATGATTTAAATATCATATATATTCAGTATATATATATATAATAGGTAGATAAATAAAATGAAAAACACCGTTCATGGAGACGGTAGTCCGTACGTACGCATGAACGCTGTTTTCCTTTCCTTATTGTCTTGAAATGGAAGTAAGTAGATGACATACATATGTATATATATACATAAATCCAGTAGCTTTATAATGTCATATATTTCATTATTATTTCTTATATATACATTATAATCATTCTTAAATGGTTAACATGGAGAATGAATCTCATCGCGTCGTGGAGACGGTAGTCCGTACGTACGCACGAGCGATGATATCATTTCTATAAATATTGAATTGAATTGGAGTGGATTATAAAATATATCAGAATCAATATGATGTTGTGATAACTATGTATAGTTATTCTTTACACCATTATACCCATCCATGTAAGGTGGTGGTGGAAAATAGATTACACTACGGCGTGGAGACGGTATTCCGTACGTACGCACGCGCGGTGATTTCTTTTTCCGTAGGATGGATAGATGGTGAAATAGGGTTGTTTCATACTTATAATAACATATCAGTATATGAGTGATACTGATGTTATTACTTCATAATGAAACAACCTAAGAAGAAGAAGTGGAAGAAGAAATAAATTTAAAAGATCGGTAATGGATATTACCTCTTCTTTGGAACGCCTCTTTGAATCCTCCACTTAAGGAACTAAGAGTGGTCTTTGGAGAAGACCAGGACCTCTAGGACTATTCTAGGAAAGTGGAGAGGAGAAAATGGCAGGGGTTGGCCGAGCTTGAGTGCTCAAATTGGTGTGAGGAGGAGGGGGAGGAGGTGTCCTTTTATAGGGGAGGAGAGGGGCACCTTAGGAATATCTCAAAATATTATTTTATATTAAAGTCAAAATCGGTTTATAATGGTTCCAAAGGGTCTTATTTCGAAGATAAAGTGGGGATGGGTCGAAATCCTATCAACCAATAAGATTTAGACAAGTTTAGGGTATTATTTTAACCTTATCAATTAGATTTAACTCTAAATAAAATAATTTAACTTTTACCGTGTCTTTTTGTTTTCTTTCACTATATGGTTAATAAACTTACTATAACATGCCAAACGAACCCCAAATTGTATATTATTAATACATATATCCTTATCTAAGTCATTTGGCCGAACCTTAGATTTTTAGGAATAAAATAACAATTAATAATATAATATTTGATTTAAAAACTATTTTGTGTCAATTTTGACACTATTTGATATATGATTTTTTTGAAAGTCATAACAGAATTATATGTTCGAACCAAGTTGATTAAATCAACACTAATATATCATTGTAACCTAGAAAATTAGTGGAATTCATAAAAAGTCTTAAATTACATTTATTTTGGTATTTATATTATTAATTATGTCAATATTTCATTAATAAGATAATTACTACATCATTTTTGTGTCATATATAAATTATATTATTTGATGTCTAAAAATTACAAATAAAATACCATCATGTAGGAAATCTTTTTATCTTTCTAATGAATATTTATAGTCTAATTTATCTTATGTATAACCCCATATTAAAAATGATTTACTTATTAAACTTTGATTTTAACTATTTTAACCCTTCTTTAAATAAATTAATAATAAATGTCCTAATCTAATCCAAGTGGGCCTAAATGGTCATATTTTATTCCTAAGTTTGTTTTTGGTCGAATTACACTTGTCCAATAGAATTAGGACATGTGTTAGGGTAATATTAATATCATATTTACCCTTAGTTACCTTATTTACTATTAACCGTGGTAAAAAAAAGTAAAAAGTTACTATTCACAAAAAAATTATTTTCATCTCATTGAACCACATTTTAGTCCTTGATATTAACCGTGTCTCTCGGATTTTCGAAATTCCATTCACAGAAGCGGTAAAATTAAGTTTTATGCAAGATTCAGTTTTTAACCTACCACTTAGTAGTTTCACTATTCATCAAAAATTGATGTTTTTCAGAACAATGCCAAAATTTCATCCCAAGCTATATTTCATATTCCGAATTCAAAAATGAAGTCTATTTTACCAAATTCATAACATAAAAGTTGCATTAATTAATTTTATAATTAAATCCCGATGTTAAAACAAATAGCGTGTTTTTAAGAAACAATATCTATCAAAAGATTGACACTTGTTTATGTCTAGTTTAAATGTGAAACTACATCCAATGACCAACATTGTATTAAATTGTAAAAATATATTCTAAATATACTTTAAAACCACTCAAATTAATGATTTATCACTATTAATTATTTCGATTAAAAAAGTTGTTTTTAATTATAATTTAGTAATTTTCACTATTCATCAGAATATGAAAGTTATCCGAAAAGTACCAAAATTTCACCTTAGGCTAAATTCGATACTCCGAATCCAAAAATAAAGTTCATTTTGAAAAATAAGATTTACTGGATTTCAAAAAGTGGTTATTACTATTCATAACGGCTAGTTTTAATAATATTTTTATAGCATATCGTTGTTTAGTGAAACTCGGTATTGCGTATTACACACGCTATCGAGGAAGGTCGTGATTGCGTGTAATGCAAGGCAAGTCAAGGATGCGTGTTGTGCAAGCTCCTTTTGGTGTAGCGTACAACACAAGACATTAGTGAAATAAAAAAAAGAATATTTTTCATAAAATCTCGGGCTGTTACATATAGTATGTTATTTAACCATATAATATAAAAATACAAAGAGACATGGTAATGTCAAACTATTTAGCTAAGAGTTAAATCTAAAAGATAAAGTTAATCTAGTGACCCAAACCTGTCTAAAACCTATTGGTTGAGTGGTTTTCGATACATCCCCACCATTTACTTTACATAATCCATTTTGACCCATTAGAAAACGAAATTTATTTTATTATAAAATAATATTTCTAGATTTTCCAAAGGTGACCCTCACCCCTCTTATAAAAGGGCACTCCCCTTTCTCTATAATTCACACCATAAAATCCATTTGGCTTGACCAACCACTTACCAATACCTGCTAAACTATCCTCCATTAATCCTAGAGGCCTTCCATTAGTCAAAATCCAAACTAATGAGCCCTTTTGATCAAATCAAAAGGAAGAACCTGAAGAAGAGGTAAATATCTCACCACCTCTTTCGTGTTCCTTTCTTCTTCCACATACTTTTTCATTGTTGTTTCCATTCTAAAATAAAAAATAGAGTATCTTCTATATAATGTGATGTTATTATAAATATGGTACAACCAAATTCATTATTCTATCCATCCTTTGAATGACATGTCACAATACGTGCGTACGTACGGCTTACCATCTCCAAGTCGTGGTGCAATTGATATTCAACACATTATTATTTAGATGGGTATAATAATGATGTGTAATTTATTTAAATAATAAAAATAACATTATAATGATTATGTATATATGATATACCAACCAATTATATATTATTTTAATGTCAAAATAATTATATTGTCACTCGTGCATACGTACGGATTACCATCTCCACGAACGTGAGGAGATTAATTCCCCATCGTATCCCTTCAAGAATAATTGTCATTATATGATTAAAAATAATTTTTAGAGACTTAATATCATTCATTATATGAATAAGATACATCCCATCCATAACAAATATGACTCACACAACAAATAATATAAAGGAAAATGAATTCATTAACACCCAAAACAACGATAATACAACGATATTATTAACAAAGAAAAGTTAAAAGATTATATATGATATCATATTAATGTATATTATTATTTTATATTTTAATAAAAATTATTTCACCATTATACAAGTGGTTAACCTTCCCTCGACCAAAGAAAAGTACAAGGTAAGGGTTAATTTCATAATCTTTTCATTATCTAAGGTTGTTTATATATAATTATCTACTGGGATCCCTTTATCATCCACATCCATGTTTCTTTAAAATGTATTTCAAAACATTTTTACTATTTTCTAAAAAATGTGGTAAAGTAATTTATACCCTTATTTTTCCTTATATTTTATTGAAATGAATCTTTCCGTCATTTCCCAAACAAGGTAATTTATGACCTTTTTGACAAAATTAAGGTAAGAATGATTTTTTAACTTATACGGCAGGTGCAGATATTTTCCCCAATTATAACATCTTCAAATCTTAACTTACAAGATTATAATATTATTTTAAAATATGAGTGTTTTCTTTTATAATTACTTGACTTTTAAATGATTTCAAAATAGAAAGATATATTTCTCTAATAAGGTTTTGATTTCATCTATGGAAACATCCTTTGATGGATTTTAAGTTTGTTTGAAGTTGATTTATTATGACAAAAAACTTACATATTGTATTGAAGGTTTTGTGATATGTTTTACTATGGATGTGTTATTTCATACCATTCATGGATTATGGATAATGTATTGATAATTCTTATGCCAGTTTTAATATGAATTTTTATGTTATGTTTAAACTTTTTCATATGAGGAATGCATTGGACATATTAAGTGATGGGTGGATCCCGCTATAGCTCCTCGATGCATCGGTAGGTCGCCTGAGACAAACTAGTGTCTTGGAAAAAGACCATGAAAAATAGTATTTGTAGTCTAGGTACAAGGCCTTAACTATGTGGTTATGATAGTCTGACATTATGCTTTCCATCATTATGAAATTAGTTATTGATATTGCATGTGATTATTCGACTAGTAGAATATCCATGTGAGTAAGTAAATGGCATTATTTTGATTTACATTTTCCATATTATGATGAAGTTTATGCTAAAAATGCTTTTTTTGAGTTTTATACATCGCCTTAAATGTTTATGATTATTTATGAAAGCTTCCACTATATTGTTATCCTAACTGAGAATCTGAGCCACCCCTTTTCTATGTTTTATTTTTCCTAGGATGTAAAGAAGTATATTTCGAATGACATGTCGGGATAGGCAATGGTATCTCAGTTTTGTCTATGGAAACAATTTTGTTGTAGTTTTTCATTTTATTATGTAATGTAAACCTTATAAATGTATCTAGTACTTCCAAGGATACTAAACTAATCGGTCTTTCAAGACTTGATCTTTTGTGATCATGCCAATGATATGTAATAATGCACCGACCCTGGGCTTCTAGGGTCGAAGAATTACATGTGGGGAAAATTTATATACAACCAACATAATAGGACACAAACTATATTGGATACTAAGAAACTAATATGGGTTCTTTCCATCTATGCAGAGTATCATTCTGAGATTTAAAAATTTATTTCTAAAATCAATATGTATATGATCAAATATATTCCATTTTTGTGAATTTGTAGGGTGAAATAGGTTTCTATTAGATATTATCCCATATTAAAGTTTTATTGGGCTCTTTGAGTCATTTGAATTTCTATATAGACTCTTAAAATGAGTAATTATTGGATGATATAAGACTGATTTAGCAAGAGATTTGGATCCAATTATTGAGAATGAATCTAGATAAGATTTTTCCTAAATTTTATATCATGATGTACCACATTTAGAACATTCTAATAAATTTTTTTATTAATTTCTATATCATATAAAATCCTCATAGAAAGAAAGTATCATTTTATACCCCAATACAACTGGGAATAATTTCTTTTGGCCTCATAATAGGAATCAGGAAGCTTGTTTCTTTCTGGAAGTAGCTCTTTTCAATGTTCAGTCAATTCAAGGAAACATTTATCACTCCAAGCATTTATTTATGTCATGTTAACTAATATAAACACTGTTAATAATGTTTTTAACTAGGTATTAACTATTTTATAAATTTATTTATTTTGATAAATTGTACTTACATTATATTTAATCAAATTCTTTTTTTAAGATAAAGTTTTATCTTTAACATGTATATTCTATTTTAAAATGTAATTTGTTTACTTTAGTTTTTTATTTTTTTATTTAAAAATTATTCCTTTATGTACCAGATTCTTCACGTAGAACTTCAATCACACCTTAGGGGGCCCAGAAGTCTACGTCATTAGAGGTTCATCCATGGAGGCCTGCAAAGAACCCGATCCATAGCATTCATAGTGCATGCTACAAGAAAGTGGATACATATATAAGACCCAAGGAGTCACCCACATGGTTTGGGATAAGATTTCCGATATGGACCATTGGCCGATTGTGTATTTTTTTTTATGGTTATGTAACAACATGCCTTGGCTTATATACTATGTGGCTTCCCTCTATTGGTTTTAATGTGGGACACAATTCTGAACTAGAGATTCAATCTCAACCACTAGTTCTCCTTCGTATTTATCTACACCATCAGATACCTTCTATGTTTTTTCTCTCATCGATCTATTCTTTGTATATGTGCTCTCAATTTTTAAATTTCCACATTCTATATCCTCAAACACACATTGATTTTTATCCCCCTTCACTCGTCTTCTTCTATAGTAGACTGAGGGGAAGCTTCCTTCATTATCTTATTCATCGTATTCTTCATCTATTATTAATAGTTTCATTTCTTCTATCAATATATTATTATCCTCATCATTATTTTTTCTTCAAGTATATATTTTTGTTATTCACTTATTCAACTTCATTTTTTCACCAGTTTCCATGTGTACCAAAGCATTTTTATAGGTTTCATGTTTTTTTATTGAGTCACCGTTGTTTTTCTAATAGTGAATCTTTAGGTAAATAATGTTATTAGCCAATGGAGTGTCCATTATTAGCTATTGGTATTAAAAAAATGTGACCATTTTTTCATCATAGTTATTGACCAATGGTGGGACCTTTTTTGTCACCATTGATATTAGTTGATAGATATAAATTTTATTCATTGTTGGAAAACCATAAATTATTTGTTTTATTTTCACTCTACTTGCGTTTTTCTTTGAGGAATTTTTCTTTGGGTAATATCTTATCTTATTTTTAATGTTGTAGTATTTTTTTATTATTTTTTTTATTTTTATACAATGTTCATTTTGTTTTTATTTTCTATATTTTGGATATGACAGTTACAGTCTCAATCATCCAAATGTGTTCTTGTTATCTTCTGTTGACTTTTTTTGTTCCCTCCTTAACTATTTGATATCTATTAATCTATTGAAATTATTATTTTTTAATTGTTTTAGTATTGTGTTTTTATTTTAATCATAAGATTTTGGTTCTGTTCTTGTGAATATTTTTAGTGGTATTTAATTTCATTGAAGTATGGAAGTAATTTTTGTTTCAATTAATTCTCTTTGATTTTTTATTATTTCATGTTTCTTTTTAAAATATAAATAAAGTTGTTCACTTTTAATATTATATTATTCCTTTGGTTCAGTTTTCAATAAGTGATCATTGGAACTCAATTGTGAGACATGATTCACCGCTGAAACCCAATAGTGAGTCATGAGTCACTATTGGACACCCACCGGGGAGTAATTTTGTATTTATCTCATGGAGTCATTTGATGTTAAGATTCATGGTAGGGCTTTCAATTTTTTTCAATTAATTTAAATTTTCCTAAAAAAATGAATGGTGGGTAAAACTATATTCATCCATTGTAGAGACCCAAAGCTTGAAGTACATAGATATTAAATTACTTTTGCGGAATACATAATACATTACAAAAACAGACACACAAATACCATAATAGTTTAGTGTCTTTGGAAACTTGGAACGTAATCTTCTAATCGTGGTGAAAGCTCTTCAACATCTCCCATAAAGATCTTACACTTTTTGTTTCCTTACCTAAAACCTTTATTTTAATCCTCGGGGAAAATAAAACATAAAAAGGGTGATCTCAAATGCTCAGTAAGGGTAATCATGGATTAAATAAAACATACCATATAAATTTGAACTTAAAAACATTAACATAATGTTTAAATGTCAAAATCTTGAGAAACGACTTAAAACATGGAAGTACATAAGGCATAGATCATAATGGAACATAAATCATGATAACATAGCATGGGAATAAAACATGTAATTGTGGCATCCATTAAGCACATGTAATGATTTCCATAGTAGCCAAGTCATTGCTGCCAAGACCATCTTAGTGGACAAAGTCCATTTCTGAATCAAGTTTACACCTCATTCCAGTCCTGTAATACTAAACCGGATTAACTTACCGTTCCATCCATGTCTATCTCATGAGATATAAATATTTACCCAATGAATTTGATGGAGATATAGGTCTCACCCATCTCATAATTAAATAATTCTTACTTGTTCCACAAAATAAATATACATCATTTATAATAACCCAATAAATAAAATGGGTTTCATAAACATAATCCCATCATCAAATAATCCATATAAAAAAATGGATATCATTTCATAATAAGGAAAGTGAAACCATGTATATCATAGAGACATGATACTTGAAACATACACATATGAAATAATGTCATCTTAGATGAAAAATGGTTTTGATAAAACACTTGAAATGAATTCTTGAGGAAAATATCCATTCTTCTCCAAAATCATTCTCTTTTCACAAAATGTCATGCAATTTTAAAAGAAAAGTATTTTTTTGAAAATAGTGATGAAATATTTTGGAGGAAGCTTGATGAAAATAAGGCTTTATAAAACCATAAAAATCCGTTCGTTCCATATATGTTAAAAACCATTCTTCTCATACTTTTGCCGGAAAAGTCAAAAAAGTACCTCGTAACGTAAAAAAAAGAATGATTCCTTAAATACCATGTAGTAAGAGTAAAAAATGGGTAAATATGACTTTAAACATACATGAAAACATTTTTATAAAACATGTACATGGATAATAACAATAACCCTAGTAAATATTTACGAATAAACAATCTCGGATAAGAATGAGATTGGAATATTTATACCTTACCATAGGTTCAATATGATTAATACGTATCCAAAACTACTGTATAATGATTTAAATAATGTCATTTACTTATTACAGAATCATATTCATTGTTATTATATCATATATGGTTCACTTATGACTTTATATTACTCGTTCTTTTGTTAAAGAGCATTTTGGGTAAAATCGTTTCATTTGTCATCCGTGTTTTGACTTGTAATTATTCATATGATTACTTAGATCATGATTAATTAATTCCAGAATATAAAACATGATTTATATATAATATATATTCAGAATATAAATATATATAATAGATTGATAAATGGCAAGAAATTCACCGTTCATGGAGACAGTAGGTCGTACATACACATGAACGTTGTTTTCGTTTCCTCGTTGAATTGAATGGAATTAATTGGATGAAATACATATATATATATATACATAAATCCAGTATCATTATTATGTCATATAATTCATGATTTCTTATTATATATACTTTATAATCATTTATGAATGGTTAATCATTGAGAATAAATCGCATCGCGTCGTGGAGACGATATTCCGTACGTACGCACGAGCGATGATATCATTCCCGTGATCTTGGAATTTTATTGGAGTGTATGTATACTATTAAAGAATCAATATCACTTTAAAATAATCATATATAGTTATTATTTACACCATTATACCCATCCAAGTAATGTGGTGGTGGAAAATAGATTACACAACGGTGTAGAGACAGTATTTCATACGTACGCACACGCTGTGATTTCATTTTTTGTAGGATGGATAGATGGTGAAATATGGTTGTTTCATACATATAATAACATATTAGTATATTAGTGATACTTATTTTATTACTTCATAATAAAACAACCTAATAAGAAGAAGTTTAAGAAGAAATAAAGTTGAAAGAGTCGGTAACAGACATTACCTCTTCTTTGAAGCGCCTCTTTGATACCTCATCTTAGGGACCTAAAATTGGACTATGAGGAAGACCAGGACCTCTAAAATGTTTCTAGGGAATTGGAGAGGAGAAATTGGTAGGGGTTGGCCGATCTTGAAGGCTGAAAGTGGTGTGAGGAAGAGAGGGAGTAGGTGCCCTTTTATAAGGGAGGTGAGGGGCACCTTTGGAATAACTAAAAATATTATTTTATTATAAATCCATATTCTGTTTTAAATAGCTCAAAATTGATTTATTTAGAAGCTAAGGTGGGTATGGGTCTAAATCCTCTCATCCAATAGAATTTGGATAGGTTTAGTTTACTATTTTAACCTTATCATTTAGATTTAACTTTAGGTTAGATAATTTTACTTTTACCGTGTCTTTTTGTGTTCTTATACTATAAGGTTAATAAAAATACTATAACAAGCCAAACGAACCCCAAGTTGTTTATTATTAATATATATAACCTTATCTAGGTCATTTTTCTGATCCTTAGATTTTTAGGAATAAAATAACAATTAATAATATAATATTTGTTTTAAAAACTATTTTATGTCAATTTTGACACTATTTAGTAATTGATTTTTGGGAAAATCATAATAGAATTATTATTTAGAAAAATGTTAATTATATCAAAACTAACATGTCCAATTAACCTATAAAATTAGTGAAATTCATAAAAAGTCTAAAATTACATTTATTTGGGTATTTATAACATCATTTATGTCAATATTTCATTAATAAGATAATTATTGCATCATCTTTGTGTCATAAATAAATTAAATTATTTAATTTCTAAAAATTAAAAAATAAATTTCCAATATGTAGGAAATCTTTTTAGATTTCTAATGAATACTTATAGTTGAATATATCTTATTTATAACCCTATATTAAAAATTATTTACTTATTAAACTTTGATTTTAACTATTTTAACCCTTCTTTTAATAAATTAATAATAAATGTCCTAATCTAATCCAAGTGGGCCTAAATGGTCATATTTTATTCATAAGGTTGCTTTTTGGTCTAATTACACTTATCCAATAGAATTAGGACATGTGTTAGGGTAATAATAATATCATTTTTACCCTTAATTACCCTATTTACTTTCAACGATGGTAAATAAAAGTAAAAAGTTACTATTTACCAAAAATTATTTTCCTCTCATTGAACCACATTTTACTTACTGACTTCAACAATGTCTCTCGGATTCTTGAAATTCCACTCACAGAAGCGGTAAAATTACGTTTTATGTAAATTTTCAAATTCTCCTAGGAGGTGGGTAAAAGACGGTAAAAATTTCAATAAACTTTTTATATATCTAAAATTATTATAAAATTACTCCAATTAATTACATTGAACTTATATAGGTATTATTTATCAATTTTGACCTAAAATAAATTTAAATAAAATAAATAATTATTTAAATAAAAAGTTGGTTTTTAAATAGTAACCGAGTGTATTCACTATTCATCAAAAATTGAATGTTTCTAGAAAAATACCAAAAAATAAGACTAAGCTATAGTTGATATTATGAATTCAAAAATTATTTCTATTTTACCAAATTCGAAACATATCAGTTGCATTAATTAATTTAAAAATTAATTCTCGTCTTCAAAACAAATAGTGTGTTCTTAAGAGATAATAACTATCAAAAGATTGACACTTGTTTATGTCTGGTTGAAATGTGAAATTACATCCAATTACTAATATTGTATTAAATTGTAAAAATATATTCTAAATATACTTTAAAACCACTCAAATTAATAATTTATCACTATTAATTAATTCTATTAAAAAAAGATGTTACTAATTTTCACTAAATATGAAAGTCATCCGAAAAGTACCAAAATTTCACCATAAGCTAATTTCAATATTCCGAATCCAAAAATGAAGTCCATTTTGAAAGATAAAATTTATAAAATTTTAAAAAGTGGGTATTACTATTCATAACGGCTAGTTATTAATAATTTTATAATAATATCTCGTTTAGTGAAACTCGGTATTGCGTACTACACACGCTATCGAGGAAGTTCGTGATTGCGTGTAATGCAAGGCAAGTCAGGGATGCCTGTTTTGCAAGCTCCTTTTGGTGTAGCATACAACACAAGACATTTATGCAATTAAATTGAATATTTTTCATAAAATATCAGGGTGTTACATTCTACCCCCCTTAAAATGAATTTTGCCCTCGAAATTCATCGGGGTTATAAATGGTTTACTAATCGAAATTTTCTTTAATAGAAACACACATTGTAAAAAGGAATACCAAAACATGGCTTTAAAAACTAATGTATGAAATGTAATGGTTACCCAAATTAACTCATCACTGGGTTTGCACGTAGGAGAACATAAGTGAAAATATGGATATGGAAGAAAAATATAACCATCATGTTCTGATGGAGAGCGGTAGAGATCATGGCTATAAAAAAGCCAACAATCCAAAAGCCCTAAATTTGTGATGATCTAAGGTACCATATGATTCATCAGATATAAGAGCACTAGGAAAACATTTTTGGTTTTCAAGATCATTTCCCTAAAGTTAATGAAATTGGAATTAGAAGAAATACTTTCATGATTTTGGTACAGTCTCACCATTGGTTGTTCTTTGGACAATTTCTACTTCATCTCTTAAAGAAATTAAGTTGGATTTGTCATTTTTGATGTGTTATCCGATCATGTGATAGAATGCTGGGTCATTCCATCTGTCTCAAACAAAAGGTTAGAAAAGTTATCAAAAAATACATAAGTCCATCTATAGTGAGATTAATCATATATGGTTTCTAAAATTGACATATACTTCATATATCATATTGCCTAATATAATAAAACTAGTTTCTACTAAATAGGGACTTCTTGTAGGCCAGTGGTAGGCGATAATGGCCAGTCGCACTACGGTTGTGGGTTTGATTCCCAATGCCTTGTTCGACGCGATGGGCTATCGCCAATCCCGCATATTGTCCTTTTTCTAAAACTACATTACTATAAAATCCAATCAATAATATCGAAATAAAATTATATCCTTAAACAATACTAACTTATGTCCAACATAATCCATTCCAATCATTAGGCTTATCCAAAATACTGTTGTCCAATATCATGTTATAGTGAAAATGATTACCAAAGAGTTCATACAACAAGCATGTTAATACCATCATTGATCCCCATATATCATGAGATATGTCTTGTTGGTCACATTCCAAACAATCAAAGGCCTTAATCATGTATTCTTTTGAAAAATGAATACCTATTTAATCTTAGTGAAAACATGAGTGCTGTCAAAAGTTAACTCTTTTTACATTCCAAAACCTCAAAATTTTATATACTCAAACCATGATATAACTGTTTCCTTATATCATTCATGAGCTCATGAATACTGTCATACATTTCATTTTCTCTTTATCCCTCAATTATGTGTATATCATTATTTTTCCAAAAATGTCTCAATCACTTTATATGGTTATAGGTACCATAAAATTGTTGAAAACCACAATAGACCAATAGATAAATATTCCAATATTCCACGATACTATATACAAAATTATTTCTGAATCCCATTATATAAACACTTAATCATTCCACCACATCGTTTTCATATTCAATATTTCCAATAGTGATTGCATGTGACTTCCCATTTTCCTTTTCCTTAAGTGGTTGCTCATGTCGATCATCACTAACCCTTAGATTAGAGAATTTATTATCATAATGCCCCATTTCCTTGCACTTGAGGAATTGAAGTGTTGGTGGTGCGTTCCCTGCAGTATTTTCTTTATTCACATCATTAGAAAACCTTTTTCCATTACTTCGACACTCAGCTGCTCGATGACCTTCTTTTCCACACTTAAAACATTTTCTAGTCCCTTTAAGACAATCTCCACCATGCTTCTTTCCACACATTGAGCATAAAGAAACATTCATCTTCTTTTCACCATTATTATGAGATTTCTCCTTGAACTCCATCTTTTGATTCTTGTCAAAACTATGAGATGGATAAGTTACACCAACATCCATTTCTACCTTTATAGCACAACACACAATTTCTTCATAGGTACAGAAGTCTCTTATAGCTAATGCCCTTTGAAGATTAGGTTTTATTCCACTAAAGAATCGATCAACTTTACTTTCAGGTTAGATGATAAAGCCAGATGCATACCTTGCAGGCCTTGTAAAATTCGCTTCGTATACACCAACAAGTTCATCATCCTATTTCTTTAGTTCAAGTGACTCTTTCTCCATCTTTGTTCAAAGAATACGAGGGAAGTACTTATTGAAAAATAAGTTCTTGTCCTCGTCCCATTCCATGGACTCAATTTCATCTCTTGGTCTCGTATTCTTGATAAGATTCCACCATTCATTAGATTCACCTTCCAAATGATATACTGCTAAGATGACTTTATCATGTTCAGAACATTGAAGAACTGAAAATATATTTTCAGTGGTACTGATCCATTGTTCAGCAACAAGTGGATCTGAAGACCCACTGAAAGAAGGTGGACTTTGCCTCCTGAAAGACTCAATAGAATATTGTTCCCTTATCTGCTCATTTGGAAGTCCGGAATGATTCATATCTTGTGTAAGTATAGAAATAATATTTTTCAATCCATCTCCCATAACATTCTTTGTTCAGGAGGACAATCATTGCATTGTCCATTTCATTGATCAACACAGTTCCTTTGGGTTCCAGCCATCGTCTAAAACCCAAAAAGAATAGTGTGAGAGGAAAAAATCATGCTAGGTAAAACAACATAATAAAGGGTGAGTACCATCAATATCTAACATATTAGGTTAAATTCTATGATTGTTACCATAGTTCTAGGACTATATCCTATAAGTATAATTATCCTTAGGGACATCCCTAGACATAACTTAGAAATATCTCTAGGGATCTCACTAACATTTTTGCATCCTAGTTTCCAAAGATTGAATAAACATTTCCTCTGATACCAACTATAGAGACCCAAAGCTTGACATACATAGATATTACACTACTTTTGCAGAATACATAACACATAACAAAAACAGACACACAAGGACCGTAATACTTTAGTGTCTTTGGAAACTTGGAACGTAATCTTCTAATCGTGGTGAAAGATCTTCAATATCTCCCATAAAGATCTTCCACTTATTTTCCTTACCTAAAACCTTTATTTTAATCCTGGGGGAAAATAAAACATAAAAATGGTGAGCTCAAATGCTCAGTAAGGGTAAGCATGGATAAAATAAAACATACCATATACATTTGAACTTAAAAACATGTACATAATGTTTAAAAATCAAAATCTTGAGCAACGACTTAAAACATGGAAGTACATAAGGCATAGATCATAATGAAACATAAATCATGTTAACATAGAATGTGAATAAAACATGTAATTGGGGCATCCATTAAGAACATGTAATGATTTCCATAGTAGCCCTGGCATTGCTGCCAAGACCATCTTAGTGGACAAAGTCCCTTTCTGAATCGAGTTCACTCCTCGTTCCAGTCCGGTAATACTGACCAGATTAACTTACCATTCCAGCCATGTTTATCTCATGAGATATATATCTTTACCCAATTCATTGGAGAGAGATATAGGTCCCACCCATCTCATAATGAAATCATTCTTACTTGTGCCACAAAATAATCATACATCATTCATAATAAACCAATAAATAAAATGGGTTTCGTAAAAATCATCCCATCATCAAATAATCCATATAAAAGAAATGGATATCATTTCATAATATGAAAAGTGAAACCATTTAAATCATTGATACATGATACTTCAAACATACACATATGAAATAATGTCATCTTAGATGAAAAATGGTTTTGATAAAACACTTGAAATGAATTCTTGAGGAAAATATCCTTTCTTCTTCAAAATCATTCTCTTTTCACAAAATCTCAAGCAATTTTAAAACAAAATTATTTTGTTGAAAATAGTCATGAAATCTTCTAGATGAAGCTTCATGAAAATAAGGCTTTATAAAACCGTAAAAATCCATTCGTACCGTATAAGTTAAAAAACATTCTTCTCGTACCTTTGCTGAAAAAGTCAAAAACATACCTCGTAACGTAAACAAAAGAATGATTCCTTATATACCATGTAGTAAAAGTCAAAAATGGGTAAAAAGGATGTTAAAAATACATGAAAACATTTTTATAAAACATGTACATGGATAATAACAATAACCCCAGTAAATATTTACGAATAAACAATCTCGGATAGGAATGAGATTGGAATATTTATCCCTTACCTTAGGTCCGATATGCTTCGTACGTATCCGAAACTCCTGTATAATGATTTAAATAATGTCATTGACTTATTACAGAATCATATTCATTGTTATGATATCATATATGGTTCACTTATGACTTTATATTACCCGTTCTTTTGTTAAAGAGCGTTTTGGGTAAAATCGTTTCACTTGTCGTCCGTGTTTTTACTTGTAATTATTCATATGATTACTTAGATCACGATTAATTAATTCCTGAATATAAAACATGATTTATATATAATATATATTCAGAATATACATATATATAATAGATCGATAAATGGAAAGAAATACACCGTTCATTGAGACGGTGGGCCGTACGTACGCATGAACATTGTTTTCGTTTCCTCATTGAATTGAATGGAATTAATTGGATGACATACATATATATATACATAAATCCAGTATCATTATTATGTCTTATATTTCATGATTACTTATTATATCTAATTTATAATCATTTATGAATGGTTAATCATTGAAAATGAATCTCATCGCGTCGTGGAGACGGTATTCCGTACGTACGCACGAGCGATGATATTGTTCCCATGATCATGGAATTTTATTGGAGTGTATTTATACTATTACATAATCAATATCACTTTAAAATTATCATATATAGTTATTATTTACACCATTATACCAATCCAAGTAAGGTGGAGGTGGAAAATAGATTACACCACGGCGTAGAGATGGTATTCCGTACGTACGCACGCACGGTGATTTCATTTTCCATAGGATGGATAGATGGTGAAATAGGGTTGTTTCATACTTATAATAACATATAATTATATTATTGATACTGATGTTATTACTTCATAATGAAACAACCTAAGAACAAGAAGTGGAAGAAATAATAAAGTTGAAAGAATCAGTAACGGACATTACCTCTTCTTTGAAGCGCCTCTTTGAGACCACCTCTTAGGGCACTAAATATGGACTTTGAGGAAGATCAGGACTTCTAGGATGTTTCTATGGAAGCAGAGAGGATAAATTGGCAGGTTTTGGTGGATAATTAAGGCTCAAAGTGGTGTGAGGAAGAGAGGGAGGAGGTTCCCTTTTATAAGGGCTGAGAGAGGCACCTTTGGAATAAGTAAAACTATTATTTTATTATAAAGCCATTCTCGATTTTAAATAGCTCCAAATTGATTTATTTCGAAGCTAAGGTGGGGATGGGTCTAAATACTTTCATTCAATAGAATTTGGACAAGTTTAGTTTACTATTTTAACCTTATCGTTTAGATTTAACTTTAAGATAGTTAATTTTACTTTTACCGTGTCTTTTTGTGTTCTTACACTATAAGGTTAATAAACATACTATAACAAGCCAAACGAACCCCAAGTTGTTTATTATTAATATATATATAACATTATATAATTCATTTGGCAGAACCGTATATTTTTTTTATTAAAATAACAATTAATAATATAATATTTGTTTGAAAAACTATTTTATGTAAATTTTGACACTATTTAGTAACTGATTTTTGTGAAAATATTAAAAGAACTCATAGTTCGCAAAAGGTTAATTAAATAAATAGTAACATGTCATATTAAACCTATAAAATTAGTGGAATTCATAAAAAGTCTCAAATTAAATTTATTTGGGTATTTAAAACATCAATTATGTCAATAAATCATTAATAAGATAATTACTGCATCATCTTTGTGTCATAAATAAATTAATATATTTAATGTCTAAAAATTACAAATAAATTACTATTATGTAGGAAATCATTTTATCTTTCTAATGAATATTTATAGTATAATATATTTTATGTATAACCATATATTAAAAATTATTTACTTAGTAAAAATTGATTTTAACTAGTTTACCCCTTCTTTAAATAAATTAATAATAAATGTCCTAATCTTATCCAAGGTGGCCTAAATGGTCATGTTTTATTCCTAGGGTTGTTTTTTGGTAAAATTACACTTATCCATTAGAATTAGGACATGTGTTAGGGTAATAATATTATTATTTCTACCCTTAATTACACTATTTACTTTTAACCGTGGTAATAAAAGTAAAAAGTTACTATTCACCAAAAATTATTTTCATCTCATTGAACCACATTTTACTTACTGACATCAACCGTGTCTCTCGGATTTTTGAAATTCCACTCAAAGAAGCGGGAAAATTAAGTTTTATGCAAATTTGCAAATTCTCCTAGGAGATGGGTAAAAGGCGGTGAAAAGTTCAATAAAATTTTTATATATCTAAAATTTTTATAAAATTACTCCAACGAATTACATTGAACTTATATCGGTATTATTTATCAATTTTAACCTAAAATAAAATTAATTAAAATAAATAATTATTTAAATAAAAAGTCAGTTTTTAAATAGTAACCTAGTGTTTTCACTATTCATCAAAAATTGAAAGTTTCCAGAAAAATACCAAAAATTAGGCCTAAGATATATTTGATATTATGAATTCAAAAAAGATGTCTATTTTACCAAATTCAAAACATATCAGTTGCATTAATTAATTTAAAAATTAATTCCCGTCTTTAAAACAAATAGCGTGTTCTTAAGAGATAATAACTACCAAAAGATTGACACTTGTTTATGTCTGGTTTAATTGTGAAATTACATATAATGACCAAAATTGTATTAAATTGTAATAATATATTCTAAATATACTTTAAAACCACTCAAATTAATAATTTATCACTATTAATTATTTCGATTAAAAAAAGTTGTTAGTAATTTTCACTAAATATGAAAGTTATCCGATATTACCATAATTTCACCCTAAGCTAATTTCGATATTCCGAATCCAAAAATGAAGTCCATTTTTAAATATAAAATTTATAAAATTTTAAAAAGTGGGTATTACTATTTATAATGGCTAGTTCATAATAATATTATAATAATATCTCGTTTAGTGAAACTCGGGATTGCGTACAACACACGCTATCGAGGATGGTCGTGATTGCGTGTAATGCAAGGAAAGTCAGGGATGCTTGTTGTGAAAGCTCATTTTGGTGTAGCGTACAACACAAGACATTAATTAAATTAAAAAGAATATTTTTCTTAAAATCTCAGGGTGTTACATCCACCGTTGTACATTTACAATAGTGAGGCAAGTCAGGGATGCGTGTTGTGCAAGATCATTTTGGTGTAGCGTACAACACAAGACATTAATGAAATTAAAAAGAATATTTTCCATAAAATCTCGGGGTGTTACATCCACCGTTGTACTTTTACAATAGTGAGTAATGTCTCACCAGTTACTGTTTTAAAGGGTGAGTAATGTCTCACCGTTAGTTAAGAAAATTCTAGAATTTTTTATTTTAATAATTTTAGTTAATGTTGTTAAAATGAATGAAATTGATTTATTTTTATTGTTTTATGTTCATTTATAATTGAAACAATGTTTAAAAAATTAATTGTATCATTTTTTCAATGACATCTACACATGCAGATTTTTTTCTTACGATGCTCTATTTTTTTAAAATTATGATGCATGTATAAATATGTAGAATCATATTATTATTTGAATAAATTTTTAATCGAGATTTTATTGATAAATATTACTCTTAATATATTAAATATTCGTTTTTAATATTTCATGAATAAATTTTTGTCTGACTATGTTTTATTTTTATTGCGACTTCAACAAAATAAGGTAACAATAATTTTCTTTTATTAAACACTAACATGTTTTGTGCTTATATTGGATATGGAATTGATCCTATAGAATTTTTTAACATTTTGGGATATTTCATCAAGGATAAAAGACATGTACCAGTGCAGATTATTGAATTCAACAATGATAAATTTTTTCATTTCCTACTACTATCTAATTGATCAAGAAAATTCGTCATCTTCTGCTATTCAATTATGATCATCTAGGATCTTCATCTTCATCTTATTCCTCCATTAATGTGATCAAATAACACTAGATGAATAAAATTTCTAAATAATCTTCTCAACATTTATTTTATTTTTATTCTGGTATTCCTCCATTGTAATAATTCCAATCACCTGTTTATTCTCTAGAGTCTTGGTTTAAGATTTTCACATCCAAAATATATTATTGGGTTATTCCTCCCATCTAGAAGGAAGTTCATGTTGTTCCTCCCCGAATAAAATGAATTTTGGTTCTGACTCCATTAAAATTCAGCGGTTATACCAAATAGTGTGAAAAACGTACGTCTGTATCTTTATATAATCAGGTCATCACTCCCAATGAAAACTGAGGATATAGTGCATACAAGTCCCTTGAGGAGTATTGTATATTGAAGATAGGAGTAGGATATTTGTGATCTGAAACCCTATAAAAGACACCTACGTTATCTATTTTCTTTCTATTGTATCCTTTAACACTTTCATATAACTATGATAAATTAGAATTTATGTTAATAAATATAAAAGTTTTATTCCCCCTAGTCACTACTTCTACACTATGGTACCTAAAACAGATATCAGAATGTGGTTCCTTTTAAAGGATTTAGTTTTAATTGTTTCATTATCTATTTCTGAACTAAACATTATCCTAGATTTAAATGTCTAAGTAAAAGAAACCATGATTTATTATGGCTAATTAGTATTGTGATAGGTTTAATCCTATCAGCCCACAAAACTTTAATAGAGGTGAATATATCTACTAGAATAATGTAATGGTGGTATTTCATGAGAATATAGGTATATATTATTGGTATATAATGTCAAAAACAAATAAATTTCCTGAAGATTATTTAAAAACTCTTACTAGTAACGAAGCTTCAAATTTTTTTATAAATTAAAAAGTTATGGATTACTTATACTTATCCATAAGTATAAATATGTATAGTCATATTCAATAATATAAAACTGCTTAAAAAATTCAGAGGACATTAAAAGTCACTCGTCAAGGAATTAAAATGTTACAAAGAATTAAAATATGTATACACCAATCATAGTTTCATGAATTCAGGATTAATGATCTATAAAACGTTAATGAGATATATAATAGATTCACCAAAAATTTTAACAACATTGTTTTTCTCAGAGAGACCATGAAGAATGATGTTTTCAAATAAAGACTCCTTTGAGCTCTACCCCAGAGATGGCATTCAAAGAATGTTTCTATTGAATAATTTAAGGATTTTACTAAATATTCTATGGATGATTGGATAGGATCACTACATTAATATGGGATAGAAATAAAGAATGAAAATACTGATGACCATGATAAATGGAATGGTATTTCATTTAATCAAATGTAAATTTTATTGATAATTCTTCTCTTTATAAGTTATAGAAAATTTAGAAGGATGAAATTAAAATTTTCACTAAAGGTTTTTACCAGTACATGAAGGGTAAAAGAGGCTATAAGAATCAGAATAGAAGATATTTTGAAAAGGGTAGTAGAAGGGGTAAAAAAATAGGTAAGACCACTAAATGTGATTCTTAAGAATTAATTTTTCTATGTGTGTAGGAAGAAAGGGATCATAAAATCAGATTATCCCAAATTAAAACAAGAATTAAAGGATGTGCAAGGAATAAAAAATGGCTTTTCATATAGGATGTATTCATATGAAAGAGTCAGAATCAAGTGATGTTAGTTCTGAAAGTGAAAAATAATCTATAAATATTTGTTTGTTGGATTCTAATATAATTGAGGTACCATATGACTATAATTACAATTTTGGTGATGAAACAGATATTGAAAACTATTTTAACGAATTAACTACTCAAAATTAATATTTTCAATGTGACATATTAAAAATGGACGAATTATACAGGGAACTGAAAAGAGAGAATAAGATGATTGAAGAAGAAAATAAAAAAGTCGAATGATTCTATCTTAAGAAATATAGAATAGAAAATTGATATATATGATAAATTAATAAAATTTAATGATGATAAAATTAGAAAAATATATTTTCTATCAAAAAATAGTGAATTCAAAAACAAAATATTCATATCAGTTTGTGATGATTTAGATAAAATTGAAAAGAATTGAAAGCATCTTATACATGAAAATAAGGAACTGAAAAATTCTGAATCTTGTTCAAATATGAAACTATGTGATTACCAGGAAGTTATTAAAAAAGGGAATGAAAGCCGTAAAAAGAATATAACTGGATTAAAGGAAATGTTATCTATATTATTATGAGTCCAAGAGAAATTTTAAAAAATAAAGTCTATGAAAAAACACAAATATGACAAAATTGGCTATGGATATAATACTCTGGTTCCCAAGATGTATAAAAAAATTGTTAAAGGAATAAATGTAAATATTTAAAATTCTACCTACATTAATTGTAACATGAAAAGAAAATTATGAAAATGAATGTTCTCTAATGTATACTCATGCATTAGGATATACTCAGACTTTATTTTCCAAAAATATTTCTTCCAGATTACACTATAATAAATGTCTCACACCAGAATGAATATCTAAATCATTTAATACTAATCCAATTGAAACCAAACTTATCTATGTACCAATACAACCATATACTTGATTTGTTTTATATGAAACCTTTATGAAGATTTCCAAACTCACATGGTACATGGACATCGGGTGACCAAGGCACAAGATTGTGAAAATATCTAACTTCCTGCCTTTTAACTCTTGTGATAGGGGTACTGTCACCTTCAGTGAAAGCTGTAAATGTATAGTTAAAAATTTTGAAGAAGTAGGTATACAAACTTATGTTATAATTTCTAAATTAGTTTTTCTAGAAGGATAAAAATGAAACATAATTATCATATTGAAACATTATGATGAAGTATTATATGAAAAATTTGAGATAACAAATGTCTTGTTTATTATGTAATAAATTATTATTTCTTCCCAATATAAAAATATATATATATTTTTAAATTTTTCAAAACTATCCTAGTAGAATTTAAAATGCTTAAATGTCGAATATACAGATCACATTTTATGGAACAGGAGGTTCTGACATGTTCATGTTTAAAAATTATACTATCTATCTAAACATGAATAGGTAATGGAACATCCAAATTACAATTCAAGTAAGTATTATGTATGTGGTTATTTTTTAAAAGGTAAATAGCACAAAGAATCATTTATATCTGTAAATGAATTTAATACATTTAGATGCTTAGAAATGCTACATATTTATCTTTTTGGACCCCTGAGAACTACAAGTTTATGTTCTAAATGATTTTTTTGTAATAGTTAATGATTATAGTAGATTTTCTTGAGTATTTTCCTATCTCAAAAAATTAAATATTAAAAA
Organism: Viscum album; assembly: GCA_963277665.1. Taxonomy (NCBI): domain Eukaryota; kingdom Viridiplantae; phylum Streptophyta; class Magnoliopsida; order Santalales; family Viscaceae; genus Viscum; species Viscum album. Next base: position 139,816,791 of record OY728131.1, read on the forward strand.
AAAATCTTACTTTCTGTAAGGATTAAAAAAATAAAAAAATTCACTTAATTTCTTCTATTAGATGTGATAAAAGAGGAGATTTTATAAACTTTCGATCTTAAAAATTCGATGAAAATAATGGATATTTTCATAATCCCCCACACTAGAACACCTCGATGTAATGGTTTTGTAAAGAATAAAAATCACACTATTAATGAAATAGTATAAACAATACTTAATGAATTCAACCTTCAAAAATATTTTCATCAGTCCCTTATTAAATAAAACACCCTATGATCTTTTTAAAATTAAATACAAAAAAATAGTTATTTTAAATATTTTTGATGTAATGTATATATTTTAAAAACTAAAAATAATCTAAACAAGTTTGACTAAAGAAGTGATAGAGGTATCTTATTATGATTATCTAATAATATTAAGACTTATAGGGTATACAATAAAAGAAATATTAAAATAGAATAATTTGTGCCTGGTAAATTCTTTGATAATAATGATAAATAGAATACTGACTATGTTGATAATACTGACAATTTTATAGGATTTAACTCTTATAAAGATGAACCTAAAATTAATTATTTATAAATTTAGGGGGGATATCTCTTCTCAATCAAATCCTTTAATTTAGAAAACTTACAAAGATCATTATTTGGAAAATGATATAAGAAACCTTGAATCTGGAATTAGAACTATAAATTTTGTTTTACATTTTTAAGAAAATTCTACCTTTTTGGCCGATTTGGATCCTATAAATATTAAATATGATTTTAAATATTCTAATTGGGTTCATTCTATGTGTGATGAATTTGAAAATGTTAATATATGTAAAGTATGGAATCAAGTTTATTTACTTAAAGATACAATATCTATAGGAACCAAATGGATTTTTCAAAATAAATTGGAAGAATCTAGTAATATAGTTAGAGATAAGGAATGATTAGATTCCCAAGGATATCTTCAAGAAGAAGGAATTGTTTTTCAGGATTCTTCTTCACTAGTTTAAATATTATAATCCATTCATATTTTATTATATTATTAAATTTTTTTAAAAATTACAAAAAATTCAATCGGATGTAAAAATTTCATTTTTAAATGTTATACTCTCAAAAGTTGTGTTTGTTAATCATCCATCTGGTTTCGAAAATAAATAATTTACAAATCATGTTTTCAAACTATCTAAAGATCATTATGGTATTAATCAAGATTCTAAAGCTTGGTATGAAAGACTTATTCAATTTCTAATTCAAAATTATTTTGTTAAAGGGATGTTTGATCCAAATTTATTCATAAAAATAGTTTCAAATGGTATACTGTTAATACAGATTTATGTTGATGACATCATTGTTTTTTCTAAAAATGATAAACTAAGTAATGTGTATTCAATTTTAATGGAAAAATTTTATTTCTGTTTATTGGGTGGATTAAAAAAATTCTTCATTTGAAAATTACTCAAATGAAATATGACATATTTTTAATTTAATCCAATTATGCCAAAGAATTTATTAAAAATTTGCACTTGAATCTTATAAAACTAGGAGAACCCATATTGGCACAAACTCTAAACGAGTTTCCTACGAATTTGGAAATTATGTATGTGATAAAATTTATAGAGACATGATAGGAAGTCTTTTTTAACTTACTACCTCAATTCTAGATATTATGTGTGTAGTTTATATGTGTGCTAGATATCAGTATAACCCAAAATAAATTCATATTAATGATTTTAAAAGGGTAATGTAATATATTAAACATACTCTAAGTAGTGTAATGTTTTATTCAAATGAAAATATCTTTGATTTAATATATAACTATGACTATGGCTTTGGAGGTTGCAGACATGATTGGAAAAGTACTTCAAGTATGTTTCACTTTTAGGGAAAAGGTTTATTTTTTTGGAGCATAAAGAAAAAAACTGTCAGTAGCACTATCAATAGCTAAGTATGAGTATGATTATTCTTCTAGTTACTATTCACATAGTATTTGGATAAATCAAACCATTCATGATTTCAATATTATTTTGGATAAAATCCCCATTTATTATGATCAAACTATTGCTATTTATTTTTCTAAAAATCTTATTCAACACTCAAGAACTAAACATATTGATTTTATATTTCATTTTCTTAAAGATTATGTAAATAAAGATAATATATGTTTATAATTTATTTCAACTAAGAAACAATTATCTGTTATTTTTACTAAATCTTTAGATTCTATTAAATTTTAGAAAATGAAGATTTAATTGGTTATGATGGAATCTTAACCCTTTCTTATTAATATTTATATTTTTGATAAATCTATTCAATGTCAACATTTTGATAAATATATTCAATGTTTTATGTATGTATTTTTTAATAGGAAGTTATTTATTACACTTTGATTAATTTTTTCCAAATTAAATTGTATACATTAACAAAGAAGCTATCAATTATCCTTTTAACAGTTATGTGTCAAATTGTTATATTCTACATATATTAAATTATAATTAGATTGTAATGATTAAAAATTTCAGAGTTAAATAATAACAATTTATTTATATATATATTTTATCTAAATGTAATATATTACATTGTTTCTTTAGTTTTCTCTAATACTATAAATTTTGATAAATTTCAGAAAGAGGGATACTATTTTTAGAGATTTAATATTTTTTTACTATATTTTTTGAAACGTTAACAAATATTATTTTTTGTAATTTACCAAAATTGGGAAATTGTTCAAAATTGGTTATTAATGATTTTAAATTCATTCTTTGTTTTGATAAATTACACTTACATGAAATTTAATTAAATTCTATTTTTTTGAAAGATTATGTTTTAACATAATCATATATATCTTGTTTTAATCTGAAATTGTTTTCATAATATTTTTTAATTTTTTTATTTAATATTTAATAATTTATGTGAAATCCTCTACAAAACAAAACCTCTACCACACCATTAAGGGGTCTTAAAGGTCTATATTGTGTGATTTCTAACCATGGAGGCCAAAAAATAGCCCGATCCATTAGCTTTCATAGTGCACACTACAACCGTGCGGACTCGTGTATAATCTCCAAGGCTTTTCCCACATGGTATGGGATAAGATCACCCACATGGCCCGCATGATGATTGTATGTTGTGTTTTTATTGAATTCATGTAACAAAATTCCATAGATTACATCTCATGCGGCTTCTCTATATTGATTTCGATATGGGATACAATTCTCAACATGAGATTCAATCTCAACCACTGGTTCTTATCCATATTTATCAACAATGTTGGATCTCTTCTAAGTTTTTCATTATTTCAAAATATTATCCTTCTCTATTCTATATCTATTTGAATTTTCATATTCTAATTCCTCTATCATGTTTTGATTTTTTTTCTCTACCTCCACTCATCTTCTTCCATAGAAAAACAAACTGAAACTTTCTTAATTATCTTAATCATCATCTTCACCGGCCAATCCTTGATGTTCCTTTTCTCTTAGTAATATCTTAGTGTTCACATCATTCTTTTTTCTTTAAGTCTTTATTTTTGTTAATTTCTTCATCATATTTACACATCATTCGGTTTCATTGTACACAGAAGCATTTCTGTTGGTTACTTTTTTTGAATCACTATTGTATTTCAAATAGTGAGCCTTCTTTTCATTATTGGTATCAACCAACGGTGATACATTTTTCTATCACCATTGGTATTGGCCAACAGTGAGACATTTTTTCACTGTTGTAAAACATTAAACAATGAATTAAATTTTAACACACCTTTTGTCTTTCTTTGCTGTTATTTTTTTCATTGGTCGAGCTCCTTTATTCATTGGAATGCTATAGATTTTATTGTATTTTATATTTTCATTTATCATAATTGATTTTTTTTTGTTTTCTATATTTTCTCTATCATAGTTAAAGCATCATGATTATAAAGTATCTATTTCCATATTTTATTGAATTTTTATGTTCCCTTCTTAAAAATTTGATATTTTTTAATTTGTTTCACTTATATTTTGTTAATTTTTTCAGTATTGTGTTCTTCTGTTTATCATAATATTTTAGTATAGTTCTTGTACAGATATTCAGTGGTATTATATTTTTCTGGGTACTGGTAGTAATTTTTTTAATTCATTCTATTCGAATTTTTATTATTTATTTCTTCTTTGTTGGATAGAATTAAAGTAGTTCAATTTTAATTTTATATTGTTTTTTGATTTAGTTTTTAACTCCTCACTATTAGAACCCAATGGTGGGACTTGATTAACCACTTGAACCAAATATTGATTCATGAGTCAATGTTGGAAACCCAACTGTGAGTTATTTTTATTTCTCCCATAGAGTCATTTTATGTTAAGATTCATGGTAATGATATTTTTTTTCTCACTACATTTTACATGTTATAAAAAATTAAATTGTAGTTAAATTTTTTTTACCACTATTGGAAATTTCCAATGGTAAATAATGCCTCACTAGACTCTATTTTCTTCATTTAGTAAGGTTTCACCATTAGTTAAAAATTTGTTTCCAAAATTTTTATTTTCCTAATTTTAATTAATATTTTTAAAATGACCTTAATTTATTAATATTTACTATTTTATGTTGAATTATAATTGAAATTTTTCTTAAAAAACGAATTGTATCATTTTTGAGGGACATCTGCACATACTGATTTTTTTATTACGATGCTCTATTTTTCAAACATTCATCTGGATAAATAAATATGCATAATTATATTATTATTAGAATTATTTTTCATTTTTCATTTTTAAATAGATATTAAACTTAATATATTAAATATTCCTTTTTAATATTTCATGAATAAATATATGTTTGATTGTGTTTTTTTAGATCGCATCTTTAACAAAATAATGTAACGGTCATATTATTTTATTATTGAACACTATGAAGTTTCATGATTAGATTTAACATGGAAATGATCTTGTAGGTCTCTATTTTTAATATGTCATGAGATTTCACCAATGATGCAAGGAATTTACTAGTGTGAATGATTGAATTCTACAAGGATGCATTAATATAGTTCCTAATTCAATCGAATAGATTAAGAAACTACTTTGAATTCTATTGTTTTGTTGTGATCACTAATGAACATCATCATCATCATTTTTCTTCGTTGATGTGATTAAAGAACAAGAGTTACACCTAATTTCTACATCACCTACTAAAATGTTATTTCAATTTTATTATTTTATTCCTCAGTTTTCATTCTTCCAATAACATGTTGGTTCTCGAGAGTCCAAGTTCAAGATTTTACTAGCCAAAATCTCTCACAAGGTTATTCCTCCCATCTAAAAGGAAGTTTGGTTTGTTCCTCCAAAAAAAAGGAAGGTTGGTTGTGAATCCATAAAAATTCAGGGGTTATAACCCCATGTGTGAAAATGTTACATTTGTATTTGTATGTAATTGGGTTGTCACTCATTATCAAAAGTGAGGATATAGTGCATACGGATATCCATAAAGAGTAGTAGAGATTAAATTGTGTACTATGATCTTGGTGATATACACCTCTATAAATGATTCATGTGTTATCTATTTGATTTCTGATATATCTTTTAACACTATTATATAACTCTGATAAATTATAATTCTTATTAATAAATAAAAAAAAGTATTATTCACTCCCCCCTCTAGTCACTACTTATATACAATGGTACCTAACAAATCGTATCAATGCATAGTTCCTTTTTAAGGATTTTGTTTTAATTTTTTCATTATATATTTCTAAATTAACCATTATCCTAGATTTAAAAGTATGAGGAAAATATCCACTTCTTTATTATGGTTAATTAGGATTTCAATATGTTGAATCCTATCAGGTGGCCTCACATCAATGGAAGTGTCTATGTATACAAGAAAGATGGAATTAGGGTATTTATTAAGAATATAGGTCTTGATTATTGTGATATAAGGTCAAAAAAATATAGTTTTCCTACATTTATTTTGAAACTCTTACAGGTAATGATGCTTCAAAATGTGTATTAAATTACCAAGTTATGAATAACTTATACTGCACTTTATGTAGAAATGTGTATTATTATATTTCATCATGTAAAGCTTCTTCTAATATTTAGAGGACTTTAAAAGCCACTCGTCAAAGAACTAAGAAGATTAAAATAGCAATGCTAGGTATACACCAAGATAAGATTCAAGAATATAGGATGACGAATCGAGAAAACATGAAGGATTTGTGAAATAGAAACAAAAAAATTTTAAACAACATAGTTTCTCTCAGAGAGAAGGTAAAGAATGAATCTTTCATCGAAATACTATTTCGGGCTCTACCCAAGAAATGGAATTTAAAGAATGTTATTATTGAATAAAGTATCATTTTTTCTGAATATTATATAGATGATTTTATAGGATCTCTTCTTGACTAAAATTTAATTTTTTTTATTATAATAAACCCTCTTTTTAAGAGCAAAGGGAAAACCCACCATGGCTTCAAATACATAGTCAAAAGGCCCCAACAATCCAAAAGCCCAAGGCTATAAAAAACCCACATTACATGATAAAATCCACTCTTGGATTCCAAAACACTTAATCGAGTTCCCTCCATCCACTATTTTTCAGCTAACTATCTTGTACAAAAGTGAATAGGCCAGGAACTGATGGCCATAGTCATAGCCTATCAAACGGTCAACTCCAAATCACGATGTTATAGTGGAACACCTTTACCTGAACCTCGTCTAGAGTAGCCTCATATAGGTGATACGGCTAAAGAATCCTTTGAACTACAGATCACTTGGGCCAATGAAACAAAAAAGCACCTAGAAAAAAAAACAATCCATCAATCTACAATTCATACATCCAGCTTTAAAGTATTCATGATATACATAACATTCAAAGAATCATCCAAAACCATTAACATAAAAATGCTAGAATCTATCACTTGAAAAGATCCACCAACAAAAAAGGCAACACATCGAATTCCAACGAAAGACCATAACACCATCAGCAGTTGATGTCCATGAGAACACCAAACACACTAGACTCTACCAAATTCCCGCAACCCTCCCCCACCACAGTTTCAAAGTCTTAGGATACATCAACCTAAAACAAAGACCCTATAGAATATTCACTAGAAAAAGACCAAAGAAGAAAACACAGAACCCAAATCCATCATATGAATAGAAGTTACCATATCAAAAAACTAAAAACGAAGCCAAGAAATGAAGAACGAGAAGGCATTAAACTGAGTGCCATAGTTTATGAAAAATCCCCACCTCAATTCAAAACCTAAATCTCGTCGCCACAATCCCATCCCACTAGGAGACTACAACAGACCACCCCATTCACTCTTTGGAGACATGCATGAAACTCTTCTCTATGGGAATTGGATCTCGCCCGTTGGACCATCACTGCACCACCAAATGAAGCCTTATCCAACAAATGTGGAGTGATATGGTAAGAAGGCTAGCAGTGATGAGAAATGTCAATGTGGTTGATTCCAAGAGGTCCCACGATGCTACTGTGAAATAAGAATAACCACTGAGATCACCGATCAATGCAAAGGTTGAAGGAAAAGTTGATCTGAGGTGGAAGGAAGGAGGCTGCGACTGGGAAAATCCCAGGAGTTCTAGTGCCCCGTACGGGCACATTGGTCAGTCATGTTCCAACTATTGGATTACTTATTTAATGCGAGCTAGAAATGAAGAATGAAAATGCTGATGGCCATGATAAAAGGAATGTTATTACATTTAAATAAAATATAAATGTTATTGTAAATTCATATGGTTATCAGTTAAAAAAAAGTTAGAATGGTGAAATTTTAAATTTCACATCAGGTGTTTACAAGTACATGAAGGGAAAAAGAGGCTTTAAGTAGCATCCTATAAAACATTTTCCAAAGGATGAAATAAAGGGTAGTAGAAGAGGTAAGACTAGTAGATATAATGCTTCAGAATTAATTTGATACGAGTGTGGAAAAAGTGGAACCTAAAATTAGACTATCACACATAAAAAAATAAGGAAAGAACATGAAATACAAGATGTAAAAAAGAAAGGCCAATCACATAGGATAGAGTTGTTCAGAATAATCATACTCAAGTGATGATGGTTCAAAAAGTGAAAAAGAATATTTAAATATTAGTTTGTTGGATACTATTTTAAATGAGTTACACCTAAACTATAATTAGAGTTCTAGTTATGAAAATGATATTGAAAATGAAGTTTAATAATTAACTTCTAAAAAATAAAACATTTCAGAGTGACATTTTAAGAATGGTTGAACTATACCTGGAGCTATAAAGAGAAAATAAAAAGATTAAAGAAGAAAATAAAAACAGAATGATTCTTCCTTAAGAAATATAGAACATAAAAAGGTTGTAGATGTTTAATTGTTAAAAGTTAAATCTGGGAAAATTGGAATAAAATATATTTTGTCAAAAACTAAAGAATTTAAAAACATAAGATACAAATTAGTTTGTGATGATTTAGATAAAATTGAAAAAGAATATAATCATCTTAAACATTAAAATAATAAACTAAAGAATTCCAAATCTTGTTCATATATGAATGTTTGTGACAACATGGAATTTATTTATGATGATAATGAAAACATTAAAAAGAAAATTTCTAGTTTAAATGAAATTTGATTTTTATTTGTTTGAGGCTAAGAAAAATTTGTTAAAATAATTGCTATAAAAAATCCAAATATCATAAAAGGGGTTGTGGCTATAATACTCAGGTTCTAGAGATGTATAAAAAAATTTAAAGGAACAAATGTAAATATTTCAAATGGTGCCTTATTTAATTGTAACATGAAATGGAATTAAGAAGAAAACATTCCATTAAAGTATACTTAGTCATTATGCTATACTAAGACATTCATTTATAATAAATTGACTTATAGATTACACTATAATAAATTTATCACATTTTTTTGGCCACATAATTTTTTTTATATAAATCTAGTTACACCCAAACTAGTCTAGGAACCATAAAAAACCATCTTTAGGATTTGTTTTGTAGGAAAGATTTGTGAAGATTTCTAAAGTCACATGGTATATGGAAAATGGTTTTTCAAGGAACATGACAAGGGAAATTTATAACTTCTTGACTTTTAACTCTTGTAATGGAGGTAATGTCGCCTTTGGTGAAAAATATAAATGTATGTTTAAAGGTTTTTGATAAGTAGGTATATTATCTTATATTATAATTTATAAATTACTTTTTTCTGACAGATTAAAACATAACATAATTATCATATCACAACTTTGTGATGATGGACTGTATATAATATTGGAAGATAATAAATTTCTGGTTTATAAATAATATAAATTTTTATTTTATACAAATAAAAAATAAATATACATTATATTTATTTTTTAGAAATAACCCATTCAAATTTAAAATGATTATGTGTTGAAGATACAGATCACATTCTGTGGCACAAGTGGTTGTGACATGTTTATCTTCAATAGTTAAACTATATGGACAAAGAGTAAAAGGTTATGGGACTTAAATAAATATATTCATGTAATTATTATGTATTTGATTCTTATTTAAAAGTTACACTTCATAAATAATATTTCAAATATATAAATAGGGTTAATACTATTAGATGTTTAGAACTGATACATCTTGAACTTTTTAGACCCATCAGAACTGCTAGTTTAGGTTCTAAAAGATATGTTTTATTATTAGATAATTATTAAAATAGATTTTGTTCGATTTTTTTATTATCTCATATAAGTTACTAAATAAATAATTTATTCACTTATCTATGAAAATAAAAAATCAAAATTGTCACTTAATTTATTCAATTAGAAGTGGTAAAGGAGTAGAGTTTGTAAATTGTGAATTTGAAAAATTATATGAAACTAACAGACTATTTCATAGTTTTTATACCCCTAGAACACCACAACATAATTTGTTTAGAGAGAGGAAAATTATACTATTCAATAAATATATAGAAAATTGCATAATGAATTCAACCTTCCGAAATCTTTTTCGGCTGAATGAGTTAGTATTGTTTGTTATATCTTAAATAGAGTTTACATAAAACCCTTATTGAGGAAAAATCCCTATAAACATTTTAAAAATAAAAACCCCAAAATTGATTATTATAATGTTATTAGATGTACTATATATATTATAAATACAAAATATAATACAGACATGTTTTATTAAAAAAGTGATGAAGTTATAATTTTAGGATACTAAAATAATTGTATGACTTATCAGGTATACAATAAAAGAATAATGAAAATGGAAGAATTTTTTTTAAATTAATTGAAAATAATGATAAATATAATAATGATTATGTTGATAATGTTGAATATTTTAATTAATTTACCCTTTATAAGGATAGAACGAAAAGAAATGATGCATCAGTTGAGAGGGGAATACCTCTTCTCGATCTGGTTCATTAATTTTCAAAATAGAAAAAGATAATTCTTGGGAAAATTTTATAGTTAACGCTGAATCTATAATTTGAACAAAAAAATTTATTTTATATTTTTGTTCAAATTATACCTTTATAACTGATTTTATACTTGTAAATATTAAATATTTCTTGAATGATTTTAATTTGGATGATGATATGCATCATTAACCTGACGAATTTGATAAAAATAAAGTATGGAATATAGTTATGTTACCTAAAGATACAATATCTATATGAACCACATGGATTTTTTGAAATAAATTGGATGAATCTGGTAATACAGTTAAGAATAAGGGAAGATTATTTACCGAAAGATATCTTCAAGAAGTTGGTATTTAGTTTGAGGATTTATTTTCACCAGATGCAAGATTATAATCCATTTATATTTTATTATATTTTTCAATTTTTAAAAAAATTAAATTTTTTCAAATGGATATAAAAATTTTCAATATTAAATGGTGAAATTTCAAAAGATGTGTATGTTAAACAAAATCTTGTTTTAGAAAATAACTAATTACCAAATCATGTTTCTAGACTATCTAAATCTCCTCATATTATTATATAAGCTCCACAAGCTTGGTATGAAAGAAGTACTAAATTTTTAATTCAAAATGATTTTGTAAAATGAAATTTTGATCCAACCTTATTCATAAAAATTGTTTCAAATGATATACTATTAATACATATTTATTTTCATGAAAACATTTTTGGTTCTAAAAATTATAAAATAAGTGATGAGTTTTCAATGTTAATGACCAATGAATTTTATATGTGTATATTGGTGGAATTAAAAAGTTTATTTTGTTTCCAAATTAATCTATGGAAAGGTGGAATCTTATTAAATCATTCCAAGTATGGAAAATAACTTTTTAAAAATATTTCACCTGATGCTTGTAAAACAATGAGAACACCTTTGGGAATGAACACTAAATTGGATGTTAAATAATCTGGAAAGTCTATATGTGCTAACTTTTATAGATGCATGGTAGGAATTATTTTATATCTTACTTCCTCAAGGCCAAATTTTATGTTTTTGGTTTTTATGTGTGCTATATATCCCTCTAACCCCAAATGAAGTCATCCTATAGTTGTTAAAAGGGAAATCAGGGATATTAAAGGTATTGTAAGTACTTTATTGTTTTATTATAATGAAAATTACATTTATTTCATATCATAAACAAATTTTGACATTAGAGACTGTATAACTGACTGGAAAAGTAATTCAGTTATGTGCCACTATTTGGGAAAAAGTTTAATTTCATAGAGATTTTAGAACCTACTATTAGTAGCAATGTCAACGGTTAAGTCTAAGTATTTTGTTGTTTCTAGTTATTGTTCAAAAAGTGTTTTGAAAAAGAAAACCTTGTATGATTTCAATATTTTTTTTGATAAAATTCTCATTTAATGTGATAATAAAAGTGCTATTTATGTTTTTAAAAATCCTCTTAAAAACTCAAGAACTAAGAACATTGATATTATATTTCATTTTCATATATATCATATAAATAATGGTTATATATGTTTCGAATTTATTCCAAAAGAGAAAGAGGATTCTGATATTTTTACTAAATCCTTGAAATCTATTACATTCTAGAAAATGAATTTTTAATTGGGTATGATGGAATATTAAATTTTTCATATTAATATTTCAATTTTGATAAATCTAATCAATATATCTATTTTGGTAAATCTGTTAACTGTTTTATATATTTATTTAGTAATAGAATGTTCTTTACTATACTCTGAATATTTTTTATTAAATAAAACTATCTACTTGAACAATGAAACTATCAATTAATATTTTAATAGTTTTACATCTCATTATTATCTTTTACTTTTCTTAAATGATAATAAGATCGTAATATTTAAAAACTTCATATTTAGTCAATAATAATATATTTTTATACATACTATATCTAAATGTGATATTTTAATTTGTTTCATTAATTTATATATTTCAATAATTTTTGATAAATTTTAGAAATGGGGATAATTTTTTTGGAGATTTAAAATATTTATATTATATTTTTTAAAAATTTAATAAATATTATGTTTTGAAATTTAAAAAAGGGGTAGATTGTGTTTAATTGGGTATTAAAAATTTTATTTCATTTTTTTGATAAATTAAACTAAATTATATTTAAATAACTTATATTTTGTTTAAATTATTATGTTTTATTTGTAATATGTATATTCTATTTAAATCTATTATTTTTTTTAATTTTTTTAATTATTTTAAAATTAAGGCATTATATGCAATCCTCTTTAAGTCGATACTCAACTACACCTTTATGGGGACCCAAATGTTTACCCTGTGGGAGGTCCATCCACAGAGGACCACAGAGATCTTGATCCATAGATCTCATAGTGAACACTACTAGTATGTGCGCCCATGTATATGGCCTAAGGAATCACCCACATGGTTTGGCCTAAGAGTGCCCGCATGGCCCATATGATAGTTGTGAGTTGTTTTTTTGTTATGGTCAACTAACAATGTACCTTAGATTATAAACCGCATGACTTACTTCTATTACATTTGATCTGGTATATTATTATCAACTTGAGATTAAATCTTATCCACTATTTCTCACCTACATTTATCTACACCATCAATTCTCTTTAATGTTTTTCCTTTCATCAATCTATTATCCTTCTCTATGCTCTCTATTTTTTAATTCTCACATTATATTTCCTCTCCCACATATTGATTTTTCCTTCTCCTCTGCTCATATTCTTCCACAATGGACTGACTGGAAACTTCCTCAATTCTCATGGTTATTAACTTTTTTGGCCATTGCTTGGAGTTCTATTTTTCCTGAGAATACCTTAGTGTGATCATCCATATTTATTATTGAATTCATTATTTTGATTCTTTGATTATTCTTCTTCATGATTCCTTTGGTTAATATATGTAAGGAAGCATTTCTAATGGTTTCTTATATTTCTTTGTTGATTCATCATTGTTTTTATAATGGTGAGTCTTTTTTTCATCATTGGTATTAACCACCGTGGAGACTTTTTTGTCACCTTTGGTATTAACCAATGGTGAATATTTTAGTCATTGTCAGTATTAACCAGTGGTGGGTTATTTTTTTTCACCATTTGTATTATCCAACTGTGTGACATTTTTGTCACCATTGGAAAACAATCAACAATTAGTTTTATTTTCACTCTCCTTTTTTCCCTTGCTATTATTTTTTCCATGGCCTAGCCCATTATTTATTTTTTGTGTGTATATTTGCGTGTATTTTATTTCCCCTTTTATCAGATGTTTTTTTGTTTTCATTTGAATCATTTTTTTATATCAAAGTTACTGCCTCAAGCATCTAAAAGAGATTTTTCCATCTTCTACTAAATTTCCTTGTTCCCTTATTAACTATTTGATATTTGTTAATTTATTTCACTTTTGTTTTGTTAATTGCTTTAGTATTTTGTTCTCATTTTAATCAAAATCTTTTAGCTCTGTTATTTTTTAGCTTTTTAGTGGAATTTTATATCTATAAATTATAGAAATAATTATTGTGTGAGTTCATTCTATTTATATTTTTTTTATTTCATGCTTTATTGTTAAATAGAATTAAAGTTAGTCACCATTGAGTTCATAATATTTGTTTGGATTACCTTTCAACTAGTCAGTATTAGAACCCTATGGTGAGATATGATTCACTTCTGGAACCAAATGGTGAGTCATGAGTCGCCATTAGACACCCAACAATGAGTAATGTTTAGTTTCTATCCTGGATTGATTTGATTTTAATATTCATGGTAGATCTTTTAGTTTTGTTCAGTTGGTTTTACTTTGGCTAAAAAATGAAAAGTTTGGAAAAGGATATTTTTACATCAATTGATATTTCTAATGGTGAGTAATTTTCTCACTGGTCTCTGTTTTGAATGGTGAGTAATGTCTAACCATTAGTTAAAAATTTTCTTTCAAATTTATTATTTCCTTATTTTTTGTAATATTCTTAAAATGAATTCTATTGATTAATGTTTATGTTTTTATGTTTCATTAGAAATGAAACATTGTTTAAAAAATTCATTGTAGCATTTTTCAGTGACAACTGCACATGCAGATTGTTTTCTTACAAAGATCTATTTTTCTAAAATTCAAATTCATGTAAAAATATACATAATTATATTATTAGTTGAATTAATTTTAAATTTTGATTAGTTTAATAAATGTTAATATTAATATATTATAAATTCCTCTTTAATATTTCATGAATAAATATTGGTCTGAGTGTGTTCTATTTATAGGAAGACTTCAACAAAATAAGGTAACTGTCATATTATTTTATAATGAATCACTAAACAGTATCATTATTGTATTGGATATATGCAATCATATAGTTCTATATTTTTAGTGTTTTGGGATATTTCCTTAGGAATAAAAGTCACATACAAGTGCATATGATTGAATTATACAAGGACACATTAATACATTTCTTTCAACTCTTGAATTAATCGAGAAACTTATTAAAATTAGGATCTTCTATTGTGATCACCAAGGATCTTCATCATTATCATCTTCCTCTATTTATTTTATCAAATAACACAAGCAACACCAAATTTATACATTATCTACTTAACTATTAATTCATTTATATTCTATAATTCCTCCATTTTATTTATTCTAATCACCTGTTTTTTCTCAAGAGTATTGGTTTAATCTTTTCCCACCCAAAATCTATCATTGGGTTATTCCTCCCGTCTAAATGGATGTCCGAGTGGTTCCTCCCAAAAAATGAAGGTTGGTTATGACTCCATCAAAATTCAGGGGTCATACCCCAAAGTGTGAAAAAGTTAGGACCGTATTTATATGTAATAGGGATACAAATCCCTATAAAAATTGAGGAAAAAGAGCATACAAAACTACTTGTTGGGTAAAAGTGATTTGAGAGAGGACTAGGATCTTGGTGATCCAAACCTCTATAAAAATCACTTTTGATGTCTGTTTTCTTTCTACTAAATCTTTTAACACTGTTATATAACTCTGATTAAGTAGAATTTGTATTATTAAATCAAAAAGTACTATTCATCCCCCAAGTAACTAATATCATACCAAGGGACCAAACAATTGGTATCATAGTGTGGTTCCTTTTTAAAGATTTTGTTTTGATTTTTTCCTTATCTATTTATGAACTAACAATTTCACTAGATTTAAAAGTGAGGGGAAAAGATACACTTATTTTTTATGGCTAATCATGATTTCAAGATTTTCAATCCTATTTGACCACCTCACTTCAATGTAACTTACTATATCTACTCAAATGGTGGAATTGATGTATTTATTGAGAATATAGGTATAGATTATACGTATATAATTTCAAAACCATATAAACTTTCTAAAGATAATTTAGAAACTCTTTCTGGTATTGATTATTCAAAATGTGTTTTAAATTGAAAATTTATCAATTACTTATACTTATCATTAAGTAGAAATATGTATAGTCATATGGCATCCTATAAAATTGCTTCTTACATTTGGAGGACTTTAAAAGTCACTCATCAAGGAACTAACAATTTGGAAATAACTAAGCCTGGTATACATAGTGAATCATTTCAAGAATTAAGGATGAATGATCAATAAAACATAAATGAGATGTGAAATAGATTCACCAGAATTATCAATAGCATGGTTTCTCTCAAAGATACCATAAACAATTAATCTCTCATCGAAATACTACATCAAGCTCTACCCAAGAGATGGAGTTCAAAGAAAGTTTCTATTGAAGAAAATAACTATTTTCTTGTATATTATATGGAGGAGTTGAAAGGATCACTTATTTAATACGATATAGAAATAAAAATCATTATAACACCCCAAGCTTCCACGGTACGCTTCTCTTTGAATAATACAATAGCATGTGTTGTATGCAACTTCGAGTTCTAACACATATCACAACCAATCAAACTAGTCGTTATGAATAGTAATGCCCACTTTTTGAGATTTTATAAATTTTAGCTTTCAAAATGGAATTCATTTTTGGATTTGGAATATCGAAATTCGCTTAGGGTAAATTTCTGGTATTTTTCTGAAAACGTTTAATTTTTTATGAATAATGAAAAACACTGAGTTATAGTTTAAAACTGAATTTTTATTAACTAATTATTTATTTTATTTAAATTTATTTTAGGTCAAAATAGATACATAATACCTATATAAGTTCAATGTACTTCATTGGGGTTAGTTTATCATAATTTTAGTTAAATAAAAATTTTATTGAAATTTTCACCGTCTTTTACCCATCTCCTAGGAGAATTTTCAAAGTCACATAAAACATAATTTTACCACTTATGTGAGTGGAATATAGAAAATCCGAGAGACTCGGTTAACAAAAAGGAGTAAATTTTTTTTCAATAAGATAAAAATAATTTTTGGGGAATAGTAACTTTTTACACTTATTTACCACGGTTAAAAGTAAATAGGGTAATTAAGGGTAAAACTGATATTATTATTACCCTAACACATGTTCTAATTCTATTGGATAAGTATAATTCTTCCAAAAAAACCATAGGAATAAAATATGAACCTCTTTGGTCCACTTGGATTAGATTAGGTCATTTATTATTATTTAATTCACAGAAGTGTTAAAAGAGTTAAAATCCATGTTTAATAACTAAAACATTTGTAATATAGAGTTACACATAACATAAATTTGATTCTAAAAATTAATTAGAAATCTAATAAGATTTCCTACATAAAGGTATTTTATTTATAATATTTAGATATTAAATAATTTAATTTATTTATGACCAATGGAGATACAGTAATTACCTAATTAATGAAATATTAAAATAATTGATATTATAAATATCTAAATAATTGTATTATGATACTCTTTAAGAATTACTATAATTTTTTTGGTCAATATGACATGTTAGTAATGCTTAAATAAATTTGTATAGTAATAATAAAGTTTTTAAGACTCTAACAAAAATAAATTATTAAATAGTGTCAAAATTGACATAAAAGTGTTTTTAAAACAAATATTATATTATTAATTCATATTCTATTCCAAAAAATCTCTAGTTCTATAAAAGGAATTATATAATTATAGTTATATCATTAATGAACTACCTGGGGTTATATTGTAAGTATATAGAATGTTTATTGACCATATAATATAAAAATACAAAGAGACATGGTAAATGTTATACTATTTAACTAAGAGTTAAATATAAATCCTACGTTTAATATAGGGAACCAAACCCATATAAAATATATTGGTTGAAAGGATTTCGACCTATTCCCATCTTAAACTCTAAATAAGTAACTTTTGAGCCATTATAAACCGAATATAAATTTATTATAAAATAATATTTTATGTTTTTCCTAAGGTGCCGCCCACCCCTCTTATAAAAGAGCACTCTCCCTTATCTCAAATTCATACCATCAAAGCCTTTTGGTTAGGCCAAAACTTCCCAAATATTCTCTCACCTTCCCCCACCTCAACCTATAGGCCTTAGTTTGTTCATAAATCCAACATAAGGAGCCCTTTTGATCAAATGAAAAGGAAGAACCCGAAGAAGTGGTAATGTTTTCACCACACTTTTTCAAATTCCTTTCTTCTTCCACTTATTAATTCTTTGTTATTTCCTTTGTAAAATAATAAAATCCTTATATTCTATATACTTTGATGTTATTATAAATATTTTACAACCTTATTCAGTATTTTATCCATCCTTTGAATGACATGTCACCATACGTGCGTACGTATGGCTTACCGTCTCCACGTCGTGGGGTAATTGTTATTCAATACATTATTATTTGGATAGGTATAATAATAAAGTGTAATTAATGTAAATAATAAATATAAAATGATAATGATTCAGTATATATGATACACCATCCAATTTTATTTTATTTTCATGTCAAAAGAATTATATTGTCACTCGTGCGTACGTACGGACTACCGTCTCCACGAACGCGATGAGATTCATTCCCCATCGTATCCATTCAAGAATAATTTTCATTTGATGATTAAAAATAATGTTTAAGGACTTGATATCATTATTTATATGAATAAGATAAAACCTATGGATAACAAACATGTCTTGTGTAAAAAAAATATATAATAAAACAAGTAAGTGAACACCTGAAAAGAAGATAATACTAAAATATTATTAACAAAGCTATATTAAAAGATCATATATGATATCATATTATGTATATGATTATTGTATAATTTAATAAAAATTATTTAACAATTATACAAGAGGAAATCCTACCCTCTAACAAGGATAAGTACACGATACTGGTTTATTTCAAATCACTTCATTATCCGAGGTTATTTATACGTAATTATCTACTAGGACCTCTTTATCATCCACATCCATGTATCTTAAAAATGTATTTCGAAACATTAATACTATTTTATAAAATATGTGTTAAAGTAAGTTATACCCTTGTTTGAATTTTTATAAGAATTTTATAAAGTAATATTCCTTTCATTTTCCAAACAAGGTCTTTTGTAACCATTTCGACAGAATTAAAGTAAGAATGTCTTTTTTTAACTTATACGGTGAGTGCAGATATTTTCCACCATTATAAAATCGTCTAAGATTACCATACAATATTATAAGAATATTTTGAAAGTAAATGTTTTATTTTTTAATTATATGACTTTTAAATGATTTCAAAATGAATATTTTCATAATTTGTTAAAGGTACTCTTTATAAAGATCAAAATTTTCAATGTTTTAATGATTTATCTTTCTAAATATTTTTAATTAAATTCCATGTTTTCAAAAATATTTTAAGGATTTATTTATATGGATATGAATGTTTTGAAATGACATTTCTTTTCAAATGTTTCAAAGTGGTATGGGACACTTTTATTAAAACATATATTTTAAATTACTGCCTTTATAAATGTTTGACATTTCAATGATTTCAATATAGAGATATTTCTCTCAAATAGTTTTGATTTCATCTATGTCAATATCCTATGATGGATTTTAAGCTTATTTTAAGTTTATTTATTATAATATAAAACGTTGATATTGTATTGAAGGTTTTGTGATATGTTTGACTGTGGATGTGTTATTTTTATACCAGTCATGGTTTATGGAAAAAGTATTGACATTTTGTATGCTAGTTTTAATATGAATGTTTGTGTTATGTTTAAACCTATTCATAAGAAGAATGCATTGGACTTAGTATGTGACGGGTGGAGCCCTCTATAGAACCTCGATGCATCAGTAGGTCTCAAGAGACAAACTAGTGTCTTGGAACAAGGCCTTGACAAAATCTTATTTGTAGTCTTGGCCCAAGGCCTTGACTATGTTGTTACGATAGTCTGGAATTTTGAATTCCATCATTATGAAAGTGGTTATTGATCTTCCATGTGATTATTCGCCTTGTAGAATATCCATTTGAATAAGTAAATGGAATTATTTCATTTTATTTCTTCCATATTATGCTGAAGTTCATGTTTAAAAGGCTCTTGTTTTAGTTATACATTGCCTTAAAAGTTTAAGCTTATTTATGAAATTTTCCACTATATTGTTATCCTTACTGAGCATCTGAGCTCACATGTTTCTATGTTTTATTTTTCCTAGGATGTGAAGATGTATTTTATGACTGACCTGTAGGGATAGTCTGAAGGGATATGATTGTGGACTATGGAGACTATGTTGTTGTAGTTTTTCACTTTATGATGTAATGTAAGACTTATGAATGTATCTAGTGTTTCCAAGGCTACTAAACTAATCATCATTTCGAGACATGATATTTTTTTATCATGCAAATGTTATGTAATAATGAACCAACTCTGGATAACTAGGGTCGGGGCATTACAGTTAGTATCAGAGGAAGTTTAGTATTAACCTTGGAAGATATATTTAGATAAACCTTGATTAGAGCACATAGACCTAAGATGAACTTGAGGATAAGTTTAGAAAAAATACCTAGAATTTTGGTATTTTAGATATTTTGTGAGTCTTCCGAGCAATACATCCCTGTCTGGATACGAGTTGGTAGAGGTGGATCTAGCATAGATATATCTAGGGGTAAAACCCGAAAACACCGCTTTGAGCAAGACTCGAATGGAAACTGGTGCATAGTAACGGGCCTTGCGGTGCTCTTGGTTACAAAACTCTCAGGGAATATTCTTTGGATAATTCTCATTTTCATTACAAACCATTATGAAGGGTTTATTAGTATATACTTCCTCGAAGAAAACATTTTTATGATTATGGATTATATCCATAAATTGTTCAATTTATGTTAAGTTTTTTGAAAGTTTAAAATTATGTATTTCGATTCATAAACTAATCTAGTGTATGCCATTGTATAGAAATGGCGCCTAGTAGAAGGATTGTGAACTCCAGTTATACATATGATCCAAAGTGTTAGAAGGATCATATCTTCCATGGTATTAAGAAAACATTTAAAAGGGAAATAATATCTCATGTTTTCTAAACATATGAAGAAATAGTATCATGTGGTAATACGATAAGTAAAGAATTATCTGAGTCCTACGGCTTTAAAGGGAAGCTAGAGAAGAAAATGACGGAATAGAGAACGATGGATAAAGGGAAGAGGGAAAAGAATAATTTTCCCTTATGTGATAATTGTGGGAAGAAACACCTTGGAACATTCATGAAGGGAATGGGATTTTGTTATAAGTGTAGAGAAAAATTAAACCAAGTATGTGACTACAAGGGTAAGAAAAATGTTTCAAATGTACAATGCTTCATTTGTATGGAGTTGGGACACTACGTGAACCAATCTTCAAATCATCAGAGTATGCCTCAAATGATGTTATTGGATAATAATCAAGTTATGATAATACCTTAGATAAAGAAGAATGACTAGTGTTCTTATGTTGTTATTATAAGATTATTTCATTTGAGTGTTGTATCAACAATATACTGGTTATATGAATTATGGAGATAGATAAGGATTCTATTGCAGTACTATTTTATTGAGTATTTGAGATTATATGGTTCTAAGAAAAGTGACTTAATATTGAGATACACTTTTAGTAAAACTCATGTTTGAAGGAAAAGTAATCCTTAATATGGTCCTGATAATGAGGTAGGGATTTCAGAATAAGAGATGGTTGATTTGAATAAATTATATTCGATATTCATGAAAACCTTGAAATTGATTAATGATTTGTCAGCATTAGAGTTTACAACATTTTTGGATATAAAGAGTTTATCAAGTATTATATAAAGAATAATTGAGCATGGATGTAATCAATAAGATTTTATGGTAATTCAGGATGTTACCATGTTTTTAAATAATACATGATGAAGGTTTTCACATGTTATGACATGGAAAAAAGGTTCATCGTTTTGTCTAACATACATATAAATTTAAGACTATGAGTTTGGATAGTATTATTTCAGATAAGTCTAAAATTTGGAATGGATTAAGTTTGAAAAGTTGTTTTTTTATTTTTATAAATGGACAACATGCATACAGTGTGACAATCCGTCGTGTCGGACATAGCTACGAGAATCGAACCCACAACCATTAGTGCGATTTGGATTTATTTCCTACCATTGGAATACGTGAAGTTCCTGGATGGTATAATGTAGTCTCCTTATTTAAATGGTCTAATATGTGAATTATAAATTCATTATATTTGGAACCTTATACGATTATGATAAATAGAGTATTTTTGAGTTGTATTATGTTTTGCAGTGAAAGATGAGTATGTGGTAGAAATTTATTAATGGATAAAACTCTAATTATAAAGTAATTATATCTCCTTATGATCTTATACAATCTCATAAATAAATTCCTCAACATTAAGAAAAATAACTTAGAACAAAAATGTTGTCCAATATGGTACCTTAAAGCATCACAAATTTATGGGTTTGTGATTGTTGGCCTTTTCAGAGCCCTGTTCTCTACCACTCTCCATCGGATATTGATGGTTAGATTTCTCATCCATATCCATGTTTCTTACATGGAACCCTAGTATGTGCTATTTTCGGTTACCTTCATACTTACCACTCTTTATTTTAAATAGGGGCCCAATTAATCCATTTTTCGATATGGGATTTCAACTAAGATATTTTGAAATGTCAACCCCACGTTTCCTATACCGATCATAAATTGCGAGGATAGAATTTATTGAATGAGGGTAAAATGTAACACCCCAAGCTTCCACAGTACGCTTCTCTTTGTATAATACAATACCGGGTGTTGTATGCAACTTCGAGTTCTGACACACACGACAACCAATCAAACTAGCCATTGTGAATAGTAATACCCACTTTTTGAAATTTTAAAAATTTTATCTTTCAAATGGACTTCATTTTTGGATTCAGAATATCCCAATTATCTAATGAATAGTGAAAAACACTGAGTTATAGTTTAAAACTGAATTTTTATTTAACAAATTATTTATTTAATATAAATTTATTTAGGTAAAAATATAAACATAATACCAATATAGGATCAATTTAATTCGTTGGAGTCATTTTGTAATAATTTTAGATATATAAAAATTTTATTGAACTTTTCCCCGTCTTTTACCCACCTCCTAAGAGAATTTGCAAAATCACATAAAACATAATATTAATGCTTCTGTGAGTGGAATTTTGAAACTCTGAGAGACATGGTTAATATCATGGAGTAAAATTTGGTTCAATAAGATATGAAAAATTTGGTGAATTGTAACTTTTTACATTTACTTACCACGGTTAAAATTAAATAGTGTAATTATTGGTAAAACTTATATTATTATTACTCTAACACAGGTCCTAATTCTATTGGATTAGTATGATTAGACCAAAAACAACCTTATTAATAAAATATGAACCTCTTCGGTCCACTTGGATTATATTAGGACATTTATTATTATTTAATTCAAAGAAGAGTTAAAAGAGTTGAACTCAATGTTTAATAACTAACAAATTTTTAATATAGGGTTACACATAAGATAAATTTTACTATAAATATTGATTGGAAATATAAAATGATTTCCTACATAATTAAAATGTATTTATAATTTTTAGATATTAAATAATTTAATTTATTTATGACACAATGGTGATGCATAAATTACCTAATTAATGAAATATTAAAATAAGTGATATTATAAAAAACCCAATAAATGTAATTTGAGACTTTTTATAAATTAAACTAATTTTATGGGTTAATATGACATGTTAGTATTTCTTAAATGAATTTGGTTATAATTATTAATGTTTTTAAGACTTTAACAAAAATCAATTATTAAATAGTGTCAAAATTGATATAAAAGTGTTTTTAAAACAAATATTATATTATTAATTCATATTATATTTCTAAAAATCTATGGTTCAGACAAGGGAATTATATAATGATATTTGTATCATTAATGAACCACTTGGGGTTCTCTTCAATGTATATAGTATGTTTATTAACCATATAATTTGAAAATACATAGAGACATGGTAAATGTTAAACTATTTAACTAAGAGTTAAATATAAATGATAAGGTTAATGTAGTGACCCAAAACTATCTAAAATATATTGATTGAAATTATTGCGACCCATTCCCACCTTAACCTAAAAATAAGTTACTTTGGAGCCATTATAAACCAAATATGAATTTATTATAAAATAATATTTTAGGTTTTTCCTAAGGTTCCCCTCAGGCCTCTTATAAAACGCCACTCCCCCTTCTCTCAAATTTATACTTTCAAAGCATTTTGGTTCAGACATCCCATGCCCAAATATTCTATAAAGTCCCCCCAATTCAACCTAGAGACCTTTGTTTGATTAGACATCCAACATAAGGATCCCCTTTGATCAATTCAAAAGGGTGAAGCCGAAGAAGAGGTAATGTTTTAACCACCCTCTTTCAAGTTCCTTTCTTCTTCCACTTCTTCTTTGTTTGTTATTTCCATTCTAAAATAATAACTCCAGTATATTAAATATACTGTGATTTTATTATAAATATGGTAAAACCATATTCATAATTCTATCCATCCTTTGAATGACATGACACCATACGTGCGTACGTATGGCTTACTGTCTCCACATCGTGGTCTAATTTTTTTTCAATACATTATTATTTGGATGGATATAATAATGAAGTGTAATTAATGTAAATAATAAATATAAAATGATAATTATTCTTTATATATCATACACCATCAAATCATATATTATTTTAATATTTAAAGAATGATATTGTCGCTTGTGCGTACGTATGGACTATCGTCTCCACGAACGCGATGATATTAATTCCCCATCATATCCATTCAAGACTAATTTTAATTTGATGATTAAAAATAATGTTTAAGGACTTTATATCATTATGGATATGAATAAAATACAACCTATGGATAAAAAACATGGCTTATGTGACAAAACATATAAAATAAAACAAGTAAGTGAACAGGTGAAAAGACGATAATACTAAAATATTATTGACAAAGCAATATTAAAAGATCAAATATGATATCATATTTATGTAAATGATAATTGTATAATTTAATAACATTGATTTAACTATTTTAAATTAGGCTAACCTACCCTCGGACAAAGAAAAGTTTAAGTTAAGGGTTTATTTCACAATCTCTTCATTAGTCGAGGTTGTTTATAGGTAATTATCTACTCGGAACACTTTATCATCCACATCCACGTTTCTTAAAAATGTATTTCAAAAGATTCTTACTATTTTACAGAATATGGGTTAAATTCATTTATACCATTGTTTTAAATTTTATAAGAAGTTTATAATGGAATCATTCCATCGTTTTCCAAACAAGGTCCTTTTTAACCATTTCGACAGAATTAAGGTAAGAATGTCTTTTTTTAACTTATATGGTAGGTGCATCTATTTTCTGCCATTATAAAATCATCAAAGCTTCCCGTACAAGATTATAGATCATTTTCATCGTAAATGTTTAATTTTAAAATTATGTGACTTTTAAATTATTTAAAAATGAATATTTGAAGAATTTTTTGAATGGTACACTTTATCATGATTAGAATTTTAAATGTTTTAAATATTTATCTTTTTAAATATTATTAATTAATGTCCATATTTTCAAAATGATTTTAAGGATTTATTTAAATGGACATGAATCTTTTGAAATTAAATTTATTTTTAGAAGATTCAAAGTGGTATGGGACACTTTGATTCAAAAATATCTTTTAAATAACTTCCTTTATAAATGTGTGACATTTCAATGATTTCAAAAAAGAGATATTTCTCTAAAATAGTTTTGATTTCATCTATGTCAACTTCCATTGATGGATTTTAAGCTTATTTGAAGTTGATTTATTTTGATACAAAACTTCCATATTTTATTGATTGTTTTGTGATATGTTTGACTATGGATGTGTTATTTTTATACCATTCATTGTTTATGGAGAATGCATTGACATTTCGTATACCAATTTTAATACAAATGATTATGTTATGTTTTAAAATGTTCATATAAGGAATGCATTGGACATAGTAAGTGATGGGTGGAGCCCTCTATAACTCCTCAATGCATCAGTAGGTCTCATTAGACAAACTAGAGTCTTGGCACAAGGCCTTGACAAAATCTTATTTGAATTCTTGGCACCAGTCCTAGACTATGTGGTTATGATAGTCTGGGATTATGCATTCCATCGTTATCAATGTGGTTATTGATATTTCATGTGATTATTCGACTGGTATAATATCCTTGTGAATAAGTAAATTGAATTATTTAATTTTATTTCTGCCATATTATGCTGAAGTTCAAGTGTAAAAGGCTCTTGTTTTAGTTATACATTGCCTTAAATGTTTAAGCTTAATTATGATATGTTACACTATATTGTTATCTTTACTAAGAATCTGAGCTCACCCCTTTATATGTTTTATTTTTTCCTAAGATGTGATGATGTATTTTATGACTGACCAGCAGGGATAGTCTGAGGGGATATGAGTGTGGACTATACAGACTATGTTGTTGTAGTTTTTTACTTTATGATGTAATGTAAGACTCATGAATGTATCTAGGGATTCAAAGGCTACTAAACTAATCGGTCTTTCTATACTTGATATTTTGTGATCATTCCATTGTTATGTAATAATGCACCAACTCTGTGTAACTGGGGTTGGGGCGTTACAATAATAATGATGGAGACTATGATAAAAAGAAATGAATTTCATTTAAAACTAATATAAATTTTATTGATAATTATTAAAATTCTATGTTACAGAAAAGTGAGAAGTATGAAATTGAAAATTTCACCAAAGATGTTTACAAGTACATGAATGGTAAAGGATTATTTAAGATGTATCTTATAAGATATTTTCAAAAGAATTCTAGAAAGTGTAGAAAAATAGGTAACAACAACAATTATGATTCTTCAAAATTAATTTTATATTACTATAGGAAAAAGGGGGACATAAAATCAGACTATCCCAAGTTAAAATAAGAAGGAAAGAATAAGAAATACAAGAAGGAAAAAAAGGCTTATCATGCAGGATGGATTTGTAAAGAAGAGTTGGACCCAAGTGATTTTGGTTCTGAAAGTGAAAATGTATTTTCAAATATTTTTTTGATGGATGCTACTATAAATGAGGTTCAATCTAGATATAATTTCCATTTAGGTTTTTAAATATATATTGAAAATTAATTTTAATAATTAACTTCTCAAAATGAAAATTTTCAAACTAACATATTAATAATAGTTGAAATATTTATAGAACTACAAAGAGAAAATAATAATATTAAAGACAAAAATAAAAAAAATTATTGATTATATCTTATGAAATATAGAATAGAAAAATTTCATAGATGTCTAATTATTAAATTTTGAAGATGATAAAATTAGAATAAAATATATTTTTTCAAAAACTGTTGAATTCCTAAATAGAATACACCCATTATTTTGTGATGATTTAGATAAAATTGAAAATAAATGTAATCATCTTAAACCTGAAAATAAAAACTTAAAAATTTAGAATCTTCTTCAAATATGAATGAGTGTGGTGACCTAGAAAAAATTAAAAAAGTGAATGATAACCTTAAAAAAGAAATTATTCTTTTAAAAAAACATTATCTATATTTTTTATGGCTAAGATAAATTTGATAAAATAATGGATATGAAAAACCCCAAATATGATAAAAGGGGTTTTGGCTATAAATCCTAGGTTCCCAAGATGTATAAAACAATTTTTTTAAAGGAATAAATGGAAATATTTCATATTATACCTTATTTAATTGTTACATGAAATGAAATTATTCAATAAAATGTTATTTGAAGTATACATAGTATTTAGGTTATACTAAGAATTTCATTTCAAAAATAATTAATCCAAATTACACTATAATAAATGTATCACATTTTTATGGGTACCTAAATCTTTTGTTACTACTCGAGTTGGACCCAAACTAGTCTAGGAACCAAATAACCATCTTCATGGTTTGTTATGTGCGAAACCTTCTTGAAGAGTTCAAATGTCACATGTTACATGGGAAATGGGTGCCCATGGCACTTGAATGGTGAAATTTATAACTTCATATCATTTAACTCTTCTGATGGAGGTACTATCACCTTCAGTAACAACTCTAAAGGTATGTTTAATGTTTTTTGAGGAGTAAGTATATTAACTTATGTTATATTTTCTAAATTATGTTTTGTAGAAGGAATAAAATGAAACATAGTTATCATATCACAGCTTTATGTTGATGGCATGTATGTAAAAAATTAAAGATAATAATTATCTTTTTTTTAAAGTAATAAAGTTTCATTTTAGGATAATACAAAAGAAAATATATATTCCATTAATTTTTTAGAACAAACCCAGCAAAAAGTAAATTGCTTTAATATTGTAGATACAGATCATATTCTATGGCACAAGAGGTTGCGACATGTTCATCTTTAACCGTTTTACAAGTTGGAAAAACAAGAATAGGTTATGGAACTTATATAGTTCTATTCATGTATATATTATGTATGTGATTCTTTCTTAAAAGTTAAATATCAGAAATATTTATTTAAATTTGAAAATATGTTTAATTCTACTAAATGTTTAGAAAATCTACATCTTGATCTTTTTAGACCCATGAGAATTTAAAAATTTAGGATCTAAAGGATTTTTTATAATAGTTTATGATTAAAAAAGATTTTCTAGAATATTTTCATTTCTCATACAATTTAAACATTAAACAAATTTATTGCTTCTTGTATGAAAATACAAAATTAGAAAGGTCACTTAATTTATTGTATTAGAAATGATAAAGGAAAACTCTTTATAACCTGTGAATTTGGAAAAATTGGTGAAGCTAATGGATATTTTCATATTTTTTCTACCCCTATAACACCATAATAGAATGGTGTTGTAGATAAGAATAATAAAACTATTCAAATAATGCCAACAAAAATTATTAATTAATTCAATCTTAAAAAATATATTTGGGCAGAATCTGTTATTACTTATTGTTATATTTGAAATATATTTTACATTAGACCATTATTCAAGAAAAATCCCAATGAAAATTTTAAAAAAGAAAACAAAAATTGGTTATTTTAATTTTTTTGGATGTACTGTCTATATGTTAAATACTAAAGATAATATATACAAGTTTGATTCAAAAAGTGATGAAGGTACATTTTTTGGATGCTATAATGATGGAAACACTTATAGGGTATTCAATAAAAGAACTAAAAAAATGTAAGAATTTGTGCATTTTAAATTAATTTGAGATAATGATAAATAGAGTACTAATTATACTGATAATATTGATGATTTTTAAAAATTTAACGTTGATGAAGCTAAACCTAAAATTAATGATGCATTAGTTTAGGGACAGTATATCTCTCCTAAATTTGATATTTTAATTTGGAAAACTCTCAAAGATCATTATTTGGAAAATGTTATAGGAAATGTTGAATCTAGAATTAGAAGTATAAAACAAAATACATTTTCAGTCAAATTCTTCCTTTGTAATTGATTGTGTTATTATAAATATTATTTATGCATTGAATGATTCTGATTGAGTTAATTCTATGCATGATGAACATGATGATTTTGATATAAATAAATAATTCAATCTATTTTATTTACCAAAAGATACAATTTCTATAGGAACCAAATGGATTTTTCAATATAAATTGGATGAATTCGATAATATAGTTATAAATAGGCCATGATTAGTTGCCCAAGGTTATCTTCAAGAAGAAGGTTTTGATTCTAAGGATTTATTTGCACCAGTTGCAAGATTAAAATACATTCAAATTTTATAATCTTTACCATGTTTTAGAAATTATAAAAAATTTCAAATGGATGTAAAAAGTTATTTTTTAAATGGTGTAATTTTAGAAGAGTTGTGTGTTAAAAAACCACCTTGTTTGGAAAATAAAGAGTTTCAAGATATTGTGTTCAAACTATATAAATCTCTTTATGGTCTTAAGAAAGATACTAGAGGCTGGTATGAAAGACTTACTCAATTTATAATTTATGATTCTTTTTTTAAGGTAAGGTATGTCCAATATTATTCATAAAATGGTTTCAAATGATATACTATTTAAACAGATTTATGTTGACGACATAATTTTTTATTCTAAAAAGAAAACTAAGTAAGGAGTTTTTAAAGTTAATAATAAGATAATTTTATATGAGTTTAATGGGGGAATTATAAACTTTTCATCATTTTCAAATTCATCAATTGAAAGATGGAATATTCTTAAATAAATCCATTAATTCCAAAGAACTAGATAAAATTTTTGGACTTGACTATAGTAAAACTATGAGAACCCCTATGAGTAAAAACTCTAAACTAGATGTAGATGAATATGGAAATTCTGTCTATTATAAATCGTATAGATGCATGATCAGAATTTGTTGGAATATTACTTCCTTAAGGCCATATATTATGTTTGTTGTTTCTATGTATTCTATATATCAGTCTCACCCCATAGAAAGTCATCTTAAAGATGTTAAAAGGGAAATCAGGTATATCAAAGGTAATTTAAGTATTGTAATGTTTTACTCTAATGAAAATTGATTTGATTTAATCTCTTACTATGATTCTAACTTTGGAAGTTATAGACTTGACCATGAAATTACTTCAGGTATGTGACACTTTTTGGGAAAGAGTTAAATTTCATGGAGCTCTATGAATCAATTTTCAGTAGCATTATCAATAGTTTAGGCTGAGTATGTTTTCGTTGTTATTTAATATTCACAGAGTAGTTGGGTAAATCAAACCATGCATGATTTCTATATTATTTTTGTTATAATACCCATTTACTATGATAACACTAGTGCTATTTCATTTTCAAAAAATCTTCGTCAAAATTGAAGAACTAAACACTTTTATGTTTGATTTCTTTTTATTAGAGATAATGTAAATAAATGTGATATATATCTATAACTTATTCCAAATTATAAATTATTACCTGATATTTTTACTAAATCCATGGAAATAATGTCCTAAAGGCCTTCACTATTTTTATTTTTGATAATACACCTTTAAAGGGGTGAGGTTAAACCCTAACAAGTCCTGAAGGCTTAGAAACAATTACATGACCCGTAGGTCATAGAGGGAATCACCCAGACAAGACAACCTTGTAACTACTCCTCCCCAACATATTTCATGATACTAGCACCCCACCTTCATAGGGATGGTCGGCTAGCTCTCCCGTGTAGAGTTTCACAGGCCCCGTACTGATGTAAATGTCATGCCCTATAATTTTTTCAATTTTGGTTAGCTCTGCTCTTGTAAATGCCCCTGCCCTGAATCATCATCTGGAGCCTATTCATTTGTAATCTGACTGATACATCTTCCATTTCATGTGGCCCAAAGGTTGTGGACTGTAAAAAAGGCCTTAAGGTGGCCCTAAGACCCAAATGTGTCCTAAAGGCCTTGAGAGACAATTGTCCTGAAGGCCTTGGGTGGCCCAAATGCCTTGAAGGACCCATGGACCAAGATGGTGGCCCAGAGGTCTAGATGTATGAATTGATCAAGATGCTACAACAATTACACCAGAGACTAATCCAGTTCTTATATAGTATGGAGAAATATTTCTCCACCTGTATTTGATCTCAGGTCTCTTGGATTCACTTGTCGACTCCTCAATAACCGGGCTGAGGCTCATGTGCTTTAATAAATCATTAGACTTTTTAAAATTTCAAAAAATGAAGTCTTAATTGGGTATTATGGGATAGTATATTTTTCTTATTAATATTTCTTTTTATGATAAATCTATTCAATATCTATGTTTTGGTAAATCTATTCAATGTTTATATATTTAATTTGTAATATAAAGTTTTTTATTACACTCGAAATACTTTTTATTAAATAGAATTGTCTACTTAACCACTAAAACTGTCAATTAATATTTTAATAGTTCTATATCTCATTGTTATCTACTACTTAGCATAAATTATAATTAGATCATAATGATTAAAAATTTAGAGTTGAATAATAATAATTTATTTTTATATATTCTATATCTAAATATAATATTTTACTTTGTTTCATTAATTTTTTTTAATACTAGAGTTTTTGATAAATTTTAGAAAAGAGGATAAAGTTTTAAGAGATTGAATAATTTTTTATTAATGTTTTTTTGAAATTTTAATAAATATTATGTTTTGTAATTTATAAAAAATGGGGAGATTTTTTGTAAGTGGTTTTTAATGATTTTAAATTATTTATTTATTTTGATAAATTTAACTTATATAATATTTAATAAAATAATATTTTGTTTAAAATATTGAGTTTTATCTTTAACATGTATATTCTATTTTAATATAAAATTGTTTTTACCTTTTTATTTTATTTTATTTTTATTTATAAATTAAGGCTTTATTTGAAAGCCTCTTCATGAGAAAACTCAACCACGCCTTTATGGGTACCTGGAGGTTTACACCATGGGGTCTTATCCATGGTGGCATGCAAATAGACTAATATATTATCTTTCATATTTCACACTAGAAGCTTGTGGGGCCTTGTATATGACCTAAGGAGTTTCTAGCACGGTTTGGGCTAAGAGATCCTACATGGCCCGTAGTCTGATTGTGCATTGTGTTATTGTTCTATTCAAGTAACAGCATTGCTTGGATTATATATTTTGTGGCTTCTCTATATTGGTTTTGATGTGGGATTCAATTCTCAACATGAGACTCAATCTCAGTCATTGGTTCTCCTCCCTCTTTATCTACACCTTCAGATCTCTGCTAAGTTTTTCCTTACATCGATTTATTCTACTTCACCAAAATCTCTCCCTCTCTCTTTGAATTCTCGTGTTCTAGTTCCTCTCCCAAAAATTGAGTTTTTCTCTTCCTCTACCCATCTTCTTCCACAGTGGACCGAATGGAAACTTCTATTATTATTCTATCCATCCTCTTCTTTTTCCATTCCTTGATGTTCCATTTCATTTCAAAATATCTCAGTTTTCTCATTATTACTTTTTCTTTAAGTCTTTATTTTTTTCTTCGTTTCTTCATAATCATAATTCCTTTAATTTGTTTATGTAATAAAGAATTTTTTTGGTTGATTATCTTTATTTTGATTATTTTTTGTTTTTCTAATAGTGAGTCTTTTTATCACAATTGGTATAAACAACCGGTGAGTCTTTTTTCACCATTGGTGTTAACTAATTGTGACACTTCTTTTCATCGTTGGTATTCACTAATGGTCAGTCATTTTTCTCACCATTTTTATTATCCCAATAGTGATATACTTTTTTCAACATTGAAAATCATTCAATTGTGAGTTTTATTTTCACTCTACTATAGTTTTTCTTGGATATAATTTTTTCCATGGTCGATATCCTATATTCTATTGTGTGCTATAGATTTTGGTGTATTTTACATTCCTTTTTATCCGAAGTGTGTTTTGTTTTAATTTTCTACTTTTTTCTATAATAGTTACATCCTTAGGATTCTAAAGTATACCTTTTCATCTTTAATTTAATTTCCTTGTTCAATTCTTAACTGTTCGATATTTTTTAATCTTTTTCACTTCTATATTGTTAATTGTTTGAATATTGTGTTATGATTTTGATCATAATATTTTAGTCTATTCATATACATAGGTTTAGTGGTATTTTATTTCTTTGAATTATGGAAGTTATATTTTTAATTTATTCTTGTTGGTTGGATTAGAGTACTCAAGACGGGGGTTATTGAGTATCTATTAAAAATTTATGTTTGAGAAGGTTTCTTAAATACAACCTAGTTAATCAAAGTAATACAGTTATAAAAGTTTGACTGTTTAAATAACATCTCACAAAATTGATTAATTCTTAGTAATCTTAATATCAGTTATTAACATTACTTTTGATTTTATTCTAGTAAAGAAAAAATATATATAACATTATTACAAGATTAATTATCAAGGAAAGTTTAATGATTTATGAATTATACTCTAAAATAGAGTTAACTAAATTAAACAACATAACAGATATAAAAAAGTGGTTTATTCTCAATTAGAAACCTAATCCACTCCACTTGGTGATCACCTTCCACCATGAATTTTATATTAATAAACTTTATCCACACCTTGGATCAGGGTAAACATCAGTATATAGGATTTTCTAGGGCACACAACCTCTACCATAGTTCTTCATGGGTATGAAGTATCTTGTCACACACGGACCTATTACACAATTATATGTGGGTATAAACAAGTGTAAAAAGATGGGAGAAGAAGGATATCTTGTATCCTCCAGTTTAATACAGCAGATAGTGTGTGATTTTATATAGACACACACACACACACTACTCAAAAGCTAAAAACAATACACAATAGAAAATAGATGATGAGATAAGGTAGCAAGTTCTCTGATTATTGGTCTATTTAGCTCTTTACGTCTATGATGAAGCAGAATCATGAATTGAGTCCTCTTGTGGAAAAAAGAGTTTCGCATGTCAGATAGATCTGAATCATGTTCTTCATGGAGTTGATAGTGCGAAGATGTTCTCGACTTTGATCTATGGTATTCCAGATTTTTGGATTTGATAATACTTTGTGTGTTCTTACGAAGTGTTGAGTTTCATGTGTTTGTTCTTTTCCCAGGAATTCTCATGTTTATTCATTATCGTGCACACTTGTTTCTCTATCCTCTCTTTTCGTTTCTGGACATGCTATTCTTTTTATTCATGGAGTGCATGTATTGGAACCAACATGATGCATGTATTCTGAACCTTGTACATTGTACTGTTAGGTGACATGTCTAAAAACAAAAATTAATTATGTTAGTGAATTTAAAAGGCTCAGATATGTCTATTAAAAATTAATTTGAGAAATAACAAAATAGATTAAAGAACGATGTCATAGTCTCTCTGGAAACGGTGTCCCTTAGAAGTGGTGTCTCTATTAAATGGTTTCTCATTCTTTTTCTTTGAATGGTGAAATGTTCATGATGTAATAGTTGTATAGATATCAGGAACCAGTATTACAAATGGGGTGTTTGGATCATAGTGTCTGGTCCTTTTCCAAACATTAAATGATGTCTCAGCACAAAACCGGTGTCACCGACTTCAACAGATCTGAAGCTAGAATCTGTGTCTAGTCACGATGTTTGGTCATGGTGTCTGGGTCATGGTGTCTAGATCACAGTGTCTAGGTCATGGTGTCTAGGTCATAGTGTCTGGTCATGGTGTTTGGGTCACGGTGTCTGGTCATGGTTTCTGGGTCATTTGCTAGAAAAAAATAACCGGTGGCAGACTCATTATTTCTCAGACTTAGCCAAAATATCTATATACCGACTTAAATAGTGATATCCACAAAATGAAATAATCTTAATCATTCAAAAAATAAATTGATTATAAAATAAATAAATTATATTTTACACAAACAAACATGATTTTAAAAATTATGATCTTGGATAGGTGTATTTAAAGTATAAAGAAAACAACCATCTTTTAACATGATTTAAGATATATTAAATAGGAATAAAAAATTTTACAGGATTTATGGAAATTTTGATCATTAAAACATGATTAAAAAATAAAGAGACCAATAATTCTCTTTGAATTTTTATTATTTCACACTTCTTTGTTAAATATAGGAAATTTTAATGACTTTTATGTAAATATTGTTTGTTTGGTTTAGTTTTCATCTCCTAATTAATGGAACCCAATGGTGAGATGAGATTTACCGCTGGAACCCAATAGTGACTCATGAGTCACCTTCGGACACCCAACAGTGAGAAATTTTTTATTTCCCTCATGATTTCATTAAATGGTAAGATTCATGGTAGTTATTTTTTTGTTCAATTCATTTTAATTTTTATAAAAATGTAATGGTAGGTAAAACTATATTTCCCCAATATTTCACATTTCCAATTGTGGGTAATGTCTCCCCAGTATTTATTTTTAATGGTGAGTAACATTTCACCATTATTTTAAAAATTCAAAAAAAAAATACTTTTTAAATTTGAGTTAATGTTGTAAAAAAGAATTAAATTGATTAATGTTTATTATTTTTTGTTGAATTATAATTGCAACATGTTTTAAAAAATTAATTGTAGCATTTTTTCAGGGAAATATGCACATGCATTTTGGGTTAGTACGATGCTCTTCTTCTAACATTATGCAACATGTATAAATATAAATAATTATATTATTATTTTATTTAATTTTCA
The DNA here is from genome assembly GCA_963277665.1 of Viscum album. Classification (NCBI taxonomy): domain Eukaryota; kingdom Viridiplantae; phylum Streptophyta; class Magnoliopsida; order Santalales; family Viscaceae; genus Viscum; species Viscum album. The sequence continues at coordinate 139,852,705 of OY728131.1, forward strand.
ATTATTATTTTTTTAATAAATATTAATCTTAATATATTACATATTCATTTTTAATATTTCATGAATAAATATCCATCTAACTATATTTTTTTATATTGTGGATTCAATAAAATAATGTAATGGTCTTGTTATTTTATTATTAAACACTAAGAAGATGTGTGCATGGATTTGACAAGAAAAAACTCCTATAGATCTCTATTTTAAATTTTTCATGAGATTGTGTCAAGGGTAAAAGAAATGTACCAGTGTAGATGACTAATTTGACAATGATTGGTTAATATATTGCCTCTATATCACAAATTGTTCAGGAAACTTCTTTATCTTCTATTATTTTGTTGTGATCAGTGGGGATCTTCAACGTCATAATATTCCTCCGTTGATCTGATCAAATAACAAGAGTTTCACTAAGTTTCTATATCATATTCTCAACTGTTATTTCATTTATATTATGTTATTCTTATATTATAACTCTTCCAATCACTTACTTGTTCTTTAGAGTTTGTAGGGTCCTAATAATTCTTCCAAGGTAAGAAAATACCCCCCACAATCACTTTTCATGAGGAACCAAGTACTCCTATAAGTCTATAAAGGTTAATGGAATCATGTTGAGTTTGAAATTATAAAAAAAACATGAAGGAATTAAAATTTTCAAGGATTTTTGAGTGGCCCATGTACCATCATAATGAAATGTTCATGGACCACCTAGATAGTGAACCACCAGGTATGCGAAATGACTCACGAACTGCTACCTTGTAGAGAGATCGCCAGCAAACAAGGCAGACTGTAAACCGCGTCATCCAAGGAAATGTGTGCACAAATTCCATATGTGTATCATCTTGAAAACTCAACAGTTCATGAATGAAGATAACTAACAGGGTTTGGAAAACCATTACCACGAACTGAAGTATCTGCAAACCTCAGGTGGACCGAGTAATCTGTGGGTAATAATATATCCTCATGGGCATCTGTAAATATTGTTGTGTGTCCATAGATATTATTTCCCCAATGATCTATAAAAGGAGCACCTAATTAATAAATAAATGTATGAATGAGGGAAACAAGGGACAAATGAAGAGATATTTTAAAGGGACTCATAGGTTGAATGAAATATTTTGAAGAAGATTCTGGCTTAAGTCTTGATTCGTTGGAAAAGCCTGAATTTTGAATCACACTCCCCATAGGTAAAACCGGTAATGAACCGTAAATGGTGGAATTGAATCATAATAATAGAATCACAAACCTAAATGGTTGAACTGCGAACCACATACTTCTCACGGATGAACTCCCTGTGAATGATAATCCCTCATACCCTCCTTAAGCATGGTTTTGCGCATAGTGCACTGCTATGCGGAATGAACCTAGCAGTGAATATTGCATCAGTGTGAGGATGGAACATAAATTGGGGTGATGGGCCACGTACCACTATGGTACACAGTGGACTATACCCATGACCATGTACCACATCATTATGTGGGCAGCCCCTCTGATTTCATACTATTAGGGTATATGGAGCCTCCCCAATCCCACATAAGAAATTAGTACGCGAAATGGGGTATTTTTTGGTATTATCTCCTCTGGTTCCAACATCAACCCTCCATTACCATCCATTCCTCCAGGGTCCATCGGTAAACCATTCCTCGGCATCAGGCCCAAGCCACCTCCAAAGCCACTGGACCTGTATGATCAGAACATCGGGTGCATCAGTGTGCCCCATTAAAACTACATACCCTTGGTAAGAAAATTCACGAAGGCTCTCCCCACAATTGTTTGGGCTACGAGAATTCTTGTGGGTCCATATTCTCTTGGTAACTCGGATTCTAGTCTTGGGATCCCGACGTGAACCTCCCCATTCTAGGGAATAAGGGTGATCACTTTCTTTTCCATTCAATGAGGAATAGTGATCAGCCAAAGGAGTTATGTTCGCTTCTCCTTTGATGGGGAGAAAACTCCTCCCCATTCCCAGAACGTATTCAGCATCCCACCCAAAGAAGTATGTCCAGAATATTTTGAGGTCGGGCCACATGACTTTTATTGTCATCTCACATTGAAAGTATCATCGTTCGCGCCCTCACCCACCATCGCTCCAGCCTCTTGTGTCATAGGCTCTCCCTCTCCCACCAACAAGAGAGGGAGTATGTGGTTGGTTGGATCTATTACAACCTCTTGTTTCTCACATCGTGCATGACTCACATGGCCTTATAGGTTTTTGATGGTTACAAAATCTATACAATCTGACCTATGAGAACTCTAATTTCTGATCAAACTAGGATATGTATGATGCCTACTCGAAGGCCCAAGATAAAAAGGGTAGCCACCCAAAAAGGACCACCCAACCATGTCCCCTCAAATGGGAATCTTTTATTCATAAGCCCTGACAGATCCGAACTACATGTGTTCTGATTCCTCCCCCAAGGATATGTAGGAAACCCATCTTATGGGTCTGATCTCAACATCAAAACACCTTTTGTTTCCATGGATAATGGTAAACTCTAGAGAGCCTTATTGTATGGCTCAAGTCAATATCACCTCCACAATATAAAATATTATCATTCATATGATGATATGAAAAACCAAGGGTGGCCTATGGACAAACTCTTTGGGAATGATCCATTGATTCACAAAAATTTGAACACAACTTAGATCTACAATAGAGTCCCATAAGAGGCACTAATCCCCCCCCCAGAAAGGTGTGGTGATCCTAACATCCCATCCTCTCGACTAATAGTGTTTTTATGTGTTGTTGGTTGAATCATCAATCAACGAGCGCCTTCATTTAGAAAGCAGGTCCATAAATCATGGATAACAGGGTTGTTGGGTGTTTTTGGCTCCATGAATAAACCTGTTGGAGACCACCTCAAGAGGACCAATTATAAAAGTACTTGACCCAATGCAATCTCCCATTGCGAATCATTTGAGTGTGGCACTTATTTCATAATACCGAAAGAAAGGGGTGACATTCCTAGTCACCACGATGTTAATCCAACCTTCTTCTAAAGGATAGTGATGATGAATGGGTCGAAACAAAAGAAACAGTGAACTTGATAGGAAACAATCTCGGAAAAATGGATCAGTGATGATCCTCGTCAGACTATTTCCACACCACATGAAATGCGCCACCTTGGAGTTGGAATAAAAATGGTGAACCTGACATGAATCCTTAACCAAGGTGGTGGTTCTACAGAAATGATAAAATACAAAAGGACATTGCACATCCGACCATTTTTTTCACCCCAATGAACGTGAAATGTGCCACCTAGAAGGCTGAAAAAATGGTGAACCTGATGTGAATCCTTATCCATGTTGGAGGTTCTACACCAATGCTAAAAGAAAAAAGGACATTGTACGTCAACCCATTTTTTCTTCCCCATTGCACGTGAAATGTGCCACCTCACAGGTGAAAAAATGGTGAACCCGACGTGAATCCTTCACCAAGGTGGTGGTCTTACCCCACTCAAGCTCCTTCAACTGACAATAGAATAAAGAGGGGAAGGTGTTCTAGAAGAATCACCAAATTTTCATATGTTTTAAATAATGCTAATTTGTAGAGGTTTTGTGGTTTTTATTTCATATATGTACATCATAGGTTCCCACATAGAAACCTAAAGCCAAATGACAACCCATTTATCAACTCAGACACATACATCAACAATCTGGTATGTCGTTAGGGCCCCGATGAATATTAGGACACCCTCGCCAACCAAATGTCTTCAACACATGTTATCCAAAACGATGATCATAGAGTACAATATAAATGTTACTCTCTGCATGTTGGAGGTTGTGTGACAACCCTCCAGTCTACGAAGACTCACCAGCCACCCCTTCATCTGTGCTCGACACCAGAGCACAACACAGCCCCGATGGTCATCTCAAACAAATTTGAGAGCCTATCCCAGGAACGTGAAAATGAGTACCTCCCTTATCATAAAGAGGGAGATTAATTCTATGAAAAAAACTTCATCTCAACTACACAGGGGTCTTACTAATGGGCCCTCGCCAGAGAGGGCCACTGCCAACAGAGGATGACCAGGACTCCTCCTTCCAATGAGGACCCTATGCTGAGGGCACCTGCTAAAGTCCAGAAGACCTAGGCCCCTCATGATTCCCACAAAGGATGGTGGATATATAATTTGGAACACGTTATCACCCTATTTCTTTAGGAGAAACTCTTCCATACTAACGTGGAGGCATTCAATGGGCAGACATGCAACTCTTCCGCCTCCACACAAGCCCACAATAGAAGCATAGTGACACAATACAAGCACATGCACATTCCTGCTAGTTCTTGTTGGTCCTGTTGTGTAGACAGAGTACCAAACTATGGTAAAGTGTAGATATCTATCAAGGAACAACAATCCCATCATCCAAATGGGGCAGAAACCAGATATATGTACGTGAAAATACCTATTGATGAATATCAATCCTGTCATCCAAATTATATGGCAACCAAATATGAGGAGAGTCAAATTCATGAGGATGCATAAAAATATTGTGAGACACATGTAGTGGCATGTGAGAAGATGTAAATACTAACCTGTGAATATGAAGCACACCAGTCAAATACAATGGAAACCGGAGAATACAACTGGTGGTAGACTCATTCCCCTATCCTAGCAAAGGGGAACTGCTAGCATCTATTGGAAACTCAAGGATGACCAGAGCAGGCACACACTCCTACTCTGATATCAGAATGAGCCTTCATACCGGTTCCATACAAAGATATATCTCCGCACATCCTGGAAATGATGGAATAATAGATGTTTATTCTAGACCATATCATCCAAACATCCCGAGATATCACTACATTAGCAGAAAACGTGATAAATCTAGCCCATGACCCCGTTTCCTTGAACCGAATGACTCACTCACCAAATGAGTTTGTCACTCGAGAGCAGTTATGCATCCCTGATTCAGTCCAAGAGGGTCCGCGACAATATGCCATGATACACAGACAATCATATCATAAACAAATACCCATTCCAACTAGGGGATGCTGGTCCAACGTGGTGGCCGCTCTAGGTTCAGCAGATATCACTTCCAAAACTCATGATGTCTTTCGGCATATCCTAATGACATCATGGGTCCCAACAAAACAAGGTCATGTATGCGAAGGCCATTTCTAATAGCAGATAGCCCTTGTTACCAATAATAGATCACCCAAAAATGAAATGGTCCAAAGGAAACCAGAAAATAAAGATTACATGGATGATCCAGCTCTGCAGGAAGTTGGGGTTCTTGATGCCCTCAAACATTTATCAATGAAGGCTCAAGACCCTGTAAATTCACTACCAAATTATGGAAGTGGCAGTAGTATTTGTGAAGGCCCTCCCTATAATATTACTACTAGTAGCTCTGAAGGTCCTCCACAAAGCTCCCACGGGGGGCTCACTCCATGGTCCATGAATGATCGATCCCAAGAGCCTATCTCCTGATGCGTTTTTGGGTAGCCATCCCCTCAACTGGAAGATCAGAAAGCAAGAAGTTCCTCCCCTTGTTGTCATCTGCCCTGATGGTCATCCCCATGGAGTTTGTTGTAGATATACTTCTCTATGTACTCAGACATTAAGTCATGATTATAGTCCTCACCATGATTAAAATCATAATGGGCGAACTCCCCATAATTTAATTTGTTGTGAAGGTCCTCCCCATAATAACTTTGATCAATGAGAAGTTCCTCCTTTCATTAGAGTACATCCTAAAGGCCCTCTTTAAAACGTTCACTACATAAATTCTCCCTGCTACCAAGTATCAAGTCGTGATGGTAGTCCTTTCCATGATGACTACTATTTCCAAGGACCTCCCTGTAATGGAAGTTGTTGTCGAGTTCCTCCCCTCAGTGACATCAAGTATCAAGAAGGTCCTCCCATTGCTGCATCTCTCCCTAAAGTTCCTCCCTAGGGTATACGCTATAATGAAAATTCCCACGGTGGGGCATTAAGTTGAAATATTATCCCTCTCTATTGTAGCACCAATTACAATGGTCCTCCCCAAAACCAAAATTCATACTGTCAAGAAGGTCCGACCCTTGCTGGAATGATTTCAAGAAATCCCTCCTATGTCGAGGTTCACTGAAATATGGATTCTGACTCATCAGGAACCTCGTATATAACGAGTGATATTTTTTCTCAACTAGATGATGGATCGGGGCCACGCTCACTGTCTGATCCACCCTCACACCATTCGTATATCAATAAGGCTCCCACTATCCTAGCTACATGGAGAAAATTCATTAAAAAGATGTCGACCTTGGCATATCTTGTAGAGGATCCAAAGGGAGAACAACAACAGAATTTGTTGCTTGTGAGACGGCCACATCTCACTTCAAAATTCCATGAGAGTAGTATGAGGAATGCACGCATGACATTCACCTCAATATATGGATTAATCATCATCAATTGAAAGAAAATTTCCCACCCTATGAAGGGTAATCTAACCATGTCAATAAGTTAGGGGTGTTTCGTCGTCTAATCGACTTGGAAGCCCTCCCATTCACACGGCAGCCACAATAAAAAAGGTGAATGAAAAACCATGAACTGGATTGCCTCCATGCACTGCATAAGTTGTGTCTCCTCATTGGAAATGCCCCAGCTAGAGTTCAAAATTGTGGATGGGGAGAACATTGAGCTCTGCACTTTACCTCACGCCCTATCTAGAAGGCCCAAGTGGGAATGACATCCTGCAATGTCGTTTCCCAGAGGCTGCAATCATGTGAACCCCCTGCTCAAGAAAAATCAGATACTCAACAAAAACTGAATTGGAGTAAGTCTCAAAAGCATCAGGACCAAATAGTTCAATCCATCATAATGATTATGAGTCTGGAAACTAGGAACATCCTACAGGATTTCCACCTAACGGAAGCTGACCATAAAGCAGTGATCATGTCCTCAAAAAATACATAGACTACATGCATGCCCAATGATATACTTAGTTCACTCCCACATGGGAGTACGCGAAATTGAAAGGGTGGCAATATCGGTGGCTACTGCCGCCATACTAGAGCAAACCCAGCCCGTAGGGCTGGGTGAATTTTTAAATCAAATTTCCCCTGTAAGACCAAAAAATCTATGTTGTAGTGCATCAACAGAGGAATGGGAACAACCCCATCCCATAGGGCTGAAGGATTTATTACCTGAAGTCCTTTCATAGTGAACGTTGGTCTTCCAACATCTAAGAAGGACAATGGACATAGGAATTACATGTTCCACCCTTTCTCGTGGTTTGCACCATCATAGACAATGGTGTGTTACGAGGTTAGACCAAGGCTCCCTTTGGGTCAATCCCTGCCGAGAAACCATAAGAATACCATTGAATGGTAGGATAAAGTATAACATAGGTTGCAGAAAGCCTTCCTACCATTCGAAACTGGGTACACCACACCCAATGTAGAATGCCTCAGAGAATGTGGTCACCGTCAACCCCACAGATCACACAAGAAATGACGTTGAGAGAGAGGATGCGAAGGAACATGGTTCCCTCCTAGGGGCATCCCACACTGAGCCTGATGGTGTGAATACTTGAAACCAGAGAGATGTCCAAAATTAGGGTGCCCCCTTAGTTAATCCATCGTTACCTTCCCTGTGAAACCCCAATAAGGAGAATAATAAATCCAAGGTCATCTATAACCCTCATCCCCCCTAAGGATGTTCCCTTAAGTCTTGGGGAAAGCTTCTCCAAGAAGGATGAAGAAATTAAAAAGCACAGGCGAATTAATGTTGAGCTATGTCACCGGATCTTCCATGCCGGATGTGTTCGCACTGCAGGACACCAACATGTGCTCCTAGAAGAGGTTCCCTTTCCACATACACTCATCATGGTGATTGATGCCATGATCGGAGGTCTGTTCAACTCAACCCTGGAAGGACTTAAAGACTTCCCCCACTTGGAAGGCGGCTAGAATATATTCATGTAAACCCACAAATGATTCCTCTGGCACAGAATCAACCCCAAATTTTAGCAGCACCAGCACACCTAGTCTTGGACACTTCCGCACCAGCTCAAGATCATGTCTGATGGTATATGCATCAAGGACTCTTAAATACCCTCATGAAATTAATAGCTCAACTAGAAGCCATAGAGGGGAGGTGTGCCCCGATACAGTCATAGTGCAAACCCTACCTTGAGTGGTTGAGCAATGTTCCACCATCTCCAAACATCAAGGACCCCGTATTCCTAGTATTCAATTGCTCGAGGGACCCGGAACAACATTTAATGAACTATGCCTCTTATTTTTTCCTCATTATGGGAACTCTTGAGAAGAAATAAGCAGTAAAACTCTGGTTCTTCATACGAACCTTGCAGGGATCAGCTTTCGTATGGTATACTAGCCTGCCAGCCAATCCAATCACAAGATGAGAGTACTTTCGGTGACATTTTCTCTTCCAGTTCAGTTCAACGCTTCCTAAGATGACAGTCAGGGACTTCATGAACTATAAGGAGTGATAGAAATAAAGAGTCTCGTACTTCATTTACAAAAGGAAAGGCCTAACTTATTCCATGAACCATCCACTCCCCCAGGATGAGTTTCTCTCCATGTGAATCAATAACATTTGTGATGAATTGTGAAGACTGCCAATCATAGTGAAGTAAAAAAGTGGGTTCATAGATTTCTCTGTCATTTCCTAGAGGATAAAATACTCATTTAAATGAACCAAGCTTAAGTCGTGTGTGGCCTCATCATCCCCAGGAAAAAGAGTCGGAAAATTTGTAGCAGATTTTGTCATGCATAATCCACCCCTAGAACCATCTACATTGGTGAGGCCCCCACCGAACCATGGAGGACCCCCTGGAAACCAAAAACCACTCACACCATGGCAAGATGAGTGGCGAGGTACTATATGAAATTGGTTTGAAGAATGAAAAAATAAAGTGTATTCATTCCGAGATGACCAGTTTCGTAGCTATTTCATGGATTCCATGAATTTCTTCTTTCTCTGGTTACCAGATCCCAAGACAGCTGATGATGTGGGTCTCAATGATCATCCAAATTATTGTCCCTATCACCGAATACGATGACACAAAATCTAAGACTGCTTCATTTTTAAGGATTCCTGTAAAAGTTGGTGGATTCATAGAAAGTCATGTTGGACCTGCCACCAGCACATGTGGTGTGTGTTTCCACCACATAATCAAGAGAGGAAGAGGAATATAAAAGATTTTCCAGTAATAAGGATAAAATTTTTCACAATTAGATGATCTGGAATATAGTGAACTGATTCCATAAAATCCTACAGGAACAACTGAATCAACCAACTATTCCCCCAAAATCTCTTGATACAACATAGCCATCCTCCTCAGCCCTGCAGTCCTATAAAAGTCATAAGGGCAGAAACCAAGAGCAAGAATATGAGATGACACCAAATCCAAAGTCAGTATTGCAACATTTAGACTTTTTTCCAATAAACATGGTAAAACTAGCACTGCCCCAAAAAATGGTACAACGGGAACCACACTGCCAAAAGACACCATCAAAAGGAGACAATTAGACAGAAACAGTGTCAGATCAAGAACTTATCTTCATCTCCATTAATTTCGTTCATTTTATGGACCCTTTCCTGGATGGAGTCTACAACCACGATCCAATGTTATCTTCCCCCAACCGAAGAGTCGGAGGAATTGTCCGCAGAGGTTGGACGTTTCTTGGAAGGTATGATAATGGTAGGAGTCAAATTCTTGACCATTCCATAAGTCAATCCATTAAAAACTGAGTAAACCCATGGAAGGACCCTCTGGGAGGAACAACAAGAGAAAGAGTGATTCTTCACCCCAATCAGAATAAATGCAAGCACAATTATCTAGGAATATCCATTTGTCGAAGAACAAATATTGAACTGCAAGAGGCATATGGATGGACATGTTTGTCCAAACTGGAAAAAGACCATAGAACCACCAGACCTGGTCACAGAGGTCGATTCATCTACGTCCAAAGCCCGAACCCCGAAAGTGTTCATCAAATAGAATCCCCAATCTAGGAAGTTCCGACCTTTACAGAATAAGTATGATATAATAAAGTAGTTGGATTCAATATCATCAATTCATTCAATCCTATATGTGTTAAGCTTATCCGTAGATCTTAGAGTGTCCCTCATCGACGCCTTACTAAGTCCCCAAGAGTTCGAGGCTGAAGTAGTAGTAGCCGAAGTCTATCGGATGGAGATCAGTATCACAGAATGTCATGTTGTCATCTCATTCACAGACATGGATGATGACACCATCTTGAAGGGTAACATCCAACCCTTATATGTGTTTGGAAAGATAAATGTTATTGATGTTCATAATGTATTCATCAAAAATGGCTTTAGAGTCAACCTCCTCCTGCTGTGAACACTTTGGCTGTTGGGCTATGATGAAGATATATCGACACCCTACACCACAACTCTGTTGGGATATGACAAAAGTGAACAGAAACTGTTGGGAAAAATCAGGCTTAAAACTTGTCTCAGAGGTCTCCTGTCATATTCTGAGTTCCTTTTAGGACGACAAAGTATGGCCTTCAATGTCATGTTTGGGAGGCCTTGGCTACATCAGCATGCTAAAATTCCATCACCATACCATTAGTGCGTCAAAAATTTCACTAATTGGAAGAAATGGGACATTTCATGCTGATAAATCCTTATTTGAGTCATGTGAGTCACATTATATCAACACAGGGTTCTAGGAATTGAAATTTACTAGATCAATTCCCCAAATAGATTGTAAACGTCTCTCGCTGACCCCCTATAGAATCTTGGGGAAGAGTGTGTATTTCCCATCAAACAGGTTGAATGCATAAGTGCATGTTTAGATAAAGACTCAATTATCTGCATGGTTTTTTATGGCCTCCAAGTCTAAAGGCATGGGAGAACATACAGGCTTCTGTGGGGATAGAAAAATCCCTAACAAAATTCTCATAACCCTTCCTCATGACCTCAATCTACCCCCACCTTACTCATTATGTCTGGAGACTATTTTTCTCCCGACATTGGAGAGTTCATCTCAAAAATCATCTCCCCATCAGAAGAGGAAGAAGATTAAGATGATGATGATGACGATGAAGAGGAAGAAGACCTCAAATATTCCCCTACTTCATTTTAAGAAGCAGTATCCACCATAATAGATGAAATTAGGGAGATATATCTGGGCACTGAAAATGACCCACGGACCTCTCTGACTAGTGTAGTTATTCCTATTGGGTAACAGAAGGCATAAAACTCCTTCCTATAGAATAATCGAGATGTTTTTTCCTAGAACTAATCAAAAATTCCAAGCCATGATCTTGTAGTTGAAACTCATCATCTAGGTTTACCAGAATATCACTGAGGCTATAAGAAAGTATCCAAAATAACCCACATGATCCATGCTTCCAAAATAGAGGCTGAAGTAGACAAGCTAATCGAATCCAACTTCATACGGGAGGTCAAATATCTGATATGTCTATAAAACATAGTCCATATCAAAAATAATAATTGATAGAATAGAATATTCATTGACTTCAAGGACCTTAATCGGCATTACCCAAAAGATGATTTCCCGGTCCTGATTATAGAATTGTTGATCTATGCAATAACTGGATACAAAGCCCTCTATTTCATGGATGGATATTATTGATACATTCAAATCCCGATTTCCCAAGGAGATCAAGAAGCTTCCACTTTTAGGGCCCCTCATGGAGGGTTCTATTATAAATTGAAGCCCTTTGTTCTAACGAATATTGAAACCACATACCAGTGCATCATGCATCGCATCTTTAAGCCCTTCTTGGGAATGTTCGTCGAGTGTTATGTTGATGATCTGGTGGTTAATTCAGGAAAGCACTCAAACCACCTGGTTGACCTTGAAAATATATTCGATAGGTTGTGAAAACATAGTTTAAAGATGAATCCCCAAAAAATAATCCTAGGAATTACCTTGGGAAAATTACTCATCTTCATCGTATGCCATTGTGACATCGAAGTCATCCCTGATAAGAAAAAAGAAATCCTTGGAATGTCCCCGACTCACAACCTCACAAATTTGAGAGCAATTTATGGAAACCTTTCATACATTCGGTGCTTCACATCCAAAATAGCATGTAAATGTTTACCTTTAATTAGACTCATGAACAAAGGAGTTATGTATGAGTGGGATAATGATTTCCAAGAAGCGTTTGAAAATATCAAAATATATCTCATAAGCCTGTTGGTTCTGATGCCACTAGTTGAGGGGAGACCTCTCATTTTGTAGGTAAAATCCCTGGAATGGTCATTAGGCACCTTCCTCACACCGAATAATGATGCGAGCAGTGAGAACAGCCTCTATTACCTTAGTCAAACAATGATTAATGTTGAAACTAGGAATTCAAAAATTGAAAATATTTCCATATGCCTAATCTTCGTGGTTCCGAAACCCATGCATTACCTATAACACCATGATGTCCACCACGTCTCCCACAACAACCCACTCAAATATATCCTCAATTTTTCCATGCTATATGGATGCCTATCACGATGGGTAGTCATTATATAATAGATTGACATACGGTACGTAACCAAAAAGTCCATCAATGGTCATAAATTAGTAGATTTCTTGGCTGAGCACCCCTTAGAAGAAACAACACCATTGGATTACAATATTCTGTATGAAGAAGTACTTTCCCTTCAGGAGGACCCCCAAACATTAGAAATGTACTTCAATGGTTCTTCCCAAAGATTGATAGGGAAAAGGTTGGAGGATCCCAAGCTCAACATTGTGAGGATATAATTTATACTCATATCCCCCTAAAAAGTTTTATTTCCTTACTCTTTCCTATTTTGTGAAGGGTGTAAAAATAATGAAATGGAATATTAGGCCCTCATTACAAGCTTGTAACTGACACTCCATAGGAAATATAAACACCTAAAAAATGGTGATTCAAAGATAGTCATTAAATAGGCCAATGGAGATTATTACGTTAATGTAGTGGTATTAGCCCCCTTGATGAACTATGTTCAAGATCTAAAGGTAGAATTCCCATCAGAACCAATGTTGACTTATGTCCCTTGGTCTCAAAATAATATTGCTTATGATTTGGAAAATGCAGTTATATCCTTGGCTGATTTAGACCAGGATGAAATAGTCATTATCTTTTCCCACTGCCAGATGGCCGTTCCATTTATCCAGAGAAATAAGAAGGAAATCGAAGAAATTATCCCGGTCTCTTATCCTTATAGTCACACCACCAGTTGGATGATGCCCATTACAAGTTATCTTCGAAATGGGGAACTCCCACCATATAGGGCTGAATGGGAACTATTCCAAAGACAGGAAGTCAATTTTTTCTTGTAAAATGGGGTAAACAAAGAAAAGTTTCTCTATAAACGAGGCCTTGATGGAGTTCTTATTAGGTGAATTGATAGATAAGAGACCGATGACGTCATGAATGAAATGTATGCCAGAGTTTGTTGAGTGCACTAACCAACAACTAATCTCTCTTATCAAATCCAAAATCTTGAGTATTACTGGCCCACTATGATATAGGATTGTAACATATTCCCTGATAAGTGTCATTCCTGTCAAGTTCATCCCAATTTGATACACCAATCCCTGGAGTTACTTTATGCAGCTAAGTACTTTTGGCCATTCACCACCTGTGGGGTGGATGTTGTTGGACCATATCCTCCTTCCAAAGCCTGGAAATTCAAGTTCATACTAATAGCCACCGACTTCTTTTCCAAATGGGTTGAATCCATACCCCTTAAGGATGTAGGGGTGAAAAACATTGTCAGATTTTTAAATCCCAACATCATTACTAGATTTGGTGTCCCCCATACAATCCTAATAGACAACGACACCAACTTCTACTCTATTGAGTTGGACAGGATATACAAGGAGAATGGAATTCAATCCAACCATTTTTCCTACTACCACATGGTGGCCAATGGGAAAATAGAGTCTTTTAACTAGTCTTTGTCCAACATACTCCAATAGATGGTTGATAAAGATAATAAATCATGGCCAGAGAAGATCCTACATGATTTATGAGATTACTGGACCATGACCTACACCGCCGCCTAGGCATCCCCGTACTCACTAGTATATGGGGAAGAGGCAGTTTGCCTATCGAAATCCAAGTGCCATCACTTTGTGTGTCCATTTGTGATCAAATTTAAATGGATGATCAATCCCAGATATGGTTTGATGAGTTAGAGAAGCTAGAAGAAAAATGACTTCAAACTCTACATTGTTTGGAAATCTACCAAATCTAGATTGCAGAAGCCTTCAACAAAAAGGTTTGCCTTCGATCATTCCTCAAAGGAGAAATGGTTTTAGTCCATATATCATCAATGATACCTAGGAAAATGCCCCAAAAGTATAAACCAAAGTGGGATGGACCATATGTCATATATAGGGTCTATTCCAATTTAGTGTACTCCTTGACATCAATGGAAAAACAGCTCATCACGACTCCCACAAATGTGAAATTCTTGAAGATGTACTTTACGTAGTAGTGGCCCCCCATGAAGCTGTGGTCAAAACATTAAGACCATAAATTATTAGTATTACTACCATTAATTCATTGTATGAACTCTAATAACTTAACTATGAGTCATATTCCTTTCCACATGATGTTAAACTGTAAGGAACACCTCCTTGAAACATGAAATTAAACTGTGACTTATGTCCTCGTTGTAAGATGTTTAACTACATGGCACAAGGCACCCTAATTGTGTGATGATAATCTGCATGACCTCTCATTGAACTACGTATGAATTGATTCTTGATCATGTATGATATGTATTGACACCGATATTTTGCATCCCGGCCCGACCACCACCATTAGAAAAAATTCCCCCATTAGTCCTCTACCTCCCAACGTTGGCGTGAGAAACCCTTATCAGTCCTTATTTCTCACATCAAGTATAAATCACGTGAGCTTAGGACCAGTTGTAAATATTCTCTTACATAAAAAAATTACTGGGAAATATGGTAGACCCAACACTTGGATCAAATGAAACAAAGACATTCACATCCCCCAAACCAATCTAGATCGGTACAGGGAACATTCAGAACTATGCACTGCTTGATTTCTAATCTTACAGGATACATAGTGACACCTGAATTTAGCATCCCAGACTTTCCACTATCATTGAAAACAATTCCCTCACATGTCTTTACACATTGACCAATCCAAATCGATATAGGGAACTTTCAGCACTACGTACGTCTTGATTCCTTCCCTCATAGAATACATAGTGATGCCTCGATCCTTGATCTTGGTCCATCCCAAAAAAAAATTTCCCTTTACCCATGCGTAGGACTGATGTGTATGAGGATTCCAAGAATGGTCCATGTATTATGACATTAAACTGTGAATTTCTTCAAGATTTATATAAATCCCAATTCTCGCTGTTACAAGATCCCACACAAGCCCCTCACTCATGAGAAGTCAAAATATCCTACTTCCCCCATATACATATGAGCCAGACCTATGTGGATTCTCTAGTAGTTCATAGTGTATCATGGTCTAGGTATTATTTATATTCCTAGGCACATCATTCCTGCTTGAAAAACTCCATAACATGGGAAAACTTGGATCCCAATAATCCTTCAATGCTATCTGAGACAGAAGGACAGTGTCCTATGGACACATTTGTTTGACTGTGCACGTCATGATCTAGTGGCTCTGCATATATTACCCACAAAAATGGTCATTAATTGAAGTAAAATTCTTCCCCAATAGAGTCATATCCATTTTTAGTACGCTCAATGGCTTCCAAGCCCCATGTCATTCCTCCGGATTCATGTTTCCCCCGAGACTATGGTTTACACCTTCTATCATCACTCACAACTACGGAATGCCAGAGTATCATGATTCCAATTAAGTCAAAACTATTAAATATCTTTGTGACAATATAATCTCCCTCACTACAAGATTCTAAACTGCACAGCATCATGTTTTGACCGCACGACATTAAATTGCAATTCCAAAATCATCGTTTTTGTACCGCATTAAACTACATATCAATGGTTAATCCTAATGTTACCTTAGATATCGATTTTTCTATTCCTTGGTAATGACAGGGAATCCTTGTAATCCATTGTTTCTCACATCGATCATATATCACTTGAGATTAGGGATCTTATCGAGTGATCCACCTCGACAATATGAAAAAAATAGCCCATGAATTTTGTACTAGCATCACTTCCCTAAAAGTCTTGTCACGATTCCTGTACCTAAGAGTAACCCTAGATCCAGGCCCTGAGATTTTAAATGACCATGTATCCCAAGGATGGAATGAATGCTTCACCCTATGTACAAGTCCAATCCCCATAAGGGACACCTGATTCCAGGGGTAAATTACATCCCAAAGGTCCCTAATATGTTTGGATACACTCATGATATAATAAAAACTCCATTCTCTATATGATATTGGATCTACATAAACCTCTAAGGCCATCTGAGATAGAAGGACAGTTTCCTACATACACCTTTTGTTGACTGTACACATCAAACCCTGGTTGTTCTGTATATTTTTCCCAAAAAATTGGTTTTAAATCAAAGGAAAATTCATCCCCATGAGAGTCCACTCCAATATTAGTACACCCAATGGCTTCCAAGCCTCATTCCATCCCTCCTGATTCAAGGTTCCTCAAATTCATGATTTCCATTCTCCTCCATACACACATCATAGATATATCAGAACTTGTGGACTAGATGCAGCTCAGGTCCCTTTGGATGTTTCTAATGATACCTCATCCATATGTGAGAAGTTGATCCGCATAAAAAATAAGTGTACCCCAACACATTTCTAGGTTTCCCAAATGAAGCTCATCTAAAATGGCCATTTTTGTGTTCAGGTGCACCCCATGTCAAAGGTCACATATCGTATTCATAAATTTCTCAGTCTCTTTAATCCTCAATGGCCATCAGAGATGGAAGGCCATAGTCTTGTGGACACCTTTTTTTGACTATGCACATAATGCCCTTGTGAATCTTTGTAGGTTACCCACAAAAATGAATTTCAATAAAAGAAAAATACATCCTCCAGAAAGTCTGTTCCAACTTCCATAAACTCAAATGACTTTCATGTCCTATCACACCCTAGATTTGGAAAACTCCTAGATAATGGCTTACAAACCTTCTTCTTTACAGGTTCCCATAACCTAAAAAGGACTCCTAACTGAACTTCCCATTCATCTACTCTCCCTCATGCAATTGAGAACAGCTCGGGAACAGTTTCCCACTCAAAGATCACATGAATGTACCTAGCGTTTCCAGACATCACTACCTAGTCCAGTCACCAACTAGGGCTCCTGACATTAAAATATATTCAATTCTTGGAAAATCATACCAAGTCCATCAGATATAGAAGGAAAGTGTCTTGTAAACACCTCTTCTTGACTATGCACATCATGCCCGGGTGGCTCTGCATATGTTTCACACAAAATGGATATCAATCAAAGGAAAATTCATCTCTAAGAGAGTCCTTTCCAACCATTGTACACCTAAAATTGCTCTTGAGCCTCATTCATGTCAAGAATTCACAACTTAAGGGTTAATAAAAATCACAATTCCCTTTCTAAAGGATATTAGAACATTCTTGGCTGACAGTCCCGAATTAGGTCCATACCCCATTATGTTTAGTCCAAGTTGTTCAGCCTAAAATAGCAGTAATAAATTTTATTGGTAGGAATATGAAATTCAAACAATGAAGACTCCATACTTTCCAGAGGTAAAATCTGCAAAATGAACCTCTATGTAAAATTCGAGTATCGGTTCATTAAAAACATTGATCCATAAAAAAGGTGTAAAGCTTGTTAGGTCGAAAACCCGTAGAGGCAAGCCTAAGTAAACGTCAAGTTATACCCGATAAGCCTGTGTTAAGCAGGATTAGAAATAAATAAGTGTAATAATAAAAAATACACAAAGGTTCATGGGGAATTCCATAAAACCTCAACAATAGTTTTCCTATACTCTTTGAGTCTGATGACTTAGAAAAAAATTAGAGCATAATTCGATTATTTCAATTTACTAGTTTCAATTCATGGTTTATAATTATACCTGATTGAAATGAATTTGGCATGTTGAGATGGAGAATAATCATTTAAAATCTAAATCAGTTCCATTGAGTTCATCTTAAATGGTGGAACATCCCTAATTTGGAGCCTCTCTAGAGTATCAAAAAAGTGTACAAATCATGATTTAAGATGGAACTACAACAAGACCCAGTCTTCCCTTTCCAAAAGGATAGTGAATGATTGCGGTGGGCCCTCAATAGTCTGATCCAAAAAATCTCTCTCCTCTATTTTGGCCTTGACTGTTGGATGTACCTGCTCTATAATGACTTTAAAGTTCCTCCCTTTCTTCTGAACGACTTCATAATTGACATGTGAAGAGTCAAGTTGATCCCTCAACCTTGTTGTGTGGGATTCACACTCCCACATAACTTCCTCTTGGGTGTCCACCAAATCAAGATCCTTTTTCTCCTCATTCATGAGATGATCAAACTCTTCTGAAACATCTCTGAAGGTCACCACTTGGTGATGGTATGAATTGAACTTGGCCATCTTGTCCTCTAATAAGGCAAGGTCTTCTCGGTAAATGACTATTTGGTATATGATGAGGTGTAAGTTCCAATAATAAAAACAGTCGGTACCCATCATAGTGAATATCTACGAAAAATTTTCAGTCTCTTTAGAAAAAATTTCCATAGGTGTCTCTACAGAAAGTGAACAAAGCTGGCGCCAAACCTCTTTTCTCACTACCTGGTGCCTCCCTAGGACACCAATACATTGAACCTCCTCCACCACCACATGTCTATAATCATGATTCATCACCATAGGAATGGGAAGGGACCTAAGACAGGCCACCCATGATGGGGGACTCGCTTTGACCTCATATGGTTCAATCGCTGGAGCTGGATGTGGAGTACTAGCCACAGCTTCAATGGTGATCAGTGATACTCTATTGGTGCCAGCCTCATTAAGGTTTTGGGTAGTATCCGTAGGAGAGGAATATTCTAAATCTCTCCCCATTTATATGGGTTGTACTGATGAATCCCCTCCCAAACACTTTTGATGTAGGATCGAGCGTCTTCTTACCCCAAGGGCTGGAATAGGTGGTGTATCCATTGTGGTTGTTGTAGAGATTGGATTAGAATTCATGGTTGTCGCACTATTTATAGTATAAGTAATGTGTATCATTATCATTGGGGAATGTATGGGGCTAGAAATGGTTAAAGGTTTCTACACTCACTAAATTGGTTCTTTTAGCATCCTGTTGGTGTAACAATCCACCCACATTCGTGCATAACCCAATGAATGAAAAGTAGATTATGTTGTATTGGGGATGAAAAATTCCATAGAAAAACCTTCATGCATCATCATTAGCCATAATTGGTGGACAAATAATGGATGAAACTCTTCCCTTAATAGAATTTTAAAGAGAAACACAATCTATTGAAGGCATCCAAATTTCCCAAAAAACTGGTAGGAGAGGTATGGCTCACAATTGACGACTCGATCTATACGAGTAGTGAGCATCACATTTTTAATGGTGATGAGGTATGATAATTCTTCCAAATAACCACCCCTATCACCTCTCAATGACCCATGAGGGGTAGGATACGGTGAAAATAAGAAGTGAAAATAATCTTTCAAAAACCAAACCACATCAATAATGCTCAGAGTCCTGGGAAGAATAGTAGAAATGTTGAGAAGAGTCGGATGAAAGTTAGAATGAGGAACAAGTGAAGTATGTGGGTATTCATAATAGGGGAAGTGTTTTCCATCCATCAATACAAAAATTGAAATGGTCTAATGAGACGGTGTGGGAACTACATTCCTGTGTTTTTTCCAACAATTCATGAAGCTGAGAAAGAGTGGGAAGGGCCAAATTATTGGGTTGTCCCTCTTCCAGCATGGCCGACATAATCAATGTAGAGGCCCTAACCTTGGTATATACGTCATTGTATAGTAAAATCCATTTGCTCAAAAACATGTAAAAGAAACCTTCTAGTCTAATAAAAGATGTTACATCTAGTTTAAGGTTATATAACCATGTGTTATATCTCCCTACATTAAGGGTAGGACAATATGACCCTAGAGTTTGGAGGGACTGACAAGTCAGATGAGTTCGGCTACGAAGAGCCCTTGGTTTGGTTCCATTCACCTGTATGAATAACCTTATCCACACCTCAAATGGGATGACAGAGAGAGATCCTCGAGGGGATGATAAAGTAATCCATCTACCATGACCAGTAGAATCATTTTCAATGGGGACACGTGGTCAATGCCATTCCATATAGTGACTTCCAGTAGAAATTCGTTGTACATATATCCAAGGACGGGGATTCCTCCAAGATGATGGACATTCCATAAGATAATTCCCACCTACCAATGAAATAAGTGGAAGGTGTGTGTTCTTGAACACCAGAAGCTCAGCAGCTCAGGATGAATTTTTCATATGGGGAAGACTGAAAACTGAGAAGCCTAAGATGCGTGATACAAGTCCACTGCATCCATCTAGTCAGGGGACACTAAAAAAGTTCAATGTACCCAGAATGCCTATGCCCACTCATTGGAGAAACACCCTATAGCCCGCAGAACCCACTTGGTTCTCCACCCTTTTTATGGTATTCATGGGAGATGCTAATAATGGATGGGTACTCTTGGGAGTCTAGTCTCGGGACACCATCGCGACACTAGCGGTTGCCCTGAGTCCATGTCGAGCCTCTTAGTATGAAGACTTTCTCCTGAATCAGAGTGTAAATTACTTCACCTAATGGGGAAATATTGGCATGATCATGACTTTGAAGTGCATCTAGGAGGATGAAATGGGTATCAAGGTGAGCTAATGGAAGAAGCACGTCTTCAGGGAGACCAAATCCGAAGATTGGAAACTATAGGTATAATAGATAAGCTCAGAGATTTGGAATCAATAAGTCCTTTAAGAAGCTTTCACGAGGAATGATTTGAGATCGAAGATGATATTCACTATTCCCCATAATTGTTTCCCATGTCTTCATCAATTTTATGACAGCCTTTGAAGCAGCCATTGTAGCCTGCAAAAGAAGATCTAGAAGCCGACATAAAATCAGTCCAATAGAAATTGTTGGATAAAGGCTAAGATAGAATGGCTACTCAAATTATGTCTTCATGTGGATTCGCATACTATTCCTAGAAATAGGTTAGGGTGGATAAATCTATGTACTACATGATACGTGGAAGCAACCTCACCTACGACTACGATACGTGGATGCATTTCACCGCATAGAACCATGGTACACAAACAATCCATGAGGCATTGGCCCATTGACCGTGGGTTAGCGAACAGAATGATTCACGAAATATGGCTTGCGTTCCAAGGACTTGATTAAGTTCCTATTCCATAATTTAGGATTAAATTTTAATTTTGGATTATTAGTTCTTAAAGTGCATTTCACTAGATCAATCGTAGTATGAAGACATGGTAGCTGCGTAGTGTCCTCCTACGTGGATGCCAAATTTTGATTTTATCATTCCCTAAGGTTGTTCGGGAATCCTAAATTCGGTACGTGGATAGAGAAATGGCAGAATGTTTGGTTTGTGAAACGTAAAAAGATGTCCGCGAATGATATTTTTATAAGTATTATTCTACCTAAAAGAAGAGGAAGTCAGGAAAAATCTAGAGTACTTTTCTCCTTGAGTAACGGTAAAAGAAAAATGACCTGGGCCCCTATATATATGTGTGTGGTCCCCATCCATTTGACCATGAACCATTTCAGTTCAGGATGGGTTCTACATCAGAATAGTCCCCTTTCTGTTCCAAATGGACCCCATTCTGATTGGGGGAATTTGTAGTGTCTGGAAAATTCCACCAAGGGACGAAAATACCCCAAAAATTAATTTTTATAAGGAAACATGTACTCATCCATGCCTATAAAGGTGAATGGACTCATGTTGAATAGAAAATTATAGAATAAAGATGGGTGAATTAAACTTTTCAAGGATTTCCATGTGGCCCCCATACCATCATCGAGAAAGGTTTGTGGAATTCCGAGATGATGAACCTATTGGTATCCAAAATGACTCATGAAAAAAATGGGTGACATTCCAAATCCCCACGGGGTTAATAAAAACTTCTTCTAAAGGATAATGATGTCAAACAGGTCAAAAAAAAAGAAATAGTGATCTTGATAGGAAACAATCTCTAAAAAAAGGATGGGTGACGATCCTCATGAGAAAATTTTTGCACCACCTGAGATGTGCCACATGAGAGGCAGAACAGAGTCCTAATTTAAGGTTTTTTTCATCCAAAAGATATCATTGGGTTATTCCTCCCATCTAAAAGGAAGGTCAGATTGTTCCTCCTAGAAAAATTTTAGGTTGGTCATGACTTCATCCGAAGTTATGGGTTATACCAATAGGTGTGAAAAAGGTACATCTATATTTGTACATAATTGGGTTGTCACTCCCTATCAAAAGTGAGGATATAGTGCATACCAATATCCTTTAGGAGTAAAGGATATTGAAGAGAGTATTATGATCATGGTGATCTAAACCTCTATAAAATCACATATGTTTTATGTTTTCTTAGCACATCCTATTTTAACACTATTATATAACTCTGATAAATTATAATTTTATTAATAAATCAAAAAGGACTTTTCACTCACCCCCTCTAGTCATTACAGCCATACCAAGGGACCTAAAAATTGGTGTTAGGGAATGATTCCTTTCTAAGGATTTGTTTTTAATTTTTTTATTGTATATTTCTATACTAACCATTATACTATATCTAAAATCCTATGGAAAAATCCACATATTTATTATCGATAATCAGGATTTTGAGAGGTTGAATCCAATCGGACCACCTCACTTCAATTGTAGTGACTATGTCTACTAGAAACAATGAATCGAGTTATTTATTAAGAATATATTTCTAGATTATTGGGATATATTTTCAAAACCATATAAATTTATTGATGTTTATTTAGAAACTCTTACTTATAATGATGATTCATTTTTTTTATAAAGCTATAAATTACTTGTAATTCTCTTTTTGTAGAAATATAAATAGAAATATTTCATCCAATAAAGCTGCTTCTAACATTTTTAAGACTTTAAAAGTCACTCATCATGGAACAAAAAATTTGAAAAGAACTAAGCCAGGTATTCATACACCAAAATTGTCACTATCATGGTTTCTCTCAGAGATAACATATAGAATGAATCTCTCATAGAAAGACTACTTTGACCTCTATCTACGAGATGGAATTCAAAGAAAGTTTTTATTCGTGAAATTTAAAATTTACTAAATATTATATGGATGTGTTGATAGGATCACTTCTTTAATATGAGCTAGAAATGAAAAATGAAATTATTGACGACCAAGGTAATGAAAAGTTATATCATTTAAATCAATTATAAATGTTTTTCCTAATTACTCTGATTATATGTTTCAACAAAGTGAGAAGGATGAAATTGAAAATTTCACCAAAAGTGTTTAAAATTACATGAATGGTAAAATATCCATTATGTAGCATCCTAGAATATATTTTCAAAAGCATGATAGAGAGGGTAGTAAAATAGATAAGACCAGTGAATATGATTCTTCGTATTTAATTTTCTATGAGTGCAAGAAAAAGGGCACATAAAATTATACTATCCCAAATTAAAATAAGAATAAAGGGATAAGAAATAAAAGAGGGAAGAAAATAAAGGATTATCATGTAGAATGGAGTTGTACAAAATATTTAGACACGAGTGATGTTGGTTATGAAATGAAAAAGAATCTATAAATATTTTTTGGATGGACACTACTATAAAATAGGTACACATGGACTATAATTATAATTCTGGTTATGAACTAATATTGGAATTGAAGTTAAAGAATTGAATTATCAAAATGAAAATTTTCAAAGTTACAAATTAAGAATGGATTGAATATACAATGAACTGCAAAGAGAAAATAATAAGATTAAAGAAGAACATAGAAACTTAATGATTGTTTCTTAAGAAATATTTAACAAAAAAAGGTTGTATATGTTTAATTGTTAAAATTTAAAGATAAGAAAATTCGAATGAAATATTTTGTGTCAAAAAACTGATGAGTTTGAAAATAAAAGACTCACATCAGTTTGTGATGATTTATATAAAATTGAAAAGGAATAAAATAATCTTATACATGAAAATAATCAACTAAAAAATTATGAATCATGTTCAAATAAAAAAGTTGTGTGATGACCTGGAGGTTATTTACAATGGGAATGAAAACATTAAAAATGAAATTATTGGTTTAATGGATTATATATATGAAATTGTTTGAGGCTAATATAAATTTGATAAAATAATGTCTATGAACAAACCCAAATATGATAAAAGGTGTTGTGACTATAATACTTAGGTTCCTAAAATGTATAAAACAAATTTTATAATGGCATGAAAAGAAGTATTTAAAATGTTACCTTATTTAAATGTATCATTAAAAGGTATTATGAAAACGAGTTACCTTTAAATTATACTCAGTATTTAATCTATACTAAGACTTTCATTTTAAAAAAATTTCCATCAAAATTACCCTATAATAAATTTCTCACATTTTTATGGGTACTGAAATATTTTTCTACTATTCTAGTTGGACTCAAATTACTTTCAAAACCAAAACATCAATCTAGTATTTTTTTGGGGAAACCTTCCTGAAGAGTTCCAAGGTCACATGGTACGTGTATAGTGGGTGCACAGGGCACATGACTAGTGAAGTTTCAATCTTATTATCTTTTAAATATTATAATGATGGTGTTATCACATTTGATGAAAACCTTGAAGGTGTGGTTATCGGTTTTGGAGAACTAGGTATATTAACATCTATTATAATTTATAAATTATTTTTTATAGAAGGATTAAATCATAACTTAATTTTCATATCGTAACTTTGTGATGATGGAATGTATGTAAAATTTTAATATAATAAATTTTTTATTTATAAATATAATAACGTTTTATTTTATACTAATATAATATATATATATATATATATTATTGAATTTTTAGAACTAACCCAGCCAAATGAAAAATGATTAAATATTGTAGATACAGATCGCATTATGCGGCTCAGAATGTCGGGACATGTTCAACCTCGACAGTTGAACAAGATGACCAAACATGAAGAGGTTCTGGAACATCCAAATATCAAGTAATATAAGTATTATGTATTTGATTCTTTTTTAAATGGTAAATATCACAAAGAATAATTTAGATCATTAAATATGGTTAATACTACTAAAAACTTTTAACTGGAATATATTGGTCTTTTTTACCCATGGGAACTGCTAGTTTATGTTCTAAAAGATTTTTTTATATTAAATGATTATGGTATATTTATTTTGACTATTTTCTTATCTCATAAAAGTTAAACTTAAAAAAAATTATTACTTTCTGTAAGAAAATAAAAAATCCAAATAATTACATAATTTATCCTATTAGAAGTGATAAAGGAGGAGAGTTTGTAAACTATAAATTTGAATAAATCTTTGAAACTAATTGATATTTTCATAATTTTTTCATCCCTAGAGAATGAAAAAATAATGGTGTTGTAGAGTGGGAAAATGGAACTATTCAAGAAATGGAAATAAAAATGCGTAATGAACTCAACCTTCCAAAAAAAATTAGGATGAATATATTAATACTACTTGCAATATCTTTAATATAGTTTAAATTAGGCCCTTATTGATGAAAAATCCCTAGGGACTTTTTAAAACTAAAATACCAAAATTTGGTTATTATAAATTTTTTGGATGTATTTTCTATATTATAAATCCTAAAGATAATATAGATAAGTTTGATTCAGAAACCGATGGAGAACTCTTTTTGGGATACTCTAATAATAGTACGATTATAGGGTATAATGTAAAAGAACTATGAAAATGGAATAATTTTTATGTGTTGAATACATTAAGAATATTGATAAATAGAATACTAACTCTTTTCATAATGCTGAAGATATTAAATAATTTAACTTTGGTGAAGATGAACCTGAAAGTAATGATGCATTAGTTGAGGGGCAACATATCTCTTCTCAATCTAATCTTTTAATTTGTAATACTAAAATATACCATTATTTGGAAAATTTTATAGTAAATTTTGAATCTGGAATTGTAATTTGAAATTTTGGTTTATATTTATATTCAAATTATACCTTTATATGTCACGACTCGTCCCCTGGGGCCCGTATCATGATAACCCCAAGCTCGCCTTCCATAGGCCAGGGGCTGGCGACTAGCACAAAGGTGTAAATCCCTAAACTAGGAAGGAATTGCATTTATAAGTGTAAGGAAAAACATTAGAGTATACAACTAGATGCGAAACACTAAGTAAACTGTATACAAAAGTAGTGTTGGAATGTAAAAGGGGTCGGAAATACAAGATCATTAGGAAAGTGCAAGTACAACTAAAATAAAGTACAACTGAAATAAAGTACAACTGAAGTAAATTAAAGTAGGTATTGGGTCGTCCTATCGGTTTCCTACCTGAAGGGTAGGTACAGATGGTCTCTCCATCACTCCACGACCATCTGTCTCCTCTGTGTACCATCATGTCGTGTCGTCCACCTCTGGGTACCATCCAATCCTACTAATCTCTGCCTCAGTCAGCATTGTACGTCATCTTCATCCAACACAACAAGGTGAGTGCATTTCCCGTGCAGGGGTGAGTATAATGATACACATTAGGGACCCCAAGACCCACAAGGTCTCAAAAAATCCAAAAAGAATAATCCATAAAATATGAAATCGACAGATAACCCTACATAGGTATATTCCCATACATATACCTAAGTTATCAAGTAATCCAACTCATTCACAAGGAAACACAAGAGTTCTTGACACAACTCATACAGGTATACAACCTTTGTAGAGTGATAGAGATGATCAGATGTAGTCACTGATTCATCTAATCTATCGGACCCACATAGGATCCAGGACCAGCAGTTGGAACTATTAGACCCACATATGATCTAGGAACATTAGTTAGAGCTGTCGGACCCACACAGGATCTCGGAATAGAAGTCAGAACTATTGGACCCAGATAGTATCCAGGAACAGTCTTTAGAACTGTCGGACCCACACAGGATCCAGGAACAGCCGTCAGAGCGCAGCTAGCCGCAGGGTTTCCACAAAGTACGCTTGATTCTGAGAGGGTCTGCTCCTCAAGCCAAGTGTCGATACATCATCTACCACATCGTCCCAATTTTATGTATTTTTAAGGTCCGCCTCATCATAGGGGTATCAACGCGATAGACGGCGCGTCAATCGGACATCCGGTCCGTGAGTTATTGGCATTACTGTTCTGGGGGCCTGGTAGGATTTGGGTTCAATCCAACTAGACCGTTCCCCAACTTTGTCCAAACCTCAATTGGGGGGTTCAAAAAGAACTATCTTGCTCCAACCCATCCATCGCCAAAGGCTCTTCGTCGACCGAACACCAATAGCCCATGTTATAGGTGAAAAGGGTGATTTCAGGTCAAACAGGTCTGGACTGGGTCTTGCAGCCCACGTGGCCTGGCTGCAGGCCCACGCGGGGTCCGACCCAGTGGCCCGGCGGCCCACGTGGCATGGCTGGCTAGTAGCTGGCGGTGCCATGTGGGGCCCTCCCCAACTGTGTGGGTGGGGGGTTCCGTGCCCCCTATCTCTCGAATGAAACCGGCACTAGGTGTCGGTTCGGTAATCTACGAGACTCGGGAGGGTCCCACCTTGTCCGGCTTGCTGAGTGGCCGGCTAGTTTACTACACCAGCAGCCAGCCCAACCGACTGCTTTTTCTCCACTGACACGCCCCAGGGGCCGCGAATTCTTCCTCCACATGGCGCGACCACGCCGCACCCCTCCTATGGCCTGACGGCCGCCCATGTGTACAACAACAGCCTCTTCATTTGATTGGTGCAACAGCTTCACACCCTTCTAGAGACTGATCGGCCCTGCGCCGCATGTTTCTTCACAGTCAGCTGGATGCCGGCCGTTGTTGCTCTGCTGCGACCCACCAGCCACGGTCCCCTCCTCTGGTGGTGCTGTTGCGCCCCCACCCACATCATCCAACAAAGAGAAATGGAGGGTGGTGGGTCGGGCCGAGTTCGTGTGGGCCGAACCCTCCGTGTTATGATGATAACAATTGGAAAATAACAAACCATGTTTGAACAAGATATAACGGGAAAAAATTTTATTCAAATCCCCTACATCGTATTGTTTTTCGTTGATGATGACGTGAAAAGGTGGACATCGATTCATTGACTTCAAAAATGAAGAATCTGAGGATGGTGCCATCAGCATTCTTCAAGGACGGCACTCCCTCCTTTTTTCCAGTTGAAGAAGGAAAATGTTGTTTGTCATTCTCCAGTGAGCATTCCTCATTGGAGAGTTCTTTCTTCCTTGGAATTCTATCTCCAAGATCTCCTCAATTCTCCCTTCCAACAAAAGAATGATGCCAACCTAAATAAAATAATATATTGTCTATTATTTTAATTGTTGGCATGAATTAAAAATGTGGTGTTTAATTAAATGAGATAACTCGCATAATTAATTGGGTGGAGTTGTCTCAATTATTTAGTGGTGAAGGTCATGAGTTTTCTCCTCTTTAGTGGGAGTTAAAGGGCTTAAAAAGCTCGGTTGGTCCCCACAAAAATTTATCCTCCCATGGGAGGTTATGTTTGGGTGGGTCCCACCACTATAACCTCTCATGGGAGGTTAAGGTGTGGTGGCTCCCACCCCCAACCTCCACTTCGAGGTTTTAACCACCAAATAAAAATAAGCTACACATTTTTTTATTTAATTTATTATTTAAAACCCCAAAACTAATTTCCATTCTCGACCAACTTCCATCGAGGCGAAAGCCTTCTTAGGAAAATATTAGCTTTGTGAGTTCAATGGTGCCATCAGATTTCAATTCGGAGAATCGGTTCAAAAGTTCAAAAATCCCGCTCGTACGTTTATTGAACGTACCTGAACAAAACTTCAAAAATTGATTCCAGGCACACCGGGCCTCGGAATCAAGCACCTTAAATTTTTGTGGACTTGTAAATATCTCATGTATTTAAGAAAAAAATTCACTACTGGAAAACGGGGCTATACCCACGGTTTTGTACAAAACCGTGGGTATAGGGGTAAAATGGTGACCTATACCCACGGTTTCATAAAACCGTGGGTATAGATCACCTATACCCACGGTTTTGCACAAAACCGTGGGTATAGATAATTTTTGAAGACCTATACCCACGGTTTTACAAAACCGTGGGTATAGGTGTTTTTTTTAAGGTGTATACCCACGGTTTTGGCCAAACCGTGGGGGTAGAGTTTTCCAGAAGACCTATACCCACGGTTCCTCAAAACCGTGGGTATTGGGGTTTATTTTTTTCAAGACCTATACCCACGGTTTTCAGAACCGTGGGTATATCTTTCCCGCCATTAGGCGGGGATAAAAATTACGCGGGACAATGGGAAAAAATTGGCGGGAACATGATTTTTATTAATATAAATACAAATATAAAATTATATGTTTAAATGACAGTAATATTTCGCAGCTGAGTCGGTCCCTTCGTTCGGCGCTTTGAAGCGATTCTTCCTGAAGCCCGGGTTCGATTCCCGCCGGCTTTTAATTTTCATAATAGAACTAATATTAATATACATAGAAAGATGTATAAATATAATACCGAATTAAAAGATAGCTTGATTGGTCGTTTCAGCGGTGCGGTCGGGGATATCTAGTTAAGTGCGGGTTTGATTCCTGCTGGCATCTTTTTTAAATTAAATAGTCATTGTTAATATATATATATATGATGATATGTTTATAATTAATGTATATGAAATGTAGCTCAGTTGGTTCTATGTAGCGGCGTGTTTAAGGATTTCCCGTCCAGCGCGGGTTCGATCCTCCCCGACTGCATTTTTAAATTATATAATCTATATTAATATATATACGCTAATATATGTATAAATAATGTATTTAATTGATGGCTCGTGTGGTAAGTGCGTGTTGCGAATTCGCGTGTTGCTGTGCGAGGTCTGGGTTCGATTCCCAGCAGATTCGATTTTTTGAAAATTAAATCCCCACGGTGCTCAAACCGTGGGGTCACTGCATTGCCAGCGTGGCCACCCACTTTCCACGCTTCCACAAACCTATCCCTACGGTTTCTACAAACCGTGGGTATAGGGTGACCCCCCTATCTCGACGCCGTTCCAGCATGCGGTTCGCAAAACCGTGGGTATAGCCTATACCCACGGTTTTGGGGGCTATACCCACGGTTTTGAACCGTGGGTATAGCCCGTTTTTCCAGTAGTGATTCCCACAGAATTTTCGGGTCTTTACCTTTTCCCCACTTCAGGGATTTATGTCCCCGTAAGCTAGAACTCGAACTATGGGAACAAATGAGGATACTCATCACGCATCTGAGCCTCCCGCCCCTATGTGCTCTCTTGGAGGTTCCCATACTTCCAAAAAACACGAAACAGAGGTATATACCATCTACGTAGGACCCACTCCTATCGATCCTCAATCCCCACTGGAACCTCCGTAAAAGTCACCCAATGGTCGACATCCAACTCTCCATGTTCGTTGATGTGACAAGGGTCGTGCACGTATCTTCTCAGCTGAGATACGTGGAAGACGTCATGCACCTAGTGAAACTAAGGTGGAAGATCTAGGCAGTAATCCACATCGTCTACTCTACTAAGGACCTAGAAAGATCCGATGAATCTCAGAGATAACTTTTCGGCTTGGAAAAATCTCCACAGACCTCATCGAGGTGAGATCTATAAAAAGACGCGGTATCCATCCTCGAACTCTAGTGGTCTTTGCCTCCTGAAAGCATACGACTTCTGCCTACTTTGTGAAGAATTCATCCACTCCTGGATGATCTGCACATTCTTCGTAGTATGTTGTACCATCTCATGTCCCACTAGTGTTGTCTCCCTTGGATCTTTCCAGCCCAAGGGTGATCTGCAAGATCACCCGTACAATGCCTAGAAAGGTTCTATCCTAATGGTGGAGTGATAGCTATTGTATTAAGCAAACTCCAACGATGGTAAGTGATCCTCCCAGCTATGAATGATGTTGAGGAAACATGAACGGAGAATGTCCTCGAGGGTTTTAATGGTCGCTTGGTCTGACCATCCGTCATAGGATGGAAGGCGGTGCTCAAGTGAATCTATGTCCCGAAAGCTTCATGCAACCCCTTCTATTGCCGAGAAGTAAATCGTTAGTCTTGTTCGATGACAATATAGGAAGGTACTCCATGTAGTCGCGCAATCTCCTGCACATAGAGGTATCCCAAGCTCTCTACTGAACCCTTCTCTATGATCAGAAATAAGTGGGCTGACTTGGTGAGTCGGTCGATGATCACCCAAGTAAAGTCGTGAACCTTGGATGTACATGAAAGACCCATTACGAAGTCCATGGATATCCCATCCCACTTCCACTTTGGGACCTCTAAAGGATGAACCAATCCTGCTAGTACCTGGTGCTCTGCCTTCACTTACGGACAAGTGAGGCATCGAGAGACAACTTCGCTACTACCTTCTTCATACCTGGACACTAGTGTTGTCGTCGAAGGTCGGGGTACATCCTCACCACTCGTGGATTTACCATTAGAGGCGATGTGTTGAACTCCCTCAACACTTCCTTGTGAAGTGCCATTGGTAAAAAGGTACGTCCTCAGTAAGGGATGACATGCTCCCCACCTTCAAAAAATCCATTAGGTGCCTTCCCCATGGTTAACCTAACACGTCGTGTATCGTAGTTATTGTCCCCATTCTGCACTTCCCAAACTCGCTAAAGAAGTGGAGGAATGACTGTAAGAGATTGTTGATAGGCTTCTCTATCCCTATCCACAAAGGATATCTGTAAGGTGGCCAGATGTTCTGTCACCTCTTCTAGCAGTTGTATACCAGATCTCCTTCTATGTGCATCCGTAACAACATTCCCCTTCCAAGGAGTATAGACTATCTCTAAGTAATGGTCCTGGAGGAACTCAAGACTACATCACTGTCTCAGGTTCAGGTCCATCTGAGAGAATATATACTTGAGACTCTTATGATTAGAGTATATGGTCAAACGTTAACCCATCAGATAGTGTCGCCACATCTTCATGGTGAATACCATTCTTGCTAACTCCAGGTCATGGGTAGCATAGTTATGCTCATGCTGCCTCAGCTACTGAGAACCATACGCGATCACAACTTTATCTTACATCAAGACACACCCTAGTCTGGTCCTTGATGTGCCACATTAAACTATGTACCCAATGCATTCCTCTGGAAGCCGCATGATGGGGG
Source organism: Viscum album (assembly GCA_963277665.1). NCBI lineage: Eukaryota > Viridiplantae > Streptophyta > Magnoliopsida > Santalales > Viscaceae > Viscum > Viscum album. The sequence continues at coordinate 139,884,931 of OY728131.1, forward strand.
CACTAGTCAGCCTCTTCCTCAGCTCCAGAAAGCTCTATTGGCATCTCTCCAACCACACGAAGGGTTTCCCCTTCTTCGTCAAGGATGATAGTGGTTCTGCAACTCTGGAGAAGTTTGGTACGAACCTCCAATATTATCCATCCAAACCCATGAAACTTTGTACCTCCATCACACTCATGGGTGGCTCTCAAGAAAGTACCACCTCAATCTTCACTGGATCCACTACACCTCCAGCCTCCGAGATGACATGTCCGAAGAAGAGAACCTCTTGAATACAAAACTGGCACTTCGAGAGCTGACCATAGAACCAGCACTCTCGGAGTGTTTCCAGTACTACCTAAAAATGGTAGGCATGCTCCTCTTCGGTAGTCGAGTAGATCATAATGTCATCGATGAGGACTACAACAAAGAAATCGAGGTAAGGCGGGAAGATCCAGATCATGAGACTCATGAAAACATATAGAGTGGTGGTTATGCCGAAGGGCAAAACCAAGAACTCATAGTGGCCATAATGACACATGCATGCCGTCTTCTGCACATCCTCATCTCGACCTCTGAGATGGTGATATCTTGATCTGAGTTCTATCTTCGAGAACCACCGTGCTCCCTTCAGCTGGTCAACGAGGACGTCAATCCTTGGTAGTGGGTACTTGTTCTTTACGTTCACCTGGTTCAGGCAACGGTAGTCGACACAGAGCCTCAAGATCCCATCCACCTTCTTGGCGAACAGAATCGTGGCTGCCCAGGGGGAAACACTGGGCCAGATGAATCCCTTCCCTTGCAAGTCCCCCAGCTGTACCCACAGCTCACAAAGGTCATAAGGATCCATCCGATATGATAGAGTAGATATTGGTGTCATCCTGGGGTACAGGTAAATGTATAAGTCCACCTCTCGGTGAGGAGGTACTCCTGGAACATCGTCAGGGAAAACATATGCGTACAAGTTCACCACTACAGGATAGCTCGGACTGTCCCCATCAACTGCTACAAGGGTTGAGCAGGCCAACTGATGAGTGATCGGCTATACCCTCCTCCGAGTAAGTCCATAATGTGATCCAAATCTTCCCTTCTCACTGGTAAAGGTCATCCTGGTCCCATCCGTGCGGACACACTGTACTTTGCGCCTAATACAGTCAATCTGAGAATGGAATATAGATAACCATCCCATACCCAAGATGATGTCGTAAGGACTCAACGCCGATATGAGGAGATCCAATCCGAAGATCTCTCCTCCTAGATTAATCTCACACTACCGGAACCCATGCTTAATCATCGTGTCTGCTTCCGTAGGAGTTTATAGCTGTAAGGATCGAGCCAACTGCTCCGTCGGAATTACGATCTCTGAATGATGGTAGAGGAAATGAAAGAGTGATTGTCACATGTGTCTATAAGAACTACAACTATTTTTTTGTAGAAACATATTATACCTCTAATCATTTCCGAGCACCGTGGTCGTATGCCTCAGCTTCCTAGATCTGAGCTCTCCCATGTCCACCTGCTCCCGACGATCGGGATGGACCTTCTGGTGGTGGTGGCAGCAGCACCTCGAAACGTCTCCAACCTCCAGCTCCATGACCAGCTCCTCTGACACATCCGCCTGATCCCTGCGGACCGCCTTGATCGAATCTCTACCTCTACCTAGGAAGTCCCTCAACAGTATGTTGATCATCAGTACGGTGGTTCAGACAGTCACAGGCCATGTGACCCTCCCCACCACATGTGAAAAACTTCATGTTCCTTACATGAATGGCTCTCTCTCGTGTGCCCCACGCAACCGAAACCGTGTCCTAAGGTCACCCACCGGATGGTCTGGTCCGCCTGGAACTCTATGACATTTTTCTCCTGCCTATTGGTGAAAACTCCACTACATGATGCCTGGTGGTGGGTCTCTCTGTTGGTGACTGCTCAGCAAGGAAAATCTCCACTAGGAGGGCTCTCTCTAACACCCCCACATGCGTCGGGATGCTGAGTGAGATCATCGACGCTCTGATCTCCCATCTAAGCCCCTGCTCGATGGTCTGGCCCCTAAAGAATGGGTCTCGCACCATATCTGTGGAGTAACGCAAGAGGTCGGTGACCCTCGCTGAGTATTGTGCCACTGTCATGCTACCCTGATGTAGATGAATTAGCTCATGGATCTGCACCATACGAGGGGTGGCTGGGACAAACTCTTCTCGAAAAAGGCTCTCGAATTCAGCCCACAATAGTGTCGCCTTGTCATGAACCTGGATCATCAGGCTCTACCATCAGCCTTTTGCTGCCTGATGAATAATTGTGGTGAGGATCACCAAGAAGTCTGCTGGTGTCCCTACTAGGCTGAAGACTCTCACCACAGCCTCCATCCAATCCTCAGCCACGTGTGGGTTTGTCTCTCCCCTGATCCTAGGTGGCCTCTAGTTCTAGAACTCATGAAATGCGCTCAATCAGTGTGCATCGTCTACTGCTGGGGCTGGTGGAATCGGTGGCCCAACGGGAAGTGGTACCACTGGTGCCTCCGCTCTAATGGGGCCCTGCACCAAGGCCTCATCACTCGGTGGGTTGCCATCTCGTACAACTCTTGGAACCCTGGGTAGATGTCTACGCAGAGGCATCCTGAAAAGAAACCGGTGTGCCACAGTCAATAAGTTATACCTGGTGAGCTGACTCCAAGAGATCACAAAGTAAACTATTGAAACACACATGCAGTTAGTGTTTTCGTGCACTGAGTTGGAAATCAGTAGTCAGGGCCCTGGTGTATGGATACGTCGGCTACTCGCACCAACACTAGACTCCCTAAACTAAAAAACACACCTAGTACCCTTAACACTATTGATTCATATAAAATAAAGATCAGACTCCTAAGTTCTGTGGTAGAACTGACACCTCTGATACCGATTTGTCACGACCTGTCCCTCGGGGCCCGTATCATGACTACCTCAAGCCAAACATCCATAGGGCTAGGGCTGGAGACTAGACCCAAAGGTGTAAATCCATAAACTGGGAAGGCATTGCCTTTATAATCGAAAACAAACACATCAGAGTACACAACTGGAAGCTAAAAACTTAGTAATATGTACACAAAAGAAGTGTTGGAAAGTAAAAGGGGTCGGAAATACATGTCCAATAGGAAAGTACATGTACATCTAAAAGAAAGTACATCTAAAATAAAATAAACCAGCTACGGGGTCATCCTCTAGGGTTCCTACATGAAGGGTAGGTACAGATGGCCTCCTCGGCACTCCATGACCGTCTGTCTCCTCCGTGTACCATCTCATTGTGGGGTCCACCTCCAGGTACCGTTAATTCCTACTACTCTCTGCCTCAGTCAGTGCTCTCCATCGTATGCAACCAACACAATGATGTGGGGGCATAGCCCGTGCAGGGGTGAGTATAACGATACTCAGTAGAGACCCCAAGACCCTCAATGTCTCACTAAATCCAACAAGAATAACCCACAAAATATGAACTCAATAGATAACCCCACTTAGGTATGTTCCCATACATATACCTAAGTTTTCATGTAATCCATCTAATTCATGAGGAAACACAAGAGTTGATGACTCAGCTCACACATGTATACAACGTGTTTAGAGTGATAGAGATGATTAGATGTAGTCACTGATTCATCTATGCTATCAGACCCACATAGAATCCAGGACTAGCAGTTGGAACTGTTGGACCCACACAGGATCCAGGAACAGTAGTTGGAGATGCCAAACCCACGTAGGATACAGGACCAGCTAAGATGTCGGACCCATGCAGGATCTAGGAACATCTATTCTACCAGACCCACGCAGGACCCAAGAAGAGTAGTCGGAATGGTCAGACCCACACAGGATCCAGGAACAATCGTTAGAGCGCAGCCAGCCGCAGGGTTTCTACATAGTACGCTTGATTCTGGGAGGGTCTTCTCCCCAAGACAAGTGTTGATACATCAACCGCCATGTCATCCTAAGATGATGTATACTAAATATTTGTCTCATCATAGGGGTCTCAACGTGACAGAAGGTGTGTCAATCGGACACCTGGTCTGTGATTTATTGGCATTACCCTTCTGAGGGACCAGTTGGATTTGGATTCAGTCAAAACTAAACATTCCCTAACATTGTCCAAACCCCAAGTTGGGTATGCCAAAAGAACCTTCTTACTCCATGATTTCCATCTCCACAGTCGGTTCGTTGATCGGACACCCATAGCCCATGTTATGGGCGAAATGGGTGATTTTGTGTCAAACGGGTCTAGACTGGGGTATGAACCGGTCCATGGGTCTGACCTGGTCCGCAGGTCCAACCCAGTCTGCGGGTCTGGACCAGTTCGAGGGGGCGGCCTGGCCTGCGCTGGGTCCGGCCCGGAAGCACACGTGGCCTCCCTGGCGGCCCGCGTGGCCTGGATGGTGGCACCGTACAGGGCCCACATTAGCCACATAAGGGGGGGGGGGGGGTGTCGCGCCCCCTATCTTCCAAACAGAACCGGTGCTAGGTTCTGGTTCGGGAATCCGTGGGACCCGAGAGGGTCCCGCCTTGTATGGCTGGCCGAGCGGCCAGCTGGTTTGCTCTGCCGGCGACCGGACCAACCGACTGCTTTTGATCCACCAATGTGGCCAGGGGGCCAAGGATTCTTCCTCCGCACGGCGCAATGGCGCCACCCTCCTCTGGTGGCCTAACGGCCACTTGTGTGTCCTGCCACGACTAGGGGATGATGCCTCTTCCTTTTCCTGGTGTGATGGTGCCACACCCTTCCGGTGACCCGGCGGCCCTACGCAGACGGTTTCTTCACAACCATACCAACACCGGCTATCATTGCTCCACTGCGGCCTGTCAGTCATGGTCTGCTCCTCTAGCAGTGTCATTGTGCCATCGCCCTCATCAACAAGCGAAGATAAATGGAGGGGGGGGGGGTTGGGCCATGTTCTTATGGCTTGCACCCTCCACATTACGATAATAACAATTGGAAAATACCAAGCCATGTTTGAACAAGATAGAACAGGAAAAAAATTAATTCAAATCCCCTACCTCGTATCGTTGTTATTTGACATTTTCCGGGAAAGGAGGACATCAATTCGTTGACGTCAAAAATGAAGAAGTCGAGGATGGTTTTGTCGGCATTCTTCCAGGACGGAAGTCCCTCTATTGTTCCAGTTGAAGAAGGAAAAAGGTTTCTGTCATTCTTCAGTGGTTGTTCCTCATTGGAGAGTTCATTCTTCGTTGGAGTTCTATCTCAAAGAGCTTCTCAATTCTCCCATCCAGTAAAATAATGATGCCAACCCAAATGAAATAATAGATTATATATTATTTTAATTTTTGGCATGAATTAAAACATTGGTGTTTAATTAAATGAGATAACTCACTTAATTAATTTGGTGGATTCGGCTCAATTAATTAGCAGGGTGGGTCAAGAGTTTTCTCTTCTTTAATGGGAGTTAAAGGGGATAAAAAGATTGGGTGGTCCCCAGAAAAATTTATCCTCCTAAGGGATGTTGGGTACGGGTGTGCCCCAATACCATAACCTCTCATGGGAGGTTAAGGTTTTGGTGGCCCTCACCCCCAACCTCTACTTGGTTGTTTTATCCATCAAATAAAAATAATCTACTCACATTATTTTTATTTAATTTATTTTTAAAAGCCCAAAACGAACTTTCATTCTCGACCAACTGCCGTTGAGGTGAAAGTCTTTTTAAGATAATATTGGCGCTGTGATTTCAATGGTGCCCCGAGATTTTAATTCCATGCACCGGTTCTAATGTTATAAAATCCCTTTTGAACGTTTAGTGAACATACCGGAAGAAAACTTCAGAAATTGATTCCGGGCACACCGGGCCTCGGAATCAATGGCCGTAAATTTTCACAGACTCGTAAAAATCTCATGTATTTATGAAAAAAAATTCACATAATTTTAAGGACATTACATTATAACTGATTTTTTTCTTGTAAATATTAAATATTCATTGAAATATTCTAATTTTTTTAATGCTATGTATGATGAACATGACTAATTTGATAAAAATAATGTATAAAATCTTGTTGAGTTACCTAAAGATACAATTTCCATGTGAACAAAATAGATTTTTTTAAATAAATTGGATGAATATTGTAATATAGTTAGAAATAAGGCATGATTAGTTTCCCAATGATATCATAAAGAAGAATTTATTGATTTTGAGGATTCATTTTCATCATTTAAGAGATTAGAATCCATTCATATTTTATTATCTTTTTCAAGATTTGAAAAAATTAAACTTTTTTAAATGGATGAAAAATGTTCATTTTTAAATGGTGTAGTTTATGAAGAGGGTTATGTTAAAAAAACTTCCTGGTTTCAAAAATAAGTAATTTAAAAAAAATGTTTTCAAACTATATAAATATCCTTATGGACATAAGAATGTTCCTTGAGCTTGGTATGAAAGTATTTCTCAATTTTTAATTCAAAATGGTTTTATTAAAGGTATGTTTGATCCAACTATATTCATAAAAAAGGGATCAAATGATATACTATTAATGAAGATTTATATTGATGACATTCTGTAAATGATAAACTAATTAATGAGTTTTCAAATTTTTTGACAACCGAATTCGATATGATTATAATGGGGGAATTAAAAAAATATTGGTTTGTGAATTGATCAATAGAAATATGGAATCTTCTTAAATTAATACACGTATGCCAAATAATTTTTTAAAAAGTTTTTACTTGACTCTTGTAAAACTATGAGAACCCCAATGAGCGCAAAAACTAAATTAGATGCAGATGAATCTAAAATATGCTCTCTGATAAAATCTATAGAGGCATGATTGGAAGTATTTTATATTTTACAACCATAAGGAAAAATATTATGTTTGTTGTTTTTATGTGTTCTAAATATCAATATAACCCCAAATAGTCGTCTTAATGCTTTTAAAAGGGTGATCAGTCATATAAAAGGTAGTTTAAGTACTCTACTATTTTATTCTAATGAAAATTGTTTTGAATTTATATCTTAAATAGATTTTCACTTTGGGGGTTGTAGAATTGATAGAAAAAGAACTTCATGTATGTCTCACTTTTTAGGAAAAGTTTAATTTTAGGGATCTCTAAGAAACAACTATCAGCAGCACTGTCGATAGTTGTGGCTGAGTATGTTGATGCTGCTAGTTTTTGTTCAGAGGGTGTTTGGATAAAAAAACTTGTATGATTTCAATACTATTTTATGATAAAATTCCAATTTACTATGATAACACAAGCGATATTTCTATTCCAAAAATCCTCTTCAACAATCACGAACAAAAAACATTGATGTTAGATTTATTTTTCTTAGATATCATGTAAATAATGGAGATATATTGTTATAATTTATTCCAACTGAGAAACTATTAGCTGATATTTTTACTAAGTCATTGGATTCTCTTAAATTTGAGAAAATAATGTTCAAATTAGGAATGATTGAAGATTAGCTTTTGATAATTAATTTTGTTGTTGTTGATAAATCTAATCAATATCTCTATTTTGTTAAATCTATTCAATGTTTTATGTATTTTTTTATAATAGAATGTTCTTTATTTCACTCTAATTTCTTTTTATAAAATAGAACACTTCAATTGAACATTGAATCTCTCTATTGATCTTTTAGCAGTTATTTATCTCATTCATATATTTTACTTTTCTTAAATAAAATTAGATCATATTTTTTTAAAAAATTAGTGATAAAAAATTACAATGAATTTTTATACATACTATATCTAAATTTAATATTTTACTTTGTTTCTTTAATTTTATTAATACTGTAATATTTGATACATTTTTGAGGTCAGAATTTTTTTTTGGATATTTAATAATTTTATATTAGATTTTTTAAAAATTTAATATAAATTATTTTATATAAATTTAAAAAAATGGGAAATTTTGTGTAATTGGGTATTAATGATTTTATATATTTTTTTGATTTGATAAATTACACTACATAATATTTAATTAAATTTTCTTTTGTTTTGTTTCAAAGGTTATGTATTATCTTTAACATGTATATTCTATTTTAATCTGTAAATTTTTTTACTTAATATATTTATTTATTTTTAATTTACGATTTATGTTCAAGACACATTAATTAAGCCCTCAACTACCCCTTTAAGGGGAATCGAAGGTCAACCCCATGGAAGGTCTCACCATAGAGGCCTGCAATGGGGCTGATCCGTAACATGAATAGTGCAGGCTACTAGCATGTGGGCCCATATATAAGGATCAAGGAGTCGCCAGTATGGTTTAGGCTAAGAGTGCCTGCATGGCCCATGGGCTGATTGTGCATTGTTTTCGTGTTCTGGTCAAGTAACAATGTGCCTTGGATTATATACCACATGTCTTCCCTCAGTTGGTTTTGATGTGGGACACAATTCTCAACCTAAGATTCAATCTCAGCTGCTAGTTCTCCTTTTCTTTTATCAACACTATCAAATATAATCTAAGTTTTTCCTTTTTTTGATCTATTCTCCTTATCTTCGCTCTCTCTTTTTGAGTAACTATGTTCTGATTCCTCTATTGTATGTTGGTTTCTCTTCTCCCTTTTTCATCTTCATCCACAGCATACCGACTAGAAACTTCCTTAATTTTCTTTGTCATCACCTAATTTGTCCATTAATTGAAGTTGAAATTCTCCTTATAATGTCTCAATGCGATCATCATTATTTTTTCTTCAAGTATTTATTTTTGTTCTCTGTTTCTTCATATTCATGCTTCCTTTGGTTTCATTGTATACAAAATCATGTATGTTGGTTTCTTATATTTTTTGGTTGAGTCATCGTTATTTTTATAATGGTGAGTTTTCTTCATTGTTGTTATTAACCAATGGTGAGTCTTTTTTGTCATTGGTATTAACAAATGGCGAATCATTTTTTTCACCATCAGTATTTTCCAATGGTGAGAGATTTTTGTCATTGTTGGAAAACATTCAATGATGAGTTTTATTTTCACTCTCCTATATTTTAATTGGTGTTATTTTTTTCATTACCAAGATCCTTTGTTATTTTTCATGTTGTATATTTGTGTTTAATTTATTTTCCCTTTCATCATAAGTTTATTTCCATTGCTGCATTTTTTTGTGATAGTTATAGTCTCAAGATTCCAAATGATCTCAAACCATTTCAATAAAATTTCCTTATTCCATTAGTAACTATTTTTTTGTTAATCGATTTAACTTCTATTTTGATAATTGTTTCAATATTTGGTTGTTTTTTATCGTAATATTTTAGTACTATTGTTGTATTTTTTTAGTGGTATTTTATTTGTTTGAAGTATTTTGGTAAATTTTTTCAATTCATTCTAATTAAATTTTTATAATTCAATGTTTATTTTTCAATTAGAAGTAAATTTATTCACTTCTAATTTCATCCTATTTTTTTATTCAGTTTTAAAATATTCACCTTTGAAACCCAATGGTGAGACATGAGTCACTGCTGAAACCCAATGGAGATTCATGAGATACCATTGGACACCCAATGGTGATTAACAAATTATTTCTCTCGGAGAGTCAGATGATTTTAAGATTCATGTTAGGGATTTTGGTTTTTTCCAAATCATTTTACTTTGGATAAAAAATGAAACTGTAGGTAAAACTCAGTTTTCCATCATTGGAAATTTCCAATGGTGAGTAATGTCTAATTGGTCCTTATTTTTAATGGTGATTAATGTCCCACTGTTAGTTAAAAATTTGTTTCCAAATTTTATATTTCATTAATTTTTGTTATTGTGATTAAAATTATTTCCATTGATTAATGTTTATTTTTTTAGGATGAATTATAAATGAAACATTATTTAAAAAATTAATTATATTATTTTTTCTGTGACATATAAATTTGATGATTGATTTCTTATAATGCTTTATTTTTATAACATTCTGCTTGAGTAATAAATATTTAGAATCATATTATAATTTAAAATAATTTTTAGTTTTGGTTAGTTTAATAAATATTACTATTAATATATTAAATAATCCTTTTTAATATTTCATGAATAAATATTATTCTTAGTATGTTTTTTTATAGTGCGACTTCGAAGAACAATAAGGTAATGGTCATATTATTTTACTATTAAACACTAAAAAGTTTTTTGTTTGGATCCTACATGGATACACTCTCATAGATCTCTATTTTTAATGTTTTTATATATTTCATCAAGGAGAAAAGACATGTATCTTTGTAGATGAATGAATTCGACAAGGATACGCTAATACATTCCCATCTCTACTAAGGATCTTCATCATCATCATATTCCTCCATTTATTTTATTAAAGAAAAAAAGTCTTATTGAATTTATACTTCATATACTCAATTTTAATTTAATTTGGGTTTAATTATTACTCTTCTATAATTCCAAAAAAATCTTCTGTTTGTTATCTAGAGTAATTGTTTATGATTTTCACATCCAAAATCTATATTCGGTATATTCCTCCCATATGAAATGAAGTTTGGGTTGTTCCTCCCAAAAAAAGGAAGGTTGGTTGTGACTCTATCGAAATTCAAGGTTTATACCACCATTTTTGAAAAAGGTACATTTGTGTAATTACATAATTGGGTTATCACTCCCTATCAAAAGTGAGGATATAGTTCATAAAAATCTCCTTGACTATTTGAATAGATTGAAGAGAGGACGTGGATCTTGGTGATCTAAACCTCTATAAAAATCGTCTATGTTATTTGATATCTTTTTTATACATCTTTTGACACTCTTATATAACTTTAAAAAATTATAAATTTTATTAATAAATCAAAAAGGACAATTCACCCCCCCCCCCCTAGTCCCTACTGCCATACCAAGGGTCATAACAAATTACACTATATTATTAGTGTAACCTGGGAGGTATGGTTTCTCAACATATTCATACAATAATTTAACACTTGTAATATTTTCATTGATTTCAACACCAACATAATGAATTACTTCTTAAATAAGATCCTCTATCTCAATTTAAACCTATTTTCATCATTAGATCTTGACTTGTCTTTTATTTCACCATCTTAGATCTACTATGTATGATTATGATAAACCATAGAAAATTAAGTGTTATTTTATTTCTATTTACATTAATATTCTCATATTCAAACACTTCATACATGGATAAAAAATCATATCTTTGTTTTTACTATTTCTTTTAGAAAATTCTGAGAAATAATCATCACTTTTATCTTAATCATCAGTAGTTCATTGTGAATTTATCCAATTATAATCCATTAATTATCTAAAAAATATATAATAGTTTAATACATTAAAAAATAGAAACATATATATATATATATATACTTAAATCATAAAAACATATTAATATTTAAAAATTAATAAACTTATAAAAAAATTTATAACTAAATGAAACTTATAATCATAAAATAATAAATAATCCCAAGCAATTATAATGACATATATTATTTATAAAAATTTAAAACAAAAAAAATTATAAATAATGAAAACATTAAACACAAAAAAATTGTAATATTAAAAATTTGTGAACTCAAAGATTTATAAATTCAAACAATGGAAACAACAAACAAATTATACCAATAATTTATAATCACAAACAATATATAATCCCAAAGAAATTATAATATAAAAATAATTATAATAATAAAATTTTAATTGGATGAATAAATTCACTAATAAATAATTAATAAAGTTGATAACTAATTGAAAAACACTAAAAAATATTTAATAAATCTTGAAAAAATAAGAAATAAAAATTTAACTTACAAAATTTGAAGATTCAGGTAGAAGATTTGTATCAACTTGTTCTAACATAATAATTGATGAAGTAGATAATGAAACCAATTAATGTTTTGTGGAAATGATGGTGGAACATGAAAGAAAAAACTAAAATGAAATTTTATGAGGTTTAATGGAGTTAAGGGAGGTAAAATTAGGTCGATCTATCCATGTTATGGGAGAAACAATGTAAAGATAATTTTAAAGTAGATCAATTGAATAGGTTTGACAACAGGAGAACATGGTCATGAGAAGATTTATTAGGGTTTTAGTAACTAGAGAGTTTAAATAACAGGGATAGATCATGTGTTTAAATTTTTTCTAAAAGATTTTGACATATTTTATGTAATAAATAGCATTAAAAGTGTCCTTTTAAAGTATGCTATTACACTAAAAATGTTAAAATATTTTATGTGTTCTTATTAAATACATTTTTCAAATAACCAAGATTAAATCCATGATTTGAAATCTTTTTTTCTATTAGGGATCCTTTTGGTTCTGGATGTTTACCCTTAACATCTAGGTTGTTGAGGGATTGTATGGATGACCACTCCCTCTTCATTTCTCCTTCTTCTAGGTGTAGCATGGGTTGTGATGGCTCGAAGTAGTTGGGATCATACTTTTATAGTTTTTGGTGTACTAGAAAACCCTATAGGTAATTTTTATTATTATAATTGGATGTCTTAATTATTGGCCCTATAGTGTATGAATTGTGTGGTATAAGGTGTACAGGAAGACCCTGTGGAGTATTGATTAGATGATATTACATTGTACGGGTCATGGCTAGTAGGATGGGGGCATGAGGTTGATGTCTTTAATGATCATAATTCCCAACTATACTGGATATATGGTGCATGGATGAGACATTATATGTGGAAGTGTATATAGGATGATGAGGATGAAATGGGTTGTTCATATGGTATGGTTTTGATATGAGCTTTGGTGTGTTATCACATAGCTTCAGAAGAAATTATAGTACAATACAATTTACATCAAGGAGTGTAAGGGAGAAACTAGCATGTAAGTGCTTATGGGGTGAATGTTTCAATATATTATTAATATTATGTTAGTAATATTGGATGAGGTGATTTGTGTGTGATCTTTGTTGAGGTTGGGTGATAGTTGATCTGATGGGATCTAATTGATTTAGTTGTTCCTTCAAAGGAGAATTTATATCTTTTTTCTATCTTTTCATGATAGTTCTTCAGCATGACACTACTATGTATATATTTTATGCTCACTTATATATATATACTATTTTTTATTTTTTAAGGATGATTTTAGTGACAAAGTTGAACAGTAACAGCATGGATCTAAGGAGTTTTTGTAGAATTTCTATATAGAAGATCATTTTTTAATTGGTTTTGTTGTTTTTTTTTATTTTTTTCATATTCATTAATTCATAGATTATTTAATTTCATTTTTTATTTATATATGGTCTGTAATGTTAATTTTATTTATGTATTCTTTGGTTATGTGAGTATAATGCCCCTCATTTTCATGTTTTATGACTTTAGTGCTAGTTGTTGACCCGAAGCCAATTGGAGGTAGGTTGTCGGGTTCAATCTCATCATCATTAAATTCACATGAGGGGTTCCTAGTGGGGGTGGTTCATGATAGAGTGGTATAAGATAATTTTATTAAGACATATGATAAAGAATGATGTTAGGCACTGGAAAGTCCTACATTAGTTGTAAGGGAAGCAGTACAAGTTTAGATTGTTACATGAAATAGGCTATAGAGACTGGATATGATATTAGATTTTATATCCCACTATTATATGACATAAATACCGTGATTTTATTGAATAAATAAGTTAAATGGTTAATTTTATAAGGTAGAGACCTAGGAAAGGTACATGTAGCATTCTTTTTTTCTCTTGTGTTTTAATTGGGGTGATTTGGGAAAATTAAATAAATCTAATAAAATAAATTTTATTAAATAAATTCTATGCTACTAGGATTAAGAGTTTAGTTCCTTTATTGTAGACATATTATATAGTTTACATTCTCATTTGTTGAAGTTTGGTGATGTTTAGTGGTCTATCTCAATTAAATAATGAAGTATTTTTTGTTTGAGGTGATGAGGATTCGAGGAAGACGTAGTGTGAGTTCTAGTGTCATGGATTTGTGAAGTGTGATGGGAGAACCTTCGATCTAGATATGGATCACGAGATTGAGGGTCCTGAGATTTATTTTTGTTTAATGAATGTTAATATTGAGTATTGGGTTCTTCTAGTCATCAGCCAGATACAGGGAGTAGTGTGATAGTGGTGGATCTTATTTCTTGTGAAATAGAATAAGGTTTATGTTTCTCATGATGATTTTTAAATACAGATTTGTGTTCAAATTATGTTGTTGATAATGAGGGTGAAGAAATGGAAATATATGTTCTGTGTTCAGTATGGGATCATCAGTATGAGTAATCTCAGGATTAAATTCATGTTCATCCTTCATATCACCCTAAATATTATTCTAAATGAAGATTCAAGATATGGGTTCTAGGAGGTTGCTTTATATCCTATTATTTTATATTCAGTCACCCCATTTAAATTACATATATACATAGAGGTGTAGAAAACGTTTAAGGTCATTGAGAGGATGCGTGTTTGGTTAAGTTCTTCTTGATTGTGGATCTATCGGAGTTTTTAAAGGAGTAGATTTGTTGGTATTGGATTAGAGGAATATAGATAGTTAAGGTATCTATTGGTAGAACATATGACTCAATGGATTCCTTCAAATTTATATATATTCAGTAGTTCATGTGTTCTTACCAAGGGTATTTTAATGATTTTCTTTTCTTGTGGGAATTATATTAATTAGTGATTTTAGGGAATGATTATCTTGATGGATCGTTATAGTGATGGTGGTTAGGTTCCTTATTAGCCCCAATTTCATTAGTTTCCTGATAGGTCATATCATCAATAAGTGTAGCAGTATTATGATCTATTTTAAGGAGATGGAGTTGGTAAAGTTAAGTCATGTGATGTCCCTAGGAAATAGGGATGATCAAAGTCATTGATTTGGTCATTATCAGTGAGGATTTGTATCTAGATATTGATAGCATATTTTTATAAATAAACCTGTATCAGAAGGAAAAGAGATCACTCGATGTAAGATCCTCTTATCTTCCACCCTAGTTTATTCCATGTTTTATTTTGGAGAATCAAACTCCTTTATTTCAACTTCTTTACTTTGTGACTTTGGACTGAAGTTGGAGAGGCTTCCAGTGACCCTAGAGTTGACCAAGTTAGTATAAGGTCACAACAGTTTCATTAATATACTACATGTTTGTAAGATTATAATGGAGAAACATCAATCATTTATGAATCCATTATAATCTATATATATCCATATAATTACATTCTTGGAAACTACTAGTCGTATTTTATGTATATAGCTATTTACTACTCCCATTGGAGAGTTTTATTCTATGATGAGGAGAACCAGTGTGTGATTTTCATCAATGAATGAGATTAGTGGATGGGTTATATATGCTCGAATTCATTGTCATATTAGTCGTAAATGTTGTACATGGATTCAGTAGAGGCATAGGTGGTGGAGTTTCCTAGAGTCATGGAGTATTTACCTGATGTTTTTCTTGGGTACGTTGTTTCTTTACCCACTCGATGTGATATCATGTTTGGAATAAATTTGTATCTCAATTCCTCACTGGTATCAATGTATCTCTATCATATATCCCCTTATATTATTTGGTATTTGATAATTCATATTTATGATCGGATTTATAAGGTTTTTATTCATCATATAATATCACCATGGGGTTCTTCTATAATATTACTCTTAAATATTTATGGTGGTATGTGATTTTTTATATATTACTGTTGATTGAATTAGGTGAAGATCATGAACTATTTCCCTTTTTAAGGATTGATAATCTATTAGAATGGATAATGGTTGATGGTTGAAATATATCTTTTAAAGATAAATATTTGCTCTTGATATAATTCCATGAGAGTGAAGGAGGATGATACCAAAAAGACCACCTTCATGTGTCATTATGGGATCTTTGAGTTCCTGGTAAGGACATTTGGTATCATGAACATCATAGCTATTTTCATAGAACTCATGAAGTTCGTATTCTAGGAGTTCCTGGATCGATTTTTAGTCATTTTAATTACTAAAATCCTTATATGTTCATGGTCATAAGAAGAGCACACAATGAACCTTGATGTTGTTTTACAAGTCCTTTGACACCATCTTCTATATGGGAAGTCATACAAATATATGATATGGATGTGGGAGGCTCACTTCTTTGGAAAATTTATCTCTACGCAGGGAGTGGTAGTTGATTCATCGAAGATTAGGGCTCTTGTATTTTGTGTAATTCCCAATAATGTCTCAGAAGATTTTAGTTTCTTCTTCCTTGTGCATAACACCCTAAGATTTGGGAATACATTTTTTCTATGAAATATAATGTATAATATATTTCTCTACACAAAAAAATGAACTAAAATCATCCACTACTAATTTTTTTCTAAAAAAAATTAATGATAACAAATTCTCTAGTAATTAAAATGGATATTTATAAATCATATGATGGATAAAAAACATGAATAGGAAAACCTAATCTTTTTAAAAGGTGGTTTCTTAACAAAATCAATATATATTCAAATATATTGAATGTTCATTATATGTTAAATTTATAAATATAAAAAATGTAACTTTGAAAAAATTATAATTTTTTAATTCCACAAAAAAAAATTATCTTTTGGTGAATTATTTATATTTCTCTAAAAGAATTGATTTTTAGGTGAATAGTATGAAAATACCAATTTTTAGATATTGTCACTTTTATAGAAATATCATAAACCAAGAATGAATTAAAAGTATTAAAAACATTTTATAATAAAAAATTATATTTATAAATTAAATTAATCCATCTTAAAATACAATGTTAAATTTATTAAACCCATGTTAATGTTTTGGAAGCTCAAGTAATATTTTACCCTAATTTTTTTATCTTATATTAAAAATTAGCTTACATCACTTGAATTAAAAATATCAAAATATTTTTTTTATTTTAGATCAACATGATTATAACATCTAATAAGGTTAATTTAATTTTTGGGCTTAAAATTGTTATATCTATTATTAAAGTTAATGATCATGATAATGGAAAAATTGATATTTTCAAAGAATTATTTCATTAATATAACATAATATTTATCTAAAAAAATATATTAATATTTTATAATAAAATAATTTAATATAATTTTTAAAACTACATATAAATATATTATCTTTTAATAAATTTGTAACCAATAGTATATAAGATTAAGAACATTTAATGTTAAAAAAAATATTTTTCTACAAAATATTTTTTCTATATATTAAAGTTTTTAAATTAAAAGTTAATTAGAAATTAATTAGAAATTGAATTGGATTAAATATAGAATAAATTAAGGTTAATAACATAAAAAACTTGGAATGAGGTGTTAAGATTATAATTTTAGAAAAATATCTAATACTTATTTAAAAACGTGTTACCAATGTAAAAATGAGAATGGTAAAATATAATGACCTAATGCTAAATGAAATAAATCCTGTTTAAAACATGTTTTCAAAAGATATTTAGAGGTATTATTGACTTTATCATACCTAAAACTACATTATTTATCACTTTAGGAGCCATGAACCCTTGAATATTTATATTACATTATTGAAAAATATTAGGTGTTCACAAAAGTGTAATTTTCTTTAGTTATAAAAGGGGAACACTTCCACCACATTATTCCACACATATTAATTATATTTTCTTCATGAACCTTTGTAAATTTTATCCTCATTAAAAATTATCGAATTTTTATAATTATATGGTCTCAATTATTTATATTAAGCCCTTTATTTCTAATGAATCTTTCAAGAGAATGTCAATGGCCATAGTGTGAGTGTTACATAATCCATATCATATTCTTCTTAATATTTCTTTTCAAAAGCTACATAATACAAAGAAATATAATGACATTTTTACCATTAATATACATAATGGTTATTATATTAGTGGAATAAAAAATATTTATTACATTGCATCCACTTATAAAAACAAAATAACATCGACTGTGCTTTTGTGCGAACCACCGCCCTCAGGAAGAGATGTGTAATACCCCGAGATTTTTTGAGATATATTATTTTTAATGTCTTTGATTTATTCTATTGTACCCTACACTAAGATTAGATTGTACTATACGCAACAATGTATTATCTTGTAATATACGCACCACTATTCTTGGCTCATGTAACAAACAATTTCATGTTCGTTTTGTAGAAATTATTCTACGCAGAAGTAAGTATAGATTTTGTTTAATGTATAAATGAAATAAGTTTTGATTATTTTATACACAACACCAATGGGATTTTTCACAACACTAAACCCTAACATGTCTTTCATTACACACAATAGCAACCTTCCTCGATAATGTGTGTAGTACGCAATACCGGGTGTCACTAAACAACGATATTATTTAAAATATTATACAACGTAGCCATTATGAATAGTAATAACCACTTTTTAAAATTTTATAAATTTTATTTTCCAAAATGGACTTCATTTTTGGATTCATAATATCAAAATTAGCCTAGGGTGACTTATTGGTATTTTTCTGAAAACTTTTAATTTTTGATGAATAGTGAAAACACCAAGTTATTGGTTAAAATCGACTTTTTATTTAAATAATTGTTTATTTTATTTAAATTTATTATTGGTCAAAATAGATAAAAAATACCTATATAAGTTCAGTGTAATTCATTGGCGTCATTTTATAAATATTTTAGATATATAAAAATTTTATTGACCTTTTTTCCACATTTTACCCACCTCCTAGGAGAATTTGCAAATTTACATAAAACTGAATTTTACAACTTCTGTGAGTTGAATTTCAAAAATTCGAGAGACACGGTTGATATCAATAAGTAAAATGTGGTTCAATAAGATGAAAATAATTTTTGGTCAATAGTAACTTTTATCTTTTATTTTCTACGATAAAAAGTAAATAGGGTAATTATGGGTAAAAATGATATTATTATTAACCAAACACATGTCCTAATTCTATTGGATAAGTGTAATTCGACCAAAAAACCCTCAGGAATTAAATATTACCCTTTAGGTCAACTAGGATTAGATTAGGGCATAATTTATTATTTTATTTAAAGAAGAGTTAAAATAGTTAAAATCAAAGTTTAATAACTAAAACATTTTTAATATAGGGGTATACATAAGATAAATTCAACTATAAAATTTAATTAGAAACAGATAAATACTTCCTACATAATGATATTTTATTTATAATTTTTACATATTAAATAATTTAATTTATTTATGACACAATGATGATGCAGTAATTATCTTATTAATGAAATATTAACATAATTGATATTATGAATACCCAAATGAATGTAATTTGTGACTTTTTATGAATTAAACTAATTTTAAAAGTTAATATAACATATTAGGGTTGGTTATATGAAAAATGTTTTAAGTAATAATGCTGTTATGAATTTAGAAAAAACAAAATATCAAATAGTCTCAAAACTGACATAAAAGAGTTTTTAAAGCAAATATTATATTATTAATTTATATAAGGGTCCTAAAAAACAATTTTTCATCCAAAAGACTTATATAATAATATTTATGATATTAATGAACCAATTAGGGTTATATTGGAAGTTTATAGTATGTTTATTAACCATATAGTGTGAGATTACAAGAAGACACAGAAAAAGTTAAATTATTTAACTTATATTGAAATCTAAATGATAACGTTAAAATGGTAACCTAAACTTTTCTAAAACATATTGGTTGCAAGGATTTAGACCCATCCCCACCCTATCCTAGAAATAAGTCACTTTAGAACCATTATAAACTGAATATGAATTTATTATAATATAGTATTTTATGTTTTTCATAAGATGTTCCTCACGCCTCTTATAATAGGGAACTCCCCCTTCTCTCTAATTCACACATCCAAAGAAATTTGGCTAAGCCAGACCCTGACCAAATACCCTCTAAACTATCCTACCTTCTTCCTAGAGGCATTCCATTAGTCATAAAGCCATCCTAAGGATCCTTTTTTATCAAATCAAATAGAAGAACCCGAGGAAGAGGTAAATATCTCACCACATATTTCAAGTTTATTTCTTCTCCCACGACCTCCTTATTTGTTTTTTCCATTCTAAAATAATAACTCAGGAATATTATATATACTGTGATGTTATTATAAAAGTGGTACAACCATATTAGCTATTTTATCCATCCTTTGAATGAAAATGTCACCACACGTGCGTACGTACGGCTTACCGTATCCACGTCGTGGTGAACATTGTTATTCAAACATTTCATCATTTGGATGGGTATGATAATGAGTATAAATTATATAAATAATAAATATAAAATTATTATGACTCTTTATATATGATATACCATCCAATTATATACTATTTTAATATCAAATGAATGATATCATCGCTCCTGCGTACGTACAGACTACCGTCTCCACGAACGCAATGAGATTCATTTTCCATGATTAAAAATTCATGTATGATTATAAATTATATATAATAAATAATAATGAAAGATATTACATAATAATGATACTGTATTTATGTACATATATGTTTCATTTACTTAATACCATTCAATTCAATAAGGATTCAAAAACAACGTTCATACGAATGTACTGTCTACCGTCTACATGAACGGTGTATTTCATTCCATTTATCGATCTATCGTATATATTTATATTCTGGATATATATTATATATAAATCATGTTTTACATTATCTATGTAGTTAAATAAGTTATAAGTAATAATATCAATAACAACATGTCGAAACGCTTGCGATAAATGAAACGATTTAACCAAAAACACTGCTTTAACATGGAATTTACAAAAGAACAGTTAATATAAAGTCATAAGTGAACCATATATGATATCATAAATATTATTACGGTTATTTTAAAAGTTAATAATATGTTTAAAACCACTATACAGGATTCTTGGACACATACTGAAGAAATTGGACATAAGGTAAGAGATAATTATACTAATCTCATTCTTATCTGAGATTGTTTATTCGTAAGTATTTACTGGGTTTATATTTTTCATACATGTCCATAAAATGTTTTTCATAAGGTGTCTAATATTATTCCATGTATGTTTAAAGTCATGTTTACCCCTATTTTACTTTTACTTTGTGTTCTGGAAGGAATCTTTCTTTTGTTTACCATACGTGGTACTTTTTGATTTTTCTGTTAAAAGTACAATGAGTATGTTTTTTTAACTTATATGGAGTGAATGGATTTATACAATTTCATAACACCTTATTTCCTTGAAAATTATTCTAAAATATATCATTATTATTTAAAACAAAATTATTTTATTTTAAAATCTCACAGTAATTTGAGAAAAGAAAATGATTTTGAAGAAGAAACAATATTTTCCTCAATATGTCATTTCAAGTGTTTTGTCAACACTATTTTCCATCTAATATGAAATTAAATAGTATGATTATGATTCAAGTATAATGTCTCTATTATTTACACGGTTTTATTCTTCTTATGATGAAATGATATCCATTTGTTTTATATAGATTATGTTATGATGGAATGTTGTTTATGAAATCCATTTTATTCATTGGGTTATGATGAATGATTTATGTTTATTTTGTGGAACATGTAACAATGATTTCATTATGAGATGGGTGGGACCTATATCTCTCTCCATTTAATTGGGTAAATATTTATATCTCATGAGATAGACATGGTTGGAATGAAAAATTAATCTGGTTCGGTTATACAGGACTGAAACGAGGAGTGAACTCGATTCAGTAAGGGACGTTGTCCACTATGATGGTCTTGGAAGCAATGCCTTGGCTACAATAGAAATCACGTCATGTGATTAAAGGTTTTCCACAATTACATGTTTTATTTCCCATGCCATTTTATCATGATTTATGTTCCATTATGATCTATGCCTTACGTACTGCCATGTTTTATGTCATTGCTCAAGATTTTGATTTTTAAACATTATGTTCGGGTTTTTTTTAAATTAAAATGTATATGCTTTATTTTATTTTCTCCATGCTTACCCTTACTAAGAATTTGAGCTCAACCTTATTATATTTTATTTTCCCCAAGATATTAATATTGGTTTTAGTTAATAAAACAAAAGGGGAATATCTTTATGGGAGATGTTGAAGATCTTTCACCATGATTAGAAGATTATGTTCTGAGTATCCAAAGGCACTAAACTAATACGGTCTTTGGGAATCTGTTTTTGTCTTGTATTAAGTATTCTTCAAAATTAATGTAATGTCTGTGTACGTCAAGTGTGGGTCTTTACGATTGGTATCAGAGTGAAGGTTTAGTTAACCTTTGGAAACTATGATCCGAAAACTTTAGTAAGATCCCTAGAGATATACCTATGGTATGTCTAGGGATGCACATATGGTTTAGTATAAATTTTGGTTACCGTCCTAGAATTATGTTGACCATCATAAATAACCTAGGGTAAACATAGGTTTTCATGAATTAAAGAATGTGTGATAAGATAGTCATCCCAAAAGTGACTTTTTATGATTATCTGGTTCCTTGTTATTTTAACTTATTCTTACACCATGGTTTTTGGTTTTTTTCAATGGAGGGATCCAGAAGAAATTGGGTCCACATTGAATCCAATGGAAAAATTGTTGACTGTGAGAAAATAAATTGCATAATTCCTAGAAAGAACAATTTTGTGATTATGCCGAATCAGACATCAAGATATATGATTAATAAGGTGAACTTTAGTGGTATTTCTAATTCATCTAATAAGGATACGATGTAATTTTATTCATGTTCTCATGGTGAGGTAAATAGATAAAGGAAGATTGAGTTTTCTAAAGAAGGTAATAAGAACCATTATGAATACATCAAATGGAGGGGAAGATGTTATCTTTTTGGGGAGAAGGGTCATAGAGTGACAGACTGCTATGGAGTTCAATTTCTTATCTGTGGAGAACATGGGCATTACCCAACTCAATGCCATGACCTAAGAGGTTACTTCTAAATTGAGGAAGGATCTATTCAATGCCAATCATTGAAGAGGATGGATTGAAGGGTTTATGTTTTGGAATTCGAGAATAATGTTATTGAGTT
Organism: Viscum album; assembly: GCA_963277665.1. Taxonomy (NCBI): domain Eukaryota; kingdom Viridiplantae; phylum Streptophyta; class Magnoliopsida; order Santalales; family Viscaceae; genus Viscum; species Viscum album. The sequence goes on from OY728131.1 coordinate 139,907,779, forward strand.
AATTTTATGGTATACTGGAATATCTATGTATTGGTCCATTGTGGTTTTCCATAAGAATATGGTACCAGTAACCATGAAAAGTGATTTAAATATTTTTGGAAAGCAGATGATATGCCAATAATGAAGGTATAAGGAGAAAATAACATGTTTGATAGTATTCATGAGCTCATGACTGGTATAAGGACAAAGATATATCATGGTTTTAGTATATATATAAATTTTGAGAATTTCGTATGTGGAAAGAGTTAACTTATGACCGCATTCATGTTTTCACTATGGTTCAATGGGTATTAAGTTTTCAAGAGAATACAGGATTATCATATTCACATGTTTGGAATGTGACCAACAAGATACATCTTATGATATATGGGGGATAAATGATGGTATTCACATGCCTGTTATATGACCTTTTCTGGTAATTTCTTTTATTGTACTATGAGATTGGACAAAAATATTTTGGATAATCATAAAGATTGGAATGGATTATGTTGGAAATCAGATAGTATTGTTTAAGGCTAGAAATTTTTTCGGTTTTATTTATGGAATGTTATAATAGTTTAGTTTTAAGATAAGGGACAACCTGAAAAACGGGAGACAACCCGTCGCGTCAGACAAGGTTGTGGGAATCGAACCCACAACCGAAGTGTGATAGACCTTTATCTCCTACCACAGTACTACTGGAAGTCCCTGGTTAGTAGAAATTAGTTTTATGATAGATTATGGTTAAGTCCATTTTTGGAACAATATACGAATAATCTTATCATAGATGGACTTATGTATATTTAATAAATTTTGCTAACCTTATGTTTGAGACAGATGGAATGACCTACCATTCAATCATATGATCTAGTCAGACTACATGAATGAAAAAATCAAAATCATTTCATTAAGATATGAAGTATAAATTGTTCAATGAGGAATAACAGAGAGATTGTACCAAAATCAAATAAGTATTTCTTTTAATTCAAAAATTCTTCAACATTAGGGAAATCATCTTGAAAACCAAAAAAAAAATTCCTACTACCCTCATATCTAATGAATTATATGGTACCATAGATCATCACAAAATTATGGTGTTGTGACTGTTGGATTTTTCATCGCCATGTTCTCTACCACTCTCCATCAAAACATGACGGTTACATTTCTCTTCCATTTCTATATATTGACCTATATTCTCCTATGTGGAAACCCAAGTGAGCAGTTACTTTGGGTATCTGTTTTGTTTCTAATGTTCTTTTTTACAATTAATATTTATTATTCCTTTTTACGATGTGGGTTTCTATGAAAGAAACTCTCAAGTATTAAACCATTTATAACCCCGACGAATTTCGAGGGAGAAATTAATTTTAAGGGGGGTATAATGTAACAACCTGAGATTTTATAAGATATATTATTTTTAATTTCATTCATTTCTTCTATTCTACACTACACCAAGATTATCTTGTACTATACACAACACTGTATTAGATTGAAGTATACGCAACACTATTCTTGGCTCGTGTTACACACAATTTCATGTTCGTTTTTTATAAATTATTCTACGCAACATTATATATATATTTTATTTAATGTATAAATTAAATAAGTTTTAATTATATTATATTCAACCCCAAAGGGAGCTTTCACTACACGCAACCCTGACTTGGCTTGCATTACACGCAATAATGACCTTCCTCGATAGCGTTTGTAGTATGCAATATCGGGTTTCACTAAACAACAATATGTTATTAAAATATTATATAAACTAGCTGTTATGAATAGTAATACCCACTTTTTGAAATTTAATAAATTTTATTTTTTCAAAATGGACTTCATTTTTGGATTTGGAATATCGAAATTAGCCTAGGGTGAATTTTTTGTATTTTTATGAAAACTTGCAATTTTTTGATTAATAGTGAAAACACTAAGTTATTGGTTAAAACCAACTTTTTATTTAAATAATAATTTATTTTATTTAAATTTATTTTCGTTCAAAATAGATAAAAAATACCTATATATGTTGAATTTATTTCTTTGGAGTCATTTTATAATAATTTTAGATATATAAAAATTTTATTGAACTTTTTCCCATCTATTACCCACCTCCTGGGGGAATTTGCAAGTTTACATAAAACTTAATTTTACCACTTCTATGAGTTTAATTTTAATAATCTGAGAGACATGGTTTATATCTATAAGTAAAATGTGGTTCAATGAGATGAAAATAATTTTTGCTGAATAGTAACTTTTAACTTTTATTTACCACAGATAAAAGTAAATAGGGTAATTAAGGGTAAAAATGATATTATTATTACACTAAAACAATTCCTAATTATATTGGATAAGTGTAATTAGACCAAAAACAACCTTAGGAATAATTTATTATCCTTTAGGTCCACATGGAATGGATTAGGACATTTATTATTATTTTATTTAAAAAAGAGTTACAATAGTTAAAATGAAAGTTGAATAACAAAAACAATTTTAATAAAGGGGTATACATAAGATAAATAAGACCATAAATATTCATTAAAAATATAAATATATTTCTTACATAATAGTATTTTACTTATATTTTTTAGACATTAAATAATTTTATTTATTTATGACACAATGATGATGCAATAATTACCTTATTAATGAAATATTAACATAATTGATATTATAAATAAAACAATAAATGTAATTTGTGACTTTTTATGAATTAAAATAATTTTATAGGATAATATAACATATTAGGGTTGGTGAGATGAATTTTTTTCGAAGTAATAATGCTGTTATGAATTTAGAAAAAACAAAATACCAAATAGTGTCAAAATTGACATTAAAGAGTTTTTAAAAACAATATTATATTATTAATATATATAATGGCCCTAAAAATCTATGGATTGGCAAAAAGACATATATAATAATATATATGACATTAATTAAGAAATTGTGGTTCTATTGGCAGTTTATACTATGTTTATTAACCGTATAGTGTAATAATACAACGAGACGTGGTAAAAGTTAAATTATTTAACTTAGAGTTTAATCTCAATGATAAGGTTACAATTGTAACCTAAAATTGTCTAAAACCAATTTTATTAGAGTATTTAGACCCATACCCACCATATCCTCTAAATAATTCACTTTTGAGCCATTTGAAACTAAATATGAATTTATTATAAAATAATATTTTAAGTTTTTTCTAAGGTGCCCCTCACCCCTCTTATAAAAGGGAACGCCCCCATCTCTCTAATTCACACTTACAAAGCCATTTTTCTCAGCCATACCCCACCCAAATACCATATAAACTGTCCTAAATTCATCCTATTGGCCTTCCTATAATCAGAAAGCCAATACATGGAGCCATTTTGATCAAATCAAATGGAAGAACTCAAGGAAGAGGTAAATATCTCACCACCTATTTCAAGTTACTTTCTTCTTCCACTTCCTCATTCTTTGTTGTTTTGATTCTAAAATAATAACTCCAGTATATTCTATATACTTTTAAGTTATTATAAATTTTTTCAACCATATTAGTTATTTTATCCATCCTATGAATGAAAAAGTCACCACCCGTGCGTAGGTACGATTTACCATCTCCACGTCTTGTTGTAGTTTGTTATTTAAACATTTCATCATTTCGCTGGGTATGATAATGAATATAAATGATATAAATAGTAAATATAACATTATTATGATTCTTTATATATTATATACCATTCAATTATATACTATTTTAATATCAAATGAATGATATCATCGCTCGTGCGTATGTACGGACTACCGTCTCCACAAATGCGATGAGATTCATTTTCCATGATTAACCATTAAAGTATGATTATAAAGAATATATAATAAATAATCATGAAACATATTACATAATAATGATACTAGATTTATGTACACATATGTTACATTTACTTAATACCATTCAATTAAATAAGGAAATGAAAATAGCTTTCATGCGTACGTACAGTCTACCATCTCCATGAACGGTGTATTTCATTCCATTTATCGATCTATCATATATATTTATATTCTGAATATATATTATATATCAATCATTTTTTCAATTCTGGAATTAATTAAATCAGGATATAAGTAATAATATCAAGAATAAGAAGTCGAAACATGTACGATAAATGAAACGATTTTACCAAAAACACTACTTTAACATGGAATTTACAAAAGAATGGGTAATATAAAGTCATAAGTGAATCATATATGATATCATAAATATTATTATGCAAATTTTACAAGTTAATAATATGTTTAAACCCACTATATAGGAGTCCTGGACACATACAGAAAAAAATTCACATAAGGTAAGGGATAATTATACCAATCTCATTCTTATCCGAGATTGTTTATTCGTACGTATTTACTGGGGTTATATTTTTCATCCATGACCATAAAATGTTTTTCATAAATTGTTTAATATTATTCCATGTATTTTGAAAGGAATTTTTACCCCTATATGACTTTTACTTTGTGTTATGAAAGTAATCTTTCTTTTGTATACTATACGTGGTACTTTTTGACTTTTCCGTTAAAAGTACAAGGAGAATGTTTTTTATCTCATAAAACATGAATGGATTTTTATGATTTCATAACACCTTATTTCCATGAAGCTTATTCTACAATATTTCATGATTATTTTCAACAAAAAAATTTCTTCTACAATCGCACGACATTTTGAGAAAAGAAAATTATTTTGAAGAAGAAAGGATATTTTCCTCAAGAATTAATTGCATGTGTTTTGTCAAGACTATTTTCCATCTAAGATGACATTATTTAGTATGATTATGATTCATGTATAATGTCTCTATTAGTTACATGGTTTTATTCTTCTTATGATGAAATGATATCCATTTGTTTTATATGGATTACGTTAAGATGGGATGATGTTTATGAAACCCATTTTATTATTTGGGTTATGAAGAATTATTTTTGTTTATTTTGTGGCACAAGTAAGAATTATGTCATTATGAGATGGGTGGGACCTATATCTCCCTCCAATGCATTGGGTAATGATTTATATCTCATGAGATATACATGGCTGGAACAACAAGTTAATCTGGTTCAGTGATACAGGACTGGAAGAAGGAGTGAACTCATTTCAGTAAGGGACTTTATCAACTATGATGGTCTTGGTAGAAATTCCATGGATAATATGGAAATCATATCATGTGATTAATGGTTTTCCACAATTACACTTTTTATTCCCCATTCTATTTTATCATTATTGATGTTCCATTATGATCTATGCCTTTTGTACTTCCATGTTTTATGTCATTGCTCAAGATTTTGACGTTTAAACATTATGTTCATGTTTGTTTAATTCAAATGTATATGGTTTGTTTTATTTTCTCCATGCTTACCCTTACTGAGCATTTTATATCACCCTTTTTATGTTTTTGTTTCCCCATGATATAAATAATGGTTTTAGGTAATAAAAACAAAGGGGAAGATCTTTATGGGAGATGTGGAAGATCTCTCACCATGATTATGAGATTATGTTCTGAGTTTCCAAAGACACTGTACTAATACGGTCTTTGGGCGTCTATTTTTTTCATGTATTAAGTATTCCGCAAAAGTTATGTAATGTCTACATACGTCATGTATGGGTCTTTACAATATGTCTACTATTTTTAACATTGCGTCTATTCATAAGTTATAAGGATTGAATTGAAGAATAAATATCTCACATATAATATAATTATGATTATTAAGTGACAAATAATAAATCACCTTTATTCCATCTCATTCTTTAGGAAATGTAAATGTTTACCATGTGTTGAGCAGACTATCACCACCATGAAGTAACATTTTTTCATCTTGATTTTAATTAATTATAATAACCACATAAATTATGAATCAAAATTGTAAAAACATATAAATAATATAATTATAATTCGTTAATAATGATATTATACACTTCCTTAACTGTTCTCACTCATTGAATTATTGTGTGTTTTTTGGTCGGTTTAAACACCTTCATCAACTATGCTATAAAAATATATCATGGATTAATATGGGAGTATAAATACTAAAATTATTTTATCTTATTAAGAAAATATTTATTATTTTATGTTTATAAAAATTTTATATTAAGTATTTAACTTATTGTTAAAATACCATCTTTGATTACTAAAATTACCAAAATTAGCAGACAATGGTTTATTTTTCACTCAAATTAAGAAACAAAAATAATAATAAATAAATCGAATGTGATAATAAAGGGTCCATAGTAAATGATTTATAGATGAATAATTTTTTTAAAAGGTATATAATAAACATAATTTGATTATTTCGTAAGTTAAGGGTATGAGAAAAGTGAATCAGGACCATAGTAAGAATTTATTATCTCAATTTTCAATCCTTTGAGACATATTTCTTATTATATACAATTTTTTTATTTATAATGTTGTACCTAGATATACTTTAATATTTTTTATCATGATAATCTCATTATTTCTGGAATTAATTATTTTTTTATAAATAATGTCTTTTAAGGGGTGTTGATTTGAATGTTTCTAATGTTGTAAGGGTTTATTTGTTTCAAAGATAATTTCATAAGACATATTTCATATTTTGAACCATGATATCTTTGATATATTGTGATCACGAACTAATGAATTCATTTTTACATATTCATTTAATTCATTTGGTTTTAATATTCATACCATGTTCTCCTTTTAAATGGATTTCGATTAAATGGATTCCAAAGTTGTAAGGGTCTTCAATAACTCAACTTAATTGTTTGAGTTATAATTCTTATTCTTAAAATTAAATATTTCAAGTATAAGTTCTTCAACCTATGATTTTATTTCAGGGGAATTTATCTTCCTACCTGGGTAAAATTTAACTTTTTATTAAATATTCCAGCTCCTTGAATTTATTTTTTTTAAAGTATGACATTGTTAAGGGTAATTCTCATTCTCTTAAATGGTAATTTATCTTCCTCATCCTTATTTTCTTTCTAAAAAATGAAAAAAATTGTAATTAGAACCCTAGTAATGTGTTATATCATGTGACCTTCATATTTAACTTCCTATATTTTAGAAATAAATTTTCTAACTCTTTATATGATGTGGGTTCTCAAAAATGGTATATCAAATTTACCAGTTGGTTTTTCTTCCTTTAAAAATCAAATGGTTTATTCACCACTCCATGTTAATTTTTATAACCATTCTGTCATTTTATATTTCAATTATTGAATATTATTTTTAAAATAAAATGCTTTCAAAATGTTTTCACTTTATCTTTTTGAAACCATTGTGACATTTGGAATGATCCATTATTAATTATTTTTTTAAAAGTAAATGTTTTCAAAGTGTTCTCACATCCCCTTTTTGAAACCTTTATGTAGTTTTTCTGGATATATTACTGAAATGTACATTAAAAAGTATATTGTTTTCAATGTTTTTCACTTCACCTTTTCAAAACTAACTTATCAATATAAACATAACTTCAATTTTATACAAAAGAACAAATAATTTTCTAAAAAAACTCTAATAAAGTCTCTACCATTTCCTCATTATCTATAAAGAATTTACTTCCATAGAAATTAATTTTTATAAATTTCCTTATAAATTTTATTACAAAATACTATTTTTTGTTGATTAAATTTTGGGTATAAAAATTTTAATTTTTTTAGTTTAAATTGGTTGATGGCAATTAGAAATGATATGAAATTATTTTTCTTTCAGTGATATTTTCAAATTATTATATTGGATTTATTTTTTATATTGAAAAAATGGGTTTATATTTTAATTATGATATATTTTAGGTTTTATGAATCCCCGAGAAGGTTTGGGTATGATAAATCTATAATATTATTTTGATCTGGTAAATCCATAATATGGTTTGGGATTGATAAATCCCAAAGATTTTTTTGGGTCTAATAAAACCTTTGTATGTTTTGGGTCTAATAAAACCCTAAGAAAATTTGGATTTGGAAAAATATGATAAATATTCGTTCTAATAAATCCCTAATATGGTTTTTTCTTGATAAATCCCTAATATGGTTTGTGTTCAATAAATACCTAAGATAGTTTATGTATAATAAATATCTGATATGATATAGTTCCAATAAATCCCTAAGCTGGTTTGGGTCTGATAAATCCATGAGATGATTTGGGTATGATAAAGCTCTCAGATGACTTGGTTATGATAAATACCTAAGGAAATTTTTTTATTGATAAAGCCCTTAGATGGTTTGGATCTAACAAATTCTTCCAATGAATTGGTTTAATATTATATCTTTTGAGATAAAGATGTGAATCTTGGACTTTTTTTGTTCACAATGTCATAATTTCCATATCCTAATTTATTTTTAAATGTTCTTTATTATGTTATATTTCAATTTCATGGTGTATTTATATGTTATATTTCTATTATTATGCTTTATGGATCATGTTTATCATCTCATGATTCTATACTCTTTTTCTATGGTATATTTTTATTTAATTTGATATTCAATGTAATTATATCATTATTTATGGATGACTCCTATTATCCCAAATTTTTTTAACAAGTAATTTCTCCCCTACCCATGTTTTCTCATATGCTAATCATTTAAATCTTAATAAAGCGTTTTCAAGTTTTCTCTTATAGATAATTTGAGCTCACCCCTTTCGTATGTTTATTTTCCATGGGTTTTGAAGATAAGTATAACTTGTGGAAATTATACAAGGGATTATAGAGGATCTTTATTATAGATAAATGATCTCATATGTTTAAAAATAATTTTATTATGTATCAAGTACTCAAAGAAACTAAACCAAAATTTTCTATAAGTTGCGTGAGATTAATGTGAATTGTAATTCTAATGTGGAATTATTTTCATGTTTATTTTTAATCATCTCACTTGGTATCAAACTAAATTTGCAAGAGTATGTATTTTTAGCACTAAACATGAGATTATGGGTCTCACGAATCACATTAGGAATCAATGAAGTGTATAGTTATTTTTTGTAGTTAGTTTAGTTATTTTTTTTATTAGGATAATAAATGTTTAGTAAACACCAGTGGATAATTATAAGGGATAATTCTATGTATAAAATAAATCCTAATGTTTCGGTAAAGTAGAGATTGTGTTGTTTTTTAGTAATTAAATATCTCTCTAGATTATCACACCCCTCTTATGTGGAACTATTTATTAATATCTATTTTATTTTCATCGTTTATATTTAGGGTTAATTTGTGACTGTGTAGTTTTTTTGTCTCATTGGTGGAAGTTGGTGTGGGCATTGCTTAGTAAGTAAGGTGGTATATAACACCTTTATAACTACAAGTTTCACTGACTATAAATTAGAAGACCTATAGGTTCATGTATTCTTTATATACCCAATAACTAGAAGGATTATTTCTAGTGGATACAGGCATTCTTCTTACACCCATTGGCGAGCAGGAAGCATTGCTGGAGACATGGTTTAATAAGGGTGAAATCAAAAATTTGACATAAAATGTTTTCTTTATACCCTTTAATAATAACTTTCAACCCTAATTCAATTTATTAAGATTTTGTAATCTCATAGGTGATGTTTTGTCTCTCATCCCCTCTACTTTATAAAATCATTAAACAGATTAAAGAATTTGCTCTATGTTCATTATAATTTTGTTAGAGGACTCCTTATAATCTTTTTTTTTATCTTTTTCTCTATGTGTTTGATGTATTATGATATTAGATCACAGGGTTTATCATGATCATATAGAATTGATATTGGTTTCGTCAAATATTTGTTATCTAGGATCTGATCATGTATTTTCCCACCACTAATTTAGTTGGAAATTTCATTTAATTCAATTTTTAGATCAGTGACTCTATCCTATAGTCTAACCCTTTGCAATCCTTATGTTCATTGATAATTTCATTTGATTTTTACTAAGTAATTTATTGTTTAAAAAGGAATTTATCTTTCAGTAATTTACTTATGTCTTCAAAATGAGGGTTTTTTTGGAAACAATTTGATACATGTTTTTTGTTTATATAATTTCCTCAAAGATGTTTTAAAAATAGAAATGGGTTTTCAAGTACGAAATATTATGTGTATCACTATAATTTTTTTTTATTAAAATGTAGAATTTTATTTGAAATATTTTATTCCGTGGAAAATATTTGAAAAAAAACGGTTTTGGATTATTTCTTGGGTAATTTTTATAAAACATTATTCTGTTTATCTTGAATAAAATGGTGTTGTAAAAGCGCACATGGGAGACCATAGGGTAGGGGGAAAATATAAACAAAGACTAGACCCAATGGTGATAATTATCATTAGTGGAGGATCCATTAATGTCATGGTGACTAGGTGGTATCATTTTTGAGGGATCGAGGTTTTCAGACTATAGGAATCATGTATTTCAACTAGTATTCCTTGAGAGTCTTATAGGTTTATTTGTGTATACACTTGTGTCATGTATTTCCTGGTTGTTTTCATTGACATTACATTGTGTGCATGATATTTTGGTATGATTATGTTTTCCACTTATTCTTGTTTTGTAAATTGATTCTTGATTATTTATATTTTTATTCCATTGAAATGTAATAATTAATATTAATCTATTTTATTGAATATATCATGATTTTCAAGAGAAAACCAAATGTATTTTTATGGAATGGAAAATGATTTCATTCATTGTGTTTTAGAAACATGTTTTAAATATCAAATAATGGATGTGTGTAGTTAGAAATTTTATATATTCTTGGTGGTGTACTACTTAAATATTGATGTAACATTATACTTTTACCATTGTAAATTTTTATCCTTGGTTTTATAGGACATATTTAAAGGTAGGGGTTTCATATTTATGATGTATCTCTATGTTCATGTTACGTACTAACGGGTTGGGTTGGAGGTGATTTTTTGTCATGTGTAAATGGAATCGTGGTTTGATTCAAGTTCCATGATGATGATGGTATTCTTGTTTCCTTATTAGTCATTCTTATATAAGTGTTGGACGTGACCTTTTGGTTGTTTTTGACATATTATATGTTCTATTTATCCATTTTTTTACTCTGATATTTTCTTTTATATCATATTTCTGTTGAGGATGAAATAATTCTCATCTTCTATTATATGATACCTAAGTACTTTTGGACAGACCATGGTTATCATTAATGTACATTGGGCCTCGTGGAAAATTAGTTAAAGTGAATTTATGTGATTAATAGCCCATTATTTTGTTTTATAGTATAAGTCTCCTCATAGATGAATACTAAAGATTTATCAACAAGAGTATGTTGAGAAAACCCTATATTAGAATTCTCTTTTATTTAGTTATAATAGAAACTGTTATTAATATGATCTAATCTAAGGGAAACGTTTTATATTTTTAATAAAAAATAATGGAGGATCATGATTTAGAGTTTACCAAGAAACATCCACCAATACTTTATGGTAACAAGGGTCAAAAAATGAATAGAAATAGATAAAAAATATCGAGATGATTTTTCACTTTCTCAAAACTCCAAAGGACTCCAACATTAGCTTCGCCACTTATATTATCAAAGGAATAGGGAGGATGTGGTGAGAATATTCATGAAATACAAGTAGCATTAACACTTCACTTATATTTCATTTAATAAGGCCTTCACTAAATAGTTTTATCCTAAGACATTGAAGGTGGTGATGGAATGGAAGTTTGTTACTTCAGATATGGGAGATCATATTTTCATGGAGTATGCTACTAGGTTTGTTGAGTTATTGTACTCACCTCAAGAGATTTTTCTCTATGACTATCTATAGGCACGGATTTTTGAAATGGGTTTTTGGGAATAAATTTTATCTATACTGATTTTTATGTTCCTAACCACCAACACTGAGGTTGTAGAAAAGGTGTTCATTGTAAAGGAAAACATAGATAAGAAGGAAGGGAACATTGGAGCATCAGTTATGGTAGGAGGTTTGAATAGTTTTTTTCTAGTAAGAAAAAGAATGTTATGACCACTGAGAAGGTTTAAGAAAGAGTTCATAAGACACATTAGGATAGATTTAGGTAGTTGGTCAGCAGTGTAAGAAAAATGGGCACCTAAAACCTGATTATCAAGATGTTCTCAGGGTGTGTCACACTTGTGGGAAATATGTTCATCCTTATAGTTTATATAAGATATAATCCTAGGAAAGTAGAGCTAGATCCACCTTCACCCAGGGATCTCAGTTTAGACCTGAAACCGATAAATTATTGGGATCTCAAACTTATGCAAAGGGATATACTAAGGTTCCAAATAAAGGGTAATATGGGGTTGGACATTTTTATGTAGCAGAGTGTGCACCAATGGAGAAATAGGTTGGATCGGCTATTGTGATAGGCATCATGTTTATAGCATCTTTTATGGTTTTAGAATTTTTTGATATAGGTGAAGCTCAATATTTTATATAATCCATGATTATAAATACTTCGATATTTTTTTAGAGATCATTTATTTCCTGATGACTCTTTCCACTACTTTTTGAAAGATAATGGGTAGGTATTTAAATATATTATGTTCCATGTTATGATTATCGACTATGAATCTGTTTGGTACCTTTTATCCCTTAACCATGATCTCTTTCATCTTATCATTCGCATGGATTCGATGATTAGATTTAAATATCATATCAATTGTTATCATTATCGGGTATAATCTCCCTCTCTTGATGGAACCACCCATGTATTCTAGGTGAGTTGGATCCCCAATCAATAAGACCATGTCTCATTTCTCTTTCTGTTGAGTTATTTCCCTTCTAGTTTTTAGAATTTTTTCTTCAAATTTTTAATCCACATATTAGTTAACTTCTTTCTATAGTGGTATATGAGTATCCTAAAATTTTTAAAGAATATTTCTCTGGGTTACCACACCATAGATAATTTGATTTCTCTATATACTGAATTCCAAGGATAAACCCGATTTCAATACCTTCATACCATATATAACACTCTGAATCAAAATAGATAAAGGTTTATCTTGAGGATATTGTGGCTAAGGGATTTGTTAATCCTTGTGTTTCACCTTGATCATTTCTAGTTCTCTTTAAAAATAATAACTATAGGAGTCCCTATCTTTATGTTTATCATAAAAAATTTAATAAGGGGGCTGCAAAGAAAAAATATCCCTTACTTATGATTGATGACCTTTTTTATAAGATTAAGGGGGATTGGTGGTTTCTAAAGAGTTATCTAAGATTTGGGTACCATTAGATAAGGGTTTGAGAGGATGAAATTCCTATGATAGTGTTCTAGAGAAATAATAGGTATTATGAATATTTAGATATGCCATTTAGCCTTACCAATGCTCTAATAGGGTTTACAGAATTGATGGAACTAGTGTTTAATTGGTTCTTTGATTCCTTTTTAGTTATCATCAAGGATGATTTTCTAGTTTGTTCCAAATTGAGGTGAGGTCATGCTGAGAATGTGAATATTATCATTGGAATCCTAAGAGAACGTCATTTATATAGGAAGTTATCCAAATTCAAGTTTTTTATTTAAGAGGTGAAATTTCTTGGTCACATGATTTATGGGATGGGTGTTTCTGTTGATCCTAAAAATTCCCAAGAGGTAATATTTTGGGATTTTCCTAGAAACATGTTTAAGATATATAGTTTCTTGGGATTATCTAATTATTACATTCACATTGTTCAAGAATTTCCCATTTTTGCATCCCTGGTGACTGAGTTGGCCCATAAGGGTGTAAAATTAATTTGGAGTGAGAAATGCCAGATTTCCTTTGAGGAGTTGAAATTGGGATTGACATTAACTCCAATCTTGATTCTTCCTAATTTAGGTTTTAGTTATGATATCTACTATGATTCCTCATGTATGGTATTGGGTTCTATTCTAATAAAATGAATATAGGTGGTATATTATGGATCATGTTAGTTATTCCCTCATTGATGACATTAAAATATGCATGTCATGGGAAAGGTCATGGAAGGCACGACCAGTTCAAAACAAAACTAATCCAAAATTGACCAAAATCCCTAAAAAGGTTCTGCTTCATGAATCCATTATTATTCATGAATTGGCAGATCTTGATAACCCCCATGTCTGATAATAAACCATCATAAAGTCATGAATACCTTATGGTAATCCTCTATGCAATAACTTTCATATTCATGGTTCACTTCATGAGCACGCGAATTGTTGACAATGTCTTCATGAGTCGAACATTCAGACTGAAGGAGACACACCCATTCATAAGTCCCAAAACTCTTTAGTGAATTAATACAAGATTCAGGAAACCCCTTTTCTATAAATACTCCCTTCAATATGATATTTTTGGGATGGTTACCTGAACTTTTAGTTTCTGAATTTCTCACAAATGGAATACCTCCCAAGCTTCATGAATCAAAGTGAATATGGATCACCCAATTTATCTAAGATTTACATTACTGATTTCCATGTATTATTGAATACATTCACCTAATGTGGGGATTCCTTTTACAAAGTCCAATTCCCTTCATAAAGAAATAAGGCCCTTTTGGTACTTAATACTTTGTGGAGCATTCCTCCCTTATGAAGCATTCAGCCTTCATGGTGCATTCTACTTATGAATCAAGGAATCCCTAGGAGGTAGGCTCATCTTTCTTGGTGATTCCTACTTCTTCATGAATCTACTGACCTCCGAAAAGAAGATTAGCTTCATGGAGAACATCTTTTCAAGGCCACAGGATTTGTGAAACCTGCCTCCTAGGACTCTCCATGGTGGCTCCCTTCTACTATCCATGCTTCATTAAGGTTGAGTGCCTAGGGTTCCCACACCCTTCTTGAACTTGTTCAATTGCACCTTAATTCCACGTGTTACCAATACCACTCTCTCATGTGTCCTCCCACTTCACCCCAAGTGTGTCTCGATCCTCCCACCTACCTTTTTATTCTTTGAATAGGTATCATAACTCATAATTATTCTTAGCATAGGGACTATAGAATAGACCTCGTGATTGACCACTCCTCCCATCGTTGTATGTTGGATGTTCCAATTCCATTCCCCACACAAAGGCGCATGAGCGATGATTATGTAATCCCAATAGGTGAGGAGTGAGTCTCACCATATCCAACCTCCATGACATAAAACTACCTAGATTCACATCCTAGTAATATGACATGAAACGGTGTGACACCATCCTCAGTACAGGACATAAATATGCAGTCTTACCCTGCCCGATAAGCATTGGAAGCTCCGTGTATTAGTGAAATGGGATTACCCCAACCCCGTTACCACTTCCATGGAATGAGATCCTCTTGGGTTGCTCAATGCATAAGCCCTGCAATATTTCGACCAAGAGAAATCCTCTTATAATGGGTAGCTTTAATGCATATGTCACACACCATCCCTCAGAGACGATCCTTCCACAACACGAGCATCCTTACCGCATGATGTTAAACAATATGGATTGGTCCAATAACAGGACCTTAAACTACAACATTGAATGTAACGACCCAAAAAATGTACATCTTTTATTTATGGATCTCTTTCCTCCTAATAAATTTTTATTAAGTTTTACCACAGAATCACAATGAATTAATTCAGACCTAAATTGTATTTTTCAGAAATGATATAATTATTATAAAAAATTATGGTATAGGGAAAAATGATTATTTTAATTAAATAGTTTAATAAAAACATTCCTTTTAAAATGTAAATGAATAAATAATTTTACTTCTTTGTGTCATAAATTTCATTATGCAATTCCACTATTCATTTTCTATTCGCCATTATTTTTAATAAATAAGGATTTTTATATTTAGAAGTTAAATTTCTAATACTTATAAAATTTTTATGGTTAAATAAACATATTTTTTGAAATCAAAATGTAAAATTTAATCTTGGGTGAATTTTTAGTAGTTTTTTAATAAGATTCAATTTTTCGATGAATAGTATTTTTTTGATGAATGATATTCTATGAATAGTGGTTTCTGGATGAATATAATTTTATGAATAGTTTTTTTATGAATAGTAAAAAAATATTTCTTTATTAAATCACTTTTTCTATGAAATGAATTTTGAAAAATGGACATGCACGATTGCTCTCAGGGAAATATTTAGAGTCTAATAGGATCATCTTAATTTTTTGATAAAGACTAACATGACCCTTTGAAATATTAATTTAACCCTTATGAAAATTATTGAATAGTAAATTCTCCAAAAAAATCAAAACATCACCCATGAATGTATAAATACAATTTAGACATCTTAAAAGTGAAAAAATGGTCATAGTATAAGTATTCGTATTTTTATGTCATAAATATCTTATTTAAAATTTTATGATTAATTTAGTAATTTAAAATTGAAATGTATCTTCCTAATATTTAATCATAAATTGTTACTTTATTTATTTATGTTTATTCAATATTTTTATGGGGCCTTGATTACTTTCTCATGGTGTTATAAAATGATTTATAGTTTTAAATTTGTTTTTTGGAATAAATTGTGATTTTATATAAACATTAAATTACAAAAAATTGGAAAATAATTTTCAAAAAATGGATTTCATTTTTCAATTCTACATGTTTAAAATTGGTTAGGGTATATTTTTGGTATTTTTTTGAAATGGTTGATTTTTCAGTGAATAGTAAAAATACAGTTTTGAGTTTTTGGTATGTTTAATGATATCATAGCTTTGTAATAATGATGTAATAATGGTTTAATAATCCAGGTATACTCTTAAGGATTAAAATATCATATGAGGTGTCCCATGTGGCTGATACTATGGAAAAATACCATGGGAAACCACATTGTTTTTCAAATACCACTAATGAGGTGTCCCTTGGAAATTAATAAAACATTCCCTCAATTTTTCTATAAATACCAACCATTTACTTTATTCATTTTAATCCAAATTCCTCCTCAGTGAATACATGGTCATTTTTAACTCCCAATGATTCCTCATAAGGTTCCACCAATCCCTCCAAGATCCCAACCTTTGAGTTTTAGAAGTTACTCTTTAAGTTAAGGGAACCTTTCACCATCATTTCTTAGTCAACACTTCTTTTACGTTAAGTCTTTGACATTCCCTTTTCATATGTTGAGGAATTGATATTATGTATCCCACTTACTGCACTTTTGATTTTGATATTATTAGATTCCCATTTTTCTCTAATCAATTTATTGTCTGAATTTTTAAGTGATGTCGTTAGGCTGCTGAATTTGTTTAAAAGGAATTGCATCTTCTCTTTTCTTTCAAGTTCCCTTTACATGTGGTATGTTGTTCAAATATCCATACAATTCTATTATTTATTTTTTATTATGTTCTTGTATTATATTATGATTTATTTATGAATTTTTTACCCGTGTACTATATTTTTTAATGTTTTTTTAAAACCATGTTATATTGTTGTTATGTTGCAGAATTTTCATCTCAAAATCACTTTCTTTTTTCTCAAGAAATTAAATTATTTTATTCATGTGAATATCCAACACTATTTGATTTATTGTGGTATTCATAAATAAATAACAAATATACATTTTTTCTATAATTTAAATACATGAAATACCCATTCCTTTTTCATGTCTTATAAATGACATAACAATCATGTTTTTAAAAACTTTTAAAATATCACGATTTTGATATGAAACACATTCCTTTATTTTATTTGGGTTTTTTATGAAATTTATGATTATGATCTATTTTGATAACATGAAAAAAAATAACTCTTATGGTTGTTCCCTGATATCGCTTCAATACATTGGGTAAATAATTAATCTCTAAAGATGACATGTTTTATGATACCTTGGTGAATAACCTTCCAAATTTTTATGACACCTTGGGGACGGACCTTGCAGATATGCTTATGAATGTATTAATTAAATGTTTTATACAAATTTTATAGATATTATTCATGTTATAATTATCATGATATGACTATTTTTCATCCATTTATGATATTCCCTGGGTTCTTATTGATATTTCTTAAGTTCGCATGTAAAATGTTTTCACTTGTTTTCATTACTGGGCCTTTTTCTCACCCTTTCCATTGATCTATGTCTCCAGGTTATGAGATGTAGTAATTTTTCATAGGTTCAAATTTTCAATAATCTTTTCTGGGGGATTAAAAGAATATTTTATTTTGTAATGTACTATATACCATTTTTTCAATACACTAGACTTTAAAGATCCTCTGTTTGTAAAATGAAATGAAAAGTTGTGTAATATAAAGGCGGGATGTCATAGTTGGTATTAAAGGATAGTTTTGTTATTTTTGGAAATTATGATATGAAAATTTTAGGAAGAACCCAAACAATGATCCTTTCTGCACTCCAAGTTTGACAATCCTAGGGGATATGTTTGGTTAATCACAAACATTTTATGAATCATTATGAAGGATTTATAGAAAATATAATTTTTGTTAAAGAAAAATATTTTTTAAGACATGAAATTACATTATAATTTTAAGTTTCCTAATTGTAAACAATTTTATAATAAGATACAATTGCGATGATTCAATTCCCATAAGGGGGAATAATGCAACTACCTAAAAAATGTACTTCTTTTATTTATGGATCTCCTTCCCCCTAATAACTTTTCATTATGTTTTACAATAGAATCGCACCAAATCACATCAGACCCAAATTATAGTTTTCAAAAATGATATAATTAATATAAAAAATTAATGAATATAGAATAATGATTATTTAAATTAAATAGTATTATTAAAACACTCAGTTTAAAATTAAATGATAAAATAATTATACTTTTTTTGTCAAAAATTTCACTATGAAATTTCACTATTCATTTGTTATCCGCTATTATTTTTAATAACTAATGATTTTTATATTTAAAAGGTAATTTTCTAATACTTATAGAATTTTTATGTTAAAATAAACATCATTTTTGAATTCCAAATGTCAAAATTAATCTTGGGTAAATTTTTAGAAGTTTATTAAGATTCAATTTTTCAATGAATAATATTTTTTGATGAATAATATTGTTTGAATAGTGATTTTTTGATGAATAGTTTTTGATGAATAGTTTTTTTATAAATAGTAAAAAAACATTTATTATTAAATAACTTTTTCTGTGAAATGATTTTCAAAAAATTTACACACACGATTGTGATCAGGTAGATATTTAGAGTACACTAGGATCAACATACTTTTTTGGTAAATAGTTGCATGACCCTTTAGAATAGAAATTTAACATTTATTAATAGTAATGAATAGTAAATTGGAGAAAAAAATATAAAACATCACCCATGAATGTATAAATACAATTTATACACCTTAAAATGAAAAAATGACCATAGTATATGTATTGGTATTTTTTTATGTTATAAATATTTTATTTACAATTTTATGATTAATTTAATAATTTTAAAAAAAATTATTTTCATAAAATTTAATCCTAAATTGTTACCTTATTTCCTTATGGATGTACGATAATTTTATGGGACCTTGATTACTTTCTCAAGGTGTTATAAAATGATTTATTATTTTAAAGTTGTTTTTTTTGTGTAAATTATGATTTCTAAAAAAATTAAATTAAAAATATTTGAAAAATTATTTTCAAAAAAATTATTTCAATTTATAGTTCTAAATGTTGAAAAATGGTTACGATAAATTTTTGGGATTTTTCTAAAACGGTTGATTTTTCAGTGAATAGTAAAAATAGAGTTTTGAGTTTTCTGTATGTTTAATGACATAATAGCTATGTAATAATGATGTAATCATGATTTAATAATGTTCATAGACTCTTAAGGATTAAAATAATATATTATCTTTCCCAAGTGGCTTATATCATGGTCAAATACCATGGGAAAGCCCATGGTTTTTCAAATACAACTAATGAGGGGTCCCTTGGAAATTAATAAAATATTTCCTCACTTTTGCTATAAATACCAACTCTTTACTTAATTAATTTCAATCCAAATTCCTCCTAAAATAATCTATGGACCTTTTAACTCCCAAGAAGTCCTCCCAAGGTTCCCTCAATCCTTCTAAGGTCTCAATATTCTATTTTTTTATGTTACTCTTCAAGGTAAGGGAAGCTTTAACCCTCCTTTTTTAGTCAACACTTCTTTTATGTTGAGCCTTTGAATTTCCATTTTCATATGTTGGAGGTATGATATTCTGAATCCCTATTACTATTCTTTTTTATTTACATAATATGATAATCCCTTTTCTCTATCATCAATTCATATTCTAAATTTTTAAGTGACGTCTTTTCGCTGCCAAATTTTTGTAAAAGAAATCACATCTTCTCTTTTCTTTCAAGTTTACTTTTCATGTAGTATTTCATTAAAATATCCATACCATGATCTTATTTATTTATTATTCTATCCCTATATTGTATTATGAGTTATTTATGAGCGGTTTATCTTTTTCCCCTCTCTTTTTAATATTTTTTAAAGACATGTTATATAGTCGTTATGCTATATAATTTTCATCTCAAAATGTCTCTCTTTTTGTCAAGAAATTGTCTTATTTTTTTTGTAACTAACCGAAACTATTTTATTTCTATGGATATTAATAAATACATAAAAAAGTTATATTTTATTCTATAATTTACATAAATTAAACCCTCATTCCTTTTTCATGGGTTATAAATGACATAACGATAATATTTTAACACCTTTTAAAACATCACCATTTTGATATGGAACCCATTTCTTTTATTCTCATTGGGTTTTTTACAAACTTTTTTATTCTGATATATGTGGATCACATCAAAATAAATAAATATTAATGTTTCACTCGGATAGCACTCTAATTAATTGGGTAAATAATTAATCTCTACAGTTGACAAGTTTTATGATACCTTGGTGAATAAAGTTGTTAATTATTATGACACCTCAGGGATAGACCTTGGTGATAAGCTTATGAATGTCTTAATTAAATTTTTAGCCACATTTTAAATATATGATTGAAGTTATTATTCTCATTATATTCTTCTTTATCATGAATTTATGATATTCCACATGTTCTTATTGATATCACTCAAGTTCACATGTAAAACTGTTTCACTTGCTTTCCATATTGGGCATTCTGCTCACCCTTTCCATTGATGTATGTCTCTAGGTTATGAGATGCTATAATTATACTTAGGATTAACATTTCATGAATTTTTTATAGGGGGATAAAATAATGTTTTTTGTTTTCATGTATTATGTACCCTTTTTGAAGACATTAGATTTTAAAGATCATATGTTTGTAAAATACAATGAAAAGTTATGTAATATAAAGGAGGATTCCATATTGAAATATGTAGTTTTTTATAGCAATATTCTAAACAAGGAATGTTGGGAGCCTCCATAAGGTTCAATCCTAAATAACGGTAATCCTAGGTGCTCCCTCCTAAGAATGTAGCTTTATAATTAGCCTCAAGGGGTGTTCTAGTGAACTTTTTGGCTTCTCCTTAAGATAAATCCTGAACAATGGTAAACATAGATTCACCCTCCCATTGATGTACCACATTGATATGCCTCAAGGGTTGTTCTAATAAACTATTCTAGTTCACCTCATGGGGAGTCCAGACCAATGGTAAACCTAGGTGCTCTCTCATAGGGACATACCTCCATGATCTTCCTCAAGGGGTGTTCTAATCAACTCTTCAGGTTCACCTCAATGGGTATCCCGACCATTGATAAACCAAGGTTATCACTCTTATAGATGTACCATCCAGAACATACTCAAGGGGGTTTTTGGTCAACTATTGGAGTTCACCTCAAGGTGCATCCCAACCAAAGGTAAAACTAGGTGCTCCTTCCTATGTACATACCTCCATGGTCCACCTCAAGGGGTATCCTGATCAACAATCCAGGTTCACCTCAAGTGGAATCCCAACCAATGGTCTGCATAGGTGCTCCCTCCTATGGACATAATTCCATTATATTCCATAAGGAGCATTCTAATCTATATACTAGGTTCACCTCAAGGGGTTTCTTGATAAGTTGTAAATGAATGTGCTCCCTTCTAGGGATGTATCTCTCTGATTCACCTCAAGGGGACTTCTAATCAACCCTTATGGTTTGCCGCAAGAGGAATCCTGATAAGTGGTAAACCAAGGTGCTACCTCCTATGTAAGAACCTCCTGGATCCATCTCAAGGGGAATCCTAATCCAAAAATCATGGGTTTGCCTTAATGGTCATTTCACCCATCAAACCAGGTGTGACGTCATTACTCTTAGTGACGTACCACATGGATCTGCCTCCATGGGGTATTCTGATCCATTCATCCTATCTAGAGAATACTTTAAACCTATTCCCATCTCCATGGGATGTTAAAATCATGCCCCTATCCAACTTCACCAGATGTTCTCATCTATCTCTGTAGGATGTAAAACTTGTGATATGACCCAAATACCGACCCCCTGCATAAGTGTTGGATGCTTGATGTAAAGAGACTTAGAAGACTTTCACATATGGAGTTATTACATCATGATCGACACATGATGCCTTAGGTTACATAACCTAATATACCTCATACAATATTTTATTCCAAGAGTAATAATACATTTGATCAATGCTCTAAGGGTCCAGACATGCCCAACAATTCCCAAGATGACTATTCTCCAAACTAAAGGTTACTAAACTCTTAAGATGGAATTAGAGTGTCTAGACTGAAGTAGTGTAATTAACCACCATCCAAAAATTGATGGAACCAAAAAAGAGTTCCAAAAACATGAATATAATATATGATGGACGCTCGTACTAGGTGATGGTCTCCATGGAGTAATCCATGGAAGGGGAACCAACATCCTATCATCATGTTTCAATCAAGGGGAATACATTTCCATTTAAAGTGATGAAAGTCACCTACCTTTGGAAAGAGGGGATGTTGGGATACAACACACTAGTGTGCACATACATCATGTCAAAATGAATGTGGGAACCTAGAAAAAGCTTTGGAAATAGAAATGGTGAACCTGAAGTGTAACTCTTCTACACAACAAGGAGACTAGAAGCATTGAGACATCTGGATATTGTCATTTCATTGGATCTATATATCTTGTGCTAGGTACCACTAAGGAAATGGTGGTCCTGGTATGGAACTCACCAGATATTGGGGTAGTAAATTTTTAGTCATCCTCCATCTATGAAATTTTTATTGTATACCTCTCTCCATCTTTGGAATATTGGAATATGTTGGGGGATTGGGCATCGCTTTCCTTATACTTGTAATAAAGGCTGAATCAACAAGCCTTCTAGGATTCAAATTGTAGGAACTCAGCAACCCAGTGCTATTAGGCACCAGTGTAGGAGAAATATAGATATGGAAATCCCACATGACTATAGATCCACCAAAAATATGTAATAACTATGTCTACTATGTTATCATGTCCCATATCACCATCAGAGTTCATCCAGTGGAGGGTTATCTAAACCCAAATATGCCGATATGAGTAGAAGGGATCATTCTCCCAAGGTAAATGGCCCACCAGGACATGGAGACTTCTGTGGATCACTGAAACTGTCTCTCCCAAGGGTTGTGTTGGGAGAAACCACTCCCCATTCCATCATAAAATAACTTTGGGAGCCTCTCCCCATAGTGGTACCATGACTCATTCCCCTTTACTGAGGATGCGGGTGACGTTCAAGCCACCCCAATTGTGACTACTGCCTGAGATCCACCAAGGTGGGATTCAATTAGGCCTCATCAGTGCTTGAAATTACTAGTATTTTAATCTAAGGAACATATAGAATTGAAACCTACCCCACCAGCCCTAGTCTGAACCACCTCTCACCAACGTCAAGGGTAGGCTCAAGAGAATGGTAAACAAGGGGTATCATCTTCTATGACTCCAGTGACCCCTAACACCATTGGTTCATTCTTACAGATCCCATTCATAGGTGAATAGGAATCCATCTTCACTCGATAGGTATTAAGACCCTAGTCGCCTTATAGGTAAGTTGAGTTAACTCTGTCAATCATTGGAACCACTGATAGCCATCACGGGCCAACCCATGATGAGGAAACTCAGTGCAGAGGTTCCCCCTTCACCATCATCATCCCCAATAGAGGTCCCCCCTCTCATTTACCATCTATCATGTTTTTCCTCCGCATGTCATCACCATCTCAAGTGGAGGTCCTCCCCACTCCATCCACTCCCAGTACAACAGTCTTCTCCCACTCCTGCTTCTCATCATGGAGGATCACCCCATGTACATTTGAGATAGCATAAGGATCTTATGTTCACTCAAAAAAAATAGTGCATACGTCTTCCCTATGATAAAGAGGTACCCTACCCTAATGAACTATCCTGTCATAGAAGGGAGAAAATCCACTTTCAATGGAAAAATTATAGGAAACACCTAGTCGTCGTCAATATCATCGATCTTTCTGACTCTAAGGACACAAAGAACTTTTTGATGGTGTTTCCACCCCGAATTTTAGATTCTGGGGAAGGATCCCAATTGGTGAGAATATCCATCCCATATGATGAGGTCCACATGATCCAAAAATCCCAAAATAGGTACATTCTTGTGGAGGAATATCTAGGACCCTTCCAGGGGCTCACGCTGCATCCATCTCTATAATCTCAAGTATCCCTCAGTACCTCTACCCAGGATAATAGAGAAATGTTCTAGTCTGGGATGAATCTTTCATATGGTGGGTACATTTTTGATCCAAACATGAACATTTACTCCCTTACACATATGGTAGTGGTGATAAATATTTCCTATGTGGATGTGATCATACAGTTGGAACCATCCCCAAGAGACACCCCAGTAAGCAATTAACAGTTAACTCACATAGTGGCTTCTCTACCAGTCTGCCAGATTCTAAACTGATCCACATAGGTGTCTCCACCCATCTACCAACCAACATAGATCTGAGCTTGGGAAGACCAAGAATAGGGCTCTGGGAAAGAGGGTTTGTGGGAATTCCTATCCACCAAACTGTTTTCTATGGAGTTTTGGCCATCCTTAACTCCCATCTTCAACATCGTAGAGTCCCACATAGAGGTCCAAGAAATGTGTTTCTTCTAGAACATACGGGTGACACTTCACCCCCTTTGAGGTCATTAGTTAGTGTATCTTGGAATCTTGGGGCACCTTGAGGATATCGATCAGCAGTGATGATGGGTCAAATTGGGAGAACTCCCTGTAGCTCATTCCCCTAAGCATCCTAGTTATCGCAAAACCCTCCAATAACATTGGTTTAAGATATTCATAATACTCCACTAAGTTAAGGGTGAGGTGTCTCCCCATGTACAGATTAGGGGATGGGGAGTGTTTTCTACTCTCTACTTCAGCCCTATCCTACAAAATCCTAAATTTCCCATCGATGATGAAAATTCTCCTCTAGGTATAGCTATGGTAAACATGGTAATCCTCAACCCTCCAGAGAATCCAAAAGGATAAGGACACCAATTCAGATTTTAAAAGGGTATATATACACCAAGGGGAAATGTAGTACCAGAAATAATAGGTGTTTACACCTACTAGAAGATGCATGTGCTCAGCCTTAGGGATCCCTCTAAGACATTGCTTTCCCATTAGAACATCGACAAGGGTAAGAATCATGTTGGGCCCTCTGATCCATCTTAGTATGTGCCAATGATAAAGGAAGAGCCTATGATCAATGGCTTTCTCTATAAGGTGAAATATCAAAAAAAGGAAAATTGATGAGCTTAGTGTTGATTTGTGTCTGGACTATGACATTGCTTAATGGGGTCCCATTTCTTCCCAAGTGGGGAAACAAGTCCCCCTTCTCCATTTTCACCTAGTCTATCTCAGAAACCATGAACGTCCAGACATATCAGAGGTAGGTGTTTATGGAAAATGGCCAAGATATGAGTCATTGAACCCTCCTATGTAGTGTAATTACATTCTGTGGGATCCAGATTGGGTCGTTCCACAAGTGAATAATCCTTCTTATCCAGTTGAAGAACTTGTCAAAACATTGGTGGTTAGGAACCCTCTTCAAGATAGATATCCTCACAAATATGATTTTATGGCCACTCTCACTACTCACATCAAAGAAAAAGAGTTGTGATAGGTGGCAGTCCCACTTGATGTAATGTTGTAACGATCATGGGTGGATGACATGTGAGCACCCCCCAAATTTTGGGAACTCTGGATTCACCCCATTTACCAGGATGAGTGACCCACTACAGTAGTTAGACAACTTCATCTCTAGGTGTGGGCCTATGTTGGGAGTGCCAAAGTAATAGGAGGCCACCATTCTCTAGTGTTTAATCTAAACATTGTAAAGACACGTGTTCTTATGGTATTGTCAACTTCCCATAGGGTCCATCACTAGTTATAAATACATTCACATATAATTTCTATACCAGTTTAGGTCCACCACACACAAGACAAGCATTGAAGACCTCTTCAAGTGTAATTAAAATCATGATGAGAGATTTATAGATTTTATAATCATGTGAAAAGGCCTCACATATTCTCTTGAAATGTCATTGTATCAAGAGAAACTAATAATTATGTTATTGGGTTATAAAAAGAATGAGTTGGTCCCAACCCTCATCACTTGTAATATCCTAGATATATTCTGGGATTTCTCTTACAAGGCCTTGTGTCTGGACAAATAGTTATCGTAGGCTAAGAAATCATGCCAAACACCTCTTCTGTCACATATAATAAGAGCTTTCAAAGTAGATACTATCCCTGTGGTATATGTAAAGGCCGCCAAACCATAGGATTTGTTATCCCCTCTTACAGAAGAACATCACCAAACATATTCCTACCAATATTAACCTCACCCATCATAGTACCATCAGGAAACACCTCTAATTTTTCAACAACCTAGATGGAAGAACATGAATCTAGCCACCCTTTAGGCTCCATCCCCTCCTTAAGGATTGGATTTTAGATTGTGCTTCCTAGGCAGAAGAAACCATTCATATTCATTAAAGGATGCATAGGTCATGATCCATTTTATATCATCCTTGGAGAAGGAAATTATGAAGCTTCTAGAGTATAGGAGGTCCTAGAAATCTGGACGCACTAACTACTCTGTCCATTTACCTTACTACATGATCTTCATAAATATCATCAAGGAATTATATGTTTTCAAGGATTGGCACCAAGATTGATTCAATAATGGTTCGGTGAACCTAGGTGACATCCTAGTACAATTAGTTCACATATCCACTGATCTTGATAGCAATAGTGGGGGTTTAGGTCAATGGATGATAGCTTCCAACTATGGAACATAGAAGTATAGTGACTAGTTGGATTTCAGAGTATTAGATATCTCTCTTGGTGTAATTTATTCTCATTTATGTAGGACAGAACCTTCTATGATTTCATATCATCCTCCAGCCATTACTTATACATCTGCATCATATCCATCCAAGTCTCATAAGAGCATACGCTAGAGACACAATGGAAATCATGGTCCTCCACAAGGTTCAAATCCATCGTTCACTGTCCTTGAAATCATGCCTTGGTATTTTGGAATTATTCCCATGGTCCCCTAGCATTGTAAAACACCTCTTATGATGTGAAGTAGTATCCCTTCATGAATTTCGTCGATTTGGTAGACCACTTCACACTCCTCGATGATGAGGAATGTCCGGAAATCACCCCGAGTGCCTTTGGTCGATGCAATTGATGAAGAGTTCAAGTTCATGTGAACTTCTATATTTCTCAAGTGATGTATGCTACTGAGAAAAAGAAGCTGTATTTGTGTAGAGATCAATAATAAAAAACATTATAGAACACTCTGTCTGACAATACTATGTATTCGACAATTTTGGTTTACTAGGTGGATCATCTATGATTGCATCATGATCAACCGCATCCAACTAGAGATAATCCTCGGTCTATAGATAGTTATCTAAAATTGGTTCTAGTAGAGTTATATATTCAGTAGCATGATATTTCTAGTACCATACAAAACTAAATGGTATATCTAGCAGAATCCAATTTTCCTCCAGCCTAAGAACGCCCCCTATAAGCAGAAATGTGTGCTTGCTGCAGAAGTACGACCTGTTGAATCACCTTTCCTGTATACCTGAAAGGATCTCAATCCCCTAGTATCTTCACTTAGGGAAATAAATTTGTGAGAAGATTTCAAAATATTTCAAAATCCCCCTCTAGTTCCAAGAAGTGGTAGCTTCTATAGAGGCCTAATATGGAAAGGAGGTTGAGTGAGAGTAATTTTAATCCATCATATCATTCTCTTGAGAGGATAAATGTTCCCTTGTATGGAGTGACATTAACCCACTATAAATCTTTGTCTAGTTCAATAGAGTAGTGGTCTTCTGCTTCCTGGTCGGCATAGGTTCCAATATTAATCTCATCCCAACCGAGATGCTTCATATGTTGGGGCTGACCGAAGCAGATTTAACTCATTATGATTTGACGATTCAAAGTTGTGATATAACTGAATAGATACTGTGTGGTAGGATTAAGTTGAAGATCTAGTTAGGAGGATTTATATTAAGCACTGAATTCATGGTAGTCCAACAAGATACCATCTACAACGTGCTGATGGGAAGGACATGGATTCATTTTCAAGTGGTATTCCCCTCCCTATATCACCAGTGTCTGAAATACTCCCTCAATGGTCCAGTAGGGGTACTCTAAGATGATTTATCTCCCTTTGACTCTTGTAAATCCTTCTTCCAAGATACTGGATATTAAAATAGGGAGGGAAAGTAATTTGAAACCAAAGTGGTCAAGCACACAACCATTAATGTCAGTCCATGGGAAGAGTTGGATGATGCTTTCATCCTCCTGATTCATCAGTCGGAACCAACAACACGATATCTGGGAGGTTGTTTTTTATCTCTAAGAATAAGGGTCATGGAATTTCTAGAAGGAATCAATTCACATTCCTTACATTGTACTATTTCATAGCATAAGCTCGAGTGATACTAGAATTCCCCAGTACTATAAGGTTCCAAGAGTTTCATCCTATGGACACCATTTCATGAATCTCCCACATGTTCTACATGGTATTGATGAATCGTTGTAATTCAACTCACCCCAATTGATTTAAAATCATAAATAGACCTTGTGTTCAATGTCCTGATGGAATTGGTTTGACATCCTCTGTCACCATGGTCTCATCAGATTAGGATCCCCCAGTACGGGTTTCATATCTGCCCAAGAAGGAAGCAATTCCCCCCTAAGCCAACCATCAGGGAATATTTTCCTCCTACTATTTATTCTACTGCCTCATATGATGAAGAGTATTGTGGAAGACACTTTTATATTTTAAGAGATTATCTCCACCACCAACCATGAGATGATTAAATTTAACCTTGATATCAAGAAAGATATGAGGTGATTGTTTTTTGGTGAATCTATTTCCCTAGAGTAGCAGCAGTAGTATGTGAATTTACTAAAGCAACATTACGATGTCTTCACCTAAAGATATGATGAGATGTTAGTTGTAGACCCTCAAGTTTCCTTCTACCATCTTTTTCTCCTAGGGAATCATTATGGGATCAATTAGACTCATTGAAAATTCACCCCTCTCATGGCGCCATGGTCGAGGCTGAGATTGGTAATCTTATCAAATTCAACTTCATCAGGGGGTCCATTACCCCAAATTTATAGACAACATCATTCCCATTGAGAATAAGAATGGGAATATCAAAGTCTTTATTAACATCCAGGATCTCAACCACCATTTCCCAAAGCAATATTTTCCCCTTCAAGGGACATATTTGATGATTAATACTACAACGAGGTTCTAGACCCTCTTTTTTATGGATGGATACTCCGAGTACAATCAGATCTGCATGAACATAGAGGATAATGATTCTACCACAATTATATTTCTACAAGGTACCTTTTCCTATTAGTTGATTCCCTTTTCCAAAAATAATGAATATTCCACTTATCAAAGGACCATAGACCACATCTTCAAACCAATCCTTAGTATGTTGGGGGATTATATGTGTATGACTTGGTGGTCATGCTCTTCTAGCATTAGGACCATATCCTAGATCTTGAGAAATTGTTCGGCTTCCTTTGATCCCAACTTTGTAAGATGAACCCCTTGATGTGTGAATTCATGGTTACCTAAGGGAATTTTATTAGATTCATTGTTAAATACAAGGTCATTAATATTGACCCCAAAAAGATCAAGTCTGTTAGCCCAATTCCTCCCCCAAGTAACCTCCCGGAGATCTAAGATCTCTAAGTCCACTTAACCTACATATGATGATTCGTTGCGAATATGACAAGATAGTGTAATCCCTTTTCAATACTCATTAATAAAGAC
Source organism: Viscum album (assembly GCA_963277665.1). Taxonomy (NCBI): domain Eukaryota; kingdom Viridiplantae; phylum Streptophyta; class Magnoliopsida; order Santalales; family Viscaceae; genus Viscum; species Viscum album. The sequence continues at coordinate 139,937,871 of OY728131.1, forward strand.
ACCACCTAATATCGGGATAAAGAATTTCAAGACACCTTTGAGGAAATCAAGTGGTATCTTCTATTGCCTCTAGTTATGATACCTACCATCTCAAGGAAGCCTTTAGTCCTCTATGTGATCACCTTGGAATGGTTCCTTAGTGCCCGTCTCACTCAGATTAACAATGATGGTAGAGAGAAAAATTTATTCTATCTCAGTCATATGATCCTCGATATGGAGACTATATACTCCCCTTTCAAGAAAAGATTCCTCGCAAGAGTTTTTGTTGTGAAAAAGTTGTGGCATTTCTAAAGAATATACCATATAGTTGGTGTCCCATGTAGACCCTCTAAGGTATATCTTCATTCACCACATGTTGATAGTTCATTTGGCATGTTGGGTAGTGATCCTACAATAGTTAAATATCAAATTTGTTCCACCAAAATATTTCATGGTTTGGGCATTGAAATATTTCCTAGCCACCCATCCGTCCCCAGAAGTGCTGCCCCTGGATATTGATTTCCCATATGATTTTATTCTATTATTGGATCATGCTATACCTTTTTGGAAGAATCACTTTGATGGATCTTCTCATATCCCAATTGGTAGGAATCTCAAAAATCTCAAACTCAATTGATTAAGCTTGGGGATTTTCAACATCACCCCGACATAGGTTGTTATGCCCTACTTATTCCTGTTGTTAGAAGGATACACCAACAACAACATAGAGTATCAAGATCTTGTAACTATTCTTGATATGGACCTCAAGATTGATGTCCCCTACCAACGTGTAAATGATGACTATAATTTTATCATCCAATAGATTAATGGGGACTACATAATCAAAAATACAGAGCTATTACCCCTACTATATTAGACTCTCCAGGTAATGGCACAGTTCCCTTCACATATGAAAGTGAATATTGTCCCTCAGTCATAGAATACTTGAGCCAACACCCTAAACAGTTTATCCATGTCTCTTATAGAGCCCAACCATTATGGCATGTTCATTCATGTGACGCATCTGAGAGTCATTGTTATATTCCTTTTATATGATGATAGTTGGTGGTAGGTAAACTAGTTAACTGTCAGTTCTTCCATGTCAGGAACCCTAGGTTCACCCATGGAAACATAAAATCCTAACTAGACAACTCCTTTCATTGAGTATCTCCATTACGGAATCCTCCTGCAAGATCAAGACTAGCATGAGTGAATCTGTTGACATGAAGATCATTTCACCCTCCAGAAAGGTCCTAACCTCAAGAAGACTCTTTTAATATGTGTTTTTATGGAATTATACAGTATTTCATCTAAGGATATGATATCCCATAGGTTGTTAAGATAGTTTATGTCTTGTCATATGGTTCTCATCATGAAGGATTTAATCTATCCCCCTAGATCCATATGTTAGGCTACTTCTAAAACACCATAGTCCATGACTCCATCGAGTGTGCTAAGATATGTCATGTCTGTCATATCCATGTCACATTTTTGCATCAACCACCTAATTCCATCCACACCACCAAGAATTATTATCCCTTTGCAGCATGGGGACTCGATATCTTGGGATCATACCCTCTAGTGATAACATATCAATGTAGGTTCATTTTAACCATAATAAACTTCTTCACCAATTTGGGATATGTTATCCCTCTCTAGGAAGTCAAGGCCTAATCTATGGTCAAATTCAAGGGAACCCACACTATCCATTGATTAAAAGTCCCATGTACCATTATCACATTAAAAATTACCAACATCTGGTATGCTGATCTGAAGAGGTTGTACACAAAGTACAATATACATCCCAACCATACACCCTAGTGTCATGATCGAGAAACAGATAGAATGAGGCATTAAACAAGAGCCTCTATAATATTCTGAAGAATTTGGTGGGATATAATAATAAAATATATCCATAAAATCTCCCAAACACCCTCAGGTCATATTGGATGATGACTCTAAATTCATCCTAGGTTACTTCATATTCTCTAGTATATATAACAAAGGTGGTCCTACCCATTGAGGATCAGTTCCCATAACACAAAACATCTTTCCACGACTATAATATTCCATATATAATAGTATAATTATGTATATATGATCCGAAATCCCTCAAAGATAATAGTATTCAGGCCATTCATAATATAGAGAGGAACCATAATAGGATAGAGAGAGTGTTAAACAAGAAGATTTTCCTCCCCTCCTTCCAACAGTGTGATATGATTTTGGCCCCCATAATGCTGATGATACATTGAAATAATCCACCAAAGATGGATCCCAAGTGGGAAGGACCGTACAACATTCACAAGATCTATTCCAATGGTGAATACTCTCTGATCATTATGGATTGATAACGTATCACACCTCCTACAAATTAAAACTATTTCAAGTAGTATTTCACACGAGTAACACACTTCATCCTAGTTTTATGATAGTGAACAGCACAAAAACCATTTTCTTGGTCACATGATGTTAAACTATGGGAAACATCCTCAACATACAATGTAAAACTACATGTCCATGTCCCGATCACCTGATGTTAAATTGTGCGATTGGTACAAACTTTATGACCTGATAATAAGATGTCAATTATAAGAATATTGACTTTAAACTATGTGTGAGTCTTCTTAGGAATTTTTTGTGTGGATTTGGGACTCCTTAGTCCTCATGCATGTCAGGTTTTTCACACCATAGCACTACACATGCCCATTTGAGATAATGACCCCTACCATAGTTCAGTCTATATGAACTTAAACTGGAGGGGACCCTACAATTCAAAATGTACGAATTTAAACTAAAAATTATTAGCATCCACAGTGTGTAATATTAATAGGTAGTATTACCCAATATATGTTTGGGATTCCTCTACCTCAAAGATTATTCTACCATGTATCAAACTAGGATTCCTTATATGATAAACATGGGATGAACAAACATCCACACCACATAATGTTAAACCATGATTTTACCTCATCTAGAACTAGGATTCCTCTTAAATAAAAGATGAGTTTTTTCCCATAAAAAACCCATATGCCTCATGTGGTAAGTATGGGATGGTTAACAAGCATTACCCCATGCTCTAAACATGGTATGGGCCATGAAAACCATGGGATACCTCAAATTCCATATCCAAATAAGATCACCCCTACTAGCATAAATATCCAGTCATGCTATGTTCTAGAACTACATGTGTGCAGATTCCCATCCTCATGGGATATGTAACAATGCCAAAACGTATCATCTCTAAGACCATTGAAAATTTCATTCACTAATCATCCCCTCAGCCTCAGTTAAAACCTAGGAATTGTGACCATAAAATGTATGAAATTATTCTTATGGTATATACGTGGTATATGATCCTCCTTGGTTCCATTCACAAAGCAATTTACCTCTTTTTTATTTTACACATACCCTTTGATTGAGCATCCCCACATAGTCTATGAAATAATACTTTAAACTATTTCCCATGGTCCCGACCATGCAACCTTAAACTACATGTGAGCCTTCTCAAGAATGTGTTGTGTTGCAGTGAGCCTCTTTATCCCTCTTTAATGTCTGGTTTTTCACTCTTCTATGTTACACATATTCATTTCAGATACTCAATACATTTCAAAACTCAATGACCATAAATGAGGTGATTATAGCCCAATATTTAATACATTAAACAAATATACACCTTGTGTTCTATGAAATATGGCCTTAAACAAGTTAAAACACCCAATAATTCTACCCTAGGTTCAGATGAATCCTTATACCACCTAAAAACCCCCATTATTGAAAATGAGTTTGAATCCCACTTTCTAATACACCTTAATTGGTGTGCATGAATTTTTTGTGCCATGGAACCTACAGTTTTGAATCCCACATGGATATTTCCTCTATCTATTTCCATAATTCAAATATTTATCAGTTTGAATTCTTTTCATCCTTTGAATCCAAATGGACCCCCTAATGGTGATGGTGTCTATCCAAGGATCACCTCTCATACTAGGTCAACATTCTATGTCTTGAACTTCACCATCAATTGATCTTGCATTTTATCACTCCATTATTAATAGGTGTAGTTGTGGTCCCTATCATTCAAACATGTCCAATAGTCAATACTTTCCCATCAGTTTCCCCTTATCCAAGTCTCAAAAGTCATGAATTACGACCTTCCTCCTTCTAATATCTTTGTGGAATTACAACACCATTGGTGTCACCCCTCCATGTGTATGTGTTCATTGAGTTAGTGGATCAGATTCATTGGTATTATATAAACTTGGTGTCACCTCATCCCTACTATTTTCTTCCACATGTCTGGGGAATCCCCTCAACACTCATTATTTCTAACACTGAGCATGACTTGCATGGGATTAGAATCTTAGGAAGGGTGTGTATTGATATGGTTAAGATTCAAAAAAGATGCCTGATTCTCGACTCTATGACCTTAAACTAGGAGTTTGAGTCTAGGAATATTAAATTTAAAATTTATTTGAGTCCTCTTAGGAATATTTGGTGAGGCGCTCGGCCTCCTTGACCCCCAATAATGTTGGGTTTGTCACTCCATCATGCTACAAATATCTGTTCTTGATTAGCACATGGTTTGAACTCTATGACCCCTAAATAGGAGTAGAACCTAAGTCCAAGCATCTTGACTTTAACCTACATTACTTATAGATATGGTCCAATAATTACAACCATAAATTTTGTGTTGTTTGCTTCCTAGTAATTGTGTGGTGTGTGATCCTCTTGGGCTCCATTCATGTCAGATTTTAACTTTCATGTGCCATGCATATACCCATAGAAAAGACTTTTACCCCATTTAGTATAACAAAAATGACTTTAAAATGTTTTACATGTTCCAAACCATATGAACTTAAACTATTTCCAGTTGACTTTAGGATCATTTCAAGTGGTACATGAGCCTCCTAAGACCATTCATGTTGTTTTTTTATTCTTGCACCACATGAGCATCCTTGAACCCTGCTTCATCCCATGGACCAAACTGTACGACCTTAAACCATGTATGTCCACCTCCAGAACAACATGTTTATTGATTGGAATCTTAATGGGACACATAGTGATGCCTATACTTTCTATCTCTGAGACCAGTTATAGATTCTTTGTAAAACCATCTTATACTTTAGGTGCAATCATCTCAAGATACCTCGTGGGCCTCCCTCTAGGGATAATACCTATTTAATTACCTTGACCCATAAATAGTTTGGGATGCCTTAATATCCTAATATTATGTACTCCTTTAGCACACAATGTTAAATAGTAGACTTACCCTAGAAAAGTCTGGGATGCCTCTAAAATTTAGATGGTTTAACCTGTGTCGTACTAGTATGCCCCATATTCAAAATATGGGATGCAAAAATACTAATGACTTCATTACATGATGTTAACCTATATACTTTACCAATATAAATTCATTATGCCTCATATACAAGTATGAGAAGATTCAATACTCTCATTTGAGAGAATCTCCTCTTACCATCATCGATCTTCTATTGTTCCATGTTCCATGGTCCATGCAGCATGAAATTGAACTTTTTGAAACCTCCCCTTTATGTTTGGTAGGGAACACAAGCCTTCCCAGCCCTCATTCACATAATTTCAATAAACTTTCATCAAATGCATAAAAAATTATAGAACCCCATGGTTCTAACTCTCTAACCTTAAAATAATATCAAATCCCAAGTCCAAACATCATGAATTTAAACTGTGTGTATTTGGTATAAAGGATGTATTATGTTACATTAGTTGGCCTCCTAGTCCACTACATTCATGGTAGGTAACATTACTTTGATCTTTAGTATGTTCCTTTTAGAATCCTTCCACGTGGTCGAAGCCCTAAGACCTTAAACTATTTTTAACAAGTTCAAACAATATTTTCAATGCAACATCACTCAAAATTTTATGTGATCCACCACAAAATTTACTTCTTTGTTTAGGGTTTCCCATTATGTTTTCCTCCTTACCCCTAACTCTCATGTCTAGGATTGTATCATTTGTGTCAGTTAATTACGTAATTACTTCATGAAGTTAAAATACAACCATACAATATGCAATTAACATATGATAACCTCTTTACTTGACATGAGGAAGAAATAGTTGGAAGATCATCACATTATCCCCACACACTCTACATCCAGATCATATGATGTTAAACAATGGGATGTTTTTAGATCAAATGAAGTTAAACTGTATGATGCTCTGTCTTAACCATACTATGTTAAACTCCATGTAAAACTTCCTCATGGCATGACATTAAACTTTATGGAATCTCAGTCTATTTCCCAATAGATCCTTTCCTTTAGTGTCGGTCATCTACCGCATTGATAGTTTTATCATCTCTAGGAATCTGATATGAAACATCAATGGAATATGAGTTTCACCTTTTATTCATATGGATTCTCCCACACCACTATTCAATAATCCATCGTGATGAAATTCAAGGAGTGTTGGAATCTATTCGAACATTTTTTCACCTCACCTCCACACTTCACATGCCCCCTATTTGGATCATTATACTCCTCCACATCTAAAGGGACCCCCTAATGGCGTGTTTTCTAGCCAAGGATAACCTACCATCCCAGTTCAATGACCTGAAGTACTTTGGATGATATTATAAGATAGGTTTTATTCAGCGCTTGACCCTCATTTGTTTGTCCATATTCCATGAAAATGGAATAGATACAATGTTTTGAACACAATCAGAAGTTATCATGTATTTTCATTTCATCCTTATTGTGCTACGAGTTTTGGGCATTGTGATTGACACTCCCTATTCCCCTTTGTTTGGGTAGAATTCAATGCCCCTATAATTATCACATTCATGCTCTAGAGTACTTTGGAAAAGAAATTCATCTATTTCGAGGGCCATGTTATCCAGTCATAGCCTATCTTAGGATGAACACTCTCAGTGGATAGTCAACAATAGAAAACCTCAAGTGCCCAATTATTTTATAACACTCTCACTTGAATGATTTATTATCAACTTTTCACGTTTTTCACATTGATCATGGCTCACGTGAGTTTAGGAATTTATTGTTGTTTGTCTCAGAAAAACAATTGAAGTGTGATAATAAAACAAAAAATATGTTTGTGCATACAAGAGTTGAAAACAAACCAATGTATTGGAGGGTCATCCATATATTGGATCCTCCCATTCCCAAAATAATCCCATAAATATTGACCATACTAATCAATTTCATGAGTCCATCTAACCTTAATTTAATGGCCACAAAGATCTGTTATCACACTGCCAGGGTTTTCTTTCTCCTCATCATCCATGGAGAGGACATATTCAAATCTGATTTACTACTATTTTTATTCTATATCTCATCCAATAAGGATTCAACTACCACCACCTTGGCCTCGATCATCACCAACAGAACATTTAGACTATTGATGAGCACAATATAAGTAGCAGTGACTGTCGCATTCTCATATTCAATCCCTTCCAAGAGGTAAATCTCTTCCTAATATTCTTAAAGTGCCTATGATCCCTCATCATTATGCTTATTCTACTCCATTTCCAATATCTTCCACTCTTCATATTCCCCATTAATGATGAAATCTCATGAATGTGTGTGCAGGTTTCTAGAGTCCACCCCACTGGTACCCAAACTAACTAACCAATTGAAGAGAGATCCCACCTGTTATGGCAGTTCAGTTATCTGAGTGTGGGTCATTAGATTATTCATGTACCTCCATGCCTTGTGGCACATGATCCATTTATTCTCAGTATCCTCTAAGAAATAGTTTTCAAGATCTTTGGGTAGTTAAGGATCATATGGAAGAAATACCACCAAAATTTTATTGGCTAGATCCTCTAGGTGTATGTATTTGTACGTGAGAGGCTGGAGAACTATTCCAAATTCGTGCGTGAGTGGATATAGAACTATCCCAGGGATAATTTCCTCACCAAACACTTCTTTGATGACATAATAATCTATTGTTACTTTTGGCACAACTATGGTGGATGCAACTAACCTAATTCCTTATGAAGCCCCTATTAGTTGTGCAGTATCAACATAAACTTCCATGTCCACCACCAGTGGTACTTCAAGGATAATTGCATATAACAATTCATCCCCGGCCACTCAAATCACTAGACCAATTCCTGCCATCTCCATTATGACATCATCTCCTACAACCACTGTTGGTGGCGCCTCCATGATCAGATCTACCACATTGACTCCTTTATCCAGGCCTATCATAATCCCCACTTCAACTTTTCTTTGTGATTCAACTAACAACCACAGCCTCCATGGTTATCTGTATTTTTATTGAATCATATTCCATTTCCATTTCAGCCCATGAATGGTTAATGATAGTGTTGGTGATGCTGGTTGAGTCTCGAACCACGTTCGACCTATCATTCCTAAATGATTCAGTCAAGAATAAGAAGATAGGTACAAAGATTCAAGGATGTGAAGGAAAAAGTGACTTATGTGAATTTTACAGTAGATTGATGATGTTGTGGATATTCATAGGTAGTCCACCCAATAAGGTTCCCTGTGTGGATGCTACCTTTGTTTAAGGAGCTAATTATTTTCCACCCACATTTGTTTCCCTAGGAAGAGACCCCACACTTTCCCATTGAAGGGTTTAGGTCCCATCACCCTCCATAGGTTTGTCGAGGACCTCACCCTTCTATATGCCTAATTTCTAAAAATTGTATAAGGATTTATGTAATATTTCTAAAAATTGGTTATATATGATCCTCATAAGATCTGGATACATACCTAGTTAGAGGCATCGCTTCTTCTCATAGAATAGCCTCAATAGGAACTACATACCCAATAATTGTCTGGATCCTCAATAAAAGGATCACGTCAACCCATCTCAGCTACCAATAATTTTGGGGAAGAGGTCATGTTCAACAACACCTTCACTTGGTTAGTAAGTGGATGCACAGTGACCCGGGTATACACTAGGTCCTCCAGCTCGACTATTTATCATTCCTCCTCTTTTCGTGACACATGGAAGAAAGACTTGTCATGACCAATCCCAGGAAGATTCATCCATTATTTGTTAAGATGTTTCCACATTCCAAAAGCATTGTAGAACCACCTATAGATGTCCCAATTGTCCCAGACTTTGGGGAAGATGACATCACTGGGGATGTACATGCATCATAACCGCTTACCGGGATCTAATAAAAATATTTCTAGAGACCACCCTAAAGGGATCCCCTTATTCAAGAATCCACTTTACCATGAGCATCAAGCCTGTTTCTACTCCCCTTCCTACTGCTCATGCCCAATCAGGGCCAAGGACTACTGGACCCACTGCTACTACCCTGTCCACTGGGCTAATTCTGTCACCACGGTACACTCTAACCACCACTTTAACTTGACCTCAATGTTGATAGAACACCCCTCAGTTGGATCTTGTGCCCATATTTCTCATCATATCCCTAGGATATGTACTCTCCCAGCTTTGTGTGCAGTTATTTGTAAGACCATATGCAATAGAAGGTGGTGGAATCTCATTCTACATCTTTCCATCCTCATGTGTGAACATGTTCAAAATTTTCCTCAACACCAATGGATGAAATTCTTATATCACCTGTGATTATATCTTCGATGTAATCAATTTTAGACACCTAAATTTTCCCACAAACTAGTGTAGAGTGTAAGATTCATAGATTTTCTCGCATTTGACCCTCACCACTAGTACCCCACCTAGAAAGGCTTGGAGGTATATTCTCTACTACATGGTCTGTGTAAAATAATTTTTTTCCACCACCATTGGTAAATGGGATATGTGAAATATGAAGTTATATGTTAGACCTACCTTTACCAACATGTCTATCAATCTAAACTTGAATGGGAGACTCGCTGCGATATTTTGGATCGCCGACCAGAAATTTGTTATGGGAGGAGAAATGGGGTTCAGATACTCATATCCCCCCATATGTGTGTCTAACCACCTTTGAAGGAAACTAAAAATCCCACACATATAGAGGGGAATTCTTCCTTCACTGATTTGGAAGAGAATATTTTATAACTTTTCCAATCCTTGGGCTACCAAATTCACATGTTACCCCTTCACCAACATTACTGCCATTATGAAGGTACGCAGTCACACCTCGATGTGTGAATCCACCACCAATATATTCTAACAATATATAAGCATTGTGATGAACCTCTCCATGCTAAAAAATTGTTGATCCTTTGTCTTGATGTTTAATCCCCATAGCTTCTACTGGATCGCCTCTAAAATCATCCAGTAGAAGCCCTCCTTATCCTATTTGTATCCACCCAGACAAGTGTGAGGCCTAGTCATCAAATTATATGTTGGATATTCTACCTCGACTAGCTATATGATTGGTTAGATCAATAAATAGATAAAACACTACTTGAATGGGATTTATTTCATCCCCAAATTGTGTTCACTCTTTCCCAACACCATATCCAACTATGATTTCTCTAGACCCCAAAACATATCTCGTTCATCCTACACATTATATGTGGAAAAAATTCAGAATACATAACCACCCAGATCATGATTCTAGAATTATTTTGAAGGTCCAAAAAGATGATGTTGACCTCCCCATGATACAGATGGTACACATTGGCCCCTTGAGACCATCTATTCAGCAACTCAGGCGTGATTTCCAATGTGTAGTAGATATGGATCTGTGAATCCCATGTTGCTTCCTAGATCCCTACTCTCTTAAGATCTCCTTAAAACTCAAAAAATGACTCGCATGCCCAATATGCCCAATACCACTCATCATTGAAGCTTCCACCCTAGTGTAGATCCCAATTGTCAGTCCATCCCTTCGGCAGACCCCCTATGCCCACCGTGACAATTGTCTAGTATTGTAGTGGGGATGCCTCATCTTCTAGTTTCCTACTATTTGTATTATTAATATGGTTGTAGAGAACATAGTCTATAATTGGTGCATGGTCCTTCCATATGTGGCCCATGGTATAATTATTCCACTGATACTTCCCTAGTATGCCTCTAAACTAGTAAGATGGTTAATCCTTCTCTACATCGAGATGAAGACGTCATCTCTTAGTTTGATGCCATATAGAAGCTACCTCTTGGAGAGTGGATACTTCCTATGAGCCTCTTTCAGCAGAGATATCAATTATTCATGGTATGATATGATTCAAATGATCTCCCTAATCATGATATTCCTAATAATTTCTTTCCCCTAGGCAGTGACAACATTATCTCCCTGAGAATCCATTTGATTCAAAACATATATAATTTCTTGATTCTGGTTCACAAAGTTAAATCATGAAGGTCATTTTCAAAGGACTATCATACAGTCCTTGCTCATAGAGGTCACTTAGCAAAGATGCAGTTCATAGATTTCAGTTCATTGATAGCATTAGCGGATCTAGGCACACAGATACATTGAGCTTTACGAGAGATGGTGATCAAGATAAAAAAGTGCTCATAAAGGGTTTGATATTTTCAAAAAGTGGTCAAATTTAATTAATAATTGTAAAATTTCAGTGGATTTTAGGGGGGATCAAACATATATAGGATTACAACCATCCCAGGCTTCATGATGGTCTTCATGGAGCACCCACCATAAACAGGCTCTACGAGTAAGCTTCATGAAATGGAGTTGGTTAAAAATATTTGATGATTCGACCTCTGAATCTGAACCTCATATTCCCCCATCGGCTCTAATTCATTGCGGTTCATTTTCTAAAGTCAAAATATGCATGTCACATGAATGGTCGAGGAAGGCATGGATGTCTAGAAACAAATCTAATCAAAACATCCCAAAATCCCTCTAAAGGGTATGATTCATGAATCCAAACTACTTCACTAAAATTTAGAGATCTTTAAGCTACATGGATGTGAATAATCCTTGTATAATGTGTAAAGACTTGACAGTAGTCCACTGCATAACAACTTTCAGATTTGCAGAGCACTTCGTGAGCACACGAATGGTTGATGGTGTCTTCACGAGTCTGAATTTAGGTCTCACAGAGCCACACCCATTCGAGAATCCCATAAATTATTTATGAATGGATCTATGATTCATGAAACCGCTTTCCTTTAAATATCCCCCTTCGATCAGATATTTTATGGATGGTTACCTGACCTTTTTGATTCTGAATTGTTCCCAATTCAAAAACCTTTTGATCTTTGTGAACCGAAGAGAATATGGATCACCCAAGGTTTCTAAGATTCATTAAACCCATTTACATGTGTCCTTGAATGTCTCTCCCTAAGGTAGAGATTCCGTTCATGATGGAATACACCCTTCGTAACATAATATGTCCCACTGTGGTACTGAAGGCTTTGCGAAGTATTCAAACTTCATTAATATAACGACCCATACTTTACATACATTGTTATTACTTCAGAGTTGAAGCACACTTATTTCAACATATAACAAAATCAAGAAAGGACCGTATAGGTATAGTGTCTTTAGAAACTGGGAATCATAAACAACTGGTTCATAAAGCATCTACATTGCCTCCCATTTATTTCATCATATGTAGAGTCCCTTTTTGGCATATTATACTTAATAACCTTCTTCCTGACCTGGGGAAATAAAACATACAAAAGGGTGAGCTCAAATGCTCAGTAAGGGTAAAAACAAAATATCAATCACATCATATACATAAGCACATAACATTTCGAAATCTTAACCTGCAAAAGATATCATAAATTCATAACATGGGATAAATCATAGTAGTGAAATGTAATCCCAATAATCATAACATAAAACATGAAACATTGTTGGATACACACATAATCATAGAGAATAATTTCTTATTAGTCAAGACTATCTTAGTGGACAAAGTCCATTTCTGAACTGAGTTCACTCCTCGTTTCAGTCCTGTTTCACTGAACCGGCATAACCTACCATTCCAGCCATGTCTATCTCATGAGATATAAAATCTTTACCCAATGCATTGGAGGTAGATATAGGTCCCACCCATCTCATAATGATACCATTCTTATGTGTGCCACAAAATCATAAACCATACATCATAGCATAACCCATGTAATAAAAATGGGAATCTTAAACATCATGCCATAATCCATACAAGATAAAAGTACATCATAACATAATCAATTCAATGTAAAAATAGGGATAGAAACAGAACCTTATATTATCTTATATGGAAAATAATTTTGATAAAACACTTGAACTCCATTCTTGAGGAAAATATCCTTTCTACTTCAAAACATTTTTCCTTTCTTAACATGTCAAAAAATTTTAAAATAAAAGATGTTGATTAAAAATAAGCTTGAAAACATGTAAAGGATCCTTCTTGGAAATAATTTTTTAAAAATCCATTCACTCCGTATAAGTTAAAAAAAATTCTTCTCATACTTTTGTCAGAAAAGTCAAAAAGTACCTCTTATGAAAAACGACAAAAGATTCCTTTCATATCTTTTACTAAAAACTCACCGAAGGGTAAAATTGGATTTAAACAATTGTATGTGGATGGAAATAATATTACATATTGAGGAAACATGGATGTGGATGATAAAATACACCCCAGTAAATACCAAAGTATAAACAATCTCGAATAAAAATGAGATTGTGATATTTTCCCTTACCTTAGGTCCGATATTCTTTGTACGTGTCCGAACCTCCTGTATAATGATTTAAATAATGTTATTGACTTATTACAGAATCATAATTATTTTTATGATATCATATATGGTCATATTCTTAGCTTCTTAGTAGTAATATTTCATTGCTACTTGTTATTCGGGTGTTTATAACTTTTTGTTCTTATGCGTGTTTTGTCGAATAAATTCTTATTCTTCTCATTAGGTTATAGATACCACATTTCCAGAATGGTATTAGTGTAATATATATCATATTCATTCATTCAATTCATTTATATAATAATTATGAAATGAAGATCATGTAGAATGAGTCGCATCACATCGTGGAGACGGTATTCCGTACCTACGCACGAGTGATGATATCGTTCCTATGATCGAGGAATTGTATTGGAGTGTATTTATACTATTTAAGAATCAGTATCACATTATAATAGTCATATATAGTCATTATTTACACCATTATACCCATCCGTGTAAGGTGGTGGTTGAAAATAGATTACACCACGGCGTGGAGACGGTATTCCGTACGTACGCACGCGCGGTGACTTCTTTTTCCGTAGGATGGATGGATAGAGAAATAGGGTTGGTTCATACTTATAATAACATATTGAGTGATACTGATGTTATTAATTCATAATGAAACAACTAAATAAGAAGAAGTGGAAGAAGAAATAAAGATGAAAGAATTGGTAACAGACATTACCTCTTCCTCGATGTGCTTCTTTGAGACCTCCTTTTAGGGCAGTAAAATAGGTCTTTGAAGAAGACCAGAACCTCTAGGATGTTTCTAGGGAAGTGGAGAGAAGAACATTTCAGGGTTTCTCCGAGCTTGAAGGATCAAAGTGGTGTGAGGAAGAGGGGGAGGAGGTGCCCTTTTATAGGGGAGGAGAGGGGCTCCTTTGGAAAAACAAAAAAAATATTATTTTATTATAAAGTCAAGTTCAGTTTTAAATAGCTCCGAATTGCATTATTTAAAATCTAAGGTGGGTATGGGTCACAATCCTCTCATCCAATATAATTTAGACAATTTTATGTTCCTATTTTAACCTTATCATTTATATTTAACATTAAGTTAAATAATTTTACTTTTATCGTGTCTTCTTGTGTTCTTATACTATAAGGTTAATAAACATACTATAAGCAGCTAAAAGAACCCCAAGTTGTTTATTATTAATATATATAACCTTATCTAAGTCATTTGGCCTAACCTTAGAGTTTTTAGAATAAAATAACAATTACTAATATAATATTTGTTTTAAAAACTATTTTATGCCAATTTTGACACTATTTAGTAATTGATTTTTGTGAAAATCATAACAGAATTATTAGTTCGAACCAAGTTAATTAAATAAATAATAAAATGTCATATTAACCTATAAAATTATTTTAATTCATAAAAAGTCTCAAATTATATTTATTCGGGTATTTATAATATCAATAAATTCTCATTTTTCACTATTATGGTAATTACTGCATAATAATTGTGTCATAAATAAATTAAATTATTTAATGTCTAAAAACTATAAATAAAATTTCATTATGTAGTAAAAATATTATTAGCTTTCTAATTAATATTTATAATAGAATTTATCTTATTTATATCCCTATATTAAAAATGATTTACTTATTAAACTTTGATTTTAACTATTTTAACCCTTCTTTAAATAAATTAACAATAAATGTCCTAATCTAATACAAATGGGCCTAACTGGTCATATTTTATTCCTAAGGTTGTTTTTGGTCGAATTACACTTGTCCAATAGAATTAGTACATGTGTTAGGGTAATAATAATATCATTTTTACCCTTAATTACCCTATTTACTTTTAACTGTGGTAAATAAAAGTGAAAAAGTTAATATTCACCAAAAATTATTTTCATCTCATTGAACCAAATTTTACTTACTAACATCAACCGTGTCTCTCAGATTTTTGAAATTCCACTCATAGAAGCGGTAAAATTATTTTTTATGAAAAATTCAGTTTTTAACTACCACTTAGTGGTTTCACTATTCATCAAAATTTGAAAGTTTTCAGAAAAATACCAAAATTTCACCTTAGGATAATTTCGATATTTCGAATCCAAAAATGAAGTTCATTTTGAAAAATAAAATTTATAAAATTTCAAAAATTGGTTATTACTATTCATAACGGCTAGTTTTAATAATATTTTATTAGCATATCATTGTTTTGTGAAACTCGGTATTGCGTACGACGCAAGCTATCGAGGAAGGCTGTGATTTCGTGTAAAGCAAGCCAAGAAAGTGTTGTGTGTAGAAAAAGATTCCTTTGATGATTTATATAACATAAAAGTCTCGGGTGTTACATTCTACCCCCCTTAAAATGAATTTCTCCCTCGAAATTCGTCACTTTGTAACAAACAGATGAGGATACCTCTCCCTCATCATATCCTCAAGCTCCAATGTAGTTTCTTCTAATGGGTGGTTCCTCCATAAAACTTTCACCAATCGAGTGATCATGTTTCGTAGAACTTTTTCGCTACGATACAGAATCTCTATCCCCTGTTCTTCATAAGAAAGATCTTGCTCCAGCGGTACAACTTCTGAGCTGAGTACATGTGAAGGATAAGGTATGTACTTTCTCAGGAGAGATACATGGAACACATTGCGAACTTGAGAGAGATTTGGTGGAAGCGCCAATCGGTAAGCTACCTTCCCAACACGATCCAGTATTTCGAAAGGACCGATATATCTAGGGCTCAACTTCCCCTTCTTTCCAAATCTCATGACCCTCTTCCAGGGAGATATTCGTAAGAACACTTTATCACCCACTTCAAACTCTAGGTCTTTTCTTCGGTTGTCGGCATAACTTTTCTGTCGACTCTGAGCTGCTCTTATGAGTTGTTGAATAGATCAATCCTTTTCTGCCATTTCATCAATGAGATCGGGTCCTAATTGATTTCTTTCCCCAACTTCATCCCAGTAAGTTGGAGTCCTACATTTCTTTCCATAGAGAGCTTCATAAGGGGCCATCTGAATACTGTAGTGAAAGCTATTATTATAAAAAAATTCCACCAAAGGTAGGTGTTGATCCCTACCACCTTTGAAATCCATAGAGCAAGATCTCAACATATCTTCTAGAGTTTGAATTGTTCTCTCAGACTGACCGTCTGTCTGAGGATGATAAGCAGTGCTGAAATTCAACTCTGTATCCAGAGTATGCTGAAGACTTCTCCAGAAATTCGAGGTAAATCTCAGATCCCGATCAGATATAATAGAAAGTGGTACTCCATGAAATCTTACCACTTCCTTTACATATATCCTGGAAAGCTGATCCAGAGATAAATCCTCTCTAATAGCAATGAAGTGTGGAGACTTTATAAGACGATCAACTATGACCCAGATAGCATTATTGCCTTTTGATGTTTTAGGATGTCCTGCGACAAAGTCCATAGGGATGTTTTCCCATTTCCATTCAGGTATGGGTAATGGTTGTAACATCCCCTTAGACTTCTGTCTCTCAACATTAACTTGTTGACAAACCAAGCATCGAGAGACATATTCAGCAACATCTCTTTTCATGCCATCCCACCAGAAATACTCTTTCAGGTCCCTATACATCTTCGTGATTCTGGGATGAATAGAGAATGAAGAACTACGAGCCTCATCCAGTAGTTCCTTCTTTAATTCAGGGATGGGAGGAACACAAACCCGATTCCTGAACATTATTATCCCATCACAATCAAGGTTGAATTCAGGAACATTTCTCACCTTCTTTTGTAACTCGACATCTTCATCATGTGCCTCTTTAATCTTCACATGTATAGATTGTTGAACATTCATTTGAGAAAGATACGAATTTTCCCATTTCATTATAATTCCAAGATTCATCCTTTGTAAATCCATAAATATTGGATCTTTTTTTATCCTCATCATGGATAAACTAGCATGGTCTTGTCGACATAATGCATCTGGCACCTTGTTTTCTTTCCTAGTGTGGTAATGTATTGAGCAGTCGTAATCCTTAATCAGCTCCAACCATCTTCTTTGGCGCATATTCAGCTCCTTTTGTGTGAAAATATACTTTAAAATTTTATGATCAGTATAAATATCACATCTTTCACCATAAAGGTAATGCTTCTAAATCATTAATGCAAAGACTACCGCAGCTAACTCCAAATCATCAGTTGGGTAATTTTCCTCATGTATTTTCAACTGTCGTGAGGAATAAGCTATCACCATATCATTTTGCATAAGAACACACCCCAATCCCTTCTTGGATGCATCACTGTAGATTACAAACCTTTCTCCACTACAAGGCAGTGTGAGCACAGGTGAACTGGATTACCTTCTTTTCAACTCCTTGAAATTCTCTTCACATTCCTCCGTCTAAACAAACCTAACTCCTTTCCGAGTCAACTTGGTGAGTGGATTAGATAATCATGAAAAATCATTCACAAAATGTCGATAATATCCAGCCAAACCATGAAAACTTCGGATCCCGGTTACTGTTGTTGGTCTCAACCATCTTTCGATAACCTCTGTTTTTGCTGGATCCACATATATCCCCTCTTTTAAAATTATGTGACCCAAAAATGCATCTTTTTGAAGCCAAAATTCACACTTGGTAAAGTTGGCATAAATCTTCTCCTTTCTCAGGGTCTTCAATATAATTCTCAAGTGATCTTCATGTTCTTCCTTGCTCTTCGAATAGAAAAGAATATCTTCTATAAAGACTACCAAAAACTGATCAAGATAGTCTCTAAAGACTCTATTCATTAGATCCATGAAGATAGCAGGGGCATTAGTAAGACCAAATGTCATCACTATAAATTCATAGTGTCCATACCTTGTACGGAATGCCGTCTTTGGTATATCCTCCCTTTTGACCCTTAATTGATTATTCCCTGAATGAAGATCAATCTTGGAAAAGTATTGAGCTCCGCGTAGTTGGTCAAATAGGTCATCAATGTGAGGGAGAGAATATTTTTCCTTGATAGTGATCTTGTTAAGTTCTCGATAATCAATGCAGAGTCTCATTGATCCATCTTTCTTCTTAACAAAGAGAACAGGTGCTCCCCAAGGTGACACACTAGGGCGTATGAACCCCTTATCAAGATTATCTTGGAGTTGATTCTTCAATTCCTGCAACTCAATTGGGGCCATTCTATAAGGTGTCTTTGAAATTGTCAATGCACCCGGTACGAGTTCTATTGAAAACTCAACTTTACAATTCGGTGGAAGACCTGGTAATTCCTCCGGAAAGACATCATCAAACACCCGTACAATGGGCATATTCTTAATCGTGAGTTTCTCACCAACCATTTGTGATAAATAACCT
Source organism: Viscum album (assembly GCA_963277665.1). Classification (NCBI taxonomy): domain Eukaryota; kingdom Viridiplantae; phylum Streptophyta; class Magnoliopsida; order Santalales; family Viscaceae; genus Viscum; species Viscum album. The sequence goes on from OY728131.1 coordinate 139,956,712, forward strand.
TTATTTAGTGGAATCAATACCCATAAAATGGAATAAATTTACACTGGAAGTTTATGTTCATCCTTGCATCGATAGACGATGATAGATTGATCTGGAATATGAAATGTGACTTCCCTTCTTTGGAAAATGATATGAGCTCCATGTAGAGAAAGCCAATCCATTCCAAGAATCACATAAAATTCCACTATAGGAAGGATAACATTATTTGCAGGAAGCACTCTCCCCCAAACTTCAATCAGAGAAGAATTATAAACTTTTGATGCGACTGTTGTTCCATTAGGTGTTGTCACAGCTAACTCAACATCTAATTGTTGAGGTAATACGGTGATACCGTTAGAAAATTCTTCATAAATAAAGGATTAGGTGGATACAGAATCAAATAAAACATTTTCTACTTTAGAGTGGATGGTATTTGTACCTTTCACCACATCGTTATCGTACTCCACATCACTGATAGAAATTGCATGTGACTTTCCTTTGTCTTTAGCCTTAAGAGCCTGTTGACGTCGACCATCATCATAAACCCTTGGATTAGGGAATTTATTGGCATAATGTCCCATCTCCTTGCACTTGAAACATTGAAGTGTAGTAGGTTCATTCTGTGTATCCCTTCCTTTGTTTGCATCATTGGAAATATTCTTCTCATCATCGTGGCATTCAAATTCCCGATGACCGTCCTTTCTACATTTGAAACATTTACTTGTCCCTTTAAGACAACTCCCTCAATGTTTCTTTCCACACTTTGAGCATAAGGGAAAGCTCATCTTCTTTTCAGTGTGCTCTTTAGATTTTCCTTTGAATTCTATTTTCCTCTTCTTATCAAACCCATATGACTGATGGGTTACTCCAATCTCTATCTCAACTTTGAGAGCACATAGAACGATTTCCTCGTAGCTATTGAAGTCCCTTATAGATAAGGCTCTTCTAAGACTTGGTTTTAATCCACTAAAGAATCGATCAATATTAATCTCAGGTTGGATAATAATACCAGAAGCGTACCTTGCAAGTCTTGTAAAATTTGCTTCAAAGGTACCAACAGATTCATTATCCTTTTTCTTCAGTTCAAGAAACTCTTTCTCCATCTTTGTTCGGGGAATATGAGGGAAGTACCTATTGAAAAATAAGTTCTTGAACTCGTCCCATTCCATGGACTCAATTTCATCCCTTTGCCTCATATTCTTAATAAGATTCCACCATTGATCAGCATCACCTTCCAAACGATACACTACTAAGATGACTTTATCATGCTCAAAACATTGAAGAACTGAAAATATCTTTTCAGTAGTACTAATCCATTGTTCAACAACTAATGGATCAGTAGACCCGCTGAATAAAGGTGGACGCTGTCTCATGAAGGATTAAACAGAATGTTGCTCCTTCCTTTGCTCGTTTCGAAGTCCTGCATGATTCATAGCTTGAGAAAGTTGTGTGAGCATGGCTACAAGATTTTGCATTCCAGCTCCCATAACGTTTGGTTGCTCTGGGGGACAATCATCGCATTGCCCGTCACATTCCGCACTAACACGGTTCCTTCAGGTTCCAGCCATTGACTAAAACCAAGAAGAATAGTGTGAGAAACACTAATTATAATAGGAAAACCACATAATCAAGAATAAAATTTCACACTTAAGGTCTTATCCTAGGTTATTCATGGCCATTTCTAAAACACTAAGATTGTGTTATATGCTTAGACTTATCCTTAAGGTTCTTACTAAGGCTTTCACATCCTAGTTTCCAAAGGTTGACTATACCTTTCCTCTGATACCATCTATAACAACCCATACTTTACATACATTGTTATTACTTCAGAATTGAAGCACACTAATTACAACATATAACAAAACCAAGAAAGGACCATATAGGTATAGTGTCTTTAGAAACTGGGAAACGTAAACAACTGGTTTATAAGGCATCTACTTTTCCTCCCATTTATTTCATCATATCTAGAGTCCATTTTTGGTATATTCTAATTAATAACATTCTTCCTGACCTGGGGAAATAAAACATACAAAAGGGTGAGCTCAAATGCTCAATATGGGTAAACAAAAGAAATATCAATCACATAATATACATAAGCACATAACTTTTTGAAATCTTAACCTGCAAAAGAGATCATAATTTCATAACATGGGATACATCATAGTAGTGAAATTTAATCCCAATAATCATAACTTAAAACATGAAACCTTGTGGAATACACACATAATCATAGAGAATCATTTATTTTTATTCAAGACTCATTTCCAAGATTATCTTAGTAAACAAAGTCCATTTCTGAACCGAGTTCACTCCTTATTTCAGTCCTGTTTCACTGAACCGATATAACCTACCGTTCCATCCATGTCTATCTCATGAGATATAAAATCTTTACCCAATGCATTGGAGGGATATATAGGTCCCACCCATCTCATAATGATACCATTCTTATGTGTGCCACAAAATCATAAACCATACATCATAGCATAACCCATGTAATAAAAATGGGAATCTTAAACATCATGCCATAATCCATATAAGATAAAAGGACATCATAACATAATCAATTCAATTTAAAAATAGGGATAGAAATAGAACCTTATATTATCTTAGATGGAAAATAATTTTGATAAAACACTTGAACTCCATTTTTGAGGAAAATATCCTTTCTACTTCAAAAACATTTTTCCTTTCTTAACATGTCATACAATTTTAAACTAAAAGATGTTGATTAAAAATAACCTTGAAAACTTTTAAACTAAGATTCTTGTAAATAATGTTTTAAAAATCCATTCATTCCGTATAACTTAAAAAAACATTCTTCTCGTACTTTTGTTGGAAAAGTCAAAAAGTACCTCGTATGAAAAACGACAAAATATTCCTTTCATATATTTTACTAAAAACTCACCGAAGGGTAAAATTGGATTTAAAAAAATTTTGGTGGATGGAAATAATATTACATATTGAGGAAACATGGATGTGGATGATAAAATACACCCCAGTAAATACCAAAGTATAAACAATCTCAGATAAAAATGAGATTGTGATATTTTCCCTTACCTTAGGTCCGATATGCTTTGTACGTGTCCGAACCTCCTGTATAGTGATTTAAATAATGTTATTGACATATTAAAGAATCATACGTATTTTTATTATATCATATATGGTCATATTCTTAGCTTCTTAGTAGTAATATTTCATTGCTACTTGTTATTCAGGTGTTTATAACTTTTTGTTCTTATGCGTGTTTTGTCGAATAAATTCTTATTCTTCTCTTTAGGTTATAGATACCTCATTTCCAGAATGGTATTAGTGTAATATATATCATATTCATTCATTCAATTCATTTATATAATCATTATGAAATGAAGATCATGTAGAACGGGTCGCATCACATCATGGAGACAGTATTCCGTACGTACGCACGAGTGATGATATCGTTCCTATGATCGTGGAATTGTATTAGAGTGTATGTATACTATTTCAGAATCAGTATCACTTTATAATAGTCATATATAGTCATTATATACACCATTATACCCATCCAAGTAAGGTGGTGGTGGAAAATAGATTACACCACGGCGTGGAGACGGTATTCCGTACGTACGCACGCGCGGTGACTTCTTTTTCCGTAGGATGGATAGATGGTGAAATAATGTTTTTTCATACATATAATAACATATCCATATTTTAGTGATACTTATGTTATTACTTCATAATGAAAAAACTAAAGAAGAATAGGTGGAAGAAGAAATAATGATGAAAGAATCGGTAACGGACATTACCTCTTCTTTGAAGTGCTTCTTTGAGAACTCCTTTTAGGGCACTAAAATAGGTCCTTGAAGAAGAAAAGAACCTCTAAGGTGTTTCTAGGGAAGTGGAGAGTAGAAATTGGCAGGGTTTGGCCATGCTTGAAGGCTCAAACTGGTGTGAGGAAGAGGGGGAGGAGGTGCCCTTTTATAGGGGAGGAGAGGGGCTCCTTTGGAAAAACTAAACAATATTATTTTATTATAAAGTCATGTTCGGTTTTAAATAGCTCCAAATTGATTTATTTCGAAGATAAGGTGGGGATGGGTCGAAATCATCTCATCCAATATAATTTAGACAAGTTTAGGTTCCTATTTTAACCTTATCATTTAGATTTAACATTAAGTTAAATAATTTTACTTTTACCGTATCTTCTTGTGTTCTTATACTATAAGGTTAAGGAACTTACTATAAACATCCAAACGAACCCAAAGTTGTTTATTATTAATATATATAACCTTATCTACGTCATTTGGACGAACCTTAGATTTTTAGGAATAAAATAAAAATTACTAATATAATATTTGTTTTAAAAACTATTTTATGTCAATTTTGACACTATTTAGTAATTGATTTTTGTGAAAATCATAACAGAATGATTAGTTAGAACCAGGTTAATTAAATCAATACTAGAATGTCATATTAACCTAAGAAATCAGTCTAAATCATAAAAAGTCTGAAATTATATTTATTTGGGTATTTATAATATCAATAAATTCTAATTTTTCACTATTATTTTAATTACTGCATCATCATTGTGTCATAAATAAATTAAATTATTTAATGTCTAAAAATTATAAAAAAAAATTTCATTATGTATGAAATATTATTATATTTCTATTGAATATTTAAAATCGAATTTATCTTATTTGTAACCCTATATTAAAAATGATTTACTTATTAAATGCGGATTTTAACTATTTTAACCCTTCTTTAAATAAATTAATAATAAATGTCCTAATCTAATCCAAGTGGGCCTAAATGGTCATATTTTATTCCTAAGGTTGTTTTTGGTCGAATTAAATTTTTCCAATAGAATTAGGACATGTGTTAGGTAATAATAATATAATTTTTACCCTTAATTACCCTATTTACTTTTAACCGTGGTAAATAAAAGTAAAAGGTTACTATTCACCACAAATTATTTTCATCTCATTGAACCACATTTTACTTACTGAAATCAACTGTGTCTCTCTGATTTTTGAAATTCCACTCACAGAAGCGGTAAAATTAAGTTTTATGAAAAATTCAGTTTTTAACTTCCACTTAGTGGTTTCACTATTCATCAAAAATTGAATGTTTTCAGAAAAATACCAAAATTTCACCCTAGGATAATTTCGATATTCCGAATCCAAAAATGAAGTCCATTTTGAAAAAATAAAATTTATAAAATTTCAAAAAGTGGTTATTACTATTCATAACGGTTAGTTTTAATAATATTTTATTAGCATATCATTGTTTAGTGAAACTCGGTATTGCGTACAATGCAAGCTATCGAGGAAGGTTGTGATTTCGTGTAAAGCAAGACAAGAAATTGTTGTGTGTAGAAAAAGATTCCTTTGATGATTTATATAACATAAAAGTCTCGGGTGTTATAATTAATTTTTCTCCACATGAATTAGGGCCTCTCAATGAGGTAGGGTCTCCCTATTTTCTGAATCCTGCTCCTTCGTGAATCTTCTAACCTCCAAAAACAATTTGAGCTTCATAAATTACCTATATAAAAGTCCCTAGACTTCATGAAACCCCTCTATTGAGACACTCTATGGTTCCTCACTTCTAATAACCCTTATTCATGATGGTTGAGTGCCTAGGGCCCCCACACTCATCTAGGACCATCCCAGTTGCACATTGAGACCCCATGTGACTAGTTCCACTCACTCCGGCGACTACTCACTTCACCAAAAGTGTTGATTAAGCTTCCCCCCTACCTTTGGCTTCTCAAAATCGGTATTATAACCCATATTTCTACTCAGCATAGGGATCGTAACATGGGCCTCATGATTGAGAAATCCCCCCAATCATTGTACGTTGTAGATCCAATGCCATGCCTCACCCAAAGGAACATGAGTAGGGGTTACATAGGCCAAGGGGTGTGGAGTGATTCCCCACATATCCAAACCACATTACATAACAATTCCTAGCTCTATGATCTAATCATATGTTGTCAAACTGCAAGACAACATCCTTATCACATGGAATAAAACTATTTTCTTACCCTATACAAAAAGCACAGGATGATCCATGTATGAGTGTAATGGGATGAACCCCACACCTTTTCCAATCACATGGAATGGGATCCTCCTGAAAGCTCAATGCATAATCCATTCACTATTCCAACCAAGAGAAATCCTCTTTTGATGGGAAGATTCAATGTGTAATCCTCACACCTTCCCTCATAGATGCTCCTCATGCGATGCAAGCATCCTTAATGCATGATGTTGAACTGTATGAATTGCTTAGGTCACACGACAATAAATTGATGCATTAAAATACATGGTTTTTTATCCATGTCTTATAAATAGGGTATATAGTAAGCATCCCTATGGTTCAATACCAATCAATGGTAAACCTTGGTGCTCCCTCCTAGGGAATTTCCTCTCTGATCCACCATAAGGGGTGTTCTAATCAACTATTTGGTTTTTCCCCAAGGCTAATCCTGATGAATGGTAAACCAGTTTACACTAAACTAGGGATAAACCTACCTGATCCACCTCAAGGGTTGTTCTAATGAACTCATCATGTTCAACTCAATGGGCATTCTAACCAATGGTAAATGGAGGTTCTCCCTCCTAGGGACGTACCTCCTTGATCCACCACAAGGGGTGTTTTGATCAACTTTTTAGGTTTTCTTTAATGGGATTCCTAACCAATGGTACACCTAGGTGATCTATCCTAGAGGAAAACCTACCTGATCTACCTCAAGGGGTGTTCGGATTAACTATGTGGTTTCACCTCAAGGGGAATCTCGAATAATGGTAAACCTAGGAGCTCCATCCTAGGGATGTACCTCCCTATTCCACTTTATGTGGTTTTATTATCAAAAACCCAGGTTAGCCTAAATGGGAATCCCAAACATTGGTAAACTTAGGTTCTCCCTCCTAGGGATGTTCCTCTTTGATTCAACTTAAATGGAGTTTTGATCAACATGTCAGGTACGCCTCAAGGAGAGTCCTGACCAGTAATAAACCTAGGTGATCCCTCCTAGGGACATACCTCCTTGATCTACCTCAACGGGTGTTCTAATCAACACTTCACGTTTTCCTCAAGGGGTTTCATGATCAATGGTAAATATAGGTTCTTCCTCCAAGGGATGAACCACATCGATATGTCTCAAGGGGCTTCTTGATCCATCTATCTAGGGTTGACCTCATGGGGCATTCTCACCCATCAACCTAGGTGTGACATCTTTCCTCCAAGGGATGAACCTCCCAAATCCACCTCTATAGGGAATTATGATCCTTCCATACTATCCCTATATGAATTTAAACATGTTCATGTCTCCAAAATATGTAAAAATTGTTCCCCAATCTATCTCCACCATACATTCTGATCCATCTCCATAGAAAAAAATACTTGTGATATGACAAATATACCAAGCCCATACATAAGTGTGGGATTACTGAGGTAAAAATACATGGAATACTTACAACTCTAGTGTTGTTACCTCATGATCAACATGTGATACCTTTTCTTTTGTGCCTTAAGATAACTCATATGAGATTCTCTCCAAAAAGAATGAATATAGGTGACCAATGCTCCTAGCGCCCAGACATGCCTAGTGATTCCCAATGTTACTATTATCTTGAGAGAATGTTTCTTCAATTTAAATATTAAATCAGAGTGTCCAGAAAAAAAGTAGTGTAATTAACCAGCATCCACCAAGAGATAACACAATGAATGAGTTCTATGAACATGAATGAAATCTATGGGGGCCAAATATATTGGGAAACGATATCTAAGGATGAATCAATGAAAGGAGAAATGGAAATCCCCTCATCATGTTTTTGATGGAGGATAAGACATCACCATTGAAAGTGATGAAATTATACCACCTTGGGAATGTTTGAATGTGGGTATATAGAATGAAAGCGTGCACATGAATCATGTCGACATGCCAGAAGGGACCCAACGAAAGAATAAAAAACACTCAATAAACGAACTATCCCACTCATGATCTTGATTTAGCATTAGGGAAGTATGAGATTAATACTTGGAGACATTGTCTCTTTAGGGAGTGATTTATGGTGTATTCGGTACATAAGAGTGTAAAATATATTTTCAATTAGAGGGATCTCAACCTTAGAGAGCGATGTTGGTTGGAGTACCTTCATACCATTTATTTTGATATTTCTTACACCCCCAGTAGTGGGAATGTGGTCCTAGATGCTTTGATTAGAAAATTATTGACTCAACTAATGAATGAAATAGTGAATGAGGTGTTTTTTATGTTATTGTACATTAAGATGTGATTAGATAAAGGAAGAGATGATAGATAGGTATTAATATCATGTACACTAGTGGGATTTCATATAGATGATCGGATTCAACTTTTTCAGGCTAAGGATGTAAAATGTTAGAATTTTAGATGAAATATTTATAGTGGGGAGACCACAAGTGGGTGGTCTCGGTCTCCAAATAGAGTTATGTGCCTTCATTGAAGAATGATTATCCCGATATACAAGAGGTTGGAGTTGATATATAATAGACATTGATCGAGTTGGTTTGTGAACCCAAGAGATACCATGATGTACCATGACTTGATACATCTTTATTGGTTTTTGGGAATGAGATTATCAATCACATATTTTGTTTCTCAGCACCACATGTGTCAGAATATTAGGCAAGGATGTCATATACCTATTAGGTTGTTTCAACTATTACCCATTTTAGTGTGGAAATGGGAGTAGATTTCTACAGAATTTGTGATTAGGATACCTCAAACTACATGTGGTAATAATGTGATATGGGTAATTGTCGATCTACTCACAAAATCAGTTTATTTCATACCTATTAAGGATTCAAAAACATAGTGGATCATGGGAAATTGTATAGGAGGGAGGTCATTAGACTTTATGGTGTTCCATAGGCTATCATTTATGATAGATACCCTCACTTTACATCCCAAATATAGAGTATTTTGTAGGTAGTTATGGGTTCATAGTTAAATTATAGCATGGATTATCATCCACATATGGATGGCCAGACTGAGTGAGCTATCCAAATTCTTGAATACATGCTCTAGGCATGTGTTTTTGGATTTAGTAGATCATCAAAGAATCATCTACCTTTAGTAGAGTTTTCCTATAACAATAGTTATCATGATTTTCCTTATATGGTGTTTTTAATGTGTTGTATGGGATACTATTCGGTCACTTATTTTTTGGAATGTGGTTAGTGAATGGTATTTAATTGGACAAAGTATCATCTATAAGATTATGGATGCCATTTAGTTGATCAAAAAACGTAATGGTGATATCTCAGAGTCACCAAAAATATTATATCGATCGACATCATCGACTGTTGGACTTTGAGATGGGTGATCAGGTTTTTCTCATAATTTGACCTCAGTTTGGACATAGTCACTTGCGTAATCAAGGTAAGTTATCACCACATTACCTCATCCTATTTGATATTGTCGAGAAATTCAGTAAGGTGGATTACCATTTTGAATTACATTCTCATTTAACATATATCCATGATGTGTTCCATGATTCTTGATTAAAGAAGTACCAGATGGATCCATCCCACATCTATGAGTGGAAGAAAGTGGAAATAGAATTTGTCTCCTCTGTGGTTGAGAGACCAATTTAGATAGTTGGATGATATGATAAGATGATTTGTGTGAAGAAAATATAATTTGTTTGAGTGATATGGTAGTGTGGTAGAGAAATTCATGATATATTGGAATTTGAGCCCTTGATGTTGTATTAATGGCCTTATCTTTTCTTAAGACAAATATATTAAGCCTTCTTGGGGACATAAAGCTTTAATGGTGGGGAAAATTGTAACACCCCGAGCTTCCACGATACGATTCTCATTCAATAATGCAATAGCTTGCATTGTACGCAACTTCGAGTTCTAAAACACCGCGACTAATCAAAGTAGCCGTTATGAATAGTAATAACCACTTTTTAAAATTATAGAAATTTTATATTTCAAAATGGACTTCATTTTTGGATTCGGAATATCGAAATTAGCCTATGTTGAATTTTTGGTATTTTTCTGAGAACTTCAAATTTTTTATGAATAGTGAAAAATACTTTCAAACAACTTTTTTAATCAAAATAATTTATTGTGATAAATTATACTATTTAGTGGTTTTAAGGTATAATTAGAATATATTTTTACCATTTTATCCAATGGTGGTCATTATAATTAATTTAACATTGAAATTGGACATAAACAATTTCCAATCTTTTGATATAAATTGCTTCTTAAAAACACGCTATTTGTCGTAACAGCGGGAATTAATTATAAAATTAATTAATGCAACTTATATGTTTGGAATTTTGTAAAATAGACATCATTTTTTAATTCGGAATATCAATTATATCTTAGGGTGAAATTTTGGCATTGTTCTGAAAAACTTCAATTTTTGATGAATAGTGAAACCACTAAGTGGTAGTTAAATAACTGATTTTTCGTTTAAATGAAATATTACCACTTCTGTGATTTGATTTCCAAAAATCCGACATACATGGTTATCATTAAGAAGTAAAATGTGGTTCAATGAGATTAACATAATTTTTTGGTGAATAGTAACTTTTAAGTTCTTAATCGCGATTAGAGGTAATTAGTGTAGTTTAAGGTACAAATAATGTTTTAATAATATGAGATGAGCATGACACTTATCCTACTTCTATTGGATGAGTCATGGCCGACCAAGAAAACCCATGGGTCAACTTGGGGACCCCATGGAGCCACTTTAGTTGGAAAATGACATTAATATATATTTATTTAATGTTAAAATTAAATTGATACAAACATGAGTTTTTTTACTAAAACAGTTTTTAAGTAGGGTTACACAAGTCCAAATTTTTATTATAAATATTCATTAGAAATATAAAAAGATTTCATACATCGTAGTATTTTTTTATAATTTTTATACATTAAGTAAATTAAAATATTTATGACATCATGATGATGCAGCGATGACCTCATTATTTAACGATTTAAATAAAATGGGAAGATAATGCAAACTCCGAGGCTTACACTTGTCCAAAGCCTATTGGATGAGGAGATTTCGAAACCTTATCACCTTATACTCGAATTATATAAGTGTGGGACATTTAGAATCCGAAAATCATTGTGAAATAATGTAACATTTCAATCTTTCCAAAAGTGCCCCTCCTCTCCTCTTATAAAAGGCCCCCACCTCTACCACCTCATTTACACTTTAAAGCCATTTGGCTCGGCCAACCTCTGCCCAAATACTCTCCCAACTTCCCCCTCTTACTCCTAGAAGCCTCACTTTGGGCAGAACTCTTCTCAAGGAAGCCTTTGGCTCAAATCAAAAAGAGTTACCCGATTTTGAGGTAATGTCTTCTCTAATGTTGTTTTGTTTTATTTTTCTTCTCCAACCCCCTAAACTCTTTTTATTCATTTCTTTTGTAACAACACCAGTATCCTAAATATACTAGGATGTTGTTATAAGAAGTATTCGAGCTACACTTACACACAACTACATCTAATGGTTAAAGAACATACGGTTTCTGTGGATGGAGAATTTCTGCCTCACGAAACGATGATTGTTCAACACTCGTATAACACCTTCAAAGGTGGCCATTAAGATGTCAATATTTTTATATGTGATATATAATATGTTTATGTTTTACTTATGCTTCTGTATTTCTCATTTATGGAATACTTTATGATTTCCATTATGGGTAAAACACGATAATTTCATTTTAGGAAGTGCGGACTACCGCCCCCTCAAAGTGATTTGAATCGTTAATGCCATATGTGGGATGTATAAAGGATGGAGAAAATGGTATTATACACTATATTATACTGGAATTATATTATACATTTATATCATTATGATTTCGTTCCATTAAATATGAAATTGAAATGAAAGTAGCGTTCATGCGTACGTACGGCTTACCGTCTCCATGAACGGTGCATTTCATTTCTTACCTCTAAAATGTTACGTAGTATTATGAATGAATGTATATACTGGATATATATGATATATATGATATCTATATCATGAATATAATTCTGGATATAATGGATATATATCACCACATAAACAACTTGTAATTATAAGAAGTTTATTGTTGACTCAAGTACCAAAGATCGACAAAACGACCGTTATTAACTTAAATAATTACATAATGTTCATAACATGGTAATAAGTGATATAAAAGGAATAATGAACATGAAAAAGTTTCTTAAGTAAATAGAAATTAACTCTAGTTTATTATTCAGCAGGTTAAAGAACGGTCGAGTCAGGACAAGACGCAAGGTAAGGGAACTTCTTAACCCAATTTCCATTCTTTGGGTTAATCTCCTACTTTCAAATTATGTCATGATATTATTATGTCCTATTTTGTATTTTTACTTTCTTTATTGGTACCTATAGTGAATACACATAATAGATCTATTTTATTTTAAAAATTATCTTTTAAGGACTTCGTCTCAATCTCCTTTCATTGAGGCATATTTGGTTTTATACACAACTTTCTTTTATACGGTGTATAAACACCTTTGACTTTTACGTTTATTCAAAAGGAATCTTTTTTATACGAAGTGTTTTGCTAAACGACAAAAGGGAATGTTTTTCTTTCCGTACTTATGCGGCGACAACAACTTCTCCACCGCCGTGACCATTATTTGAGTTTCGGCTTCCTCTACAAGCCATCATTTTTTTAATGAAAAATAAATACAAAGTTTTAACTTTCTTTTATTTTGGTATTGAAAATGGTTTTGAAAGCGTTTTTATTATATCAATTTGTTGTATTGATATCTTGTGATTGAAATGTGGAAATTTATGTTTCCTTTATGCATGTTTTATGTGATACGATTATGTTATGGTTTATGATATGTTTAAACCTATTCATATGAGGAATGTATTGGACTTAATAAGTGACGGGTGGAGCCCGCTATAGCTCCTCGATGCATAGGTAGGTCTCATGAGACAACTAGACATGGAATTGGCCGAGGCCCTTTCCCAATTTGATTTATGGTTTTGGCCGAGGCCTTAATCATTTTAGAGGTCTTGGCCGAGGCCTTGACAAAATGTTTCAGAATGTCCGGCATTATACATTCCCTCATTATGAAAGTGGTTATTGATATTGCATGTGATTATTCGACTAGTAGAATATCCATGTGAGTAAGTAAATGGCATTATCTCATTTTACTTTTGCCATATTATGTTGAAGTTCAAGTTTATAAGGCCTTTGTTTTAGTTATACATTGCCTTAAATGTTAATGTTTATTTATGAAAGCTTCCTCTATATTGTTAACCTTACTGAGAATCTGAGCTCACCCCTTTCAATGTTTTAATATTTTCCAGGATGTGAAGAAGTATTTTATGAATGACCTGCAGGGATAGTCCGAAGAGGATAGAAGTGTGGACTATGGAGACTATGTTATTGTAGTTTTTCACTTTATGATGTAATGTAACATTTACGAATGTATCTAGTGTTTCCAAGACTACTAAACTAATCGGTCTTTCGAGACTTGATCTTTTGTGATCATGACAATGTTACGAAGTAATGCACTGACTCTGGGCAGCTGGGGTCGGGGCGTTACAGTTGGTATCAGAGGCAGTTTAGTACTAACCTTGGAAGCTAGATTTAGATAAACTCTGATTAGAGCACATAGCCCAAAGATAGACTTTGAGGATTAGTATAGAAGAACTTCCTATAATTTTGGTATTATAGAGATGTTATGAGTTTTTCGAGCAATACATCCCTGTCTGGATACGAGCAAGTAGAGGCGGCTCTGGCACAGATGTACCGAGGGGTAAAACCCGAAAACACCGATTTGAGTTAGACTCGAACGGGAACTGGTGAACGACAAAGGGCCTTGCTGCACTCTTGGTTACGACACTCCCGGGGGATATGCTTAGGATAATTCTTATTTTATTTACAAACCACTATGAAGGGTTATGAGTACATACTTCCTCAAAGAAAACATTTCTTTTTATGATTATTGATTATATCCATAAATAGTTCAATTTATGTAAAGTGTTTAACAAGTATGGAATTATTTATTTTGATTCATAAACTAATCTAGTTTATGCCATTGTTTAGAAATGGCACCTAGTGGAAGGAATGGAAACCGTATCAATGCACGAACTCCGTGTAGGGATTTCCCTCATGCTCAAGATAATTATTGTGGATCTGGAGATACAACTGGTGCTGATCAACTTATTACCATACTGGGACAACTCACTCAGGTTATGAATAATAACCTTACTCGTATGGAGCACCCTAATCCGCAACGTGGAGGATCAATGTTAGACTGCTTCATGAGGCAACAACCACCAACCTTCAATTGGAGCACAAATCCTATAGTAGCTGAGCAATGGATAAATTCCTTAGAGAAAATATTCCATGCCTTAGGGAGTAGTGAAAGGGAGAAGGTTGTCATGGCAGTTTACCACCTCACTGGAGATGCCGATCAGTGGTGGTCGCTGATTCAAAACACAAAGGAAGATGATGACGTATCGAATATGGAATGGAGGGAGTTCAAAGAGCTTTTCTTAGAAAAATACTTTCCTCGTGACCATCGAGCAGATATGGAAAGGCAATTTCTAAATTTGAGGCAGAAGGAGGATGAGAATGTCGCAAAGTATGAGGCTAACTTTACAAGGTTAGCGAGGCATTCTGCCGATTATATACGTAACCCAAGGAGTAAGATTGATCATTTCTTTGATGGGTTAAAACCATTTCTCCGTGGAGCTTTAGTATCACAATCTTTCTCATCATACGAAGATATTGTCTCATGTGCTATCAAGACAGAAAAGGAATTCTCTAAGTCTTATGACAACAAAGTAAAGAAAGAGAAGAAGAGAAAGGTGGAACAAGAGAAAGATAAAGGGAAAAGGGGAAAGAAGGATTTTCCATTATGTGATAATTGTGGGAAGAATCACCATGGTACTTGCCTAAAAGGAATGGGAGTTTGTTATAAATGTGGAGAAAAGGGTCACCAGGCTCGTGATTGCAAGGGAAAGAAAGAGGCTGTCAAAGTTGAATGCTACAATTGTAGAGAAATGGGTCATTATGCAAATGAATGTCCTAAGCGTCAGGGAAACTTACCTCAGAAAAGGCCAAGGGATCAAGGACAATCTTATGATGTTACTACAGTTGAAGCAGAATAACTAATGTATTGGTGCTTTTGGACTCATGGATTATATTCTGGTTATAAGAATAATGTGATATATATATATGGATTGTACTGCAGTACTTGTTGATTTCAGTAAGGTTTTAATATGATTAAGGTAATCATATTTTTAGTATGTGACAATAAGAGAAACTTTTCTTTGTTTGGGGAATCTGATGTTACAATTGATTTTGGAATTTAGAGACCCTTTTAGAGAAAGTCTGGACGGAGGTATTTTGGATAACTATTAAGGTTGGAATGGATTAAGTTGAACCATGGATAGTATTTTTTAAGGTTAAAGAATTTTTGAAGATTATTTTTGGAATATTATAATAATATAGTTTTAGGAAAAGGACAACCTGCAGGGTGGGGCATAACCTGACGCGTCGGACAAAGCTGCAGGAATCGAACCCACAAGCATAGTGCGACAGGCCTTTATTTCCTACCACTAGCCTACAGGAAGTCCCTGGTTATTACAAAATAGTTTTACTAATCTAAATGGTATGTGTTAACATTTTTAACCTTATACAATTAGAATAAATAGAATATTTTTGAGTTCCGTTACCATTTGGAGTAAAAGTTGGGTTTGTGGTAAAAATTTATTAACGAATGAAAGTATACATAACAAGTATGTATATTCCCTTACGTTCTTAGTAAATCTCCTAAATAAATTCCTCAACATTATAAAAGGTAACTTAAAACAAAAATGTTGTCGGTTAACTTTTCCTACTGGGGAATCAATGATCGTTTAACCAATCACAAGTTTGTGATTTTCATGTAGTTAAACTTTCTCCTAATCCTGTTTTCTATAACTCTCCATCAGACCTTGATGGTTTGTTTCTCCTCCATATCCATATTTTCATGGAATCCTAGAATGGGCTATCTCGGGTGACCTTTGTACTTATCTTTCATTCTTTTAATGTTATATTTTTATTAACCTTATTTCCGATGTGGGTTTTCCTCAAAGGTATTTTCTCTTTTCAATATTTTTTTTTCAAAGAAAAATTTCAAATTGCGAGGACGCAATTTATTGAAGGAGGGGAGAATGTAACACCTCGGGCTTCCATGATACGCTTCTCATTCAATAATGCAATAGCTTGCATTGTACGCAACTTCGAGTTCTAAAACACCGCGACTAATCAAAGTAGTCATTATAAATAGTAATAACCACTTTTTAAAATTATAGAAATTTTATATTTCAAAATGGACTTCATTTTTGGATTCGGAATATCGAAATTAGCCTATGTTGAATTTTTGGTATTTTTCTGAGAACTTCTAATTTTTTATGAATAGTGAAAAATACTTTAAAACAACTTTTTTAATCAAAATAATTTATTGTGATAAATTATACTATTTAGTGGTTTTAAGGTATAATTAGAATATATTTTTACCATTTTATCCAATGTTGGTCATTATAATTAATTTAACATTGAAATTGGACATAAACAATTGCCAATCTTTTGATATAAATTGTTTCTTAAAAACACGTTATTTGTCGTAACAACGGGAATTAATTATAAAATTAATTAATGCAACTTATATGTTTGGAATTTTGTAAAATAGACATCATTTTTGAATTCGGAATATCAATTATAGCTTAGGGTGAAATTTTGGCATTGTTCTGAAAAACATCAATTTTTGATGAATAGTGAAACCACTAAGTGGTAGTTAAATAACTGATTTTTCGTTTAAATGAAATATTACCACTTCTGTGATTTGATTTTCAAAAATCCGACATACATGGTTTTCATTAAGAAGTAAAATTTGGTTCAATGAGATTAAAATAATTTTTTGGTGAATAGTAACTTTTTAGTTCTTAATCGCGATTAGAGGTAATTAGTGTAGTTTAAGGTACAAATAATGTTTTAATAATATGAGATGAGCATGACACTTGTCCTACTCCTATTGGATGAGTCATGGCCGACCAAGACAACCCATGGGTCAACTTGGGGACCCCATGGAGCCACATTAGTTGGAAAATGACATTAATATATATTTATTTAATGTTAAAATTAAATTGACACAAACATGAGTTGTTTTACTAAAACATTTTTTAATTAGGGCTACACAATTCCAAATTTTGATTATAAATATTCATTAGAAATCTAAAAAGATTTCCTACATCGTAGTATTTTTTTTATAATTTTTAGACATTATATAAATTAAATTATTTATGACATCATGATGATGCAGCGATGACCTCATTATTTAACGATTTAAATAAAATGTGAAGATAATGCAAAATCCGAGGCTTAAACTTGTCCAAAGCCTATTGGATGAGGAGATTTAGAAACCTTATCACCTTATCCTCGAATTATATAAGTGTGGGACCTTTAGAATCCGAAAATCATTGTGAAATAATGTAACATTTCAATCTTTCCAAAAGTGCCCCTCCTCTCCTCTTATAAAAGGCCCCCACCTCTACCACCTCATTTACACTTTGAAGCCATTTGGCTCGGACAAACTCTGCCCAAATACTCTCCCAACGTTCCCCTCTTACTCCTAGAAGCCTCACTTTGGGCAGAACTCTTCTCAAGGAAGCCTTTGGCTCAAATCAAAAAGAGTTACCCTATTTTGAGGTAAAGTCTTCTCTAATGTTGTTTTGTTTTATTTTTCTTCTCCAACCCCCTAAACTCTTTTTATTAATTTCTTTTGTAACAACACCAGTATCCTCAATATACTAGTATGTTGTTATAATAAGGATTCGAGCTACACTTACACACAACTACATCTAATGGTTAAAGAACATACGATTTCTGTGGATGGCGAATTTCTGCCTCACGAAACGATGATTGTTCAACACTCATATAACACCTTCAAAGGTGGCCATTAAGATGTCACTATTTTTATATGTGATATATAATATGTTTATGTTTTACTTATTCTTCTGTATTTCTCATTTATGTAATACTTTATGATTTCCATTATGGGTAAAACACGATAATTTCATTTTAGGAAGTGCGGACTACCGCCCCCTCAAAGTGATTTGAATCGTTAATGCCATATGTGGGATGTATAAAGGATGGAGAAAATGGTATTATACACTATATTATACTGGAATTATATTATACATTTATATCATTATGATTTCGTTCCATTAAATATGAAATTGAAATGAAAGTAGTGTTCATGCGTACGTACGGCTTACCGTCTCCATGAACGGTGCATTTCATTTCTTACCTCTAAAATGTTACGTAGTATTATGAATGAATGTATATAATGGATATATATGATATATATGATATCTATATCATGAATATAATTCTGGATATAATGGATATATATCACCACATAAACAACTTGTAATTATAAGAAGTTTATTGTTGACTCAAGTACCAAAGATCGACAAAACGACCGTTATTAACTTAAATAATTACATAATGTTCATAACATGGTAATAAGTGATATAAAAGGAATAATGAACATGAAAAAGGTTCTTATGTAAATAGAAATTAACTCTAGTTTATTATTCAGGAGGTTAAAGAACGGTCGAGTCAGGACAAGACGCAAGGTAAGGGAACTTCTTAACCCAATTTCCATTATTTGGGTTAATCTCCTACTTTCAAATTATGTCATGATATTATTATGTCCTATTTTGTATTTTTACTTTCTTTATGTGTACCTATATTGAATACACATAATAGATCTATTTTATTTTAAAAATGATCTTTTAAGGACTTCTTCTCGATCTCCTTTCATTGAGGCATATTTGGTTTTATACACAACTTTCTTTTATACGGTGTATAAACACCTTTGACTTTTACGTTTATTCAAAAGGATTCTTTTTTATATGAAGCGTTTTGCTAAACGACAAAAGAGAATGTTTTTCTTTCCGTACTTATGCGGCGACAACGACTTCTCCGCCGCCGTGACCATTATTTGAATTTCGGCTTCCTCTACAAGCCATCATTTTTTTAATGAAAAATAAATACAAAGTTTTAACTTTCTTTTATTTTGGTATTGAAAATGGTTTTGAAAGAGTTTTTATTATATCAATGTGTTGTATTGATATCTTGTGATTGAAATGTGGAAATTTAATGTTTCCTTTATGCATGTTTTATGTGATATGATTATGTTATGGTTTATGATATGTTTAAACCTATTCATATGAGGAATGTATTGGACTTAATAAGTGACGGGTGGAGCCCGCTATAGCTCCTCGATGCATCGGTAGGTCTCATGAGACAACTAGACGTGGAATTGGCCGAGGCCCTTTCCCAATTTGATTTATGGTTTTGGCCGAGGCCTTAATCATTTTAGACGTCTTGGCCGAGGCCTTGACAAAATGTTTCAGAATGTCCGGCATTATACATTCCCTCATTATGAAAGTGGTTATTGATATTTCATGTGATTATTCGACTAGTAGAATATCCATGTGAGTAAGTAAATGGAATTATCTCATTTTACTTTTGCCATATTATGTTGAAGTTCAAGTTTATAAGGCTTTTGTTTTATTTATACATTGCCTTAAATGTTAATGTTTATTTATGAAAGCATCCGCTATATTGTTAACCTTACTGAGCATCCGAGCTCTCCCCTTTCAATGTTTTAATATTTTCCAGGATGTGAAGAAGTATTTTATGAATAACCTGCAGGGATAGTCCGAAGAGGATAGAAGTGTGGACTATGGAGACTATGTTATTGTAGTTTTTCACTTTATGATGTAATGTAACGTTTATGAATGTATCTAGTGTTTCCAAGGCTACTAAAGTAATCGGTCTTTCGAGACTTGATCTTTTGTGATCATGCCAATGTTACGAAGTAATGCACCGACTCTGGGTAGCTGGGGTCGGGGCGTTACAAAAATTGTCACCCTCGAGTGTGTGAAACTAGGTATGGAGATCTCTTTTGTTTTTAACCATTCAATTTTGGGTTTGTTTTTTAGTGTGGAGTTGTTTTGGCTTATTGATGGTATATATTGGCCATAACAAGCCAATGTAGGGAATTATATAGTCATTGAGGTTGGAAAAAACACTTCTATAACTGATGTAGTCATTGTACAGCCAATGGGCTTCCATAGGCTCTCCAGTAGAATTTTTATAGGTACTATAATTATTCGTGCACCAACCATCCAACTATTGGGCTTCCACAAAACCATCAATGGTCTTCTATAATCCATATAGTGGGTTACTAGTAGAATCATTAGGTACTTAGTTTAGTAATTGTTAAATAAAAAATTTCCCCTAATTTTTTTATTAATCAAACATTATCTAACCTTCCAACCCTAATCAAAATTCTTATGATTTTTAGGATCTTTTGTATTTCTTGGATCTACTCCACTATCCTTTTGTTTTTTTATTGTGCACGTTCAGGACTTGTCTCTTTGTTATTTATAATATGATAAGAGGAGTCATTCTAATCTAGTTTCTCCTATTTTTCCTAATATTTTTGATTTTCTAATAGAATTGATCACTAGATCTAGTGTGGGCATTGATAATTGATCATGTTTACTTCATATTGAGGTTATCAAGGATCTAATCTTATCTCTTCCCACCATTAGTTTCATAGGATATGTAATTTCAATTAATAATTAGGTATGTTTATCTATAATATGGTCCAACCCTGAGAATACCTTATGTTCATTGATAATTTACTTTATTTTTTATTGTAAAAAAATTATTTTTTAAAAAATAACTGAACATTGATGGATTTTATTATGTTTTCAAAATGTGGTTTTTTCATGGAAACTATTTGAGACATTTTATGTGTTTGATTATTTTCATAAAAAAAATTAAAAGGAAATTGGTTTTTGAGCATGAAAAGAAGTCTATATCACTATATAAATGTTTTATAAAAATATGGGATTGGATTTGAAATAGAATATTCCTTGGATAATTTTTAATAACCATATTTTTGGAATATACCTTGGATAATGTTTATAAAAAATTATTTTGTTTATCTAGAATGTAATGATGTTGAAAAATGACACTTTTGAGGCCTTGTGGTATGGGGAAATTGTAAAAACAATATTATATGTTGTTATAATAATGATCACTAGGGGAGATTCTCTTAATGTCATTAAGAATAGGGGTAGCCTTTATAAAAGACAAAGGTGCTCAAACTATATGAGTCTTGTATGTTGGATAGTTTTCATTGATATTCTTAGTTTTTTAGTTTTGTATACCCTTATTTTACATATTTTCCACTTGGTTTCATTGATATTACATTACTTGAATTATCTTTTGATATGATTATTTTTTCCACTTGTTCATGTTATGTAAATTCATGCTTGAAAACATTTTATTTATCTATTTATTATATTAAAATTAAATTTATAATATTACTCTATTTAATTTAATACGTCGTTATTTTTATAATAAAAAATAAAGGATGTGTTATGAAATGGAAAATTATTTCCTTCGCCATATTTTAGAAATATTTTTTAAATGTTAACTAATGGATTCACATTATATAGATTCTTGGTGGTATCCAAAAATTCTCTTGAGATCACGCCCTACTTTTACCTTTGGTCACTTATAGACTTTCTTTTTCAGGATACAAGTAAATAAATTGGAATAATGTAGAGTATGTCTCTCCTTGTTTGTGTTTTCGACCAATGGGTTAGGATGGAGGCGAATTTTGGTCAAATAGAGATAGACCCATGGGTTAATTCAGGTTCCATATAGAGTTTAATATTCAGGTTTCCTTTTTAGACATTATTACCCAAGTTTTAGATGTGTCCTTTTGGTTGTTGTGACATATGATATATTCTAGTTATCTATTTTTTACTCTAATGTTTCCTTTATATCAGATGTCTATTAAGTGTGAAATTTTTCCCATCATCTCTTATATGATATCCCTGTGCTTTTCACAGCCCAAGATGATTGAGAACTCACTTTAGGCCTTATGGATGATTGGTTCAGTTCATTTTATATATTTACCTAGGTTGGTGTGTTACATAGATACTATAAAGTTGATATATATATGTATTATATTTATCTAGGGGTAATATCACTAAAAAATTCTAGTTGACTATCAATTCAATCTTTACTCTAGTGTATAATAAGTAGTCCTAACACCACACACTTTGTTAGACACTCTCAGCGTATATGACTTGGTTAATTAAATTCTCTTTACAAGCCATTATGAAGGATTTATAATGTTAAGTAATTAGGTTATGGAATATTATAGTACCCAACCAAATAAAACCTAGATTGAACTGAGTGTAATTTAGGTTAAAGTGATATCAAATGTAATATATTTTAATAGTAATATATTTTGAGGTTTATTTTTTCATGTTATTACCTTTCAATAATTCTATTATGTTGTTAATTTTTCATCACTCCATATTAACTACTTTTAGTTTTAGAAATATTTGGATCTTGGAGGAAGCAAGTAAATAATTGACATGAAAGAAAATACAATGCTTTTCTTAATGACAAACCAAATGATATAAAAGCTGGTGTTGAAAATATTTTTGGTTATTCTCACCTAACTATATAATGTTATGATTAATAACATGGGTATTTCCAAATATAAAAACATTCAAAATAAGTGAAGGATGGAGTTTCAAAAAAGATTAGGTGATAGAGATGATGGAGAGAAGATTCAAATTCCATAATGTCAAAAATTTGGGAAGATTCTCTCAAGGAAATGTATCAGAGGAATAATAAAATGTTTAAACTATAGAACTATTAGCCCTCAGACTCATGATTTTTGATATGGCTTAAAGAATATGATCAATGAAATGTAGGTTAATAATATGAAACTCAATAAATATCGGGATTCTGACCGTTATACAAAATGATATCCTTAGTGGACTTGGTTCACCAAAACCAACTACTTTGTACTTTAGATTTCCTATATATTCATGAATTTAAATATTAATAAATATATTATCACATGTTGACTTTTTGTGTGCTTAAAATTAATGTGATAATTTCCTAGGGTATTTGTCACATTAAAAGGAAATAATAGTTCACCACTATGATGAGAACCTTGAAATCCCATGATTATATTGTAAAACCAAGTTTTATATTTTGATAACATTCTATGATTGGTAATATAGTATGTTGATTATCCAGTACGGTTACTTGTAAGCAAATAAGACATATTCTCATGAAATTTTCACTTGGTAATCTCAAATATGAGGAATTATTAGAACATACCCATCAGTAGGAATACCTTATGTTTATGTGTCATTCGATATTCATGTTTGTGAGTGTGTGTAATGGTCCTTAATCATTAGTATTATTATTAATCCATTTCATGAGTCACACCCTTAGATTTACTTACCATAAATGAGATTCCATATGTTCACAAGAAGTAGGGTATGTTGCGTACATCATGAATGAAATGTTATTAATTAATAATACATGGAAGGATTTGTCCCTATAATATTTATATAAGTTGATTTCACATCCCATTGATTGAAATGGAACTATCACATTAAATTCCAGGACCCTTTTGAAACAAAGAGTTTATATCAAATAGTCAAATAAATATGCATCAAGAAAATAGGATGATGACACGAGTGCACACCCTTCTTGATGAGAAATTGTGAAAAAGTATTATATTTCACAACTAGTTCCTGTTTGTGGTTGTCAATATTGTGACACTAATGTCTTTCCCTTGTGTTCCTTAACCCATTTCAAGATATTAATCTTGGAATTTTGGGAAGCCCACCTAATGTCAATGAGAAATAATCCAATATGGTCACACCATTTGAGTTTCCATTAATCTCAATTAAATTATATTTGAACTTTATTATTTAAATAAATGTTATTCTCAAGATCATGGAAAGATTTTGTTTAGAATTTATTAATCGTAAATATTAAATAAATAATTATTCACAAGGTAATTGTTTAATTAAATTAATATATAATATTTATTTATTTCATGTTATTTAAAAGGTAATAAATAATTATTTATTAATTTATAAATAATGTATTTTGTTACATGAATATATAATAAATATTTATTCGCCTGACGGTAAATATAATTTTTATTTTATTTATCTAATATTTAATAAATTTTTATTCTCCCGTCTTTGGATAGAAAATTTATTTAAGTTATGAATAAATATTTAATTAAATATTTATTCAGCTTTTCGATAAATTCTAAGGAG
Organism: Viscum album; assembly: GCA_963277665.1. Lineage (NCBI taxonomy): Eukaryota > Viridiplantae > Streptophyta > Magnoliopsida > Santalales > Viscaceae > Viscum > Viscum album. The sequence goes on from OY728131.1 coordinate 139,980,896, forward strand.
GATTAGAAGACTAATATTGTGTCTTGTGATAAATATTATTTTTTGAGCTGGAAGAATTATATTTATTATTGTGGCGGTGTTTACACACAATGAAAATAATATTATTACATGCTATAGGGTTAGATGAGTTTTTATATATTACATAAGGTCCTTTTTTAATTAGATAATATTTTAACTATAACCCAATCCTTATAAATAGATGACTACATCTATTGTGTAGTGATTGATTGAGATAGATCCATATTGAGAATGGTTGTGCAAAACAAATTTAAGAGCCCCCTCTCAAGACCAAGGAACACTTTAAATATTATCTTCCCTCCTCCACCCTCTCATGAATGAGATTGAAAGGATGATAAATCAATCCCAAAGGATTTGTTTCAATGATCAAGATGAACACCACAAGATGATCGATCTCCCGCGCTAGCACCCGATGATCTATTGGTGTTGTCCAGGGATCAAAAAAGGACATGTCGATCACTACTATAGGGATTTTATAATTGGTTCATACAAATTCAATGAAAGTAGACCAAAAAAGGTTCTTCATGATCATCATCTTTATCTATGAAAAATCTCATGATCAGGGTATTCTTTTTTATGATCTCTTTAAATTAATTATAATTTTAACATTAAAATATGTTTTCATGGTTCTAGAAACCTTTCTTGTCAATATTATTTTGAAAAATATTGTTGGTAATAACATTTATGTCTTGTGAAATATGTGAATTATCCATTTAATCGTACAATTATTGAGTCAAGATCGAACCTATTGAGTACTTCTATTGTGATTAGAACCAAAAAGTTGTATTAGAGTGGTGATGTTTAAATTTATAATTATTTGATTGCTGATAAATTATGCATGGTTTTGGTTAGTTTTTATTTTCTAATTTATTCATTATTTAATCCAATGTTTAATTAAAATACTTTAGAAATATTAGTTTTCTTTATTTTGGTTTCAAATTTTTAGAAATATCTCAAGAGAGAGATGAAGAACTATTAGATATGCTATCAGGAGCTGCTGAGGATTTTGGATGGTAGACCAGGTTACACGGTGTGTGACTAGAGTACACATCATGTACCCTGGTCCACTACACCTGTACATGTCACGGGATACATGACATTCTAATAAGTAATAACATGTGGTGACTTTATTATACATCGCTTGTTGATTGGGCAATCCTAGAAAAAGTTTTTTAGGATTGTATGATGTGTATATTGCGTAAACATTGTGTAGTATACATAGTTTAGCAGTGAAATTTATTCAAAACATGTGGTTTAATACCTGTTTTATACTACATAATATTAAAAATCTATATAATTAATGAGATACATAGTATGTAGCCAGCCTAAAATTCATATGACCCATTAATTCTCACATCTGAAGAACACACTGCGTCAATCGATGGGATACGAGGACACACAAAAAGTGGACCAGACATCATGTGGCTCATTAGTACATGACATGTAATCCAGATGAGATACATGTCATGTCCTTGGGTGTTTATCTCAGATACAAGGAAAGTGAGGAACATTGGGTGTACCTCATTAGCAGACATCGTGTAGTCTCCTTGAAATTAAATATATATATTACATTAAAAAAATTCATTGTGGAATTAAAACCCTAATTATAGTTTTGGCACCAAATGTGTAGACAATGTAATAATGGTATTAATAATTAATAAATACTGAATTAATTCCGTGTAATTATCTGAATTTATTGGTCAACTAATTTATTATTCATTAATGTATTTATGATCGGTATATCTAAGAGACATTGTATGTTCATTAAGATAAATTGAATTTATTTATTGATGGATTGATTTTTTGAATCAACACAATAATGATTATCATAATAAAAATAATTAATTTAAGTGAATGTCATCTAATTTAATTTTTCATTTTTTTCATGTGTATGAATGATAATGAGATTTGACGAGATCTATGCATGTGTTGGTTTTATTTAATTTATTTTTATTGCATGGGATTATAATTATTTATTATTTTATTAAATATGATGGTCTATCATTCATTACTCCATAATTTATTGTATATTATTTATGATCATAAGGATATTTTATGTAATTCTTCATAACCATTCCTTTGGTTCCCCTCACTTTCTTATGATTTATAAAACATATGTAAAAAATTGAGTATCCCAAGGTGCTTGGAAGTGGTTCAAGATGGAACAAAGATGAAACAAACTCATGTGATAAAAGGGTGGATAAGTGGAATGCCACATATCTTGAAAATACTAGCATAAGTAGTTTTTCAATAGGGTCAAAGTTTTATTTATTGTCTACTCAGTAAATCAACCATTCGATACTCTCCTGGTCATGTTATTTTTTTCTATATTCGTGATTTATTTTATGGATTCAAGACCACGATAATATAAATAAAAGTACTAATATAAAAATATAGAATTAAAATAAATTCATCACCTGTAAATGTTTTATCATAACATGGTTAGTCTCGTAAGTAAAATCCACTTAATTTTAACAATTCATGTAAAGAATAAAATAATAAATCTTTACACATAATAAATAAAATCCCTCAACGTAATATTAAGTCAAACTAAAACTTCCATTACTTGATTAATAATGAAACCAATTGAATGAAGTGTTTGACTAACCCTTAGTGGGATACATGATTTTATTGGGGAGTTATTAAGAATGTTTTGGGTTTATATAACCAATTTATATCAAGATAAGTATCCCTCACCAGACCTGATGTAACTTGGAGGCAAGTGTTGAGGAAATTATAGAAATATTTTCTAGATTAGGTTTTCCACTCAATAGATCAAGAAGTTGCAATCCTGTAGTTTAAAATACTTTCCTACCTGAATACCAACGAATAATTGACAAGGATCTTTCTAGGGGTATGAGAATGGGCATATAGATCATTTAAACTAAAATTTCCTTAAAAATAGACTTTACAAGTTCAACGATGAGGTATATTACGATTTGATAAAATATTAGGGAACATAATGAAATTAAAATTATTACGTATCACAAAATTTATAATTAACTTATGTTCTAATCATCTATTTTAATTATTATAAAAAAATTAAAAAAAACCCCTGAAAAAACTAGGATAATAAAATAACTCAAGATATGTCCATATAATTACAAATTTCAGATATAATACAGTCATTTATGTGATGTATTATTATAAAAAAGTTTGTATTATGTATTGGAATTTTATATTCCTGTTATTCCACCCCCGTAGTTGAGAAAAGGTGAAAAGTATGCTCTATAGAGATATATAGAGGATTCATCCTGTGTATGTTTTAATATATTATCAAATATGTATGAAGATTTTATAATACATCATAAAGAAATTTATGCATACACCATAATATATCTTTTATTTTCTTGAGAATGAGAAGGAAAAACTTGAAATAAATAGGATTAGTATTGTATTATATCACTGTAAACGGGAATAAGGGAATCTAGATAATTATTATGATTTCAAAATAATGGGATATATTAATTAATTAGTAAAATTGGTATTATTATTGGATAATAAATTATCCATTAATATTATTTTATTATCCTTACCAACAATATTGTCATTATTCATCCAATATTTCATAAAATAAATGGATAAGTCACTCAAGAATATTTTGACCATACTTCACCAAAAGGATAAGGAATGGTAGAAAAATATTTCTACAACCCTTATGGTGACAAGTTTGAAATAAAAGTATGATGATCAAATGGATAATATATGTCAAAAATATCCTTTCCAAAATCCATAAAAAATTAAAGGTTGAATAAAGGGGAGGAGATTATTTACTTCTTATTTGGAAATAATGGACAGTAAAAAAAATCATAATGAAGTGAAGAAGCAAAAAAAATCACCCACTTCAATTTTATTCATTAAGTTTCTATCCAACATTTTTTTATTAAAATAAAATATAATTACATGTATTATAATATAGGAAATGATCAGGAATCAGAATATTATGGAGTGAACTCAAAAGAAGATGAGGAAGGGAGATTCTTGAATCATCTAGGGGAGCTCACTACATCTCATTTCTAAAATAGATTGATTTGTGTTTGTAATAAGATTTAAAAAAACATTTATATTGGTTTCCATAAAGACACAATGATACATTATTTCACATTTTGAATAAATTTTTTATAGAACATTAATACTAAACTAATGATTCAGTAACTCTTGAATAACCAATATCCATTGTAATGAATGGTATATATAAAATATAATAATATTACGTGATTTTGGAATGATAATTATTTTTTATATAAAATTAAAATTATTTGAATTTTTTATACCCATATATTGTTTTACTCTCAATTGATCTAGTATATTAGATATACATACAAACTAATTTTTATATTTTAGAAAAATAAACCTCTATAAATAAAGCTACGCTAAAAAGTTTTAAATAATTGGTTCAACATGGCCACATAAACTATTATAAAACTAAAGGTAACCTTATATCCTTCATGAAATTCTTTTAAGAAATGTTAAAAACTCTCAGTGAAGTAAATGAGTGCACTTGGTAATGATTTCAAAATCTCAGAGCTGGCTTGTTGGAGAACATCTAAAACAAGTAATCATTTATCACATATGTGGATTGAATGTGTTATAACACTCAAATTTCCTTGTACACATCAATTGCATGATGGTAGTAAAATTAATATCAATGATGAGTCTTATATATATTACAATTTTTTCCTAATTTTTTCCAAGAAATATTTTGAAAATATAAGTGGAATAATTAACCATATGCCAACTATATCGTCTAATAAATATCATATAAATTGTGATACATTGGTAATATATTAATATGATAACACATGTTCCTGGTGAAAACTATTTTTTATCATTTGGATTTAGTTGTAAATTAACATAAAACATGAAGGTACATCAAATTAAATGATACTATAGCCATTAAGGATATTTATGTCTATTCAAGACCAACTATATTTATATAAATGGATATTATATCATTAAATATAGTGGGATCATAGTTGTATTCTATGGTTTAAGTATTTGTATGCACATGGGTTGGTATGGGAATACTGAAATCCAAAAAACATAGTGGGAGGAATAGTTTCATAGTCAAATGATGCATAGGAATTCATAACCAAAGAGGTATTTTATATTCACTGTGGTGGGTGACACATATATTATTATTTTTGAATAAATGTTACAATAAAGAATCATTATTTTTAAATATTTTATGATTGAAAATTATGTTTAAATGTAGTTAGATAGACCATGAATCAAGATTCGAAGACTATATATCTTTAATGTTTAAAATACTTGATACTAATAGAGAGTATTCAAGAGAAATTGGACATGTTTGGTAAAAGACTATACCAATAAATCATTATTGGTTACTAAAAGGATTAGTCTATGAAAAATCCAATAAATTAATTATCATGATTAAAATAATTTTGAATTATTATTATCAAATCATATTTATATGATCATCATATTGGGTTATTGATAGTCATGGAAACCTCATTAGAGGAATAATTATAGAATATGTCTACATGAAATGACCAAAAGGAGAACCTATGGTATATGTATATAAGGCATAACTAGAAAGGTTAAGTGAATCAATATATGAAAATGAGATATAAAAATTACATAAATTCATTTATGAGTTAATTGTGTATAGTGATCATAGAGTATTTATTTAGAATGAATGAGTGACATATGTCTCTAACTGTTTAGTGGGAGCACTATAAGTTTTCAAGATAGATATGTTTATAGAATATAAAAATCAAATGATGTGTATTACTAGTTTTTTGAGACTAAGGAATGAATTCCTCCAACTATGACTTTAGCGGCCATGTTCTGGGGAACAAGATATAAAAATTACATCCATGGGTTTATTAATTATAGTAATAGTATATATACTTATAATGTATTGAAAAATAAAAAAAAATATGAATGAATTATTGTTGGAATACAATCCTTCCAACAGAACAAGAATGTGCATAGTAAGAGATTATTGAGGTTAAATTAATTTCACAAGCTTGAGTACTAGGAATTTATCTCATATTCCATGATATATACTACTGTTTGATATTTCTGATGTATAATTCATAATAGTAGAATATAAAATAGATCCATAATAGCTACACCAACCTATATTTAGAACTATCATACAGTACTTGGAAAAGTAAATTTCGATGAGTTCCTGGTGTCTAGAGAAGTGGAAATACTTTTGATCAAGGTAATTCAACACTTTTACTCACATAGTAAAATTTTATCTAGTATCAAAAAAATGATAAGGTAATATTTAATTAAAACTTATTATAATCACTGGTTTATAAATTTATAATATTTGAGTATGTTGTGGCGTCCTATGTATCTTAAGGAGAAATTTTGAAATCCCATATTCCAATTTTGGGTTATAAAAAATAAATATTATTATTATTATTATGATAATATTTTATTTTGGCCTTAGTCAATATCAATGGATAAATACATGGGAACAATAGGTGGATACTCTTCTATATCACAACTTGAATGATTTTCTCAAGATAGGAATGTTGTAGTATGTACATTTACCACATAGACATTTGTATTTACCAACCCTATCCAAGGAAATTTGGTAAACCCGATAGTTGTATCCATACTCAATAAAAGGTAAATACCATAGAATCCCTATTCTAAAAGTATTTCATGAAAAATATGGGTAAATATTGCACTCACCCTCCACTCCGGATTTATGGATATCCAATTGGAATTTCATTCTAGCTACTAGAGTAGGCATAGGAATTTTTCTAGGAGAGTCCAATCAAAAACCCCTAGTATTTGATATTATCATTTATAATTATTTTATCTAAAGTTTATTTTTGTGAAATATTCTTCATGTATGTCTTATTATACCTATTTCAAAAGAATTTAATGTGATTTTGGAAATGTATTTTTCATATCCACATAGTATCCACATTAATCAAAAAAATCAGGAAATCACATTACATATTTCAAACCAAACAATAATAATTTATCAATGAAATGATTACTATGATATTTCGTGGAAAAATAATTCTATTATCATTGTTTTGATACCTGTTCATGATGGATTTTTAGCTCAAATTATTTGATAAAAACTTAATATAAGGAATAACCTCTTTTTTGGGGAAAATATATTTCCTATTTTTAGTGATATCTCTCTAAAAATTATATCATGATTCATGTTTATCTAATAGTTAGTTTCACTAATATGCGATAATTAAAATATTGAGGACACGATTTATTTATGGTGGGGTGAATATAATTACCTGAGATATTAGAATATCATTTTTCTAAATTGTTAATATGATTGATAGTTTGTTCCACATTAAACATCGAACTAAAATGAGTTGTAAATTACTTATTATTAATAAAATTTATAATTAATAAAACCTTTTTCTAAATTAAAAATATTGTAATCAATTAGAAAAGGAAAACAAACTATGATTATAAAGACTTAATGTTTGAAAAAAGATATTTTTCAATATAAGTTGTTTTTATTATATATATTATATTTTCATTTAAAATTTAAATTTATAAATTTTAACATTTTAAATTTAAAAAATGAAATTCATTTTGAAATTACGTATAAAAACTTTATTGGGATGATTTTTGTCTATTTTTTACAATAATTCATTTTTCAGTGAATAGTAAAAAAAATATAGATTATGATAATATATATGAAATTATGAAATTATCATAATAAAATAATGACTTTAAATTGTTTAAATTTTTTTTATATATTAATATGTATTTTTAAATTATAATAAATCATTAAAAACAATATTTTTAATTTATTTATCTAATTTGTAATGTTTTAAAAATTTGGGTAATATTTTACTCCAAAAATGATTTTTATTCACTTACATTAAAAAATTAGTTTTCATAAATTATAGATATTAAATATTTAAAAATGAATTTAATATTTTAGATAAATATGATCATATCATTTTGCAACGTCCCGGACCCAGGTGCCACGCAACGGTTGCCCCGAGCCCGGTTCGCCACAAGACCTCAAGCGCATTTCCCCAAATGCCAGAGACTGCCGACTAGCAGCGAGGGCCCAGGTCTGATAGTGGAGAAACTATTCCCTCAATTGGCAAAGTGTAGTGCAGCAGAATACAGAATAAACATACAACGACAGCAGAAGCAGTAAACATACACAACTGAAATAACTACAGCAGTGGATATAACCAACAGTATATAAGTGATGATGTTACATGTTTCAAGTTCTAAGAAAACAACCAGAACATTTTATACATCAATACAGTACAACAAGATACAGAGTACAATAAAACAAGAAAAACAGCTGGCAGCGGCATCACGAGCCTAAGCTTGGTCCCATGCCCTCCTACTCCACAACAATAATCAAGTACCTGTATAGGGACTCTTGCCCCTATCTACACCTGCATCAATGTAATCTGTTTGGGCCGAAAAGCATGACCCAAACAGGGTGTGAGAAATATATCTCAGTAGTCATTCACCAAAGGCCCATGCCCAACTGCGTGTAAGCATGCAACAACAGTGTGTAATAGTAAAATTGAATAAAGTAAGCAGTACTAAAAATTAACTAACTTAACAATTAATTTTCCATTTTTTTATTCAATTAATCCATTAAATTTAGTATCGTTCTATGCTCAACAGCACCACGCCCTCAGGAAAACCAGTATCTTTCCCTCAGTCTAATATAGTGAACCATGCCCTCAGGAAATACAGAATCTTGCCCCAGGCTATATATAATCTCTCCCTCAGGCATTGTAACAGAATTCCCGCCCCCAGGCATACGAAGTGTTGCCCTCATGCGAAATAATGATAGCCCTCAGGATAAAACAGTCATTCCCTCAGGATAATATAGTCACGCCCTCACGCTAATATAGGTAACCAGTCCATGCCCAATAGGTAAAAAAGTAGTAAAAAGAAATTCCCCTAAAGGAAATTCTACAATTACTACTTTAAAGGCATACCCTCTGGTATCCTGGCCAAACGGCTAAACAGTGAAACACACCCTTGGGGTGGTTCCGGATCCATGCGATGATCCCAACCAGTATTTTATTATCACAATTAAATACCTAATAAATTATAGTTATTAATATAGCAACAGCCTCAGCCACACGACACCCCAACATGGGTTCATGGCACAAAAATGCACAAAACACACAGGAGTTGGAAAACTAAACACCAAGCCACCAACCTTATATGTTAACGAGCATTATACCGGAACTCCGACTCCAGAAACGCCGAAGAATAGCATAGATCTGACGAAGAAAAAAAACCAAACAAACGTAAATAACATACGTTAGGAGAATAATTGGAAAGAACGGTACTAGGAGAGGAGAGGGCTTACCCGTACGGTTCCAACGAAATCATCCGAAGCCGAAACGTATTTCAGACGAACGCCCGGTGGATCTTCCAAGATTGGACCTCCTACTTTGGCTCCAAAATAGTTCAAGAGTCTCCTCTGCCAAATGAGGAGGCTACTTTCTGTATTAAGCTGAAAAAACAAAGTACACGGCGTGTACTTCTACGTACACAGCGTGTACTTCTTTTATATAACTGTTCATTTTGTGGCACCGGCACACTGTTCATCTGTCGACATGAGTACATGGCATGTACTCTCGAGTACACGGCGTGTACTGTTGCCCAGCTGGCCGCGACTCCACCGCCTTACTGTTCAAGCCTGCTGATTGACTACACGGCGTGTACGGTACCACTACACGACGTGTAGTCGGTTCCTACAGCCCTCATCGTCGGCATGGCTACACGCCTCATGTACTCATCCCAACATAGCCAAAAGTACATGGCTTGTGGATAAAGTACACGACGTGTAGTTTTGAAATTTAGCATTTTTCCCCATTTTCCATTTTTCTTCAAAAACACTTAAGGAAAAGGAAAAAGAAGAAGCTCGTACCTCAAAAATAAGAACTGGGATCTTATAAACATCCCCAATTATGGAAATTCGTCCCCGAATTTCCCTTCCAAGGGTTGCAAAGATAATGCATAGAACAGCTCTGGTAACTGAGCATGTACGTCGACCTCCTGCTCCCAGGTATCGTCCTGCACTCGACCATGCTGCCATAGCACCCGTACAAGAGGAACTGACCGGCCTTGGAAAACCTTCGTGCTCCTATCAACAATACGGATAAGATTCTCCTCCAAGGACACATCATGCTGAGGCTCAACCTCCTCTTGCTGAAAGGTGTCAGATGGGCCTGAGTGGTAGCGATGCAACTGAGACACGCGGAAGACGTCGTGCATGTCTCTATACCGCTGCGGTAACTACAACCGATAGGCATCCAGCCCGACTCTCTCCAGAATCTCGAATGGCCCCACATACCTCGGTGAAAGCTTACCCTGTCTCCTGATCCTCTTGTGTCCCAGCCTCAGCGAAACACATAAAAGAACATGATCCCCGACCACGAACTCCAAAGGTTGTCTGCGGCGATGAACATATGTCTTCTGATGAGACTGCGCGGTAGCCATCCACTTCTGAATCGACTGGACCTACTCTGATGTCTCCTGCATGAGCTGTGGCCCCAGTAAAGCTGCCTCACCTACCTCTAACCAGCACAAAGGTGATCGGCATGGCCTACCATATAAAGCCTCATATGGTTCCATCTCAATAGTCGCCTAAAAACTATTGTTATAGGCAAAATCGACTAAGGGTGTATGCTTCTCCCAAGAGCCCCCTAAGTGTAGGACGCATGCGCGCAACATGTCCTCTAGCACCTGCATCGTCTACTCTGACTGGCCATCTATCTGAGGGTGGTATGTTGTGATCAAAAGCACCTGTGTACCGAGCGCCCTCTAAAAACTCTTCTAGAAACGAGATGTAAAGCGGGCGTCCCTATCTGAAAGGATAGAACGAGGGACACCATGAAGACGTACAATCTCTTGGATATACAACCTTCTGAGCTCGTCCACACCGAAGGATTCCTTGATCACAAAGAAGTGATCCACCTTCGTGAGTCAGTCCACAAAAACCCACACGCCGTCATTACCTCGAGGTGACCTCAGCAATCCCGTCACGAAATCCATCGCGACATCATCCCATTTCCACTATGGAATGGGCAACTGTTGTAACAGTCCAGCTGGTCTCTGAGGCTCTTCCTTAACCTGCTGACAGGTGGAACATCTCGTAACAAAACCATCTATCTCTCTCTTCATACCCGGACACCAGTACTGACGCCTCAAGTCACAATACGTCTTGGTAACCCTGGGATGAACTGCCCAAGCTGAAGCATGAAACTCCCGCATTAGCTTCTCACGTATAACCCCTGGGACCCATACTCGTCCATGGAAAGGAAAAACTTCATCATCACCTATCATCCAACCGGGAGGAGGGTCCTCACTTGCCACCGACTCCAGTAGAACTAGGCCTTATGAATCCGATAGCTGCCTCATCCCCACTCTGTCCAGGAGGGTAGAAATCACAGCTAAGTAGGAAAGATAAGTCTGCCCCTGACTGTCATGCACCTCCAGATGCGTCTCAGAGAACAAAGCCATGATATTCCACTCACCACTGTCCTCCTACACTACTTGTATCTGAGTCTTCCAGCTTAGGGCATCAGCTACTGCATTACCTTTACCAGGTGTATAGGTACGCTCAAAATCGAAGGACTGTAGGTACCCAACCCACCATCTCTGCCTCAGATTCAGGTCACGCTGAGTAAAGATATACTTGAGGCTTTTGTGGTTGGTGAAAACCACAAAATGCTCTCCCAATAGATAATATATCCAACAGTGCAACGCGTGTACAACTGTAGCCAACTCGAGATCATGCGTTGGGTAATTATTCTCATGTGGCCTCAACTGCCGAGACACGTACGCAACAACTCGGTCGCCCTACATCAAAACGGCTCAAAGCCCAATCCCTAATGCATCACAGTAAACTGTATAGATATTCCCCTACTCTGGGAGTATCAGGATCGGTGCTGATGTCAGCCTTCCCTTCAGGTCCTGAAAATCTGTCTCGCAAGCTTCTGACCAAAAGAACTTCACAGCCTTCTTAGTCAGACCTTTCAACGGTGCTGCTAAGCAGGAGAAGGCCTGTATGAAGCGTCTTTAGTAACCATCCATCCCTAAGAAACTCTGTATCTCAAACACATTCTTAGGATTCTCCCAATAAACTACTGCTTTCACCTTCTCTGGGTCTACTGCAACTCCTGCCTCTGAGATAATGTGACCCAGGAGGTGAATCTGGTCCATCCAAAAGTGGCAATTCGAGAGCTTAGCATATAACCGATGCTCTCTCAGTGTACTAAATACGATCTCAAGATGGGTGGCATGGTCGTGTCGAGTGTGAGAGTACACCAAGATTTCTTCCACGAATATTTCCACAAATGAATCAAGATATGGATGAAACACATGATTCATTAGAGCCATGAAAACTGCTGGCACGTTCGACAGTCCGAACGGCATAACCAAGTACTCATATAGACCGTACCTACTCCTGAAAGCTGTGAGAGGTAAATCAGATGGTCTAACGTGCAGTTGATGATATCCCGATCGAAACTCAATATTCGATAACACTCGTGCTCCACGAAGCTGATCAAATAGATCATCTATCCTCGGCAAGGGATATCGGTTCTTAACCGTCAACTGGTTCAGCTTCCGAAAATCCATGCAAAGTCTGAGGGTACCGTCCACCTTTTATGCAAAAAGGACCGGAGAACCCCAAGGAGAAGAACTGGGTCGGATAAAACCCTTTGCATGTAGCTCTTCCAACATCCTCTTGTGCTCCTGCAACTCAGGCATGGACAGCCTATAAGGAGGAATGGACAACGGTGCTACTCCTAGAACTAGATGGATAGAGAAATCCACCTCACGCACCGGAGGTTGACCAGAAAATTTTTCCAGGAAGACATCCCTGAAACGATCGACAACTGGAGGGAAATATACCTGACATGTTCCCTGATCATCCAAATATAAACTCGCAATCTGGGATGTGACTCCACCTCGCCAATGATGCTCTAGTCCAGCTCGACTCGCATGAACATCCCACTCACCCTTGTATATAAACTCCCCTCCCTATGGTGACGTGAAACTCACTCTGCAACGGTAGCAGTCTATGAAGGCTCATAAGGGAACCAACCAGTCCATTCCGAGAATGACATCATAGCTCGTCATCTCCAAGAAATAGAGGTCCCAAAGGAAATGACACCCACCAACCCTAAGGGGGCACTCCTTGCACTAATGCACACCAACTGTCCTAGTCCCCAACGGAGTGTCTAGCATTAAGATATCGGAAGAAGTAGAAAATCCAAGCCCAAGGTTCTCTACTACGGGTATAGATATGAAAATATGTGTATCACCCATATCAAAAAGTATCTAAGATAGAGCAGAAGCTACTACAATAGTACCTCTGACTGTAGAAGGTCCAGGATCCTTCTTCTGGTGGGTCTGTTGCACTGTATAAGTCTACCTAGTGTCGCGGCCCTGCGACCCAGCCTGGCTACCCTGAGCTGTCCCGCCCTGCTGCCTATGAGATCCTGGTGTCTGGCTACCACGGCCACGACCACCATCTCTTCCTGAATGCCCTGACGTATTCCAGTTCCCAGACTGGTAAGAATCCACTGGTCCTGCTCCCGCACATGGAGTCTTCATAGAACCCCTCTCACTATCCACTGGTGGTAACGCCCTACAAAAGCGTTGCAGATGACCCATCTTGTCGCATGCTCGTCACTCAACTGGGTCTCGTGGACACTACGGTCTCTTCTTCCCCTCTCTTCCATACTGGTATCACCTGACCGGACCACCTGAAGATACTGCCTAGCTGGTACTGCCGCCCTGAGATAAGTCCATCTGTCTCTTCCTCTTGCCAGCAGAAATAGTACCAGTAACAGGTGATGAACTGCCATGGCCCACACCACTAGCTTCTTGCAGGTTCCTCTCAGAAATCAGTGGCTGGTTTACAATAGCGTGTACAATAGGCAACCTGAAAACATTCACCAATGCTCGGATGTCATAACAAAGACCATCCTCAAAACGTCTGGCTCTTAACGTCTCATCACCCACCAGCACGGGTGAAAAATGATGAAGCTCTGTAAAACGAGCAGAGTAGTCCATCATCGACATAGCACCCTACTACAGATTCATGAACTCTTGAGCTCTATCTGCCCTCAGCGTCTCGGGAAAGAAGAAGTCATATAAGACTTCCTGAAAACCTTCCCACGTAATGTCCTTGTGATTCTCTGACTTGGTGGTAACATCCCACCACCTCTTGGAGGAATCACGCAGCATGTAAGTCGCGAGCTTGACCCTCTGCCCTGGAGGCATCTCAAGATGCTCGAAAATAGTCTGCATCGATCCCATCCAAGACTCAGCAACCTATGGTCCTCTATCCCTTGAAAACGTAGGCGGATGCAGCTACTAAAAGATACGCGTCAGCTCTGCCATAGATCTGGCAGCCTGTGGTGCTCCCTGAAAGGACTGCATGAACCGCATAATGCCATCACGGAACTACGCCTTCGTGCCTGTGTCTGGTATAGTAGCTGGTGCCACATCTGGCTCCGCTGGAGGATCAACTGGTAGCCCATGTCCCACCATCTTTGGAGTATAATCGTCACCGCTCTCTTGGCGAACAACTTGCGGTCGTCTAGGCGGCATGACTCTACAAGGTCAAAATCACGCCTCAGATTCCAGATTATTATGACCGAAAAGTGAAGAAACCACAAGGAAGCAAGAGGAAGAAAGCATTCAAAATTTTCAAAACAAGACTACATGGCATGTACACTGACTACACGACGTGTACTTGACTTCCCTTCCCCTACCCGGGTCCTTCTACATGGCTAAGCCACACGGCTTCCATTCAATAAAACTACACGGCGTGTATAATATCTACACGGCATGTACGATGTTATTTTCCCACTGCCTGTGTCATTTGTGACACGGACGACTACTTGGCTTTACTCCACACGGTGTGTTACACCCGCACACGGCGTGTACACCAACCCGCTTCCCAGCCACACAGCTAACTCCACAAGGTCTGTCCTCGGACAAGACTACACGGCGTGTCCTACATGTACACGGCATGTTCAGGGAGAGGTGACACTGGACCGTGTTGTTAGTTACATGGACGAGTCCCCAGGTACATTGCGTGTTCATCATTGACACGGCTTATTGTACAGGAGTTCACCGACCCGTGTTATTAGTTACACGACCGGACTCCAGGTCACACTCCACGACATGCAAAAAAAATAAAAACTACACGGTGTGTTTCACCCAAGCATTTCCTTACCCCGTTTTTTCGCCCACACAGTTTGTGACATGAATAGATACTACACGGCGTGTACACAGGGTACACGGTGTATACTCAAAAATTTCATTTTTCTTCCCGAACAGAAGAACACACACGGCGTGTTTGAGGCCCTACATGGCGTGTATTCTGGATTTTCCAGATAGTATGCCTCATAAACATCCCCGGAACTAAGAAAATACTAAAATCCAGCACCTAAGTTTCAAATTTCGATCTGTGAGGGCCTATACTCCCCACGAATCATATTTTGACATTTTATCTGTGTTATAACCAATAAACCATCAATGATCCACCAAATTCCGGTCAATGGGGGCCCATACTCCCCAAAAACCAATGTTTGGCGTCCATTCTATAAACAAGCTCAAACAAACATACCATATCACAAGGCAGGTATTTATCAAGAAGCTATCACAACAACATGCTTTATTATCACATCAACTATCACAACAACATACAAGTTCTAATGCACCTACATGTCATTAAAACTATGCATGTAATGTGATATCTAGAATGTGCCTATATGATGCATGAGACGGAATGCCCTCATCTCATCGGGTTGCAACTAAATAGAACCCACAGATAAAATATAAATAGCAAAATCCAAGTGTGTCCCCCAATGGTGAAAACATATTAACCGTAAAATTGAAAAATCAAAATAATGCAAAATATGTGGTAGAATGGCTTTTCCTTGTACACGCTACGCCCGGGCACATCTTATTACCAACTACCGTTCCATCCTATCCCGGACTACGGCTCCAAATTGTAAGTCAATGAAAAGAAACTCCTCTGATACCACTTTGTAACGTCCTGGACCTGGGTTCCATTCAACGGTTACCCCGAGCCCAGTTCGCCACAGGACCTCAAGCACATTTCCCCAAACGCAAGAGACTGCCGACTAGCAGCGAGGTCCCAAGTCTGATAGTGAGGAAACTATACCCTCATTTGATAAATTGTAGTGCAGTAGAATACATAATAAACATACAATGACATAGGAATCTGTAAACATACACAACAAAAATAAATACAGTAGTGGATATAACCAACAGTATATAAGTGATGATGTTACATGTTTCATGTTCTAAGAAAATAGCCATAACATGTTATACATCAATACAGTACAACAAGATACAAAGTACAACAAAACACGCAAAACAGCTGGCAGTGGCATCACAAGCCTAAGCTCAGTCCTATTCACTCCTACTCCACAGCAACAGTAAAGTACTTGTATAGGGACTCTTGCCCCTATCTACACCTGCAGCAACATAATCTGTTTGGGCCGAAAAGCGTGACCCAAACAGGGTGTGAGAAATATATCTCAATATGCACCCACCAAAGGCCCGTTCCCAACTACGTGTAAGCATGAAACAACAGTGTGAAATAGTAAAATGCAACAAAGTAAGGAAAGCTAAAAAGTTTCTATCTTAACAATTAATTTTCCATTTTATTATTCATTTAATCCATTAAATTTAGTATCGTTCTGTGCTCAACAGCACCACGCCCTCAGGCCAACCAATATCTCTCCATCAGGCTAATATAGTGAACCATGCCCTTAGGATATACATAATCTCACCCTCATGCTATACAGAATATCGCCCTTATGCATTGTAATAGAATTCTCGCCCTTAGGCATACTAAGTGTTTCCCTCAGGCGGAATAATGATAGCCCTCGGGCTAAAATAGTCATGCCCTCATGCTAATATAGTCACACCCTCAGGCTAATATAGTTAACTGGGCCATGACCAATAGGTAAACAAGTAGTAACAAGAAATTTCTCTCAAGGAAATTATACAATTACTACTTTAAAGGCATACCCTCGGTTATCCTGTCCAAATGGCTAAACAGTGAAACACACCCCGGGGGTGGTTCCGGATCTAAGCAATGATCCCAACTAGTATTTTATTATCACAATTAAATACCTAATAAATTATAGGTATTAATATAGCAATGGCCTCAGCCACACGACACCCCAACATGGGTTCTTGTCAGAAAAACGCACAAAACACACAGCAGTTGGAAAACTAAACACCAAGCCACCTACCTTATACGTTAACGAGTGTTACACCAGAACACCGACTCTATAAACGCCCAAGAATGGCGTAGATATGACGAAGAGAAAAAACCAAACAAAGATAAATATCTTACGTTAGCAGAAGAATTGGAATGAACGGTACCAGGAGAGGAGAGGGCTTACCCGTGCAGTTCCAACGAAATTTTCCAAAGCTGAAACGGATTGCAGACGAACGCCCGGTGGATCTTCAAAGATATTTCCTCCTCCTTTGGATCCAAAATGGTTCAAGAGTCTTCTCTGCCAAATGTAGAGGCTACTGCCTGTTTTAAGCCGAAAAAACAAAGTACACGACGTGTACATCTGAGTACACGGTGTGTACTTCTTTCTTTTAACTGTTAATTTGGCTGCACCGGCACACTGTTCATCCGTCAACATGAGTACACGGCTTGTACTCTTGAGTACATGGCGTGTACTATTGCCCAGCTGGCCGTGACTCCACTGCCTTACTGTTCAAGCCTACTGACTGACTACACGGCGTGTACTATACCACTACAGGGCCTGTAGTCGGTTCCTACACCCCTCTTTGCCGGCATGGCTACACGCCCTATGTACTCATCCCAACACGGCCAAAAGTACATGGCGTGTAGATAATGTACACGGCGTGTAGTTTTGAAATTTAGCATTTTTCCCCATTTTCCATTTTTCTTCAAAAACAATTAAGGAAAAAGAAAAAGAAGAAGCTCGCACCTCAAAAATAAGAACCGTGTTCTTACACATTTAATTAATAAAATTTCATTTTTGGGTATTCAAATTTATTTACTATGTTTAAACCTAATGACCATGATAATGATAAAACTATTATTTTCAAAGAATTGATTTATTAATTTCATGTTACTTGTATCTAAAAATATTAATTAATATATTCCAAAATTTTAATATTATATAATTTTTAAACCAATATATAATTATATTATCACTCATTCAATAGGTAATCAGTAATAATAAGTTTAAGAACACATAATGGAAAAAACAATATTTTTCTACAAATGATTGTTTCCGTATATTAAATGTTTTGATTTCAAATATAATTTTATATTATATATATATATATATATTTAATTGGATTGAATAGATTTCAAATTTAGGTTTATAACTCCCAATTTTAGTATGATTTTTTATTTTAAATTTTTAGTATAACACATATTACTTAGTTAAAACTTGTTACCTAGGTAAAAATGAAAATGGTAAAATGTAAAATCCTGTTAGTAAATGACTTGATAAATGTTTAAAAAATGTTTTAAAATGAAATTTATAGTCTTTATATGCCTTATAGCACTCCAAAATCCATAATTTATCACATTTTGAGCCTTTTATACTGAATAGTTTCATTCCATTATTGGAAGATAATGGGTGTTCACAAAGGTGTCATTTTCTTCACTTGTAAAAGGGGAACACTTACACCACTACATGACACACTTATTCCTTCTGATTTATTCCTAAAACTCTTAAATTTTTATACATATATAAACTTATATCAATTTTATATGCCTCTTGTCACAATTATTTATCCCAATACCTTTATTTACATGTATACTTTCAAGAGAATGTTTATGGTACCAACATGACTATTACTCAATCAGTATCCTTTTCTCCTTAATGTTTAATTTTCAAAACTACCATATAAATATTAATATAATGACCTCATTATCATTATTATACTAAATTTGTTTTTAATAATGTGAAAATAAATATTTATTCCTTTCATTCCACTTTGAAAAACTAAAACTGTTGATTGTGCATTTGTGTAGACTACCGCCTCCATGAAGAAACGTCTTCTATTTTTCCCCACTACCTCTTTTCATTAGTAATAAGGATGTAATTTAGGAAAAACTAAGAAATATATAACATTATTATTATTATGAAAATAAAAAATGAAGTACAATTTCATTCTCTCTCCTTTGTGGGGAAATGAAAATGTTAACTGTGCATGGTGCACACTACCGCATCCACAAACTAATTTTTTTCAACTTTATTTTCAATATTTATCGAAATAACGTCAAATATAATTCAAAAAAATAGAAAAATATAAATAATAACATTATTATTATGTTATAATGATATTATATAGGTCATTAACCATACTCACCCATCGAGTTATAGCATGTTTTTTCTTGGGTTGGTTTAACCACCTATATGAACTACACTATAAAATTCTATCATAGATGAATATGGGAACATAAATACTAATGCTATTATAAGTTATTAATCAAATAATTATTATTTTATGTTTCTAAAAATTTTATATTTTTTATTTAACAAATTATTAAAATACAAACATTGATCATAAAAACTACCAAAATAAGCTGATATAGTTTAGATATTCTCACAAAATAATAAAAATAAGTAAAACATATATGATAAGTAAATATAATAAGATAAAAAATATTAAATATTAAATATTTTTTTAATAAAAAAGACAAATAATAAGTTATATAATAAAATTATTTTGATTATTCATAAATTTATGTGGATGCACAGAGCGAATTAGGACAATAATAAGAGTTTCATATCTAAATTTTTAATACCCTAGGAAATATTTCTTAATATAAATAATATCTTCTTTATATTGGTGTATTTACATCCCCTTAAGTACATTGTATCATAATAATTATTTTAGTCATGGTATTCTATGATTCATTTGAAATCAAATCCTTTAAGGGGTTGTGATTGAAATGTTTCTAATGTCGTAGGGGGTTCTTTGCCTAAAATATAATTTATGGAGATATATTTAATATTGTTCACCAATATCTATTTTATATAATGTGATTATTTCCTAATGTGTTTATTTTACCATATTCATGTAATTCATGGGGTTTTAAGAGACATATCATGTTCTATTTTTAAATGGATTTAGATTTAAAGGATACCAAGGTTGTAAGAGTACTTTATAACTCAATTTCATTCATTGAGTTATAATTATTATTCTTGAGAATATCTATTTAATGACTTATTTAATAGACACTATTATTTTAGTTCAACATTATTTCTCTTTATCTCTCGGAAAATTGAAATTTCTCATTCAAATCTTCCACCTCGATGAATTTTTTTCCTAATAAAATTGTAACATTGTTAAAGAAAATTATCATTCTCCTAAATTATGAGTTTTTTTATTTTTCCATATTTTATTTCTATCCAATGTTCTTATTTACAATTATAATCTTAATTATTTTTTATCTCATATTTGTTTCATAATTCCATTCTAATTTTTTATAAAGGAACTTTTTTTACACTTTTTATAATGTGAATTTTCAGCAATGGTATTTCATCCCTTAAAAAATAAATTGTTTTGTCTTCCAATTTATATTAATTTTTTATAAAAAAAAAATTAATTTCAAATCTATATTAATGATTTTTTAAATTAATTTTTTTAAATGTTTTCACTTCACCTTTTTTAAACCATTTTGTAATTTTAAAGGCTCCATTATTGTAGATTATTTTAAACATAAAAGTATTCAAAGTGTTTCCTTTTAACATTTAAAAAAATTGTCTTTTTAAAGGTTACACTATTGAAATATATTTTTAAAATCAATTATTTTTCAAAAAATTCACTTAACCTTTTAAAAATAACTATTCAATGTAATGGTAACTTCATATTTTACACCATAGATAAAAAAATTCTAAAAACTCTTTTGATTTTTCTATCATTTTCTATATATATATAAAGGATTTATTTCCTTGGTAATTATTATTCATGATTCTCTCTCTAAATGTCCTTATAAAATACTATTTTTTATTCACTAAAATTTATTTGTCAGCAGTTTCCAAACTCAAGGTCAATTTGGTGGAAACCATCTTGATGTGATATGAAATCCATTTTACTTTCATGAGTTCATTAACTTATGATATGGTATTGAATTTTAATATAATACACATGTGTATGTATTTTCATTATGATACACTTTGGTTCTAATAAATACCATATATGTTTTGGGTCTGATAAAGAATTGATATAGTTTTTTTTGATAAATCCTTAATATGGTTTCGGTCTAATAAATTCATGAGATGGTTTAGGTCAGATAAAACCTAAATATGGTTTGATTTTGATAAAAACCTAAATTTTATTGTGTATGATAAAACCCTGAGATAGTTTTGGTCTGATAAAAAGCTGATATAGTTTGGTTCTGATAACTTTTTGAGATGGTTTGGTTTTGATAACGCCCTATGATTTCTTGGGTCCAATAAATTCTGGAGATAATATCTGTCCAATAATTATTTGATGCATGTTATATTTGATAAATCCCTGAGATTGTTTTGTTCAATAAATCCACGATATGATTTGGGTCCATTAAATCCCTATAATATATTATTTTAAGTTTATATCTCATGAGTAATGGACATTTAGTTTGTTTATAATGTTTAAATTTACATATGATAACGATTATTCTAAAAGATATGTTTTATGATATATTTCATGATCCTGGTGTTTTTTCATGTAATATGACTATAATTATTCTCCATAGACCATGTTTATCATTTATGATTTTTCACTCTTTTTCTATGATATCTTTTTGTTCATTTTTTATTACATGTTCCCGTATCATGATTTAAAGACAAATCATATAGTTCCATGCTCTTTTAAATAAGATATTTTTCCTTTGATTAATTTTTATAATATGTTTGTGACATAACCCTTGATTACATGGTGATATGTTTTCCTTTATTGAGAATTTGATCTCACCCCTTTCTTATGTTTCATTTCCACAGGTAATCTAGATAAGTATAACTTCTGAAAAGTCATTAAAGTTTTATGTAAGAGTTTTATTTTGGAAATATGTCCACATGTGTTATAAAATATATTTATTATGTAGCTAGTACTAGAAGAAATTTATCCAAAAGGTTTGAAGAGTTGTGTGAGAATATTTTGAGATGAAATACTAATGTGAAATTTGTTTAATTTTTTTTAGATCCTCTCACTTTGTATCAAAGTAAATTTATAAAAATAAGTTTTATTATCATGGTACCTAGGACTGCGGGTCAATGGAATCTCATATTGGTATATTATTAGATATTTAGGTCAAAATTATTATAGGTCATGGCCCCACTTATAGACTTGACTAGGAAGGGAAAGGACTTCTTATGGACTGATTAGTGTCAGGAAGCTTCCAAATACATGGAGAGTTTGATCAGTTCTCCTGTGTTTTGGTTTCAAGAGGAGGGTTGATGTTTTAGGTGTTTTGTATGCATAAAATCATGTTTTAGGTTTTGTTTCTATGTCCCAAAGGGTAGTTATATCTTATGGGACCATCCAATTACATCACGATTATTTTAACAGTGCCACCCATGATATTGAGTTGGTGGTAGTGTTTTTTTCACTAAATTTCTGCCGACATTACCTCATCAGTGAGAATTTTTTGGACTTTATAAATAAAAATAGGTTGTGATATGTCTTATATCAGTTTAATTTGATTCTATTGAAACCACGGTGGGGTATTTTATCTAACAATGTGAATTTGAAATATCTCATACCATGGGGAAGGAAAATTAGGCTATATATGTGATGATTAGAATGTTACATGGGAATTTTTTTCAGGAATCTGGATATGTTTAGATAGGGGTGTAAGAGCTTATGGTGATGAATATTAATGTAGTGGAGGTAAGTGGTAAATATTTTATACATCATATGATAGTACAATCATCCTTTGGACAATAAGAGGAGGAGTATTAGTGTGGAGACTCAAAGGAAAAGGTGATTTTGGATAATTTCATCCATGATGATGCACTAACGGGATGGTCATAGGATGTACAACATCATATAAAATTTCAAAGGATGTTATTTATTTCTATGGTGATTTAATAGGTGGGTCTCTCAAGTATATGTGTTTCTATAGTGGCTTTACATCCGAGTGTATCCAATATGTACCATGATTTTTGGGGTAATCTATGGTTGGTCAGGATAAATTGGTGAATATAAAAGTTTTTATCATGATTCGTATTCTATCAATAGGTGATCTAATAACAACACATTCGATTCATTTTTTTGTTATCATTACATTTAACTGAGTGGAAATGGTGGGATATCTTGATGGATTTCATCATCAGCTTACATAGAGCCAAGGGAGTATGTGATTCTATTTAAGGGATTATTGATCAGTAGATAAAGTTAACCCACTTCATGGTGATTGGAGAGTCAATTACCATGGATGTGTTAGAAATACGTTTTTTAGATGAGATTTTGTGGC
This sequence comes from Viscum album, assembly GCA_963277665.1. Taxonomy (NCBI): domain Eukaryota; kingdom Viridiplantae; phylum Streptophyta; class Magnoliopsida; order Santalales; family Viscaceae; genus Viscum; species Viscum album. The sequence continues at coordinate 140,004,393 of OY728131.1, forward strand.
CTTAATTTGTACATATAATCATCGTTTCTAATTGGGATATCATTTTACCTCTCAAGTCTATTTAAGATTGTGTCATTATTTTATCTCCCAATTTATTCATAACAATATTTTTTATTCTATGATTTATGGGACAATGAGTTAGATCATTAATATGTTGTAGTATATGTTAAAATCTTATATTTTGGATTTCAGTGGATCATGGGCATGGAACTTTCCATTGGATGAGTATTTATATAGCATCAGTTTCCACTATTTTGTAGGCATTGACCCATTTTTAACATTGTATGGGTGGACTTATCATTCTCAATTATATTATTATTAATTTTTGGAGTCGATTTGCCTTGGTCTAGATGTGGTGCATGACAAGATATAGAATATTTAGATGGTTTGAGAGTGGATGAAGTTATTACAAAATCATCAATTGTCTTATGTGGATCAAAAGAGCAGAACTCTACAGTTTTAGTTTGGTGACCATGTGTTATTGAGAGTTTCCCCTCTTCATGTACTTCATATGTTTTTTTAGGGGAGTAAGATCTCTCCCAATTTTATCATTTCTTTATATGTGTTGTAGTGTGTTGGTGAGGTGGCTTATTGGTCAACGCTTCCTCTATGTATGGATCAAATACATTATATCTTCTATGTGTCTGAGCTCTGAAAATATATTCATAATTAATATCATTTTTTCTCTTGGTGGATTTGGATATCAAGGATGATGTGTATATTTTAGAGAATCTAGTGGAGATCCGAAATCATTTGGATAAGGTGATTGTGGGTATGTTATTCCTTTATTTAATGTTCTATGGAGGCATGGTGGCATAGAGGAGAGTACATTGGAGCTTGAGTTTCAATTTAATTCTCAATGCCCTGAGGTATTTTGATATTTTTTTCCTATGATGTTTAAGATGATTGTTGAGCCAATTAATTTGTTTTTTTCATTATTTTGTGAAATTTTAATCTAATTGTTTGTTTCCTTGTTTCTATGTTTGGTTGATGAAATCGTTAGAGGTATTGCCTAAAGGGTGTTTTGTTGGTGGTTTAAATTGTTTCTTCATAAGGTTCGGTTTTGATTATCAAGGATGATAATTTGTTGAGAGATGTCTGATGTAATGGACTACACATCTCTGGTATGATACCTTGCGCAGTTTGGCTATTATAGGTGTTAAGATAATTTTTTAGGGATGAACGATGGAATTTTAGCTGAAATTATAGTTAAGATGTTTTTTTTAATGTGTCAAGGTATGTGAAGTGTTGTGATTGGATGGTTGGATGGCTTATTTTTGGTGTGGTCATGGTGGTTTAACCATATGACATTGAAAGGTCAAATTTAGTGAACCTTCCATTTCTGGTACCCCTTAATGATAATCTTTAAGCTTAACTATGTATTTAATTTAGGGTCTCAGTCAAGATGAGGTAGAGGCAAAGGACTTTGTTTTGGTCATCCTTGTTGTAGTGTAGAGTTTAGAGGTTTCAATTTGAGGTTTTTATTTATTAGGGTAATAATTTGGTTTAGAACCTAGGTTTTTTTGTGACTATACCCTACATTTGTAGGCTTTATGGTAGATATAAAGTGTGATTTATAGGAGTAAGACTTAGTCCCCTTGTTGTGTAGTCATACTTGTCTAATTTTCTATCTTTAGTATAAATTTGAGGGATTATAAAAATTTAATTTGTTCATGATGATTTCCCTAAACTCTTAGGTAACCTTAGTGTGGTTTTTGGAGACCCTCCATCCCCTCTTCATTTACTTTGTTCCCTGAATTTTGGAGATTTATTATTGGTAATTTGTGGTGATTTCCCCCTATTTTTATCATATATTCTTTCTATTCTTCCCATGAATATTCTTAGTGGATATACCAATTTGATTAGGAAATGTTATGGGGGTGATTTTAATAAGTTACAATTGTGGTTTACACTAATCCAAGATTCCATTAAATTATTTTGATTTCTCCATCATCTATTCTTCTTGTATAGTGGATTATGAATCTTTGGTTGATATAGGTGATTCGAGAACACTTATGTCCAAATTGTGGGGGTCATGATTTTCTTCATTATATGAGGATTATGTATTACTTGGATAAAGATAATTAATCATTTGTAATGAAATTTCATAGAATGGGTTGAATCTCATTTGTTTACATATTTTCATTGTTCCAATGCGCTTGATTCTCATAGTGACTATTTCTAAAAATCATTGATGTTGTTGAGACTTGTTTTTTAAGACCACGATTTAATTGTGTATTCTATTAAAATAAAAGGTAAATAACTTAAATATGGTAATGAATTGGGTTTGTGGAAAAAGTAAATTGGCATTAAGGAATGTTTTTAATTAATAAGAGTGGAATGTGTTTGATACCGAAATCTATTGGTGTCTCTTATGGGATTTATTTTTGTTGTGGTCATGAATGTGTGGTTGAAGCGGGGTATATTGTCAAGTGACTTTTATGGCTGGGTTTGGATGTGTCTATTATCCTGTCTGGGGAAACAAGGCAACATCAATTTATATATGTTTTATATGATGGTTTTGTTGGTTATCATGAGATGCATTGTGGGATAGTTCTGTGGTGATTGTTCAATGTTGGTTGGGTTATAAGTGTGGGTTGTGTAGTAGTATTGTGGTGTCATTTCCACAATTGTTAATTGATAACATTGAGATAGATGTGGGATGATGATATTGCTGGTTATTATGGATTTTCTCTATAGTCAATCGGTATTAATGGAATTTTAATTTTAATTATTAACCTAGTAATATGTGTGGGTTAGAATTGAATTAATTGGGTTGTGGTTGAAATATTAATAAATTTTAATAAAATGGAAATAGATTGAATTAATGGGTGTATTGTATGGATGTAGTTTGGAATTGAATGGATTAATGAGTGTAATATTGATAGTAATTGAAAATATGGAAATGGTGTAAATTGTTATTAAATAGATTTGTGAGAATGCGTATAATGGTTTTTATATATAGAAAGTGGAATGGTTGGGGGTGGTAGAGTTAGAAATGGTGGTGGAGTGTTGTGATAGAAATGTGGTGATGTTTGTGGGATATGGTAGTCATGTTTGGGTGCACCTCCATGGTTGGGTTTATGTGTGAATCCCTATATTTTTATTTTTTTTCCATTTTATTTTTAAATAAAACCCCCCCTGATTCAAATACCCTTATTGAACCTAAACATGATTTGAGTTCTTGGTGTTTTCCCCTAACATGTAGGATGTTGAGGGAATGAATGGATAACTACTCTCTCTTCTCTGATCTCCCATCCAAGTTTATCATAGGCTATGATGGCTTGAGGAATGTAAAATCATACTGTCATAGTCTATAGTATACTAGAAAACCCAAAAGGCATTGGTGTGATGATAAATTCATGATGTACTGGATGACCCTATGGGTTATGAATGAGGAGGTACACGGTGCACTGGAAGACCCTGCAGGGTATTAATGGGATGACATTATATTGTAAGGGTTATTTATGGTAGGAGGAGAGAATGAGATTTATGTCCTCTATGTTCTTGTTTCCCTACTATATTGGATATATGGTGGATATAAAAGATATGATATGTGGTAGTGGATATTGGATAATGCGGAGGAAATGGATGTGGCTTGTGGTATGATTGTGATACAAGATTTGGTGTATTGCGAAATGGCTTGGAAGGTATTTAAAGCATAGGGAATTAAATTTTGTGGGATGAGAGAAACAAACCAACAGGGATGTGCATACAAGGTGATATTTACATTTTCTGGGTATTATTTCACTAATCGTGGATGCAAAACAAGATGAGTGAGAATTGGTGAGACTAGGTGATAGATAAGGTGATGGGTAACAATTAATTCTATTTTTTTCACTAGAGCATTAGTATTATTCTTCCTAATTTATATGAGAGGTATTTATTTTGATCCTATAGAGTGTACATGTGATGGTCACCCTTATATATAAACTATTTTCAAGGATTTAATGTTTGGTTTGGTGACCAAGCTTAACAGTACAAGCTTGGAGCTTTAAAATGGATCTACGTTTGTTTATGATGACTTTTTTTTGGGTTTGGGGGGGGGGATTTTTATTTGTATACCATATTCATGTATTATGGGATTATTAAGAAACAAATTTTTTTATATTTATAGTTTTGATTGGGGATTTTATTTTCCTATTCCTGGGTTATATGAGGGTAATTCATCTGATTTTTAGGTTTTATACCCTCAAAACTAGTCATCAATCGAAATCATATTAGAGGAGGGTCTTGGGGCTCTCTCACATATTCAATATAGGCCTATGAGGGGTTCCCATTAGGGTTAGGTTTTAAAAAATAATTTTTATAAATTATTATTAATGGTAAAATTATTTATAAATTAATTACATTATTATTAATAATTATATTTTTTACATTAGTAATTGAATTATTAATTATTTTTAATTATATTATTACCAATATTATTTTTTATATTAAAAATATTATTATTCAATACTATAAATCACATTAAAATTTTGGTTTTAAATCACATTATTTATAATTATCAATTACATTATTAATTGGCCAACTATGTAATAGATCATGATGTTGACATAGGCAGGTTGTGATGCAAGATAGGTGGTGACATTGGAAGTGACGTATGAGTGATTTGGGTGGGGGTGAATATGCATGTCAATGGTCTTCGAGTCACTAATCATACATGCCCATCAATGTAATGGGCTTGTTATGGAGTGGATTAAACCTCAGTGGGGGTTTTGTTTGTCCTTGTAGGGACTAGGGGTGTGTGTATTGCTTCCTTTTCTTGTAACCTTCAGGACTGTCTAAGAATAATTGTTAGTAATTATATTTTTTCATTATTAATTATATTTATAATTAAATTAGAATTATTTATTATATATTTGTTTAATGATTTGTTCATTAATTACTTTGTTAATTATTATTAACTATATTAATAAATTAGATTATTTTCTTTATTTATTATTATATACAGAATTGAATATACTAATTTTTAACAAAATTAATATTTATAATATTAATTTAATTAATAATTATATTATTAAATTAATTAATAGTTATATTTATTTACATAATTCAGTTCATTGGATATTAAAAAGTTATTATTAATTTTTATTATTAATTAATAATTTAAATGTTAATGGTTATTAACAAATGAATTTTAATAATTTATTAATAAGGATGAATGGTGTCTTGGATAACACTTTCTTTGGAAAATAATTAAAAGAAAGCAATGAAATAGTTTATTTTGGTTCAAAATCCTTGTATTGTTCAGAGCAATTGTGCTAAAGAAATAATGGATATAGAAAAGATCTTCATTATTGAAGGTAAATTTGGGTTAGATGGATCAAGCTATAGTTTTAGGATTTACTTAGTTTATACTGATAGGATGGGATCAATTCACCTCAATCCACATGTCCTTGTCATAAAATGTAACATGCATAAAATTAACAACCCAACTGATTTTTTTTAACACATATATGTTTTGATAGCCTTTTCATCAGCATCAAAATACTAAAAACATAAAATAAATACATTTTCATGACCATTTAATTTATAAAAATATTTTAATCAATAAATTCAATTATTATGCCAAATATTCGTATAATTCAAAAATAGAATGAAAATATAAAATATATGATAAATGTTGATTAATTTAAAATTAAAGGGAATTATTTTCCATGAAATACCATTATTAAATAAGTGAAAATATGATTTTATAAATTAACATGTTCTTACCTTATGAATTCCTATAAAATATATAATATTTAAATGTAATTCAACAAAAATTAAAATTTTAAGAAATATTTCAACTCTTTTCAACCAACAATTTAGCATGATTATTTTATGATTTAAATTATATTGGTTTTGTTTCTTATATACACAATAAAATTAATTTCCTTTTCCCATTCAATATCCATATTTATGAAAACCTTCTAGGAAAATATATTTCTCTCTTTTCACAAAACATATTCCAATTTTTTAAAAGTTATACTCATCCTTGAAAAAATGTAATTTTTCAAAATGTTTCCAAGATTTCTCATTTTTTCTAATCAAAATTCCTGATAATGTTTTAATTATGGGGTCTTTAACAAGGGTTATTGTGAAGCTTATGGGTTATTAGGTAATTATGATAAAAATAAAAGGATTGACATAGAGGTTTTCTCTCAAGTAAAATACATGAATAAAATCAATATCGCACAATTAAATGTACCTCAATAAATTCTCATTGTCTTAAAATTCATAAGCTGTAATAAATATTTCATCTTTATTGATTATTTTTTTCATTATTTTTTTTCCTTTTTATCACTTTTTCACTTTTTTATATATGCACACATTTCTTTTCTATAAGATTTTTTTATTTGGAGAATAAGAGGAGAAATATTAAATATTTAATGATAATATCTTATTCGTTTCTCTTACCTGGAAGAAAATAAACCCAACCCACGAATTTCACCAACAAAAATGTGACACATCGTAGAGAATCCTTAAAGAAATAATTCACCTATTTTCTTTTCATGGGTTATTCAAGTTATGAGATTAGATTTATGTTTTTTATATCAAACATGTGTATGGTTTTTTATTATGTGGTGATTTGTGTTTGATAAATCCAAATGATGGTTTACATCTAATATATCCTTAAAATGGTTTGGGTTCAAAAAATCTCGATGATTTTTTTGGTCTGATAATGTAGTGAGGAGGTTTGGGCTGGATAAAACCTAGAGATAATTTGAGTGAGATAAAATCCTATAATGTTTTGGGTTCAAAAATATCCTAAATAGTTTGGGTTAGATAAATCCATAAGATATTATAGGTCTGATAAATCCCTGAGACGGTTTAGGTCTGATAAATACCTAAGTTCTCTTGGGTATGATAAATCCCTGAGAATGATTTTCTCTAATAAATCCATACGATGGGTTGTGTTTGATAAATCCTTAATATTATTTGGGCTGATAAAGCCTCGAGACAATTTGGGAGTAATAAATCCTTAATATGGGTTGTGTTTGTTAAATCCCTCTAATTTATTTGTTTAATTTTATATCTCATTAGATAAGGATGTGAATCACAGAAATTTTTTTTCATAATGTTATAATTTCCATATTCTAATGATTGTTCTAAATTTATTTTTGTTGGATTGGTGTAGCCTGATCCTTTTTGATGATGATGGGACGAATGCAAGTGGACCATATTGCATAAAAGACTAAAAATATCATAGGTTTATACCCATGGTGATCTCAATGGGTGTTATAGGGGTAAAAACACCCTTTCTTTGGGTATCTAGGGGCTGAAGTTGCCGACCCTAATTTTGGGGAACTGTAGCAACTTTGATCGACTATATCATAGATGACCAGGAAACACCAACATGTAACTATAGTAGTTTGGTCCATAACATGCTCACTATATCAACTCAGAACATGTAGACAACTTTACTATAGCACTGTGAACTTCTATCCACCATCTGCAATAGTATTTTGGAATTGGGTGGTCGTATAATTGTAATAGTGAAGATTTCTAATCACCATTCACGATAGCATAGTGAAATTACTATGTGGTTAGTGTAATAGTGACTCGTCTTATTTATTAGATCATTTGATCTAGAATTTCAGGGTCAATGAAACTATGATATCCATGTAATTGTGCTCCTGAATTATAGTGAAGTGATTCTTCCTCTCCATGGACATAGGGATTTTTCCTTAATTTAGTAAATTGATATTTTTTTATTCTTCTTATTTATATTATTATTTTATTTATATACTTTCTTAATCTAAAAAAACTATCTCTATTATTACAAACATTTACAAAAAAATGGTAGCAATGTTTGAGTTCAATTTTCTCAAATTGAATGATGGCTATGGAAGAAGGCAAGGTGGAGATTGACCACATTGATGGAACTGACTTCAGTTAAAAGAGGATGTACACAGAAGACAGCCTTTTCCACAAAAAATTAATTTGAAACATCTGTGTATAAAGTGAAAGGATATAGAGGAGAGGTAGTGGGAGATACTATAATAATAGATTTTATGATTTATGTTCCTTACATTGGAGGAAAATGTGGCATTCTAAATCAGCGAGGAGAAGATGGTGGCTAATTGATGAAATCAATCACAAATATGTATAAGAAACCTTCTTCATCAAACAAAGTGTACCTGATGCTATTACTATTCGATATAAAAATTATTTATGGATTATTTCATATCACATTAATTAATTCAATTCCATAAAAATTCACTTGACATTACTGGGAATTGTGCTTGACGATGAGGTATGTGCACTGGTTTTACTTTTTTTATTACCTAATATTTCGGAAGTGAATGTAATAGCCATGAATAGTTCTTATGGTATAAAAAATATGGTTCTAAAGGATGTGTGGTAATTTATCATTAGTGTTGATACATGAAGAAGGGAAAACAGAATATTCTATGGTTCTACTTTGAATGTGAAGGAATAGGAAGGTATGCAAAGCAAGATAATCATAGAGGATGATCAAAATCAGGAGGAAAGAGCTGAGAAGAGGAAAAGGGAGCTAATCCTACATACTGGATTTATGAGAAGAATTTACATATCAATAAATAGTGTAGAAAAAATGTAAGGTTCCAAAAATTAATATAAAGAACATGGCATCTAATGGAATAAATGATGTGTTTCTACTAAGTGTGGATACTCTTATAGAGTCATGAGTTTTAGAATCATTAGAATCATTGCATTCCAAATTGTAGATGTGTTTCCTAAATAATTATGTTTCTAAATTTTTTTGAAAGATTCTTCTTAATCATAATGAAAGGGTGATACACAAATCAATACCAACAGTCAGAGTTTGATGATTCTGAAAAACATGAGGTATAACCAAGTTTTAAGAAGTAATATTATTTCTTTTTGAAAACGTGATGTTGTGGGTTTTAGTACCACTTTAATTGGTGGTTCATGGAAGATCACCATAGGATCTATGGTCATAGCTCAGGTTGAAAATAATGGTACCCTATACAACATTATGGAAACCTTCATGGACATGATTGTATTAATAAATTATGTCAGGGATTCACAATTATGGAATTTCAAACTAGGTCACATGAGTAAGAAGTGGATGGATGTGTTGGAATCAAAAGTAATCCTACCAGATCTAATGTCGGTATATTTTTTCCCATGTGAATTTTATATATTTTGAATAATGAAGAAGGTATATTTTGAAAAAAAGAACACTAAATGATGGGAAGCTAGAGATAGTGAACATTGATGTTTGGGGCCTATACTAGTTCATTCATTTAGAGGGTTGCGATATTATGTGAAATTTATCGATAACTCAACAATAATGGTATGGGTTTACTTTTTTGAAAATAAAATATTAGGTGTTTAACATGTTTGAAAAATGGAATACCATTGGGGAGAATGAGTTAGAATCAAAACCGAAATCATTGAGGTCTGAAAATGGAGGAGAGTATGTATGTCATGTGTTTGTAGAATTTTTTTATAATAATGGAATTTATTGAGAGAATACTATTCCAGGTACACCAAAATAGAATGTTATGGATGATAGGATCAAATGGAAATTTAATGAACATTCTAGGAGTATGAGACTTCACTCGAGGTTACCCAAAACCTTTTGGGATGATGTCGTGAACATGGAAGCATATCTCATCAATAGGATTCCATCTATGCCAATAGTAGAATGTCTACCTGAGGATATTTGGTCGGGTAAGGAGGTAATACTCTTGCATTTATGAGTATTTGGTTGTTTAGAATATATACATATTGATGTTCGTATAATGTAAAAGATTGATTCTAAGTCCAAATCCCATTTCATTATTGGATATCCTCCTAAGGAGTCTGGTTATTAATTTCGGGATTATCAGAACAAGATGGTTATCAGAAGACAAAGATTTATACTTAATTAAGCTTTCACGAACAAGGACCATCATTCACCCAATTTTTATGGTAGGAATAAAGAATCATAGTGTAATGAAAAAGATTATCTTTAAGGTGTACCTGATTATGTGACACCAAAACAAGTGGAGACTACCCCTTAAGGGGATTTGAGGATATTAACAAGGGTGGGAAGGCATGTGAAGAGGTATTCACCATCCATAAATTATCTATTATTGAATAATAGTGGAGAACCAAAATGTTTTTAATAATCAATGTAGTTGAAGGAGTAAAACATTTGTGAGTTGGCTATAAAGGAAGAGATTTATTCATTACATGACAACAATACCTTGGTGATGACACCTTTTCCACAAGGAAATAAGGAATTGAAAAACACATTGGTATACCTTGTCAAGGAATAACATGATGTTAATAGAATATAAAAGTTAAGGTAGGTGGTGAAAGGTTTTCAACATAATGAAGGTGTGGACTTCGCTGATATTTTATCACCTACAATAAATTTTACCACCATCTGGGTGGTTCTCAAAATTATTGCATCAAAAAAATTATACATTGAGAAGATTGATGTCAAGAAAAATTTTCTTCAAGGATATCTAGAGGATAAAATCAATATTAAATATCCATAGGGATACCTTAATTCAGGGAATGATGATCGGGTGTGTAAACTTCAGAAGAGCTTATACAGGTTAAATTAGGCACCCAAATAGTGGAACAAAAAGGTTGATACATTCATGAATAAACATTCATAAAAATGATGTGTCCTGGATCAATGTTTCTAAATAATGTATTTTGGTGATTGATATATTATAATTATTCTCTATATAGATATAATGATCTTTATAGGATCATATATGTAGAGGAATAATGTGATGAAAGAGCAGCTGATTAAAGATCTTGGTGAAGCGCTTAAGATTTTGGGGATGATTATCAAGAAAGACCAGAAAACTAGAGCCTTAATTTTATCACATATTTTCAACATTGTAAATGGTTTGATAAGATTCATAATGTTGTTAGAAAATCCTATCTCTATTCCCCTAGAGAGTTATTTTAAATTCTAAAAGGAGAAATCACTAAATATGGAGGAAGAGGTTGAGTACATTGAAAAGGATCCACATGAATTGGATATTGTAAGCCTGGTGTATTACATGGTCGATACCGGAACTAATATTTCTCATGTGGTGGGAGTTGTGATTAAGTACATGGATAACCCTGTAAAGCAACATTGGAAAGCTATGAAGTAGATACTAAGATACCTGAAGGGAAGCATGGAAGTATCTCTATGATTTCAGAAAGGAAATTCATTACAGGGGTATGTGGATACTGGTATTATAGGTGGCATTGAGGGTAGAAGGATTACCACAGGTTATGTATTTACTAGTGGAGGAACTACATTGAGTTTCAAATATCAATTATAGAAGGTGGTGCCTCTAAACACCACCACAGAGGTAGAATACATTTTTGTAATAGAAGATGAAAAGGATATGGTTTGGATGAAGAAATTCTTGAATGTGATGGGTATAAATTTAGAGGAAAATGTTTTCATTGTGATAGTCGGAGTTTGAGACATATTGAAAAGAACCTAATTTTTCATGCCCAAATGAATCACATTCATATTCTTGATATATTATGGGTTTCTATCATTGAATAAGATTCGTGGAACCAAAAAAACAGAATAAATATTGATGAATCTGATGGTAATATAGAATTTTAGGGACTATTATTCCTCTGTTGGTTTCCATTAGTGAATGGAGGATGAGAGACAGAATATTGGAGGACACTATGGGAGAAAAAAAGTGAAAGAATCTAGTATTTATTGAATCTTCATCTTGAAATTGAATTTTAAAATGGAAATCATGCACTAGTAAGTGAATAAAGAGAGAAGATATGATTAAGTAAGTTGTTTAAGTCAGTGGCATAAAAGAATTTCAGCATAGAGAATTAGGATCTAAGTGGGAGAATATTATATTGGTGTATTTTGATCGATTTAGATTAGTTGGGACTGAATTATAGAAACCCATATTTCACACCAGACCATAACTATCATGATTTTAGCTCTATAATGAGCTCATTGGGGGTTTCAAGGGGCAACATGCCCCTAATCCTGGGGTCTAGGGATCAAAAGTCCCCAACCCAAATGTTGTTGGATTGTATAAACTCTGACTGAATATAGAATAACTGGCCATGTGACACTGACAGGGTACTATATTAGTATAGACTTTGTCATAGTTATTTTAGCATCTTATACTTTCAAGATTGTAGTATTATAGCTTCATGGACTTCTATCCACCAGCTAATATAGTATCTTTTACTTTGGTGGCTACAGTACTATAGTAGTGCAGACATTTTTCCATCATTCACTGTAGCACAATGGGATTAATTTGGGATTGGTGGAATAGTGATTCATCTTTTTTATAAGCTCATTCAGGCTAGGGTTTCAGCGTGGTTGATCATTTTATCTCCCTATAACTGTGACCCTGAATTATAGTGAATTGATTTTACCACTCCTTGATAGTATGAATTTTTTTTCTAAACCACATAAATCACTACCCTTGTTCTTCTTATTCTTCTTCTTTTTTTTGCATATTTTCATCATCATTAATCCTCTATCATTATGACTCCCATAATTTCTTCGACAATTTTTTCTACATTTTAATATCTATGTGTATTTCAATGTCATGTGTCTATAATTATTCTCCCCGGATCATGTTTATCATCTCATGATTACTCACTCATTTTTAAATGTATATGTTTTTTCATTTGAGATTACATGTCCTTTTATCATGATTTGTGAACAACTCTTATTGTTCCATGTTATTTTTAATAATAATTTTATTATGTTCCCATATTTTATTATATTCTTATTTTTTAACCCTTGATGACATGTTAATTATTTTTTCTTTGATGTGTTTTTTAGCTCACCATTTTCTTATGTTTCCATTCCACAATTTGAGTTGATAATTATAACTTATGGGAAGTCTATAAGAGAGTCTAGTGGAGTTCTATTATGGATAAGGTTCACATGTTGTAAAATAAATTTCTTATATATCTATTCCTCAAAGACACTAATTCAAAATGTTCTCTAATTTGTGTGAGATTATTTTCAGATGAAATATTAATGTGAAATTTTGGGAAGTTCTGTTTGGATCTATCACTTAGTATCAATGTAAATTTTTAAAATTATGTTTTTAGCACTATACTAAGGAGTGTATATCTTGGGAATCTCATTATGGGATTTTATTAGAAATTAATGTCTAAATTATCTTGGGTCATGACCGCATTTATATCCTTGACCAAGAAGGGTTGGTCCTTCTTATGGATGGATCAATGACAGGTAGTACTCATATAATTGAAGGGTATTTTGATCGTTTCTCTCAAGATTTGTTTCCAAGAGTATGGGGTAATGTTTGAGGTATTTTTTGATTCTTGCCATCTCCTTTTGGGTTGTTTTTTGATTTAGGAAAGTGTATTTATATCTTATGGGAATATCAAATTACGTACTAATTAGCATAACTGTGATGCTCATGGTATCTAGTTGGAGGCATCGGTTTTTTATCAGAATTAATTTTGATATTACCTCAATAGTGGTAATTTTTTTGACTTTAAATATCATAATAGAATTATATATTTCTTCTCTCAATGGTAGTTGAATCCATAGAAATTGAGGTGGGTGGAGTTTCTCTATGACTATAAATTTTATATCTATTACTTTTTGTGTAAGGGAAATTTGGTTATAGATGCACTTAGTATAATATCCCCAATAGATGTTGTTAAATAATATGGAGACGTTTAGAGAGTTATAGATGATCTTAAATTGATTAATCTTAGTATGGAGGAGGTCAGTCGTAAAGGTTTTTCACATTAAATGATACTGTAATCATCCTTGATGAAATGGGTGGAAGAGTCTTAGTAGGTAGACCCATTAGAAAAGGTGATGTGGGATCATGTCATCTATGATAATGTTTGGAATATGTTTTCATAGGATGGATAACATCATATGACATTTCATAAGAAGTTTTTTAATCGGTGGTTCAGAAGGAGGTTCTCTAAGAGTTACATGGATTTACATTTGCATTACATCCTAGTGTGTCGCAGAAGTACCATGATTTCAGGGGTATGCTATGGTGATCTGGGATAAAATGTCTAGTATAAGAGTTCTTTTCATGATGATCTATTTTTTAATTATTGGAGTCATATAATTTCATTCCTAGAGGTTTGTTGTCATCACTAGATTTTCCTAAGTGTAAATGGGGGATATCTTAATGGATTTCATCATCGGCCTACCATGGGTCTATGGAGGATGTGATGAAATTTGGGTGATTATGGATTAGTTTATGAGTTCACCCCACCTCAGGGTTATTAGAGAGCTAATTTTTATAGAGATTTTAGAAATGGGGTTTGTGGAAGGGATTGTGTGGCCTCACAGAGTACCGAAGACCATTATTTATTATTAGGGTCTCATTTCACCTATCGAGTCTAAAGAGTATTACATATTTATTTAGTCTCTAAATTGGGTCTTAACACTTATTTTCATCCTAATATAGATGGGATGATGAAGTAAACCATTAAGATGTTGTAGGATATGCTACAATCTTATGTTATATATTTTAGTGGATCATGGGAGAGGCACTTAACCTTGATTGAGTTATCCTATAACACCATTTTTCAATATTCCATTAGCATGGACCCATTATTAGAATTGTATAGGTGGCCTTATCATCTACATTATATTGGAATGGGGTTTGGGAGTCGGTGATCCTTGGGATATATGTGGTGCATACCACAATATAGAATATTCAGATGATCCAAGAGAGGAAAAAGGTAGTGAAAGATCATCATATGTATTATCTAGATTGAAGGAGGATACCTCTATAATTTTAGGTTGGTGACCATGTGTTATTGAAGGTTTCCCATCATCATGGTCTTTAAAAGTTTAGCCAGGGTAGTAATATCTCTCCGAATTTTATGTTATTTTGATGTGGTGTAGTGTGTTGGTGAGCTGGTATATCATTTTGTGTTTCCTCTATGTATAAATCAAATCCATGATGTATTCCATGTGTCCCAACTCTAATAATATATTAATAATAATTTTCAGTTTTCCACTTAGTGATATTTGAATATTGAGCATGATGTTATATTTATATAGTAGATAATTGATATCCAAACTCGTCAAGGGAAGGTGTTTTTGGGCATGTTATTCCTTTATTTCTATTTTTATGGAGGCATGGTGGCCTAAAGGAGAGTATGTAAGAATTTGATTCACAAATTCATGCTTTGTGCCATGACATGTTTTGATATGTTTACCCATGATGTTTGAGATTATGTTTTAGTCGATTTATTAACTTTTCTTATTCTTTGGTGTTAATTTAATCAAACTCATTGATTCCATTTTGTTATGTGTGGCTGATGGTATCGTCTCATTTGTGAGGTAACTCCCAAGGGGGTTTGGTTGGTGGTGTAATTGGTTTTTTCACAAGGTTTGGTTTTGATTATCACGGATGATAATATTTTGAGAGGTATCTGATGTAATGGAACACACTTTCCCGTACCATTACATTGTGCACTTTGGGTGTTGGAGTTATTGAGAGAAAATCTGATGGGTTGTCGATGGACATTGAGATAAAATTCAATCTAGGAGATAGTTCTATGGTGTCTTGGTAACTGAACCACTATGAGAGGCCACTTGTGTCACGACCCGCCCTCGGGGTCCGTGCCGTGACTACCCCAAGCCCGCCTTCCATAGGTCAGGGGATGGCGACTAGCACCAAGGCATAAATCCCGGTAAAAAGGGAAGGCATTGCCTTTGTAAAGTAAACTAACACTACAGAGTAAGCAAGCGGAAAGTAAACACTAAACAAAAGCAGAGTACAACTGAAGTGCGGAAAAGTAAATGGGCCAGTATACAAACCCAAACTGAAAGTAAAGTACAACTCGAAAGGGAAAACAGCAACTGAAAAGTAAAAGTCGCTACACCGAGCTGTCCACTGGAAATCCCACCTGAAGGGTGGGTACAGATAACTCCTCTGCTCCACGGGTCCCGCCGTCCGCTCCGAGCACGTCCTGCCCAGTGGTCCACCTCCGGGTACCGTCCCGCTCTGCAAGCCTCAGCTAAGGTCAACGCTGTCCGTCGTCTACAACCAACACAACGTAGTGCGGGCAAAGCCCGTGCAGGGGTGAGTAAAAGCTACTCAGTAGGGACCTCGAGACCCCTGAAGGTCTCTCAAATCCACAAAGGATAAACCACGAAGAAAGGAACAATCACGACTTAATAACCGACACTTCTTAGGTATATGCCCTTACATATACCTATGTCATCAATTTCAAATACGCTCCAACCTCCGAGCCCAAGTACAACTCAGTCCACACAGGAAAGTAAACGTATTCCACACAGGAAAGAAAAACGTAATCCACACAGGATTGCATAACACAATCCACACAGGAAAGCAACAGGATTCAGCTCACACAGGTATACTTCTTCAAAGGACGATAAAGATGATCTCTGATCCATCTATGTCGTCGGACCCACGAAGGATCGATAGGTAACTAACCCCCGCAAAGACCCACACAGGATCGGGCCCACACAGGACCTGTAGGCGCTGGTTCACACAGGACCGCTGAGCGCAAGGACCCACACAGGATCGGACCCACACAGGATCGGGCCCACACAGGACCTGTAGCACTGACCCACGTAGGATCGCTGAGTGCTGTAGTCGTCGTCGTCGAATCCACACAGGATCTCTGTACTGTTGTCGTCGCAGTCACAGTAGCAGTAGAAGCAGTAGAACAGTCGCAGCCAGCACTAGGGTTCCCGCACACAGCAAGCTCGTTCGGAGGGTCTGCTCCACGAGCCGAGAGGCTGATACATCAACTGCCACAAAGACCAGAGTTGATGTATCCAAAAGTTCCGTATCGTCAACAGGAACTCAACGCAACAGACGGCGCGTCGATCGGACGCCCGGTCTGAGAGTTATTGGCATTTTTGTCCCCGGGGCCCGGTTGGTTTTTAAGGAAAAACCAACCCGACCGTACACCACCTGCGTCCAAACCTCGGGCGGAGTATGCCAAAAGATCCGTCTCACTAAGAGGAACACAACACAGCTGACGGCACGTCAATCGGACGTCCGTAGCTCAAGATATGAGCGTTTCCGCTCCGAAGGCCCGGTTGGTTTCGTGAACGAACCAACCCGGCCGAACTCAAAGTAATCCGAAACCTTGAGTGCGATATACCGAAACGATCGTATCGATCCAAGGATCGCGTTGCCGTAGACGGTTCGTGAATCGGAGGTCTGAGGCTCATGTTATGGCCAAAAGACCGAAACTGATTCGAAACGGGGGGTCCGGGTCCGGGCCGACCCGGCCTGACCCCCCCTGGGTCGGCCCGAACCGGGTCGACCCGAACCGGGTCCGACCCGGCCCGGCCGGCCGGCGGCGCGGCGGCCGCGGTGGCCTGGCGCAGCACGGAGGCAGCGCGGGGGAATCAATCCCCCGCTGATTGAAGAGGCGGCGCGGCTTTTTAGCCGCGCCTGTTTGCAAACCGCCCCCCAACGTGGGGGGCTTGATTGGCAGGAAACGGGGGAGCCGCCTGCCCCCCCTCAAAGGAAACGCCCCCCTCATAAAGAGGGGGGTTTTGTGCGCTGGCCGGGGGATTAATTCCCCCCGGTTTAATACCATCCGGCCGGCCAGCTGGCCGGCCGGTTTTCTCCAACGGGACCGGAAAATCGGGTCCCCTCTTCGGCTTCCGACGCCGGCGGCCCGGCCGCCGATCTCCTCGTTCCGCCGCGGCCCGGAACCGGCTGCGATGTTCGTCGTCCGGCGCGGTGCGACGGCACCGCGCCCCTCCGCCGCATCTTGATTTCTTCAACGCGGCGCGACGGCGTCGCGTTCTTGATGTTTCTTCCATGGCGCGGCGCGACGGCATCGCGTAAGATAACCATACAATTATCCGCGTGGTGCGACGGCACCACGCCACCTTGCTTCCACCCGCAAGATAAAACAACATGAACGATGGAGGGGGTTCGGTCGTGTTCATGCGGTCCGGCCCCCCTCACGTTAAATAATAACACAACTTAAAATATTCAATTGCCTCATGTTAGACATGCTAGATCCATGATCAAGAATAAAATAATTAAACAATAATCAACAACCCCTACCTTGGGTATAAGATCGAAGATTTGTCAACGTCCCGCGGAAGACAACGTCGCGGAGGTCGGGCGTCGCGGTAGTCGTTCGTCAAATCCGATGACGAAGAGGTGCGTCCGAAGAGGCACGTCGTTGGCGAAACCTTGTACGCCGACGAAGGTTGTACGAGGAAGAAGCGGTGTTCCCTCTCGTTGACACGGAAGACGAAGAAGAGCGGAGCGGCGTTCTTCGTCCGAACTTGAGCGTTCTTCGTCAAGTCTTGAGCGTTCTTCGTCAAAGTTGAAGAAAAAGGAAAAAGCTCTCAAAGCTCTCAAGTTGGATAAAGAGTTCTAACCCAACAAAAAGAGAGAAGAGCTTAATTTAATCACAAACTTAACAAAGAATTTCAAAGGTTTGAAATTCAAAATGGATAACTCCAAAATTAAACTCACTTATTTAATATACATGAGTTGTATAATTAAATAGAAGTTAAGTTGACAAGCCTTTAAGAGGGAGAGAGGGGAGTTAGGGAACTTGAAAAGTTTAGGGTTCGTGTGGGCCCCACCACACTTAATCCTCTCAAAGGAGGTTAAGTGGGTGTGGGTCCCACCCCTAACTTCCTTTGGGAGAAGTTAACCCACAAGTTTAAATAAATTTTGTATTTCACAAAATTTATTTAACTTAACCTAAAAACCCAAAAACTAACTTTCAACCCGCAACAAACGCAACATCCGAAAAGGTCTCTTTAAGCGAATATCGGCGATGCGAGTTCATCGGTGCCCTCGGATTTCAATTCCGAGCACCGGATCAAAAGTTAGGAATTCCCGCTCGTTCGTTCACTGAACGTACCCGAGCCAAACTTCGGAAATTGATTCCGGGCACTCCGGGCCTCGGAATCAGGTGCCGTCTGAAACCGCGCTCTTGTAAAATTCTAAAGAAAATTAAGAAAAAAATTTCCCTTGAATTTTACGGGTCTTTACATTACTCCCACCTCAGGGCTTTACGTCCCCGTAAAGATACATCAAAAACTAGGGAAACAAATGAGGGTACTGAGCACGCATCTGAGCCTCCCGCTCCCATGTGCTCTCCTAGAGATTCCCGTGCTGCCATCTGATGCGCACAAGAGGAATCGATCACCCACGCAGGACCCACTCTTGTCGATCCTCTATCTCCATCGGGACCTCCGTAAAAGTCGCCCCATCGTCAACGTCAAGCTCCCCATGATCAATGATGTGCGTCGGGTCGTGCACGTATCTTCTCAACTGAGACACGTGGAAGACGTCGTGCACCCGGTGCAACTGAGGTGGTAGAGCCAGGCGATAAGCCACCTCACCAATCCTGCTGAGAATCTGGAAGGGTCTGATGAAGCGCGGAGATAACTTGCCGCCTCGGCCAAATCTTCGAATACCACGTCGAGGTGAGACCCGCAAGAAGACGTGGTCGCCATCCTCGAACTCAAGTGGCCTCCGCCTCCTGTCAGCATATTACTTCTGCCGGCTCTGAGCTGTCCTCATCCGCTCCTGGATGACCTGGACCTTCTCTGTCGTGGCCTGGACCATCTCCGGTCCCACCAGTGTTGACTCCCCAGGGTCTGTCCAGCACAAATGAGATCTACAAGGTCGGTCGTACAACGCCTCGTACGGTGCCATCCCGATGGTGGAGTGGTAGCTGTTGTTGTACGCAAACTCCACCAAGGGTAGGTGGTCCTCCCAGCTACGACCAAAGTCGAGGACACATGCGCGGAGCATGTCCTCGAGAGTCTGAATGGTCCTCTCCGTCTGACCATCCGTCTGAGGGTGAAAGGCTGTGCTCAAACGTAGCTGCGTCCCGAACGCCCCCTGTAACCCCTTCCAAAGCTGGGAAGTAAAGCAAGCATCTCGATCGGAGATGATAGATGATGGCACGCCGTGGAGCCGCACAATCTCCTAAACGTAGAGACGTCCCAAGCTCTCCACTGAGCCCTGCTCTCTGATGGGTAAGAAGTGTTCCGACTTGGTGAGTCGGTCAACAATCACCCAGATATAGTCGTGACCTCTGGAAGTGCGTGGAAGTCCAGTCACGAAGTCCATAGATATGTCGTCCCACTTCCACTCCGGAACCTCCAAGGGCTGTACCAAGCCCGCTGGTACCTGATGCTCTGCCTTCACCTGCTGACAGGTGAGGCATCGAGAAACGAACTCTGCTACAGCCTTCTTCATGCCCGGCCACCAGTGCTGTCGTCTGAGGTCCTGGTACATCTTCACCACTCCAGGATGTACCGCCAAAGGAGAAGTGTGAAACTCTCTCAGCACTTCCTCTCGAAAAGCGACTGGTACCATGGTACGTCCTCTGAAAAGGATGTCGTGCTCTGCTCCAAGGGAGAAACCATCAGGTGCCTGTCCCGAGGATATATGTGCACGTCGTGTCTCACAGTCAGCGTCCCCACGCTGTGTCTCCCTGACCCGCTGCAGTAGTGGAGGAGTGACTGTGAGAGACTGAAGGAAGGCTGCTCTATCACTATCCACGAAGGATATCTGCAAAGAGGCTAGCTGCTCCGTCGCCTCCTCAAGTAGCTGAATGACCGTCCTCCTGCTGAGGGCATCCGCTACTACGTTCCCCTTCCCAGGAGTATAAACTATCTCAAAGTCATAGTCCTGGAGGAACTCGAGCCATCGCTGATGTCTCAGGTTCAGGTCCTTCTGCGAAAAGATATACCTGAGACTCTGATGATCAGAAAAGACTGTAAAGCGCTCACCCATCAGATAGTGTCGCCATGTCTTCAGAGCGAAGACCACTGCTGCTAACTCCAGGTCATGGGTAGCGTAGTTCTTCTCATGCGTCCTCAACTGACGTGATCCATAGGCGATCACTGCCCGCTCCTTCATCATAACAAATCTGAGTCCGGTCCCTGATGCATCGCAGTAAACTACGTACCCTACTCCCTCCTCAGGCAACCTGAAGATAGGTGCGCAGGTCAATCTCTGTCTCAGCTCCTGGAAGCTCTGCTGACATCTGTCTGACCATACGAAGGGTTTCCCCTTCTTCGTCAAAGCTGTGAGTGATGCCGCAACTCTAGAGAAGTCTAGCACGAATCTCCGATAGTATCCAGCTAGTCCCAAGAAACTCCGAACCGCAGTCACGCTCCTGGGTGGCTCCCAAGCTAACACAGCCTCAATCTTCACGGGATCCACTGCAACTCCCGCCTCAGAGATAACATGTCCCAAGAAGTGGACCTCACGTATCCAGAACTGGCACTTCGAGAGCTTACCATAAAGCTGGTGCTCTCGGAGTGTGTCTAGTACAACTCGCAAGTGATAGGCGTGCTCCTCCTCTGTCGTAGAGTAAATCAGAATGTCGTCGATGAAGACCACGACAAACCGATCGAGGTATGGCTGAAAGATCCTGTTCATGAGAGCCATGAACACTGCTGGAGCATTGGTTACACCGAATGGCATAACCAAGAACTCATAGTGGCCATACCGATATCTGAAGGCTATCTTCTGCACATCCTCGTCTCTGACTCTGAGCTGATGATATCCTGACCTGAGGTCTATCTTCGAGAACCACCGTGCTCCCTTGAGCTGATCGAAGAGGTCGTCAATCCTCGGTATCGGATACTTGTTCCTAACTGTCACATGGTTCAGGCGACGATAGTAAACACAAAGTCGCAAGCTCCCGTCCGCCTTCTTGGCGAACAAAATCGGGGAAGCCCAGGGTGAAACACTGGGTCGGATGAACCCCTTGCCCTGCAAGTCCTCCAACGGTACCCGCAGCTCTCGAAGCTCGGCTGGGGCCATCCGATATGCTGTAGTGGATATCGGAGCTGTCCCGAGGTACAGGTCAATATAAAAGTCTACCTCTCTACGAGGAGGTAGCCCTGGAACGTCGTCGGGAAAAACATCTGCAAACTGATCCACCACTGCAGGAAAACCAGGACTCCGCACGTCAACTGCTCTAAGGATAAGGCTAGCCAACTGATGAGTGATGGGCTGTACTCTCCTCCGCGGAAGTCCATCATGTGCTGCTAAGGCTCCCTTCTCGCCGGTGAAGGTGAACCTGCTCCCGTCGGTGCGTACACATCGCACCTTGTGCCTAAAACAGTCAATCTGTGCATGGACCGTAGATAGCCAATCCATGCCCAAGATGACGTCGTAAGGCCTCGACGCTGCTACAAGAAGATCCCAGCCGAAGCTCTCGCTTCCTAGAGTAATCTCACACTGCCGGCACCAGTGCGTAATCGTCGAGTCTGCTCCCGTAGGAGTCTCTAGCCGTAAGGATCGAGCCAACGGCTCTGTCGGAATCTCCGAGCTCGGAACAAGGGCAGCGGCTATGAAAGAGTGACTCGCTCCTATGTCTATAAGAACTGCAGCAAGGGTGGAATAGACACAGATAGTACCTCGAATCATCTCGGGTGCGCCGTGGTCGTAGGCCTCTGCTGCCTGGAGCTGTGCCTGTCTCTGCCCGCCAGCTCCCTGTGGTCGGGGTGGACCTCCTGGTGGTGGTGGTGGCAGAGCCTCAAAGCGTCGCCCACCACCGGCTGCTCGTCCAGCTCCTCTGCCTCGTCTGCCTCCTCCCTGTGGACCGCCACGGTCGACCCTATGCCTCTGCCTCGGTGGTCCATCAACTGACTGCTGCTCCTCGGCACGGCGGGTCGGGCAGTCACGAGCCATGTGGCCCTGCCCGCCGCACGAGTAGCAATGTCTGCCTCTCGAATGACTGGCTCCTCACTGTGTGCCCCGCACTGCTGAGCCAGTGCCCTGAGATCGTCTGTCCGAAGGTCTGGTCTGTCTGCACCCCTGAGTCATCCGTCGACTGCCTGCTGCAGATGACTCTGCCACGTGCCACCCTGCGGTGGGTCGCTGTGCTGGTGTAGACTCAGCAAGGAAGCTCTCGATCAGAAGGGCCCGCTCCAGTACTCTTGTCTGAGTCGGTATGCTGAGGGAGATCAGTGATGCCCTGATCTCGTGTCTCAAACCCTGCTCGAAGGTCCGGGCCCGGAAGAATGGGTCTCGTACCATGTCGGTCGAGTAGCGCGAGAGATCGGTAAATCTCGCCGAGTACTGAGCGACCGTCATGCTGCCCTGCCGCAGCTGAAGAAGCTCCTGGTTACGCACCGCACGAAGGGTGGCTGGGATGAACTCCGAGCGGAAGAGGCTCTCAAAGTCCGTCCAAAGAATAGATGCCTCATCGTGCACCTGGAGCATCAAGCTTCACCATCGTCCTGCTGCTGCGTGTAGTAGGCTCGCAGCGAGGATCACCATGAGGTCTGCTGGTGTCCTCACTAGCCTAAACACTCGTACCACTACCTCCAGCCAGTCTTCTGCTGCCTGGGGATCCGTCTCCCCGTGAAACCTGGGAGGTCGCTGGCGCTGAAACTAATGCAGTGCGCTGAGGCGACGTGCATCGTCAGCGGCAGCTGCTGGAAGCATCGGGGGCTCGGCGGGTAGAGCTACCGCTGGTGCCACTGCTGACAAAGGGCCCTGCACCGAGGCCTCGTCGCTCGGTGGGCTGTCGTCACGCTCGACTCTCGGAACCCTAGCTGGCTGCCGTCGTGGGGCCATCCTGAAAAGGAAACAGGTGCGCCACGGTCAGAACAGTATACCTGGTGAGCTGATATAAGTAATCACAAAGAAAACATTGAAACACACACGCAATCAATGTTTTCATGCATTAAGTCGGAAATCAGAAGTCAGGGTCCTGGTGTACGGATACGTCGGCCGCCGCACCAACACTGGACTCCCTGGACTGATAACCACACTCAATACGCTAAACATTATTGCTTCACATAGAAAAGATCAGAGTTCGCGGTAGAACCGAACTCCTCTGATACCAATTTGTCACGACCCGCCCTCGGGGTCCGTGCCGTGACTACCCCAAGCCCGCCTTCCATAGGCCAGGGTCTGGCGACTAGCACCAAGGCGTAAATCCCGGTAAAAAGGGAAGGCATTGCCTTTGTAAAGTAAACTAACACTACAGAGTAAGCAAGAGGAAAGTAAACACTAAACAAAAGCAGAGTACAACTGAAGTGCGGAAAAGTAAATGGGCCAGTATACAAACCCAAACTGAAAGTAAAGTACAAATCGAAAGGGAAAACAGCAACTGAAAAGTAAAAGCCGCTACACCGAGCTGTCCACTAGAAATCCCACCTAAAGGGTGGGTACAGATAACTCCTCTGCTCCACGGGTCCCGCCGTCCGCTCCGAGCACGTCCCGCCCAGTGGTCCACCTCCGGGTACCGTCCCGCTCTGCAAGCCTCAGCTAAGGTCAAAGATGTCCGTCGTCTGCAACCAACACAACGTAGTGCGGGCAAAGCCCGTGCAGGGGTGAGTAAAAGCTACTCAGTAGGGACCCCGAGACCCCTGAAGGTCTCTCAAATCCACAAAGGATAAACCACGAAGAAAGGAACAATCACGAAGTAATAACCGACACTGCTTAGGTATATGCCCATACATATACCTAAGTCATCAATTTCAAATACGCTCCAACCTCCGAGCCCAAGTACAACTCAGTCCACACAGGAAAGTAAACGTATTCCACACAGGAAAGCAAAACGTAATCCACACAGGATTGCATAACACAATCCACATAGGAAAGCAACAGGATTCAGCTCAAACAGGTATACTTCTTCAAAGGACGATAAAGATGATCTCTGATCCATCTAAGTCATCGGACCCACGAAGGATCGATAGGTAACAAACCCCCGCAAAGACCCACACAGGATCGGGCCCACACAGTACCTGTAGGCGCTGGTTCACACAGGACCGCTGAGCGTAAGGACCCACACAGGATCGGACCCACACAGGATCGGGCCCACACAGGACCTGTAGCACTGACCCACGTAGGATCGCTGAGTGCTATAGTCGTCGTCGTCGAATCCTCACAGGATCTCTGTACTGTCATCGTCGTAGTCACAGTAGCAGTAGAAGCTGTAGAACAGTCTCAGCCAGCACTAGGGTTCCCGCACACAGCAAGCTCGTTCGGAGGGTCCGCTCCACGAGCCGAGAGGCTGATACATCAACTGTCACAAAGACCAGAGTTGATGTATCCAAAAGTTCCGTATCGTCAACAGGAACTCAACGCAACAGACGGCGCGTCGATCGGACGCCCGGTCTGAGAGTTATTGGCATTTTCGTCCCCGGGGCCCGGTTGATTTTTAATGCAAAACAAACTCGACCGTACTCCACCTGCGTCCAAACCTCGGGCGGATTATGCCAAAAGATCCGTCTCACTAAGAGTAACACAACACAGCTGACGGCACGTCAATCGGACGTCCGTAGCTCAAGATATGAGCGTTTCCGCTCCGAAGGCCCGGTTGGTTTCGTGAACGAACCAACCCGGCCGAACTCAAAGTAATCTGAAACCTTGAGTGCGGTATACCGAAACGACCGTCTCGATCCAAGGATCGCTTTGCCGCAGACGGTTCGTCAATCGGAGGTCCGAGGCTCATGTTATGGCCAAAAGACCGAAACTATTTCGAAAAGGGGGGTCCGGGTCCAGGCCGACCCGGCCCGACCCCCCCCCCCCCCCCCCCCGGGTCGGCCCGAACCGGGTCGAACCGAACCGGGTCGACCCGACCCGGCCCGGCCGGCCGGCAGCGCGGCGGCCGCGGCGGCCTGGCGCCGCACAGAGGCAGCACGGGGGAATCAATCCCCCGCTGATTGAAGAGGCGGCGCGGCATTTTAGCCGCGCCTGTTTGCAAACCGCCCCCCCAACGTGGGGGGCTTGATTGGCAGAAAACGGGGGAGCCACCTGCCCCCCCTCAAAGGAACCGCCCCCCTCATAAAGAGGGGGGTTTTGTGCGCTGGCCGGGGGATTAATTCCCCCCGGTTTAATAACATCCGGCTGGCCAGCTGGCCGGCCGGTTTTCTCCAACGGGACCGGAAAATCCGGTCCCCTCTTTGGCTTCCGACGCCGGCGGCCCGGCCGCCGATCTCCTCGTTCCGTCGCGGCCCGGAACCGGCCGCGGTGTTCGTCGTCTGGCGCAGTGTGACGACACCGCGCCCCTCTGCCGTACCTTGATTTCTTCAACGCGGCGCGACGGCGTCGCGTTCTTGATGTTTCTTCCATGGCGCGGCGCGACGGCGTCGCGTAAGATAAACATACAATTATCTGCGTGGTGCGACGGCACCACGCCACCTTGCTTCCACCCGCAAGATAAAACAACATGAACGATGGAGGGGGTTCGGCCGTGTTCATGCGGTCCGGCCCCCCTCACGTTAAATAATAACACAACTTAAAATATTCAATTTCCTCACGTTAGACATGCTAGATCCATGATCAAGAATAAAATAATTAAACAATAATCAAAAACCCCTACCTTGGGTATAAGATCAAAGATTTGTCAACGTCCCGCAGAAGACAACGTCGCGGAGGTCCGGCGTCGTGGTAGTCGTTCGTCAAATCCGATGACGAAGAGGTGCGTCCGAAGAGGCACTTCATTGGCGAAACCTTGTACGCCGATGAAGGTTGTCCGAGGAAGAAGCGGTGTTCCCTCTCGTTGACACGGAAGACGAATAAGAGCGGAGCGGCGTTCTTCGTCGGAACTTGAGCGTTCTTCGTCATGTCTTGAGCGTTCTTCGTCAAAGTTGAAGAAAAAGGAAAAAGCTCTCAAAGCTCTCAAGTTGGCTAAAGAGTTCTAACCCAACAAAAAGAGAGAAGAGATTAATTTAATTACAAACTTAACAAAGAATTTCAAAGGTTTGAAATTCAAAATGGATAACTCCAAAATTAAACTCACTTATTTAATATACATGAGTTGTATAATTAAATAGAAGTTAAGTTGACAAGCCTTTAAGAGTGAGAGAGGGGAGTTAGGGAACTTGAAAAGTTTAGGGTTCGTGTGGGCCCCACCACACTTAATCCTCTCAAAGGAGGTTAAGTGGGTGTGGGTCCCACCCCTAACTTCCTTTGGGAGAAGTTAACCCACAAGTTTAAATAAATTTTGTATTTCACAAAATTTATTTAACTTAACCTAAAAACCCAAAAACTAACTTTCAACCCGCAACAAACGCAACTTCCGAAAAGGTCTCTTTAAGCGAATATCGGCGCTGCGAGTTCATCGGTGCCCTCGGATTTCAATTCCGAGCACCGGATCAAAAGTTAGGAATTCCCGCTCGTTCGTTCACTGAACGTACCCGAGCCAAACTTCGGAAATTGATTCCAGGCACTCCGGGCCTCGGAATCAGGTACCGTCTGAAACCGCGCTCTTGTAAAATTCTAATGAAAATTAAGAAAAAAATTTCCCTTGAATTTTACGGGTCTTTACAACTTGGATGGCCTGGTTGTGGCATGGTGCTAGTGGTTGTGGAATTGGAAATCAAGAGGTTAGATCCAGTTGCCCTATCATTTAAAGGACCCCTTTAACATAGCCCTGAAGATTCACTATGTCTTTGATTTTGTGGTTGGTTAAGAATTGGGGAAGTTTAATGATTTTTGTATGGTCCTCATAGTTATATCTAATAGTTCAAGGCATAGTAGAATCATGAAGTAGTGGAAAGTATATTAAGATTTATTTAAGTAATCATTTCCCAAAACCATAAAAGAGGATCTTTCATGTCAAAATTATAATTAATTTATTTAATGTCTAAAAAAATACATTCCTTTGATTAGGATCTTTATTCATTAATGATTTTTTATCCTTCCAAAAAACATTTCAAAATTAATTTGTTTCCCTATGAGGATCCAAGGATAGAAAAACTCTATAAGTGATTATCACATTCTCCAATGATCTATGATAAACGCCACTTGATCATGGGGTGCTAGCATGGTGAATTGAGTTCTTACATTATTTTTTATTGGTCGTTCGTTCTTTTGTCTTGAATAAATCTTTCTTTTGCTTCTCGTTCTTGAGAGGGAGAGAGAAGTGGGAGTCGAGAGAGAATTCTTTGTGCACAAAAATTATATATTCTCAAATTTTTAATGCAATATACAATATACATAATCTTCAATTTATAGAGTGATGTTTTAAGTAAAAAAATTATTTAATTGCATTTCGGTCATTAAATAACATTTAAAACTTTTAATAAACCCCATTCCACCTAATAATAATATCATTTTTATAATTATGGGGTGCACACCAACTTCTGAAATAAAAAATATTATGTAATGGTCTTACTAATTAATATTTTTCACCAGACTTTGTCTTGATCCATTAAAACTACTCTCACCTTTATTAACCTGCCAAATAAATATTTTATTTAGAAATGAATATTTTATTCATAATCTAGAAAATAAATATTTATTAAAATAAACAATAAATAAAATAAATATTTTTTTCGCAATTTTGAAAAATAAATTTTTTATATATAATCACGTAATAAAATAAATTATTTATCGATAAAAAATAATTATTTATTACTTTTTAAATATTGGTGATCAATTAAACATGAATAAAAGTATTCATTGGTCTTAAATAATAATATATTTTCCTATAATTAAATTGAAATACAATTTAAATGAGATCAATAGAAATGCATAGTGTGTTACCCTCTAGGATTCCTTCATGTTTGCATTAGGTGAGACTTCCTAAAGTATGAGATTACTATCTAGAAACGGGTTAATGCACCCAAAATAAAGAACTCGATGTTTCAATGATGAAGAACACATACAAACACAAACAATGTAATATAATCCCTTTGTATCAATATATCATCAAGTTGGTTTTATATATGTTTCACCAAATAATATCATCGATATGTCTTTCTTTGGCTATCTGAAATAAACATGTCTTTAATCCATGGATAGAGAATTTAGAGTGATAGTTAAATTCCAATAAAAAGGACAAGAATAAAGATTACACGGACAAAACCTTCCTCAACATATCTATTAATGACTTGTAACTTATAACACACGTAATGTATCAGACTTCTCCATGAATTTTTATCATCATGGTTTATGAGATACATCAAAGTATATAAATTTTAAGATGCATTAATAATAATCATGAATTCTAAGGACCATCACACATGCTCGCAGATAGGAATATCTAATGACACCATAAAAACTGGAATTTCTACTGGTGGGTCGATTCTCATAATCTCTTGTCTTAGAGATTACCTAGTGTGAACTTCATGAGAATATGCCTCATCTTCTTATGAGTACTCCCACAGGATAGTTTGTGTACTATGTGTCCTATAATATTACATTATCCAACTGCAAAATATGCTCTAGAACATTATTACATTAGATTCATGTAGAACAATTATCATTATCTAATAATAAGATTAAATAATATTTAATACATAGAATATATATGTAATCAAATTACAAATAGTTGGTCCTAGGACTCCAACTCCAGCAAACTCCCACTTGGACTAGATCCAACTGCCTAAAACCTTTCAATACACCAGACTTCACATGATTTTCATGCTTCTACTAAGTCTATAATTTTTGGATATTCCACATTGTCTTCGGTGGAAATTTTTATCACTACAACTTCACCTATCTAAGAAAAATCCCTCAAGAGAAGATACTTCTAAAGTATGTGATTCATCTGATGATGCGACCTAATCACATTTTCAAGAACCGCCAATGTAGTATTATAAAAATTGAGTGCAGAAGGATATTTCATTATAGGTACCATGTCAAGATCTTGGAAAAGGTTGTACAACCATTCTATTTCTTTAACTACCTCATAAGCCATAATATAATCGAACTCTCCTATAGAATATTCCACCACATAATTTTAGCTCTTTTATCTCATAGTATCTATATCTAAAGTGAATATGTATTCTGTTTGTGAATTCATGTCATATTGATCTATTTTGAAACTAGAATCTGTATATCCTCTGATGACTAGTTACTTATCTCCTCCATAAACAAGGAATATATCCTTAGTATTCCTCAGATACTCGAGGATAGTCTTGACTTCCATCTAATGGTGGTCACCTACACCATATTGATATCTTCTGTCTATATTAAATGAATAGGCTATATCTTGCGTAGAACATAGAATAGAATATATAACTTACCCAATTTTTGATGCGTATGTTATCCTTGCCATTCTATTTTTTCTTCATGTTTAGCAGGAATCCTTTTCCAAGAAATATCAATTTCATGTGATTCTGGCAACAATCCCCTCTTGGATTGTTATATACTGAATATTTGTTGTATATTGTTAGTGTATATAATCTGAATTAGGCCAAGAAACCTCTTTGATCTATCATGATGAATCTTAATCCCAAGAATATTATCTACCTTTCCCTGGTCCTTCATAGGGAATCATTTATTCGACCACACCTTACCAGACGGTAAGACTGGTAATTCATTTCCAATGTGTAATGTGTTGTCAATATAAACTGTTAAGAAAGTGAATTCACTCCCAATAAACCATTTAAAGACACATGTCTTACATTCATTCATTATCAATCCAAATTCCATTAAAACATCATCAAAACGAATGTTCCAAGACCTAGATAATTTCATTAATCCAAAAATGGTTATTTTCAACTTTCATACCTTGTTCATTTTTTTAGAGCCAGAAACCATTCAGGTTGTGTCATATAGATAACTTCTTAAAGGTTCCTATTAAGGAATTATGTTTTGACATCCATTTACCAAATCTAACAATCTTGGAATGTCACAATGTAAAGTATAATTTTGATGGATTTGAGCATTATAACTGCTAAAAAGGATTCATTGTAGTAAATTCTTTAATGTTTTTAACTCTTTTGAAACCAATCACTCATTATCGGTATTTAATTTTCCTTATATGTTTAGTTTCTTCTTGAATGCCCATTTTCAAAAAATGGTCTTTACATCCACTGGTGGGTCTACCAAAATTCAGACTTGGTTTTGGTACATGGAATCTATTTCATATTTCATGGATTCTTTTCACTTGGTAACATTTGATCCATGTAATACTTTATTGTAGGTTAGAGGATCATTATTATCAATTAATAATGACTCAACCTACTCAGCGACAAGAAAACTGTACTATTTTGATTCTCTAACCTATCTAGTACTACTATATAGTAATTGTGTATCTTGAACAATTGATTCTTCCATGGGGCTTTGTGGAATTTTTTCTTATGCCAAATATTGTGTATCTTGAGTCAGGAGATCATCAAAGTCTATCTTGTTCCTACTATCTATTTTCAAGATAATATCATCCTTAATAAATATGGGACATTTGACAACCACAACCTTTTTATCGGAATTATTTTATATGTAGTATCCCTTTTTTATTTGGGATATCCTATAATGATACACTTTGGTTCTCAGGGTGAAATCTTGTTACCTGAATGGGCCATAACAAATGTTTCAAAACTCCACATGTGTATGTAAGAAAATATGGGTCACATTCCATTCCATAATTGGTATTGTATACTATCTATTACTTCAGTTTTCCCTCAATTGAGTGTGTATAATTCTATTTATAACCTGTATCCCCAAAAGTATAATTAAAGACTCACATGACTCATCATTGATCTCACTATGTCCAATAAGGTGTGGTTTCTCATTTCTTTTACACCATTCCACTAAGTCATATAAAGAAGGGTGAGTGGAGATAATATCCTAACTCCAATAAATAATCAATGAAGTCTTGATTAATATATTATCTACCATGGACTTAGAGGAGTTTCTTAATCTCTTACCAAGATGGTTCTCAATGTTATTCTTGTATTCCTTTAATTTATCAAAGGAATATAACTTATACCTCCTTAAGTAGACATATACATGTCTACTAAAATCATCAATAAAAGGTATGAATTATGATTACCCACCCCTTTCCACAATAATAAATGGTGCACATATCAGTATGAACTAATTCAAGAAGATCTTCAGTCCTTTCACCTTTCCCACTAAAGGGGAATTTGGTCATTTTTCCTTGTAAAAATGTGGGACATACACCAAGTTGTTTTAGTAAAAAAGAATATAAATATACATCTTGATGTAATTTAGACAATTGATATTCATTTACATTACCTATCCATTTATTCTAAAGTTGGGTTTCGTATGATTCACTCAAAGTAACATCATTATCAATTACAATCATTCAGTTTGTGTAATCGAACACATAAAGACTATTATTTAAATGTGATTTACCATAACAAATGAAATATTTAAAAAATAAGAAAAATTTATTCCCAAATTTTAAAAGAAATACATTACTATCTAATATGGATATAGAAATAATTTTTTTAACTCAAGGTTCATAATATTAACTGTTTAAAACCAAGATCATTAGGGTGGGAAATGTGAGGTGGTGGTCCCTGATAGCTACAACTGCAAATTTATCATTGTTGGATACATGTAGATATACCTCCACTTGTTCAATATTTATGGATCTACGTGGTTTATATATTTGAATACATTTTTGGGAACCAAAATCGTTATCCAATACCCAATTTTTAGAAATAGATAAATTACAATCAATAACAAATGCACCTGAAGATTTTGTTCCTTCTTTGGATGGGTGATGTTTCTCTTCTAGTCGCCCATCTTGACACATGTAAAATAGAGAACATCATGTTCTATTTATTTCACCTTAATATTTATCTTCTTCGAAGGGTCTGAAGAAGCTTTGGACTTAGATCTCTTCACTTCCCCTTTCAGTTTTATCACGATAAGGACGGAAGGCTTTTCACACTTTGTATCCTTATCAAGTTGGTGATGAAGAGTGAGAAGACCTGGTAGAAAATTTTCAATTTCATTCATAATAAAATTCAAAAAACAATATAAATAATATTTAAGGGAGTGATGTTATAATGATATTAGTTCCTGTTTCTTTCGGGAGTTTAAAACCTAGAGCATCTAGGCACTCAATGTAGCTAATGATCATGACTATGCGAGGCCCATCTCAGTCACCCGCTCTAATATTTCACTAAAAACACACCTTGTAATTATTGAACCATTCCTATCTAGATATTGTCTAGTATATACCATGAAGGTTCTAAAGAATGCTACATGAATCCATGTTTTCATGAGACATTATTAGTTCACTAGACATTAATAAAATCATTAAACATTGAACATTGACTATGTTGTTCAAATGTTTTTCATAAATATGGAACCCTTCATCACTCACCCCTTTAGAAGGTGGATTATGAATTGAGGATTTTTGCATGTACGATTTATGTTCATGGTATTGCACAACCCAAAGGTGTCTAAACCATGCCTAGATGTTAATTCTGGTTTGGGTGTTTTATTTATCTAATATTGGTCTTAGGGATAATGAGGATGATGATATGTTATTTTTATTCTACAATTAAAAGAGAAGATAATTTGTAATTTTTCTTGATTACAATTTATGTGATAAATAATGAATAAATTAATTTTATTAAATCTCCTACTATTATATGAAGTCCCAATATCTCTCACAATTAAACTCAAAATGTCAATTGCTATGAAATTCTAGTGGAAAGGATCCCAATTACTTTTCTTAATATTCCAGAATTTGGCCATGAAAACCATAAGAATGTAATTTAGGTAGGTGGTCTTTCAAAATGAAGGTTTTTAACTCCTGGATCCATTGAGTGGATTACCCTATCTTGAAGTCCTCACTTGGATTTCCTCAACACCTACCTACAAAACGTATTGAACAAAATTTTTTCATTAAACTCTATAAAAGTTTTGTTAATTCAACCCAAAACACTCATAAGAACGCCTAAATAAAAGTAATTGTCCAGACATTTGCCATATTCTAAATTTACTTCTATTGTTTCATTCCTAATCATGTAATGGAAGGATCAGTCTGACTCAATATTAGGTTGAGGAATTAAAATTGATTTATGAATAAATTATATCTTGTTTTATCCATTAAATTTCTTGTTAATATTAATTGAATGTTTCATAACTAATTAATAGTGTTGGATAAATCCTTTACACATTGTCCATTTATTTATTTTCAAAAAATTTATATTAATACATTCATTTATGTGACTGCAGTCTTGCACACATAAAATAAATAATTCGTTGACATAAATAAATAAATAAAGTAAATGAACCAGTCATAAGATTATCTAATAGTTAATTTAATAAAAAGACATTAAAATTACCCATGACCTAGGGGAATAACTACATTTTTCCTCCATGGAATGAGTAACAACATTCCACCCATATATCTATGCATCTCTCACTGTAGGAAACCAAGGTTGTCCCAATAGTTTAGAACCATTGGGATAGGCTACAAAACCATTGGTATATGTTATACCAATGGTTTTCCAAACTATTGGGTGATAAGCCATGGGGATAGCCTTATACCAATAGTTACAAGGAAACTGTTGTCTTAGAATCGTAAATAATCTAATTTACCTATTGTTTAAAGAAACTATTGCAATACTGAAGTAACAAAGGTTTGTAACCGTTGGTAAATATAACTCTATAACCTATAATAATTGTTTAAAAAATGTTGGTATATAGGTTTACCAATTTTTTTTGTATAACCATTGGTATATTTTATATGTAGAACCTATATACCAATTGTTTTTGAACTGTTGGTATAGTATTTTACCAACAGATCATCTAAAACCATTGGTATAAAAGAATTTATTCGTCTTTATACCAATAGTTTATAAGCCGTTGTTATATAGTACTCCATATTTACACAGAATTACACAACAACCATCCCTCTTGCCTACCCTATACAAAATTATACAGCAAGCCTAGCCTATACAGAATTACATAGCAACCTGCATCCCCTCTTTCCTCCCCTCTATAATTTATATAATTAAACACCAGAATATACAACAAAGACAATATAAAATGATTATAAAACACCTAAAAATAATAAATAAAAAAAACACTCATGCCCAAAATACAGTGTATCGAATTCAAGAAAAGAATCACGGAGGCAATTGGTGTATTTGGAAGGAATCTATCAGGTTTTAATAGCCTAGTATTTAAAAATTACAATGTTTTCTATGTCAAAGATGATAACATATATAATGGTATGGGTTTCCATTGTGAGGATAACCCTATTTTTTTGGCTGATATGTTGAGGTTCAAAATAGAATATTGTTTAAGGGAACAAGACCCACCTGGATGGGGTTCATAACCTATTTGTATGTTTCTATATATTGTTATAGATGCCAAAAAAAGGATTGTTCAATGTAGTGGATTTCATTTTTTGTAGTCGAGCTCTATCAAGTACTTGGTGCCTCACTTAAAAATAGATTGATTGGATGATCATGTTTAATCATTATCCTTGATGATTGGCTATTGAAGATAGAGGAGAATGATGTCAGTTCTTTAATTTGAAAATTAAGGATACTCGTATGGTTTATATAGTCGACCTAGTCACATGTAAAAAGATTCTATTAAAGGAAGGGTTGTGGACTTCTATAAAAATTATCATTGAATGATTTAGGTTAATCTTGAATATTAATGTGTAGTAGACCTATGAATTTCTGGTTTTACATTTAATTTATGATTTTGATTTAGGGGTGGGGGATTTCTAGAGGGTGGGGGTGACCAGGGGTGGGGATGTCGATGGGAATGGC
The DNA here is from genome assembly GCA_963277665.1 of Viscum album. Lineage (NCBI taxonomy): Eukaryota > Viridiplantae > Streptophyta > Magnoliopsida > Santalales > Viscaceae > Viscum > Viscum album. The sequence goes on from OY728131.1 coordinate 140,039,785, forward strand.
GGTTGTCCAGGGGTGGGGGTCTGAAGGTGGGTGGGGGTGACCAGGGGTGGGGATGTCGATTGGAATGGGGGTTGTCCAGGTGTGGGGGTGTGAAGGTGGGTGGGGGATCTGCAGGGAGGGTTGTCTAGGGGTGGGGGCTTTCCAAGGTGGTGGGGCTATCCAGGGGAGGTGGAGGGGATGTCTAGGGGGTGGGGGTGTGTATGGGGTGGGGGATATCTGGGGGGATATGGGGGAAGGGGGGATGTTCAGGGGTATGTGTTGTGTAGGGGTGGGGGTATGTAGGGGGAGTTGTCTAGGAGGAGGGGGTGTGAAAGGGTGGGGGTCAACAAGGGGGGATGCCCAGGGGTTGGGCATTATCCATTGGGTGGGGGTTGTCTAGGGGAAGTGGGGGTTATCCAGGGGGTGGGGACTGTCTAGGGTTTGGGTTAATTCCATCTCAAGTGGGTTGATATAGTTGTGTCTCATTCATTCATATAACATTTCATGGGATCTACCATGGGATCTCGAATGCGAGACACATGAATTTATATAGTAGTTTCATCTAATTAATCAATTGTTGGTATATTTTATGCGAAATTCAAAAGTCATCCAACTAGCCTACACAAGCCTCATTGATATGACACATCCTACCATACCCTATTTCTTAGATTGATTGGAGTTCCACTAGTGTCAAGTTAACCCTCTAGAAAAATATAAATATTGAACTCCTACTTATTAATAACATTCTAATAACCAATATTGAAGTGATGATGATGACTAATTGAGAAATTGTTAACAAAAATACATAAGAAATGACTCTCCCTCACTTGTAACACCTTCAAAATGAATAAGCACATATATTATGACCATACATGCTCTAAATATGGATATTACCACATCGGGTGAGAAAAGAATCATGTAGTCCCAAAAACCCCACACGATGGGTGAAAAACTCAATGGAAAAATTAACATGTTATTACACAACCAACCATTTAAAAAAATTTCAAAATAGGTGTTTAAGGATAAAATGTGGTTCCAAATCCCTAGTGAGTTTACTTTTTATAAATTACAACATAAAAAGTTCCTTACAAACTGATATAAATCTCACATATTGTATAAAACATTTCCAAGCCACCACAAAAAACATGAATGTTAATCTTTGAAATCATCAACCATTGCCAATGCATTCATTTTTCATCAAACCAATTTTCAAATTTCAATTAATTAATTATCTCAATGGGAAATCTACACCCTCATTTCAATCAAACGATTAAAATTCATTAGAAATAAATTTTTAAAACATGTCAAGTTCAACACCTCACATTAAATCAATTTCTTGTTTAAAACATTGTTTTCACTCCATCAATATTGAAATTTGGTCAAAATCTATCACACACCATTAAATAAATTTCAAAATGTCTTAATGGTACTTAATAAATTCTTACAAACAAAAAAAATCAGTTTCAAACATGAAATTAAAAGGAGAAACATTTATATGCTTTTAAATCATTAAATATATCCATACATTCAATAAAAATCAGTTTACAACGAAATAAAAAAATAATAATATCAAATTGAAAAAAATTTAATTGAAACACACACCTTAAAGAGGTGTAAATTGACTTCAATCCTTAAAAAACATTAAAACATCAAGGATGAGAACCCAAATGAGAGACTTGAATCAGGATTACAGCAAAACAGAATGAAGAAAACCAAATAAATAGAGGAAAAGTATATAACTTAGTTACCACTTTCCAATTTGTAATGGTTTCACCATCACAGAAAATCCCAATGGAATATTTGGGCTGTCCGGGGGGTAGGGTGATGCAGGGGTGTGGGGAAGGGTGTGTGGGTTGTCCAAGAAGGGGGGTGAGCTATTCGGGGGGAAGGGGGATGCATAAGGGGGGCTCCAGGGGTGTGGGGGAGGGGGTGTGGGTAGTACAGGGAGAGGGTGGGTTGCCCAGGTGGGGGTGGGGGTGGTGGGGGGGGGGGGCTATCCAAGTGGGTGGTGGGATGCAGGGGTGTGGGGGAGGGGTGTGGGTTTTCCAATCAATGGTTTGTTTGTATGAATTGTATTGTGTATGTTCTAGGATGATAAACGCGCATTATTACTCTCCATTTTTTGTTAAGGTACATTTCTTATTGAATTTAATTTTAATATTCAATTTATTTCGTTTAAATTAATGACTTTTAATTTTCTTAAGTGTTAGGTATTTTTCTTGTTGTGGTGTTGGGAGTGTCGAAAAGACCTTTCACATGACATTGGTCATGGTTCGGGATTGTGTAGGCTATTAGTTGATATTTCAAGAATAATGTCATATGATCTTGAATTGTGTAATTATTTATAATTATTATAATTAATTGATAATGAATTATAATGGTTTTATAATATATATTTAGATGTCTTGGTTTGATATAGGGCCTCATGATTTTGTTGAGACGTGCTTTAGGCTAGTTTGACAGTCAAAGGATATGGATTAAAGATGGTAACTACATTAACAATGTTATTGGCCGCTGTAATATTTAATTTTATACATGTTTATTCGTGATTATATATTTCTACATGTGTTTTTTGTAATTTTGATTCATATACTGACTGAGAGCACCCTAGGTAGAGAAATATGGTGTTTTTAAGCCACCATGAGTCGGAGAGAGTTCTCCATAGCTTATATACAGACGTAGAACTACATGGTGTATTGTCATTAATGGATAGAGGGTACTGTTTGATTTTAAAAGAGTCGTAGAGTTAAAATCAATACTGGGAGTATTTTTGGATAGCCAATTTTGGTTCCTCCTATGGATAGATTGAAGGAATGACATGCTTAGGCCGATGGTAAACAAGTGACATGGTTATACATGACACTTATGATTCGAATAAGGATTTGGGGAATGTGGTGAGAGAATTAGGTCCTTAATATATTAGTGTGGTGAAATGGGTAGTGTTCCCGTTTTATGAAAAACATAATAGTTCTCATATATGAAATATGTTATGGGACCAATGAGGGTGTTATGGGGTTTCCTTGATGGACTAGCATGGGCTATCCAAGGGGTATGGTGAGATATAAATTAGGATGGTCCTTGGTTTGTAGTACTGGATTATGAATAAGGTATTAGAATGATAATGATAACCATCTTATTGAGGCTAGGATCTAATAAAAACTAAAAACCATGGGATCATTATGGGATGGGATAGTATTAAAGAGTATTAATTGATTTTATTCTGAAGAACCTAGTATATTACCTTAAGCGAAATGTGACGATTTTAATGGGTTTGAAATTTCAGGTTCACATGTTTGAGTACGTCTTGGGGTACTGGCCTATGATTTTATGATAGTGATAAGAAGTTATTCGAGATATGGGGCTAGGTCAAAAGTAACTAGATCCCCATTGTGAGCTCGGTGTCTGGCTTATTGATGCCTAGAGATGCTAGATGAGATTTAATTCTAGGTTGTGATATAAGGTGTAAATATAGTATCTTCTTTGATTACAAAATTTTGTGTGCGTGCCAAATATGATACTATGTATGTTGTTTAGGCATATGAGCCACGTTTCGATGGGACACTACTCATGGGAGTATGAGCCTTGTTATATCATTAAGTGATATATTTTTCTACGAATGTTAAATTTGTATGAGATCAATATGGACATTGGATAAGAACATGAGTGAGATTTCATTGTAGAGATCAATTCTTCATGGAAGGGTTAGAGTGAGTGTTGGTATGGAACTTCATGAAAAGTCTTAATGTGTGAATGCAACTATACATTGGTTATATGTTTTTTTTTGTGGAGTATCAGAGTGGAAATCCCACCCCTCCCTAGACAGCCCCCCCCTCCCACACGCCCTAGTAGCCCCCCCCCCAGCAGCCCCCTTGACAACCCCCCCCCCCCCCCCAACACCTGGACACCCCCCCTCCCTAGATAGCCCACACCCCCCCTTCCCCCACCTCGACAACCCACCCCCTCCCTGGACATCCCCCCCCCCCACCCCCTACAACCATCCCTGCAAAGCCCACCCCCCACCTGGAAAACCCTCCCAACCTGGAGAGCACACCCCCCTCCCTAGATATCCCCCACCCCCTCCCCCACCTGGACAACCCCCCCCCCCCCCACCTCTGGACAACCCCCCCCCCCCACACACAAACCCTAGACATCCCACACCCCCCCTCCCCCACCAGAATATCCCACCCCACCCCCCCCCCCATTTATATCCCACACCCCTCCCTAGAAATCCCACCCCCCTCCCCCACACCCCTTGTAGTCCCCTACCCCCTGTAGCTGCCTTACACCCCTGGAGCCCCCCCCCCCCACCTGGGACACGAACTTAGGTGGTTACATTGGTAATTTAACACTTATATACAAAGTTGAAACATCATTTAAGAATAATAAGAGAGACCATGAATAGCATGACACTATTTTAACTCTAACATGAAGGCATAAAAAAGACTCAAAGACACAAACCAAGCTTGATATAAATAACTAATCATTAATTTTTAGATTATAAGTCAACGCACCTCATTAATATGGTTTTATTATAAAATCCTGACATTTTTTATAAAAAAATCATTATTTCAGTTAAAAATCACCTCATATTATCAAATTTATATTCCATAGGCATGTGTAAATTTATCAAAGGAAGTATTTATTCAAAATCATACCGCACTAATTAATGTTTAAGGATTGTTTGAAAATCAATTAATTAATGAATTCATAAATTTAAGGGTCCATGGATAGTGATCCTACCTATAAATCCCCCCCCCCTCAGGAAATCCCCCCTATAACACCACGACCCATCTAGACTAGAGTCGGTTCATTAGTTGTTATATTGGCATGGTTAGAAGGATGGAAAATCCTGAATGAGCGATCAGTTTAGTAGTCCTGAAAAAGAACTAGATACATAAATGTAACTCAAATTACATTGGAGAAGGTTACAGAATACAATACATAATAAAAACTAAAAAATGCGTCCACAGGAACTCAATAAATGATCTCCTAATCATCACATGTTTAAGGTAGACAATGAATGGGGTGCGCTCAAATGATTAGTAGGGGTTACAAATAGCGGAAGAACGAATCAATAATAACTGAATCATAAACCAATATGGCGTGGTGAATAAATGCAAAACACACACCATTAATAAACTAAGAAAGGGCATGAATCCATAGATTTTTTCATAGTGAAAATCTCATGGATAGTAATAACTGATAATGAATAAATAGAATTATCCTTAACTAGACATCAGGTATCTGGAACATGAAACCATAATACCATTAAAATGGTTTAGTTCTGTGTGTAGAAACTCGTTTGGTTCTTTGGAATCAAACTCGAAGTGTTTGTTGCAAACTAATTTGTCTCATGAGACCTACCGATGCATAGAGGGGCTATAGAGGGACAAACCCAGCAGTTCATGTCCAAATAATTCTTTATACATTGATTCAATACAAGGGAAATATGCCTTTTCAATATCTATTTAGAGGAGATTATACAGATTTGTCAATATTTCCATTAAATAACATAATAAGTAAAAACCATTTGTAGAATGGTATACGGTTTAGACAATAAGCATATCCATGATATGAGATTATGCATATTTAATAAAAATATAATTTCAAATGAAAAGTGATCTCAAATGGGAAGTAGTTACACCACATAATGATTATTAGGTTCACCACACAAAGTTAGTCACCGCAAAATAGTAGTTGAGACAAAGTCTCTTACCACAATGTAACCTGTCAAATCATATGACCAGAACTTAATAACCCTCAAATGAATCATTGAATAACATGAATATAAATGTAATAATGTTATTATATATCATATGTTAGTACACATATACCACATACAAGAAATAAGTGGCGAATAATGAAAATCTCATAGAAATGAAAGTGAGATGAGAAACCCTTTACCTTATGCTCGAGTGTGTTCTTTATTTGTTTTAATGACCTGAATAATAACATTTATCTTAATTAATTATAAACTCCATAACCTCCTATACATTTAATTGATTTATTATAACCTTATTAGGTTCATTCATGGTCCTTTTATGGGTTTAAGAGGTTCAATTTTCTTGTTTTGGAAGCATTTTCTTCCTTGGTTTTCGTGATTCGTTTACTTATTTTCATGAATGGAAGTTCATTTGAAATGTGGATCAACTTCCAGAATTGTTAATATATCTTATTAATGACATTAATTAGATATAAATGATTCTGGGTTATATACCATGAAAATTATTCATTAATTAAAAGTTTATTACAAATATTCGGATTAACTTGGTCGTTTTGTTCATAATGAACTTGTTTTGTATTATTATCTTATATTATGAGTGTATAAGGATTTCAGAACATTAATGAGATTAAATAAATATATTAGTATCTGGTTTAACAATTAAAAAGGTTTCATGACCATTAATGAAGTAGAATGTGAAGAACGGAATTCCGTCGTCCACATTAGTTATAAATTGGAACCTCATGGATGTTGATTTTGTTCATTAAAATAAAAGGGGGAGTAAGGATATTGAAGGTAGTTATTCTAATCACATGATATAATTACATTATATATATGATAATTGAGTTTATCATGGTCATTTGGAAATAGGAGGTGAGGATAGAAAAATAAAAGAGATGAACTTGGAAATAAAAGAAAAGGTGAGTGATTCCTTATAAAAATTCGGCAGCCTAATGGCGTCGCTTAAAATTTCATAAAATGAAATGATGAGAGAAAAATTTTATCTCATCATATTTAAATCATAATGAATGTATTAATAACACATAAAATCAAACCACAACATATGATAATGGAAAATCAAACTGATAACATAAACGAAGTGTCGACTAAAAGAAGAGAATGATGGATTCCCTTACCATGTAGAGTAACTCTTAGATCATGGATGATGGGATCTTTGTGGCTTAAGGGAACCTTGGGAGGAATTATAGGAAGGTAATACCACCATATCTTCGAGGATATTGAGTTTTTTATGAAATAAAATGAGTGGGGTGAGTGGGTATTTAGATTAATTAAGAGAGATTTTTTTATTCATTAATAGTGACCCCTCGTTAGTGGTTTTAGAAAAACCATGGGCTTGCCCATGGTATTTGCCCATGGATTAAGCCACATGGGAAACCTCATGTCATAATATACTATTCACAAGTATTCCAGTCCTTTGTATTAATTATTACATCATTATGATGTCATTAAACTACCGAAAACTCAAATCTGTATTTTTACTATTCACAAAAATTCAAGTATTTTAGAAAAATCCAAAAAAATCCACCCTAACCATTTTTCAACATGTAGAATTAAAAAAATTAACTCCATTTTTTAAAATAATTTTCTATGTATTTTTAATTTAATTTTTAAATAAAATCAAAGTTAATTCAAAGAATTACAATTTAAAGGTATAATTAGTTTTGTATTACATTGAAAAATTAATTAACTTCTCATTATCTTATTAAATTAAGAGAATAAGATTTTGTCATTATTTACTATTTATAAGGTTCATATTACTATTCATCTTACTATTCATAATGATATGTTACTATTCATCAAAAAATCAAGCTGGTTCTATCAGACTCCAAAACGACTTACTGGTCACAACTCTAGATGATTGTTTTTCAAAATTCAAAACATAGAAGTGGAAATTTATGATTAATGGATAGAATATAACATTATCCTATAATGTTTTGTTTCACAAAAGACATAGTTCTTCATTCAATATTGGCTATCTAATGAATAGAAAGTATTTAAGAGAAACATACCATAAAATGTTTGGGGTGTTGTATTATTTCCTCCTTTGGAAATTTCTTCCTCAAAATTTTATGTATAAAGCACACCAAAAAGATGTTGGTGGTTCTTCTTCATGAAATCCTCTGGTTCACATGTTTCTTCCTCCATATTTTGGTTTCCATATTGAATATTTACTATATGAGTTGTCTGATTTCTCAATACCTAGTCCCTTATGTCAAGAACCCCGATAGGCTTTTCACAGTATGATAAATCTGGTTCCAGTTCTATTTCTTCATATGTGAGTACATGTGTTGGGTCTGTCATGTATTTCTTTAACAATGAAATGTGGAACACATCATGAACTCTGGAGATACTTGGAGGCATCGTTAAATGGTAAGCTACATATCCTATTCTTTCTAGAATTTCAAATGGTCTAATGTACCTAGGTATCAGTTTCCCTTTATTACCGAACCATAAGAAACCCTTCCATGGAAGTAATTTCAGAAATACATGATCTCTCACTTGTAATTTCAATTCTTCTCTCTGGTCGTCAGCATAACACTTATGCCTACTTTTGGAATCTTTAATACGGTCTTGGATCGTATTCACCTTTTCTGTGGTCTCTTAGATATGTTCTGGGCCTAAAAGTTTCCTCTCACCAAATTCGTCTCAACAAGTTGGAGTTTGACATCTCTTTCCATATAATGCCTCATATGGATCCATTTGAATACTAGAATGGAAACTATTGTTGTAAGAAAATTCCACCAAAGGCAAGTATTGATCCCACATACCTTGGAAGTCAAGAGAGAATGACCTCATCATGTCTTCTAGAGTTTGAATAGGCTTTTCAGAGTGTCCTCCAGTTTGGGGGTGATATGCAGTACTCATACAAAGATTAGTATTCAAATCTTTCTAGATACTTTTCCAGAATTTTTATGTAAATTGGGGACCTCGAAAGGATATAATTGATAGAGGTGCACCATGAAGTATTAAAAATTCAATAATATATAGTAATTCTAGGCCCTCAAGTGGTAAGTCCTATCTTATAGGAAGTAAATGTGCTGATTTTGTGAGACGATCAACAATTTCCCATATTTCATCATTCTTTATAGGTTTCCTTAAAAGTCCGGTGATAAAATCCATCCTAATGTCATCCCACTTCCATATAAGAATAGGTAGAGGTTGCGTCACTCCTTTGGGATGTTGTCTCTCTGCCTTCACATGTTGAAAAACTTGACACCTTGACACGTAGTCTGCAATTTCCCACTTCATATTATCCTTACAAAAATATTCATTCATATATCTGTACATCGTGGTGCTACCTGGGTGTATAGAGAAATTTGATCTATGGGAATCATCTAATAGTTCCTTTTTAAGCCCACGTACTGATGGAACACATAACGTCTTCCCAAATTTCCGAACTCCTTCATCAAACATGAAGTCATCAAATCTCCCATCCTTGACAACATTAATTTTCTTATTTAGATTATCATCATCAGATTGAGATCTTTTTATCTTCTCTAATAAATATGGTCTAACAATCATTTGAATGAGGAAATATGTTTCCCTTTCCTTAACAATTCCCATATCCATCTTTAGTAGATCCAAAAATATAGGATCTCTCTCAATCCTCATTTGAGTCAAAAGTCCATGATCCTTCATACTTAATGCATCTTCCACCTTATTATCCTTTCCTAGGTGGTAGTGTATTGAAAATTTATAATCTTCGAGTAAATCAAGTCATCTACTTTGCCTTATGTTGGGTTCTTTTTGTGTGAAAATGTATTTCAAACTCTTATGGTCCATATAAATTTCACATATTTCTCTATAGAGATAATGTATCCATATTTTCAGAGCAATGATTATGGCTGAAATCTCAAGATCATGAGTTGGATAATTTTTCTTAGGGGTCTTCAGTTGTCTTGATGCATGAGAAATAACATTATCGATTTTCATAAGGACCCAACCCCGCCCATTCATTGATGCATCGTTGTATATCACAAATCCATCACTTCTAAATTGAAGAGTCAAAATTGGATCATTGACCGATATTCTTTTCAATTCATTGAAGAATTCCATACAATATTTTATACACACAAACCTAACTCCTTTATTTGTGAGATTGGTTAGCGGGTCAGCCAGTCGGTCAAAATTCTGAATGAAATGCCGATTGTAACTTTCTAAGCCAATAAAACGGTGTACCTTATTTATGTTTGTTGACATGGTTCATTCTTCGATTGCCTTTGTCTTTGTAAGATCATCTCGGATTCTATCCTTAGAGACAATATAGCCTAGAAAAGAAACTGATTGAATCAAGAATTCGCACTTGCTAAACATCCCATATAATTTATTGCTTTTAAGAGTTAACAGAATAATCTACAAGTGATTATCATGGTATTCATAGCTTTTTAAGTATACTAGGATACCATCAATTAATACCGCAAAATTGTTATCAACGTATTACTTTAGAACTCTATTCATTAAATCCATGAAAACAGAGGGTGCATTTGTTAGTCCAAAAGGCATCAATGTAAACTTGTAGTGCCCATACCTGGTTCGAAATGTTGTCTTTGGAATATCTTTTTTCCTCACATGCAGCTGATGATATTCAGATCGAAGTTCAATCTTTGAAAAGTATTTAGCTCCATGTTGTTGATCAAATAAATCATCAATCTGGGGAATAGGGTACTTATTTTTTATTTTAATAGCATTTATTTCCCTATAATCAATGCATACACACATGGATCCATCTTTCTTTTTGACAAACAAGATCAGGGATCCCCAAGGAGAAACATAAGGTCAAATAATTCCGCCATCATTCAACACCTCTAGTTGTTTATTTAGCTCCACTATCTCCACATTGGTCATTCTATACGGATTCTTTGATATAGGTCTTGCATCCAGAATTAAATCAATAGAGAACTGAACTTCCCGCTCAAGAGGATGTCCAATTAAATCCTATGGAAACACATCAATGTACTCTTCCACTATATACACATATTCAATTTGAATATTCTTTTCCTTTCCCATATTTATTGGTTTATCTTTATCTCCATGTATTTCATTTAGTAGTACTACTAGGGGTGGTTCTAGATAATAATCAGGTGGCGATGTTTCTTCCCTAAAGACAAGGGATTCTACACCATTTTCAAAAATTTCAACTTCCTTCTTCTTACAATAAATATTCGCATCATAATTTGATAACCAATCCCTACTGAGAATTATATCAAATTTAGGCATTGGTATAATGATAAGTTTATAAACTAAAGCATGTTTTGGTGTCTAGAGGGGGACTAGTTGGCATGATTTTGTTGCTACGATGCATCCCATAAGTGTTTTTACTGACAACTCCTTTAATAAATCAAATTGGACATATCTAATTTTCTTGGAAAATGGGGAATATATAAATGAATTTAATGATCCAAAATCAAATAATGTGTTGGCTATGTTTGAGGAAACAATTAAAGTACCTGCCACCACATCATTAAGAATGTCATCCTCAACCGTTGTAATTGCATAGGCTCTCCCTTTTTCTCTTGGATTTTTCTGAGGCATGTTTCCTTGGTGCTTAGGACACTCATTTTCATAGTGTCCCATCTCTATGCAATTGTAGCATTGAATATCATTGAATTGTTTCTTCCCCTTGCATTCATCAGATCGATGAACCTTTTATCCATAGTTATAGCATACTCCTGTGCCTTTCAAGCATTTCTTAAGATGATTCTTTCCACAGTTCTCACATAATGGGAATAGATTTGTTCCCTTTCTCTTCTTTGGTGCTTCTCCTTTTCCTTTTTTAATAGAGTACCACTTCTTATCTTGGTTTCCTTTGAAAATATTTGATCTAGAAAATTCATTCTCTGTTATGATGGAATTTGATACAATTTCATCATATGATGAAAATTATTGAGATGCTAGTGCCCTTAGAAGAATTGGCTTAAGACCTTCAAAGAAATTATCAATCTTTCCTGTCGAGTGATGTAGGTAATCTCTGACATACCTAGCCAACCTTGTGAAAGTAGCCTCATACTCTACAACACCTTCTTCTTCCCTTTGGTTTAAGCTATAGAATTTCCTCTTCATTTTAGTTCATTGCTCATGAGGAAAATATTTTTCGAAAAATATTTCACTAAAATTCCTCCATTCCATATCTTATTTTTCTTCTTCCTCCATGGTATTTTGAATTAGGGACCACCATTAATCTGCATCCCCCTTGAGACAATAAACCACAAGTACAACCTTTTCATTTTCATTCCATCCTAACACCATGAATATATTTCCAATGTACTTGATCCATTGCTTAGAAACCACTGGATTAGTAGTCCCACAGACAGATGGGGGCTTCTTCCACATGAAATGATCCAACACAGGTGTGGAATGGTTATTCGTTACAACTTGAATAAGTTATCCCAATATGGTCATGATTAGATATGCTCCAACATTGACTCTATTGACTTTCTCAGTAGGTAGATCCCTACCTTGACCATGATTATTGATTCCCATTCTTCAATTTGATACCATTTCTAAATAATGGGATACACAAGATTATTTAATGAATCTTCAATAGAAAATCACTCAATATAGATTGAAATTATAATAATATCTAGTCTTATCAACATGGTTCCTCTAGGGAAAAATTTACATTAAACTCCATTAGAAGGGCTTGTAATGAAGATGTGAATTATCCTAAGCATATACCCCAGGTGTGTCATAACCAAGAGTGTAGCAAGGCCTGTTTTCATGTACCAGTTCTCGTTCGAGTCTAGCTCAAAGCGGTGTTTTCAGGTTTTACCCCTAGATACATCTGTGTTAGAGCCACCTATACCTGCTCATATCCAGAAAAGGACATATTTCCTAAAAGGATCCACATAATATATTCATTACCAAAATAACAAGACGTTCTTGTATGTTTATCCTCAAATACTACATTAGGGATTCATTCCCTACTGTACATTTCCTACTCTAGTTTCCATGTTTCCTACAAAACTTCCTTTGATACCAACTGTAACACCATAAAACCTCTAGACTGGAGCCATTTTATTACTTGTTATATTGTAATGGTAAGTATGAATGAAAGTCTTGAAGGAAAAATCAGTCTCATAGTCTTCAAGAAACTATATACATAAACGTAACTCAAATTACATTGGATAAGGTTACAAAATACAATATATAATAAAAACTAAAAACTGCATCCATAAGAACTCAATAATTGATCTCCTCTTTATCACCTGTTGAAGGTATACATTGAAAGGGGTGAGCTCAAATGCTCATTAAGGGTTAAAAATTGTATAAGTAGGGATCAATAATAACTGAATCATAAATAAATATGGAAGGGTGAATAAATGAAAAACACACACCATTAATAAACTGAGAAAGGGACTGCATCCATAGATTTTGTCATAGTGAAAATATAATGGATAATAATAACTGATAATGAATAAATAGGATTCTTATTAATTAGTCATCATGTATCTGGCACATGAAACCATAATAATTTTAAAATGGTTTAGTTCTGTGGGTTGAAACACGTCTTATTTTTTGGAAACAAACTCAAAGGGTTTGTCACCAATTGATTTGTCTCATGAGACCTACCAATGCATCGAGTGGCTATAGAGGTCCCCAAACACCACTACATGTCCAAATAATTATTTATACTTTTATTCAATATAATATAAATATGCCTTTTCAATATTCTTATAGAGTAGAGTATACAGATTTATCAATATTTCCATAAAATAACTTTCCATGTAAACACCATATGTAGAATGGTATACGGTTTAGACAAAAAACATATAAATGATATGAGATTATGAATATTTAATATAAATATAATTTCAAATGAAATTTTTTCTCTAATGGCCAGTAGGTACACTATATAAGGATTATTAGGTGCACCATACAAAGTTAGTCACCACAAAATAGTAGTTGAGACAAAGTCTCTTACCACAATATAATCAGCCGAATCATATGAACATAACTTAATAACCCTAAAATGAATCATTTAATAGCTTGAATATAAATAGAATCATGTTATTATATATCAAATTTCAGTAAAAATATTCCACATATAAGAAATAAGTGTCGAACAATGAAAATCTCACAGAAATGAAAGTGATATGAAAACCCCTTACCTTATGCTCGAGTGTGTTCTTAATTTATATTAATGACCTGAATAATAAAATTTAACTTCATTAATTAATATATCCAGAACCTAATATACATTTAATTTATATATTATAACCTTATTAGGTTCATGCATGGCCCTTTTATGGGTTTAAGAGGTTCAATTTTTTTGTTTTAGAATAATCTTCTTCCTTGGTTTTCATGATTCGTTTACTTTTTTTCATGAATGGAAGTTCATTTTAAATGTGGTTAAACATCCAGAATTGGTAATATATCTTATTAATGACATTAAGGAGATATAAATGATTTTGTTTTATATACCATGATGATGATTCATTAGCTAAAAGTTTATTACAAATATTCGGATTAACTTGGCTGTTTTGTTCATAATGAACCTGTTTTGTATTATTATCTTATATTATGAGTGTCTAGGGATTCCATAACATTAATGAGATGAAATAAATATATTCTTATCTGGTTCAACCATTATTATGGTTTCATTACCATTAATGAAATAGATAGTGAAAAATGGAACTCTGTCATCCACAAAGGTTATAAATTGGAACCTCATGGATGTTGATTTTGTATATAAGAATAAAAGGGAGGGAGTAAAGAAATTAATGATATTTCTTCCACTAACATGATATAATTTCATTATATATATGATAATGGTGTTTATGATGGTTATGTGGACATAGGAGGTGAGGAGAGAAAAATAAAAGAGAAGAACTTGAAAATAAAAGAAAAGGTGAGAGATCCTTTATGAAAATTCGGCATCCATACAGCGTCACATAAAATTTCATAAAATGAAATGATAAGATAAAAAGTAAATCTCATCATATTGAAATGAAAAGGTTATTAATAAGAACACATAAAATCAAACCCCAACAAATGAGAATGAAAAATAAAATAGATAACATAAAGGAGGTGGCGACTAAAAGAAGAGAATGAAGGATTCCCTTACCTTATAGAGTAACTCTTAGATCTAGAAGGATGGGCCCCTGGGGGTTTCGAGAAACCTTTGGAGAACATATAGGGAGGTAATATCTCCATATATTTGAGTACATTTAGTTTTTAATTAATGAAAACGAAGGGGGTGAGTGGGTATTTGTAGTAATTGAGAGAGAGTTTTTTATTAATTAAAAGGGACACCTTGTTAGTGGTTTTCGCAAAACCATGGGCTTGACCATGGTATTGGCCCTTGGTTTAAGCCACTTGGGGCACCTAAAGACATAGTATACTGTACACCAGTCGAACTTACCTTATATTAATGATTACATCATAATAATGTCATTAAACTACTGAAAACTGAAATTTGTATTTTTACTATTCACGAAAAATTCAAGTATTTTAGAAAAATCCCGAAAATTCACCCTAACCATTTTTCAATGTATAGAATTCAAAAATGAACTCCATTTTTTTGAAAATAATTTTCTTTGTATTTTTAATTTAATTTTTTAATAAAATCAATGTTAATTCAAAAAAATAAAAATTAAATGTTATAATTAGTATTGTATTACATTGAAAAATTAATTAACTTCTCATTATCTTATTACCTTAGGAAAATAAAATATTATCATTATTTACTATTTATAAGGGTCATAGTACTATTCATATTACTATTCATAAGGGTATGTTACTATTCATCAAAAAAACAAGTTGGTTCTATCAGACTCCAAATGACTTACTGGTCACAACTCTAGATGACTGTTGTTAGAAATTCAAAACATAGAAGTGGAAACATTATGTTTAATGGATAGAATATAACATTATCCTATAATGTTTTGTTTCATAAAAGACTTCGTGCTTCATGAATTATGGGCTATATAATGAATAGAAAGTATTTAACAACAACATACCATAAAATGTTTGGGGTGTTATACACCCCCCCACCCCCCCACCCCCAAATCATTATTCCAAAATCACTCCCCCATCAAATACAAATATTTTTAGTGGTAGAATAGTGAATAAAGTGGTGGAAATAATATATATGTAATCTATGTAAGGAAATAATTTAGGTTTTAAAAAATCATTTACTACACTCCATATATCATAAAGGAACACATTCCATATAGTTTGGCATTTCATGAATAAACGTGTTTTGGCTGAGCTAATTACTACGCACCCTATAGTATGCCCAACACACTACCCATGCAACAAATCCATGTGCCAATGGGCCATTTACAACACCCCATTTGTCCAAACATACCTTGAACCATTATGGATTATCCCTATATATTTACATGGCTATCCATGCTATGTACTGTGTGTAAATTCATAGGACCCTAGATTATCATAGACACCATGTGAATCCTTATACACACAATGTCAACCCTTATACCATGACACCATTATTATAACCATTAATAACACCTTATTAAACAATATCAATAATCATAGATAATCAAAGAGCGCATAAATTTATTGATCCATGGAAGAATGACCACACTAACCTCTCCTTTCGGCCAAATCAAAACAGAAAACAAAAAAAATAGATGCAGAACAAAGAAACTAAGGTACCACATATATATTTGAATTGTATAAGAACAAAAATTAATTTATTAAATATAGATAAGTGGAAGAAGTTTGGCTGTGTCAGATGGAGCTTGGATTTAGGTCAACAATTGAGCATAGGGGGAATAGCAGGCCTACTCAGGATTTAAGGTAAAACTTTCCCAACAGTCTTAAAAACTGTTGGGATATGTAGTGTATCCTAATGGTTTAAAAAATAGTTGGGAAATAAAAATAAATGGTAGACTCTTCCAATGATTCAAGTAAATGATTGAGATAGGTAGTATTTTCCCAACATTTTTTGAAAACTGTTGGTAACACAAACAATACACTACCTTGTCCCAGTGGTTTTAGGAAAATATTGGGATAATGGCACTGGTATAGGGAAGAATTTGAATATTGTCTGATTTGGAATCATCATTGTTCCATCTTGAACTGCCTCCACACCATTGGGATGCACTATTAATTACAAGTATCTATTACTCACACACAGGTGAGGGGATCCAACGGATTGGTTAATGGGGAATGCATAAATACCCTGGGACAAGCAGGTCCTATATAATAATTGAGGGATAAATGAATCACAAACCATCATTTAATTTAATATTAAATAATTTAAAACCCATGTAATAAATTAAATTAAATAAATTAAAACTCATAAATAGGTTTCGTTTAATCTCATGATCAACCATACATGCAATAAATACACAAAAGTAACCGGATATCATTCATTTATTTATTCATTAATTATTTTTAAAATAAATGCTCTTACATTAATTAATTAATTAATTCAATTTATTCTTAATGATCATCTGATCTTAATTGGAGATACACACAATTAATGAAATTCATTTTAAATAAATGGAATAAGCAATAATGAAATATTAATAGAAATAAATTAATTGAGAATTTAATATTCATTAAAACCATTATTAAATTTTCAAACAAAAATTTGTGTGCCAATTAATAAAATAATATTTTAATGCTTCAATTTTCAACTTAATGTAATTTTTTGTTTTTTCCCTTTAAATACTAACTAATTGGTGTGTACATTCTATCTACATGTCATGTACCTCAGTTTTTGTGTATCTGAGTGACATGCCTAGGTATTTGGCATGTTAACTCGACTACACTACACAACGTGTACATGATTGCTACATGCCATGTATCTGATTTCTGTTTTCCATGTTGGCCTGGTCAAAATTTGGTGTATCATAAATATAACTCATGTAATTAACTGCATGGTGAATCTAGGTATAATGTGCATGGGTACATGGTGTGTACTCCGACTACAGACCATGTAACCCGGTTTTACTGGGCAAAGATTTGGAACATCCTGATAGAATCTCAAATCATTCATCATCTTTTTTTAATCCTTTAAGAAAATGAAACACTAATATAAAATGATTAATATATTGAAGTATGTGAATTAAAATTAGATCAATGAAAGAATAATAAGAAATATAATTTTATCCATAATTTTATATGGATCAAAAATCAAATAAATAATTATAAATTTAAACATGACTCCATCAGATACCCCTTAATGGTTCTAGATGTTGTGGATGTGTGCGATGTTGGGTGATATATTAAAATTTGTTTTTAATAATTGTTTCTTGAAACCATGATTGAGGATCTTGGAAATCAAATTTATAATTAATTTATTTAATATCTAAAGAAATAAATACTTTAGATTAGAAATTTTCATTATTAATGATTGTTGATCATCTGAAAAAAAAAATATTCATATTGGCTTTGCTGTGTTGTGAGGATCCAATAATAGAATCCCTCTAGCATTGATCCAATGATCTATGAGAAACACCACTTGATCTCCAGGTTCTAACACATCGAATCAAATATCTTATATTGTTCTCTGTTGATCACTCATTCTTTAGTCTTGAACAAATCTCTCTTATGCTTCCTGTTCTTGAGAAAGAGAGAGGAGGATTCGAGAGAGAATTCATTGTGCCCAAAAATTCTCTATTCATAATTATTTGATAAAATATATAATATAAATAACCATTTATTTATTGAGTTATGATTTAGGTTAAAATGTTATTTAATTTAATTATGTCCATTAAATAACCTTTAAAAATTTTAATAAACCCCTTTTCACTTAATAACATAATTATTATTATTTTGTGCTTTGCACCAACTTGAAAATAAAAAATATTATATAACGGTCTTGTTAATTAATATATTTCATAGAAATTGGGGTTGGACCATTCGAAATACTCTATCAAGTATTAAACAACTGAATAATTATTTTATTCATAAAAAAATATTTTATTCACAATATAGTGGATAAATATTTACAAAAATATCCAATAAATAAAATAAATATTTTATTCAAAATATAGAGGTAAAATATTTTATATATATTC
The DNA here is from genome assembly GCA_963277665.1 of Viscum album. Taxonomy (NCBI): domain Eukaryota; kingdom Viridiplantae; phylum Streptophyta; class Magnoliopsida; order Santalales; family Viscaceae; genus Viscum; species Viscum album. The sequence continues at coordinate 140,058,502 of OY728131.1, forward strand.
ACATAATCAAATAAATTATTTATTAATAGAAAAATAATTATTTATTACCTTGTGGGTATTACCAATCAATAAAAATTAAATAAAATTATTCTTTGGTCATGAGAATAATATTTATTTCGATAATTAAATTCATATAGAATTTAATCTAGATTAAGAAAAACACATATTGTGCAACCCACTAGGATTATTTCTCATTATTATTAGGTAGGATTGCCTAATGTCCAAGATTACTATCTAGAAATAGGTCAAGGAACCCAAGAGAAAGAACTTAATATCGCAATGATGATAACCACATACGAACACTCATTTTTTAATATAATCCCTTTGTCTCAATATTTCATCGCGTAGTTTTCACATATATGTCACCAACCTATATGATCGATACATATTTCAACTATCTGAAATAAACACATTGTTACACCATTTCCATAGAATTTAGAGAAATGGTTAAATTCTAATGCAAGGGGTGAGATATCAGCTTCTATAAATATGGAAGGGACAAAACCTTCATCAACTAATCCATTAATGACATGTCACTCATGATAAACCCAACATATCCAAATTCCCCATGAACCGTTATCATCATGGTTTATGAAATACATCTAAGTACATGAGTTGAAACATGCATTAATAATAATCTTAAAATCTAAGGACCATCACTCATTCTCATATATAGTAATATTATATGACACCAAAACATGTGGAATTCCTACTAACATGTCTATTCTCAAAATATAAAATCTTAGAGATTACTAAGTGTAATCTTTATGAAAATAAGCCTCATATGCTTACGAGTAATCACACCGAACATTCTATGTATTATTTTTCTCATCACAGTATGTTATCCAACCATATGATATTTTTTTAGAATATCGACATAGCACATAAAGGCTCACATCATAGCGGGAAACTACTATGACCTTATCAATGCAATGTATACTCTAGGACTTTATTACATTATTTTACATAATAACAATGATCAATGTGTAATAATAAGTTTTATTGATATTAAATAAATCAAATATATATGTAATCATTGTATAATTAGTTGGTCCTAAGATACCAACTCCAATAGTAGTGTGATGGAAGGAGGTTTTAACATCAAGGATTTTATTGATTGGGGGATTTTTGGAGTGTGAACCCTAGGTTTTCCTATGACCATACCATGTGTTTTTAGGATCCTACATATGCATATAATGTAATTTTTAAGGGGATTTAGACTGAGCCCCCTTGAAGTGTAGTACAGTAGATTGCACTATGGTTTAATAGAAAACTCTAGGTTTTGTGGTGTGGTATATACCCCTATTTCAAGGTTTTAAAATTTTATAGCTTTGATATAAATTTTAATGCTTTTTAAAATTTCATTCTTTAACCTCTATTTCCCTTGAATCTTAGGAGACTTGAGTGTGATTTTGGGATACCCATCAGCTTTGCTTCCTTGAATTTTATCCTCGACATTCAGAGATTTATTATTGGTGAAATGGGGTGAGTTCCCCCTATTTAATTATTGTAATCTTCCCATTATTCCATTTAAGATTCTTAGTGGAAGAGATAATTTGATTTTGGAATGTTTGGTATGTGATTTTAATAAGAAATATTTTTGGTTTAGTCTAATTGAGGATTCCCTTGTGTGGTTGTGATTTTTCCATTGTCTCTTCCACTTGTACAATGGATTCAGAAGCTCTGGTTGAGGTAAGTGATTATATTACACTCTTCCTTTATGTGTAAATTATGGAGGATTTGTGATTTTGTTTTATTTATGTGAGGATTATGGATTAGAATAATAAAGATAATAAAGGGATATAATAAAATTGATGATAATGGGATGAATCTCATCTGTTTACTTGCTTTATTTGTTTCAACGTTCTTGATACTCATCGGAGCTATTAATAAAAAACATTGATATTGTTAATAAATGTTCGTCACTACTTTTATTATTTGAGGGTTCACTTCTCATAAAAGTTTAATAACTTAAAGATAGTAATGAACTGGTTCTGTGAAAAAATGGAATTGGAAGTGAAGGAATGTTATTCAATAAAAATAATGGAATTTATTCAATGATAAAATCTATTATTGTGTGTTGTATAATTTCTTGTTGTGGTGGTTGTGAATTTGTGGTTAATGTAGGGTAAATTATCAGGTGATTTACATGGTGGGGTTAAAATTTGTCGATTATCATGTGTGGGGAAACAGGGCGGTATTGGTTGGTATGTACTGGGTAGCAGGGTTATGTTGGTTATCATGAGATCTGTTGTAGGCTAGTTTTGTGGTGATTCATCAATTTTGGTTGGTCTATATGTGTGGGTTTCATATAAGGGCTATGGTTTCCTTTCCAAAATTAGAAATAGGGAATATAGAGATACACATGGGACAATGGTATGGCTGACTATTATAGATTTTATTTGTATTCACTCGGTATTAGTTGAATGTGAACGTTAATAATGAACTTATTAATAAGTGTGGGTTGGAATTGAATGAATGATGTGATGTGATTAAAATATTAATAAATTTTAATAAAGTGGAAATGGATGGAATTAATGTTTGTATTAGTTGTATGTGGATTTTCATTAAATGTAGAATTTAATGGCTTAATGAATGCAATATGGCTAGTAATGATAAATACGGAAACAATGTAACTTTTTATTAAATAGGTTTTTTAGAAGGTTTATAGTGGTTTTTATATATGGTAATTGGACTGGTTAGTGGTGTTATAGTTGGAAGTGGTGGTAGAGTGTGTAAATGGGAGTGTGATGGTATTAATGGGTTGTGGTAGCCTTGATTCGGTGAACCTCCATGGTTAAGTTTATATGTGAATCTCTATAATGTTTTTCCTTGTGATTTCTATAAGCACCCCACCCAATTCGGAGACTCTTACTAACACCTAACATGATTTTGGTTCTAGGTGATATCCCTTAACATTTATGTTGGTGAGGAATGAATAACTACTCTATCTTCCCCACTATCCCTTCCATGTCTAGGATTGTCTATGATGGTTGAAGAAGTTATGACCATACATTCATTGTTTATGGTGTACTGGTAGACTCTAAAATTTATTAGTGTGATGATAAGTATATGATGTAGTGGAAGACCATATGGGGTGTGGATGAGGAGGTATATGGTGTACTGGAAGACCTTACAGGTTATTGATGGCATAATATTACATGGTGGTGGTTGTGCAAGATGGGAGGAGGGAATGAGGTTGATTTGCTCTATCTTCACGATACCATACTATATTTGATATAAGGTGGATGAACGATACATGACATGTGGTAGTGGATATTTGATGATGAGGTTGAAATGGTTGTTCCATGTGGTGTGATTATGATATGATATTTGGTGCATTGTCTCATGACTGTGTAAGGGATTTGGAACATTGGGAATTTGATATTGGATAGTGAGAGAGACAAACCAATGAGGGATTGGATGCAATTAAACTATTTTTATATAATCTTTATATTATGTCACTAATCATGGATTCAATACATTATGAGTGTGTCTTAGAGATGTTGGGTGATAGTTTATGTTATGGGTATCAGTGATTTCTATTATTTTTTCACTAGATACCGTATTCTTCTTCCTCATTTCTATGAGAGGTCTTTAGTGTGACCATACTGAGCATACATACTAATATTACCCCTATATATAAATAGTTTTTCAAGGTTTCTAGGTTGATTATAGTCACCAATCTTAAAAATACTAGAATAGATCTTTGTAACAATGCTAGAGTATTTGAGGACTTGATTTGCTATTTTTTGGGATTTGTATTTGTATACAATATGCATGCATTGTGGGGTTATTAGAGATCTTAATTTTATTATATATGCTGTTGATTAGTGATTATATTTATGTTTTTCTGGGTTATATGATGGTAATAATTCCCATTTTTATTTTATATACCCTCATTGTCATTTATCATCCCAAAGCTGATTAGAGGCGGGTCTGGAACTCTCTCATATTCAATGCATATCTAAGGGAAGTTCTAAGTGGGGGCAGGTCATGAAAAATAATTTTTATAATGATTATTAAAGGGGTAATTATTCAATAATAATTACATTATTGATTATAATTATATTTCAATATCATTACTTTAATAATTACTAATTTTTAATTATATTGTAATCTGCATTATTATTTATATTATTATTATTATTAAGTATGTTAAATTAAATTAATATTTATATTTTAAATAAAATTGTTAATAATTATTAATTAAATTATTAATTATATTACATTATTAATGGCCCAACTATATAGTGGGGTAAGGCACTGATGCAAGCAGGTGGTAACGTAAGAGAGGTGATGATGCAAGAGTGAAGCAGGAAAGGGTAAGGACCCATATAAATGTCTTTTGGGTCACTGAGTCTTCGGGTCAATCAATGTAATGAGCTTGATATGGAGTTGGTAAACCCTTGGATGGGGTTTTTCATGACCTTGTTGGCTCAAGGGTGTGTATGCTATTTTTTCTAATAATCTCTGGGATCTTCTATGATTAATTTACAGTAATTGTATTATTAACATTACTAATTATATTAATAATGATTTTACAATTCGTCATTGTAAATTAATTTATTAATATATTCGTAAATTAATTTACTAATTATTATTAACTATATTGTAAAATTATAAAATTTTATGTATTTATTATTAAATATATAATTGAATATACTTATTTTTAACTACATTATTAATTATTTTATTAATTTAATTAATGGATATATTATTAATTTAATTAATAAATATTTTTATATATATATTATTACCTATGTTAATTTTTACAACACTTTTAATAATTGAATTATTATAATTTTTTAATAATGGTGAATGGTGTCTTAAATAACATCTTCCTTGAAAAAAAATTAAAATAAAACAATGAAAAGGGTTTATTCTAGAATAGGATGCTGGTGTCAATATGAGAAATAATGTAGATGAAATGTTAGATCTAAAAATGGTTTTTATTATTAAAGGAACATTTCAGTATGTTGGTTGCAACTATGGAATTAGGCTTCACTTAGGCCAGATTGATAGAATGAGACCAATTCACCATAATTGACATGCATTTGCCCCAAAATACATGTATAAAATCAACACAAAAGTTTATTTTTAACACATTTATTTTAGGATATAATTTTTCATCACCTTAAAATAATAAATACATAAAATAAAAATTCAGTAATAACAAATTAATTCACAAAAATATTTTTGTCAATAAATTACATTATTAAGCCATGTATTCATGTAATTAAAAAATAGAAGGAAAATATAAAATATTTGATCAATTTTTATTAATTAAAAATTATGGCGAATTAATTTCCATTAAATACGAAAATAAAGTTTGTGAAAATATTATTATATCAATTCCCCCCAGGCTTTTCTTTTTCACTCAGTGAGAAAATATAATATCCAAATCAAACTCAATATTAAGTAAAATTTGAGGAAAATTTTTGACACTTTACAAACAATGGTTTATCATGAATCATTTATAATTTCAATTATATTGATTCGGTTTCTCTTATCTGTATTCAAATTAACTTATTTTTCCATTAAACACTCATATTTGTGACCTAGCTTCAATGAAAATATATTTCCCTCTTTTCTCATATGAGATTTTTATTTTTTTAGATGTTATACTCATTATTGAAAACTTGTCTGGTTTCTAAATACTTCCATGATTTATCAGTTTTTCAGTCAAAATTCATGATAATGTTTCAATCATGAGTGCTTCCATAAGGTTTTTTATGAGGATTATGGATTATTAGGTTGTTTTTATAAAAATAAAATTACCAATGAGGAGGTTTTATGTCAAATAAAATGTATAAATAAAATCAATATCACACAATGTAATATACCTCTCTCAATTCCCTTAATAGAACATCACCGAAACAAGTCCCTTTCTGATTGTCTTAAAATTCATATTCTAATTAAATGATGAATATTTCATATTTTTTACTATTTTTTCTATTCATTGTTTTCTTTTCATCACTTTTTCTCTTTTTTTATATATGCACACATTTATTTTCTATAATATTTTTTTGGGAGAATAAAAGGTAAAAAATAAAATATTAAATGACGATCTCTAATTCTTTTCTCTTACCCATAATAAAATGAACACAACCTTTGAATTTCACCCACACACATATCTTTTAATATAACCACACCAAATTAAGTGAGATTTGAAGGGAAAATCAACTTGAAATTTCATTTAATTTAAGTGTTTTTTAGGGATTATAAGATATTTAGGAATGATAAATGTCAAGGTATGGTTTAACGATACTCATGGTGTTAAAAATCAAAAACATCCTCCATCATATCAAAACAAATCATGTTCATGTAGTAGTTTTGAAAGAGAAAACATGAAATTTAGAACATCCAAATCAAGTGTAAGTTCTCTAAAAAAATTGAGAGTATTATGAAATAATATAACTAAGTGTCCTATAACGCATATCAAAAAATAAAGAATAACATAGGTCAGTAACATAGAGGGTATTAACATATATAACAAGTAAAAAATCATCTAAATGATTGAAAAATAAAAAATAATGATAATGACATGTATAATAATTTAGAAACTGAACTTCAAAAAAGATAAAATTACATAAAAATAACTTTTGTTTCAGAAATAAATCAAATATTTAATTTAGATTTAAAAATTTTAAAAAATAGACACACAAAATCACACAAAAATAATTCCAAATGAAAATTAAAAAAATAAATAATCCTAAAAATCAGATTATCATCTCCCCCATGCTTAATTTTTAAATTTTCCTAATGGTAATCTATGAGTGATTTCTTTTTCATTTTCATTAAAAGTATAATATGAAAACATTTAAAACAGAATTGATAGATTGATTCAACATGATGGTTATTTTTAAGCACAAATTTAGCTAAAATAGGATCCTCTCTAACTAGATTTACTACCTATAATGGAAAAAATAATATTATTTATTGAAAAATAAAATTAAAATTAAATACCAATAAAATGAAAACAAATATGAGAGAATATTTTAGATAAACCAACTAATAGAAATTATTTTCATACTTTTCATAGATGGATAGTTCAAATGGTTCTCCCTAATCAAAAATGGTATATATATTCTTTTATTAGAGACACCACATCATGGTGGTTCAAGTGATCTTCATGTACTCATTATTTTTGAGGATCTAATGTCCATAATTCGTTTGTTCCACCTCCCCTTTAATAATGAAATTGGAGTTCAAAAGGGGTTGAAAAATTAATGGGTCATCTTTTCCTTCAAGATTTCTTTTAATATACTATTCATGTGACTCCATCCGGAGATACTTTCCTTTATACTATAGGGTAACCTAATAATGATGTGATGAAACAATAATATCTAATAAAAAGAGAGTTATCAAGTATTTTAATTTTAAGAAAGTAAAAAATTAATACATGAAAATAATTATGATCTTTATTTAATTGATTAAATTCTAGGTCTTTTCACCATGAAAATGATCTAGAATACTATAAAATGGTTTAAATAGAAGATATGCTTTAAGATGTTACACAACTTCTAATAGCTTTTCCTCAAAAGTGGGGAAAATATTTTCTTCTTATTTTTGAATTATTTCTTACATTTCCACATTGGCATGAAATTCTAGAAATAACCTTGAAGTCTCTCTAATTTCCCCACTAATAACTAGCTGGTATGGACCATCAGGTTCTTCCTTAATGTCCTTGATAAGTTTTTTAAATATCTATTACTCATAAATAGAATTTTAAAATGACAAAACCTATATAACTAAAATTTTAACTCATTCATTTATTTTGTATTGTGGGTCATCCAAAATGAAAGATATTTTTTATAATTTCTTCAAATGTGAAATAAAGATAAAAAGTATTTAAAAATATTGTGAAAAATTAGTAAAATATAATTGATCAATGTCATAAATGGACCATCAAATTTATAGTTTTTTTAATAAAATATAATGTATCATATTGTATGACCTTAGATCATATCTCAAGGAGTTTCACTGTTACTAATAAAAAAAATAAAAAAAAACAATCACACACACAATTGAAATTTTGTTTTGAAATTAAATAAAAAAATGAAATGAAATAGAATAAATCATGAAAATGATATAAAGTTTTCCAATCCTTTGAAACTACTGTCCAAATTCAATCATTTTTAATATGTGAAAATTTCACTGTTAGATCAATCAATAGAAAAATCACATGACACTTCTTTAACCCCAACTTGATTATAAAAATACACTACCCCAAAATGGGGTTTTATCTGTTCTAAAACAGGCCTTTATCAGTGCTTAAAATTGTTGTTAATTGGGCTGCCATTAAAGGGGTGTACCCTTCATCAGCACTAAAAAAAGTGATGATATTGGACCCCTTTATCAGTGCTATTAAAAGTGCTGATAAACTCCCCATTTATCAGCACTTCAACTGGTGCTGATAAAGGCTTCCCTGTCTGGGCTTGCTTTTTATATAACATCACATCCAGCAACCAATAAAAAAATAAACAGCCAACCAAAATAATCAAACCAGCAGAAATAACCTGCACTAACTAACAAAAACCTGGTCAAAAAATAACCACTCATAGTATATATATATATATATATACATAAAAGAACCACATACATGATGTGAATGATGAAAAAATAAGAAACACACAAAAATGTTTGGAAAAGAATGCTTTATACATTTAATTTAAATCATGAAAACAAAAATATTCACTCAAGCTATATACTAAAAAACAATTCTATATACATTTTGAACTATGTTTTATAAAATTACATATACAAATATCAAACAAAAAATTAAAAGCATTAATGTTTTCTCTTTTGACGTTGGTGTTACCCTCTAAAAAATGCACTATAATGGTAATAGTCAACTAAAAAATCATACCAACTCATGAAAAAGGTTCCACCTATAGAAGAAAACAAATATAATGTCAGTAATACTATAAAGAAATACATTAAACATTAATATGAAGAATATATTAAAAAATGTCAATTTTTAATAAAAAGACACATTTGGAGTCATATAGGTGACTTTGTGCATCAGATTGAGGTGAAGATGATTCATACACATCACAAATAACTGATGGATAATTTTCCAAAAATATCAAAACAATTCAAATGCATTTCCATAGTTTCAGTGTGTCAGTTGTTTTTTTTACTAAAATGTCATTTCAAACTGAAAACATGAAATTTGAGTCATACTAGTCTCAGCATGTGTCGGTTGGATGTTATACTACTTTATAAACATCACAAATGACTTATGAATATCTTTCCATAATTTGGATGACTATCAGAGTGAGTTTTATTTGTTTTCAGGGAGTGACACATTTTTAGTTATAATGATAATTTTAAACTGATAGCGGAAACTTTAAGTCATCCCCGTCACATTGTCTATTTCATTGAGGTGTGGTTGATTTATGCATGTCACAACTCACTCATGGATCATTTTCCTAAAATATCAGAACAATATAAATGATTTTTCTCGGTTTTCAGTATGCTAGTTGTGTTTTTTTAATTGAATTAATGGGGATTTTAAATAATAACACACAGTTAGAATCATATCAGTGACACCATGCATCAAATTAAGGTGAGTTTGGGACATAAACATCTCAAATTAGAGAAGGATCATTTTCCTAAAGTATCAGAACAATAGAAATGAATTTCCTTAGTTTTCAGTATGTTAGTTGTGTTTTTTTTACTAAAATGTCATTTCAAACCAAAAAAATGAAATTTAAGTCATACCAGTCGCATCATGCTTAATTTTGAAATGTGAATGCTTCATAAATGTCACAAAGGACTTAGAAATCACATTCCTTAATTTGGAAGACAATGAGAGCATTTTTCATAGTTTTTAGTGAGTGACATGATTGGAGCTAAAATGTCAATTTTAAACTGATAGTGGAAACTTTTAGTCACACCAATTACACCATTCATCATATTGAGTTGGGGCTGATTCTTACACATCACAATTGACTCATGGATCGTTTTCCAAAAGTATCAAAACAATATGAAAGGCTTTTCTCAGTTTTCAGTTTTTTAATTTTGTTTTTTTACTTAATTATTGTCAATTTTAAATAACAAGATACATTTGGTGTCACACTAGTGACTTTGTGCATTGGATACAGGTTCGGTTGATTCCTATATGTTAAAAATGACGGATATATTGTTTTCTAAAAGTATCAAAATCGTCAGAAGGAATTTTCTTGGTTTTCGTTAGATCATTTTTGTTTTTTTACTAAAATGTCATTTCAAACCGAAAACATGCAATTCGAGTCATACCTATCACATCATGCATTGGTTTGATGTGATCCAAATTCATACACATCACAGACGACCTAAAAATATCTTTCTTTAATTTTCAGGACAATTGGAGAGTGTTTTATTTTTTTTCAGTGAGTGAGACATTTTGAACTAAAATGACTATTTTAAACTGATAGTAGACACTTTTAGTCACACCAGTCACACCATGCGTTGGATTGAGATGGGGTTGATTCATACACATCACAACTGACTCATGGATCATTTTCTTAAAGTATCAAAACAATCCAAATTTGTTTTCTTGGTTTTCATTATGTCATTTATGTTTTTTACTTGAATTAATTTCAATTTTAAATAATAGGACACATTTGGAGTCATATCAGTGACAACGTGCATTGGATTGAGGTGCAGTTGATTCCTACATGTCACAAATGACTGATAGATCATTCTCCTCAAGTATAAAAATAGTTAGAGTTCATTTCCTTGGTTCTCAGTATGTTGGTTGTGTATTCTCACCAAAATTTCATTTCAAATCAAAAACATGAAATTTGAGTCATAACGGTCGCATCATGCATCAGTTTGATGTGAGACTGCTTCATACACATTAATAATGAATTAATAATCTATTTCCTTAATTAGAAATACAATTGGAGCATGTTTTCATTTTTTTCATTGAGTGACGCGTTTTGAACTAAAATGTCAACTTTAAACTGATAGCGGACACTTTTAGTCACATCGGTCACACCACTCGTCAGATTGTGGTGGTGTTAATTCCTACATCTCACAACTGACTCATGGATCATTTTACTAAAGTATAAAAAAAATTAATACATTTTATCAGTTTTTAGTATGTCAGTTATGTTTCTTTTACTTCAATTAATCTAAATTTTAAATAACAAGACACATTTGGAGTCATACCGTTGACATCATGCATCGGATTGAGGTGAGGTTGATTTCAAAACGTTACAAATGAATGATGTGTAATTTTCTTAAAGTATCAAAATAATCGGAATGAAATTCCTCAATTTTTTGAATATCAGTTGTGTTTTTCATGAAAATGTCATTTTAAATAGAAAACATACAATTTAAGTCAAACCGGTCACATCATGTGTCAGTTTTCATGAGAATGCTTCATAAAAGTCAAAAATGACTTAAAAATTAATTTCTTTAATGTGGAATACAATCAAAGCTTGATTTATTCTTTTTAGTGAGTGGCACGTTTTGAACTGAAATTTCAACTTAAAACTAATAGCGGATACTTTTAGTCGCACTGTCACACCATTCATCATATTGAGGTGGGGATTATTTCCACACATCAAAACAGACATATGTATCATTTTCCTAAAGTATCAAAACAATATGAAGGAGTTTTATTAGTTTTGAGTATTCCAGTTCTGTGTTTTTACTTGAATTAATGACAATTTTAAATAATAAGACACATTTGGAGTCATACTGATGACACTGTGCATCTTATTGAGACGAGGCTGATTTTTACAAGTAAAAAATTACTAATAGATAATTTTCCTAAAGTATCAAAACAATAGTAATTAATTTACTTGGTTTTTAGTATTTCAGTTGAGTTTTTTCACTAAAATGTCATTTGAAACTAAAAACATGCAATTTGAGTCATATCGGTCGCATCGTGCGTTTTTTTGACATGATAATACTTCATACAAATCACAAAGGACTTACGAATCACTGTCCCTAATTTAGAAGATAATCAGAGTGTGTTTTATTTTTTTAGTGAGTAACACATTTTGAACTAAAATATCTATTTTAAACTAATACCAGACACTTTTAGTCTCACTAGTCACACCATTCATCAGATTGAAGTGGGGTTGATTCCAACATGTCACAACTGACCCATATATCATTTTCCTAAGGAATAAAAACAATATTAATGCATTTGATCGGTTTTCAGTATGTCAGTTCTGTTTTTTTACATGAATTAATGTCACTTTTAACTAACAAGACACATTTGGAGTCATACTGGTTACACTGTGCATCATATTGAGGTTTGGTTGATTCCAACACCTCACAAATGACAGATAGATCATTTTCCTAAACATTAAAAATAATTAGAATGCACTTCCTTGGTTTTTAGTATGTCAATTGAGTTTTTTCACTAAATGAATTTCATATTGATTGGTTTCCTAAAAGAAATTGGTGGTTCTCATTTACAGGGTATGTGTGTTGTTGATATACTACAAAAAATAATATGTATCTAGAAGTGGTTTCCCCATCCCTTGAGTTTTTTGTGACATCTTGTGACATAATGGTTGACATGGAATAACATCCTCCTTCCACAGCTTAACTTTATTCGAACTAGTGAAGAACAAACTGCCATACATTCAGGAACTTTGAATGAATATATGATAGTTGGTTCTTCACCGGGTTGACTAAAAAGGGGAACTACCAATGTTGAAGATTGAATCGATGTTTTTTGAGAAATCCCTTCTTGTTGTTGAAAACAAGAAGAGTGGAGTAAAATCAAGTTCTCGTTATGCCTCAAGATGTCATATCAAACTCATCGGATGGGGATAACCCTTATAGATACTCATTATCTTTTGTGATCAATCAACAACACACATACACTATAAATGAGTAACACAATTTTCTTTTAAAAACCAATTAACATGCAATTCATTTAGTGTGCAAACAACGACCACCAACGGGCATGATTTTCAGTAGGGGGTTTAGCCCATACAAATCACAAAATTTCATTAAAACAAAGAGAAAGATAAGTCATACAAGATTATTGAAGTCAATATTATGTGATATGTTTACCATCTTCATTCTATCTTTGTAAAATCTTCTATCAGGTATGTTTCCCATTAATTTTTAAGCATATCGATATCATCTTGTAAATATGACTGTTTTCAGATCTCATGGTAGTACTGAAAAAATATTAATTCACAAAAGATTAATAATTATTTCGAATTAAATGGAAATTATCTTCGATAATACCTCTTCAGGGAGGATGGTTTATTCATGGAATATGATATATTTTTTAAATTTACAAACATAATAACTACAGTCTTTACAATTTATTTGGTCCAAAAACTAATGAAACATTGAGAAAAATAAGTAATTTTTTAATATTCTTTTGGCGATTTAAATCTTATTATATATACCATGATTTTCATCGATTCATAGTACTTTTCAAATTTCTTTTCCTTTTCTTGTGCCTTCATTCCATGATGTATACAATATCCATGCACTGACCTATCATAATAGAATCCTCATTAAACGATAATATAAATTATATAACTCTATGTTTAGTTATAAAATGATGGATGTAGTGTATTAAAAATTGACAAACACCATCATTTGTGGTCAGTTTTTTGGATATCCATGAATTGAATCCATAAAAAAATCTTTAGAGTATCTAAATTGACCGCAATTGGCATCCAATGCTGCCTAAGAACACAAAAATATAAGTAATGAATGAAATTAAAATATATTTTATATAATGAAATTGTGGAGTTTTACCCCTTCATCGTTGGTATTAATAAGATTTTGTCATCCATATTTTTGTTGTCAAATGATTTTAGTAGTCCTACAACTATTTCATCATGCTTCATGGAAGTTATGTCTTTTTGTTCTATAGAGGTGATGTGATGACTAATGAGTCCAAAAAAACATGGGGAAATTCCTTCAATTGTTTTTCATATATACGCCTGTGAAAAATATGAAATGCATTTAGTCATAATTATCATAGTATATCATATTTTGTAAAATCATATCATGAAAATATACCTCAGGTAAACATTTACAATTGAGATGCCAAACCAATCATAGTTGATGATTTCAGTTGCACTCTCAACACCAATGAAGTATGGATCTTTCCCTCTATAAATATTTTCTTCAAATTCAATTGTGTGATTACCACTATCATTCAACTTCATATCCATATGAGAATTCAATGGTAATAAATGTGGATATAGATTAGGGGTTAAGGAACTTTGGGTAGATCATTTTGATGAATTGGTTGATCCTTGAGATGGTTTAGAACCATTATTTCATTTCAACCCCTTCCCTTTGTCCATCTGTAATAATTGCATTAGTTTAGACCATTTTCCATTAAATGATTAAGGTTTATATTAAAAAATTAAATTGTAAATGAATACCTCATTGTTGCCATGTTTTTTTAAAATATGTGTTGGCCATGAGATGAATGTTCCAAGAGCTTGTTATATTGAATAAATATCTATATCATCAATTGTAATAGGTAGCTGAATTCTCAGCTATATGGCTACAATAATTGAAACTCTCACATGATCTGTTAGAAGTTGTATGTTGTGTAGCATGTCATTTTGGGCATTGAACATTGTAACCCTCACTACAAGGTGATGGGTGGGTATTTATAGATATAAATCCCAATCATTTTCACCATGTAGAATATCGTCAAAGGAAAGTTATCATTGTCTAGTGTCTACATGAATAACATTTCATAGAAACAATTATTATAAAATTGACTACCTCAGTTAAGAATCGTTTTTAGGAAAATCGATGACCTCAAAACTGGGGGGTGGGGAGGGATCTTCACGTGCGGGTTGTTCTATAGTTGTTTCATCTCTTTGTCTCCCCACAAAAATCTTGTTATCATCTATCTCTAGTATTTTAATTATTCTTGAAACATAGCAAATATTCCTCTCATATTTTTCATTTTCGCATTTTGATCTTCCACTTGTTTATTTCTCAAAATATGTTCGAGGTGTCACCCCAGAACCTGCACCTCTGACACGACTATACATTTATGGCTACTTAAGGCCACTGAAATTATATTTATCTATGGTGAGGGTGTTTTTGATTCTGTTGAATATATTAGATAGAAAATATAGGAAAATAAGTAATCATTTTTATTTAATATAAATTTAAATCAAAAGAAATTTTTATTTTGTCATACTTACATATGATTCCAACCCTTTTTGTGTGTTGTCCACTATTAAATTTCCATCATTAGTTACACGAACCTCCTTCCATAGCACATTGAGTGGGGTGGAAGTGGCTATGAATTTTGAATCTTCAAGCTGAATATAAAAAAACACAGTTATTTTGTTGTTTTATGTCACATAAAATTATTATAGTAGATTTAAAATATTTACCAATTTTTATTTCAAGTGATGTGAATCCCATCCTTACTTTATGATAGAGATACACTAGTTTTGATGCCCATTTTTTCTTTTCAGCACTCAATTGTCATTTCTTAAATAAAACACTATCAATCAAAGTGAACAATACACGTATCATTAGACAACGTATTACCGGACACAATGTACCTGAAAAGACTACATCACATGATGGCCAGTAAATGCATCCCATGATGCTTGGGTTATCAAGTGGGAATAAATAAGAGGTGGGTGCAGTTTTATTTTTACTTTATCATATTTGAGATGATATTTCATTAAAAAAATTTGAAAACCCATGTGAATCCTTCTAGAAACCCTTAAGACATAGTCTCTATGTGATTGATATGATATAAATTCACTTTGAAAGAGATGGTAAAGTGTAAGTCATTTTATCATTATTTAATTTTTATTAAATTAAAAAATTATATCATAATGTTATCGTAATATCTCCCCGCATAATTTTCCTAATCTTAGCCATGACATGGTGCCATGAATTTACATCAATCTCCATGTGTTGTTGAGTGATGATTACGACGTAACTAAAAAATGTGGACTTGTTGGGGATAACATGATGGCCCTGCTTATTCCATCCATTCTCGTACTTGATGACATTCTCTTTAGCCTTACTTATTTTTTCTAATACATTCAAACTATGATGCTCCTATTTTTTCTACGTCACTAGTGTTTTGTCACTTTTAATTTCCTTAGATCCACCATCATCAATATGTTCATCTGGATCTGGAGGGATAACATCATCATGTGCAGTTGGTGGTTGTACCTCTACACTGGGAGAAACAACATGTTGTGAAACCGATAGTTCTTCTGCACTACGAGTAGTAGTAGGTTGAGAAACCTATTTTTACTGGGGATTGGGAGAATCGTCATGTGAAAAATTAGTTATTTGAAAAATTGGTTTATCATTTAAATAATTAACATAAAAGTAGCAATGAACACATATTAACCTAAGTCAACAGGTTGAGAAACCTATTGTTCTTCTACATTGTATGTAGCAGATGGTTGAGAAAACTATTGTGTCCTGGGATTGGGAGTGTCATTACAAGTAGAATTCATTGTCTGGACAAGTGGTTTAATATATAATTTAGATAACATAAAAGAAACAATGAACAAATATTAACATAAAATAAAATGATATATATTTTAGAAAAATATAACCTAATTATTGAACACTCTTTTTATGGTTGAAGGGATTTGAACCCTATATCAACTATCTAAATTCCTTCATTGTGGTCTCCTGTAACATAAAAAATACCGTCTACACTGGGACCACTAAAAAATTATTGTGACGTACCAATGAAAGGGTCATCCTCCATTGAGTTTTTTTCTGACTCTTCAGTGGTTTTGGTCGATAACAGAACAATTGACCAGTTATGGTTTGTATGATATGGAACATAAAATACATGAATTTCATGTCATTACATTATAAATAGTTTATATTTGTACCCTTCCTTACTGAAATCAACATTCAAAACTTTTAACTCATCTATTTTAGCAACACTTTTGTTATCAACCCACTTGAATTAAAAAAGCAGCACTCAGAATGTATTATAATCCAGCTCCCAAATTTTTTTCATCATTCCAAAATATGACCTATTCACAAAAATTGGATTTCAATCTTTATCACTTGAAACATGCAACGCTTCAACCACAAGTGTAACTCCACTATTCATTCTGGTATTGTCTTCATTGTGTTCCTTTGTAAAGAATGTATAACATTTAATTATATATGAATTGTGTGATATTATTTACACACTTGGTCCTCTAACAAGCCATCAAATTCATTATGAAATTGAGCCTAGATTTTCATTTTACTCATTGAATATATATTCCTGAAATCATCCTCTAAACTGTTGATTATGTTTATTTGATATCCATTTTTCATCCATTGATTGATTAAAATGACTAAAAATTTATTTGTGGGTTTCAACATATGGGTTAATGTCTAAACTGTTATGAAAAACGTAAAGGTGGGCCTGCTCCTGACTTTTAATATTGATTGTGAAGACCTCCTTTCAAGAAATTCCTTCACCCGCAAGTTTCCTAGTCTGATGATATTATGATAGATCAATTATTTGCACATCAGACATGTATTTGGTACATAATTCAACATCTTCATCAACAAAATATCTCTCTATAATACAACTCTCTGTCCGGATTCAATTTTTGACATACACATTCAAAATCATCATATACCATTCAATGGGGTACATCCATCTAAAGTGTGCAGAACCACATAGCAGAATCCCTTACACCAAGTGAACCATCAAAGGAACCATCATATAAAGTAGTGTCAGTGGGAAAAATATCTCCGATTCACATAATATGACATCAATTTCTCTTTCAAAAGTCGGAAATTTCTCCAAGTCTTTTACTTTTCTACATATATCTTTAAAGAAGAAACATGTCTTCATTAATGTATGATGGACATTCTTGCGAAAAATGAAATGTAAACCTATAGGAATAATATATTGCATCAAAACATGTCCTTCATGTGAGTTCAGACATTTTAAATTTAAATTGTGCAATTGAATGATGTTCTTGATATTCTATGAATACCCCTATGGAACATTTATGCCATTCAAAAAAATGAAAAACCAATATCTCTCTTACCTGGAAAGAGTGTAAACAGCATGTGGAAGAAATTTTCGTTTATCACCCTTCACTAGTGGAAACTCTTCTTATATTCTCATGTCAACCATGTCCAACCTAGACTTAATTCCATCCGTTTTTTACTAAGTGCATTTAGCAACGTGTCTATGACACTATCACATACATTTTTTTTCAACATGTGCAACATCAATAAACTGTCTGACCTACAGACAATTCTATTATATTAATTCAAAAAAATGATTTTTTTCAATCAGTTTTTGTATGGTTATTAGAAAATGGTTTATCAAAAGTAGTGTCCGCATATTTAACTTTCTATAACAGTTGATCACCTGTTAGTGGAGACGGTGGTGTACGTTCTTTTTAACTTCCATAAAATTATGTTGTCTATAATCGGTACTTGTGTCATCAGGGTAAAAATCTATGATGTCCTAGAAATATAGATTTTGATGAATGTTTCAACCTAATTGATTGTATCCTTGTTCGAAAATAGGACACCAAAGAGTTCCTTTAATTCTATATCCTGGCAAATTTCCATAAGCAGGAAAGTCATTTAGCATCCCGTATAACATGGATCTCAACATGAAATCATCATTTCTATAAGCATCATACATTGTAACACCTAAATCCCGCATTCAAATCCTCGATCAATGGAGCCAAATAAACATCAATATCATTACCCAATTGATTTGGTCCTGATATAAGCATAGATTTGATGATGTGTTTTCATTTCATGCATAACCACGGTGTCAAGTTTTAATTTACCAACATAATCGGCCATGTAATGTAAGTGTTTCATTGAAAACCAAAAGGATTCACTCCATCTATAGATAACACAGGGAGAAGGTTTCACAACTCGTTTCCAAATTCAGGATACTCTTGATCAATTCTCTTCCACAGAGGAGAGTTTTCTGGATGCCATAGTTTTTCATCTTTATTTCTTCTTTATGTGTGCCACGCCAATTGCTCTGCAGTCTCCTCACTTCCCAATAGTCTCCAAAACCTTGTAATGATAGTAAAGTACAATGAAACTTTCATAGGTAAAACTATTGTCACTCCATCCATTTCCTGATTTCAAATTGTATAGCTTTAGTACGACTGACAATGTTTTATATTTAGTGCTACCATTATAATATGGTGTCTTTACACAACTCTTTAATTTCTCAAACAATTTTTGGAAATCAATAAGTTCATCTTAAACTTTCCTTGTCATTTCCTTAATACGATATTCATCATCATGAACATCTTTAATCATGTCCTCGATACGGTCTTCTTCAGTGTCCACAATTGTAATCATATCAAATTATCCATAAAACACAGTGTTATCCCAGTAACTAGCTATATTCTCTTTTTTCTCGAGTTTATTCAATCATTTATATATTTGATCTATTCCATGATAGATCAAGTGTTCTTCCAACTCCTCTGGACTAAATTTCCTTGAACAACAACAACATAAACACATACAAAGGATTTGAGAAGGAGCACATGCATGATCTTTGGAAAACATAATGAACACTTTTACTAAATCCTCATACTCTTTTTTATACGATTGACATCTAGATTTTATTTATTCATATCCATCCTATTTTATTTGGTGATATTAATATTTAACAAAATAATTTCACAAAAGGTTGATATAAAAATTAACCAAGGCTAAAAAAGTTAATGACTTTAAATCTCCTTTGAAAATTATTTATAAAATCACAATTGAAATCCCATTAAAACCCATCCATTCATACCAATTCCTCGTTAAAATAACAAACCCTATTTAAAATAAACCAATTAGTTCCAAACATCCTTTCTAAAAACCCCAATTGTTTTTTTAATCCATTTTAAAGCAATTTAAAACCAAAAAATGGTATGTTGAACACATATAATTTTTTAAGAAACATTTCAAAACACTTGAATAATTTTAAACGTAAACCCCTAACAAAATCACTAAAGGTCATTTTCACTTCCCTATATCTATAAAATTATTATCATTTAAGGTTGAACGCCTTTTATGTCTCGTGACTCCCCAAATCTAGCTCTTATTACTAGTTTTTAGTGTTCCTCCCATTAACCTTATGAACTGGCCAACCCATCACTGGTGGGTCAACTCATTTTTTGATTTTCTGACACACTAATTAGCTAATAAAAACCATATTAACATTTAAATTTATGATTAGATATTAACACCATCACAATCACCAATGAAAATAGCAACTTGCTAACTTATTCACATGTATTATTATGAGTAAAGATTAACACAATAACACTTACCCTTTTTGAACCTATAGACTTACTAACCTATTCACATTACATTTAAATATCATGATATATAATCTATTACCTATTTCATTGGTGGGAAATATAGGTACTACCCATCTCATAATACATATATTTGTCTGCAACTTGAAAATGAAACATTCATTATCTCATGAAGAACCCATATCTACTAGATAAAATAAACTCACAATGAATATGTGAACCATGAGATCAAGTAATAATATAATAGTAAATAAAACTAATATTATTAGTTACACTAATAAAACAAGTATAAGGGGGATTTAATCAATATAATAATTTAATCCTCTATATAGAACCACTGATCAGGGAACAAAATATCATGGGATGTAACCTACGTACTAGTGTGTGATGATCCAAAATGGCACAATAACTATGTAGACCAATATCTGATATATTTTTCATCCAACAATAACATAATCCACCCAATTAAACCATAATTTACTCACTATAATGGAACCGCCCCAATATCCTTGTCTTAAACACAACTAGGTAGGCCATAGAAGTGTGTGTACCAACTAGGGTAGCATGAATCAAGACCTCCCACCTAGACACCCAAGTTACCACAAACAAATAACCATGGAGGTGAGATATAAATCAAGATAATTGATAAAACATTTCTTGCACCTCACCTCCAACACCATCATATATAACATCCCCTTTTCACATCATGCATCTATTATATAAATAATCAATAACCCATATTGGTGAAACAAGTATAGGGGAATCCATTGAAGATCACATGAGAAATAAACCATTTACTTTTAAAATTGGGTCTTCACATGAAATCCAACTTATTATATAGAGTCTCACTCCCCATCATTAATGTCTCGTCATATCAATGATTTTGGAAGCACTTGAAAAAATCTCATTTTCTTTAAAAAATATTCTCCAAGAACGTGAAAAATTCCTTTGAAACACCAAGAATGTAATAAGACCTAAATTTACTATAAAAAATTTAAATGGCCCTATTAACCTTTTCAAATAATATTTTTATGACAATTAATAAAATTTGAAAATAGTACATGAAATTATTTTGAAAAACCCCTTATGCCAATCCTATAATTTCAAAAAAATCATAATTTCACCCAAGAACCCATAAATTAATATACATTAATTGCAAATAAATTTATAAAGTATACACATTCAATGAATTATAAAATAGAGGAAGAGAAAAGAAACACCTACTTTAAAATGAATGGTAACTAATATGCAACATATCACCTTACAGGGAACACACTAAAAACCTAAAGCCGTAAATCCTGATGAAAAAATGAAATTCACTTCCTAGGAGAAGTAAAAACCTATGGGAAATGACAATGAGAAGAGGTATAGGGGAGAAAAAGGATAAAGAGTGGTAAGAATGCTTGAAATGGAAAAATAATTGTTTTCTTAAATAATTCAAAAATAATCACATAACATGAACTTAAGAAATCGTATAATATTATTACTCTAATTTTCCAAAATAAATCACCTCATAATAACATATAAATTGTGACTAAAATATCACTAAATGGAAAAAAAATACTATGAATATAAATATAAGTGAAAATACAAACATTTTCACAACAGATTTTTGAAACATTGATATGAAAATTATATTTAAATTTTTTTGATAGGAAATATATTACTATTGAAAAAAATTATTATAAATGGATGGTTCCTTGAGTTATTTCATTGGGTCTAGTGATGTGAGCATTTATGGGAGTTGTTGGAAATGATTGTGAGTGTCACTATTCAGATGACAATGATATGTTTTCATTCTTATGTTTTGGTAGTGATGGAATTTCTTGGTGCACATTAGGAGGGGTATGTAGGTGAACCTAACCCATATGTAGAGGTGGTCGGTTTTCTGTGTGTGAATAAGTGGCTATGTTGTACAGGTAAATGATAGATACTCATGTAAGGGTATCAATTAGACGAGATCAAGGATGAATCAATGATTTCAACCTATAGAGCGGGGCTTGGGTTATTAGTGGAAATTGGTGATGGGAGCTAGTATGGTTTGTCACTTAGTTTATCGGTGGAATCATGTGACAAATCATAATTAAGTTTTATTTATATATCTACACTTGGAAAAGTAAGAAAACATGGTATTATTTAGAAATAATTTGAGAAACATATACTATAAATTACAGATTAGATTGAAAAGGTATTGAGTAGGAAAACGGTAGAATCACCAAGGTCTTCCTAAGCCACTTCATGAAATGTATAAACTCCACATGACATGATAACTCTTACACATTCCCCTCAGAGTGTGTCCATTATTACCATTACATGAAAAACTGTTATATATAAATGGAATTATCTATATTCTCATTAAAAAGGTCATGAATATTGACATTCCATCTCCCATAATGTGATCAACTAGTCACCTTCAAAACATATTAGATCTTAATTCTCATGGGTATCTCTACATGGTGTGAGTTATTCCTCATGAAAGCAACCTTATAATAATGTATATTTATCATAATGAAGCAGGGTGTAAGGATTTTACTTATATCCTATATATATAATTTCTATAATTTCTTCCCAAAACCATCCAAAACTCCATCAGCCTTCTCTATGACATCATATTTTCTTTTGGAAGTTCCTTACACATCGGTACATGTGACCCTCATATATCACTAGTAGGTTCTCCATAGTTTTCTATTTCATTTAAAATGTGTTATGAATAATTTTATATATACATGGATTTTTATGAATTGTTCATTTTATAAGAACTCTACTCATGGTGTAACACTTTTACTCATCCAATGGAATTTTCTGCAACTTCTGAAATTTATCAAATGAACTCCATCCAACTCAACTACATTATCAAAATTCTAAAATTATTCTTTTGAACATATTCATCACCTATTATAGAATAACATCCAAAAAATATCAAATACTTCTTTTATAATAACTTGAATTACAACCATATATCATCCTCGACATATACTTCGAGAACAATATCCAATATCCAATCATGTGTTGATAATAAATCCTACCCCAATAATCAACATATATTGAAAACAAATTTATCACTATCCATGATTACAAAACATAGTTTAATTACATTTTTTCCAATAAATCCATCACCAATATGTTACCCATAAATCCAATACAAACCAATATCCAATAAATCCAATATTAACACATTTCCAATAAATTCAATACCAACACCATTTATCAATTAAATCCCAAAAATCCCTCCCTATTAATTATTTGGCACCACTATCATGAATCCAAAACATCATCACATCATGCTTCCTACTCCACATTTAAGGGACCAATAGATTCAATGATTAACCCTGATTAATACCATCCATTTTAAAAAGCAAATCCAAAGAAAATAGTCATCATCAAAGAAAAAATATAGAGTCTTCGATAAATCCAGGAAGGGCACTTCTGAGACCCCAATTTTGAGGAAGAAGGTATCTCACTAGATTAAAATGGAACTAAAATATCTACCTTATCAGTCCCATATTTACCACACCTGTTATCTTAAATTTTTTTTATGGCCTCAAAAGTTTAAGTACCCACATGGGAAATACTAATTGACCTCAGTGCTAAGGAATTAAGGGTTCAATGTTGGGAATTTAATATTTTAACAAATCAAGCCACTCCATGTAATAAATTATTTCGGGTTTTGATATACCACCATACCCACTAGAAATGACTTCCATACCCCGAAGGAAGATGAAAATCCTATCAATATGCATATAATTCATAAATTTTTCAACATCCCTCTAACCCATGGGATATTCATCCTCCGAGGGTATAGACACTTGGGAAGATGGCTGAGTAGCATGTGTAATGAGGGTGAAAGTAGTATTTTTAGGGGATAAACCCCAAATCTCAAACCCCTTATTATGTTTTTTATAAATTATGTTCTTCTATAGTGTAATACCATTTTATAACCTAAACAAATATTTTGAAATCCCCTAAAACTCTCTAGACTCAGCTATAAGAGGAACCTTAACAATGGATACTGTCTTTTCCAATTGGTCATTTCGGTCAGAGTAGATCCAGGTATCATCATAGTACTTCAAAATACTGGTAGTGTTATATACTGGAATATGATCAATCTAAGAGCATGTGTCTTCCCAAGTGAACATCATGAAAATTTTATGTGTTTCAATCTGATTCTTTTCTAAATAATAACTATTAATCTACATAGGGGACATATTTTGGATGTAATGGAACTAACACGAAAATAAAAAAGCTAAATACCCTTCACAAATCATCTCTCTATAGATTCTAGAAACCAAAACACCCCCCCCCCATGAAATGAGTTATACCAATATAGTTTTATTTAAATATATAGATTTTTCTATGGTAACATTAGGAGAAGAATAAGGGGTGTACAAAAAATAGCGATGGTAATTGTAATGGACCATCACTTCCTATGCTCCGAAGGGAAATGAGTTCACCCCACTTATACATTATAACTATGTCTAGAATTGAGGATATAAGATTAATTTGTTGTTGATGAACTCAAACCCCCTACATGGTATACAATCCAGCCCCAAATAATATAAAATGGGCCCATGAACAGGTAGGGTTAATTTCCCATCTTATACATCCTATAAAATTAAATTCCATCGCTAGTATAAGGACTACAAAACTATTGTACCTTTTACGGGAGAGGTGCGGTAGAGGAGAGCCACTAGTGGAGGAGTAGGTGGTGTAGCTTGGTTCGCAGTGGAGGAGTGTCGCACGACAAAGCTCAGTTCGCAGCGGTGGAGGAGTTGGCGGCTGAGGAGGAGGGGGAGGTAGGAGAGGGGAGAGGAGAGGAGGTGGTAGCGGTGATGGAAGTGGAGATAGTGGCAGTGGAGGAGTCGGTAGTCCTGGAAGAGGAGGAGGGAGGAGAGGAGGGAGGAGAGGGGGAAGGAGAGGAAGCATCGATGGTGGTAGTGGAGACAACGACGGTGACAGTAGTGGCCGCAGGGATCAGCTTCTACGAGATCATGAGGGTGTGAGGAAGGTGGAGAAATTTAGGTGTATTTTACAAAACCATGGGACACTTTTAGCAGCAGTAGATAAAAAGCAATTATAAAAGTATGTTTTATCAGTGCTAAAATTGAAATCCTTGATAGGACATGCCTTTATCAGTTCTTTTTTAGCACTGATAAGGGCCCATATTTATCAGTGATAAAAAATCACTGATAAATTTATTTTTTATCAGTGCTACAATTGAAAGCACTGATAAAAAAAGCCTTTATTAGATCTTTTTTAGCACTGATAAAGGTCTATCATTATCAGCACTAAGAAAGTACTGATAAATGGATGTTTTATCAGCGCTTTTTAATTAGCACTAATAAAACATACCATTTATCCATAATTACAACATTATTACCAATATATTTAATACATTTATAATTTTATAAATATATATAATTTATTTATTTATTATAATTTAATAATTTAAATTATAATTAAATAATTAAATATATATATTTATGGTGTTTGTGTATAAATTATAATTAAATATATATATATATATATATATATATATATAATTTTATAATTTAAATTATAATAATATATATATAAATATAAATTGATATTTTATTTTTATTTTTATATTCATAAGTATTGAAATATATATATATATATGTATGTGTATTTTTATATATTCAATAAAGACATATATTTATAAATAAATATATTCAAAAGTTATTCATATATATATATATATATATATTTATATATTTATCATTTAAAAAAATATTTTGTAATTTTATAATTATTTAAACATATTTTTATTTAATTATTTATATATAATTATAATAATATATAATATATTTTAAAAGTAAATAATTATATATAACTAAATATTTATATTTTTAAATATAATAAATACATTTATTGTTTATTTAAATATATTTATCGTGATTTTAAGTTTTTATGAGAAGATAAAGCATCATATATATATATATGAAATGAATGACTACACCAAGTATATATAGTAATATTGTATATATGGTCAACATTAGGGTAAACAATGAAGATATATTCATGAGAATAACATACGCATCAATTGACACATTCATTTAGAAACATAAATTTATATATATATATATATAATAAGTATTTGTATATGTATATATATATTTAAAAATTATTTATATATAATATTATAAACATATAGTATAATAAATATATAATAAAGATATAACTAAAACTAATAAACATATTTAATGTAAATAAAACATAAATATAATAAACATATTAAAGAAGCATTTTTTATTTAATGCATACATATAGACATTATTTTTTTAATATAATTAAAATATATTTATATAAATTTATAATATGTTCTATTAAAAACTTTTATCAGCGCTATTATTAACACTGATAAAGTTTCCTTTTTATCAGCTCTTTTTGTTTTCACTGATAAAGGGGGGAGTTTATCATTGCTAATATTATTGCTGATAAAGGGTAGATTTATCATCACTTTTTTTAGCGCTGATAAAACTCGAGCGCTTCCCTTGCCCGCATTTGTGGTAGTGATAAATGAATAGAACACATATGTGTTTCAACACATATGTAACCTCTTATTTCCATAATCACAAACTACACTCCCATCTCAAAAACTCAACTCTTCTGTATTAAAAGTGTATTCGGAGAGGGACAACTAAGTTTCTAATCAATGGAAAAAATTCAAGAGATGAGTAATCTGAATAAAGGGTGACAATCCACCTTCTATTCACTCACATAATAAAATGACGGATCATGGAGACAAAGTGGGATCCTACCCATCCAATCATCATGATTCACCACATTCTAAATAATGAATAAGTAAATATAAAAAAATAAAAGATACAAAGAACTCATGAATCAAGTTTGCAACTCCTTGGAACCAGCCTTTATATTCCACTACGGGTGACATTACGACATGACATGGATTCACTGTAATAATTAAATTAGGTCTATGGGAGGGGTACAATTAAAGAAACAATCAGATATAGAGTATTGGAACCCATAACTCCCAAACTAACTACCATAGGTACACTAGGGTAAGAACCACTGAACTACCCCATATGGGGAAAATAGACTCACTATAAAACTACTTAAGAATAATAATATGAATATTAAGAATAATTTTATATTATCTACTCTCATCCAACATTGTTGATCCCCCTTTACAAAGCCTTATTCCTTCAATTAAAAGGATCTTCAACACCTTCCCCTCTTATTTATGGTGTGGAGAATGTGTAAAGGACTCCTTCATTGACGAATCCGCATGGAGAAAGATTCTATATTTATTTCTCAATTTTGGATTAACTATTCTAGATAATTTGATATTTTATCATCTTTTAACAACTATATCATTCTTTTCTTGATCCTCTCATTCTCAATTCACCATTGTATGTTGCGTGTAATGTTGAGTACCTGAATTGGATAGCATCCTCATTTTCAGATTTCATGTTCTTAACATGGAAATGTGATTTCATAGAAGTATTTAGCATGATCCTTTTAATAATTCTATATAACCACTTAATATTTGTCATGTCTTGGGGGCGATAAATATGCATGTATGGGGGTGTTAAAACCAAACCGGGTTGCTCAAGTAATAAGAATGTCAGGAATCATCATGGAATTGATTATAGTTTGGTTCATTATAAGGAAATTCTCACCTCAGTAGGATATTATCCCATTCATGTGTTGTAAATAATGACACTGATTTCTTAGGAAATGAGTCGCATGAATATAATGGACTAAACTCTCTTGCTTCACTGGACTGGTGCAAGGTTTGGAATTGTCTGCTTATCGAATGCTTTAATGGTTCAGGGTCTACAACATTGAAATAATAAGTTTTTTTAAAATTCTATTGTGTGATGGGGGACATGTGATTCCAGGAGGATAGATGGGTATGTTTTGGATTGCATGTATTGGTTTCCCAATATGGTGGTTTTTAGGGAACCTGTTATCCAACAAATATCTGGTAGACTTTACTGAACTAATGTTTTGTTGTGATGTTTGTGCATGAATAGATGGGTGTCAAGGTTTTATTAGACCTGTTGCACTGATAAGGTTTGAAAAAAACTACAATGTTTTGATGAGTCAATGATATAGACATGAGTCTAAGAGGTAGGTTACTAGGTGATGTGTTTCTTGCTTGGATCTGCTTTATGCTTAAGGTGATTGTAGAAACATGTTGGTTCTATAATTATATAGGAGAGTTTAGAAAGGTTTCATACTTGGAACATAGAAAGTGGTGCAGGAGTAAAGCAACATAGAGGATAATGGAATGGATAATCTTTAGTGTTTGTGTTCTCAATTCACTATTATAGAAGTGGCTTTCAAAATCACTAGATAAATCCTTTATTAATTCTAAATAATTATTGTTGTTCTAAGAACCATGAAAAGTGGGTCCCTTTTCTCAGTGCCAAAAAGGATTTGATAACGGGGGGCCTTTATCCGTTCTAAATGAAGTGTTGATAAAGGTGTTCCTTTATCAATTCTAGTTTAGCACTAATAAATGGTGTTATTTACCAGTTCTTATTTTATCACTAATAAATGTCATCATGTTCCAGTGTGCTATTAAAATTACATCACATAACAGTAGTATATGAACTTATACATAAAAAAGTCATAATTTAATTGAATGAAAAAATACATCTCAAATATAAGAAAAATAATAAATTATACACATTTAAAAAATTGTTTTTTACAATTATATTAGCAAGTCCTATCAAAATCATTCAACAACATCAATGGTTTTTTTGTCTTTGGCACCCAAACCCCACTCAATAAAGCTCGATCATGGTATCAGTTGCTGAAAAACCCACCCAAACTCAATCAAAAGAGTCCGAAAATATAAAAAAATATTTTGTTAGTAATATGATAAATAAATAAATTAAACATAAATATGATAAAATACGTTAATAAAATATCAATTTTAAATAAAATGATACACTATGAGTCATACCGATCATACCCTATATCATATTGACATATACATGATTAATACATGACACAAATGGCTTCTGAATCATTTTAATAAATAATCTAGAAAATATAAATGTTTTTTCTTCGTTTTTATTATGTTACATGAGTTTCTTTACTAAAATGTCAATTTAAATTCAAAACACACACTTTGAGTCATACTAGTCACATCATGCGTTGGTTTGATGTGAGACTATTTTATAAACATCGCAAATTACTTATGAGTCATTTTCCTAAAGTATCAGGACAATCCGATAGTGTTTTCTTGGGTTTCATTGAGTGAAACAAGTTTTGAAGAAAATTTTAAATTTTAAACATATAAGGGATTCTTTGAGTCATACCGGGAACACCATCTATCAGATTGAGGTTCGGCTAATTCATACACATCACAAATGACTTATGGATTTTTTTTAAAATTTTCAAAACAATAAAAATGTTGTTGAAAGTTTTTTATTATATGATGTGTCTTTTGAACTAAAATGTCAATTTTAAATAAAAGGACTCACTTGGAGTCATACCAAATACACCATGCATCGGATTGACATATGGTTGATTGCAGTATTTCAAAAATGACTTATGTATCATTTTCCTAAAATATAGAAACAATATGAATTTATTTTCTTGGTTTTAAGTGTGTCACGTATCATTTTTACTATAATGTCAATTTAGACTGGAATCACACACTTTGAGTCATACCAGTCACAACGTGTGTTAGTTTGATGTGACACAGATTCTTAAACATCACAAATGACTTATGAATCATTTTTATAAAGTATCAAGATAATATAAGCACTTTTTATTATTTTTCAACGAGTGAAAATTTTTTTGAACTAAATCATCAATTTTAAATTGATAACAGTCACTTTGAGTCCTACCGTATATACCAAGTATTGTATTGAAGTGTGTCTGAGTTCTACAATTAAAAAAAAATTTATGTGTTGTTTTACTAAGTATGAAAAAAATCTGAATGTGTTTCCTCTATTTTGAGTGTGTGACATGTTTTTTGAACAAAAATGTAATCTCTAAATAAAAGGACACATGTGGAGTCATATCGGTACCACAATGCATCATATTTATGTGTGGGTGATTCCTACATTTCACAAATGAATTAAGGATCATTTTAAAAAAAGTATAAAAAATATAAATTCATTTTCTTTATTTTGAGTATATTTTGTTTCATTTTTACTAAAATGTCAATTTAGACTAAAAACATGCACTTTGAGTCATAACCGTCATATCATATGACATTTGGATATGAGAATGATTCATAGACCTCACATTTGACTTATGAATCATTTTCCTAATGTATTAAGACAGTATGAGTGTATTTTCTTATTTTTTAGTGAGTGAAACATTTTGAACTAAATTGTTAATGTTAAACTAACATCAGATACATTGATTCATACTGAGAACATCGTGTATCAAATTTATATGAGGATAATTCCTATACATCCCAAATGACATATGGATAATTTTCATAAAGTATCAAAATAATCAGAATGTTTTTTCTCAGTTTTGAGTATGTCATGTGTGTTTTAAACTAAAATGTCAATTTTAAATAAAAAGACACACTTCGAGTCATACCAATCACATGATATCTAGAATTGATGTGATGTTGATTCTTACATGTCATAACTTATATGAGGATCATTTTATTAAATTATCAAGTCCATCCAAATACATTTGATCAATTTTAAATATGTCACATTTCTTTTTTACTAAAATATCAATTTAAATTGAAAACATGTACATAGATTCATACTGATCACATGTTGTGTCGGTTTGACATGAGATTGATTCATACATGTCCAAAATGAATTATAATTCATTTTTAAAAATTATCAAGTCAATTTGGTCATGTTTTTTTAGTTTTCAGTGAGTGACACTTGTATTGAACTAAATTTTTAATTTTAATCTGATAAAGGATACGTTGATCCATAACGGGCACACCATGTATCATATTGAGGTTTGGATGATTCATAAATGTCAAAAATGACTTATGGGTCATTTTTCTAAACTATCAAAAATGTATGAATGTGTTTTCTTGATTTCAAATATGTGACATGTGTTTTGAAATAAAATGTCAATTTTAAATAAAAGAGAACACATGGAGATATACTGGTCACATTGTGCATCATATTAATGGGAGGATTATTTATACACATTAAAAATGACTCAAGGATTGTTTTCCTAAACAATCAAAACAATATGAAATTTTTTCTTGGTTTTAATTTTGTTTTGTGTCCTTTTTAGTAAAATGTAAATTTAAACAAAAAAATGTAATCCGAGTCATACCAACCACATCCTGTATCAGTTAAACATTAGACTAATTCTTACACATCATAAATTAATTATGAATAATTATCATAAAGAATTAATTTAATCTAAGTGAATTTACTATGATTTTATTGAGTTCTACAGTTTGGACTAAATTTTCAATTTTAAACTTATATGGAACACACTAAGTCATACTAGGCTCACTGTGTATTAGATTGAGGTGAATCTGATTCAAACATGTCAAAAATAACATATAGATCATTTTCCTAAAGTATCAAAATAGTAAAAAATAATTTTCCTTATTTTGAGTATGTAATGTGTTTTTTGAACTAAAATGTCAATTTTAAATAAAGACACAGTTTGATTCATTTCGGTCACACCATGCACTAAACTGATATGTGGAAGATTCTTAAACATCACAAATGTCTTGAGGGAAATTTTCCTATAGTGTCAAGTCAATATGAATGCATTTTCTTGGTTTGGAGTATGTCATGTATTTTTTTACATAAATATAAATTTAAATCAAAATCAAGAATGTTGATTCATACTAGTCATATCATGGGTCGGTTTTATGTGAGAAAAATTTTACACATTAAAAATGAATTATGCATATTTTTACTAAATTATTGAGACTATATAATATTTTTCACATTTTTTTAGTGAGTGACAAATGTTTTGAACTAAATTTTCTACTTCAAACTGATAGCTGACACTTTGGGTCATACTGAGCACACTATGTATCATATTGAGGTGATTTTAATTAATTCACATAAAAAATGACTTGTGGATAATTTTCCAAAATTATCAAAACTATATGAATTAATTTTCTCAATTTTGAGTATGTGATATGTAGTTTGAAATAAAATGTCAATTTTAAATAAAATAGTTCA
Source organism: Viscum album (assembly GCA_963277665.1). Taxonomy (NCBI): domain Eukaryota; kingdom Viridiplantae; phylum Streptophyta; class Magnoliopsida; order Santalales; family Viscaceae; genus Viscum; species Viscum album. The sequence continues at coordinate 140,090,894 of OY728131.1, forward strand.
CTTTGATTCATAATGGCCACAGAGTGCACCAGATTAATGTGTGGCTGATACCTAAACATCACAAATGACTTAAGGTTCATTTTACTAATGTATTAAAACAATATAAATGTGTTTTATTGATTTTGATTATGTCACATGTCTTTTTTACTAAAATATCGACTTAAACTGAAAAAATACACTTTGAGTTATTTCAGCCACATCGTGTGTTAGTTTTATGTGAAATTGATTTATAAATGTCACAAATGAATTATGGAAAATTTTCCCAAAGTATCATTATAGTCTGAGTTCATTTTCATAGTTTTCAGTGAGAGAAATTTTTTGAAATAAAAATTTCAATTTTAAACTAATAATGAACACTTGGAGTCATACCAACCACATTGTGTATCAGATTGAGGTGAGGATAATTGATACACATAAAAAATGAATTATGAATCACTTTCCTAAATTATGAAAACAATCAAAATGTTTTTTATTGATCTTGATTATGTGATTTGTGTTTTGAAATAAAATGTCAATTTTAAATAAAAATACACACTTAGAGTCATACCGGTCACACCTTGCTCTAGATTTATGTGTGGTTGATTCCTACTCATAAAAAATAAAATAAGGATCCTTTTCATAAAGTATTAAGATAATTCAAATTCATTTTCTTATTTTTTATTATATCATTTTACTTTTTTTACAAAAATGTTAATTTAAATTTTAAACACATAATTTGCATCATATTAGTCACATCTTTTATTGGTTGAAAATAAAATCGATTAGTATACATAAAAATGACTTATGAGTTGATTTACTAAAGTATCAAGACAATATAAATTTATTTTTATGTTCCAAGGGATTGAATAAAAACTGAGAAGGTGGGGTTGAATCAGTTTCTCAATTTTTATAAGTTTCAATACATTTTAAAACATAACCGACAAAACATGATAAGTTTTATTTTATTAACATATTTTTGTAAATAAAAATGCATGAAAAAGTAAGAAATAAATTGAATAACATAATATTTTCAAGGTTTGACCTTAGTGTGAGAACATACATCCTTTCCACAGCCACTCCCATGAGTCTATGGAAATACATTGTTATGAATAAGTGAATAAAAATTGTGATAACTCCAATTAGACACCCTCTATATCCCTATAGGAAAGACTATACTGACTCCTTTTAGTTTATAATTTTTTTATATAAAATAATTTATCCAAACAAAAGAATAAATATTTTGTTAAAACTGCTCCACAATTACTCAATATGAATCTTCAATCTGATTTGCTTGGATCTGATTTTATCAATCTGATGGAGTCAATAAAATTCTCCTTTACTAAATCTACACTTCTCAAACACTTATCAGAAATTCTATATGATCTTCCTCAATCTGATTTACTCAATATGATGAAATCCATATGATGAACCCATTCTCAATCTGCAAAACTCAAACTCTACTCAAATTCCTAAAACGGTCATCTTTAGTCTAATTGACTCAACACAATATTTTCAATGCAATCTTTATCAATCCGGTAAACAAAAATATATCTATATGTTCATCCCCATGAGATATCTAGATTTAAATGACTTTCACATTATTTCTTTAAAACTCCACCTCTTCTTCTTATGTGAAAAAAAATCCCAATGAATGAATTATCTAAGAAAGTATTTATAGGTGACTTAGAAAAAAAGATCCAGAAACATGAAAATTTTCCCCACTTCCTCGTATTTTAAAAACACTGAAAATATTTTACATTTAAACATCAACATTGAATTCTTCAATCCTCCTTATATTTCTTCTAGATTTACACAAAATTGAGCTTCAAGTTTGACCTCTTCAACTCTTCATAAAACTTATGGAATCTTATTTTTGGGACTTATATGTAATAAACTCATTATGATCTACCATTATTTCTTAGATCATTGTTATTTGTTTCTTTCTTAGCTCATTAGGACTATATTTCCTTCTCATTTAATTATGATTCTATTTCCTTCTCAACTCATTACAATTTATGTATCTTTAATAGATCTTTATGATTTTTGTTTCTTTCTCATCTCATTATGATTTCTATTTACTTCTCATCTCATTATGATTTCTAGTTCATTCTTATCTTATTAAGATTTAGGTTTCTTTATCAACTCATTTCAATTTCTATTTATTTCTTTTCACATTATGATTTTGTTTCCTTCTCAGCGTCAGCTTGATGGAATCCTCATTACATTGGAATTCCCATTATGATGGAAATCCCATTACGATTATTTTTTCATAATGATGGAAATTATTCATTTATGAATCAACATAGCAACTTTGATATTCCTCAAACTTCATCATCTTGACATATTCTTAATTCTGTATCTGATCTTTTGACTTTGGATTTCTTGAATATGTTAAGACACTATCTTGATCACTAGAACCACTTTAATCATTATGATTCCTCTATTACATCAAAATATTTTATCATAAGTATGCTTCATGATTTATAATAACGTGATGATCAGAAAATAATCATATGACTATATTTATAAAGTATTAAAAATTTCTAACTCCTGACATCACTTTCTTCAGTAAACCTCTACATTATCATTACATCTTCTTTTTATAGAAAATTCTGAATTTCTAACTCAGCAACATATTTCTTTATCTAATTATGTAAAAGTAAAATTTCCTTAAATCAAAAATTTCTACCTCTAATTATTCTAGATTCGATGATCTTAAATTTCATGATAATGAACCTAAGTATAATTCATTGAGTCTATAAAAAAATTTCATTAATATGAAATTTTTCTCCCCCTTTATCTTTGAGTTCAAATGTTCAAAAACATTCATCTTTTTGGAAAAATTTATTATGATGGACTGGGTATAATTCTTGGATAACAAAAAAATATTTTATAAAGAAGGTTGTTTGTCAATAAATATGAAAGCACTATTGAAACAATTTATTAAAAGGGTTCTTCAAAATCACCCATTAGATTTTTTAGAACCCGTTGTTAACAACCTTTTCAACTCTTAGATATTTTTTAAAAACTCATCTTTTGAATTTTATCAGAACATATTCTTTCTCAAAAGAGAGTGTCCTGACACCACACTACTGGATAAAGAAATGTTTCTGAAGGAATTCCATCCCTCAGTGGAAATAAAATTTTATTGATTTTAATGATAAAATCCCCCTCACATTTATCTTTTCCTATAATTTTTAGTTTCTCTCCCCCATTTTATGAAACCACAACTTCATATCATAAAATAAAGTAAAAACATCTAACAAAGTACAATTTTGTTACTTTCTCTCCCACTTTCTCAACATAATCCAAATAACAATGAGGGTACTTATGAGGTTTAGGAATACATGGAGTAGAATGAACATGAATTTCCAGCCTTAATTCCACAAAACTTTCTTTCATCATTGATTTTGTAAAGATACCAGCAATCTGATAATTTGTTAAAATGTATTCCAGCAAAACATCTTAGGTAGAAACTTTCTATTTTATAATTTGAATCTTTTTATCGATGATATTTTTATATTAAATGTTATATAGGATATTTAGAAATATTAATTTCACTTTGATTATCACCAAGTATCATCAATTGTTTACAAATTTGTTTTTTAAATCTTACAACTAAAATTTCATCGACAACATTTGAGTATAAGATTTAGTAACTTCAATATATTCAAATTCAACTGTTCTTTAATTTACTAAACTTATCTTCGTACTTTTCTAACTCACACAACATTAACCCAATAAAAATGTTCTTACAAATGATGATTTCTTATCAATACAATATCCAACCCAATCAGAATCAATATAATGATGTAGCTTCATCTCATAATTTCTTATATATAATAACCCATATGAATTCCTTCATTTGACATATCATAGAATCCTCTGTGCTTCCAATATATGTGATTATTTCATATAAATTTGATACCTAGAACACAAATTCACAGCGTAAACAATATTAGGCCTTGAGTCTATAAAGTAAAGTAGACTTCCTATCACCTTCTGAAAGTCTTTTTGATTCGAAATTTTCCCGAATAATCTTTAATCAACATTGTTCTCACAGATATAGGAGTAATATCTTCTTTGGATTATTCCATCCCAAACATCTTTAATAATTTTCTGGCATACTTTTCTTAAGATAATAAAATGTATTTATGTTTTTTCGAACTTGTAATCCATGTAAGAAATTTAATTCTCCCAACATTGACATTTAAAAATTGTTCTTCATTTATTCAGAAATGTTTTACAGACATCTTCTCTATCCCAAACATAATTATATCATCAAAATAAAAAATTTCAATTAGAGATCTCGAGTCAAACTCTTTCACATATAAGTTTCTATAAACTTTTGCTTTAGATACATTTAAAAATATCAACAACTATCATGTTTTTAATACCAATAATGTGGAGATTATTTCATCCCATGCAAATATTTCTTATGTTTATAAACTTTGTTTTCATCTTTATCAAGTATAAATCCACACGGTTGTCCAATGTAAACTTCTTCCTCAATCTCCTCATTTAAGAAAAATGACTTTGTATTCATTTGATAAACATTGTAATTGCAATGTGTGACCACTTAAAGAAACATTTTAATAGTTTCAAATATTTAAAATGGGTAAAACATTTCTTCAAAACACAAACATTCCACCTGTACATAGCCTTTACAAAAAAAGACTAGATTTGATTCTTAACAAATCTCCGTGTTCATTTAACTTGTTTATGTAAACCTACATTGTCCTAATAACATTTTTATTTGTTTTTCATGAAACAAGTTCCCATATTTCATTCTTATCAATCTAATCCAACGTTCATTCATATAATCCACCCATTATTTGTGCTTAATAGCTTCTAAAAGAGATTCTAGTTCAACTTTTGAGATATGTGAAGTCTGATTTTCCAATCTCAACTTTCATCTTGTATGAACTGGAGCCTTCTGGTTTCCAATAATTTTTCCAGACTCAACATGTTTTTTTAAATTTGGAAATTTCTTAGTTTATTTCAAAAATTAACTTTCCTCATCGCATGAATTTTCTAAGTCATGATAAGGATGTATTAACAAACGTTCACTATTGTTTGAAATCTCCACTTTATCCTCCTTATAATTCTCTACATCTTTTATTAAGGAATTTAAATTTTTAATTACATTTACATAATATGTGTCCACAAACTTTTTTAATCATTTGTTCCAACGTTTTTAACATCTTCTACTTGGTTAATAACCTATAAAATTTCCTTCCTCATCTTTCTCATCAAACTTTCCCAAATTTGGATTTTTTATTTTCAGTAAACATGGATTTATAAAAACTTTAAAGTATTTTAATGAAGTTTTTTTATTATACCATAATTTATAAGGAGTCGTGTTGGTTTTCTACCTTAACAAACATCTATTTTGAACATGTAAATCAGTACTAATAGTTTCTCTCCAATAGAACTTTGAAATTTTTTATTCTGATAACATACTTCTTCCAATTTCCACCAAGATTCTATTCTTTCTTTCTACTATTCCATTATGTTTTAGAGTATAGGGATCACTATACTATTGTTTGATACCATATTATCTTAGATAATATTAAAAATTATTGTCTGTGAACTCAATAACATTATATATTCTCTTCCTTTTTATATAAACCCCCATTTATTTCTCAACATCTTTTTTGAAGAATTTGAACATTTCAATAGCCTCTAACTTATGCTTCATAAGCCTGATATTTTTCATCCTAGTGAAATAATCAATAAAATTGAAAATTAATAAATCTAATTTTATTGATTGATGTATAAACTAGCCACATAAATCAGAATGAATGAGTTTAATATGTTTGGTAGATTGAATTTCAACTCTTTTATGACTTTTGATAGTCATCTCCCCTATTCGACAAGTTACAAAAACATCTTCTTCTCTTCCTTTCAATTCATGAATGTTTTTAATGGAATAAAATTTAAAAAGTTTTTCATACTTTTCTATCCAATGTGCCCATGTATTTGGTGCCACAATTTGTTTTCATCTTCAACACTCAAGTAACAAGAGTTATTGAATTCTATTATTTGGAAGAGATTCACCCGGGTTCATTCTCCTTTTGTAATACCTTTTATATCTTTAAAAAATTTGATGATAAGAAAATTATTTCTAAAGAGAAATTATTTTCATCCATCAAAAAGTTGACTTAAACTAAGTATGTTATGTTTTTGTCCATAAACAAATAAAATATCTTTAAATTTCAACTTTTCTGCTTCAATATCAGTTATTTTAATTCATCTAATTTTTTAGGAACTATCATTACCAAAGGTAACTACTCCTCCATCATGAATTTCAACACATTTAAAGATTTTTATATCACCTTTCATATGTGAAGAATGACCACTATCAAATATCCCTAGTTTGTTCCTTTTACTTGCTTTCATAGCTTTATCAATAACAAAAGATCATTCCTTTAACTTCTTCTATTTAACTTCCTTTTATTTTCTATCATGTGAAACTTGTTTAAAAAGGACATTCATATATCTTTCATCATGATGAAGATCATAATCACATCTTCCAAAAACTTATTCCAAACATTCAAATTTATTTTTTGTTCGAATGTTTCTAACATCTTTAGAATTATCCTTTTCAACTTTCTATAATTTCAGAAAGTTACTCATTCTAATTTCACTATTTCTGCCACTTTTCTCAAACCTTATTCTAGGTAGAGATAATTTGTGCCAAAAAATATAATCTCTATGCCCATACATTTAAAAACACTATCAATAGCTATCAAATCATTATTTTCTATTCAAGAAATATCTTTCACTATAGAAATTTTTTGATGTTGCTAACTTCTTTTAGTTCTAAGATACTTAGGACGTGGACCATCTTTTATTTTGAGTGAGTTTTATAATTTTGTATATTTGATGGGTTTCACACATCCTTTCTCCACCCAATCATTCCCAACACCTTTTTCAGAACCTAAAATGTTAAAATAATCATATGAAATATTAATTTCAGTGAGTTCTGATTTCACCTTATTCTCGTATTGAGCATTCTCGCCAACTTTAAAAGTCTCATATTTCACTTTTGAGGCTTTGTTAATGTTTTTATTCATCTTCCTCAGAGTAGTTTTAGACTCCATAATTTTTAATTGAAACTTTATATATTTTCTTCCTTGGATTTTAAATTCATATTGATATATTCAATCATCTTTCCTTATTCATGAATTCTTTGTTTGCAACTTAATATCTCATGAATTTATTCATCCTCATGTTTGATGAAATATTTTCTTCCTTTAAAAACTTATTCACTATATTTTTATATCATTATGATTTGTTTACTAAGATATCTTTTTTGTTCAATACATACATGATGTTCTATTTTGATCTGATAATCCATATAAGATTATTCACCACATTATACCATATCATAAGAATTTATTTGTCTTAACTTTTCCAATAAAGGTTATGAATTTTGATGTACATTCAATTTCAGAAGAATTGTTTCTAGTTGAGTTTGATTCAACATTCTTACTCAACATTATTATTTTGTTTCCAGTAAACATCAAATGGTATTTTTTGGAATACTTTTATTATTTTTCATTTTTATTCCACTACTGCCATTGAGTTTTTTCATCTAAATCATCTTGATCTTCTCTAATTTTTTTCTTAAGGAAATTAATAGAAACGTGACTGATTCCAGCATACTCTAAAAATTTGATAGGAAGTTTAAATCCATACTTCACTTTTTCTATAAAATATTTTTTAGATATAAGATACATAATCTTATCATTCAACTCACCACATTCCTTATCTTTAGACTCAGAGGGATCATCTTATTCAACATCTTAAATTTTCATCTTTCTTGTAGCTTGAAAATCCATTTCACCTTGCATATTATTATTAAACATTGTAACATTACTAATTTAATTATCAAAATGAAAGATATGCAATTAATCAAGAGATAAATCATCCTTATATTCTAAAGAGGAGATTTTGAATCAAACATATTCAGAAATCTTCTCATAAGTTTCTTCATAATTGTAAAATCTTCTAGGACATCTCTAAATCCTCTGATGCTTCAAGAAAATTCATTTTCCCTAGTTATGTATTCATCAATTGTTTATTCATCTGTAATTATAATGTCTTAATACTTACTATTCCAAATTTGTATCTTTTCTTCCTTATCTTTTGCATTCCCTTAGAAAATGCATTCCATATTGTCCAACATATTTTTAATGTATTGAGACCCAATACCTTCTGATAAAAATTATCTCACAAAGACAAAAAGATTGCATTTTTATCCATTATATTAACTTATATGTTTCTATTATAAGTAAAATTCATAAGAGAATATTTCTCAAGATGTGGAAAATGAGTAGAAGTAGTATCAAAAACTTCTAGGCTAAGATATATGAGATAAGGATTCATCCTATTTTTTAATACATAATAATTTTTTTCATAAAATTTAGGAATTCCTCTATTATTGAATGAATTCATATTATCCATGATAAGGATTCAACAATAGAACCTTTGCTCCGATAACAATTCAATATCTAATGGATCAAATAATAATGGGAAGGGTGGGTAGAATCAATTGTTCAATTTTTATAAGTTTGAATAATTTTTAAAACTTAACCCCTGCAACCTATTAAGGTTTATTTGTTTATCATATTTTTGTAAATACCCATTCATGAAAAATTAGGAATAAATTAAATCACACTAGATTTAAAAGGTTTTTCCATAGTGTGATAACCTATATCCTTTTCATATCCAGTCCCATGGGTCAATAGAAATCCACTATTATGAATAAGTGAATACAAGTTGTTCCAAATCCCATTAAACACCTTCTATCTCTTGATAGGAAATTCTATATTGACTCCCATCAGATTACAATGTTTTAGTATAACAAAATTGATCCAAACAAAATAATAAAGACTTTTTTTAAACTGTTCTCCAATTGCTCTGTCTAAATCCTCAGTCCGATTTTGCTGGATCTGATTTTCTCAATCTGATGAGGTCTATATGATTCTACCTTACCCAATTTTCACTTCTCAAACATTGTTAAAAAACTAAATCTGATATTCCTCTGTCTGATTGACTCAATATGATAATCTCATTCTCAATCTGCAGAACTAAAACTCTTCTCAAATTCTCAATATGATCTTCTCAATCTGATTGACTCAATATGATATTCACGATATGATATTTCTCAATCTGGTAAACTAAAATTCAGTTTTCTAATCCTCCCCATGATATCTATACCCTGAAATGAATTTCAATTTATTTCTTCAGAACTCCTCCTTTTCCGCTTATGTGAAAAAAATCACAATGAACAAATGATCTGAGTAAGTATTTATAGATGACTAAAATACTAGAGCATGAAACTTAAAAAATTTCCCTACTTCCTTAGATTTGAAAATATCTAAATATATTTCTCATTTAAACATCAAATTTGAATTCTTCAATCCTCTTTATATTACTATGATATTTGTAAAAAATTGAATTTCAATTTTGACCTCTTCAATTCTTCATAAAAATTATTAAATATTCTTTTGGTGTCTTCTTCGTAATCATCTCATTATGATCTAAATTTCTTTATCAATTCATTATGATCTGTTTCTTTCTTAGATTATTTTTAATATATTTCATTAGGATCTCATTAAATCAATATTTCCTTCTTAGATCATTATGATTTAGGTTTCTTTCTCATCTCATTAGGATTTTTTTCTTTCTCATCTCATTGAAATTTCTATTTCTTTCTCAACTCCTGACAATTTCTGTTTATTTCTTAGCTCATTACAATTTCTTTTTTTTCTAATATCATTAAGATTTATATTTCTTTCTTAGTTAATTATGATTTTATTTCCTTCTTAGAATCAATCTGATGGAATCCTCATTACAATGTAATTCCAATTAATATGTAAATCTCATTATGATGATATTTCCATAATGATGGAAAGTATTGTATGATGAATCCACTTAGAAACTATGATATTCTTCAAAGATCATTAGATTCACATATTCTTACTTCCAGATCCAATCTTAGGAACTCAAATTTCTTGAATCTTATGAAGACTCTATCTTTATCACTAGAAATGATTCAATAATTATGATTCCTCCATTTCTTCAAAATATTTTATCATGAGGATGTTTTATGATTATAATAACTTCATTACCAGCAAAGCATCTTTGGACTTGATTTACAACATATGAAAAAAAATTGATTTCCCAACTTCACATTCATAAACAAACCTCTTCAGCATCATTATGAAATTTTTATACATTAACTTCTAAATTTATAACATAAAAACTTCTTTCTTTCTCCAATAATGAAAAATTAAAACTTCTATCAATAAAAAATTTATTCCCTTGATTATTTTTAATTACATGATCTTAAATGTCATTTTGATGCACCTAACTCCAATTCTATGAGTTCGAGAAAAAAAATTTCCTTAAAAAAAACTTTATCGTCATTTATCTTTGGGTTCAAACATTCAACAACTTTAAAATTTATTATAAAACTCATTATGATGGACTGGGTCTGATTCTTGAATAACAAAAACATTCTTTTAAAAATAATGTTAGTTGTCAAAAAATACAAAAACATTGTTAAAATAATTTATCCCAAAGGTTTCCATGACCCCCTCCCCCACAAGGTGTACCCCTCCTAGGCTAATAATGTGAGAAGGGAGATAATAAACCCCGAGTCCTGCCCCCAGTAGGCCCCAGGTTGGAAACTTGCGTTGAGGGTGTATTAAAAACACAAGTGGGAAGAATTACCCTAAAAGAGAACACATACGAAAGAGAGAGATAACATAGACACCAACCAACTCCAACCTGGAAAAAAATATTATATAAATCCCATGTACACATTTCTAATGTCATAAAAATCAACTACACCTAAATGGAAAAAACTACAAGTACCAAAGGAAAGTAAGAACAACAGCAACCACAATCCTGAACAGCTCCTGCAAACCCCAAGCTAGTAGAAACAAGCATGATCTCCAATTGGCTCCAAGTTACCTAAAAATAGTTTATATATACATAGGGTGAGTATAACAGTATACTCAGTAGGATCCTCCCTAGAGAATCTCATGAAAAAGTAAATATATCATGCTAGAGAACAGTAAAAAGAAAGTGAAACTAACTCATCAACAAAATAGGTAAACTATGTTCCCAACCTCACCATGGATACTCTCACAAAGTATTTCTAAAAATAGTATATAATATAATAAAGAATATCAAGGGTACCCTCCTACTACTTCCCCACTGGTTTTCAACTTTTCCCCAACGTCGCACGTCCTAAGTCATCTCTCTCCCAAAAGTCTTGCCCGTAGACACCTAGGGGAATCACCACAATAAGCACCTCATATAAAAAAAACCACCACATCTACGCAAACAAAATAACTAGGAAGTTTTTGGAAGCCAACACAGCTCCCATAACATGTATCATATGTCATACATTATACCTCAATCCATTACAACCCACACACCGAGTAACGATCCTCAAGCCCTCACAACCCATACAAATTACACCTATAGTATTCCATACAAAACTATATCTAGAATACATGCGTGTGAATAACCAAAATCCATTGCATCCCACTACACACATATATGGGGAAAACTAACTGTTGTGCCAACCAGCACAATTAACTACCAAGAGAAGAGAGTAGGGCCAAAGGGGGAAGTCTGCCATCCATCCTCCCACCAGAATGTTGAGGAAAACACCCCCCCCCCTCCCAGGGCTCAGAATCCCTAGGGTTTCATTTTCCCTAAATGATAGGGTGGAGTAATGTATATAAAAAGAAAATGTACAAAATATATTATAGCTCCCAACCATACTATGGGCATAACATAGTCTTAGACTCAACTGCAGTTAATATATCTCAGACCCTCGACTGCCACTTCTAAGACAAGGAATCCTATAAGCACACAACCATTTAAAGAGAATTGTTTACATTCCTTTATTTCATTTTTATCTGTTTCAATTTACATTCATTAATTATTTAATATTAATTAACTATTAACAAATTCCAAATTATATTTCATTTGCATCACACCCAAAGTCCATTGCTCCTTTAAATTGAAACTGTAGCATTGCACCCGAGAAAGCTCTAACCCCGTGGGTTAACATCACTTATTCAATCATTTATTAACAAAATTATTACTTTCCCTTATTCCTAGGCATTCTATAAAAACATTTTAAGCTACTAAACATAAGGGGGATCAACACGGTCAGTAGATAAACTCCCCATCGAGTCTTTTCTAGATATAGAAAGACCAGAGACCCATCCTCACTCCGGAAGCTAAACACGGAAAGAATGTGGAATACCCCATGCGTATTTACCCCTTTTGGAAGGAGGGTAAGCAAACCAACTGCCTTGAGCAGTGGGGAAAGTAAATAAGATAATCAGTCAACAAGAAATAGAAAGCATCCAAACACTCACATCCAACCTATTCCATCATCTTCAGTGTCCTCCCTAACACCCACATACATAAACTGATGCATCTCATCACCCTAGGCATCAATTTCTCCCACAACCAATAGGCCTCCCTACCCCCTCATATCACAGTACAAGAAGCCGAAAAACAAACATCATATCAATTGGGCTCTTGGCCCTAAACAAGGCATCCATCCTTCAAACACAATAAATTCTCATAGCTCCAAGCATAAGTCTCTTAGCATTTACAAGAAAGTGGTTAACTCAGAACCCTACGAGGAATTGTCTTTTTATCAAATATCTAGTTCTTTAATCCATCTAGAATTAATCGATTTATTGTTTTTTGGTTCCAACAATGGGTAAACTAAATAGAAATCTATCATAGCTATCACAAATTGATTAAATATGTTTACTATGTCAACTTGATTAACATCAAATTAAAACAAAAAAAACAACAACAACATGATTCATTTACATGCCTATTTATCTTTACCCAAAAAATTATCAATTAATTTTCAACTTTATGGTCTTTACCAATTTTCATCAATAATGAAAAGCTAAACAAAGAAAGCATAGATATCACACTATCTTGAAAAACAAGAGGCAATAACACACAATTGATATTTATTTATCTATCATGTTCAAATATTTAATATGTCAATTCCATTGTGATCTAGTTGGATAAAACATGATAAATCTACATTTTCACGTAAAATAATAGAGAATCAACAAATCCCTTGCCTCAAATTGTTCTTGACATTCTCTATACGAGAAGGAGCCACATAATGGGTTATGATATCCTCCCTCATGACAACTGTATCCATGTGAGGATGAAGACACACCACCGCACCCATCAAATGCCAAGTAAATTCCATTAGGAACAAAAAAATAGAATTCCATTAAAGGGAAAGAAAAAATAGATGGAGTTGAACCCAAAATAATGATGATAGATCCTAAATTATATCAAATATTGATCGAAAATTCTTGGTTGCATCAAAAATAGAGGGAAACCAATCCATGTAGGGAAGTTTGATTGCACAACTCTTATAGGAAGGAATGAATGGTTCGAGCATCTCACATTAGAGAACCAGGAGGAAGAACTAGGGATGAAGATATTTGTCCCTCTAGAAGATTTAATGGAGCAGAGTTTTAAGATACGCTAGATTTTCCATTAAAATTGGACCACATTAAACCATATGGTTTGACCAAGTAAAAGAATCCAGAGCCTTATGAAAATTAATATAGGAGTTATGGGATTTGATTCGGCCTTAAATCCCATAAAACAAGCCCATAAATTCATTTTATGTCAAAGGAAAAGTCAAAGGGGCGAACAATAAAACCAGAAAACATTGTTATGTACTAGAAATTTGGAAAAGTAAAAAGGCTATTGTTGGAAGGCTACTATTGGAAGCACTATTCACAGAATGTCTCACTGATGGGAAACACTGTTCACATCAGTCTACCATTGCAACTGTTCACATGGGTCTACCATTGGAACTATTCACATTGGTCTACCATTGGAACTGTTTTTAGTGGTCTACCATTGGAACTATTCACATCAGTATACTGTTGGAACTGTTCACATCGGTCTACCATTGGAACTGTTCACATTGGTCTCACTGGTGGGACTATTCACATCAGTCTCACCGGTGGGCTGTTCACATCGGTCTACCATTAGGACTGTTCACATCGGTCTACCATTGGAACTGTTCACATCTGTCTACTATTGGCACTATTCACATTGATCTATGATTTTAACTATTCACATCATTCTACCGTTGGAACTGTTCACACCGGTTTACCTTTGGAACTGTTTAAAATGGTCTACCGTTGGAACTGTTCACATCGGTTTCACATCAGTCTACTGTTGGAACTGTTCACATCGGTCTCACTAGATGGGTTGTTCACATTGGTCACATCGGTGGGACTATTCAAATCGGTCTACCATTGGAATTGTTCACATAGTTCTACCATTGGAGCTGTTCACATTGGTCTACCCTTAGAACAACTCCCATAGATCTACCATTAAAACTGTTCACATCGGACTACCTTTGGAACTGTTCACATCAGTCAATCGTTGGAACTGTTCTCATCAGTCACCAGTGGGACTATTCACTGTGGTCTACCATTAGCACTATTCACATAGGTCTACCATTGGAACTATTCATATCGGTCTACTGTTCGAAATGTTCATATCGGTCTACTGTTGGAACTATTCACAACGGTCTACTGTTGGAACTTTTCACAGCAGTCTACCATTGGAACTGTTCACATCTGTCTAGCATTGGAACTGTTCACTCTGATCTCCCTGGTGTAAATATTCACACCGGTCTCACTGATGGAACTGTTCACACCGGTCCCACCAGTGGAACTGTTCAAAGCGGTCTCACCAATGGAACTGTTCACACTTGTCCCACCATTGGAACTATTCACCGAATTGGAAATTAGGAAAATTGTTGGGGATAATTCACCTTGACCTCCCAGAACACCTCAAACACTAGATTTCTGTAGAGGAATAGATCATAGAGGTTTGGTCCATTAAATCATATAACTCTCAAAACATTCTTATCCCTAATAACTCAAAACCCACCTAAAGGCAAATAGAAATAGGGTCCGAACCACCACGCATCGAGATACCTCTCAAAAGAGAGAAATCCACAAGGAGAAACCAAAGAAAGCCATCTCATAAAAAAATGTCTACAACCACAAAGAGAACATTTTTTTATAATGAAAGAGTTAAACATCAAACAACTTGGGGTACTGAGCATATATCTACGACACATGTTCCCGGGTACTCTCTTCCATGCCATCGTGTCACCACAAGGCCTGAACCAAGGGGATAGAATGCCTATGCAACACCTTCTCTTTGCGGTCTTGGATCTCCATAGGCCACTCCTCAAAGGTCAAATCATCATCAACATCGATCTCTCCCCAATCGATGACATGAGAGTCATCATGAAGATAATGACAGAGCTATGACACATGAAAATCATCATGTATCTGGCTCATCTTTGGGGGGAAGTTCTACTCGATACGCCACGACTCTAACATGAGCCAACACCTCGAAAGGCCCAAAAAACAAGGGAGAAATCATACTCCCATGACCAAACCTTTGCTTCTCATGATGGGGAGTCACCTTCAGAAACACATGATCCCCAAAATAGAACTCCAAAGGTATCCTCCTTTGATCGGCATAGGATTTCTGACAATCTTGTGATGTCTTCGTCCACTCACAAATCACATGAACCATCTCTGTTGTATTATGCACTAATTCTAGTCCGAGAATTGCTGACTCTCTAATCCCAGTCCAACACAATGGGGAATGGAAAGGTTAGAAATATAAGGATTTAAATAGCTCTATATCGATGGTGGAGTGAATACAATTTTTGTAAGAGAAAACCACCAAGGGTAAGTACCTCATCGATGAACTTCCAAAATCCAAGACACAAGAGTGCAAGATATCTTTAAGATTCTGGATAATCCGCTCTGTCTGACCATTCATTTGTGGATGAAAAGCAGTGCTAATGCATAGCTGAGAACTGAATGAATGCTGGAGACCTCTCCACACCCTGGAGGTAAAATGAGGATCTTAGTTAGAAATAATCATCCTTGGTACTCCATGATGTCTCACCACCTCCTCTAGATATTGCCTTGACAAAACATCCCCTGGGCTTGAATCCTTGATCACTATGAAGTGGGATGATTTTGTTAAAAAGTCTACTACCACCCAAATAGAGACATGTCCTCCCAGAGCATGAGGTAACCCATTAAAAAAGTCCATTGAGATGACCTCCCACTTCCACTGAGCAATATCTAAGGGATGGAGAAAGCCACCGAGGACACGGTAATCAACCTTGACCTTCTGGTAGACTAAACATTGAGACACAAACTCTGAAACTACATGCTTCAATCTAGGACACCAAAACTAATACATCAATTCTTGTTACATATTTTTCATGCTAGGATTCACCACTAAAGGTTAACTATGGATGTATCTGAGAACCGTCTCACACATGGACAAAGGGAATAATAGCCTTCTGTGATACAACACTCGGTGTTGTTCATCCTTAGACCAACCATTTGGGGCCTCGCCTCAAAGAACTCAGTCTCTCCAGACCTCCTCCTCAAGATCCACCATCTAGGACTCTTCCCCCAGCTGCACTAGAGATGGGTGAACCGTTATCTGCAAAATACAACATTTCCCCCCAACTTCTCCAATATCGATATGTAATACTGAAAGTTCTTCCATAACACTATAGGAATCAATAGATTCATGCACTTCATCACTACGTGACTTCCTGCTCAGTTCATCAGCTACAACATTCCCCTTTCCTAGGGTATACAATATTTCAAATTTTTATTCCTGTAAGAACTCCATCCACTGACACTACTACAAGATTAAGTCATGCTGGGAGAAAATATACCTCAGGATCTTATGATCGGTGAAAACCACAAAGCTCTCTCCAATGAGGTAATATCTCCACAAATTCCTAGAAAACACCACCGATTCCTACGAAAGATCATGGTTGGAATAGTTACATTCATGGGGATGCAACTACCAAGACCAATAAGAAACAATTGATCCTTATTACCTCATAACACTGACTAACCCCAAATGTGAATCATCGTAAAAAACATCAAACTGAACTACCTCTATTTGAAGAAAAAGAATCGGAGCACTTAATAACTTCTCCTTTAGATACTCAAAAGATTCTTATCACTGATCAGTCCACATGATTGTCTGATCCTTCCTGATCAATGCCATCAATGGAGTTGCAACCTGAGATAAATCAACAACAAACCTCTAGTAGTAGCCTCCAAGACCAAAGAATCTTCAAACATATGTTGTTTTCTTAGGGGATTCCAAAGACAAAAATACTTCTATCGTCAATGGATCCACTGCTACTCCCTACTGGGACACATCATGCTTCAAGAAACAGACTTCTCGATCCCAAAACTCACACTTTGACCACTTCCCAACCAAATGTTATTGATGAAGAACTCCCAAAATGGTATGTAGATGTTCTGCATGCTCTTCCTTAGACATGGAGTACACAAGGATTTCATCGATGAAAACCACCGTGAACTTATCCAAGAACACAGCAAACATCATGTTCATCAATCCCATCAACACAGCTGGAGCATTTGTCACACCAAATAGCATTACACCGAACTCGTAATACCCACGACGACAACAGAAAGTAGTCTTCAGGATATCCTCATACTTAACACGCATCTAATGATACCCTGACTGTAAGTCGATCTTTGAGAACCAACATTCACCCTTCAATTTATTGAATAAATCATAAATCTGTGGAAGAAGGTATTGATTCTTCATTGTCGATTTGTTTAAGTGATGATAATTGATACACAACTGAAAAGTACCATCAGCCTTCCTCACTAACAAAATTGGTGCACCCGATGGTGACACACTCGGCCAAACAAAAACGAATTGTAAAATACAATAAATCTATATGCGTAGCTCTCGTAAATCAGAAGGGTACATCCTATATGGATACATAGAGATAAGAGACACTCCTAGTTGAAGCTCGATCCCAAACTTCATCTCTCGTTGAGGGCGTAATTCTACAACCTCTTCTGGAAAGACATCAGTGTACTCTTCTATGACCCTAGGAAACACCAACTGAGGAAACTCTAAATAACTTAGCATCATCTCAGCTATTATGGAGGATAAAGAAGGAACATTCCTCTAACCCATCTGAGGGTCTCTCTCACAAAAAAACACCATCATATCTCCATCCACATTGAAGAAAACAACTTGCCTCCTCAAGCAACTCATGATAGACTACACCGAATACAACCAATCCATGTTGAGGATGAAATCATATGGTTGTATCCGTAAAAAAAATAAATCTCCCCAAGAGCGGTGTTTCCCCAGCACTAGCTCACAGTCTCTACATACTTCAAACATGTCAATTCGACCTCTAACTGGAGTTGTCAATGCTAAGGGCACTGGAAGCCTCTCTACATCAAGTCCCAAAGCATGGAAAAGTTTAGGTGATATGAAAGAGTGTGTCACTCCAGAATCAAACAAGTCATACACCAAGGTATATAACAAGCCAAGGGTGCCTTGAATGGTGTCTGGATCAGCTGGAGTTGGAAACGCTAATGAATAAAGCTGGCTGCGACCCCCTCCATGGTCTCTCTGACCATGATGGTGACCACAACTATGGCCGCACTCTACTCTCTGAGGGCGAGGAGCATCACAAGGATGTCCTCTACCTACCCCATCTACACTCTTCTGATCCAATGCTGGTTCAACCAGCTGTTGTTGCCTTGGCTAGATCAATCTCAATGAAGGAACCTAGAGTGGAACACCAAGTGCACGATGACTGATCTGAAAGTATGGTCACTCTCGCTACTGATGACCTTGAAGACCATAAGAAAAACAATATATTGATCTTTTGGCATAAGAATGAGAGTTGTTCCCCCAGAGAAATGAGATGTTGAGGGCTGGGACCTACCCCCAGCTGAACAGAAACTCTTCTGCCTTGAAAAACCAGAACCCCGGACCACATCTCTAATTGTTGAGGAATCATGATGACTCCCCTCTCGTGATGGTCTGGTTTTGGCCAATGTCCTCTCGACGACCTCTTCCCTTTCAGAACTTGAAGATATGTCTTCAACATAAATGGGGTGACCTAGTTCTGGATATCTGGATGCAAAGCCTCCTCGAAATGCCTTGCCCTGGCCTCCTCACCTGGAAATAGGTCTGTAGCATATCGTTAAATGTTCATGAAGGGGATTCCAAACTCTTGCACACTGCAGCTCCCATGTTGAAGGGTAATAAACTCTTGGAGACTAGATTCCTTCAAGGTTGAAGAAGGAAAAATGACTCTAAACGTTTCTCAGAACTCCTCTAATGAAATCACTAACTCCTCGCGATCCCTGAGGAACATGAACCAACACTACCTCACTGCTTCAAGAAGCATTGTCACAGCCAAGGACACCCAGTGATCCTTCCAAGAACATATCGAATTGAATCCTATCTTGACCTCCTCCAACCCGTCTTCCATTACTGCTTCAGAAATAGATCCCTCATACTTTTGCAGAATCTGGCACTGGAACTCTTGGAGTGTCCTCCTCCAAGTGTCGTCGTCGTCAACCTCAACCCTAAAGTGATCTATTGGCCTAGACTTTTGGACATAATCTCTATGAACTGGATGAGGACATTGACCTATAGCCATACCTACAAAATAACAAATAGTTAGAGATCCTATACCTAGAATATGGAAGACTTGACATTAATTAATTAATTTTACTTTTATTCATTTTAAGATAAACTATCCCAAGTCTACCCATTAAACATATTCACAATAAATAATGATGCATGATGCTTTCCTAGGTCTCTACCCTGAAACTAGTATCACCTTTTTCTGTAGCCATTGTAAACTAAAAGGTCCATGAATCAGATCATAGGGGGCCTAAATGCTTATATCTCATCCGGTCTCCAGTGTTTAAATCACTTTCTAAACTTGACTGACACCATTTCCCTACCAACCCATGAAACCTCTTCTTTTTCTCTCACCAAACTACATCATATCCATAAACCATAGCTTTGATACAACTCTGTCATGACCCCCACCCCACATGGTGTACCCCTCCTGGTATATTAATGTGAGAAGAAAGATAATGACTCATGAGTCCCACCACCAGTAGGCCTCGGGTTGGCGACTAGCACCAAGGGTATATTAAACACACAAATGGGGGCATTACCCTCTAAGAGAACACATGTGAAATAGAGAGATAAGACAAACATCAACCAACTACAACTCAGACAACAATATAAAAGAAATCCCAATTACACATATGTAATGTAATGAAAAACTACTACAACCAAAAGAGGAAAACTGCAAGTACCAAAAAAAGTAAGAACATTAGCAACCACAAGCCCGAATAGCTCCAGCAACCCCAATCTATTAAAAACTAGATTGATCTCCGACCTACTACAAGTGACCTGAAAAACAATTTATATATACATAGGGTGAGTATAACAGTATACTCAGTAGGATCCTCCCCATATCCTCTCCTGAAAAAATAATGAAATCATGCTAAAGTACAATGAACAATAAGTGAAACTAACTTTTCACCTAAACAGGTATACTAAGATCCCAGCCTCGCTATGGATACTCTCACCAAGTATCACATACAAGAGTATATAATATAATAAAAATATCAAGGGTACCCACAACTACTTCCCCACTGGTTTTCCTCTTTTCCCCAACGTCACATGTCCTAATCCATCTATCTCTAAAAAGGCTTGCCTGTAGACACCTGGGCGAAGCACCACAACATGCACCTCGTGCTACAAAACCACAAAATCCATTGATGAAAAGTAACCATGTAGTTTTCAGGAGCCTCCACAGCTCACATAACATTTATCATACGTCGGGCATTATACCTCAATCTATTACAGCCCACACACCGAGTAAGGATCCTCAAGCCATCACAGGCCATACAAGTTACACCTATAGTATTCCATAGGAAACTATTTCTAGAATACATGTTTGTGAATAGCCACAAGACATTACATACCTTTATATCGATATATTATGAAAATTAACTTTTGTTCCAACCAGCACAAGTAACTACCATGATAACAGAGCAAGGCCAAAGGGGGTAGTTAACCATCCATCCTCCCACCGAAATGTTGGGGAAAACACCACCCCCCTCCCCAGGGCTCAAAATCCCCGATATGTCATTTTTCCTAACTGATGGGGTAGAGCAGCTTATATAAACACAAAAGTTCAGAATATACTATAGCTCAAAACCACATTATGAGCATAACCTTGTCTTAGACTCAACTACAGCTAAAGTCTCTTGGACACCCGCGTTCCACTTCTAAGACAAGGTATCATATAACAACACAACCATTTAAATATCATTTTTTACATTCCTTTATTCCATTTTTATCTGTTTCACTTTACATGTAACACCCCAAACTTCCACATTATGCTTCTCTATGAATATTACAGTAGCATGTGTTGTACGCAACTTCGAGTTCTAACACACCACAACCAATCAAACTACCCGTTATAAATATTAATACCCACTTTTGGAAATTTTATAAACTTTATCTTTCAAAATGAACTTCATTTTTGGATTCGGATTATCGAAATTAGCATAGGATGAATTTTTGGTATTTTTCTGAAAATTTTCAATTTTTGATGAATACTGAAATACACTGAGTTTTATTTTAAAACTAAATTTTTATTTAAATAATTATTTAATTTATTTAAATTTATTTTAGGTCCAAATAGATAAATAATACCTATATATGTTCAATTCATTTTACTGGAGTCAGTTTATAATAATTTTAGATATATAGAAATTTTATTGAACTTTTCACATTCTTTTACCCGCCTCCTAGGAGAATTTTCAAATTCATATAAAACATAGTTTTACCGCTTGTGTAAGTGGAATTTAGAAAATTAGAGAGACAAGATTGATATCAGAATGTGAAATGTGGTTCAATAAGATAAAAATAATTTTTTGGTAAATAGTAACTTTTTTACTTTTATTTACCACAGTTAAAAGTAAATAGGGTAATTAAGGGTAAAAATTATATTATTATTACCCTAAAGCATGTACTAATTTTATTAGATAAGTATAAATCGTACGAAAACAACCTTAGGAATAACATATGAACTACTGTGGTTCACTTGGATTATATTAGGACACTTATTATTATTTTATTTAAAGAAGATTTAAAAGAGTTAAAATCGAAGTTTAATAACTAAAACATTTTTAATATAGGGTTATACATAATATAAATTCGACTATAAATATTCAACAGAAATATAAAAATATTTCCTACATAATGGTATTTTATTTATATTTTTTTGACATTAAAAAAGTTAATTTATTTATGACACCATGATGATGCAGTAATTACCTAATTAATGAAATATTAAAATATTTGATATTATAAATATCCAAATAAATTTAATTTGAGACTATTTATGAATTACACTAATTTTATATCTTAATATGAAATTTTAGGGTTGGTTAGATGAATTTTTTTTAAGTAATATTGCTGTTATAAATTCAGAAAAAACAAAATACCAAATAGTGTCAAAATTGACATAAAAGAGTTTTTAAAAAAATATTATATTATTAATTGATATTCCATTCCTAAAAATATAAGGTTCAGCCAAAAGACTTATATTATGATAGGTGTATCATTAATGAACCACTTTGGGTTCTCTTGAAAGTATATAGTATGTTTATTTACCATACAATAAAAAAATACAAAGAGACATGGTAAATGTCGAACTATTTAACTAAGAGTTAAATCTAAAAGATAAAGTTAATATAGTGACCCAAACCTATCTAAAACCTATTAGTTGAGTGGTTTTAGACCCATCCTCACCTTAGAATTTAAATAATCTATTTTGGAGCCATTATAAACCAAAAATGATTTTATTGTAATATAATTTTTCTATCTTTTCCTAAGGTGCTACTCACCCCTCTTATAAAAGGGCACTCCCCATTCTCTCTAATTCACCCCTTCAAAGCCATTTGTATCGACCAAAATCTGAAAAAAAATACCCTATAAATTTTTCTCCCTTAATCATAGAGGCCTTACTTTAGTCAAAAATCCATCCAAGGGATCCCTTTTGAAAAAATCAAAAGGAAGAACTTGAAGAAGAGGTAAATATTTCATCAGCTCTTTCAAGTTCATTTCTTCTTCAACATCCTTTTTATTTGTTGTTTCCATTCTAACATAATTAATCCAGTATTTTAAATATTCTATGATTTTATTATAAATATGGTACAACCAAATTCATTATTCTATCCATCCTTTGATTGACATTTCACCATACGTGTGTATGTACGGCTTACCGTCTCCACATCGTGGTGTAATTTTTATTCGATACATTATTATTTGGATGGGTATAATAATGATGTGTAATTGATTTAAATAATAAATATAACATGATAATGATTATTTATATATGATATTCCATCCAATTATATATTATTTTAATATCAAAAAAATGATATCGTCGCTTGTGCGTACGTACGGATTACCGTCTCCAAGAATGCAATGAGATTCATTCCCAATCGTATCCATTGAAGATTGATTTTCATTAGATGAATAAAAATAATGTTTAAATACTTGATATCATTATGGATATTAATTATATACATCACATCCATAACAAATATGTCTCACATAACAAATAATATAAAGGAAAACGAATCTGTTAACACCCGAAAAAACGATAATACTAATATATTATTAACAAAGAAATGTTAAAAGATCATATATGATATAATATTAATGTATATGATTATTTTATAATTTAATTAAAATTATTTCACCATTATACAGGATTTTAACCTACACTCGACCAAGGAAAATTTCAAGGTAAGGTTTAATTTCACAATCTCTTCATTTTCCGAGGTTGATTATATGTAATTATCTACTGGGACCTCTTTATCATCCCCATCCATGTTTCTTAAAATGTATTTCAAAACATTATTACTATTTTATAGACTATGGTTTAAAGTCATTTATAACCTTGTTTTACTTTTTTTAAGATGTTTTTATAGAAATCTTTCTTTTGTTTTCCAAACAAGTTCTTTTTTAACCTTTTCGACAAAATTAAGGTAAGAATGTATTTTTTAACTTATACGACAGGTGCAGCTATTTTCCACCATTATAAAATCATTGAAGCATTCCTTATAGGATTATAAGAATATTTTCAAACTAAATTTTTTATTTTATAATTATGTGACTTTTAAATGATTTCGAAAAAAGAGATATTTCTCTCAAATGGTTTGGATTTCATTTAGGTCAACATCCTTTGATGGATTTTAAGCTTATTTGAAGTTTATTTATTAAGATACAAAACATCCATATTTTATTGAAGTTTTTGAGACATGTTTGACTGTGGATGTGTTATTTTCATACCATTCATGGTTTATGGATAGAGTATTGACATTTTGTATTCCATTTTTAATACGAATGTTTTTGTTATGTTTAAACCTTTTCATATGAGCAATTCATTGGACTTAGTAAGTGACGGGTGGAGCCCGCTATAGATCTTTGATGCATCGGTAGGTCTCATGAGACAAACTACTATCTTGGAACAAGGCCTTGAAAAAATATTATTTGTATTCTTTGCACAAGGCCTTGACTGTGTGGTTATGATGGCCTGGCATTATGCATTCCATCACTATGAAAGTTTCTATTGATATAAATTTTGATTATTGTACTAGTAAAATATCTATGTGAATAATTAAATGGCATTATTTTATTTTTATCTTTTCCATGTTATGTTGAAGTTCAAGTTTAAAAGGCGTTTGTTTTAGTCTTATACATTGCCTAAAATTTTTATTCTTATTTATGAAAGTTTCACTATATTGTTTTCTTTACTAAGCATCTGATCTCACCCCTTTCTATGTTTTATTTTTCCCAGGATGTGAAGAAGTATTTTATGACTGACCTGCAGGGATTGTCTGAGGGGATATTAGTGTTGTCTTTGGAAACAATGTTGTTGTAGTTTTTCATTTTCTGATGTAATGTAATCCTTGTGAATGTATCAAATATATCCATTGATACTAAACTAATAGATCATTCAATATTTTATATTTTGTGATAATTCCAATTATACGCAATAATGCACCGATTCTGGGCTTCTGGGGTCGGGGCGTCATAGTTGGTATCATAGAAAGTTTAGTAAAAACCTTGGAAACTAGATTTAGATAAACTATGATTAGATCTCATAGCCCTATGATAGACTCTGAGGATAAGTATAGAGGAAATTCATAGAATTTTGGTATTATAGAGATTTTGTGAGTTTTCCTAAAGGAGAGTCTGGCATAGATGTACCTAGGGGTAAAACCTGAAAACACCACATTGAGCTAGACTCGAACGGGAACTGGTGCACGACAATGGGCCTTGCGGCACTCTTGGTTATGACAATCCTGGGGGATATGGTTAGGATAATTCTCATTTTCATTACAAACCATTATTAAGGGTTTATGAGTATATATATCCTCAAAGAAAACATTTTTTATGATTATGGATTAGATCCATAAATAGTTCAAATTATGTTAACAATTTTACAAGTTTGGAATTATGTATTCCAATTCATAAACTGATCTAGTTTATTCCATTGTTTAGAAAATATGCCTAGTGGAAGGAATAGAAACCATATCAATGCATGCACTCCATGTAGGGATTTCCCTCCTGCTCAAGATAATTATAGTGGAGTTGGTGATACAACTGGTGCTAATCAGCTTTTCACTATATTGGGACAACTCACTCAGGTTATGAATAATAACCTTACCCGTATGGAGCACCCTAATCCACAGCATGGAGGATAAATGTTAGATCTCTTCATGAGGCAACAAACACCAATATTAAATGGGGGTAAAATTCCATTATTAGCTAAGCAATGGATAAATTATTTAGAGAAAATATTCCACACCTTAAGGAGTAGTGAAAGGGAAAATGTTGTCCTGGCAGTTTACCACCTCACTGAAGATGATGATCAATGGTGGTCATTGATTCAAAACACAAAAGAAGATGATGATGCATCAAATATGGAATGGAGGGAGTTTTAAGTGATTTTCTTACAAAAATGAATTCCTCGTGACCCTCAAGTAGATATGGAGATACAATTTTTGAGTGTGAGGAAAAAGGAAGATGTGAATGTCTTGATATATGAAGATAACTTTATAGGGTTAGCGAGGCATGCTGAAGATTATATACGTAACCCAATAAGTAAGATTCATTGTTTCTTTGATGGGTTAAAACCATTTCTCCATTGTGAATTAGTCTCACAATCCGTCTCATTGTATGAAGACAGTGTCTCTTGTGCTATCAAGACATAAAAATAATTCTCTATGTCTTACGGCATTAAAAAAATCAAGAGAAGGAGATATCTGCTGAACACTCTAGAAATTGAAATAAGGTGAAGAAGGGAAAATTTGAATATCTATGCTGTATTAAATGTGTCAATAAACACCACAATACTTTCCTGAAGGGAATGGGACTCTATTAAAAGTGTGGTGAAAAAGTTCACCAAGATTAGGATTTCAAGGGAAAGAAAGAGGATGTCAATGTATAATGCTACAATTGTAGAGAAAGGGGGAATTATACGAATGAATTTCCCATGTGTTATGAGAAATTACCTCAATAAAGGCCATGGGATCAAGTCGAAGATTATGCTATCACTACATCCGAGGATGAAGATCCAAAAGATGTGGTGGCATGTAATTTTATGGTTTCCTCAAGTTTAGAAAATGCTTTATTTGATTCTGGATCATCGCATTGGTTCATATCTTGTCAGTTTTCTAAGGAAATTAGATATTTCCAATTTTATTTAACGAAGGGGTTGTCATTCAAAACTCATAAGGGAAGTATCATTGCAACAATGTTTTGTGAATTAGTCCCCATTAGGGCATATAAATGTTCTTTATCTACTGATCTCATGATCATACCCATGATTGAATTTGATATAATCCTTATTATGGATTTGATTTTGGACCATGATGTGAAAAAAAAAATTAAGAAGGAGGATGGTACGATTCTAGATGACGGTGATAAAGAACACCATATCTTTAGAGCAGAATCGTCACCACCAGATTCATATCTAGATCCACCCCTAGTAGCTCACCAAAATTCAATCATTGGGGAGGAAGTGAATTAAATTACTATGGGTGAGGAAAGTAATGTTAAAATAGAGAATGTACATATTGTGAAATATTTTGTTGAGGTGTTTCTAGAAGATTTACCTAGATATCCTCCAGAATGGAAAATTGAATTTTCCATTGATTTAATTCCTGGATCAAGGCCCATATCGAAGAACCCTAATAGAATGGAAACTGTGGAATTACTGGAACTAAATAAACAACTATAGGAATTGAGTAATAAGATATTTATTCGCCCTAGTGTTTCTCCATGGGGAGCCCTTGTTTATTTTTTGTTAAGAAGAAAGACGGATCTATGAGGTTGTGCATTGACTACAGGGTGATCAATGCTATAACAATAAAGAAAAAGTATCCCCTACCTTGCATTGATGATTTATTTGACCAACTACATGGATCTCAATACTTTTCAAAGATTTACCTTCGATCCGGATATCATCAGTTGTGTGTGACGAAGGAAGACAATCCAAAAACAGCATTTCGAACTAGGTACGATCATTATGAGTTTATAGTAATGATTTTTGGATTGACTAATTCACCCTATCTCTTCATGGATCTAATGAATAGGGTTTTTAAGGAATATATTGATGAATTTGTAGTGGTATTTATTGATGATATCTTGGTATACTCTAAAATCGTCTATGCTCATGAAAATCACTTGGGCATTATTGTGAAGACTCTTAGAAGACATGAATTATATGGGATGTTTAGAAAGTGTGAATTTTGGAATCAGGAGATTTCTTTTCTTGGACATATTATCTCTAAGGATGTAATATTCATTGATCCTTCTAAGAAAAGATCAATACACGAATGTCCAGCACCAACGAGTATAACTGAGGTATGCAGTTCTATTTGTTTAATAGGTTATTATCGATGTTTCATCCAGAATTTTGCACGGATGGCTAACCCATTAACAAAGCTCACACAAAATGGGGTAAAATTTGTTTGGACAAAATAGTGTGAAGAATGTTTTGAAGAACTGAAGAGAATATTATTCAATGCTCCTATATTAACTCTGCCATCGAGGAATGATGGGTTTGTTATTTATAGTTATGCTTCAAAGAAAAGAATTGGTTGTGTCCTTATGCAGAATGATAGGGTTATTGCCTATGCATTACGACAACTAAAAATTCATGAGAAAAACTATCCTAATCGTGATATTGAGTTAGCAGTTATAATCTTTTCTTTGAAGATTTGGACACACTATCTCTATGGTAAAAATTGTGAGATATATACCGATCACAAGAGTTTGAAGTATATTTTCTCACAGAAAGAACTCCACATGAGGTAAAGTAAATGGATTGAACTACTAAAAGATTATGATTTCACTATACACTACCACCTGGGGAAGGCAAATAAGGTGGTAGATTCTTTGAGTAGAAAGGATCATGGAGTTTTGAACAAGAAGAGAGTTGAAAAGGATCCTATATACATGGATCTAGAAAAGATGGATAATGGAATAACCCTAGAAGGTGAAGCATTAATGATTTTTTAAATGGTTACCAAACCATCCTTACATTAAAGGATAAATAGTTCTTAGATCAATGATGAAGAGTTTCAAAAGAATATTAAAGCTGTGAATGATGGTAAATTGAGTGACATTGTGTATGAAGATGGAATTCTGAAATTTGGGAAGAGACTTTGTGTTCCCGATATACCTGATCTAAAAAGGTAATTGTTGGATGATGTTCATAGTTCCAATTTCTATATACATCGTGGAAGCACCAAAATATATAGAGATTTAAAGGAACATTTTTTGTGGGACAATATGAAGGGGGAGATTGCAGATTTTGTGTCAAGATATATGGTTTGTCAGCAAGTGAACACTGGAAGGCAACGGCTTGGAGGAGTAATTCAACCTCTTCCCATGACTGAGGGGAAATTGGATAATATTATGATGAACTTGGTCATGGGACTTCCAAAGACTCCAAGAAGGAATAATGAAATATGCTTCATTTCTCATCATCTTAACAAGTCAGCACATTTTCTTGCTATAAGAGAAGATTTACCACTTGAATGTTTAGAAAGACTATATATTAATGAAGTTGTAAGACATCATAGAGTACCACTATCCATTATTTCTGATCGTGATCCCTGTTTTACATCAAGATTCTAGAAAAGTCTTCAAAAAGCCCGGGATACTAGACTTCATTTGAGCACTTCCTACCACACCCAAACTGATGGAAAATCAGAACTGACTATTCAAAACATAGAAGACATGTCGAGATCATGATCACTTGACTTTCAAGGTATGTGGGATCAATATTTACCATTGGTATAATTTTCCTATAACTATAGCTTACATTCAAGTATTCAGATGGCAGCATATAAAGCGTTATACAGAAAGAGAAGTCACAAACCAACCTATTGGGATGATTTTGGTGAATGAAAACTCATAGGCCCAGATCTTGTGTAGGAAACGATGGAAAAGGTTAAGGTAATAAAAACCCACATCAAAGCAGCTCATTGTATGTAGAAGAGCTATGTGGACAACAGAAGGAAGGATTTGAAATTTCATGTAGGAGATCATGTTTTCTTGAAGGTATCTCCATTGAAGGGTGTTATATGTTTCAGTAAGAATGGAAAATTGAGTCCCAGGTACATCAGACCTTTCGAAATTCTAGAATAAATTGGGGTTGTAGCTTACCGGTTGGCAATGTAGCCATGTCTCTTCAAAGTTCACGATGTGTTCCACGTATCACTATTGGGAAAATACATGCCTCACCCAATGAATGTACTCACCTATGATAATGTTGAACTGGAACCCGATTTGTCTTATTGCAAGGAGCCCGTCATGATTCATGATACCAGAGAACAAGTGTTGAGAAACTGGATGACATGTCTAGTAAAACTTCTATGGAGAAACTATAAGATGGAAGAGGAAACGTAGGAACCCAAGGAACTTATGTTGAAGAACCACCCGAGTATTTTTTTTGTAGTAATATTCTAGATATTTCTAGGATGAAATTATTTGAAGGAGGGGAGAATGTAACACCTCTAGCTTCCACAGTACGCTTCTCTTTTAATAATATAGTAGCGTGTGTTGTACGCAACTTCGAGTTCTAACACACCACAACCAATCAAACTAGTCATTATAAATAGTAATACCCACTTTATGAAATTTTATAACTTTAATATTTCAAAATGGACTTCATATTTGGATTCTGAATATCCAAATTAACTTAGGGTGCATTTTTTGTATTTTTCTGAAAATTTTCAATTTTTGATGAATAGTGAAAAACACTGAGTTATAGTTTAAAACTGAATTTTTATTTAAATAATTATTTATTTTATTTAAATTTATTTTAGTTAAAAATAGATACAAAATACCTATATATGTTCAATGTAATTCATTGGAGTAAGTTTATAATAATTTTAGATATATAAAAATTTTATTAAACATTTCACCGTCTTTAACCACCTCCTAGGAAAATTTCCAATTTCACAAAAAACATAATTTTACCACTTCTGTTAGTGGAATTTCAAAAATCCGAGAGACATGGATGATTTCAGTATGTAAAATGTGGTTCAATAAGATAAAAATAATTGTTAGTGAATAGTAACTTTTTTACTTTTATTTACCACGGTTAAAAGTAATAGGGTAATTAAGGGTAAAAATGATATTGTTATTACCCTAACACAGGTCCTAATTCTATTGGATAAATATAATTCTACCAAAAAAAATCTTAGGAATAAAATATGATCCTCTTTGGTCCACTTGGATTATATTAGTACACTTATTATTATTTTATTTAAAGAAGAGTTAAAAGAGTTAAAATCAATGATTAATAAATAAAACATTTTTAATATAGGGTTATACATAAGATAAATTCGACTATAAATATTAATTATAAATATAAAAATATTTCCTACATAATATTATTTTATTTATATTTTTTAAATTAAATAATTTATTTTATTTATGACACAATGATGATGCAGTAATTATCAAATTATTAATATATTAATATATTTGAGATTATAAATATCCAAATAAATGTAATTTGAGGAGTTTTATGAATTCCACTAATTTTATGTGTTAATATGACATGTTAGGGTTGGTTATATGAATTTTTTTCTATGTAATAATGCTGTTATAAATTTAGTAAAAACAAAATACCAAATAGTGTTAAAATTGGCATAAAATAGTTTTTAACACAATTATTATCTTATTAATTGATATTATATTCCTAAAAATATATGGATCAGCCAGAAGACATATATATTTATAGGTGTATCATTAATGAACCACTTGGGGTTCTCTTGTAATTATATAGTATGTTTATTAATGATACAATATAAAAATACAAAGAGACATGGTAAATGTCAGACTATTTAACTAATAGTTAAATCTAAAAGATAAAGTTGATATAGTTACACAAAACTGTCTAAAACCTATTGGATGAGTGGTTTTATACCCATAACCACCTTAACATTTAAATAATCCATTTTGGTTCCATTAGAAACCGAAAATTATTTTATTATAAAATAATAGTTCTAGCTTTTCCTAAGGTTCCCCTCACCCCTCTTATAAAAAGGCACCCCCCCTTCTCTCTAATTCACAACTTCAAAGCCATTTGGCTTGGCCAACCTCTACCCAAAGACCCTCTCAACATTCCTCCCTTCATCCTAGAGTCCTTCCTTTAGTCAGAAAGCCAACTTAAGGATGCCTATCGATCAAATCAAAATAAAGAACCCGAAGAGGAGGTAAATATTTCATCACCTCTTTCGAGTTCCTTTCTTCTTCAACTTCTTTTTTATTTGTTGTTTCCATTATAAAATAATAAATCCAGTATCTTGTATATACTTTGATGTTATTATAATTATGTTACAACCAAATTCATTATTCTATCCATCTTTTGAATGACATGTCACCATACGTGCATACGTACGGCTTACCGTCTCCACGTCGTGGTGTAATGGTTATTCAATACATTATTATTTAGATGGGAATAATAATGATGTGTAATTGATGTAATAATAAATATAACATGATAATAATTCTATATATATGATATACCATCCAATTATATATTATTTTAATATCAAAATAATGATATTGTTGCTCGTGCGTACGTATGGATTACCGTCTCCACGAACGCAATAAGATTTATTCCCCATTGTATCCATTTAAGACTACTTTTCCTTAGATGATTAAATATAATGTTTGAATACTTGATATCATTCTGTATATGAATAAGATACATCCTATCCATACGAAATATGACTCACATAACAAATAATGTAAAGGAAAACAAATCCGTTAACACCCGAAACAATGATAATACTAAGATATTTTTAACAGAGCAATGTTAATAGATAATATATGATATCATATTAATGTATATGATTCTTTTATAATTTAATAAAAATTATTTCACCATTATACAGGAGTTGAACCTACCCTCTACCAAGTAAAATTAGAAGGTAAGGGATAATTTGACAATCTCTTCATTATCTGAGGTCTTTTATATGTAATTATCTACTAGGACCTCTTTATCATCCACATCCATGTTTCATAAAAATGTATTTCAAAAAATTATTACTATTTTTTTGAATATGGGTTAAAATCATTTATAACCTTGTTTGACTTTTTATAAGATTTTTATAAAGGAATCATTCTGTCATTTTCCAAACAAGGTCCTTTTTCATCTTTTCAACAAAATTATGGTAAGAATGTCTTTTTTAACTTATACGGTGGGTGCGGCTATTTTCCGTCGTTATAAAATCGTCGAAGATTCCCTTAAAATATTATAATAATATTTTCAAATTATATGTTTTATTTTATAATTATTTGACTATTAAATGATTTCAAGAAAGAGATATTTCTCTCAAATAGTTTTGATTTCATCTATGTCAATATCCTTCGATAGATTTAAAGCTTTTTTGAAGTTTATTTATTATGATAAAAAACATCCATATTGCATTGAAGGTTTGGTGACATGTTTGAATGTGGATGTTTTATTTTTATACCATTCATGGTTTATGGATAAAGTATTGACATTTTGTATGCAGGTTCTAATACGATTGTTTATGTTATGTTAAAACTCTTCATATCAGTAATTCATTGGACTTAGTAAGTGACGGGTGGAGCGTGCTATAGCTCCTCTATGCATCGTTAGGTCTCATGAGACAAACTACTATCCTAAAACAAGGCCTTGAAAAAATATTATTTTTATTATTGGTAGAAGGCCTTCAATATGTGGTTATGATAGTCTGACATTATGCATTCCATCATTATGAAAGTGGCTATTGATATTGCATGTGATTATTCGTCTAGTAGAATATCCATGTAAATAAGTAAATGGAATTATTTGATTTTTATATTTTCCATATTATGCTGATGTTCATGTTTAGAAGGTTTTTGTTTTAGTCGTATACATTGCCTTAAATTTTTATGCTTATTTATGAAAGTTTCTGCTATTTGTTTATCCTTAATGAGCATCTGATCTCACCCCTTTCTATGTTTTATTTATCCAAGGATGCGAAAAAGTATTTTATGACTGACCTACAGGGATTGTCTGAGGGGATATGACTGTGGTCTATGGAAACAATGTTGTTGTAGTTTTTCATTTTATGATGTAATGTAAACCTTATGATTGTATCTAGTACTTCCAAGGCTACTAAACAAATCGTTCTTTCGAGATTTGATATTTTGTGATCATGCCAATGATACGTAATAATGCACTGATTCTGGGCTTTTGGGGTCGGGGCATTACATTACATTCATTAATTATTTAACATTAATTATCTATCAATAAATTCCACATTATATTTCATTAGCACCACACCCAAAGTCCATTATTCCTTTAAATTGCAACCTCGGCATTGCGCCCCCGCAGGATCGAACCCCAGGGGTTAAAATAATTTATTAAACCATTTATTAACAATATTATTACTTTCCCATATTTCTAGGCATTCTAGAAAAACATTCTAACATACTCAACATAATGGGTCTCAACACGGTGAGTGGATAAACTACCCATCTAGTCTTTGCCGCCTATAGCAAGACCATAGACCCATCCCCTCTCAGAAAGCTAAACATAGAAATCACGTGGCATACCCCATGCATATTCACCCATTTTCGATGGAGCATAAAAAAAATTCCTTGAGAAGTGGGTAAAGTAAATAAGATAAATATACAAGAGGAAACAATAAGCATCCAAACACTCACATCCAACACTTTCCATCATCTCTGGTGTCCTCCCTGACACCCACATACATAAACCGATGCATCTTTCCGCCCTATGCATCAACTACTTCCACAACCAATAAGCCTCCCTACCACCACATATCACAAAATAAGAAGCAGGAAAATAAACATCATATCAATTTGGTTGTTGGACCTTAACAGGGCATCCAACCTTCAATCACAGCGAGCTGTCAAAGCTCCAGGCATAAGGCTCTTGGCCTTTACAAGAAATAGTGTAACTTAGAACCCTACAAGGCATTATCTTTTTATCAAATAGCTTGTAGAGACCCAAAGCCTGACGTACATAGACTTTACATTACTTTTGCGGAATACTTAGTACATAACAAAAACACACACTAAAGGATCGTAATAGTTTAGTGTCTTTGGAAACTCGGAACGTAATCTTCTAATCGTGGTGAAAGTTCTTCAATATCTCCCATAAAGATCTTCCTTTTTTTACCTAAAAACCTTTCTTTATATCCTGGGGAAAAGAAAACATAAAAGGGTGACCTCAAATGCTCAGTAAGGGTAAACAAAAGAAATATCAATCACATCATATACATAAGCACATAACTTTTGGAAATCTTAACCTGCAAAAGAGAGCATAATTTCATAACATGGGATAAATCATAGTAGTGAAAATGAAACCACAACTTAAAACATTAATCATTGTGGCATACACACATAGTCATAGAGAATCATTTCTTGTTAGTCAAGACTCATTGCCAAGACTATCTTAGTGGACAAAGTCCCTTTCTGAATCGAGTAATCCTCGTTTCAGTCCTGTTTCACTGAACTGGTATAACCTACCATTCCAGCCATGTCTATCTCATGAGATATGAAATCTTTACCCAATGCATTGGAGGGAGATATAGGTCTCACCCATCTCTTAATGAATCCTTTCTTATGTGTGCCACAAAATCATAAATCATACATCATTGCATAACCCATGTAATAAAAATGGGATTCTTAAACAACATGACATCATAAAACCATTCATATAAGATAAAGGAATTCATAAACATAATTCCATCACAACATAGTCAAATCAATGTAAAAATACGGATAGAAACAGAACCCTTTATTATCTTATATGGAAAATAATTTTGATAAAACACTTGAATTGAATTCTTGAGGAAAATATCCTTTCTTCTTCAAAATCAATTTCTTTTCACAAAACATCATGCAATTTTAAAAGAAAGAGATTTTATTGAAAATAGTCATGAAATATTTTAGAGGAAGATTCATGAAAATAAGGCTTTATAAAACAGTAGAAATCCGTTCGTGCCGTATAAGTTAAAAAAAACATTCTTCGTACTTTTGTCGGAAAAGTCAAAAAGTACCTCGTACGAAAAACGACAAAAGATTCCTTTCATACGTATTACTAAAAACTCACCGAAGGGTAAAAATGGATTTAAACAATTTTAGGTGGATGGAAATAATATTACATATTGAGTAAACATGGACGTGGAGGATAAAATACACCCCAGTAAATACTTACGAATAAACAATCTCGGATAAAAATGAGATTGTGATATTTCCCTTACCTTAGATCCAATTTGCTTTGTTCATGTCCGAATCTCCTTTATAATGGTTTAAATAATGTTATTGACTTATTCCAGAATCATACATATTGATATGAGATCATATATGGTCAAATTATTAACTTCTTGTTAGTAATATTTCATTGTTACTTGTTACTCGGGTCTTTATAACTTTTTGTTCTTATGCATGTTTTGTTGAATAAATTCTTTTTATTATCTTTAGGTTATAGATCATTCATTTCCAGAATGTTATTAGTGTAGTATATACCATATTCATTCATTCAATTCATTTATATAATCATTATGAAATGAAGATCATGTAGAACGAATCACATCACATCGTGGAGACGGTATTCCGTACGTACGCACGAGTGATGATATCGTTCCTATGATCGTGGAATTGTATTGGAGTATATATATATTATTTCAGTATCAATATTACTTCATAATAATCATATTTATTTACTCATTACACCATTATAACCATCCTTGTAAGGTGATGGTGGAAAATAGATTACACCACGGCGTGGAGACGGTATTCCGTACGTACGCACGCGCGGTGATTTCTTTTTCCGTAGGATGGATAGATGGTGAAATAAGGATGTTTCATACATATAATAACATATCAGTATATGAGTGATACTGATGTTATTACTTCATAATGAAACAACCTAATAAGAAGAAGTGGAAGAAGAAATAAAGATGAAAGAATTGGTAACGGTAATTACCTCTTCTTTGAAGCGCCTCTTTGAGACCTCCTCTTAGGGCACTAAAATTGGTCTTTGAGGAAGACCAGAACCTCTAGGATTTTTCTAGGGAAGTGGAGAAGAGATTTTGGCAGGGGTTGGCCGAGCTTGAGAGCTCAAATTGCTGTGAGGAGGAGGGGGAGGAGGTGTCCTTTTATAGGGGAGGAGAGGGGCACCTTAGGAATTCTTAAAAATATTAATTTATAATAAATCAAACCCCACTTAAAAACCTCCAAAAATGACTCATATTCGAAGCTTAGATGAGATAGTGTTGTAATCTCATCAACCAATCAAATTTATACATGTTTGGATCTTATTTTAAACCTTATCAATTAGATTTAACTCTAAGTTAAATAATTTAACTTTTACCGTGTCTTTTTGTTTTCTTTCACTATATGGTTAATACACTTACTATAACATGCCAAAAGAACCCCAAATTGTTAATTATTAATATATATATCCTTATCTAAGTCATTTGGCCGAACCTTAGATTTTTAGGAATAAAATAACAATTAATAATATAATATTTGATTTAAAAACTATTTTGTGTCAATTTTGACACTATTTGATATATGATTTTTGTGAAAGTCATAACAGAATTAAATATTCGAACCAAGTTGATTAAATCAACATTAATATTTCATAGTTAGCTAGAAAATTAGTGGAATTCATAAAAATTCTCAAATTACATTTATTTTGGTGTTTATAACATCAATTATGTCAATATTTCATAAATAAGATAATTACTGCATCATCTTTGTGTCATAAATTAATTAAATTATTTGATGTCTAAAAATTACAAATAAAATACCATTATGTAGGAAATATTTTTAGCTTTCTAATTAATATTTATAGTCGAATTTATCTTATGTATAACCCCATATTAAAAATGATTTACTTATTAAACTTTGATTTTAACTATTTTAACTCTTCTTTAAATAAATTAATAATAAATGTCCTAATCTAATCCAAGTGGGCCTAAATGGTCATATTTTATTCCTAAGTTTGTTTTTGGTCGAATTACACTTGTCCAATAGAATTAGGACATGTGTTAGGGTAATATTGATATCATATTTACCCTTAGTTGCCCTATTTACTATTAACCGCGGTAAAAAAAGTAAAAAGTTACTATTCACCAAAAAATTATTTTCATCTCATTGAACCACATTTTAGTCCTTGATATTAACTGTGTCTCTCGGATTTTCGAAATTCCATTCACAGAAGCGGCAAAATTATGTTTTATGAAAAATTCAGTTTTTTTTTAACTACCACTTAGTAGTTTCACTATTCATCAAAAATCGTTGTTTTTCAGAACAATGCCAAAATTTCATCCTAAGCTATATTTCATATTCCAAATTCAAAAATGAAATCTATTTTACCAAATTCATAACATAGAAGTTGCATTAATTAATTTTATAATTAAATCCCGCTGTTAAAATAAATAGCGTGTTTTTAGGAAACAATATATATCAAAAGATTGACACTTGATTATGTCTGGTTTAAATGTGAAATTACAACCAATGACCAACATTGTATTAAATTGTAAAAATATATTCTAAATATAATTTAAAACCACTAAAATTAATAATTTATCACTATTAATTATTTCGATTAAAAAAGTTGTTTTTAATTATAATTTAGTAATTTTCACTATTCATCAGAATATGAAAGTTATCCGAAAAGTACCAAAATTTCACCTTAGGCTAAATTCGATACTCCGAATCCAAGAATGAAGTTCATTTTGAAAAATAAGATTTACAGAATTTTAAAAAGTGGTTATTACTATTCATAACGGCTAGTTTTAATAATATTTTAATAGCACATCGTTGTTTAGTGAAACTCGGTATTGCGTATTACACACGCTATCGAGGAAGGTCGTGATTGCGTGTAATGCAAGGCAAGACAAGGATGCATGTTGTGCAAGCTCCTTTTGGTGTAGCGTACAACACAAGACATTAATAAAATTAAAAAGAATATTTTTTTATAAAATCTTGGGCTGTTACATTCTACCCCCCTTAAAATGAATTTCGCCCTCGAAATTCGTCGGGGTTATAAATGGTTTACTATTCGAAAGATTCTTTAATAGAATCCCACATCGTAAAAAGGAATACAAAAACATGGCTTTAAAAACTAAAGTATGAAATGTAACGATTACCCAAATAAACTAATCGTTGGGTTTCCACATAGGTAAAAATATGGATATGGAAGAGAAATCTAACCATCATGTTCTGATGGAGAGTGGTAGAGAACATGGCTATGGAAAATCCAGTAATCACAAATCCATAGATTTGTGATGATATAAGGTACCAACTGATTCATCAGGTATAAGATCACTAGGACAACATTTTTGGTTTTCAAGATCATTTCCCTAAAGTTGAAAATTTGAATTAGAATAAATACTTACTTTATTTTGGTACAATCTCACTATTGTTCGTGCCTTGAACAATTTCCACTTCATCTCTTAAATAAATGAAGATGAATTTGTTATTCGTGAAGTGTTAGCAGATCATGTGATAGAATGACGGGTCATTCCATCTGTCTCAAACAAAAGGTTAGCAAAAATTATATACATAAGTCGACCTATAGTGAGATTAATCATATATTGTTCCTAAAATGGACTAATACTTCATATATCATACTGCTTAATATAATAAAACTAGTTTCTACTAAACAGGGACTTCCTGTAGGTCAGTGGTAGGCGATAAAGGCCAGTCGCACTTCGGTTGTGGGTTCGATTCCCACAGCCTTGTCCGAAGCGATGGGTTATCGCCCGTCCTGCAGGTTGTCCTTTTTATAAAACTATATTACTATAACATCCCATCAATAATATCGAAAAAAAACTTCTATCCTTAAACAATACTAACTTATGTCCAACATAATTCATTCCAATCATTAGGCTCATAATACTGCAGTCCATTCTCATAAAATAGTGAAAACGATTACCAGAGATTTAATACCATCGTTGATCCCCATATATCATTAGATATATCTTGTTGGTCACATTCCAAACATTCAAAGGCCTTAATCTTGTACTCTCTTGAATACCCATTGAACCTTAGTGAAAACTTGAATGCAGTTAAAAGTTAACACTTTTCACATACCGAAATCCTCAAAATTCTATATACTCAAACCATGATATCACTTAGTCCTTATATCAATCATGAGCTCATTAATACTGTCAAACATTTCATTTTCTCCTTATCCCTTCATTATGCGCATATCATCTTCATTCCAAAAATATCTGAATAACCTTTCATGGATACTGGTAACATTAATCAGACAACAATGTTACAATCCTTACATGTCTCTTTATTCCATAGTACCATGAGATTACTTATACAACATTACACATGATAAACATGTAATCATTCAACTACATTCTTAAACCATTGACCGAGCTTCAACAATTCTTTCATCTCACATATCATTGGTAGTCTCTTCATCATCATCCACATAAATACTTCCCATATGACCATACTGATTCTCTTCATGAGTCTTTCCCTTAGGGCATTTGTTTGCATAATGCCCATACATTCCACATTTAAAACACTTAACCATTTTTGATGTCGTAGCAATACCATTATCCTCATCCCTGGTATTAACTGAACCTTTTCCTTTGCACTTACTGGCTTTTTGTCCTTCTTTTCCACACCCAAAGCATCTTCCAGTTCCTTTGAAACATTCTCCTTGATGCCTCTTCCAACATGATTTACATAGGGGAAATTGAACTTTCTTTCCTCTATGATCATCATGAAACTCCATCTTTCTCTTATTAGCCGAGTCAGGAAACTTACCAAATTTTACTTTATTGATCATATTAGGAGATTGCTGATTCGGCATAATAATGATGTTTGGACTTCCAAATCCCATTTCATTTGGTTGCTCATAAAGAATATCATTCCATTGTCCATCATTTCCTCCATTATCGTGAATCACCTTGTTTCCAGCCATTTTCTAAAACCCAAAAAGAATAGCGTGAGAGGCAAAAATCATGCTAGGGAAAACAACATAATAAAGGGGGAGTACCTTGAACATCTAACATCTTAGGTTTAATTCTATGATCGTTAGCGTAGTTCTAGTACTATAACCTATACGTATACTTAACCTTAGGGACATCCCTAGACATACCTTAGAAATATCTCTAGGGATCTCACTAACGTTTTCGCATCCTAGTTTCCAAAGGTTGACTAAACCTTTCCTCTGATACCAACTGTAGAGACCCAAAGCCTGACGTACATAGACTTTACATTACTTTTGCGGAATACTTAGTACATAACAAAAACACACACTAAAGGATCGTAATAGTTTAGTGTCTTTGGAAACTCGGAACGTAATCTTCTAATCGTGGTGAAAGTTCTTCAATATCTCCCATAAAGATCTTCCTTTTTTTTACCTAAAAACCTTTCTTTATATCCTGGGGAAAAGAAAACATAAAAGGGTGAGCTCAAATGCTCAGTAAGGGTAAACAAAAGAAATATCAATCACATCATATACATAAGCACATAACTTTTGGAAATCTTAACCTGCAAAAGAGAGCATAATTTCATAACATGGGATAAATCATAGTAGTGAAAATGAAACCATAACTTAAAACATTAATCATTGTGGCATACACACATAATCATAGAGAATCATTTCTTGTTAGTCAAGACTCATTGCCAAGACTATCTTAGTGGACAAAGTCCCTTTCTGAATCGAGTAATCCTCGTTTCAGTCCTGTTTCACTGAACTGGTATAACCTACCATTCCAGCCATGTCTATCTCATGAGATATGAAATCTTTACCCAATGCATTGGAGGGAGATATAGGTCCCACCCATCTCTTAATGAATCCTTTCTTATGTGTGCCACAAAATCATAAATCATACATCATTGCATAACCCATGTAATAAAAATGGGATTCTTAAACAACATGACATCATAAAACCATTCATATAAGATAAAGGAATTCATAAACATAATTCCATCACAACATAGTCAAATCAATGTAAAAATACGGATAGAAACAGAACCCTTTATTATCTTATATGGAAAATAATTTTGATAAAACACTTGAATTGAATTCTTGAGGAAAATATCCTTTCTTCTTCAAAATCAATTTCTTTTCTCAAAACATCATGCAATTTTAAAAGAAAGAGATTTTATTGAAAATAGTCATGAAATATTTTAGAGGAAGATTCATGAAAATAAGGCTTTATAAAACAGTAGAAATCCGTTCGTGCCGTATAAGTTAAAAAAAACATTCTTCGTACTTTTGTCGGAAAAGTCAAAAAGTACCTCGTACGAAAAACGACAAAAGATTCCTTTCATACGTATTACTAAAAACTCACCGAAGGGTAAAAATGGATTTAAACAATTTTAGGTGGATGGAAATAATATTACATATTGAGTAAACATGGACGTGGAGGATAAAATACACCCCAGTAAATACTTACGAATAAACAATCTCGGATAAAAATGAGATTGTGATATTTCCCTTACCTTAGATCCAATTTGCTTTGTTCGTGTCCGAAGCTCCTGTATAATGGTTTAAATAATGTTATTGACTTATTCCAGAATCATACATATTGATATGAGATCATATATGGTCAAATTATTAACTTCTTGTTAGTAATATTTCATTGTTACTTGTTACTCGGGTCTTTATAACTTTTTGTTCTTATGCATGTTTTGTTGAATAAATTCTTTTTATTATCTTTAGGTTATAGATAATTCATTTCCAGAATGTTATTAGTGTAGTATATACCATATTCATTCATTCAATTCATTTATATAATCATTATGAAATGAAGATCATGTAGAACGAATCACATCACATCGTGGAGACGGTATTCCGTACGTACGCACGAGTGATGATATCGTTCCTATGATCGTGGAATTGTATTGGAGTATATATATATTATTTCAGTATAAATATTACTTCATAATAATCATATTTATTTACTCATTACACCATTATAACCATCCTTGTAAGGTGATGGTGGAAAATAGATTACACCACGGCGTGGAGACGGTATTCCGTACGTACGCACGCGCGGTGATTTCTTTTTCCGTAGGATGGATAGATGGTTAAATAAGGATGTTTCATACATATAATAACATATCAGTATATGAGTGATACTGATGTTATTACTTCATAATGAAACAACCTAATAAGAAGAAGTGGAAGAAGAAATAAAGATGAAAGAATTGGTAACGGTAATTACCTTTTCTTTGAAGCGCCTCTTTGAGACCTCCTCTTAGGGCACTAAAATTGGTCTTTGAGGAAGACCAGAACCTCTAGGATTTTTCTAGGGAAGTGGAGAAGAGATTTTGGCAGGGGTTGGCCGAGCTTGAGAGCTCAAATTGCTGTGAGGAGGAGGGGGAGGAGGTGTCCTTTTATAGGGGAGGAGAGGGGCACCTTAGGAATTCTTAAAAATATTAATTTATAATAAATCAAACCCCACTTAAAAACCTCCAAAAATGACTCATATTCAAAGCTTAGATGAGATAGTGTTGTAATCTCATCAACCAATCAAATTTATACATGTTTGGATCTTATTTTAAACCTTATCAATTAGATTTAACTCTAAGTTAAATAATTTAACTTTTACCGTGTCTTTTTGTTTTCTTTCACTATATGGTTAATACACTTACTATAACATGCCAAAAGAACCCCAAATTGTTAATTATTAATATATATATCCTTATCTAAGTCATTTGGCCGAAGCTTAGATTTTTAGGAATAAAATAACAATTAATAATATAATATTTGATTTAAAAACTATTTTGTGTCAATTTTGACACTATTTGATATATGATTTTTGTGAAAGTCATAACAGAATTAAATATTCGAACCAAGTTGATTAAATCAACATTAATATATCATAGTTAGCTAGAAAATTAGTGGAATTCATAAAAATTCTCAAATTACATTTATTTTGGTGTTTATAACATCAATTATGTCAATATTTCATAAATAAGATAATTACTGCATCATCTTTGTGTCATAAATTAATTAAATTATTTGATGTCTAAAAATTACAAATAAAATACCATTATGTAGGAAATATTTTTAGCTTTCTAATTAATATTTATAGTCGAATTTATCTTATGTATAACCCTATATTAAAAATGATTTACTTATTAAACTTTGATTTTAACTATTTTAACTCTTCTTTAAATAAATTAATAATAAATGTCCTAATCTAATCCAAGTGGGCCTAAATGGTCATATTTTATTCCTAAGTTTGTTTTTGGTCGAATTACACTTGTCCAATAGAATTAGGACATGTGTTAGGGTAATATTGATATCATATTTACCCTTAGTTGCCCTATTTACTATTAACCGCGGTAAAAAAAGTAAAAAGTTACTATTCACCAAAAAATTATTTTCATCTCATTGAACCACATTTTAGTCCTTGATATTAACTGTGTCTCTCGGATTTTCGAAATTCCATTCACAGAAGCGGCAAAATTATGTTTTATGAAAAATTCAGTTTTTTTTTAACTACCACTTAGTAGTTTCACTATTCATCAAAAATCGTTGTTTTTCAGAACAATGCCAAAATTTCATCCTAAGCTATATTTCATATTCCAAATTCAAAAATGAAATCTATTTTACCAAATTCATAACATAGAAGTTGCATTAATTAATTTTATAATTAAATCCCGCTGTTAAAATAAATAGCGTGTTTTTAGGAAACAATATATATCAAAAGATTGACACTTGATTATGTCTGGTTTAAATGTGAAATTACAACCAATGACCAACATTGTATTAAATTGTAAAAATATATTCTAAATATAATTTAAAACCACTAAAATTAATAATTTATCACTATTAATTATTTCGATTAAAAAAGTTGTTTTTAATTATAATTTAGTAATTTTCACTATTCATCAGAATATGAAAGTTATCCGAAAAGTACCAAAATTTCACCTTAGGCTAAATTCGATACTCCGAATCCAAGAATGAAGTTCATTTTGAAAAATAAGATTTACAGAATTTTAAAAAGTGGTTATTACTATTCATAACGGCTAGTTTTAATAATATTTTAATAGCACATCGTTGTTTAGTGAAACTCGGTATTGCGTATTACACACGCTATCGAGGAAGGTCGTGATTGCGTGTAATGCAAGGCAAGACAAGGATGCATGTTGTGCAAGCTCCTTTTGGTGTAGCGTACAACACAAGACATTAATAAAATTAAAAAGAATATTTTTTTATAAAATCTTGGGCTGTTACATAGCTAGTTCTTTAATCCTTCTATAATTAACCGATTTTTTATTTTTAGGTTCCAACTATGGGTAACCTAAATAGAAAGCTATCGTAGCTATAACAAATTGATTCAATATGCTTATTGCGTCAACTTTATTCACATCAAATTACAATAAAAAAACAACTAGACT
This sequence comes from Viscum album, assembly GCA_963277665.1. Taxonomy (NCBI): domain Eukaryota; kingdom Viridiplantae; phylum Streptophyta; class Magnoliopsida; order Santalales; family Viscaceae; genus Viscum; species Viscum album. The sequence goes on from OY728131.1 coordinate 140,135,840, forward strand.
CATTTAAATGCCTCTTTATCTTTATCCAAACAATTATCAATTAATTTTTGGCTTTGCATTCTTTACCAATTTCCATCATGAATGAAAAGCCAAAAAAAGAAAGCATAAATATCACACTATCTAGAAAAACAAGAGGCAATATCATACGATCGATATTAATTTATTTAACTGGTTCAAATATTTAATATGTTAATTCCATTGTGATATAGTGGGATAAAACATGCTAACTCTACATTTTCATGTTAAATAATAGAGAAGCAACGAATCCCCTGCCTAAAACGATTCTTGATGTTCTTTATATGAGAACAAGCCACACAACAGGTTATGATATCCTCCCACATGACAACTCTATCCACTCGAGGATGCAAAGACACCACTACATTGGTCAAAACCCCAAAAAATTCTATTGGGAACATGGAAATAACATTCCATAAAATTTCAAGGAGAAAAATAAGGAGATAAACCCAAAATAATAACGATAGATCATACCTTATATTGAAGATTGATCTATCATACTTGGTTGCATCAACAACAGAGGCGAACTAATACAAGGAGGAATATTTGATCACACAACTCATATGTGAAGGAATGAAAGGTTCGAGCATCTCACGCCAGAGTACAAGGAGGAAGAACTAGGGTGAAAGATATATTGTCCCGTTAGAATATTTAATGGAGAAGTGGTTTAAGATACGATGGATTTTCTATTAAAAGTGAATTGCATTAAACCACGTGGTTTGACCAAGTAAAAGCATCCCGTACCTTAGGAAAAATAATATAGGAGTCATGGGATTTTATTAGGCCTTAGATCTCTTAAAAGAAGGCCATAAATACATTCTATGTCAAAGGAAACAACAAAGGGACAAAACAGTAGGAAGTTGGAAACAGTTTTCATGAACTAGAAATTTGGAAAAGGAAAAAGGTTGTTGTTGGAAGGGCATTGCTGGAAGGATGATATTGGAAGGCTGCTATTAGAAAGATATTGTTGGAAAAAATGTTCATAGAATGTCTCACTGATGGGAAATATTGTTCACATCGGTCTACCATTGGAACTGTTCACATTGGTCTAACGTTGGGACTGTTCACATCGGTCTCACCAGTGAGACTGTTCACATCAGTCTCACTAGTGGTACTATTCACATCGGTCGCACCAGTGGGACTATTCACATCGGTCTCACCGGTGGGACTCTTCACATCGATCTCCCGTTCGAACTGTTCACATTGGTCTACCATTCGAATTGTTCACATTGGTTTACCATTATAACTGTTCACATCGATCTATCTTTTGCACTGTTCACATCGGTCTACCTTTAGAAATATTCCCAACAGCCTACCTTTGGAAATGTTCCCATCATCTACCGTTGGAACTATTCTCATCAGTCACTGGTGGGACTATTCACATCGATCTACCGTTGGCACTATTCACATAGGATTACCATTGGAAGTGTTCACATCGGTCTACTGTTGGAACTGTTCTCATCTGTCACCAGTGGGACTATTCACATCGGCCTACCATTGGAACTATTCACAACGGCATACCATTGGAACTGTTCACATCGGTCTACCGTTGGAACTGTTCACAGCAGTCTACGATTGGAACTATTCACCTCTGTCTACCATTGGAACTATTCACAGTGGTCTATTATTGGAACTATTCACATCAATCTACTGTTGGAGCTGTTCACACCAGTCTACCGTTGGAACTGTTCACACCGGTCTCACTGGTGGAACTATTCACACTGGTAATGCCGATGGAACTTTCCACACCAATCACACCAGTGGAACTTTTCACACTAGGCTCACCAGTGGACTCTTCACACTAATCGCACCGGTGGAACTGTTCACACAGGTCCCACTGGTGGAACTATTCCCTAAATTGGAAATTTGGAAAATTATTGGGGATAAGTCACCATGAGCTCCCAGAACACCTCAGACACAAGAATTTTGCAGAGGAATGGAATATTGAGCTCTAGTCCATTATAAAGGTTCTTCATGTTTTGTTATTTTTTAGTGAGTGACACAAATTTTGAACAAAATTGTCAATTTTAAACGGATAACAGACACTTTTGAGTCATATTTGGCACATCATGTATTAGATTGAGGTGAAAACAATTCCTACACATCACAAATGATTTATAGATAATTTTCCTAATGTATCAACATAATTTGAATTTTTTACTTGATTTTGAGTTTGTGATGTGTATTTTGAACTAAAATTTCAATTTTAAACAGAAAACATTCACTTGGTTCATAACAAACACATCATGTATTGGATTGATGTGTGGTTGATTCCTACATGTCACAAATGACTTATGGATCATTTTCCTAATGTATCAAAACAATCGGAATTTGTTTCATTGGTATTAAGTTTTAGATTTGTGTTTTAAACTAAAATGTAAATTATAAACTAAACACATACACTTCAAGTTGTACCGAGCACACTGTGTATTGGATTTTGGTATTTCTGATTGTGGTGTGGATAATTCATGCATGTTCATGATCAGCTTAAAACATGTTAGTAGATATACCATACCAAGTACATTGTGTATTGGATTATGGTGCGGTTAATTCTTACATGTCATAAATGACTTTTGGAAATTTTTATAAAGAATCAAAACAATCTGAATCTTTTACTTAATTCTGAGTATGTAATGAGTGTTTTAAACTAAAATTTTGATTTAAATCTAATAACTTAATGTCAATTCATACTTGGCATACAGTGTATAGTTTATTCTTGCACATCACATTGTGTCTTCTAATTCTTCAAGGCATTCAACATTTGTGGATCTCTAACAATATTGTTGTTTCATAACGCAGAGTGTTGAATGAATTTTAGAATAAAAATAAAATTGAATAATCAAGAGTTCATCATCTCCATTGAGTTCATAATCATAGTACATGAGTGCATCATGATTGTATCATCCTTCTTCATGATCTCCATGAAAATTAAAAAAATAAGTATCGGATAAAAATGATGAGGAATTTAACAAAGAACAGTATATAAAATGATGATAAAAATCACTAAATAAGTATTAGGAAGTCACCACATCATGATGTCTATATACAATCTGACACCGTGTATTCTAACCATTCATTTCTCAAAAAAAATATTTTCTTATTGGGAATATGAGGACATTCAGAAGTCATGGTAGTGCAATAAATATATAAATAAACAAAGGATTCATAAATATTTTAAATGAAATTGTAATCATCATCCAAAATACCTCTTCATGGTGCTAGTTTTTTATGTAATATGATATCTTTCATACATTTTTAGATATAATAACCACAATATTTTCTATTATTTTATTTTGGTACTATAGTATCATTAATAAATATAAGTTATTTTTTTTATATATGTTTTGATAGTGAAATTTTATTATATATACCCTCATACCTTTCAATTTGTAGAATTTTATAGGATTTTTGTGTCCATGGAATTTCCTCACACCATGATTTTGTTGATATTTAAACACTACCTTATTATAATAGAATTTAAATTAAAACATAATATAATACTTTTCACGTGAAGTTAATATGTAACATGTTTTATGTAGTGTATTAAAAATCCATATATGTCATCATGTGTGGTCAGTTTGTTGGGTATCCATATATTGAATCATGAAAATAAATATTTGAATTATCCAAATTGATTTTAATTAGTATCCAATGCTGCCTAAAAAGGAGTGAGTAATGAAATTTATGAAATAATATTTGATACGATTAAATTGAAGAGTTTTACCCCTACAATGTGGGAATTAAAAAGAGTATATCTTCTATAATTTTGATTTCAAACATTGTGGATACTTTGACCACTATTTATTCCTATTTCATTGCTACTAATTATAATAGTTGTGTAGAAGTTTTGTGGGTAATAATGAGTCCAAAAATCTATTCACATGGGTTTTCCCTTCAAATAGTATTGATATATACACCTTCAAAAATAATGAACAATATTTAGTCATAATTAACAAATTAGATAAGCTATTAGACAAACAAATCATGAAAAAACACCTCATATATACATTTACAATTGATACTCATAGAAATTAATGCATGAGGATTTCATATAAATTTTCAAGACCAATATAGTCTATAATGGCCTCTCTATACATCTGTTCATCAAAATCAATCACGGCTATATCATCACTTGATGACATTGTATCTATATTAACAATTAATATTAAAAAAATGTGGATGTTAAATGGACAGGGTAAAGTTACATTATGAAAATATTTTAGATTATTTTTTTAACCATTAGATTGTTTTGATTCAACCTTATATTTCACCCCTCCCCTTTTTTCATTTGTAATGACATTCATTGGTTTAGGCCTTTTTTATTAATTGTTAAATTATTTACTTGAAAAATAAGTTGGAAATGTTGACCACCTTATTGAAATTTATTTTTACGTGATCTAAAAACCATAATATGAAAATTCCAACAGCTTTCATGACCATATGAATATCTACATCATCATGTGGAATAGGTATCTTAATGCTCATCTCATGAGCTACGTGAATCCCCACTCTCACATGACCTATTGGAAGTTGTTTATTATGTAAAATATCTCTATGTATATAGTACATGGTACCCCTCTCAACAAGTTGGTGGGTGGGTGTTGTTGGATATAAATCCCAATCTTTTTCACCCTATAAAATATCATTATAGTAAAGGTACCAGTGTCTATCTAGTTCACATTTCATAGAAAAAATTATAAAAATATTTATTACCTCTTCTAATGAATCTCTTTGAGGGGAATGTCACACCTAAAAGCTAATGGGGGTGGGAGATCTTCATGTAGTGGTTGTTCGTGTGTTGTTTCTGATCTATGATCCCTTACCACAACATTTTATAACAATCATAACTGCCAAATAAGTTTTTTTCTCGAGCATCTAATAGTGCCAGAAACTACCCAATTTTCTTATCTTTATCCAATTGTTTATTTATTTTCTCAAAATATGTTCGAGTCGAATATCATTTTCTAACAACTCTAACTACCAAATAAGTTTTTTTCTTAGGAAACTAATAGTACCTGAAACTCTTCCATTTTCTTATCATTATCCCCTTGTTCATTTATTTTCTCAAAATATGTTCGAGGTGACACCCCAAAACCCACACCTCTGATACGACCATACTGTTCTAACCGCTTCAATTCCACTGATAGTATTTGTTTGTCGAGTATAACTAATGATGGTTCTTATGTCAAAGTTGAATAAAAAATATATGAAAATAAGTAGTCATTATTATATAATACTTATTTAAAGAAAAATAAGTATTATGTCATACTTACACATGTTTCCCATATTTTTTGTATGTTTTCAACTATTAGTATCTTGTATTTATTTACAATTGACCACTTTTGGTTTGAATGATCTAGAACATAAAATACATATACTTCCTATAATTCCATTATAAATAGTTTGTCTTTTTTACCTTTCTTTACAGAAATCCACTTTTTTGAATCCCAATTCATCTATTTTAATTGCACTTCTATTATCAACCCAATTCCATTGAAAAATAATTAATTGGAATGTTTTATAATCCAACTACCATTTTTTTTGACGATGCCAAAGTGTGAAATATTTTCATAAATTAGATTTTTTTCCTTAGTACTAGATACATGAATCACATTATCTCTAAGTGTAACTCCACTATTTTTCATGGTATTTTGTTCATCATGTTCATTTGTATAGATAATATAACCATTTTTTACATAACCATTATAAGATAATATATGCACACTTGATCCTATGGATATTCACCGAATTTGTTCTGAAATTGAATTTGGAATTTCAATTTACTCCTTAAAAATATAGTCTCGAAATCATCCTATAAACTATTGATTATGTGTATTAGATATACATATTTCTCTTTCAATGGATTCAAATTCCTAATAATTACATTGTTGGTTTCAACATATGGTTCAACCTATAATGTAATATGAAAAATGTATAGGTGGTCCAGCTCCTGCTCTATAATTGTAACTTTGAATACATCTATTCAAGAAATTACTTCAACCACATGTCGCTTGTTTTGATGAGATTTCAGTAGACCAGTTCTTTCCACATCGAACATGTATTCATTACATAATTCAAAAAATTCCTCAACAACATATAATTCTGTAATACAACCTTTTAGATGCCTATGATTTTTGAAATACCCTTTCAAAATCATTATATACAGTTCAGTGGGGTACATCCATCTATAATGTGTAGGACTACATAGTAAAATATCTCTTACCAATTTAACCATTAATTGAACCATAATATCAAATAATAACAGCAGGAATAGTATCTCTAATTCACATGATATGATAGTAATTTCCTTTTTTATAATTAGTAATTTCACTATGTCTATAACTTCGAAGCATATTGGTTTTAAAAAAGAAACTGATCTTGGTTAATGTGTGATAGGTATTCTTGGTCAAAAGTCAATGTAAAGCTACCTGCATTAGATCTCGCATCAAAACATGAAAGTCATGTGATTTCATACCCTTTAACATTAAATAATCCATTGAAATAATCTTTTTGATATTTTATAAATTCCCCTCTGGAACCGTTACATCATTCAATATGTTTCAATGCTAATATATATCTTTACTAGAAATAGTGTAATCATCTGGAGGAATAAACCTTTTTTCACTCTTCAATGGTATCAACTCTTCTCGTATTCCCATGTTAATCATGTTTAACATAGCCTTAATTTCTTCTTTTGTTTTTATAAAAGAATTTGGTAATGTTCAAATGGCACTATCACATACATTTTTTTAAACATGAATAATATAAAGAATATTATTTATGTATAAACAATTACAGTATAGTAATTCAAAAAAATATTTTTTTCGTAAGGTTTTTTAAGGTTTTTCAAAAATGGTTTACCAAAATAATTGTTCATATCTTTTACTTTATCAAACAATTGATCACCTAGTAGTAGAAATAGTGTTGTACGTTCTTTTGAACACTCATCCAATGATTTTTTCCATCATCTATACTTATGTCACCAAGGTATAAATATTTGTTTTCATAGAAGCATATTCTTCGATGAATATTTTAACCAAATTTAATGTGTACCAAGTTCACAAATGGGACACCCTTGAGTTATTTTAATGTTATATCAAGACAAATTTCCATATAACGGAAATTCCTTTATCATCTCATACAACATATCTCTTAATTTGAAATCTTAATTTTTGTAATAATCACACAACATACCAACTGGATCCAAAAATAATTGCAAATATTAGATCAGTGGAGTCAAATAAATATCAATATCATTTGCTGGTTGTTTTGATATTGATATAAGTAGAGATAACACAATGTATTTTTTCTTCAGGCATAACCATGAAAGAAAGTTATAATTTATCAACATAATTGGACATGTACTGTGAGTTCTACATTGAAAATCAAAAAGATTCTCTCCATCTATAGATAGTTCTTGATGAATGTTTCTCAATTCATTTAAAAATTTAAGATTCTCGTGATCAATTATCTTCCACTAAAGAGAGTCTAATGGGTGATGATGTTTATCATCTTTATTTCTTGTATCAGTGTTCCACAACAATTTTCTGTAAGTATCAACACTTCCATATAGGTACATAAACAATGTAATGATTGTAAAGTACCAAAAAAATTTATAGGACATGATTCCTCTTTATTTTATCGATAAGCGCCACACTTTGGGAATTTTTTAAGTGATTTTTGGTCCTTTAAAAATAGTATATACTCATTTGGATAGTCATGTATTCATTCGAATATCATACCCACTAAAAATAGTATTTTTTTAAAAAATAATATGTTTGTAAGGGAATCACAATATCTTCTGGGAGAATAACATCCAAGAGAGCAAGTGGTTTAGTAAAATTGGCATCACTCCATCTGTTGTCATTTTTAAAATTATATTGCTTTATTATGGCTAACAATGTTATATATTTAGTATGGCCAACATACAATGGTGTTTTTGAATAACTCTTTAACTACTCAAACAATTTTGGATAATCAAGACGTTCATATTCAACAGTCATTTTCATTTCCTCAATATAAATTTCATCATCATTCCAACCTATAATCACATCCTTGATACATTTTTCATCACTTCCCATGCTTGTAATCATATCATATGATCCATAAAATGTTGTCTTATTGCATTCACTAGCTACATTTGATTTTTCATGTGTTTAGTATAACATTTATAACTTCGATTTATTTCATGATAGATTAATCATTCTTCTAACTCCTCTATGATAATTAGTCTTGAATAACAATAGCATAAACATGGAAAAAGGATTTTAGAAGTATCATATTCATGATATTTTACAAATTTGATGAACTCTTTCACCCCATTCTCATACTCTTTTGTCATATGATTGGAATAAATCTATTTTCAATTCATATCCATCCTATTTGATTTGTTAATGTTAATATTTAACAAAATAAATAAATACACAGAAATTTTGATCTTGGAACCCATAAAAGACCATTCTTAAAGAATAATTTATTTTATATGAAGTCAGTGTTCTAAGACAATAAGAGTCAAATAATGGGTATTCATAATGTTCAGATTTTATAAAGGGGACTTTGAACAACCCATGTCATGAAATTTAATTCATTTAAAACCACATGCCCCTTTAAAACATTAAATTTCTTAAATCTAAGTAAAAAAAATTAAAACAACCCAAGAGGCATAAAAACTATCACTATCATCATAATAAGGATTTAAACAATCAAATCACCTTTTATAAAACATGGTATGAATGTAAAACAAGTCAATTGGGGAATTTTAATTTTAAATAACTGCTAAATTTTGAAAATATCATTTGTTAAATCCCATATTTAATAAAAAAAATTTAAAAACCTAGTTCAAGATATAGAATTTGAGTTCTTGAAACACCATTTTTTCTTTACAGATGTATGCATTTATAAATATAGATACAACTAATCTTGTATCACACATTCACAAATAAATTTTTGATGATATGAAATAATGTATATATATTTATATCTATTTAGTCTTCATTTAATTATTTCATTAACAAGAAATGTAAAAAAATATTCTTCAACTTTGTGTAGAACTATATAAATGAACTATAAATGTAATGATTTATTAAATACTTTGATCCAGCATCAAGAACCTTTAAAAAAAATTTCATACCTTTAATTTTTAGATAATTAAGAAAAATATCGAGAAGATAAACCAGTGTTAAATACTCATCATGCAGTAAAGCAAGTTGGAGGTCAAAAATAGTAGAGGAGTCGAGCATCGCAATGCTCATTGTGTTAGATTGATTTTGTTAGATAAATTGACATTGGAGCAATGGGATATCATGTGTCGACATATTCACACTCTATTGGTGATAATGTATGATGTGTTTGTTCGTGATGTAATATAAACTTCTGATTTCATATAAGAAATTGATGCCACCCATGTTCAGGTTATTCTATGACATCAAATTCTTTTATACATGATAGTACATGTTCATAACCCATGTGTTCATGCCATATCACATTTGTAAAATATAAAATAAATTGGTATCCATATATATATATAATAATATTGCTAAAAAATATTAAACAATATTAAGAAAATATAAAAACTTATCAATTCCATAACAATATATAATTATTAAGAATTAACATAAAATAAAAAATAAAGCACATAAAAAAAGAGCATGTGAATAAGTATCAAAATAATCAAGAAATAATTTTTATCAAGAACTATACATATAAAATTTTGAATAAATCATACAAACTAAATTAAACTCATTTCATAATTCCTATAAAAAATACAAACAAAGTAGTAAATATTAAAATGATTGGGATTATTCTGCACGGTAATGGAAGCAAATGGGAAAAATTGATTCATTTTAATCCTTGGGAGTAGGATGGATACTTAGAACTTGGATTTGATTACTATCTATGCACCCAAAAAAACTTTTCCTACTTATCATTTTCAGTCACCACCCTACATGATAAGTGGAAAGTATTTTTTTAGTGCACAGATAAGAGATCCATGCAATTAGAGTGAGAAATAATGATGCATGAGTGAAAATAAATATGAGTGCATGGGAGAAGGTGAACCAAAAATGGATCAAGAAAAGTTATATAGGGTGCATAATAAAATATGAACATTATTTATTATATATATATGATCACCATAATATAATTATACTAATAAATAAATTCTTATTGAAATAATCATTATAAAACAATAATAACAAAAACAATTATAAAATTATATTTATTATGTAAATATTTAAGAAATGAAAATATATAAATTATAATAGAAATATGTTAATGATGAATAAGTAAGGATGATAATTGATAAATCATCATTATATAAATAAATAAACAAAAAAATTAACATTAATAGGTCATATTCATGTGAGATGAATTATATCATGCCAGAAGATAAAAATCACCTAAATAGAAATAATTCGGACCGTGTATTTATGGTTTCTTGCAATATGTGTAATGTATAATGTTCTTTATGAGTTATAAAAAATAATATTATGATATTATTTTGGTGTTTTATTGAGTGTTCCTAGTAAAATCTATCTTATTTATCATGATCATCCCTAACAAGTAATTTCCTCATGAGATACATGGGTAAAAAACATGGTAAAATATATCGACCATCAATTTTTTATTGTAATATCCATGTATTATTAATAAATAGAATGAATGAATTTTAACCTCTAAGTCACCATATATAGAACATTGTAGACTATGCTCTGAATGAAACTCAATATATCATTACTAGAATGATTATGACACTGCATGCAATAATGAATCACGTGTTATGGATCCTGTTCTCATACATGGAAATGACACACTCTTCTTCTATCTGGAGATCCATTACCTGGGATCTAACCCTCATGTATGATTTCTTGTGATATATGAGATCGTTACATGCACCGGTCATTCAAACCATTTTGAAAAATTAAAAATAGGAAAAGATGTTTAAGGGTGATCGAAGTTCACAAGTGATCAAATACCATGGATTTTGAAGGTTTTGATTTGTCTAAAATGATTGAGGGAGAGCAATGATATGTATTTGGTTCTGTGGGAGCTTGAATGATTCAACTGAGAAGAAATCGGTTAGGGCTCTATTTAAAATATGAAAAAGGATTTTATCAACACTTTAAAAAAATGTAGATAAATAGTGGTTTTATCAGTTCTAAAATATTAAGAAATGATAAAACTAATCTTTATCATCGCTCTGTTAGAACTAATAGAGAACTAATTTTAATATTATAATTAATATAATTAAAAAGTTTAAATGTATATAATTATAAATAATTATAAATGTATATAATTTAAAATAAATATTTAAATAATTTTAAATGTGTATTTATAAATATAATTATATCCAATGGCGTGTTAGTTGAGTGTTACACTCATTGGTGCCATTTCACTACCCGATGAATTGGCATAGGCTCGAGTCTCACTAGACTCAGACACTATTCATATTATGAACAGGGAGATTCAAATCTATTTTCTTATATGGGGAATGTGTGGTGCACTATAGGCTCGGTCGGGGTCCCCCATTGAGAGTCAAGAGTTACCCCATCACACATTTTTATGTGGGTGATGGTCTAGTGTCTCTCTTTATATGTGAATCAAAATAATGATGTCTCGGATCGATCTTAGGTTTTCATGGATACTTTGAATTTTTCTTCAGTATTTCATCCTATGGAAGGCTCTATTTTTCCTTCCTTGGTTACCTAACTTCCTTCCTTTGTCTCTAGTGATTTGGCAATACCTTCATCTCTTCCTATTTCTAGGGATCCATATACGAAGAATGAAGTTTCCTACTCCATTGCTCAGATTGTGGTGGGGCAGCATGAATAAGATTCTATTGGCTCTATCAAGGTTGTTTTGGCTAGTATTTACCCAAATGAATGTAAAATTTTAGGGGTTCAGGTAGTGTCTGAGGCCTACATAGTTTAAGGTAAGGTCAATGTAGATATTCCAACCATTTTAGACCCTAACTCTACTATAGATAATTTGTGTGCTATGAATTTATCCACTAATACAAGATCCATTGAGGGGTTCCAAAGTGAGTCCAATACTCATTCTAGTATGATCACAATGAATGGATACATTTCCTTTGTTGAAGCCCACAATTTCATTATCACTAACATGTTTCTTAAATGTAGGAATTTTATTATTGCGCATTTATCATTGCAATCTCAAGAAAATTATTGAATCATATATGAGTTTAGATCATGTCTTATTGACATTTGGGTTTTTGTAGATGGAGAATCACATCCATTTATGGTTTTGAATAAATTTTTTTATGTTTCAATTGAAGATCTCCACTCTAGATTTAGTTTTTCCCTCTCAAAGCGTTTCTTTTGCCTCTTGTTCGATCTCGCTGGCTAGATCAGCCCAGTTTGTTAGTTTTTATGAGGTTTTTGGGTGGTTTTATTTGAGTTGTGGTGGGATTTTCATGCGGAATTACCTAGAAGATGGTTTTCATATTGTTCATGGTTTAATGAATCTAGTTTTTACTCATGATGTTGCAATCAGTTGCAGTTTTCTTGTTTGATGCCTACTGTTGGTGATCCTTAATAGAAGGTGTGCTCTATTGATGGGTTTTTCTATTAACAGTGATGGTGGTTACTGATGGTCGTGTTTATAGCCTGTTCATGACTCTGTGCAGTGATGGAATCAATTTTTTCCAGTACTTCACCAGTGATGGGGTAGGGATGATGATAATGGTGATTGGTGCATAGGGTGTGCTGCTTGAGGTTCACATAGTCCATAATAATGCTAGTGTGTACTGGTTTTTGAATTTTTTTTAATTTGAATGTGTGTGTTGTGAATTGTTAAGTTTGGTGCCTTTTTATTTTTGTATGGTGTAAGTGTTTTTGGTATGGTAGAAATTTTTAGGTTCCCACTCAACCATAAAAGTGGTTTATTCTGAAATTGAAAAAAAGAGATTTGGATTAATTGACTGTTGGTTTTGAAAATACAATTGATTTTTGCTTGGGATTCCATAATATAGGGAAATATTATGTTAATTGTCTAAGGAGACTTGTCTTCACCTCTTGTGGATTGAAGGCCCACAATGCGGTAAGCTGTAATGGAAGTGTCGATTCTGAAATGAAGGGTACTACTTCCAATTCCTTGGAAGACAAGCATACCAGAGTGTCTGATCACAAAGGTGTTGATTCAAGGCTGGGTATGGATCTTAGGAAGGGATATTATGGTGAATGTTGGTCTCTTGATGGGTCCCCTGATATGGCCCTGGTATTTACTAATCAGGTAAACATTAAACCAATTGATCATGGATCAAATGATTTTGAGAAAGATAGGGAACATAAAATATTCCCTGGGGTGTCTTCTTAACCCAATGCTGGGGTCAATCCCATGGATGGTATGCATTTTTTCCTCATCCAATAAGGATAAGTAGGATTGAAACTCACCTAGGGTTCCTTGGTTCTTGAATGGTGAGCCTGAACTTGATAAGGTTAGCCTCCAGGAAGACCAGTTTCATAAGACTGATAGCAGCGGGGGAAAATCCAAGCTACCCTCCATTCAGGTAACTAAGGGAAAAGAAGATAGCATATATGATGAAAGTTCTAATCGTGGTATAGGTAGTTAGGAAAATAAATCTCTCAAAATTCAGGAAAATATTATGGGTCTATAGGCTATGATTTGAACCCCTCTTCAGGTTTGTACTCCATCTTATCCAATGGACCAATATAAGGATAACAGCACAACAACTTTGTCGCTTTATACCAAGGATGGATGTGATCCACTGGGTATGCATCATTTTCTTTGGTGTTTACATCAGCCCTGGTTGATGATAGTCTCTATAAAACTCTTATGTCCTCTATTTACAATACTTAAAAATTAAATGTTGATTAGGCAACTTTAATTTGGGAAGACACTCCAGCTCCTCAGGAGAATGAGATTAAGCGTAGCATTTTTTCAGATGTAGCTGATGGTGGTGCAAGTGGTGTTGTCTCCAAGGAGGTTCCCTTGAAGTTAGTGAACATTTAGGGGGCGTCTGGTGAAACAACTGATCAACAGATGTAGAGGAATATTCACAAGATTCCTTCTAGTCATATGGGTGCATTGGACTCCGTTGAACTATCATCGAATCAATGACATGTGTCTTTCAGAGAGCAAAGGTTTCGAAGCGCAGTCGGTATCAACATGGCAGAGCCACTTGTTGTAGGGGTAAGTGGGGTCCTTTTCTATCACATCATATTAATTTAGATTTTTAATGCCTCTTTGGGTCTTGGGATGACTGTGTATTTTAGCACATTTTAGTTTCTTGGTTGTGGGCTCTTATACCATGTATGGCCCTCTTCTCCTCTTTGTATCTTTCTATTTTAATAAATGGGATTGGGCCTTTGTTCCTTAACCCATATCTTTATACATATATATAATTACAAACAAATAATTATTTATATAATTAAAAATATATTAAAATCGTTAAAAATATGCATTTATAAATACAATTATAGATATATATTTAAATTTATAATTATAAATATATATATTTATTCATAATTGAATATAATATATTTATTTATTTATTTATTATAATTTGATAATCATTTAAATATATATTTATTTATTAATAATTACAATTATAAATAATCTTGTTTATAATTATTAGTATATAATTATAAATATATTTATATATTTATATATATTTATATACATATATATATTTATATATTTATTTATTAATATTTTAATATATGTATTATAATTTTATAAATGTTTAAATATATAAATATTTATTTATAATTATAATTATATATAATTATATTTTAAAATATTTTCATTTTTTATAACAGGTATGAGATAAGGCTCAAAGTCCCTATCCCATTCATTAATATAAAAGATACAACAATTGAGAATGCGTCAGACATGACAGAGCATTCCACAAAATAATCAATCCTCAAAAGACCCAAAAAGACACTAAAAATAAAAGTCAATATCATGGGCTAGAGAAGAACCCCAAAAACCACTCCAAGGAGGGTATTTTCCATGCAAATATCATTAATGCTTCCCAGTCTTTACTACCTATCAAGGCTCATGGACTTCATCTAAAGACAGTTCAGTGATGTCTGTTGCACCCATTTCACTGGAAACTGCTCCATAACGATGCCCATGCATATGAAGACTGGTACCAGTTCTCATAGCACTTCCAAAATCCCCTCCATGTTCACTGCCTCTAGGGGAACCTCCTTAGATGAGTCTAGGACTCTGAAAGGATTGGAAGTAGCCACCATAACTACCCATACCTCATCCTAGGAATTAGAAAAAATTCAAGATAAAGTTTGAGTTTTATCAACCATATCCAGTGAAACCCTTCTCATCTCATCTAGGAAAACACACGAATGAAGATCTGTCATGGGTTGTTATCCAGTTCTTGGACCAATTTCACCTCTAGAAGCCACACCCACATCCCCTACTGCAAGGTGAGCCTCCTTGGTGGCACCATCCTCAAGACCTCAAGTATCTATCCTTTGAAGTATTTTGACCTACTACTTGTCAACAACATCCATTCCTCGATCCTTGATCAAATTCCACTGATCAATAGTGACATATATCTCACCCAGATGGATACAACAAACCTTTTCCAGTGGAAGCAACAAGGCACATTCATCCCTAGAAACAATTTTTTCCTTGGACTGATCCATTTGATAAGTTGAAGGATACACCTGCACATGAGTTCGAACCACATCCTGGATACTAAGAGGAGTGGTCTGATCCATCTCACATTGGGTATGAACCATACCAATCTAATTAACTATAGTATTTACCTTGATCATGTTTGAAGCTTCCAACCCCTTACCATCAACATCATCCTCTTTTGAACTGTATGTTGTCTTCTTCTTTTTCAGTGGAAAAGGATAACCAAATTTCAATTTTTCTTTCCTGTTTATACAATAAAGTATCCCATCCTCCTCAAAATAGGAATAAACATCCAATTGAGAATCATGATCTAAGTCAGATTCACCCAAATGCTCATTACCAGGAGCCTTTTATCATTCTACAAGAGCATCACAAAAAAGAAATCTCAACTGGATAGCTGACATCCTATTGAACAACTAAATTCTCATCCCTAGAACTAGGTGAAAATAGAATACTTATTTGAGATACAAGGGAGGATCATGGTGTTCTTCTGATGTATAGAGACAAAAGCATGTTTTATCACTTTCATTCGAGTGTGATACTCCTCAGAAGAAGTTGCTTTAAATGAGGGACCACTACGGATACCCCCCCCCTCTCAAGTAACTATCCCTACCCAGCACCTTCAGGGTTATGATTGGGAACATTAGAATTCCTAATATAAGATTTCATAATGTGGATGCTTTTATCATTACCTCTAGAAAAATAGAAAAAAATAATAATAAATCTTTTAAAATTAAAGATGTCATACCCAATTACTTTGCGATCTATACAGAATTGATGGATTTTTTCATATTCAATCGTCAATTCAAATTCATATTCATTAATGGAGAGAATAACTTTATCAAAAAGAGTATAAATCAAGTCAAATTCAATAAGAAATCCAGAAAAATATCCAAATACAGTGTACTAGACTACGGTCTCTGACGAGCTACCATGTGTGAGCTACGGTTCACCATGGATTGGGGAGGTATGTGGGCCTCCACCGATGTTGGAGAAAGCACAGGCCCTTGAATGGGGGTGATGCAAGTGGTCAGCCTCAACCGACACTAGCGTGGGGGAGAGTCATGCCTAATGGTGAGAGTGGCTGAAGAAGGGGTAGCATACGAGATACCCAAATAAATAAATATAATATAAAATAAGACTTGGTTATAATCTGGACTCTCCTTGTGGGGGGCTATAGACTGGGTTATGTCCTTCGGGTGGGTGGGTGTGTATGTATGATTATAATTGTACCTCCAATCACCTAATATATATATATATATATATTTGTCTAATTATAATTATGTATATATATATATATATATGTAATAAATATATTTATTATTTAAATATATTTATTATAATTTTATAATTATTTAAGTAAATATATTTTTATTTTTATTTATAATTATAAATAAATATATTTATATATATTAGTATATAGTTATAAATATATTTATATAATTATATATATTATTAATATAAAAATATATGTAATTGTAAATATAATAAAAATATGTATAATAATTTTATAATTCTAATTATAATTATATATATATTTAAATAATTATAAAATTATAAATAAATTTATATATTTATATATATATTTTTATTAATGTTTAAATATATATAATTATAAAAATATAATAAATATATTTATTATTTAAATATATATATTATATTTTAATAATTATTTAAATATATATTTATTTATTTATAGTTTTATAAATAATTTTTTAAAACATTATATATATTTATAATTTTATAATTAACTATTTAAATAAAACAATATTTAAATATTATTTAAATAGATCAATTATATAAATTTAAAACATATTTTAAATGTTAAAACTTAATAAAAATGAATAAATATTATTAATGTAAATTAAAAAAAATATTAAAAATATTACTTGTATTGTAAATAAATATATGTATAAATAAATACTAAAAAATGGTTAAATTCCAACATGAAATGTCACAGGTTTTTGACTGGGCCATATTTTTCCAACCGGTTTGATTTTTTCCCGTTTGATGGTCAGACTAATTATTTTCTTATGCTTTGGAACCTAATTTCATGAGTTTGATTGACCCAAGGACTTTTTTTTAGATGGGTGTTAGGGCTCGGCAAGTGTCTCGGGGTTTTGGATGAGTTTCGGGAGCGGCGAAGCCCAGAAACTCAGTTTTGAGAAAGCGCACACTGAGGTGCACTTTTTGGAAAAATCGGGTAGCCTCTGAGGAGAAACAATGCATCCCTCTAATGAAACTAGACACGAATTGAAAAACCATACATGAGAGGGTACACGACCATGTGGGAGCCCTGCAATATTTGATATAGGGATCAGGCGTAGTCTGGACACGATTTGGAAAACCATGTGCCTAGGTCATGCGCATGTAGTGTTCTGGTGGAGGGCAATCCATGATTGGTGCATAATTAGCCAAACTATGCAGCCAAACTGTGAGGGTCATTTAATTGGGAAAAAATTACATGTTCCCCTCCCTTTGTTTATCTATTTTATTTCTCCTACCATTCACTCAAATAACAAGGTCGATCCTCCATTTTTCTCTCACCTAGGCTTTGAGCCAATCTCTCCATCTGAGCTCTGATATTTGATCTGTTGGTGGATACAGATTCGTCTTAATAAGGCCTTTGATCTGCTAGCATGTTTTCATTGTTTATTTCACCATATGGAATGCTAAATTTGGGTGATCCCTTTACCCTATTTTCCAGGTGTCTATCTAACGACTGGTACGGGGTGGTTGGTGCCTAGATTCTCTGTAATTTTGTGAGAGTTTTGGGGGTGAATTTTATATTTTCCATGGGGTTTGTTCGAGGGGGACCCAAATTAATTAAATTCTTGTTATAAATTAATTAATTGATGTTATGGGATTCCATTAGTCATGCCCTCATCCATTTATGCATGCTCAGACAAGAGGGGCTTAAGGCCACTAGGGTAGATTAGGTCAGGTGTGTGAATTTATTTAAATTAAATTATTTATAATGATGTGTTTGGTTCCATGGGAACATGATAGTCATAGCCAGAGGATTGAGGTGGTGTTAACCACATGGACTATGGCTATGTGGTTCATTAGGTTAGGTGTGGCCCGAGATACATGGGTGATGTTGATCATTGGTTGAGGCGACTTGGTCATCAAACTGAGGTGAGGAGGTCATCAAGTTAAGGGCTTGACTCTTAGGACCTGAGATGGTGTTGATCATCGGAATTTATAGTCATTGTCATAGGGGCATGAGGTGTCGAATGATATGACTAAGGTATGTTTGGTGATGGATACTCACTATTTGTAGGTCGATGCACCAATGGAGTCGTGTTCACACAGTTAGGACTCAAATTGAGGTGGTGTTAACCACTCGTTGTGGATGGAGTCCCCCCATATACTATGTCAGAACCCGTCCCCTGGGGCCCATGTCGTGACTACCCCAAACCCACCTTCTAGAGGCCAGGGGCTGGTGACTATCACCAGAAAAACATATCCCAAAACGGGAAGGAATTGCCTTTAAACCTGTACACACACACGCCTAACCACATCCCAACATAATGAAAGGGGGAAACAAGTATACTAGAAAAACAAGGATGAGTGAAAGTACAAGTGAAAGTAAGAGGGCCAGAATAAAAACCCAACACAGAATTGAAAATGGTAAAGTAAAAAAAGAAACTCTGATGGCCTTCCATGAAAAACCCCACCTGGTCGTGAGAGTAGTGAAGCTACAAGAATCCAATGTATTATGTCATGTATACCCAGTCCTACTAGGCCCCACCTATTCCCAGGCCACCAATTCCACCATCTTAGCATCCATCAGTCCCCCCCCCCCTGAGCACCTCTGTGGAAACGCCGATCGCTTGCACCAGACATAACAGGTGCGGGTGAAGCCCATGTAGGGGTGAGTATAAAAATACTCAGTAGGGACCTCGAGACCCCTGAAGGTCTCTCAGTAATCCACAAAAGAAAACACCACATAGGTAATACCACCCAACAAGATCTCAAAAACATTTCACAAAGGAAAATACGTAGCTCACACCAAGTATAACTTAAGTAAAAGAGTAATGATGATTAGCTTTAAAGATAGATCATCTTATTCTTTCAAGAGGCTCTGTTGTTGATCCATACAAGGTCTCTAGGTGCTGACCCACAGAGGATCACTAGGTTCTCACCCATAAATGATATCTAGGTTCTAACGCATATAGGATTTCTAGGTACTATCCCACTCAGGATCACTAGGTGATGACCGACTCAAGATCTCTAGGTGCTGACCTACACCGGATCACTATTCTCTCTTGACATCACAACTATACACTGGATTCTCACACTTAGAATGCTTAATTCAGGGAGGATCCACTCCTCAAACAATTATTCACACCTCAACCACCATGATTTCCCCCATATAGTAACCCCAAAGGACCATCTCATTATAAATCTCCCAATGCAACAAACAGTGCATCATTCGAACACTCGGCCTCTAAGTTATAGGGTTTTTAGTAAAAAGGGCCTGGTTGGATTTGAGTCTAATCCATCATGGCCATTATCAAACCTCCATTAAACCTCAATTGGAGTATATCATAAGGACTACCACATCACAATGGTCCCAATGGCATTAACGGTGCGTCAATCAGACACTCGGTCTAAAAGATATAAGTATTTTATTAAACAGGGGCAGGTTGCAATTGGGATCAGTCCGACCATGTCGGACCAACCAGGGGGTCCCACATACCCCAATTCAATTTAGAAGGACTCGACCTGAACCATTTCAGGTCGGGGATAGTTTTTTATGGCCTGGATAGTGGGCCAGGACCAATGGGCCTCGCTGGACCTCGCCCATATTGGCTGAGGGTCCAGCCCGTCGGGTCACCCAGCGACCCGGTCTAATCCTGCCCGGCCCGAAGGGTGTGCATCCGGCCTGTTGGGTGTGAATCTGGATTACCGGAATGGGTCTGGCCTATCCCGATAGATAACGCACGACCCTCCATCCAAAGACCGGCAACGCAGTGCGGACGATCAGGCGACGTCCAGCCGAGACGAGGTTGTTGCGCAACATCCACTCCCTCGTTGGCCCTGTGGATGCATGCCCTCCTCCATCCGTGGTTGACGGACCACAACTCTCCAGCCACCGGATGGCCCTAATGTTGGCCATCCCTCCATGTGGTGTTGACGAGAACCACTCCTCCTCGCCGATGCGGCCATCCGACTGCAGCACACCGCCCCCCTCCGCTCGCAGCCACCACCGGCGGTACCTTCGATGGGCCAACAGAGTCACTCCGAAAGTCCGTTTATAGAACTGCTTTCATCTATGGAAAATTTAGGCCATATCCTTCGCTGTGAGGGCCTCAAACTCATTCTGCCTCCATCTTGAGAAATTATCCACGAAGAACGCACCTTAAACAACTATGGTGGAGGGTTCGGTCCCTGTTCGTGTCTGTCTGCACCCTCCGCGTTAGAGTTGTGCATGGGGGAATGTATTAACCACACAGTAAGAGTAAAACCCCAATTCAATCCCCCACACAATATCCATCCACAATAATGAGTGATTCATAGATCAACCCATTATTCGGTTGATCTATGTTCATCGTTATGTTTCCAGAATGAGGAAGAAATCATCAAATACTTAGAACACATAAACCGCTACCTGGATTCATTGGATCTGCTCATGATGAAGTATGTGATTCACATAATCATCAATCCATGGTCGTTGGCATTCGTCACTTCTTTCCAACCTTTATATCTGATCCTCCAACATTTGTTGCTTCGTTCTTCATTATTCATTCTTCGTTAGAGAATAATTCCTCTAGAAATATGTTAGATTTTTCCCCGCATTTTTTAATGCCCAAACTCCAACACATTCTAATATTAAAATAAATAAAAAGTTCAAAGATGTTGTTACCATTTATGATGCTCATTAAATGAGCCACATTTAATGATTCACCTTTAATGATTCATTAAGATAATAGATTTGTGGTTTCAAATGATCCATTATTAACACTCCATTGATGTGTCTAATCGTCGTCTCGTCGATTCACCATTGCATCATCGTCTACCACTCAATGGTGAGAAGAGAAATAAAATAATTCTTTTAAATTATTTTATTATTTTTCACAAAAAATCTGAAAAATAACCTTTCCACTCATCCCTTTCCAGTTGAAGTTAAGTCATTTCTAGGAGAATCTCGGTGTTCCAAGTTCAACGGTGCCCTCAGATTTACGATTCGAGCACCGGTTCAAACGATTGAAAAACCCTCTCACACATTTAGTGAAAGTACCTTAAAAAAAGTTTGAAATTTCGTTTGGGGATCATAGGGCCTTGGAATCATGTGTCGTCAGAGAATGAAGTCTCAAAATAATTCTATATAATTAAAAAGTTGGAATTTCTAAGATATTTCGTTCTCCCCACCTTAGGGTTTTTTCCCCAAAGTCCATAACCAAAAACAAAATAGACAAATGGGGGTATTGAGAATGAATCTGAGTCTCCCGCTCCCATGATCTCTCCTAGAGATTCATGTACCACCACCGAACTCTCTCCAGAGGAATCAACGACCCTTGTAATAACTGCTTATGTCAATCCTATATGTCCACCAACAACTCTGAAAATGTCACCCCATCTTGAATGTCCAGCTCACCCCAGGCAATGATGTGTGATGGATCTTTCACGTATATCCTCAGCTGTCACACATGAAAAACATTATGCACCGGATGCATCTGAGGGGAAAGAGCTAGGCGGTACTCTACCTCACCAACTCTACTGAAGATTTGAAAAGGTATGATGAACCTCAGAGATAGCTTGTTGCCCCATCCAAATATCCTTGATCCTTGTCGGGGTGATACTTGAAGGAATACATGATCACCCTCCTCAAACTCCAAGGGTATTTTTCTCCTATCAAAATAAGACGTTTTCCAACTCTTTTCAGTCCTCATCCACTTCTCAATGATCTTCTCCTTCTCAATGGTATCTTGTACCATCTCTGGACCCATGAGTGCTGACTCCCCTGGGTCTGTCCAGCATAGGGGTGATCTTGAAGGCCGCTCATACAGGGCCTCAAACGGTGTCATACCAATGGTAGAGTGATAGTTTTGGTTGTATAAAAACTCCACCAGTGGTAGGTGGCCCTCCCAAATGTCGCCAAAATCCAAGACACAAGCATGAAGCATGTCCTCCAAGTTCTGTCTGGTTTTTTCTATCTAACCATCCATCTAGGGGTGAAAAGTTTTGCTCAAGCGCAGCTACATCCTGAAAACCTCCTTTAATCCCCTCCATAGCTGGGATATAAAGTGTTCATCATGGTCTGAGATGATCATCAAAGGTACCATGTGTCGTTGCACTATCTCCTAGATGTAGAGGCGTCCCAAGCTCTCTACCGGTCCCTGCTCCCAGATGGGTATAAAGTGAGTTGACTTAGTGAGTCGGTAAATGATCACCTAGATAGAATCATGGTAGTTGGATATACGTTGTAACCCCGTTATAAAGTCCATCGAGATACAGTCCCATTTCCACTCTGGTACCTCAAGTGGCTGGGCCAATCCTGATGAAACCTGATTCTCAACCTTAAATTTTTTACAAGTGAGGCATCACGAAACAAACTTGGTCATCACTTTCTTCGTCCCTAACAACCAGTACTGACATCGGAGGTCCTAGTACATATTTTCCACACCAGGATGTACCACCAAAGGGGAATTATGGAACTTGCATAGAACCTCCACCTAAAACATCATAGGTACTAAGTTGTGTCCCCTGAAAAGGATCGTGTGATCCACACCTACAGAAAATCCATCAAAAAGGATGTCCTAAGGAT
The DNA here is from genome assembly GCA_963277665.1 of Viscum album. Taxonomy (NCBI): domain Eukaryota; kingdom Viridiplantae; phylum Streptophyta; class Magnoliopsida; order Santalales; family Viscaceae; genus Viscum; species Viscum album. Next base: position 140,159,271 of record OY728131.1, read on the forward strand.
ATTAGAGCCCATCGGGCCTCATAGTCAACATCCCCAAGTTGTGCCTCCCTAACTCAATATAAGAGTGTGGGAGTGAAAATCATAGACTGGGGGTAAGCTACTCCATCACTATCCATAAAGGTTATCTGAATTGATGCTAGTTTCTACATCGCCTCACATAGCAGCTGTAAACCAGACCACCTACTGAGTGCGTCTTCCACTATGTTCCCCTTCCCAGGAGTATATACTATCTCAAAGTTATAGTCCTGGAGGAACTCTAACCATCGCTGTTGTCTCAGATTTACATCATTATGGGAGGAGATATACCTTAGACTCTTGTAGTAGGAGTAAACTATAAACCGCTCACCCATCAAGTAGTGTCTCCATATCTTCAAGGAAAAGATCATTGATACTAACTCTAGGTCATGGGTTTCATAGTTCTAATATTTCTACATAAATGTCTATGAGCCATAGGTGATCACTTATCACTCATGAATCAGTAAACAACCTAGTCTAGCACCTAATGCATCATAGTAGACTACATACCCAATGCCCTCTTCTGGTAGTCTTAAGATGGGGGAACTCTTTAGTCTCCACCTCAACTCTTGGAAACTATAATGGAAGCTCTCCGTCAACATGAAGGGTTGTTCCTTATTTTTCAAAGCTAAAAATGGTGCTAATACTTTGATAAAGTTGGGTACAAACTTTTGTAGTACCCAGTCAACTCTAGGAAACTCTGCACCCCATTCATGCTCTTGGGTGGCTCCCATGAATGTATTACCTCTATATTCAGCGGATCTACTACAACTCCAGAATCTGAGATGACGTGTCTTAGAAAGTGTACCTCCCATATCCTGAACTATAACTTTGAGAGCTTACCATAAATTTGGTGCTCTCAGAGTGTATCCAAAACAATCTGTAGGTGTGTAGCCAGCTCCTCCTCTGATGCTGAGTATACCAAGATGTCATCAATGAAGACCCCCATGGAATGATCGAGGTAAGGCTAGAAGATCTTGTTAATGAGCCCCATGAACATTAATGGGGTGTTTTTCATGCCAAAGTGAATCACCAAGAACACGTAGTGGTTGTATTGGAACCTAAAGGTTTTTTGGGTACATCCTCATCCCATAACCAAAGCAATTCATAGCCCGATCTGAGGTCTATCTTTGAGGACCACCTTAATCCCTTTAGCTAGTCAAAGAGTTTTTCAATCCTCCACAGTGGATACTTTTTCTTCAAAATTGCTTGGTTCAGGCATCATAAGTCCATGCACAACCTCAAAATCTTGTATGCCTTATTGGAAAATAGCATTGGGGTTTCCCAAAGTGAAACACTGGTCCCTAAAAACCCCTTCTCCTATAAGTCTTCTAGTTGTAATCTCTGCTCACTAAGATCTACGAGAGCCATATGATATGCCAGTTTGGATATCGATGTCATCCCTAGGTACATGTGAATGAAAAATTCTACCACTCTACAAGGAGTTAGTCCTAGGATATCTTCTGAAAAAACATCCTCATATTAGTCCACCACTACAGGAAATCTCATACTCCCATCGTCCCCGGAACCGAGGGTGAGGCTAGCCAACTAGTGAATGATCGATCTCACCCTCATCTGAGAATGTCTAACATGTTTTACAACGGTTGTATTCTAACTGGTTAAGGAAAACGCGGTCTCATCCTGGTGAACACACAACACTTTGAGCCTAATATATTTGATCTGATCATGGAATGTAGATAACCAGTCCATCCCCAAGATGACGTCGTAAGGGCTCAACACAGCTACTAGGATATCCCAGCCAAATCTCTCGCCTCCTAGAGTAATCTCACACATCTATCACTAGTGTGTAATCGTCTAATCCCCACCGGTAAGAGTCTCTAATCGTAAGGATCGAGCCAACAGATCCATCGGAATCTCTGAGCCTCAAATGAGGTCTGTGGAAAGGAAAGAGTGACTGGAACCTGTGTCTATTTGAACTGGAGGTAGGGTAAAGAAGTTAAAAGTCATACCTATAATCATATCTGAAGCACCGTGGTGATAGGCCTCCATCACCTAAATATGGCCCCACCTTTATCCACCTGCTCTCGAAGCTCATGGTGGACCACTTGGGGGTGGTGGAGGTAACACCTCAAACCATCACCCACCACCTATTGCTCGGCCTGCTCCCCTACCACGTCTACCTCCCTATGAACATCCACACTCGAACCTCTTTTGTTGTCTTGGTAATCCATTGACTTACTGATGTTCATCCATAATGGGAGTTGATAAGTCAGGATCCATGTGCCCATGTCCACCACAAGAGTAACAAACTCTAGTCCTTAGATGACCTCCTCAACATTGCGAGATCTGCACCTCTGACCAGACATCCTAGGGTATTCCTGTAGAATTTTTTCTCCTTTTGGGCCTTTATGTCATCTTCTTATTTCCTACTTTAGATGAATCAGATACATGTCATTTGGTGGTGGCTCTCACTGTTAGTGCCCACTCGGCTCAGAAGCTATCCACCAGTAGGGCTCACTCTAGTACTCTAGCCTGTTTCGAGATGCTAAGAGAAATCATCGATGCCCTGATATCGTGTTGGAGTCACTACTCAAAGGTTCAATCCCTGAGGAAAGGGTCGTGTACCATGTCGGTGGAGTAGCGGGATAGGTCGGTAAATTTCACTATGTACTGGTCCACAAGCAGGTCTCCCTGATGCAGGTGTAGTAACTCCTGAATACGCACTGAGCATAATGTCACTGGTACAAACTCCTCCCTGAAAAAGATCTTTATTTCCATCTATATAGGGGTTCTATCCTCGTATTTCTAGAGTTTCATGCTCATCCACCTCCCTGCCATGTCCTAAAAATGCCTAGCGGCTAAAACAACCATCTTTTTTGTCGGTGTCTCTTCCAGGAGAAAAACTGTAGCAACTTCCTCCAGCCAATCCTCAACTTTCTGAGGATATGTCCCACCTCAAAACCTCAGAGGACTCTGTCTCTAGAAATCATGCATCATGCTCAATTGGTGTGCACTATACGCTGGTGGGGATGGTAGCAACTACTGCTCTCTGGGTGGTGGTGCTAATGGTACACCACCTGAAGGTGTTATCACTATAAGTGGTCCCTACACTGATGCATCATCGCTTAGTAGACCATCATTGTGATTTTTCACTAGAATCCTGGCTGACCATTTTTATCGAGTAATCCTATAGATAAATATATGTGTGACGGACAATAAGTTGTACTTGGTTATAAGACTCCAAAGATATCAAGAGAAAAACATTTCCAAAACACAAGCAACCAGTGTTTTCATGTATTGTGTTAGAAAACAGAATTAAGGGTCCTCATGTATGGATATGTCGGCCACCGCACCAACAATGGACTCCCCATACTGAAATCTAAACTCAAGACACATAATAATATTTCCTCCATTGAAAAATATAGACTCTCAGTTCTTTTGGTAGAATTGACCACCCTTTGATGCCACTTTGTCACGACTCGTCCTCGGGGCTCATGCTGTGACTACCCCAAGCCCACCTTCTAGAGGCCAGGGGCTGGTGACTAGCACCAGAAAAACATATCCCAAAAACAGAAGGCATTGCCTTTAAACATGTACACACACACACACGCCCAACCAGATCCCAACACACTAAAAGGGCGAAACAATTATACCACTAAAACAATGTTGAGTGCAAGTACAAGTGAAAGTAAGTGCACAGGAATACAAACCCAAAAAGGAACTGAAAATATCAAATTAAAAATGGAATCTCTGATGTCTATCCATGGAATAATACACCTAATAGTGAGAATAGTGAAGATACTGGAATCTGAAGTAGTATGTTTTGTCCTCCTGGTCCTACTATCCCCCACCTGGTCCTAGGCCACCAAGTCCACCATCGTAGCGCCCGTCAGTCTCATCCCCCTGAGCACCTCTATTGAAACATCGATCATATGTCCCATACATAACACATGTGGGTGAATACCATGGAGTTTTGAGTGTGACAATACTTAGTAGGGACCCTGAGACCCCTGAAGGTCTCTCAATAATCGATAAATAAAAACACTACAAAGAAAATACCACAAATGTAATACCCCCATGAAAAATCTCAAACACATATCACAAAGTACTAGACACATATAACACCAGGTATAACATAATTATATAAGTAAATATGATTATTCGTTAATCTATATCATCTTATTCTATCGAGAGGCTCTACTGCTAATCTGTATAGGGTCTCTAGCTGCTGACCCACTGAGGATCGCAAGGTTCTGACCCACACAGGATCTCTAGGCGTTGACCCACATAGGATATCTAGGTGTTAACCCACACTGGATCTCAAGGAGTTGACCCACTCAGGATTTCTATGTGCTCACCCACTCTAGATCTCTAGATTATGACCCACACATGATCACTATTCTCTTTTCTTGTCACAACTATTCACTGGATTCCCGCACTTAGCACACTTGATTCTGGGAGGATCCACTCCTCTAGCCATTGGTTGTACCTTAACCACCACTAATTCCAACAAATAGTAACCCTAAAGAAGTGTCTCATTGTAAAGGTCCCAACACAACAAATGGCTCATCGTTCAGACGTCCGGTCTGTAAGTTATAAGCTTTTTAGTAAAAAGGGCCTTGTTGGATCTAAATCTGATCAAACCCGACCATACCCCAACTTCTGTAAAATCTCATGTGGAGTATATCAAAAGGACCACCCCATTGCAAGGGTCCCAATTCCATTGACGGCGCATCAATCAAATGCTCGGTCTGAGAGATACGAGCATTTTAGTAAACAGAGGTTGGATGTGTCTGGGACCGGTCCGACCCGGTCGGACAGACCCGACCAACTTGGCCTGGGGGTCCCACATACCCCAGTTCAATTTAGACAGACTCAAACTGACCCCATTTGGGTCGCGGTTGATCTAGTCTGTCTTGTCTAATGGGCCATGCCCAATGGTCCTCGCTAGACCCTGCCCGGATTGGCCGAGGGTCCAGCCCGATGGGTCGCCCGATGACTCGGTCTTGTCTGGCCCAGCCCGAAAGGTGTGGGTCCTACCTGACGGTACGAGTATGTCCCACTGAGCATGGGTCTAGCCTGGCCAGCTGGCTAGGTTAAGGCCCTCCAGCCGAACACCGGTCGGACACCGTCCAGCCAGGACACGGCAGTCCTGCCGCATCTGACTTCCCCGTTGGCCCAACGGACACAGGGTCTCCTCCATCTGTGGTCGATGGACAGTATCTCGTCAGCCACAGGACATACCGAACATGGGATTTCCTTCCACGTGGAATCTATGGGTGTGCCAACACACTCTTCCAGCGGCCGATGGCACCGTTGCGCCGACAGTAACTTCGACGGGCCACCAGAGTCACTCTAATGCTCCATTTCTCGAACCACTTGTGTTTATAGAATCATTAGGTAGTCACCTTCACGGTGATGGCCTCAAACTAACTTTTTCAATGACTCAAGAAATTATCCAAGAATAACTCACCATAAAAAACTATGACGGAGGGTTTGAGCTTTGTTCGTGTCAGCCTGCGCCCTCCTCGCTAGAGTTTAAGCATGCGGGAAAGTATTACCCACACAGCATGAGTAAAACCCCAATTCAAACCCTCACACAATATATTACACATGAATGAGTGATTCACAGATCAAATATTTAGTCGGTTGTTCTGCATTCCTCGTTAATTTTTAAGAACAATGAATAAATCATCATATACATAGAACACATAAACCCCTACCTAGATTCATTAGATCTGCAGATGACAAAGGATGTGATTTGCATCATCGTTGATCTGTGGTCATTGGCGTTCATCACTACTTTCCAACCTCTAGGTCTGATCCTCCAATGTTCTTCTCTTCATTCTTCATTCTTCGATGGAGAGGGATTCGGCCGACGGTTCTTCGGAGTTTTTGCCGAGTTTTTCAATCCCCAAACTCATACAAATTAGATTATTAAAAGAAACAAAAAGTGCAGTGACATTGCATACATTTATTATAATCATTAAATGAGACACAATTAATGAGCCACATTTAATGATCCGTTAAGTTAACAACATCGTGGTTTCAAACAATTCATTATTGGCACTCCATTAATGTTCCTCATCGCAGCACCACAACGTCGTCGTCCGCCACTCAATGGTGATTAATGAAATAAAATAATTATTTTAAATTATTTTGTTATTTTTCACAAAATGTCTGGAAAATAACTTTTCCACTCAACCCTTTTCGACCAATGTTAAGTCATTTCTAGGGGAATCTCGGCATTCCGAGTTCAATAGTGCCTTCAGATTTACAATCCGAGCACCAGTTCAATAGATAGAGAAACTCACTCACACTTTTACTAAGCATACCTTAAAATAAGTTCAATATTTCATTCTGGGCTCACTGAGCCTTTGAATCATGTGCCATCAGAACATGTGGTCTCGAAATAATTCCATATAATTAAAAAAAATTCAAGACATTTCAGATTATGTGGCGTAGGTGATGGTGTTTACCATTAGTTATGTTTGGGGGTGATCACCATAAAAAGTCATCTGGATGGTGGTGAACCATCAGTTGACGGTAATGAGACCGTCAGTTGGGGACTAAGGCTCATCATGTTACTTGAGTTCGTTGGGCCGGTACATGGAAGGATAGATATCGTTGTGCCTCAAGACATCGGTTGTTGAGGAAATGGTAATTATTTATTGGAGGACATATATCATTACGCCTCAAGACATCAGGCTTCAAGCAGATGAAGATTTTATGAACTGAGGTCTGAGCGAACATGTACTTACTATTTGGACTTTCCGTTTGGATGCCAGATATTAAGGAATGAGGGGTCAGTGAAAAATTTTTATATAGAAACCTAAGGGATAACACGGGTTTCTATTCATTAGATGATGTTTTAAATCATGGATACTCACCACTATTGTTATATATATACAAACTACTGTTTTATGGTATATATATAATCGGGGGAACGTGTTCAGAGATTATGAGTGATGACTGAAGCAAGTGATCACTTCATTATTGTTGTTGAGCATAAAGTATGCGGGTATTTATTTAAATTGTGAATGTGTTGAATTTTTTTTTTATTTAGATACACTTGAATTATCATGGATGTAAGAAAGACACAAGTTGGTGGTGGCCTACTAATATTTATTCTTACACCCTACATGGGACCCTTAGGATGCATGTAGACATTATTTCTCTACGATTAGGTAAGGGAACAAGCTTATGAGCAAGACAGGGTGGATGGCATTGTGCCATGGTTGTTCCAGTGCATCAGTTGGATTTTACTTTGAGTTTTATTCATGCTTATATATGTATGTAATGATATGGTCTGCAACGAGCAACCTTTATTTCCTTTTTTGTATGACCTACTTTGGTATATGTGTCTAAAAATGGTATTTTGGTATTTATTATTATGTTATTGTCGTATTATGCTTCCGCAATTTTTATATTGTTACTTTTGTTGCATTATGATCTTTTCTATGTTGTGTATATATATATCCATATTATAATCTCCATAAGAGGATATAGTCTCCTTACCATCACCTCTTAGACCCTCACTGCTACTCAGTTATCTTTGGCATATGGGGAGACACGCCTAAGTCCCAATGGTAAACTGGACCAGAGCACCACTTAAGGTGGCATTTGGGTTGGGGTGCTACAAATTGTATCAGAGTGGGTTCTTATTGGTGATGTTTGGAAGCATCATAATACCAGACTATTAAACAGTAAGTGCATTTATCTAGTTACGAATGATAAAAATGATTTATTTTCTTTATTTGGCCTTAATATTTGGGATATGGTAGACCGATGACTAGGATGTAGTCATGACTAGGAACAAATCTCATGTTTGGGTGCCTATAGCCCCATGCATGGGGGACATACCAAGTTTCTAGGGGTAGGAAATTGATGCTCTACTTTTTTTTACAGGTGATTTGATTTCCACCTCGACTGGTGCACTTGGGTGTGATAGTTATTTTTTATGTGGATTTTGACCATTTTCTAGGTATGGAAAGGGATATTTGATCATGAAAATGATAGTCACATAGGTTCATAGGATATATTCTTTTTCATAGGATTTTCATTGGGAACCAGAATTGCGCTGAGAGGGGGTGATTTGTTAAATGTTTCAAGAAAAGAATCTAAATAGTTTTTTCCTTTTTATCCACTTTTAGTGGCATTCTACTCAACCAACCCCTACATATGGTTCCAATGAGATCTTCATGTGGTTCTATGTGATGTGATATGAATGTGATGTATGGTCCTGACCCTGATAAGGGTAGGTAGAGATGATGATAGGGGATGAGTTTTTAAATGTGTAAACAAAGAAGCTAAACAATGTTTTCCCGTATAACCTCTTTGGTCGCATTCTACTCAACAGACCCAGATTGATATGTGATACGTGATGCTTGACCCTATTATGAGAAGGAAAGGGTCCATGATGTTGGGTTACATTTGAGTTCAAACTGTGATGGGGACAGGCATGGGGCACGAGGTCAGGTTATACATGATACCTGACCCCGATACAGGTGTCTAAGGGGCCTTGAGCCCGGATGTCATATGAAAGGGTGCAATATGGGAGTGTAAGGGTGGTGAGATGTGTTGTTTGTTATATCTTTCCATAGCTATGATATCTTTCTCTCTATCTCTCTGTGTGTGTATATATATTCATGGTTTTTTTACTATCAGGATTTATATTAAGTGGAATGTCACTTAGGAGGATTCTAGTGGAGTGTCGAGAGGGCAGTGATTTGGTGTCACATGATCGTGCACGGGATGAGGCCCCTAACAGTCAAGTTTAGACCCTAGAGTGTTGGTATGATCATTAGTCATAGGTATTGGCTCTCATACTGGTAAGAAAGCCACAAATGGATGAATTTTAGCTATAGATTGATGAGCAGCTTAGGGTGAGCTTAGTAAGGGTCATACAAGGTACAGATTGGGGAGCTCAAAGAGTTGATCCATCTGTAGAGTACTTGACTCAAGAGTTCCAGACCTAACAAACACCACTATTTCAAGGTGAGGATGGACCACATGTAGTAGATAACTAGATCGAGTTGTTCTAGATCATCTTTGACCTGCTCGAGATGCCACTAGGTTGAATGGTAAAGCTAGCGATATACATGTTGAGGGGATAGACAAAGCACTGGTGGGGCATACAAGTTTAGGTGGGAAAACATGAGGGACTTACTTTGAAGAACTTTGAGGCTATGTTCTTCAAGAATTTCTTTTTTGGAGATGATGAGGGTGGATAGGGACCGTGACTTCATGAATCTTTAGCAAGGGGATACTTCTGTCATGGATTATGCAACGACTTCCACAGACTTGTCGCAATTTCCACCTGTTATGGTACGTGATGACATCACTAAGGTGTGCTGATTTGAGGATGCCTTGAGACATGACATCATTGTATATGTAAATATCTTTATGCTAGAATCCTTCTCAGTTATATTTAACATGGAACTAATAGCCAAAGGGAATGGGAAGGTTTGGTCTTATTCGTGTCGAGTGATGGTTTTAGGTGAGTTGAGAGGTGATGCTTCAGGTAGTAGGAAGTGGGGCTGTGGGGAGTCTCAGCAGGGAACCCAGGCTAGAGATTCAGGAAGACCACCATGGAGTGGGTCTTCAACAGTGTGCTTCAAGTCTGGGTAGCTAGGGAATATCCAAACTCAGTGCAATTGAGCTCCAAAGGAATGTTGGGCATGCGACCAGATGGGGCATTTTGAGATGTTCAATAAGAATCCTTCTCTGATAATTAGGATCCATGGACCAGGGTAGACTTAGCGATCTGAAGCTGGACTGGGAAAGTCTTAGGGATCTGGTAGCTGGGATTCAGCTTCACATGGAGGTCGCGATAGAGATAGTGGGACCTAGTAGTGGGGGCAATGTTCGATAGTTGGTGTAGCTCTACATGGAGGCCAGACATCAGGTAGTCAGGCTTTAGGCCGAGTGAACACAGTGGGGAATCTAGGTGCAGAGAAAGATGGAGAGTCTATCATAGTTAGAGGTATGTCATGATGACAAACATGATTGGGTTTCTTTGTAACGACCTGAATGGTTATAAATAAAATTACCCTTTTTGAGTTAACTAAATGTCTTATTATGTAATATGGTTATAGAAAACTCATGAACTTATTTTTGTTTTATTATATTTGATTTAAAAACCCATTAAGAATCATTAACATTAATAATATAGTTTTTAAATAGTGATCATATGTTTTGTATAAATATATGGATTTAATAAATCCAATTCACACAGACAAAGGATGTAATGACCTCAATAAGTAGGATCGTACACTATGAATCTCATTTATTGGTGCTTCTCAGGTAAATGGAATCACTGGGGTTTTCCCTTGACCAATCCCAAGCTGATATCCAATAACATAAACATAAGACGAACCATTTATGGGAGAAGTTCAAGCTCATTGAGATCACGGTCCAAACCATGTATTCCAAACCACCATTTGAAAATCTCATTGTCACGCACATTACTGTTAGGGAGTTTGCAAGTGTATTAAAGGGATATGTATCAATACTATAATAATATTATTATATACATTAGTTTGTATAGAATTATAAATATATTTTCATCCTATTATTGTTACTTTATAAATGATTTTCATTTTGATACAATAAAACACAAACAGTGTTTTGGGTAATATTAAAATTCAATTAAGGAATTTTTTTGATAAATTATTGGATTTTGGAGATAAATAATATTTTAATAAAATTTTATTATTAAATAATATTTATTAAATATAAATTATCATATAACTTTTTTGAAATAAATTGTAATTTTTATAAGGGTTCAAAAACTGTTATTATAAAAAACCAACATTTATTAGTAAATGATTATTATTATTTTAAAAGTGAAAATGAACATATTTAAAAAAAATATTTTGAAAAAATGAATATAATTTTCGGAATTAGAATTTCAAAATTACCCAATGGATAATTTTTCATAATTTTATGAGATAATCAAATTTTTTGGTATAAATTAAATATCGTATAAATATGTGATGTGTATTATGACATCATAATGACCCAAAAGTGATGTAATAAATACTATAAATGGTAACCACTACCAAATATTTTTTTCTACTTTAAAAAGATGTGATTTTATTTCTATTTTATTTATTTTATAAATCTGTTATGAATCCTCCCAAACCATTAAGATATTTTGTGGTTTTAATATCATTTCTTTATGAGTATGACTCACCTCAACATAATCAAGGGAATTATTTTATTAAGATCAGTATTTGACCTTATAAAATAATTATAATCACTACTATTTGGAAAAAACCATGGGAATAGACCATTGGATGGTTCGTGGTTTTGGTTATTTTATTATGTAGACTCCAAAACCTAAATAATAATGAAATCTCCCTCATTTCCAATATAAAATCACCCAAACTCCCATTTTTATCTATCAAAATGCATGGAGCATGACCATAATCTTACCTATACTCTCTAAAGTCCTATTACTGTGCCCTAAAGCTTTCAAGAAGCCCCTCCAAAGTATTTGGAGTCACACACTCAAGTAAGGGATCCTCACATTCTCTTCTTTATTAAAGTTTCTTTATTATCTTATGCCTTTTATTTCAATTTCATAATGTTGATATATGTATTCACATGTACCTATTACTTCCTAATTTATGTAAAATGATGATAGATCTATTTCTCTCCCATTAACCCATTTTATGAATTTTTATGTGACGTTGTTATACTGCCAAAATTTCACCGTGATTTTTCATACCAAAACAATTGTGTAGTGAATATCATACTCATATCCTATCAAGGTTATTCACCATTATACAATTATAATTACTTGAATTGGCGATTACATGTGTGTATTACACACTTCTTGATTTTGGAATAAAATTTGATGATTAATGAATCCATGTTGTATGATCTATGTGACACAGTTAAGCATGAGAATGAAAAGAAAGTGACGGGTGTGCCCAAAATTATATAGCGCTCCAATGTATTAGGTAAAGTTTAGTCTCATGAGACATCATGTTGGGACATGGATTGAACCTGATTCCTTTATGGGACTTTTTCCATCATGATTTCATAGAAGTTTTCTTTGACCTATGTTTATGATGCAGTGTTTTAAGTTGACACCACATTTCTCATGTATTCTTTATTATTATCAGGCTATATCATGTATCATTGTTCATGTTTATTATTTCTACTCTTTTCATGCCTCATTGATATGTATATTTTCTAACATGTATTATTATCTTCAGATTATTCCATGTTTACTCCTTACTGGGATTTATATCTTACCTCTTTCTTATGTATGTCCCTAGGTTATCTCATATAGTTTTAAGTGTGAGAATGTTAAGGAAGAATTAAATAAAGATTATATTATTCTATGCTTTAAGTTGTTATATAATGTACCTAATTTCTAGATACACTAGACTTCGTGATATTTCAGGTTGTATTAAGTATAATATTATGTAATAAATCATGAATTATCGTGTAATAAAGAGAAGGGTTGTCATAGTTGGTTTCAAAGGAAAATTTTAGTTATTTTTTTGAATGGGATTAGAAAACTCTAGTGAAATCCTTAGGGACAAACTAAGTATAAGAAAACATAACTAAATTTTGGTGAGTATAGAGTAAGTGGTTTATCATGAAAATACATCCTTGTCTGGATATTACCAGTGGACGTGGTTATGATACAGATGTACCAAGGTGTAACAACTCCGAAAAAGTGTATTAGGCTGGACTCGACGTAACCTGGTACACTACAATGGGGCTTACTACACACCTAGTTTGGAACTCTTGGGGGATATGTTTTGGTAAAATCATATTCTCATTACAAACCATTATTAAGGGAACAAAAAAAATGTCCATAAGATTATATGTTAGGAAAAATATCATGGATAACATAGATTGAATCCTAAAAATTCATAAGTTAAGAAAATATATGTAATTTAAAAGTTGTCTCTATAATGTAATTGGATTCCCCTTTATGTGTTTAATAGTTTTAATAAAATACACATCCCTAATTTTCTTTTTATTCTTTCCAATGATTAGATGTAGGAGGAATCAGGTAAACAATCAATCCAATGAGCAATGTGATGACTACCCCAATGAGATTCCCAAACCAATGGGAGTAGTAATAATAAACTTCATGATGTTACTCTCTAAGTTGACTCAGGTTTTTAATTAAAAACTAGATGAAGATGAGCATCCAAATCCTTATAAGATAGAACAAGTTGTGATTGGGACCTTTATGTGACCAATGCCTCCAACATTCAATGGATAATATGATACTTTAATCATGGAAAATGGATCAACTAGATTGATAAGATCTTCTCCATCCTTCAATGTTATGATAATGAGAATGTTATTTTGGTTGTTTTTCGTATGGAGGGAGAAGCTGGTCAGTGGTGGTCACTGATCTATAATATGAAGCTTGAGAAAGAGATCAAAGCGATGGGGTAGAAGGAATTCTATAAAAAAAATTCGATAAATATTTTCCTTACACTCTCCAACTTAAAATAGAAATTAATTTCCTTTCCCACAAGAAAAAAGATGATGAATCTATCGGAGCGTACAAGGAAAAATTCACAAGACTGGCATGATACACCTTCATCTTTTTCATTACCCCCAAATTTAAGGATAACCGCTTCTTTGGTGCACTAAAACCTAGTCTACAAAAATCCCGAGTGATACGAGACTTTGATAGCTATGAAGAAATTATTTGATGTTTCCTCAAATTGAAGATGAAGATCAAAAAATATCAAGGGTATCCTAGGGATAAGAAGTGGAAAATGTAGTTTAATTATAGCAGTCTGATAGAGAAATATAATTATTCGAAGAAATTTCAAAATCTCAATTAACAAAGGTATGGAAAGAAGCACCACAGAAATTTCCTGAGGGCAAGGAAATGCATTAGGTGCAGGAAGGAAGAGCACCTAGCTAGAGATTTCTGACAAGAGAGAACTGCTAATAAGATGGAGGAAAGGAATGCTCCAGTCAAACATCAGCGTATTTTTCATTGTTATAACTACAAGGAACCAGGGCACATTGAAAACAAATGCAACAAGACAAGGGTTTTCGGAGACAACCACAACCTCCAAGGCTGTAAGGGAAATATTTTTCCATCACAACCACTGAGGTGGATCCCGCAACGAAGTGGTGATAGGTATTCTAGTTATTCATTCTAGAACTAGGAATATACTTTTTGATTCTGATTCTACCCATTCCTTCATATAGTGAATGTTTAGTAGAACTATTCAAACACCACCACAAAACATGGGAGTAGAGTTTTCATGGAAAACAGAAATGGGTCACTTATTGCATCATAAGTATATAACACCTCCCCTAAAAAAATTTGTGGGTAGAACATCCCATATAAACTTTTCATACTCCCTTTGGTGTGATTTAATTTAATTCTAGGTATGGATTGGCCTTCCATATATAGATCCAACATAAATTTTTGTGAGAAGGAGATCACTCTCTGTATCATGAATCAATTCCAAATTTTGTAGAAGTGCAAGGAGGGGGATGAATGTACTTTAGAACCAACATCCAAATAATGGATATTATTTCCCTATGAGCTATTTTTTCTATCTCAAATGATTGAGTCTATGGAAATAATCATCCTCAAAGACATGCCTATTGTGAGGGAATATGCTGATGTGTTTCCCGGGGAATTGTATGGTCTTCCTCTTATCTGAGAGGTTGAATTTTTAATCGTGCTTATACCAATGAAATTACCATTATCCAAGAAAATATATAGAATCGTTTTTGTGGTATTTTAGGAGATAAATAAACAAATATAGGAGAATCTAGACAAATAGATCATATGTCTGTGTGCTTCACCATGGGGTGCACTGGTCTTCTTCAATAAGAAGAAGGATGGATCAATATACCTTTACATTGATTATTGTTAGCTCATCAAGATCACGATAAAGATCAAGTAACCTCTGTCATGGATTGATGACTTATTCGATCATTTATCTGGATCACGATACTTCTCTAAGGTGGATCTACAGTCGGGATATTACCAAGTTAGGGAAAAGAAAGAGGATATCATCAACACTTCTTTTCATAAAAGGTATGAGTACTATGAGTTCATATTAATTCCTTTTGGACACACTAATGATCCATAAATCATCATGGAATTGATGAATATAGTCTTTATATATTACCTCGACAAAATTGTGGTAGTCTTTATAGATAATATTCTAATAAACTCAAAAATAAAGGAGGTGCAAAAGGACCATCTGATCACTGTGTTAAGGACCTTATGAAAGGATAAGATCTATGCCAAGTACAACAAATGTAAGTTTTGTTTCATGAAATTATCATTCTTGGGGAATATCATCACATGAAATAGGATATATATAGACCCTTCAAAGACCAAAACAATTTATGGATGGATGAGGCCAACATCTGTGACATAATTTCATTGTTTCCTCGAATTAGCTAGGTATTATCATCGATTTTTGAGAAATTTATCATGATTTTCAAACCCTATAACTAAGATAACTAGAAAGGGAGTCAAATTTTCTTGGAATGATGAATATTAAGAGATCATCAAGGAGCTAAAAAAGGATGCTTATCACTTCACATGTGCTCACAGTACCCATAAGTAGAGAGATTTTTTTAGTATTTAGTGATTCTTAGAATAATGGATTGGGTTGTGTGTTAATGTAGGATGAAAAATTCATAGCCTATTCTTCAAGGAAGGTGAAAGTTTAACAACAGAACTACCTAACACCTGATCTGGAGTTGGCTAAAGTGATCTTCACATTGAAAATATGGAGATGTTATCTCCTTGGGAGAAGTGTGAAATATATACAGATCATAAAATCCTCATGTATATCTTCACACAGAAAGAGATGAATATGCGCCGATGAATATGGTTAAAGCTGATCAAGGACTATGAATTCTCAATCCACAATCATTTAGTTAAATTGAATAAATTGGGGGATGATCTAAGTAGAAAGGATCCAGCAATTCTATCATTAATGAGAATTGAGAAGGATTTAATATTCTTAGATTTGAAAAGGATGGACATGGAAATCACAAAGGAAATAACATCATCAATCCTTTCACAAATGATTTATCAAACATCTCTTCTAGATAGGTTAAAAGGTGCTTAAAAATATGATGTCAGAATTCATAAGAAAATGGAAACTATAAGGAAAGAGAAATTCTTGGATATTAATGTTAGTAAAGAAGGAGTTTTGAGATTTGGGTCATGTCTATGTGTACAGTAAAATCCAAAGTTAAAGAAGGAATTACTGTGTGATTCAAATAGATCAACCTTCTCCATCCACCCAGGAAGCACAAAGATATATAGAGATCTTAAAGAGAACTACTAGTGCGAAAATATGATGAAAGAAATCATGAACTATGCATCAAGAAGTCTTTTATGTTAGTAAGTGAAGGTAGAAAGAAAAAAAAATTAAGGGGATGATGAAACCATTAACCATACCTAAATAGAAATGAAAAAACATCACCATAGACTTTTTCATCATAATTATGAAGAAATCAAAAGGAAACAATGTTATTTGTGTTTTGTTGGATCATCAAACAAAGACCTCACACTCCATTGTGATTCGAGATGACTTCTCATTGGATAAAATTGAGAAGATATACATCAGAGAAGTGGTAAGTCTTCATATAGTACCAATATCAATAATATTTGATCAAGATCCGAGATTCAACTACATGTTCAAGAAAAGTTTCCAACAAGCTCTAAACGATAACAACCCATACTTTACATACATTGTTATTACTTCAGAATTGAATCACACTTATTACAACATATAACAAAACAATGAAAAGAATTTATATGTTTAGTGTCTTTAGAAATTGAGAAACATAAACAACTGGTTCATAAAGAATCTATATTTTCTCTTATTTATTTCATCAAATCTTGAGTCCCTTTTGGAATATCCTACTTAATAACATTCTTCCTGACCTGGGGAAAGAAAACATACTAAAGGGTGAGCTCAAATTCACAGTAAGGGTAAACAAAGGAAATATCATATTCATAAGAACATTGCATTTCGAAAATATTATCCTGCAAAAGAGATCATAACATCATAACATGGGATAAATCATAGTAGTGAAATTTAATCCCAATAATCATAACACAAAACATGAAACTTTTTGGAATACACACATAATTATAGAGAATCATTTCTTAGTAGTCAAGACTCATTGCCAAGACAGTCCTAGGAGACAAAGTCCATTTCTGAACATATTTCACTCCTCGTTTCAGTCATGTATCACTAAACCGGATTAACCTACCATTCCAGCCATGTTTATTTCATGAGATATAAATCTTTACCCAATGCATTGGAGGGAGATATAGGTCCCAAAAATCTCATAATGATATCATTGTTATGTGTGCCACAAGATCATAAATCATACATCATAGCATAACCCATGTAAGATAAAAGGACATCATAAAAATATTTCCATCATAACATAATCAAATCAAGGTAAAAATATGGATAAAAGGAGAACCCTATATTATCTTAGATGGAAAATAGTTTTGATAAAATTCTTGAACTCCATTCTTGAGGAAAATATCCTTTCTACTTCAAAAACATTTTTCCTTTCTTAAAATGTCATATAATTTTAAACTAAAAGAAGTTGATTAAAAATAAAAATGGAAACTTGTAAAGGGAGATTCATGGAAATAATGTTCTAAAATTCCATTCCGGTCGTATAATTTAAAAAAACATTCTTCTCATACTTTGGCCAGAAAAGTCAAAAAGTGCCTCATACTAAAAATGACAAAAGATTCCTTTCATATATTTTACTAAAAACACACCAATGGGTAAAATTGGATTTAAAAAATTGTAGGTGTATGGAAATAATATTACATATTGAGGAAACATGGATGTGGATGATAAATATTCCCAAGTAAATTCCGAAGTATAAACAATCTCGGATAAAAATGAGATTGTGAGATTTTCCCTTACCTTAGGCCCGATTTGCTTCGTACGTGTCCGAACCTCCTGTATAATGATTTAAATAATGTTATTGACTTATTTCAGAATCTTTCACACTTTAGTGATATCATATATGGTCATATTCTTATCTTCTTATTAGTAATATTTCATTGCTACTTGTTATTCGGGTGTTCATTGCTTTATGTTCTTATGCATGTTTTGTATAATAAATTATTATATTCTTTTTTGGTTATAGATACCTCATTTCCAGAATGGTATTAGAGTAATATATATCATATTTATTCATTCAATTCATTTATATAATAATTATGAAATGAAGATCATGTAGAATGAGTCGCATCACATCGTGGAGACAGTAGGTCGTACGTACGCACGAGCGATGATATTGTTCCCATGATCGTGGAATTTTATTTAACTGTATGTATACTATTTCAGAATCAATATCACTTTAAAATAATAATATATAGGTATTATTTACACCATTATAACCATCCAAGTTAGGTGGTGGTGGAAAATATATTACACCACGGTGTGGAGACGGTATTCCGTACGTACGCACGCGCCGTGATTTTGTTTTCCGTTTGATGGATAGAAGGTGAAATAGCGTTGTTTCATACATATAATAACATATAATTATATGAGTGATACTGATGTTATTACTTCATAATGAAACAACTAAAGAATAATAAGTAGAAGAAGAAATGATTTTGAAAGAATTGGTAACAGATATTACCTCTTCTTCGACAAGCCTTTTTGAAACCTCCTCTTAGGGCACTAAAATTGGTCTTTGAAGAAGACCAGGACCTCTAGAATGTTTCTAGGGAAGTGGAGAAGAGAAATTAGAAGGTTTTGGCCGACATTTAAGGCTCAATGTGGTGCGGGGAGGAGAGGGAGTAGGTGCCCTTTTATAAGGGAGGAGAGGGGCACTTTAAGAAAAACATAAAATATTATTTTATTATAAAGTCATATTCGGTTTTGAATAGCTCCAAATTGATTTATTTCGAATCTAAGGTGGGGATTGGTCTAAATCCTCTCAACAAATAGAATTTAGACATGTTCAGGTAACTATTTTAACCTTATCATTTAAATTTAACTCTAAGTTAAATAATTTAACTTTTACCATGTCTTCTTGTTTTCATACACTATATGGTTAATAAAATTACTATAACAAGACAAACTAACCCCGAGTTATTCATTATTAATATATATATCCTTATATAAGTCGCCTGGACAATCCTTAGATTTTTAGGAATAAAATAACAATTAATAATATAATATTTGTTTTCAAAACAATTTTATGTCAATTTTTACTCTATTTGGTATTTGATTTTTGTGAAAATAATAAGAGAATGATTAGTTCTAAAAAATTTAATTACATAAATTCTAACATGTAATATTAACCTATAAAATTAGTGTAATTCATAAAATGTATAAAATTACATTTATTTGGGTATTTATAACATCAATTATGTTAATATTTCATGAATAAGTCAATTACTGCATCATCATTATGTCATAAATAAATTAAATTATTTAGAGTCTAAAAATAATAAATAAAATATCATTATGTAGGAAGTCATTTAGCTTTCTAATTAATATTTCTAGTCGAATTTATCTTATTTATAACCCTATATTAAAAATGTTTTAGTTATTAAACTTTGATTTTAACTATTTTAACTCTACTTTAAATAAAATAAAATTAAATGTCCTATTCTAATCCAAGTGGACCTAAATGGTCATATTTTATTAATAATTTTTTTTTGTCGAATTAAACTTATCCAATAGAATTAGGACATGATTTAGGATAATAATAATATCATTTTTACTCTTAATTACCCTATTTACTTTTAACCGTGGTAAAAAAGTAAAAAGTTACTATTTACAAAAAAATTATTTGTATCTTATTGAACCAAATTTTACTCAATGATATTAACTGTATAACTCGGATTTTCTAAATTCCACTCACAGAAGCGGTAAAATTATGTTTTATGTAAGTTTGAAAATTCTCCTCAGAGATGAGTAAAAGACGGTGAAATGTTCAATAAAATTTTTATATATCTAAAATTATTATAAAATGACTCCAATGAATTACATTTAAAATATATAGGTATTATGTATCAATTTAGACCAAAAATAAATTTAAAGAAAATAAATAATTATTTAAATTAAAAGTCGGTTTTTAAATAGTAACCTAGTGTTTTCACTATTCATCAAAAATTGAAAGTTTTCAGAAAAATACCAAAATTTCACCATAGGCTAATTTAAATATTCCGAATCAAAAAATGAAGTCCATTTTTATAAAATTTAAAAAAGTGTGTATTACTATTCATAACGGCTAGTTTTAATAATATTTTAATAGCATATCGTTGTTTAGTGAAACTCGGTACTGCGTACAACGCAAGCTATCGAGGAAGGTCGTGATTGCGTGTAAAGCAAGCCAAGCTAGTGTTTTGTGTAGTGAAAGAGTTCTTTGATGATTTATATAACATAATAACAAAATATTTCTTATAAAATCTTAGGTGTTACATTCTACCCCCCTTAAAATTAATTTCTCCCTCAAAATTCGTCACTTTGTAACAAACAGATGAGGATATCTCTCCCTCATAATATCCTTAAACTCCCATGTAGCTTCTTCTAATTGGTGGTTCCTCCATAAAACATTAACCAAGCGAGTGGTCTTGTTCTGTAGGACTTTTTCGCTACGATCCAGAATCTTTATCGGCTGTTCTTCATAAAAAAGATCTTGCTCCAGCGGTACAACTTCTGAGCTAAGTACATGTGAAGGATCGAGTATGTACATTCTCATGAGAGATACATGGAACACATAGTGAACTTGAGAGAGATTTGGTGGATGCGCCAATCGGTAATCTACCTTCCCAACACGATCCAGTAATTTGAGAGGACCGCTATACTTAGTGATCAGCTTTCCCTTCTTTCCAAATCTCATTACTCTCTTCCATGGAGATATTCGTAAGAACACTTTATCACCCACTTCAAACTCTAGGTCTTTTCTTCAATTGTTGGAATAACTTTTTATCGACTTTGAGCTTCGCTTATGTGTTTTTGAATAGATTGGACCTTTTCTGCCATCTCATCAACAAGATTAGGTCCTAATAGCTTTCTTTCCCCAACATCATCCCAGAAAGTTGGAGTTCGGCATTTCTTTCCTCGGAGAGCTTCATAAGGAGCCATCTGAATACATGAGTGAATGCTAATATTATAAAAAAATTCCACCAAAGGTAGGTGTTGATCCCAACCACCTTTGAAATCCATAGAGCAACCTCTTAACATATCTTCTAGAGTTTGAATTGTTCTCTCAGACTGACCATCTATCTAAGGACAATAAAAAGTGATGAAACACAACTCTGTATCCAGAGTATGCTGAAGACTTAGTGAAAACATTGATGTAAAACTCAGATCCCGATCAGATATAATGGAAAGTGGTACTCCATGCAATCTTACCACATCCTTCACATATATCCTGACAAGCTGATCAAGAGATAAATCCTCTCTAATAGCAATGAAGTGTGCCGACTTCGTAAGACGATCAACTATTACCCAGATAGCATTATTGCCTTTGGATGTTTTAGGAAGTCCAGTGACAAAGTCCATAGTGATATTTTCCCATTTCCATTCGGGTATGGGTAATGGGTGTAACATCCCCTTAGACTTCTGTCACATAGCTTTAACTTGCTGACAAACCAAGCATCAAGAGACATATTCAGCAGCATCTCTTTTCATGCCATCTCACCAGATGTAATATTTCAGGTCCCTATACATCTTCGTGCTTCCAAGATAAATAGATAATGAAGAACTATGATCCTCATCCAATAGATCCTTCTTTAATTCTTGGATGGGAGGAACACAAACCCGATTCCTGAACCTTATTATCCCATCACAATCGATATTGAATTCAGGAACATTTCTCACCTTCTTTTGTAACTCTACATCTTCATTATTTGCCTCTTTAATCTTCACATGTATGGATGGTTGAACATTCATTTGATTAAGATAAGATCTTTCCCCTTCCATTATAATTCCAAGATCCATCCTTTGTAAATCCATAAATATTGGATCTTTTTTTATCCTCATCATGGATAAACTAGCATGGTCTTGTCGACTTAATGTGCCTGGATCCTTGTTTTCTTTCCCAGGGTGATAATTAATTGAGCAGTCGTAATCCTTAATCAACTCCAACCATCTTCTTTGGTGCATATTCAGCTCCTTTTGTGTGAAAATATACTTTAAACTTTTATGATTAGTATAAATATCACACATTTCTCCATAAATATAATGCATCCAAATATTTAATGCAAAGATTACCACAGCTAACTCCAAATCATGAGTTGGAAGTTTTTTTCATGTATTTTCAACTGTCGTGAGGCATAAGCTATCACGATATCATTTTGCATGAGAACACACCCTATCCCCTTCTTGGATGCGTCACTGTAGATCACAAAACTTTCTCCACTACCTGGTAGTGTGAGTACTGGTGCACTGGATAAACTTCTTTTTAACTCCTTGAAATTCTCTTCACATTCCTCTGTCCAAAAAAAATAACTCCTTTCCAAGTCAATTTGGTGAGTGGTTTAGATAATCATGGAAAATATTTCACAAATTGTTGATAATATCCAGCCAATCCAAGAAGACTTTGGATCTCTGTTACTAATGTTGGTCTCGATCATCTTTCGATAACCTTTGTTTTTGTTGGATCCATAGATATCCCCTTTTTTTAGATTATGTGACCCAAAAATTCAACTTTTTGAAGCCAAAATTCACACTTGGTAAATTTGGCATAAAGCTTCTCCTTTATCTGGGTCTTCAATAAAAATCTCAACCGATCTTCATGTTCTTCATTTCCCTTTGAATAGACAAGATTATCGTCTATAAAGACTACCACAAACTGATCAATATAGTCTCTAAAGACTCTATTTATTAGATCCATGAAGATAGAAGGGGCATTAGTAAGACCAAATGGAATCACTATAAATTCATAGTGTCCATACCTTGTACGGAAAGCCGTCTTCGGTATATCCTCCCTTTTGACCCTTAATTGATGATACCCTGAACAAAGATCAATCATGGAAAAGTATTGAGCTTTACGTAGTTGGTCAAATAAGTCATCAATGCATGGGAGAGGATATTTTTTCTTGATCATGATCTTGTTATGTTCTCGATAATCAATGCAGAGTCTCATTGATCCATCATTCTTCTTAAAAAACAGAATAGGTGCTCCCCAAGGTGAAGCACTAAGACATATGTATCCTTTATCAAGATTCTCTTGGAGTTTCTTCTTCAATTCCTGCAGCTCAATTGGGGCCATTCTATAAGGTGTCTTTGAAATAGGCAAAGCACTCGGTGTGAGTTCTGTTGAAAACTCAACTTCACGATTTGGTGGAAGACCAGGCAATTCCTCCGGAAATACATCATCAAACTCACATACAATGGGTGTATTCTTAATCATGATTTTCTCTCCAACCATTTGAGATAAATAACCTTAATTTAGTGGAATCAAGACCCAAAAGATGGATGAAATTTCCACTGGAAAGTTATGTTCATCCTTGCATCGATAGACGATCATAGATTGATCTGGAATATGAAATGTGGCTACCCTTCTTTGGAAATTGATAAGATCTCCATATAAAGAAAGCCAATCCATCCCAAGAATCACATCAAATTCCACTATAGGAAGGATCACAAGATTTTTTGGAATCACATTCCCACAAACATCAATCAGAGAAGAATTGTAAACTTTTGATGCGACTGTTGTGGCATTAGGGTTTGTCACAGCTAACTCAACATCTAATTGTTGAGGTAATACGGTTATACCCTTAAAAATTCTTCAGAAATAAACAATTGGGTGGATCCAAAATCAAATAAAACATTTTCTACTTTAGAGTGGATGGAAAGTGTACCATTCACAACTTCGTTATCGTACTCCACATCGCTGATAGAAATTGCATGTGACTTTCCTTTGTCTTTATCCTTAAGAGTTGGTTGAATTCTATCATCATTAAAAACCCTTGGATTAGGGCATTGATTAGCATAATTCCCCATTTCCTTTCACTTGTAACATTGAAGTGTAGGAGGTGCACTCTGTGTGGCATTTTCCTTGTTCGCATCACTAGACACCTTCTTCCCATCATTGTGGCATCCAAATTCCCGATGACCTTTTTTTCAAAATTTGAAACATTTACTTGTCCCTTTAAGAAAACTCCCTCCATGTTTCTTTCCGCACTTTGAGCATAAGGGAAAACACCTCTTCTTTTCAGTTTTCTCTTTAGATTTTCCTTTGAATTCCATTTTCCTCTTCTTATCAAATGCATATAACTGATGGGTTACTCTAATATCCATATCAACCTTGAGATAACATCGAACGATTTCCTCGTAGCTATTGAAGTCCCTTAAGGCTAACGCCCTTTGAAGACTTGGTTTTATTCCACTAAAGAATCGATCGATCTTACTCTCAGGTTGGATAATAATACCAGAAGCATACCTTGCAAGTCTTGTAAAATTTTCTTTGTAGATACCAACAAGTTCATCATCCTTTTTCTTTTGTTCAAGAAACTCCTTCTCCATATTTGTTCGAATAATACGAGGGAAGTACTTATTGAAAAATAAGTTCTTGAACTCGTCCCATTCCATGGACTCAATTTCATCTCTCGGCCTTGTATTCTTGATAAGATTCCACCATTTATCTGTTTCACCCTCAAAACGATATACTTCTAAGATGACTTTATCATGTTCAGAACATTAAATAACTGAAAATATCTTTTAAGTGGTACTGATCCACTGTTCAGCCACTAATAAATTAGTAGACCCACTGAATGAGGGTGGACGCTGCCTCATGATGGATTCAACAGAATGTTGCTCCTTCCTTTTCTCGTTTGGAAGTCCTGCATGATTCATATCTTGAGAAACTTGTGTGAGCATGGCTGCAAGTTTTTTCATTCCAGCTCCCATAATGTTTGGTTTCTCAGGGGTATAGTGATTGCATTTCCCGTCGCTTTCAGCATTAACACGGTACCTTCGGGTTCTAGCCATTGACTAAAACCAATAAGCATAGTGTGAGAAACACTAATCATAATAAGAAAACCACATAATCAAGAATAAAATTTAACACTTAAGGTCTTATCATAGGTTACTCATGGCCATTTATAAAACACTAAGATTGTGTTCTATGCTTAGACATATCCTTAGGGTTCTTACTAAGGCTTTCACATCCTAGTTTCCAATGTTTGACTATAACATTCCTCTGATACCAACTATAACGACCCATAATTTACATACATTGTTATTACTTCAGAATTGAAGCACACTTATTACAACATATAAAAAACCATGAAAGGACCGTATAGGTACAATGTCTTTAGAAACTAGGAAAAATAAACAACTGGTCATAAAGCATATATATTGTCTCTCGTTTATTTCATCATATCTAGAGTCCCTTTTGGCATATCTAAATTAATAACCTTATTCCTGACATGGGATAAATCATAGTAGTGAAATGTAATCCCAATAATCATAACACAAAACATGAAACTTTTTTGCATACACACATAATCATAGATAATCATTTCTTAGTAGTCAAGACTCATTGCCAAGACTATCCTAGCGGACAAAGTCCATTTCTGAACCGAGTTCACTCCTCGTTTCAGTCCTGTATCACTGAACCGGATTAACCTGCCATTCCAGCCATGTTTATCTCATGAGATATAAATATTTACCCAATTCATTCGGGGGAGATATAGGTCCCACCAATCTTATAATGATACCATTCGTATGTGTGCCACAAGATCATAAATCATACATCATAGCATAACCCATGTAATAAAAATGGGATTATTAAACGTCATGACATCATAACATAATCTATATAAGAAAAAAGTGATTCATAAAAATAATTCCATCATAACATAATAAAATCAATGAAAAAATACGGATAGAAGAAGATCCTTATATTATCTTAGATGGAAAATAATTTTGATAAAATGCTTGAACTTCATTCTTGATGAAAATATCCTTTCTACTTCAAAAACATTTTTCCTTTCATAAAATTTCATATAATTTTAAACTAGAAGAAGTTTATTAAAAATAAACTTGAAAACTTGTAAATTAATCTTCATGGAAATAATTTTCTAAATGTGCATTCTGTCTGTATAAGTTAAAAAAACATTCTTCTCGTACTTTGGCCGAAAAAGTCAAAAAAGTACCTTCTACTAAAAATGACAAAAGATTCGTTTCATATATTTTAATAAAAAAACACCACAATGGGTAAAATTGGATTTAAACAATTTTAGGTGGAAGGAAATAATATTACATATTTAGGAAACACAGATTTTGATGATAAATATGCCCCATTAAATTCTGAAGTATAAACAATCTCGGATTAAAATGAGATTGTGAGATTTTCCAATACCTTAGGTATGATTTTCTTCGTACGTGTCCAAACCTACAGTATAATCATTTAAATAAGGTTAATTACTTATTATAGAATCTTACTCACTGTTATGATATCATATATGGGCATATTCTTATCTTCTTATTACTAATATTTCATTTCTACGTGTTATTCGGGTGTTCATTGCTTTATGTTCTTATGAATGTTTTGTCGAATAAATTCTTATTATTCTTTTTAGGTTATAGATACCTCATTTAAAAAATGTTATTAGTGTAATATGTATCATATTTATTCATTCAATTAATTTATATAATCATTATGCAATGAAGATCATGTAGAACGAGTCGCATCACATCATGGAGACGGTAGGCCGTACGTACGCACGAGCGATGATATTGTTCCCATGATCATGGAATTTTATTGAATTGTATGTATAATATTTAAGAATAAATATCACTTTAAAATAATCATATATAGTTATTATTTACACCGTTATACCCATCCAAGTAAGGTGGTGGTGGAAAATAGATTACACCACGGCGTGGAGATGGTATTCCGTACGTATGCATGCGCGGTGATTTTGTTTTCCGTAGGATGGATAGAAGGTGAAATAGGTTTGTTTCATACTTATAATAACATATCATTATATTAGTGATACTGATGTTATTGCTTCATAATGAAACAACTAAAGTATAAGAAGTAGAAGAAGAAATAAATTTGAATTAATCGGTAACGGATATTACCTCTTCTTCGACATGCCGCTTTGAAACCTCCTCTTAGGGCACTAAAAATGGTCTTTGAAGAATACCAGGACCTATAAAATTTTTCTAGGAAAGTTTAGAAGAGAAATTGGCAGGTTTTGGCCGATCTTTAAGGCTCAATGTGGTGTGAGGAGGAGAGGGAGGAGGTTCCCTTTTATAACGGAGGAGAGGGGCACTTTAGAAAAAACTTAAAATAATATTTTATTATAAAGTCATATTCGGTTATTAATAGCTCCAGATTTATTTATTTCTAAGCTAAGGTGGGGAGGGGTAGAAATACTCTCAACAAATATAATTTAAACAAGTTCAAGTTACTATTTTAACCTTATCATTTAGATTTATCTCTAAGTTACATAATTTATCTTTTACTGTGTCTTCTTGTTTTCTTACACTATATGGTTAATAAAATTAGTATAAAAAGACAAAATAACCCAAAGTTGTTCATTATTAATTTATATAACCTTATATAAGTAATTTTTTTGAACCTTAGATTTTTAGGAATAAAATAACAATTAATAATATAATATTGGTTTTAAAAACTATTTTATTTCAATTTTGACACTATTTGGTAATTGATTTTTTTGAAACAAATAACACCATGATTAGTTCAAGAAAAGTTAATTAAATAAATTCTATCATGTCATATTAACTTTAAAAAAATTTTTAATTCATAAAAAGTGTAAAATTACATTTATTTGGGTATTTATAACATCAATTATTTTAATATTTCATTAATAAGGTAATTACTGCCTCATAATTGTGTCATAAATAAATTAAATTATATAAAGTCTAAAAATTATAAATAAAATATAATTATTTAGGAAATATCTTTAGCTTTCTAATTAAAATTTATAGTATAATTTATCTTATTTATAACCCTATATTAAAAATGATTTAGTTATTAAACTTTGATTCTAACTATTTTAACACTTCTTTAAATAAAATCGTATTAAATTTCCTAATCTAATCCATGTGGACCTGAATGGTCATATTTTATTAATAAGGTTGTTTTTGGTGGATTTAAACTAATCATATAGAATTAGTACATGTTTTAGGGTAATAATAATATCATTTTTACCCTTAATTACCCTATTTATGTTTAACCGTGGTAAAAAAGTAAAAAGTTACTATTTACCAAAAATTATTTTTATCTTATTGAACCACATTTTACTCCTTGATATTAACCGTGTCTCTAGTATTTTCTAAATTCCACTCACAGAAGCAGTAAAATTAAGTTTTGCGTAAGTTTGAAAATTCTCCTAGGAGATGGGTAAAAGCTGGTGAAAAGTTCAATAAAATTTTTATATATCGAAAATTATTATAAAATGACTCCAATGAATTACATTGAACTTATATAGGTATTATGTATCAATTTTGACCTAAAATAAATTTAAATAAAATAAATAATTATTTAAATAAAAAGTCGGTTTTTAAATAGTAACCCAGTGTTTTCACTATTCATCAAAAATTGAATGTTCTCGAAAAAATACCAAAATTTCACCCTAAGTTAATTTAGATATTCCGAATCCAAAAATGAAGTCCATTTTTATAAAATTTCAAAAATTGGGTATTACTATTCATAACGGCTAGTTTTAATAATATTTTAATAGCATATCGTTGTTTAGTGAAACTCAGTATTGTGTACAACACAAGATATCGAGGAAGGTCACGATTGCATGTAAAGAAAGCCAAGATAGTGTTGTGTGTAGTGAAAGATTAATTTGATGATTTATATATCATAAAAACAAAATTTTTCTCATAAAGTCTTTGGTGTTACATAAACACTGAGCTGAACATTAATACGGCCTATCATACTAAAACTAATGGTCAATTTGATCAGATTATTCAAATGCTAGAATACATATTACGAACAGGATCAATAGACTTCATAGGAGGATGAGACCCACTTCTACCTCTTCTCGAGTTATCTTACAACAAAATTTCCACTCAAGAATCCAAATGGATCCCTATAAAGCCATTTATGGGAAGAGGAGCAGAATGAAAGTATGTTGGGATGAAGTTGAGGAATGAAAACTACTATGTCATGAAATATTTGAGGAAATGGTGGAAATGTGAAGTTCCAAAGGATCAAATAATAACTGAGAAGGGGGGTTGAATTATTTGTTCATTTTTATAAGTTTCAATTCTTTTCAAAACTTAACCACTACAACCTATTAAGATTTATATCATTACTAACTTTTAGTAAATACTCATGCATGAAATAGTAGGAAATCAAGTAAATCACACAATATTTAAAAATTTCAACCTTAGTGTGAGAACCAAAATCCTTTTCATAGACACTCTTATGGGTCTATGGAAATCCACTATTAAGAAGATATGAATACAACTTGTGACAACTCTCGTTAGACACCTTCTATCTCCTGATAGGAATTATTATATTGACCCCACTAGTTTTCAATGTTTTCTTATAAAACAATTGATTCAAAAAAATAATAAATACTTTGTTGAAACTGCACCATAATTTCTCAGTCCATATCCTCAGACCGATTTGGCTCGATCAGATTTTATCAATCCGATGATGCTAGATTCTAGATCCAATTTTCTAAGTATGATGATTATGGTTTCAAATCTCTGAATAAGATAATGATGGATCCTAGATCCAATTATTCGAGAATGATAATTCTAGATCCTAGATCTGATTTTCTGAGTATGATATTTCTAGATTCGGGATACGATTTTCCCAATAAGATGATTCAATACAATGAATTCATTCTTAATCTGAAAAACTCAAACATCTACTCAAATTCTCAATACAATTCTTCTTTAATCATATGGTAACCTTCACTTTGATTTCCCCAATGTTATGCCTTTTGCGTGTGTGTGAAATTTACGATTGAATAAATGATCACATGAATTATTTATAGGAAACTCAAAAAACAAATGAAGAAAACATTGAAACATTCTCCACTTCCTCAAATCTCAATATCTCCAAAAATATCTCATATTTAAAACATAAGCTTTGACTTCTTCAAAACTCCATAGATTTCTATGAGATTTATTCAAAATTAAAATTTATGTTTGACCACTTCTACTATTTATACCTTTCTCTACTCATTACAATTTGTTTCTTTCTCAGCTTCATTACAATCTGTTTCTTTCATAGATCATTAAAAACGTATTATTTCTCATCATGAATTATTTATTATGAATTATATGGTATGATTTCCACAGTATGAAAATCTAAGTATGATAATCTGAGTATGAAAATATCAATATAATTTTCCCAGTACGAAAATCTCAGTACAAAAATCTGATTATGAAAATCTTAGTACAATTTTCTGAGTACAAAAATCTAAGTATGAAAATTTGAGTATGAAAATACCAATACGATTTTCCCAGTACAAAAATCCTAGTATTAAAATATGAGTAAAAAAATCTCAGTACGATAATCCTAGTACAAAAATTCTAGTTTGAAAATCACAGTATGAAAAGCTTTGTATGAAAATCTCAATATGATTTTAGTCTTCCTTACTCTCAGAAACATCTTTTTATTTCTCATCTCATTACGATGTAATTCACATTGCAATGGAAATTTCATTTTACAACTATAAAATTATTGAAACCTCTTCATTTCTTCAAAATATTTAATCAAGAGAGTTTTCATGATTTTTGACGACTTATTGATCAGTAAAGAATCATTTGATTTTGTTTTGGAAAGTATGAAAACTTTCAAACTCTTGAATTTACATTGTTTTTTCAAAACTCTTTAGAAACATAATTCGTTCTCTAATTAAAAAAAATAAAAACTTATATTAAATAATAAATTATTACTCTGATTATTTTTAATTCGATTATTTTCAATGTCATGTTGATGGACCTGAATATGATAATGTTTCGGATCAAAAACATCATTATCCTGACTTCTTCAGTGTTCAGTGTAGCTGAATATGAAAAATTGGGTCCAGAAACCTGTGTTCGGAAAACAACCTCATTACGATGGACTGGGTTCGATTACTAGAAAACAAAAACATTATTTTACAAAGAGAGTTAGTTTTCAACAAATAAAAAACTTTGTTAAAACAAAACGACACAATGGTTCTTCAATCTCCCCCTTTTTATTTTTTGAAAATACTAGTTAACAATTTTTTGCACTCTCAGAATTTTTCAAAACTCAAATTTTGTAAACAGCTCAATTTTTTAACTTTTATCAAAACATTGAATTTCTCAAAAGAGAGTGTCCTGACACCATACTACCAGATAAAGTAATTTCTTTGAAGGAATTATATCCCTCGGTGGAAAGAAAAATTTGTGGACATATAAAGAAAAAATCCCCCTCACTTTTATCTTTTCATCTCAATTTTCTTTTTGTCTTCATCATTCTATGATAACAATAGCTTCATATTCATTTAAGAAGATAAGTAAAAAAACTTCATATAAAGTTAAATTTGTTACTTTATCTCCCCCTTTCTCAACATAATCTATAGAATAGTGGGGGTATTTCCTTATGAGGTTTAGGAAGACATGGGAGGAGGATGAATATGATGTTTCAGCCTCAATTCCACACACCATTCTTTCAGCATTTATTTTGTAAAGATATCAAAAATATGATACTTTGTTGCAATGTATTCCAAAAAAATATCTCCAGCAACAAATTTCTCTTTTATAAAGTGAAACATTATATCAATGTGTTTTGATATTGAATGTTGGAAAACATTTTTGAATGTCTAATTACACTCTAATTATCTCAAAGGTTCTTCAATGGTTTATAGACTATCACTTTCAAGTCTTTCAGCTGAACTTTCATCCACAACATTTGAGCACAAGCCTAATTAGCGGCAACATATTTGGATCCAGCTGTGCTCAAAGTGACTGAACTTTGTTTCTTACTATGTCAATTCACACAAAATTCACCCAAAAAAAGGTTCCTCTTAAGGTTAATTTTTTATCATTACAATCCTCATCCCAATCAGCATCAGTAAAACCATAAAACTTCATCTCACTATTTATTTTTATATAATAACCCATGTGATGTTGTTTCTTTGACATATCTCGGAATTCTTTTTACTACAAAAATATGTGATTCTTTTGGATTACTTTGATACCTGGCACACAAATTAATATCATAAACAATATCATACCTTTAGGTTTTAAGGTAAAGAAGACTTCATATCATCTTTCTAAAGTCTTTCTGATTCACACTTATTTCGGAATATTCATTAGTCAACTTTGTGCTCACTGAAATATGAGTTGAAACTTCTATGGATTATATCATCCCAAAATTCATTAATAATTTCCAACATACTTTTTTTAGGATAAGAAAATGTATTCTTATTTTTCTTATACATGTAATACAAGAAGAAAGTTAATTCTCTAGACATTCACATTTCAAAATTCTTTTTCATTTTCTCAGAAAATGTTTTACAAACATCTTCTATATCCCTGGTAAATATTATATCATCCACATAAACAATTATAATTACAGTTTCAGAACCAACATATTTTAGAAATAAGTTTTTATTAACTTTTCCTTTAGAAAATTTTAACATTATCAAACAATTTTCAAGATTACAATACCAAGAACGTGGATCTTGTTTTCTCCCATACAAAGCTATCTTCAATTTTCAACCATTGTTTTCATCCTCATCATGAAAAAACCCACAATGTTTTTCAATGTAAACTTCTTCCTCAATCTCACCATTTAAGGTAGCTGCCTTCAAATACATTTGATAAAAATTTTAATTCTAATGTGTGGCCATAGAAAGAAACATCCGGATAGTTTCTTATCTTGCAGCTTGGGAAAAGTTTCTTCAAAATCCACACCTTACACCTGTTCATAGCCTTTATACACAAGTCTGACTTTGTTTCTTGAAACTTCTCAAAGTTCATTTAAATTGTTTCTGTAAACCCACATAGTTCCAATAACATTTATATTTTCTTTTTTTATAACATGTTATCATGTTTCATTCTTTTCAATCTGATCTAATTATTAATTCATAGAATCCACCTATTCTTTATGTTTAATAG
The DNA here is from genome assembly GCA_963277665.1 of Viscum album. Lineage (NCBI taxonomy): Eukaryota > Viridiplantae > Streptophyta > Magnoliopsida > Santalales > Viscaceae > Viscum > Viscum album. The sequence goes on from OY728131.1 coordinate 140,192,324, forward strand.
CTTCTGAAACTAATTCCATATAAACTTTTGAGAGAAGTGAAGTCTAAAAGTCTAATATCAACATTTATCTGGTATGAACCAGAGCATTCTGATTCCCAATAATGTTTTCGGATTCAACATGTTTTCATAAGCTAATAAATTTCAAAGTTTCTTTATCTACTGAAATTTACTCATCTCATGATTATTCTGAGTCTTGATAAGGATGTTTTGAACTACTTTCACCATTCTCGGAATTCTCCATTTTATCCTCCTCATCATTCTCAAAAACTGTTGTTATAGAAATTTTATTTTCAATTAACTAAACTTCATGTGAGTCCAACAAATTTTTTAAATTTTTGTTCCAACATTTATTACTTCTTCAATTTTGTGAATAAACCATAAATGTTCCTTCCTTATCTTTCTCATCAAACTTTCCCAAATTCGGATTTTTTATTTTGAGGAAACATGGACTTCCAAAATCTTTGAATTATTTCAATGAAGGTTTTTTATTATACCACATTTGATATGGAGTCATGTTTGTTTCCGATCCCAATATGCATCTATTTTGAACATGTACATCATACTAACAGGTTCTCTCCAATATAATTTTTAATGTTCGTATTCCGATATCATACTTCATCCCATTTCTATCAAGATTCTATTATTTCTTTCTGTAGTTCCATTTTATTATGGAGTATAATGAGAGCTATACTAATGTTTGATACCAATATTTGTTAGATAAGATTCAAAAGTATTACTTGTGATTTTGGTACCATTATAAGTTCTCAAATTCTTTATGGAAACTCTCCTTTATTTCTCAATATATTTTATAAATAATTTGAACATTTCAATAGCCTCTGACTTGTGCTTCCAAAACATGATGTTTGTCATCTATGTGGAATCACCAATAAAAGTCATAAAGTATAAATATTCTTTTGTTTATTGATGTCTCATCATCGATGTAAATCGGACTGAATAAGCTCAAGTGGTTTTGTATATAGAATCTCAATTCTTATAAGACTTTTGTTAGTCATCTTTCCATTCTAGAAAGTAATACAATCAACTTCATATCTTCTTTTCAATTCTATAAAATTTCAAACCACATAAACTTTATAACGTATGTTCATACTTTTCAGTCCAAGGTGCCCAAGTCTTTGATGCCATAATTTGTTTTCATATTTCATACTCAAGTAACATTATTTATTGAATTCTTCTATTTGGAAGAGATTCACCCTAGTTCTTTCTCCTTTTGTCATGACTTTTCCACCTTTCACACTTTTGATGACACAAAAATAATTTCTAAAAAAATTTCTTTTCCATCATCACAAAGTTGAGTCACACTAATTAAGATATGTTTTATCCCATTAAAAAATAAAAATTCCTTAGATTTCAAATTTTCAACTTCAATATCTGATGTTTGGATTCTTCTTATTTTTAAGGAACTGTCATTACCAAAGTTAACCGCCCCTCCATCATGACTTTCAATATGTTTTAAGATTTTTATATCACCATTCATATGTGGTGAACATACACAATCAAGTATCCATGGTTTGTTCATTTTACTTACATTCAAATATGTTTTAACAACAAAATCTCTTTCCTCAACCATCTTTTATTCATCTTTCTTTTCATTTCTATCCTATAAAACTTGTTCTAGGAGTGTAATACATTTTTCAAAATGATGAACAGCTTGATCACGTCTTCAAAAAACCTCTTCCGGACATTCAAATTGATTTCTTGTTGGCAAGTATCTCACATCTTGAGAATTCACTTTTTAAACTTTCTGTAAGTTATGAAAGTTTCTCATTCTACTTTCACTGTTTCTTACACTTTTCTCAAATCCTTATTCTGTAATGCGCTAACCCTAGTTACCTAGAGTTAGTTCATTATTAAATAACATTTTCATGATCACAAAAGATCAATTCTCGAAATACCGATTAGTTTAGTTTCCTTGGAAGTACTAGATACATTCACAAGTTTACATTACATCATAAAATGAAAAAATACAACAACATTATTTCCATAGACAACACTCATATCCCCTCAGACTATCCCAGTTGTCCAGTCATAAAATACTTCATTGCATCCTAGGAAAAATAAAACATAGAAATGGGTGAGCTCAGATGCCTAGTAAGGATAACAAAATAGCGGAATCTTTCCTAAATAAACATAAACATTTAAGAAATGTATAAGACTAAAACAAAATCCTTTTAATCGTTATATTTAGCATAATATGGAAATGATAAAATTAAAAAATTCCATTTACTTACTCACATGGATATTCTACTACTTGAATAATCACATGCAATATCAATAGCCACTTTCATAATGATGGAAGGAATAATTATAGAATATCATAATCACATAGTCAAGGCCTTATGCCAAGACTACAAATAATATTTTTTCAAGCCCTTGTGCCAAGACACTAGTTTGTCTCATGAGACCTACTGATGCATCTAGGAGCTATAGAGGGATCCACCAGACACTTACTAAGTCCAATGAATTCCTCATATGAAAAGTTTTAAACATAACATAAACATTTGTATTAAAACTAGAATATGAAATTGCAAAACATTATCCATTAACCATTAATAGTATGAAAATGACACATCCACAGTCAAACATATCACAAAGCCTTAAATACAATATGGAAGTTTTTTATTATAATAAATCAACTTCAAATAATCTTAAAATTCATCAAAGGATGTTGATATAGATGAAATCAAAACATTTTTTAATGAAATATCTCTTTCTATTTTGAAATCATTTAAAAGAAAAGTAATTATGAATGAAAACATTTATTTATGGAAATATTCTTATAATTTTTTAAGTGAATATTTGACGTTGTTATAACGGTGTAATATAGCCACACCGGCCGTATAAGTTAAAAGGCATTCTTCCCTTACTTTTGACGAAAAGGTCAAAAGGTACCTTGTTTGGAAAATGATGGAAAGATTCCCTTCAATCCATTTTATAAAAAGTAAAAAAATGGTATAAATTACTTTAAACCATATTCTAGTGAATACTAATAATGTTTTGGAAAACATTTTTAAGAAACATGGATGTGGATGATAAAGAGGTCCCAGTAGATACTTATGTAAAAACAACCTCAGATAAAAAAGAGATTGTGAAATTAACCCTTACCTTGTAATTTTCCTTGGTCAAAGGTTGTTTAACCTCATGTATAATGGTTAAATAATTGTTATTAAATTATACAAGAATCATATACATTAATATGAATTCGTATATAATCTTTTTAAATTATTTGTTAAAAATATTATTGTATTATCGTCATTTTGGGTGTTAACGGATTCGTTTTCCTTTATATCCATTATTATGTGAGTCATATTTTTTCTATATAGGATGTATATTATTCATATCTATAATGATATCTTGTCTTTAAAAATTATTTTTAATCATCAAATGGAAATTATTCTTGAATGGATACGAAGGGGAATGAATCTCATAGCGTTCGTGGAGACGGTAATTTGTACGTACACAAGAGCGACAATATCATTCTTAAAATAATATATAATTGGATGGTATATCATATATACAGAATCATTATAATGTTATATTTATTATTTACATCAATTATACATCATTATTATACCTATCTAAATAATAATGTATTGAATAATAATTACACTACAACGGGGAGATGGTATTATGTACGTACGCACGTATGGTGACTTGTCATTCACAGGATGGATAGAGTAATGAATATGGTTGTACCATATTAATAATAACATAAAAGTATATAGAAGATACTGGATTTATTATTTTAGAATGGAAACAACAAAGAAAGAGGAAGTGGAAGAAGAAAGGAACTTCAAAGCTGTGATTAAATATTTACCTCTTCTTCGGGTTCTTCCTTCTGATTTGATCAAAAGGGATACTTAGGTTAGATTTCTTTCTAATCAAATCCATACCCATAACTGTTGAATGTCCCTCTCCAAAATCAATTGGAACATGATTCAATGAATACACCCTAACAACATATGATCTATGGCCCCAAACCTAGGATCCTTTAATCCTTGGCTAAGGTGATACTTGATGTGGACATAATTACTTTTGATGTGATCATCATCCTACTCCTCATCCTGATCTCCCTGAATAAGTTAATGTATAAAACTCATTTACTCCCAACAAGACCCTTAAGGATTATGTATTCCTTGATCCACATCCAATATCTTACTGGGCAATCCATGAATATTGGTATTAGAAATTATGTATCTTATTTTCTTATATACACCATGTTTTGTTTAATTTCTTACCATGATTCTCATATAGATTAATGTCTCATTTATGATTTAATTTAAAGTAAACAATTGTCATTTACCTAAATATTTTTTTGATTAAACTTAAATATTATTTAATTTCTTTGAAATGACTTATTTTTGTATTTTTACAGAATGGATAGAAGTTGGATGTATGAAACTGATCGAATTTCAACTGATTTTCGAAATAATTTGAACATCTTTCTAGATTTTGCATTTTACAAGGCTTCAGATAGTGGTCGCATACACTGCCCATATTCTAATTGTGTTGGAATACCTTGGTTGAGTCATGAATCAGTTAGCTATCATATAACCAAATATGGTTTCCAAAAAAACTATTATGTGTGGTATCACAATTGAGAGAAAATAGAATCTCAAAATGTTGATGATCCAAATGATGGGACTGAATTAAGGAGTTTGATATATGATCGGTTTCCATTTATTCGACATCATGAGAAGGAAAGGATTTCAAGCCAACAAGGTTTCTATATAAGCACACATGATGATTCCAATGAAAATGACAATGTTGATAGGATGAAAAAATTGAATGACACTGCGATGACTCCAGTATATCGGAAATGTGGTAAAATGAAAAAGTTGGAATTTTTAATCTGATTGTTTCATGGGAAAACTATGTGTGGGATTTCAAATACTGCAATTGATTACATTATTACCTTCTTGAAGGAATTAATTCCAGATGATGTAGATATTCCCTCAAACCACTATATGTCATGGATGTTAGTTGATTAACATGGATTCTCAAAAGAAATTCATGCTTGACCGAATGATTGTAGCTTATTTTGGGAGGAAACTATAGAAAGAAATGATTGTATCAAATGTGGAACCTCTTGATGGAAGCCAGACGATGATGGAACACCATCTCGTGTGCCACAAAAATTAATGTTGCACATTCCATTGATCCCCATATTATAGAACCTTTTCATGTCTGATGAAATATTAGTAAAAATACGATGGCATGACACCGAGAGAAAAAAGAATAATGAAGAGTTGGTTCGCCCGACATATGGATTTTGATGGTAGAGATTTGATGATCGATATCTTGAATTTTCAGTCGATGTGCATAATGTGAGACGGGGTCTTTCATGTGACATTTTTAATCCATTTGGGTAGATTCTTACTTCACACAGCACATGGCCAGTTTTCATACACATTTATAACCTTCCCCCATGGTTTTGTATGAAAAATCCTTACACTTTCTTGATTAAACTGACATATGGTCCTTCTAATCCCGTCAATGATATAGATATATATATTCAACCTTAAATAAAAGAGTTTAAACTTCTTTGGGATGTGATTGTGCCCACATATAATGCATGTTCTAAAGACATATTTCATATGCGTGTTGCGCTTATGTGAACGATCAATGATTTTCCTGCTTATGCAATAATTTCTGGATGGAGCACAAAAGGAAAATTTTCATGTCCTGTTTCTATGAATAATAATTGATCGAGAAGACTGAAATATCATCTTACTTTTAGTTTTATGGGACATCAACGATTCTTGCCAATGAACCATCTATATAGAAACAATCGTCAATGATTCGACAATACTAGGGAGACTGAAGATCCACCTCAGCGTATTTCTAGAAATAATGTGCATAACGAATTGAAAGATTTCAGTTATTCATTTTGGAAGGGTGTAATGAAATCTAGAAAGAGGAAAAATGTTTCCAATGATACCGGTTACATTTGGAAGAAGAAGAGTATATTATTTGAGTTGTTGTATTGGTCAAACAACTTGTTACATCATTGCTTAGATGTAATGCACATTGAAAAGAATATATGTGAAATGTTGCTTTTGATTCTTCTAAATGTCATGGGGAAGACAAAATATGATTTACGATCTCGACATGAGATGGTAGATTGGGGGATCAAACCATAATTGTATCCTGTCTGTATTAGTGAAATTAAATTTCAAGTTCCATGTGCTTTTTATATGATGATACCTACTGAAAAAAATCAATTTCTGGAAGTGCTAGAGACTATTAAAGTTCCAAATGGATATTTAAGAAATATATCAAAATGGCCCAAAAGAAAAGATTTGAAGTTGAATTCTTTGAAGACTCATGATTATCACGTCCTTTTGCATGAGTTGATTCCAATAGAAATTCTCCATCTCTTGTCCAATCATGTAAGAGTCTCAGTTATTGGGTTGTGCTATTTGTTTAGAGATCTTTGTGCTAAGAGGTTTTCCAAATACTTCTAGCAAAAACTGTTGGTAGAGACACCATTAATTTTGTGCGAGTTAGAGAAAATATTCCCTCTATTATTTTTTACATGTATGTTGCATCTAACTGTCCATCTTCCGACCGAAATACTTCTTGGAGGACCCGTTGCTTTCCATTTGATGTATCCAACTGGAAGAAACATGTGCACATTGAAATCATATGTTCGGAACAGGAATTATCCCTATGGTTCTATTGTGAATGGTTACTTGGCTCAAGAATGTATGGATTTCTACTCAATGTATTTTTCAGATCTTACTATGAGAAAAAACCGACCAATGATAAATGAAGAAGAATAGTATGGGAAAATTGAAACCAGTTTTCCATCACTTCCTCTGACAGGAGGAATTCCGGGGTCATATACATTGACAACACTGAGCCTTGAAGAGAGAGAGATGGCACATCGCACAGTGTTGTTCAATTGTGATTTTTTCGATGAGTATATCAAATAAGTAAATTGTACATGTATCTCTTATCTTATCTCTTATAATTTTAAGTATTTGTTAAACTATTACTATTTTTATCTATAGGGAACATAAAGAATTGATATATAGAAATAATCATTCTTTATCTTTGAGAAGGAAAGAGACATTTTATAGTAAAGGGTTTTCTACTTTGTTGAAATTGAAGGTAAAAATATTTCTATAATAAAAAAATTAAAATAATATGTAATTAAGTTTACTATATTTTTATATTTCAGGTATCGAGTTTTCATGCAAACTCTGTTTCTGAGAAAATAAGAGCTTTGGATTTTGGTCATAATACCATAGTTCATGCTTGTAAATCACTTGTGATCAATGGATAAACATTTATTACCACTGAATGAGAAAGAAACATGAGAACACAACATGATGGTGTTATGCTAACTTCTACAACTGACTCTTATGCCAGTTCATCAGATAATAGACCTCGTTCTGAAAATGTAGCTTATTATGGATTCGTGGAGAAAATAAAAATTTGAGATTATTACTCACATGGCTGAGTCACGATGATGAAATGTAAATATTTTTATTAAATGAAGAGGAAAGTAACCTTTATTGATGATTGTGGATTTCAAGTTATTGGAATGACTCACACTCTTTCCACCGATGAACCATATGTATTGGCATCAATGGTGAAACAAGTTTTTTTATGTCTAAGATCATCGTCATCCTAAATTCGTTGTAATTATCGAAGTAAATCCCAAACATGTTTTTGATGATGGTGATGATGAATTTGACACTATCCCTACTGCAATTGGAAGCAATCTATTTATTACTTATGATGACTCCAATAGATTAATTTTTAGATTTGATTGTGAACCTGAAGTTGTGGTGGGAAATATATCGAATCATACTGTAATGTTCTCACCTACATGTTTCACCCACATCATTCAGAGTGTGTATCCTAGTAATTACCTTCAAACCACCAAAAATATTATGTTTCTTTATTTTTTATTATCAGAATTGTTTTTCTATATATTTTTGGGTTACAAATTATTTATCTATTTCTAATTACTTCCATATGTGTTTTCATTGCAGGAAATGACACCCAATGAAAAGAGGCGGCAGAAAAAGATGACAGAAAATAATCATCACATGAAACAGATGGGAATTCCTCCACTCATCCCTGTTTTCAGTATTTTATTTCAAATATAATAATTTCAATTACTTATAATATCATGTGTTTACTTTTGGGTTAACCTTTTTTTCAAGATCCACCCCCTAGATGAGAGATATCCGACGAGGAGCCTGATATTGCTCCCAGTACAGAGGCTGGTTGATAAAACACTATTTTTTTGAATATTTTATTGATAATAAATGACATAATTTCCTCAAATTGTGCTAAATATATTCATTTATGAAATATTTGGGATTAGATAGTTCATTTGAAAATTTGATGAAAATTCCAGTTTTACCCTTTTAAAATATAATGTAGTATTTTAAAGATAAATATTTTAATATTTATTATTTGAACTTAATATTTTTTAATAGTGTTCCAAAAATAAGTTTCTACAACTTTTATTTAGGACACTAGAGCTAAAGAGTACATTTGGATGGATTACATGGGACATTAAGTCAATGGTGGGCTGGACTTGGATGAATGGACATGGGTTATGTATTTGGGCCATATCTTCTTTATCCGAGCCTGGATTGAGCCCAAATATTGAGGGAAGATCGGGGACATGATTTCTCAAAAACCATACTTCTAGAAGGCCATCCAATTCATGAGTTTCCGAGGTCAACTATGTTGTCAAACATGGAATAAAATATTTGGTTGAGTTTTTCATTTCACACTTAAAATGTTATGTTACCCTATCCCTCACAAACTCTTTTTAAAGAGATTTTTCACACTTTGAGAGGGCTGGTCGAGGCATTGGTAAGTTGTGTCCGAAAGGGTGTCTCTTGGGAGCCCCTCACAACTCTTGGAAGAAGTAAGGCTTTGTGAAAACCTCTTTTCCAAAAAGGTTCTCTTCTCCAACCTCCTCTTTGTATTTCTTTTCTTTCATGTTTTTGTCATGAATTTTTCAACCATTAATCTTTTATGTTATTACCTTTTCTTATTACCTTAATCTTATTAATTGGGTTGGAATCAAGAGTGGATATGATATTGGGTTCTACCCTTTCATTCCTTTACTCATGCAAAACATCTCCACGATGACCACACCGCCCATGGAAGAGTAGTTTTTAGTGATTGATCTATCTTCTACCCTCTACATTTAATTATTTTGAATCACTGAGATACTATAATTCAGTTAATATGATCCATGAATTGTTTTTTTAAATTGTAAGAAACTAATCATGAAATTGAACAATTAACATAAAAACACACAAGGTCGGGATTTTGTGTAAATTTTGAGAGCATAATCTTAATCGGTAATACAAGACCACACGGGATAATTTTGTAGAGTTCATATATAATCCCTAAACACAATTCATACTCATTTACAGAATGGATATGTGCTATAATTTACCACTGACAATAAGCTAACCTTATAACAACAATCAAAGTAGGGTGTTGCGATTGCGTGTTCCGAAGCTAGCCTTGGGTTTAGGTAATTCCATCTTTGTGGTTAAGTTAACTCTTGTAGGGTTTGAGGGTTAACAAATTAAAGGATCATAATTAAGTGGATATTGATATAAATGATAATGATAAATAAGTAAATGAATAGGTATAGTTAGCTTGATTACGACTTTTAAAATATTTTCTATAAAAACATCTTCTTGTTGTGTCTTTTTAATAAAACTTCATTTCAAAATTAAAAACAAAAAAATGCAATATTTTTCCAGTAAACTTATTATAGATTTATAAACTATAAACAACCCCCATCCTTTAAAGTAGTGTTTTAATTATATTCTATTTGATTTTTAGAATACCTTTAAGAAGTTGTTTTAATTTACTTCCTCTTTTGAGAAACGACCTTGGTCATCCACTCTGCTGCACCTAAGTACCCCAAAATCAAATTAATCATTTGAGGGTGCCCACAACAGCGCTCTTTCAAATTGGAACCATTTCATGGGAGGCAAGTAATTATTTCAACCAATTAGAGGTATTTATTTTTCTTTACATTTTATTCTCTTCCTCTCTTCTTTCTTCTTTCTTAACCCAATCTTATTTTTTCTCTTCTTCTTTTATTTTCTTCTACTTCTTTCTGGACCATCAACTCAAGCTTCTAATTTTTGTTTTACTATGTTCCACTTTCCTTCTTTTCATCTTTCATTAATTTATGACAAGAACTAATCCTAATGATCTCTTAGATCTTGACCCTGAGATTGAACGTAGCCTTAGGGCTTGAATCAGACATTCTCAGTCTAAGGGAAGTTTCAACATTCAACCAGTTGGAGAATTACTCCAATATCAGAACATTGAAATTGGAAGAAATTCAAATTCAACCATAAAACAAGAACCAATGGCTAACAATAATGGAAATTAACTTAATATAACCATTCTATAATTGGTTGCACCTGATATTATTTATCAACCAAATTGTATTGCATACCCAAATCACGAATCAGACTTTGAACTAAAATCTGGGTTAATTCACTTACTTCAAAAGTTTCATAGCCTCTCTGGTGTGGATCCCAATAAACATTTGAATGAATTTAATGTGGTTTTCTCAACCGTAAAACCTAAAAATGTCTCTGAAGATCAAATCAAACTAAGAGCATTCCCAATCTCACTTGATGGAGCTGCAAAAGACTGGATGTGTTATTTACAACCCGGAGATGTAACTTGTTGGAACGATTTGAAACATCTTTTCTTGTAGAGATTTTTTCCAGCATCGAGGACCACTTCCATTTGTAAGGAGATCTTGGGGATCAAGCAAGAACAATGGGAGTTAATGTATGAGTACTGGGAGCGATTCAAGAAGTTGTGTGCAAGCTGTCCACATCACCAAATCAGTGAGGAACTCCTCATTTAGTAATTCTATGAAGGACTCACACCTATGGACAGGAGCATGGTGGATGCCGTATTAGGAAGGGAATTGGTGGAAAAGACACCAGTATCCTCACGTGCATTGATCAACAAGATGACCCAAAACTCCCAACAATTTGGAGATAGAGGTATACCACATGTTAGGGGAGAACATCAGGTAAGTCCTTCTTCTCTTGAAATTCATTTAATTGATACCATGTTGGACAAATTGACCACTATGGTGAGGTATATTGATTTGTCTCAAAAGAAATCCCAACCCACTCCTTCTAGGCCTTGTGGTATTTGCACTGAGACAAACCACCCAACTGACTGTTGGCCCCAACTCCAAGGAACAGAAGATTGTGCAGTAGTGTTCCCTTGGAGACCATATCAGCAAAAACAACAACATCCATATCCCAAAAATAAGTTTGATCCAACATACAACCAAGGGTGGAATGATCAATAGTACATGAGGTATGGCTCTGGACAACAAAAAATTCCACCCTTTCAACAAAACTTCTAGTAGCCTCCACCTTACCAGCAGGGTTTCCAACAACCCCAAAAGAGATTTGAATCTCAAGAATCAAAAATACAACAATAAGGGAATCCTCACCCAATGTAGATTCTAACACTGATGACCTTTTTAATAAAATTTTTCTTAATCAACAGAATGAGCTGAAAAGTCAAGGTTCAGAGTTGAGGGAGTTGAAGACTCAAATGAGCCAGATTTCCACCTCCCTCCATGAACTAGTAAGTAAAAATTATAAAAATATTCCTTCCCAATCCACTCCAAATCCAAAATGAAATGTTAGTGCAATCACATTGAGAAGTGGGAAGAAAACAACAAATGCTTCCCCACCTACCATTCCACAGGGATTTACCTTAACTCTGAAGAAGCCCCATTCAATACCAAATGATGAGAGACCCAAGGAGATAGATAAAGGTAACAAAAATATTGATGATTTTCCTCATAAACCTATTCCCTTTCCAAATAGTGTTGTTCAAACAAAGAACATGGCTGAAAAGGCCATGAAAAAGGAGGTTTTGGACACATTCTAGCATGTGGAGATCAAAATTCCTCTACTTGAATCCATTAATAAAATTCCAAGGTATACGAAATTCTTAAAAGAACTTTTTACCAATCGAGGAGGGATCAAGGGAAATGAGAGGATCAATCTTGTAAGGAATGTGACAAAACTCATTACACCAACTCTATCAATGCCGAAAAAGTGCAAGGATCCACGGACATTCACCATACCATGCACCATAGAGGAGTTACACTTTTCTAATTCACTTTTGTGATTTGGGAGCTTCCATAAATGTGATGCCTCACTTTTTATTCTCTTCTTTACAGGTTGGTGAGCTGAAACCGATGAGAGTAGTGGTGCAGTTGGCGAATAGAGCTACGCCATATCCAGCGGGAGTCCCTGAGGATGTACTTGTCTAGGGAAGAGACATGATATTTCCAGCTGATTTCTACGTGCTTAACATGGAGGATGATCACGTAATTTCTCATGCCCCCATTATCTTAGGTAGGACCTTCCTCAAAACTGCAAAAACTATCATAAATTTCAATGAGGGTAAACATTCCATGGAATTTGGGGATGAAGTTATGATATTTAATGTTATGGATTCCATGAAGTACCCCTCAGAGGATCATTCTGCAATTTTTATCTCCCATTTTGAACCACCAAGTAAAAACACCATGGAATTAGATTGTCCTATTCTTAGGGAGATTATGAGTATTAGTTCTAGTTTTCTGTCGAATAGTACTTACACACCTGTTTCTAAGGAAGAATGATCTATATGATTTGACTTTGAAATGGAATCATATTCTGATGTTGATCATGTTAACTCTAATTATGACATGGATGTTGAGTATGCTGATGGATTTGATGCTTTATTCTTTTATTTTGATGATTTATATTCTGATACAGATGCTCTTTCTGCACATATTTCAATTCCTTCTATGACCCCATCCATACACCACCCCCTACACTGGAACTCAAGAAATTGCCACTAAATCTCAAATACTCGTACTTGTTAAGTGGTGAGAAATTACCTGTTATCATTGCTAACAATCTCCCTTTTTAACATGAAGAAATTTTTTTGAATCTTTTGAGGGAGAACATCAGGGCAATCGGGTGGACCTTGGCTGACATATCAGGTATTAGCCCCTCTATATTGATGCATTGGATTCTTTTGGAGAATGAGGCTAAAACGGTGAGGCAACCACAAATGAGACTCAATCCAACACTCCTAGTGGTTGTTAAAAAATAGGTTGGAAAATTGCTCGAGGCAGGTATAATCTATCCCATTTCAGATTCTTAGTGGGTAAGTCCTATTCAGGTTGTGCCTAAGAAAAGTGGTGTTACTGTTGTTAAAAAAGAGAAAGATGAGTTAGTTCCAATGAGGGTAAAAAATAGATGGCGTGTGTGTATTGATTATGGGAAACTAAATCATTCCACTCACAAAGACAATTTCCCCCTCCCATTTAATGATCAGATGCTTGAGAGACTAGCTGGGAAGACACAATATTGTTTCTTAGATGGATTTTCTGGATAGTTTCAGGTTCCTATAACTCCAGAGGATCAGGATAAGACTACATTCACCTATCCCTTTGGCACATTTTCCAACAGAAGGATGCCATTTGGACTTATCAAGGCCCCAGGTACCTTCTAGAGATGCATGGTGAGTATTTTTTCTGATTTTATTGAGACCTGCATGGAGGTATTTATGGATGATTTTACATTGTATGTATCCTCATTTGATGAATGTCTAAATAGTTTGGGAAAGGTATTGAATTGTTGTATTTAGTAGAATCTGGTCCTGAACTTTGAAAATTGTCATTTCATAGTAGAGCATGACATTGTCTTAGGGCATGTAGTGTCAAAACATGGGATAGAGGTTGATAGATCTAATATAGTCATTATTTCATCCTTACCCTATCCTTCATGTGTGTGTGATCTTAGATATTTACTAGGTAATATAGGATTTTATCAGTGCTTCATCAAAGATTTTAGTAAGATAGCTCTTTTTATGTCACGGTTACTTCAAAAGGATTCTGATTTTGTGTTTGATGATTCTTACAGGACTTCCTTTGATGAGATAAAGAAGTGTCTGACCAATCCACCTATCATACAACCCCCACGGTGGGAGATTCCTTTTGAACATATGTGTGATGCCTCCAACTTCGTGGTTGGATCTGTCTTATCTCAGAGGGTGGAGGGACGTTCACATGTGATTGCCTATGCATCGAGGAAACCAGATTCAGCCCAATCAAATTACACAACCACGGAAAAGGAGTTTGTTGTTGTAATATTTTTTTAGATAAATTCCATTCAAATTTATTGGGCTCTAAAGTAGTTGTTTTTTCTGACCATGCAGCTCTGAGGTACCTCTTCAAGAAGCCAGATGCAAAGCCTAGGCTGATCCGATGGATGCTCCTTCTTCATGAATTTGATATTGAGATAAGGGAAAAAAGGGGTCAGAAAATTTGGTGGCGGACCACATGAGTAGGATTACTCACACACTAGAGGATTCCACCTTGGACCAGATACCACTTCAGGACACTTTCCCCAATGAGCATCTTTATTCTATCTCAGGTACGCATCCTTGGTATGCAGATTTAGTTAACTACCTTGTTGCCTCTGAAATCCCTACAAATTTAAAGAAACATCATGTCCGAAAATTAAAAAGTGAGTCTTAGTATTATGTTTGGGTTGATCCATACCTCTGGCGCATGTGTAGTGATCAAGTTATTAGAAGGTGTGTTTCTGATCATGAGTAGCAGTCTGTTTTACATTTTTTTCATACACTTTCTTGTGGTGGACACATTGTACCCCAATGACTATCTGGGAATGTTTTAGACTCTGGATTATATTGGCCTAGCTTATTCCATGATGCCCATGTGTTTTGAAAGTCATGCTCTCGTTGCCAACACACTGGGATCATTTCTAGAAGACATGAGATACCCCAATAACCCATACTATTCTGTGATATTTTTGATGTATGGGGAATCGATTTTATGGGTCCTTTTCCTAGTTCCTTTAGTTTTTAGTACATTTCGTTTTATGTTGATTATGTTAGTAAATTGGTGGAGGCTAAGGCCACCAAGACTGATGATTCTCATGTTGTTGTGGACTTTATCAAAACACATTTTTTTTGATGGTTTGGAGTACCGAAGGCCATCATTAGTGATCAAGGGACACACTTCTACAATAGGAATTTGGCTTCCCTCCTTCGGATGTATGGGGTGACACAGAAAACAACAACACCATACCACCCCCAAAAAAATGGCCAGGCTGAGGTTTCAAATCGTGAGTTGAAAGAGATTTTAGAGAAAACCGTGCAGCCAAAAAGGAAGGATTGGAGCAAGCGCTTGGATGGTGCATTGTGGGATTATAGGACAATATACAAGACACCCATTGGTATGTACCCATTTCAGATTGTTTTTTGGGAAATCTTGTCATCTCCCCGTGGAAGTTGAGCATCGGGCTTATTGGGATATATAGAATTGCAACATGGATTTGTCCCAAGAAGGAATCCAAAGGAAGCTACAAATTCCAGAGCTTGAGGAGATTCGATTGTCTTCATATGAGAAATCAAGGCTCTATAAAAAAATCAAAAGCAACTCATGATAGAATGATCCAACAAAAGGAGTTTCATGTTGGAGAGAAATCCCTTCTCTACAGTTCACGACTGAAGCTGATTTCTGGTAAGTTGTGTTCCAGATGGTTAGGTATTTATATTGTATCTAATGATTTTCCTTATGGTGTAGTGGAGATAACACAAGAGGACATTGGAAGGAGATTTAAAGTCAATGGGAAATGTTTGAAGAGATACAATGAGGGACTTCCTACTAATGCAGTGGATTTTATCACACTGCATGACCCCATCATCACTTGAGCACATCAGGAATTTCCAACCCCTTTCACTTTTATATCATTTGTCCTATTTAAAAATTATGCATTTCATGTACATATATCATCTCATGGGTTCACATTGAGGACAATGTAATATTTAAAGTGTGGGGGAGGAAACCTTTTAGTTTAGTAAATTCAATTGTTTTCCTGTTTAAAAAAACAAAAAAAAACTTGGGTGTTTTCCAAATTTTGTGAGTTTATTTTTCAATTTTTATTGTGTTTTTGAAATTTTTGAGCTGAAATGATTCTCATCACAATTTTGAAATTCATATCAATGATTGAAACAATTTATCCCATGAAACTGAGCTTAATTGAATGATGAAAATGACTTTGTTTCAAGTTCAAATATTTAGTAATTTCATGAAAAGTACATTGAATTTTGAATCCCATGCCACATCTCACTGTCATTATATTTGGTACAACTTTCCTGTGAGGCTTCTAAACCATTATTTTCATATTCTTTACATTCACCTCACTTCTTGAGAGAACCGAACCATGCTTGATTTAACCATAATTTGATTTATTCCTATCAAAACTTGAGGGTTTGAGGTAATTATGTTTAAATGATTGAGGCATTTGTTTGGTATTAAAGCCCGTATTTCAAAAAATCCTTTTTTATAATGGAATAGCTTGAACAATTAATCCTTTTAGCCCTTAAAATCCATGCACATACTATTAGGTTAGCCACATTACAAGCCAATTTACCCTATTAAACCAACTATTGAGGTGAAATTGCATAATCAATTTGAGCTTAAGTGTGGGGGAAGCTGTCTTATGATGTTCTACCACATTTTGTGATACTTTGGGTGAAAAATTAAATTTTGAAGAGATGTTTTTGCTCCTAAAAAAATTATACTAAAAGTTGTGCCTTTTTGGAGCTTTCATTATAAAAGAATTCGTGCCTTTCTGGAGCTTCTAATAGAGGGGGAAAGATGTGCCTATCTGGAGCTTTTATGAAAATCATGTTCGAGAAGACTGACATTTTTACTGTGGAATTGTTGAATTTTGTGAAAATTCCTTTATTTTTCTTGATGATGGAGCTGAATTAATACTATGGGGATTGAGGAGGAGACCATATTTAAGTGAAAATTATATTAATGCAATTTTGCTTCAAAAAGAGTCAAGCCCTCCTCATTCAGCCTTAGAATTTTTCATATCTAAATCCTACCAACCGAAAGCCATAGAACAACCCTGAAAAGTTCTCATGATAAAAATACTTCATTGACTCACATCGGGTGGAGATGTAGGAATTTATGAAGCCTATGGTGACCCTTTTATGAGTTTGGATGAGAAAGACATTGCAAAAAAAATGACATTTGTGTGATAAGAGAAAATTAAAGTGAGGTAAGTGTTTTTTGCATGGGAGGATAAATAAAGTGGAAGTATATTGAATGATATAAAATATTAAAGTTAAATAATGGTTTTTTATGAGGCATGATATTTTTTGTTTCTTGGTGTGTAATTGTTTGAGCTCAAGGATATGTGTTTTGAAATTGGTTTTGATTTGATATTGAGGTTTACATGACATGAGGTTTTGCCCTGGAGTGCAAAAGGGTAAGTGTGGGGAAGTTGATAAAATACCATATTGTTGAATATTTTATTGACAATAAATGATACAATTTCCTCACATTGTGATAAATATATTCATTTATGAAATATTTGGGATTAGATCATTCATTTGAAAATTCGATGAAAATTCCAGTTTTACCGATTAAAAATGTACTGTAGTATTTTAAAGATACATATTTTAATATTCATTATATGAACATAATATTTTGTAACCGTGTTTATAACTTAATTTTCTAAAACTTTTATTTAGGACACTAGAGTTAAAGAGTGCATTTGGTTGGAGTAAATGGGCCATTAATTCAATGGCGGGCTGGACTTGGTAGAATGGACATGGGTTATGTATTTGAGCCATATCATCTTTATCCAAGCTTGTATTGAGCCCAATTTTTGAGGTAAGATTTGGGATATTGTTTTTCACAAATAATAATTATAGAAGGTCGGACAATTCAAGCGTTTTGGAGGTCAACTATGTAGTTAAAAGTGGAATAAAATATTTGGCCATGTTTTTCAATTCACACTTAAAAAGTTAGGTAACCCTAGCCCTCACAAACTCTATTTAAGGGGGTTATTCACTCTTTGAGAGGTCTAGTAGAGGATTTGGTAAGGTGTGTCCGAAAGGGTGTCTCTTGGGAGCCTCTAAAACTTTTGTAAGAAGTAAGTCTTTGTGAAAACCTCTCTTCCAAAAAGGCTCTCTTCTCCCACCTCCTCTTTGTATTTCTTTCATTTCATGTTTGTATCTTGAATTTTTCGTCAAATAATCTTCTGTTTTATTCCCATTTCTTTATATATTAATATTATTAATTGGGTTGGAATCAAGAGTGGAGACAAGATTGGGTTCTACCCTCTCAATCCTTTGCTCATGCAAAACGTCTCCACGATGACCACACCGCCCATGAAAGAGTAGTTTTTAGTGATCGATCTCTTATACCCTCTTCATTTAATTATTTTGAATCATTGAGATACTTTAATTAAATTAATATGATCCATGAATTATTTTTTAAAATTTTAAGAAACTAAGAATGAAATTGAAAAATTAACACAAAAACACGCTAGGTCGAGATTTTGTGTAAATAGTGAGAGCACAATCTTAATCGGTAATACAAGACCACACGGGATAAGTCTGTAGAGTTCAAATATAATCCCTAAACATAATTCATACTCATTTACAGAATGGATATATGATCTAATTGACCACTAACCATAATCTAACCTTAGAACAACAATCAAATCAGGGTGCTGCGATTGCGTGTTCTGAAGCTAGCCTAGGGTTTAACTAATTCCAACTTTGTGGTTAAGTTAGCTCTTGTAGGGTTCGAGTGTTAAAAAATTAGGGGATCATAATTAAGTGGATATTGATTTAAATTATAATGATTATTAAGTAAATTAATATTTATAGTTAGATCGATTATGCCTTTTAAAATATTTTCTAAAAAAACATCTTCTTGTTGTGTCTTTTTAATCCAACTTCATTTCAAAATTAAAAACAAAAGAAAAATGCAATCTTATTTCAGAAAACTTCTTCTAGATTTATAAACTATAAAAAAAACTCCATCCTTTCAAGTAGTGTTTAATTATATTCTATTTTATTTTTATAATACCTTTAAGAAGTTGTTTTAATTTAAATCTTCCTTTGAAAAACGACCTTAGTCAGCCACTCTGTTGCACCTAAGTACCCCAAAATCACATTAATCATTTGAGGGCGCCCATGACAGTGCTCTTTCTGTAGAGACCCGTATCCTGACGTACATTGACATTACATTACATTTGCGGAATACTTAGTACATAACAAAAACACACACTAAAGGATCGTAATAGTTTAGTGTCTTTGGAAACTCGGAATGTAATCTTCTAATCGTGGTGAAAGTTCTTCAATATCTCCCATAAAGGTCATCCCTTTTTTTTACCTAAAACCTTTCTTTATATCCTGGGGAAAAGAAAACATAAAAGGGTGAGCTCAAATGCTCAGTAAGGGTAAACAAAAGAAATATCAATCACATATTTTTCATAAGAACATAACTTTTTTGGAAACCTGCAAAAGAGAGCATAATTTCATAACATGGGATAAATCATAGTAGTGAAAATGAAACCATAACTTAAAACATTACTCATTGTGGAATACACACATAATCATGGAAAATCATTTCTTGTTAGTCAAGACTCATTGCCAAGACTATCTTAGTGGACAAAGTCCCTTTCTGAATCGAGTAATCCTCGTTTCAGTCCTGTTTCACTGAACCGGTATAACCTACCATTCCAGCCATGTCTATCTCATGAGATATTAAATCTTTACCCAATGCATTGGAGGGAGATATAGGTCCCACCCATCTCTTAATGAATCCTTTCTTATGTGTGCCACAAAATCATAAATCATACATCATTGCATAACCCATGTAATAAAAATGGGATTCTTAAACAACATGACATCATAAAACCATTCATATAAGATAAAGGAATTCATAAAAATAATTCCATCACAACATAGTCAAATCAATGTAAAAATATGGATAGAAACAGAACCCTTTATTATCTTATATGGAAAATAATTTTGATAAAACACTTGAATTGGATTCTTGAGGAAAATATCCTTTCTTCTTCAAAATCAATTTCTTTTCTCAAAACATCATGCAATTTTAAAAGAAAGAGATTTTATTGAAAATAGTCATGAAATATTTTAGAGGAAGCTTCATGAAAATAAGGATTTATAAAACAGTATAAATCCGTTCGTGCCGTATAAGTTAAAAAAAACATTCTTCGTACTTTTGTCGGAAAAGTCAAAAAGTACCTCGTACGAAAAACGAAAAACGATTCCTTTCATATCCTTTACTAAAAACTCATCGAAGGATAAAATTGGATTTAAAAAAATTGTAGGTGGATGGAAATAATATTACATATTGAGGAAACATGGATGTGGATGATAAAATACACCCCAGTAAATACTTACGAATAAACAATCTCGGATAAAAATGAGATTGTGATATTTCCCTTACCTTAGGTCCAATTTGCTTCGTATGTGTCCGAACCTCCTGTATAATTATTTAAATAATGTCATTGACTTATTACAGAATCATATTCATTGTTATGATATCATATATGGTTCACTTATGACATTATATTACCCGTTCTTTTGTAAATTCCATGTTAAAGAAGCGTTCTGGGTAAAATCGTTTCATTTATCTTAGGTGTTTTGACTGGTTGTTCTTGACATCACTATTACTTATATCATGATTTAATTACTTCCAGAATATGAAATATGACTTATATATCATATATATTCAGTATATATTTATATATAATAGATAGATAAATAAAATGAAAAACACCGTTCATGGAGACGGTAGTCCGTACGTACGCATGAACGCTGTTTTACTTTCCTTATTGTCTTGAAATGGAAGTAAGTAGATGACATACATATATATATACATAAATCCAGTAGCTTTATAATGTCATATATTTCATTATTATTTCTTATATATACTTTATAATCATTCTTAAATGGTTAACATGGAGAATGAATCTCATCGCGTCGTGGAGACGGTAGTCCGTACGTACGCACGAGCGATGATATCATTTCCATAAATATTGAACTGAATTGGAGTGGATTATACAATATATCAGAATCAATATGATGTTTTAATAACTATGTATAGTTATTCTTTACACCATTATACCCATCCGTATAAGGTGGTGGTGGAAAATAGATTACACCACGGCGTGGAGACGGTATTCCGTACGTACGCACGCGCGGTGATTTCTTTTTCTGTAGGATGGATAGATGGTGAAATAGGTTTGTTTCATACTTATAATAACATATCAGTATATGAGTGATACTTATGTTATTACTTCATAATGAAACAACCTAAGAAGAAGAAGTGGAAGAAGAAATAAAGATGAAAGAATTGGTAACGGTAATTACCTCTTCTTTGAAGCGCCTTTTGGAGACCTCCTCTTAGGGATCTAAAATTGGTCTTTGAGGAAGACCAGAACCTCTAGGATGTTTCTAGGGAAGTGGAGAGGAGAAATTGGCAGGGGTTGGCCGAGCTTGAGTGCTCAAATTGGTGTGAGGAGGAGGGGGAGGAGGTGTCCTTTTATAGGGAAGGAGAGGGACACCTTAGGAATATCTCAAAATATTATTTTATATTAAAGTCAAAATCGGTTTATAATGGTTCCAAAGGGTCTTATTTCGAAGCTAAAGTGGGGATGGGTCGAAATCCTATCAACCAATAGGATTTAGACAAGTTTAGGGTATTATTTTAACCTTATCAATTAGATTTAACTCTAAGTTAAATAATTTAACTTTTACCGTGTCTTTTTGTTTTCTTTCACTATATGGTTAATAAACTTACTATAACATGCCAAACGAACCCCAAATTGTATATTATTAATACATATATCCTTATCTAAGTCATTTGGCCGAACCTTAGATTTTTAGGAATAAAATAACAATTAGTAATATAATATTTGATTTAAAAACTATTTTGTGTCAATTTTGACACTATTTGATATATGATTTTTGTGAAAGTCATAACAGAATTATATGTTCGAACCAAGTTGATTAAAGCATCACTAATATATCATAGTAACCTAGAAAATTAGTGGAATTCATAAAAAGTCTCAAATTATATTTAGTTTGGTGTTTATAACATCAATTATGTCAATATTTCATTAATAAGATAATTACTGCATCATCTTTGTGTCATAAATAAATTAACTTATATGATGTCTAAAAATTACAAATAAAATACCATCATGTAGTAAATCTTTTTAGCTTTCTAATGAATATTTATAGTCAAATTTATCTTATGTATAAACCCATATTAAAAATGTTTTAGTAAATAAACTTTGATTTTAACTCTTTTAACCCTTCTTTAAATAAATTAATAATAAATGTCCTAATCTAATCCAAGTGGGCCTAAATGGTCTTATTTTATTCCTAAGTTTGTTTTTGGTCGAATTACACTTGTCCAATAGAATTAGGACATGTGTTAGGGTAATATTAATATCATATTTACCCTTAGTTACCCTATTTACTATTAACCGCGGTAAAAAAAAGTAAAAAGTTACTATTCACCAAAAATTATTTTCATCTCATTGAACCACATTTTAGTCCTTGATATTAACCGTGTCTCTCGGATTTTCGAAATTCCATTCACAGAAGCGGTAAAATTAAGTTTTATGCAAAATTCAGTTTTTAACCTACCACTTAGTGGTTTCACTATTCATCAAAAATTGAAGGTTTTCAAAAAAATGCCAAAATTTCATCCTAAGCTATATTTCATATTCCGAATTCAAAAATGAAATCTATTTAACCAAATTCATAACATAGAAGTTGCATTAATTAATTTTATAATTAAATCCCGCTGTTAAAACAAATAGCGTGTTTTTAAGAAACAATATCTATCAAAAGATTGACACTTGATTATGTCTGGTTTAAATGTGAAATTACATTCAATGACCATAATTGTATTAAATTGTAAAAATATATTCTAAATATACTTTAAAATCACTCAAATTAATAATTTATCATTATTAATTATTTCGATTAAAAAAGTTGTTTTTAATTAAAATTTAGTCATTTTCACTATTCATCAAAATATGAAAGTTATCCGAAAAGTACCAAAATTTCACCTTAGGCTAAATTCGATACTCCGAATCCAAAAATAAAGTTCATTTTGAAAAATAAGATTTACTGGATTTCAAAAAGTGGTTATTACTATTCATAATGGCTAGTTTTAATAATATTTTTATAGCATATCGTTGTTTAGTGAAACTCGGTATTGCGTACTACACACGCTATCGAGGAAGGTCGCGATTGCGTGTAATGAAAGTCAAGTCAAGGATGTGTGTTGTGCAAGCTCCTTTTGGTGTAGCGTACAACACAAAACATTAATAAAATTAAAAAGAATATTTTTTATAAAATCTTGGGCTGTTACATTCTACCCCCCTTAAAATGAATTTCGCCCTCGAAATTCGTCGGGGTTATAAATGGTTTACTATTTGAAAGTTTCTTTAATAGAAACCCACATAGTAAAAGGGAATACCAAAACATGGCTTTAAAAACTAAAGTATGAAATGTAACGATTACCCAAATAAACTAATCACTGGGTTTCCACATAGGTGAAAATATGGACATGGAAGAGAAATCTAAGCATCATGTTCTGATGGAGAGTGGTAGAGAACATGGCTATGGAAAAGCCAGTAATCACAAATCCATAGATTTGTGATGATATAAGGTACCATCTGATTCATCAGGTATAAGATCACTAGGACAACATTTTTGGTTTTCAAGATCATTTCCCCTAAAGTTGAAAATTTGAATTAGAATAAATACTAACTTTATTTTGGTACAATCTCACTATTGTTCGTGCCTTTAACAATTTCCACTTCATCTCTTAAATAAATGAAGTTGAATTTGTTATTCGTGAAGTGTTAGCAGATCATGTGATAGAATGACGGGTCATTCCATCTGTTTCAAACAAAAGGTTAGCAAAATTATATACATAAGTCGATCTATAGTGAGATTAATCACATATGGACTTATACTTCATATATCATACTGCTTAATATAATAAAACTAGTTTCTACTAAACAGGGACTTCCTGTAGGCTAGTGGTAGGCGATAAAGGCCAGTCGCACTTCGGTTGTGGGTTCGATTCCTACAGCCTTGTCCGAAGCGATGGGTTGTCGCCCGTCCTGTAGGTTGTCCCTTTTTCTAAAACTACGTTACTATAACATCCCATCAATAATATCGAAAATCTTCTATCCTTAAACAATACTAACTTATGTCCAACATAATCCAGTCTAATCTTTAGGCTTATACATAATACTGCAGTCCACTCTCATAATATAGTGACATCGATTACCAGAGATTTAATACTGTCGTTGATCCCCACATATCATAAGATATGTCTTTTTGGTCACATTCCAAACATTCAAAGTCCTTAATCGTGTATTCTCTTGAATACCTTAGTGAAAACATGAGTGCAGTTAAGAGTTAACACTTTCCACATACCAAAATCCTCAAAATACTATATACTCAAACCATGATATCACTTAGTCCTTATATTAATCATGAGCTCATGAATACTGTTAAACAATTAATTTTCTCATTTTCCCTTCATTTTGCGCATAATATCTCAATCACTTTGAATACCACATTAGACCAATACATAAATATTCCAATACTCCATGATAAAACATTATTTTGGAATCCCATTACATAAACACTTAATCATTCCACCACATCATTGTCATATTCAACATCACCAATAGTGATCGCATGTGACTTCCCTTTGTCCTTTGCCTTAAGTGGTTTCTCATGTTCATCATCACTAACCCTTGGATTAGGGCAATTATTAGCATAATGCCCCATTTCTTTGC
The DNA here is from genome assembly GCA_963277665.1 of Viscum album. Classification (NCBI taxonomy): domain Eukaryota; kingdom Viridiplantae; phylum Streptophyta; class Magnoliopsida; order Santalales; family Viscaceae; genus Viscum; species Viscum album. The sequence continues at coordinate 140,217,094 of OY728131.1, forward strand.
ACTTGAAGCATTGAAGTGTTGGTAGTGCGTTCTCTGCAGTGTTTGCTTTATTCACATCATTAGAAAACCTTTTTCCATTACTTCGACACTCAGCTGCTCGATGACCTTCTTTTCCACACTTAAAACATTTTCTAGTCCCTTTAAGACAATCTCCACCATGCTTCTTTCCACACTTTGTGCATAAGGAAACATTCATCTTCTTTTCACCATTATTCTGGGATTTCTCCTTGAACTCCATCTTTCGTTTCTTGTCAAAACCATGAGATGGATATGTAACACCAACTTCCATTTCTACCTTGATAGCACAACGCACAATTTCTTCATAGCTACTGAAGTCTCTTATAGCTAATGCCCTTCGAAGACTTGGTTTTAAGCCACTGAAAAATCGATCAACTTTACTTTCAGGTTGGATGATAATTCCAGAAGCATACCTTGCAAGTCTTGTAAAATTTTCTTCATAGGTACCAACAGATTCATCGTCCCTTTGCTTCAATTCAAGAAACTCTTTCTCCATCTTTGTTCGAAGAATACGAGGGAAGTACTTACTGAAAAACAAGTTCTTGAACTCGTACCATTCCATGGACTCAATTTCATCTCTTGACCTCGTATTCTTGATAAGATTCCACCATTGATCAGCTTCACCTTCCAAACGATATACTGCTAAGATGACCTTATCATGTTCAGAACATTGAAGAACTGAAAATATCTTTTCAGTAGTACTAATCCATTGTTCAGCAACTAATGGATCAGTAGACCCACTGAAAGAAGGTGGACGTTGCCTCATGAAGGACTCAATAGAATATTGTTCCCTTCTCTGCTCATTTGGAAGTCCAGAATGATTCATAGCTTGTGTAAGTATAGCAATAAGATTTTTCACTCCGTCTCCCATAACATTTGTTTGTTCAGGAGGGCAATCATTGCATTGTCCATTGCATTGATCAACACGGTTCCTTCGGGTTCCAGCCATCGTCTAAAACCCATAAAGAATAGTGTGAGAGGCAAAAATCATGCTAGGGAAAAAAACATAATAAAGGGGGAGTACCTTCAATATCCAACATCTTAGGTTTAATTCTATGATCGTTAGCGTAATTCTATTACTATAACCTATACGTATACTTAACCTTAGAGACATCCCTAGACATACCATAGAAATATCTCTAGGGATCTCACTAACGTTTTCGCATCCTAGTTTCCAAAGGTTGACTAAACCTTTCCTCTGATACCACCTGTAGAGACCCGTATCCTGACGTACATTGACATTACATTACATTTGCGGAATACTTAGTACATAACAAAAACACACACTAAAGGATCGTAATAGTTTAGTGTCTTTGGAAACTCGGAATGTAATCTTCTAATCGTGGTGAAAGTTCTTCAATATCTCCCATAAAGGTCATCCCTTTTTTTTTACCTAAAACCTTTCTTTATATCCTGGGGAAAAGAAAACATAAAAGGGTGAGCTCAAATGCTCAGTAAGGGTAAACAAAAGAAATATCAATCACATAATTTTCATAAGAACATAACTTTTTTGGAAACCTGCAAAAGAGAGCATAATTTCATAAAATGGGATAAATCATAGTAGTGAAAATGAAACCATAACTTAAAACATTACTCATTGTGGAATACACACATAATCATGGAAAATCATTTCTTGTTAGTCAAGACTCATTGCCAAGACTATCTTAGTGGACAAAGTCCCTTTCTGAATCGAGTAATCCTCGTTTCAGTCCTGTTTCACTGAACCGGTATAACCTACCATTCCAGCCATGTCTATCTCATGAGATATTAAATCTTTACCCAATGCATTGGAGGGAGATATAGGTCCCACCCATCTCTTAATGAATCCTTTCTTATGTGTGCCACAAAATCATAAATCATACATCATTGCATAACCCATGTAATAAAAATGGGATTCTTAAACAACATGACATCATAAAACCATTCATATAAGATAAAGGAATTCATAAACATAATTCCATCACAACATAGTCAAATCAATGTAAAAATATGGATAGAAACAGAACCCTTTATTATCTTATATGGAAAATAATTTTGATAAAACACTTGAATTGGATTCTTGAGGAAAATATCCTTTCTTCTTCAAAATCAATTTCTTTTCTCAAAACATCATGCAATTTTAAAAGAAAGAGATTTTATTGAAAATAGTCATGAAATCTTTTAGAGGAAGCTTCATGAAAATAAGGATTTATAAAACAGTATAAATCCGTTCGTGCCGTATAAGTTAAAAAAAACATTCTTCGTACTTTTGTCGGAAAAGTCAAAAAGTACCTCGTACGAAAAACGAAAAACGATTCCTTTCATATCCTTTACTAAAAACTCATCGAAGGGTAAAATTGGATTTAAAAAAATTGTAGGTGGATGGAAATAATATTACATATTGAGGAAACATGGATGTGGATGATAAAATACACCCCAGTAAATACTTACGAATAAACAATCTCGGATAAAAATGAGATTGTGATATTTCCCTTACCTTAGGTCCAATTTGCTTCGTATGTGTCCGAACCTCCTGTATAATTATTTAAATAATGTCATTGACTTATTACAGAATCATATTCATTGTTATGATATCATATATGGTTCACTTATGACATTATATTACCCGTTCTTTTGTAAATTCCATGTTAAAGAAGCGTTCTGGGTAAAATCGTTTCATTTATCTTAGGTGTTTTGACTGGTTGTTCTTGACATCACTATTACTTATATCATGATTTACTTACTTCCAGAATATGAAATATGATTTATATATCTTATATATTCAGTATATATTTATATATAATAGATAGATAAATAAAATGAAAAACACCGTTCATGGAGACGGTAGTCCGTACGTACGCATGAACGCTGTTTTACTTTCCTTATTGTCTTGAAATGGAAGTAAGTAGATGACATACATATATATATACATAAATCCAGTAGCTTTATAATGTCATATATTTCATTATTATTTCTTATATATACTTTATAATCATTCTTAAATGGTTAACATGGAGAATGAATCTCATCGCGTCGTGGAGACGGTAGTCCGTACGTACGCACGAGCGATGATATCATTTCCATAAATATTGAACTGAATTGGAGTGGATTATACAATATATCAGAATCAATATGATGTTGTAATAACTATGTATAGTTATTCTTTACACCATTATACCCATCCGTATAAGGTGGTGGTGGAAAATAGATTACACCACGGCGTGGAGACGGTATTCCGTACGTACGCACGCGCGGTGATTTCTTTTTCCGTAGGATGGATAGATGGTGAAATAGGTTTGTTTCATACTTATAATAACATATCAGTATATGAGTGATACTGATGTTATTACTACATAATGAAACAACCTAAGAAGAAGAAGTGGAAGAAGAAATAAAGATGAAAGAATTGGTAACGGTAATTACCTCTTCTTTGAAGCGCCTTTTGGAGACCTCCTCTTAGGGATCTAAAATTGGTCTTTGAGGAAGACCAGAACCTCTAGGATGTTTCTAGGGAAGTGGAGAGGAGAAATTGGCAGGGGTTGGCCGAGCTTGAGTGCTCAAATTGGTGTGAGGAGTAGGGGGAGGAGGTGTCCTTTTATAGGGAAGGAGAGGGACACCTTAGGAATATCTCAAAATATTATTTTATATTAAAGTCAAAATCGGTTTATAATGGTTCCAAAGGGTCTTATTTCGAAGCTAAAGTGGGGATGGGTCTAAATCCTATCAACCAATAGGATTTAGACAAGTTTAGGGTATTATTTTAACCTTATCAATTAGATTTAACTCTAAGTTAAATAATTTAACTTTTACCGTGTCTTTTTGTTTTCTTTCACTATATGGTTAATAAACTTACTATAACATGCCAAACGAACCCCAAATTGTATATTATTAATACATATATCCTTATCTAAGTCATTTGGCCGAACCTTAGATTTTTAGGAATAAAATAACAATTAGTAATATAATATTTGATTTAAAAACTATTTTGTGTCAATTTTGACACTATTTGATATATGATTTTTGTGAAAGTCATAACAGAATTATATGTTCGAACCAAGTTGATTAAATCATCACTAATATATCATAGTAACCTAGAAAATTAGTGGAATTCATAAAAAGTCTCAAATTATATTTAGTTTGGTGTTTATAACATCAATTATGTCAATATTTCATTAATAAGATAATTACTGCATCATCTTTGTGTCATAAATAAATTAACTTATATGATGTCTAAAAATTACAAATAAAATACCATCATGTAGGAAATATTTTTAGATTTCTAATGAATATTTATAGTCAAATTTATCGTATGTATAAACCCATATTAAAAATGTTTTAGTAAATAAACTTTGATTTTAACTCTTTTAACCCTTCTTTAAATAAATTAATAATAAATGTCCTAATCTAATCCAAGTGGGCCTAAATGGTCTTATTTTATTCCTAAGTTTGTTTTTGGTCGAATTACACTTGTCCAATAGAATTAGGACATGTTTTAGGGTAATATTAATATCATATTTACCCTTAGTTACCCTATTTACTATTAACCGCGGTAAAAAAAAGTAAAAAGTTACTATTCACCAAAAATTATTTTCATCTCATTGAACCACATTTTAGTCCTTGATATTAACCGTGTCTCTCGGATTTTCGAAATTCCATTCACAGAAGCGGTAAAATTAAGTTTTATGCAAAATTCAGTTTTTAACCTACCACTTAGTGGTTTCACTATTCATCAAAAATTGAAGGTTTTCAAAAAAATGCCAAAATTTCATCCTAAGCTATATTTCATATTCCGAATTCAAAAATGAAATCTATTTAACCAAATTCATAACATAGAAGTTGCATTAATTAATTTTATAATTAAATCCCGCTGTTAAAACAAATAGCGTGTTTTTAAGAAACAATATCTATCAAAAGATTGACACTTGATTATGTCTGGTTTAAATGTGAAATTACATTCAATGACCATAATTGTATTAAATTGTAAAAATATATTCTAAATATACTTTAAAATCACTCAAATTAATAATTTATCATTATTAATTATTTCGATTAAAAAAGTTGTTTTTAATTAAAATTTAGTCATTTTCACTATTCATCAAAATATGAAAGTTATCCGAAAAGTACCAAAATTTCACCTTAGGCTAAATTCGATACTCCGAATCCAAAAATAAAGTTCATTTTGAAAAATAAGATTTACTGGATTTCAAAAAGTGGTTATTACTATTCATAATGGCTAGTTTTAATAATATTTTTATAGCATATCGTTGTTTAGTGAAACTCGGTATTGCGTACTACACACGCTATCGAGGAAGGTCGCGATTGCGTGTAATGCAAGTCAAGTCAAGGATGTGTGTTGTGCAAGCTCCTTTTGGTGTAGCGTACAACACAAAACATTAATAAAATTAAAAAGAATATTTTTTATAAAATCTTGGGCTGTTACACTTTCACTGGTGGTTGGAGGGCGGTGGTGTCAAATTCAGATGACCATAGGGTGGTCCCGGTACTGAGGCCGGTGGTACGAGTGCTCATGAGGTGTACGAGGATAGGACACGTCATTTGGAGGTGTGGTTTGCACAGAACGGTGGATTATGTGTTTTTTAGCTGTTCTGTGCACTTGAAAAGTCTGAGTTGGGTGGTTGAAACTGGCCAAACGACCTCAATATTCCATTAAATCAGACGACAACAAAGGTTGGGTGAATTGTGAAATGGTCGGCCAGACGGAACGTCAATCAGAGGTGTCGTGTGACCGCGCTGGCTGAAAACGCACTCGACATGTCGTAAATGGCCAAAACATGCGTTTAACTATCAAATGCATGTCGAATGACATCGTATTAACATGAAATCTCATGAAAACACCCTAATTATTATTCTTGTGTTGTACGAGGAGGCATAACATTATTCGGACGCACGGTTTGCGCGGCACGGCTGAATATGTGTTTTTTAAGTGTTTGGCGCGCTTGAAAAGCGTGTGTGTGGTGGTCGAAATCGGATGAATGACCGCAGATTGCCCTGAAATCTGACGACAACAAAGGGTGGGTGAATTGAGAAACAGTTGGCTAGACAGAACGTCATTCATAGTTGTCGTGTGACAGCGGGGGCCAAAAATGCACTCCTCGTGTCGTAAATGGCTAAAACATGTGTTTAACGGTAAAATGCATGCGGAACGATATAGGAATGACTTGAAATAACATGAAGACACCCTAATTATTATTATTAAATTTTATAAGTATATGGAATGTCATTCAGATGTGCGGTTTGTACAGCACAGTTGAATATGTGTTTTTTAGGTGTTTGGTGCGCTTAAAAAGCTTGCGTGGGGTGGTCTAAACTAGCCGAACGACCACGGAATGCCCTAAAATCAGAAGACAACAATGGGTGGGTGAATTGTAAAGTGTTCGGACATACTTCATGTCAATCAGATGTGTCTTGTGACCGCGGTGGCCAAAAACTTACTCGGCATGTCATAAATGGCCAAAACATGCATTTAACGGTCAAATGCATGATGAATGACATCGGAATGAATTGCAATCACACAAAGACACCCTTCTTATTATTCTTGAGGTGTACGAGCAGATAGCACATCATTCGGACAAGCGGTTTGTGCGGCACGACTGAATATGTGTTTTTTATGTGTCTAGTGCACTTGAAAACTTGCGTGGGGTGGTCTAAACCACCCGAACGAGCTAGGAATGCCGTGAAATCGGATGACAACAAAGTTTGGGTGAATTTTGAAATGGTCGGCCACACGGTACATCAATCAGAGGTGTCATGTGACCACGCTGGCCAAAAATGCACTCTTTGTGTCGTAAATGGCCAAAACATGCATTTAACGATCAAATCCATGCCGAACGACATCATAATGACTTGAAATCACACGAAGACACCATAATTATTATTCTTGAGGTGTAAGAGGAGATGGAACATCATTAGAACACACAGTTTGCGCAGCACAGCTGAATATGGTTTTTTTAGGTGTTCGGTGTGCTTGGAAAGCGTGTGTGGGGTGGTCGAAACCAGACGAATGACCTCGTAAAACCATGAAATCGGACGATAACAAAGGGTGGCTGAATTTTGAGAGGTTCGGCTAGACGACACATTAATCGGAGGTGACGTGTGACTTCGCGGGCCGAAAACTCACTTCACGTGTCGTAAATGTCCAAAACATGCGTTTAGTTGTCAAATACAAGAGGAACGATATAGAAATGACTCAAAATCACACGAAAACACCCTAATTATTATTCGTGAGATGTACGCAAAGACGGCGCATCATTAAGATGTGCGGTTTGTGCGGCACGGCTGAATATGTGTTTTTTAGGTTTTTGGCACGTTTGAAAAGCATTCGTGGGGTGGTCGAAACTGGATGAATGAACTCTTAATGCCATGAAATGGGATGAAAACAAAGGGTGGGTGAATTTTGAAATGGTAGGTGAGACGACACATCAATCGGAGGTGTTGTGTGACTGCACTGGCCGAAAACGCACTCTGTGTGTCGTAAATAGCCAAAACATGCGTTTAACGGTGAAATTCATGTTGAATGACACCAGAATGACTTGAAATAACATGAAAACGCCCTAATTATTATTTTTCAGGTGCACGTAAATATGACACATCATTCGGATGTGCGGTTTACGCGGCACAGCTGAATATGTGTTTTTTAGATGTTTGGCACGCTTGAGAAGCGTGTGTGGGGTGGTTGAAACTGGAAGAATGACCTCAGAATGCCATGAAATTGGACGATAACAAAGGCTGAGTGAATTTTGAAATGGTCGGTCAGACGGCACGTCAAACAGTGGTCTCGTGTGACCGCGATGGCCAAAAATGGACTCTCTATGTCGTAAATGGCCAAAACATGGGTTTAACGATCAAATGAATGCCGAACAACATCGAAATGAATTGAAATCACACGAAAACACCCTAATTATTATTTCTGAGTATTACGGGGTGACAGAATGTCATTCGGACTCTCGGTTTTCACAGAACAGCAGAATATGTTTTTTTGGTGTTTGGCACGCTTGAAAAGCGTGCGTGGGGTGGTCGAAACCATCTGAACGACCTCATAATTCCATGAAATCGGACGAAAACAAAGGGTGGGGGAATTGTGAAATGGTCGGCCAGACGGCACGTCAATCGGTGGTGCCAGGTGATCACGGTGGCCGAAAACACACTCCACGTGTTGTAAATGGCCAAAACATGCATTTAATGGTCAAATACATGCCGAACGACATCGAAATGACTTGAAATCACACAAAAACACCCTAGTTATTATTCGTGAGGTGTACGAGGAGATGACACGTCATTCGGATGCACGGTTTTCATGACACTACTGAATATCTGTTTTTAGGTGTTTTGCGCGCCTAAAAAGCGTGCGTGGGGTGGTCGAAACCGGCCGAACGACCTCAAAATGCCATGAAATCAGACGACAATAAAGGGTGGGTTAATTGTGAAATGATCCTCCAGATGGAACATCAATCGGAGTTGTTTTGTGACCACGCAGGCCTAAAACTCACTCCACGTGTCGTAAATGGCCAAAACATGCTTTTAACGGTCAAATGCATGCCGAACGATCCATGGATCATTTGTGATAGGTACGAGTCAACCCCACCTCAATATGAGGCACAATATGATGGGTATCACTCATAGTGCCTCACTTTTGTTGGAAATAGACAAAATTTTAAGTGAAAACAACAACTATCATACGGAAAATCATTACAAGGCTATACATAGATTCTTGAAATTAAGGGATAAAAAATAAAATATGGTCTATTGGTCATACATTATTAGAAGAAAATATTCACAAGGAATAGATTGATACACAATGGGTCATAATATATATAGAAAACATGAATTATATTGAGAATGAGTCTCGACATCCCATCATGAACTTGCACCAACACTCATGTTCTAATTCTCAATCACGGGTCATTCATTCTATACAATAACATACAACAAATAAATATCATATAGTGATTTTATATGAAACCTATGAACACTCAAGCATACCATATAACAAAGTGGTTGACATGGATACACATATACTCTTGACAATTAAGTTTCAAAGTCTCATAAAAATACCCCAATGGTGAGGATTACATATGGTGACACCATAGCCCCATGGATCACCTCGATCCCATCCTCAAACATTGGGTTCTAGAACCAAACCATAGTCCCTTTGGGAACCCAATATCGAAGAATTAATTCAATATTCATACCCACTACCCAAGATGGGGATTCATCTCACATCACACCCAGGAGAGAAAATTACAATTAGCCACATACCCTCTAATTCTGATTGAAAAATCTATAAAAAAACATGTTGGATATTCCGGTAACCAATTTCATATGTCGAGATTGGCCAATATTTCCCACCAACACATTAGAAACCATTTATACATGGATACATAATCATTAGAGGAATATAAAAATCCCATGTACTTCCTATAACTCATCCTAGGTCTAAGAACATGAGCACTAACATTGTCTATCTTATGGGTATCATGATCCTTGCCACTCTACCCAAGTTTTTCTGTTGGTTTTATGATACTCAACCCAAGACCATGACTAAACATCCCATGTTCTTCCTATAACATGTAGGTTTTTTCCCTCACACCTAGACACCCCCACCCCCAGGACACCCCCAACCCCTTTTAAATCATATTTTATATGTGTTATATATAATTAAAAATTCTGTATGCAACATAATTAATTTTTTTTGTGTTATTGATTCAGAATTCAGAATTCATTACATAATTCATTCTTCATGTATTAAATTGAGAATTAAATTATGAATTCTATATTGCATAGGGTAATTGGGTTCATATACATTATTATAATTGTGGTACAATCCATGGTTATAGTAGTATCATGTTTTTATGTGCTTTTGTGTTCTATATCGGCTGTTTTTTGCTGTTAAGAGAGTATACTGGTGTGTAGTTGAGTGTGCAGTGGAAGATTTTAGGTGCTGTCAAACTCTGGTAATACACTATACCAACGGTTTACTAAACCGTTGGTATAGTGTTGTACATATTTTTACCAATGGTTTTAGTAAAACGTTGGTAAAACATTGAAATACTCTAGCAATGCCAACAGTTTTTCAAACCGTTGGAAATTCTCTTTACAAACTGCCTTTCCCAACGGTTTTAGTAAATCGTTGGTATAGTGCTATATTCCTCCAGCAATGCTAACAGTTTATAAAACCATTGGCAATGATATTTACAAACTACCTTTCCCAACTTTTTAAAAAAACTGTTGGTAATGGGATACTGCCATGCCTTACTTGCCAATAGTATGCCAAACCTTTGGTATGTAGTATACCAATGGCTTGGCAGCCTTTACCCACAGTTTGAAACTATTGGTAGAGGGTTAATTTCTAGTATTGCTTCCACTTGTGGGTAATGTGACCATGGACCCAGTGATAAGATTCCATTTTAACTCCTTGAATCTCTCTTCACATTCATCACTCTCGGAAAACATGACTACCTTCCATGTTATCTTGGTAAGAGGGTTTGAGAATCCTGATAAATTTACCACAAATCGGCGATAATATCTAGCGAACCCTAGGAAGCTACAGATATTTTTCACTAATGTTAGCCTCGTCCATCCCTCAATTACAGCTGTCTTGGTGGGATCCATAGATATCCCATTGCTTGTTATGATATGACCCAAGAATGAGACTTCCTTTAACTCGAACTCACACTTCCTATACTTTTCATAGAGCTTCTCCAATCTCAAGGTCTCTAGTATAGTTCTTAGATGCTCCTCATTCTACTCTTTCACATTAGATTATATTAGAATATCATCCATAAAGACTACCAAAAATTTGTCTAGGTAATCTCAAAAAATTATATCCATCAAGTCTGTGAAGATTTCTGGAGAATTAGTGAGTCTTAAAGGCATTACTATTAATTCATAGTGCATGTACCTTTTACAAAAAGAAGTTTTTGGGATATCCACTTTCTTCACCCTTACTTCATAATATCCCAACTGCAAATCCATCTTGGATAAGTATTGTTCTCCACATAGCTGATCAAAAAATTCATAAATTAGGGGCAGAGGATACTTGTTCTTTATCGTAATTTTGTTGAGATCACAATAATCAATGCAAAGGCGCATTGACCCATCCTTCGTCTTAACAAAAAGTATTGGTGCACCCCATAGTGAAGCACTTGGGCATATAAACCCTTTATCAAAATTCTACTGTAGTTGTTTCTTCAACTCCTCACGCTCAACAACAACCATTCAATACGGAGTCTTGGATATTGTCAACGCCCCAGGTATATGATCAATTGAGAATTCAACATCTGTTCTCGGAGGATGACCAAACAATTCCTCAGGAAACACCTCAGCAAATCCCCTCAAAATAGGAATGTCTTCAAAGATGTTTGGTTCCATAGACTCAATCATCTAATCAAGATACGCGTGATTATAGGGCAGTAATATCTACACTTGAGATGATGGTGCTATAAAAGATTCATCATCATCCTTATACTTGGACAGAATTGAGGGTTGATTCTCTATATAGAGATTGATTTCTCTCTCACGGAAATCTATGTTTGTCCTCTATAGGGAATGCCAATCCATGCCAATAATTTCATAAAATTCTACAAAAGGAAGTATGATGAGGTTCTCCAGGAAGTTCAAACCACAAATTGTGATAGGGGAGGTGTTATATTCATGGGATGTAATGATTTCCCCATTTTTTGTTCTCACCGACATATTTACTTCCATGATATGTGGTGGTGTTGGGATTGTTTTACTAGACTTTAGGGATATAAAAGAATTCATAGAACCAAAATCAAAAGATACATTCGCTATTCTTGAATGGATAACAGCTTACCTATCACCAATTTATTTTCAGGGTTCACTTCAGTAGTAGTGATGGAAACAAATCACCCTTGCTGCCCTGGAGGTTGTCAGTTTCCTCTAAAAACCCTTAGAATAGGGCACTGGTTTGCAAAGATCACTGGTTCTTTGAAGTTGTAGAAATGAACAATGCATTGAGAGTCGAACTGAGCATTCCTCTCCTCTCTCGCAAAAACGAGTTTTTCTTGTTGGCAGTTAATAGCCAGGTGCCCTTCTATTCTACACCTAAAGCACTTCCTCTCCCCCTTCAGAAAATTTCTAAGGTGTTTATTTCCACACCTTTGGCAAGTGGGGTGTTGGAACTTCCTAGAGTTGTTGGATTTATCCATCGGACTGCCCGAATTAAATTCCACCTTCATCTTCTTATCCCCATCATACCCCTGAGATTCACTGATATCTATTTTTTACATTGAGGGCACATCGGAACATTTCCTCATAGCTATCAAAGTAATGGGTAGCCAGGGCTTTCCATAGTCTAGGTTTTAGACCACCAAATAAGTGGTCAAACATGAATTCGAGGGTAATGAGAAATCCAGAGTCATATCGTGCAAGCCTTGTGAATTTTTCCTCATACATTCCAATGGATTCATTGTCTTTTTTCTTGAGGGAAAGGAAGTCCCTTTCTAGCATATGTTAGAGGGTGTGAGGAAAATATATATCGAATTTTTTTTTAATCCTTGCATTCCAACACCTCAAACTCCTTTTCAGGCTTCATATTTTTTATCAATGTCCATAATTGATCAGCTCCACCCTTCATATGATAAGTAGCCAAAAGTGCCTTCTCTTGTTCAGAACATTGAATGATGGAGAAGATCTTATCAATGGAGTTAATCCATTGTTTGGAGATTGAGGTATTAGATGATCCATTAAAAGTAGGATGCCTTTGTATCATGAATCTCTCGATTGTAGCTTGTTCTTTCTTGGGGGGGGGGAGGATGAAAGTTCCTCTTGACCCATGTTTATATTCAAAACATGATTAAACTGAGAGAGTATCAAAAAAGTTTTTGATTCCCTCTCCCATCGAATTGGGCATATCATTAGAGCATTCACCGCATTGATCTTCACATTGGTTGTTAGCCCGAGTCCTCCTATTAATGGATATTGGATGGATTAAAAAAATGTTAGGGGTAACACATAAAGGGGAATCCAATGACAAAAAGGTATAACATATAAATTACATTTATTTCCTTAACTTATCTATTTTGTCCACGATCTACTTCCCAAAATATATTCTTAGGGGATTTTTTTATTAATTCCACAAATAATGGTTCACACTAAGCTTATGAATTTACCAAACCATATCCCCCAGGAGTGTTGTAACTAAGAGTTCTATAATGACCATTTTCATTCACCAGTTCCCATTCGAGTCTAACTCAATGCGGTGTTTTTAGGTTTTAACCCTAGATACAACTGTGTCAGAGCCACCTCTACCAACTCATATCTAGATAGGAATGAATTTTCATGATAAACCACTTACTCAACACTCACAAAAATTTAAGTATTTTTTATTATACTTAGTCTTATCCCTTAGGATTTCATTAGGGTTTTTGTAATCCAAAACCCAAAAATAAATAAACTTATCCTATGATTCCAACTATGAAAAACTTTCTCTTTATTAAAAACATAATCATGATTTATTACATAATCTTGGACGTAAGAAAACTATGAGGATATAGTTCTAGTGTCTTGGGATATTAGGAACATTATATAACTACATAAAACATAAAACACAACAATTTTATCAAAAACCTCTTTTACATGACCACAACATTCTGTTGTACTTAGCATTGCATGGGATAACTTGAGGACATGCATAAGAAAATGGTGAACTTTAAATCCCAGTAAGGGAGTAAACAAGGAATACCATGAATAATTTAGTACATGTTAGGAAATAGGAATATCAATCGAGCACAAGAGAAACATTAACATAAAGTCATGATATAAAATGATTAGCATAACATGGAAATGTGGAAACATCATTTAACATGACATTAGCATTATCCAAGGATCATTTCACATGGAGAATGTTTAAACACTCATTGAACATGAATTATCATTATTAAACCCTCATTTAACTTAATGTATCATGATACTAATCTTTACCCAATGCATTGGAGCGCTATCAGGGCGCACCCTTCTTAAACATTTCATTTCAAGCATAAGTGTACCACAAAGATCATACAACATGGATTCATTAAACATACTTATTTATTCCACGATAAAGGAATTTGGAATTAATACATGAAACTATATAATAAATAATAAAATGTATATAAAGGTTAATACCCTTGATAGATAAATGGGCATGGTATTCACTACACACTGACTTTGGCTTGGAGAATCGCGATGCAATTTCGGCAGCATAATGGCGCGATGTAAGAATTAATAAAAATGTTTAATGAGAAAGAAAGGGATATATCATTATATTTACTTGAAATTCAAAGTAATGGGTTCATATAGATACATGTCCCGACATATGTAATGGAATTTAGATGCATAATATAATATAATTTCTTGAATGAAAATGAGAAGAGATAAATTTCTTACGGAATTTCATCATGGTAAGGGGCGTGCATGGGAGGAATTAATGAGAGAGAAAGAAATATATCATAATTAAAACATGATTAGGGAAGTATGGGGGATGTGAGAAATAATACACCAACATTTTTAATTGAAAAAAATTGTATAATAATATAAATAAATTTGGACAAAAATGAGAAAGGAAGAAATCGCTTACTTGGATGTGTGATCCCAAAGGCTTGGGAGAGGCTAGAGAGGGGATACTTTTGAGCTTAGGGTTCCTTGGGAGGATTATAGAGAGATTAGGAAAGGGTTTGGTCGATCTCTAGATGTTTTTAGTGAAGAGGAATGGGATATTGAGTGTGATTATATAGGAAATGGTAGAGAATTCTTTATTATTTAGGTTTTGGACACAATACATTAAACTGATCAAAACCACAAACCATCCTATTGTTTTTTCCCATGGTTTTTTACAAAGAGGGGTAGAAAACATTATTTTAGATTTATAATGGAAGAACTTATTAAAATATTAGTCTTACATATTTTGAGCTGAGTCACACTTTCAAGGAAATCATTTTAAAATGTTAAAATGTTTTATAAGTCTTAGAGAATCTACTAAGGCTTTGGAAAATAAATAAATAAAATCTAAAATACCATTATTTTAAAGGTAAAACATATATTAGAAAAAATATCATTTATTTTATTTTATTACATCATTAATGGGTCATTATGATATCATAAATCACATTATATATTTAAATGGTATTTATTTTTTACCCAAAAAATTGTCTGTATCAGAACATTATGAAAAAATCACCGTTGGATAATTTCGATGCCCTAATTTCATAAATAATATTCATTTTATTTAAATAATTTTCTAGATATGTGAATTTTTAATTTTAAAATAAAAACTTATATTTATCAAAAATTCATGGGTTTTGACAAAAACTGCTTTAAAACCATAATAAAAATTGCAATTGTATTCATAAAAATTGTATGATCATTTATATTTAATAAAAAATTAATTTTGTAAAAATATTATATTAAAATATTATTTAATTGAAAAATCCATTAATTCATCGAAATAGATTTCTTAGTTGAATATTAACCAAAAATACTATTTGTGCTTTAAAAACTATTTACAAAGTAAAAATAATAAAATTAATGTATATTATTTATTCTATATTGAAATAATTCACATAATAATAGTGCCGGGGTCTCATTACATAACCCCTTATAACACCTGAATAAGACCTAAGGGTAAGGTGTGCAATGGTGACAGGCACTTGGGGAGGCTCAGAAAACATCGCTCAGGTGGTAATCTCTATTAACTTCCACTTTTCCCATAGGTGGTTCCATTCAAACTTAACGTGTTCAAGCTCAGCATGGGATTGGTCAAGTGTGATGACCATTGATGCTACCTCCTTTCCAAGTTCTGACAAATAGGCTTTTATGGATCAATTCTAATGGATGATAACATTACTTCCTTTTTCTAAGTAAATTAGATTTGTTAAAGTCCTATATTTATACTAATCATGAAATCACTGTTAAACGACTATATTAGAAACGGTAACAATTATTAACAGTATTTTAAAATTCCAAAACATAAAACCAAATATGTGCATATGATTTATTAAATTATTTTACATAATAAGAAATTTAATTACATTAATAGGAATTTTCATTAATAAAAAATTAGGTTATTATAAAAAGGACCTTCCAAATTTCCTTCATTTAGTTTGTGAGGAACCAAGGGTATAATCCCTCTAAAGATGATCCACACATACTCCAATGGTCTCCGAGAAATTCCACTCCTTCTCAGGGTGCTAGCATGATGAATTGAATGTCTTTCATTGTTCGTTCTTGATCTCTCGTTCTTCTATCTTTAAGAAATTATCTCTTTGGGATCTCATTCTTGAGAGGGAGAGAGGTAGAGGAGTTGAGAGAGAAAATGTTGTGCACAAAAATTGTCCATTCCCAAACATGGAATTGGTTTTGAATGAATTACACAATATACATAGTAGTCTATTTATATATCTAGGATTTTAGTTACAAAATTTAATTGCATAACAGTCATTAAATATAATTATAACCATTAATAAAATCTCATGCCATATAATAATAATAATAATAATATTTTTTTGTCTTCCAACTTGCACAAAATGGATAAATAATATTTACCAGATCCTAAATAATTATTTTATCACTATACACAGTCTTGGTCCATTTGAACTCATCTTTCATTAATTGAACACCCAAATAAATATTTTATTCACAAACTAGTAAATATATATTTATTAAATATTTAATAAAATAAATAAATATATTTTATTCACAATCTAGTGAAAAAATACTTATTTAATTTATTTGATCAATATAACTTGAATTAAATTATTCCTTAGTCTTTAGAATAATATTTATTATATTAATTAAAATAAAAAAGAATTTAATCGAGACCAATAGAAACACTTAGTATGTGACCCTCTAGGATTCGTTCTTGTGGGCATTAGACCGGCTTTCCTAATGTCCTAAATTATTTTCTAGCAATGGGTCAAGACACCCAAGATATAGAACTTAATGTCCCAATGATGAATACCACATACTAATTCTCACTATGTAATATAATACCTTTATCAAAATCAGGTTTCATGATGGTGTCATCAACCTATATGCTTGATACATAATTCTTTGACTATCTGGAATAAACTCATCATTAAACTATGACCATGGAATTTAAGGAGATGGTTCCATTTAAATAAAAGGGATGAGATGTCAAATTTCATAAATATAAAAGAGACAAATCCTTCCTTGACTTATTCATTAATAACATGTCATTCATGATGCACCCAATACACCCTACATTCTTCCAACATATGGCATGATGGGTTTTTTTCAATAGATATAAGTGCATGAGTCATGACATGCATTAATGATAATCTTGAAGTCTAAGGACCATTACACATGCTCACAGATAAGAACATCCGATGACACCAAAACATATAGAATTCATACTGGTGGGTATGTTCTCATAATCTCCCTTCTTAGAGATTACTAAGTAAGAACATTACGAGAATAAGTCTCATCTTCTTATGAGTACTCACATTTGACGATCTATATACTATGTTTCACATAAAATTATATTATTCAACCACACAACTAAATTAAGAATATTGACACAACACTTAAATGTTCTCATCATAGTGGGGAACTACTATGACCTTATAAATGTGAAAAATACTCTAGGAAATTATAACATTAAATTCATGTAGAAATGTAACACCCCAAGATTTCATAGTACTTTATCTCTTTAAATCAATTTAGCAGCTTATATTTCACGCAACACTGACATGGCTTGAATTATACGCAAGATTGTGTTTCTTCAAAACAACACATTAATATTATAATTATTTAAACGATATATTTATTTATCAACTAAATATTGTAATATGAATCATAGGAAATAAATTTAAATTTTTTTCAATAATTTTTTAACATAAATAAAACATATTTATAATGAAATGTATAAGTTTTGTTAAAATTGTTATATATTTAGAAAACCTGTTTTCTTAAAAGAACTACTTTTATGTCCTTTTGTGAATAATAATAAAATTAATTTTAAACTCTCTTAAAAATTGAATTTGATAAAATTGACTTCATTTTTGAATTCCAAATATCAAAATTATCTTAAGGTAAATTTTTGGTACTTTTCTGAAAACATTCAATTTTTGACGAATAGTAAAAAATATCGCACAATACATAAAAACAGAATTTGTCATTTAAATAATTATTTTTAATTAAAATTTATCTTAAAGTTAAAATAGATAAATAATACATATATTAGTGAAATGTATTTCATTTGAGTAATTTAATAATAATATTATATTTATATAATTTTATTGAACTTTTTAACGTCTTTTACCCACTTTCTAGGCACATTTGCAAATTTAAATAAAATGTAAGTCTAACGCTTCTGTGAATTGAATTTCAAAAATCTAGCAGACACAGTTTTCATCTATAAGTAACATTTGGTTCAATTGGATAAAAATATTTTTTTGTGAATAGTAACTTTTGAATATTATTTACCACGGTTAAAAGTAAATAGGGAAATTAAAGGTAAAAATAATATTATAATAATGTAAAATTACCCCAACACATGTCCTAATTCTATTGGATAATTTTTTTTAGACCAAAATCAACCTTAGTATAAAAATATGATCCTTTTTTCTCCACTTGGGGTTAGATTAGGGCATTTATTATATTTTATTTGAAGAAGAGTTAAAAGTGATAAATTCAAATTTTAATAACTAAAACATTTTTAATAGAGGGTTTTACATAATATAAATTAGACTATAAATATTAATTAAAAAGATATAAATATTTCCTACGTAATGGTATTTTATTTGTAATTTTTAGACATTAAATAATTAAATTTATTTATGACACAATAATGATGTCGTATTTTCCTTATTAATGAAGGATTCAAATAAATGGTATAATAAATATTAAAATAAATATAATTTGAAACTTTTGATGTAATACACAAATTTTATGGATTACATTGACATATGAGGTATGATTTAATGCCTTTTTTCTAATTAGTCAAGTTGTTATGACATTAAAAAATATCAATTACTAAATAGTGTCAAAATTGACATAAATGAGTTTTTAAAAAAAATACTATTTTATTAAATGATATAAAAATCCTAAAAATACATAGTTCAAAAAAATAACTTTTATTGGGATATAAATGTCTTATATGATTAAATTTAGGTTCCCTTGCCATTTTATAGTAAATATATTAACCATGTAGTATAAAAATACAAGAGGACATGGTAAGAGTTAACTTATTTTATAAAGGATTAAATCGGAAAGATAATGTTAATTTTAATGTCCTAAACATGTCTAAAACCTATTGGTTGAGATTATTTCTACCCATAATCATATTATCCTACAAATAAATCAATTATTTTCTATTATAATCCGAAAACCATTTTATAATAAATTAATATTTCAAACCTTTTCTAAAGTGCCCCTCACCTCTCTTATAAAAGGGAACGTCCATTTCTCTTTAATTCACACCTACAAAGCCCTTTGGATCGTCCAAACCCTACCCAAATCGTCTCCAAACATCCCTCAATTCACCCTAGAGTAAATATTTTTGGCATAAATCCAACATAAGGAATCCTTTTGTGAAAATCAAAAGGAGACACTCAAAGAAGAGGTAATCGTTTTATCCCTTCTTTTCATTTCTTCCTGTACTTCCTCTTACTAAGTTATTATAATAATAAAATAATAAATCCAGCATATACTATATGATGATATGTTTTTATGATTATGGTACAACCATATTCCTCATTTTACCCATCCTATGAAAAACAATACCACCATGCGTGTGTACATACGACTTACCATCTCCAAGCCTTGGAGCAAATTGTTTTTCATGTACACTTTATTTATATGGGTATAACAATGAATATAATGGATTTAAATAATACATATAAAATGATATTTTTTTAAAATTAATATTCCTTCCAATTCCATACCATTTGACCATTAAAGAAATGATACTACCGCTCGTGCATACGTACGACTTACCGTATCCACGACACGATGAGATTCATTTTCCACTTTAACCATCCATGAATGATTATAAAAAATATATATATATTTAATAATTATGAAATATATGACATAATAAGTATAATTTAATTATATATGTACGTATGTACATATATTTCATTCACTTACTTCCATTCAATATGATAAGAAAACAGAAACAACGTTCATGCATACGTATGACCTACCATCTCCATGAACGGTCTATTCCATTTTATATATCTATCTATTATATATATTTATAATATTAATATATATGATATATAAATCATATTATACATTTTGGATGTAATTAAATCAGTATCTAACTAATATGATCCAGAATAACAAGTCAAAACACGTACGACAAACAAAGCGATATTACCCAAAATGTTGCATTAACTTGGAATTGATAATAAATGGGTAATATAAAGTCATAAAAGAAAAATATATGATATCATAAATATTATTATGATTATGATATAATTTAATAATATGTTTAAAAAATTTATACTGGAGATTTATACACGTATGAAGAGTATCAGACCTAAGGTAAGTGTTAATTCGTCAATTTAATTATTATGCATGATTTTTTATGTGAAAGTATTTACTGGGAAATCTTTAAAATCCATGTCCATGTTTCATAAAAATGTTTTCAAAATTAATATTTTAAGGTTTTATGGAAGGGAATATTTAACTAGATCATCATTTTAAATGTTTTATGTATTTATTTTTTTTAAATCTATTTAATTAATGTCCATGTTTTTAAAGAGATTTTAAGGATTTATTTATATGGACATGATTTTTTTAAAATGATAATTTCTTCCAAAAAT
Source organism: Viscum album (assembly GCA_963277665.1). Classification (NCBI taxonomy): domain Eukaryota; kingdom Viridiplantae; phylum Streptophyta; class Magnoliopsida; order Santalales; family Viscaceae; genus Viscum; species Viscum album. The sequence continues at coordinate 140,237,898 of OY728131.1, forward strand.
TTAAAAGTTATATGGAAAGAATTGCTTCAAAAATCTCTTTTAAATTAATTCCTTTTTAAATTTTTTTACTTTTAAATAATTTCAGGAAAAAGTGATATTTCTCTCAAAGAGTTTTACTAATAATTTTAAACTATGTCAACATACATTAATAGATATTATTCTTGATGGAGGTTGATATATTATAGTAAAATCTTCCATATTATATGAAATGAGTTATGATATTTTTGACTATGTATGTGCTATTTTTATACCATTCATGGTTTATAGATTAATTATTTACATTTCTTATGCTATTTTTAATATGAATGATTAGGTTATGTTTCACTCTTTTCATATAAGGAATGCATTGGACTTAGTAAGTGATGGGTGGGGCCTGCTATAGCCCCTTGATGCATCATTAGGTCTCATGAGACAAAATATTGTCTTGGAACAGGGCCTTGATAGAATATTTGTGAATGGTCTTAGTAGAAGGCCTTGAAGTAGTAGTTGTTATGTCTGGCATTATGCATTCCCTCGTTATGAAATTAGTTAATATATGTGATTATTCAACTAGTAGAATATCCATGTTCATGTTTATATGGTAATTTTTGATTTATTTTTACCTTATTATGTTCAGGTTTATGTTTAAAATGATTTTTTTTATTATACATATTTCCTTAAATTTTTATATCTTCCACTAAATTATTTACCCTTATTGAGAATCTGAGCTCACTCCTTTCTTATGTTTTATTTTCCCAAGATGCAAAGATTTATATTATGATTGATATACAGGCTTGAGCTTGGGGAATAATGGAATTATCAAAGGATTATTTATGTTGTGTTTTATGTTGTAAAGTGTAATGTAACATTCATTTATGTAATCTATTTTCCAAGACTTCTAAACCAATCAGTCGTTCAGGACTTGATTCCTTGTAATAATGTCAATGTATTAAAATAATGCACCAGCTTCGGGCTTCTAGGGTCAGGGTGTTATCAGAAAAATAAACAATATGTTATAAGACTTTTAATATAATAGTTAATACATCAAATATTCATGTAATCAAAGTAAAAATAGTTGGTTTTAGGACACCAAATCATACTTAATCCTCCAAGAAAATTTCAAAGTACTCAATGTGAATACTCATTTTTACTAAAGTTTTATCATTTCTATATTTCCTTTCGAATTCTAATTTTCTAATTCCTATATAGTGACATTAGTATTAATTTTATAATTTTTTTTATTATTCTATACCAATGGTCATTAATCACCTTGCTTAATTTCCCTTAAGAAAAAATGAAAATGCCAATCACATGTTTGTGTGGACTACCGCCTCCATGAAGTAATGTGTTTCATTTTCCTTAAAACTTTCATAGACTCTTCTAGGAATGAGTTTAATGGAAAAATATTATGTTTATGAAATTATTATGTTTTTGGTATGTAAAATTGGACTACCTATTAATAATATAAATACCAAGCAATGGTTATAATATTTACCATTAAAAACAAACATACCAAGAGAAAACTAATCTATTCATTCTAAGTAATAGATTTATATCAATTATATTATTCTTATAAGTCTTTAAAATTATGATATATTATGCTAAAAAAACTACATAAGATCAATTTTATTTTGGTATAGTTATATTACAACCAATCCACTCCATAACCATCCATTAAATTACTGTATGTTCTTGTTTGGATTGTTTTTACTACCCACATGAAAAATGATATAACATAATTTCATGAATGACTATGAAAACTTTTGTACTGATTATATATGATATAAATAAGGAAATAATTCTTTTATTTTTGTTCTGGAATAATAACACTAAAATTAAAACAACTCAATAAGACGCCACCACTCATTTGTTAAGAATAACTGATACAATATCTTTAGAAAGATTGTCTTTAAGGATCATAACCAAAACTACCATAAGAAAAAAATTATATCATTATAAATAATTATAAATATTTAATTGTATTACCTTTAATGGTATCATAATGATGGAATTTTGGAGAAGAATGAATATCGATAATTCTATCATGCAACTAGTTCAAAACGATCACGATTACTCACACTCGATATTGAAAATAGAAAACAACCAAAAGAATGATTATAAATGAGTATTAAAAATTTAAATAATTAGGAATAAGGTTATTAAATTAGATAATAATATTTTTATGTTTTTTATAGGATATTAGATCATGTTTGAGGAAATATAGATAAAAATTAAGGGTTTTTTAGATCTCAATTTTCTTTCGTTGAGATATAAATCGTATTCACCACTTGTTTTTTTATGATATATGAATTGAATATGGAAATTTTTTTATTATAAATATCATTAAATCAAAGATATTTACCAATCCATATCATGTTCTACCTTCCATGTACTTTCAATTTGTAATATTATGATGGTGAAATGGTTTTTGTTAACTCAAACCCCTTTTCATTGGGTTAAAAGATCCCATATTAAACTTCTTACTTCAATGATTGGTTTATTACACCATAATATTTTATATTTAACTTTATCTTCTATCTGGGGTAAAATTAATTTTTACTCAAATATATTACCTTTATTAATTTTCATCTTCAAAATTATATCATTGTTGAGAAGAATTCTTATCGTATTTATAGATGGTTTCCTCTACATGTCCATAATTTTCATTCCCACCAATGTTATACTATTTTATTAGGAACATTATTATGTTTTATCTAATTAATACTTCATTCCCACATTCTCCACTTTTCAAAATAATGTTATATTATCCTTTTTATGATGTGGTATTTCAAAAAAAGTCATTTTAAAACCTAAAAGGGGATTTCTGAAACCACCCACATTACTTTTAGGTTGCTTATTTTCCCCCCTTATCTATATATTATTCTATATATTTATTTCATATTTTTTATATATGTTTCTTTAATATTTACTATACCTTTCATTGTTATGGTTAATACATGTTTTCAGTTCCCTTAAAAATTCCCACTTTTAAGCAAACTCATCTTAAGGGAACTTTTAAATTTCTTATTTCATGAAAAGTGTCAGCCATATAAAATTTTATTAACTATGAATAGATTCTAAAAAACATCATTATTTTATGTAATACTATTTTTTTCAATTATGGTCTAAAGGGAAATAATTATCTATTTATTTCCTTAAAAAACCTTTGTTCATTTTGAAAATAATCACCTACGCGATTCATTTTTATTTTTACTCCTCCTTGATCCTTCTCATGAATTTTCTTACACTAAAACTCAATGTTTAATACCTATATTTTCATATTAAAATATAATCATTCAAAATGATTTAATTCCTACTTATATTGTGAATCCTTATGATATAGCTTTCAGTTATACATTGAAACAAGATTATGAAACTCACTAATTTCCCATGAGTTTAATGATGACTATGCTTTGTGAATGGTTTATTATTATTATATGGCACACATATTCATGAAAATATTATGTTTTTCATTTTGTGATGGGTGGGATCATAATTATATATTTCTCAAATGTATTGGGTAATGTTTTCATCACATGAGATACCATGTATGGTGCATGAGTGGTTATCCTAAGAACACTATATTATGTGGTTGGTGAGACTGGAATTATATAGTCATTCAATACATTGGGTAAATAATTATATCTCATGAGAGGTTATGTATAGTCATAGAGAGTGAACCTATTTGTAACGACTTGTACATTCACAACCTGTTACTTTGTCTGTTTTGCGTGTTATAGGTGATTAATAGGAGGCTTGAGGATGTTCCATGGTGGTTAGATGCACAAAAGAGCTATAGTGGAATATTCACACCATGAAAGGGGTACACAATGTGAATTTGTGGTTCAAGGCTTGTTTAGTCAGCCAGTTTCATGTCTTTTTTGTGGCTTAGGGGGAACCCATGAAATAGATTCATGATGCGAAAGTAATTCATGATGTGTATTTAAATATAGGTTGAGGCGATGTGAATTTTTATGGAAATTTTAATTTTTGGTAAACCCATGGATTTCATGTTGTGAATGTGTTACATAATGTGAAAGTGTCGAGTTCCATGTTTTAAATAGTCCATTCAACTGAACCCCTCTTTATTCATTTTTGGATTCTATCTCTCGTTTTAGGTGAACCCTAAGAACCCCATTGAGATATTCTATCCATCTTGCTCTGGCTTCAATTTGTTTGTTTTGATGGATGCACATTAGCGATTCATAGTGAGTTTTCCTCTCTTTATTATGGGTTTTCTTCTATTCTTATTTGTGTATCCTCTATAGTGGTGTAGTTTTGGTTTTGTTTGTGAGTTAGTCTATGTTTTTTATAATGATTTATGTAGCTTAGGTTGATCTATGGATTTTTTAAGCAATTGTGGCTTTTTAGGTATTTATTCCTTTTTTGCAGTGCGCAATGAGTTGGAAATGATTATTTAAGGTTGGGAATACCTTGTTTCTCACTTTTGTGTATCAAATAGGAGGGGTTTTCTCTTTTTTATCTATGGGGGATTATTTGGACGGTCTAATAAATATAATTTAATCAGTTAATTGAAATTTCATAGTAAATTGGAATGATTCACATGCTTTTACCACTTTGATATTATTATGATGTTGTGTTTGTATGGTCTGAATTACCCACTAAAAATTATGGTTGTTGAGATAATTTTCTTGTGCTGTAGTTGTTGTGATATGAAAACTTTATTTCATGTTTTTTTATATCACCAAAAAATGGAAATTAGATAACAAATTATATTTTGATAATGAAATAACTTCCCCTATATTTATATCTTGTGTGATAATGACCCTAAAATAATGTGAAATATAATAAAATCCCCTTTGTTAAATTTGTAAAATATTCATTGATGTGTTCTGATGTGTGTTCATGATTTTGGGGAAGCAATGTGTGGTTGCGATGTGGTGTGGGGTGATTTATGGTTTATTTATCCATGCTTTTGGGGTTGGAGAGGTTCTGGTTCATTTGGTCGTGCTTTAGGGTGGTGAGGTGATGGTTTGTTTGGCCTTGCTTTTGGAGTGGAAAGGTGATAGTTCATTTATTTGTGATTTTGGGGTAGTGAGGTGATGGTTTGTTTGGATATTCTTTTGGGGAGGTTAATTGATGGTTTTTTTTACATGATTTTTGGGAATTGGGGTGATGGTTTGTTTGTCCATGATTTTGGGGTGGCGAGATGCTAGTTTGTTTGGCTGTGAATTTGGGGTGGTAAGGGGAATGTTTCTTTTTGCCTTACTTTTGGAGTAGCGAAGGAATGGTTTGTTTGGTTGTTCTTTTGGGGCATTTAGGTGATGGTTTCTTTGGCCATTCTTTTGGGGAAGTGAGGTGATGATATGTTGAGGATGACGAACTGGTTGTGAGGTGTGGTTTCATTGTACAAGTTTCCCAGGTAGTGATGGAATAATCAGTTAATAATGTTTACAATGTCTTCAAATAGTTTGGTTATTGGGATGGAAATAATTAATGAAAAAATAAACGATGGGCTATGTGGTTAAATGTGATTGATGCTTAATAATTAATCAAATGAGACAGATAATGGTATTGGTTGGAAATGTGAAATGTGGCCTGTGGATTATGTGGTGTTTTGTATTTAGAGGTGGTAACAAAATTCGGGATGTTGTGAGTTTTTTTGTATTTTATTTTAAACCCATAGGTTTGTCTTGTGTGTGGATATATGTATATATTTTTATTTTCCTTGTGATTTCTATACTAACCTGACCCAAATCGAGCACTATGTGCTGACACTCGTATTTTCATATGGAGGGTGTTTTCCCCAACATCCTGATTATGAGGATAGATAGATGGATACCTTATCTTTCCCAATCACTCTTATAGGTGAGTAGATATGTACAGTATGCGATTAAAAGATTTCTGTTAGTGCACTAGGTGATATCCCTGGTGTTTTTATGCAATATGTGATATGACTATGCTATGGGGTGGTGACCCATGTGTTTTCGGGCTAGATGTGATATCATCATGCTATGGGGAACTATATGGTGTGGTTCATGCATGGTTGGGGGAGGGAAATAGTTTATTTTCCTTCATGTTCATGATAACCTATTACTATGGTTATGGTTATGATGTTATGGCCTTGGTGTCTGTAGGTGTGATGTGATGTGGTCGTGATGTGGGGTGGTTGTATATGTTATTTTGAAGAGATGGGAGTTATGAGATGTATGATGTTGGGTTGTGAGAGTGAAAAAATAGTGGGAAAGTGGTATAGGGTACCCTTTATCGATATGTTTCTTATTATGTTATTATACTCGTCTTGTTTTATTTGTTGAGCATGCCTTAATTAGGTTGGGATGGATAGTTGACCAGTTTAGGGTTTTTGGTTCTGTTATTTTCTCATGGGTGTATTAGTATGCTTCATTCACATGTGCATGAGAGACTTTTCTTTTCCTACGGAGTATACTTGTATGGTCACCCTATGTATATAAAATAATTTTCATTTTTCCAAGTGGATTATATGTATTGTGATGGATCTTTTTGGACATTTTCTATGTCATTACTTTAGCTTTTCTTTTGGAGACATTTATCTGTACATGTAATATTTATACATGCATTGTGGGATGGTTTTGGTTTTTTATATTATATCATAGAGTTTCTTGTGAATGATTCATCTTAAATCTTTTCCATATATTATTATGGAGTGTAATTCCTCCCATTTTATGATATTTTTATACCCTTGGTGTGAGTCACCAAACCAAGGCCTACTGGAGGCGGGACTCATGTGTCATTATCTCTCTCCCCTCATTACAGTATCTTTGGAGGGAGGGGGTCATGGCAGAGTAGTATCATAGATGATGGTTGAGAGATAGGATGATGTTTGGAGTTAGTCATAGTGAGTATTTCTTGTATTGGTATGACAATATAGCCCGTTGACCTTAGTTTATGACATAGGCCAGAGAGACTATTTAGGACATAGGATTTCAAACCCCCCCCCCCAATGATCTAGTGCACACTCTCTGAGCTTATTGAATGACCAATTGATGTAGACCTGTTTTCAGGGAAGAAACCTAAGATAATTAATCATTATGACTTGATTTCATATTTTATATTTGTTGTTTTTTAAAGGGTTAAATGAATAAAGTGAATTAAAATGAATCTAAATAAAATTCCATACTATCAAGAATAGGAAATTCAAGTTTGATTTTTAGCTATGGAACCTCGAAGTTGTTCACATGTGGATTAGGAAGCTGAGGTTCAGTAGAATAATCTGGTTGATCACCATAAGTTTGATTCAATAGATAAGTATGAGTCTTGTTTGAGGGCGTTTCATGCTTTTCAATGGCAGGATTTGGAGAAGTATGAGGGAAGTGTCTCGTATGTAGAGACAAATAGCTAGTTGGAAGAGATTGAGATCACTTTTAGTTTGTTCCAAGACATGATGGTATATTGGGTCCCTTTGGAAATTAATCATATTAGGGGAGCTATGTGTTAGTGGTGGATGTTTTATTTGGATGATCATATGGAGGAATATGTTTCATTAGTCAAATTTCTGATAGAGTTTCGGGCACAGTTCCTTTCGTCGACCATGAAAGTAGTGAAGAAGCAGATGATTATTTCTCTTCCATAGGGTAGTATGTTAGTTAAGGAGTTATGAATCAAGTTCAAGGACCTTTTATTATTTTCCCTATATCTTTTACCAGATGATGAGTCTCATGTGATACATCTTGAGGAGACACTCCTTTATTCTATCTGGTTTGCAGTTACACCTTTTATGTCGCCAATTTATTTGGAGGTTCAAAATGAGGAATATTTTATAAAATGGATTCACTTTTTAGTAGTTTTATCATGATAGGGGAATCATTAGGGTTCCTCAAGGATAATTATTGTTAGTGGTAGGTCTTAGGCACTGGGACCTTCGAGGTTTCAACTACAATGGAGTCAACCTTTTCAGCTTCCCTTCCAACCTTTTGGTGCTAGTGGTTTCTATTCATTTCCTAGTGATATCAGGCCAATGTTTTTTATATGGGGTTTGTTTCCATCTACAAAATCATTTCCCAATGATTCTTTGATATTAGTTTGGTTGAGGCAGACATATTCAATTCCATTCACAGTAGTAGTTAATAGTGAGACTGTTTTAGTATTAGAGACAATAGAATTATGTTCTAAAAAGGGGAGATAGAGTAGGTATAGAATGATATCAGGTTATTACTCGGGTTTGGGAACCTAGACTTGAGCATAGTCGTGGATTTGGTCATCCAAAGACAAGTATAGGATCTATATATGGTCAGTTTCTCACAATGGAGGCAACAACACTATAGAGGCCAAAGATAATTCAATGTATGTTCAATTTTTCAGCAACCATTATTTGTGCCTTCTTTGATTAAGAATATTCTCACTTAATTATTTAAACCACTCTAGTCTGTGATTTGGGACATGACCTAGAGAGGATTCACATGCCCCTGGTGTTGACTATTATAGTCAAAGGACATACAAACTTGGTTGATGTGTGGAAGGGGTGTAGACTGATGATAGGGTCACATCAGTCCTATGGGAATATTTTCTTGCTATAGATAAAAAAATACAATGTCATCCTAGGGATTGATTTGTCTCATTACATACATTCTATTATCGACTTCCTCTGTAGGATTTTCATGTTCATGAATGTGGATGACCAGCGTGTGGTTTTCATTGGGGAGTGGGGTTATTAGGTGGACAGTTACATGTGGAGCCACTTATTTCATTGATGGATGAGTTATCTATGGAATTAGTGGAAGATATGATAGTGGGGTTCCCTAGGGCCGTTGGGGATTTTCTAGATAATTTACCCAAGTGGGATGTGATTCCACCCCCTTGGAATGATGTTGAGTTCAAGATAGACTTGCAGCCTGGTTCATCTCTGATTTTTATGGATCCTTATTAGATGGAACCTTTTGAGATCTGGGACTTGAGGATTTAGATAGATTATATAATGTAAAATGGTTTTATCTAGCCTAGTGTGTCTCTATGGGGTTCTCCAGTATTGTTTTCCATGAATTCATATAGTAGTACTAGGTTCTGTATATTACTGAAGGTTTAATTAGGTGACAATCAAGAACTGTTACCCTCTTCCAAGGAGAGAAATTTTTTTACCAAATCATAGGGGTGAGTTGGTTTTCTAATATTGATACGCGGTCTGGATATCACCTGTCAAGGGTGAAGGAGGGTGTTATCCTAAAGACTACCTTCAGATACATGTACGGGATCTTGGAGTTTGTAGTCATTTCATTCGGTGTCATTAACACACCAGTTTTATTTATGAGACATATGAACTCCATGTTCCATGAATTCCTAGACTATTTCTTAGTCATTTTTATTGATGAAATATTGATCTACATGAGGTCATAGGAGGAACATGTCGATATTCTTAGAGCTATCTTTTGTGTTCTTCAACACCACCAAATATATGGATATTTTTAGAAGTGTATGTTTGGGACACAACATGTGCATTTATTTGGGAATGTGGTGTCTCATTAGGGTGAGGTAATGAACCCATCAAAGGTCGATCCAGTTGTTTCGTGGGAAGAACCTTAGAATGTGGCAATGATTCATAACTTCCTTGGTCTCATGGTATATTATATGGGGTTTGTGATTGATATCTCTTGATTTATAGACCCATTGACAATATTAACTAGAAATGACCATGTTTTTTAGTCGAATGACCAGTTTTAGGTAGTGTTTGGTTACCTCAAGGGGAATTTGGTCAGTACTCCAGTGAATTAGTTTCCCAAGGAAGTTGTGATGTTTGAGGTGTTTGGTGATGATTTTTTTCTAGGATTAAGATGTGTGTTGATGAAATAGAGGTAAGTGATCTCTTATTGATCTAGGAAGTTACATCCCCATGAGCATAAATATGACACCAATTATTTGGAGTTAGTAGCAGTTGCATTTGTGTTAATATTGTAGTGGCATTACCTCATTAGGGAGGATATTGTGTTCTTCAAATATCACAAGAGTTTGATGGATATCTTTTATCTATGTGATCTGATTTTTTGGTAGTGATAGTGGATACATTTTCATCAATAATATTATTTTGAGATCTACACCTTAAAAAAGGAATGGTGTGCTTGATTCATTGATAAGAAAATAATGGAAGGATATTTTTTAGGATTCTAGGGATGTTTGGAGATAAACAGAGTAGTTGGAATACTTTCAATAAGATTCAAGGGTGTCTTATGGTAGAGGTTTTTTGTTGCATATGATGATGAGGTTTTCTCTGATGTAATAGGTGGAGTAGTAACAGTGGAGAGACTCATAGGTAGGGGTGATGCATGATCATGTTTGCCATGGTGATGTTCCGGAGGGATGGTCAAAACCATATGTTGTTTCATGAGAGGTTGTTTTTTTATAGTGATTCATGAGGGAGTCATTCATGAGTTTTATCTCTCAAATTTGGTATTACACCCAAGAGTATATAAGATTCTCCATGGCTTGGGGATATATTTTTGGTGACTTGGGATGAAATAGGTAGTGGTAGAGTTTGTGGTGAAGTGCTTGGTTTTACAGCAGGTAAAGGATGAGAATCATGTTCCCGGTGGGTAATTATATTATTTTTATATTTCTTAATAAAAATGAGATTACATCTTGATGGGTTTTGTCATAGGTTTACCCCAAGATTAGGGAGGCTTTGATGCTTTCTAGGCGATCGTGGATAGGTTAATGAAATCATTCCACTTATTAGCAATAAAGGAGTTGGGAATAGTAGATTCTTTGAATAAGAGTTATATGGATGATGTGTTGTGGTAAAATGGACTTTCATGGTCTATTTTCTTAGATTAGGACACATGATTTACCTCATGATTCTGGAGGGTATCACAACATGATTTTGACACTCATTTATGCCTCAACACAACTTCCCACCCATAGAGAGATGGGAAGATGTAGAGGACTATCCACAAACTGTAGGATATATTACGGGCATGTATCATAGAATTTGTAGGATAATGGGAACAACACTTTCCCTTAGTTGAGTTTTATTATAATAACAGTTGTCACTCATCCATCATCATGGCCCCATTTGAGGATTTGTACTAGAGACTATTTCATTCTATGTTTCATTGAATGGATATTGGGGAGACAATAATTAATGGTCTTGAGGTGGTGAAAATCATGATAGAAAATTTTTATTTGGTTTAAGAGAGGATGAATGTAGTGTGAGATTGAAAAAAGTCTTATGCTGATCACAAGAGTAGGCCCTGGGAGTTTGGGGTTGAGAACCACATATTATTGAATGTTTCTCCTTTACAAGGGAATTAGAGGTTTGAAGGGGGTGTAATGTTTCTCCCATGTTTTTTGGGCCCTTTGAGGTGTTAGGGTGAGTTGGAAAGGATCCATATTAGTTAGTGTTTCCACTATAGTTGTAAAGGATCCATGATGACTTCCATGTCTCTTAGCTCTATCGGTACCTTCATGATAAATCCCATGTCATTAAATAAGGATATTTAGATATATAAGATGATTCATTATTTATGGACTGTTCCGTGGGGATCTGGGATCATCAATATAATGTGTTGCAAGGATGACCAATCCCTTTGGTTCGCATGTTGTGGAGGCATGATGGCCTAGTGTAGATTAGTCGAGAACAAGAGGTGCATATGCATGACCAGTACCCATGTTTTTTTGATTATTTCCTTACCCATTTTTTATTATGATTTGTTATTTAGATCTTGTTGTATTATGAGATTTGTTGTTTTCTTGATTTATGATGTGTGATAAAATTCTAACATATGTAAAAGGGAGGACTTGATTCTTAGTCGAGATGTATTATACTACGATCTGATTAAAACTTTTCAGGCGAGTCAGTTCCACCCAGAGTTGATATCATCATGACATGGAAGATGTCATTCCCTTATTTGTGTGTTTGGGGTGGTTCAGTTTGTTGGTTGTATATGATATTGGTTTGGGCTGTGTGGAGGTTGAGATGGTTGTGTGGTATTGTGGTAGTGTGAAAGGGGGTGGTTTGTAGCTATTTAGTGTTTTTTGGGTGCTTTGGTTGGTGTGTTTGGATGGTGGTAGCATTGAGAATAAATGAGAACCTTGATAGTTATATCATGAGGTAGTTGTCCGAGCCCCTTTCCTTCTAGAATAGGTTTTGGATTCTTGAGGAAGAGAATCATTTGAGAGGTATATATGTTATGAATCATGCCTTCCAAGCCCATTACAATGTTAGTTTTTGGTGTTGGAGGTGTTTTAGAGGAGGATTAGGGAGGTTTAATGGTGATCGGAAGTGCAAAAAACCTACAAAGGAAAATCCATGTTGTGAAAGGGGTACACAACATGAATTGGTGATTTATGGATTGTATAACCATCTAGTTTCACAAATTTTATGTGTCTGAGGGGGAAACCAGGAAATATATTCGCATCGTTAAAGTAATTCATGGTGTGTAATTAAATAAAGTCTAAGGAAACAAAAATTTTAGTAGAGTTTGAAATTTTTGGGAATCCTGTGGATTTCACATCAAAAATGGGATACATGATATGAAAGTGTCAAGTATCATGTTTTAAATAGGTATTTTATTTGAAAACCTCCTAATTAATATATGGATTATAAATATCATTTCAGGAAAACCCTAGGTGCCCTGAGGAGATCTTCTAGCCCTCTTCCTCCTGGTTCAATCCACTTGTTCCGATGGATTCCCATCTCTAATCTGTGGTGGGTTCCCATCTCTTTCATATGGGTATACTTCTATTCTTCTTTGGATATACACTTTGATGAGGAATTTTTGTGTGTGATATGTTATTTGGGTTTCTTTTTTTAAAACACTTTATGTGGTATAGGTTGATCCATGGGTTTTTCATGTATTTTTGGTTTTCAGGGATTTTTTCTTTTCCCTGCGGTGCACAGAGAGTTGGAAAACTTCTTTGAGGTAGGGAATCCCTAGTTTCTCGCTTTTATGTATCATATGAGCGGGTTTTACTCTTATTTATCTATGGGGGGTGTTTTTATCGAGCCTAATAAAACTAAAATTGAATGAGTAGGGGGGAATGATTTACATCATTTTACATCTTTGATATTATTTTGATGTTGTGTTTGTATGGGCTAAATGCCCCATTGAAAATCATGTCTATTGGGTGCCTTTGATTTCGATGTAGTTGTTGTGATATTGAAACCTTATTTCATGTTATTTTAATATCACCCCAAAATGGAAATTGTAAAACAAATTATATTTTTCCAATGAAATGGTTTCCCGGGGATTTATGGTTTGTGTGATAACGCCCCTAAAATAAAGTATAATGTGATAAAATACCATTTGTTAAATCTATAAAAATATCTTTCATGTGTTGTGATATATTTCTAGGCTTATGTCGTGAAAATGTGTGGTTTTTATGTGGTGTGGGGTAATTTATGGATTGTTTTTCCTTGCATTTGGGGTGGTGAGGTGATGGTTCATTTGGATGTGATTTTGGGGAGGCAAGGTGATGATTTGTTTGGTCATGCCTTTGGGGTGGCAAGGTGATGGTTCCTTTGTCTGTGCTTTTGGAGTGGTGAGGGGTGGTTTGTTTTTCCATTATTTTTGAGTGGTGTGGTGATGGTTTATTTGGACATTATTTTAGGGTAGAAAGGTTATAGTGTGTTTGGCTATGATTTTAGGGTAGTGAGACAATGATTTGTCTGTCCTTTCTTATGGGGTGTTGAGGGGATTGTTTGTCTGCCTGTGCTTTTGGGGTGGTGAGGTGATGGTTCATTAGGACATGCTTTTGTGGTGGTGTGGTGATTATTTGTTTATTCGTTCTTTTAGGATGGTGAGGTGATGGTATGATGGGAATAATGAATATCTTATGAGGTGTGGTTTCATTGTTCTTGATTCCTGGGTAGTGATGGAATAACATGTTAATAATGTTTAAAATGGAATGGGATGGTTTTTTTGGTGTGATGGAAATGATTCATGAATAAATAAATGATGGTATGTGTGGTTAAATTTTGTTGATGCTTAATAATGAAACAAATGAGCTGGATAATGGGATTGGATGAAAATGAGAAATGTGGATTGCAGCTTGTATGGTGTTAGGAATTTAGCGATGGTAAAAAAATTGGGGATGTTGTGATTTGGTTAGTGTTATGTTGTGAACCCATAGGTTAGGATTGTGTGTGGATATTTTTATATAGTTATATTTTCCCTGTCATTTCTATATGCACCCCACCTGAATCAAGCACTATGTTCCAACATATGTATTTTCATATGGAGGGTTTTTTCCCAACATGTTGGTGATGAGGATGGATGGATACCATATTTTCCTTCTCTCTCTTCTATGAAATTACATATACACTAATTGTGGTGGCTAAATATCTATTTGTGAACTAGGTGTCGACCCAAGTGTTTTCGGATGTGATTTGATATGACTTTCCTAGGGGGAATTGGCCTAGTTGTTTTTGGGTGAGATGTGATATGATCATGTTATGGGGAATCTTATGGTAGGGGTTGTGCAATGGTAAGAGGACAGAATGAGGTTTATGTCCTTCATGTTCATGATACCCTAATACTCTAGTTATGGTTATTATGTGAGGACCCAAGGGTCTATGAACATGATGTGATGTGAACGTGCCATGGGGTAGTGGTATGTATTATTTTGAAGAGATGGAAGTGACAAGATGTATAACATCGGGATATGAGAGAAGTAAACTAGTGAGAAAGTGTTTAGGGGTAACCTTTATCAATATACTTATTATTATTTAATTATACATGGCTTGTACACTTGTTTGTTCACCCTGTGAATAAAATTCTATTTTTAGGTTTTTGGGAGGATTATGTGGATCATTCTAGACAGTACTAGCTCGGACCTTTTTGTGTAGTTATTGTGTTGCTACTTTAGATTTTCTTTTGGGTATTTACTTCTAGAGACTTTCATTTATACCTATATTGTTTATACATGCATCATGGTATTTTTTTAGTTCTTTATGTATTAATTCATAGATTTTCTTGTGGATGATTTAAATTATATCCCGGTCTTATATTATTATAGAGGGTACTGCCTCCCATTTTATGATGTTTTTATACCCTTGATGATTAACACCAACCAGAGGTCTACTAGAGGTGCGACTTGGGGGTAATTATCACTCTCCCGTCATTGCTATATCTTTTTTGGGAGGGGTCTGTGACACTAATCCACTATTGGAATTTCTCCATTATGTTCATGGGAATGGGAAGGTAATCCAATCAACTTTGGTACTTTATCCTCTATGTGATTATACTCTTGGGTGTGAACCTTGAACTATTCTTATGATGTCATTCTTTATGTTGATTCCACATGTTTATGATTTCATGATATTACGATATCATTTCCTTATAACATATTTCCATGCTTATCTTACACTCTTATGTTATATTACATGATTTTTCTTTGAGATCACACGTCCCTACATCATGATTTACTCTTATTATCCAATGTTATTTTTAATAAGAAATTTATATTATTAACATGTTTTAGCATATTTTTATAGTCTAACCATTAATAATTGGCTTGTGTTATTTGGTGATAATATATTAGTGAGGTTGGGATGGATAGTTGACTTGTTTAGGTGATGTTGGTTCTGATGTTTGCTCACAGGTGCATTAGTATTCTTCTTTCACATGTCCATGAGAGACTTTGGTTTTCCTATTGTGTATACTTTTTTGTTAACCCTATGTATATAAACTGATTTTTATGTTTTTGGGAGGATTATGTGGATAAATATAGACAAAAATAGATCATACCTTTTTGGGTAGTTGTTGTTTCATTGCTTTAGATTTTCTTTTGGGTATTTACTTATAGAGACTTTTATTTGTACCTATATTGTTTATCCATGCATCATGTTATGGTTTTTATTTCATTTTGTATTATGTCAAGGATTTTCTTGGGGATGATTCATCTTATCTACTAGTATTATATTATTATATAGGGTAATTCCTCACATTTTATGAGATTTTTATACCCTCGATGCTAGAAACCAACCCTAGTCCTACTAGAGGTGGGACTCAGGGGGTCATTATCAATCTCCTATCATTGCGATATCTTTGGCAGGAGGGGTTCATGACTCTAATCCACAATGGAATTTTGTCCACTATGCTCATGGGAATGGGGAGTGATTCCAATACTCTAAGAAACTTTTTCCACTATGTGATGATGGTATTGGGAGTGAAACTTTACCTATGCTTATGATTTCATGCTTTATGTTGATTCCACAAGTTTAGGATTTCATTATCGTATGATATCAGTTCCAAATACCATGTTTTTGGGCTTATCTCACTCGCTTATGTTATATTACATGTTTTTTATTTGAGATCATAAGTCCCTCCATCATGATTTACTCTTATTATCCAATGTTCATTTTAAAATAAAATTTATCTTCTTCTCATTTTTTATCATATGATTCCAGTATAACCCAAAATGACACGTTTTCCATTATTGATCATTTGAGCTCACCCATTTCTCATGTTTTGCTTCCCCTGATTATGAATATAATTATAACTTATGAGAACGTTCTAGAAAGGGGTCTAGAAAATTTCAATTATGGGGAAAGGTTCACAAGTATTTCAAATAATTTTCCCATGTAAATTGACCTCAAAGAGACTAAATCATAAATTACTTTGAGATATTTGATATTATTTTGAGTTATAATGTTTAAATTATGGTAACGATTTTAAATAAATATAATTTTAACTCATGTAATGATTGATTGTATTATAGGAGTGTTTATTTATTTTTTAGGATTATTTTAGTATTTTACGGATTAACATTTGAGAAAATTATTGAAAACCCAAGGGATATGTCTAAGTACAAGATAACATCATGAAATTTTGGAAATGTTTTGAGTCCTAGGTCTTCCAAGAAATAAAATACCTATTTGGAGACTTCAAGTGGATACTGGCTCTAAAAAAATATATCTTGGGATAATAACCACAAAAGGGTATGTTTGATATTACCTCAATCATCACCTACTGTACGAAAAGGAGTCATAATTAAATGCTATGTTTGACAGTCCTAGGGGATATTATTTGGTTATTCACATTATTTTTACAATCCATTATAAAGGATTCATAATATTAAAAAATTAGGTTAAGGAGTATGAGATAACCCAATATAAAGAAATATAGATTGAACTGAGAGTGATTTAGGTTGAGCTAAAAGCTGTTGTAATTAGTTTAAAGAGTAGTAAATTTTGAGTTTTTGTTTTTATAAGATGTTTTTTGAAAAATATATTATAATGGTAATTATTCATCACTCCTATTTACCTCTTTTTTATTTTGAAATGGATTGAACTAGGAGGAACATAGTTAATAAACAGTGTGAGGGGTAATGTGATGATTACCTCGATGAACAACCCATCAAAATGGGAGTTTAAATGATAAAAATATTGATCACGAAAAACCACCTATAATGAAATATTATTAACAACATTTACAGAGTTTAAATCCAAAACAAACCAAATAAGATAAAAATGGATCATCATGGAAATTTGGGTGAAAAAATGATGAAAGATAAAATGTTCATTTACTTTTGTGTCAAAAATGTGGGAAGAGGCACCCTGGGGAATGTGTCAAAGAAACTATAATATGTTTGATCTATGTTAAATTAGGGCATTGAGCAACAAGATACCGAGGAAAAAAGATGATTTAAGTTCACAGAATAGGTAAAAATAATGTTCTCCCTATGGATCCACTTGTAATTCAATTTTTGAAATGTGAGGAATTTAGGAACTGTGAAAAATAGTGCACTAATCCAAGGTATTAATATGTCAATTGATTCCAAAATCCACTTAAACCATGGTAATTATTAAAGTCTTATACAATGACTATTATTGAAGTATAAAGTGATTTTTCACTCTATATTTTCATATCTTTTATGTCATATAAGTTTTTACCTATAATATATTGAATGAAAAAAAATATTTGTTGGTATAATTATTATAATTGTATTATAATAATCTTCTTAATGGTTTTTGGAAAGTTACTTCTAAAGGATTTATCTCTCCTTCACTTATTAGGATTCTATTAGGAATGAACTAGCTATTTTTTTTAAATGTCTCATGTAAAATGTTATAAAGGTAAATATCACTTCAAATCCTAAATAAACCCATGAAAAACTACAAGTATATGGTTAATTAGGATCTTCCTATGGTAATTACTCTCATTTTATGAGTTTTAAAATTGTAAGGACATGATTTATTTAAGGGGGTTAATATACTCAATAAAAACTCCACTATGTATTTTCCTTAAATAGATATTAATTTAATATATTTTTTAAAATGTAACACCAAACTAAAATGAAATAGTGATATTTGAAAATAAAATTTAACCATTATAATATAACCATTAAATTAGTAGGTATAAAATAATGTACCCATATTACAAAATCTATAAAGGAAAGAAATAAAATTGAGTAATTCAATTTTTCTATATTAATATCTTTTATCTGAGATTGGGAAAGAGGTATCTTCACTCTTGTTTTCCAAATACAAATCCAACGATGAACTCAAATAATAATGATGTGAGTGAAATCATATATAATAAAAGTTAAAGCTCGTGGAAAATTCCATGAGATCTATGCTAGCATAATCACCACCCATGACTACCACCAGAGAATAAATTATTCTTATATCTTATATAAAGATCATAAGGGGCCATGAAACTATAAATTATGATGATATAAAAATATAATTATTAATTTTATTAGTTAATTATCATATGTAATTTACATATTTAACATTTTGATTTTCAAATAAAAAGAAAGGTTATTTTTTTATATAAAAAGATTTCATTTATATTTCATATTTAAAAGATAAATTTATAAATTTTAGAATCTAAATTAGATAAAAATTATTTCATTTTTGGATTAATAATTTAAAATTTATATTAGAACAAATTTTTAATATTTTTCTAAATTAATTTATTTTTAGATGAATAGTGAACAATAAAATTTTTACTAAAATCACAATGTTCATGACTATATCAAGATGTAAGTATAACTTAAAAACATATAGAACATATTTCATGATCCAATATTTTTTTAAGGAGAAAAAACATAAATTTAAAAATATAATTGTGAATTTATAAAATCAATGTATAAAAACATAATTATTTGTTTTCAATAAAATTTGTTTTTGGTCTTTTCATTTAATTAAATATTTTTTAGATAAAATTTTGTTTTGTCTCGATTTAAAAGATAAAAAAAATTTATTTGTTTTATAATAAACAAATTTTAAATTTTATCCTAAACAAAATTTTAGTCTTAAAAATAAACTTTTTCTAAACATTTATTTTTATGAATTATGGGAAATAATAAAAAATATTAATTTCTATAATCCTGAAAAACTTATTTTATAAAATTATTTTTATATTTGAAATCTTCACGTTCAAATTATGTAATAATTCAAATTTTAACTTTGTTCATTAATAAGACGTCGTTTTGTTGAATATTTTATTGATGATAATTGATATAATTTCCCCACATTAAGCTTTATTTGAATATTTAATTGAAAATTGTTTTTTGATATTGAAATGTAAAATTTTATGAAAATTCAATTTCCCCCTTTTTATTTTACCGTATTAATTTTGTCAGAAAATTTTATGTGTGTTGAATTATATTTTTAAATTTTATAGTTGTATTATTCACTAATTATAATACATTTTTCATTCTGAATATACAAAATATATCTCTCATTTTGAGGGATGAAAATAGAAATTAATGTAGAGTTGGGATGAATTTAATAGATTGGACCTTACTTCAATTTTGGGCATAATTTTTTATCCATATATAGAATTGGTTGAACATTGTCCAATTGGTTGAGGATTAACTTACATGAATTTTATTGAACTATAGTAAAGGCTAGTTCATTTGGGAACTTGGTCAAAAAGGTATAACAATAAAGAGTAAATTTTAGAGGAATAATGTCACATGTATCCTTGTTGAAAATTTAAGCCCTAACCCTAAAAAATATACTTAATTGAAATTTTCGCTCATTGGGAGGTTTGGTTGAAGCTTTGGGAGGGTGTTTAGAAAGGTAGGTTCTAGGAAACATCTCTGAAAACTTGTAAGAATTAAGACCATTGGAAAAGATCTCTTCAAATAAGGCAATACTCTCCCACTTATACTTTGTTTTCTTTTATTTTGTGCTTGTAACTTATATTTTTATTCAGTAAAACTGATGTGTTAACCTATTTCAGTCTTTTTATTTTAATTCTTGCTACTGGAATATAAGATTATAAAAGAGGTTTAGTATTTCCATTTCAATCCATTACTTATGAAAATCATCTCTATGATGACAACTCCATCCATTTAAGTGTATTTTCTGTTCATAGTTGATGTAATACCACTCCCGTAATTTATTTGTTTTGAATCCCTAAAAAAACTATAATTCGTAAATTTTGATTAATTAATTGAGCATTAATTTATAAGGAAATAGATCGATTTTTACTTGACCATGTGGCCAGTCCTGTGTGAATTGTGAGAAAGAAACTATAATCAGTAAATATAATTAACTTCGTATGGAATTATAGGGTTTAAGTATAATACCCAAAAACAAATAATTCTCATTTAAAGGGAGTATATGATGAAATAATTTTCTATTAACCTTATGTTGTGTTTGGGATCATAATAAAATTAGGGTGTTATGATTGGAAGTCTTGAAGTTAACCGAGGGTTCATTTCTTCCAATTTTTGTGGTTGTGTTAACTTGTATAGGGTTCACGGGTTGAAAAGATTAGGGCATCACAATTAAATGGATTTTAATCACATGGTATAATGATGAATCAATGGTTATGAGGTATATTAGATCAATTATGTCTTCTCAAAAAAGTGTTTTAAATATAATTGTTTCATTGAATGTTTTTTTATTTTTTTAAAAAATTCACTCATCAAATGCTAAAAAACATTTTTCGTCATTTTCACTTATTTTCATTGCTTATTTCTACCTTTTAGAGTCTGTTTAATTAAATTCCTTCTTAATATAATAACCTAGGTCATCCACTGTGATTCACTTAGTAAAAAAATCCCAAATATTTTGAGAGCACAAACAACATTGCTAATCAAATTGTCATTGTTTCAAGGGAGGAATGTTTTTTATTCAACCAATTTTAGGTAAGTTATTTCTTTTTAAATTATTATTTTTTTGTTTTTCATCTCCTCCCACTTTATTTTTCTTCTTCCTTCCCGACCCATTCTTTTTCATACCATCAATTGAAGCTTCATTTGATGATATTGTGGTCCAAATGTTTTTAATTAATTTTATATCTCTAATTTATGACACAATCCATCCATGATGTTCATTTCAAACTAGAACATAAGGTTGAATGAATCTTAAAGGATCAAAGTGGAGAATCTCAAAATTAATTAAGTTTCAAAATTCTATTGTTTCATTTTTTCCATCATTATGATAGTAGTGATCAAGGTAGATCATATAAAAAATATGATTTTCAAGAAATGGATGTAAAAAACAAAGAACTTGAAAGAACCATCAATGTATTGGATATACTTGATGTTAATTATCAACTAACATGCATTACATATCCTACTATTTAATTGTACTTTGAGATAAAATCTAGGTCAATTCACTTTCTCCCTAAATTTTAAGTACTTTCTGGTGAGGATCCAAATAAACAACTAAATGAATTAAATATGGTATCCTCAACCTATAGTACAAGGAATGTCTCTAAAAACCAAATAAAATTAAGTGAATTTTATTCTAACTTGCTATAAGTACAAAAGATTGGATGTATTATCTATAACCCGAACGTGTTACATCTTGGAACGATTTGAAATGTATTTTATTACAGAGACTCTTTCTAGCATCAAAGACCACATCAATTCGAATGAGATATCTAAAATCATGAAATCCTAAGAAAATTAAATGTATTAGAATTGGTAATGGTTCATGAAGTTATGTAAAATTTTCCCACGTCATTAAATTAGTGAGAAAAGCCTCATCCAATACTTCTATATAGGTCCCACTCTCATGCATAGGAGTATGGTGGATGTGACAGTAATAGGAGCATTTGTTGTCAAAACCCTGATGAATACTTGATCATTGATTGACAATATGGAATAAAACTCCCAAAAAATTGGTGATTGAGGTACAATGAATATAAGGGGAGTACATCAGGTAAGTCCCTCTTCTCTTGAAAATAATTTAATTAATACTATTTTGGATTAATTAACCACAATGGTGAGATAGATAGACTTGGATAAAAAGACATTCCACTCACTCTAGTAATGATTTTGTAGAATTTTTCCCACATTGGACAACATAACAGATTGTTTACCACAACTACAATAGGTATAGGATTGTGTAGTGTTGCTTCGGTAGTGGCGCAGTGGTGAAGGAGAGGGGTATAACAATGTTTTTCTTTGGGAGGTTCATGGTTTGATCCCTGAGAGCCCACTCTTGTGAGAATTATCCATCCCCCAGGATTCAATCATCTT
Source organism: Viscum album (assembly GCA_963277665.1). Taxonomy (NCBI): domain Eukaryota; kingdom Viridiplantae; phylum Streptophyta; class Magnoliopsida; order Santalales; family Viscaceae; genus Viscum; species Viscum album. The sequence continues at coordinate 140,260,254 of OY728131.1, forward strand.
ATCGGATCACCCAGTTCATGACTGTGTGGAAAAAATGAGTTTCAACCCACTAGTGTTGATGGATTTATGTGTTGAACCATCACCATTCGGGTTTTCACCCTCTGGGATGCTCAACCATCTTAGCTGGCAACGAGTCCTTCCATGCTGAGGCTCTCTCTAGAGTTATCCCATCGTGGGGAGGGGGTTCCCTTGCGTGGAGGGTTCGAAAAGGCAACACCAGGGGACTACCTTCTTCTAAGAGATTACAAATGGTAATGGATTGGGTAGAGGTATTCCTAGTGAGACCATTTCAATAACAAAAATTCACTCTCCAAAAAATAAATAATTTTTCGTATCACCAACATACAATGAAGGATGGAAAGATAAGTCAAATATAAGGTATAGATTAGGACAAAAACAAAGGGATCCTTTTCAAAAAAAACCTTTAGAAACCTCCACCCTACCAATAAGTTTTTCAATAAACCGGAAAGAGATTTTGAATCCCATGAATCAATAAGTCAACAAAAGGGAACCCTTGACCAAATAAAGATTCTAACATTGATGATATTTTGAAACAAAATTTTCATAATAATTAGAATGATTTGAATAGTTAGGGAACAAATTTTAGTGAGTTATATATGAAAATAAGCTAGATATCCACTACCATCTATGAAATGGTAAACAAGAACTCTAGAAACCTACCTAACCCACCCACTCTAAATCACAAGGGGAGTGTTAGTGATATCACATTAAGTAATGAGAAGAAAATAGGTGAGTGAAGTGTTCCGAGAAATACACCATGATTATCCCAAACTTAGGAGATTCCACCACCACCTCTAGTCACTGATAAACCAATGGATAAAGGTAAAGGTAGAAAGAAAATTGATGATATTCCACCAAAACCCCTTCCATTTATAAATAGAGTTGTATAAACCAAAAAATGGCTAAAGAGGTGATACAAAAAGAGGTTTTGGAAACATTTTTTGAGTCAATAATTTTTCCTTTTGACTTTTCCATTTATTTATGTTTTTAAATCACAAACACTATATATCAAGGAAAATTTCATTTCCCATAAGATTTATCTTATTAAGGAAAATATTCCTTCCCAAGGAAATTTTCCCCCTATTATTGTTTCTATTGTTCAAGATTTAGTTTCACTACACCTAAATATTTTTATTTATAAGCTTAAAATTAGGTTTCATTTATAAAACCTAGGAATCCTATAAATACTTAGATATAAAGTATTCTATTTTCAGGTTCTGAATTCAGATTTTGAATTCTATGAAATTCATATTCTGAATTCTCGGAAATGCAGATTCTGAATTCTCTGAAATTCAGATTCTGAATTCTCTGAATGTAAAATTCCGAATTCTCTGAAATTCAGGTTCTGAATTCCTTATAATTCAGACTCCAAATTCCTTAGAATTCAGGTTCTTAATTACTTATAATTCAGACTCTGAATTTCTTAGAATTCGGGTTCCAAATTCCTCAGAATTCAGAATTTGAATTCCTTAGAATTCAGGTTCTAAATTCCTCAGACTCTGAAGTCTATATAATTCTGATTCTGAATTTCTTGAAAAACAGAATCTAAATATTCATGTAATATATATTTTTAATGTTTTTTTGTTCGACTCCGAACTTTGTTTTTCTCTTAGACTCCGAAATTTATTTTTCCTTAGACTCCAAAAAATAGATTTAGTTGAGCAACCATATTTTACTTACCCTTATTATAGTTATGAAATGATTTCGTGCGTTCTATTTCAAACTAACCATTGTTTTAGTGACACATGTATAGGTCCCCCTAAAATTCAAGGATAAATATGACTATTGGAGGATGGATCCGTCCATTGGAGAAATGCCTATAAATAGGATCTCATTTGAATGAGCTCAATACTGTTCTACAACTCTAGATATTACATGTTATTGAAGTGATTTATAGAGAGATACTCTCATGCTTTCTGCATACTGAACATTTTGTCCAGCTTTGTTCGTGCAACTCCAATTTTTGTTGTGTACAATTGAGGGATTCTAGGGATAAGAAGACAGAGATTCAAACTACCTTAAATTTTGAGGACTTCCTTGATAAGGAAGATAGAGGTGATGACTACCTTGAAGTTCAAGGGGTTGCGGGGATAACAATACACACTCTAATATTCCATTCAAGGGCTTACCCTGGTGTGGGTAAGATAGAATTTCTTGAAAGTATAAATCAAGGGACCTTTATCCAAGGTTGTTGGATACCCTACTATTTGGGTTAAAAGAATTCATACTTGTTACTTTTATTGTTTCACGTTTGTTTTCTGCTTCATTTTAATTAATAAGGAATGTATAATTATCTTATACCTTATTTTACATGTATACACTTATTAGTAAGATTCTATATACTTTTTGGTAGAGTCGTTTCCCTTTTAAACTTTTCGTAAGTTTCATTTCCAGAACCATACTTCCAGAATCTTGAAAATTTATAGAACTAAGAAGTTTTGTGAATTTACCTTGTTTTTCTTTGTTAAACATAGTTTTTACTAAGGTTGAAAACAAAAGTTTCATAACCAACTTTAATGGTTTCAAATGAATTTTTAAAGGATACAAATCACCCCCACCCCTCGTGTATATTGAGCATCTACATCATTATTTAGATCCTATAATTGGTATCATAGCAGGTCTTTGAAATTCATATATTTACATATAAGTTATCTCACTCATGTTTTAATTGTTCTATATTTTCCTTGCTTATTACTTTTATCCTTGTTTACAAACTTTTATAGGTAACAAGTTTCTGTGGAAATATATTTTCTTATAGATGACAGGAATTAATGTTGTTTCGATTGACAATATTAATCCTACTAGACCATCTATATTTGATGGGAATGATTATGAATATTAGGGGGGTCATATGAAGACTTTTGTTATTAATACTAGAGTAGACAACTTTGTTATGCTTATTGGAGATTACAAGATTCTTAATAGGGAATTCTTAACTTCTTCTAATCAGGAAATGTTGGAATATCAACTAAACTACAAGGGACACAATACTTTCTTGTGTTCCATGACTAGGAATATATACAGTCATATTTCTTCTTATGAAGAGGAAAAATGTATTTGGAAGAAATTGGAGGTTACTCGTATTGGTACATCCAAAGTTATAGAAACTAGAAGATCCATTCTTAGAGTAGAATATCATGAGTTTCTATTTCCTTATGGAGAACCAGTGTGCAAGGTACAATAGAGGTTTATGACTATTATTAATATTTTACAATCCATGGGTGATAAAGGTTTATACGATAAAGCACTTGTTGAAAGTATTATAGATATCATGCATAATGAGTTCGAATCTAAGAGAACAGGTATTGATGAGAATATGAAATTATCTCAGATTACACTTGATGAACTTTTTGAAACTCTTCTTCTACATGATATAAGAATACAAAGAGATGCTGATTTGAATAAAAAGAATAATGGTAATAGAAGTGTAGCCTTTACATCTACAAAATACAATACTCGAAAAACAGTTACTATATCGAAATCTAAGAATGTCACTGTTTTATCTGAATCAAGATAAAGTGATAATTATGATAATGAACTAGCTAATCTTGCTCTAAGTATGAACAAGATAGTTGGGAATAAAGACTTTAAATATATATTTAAGATGGATGAGATAAAGGACAAGAAATACTCTTAAGTTACTTATTATGAATGCAAAATAGTAGGGCATATTAGGCCATATTGTCCTATGCTTAAGAGAAAGGATAGAATAAAAAAGCATTCTGAGAGGAATAGGAAGAAGTACTAAAAAGATAAAGCTAAGAATGTTTTGAAAGATAATGATAGGTGGAGTATTAGTGGTGTATAATTTTCTAATGAATCCTTAGAGTATGATTATTCTGATCAGAAGAATCTTGGTTTGCTTTCTAAGTTACCTATTGAAAATCATTGACTAACAGAAAAGGTACACAATGCTGAATATTTAGCCAATGTATCCTTGAATTCTAATTATTGTGATAGTAAATATTATCAATATTCAGATGAATAATCTTTTTCTGATGAAGATAATACTTTACCTACTTATGAAGAAGTTTCAAGGTTTTCTTAGCTCCTTGAGAATAAAAATTCTAAAGTCAAGAAAAATCTTGAGAAATCATATTCTAGAATTTCTTTTCTTACTAAAGATGTATCAAATCATTCTAAATATCTTGATAATAAAATTTTTTATTTTGAAGGTATATCAAAAAACTTCAGGGTGTTAATTCTGATAAGGGTAAACTTTATAAGGATCTAGAAAAAATAATTTCTACGAAAAATGTTTTAGAGACTAACTCTAGTGCTAAAACTAATGTTTTTGAATACAAAAACATAGTTATTAGACTGAAGTTAGAAGTATTTTCCCTAAGGAAGTATTTTTCAAACATTAACTTGGGTAATGAAAACTTTGACCAGATATATTCCCAAATACGACCTCTAATGAATAATTCTAGATTGGGTTATACTCATTCAAAACCATTTTTTAGTAATAATTATTTTGTTTGTCAATGTACTCCATTATGCACTAAGTTTCAGTGTAGTTCACATTGGGAAATAAATTCCTTAAACAAAACTCAGTCTTTAGGTTTTCATAAATCTTATTTTTCCAAAAAAAATTATATTCCTAAAATTTTTCTTTCTGATGTTTCGGGATCCAAGAAAGTTTGGGTTCTGAAAGTCTAACACTATTATTTTCAGAAAAGTAAAGATAGTAACAACATCAATACATGGTACATGGATAGTGGATTTTCCCATCATGTGACAGGTAACAAAAACTTCTTTGAAAATATTATCAAGACGAATGGAGGAAAAGTAACTTTTGGATATAATGGTTAGGGATAAATTATTGGTATAGGTAATATTGTTTTTCTTGGTAAAACTTTGATTCCAAATGTTTTATTTGTTAAGGGAATTAGGAACAACCTTGTTAGCATAATTCAGTTATGTGATTAAGGTTACCTTGTGAATTTTATGAATTATAAGTGTTTAGTACACAATTCCAAGGAAGAGCTTATTCTTTCTTCCCATAGGAAAGAGAATTTTTACACACTTAACTTTGAAGAACTTAGGAGTCAAGATCTACCTTTTCTTAGTGCAATGAAAGATCATTATTGGTTATTTCAAATAAGGTAAAGGTATTATAACTTTAATAACCTATGAAAACTATCTAATAAAATACTATTTAAGGATCTACCATATCTTAGATTTGATTCTTAAAAACTTTGTGATCTTTTTCAATATGGAAACCAACCTAAATAAATTTTTAAATCAGTTGGTGAAGTTTCAACCACTGATGCATTACATTTGGTGCATATGGATCTTTTTGGTCCAACACAAACTGGAATCATTGGATGCCAATATTATTTATTTGTATAAGTTGATGATTACACTAGATTTACATGGTTCTATTTTCAAGCAAAGAAATCTGAAGGTTTTTTTTTATTTCAAATTTTTTAGATCCCATGTTAAAAATGAGAAAAACCTTATATTAATAACTATTCATAGTGATTGTGGAAGAGAATTTCAAAATTATGATTTTGAAACACTCTTTAGTAGAAAATGAATTACTCATAACTTCTCAGCACCAAGAACTCCTCAACAAAATGGTGTTGTTGAAAGAAGAAACATAATTCTTCAAGAGATAACAAGAACCATGTTGAGTGAATATTCAATAGCCAAACATTTTTGGGCTGAAGATGTAAGTACTTCTTGTTATACTATAAATCATGTTTTGATTAAACCTTTTCTTAATAAAACTATTTATGAGTTATATAATGGTAGAAAACCTAGACTTTCCTACTTCAAGGTTTTTGGTTGCAATTTAATCATTCGGAATACTAAAGATAATCTGCACAAATTCACACCAATATCTGATGAAGGAATTTTCTTAGGCTAATCCACAAATTTTAAGGCTTATATAGTTTTCAATAAAAATACATGTACTGTTGATGAAATAGTACATGTTAAATTTGATGAACCTAGTCTCTTTATTTTTAAACAACGAGAACCTACATCTTCGGATGTGTTTTCAAAAACAAATTATCAACCATTGATAGAAGATACTTATGATAAGTAAAATGTTCAAGAAAATGTTTCTAAAGTATTTACCCCATAATAGTTCCTACCATATGTTGATAGATATGTTTTACAAAACCCAAATTAGTTTTTTCTTAAGAATCATCCCAGTGATAGTATCATTGGTGATATAAATCAGCCTGTAAGGACTATAAGTTCCTTAAGAAATGAATTAGAACATCAATCATTCCTTTCCCTATTAGAACCAAAAGGCACTGATGAAGCTTTAAGTGATGATGATTGGTTAGAAGCTATGCAAGATGATCTAAATGAGTTTGAAAGGAATAAGTTCTAGACCTTGATTCAAAGATCTAAGGAAACTTCTATTATTTGTGTAAAATGGGTCTTCAAAAATAAGTGTGATGAAAATGGAATCATAGTAAGAAATAAAGAAAGATTGTTTGCTAAAGGATATAACCAACAATAAGAAATAAAATATGAAGAAACTTATGCACCAGTAGCCAGACTTGAATCTATTTGTATTCTACTTGCCTTTGCAGCATTCTTTTACTTGAAACTTTTTCAAATGGATGTTAAATATTATTTCCTTAAAGGTTATGTTTAATAGATTTTTTTCGTTGAATAACCTCCAGGTTTTGAAAATAAAAAAACATCTTGTACATGTTTTCAGGATTACCAAATCTTTATATGGACTTATACAACTCCTAGTGCTTGGTATAATAGACTTACAGGGTTTTTTATTCAAAACAATTATGTTAAGCGAAATGTTTTTCCAAACCTTTTTATGAAGAAAGATAAGAAAAATGTTTTGATTGTTCAGATTTTTGTTGATGAAATAATATTTGGTTTAACCCAACAATATTTAACTAATTCCATTGCAGATCTAATGAAATTTGAGTTTGAAGTGAATATGATTTGTGAGTTAACGTTTTTCCTTGGTTTTCAAATTAATCAAAAACTAGAAGGAATCTATATATACCCACATAAGTATGCAAATTATCTTCTTAAAAAGTATGGATATGTAAACACTAAGAGTATATTTAATCTCAATGGTACCTCAAATTCAGTTGATCTTGATGAAGTTGGGAAGCCAGTAGATCAAACACCATTTAGAGGTATGATAGGAAGACTACCTTACATCATAGCTAGTCATCCATAAATAATGTTTTTAGTATACTTATGTGAAAGATATTAATCCAATCCTAAGGAACCTCATTTAAAGGTAGTGAAAAGGATTTTTCACTACTTAAAGGGAACCATGGATCTATAACTCTTTTATAGTTTTGGAAATTTTTTTTTTTAAAAAAATCAGATGCTTACTTTGGTGGATATAGAATGGATAGGAAAAGTACATCTGGAAATTGTCTTTATTAGGTGATTCATTAGTTTCTAGGTCATTCAAAAAGCAACACTCAGTATAACTTTCCACTACTGAAGTTGAATATATAGCATCAGGAAGTTGTTTTGCTCAAGTGTTGTGGATGCAACACACACTCACAGACTATGGTATGAGTTTTACCAAAACACAAATATTATGTGATAATACTAGTGCCATTTCAATATGTAAAAACCTTTAACATCACTCTCATGAAAAAATAATTGATATTAGGCATCAATTTCTTAGGGATCATACACAAAAAGAAGATATCATTCTTCAATTTATCAAAATGCAAGATCAACTTTCTCATGTTTTTACCAAATCATTACCCTCCGATAGATTTGAATATATTAAACAGATGTTAAGAATGACTATCACAAGGTAATTTTCTATATTAACTTCTTGTTAAAACCTATCTCTTTACAGCAAGAAACTCCTTTTCATAGGGGGAGAACATTTTCATATTAGTAAAAAAATCATAATCAATTTTTTTTTCGGAATCAAATTTTTCATAATCAAATTTTTGGAATCATATTTTTTCAGTTTAAAATTGTTTCTAAATTTTTCTAGAATATAAAGTTCTCTAAGAAAAATCTTCCTCATTATAAATAATTGTCCTAGAAATTCAGAAGATATTATTTTTTTCTTAATTTTTCTTAATCATCATTTTACTTGTTGGTATTGTTAACTTGTTTAAGAAACTTTTTTGGATTCAATTTTTCATAAATCTGAATGTCTATCTTAGAAAAACACAAAAGATAATAACCTATCAAAATCTTTCTTCGGTTATCATCTCAACTGTCATATTTTATCAGAAGTTTTATCAACCGTTCGATCAAACTTGATGTTGAATCGTGACTTCAATCACCTATATAAATCCTCCCAATGGTTTTCCCACATCACTTTTTTATGATCATTCATGTTGAAGCTTTACCTCTATATTATAAGGTTGTTCTGAATTTTCAAAGGTTTCCTCAGTTCTAGATGTATGCTGAAGCCTCTCCTCTAAAATAAATGTCAACTGTTAGGGAACTTTCTGAGTGGTTGATATAATGAGAGAGGTTAGTTGATCCGAGATTATTCAACAAATATGACTCTATGATCTCTAAGAATATTAAGTTGAATAGATGGGAGAGCCTTTGCATTTCAAAATCAAAGGCACAGGATCCGGTGTATCTGGAGTTGATGGTGGAGTTATATGAAATATTTAGATTTTCCAAGGAAGGAAGAATAAATAAGTTTTATTTCAATAGTTATGGAAAGACCTACTCTCTTTCATACAACAAGGCAACCAGTCTTATTGGAATTCTTGAAGAACTAAAGATGAGTTTTGTACTCACAAAATACCTGATGAATCTAGATCTTTTGATAAGGAAAAGGCAATATAGTGTCTTGGCTTGAAAGGAGTCAAGACTCCAAAGATCTTTCATCTCTCTATGAATTTTAAGATTCTTGAATTGTGGTTTCAAGTATTCTTAATTCCAAGGAAGGGGGATAAGGATACTCTGAAGAAGATTGATTTCTATATTCTTGATTTCTTGCTGAACCTCAGAAAGATAAACTTCATTAAGCATATCTTGGTAACGATTGAGAGTATTGTGAATGGAAATATGAAGTCTCAGATTATTATGTATCTGACTATTCTTTCAATGATTATTGTTCCTTGACTTCAGTTATTCAAAATCCCATGCAGTTCCAAGTTGAGATATTACAAATAGAAGTTGATGAGTGATGACACCTTAAAGAGAATGAAAATTGGTTTTCCCACTGAATCTGGTCAATTCTATGATCTTTCTGAAGAAGAAATAGAATATTTTTCAAAGAATCTTGAAGTGGCTAAAACCTCTAGGAAAGGTGGAAGGAATAGAATGGCTAAGGATCCAGAAGAGAAAACAAAAACTCTTGTGGCCAAGAAAACTCATTCAGTACCTCCAAAGCCAAAGAATAAAAAACTGTATCCTGATGAAGTACTGGATAAGTGGAGAGAGGATACGAAAAACTAGAAGTAAGGGGAACCTAGGTTTGTATTGGACACTACTGAGGAAAAATCATTAATGTAAAAGGCGGATGAGAATCATGAAAAGGAAGAAAAAGAAAAGTAGTAAAGGAAGAAATTGTCAAAATATGAAGTCGTTCAATATCTTCTCAAGGCTACTGAAAGAGCCTCGAAGAAAATTCTTGTACCATATTTTTTTTATTAATACCATAACCAGAGACTCCAGGAAAGAAAGTTGTGATTTTGGAATCACATCATGAAAAATAAATAGTTGAAGAAGAAGAAGTGGAAGAGGAAATAGAAGAAGAAAAATATATTGAAGAATAAGGGAATGAAACTGATGATATTATAAGTCAAGTCTAAGAGTACCATGAAAAGGAAAGTCCATATATAAAATTATTGATCTGGACTCCCCAATATGAATCCTCAAATATTTCTACACCAAGAAAAGATTAGATGGGTGAAGAAGAATTGAATTAGCCAAAAGATGATGAAAGCAGTAATCATGATTTTATTCTTCAGGAAGACCAAGTGGTTGATTAAAAGAAAGAAGAAGTTGAGGAAGATAAGATTGTTCAGCTATCTAACAGTGAGCATGAATATCCCCAAGAATAAGACATCATTTCAAAAGTTGATAAGGGAAATCAGGTGGTAGTAGATGCACCTTCTAAATATGGTGTGAAGAAGAAAGATGTTGGTACTTCATCGAAGAGGAAAGATGAAGTCATGGAAAAATAACCCTCACCAACAAAACATTCGTATTCAATATCATCATCCGTCAGAAATGATTTTGTTGTTCAGTCATTGAAAAATCTAGTTGGTATTATTCCATTATTCCCAACCATAGATTCAAGATTCCAGATGCTTCAGCATATGAAAAATCAGAAGTCCTATTAAGCTTCCATGGTGATGGAAAAATGTATTGCAATAGAGGTAGATTTTAAAACCTTCCTCATTAGTTATGAGTCTCATAAAAGATCATGCTAGAATATGAAAAGTTGGTCAAAGAAGGAAATTTAAGAAATTAGAATTTTTGATGAATTCCATGACAATTTCAAAGATGATTTTGATACCCAATTTGGGAAGATCAAAGATCCTACAAATAGTTTTAAGGAAAAGTTAACCCTAGAACAAACTACTCGGAAGTAAGAAGTTAAGGATCTGAATGGAAATCTTTACTAGGTGGCCAAGAATTGGAAGAGGGGAAGAGATATTAGAATAGAGATTGAAGAGAATCTTGTTAATCAAGAAGAACTGTTGAAATCTTAGGCAGACATTATTAAGGCTTGTGAAGAGAAAATTCAAGCCTTAGAGAAGAAAAGTGAAGACCAGGATCAATTGCATAAGCATGTAGAATAGGATCACAAGGAGCTAAAGAAGATAAAAAACATTGTGAAGAAGATGATTCCGAAGGAGAAATAGGGATAATTTAATTTCATTTATATATTTTTTTTGCATTTTCTTCATTGTACCAATTCTTTCAACATGAATGAAATTTTTGTTGTTCTTCATACATTTTGTTGTTAAGTACTAATGTTTCGGGTACCAATTTTTTCCATTATCTTTTATTACTTTTTGAAAATCACAAAGGGGGGTAAAGGAATGATAAAAATAATACAAATTAAAGAAGATATTTCCCTATGTAAGGGGGAGTTCATCTAGAGTAATGTTCTTAACAATGATATTTTTTAAAAGAATGAAAGTAAAAAATTTCATTCAGAAAATCAAGAATATTATCCTTAGTGCTTCCAAAGAATAAGTGTAAGTTAGTTGTATTCACTATGCTCCTTAAGTAAAGGGAGATATGTTTTTTATTTTCAAATCCATAAAATTTCTAAGTCCTTATATTCTTTTTAGTGAGGATGTTTGTGCTTTCTAAAAAGAGGGAGATTGTTGAGTCATTAAGATTTCCTTATGACATTTCCATTTATTTATGTTTTGAAAATCACAAAAACTCTATCTCAAGGAAAATTTAATTTCCCATAATATTTATCTTATTAAGGAAAACTTTCCTTCCCAAGGAAATTTTCTCCCTATATTTGTTTTTATTGTTCATGATTTAGTTTCACTAAACCTAACTCTTTTTGTTTCCAAGTGTAAAATTCAGTTTCATTTATAAAATTTCAGAATCCTATAAATACATAGATATAATGTATTATGTTTTTAGGTTTTAAATTTAGATTCTAAATTCTATGAAATTCAGATTATGAATTCATTTAAATTTAGATTCTGAATTATCTGAAATTTAGATTCCAAATTCTCAGAAATTCCGGTTCTGAATTCCTTAAAATTCTGACATCTAATTCCTTAGAATTTAGGATCCAAATTCATTATAATTTAAACTCTGAATTCCTCAAAATTCAGGTTCTTAATTCCTTATAATTCAGACTCTATATTCCTTAGAATTCATGTTCTGAATTCCTTAGAATCCAGACTCTGAAGTCAATATAATTCTGATTCTGAATTTCTTGAAAAATAGAATCTGAATATTCATGTAATATAGATTCTGAATTTTTTTCTCTTAGACTCTGAACTTTATTCATCCTTATACTCTGAAAAATACATTTGGTTGAGCGACCATATTTTACTTACCCATGTTATAGTTATTAAACGATGGCGTGCATTTTGTTTCTAACTAACCTTTGTTTGAGTGAAACGTGTACAGGTCACTCCGAAATTCAAGGAAAAATATGAACGTTGGAGGAGGGACCCGACTGTTGTAGAAATTCCTATAAATAGGATCTTATTTTAACGGGATCAATATTGTTCTACAACTCAAGCGATTACATGCTGGTGATGTGAATTCTAAAGAGAACCTCTCATGCTTGGTGTGTATTGAACATCTTGTTCAGCATGCTTCGTGCAACTCTGATTATTGTTGTGTACAATCCAGGTCTTCTGGGGATAGGAAGACAGAGGTACCAACTACCTTAAAGTTCGAGTACTTCCTTGATAAGAAAGACAGAGGTGCTGACTACCTTGAAGTTCAAGGGCTTGTAGGGATAGAAAAACAAACTATGATATTCCTATCGAGGGATTTCCCTGGAATTGATAAGACAGACTTTCTTGAAAGTATAATTCAAGGGACCTTTATCCAAGGTTGTTGGATTCCGTACTCTTTGGGTTAAAAGATTTTATACTTGTTACTTGTAGTGTTTCAAGTTTGTTCTCCGCTGCATTTTTATTGATACAGAAAGTATAATTATCTTATACTTTCTTGAACTTGTATACTCTGATTAGTATGATTCTATAAGCTTTAAGGTATATTATTTTTCCTTGTAAACATTTCTTAAGTTTTATTTCCAGAACCAAACTTCCAGAATATTGCAAGTTTGTAGAACTAAGTGGTTTTGTGAATTTACCTTGTTTAACTTGGTTAAACATAGTTATTCCTAAGGTAGAAAACGAATGTTTTATAACCAACTATAAAGGTTCCAAAGGAATTTTTAAAGGATAAAATTCACCCCCCCCTCTTGTATATTGATCATCTACAACATTATTGTGATCCTATAACATTCAAGAACATTGAGATAAACATCCCCCTTCTTGAGGACATTAAGAAAATTCTAAGGTATACTAAATTATTAAAATAACATTTTACCAACTGAAGAGGGATCATGGTATGTTAGAGGATAAATCTTGGAAGTAATTTTTCATCATTCATTACACCAACTCAAACAATGAAAACAAAGTGAAAGGATCTTGGTATATTCAACATCCCATGTACTATAGGGGATTTACAATTTTATAATGCTTTAGGTGAATTAGAGGATTCCATAAATGTAATGCCTCATGCTATTTTATCTTCTTTTCAGGTTAGTGAGTTGAAGATGAAAAGAGTTGTGGTAAAATTATAAAATAGATCTATAATATATCTAATAGGATCCTTATGGGTCTACTTTTTTGAGTAATATACATGATCTTTCCTACAAAATTTTGACGTTTTTAACTTGTATGAAGATCAGTTAAATTCTCCTACACCCATCATATTAGGTAGTCCCTTCTTAAATTTTTTGAAAATGATTATAAATGTCTATTAGGGTACACTGTAAATGGATTTTGGATATGAAGTTGTGATATTTAATGTTATAAACTCTATGAAGTTCCACTCATGGGATCAATATAATTTTTTTATCTCCTATTTTGAACCATCATGTAGAACTCCTTGGATATTTATTGTCCTATACTTTGAGATATTATGAGTATTAGTTCTATTTTGATGTACAAGTGAATTTTCTCTTCTATTTATAATGAAAAACCCTATCTTGTATTTTATTTTGATGTGGATTCATAATCAAATTTAGAGCACGTTATTTAGAATTATGACATGTATTTTGAGTATAATGATGGAATTAATGCATTATTAAATGATTTTGATGATGTCTATTCTGATACATGATATTCATTGTGCACATATTTCAGTTACATTGATGTCTCCATCCATACATCACACCAAAATTAGAACTTAGTACATTTACAACTAATATAAAGTACCCATACCTATTCAGTGATGATATATTATCTATTATAATTTCCAACAATCCTCCCTTTTAACATAAAGATAAACTTGTGAATATTTTAAGGGAAAACAATAAGGGAAATTGGGTGGACCTTTGTTGAATTATCAAGTATTATACCCTCATTTTTCATGCATAGGATTCTTTTGGAAGATGGTCCTAAAATGGTAAGAAATCCACAAATGTGACTTAATCCAACTCTTTTGTATTTTTTAAAAAATAAGTTGAAAATTTTCTCAAAGAATGTATCATTTATCCCATTTCAGATTCCCAATGGGTTAGTCCAATTCAGGTTATGCCTAATAAAAGTGGAATTAATATTTTTATAAATGAGATACATTAGTTAGTTATAATGAGAGTGCAAAAGAGTTGGTGTATGTGTATATATTATAGGAAAATAAATCAATCCACTCGCAAGGATTATTTCCCCCTCACATTCATTAATCAAAATCTTGAGGGACTTACTGGAAGAACAAACTATTATTTCTTGAATGGATTTTTTATTTATTTTTAGGTTCCTATTTCTCTATAGGATTATGATAATATGACATTAACTTTCCTATTAGATACATTTTCCTACTGAAGGGTGCCATTTGGACTTTTCAACACCCTAGGTACCTTCCAGAGATGCATGGTGGGTATTTTTTTTTATTTTATCAAGACTTTAATGGTGGTATTTATGGATTATTTTTATATGTATGGTTCTTAATTTGAATAATGTATTTTTATTTTGGGGAAGGTGTCAAATTTTTTTATTAAGAAAACCCTAGTTTTTAACTTTAAAAAATGTCGTTTCATGGCAGAGCATGACATTGTCATAGGGAATTTAGTGTCAAAACATGTAATAAAGGTTTATATATCAAAGGTAGATATTATTTTATATTTTTCATATCCTTAATGTGTGTATTATGTTTGATATTTTCTAAGGTATGTGGGAATTTATCGATGGTTCATCATATATTTTAGTAAGATTTCTCTTCCCTTATCGGGGTTACTTTAAAATGACTCTGATTTTGTGTTTGATGATTCTTATATGGTTTCCTTTAATAATATTAAGAATATTCTCACCACACCCCGAATAATATTGAAATCATTGTGTGATCTCCCATTTGAGCTTATGTGTGATGCTTCAAACATGACAGTTGGTGCAGTCTTATATCATATGGTGGAAGGGCAGTCCTACATGATTTTTTATGAACCAATGAATTTGGATTCATCTCAAGAAAGATGAATTACAACTAAACAGGAGTTTCATTCTATCATATTTACTTTAGATAAATTCTACTCTTATTTATTTTTAAATAAAGTGCTTGTTTTCTTTGATCATGATGATTTAAAGCACATCATATAGAATATTAATGTGAAGCTATGAATTATTAATTGGATGACCCTTATTCAAAAGCTTGACACCAGGATAAGGAATAAGAAAGGGTCAGATAACTTGACGGGTGACCACATGAGTTGGATCACTCACATTTTAGAGCATGATACCCTAAATTAGGTAACACTTCTGGACAATTTCTCAAATTATGATCTTTATGGAATCTTAGGTGCACGTCCTTGGTATGCCTATTTAGTGAATTACATGTATTCTATTGAAATTATTGAAAACATAAAGAAACACCATGTTGAAAAATTAAAGAGTGAAACTAGGTTTCATGTGTGGGGTGATCCTTACCTATGGCACATTTTTAGTGACCAAGTAATTAGATGATGTGTGTAGGAACATAAGTTTGAGTCTGTTTCTCATTTTTGTCATAAAATAACTTATAGTGGACACTTTGGACCCCAAAGGATAGCTAGTAAAGTCTTAGACTTAGGATTATATTGGCTTACCTTCTTCCATGATTCCCATGTGTTTTGTAAGTCATGATCATGTTGTCAATACACTAGAAACATTTAAAAGAGACACGAGATTATCTAATATCCCATAATATTCTGTGATATTTTCTTTGTATGAGGAATTTATTTTAGGGGATCATTTCCAAGATAATTTCATTTTCTATACAATCTTGTTGCCTTTGATTATGTTATAAAATTGGTGGAGGTGAAGTCTACCAGGAATGTAGATTCTCACGTTGTAGTTTATTTTTTCAAGGATCAAATTTTATATAGGTTTAGAGCATCAAAGGATATTATTAGTGACCAAGGGTCACACTTTTTCAACTAAAATTTGGATTCCCTTTTTTGGAAGTATGTTGTGACACATAAAACATCAACACCATACCACCCATAAAAATGGTCTGGCTAGAGTTTCCAATCATGAGTTGAAGCACATATTAGAGAAAATGGTGTGACTGAATAGGAAATATTAGATCAAGTACTTGGATGATGCACTATGGGCTTAGAGGAATATATTAAAAACACCCATCTATATATCCCCCTACCACATCATTTTTTTTTAAACATTTCAACTTTTCATTGAGGTTGAGCATCGAAAATTTTGAGCTATAAAGAAGTGAAACAAGGATTTTACTCAAGATAAAGATTAGCAGAAGCTGAAAATTTAAGTGCTTGAAAAGATTCAATAGTTTTCATATGAGAACTCAATTCTCTATAAAGAAAGGCCAAAAGGATATCATTATAGAATGATCTAAAAAGGGAGTTCTATGAAGGCGAAAAGTTATTCACTATAGTTTTAAGCTAACACTTGGTAATTTTTGTTCTAGATGGATATGTTCATAAAGGTTCATTTAGGATTATGTAACTTATTAAGTTTGGGGGAGAAGATGGAATTTTGGGTAGATTGTTAAGGATTTTTCTTTTTGTGTGTTTTATCTTTCAATTGTTGTTGTCTTCTAAAAAATGAAAAAACCCAAAAAAATAATAATAATGTCACGTGATCATTCCATCCATGGAACCTATTGGGAATGAATTTTTTATTTTTCCAACCTCATGTGAATCATGTTAAGTATGGGTAAGTTTTGTTCATTGGTGTTCAATTTTAGTGAAAGTGGAAGTTGGTCAATGATATGTTTGATTGTGTCTTTATAAAGCCTTTGTGATTTTGACATCATTCATGGTGAGAATTTTGTAGGAAAATTATGTTGTTTTGTCTCTCCACACACTTCAGAAAAACTCATGAATTGTGAGTTTCAATTACCCAATTGAAGGTATACCCAAGTTAATTTATATTTTTCATCTTATAACATGGTATTTCCATATGTTCGTTTATCTTACGATCAGTTACATTACTATACCGTATTTACCTATATGTGTGTACCTAATATATAACTATTGTACAACCAAAAAAATAAAAAAATCATAAAAAACAATAAATATGAGAGTAATGAAATGAACATAATGTTGGGATATCTAGGTCATAAGCTTAATGTTTGACTTCTAGGAAGGCTTAAATTAGTTGGTTTTAGATTTTTAGGTTTTATAATTTTATTGTAGATGACATTTAAAAAGTTTATTGGAGTATAATCAAGTAAGGAGAAAATTTTTTCTTGACTGAATATACTTGATAAAGAGAGGAGATATATTATTAAAAATATTAGCACACACACACATTGGAAATTTTTAACATAGTTAACTCATAACATTTACCACCTGATTAGTTCCATTGACATCACAATATATTGTTTTGATAAAATTTATGAGCCATCAAATTCCTGATTTTTTTTGAGATCTAATTGTTTATGGTGATTCTTTCTATGCTTATATTTCCATCATGGATTAAGAATTTTTAAAATTCATAATTTTATGGATTACATAACAAGGGGTTTTTCCCAGGAGTGAAAAAGGGTAAGTGTGGGGGAGTTGATAAGGTATTTTTTGTTGAATATTTTGTTGATAATAATTTATATAATTACCCCATATTGATAATTATTTGAATATATAATATAATTTTTTTTTTGATCTTGGAATTGAAAATTCAATCAAAATATGTTGTTTCACCTTTTTATTTTACCTTATTAATTTTGTCATAACATATTTTTGTGCGGAATTTTGATGTGAAATTTTATGGTCATTTTATTCAATAATTTCAATCATTTTTTCTAGTGTCATATATCACCATTTGGTGGGATGAAAATGGAAAATAATTTAGAGTTGGGATGAATTTAATTGATTTGACCCTGATTCACTATTTAAACAATAAATTTTTTATCCCTGAAATGAATGAGATGAAATTTTTTCAGATTTAATTGGATTCAATTAAGAAAATTTCATTGAACTGTTATAAAGGATAGTTTTCATGGAAACTCAATAATAGGGCTGGATAAAGTTGGATTAATTTTTGATGTATAAGTCCACTTATGTCCTTGTTGAAATTTCAAACACTAAACTATAAAAACTGTATTTAAACAAGATTTTCACTTTTTGAAAGGGTTTGTGAAGACTTTAAAAAGTGTTAAAAAAATTTGGGTTTAGAAAAACAACCCTAACAACTTAGAATAAGTAAATCCTTGTGAAAATATCTCTTCAAAGAAGGTGATCCTCTCCCACTTCTACTATGTGTTTCATTTATTTTGTTCTTGTAACTTATCTTTTTCATCAATAAAAATTCTATGTTATTCTATTTTCCTATTTTTATTTTAATTCCTGGTTATTAAATATAATATTATATTTGATATTAGGGTTTTCCCTTTCAATCCTTTTATTTTGAAAACTGTCTCCTTGACGAGGACTGCACCCACAGAAGAGTAGTTTCCGTTTGTATTTGACCTAATACTACTCCCTTTATTGATTTATTTTTAAATACATGAACAAACTATAATTTTTAAATATAAATCAATTAATTGAGTTTGAATTTATATTTAGATTTATTGATTTTCACTAGAACACAAGGTCAGCCTTGTGTGAATTATGATAGAGAAGCATCAATCACAAAATCTAATCAACTTGGGATAGAATTATAGACGTCAAGTCTAATTGAAAAACTCAAATAAATATCATTTAATGGGAGGATATTATTTGTTAATTGGACATTAACCATAAGTTGAATTTTGGATCACAATAAAATTAGGATTCTATGATCAGAAATCCCGATGTTATCCTAGGGTTTATTTTTTCAAATCTTTGTGGTTGTGTAAATTTCTGTAGTGTTTGGGGGTTGGCAACATTAAGGAATCAAAATTAAATGGATTTTAATCATTTGGGATAATTATGAATGAATGGTGAAGGGGTATATTAGATAGATTATTTTTCTCATATTAGTGTTTTAAAGTAATTTTTTCATTGATTGCTTATTATTTTTTGTTTTTTTGTTAAAAAACACTCACCCCTAATCTTTTTCCCTAGTTTTCACTCATTTTAATTCCATATTTTTACCTTTTAGGGGTTTTTAATTCAATTACATGTTAAGATAATGAACTTTTTTAGCCACTATGCTTCACTTAGTAAATAAATCACAAATATTTTGAGAGTGTGAACAACAACACTCATCAGTCTTTAAAATTAGATACCAAGGGTTGAAATGTAGTTACCAAAATAAGGGTAAATTAGGGTAAAATGGATTTAACCAAGATAATGAAAAAAAATGTTAAAACCATGTGAGATAATTGGTGGTGGATGGATTATCAAACTAATACCCTTAACCAATCCATTATTCTTCATTTTTTGATCTATATACTTGAATAATATCATGACATTATTTTAAAGTAAAGGGTATTTAAAAAAATGTTATTCTTTCCACTTATAAAAGGGGAATTTCAAAACATCTTCAAGGCACTAAAAATTTGATGTTTTCTATTGAAAAATATAAATTTTACCATATAATAAAACCCCTTTAGTCCTATAATATTTTTGGTACCAGTAATTAATATATTCCTTACATTTCCATGGAATCCTCCAAGGAATATTCAATGTTCTCAACACGAGTACTCACTTTTCCCTTTTGTTTTTTCCTTCCAATATTAATTTTTCAATTATAATTTTCTAATAAATATATATTGAAATTATTATTAGTTGTATAATAAATTTTATTACGACAAGTTAATGATCATTTACCACCTTACTTCATTACCCTTAAGAAAAAAAATAAAAAAGTCAATCGTGTGTTTGTGCAGACTACCGCATCCATACAGAAAAATGTTTCATGTTCATTACCACGTTTTATTGATGGTTATAAGAATAGATTTAATGGCTAAATATATTTTTTATGAAATTATTAATATTATACTATTAAATCTTAGAATAAAATTTAATAATATAAACAATAAAAAATCATTATTATTTTAATTGTCTAAAAGAAGTTCACTAAGAGGAAAATGATCTCTTCATTCCAAGTAATATATTTATATCAATTATCATATTGTTATAATTATTTTAAATTATGATATATCACACTAATAATCACTAAATAAGTTCATTTTTCTTCTGGTATAGTGATATTACAACTAATCCACTTCGTAACCATTTATTAAATTACGACATTTTCTTATTTGGGTCGGTTTGTCCACCCACTGGAAAAAATATATAAAATAATATCACTTATGACTATAAAAAATTGAAT
This sequence comes from Viscum album, assembly GCA_963277665.1. Lineage (NCBI taxonomy): Eukaryota > Viridiplantae > Streptophyta > Magnoliopsida > Santalales > Viscaceae > Viscum > Viscum album. The sequence continues at coordinate 140,280,638 of OY728131.1, forward strand.
ACTATTAATATATGATTAAAATAAGGATATAATTTTTTTATTTTAATTTTTTAATATCAGCACTAATTTTTTAACTTTAAATTTCTCGCTGTAGAAAAAATAATTTTTACTCAAAGCTCTTACCGTAATGAATATCCATTTAAAAAATTATATCATTGTTGAGAATAATTCTTATCCTATTTAATGATAATTTCCCCTCATTTTCCATAATTTCCATTATTTCCAAGGTTCTCCATTTTAATTAGAAACTTAATTATGTGTGATCTCATGTTAAAATAACATTTCTCTTATCCCCCTTTTAAATAATTTTTTATCCTATTTATGATATGGGATTTCAATACAAGGTTTTTTAAAACCTAAAAACAGATCTTCCAAAACCACCCTCATTACTTTTGGGTTACATATTATCTCTCTTTCTCTCATTTTTCTCTATATTAATATTATATATTTCTTCCAAATATTGTATATATTTTATTTATGTATATAAATATTTTACTAAACCTTTCTTTTCTGTATTTAATACATATTTAAAATTCCCTTATAAATTACCAATTTTATGCAAACCCAGCTTAAGGGATATTTTTGATTTTTTATTTCATGAAAAGTGTGACATACATAAAATGTTTTCCCCATGAATATATTCATAAAATCTTAACTATTTTATATAAAACCATCTTAGATCAATTATAGTATAAAATTAATTAATAATCTATTTCCTTTCTCAAAAAATTCAATGGTCATTTCAAAAAGTATCACATAGGTGGTTCAATTTTATTGTTCCATATCCTTGAACATTATAATTAATTTTTTTACATTGGAACTCAATTTTCAAGAAATATTATTATTTATTAAAATATTAACATTAAAAAAAATAAATTCATTCTTATCTTAGGAATCCTTATGATACGACCTTCACTTACGTGTTGAGATTATATTACGAAACCTACTTCTTTCACATGGGTTTTAACATGATTATGCTTTGTAAATGGTTTGGTTTTCTTATGTGTAACATGTATGAATTCATATATTATGATTTTCATTATGTTATTGGTGGTACTATAATTATAAACACCTCCAATGCATTAGCTAATGTTTTCATCTCATGAGATACTATGTATAGTGCATGTGCAGTTAGCCTAAGTAAACTATATTATTTAATAGGTGGAACCAAAATTATATATCCTTCTAATGAATTTTGTAAATATTTATATCTAATGAGATTTTATATATGTGATTTTGGAGAAAGATTTTTCTACTATATTAATTAGAATGAGGAGTGAGCCCAATCCACTCTGGGAGTTTGTCTACTATGTGATAATGGTCTTGGGGGTGAACCTTGACCAATAATATTGATGTCAGGATTTATGATGATTCTATTTGACTATGATTCCATGATCTTGTGATATCATTTCCTTATTTCATGTTTATTTTCTTATATCACACTCTAATTTCATGGTATAAATTTTTCTATTTGAGATCACATATATTTCCTTTATGATTTATGTATAACTCTTACTATCCCTTGGTCCTTTGGAAAATAAATATATACTATACTCATATTTTCTCAAATTATTATGATCTAACACATTATGAAATGATATCCATTACTGATCATTTAAGTTCACCCATTTATTATGTTTCATTTCCCTACATTTTGAAGATAACTATAACTTATTAGAATGTTCTAGAAGGCTGTCTAGAAGAGTTTGATTATAGAGAAAGGTCCACAAGTATATAAAATAAGTCACCTATGTAACATGACACTCACCTACTAATGAAACCCAATTGATCAATAAAAACTACACTATGAGGAGGAATATTATCAAATATTAAACTAAGTAATAATAGTAAAGTAGTTTGAAAACCAAAACATAATAACATTAAAGGATTTAAACAATCACTGAGAATCAAAATAAAACAAAAAAGAAAAGAGTTTTATTCAATAAAGATTAAGGAATTAAGAATCACATTGGAAATTCTTCCATTCTAGAATCACTTAGGAGATTACTCCCCTATTCAAGGGGAAATAGAAAATAAAGTGGAAGGATAATGAATTATGAAAATAAAAAAGAAATTAAAAAAAATTAATAGCAGAATACTGAGATATGGAATTAGTATTATAGTTAAATTTCCCACAATCATACTCCATATTCTAACACCATAATATTTTTAAAATAAAACTATGTTTGATATCCTATACGACATAAAACACTTATCCTAAACAAAATATGAAATATTATTATTTAAATTTGAGTGTAATAAAGAAACCTTTAAACTGGTGGGTATAAAGAGGATTAACTTATTTATGAAATATATATAAATTTCATATTAAATATTGAAAACTTATTAGTAAATAATCACTCAATTTTTACTAAAGTCATTTTATTATTCAAAAATATGTTTTCTTCAAAAATTAGTTTTATTGATATTTTTGAGAAACTATTATTACTAATTTTTTGAAAATTTAGAAACTTTATTTGATAAAAAAGATATAATTTTTAAAATAATCATATCAAGATTAGTTTGTGGTGAAATTTTAAGATTTTTTTGAAATGTTTGATTTTTAAATGAATAGTGAAAATACTAATTTTTTTGGAAAAATGTATTTTATTTTAAATTATTTTGAAATTTAAATTTTATTTTGAATTATTTTTAAAATTTCATTATTTCATTTTTATTAAATATAATCCAGTTATATTATTTTGAGTTAATTTTATACTTGAATTTGTTATAAACACAATTTTATACTTAAAAATGCATTTTTTTGAAAAAAAAAATTGTTGTGTTTTGTATTTTAATATTAAATTAATTTTCACCACTTATAGGAATTTAATCCTGAAAAATGAATTCCATATTTTGAATCCAGAGGTAAAATTTTGGTACTTCGTTCCCTTTTTTTATTTTGAATAGAAACTATAATAAATAATTTTCATAATGATAAATGTAAATCATGATATTAAGGTTTAAAATAATATGATAAGGACTAAACATTTATACTAACATTTGAATTATCCTATTATATGAGTATAATTAGGTAATTTATTTCCAAGTATTCAATATAAGTCCACTTTGTTCCATATTTGTTTTATTTTTTTCTTTTATAATAATAATGTAAAAGATGAAGATAAAATTTTCATTTCATTGCTTTTAATATCTATAATATTTTTTAATAGGGATAAAACATTTATTATCGGTTATAATTATTAATTTTAAATCTAAATTATTTGTTTATAATTGTAATTTTTATAAAATTTTTAGGGATTAAATAATTACATTAAATGCTTGCACAACACCGACACATCATTTATTTAATTAATAGAATAATAAAATAAATAATTTTACAAATATTATAAGTAATATAATTTCAAATAATTAGTGTATTTAATGAGTTTTATAGATAAATATAACCTATTTCTATTTTTAAAAGGATTATATTCTAATTCCATTGTTTTCGTGTTGTTTTCAAAGTCAAAATAAATGAATAGTTCCAAGAATGACAATAATGTTAGGTTATAATAAATAATATTTTATTAAATGATATAAATTCATAAAAATACTATATTCATCAAATTTAGTGGTATAAATTTCAAAATTTCAACTATGTTCCATTTATGGACCAATTTTCCTTTTATACATACTATTTTTACCCCTAAAGAGAAAAGAATATTGTTATCATGATAATCATAAAAAAGGGTTAATGTGGGTTAAAACAAAGAGATAAGGGAAAAAACCTAATAAAAACCTGTAAAATTTTTATTTTTTGATAGTATTTTGACCCATACTCATCCTTTATTTTAATTATATCATTTTTAAACCCTTTTTTGATGAAAATTAGTTTATATTAATTTAATATATTGAAACATTCCAAGAGTACCCCTCCCTACTCTTATGAAGAGAACCTACTTTCCACTTTTTTTCACACTTAAACCCATTTTTCCCTATGACCTACCCAAATTACTTTCTTAATTACATAACCATGTCCTATAGGTATTTTTTTATTATAAAACCTTATTATAATGGCTTTTAGTGTCAACCTAAAGTGGTTTTCCGATGAAGAGGTATCGTTCTTAACAAAGCGTTTTTGTTTTATTTCTTCTTCAAACTCCTTAAAATATTATTCAAACATAATGCTATAATAAAATAAGTATATAATATATATTTAGATATTATTATGTTAATTGAATAATCTATATCTATATCCTCTTCTATCAAATGGGAAACAAAACCATCATTCATGTGTAAGACACACTACCACCTCACGAACCGATATAATTCATTTTCCATAATCACCTATGAATAATATTTATAATGATGAATTTAATGTATATATATGATATTAATTAAATAATTATAATTCTAAAAATATATTATATCATCAGTTTCTTTACATTTTTGTTCATTGAAATATGATAAAGATGTTCGAGTATACGATTGGATTACCTCCTCCACGAAGCGACGAGGTTTTCTTTACATCACCACATCACATGCGTTGTATATATAAATATATGTAAAGTGATAATATGATATTTATGAAACAATTATCATTGTACAAAATATAAATAATACCTACATTATGTCCATAATTATTGATGAAAAATGGAAATGTTACTCATGCATGCGAACGACCTACCATCTCCATGATTATAACGTAGTTTGTTTTTCATAACCATGCTTCATGGTTAGTTTCAAAAGTATAATTAATATATAAAAATGATATTTATTTAATTATTATTAATTTTTTTCAACTAAATATTAACCATATTGAACATATTCAACCTATTGAATACTTTGTGGACATATGATCCAAATATCATCAATTACTGATGTTAAATTAATGGTTAAGTAATTGAATATGACTTGGTGATAAATAAAATAGAAGGAATAAAATTTTTTTAAAATTTTTATTAAGAAACTAAATAATTAACTTAAGTTTATTATTTTTTAAGATAATGAATCCATGTGATGAGTTCGGTTTGAGATAAGAGACTCTCTTTTAAAAAATTCATCTCTTAAAGTTTCCCTCCCAAGTGCTTTTATTCCATTTCCATGTTTGTCAAAATATTTCAAAAAAATTATTATTTACTCATAAATGGATTATGAAGTTAAATTTTTAACATATCTGATTTTCATTATAATTCTTTTAAACATAATATTTTTAAGGTTTTACATGAGTTCACTTTACCTTAAAAATCATTTTAAATTGTTTAAGGATTTATTTTCTAAATCATTATCTTCCATGTCCATATCCCTGAACTTATTTTATTAATGTTAATATATATATATATATATAATTATAAAGAACATTATTTTTATTTTAACCTTATATTCAAATGTTTTTAAATGGAATATTATTACATATTTTATTTGAAAGATTTTTCGTTTCTTTACAAAAGACAAAATAAATGTTTTATTTTAACATATAAGACATCAATGATTTTTCCCACCATAAAAAACATTATTTTATATTTGTATTTATTTATAATATTCCTTATTTTATTAAAATAAAAAAACCCCTTCCATTTTTTCTATGTATTTTAAAAAAGTGTTTTAAATGGGATGGATGTTTTGATATCTAGAACTGTTTTTTCATATGGGTGTAAGAGATCTCTCTAAACCACCCTTTTCTTTGGATTTTAAAAAATCTATCCCTATCTCGCTTTATATATCTAATTAATGTTATGGAATTCTTCTAAATTCTATATATATATATATATAACTCACATATATACATATATTGTTTTCCCTTATTTTTATGGGATAATACTTTCCTTATGATCATTTCTCAAATTCACTATTTAAGAAGCCTATACTGATTATGATATGAGGCAAGATTATGTAACTAATTTTTTTTCCATGGGAAATTCTTATGTTTATGCATTATGAATCATTTTCTTTTTTTGATACACATAATCATGAACATGTTATAATAGGTGTACCCAAATATTTATCCAAAGCATTGGGTAATGATTTTGTCTCATGAGACATTAGATATGGTATTAAGGAGTAAAAATAATCTATTATGGGACTCTGTCAACCATGGGATATTTTCTTGGTAATTAGCCTTGACTTATAATTATGTAATTATTTGGGATTCTTCTAAATTTACTACGATTCCATGATCTCATGATACCATGTTCTTTATGTTATGATATCATGTGATTACTCATGAGCTTCTATTTAAATAAAATTATATGCCGCATTGAAAGGGTGAAATGTATAAATTGTTTTGGAAGAGTTTTCAAAATAAATTAATGATTTAAAAGGATCCTTTATGAGTTATTTGTATGTTAATAATTATTATGAAATGTTTTAGTAAAATATTTAGACAGAAATATTGATTTCTTAGGTAATAAAATGTTTATTTTAAGCCTGAAGTTTAATTTTGAAAAATAAAAATCTTGTATAATTATTCATGAACTAACTAGTTTCTTTATTTAATTTTAGGTTTCCCTTATTGGGTTTTTTTCTCATCCCACATTTAAATTTATTTTCACAAGGTTTTAAGGATAATTATGGATAGGGATGAGCATAAGACGAAAATTGTGAAGATATGTCACGAAAATAAAACTTTTCATATCATCAATGTTTTATTTTTTGGAAAAAATGGATACTAAGTGGAAGTGTACAATTTATGATATAATATTTATTTATATAAGTGTGAGGGATTAGTTATATAAAAAACTAAAACTTTAAATATCCTTAAAATTAATTCTTAACTTAAAACTCAATATTATGTCATGTCTAAGGTTGGGTCCTTATATATATAGCATGTGATCCTCCCCTCTCATAGGTTCATAGTTTCCTTCTCAAAATCTACTGGTCAAAACTCTAGATTATCCTCCTCTAGAATTTACAAAATCCCATTCTTTCCAATGGAATATTTTTTCACAATATGGTATTAAAGTAAAATTGTATTCCTCCTTCAGTGATAATAAAAATAAAATGCATAAAAATATCTTTGATATAGCCTCTTATTTGATGCATGAAATCTGATGTAGAACCCCAAAGAATTAGTTTGAAATAACCCAGTTAGATTCTCTATGAAATTCCATCAAGTAAGTGAACATTCATGCCAAATATATTTCCAGAACAATTCGCTAAGTCCTATACTAACCATGAGGTTTGAGTGATTGTGTCATAGATGAGTGAACACATAACTATTTGAATGAATAGTAACCTAGAGAAGGTACGATTGATGAGGTACAATATTTGGTAGGTGGTAACACCAATATATTTTTAAATGAATGTTTAGTCACTTTGGTTTTTAATGTGAAACATATTCAATCCTGACAGTCAATAAAATTTCTTTTTTGTTCTTACTTCACAACGTTGTATAATTTTGAATTATTTTTGATCCTTTTACATGGTGGATCAAATTCCTTCTCACGGTATCTTAAAATACCATATGAAAAAATACTAATATGATAGGTTCACCATTTGTTTTATTGAATACTTCTTCATGGGGTCAGTTTACAAGTGATTGTGTGATACTTTATAGAGTGCGGTCACTTTGATACTTTGTGAATATTTATGCATGGACACTCATCTGTAGAAACTCTAGAATTATTAGATTTATTTATTTAAGAACAAAAACACAATTAATTTATTAAAATTAAACTCAACCACATGAAATAATTATCAAAACATTTTATGATTAAATTTATTTTTTTCAAAGAATTCCATTGATGGATAAAATAATTAAAACAAAAGAATTAATCTATTTTTTAGTTAAAAATCATATTATTAATTAAACAAAAAAATGTGATAATAACTCAATATGTACTCAAAATTTTGGTTTTAAATTTATTTAAACACAGTATTAAATGTATGAAAATACTAGCTTTTCCATTCCCCACACTTAAATCTTAGACTCCAAACAAGGGAATTTTAAAAGACTACCAAAGAAAAATTTAATTACCTAGATAATGTGAGTTCGGATTTTAACACAATATCCATATAGTAATTAATACTTATTAATCCTATTATTTTGATTTTATTTATTATATAAATTAATTAATTCTCATTTCTTTCATCACCTCACATACACTTATACCTACTATCCAGATTATTCCACTCAAAACTCATGTATGATTTTTAAGAAAAGTTTTTTTCATTCCAAGACAAAACATATGTAACCATAGGCTTGATTAATTTCATAATCACCACTTTATGATTTCAGTAATTATGCATACCTTCAGGGCTTAATCAGGGTTGTTCTGTGGCTGAAGGGTTGGTAGGATTTGAATCTAAGACAATTGAGAACAAATAAGGGGATTTGGATCTAAAATGAAGAACAAGGTATGATTTTAGGGTCCTCCAAGAATTTATTCATACCTCACATCCTCTTTCATAACTCAACTTCACTTATTTTAATCTTCCATGGAAAACCTACATATTTTTTCAATCTATCAGTAGCAAATATTCTTCTCCCTTTTACTCTAGCTGGTTTCACAAACATTTTTTACATGGGTTCTACTCTTTAACTTAGAAAGGGACTTAATAATTTATATGATATGTGTTGGAATTTTCATTACCCAATATAGAAAATATGTTTCCTTATTCTATATATATTCAATTCATTTTTCAATATTCATTTCCACCATCTCCTCTAAATAACACATGCCTGTATGTTATAACTCTTGAATCCTTTCAAAATTCTATCTCGCTTCTTGAATAGGCAACACCCTTAGGAATGTTAGTTTCATAATCAATTTATTTCCCATTTACTTATTTTTTATACCATATTTTTAGCTTTTTCAGATCTGAATATCTATTTATAATCATATTTTCGAGGGAATGAGAGGGAATTTTTTACTTCAAAATATCAGGGGACTTATATGCCCCTCCATGGATATAATTAATAATATTATTTCATTATTACCATCATGATTTTACACTAAAAATATAAGTACAAAAGTTTCAAAATATTCTTCATTAAATTCCAATAAATTATACTAAATAAGTTTTTTAGTTCCAAATCTCTTCCCCCCGCACTTGAGAAATATGATGATGTTTTGAGTTATGCATATTGAGGGTTTATTTTGATGTTATGAAAATATTTCTATTTGAACATGGTGCATTTAATAAGTGATGGAGACTAGTTAGGACACCAGATTTTAGTCCCCCCTTATCCAGTGCATAGACTTTGAGCTTATTGAAGGACCAATTGAGGTAGACCAATTTATAGGTTGGAGACCTAATAGAGGTGCATGCATCATGATGAATTGAGTTCATATTTTATTTAGTTTAATTTTGGAAGGTTTAAATTATTAAAGTGAATAAAATGAATCTATATAAAATTCAATACCACTGAGAATAGGATATTCTTTTTTCCTTTCATCTATAGACCATGTAAGTTTCCTACATGTATCTCAAGAAGTTGAGGTTCAGTAGGCTTATCTAGTTTATCATTGTAAGGTTGATATAGTAGAGGATGATGAGCATTGGAAGTTGGTGTTGTGTGATTTTTAGTGGAAGGATTTAGGGAAGTATGAGGGTAGTGTTTCATATATATAGATAAAGATCTAGTTGGAAGAGATTGAGATCAGTTTTAGTTTGTTCTAGGCCTCAGTGAGATATTGGGTCCCTTTGGTAATTAATCAGATATGGGGAGCTATGCGTTAGTGGTGGACACTGTGTTTGGGTGAGTGGGAGGAGGCAGATGTTTCATGGGTCGAATATCAGAAAGCATTTCGGGAAGAGTTCCTTCCATTGACCATGAAGGTAGTGAAGCGACATGAGATTATTTATATTTTTTAGGGGATTATATCAGTGAAGGAGTTAGGAATCAAATTTAAAGACCTTCTATTATTCTCCCCATTTCATTTTCTAGATGATGAGTCTCGCGTGAAATGTCTTGAGGAGGCACTACTTCGTTTTATCCACTATGCAGTTACTTCATTTACATTTCTAATGTATCTGGGGGTTCATAATAAGGTATAATAGATCAAGTGGATGTACTTTCAAGGAATTTTACTATGAGTGGAGAATCAATAGGGTTTCTCAAGGATTAGGATTGTCAGTGGTCGGTATCATCCACTACGACATTCAAGGTTTCGACTAGCAGGGAGTCAACCTCACCAAATTCCCTTCCATCCCTCTGGGCCCAGTTGTTTCCATTATTTTCCTAGTGATATTAGGATATTTTTTTTCTTTGGTTTTCATGTTAATATCCAAAATCAGTTCCTAATAGTTATTTGATCTCAATTTGGTGTGGTAGATAGATTCAATGTTAGCCTTAGTGGTAGTTTCTAGCGAGACCATTTTAGCAACATGGGCAGGAGGCTTATGTTCCACCAAGTGGATATGAAGTGATTAGAGGCTGACCTTGGGATGTTACTCAAGTTTAGTAACCTCTACTTGATCATGCTCATGTAGGTGGTCATTTGTAGATAGTTAGAGGAGCTAGGTATAGTCAGTTGCACACATTGGAGGTAAAAATTCTAGAGGGTCTATAAATATTTTGAGCTACACATAGTTTGTTGTTTACCCTTGTTTTTCCTTTTTGGATTTACTATTTTTCACTCCTTTATTACACCCACTATAGTCAATGATCCATGACTTTATTTAGAGAGGCTTCACATTCCCCTGGTGTTAACTATACTAGTTGGAGGATAATTCAACTTGATTGATGTGTTCTGAGGTTGTAGACTAATGATGGAGATATATATATATCCCATGGGGATATTTTCTTACTACATATGAATCCATACAATGTCATCTTAGGCACCAATTTTTGGTATTCAATACATTCTATTATTGATTGACTCCAGAGGAGTTTCATGTTCTTATATGTGGATGGCCAATAAGTAGTTTTCATTAGTGAGTGGGGTTGTTGGGTGGGAAGATTGAATGTGGTTCCCCTTATTTATTTTATGGATGATTTATCCTTGGAATTAGTGGAATCTTTGATACTGGGGGCCTGAAAGTTTTTACGGAGGTTCTATATGATTTCCTAAAGGAGGATGTGACGCTACCCCCTGGCATGATGTTGAGTTCAGGATATACTTTCAATATGGTTCTTCTTCTATTTTTATGGATCCTTATAGAATAATACCTTTTGAGATGTGGGAGTTTAAGAATCAGACAGACGATCTGATGTATAAGGGTTTTATCTATTCCATTGTTTCTCCATGGGGTGCTCTAATGTTGTTTTACAAGAAGGAGAATGATAGTATGAAGTTATGTATAGATTAACATAGGTCTAATTAGTTGAAATTAAAGAACCATTATGATCTTCCAAGGATATATGATCTTTCTGACCAGCTGATAGGGGTTATTTGGTTTTCTAAGGCCAATATGTGGTCTAGATATCACCAATTAAGGGTGAAGTATGGTGATATCTTAAAGACTGCCTTCAAATGTATGTATGGGAACTTCATGTTTTTAGTCACATTGTTCGATATCCCAAACACACCAACAGTGTTCTTAAGACTCATGAAATCCATGTTTCATGAATTCAGAAACCAGTTCATTTCCATTTTCATCAACTACATATTGATCTACTTGATGTTATAGGAGGACCATTTTGATCATATTAGAGTTATCTTGTAGGTTCTTCGACAACACAAAATCTATGCAAATTTATCCAAGTGAATGTTTTAGACATGAGAGGTTCATTTACTTGGGGATGTGTTGTCTTACTAGAGTGTAAAAATGGACCCATAAAAGGTCAGGGCAATTATTTCTTGGGAAGTACCAAAGAACGTGGTAGAGATTTATAGATTCCTTGGTCTCATGGGCTATTATTAGGGGTTTTTGATCAATTTCTCCCGATTTTAAGCCTCATTTATAGCATTTACTAAGATGGATCATGGTTTTGTGTCAACTTATTAGTTGCAAAAAGTGTTTGGTTACCTAAAGTGGAATTTTTTCAGTTCTCAAGTGCTTTAATTTTCTGAGGATGGTGTGATGTTTGTGTTGTTTTATGATTCTTCCCATGCAGTATTGAGATGATTGTTTATTCAATAGAGGGAATTGATATCTTATGGGTCTTGTAAGTTATTTACCCATGAGCGTAACTATTCCACCCTTGATATAGAGTTAGCATTTGTAGTGGTTGTGCTGAAGTTGTGGCAGAATTACCTCACTAGGGAGAACTTTGTAGTCTTTATAGATCACAAGATTTTAAGGTATATCTTTTCTCAACATGATCTAAATTTTTGGTGCTGAAGTTGTATAGAGTTTCATCAAGATTATGATTTTTAGATATTCTAAACCTTATGAAAAAGTAATGGTGTGGTTGATGCTTTGAGAATAAATTCATGGAAGGATATTATTTAGGAGTCCAGGGATGTTTAGAGAGTAATGGAAGAGTTGGAATCCTTGAACTTAAATTCAGGGGTGGTTTATAGTAAAGGTTGTTTGATGTAGATGGTGATAAAGTTTTCTCCAATGAAATAGGTTTAGTAGTAATAATGGTGAGAATCAGAGGTAGATGAGATGCGTGATCATGTTATCAATGGTGATGCTCTGGGAGTGGTTGAAGGATGGTCAGAATCGGATATTGTTTCATGAGAGGTTTTTCATTACTATAGTGATGTGGGAGGGAGTCCCTCATGAGATACATAGATCACCTTTGGAAATACACCCAAGAAGTATACAAGATATATCCTATCTAGAGGATGCATTTTTGGTGACCTGGGTTGAAATGGGCGGTGGAAGAGTTTATGGTGATGTGTTTGGTTTTCCAGTGGGAAAAGGTTTAGAATCATGTTGTCGGTGATTTTTTTTAGTATTTTGACATTTCTAAGTGGAAATTGGATGACATATCGATGGATTTAATCCTAGTGTTACACTAATATTCGGGAGTTTTTGATGTTTTTAGGTAAACATGGATCAATTGATGAAATCATCCCACTTATTAGTTATCAAGGGGTTGGGTGAAGTGGATTCTTTGGATAAGTGTTATGCAGACGAGGTGATGTGCTAACATGTATTTTTGAGGTCCATTGTCTCAAATTGGGACCCACATTTTACCTCATGAGTCTACAGGGGATTACAACATGATTTTGTTTCTTAGTTATTCCTCAACACTACTTCCCAACCTCAGAAATATAATAATATGGAACAAACCATCCATATTATAGAGGATGTGTTTTGGTTGTTCATCTTATACTTCAACCGATTGTGGGAACAATGATTTCCATTATTTGAGTTTCCTTATAATAACAATTATCAATCATCCATTGGCATGACCCCAATTGAGGATTTTTATAAGTGACTATGTCATTCTATTTTTTACTAGATAGAGGTTGGGGAGACAATAGTTCTGGTTCATGATGTGGTGCAATCATGAAAAAAAGGTTCATGTTTTTCAAGAGAGGATAGAAATAGTGCAGGATCGATAATAGACTTCTGCTGATCACAGGAGGAGCCCTTGGAGTTTGTGTTTAGGGACAACATTTTATGGAATGTTTCCCCTCAATGTGGGAAGTAGAGGTTTGGAAGGGGGAGTAACATTTATCATAGGTTTTTGGGCCCTTTGAGGTGTTGGGGTGAGTTGGTGAGGTGGTTTATCAATTGTAATTTTCACTGCAGTTAGAGAGGATCCATGATTTATTCCACCTCTCTCATCTTCTTCGATATCTTCATGATGAATCCCATGTAACCGAATGAGGATATTTTTATATTAATAATGATAAAATGTTTATGGAGTGGCCAATGGAGGTTTAGGATCATTAGGAGAAAGTGCTACGAGTAAAAACCATCCCATTGGTTCATGTGTTTGGAGGAAAAATGGCCAAGAACAGAGTACATGGGAACACAACGTGCATATGTGTGACCAGTACCTGGAGCTATTATTAATTATTACTTATTCTATTTTACATGTCATGTGGTGTTTAATTGTTATTGTATTATGATATTTTTTATCTTCTTGATGTATGATGTTTGATAAAGATCTAATATATGAAAAGGGGAGGACCGTATTATAAATCGAGATGAATTATACTATGATTGGATTAAACCTATTCATTAGAGTTAGTTCCACTTAGAGTGGATAACATCATGACAAGGATAATGGAATTCCCTTATTCATTTTTTGGGGTGGTGATATTTTTTGGTTGTATTAGTTGTTTGTTTAGATAGTGTGGAAGTCGATTTAGATTTATGGTGGTGTGGTTGTGTGAAAGGAGGTGGCATGTAGATGTGTAATGTGTTTTGTGGGTGTTATAGATTGCATGTTTGGATGGTGGTAACATTGAGAGGTAATGAGATCCTTAAGAGGTGTCTCATGGGGTAGTTTTTCGATCCCCTTTCCTTCTAAATACATTTTTGGATTCTTGAAGAAGATAATATTTGGATATGTATATGATGTAATGACTCATGCCATCCCTTACCAATACTTTGTTAGTTATGGGTGTTGGAGGTGTTTTAGATGAGGCTTGAGGAGGTTTCATAATGATTGGATGTGCAACCGATCTATAGTGGGAAATTCATGTTATGAAAATTCTACACAATAAGAATTGGGGGTTCATGACATGCGAATCCATCTAGTTTCATGGATTGTATATGAATTAGGGGAAACCCATGAAATGGATTCAAATCATAAAAGTAATTCAAGATGTGTAATTAAATAAAGTCCAAGGTGATATGAATTTTAGTAGAAGTTTTAATTTTTGGGAAACCCATAGATTTCACATAGTAAATGGGTTACATGATGTTAAAGTGTCAAATTTTAGGTTTTAAATAAGTCTTTTCTCCAAACCCCTCCTCATTTATCCATGAATTCTCTCTCTCATCCTGGTAAAACCCTAGACACCCAAGGAGATCTTATATCCCTCTTCCTCCTAATTTGTTCCACTGGTTTCGGTGGATACCTACTGACAACCTATGGTGGGTATTCCTCTATTTCTAATTGGTTTACTTCCTTTATTCATCAAATATTCACCGTGGTGGTGCGGTTTTAGGTTTGGGTTGTGAGTTAGGTTGCGTTTTTTATAACCCCTTATGCGTTTCAGGTTAATCTGTGGATTTTGCATGCAGTTTTGGTTTGTGGGAATTTATTTTTCTCCCTTCAGTGCACAACGAGTTGACAAAGATTATTTGAGGTAGGGAATCCCCAGTTTCTCACTTTTGTGTATCATGTGGGAGGGTATACTCTTTTTTATATACGGGGGATGGTTGACGCTGTCCTAATCAAGATAAATTGATCGGTTAATTAAAATTTAAGGGGGAAGGGGGAATGATTCTCATCATTTTACAACTTTGATATTATTGTAATGTTGTGTTTTTTATGTGATGAATTCACTATTGAAAACCATGGATGTTGGGAGACTTTTTCACTATAGTTTTTTTATATGGAATCCTTGGTGTATGTTGTTGCGATATCAACCCAAAATAAAAATTAGATAACCTTGTCAAATGAAATGGTTGCCCCTAGATTTATGGATTGTGTGATAACACCCCTAAAATACAGTGAAATGTGATAAAATACACTTTTTTAAATCAATAAAATGGTATTTTATGTGTTTGTATGTGTGGTTGTGATTTTTTGGCAGTGATGTGGGGTTTAGATATGGTGTGGGGTGATGTATGGTTTATTTGGACTTGCTTTTGGGGAGGTGAGGCGATGGTTCGTTTGACTGTTCTTTTGGGGCAGTGAGGTGGTGATTTGTTTGCCCTTACTTTTATGGCGTGAGGTTAATGCTTCCTTTGGATATGATTTTGGGGTATTGAGGTGATGGTTTGTTTAGGAATGCTTTTGGGGTGGAAAGTAAACGGTTTGTTTGGCCATGATTTTGGGGTGGAGAGGTGATTGTTTGATTGGCTGTGCTTTTAGGGTGTCTAGATGATGGTTTTTTTTCCACGCTTTTGGGGTAGATGGGGGATAGTTTGTTTAGATGTGATTTTAGGGTGGAGAGGTGATGGGTTATTTGTCCCTACTTTTGGGGTGATGAGGTAGTTGTTTGTTTAGCTATGATTCTGGGGCGGTGAGGCAATGGTATGATGGGTATGAAGAACTACTTTTGAGGTGTGGTTTCATTATGCTAGAAGCCTAGGTAGTGATGGAATAAATGGTTAAAAATGTTTGAAATGGATTGGGATGGTTTGGTTAGTGGTATGGAAATTATTAATGAACAAATAAAGGATGGGATGTGTGGTTAAATGTGGTTGATTACTAATAATGAAATGAATGAACTACATCATGGGTTTGGATGAAAATGCGAAATATGGATTGTGGCTTGTGTGGTGTTATTCATTTAAAGGTGGTAGAGAAAGTTTTTATATTGTGTGTTTGTTAGTGTTTTTTTGTGAACCCATATGTTGGGCTTGTGTGTGGCTATTTTTATATATATTTTTTCCTTCTGATCTTTATACGCACCCCACCTACATTGAATACTATATGACGAAAACCATATTTTCATACAGAGGGTGTATTTCCCACAACCTGTTGATAATGAAGGATGCACGACTACCTACTTTTTCCTTCTATTTATTCTTTTAAAGTAGATATACATAGTTTGTGATAGTCGGTGGTCTGTTAGTGCACTAGGAGACGGACCAGGTGTTTTCCAATGAGATGTGATATGACCATTCTATGGGGTGGTGTCCCTAGGGTTTTCAAGTGAGATGTTATATAATTGTGTTGTGGGGTTGATTATGGAGGGTTTCGTGCATGTTAGGAGGAGAAAATGAGGTTTATTTATTTCATTTTCATGAAACCCTATTACTCTAGTTATGGTTATGATGTGATGACCCAGTTGTTTGTGGGAATGATATGATGTGACCGTGTTATGGGTAGTGGTATATGTTATTCAAAAGATTTGGAAGTTCCAAGACGTATGAAGTTGGGGTGTTAGAGTGGAAAACAGGTGTGAAAGTGCTGAGGGGTAACCTTTAATGATATTCTTCTTATTGTGTTATTATACTTGGCTTGTGTTATTTGGAAACAATTCCTTATTGAGGCTGGGATGGATAGTTGACTTGTTTAGGTGTTGTTGGTTTTAATGTTTTCTCATGGGTTCATTAGTATTTTTCTTTCACATGGGTATGAGAGACTTTGGTTTTCATATTGAGTAAACTTATATGTTAACCTTATTTGTATAAACTAATTTTCAGGTTTCTATGAGGATTATGTGGATCATGTTGGACAATACCCTCTCAGACTTTTTGGGATAGTTGTTGCATCATTAATTTACCTTTTCTTTTGGGTATTTACATCTATAAACTTTAATCTCTACCTATATTATTTAAACATGCATCTTGATATGATTTTTTTTATTAACTCATGGAGTTTATTGTGGATGATTCATCTTATCTACCGATCTTATATTATTATAGATGTTAATAAATCCCATTTCATTATATGTTTATACCTTTAGTGATATTCTCTAACCTTAGGCCTACATGAGGTAGGACTTAGGGATTATTATCTATCTCTCCTCATTGCAGTATCTTTCGTGGGAGGGGATTGTGACATTAAAACACTTTAGTACTTTTCCACTATGTTCATGGGAATGGGGAGTGAACCCAATCCACTATGGAACCTTGTTCACTATGTGATGACGGTCTTGGGAGTAAACATTGACTTATTATTATGATGGAATTCTTTATGTTGATGACACATGTTTAGGATTTAATGATCTTATGATATAATTTCCTTATACCATGTTTCTATGCTTATCCCACACTTTATGTTATATTACATGTTCATTATTTAAGATCACATGTCCCTCCATCATGATTTATAGAAAACTCTTATTATCCCATGTTCCTTTAATAAGAAATTTATATTCTACTCATGTTTATCATATTCTTATGATCTAACCCTAAATGACATATTTTATATTATTTAGTGTTTAATATCACCCCTTTCTCATGTTTTCCTTCCCCAGATTATGAATATATGTATAACATATGATAAAGTTATAAAAATGGGTATAAAAGAGTTCAATTATAGAGAATGTTTCTAAATTTTGTAAAATATATTTTCTATGCTACTAGACCTCAAATACAAGAAATAAAAATCTTCATTTCTAATGTTTAAATTATGGTAGTGGTGTAAAAAAATATGTCTAACTCAGGTCATCATAGTTGGTATGAGTGGATTGTTTAGTTATTTTTTTGGATTATTTTAGTTGTTTATGGATTAGGATTAGATTAAATTATTCAAAACCAAAGGGGTACATCTAAGTAAAAGATAACATCGTGACATTTTGGAAATGTTTTGAGAATGTGGTTTTCCTAGAAATAACATCCCAATATAGATACTTCAAGTGGATTCAGGCTCTGGTACATATGTATCTTGGAGTAATAACCCTAAAACGGGCATGTTTGGTATTATCTTTCTTCTTTTTTATTTTTTTTATAATCCCCATTTTTAAGGGTTGAATGGGAACCCTTACATGACCCATAGTCCCAAGGCACATGGCCCATACACAACCTAGTATATTAAAATAAAGGATAAATACCTAAAAAACATGAAATCACCCCTCCCAAACATCTACATCTTGAAGGCTCCTAGATCTGCACCTCACATGGATAATCGAAAAGCATTGACCCGTGCATAGATTCATGATGCATGGTCCCAATGGCAGTTTCCATACGCTCTGATTCTTCTAATCTGGTTAGATCTGTGCTACTAGTTGCTTTTTTTGCTCTGAATCCTCATATAGGCTTGCTCCTCTATATTCTGCCCATGCTTATTGGTCTTTTATATAGACTGAAGGCCAATGGTGGCACGACAAATATTCTTAAATTCATTCTTGGTTTTATACTCTAGGTATGTATGCTTTGGTTAATCACATTCTTTTTACAATCCATTATAAATTATTAATTATGTTAATAAATTAGCTTAAGGAGTATGAGGGAACCCATCCTATATAAACTTAGATTGAACCTAGAGTGATTTAGGTTGATCTAAAATCTAATGTGATGATTTTAAAGACTGGTAAATTTTGAGATTTTTATTTTATAAGATCATTTATGATAATTTTTTTATAATGTTGATTTTTCATCACATAGAAATGGCTTCAACCAGAAGGAACTAATTTAACAATGGGTTTGAGGGAAAATTTGATGCTTAACTCAATGAACAACCCATCAAAATGTGTGTCTAAATGAGAAAAATGTGATTATTCCAAACCACCTATCAGGGAATGTGATTAAAAACATATACATAGTTTGAATCCCAAACAAAACCAAAGAAGTGAAAAATGGAGTCTCATGGAAGTTGGGGTGAAAAACATGATAAAAGATAAAATGATCAATTTCCTTCATATAAAAAATATAGGAAGATAAACCTAGGGGAATGTCTCAAGAAAACTAGAATATGTTTTATATGTTGTAAATGAGGGAATTGAGTAAAAATATGCTAAGGGAAAAAAGAAGATTTTGATTAACGCGATCGGTAAAAATAATGTTCTCCCTATGGATCCACTAGTAATTCAATTTTTTAGTTGTGAGGAATTTGGGAACTAGGAAAACCAGTGCACTAATCCAAGGGATTAAGATGAAAATTAATGCCAATAACATCTTAAACTAAGGGAACCGGGAAAGGCTTATGTAATGACTACTATTGAAGTATAATGTGATTTTTCACTATATATTTACATATCATTTATTTCATGTTTGTTTTCACATATAAGATATTAAATTATAAATAAAAACATTTGGTGGAATAATTATTATAACCATTTTATAAGAATATTCTTCAAGGTTTTTAGAAAGTCACTTCTTATGAATATATCTCTCCTTTACTAACAAGGATTCTATTAGGAACAAACTAGATCTTTTTATAAATGGATCATGTGAAATTGTATAAAGGGAAATATCACCTCATATACTAAATAAACTAATGATAAACTTCCAGTGTATGGTTAATTGGGTTCTCACTATGTTAATTACTCCCATCGTATGAGTTTAAAAATTGCGAGGACATGATTTATTTAAGGGGGCGACTGTAACAAAAAAATCCCACTATGTATTTTCCATAAATAAATATCAAGTTAATAGCTTTTTTTAAATGTGACACAAAACTAAAATTAAATTTTTATATATTAAAATAAAATTTAACCATTATATTAATAGGTATAAAAGAAAGAAACCATATAATTAAATCTAGGAAGGAAAGAAATGGCATCAAGTAACAGATGTTTTCCATATGAAGTTCATTTATCCAATATTAGGAAGGAGGTAGATTCATATGGTTTTAACTACACCAATACTGAGCTGAACTCAAATAATTATGGTTTGAGTGAAATCATATATGAGAAAAATCCAAACTCTTCGAAATTTCCTTGAGATCTATGCTAGCATAATCACCACCCTTGACTACCACCAGAAAGTACCTTATGATTAGATCTTAAATAAAGATCTTAAGGGGACATAGAAAAATAAATTATTATGATTGAAAAATATCATTATTAATTTAATAATTTAATTATCACATATATTTTACATATTTCATATTTCAACTCTAAAATAAAAATAAAGATTATTTCATTTACAAAAATAGTTTCCTTTATAATTCATATTTAAAAATTAAATTTATAAATTTTATCATCTTAATTAGCTAAAATTTATTTCATTTTCCTATCTATAATTTCAAAATTATCTTATTATTAATTTATTATATTTTTCTAAAGTAATTTATTTTTAGATGAATTGTAAAAAATACAATTTTTAATAAAATCACAATGATTATGACTATATCAAGAAGTATGTATAACTTAAAAACTTATAAAACATTTTCATCATCCAAGATGTATTTATAGAGAAAATATATAAATTTTAAAAAAAATTATGAATTTAGAAAACCAATGTATGAAAACATATTTATTATTTTTTAATAAAAATTATTTTTGGTCTTTTCTTTTAATGAAATATTTTTTTGGTAAAACTTAATTTTGGCTTGATTCGAAAGACACAAAACATTTATTTTTTTATAATAAACTAATTTATATCTTGAGAATTAAACAAATTATCAATTTTATAATAAACATAATTTTAACCTTAAAAACACACATTTTCTAAAATTGGGTTTTTATGCATTATGAGCTATAATACTAATATTAATTTCTATAAGTCTTAGAAATTTTATTTTATAAAATTATTTTTATTTTTGAAATCATCATGTTCAAATTAGGAAATAATTCAAATTTAAATTTTGGCCATTAATTAGACACGTCTTTGTTGAATATTTTGTTTATAATAAATAAATAATTTCCCCACATTGATCATGATTTGAATATTTAATGGAAATTTATGTTTTTATTTTGAAATGGAAAATTCTATGAAAATTATGTTCCCCATTTTTTATTTTTCCTTATTAATTTTATCATAACATTTTCTGTATACTGAAATATAATTTGAAAATTTATGGTTTTATTAATCACTAATATGTATATAGTTTTCATTAAGAACCTGAAAGATATATCTTACATTTGAAGGGATGAAAATGTAAATTAATGCGTAGATGGGAGGGATTCAACATATTGGACCTTAATTATCTATTTGGGAATAAAGTTTTTATCAATATATAGAATGGGTTGAAATTTTTCTAGTTTTTAAAGGATTAAATTAAATGAATTTCCTTAAACTGGAGTAAAATATAGTTCATTTTTGAACTCATTTGAAAAGGTCTCCTAATATAGATTAAATTTTGGAGGTATAATTTCACATGTCCACTTATTAAAATTTCATAACCTATCCCTAAAAATATCTATTTAAATGAGATTTTAACTATTTGAGAGGGTTGGATTGATATTTCAGAAGACGTTTCATAATGGTTGGTTTCTAGAAACATCCCCAACCACTTATAAGGAGTAAGACCTTGTGCAAATATCACTTCCAAGAAAGTGCTCCTATCTGACTTCTACTATGTGTTTATTTTATTTTGTGCTTGAAAGTTATCTTTTTATTTAATAAATATTATTAATTATTCTCTATTATTATTTTTATTTTACTTTATGGTGTTGGAATATAAGTGTAGAAAATAGATTTGGTACATACCTTTCAATCCATTGGTTATGAAAATTATCTCCACGATGACAACTCCACCCATAGAAGAGTAGTTTTTATTCATAGTCAATGTAATACAACTCTATTTTTTTAATCCATGATAAAACTATAATTCATAAATTTCGATCAATTAATTGAGCTTTAATTTTATGGAACTTGATCAATTTTCACTTGATCATGAGGTCAGACATGTTTGAATCATGAGATAAAAAATTTAATCAAAAATTCTAATAAACTTGGGATATAATTATAGGGTTTAATTATAGTACCCAAACTCAAATAATTCTCATTTATAGGTAGTATATGATTCCATAAGTTTCTATTTACCCTATATTGTCTTTGGGATCACAATCAAAGTAGGGGACTATGATTTGAATTCGTGAAGTTATCTTAGGGTTCATTTATTAAAATATTTATGGTCGTGTTAATTTCCATAAAGTTCATGGGTCAACAATATTAGGGGATTATAATTTAATAGATTTTAATCACATGGGATATTGATGAATCAATGGTGAAGGGGTGTATTAAATCAACTATGTATTCTCATATCTATTTTTTAAATATAATTGTGGCATTGAGTACTTTTTTGGTTTTAATTTTTTTTTAAAATCACTCAAAATACCCACAAAAACGTTTTTCATAATTTTCACTACATTTCATTTCTTATTTTTACCTTTTAGGGTCTGTTTAATTCACTTAATTCTTAATATAATGACCTATGTCATCCGATCCATATCAATTTGTAAAAAAATTGCAAATATTTTGAGAGCATTTACAACATTGCTTATCAAATTGGAATTATTTCAAGGGAGGAATTTTTTTTATTCAACCACTTTTAAGTAATTTCTTTCCTTTTATTTTTTATTTTGTTCCTTTTTCTTCTCCTCCCTGTTTATTTTTCATCTTCCTTCCCCGCCTCTTCTTTTTTGTACCATCAATTGAAACTTTATTTGATGATATTATGGTCCATTTATTTTAAAATCATTATATCTATTTAATTGATGACATAATCCAACCTTGATGTTCATTTTGAAGTAGATCCTAAGGTTGAATAAATCTTTAAGATTCAAATTCGAAAATCTCAAAATTCAGAAAGTGTCAAAATTCCCTCATTTCATTGTTTCCAACATTATGATAGTATCTATCATGGTAGATCATCTCAAAAAAATATGATTTTTAAAAAAATATATGAAAACAACAATGAACTTGAAAGAACCATTACAGAGTTATCTATACCAAATTTCAATTATCTTCTAACTCACAATTCATATCCAACTCTTTAATTAAACATTGAGATAAAATCTAAGTTAATTCACCTTCTCCCAAAATTTATAGAATTTCCGTTGAGGATCCAACTAAAAATATAAAATAATTCTATATTTTTTTCTCAACCTATAAACCATGGAATGTATCTGAAGACAAAATAAAATTAAGGGCTTTCTTTTTATCACTTGATAGAAGTAAAAAAGATTGTATGTATTATCCATAATTGAAGATGTTACATCTTGGAATAATTTGAAATGTATTTTATTACAAAGACTCTTCCCAACAACATGGACGACATAAATTCAAAATTATATCTCTATAATCAAGTAAGTATAAGGAAATTCAATTTATGAGTATTAGGAATGGTTTAGTAAGTTATGTGCAAGATGACCACATCACCAAATCAGTGATAAAATACTCATCCAATACATCTATAAAGGTCTCACTCTTATGGAGAGGATCATGGTGGATTAAATAGTAATAGGAGATTCGGTTTTCAAAACCTTTATGGATACTCAAGCATTGATTGACAACATGGTACAAAACTCCCAAAAATTTAGTGATCGAGGGATAATGAATATAAGGGGAGTGCATCCGATAACCCTCCCTTCTCTTGAAAATAATTTAATTGATACTAAGTTGGATGAAATAACCATTATAGTGAGATAAATATCCCTGGATGAAAATCCTTTCCACCCACTTTAGTGAATATTTGGTGGCATTTGTACAGAATCATACCATACAACATATTTTTTTCCACAACCACAGGAGGTAGAGGATTGTGTAGAAGTATTCTGAGGGATACCATTTTGATGAAAAAAAATCACCCCTACAAAATAAATATTAATCTATATAACCAATATAAAATAGAGGATAGAAATATCACACAAATATGAGGTATGTCTCTAGACAACAACAAATGGATCCTTTTCAACATAACATGCAGAAACCTCCACCCTACCAATAGGGTCTTCAACAAACCCAAAAGACATATGAATCCCAAGTATCAAAAGGTAAATAAAAAGGTAATCCCATACCAAGGGTATATTCTTACACTGATGACGTTTTGAAATAAATTATTCTTAATCAGTAGAATTAGTTCAAGAGTCAAGGTCTAAAATTAAGGGATCTATAGATGAAAATAAGCTATATAGAACCACCATTTATGAAATGGTAAATATTAAATCTATAAACATGACCTCCCAAAACACTAAAAAAAATAAGGGGAATGTTAGTGATATCACATTGATAAATGAGAGGAAAATAGGTGATCCAAGTGTTCCTGGAAGTACACCAAGATTCACCCAAACTGAGGAGATTCCACTATCACCTCTAGTCACTGAGCAACCAATGGAGAAATACAAAGGTAAGAATATAATTTATGATATTCATCATAAACCACTTTCATTTATAAATAGATTTTTATAAACCAAAACATGGATAAATAGGTGATGTAGAAGGGGGTTTTGGACATATTCAAGCATGTTGAGATAAACATCCCCCTTATTGAGTCTATTAAAAAATTTTAAGTAATACTAAATTATTAAAATATGTTTTTACCAACCAAAGAGGGCTTAGGGGAAGTGATAGTATCAATATTTGAAGGAATGTTTTATCACTCATTACAACAACTCAAGAAATTCCAAAAACATTCAATGATCTTGGGACATTCACCATCCCATGTACTATAGGGGACTTACACTTTTTTGATGATTTATATGATTCGAAGGATTCTATAAATTTAAATACTCAGTCTATCTTCTCTTCATTATAGGTTGGTGAGTTTAAGATGAAGAGAGTTTTGGTTCAATTATAAAATAGATGTACAATATATCCAGTAGGAGTCCTTGTGGATATACTTGTTCTGGTAAGATACAAGATCATTCTGATTATTTTTTACATGCTTAACATAGAGGAAGATTAGGTAAATTATTATACCCCCATCATCTTAGGTATTCCCTTCCTCAAAATTTTGAAAATTATTATAAATTTAAATGAGGGAACACTTTCTATGGATATTGGAGATTAATTTGTGAGATTTAATGTTATAGACTTCTTGAAGTACCCATCATAGAATCATTATAATTTTTTATCTCCCATTCTGAACCATAAAGTAAAAAAACCTTGGATTTTGATTGTCCTATGCTTAGAGATATTATGAATATTAGTTCAAGTTTTATATATAAGTGAATTTACACACCTATTTAAAATGAACACACTAATCTTGGATTTTATTTTTATGTGGATTCATATTTCAATTCAGAGCATGTTTTTTTATGATTTTGAAATGGATTTTGGGAAAGATTATTGATTTAATGCATTATTCTATGATTTGGTGTTGTATATTCTGATATTTATGTTCATTGTGTACATATTATAGTTCCTTTGAAATATCCATCCATAAATCACCCCCACATTATAACTCTAGACATTTCCTTCTAATATAAAGTACCCATACCAATTGAGAGTTGAGATATTACCTATTATAATTTCCAAAAATATCCCCTTTTAATATAAATAAAAACTTTTAAATTTTTTATGGGAGATTATTGGAGAAACCGAATAGACCTTAGAAGACATATTGGGCATCATCCCCTAAATTTTCATGCATAAGATTATTTTGGAATATGGGAATAAACTGGTAACAAATCCAAAAAATTGACCCAACTCTTTTGGAAGTTGTTAAAAAATAATTTGAAAATTTTCTCAAGGCATCTATCATTTATCCCATTTTAGATTCCTAGTGCGTTGGTCCTATTAAATAAATGGATAATAAAAGTGGTGTTACTATTGTTAGAAATGAGAGAGAGTAGTTAGTTCTAATGATGGTGAAAAATAGTTGGCACGTGTGTATATATTATAGGAAACTAAATCAATCCACTCACATTGACCATTTCCCTCTCACATTAATTGATAAAATTCTTGAGGGATTTTCTAGAAGAACACATTATTATTTATAGGATGTATTTTCTAGTTATTTTTATGTTCTTATTACTCTATAGGATCAAGAGAAGATGACAGTCACTTTCCCATCTGGTACATTTTCCTATCTATGATGCCATTTGGACTTTTAAACATCGTAGACACCTTCCAAAGATGCATGGTCAGTTT
This sequence comes from Viscum album, assembly GCA_963277665.1. Classification (NCBI taxonomy): domain Eukaryota; kingdom Viridiplantae; phylum Streptophyta; class Magnoliopsida; order Santalales; family Viscaceae; genus Viscum; species Viscum album. The sequence goes on from OY728131.1 coordinate 140,306,978, forward strand.
TCTTATTTTCTCAAGACTTGGATGGAGGTATTTATGGATTATTTTGATATGTATGGTTATTTATTTGATAAATATATTTTTAGTTTGGGAAAGGTGTTAAATAATTTTATTGAGAAGAATCTAGTTTTGAACATTGAGAAATGTCCTTTCATGGTAGATAATGGAATTTTATTAATTAATGTAGTTTCAAAACATAGAGTAATGGTTGACATATCTAAGGTTGATATTATTTCATCCTTTCCATATCTTTTATGTGTGTGTTATGTTTTATCTTTCCTAAGGTATTAAAGATTTTTTCAATGCTTCATTATATATTTTAGTATGATTGATATTACCTTATCATGGTTACTTCAAAAGGATTCTAATTTTTTTAGATGATTCATATAGGGTTTCCTTTTATGATTTGAAGAAAATTATCACCAAAACTTTGATCATATATCCCGAATAGTGATAGATACCATTTGAGTTTATGTGAGATTCTTTAAACATCATAGTTGGGGAAGTCTTATCTCAAATGCTGGAAGGGAGATCCTACATGATTACTTATACACCATGTAATTTGGATTGATCCCAATAAAATTACACCACAATAAAAAGTGAGGTTTTTACATAATATTTACTTTAGATAAATTCTATTCTTACTTATCGAGATCTAAAGTGGTTATTTTCTCTCATCATGAATCTTTTAGGTACCTCTTAAATAATATAGATGTGGAGTTGTGACTTATTAATTGCAAGCTCCTTATTTAATAGTTTTACATCGAGATCAAGGATTAGAAGGGGCCAGAGAACTTGGTCGCTGACTACACGAGTAGGATCATTCACATGTTAGAGCATGATACCTCAAACCAGCTAAAACATTAGGACACTTTCCCCAATGAGCATCTTTATGCCATGTTAGGTACAAATCCTTGGTATGTTTATTTAGTGAATTACATGGAGTCCATTAAAATTTATGAAAACCTAAAGAAACAAAAAATTAAAAAATTGAAGAGTGAATCTAGGTTTTATGTGAGGGATATTCCTTGCCATAAACACATTTATAGTAACCAAGTCATTAGAAGATGTGTTTCTAACCATGATTTTGATTTTGTTTTTCATTTTTTGTCATACACTTGTTCATGGTGGAATATTTAGAACCCAAAGGATAGATAGTAAATTATTAGACTCGAGATTATATTAGATTACCTTCTTCCATGATGCCAATTTTTTTTTAAGTCATGCTCACATTGTCAATACACTGGAAAAATTTCTAAGAGACATAAGATACCCCAATAAAATAAACTATTCTGTGAGTTTTTTTATGTATGGGGAATCAATTTTTATTGGTTCATTTCCAAGATCATTTGGGTTCCTATAAAATCTTGTCAATACTGATTATATTATAATATGGGTGGAGAAAAAGGCTATTAGGGCTAATAATTCTCATGTAATAGTGGATTTTTTCTAGGCTCAAATTTTATATTGGTTTAGAGTATAAAAGACTATCAACAGTGACCAAGGGTCACACATTTTCAATTGAAATTTGTATTCTCACCATTTTAAGTATGGGGTTAAACCCAAAACTTCAACACCACACTACCCCTAAAAAAATGGTTAGGCTGAAGTTTCTAATCATGAGTTGAAGAAGATATTATAAAAAATTATGCATCTAAATATGAAGGATTGGATCAAGCACTTGGATGATTGAATATGGGATTATATGATGATATTCAAAACTATGATTTGTTTTTCCCCTACCATATAATGTTTTGGAAATAATTTCATCTTTTCATGTAGGTCGGTCATTAGGAATATTGGGCTATAAAGAAATGAATGATGGATTTAGATCAAGATGGAGATTAATGAAAGCTAAAAATTCAAGATATTTAGGAGAATCAATTATTCTCATATGAGTACTCATGGATCTACAAATAAAGTTAAAAACTATATTAGGGTATAATAATCTTAAAAATGGAGTTTCATGAAGGTTATAGAGTCATTCTGTAACACCCCGAGCTTCCACGATACGCTTCTCATTCAATAATGCAATAGCTTACATTGTACGCAACTTCGAGTTCTAAAACACCGCGACTAATCAAAGTAGCCGTTATGAATAGTAATAACCACTTTTTAAAATTATATAAATTTTATATTTCAAAATGGACTTCATTTTTGGATTCGGAATATCGAAATTAGCCTATGTTGAATTTTTGGTATTTTTCTGAGAACTTCTAATTTTTTATGAATAGTGAAAAATACTTTAAAACAACTTTTTTAATAAAAATAATTTATTGTGATAAATTATACTATTTAGTGGTTTTAAGGTATAATTAGAATATAATTTTACCATTTTATCCAATGGTGGTCATTAGAATTAATTTAACATTGAAATTGGACATAAACAATTGCCAATCTTTTGATATAAATTGTTTCTTAAAAACACGCTATTTGTCGTAACAGCGGGAATTAATTATAAAATTAATTAATGAAACTTATATGTTTGGAATTTTGTAAATTAGACATCATTTTTGAATTCGGAATATCAATTATAGCTTAGGGTGAAATTTTGGCATTGTTCTGAAAAACTTCAATTTTTGATGAATAGTGAAACCACTAAGTGGTAGTTAAATAACTGATTTTTCGTTTAAATGAAATATTACCACTTATGTGATTTGATTTTCAAAAATCCGACATACATGGTTTTCATTAATAAGTAAAATGTGGTTCAATGAGATTAAAATAATTTTTTGGTGAATAGTAACTTTTAAGTTCTTAATCGCGATTAGAGGTAATTAGTGTAGTTTAAGGTACAAATAATGTTTTAATAATATGAGATGAGCATGACACTTGTCCTACTCCTATTGGATGAGTCATGGGCGACCAAGACAACCCATGGGTCAACTTGGGGACCCCATGGAGCCACTTTAGTTGGAAAATGACATTAATATATATTTATTTAATGTTAAAATTAAATTGACACAAACATGAGTTGTTTTACTAAAACAGTTTTTAAGTAGGGTTACACAAGTCCAAATTTTGATTATAAATATTAATTAGAAAGCTAAAAAGATTTCCTACATCTTAGTATTTTTTTTATAATTTTTAGACATTAAATAAATTAAATTATTTATGACATCATGATGATGCAGCGATGACCTCATTATTTAACGATTTAAATAAAATGGGAAGATAATGCAAAATCCGAGGCTTACACTTGTCCAAAGCCTATTGGATGAGGATATTTAGAAACCTTATCACCTTATACTAGAATTACATAAGTGTGGGACCTTTAGAATCCGAAAATCATTGTGAAATAATGTAACATTTCAATCTTTCCAAAAGTGCCCCTCCTCTCCTCTTATAAAAGGCCCCCACCTCTACCACCTCATATACACTTTCAAGCCATTTGGCTCGGCCAACCTCTGCCCAAATACTCTCCCAACTTCCCCCTCTTACTCCTAGAAGCCTCACTTTGGGCAGAACTCTTCTCAAGGAAGCCTTTGGCTCAAATCAAAAAGAGTTACCCGATTTTGAGGAGGTTAAAGAACGGTTGAGTCAGGACAAGACGCAAGGTAATGGAATTTCTTAACCCAATTTTCATTATTTGGGTTAATCTCCTACTTTAAAATTATTTCATGATATTATTATGTCCTATATTGTATTTTTAAATTATTTATGTGTACTTATAGTGAATACACATTATAGATGTAATTTATTTAAAAAAATGATCTTTTTAAGGACTTCGTCTCAATCCCCTTTCATTGAGGCATATTTGGTTTTATACACAACTTTCTTTTATACGGTGTATAAACACCTTTAACTTTTACGTTTATTCAAAAGGAATCTTTTTTATACGAAGCGTTTTTCTAAACGACAAAAGGGAATGTTTTTCTTTCCGTACTTATGCGGCGACAACGACTTCTCCGCTGTCGTGACCATTATTTGAGTTTCGGCTTCCTCTACAAGCCATCATTTTTTAATGAAAAATAAATACAAAGTTTTAACTTTCTTTTATTTTGGTATTGAAAATGGTTTTGAAAGTGTTTTTATTATATCAATGTGTTTTATTGATATCTTGTGATTGAAATGTGGAAATGTAATGTTTCCTTTATGCATGTTTTATGTGATACGATTATGTTATGGTTTATGATATGTTTAAACCTATTCATATGAGGAATGTATTGGACTTAATAAGTGACGGGTGGAGCCCGCTATAGCTCCTCGATGCATCGGTAGGTCTCATGAGACAACTAGACGTGGAATTGGCTGATGCCCTTTCCCAATTTGATTTATGGTTTTGGCCGAGGCCTTAATAATTTTAGACGTCTTGGCCGAGGCCTTGACAAAATGTTTCAGAATGTCCGGCATTATACATTCCCTCATTATGAAAGTGGTTATTGATATTGCATGTGATTATTCGACTAGTATAATATCCATGTGAGTAAGTAAATGGCATTATCTCAATTTACTTTTGCCATATTATGTTGAAGTTCAAGTTTATAAAGCTTTTGTTTTAGTTATACATTGCCTTAAATGTTAATGTTTATTTATGAAAGCTTCCGCTATATTGTTAACCTTACTGAGCATCTGAGCTCACCCCTTTCAATGTTTTAATATTTTCCAGGATGTGAAGAAGTATTTTATGAATGACCTGCAGGGATAGTCTGAAGAGGATAGAAGTGTGGACTATGGAGACTATGTTATTGTAGTTTTTCACTTTATGATGTAATGTAACATTTACGAATGTATCTAGTGTTTCCAAGGCTACTAAACTAATCGGTTTTCCGAGACTTAATCTTTTGTGATCATGCCAATGTTACGAAGTAATGCACCGACTCTGGGAAGCTGGGGTCGGGGCGTTACAGTTGGTATCAGAGGCAGTTTAGTACTAACCTTGGAAGATAGATTTAGATAAACTCTGATTAGAGCACATAGCCCAAAGATAGACTTTGAGGATTAGTATAGAAGAAGTTCCTAGAATTTTGGTATTATAGAGATGTTATGAGTTTTCCGAGCAATACATCCCTGTCTGGATACGAGAAGGTAGAGGCGGCTCTGGCACAGATGTACCTAGGGGTAAAACCCGAAAACACCGCTTTGAGCTAGACTCGAACGGGAACTGGTGCACGACAACGGGCCTTGCTGCACTCTTGGTTACGACACTCCCGGGGGATATGCTTAGGATAATTCTCATTTTATTTACAAACCACTATGAAGGGTTATGAGTACATACTTCCTCAAAGAAAACATTTCTTTTTATGATTATGGATTATATCCATAAATAGTTCAATTTATGTAAACTGTTTAACAAGTATGGAATTATGTATTTTGATTCATAAACTAATCTAGTTTATTCCATTGTTTAGAAATGGCGCCTAGTGGAAGGAATGGAAACCGTATCAATGCACGAACTCCGTGTAGGGATTGCCCTCCTGCTCAAGATAATTATTGTGGATCTGGAGATACAACTGGTGCTGATCAACTTATTACCATACTGGGACAACTCACTCAGGTTATGAATAATAACCTTACTCGTATGGAGCACCCTGATCCGCAACGTGGAGGATCAATGTTAGACCGCTTCATGAGGAAACAACCACCAACCTTCAATGGGAGTACAAATCCTATAGTAGCTGAGCAATGGATAAATTCCTTAGAGAAAATATTCCATGCCTTGGGGAGTAGTGAAAGGGAGAAGGTTGTCATGGCAGTTTACCGCCTCACTGGAGATGCTGATCAGTGGTGGTCGCTGATTCAAAACACAAAGGAAGATGATGATGTATCGAATATGGAATGGAGGGAGTTCAAAGAGCTTTTCTTAGAAAAATACTTTCCTCGTGACCATCGAGCAGATATGGAAAGGCAATTTCTGAATTTGAGGCAGAAGGAGGATGAGAATGTCGCAAAGTATGAGGCTAACTTTACAAGGTTAGCGAGGCATGTTGCCGATTATATACGTAACCCAAGGAGTAAGATTGATCGTTTCTTTGATGGGTTAAAACCATTTCTCCGTCGAGCTTTAATATCACAATCCTTCTCATCATATGCAGATATTGTCTCGTGTGCTATCAAGACAGAAAAGGAATTCTCTAAGTCTTATGACAACAAAGTGAAGCAAGAGAAGAAGAGAACGGTGGAACAAGAGACAGATAAAGGGAAAAAGGGAAAGAAGGATTTTCCATTATGTGATAATTGTGGGAAGAATCACCCTGGTACTTGCCTAAAAGGAATGAGAGTTTGTTATAAATGTGGAGAAAAGGGTCACCAGGCTTGTGATTGCAAGGGAAAGAAAGAGGCTGTCAAAGTTGAATGCTACAATTGTAGAGAAATGGGTCATTATGCAAATGAATGTCCTAAGTGTCAGGGAAACTTACCTCAGAAAAGGCCAAGGGATCAAGGACAATCTTATGATGTTACTACAGTTGAAGTAGAATAACTAATGTATTGGTGCTTTTGGACACATGGATTATATTCTGGTTATAAGAATAATGTGATATATATATATATGGATTGTACTGCAGTACTTGTTGATTTTAGTAAGGTTTTAATATGATTAAGGTAATCATATTTTTAGTATGTGACAATAAGAGAAACTTTTCTTTGTTTGGGGAATCTGATGTTACAATTGATTTTGGAATTTAGAGACCCTTTTAGAGAAAGTCTGGACGGAGGTATTTTGGATAACTATTAAGGTTTGAATGGATTAAGTTGAACCATGGATAGTATTGTTTAAGGTTAAAGAATTTTTGAAGATTATTTTTGGAATATTATAATACTATAGTTTTAGGAAAAGGACAACCTGCAGGGTAGGGCATAACCTGACGCGTCGGACAAAGCTGCAGGAATCGAACCCACAAGCATAGTGCGACAGGCCTTTATTTCCTACCACTAGCCTACAGGAAGTCCCTGGTTATTACAAAATAGTTTTACTAATCTAAATGGTATGTGTTAACATTTTGAACCTTATACAATTAGGATAAATAGAATATTTTTGAGTTCCGTTACCATTTGGAGTAAAAGTTGGGTTTGTGGTAAAAATTTATTAACGAATGAAAGTATACATAACAAGTATGTATATTCCCTTACGTTCTTAGTAAATCTCCTAAATAAATTCCTCAACATTATAAAAGGTAACTTAAAACAAAAATGTTGTCGGTTAACTTTTCCTACTGGGGAATCAATGATCGTTTAACCAATCACAAGTTTGTGATTTTCTTGTAGTTAAACTTTCTCCTAATCCTGTTTTCTATAACTCTCCATCAGACCTTGATGGTTTTTTTCTCCTCCATATCCATATTTTCATGGAATCCTAGAATGGGCTATCTCGGGTGACCTTTGTACTTATCTTTCTTTCTTTTAATGTTATATATTTATTAACCTTATTTCCGATGTGGGATTTCCTCAAAGGTATTTTCTCTTTTCAACCTTTTTTTTTCAAAGAAAAAATTCAAATTGCGAGGACGCAATTTATTGAAGGAGGGGAGAATGTAACACCTCGAGCTTCCACGATACGCTTCTCATTCAATAATGCAATAGCTTGCATTGTACGCAACTTCGAGTTCTAAAACACCGCGACTAATCAAAGTAGCCGTTATGAATAGTAATAACCACTTTCTAAAATTATAGAAATTTTATATTTCAAAATGGACTTCATTTTTGGATTCGGAATATCGAAATTAGCCTATGTTGAATTTTTGGTATTTTTCTGAGAACTTCTAATTTTTTATGAATAGTGAAAAATACTTTAAAACAACTTTTTTAATCAAAATAATTTATTGTGATAAATTATACTATTTAGTGGTTTTAAGGTATAATTAGAATATATTTTTACCATTTTATCCAATGGTGGTCATTAGAATTAATTTAACATTGAAATTGGACATAAACAATTGCCAATCTTTTGATATAAATTATTTCTTAAAAACACGCTATTTGTCGTAACAGCGGGAATTAATTATAAAATTAATTAATGCAACTTATATGTTTGGAATTTTGTAAAATAGACATCATTTTTGAATTCGGAATATCAATTATATCTTAGGGTGAAATTTTGGCATTGTTCTGAAAAACTTCAATTTTTGATGAATAGTGAAACCACTAAGTGGTAGTTAAATAACTGATTTTTCGTTTAAATGAAATATTACCACTTCTGTGATTTGATTTTCAAAAATCCGACATACATGGTTGTCATTAAGAAGTAAAATGTGGTTCAATGAGATTAAAATAATTTTTTGGTGAATAGTAACTTTTAAGTTCTTAATCGCGATTAGAGGTAATTAGTGTAGTTTAAGGTACAAATAATGTTTTAATAATATGATAAGAGCATGACACTTGTCCTACTCCTATTGGATGAGTCATGGCCGACCAAGACAACCCATGGGTCAACTTGGGGACCCCATGGAGCCACTTTAGTTGGAAATGACATTAATATATATTTATTTAATGTTAAAATTAAATTGACACAAACATGAGTTGTTTTACTAAAACAGTTTTTAAGTAGGGTTACAAAAGTCAAAATTTTGATAATAAATATTCATTAGAAAGCTAAAAAGATTTACTACATCTTAGTATTTTTTTTATAATTTTTAGACATTAAATAAATTAAATTATTTATGACATCATGATGATGCAGCGATGACCTCATTATTTAACGATTTAAATAAAATGGGAAGATAATTTAAAATCTGAGGCTTACACTTGTCCAAAGCCTATTGGATGAGGAGATTTAGAAACCTTATCACCTTATCCTAGAATTATATAAGTGTGGGACATTTATAATCCTAAAATCATTGTGAAATAATGTAACATTTCAATCTTTCCAAAAGTGCCCCTCCTCTCCTCTTATAAAAGGCCCCCACCTCTACCACCTCATTTACACTTTCAAGCCATTTGGCTCGGCCAACCTCTGCCCAAATACTCTCCCAACTTCCCCCTCTTACTCCTAGAAGCCTCACTTTTGGCAGAACTCTTCTCAAGGAAGCCTTTGGCTCAAATAAAAAAGAGTTACCCGATTTTGAGGAGGTTAAAGAACGGTCGAGTCAGGACAAGACGCAAGGTAAGGGAATTTCTTAACCCAATTTTCATTCTTTGGGTTAATCTCCAAATTTCAAATTATGTCATGATATTATTATGTCCTTAATTGTATTTGTAAATTATTTATGTGTACTTATAGTGAATACACATTATAGATGTAATTTATTTAAAAAAATGATCTTTTTAAGGACTTCGTCTCAATCCCCTTTCATTGAGGCATATTTGGTTTTACACACAACTTTCTTTTATATGGTGTATAAACACCTTTGACTTTTACGTTTATTCAAAAGGAATCTTTTTATACGAAGCGTTTTGCTAAACGACAAAAGGGAATGTTTTTCTTTCCGTACTTATGCGGCGACAACGACTTCTCCGCCGCCGTGACCATTATTTGAGTTTCGGCTTCCTCTACAAGACATCATTTTTTTTAATGAAAAATAAATACAAAGTTTTAACTTTCTTTTATTTTGGTATTGAAAATGGTTTTGAAAGTGTTTTTATTATATCAATGTGTTGTATTGATATCTTGTGATTGAAATGTGGAAATGTAATGTTTCCTTTATGCATGTTTTATGTGATACGATTATGTTATGGTTTATGATATGTTTAAACCTATTCATATGAGGAATGTATTGGACTTAATAAGTGAAGGGTGGAGCCCGCTATAGCTCCTCGATGCATCGGTAGGTCTCATGAGACAACTAGACGTGGAATTGGCCGAGGCCCTTTCCCAATTTGATTTATGGTTTTGGCCGAGGCCTTAATCATTTTAGACGGCTTGGCCGAGGCCTTGACAAAATGTTTCAGAATGTCCAGCATTATACATTCCCTCATTATGAAAGTGGTTATTGATATTGCATGTGATTATTCGACTAGTAGAATATCCATGTGAGTAAGTAAATGGCATTATCTCATTTTACTTTTGCCATATTATGTTGAAGTTCAAGTTTATAAGGCTTTTGTTTTAGTTTTACATTGCCTTAAATGTTAATGTTTATTTATGAAAGCTTCCGCTATATTGTTAACCTTACTGAGCATCCGAGCTCACCCCTTTCAATGTTTTAATATTTTCCAGGATGTGAAGAAGTATTTTATGAATGACCTGCAGGGATAGTCTGAAGAGGATAGAAGTGTGGACTATGGAGACTATGTTATTGTAGTTTTTCACTTTATGATGTAATGTAACGTTTACGAATGTATCTAGTGTTTCCAAGGCTACTAAACTAATCGGTCTTTCGAGACTTGATCTTTTGTGATCATGCCAATGTTACGAAGTAATGCACCGACTCTGGGCAGCTGGGGTCGGGGCGTTACACCTTCTTTACTGTTTGAAGCTGATTCCTGTTAAGTTCATTTCTTGAAGGTTGTTTTGATAGAGTCATAATGAGGATAATGGTACATTTTAATCATGGGGTAGGGGATGAAATTTTGGGTAGTTTCTTTTGGATTTTTCTTTCTTTGTGTTTATTTTTTCAATTATTATTCTCTTCAAAAAAATGAAAAAAAAGAAAAAAAATAATGTCACATTCTTATTGCTTCCAAGGAACCTATTGGGAATGCATGTTTCATTATTTTAAACCCCATCGAAATCATTTAATGTATGGGTAAGTAATATTCACTAGTGGTTGATTTTAGTTAAAATGTAAGTTGGTCAATAAAATGTTTGAATGTGTATTTATAAAGCCTTTGAGATTTTGAAATCATTCATAGTAGGAATCTTTTAGGAAAATTATATCATTTAATCTCTCCAGGCACCTCTCACACACTCATGACTTGTGAGTTTATCTTACCCAATTGAAGGTATATCCAAGTTAAGTAATATTTTTTATCTTATAACATGGTCTTTTAATACATTCGTTTTACTTTATGATTAGTTAAATTTTTAAATTATTTTTACCTATGTGTGTATACCTAATATCCGACTGTTGTACACCCTAAAAATCATAAAAGAACAATAATAAATAGTAGAGTAATGAAATGCACTTAATTTGGGGATATCTAGGTTAAGATCGTAAGGTATGACTTTTGGGAATGATTAAATCAATGGGTTTTAGAATTTTATGGCAGATGATGTTGAACAATTTTGGTGGAAGAGAATTAAGTAACTAGAAATTGTTTACTTGAATGAATATACTAGATAAATATTGGAGATATAATCTTGAAATGATTAGCACACTCGTACATGTGTAATTTCTTCCATAGTTGACTCATAACATGTTTTCACCTGATTAGTACCATTAATGTCACTAGATTTTGTTTTGATATAATTTACAAGACACTAAATTACTGATTTTTTTTAGATTTACTTATTTTTAGTGATTCTTTCTATGCTCATATTTCCATCATTGGTTGATAAATTCCAATGTGCATCATATTCTAGATTATATGACATGGGTTTTTTCCCAGGAGTACAAAAGGGTAAGTGTGGGGGAGTTGATAAGATATGTTTTTATTGAATATTTTTTTTCATAATAATTGATTAAATCTCTCTAAATGTATATTTATTTGAATATTTAATATAAATTTGTGTTTTGATCTTTGAATTTAAAATTCCATAAAAAATCGTGGTTTCCACTATTTATTTTACCTTAGTAATTTTTTCATAATTTTTTTTTCTGAATTTTGTTTTGAAATTTTATTGAAATATTCTTCAACAATTTTTATACAATTTTTATTTATAACATTCAATAAATATCTCACATTTGGTGGGATTAAAATTCAAAATAATTCATAGTTGGGATGAATTAAATAGATTGGGCCTTGATTCACTATTTAAACCACAAATTGTTTTTATCCATGCATGGAATGGGATGACAAATTTTCAGTTGTTAGATGATTTAATTGAGAAACATTAATTAAATTGTAGTAATTGTTAGTTTCCATGAAATATCAGTTGAAAAGGTGGCCAGATATGGATTAAATTTTGGAGGTAGAATTATACATGTTCCCTTGTTAAAATTTTAAACCCTAAACCACAAACACTCTATTTAAAAGTTTTTTCACTCTATGAGAGGGTTTTTTAAGACTTGGAAAGTTGTTTCAATAAATTTTGTTCCATAAAATATCTCTAACTACTTGGAATAATTAAACATGTGTTCAAAGATCTCTTTAAAGAATGTGCTCCACTCCTGTTTCTACTTTTTGTTTCCTTGATTTTGTGCATGTAACTTATCTTTTCCATCAATAAAAATTATTTGGTATTCTATTTTTCTATTTTATTTAAATTATTGGTGATTAAATATAATAGTGGATATGACATTTTGTGTTTCACTTTCAACCCTTTTCTTATGAAAATCATCTCCATGATGAGAACTCCACCCAGGGAATAGTAGTTTCCTTTTGTAGACGATATAATACTACTCCCTTCATTTATTTGTTTTAAATCCATGAAAAACTATAATTCATAAATTTTTATCATTTAATTGAGTTTAAATTTATATCTAACTTGATCAATTTTCACTTGACCACAAGGTTGGAATTGGGTGAATCATGTGAGAGAAACTTTAATCATAAAATCTAATAAACATTGGATTGAATTATAGGGATCAAGTTTAATCACCAAACTCAAATAAATATCATTTATAGGGGGTATATTTTTCCCTAATTGTAAATTGACCATAATTTGACTTTGAGATCACAATCAAAGTAATTTACTATGATTGTAAGTCACACAGTTAACCTAGGTTTCATTTTTTCAAATCCTTGTGTCTGTGTTAATTTTTATAGGGTTCGGGGGTTGACTAGATCAAGGTATCATAATTAAATAAATTTTAATTAGTTGGGAGAATTTTTAAAGAATGGTGAGGGGGTATATTAGATCTATTACATCTTCTCATATTAGTGTTCTTAAAATAATTTTTTCTTTTATTGCTTCTTATTTTTTTCTTTTTGTTAAAAAATCAATCAACCCCCCCCCCCATATTTTATCCATATTATACTTATTATATTATATTATATTTACCTTTTATGGGATGTTTAATTCACTTCCACCATAAGATAATGACCTAGGTTATCCACTATGCTCCACTTAGTAAATAAATTACAAATATTTTTGAGATTGTATATGATAACACTAATCAGTCATTAAAATTAGTTACCATATGTAGAAATTGATTTAACTCAATAATATTAAATTAGGGTAAAGGGGGTTTACCAAGGGAAATTTTATAAAAAAAATTAAAATATGTGAGATAATGGGAGGTGGAGGGATTAGTAAACTAATTCCCTTACCCAATCCATTATTTTTCATTTTTGGAGCCTTTTGCTTTGAATAATATAATGATATTATTATAAATAAAATTGTATTTAAAAATTATTATTCTCACCACTTGTAAATGGGGACTTCCACCACTCCTTTAAGTGTAATGTCTCAACCTGGGAGACACTCACCAGTTCCCCAATATGGTTTTTCACATAACCTCAGGAGCACCTCCCCATATTCCAGAGGCTGCTGACTACCAGTGATGGTCTAATATCAATCATGGAGAGATTATACCCTCTTTATCAATGTATCAAAATATTGGAAACAAATAATCATCAACAAAATATATAGACAATAACCAAACCAAACCGGTATCACATGATGACTAAAATAAGAAATACAATATCCAAAACTAAATAGTGAATATACGATACCAATATACTTGTCAAGTGTCAATATGAAAAACCCAAAATAAATAAAGACAATGAAAAGTCCCTAGTGAGTCCTGAAACCAGGTTTAGTTCTATCATCCATGCTCCATCCCAACTCAACCATCTTATATATGGATCCTTCCATTATCTTTTCCTGCAACCATGAAATCTATTCGGGTACTGATCAGGAAATCCATGTAGGGTGTGATTACTACCCAGTAAGCCACCATGAATGATATCTAAATCAATATTCAATAAAATAATAGTTTATAAAGTTTTATACAGAATAAAGTACAACGCATAAGTAAATAGTTATCACATTTCATTATTCATTATTTTAACTACAAAAACCCCTAGGTTCCCTAGGACACTTGAAATTTCAATACCTTCTTCTTCCTTTTCCGGAGTCAAACCCATATCACAATGCTATATTTATCATTTATCATTTAGTTTAAAATCATATCATGACGAATTGGAACCATAGTACAATTCCCAAACTCATTGGCATAGAACATCGTGTCTAAAATCTGATGGGTATTTGTAGCCTTCGTCTTTATCCCACACCTCAATGTCACTTGGTTATTTAAAGCCTCAGTCCTTTTCCTATAATTTCTATCTCATAGGGTTGTTTTGAGCCTCATTCCTGTCCCACACCTCATTTATCACTACGGGCTTTTGATGCAGCAGACCATGTCCCACATATTAAAATAAATCAATTTATCAATATGGGATTTTGATGTAGCAGACCATGTCCCACACATGAATCACATAATCACGTATATCAAAATCTCACAAGTATCATAATATCACATGTACCATAATATTACATGTATCACAATAACACATGTATCACAACATTCCATTAATTAATTCACCAATTAATTAATAGAATTTAACAATCATAACATTGCATTAATTAATTTATCAATTAATTAATCCAATAAAATAGGCATTACATTACACACATTAATTAATTCACCAATTAATTATTCCAATTCAACAATCCCAATATCCCATCAATTCCATAATAAAAAGATTTCATTAATTATTTCTCAAATTAATTAATTCAATTTCACAATATAATTATCCCATCAATTCCAAAACCACAAGTATTCATTAACTAATTTTTAAATTAATTATTCCAATTTTAAATATCCTAATTTCCTATAAATTCCCCATTAACAGATTCCATTAATTAATTCAATAATTAATTAAACCAATTCTATGTTTCCATAAATTAATTAACCAATTAATTTAATCAATTCATATTCAATTTCCAAATGTGCCAATTGAATTATAACAACAAATACACCCAATAGGGATAAATACTTTAACAATCTAATTGAGACCACCTACCTCATGATTGATGATGAATGCTCACCAATGGATATCCCCAAATTGAAGTGGGACATTCAATTACAAAATAATGAATGATATATAGATCCAAAATCTAGATCCAAAATCTAGATCCAAAATAACATGGATTAGATCTACCAAAACGTAGATATATATCCACAAAAAATAGAAGTAACCATATCTTCAAAGAATGAGATAATAATGGGAGATTAAGAGGAAACTACATGGGATGAGATTATATTAGTGTTAGAGGTACATATCTTCGATTTGGTATTTGAATCATGAATAGAAGAGGTTGAAAGGGATTGGAATTCTTTTGGGAGCCTCCAAAAATGAGATCATTCATTTTGGATGAAGATGGAGATGATTTAGGGTTAATATGGGGGTTTTGTAAATTTTAGATCTAATTTTATGGTTAATTAAAACCATGAACATGGTTTCCTAGGTAGGGGAAGATGGTTTACTGAACCATTCACCTTAACTGTGTTTCTCTTCTGGTGGGTGTATGATTACTCCTAAGAGGGTGAATGGTTTGAAAAATCATGTTCTAGCCATGAAAATATCCTCCTTTCGGGTTTATATGGTTTTCCAAGTTGGGTACATAGTTTGGGAAAACCATAAACAAATTGTGCAATGCCTCTCCTCCTTCCAATTTTCTTCAATTTTCCCACAAATACACCTAAGTTATAACCTCAAAAAAAATTTACTCAAAACAAGCATACCTTTAAACAAGATCGAGGCATCTCTAGAAAAGATTGAGATCTTATAATATCCCCAAATTATAACAGCTTTTCCTTGAGATAGACTCCTGATCACCTCTAAGATTCCAAACCAAAAAGATAGGTCCCTTGAGCATGCATATCCACTTCTATTTACCATGTTTCCTCTTTGACATACCCATGTTGCACAATAAATTGACTATCATCACAGTCCTTCCCCACAACATTTTCTCAATGTGATCTAACACACATATCATATTCTTCTCAAAGGACGCATCTATCTCAAGCTCAACATCATCCACATTGATCACATGATAAGGGTTGGGGGGATACTTCTGAAGTTGTGGCACAAGAAAAAAACCATGCATAAAATTGTACCTCTATGGAATATCCAATCAGAACACTTCCAGACTGATTCTCTCCACAACCTCAAATGGTCCAACAAACCTATGCATCAACTTTCCCTATCTCTTTATCTTGTGGTGACCTAATTTTGGTGACACATAATGAAATAAACAATAACCCTCTAAAAACTCTAAGGGTTATTAACATCTATCAGCATATGACTTATTCCTTCTTTGAGTCATATCCGTACACTTTCAAATCAAATGAACCTACTTCTATGTATCCTACACGAGACTCGGTCCCAAAAACTCTGACTCACCTGTCTCAATCCAACATAGAGGTTGTCTACATGGCCTACCATAAAGAGACTCATATGGTTCCATCTAAATCATATCCTGATAACTATTATTATAGGAGAACTCTACAAGTTCTGGATTCCTCTCCCAAGACCCACAAAAATATAGAACACATGATCATAGTATATCCTCAATCACATATATAGTATATCCTAACTAACCATCTATTTGTGGGTGGAAATCCGTACTCAGTAAAACCTTTATACCAAGTTCATTCTTCAATTACTTCTAGAAGATAAAAGTAAAGAACGAGTTATGGTCTGAAATGAAACTTTTTTAAACCCTATGCAGAGGGAATATCACCCATACATACATCTCTACCAACTGATCCGCTGAGAAGGTCTCTTGCACAGGTAAGAAATGTGGTTCCCTTTAAAAATGGTCCAAAATCACCCAAATAACATCATTATTCTGAGTAACCTTTGAGATAACCACTAAAAAATCCATAGTCACATCATCCCTCTTCCATTACATAATAGAAAATGGATATAGTCAACCACCAGGTCATTGATGCTCAACCTTCACCTATTGATAAGTGTAATATCATGTCACAAACCTTAATACTTAATTTTTTCATACCCGGAAACAAAAACTATCAACTTATGGCCAAATACATTTTTTTCACACCTGGATGCACCTCCCACATCGAGGCATGAATGAAAATCCTCCTGCATACTCGTAGGTACAACAACTTGATTCTTGACATAGATAATACCATCCCCATCCATGGTCCAATCAGAAGGTGAGTTACATCCTTTAAGGATTTCCCCCAATAAAAAAACATTACAGATCTTCATACTTCCTATCCTTAATCCATCTCAAAAGTGTAGACTCAACCGAACATGATACAATAGTCATTTTATCCTGAACCTCCTAGACCACCACATGAATCTCATCTATTATGGTCATCATCTTCCGCTCAGTACTAGACTCATGAACTACCTGAGTCTGAGTTTTCCTACTTAGAGCATCATAAACACTATTTGCCTTCCCATGCATATATGCTAGCTAAAAATCAAAAAACTGCATTTAATCAACCCACCTCTTCTTTTAGAGATTCAAATATCACTGAGAAAATAAATAATTTAAGCTATTGTGATCAATATACATAGTAAAATTTTCACCCAATAGATAATTCCAACAACACTTCAAATCATAAATCACTTTCACAAAATCGATGTCATGCATAGGGTATTTTTGTTCATGTGGCCTCAACTCCTGAGACCCATATACTAAAACTAAATATCCTCATATCAACACTACTCTAGGTTTGATTCTAGAAGCTCCACAAAACACCATATACTCCTCACCTAGCTTGGGTAGGATCAAAATTGGTGTTGAGGTCAAGTAATTATTCAACTACTAGAATGAATTATCAAAAGATTATGACTATTAAAACTTTATCCCCTACTTGATTAATCCTAAAAGAGGTGCTGAAAAATGGGAAAAGTCTTCGATGAACCTCCGATAATATTAATCTAATTATAGAAAGATATATATATTGAAAACTTTCTCGGGTGTCTCCCAAGAAACCACTACCTAAACATTATCTTGGTCCACTGACACCCCTTTCTCTACGATGATGTGACCCAAGAAGTGTACTTGATCAATCCATAACTAACACTTATATATATTTGTATATATTTGATGCTCTCTTAGTGTACTCAGGATGATGTCAAGATGTTGGGCATGATCAACATGAATCTGAGAGTACACCAATATGTCATCCACAAACACCACCAAAAATTAATCCAGGTATGAGTGGAAGATTTTTTTCATCAATTCCATAAAAAGCGTTAGTGAATTCATCAACCCAAATGACATTACGATGAACTGAAAAATCTCATACCTTCTTATGAAATCAGTCCTTGGCATATTAGAAGGTCAAACACTCAACAGATGATACCCTGATCTCAAGTAAATATTATATAAAACACAAGCACCCCTCAACTAGTAAAAAAGATCATTGATATGTGGGAGAGGATACTGGTTCTTCATAGTCATCCATTTCAACTTCCAGTATTCAACACACAAACGTAGAGTCTTGTCAGCCTTATTAGAAAAAAAACTAGAGAACCCCAAGGTGATGTAATCAGATGGATAAACCCCTTATCCATTAACTCATCCAGTTGAGTCTTGAGGTCTTGAAGCTCTGTAGGTTCCATTATGTATAGTGGAATAGAAACTGGATTAACCCCCAGCATGATCTCAATTGTAAATTATACATCTCTCTCAGGTGGTATCCTTGATAATCCTTTAGAAAAATCATCCTAAAATATATTCACTACAGATGTAAAGACTTTGTGTTCCATACCTCTATCATCTATAAAAAATTATAAACCTGGGTGGCAAGATCCACCATTTTCAGATGAACTTGCACTGCATGGCCCGCCTGGATGTCCCACTCTCCATGGTGAATATATTTTTCTCCCTTAAGAGATATAAATTTCACTATCAAGTGGACACAATATACATGGGAACATTATTCCACTAACCAGTCTATACACATAATTATGTCAAATCCTAACATATAAAAAATGTAAATATCCTAAAGAAACTAGTGCTCGCTAAACTCGAGAGAACATACCTTGCACAAACATATGTCTCTCGACCGTACTCTAAAAGGTGTATCTATCATCATCACCCTGCTCGCAATATCCACTGCTAGACTCAACCCATTCACAAGTAGTGTAAAAATAAAAGAACGAGAGGAACCAGTCTTAAATAAGGCACTAGAAAGTGTAGAAGCTATAAGAATAGTACATCTAACTATCGACAATCTAGCCTCGTTATTCACAAGTATAGTCAGAACTGCATTCAACTATCCTAACCCTCTTCCCTATGATAGAATATAAATCCCCTAAGTTAAAACACTTTACCGAGATAGTTTCTCTTTCCTAGAAGAACCACATCCACTTCCTCTACTACCACGGTCATTAGAACTCTAACTTCCTGACTGAAATAGTTTATAAGATCGTCTCCCCACACTCTAATTCTTCCTAGTTTCTCTATTAGTACCCGTCTGCCATAGGTTCCTATACAAACTCTATAGATTTTCTATAATTCCATAAGATCGAAACTCTGTCGGTGGTTGAGAACAATTTCTAAGATTGTTTCTCAGCCTAACACACTGGTGGAAAAGCACTTGGGTAAGATCCTGAGTAATTGATCCACCCCCTTGACCACTCTTTTTTCCCAAGAGCTAGTCAAAATTCTAAAAATGGAAATTCTTTCCCTCAAATTAAGTACCTCTTGATCATTTATTAGAAATTATTTGTCCTCTAATAGAAATATCTTTCAGGATCTCCTTATATATGAGAGCCTAAACCACCGCCTCGAAAAAACTTATTTAACCAAAATATGTTAACCTGGGATATAATCTAACACATATGTCCATCCTATAAATTCCTTGTTGTAGATGTCTCATCCCCTTACAATGTTATAGAAAATTGTTGTAGGTCTATAAAATAACTAGCATAGTCCATCATGGACATGATTCCTTGAGTATACTTTATGAACTCATATTTTATCTCCTATCTTAGTGTCTTTGGTTAAAAGTGATCGGTGAAATTATCCAAAAAAAAATTTCATACCATACCATCAGCCTGTCAATTCTGAGCTTGAACGTCCCACTAGCACTTTGTTGATCCTCATAACATTTAAGCTGATAACATGACCCTCTTCTAAGAAGGGATCTCTAATTGGTCAATTATAGTTTGGATGAACTCAATATAGAACTCTGTTACCTCAGGTCCACCCTCTCTGGTTAAAGTCAGAGGGCGAGGTAACTGAAACTCATTTGTTCTGAAAAACATAGTCCTCAAAAATTTTTATGGGTATCCTTATATAAACTACAAAAACCAAGAAAAGTTTTCATGAAATTGATCTCCTAATTGTTCACCCAAACCTATCAATGCGTTAGGTTACACTACTAAAGGATCCTCTCTAACAATGTCCCCCCATCATCCTCTCAATAATAATTATCATGGAGTCATATCTCTTCAATTCCAAGAATATGTCTTGGGACACATAACACGACATCAAAAAAATTAACAAAATGTTTTCACAAAATCCATTAGATTATATATTCCCAAACCCCGCCAAACGGTCAAAACCAAGGCGTTATCGCTACCATAAACCATCCTATATCTACGTCATGGTTAACAAGGGTAAAATCACTCCCATTATTTAGGTTTCTCATTTGAAACCCAATTTCGATTTCAATTTATTACAACTTCTATAATTAATATTTCAATTCATATTAGGCACATTCTACATTTTAGTTACACAAGAAAGGAAAAACATTTCAATTTCAACAACTTACCCAATACCCATTTTCACATGCGTGCCTAAAATGATACATGTCATAGTAAATCATGAGTGCCTAGAATGATGAATTCTTACTAAAACCTCATGTCATTATATTCCATGATTAAAATATTATAAAAACATAGAAACAATTATCACATCACAAAATAAGTGCATCACTTGAGGTGAAATAGCCTCAATTGTAACAACACACATCAATAACAACAACCCCACCCTAGGTACTTGGCTTTTACCCTCATGCATGGGTTAGCTAATCCCATGAATGAGATCTTAACCAAGTATTGATTCATCCTATTCTTCTATATAACTTTCCAAAATAATAAAAAAACAAAATCAAAGAATCAAACTTTGGTAATACTTTGTAACATCCCAAGCTGGTGCAACTCATTGATCCCCAAGTCGGTCAATCACATGACCTCAGGTATTCCTCCCCATACAGCAGAGGCTACCAACTAGTAGCGAGGGTCTAATATCAATCATGAGGAGAATATAACCTATTTATCAAAGTATCACAACAATATAAACAAATAAAAAACAACCAAAAGATGTTACCAATAACCATACAAAACCAATATCACATGATGACCAAAATAGAAAATACAATATCCAAAACTAAACAGTAGATATTCCATGCCAATATACATGGAATGTTTCAATATTAAGAACCCAAAATAAATAAACACACTAAAAACTCCCAAGTGGGTCATGAACCTAGGTATGATTCCCTCATCCATTCTCTACCCCGACTAATCCATCTAACATATGGATATTTCCCTTATCCTTTCCTGCAACCATGAAATCGATTTGGGTACTGATCAGGTGTCCTGAGTAGGGTGTCAGTACAACTCGGTAGGCCACCACCAAAATCATCTAAAATAAAGTCTAGATAATAATAATTTATGAATATTTCTAAACAATAAATTAAAATGCATAACTATACAATTATCACATTTGATTATTATATATTTTAACCACATAAATCCCTAGGTTCCCTAGGACACCCAAAATCTCAATACCTTATTTGGACAATGCCAGAATCTGAATCATATCACAATGCTATATTTATTATTTATCATTTCATTTTGAATCATATCACGGCTTATTGGAACAATAGTCCAATGCCTTTACTCATGGGCATAGAACGTCCTGTCTAACACCCCATGGGTATTTAGAGCCTTAGTCCCAATCCCACACCTTAATTTCACATGGGTATTTGGGTCCTCCTTCCTTATCACATACTTTCTATCCCATATGGGTATTTGGAGCCTCAGTCCCTATCCCACACTTCATTTATCACTATGGTCTTTTGATGCAACATACCATGTCCCACTCACAAATATCAATCAATTTATCACTATTGGATTTTGATGCAATAGACCATGCCCCACACATGAATCACATAATCAATGATATCAAAATATCACAAGTATCACAATATCACATGTACCATAATATTACTTTTATCATAATATCACATGTATCACAACATTCCAATTATTAATTCACCAATTAATTAATCCAATTCAATAATCATAAAATTAAATAAATTAATTCACCAATTAATTAATCTAATTAAACAATCATAACATTCTATCCTTTAAATA
The DNA here is from genome assembly GCA_963277665.1 of Viscum album. Classification (NCBI taxonomy): domain Eukaryota; kingdom Viridiplantae; phylum Streptophyta; class Magnoliopsida; order Santalales; family Viscaceae; genus Viscum; species Viscum album. The sequence goes on from OY728131.1 coordinate 140,329,334, forward strand.
ATTCACCAATTAATTAATACAATTCAAAAATACCAATATACCATCAATTCCAATATAATAATATTTTTTTTATTAATTCACTAATTAATTAATTCAATTTCACAATCTAATTATCCTATCAATTCCAAAAATCAATAGATTCCAATTATTAATTCAACGATTAATTAATCTAATTTCAAAAATCCAAATTTCCCATCAATTAACCATTTGTACGTTCCATTAATTAATTCAACAATTAATTAACCCAATTCCATATTTCCATACATTAATTAACCAATTAATTTAATCAATTAATGATTCAATTTTCAAACAATCCAATTAAATTCTAAAAATGCACACACCCAATAGGGATAAAGACTATGGGAATCAAATTGAGACCACCTACCTCAAGATTGATGATAAATTATTGCCAATATAAATCCAAAATTTGAAGTGGAATGTTCTATTTCATAGTAAATAAATATATCTAGATCCCAAAACTAGATCCAAAATCAAACGGATTAGATCTACCAAAACCTAGATCTATTTCCAAAACAAATAGAAGAAAATTTCCTTTCAAAGAATTAGAGATGGATGATAGGGCAGGAGGAAACTAAATAAGATGATATTATCTTACCAGGAGAGGTGTAGATATTCGATTCAGGTTTCAAATCTTCAAAAACTGAGGTTTGAAGGACTTTCAATCCATCTGTGATCCTTGAAAAATGAGAGAATTCATTTAGGGCCAATCTAGGGTAAATTTGGGGTAAACATAAGGGATCATGAAATTTAAATTCATATTTTTAGGTTAATTAAGACTATGAACATGGTTTTTTAGATAGGGGAACATGGTTTACCAAACCATATACCTTAACTATGAACCTCTTTTTGTTTTGTTGGGTGCAAATCTCCTTTGTTTGGGTTATCAAAATTTGTTGTGTTGGGTGTAAGATTTGGGAAAACCATATACCATCCATGCAATGCCTCTCATACTACCAATTTTCTCTAATTTTCACCCAATGGAACCCAAGGTACAACCCAAAAAAATTAATCAAAATATGGAAAAAGTGTATCTATAAATGATCCTGATACATCTCTAGAAAATGTAAATATCTCACATTAAGGAACTCCAAAAATTTTATTTACCTTTTGAATCCCTTACCATTTACCATATCCTATAATCCTCTTTAACTTCTGTAATATTTTGGTTATAATTAATTATCATAATCCCTCCATTTCCATGGAATACTCTATGGAATATACAAAGTTCTCAACATGATTACTCATTTTTTCCCTAAAGTTATTTCTTCCAATATTACATTTTCAATTATAATTTTATAATTTCTATATATTAAAATTATTATTTTTTTGTATACTAAATTTTATTATTACAATGGAATGATCATTGACCACCTTTCTTCCTTTCCCTTAAGAAAAGATGAAAATGTCAATCATGCCTTTGTGCAGACTACCACATCCATAAAGAATCATGTTTCATTTTCATTACATCCTTTTATGGATGGTTCTAAGAACAAATTTAATGGTTAAATCTAATTTTTAGGAAATTATTAAGGTTCTGGTAAGATAAATTGTACAACCTATTAATAATATAAATAATAAAAAATTGTTATAATTTTATTCATCGAAAACATGCATACTAAGACTAAAAAGATCTATTCACTCCGAGTAATAGATTTATATAAATTATCATATACTTATAATTCGTTAAAATTATTATACATCACACTAATAAAAAAAAATTAGTTTCATTTTTCTTCTGGTATAGTGATATTACAACTAGTCCACTTTATAACTATCTATTAAATTATGACATGTTCTTGTTTGGGTTTTTTTGACCACCCACTTTAAAAATTCTATAAAATAATATCATAGATGAATAAAAAAATTGAATACTAATAATATATAATAATAATAATAAGGATATAAGGTTTTTGAAACGGTAACACTAAAATTATTCTCATTCACTAATATACCACCACTCTTTTGTTAAGAATCACTAATACATGTTCGTCACTGAGTTCATATTCAAGGATGATAACATAAACTACCATAATAATGAAGTTATATATTTATAAATTTTTTTTAAAAATAGATTATTTTACCTTTAATGGTCTCATAATGAAATTTGTTTTAATAATAATGAACATCGACAATGTTATTAAGAAAATAATTTAAAATGATCACAATTACTCATACTTGATATTTAAAATATATAATAAGAAAAATAATTATTAAAAATGATAATTATAAATGGTAATTAGTATAAATAAGGTTATTAAATGATAGTTTATGATTTTTATGTTCTTTATAATGGATTTCATATCATGTTCAACTAAATAATGATAAAAATTATGGTTTTTTTATATAAATTTTGTTCTGTTAAGATATGAATCTTATTCACCACTTATTATTTTATTGGGATGAAAGAATTGGAAATGGATGTAATGTTTCTGTATATTTCATGAAATAAAATATATTTACCAATCCATATCATGTTTAACTTTCCATTTATTTTAAATTTGAAATTTTTTGGTGTTGTAAGGGTTTATGTTAACTCAAACCCATTTTCTTTAGGTTAAAAGATCTTATCTTGAACTTATTACTTAAATGAATTATTTCTTCAAACCTAATAGTTTGTATTCAAATTTAATATTATCTCTATGGGAAAAATAATTTTTACTCAAATCTCTTACCATAATTAATTTCCTTTTCAAAAATTTATCATTACTCAGATTAATTATCATCCTATTTAATGATAGTTTCCCCTCATATTCCATAATTTCCATTCCATCCAATGTTCTACCTTTTAATTAGAAATATAATTATGTATTATCTCATATTAAATTAATTTTTCTATTCTCCCACATTAAAATTAATTTTTATTATCCTTTTTATAATGTGGGATTTCAATAAAAAGTGTTTTAAAACCTGAAAAGGGACCTTCCAAAACCACCCTTATTACTTTTCAGTTAAACATTCTCTTTATTTTTATCCCCTTTCCCCTATATTGATATTATATATTTCATCCAAATATTTTATATATTTTCTTAATTTATATAAACATTTTACTATACCTTTATCTTTTGGATTTAATACCTGTTTAAAGTTCCCATAAAAATTTCTAATTTTAAGTAAACCTGGCTTAATGGATCTTTCTGATTTATTATTTCTTGAAAGGTGTGATATACATAAAACATTTTCCCCATTAATATATTATTAAAAACCTAATTATATTATATAGAACCATATTAGTTCAATTATAGTATAAAATTAATTACTAATCTATTTCCTTCCTCAAAATATTCTGTGGTCATTTCGAAAAGCATCACTTATGTGGTATACTTTTATTCTTACTTATCCTTGAACTTTCTCACGAATTTTCATAAAATGGAAGAAACTTTTCTAGAACTATGATTATTTATTAAAATATTAACATTAAAAAAAGTAAATTCATTCTTATCTTACGAACCTTTATGATACAACCTTCTCTTATACATTGAGACAATATTATGAAACCCACTTCTATCACCTGGGTTTTAACATGCTAATAATTTGTAAAAGGTTTTGTTTTATTATTTGGAACATGTATGCATTCATATATTATGATTTTCATTATGTGAATGGTGGTACTATAATTATATACTCCTCCAATTCATTGGGTAATGTTTTATTCTCATGAGATACTATGTATGGTGTAGGAGAGGTTGGCCTAAGAATTCTATATTATTTGGCAGGTGGACCTAGAATTATATAGATCTCCAATTAATACAGTACAGATTTATATCTCATGAGATATTAAATATGATATTAGTGAGTGATCCTTACCCTCTATGTAAATTGGAAGGAGGAGTAAACCCAATTCACTATGGGACTTTGTTGACTATATGATGATGGTCTTGGGATTTAACATTGAGTTATGGTTATGATGTCATGATTTATGTTGATGCCACATGTTTATTATCCCATGATCTTATGACATAATATCCTTATTTCATGTTTATATGATTGTATCAAACTCTTATTTCATGGTATATGTTTTTCCTTTGAGATCGCATATATTTCCATCATAATTTATGGATAACTCTCATTGTACCATGATCCTTTAAATAAGAAATATCCCCTAGTCATGTTTTATGACATTATATCATTTCACCCTTGATGACATGTTTTTTCTTACTAATCATTTATTCTCATCTCATTCTTATTTTTCCATTACATAGGTTACGAAGATAAGTATGACTTATGAGAAAGTTATTAAAGGGGGTCAAGAATAGTTTGATTATAGATAAAGGCCCACAAGTTTGTAAAATAAGTTGCCTATGTAATATGACACTTACTTACTAATGCAACTTGATTGATAAATATTTACTATACTATAAGTATGATGATTTTAGAATATCAAAATAAATAGTAATAGTAAACTAGTTTGAAAACCTAAACACAATCACATTAAAGTATTCAAAAAAACAACAAAGAACCAAATCAACAAAATAGAAAATAGTTTTATTTAATAAAGGTTTAAGAATAAAGTATAAATAGGGAAATCATTCCCTTCCAAAACCACATAGGAGATTACTCCTCCATTTGAGGGGAAACATAAAAGAAAGGGGAATTAGAAGGCATTATAAAACTAAATGATAAATTAAAATAATAAAAGAAAAGTAAAAGTAGAATACTGACATACGAAATGAGTATTACAGTTAAATTTCACCCTATCCTCCTTCATATTGTAACACCCCAAAATTTTGAAAATAAAACTATGTTTGATAGCATATACGACACGCAAAACTGAGACTAAACAAACTATGAAATATTATTATTTAAATATAACCATTATAATATACCTATTAAACTGGTGGGTATAAATATGTCTAACTTCTTTATGGAATAAATATAAATTTCCAATTAAATATTTATAACTTCTTAGTAAATAGGCACTCAATTTTTAGTAGTCATTTTATTATTCCAGAAATATTTTTGTTCCAAAATAGTTTTTATTGATTTTTGTGATAAAATATTATAATTATTTTATATATCTTATATAATTTTTTTGATAAAAATGATAACATTTTTAAAATCATAATATTAAAATTATTTTATGGGGAATTTTTTAAATTTTTTTGAAAGATTGTATTTTTCAATGAATAGTTAAAAATATCTTCTTTTCTTAAAAAATTTATTTTATTTTAATGTATTTAAAAAGTAAAATTTTATTTTGGATTAGTTTTAAAATTTCAACATTTAATTTTGATTAAAAATAATCCAATTATTTTATTTGTAAGAAATTTTATACTTGAGTTTAGTATAAACAAATTTTTAAACTTAAAAATGAATTTTTCTAAAAATTATTTTTTATTGGGTTTTGTGTTTTAATATTAAATTCATTTCTAACACTTCTAGGAATTGAATATTTAAAATTGATTTCATATTTTTAATAATTAAATCCAAAATTGTTAAATATTTTCCTTTTAGTTTTGTTCATTATGAGTAGTAACCATAGTAAAAAAATGTCATAATGATAAGGGTATATCAGACAATTAAGGTTAAAAATAATATGATAAGGGATAAAAAATTACCCTAAGATTTGAATTATCCTATTTTGTGAGTAAAAGTAATAAATTCCCATCTAATTCTCGATTATACGGACACTTTGTTCCATACTTATTTTATTTTTACTTTTATAATGTTCAAGTAATAGATAAAGGGAGGAATGGCACTTTCTTGCTTTTAATATCTATAATATTTTGTGTCAGGGATAAAAAAACTAATGTTTAGTTATAAATATTCATTTTAAATGTAATTTTTTTATCATGTAATTTATTTCTAATTTTTAGGGATGAAAAAATTTCCTTAAATTCTTGCACACGACTCACACATCATTTATTTAATTAATAAGAAAATAAAATAAATGACTTTAAAAATATTAAGTAATATAATTTGAAATAATTGGTGTATTTCATGAATTATTTATATAAATATAACCTATTATTGATTTTTAAAATTATTATATTCTAATTCCATTGTTTCTATGTTGTTTTCAAAAATCAAAATAAATTAATAGTTTCAAAAATGACATTGATATTATTTTATAATAAATAATATTTTATTAAATAATTTAAAATTCATAAAAATCCTATATTCATACAATTTATTTCTATATGTTTTAAAATATCAATTATGGACCATTTAGGGTCCAATTTTCCTTTTATAGTAACTATGTTGACCCCTAAAGAGATAAAACTTTGTTGTCCTAGTAATTGTCAAAAAGGGTTAACACGAGTAAAAACAAACAAATAATGGTAAAAATTGAATACACACTATTTAAAATATTCTTTTATGATATTATTTCAGCCCATAATCATCCTTTATTCTAAATATATCAGTTTTAATACTTTTTGTGTCGGAAATTAATTTATATTAATTTAATATTTTAAGAAGTTCCAAGTGTGCCCCTCCCCTCTCTTATAAAGGGAACCTCCTATCCTATTTTTATAACACTTAAAATAAGTAATCCAGGACCTAACCAAATCCATTAATAAATTCCCTTACCATTTTCTAGAAGTATTTTATTGATTATAAAACCTTCATAGAATGGATTTTTGTGTAATCCTAAAGAGGTTGTCCAAAGAAGAGGTATCATTCTTAACTAAGAATTTTTTATTTTATTTCTCATTCCACCTTCTTAAAATATTTTTTGACCATGATTATATAATAAAATAATTATATAACATATATTTAGTTATTATTATTTTAATTTAATAATCTACATCCATCTCTGCTTCCATCAAATAGGAATCGAATCCATCATTCGTGTGTATGACAGAATACCGCCTCATGAACAAATGTAATTTGTTTTCCATAATCACCTATATATAATATTTATAATGACGAATTTAATGTTTATATATCATATTAATTACTTAATTATCATTCTCAAAAGTTAATATATCATCCTTTTCTTACCTTTCCATTTATTGAAAAACGTTAAAGTCATTTGTGTGTACGTGTGGATTACCACCTCCACGAAGCGATGAGATTATTTTTTCACCACTACATTACATGGATAGAATATATAAGTATATTAAAAGGAATATTATGATATTTATGATATATTTATCATTATATAAAGTTAACTAATTCTTACCTTATTTCCTTAATGATTCTTTTAAAATGGAAATGTTACTCATGCATACGTATGACCAACAATCTCCACGATTGTAATGTATTTCATTTTTTATAAACATACTTCATGGTTGGTTTTCAAAGTATAATTAATGTATAAATAAGATATTTATTTAACAATTAGTATTGTTTATATTATTAAATAATATCCTTTTTGACCATAGTTATCCTACTAAATCCATTTTGTAAATATAATCTGAATATCATCAAAATATCCGGTGTGAAATTAATTTATTAAGTAATTGAATATGACATAGTAATAAATAAAATAAGATTAATGATAAACATAAATAAATGTTATCCAAAAATAAAATTATTAACATAATTTTATTATTCTGGATGATAAGGAATGCATGTTATGAGTTAGGCTTGAGGTAGAGGAATTTCATTAAAAAATCATCTCTTAAAGTTTTCCTTCCAACTGTTTTTATTCCATGTAAATGTTATTCTAAATATGTCAAGAAAATTATTATTTGTATGAAAATGTATTTTAAATATAATTTTTGACCATATATTCATTTATTTAAAAAAATTAGAAGGAATTTTATTATGGTTATACATAAGGGACACTTTAATTTAAAATTCTAATTTTATATGTTTTACAGATTTATTTTTTAAATATTTTTATTCCATGTACGTATTCTTGAAATTATTTTATTAATGAATTTATATAAACATAAATTAATTATAAATAACCTTTTATTTCTGTTTTTACATTATTTAAATATTTTTCAAAGGGAATATTTTTACATATTTTATATGGAATGTTTTTACATTCTTTACAAAATTCAAAAGAAATGTTTTATTTTAACATATACGACATAAACAGATTTTCGCATGACCAATACCATTATTGGATATTTATATTTATTTGTAAGATTCATTTTTTTCTTTATATAATAATCCTCCTTCCCTTTATTATAATTATTTTCAGAAATGGTTTTAAATGTAATGTATATTTTTATATCTAGAAATGTTTTTCTTATTTGTGTAAGGGATCTCTCTAAACTAGATTTTTCTTTGCACCATGAAAATTATCTCTATAACTTAATTATCTCTCTATTTAATGTTATGAAATGTTTCTAAGTTATATATATATGTCTCTTACATATATACATAGCTTATTTTCCCTTCCTTCGATACGGTAATATATTATTTCTGATCATTTCTCAACTTACTTATTTAATAAATCTATTTTGATTATTATATGAGGCAAGATTATGCCACCCATTTTCATTCCATGGTAAATTATTATCTTTATGCCTTATGAATGATTTCCTTTTTTTCAATACATATAATCATGAAAAAGTTATGATTGGTACAACCATATAGGGCTCTAATTCATTGGGTAAAAATTTTGTATCATGAGACAATATACATGGTATTAGGGAGTAAACCTAATCAATTATGGGACTTTATCCACCATAATATGTTGTATTGGTACTTTTCCTTCACTTATGATTATGTTATGTTTTGTGTTTCTGCCACATTTCCTATGATTCCATTATCTTATGATACCATGTTCTTTATAATAATTGTTTTCCTCCTTTGATCATGGAATACTTTTTTCACTATATGGTCATATAAAAAATGTGTTCCTCCTTTGGTTATAATAAAAATTAAATTCATAAAAATATCCATGATATAGCCTCTTATTGGTTTTATGAAATCTGATATCGCACCCCAAAGATTTAGCTTGAAATTCCACAATGATATTCTCCATGAAATTATATCAAGTTGCTGACTATTCATGCCTAATATATTTCCAAAAAAATTATCTATGTCATAGACCACCATGAAGTTTGAGTGAATTTGTGGTAGATGAGTGACTGCATGAAAAGTTGAATTATTAGTCACTTGGAGTAGGTATGGTTAATCAGGTACTTTCTTTGGTTGGTGGGAACACTGTGATAGGTTGAAATGAATTTTCATTCACTTGGGTTTTCAATGTGAAACATATTCAATCATTACAATCAATCATATTTATTTTTTGTTCTTTCTTCAATACTTTGTAGAATTTTCTATTTTAGTCGACCCCTTTACACGGTTGATCAACTTAATTCTTGTGGTATCTTGATTGACCATATGGTAGAAATGTTACATATACAATAGGTTCACCATGTGTTTTATTGAATACTTCTTCATGTTATTGGTTTAAAAGTGATTGTATGATATTTAATAGAGTACAATCACTATGATACTTTGTGAATTTTTAGGCATGGTCACTCGTATGAAAAAACTCTATATTTATTAGATTTATTTAGTTAAGAAAAAAAGAACATATTATTTATTAAAATTAAACTCAACCACCTGAAATAATTATCAAAACATTTTATGATTAAATTTATGTTTTGTTCTAATATTTTAAAAGATAGAAAAAAAATAAACCTCAAGAATTAATATATTTATTAATTAAACTTTAGATTATTCCTTAAACTAAAAAATGCAAAAATAAATCAATATATACTCTAAATTTATGGTTTAAATCATTGAAACCTAATATAAAATGTATGAAAACACTGGATTTTCAATTCCCCCACACTTAAATCTTGTACTTCAGACAAGTTAATCTTAAAAGAACACCAAAAAAATTCAACTATGTGGACAATGTGAGTTTGACTTTTAACTCCATGTCCATAAAGTAATTATCCCTCCTTAATTTTGTTATTTTAAGTTTCATTATTATATACATTTAATTAATTATCACTTCTTTCACCACCTCATACACACCTATACCTACCATCCATATTATTCCACTGAATACTCATGTATGATATTCAAGCAAGGTTTTTTCTCATTCTAAGATCACACTTGTGTCACTATAGGCTAGATTAATTTCATCATATCCACCCGATGAGTAATTTAATTATTCATATCATGAGGGCTTAATTAGGGTTGTTCTATGGATTAAGGGTTGGTAGGATTTCAATGTAAAACTATTGAGGTAGAATAAGTGGGTTTCTCTTTAAAATGAAGATCAATGTATGATTTTAGTGTCCTCCAAAAATGGATTCATACCCCACTTCCTCTTCCATAACTCAAATCCTATAATGTAAATCTTACATGGAAAACCCACACTTTTTTCAATATAGAAGTAGTAAATATTCCTCACCCTTTTTCCTCTATCAGGTTTCACAAGTTTTTTTACTTGGGTGCTACTCTTGAATGAGGAAATGTACTTAATAATTTCTTTGATATCTCTAGGAATTTTCATTCCCCAAGATAAGAAATATATTTTCCTTCCTTTATATTTATTCAAGTCCTTTTTTAATATTCTTTTCCACCATCTCCTTTAAATTTCACTGGTATGTAGGTTATAACTCCAAAAAAAATCCAAACTTTTCTATAGATTCTTGTGTATGCTATCCCCTTAAGAACATTAGTTTCATCATCAATATATTTTATATTTACCAATTTTTTATAGAATAGTTTTAGTTTTTATATCTATATTTCTCTTAAAAATAAAATTTTTTGGGAATGAGATTGAATTGTTCTCTTAAAAATTGTGGGGGACATACATAACCAGCCTTGTATGGCATTAATAATTAATATTATTTAATTATTTTCAGAATGATTTTACAAACAAAATAGAAACATAAAAGTTTCAGAAAATTATTATTTAAATTCTAATAGATTATACCAAACAAAATTCTCAGATCCTTTTATCTTCTTCCCCCACACTTCAGTTCCACGTAGATCATGATATATCTTATAGAGAAAGGTAGATATTAATATTTTTATTGTAATTTGGATACCTAAAAAATAATTCATGGATAATAAGGGGTACAAGGATTAATGTATAAGCAATATTGAAATAGATTTTATTGTAGATGGGGATTAAAATAAAAATAATTTCATAATAATTTAATCATATATTGCTTTAAATATCTATTATTTCTATTATATTACCCAAAAAAATATAGTTATTAAAATGTCTCTTAGCTATCTCAAGAAAAATTCCATTTTAAATAAAATATCAAAAATGGTTCAGAAGCCTCACATGTATGTGATCAAAAATATTATACTATATGTGATGGCTTGTTTTTTAAAAATCATCAAGTTTTTTATGAAATTAATTCACTTATAATTTGAAAACACTTTCATTTAAACATTAATCTAATGTGAGTTTATGGGTCACATTAGTTTCAAAATATTATCCTAAACTCAATGTTTGGAAGGTTATCAGGTTAATATCACCGGTTTCAAAAACACAATGAAAATAAAAATAATTTTTTTAAAAAAAATAGGGTTCCCTCCCCACACTTAAATTCTTAAATTTCTTCTATTAATTCAAATTATTTCATCATGTAAAATGATTTTAAATGGGTACACAATATATAATCAAATGTTAAAAAGAGTTAAAACCTGTAGGGTTTTCATTCATATAAAGGGTGGAGGTATGTGATCTCCTCAATTAGTTCTTGGGGTAGATTCCCATGGAACTTATTTATCCAAATTCCAATTTAAAATGAATGGATTTTGGGTATTTTCTTTAACAATGTAAAATACATCAAGAAGGGATATGTTAATAACTATTAATGGGACTTCCCATCATGAAATAATCTTGTGTGGAATCAGCTTCATCTTTGAGTTGTATAATAATACTTGATCTTTATAATGAATACAATTTTATTGATTCAATTTATCATGAGCCTCTCTTTTCCTTTATTTTTATATTTTTGAGCTCTCAATGAATTTTATTCTGAATTCATATAGTTCGTATAGTTGTAATATTCTTTATTTTCATGCTATGTTCAAGTTCACATTCATCTCTCTTACAACACAATAAGCTTTGTGTTTAAGCTCCATATTTAGGTGACTCTGTTTACCATAGAGTGATTATCATATGATCAATTCATTTTAGTTTATTATGTATTGTCTTATAAGTATGAAAAGTGTATTATTACCATTATCTCTAGTCGTTACCATTTAGTTTGAGAGTATTCTCTATAATTACATTAATCTATTTAATAGAAAAATCTTCTTGGAAATTAGTTTGTGTATGATAGGTTGTACATGTTTTAAGATTCACCCCACACTTTCTTAGTAAGTCTACCATTATTATATTTCAAAAAAAATTCTTTATTATTTATTATGTCCCTTGTTAGTCCAAATGAATAAAATATATTAGTCCTCAAAATATCACAAACAACATGAGAATCATTAGTTTTTGTGGATTTGGATTCCACCAATTTTGAGACATAGTCCACAACAAGTAGAATAAAGGATTTTACAAATAATATGGGAAAGGGTTCCATAAAATCTATTCCCTAGATTTAAAAAATTCACAAAAAATTAGGGGTTTTGGTGTAAGTTATTGTCTCTTTAAAATATTTCTAGTAAATTGTAATTTTTTCACATTTTTAAAAAACTCATATGTGTATTTAATTAATTTGGACCAATAAATACCATTTTAAAAGACTTACCTTATATTACTTTGAGGTCTAAAGTGGTCTCCACATTCTATTGTATGAGAAAACTCAAAGACATACTCAATCTCACTTATAGGGAAACATATTTTTATTACCCGATCATTGAAAATTTTCCACATGAATGAGTCTTTCCAAATATAGTATCTTGATTCAGAATTTATTTTTTGAATTTGATGAGAATTTAAATGATAAGGTACCTATTAATTCACTAAATAATTCTCCATGTCTACATACTAGGGTACTTCACCTACAACTAAAAAAACTTTTCTCTTGATCGGTGGACACTTAGTGGGTCTTGATTTAGAATTTCTATTTAAACCATGTTAGGAAACTTTATCAAGTGATTAACCATATGATTCTCAGCTCCATTATTATCTTGGATCTACATGTTACATCCTAAAATAGTAGCATCCATTCAACCTGACTAATATTTTCATATTTGTTTCATTATCCAAGTGTTACATGGTCAGAAAACTTAGTTAATTTAGTTCCATGAAAATAATATATGTATTTATCTAGAGAAAATAAAACTACAAGAAATTATTTTTCCGTGGTTGTGTGATTCAGTTGGGAAACATAAATTGTTCTTGAAGTATAGAAAATGACTTGTGGTATACCCTCAATTATCTGAGAAATGGATACTCTAAATGCTTGGTTAGAATAATCACAAAGGAACTATAATGGATATTCCTAAATTGGTGCTTTCATTACTGGTAGAGTGATTAATTTCCTCTTCAGTTTATAAAATGATTCTCTATATTCAACAATAAAGTCTAAATTACATTATTTTAAAAGAAACATATAAAAGGGAAATTATATCTTACTAAAATCCTTGATAAAACTCTTATGGAATCTTGCATGTACAAAATAAGATCTAACATGTTTTAAACAAGTTGGGAAAGGTAAATAATTTACCACTTCATTTGTTTATTTATCTACCCCAATGCCTCTTTATGAGATTACACGCCCTAGGAATATTAATATTTCCATTATGAAGTAACACTTATCAAAATTTAAAACAATATTTTTTGAAATTAATGTTTTCAAAACTTTTTCAATATTTCTCAAGAAATGATCAGAGGAATCTATAAAAATAATGAAACAATCAAAAAACACCTCTATGTAGTACTCAATGTGGTCTAATAATATACATACCATATACTTATGAAATTCACCTGAGGTATTTCATAATCCATATAGTATCATATTAGAATAAAATTTACTAAAAATTTATGTAAAATTTGTCTTCTCTTGATCCTATAGACTAAATGGGAGCCTACCAACCTATCTGGAATTTGATCAATGAATGGGAGGAAGAATTGATATTCCCTAGTGAATTGGTTTAACTTCCTATAATCTACACACACTCTCTAGATACTCTGAATTATCACCGGGATTAATTCATTTTAATTTTTTTTTATAATGGTATAGTTGGTTTTCCTAGGGACTATATCAATACAGATTACACATTGAGATTCGGAAATGGGATAAATGATGTTCACTACAAAAAAACTCTTTTTTATTTATTAATACCTCCATTATGGTTGGATTTAGACTTATTTAGGGAATTGAATAGGTTTAAAGTATATTTTAATCGTAATTTTATGTGAGAATATTTTTGGACTCATTTCTAGGATATCACCCAAGATCCATCTTATTTCTTGAGCATTCATTCTTAAAATTTTAATCAAAATTTATTCCCATATTTTAGAAAGATTGTTTGAAATTATCACAGGTAATTTTTTCTTCCATAAGGTACACATATTTTAATTTTTTAGGAAGTTTTTTTAATACATATTTGAGGGTTGTTTAAGAGATAACATAACATTGAGGATTCCTACTCCTGAAGCTTGAACATTATAAACACAAGGAAAAACACCAACTTCTTCTTTTTGAAATAAATCATCATACATAGTATAAAATGTAGAAATAACTTCTTCTTACAATTTGAAAATATAATTTCTAGAATTTTGGTCAAACTCATTCACTACCAGAATTCCAATCTATACCCATAGAACTATACTAATGTTTTAAAAAAATATATTGGAATAGGTTACATATACGAATAGGTTTAACTAACTATATGTATAGGTTGGTTTCTGATGGGATATACCAATGTGTTTAACTAACCATTGCTATTGGTTGGTATTTAATGGGATATACCGATAGTTTTTAAATACCATTAGTATAGCCTGATATATATACCATATCACATAACCCCCTTTCCCTCACCCAAATCAATTCCCCCTATAGTGTAGTTTTTTTACGATATAGTTCCTTCGATTACCTTAATTATTATTGAAATATGTTTTGATTAATCATTCTTACAATGATTGTTTGGTTAAATTATCAAGGTATATTTATTTTTTCACATTATTTCCTATTTTACACCTATATTTTTATATCTTCATGCCTAATATTATGAATGAACTAAACTTGAATGTAATTACCATGTATTTTGTTATTAATTGATATAAATATTTGAATTCTCATTTTTTATAAGGAAGTTTTATGAAATTGGTGAGATTTTATTTGAAAGGTATGATTTATAGATATGATATATTTAAAAATTGGCATGTATTTAATTATAATATAACATGATTATGTGGTTTTATGGGAACATTATTTTTAAAAGCATAAATTCATGAACTCTAGATGTTCGTAAAGAAACTTTTGTTTCAAAATTGTGTTTTGTTTTCTAATTTTGTTTTAAAACATAAAATTATCCCTGATTTCAAGTAATATTTAATAATTTAGGGTTTGTTAAGGTTATGGTAAATTTTTATTACACTTCATAAATATAATTTAATAATATTTATTCTATTAATGTATTTATTATGTTTAAAATTATTTCAAATAAAATTTAAATTAATATTTTTAGTTTTGATAGATTTATTTAAAGAATAATTTTCGTTGATTTAATATCAATATAAGACTTAAAGGTCTATTTAGAAAATACCTAATTGATTTCATTAGATGATTAAAACACTATTATGTCAAATTTAATGGGATATACCGATAGTTTTTAAATACCATTAGTATAGCCTGATATATATACCATATCACATAACCCCATTTCCCTCCCCCAAATCAATTCCCCCTATAGTGTAGTTTTTTTACGATATAGTTCCTTCGATTACCTTAATTATTATTGAAATATGTTTTGATTAATCATTCTTACAATGATTGTTTGGTTAAATTATCAAGGTATATTTATTTTTTCACATTCATTACTATTTTACACCTATATTTTTGTATCTTCATGCCTAATATTATGAATGAACTAAACTTGAATGTAATTACCATGTATTTTGTTATTAATTGATATAAATATTTGAATTCTCATTTTTTATAAGGAAGTTTTATGAAATTGGTGAGATTTTATTTGAAAGGTATGATTTATAGATATGATATATTTAAAAATTGGCATGTATTTAATTATAATATAACATGATTATGTGGTTTTATGGGAACATTATTTTTAAAAGCATAAATTCATGAACTCTAGATGTTCGTAAAGAAATTTTTGTTTCAAAATTGTGTTTTGTTTTCTAATTTTGTTTTAAAACATAAAATTATCCCTGATTTCAAGTAATATTTAATAATTTAGGGTTTTTTAAGGTTATGGTAAATTTTTATTACACTTCATAAATATAATTTAATAATATTTATTGTATTAATGTATTTATTATGTTTAAAATTATTTCAAATAAAATTTAAATTAATATTTTTAGTTTTGATAGATTTATTTAAAGAATAATTTTCGTTGATTTAATATCAATATAGGACTTAAAGGTCTATTTAGAAAATACCTAATTGATTTCATTAGATGATTAAAACAATATTATGTCAAATTTTGAGTAAAAATGATAGTATATGATATTAAATACTAATTATTAGATAATAAATATTTGTTTTTTTGTAAGTGTATTAGAGTATTTTTATGTGGTATTATGTATAGTTATTTTCTTAAACTGGTTGAGGGTCCAACCCTCTTTTATTAAAAACAAGAAAAGTAAATCCCCTTATAAAACTAGGTTGACAGGGAAACAAATACAACACATGAAGGCCCAAATGCACATAGGCCCACGAGAACATAGCTCGAAGGTCCTAACATGGTACAAAGGACCTAGTTGTCCATAAGCCCAAAAAATGCTCTTTAAAAAGGAGATACCCTAAACATCCAAGAGAAATCAGCTAATGTTAATCACTAGTCCCAAGTCTTACCGACCCCCTTTCAAGGATCCCATACTTGTGATGTCAGCCTAAAATGATGTGTCACCCCCTATAAGACATTGCACCATACTATTTTGACACAACAAGGCAGAGCACCCCTTTATCCCATATTAGAGTGTGGGGGAGAACCGAACAATGTGTGTTGCCACACCCATCACTCTTTTGAGACGCCCAACCCATGGTGTTAGTGTACTCGCAACATTGTCAACCTAATGATCCATATCATATGACTAAAACACTATAAAAAAATCCATGTGGTTGGGTTCCCAATCATCCTATAGGATAAATGTCTGAATGATGGGCATTAAAACACCCATCCCTCTTTCGTGGATTTCTCACATGGTGGTACTTTAACTGTGTGCTATGCCACTTTCTAAATGCGCTAAGATAAAGCTTGATATCAACATAACACCTAAGAACCAAAATGTCCCAGATACTTGAAGACCCAAAGGTCCGAAAAATATGGCCTAAATCCCCAATCTCAAATAGAGGACTCTAGGTCCCAAGAATTGGAAAATCCAAGACGTTTTTCAATTTTCATGATTAATATGCCATTTTTCCCTCCCAATAAACAAAAAATACAACAAAAAACCATTAACACTACCCATATCTAGGTGTCTATCACCGTAATCATCCAAAACCATAGGTGATTTTTTCATCAAAGATGTCTTCCAACATTGAGATATGTCACCAACACCACAAAACCAAAGCCGTACTGGATTCCCATGCCACCATCTCTACTATTATTATCATCACTATCTGATACCACAAATGATGATTCCATCTTTTTTTATCTTCAGTGTTAAATCCACACCACTATCGTTGTTGTAATATACATTACCGTCCTCCTCTTATGCTATTTACATTATGATGAAGTTGTCATCATGAAGACCAATGTCACCTGACAATGATCAACATACCAGATCTGAGTTAGAAGCATCAGATCTTGGATAGATATGAAAACAGTGTATGATAGGGAATTAGGAATTCTATGTTTGGTTGAGTGAGAATAGCCATAAGAATCATCAGACTAAGAATAAGGAAGAAGGATAAAGGTCCATAATAATGGGAGAACCACCATTACTAACAAGGAGCACGAGAAATTTGGTCATCATCAAGATAAGTTTTGTAGAGAAACCATAGGCATTAGGGGAGTAAAAAACTCTCTTCAAAATATATGTATAGATATTATTTGTTGACATAAATGATTTAAATATTATGGTTTTATGTATATGATTTTGTGTTATCTATTGGGATAGAGTTATGAAATTAGTGAGATAAGTGAAAAATATAAAGTTTAAATCATTTTCAAAGTTTCCTTTCCCTTATCAAATCGATGTTTTCATAATAAACTATGTTTTTCTATAATGATGTATTAATGTATGTTAAATTTAGTTTTTATACCCAAAAATAAAGAGTGATTTAAAATTTATTTGACTTTAATATCATTTTAATGATTTTTAAGGTATAAAAAAGCTTAACATGTATTATTTTCATAAATTCATCTAGGATTGGGTAATGAAATTTGGTCTGTAAATTTAAATAATTTTAATTTTTATTCAAAAGATTTATAGTTTCCATGAATTTTTAAATTGTTATTTACTATATTTATATTATTAAAAACTTTTTTATGTAACAAAATGGATAAAAGTTGGATGCATGATACTGATTAGATCTCAACTGAGTTTTTAGAGAATTTGTTTTTTTATACATTTTTCATGTAATAGTGATTTAGATAGAGGATGTATATTCTCTAATTATTATAATTGTGTTTTAAGGCATTGGTTAAGTAGATATTAATTTAACTACTATATAATAATTTTTTTAAAATAAACTAATATTTTTTTATCATAATAGAGATAAAAGGTGACCTAAGACTGTTCATGATTGAAGTAAAAGAATTTGTATAAAGAATATTGTATTTGATCAGTTTCTATTTATACATAATCTTTGTAAAGATAGTATGAAAATGAAAGACTAAAATGATGCCAGTACACATGAGGGACCTAATGAAAATGATGGTGTTGGGGGAGTGGAAAAATTAATGGATGCTTACAAGACTCATGTATATCGGGAATGTAGTCTCATGAAAAAGCTATAATTTTTACAATTTTTGTATCATGTGAATACCATGTATAGAATTTCTAATAATTCCATTGATTATATTCTTACCTTTTTAAATGAATTTTTTCTATATGATACAAATATTTTTTAAAATATTTATATGTCATAAAAGTTAAATAACCATCTTGGATTTTCTAAAAATAAAATTCATTATTTACCAAAAGAATGTAACTTATTCTTGGAGGAAACTGCAAGCCTAAATGATTGTAAAGAATGTGGTATATATTGATGGAAGATAAATACCCATGGAACACCGTCAAATGTTCCAAAAAAAGTAATTTGGTAGTTTTCATCTATTCATAGGATCTAAAATATTTTTATTTCTAATTAAATATCAAAAAATATGTGATGGAATATTACTAAGAGAATTAAATACAATGATTAGTTAGTCTATCTTGTAGATGTATTTTCAAGGAAGAAATTTGATACACAATATCCAAATTTTTCATTTGAGGAGTATAATTCCATCTTAGGTTTATCGTGTGATTGTTTCCATTATTTTATTCATATTATTAATTCTTACAACATGTGGATAATTTTTGTTCACATTTATAACCTTTGTCCATGGATATGTATGAAAACACCATTCACATTCTTAAGTATAATCACATATCGACCCACTGATCTTGGAAGTGATATTGATGTGTAATTTAAACCTTTAATAAAAGAGTTTAAATATATTTGGAAAGTGTGTGTGTGAATATATGATTCTTATTCAAAAAATTTATTTTATATTCACTGATCTTGGAATTTATTAATGATTCCCAATAAATCTAATTATAGTTGGAAAATGAAAAGTATCGTCTTTGATTTTCCATATCATTAATCAAATTTATTGTATCATTGTTTAGACATAATTCCAATTGAGAAAATACATATGAAATTTTTGTTTTAATTATTATAAATTTCAAGGTGAAGTGCAGATATGATTTATCATCTCAAAATGACTTGGCGTATTGGGGTATTAAATAAGAACTGTATCATGTGTGTATAAGCGAGAATAAATGAAAAATTATGTGTGCTTCTTATGTGGTGACACATTCAGAGAAAAATAAATTTATGGAATTATTAAAGACTGATAAACCACTATTTTGTTGAATATTTTATTGATAATAAATGATACAATTTCCTCACATTGTGTTAAATATGTTTATTTATAAAATATTTGGGATTTGATCATTCATTTGAAAATTTGGTGAAAATTCCAGTTTTACCCTAAATAGTAAACTGTAGTATTTCGAAGATAAATATTATAATATTTATTATTTGAATTTTAACTTTTGTAAAAATGTTCCTATCTTAATTTTCTACAACTTTTATTCAGGACAATATAGCTAAAGAGTGCATTCGAATGGAGTAAATGGGCCATTAATCTAATGGTGGGCTGGACTCAGCAAAATGGACATGGGTTCTGTATTGGGGCCATATATTCTTCATCTGGAATTGGATTAAGCCCAAATTTTGAGTACAGCTCTGGAACATGAGTTTTCACAAATCATCCTTCTAGAAGGCCGTTCAATTCACGCGTTATGGTGGTCAAAGGGGCGGTTCAAGTTGGAATAAAATATTTGGCCGAATTTCCACATTCACACTTGAAACCACTTGTAACCTCTCCTCCCCTCCCCTCTATACATTGAATTTTTTCTCATTTGGAGTGGTTGAGACGTGATTTGGAAAGTTGAGGGCAGAGGATAAGTGGATCCACTCCAATTATCCAACCATTTCAATAAGGGTAGCTCTTGAAGCAAGGATCCCTTCGACGAAGCCTTCTTCTTCTCCTTCGTGTTGTAATGATTTTGTTTGTGTAATAAACTTCTTTGTTCTTCTTTTATTTCTTCTCTTTTATTCTGTTTTGTTTTAATTTCTTCTTCTCTTAATCTTCCTCTTTGGGGTGGAATTATTGAGTAGAAGCGTTATTGGGTTATAGCCATTATAAACCTTTGCACATGCAAAACGCTTCTACGATGATTACGCCACCCATGGAAGAGTAGTCTTTTAGTAATCGATCTATCTTCTACCCTCTTCATTTAATTATTTTGAATCAATGAGATACTGTAATTAACATAATATGATCCATGAATTGTGTTTTTAAATTACAAGAAACTAAGCAAGAAATCGAACAATTAACACAAAAACACGCGAAGTTGGGATTTTGTGTAAATTATGAGAGCGTAATCTTAATCGGTAATACAAGACCACACGGGATAAATTTTTAGAGTTAAAATATAATCCTTAAACACAATTTATCCTAATTTAAAGAATTTATATGTGTTCTAATTAACCACAAACCATAAGCTATCCTTATAACAACAATCAATGCAGGGTGTTGCGATTGCGTGTTCCGAAGCTAGCCTAGGGTTTAAGTAATTTCATCTTTGTGGTTAAGTTAACTCTCATAGGGTTCGAGGGATAAAAAATTAAGGGATCATAATTAAGTGGATATTGATTTAAATTATAATGATTAATAAGTGAATAAAGAGGTAGAGTTAGATCGATTATTCCTTTTAAAAAAAATTCTAAAAAAACATCTTCTTGTTGTGTCATTTTAATCGAAATTCATTTCAAAACTAAAAACAAAAAAATATACAATCTTCTTCCAGAAAACTTCTTCTATATTCATAAACTATAAAAAACCCAATCCATTAAAGTTGTTTTTTTTATTTTATTCTCTTTTATTTTATTTTTAGAATACCTTTAATAAGTTGTTAAATTCACTTCTTCCTTTGAAAGACGACCTTGGTCAGCCACTCTGCTGCACCTAAGTACCCCAAAGTCACATTATTCATTTGAGGGCACCCACGACAGTGCCCTATAAAATTGGTGCCATTTCCGGGGAGGCAAGTAATTATTTCAACCAATTAGAGGTATTTATTTTGTTTTAGATTTTATTCTCTTCCTCTCTTCTTTCTTCCGTCATTACCCAATCTGATTTTTTTCCTTTTTCTTTTATTTCCTTCTACTTATTCTTGGACCATCAACTCAAACTTCTAATTTTTATTTTACTATGGTCCAATTTCCTTCTTTTCATCTTTCATTGATTGATTACATGAACTAATCCCGAAGATCTCTTAGATCTTGACCCTGAGATTGAAAGTAGCCTTAGGGCACGAATCAGACACTCTCAGTCTACGGGATGTTTCAATATTCAACCAGTTGGTGAATTCCTCTCTTCTGGAAACATTGAAATTGGAAGAAATTCAAATTCAAACATAAAAGAGGAACCAATGGCTGGAAATAATGTAAATAAACTTAATAGAACCATTCGAGAATTGGTTTCACTAGATATTAAATATCAACCAAATTGTATTGCATACCCAAACCTCGAATCAGACGTTGAATTGAGATCTTGATTAATTCACCTTCTTCCAAAGTTTCATGGCTTATCTGGTGAGGATCCCAATAAACACCTTAAGGAATTTAATGTGGTTTTCTAAACCTTAAAACCAAGAAATGTTTCTGATGATCAAATTAAATTAAGATCATTCCCATTCTCACTTGATGGAGCTGCAAAAGATTGGATGTATTATTTGCAACCTAAAGATGTAACATGTTGGAATGATTTGAAACGTCATTTATTGCAAAGATTTTTTCTAGCATCAATGACCACATCCATTATAAAGGAGATATCAGGGATAAAGAAAGCCCAAGGGGAGTCAATGTATGAGTACTGGGAGTGATTCAAGAAATTTTTTGCAAGCTTCCCACATCACCAAATCAGTGAGAAATTACTCATCCAATACTTCTACGAAGGACTCACACCCATGGAGAGGATCATGGTATATACTGTAACTAGAGGAGAAATGGTGGACAAGACACCAGTAGCCGGACGTGCATTGATCGACAAGATGGCCCAAAACTCCAAACAATTTGGCGATATAGGTACACCACATATCAGGGGAGTACATCAGGTAAGTCCTTCTTCTCTTGAAAGTCATTTGATTGATACAAAGTTGGAATAATTGACCACTATGGTGAGGTAGATTGCTTTGGATCAAAAGACATCCCAACCCATTCCTTCAAGGCCTTGTGGCATTTTTACTGAGACAAGCCATCCAACTGATTGTTGCCCACAACTACAAGAGATAGAGGATTGTGCAGCAGTATTCCCAGGGAGACCATTTCAGCAGCAGCAACAACCATATGCCAAAAAGAAGTTTGATTAATTTGCTCCAACATAAAAACAAGGGAGGAAAGATCAACCGGACATGAGGTATGGCTCTGGACAACAACAAAGGCCCCCTTTTCAACCAAACTTCCAGCAGCCTCCACCTTAGCAACAGGGTTTCCAACAACCCAAAAGGATATTTGAAGCTCAAACATCAACAAGTCAGCAACAAGGAAATCCTCCACCAAAGGTATATTCTAATACTGATGATCTTTTGAAGCAAATTGTTCTTAATCAACAGAATGAGTTGAAGAGTCAAAGTTCGGAGCTGAGGGATTTGAAGACTCAAATGAGCCAGATTGCCACCGCCCTCCATGAACTTGTGAGTAAGAAATCTGGAAATCTACCTTCCCAACCCACTTCAAATCCAAAGGGGAATGTCAGTGCCATCACATTGGGAAGTGGGAAGCAAATTAATGATACATCTGTACCTACCATTCCACTAGGATTCACCACAACTCTAGAGAAGCCACATTCCATACCAACTGATGAGCAATCCAAGGAGACAGATAAAGGTAAGAAAAATATTGATGATGTTCCTCCTAAACCCCTTCCTTTTCCAAACAGGTTTGTTCAAACCAAGAAGATGGATAAAGAAGCAATGCAAAAAAGAGGTTTTGGACACATTCAAGCGTGTGGAGATCAACATTCCTCTACTTGAATCCATTAAGCAAATTCCAAGGTATTCCAAATTCTTAAAAGAACTCTGCACCAATCGAAGAGGGCTCAAGGGAAATGAGAGGATCAATCTTGGAAGGAATGTGTCAGCACTCATTACACCAACTATAGCAATTCCAACAAAGTGCAAGGATCCCGGGACATTCACCATCCCATGTACCATAGGGGATTTCACTTCTCTGATGCTCTTTGTGATTTGGGAGCTTCCATAAATGTGATGCCTCACTCTGTATTCTCTTCCTTGTAGGATGGTGAGTTGAATCCGACAAGAGTAGTGGTGCAGTTGGAGAATAGAGCTACGAAATATCCAGTAGGAGTTCTTGAGGATGTACTTGTCTGGGTAAGAGACATGATCTTTCCAGTGGATTTCTATGTTCTCAACATGGAGGACGATCAGGTATGTTCTCCTGCCCCCATTGTCTTAGGTAGACCCTTCCTCAAAACTGAAAAAACAATCATAAATGTCATTGAGGGTACACTTTCCATGGAATTTGGGGATGAATTTGTGATATTTAATGTTATGGACTCCATGAAGTACCCCTCTGAGGACCATTCTTCTTTTGTTATCTCCCATTTTGAACCACCAAGTAAAACACCATGGAATTGTATTGTCCTATGCTTAGGGAGATTATGAGTATTGGTTCTAGTTTGATGTCTAAAATTGCTTCCACACCTATTTCTAATGAACAAGACTCTCTAAGATTTGATTTTGAAATGGATTCATATTCTGATATTGATCATGTGAGCTCTGATTATGACATTGATATTGAGTATGCTGATGGATTTGGTGCTTTATTCTCTGATTATGATGATTTCTGTTCTGATACTGATGTTCATTGTGCAGATATGTCTGTTGCATCAATTTCTCTATCCATACATCTCCCCCTACATTGAAACTAAAGCCATTTCCCCCAAATCTTAAATATGAATACTTGTTGAGCGGTGATAGATTACCTATTATCATTTCTAACAATCTCTATTTTGAACATGAAGAAAAACTTTTGAATCTATTGAGAGATAACATTAGGGAAATTGGTTGGACATTGGCAGACATATCAGGTATTAGCCCCTCCATTTTCATGCATAGGATTCTCTTGGAGGATGGGGCTAAACCGGTGAGGCAAACACAAAGGAGACTCAATCCAACACTTTTTTATGTTGTTAAAAAAGAAGTTTCAAAATTTCTTGAGGCAGGTATAATCTATCCTATTTCAGATTCTCAGTGGGTAAGTCCAGTTCAGGATGTGCCTAAGAAAACTGGTTTCACTGTTGTTAAAAATGAGAAAGATGAATTAGTTCCAATGAGGGTACAAAACAGTTGGTGTGTGTGTATTGATTATAGGAAACTAAATCATTCCACTCGTAAAGACCATTTCCCC
Source organism: Viscum album (assembly GCA_963277665.1). Classification (NCBI taxonomy): domain Eukaryota; kingdom Viridiplantae; phylum Streptophyta; class Magnoliopsida; order Santalales; family Viscaceae; genus Viscum; species Viscum album. The sequence continues at coordinate 140,354,530 of OY728131.1, forward strand.
CTCCCACTTATTGATCAGATGCTTGAGAGACTAGATGGGAAGACACACTATTGTTTCTTGGATGGATTTTCTGGCTATTTTCAGGTTCCCATTGCAGCAGAGGATCAGGAGAAGACTACATTCACCTTCCCATTCAGTACCTTTGCTTACCGAAGGATGCCATTTGGACTATGCAACGCCCCAGGTACCTTCCAGAGTTTCATGGTGAGTATTTTCTTAGATTTCATTGAGACCTTCATGGAGGTATTTATGGATGATTTTATAGTTTATGGGTCCTCATTTGATGAATGTCTCTCTAGTTTGGGTGATGTGTTGCATCGTTGTATTGAGAAGAATCTGGTCTTAAATTTCGAATAATTTCATTTCATGATCGAAAAGGGAATTGTATTAGGTCATATAGTCTCACAACATGGCATTGAAGTTGATAAATCTAAGGTAGACATTATTTCATCCCTCCCATATCCTAAATGTGTGTGTGATGTTCGATCATTCCTTGGACATGCTGGATTTTATCGACGCTTCATCAGATATTTTAGTAAGATCGCTCTACCCTTATCTCGATTGCTTCAAAAAGATATTGACTTCAATTTTGATGATTCATGCAGGGTATCATTTGATGAGCTGAAGAAGTTTCTGACCACTCCACCAATCATATAGCCCCCACGTTGGGAGATTCCTTTTGAGCTTATGTGTGACGCCTCCAACTTCGCGGTTGGAGAGGTCTTATCTCAGAGGGTGGGGGGAAGTTCACATGTGATCGCCTATGCATCGAGGACACTGGATTCATCCCAATAAAATTACACAACCACAGAAAAGGAGTTTCTTTCTGTCATATTTTCTTTAGATAAATTCCGTTCATATTTATTGGGCTCTAAAGTAGTTGTTTTTTCTGACCATGAAGCTTTGAGGTACCTCCTAAAGAAGCCAGATGCAAATCCATGTCTTATCTGTTGGATGCCCCTTCTTCAAGAATTTGATATTGAGATAAAGGACAAGAAGGGATCATAGAATTTGGTGGCTGACCACATGAGTAGTCTTACACACACAATAGAGGATGACACCTTGGACCAGGTACCACTTCGGGACACTTTCCCTGATGAGAATCTCTATACCATCTCTGGTACACATCCTTGGTATTATGATTTAGTTAATTAAATTGTTCCCTATAAAATCCAAGAAAATTTGAAGAAGCATCAAGTCCAAAAATTAAAAAGTGAGTCTAGGTATTATGTGTGGGATGATCCTTACCTCTGGCGCATGTTTAGTGACCAAGTCATTAGGAGGTGTGTTCCCGATCATGAGTTTGAGTCTTTTTTGCGTTTCTGTCATACACTTGATTATGGTGGACACTTTGGTCCCCAACGGACATCTAGGAAGGTTTTGGAATCTGGATTATATTGGCCTAGCTTGTTCCATGATGCCCATGTGTTTCGTAAGTCATGCTCTCATTGCCAACACACTGGGAATATTTCTAGGAGACATGAGATGCCCCAACAACCCATACTATTCTGTGAGATTTTTGATGTATGGGGCATTGATTTTATGGTTCCTTTTCTTATATCATTTGGATTTTTGTATATTTTGGTTGTTGTTGATTATGTGAGTAAATGGGTGGAGGCCAAGGCCACTAGGACTGTAGAGACCCGAAGCTTGACGTACATGGACATTACATTACATTTGCGGAATACTTAGTACATAACAAAAACACACACTAAAGGATCGTAATAGTTTAGTGTCTTTGGAAACTCGGAACGTAATCTTCTAATCATGGTGAAAGTTCTTCAATATCTCCCATAAAGGTCATCCATTTTTTTACCTAAAACCTTTGTTTATATCCTGGGGAAAAGAAAACATAAAAGGGTGAGCTCAAATGCTCAGCAAGGGCAATAAAGGAAATAAAAAATCATATCATATCTTTTTGAAAATCATAACCTGCAAAAGAGATCATAATATCTTAACATGGAATAAATCATAGAAGTGAAAATGAGATCCCCATAATCATAACATAAAACTTGAAACTTTGTGGAATGCACACATAATCATGGAAAATCATTTCTTGTTAGTCATGACTCATTGCCAAGACTATCTTAGTGGACAAAGTCCCTTTCTGAACCGAGTTCACTCCTCGTTTCAGTCCTGTATCACTGAACCGAAATAACCTTCCGTTCCAGCCATGTCTATCTCATGAGATATAAAGTCTTTACCCAATGCATTGGATGGAGATATAGGTCCCACCCATCTTATAATGAATCCTTTCTTATGTGTGCCACATAATCATAAACCATACATCATAACGTAACCCATGTAATAAAAATGGGATTCTTAAACAACATGACATCATAAAACAATTCATATAAGATAAAGGAATTCATAAAAATGTTTCCATCACAATATAATCAAATCCATGTAATAATAGGGATAAAAACAGAACCCTTTTATTATCTTAGATGGAAAATAATTTTGATAAAATACTTGAACTCCATTCTTGAGGAAAATATCCTTTCTACTTCAAAAACATTTTTCCTTTCATAACATGTCATACGACTTTAAAATAAAAGAAGTTGATTAAAAATAAACTTGAAAACTTGTAAAGGAAGCTTCTTGGAAATAATGTTTTAAAAATCCATTCATGCCGTATAAGTTAAAAAAAACATTCTTCGTACTTTTGCCGGAAAAGTCAAAAAGTACCTCGTACGAAAAACGACAAAAGATTCCTTTCATACATATTACTAAAAACTCACCGAAGGGTAAAAATGGATTTAAACAATTTTAGGTGGATGGAAATAATATTACATTTTGATGAAACATGGATGTGGATGATAAAATACACCCCGTAAATACTTACGAATAAACAATCTCGGATAAAAATGAGATTGTGATATTTCCCTTACCTTAGGTCCAATTTTCTTCGTATGTGTCCGAACCTCCTGTATAATGATTTAAATAATGTCATTGACTTATTACAGAATCATATTCATTGTTATGATATCATATATGGTTCACTTATGACATTATATTACCCGTTCTTTTGTAAATTCCATGTTAAAGAAGCGTTTTGGGTAAAATCGTTTCATTTATCGTAGGTGTTTTGACTTGTTGTTCATGACATCATTATTACTTATATCATGATTTACTTACTTCCAGAATATAAAATATGATTTATATATCATATATATTCAGTATATATATATATATAATAGATAGATAAATAAAATGAAAAACACCGTTCATGGAGACGGTAGTCCGTACGTACGCATGAACGCTGTTTTTCTTTCCTTATTGTCTTGAAATGGAAGTAAGTAGATGACATACATATGTATATATATACATAAATCCAGTAGCTTTATAATGTCATATATTTCATTATTATTTCTTATATATACATTATAATCATTCTTAAATGGTTAACATGGAGAATGAATCTCATCGCGTCGTGGAGACGGTAGTCCGTACGTACGCACGAGCGATGATATCATTTCTATAAATATTGAATTGAATTGGAGTGGATTATACAATATATCAGAATCAATATGATGTTGTAATAACTATGTATAGTTATTCTTTACACCATTATACCCATCCATGTAAGGTGGTGGTGGAAAATAGATTACACCACGGCGTGGAGACGGTATTCCGTACGTACGCACGCGCGGTGATTTATTTTTCCGTAGGATGGATAGATGGTGAAATAGGGTTGTTTCATACTTATAATAACATATCAGTATATGAGTGATACTGATGTTATTACTTCATAATGAAACAACCTAAGAAGAAGAAGTGGAAGAAGAAATAAAGATGAAAGAATTGGTAACGGTAATTACCTCTTCTTTGAAGTGCCTCTTTGAGACCTCTTCTTAGGGCACTAAAATTGGTCTTTGAGGAAGACCAGAACATCTAGGATGTTGCTAGGGAAGTGGAGAGGATAAATTGGCAGGGGTTGGCCGAGCTTGAGTGCTCAAATTGGTGTGAGGAGGAGGGGGAGGAGGTGTCCTTTTATAGGGGAGGAGAGGGGCACCTTAGGAATATCTCAAAATATTATTTTATATTAAAGTCAAAATCGGTTTATAATGGTTCCAAAGGGTCTTATTTCGAAGATAAAGTGGGGATGGGTCGAAATCCTATCAACCAATAGGATTTAGACAAGTTTAGGGTATTATTTAAACCTTATCAATTAGATTTAACTCTAAGTTAAATAATTTAACTTTTACCGTGTCTTTTTGTTTTCTTTCACTATATGGTTAATAAACTTACTATAACATGCCAAACGAACCCCAAATTGTATATTATTAATACATATATCCTTATCTAAGTCATTTGGCCGAACCTTAGATTTTTAGGAATAAAAGAACAATTAATAATATAATATTTGATTTAAAAACTATTTTGTGTCAATTTTGACACTATTTGATATATGATTTTTGTGAAAGTCATAACAGAATTATATGTTCGAACCAAGTTGATTAAATCAACACTAATATATCATAATAACCTAGAAAATTAGTGGAATTCATAAAAAGTCTTAAATTACATTTATTTTGGTATTTATATTATCAATTATGTCAATATTTCATTAATAAGATAATTACTGCATCATTTTTGTGTCATAAATAAATTATATTATTTGATGTCTAAAAATTACAAATAAAATACCATCATGTAGGAAATCTTTTTAGCTTTCTAATGAATATTTATAGTCGAATTTATCTTATGTATAACCCCATATTAAAAATGATTTACTTATTAAACTTTGATTTTAACTATTTTAACCCTTCTTTAAATAAATTAATAATAAATGTCCTAATCTAATCCAAGTGGGCCTAAATGGTCATATTTTATTCCTAAGTTTGTTTTTGGTCGAATTACACTTGTCCAATAGAATTAGGACATGTGTTAGGGTAATATTAATATCATATTTACCCTTAGTTACCTTATTTACTATTAACCGTGGTAAAAAAAGTAAAAAGTTACTATTCACCAAAAAATTATTTTCATCTCATTGAACCACATTTTAGTCCTTGATATTAACTGTGTCTCTCGGATTTTTGAAATTCCATTCACAGAAGCGGTAAAATTATGTTTTATGCAAAATTCAGTTTTTAACCTACCACTTAGTAGTTTCACTATTCATCAAAAATTGATGTTTTTCAGAACAATGCCAAAATTTCATCCCAAGCTATATTTCATATTCCGAATTCAAAAATGAAGTCTATTTTACCAAATTCATAACATAAAATTTGCATTAATTAATTTTATAATTAAATCCCGCTGTTAAAACAAATAGCGTGTTTTTAAGAAACAATATCTATCAAAAGATTGACACTTGTTTATGTCTAGTTTAAATGTGAAACTACATCCAATGACCAAAATTGTATTAAATTGTAAAAATATATTCTAAATATACTTTAATACCACTCAAATTAATGATTTATCACTATTAATTATTTCGATTAAAAAAGTTGTTTTTAATTATAATTTAGTAATTTTCACTATTCATCAGAATATGAAAGTTATCCGAAAAGTACCAAAATTTCACCTTAGGCTAAATTCGATACTCCGAATCCAAAAATGAAGTTCATTTTGAAAAATAAGATTTACAGAGTTTTAAAAAGTGGTTATTACTATTCATAACGGCTAGTTTTAATAATATTTTAATAGCATATCGTTGTTTAGTGAAACTCGGTATTGCGTATTACACACGCTATCGAGGAAGGTCGTGATTGCGTGTAATGCAAGGAAAGTCAAGGATGCGTGTTGTGCAAGCTCCTTTTGGTGTAGCGTACAACACAAGACATTAGTGAAATAAAAAAGAATATTTTTCATAAAATCTCGGGCTGTTACATTCTACCCCCCTTAAAATGAATTTCTCCCTCGAAATTCGTCGGGGTTATAAATGGTTTACTATTCGAAAGTTTCTTTAATAGAAACCCACATCGTAAAAGGGAATACCCAAACTTGGCTTTAAAAACTAAAGTATGAAATGTAACGATTACCCAAATAAACTAATCACTGGGTTTCCACATAGGTGAAAATATTTATATGGAAGAGAAATCTAACCATCATGTTCTGATGGAGAGTGGTAGAGAACATGGCTATGGAAATGCCAGTAATCACAAATCCATAGATTTGTGATGATATAAGGTACCATCCGATTCATCAGGTATAAGATCACTAGGACAACATTTTTGGTTTTCAAGATCATTTCCCTAAAGTTGAAAATTTGCTTAAAATAAATACTTACTTTATTTTGGTACAATCTCACTTTTGTTCGTGCCTTGAACAATTTCTACTTCATCTCTTAAATAAATGAAGTTGAATTTGTTATTTGTGAAGTGTTAGCAGATTATGTGATAGAATGATGGGTCATTCCATCTGTCTCAAACAAAAGGTTAGAAAAAGTTATATACATAAGTCATTCTATAGTGAGATTAATCACATATGGTTCCTAAAATGGACTTATACTTCATATATCATACTGCTTAATATAATAAAACTAGTTTCTACTAAACAGGGACTTCCTGTAGGCTAGTGGTAGGCGATAAAGGCCAGTCGCACTTCGGTTGTGGGTTCGATTCCTACAGCCTTGTCCGAAGCGATGGGTTGTCGCCCATCCTGCAGGTTGTCCCTTTTTCTAAAACTACGTTACTATAACATCCCATCAATAATATCGAAAATCTTCTATCCTTAAACAATACTAACTTATGTCCAACATAATCCAGTCTAATCTTTAGGCTTACCCATAATACTGTAGTCCACTCTCATAACATAGTGAAAACGATTACCAGAGATTTAATACCATCGTTGATCCCCACATATCATAAGATATGTCTTGTTGGTCACATTCCAAACATTCAAAGTCCTTAATCGTGTATTCTCTTGAATACCTTAGTGAAAACATGAGTGCAGTTAAAAGTTAACACTTTCCACATACCAAAATCCTCAAAATTCTATATACTCAAACCATGATATCACTTAGTCCTTATATCAATCATGAGCTCATGAATACAATCAAACATCTCATTATCTTCTTATCCTTTCATTATGCACTTATCATCTACTTTCCAAAAGTATCTGAATAACCTTTCATGGTTACTGGTAACATTAATCAGACAACAATGTAACAATCCTTACATGTCTCTTTATTCCATAGTACCATGAGATTACTTATACAACATTACACATGATAAACATGTAATCATTCCACTACATTCTTAAACTATTAACCGAGCTTCAACAATTCTTTCATCTCACATATCATTTGTAGTCTCTTCATCATCATCCACATAAATACTACCCATATGGCCATACTGATTCTCTTCATGAGTCTTTCCCTTATGACATTGGTTTGCATAATGCCCATACATTCCACATTTAAAACACTTAACCATTTTTGATGTCGTAGCATTACCATTATCCTCATCCATGGTGTTAACTGAACCTTTTCCTTTGCACTTACTTGCTTTGTGTCCTTCTTTTCCACACCCAAATCATCTTCCAGTTCCTTTGAAACATTCTCCTTGATGCCTCTTCCCACATGAATTACATAGGGGAAATTGAACTTTCTTTCCTCTATGATCATCATGAAACTCCATCGTTCTCTTATTAGCCGAGTCAGGAAACTTACCAAATTTTACTTTATTGATCATATTATGAGATTGCTGATTCGGCATAATAATTATGTTCGGACTTCCAAATCCCATTTCATTATGAAGAATATCATTCCATTTTCCATCATATCCTCCATTATTGTGAATCATCTTGTTTCCAGCCATTTTCTAAAACCCAAACATAATAGTGTTAGATGTAAAAATCATGCTAGGGAAAACAACATAATAAAGGGGGAGTACCTTCAATATCCAACATCTTAGGTTTAATTCTATGATCGTTAGCATAATTCTATTACTATAACCTATACGTATACTTATCCCTAGGGACATCCCTAGACATACCTTAGAAATATCTCTAGGGATCTCACTAACGTTTTCGCATCCTAGTTTCCAAAGGTTGACTAAACCTTTCCTCTGATACCAACTGTAGAGACCCGAAGCTTGACGTACATGGACATTACATTACATTTGCGGAATACTTAGTACATAACAAAAACACACACTAAAGGATCGTAATAGTTTAGTGTCTTTGGAAACTCGGAACGTAATCTACTAATCATGGTGAAAGTTCTTCAATATCTCCCATAAAGGTCATCCGTTTTTTTTACCTAAAACCTTTGTTTATATCCTGGGGAAAAGAAAACATAAAAGGGTGAGCTCAAATGCTCAGCAAGGGCAATAAAGGAAATAAAAAATCATATCATATCTTTTTGAAAATCATAACCTGCAAAAGAGATCATAATATCTTAACATGGAATAAATCATAGATGTGAAAATGAGATCCCCATAATCATAACATAAAACTTGAAACTTTGTGGAATGCACACATAATCATGGAAAATCATTTCTTGTTAGTCATGACTCATTGCCAAGACTATCTTAGTGGACAAAGTCCCTTTCTGAACCGAGTTCACTCCTCGTTTCAGTCCTGTATCACTGAACCGAAATAACCTTCCGTTCCAGCCATGTCTATCTCATGAGATATAAAGTCTTTACCCAATGCATTGGAGGGAGATATAGGTCCCACCCATCTTATAATGAATCCTTTCTTATGTGTGCCACATAATCATAAACCATACATCATAACGTAACCCATGTAATAAAAATGGGATTCTTAAACAACATGACATCATAAAACAATTCATATAAGATAAAGGAATTCATAAAAATGTTTCCATCACAATATAATCAAATCCATGTAATAATAGGGATAAAAACAGAACCCTTTTATTATCTTAGATGGAAAATAATTTTGATAAAATACTTGAACTCCATTCTTGAGGAAAATATCCTTTCTACTTCAAAAACATTTTTCCTTTCATAACATGTCATACGACTTTAAAATAAAAGAAGTTGATTAAAAATAAACTTGAAAACTTGTAAAGGAAGCTTCTTGGAAATAATGTTTTAAAAATCCATTCATGCCGTATAAGTTAAAAAAACATTCTTCGTACTTTTGCCGGAAAAGTCAAAAAGTACCTCGTACGAAAAACGACAAAAGATTCCTTTCATACGTATTACTAAAAACTCACCGAAGGGTAAAAATGGATTTAAACAATTTTAGGTGGATGGAAATAATATTACATTTTGATGAAACATGGATGTGGATGATAAAATACACCCCAGTAAATACTTACGAATAAACAATCTCGGATAAAAATGAGATTGTGATATTTCCCTTACCTTAGGTCCAATTTTCTTCGTATGTGTCCGAACCTCCTGTATAATGATTTAAATAATGTCATTGACTTATTACAGAATCATATTCATTGTTATGATATCATATATGGTTCACTTATGACATTATATTACCCGTTCTTTTGTAAATTCCATGTTAAAGAAGCGTTTTGGGTAAAATCGTTTCATTTATCGTAGGTGTTTTGACTTGTTGTTCATGACATCATTATTACTTATATCATGATTTACTTACTTCCAGAATATAAAATATGATTTATATATCATATATATTCAGTATATATATATATATAATAGATAGATAAATAAAATGAAAAACACCGTTCATGGAGACGGTAGTCCGTACGTACGCATGAACGCTGTTTTTCTTTCCTTATTGTCTTGAAATGGAAGTAAGTAGATGACATACATATGTATATATATACATAAATCCAGTAGCTTTATAATGTCATATATTTCATTATTATTTCTTATATATACATTATAATCATTCTTAAATGGTTAACATGGAGAATGAATCTCATCGCGTCGTGGAGACGGTAGTCCGTACGTACGCACGAGCGATGATATCATTTCTATAAATATTGAATTGAATTGGAGTGGATTATACAATATATCAGAATCAATATGATGTTGTAATAACTATGTATAGTTATTCTTTACACCATTATACCCATCCATGTAAGGTGGTGGTGGAAAATAGATTACACCACGGCGTGGAGACGGTATTCCGTACGTACGCACGCGCGGTGATTTATTTTTCCGTAGGATGGATAGATGGTGAAATAGGGTTGTTTCATACTTATAATAACATATCAGTATATGAGTGATACTGATGTTATTACTTCATAATGAAACAACCTAAGAAGAAGAAGTGGAAGAAGAAATAAAGATGAAAGAATTGGTAACGGTAATTACCTCTTCTTTGAAGTGCCTCTTTGAGACCTCTTCTTAGGGCACTAAAATTGGTCTTTGAGGAAGACCAGAACCTCTAGGATGTTGCTAGGGAAGTGGAGAGGATAAATTGGCAGGGGTTGGCCGAGCTTGAGTGCTCAAATTGGTGTGAGGAGGAGGGGGAGGAGGTGTCCTTTTATAGGGGAGGAGAGGGGCACCTTAGGAATATCTCAAAATATTATTTTATATTAACGTCAAAATCGGTTTATAATGGTTACAAAGGGTCTTATTTCGAAGATAAAGTGGGGATGGGTCGAAATCCTATCAACCAATAGGATTTAGACAAGTTTAGGGTATTATTTAAACCTTATCAATTAGATTTAACTCTAAGTTAAATAATTTAACTTTTACCGTGTCTTTTTGTTTTATTTCACTATATGGTTAATAAACTTACTATAACATGCCAAAAGAACCCCAAATTGTATATTATTAATACATATATCCTTATCTAAGTCATTTGGCCGAACCTTAGATTTTTAGGAATAAAAGAACAATTAATAATATAATATTTGATTTAAAAACTATTTTGTGTCAATTTTGACACTATTTGATATATGATTTTTGTGAAAGTCATAACAGAATTATATGTTCGAACCAAGTTGATTAAATCAACACTAATATATCATAATAACCTAGAAAATTAGTGGAATTCATAAAAAGTCTTAAATTACATTTATTTTGGTATTTATATTATCAATTATGTCAATATTTCATTAATAAGATAATTACTGCATCATTTTGGTGTCATAAATAAATTATATTATTTGATGTCTAAAAATTACAAATAAAATACCATCATGTAGGAAATCGTTTTAGCTTTCTAATGAATATTTATAGTCGAATTTATCTTATGTATAACCCCATATTAAAAATGATTTACTTATTAAACTTTGATTTTAACTATTTTAACCCTTCTTTAAATAAATTAATAATAAATGTCCTAATCTAATCCAAGTGGGCCTAAATGGTCATATTTTATTCCTAAGTTTGTTTTTGGTCGAATTACACTTGTCCAATAGAATTAGGACATGTGTTAGGGTAATATTAATATCATATTTACCCTTAGTTACCTTATTTACTATTAACCGTGGTAAAAAAAGTAAAAAGTTACTATTCACCAAAAAATTATTTTCATCTCATTGAACCACATTTTAGTCCTTGATATTAACTGTGTCTCTCGGATTTTTGAAATTCCATTCACAGAAGCGGTAAAATTATGTTTTATGCAAAATTCAGTTTTTAACCTACCACTTAGTAGTTTCACTATTCATCAAAAATTGATGTTTTTCAGAACAATGCCAAAATTTCATCCCAAGCTATATTTCATATTCCGAATTCAAAAATGAAGTCTATTTTACCAAATTCATAACATAAAATTTGCATTAATTAATTTTATAATTAAATCCCGCTGTTAAAACAAATAGCGTGTTTTTAAGAAACAATATCTATCAAAAGATTGACACTTGTTTATGTCTAGTTTAAATGTGAAACTACATCCAATGACCAAAATTGTATTAAATTGTAAAAATATATTCTAAATATACTTTAATACCACTCAAATTAATGATTTATCACTATTAATTATTTCGATTAAAAAAGTTGTTTTTAATTATAATTTAGTAATTTTCACTATTCATCAGAATATGAAAGTTATCCGAAAAGTACCAAAATTTCACCTTAGGCTAAATTCGATACTCCGAATCCAAAAATGAAGTTCATTTTGAAAAATAAGATTTTCAGAGTTTTAAAAAGTGGTTATTACTATTCATAACGGCTAGTTTTAATAATATTTTAATAGCATATCGTTGTTTAGTGAAACTCGGTATTGCGTATTACACACGCTATCGAGGAAGGTCGTGATTGCGTGTAATGCAAGGCAAGTCAAGGATGCGTGTTGTGCAAGCTCCTTTTGGTGTAGCGTACAACACAAGACATTAGTGAAATAAAAAAGAATATTTTTCCTAAAATCTCGGGTTGTTACAAGGACTGACAATTCTCACGTTGTTGTGGACTTTGTCAAAGCACATATTTTTTGCAGGTTTGGAGTACCAAAGGACATCATAAGTGACCAAGGGACACACTTTTGCAATAGGAATTTTTCTTCCCTCCTTCGAAAGTATGGGGTGACACACAAAACATCAACACCATACCACCCCCAAATAAATATCCAGGCTGAGGTTTCAAATCGTGAGTTGAAACAAATTTTGGAGAAAACTGTGCAGCCAAATAGGATGGATTGGAGAAAGCGCTTGGATGGTGCATTGTGGGATTATAGGACAGCATACAAGACCCCCATTAGTATGTCCCCATTTCAGATTGTGTTTGGGAAAGCATTTCATCTCCTAGTGGAAGTTGAGCATCAGGCATATTAGGCTATAAAGAAATGAAACATGGATTTGGCCCAATCTGGAATTCAAAGGAAGTTGCAAATTCAAGAGCTTGAGGAGATTATACTGTCATCATATGATAACTCAAGGCTCTACAAGGAATGATCAAAAGAATCTCATGACAAAATCATCCAACAAAGGAAGTTTCATGTTGGAGAGAAAGTCCTTCTCTATAGTTCATGACTCATGCTGATGCCTGGTAAGTTGCGTTCTAGATGGTTAGGTCCTTATATTGTGACTAATGTTTTTCCTTATGGTGCAGTGGAGATCACATAAGAGGACACTGAAAGGATTTTTACAGTCAAAGGGCAACATTTGAAGAGATACATTGAGGGACTTCCTACTAATGCAGTGGATTTTATCACACTGCATGTCCCCATGATCACTTGAGCACATCAGGTTGTTCCTAACCCTTTCACTTTTATATTATTTGTCCTATTTAAAAATTCAACATTTCATGTGCATATATCATCTCATGGGTTCACATTTAGGACAATGCAATATTTTAAGTGTGGGGGAGGGAACCTTTTAGTTTAGTAATTTCAATTGTTTTCCTATTTAAAAAAAATTGTGTGTTTTTCAAATTTTGTGTGTTTATTTTTCAATTTTCTTTGTGTCTTTGAAATTTTTGAGCTGAAATGATTCTCATCACAATTTTGAAATGCATATCAATGAGTGAAACAATTTATCCCAAAAAACTGAGCTTAAATGAATGCGGAAATGACTTTGTTTCAAGTTCAAATATTTAGTAATTTCATGAAAAGTACACTGAATTTTGAATCCCATGCCACATCTCACTGTCTTTATACCTGGAATAACTTTCCTGTGAGGCTTCTGAACCATTATTTTCATATTATTTACATTCAACTCAATTATTGAGAGAACCAAACCATGCTTGATTTAACCAAAATTTGATTTATTCCTGTCAAAACTTGAGGGTTTGAGGTACTTATGTTTAAATGATTGAGGAATTTTTTTGGTATTAAATCCCCTATTTCAAAGAATCCTTTTTTATAATGTCTTAACTTGAATATTTAATCCTTGTAGCGCTTAGAATCTATGCACATCCTGTTAGGTTATCCACATTACAAGACAATTTTCCCTATCCAACCAACTCTTGAAGTGAAATTGCATAATCTAGTTGAGCTTAAGTGTGGGGAAATCTATCTTGTGTTGTGCCACCACATTCTGTGATACTTTGGGTGGAAAATTAAATTCTTAAGAGATGAGTTTGCTGCTAAATAAAGTCATTATATTGAATGCTGTGCCTTTTCTGGATCTTTCATGACAAGTGAAGTTGTTCCTTTTCTGGAGATTCTAATTGAGGTGGAAAGCTATGCCCATTTTGAGCTTTCAAGAAAATCATGTTTGAGAATATTGACATTTTTATGCTGAAATGAAGAATGGTGTAAAATTTTCATGATTTTCATTATGATGGAGCTGAATTGATACTATGGGGGTTGATGAGAAGACCATATTTAAGTGAAAAATAGATTAATGAAATTTTGCTTCAAAATAAAAAGAGTGAAGCCCTCCTCATTCAGCCACAGAGTTTTTCACATCTTAATCCTACCAACTAAAATCCACAGAACAACCCTGAAAAGTCCTCATGATAAATATATGTCCTTGATAAACATCTGGTAGTGATGTAGGAATCTATCAAGCCTATGGTGACCCTTGTATGAGTTTGGATGAGAAAGACATTGCAAAAAATTGATATTTGAGTGATTAGAGAAAATTCAAGCGAGGTAAGTGTTTTGTGCATGGGAGGATAAATGAAGTGGAAATATATTGAATGATATAAGGTTTTTTATGAGGCATGATATCTTTTGATTCTTGGGGCGGAATTGATGGATCCCAATGATATGTGATTTAAAATTGGTTTTGATTTGATATTGATGTTTACTTGACATGAGGTTTTTCCTAGAAGTGCAGAAGGGTAAGTGTGGGGGAGCTGATAAAAAACAATTTTTTTGAATATTTTATTGATAATAAATGATATAATTTCCTCACATTGTGTTAAATATGTTTATTTATAAAATATTTGGGATTTGATCATTCATTTGAAAATTTGGTGAAAATTCCAGTTTTACCCTTAATAGTTCACTGTAGTATTTCGAATATAAATATTAATATATTTATTATTTGAATTTGAAATTTTGTAATAGTATTCCTCACGTAATGTTATATAACTGTTATTCAGGACACTAGAGCTAAAAAGTGCATTTGGATGGATTAAATGGGCCATTAATCTAATGGTAGGCTGGACTCGGCAAAATGGACATGGGTTCTGTATTGGGGTCGTATCTTCTTCATCCGGGATTGGATTAAGCCCATATTTTGAGGAATGCTCGGGGACAGAATGTGGCATAAATCATACTTCTAAAATTCCGGCAAATTCATGGGTTTTTGTGGTCACATGGGCGGTGCAAGTTGGAATAAAATATTTGTCCGAATTTCCACATTCACACTTGAAACCACTTGTAACCTCTCCTCCCCTTCCCTCTATAAATTGGAGTTTTTCTCATTTGGAGGAATTGGGACGTGCTTTGGGAAGTTGAGGGTAGAGGAGAAGTGGATCCACTCCAATTCTCCAACCATTTCAATAAGGGTATCTCTTGAAGCAATGATCACTTTGACGAATCCTTCTTCTTCTCCTTCAGGTTGTAATGATTTTGTTTGTGTAATAAACTTCTTTGTTCTTCTTTTATTTCTTCTTTTTTCCTCTGTTTTGATTAAATTTATTCTTCTCTTAATATTCCTCTTTGGGATGGAATTATTTAGTAGAAGCATTATTGGGTTATACCCATTATAAACCTTTGCACATGAAAAACGCTTCTACGATGATTACGCCACCCATGAAAGAGTAGTCTTTTAGTAATCGATCTATCTTCTACCCTCTTAATTAAATTATTTTGAATCAATGAGCTATTGTAATTCACATAATATGATCCATGAATTGTGTTTTTAAATTATAAGAAACTAAGAAAGCAATTGAACAATTAACAAATAAACACGCGAGGTCGGGATTTTGTGTAAATTGTGAGAGCGTAATCTTAATCGGTAATACAAGACCACACGGGATAAATTTGTAGAGTTCAAATATAATCCTTAAACACAATTCAACCTCATTTCCAGAATGGATATGTGCTCTAATTAACCACTTACCATAATCTATCCTTAGAACAACAATCAAAGTAGGGTGCTGTGATTGCGTGTTCCGAAGCAAGCCTAGAGTTTAAGTAATTTCATCTTTGTGGTTAAGTTAACTCTCGTAGGGTTCGAGGGATAACAAATTAGGGGATCATAATTAAGTGGATATTTATTTAAATGATAATGATTAATTAGTGAATTAAGAGGTAGAGTTATATCTATTATGTCTTTTAAAATAGATTTCTAAAAAAACATATTCTTATTGTGTCATTTTAATCGAAATTCATTTCAAAACTAAAAACAAAAAAATATACAATCTTCTTCCAGAAAACTTCTTATAGATTCATAAACTATAAGAAAACCCCAATCCTTTAATGTAGTTTTTTTATTTTATTATCTTTTATTTTATTTTTATAATACCTTTAATAAGTTGTTAAATTCACTTCCTCCTTTGAGAGACGACCTTGGTCAGCCACTCTGCTGCACCTAAGTACCCCAAAATCACATTATTCATTTGAGGGCGCCCACAACAACTCCCTATCAGAGACGGTGAGAGATCAGGATGGATATTCAATTAAAATATCTAAACAATTAAATATAATATATTTTAAACTAAATTCCTTGAAAACTCATGACCATCACATACTTCTTCATTAATTTATTCCAATCACAATCTATCATTATTATCTAATAATGTAAGGGTGGTGATGATTCAATTGTTTCATTTTTATAGATACCTTTATACTAAAAAAATTTCCATTTATTTCTTGATAAAACTTTAGTAATATTCACAATTAATTTTTTGTTAGTTATGGAAAAATTTCCCTCCATATTTTTTCACTTTCATGTTGTATCAAACTATCTATATTTCAACATAAATACTTCTTGGAGGACCCATTTCTTTTCAGTTAATGTGTATAAACAAAAATAAATATATAAAAAATGAAATAATATTTATGGAATAAGAATAATATTCAAGGGTATATTATAAAAGGCTATAAAGATCAAGAATATATGGGTTTTTATTCATTGTCTTTGGATGGTCTGATCACGGGACCTAACCAGCCAATGAGAAATAAAGATGAGAATTATGAGAAAATTGGTCCTATGTTTTCCATCTATTCCCCTAATAGGGGGAATTACTTTCTCATATACATTATATATATTGACTCTTTAAGAGTGGTAGATGGCACACCACACAATCTTGTTTAACTATGATTTTTTTGATAACATTATCAAGTAAGTAATTTCAACATGTATATGTTAACTCATTAAAAATTGTTTCAAATATATCTTAAATTTTTTTATCATTTTATATAGGGAAAATAATAAAATTATATGTAGAATTAATACTTCATTACATATGAGAAAGAGAGAGATTTTTCATAGTAAAAATTTTACATCTTGGTTGAAATTGAAGGTACGATCATTACATTAAAAAAATTTAAAATCATTAAATTTTAATATTTATATATATTTTAGGTATTGATTTTACCTAATGAATATATCTATTAATAATTAATATAATTATCTTTTTATCTCAATTATTTGGTTTTTAAATGAAAATAATTAATAATAAATGGATACAAGTCTATTATAAATGATAAATTAGTTAATATGAGAACAAAACATGATGAAATTTTGTTAATTTCTACAAAAAACTATTACGCTTGTGCATCAAATAGTAGGACTAAATATAAACATGTGTATTATTATAGAATTGTTAATAAAATATTGATATTGGATTATTATTCCCGTTATTATGTCACTATAATGAAAAGAATGTGGCTTGATTCAATGAAATTGTATTAAACATTTATTGATGAATGTGTATTTATATTAATTGACATGACCCACTCCTTAGATACCAATGAGCCATATATTTTGGCATCAATGGAGGAAAATTTATTTTACATGAAATATCATTTGAAAGATTAAATCAGTGTCAATATTAATGTAATACCAAGACATATTATTAAATATGGTGGGGATTAAATTAAAACCAACTCTCCCCCATTGATCTTAATCCAAATTTTACACATAATGACTCAAATAGTCTAATTATCAGAGTTAATTCTAGACTTGAATTAATGGTGGGTTACTTTTAGAAGAAACAATATGTGTTCTTAGTTAATTAGGTTTATGTCAAATTGGGTATTTTACTTTATTACCCATTGTAATTAATTTAATTTGGATTTAATTTGTAATGGTGAGTTTGGTTTATTTTTTTAGTTTTCATTTCATTTTATTACACTTATTTCACTTATTTTTTTCACACTAATAACAAAATTCAACTGATAAATTAATTTTATTTATGTCTTAATAATATGAATTCATAGAGAAGTATTATTAAAAAATAATCCAAATAGGTATAAAAATATCTATATTTTCACTAAATAACATCCAAACATAATTCATGGAGAACTAATCATAAAATAGAATAGATTTAAAACATATTTCATAACAAACAATTTTAAAATAGTTTTTAAAAACTACTTTAAAATAGGTTTAAAAAATATTTTATTGAATATGTTTTAAAATAAAAAGTCTTAAAAAATATTTAAAAAGCTACATTAAAATAGTTTTTAAAAATAGGTTGAAAATAGTTTTATTTAAATAGTTTTTAACTTGTTTTAAGCTATTTTTCAACTAATTTTTAAAAAATAATTTAAAATAGTTTTAAAAAATAGATTAAACTAGTTATAAAATTGGTTGAATTTTTTTAAAAAAAATATTTTAAACATATTGAAACTATATTTGAAAAACTTGTTAAATCTTGTATAAAAAATAGTTTAAACTATTATAAAAAATTAAACTTGTTTAAACCAGTTTTAGAAAATAGTTTTAAACTAGTTTATATCATAAATGTTACGTAGTGTGGCACCTAAAAAATTATCCAAAATGAAAATTTCATTCATATGATTTTGTTATGTTATTGAATATTTTATTCCTTCTTTGACTTCTAATTTTTATGATTTGGTTACACCATGTCACCTATTTTTCATTTGGCTTTCCAATTAGTATACCTTAATTATTTCCGTCAACATTTTAAACCTTATTATTCTTCCCCTATAGTATTTAAAATCTAAAAAAATGTACATTTAATTACTATGCAGAATATGAATGAAATTGAAGAAGCGTGAAGGAAGTGATTGTTTGAAAATGATCGATGAATGCTAAAGATGGGTCGTTATCATCCAGTTCTCTTAGTGAGTATAATAATTCTAATATTTATCAACTATGATACATTAAATGAAATTTTTTATTATTTAAAATATCTATTTTAGGTGTATTAATTCAGGCCAGAACTAATCTCTATTAAGACTACTAATATGGGTGTGTAGAATGGATAATTGAGTGGGTGTGATAGTAGATTTACTCAAAACACCCATCATTCCCTTTAACACCCATACCCATCAACAAAACTCCCATCTTCCACAATTTTTCCTCCACAACCTCCACTTGAGGCTCTGAGGATGTTCCCACCTATTCCTTTATCATTATTTTATCCACACTATACTTCTTATATATCATTTTCATATCCTACCATGGCTCTCTATTACCTTTATTCATTTAGTACCACTTTTATGCCACCTACATTTCCTATTCCTTATACTTCCACTCTCTATCTTTTAGATGTATAGAGAATGCATTATAGTATGCACATACTTCATAGGATACTAATATGGACGAACCCACAAATCCATAAGATCCTAATGATAATCCTAAAATGGGTATATGTTTACAAGTGCATTAAATTCTATCATAATAATTTCATTTTAGTATTAATGTATTTGAATTTTTTTATTTTATATTATTCAATTGGATATTTTAATAAGAGATGGTTGCACACCTGTATGTGTGAAGTGTGGAACCATCAAAAAAATCATGGTAGACTATAATGAATATAATTAATTGATTAATAAAAATGATAGAAAATAAATTTGTTTCATAATGGCATTAACCAAAAATCATGACATCATTTTGGTTCAACCAATCTCATAGAGGCATGTCAATAGTCAAATAAAGTATAATTCATAGGATGATATGTGGTTAATTTTTTATTATAGAATTTAAATATATGTTATTATTGTATTCATATGAATTAATTTATTAGTCACATATTAGATTTAACTTTTTTGATAGTGAATATGTGAAGGAAACATGGTTTATGGAATTGGGGGAATTTTGGAAATTATATAAACATGATCTATATGTGGGTTAGAAAAGTTGGATTCGCACTGATTTTGGGGGTATAACAATCATCAATGATTTTCTAGTTACACAATATCGAGAAATGAACACTTATTAAAAGAGTAATGGGTTTATTTCACTATTACAATTTAATGGATTTTATTGAAAGTTAAATTATTATGAGTTATATTGAATTTAATTTTTATGAATCATCACAAATAAATAAAATAACACGGGTTCTGTACAATACATGAACACTTTGAGTTGAAATACTATACAGAAGAATGAGATAAACCAAGTATTTTTTATGACCAAATGAGTTTTATTAGGTATTAAAAAAATTGAACCAAAAAAAATCAAACCTATCAGATTAGCTTATTTTATTTCTATTTTTTCAATATTGGTCATTTTAAATTGGTTTTTCTATCCAATTAAAATTAGTTTCATTTAGTTTTTATTTGTTAAGGATGGGTTTCGTTAAGAAAATTTTGTTGTTTTCAAAATAATTTTAATTTCTTTTAGTATTGTATGATTAAGTTAAATTTAGTTTCAGTTAGTCTATTTTAGTTTAAACCAATCCCAATTAAACTAAATAAACCTTAAATAACCAAAATTGATCCATTTCTAGGATATGAAACCCATATTTACTTGATTTGGACGTATCCCGACAAAAAAACCCAAAACATTATTGAATCAAACTAAATAGAAATTAAGAAAATTAAATGGAATAAAACCAAACCTCAGATAAAAAACTAATCCATTCTAATCCTAATCGAAAAATACCCACTTAAATCGAATTTATCCAAATTGACCTGAACCAAAAAGAATTAAACTATGATAAACTAATCTTTCCCAAATTATCTAACCCAAAAAAGGAATAAAAATGACTAAAACTAAACTAAAGTGGATTGATCTAAATTCAAATAATTTTAACTATATCAAGTAGATATAAATTAATTCAAAATTAGTTAAATTAAATCATCCTGAAAGGAAATAATTCTAAATGAACTAAATCATATTAAGTTGAATACATGAAAAACTCATCGAATAAATCCGAACAATACTAAACAAAATGAAACTAGATATAAAATAAAGGACTCAAAACACATTTAACAATAAAAATTTAAATCAATTAGGATAGATAAAAATGAAATTGAATCAAATAAAATTGAACTAAATTTTAATGTAAGTGAATACGACTAACCCCTACAAAAATGAACCAAACAAAACCAAATAAAAATGAGTTTAATCAAAAGGAAACGCAATAACCTGACATGATCTATATTAACCAAAAAATAGATTTTAAAAAAAATTAGTAATTATGTGGGGTCCCCTATAACCTATTTCCCCAATCTAAACTAAAATAAAATGATAAAAACTAAATAAAATTTTTCATTTTTCTAATGATTTGATCCAAAAAAAATTAAACCAACCAACCTAAAACTTTACCATATTTCCAAAATTACTATTTATAATATGAAAAAAATTATTTCAAACCATTTAGAATTAAACATTTAGAAACTATATACCTGTGATATCATTTCATGTTTTAAATAAAAAATTACATGGGTATTCACTAAACACACTAATTTTAACACAACTAAATCTCCACTCAAATACACAAATCACATAAAATTATTCTAAAAATTTAACATTTTTAAAACTATTTTATATCAAAACCTAGTCATTGGATGATTTTATCCCAAATAATTTCATTCAAATCTCTTAATTTTAAAACAAAGAAACTCATAATAAGCTAAAAAACCATTATAATAAACTTTAAAATTATATAATCTTATTTATTAAAAAAATTAATCTAGATAAACACCACTTTAAAAAAAATCACCTTTTTTTAAAATTTAATAAAAAGGGATCAAAATTACTACTATTTTCTTAAATAACCAGTATTGAGTAGAATTAAATTAAATAAAAATGAATAAAATAAAATATGAACTAAACAAATGTAATAAAAATATTGAAAAAATCCAAATCATATTGTATTGAATTGAACTACACTGAATTCAATCAAATAGAATGAAACCAAAATGTATAAAATAAAATTAAATCTATAAAAATTGAATTTACTCAATCTTTCTAAATATTAATAGAACTAACAAATAAAAAATAACTATAAATTAAACCAATTAAAAATAAAAAATTCAAAATTTTCTAAAATATAATGGATCAAATAAAAATAAACTATATTGATCCAAACTAAACCAAACTGATATTTTTTATTTACCACTAAACCAAAAAATTAAATTGGATATAATAAAATATCTATTGGATATAAAAATATGAAATTATCAAAAAAAAATTAAACAAATTTAACTCACCCAATACTCTTAGAAAAAATAAAAAATGAACAAAAATGATTAGGACTAAATTGAATAGATTAAATCTAACCTAAAATACTATAAAAACAATAAAACTAATTTGAATATGCAGTAACCTCAACAAAACAAGTTTATTCAATTTTTGATCGATTTTATTTTATATCTAATGGGGATACCATTATTTAATTTATTGAATTTAAGTTTGAGTTTTTTTGGTTTTTATCAATGAAATATTGGTTATAATGATTTAATTTGATTAAATAATAAAATTTTGTTGAAAACTGTATTCATACTTTCACTGTCATTTTCAATGGGAGACGTTGAATATTGAAGGTTGTGTTCCTTGAGTGGAATTTTTTTTCTCATGTAGGAAGAATAAATACATGTGTAGTAAATGAATGAACAAAAGAAATGATTATAAGTCTTATTATGGTTCTTTGAAATTTTAATACCTATTTTGTAATTAAATATATTATTTCTATTCTCAATATCATATTTTGGAGGCCCTTGATAAGAAAGAAGATGTAAATTTTGTTCCAAATTATAATCTAAGATATATATTAGGTGATGAGCATTGAGGGAGAGTCTGATGTTGACCCGGAATGGGAATCACCACTATTATTTATTGGCCCACTTCAAGCTCCTCTAACAGTTCTAGTAGCACTGAGGTTCCAAAGTCTTGTGTGGAACAATATAAGGCCAAAAATAGATATATATAAACATGGAAGAGGTAAAATAGTCACTAATAAGTTCCTGAAAGATATTATAGATTTTTACCATCATTTTCATCAGAGGTTGATGTGTTTTTTGATACAAGTATTTCAATAATGCACTCCTTATATAATGCACCAAGTGGTGATGACGGTCCCAATGGTGGTCAGGGAAATGAAATTCCTGGTGATGATGATGATATAGAAGATGATGATCTAGGAAAGGATGTTTGTAATGAGGCTGATGTTCATAATGGTGGTGGTTTTGATGAGGTAGATAGTTACCACCTCGCTTTATGACTTGAAATTTATGAAATAATTGTATCGATGGTTTTTTATGACTAAAACATATTGTATATATGTGTCATGATTTTTTCTCAACTTATTAACTGAGGAAATATAAAACATAGATTATATGTATTGTGTTAAATAAGTTTTTTAATTGGTATTTTTTGTTCAATTTTCATATTTTGTATAAGAAATTGAAGGCTGGGTACATGTGTTCGATGGGGAGATTACCCTATACTAACAGTTTATCAAAACCATTGGTAGAGTGAAAATCCAGAAGGGATATACCAAATGTTTTAATAAAACCATGGTTATATCCCTATATTATTTCCATAAAACCCCATGGTTCATAGAACCATTGGTATAGCCTATACCTGTAACACCCCAAGCTTCTAGGATACGCTTCTCTTTGAATAATGTGATAGAGTGTGTTTTACGCAACATCGAGTTTTAACACACCACAACCAATCAAACTAGCCGTTATGAATAGTAATACCTACTTTTTGAGAATATATATATTTTATATTTCAAAATGGACTTCATTTTTGGATTCATAATATCAAAATTATCCTATGTTGAATTTTTGGTATTTTTCTGAGAACTTCCAATTTTTATGAATAGTGAAAAATACTTAAAAACAACTTTTTTAATCAAAATAATTTATAGTGATAAATTATATTATTGAGTTCTTTTATAGTATAATTAGAATATATTTTTACCATTTTATCCAATGGTGTTCATTATAATTAATTTCAATTTGAAATTGGACATAAACAATTGTCAATCTTTTGATATATATTGTTTCTTAAAAACACGCTATTTGTTGTGACAGCGGGAACTAATTATAAAATTAATTAATGCAACTTATATGTTTGTAATTTTTTAAAATAGACAGAATTTTTGAATTCAGAATATCAATTATATCTTAGGGAGAAATTTTGGCAATGTTCTGAAAAACTTCAATTTTTTATGAATAGTGACACCACTAGGTGGTAGTTAAAAAACTGAATTTTTCATAAAACTTAATTTTACCAATTCTGTGGATGGAATTTCGAAAATCTGAGAGACAAGGTTATTACCAATTAGTAAAATGTGGTTCAATAAGATGAAAATAATTTTTGTTGAATATTAACTTTTTACTTTTATTTACCACGGTTAAAAGTAATAGGGTAATTAAGGGTAAAAATGATATTAATATTACCCTAACACATATCCTAAATATATTGTACAAGTTTATCTCAACCAAAAACAACCTTAGGAATAAAATATTATCATTTAGGTCCACTTGGATTAGATTAGGACATTTATTATTATTTAATTCAAAGAAGAGTTAAAAGAGTTAAAATCAAAGTTCATTTACTAAAACATATTTAATATAGGTTTATACATAAGATACATTCGATTTTAAATATTCATTAGAAAGCTAAAACTACTTCCTACATAATGATATTTTATTTATAATTTTTAGGAATTAAAAATATTAATTTATTTATGACACAATGATGATGCAATAATTACATAATTAATGAAAAATTGGAATAATTGATATTATAAATACCCAAATAAATGTAATTTTAGAATTTTTATAAATAAAAATAATTTTCTAGGATAATATGACATGTTAGGATTGATTTAATTAACTTTTTTTGAAGTAATAGTTCTGTTATGATTTTCACAAAAATCAATTATCGAATAGTGTCAAAATTGACATAAAAGAGTTTTTAAAACAAATATTATATTGTTAATTGATATTAAATTTCTAAAAATCTATGGTTCGGCCAAAAGACCTATATCATGATATGTGTATCATTAATGGACCACTTGGGGGTCGCTTGGATGTATATAGTAAGTTTATTAACTGTATAATATAAAAATACAAAGTGACATGGTTAATGTCAAACTAATTAACTAAGAGTTAAAACTGAAAGATAAGGTAAATATAATGACCCAAACCTGTCTAAATTCTCTTGGTTGAGTGGTTTTCGACCCATACCCACCTTAACCTTTAAATAATACACTTTGGAGCCATTAGAAACCGAATATAAATTTATTATAAAATAATATTTCTAGATTTTCCAAAGGTGCCCCTCGCCCCTCTTATAAAAGGGAACTCCCCCTTCTCATTAATTCACACCTTCAAAGCCTTTTGGTTCAGCCAACCTCTGCCCAAATACTCTTTCAACTTCCCTCACTTCATTCTAGAGTCCTTACTTTAGTCATAAATCCAACATAAGGAGCCCTTTTGATCAAATCAAAAGGAACAACCCGAAGAAGAGGTAATGTTTTCACCACCCTTTTTCAAATTCATTTTTTCTTCAACTTCTTCTTTCTTTGTTATTCCCATTCTAAAATAATGAATCCAGTATCTCCTATGTAACACCCGAGAATTTTATAAGAAATATTTTGTTTTTATTTTATATAAATCATCAAAGGAATCTTTCACTACACACTACACTAGCTTGGCTTGCTTTACACCCAATTGTGACCTTCCTTGATAGCTTGCATCGTACGCAATACTGAGTTTCACTAAACAACGATATGATATTAAAATATTATTAAAACCACCCATTATGAATATTAATAACCACTTTTTGAAATTTTGTAAATTTTATTTTTCAAAATGGACTTCGTTTTTGGATTCGGAATATCGAAATTAGCCTAGGGTGAAATTTTGGTATTTTTCTGGAAACTTTCAATTTTTGATGAATAGTGAAAACACTAGGATACTATTTAAAAACCGACTTTTTATTTAAATAATTATTTATTTTATTTAAATTTATTTTAGGTCAAAATTGATACATAATAACTATATAAATTCAATGTAATTCATTGGAGTAATTTTATAATAATTTTAGATATATAAAAATTTATTAAACTATTCACCGTCTTTTACCCACCTCCTAGGAGAATTTGAAAATTTACATAAAACATAATTTTACCGCTTCTATGAGTTCAATTTCAAAAATCCGAGAGACATAGTTGATGTCAGTAAGTAAAATGTGGTTCAATGAGATGAAAATAATTTTTGGTGAATAGTAACTTTTTACTTTTATTTACCATGGTTAAAAGTAAATAGGGTAATTAAGGGTAGAAATGATATTATTATTACCCTAAAACATGTTCTAATTCTATTGGATAAATTTAATTCTACCAAAAACAACCTTAGGAATAAACTATGACCATTTAGGCTCACATGTAATAGATTAGGACATTTATTATTAATTTATTTAAAAAAGGGTTAAAATCGTTAAAATCAAAGTTTAATAAGTAAATAATTTTTAATATAGGGTTATACATAAGATAAATTAGACTATAAATATTAATTATAAAGTTAAAAATATTTCCTATATAATGGTATTTTATTTTTAATTTTTAGACATTAAATAATTTAATTTATTTATGACACAAAGATGATGCAGTAATTATCTTATTAATGAAATATTGACATACTTGATGTTATAAATACCCAAATAAATGTAATTTGATATATTTTATGAATAACACTAATTTTATAGGTTAATATGACATCTTAGTATTGATTTAATTAACTTTTTTTGATCTAATGATTCTGTTATGATTTTCACAAAAATCAATTACTAAATAGTGTCAAAATTGACATAAAATAGTTTTTAAAACAAATATTATATTATTAATTGTTATTTTATTCCTAAAAATCTATGTTTCGGCCAAATGACATAGATAAGGTTATATATATTAATAATAAACAACTTGGGGTTTGTTTGTCTTGTTATATTATGTTTATTAACCTTATAGTGTAAGAACACAAAAAGACACTTTAAAAGTAAAATTATCTAACTTAAAGTTAAATCTAAATGATAAGGTTAAAATAGTAAACTAAACTTGTCCAAATTCTATTGGATGATATTATTTCGACCCATCCCCACCTTAGCTTCGAAATAAATCAATTTTGAGCTATTTAAAACCGAATATGGCTTTATAATGAAATAATATTTTTAGGTTTTCCAAAGGTGCCCCTCTCCTCCCTTATAAAAGGTCACCTCCTCCCTCTCTTTCTCACACCACTTCGAGCCTTCAATATCGGCAAAAACCTACCAATTTCTACTCTCCACTTCCCTAGAAACGTCCTAGAGGTCCTGGTATTCTTGAAAGACCAATTTTAGTTCCCTAAAAAGAGGTCTCAAAGAAGCGCTTCAAAGAAGAGGTAATGTCTGTTACCGATTCTTTCAACTTTATTTCTTCATCCACTTCTTCTTCTTTAGTTGTTTAATTATGAATTAATAACATCAGTATCACTCATATACTGATATGTTATTATAAGTATGAAACAACCCAATTTCACCATCTATCCATCCTACGTAAAACGAAATCACTGCGCGTGCGTACGTACGGAATACCGTCTCCATGCCATGGTGTAATATATTTTCCACCACCACCTTACTTGGATGGGTATAATGGTGTAAATAATGAATATATATGATTATTTTAAAGGGATATTGATTCTGAAATAGTATACATACACTCCAATACAATTCCACAATCATGGGAACGATATCATCGCTCGTGCATACGTACGGAATACCGTCTCCACGATGTGATGCGACTCGTTCTACATGATTTTCATTGCATAATGATTACATAAAATTAATTGAGTGAATAAATATGATATATATTAAATTATACCATTATGTAAATGAGGTATCTATAACCTAAAAATAAGAATAAGAATTTATTCGAAAAATCACACATAAGAACAAAAAGTAAGAAACATGAAAATAACAAGTAGCAATAAAATATTACTAATAATAAGATAAGATTATGACCATATATGATATCATAACAATGAGTATGATTCTAGAATAAGTCAATGACATTATTTAAATCATTATACAGGAGGTTCGGACAATTACGAAGCAAATCAGACCTAAGGTAAGGGAAATATCACAATCTTATTTTTATCCGAGATTGTTTATACTTTGGAATTTACTGGGGTGTATTTTATCATCCACATACATGTTTCCTCAATATTTAATATTTATATCCTTCTACAATAGTTTATATCCAATTTTACCCTTTCGGTGAGTTTTTAGTAAAATATATGAAAGGAATCTTTTGTCGTTTTTCGTATGAGGTACTTTTTGACTTTTCCGACAAAAGTACGAGAAGAATGTTTTTTTAACTTATACGGAACGAATGGATTTTTAAAAATTATTTCCAAGAAGCTTCCTTTAAAAATTTTCAAGTTTATTTTTAATCAACTTCTTTTATTTTATAATTGTATGAAATGTTAAAAAAGGAAAAGTGTTTTTGAAGTAAAAAGGATATTTTCCTCAAGAATGGAGTTCAAGTGTTTTATTAAAATTATTTTCCATCTAAGATAATAAAGGGTTCTGTTTCTATCCCTATTATTACATTGGATTGATTATGATGTGGTGGAATTATTTTTATGAATTCCTTTATCTTATATGAATTGTTTTAGGATGTCACGATGTTTATGAATCCCATTTTTATTATATGGGTTATGCTATGATTTATGGTTTATGATTTTGTGGCACACATAAGAATGGTATCATTATGATATGGGTGGTACCTATATCTCCCTCCAATGCATTGGGTAAAGATATTATATCTCATGAGATAGACATGGCTAGAACGGCAGGTTAAACCAGTTCAGTGAAACAGGACTGAAACGAGGAATGAAATCGGTTCAGAAATGGACTTTGTCCACGAAGATAGTCTTTGTAATGAGTCTTGACTAATAAGAAATGATTCTCTATGATTATGTGTGTATGCCACAAAGCTTCATGTTTTAAGTTATGTTTATTGTGATTAAATTTCACTACCATGATTTATCCCATGTTATGAAATTATGATCTCTTTTGCAGGGTAAGATTTCGAAAATGTTATGTTCTTATGAATATGATGTGATTGGTATTTCTTTTTTTTACCCTTACTGAGCATTTGATCTCACCCTTTTGTATGTTTTCTTTCCCCAGGTCAGGAAGAATGTTATTAAGTAAGATATTCCAAAAGGGACTACAGATATGATGAAATAAATGGGAGACAATGTAGATGCTTTATGAACTAGTTGTTTTTGTTTCCCAGTTTCTAAAGACACTATACCTATATGGTCCTTTCCTGGTTTTGTTATATGTTGTAATAAGTGTACATCAATTTTGAAGTATTAACAATGTATGTAAAGTATGGGTCGTTATATCCTATATACTGTAATATTATTATAAATATGGTACAACCATATTCAGTATTCTATCCATCCTTTTAATGACATGTCACCGTACGTGCGTACGTACGGCTTACCGTCTCCACGTCGTGGTGTAATTGTTATTCAATATATTATTAGTTGGATGTGTATAATAATGATGTTTAATTCATGTAAATAATAAATATAACATGATAATGATTTTGTATATATGATATATCATCCAATTATATATTATTTTAATATCAAAAGAATGATATTGACGCTCGTGCGTATGTACGGACTATCGTCTCCACGAACACGATGAGATTCATTCTCCATCGTATCCATTCAAGTATAATTATCATTTTATGATTTAAAAATAATTTTTAAGGACTTGATATCATTCTGGATATGAATAAGATAAAACCTATCCATGACAAACATGGCTTACGTAACAAAACATATAAAAGAAAACGAGTAAGTTAACACCCGAAACAATGATAATACTAAGATATTATTAACAAATCAATGTTAAAAGATCATATATGATATAATATTAATATATATTATTCTTTTATAATTTAATAACAATTATTTCACCATTATAATGGAGATTAACCTACCCCCAACCAAGGAAAAGTAAAAGGTAAGGGTTTATTTCATAATCTCTTCATTATCCGAGGTTATTTATACGTAATAATCTACTGGGATCTCTTTATCATCCACATCCATGTTTCTTAAAAATGTATTTCAAAACATTTTTACTATTTACAAGAATATTGGTTAAGGTCATTTATACCCTTGTTTGAATTTTTATAAGAGTTTTGTAAAGGAATATTTCTGTCGTTTTCCAAACAAGGTGCTTTTTAACCTTTTTGACAGAATTAAGGTAAGAATGTTTTTTTAACTTATACGGCGGCTGCGGTTATTTTCCGCCATTATAAAATCGTCGAAGCTTACCTTACAAGATTATAAGAATATTTTCAATGAAAATGTTTTACTTTATATGACCCTTAAATGATTTCAAAATAAAAATTTATATTTCTCTAAAAAGAGTATTGATTTCATCTATGTCAACATCCTTTGATGGATTTTAATATTATTTGAAGCTGATGTATTATGAAACAAAACATCCATATTGTATTGAAGGTTTTGTGATATGTTTGACTATGGATATGTTATTTTTATTCCCTTCATGTTTTATGGTGAAAGTATTGACATTTCGTATGCTAGTTTTAATACGATTATTTATGTTATGTTTAAACCTTTTCATATGGAAATTCATTGGACTTAATATGTGATGGGTGGAGCCCTCTATATCTCCTTGATGCATCGGTAGGTCTCATGAGACAAAATAGTTTCTTGGCACAAGGCCTTGACAAAATCTTATTTGTAGTATTGGCACGAGGCCTTGGCTATGTGGTTTTGATAGTCTGGCATTATGCATTCCATCATTATGACAGTGGTTATTGATATTGCATGTGATTATTAGATTAGTAGAATATCCATTTGAATAAGTAAATGGAATTATTTCATTTTAGTTTTTCCATACTATGTTTAAGTTCAAGTTTAAAAGGCTTATGTTTTAGTTATACATTTCCTAAAATGTTTATTCTCATTTATGAAAGTTCCCACTATATTTTTATCCTTACTGGGCATTTGAGATCACCCCTTTCAATGTTTTATTTTTCCCAGGATGTGAAGAAGTAATTTATGAATGACCTGTAGGGATAGTATGTGGGGATATGAGTGTGGACTATGAAGAAAATATATTTTTGTAGTTTTCATTTTTATGATGTAATGTAAGACTTATGAATATATCTAGTGTTTCCAAGGATACTAAACCAATCGGTCTTTTAAGATTTGATCTTTCTTGTGATCATGCCAATGTTATGTAATAATGCACCATCTCTAGGTAACTGGGGTCGGGGCATTACAGTTGGTATCAGATGAATTTTAGTACAAACCTTGGAAACTAGATTTAGATAAACTCTGATTTGAGAACATAGACCTAAGATGGACTTTGATGATTAGTATAGAATAACTTCCTAGAATTTTGGTATTGTAGATATTTTGTGAGTTTTCTGAGCAATACATCCATGTCTGAATACGAGCAGGTAGAGGCGGCTCTGGCAAAGATGTACCTAGGGGTAAAACCCAAAAACACCGCTTTGAGCTAGACTCAAACAGGAACTGGTGCACGACAACGGGCCTTGTTGCACTCTTGGTTACGACACTCCCAGGGGATATGCTTAGGATAACTCTCATTTTCTTTATAAATCATTATGAAGGGTTTATGAGTATATACTTCCTAAAAGAAAACATTTTTATGATGATTGATTATATCCATAAATAGTTCAATTTATGTGAAGTGTTTTATAAGTATGTGATTATGTATTTTGATTCATAAACTGGTCTAGTTTATGCCATTGTTTAGAAATTACACCTAGTAGAATAAATGGAAACTGTATCAATGCACGCACTCCATGTAGGGATTTCCCTCCTACTCAAGATAATTATAGTGGAGCTGGTGATGCAACTGGTGAGGATCAGCTAATCACCATACGGAGACAACTCACTCAGGTTAGGAATAATAACCTTACCCGTATGGAGCACCCTGATCCGCAGGGTGGATAATAAATGTTAGATTGATTCATGAGGCAACAACCACCAATTTTCAATGGGAGTAAAAATCTCTTAGTAGCTGAGCAATGGATAAATTCCCTAGAGAAAATATTTCAGGCTTTGGGGAGTAGTGAAAGGGAAAAAGTTATCATGGCAGTTTATCGCCTCACTGGAGATTCTGATCAATGGTGGTCATTGATTCAAAACATGAAGGAAGATGATGAAGTATCAAATATGGAATGGAGGGAGTTCAAAGATCTGTTTTTAGAAAAATACTTTCCTCGCGACCATCGAGAAGATATGGAAAGGCAATTTCTGAGTTTGAGACAAAAGGAGGATGAGAATGTCACAAAGTATGAGTCTAAATTTACAAGGTTAGAAAGGTATGCTAGAGATTATATACGTAACCCAAGAAGTAAGATTGATCATTTCTTTGATGGGTTAAAACCATTTCTCCATCGAGCATTAGTCTCACAATCCTTCTCATCGTACGAAGACATTTTCTCATGTGCTATCAAAACAGAAAAGGAATTCTCTAAGTCTTATGACTTTAAAGAAAAGAAAGAGAAGAAGAGATCTGTTGATCAATCTGGGAATGGAAATAAGGGGAAGAAGGGAAAGGTTGAATATTCATCCTGTGGTAAATGTGGGAAGAAACACCATGGTACTTGCTTGAAGGGAATGGGTGTCTGTTACAAGTGTGGTGAAAAAGTCCACCAAGCTCGTGATTGCAAAGGGAAGAAGAAAGCTACCAATGTTCAGTGCTACAATTGCAGGGAGATGGGACATTATGAAAATGAATGTCCAAAGCATCAGGGGAACTTACCTCAGAAAAGGCCAAGTGATCAAGGCCAAGCTTATGCTATCACTACTGCTGAGGTAGAAGCTCCGAAAGACATGGTTGCAGGTAATTTAATGGTTTCCTCAAGTTTAGAAAATGCATTATTTGATTCTGGATCATCGCATTGTTTCATATCTTCCCAGTTTTCTAAGAAAATTAGATATTTCCAATTTGATTTAACAAGGTATTTGTCGGTTAAAACTCCTAAGGGAAGTATCATTGCAACAACGTTTTGTGAATTAGTCCCCATTAGAGCACATAAATGTTCTTTATCTACTGATCTCATCGTCATACCTATGATTGAGTTTGATATAATTATCGGTATATACTAGCTTTCAGACAATGATGTGAAGATTTATTGTAAGAAGAAGGAGGTTACAATTTTTGATGATGATTATAAGGAACACCTTATCTTTAGAGCAGAAACGTCACCACCTAATTCTTATCTAGATCCACCCCCAGTAGCTCAACTAAATTCAATTATTGGGGAGGAAGAGAATGAAATGACTGTAGGTGAGGAAAGGAATGTTCAAATAGAGGATGTACCTGTTGTGAAAGAATATGTAGATGTATTTCCAGAAGATTTACCTGGACATCCTCCAGAACGAGAAGTTAAGTTTTCCATTGATTTAATTTCTTGATCAAGGCCTATATCGAAGACCCCTTATAGAATGGCCACTGTGGAATTAGTTGAACTAAATAAACAACTATAGGAATTGAGTAATAAGGGATTTATTCGCCCTAGTGTTTCTCCATGGGGATCCCCTGTTCTTTTTTTTCAAAAGAAAGATGGATCTATGAGGTTATGTATCGACTACAGGGAGATCAATGTTGTAACAATAAAGAACAAGTATCCCCTACCACGCATTGATGATTTATTTGACCAACTGCATGGAGCTCAATACTTTTCAAAGATTGACCTTCGATCTGGATACCATCAGTTGTGTGTGGAGAAGGAAGACATTCCGAAGACAGAATTTCGAACCAGGTACGGGCATTACGAGTTTACAGTAATGCCTTTTGGATTGACTAATGCACCCTCTGTATTCATGGATTTGATGAATAGAGTTTTCATCGAATATCTCAATGAATTTGTGGTGGTATTTATTGATGATATCTTGGTATACTCCAAAAGCTACGAAGATCATGAAAATCACTTGTGCATTATCCTGAAGACTCTAAGAAGACTTGAATTATATGGTAAGTTTAGCAAGTGTTAATTTTGGCTTCAGGATATTTCTTTTCTTGGCCATATTGTCTCTAAAGATGGAATCTCTTTTGATCCTTCTAAGACCAAGGCAATCCAAGAATGGCCAGCACCTACGAGTATAACTACGGTACGTAGTTTTATTGGTTTAGCAGGTTATTATCGACGTTTCGTCCAAAATTTTGCCCGGTTGGCTAACCCATTAACAAAGCTCACATGTAAAGGGGTTAAATTTGTTTGGAAAAAAGAGTGTGAAGAATGTTTCGAAGAACTAAAGAGAATATTATTTCATTCTCCTATATTGACTCTACCATCAGGGAATGATGGGTTCGTTATTTATAGCGATGCATCGAAGAAAGGACTTGGTTGTGCCCTTATGCAGAATGATAGGGTTATTGCTTATGCATCACGACAGTTAAAAATTCATGAGAAAAACTATCCTACTCATGATCTCGAGTTAGTAGCTGTGATCTTTTCTTTGAAGATATGGAGGCACTACCTCTATGGTGAAAAATGTGAGATTTATACTGATCAAAATAGTTTGAAGTATATTTTCTCACAAAAAGAACTCAACATGAGGCAAAGGAGATGGCTTGAATTACTCAAGGATTATGATTGTACGATACACTACCACCCGGAGAAAGCAAACAAGGTGGCAGATGCTTTGAGCAGAAAAGATCATGAAGTTTTGAACAATATGAGAATTGAAAGAGATCCAATTTTCATGGATCTGGTGAAGATGGACATGGGAATAACCATGGAAGGTGAAACATCAATTATTTTTCAAATGGTTTCCAAACCATCTTTACTAGAAAGGATTAAGGGTTATCATACCGATGATAAAGAATTTCAAAAGAAGATTAAACCTGTGAATGATGGGAGATTGAGGGAATTTTTGTATGAAGAAGGAATTTTGAAATTCAGGAAGAGACATTGTCTTCTGATATACCTGATCTAAAAAAGGAATTGATGGATGATTCTCATAGTTCCAATTTCTCTATACACCCTGGGAGCACCAAAATGTATAGATATTTGAAGGAACATTTTTGGTGGGACAACATGAAGAGAGAGATTGCCAATTTTGTGTCTAGATATATGGTTTGTCAACAAGTGAAATCTGGAAGGAAACAGCCTGGTGGATTATTGCAACCTCTTCCCATACCTGAGTCGAAATGGGATAATATCACAATGGACTTTGTCATGGGACTACCAAATAATCCTAGAAAGAATGATGCAATATGGGTTATTGTTGATCGTCTTAACAAGTCAGCACATTTTCTTGCTATAAGAGATGATCTACCACTGGAACGTCTAGCAAGACTTTATATTGATGAAGTTGTGAGACATCATGGAGTACCCCTATTGATTGTTTCTGATCGTGATCCCCGTTTTAATTCAAGATTCTGGAAAAGTCTTCAGAAATCCCTGGATACTGAACTTCATTTGAGCACTGACTACCACCCTCAAACAGATGGACAATCAGAACTGACTATTCAAACCATAGAAGACATGTTGAGATCTTTCTCACTTGACTTTCAGGGTATGTGGGATCAATATTTATCTTTGGTAGACTTTTCCTATAACAATAGCTTTCATTAGAGTATTCAGATGGCACCATATGAAGCGTAATACGGGAAGAGATGTCGCACACCAACCTGTTGGGATGACGTTGGTGAAAGAAAACATGTAGGTCAAGAACTGGTGGAGGAAACGATGGAAAAGGGGAAGGTAATCCAAAATCACATCAATGCAGCTCAAAGTAGGCAGAAGAGCTATACCGATGATCGAAGGAAGGAATTGGAATTTCAAGTCGGTGATCATGTTTTCCTAAAGGTATCTCCATGGAAGGGAGTCATACGTTTTGGTAAGAAAGGTAAATTGAGTCTCAGGTACATTGGACCTTTCGAAATTCTAGAACGAATTGGGGTTGTAGCTTACAGATTGGAAATACCGCCAAGTCTCTCCAAAGTTCACGATGTGTTCCATGTATCTCTATTGAGGAAATACATGCCTTACCCAACGCATGTACTCACCTATGAGGAATTAGAAGTGGAACCCGATCTGTCTTATTGCGAAGAGCCCATCAGGATTCTTGATACGAGAGAACAAGTACTGAGAAACTGGACGAAGCGTCTAGTAAAAGTTTTCTGGAGAAACCTTAAGACGGAAGAGGCAACGTGGGAACCCGAGGAACTTATGATGAAGAACCACCCAAGTCTTTTCATGCGGTAGTATTCTAGAAATTTCGATGACGAAATTATTTGAAGTATGGTAGAATGTAACACCCCAAACTTCTACGGTATGCTTCTCTTTGAATAATGTGATAGAGTGTGTTGTACGCAACATCGAGTTCTAACACACAACAACCAATCAAAAATAGCCGTTAAGAATAGTAATAGATACTTTTTGAAATTATATATATTTTATATTTCAAAATGGGCTTCATTTTTGGATTCAGAATATCAAAATTATCCTAAGATGAATTTTTGGTATTTTTCTGAGACCTTCCAATTTTTATGAATAGCGAAAAATACTTAAAAACAACTTTTTTAATCAAAATAATTTATAGTGATAAATTATATTATTGAGTGGTTTTAATGTATAATTAGAATATGTTTTTACCATTTTATCCAATGGTGATCATTAGAATTAATTTCACTTTGAAATTGGACATAAACAACTATCAATCTTTTGATATATATTGTTTCTTAAAAACACGCTATTTGTTGTGACAACAGGAATTAATTATAAAATTAATTAAAGCAACTTATATGTCTGGAATTTTGTAAAATAGATATCATTTTTGAATTCGGAATATCAATTATATATTAGGTTGAAATTTTGGCATTGTTCTGAAAAACTTCAATTTTGATGAATAGTGAAACAACTAGGTGGTAGTTAAAAAGACTGAATTTTTCATAAAACATAATTTTACCACTCTTGTAAATGGAATTTCAAAAATCTGAGAGACACGGTTAATATCAAGTAGTAAAATTTGGTTCAATGAGATGAAAATAATATTTGGTGAATAGTAACTTTTTACTTTTATTTACCACGGTTAAAAGTAAATAGGGTAATTAAGGGTAAAAATGATATTAATATTACCCTAAAACATGTCCTAAATCTATTGGAAAAGTGTATGTCGACCGAAAACAACCTTAGGAATAAAATATTATCATTTAGGTCCACTTGGATTAGATTAGGACATTTATTATTATTTAATTCAAAGAAGAGTTAAAAGAGTTAAAATCAAAGTTTATTTACTAAAACATATTTAATATAAGGTTATACATAAGATAAATTAGATTGTAAATATTAATTAGAAGGATAAAACAATTTCATACATAATGATATTTTATTTACAATTTTTAGACATTAAAAAATTTTATTTATTTATGACACAATGATGATACAATAATAACCTAATTAATGAAAAATTAGAATAATTGATATTATAAATACCCAAATAAATGTAATTTGAGACTTTTTATAAATACCAATAATTTTCTAGGATAATAAGACATGTTAGGATTTATTTCATTATATTTTTATAAGTAATCATTTTTTTGTGATTTTCACACAAATCAATTATTGAATATTGTAAAAATTGACATAAAAGAGTTTTTAAAACAAATATTATATTATTAATTGATATTAAATTCC
Source organism: Viscum album (assembly GCA_963277665.1). NCBI lineage: Eukaryota > Viridiplantae > Streptophyta > Magnoliopsida > Santalales > Viscaceae > Viscum > Viscum album. The sequence continues at coordinate 140,392,368 of OY728131.1, forward strand.
TAAAAATCTAAGGTTCAGCCAAGAGACTTATATCAGGATAGGTGTATCATTAATGGACTACTTGGGGGGTCTCTAGGATGTATATAGTATGTTTATTAACTATATAATATAAAAATACAAAGTGACATGGTAAATGTCAAACTAATTAACTAAGAGTTAAAACTAAAAGATAAGGTTAATATAATGACCCAAACATATCTAAATTCTATTGGTTGAGTGTTTTGTGACCCATCCCCACCTTAACCTTTAAATAATACACATTGGAGCCATTATAAACCGAATATGAATTTATTATAAAATAATATTTTCTAGCTTTTCCAAAGGTGCCCCTCACCCCTCTTATAAAAGGGCACTCCCCCTTCTCATTAATTCACACCTTCAAAGCCTTTTGGATCGGCCAACCTCTACCCAAATACACTTTCAACTTCCGTCACTTCATGCTAGAGGCCATCCTTTAGTCAGAAATCCAACTTAAGGATCCCTTTTTATCAAATCAAAAGGAAGAACCCGAAGAAGAGGTAATGTTTTCACCACACTTTTTCAAATTCATTTCTTCTTCAAATTCTTCTTTCTTTGTTCTTCCCATTCTAAAATAATGAATCTAGTATCTCCTATGTAACACCTGAGACTTTTATAAGAAATATATTTTTTTTATTTTATATAAATCATCAAAAGAATCTTTCACTACACACAACACTATCTTGGCTTTCTTTACACGCAATTGCGACCTTCCTTGATAGCTTGTGTCGTACGCAATACCGAGTTTCACTAAACAACAATATGCTATTGAAATATTATTAAAACTATCCGTTATGAATAGTAATGACCACTTTTTGAAATTTTGTAATATTTATTTTTCAAAATGGACTTCGTTTTTGGATTCAGAATATCGAAATTAGCCTAGGGTGAAATTTTGGTATTTTTATGGAAACTTTCAATTTTTGACGAATAGTGAAAACACTAGGTTACTATTTAAAAACCGAGATTTTATTTAAATTATTATTTATTTTATTTAAATTTATTTTAGGTCAAAATTGATACATAATACCTATATAAGTTCAATGTAATTCATTGGAGTAATTTTATAATAATTTTAGATATATAAAAATTTTATTAAACTTTTCACCGTCTTTTACCCACATCCTAGGAGAATTTGCAAATTTACATAAAACATAATTTTACAGCATCTGTGAGTGGAATTTCAAAAATCCAAGAGACATGGTTGATGTCAATAAGCAAAATGTGGTTCAATGAGATGAAAATAATTTTTGGTGAATAGTAACTTTTTACTTTTATTTACCACGGTTAAAAGTAAATAGGGTAATTAAGGGTAAAAATGATATAATTATTACCCTAACACATGTTTTAATACTATTGGATAAGTGTAATTCGACCAGAAACAACCTTAGGAATAGAATATGACCATTTAGGCCCACTTGGATTAGATTAGGACATTTATTATTAATTTATTTAAATAAGGGTTAAAATAGTTAAAATCAAAGATTAATAAGTAAATAATTTTTAATATAGGGTTATACATAAGATAAATTAGACTATAAATATTCATTATAAAGATAAAATAATTTCCTACATAATAGTTTTTTATTTGTAATTTTTAGACATTAAATAATTTAATTTATTTATGACACAAAGATGATGCAGTAATTATCTTATTAATGAATTATTGTCATAATTGATGTTATAAACAACCAAAAAAATGTGATTTGAGACTTTTTATGAATTAAAATAATTTTATAGGTTAATATGACATTTTAGTATTGATTTAATTAACTTTTTTCGAACTAATCATTATGTTATGATTTTCACAAAAATCAATTACTAAATAGTGTCAAAATTGACATAAAATAGTTTTTAAAACAAATATTATATTATTAATTGTTATTTTATTCATAAAAGTCTAAGGTTAGGCCAAATAACTTAGATAAAGTTATATATATTAATAATAAACAACTTGGGGTTCTTTTGGCTTGTTATAGTAAGTTTATTAACCTTATAGTGTAAGAACACAAATAGACACGGTAGAAGTAAAATTATCTAACTTAAAGTTAAATCTAAATGATAAGGTTAAAATAGTAAACTAAACTTCACCAAATTCTATTGGATGAGAGTATTTAGACCCCTCCCCACCTTATCTTCGAACTAAATCAATTTTCAGCTATTTAAAACCGAATATGGCTTTATAATAAAATAATATTTTTTGTTTTTCCAAAGGTGCCCCTCTCCTCCCTTATAAAAGGGAACCTCCTCCCTCTCTTCCTCACACCACATTGAGCCTTCAATCTCGGCCAACCCCTACCCATTTCTCCTCTCCACTTCCCTATAAACATCCTAGAGGTCCTGGTTTTTTTCAAAGACCAATTTTAGTGCCCTAAAAGGAGGTCTCAAATAAGAACTTCAAAGAAGAGGTAATGTTTTTTACCGATTCTTTCAACTTTATTTCTTCTTAAACTTCTTCTTCTTTAGTTGTTTCATTATGAATTAATAACATCAGTATGACTCATATACTGATATGTTATTATAAGTATGAAACAACCCTATTTCACCATCTATCCATCCTACGGAAAACAAAATCATCGCACGTGCGTATGTACGGAATACCGTCTCCACGTCGTGGTGTAATCTATTTTCCACCACCACCTAACTTGGAGGGGTATAATGGTTTAAATAATGAATATATATGATTATTGTAAAGTGATATTGATTCAGAAATAGTATACATACACTCCAATACAATTCCACGATCATGGGAATGATATCATCACTCGTGCATACGTACGGAATACTGTCTCCATGATGTGATACGACTCGTTCTACATGATTTCCATTGCATAATGATTACATAAACGAATTGAGTGAATAAATATGATATATATTAAACTAATACCATTCTGGAAATGAGGTATCTATAACCTAAAAATAAGAATAATAATTTATTCGACAAAACACACATAAGAACAAAAAGTAATAAACACCCGAATAACAAGTAGCAATGAAATATTACTAATAATAAGATAAGAATATGACCATATATGATAAAATAACAATGATTATGATTCTTTAATAAGTCAATGACATTATTTAAATCATTATACAACAGGTTCGGACACATACGAAGCAAATCGGACCTCAGGTAAGGGAAATATCACAATATCATTTTTATCCAAGATTGTTTATACTTTGGAATTTACTGGGGTGTATTTTATCATCTACATCCATGTTTCCTCAATATGTAATATTTATATCTTTCTAAGATAGTTTATATCCAATTTTACCATTCGGTGAGTTTTTAGTAAAATATATGAAAGGATTCTTTTGTCATTTTTCGTACGAGGTACTTTTTGACTTTTCCGACAAAAGTACGAGAAGAATGTTTTTTTAACTTATATGGCATGAATGGATTTTTAAAACATTATTTCCAAGAAGCTTACATTAAAGGTTTTCATGTTTATTTTTAATCAACTTCTTTTAGTTTATAATTGTATGACATGTTAAGAAAGGAAAAGTGTTTTTGAAGTAGAAATGATATTTTCCTCAAGAATGGAGTTCAAGTGTTTTGTCAAAATTATTTTCCATCTAAGATAATAAAGCATTCTGTTTCTATCCCTATTATTACATTGATTTGATTATGTTGTCATGGAATTATTTTTATGAATTCCTTTATCTTATATAAATTGTTTTATGATTTCACGATGTTTAAGAATCCCATTTTTATTACATGGGTTATGCTATGATGTATGGTTTATGATTTTGTGTCACACATAAGTATGGTATCATTATGAGATGGGTGGGACCTATATCTCACTACAATGAATTGGGTAAAGATTTTATATCTCATGAGATAGACATGGCTGGAATGGCTGGTTAAACCGGTTCAGTGAAACAGGACTGAAACGAGGAATGAACTCGGTTCAGAAATGGACTTTTTCCACTAAGATAGTCTTGTCAATGAGTCTTGACTAATAAGAAATGATTCTCTATGATTATTTGTATATGTAAAAAAGCTTCATGTTTTATGTTATGATTATTGTGATTACATTTCACTACCATGATTTATTCCATGTTATGAAATTATGATCGCTTTTGCAGGGTAATATTTCCAAAATTTTATGTTCTTATGAATATGATGTGATTGATATTTCTTTTGTTTACCCTTACTGAGCATTTGAGATCACCCTTTTGTATGTTTTATTTCCCCAGGTCAGGAAGAATGTTATTAATTAAGATATTCCAAAAGGGACTATAGATATGATGAAATAAATGGTAGACAATGTAGATGCTTAATGAACGAGTTGTTTACGTTTCCCAGTTTCTAAAGACACTATACCTATACGGTCCTTTCCTGGTTTTGTTATATGTTGTAATAAGTGTACTTCAATTTTGAATTATTAACAATGTATGTAAAGTATGGGTCATTATAGTTTGTATCAGAGGCAATGGAGGTATGAATGTATCCAATCCTTGGGAACTCTCGCATATGAGCATTGGACGAAGCATGGATCTCCACCCAAGGGCTTCTTGAGAAACGGGCTACCACTGGGGATGGTGGTGTGTCCCGCCCAGGGGGTGTAGCTGCCCATGGAGTGCCCTGATAGGTATCAATTATAGTCCACTAGAAGTAATTCCAGACCATTATAGTTGGTATCAGAGGAAATGTATAGTCAACCTTTGGAAACTAGGATGTGAAAGCCTTAGTAAATATCCTAAGGATAAGTCTATGCATAGAACACAATCTTAGTGTTTTAGAAATGGCCATGAATAACCTAGGATAAGACCTTAAGTGTGAAATTTTATTCTTGATTATGTGGTTTTCCTTTTATAATTAGTGTTGCTCACACTATTCCTCTTGGTTTTAGTCAATGGCTGGAACCCGAAGGAACCGTGTGAATGCGGAATGCGACGGGCAATGCAATGATTGTCCCCCTGAGCAACCAACCGTTATGGGAGCTGGAATGAAAAATCTTGTATCCATGCTCACACAACATTCTCAAGCTATGAATCATGCAGGACTTCCAAACGAGCAAAGGAAGGAGCAACATTTTGTTGAATCCTTCATGAGACAACATCCACCTTTATTCCGCGGATCTACTGATCCATTAGTTGCTGAACAATGGATCAGTACTACTAAAAAGATATTTTCAGTTCTTCAATGTTCTGAATAGGATAAATTCATCTTAGTAGTGTATCATTTGGAAGGTGATGCTGATCAATGGTGGAATCTTATCAAGAATACGAGGCCAAGAGATGAAATTGAGTCCATAGAATGGGACGAGTTCAAGAACATATTTTTCAATAAGTACTTCCCTCGTATTCAACGAACAAAGATGGAGAAGGAGTTTCTTGAACTAAAGAAAAAGGATGATGAATCTGTTGGTACCTATGAAGAAAATTTTACGAGACTTTCAAGGTACGCTTCTGGTATTATTATCCAACCTGAGAGTAAGATCGATCGATTCTTTAGTGGCTTAAAACCAAGTCTTCGAAGGGCGTTAGCCATAAGGGACTTCAATAGCTATGAGGAAATTGTTTGATGTTCTCTCAAAGTTGATATGGAGATTGGAGTAACCCATCAGTCATATGGGTTTGATAAGAAGAGGAAAATGGAATTCAAAGGAAAATATAAAGAGCACACTGAAAAGAAGATGAGTTTTCCCTTATGCTCAAAGTGTGGAAAAAACATAGAGAGAGTTTTCTTAAAGGGACAAGTAATTGTTTCAAATGTGGAAAGGAAGGTCATCGGGCATTTGAATTCCACAATGATGGGAAGAAGATGTCTAGTGATGCGAATAATGAAAAGGCTACACAGAGTGCACCTCCTAAACTTCAATGTTACAAGTGAAAAAAATGGGGCATTATTCCAATCAATGCCATAATCCAAGGGTTTTTTATGATGATCAACGTCAACAAACTCTTAAGGCTAAAGACAAAGGAATGTCACATGCAATTTTTATCAGCGATGTGGAGTACGATAACGAATTGGTGAATGGTACACTTACCATCCACTCTAAAGTCGCAAATTTTTTATTTGATTCTGGATCCACCCACAACTTTATTTCTGAAGAATTTTCTAAGGGTATCACCGTATTACCTCAACAATTAGATGTTGAGTTAACTGTGACAACCCCTAATGTCACAACAGTCGCATCAAAATTTTATAATTCTTCTTTGATTGATGTTTGTGGGAAAGTGCTTCCTGTAAATCTTGTGATCCTCCCTATAGTGGAATTGGATGTGATTCTTGGCATGGATTGGCTTTCTCTATATGGAGCTCATATCAATTTCCAAAGAAGGGAAGTCACATTTCATATTCCAGATCAATCTTTTATCGTCTATCGATGCAAGGATGAACATAGTCTTCCAGTGGAAATTTCTTCCATCTTATGGGTCTTGATTCCACTAAATGAAGGTTATTTATCTCAAATGGTTGGTGAGAAACACACGATTAAGAATATTCCCATTGTACGGGAGTTTGATGATGTCTTTCCGGAGGAATTCTCGGGTCTTCCACCAAATCGTGATGTTGAGTTTTCAATAGAACTCATACCGGGTGCTTTACCGATTTCAAAGACACCTTATAGAATGGCCCCAATTGAGTTGCAGTAATTGAAGAAGCAACTCCAAGAGAATCTTGATAAGGGGTTCATACGCCCTAGTGCGTCACCTTGGGGAGCACCTGTTCTATTTGTTAAGAAGAAAGATGGATCAATGAGACTCTGCATTGATTATCGAGAACTTAACAAGATCACTAACAAATATCCTCTCTCGTGCATTGATGACTTATTTTACCAACTATGCGGAGCTCAATACTTTTCCAAGATTGATCTTCGTTCAGGGAGTCATCAATTAAGGGTAAAAGGGGAGGATATACCAAAGACGACTTTCCGTACAAGGTATGGACACTATGAATTTATAGTGATTCCATTTGGTCTTACTAATTCTCCTTCTATCTTCATGGATCTGATGAATAGAGTCTTTAGAGACTATCTTGATCAATTTATGGTAGTCTTTATAGACGATATTCTTGTATATTCAAAGAGCAAGGAAGAACATGAAGATCACTTGAGAATTATATTGAAGACCCTGAGAAAGGAGAATCTTTATGCCAAATTTACCAAGTGTGAATTTTGGCTTCAAAAAGTTTCATTTTTTGGGTCACATAATCTCAAAAGAGGGGATATCTTTGGATCCAGCAAAAACAGAGGTTATCGAAAGATGGTCGAGACCAACAACAGCAATGGAGATCCGAAGTTTTCTTGGTTTGGCTGGATATTATCGACGTTTTGTGAATGATTTTTCACGATATTCTAATTCACTCACCAGGTTGACTCGAAAAGGAGTTAAGTTTGTTTGGACTGAGGAATGTGAAGAGAATTTCAAGGAGTTGAAATGAAGGTTATCCAGTGCACCTGTGCTCACACTTCCTTGGAGTAGAGAAAGGTTTGTGATCTACAGTGATGCATCAAAGAAGGGATTGGGGTGTGTTCTTATTAAAAATGATATGGTGATATCTTATGCCTCATGACAGTTTAAAATCCATGAGAAAAATTACCCAACTCATGATTTGGAGTTAGCTGCGGTAATCTTTGAATTAAAGATTTGGAGGCATTATCTTTATGGAGAAAGGTGTGACATTTATACTGATCATAAAAGTTTAAAGTATATTTTCACACAAAAGTAGTTGAATATGCACCAAATAAGATGGTTGGAGCTGATTAAGGATTACGACTACTCAATTCATTACAACCATGGGAAAGTAAACAAGTTGGCAGATGCATTAAGTCGACAAGACCATGCCAGTTTATCCATGATGAGGATCACAAAAGAACCAATATTTATGGATTTACAAAGGATGGATCTTGGAATTATAATGAAAGGGGAAAAATCGTATCTTTCTCAAATGAATGTTCAACCATATATACATGTTAAGATTAGAGAGGCACAAAAAGAAGATGTAGAGTTACAAAAGAAGGTGAGAAATGTTCCTGAATTCAACCCTGATTGTGATGGGATAATAAAGTTCAGGAATCGGGTTTGGGTTCCTCCCATCCCTGAATTAAAGAAGGAGCTCCTGGATGAGGCTCATAGTTCTTAATTCTATATTCATCCTGGAAGAACAAAGATGTATAGGGACCTGAAAGAGTACTTCTGGTGGGATGGCATGAAAAGAGATGTTGCTGAATATGTCTCTCGATGCATGGTTTGTCAGCAAGTTAAATCTGAGAGACGGAAGTCTAAGGGGATGTTACAACCATTACCCATACCCGACTGGAAATGGGAAAACATCACTATTGACTTTGTCACAGGACTTCCTAAAACATCCAAAGGCAATAATGATATCTCGGTCATAGTTGATCGTCTTACAAAGTCTTCACACTTCATTGCTATTAGAGAGGATTTCTCTCTGGATCAGCTTGCCAGGATATTTGTTAAAGAAGTGGTAAGATTTCATGGAGTACCACTTTCTATTATATCTGATTGGGATCCGAGGTTTACCTAAAATTTCTGGCGAAGTCTTTAGAATACTCTGGTTACCGAGTTGAGTTTTAGCACTGCTTATCATCCTTAGACAGACAGTCAGTCCGAGAGGACAATTCAAACTGTAGAAGATATGTTGAGAGCTTGATCTATGGATTTCAAAGGTGGTTGGGATCAATTCCTACCTTTGGTGTAATTTTCTTATAATAATAGCTTTCACTCCAGTATTCAGATGGCTCCTTATGAAGCTCTCTATGTAAATAAATGCAGGACGCCAACTTGATGGGATGAAGTTGGGGAAAGAAATCTATTAGGACCTGATCTTGTTTATGAGATGGAATAAAAGGTCCGATCTATTCAACAACACATAAGAGCAGCTCAGAGTTGACAAAAAAGTTATCCCGACAACCGAATAAAAGACTTAGAGTTTGAAGTGGGTGATAAAGTATTCTTACGAATATCTCCTTAGAAGAGAGTAATGAGATTTGGAATGAAGGGATAGTTGAGCCCTAGGTATATCGGTCCTTTCAAAATACTGGATCGCATTGGGAAGGTAGCTTATCGATTGGCGCTTCCACTGAATCTCTCTCAAGTTCACGATCTGTTCCATGTATCTCTCCTGGGAAATTATATACCTGATCCTTCACATGTACTCAACTCAGAAGTTGTACCGCTGGAACAAGATCTTTCTTATGAAGAACAGCCAATAGAGATTCCCGATCGTAGTGAAAATGTCCTACGGAACAAGACCACTCGCTTGGTGAATTTTTTATGGAGTAACCATCAATTAGAAGAAGCTACATGGGATCTTGAGGATATGATGATGAATAGGTATCCTCATCTGTTTGTTACAAGTGACGAATTTCGAGAGTGAAATTCATTTTAAGGGGGGTAGAATGTAACACCCGAGACTTTTATAAGAAATATTTGGTTTTTATTTTATGTAAATCATCAAAGGAATCTTTCACTACACACAACACTAGCTTGGCTTGCTTTACATGCAATTGCGACCTTCCTTGATAGATTGTGTCGTACGCAATACCGAGTTTCACTAAACAATGATATGCTATTAAAATATTATTAAAACTAGCCATTATGAATAGTAATAACCACTTTTTGAAATTTTGTAATTTTTATTTTTCAAAATGGACTTCGTTTTTGGATTCGGAATATCTAAATTAGCCGAGGGTGAAATTTTTGTATTTTTCTGGAATCTTTCAATTTTTGATGAATAGTGAAAACACTGGGTTACTATTTAAAAACTGACTTTTTATTTAAATAATTATTTATTTTATTTAAATTTATTTTAGGTCAAAATTGATACATAATACCTATATAAGTTCAATGTAATTCATTGGAGTAATTTTATAATAATTTTAGATATATAAAAATTTTATTTAACTTTTCACCGTCTTTTACCCACCTCCTAAGAGAATTTAAAATTTTACATAAAACTTAATTTTACCACTTTTGTGAGTGGAATTTTAAAAATCCGAGAGACACGGTTGATGTTAGTAAGTAAAATGTGGTTCAATGAGATGAAACTAATTTTTGGTGAATAGTAACTTTTTACTTTTATTTACCATGGTTAAAAGTAAATAAGGTAATTAAGGGTAAAAATGATATTATTATTACCCTAACACATGTCCTAATACTATTGGATAAGTGTAATTCGACCACAAACAACCTTAGGAATAAAATATGACCATTTAGGCCCACTTGGATTAGATTAGGACATTTATTATTAATTTATTTAAAGAAGGGTTAAAATAGTTAAAATCAAAGTTTAATAAGTAAATAATTTTTAATATAGGGTTATACATAAGATAAATACAACTATAAATATTCAATAGAAATATAAAATGGTTTCCTACATAATGGTATTTTATTTTTAATTTTTATACATTAAATAATTTAATTTATTTATGACACAAAGATTATGAAGTAATTATCTTATTAATGAAATATTGACATAATTGATGTTATAAATACCCAAATAAATGTAATTTGAGACTTTTTATGAATTCCACTAATTTTAAAAGTTAATATGGCATGTTAGTATTTATTTAATTAACTTTTTTTGAACTAATCATTCTGTTATGATTTTTACAAAAATCAATTACTAAATAGTGTCAAAATTGACATAAAATAGTTTTTAAAACAAATATTATATTATTAATTGTTATTTTATTTCTAAAAATCTAAGGTTCGGCTAAATGACTTATATACAGTTATATATATTAATAATAAACATCTTGGGTTCGTTTGGCTTGTTATAGTATGTTTATTAACCTTATAGTGTAAGAACACAAAAAGACACGGTATAAGTAAAAGTATCTAACTTAAAGTTAAATCTAAATGATAAGGCTAAAATATTAAACTAAACTTGTCCAAATTATATTGTATAAGAGGATTTCGACCCGTCCCCACCTTATCTTCAAAATAAATCAATTTGGGGCTATTTAAAACTGAATATGGCTTTATAATAAAATAATATTTTTAGTTTTTCCAAAGATGCCCCTCTCCTCCCTTATAAAAGGGCACTTCCTCCCTCTCTTACTCACACAACTTTGAGCCTTCAAGATCGGCCAACACCTGACAATTTCTCCTCTCCAATTCCCTATAAACATCCTAGAGGTCCTGGTCTTCTTCAAAGACCACTTTTAGTGCCATAAAAGGAGGTCTCAAAGAAGCGCTTCAAAGAAGAGGTAATGTCTGTTACTGATTCTTTCAACTTTATTTATTTTCCACTTCTTCTTCTTTAGTTTTTTAATTATGAATTAATAACATCATTATCACTCGTATTCTGATATGTTATTATAAGTATGAACCAACCCTATTTCACCATCTATCCAGCCTACGTAAAAAGAAATCATCGAGCATCCGTATGTACGGAATACCGTCTCTAAGCCGTGGTGTAATCTATTTTCCACCACCACCTTACTTGGATGGGTATAATGGTGTAATGATTAAATATATATGATTATTTTAAAGTTATATTGATTCTGAAGTAGTATACATACACTCTAATACAATTCCACGATCATGGGAATGATATCATCGCTCGTGCATACGTACGGAATACCGTCTCCACGATGTGATGCGGCTCGTTCTACATGATATTCATTGCATAATGATTACATAAATGAATTTGGTGAATAAATATGATATATATTAAACTAATACAATTCTGGAAATGAGGTATCTATAACCTAAAAATAAGAATAAGAATTTATTCGACAAAACACGCATAAGAACAAAAAGTAATAAACACCCGAATAACAAGTAGCAATGAAATATTACTAATAATAATCTATGAATATGACCATATATGATATCATAACAATGCGTATGATTCTGGAATAAGTAAATGACATTATTTAAATCATTATACAGGAGGTTCGGACACTTACGAATCAAATCGAACCTAAGGTAAGGGAAATATCACAATCTCATTTTTATCCGAGATTATTTATACTTTGAAATTTACTGGGGTGTATTTTATCATCCACATCCATGTTTCCTCAATATGTAATATTTCTATCCTTATACAATAGTGTATATCCAATTTTACCCTTCGTTGTGTTTTTACTAAAAGATATGATAGGAATATTTTGTCGTTTTTTGTACGAGGTACTTTTTGAATTTTCCGACAAAAGTACGAGAAGAATGTTTTTTTAACTTATACGGCATGAATGGATTTTTAAAACATTATTTCCAAGAATCTTACTTTAAAAGTTTTCAAGTTTATTTTTAATAAACTTCTTTTAGTTTAGAATTGTATGACATGTTAAGAAAGGAAATGTGTTTTTGAAGTATAAAGGATATTTTCCTCAAGAATTGAGTTCAAGTGTTTTATCAAAATTATTTTCCATCTAATATAATAAAGGGTTATGTTTCTATCCCTATTATTACATTGATTTGATTATGTTGTGTTGGAATTATTTTTATGAATTCCTTTATCTTATATGAATTTTTTTATGATGTCACGATGTTTAAGAATCCCATTTTTATTTCATGGGTTATGCTATGATGTATGGTTTATAATTTTGTGGCACACATAAGAATGATATCATTATGAGATGGGTGGAACCTATATCTCCCTCCAATGCATTGGGTAAAGATTTTATATCTTATGAGATAGACATGGCTGGAATGGAAGGTTAAACTGGTTCTGAAAAACAGGACTGAAATGAGGAATGAACTCGGTTCAGAAATGGACTTTGTCCACTAAGATAGTCTTGGAAATGAGTCTTGACTAATAAGAAATGATTCTATATGATTATGTGTGTATGCCACAAAGCTTCTTGTTTTAAGTTATGATTATTATGATTACATTTCACTACGATGATTTATCCCATGTTATGAAATTATGACCTCTTTTTCAGGGTAAGATTTCCAAAATGTTATGTTCTTATGAATATGATGTGATTGATATTTCTTTTGTTTACCCTTACTGAGAATTTGAGCTCACCCTTTTGTATGTTTTCTTTCCCTAGTTCAGCAAGAAACTTATTAAGTAAGATATTCCAAAAGGGACATAGATATGATGAAATAAATGGGAGATAATGTAGATTCTTTATGAACCAGTTGTTTATGTTTCCCAGTTTCTAAAGACACTATACCTATACGGTCCTTTCCTGGTTTTGTTATATGTTGTAATAAGTGTACTTAAATTTTGAAGTATTAACAATGTATGTAAAGTATGGGTCGTTATATCCTATATAATTTAATATTATTATAAATAAGGTACAACCATATTCAGTATTCTATCCATCTTTTTAATGACATGTCACCATACGTGCGTACGTACGGCTTACCGTCTCCACGTCGTGGTGTAATTGTTATTCAATATATTATTATTTGGATGGGTATAATAAGGATGTTTAATTCATGTAAATGATAATTATAACATGATAATTATTCTATATATATGATATACAGTCCAATTATATATTATTTTAATATCAAAAGAATGATATTGTCACTCGTGCGTACGTACGGACTACCGTCTCCACGAACGCGATGAGATACATTCTCCATCGTATCCATTAAAGTATAATTATCATTTGATGATTTAAAAATAATTTTTAAGGACTTGATATCATTCTAGATATTAATAAGATACAACCTATCCATGACAAACATGGATTAAGTAACAAAACATATAAAAGAAAACGAGTAAGTTAACACCCGAAACAACGATAATACTAAGATATTATTAACAAATCAATGTTAAAAGATCAGATATGATATAATATTAATATATATGATTCTTGTATAATTTAATAACAATTATTTCACCATTATACAGGAGGATAACCTACCCCCAACCAAGGAAAAGTACAAGGTAAGGGTTTATTTCGCAATCTCTTCATTATCTGAGTTTGTTTATACGTAATAATCTACTGAGATCTCTTTATCATCCACATTCATGTTTCTTAAGAATGTATTTCAAAACATTTTTACTATTTACAAGAATATGAGTTAAAGTCATTTATACCCTTGTTTGACTTTTTATAAGAGTTTTATAAAGGAATCTTTCTGTCGTTTTCCAAATAATGTTTTTTTATCCTTTTTGACAGAATTAAGGTAAGAATGTTTTTTTAAACTTATACGGCGGGTGCGGTTATTTTCCGCCATTATAAAATCGTCGAAGCTTCCCATACAAGCTTATAATAATATTTTCAAAGAAAATGTTTTATTTTATATGACTCTTAAATGATTTAAAAATAAAAAGATATATTTCTCTAAAAAGAGTTTTGATTTCATCTATGACAACATCCTTTAATGGATTTTAAGCTTATTTGAAGCTGATTTATTATGAAAGAAAACTTCCATATTGTATTGAAGGTTTTTTGATATGTTTGACTATGGATATGTTATTTTTATATCCTTCATGTTTTATGGTTAATGTATTGACATTTCTTATTCTAGTTTTAAAATGAATGTTTATGTTATGTTTAAACCTTTTCATATGGGAATGCATTGGACATAATATGTGACGGGTGGAGCCCGCTATAGCTCCTCGATGCATCAGTAGGTCTCATGAGACAAACTAGTGTCTTGGCACAAGGCCTCGGCAAAATCTTATTTTTAGTCTTGGCACGAGGCCTTGACTATGTGGTTATGATAGTCTGGAATTATGCATTCCATCATTATGAAAGTGGTTATTGATATTGCATGTGATTATTCGATTAGTAGAATATCCATGTGAATAATTAATGGCATTATTTCATTTTATTTTTTCCATACTATGTTTAAGTTCACGTTTAAAATGATTTTGTTTTAGTTATATATTGCCTTAAATTTTTTTTCTTATTTATGAAATTTTACGCTATATTGTTATCCTTACTCGGAATTTGAGCTCACCCCTTTGAATGTTTTATTTTTCCCAGGATGTGAATAAGTAATTTATGAATGACCTGCAGGGATAGTATGTGGGGATATGAGTGTGGACTATGAAGAAAATATGTTGTTGTAGTTTTCATTTTTTTGATGTAATGTAATACTTATGAATATATCTAGTGTTTCCAAGGATACTAAACTAATAAGGTTTTTCGAGATTTGATCTTTCTTGTGTTCATGCAAATGTTATGTAATAATGCACCAGCTCTGGGTAACTGGGGTCGGGGCATTACAATACCAATGGTTCTAGGGGCTAAACAAATGGTTTTAAACAGATACTATAAGGCGATTTTGTAATGGATATTGTCTGTTGGATTTTAAATCAAAAACTATTATCGTAAGGATAAAAATTTATCTAAAATACCAAAATCTTGAAAGGTCTCAACCTTTTCATTGTGGGAAAGTGTAAAAAGTGTATGGTTTTCTAATGGGTTCTTCATCGAGTAAAAAATATTGAATTGTATGGTACTTTATTCAAACTTCATTATGACTATTACTTTATGGAAATTGATAATGGTCTTGAACATCACTAATAAATGTCTCACCAAGTTAATGGGTGAGAATTCTTTTAGAAAATCCTCCTCAATGATCAGTACATATAATTCTACTCGTAAGAGTAAATCTTAGAATTTCACAAGGAAATATTCCAACACTCTTGCTGGAAACACAATGGATCATTTTTCAAGTTATACTACCACTCTTTTGGATTTCAAATCTCCTATCTAAAATTATTGAAAAACTATTTGGGTAATTACATTTATATAATCACATAATTCACTATATGTTTCTAAAAAATATAAGGAAGTAATAGTGTAGTGGATAGAAAATGTCCAGAGATCTTGACATTTAGTTTGGAGTTATGGTGTGATTTAGGATGAGACACTTCTTCCCATGAAAAATCTATCATTACCTTGAATCATTCTCCTCCTTTTCAAAATTTCATAATAAAATTTAGCATAATTGTTAATTGGTTTGAGGGATTCTAGAAGGTTTATGTTGTTCTTTTACTTTATACAAAGCCTCCCAAATCTTTTACTAAAGTTATAAATCATGAATTTTCTATCTTTAAATGATCTTGATTGGAATGGTAAAAGAACGTATTTTATCTCTATTTTCTATCTTTTCCATGGTGTCTCTATAATTTTATTCCTTTGGTGATATCTTTATCCATAATCCTTTTTTTATTCTTCTTCTTGTTTATGGTTTCTAATAACTTGTTCGTCTTAGTTTTCTATATCTTTCTCTATAATAGGTTATTCCAAACTCAGGTTATCATTGTTCAAGTTTTATCCTCTCAACTTATTATTTACTACCAATTGGTGTTTATATAGTTCAAGGGTGGTAATGGAGTGAATATACATGAATATTTTAGTAATTATCATGTTCAAAGTATCCTTAGAGTTAGTACTATTTGGTTTGGTAGTTTTCCTAGAGTTTTGGACCAAATATTCAAAAGATATTCAATATTATTTTTCAACTTATCTACCATATTTCCTAGCTCTAAAACCCTAGATCCTTTTTTATCCTAAAGCGTTTTTTAATTGGTTGATAACTATTCAAAGGGATTATTTTTCTTGAAAGGGAGTGGTTTGTAGAGATTTTTATAGGTCTATTTAAAGGGTTGATAAAATAGTGTAACCTGGTATTGTGGGTTAGGATATTAGTATTAAAAATGAAAAAGTCATTTCGATAAGATTTTATAATTCAATTCGTCCCTAAATTCACATTAAACCTGGTTGGGTTCTCTCTATCCTTAATTTTTGTAGATTTTCCTTGGATTAAAATCTAATGCACAACTCTCCACATTCTACAATTGAACCAAGTAAATATTATAAACCACATACCTTAGTTGGTTCTTGTAATTCACTCACTTATATCAAATACATATATCTCACAAATATTGTTATTTATTTAATCTTATTTTCTATAAAAGGTGATTAATTAGAAGATCTTTCCACATGAGTACCTATGGTACTAGTACCTATTGTGATAAATTGTTGGGAGTTTTGTTCTATCTTATAAATCAACCCCATAGATTCTATGAGTGGATATTCAATCAAAAATCATCCATATGAAACATAAAACATGTATTAATTATCATCAAGAGTCCTTGGTAGAATAGAATAAGTATTTTTTTCTCCTTTATTGTTTGATGTGGGAAACTGGCACAAATCTTCTTGAACCTCTCCCAGTTTTCATAGAGAGACTCTTTAGATGATTGATTTATGGAATATATCAACTTTATGATGGGTATTATTATATATTTAGTGAATAATATTTGTATTATTAGGTCTATAAGTCATAATATCCCTGAAATTCACTTTTCTGTAGGTTTTATAATGCCTCTTTGGAAGCCCCTTCAAGTGAAAAGGGTAATGCCCTCAAATTTACTTGATCATTAGCTTCTTCAAGAGGTCTAAATGTAGAGCCTAAATATAATAATTCCTTAACATTTTTTTGGGGTATTCACCTTCCATACCATGAAATTTAAGAATAAATTTTATTATATATGTTTTCATATCAAATTCATTTTTTATTACAAGAAAAACATGTTCATTTTTTAACTAAGAAATTATATTTCATAGTGGTTGCTAAGTGTTTCGCTGGGATTTTCAACAATTTTGATAAGATCACAGTGAACACAAGATGTATCACTCACGTATTTAGGGTAAAATTGATCAAATTATGTTTTCAAATTTAGGATTGTATGCTTGGTTAGAAATTTTATTTGAATTTCATACTTGAATTCAAGTAATGGGATTTTAGATGATCGTGTCATGTAAGGTTAAATTCACCTTGTCATGGGGTGTGAAAAATATATTTATTTCTTATGTTAAATTTTGTGATTGTGGTTAAACAAGGTTGTATTCTTGAGAGGAGTTCCCACAAAAATTAGTTTTCAGTTTTACATTCATTAAAGAAAAGTAGTTTTGATTTAGGTTGGTGATTTTAAAAACATATAACTAAATTGCAATAAGATTTTTTAAAAACATGTTAAGAAAATTGATTAAGTAAGGTTTGAATTTCAATATACAATGCTATCATATTCCTAAAATGGTTTTATATCCTCCCTTGTTTTTTTATTAATATAGGATGGATCAATGGATTTATTCAAACACCTTAGATTAAATGATATTATGATCATTTTGTAGTCAATATCCCTTATTATGTGTGTTGTATTCAGCATGACACTTCTTAAATTACTAAGGAAAAACCCAATAGGGTGTTGGTGATCATAGTTAATCTAAAAGTAACTCACTTTACTTATAAACATTCTAGAAATCTTCAGACACTTGCCTCTTAATGAAACCTTCTTAATTGAGAAAAAAATGCATTATGATGAGAGAGATTATTGATTATCAATATTTGTAGTAACAATAAACTACTGGAAAACCCTAATCACAATTTTATTTAAGTATTTAAACATTCAATAGGAACAAAAATCAACTAAGAATAAAAGAGTTTTTCCAGATAAAGAGTAAGGACTTGAGTACTAGAAGTAAAATCCCTCCCATAACAATCAATTTGGATATTACCACTTCATTCAGGGGAAATAGAGAGGAATTATTATGGATAATGAACCATTAAACTAAAAAAATTAAAATAATAAAAATAATGTAGTTACATAATTCTAATAGATGGCATGAGTTGTCAAACCACAATCCCCCCAGCCTCCTCCATCTAGCATGTTATCCTCCCCTATTATAGGCACATGGTTTCCTTCTTAAAATATGATGGTCAAAACCTTAAAATATCATCCTATTTAATTTATAAAATATCATTCTTTCTTATAGTATCCTAGGTCATGCTCTAGACATTTAGGAACCCCACATGCCTCCTTCAATGATGATGATAGGAATAAAATTCATGAGAATATCTTTTTCGGTAAATTATTACTGGTTTCATATGTGGAATGAAAAATATTTATCTTGAAATACACCAGTTATATTATCCATTAAATTAACTCAATAAATTGAGTATTATTTATATTTATATTTTACAAAAATTAAATCATAGACCGACCTTTGGGTTTGAGTGATTGTGTGGGAGGAAAGTAGCCACATTATTGGCTGAACGTGTGGCCTATTAGAGTAGGAATGGTTGATTGAGTTATTTCTATGGTTGGTAGAACACTAAAATAGGATTAAATGAACATCAGGTGTCTCTTTTTTCATCATGCATCTACTTTAGTCCTTGGATTCAGTCAGACTTCTTATAGAAAAAAATTATGATTTTTCTTAATTTTCTGTTTCAACCAGTCCTTTCACACGATTGATCAGATTACTTCATGTAGTTACTAGATCAACCTTATGGTATAAAAATTAACATTTTAAATTTTCACCATGTGTTCAATTTATCTTTAACATATGTATTCTATTGAAAAGTCTCCATGAGATAGTTTTCAACCTGTGGTCATTTTAAGACTTAGTAAAATTTTTAAGCATGGATAGTTATCTGTAATAACTCCAGAATTATCATATTTCTTCATTTATACATATAAACACTTTTTATTTATTAAAATTAAACTCATCCACAAAAAATAAGTTTCAAAACATTTTAATATTAAATGTAGGATTACTTTAATATTTACAAAGATATATGAAAAAATGAAAACTTAAGAATTAAGTCATTTAACAATTAAACACTAGATTATTACAGATACTAAAAGATGTGACAAAAACAAGATCTTATAAAAATGGAGGGTTTTAAATAATTTAATCTCATGAAAAATTATATTTAAATACTGAATTTTCATGTATATTTGATATCTAAATCACCTAAAGTCCCTTGAGCAAGTGTCAAAGGTGGACTTTTTAGCACTTCTAGTGATACAACAACCAAATTTTGGTGGATGTTATCAAAACATCTGGTGATTATGTATTGAAATAATTGTGGTATTATATGTTATCATCGAAGAGGAATCCCCCCATGTAAGTGTTAAGGGTTGGGGATAGTATGGTTACTAATAGTTCACTTCTCTTAGGCACTGACAACAATTTCCTAACACTTCCCCTTAGATGGCATCAATGAATCTTAACCACCTACCAGTACCACTATGAATGTTATAAAATTCCCCCCCCCCACCACCACCAACCTAGGGTAAAATAACAAAAATAGAATTTGGGAGGATGATTTACCACTAGAGGACCCACTGTAGCATGTGAATCCCTCTGGTGGTGTTCACACAAAGTAGTTGGTATAAGACATAGGACTTGGGAATCCTCTTATCATACTTCTACCAAAAACCCATAAGAACCTCAAAAAATATAATGGTTTATACAAGCATTGTATTATACTCAATATCATAAAGGAGATCATTGTGGATGTCTACATCACTACCTTGTTTAAATAACTTAAGAGTTATCGGCAACATGATGTTAAGATAATTAGAGGAAAATTTCCTAATTGGGATGATGTTCATGAAGACCCTACATTACCTACCATGATTTTTCATAAATAAAAGACCCTTATTCGATCATCTAGTACTGAGGTTGGGTGCTCTGCCAACCAGATCCAAAGTCTGACAATCCCTACGGCTCCCCCTCTGGTGGATTAATGTGTTTTCCCATATCTAGACTGAGAACACTCCACTTCATGAGTAAGTTAACTATAAATATATATACAAATTATTAATTATCCTAAAATAAGTATATTAGTGATATTACTTCCCACATAAAGGTAGTGGAAACAAAACAAGTTTCAATACATCATAAAAGAAATCCATACCCAGGGTGGATGAACCATGTCACCCCATCACCAAATTTCATCAATCTGGCCTTCATAACCTTTAATGTAATAGGTTTCCTAGAGAAGAATATAATTTAATCCCTCAACATTGAAATCACATAAGAGTGTCCATAAGGGATTTTTGGGTAGAATGTCTAGGATGACCAGGTCCCAAATCTGGTCACCCATCCAGGTAGCTTTTGGGAGCTCATTGAGTTGATAAAATATCAAGAGGAGAATATATAGTGGATCAAATATAGGATTTTACTTCAACCCTCTTGCATGTATCTAATTTTACAAGTTAAAAAACAGTTATCGTGTTGGATACTCTCGATTCTCAACCAATTGGGTTCAAGGTGGCCCTATAGAGTAAGCATCGTCAACTATAAGCTCATGTTGAGAATGTTGATGAAGGATTTTGATATATACAGATATACAAACACTTAAATTATTAAAATAACATGTTATACTTATTCAAGTATAATTATGTTCTTATATTCATCATACATACCCTAGAAAAAACATGTTTATCAAGCTTATGGAAACTAGGAAACTTCACGAAGCTAATTTGAAGAGCCACCCCAACTTTTTCCCCTACCACAAGTTCCCTGTAAATATAATCCACGAATTATTCATCTCCATAGATGAGCTCCAAAATATGGTAGATTATGGAACAATGGTGTTACGAAATCCTCAAATGCATGTCACATGTGATTAAACCTCCCTGGGATATGATGAAGATACTAGGGTTTTGTAAGAGGTTTTGATTCATGGTGATAAAATTTTCAATGATTAGATAGTTAAAAAATCAACTACCTGATACCTTAGGATAATTCATGTGTTGTTATATCATCAAACATGATCCCCAACTAGTATATCCATTCCATTAACACCATCATATTCAAAACCATTTAGAGATTAAAGGAGTTAGTGCTGACATCTCAAAGATGACAAGGAGACTCATCCATTTCCAAAGATTACTAAACTCTCATAGATTTAGTTCATCTCTTCATTATTAGGATATTATATTTTCTAATATCTATTATAATAATCATATAATAAAGAAAAATAACATGCCCCGATTAATTCCATCATATTAGTAGATAATTTTGTTGATCTAAGGGATGAAACAATCATGTTTAACCCTCCTAAAGACTCTCTCTTATGATCTTGATCTAAGGTAATATATTATTCAGGAACATACAATGTCTGGGGTACTATCCTTGAAAATTTTGATTGTAATAATGAGAAAATAAGGTGATAATTTCATTGAGATTAGTAAGGTAATTTTTCAATGATATCATCCTCCAATGTATCTCTATATCTCATTTGGTTGGTTAATCACTTGGATGAGTCACGACCATCAAACTATTGGTCGAATTCAGTGGGTTCGGACCAAGAAACTATACACTAGTCATATATTCCCTCAAAACATCTAGTTAAGGATCAAACCCACAAGCCAAAAAAATATGATCATGGAATTGAAGTAAAATGTGATTAAGAACCATGATGATGTCTCATATTTCCTCTCAATCAGGAATAAACTTCACCTATGCGGGGAACTGCGTGAGGGCCTAAAGAGGCCTATGTTGTTTTAGATCAATATGGATGTTGTTGAAGTATATAGTGTAGGATAATGAAATAAAAAATACTTAAAGAACATCATCTAATTCCCTATGAAATATATGGGTGTAGTCATATAAGTCCACTTACATCCCCTCTATTTCTGAGACATGCTCAATGGTGCTGATGTGTGCCAATGGATAATGAATAATATCCTTGAGATAAATCTTAAACCAACCTAGGTACTCTAAAATATATGATTTATAATTAGTGATTTGGACCCTTCAAAATCTATTAATTTAAGGATATGAAAAAAAGATTAAAATTTTTCTAATATTACCCTTTTGAAGACCATGTTTGGTGATTTGGTATCCAGTACTAATTTCATGGTAATATCATAAGGAACTAATTTCAATGTTGTACTGGTGAGGCCTTGGATATATATATATATGTAGTCATATCTTTAACATGTCACCAATTCGTTAGATATTACATCAATGATCAAGTAATGGTGGTATAGGGTGACATAACCCTCTTTGACTCATGAAAAACCAATTCCATTGATTTAATATATTATTAAATCTACAGAAAATAGCCACAAGTATAAGTATGTGACATATTCAATGATATTAATAAGTTTATATATATAATAATAAGTACTTATAATAACCTAAAGGCCAGTTTTCTACTATGTATCCACCATTAAGAAGAAAGAATTATAGAACTTGGATGTCGCTTCATCATACCAGAGACAAAGCATTACTCCTAGATCACCTACTAATGGTACGAGGGACATGTGGAACCAAATATGAAAACACCTTCTTCTAGTTCACATCAAAGATTTCACCCATTGCGTGTTATTTATAATATAAGTCTCATATATTAGATATCAGTATTGACCAACTGGAATTTGATTGAGTTACAAGGTTTTGAGGTGCTAAGATGATCATGTAGGCATAGATGAGATGAGATATGGATATTGAAATCCACTAACATGGATTCCATAAAACAAAGGTCATAAATACACTTCTTAAGTTTATTCTGCTACATAAAAATATAATTCCACCTCACAATTACCTTTACATAATGAGTTGAAATCTCCCTCCACCCTATAGGCTTCTAATCAGAAATATTTGGGTGCAGATCCTACTTCCTTTTAATTAATATTTTCCAACACCATTAATGAGAAAATAGATTTGAACCTTATTATCAAGTAATACCTAAGGCTGACATTGACATATGTTTTTATTCATCATGATGAACATGATAAGTGCATTGTATTCTTAAATAAATAGTATGGTGTATTTTTATAGAACTATAAGAAGATTACGAGGCTTAATACTCAATTCATTTTCCACCTTCTGGATCTTCCCATTATCCAACATGCATATAAGTTAGAATCTAGAAGAATGAACCACTCGCATTGTTCAATGGTTGATTTTAAGTAGATAAGATGATAGAAAAATTATATCAAGGAAGTTCAGTGCCCCAGGTAGATGGTAAAGATTATCCTAGTTTAAATTTAAAATAAGAAAATTAGAGTTTTTATAAACATCTGAGATATCAACTACTTCTTCATAATTAGTGACTTCCCTATCCCATCCATGGAGTTTCTGATTGATGCGATCACTTGATTCTAGGAAATATCTTTCATGGATGGATACTCAATATACAATAATAAATATATATATATATATCCCCCAAATTTTCAAAGCAAACTACTTTCAAGGAACCCTGGGGAACATACTACTACCGATTAGTTCCCTTTAGTTTGAGAATTCTAAAGAAACCTATTATTAGGTTTTGCATTACATCTTCAAGCCCCTTCTAGGAAAGACGGTCAAATGTTATGTGGATGAATTGGTGGATAAATACTACCAAAATCCTACTTATCTTAGAATGTTTGAGAATGTCTTCTCCATGTTTTTCACCCATAATGTGTAGATGAACTCATTAAAGTGTGTATTTGAAGTTACCTCTAGGAAATTTCTTAGGTACAATATATGATAAAGATACATTGACATTGACCTAGAGAAGATAAAATCCATCATTGAGATTCCCCACACATGTAATTTTCAAGAGTTGATATGATTACAAGGGAATATGGATTGCATATAGAGTTTTTTTGTAAATCCAAAAGGTAAGTGTAAGTCCTTATCTATGTTTATAAATAAATCTACTTCCTTTTAGTGGGATGAAGAGTTCCAAAGAGAATTTGAAAACACCAAGAAGTATTTTGTACACCAACCAATTTTAATGCATTCTATATAGGGGATTACATTGATCCTTTATGTGTCTACATTGAAGTGATCTATGAGAATCCTCATGGCTCAGAAGAATAGTGAGGGTTGAGAATAGATTGTATAACCCCAGTCACATGATGCTAGACACCAAGGTCAGATATTCTTCTACTGAGAAAACTTGTATTTTCTTAAAAGTTTTGAATAATAAGTTCTGTCATTATTTTCAACATCACAAGGTCTGATTGATCTCACACATAAAATTATTGAATTATATCCCCAATCTTTCCTTTATGATAGGATGATTGGCATGATGGGTAGTGATTCTTCAGTAATTTAACATTAGGTTCAATCCATAGAAGGATATTAAGTGGAAAGAATTGTCAGATTTCAATGACATCCACCCAACCCTTATGGAGTTTCCCTTAGATATCGAGTTTCCAAATGAGTCCATTCTCTCTATCTATGAAGTGGTTCCATGATAGTAAATTCACTCTAATGATGGGTAATACCTATGACCCTACTATAGTGAGTAAACACTCCATGCCAAAACTATTAAATAATACACACTCTATAGAACCATTATTCATGAGTATATCTAAAAATTAACTTTTAATTTTAATTTAACCAACTTAAATTATTCTTTTTTATTTATGATTTAAATATTATCTTAAGATGAGTTCTTGATATTTTCTAAGATAAGTTGTTTTTAGATAAATAGTGAAAAATATAGTCTTTCTGCCAAAATGGAAACTTTTATTATTTTATTGGAATATATGAAGGAACACGAATTTTAAAAACCATATTAATTAGTAAAATAGAAATTTAAGGAATAATGTTATGAATTTTAATGATATTTTTTATAAAATTATAAAATATAGGTTTAACCCTTATAAATAAAAAATCATATTTTAATTGTAGTTAGGGTTTGTCTTAGTGTTAAGCACCCCTTAATTCTACAAGAAAAATGGGGGTTCAAAACCCATTGGGTGTAGGCATGGTAGTAATGTTGTAGCGCAGTAGTAGTGGTGGAACTGTAGCAATGGCGGACACTGTAGAGGTGGAAGGTCATTATAGTGGTGGTAGAGTGTTGTACCAGCAGTGGGGTATTGTGTGGTACTGTAGCAGCGTGGGTACTATAGTAGTACTATTTGCAGAATGGGCCCTGGGCCAAAAAATGGGCCTACGGGCCATATAATGGGCTAAATTTCCATTGGGCCATCAAGCTGTGTAATGGGTCTTCCTCTACCCAGTTAAAGAGTTCTTTGCTTTGCTTTAATAATTAATGAGGCTTCGGCCCAAGCTTTTAAAAATAATATTTTAATTCAAAGAAAATATGGTTTTTATATTTCATTTTAATTAAGTATTTTAATGGTAAAATTCAATTTTGGATTGCCTTTAAATATACATTACTTTTTTTATAATAATTCAATTTATTCCATGAAATCTGATAATATTGATAATATGTCTTACCCATAAGTATTAATATTAGAAACACACTTTCCCTAAAAAAAATTTATATGATATGTGTGTTTATTTTAAAATTAGCATTTGGCACCGTTAAATTTTTTTTGATAAAATAAATTTGAAATTTAAAATTATAAGGTTCAAATTTGGATAAAATTTAAATTTTTAATTTTCTTTCTTTAAAATTAATTTCTAGATTAAAAAATAATTACCTTGGTAAAAGTGAAAATGGAAACAATTGATTTACTAAGATTAAATGACATAATACATGTTTCAAAAAGGATGTTTTATGTGTGGATCAACCAAAAATCACACCTTCTTATTTTGTCCCTTTTGATCCTTTTTCCCTTGAAAAGAAACTTTACATTTTTGAAAATGTAAAGGGTGCTTCCGAAATCTCCCTCCACTTCACATATAAAAGTTGATCATTCAACCACTTCATTTTATACCTTTACCTTCGAATTTATTCCTAAAAATATATTATTTTTTCTTCCTATAACCCTATCCCACTTAGTTAATCCTATGGTCACCATTATTTTTCCTAAGGCCTCCATTTCTAATCATATTTATAAAATAAATCTCCAGTTATCGATGTAAGTTTTACCTCTTTCATAATAATTTCTTCTTAATATTCCTCTTCCAAACCTTTTTGAACCATATTAATATAATTAAATCAATATAATTAATATAAAAATATTTTATTATATTAAATTAAATCACCTTATTTATTCATTTTTATCTATCAACAAAAACAAAAGAACATTGATAGTGTGTACGTGAAGACTATCACCTCGAGGAATTGACATCTTCCCTTTTTCATAACCTCTTCTAATGGATTGTTATAAGAATGAAATTTATGAACAAATATGGTATATAAAATATATGTATTATTTTGAAATTTAAAATTTCTATTTACTTTAAATCCCTCTAATTCATTGAAAAATAAAAACATTTTCAGGCATATGTGTAGACTACTACCTCCATGAATAACATGTCTTATTTTTATTAATCACTGAATATGAATGGTTTTAAAATCTCATTTATTGAAATAATATGATATTTATAACATTAATAATTTTCATAAATTATAAACTATTCCCTACATTACTCTAATTTTTTGAAAAAATGAAAACATCATATGTATGTACGTGTGGACTACCATCTTCACAGAGTAACATTTTTCATTTTTCATATTAATTTTTAATATCTATCCAAACAACTTAAAATATAATTTAAAACCATAAAAAATATAAATAATTTCATTATGATTTTTTATAATTATATTATTTCGAAACAAATTATTTCATAACTCTACTCTCCCATCGAATTATTGTATGTTCATGTTTGGGTTAGTCTAACCACTTACTCGAAAAATACTATAAAACTTAATCATGGATGAATATGAGAACATAAATACTAATATTATTATAATTTAATGATTAAATCTTGATTGTTTCATATTTATATAAATGTAATATTAATTATTTAACTTATTATTAAAATATCATCTTCAATCGCTAAAATTATCAAAATAATCCAAGTTCAATTCCAATTTTATGCAGGATTATAAAAAAATTATGTGATGATATAATATCATTATAAAAAAATAATTTATCTATTCCCATAAACTAAATTATCTAGAAATTGTGAACTTTGGGATAAGAATAAATAACAAGACCGGTAATATGATACTAGTTCAGAACGATCAAAATTACTCACACATGATATCGAAAAGAGATAATAACTAACTAATATATACGTGGAAAATAATTATAAATGATGTTTATAAAAGGTCAAAGATATTAATAATTTATTTAAATAAGTAATTCTGATATTTAATTTTTTCATATAGGATATTTTAAGTGTTTTAATGTAAATCGGGGATTAAGGTAAGTGTCATTTCATCTTAAATTCCTTTTCTCGGGAAATTTTTTATATCATATACCTATTTTTAATTATATGGTGTATATAATACCTATTAGATTTATTTTATCATTAATTTAACAATATTTACGAATTTTTAAGTTCAATTACAAGAACTATATTTCAAATGGTTTGGATTTAAATGTTACCCATGCCATCATAATGCCCCTAATTTTTAAATTTCAGAAATTAAAGTGTGTGTGGTTTTATTGGAAATCACATCCGTATCTAGATACTAGAAAGTTGATGTGGATGTGGAATAGATTAATCTAGGGTAAATCACTCTGAAAAAATGTATTTGAGTATCAAATCAATATTCACTAAGTGCATGATGACTAGGCCTAAGACTACACACCTGACTTGGAACTCTCAGGGGATATGATTTGAATAATTCACATGACCTTTAAAAACATTAATGAGTGGTATTTGTAGAGACCTGAAGCCTGACGTACATGGACATTACATTACTTTTGCGGAATACTTAGTACATAACAAAAACACACACACAAGGACTGTAATAGTTTAGTGTCTTTGGAAACTCGGAATGTAATCTTCTAAATCATGGTGAAAGATCTTCAACATCTTCCATAACGATCTTCCCCTTTTTTTCTTACCTAAAACCTTTCTTTATATCCTAGGGAAAAGAAAACATAAAAGGGTGAGCTCAAATGCTCAGTAAGGGTAAACAAAAGAAATATCAATCACATCATTTTCATAAGAACATAACATTTTGGAAATCTTAACCTGCAAAAGAGAGCATAATTTCATAAAATGGGATAAATCATAGTAGTGAAATGAAATCCCAATAATCATAACATAGAACATGAAACTTTTTTTCATACACACATAATCATAGAGAATCATTTCTTATTAGTCAAGACCCATTTCCAAAACTATCTTAGTGGACAAAGTCCATTTCTGAACGGAGTTCACTCCTCGTTTCAGTCCTATTTCACTGAACCGGTATAACCTACCATTCCAGCCATGTCTATCTCATGAGATATAAAATCTTTACCCAATGCATTGGAGGGAGATATAGGTCCCACCCATCTCATAATTATACCATTCTTATGTGTGCCACAAAATCATAAATCATACATCATTTCATAACCCATGTAATAAAAATGGGAATTTTAAACATCGTGACATCATAAAACAATTCATATAAGATAAAGGAATTCATAAAAATATAATTCCATCACAACATAATAAAATCAATGTAATAATAGGGATAAAAACAGAACCCTTTATTATCTTAGATGGAAAATAATTTTGATAAAACACTTGAACTCCATTCTTGAGGAAAATATCATTTCTGCTTCAAAACACTTTTCCTTTCTTAACAAGTCGTACAATTATAAACTAAACGAAGTTGGTTAAAAATAAACATTAAAACTTGTAAATGAAGCTTCTTGGATATAATGTTTTAAAAATCCATTCATGCCGTATAAGTTAAAAAAACATTCTTCGTACTTTTGTCAGAAAAGTCAAAAAGTACCTCGTACGAAAAACGACAAAAGATTCCTTTCATATCTTTTACTAAAAACTCACCGAAGGGTAAAATTGGATTTAAAAAATTTTAGGTGGAAGGAAATAATATTAAATATTGAGGAAACATGTATGTGGATGATAAAATAAACCCCAGTAAATACCAAAGTATAAACAATCTAGGATAAAAATGAGATTGTGATATTTCCCTTACCTTAGGTCTGATATGCTTTGTACGTGTCCGAACCTCCTGTATAATGATTTTAATAATGTTATTGACTTATTAAAAAATCATACTTATTTTTATGATATCATATATGGTCATATTCTTAGCTTCTTAGTAGTAACATTTCATTGTTACTTGTTATTCGGGTGTTTATAACTTTTTGTTCTTATGCGTGTTTTGTCGAACAAATTCTTATTCTTCTCCTTAGGTTATAGATACCTCATTTCCAGAATGGTATTATTGTAATATATATCATATTCATTAATTAAATTCATTTATATAATCATTATGAAATGAAGATCATGTAGAACGAGTCGCATCACATCGTGGAGACGGTATTCCGTACGTACGCACAAGTGATGATATCGTTCTTATGATCGTGGAATTGTATTGGAGTGTATGTATACTATTTCAGAATAAATATCACTTTATAATAGTCATATATAGTCATTATTTACACCATTATACCCATCCAAGTAAGGTGATGGTGGAAAATAGATTACACCACGGCGTGGAGACGGTATTCCGTACGTACGCACGCGCGGTGATTTGTTTTTCCGTAGGATTGATAGATGGTGAAATAGGGTTGTTTCATACTTATAATAACATATCCGTATATAAGTGATACTGATGTTATTACTTCATAATAAAACAACTAAAGAAGAAGAAATGGAAGAAGAAATAAAGATGAAAGAATTGGTAACGGACATTACCTCTTCTTTGAAGTGCTTCTTTGAGACCTCCTTTTAGGGCACTGAAATAGGTCTTTGAAGAAGACCAGAACCTCTAGGATGTTTCTAGGGAAGTGTAGAGAAGAAATTGGCAGGGGTTGGCCGAGCTTGAAGGCTCAAAGTGGTGTGAGGAAGAGGGGGAGGAGGTGCCCTTTTATAAGGGAGGAGAGGGGCACCTTTGGAATAACTAAAAATATTATTTTATTATAAAGTCATGTTCGGTTTTAAATAGCTCCAAATTGAGTTATTTCAAAGCTAAGGTGGAATTGGGTCGAAATCCTCTCATCCAATAGAATTTAGACAAGTTTATGGCATTATATTAACCTTATATTTTAGTTTTAACTCCTAGTTAATTAGATTGACATTTACGATGTCACTTTGTATTTTTATATTATATAGTTAATAAACCTACCATATACATCCAAGAGACCCCCAAGTTGTGTTTTATTAATATATATAATCTTATCGAAGTAATTTGGCTAAACATTAGATTTTTAGGAATAAAATAACAATTAATAATATAATATTTGTTTTAAAAACTATTTTATGTGAATTTTGACACTATTCAATAGTTGATTTTTTTGAAACTCATAACAGAATGATTACTTCGACCAAAGTTAATTAAATCAATAATAACATATCATATTAACCTAGAAAATTATTTTAGTTCAAAAAAAGTCTCAAATTATATTTATTGGGGTATTTATAACATCAATTATGTCAATATTGCATTAATAAGATAATTACTGCATCATTGTTGTGTCCTAAATAAATTAAATTATTTAATGTCTAAAAATTACAGATAAAATACCATTATGTATGAAATATTTTTATCTTTCTAATGAATATTTATAGTCGAATTTATATTATGTATAACACCATATTAAAAATGATTTACTTATTAATCTTTGATTTTAACTATTTTAACCCTTCTTTAAATAAATTAATAATAAATGTCCTAATCTAATCCAAGTGGGCCTAAATGATCATAGTTTATTCCTAAGGTTGTTTTTGGTCGAATTACACTTATCCAATAGAATTAGGACATGTGTTAGGATAATAATAATAACATTTTTACCCTTAATTACCCTATTTACTTTTAACCGTGGTAATAAAAAGTAAAAAGTTACTATTCACCAAAAATTATTTTCATCTCATTGAACCACATTTTACTTACTAACATCAACCGTGTCTCTTAGATTTTTGAAATTCCACTCACAAAAGTGGTAAAATTAAGTTTTATGAAAAAATTCATTTTTTAACTACAACTTAGTGGTTTCACTATTCATCAAAAAATGAAACTTTCCAGAAAAATACCAAAGATTAAGCCTAGGATATATTTGATATTATGAACTCAAAAATGATGTCTATTTTACCAAATTCAAAACATATTAGTTTCATTAATTAATTTAAAAAAATTAATTCTCGTCGTCAAAACAAATTGCGTGTTTTTAAGAGATAATAACCATCAAAAGATTGACACTTGTTTATGTCTGGTTTAAATGTAGAATTACATCCAATGACCAACATTGTATTAAATTGTAAAAATAAATTCTAAATATACTTTAAAAACACTCAAATTAATAATTTATCACTATTTATTATTTCGATTAAAAAATTATTTTTTAATTATAATTTAGTAATTTTCACTATTCATCAGAATATGAAAGTTATCCGAAAAGTACCAAAATTTCACCTTAGGCTAAATTCGATACTTAGAATCCAAAAATGAAGTCCATTTTGAGAGCTAAAATTTCTATAATTTTAAAAGGTGGTTATTACTATTCATAACGGCTAGTTTTAATAATATTTTAATAACATATCGTTGTTTAGTGAAACTCAGTATTGCGTACTACACACGCTATCGAGGAAGGTTGCGATTGCATGTAATGCAAGGAAAGTCAAGGATGCATGTTGAGAAAGCTCCTTTTGGTGTAGCATAAAACACAAGACATTAATGAAAATAAAAAAAATATTTTTCATAAAATCTCAGGGTGTTACATTCTACCCCCCTTAAAATGAATTTCTCCCTTGAAATTCATCGGGGTTATAAATGGTTTACTACATGAAAGTTTCTTTAATAGAAACCCACATCATAAAAAGGAATACCAAAACCATTCTTTAAAAACAAAAGTATGAAACGTAAAGGTTACCCAAATAAACTAATCACTGGGTTTCCATATAGGTGAAAATATGGATATGGAAGAGAAATCTAACCATCATGTTCTGATGGAGAGTGGTAGAGAACATGGCTATGGAAAAGCCAGCAATCACAAAGCCATAAATTTGTGATGATCTAAGGTACCATCTGATTCATCAGATATAAGAGCACTAGGACAACATTTTTGTTTTTCAAGATCATTTCCCTAAAGTTGATGAAATTGGAATTAGAAGAAATACTTTCGTGATTTTGGTATAGTCTCAGCGTTTGTCGTTCTTTGGACAATTTCCACTTCATCTCTTAATGAAATGAAGTTGAATTTGTCATTCGTGATGTGTTAGCAGATCATGTGATAGAATGATGGGTCATTCTATCTGTCTCAAACAAAAGGTTAGAAAAGTTATCAAAAAAAATACATAAGTCCATCTATTGTGAGATTAATCATATATGGTTCCTAAAATGGACTTATACTTCATATATCATACTTATTAATATAATAAAACTAGTTTCTATTAAACAGGGCCTTCCTGTAGTCCAGTGGTAGGCGATAAAGTCCAGTCGCACTTCGGTTGTGGGTTCGATTCCCACAGCCTTGTCCGACGCGATGGGCTGTTGTCCGTCCTACAGGTTGTCCTTTTTCTAAAGCTATATTACTATAACATACCATCAATAATATCGAAAAAAGTTCTATCCTAACTTATGTCCAACATAATCTATTCCAATCTTTAGGCATATCTAAAATACTTTAGTCCAAGATCATAGTATAAAGAAAATGATTACTTGAAATGTCACATAACAATCACATGAATGCCATCATTTATCCCCCATATATCATAAGATATATCTTGTTGGTAAAATTACAAACATGTTAATACCTTAATCTTGTATTCTCTTGAAGAATGAATACCCATTAATTGAACCATAGTGAAAACATGAATGCAGTCAAAAGTTAACTCTTTCCTCATACCAAAATCCAAAAATTATATATACTCAAACCATGATATAACCTTCTCCTTATATCAGTCATGAGCTCATTAATACTATCAAACATTTAATTTTCTCCTTATCCCTTCATTATGTGCATATCATCTACATTCCAAAAATATCTGAATAACCATTCATGGATACTGGTAACATTAATCATACACTTTCAAAACTCAAGGAAAGACAACCGTGTAACAATCCTTAGATGTATCTTTATTCCATAGAACCATGAGATTACTTATACAACATTACACATGATAAACAAGTAATCATTCCACTACATTCTTAAACCATTGACCGAGCTTCAACAATTCTTTCATCTCACATATCATTTGTAGTCTCTTCATCATCATCCACATAAATACTACCCATACGACCATACTGATTCTCTTCATGAGACTTTCCCTTAGGGCATTAGTTTGCATAATGCCTGTACATTCTACATTTAAAACATTTAACCATTGTTGATGTCGTAGCAATACCATTATCCTCATCCCTGGTGTTAACTGAACCTTTTCCTTTGCACTTACTGGCTTTGTGTCCTTCTTTTCCACACCCAAAGCATCTTCCAGTTCCTTTGAAACATTCTCCTTGATGCCTCTTCCCACATGATTTACATAGGGGAAATTGAACTTTCTTTCCTCTATGATCATCATGAAACTCCATCTTTCCCTTATTAGCCGAGTCAGGAAACTTACCAAATTTTACTTTATTGATCATATTATGAGATTGCTGATTCGACATAATAATGATGTTTGGACTTATAAATCCCATTTCATTTGGTTGCTCATGAAGAATATCATTCCATTGTCCATCATATCCTCCATTATCGTGAATCATCTTGTTTCCAGCCATTTTCTAAAACCCAAAAAGAATAGTGTGAGAGGCAAAAATCATAATAAAGGGGGAGTAACATCAATATCTAACATCTTTGTATTAATCTAATATCGTTACCATAGTTCTAGGACTATATCCTATACGCATACTTATCCTTAGGGACATCCCTAGACATACCTTAGAAATATCTCTAGGGATCTCACTAACATTTTCGCATCCTAGTTTCCAAAGGTTGACTAAACCTTTCCTCTGATACCAACTATAGAGACCCGAAGGCTAACGTACATGGAAATTACATTACTTTTGCGGAATACTTATGACATAACAAAAACACACAAACAAGGACCGTAATAGTTTAGTGTCTTTGGAAACTCGGAACATAATCTTCTAAATCATGGTGAAAGATTTTCAACCTCTCCCATAAAGATCTTCCCCTTTTTTTTCTTACCTAAAACCTTTCTTTATATCCTGGGGAAAAGAAAAAATAAAATGGTGAGCTCAAATGCTCAGTAAGGGTAAACAAAAGAAATATCAATCACATCATTTTCATAAGAACATAACATTTTGGAAATCTTAACCTGCAAAAGAGATCATAATTTCATAACATGGGATAAATCATAGTAGTGAAATGAAATATCAATAATCATAACTTAGAACATGAAACTTTGTGGAATACACACATAATCATAGATAATCATTTCTTATTAGTCAAGACCCATTTCCAAGACTATCTTAGTGGACAAAGTCCATTTTTGAACTGAGTTCACTCCTTGTTTCAGTCCTATTTCACTGAACCGGTATAACCTACCGTTCCATCCATGTCTATCTCATGAGATATAAAATCTTTATCCAATTCATTGGAGGGATATATAGGTCCCACCCATCTCATAATTATACCATTCTTATTTGTGCCACAAAATCATAAATCATACATCATTTCATAACCCATGTAATAAAAATGGTAATCTTAAACATCGTGACATCATAAAACAATTCATATAAGATAAAGAAATTCATAAAAATATAATTCCATCACAACATAATCAAATCAATTTAATAATATGGATAAAAACAGAACCCTTTATTATCTTAGATGGAAAATAATTTCGATAAAACATTTGAACTCCATTCTTGAGGAAAATATCCTTTCTGCTTCAAAACACTTTTTCTTTCTTAACATGTCGTACAATTATAAAATAAAAGAAGTTGGTTAAAAATAAACTTGAAAACTTGTAAAGGAAGCTT
This sequence comes from Viscum album, assembly GCA_963277665.1. Lineage (NCBI taxonomy): Eukaryota > Viridiplantae > Streptophyta > Magnoliopsida > Santalales > Viscaceae > Viscum > Viscum album. The sequence goes on from OY728131.1 coordinate 140,427,861, forward strand.
CTTGGAAATAATTTTTTAAAAATCCATTCATGTCGTATAAGTTAAAAAACATTCTTCGTACTTTTGTCAGAAAAGACAAAAAATGTCTCGTACGAAAAACGACAAAAGATTCCTTTCATATATTTTACTAAAAACTCACCGAAGGGTAAAATTATATTTAAACAATTGTAGGTGGATGGAAATAATATTAAATATTGAGGAAACATGGATGTGGATGATAAAATACACCCCAGTAAATACCAAAGTATAAACAATCTCGGATAAAAATGAGATTGTGATATTTCCCATACCTTAGGTCTGATATGCTTTGTACGTGTCCAAAACTCCTGTATAATGGTTTAAATAATGTTATTGACTTATTAAAGATTCATACTTATTTTTATGATATCATATATGGTCATATTCTTAGCTTCTTAGTAGTAACATTTCATTGCTACTTGTTATTCGGGTGTTTATAACTTTTTGTTCTTATGCGTGTTTTGTCTAATAAATTATTATTCTTATCTTTAGGTTATAGATACCTCATTTCCACAATGTTATTAGTGTAATATATATCATATTAATTTATTCAATTCATTTATATAATCATTATGAAATGAAGATCATGTAGAACGAGTCGCATCACATCATGGAGACGGTATTCCGTACGTACGCACGAATGATGATATCGTTCCTATGATCGTGGAATTGTATTGCAGTGTATGTATACTATTTCAGAATAAATATCACTTTATAATAGTCATATATAGTCATTATTTACACCATTATACCCATCCAAGTAAGGTGGTGGTGGAAAATAGATTACACCACGGCGTGGAGACGGTATTCCGTACGTACGCACGCGCGTTGATTTCTTTTTCTGTATGATGGATAGATGGTGAAATAGGGTTGTTTCATACTTATAATAACATATCCGTATATTAGTGATACTGATGTTATTACTTCATAATGAAACAACTAAAGAAGAAGAGGTGGAAGAAGAAATAAAGATGAAAGAATTGGTAACGGACATTACCTCTTCTTTGAAGTGCTTCTTTGAGACCTCCTTTTAGGGCACTAAAATAGGTCTTTGTAGAAGACCACAACCTCTAGGATGTTTCTAGGGAAGTGTAGAGAAGAAATTGGCAGGGTTTTTCCGAGCTTGAAGGCTCAAATTGGTTTGAGGAAGAGGGGGAGGATGTGCCCTTTTATAAGGAGGAGGGGGGCATCGTTGGAATAATTAAAAATATTATTTTATTATAAAGTCAAGTTCGGTTTTAAATAGCTCCAAATTGAGTTATTTAAAAGATAAGGTGGGTATGGGTCTAAATCCTCTCATCCAATAGAATTTAGAAAATTTTAGGTCTTTATATTAACCTTATCTTTTAGTTTTAACTCTTAGTTAATTAGATTGACATTTACCATGTCACTTTGTATTTTTATATTATATAGTTAATAAACATACCATATACACCCAAGAGACCCCCAAGCTGTGTTTTATTAATATATATAACCTTATCTAAGTCATTTGGACGAACATTATATTTTTAGTAATAAAATAACAATTAATAATATAATATTTGTTTTAAAAACTATTTTATGTCAATTTTGACACTATTCAATAGTTGCTTTTTTGAAACTCATAACAGAATGATTACTTCCCCCAAAGTTAATTAAATCAATCCTAACATGTCATAGTAACCTAGAAAATTATTTTAGTTCAAAAAAAGTCTCAAATTATATTTATTTGGGTATTTATAACATCAATTATGTCAATATTTCATTAATAAGATAATTACTGCATCATCGTTGTGTCCTAAATAAATTAAAGTATTTAATGTATAAAAATTCCAAATAAACTACCATTATGTAGGAAATATGTTTAGATTTCTAATGAATATTTATAGTCTAATTTATATTATGTATAACCCCATATTAAAAATGATTTACTTATTAAACATTGATTTTAACTATTTTAACCCTTCTTTAAATAAATTAATAATAAATGTCCTAATCTAATCCAAGTGGGACTAAATGATCATATTTTATTCCTAAGGTTGCTTTCGGTCGAATTAAATTTATCCAATAGAATTAGGACATGTGTTAGGGTAATAATAATAACATTTTTACCCGTAATTACCCTATTTACTTTCAACCGTGGTAAAAAAAGTAAAAAGTTACTATTCACCAAAAATTATTTTCATCTCATTGAACCACATTTTACTTACTGACATCAACTATGTCTCTCTGATTTTTGAAATTCCACTCACAAAAGCGGTAAAATTAAGTTTTATGAAAAAATTCATTTTTTTAACTACAACTTAGTGGTTTCACTATTCATCAAAAAATGAAAGTTTCCAGAAAAAAACCAAAAATTAGGCCTAAGCTATATTTGATATTATGAACTCAAAAATGATGTCTACATTACCAAATTCAAAACATATTAGTTGCATTAATTAATTTAAAAAATTAATTCTCATCGTCAAAACAAATAGCGTGTTTTTAAGAGATAATAACCACCAAAAGATTGACACTTGTTTATGTCTGGTTTAAATGTAGAGTTACATCCAATGACGAAAATTGTATTAAATTGTAAAAATATATTCTAAATATACTTTCAAACCACTCAAATTAATAATTTATCACTACTAATTATTTCGATTAAAAAAGTTGTTTTTAATTATAATTTAGTAATTTTCACTATTCATCAGAATATGAAAGTTATCCAAAAAGTACCAAAATTTAACCTTAGGCTAAATTCGATACTCCGAATCGAAAAATGAAGTCCATTTTGAGATCTAAAATTTCTAAAATTTTAAAAGGTGGTTATTACTATTCATAACGGCTAGTTTTAATAATATTTTAATAGCATATCGTTGTTTAGTGAAACACGGTATTGCGTACTACACACGCTATCGAGGAAGGTCGCGATTGCGTGTATTGCATGGCAAGTCAAGGAAGTGTGTTGAGCAAGCTCCTTTTGGTTTAGCGTACAACACAAGACATTAATGAAATTAAAAAGAATATTTTTCATAAAATCTCAGGGTGTTACAGTATTCTTCATATTTATTTGTTCTCCACCATTTAAATCAACTAAAATTATTTACTATCTTTTATTGATATCCCAACACTTTTAAAGTACCCTCTTTACCACATTATCTTAATTCAATTGAAAATGGTACTTCCTATTACCTTGATAATAACCCATATATTCTAAGTTGATTTTTGAGATATTCTCTTTGATATCCACACAATTTAATTTATTGGGGATATATTTGATTTATGTATTTACATTATGCATATATAAATTGTTCTATTTTACCATGATTAAGTAATTATTTCCTTACAGAATGTTATTAAATATCCTTTTAACACATATGATGAATGAATTGGACTTAATTAGAGATGGTTGGGGAATGATATAGATAACCCCTTTATGCATTTGTAGGTCTCATGAGATACTATCTATAGTATTGGAATTTTCCTTACCCATTAATGTATGATGTCATAGCACAAGTCCTTGAAGATATATTTATGATGTTCGACATTATTCATCCCATCATTATGAAATAAAAAATTATTATCCATTTCTTTTATTTTCAGGGATACATTATTCCCTTAGTTTTATCTCATCATGTACTATTTTGATCATTTTTTCCATGCTATTTTTTACATGCTTGTGTTATGATATATTTCATTGTATGCTACTCCTTACTGAGAATTTGATCACACCCTTATTTTGATTTCCATTCCCTATTAAACCTATAAGATAACTATGTGTAATTTTCAAGAATCAACTAGAATGGATAATAATTTACTCATGGATTTTTTGGCTATAATTTTTGTTCTCAAGTGTAATGTGAAAAATATGCTTGTATCTAGTATTATAAGACCACTAAGCTATTGGAAACTTTATTAACTCTTATATTATGTATCAATAATGTAATATAACTATCCAATTTTGGTTTTTAGATAGTAGTATATTATAGTTAATATCATTGGAAGCTTAGTGGAAACCACAGGGACTAGATTTAGAGAATTCTAGTTCGATATCTCAAATATTATAGAAACCCTTAAGATTTTATGGATTTTTTTCCAGGAAAACCTATTAGGAATTTTATTTTACAAGTAAATATAAATTTATAATTATATGTATTCCATTATTTAGAGAAGAAGACTAACAGAAGGAATGAAATCATATCAATGCCCATAGTCAATTTAGGGATGTTACTTTTGAGAAAGTAAATGAGGCTGGAGTTAAAGCAAATAAGATCATAACCATATTAGGGTAGTTGGACTAGGTTATGGAAAATAACTTCATCCACATTGATAACCCTGCCAATCCACAATGTATTATAACTATGTCGGACTACTTCATGTGAAAACAACCTCCCCCATTCAATAAAACTACTGATCTATTGGTAGCTGAGAAATGGATCAAATTCCTATAAAATATATTTGTCTCTTTGGGAAGTAGTGTAATGGAAAAGTCCATCATGGTGATATATCATCTGAAAGTATATTCATATTAATGGAGTCCAAAAATTAAAAACAATAAAGAGTAATTAAATATAAATCACATATATTAGATAATTTTTAAAGAGATATTATGTGAAAATTACATTCCCCATGAAAAAAGGGATGAAATGGAATATAAATTCCTCAATATTAGATAAAAGGAGGAGGAGAATGTTGATGAGTATGAGGATAACAATAAAATTATAGCTAAACTTGTTGTATAGTATGTGTTCAGGTCAGAAATAAATGTTTAATATTTATTTGATGGGATAAAGCTGAGCCCAGAAATGGAATTATCATCTCAGACATTTTTATCATATAAGGATATAATCTAAAGTTACATTAAGAAAATAAATTATTTCTCCATGAATTATTTCTTGAAAAGAATTCTGGAGAAGAAGAGGTCTACTGAGCACCATTAAAAGAAAATTATATCAAAGGGGAAGAAAGGAAGAGTGGAATTTCTTCCATGTAATAATTATGGAAATAAAAATTTCAGGACTTTCTTGAAGCGGACGAGAGTTTGTTTCAAGTGTGGATAAAAAATCTAACAATCTTGTGAATGAAAAGGAAAGGAATAAGTTGTGGATGTTCAATTCTTAAAATATAAGGAGATGGCGAACTATGAAAACCAATTCCCCAAATTTTAAGGTAATTTACCTCATAAAAGGAATTTAGATAATGGTTGAGTTTATACAATTACTATAGATTAAGTAGAAGTACCAATTTTTGTGATAATATGTACATTGATCCGAAATTTAATGTTATAAAAGGATTTATCTGATTTTAAATCTATACACTCATTTATATCATACATATTTTTTAATAACATCAAATAATCCCCTAATAATCTATGAAAAGAGTTTTCATTTAATACATATAATGGGATTCTTATTGTAGTGAAGGTTTACAGAACAGTCTCTATTAAGATTTATAAATATTCCCTAGTGAAATACATGATTGTTATATCTATGGTTTATTTTGACTTAATTATTTTTCTGTATTTCCTCTCAATGTTTAATAAAAGAATTTATAACCAAGATAATGAAATTAACATTTTTGAAGGGGACATAGAATCCCTTTTTTTTAATGGAGATACTTCATCTCCTGAGTCTTTTTTAGAACCTTCTATAGTACCTTTACTTAATTAAATTAATGTTTAAAGACGAAGAAAAAAACAAAATGGATGGTAAGGTTATCATAAGGATATAGGATATACCCATTTTACAAAAATTCATTAATTTATTTTTATAAAAATTACATGTTTACCTACCCGAGAATGAAGTTGAGTTTTCTATTGAACTTATTCCTAACATAATACCCATATCAAAAACATATTATAATATGTAACTAATATATTTTGTATAATAGAAAAAAAAACTTCAGGTGTTATGTGATAAGGGATTTATATTCCCTAGTTTTTCATAATTTGGACCCCTTGTTTTATTTGTAAAAAAGGAGGAGTCTATGAGGTTGTACATCAATTACATGGTGATAAATTACATTACTATAAAGAATTAATAACCTTTACCACATATTGATGACTTATTTTATCAAATTCAACGAGATCAATATGTTTAAGAGATAAATTTTTTCTCTGTTTATCAGTTGTTAAGGTTGAAGGAGGAGGGTATACCGAAGTTTCCATTTTGTATCAAATATGGAAATTATATGTTTATAGTAATTCCATTCAAATTGTCTAATTAACCTTCAATTTTTATAGATCTGATGAATAGAGTATGTAATATCCCAACCCAAACCACTGAGTTTGATCACAAATGTCACATAACCTCATGAGCATCTTCCCTTATGTAAGTGGCTTCTGACTAGTTAAGAGGGTTTGAGTCTTTTAGTGGGGATACTATACCCTCAATATTATGTCATAGGATCAATAACCAATGACGAACAATATAAAAAATAATCAGAGTAAAAATGCAAACAAGTAAATATGACATGCATGTAATATAAATAAAAAAGCTCTATTAAGTGGAACAAATGTAAAAAGTAAATATAGAATATAATGGAAATAAATAAATAGCAAATTCACCAGAGTTTGTCTCAATCTACTAAAATATCCACACTCCTCTTCTTTGCTATCAACCATGGGGCCCTTTCCCTTCTCCAGATCCTTTATGAAATCTATAAGCACATTGAAATGCCTAATTAGTGTGTGAGTAAAAGTCTTAGTAGGACACCAACAATATGCCCTTAACCTGATGTGCTCAGGAATACAAGTTTATTCCAAAATAAAATAAATGTGTAACAAGCATCATAACACACAATCCAAAAATGCGGTCATGTACTAACCAATCCACCATAAACCCTTGGTTGTACCTACTTTATCTTGACGCTAGATAATGTATTGTATGTTGATAAATATCTAAAACCATCCACAAGGATATTGGCGAGTCACTCGGAATCTACAAGGCATTGAGTGAAAACAACCTACCTAGAATTCATAAGGCATCAAGTAACACTCAGAATCCACAAGGCATCAAATATTTGTAACCTACCAGGAATCCACAAGGCATCGGGTAACACTCTGAATCCACATGGAATAAAGTGTTGGTCATATACTTGGAATACACAAGGAATAAAGTAGATTCTAGGTTACAAGGTTATCATGATATTTCTCCATCTTCCCCTCACATCATATGTGCACCCCACAGTGACTAATCATACCACGACAACCACCTGTCAAGTACACACATACCAATCCTCCAAAGGAAATCATAACTATTCATAGCATGATAACAACTATAATAAACATCATGATAAAAATTTCATCATCATATACATCAACATAAAAATCCAATATCATCATGGAATCAAGCTATCACATCAATCATGGAAACAAAACATACTATACTATTGGCTATACACACCCACATGTGATCACAAGTCAAGCATGATATCAAGTAATTCAATCACATAAATTAAATATGGTAACATGTGTAAACAAGAGCCCTAAAAGATATAGAACTTCCTACTTTAAAGTCATCATCATTAAGTTCTAGGATAAACCACCTTTTGTGGTTAAATACACCTCCTAATGGCCTTATTATCATAATAGTTGACTCATCCAAGATCAACATTCGTCAAGTGTTCCTTGAACCAAAACCAATTATTTTACTTCAAAAAGAAATAAAATATCACATGTGATAACACTTTCTCCCTCCTAAACAATTTCACATAAATTATCCCTTTATAATCATATTTTTATAATTTTCAAATATTATCCTTTTATAATTATATTTTGACAATTTCTCATAAATAATCCTTTATAATTATCATTTGATAATTTAATTAAAATTATGCTTCTATAATTATATTTTTATTATTTAATACAAATTATCATTTTATAATTATCTTTTGATAATAAATTTTCCTTTTACAATTATATATTTACAATTTCCCATAAATTAACACTTTAAAATTATATTTTGATAGTTTTTCATAGATTATCCTTTTATAATTATATTTCAATAATTTCTCATAAATTATCCTTTTAAAATTATATTTTGATAATTTATCTTAAATTATCCTTTTATAATTATTATTTGGTAATTTCTCATAAATGATCCTCCTATAATTATATTTTGATAATTTATCTGAAATTATCCTTCTATAGATATATTAAAATAATTCTTCATAAATTATCCTTTTTAATTATATTTTAATAATATAGAAATTGTCCTTTGATAATTTTAATAATTATCATTTGATAATTTTAATAATTATCATTTGATAATCTATCAATTATCATTTGATAATTTTAAATAATTATCCTTTGATAACTTGTATAAACATATTTTGATAATTATTCCTTAGAAATTATCATTTTTCAATTATATTGTGATAATTTTTTTCTAAAATTATTATGTGATAATTTGATGTAATTATCCAGTTAAAATTTTTTGATAATAATTTTTGATAAAACATGTCATTTCTATTTGATAATTCAAGGTAATTTTCATATGAATATTTTATAAATCATCTCTTAATAAATATTTAAAATTTTACTTTGATGAAAAAATTTAAAAGATCCATTTAAAATGTGAAAAATTGATTTGAGTTATACCTTGATGCGTTCAAAACAAACATAGGATGTTGGTTCATCTCGTTGATATGAAACCAATGAAACTAATAGCACGTAAAACAGAGCAATATCGTAAAAGATATTGAATTTAGAATATTTGGAGAATAATAAAAAAAGAATTAATTATTTAATTATTTAAAAAAAATTAATGTGGGGTGCACCACGCACGGCACGAAGGAAAAATGGTCACGCCCCATGGAAGAATGTCTAAAAATAATTTTATTATCCCTAATAAATATGAAAAGGGGGTTTCTATATTAGTCTCGACTCAAGAAATCCCCCAAGAATGAATATAAAGGGTTTAGATATATTATACTCCAAAAAAATGCACCAATAAAAACCCAAATTTAATCTTCTGATTTAATTCACATCTCGACAAAATTTTTAATTCAGAGTCTTTAATTTCATATTCGCAATGCATTTTTAATTTTAAAATGTAAAAAATGGTTGAAATAATTTTTAAATGTTAAAAATAGCTGAATAAAATACTTCTAATTTCATATGTCCATTAACAATGGTGGAACGCGTGAAATGGGGGAGATGAATGAATAATAACAATTTATTAATTTATTAAATTATTAAATTATTTAATTTAACTATCAAATAAATTATTTTAATGATATATTCATCTAAATGTATAAAGAATACAAAGGTTATACTCCACCTAGGGTAAAAACTGCATTCCAGACCTAAAAATGGTCTCAGATTTTTCATACAACACACCATTTTGGAGTTATTCAATTATTTTGAATAATTTGTCCATGATTAATATAATATATTTAATAATGTTATTCTATCTTATCCAAGGCTTTATGGGCCTCAAAATCTTACACCAAATTAGCGTACAAATCTAAAAAAATCAATTTAGTATTCAAAATTGTTAAATTGGATTTTACCATAACCCATGCATTTATAAAATTTATTCATCCGTTTTCACTAATAAATCATTTTTTCACATAATACACTTATAATTTATCAAAAACTAGGTTTTATTATCTTTGTAAAAATCTGGATATTGAAATTCTCTCCCTATATCGATTTTTTATCCTTAAGAAGTATCTCTCGTGGTCTTGATTGAACAATTCAGGTCACCAATCTCAAACATTAAACTCATGCTCCCATGTCTCTTCCAAGATCCTCCCATGCTTCAAAAAAATCTGGACTAGTGGTACCATTTTTCCTCTCAACACCTTCTTGCTTTGATATATAATCTATAATGGATGCTCCTCATGAGATACATCAATCTCTAGCTTGACGTACCGACAATCGATAACATGCACAAGGTCATATATGTACCTCTAAAGATGTGACACATGTAACACATCTTACATACCTCTATAGAAAGAAGGTAGGTCAAGACGATACACTATTGTCCTTATGTGCGTAGTGATCTCAAAGTTTCCAACAAAACATGATTCAATATTTCCATGATTCCCCATTGGTCTTTTCCCCAACTAAGGAGTCACCCTCACGAAAACATGATCTCCCACAACATACTACAAGGGTCTCATACTTCGGTCAACATATGATCTATGTTTTCTCTGAGTGGTAATCAATCTCTTCCATATCATCTATACTCTCTCGATGATCTCCTGAACCATATTGGGGCCAAAAATCATTTTCCCTCCTACCTCATGCCAACAGAGCGGTGATCAACATGACCTCCCATAAATATCCTCATAAGGTTCCATCTAAATAGAAGTTTGATAACTGTTATTGTATAAAAAATAAATCAAGTCTAGGTGATCATACCATGATCCTACTAGGTCAATATTTCAAGATTGAATCATATCTTTCAAAATGTGTATGGTATGCTCAGACTGTTTTTCGATCTGAGGATGGTACATCATGCTCAATCTCAGCTGAGTCCCTATGTCTTTCTATAAGCCCTTCCAAAATCATGATATAGTACATGAATCTCTATCTGAAACAATTCTCAAAGGGACTCCACATAGGCGCATGATCTCTCAGATATAGAGCTTCTCTGACACTTCCACTGAGTTAGTCTCTCTGATCAGTAAGATGTGAGAAGACTTCATTAATTGACAAAAAATCACTCAAACTACATCACGACTCCTAGACGTCCTAGTTAACCCTATTAAAAATTCCATCGTGATAAATTCCCACTTTCATATAGGTATAGTGAGTGTCCATAACAACACACCAATATGCTGGTGCTTCGCCTTCACCCTCTGACAGGTGAGGCATCTGGAGACAAAAGTATCAATGTATCTCTTTATACCTGGCCACCAGATCTGTTGCCTGAAGTCATGATACATATTAGTCACACCAGGGTGTAATTAACATATATATATATGGTAATACGTCATAATATCTTCTTTGATTAAAGTAAGTATTATTATCCTACCATGTACCAAGATCACATCATTGTCATCCATTGACTATCTGGGCATTGAATCATCACCAACTAGTTGTTCCCTCATTACATCACACTCTGAGTCTGACTTATGTTCATCCTTTACCTGGTCCAAAAGAGAGTATGTGTCTATCAAGGGAGAAAATTCATATAACCATGGTCGACTAAGGTATCCAACATTAAATCAACCAATAAACTCATCAAATTCCCTTACTACTCTAATGACCTCTCACCATGTTCTTGCTTAGACAAATTATTTGGGATAAGGTCATATACCACAAAATTTGTCTTTCCAGGTATGTATGCCATATCAAAGTTGAAAGTCTTTAGATACTCAACCAACACCTTTGCCTCAGATTTAGGTCCCTCTGCATGAATATATAGAAAAGTCTCTTGTGGTCTATGCAAATAATAAATCTCTCACTGAAGAGATAGTGTCTCCATCCTTTCAGAGCGTGGAACAATGCTCCTAGATCTAAGTCATATGTAGGATATTTCTTCTCATGGGGTCATAGCTAAAGAAACCCATATGAAACTACATTCTATATTTTCACCAATACCACTCCCAGACCAATGTTTGATGCATCATAGTACACTACACAATCAATCCTATGATCAGAGAGTGTCAGTACTAGAGAAATATTAAACCCTCCCTTTTGTCAATGAAAGCCTACTCACACTAATCTGACCATAATAACATCACTCCATTATTTTTCAGTGATATCATGGGTATTCATAGTTTGGATAAATCCTAGATAAACCTCTGATAATATCCTACCAAACCCAGGAATCTCCTTATCTCAAACATGTTTTGGGTATGTGTCTAAGACATTAATTCATCGACCTTATTCAGGTTTACTGATATACTAGTCTCAGACACCACATGTCCTCAGAAAATCATCTATTTATTCTAGAATTCACATTTCAATGGATTGAAATAGATCCTATGTGCTCAAAGTTTACTCAACACTATCACCATGTTCCGAGCATGTTAATCTTGTATTTATGAGTAGATAAGGATATCATTGATGAAAACTATGAAGAAAGAGTCCAAGTATGGATAAAATATATTGTTCATGAGGTCCATGAACACTTATTGTTTGTTTGTTAGCCCGAACAACATCACTAAATACTCATATAGTCCATATCTACTCTAAAATATTTTTTTCGAAAATTCGTTCTCTAAAAATTACAACTGGTGATATCCCAACTAAGGATCATTATTATTGAACCACTACCCCCATAGAAAATCAAAAATACCATTGATCCCTAGAAATGAATATCAGTTCTTCACGATAACCTAATTCATATTTCCTTAATCAAAAAATTTTTGAAGACTATATTCTTCTATAAATTTTCATATGAATCTATTCTAATCCAAGTTATCCAAAAAAACCTTTAGCTCTTTCATATCATTTGGCACCATACAATTCATGGTATCAAAGTGGTTGTGTGAGTGGCATGAGCTCAATCTCATCTTAACATTCAAGTCCTTCAAAGTCTCTAATTTGTTGAAGTTTCCTAAAAACATTACAACCCATTTTTCATCATCCTAAGAGCCTTTGATGCTCTAGAAGTATGAATTATGCCAAAGTTTAAAATTATAGATTATTTTTCCATATTTCTAAACTTATATGCCTATAATTGGCACTAAGAAAAAGACTTCAAGTTGAGGTGGTCATGCTTCCTATACCATAGAGGTGGTGTGGGAGGAATCTCAATTTTAGTCTCTTATATGTCATATGGTACTGGTGATGCCTCCCCCCTTACAGAAGTATTTTAGCCTACCTTCCAAGTAGTTTGATAAAATATGTCAAGGAAATATATTTTTTAACATGAAGGAAGAATTCCATAAAAGAATAGAGTCATTATGATAAACCCTAATCAGTATATGGGATCAAAAAATGTTTCTCTTTACTATTTTATGGGATCAAACAAGGTTTTCCTAGGATTATACCCTTAACCTAAGGTATACCCCTACTAACACTAACCCTTGTTTCCATCCATGAACATTAGTCACAATAATCATATATATACTAACACAAAAACATGCTTAGTTTAACTAATTAATTCCAATAAAGATATACCACACAACATGAAAACATAAATATATCACACAAAACAAACAATCCTAAATAGATAATATAAATCAAGAAATTTAACTAAATATTTACTATCAAGCACCATAATAGATATATATATATTCCATGAGAACCTACGTGCCTAGTCCTGATGCATGAACACACGCAATATCTCATAAATCACATATAACATCATGTGCATTACCCAAGGAGGCACAATAGTAAAAACTGAACAATAAAAAGTTCATATTCTATTAGAATCTCGGAGGTCCACTATGTAGTGCTTTCTAGGAACTAACATAGTTCCCCTACCTAAGTCCCAATGTCCTATCTCCTGTCTAACCTAAACTAACCCGTGATAAATATAAGAAATAAGTTAGTGAATCAGGGCCCTCTGATACCATTTTTTAACATCCTATCCCAAACCACTGAGTTCAATCTGGAATGCCAGGTAACCTCATGCATGTATCCCCTTACGTAAGAGGCTACTAACTAGCAGTGAGGGTTTGAGTCTATTAGTGTGGATAATATTCCATTAATATCATTTCATAGGATCAATAATAAATAATGAATAATATAATAAACAATTAGATTAAATACATGAAATGTAAAGATTATATACAAGTAATACAAATAAAGAAGCTCCCATAAGTGGAAATCATGTCCAAAGGAAATAAATCAGATAATGTAAATAAAAAAATAGTATCTCTTACAAAGTTTTCCCTGGTCGTCTAGTATCGCCACACTCTTCTACTCAACTATCCACCATGGGGCCCTTTCCCTTCACTAGATCCTTCATGAAATCTACAAGCGCATTGAAATGCTCATGTAGGGTGTGAGCATAAGACTAAGTAGGACACCACCAATTCATCCTTAACCTGATGTTCTCAAGTATACAAGTGAATACCAAAATAAAATAAATTTGTAACAAGCATAATAACACACAATCCAAAACTGAATGGTCTTGCGCTAACCATGCCACCAAAAACCCCCAGCCATACCTACTTCATCTCCATGCTGAAAAATGTATTGTATATTTATAAATATCTAAAACTAGCCACAATGCTATTGGTGAGTCACTTGGATTACACAAGGAATAAAGTGAAATCAACTTACCCAGAATCCATAAGGCATCAGGTAATACTCGGAATCCACAAGTTATTGAGTATCTGTAACCAACCCAAAATCTACAAGGCATTGGGTAACAATCAGAATTCACAAGGAATCAAGTTTTGTTCATCTTATTATAATCCATAAGGAATAAATTAGATTCCATGATATAAGGTTATCATGTTTCTCCATAATCTTCACTGTACATCATGTGCACACCCCATAGGGAGTCAACATACCATGATGACCACCTGTCAAGTATGCACTTACCAATAATCCCAAGGAAAATATGAAAATTCATAGCATAATAACAACCATATCACACATCATGAGATTCATAACATCATAAAATACATCAACATTTGAATCAAACATCATCATGGAATCAATCTATCACATCAGTCATGGAAAAAACATCCTATATTATGGTCTATACACACCCACATGTGATCACAAGTTAAGCATGATATCATGTAAGTCGAACACATAAATTAAATATGACAACATGTGTAAAAAGTAGCCTAAAAATATAAGAAAATTCATACCAAAATATTTGTCATCATCATTAGTGGATAGGATAAACCACCATGTGTGGTTCAATACCCCTCCTCTCAGCAATATTATCATAATCATTGACTCATCCAAGCTCGATGATCGTCATGGGTTCATAGAACTGAAACCATTTAATTTTCTTTAAAAATAAATAAAATATCACATGTGATTACACATTACCTATCTTTAATAACATATCATAAATCATTCCTTTATAATCATATTTTGATCATTCTTCAAATATTGTCCTTTTATAATTATATTTTGATAATTTCTCATAAATTATCTTTTATAATTATCTTTTGATAATTTAATGGAAATTATCATATATAATTATCTTTTTATAATTTAATACAAATAATCCTTTTATATTTATCTTTTGCTAATTTCCCATAAATTATCCTTTTATAATTATATATTGATATTTTCAATAAATTATTCCTTTATAATTATATTTTGATAATTATTTACAGATTATCCTTATAAAATTATATTTCAATAATTATTGATAAATTATCTTTTTATAATTATATATTAAAATTTTCACTTAAATTATCCTTTTATAATTATCTTTTAATAATTTCTCATAAATTATCCTTTTTAATTATATTTTGATAATATATATATTATAGAATGATAATTTTAATAATTATCATTTGATAATATATCAGTTATCATTTGGTAATCTATCAATTGTCATCTGATAATTTTAAATAATTATCCTTTGATAACTTCTGTTCATATATTCTGATAATCATTCCATATAAATTATCATTTTGCGTTTATATTAGGATAATTTTTTCCATAAATTATTTTATGATAATTTTATGTAATTATGTAGTAATAATTTTCTGATAAAGATTTTCGATAAAACATGTCATTTCCCTTTGATAATTTAAATCAATTATCCTATGAAAATTCTATAAATCATCTCTAGATAAATCTATGAAATTATCCTTTTAAAATTTATTCTAAAAGATCCATTCAAAATGTGAAAAATGATTTGATAAATACCTTGACATCCAAAAAAATATTATGTAGGTTCTACATTTCAATACCAAACTAATGACACTGATGGCGTGTAAAACAGATCAATATTGCAAAGGATGTTGAATTTAAAATATATAAAGAATAATAAAAAACAATTAATTATTTTAGTAATTAAAATAGACCTGATGTGGGGTTCATTATGCACATCATGGAGGAGAAGTGGTCACGCCCCCACTAATGAACTTACAAATCCAATTGTTCGATCCTTACTGACTACACAAAAGGGGAAACTAGATTAGTACCGACTCAAGATATCACCCAAGAATTAATATAAAGGGATCAGATATATCATACTCAAAAAAAAATTCACCAATAAAAACCCTAATTTAACTCTTTGATTTAATTCACATGTTGACTAAATGTTGAATATGGAGTCTTTAATTTCATCTCTACAATGCATTTATAATTTTTAAATTGTAAAAAATGGTTGAAAATAGGTTTTCAATTTCATCCGACCGTAAAAAATGGTAGAACGCATGAAATGGGGGAGGTGAATAAATAGTAACAATTGATTAATTTTTTGAATAAATCAATTATTTAATTTAACTATCAAATAAATCAATTTAACTGTTGACCTAACCAATATGCATGTTGTTTACACAAATTAAACCCTTCCTACGTAAACCCCCCATTTTGGATCTAAAAGTTGTATCAAATTTCTTATAGGATCCACTGTTTGGGAAATTTTAATTATTTATTAATTAAAAATGGGCTAAAAAATAAATTAAAAATAAAAAAAATTATCAAGAGAGAGATATCCAAACATCCAATGCTTACATATATTATAACCTTCCTAGGGTAAAGACTGTATCCTGGACATTACATCGATCTCATATTATTCATAGGAACAACTGTTTGATAGATATTAAATTTTTTTAAAAAAATAATTTAATAAAAATTATTAATTAAATCATTTTTCTGATCGAAGAATCCAAAATTTTGACAATTTAAAATGTTATAGTCCACCTAGGGTAAACATTACATTCGAAACATAACAGTGGTCTCATATTTTTCATATAACACACCATTTTGAAATTATTCAATTATTTTGAATAAATTGTGTGTGCTTAATATAATATATTTAGTAATTTTTTTTGTCTTCACTGAGGCTTTACAAGCCTCAGAATATTACACCTACTTAGCATACAACTCCAAAAATATTCAATTGATTATTAAAAATTGTTAAATAAGATTTTAGCCTTACACAAACCTTTACCTAATTTTTTCAGTCATTTTCACTAATAAATCAATTTTTTCACATAAGACACTTATAATTTATCAATAAGTGGGTTGTATTATCTTTTTGAAAATTAAGATATTACAGAGTTTTCCCAAATTATATTAATAATTTCATAGAGTTATTAATTAATGATATCTTTATGTACTCTAAAATCTATAAAGAGTGTGAATACTATCTGTGAATAATTATTAAGACCCTTAGAGAAATAGAATTATTTAGAAAATTTAGTAAGTATGAATTTTGGATTAATGAAGTTTCTTTTCCATGCTACATTTTCTAAAAGGATGGAATACCAATTAATCCTTAAAATACAAAGGTATTAAAAGAATGTCCTATAGTGATTAATATATCCAAGGTATATAGTTTTCTTGGTTTTACACATTACTATATGCGATTTGTTCAAAAGTTTTCCCAATTGTCCAAACCATTAACCAAGTCGACACATAAAGGGGTTAAATTCACAAGGTCTAGGGAATGTGGATAATTTTTTAAAGAGATTAATAAGGGATTTATTAATTCCACAATTTTGAATTTATCATCAGTAAATGTATTATTTTTAATATATAGTAATGCATCAAATAAAGGATTTGTTTATGTCCTTATATAGAATAATATAGTGGTTGATTATACATCAAGGAAGTTAAAGATCCATAAATATAACTATAAAATTCATTACTTTGATTTTGAATTAGTAATATTTTCCTCGGTGATATAAACGAACTATCTCAATGGAGAAGGATATGACATATATATGGACCCAAAAAGTTTGAAGTATATTTTCTCTTAGAAAGAGATCAACACGTGACAAAGAAGACGGTTGGAGATTCTCAAGGACTATGATTGCTCAATAAACTACAATGTTAGGAATTCAAAAAATGGTTGTCGATGATTTCAGTAGGTAGTACCATGGAGTTCTGACCATGATCAGGATTAATAAGGATCCTATATATAGGGATCTAGTAATGATGGATGTGGTAGGCAAAGGGATCCATCATTCATTTTAAAAGAAATGTATAAACCATAATTATTGAAAAATATATAGAAGTCCCAACATGATAATAAAAATTTATAAAGTAGGATTAAATAAATTAATGATGGTAAATCATTATACTTCTTCTATAAAGATGGAGTGTTGGAATTTGGATTGTGTTTATGTGTTTTATCCATACCATAATTGAAGAGGGAGCTATTATATAAAGTACAAATATCAAATTCCTCCATACACCATAATATCATAATGATATATAGGATTTAAGATAACATTTGTGGTGGGATGGTATAAAGTGGGAAATTTGGGACTATGTGTCAATGTTATTAGTGTTCTAGTAGGTAAGGGATGAAAGAAAACATCTTAAGGGTGTCATAAAACCTTTACCTTTACCTATATGGGTGTTGGAAAATATTAAAATAGACTTTTTCCAGGGAATTGAAAAGACCCAAAGGAAGAATGGATCTATATAGGTCTTCACTGAGCACCATAAAAATTCTACACAGTTATTAAAAGTAAAGAAATACCCACCCAATTTTGCACCTTGAAAGGATCTGTATCAATTAAGTCATGATACTTCAAAGGATAACTCTATCAATTGTTTCTGATCATGAAACTTTGTTCATATCAAAATTATGGAATAGTATTTAAAAGAATATTGGTATTAGGGTACCTTTAAGAACCAATTATCATCCCTAAACTTATGGGAAGTTTGAAATTACTATTCAAACACATGAAGACATACTGAGATAATGTTCTTTTGAAATCTAAGGAGCATGGGATCAGTATTTACCTCTTCTAGAATTTGTATACAATAAAAACTTCTATTTAATATCCAGATGGAACTCTATGGGGAATTTTATGGGAAGAGATGTCATACTTAAACATTTTAGGAGGAATTTGGAGAAAAGAAGCTAGGAGGATCAGAAATTTTAGAGTAGAAAACTCAGAAAGTATGGACCATTTAGAATCATATCAAAGCATCTCAAATCATATAAAAAAGAGTTATACTGATAATCAAAGGAAAGACTCGGAATTTCAATTATGGGATCATGAATTCATAATGGTGTCCCCATAGAAAGGAGTTATAATGTTTTTTAATAAGGGGATGTAAATCCCTATATACATTGGACCCATTAAATTATAGAGTGAATTGGAGTTATAGCTTATTAATTGGTTATGCCACCCATTCTTTCTAAAGTATATGACATCTTCCATGCTTCATTATTGAGGAAATATAAGCCAGATATAATGAATTTATTCACATATTAGGGAGTAAATTATGAAATTTACTTGTCTTATAATGAAAATTTTGTCTAGATTCTTGAAACTAGAGAGAAATTGTTCTTGAATCAGACAACTCGGTCGGTGAAAGTCCTTTGGAGAAATCACAATCTAGAGGTGGAAATGTGGAAGCCTAAAGAATCTATGAAGAAATAATACCCACAATTGTTTAGTAACTGACATGTACCTAAATTTGAGGTTGAATTTTATTTAGGGGGGAAGAATTTAATACCAAAGGCCATACTATAACAGGTCAACACTACATACCAAAACTATTACATAAAGTTCACTCTAAAGACACTTTATTCATAAATATATTTAATTATTAATTTTTAAATTTTAATTTTACAAAATTGAATTATTTTTTTGATTTATAATGTTAATATTATATTAAGATGGATTTTTTTATTTTTATAAGATAAATGATTGTTAAATGAATAGTGAATTAGCCTTTTTTTCCAGAAATGGTGTCTTTTATTACTTTATCAGTATATAAGATGGGCCTAGAATTTCAAAAAACCTCTTAATTGGTTGTAACACCTATGAATCAATTATAGCTGTAAATATTATAATTTAATAAAACTATAACAAAATGAAAATTTTAATATTTCATGGAACAATAATTCTAAATTGATAGGATGAATATTGATTTTGAACTTACTTGGTCAAAATAAGCTGAGAATGATTTTTTGAAAATTTCCCATAGAAATATGATTTTATGAATAATTAAAAATGTGGTATTTAATTATTCACAATTTTTATTATAAAAATTTAATATAATATGTTTAATTATGAGTTTATTTTTTATAAATTTTTAATAAAAAATGAACATATAATTTGGTGGTAAAAGTTATATTTTTCAGAAAAATATTCATGTTTAAAAAGGAATAATGTCTATCCATTTTAATCAATTAAAATAATATTTAATGATGAATGATTCAATTGAAATGTAAAGATTATATATATATATATGTATGTATTTAAAACCATATAATGATTATTACTAGTCATATAGTTAATATAAGATAATCTTATGCTGGAAAAATGCATTTCATGAAAACCTATTTTTCACCACGTGGAGCGTCTTTATTTTTAAATTAAAGTGTTCTACATCTGTGAGTTGAATTTGGAAAATTTTATTCAATATTTGGTATAATTATAATTAATATTAGGTAATAATATAAAATAATTTTTTGGTCACAATGAATTGTAAAAATAGTAATAATTTATTAGTCTATTTACGGTCAAAATGGGATTACTATGGGGTGCTTAGACCAAAAGATAAGGGTAATTTTTAAAATTAAACTTGTAAAAATCATATTTTATAGCCATATTTAAACCTTATACTATAAAAAATTTAAATATAATGTCATTTTAAGCATTTTTATTTGTAATGACTTTATCATTTTTTTATTATTTTGGAAAATTTACAAGTGGTTTCCAAAAAGTTCCCCTCCCCCACTTATATAAAAGGAACCTCCTCCCCTCAGTTCTTCACACCTATTAAGACATCTATATTGACCAATAAATACCAAAATATCTCCCCAAAATAATTATACACATTATATAGGGGTTTTTTTGCAAAACACCTACCCGTGGTTCCTTAATAAGAGATCTAAAGGATGTTCTTTTAAGTGAAGGTTATTTTCTTCACTAAGCTCTTTATTTTTTTTACTTATTCTTTTTCAACATTAAAGATTGTCTTAAAACATACAATATAATAATACCATTATCTCACATATAATGAGATGGAATTATTCTTATGTAATTATAATAATTATCCATATTCTTCTCCATTAAATGGGAAATAAATCCATCACGTGTGTGTACGTTGGACTACCGCTTTGCAAAACCAATGTAATTTTTTCACATCACTGAAACACATGGATAGTTATAATTATGGAAATAATGAATATATATCACACATATTACATGGTATTAATTAAAAAAATTAATATATCATCAACTTCCTTACTCTTTCAACCATTAAGGGAATGATATCTTTTCTCATGTGTACGTACGACCTACCGTCTCAAAGAAGCGATACAATTCATTATTCATTTACAACATTAAAGAATAGTTATGAAAAGGTATATAATAAATAAATGTTATATTTATAACATTAATATCATTATGTAGATTATAGATCTATATCCTATGCACAAGAACCAGAACTGCTATGATAAAACATGCAATGAGAAAAAAAAGTAGTTAACATAAAAATAATGGTAATAATGAAATATTATTATAAAGAATGGATGGTAAGATATTACAAGAGGATCATATATGATATAATAAATATTAATATGGTTTTTTTATAAATTTATAACATTTTTAAAACAATTATATAGGATGTAAAATCATGTTTAACTAAATGGAAGTGTGAGGTAAGAGATTTTGTCTCAATTTCCATTCCATTGATACATATTTGATTTTATACACCTATTCACTTTAATGTGGTGTATATATTTCCCCTTTTATGTATTTATCATGAATGAATATTTATTCATGATTATCATTGTTTCAATTCAATTCTATTCTTTTAATGGATTACAATTTAATAGCTACCAAAGAGGTAATAATCTATTTCATAAGCTCACTTTATTCGGATATTGTTTTTATTTTCATTGAAGTAATCTTATCATTTATCCTTCATAAGCTCCAATAATTTTATTGTCCATTGAATATTTAAGGAATTTCCCTATTTTATTCCAAAATTTTCATTCTTTGGTACCTGAATCAATCAAAGAAAAGTTTAAAACCAAAACTGATTTTATCTCTCTTCTAATAAAATATATTTTTCATCCATGTCCAGGTTTTTAGAAATTGTATTTCAAAAGTCCTTTTATTTACTCAAATGGTTTATTAAGAAAATTTTAAGTTATCATTTAAATTTTAAAATGTTTTTTAACTGATTATTCATAATATTTTCTGAAATATGTGCTTTCAACTTTCTTTAAAAAATTTTAAAAGGATTATTTTTTTAATATATATTGTGATAATAGACTTCCCCACCGCCATAAGAGTTTTATGAAATTTTTATTCCTATACATGTTTTCGATGTTTTTATAAATAAAACACTTTTATTGAATCATATTTTAATATTGAAATTTTGTTCCCTTTATTCTTATAAAGGGCATGATTTTATTATAAACCCTATATTCATGATGAATCGATGGTCATATATAATCTCTTATTAATTTTCTGGTTGTTAGATTTCTCTTGAAACATTTACTTTATTGTGATCATCGTACATTAATTTTCCCTTAAATATCCATATTATTTATCATGTATATTATTATTTCTTAAACTGTATATCATTTCTACATACAAATCTTTACTTTGAAATTTATTTTATTTATTAGGGAAATATTGATATTCACTACTATTTATTTAACAAGGAAATTTATTGATAAGGAATATTATTTATGAATTAAATTGATCATTTAATATATGAGGAATGGATTGGACATGCAGTGAAAGGTGGGACCTAGAATTATATATCCCCATGATGAATCAACAAGCTTCATGATATAAATCAATTGGCTTAACTAAATGGGTTTTTACACATAGTTTTAAAATGTCTTGGAATAAGGTCTTGATAGTATAGATATTATGATTTATGAGATCACGAAATTCAATAATTAGTATTTCATTCATTTTTAATTTTGTTATTATTATCTATGATATTTTTTTTCATTGATATTATCCATGGATGTATTTTTAACTCAAGTTAATGATTAAATGACACGTGTTTTCTATTATTTACCTTTCTATATTGATTATTCCTTATTAACTCATGATAGATTATTTATTATTTTACCCTTAATGATCATTTGAGACCACCCTAATTTTGTTTCATTTTCCCAGGATATGAAGTTTAATTCTTTGAATGAGTTTCAAGGATGATGAGTATTTTTTTGGTATGTTTTATATTATATTCCCAATGTAAAATGGGTATCATGTATGTATATGGTTATCCAAGACTACTAAACTGATAAATCCTTCAAGATTATAACCCTTGTATATATACTAATGTAATAAAGTAACCACAAACTCTATTTTACTAGAGTTGGGGTTGTTACAGTTGGTATCATAGGATGGTTTAGTAGAAAACCAGAGAAATAGATTTAGGAAAACATAGATTAAATAACATAAAAATGTGATATATGTTGTGGATAAGTATATAATAACACTCAAAAATTTTGGTAATGAAAATATTATATAGTTTTTTCTAGTAATCATCCATGCCAAGATACTATAAGTGGAAAAGGTTTTTTAACCGTTGCACTTAGGGGTAATAACTACAAAAAAGGGAGCATTGGGATTTGAATCGATCATCACCTAGTGCATGAAATTGGTCTTTATTATGAACCTAGTTTGAAACTCTTAGGGGTTATGCTTCTGATAATTCATATTTTCTTTACAAACCATTATGAAGGACTTGAAAACATTTTTATGTTTTAAAGATATCCCCAATGAAACCAAGATTATGATTCTGAGATTAACAATGCATAAATTTTTTATTTATGATGAGTGTTATTCCATATTCATAAAAATATGTTATGATTTAAATTTTATATTTTAAAAATCTAATCCAATATATTTCATTGTTTATAAATGAGTCCTGGGATAAGTAATTTTATAAACACTCATGGTCAAGGAAAAATATCTCTTCTGATAAAGACAATACAGTTGGTATTGGAACTGATCAGATCGTGGTTATATTAGTGCATATTAATAAGGATATAAAAAATAAACTTTACTGAAAATAGAAACCTATTATTCCATATCATGACTCTCTTATGTTGTATCATTTCATGCGATAGGATTCCCCATAATTTAGTGGAACTATTAATCCTTTAGAAGTTGAGAAATGGATCAAGTCCCTAGAAAAGATATTTTTGGACATAGGATGTGATGAAAAAGAAAAAATTATACTCGAAATATATTTTCTCAAGGGTGATATTGATCAATGGAAGTCATTAATCTAAAATATTAAGAAGGAAGACGAAATATAACACATGGAATAAAATGATTTTAAAGAAACATTCTTTGAAAAATATCTCCCTTATGGGAAATATATTAAAATGAATAGAAAGTTCCTCATATTAAATAAAAAGGAAGAACAAAGTATTTCAGATTACGATCCTATCTTTAAAAGACTATCCAGGTATGCTTTAGATTACATACATAGTACCAAATATAATATTATCCAATTCATTTATGGGATTATTCTAGGTTTGTAAAGGGAACTGGTTTCTCAAAAAATTTCATCATAGGAAGAAATATTTTTATGAACTATAAAAAATTTAAATAATTTTCTATATATTATATATGAAAGAAGAATAAAAAATAAGAATAGGTCATTTTAACACCATTAAAAAGGGAATCTATCAAATAAAAAAATTTAATAAATTTTCACCATGTGAAAATTATGGGAAGAAACATCCTAGAAAATATTTTATGGGAATGGGAGTTTATTACAATTGTGGAGATAATGGTTATATATCTAATGAATTCAAGGGTATGAAATAAATAAATGGTTTATAGTGATTCAAATATATAAAAATGGGACATTATTCACACTAATTACTCAAGAATCAAGGGAACATTCCACAAAAGATGTTGAGGGGAGAAATCCAAGCTTATGTGATCACTACAGCTAAGGTGGAAGTATCTAATGATATGGTTAAAGGTACTTTAATCATAAACACAAATTTATCCAATACTTTATTTTATTTTGGATCTTCACAATTTTTATATCTTTCCTGTTTTCAATGAAAATTAGATATTTCCCTAGCACCTTACTAAGAGAATTTTCAATCAAAACTCTTAGTGTAAATCTCACTATAGAAAGGATATTTTAGGAAGTTCCAATTACAATACATAAAAATGATCTATTTTCTAACTTTATTACCAAAAATATGGTATAATTTGATATAATCCTTAGTATGGACTGTCTTTAAAAATATGATGCAAAAAACCTTATTGCAAGGAGAAGGAAATTATTACTCCCAATAAATATATAGAATTATTTTTATTCTAAGTGAAGAACCCATCATCCAATTAATGTCTACATCCACCCCTAGTAGATCCTGTAAATGAGATTTAGGGGGAAGAATAACAAAACACTCTATAAATGGAAAAGGTAATCTTCAAATTGAGGATGCACCTATTGTTAAAGAATACAATGATGTATTTACTAAATAATTGCCTCGAAATACATCAAATAAATAAGCGTTGTTATAAATTGATTGAATCCCCAATGCAAGAAATATATCAAATAATTCCTATAGAATATAAATTATGGAGTTGGTGGAGTTGAAGAAACAACTAGAGGAGTTGTGTGATAATAAATCTATTAATCCTAGTGTTTCACCATGGGGAGACCCTATTCTATTAATTAAGAAGAAATATGGTTCCATGAGGCTTTTCATTTATTATTTCTAAATCATTGCTATTATGATAAAGAATAAGTATCTTCTATGTCGTATGGATGAATTATTCAATCAACTTCATAGATCTCAATATTATTCAATGATTGAACTTTATTTTGGGTATCATCGATTATGAGTAAAGAAGGAATAAATTCTAAAGAAAACATTTAAAATGTGGAATATACATTATGAGTTTACAGTAATTACATTTTTATTGACTAATTTAGCATAAATATTTAGGGTTATATTGAACAGAGTATTCAAGTAATATCTTTATAATTTTTTTGTGGTATTAATTGATGAAATATTGGTGTATTATAAGAGATATGAGGACCATGAGAATCACTTTCTAATTTTTCTTGAGACTCTTAGAGGAAAAGAGTTATATGCAAATTTATAAAGCGTGAATTATGGATGTGTGAAGTTTCTTTTCTTGTCCATATTGTCTCCAATTATGGAATATCGTTTTATCTTTTCAAGAAAAAGGAATTCAAATAATGAAATACACCAATGAACATAACTGAGGTATGTTGTTTTATTGGTTTGATAGGTTATTATCGATGATTCATTCATAATTTTACCTGATTATATAACATTTTAATTAATCTTACATGTAAAGGCATTAAGTTTTTATAGATAAATTAGGGTGAAGAATGTTTGAACAATTGGAGAGGTGATTGTTCATTACTCTAATTTTGACTCTATCATAAGGAAATGACATATTTTTGACATATATTTATGAAAAAAATAATTTAATTAATTGTGTACTTATGTAAAATAATAATGTTATTTCATATATATCATTATTGTTAATGAATCAAGAAAAAAACTTTCCAACCCATGATCTTGAGTTGGCAATCATAATCTTTCTTTGAAGATATGAAGACATTAACTCTATGATGAAAGATCTAAGATATACATAGATTATACAAGAATAAAATATATCTTTTCACAAAAATATTTCATTATGGGGAAAAGGTGATGGATTAATCTACTCATGGATTATTAATTCTTAATACACTAACAAGTTGGGAAGGGAAATACGGTAGAATATTCTTTGAGAATGAATGATCATGGAGTCATGAACAAAATGAGGATTGAGAGAGATCCTATGTTCACATATCTAGTAAATTTGGATATGGGAATTATTAATTAAGTGGATACATCAATAATTTTTTAAATGATTTTAAAACCATTTATATTCAAAAAGATAAAAATTTCCCAATCAAATGATTACAATTTTCAGAATAAAATTAAATCTGTGAATGATGGGAAATTTGTAGACTTCATTTGGGAAGATGAAATTTGGATAGAGACTATGTATTCCATCTATAATTGAATTGAAAAGGTAATTTTTGGATGATTTTTATAGCTTGAATTTCTATATACACCCTAGTAGCACTAATATGTATAGGGATTTTAGGGATCATTTTTGGTGGGATAACATGAAGCCAAAAATTAATGATTATTTATCAAGATGTTTGGTTTGTTAATAAGTGATGGCAGAGAGAAAAACTATTGTAGGATTCATAAAACCACCTTTTATTATTATGGGGAAATGGTATGGAATTACTATGGATTTTTTCACAGTACCCCTAAATAATCCAAGAAAGAATGTTTCAATATGGGTTATTGTTGACCATCTGACCAAATCTACACATTTCTTCACTATAAGAGAAAATCTACCTATTGAAACCCTCACAAGGATATATATATATATATATATATTAATGAATTTTTAAGGATTCATGGAACACTACTTTAAATTTTATCTGATGATGATTGCTGATTTACATCAAAATTATGGAAGCGTATTTAGAAGTCTTTGGATACCAAGATTCATTTGACCACTACCTACTATCCTCAAACTATTGGATATTATGAAAGTATCATTAAAACATTGGAAGACATTTTGAGGTCATTCTAACATGAATTTTAATGTATGTGGGATTAGTATTTAACATTGATACAATTTTCTTATAAAAAATATTCTATTAATGTATTTAAATTATGTCGTATGAAGCATTATATGGTAAGAGATGTCATACTCCAACTTTTTTGGATGATGTTGGTGAAAGGAAACTTGTCGGTGTAAAACTTTTTCAGGAGTAGACTATTGAGGATTAATTAAATAATCTCAAATTAGGTAAAAATTCTATATCTATAACCATAGGAAATATTTGAAATTCTATGTATGAGATCATAATTTCTTGAATGTATCACCATGGAAGGGTGTCATGAGGTTTGGTAGGAAGGGAAAACTAGGACCTAGGTACATCAGACCATTTAAAATCATAGTAAGGATTGAAGCTACAGATTACTGATTTGAAATTCTACCAATGTTATCTAAATTGCATGATGTTATCCAAATATCACTATTAAGGAAGTACATGCCATACCCAACACATGTTCTCACCTTTGAAGAAATAAAATTGGTACATGATCTATCTTATTGTGAAAATATCATTGAGATTACTAACACTAGAGAGAAAGTATTGAGGAATCAAATAAGTTGACTGGTAAAAGTACTTTAGAAAAATCATAAAATAGAGGAAGTAATGTGGGAACTAGAGGATGTTATGAAGAATAACCACACTGATTTGTTTATAAATTAATATCCATGAAAATTTGGAGGATGAGATTTGTTGTAAGAGGGGAGATTATAGAACCTGAGCCTCAATTATTGTAATTTAACATTATATTTTTATAAAAGTATAATGAATTGAACATATTAATATTTAATGTCAAAAAAATTATAATTTTATAGGATGAATATTGATTATGAACTTAGTCAGAATAAGCCAAGAAGGAATTTTTGAAAATTTCTCTTAGAAATAATATTTTAAGAATAATTGAAAATGTAGTATCTAAATATTCATAATTTTTTTATAATAATTTATTATAATATATGTAATTAAAAATTTATCAAATATAAATTTTATATAAATAAAGATAATATCATTTTGAGGTAAAATGGGGTGTTTTCACAAAATTATTTTTGTTTAAAAGGAATAATGTCTATTCATTTTCATTAATTAAAATAATATTTAATGATTAAAGATTTAAATGAAATTTATGAAGTTATATATCTAAATATATGTTTTTAAATCCATATAAACATTACTACTAGTCATATAGTTAATATAATATCATTTTATACTTAAAAAATGCATTTCTGGAAAAACTATTTTTGACACATTTTGCGGGTCTATATTTATATTAAATTTTGAAAATTATATGAGTTTAATTTGGTAAAATGGATTAAATATTTTTGAATCATAATAATTAATATTATTTAATAAGTTTAACTTAATGTTTTTTCATAATGAATGGTAAAAAATTAATTACCCTGGTTAAGGTTAAAACAGGTTTCATAGGGGTGGTTAAACCAAAATATAAAGGTAAGTTTGTGAATTAAAATTTTAAAAATACTATTAGATGACATATTTAAACCTTATCCTACCCCCAACTTAAAATCTAATCTCATTTGGAAGCATCTATCTGGGGAATGACTTTATCAATTTTTTTCTTTGGGGAAATTTATAAGTGGTTTCCATGAAGGTCCCCTCCCCCACTTATAAAACGTGAACCTCATCCCCTCACTTATTCACATATATCAAGCTATATAGATCAAAAATCACATCACAAAATCTCTCCCCAAATATCTTTAACACATTCTAGAGGTGTTGGTATTCCTAAAATACCAATCCAAGGGTCTTTAATAAGAGACCCAAAGTAGGTAATTGTCTTCACTAAGCTCTTTTTTACTTCTTCTTTTACCTAAATCAATTATGTCTTAACACTTAAAATATAATAACACCATTATCTCTTACATATTGAGATTTTATTATGTTTATGGCATACTATTTATTCATATCCTTCACCATAATAGAAGAAACAAAGCCATTACTGGTGTGTATAGCGGACTATTACCTTATGAACTAGGGTAACATTTTTTCCATGACCAAATCACATATGTAGTAATAATGATGGAAATTATGAATATATACGATACATATGACAAGATATTAATTTTTTAAAATTAATATATCATCCAATTCCTTACCCTTTCACCCATTAAGCGAATGATATCGTTGCTCGTGTGTATGTATGACCTACCATATCCATGAAGTGATGCAATTCATTTTCAATTTTGAACTGTTAAGAATGGTTATAATAAGGCATATAATGAATAAATTTTATATTTATAACATTAATATAAATCTGGAGATGATGGATATATATCCTATTCAACTGGAATGAAACTTCAATGACAAAACATGCATGAGAAAATGAAGGAGTTAACACCTAAAACAATAGTAATAATAAAAAATTATTAATGAATTGGTGGTAATATATTATAACTGTACCAAACCACATAATTATAGAATAAATAATTTTCATATTTATTTCTATTCAATAGATATATATTTCTATTCATTATAAAAAAATATAAATTAAAAAGGAAACAGTTTTATTAAAATCTTTTATTATATGTTTTCATTTAAAATTTTAATTAAAAAAATATAGAATTTAAATTTTAAAAAATTAATTTAATTTTTGAATTCATTTGAGTATTTTTTTTTAGAATTTTCTGAAAAGTTTGATTTTTCAATGAATGGTAAAAAATAGCGATTTTTATTAAAAACTGTATTTTATTTTAAAGTATTTATAAATTAAAATGATATATTGGATTAGTTTTAAAATTTAATTTATTCTTTATTATTTAAAACTATCCAACTATGGCTTTTTTAATTAATTTTATACATTAATTTAGTATAAAAAATAATTTATATTTAAAATGACATTTTTTTAAATAACCATTTTTCACTGTGTTTTACTAGTTTTGTTTTAAATTAAATTATCCACTTATATGTTTCTAGTTTTAAAAATTGGATTCCATATTTGTAATAAATGGGACCAAATTTGGTAAATATTTCCCTTTTATTTTTGTTCAATATGGTAACACTAGTAATTTTCTTTACCACGGTAAAGGGTCAATCAAGTAATTAAAGTTAAAAATAAAACAACATGGACTCTAAAATGGCCCTAAAACTTGACTTAATTTTATCTGATGAGTCAATTTTATGCATAATCATCAAATATTTTGTTACATGTCCTTTGTTTTATTTCTATGTGATTATAACCTTTAAAATATTTTATTTGAAGAAAAGTAAAAAATGTCAAAGTCTTGTTTTTAATAACTATAGTATTTTTATAATAGGAATAACCAGATGATATATTCCGTTATAAATATTATTTTGAAATAAAAATGTCTTATATTTAACATAGTATTTTTTTATTTTTTAGTGAATAAATAATTACCTTAAATTCATACACAACGTTGACGTAATAATTGTTCAATTAATAGAAAAATAAAATAAATGATATTAAAAATATTTAGTATCAAATAATTTTAATGTATTAATTTGATAAATTAATTTTTTTAGATAACTACATCTTTTAAGTAATATTTTAATAAATTAGATTATAATTCCTTGGTTTTCTTGATGTTATAAAAAATAAATGTAAATGAATAGTTCTAAAATTGACAATATTGTTATTTTATGAAAATAATATTATATTAAATGATAAAGAATTAATAAAAAAATTAAATTTGTCAGAATTAATGATATATGGTTAATTACATAAACCATGTTCCATTTATTGGTCTTTTTTCATTTTGTAGTAACATTTACAACCCTTAAATTGTAGAATTTTTTAATATTTCAGTAATTATCAAAAGGGTTAATGAAGGGTTAAAAAAAAGATAAGGGTAAAAATGTGATTAAAACTGGTATTTTTTTGTATGAGATTATTTAGATAACTCCTCAAAATATTTTTAGAATACAATAGTTTGGATCTATTTTTAAATAAAAATTAATTTATATTAATTTAATATTTTGAGAAATTCTAAGAGTGTCTCCCTCTCTTATAAAAGGTAATCTCTTATTCCCTTTACTTCACTTTTAAAAACCCATTTGTTTTATCCAATAACTACCCAAATACGTTTATAGAATCATTACCCCCATTCTCTAGGTATTTTTTAGGCTAAATACTAACCTTATAGGGCTTAATGTGTTGATCAAAGGAGACTTTCCAAAGAGGTATAGTTTTTTACCTCATGTTTTGGTTTTATTTCTTCTTTCACTTACATCAAATATTAATTAACCATAATTATATAATATAAAAATTATATTAAATATAATAATGTGTTTTTATCATAATTTCATAACCAATATCCATCTAATCTTCCATCAAGTGGGAAATGAAACCATCATTCATGTGTACGGCGGACTACCGCATCACGAACTGATGTAATTTGTTTTCGATCGCCATCTCTTAAGGATGGTTATAATGATGGAATTTTTGTATATATCTAACATTAATTACATATTTATCATTATTAAAAGATAATATATCATTTACTTTCTTACCTTTCTGTAGGGTCCTGAAAAATCCGCAAAGGAAATTTTACCCAAATCCCCCAAAGAATTGGGGAAAATAATCCAAGAAAGGACCGGTCTGCGAACCGGTCCAATGGAAGTGCAATGTGGCCAGGAACCGGAAGGCACCCCCTTTGATAACCATTGTCGTTCGCAAAATAGAGGCGGAGAGCCTCCGCGGTTGCAAGGCAGGATGGGCGCCAGTCCAGTTCACCGTCACGAACCGCCCCAACTGCGGACCGCGTCGATCGGTTCAAGCCGCACCTGCTGTCGTTCGCAGAATAGAGGCGGAACCCTCTGCAGCCGCGGAGCACTCCCTGAGTTCTCCTCGTGGAAGGGGGGAGCATTCAATACCCACCACGAATAGCAGATTGACCAAGTCAACTGTGAACCGGGTATTTGGTTATGGGCCTCCGCAAAAGGTGCCACGTGGCCACAAATACATTATTTTCCCCCTCTATAAATGGAGACCAAGGGGAAAAAGAGAAAAGTATCGAAGAACTGGAATCAGATTCGGAGGGATTGGAGATTTGGAAGGAGATCAGTTGAAGGAAGGCTTTGGATTTCGCAAAAAGCGAAATTCCCATCCGCGAACCACAGCAGATATATGAATTAAGAAGGAATTGGAAAACGCATAGTAATTTGGTGAA
Source organism: Viscum album (assembly GCA_963277665.1). Taxonomy (NCBI): domain Eukaryota; kingdom Viridiplantae; phylum Streptophyta; class Magnoliopsida; order Santalales; family Viscaceae; genus Viscum; species Viscum album. The sequence goes on from OY728131.1 coordinate 140,460,675, forward strand.
ACACAAACCTAAAATAACAAAAAAAGGAGAACCGTGAACAATACCCCCTCCGAGGATGACTTTCCCATAGACCAGAGAGCTTATTCCTCTTTTCCCATCCGTTGTACCGATAGCACTCTCCTACGCGGGCGAAGCCCCAACTGACGAGCCTCCGATTCGCGTCGCCCTTGGCCGCCGCTGCCCGCCTAGAACCCACCACGAACCACCCTCATTTGCAGATTGAACCCGAAGCCATGAACCACCTTGGTTCATATATTGAACCTGAAGCCATTAACCACCCTGGTTCGCAGGATTCCAATCAGTCTGTGGACCACCCTGGCTTGCGGACGGCTTCTCCAACAGCGTGGCACTTCCCCACGCGAAGGGTTCCACCACCCATACCTCTCGGTGGCTCTCCAAATACTTCGGTGTTCTCATTTCCCGAGCCAGGTAAAATCCTTCCGATCCAACCAAGTCCTCTGCGACTCCCTCCTTGGCATATTCATCTGCCCCGAGCCAAGGCCTCTGCCAGAGCCACTGAATCCGCGTGGTGTAACTTTCAGGTGCATCAGCACGCCATTTTGAGTTCACATACCCGCGGTAAACAGGGGCAAAGGGGTTTCCCTGACCCTTGAGCAGATTCCAGAAGCATTCCTGGGTTCACATTCCCACGGTAATGTCGAGTCTGAGCTTGGGAATCCCCTTTCTGCCCCTCCACTTGTTGAGGGTTCCTCGAAGATGGTAAAATAGTCATCTAAAGGAATCCCTCGTGCACTACAAGAGAGGATATGGGAACAGGAGCACCCCCATTCCATCTCCCACTGGGCTTTGTCGCCCCAGGCATCCATCTCAAAGTAATCCCCGACCTTTTGGGCCTCCTCAGAGTGTAAGCCCCAATTCATCACCCTGGGATGCCTTCATGCATAAGCCCCACTCCACTTCTCACGGACGCACCTTTCGCGACATGATCCTCTGGTCCATGCTGCCTCTTGTTTCTCACACTGAGCATGACTCACATGGGATTAGAGTAATCATCAACCATAACATCCACCTATGGGCCTCCTCATAGTTTAAGCCCCAATCCATCATTCCGGGCTACCCCAGAGCGTACTCCTTAAGCCATAAGCGAACTACGGGGACGTTGATACATTCCAAAGCATGGTACGTAGGAAGCCTCCATGAGGTTCAAGCCCACCACTCGGTCATTTCTTCACGTCGAGTTCCACCCTCGTCCAACATGACGTTAAACTGTATATGCGAACTACGTGGACTTTGATCCCTGCCTCTTAAGCAGGGTACGTATGAAGCCTCCCTGAGGTTCAAGCCCAACAACCGGTCGATCCGATCATCTCCACATCGGTTCACCGGGCCACTCCTAGTGCCATCTCAAGTGAGTTCCTACCCTTCGGGGTCATTAATCCAATGAGGGATGGTAAACCTCGGGCATAAATGATTCTGAACCCCTACGTGTAGTTAACCGTTGCCCACCAAGGGTAAATCTGTGGATACTATGTTTGCGTATAAACCAAAGATTCGTGAACATATGAATACGTCTTAAATCAATAAGAGAGTCCCAGAACAGGCAATAATCCCCCCCCCAAAAGGGGTGTGATGAGCCCGACTTCCCATCCTCTCGACCAATGTGAGTTCTTAAGAGTCACTGGTCATACCATCTGGAGAACGCCTTCCTTTGGAAAGCAGGTCCATCAATCATTGGGTACAGATCCTTTGGGAATTTCGTGGCCAAAAACCAGAACGAAAAAAAATGGTGAACCTGACGTGAATATTTAACCAAAAATGAAGGATTTAACCTAATCTCACCTAGTGCCACCTTATGCTCCAAAAGAGGGCCAAGCACGGTCATTAATTATTCATGGGATTATGAGATGCTTCTTTGATGATTTTGCTGCTTGTATTTTCTAAAATGTTTCGCCGGCACTACTTTCAGAACTCCCTTCAGTCTAATGGCATCGCAAAGGAACTCACAAGTGCGCGCTTCCAACGACACAAGGACGAGACTTCCTCAAAAACGGAGGACCCCGTCACCCACCCAGCGTCTTCATCGTTGGGTTTCAAATGCGATGATCCGAGAGTAGCACATGAATGGTACCATCCCAACGGTGGAGGCGTCCATGCACGCCCTCCAATCCGTCATGATTCGCCAGTTTCCTGCCCAACAGCGACCGCAAAGGCGATCCAGACATCCCCTGTCGCTATCTCCAATCGTTTCGGGAGCCTATCCCTGGAATGGGACAATGCATACCTCCCTAATCTTAGGGAGACGGATTAGGTCGACATTGAGGATTTAATCCCTATCGAACGGGGGTTTCTCTCTAAGGCCCCTGCCGAAAGGTGTCATCGCAGTCACACTGCGACTAACATCCTCGCGCCAAGGAGGATGTTTCCCCAAGGATTCATGCCCATGCTCCCCAAGCTCTGGCCCCTAAAACCACCCGACTAGGGTAGCAGACGTATAATCGGGGACCGGTCATCACCCTGGTCCTTGAGGAGGAGCTCCACTACTTAGCCACAGAGAAGTTCCACGAACAGGCACCTACACCTGTTTGATCCTCCCAAGCCCGCCATCCAGACATGGCAGCATCATACAAGCTGGAGCACATCCTCACTGAGATCCATAAAGCCCATAGCTCACACAGTATGGCACTTACCAGGCAGGCACCTCTCCCTGCCCAAGGTCGTGAAGCCCACCAGCTTGACGTGGGGGAAACTCGGCACCTGCAGGACCAGTTCCTGGCAGTTTCTTCAGATTCCCGCCATCCTGATATGGTGGCGATCAACAAAACCCGCCACCTAGATGTGGTGGAAAATAATAGGCGGGCACATCTCCCCTCCAACAAAGGCCATTGAATCGATACAGTGGGAAACCAATATATGCAGGGCCAACTCCCTGCGGATGCAAGTAAAGTCCGCCACCCCGATGTGGCGGAAAATGGAGAGAGGAACCGGCGTATCCCAGTAAAAGGGCAAACTCGTTCACCTTCCCTGACACAGGAGAATTTTCAGTACCCACTGACCATTGGAGGACTGAAGCAGGATATTCCTACTCCGATGCCGGAATGGGCCTTCATACCCATTCTAGCCAAAGATGTCTCTTTACATATCCTGGAAATGATGGAGGAGCAGGTATCGATCCCAGATCATATCTTGCAGACATTCCAGAATGTAATTGCATCAGCGGAAACAACAAGGACTCGGGCCCATGAGCCTATATCCCCAATTGAGGTGACTCATCTAAGAGATAAGATATCCACCTCATAGCATATCTACATCCCTTCTTCCTCCCAGGAGGGTTGCCGGCTATATTCCGCGATGCAAGGGCAACCGGATCGAGCAACTTCACTCGTTCCAACTGGGGGACACCCGTCTATCACGGTGGATGCTCCAGAGCAGGAATATATCCCTACTAAAAGTCAAGATGTCCGTCGGCATATCCCGGCAACATCACGGGACCCAATTAGATAGGGACCCAAAGGTGAAGGTCATTGTCAACAGCAGACGGTCCCCGCTACCCACAAAAGAGCGCCCCGAACGCACCGAAGGCATCCAGAAAATAAAGATCGGGTTCGTGACTACACTCTGCTGGAAGCTGGGGTCCCCAATGCCACTAAGCAGACGTCAAAGTCTTAGAACACTTCCCACCCATTACCATATTATGGGAGTGGCAGTAGCAGTTGTGAAGTTCCTCCCTGCACTACCAGCGGCTCTGAAGGTCCTCCCCAGAGCACCCGTGGGGGCCTCCCCCGCAGGCATATAATGATCGGTCACCAGAGATTCTCTCTTGATGTGAGTCATGGCAACCCTCCATGTGACCAGAAGGTCGAGTAGCAAGAAGGTCCTCCACTTTCTATGATCTGCCCTGAAGGTTCTCCCCGGGGTATACACTGCAATCACTCTCTATGCAGTGGGACCACAGATTATGATGGTAGTCCTCACTATCATAGTCACAACTACGGAGGTCCTCCCCGTAGTGATGTCTCATCACGACAAGAAGGCCCTCCCCTTGTCGTGGCCTGCCCTGAAGGTCCTCTCCAGGGGTTACGCTGCAAGGGAACTCCACGCAGCCAGGCATCAAGTCACGGTGGTAGTCCTCACCACCCTGATAACGGAGGTCCTCCCCGTAGAGACGTCGAGCAACGAGAAGGCCCTCCCCTCGTTGCGGTACATTCTGGAGGCCCTCCCCAGGATTTATTCCGAAGACATTCTCCCTGCGGAAGCTGTAATGGTATTCCTCGCCATTTCCGCAGCTGTGATGTTTGTCCTCGCCACCATGGCCGCCATTGTCAAGGTCCTCCCCGCAATGGCCCCAAGAAACAAGAAGGTCCTCCCCTTGTCGCGGTGTGTCCTTAAGGTCCTCCCCAGGATGTGAGCCGAACGTAAAGCCATTAAGGTCATCCTCACCATGATGGTATTTGTTGCGAAGGTCCTCCCCATAACAACGCCACACAGCCAGAATGTCCTCCCCTTGCTGCAACATGCCTTCGAGGTCCTCCCCAGGGTGTGCACTGCAAAATTCCTCTTTGTAGTGAAGCATCAAGAAATAATGGTGTTCCTCGCCATTACGGCCTTCATTGTGAAGGTCCTCCCTGTGATGACATATTATATTGACAGGAAGGTCCTCCTCTTTCCGAATCAAGCACTGAAAATCCCACGTATTCCGAGGCACTCAGAAGGACGGGATTGAGCATGTCAGATTCCCAGCTTGTCGCTAACGATTCCCTTCTTCGATCAGGAGCCGTTCCAGGGCCGCATTCATCTTCTGAACCACCTCGAAATCGCCCACAATATAATTTGATACCTTCCAGTCCCACTGCCACTGACTATAGTGGGATCCTTAGTTGGGCTGACCAGGTAGATGAATCACTGGTGGAGGAGTATGCCGATATGCTGCACCTGAGGAAACGACTAGCCAGGAATGATATACCACTTATGTTTTGGCCCACTACCACCTCTCAGTTCGATGTACCCAGGGAGTTGTCAGAAGAATGCATGCACGAAATCTTCCATAACATACGGACGACCCTCTGCCAGCTGAAATCGAGCTTCATGCCCTTTAACGGGTATGTAGACCACGTCAAGATAATAGGGGACCTCATCCATCACATCGACCTAGAGGCCCTTTCCTCGACGTGACAACAACGCCCCGAGAGGTGAAAAGAGAATATGGAGGCAGCATGCCTCCATGCACTGCACGAACTGCACCGCCTCATTGGTGACGCTCTGATGGGAGTCCATATCAGGGGATAGGGGGAACACGGAGCTCTTCATTTCACTCTGCTCCCCACCCAGAAAAACATGTTCGGCATGGTATCATGTAACATCGTCACATCGAGACGGAAATCTGGTGGACCCCCTGTTTAGGAAAGGCCACACACCCAACAGAGTCGGGCCTTGAGTAAGTCCCAGAAGTGTCAGGCCTGGCAGGAACAATCCATTCAAGAACTCCTGAATAAGGCCACCGAGACATACACCAGGCCTCTCGCCTAAGATAGTCCATTAAAAGATCTATGTCAGCCTCCCTAGAAGTGACTGATCCACTGGTGAATTCGGCACCAGATCTGGTTCACCCCCGGATGGGGGCACGCGAGATCAGGTAGGTTGCGATAGCCGCAGCCACTACCGCAATCCAGGGTCAACCCCATCCTGCAGGGCTGGGGGCATTTTTAACAAAAAATTCCCCCGTAAGACCAATATAACTGGGAAGAGACTCAACGTCCAGGGAACAGAGCCAACCCCAGCCCTCGGGGCTGGGGGCATTATTACCCCCTCAACAACAACCTCCCCCAAGAGAGTCGGTATTCTCTCGTCTAGGGAGGACAGTTAGAAGAGGAGGTTCATGTCCTCTCCCATCATATGAATCATCATATACTCTGAGAGGAAGGCGCACCGTAAGGTCGCATCAAAGAACTCTCCGCGTCACCATTCTTCAAGAAGTCTGACGGCAATCCCAGGTCATGAAAGGGAAGGCCATGTGAAAACATGGTAGATCCTCTTCCTATTTGGAAGATGACGTCCCCTCCTCCCAGAAATATGTGTTCATCAATGCCATAGAGGCTAACCCTACTGGTGACACCGGAGAAAATGAAAATCAGGAGGGATCGGGAGATGACGATTCCGGTTAGGCTTTGACTCATAGAAAAACCCCCAGGTGTGCACACCCAGAACCATAGGGCCGCTTTAAATATGGCCACCCCTTCAGCTAACCTCCCTCCGCCTACCCTGCGAGCTTCCAACAAGGATAAGAATAAAGGAATGGTTACCCTTAACTCGTCCCCTTCTCTTGATAAATACGATCCACTCACGCTCGAAGAGAGCTTCGCTCGACATGAAGAAGAGATGAAAGAGTTGAGGTGGCTTAATGCCAAGCTTCTCCAGAGGAACCGTCTTATTGAAAGTGCATCCCAAGAAGAGCCACGACATGCACTCCCGGAAAGTGCACCTTAAAGTCTAAGGATTTCCCCGGAAAACGAAGCACAATCAGGGCTCCTGCCCAATGAGGTGCCTAGTTCGTCCAACTACCTAAACGTGGATGATGAATACTAGGATTTCCCTCCACTTAGGAGGCAACCGGAGAAAGTACACCCGAACCCTCCGAGGGTACCCCAAATAGAATATGCACCCTTGGTGCCGGCCAATCTGGATCCTTAGGCAATGCCTCGGGCCACGCCTGCCCAGGACTGGGCCCAACAGGATGTAAACTAGGGACTCACCAACACCATCGAGGCACTAACAGCTCAATTGGAAGCAATGGAAGGTCGACGCGCTCCAATACAGCCGGAGCAGAAACCCTACTCAGATTGGGTGACCAGCACACCACCTCCACCCAATTTTGGGGGCCCTGTATTCCCCATCTTCAATGGATCAGGTGATCCAGAGCAGCATTTAATGAACTATGCATCCTATTGCGACCCTATGATGGGGACTCCGAAACAATAAGAAGCAGTGAAACTCAAAATCTTCGTACGTACCTTGCAAGGATCCACCTTCGTCTGGTACATGAGTTTGTAGGCCTAGTTGATAAAGAGCTGAGAGGACCTTCGGCAGCAGTTCCCATTCCATCTCAGCTCAACATTGCCTAAATCAACGATCAGTGATCTCATGAACTACAAGCAGAGAGAAAACGAGAGGTTCTCAGATTTCATCACCAGATGGAAGGGTCTGACCTATTCTCTAAATAGGCCAATACCTCAAGATGTGATGCTAGCCATATGCATTGATAATCTTAGAGATGAGCTGTGAACACCGCTCATACCGGTGGAGTGCACCACTGGCTACCTCCATCTCTTGGCCATTGCCTAGAGAATTGAGGACTCCCTGCAGCGGACAAATTCAAATTCCAGAATAGCCTCACAGGATCATGTGAAAAGAGCCCCTATAGAGGAAGTGTCCTCTATCACACTCAAGCCGGTCCTTGTGCCCGCTCCACCTCTCAGGCCTCCACAAAATCGTCAGGGGCCCCCTACATATCAGCGGCCTCCCCCGCCTAAACGGGATGATCAGAGAGGACCGAAGCGGAACCAGTTTTAGGAGCGAAGACAAAAAGTATAATCATTCTGAGACAATCATGTTCATGGCTACTTCATTGTCGCCATGAACTGCGACTTGCTCTGTCTCCCGGAGCCGAGGAGACCTGAAGAAGTCGGCCTTGATGACAGGCCAGATTACTGCCCCTACCATCGGATGTTGGGGCACAGTATCCGAGAATTATTTTTCTTCAAAGAACTCCTGTATAGGATGGTAGATTCCAGACAAGTCGATCTAGGACCACCCCCGATACATGTGGCATGTATCTCTACCACCGACTCCAACAAAGAGGAGGGGTGGCCGAAAGTTACCAGCAAGCAGGGGCAGAATTTTGACAACTGGATGACTCGGAAGACTATCAACTGAGCCCAAGGCATACTCTAAGCTCAACTATAGCAGTCGGTGTTGCCAACAGCAGCCCCTGGAGCCGCAGAGCCGACAGCATCATCCTCACAACCCTCCACAATCCGGTCATCTAGACAGATCCAAAGGAAGAAACAATCACAAGAGGAGCAGTCCGCGATGGGGCCAGAGTTAGTCTCGACCTTGGTAGACTTTATGCCCTCGAATTTGGCACAACGGGCACCGACCTACCAAACGGCACCATCAGAGACAACCGGCCAGGTTGACCTGGCAGAGGATGAAGATCCAATCCTTGGTTCTATCAATGTCATCCATCTCATGGAATCATTCCTTGAAGAAGGGTATGATTACGAACTTGGGTTTCCTGCACGAGGAGACGGGAGGAGGAATCTCGGAGGAAGGGGATACCAGGGGAGGTGCAGCCGTAGCCGAAACCAACCCTACGGTTGGACCTCGGCCCAGACCATCAATATTACGAAAACATGTGGGAGAGCCCTTATGCGGTCTCAACAAGAGAGGGAATGCACCTCCCCCTCCACAAGCAGCCACTCTGGCCCTGTTGTTCTATGATACCCAACATAGGAGTAGAAAGTGTCTTGTCGCCTAGTGCACACAAACAGACCGGCCAGGCCAAGTTCTCAATACGCAGGAAGACCATCGACATCTGTCCCCACAGCCGGTCCCTCCTCGTCAAATGTTCCAGCTCCCAAACCACCCGATAAGACTCTCCCGCCAATGGGTAAGCGTCGACCGCTGGAGCAAAAATACGACATCCTTAAGCAGCTGGCATTAGTACCAGCCAAGTTGTCAATCCTGGATGCCCTGGGTTTTTCAATCAACCTTAGGGAGGCGCTTATCGAAGCTTTGATCAGCCCCCAGGAATTCCAAGCCGAGGTAGCTACCACTGAGATTTACCGGACGGAGACTTGCCCGACTGAATGCAATGCGGTGATTTCCTTCACCGATCGGGATGAAGATGCAATCATGCAAGGACACATCAGACCGCTATATGTGTCTGGAACACTGAATGGTATTGAGATCCGAAAAGTCTTTATAGACAATGGCTCTGGAGTTAACCTCCTTCCCCTACCGACACTCCGTAAGTTGGGCTACAGTGAGGATGATATAATTCCCTTAGCCACAACTTTGTCAGGTTACTACAAGAGTGAGCAGAAACCAATGGGATAGATTAATCTAAAGACCCATTTTGGTGACCTGGTAGCCTACACGGAATTCCTGGTGTTCCAGAAGAGCACAGCATTCAATGCCCTGCTGGGAAGGCCATGGCTCCATAAGCACATGGTCATTCCTTCAACCTACAACCAGTGTATCAAGTACTGCGTTAATGGATAAAGAAAGATGTTGCATGCCGACAAGGGCCCTTTAGAGGTCTCCAAGTCACATTACATCGACGCCGGGTTCTATGAGAAAAAGAAGAAGAAGCCTTTAATTGATGGTGTTGACTGGATCCCCACTCCAAATGGCCCGGAAATGGTCCCCGATGACCCCCTCAGGCAGCTTGGCAAAGATTATGTCCTGCCCATAAACTGTGTTGAGAGTAGGAGTTCAAGTTCGGACACGCATTCAGATTTCCTCATGACTTCAGCCACAATGGTCGAGCACGACAACGCGGGAACATCTACCAACCCTCAATTTGGGGATGAATACACAAGAAGGGATGCCCACGATGCCTCTCCCTCAAACCCTCGAAGGGTCAGACCGGAAACTCTCTCCTCGTCAGATCAAGAAGATGAGGACTTGGGAGAAGAAGAGGGGAAAGATCTCAGAGATGCACCTCCCACATTTGAGGAGGGTATCTCCACCACTGTGGAAGAACTCAGGGAAATAATCCTGGGTACCGAGGAAGGCTTGAGGCCCACTCTCATTAGCGCAGCCATGTCTCCCGAGGAACATGAGGTATATACCTCCTTCCTAAGGCAACATCGGGATATCTTTTCATGGAACTACACAAAAATTCCAGGACTCGATCCCAAGGTAGAGACGCATCACCTGGGTCTTCCAGAAGACCATCGAGGCTATAAACAGGCCTCTAGAAGGACACAACCCTCGCATGCTGCCAAGATAGAGGCTGAAGTCAATAAGCTCATTAAAGAAGGATTCATTAGGGAGGTCCAGTACCCCATTTGGTTGGCCAACATCGTCCCTGTCAAGAAAAACAATGGGTAAATCCACGTCTGCATTGACTTCAGAGACCTTAATCGGCATTGTACGAAAGATGAATTCTCGATTCTAATCACCGAGTTGTTAATTGATGTGACGGCCAGGTATGAGGCTATATCCTTCATGGACGGCTATTCCGGATATAATAAAATTAGGATGGCCCGAGAAGTTGAAGAAGCCACTTCCTTCAGGGCTCCTCAAGGGGTATTCTGTTACTGGGTCATGCCCTTTGGTCTCAAAAATGCCGGCGCCACGTATCAGTGTGCCATGCATCAGATCTTTAAGCCGTTCCTGGGGAAATTTGTTCAATGTTACGTGGATGACCTAGTGTTCAAGTCCATACAGCGCTCGGATCACCTGTCAGACCTTGAGATCGTCTTCAACAAGCTCCGACATCATAGCATGAAGATGAACCCCTTGAAATGCACCTTTGGGGTTACCTCCGGGAAATTCCTTGGCTATGTCGTATGCCATCATGGCATCGATGTCGACCCTGAGAAGACAAAGGCTATCCTGAGCCTTCCACCCCCTTGAAATCTCACTATGCTGAGGGGATTCCAAGGACAACTAGCCTATATTAGGCGGTTCATAGCCAACCTGGCAAGAAAATGTTTCCCATTCACCAAGTTGATGAGGATGGGGGTCACGTACCAATGGATGAATGACTTCCAAGAGGCGTTCGACAACTTGAAAAAGTACCTCTTAAGCCCACTGGTGCTCATGCCCTCGGTCGAAGGAAGGCCTCTCATTCTATATGTGACGGTCGTAGAATGGTCATTGGGAGCCTTCATCGCATAGAAGAATGACACCGGTAGAAAAAAAAGACTCTATTACCTCAGTCGAACCATGATTGATACCGAGACTCGATACTCAAATATCGAGAAGAGCTGTCTGGCCTTGGTCTTCGCGGTTCAAAATATGTGACATTATCTGCAGCATCATGAGGTCCATTAGATCTCGAGGAGTAACCTGATCAATTACATCCTCAGTCGCCCGATGCTAACTAGACGGCTATCCCAATGGGTAGTCATCCTGCAAAAATTCGACATCTGGTTCGTGCCTCAAAAAGCCATCAAGGTACAGGCATTAGCAGACTTTCTAGTAGAGCACCCTTCAACAGGGACCACTGCACCGAATGTTGAACTTCCTGATGAAGATATATTCTTAGTTCAAGAAGAGTTTCTAGCAAGGGAAATATACTTTGATGGCGCGTCCCAAAGCCCCACTGGGAAGAGGATGGAGGATCCCAGATTCAACAAAGTGGGTCTGGGGATAATACTCATGTCCCCAAAAAAGTCATTTTTTCATATTCCATTCTCCTGTCAGAGGGATGTACAAACAATGAAGCGGAATATCAATCTATTATTGCAGGCCTGGAACTCGCACTCCAGGCACAAGTACAGCACCTTATAGTAAAAGGTGACTCGGAGCTGGTCATCAAGAAAGTCAACGGTGACTATGATATTAAAAAGGAGGATCTGATCCCCCTGTTTGACCATGTCTCAGGGTTAATGGTGGAATTCTCCATAGAACAAAAATTAACCTATGTTCTCCGGTGTCAGAACGCTCAGGATGATGTATTAGCCAACACGGCCACAACCCTAGCTGACCCAGGCCGGGATCAAACGGTTATCAGTATTGCTCACTGTCGAATGGTATTTCCATTTGTTCAGAACAAGACGGATGAAATACATGAAGTCTATCCTATCCCCGAGCCATATGCTCCTGCCACTGGCTGGATGACCCCCATTGCAATCTACAATCAACGGGGAGAACTTCCATCAGACAGGGCTGAACGAGAGAAAATACAGAGGAGGGCAATCAACATTGTCCTATATGGCGGTGCGGGTCAGTAAGAGGTCCTCTACAAATGATGTCTCGATGGAGTGCTCCTTAAATGTATTGACGGGGACGAATCTGTTGTCGTCATTACTGAAGTACATGCAGGAGCATGTGGAGCACATCAACCAGGGACCATGCTCTCCCATCAAGTTCGAAGGCTTGGGTACTACTGGCCCATAGTGGCACAAGACTATGAGCATTTTACCGCGAAATGACACTCATTCCAGATTCATGCCAACTTCATACACCATCCCCCAGAGTTACTTCATAAAGCTAAGTACTCCGGGTCGTTTTCCATCTACGGGATGGACGTCGTGGGACCATATCCTCCCGCCACGGCCAAATAGCTAAAGTATATCCTCACAGCGACCGACTTCTTTTCCAAATGGGCAGAATCCATACCCCTCAAGGAATTCGGGGCAAGAAATATTGTCAGCTTCGTGAAGACCAATATCATCACCAGATTTGGTGTCCCTCATACCATACTAACGGACAACGACACCAATTTCTGCTCTGCTGAGTTGGAAAAGCTATACCACGAGTATGGTATCAAGGCTCACCACTCAACCTGCTACCATGCTGCAACCAACGGATAGATAGAAGCTTTCAATAAGACCCTATCCAACATCCTCTAGAAAATGGTGGAAAAAGACATGAATTCATGGCCAGATAAACTCTTCCATGCATTTTTGGCTTATCGAACCACAATCTGCACCGCTACTCGGTCTACCCCATAATCATTAGTGTACAGCACAGAGGCGGTCATGCCCATTGAACTCCAACTTCCCTCACTCCGTGTTGCCATATGTGATCGATTATACGATGATGATCAGTCATAAAAGTGTCTAGGTGAATTGGAATAGCTAGACGAGAAGCGGCTGCACACTCTACACCACCTAGAAGTGTACCCGAACCGGATCGCATGAGCCTTCAACAAAAAGGTCCGCCTCCGGTCTTTCTTGGAATGAGAATTAGTGCTGGTCCCCCGGACCCCAATGATACCTAGAAAGAAGCATCCAAAGCTAGAGCCCATGTGGGAGGGAAAAACTTTTGTCCACAAGGTCTACTCCAACGGAGAATATGCCATGATCTCCATGGACGGGCAATTCACCACGGCTCCTACCAATGAGATATTCCTGAAGAAGTATTTCGCATAGAGACCAAGAAGTATTCACATCCTCACTACATGACGTTAACCTGCAAGGAGTTCCTCCTTACCGCACGATGATAAACTGCACAGATGAAGAAAAAAAAGAGATGTACTCATCGTCCGAGCTGCATCACATTAAACTTCCAAGCACCCAACAGTCTAAACTCTATGACCTTAAACTAAGAGTATTTCGTCCTCACCGCATGATGTTAAACTGCACTGAAAAGGTGATTTAAAAACACCCTCTTCCCCTGTGTACGGACCAGACCTGCATAGGGTGTATCGTCTTTCAGAGAAATACGTGAGGCTTGATTCCTACCCTCACAGGATACGTAGTGACGCCATAATTCCACACCCTGGACCAGCCACCTCAAAAAAGAAAAAAACAAAAATGCCTATTCCCCCATGTACAGACCAGATTTGCATGGGGTGTATTCACGTCCTCACTGCCTAACATTAAACTGCATGGATTTCGTCCTTAACGCACGACGATAAACTTCACGTATGAATAAAAAATGAGATGTACTCATCGTCCGAGCTGCATGACGTTAAAATGCCAAGCACCCAACGGTCCAAACTCTATGACCTTAAACTAAGAGTATTTTATCCTCACTACATGACGTTAAACTGCACAGACAAGGTGATTTAAAAATACCATCTTCCCCTATGTATGGACCAGACTTGCACAAGGTGTATCATCCTTCAGAGAACTACAAGAGGCTTTATTCCTACCCTCGCAGGATACGTAGTGACGCCAGAATTCCACACCCTGGTCCAGCCACCTCAAAAAAGAAAAAAAAAATTCCCATTCCCCCGTGTACGGACCAGACATGCACGAGGGGTATTCACCTCCTCACCGCCTGATGTTAAACTACATGGATTTCTTCCTTACTGCACGATGATAAACTGCACGGATGAAGAAGAGTTAAGAATACCCATCCCCCGTGTATGGACCAGACCTGCACGGGGTGTACTAATCGTCCTAACCACATGACGTTAAACTGTATGGACTCCGTCCTCACCGCACGACGTTAAACTGCACGGATTCCGGAGAACTACGTACGACTTGATTCCTACCCTCACAGGATACGTAGCGATTCCAGGATCCCCAGTCTTGGACTATCCCCCTAAATAAAAGATAAAAAAATGCCTTCTTTCACTCGTGTAGGGACCAAAACTGCACGAGGTGTACTCATTCCAGAAAATACGTACGGCTTGATTCCTGCCTCGTAGGATACGTAGCGACACCAAGATCCCCAGTCCTGGCCTAGCCCCTTGAAAAAAAAAAGATTCCCTTTACCCTCGTGTGTGAACCAGACCGACACGGGGTGTACCTCTCGTCCTTACCACACGATGTTAAACTGCACAGACAATGATGTTACCCCACATACAGACCAGAACTGCTTGGGGTGTATATATTCATCCTTCCTGCATGACGTTAAATTGCACGAAAGTCGTCCTTACTGCATGACATTAAACTGCACATAAGTTGTGCCCACCGCACGATGTTAAACTGCACAGACCCCCTTTTTCATTCACATCGGTCCACCTTCGTCCTTACCGTATGACGTTAAACTGCATGGAGTTTGTCCTCACCGCATGATGTTAAACTGCACGGACTTCGTTGCGACCCATCCTGAACACATGGTGTTACGAGATGGAGATACTCCTTTCACATTTGGATACATCCTTTCCATACATCAGACTCCACGGCCTGGATAATTATAGATCTTCATAACCACTCATGGCCATCGGAGGTGGAAAGTTATTGACCCGTGGACACCTTTGTATGACTATTCATACCATTCCCTCAGCGGCTATGCATATTGATAGCACATGGCCCGTCTACCAAAGGCAAGATTTCCACAGGCGACACTCTTCCTAGCTCCGTACGCTTACCGGCCTTAGATCCCCCATACCATACCTCACGATCCAGAAGTTTATGGAGAAGTGGTTTACAAGTTCATTCCCCTATTCACATCCGAGTGCTGTCAGGGTTTCCATATCTGGCTAGCATGTGTGTCCACTGGTGGTTTACATAGCGACCTGGATTAACAAACATCAAGCCAGGACTAGGATACTTTGACTCAATGGACAATTGCGGTGAAGATGTTTCTTGTATACCTAGACACCATTATCCCCACATGCTTAGCTTTGCAATGTGAGCAATCGTGGATTTTCATAATCATTCATGGCCATCAGAAGTGGAAATTTATCGACCCGGGGACACCTTTGTATGATTATGCATACCATGCCCTCAGCAGCTCTGCATAATGATAGCCCTTGGCTCATCCATCAAAGGCAAGATTCCCTCGGGCAGTACTCCTCCTAGCTTCGTACCCTTACCAGCCTCAGAGCCCCCACACCATACCTCCTGATCCGGGAAAGCTCAAAGTTGCAGTTTACGAACTTCATCCCCCTCCTTGTTCTAAGTATATCTGAACATGTTGACTCAGGTATCCTTCAAGTGACTATAGCAATAGTCACCCAATGGTCCGAGCTCTATGGTCGATAAACTAGGAGTACCTCGTCCTTACCTCATGACGTTAAACTGCATGGAATAAAGGCACAACCCCGCACAAAATAAAGAGAAAAGATCAGAGCAGGGGGATCTTTGAAACTCAACAAGCGACCAGGGACAGATATACCTGACATGTCCATACATTCTCCTACCAAATGACAGACTTTGTGGCCCGGATAATTGCAGATCCTCATAACCATTCATGGCCATTGGAAGTGGAAAGTCATCGACCCGTGGACACCTTTGTACGACTATGCATACCATGCCCTCAGCGGATATGCATACTGATATCCCCTAGCTCGTCCATCAAAGGCAAGATTTCCATAGGCGATGATCTTCCAAGCCCCATATGCTTACCGGCCTCAGAGCCCCCATGTCACCTTTCCTAATCCAAGAAAACTCAAAACCATGATTTACACTAATCAACCCCCCCCCCCCCCACGTCTAGGGCATGCTGAGGTATTCAAGCTGAGTTACATTCTGATAAAGAGCGTACTTTGCAAAAATACTCACTATCCTCGCTGCATGACGTTAAACTGCATAGCAACCTTTAAAAAAGAAAGAAAGTCCCTGTTCTCACTACAAGACATTAAACTACACATAAACCTTCAAAAATGCCTCTCGTCCTTGCCGCATGATGCTAAAATGTACAGATTATGTCCCAACCACATGACGATAAACTACACGGTCATACTCATCATGGGTTCAGTGAGGAACAGTGGCTTTTCTCTGTCCTTCAGTACATGGGTCAGACTGGCACAACCCACCGTCTCACACTCGCGTGAGAAAGAATTACTTCACCTGTTCTTAGGAAGTTTAGTCTAGATATTTCTCCCGTATTCAATAACCCTCTCATCATAAACCATACTCTGCGCTCAGAAAAAGCCGAACTCTCATAATCCACCCCTGGTGGTTCCAAATCTCTACTTCCCTGAAGTTTCTCGGCTATCAGAAGTGGATAGTGGTTGACTTAAGGACACCTTTGTATGACTATTCATACCATTCCCTCAGTGGCTCTACATATTGATCTCCCCTGGCCTGTCTACCAAAGTCAATATTTACTTAGGCAATGCTTCTCTCCATAAGCCTCTTGGCCTCTGAGCCCCCATTTCTATCCCGGGATTCGGAATCCCTCTAAGCTACAGATTACCAACCTCTTCCACAATCCTACTTGAAAGCAGAGGAACGTCTTTGGCGAGATTACCGAGAACCAAGAGAATTCGTTCCATTTTAAATGATGTCTGAGATGCATGACTTTAAACTGCGTCAAGCCTCAACCATCCCTTATGCTAACTAATTGCATAGGGAGGTGGTCCCCAGACCACGCTCCTGATTAGTACAGATATTCCCAAAACCCTTTCAGATGTCACACTCCCCTTCTGAGCAACCCCTAGTGGTTTTCATAATTTTCCATGCCACCCATCATGGTTTCCATAAGCTAGACTTCCATGAAGTCCCTTGGCCATCAAAAATGGATAAGTCTTTGACTTAAAGACACCTTTGTATGAATATGCATACCATGACCTCAGCGGCTCTGCATATTGATTTCCCTTGGCCTGTCTACCAAAGGCAAGTTTTCCATAGGCAATGCTCTTCCTACCTCTGTACACCGGCATGACTCCCATGCCTTGAGACATTCCCTGCATGCCGCTCAAATTCAAACATGTTCCCCCCACGTGCGTCTGAAGGGTTTTAAGACATCTCTTAATCAGTTGAACCCCATTGGGGCCTTCTCCCCACTATATTTGGTCAAAGCTGGTCGACCTAAAACATCAGTAGTGATAGTCTTGATGGAAGGACTTTAAACCGCTCACGAAAGAAAGAGTCACAAAGCCTGTTAGGCCGAAAACCCGAAAAGGGAGACCTATGCAAAAGCTGGGTTATACCCGCTGGGTCCATACCAAATGGACCCATGAAAAATCAGGGTATTAAAAGAAAAAAAAAAGACAAAAAAAGTTTGTGGGGGTTTTATTATAAAACCCTAGCAATAGTCAGACTATGCTCGCTGGATCCCATGGTCTAGGAAAAAATTAGATCTTGTTTTACTGAGTTATGATTAGTTATAATTCAGTGAATTGTAATTTTCACAACAATTGTTCTAAGTAACAATCAAATTCCACAGCAATGGGTGATTGGCAGAGACTGTGTTTTGTTCGAACAAAAAAGGGAGGACATCCACAAGCCGGGGTCTCTCCTTCACACAAAAAAAAGGGGGGCAGAGGGGTAAGTAAAACAGGGGATAAAAAAGTAGCTCTGATAGTTATAAAGGATCCTGACTTGATCTACCCACGAGATTAGCGACTGCACGGCGAAGGTCATTGCAGGATTTTTCCAACACTGCCTTCTCCCTAGTTTCAACCTCAGCCAACAGACGGATACGCTCCACTATGGTTTGGAGATCGTTGATCCCTTTTCTGGTAACTTCAAGACGACCATTCATAGACGATAACTGATCCCTTAGCATCGCAGCCCGTTCATCGCATTCATGCAACTCGGAGGATAGGATGGCCGCATGATCTCGAGATATCGCCTCCCATGCTATCAGTTGATGGATCTTTGTTGTGGTTTCCTCCAAGGTTCGGGCCCCACAATGAGTGGTCTCTAAGTGAGAAAGCTTGAATTCATTAGTGACAGCTTCCTCATGGGCCATGAAAACTTGTCAAGCAAGAGAATGGAACTGCCAATATTCAAAGCCACCTGACCCCAAACCCAGGAAGAGCTAAAAAATATCTTCGGTTTTAGTTTCCATTTCGTCTAAGGGGGTTTCAGTGATGATTTCACATATTCGGGGCCAGGCCCACCTGCACAATGCCCGATGGTCCTCCATGGTACGGGGATCTTTGGAATCCTCACTGGATGACACGAGAACAAAGTCTAGCATGGCAGCTCATGCGGACGTGTGCTCACTAGAAGTTGACTCTGAATCTAGAAAGTCTGTAGCCCCTAACCCTGGTTCAGGCTTGGGGACCAAGTTTCTAAGCCCGATATCGACTGGCGGAACCTCTGGGGTGGTCTCGCTGGGACCCGACACCACAGGGTCGTCCTCATCCACGCATAAGAAGGATGATTTTTTTCTGAACTGCGGCCATCGCAGGGTTAGAAGAGGAATGTTCTCTGAGTCGCTTTGATCGATGAGCCATTAGTCGGTCCTCCCTTAAAACTGACGAGGAAGGTGTAGTGGATGCAGCAGCCACCATACCTCCTGATTTGGGAAGCTGCCGGACAGCCTTCCCTAGGATCCCATCAGGACAATATTTTATCCATGTTTTTGCATACTCCATGGAAATGATGGCAGCGGCACCCATATCAGGAGGGGGAATGCTTGCGTCAGATCCCTCCCGCGTCAGGATCAGCCACCACTGACGAAGTGCGGCCGGATGCAGTCCTTGAGCCCGATAAGGGGGAAGGGAAACATGGACTTGAATGCACCTGAACTGGCGAGAAAAGTGATACGGGATATACAGCTCGTACAAAGAAACCGCGTCGATCCGTGCAGATAGAAACATGTCCCGCAGGGAGATCATGTAAGAGCGCTCCTCCAGGCTCCCCCTGCGGTTGTCAACTAAGATGCGAGAAGGGGTGGGGTAGGGAGTGAAGATGAACTGGGATAAGTCGCTCAGGATCTCGAGGACTTCACTAGAGTTTAGAGACTTCTAGTGAACTCCAGCAATATCCAATAGGGTAGGCCGAAAGGTAGGAATCAGGATGGCCGTGTTGTGAAGATATTCATAACAGTGATAGTGATCTTCCACCCAGCTGTACAAAAATTGAAATGGCCCGCTTAGATGGTAGGGTGACCCTCCCACCTGCATGTGGCTCAATAGCTCGTAGATACATGCCAAAGTGTGCACAACTAAATTCACCAAGAGACCCTCTGCTAACTCAGCCGCCATCATCAAAGTGTAGGCCCGGACACCTGGGTTAACATCCTGGGAAGGAAATAGCCATCTTCTCAAAAACATAGCAAACAGACCGGCCAACCGGAGCATCGGCGACACACCAGGGTGCACCTCATAACACCATGAAAGGTAGTCTCCTGCTTCCAGAACCGCCGAGTAAGAACCTTGAATGGTTCGTGACTCTTGGGAAGGATGAGTCCTGGGATGCTTAATCTTCGGCAAAGGACCAGTGGTGTTTAGAAATAACCCTATCCACGTGCTATAAGGAACAAGCGAGCGGGCACGCAAGGCCTGACCCAGTGACTGCTCCTCCATGGCCAGCAGCTCCTTCGCCCATAAAGGCACCTATTCAACGTCGTCCCATGCATCGAGAGTGGGAAAAAATTCTTCATACATCTTGCCAGAAGTTGGATGTCCTCCTATCTGGTAGATGTCCCACAGACTAATGTCGAATTCACCGTGGGCAAGGTGGAAAGTATTACTACTTGAACAACAGCGGCTAAACAGGTTGGGTAGGATCGAAGATAGTGGTTAAACAGCAAATTGGGAAGCCCATGCTACGGAGTATAGGTTGACCTCTTCCAGTGAATCGGGAGACTCCCGACAATGATAATGGACCTAGAAAGATAAAGCCCAATCATTTGAGAAGAGCCTGCCAGACCGAAGGTCCCACCTTGGAACCCACCCCGCATCAGGATCCCTTCGATCAAGGTTGATAATAGAAGGGTAGTCATTAAGGACAGCTTTCTGAGAAAAGTCTTGAGTGCACTGATCACTTTGGGTCCAGACAGATCCCCTCAGAATAAATGTTTCTTTTGGACCAAAATTAGAGATTATCTCCCCATATTGGGTAAGGATTTCTTGAATGCATTTTGAAGGCGCTTCCAGGAAAGGAGAAGGGAGACCTAAGAAATTAGGGGGGATAGGGACGTCATCCTGAAGACCGAAGCCATAGAGCGGGAGCCGATTGGATAATGGATAACTCAGAAGCTCTAGAGAGAGCAGGTTCATCAAAACACCATCATCATGAATGATGGACCGACTAGGGTCCTCTTTGACGCCCTCCGCTCTTAGTATCATAGCTGAACGTCTCTCTGAGCCAATTGAGAGGGGCTCTGCATCAGGCCTTGGTGCAGAACGAGGGGGAACCATATTTTCTCCCAGCACAATGAGAGCCAATAATTGGTTACTCTGGAATAAAAATCTCGACAGAAATAACCAAATGTATGGTTAAGGAGCATTCATAATCAAAGTCCACGAGGAGGCCTTAGAGGATGGTTCGCGATGACATCATCCCGAAAACCAGCCCTTCGTGAAATCAGTCCGCGAAGCCCTGGCCCACGAAGCGTTGGCCAGGAAACCGTGAACCAAGTCGCTCAGCGGAATTTCAATCCCGAGTTTATTCGGAAGACATGGATACTTTTTAAAGTTCAAGAGATATTTAGTCCACGGAGAATCGAAACCGCGAAGCAAGTTCCTCCACAACCCATCATCACTTAATTTTTAATTAATTAAGGGTAATGGTTCACGGTCGGGAATTTGGTTCGCGGGTGAAGGACACCATGAAGAAGGAATGGTTCGTGGAGGTTTCTTCCAGTTCACGGATGAGGCACTTCGCAAAGGAGCAAACACGCTGAGGCAAAGGACCTCTGGTTTCGCGAAGAATTAGTTAAAGGACATGTGAGGGCACCCCATATTTATAGGCATGGTCCCCTGCTGATTCCACCTTTCTACCGCAAACCATCTTAGTTTCAGAACCACTTTGCATCAGAATGGCCTCCTCTTCATTCCGATCGGACCCCATTCCGATGGGGGAATTTATAGGGTCTTGAAAAATCCGCAAAGAAAATTTTACCCAAATCCCCCAATGAATTGGGGAAAATAATCCAAGAAAGTACTGGTCCATGAACCAATCCCATGGAAGTGAAATGTGGCCAGGCACCGTGAGGCACCCCCTCCGCGAACCGTTGTCATTCCTGAAATAGAGGTGGAGAGACTCCACGGTCGTGAGGCAGGATGGGTGCCAGTCTGGTTCACTGTCACGAACTACCCCAACCACAGACCATGTCAACTGGTTCAAGTCACACTCGATGTCGTTCATGGAATAGAGGCGGAACCCTCCGCAGCCGCGGAGCACTCCCTGAGTTCGCCTCACAGAGGGGGGGCGTTCAATACCCACCGCGAATCGTGGATTGACCAAGTCAGTTGTGACCCAGGTATTTGGTTATGGGCCTCCGAAAAAGGTGCCATGTGGCCACCTATACATTCCTTTCCCCACTTTATAAAAGGATACCAAGGGGGAAAAGAGAAAAGGATCAGAGTACTGGAATCGGATTCGGAGGGATTGGGGATTTGTAAGGAGATCGGTTGAAGGAAGGCTTTGGATTTCGCAAATAGTGAAATTCCCATCCGCGAACCACAGCAGGTATATGAATTAAGAAGGAATTGGAAAAGGCCTAGTAATTTGGTGAACCGCAAACCTAAAATAACAAAAAAAGGAGAACTGCAAACCATACCCCCTCCGCGGATGACTTCCCCATGGACCAGGGAGCGTATGCCTCTTTTCCCATTCATCAAACCGCATAGAACTCTCCTACGTGGGCGAAGCCCCGACCGACGAGCCTCTGATCGGCGCCACCCTTGGCCGCCGCTGCCCTCCTGGAACCCACCGCGAACCACCCTGGTTCGCGGATTGAAACTAAAGCTGTGAACCATCCTAGTTCGCTGATTGAACCTGAAGCCGCGAACCACCCTGGTTCATGGGACACCAATCAGTCCGCGGACCACCCTGGTTCGCAGACAGCTTCTCCAGCCGCGTGGTACTTCCCCACGCAAAGGGCGCCACCACCCATACCTCTTGGTGGCTTTCCAAATACTTCAGTGTTCTCATTTCCCGAGCCAGGTAAAATCCTTCTGATCCAGCCAAGTCCTCCGTAACTCCCTCATTGGCCTATTCATCGGCCCCGAGCCGAGGCCTCCGCCCGAGCCTCCGGATCCGCGTGGTGTAACTTTCAAGAGCATCAGTGTGCCATTTTGAGTTCACATACCCGCAGTAAATAGGGGAAAATGGGTTACCCCAACCCTTGAGTAGATTCCTGAAGCATTCCTGGGTTCACATTCCCACTGTAATGTGGAGTCTGAGCTCGGGAATCCCCTTTCTGCCCCTCCACTTGTCGAGGGTTCCATGAAGATGGTAAAATAGCCATCATAAGGAAGCCCTCGTGCATTGCAAGAGAGGTGATGGGCATAGAAGCACCCCCTTTCCCTCTTCCGCTGGGCTTTGTCGCCCCAGGAGTCCATCTCGGAGTAAGCCCCGACCTTCTGGGCCTCCTCAGAGTGTAAGCCCCAATTCATCACCCTGGGCCGCCTTCATGCATAAGCCCCACTCCACTTCTCACAGACGCACCTATCACGAAGTGATCCTCTGGTCCCTGCTACCTCTTGTTTCTCACACCAAGCATGACTCACGTGGGCTTAGAGTAAGCATCGACCATGACATCCTCCTATGGGCCTCCTCAGAGTGTAAGCCCCAATCCATCATTCTGGGCTACCCCAAAGCATAAGCCCCAAGCCATAAGAAAACTACGAGGAATTTGATCCATGCCAAAGCATGGTATGTAAGAAGCCTCCACAAGGTTCAATCCCACCACTCGGTCATTTCTTCACGTCAAGTTCCACCCTCATCCAGCATGGCATTAAACTTTATATGTGATCTACGTGGACTTTGATCCCTGCCACCTAAGCAGGGTACGTAGGAAGCCTCCCTGAGGTTCAAGACCAACAACTGGTCGATCCGATCATCTCTACATCGGTTCCCCGCACCACTCCTAGTGCCTCCTCAAGCGATTTCCAACCCTTCGGGGTCATTAATCTAACGAGGGATGGTAAACCTCGGGCATAAATGATTCTGAACCCCTATGTCCAGTTGACCATTGCCCACTAAGGTTAAATATGTGGATACTATGTTTGGGTATAAACCAAAAATTCACGAACATATGAATACGTCTTAAATATATAAGACAGTCCCAGAACTGACAATAATTCCCCCCTAAAAGGGGTGTGATGAGCCCAAATTCCCATCCTCTCGACCAATGTGAGTTCTTAAGAGTCGCTGGTCAGACCATCTGGCGAACGCCTGCCTTTGGAAAGCTGGTCCATCAATCATTGGATACAGAGTCGTTGGGAGTTTCGTGGCCGAAAACCATAATGATACACTTTTCATTCACTAAAATATAACAACGTCGTTCATGCATATGTGTGGACTACTGCCTTCATGAAGCGGTGTGATCCATTTTTTCATTACCACATCACATGGATGGTATAAATAAGTATAATTAAATAAATAATATTATATTTATTATATTATGACCATTTTATAAAGTTAAAATGATACTTACCTTCCTTCCATAATGGTCATTGAAAAATTGAAATGTTGGTCATGCGTACGTAGGACCAACTATCTTTATGATTGTAACGTAGTTCCTTTTTTATAACCATATTTCATAATTGGTTTTAAAATTATAATTTATATATAAAAATGATAATTATTTCATGATTATTATTATTATATGTATTATGTAATAATGACCACTTTGATCATATTCTACTTACCAAATCCATTTTGGACTTACGAAACGAATATCATCAAAACAACCAATGTGAATTTAAATAATTAAATAATTAAATATAGAATGGTGAGAGATAAAATAAAATGAATAATAAACTTGAAAAAATATCTTAATAAAGTAAATAATTAACCTAAATTTATTATTTAGGAAGATAAATAATGTATGTGATGATTCAGACTCAAGGTAGGGTATTTTCTTTTGAAAATCCTTTTTTAAAGTTTCCCTTTAAAACTATCATTCTCTTCAATGTAAATATTGTAAATTTTTTTATGGATGTATTTATATGGATATAAGTGAATTATAAAGGAAAACATCTGTTTCTTTTGACTTTATTTCAAATGTTTTTAAAAGGAATCTTTTACCTAAAATTTTAACATCCTTTGCAAAAAGACAAAAAGGAATGTTATATTTTAACATCTACGGTGACAATGACCTTTCCCATCATGATAAAAATTATTTGAATTTTGGATTTCCCTACAAGTTTTAATTTTTTATTCAAATAAAAACCCTATTTACTTATATTCTGTGTATTTACAAAAAATTTTTAAAAATGGAATGAATATTTCAATATCCAGAAATGTTTTCTTATTGGTATAAAGAATGATTTTACAATACACGATTTTATGTTTTGTGTTGTAGTTCTTGGGAGTTATTTATTATGATTGGTGGTATAATTATAAACCAAGTTTAGGTGACCCTAATATATCTCTCTAATGCATTGGGTAAATAAAAATAGTTAACCGATTAGGTTTCTCCTAAAATATTATCGGAATATACTGTGATGGTTATTCCAAGTATTATCATGATAGTTATTCCAATTGTAAATATGATAGTTAATCCAATTATTACAATTATGGTTATTCCATGTGAAAGTAATTATGATATTAAATTGATGCCTCAAGTTACCGACAAGATTTTTTATGCTGGTTATAGGTTTCTATGGAAATTTATGATTTCACAATGTAAGGTAAAGTATATACTACTTTGTAAGGTTGAAAAGTATAAATTTGTGAGAAAGTAATTATGATTTTTTCATGATTTAAAATAAAACATTATGGGTTTTATTATTTCCTATAACATATATTATAAAATTCTTTATTAAAAGGTTTGGGAAGATAAGTTGATTTATTGGGTAAGAAAATGTTTATTTTAAGACCAAAGTTTATTTTGAAAAAGTGAAATTTTTATAAGTATTCACTGATTATCAATTTATTTATTTTTATGTCTATTATTTAGATTATTATTCTTATCCCACATTTTAAAATGTATTTCACATTACTTAAGGATAGGTAAGGGAAATGAAGGATTCAAGTTCATATTCGTGAAGATTTTTCATGAAAATAAATAATATTTTACTTTAAAAGTTTTATATTGTGAAAAAATAGATACTGATTAGAAGTTTAATCATTTAAATGTCTAGGATTTTTATTTAAGATAAAGGATCTAACTCTCTAAAACTCTAAACTGAAAATATCTTTGAGAAAAAAAGAAAATAAAATCTATTCGAAATACATTAGATTAAGTAATGTTTATGTCTTGGTCCTTATAATAAGAGGATCATATATAATATTATAAATATGAATATGGTTCTAGTATAAATTAATAATAGGCTTAAAACCATTATATAGGAGGTTAAAGAATGTTCAACAAAAAGGAAGCATGTGATAAGTTATTTAATCTTAATTTCTATTCCATTGAGATATATATGTTATTATGAACCTATTACCTTTTATGTGGTGCATATACCACCACTTTGATGTATTTAACATTAATATGTATTTATTCATAATGAGTAATGTTTCAATTCAAGCATATTATTTCAAGGGTTACATTTTAAAATTTACCAAAGAGGTAATAATCTATTTTAAAATATCAGTTTTTTTGGTATTTCATTAATTTTTGTTAAGGTAATCTAAGAATTTATCGTTCATAAGATCCAATAATTTTCTTATCCACTCTATATTGAAGGAGTTTCAATATTTTATTCTAAATTTTACCCTATTTAGAAGTTAATTCAAGAAAGTAAAATTTTAAAAGAAAAAAAATGATTTTATCTCTTTTTTAATTGATTATATTTTTCTTCCATGTCCATGTTTTTCAAAATTGTTTTACAAAATCCATTTTATTTTCTCAAATGATTTATTAAGCTCATTTTCATTCATCCTTGAATTTTTAAAAAGGGTTTTAAATGGATCTTTCTAATGTTTTCTGAAAGTAATGTTTTTGACTTTCTTTTTAAAAAAAGTCAAAAGGAATGTTTTTGAATGTATGCGATGATAAAAAACATCCCCATTACCATAAATATTTAATGAAATTTATATTACTCTATATATTTTCAATGTTTTTATAAATAAAAATCATTTATGAAAGCTTATTTTAATATTTCACTTACATTCCCTTGATTCTTCCAAAGGACATGATTTAATTATAAAACCTATATTCCTAATGAACTGATGGTTATCTCTTACCTCTTATTAATTTTGTGGTCATGAGATTTTAGTTGAAACATTCACTTTCTTTTGATAATTGTTCATTAAATTTTTCTTAAATATATATATTCTTCATAATGATATGTTTATTTCTTAAACTGTATATCATTTATACTTGAGGCGATTTACTTTGAAAGTTATTTGATTCATTGGGGAAATATTGATATTCTTTATTCTTTATTCAATATGAACATTTATTGATATAGAATTTTTTTCATGAATTAAATAAATCATCTGATATATGAGGAATGCGTTCGACATGCAGTGATGGGTGGGACCCAAAATTTTAAAGCCCCTCAACGCATGAATAGTTCTCATGAGACAAATCATTTAGCCAAATTAAAGGGGTTTTTACCCATAGTTTTAAACAATCTTGTCACAAGGTCTTGATGGTATAGATATAATGACGTCAAAGATCATGACGTCCAATATTAAGTATTTTATTTACTAAGAATTTAGTAATTATTTTCTATGAGATTACTGCTTTGATATTATCCATGTATTCATCTAATTCTCAAGTTATTGATCAGATGAAATTTGTTTTTAGCTATTTACCTTTCCATATTGATTATACCTTATTTTCTCATGAAAAATTCTAGTATATGTAACACTTACTGAGTATTTGAGCTCACCCTTATTTGGTTTCCTTTCCCCAGGATATGATGATTAAATCATTGAATGGGTTTCAAGGATTTCGAGAATTTTCTTTTTTTATGTTTTATATTATATTCCCAATGTAAAATGGGTATTATGTATGTATCTGGTTCTCTAATACTACTAAATTTATTGGCCCATGAGGATTAGAAACCTTGTAACTATGCCAATGTAAAAAAAGTAACCACCAACTCTGGGTTAGTACATTCATGGTTTTTACATTAGTTGTAACACCCCAAGATTTCATAGTGTGTTATTTCTTCAAAATAATTAAATAACTTGCACTACACGCAACACCGAGTTCAATCACACCATGACTTAAAAAAAATAAGCCATTCAAAAGCGGTTATGAATAGTATTATCTAAATTTTAAACTTTATATAATCCTTATAATTTTAGAATCCATATTATGAGTTTCTTTGATATAATGCAAGAACAAATTCATTTTCAGTATTGCACTTTTATCAACTTTTAATAGTGAACCCTTTTTAAATACAGTATTTTAAACATATTGACTAAATGGGGACATCAAAAAAATTTAAAATGAAACATCCCAAGCTTCCACGGTACGCTTTCCTTTGAATAATACAGTAGCGTGTGTTATACGCAACTTCGAGTTTTAACACACACAACAACCGATTAAACTAGCCGTTGTGAATAGTAATACCTAATTTTTGAAATCATATATATTTTATATTTCAAAATGGACTTCATTTTTGGATTCAGAATATCGAAATTAGCCTAGGGTGAAATTTTGGTACATTTCGGATAACTTTCATATTTTGATGAATAGTGAAAATTTCTAAATTTTAATTAAAAACAACTTTTTTAATCAAAATAATTAATAGTGATAAATTATGAATTTTAGTGGTTTTAAAGTATATTTAGAATATATTTTTACCATTTAATATAATGTTGGTCATTGGACATAATTTTACAATTAAACCGAACATAAAAAAGTGTCAATCTTTTGATAGTTATTATCTCTTAAAAACACGCTTTTTGTTTTGACAACGGGAATTAATTTTAAATTAATTTCTGCCACTTCTGTGTTTTGAATTTAGGAAAATGGATTCCATATTTGGAATCAGGATGTTCAAATTGTGTAAATAGGTAACTTTTATTTTTAGACATTTTGAATAATTACTGCGGTAAAAATTTTATTTACCATGGTTAAGGGTAAATCCGGTAAATAAGGGTTAAAAAATAATATTATAATAATACTAAATTACCCTAAAACGTGTCTTAACCCTATTGGTTGATACATGGTCGACCATGGGCATCTTTGGGTCTATTTTGGGACCCCATGGATCCACTTGTAAGTGATAATGACACTTTATTTTAATTAAGTTAAAATGAATACAAAAATGACACAAGCATATATCTTTTAGAAAAACAATTTTTACATAGGGTTATACATGTTGGATTTTCGATTATAAATATTCATTAGAAAGATAAAAAGATTTCCTACATAATGATATTTTATTTATAATTTTTAGACATTAAATAAGTTATTTTATTTATGACACAATGATGATGTAGTAATTAATATAATAGTGACAAATTAAAGTAATTGATATTATAAATACCCAAATAAATATAATATGAAACTTTTAATGAATTAAACTAATTTTCTAGGCTAATATGATATATTAGGATTGATTTAATGGACTTTGTTAGAAGTAATCAATCTGTTATGAGTTTCACAAAAATCAACTATTGAATAGTGTCAAAATTGACATAAAAGAGTTCTTAAAACAAATATTATATTATTAATTGATATTAAATTCCTAAAAATCTAAGGTTCGGCCAAGAGACTTATATTATGATAGGTTAATCATTAATGGACCACTTGGGGGTCTCTTGGATGTATATAGTAAGTTTATTAACCATAATATATAAAATACAAAGAGACATTGTAAAAGTGAAACTAATTAACTTAGAGTTAATACTTAAAGATAAGGTTAATATAAGTACCCAAACCTGTCTAAATTCTATTGGATGAGTTGTTTTCGACCTATCCCCACCTCATCCTTTGAATAGTCAACTTTGGAGCCTTTAGAAACCGAATATGAATTTATTATAAATTAATATTTCTAGCTTTTCCAAAGGTGCCCCTCACCCCTCTTATAAAAGGGCACTCCTCCTTCTCATTTCTTCACACCTTCAAAGCCTTTTGGTTCGTCCAAACTCTGCCCAAATACTCTCCCAACATCCCTCAATACAACCTAGAGGCCTTAGTTTGATCAGAAAGCCAACCTAAGGAGCCCTTTTGATCAAATCAAAAGGAAGAACCCGAAGAAGAGGTAATGATTTCACCACCCTTTTCTAAGTTCATTTCTTCTTCCACTTCTTCTTCCTTTGTTCTTACCATTCTGAAATAATAACTCCAGTATCTCACATATACTGTGATGTTATTATAAATATGGTACAATCATATTCAGTATTCTATCCACCCTTTGAATAACATGTCACCATACGTGCGTACGTACGGCTTACCGTCTCCACGTCGTGGTGTAATTGTTATTCAATATAATATTATTTGGATGGGTATAATAATGATGTGTAACTCATGTAAATAATAAATATAACATGTTAATGATTCTGTATATATGATATACCATCCATTTATATATTATTTTAATATCAAAAGAATGATATTGTCGCTCGTGCGTACGTACGGACTACCGTCTCCACGAACGCGATGAGATTCATTCTCCATCGTATCCATTCAAGTATAATTATCATTTGATGATTTAAAAATGATGTTTAAGGACTGTATATCATTCTGGATATGAATAAGATACAACAACCATGTCTTATTTAACAAAACATATAAAAGAAAATGAGTAAGTTAACTCCCGAAACGACGATAATTCTAAGATATTATTAACAAATCAATGTTAAAAGATCATATATGATATCATATTAATATATATGATTCTTGTATAATTTAATAACAACTATTTCACCATTATACAGGAGGTTAACCTACCCCAACCAAGGAAAAGTACAAGGTAAGGGTTATTTCACAATCTCTTCTTTATCCGAGGTTGTTTATACGTAATAATCTACTGGGATCTCGTTATCATCCACATCCATGTTTCTTCAAAATGTATTTCAAAACATTTTTACTATTTACAAGAATATGGGTTAAAGTCATTTATACCCTTGTTTAACTTTTTATAAGAGGTTTATAAAGGAATCTTTCCGTCGTTTTCAAAACAAGGTCCTTTTTAACCTTTTCGACAGAATTGAGGTAAGAATGTTTTTTTTAACTTATACGGCGGGTGCGGTTATTTTCCGCCGTTATAAAATCGTCGAAGCTTTCCATACAAGCTTATAAGAATATTTTCAAAGAAAATGTTTTATTTTATATGGCTCTTAAATGATTTCAAAAATAGAAAGAGATATTTCTCTAAAAAGTGTTTTGATTTCATCTATGTCAACATCCTTTAATGGATTTTACGCTTATTTGAAGTTGATTTATTATAATACAAAACTTCTATATTGTATTGAAGGTTTTGTGATATGATTGAATGTGGATGTGCTATTTTATACCATTCATAGTTTATGGTGAAACTATTGACATTTCATATGCTAGTTTTAACCCGAATGTTTATGTTATATTTCAAACTTTTCTTCAGATGAATGTGCTAAACAAGTATGTTCCGGGTTGGGGACCGGTAAAAGTAAGCCCTCCAGGTTGGGGACTGGTTAAAGTAAGCCCTCCAGGTTAGGGACTGGTAAAAGTAAGCCCTCCGGTTTGGTCTCCGGTTATTAGAGGTACTCCGGGTTGGTGTCCGGTTATTAGAGGCACTCCGGGTTGGTGTCCGGTTATTAGAGGCACTCCGGGTTGGTGTTCGGTTATTAGAGGCACTCCGGGTTGGGTTCCGGTTAGAAGTAACCCCTAGGTCTTGGGATGAGGCCTAGACGAAGAAATTAACGTTTAGCATTATGCATTCCAACATTATGAAAGTGGTTATTGATTTTTGCATGTGATTATTCGATTAGTAGAATATCCATGTGAATAAGTAAATGGCATTATTTCATTTTATTTATGTCATACCATGTTGAAAGTTCATGTTTAAAAGGATTTTGTTTTAGTAATGCATTGCCTTAAATGTTTATTCTTATTTATGAAAGTTTCCGCTTTATTGTTATCCTTACTGGGCATTTGAGCTCACCCCTTTTCTATGTTTTATTTTTCCCCAGGATGTGAAGAAGTAAATTATGAATGACTTGCAGGGATACTATGAGGGGATAGTAGTGTGGATTATGGAGACATTATGTTGTTGTAGTAGTTTTTCATTTTATGATGTAATGTAAAACTTATGAATATATCTAGTGTTTCCAAGGCTAATAAACCAATCGGTCTTTCGAGATTTGATCTTTCTTGTGATCATGCCAATGTTATGTAAGTAATGCACCGACTCTGGGTAGCTAGGGTCGGGGCGTTACAGTTGGTATCAGAGGAAGTTTAGTACAAACCTTGGAAGCTAGATTTAGATAAACTCTGATTAGAGCACGTAGACCTAAGATGAACTTTGAGGATTAGTATAGAAGAACTTCCTAGAAATTTTGGTATTGTAGAGATTTTGTGAGTTTTCCGAGCAATACATCCCTGTCTGGATACGAGCAGGTAGAGGCGGCTCTGGCACAGATGTACCTAGGGGTAAAACCCGAAAACACCGCTTTGAGCTAGACTCGAACGGGAACTGGTGCACGACAACGGGCCTTGCTGCACTCTTGGTTACGACACTCCTGGGGGATATGCTTAGGATAACTCTCATTTTCTTTACAAATCATTTTGAAGGGATTATGAGTATATACTTCCTCAAAGAAAACATTCTTATGATTATGGATTATATCCATAAATAGTTCAATTTATGTCAAGTGTTTTATAAGTATGGGATTATGTATTTTGATTCATAAACTGATCTAGTTTATGCCATTGTTTAGAAATGGCGCCCAGTAGAAGAAATGAGAACTCCAGAAATACACATGATTCAAAGAGAAGGAAGGATCATATCTTTAATGGTCTTAAGCTAGAATTTATAAGAGAAATAGTCACCCATGTATTATCATCATATGAAGAAATAATATCATGTGTTGATAAGATAAGTAAAGAGTTTACTGAGTCCTATGCCTTTGAAGGGAAGCAAGAGAAGAAAAGGCTGGAAGAGAGAAAGATGGATAAAGGGAAGAGGGAAAAGAATAATTTTCCCATATGTGGTAACTGTGGAAAGAAACACCCTGGAACTTGCCTGAAAGGAATGAGAGTTTGTTATAAGTGTGGAGGAAAAGGGCACAAAGTACGTGACTGCAAGGGTGAGAAAATGGTCTCAAATGTACAATGCTTCATTTGCAAGGAGTTTGGACACTATGCGAACCTATGTCCCAGTCATCAGACTATGCTGCAAATGATGCTATTGGATAATAATCAAGTTATGATACTACCACAGATGAGGAGGAATGATTAGAGTTCTTATGTTGATTATGTCAATTGAGTGTTCTATCAACAATGTACTTGTTATAATAATTATGGAGTATATAAGGATTGTACTGCAGTACTATTTCATTAAGGACTTGAGATTATGTGGAACAAAGAAAAGTGACTCAATAGCAGGATAAATTTTTGGAAAATATATGGTTGAGAGAATGATAAAGCATAATATAGTTCTGATACCGAAGTAGTGATTTTGGAATAATACATGATTGTTTTGGATAAATTATATTGGATATTCTTGACTACCTTCGAACTGATTAATGATTTGTATATTCCATCATTTTTGGGGTTTAAAACATTTTTGGATTAATGAAGTATATCCAGCTTTCTATATGGAATAAGGGAGCATGAATGTAATCAATAAGGAATATGGTAATTCAGGATGTTTCAGTGTATTAAAAGAATACATGATGAAGGTATTCATATGATATTACGGGGTAAAAAGGTTCTACATTATGTTTACCTTACTTATAAATGTTGGACTGTGAGTCTGGATAGAAGTATTTTGGATAGTTCTAGTTTGGATTATTTTGGATTTCCATAAAAGGACAACCCGGAGGTCGGGCGGCAACCAGTCGCGTCCGGCAAGGCTGCGAGACTTGAACCCGCAACCAAAGGGCGACAAGGGTGTATCACCTACCACTGGCCCAAGAGATGTCCTGGATTAATTAATGTAGTTTTTTTTAAAAGATCTGGTAGATGAATTATAAATTCGTTTATTTTGGAACCCTGTACGAATAGTATAAATATAATTTTTTTTACGAGTGAAAGATGAGTTTATGGTAGAAATTTATTAATGGACAAAACTCTAATTATAAAGTAAGTATATCTCCTTATGATATTAGCCAATCTCATAAATAAATTCCTCAATATTAAGAAAAGCAACTTAGAACAAAAATGTTGTCCTAGATGGTACCTTAAATCATCACTAATTTATGGCTTTGGGATTGTTGGCCATTTCATAGCCATGTTCTCTACCACTCTCCATCAGATAATTGATGGTTAGATTTCTCTTCCATATCCATATTTTCCTACATGGAACCCTAGTATGTGTTATTTTCGGTAATCTTCATACTTTCCACTCTTTATTTTAAATAGAGGCCTCATTAATTCATTTTTCGATGTGGGATTTCAACTAAGATATTTTGAAAAGTCAAAAATGTGTTATCCTAATACCCTATGTTTTGTTGAACCGATGGTATTTCAAATCATCATAGATTGATGAATTTAAGGACCTCAATTATACACTTGTTTGTGATTGATGACCTCAATCACTACCTATAAATATTTACGGTTTTCCTCCGATTATATGTCTCTAATTTCCACCAATGTTCTCCTAATCGAGATCATAATTTGGTGGTGACCCTTTCATTTCTCTTTTCCTCATATTAAGACTAAATTTTAGTAACCCAATTTCCGATGTGGGTTTTCCCACAAATATATTTTCTATTTTCAACCTTTTATTTTTGAAGAACAATTTCAAATTGCGAGGACGCAATTTATTGAAGGAGGGGAGAATGTAACACCCCAAGATTTCATAGTGTGTTATTTCTTCAAAATAATTAAATAACTTGCACTACACGCAACACCGAGTTCAATCACACCATGACTTAAAAAAAATAAGCCATTCAAAAGCGGTTATGAATAGTATTATCTAAATTTTAAACTTTATATAATCCTTATAATTTTAGAATCCATATTATGAGTTTCTTTGATATAATGCAAGAACAAATTCATTTTCAGTATTGCACTTTTATCAACTTTTAATAGTGAACCCTTTTTAAATACAATATTTTAAACATATTGACTAAATGGGGACATCAAAAAAATTTAAAATGAAACATCCCAAGCTTCCACGGTACGCTTTCCTTTGAATAATACAGTAGCGTGTGTTATACGCAACTTCGAGTTTTAACACACACCACAACCGATTAAACTAGCCGTTGTGAATAGTAATACCTAATTTTTGAAATCATATATATTTTATATTTCAAAATGGACTTCATTTTTGGATTCAGAATATCGAAATTAGCCTAGGGTGAAATTTTGGTACATTTCGGATAACTTTCATATTTTGATGAATAGTGAAAATTTCTAAATTTTAATTAAAAACAACTTTTTTAATCAAAATAATTAATAGTGATAAATTATGAATTTTAGTGGTTTTAAAGTATATTTAGAATATATTTTTACCATTTAATATAATGTTGGTCATTGGACATAATTTTACAATTAAACCGAACATAAAAAAGTGTCAATCTTTTGATAGTTATTATCTCTTAAAAACACGCTTTTTGTTTTGACAACGGGAATTAATTTTAAATTAATTTCTGCCACTTCTGTGTTTTGAATTTAGGAAAATTGATTCCATATTTGGAATCAGGATGTTCAAATTGTGTAAATAGGTAACTTTTATTTTTAGACATTTTTAATAATTACTGCGGTAAAAATTTTATTTACCATGGTTAAGGGTAAATCCGGTAAATAAGGGTTAAAAAATAATATTATAATAATACTAAATTACCCTAAAACGTGTCTTAACCCTATTGGTTGATACATGGTCGACCATGGGCATCTTTGGGTCTATTTTGGGACCCCATGGATCCACTTGTAAGTGATAATGACACTTTATTTTAATTAAGTTAAAATGAATACAAAAATGACACAAGCATATATCTTTTAGAAAAACAATTTTTACATAGGGTTATACATGTTGTATTTTCGATTATAAATATTCATTAGAAAGATAAAAAGATTTCCTACATAATTATATTTTATTTATAATTGTTAGACATTAAATAAGTTATTTTATTTATGACACAATGATGATGCAGTAATTAATATAATAGTGAAAAATTAAAATAATTGATATTATAAATACCCAAATAAATATAATATGAAACTTTTAATGAATTAAACTAATTTTCTAGGCTAATATGATATATTAGGATTGATTTAATGGACTTTGTTCGAAGTAATCAATCTGTTATGAGTTTCACAAAAATCAACTATTGAATAGTGTCAAAATTGACATAAAAGAGTTATTAAAACAAATATTATATTATTAATTGATATTAAATTCCTAAAAATCTAAGGTTCGGCCAAGAGACTTATATTATGATAGGTTAATCATTAATGGACCACTTGGGGGTCTCTTGGATGTATATAGTAATTTTATTAACCATAATATATAAAATACAAAGAGACATTGTAAAAGTGAAACTAATTAACTTAGAGTTAATACTTAAAGATAAGGTTAATATAAGTACCCAAACCTGTCTAAATTCTATTGGATGAGTTGTTTTCGACCTATCCCCACCTCATCCTTTGAATAGTCAACTTTGGAGCCTTTAGAAACCGAATATGAATTTATTATAAATTAATATTTCTAGCTTTTCCAAAGGTGCCCCTCACCCCTCTTATAAAAGGGCACTCCTCCTTCTCATTTCTTCACACCTTCAAAGCCTTTTGGTTCGTCCAAACTCTGCCCAAATACTCTCCCAACATCCCTCAATACAACCTAGAGGCCTTAGTTTGATCAGAAAGCCAACCTAAGGAGCCCTTTTGATCAAATCAAAAGGAAGAACCCGAAGAAGAGGTAATGATTTCACCACCCTTTTCTAAGTTCATTTCTTCTTCCACTTCTTCTTCCTTTGTTCTTACCATTCTGAAATAATAACTCCAGTGTCTCACATATACTGTGATGTTATTATAAATATTGTACAATCATATTCAGTATTCTATCCACCCTTTGAATAACATGTCACCATACGTGCGTACGTACGGCTTACCGTCTCCACGTCGTGGTGTAATTGTTATTCAATATAATATTATTTGGATGGGTATAATAATGATGTGTAACTCATGTAAATAATAAATATAACATGTTAATTATTCTGTATATATGATATACCATCCATTTATATATTATTTTAATATCAAAAGAATGATATTGTCGCTCGTGCGTACGTACGGACTACCGTCTCCACGAACGCGATGAGATTTATTCTCCATCGTATCCATTCAAGTATAATTATCATTTGATGATTTAAAAATGATGTTTAAGGACTGTATATCATTCTGGATATGAATAAGATACAACAACCATGGCTTATTTAACAAAACATATAAAAGAAAATGAGTAAGTTAACTCCCGAAACGACGATAATTCTAAGATATTATTAACAAATCAATGTTAAAAGATCATATATGATATCATATTAATATATATGATTCTTGTATAATTTAATAACAACTATTTCACCATTATACAGGAGGTTAACCTACCCCAACCAAGGAAAAGTACAAGGTAAGGGTTATTTCACAATCTCTTCTTTATCCGAGGTTGTTTATACGTAATAATCTACTGGGATCTCGTTATCATCCACATCCATGTTTCTTCAAAATGTATTTCAAAACATTTTTACTATTTACAAGAATATGGGTTAAAGTCATTTATACCCTTGTTTAACTTTTTATAAGAGGTTTATAAAGGAATCTTTCCGTCGTTTTCAAAACAAGGTCCTTTTTAACCTTTTCGACAGAATTGAGGTAAGAATGTTTTTTTTAACTTATACGGCGGGTGCGGTTATTTTCCACCGTTATAAAATCGTCGAAGCTTTCCATACAAGCTTATAAGAATATTTTCAAAGAAAATGTTTTATTTTATATGGATCTTAAATGATTTCAAAAATAGAAAGAGATATTTCTCTAAAAAGTGTTTTGATTTCATCTATGTCAACATCCTTTAATGGATTTTACGCTTATTTGAAGTTGATTTATTATAATACAAAACTTCTATATTGTATTGAAGGTTTTGTGATATGATTGAATGTGGATGTGCTATTTTATACCATTCATAGTTTATGGTGAAACTATTGACATTTCATATGCTAGTTTTAACCCGAATGTTTATGTTATATTTCAAACTTTTCTTCAGATGAATGTGCTAAACAAGTATGTTCCGGGTTGGGGACCGGTAAAAGTAAGCCCTCCAGGTTGGGGACTGGTTAAAGTAAGCCCTCCAGGTTAGGGACTGGTAAAAGTAAGCCCTCCGGTTTGGTCTCCGGTTATTAGAGGTACTCCGGGTTGGTGTCCGGTTATTAGAGGCACTCCGGGTTGGTGTCCGGTTATTAGAGGCACTCCGGGTTGGTGTCCGGTTATTAGAGGCACTCCGGGTTGGGTTCCGGTTAGAAGTAACCCCTAGGTCTTGGGATGAGGCCTAGATGAAGAAATTAACGTTTAGCATTATGCATTCCAACATTATGAAAGTGGTTATTGATTTTTGCATGTGATTATTCGATTAGTAGAATATCCATGTGAATAAGTAAATGGCATTATTTCATTTTATTTATGCCATACCATGTTGAAAGTTCATGTTTAAAAGGCTTTTGTTTTAGTAATGCATTGCCTTAAATGTTTATTCTTATTTATGAAAGTTTCCGCTTTATTGTTATCCTTACTGGGCATTTGAGCTCACCCCTTTTCTATGTTTTATTTTTCCCCAGGATGTGAAGAAGTAAATTATGAATGACTTGCAGGGATATTATGAGGGGATAGTAGTGTGGATTATGGAGACATTATGTTGTTGTAGTAGTTTTTCATTTTATGATGTAATGTAAAACTTATGAATATATCTAGTGTTTCCAAGGCTACTAAACCAATCGGTCTTTCGAGATTTGATCTTTCTTGTGATCATGCCAATGTTATGTAAGTAATGCACCGACTCTGGGTAGCTGGGGTCGGGGCGTTACATTAGTAAAATATGTATTTAATAAATAAAGTTATTAATTTTAATGATATTTTTTAAAATTTATAAAATCTTTTATTTACCTTATTAAAAAGTAATATTTTAATTCCAATGAAATTTTTTTCGATATTTTCATTTAATTAAGTATTTTAATGGTAAAATTTGGGTTTGGGTTACTTTGAAAGATACATAGTTTTTTTATAATAAATTAAGTTGTTTCATGAAAATTGATAATGTTGATAACTATGTCTTACAGATAAGGTTTAATCTTGGAAACACATTATTCTTTAAAAAATTGTGATATATGAGTTTATTTTAAAATTTAAATTTCATACAATTAAAGATTTTATTTGATAAAATTATTTTCAAATTTATAATTTGAAATTTAAAATTATGAAAAAATTTCAATTTTAATTTTGGTCATTGCTATTTATCACTGATCTTAAAACTTAATTAACCCCATAAAATTAAAAATGGAAAAAAGTTATTTACTAAGAGGAAATGACCCAAAAAATTCTAAAAAAATATTCCAAAAGGGATGTAAGTATTATCAACTTATTAATAATTTCTTCTTAAT
Source organism: Viscum album (assembly GCA_963277665.1). Classification (NCBI taxonomy): domain Eukaryota; kingdom Viridiplantae; phylum Streptophyta; class Magnoliopsida; order Santalales; family Viscaceae; genus Viscum; species Viscum album. Next base: position 140,499,758 of record OY728131.1, read on the forward strand.
ATTCCTCTTCAAAAACAATTTTAAACACCTTAATAAAATTAAATAAGTATAATTAAAGTACCAATATTTTATTAAATCAAATTAACTAACCTTATTTATTCATTTCCTTTCACTAAAAAATAATGGAACGTTTATAGTGATTATGTGTGGACTACCACCTCCATGAATTGATGTCTTTTGTGTTTCCTAACTACTTCTCATGGATGGTAATAATTATGGAATTGATAAATAAATACGGTATATAAAATATATTTATAATTTTTAAATTAAAAATTAATATTTACTTCCAATACCTCTAATTCATTGAAAAATAAAAACATTGTCACGTGTATGTGCGAACTACCACATCCATGCATGATGTGTCTTATTTTTTTTAACCACCTAACACGGATGGTCCTAAAAATATAATTAATTAACTAATATTATATTTTAATATTATCAAGGTTCTTAAATTATAAATTTTTCCCTACTCTTCTCTCTTTCTATGAAAAAAATTAAAGCATTATACACACGTATGTGTGGACTACCACCTCCACAGAGTAACATTTTTCATTTTTCATATTGATTTTAAAAATTTGTAAAAAAATTAAAATATATTTTAAAACCATAAAACATATAAATAATATCATTATTATTCTTTAATAATAATATTTTTCAAAATAAACAATTTTTTAACCACACTCATCCCTTGAATTATGTTATGTTCATGTTTCGGTTGGTTTAACCACGTACTTGAACAATGATATAAGACACTATCATGGATGACTATAGGAATATAAATACTAATATTATTATAATTTAAAAACAAAATCATTATTTATTTATGGTTTTGGTATGTTTATATTGTGTATTAAACATATTATTAAAATACTGTAAGTGATCAATAAAATTATCAAAACATTCTAACATCGATTCCAATTTCACAAAATATAACTATATAAATTATAGGATGATATAAGATCTTTGTAAAATAAAACAAGTTATCAATTTTAGTACCATAATATATATTGGAATGATGAAATTTGGGATAAGAATAAATAACAACATTGCTATTAAGAAACTAGTTCAAATGATAAATATTTATCACGCATGATATTAAAATTAAATAATTACCAACTAATATAAATATAGAGAATAATTATAAATAAATATTATAAAAGGTTATATATATGAATAAGTTCCTTGAATATTTAATTAATATAGTTATTTTTTCATATTGTAGATTCATGTCTTTTCGTAGTGATTGGGAATTAAGGTAATGTACCTTTAGTATCAAATTCATTTTCTTAGGACATGTTTTGTATTGTGCACCAAATTTATATACTACTTATTTGATCTATTATATCATGAATTTTATTTTATTCATGGTATTTGAAGTTATATTATAAGATCTATATTTCAAAAGTGTTTGATTGAAATGTTACCTATGTCATCACAATGCTTAAAAATTCCAAATTTTAGAAAGTATAGTGTGTTTGGTTTTCCTAGAGATTACATCCATGTCTAGATACTAGAGAGTGGATGTTTTTGTGGTATAGATGCACCTAAGGGTAATCAACCTGAAATGGTTGGATGAGTGTGAACTCAATCTTCACTCAATGCACTATGAGTGGGCCAAAGACTACACACCTAGATAGACATTCATAAGGGATATGCTTTAGATAATTCACATGATCTTTATAACCCATAATGAAGGAAATTTCTTCCATTAATTTGGTATAAAAAAATTTCAAACTAATAAACTCAATTACTATATTCTATTTATAACCCAACACTTTGAAAGTGACCTCTCCACCGCCTTATATAAATTCCATTGAAAAGGGTACTGCCTATTAAATTTATAATACACCATGGTTTCTAAGTTGATTTTATGAACATTCTTATATATTTAAACACTATTACATTGAATGGTGATATTTTTCATTTTTACATCATAAAGATAGACATTGTTCTAATTTTCTATGATTAAGTGATAATTTCCTTGGGTAATGTTTTGAAATGTATTGTTAACTCATATGATGAATGAATTGTAATTAAGTAGTGATGGGTGGGGCCAGATATAGATGGATCCTTGATGCATTTATAGGTCTCCTTGGAAAAACTAGATGAGTAATTTTCATATTTCTTACCAATTTATATATTATGGATTCACATCATGTATTTGTTGTATGTTTACAATGTCCATCATTATGAATTACATCAATATGAGATACATAATTATTTTACATGTTTTTATTTATTATTATGGATATAGTATTACCTTAGTTTCATTTGATCCTGGTATTATTTTTATCATTTCATTTCCATTTTTCATGATATTTATTTCATACTTAAGTTATGATAGCTTCTATTATACAATACTCCTTATTAAGAATCTGATTTCACCCTTATTTTGTTTTCATTTCCCCAGGAAACCCGGAATGGAACTATGTGTAATTTTAAAGGATCTAGTAGAATGGATAATAAGGTTATCATGAATTTTTTAAGATGTATTTTATGTTCTAAAGTTTAATTTGGAAAATGTGTTTGTATTTTTTTTTTCTTCCATGACTACTAGGATATTGGATCCTTTGGGAAATATTGTATTCTATAATAATAATGTAATGTAACTACTAGTCTTATATTTCTATGGACTGATTTGTTACATGAAACCTATCAAAGATCAAATAAATAGAGGATAAATAATCCTAAGTATAAAAATTTTAACCTTGTTGTTGTATTTTCCTCTCCTTCAAAGGTCATAATGTCATACTAATTCTTCCTTTTAGAGGGGTGCACCAAAAATGAGGTTTAATACCAAGCCCTCATTATCAATCTTAAATTATCCCTCAAGATTTAAATTCATTGGCTTCACATGATGGGTGAATCTAAACTGGTCAGCAAGTAGATCAATGGTGATTATGTTATCATGAAGTAAAATATTGTGCCTTTATTTGTGAACATTTGGAGTTGAAGGTGGAACTTACATTCAAACCTAATGTGTCTCATTTTTCCTGGTCTTAGATTGATCGAGTGGATGCTCTAGAAAAATTGTAAGTTTCTCTTACTAACCTAGGTTTAGATGATATGGTCATCTATGTGGTGCATAATATAGTGACATACCCCACCATTCTTGATAGGGTATAATGATAACTAAAACAAATTAGCACTAAATCTTCATAAATTTGGCCTTTAAATTATATTTTAGTAGGAGAAGTGTCTGATTGGAAAAAAATTATTGGTTAAATACCTCAAGCATAGGATACTGCCATTAAGATTGGATGAGCAAGAACATATTTGTATGTAGGTAGTGAATTTCATCATTTTTGATAACCCCATACTTGTTAAAACACTTTATAAACACAAATTTGGTGGAATCCTTCTCTATTGCATCAAGGGTAAAGAAAATCCTTTGATCTTTTAGGAGGTGAATATTGGGGTATACATAGATCATCAAACAGGATTAAAACTCTCTCACTAAATCTAGAGGCTAGGTTACTTTTAGACCACCATGATTCATAATTACAAGGAGGTCATCAATATATGTCCCACATTCTAGGTCCATGCCAAATTCATCCATCATCCTCTAGAGTTTTTTCACACCAAAAAATAATCTTGGAATTATAATGTATGGGGAATTGATATTATAGGTTCCTACCCATTGGTGACAGCAAAATAGTTCAATTTTATTCTCAATATTACCGATTTATTTTTGAAATGGGATGAATTCATCCCCCTAAAGGAGGTCAAGATCTTTTCTATGATCAAGTTAGTGAAGTCTCATGTCATTCATTATTTTATGATTCCACACACTATTCTCATAAACAATGATACCAATTTGTTAGAATACGAGATTAAGATTGTGTATTTAAAGTACCCCATCATGTTTAACCATACTCGCCTATATCATTCACATGAAAATGGTTATTTTAAGGAATTTATTTAATCCAATATGGCTTGAAATTATCTCCAATGCATTTTGGTTATATTGAACCATGACTGAAACTTCCACCTAGGTGACCTCTTACTCTCTATTGTACAGAACAGAGGTGGTATTTCTCATCATGGTTTAACTACAATTATTATGGATAGTAGTTTATGAATGTTCTATGTGTAATGAGAAATCAAAATCTTGGATAGATGAGTTGGAAGCACTTAAAGAAAGCAATCTCCAGGTGATACACAATCATGTGGTCCATATGAATTGAGTGGCCTAAGAATTCAATAAGAAGGACCACCTTCTCACATTCATCCAAGGTGACTTAGTGCTAGAATTGAGAATTATAATGATTCCTGGAAGAAAACCATTATATTTAGAGCCTAAATTGATGGTCCCTTCATCATTCTCATGGGTTAAGATAATGGTGTATATTCACTGATCAATGTGGATAGAGAGTTCATTACACCTCCCAATAAAACAAAGTTTATTAAGATGTACCATACATAAGACACATTAGTCTATTTTTTCCTAATTGTAGGATGTTAAACTGCATGGTTATTTTCCTTTTAAAATGATTTTAAACTACACTATCTTTATCCTCTCCAAATGATGTTAAATAAAATTATTAATCATCTCACAACATGATATTAAACTAAATTTTATTCATCATATTGGTTCCAATGAAACTTCTAATAAACCATTGGATGTTACATTTTCATACAATACAAGGAATAAAAAAGTTTCAAAATGAACATGCATCAAAGATACACAAGAACTTAGAATAAAAGACTGTTCTAAGTCACCACAATGCTAAAAAAAATTTTAAATGAAATGTAGAAAATAAATTTATTAAGAAACAATTGAAAGAAACAAACAAAAATTGAAAAACAAAAATATTAACATAGTGGAAAAATTAGTTGTAATCTATGGGGGGAATGATGCAATATATTTTATTAAGTTCATGGAATATGATTACAAAAAATATGTTCCATACTCCATTACAAGTGATTCTACCCTACTACATAATATATAATCTATATAATGCCACATGTAATTATATAATATGATCTTTAAATAGAATATTCCCACTTAGTTCCTATTTTTATGGCCACCCCTTCATTTAGTCAAATACATCCACTACCTCAACTACTATTACTAGTGAATAGTGTATGCTTCTACAAACTCCATGAGTTTACTCTTATGTATGTTTGAGTTAATATTACATATCACATTGATAAAAAATTCATTGGGTAATCTTTACGAAATACACTTACTTATGCTTCAAAAAGACTATTACATGTTCTCAAAGTTTTATTTATGCAAGTTTTTTATGGCTCTATACTTCAACTTCATTTTGAATCCAAGGGTATCTTCTGATTTCCTATATCTAATTATCATCATCCTATTTGTCTTCTTCTGTTGTGATTGAAATTATAGATTCCACTCCACCATCTCTATCCAAGCATCATAAATTTAGTTTTACAGAATATCTCTCTCTATTAGATTTAGTTCCAAACTGTAAAATGGTTTTCACATGGATGAACCTAACAATCTATAGCTTGAGAATAATTTTTTGGGTTAACCACTAATTCCTCAATCAGTATTTTCATAACTTATTAAGATCTTTAATCTCAATTTTTATCTATATGGTTCACCCGTGATGCTTTCAATTATTCTGTCTTGATTGAGGTGTAATACTACTCCCACACATCACAAGCTACAAACTTTGTTAGTATGCCTATTGTATTTTATACTCTATCACCCTTATATATATATATCTCATTTCCCTCTAATAACTTCCAGATTAAGTGATTCCTAAAAATAATGTGAGATATCTAGGAAGGACAAAATGGATAGTTGGAAAAGTAGGCCACACTCTGAAAATCACAGAAAAACATTCCAAATTCCCACATTCTATTGAGGAAATATAGGGTGAAACAAATGAAAAATTATTCATATAAGAAGTGTAAAAGGGGAAAACAAAATAACAAGAAGAAGACCATAGGACATGACAATTTACAAGGTTTTTAAAAAATACTTATATCCATAGAGAGGTATAAAATTCACTATGATCAGGAGAACAATTAAAGGGTGAAATCATGCTTTTAAGAACATGGAAAACCTAGATCAAATGTGATAATAAAGAAAATGATTCAAATATTCTACCAACCATAGAGTAAGTCCACTGTGCAATAGTGTCATATCCACCCAAGTCTAAACTGCTATAGTGTTAGTGGAAAAAGTCTTTGAAGCTATAATACCACTGTCACATGCTGCTATAGTAATTCCTCATGATTTTTTTTATGGTGTATAGTATATGCTGATAGATATTGTCCCAAATTCATCTAAATATATAGGTATACATCATTCCAACACCTTCTTCCGAGATCTCCAAATAACCCCTTTAGATAGATCAACTCATTCCAAAATGTCCTTAAAAGTTTGAACTCTTCTTTTGGTGTAGAAAGTGAATCTATAGATTTATGTTCATGTATACAACTCACAGTCATTCCTACAAAATTGAACACATATTCTATAGTGAACATTCATGTATCTATATCTCCCATAGAGTTTTTTTCTAAAAACACTTATATAAGTTTATCGATACCAATGAAAAGGGGTATACTTTACAAACTCTTCAGAGACTGAAGGATACACTTAAATTCTTTTTAATTCTCTCTTTCCAGTTTCTCCATGAATCTGCTAACTACTCCTACTAAATTCAAAATGTAAAGTTGTTTAAAAAACCATTAAATTTATTAATATTTTCAATGGTGATTCATACATAACCTATTCCATGTATTAATCCTTGAGTTCCATTAATGGTTCCATCTCCTTAATTAAATTAAAATTTCTATCTAAGGGTGTGGTTACAATCTTTTACCCACTGTACCCAAATAATTCTATTATTTTTGGGATTTATTTAAACTATTTTGGAAATAAATTTTCTAAATAGAAGTGTCATACGATCTACACCTGTAACATCCATTTTTCTATACTAAGATATTTCATCTCAATGCTTCTAGAAAATTCATATTTTACCTAATTAATACTTTTATTTACTAGATTGAAAATAATAATTTCATCAATAGTGATAAGTAGGATAATGAATATTCCATCATCGAACACATTTTAGTACCAATAAGTAATAGTATTTATTTGGATAAACTTCCATTCCATCATAAAGACATTGAAATTCAAGTCTCATTTCCTTGGTGCTTACTTTAACTATTTGAACCTTTTATTTATCTTGAACAAAATATTTATGTTTAATTTATATATGAAAACTTATGTATTATCCATGTATATTTCATTATCTAAGTCTCCATGTTGAAAATTAGCCTATACTTCTAAATTCTCAAGATATAATCCTTCCATGAAAACTATATTAATAACTATCCTTATATTCAATTACTTTATAATAAAAGTAATGATCTTGGAAAATTTATACCTCTAATGTGTTAAAAATACTTCACGAAAAGGCTTTACTTATACCTCCATATACCATCTATATATTTCTTTAGTTGATACAACCATTTATTCTAAAGTACTCTTCCCCTAGAAGGCTATTTTGTTATCTCTCATATTATAAATACATGTAAGGGATCTATTTAATACCTATTCAATAACTCCCACTGTCTCGAGTATTATAGTCTAATATAATCTTCTAGGCTCTTAGGATCTTCATCGTCTATGATAATAAAATAATATAGATCAATTTTATATCTCTTCACTTTCACCTAATAATATTAGACTTAAAAATATTCTCTATGTCTCTGATCTATTTAGAACAACTGATTCCATAAAATAACCTTCTGATGATATTCCCCAAGATCCTAAAGTCCCTAACCACCTTGATACATCTATCCTTGGGATAGTTTGTTGTTTCCAGATATGATGTACTCCCTGAATTTATATAGAACATCCATAAATTCAAAATTTATATTCTGTATAACTATATGTTATGGTGAAACTTTTACCCCATCATTAACTTCCTCATGGTACTTATTTATTCCCAAGATCTCTTCATAAAAGATAAAATTTTATATTCTAACCACATTCTAAAAATTTTAATACTAGGGTCAAAATCCAAAGTCTTCTTTTATCCATATCATAACATTTAACACTCTCAAGACTTATCTTCTAGTTTTTTCATTTTCATAGAAACAAAATGGGATTTGGAGAGTGATTTTAATACTATAAGATGGAAACATTCAACCATGATTTCAAACCATCAAGATTCTAGAAGTTACTTCCCCAAAAAAGATGATAGACTCCTAATTATAGAGTAATGAACACAATTCACTGCTTCTATCCAAAACTACTTTAGAAATCTTATGTGAATTCCCATGCTCATTTCTTTGTCTGCAAGTATCCAATTCATCATTTCCAGGAATCCATTTTTTTAAATAGTATCTGGTATATACTTCTTAAAATGTATTCCCAGCCTCCAGTATAATATTTATAACTCTCTTCTTCCACACTCCCCACCATTTTTAGACTTCAAGAACCTTAGTTTTCTTCTAGTATCTTTTTCCACCATGTATATCCATCAATGTAATGTTTTTAATACTTGAATATTATTCTTAAAAATAAAAACTCATGCCTTAAAATTCATTTCTTAAATGAAGGTAACATATTATAGTGACCCTATATTAGAATGAACTGTAGATGGCCTCTATACATCCATATAAACCAACTCTAACATCTGATTCTCTGATGTTTTATCTTTCTGGAACAACACCTTCCATTACTCCCCAAGGATGAATTATTCACATGATTTACAATACAATATTTCAATCTTTAAAATTCATTTTTCATCTATGATTTTCATCATTTTTTCTGTTAATTGACCCATACGATCATGCCACGACATAAAAAAATTTACTTATCTAGAATACATTGCACCTTTCGATACCCCTGTTAGGTATAATGCTCTATACTTAAATCCTTTCTATACAACCATATAAATATGTATAATATTACAAGATATGAATGAAATGATTTTATATAAAACCACATCATCCAATTTTTCTACCAAGATCTAATTTTTTTACCAGGGTATGTGTCCCACACCTTGCAATTTCAGCATGATTTTGTTCATTTTCTATATGAAAACATCACCCTTTCCCACAATCTTAAGTGATATACCATTTGTAAGATAAAACTTTTTGTATCTTCTAGATTTATAATTCTCCATACTCTCTCTCGTATTTTGATTGAAATGAATTTACCAATTTAGTGATCTAATACTCACTATATAAAGAAGATTCTTTATGATGGTTTATTAATAGTGGTTTTAAAAAACCAATGATAATTAATGAACTAAAATTCTATAACCATTAATGCCACTATATTAGTGGTGGTTAAATATAATAAATATGAAAATAAATATTTGTGGTGTTTTATAAAATAATTTTCGCTCGTATTCATATTAGGGGTTGTAGTTTGGAAACCACAAAAAAATTACAACTTATTTTTAGAGTGACTTCTCCTTTAATCCTCTATTGCATTGAAATTATCTTCTATGTCTCATTCCCCCTTCTACTTCTTCCTTAATCACAAAAAAATACCATTCTCCTTCCTGACCAAACCTTCTCTTTCTTTGAAATGTATTAACGGTATTCTTCTCAATCTTCTTATTTTTCAATCAATTGTGAAAACCTCTTTCCCTTGTTTTTTTTGCTTACAGGTACAAGGTATGTTCGCAAAATATATTATCTTCTCTTATATATAATATTAACTAATTATAATAAACACCATGAGATTTTGATGTGGATTTTAAATTTGTTACTTTAGGATTTGTATTTCTTGGCAATAAAAGTTTGGTTTTATGATGTTGTTAGATCATCTTAAAAAATTTATTTTTTGGGAACTTTTTAGGGACTTAAAATACAATTTCCAACCTCTCATTCCCTCTTTTAACCCCTTTATTCCAATTTCAGTGATATGGTAATGTGTGGGATTTTTTAATTTATTATTAAATTTATTGGATTTATAATATATTATTAATTTTTATTTTATAATTATAATAAAATGTTAGGGTGATTTTTGAACTATTTTGTTTTTATAAATTCATGGAATATGTTTTTATTTTAATTTTTATATTTTATTTGTTAATAAATTCTAGAGTAATAATTATTTTATAATTTCATATGTATTTTTCTATATTTTATCTAATATATTTAGATTATAAAATAATTATTAATAATATCAATTGATTATAATTATATTATGTTTGATGATTTCTTTCTCAGTCAAATTTTACAAATCCATACATGTTACTCATAGTTATATTTTTTTAAATGATTTTATTTAAATAATGTGTGATATTTTTTTAAAGATATTTATTAATATAGTATAAATAGATGAAAGTTGGATTATTTTACCCTAAACTACATCTCAATATGTTTAGAGGTTGGAGGAATTTTTATATTTTTCAAATGCAAATAAATATGTATAAGAAAGAATAAAATGTTTATATCTTGGTTGTACTTTTAGAGGATAGTTGAAAATACATGTAGTTTATGAGAACATAAAATTGAAATAATTTCATACTAGATATGTGAGATGGATATGGATTAGGAGATTGGTCATTGAAAAAACTTCAACATTTGACTATCATCATAATGAACTACCTATTACCCCAATAGCGGAGAATGAAATCCAAAATCTGAGTAATGATGTTTTTGGAAATAAACCATATTGTGATGAATATTATTACAAATATTTAGGGTATTTTTATAATTTTACCAATATTAACAAAATATATAAGATAATTAAAAAATAAAATGAGTTCTATGTATTCATATACAACACAAATTAATATTTTTTTGAAGGATATAAAAAATATATAAAATTTTCCATCCCAATGATGTTGTATAATATAAAGTGCTTATGTTGAATTATAGGTAAATAAATATTGATGATATTGTATTTGTTATAGGATACATTTATTGAAGATGTTATCTCTAAATTATTTTATAATATGAAGAAAGATGTTAGAAACACTGGTCTCAATTATATAAAGATACATGCTTGTCCTAATTACAACATGTTTCATCAGGGAGAAGAATCAAATAGAGAAGAGTGTAAAAGATTTTATAATTCTAGATGAAAATTATTGAATCATGATAAAGGTTTAAATGAATTTAAGATGATGAATAATAGAAAAAAACTAGGAATGTTTTACATTATATACCATTAAAACCATGATTTAAAATATTTTTCATGTCTTTAACAGAGAAAATTAAGGGAATTCTATATAAAAATCAATGATAGGTTTATAAGATATCCAAGAGATTCAAAAGAATGAAAATACTCTAATTATTTATATCCAAATTTCTTTTTATATCTAAGGAATTTGTGTTTCGGATTAGATACTAATAATTTTAATCCATTAGAGACTCTAAGTATTACTTATATCATATAGAATTTTGTTTTGATCTCTTGTAATCTACCTTCATAGATGTATATGAAAAAAAATTATTTCATCATTTCAATGATCATTATAGGAAGGAAAATTCCTTGAAATGGAATTGATGTATACCACAAACCTTGTATAGATTAATTTCATGGGTTATGGGTGGATGAGATACCTATAATGAATTAATAGATTAATTATCCAAAATGTGTGCTTCTTTAATGTGGATGACTAGTGATTTACTTAGATTAGGAAAGTTATATTGTTATAACTATCACACTATCCAAATATGTCCAATTTGTAACATTGAATTTGATCAAAAAGACTATAATGTAATAGAAAGTGGTGTTTCAAGTGTCATTATTGATTCATGAATGAATATCATAGATATTGAGTTAGTAAATTGTGATTCGATGGATGAAATGGTATGAGGACACCGTCATTAATTTTATTGGGCTCATAAATCATGTTATAATTATCAAATATAGAAGCACGATTTGTTAAAGTTCATTAGTTGAATGTTTCTATAAAAATAATTCCAAGGTTATAAGATATATTTGGTGCACCAAAATTAAATAAATATGGTATTATTCTGAAACTAACTTATTTGGAATTTCTATTTTTACATCATAATTTTGATGTTATATACATTGAAAATAACATCTATGAAAATTTGTTTTTAAAAAATATTAAATTATTATGGAAAATAAAAAATATTATTTTACCACTCATAAATACCTTGAATAAAGTAATATAAAGTATGATCAGTGGAAAAATAATAATATAAAGTAAATTGTAATAGTTTTTCATTGAAATATCATGAAAAATATGTTTTTCTTTGAAAAATCATGAAAATATCTTTTTCTTTGAAAAATGATAAATGTTAAAGTAGATGATGGATATTCAAGTAACATTTCAAGATGTGTTGGATTATAAAATCATTAATTATACGGCTTAAATTCATGACTTAAATATATTGATTTAAAAATTTCCACCTTTTTAATTGCATAAATTTTTATTAGATAAAATAAAAACATTTTTAATTTATTTTTTCACATTATTAAAACTAATTTGTGAGAAGAAAATAAATACTACTAATATTTACTAATCTCGAGGAAGAATTGTATTGAAATTTTTTAATTTGGAGATTATATTCTTCTATTTTTCACTGAAATATTTCATCTAGCTATTCATTTGACTAAGGAAGTTAAAGTTAGAGGTCCCATATATTATCCATGGATGTATCCTATAAAGAGGTATTTCCATATTACCTTTTTTATCATTACTATATTAAATTTATCAAAAGCGTTGCATATATAGTTTATTCTAATACATTCATTTTTTTAGTTAGGTATCTAGGTCATTTGATATTTTTTGACAAATGAAGCTCAATCATAAGGCACTATTATAGAAGGGTATATAGAAAAAAAGTGAATCACTATTTTTTAAAGGTATTTGGATAATAATTAGATATGATATAATCAATTTTGATGTGCTAAAAATAATGGAAAAAAATTCAAGTCCTATAAAAAATCCACAAACTTTCCGATATTATGAAGTCAATTTGGGAAAATTTTATTAGTTTAATTAACAAAAATAAATTTAGTAAAATCATATAGATGTATCCTAATAAATAGTCATATTATATATACTATTATTGAAAAATTGATAATTGAAATAAATAGATGAATATATAGTTAAAGATTAAATGAGAAAGAGATAAACAAATTCATTAACAAAGAAATTATTGATTGGTTTTCACATCATGTAAGATTATAATAAATTTAAAATTCATAGTATGTTTATGTAATTATCTTATGTATATAATAATTTTTTATATTTATACATGTGAATCATGATTATTGATAATTTCAATGAAGTTACAAATGATTTGAAATATTATGTCGAAGAACCTTTGATGCTATCTATAAGATTCAATTATTTTAATATTATAGGCCTCAAGTTTTATATAGTTTTTCATGCGGATGATTTGAAGAAACAAAAGAGTATAATCTTCAAAAGAATCACATATTTCAGATACTATGTAAATTTAATTAACATTACCAAATTAAATTATCATGAACAATTTCAAGTTTTATTATTCAAATGAAATTAGTTTGATATTTATAAGGGTGTAAGGAAATATTCGATATAATTTACTTATGTTGAATTATCTTGGTTGATCGATACAGGTGAGTGTGAATTACCGAATAAATATTTTTGATTCAAAAGTTAAAATGGTAAATTATTTGAATGATGAAGTTTATGAAAGATGGATTGTTTTATTACATGTCAAGCCAAGATACCTTTATAATGTAGGATTGAAAGTTGAGGAATTGTTTTGGGATAACAAACCCCATAAAAAATAGAAGATTTATATATCTATCAATGATTATATTGAAATAAAAGATTATTAAACCATGTTAATGGGGGGATGACTTTTCTCCCTACCTGATGATTTTTTAGAATATTATTCAAAAAAAATTAAACAATTACTTTATTCCATTCATGATAGAGGTGAAAGAAGTTGGTCATGAGGTTGGTAAAAATAAGTTATTATTATTATTATTTTATAATGAACTTGAGGTTATTTATGCACATTAACACACTATAATCACTGGGGTAAAAATTATAAATTACAATTTATGTTTTTTTAAAGGATAATATTTTGTTAAATTTTTTCTATTTGTAGTAAAAACATTAACAGTCATGGGATGAAAATCCATTTTAGTCATCATTAGTATTCCATAATGATAATATTGTTAATTTTTTTGGTAAGTAACATGTCATTTATGTGTGAAGGTTTGATATTATACCCTCCACCTCACAAGTCATTTGGAGGATCTCATCTTCATTAACTACAAATACACCTCCTACATGGTTGAGAAGTGTTACATTTCTTGATTAATTAGAATCAGAAAATAATATTATATTCCATGAGTACAAAATATAGGGGTAAGGTTCATTATGGATAGTTTGATATGTGTATTTTTAAGAGATGGGGAGTGTAGATACTACTCTATTTATAGGAATGATGGGGAACATTCATCTAGACATTGCATCCTTGATACGATAAGTAATGAATTTTATTTATTTCTTTTTAAAAATTTAAATTATTATGATAATTTTTATAAATATATTTTTTATTCACAATATACAATTTAAGATAATTTATATCCAAAATTCTATTTAATATAGGTATCAAATACAAAATATGTTATTATTTTATAAGTAAATCAAGAGAGTGCATCATCTAGGGGTCACCAAACATGCTCAGAGGTAGAATTGAAGTTGGATCACCTTTTTCACATGTTATATATTTTCTATGAGAAACTATATATGCTTCCTTTTAATTATTTGAATTAAAAACATATTTGTTTATTTAAAATTTAATGTGATATGTGGTTTATAATTGTTTTTTAATTTTTTTATAACTATTGAATGTATTGAATTCAATATCTTGTGTATATATATTTCTATTTTAAATTACAGGTAGTAAAATATTTATATTCACATAGTTTCCTTTTTTTGTGTTTGGAAGTGGTTTAAACCACTATTAAATTTAAAAACTATCACTAATTATATAGAGAAAATTTTAACCATTGTTACCTACTTCTAAACCACCATTATGTACTCTTAAAATACATTTAATTATTTTATAATGGTTGTAAGCGATGGTAATTAATATCAAAATATAAAATTGTATTAACCACCACTAAATTTTAAAATAATACCATATGTTAAACCACAGTATTCATTATAGCATCCATTTTAAAACAACCTCCAATTATAAATTTATTGTGGTTCCTCAAGGATATCACAAAAAACACTATTAATAATCATATAGCTTATTAAAATATGATAGTTTAATAAAATACCACATATTAATTAGTATTGGTTTAAACCACTACATAATTTAAAAAAACACTGAAAAAAGCCAATTTCCTTGTAGTGACTCAAGTGAACAAGCAGAACTAAGTATTAGGCCACTCATATCTTCTCATATGTGATTTACTGATGAAATTATGAAAGAATTTAATCAGGAGTTAACTATTTGTTCATTATAATCTTTCTACAAATTTCCTTTCATCCTAGAATTATAACACATGGTTCCAACTTTCAACGAGATACTACAACTTTAACTCCTTCTTTTTCCCCTTTATATAACTTTTCCTTGTATTGGAATATCCCCTAACTTACACACTATATGTGTTTTGTCTAGTTGCATAGATATCCTTATAATGAATTTATTTATTAAATATGATATACTTAATACCATATACACCATATTTTTCATACCACTAGAGTTAGTCATTGTCATAACCATCACATTCCAAGATTCTGATAGTGATGAAAGTAGAAACAGCAGCCTCTCCAGATCTCTTATGTTCTCATTTACTTATTCCAACTAACTTTGAATGAAGTTAAAGTTTCTGATGTGATCATCCATTATATCAACCTTCATCATTCTCATACTAAACAAACTCCACAAGAGGAACACTTTGTTTTTTGATGTTGGAATATCATACATATCAGTGATATTATTTATTAGTTCCAAATATTTCTTCACCACATGGATGTTAAAAGTCAGGGTCCAGGATAGTGACATCTTGACCATCAAAACTGATTTTTTATTAAACCTCAATAATTATTTCTTCTTTATCTATTCTAACTCAGTACCCATCAATAGAATATCAATATCTCTCTATAGTATAGAATCCTCTACTCATGCCTTCCAAAATCTAAAATCCTTCCCATCAAACTTCTCCACTTGGATCTTACCCTCATTTAATGCCATTAGTTTCATAGATGTTGAACTCCAACTAAAATTTGAAAAACATAAAAGGGATCATGCAAATATTACTAGAATTACCTTACATAGAAAAGGAAAGAATTATTCTATAATAATATTTTTTTAAACTCCTTTATAGGGTTAATTAATCCAAATACTTGTAATTGAAGCTTTAATACCACTTTTTGGTAAAATGAAACTTCCAATAAACCACTAGATGTTACACCTATGAATCTTAAAAGGTATAAAAAAAGTACCTGAATGAACCATACCCAATTATACACTAGAACATAGAAGAAAAGTTATGTTTAAGTCATCATTAGATAATAAACACTTTTAAAATTAAACCTAGACAAATACTTTTGTAAGAAAAATGATTGAAAGAAACAAAGGTAAAATAACTGTATAAATATTTAAGTTGTTTGAATGTTATTAATAATATATGGGAGAATGCTACAATATCTTTTATTAAGAAAGGGTAATATTATTAAATAAATGAGTCAATCTCTATCATAATTGATTCAACCATATTACTTAAAGTAGATTATTGCTGGGGTAAATAGTAATGTTATCTTACTATCATCATGAATATCCTTCCCCCTCATCTATTATCTTTTTTGGAGTGTCTTTATTTAGTCAAAGACTTCCACCACCTCACCCACCCCCTATCAGGAATCATGCGTTCTTCTATAAACTATGTGAGTTTACTCTTCTATATATTCAATTTAATCTTAAATATCCATTTTATCACAAAAACCTCAAGGGGAATATTTCAAAAATGTTTTTATATATCAATATTACATATTCACATAATTACCTCTAGGAATTTTTTTGCACTTATACACACAACCTTCATTCTTTTTCTAGAGGTAAATTCTAATATCCTGTATCATAATTCCCTCATTTGTCATATTTTCATATGGTGTTCTAAATATTATAGATGTCAATCCACTATCTCCATCCGAGCATTGAAAGTTTTTCCTCTAAAATCTATCCTTCTATAAGATTTATTTTTTTCTTAGATAATGGTTTTAAAATTCATGAATCTAAATTTTAATTCCTATATAAAGTTAAAATAAATAGAACCATCCCAATTATTTAAATTTATGTGGTATGATGTCTCG
This sequence comes from Viscum album, assembly GCA_963277665.1. NCBI lineage: Eukaryota > Viridiplantae > Streptophyta > Magnoliopsida > Santalales > Viscaceae > Viscum > Viscum album. Next base: position 140,517,016 of record OY728131.1, read on the forward strand.
GTCTTATCATAAGAGGATGATGTTATTATGGTGGTATTGATCTCAAATGATTCCCCTTTTTATAGAAGTCACCTACTATGATTCCCTTCAAAACTACATGAGACTGGATTCCTATTTCACATGATACTTAGTTATACCCAAACCTCCTATCACATACCCTAGTACATGTTCCAATCCCTTTTTTCCTAGTATTCGAGTCACTTCATTGACTTATAGTGAGACAATATTCACTTAATATCACTCATAAAATGCCCTATTTAAACTTCACATATATACTAGTCAGATCTCCATAGATGTATCACACTCTAAAACTATGTGTGGATTGATTATAGTTTCAATAAATTCATAGTGATTATTATATCTCCCAATTTAGTCCCACACATAGGGTCCATTTTCAAACCACATTCCACACCCAATGATGAGAATTTTTTCAATTAACTCTAGGATTTCGTTATCCTTTTCTCCCTAGAAAACCATTATTTTTTTCAATACTCTTATACATGATCCAGATATATATATAGGATCCATCCTAAGTACTCTGTATATATTAATTCTTTTTCATGGGATATGTAGTGACATACAGATATCTTATCCCAGTCCAAATCACAAATCTCTTATTACTCTTATAAAGACCCCAACTCTAGTATCCAAGAGTTGGTGGTAACTTTTTTACATTAGAATAAGATATAAGAGATCATATCCCAAAAGTATTTAATAGTTTATTAGTCTTGGTAAAATAGATATATACTTGAATCACACATTACAATTGAAAACATGGGAAAAAATAATGAGGGTAAATATTCTGTTTCCTTGAATTAATTCATAGATTCCTTATTTAAATCATGGGAAAGGAAGAAAAATAATGGTGAGCTCAAATTATTAGTAATGTTTATGTTCAATGTAAGCTATCATAAATAAACAAGTAATAATCAATATAGAAATGTATATAAATAAAATATCATTCCATTTAATCAATAAAAAAATGCCTCCATTGATAATATCAATACAGTAATCTCATGGATAATAATAACTAAATTCTAAATAAATGAAATGATTAATGTTGTATGAGACAGTCTCAAATATCATGATATTTATACCACCAATACCTTTCACCAAGATAGTTTAATTGAAGATTAGGTATACACTAGAAACCCATTAAATATTATCTTACTGATTTATCTAATGAGACCTATCAATGCATCAAGGGGATATATAATTTCGGCCCCCATCCATCATTGTATGTCCAACAAATTCCCCATATATTGAATGATATATTTTATTTATGAATAATATTACTTATCAATAAATATTTTTATTGAGTAAAGAATATATAATATCAACAATTCCATGGTCAATCAAATAAATTGCAAAGTAAAATACCGTTTATATAAATGGTATATAGTTTAGTAAATAAGAATATCCATGATAAAGAATATGTATATTTAAGGTAAATTTAATGTCTAATGATCACAATAAAGTGAATGTTTCAAGGTAAAGTTAATGACTACAAAAATTAATCAAGAAATTGAATTTCAATACTTTCCCTGGTCAAATTGATCCTAAACCATCTAGAGAAAGAATAATGATGGTATCATTAAAACATACCCCCAATGGAGTATAATTAAAATAAAGGTTTTTCTTTTTTAATGAATATAAATTCCATAAAAATATCATTACAAACACTCTTGGTGAAAATACCATGTTCACTTTGAAAATATCTTTAAATATTTTTAAAATTTCAAAGTATTCTTAAAAAAGTTATTTGAAAATAACCTTCTAGAATTTTAATTTAAGAGTCAAATCAATGAGTGGACATGATGTCAGTAAATTTTCATTCATGTCATGTACATTAAAACAAAAAATTCTTTTTCATTTTTGTAAGGAAATTCAGAAACTACCTTGTTTGGAAAATGACATAAAAGATAAATTTTAAAAAAATAAAAGGAAAAATTAGGTGGAAATAAATTTTAAAAATCATTGGATAATAATAAAAACATTATTGAAAATATTTTTGTGAAACATAGACATGGAATAAAAAACATTTTCGACTGAGAATAGAAATAAAGTTGTCTTTTATTAAAAACATTTTCTAAATCATTTTAACTCCTAATGAGAGAAAAAATATGCTATTAATTTAAAACATCATTAATAACTAGAGGATAATAAAATGGTTTTTTTATTATATAATGTTCAAATAATTTTCTTTAATGGAAATTGAAGAATAAACAATTCCGAATAAAATTATATTGATGCATAAACCCCTGCCGCTTTGGTAACTTTTGAATAATAACCCCCATGAAAGAAATAAATTCTAATGAAACATTAAATACCATGAATATAAAGTGATTAATAATATAACATATCATAGGGGTAGTAGATACACCACATAAAAATAAATAGGTGCATAATACCAAATATATCTCAGTAGAGTGGAAATTGAGACAAAATAACTTACAAATATTATACCGTTGAAGTGGGAATTAATAAATGAATCGATTATGTGTATCAAATTTAAATACAAATAAAATTAGAGGAAATAAAACATAAAATAATTAAAATTCCTTACACACATAATCTTATAATATCAAATACAATGAAGAGTAATATAACCTAATGAAAAGAAATTGAGTTATGAAACAGTCACCACTTGGTAACTTTAAATTCAAATCCCCTTTGGTGAAATAATATGAATCAAAACTCAAAATACCAAAACTTTTGAAGGTTTTGTGATATAATATGTCAAAAATAAAACATATACACCATATAAAATAAATTAGGTGCGTGGAATTAAAATATGTCTTATTGAAATGAAATTGAGATGAAATCTCATACCACAAGTCTGAATCCTCATGTATGTTTTTTATATTACTGAATAATAAACATTTGTTAATTATTTAATTGATTAATAATTTTTAAGTTTATTACTCATTTTATTTTATTTATTACCATGTTATGTTTAACTACTTAATGAATTAAGTTTATGATGAATGTTTTTCATGATATTCAATTCATATGTCTAGAATGAATTCAGTAGTTTGATCATGGTAAAAGAGGTAATTGTTCCATAATATACATAATAATAATAATAAATAATTTTAATTTTAATTAATTAATTACACTATTTAAACAAACCATTAATTATGGTTATGAAATAATGAGTTATTATACATTCATGGAGATGGTAGGTCGTACGTATGCATGAGTAACATTTCTATTTTTCATCGATCATTATGGAAAGAAGGTAAGTATTATATAATCTTTATATAATAATAGTTATATCATAAATACCATATTATTTATATTAATATACTTATATATATCTTTCATGTGATATGTTCATGATAAACAAATCACACCACTTTGTGGAGGTGATAGTCCATACGTACGCTCAAACGACGTTATCGTTTTTTAGTGAATGAAAAGCTAAGAAAGTAACTAATATATTATATTTTTAGAGTGATAAAAATTTCCTTAGTATAATATATATATATATATGTTAAATATATCATTAAATCTATTCTTAATGAGAAGTTATGGAAAACAAATTTCAACAGTTCTTGAGGTAGTAGTCTATTGTACACATGAACGATAGTTTCATTTCCAATTTGATGGAAGAACAGATGGATATAGGGTATTACATTAACCTAAAAAAATATAATCATATGGGAGATAATTATTTTATCATATTATAATTGTTTATTAATATTTTAATATTATGTAAGAAGAAATAAAATGAAAATGATTCGTTAAGAACAACACCTCTTCTCAAGATAACCACTTTAGGTTTACACCAAAAGCCTTACTATGAGGGGATTATAATCAAACCAATGCCTCTAGAATGTGTACAAGGTATAAAGGAAGGTATTTTGGCTAGGATTGTATGAACCAAAATTATTTTTAAGTGTGGAGAGGATAGGTGGTTCTCTTTTATAAGAGAGAGGAGGGGCACTCATGAAATTTATTAAAGTATTAAATTAATATAAATTAATAATCATTTTAAAATGACTACAAATTGATAATTATATTGGAATATATGTGGTTTATTCGAAATAATCTAAACCAATAAATTTTTCTCATGTTTATATTAGGTTTCTACCTTTATCTTTTCGTTTCGACCCCTTTTAATCCTTTTTGAAAATTATCGTGATAATAATTTTTTTACACTTTAGGGAAAATGAAACATCATATAAAAATAAAAAAGACCCATAAATATACTATGGTTTATATTACCAACCATTATAAATTCACTTGGATGAATATAATATTTTTTATTAGTTTAAATCATTTAAAAAAACACTATTTATTATAAAATATAATTAATATAAATTTTGACACAATTCATTTAATTTTATTTTCATAACATCATGAAAAATATTGAATTGAAATATATAACTTTAAAATTTAAATAATAATTATATTTATATAAAAAAAATATGGACCACAATATTTTATTCAAATTGTATTACTTTTAATATCTTTAGAATCGTTTATTTTATTTTCCTTTTAACTAAAAATTTAATGCATCAGGATTGTGGTGGCATTAAAGGTAATTATTTCATAAATAAAAATTATAAATAAATTAACATGATAAATAAAAATTATTTATCCTTCATAATAATATTTATAGTTGAACATAACTCTATTTTATCTCTATGTGAATACATAAGATACTCTAAAAAGTAAGAGAGTTACATTTTGTCTTTTTCTTTACTTAAAATAATATAAAGGTCATAATTATGGACATATGGCTCCAAAATAGAAAATTTATTGAATTTAGATGATATTGGGTAGAAATATTTCCATTAAATAGATAATTATACAATTTTTCTTATCATTACAACCCTTATCTATTTGGTTTAACCCGCAGTAAAAATGTTTTACCCTTAACTGTGGTCGCATATTTTTATTGTTTTTATTTTTCATTATGACCAAAAATTAAGTTGACATAATTACGCAATATTAGTTATGTTAAATAAAAATATAGAATTTAGTTTACCTAATTTAATTTACTAAAGTGGAATAATTTAATTTAAAAATAAAACCGTAAAATGTGTCGGTAAACAAATTTTTTAGAAATGTATTTTTGAAGAATATGATAATCTTACATTAAATGAATAACTAGTGATAATAATTATATGGATTTAAATTAATATATTTATATATATAATATATAAATTTAATTTAAATTATTCCTTCTTTAAAATTTTTTTAATTAATTATAATGGAAATACATTATGCATATGAAAACAATTTTTAATTAAAATCAATATTTTTCAAAATTCATTAAAAATTAAAAAATTTCGTAAAAATATAAAAAATTCACCCTAAGATAATTTTAATAAGATGGATTAAATAATTAAGGTAATTTTATTAAATAAATTTCTAATAGTGGAAAATATTAATAATATTATTTTCTCACAAAGTGGTGTAAAAAAACATTTTTGATGAAAATGAATTTTTTAAAGAAAAAATTGATTTTACTAAAAATTAAGTGATTATTTATTAATAATTTATCTATAAATTTTTATTTATTAGTAACTTTATATATATTTCATAATTTTTTTAATCCTATTTATACCTTTTAATTCAAACATTAGGTTATAACAATCCTATTTAAAAAATTTATTTCACGACCCTTTAAGCTTGGTGTTGCATGTCATATACACTATTGAACATAAGGTTCTTATTTTAAAATATTATGGTGTAATATTCTCTCCAAATATTATAAAAAATTTACTCAAATTTTTAAATTATGCTTGGAAATCAAGGGTTTGATATTTGAAAATTCCTTTGTGAGAACCCACATCATTAAAGGGTTAATAAAACATCCTCCTAAAAGGAGGGGAAAGGAACTATGAAGGTCATATTAAATAACACATAACTAGGTTTTAGAGTAGGAAAACATTAGTGGTAATTAAAAATATAGCCATAGAAGAGAAAAATAATTCCCAAGGACTGATAGAGATGGATGGACAATATGGTTAAGTTAAATTTAATGACTATAAAGCTATAAATATTTGATAGTTGAAAAGACCCTTAATTTTTCAGATATGAAGGAAATAAGATAAATTTTTTCCAAGATTGTTTCACTATAGTTGAGTAATTACTTTCCCATCGACACTAATAGCATTAAGGAAATATAATTACATGATATATTTCAATTTTATAGGCATAATTTCATCCAATTGTTGTGATTCAATCAATTCCCACTTCATCTCTTACTCAAAGTAATCAATATCCAGTATGAGTTTTTTAATGCATGAAGAACTAAAATTAAAATTTAACAGATTGTAAATTCTATAAAAGAGTGAAAATTATTTCCATATGTCTCAAAATATTTACCAAAACTAAAATAGTTAAAATAAGTTATCAAATATAATACATTAATCTCTAAAACCTCAAAATTAACACCCAAAATTCAACTTAATCAATTCCAAAAGCATCCATTAGTCAAGGTATTTGAGTAAAAACAATTTTGTAATACTAAGTACATCATGTAGGCTAGTGGTAGGTGTTTCACCCTTATCACCCTTTGGTTGTGGGTTGAATCCCCACAGCCATTCCATATGCAATGTGTTGTAACCTAACATGTGAGTTGTACTTTTTAAAAAAATTATATTAATATAATTCCTGTAACATTCCCAAAAATATAATGAAAATCCTAAAAAAACATGAATCATCAAATCACTTTTTAACCACTAAGGTTTTCTATATGTCTTGTTTTTTTACAAAATTAATAATATTAATTTACTATTATTAACCTAACATCAATGATTATATTAACCCTAAATGTTATCAACAAACTTAAAATTATGTACACAAAATATAAAATAATTATTTCTCAAACAACCTTCTCACTAAAACTAAAGTTATACTTAAGGGTTAAATATAGCTCAAACATATATTAAATCTCAATAAATGTCTCCAAGGTACTTCCATCACATAATACCTCAGAAAGGGTATCTATAACTTTAAAATTATAATCAACCTTAGAATTATTAACCCATAATTGTGCCTAAAAATATTAAATTATCCTCATATGAATTATGAAATTAGTATCTTTTCTAATATATTTAATTTAAAATCCTTAATAATTATTTGTAATGAAAATTTAAATTATCCAAAGAATATTCCATGAGATTGTCAAACCAAGTGTACAACAAGGCCTGTTGTCAAACACTAGATGAGATCAAGTTAAATCCCAATGCTCCCTTTTTAGATTTATCACCCCTAAGCATAACTATTCTAGATACATATCCACTTGCAGTATCCATACAGAGATGTAATTTATTCAAAAAACCATATCATATATTCCTTACCAAAAAATTAGGATGTTATTCCATAATTTGAAATATCATAAAATTATATGATAGGGTTATGTTCCCTAATATATGTTTTCTTAAATCTAGTTCTTGATGTTTCAACCAAACATGCTCTAATACCAACAATAAAGGCCCCAATTCTAGTGACCCATATCTAGTTTTTAATTTCTTACATTGGCATAAGATACATGTTATCATATCCCAAAGTATTTAATAGTTTATTAGTCTTGGTAAACTACATACATACTTAAATATTGCATTATAATTTAAAACATGAAATACAAAATAGTAAGAGTAAATATTATACTTCCTTGAATTCATTTATATATTCATTCTTCATATCCTGGTGAAAGGAAACAAACTAATGGAGATCTAAAATTCTTAATTAGGGTAATTCATAATGAAATCTATAATGAGTAAATAAGGAATAATCAATATCGAAAGGTAGATAATTGAAAAAACATATATTTTAATCAATAAAGAAAGGAAACCATGGATAATATCAATGCAATGATATTAAGGATAATAATAACTAAATTAAAAATGAAGAAAATTCTTAATATTGTATGACATGATCTCAAACAATATGATATTTATACCATCAATACCATTCTCTAAGACAGTTTAATCGATAGGTAGGTATACACCAGAAACCAATATAATGATAGCTTAATGGTTTGTCTTATGAGACTTATAGATGAATAGAGGTTATATATAATTCTAGGCCCCATCTGTCATTTCATTTCCAATATATTCCTCGTATATAAAATGATTGATTTAATTCATAAAAAACATTCCTTATCAATAACTATATGTATTGGGTAAAGAATATAGAATATAAATAATTCTTCAATTAATTCAATAAATTTCTAAGTAAAAAATCATATTTATAAATGATATTTTGTTTAATAAATAATAATATCCATGATATATAATATTTATATTTAAGTTAAATATAATGATCATAAGAAATTTAATGTTTCAAAGGAAATTTAATGACTTCAAAAACTAATCAAGAAAGTGAATGTCAATAATTTCCCTAGTCAAACTAATCATAAACTGTCTTGATAAATAATAAGGATAGTATCATTAAATCATATCCCAAATATATTATAAGTAAAAAGGGTATTTTTCACTTTGGAGTAGAAATTTCATAAAAATATCTTTAAAAAATTCTTAAGGAAAATATTTTTTTTCTTTCAAAATATATTTTAAAAACTAAAAATTTCCAAAATATAAGGAAAAAAATTTTCTTTGAAAATAAACTTGTAAAATTTTAAAGGAAACTTCAATTTAATGAGTGGTCATGATGTAAATAAAGTTCCATTCATGCTGAGTATGTTAAAACAAATATTTCTTTTGTATTTTTATAAGAAATGTCCAAAAGTTTCTTATTAAGAAAAAAAAAAAAATATTCCATTGAATTTTTTTATAAAAATTAAAACATGGGTAGAAATGAATTTAAAAAATCATAATAAAATATTAAAAACATTATTTAAAACATTTTTTAGAAACATTTATATGGAAGAAAATGCATTTTTGACCGAAAAGAGAATTGAAGTTGGTTTTTCATAAAAATATTTTATTAATAATTTTAAGTACCAAAGAGAGGAAAATGGTACAATTACTTGAAAAATTCATGAATAAAAAAAGGATAAGAAAATTAAAAGTTTTTATTATAAAATTATTAAATAATTTCCTTTAATTTAAATTCAATCATAAACAATCGTGATTAAAATGATATTGAAGCATAAACCCTTACCGCTTTTGTAACTTTTAAATGATACCCCCATGAAAGAAATAACTTAAAATAAAATAGTAAATACCCTGAATATATATAGATTCATGATATAACATATCAAAGCAGTAGTAGATACACCTCATAAAAATAAATAGGTGCATAATACCAAACATATCTCAATAGAGTTGAAATTTAGACGGAATCTCTTACAAAGATTATACCGTTGAAGTGAGAATTAATAAATGGATATATTTTGTATTTCAAATTTAAATACAAATAAAAAGAGTTTAAAAAACAAAAAATAATAACAAAACACTATTCACTTAATATTTTAATATAAAATAGAATAAAGAAGTAATTTAACCAAATGAAAAGAAATTGAGTCATGAAACACTTTAAACTTGGTAACTTTCAAGTAAAATGAACTTAGATAACATAATATGAATTTAAAGATAAAATACATTGAATTATAATTTATTAATGGTATATCATGTAAAATGGTAATCACATACACCATATAAATGAAATTATGTTCATAATAATAAAATATACTTCAATGAAAGGAAATTGAGACGAAATCCCTTATCTCAGGTTTGAATCATCATATATATTTTTGATCATAATGAATAATAGATTTATATTAAATATTTAATAAATTAGGAACCATTTTCAAGTTAATTATTTATTCTATTTTATTTATCACAATTTAATATTTAATTACTTAATCAATTAAGTTCACATCAGATGTTTTGACGATATTCAGTTCATATGTCTAAAATGACTATGGCAGTTTGATCATGGTAAAAGTGGTAATTGTTCCATAATATAAATAATAATAATCATTAAATAATTATTATTTTAATTCATAAGTTATAATTTTTAAACCAACCATGAATCATGGTTATGAAAAATGAATAGCATTACAATCAGGAGATAGTAATTTATATGTACACATGAGTATTGTTTCCATTTTTCGTCGATCATTATGAAGAGAAGGTGAGTATTATTTTATATTTACATAATTATAATTATATAATATATTCCATATTATTTATTTTAATATATTTATAAATATCATCCATGTTATGTGGTTATTAGAAACAAATCGCATCGCTTAGTGGAGGCAGTAGTCCGCACATACGCACAAACGACGATATCATTTTTTAGTGAATAGAAAGGTAAGAAAGTAAATAATATATTATATTTTAATAATTATAAACATTTAATTAAAAATATATATATATTAAATCCATCATTACAACCATTTTTTAGAGTAGGTGATGGAAAACAAATTACATTGATTCGTGAAGCGGTATTCCACTATATAGACAAACTACGGTTTCATTTCTCATTTGATGGAAGAGGAGATGGATATATGTTATGAAATTTTCATAAATAATATATATATTTGGTATATAATTATTTTATTATATTATCATGGTTTAATAATATTTTAATGAAGTGGAAGAATAAATAAATTGAAAATGCTCAGTTAAGAATGATACCTCTTTTTCAAAATACCTCTTTAGGTTTACACCAAAAAACATCCTAATAGGGTTTCATAATCAAACCAAGGAATCTCGCATGTTGGTATAAAATTAATTAAGTTATTTGGGTAGGGTTATTTTGAACCAAAATTCTTTTGAAGTGTGTATTTTAGAAAAGAGGAGGTTCCCTTTTATAAGAGAGGGGAGGGACACTTGTAAATTCATAAAATATTAAATTAATTTAAATTAAATATCTAATTAAAATGTGTCCAAATTGATAATTTTCTAGGATAATATTAGGTTGACTTCAAATATTCTCATCCAATAAAATTTTTATAAATCTATATTTGTTTTTTACTCTTATCCTTTTATCCCGTTTTAGCCAATTTTTTAGAATTACCACTATAATAATGTTTTTACCATTGATGGGTGAATAAACCTCCTATAAAATGTCAAATGGACCATAAATGAACCATTTTTTTATATTATAAACCATTTTAAATTAACATGGATTAAAATCAAATGTTTATGAGTTTTAAATTATTTTATAAAACATTATTTATTAAAAATATCATTATTGACAATTTTGACGCTATTCAATTAATATGGTTTTAAAAACATCAAGACAAATATTGAATTAAAATATATGCATTTAAAATTTCCCTAATATGTTTTATTTATATAATTTTTAAACTATTATAAGTTATTCAAATTATATTACTTTTAATATTTTTAGTATTGTTTATTTTATTTCCCTTTTAATTAAATAATTATTGTGTTGGCATTGCGTAAGCATTTACGATAATTATTTTATTACTAAAAATTAGAAATAAATTACCATGATAAATAAAAATTATTTATACTTAAAATGAATATTTATAACCGAATATTCCTCCTTTTAATCTCTATGTGAATACATAAAATATTTTAAAAAGTAAGAGAGTAACATTTTTTCCCTTTATTTACTTAAATTATTATAAAGATCATAATCATGTCTATATGGATACAAAATGGGAAATATCTAAAAATTAAATGATATAGGGTCTATATAAGGTCATAAAATATAATTTATACAAGTATTTAGGTTATTATAGCCCATATCTCTTAAGTTTCACCCTTAGTAAATTTGTTTTAAACTTAAACACGATAACAATTTTTTATTATTTCTACTATTCATTATGAAAAAAATTATGTTTAGCTTATTACCCAATATTAATTATTATGATTCAAGATATTTAATATAATTTATCAAATTCAATTCACATAATTTATGGAATTTAATTTAAAACTAAACCCAAAAAACATGTCGAAAAATAGTTTTTTAAGAAATACATATTTAAGAATAAGATGATCTTACATTAAATATATAACTAGTGATCATCATTGTGTGGATTTAAATTAATATAGTTAGATTTATAATCTATATATTTAATTTAAATTATTACTACTTATCCATTATTTTAATTAATTTAAATGTTAATACATTATGCGTTTAGAAATAGTCTTTAATGAAATGTAGTACTTTTCACTATTCATTGAAAAATAAAACTTTTTATAAAAATACTAAAAAAACACCTTAAGATAATTTTCATATGATGGATTCAAAAAATAAGTTCATTTTATAATATAATTTTTCTAAAATATTCAAAAATTAATTATACTATTTTCTCACAAAGAGAAATAAGAATCAATTATAATGAAAACATATTTTTTTAAGAATAAATTAACTTTAATAAAAATTGAGTGATTATTTACTAAGAATTTATCAATAAATTATTATTTATTAGTAAATTTATATATATTTCATAATTTGGTTAATCCTATTTATACTCTCTAATTCAACTGTTAGGTTATAATGGTCTTATTTAGATAATATATTTTGCAGATCGTTTATGCTTAGTGTTGCATAATGTATACACTATCGAACATAATGGTCTTATTTTAAGATCTCATGGTGATACAAAAATCATATTATTCTGGTCTTTAGTTCCCATAAATTATGTTAAATTTACCTAATTAACACAAATATGATGTTATTATTCATAGAGGTGGTCCAAGTTCTATGACCTTAAACTACAAACCACTCATTTAGTCCAGGATATATAAACATAATTAATAGAACCTCATTATTCTAAGTTATAAAAAACTAAATTAAATCCTCATTTGTTCCAATCATCATTACCATATAATATCTCCATTCATCATTGACGTTTCCTATATTATAATTGGGATTTCAATTCCCACCATGTTCATCTTGGCCTTATTACTGTATAGTCTTACTCATCCTCTGGTCAAAGCTCAATGAATTTAAATCTAATAAATTTATATCCCATGTTCTATAACCTTAAACAAGTAAAAACCCTCATAAAGTTTGAATCCTATGACCTTAATCTATAATCAACCCATGTCACGAACCAACCTGGTTCGACCCTGAACCGGTCACCTGAGCCGATACACAGCAAGGCTCGAGAGGCATTCTCAATCCTCTCATGCTAGGGACAAGTGCCAGGGCACCAACATAGTACAATGGAAATGATTTCACCCAATGAAAATAAACTAAGTAGAAGAAACAAAATAGAATGTCACAAAGTAAATAAATGACACTAAAAAGAAAGAACAACCAACAACAATGCATTAACCTGACTACATAAAAAACTCCTCATGACCCTGAGGGTCGCTCACCAAACCACAACTAACTCTCTACCACGATTAACAAGCTCGAGTCAAACCAACGACAGAAACTAAAAACAAGAAAACAATATAGGCATGTGTATTAAAACTGAGTGTGTGTGCCCAAAAATATATTCCCAAACCACTACCTTTAAATAAATAATTTACTAATTCTAGATTTGAACTAAGTTAGATAAAATATGGGTTTCCACATACACTTACACATCCAAAACAAGTAACAGTTCATTGCACTTTTTAATTTAATACAAGTTTAATGTTTGAAGGGAAAAGGTGCATTACATTTAAAAAAACATTTTCGTAAACAATTTAGAAATCAAAATTTTAGTTGTTAAACAAGATAAAAATCACAGCCAACACTCAACACAGAATAAGAGTAATGGGAGATTAGAAAACGAGGACCAACAACTGAAATTTTCCTCTTAATTGTCCGTCACATACAAATAAACACTAAATAAAACATGGGTCGAACCTAGGAGCTCGTGAAAAATCGAGAACTTACTATACATGTGACTCATCCAAAAGCCATGCCCTACTCAATGACGTTATAACATTCTAACGCCCGGTGTTTCCCTTCATGGCCTAACTGAGGGGCCCAATCCCCTAGCAGAGAAAAGTCTGTACTAAGGGCCACTAGCCAGTGTGTAATCTAAACTAGTGCACCAATCATTCTCAGAAGAGTCACTTACTATACCAGGTTCTCAAGTCAACATGTGTAATAAAAATAGTTGAGTCAACAATGTTAGTCATGTAACTAGTCACTATGAAAAAATATCACACACAAGAACTCACACAATCGATGTACACAAAGAGATCACCACTGAGTTACCGCAAAGAAGGTTTTCTCAAAATAGTTTATTTTATCAGAGTGCCAAATGGTCCTGATAAAAATTTTAAATGAAACACCATTTCTCAAGAAAAACAAAACCATTTACTCACATGTTAGAAGAAAGAATTTACCAACAAACCATAATCACACTTGAAAATCCGTGAATTATGTTCAAAGTCCAAATGGGCATTCTTTCACTATTGTGTGCTAGTTCATCAAGAAAATAATTCAAATTTAGTGTATAAAATAAACAACTTCATTTAAAACAAAAAATTATTCCAAAATTAATTATCTAATACTATTTATCATTTACTGAAATCAATGAAATATCAAGTAATTAATAAATTCTAAATTTAATAGCGAGTGCAGTGGGGGGACCTACCTCGACTCGTTGCCCAAACACAATGATGTGACACGCCTCGTGCAAGCATACAAGAAAGCACAAGTTGATGACCACAATATTGTGGGGTTACCTCAGAAACACACTACAACAAATACAAAATAACTAAAATTACCCAAACAAAGACTTAAAACAATCCAAACAAACAAAAAATCTAAAAGAACCACCTCAACATGTTTTCAAAACACAACTCACACCATTCACTCTAATTAAAAAACCACTTTAAAATTTATAAAACAATTTTCAAAAGGTATCTCATAGATTTACAAACCCAAAAACCCCTTTAGAAACTCTTTTATGATCAACCATAGATCCCCAACATACTCGAACATAAAATACACGACTTTCATAATTGAATAAACTAATTTCACAACCTAATAAAAACATATCACACGTCCAAAATCCATTTTGAAACCATATAGATGTCGCTTTAGAAACCGTAACCCAAAGGTCCACTCGAGAAAGTTTAATTACCAAGTTCAACATCACGTTTATACTTCTAAACCAAAACATGTTTTATGAAAAATAATTACCAATTTCTTGCAAAACCAACCAGTGGTTTTTTAAAAAAAGAGTGTTCACTATTTATCAATTTATGCGAAATGATCAGAGAAACGTAACCAAAACACCGCATATCATAATGATTCACTATAACAAATATACCAAATCACTAAATAATAATTAACGGTATTTAGAAAGAAAGAACTCAGTGAAATATTAAATTTAAAGGTGATGTGAAAAGGGTTAATACCTCAACTCCAATGGGGAATAAAAACGCACACCCGAAACCGGTGTGTGATCTCACTCGCACCTCAACTGCATACTCTGGAACTTAATTAAACCCTACGCAACAAGATTGAACCCTAACACATAGGGTTTTATCAAAAAACTAACTCTCCTCAAGGAACACACAACCAAGAACCCCTTACTGAAAGGGTAGGTCGTCTCTATAGGGAGAGGACTCCGTCAAGGGGAAAAATCAGAAAGGGGGTGACATCGGTGAGGGGCATCTCACCAAAGGCCATTGGTCGGGGTGGTGTGTGCTGAACAAGGGACGTTGGGGGGTTTCGGGTTGGCCAATGGTGGTCTCAGACTGGTTCAGGGGTTGTCGGCATGGGGTCTCATGCCACACGGAGGCACCGAAAGGGGTGATTGTCGGTTGGAAGGGCGGCGCCGGTAGTGGTGATTGTCGGAGAAGGGAGGAAGGTCTTGGGTTAGGTGTGGCATGTTGGAGGTTGTGGGTAAGAGGTGGAAGCAAGGAGGGTGGCTTCTGGAAGTTGGCGGCTGGAGGTGGAGCGGCGACCACATAGAAGGTCGAGTCGGCCAAGTTGGAGGTCTCTCTAACTAGTGCAGGGGAAGGTTGTGACTGGGTGCTAGAGACAGAGTAGGGAAGGGGACTTGAGGTCACTGTGTTGCTGCTAGACAAATGAAGCTGGGTGTCACGGTTAGTGCAGGAGGCCGGTGCGGAGAGGGAGAATGTGTTGGGCGGCTGGACAGCACGTAGCCGGTGCGTGCGAGGTGGATAGAGTGCATGCGGCAGGATTCAGAGAGGGAGGTCGGGTTTGGGGCAATGTTTGCTGGGAAGGCGATGTTGTAAGGGATGTCGGTGGGTGTGAGGTAGGAGGTGGAGAGGGATACTGCTGCATAAGAGAAGAGAACTTCAGGAAAGTGGAGGGTGTGGCGGCATGCAGAGAGTGGGGGAGCCGCCTAAATTAGGATTAGGGTAAAAAAAAGAAATAAAAATAAAATAAAACAAATGAATAAAACAAAGTAAAACATTCATTCATAATAATAAAACAAAATATACATAAAAATAAAAAGAAGAAAAGAATAACAATAATAATAATAACATTAATAACAAAAATAATAATAACAATACGCTTAATAATAAAAAAACCATCTTTAATAATGATAATAATAATATTTTTAATAATTATAGAAAGAAACAAGATCAAAATTAATGATAATAATATTATTATTATCATATACAACACTAAAATTATTATGATAATCTTTAATTACTTCGTTTCATTTTAAATGTCGGGAAACTACGTGGTTAACCCTCGTGACTGATAATAGTTTTAAATGGTGAATGTAATGACAGTTATTTCATTTATAATAAAAATAATATCATCAAAAATTTTAATAATTATATTATTATTAATAGAACTTTTAATAATAAAAATAATATTTATCATTTAATTTTAATTAAAAAAGTTATAAAATTATTAACAATAAAATTTTTACCCATTTTAATTTTTCCGAAAGCTAGAGAATCATGCAGATTCTTGGGAGATGCCACGTAGGGTTTTCAAAATGTGCTCTGCCGATGTCAACTCAAAAACATGCATTTTTTTACAATACTCAAAAATCTCTTTGGAGATTTAACCTGAACCTCTATAAAAAAAATTAAAATTGAAATAAAATAATAAAATAAAATATTAGATGGGATGGGGTGTGACCATTCTCCCCACCATAACGCTTTTCACCCATGGAAAGACATAATAAGATCAAGACCCAAAGATAAAACTACTTATGTGTCACCCCCACCAAAAGATTAAGTGCCTCCAGTTGATCGATCCAAACCAACACCAAAAACCCATGATATGAAACTTATCTTTAAAACACGATCACCAAACAGAACCCAAACCATCAATTTTAACAAAGGAACGAAAGAACTTAAATCACCTATGAGACTTATCCCTATAATATTAGTCCAACAGAACCGTTTGGAGTACTCTAATCCCAATGTTTACCTAATAGAAAGAACTAAAGATTAAGTGGTTCTACATGAGACTACTTTCTACCAAATGATACTCAAATCGAAACTCTGATACTAACATAGGGAGGCCTGAACGGACTCCCCACCATAATGATTAGGATAACAAAATTACTTTCATTGCAACTCTATGATACTCACTATGGGTCTCCCCACCATAAGAGCTAACGAGATTAATCAAACTCGAAAACTTTCTGCACGGACCAAAAACCCCCACCTTGAGGGGGAAGAAGGGAAGCGACGGACTGATAGATCATCAAAACTATTACTATCACTATTTTAACAATTTCTCACCCTAAAAAGAACACAAACCATGCCACACTGAATAAAAATATTAAACCATGGACCTTTTTCACTGTTGGGGTTCTCCAAACTACATACCAGCTTCACTCTAGAACCTATGGCTGGAGCACCAAAGATTGAAGAATCTCCTACCTCGCAGTTGGGCTTCATGATTTTCCCAAACATAACATATGAACTAGAATTCCACCAAACACACTTCCAATAAATCAAAAGTTTCAAAGAGGTTCAATAATAACCATTCTTACAACTGAAGGAAAAGAAACAACACAAAAAGCTATAAGAGATGGCCACTGCATCTAGAGGACATAACAAAGATAAAACCCCAAACTAATCCAAAATGGCATGCTACTCCTGCTAATGGGATGAGGTGACCTTTGACGAGCCAGGTTTGGCATCAGTGTGCTTCTTAGAAATACCTCGGCAGAATCGCTTTAAGTGACCCAGCCGTCCACAGGTGTGGAAGGGTCTCAAAACACTCAGGCACATCAGCCTCTTGTGTCCCTACTTACCACACTGGTGAAAGATCAAGGCATTACATTGTGAGGTAGATAAATGAAGGTCTGAAGGCCTCTTTATTCCTTTCTCAATTAAACCAGCATCAAGTCCCTTCTCATTCTTCTTATCTCTATATTCTGCACTGCTTCCCAAGTCCGGAGGAGGATTCTCCCACTCAATTCCTCCTGCTAACTCACCTTCGGCGAGTAAAGCTTGTCTTGAAACATTCGAGAAGGTGGTTAGGTTTAGCTCTGCCACCTTTGACTATAGTTCAGGTTGGACTCCAGAATAAAATTACTGAGCCTTCCCAGAATCATTTGCAACAAACCATTGGTCATACAAAACTAGGTCTATGAAATCTCAATAGGATTCTAGTACCAATTCAATGCCCTATTGACGAAAACAGAACTTCATCCTCTTACTCAGCTTCGTCAACTCAGAGAAATATTATTGGATAAACGAATACTTGAATAACTCCCATGTGAGATATTATTGATTCTTGCTTCAAGACAAGGACTTCCACTACTTCCAGGTTGGACCTTCAAGCATAAACGTAGCCAACTTCACCTTCAATGACTCAGGAAACCCAATGAAACTGATGTTCCTCTAAATCTTCTACAACCACTCCCCCCACAAGTGGATCTTTTTGACCAAAAAATAGGGGAGGGTTCAACTTCTAGAACTTGAGGACATAGTCAATAGGTTGATCAACTGAAGTATTTTATAAGGATGCACCACCCAAAGTTGCACCTTGGGCATCCGTCAAACCTTCATGGGGGTGAACACTAAGGAACAAGGAAATAAAGAGTTTAATAAAAACATGGTCATTTCCATTTTAAATTTAACTCTTCACAATCTCCAAAATAAAACATTACAAATATTTTTTAGAATTAAAGAAGACCCAAACAATTCCCCAGGGAAAACTAGTGTCAATGGGTGACTTAGTCATATGGTTAGCGGCCATATGCCAGTCACGTCGCCATCACAATGAGTACTCTATGGTAATTTCCCAAACTCCACATGGATTTCCAGACCATGCGAGCTCACAAGGGTCACTTTCCCAACTCCCATTTTATTTCCCAATACCAAAAAAACAATAAGAATCAAAGGACATCGAAAAACCCAAACATCTCATGGTAACCTGAGGTTTGTAACACGCAAGGGTTCAGGATTTCCTTCTCGTATGTATGCCTTGAGTCCCGAAAATTATACTCCTTCAACCATGACAACCCCAAATAATGATGATCTCTATAAAAAACAAGGTCTTCCCAATATCTAACCTGCTCTGATACCATTGTTTCATGAACTAACCCAGTTCAAGCTTAAACAGGTCACCCAAGCCGATATGCAGCAAGGCCCAAGAGATGTTCCCAATCCTCCTGGGCTAGCAACAAGTGTCAAGGCATCAACAAAGTACAATGGGAATGATTTTTTTCCAATTTAAATAAACTAAGTAGTAGAAAAAAAATAGAACACCGCAAAGTAAATAAATTACACTAAAAAAGAAATAACGACCAACAATAATGCACTAACCTGACCACGTCCAAAACTCCTCATGACCATGAGGGTCACTCACCAAACCATAACCAACTATTGTCCATGGTGATCAAGCTCGAGTCAAAACTATGACAGAAACTAAAAACAAAAATAACACTAGAGGAATGAGTATTAAAACTCAGTAGGCATGCCCAACACTCTATTCCCAAAGCACTACCTATAAATAAAGAATTTATGAATTCCAGTTTTGAACTAAATTATATAAAATATTGGTTTCCACATGAACTTACATTCCAAAACAAGTAACATCCCATTTCTCTTTTAAATTTAAAAAAAAGATTAATGTTTGAGGGGAAAAGGTTCATTACATTTGAAAAAACATTTTCATGAACAATTTAGAAATCCAAATTTCAGTTGTTAGACAAAAGAAAAAAATACACCCGACACTCAACACAGAATAAGGGAAATTGAAGAGCAGCAAACGAGGACCAACAACTAAACTAAGCCTCTCAATCATCTTTCACATAAAAATAAATACTAAATAAAACATGGGTCGAACCTAGGACCTCATGAAAAATCCATAATGTACAATACATGTGACTCAACATGAAGTCATTCCCTACTCAATTACTTCGTAATGCACTAATGCTAGGTGTTTCCTTAGAGGGCCTAACTAAGGTTCCCAATCCCCTCGAAGATCAAATTCTGTACTAAGGGCCACTAGCCATTGCGTATTCTACACTAGTACAACAATCATTCTAAAAAAAATTCACTTACTATGACAGGTTCCCATGTCAACACATGTAATAAAAATGGGTGAGTCAATAATTTCAATCAAGCAACTAGTCTCGATGCACTAACATCACACACAACAAATCACACAATCGATGTACACAACGAGATCACCCCTGAGTTACCCCAAATAAATTTTTCTAAAAATAGTTTATTTTATCAGAGTGCCAAACAGGCTTGATGAAACTTTTAAAAGAAACACCATTTCTCAAGAAAAACCAAACCATTTGCTCATTCTTCAGAAGAAGGAATTTACCAACAAACCAGAACCAGGCTTAAAAATCTGTGAATTATTTTTAAAGTCCAAATGGGAATTATTTCACTATTGTGCATCATTTCATTAAGAAATCAATTCAAATGTTGTGTATAAAATAAAGATCTTCATTTACAACAAACAATTATTCCAAAATTAATTATCTAATATTATTTCCCATTTATTGAAATCAATGAAATATCAAGAAATTAATAAATTCTAAATTTAAATGCGAGTGCAGTGGGGGGACCTATCTCTACTTGCTGTCCAAGCACAATGAAGAAACACGCCTCATGCAGGCGTACTAGTAAGCCCAAGCTGATGGCCGCAATATCACGGGGTTACCTCGCAAACGCACTACCACAAACGCACAATAACTAAAATTACAGAAACATAGAATTAAGCAATCCAAACAAACAAACAACACAAAAGAACTGCCTCAACATGTTTTCAAAACACAACTCGCACCATCCACACTATTTAATAAACCAGTTCAAAATTTATAAAACAATTTTCAAAAGGTGTCTCATAGCTTTTCCAACCCAAAAACCCCTTCAAAACCTCTTTTATGATCAACCACAGATCCCCAATAGACCCGAACATAAAACACACGACTTGCACTATCGAATAAACTAATTGCACAACCTAATAAAAATACATCACCTGTTAAAAATACATTTTGAAACCATACACACATCGCTTTAGAAAATGTAACCCAAAGGTCCACTCAAGGAAGTTCAATTACCAAGTTCAGCATCACATTTATACTTCTAAACCAAAACATGTTTTATGAAAAATAATTACCAATTACTTGAAAAACCAACCAATGATTTTTTAAATAAAAAGAGTGTGCACTATTTATCATTTTAAACAAAATGATCAAAGAAACATAACCAAAACACCATATATCAAAATGATTTACTATAAAAAATATACCAAATAACTAAATAATAACTAAGTTTAGTGAGAAATAAATAAATCAGTGAAATATTAAATTTAAAGGTGACATGTAAAGGGTTTATACCTCAACTCCAATGTGGAATGAAAACACCCAACTGATATCGGTGTGTGATCTCACTCACACCTCAACAGCATTCTCTAGAACGTAATTAAACCCTATGCAACAATATTGAACCCCAACACATAGGGTTTTAGCAAAAAAAATAACTCTCCTCAAGGAACACACATCCAAGAACTCCTTACTAAAAGGGTAGGGTGTCTCTAGAGGTAGAGGATGTCGTCAAGGGGGCAATGCCTATGAGGGGGTGACATCGGCGAGGGGCAGCTCGACGGAGGCTGTAGGTCGGGGGCAGTGTGTTCTGAAAAAGGGATGTTAGGGGGTTGCAGGTTGGCTAAAGGTGGTCTCGGACTGGTTGGAGGGTTTCCTAAAGGGGGTCTCGCGCCGCACGGAGGCTGCAAAAGGGGCGATCGTCGGTTGGAAGGTAGCACCAGTAGTGGTGATTGCTGGAGAAGGGAGGTCGATCGTGGGTTGGGTGTGGCGTTTGGAGGTCATGGGTAGGTGTCGGAGGCATGGAGGGTGGATGATGGTGGTCGGTGGCTCGAGGAGTGGTGGTTGGACGGGACGCCGAGTCGGCCAAGCTGGAGGTCGCTTCAACTGGTGTAGGAGAAGGCCACGACTGGGTGCTAGAGAGGGAGTGGGAATGGGGGCATCAAGGTCAATGCACTATTGTTAGTTGGACGAATCATGGTGTTGCGGTTAGTGCGGGAGGCTGGAACAGAGAGGGAGAAGGATTTGGGCAGCTAGACAGCACGCGGCCAGTGGGTGCGAAGTGGATGGAGTGCGTGTGGCAGAATGCAGAGAGGGAGGTCGGGTCTGGGGCGATACCGGCTGGGAAGGCGACACAGCAAGGGATGTCGATGGGTGCGAGGTAGAAGGCAAAGAGGGATACTAGTGTGCCAGAGAAGATAACATTGGGGGTGGGAGGGGTTGGAGGCATGTGGAGAGAGGGGGAGCCTCCTGAATTAGGGTCAGTGTAAAAAAAGAAATAACTATAAAACAAAAAAATGAATAAAACAAAGTAAAACATTCATCCATAATAATAAAAAAATACACATAAAGATAATAAGAAGAAAAGAATAATAATAATAATAATACCATTAATAAGAAAATAAATAAAATAATACACATAATAATAATAAAAGTCTCTTAAATAATGATAATAAAAATAATAATATTTTAATAATTACAAAACAAAACAAGAAAAAAAATTAATAATAATATTATTATTATCATATGCAACACTAATAATATTATTATCATCATTAATTGCTTCGCTTCATTTTAAATGTTGGGAAACTACGTTGTTAACCCTCAAGAGTGATAATAGTTTTAAATAGTGAAAATAATGACAGTTATTTCATTTTTTTTAAATAATATCAGGAACATTTTTAATAATGATATTAATATTAATAGAACTTTTAATAATAACAATAAAATTTATCATTTAATTTTAATTAAAAAAATATGAAATTATTAATAATAAATTTCTTACCCCTTTTAATCTTTCCTAAAGTAGACAGATTTTCTAGAAGCCTAGGCGGAGCTGTGTGGGGTCTTCAAAACATTCTCCACCCATGCGCCCAGTGATGTCAACTCAAAAACGCACATTTTTTTACAAAACTCAAAAATCTATTTCAAGATTTAACATGAACCTCAGAAAAAAAAATTAAAATCCAAATAAAATAATAAAATAAAATAATAGATAAGTCATGGTGTGACAGCCCATATAATAAATTTAGTATGACCATAAACTCTAACCCCATATATTATATGGTATATGACCTTAAAATCCAACCCCATTTAGTCTAATCTGTTTGAATTTGAACTAGTAACCCCTAATTTATTCTAGATTATATGACCTTAAATAGCAAAAAATTACAATATGATTTCCATTAAATTAAACTAAAAAAACCCAACTATGGTTGTAGTTCTATGCCCTTAGACTAGAAACCATCCATATGTGTTAATCTATACGAACATAAAATCCATCCCTATATGGTTCAAGTTGTATAACCTAAAAATTCATCCCAATTTAGTTCAAGTTGTATTACCATAAATTGTAACCACATTTGATCTATGATGTATGATTTTAAGCTATAATCAACCCATTTATTCCAAGATATATAACCTTAAACTCTGACCCCATTTATTTTGAGCTATATGAACTTAAACAAGTATACACCTATTTGGTCCAAGCTATGTGAACTTAAACTATACAACTGTTAATATAAAATTTTCCCCTTATTTAGAGCATGATCATACTACATCCTCATGTCTTTAATGAGGATGTTATTTTATCTAGATAAAAATCAAATTTTCTTGTATACCCTCTATTTTTTTTGTATTACCTCTCGATATACCCAATGTACGGTGATGTAACCCTAAAGTGTTGGAACTCATCATGAGTATCTCCCTCTATCCTATGAACATAATTTATTCCACATAAATTTTAATCTTAATTATCTTTTCATTTAAAAATGGTCTCCCTTTGGCTTATGGTTAAGGCACAAGTACCCCATTCTCATCCAGAAAATATCAGTCGAGGTCACACGTCTCAGAGGACTCACCCTTGGTAATAACGTGATGGAAGCCATAATTGGGATAGTTTCCCAGCAATTATCCTCCACTTGTTTTCCCTATTATCAAAGGTATATTAGTGGAACCCACCATTTAAAGATTTACCCAATTGTTATCCTTAAATTACATGTCACATCACCCTTCAATCAAACTCTTATAGTCATAATTTACCATTTTTCTACTTCCACTTGCTCAAGTGGAATTCAAACACCCTTAGTGTTATGCCTCATGCATCTATACACATTTTTAGGGTGAATTGATATTTTTTTTGGCACCATACCTAGTTCCCCATATTTAAAAGTTCCCTCATAGTGGTTGATCTGATATTCCAACCCCAACTCACCCACCCTTGTTTTATAATATCATGTAATACAAATGATCTTCTATTTAATCTTGTTTCACAGACCAATCATGACTTATGTAGGATTAGAAGTATTAGTTGATTATTTCATTAAATTATTAACATTAAATGATATTCAAAAATAGAGAGGTTAAACAAGTAAGATTTTATTACTTTGGAAAAATAAATGATGGTCATCCATAAACTGGAGCCTCTCATTCGATATATAGTTTTCTATGGTAGAACCTAAGTAATTGATTTCTTAATCTCAAATAACCTCTAAAGAGAGTATTCAAATACCTCCCATAGCCTTACTATCTCCTCTATTTCGGCCTCTATCTAAGGATGCATCTAGATGACTTTTACTTCGAGATAATATTTCTAAACTTTTTACTCTTCCAATTGGGTTATCATATAGGCTTGCTCGGCCTTAACAACTATAACCTAAGTCCTCAAGTGGGTGATGATCTATACTCTCACCAGAGTGAGGACCTTGAGTCGATTCTCCTCCACCTCCTACCAATAAATCTTAGGTTGAATTTCTCATAGAAACTCAAAAATGTAAGACTCAAACTTAGACATTAAAAAGTTGTTTACCATGCCTCTATCCACCATGACCAACTAAGATGACATGGATCATAGCATGAAGAGTGAAATAGTCAAACCTCATATCCCCCAGTCCAGTATCTAGTATAGCAGAGTTTCAATATTTCTACCCATATTACCAAATGGGGTTTGGGTGATGAGGCCTGAAATGTTCATCCATTCCCTTCATTGGATCACCTCATTATCACCAGTCACATATGACTCTGAGTTATCTTTTTCTTCCGTGGAGGATTCTTACATCAAGAATTTCTCAAATAGTAGAGAAGAATGATCAATTTTTGGCCTTTTCTAGCTTGGTTCTAATTTAGTGGAAGAAATACTTGACTTAATATATAATATCCTAAACTTATATATATATATTTATATATTTAATTTTTCTTCTGAATAAATATCGTTCATCATATAATATACTTAAAACATATACAAGACATAATTTTGTTTTTCATTAATTAGTAACCTTACATTTAAAAAATAATTATAGTTATGAAAATTAAAACTAGTGCATTGCAAAAATAAACACACAAAAAATAAAACAATTACAACTAGAAAATATGGATCACATTAATCTCCTAGAATAATCACACTCATGAGCATCATTATAAAAAGGAGGCAGAACACTAGTAATCCAATCAAAATTTTAGAGATAAAAAAATTAAAATCTTTAGAGGAATTGAGGTGAATTTTTAGTAAACAAATAAAGAGGTAGTTTTAGTAGAAAATATATCCATTGTAATTGTAGTGTGACCATTGAAATAGTAACTTCACAATTAGAAATAATAGCATGACTGTTAGGAATAATAACATGGCCATTAGAAAAATAAGTTGACATCAAAATAATAGAATTTAATATAAATAATATATCATTAGTAATTTAATAAAATTGAATTTTTTTTAATTCTATATAATAAATACTAATATTATAAACTCAATGAATTTATAAGCACTTTTTTTAATAAATTTTATTTTAATATATATCGTAAAAATCATAATTTTTATGTTAAAAAAGAAAATTAATTATGTATGAAATTTATTTTGATAAAATGAAATTTATTTTTGAAATCATCATTTTGATTTTTTTTAAGGGTGATTTTTTTATAATTTTCTAAAATAATTCAATTTTTAAGTGAATAGTAAAAATATTGATTTCCATAACTTATATATTTTAAATAAAATAATTCGTGATGTAATAATGATATAGTAAATTATATAATTTGGGGATTAACCAAGATTTTTTTTATAAGTTAAATAATATGCTAAATTCAAATTCTAAACCTAGGAATTTTTTTTAAAGTCTAATGTCTAATGTATTCTATTAAAAAACAATTTTTCATTTTTTTCAACTTTCTTTTTTAATAAACTAATGAATTTGGGTTCATAAAGATTTAAAAGTCATAAAATTGTTTTTATTTTAATAAAATATTACTAAAATTTCAGGAATATCATTATTACAATGTTTACCATTGAAATTATATTTTACTCAATATTTTATCCTAGAAACACCACTCTCCTCATGTATAAATACCTCCTCCCCTCCCCTTGGAAAACAACTACTCCCTCACTTAAAAAATCCAAAACTCTACAAATATTCCCACTTTTAATCCCCTTATAAAAATTGTTAGTGTTCTGGAGTAACTTGACTCCAATCGTTCAAGGATTTTAGTTTCATAGAAAAGAATCCAGATCGAGAATAGGGTAAGATTTCATCAACTTTTCTTCTAATTTTCCTCTTATCTTCCTCTTTTAAAATATCATTTAAAACTGAAATATTATAAGATTAATTTATTAATATGTTAAAATTATATTAATGATGTTAACTAACTTTAATTATTATATTTATGAAAAATTTATTTCATATTTATCTTCCTCCACTTTTTACAAGGTCTCATCAACAATCAGTTAACCACCTAGGAGGACATTTCCTACTCTCTACTTATTAACACCATCATTTTTGGATTGTATGAGTTATATATAATATATAATTATGTAATTATATTTATTTTAAGATTATGAAATTAATTATAATTATGTATAAATTACATTTAACAAAAATATTGAATTTGAAATAAGATGTGATAATTTAATGAAAACATGACATTAAAATAATTTTCATTTAGCAAAGAGTATTATAAAATATAATCCAAAAATTATAATGGACGAATAGTGAAATAAATGAATATAATTCACTTATGGTTTCTTGTGTTAACTAACA
Source organism: Viscum album (assembly GCA_963277665.1). Lineage (NCBI taxonomy): Eukaryota > Viridiplantae > Streptophyta > Magnoliopsida > Santalales > Viscaceae > Viscum > Viscum album. The sequence goes on from OY728131.1 coordinate 140,544,355, forward strand.
TAATTTTATTATACAGGAGGTGTAGATGAGACGAAACATAATGAGATTTAAGGTAAGGGGATTCTTGAACCCAACACTTTCTTTTTGGGTTATCTCATCTTTCAAATTAATTTCAGTATAGATTTTCCTAAAATTTCAATAAAATTTATTTTCACTATTATTTCCCTTTTATTTCTATGGATATATATGTTTTAACCATGTTAAAATGATTTCTAAGGCAATTTCAAAGTTTTTTTAAAATGACTTTATTTTCCAAAACATAACTTTGACTACTCTTAGGACATTTATTCACCACTAAATAATGATGATATTTTTCGAAAAAAATATGGTCTCCCTTAATAATTTTGGAACCCCAAATATTAAGCATTAAAATTATGATTCATGATATTCTTATGAAAACCATTCTTTCCCATGGGTTTATTTCATATCTATGAATGTTATATATTTTATTTTAATGTGGCATGCAAGATTATGAGAATTTTATGAAATCAGGAGTGGTATTAGAATTATATATCCCCTAAATTCATTGGTTAATGTGATATGTCTCATGAGATTATGTGTATTATGAGTGAACATGATGATACTTTTTTTACAATTATGATGTTATAATTTATTTACATATGTTATTTGTGAACATGATGTTAGTTTTGTTCACAGCTATGTGTGGTATTTCAAAACTATGCTATGATGTTTCATTATTATTCATATACCACATTCCATAAGTTTTTCAAATGATTACCACATGATTATGATTATTATCCTATTATTATGATATGATCACGACGATAATGATCACCCATATACTATCGATTCATGTCCCTTATTCCTTATAAGTTATTCTTCCTCTTACAGGACTTTTAGATAAACACTTTATTTGATGTATATCCTTAGGTGATTACAACTACTAAGGATAAGATAAGAGCTCTCGGGAGTATAAATAATAAGGATTCAAATAATGTTTCATTTTTATTATGTACAAATTATGTATGAACCTAATTTTCCTAAGATATTAAACCTTCCAATCATTGAATGTATTATTATTCTATAATTTACACTAAAAATAATGTAGTAATCATGTAAGAAAATGTTGGGTCACTATAGATGGTATTAAAAAATATTTTCGTTAATTTAGGAATTATAACTATAAAATTTTTGTAAAAACCTAGGTATAAGTTTATGTTTTATGGGAAACTTTTGTTATTTTTATAAAGTATAAGAGAATTTGGTTTTTGAATAATGAAATCTCTGTTTAGATAATAAAAGTGGATGTGTCTTAGGCATAGTTATACCCAGGGGTAATAACCCTAAAAGGGATAATTGTATATTAACATTAATTATACCTAATTCATGAAAAATAGGCCTTATTGAACACCTGGTTTGACACTCATGGGGGATATGCTTTGGTTAATCAAAAGATCTATAAAAATCATTATAATAATACATAACTAAATTAATTATTCAAATTAAAGTTAGAATATTGTTAAAGTACATGATCCTAGGAACATCATTTGAGAAGAAGGATAATCTAATCATATGGATCCCATAATACATGACTTTAGAATTAATTTTTTCTTGAAATTAAATTATTTACTCATTTTTTATTAACTTAAATTTTGTTCAAAACTTTTTTATTTTAAATAATTGTAGAAATTTGAAGAAACCAGACTAGTAACCAATACAAGGGAGAATTAAATGATTATCAAAATTACATTTCCATTACATAGAGAGATGGATTTCAGGAATTCATGATAATTCTTACCAAGATATCCTAGGATAAAAACAATAACCTGAACTATATAGAATGTATCCCTTCACCCAAGAAGGAGAAAATCGACATCTAATCCTTTATACTCAAATGAAAACTGACATTTAGTGTATCTTTTGATCCATTTTTTTGGAATAGTGGGTCTAATAAATGGATAAAATATTCTTTTTACTCTATTATTATGAGTAGGATAAGGTTACTCTAGTCATATATCATTTATATGGAAAGAAAGATCAATGGTGGTTGATAAAAAATGTGAAGCTGGAAAATGAAATGGAAGAAATAAAGTGGGAGAAATTTAAGAAGATATTTTTTAATAAGTATGTCCCTAAAAATACTCAAACAAATGGAGAGATAATTTCTTGATTTTAAGAAAAAATGGAGTGAATCTATCATATATGGTGAGGAAAATTTCACAAGGATTATAGGATAGACTCATGTTTTATTAAAAGCAATGATGTAAGAATAGATATATTTTTTAGTGGTTTAAAACAAAATATTCGGGAAAAAACTAGATATTTGAGACTTTGGGAGTTAATAAGAAGTATTTTTAATTTCTCTTTAAGTATTGATGGATTTTAGAGAAGGGTCCTATGGATATGGAGATAAGAGGAGAAAAGTTGAGTTTCAAGTAGGTAGATCAAATGAAAAAGGAGGAAAGAAGATCCAACCACCCACATATCAAAGATGTGGAAGGTAGAATCCTGATAATTTCCTCAAAGGGATGATAAAATTATTTAATTATGGGATAGAATACCCCCAAGATCATGAATATCTAAGAGACATGAAGAAGCTAGGAAACATTATGGAGGAAAGGAAGGCACCACCCAATGCACCACACATAATTCAATGATTAAACTATAATAAGTAAGGGTGCTACAAAATCCAGTGCATTAAATCATGGGTCTTCTAGGGTAGTAAATTTCAGCAACCACTAGAGCTGATGCAGCAAGATAAATCTTATTTCATCACCACCACTAAGGTGGAACATGAAAATGAAGTCGTACATGGTATGCTTCCTATTCACTCAATAATGGAAAATATTTTATTTGATCTTGGTAATATGAATTACTTTATATCCTAGATTTTTTGTAGAACTATCTAATCTCATTCCCAATGCCTTAATGTAAAGATATCCATAAAAACACCTAGTGGTACAATAATTGCAACCCAATTATTGGACTCTTCTCTTGTTAATGTCGGTGGGAATATTCTTCCAGTGAATCTCATAATCCTTCCATTAGTGTAATTTGAAACTATACTAGGCATGTATTGGATATCATTTTGTAAATCACCCTTAAAATTTCAAGAAAACAAAATATATTTTTATATTCTAAACCATCCCATGATCCTGTACAAATGTAAGGAAAATCATAAATCTCCTTTTGAAAATACCGCAACAGTGTGGGTGTTGATACCCAGTGAAGAAGTATATCTTTTCCAAATAGTTATGTCAAAGGAAAGCACCAAAATTGATAAAATTAATATTATGAGGGAATATACTAATTTTTTTTAATAGATTCTCATAATTCCCCCAAATCTTAAGGTAGATTTCTCAGTAGAACTCATACCTGGAGCCACTATTATCTCCAAAATCCACTATATGATATCCCCAATAGAATTAGTGGAGTTAAATAACTATTCTAATATCACTTAGACAAAGGGTTCATATTCCCTATTGCATTGCCTTGTGGTACTCTAGTTATCTTTGTTAAGAAAAAGGATAGATCAGTGAGACTTTTCATCGATTACTGAGATCTCAATAAGATCACCATAAATAAAAGGTATCCAGTATAAGATATACCCAATAAATTATGAGGAGTTAAATACTTCTAAAATGTTGATCTTAATTCCAGATATCATCAGCTAATGTTGAATAAAAAAGATATTCATAATACAACCTTTTATATTAGATATGGACATTATGAGTTCATAGTGATACCCTTGGGACTTACTAATGTCTGTAAAATCTTCATATCTTTGATAAATTAAGTCATTAGAGACTAACTTTAAATATTTATGATAATATTTATTGAATATTTTCCCATTTAATCCATGATAAATGAGGAACATGAAACACATCTAAGGATTGTGCTGACAACATTGAGAAAAGAGAAGTTGTATTCTAAGTTCAATAAGTGAGAATTTTGGATGCAACAAGTCACATTATTGGGGAATGTGATAACTAGTGAGGTAATTTATATAGAATATTAAAAGGAAAAAAAGAATGGACCATACCCAATAGTTTCATAAATATCAATAATTTAATTGGATTAGTTGGGTACTAACAAATATTTTTGAGAGATTTATCATGATTGTCAAACCCACTAAGTTAACATAGAATGGGGTAATGTATTTATGGATGGAGGAATGTGAAGAAATATTTATATAGCTCACAAATAAGATAATAAATACAAATATTTTCACTATAGCCTCAAGTGTAGAAGGGTTTACAATATACAATGTAAATTTAAAGAAAGTATTAGGATGTATACTCATGCAAAATGATAAAGTTATTTCCTATGCCTCCTGTTAATTGAAGATCCATGAGAAAAACTACATAACTCATGATCTGGAGTTAGCAGATGTTATCATCACTATAATGATTTGGAAACATTTCCTTTTTGGTGAGAATTGTGACATATATAAAGATCATAAGGGTTTAAAGTATATATTCACATAGAAAGAGATCAACATGCATCAATGAAGATGGTTAGAACTGATTAAGGACTATGATTTCTCTATTAACTAACCTCTCAGAAATGTAAACATGGTAGCTTATTCTCTTAGCATAAAAATACATACTACTCTATATGTAATTTAGATTAATAAGGACACTATATTTATGTATATTCAAAGGATAGATCTAAAAAATCATAATGAAGGGGAAGACATCTTACCTTTACCAAATTATTTCCCAACCATCTATCTAGGAGAAGTTCAAGGATCCATAGAGGTTTTAATTGGAACCTTAGAAGAAGGTGGAAGCTATGAAGGAAGGTAAGATTAATGAATTAAATATCGATAAAGATGGATTCATTTGATTTGGAACTAGACTCGATACACCTCCATCTCCTGAGATAAAGAAAGATATATTGGATAATACACATAACTCATATTTCTCTATCTATCCTGGAAGTAACAAGATGTACAATGATCTTTGAGAGAAATTATAGTGGGAAAACATGAATAAGGATATTTTTTAGTGCACCTAAAATTTCTTAACATGATATAAAGTTAAATTATAGAGACAAAATTCCTAGGTTATGATTCATCAATTTTCCATATCCACATGAAAATGGAAAACATAACTATATACTTTTTTACTGGTGTCCCAAAGACATCCAAAGAAGCAATACGATATGGTTTTTGGTGGATCAAATCACCAATATTAACCAATTAATTTTTATTTAGGAATATTTCTCACTTAACTATATTCTAAAGATATACATAATGAAAGTGGTGGGGATTTATGGGGAACTACATTTGACCATCTCTAATCATGATTCAAGGTTTACTAATAAATTCTGGATAGGTCCCGAGCATACTTTTAATACTAAATTGAATTATAGTATGAACCATCACCCCCAAAATTATGGATAATATGAATGGTCTATTCAAACACTTGAGGAAATGGGGAGATTCTACTCAATGGAATTTAAAGGTTGATGGGATTAAAATCTCCCATTGGTTGAATTATCATACAATAATAACTTCCAACCAAGTATTCCAATGGCCCAATATGAAGATCTATATGGGAAGTGGTATAGAAATAAAATATGTTGGGATGAAGTTCTTGAACATAAGATACTTAGACCTAGTATTATAAAAGAAATGATAGAGAAGGTTCAAGACACCCAAAGACAAATAAAATCTTTTCAAAATCGGAATAAGAGATATGATAACAACCATCAAAGGGCCTTGGAGTTTGAAGTTGGATAAAAACATTACATAAAAATATCACTAAGGAAGAGAGTCATGTGATTTTTAAAGAATGAAAGTTTCATCACTAGGTTTATTGGCCCCTTGAAATCCTTGATTCCAAAGGATTTATGTCCTATAATCTTTCACTTTCACCAAACCAAGATCAAGTTCATGATTTGTTACATGTATCTCTTCTGAAGAAGTACATACCGGATCCATCACATGTAATAAATCTAGGGGTGGTGAAACTAGTGCATGGCCTCTATTATAAGGAGTAACCAGTGAAGATCTTGGATCAAGGAGATAAATTTCTATGAAAAAATACAACTCAACTCATTAAAGTTGTTTGTTAGAATCAAAAGTATAAATAAGAAACATGGGAACCCAAGGAGGAAATGAAATAGAAGTACTCTCACCTATTACTAGATGAGTATGTGTTTTAAAATTTTATGTATGGAATTTATAAATGGGGGAATAATGTAAAATGACAATATTTTATATATATTGAATTTACCTTTTGAATAAATAATTTTTTTCATATAATATTGTTTGAACACATGCAACACATAATGCTTTATTTCATTAATTATAAAACTTGTATTCATAATATAAATATATCTATGAAAATGGAAAGTAGTAAAATGGGACAATAAACACACACAAAATATGAAAATTAGAACTAGAATATATGGATCCTTTTAATCTCATATAATTATCACACTCATAAACAACACTATAAAAAACAGGTAGAACATTAGTAATAAAATTAAAATTTTAGAAATGAAAAAAGTAAAACATTAAGATTAATTGAGTTAAATATTTAATGAATAAATTAAGAGGTTCTTATAAGATTTAATATGACCATTGGAATAGTAATGTGACTGTTAGAATAGTAACTTGACGATTAGGAAAAGTAACCTGATCATTAGGAATAGTAACTTGATCGTTGGAACGATACTTTTACCTAAAAATAATTATATGTATTATAAATAATATATATCATGAGTAATTCAATAAAAAATAAATATTGTAATTTCATAAAATAGAAACCAGTATTAAAAACTCAAAGAAATTATAAGCACTTTTTTTAATAAATGGTATTTTAACGTATTCCATAAAAATCATATTTTTTGTATTAAAAATTAAAATTAACTATTTTAGAAAATTATTTTGATAATATGAACTTAATTTTTGAAACCAGAATGTCTAAATTGGCAAAAAAAATTGAAATAATTCAATTTTTAAGTGAATAGTGAAAATATCGTTTTTTTCGTAACCGATGCGTTTAAAATGACATCATTCACGATGTAATAATGACCTAATAAATTATATAATTTAAGATTTAACCAATAAAATGTATAAAAAGTTAAATAATCTATAAAATTCAAAATCAAAATGTAAAAAAGTATTCTCTTAAGTCTAAAGTATTCCATTACAAAACAATTTTTCACTTTTTCACTTTCTTTTTTATTAAACTAATGAATTCGATTTTTGAAATCATAAAAGTACTATTTTATATTTTATTAAAATATTAATTAAAATTTAAATAATATCACTATTATAATTTTTACTAATGAAATTATATTTTACGCAATATTTTATTCTTAAAACACCCCTCTTTTTAAGAACAAAACCCCCTCCCCTCCCCTTGGAAAACCACTTCTCCCACACTTACAAAAGAAAACAAATTTACCCAAATTCATAATATTAATTCCCTTATCATAATTAGAGATGTTTTAAAGTAACTAAACTCTAATAATTGTAGGATTTTATTGTTGTATAAAATAAGAAACATTGAGAAGTGGGTAAGGCTTCGTCCACTTTTCTTCTCATTTTTCTCTTATATTCCTCCTTTATTCATTTCAAAACTAAATATTATAAGATTAATTGATTAGTGTGTTAAAGTGATATTAATGGATTTAAACTACTATAATGGTTATATTTATGACATGTTGTATATTATACTTCTCTTCCTCCTCTTTTGACAATGTCCCATCAACAATCAATTAACCACCTATGAGGACATTTCTAACTATTTACTTATCAAAACCTTCATGGATGGATAATATAAATTATATATAATATATAAATAATTAAGTTCATTTATTTTAATATTTTTTTAATTATTTTTATTTATTTATAAATATCCTTGAAAAAAGTAGCGAAATTGAAACAAGACGGGGCAATTTAATGAAAACATGTCATCAAAACAATTCAAATTTAATAAGGAGTATTATAAAATAGATTCCAGAAATTATAATGGATCAATAGTGACATAAATTAATATAATTAATTTTTTTTAATTTGTTAAAAAACGCAAGTTTATTATATAGGAGATGTAAATGAAATGAAACATAATGAAATTTAAGGTAAGGGGATTCTCAAACCCAAATATTTCTTTTTGAGTTATCTCCTATTTAAAATTATATTCTGTATATATATTCCTAAAATGTCTCTAAAATTTATTTTCAATATTATTTAAATTTTATTTCTAGTGATATACATGTTTATACCTTTTTTAAATAATTTCTACGGGAATTTTAAAGATTTTTCAAAATGATTTGTTTTTTAAACATTGCATTAAATCCTATTGAGTTGTTTCTTATCCACTCAATAATGACGATCTTTTATGAAAAAATATTCCCTCACTTATTCATTTTGGAACCCCAAAGGATAAGCCTTAAAAATATGATTTATTATATCCTTATGAAATCTATTCTTTCCCATGGGTTTATTTCATGACTACGATTGTTATATATTCTATTTCTATATGGAATATAAGACTATGAGCATTTTATGATGTGATGGGTGGGCCTAAAATTATATAACCCCCAATGCATTGGGTAATGAGATACATATCATGAAATTATGTGTATTATGAGTGAACATGATGCTATCTTTGATCATAATTATTATTTTACAATTAATGCACATATGTTGTGCATGAACATAATTCTACATTTATTAACAAATATGTGTGGTATTTGACCGTTATTCTATGATGTTTCATTATTATACATATGACACATTCCATTCCTTTTTCAAATGATTCTCTCATCATTATGATTATAGTCCTGTTATTATGATGTGATGATGATTATTATTATCACCCATGTACTATTGATTCATGTCTCTTATTCCATACTTAATATTCCTCCCATTACTGAGATGTTAGCTCACCCATTTATTTGATGTATATACTCAAGTGATTACATGTACTAGGGAGAGAATGATATACCTTATTAAGATAAAGTATAAGGATTAAAATAATTTTTAAGTTTCATTATATACAAATTATGTATAAACCTAATTTTACCAAGATACAATACCATCCAATCCTTGGATTATTACTATTATGTTATTTATCATAAAAATGTTGTAATAGTCATTTAAGAAATATTTGGGTTTCTATATTGTAAGAAACACATGTGGAAACTCCATCCCCAGAATTTTCTGAACCTTTAGAAGGGTAATCATCACTTTAAAGAACCATTCCATTACAAATATGTTGGCAGGTTCCAAATTATTAGTAGTAGATTTTTTTTTCTGCCTCTACCTTAACACCCACCGAGTCTGTAATGGGTTCTTCATAGAACATTGGCTCTCCAGATTCCTACTCCTCTATGGGAATTAAAATTTTTTAAATAAATATTATTTCATCTTAAAAATGAAAATAAGAATAACTTAGTGATATGGAATGAAGTCTTTCTATCTTAATTTTTTTGGAGAGATCATTTTCTTCCTCTTATGGAAAGAAATATGTCATAAATTTCTAGATTATCTTGGATACAGAACCAAGAAAAAAATTTAGTCCCAAAGAACTTGTGCAAAATTCCACTATCAAAGACCCCTCATCACCTACGATCAACCCATAGGACACCATAGAAGCATATTTGGCCATATATATAGAATCTACAATGGGAAAGACAAGAGAGTAAATATAGAGTTCCCACGAATATTTATAGTAAATAAGTGAGTTTGAGTTTACCTAATGAGCACTAATGTAGGTAAGTCATTAGATCCATTATGAACTATGATTTATGCATATCTTTGGTGGTTCATGGTTCTAGAAAATTGTTAGGAGGAATAATCCACAAACAATTTGGAGGACCATGGATTTAGGGGATACTACTCCCTCTTTATAACTTCTATAGGGATGCTCAGCTTCCCCCTTTAAAGAATGATAGAGGTTATTCTCCAAAGTTTCCTAGCTCCCTAACCCCTATACAAGAAAAAAACGGATGTTAGTGTTGATCTAAATATAATTAAACCATGGAAATTTCATCTATGATTTACCTGGTTTGCCTATATCACTCCCAAACACCTTGGTAGACATGATATCATCACCCTCAAATAATGATTCCAGTAGGATCAGGTCACTTACATAGGAGTCTTTATCACTATATTCACTTTATTCCACATCAAAAAGTGGAAAGATATATTTTGATCCTTTATCAATATTCACATAAAACATCAGCACTACCATATTGGTAAAGATAACCTCTTTGCCATGAGAGTTCACCAATAACTCCAAATTGTTGATATAGTCCATGATTTTAGTCTAAGGGACTGTGAATGCAACCTTAATGAACTCAATACCATACAATAATATCCTAACATACCAAATCTTCTTCCAAAAAATCATCCATATATAGATCATTATTTTCTCATCCCATGTCTTTTAGGATTTAAGTAACCCTACATCTTATATTATCTTTTTTTTACTAAGAAAACATCTCTAGATCCATTTGGGGAGTGGCCTTAGAGGTCCCTGAATCACTTCTGTTCCATTAGACTCACTTCCAAGGAATCCTTCATTAGTACCTACACCCACCCTTGAGGCCTCTCCTTGATGTTGTGAAAAATTTCTAATATTTCACCCAATAAATACCATTATCTTAGTAGAGTCCATTCTATATGTTTAGAGGGTTCCCCTAGCCATGGAACGACCTCTATCTTTCCACCCCTGGATTTGTGTGGGTGTATCTATATGAAGAACCGGAATCCTCATAACCTCCCTAGTTTGTTCCACTATCCATGTTTGATCATAGTTCTAGAGTAGTCTAGTTGGGATGTTAAATGTCAATAGTGTGATATATGAATTAATAACCTCCCTAAATAACATCCACCTAATCTTCTGAATGATCATTTAGTGGTACTCATGGTGAAACCCAATGTATACTCTGTTGTGAGCTATTAGAGGAATTGGAACTGATTTTATAACCATCATACACTATATGGGTTGAAAATTATGATTCCAACAATGCACTCAACTAAGAATCTACTTTTTAAGGCCCCCATATATTACATCTCCTCATGCTACTATTGGTATAATTTATTATCACCCTGGTAAAATCATCAAAGTGGATAAAAATGAATCTCTTATGGACCCCCAGTATAGTGATCATCCCGATTTTGTTAATACCCTAGGCGGGGCACATTGATGATATTTATTAAGGATAGTCAAAACTCAATATCTAGAGGTATGACGGGGTTTGGGTACTTATACCTATAAATTGAACTACAAAAAATTTTTATAGAAATTTTAAGCATCTACGGATGCAGAATGATATGTACCTTTTGATTATATACCCCAATACATCAGAGAGCTTTACTACGATATGGACAGTGAGATTGATCTGTTATTTGGGTTCCCGCTACATAATGATTAAAAAATAACTAAACTCAATTCTATATGGGAATCACAAATTAGAAGCAGTCCCCCACTAAGGAAGGACACTCAAAATCCCACCAACCTTTGGTTTGGGGTCATCCATTCACTTATATAGAGGAAACCTATTTATTAAACTTTATCCAATATTAACTAGTGTGACCTATGATATTATCACTTTTGGTTCCTTGGGAACTATTTCAGACACCCCAATATTATCTCCTCATTCATGTAAAGGAAAATCTTGAACCATGAATTGAACTGGTCATTAGGGTTTAGGCATGTATCCCTCTATTTCTCTTCCCTTAATACCAACAATAGTAATTTAACTACTATCATGACTTGTTCCATGACCCCCTTGCATTTTATCCTTGGGAACAATTCATCATACATCATAGCTAGATTGGGGATTGCTCAAATATTTTGGATATCTCATAAGCTAATCCCAACCTAACTATGATTAAGATAGAAAGTGTTAGGGTCCAATAAATATATACTCAGTAGCAACAGGATGAGATCTAGGTGGTAGTTGGAATGGATCTATGACATCCAAGATTTATCATATATTTTTATCCCATATATATGATTTATAATCTTTTCATAGGGTGATCAAACCCATTATATCCATTCCCACACAACTATAAATTGTCTCAGGGTATAAGTCCCACTTATTGGTCAAACCCCATCAGTTGCACACGATATTGGCTAGGTACATATTGAAGTATGGGTAAGGATAAGTATCAGTGTCTAGTTATTTATTATTTCTATCCAATGGCTATTGTATAGGGTGTATACGAAGTCTGATTTATTGTCCCTCAAAACATGGCTCATAATGGAAATGTTTTACCTAAAGTAGCTCATAAAATTTATGAACCAGTAGTCAAGGGTTTAAATGTTAGGTTCCAATATTTGTACATCTTACAATAACTAAAACCCATATAATGGAAATAAAAAAGTCACCAGATAATTCTATTGGTCACACCTTAGTAGATTTAACAATATCTAGTGCATTGGTTGAATTCTCCCACATGGTCTATCTCCTTGGTTCTCTACCATCCACTTGTATAGTGTAGTGGCATCTTGAGTAGTTTGATTATCCATGTTTGATGTTTGGTAAAACATTTTAAATTTTCCTAATAATGATTTTCCTAAGGCTAGTTCACCCAAAGACCTTGTATCTCCTAATCTTGATACATGGGACAACATAAAGGTTTCTATATGCAAGGTTTGTTTGTGTAAGTGAATTTAACTTTAAAAACAAAGAGAAATATCTCAAAATAAATTCATTAAAGAGGAGGAGTTCCATGAAAATAGAGGAAAAATCAATATTTATGAAGATATATGGTCTATTTTGGAACTATCAGACTTATTTATAGAGGAAGGGGTGAAATTTTACCTCTTGAGTTACATGATAATAAGGAATAAAATTAAAAACATCATTTTTTCTTATAATTTTTTCCTCCTTTACAATTTCATATGAAATTCCAAGGGGGAAGGGGTATTTTTATGTTAAAAAATATATTGTGTATTATAAAGGAATATTGGGTAATAGATGAAAATTTGGAAATATGGTATGAGTCTCACATAACCCAATACTTGTATGATCTTATATATGATTAACCATAGAATCCCATGTTGCGATGTTGCATTACTCTTTCATGATCACTTAATTCAATGATCCAATAAGCCTATAAATAACCATTAACTCTCAAATTTAATTAATTGTGGTTATTTTTTAGATGTCAGACTATCTTAGCTCATGTAACCTTGAAATTTGTTTACATGTATAAGTTGATCCAAACTAATTTTATAGACTCCTACTGGTAAGAAATTTTATGATAATTATCTCACACATGACCTTTAATGATATTAAAATCATTCGATTCGATTTCATACAACTCCCTCTCAATTAATGACACATCTCACACATGAGAATAATGTATCATATAAATTACGGTTTTATGAAACACTTATCATGAATGAAACTATATTACAGTAACCCATTTAACGCATCCTTTATGATGAAAGCTTATATGAGAGTGATGGAACATGGGGAACATCACACACCAAATTCAAATTAATTCATGAAAGCTTCATATGCATAACTAGAATTGTGGGTTTTTCATCATTGATCCCATTTAATTAGATATGGGTCTGGAATAATTTGTGTAAGCATTAAATATATCCTTGATTATTCATAGAAATATCGAGATAGAATAATGAGTAATCCCTATTGAATCCCTCATTGTATCCTCTTTAATGACACATGCATCCTTACTGCATGATGTTAAAATGAATAGACCGATCTATTCACAAGACCTAAATTTTTTCAACTCAAACTACATGAGGTTTGATTACTATTAGAATATAATATATAGGATGCCTCTCCAATGTTTAATACCAACCTTATAACTGCACCATCTCCCAATTGATAGGTAATATCCTTGAATCTAATAAACTTCTTGTAAAACAATAAACCTCTCAATGTGCCTACCTATTTAGCTTCATTTAATATAGTGTCACCACTAAACTCTAAAAAATGAGTGTCTCTATTGGATTCTAAAACATGAATGTTACCAGTGGACTCTAAACATAGAGAATATCCACTAAAATCTAAACTATGAGTTTCCACACTAGACTTTAACCATTTAGGGTTCCCCACATGACTATAAAATGTAATTTTTTCTATTAAACTCTAAATTGTGAGTGTCCCCACTATACCATGATCACCTTCCCATTTGTATTCCAAATACATAGTGTCATCACCTACATGGATTGATACAAAATACCCCTAATTTCTTATGTGATGAGTATAAGATGCCCTAATGTCCTTAAATGATGAAATATAGTAGAATAAAACATACCTAACACACCCATACTTCTAACCACAATGTCTTTTCTCTACTAAGGTGGTATGTCATGTAATTTACCGATTTCTATAAGGATGACATCAGGTAGAGGTTCATAATAATGTCTTAAATATATAATAGAGTCTTGTACATGGAGACATGATACTTAGTGGGATTATCCAACCTCACATCCTCTTATTCCAATGAAAATTTACATCATCATCACCCAGGTGATGAAAGGCTATCAGCCTTTGGAAAGCTGTAAACTGGGATTAGATCACAACCATTCCATGCATCCAAAATTATCTCAATGGGAAGAGTTAGAGAAAATTTTATTGGGTATGGTTATTTAGTGGTGTTGAAGTAGTTTATAGAGTTTGAAAACTAGGATGAATTGAGTTTTATTAGTAGTAATAATTAGGGTGTTCTAGTCTAAGGGTTGACACTTAGGTTAGAAATGTATGTGACTACTTTATTTTTTATTTTCAATTTATTTATTATTCAGCACCACCCAAGTTAGGTAACTATACTGACACCCATATATGGATATTAAATTAAAAAATTCCATCATTTGGGATAGAATCCCTTCAAAAATGGATTTTTGTGATATAATTTTTCCCCAAATAACCCATCATATAAAACTTTTTGAAAATTAATAGTATTTTTGACATGTCTTTTCTAATACGACACAACCAAATATTTTTTCATTGAATGTAAGGATATGATATAAAATAATATTTGAAGTTTTATTTAAATCCAACATAGATAAAATTTAAAAAATATTTGTGGTGGATAAAATATCTATCATGAATATCATCCAGTAAAGTTTTATGATAAAAATTAAACAAATTAAAAATTATAAATGTAAAAAACAATTTATGTAAAAAAATAATAAACATTTAACAAAGTTTATGTTTATATAAAAAATCACAATAAAGTCATCAAGGGTGAGGGGTATTCAACATGATCAGGTTGTGTAAACTCCATCACTAAAATATAAATGCTTTTTTGTATGTACTTCATAATCTTATAATGTTTTTACTCTTGTTATATATAGTACTGGTACTGCACTTCTTACTAAATGAAGTATCTGTATAGTCTTACTTTGATCACACAACCACTCCTAATACTTTTTAGGAAATTAACATTCAACATGAGATATTTTTGAGATGATATAATACATCACTACAATACCATAATAAATGGAAAAAATAATTAATAAACTAATACTAATCACCCATATTTCTTGATACCATGCATGGTCACTCATATACAGTCTTACATGTTAAAACCTAACTTTCTCAATCGTCTACCCTCATTATCAACCTTACAATCCCATGTGTGAGAATTCATAGCCTCATAGATCTCCTTCAAGTGTAATAATAAATTAAAAGGTAAAAAATTTATTATAATTAAATTTTAAAAAATGAAATATTAACCAAAATCCAATGTTTTATCTCATTAAAAATATCTCCACTAATTCGATTAGTGTATATACTCTTACATAAATCAAAATCCATAAAAATGGAATAATATTAGCATACATAAATATAACATAACATTTTTTTTAAAAGTACATATAAATTAATAATCAATATTAACAACCATATGTCATAGATGTATACTAAACGTATGACTCATAGTCCTTTGTGTCACCACTTTCCACCCTTGATTTTTTAAACCATTTGATGAACTTCTATAGAAAGGATCTCATATATAGTTGGATAAAAAATCCATCCCATGCTTGGGAAGAGATATATTCCTGTTGATGATACACAGAAGTCTCATAAAAAATTTATCATAAGCTCTCTTCAGGGCTCTCTTCATAATATCATATAAAATTTAATTAAAACACTCATTCATATAAACCTCCCATGCCTCATCGATGGAGGATCTAATGATATCATTGACTGATGAAAATAATTAATAATATCTAGTTATTAAATAAATAAATTTCAAATAGCATATATTATTTATTTACATAAAATCCAATGGTATAACATTATATATTGAACATTAGTTGGATTATAAACCCATGAAACTTGTAACCTATAAAAATAATTATGTTTAATCACACCTAAATACCCAACAACTATATGTAAAAAATATATAATCATAAAATTAATATATACACATATAAAAATATAATTAATTGAAATTAAATAAAATACACAATTTAACTTACCTTCTCATACATGGATCAAAGCTGACTGATAGACAATGCTTGGGAAAAGGGAATGGAACAATCAATCTATCTAGGCCTCGACCATCAAATTTGATATTGAATTGGAAGCATCCTATGTGTTTAATGACAACTCATTGAGCTCCTCGTCAGGTAGAAAAAAAATTAGTGAGGGTATGATAAATCTCATCATAATCATCTCTATCCATCTAAAATATAAAAAATATTATTACCTTAAAATAATTGTTAATATAGACATCAAATATAAAAAACTAATAAATAATTATTGAAAAAATAATAATATATATTGGTTAGGACTATAACTTGAATGTAATTATTAATTTTTCAACTTCATTATCATAATTATCGATGTTAATTTGTTATCATCATCTATATCATCATAAATATTCATACATTATTCAATTTCATCAACCCTTATTGTTTCAAATTCTTTCTCTACCTCATCCATATTATCAACACAATCAGCCCTTAACTTTGAGGTATCATCAATGATATTTGTATCTCATCAAGTAAGAAATTAATTTAATGATGTTTCATGAAACATATCCATATTTTACACTTCCACAATACCAATTTAAATTTTCATAAACTAGTTTTCATGATATTCCAATTTTATTACACTTCACTATCTATTTAAATCTTTCAAAGTAGTATAATAATTTACATAATAATCAACATGCACTTGATATTATAATATAAATGATTCATTTTATATAACATGCTTTTTTTTGTATTTAACTTCAATGAATACTTTACATGGATGATTAAAAACTAATAATAAATTTTCCAGGACATCATTAAAACATCCATCATTGTGACCAATAGAATTATGTTATTTAGATCTAAAGTAAAAAAGAACAGAAATTTTAAATTTCATCCTATAAGATTTATTTTTTAATTAAAACTTAAAATAATGTTTTTGTATTTACCTTATTCTATTTTTTCATACATATATCATATGGTAATACCCATCAGAAGTATACCAACCCAATATATTTTTATCATATGAAAAATGTAAAATTAATGCTCCATTGAATCAATGAAGGTTAGTGAATTTTTTTCTAATTTATTTAAAATTATAACATCTTTTTGAAGTGTTTATAGTGCATTATAGTTTTTTATTACTACAAAGATGTCTCGAAAAAAATGATATTTTAGGGAACATATCCCAAATTAAATATTTCAACAATACTATAAGAATAATATACAGTAGTCATTCCATCAGGAAGAACCTCCATGAAAGGAAGCATGATGGACCAATCAAGAAGGACTGGCCTATGGGATTTAAGGGGAAGAACCACCATGTAGGGAAGAACGATGGACCCATCAGGTAGAAAAGACCTAAGGGATTTAATAAGATACTGAGGAGTGCATTGATTATAAAGTAGTGGCATCTTGAATTTATTTATGATGCCATACATGTTTAATTTGGGTATTGTTTATTTTTAAGAACATGGGAATGAACTACTTAAAATGAATATTTTATCTTTCACCTTCAAACTTATTATTTCCAATGAAACTTTATGGTAGAGGGAGTTAAGAAACATTTTAGGAATTCTTCATCTATGACAGTTCAACAAGATCATTATTGAGGGACAGATTTCTAAAGGAAAGTTGTCACTAAGGTTCTTAGATAATGATGCTTCAAAATGTTCATTTATTGAGAGGAAGAGAGGTCTAACTCAACACATATTTTTTAGGGGACTCTCTTATATACTTAAGTCATATTTTTGAATCCTTCCCAAATACCAGTATGAGACTGGTTACCCCTCCCATGCTAAAAATGGATCAAAATCATGCATTGATGTGAACATATGTATTTATTATAGGTTCACTATCTTTAATTTATAAATTAATGATATTTAATTAGGGAAGTTATGGTTTTAATACACATAAATTCGCACTCTAAAGTTTATTTCAATCCATTTAGGTGATGGTTATTGTGTATTTGTTATCGAACCCATGAAAGGTGAATCCTACATATCTCTATTAATGTAATCAAACCCCATATAGTTTCATTCCAGTTAATGGGACACATCATACCTTTTAATTTCATATGATAAGGACCGATTCCAATAATTTTAAATTCATATATAATGGATTTATAGGAGACATATGCCTAGTAATGGTAAGAATGAGATTTATTTAGGAGAAGACCTTTTTGATTGGTCTCAAAGAGAATATTGACCATTGAGAGAAAGATTATTTCATAGTGAATTATACTAGTTAGATATATGGAGGGGTTTTTTATTATATATATATATATCCCACTAAAAGGTTTATAGAAAATATATCCAAGATTTATATGATATGTTGGTTATCTAATGGGAATACAACTCTCTAGGTGGGGACATGATTTCATTAAAAGTATAGCCCAATGGAAATATAAGAATTTTGGATGTTAGGTTTGGACCTCAAATAGGTATCTAATGTACCTTTTTGAAACATGAATCAAAGAACACGCATTTTAAATTAAATAGCTTAACGTCTTATGAGAGACTCATTATAACGACATAGCCTTAACATACATAGACATTACATTACTTTTATATAATACATAAGACATTATAAAAAAATATTCCCAAATACCATATTAATTTAGTGCCTTTGGAAACATGAAAACATAAATACTGGTACATAAGCAATATAAATTATATCCCACTAGGTTCTTCATAACTATCAACATTCTTAGACACATCATACTTAATACACATCTTCATAACCAGTGGAAGGAAACATAAAAAGGGGTGAGATCAGATTCTCAGCAAGGGTAAGCAAGGGGGACATGTAAGCATAAACATGAGCATAGGGGTATGAGAACGTGATCATAACATTAGAATATCATACCCTACATATCAAAGATTATAAACATTAATAATTTCATAAACCTTGGAATTTCAAAAGACATGAATCATAAGGAAATAAATAACATAAAACATGAAAGAATATCATAGGAATAAGACATGGAATTATGGCATACATACACATGTGATATCATTCTCTATAAGTCAAGACACATTTTTAGAACTTATCATGGAACATCATTTTAATCGCTCTTACTGTGAGGGACACACAATCGACCCCAATTTTAGTCATTTACTTGTAAGGGATCGGGTTCCCTATCTTCCCATAGTGGATCGGGTTTCCCCATCTTCCCATAGAGGATCGGGTTTCCCCATACTGCATCTTTATGGTGACTACACCTACTAGGTGGGACACACCACCATCCCTATTCACATTCCATTCCTTATAAGGGACCGAGTTTCCCCATCTTCCTATAGTGGATCGAGTTTCTCTATCCTCCCATAGTGGATTAGGTTTTCCCATCTTTAATCTTCATGGTGACTACACCTACTTGGTGGGACACACCACCATCCCCAGTCATAGTCCATTCCTTATAAGGGATTGGTTTTCCCCATCTTCCCACAGTGGATTAGGTTCCCTTATCTTCCTATATTGGATCAATACCATCGACTTGATTCCCATAATTATCTCATGATATATAAATATTTATCCAATTCATTGGAAGGAGATATAGGTCCCAACCATCTCGTAATAAAATCATTCATACATGTGCCAAATGATCATAAACATTTCACCATAACATAACCCATAAAAAGATATGGGTTAAATAAATATTAAATCATAACCCAAGAAATGAAATGAGTATCATTAATATTTCATAAAATCATAACCTGTGGAAAAGATATAGATTTCATGATAATTTCATCAAAGCATAACCCATGAAAAGAACCGATTTTTGAAAGAATATAACTTGTAGAAGAGAAATGGGTGTCATAAGAATCATTCCTTCAAAACATAAATCCTTCAAGAAGGAATATGAATAGAACCTTTGTATCATTTTCGAGAAGGTATTGAGAAATATCAAAGGATGTCATCTTAGATAGAAAATAATTTTTAAATATATTTCAAAAAAAATTCTTGTGGAAAAAATCCTTTCTTATTTAAGAAAGTCTCTTTAAGAAACAAAACCATTTTAAAACAATTTTATTCAAAATAAACTTAAAATATTATAAGGAAAGATTTGAAAACATTTTGGAAACCTTTTTATTTGAAAACATATAAAGAGATATTGTAAAAGTTTAGAAAATCATTTCTTATAAAAGATTATAATATAAGAATGAAAACATTTTGAAAAAAAAAATTCCTTGAAAATATTTAAAAACTTTTAAATAATTATTGAAAACATTTTGAAAAACGTTTCCTTGAAAACAATTTAAAAACTTATAATGATTGTTTGAAAACCTTTTTCATTAAAAATAGATTTGAAAACTCGTAATGAAATATTTTAAAATCAATGAAATAATTTTAATTTTAAAATAATATTAAAATATCATTTAAAAACATTCTTTTAAAACATGTTTTAAATCATGAGTTTTTTGAATAAAACTTATTCCTGACCAAAAAGAGAATTGAGATCATTTTTTCTAAAAACAATCATAGTTATATTAAGTACCAAAGAGTGGGAAAATTATACTAATACCTAAATAAATCATGAATAACCATTGTATAAGAAACTTCATGAGTGTTCTTGAGATATGGATCATGATATTTCATTAATAGAAGAATAACCATAAACAATCTTGATAAACGATGAGATTGTAGTAATAAATTGTTACCATTTTGCTAAAATTATTTAATGATCTAAGTAATAACGTTAAATTAAGATTAAAATGTCATTAAAATAAGTATATTAGTGATATAACATCTAAAAAGGTAGTATATATACCTCGTAGAAAAATACAGGTGCATGACCTAGCATGTGTCTCAAAAAAGTTAAATTGAGACAAAGTTACTTTACCGATTTTCTAACTTTTGAAACATAACCACCATGAAATAATTATCATAAAATCAATATGTAAATAACCATAAAATATAATATAATAATCATATAATATATCCATTTTTAGTATATACACCTCACAAATTAAATGAGTGGTGACTAAGGCTTGTATCTTACAGAAATAAAAAGTGAGATAAAATCCCCTTACCATGTGTCTTGAATCTCATCGTACTCATTCAAAAATAAAATATAATAAAAGTAATTTTATTATAAATATTTTAAAAAATAATATTCTTATATATAATACAATATATGGCTCAATTATGACTTTATATTACCAACTTGTTAACAATTTCATGTTAAGGTTACGCTTCGAATAACATTCACTTTGTTTTTCGCTTGTGTCCTAATTTGTTATATCATTGGTCCTTATAATTATATCATGATTTCAATAATGAAAACAATTATATAAATATCATTAATATTAATTATATTTTTATTATAACAATATATATAATATATATTTATTAAATGTAATACATCGTTCATGGGGACGATAGGTCGTACATATGCATAAATGTTGCTTCTGTTTTATTGACGTATTAAAAGAAAGAAAGTAAATGAAATATATGTATATGTATATATGTACAAAATATAATTAAATTAGAATTATTATTTCATATATATCATATATGTTCACTAAACATAACCTTAATACATTCCATGTAGTGTGAATATATAACATTGCTTTGAGGGGGTGGTAGTCCACACTTCCTCAAATGAAATTATCATATATACACAAGATGGAAAGAATAAGGGTGTATTATAAATAAAAATTAAAAAATGAAAAATTAATTATAAATATAATATATATCATATATAAATAGTGTTTCCATTATAATTTTTACCATGACAGGCAGTAAAGGAAAAATGAAAAATCATCGTTTCGTGAGGCGGTAGTTCGCCTTACACGTAAACAATATACCCATTACCCATTAGATAGAAGTTTGTGTGAGTGTATGTTGAAACATTATAATAAAAAAATTGTAATATATTGATTATAATGTTGTTTTTATACAATCATGGAATAATAAGAGTTTAGGGAGTGGAGAATAAAAATAAAAGAAAGGAGCTTGGGGGAGGTTGTTACATCTTAATCAGGTAAATCCTGTGGGTTTGCACCTAATGGATTACTTGGAAGTACTTCTCCACAATGGGAGGATTTCAAGAGAAATAGAGGTTTTTTTAAAGTGTATTGGGTATAAATTGGCTGAAACTAATTGTTTTGAGAGCTAGGAGTAAGTGGGAGAGGTGGTGGCCTTTTACTGGGAAGGGAAACGACACACTTGGTATTTATGAAAACAAGTTAGGTGTTCTCCTTGTTTTACCTAAAAAAGTAATAAAAAACAAAAGAAACAATAATTTAAGTTTTATGTCCTAAATATGGACATAAAATGGGTTTTTGACAAGGGGATAGGTCATTTAGGCCTCTAAGTTTATGGTTTATTCCCTTGTTCAACTTAATTTTACCTTAATCACGTTAATTAATTTTAACTGCATTCACTAATATTTTTGGTCAAAAACTAAGTTGAAATTATTTTAAATTATAAATTATTCTGAATCCAAATATGGAATAAATTTTTTCAAATTTCAATAACATAAGTGGTATAAAATAATTTGAATTTAATCCCACAGGCAGGACGACACTACGGGTTTTTAAAGTAAAAATAATCAAAATCTTGCTACATTTTTATATCCAATTTCAATTTAAAATTAGTTACAATAACCTAAATTATATTAATTTATGTATATTTTAAATAATTAAAATTTAAAACTAAATTAAAATATAATTTTAATACATAAGTGAATTAGATGAAAAAGTAGTTTTGAATTAAAATTCAGTATTTTTCACTATTCAATAAAAAATCAAACTTCACAAAAAAATACCAAAAAAATGTCCTAACCTAATTTATATTTTTCTATTTAAAGTATGAAGTTTATTTTGACATATGTAATCCATTAATGTTCCATAAATAGTATTTATAATAGTTTCTCTATTAAAAGGTGGTAAAATTACCTTAACAAATATATAGTATTTTATGCATAAAATTGTGTTTGTTTTTATCTTAAGAGTATAATATATATTGGATGAATATCAAAAATATTTGATTGAATATGATATATATATATATCACATTAATATCTCTCCTTAATTTTAAAAAATTTAATTTATTATGGTAAAATATCTTTGTGGGCATAAAAATATAATAATATTTTCCTTTATATTCAATCAGTTTTCATATTCATTTATAATTAATATGTAACCATTGAATTCATTTTATATTTTTATAAACCATGGAATTTCATCATTTATTAAGCATTTTCCATAACTACTATTTTAATGGACAGTTTAAATTAAATAATATTTTAATAATATATCGTTATTTTGTAAAACTTGATTTTGCGTGTCACACATGCCATTGACGAAAGTCATTGTTGCGTGTAAAAAAAGTTAACCTAAAAATTCCATTTAGAGAAAGCTAAAATTAATATTTCATATAGTTCACTCTTAACTTGGTTTTGTGTATATCACAATCCAAAAACTGTGATTTAATATAAAATAAAATGTTTTTAGTGTTGCATGAAATGAAAAATATCAAAAATGTTAAATTAATTTGGAAAAATGTATTTTAAAAAATCTCTAGGTGTTACATTCTACCCCCATTAAAATGAATTTAACCCTAAAAATTCATCTGGGTTATCAATGGTTAAATACGTGAAAGTTTCATTCATAGAAACCCACATCATAAAAATGAATACTAAAACTTCACTTAAAAGGTAATTTTAGAAGCATATTGGTTACCCAAAGTAACATATTACTAGGTTTACACATAGTATAACATAGGTGGGAAGTGAAAATAGTGACATAATGGAAAAAATAAAACTATTAAGTTCTGATGGTGATTGATAGATAACATTAATCAATAGAAGTGGGTGATCACAAAACCATAAATCTAAGATGTTCTGGGGGACTAACTGATTCATCAAAAATAAAGGAGCTAGGATAAATCCTTTTCAAAAAAAATCTTAGATTTGAGGATTTATTTTACTGTCTAATAACATAAGGAAATATACTTACTTTATTTCATTCCTTTTCATATGTATAATCTCACCCTTTGGTTTTTTTTCATTTAACATTTCCCACTTCGTATCTTACTCCAGGGAATGATGGTGAATTTTTCATTCATAAAGAACTGACAGATCCTAAGATCCATGGTATAACATCCCATTTGAATTTAGTTATTATCAACAAAAAAAATAGAACATGTTATCCAATATGCATAAAACCTCATGTGGTAATATATTACTTTAATATCAAAAAATTCATCTCAAATTTAACTTAAGACCATCCATAAATGGTTAACCTTGTAGCTCTTACAAAAGATGAAAATACAAGACATTATAAAGAATTACATGAAATATGCTTAACATTGATCCCTTATATATCATAAGGTAGATCTTGGTTGTCACATTCAAAACTTGTAAATACCTTCATCAAGAATTCTCTTAAAATAGGGTAATGACCTAAATTACCATAAATCCGTGTTGAAAACATGTATGTTAACTTATTCCAATGATTACTGAGTACATTATTTAAATCCTTGAAGTTGTAAACTTAATCCTTCATGACATATACCACTTTGATAATAATCGTTTCTTGGGTAATATGTACCATCCAATTTTTTATTCATATCCAACATATCCAAACATAATTATCTCAACATTAGGCATTGATTAAGGGTTCCCTTCACTTAATAAAAATATCACCTTTCTATGAAATCACTTTTCTATATCTTATTCACCATTAAACATATTTTTTTCAATACTTAATGAAAACTTATACTGAAAATACTTATATATTTCATGATTCATATAACATAATCTTTGAATTCCAAAACATAAATACTTTATTCATCCAACTTTATTCTTAAACATTACTCAGGATTTATCAACTTATTCTTTAATACCTATTTCCTAGAATATTAAATATGAATCATGTATTAAGGTTATTGAACCTAAATCTAATCATTATTCTTATGTTTAATGTAAACAATACTGTAATAACATTACATACCTTTCATATTTCATTTACAGTCTCTTTATCTACCAAAGTATAACCAATACTCATACAATCTTCCTGATTTTCATTATGAGATTTCCACTTGGGAAATAAATTTTCATAATTATAATACTTTCCACATCTGAAACATTCAATGATAATCACGTTCCTTCTAGTTCTCTTCATTTACTAAAACCAAAAATCATAATGTAAGAAACACATATCATAGAATAAAACCACATGATCGTTAAAAATATCTTATATGGTGTCTAAATTATAAAACATAGTTTTTAATAATTGAAACCTTTGGTTTATCCTAGGTTATTCATTTTAATATTCTATTCAAATCCTTCATGATTTTTAAAAAAGAGTTAGTGAATTTTCAAAGCATGAGTGTCAAACCGGGTGTGCAGTAAGGTCTGTTGTCATTTACCAGGTTACCCCAAGTCAGGACCAGAACATATTTTCAGAGTTGTTACTCCTAGGTAAATATATTCTAGATCCACATCCACTTATAGTATCTATATAGGGATGTATTATTAGTAAAACACTCACTCTAAAATTTCATGATATTTTCCTATAATTTTTCTTTATCCTTATACTTATCCCAAGACATTCCCTTAGAGTTCTCACTAAGGTTTTCTCATCATAGGTTCCAAAGGTTAAGTAAATCCTTACTCCGATACCAACTATAACAAACAAGTCTTAATTTACATAAACATTACATCACTTTTGTGTAATACTTAATACATTGTATAAAAAGTCACCCAAAGATTGAATTAGTTTATTGGCTTCAGAAACATGGAAACATAAAAACTCCAACATAAGTGAGCTACATTATCTCCCACTAGGTTCTTTATGAATATTATCCTTATAAGACACATCATACTTAATACATTTCTTCATAACCTGAAGAAGGAAACATAAAAATGGGTGAGATCAGATGCTTTGTAAGGGTAAACAAGGGAGACATGTAAACATAAACATGAGCATAGGGGAATAAGAATGTTATCATAACATTATAAGATCATACACTACATATCAAAGATTATAAACATGAATAATGTCATAAATATTTTCAATTTATAAGACATAAATCATAAGAAAATAAATAACATAATCCGTAAAATTGTATCATAGGAATAAGTCATGGAAATGTGGAACATATAGACTTGTGATATCATTCTCTATAAGTCAAGAATCATTGATATAACTTATCAAGACACTTCATGGGAACTTCACCTACTAGGTGAAACACACCACCATACCCATTCATAGTCCTTTCCTTATAATGGATCAGGTTTCCACATCTTCTTATAGTGGATCGGGTTTCACAATCTTCCCATAGTGGATCAGTTTTCCCCATCTTCCATCTTCTGGGTGGGACACAACCCCATCCCTATTCAGAGTTTGTTCCTTATACGGAATTGAGTTTCCCTATCTTCCCATATTGGATCGGGTTTACCCATCTTCCCATAGGGGATTTAGTTTCCCCATCTTTCATCTTCATAGTGAATACACTGATAGGGTGGGACACACCACAATCCCTCGTTATTTTCCATTCTTTATAAGGGGTCAAGTTTCCCCATCTTCCTATAATGGATCAGGTTTTATCATTTTTACAAAGTGGATCAATCCCTTTAACTTGATTTTCATAATTATATCATAAGATATAAATATGTACCCAATGAATTGGAGAGAGATATAGGTACCACCTAACTCATAATAAAATCATTTATACATGTTCTAGAATATAATTAAGCTTTGATCATTACATTACCCATAAAAAGTGATGGGTTCTATAAACATCATATCATTACCCATGAAATAAAATGGGTATACTTAACATTTCATCACATAATAACCTATAGATAATATATAGGTTTATTAATAATTTCATCAAAGCATAACCAATGAAAATAAGTGGATTTCAAAATAATATAACATGTGGAATAGAAATGGGTGTTATAAGAATCATTCCATCAAAACATAAACCATTCAAGATAAAATGTGAATGGATCCTTTGGATCATTTCCTAAAATGGCTTGAGTAACATCAACGGATGTCATATTAGATGGAAAATAATTTTTAAATATATTTCAAAAGAATTTATTGAAGAAAATATCCTTTATTATTTTAAAAATTCTCTTTAAAACATAAAATATTTGGAAAACCATTTTATGGAAAATAAAATTGAAATCTTATAAAGAAATCTTTGAAAACATTTTGTAAACCTTTTTATTTGAAAACATATAAAGAGAGCATGAAAATGTTGTGAAAACCATTTTCATTGAATGATTCTAAAAGAAGCATAATTTTTTTTGAAAACCATTTCTTTTAAAATACTTTTAAAACTTTTAAAGAATGATTGAAAACATTTTTATAACCTTTTCCTTTATTATTTTGAAAACTTATCTTGCTTGAATACCTTTTGAAAGAAAAATTCATTGGAAATTGATTTGAAAACTCATAAATAAATATTTTAAAATCATTTAAACTCATTTACTTTGAAAATAGGTTGCAAATATCATTTCAAAAAATTCTTTGAAAATATTTTTTCAAACATGAGTTTTTTAATAAAAATTATTTCCAACCAAAAAAAATTGAGGTCATATTTTCTTAAAAACATTTCGTTAATTATATTAAGTAAAAAAGAGTGGTAAAATTGTACTAATACCTAAATAAATCATTAATAACCAGAGTATAATAAAATCCATGAGTGTTCATGAGATATGGATCATCATATTTCATCAATAGAATCATAACCATAAACAATCTTGATGAATGATGAGATTGTAGCAACAAACTGTAACCATTTTACTAAATTTATTTCATGTTGGAAAGAATAAAATTACATGAAGCATAAAATTTCATGAAAATAATGATATTAATTATATAACATGTCAAAAGTTATTATATACACCTTATAGAAAAATATAGGCACATGACCTGGCATGTGTCTCAAAGAAGGAAAATTAAGACAAAATTACTTAACTGATTTGGAAACTTTTGAAATAGAACCCCCATGAAATAATTTCATAAAATTGATATGTAAATACCCATAACATTAAATATAATAATAATAAACTACAAAAATGGGAATTATAAACACCACACAAATGAAATGAGTGGTGATTAAGGCATGTATCTCATAGAAATAAAATGTAATATGAAATCCTCTTACCTTATGTCTTGACTCTCATCATACTCATTCAAACCTCCTATATAATAAATATAATTTTATTATAAATATTTTAAATGATAATATTCTTATATATAATACCATATATGGTTTTATTTTGACTTTATATTTCCCTCTTGTTAACAATTTCATGTTAAGGTTATGCTCCAGGTAATATTCACTTTGTTTTTCACTTGTGCCCTAATTTGTTATATTTTTTGTCCTTATGATTATATCATGATTTCCAGAATGTAAAACATGATATAAACATCATAAATATTAATTATATGTGTATTATAATAATCTATATAATATATATATATATATATATATTAAATAGAATACACCGTTTATGAAGACGGTAGGTCGTATGTACACATGAACGTTGCTTTTGTTTTATTGACGTATTGAAAGAAAGAAAGTAAATGACATATGTGTATATGAATATATGTATATAATATCATTAAATTATCATTATCATGTCATATATATTATATAGGTTCGCTAAACATATCCTCAATACATTCCATGTAGTGTATGAACGAATCACGTCTCTTTGAGGGGGCGGTAGTCTACACTTCCTCAAACGAAATTATCGTATTGACACAAGATGGAAAACTTAAGGTTATATTCCAAATAAAAATTATTGAATCATAAATACATTATAAATATCATATATATAACATACAAATAGTTTTCAAATCATAATTTCCCCTATGAGAGGCGATAAAGGAATAATGAACAATCATCTTTTTGTGAGGTGGTAGTTCATTGTACACGTAATTAGTATCTCTGTTACCCCTTAGATGGAAGTGTGTGTGAGTGTAGGTTAAAACATTAGCATAAAAATCCTATTATATTCAGAATTATTTTTTTTTATACAAGAATGGAATAATAAGTGTTTAGGGAGTGGAGAATGGAAATAAAGGAAAGGAGCTTAAGGGAGGGTGTTACCTCTTAATCGAGTAAATCCTATTGGTTTTCACTGAAAGGATTACTTGGAAGTATTTCTGCACATAGGGATGATTTAAAGAGTAAGGTAGGGTTTTTGGGATTTTTATTGGGTATATATTTTCCTAGCCAATGTTTTTCGAGATGTGTGAGGAAGTTGGAGAGGTGGTTGCCTTTTATAGGGAAAGGAAAGGATACACTTGGCATTTTTGAAAACAAGTTAGGTGTACCAATTTTTTTACCTAAAAGAGTCATAAAAACCAAAAAATAAATAAATAATGAAAGTTTTATGGCAGATATATAGATATAAAATGGGTTTTGTACTAGTTTATAGGTCATATGGGCTCTTAAGTTTAAGATTTATTCATGTGTAAAGCTTAATTTTACCTTAACTACTGTAATTAATTTTAACTCCATTCACTAATATTTTTTTGTCAAAATTTAATTTAACCTTATTATAAATTATAAATTATGAAAATTCCAAATATGTAATCTATTTTTCCAAATTCCAATCACATAAGTGACATAAATTAATTTAAATTTTATCCCACGGAAGGGATGACACTATGGGATTTTAAAGTAAAAATGATCAAAAGCTTGCTATGTTTTTATATCCAATTTCAATATGAAATCGGTTAAAATGACCTAAATTGGATTAAGTTATGTATATTTTATCTAATTATAATTTAAAAAATTAATATATAATTTTACTATATAAATAAATTAGACAAAAAATTAGTTTCTAATTAAAATTCAGTATTTTCACTATTCATTTAAAAATTCAACTTCACAAAAAATAACAAAAATGTACCCTAAAATAATTTTTATGCCTTTATTTCAAAGATTAATTTTATTTTGACTTATATAATCAAAAAAAGTTCTATAAATTGTATTTAAAATAGGTTCTCCATTAAAAGACTATAAAAATGCCTTAATAAAAATATATTATTTTATGTATAATGGGTTTGTTTTTATCTTAAACCTGTCAAATATATTGGATGAATATCAAAAATATTTGATTTAATATATAATATTTATATCACATTAATATCACTCATTAATTATAATTAATTTAATTTTTTCAAGTAAAACATCTTTGTGGGCATAAAAACAATATTTTTCTTTTTATTCAATCAGTTTTCATATTCCTTTATAATTAAAACGCCACCAATGAATTCATTTTATATTTTTATAAACCATATATTTTTATAAGTTAGTTAAAATTTTTCTTAACTACTAATTTAACGTCTAGGTTATATTAAATATTATTTTAATAATATATTTTTATTCGGTAAAACTCGCTCTTGTGTGTTACACAAGACATCAAGGAAAGTCATTATTGTGTGTAATTCAAGCTAACCTTGGTGTTTTTTATAGATAAATCTAAAATTTATGTTTTTTTAGTGCACGCTTAACTTGGTTTTGTGTATAACACAATCCAAACATAGTGATTTAATATAAAATAAACTATTTTTAGTGTTGTGTGAAATAAAAATATCCAAAAGATTAAATTAATTCGAAAAAATATATTACAAAAAAATCTCAGGGTGTTACAATCATCTTGTGTAGTTTAATGTTATGTGTTAAATACATTGTCATTTATTTTTATGTCGTGTAATTATGATGTTGGGTATGAATTTTAACATTTTTATAGGGATTTCTGTATTATGAAAGGTGTGAAAACATAGGATTTATTAGGGATTATTCATATAAGACTTCCCTTGTTCCTAACTTAATTGGTGTCATAGTTAATGGTAGGGAGTCAGTTGGGGATTACACCTATGAAAATATCCATCCTCCCATCTTCCTACTTTTTGAAAGATGGTGAGATATAATGAGTATCACTCCCAATCAAGGGACTAGAATGGTAGATGTTGGTATTACACCAACTTTGGATACCTCTCATACTGAATGAACTCGCGCATCCATCAAATTCATAAGCCAATCCGATTTGGGTCATGATCATCTAGATTAGGTTCCATGGCTTGGGGTGGTATCACCAATGTTCCCATAATATATACCCTTGTTATTAAGAGAATACCTGATTGTAATTTCCCTTGATGGCTTATCAGTTATAGAGGAACAGTGGGAGACACATCCTATAAATGGAATACATGATTGAAGGAGGGGAACTCTAGAAATCCTGGAAACTTTTTCTTGGATATTTTTCATATTTATAGGAGTTCTAATATAGGAAGTTTTAGGATATTTACCTTGCTGATAATATGCATGAATATAATTTTGGTTATTTGTGAAGGGGTTATCATGAAACCAAATTCCATATGAAATGAGGGATTTTTTAAAGGGGTTATAAATACCCTAAATAACCCTCACATCATGTAATAGACTTTATACATTGTATAGAGGGGATTTGTGAAGATCCCCCTTTATATAGGGGATTGAAAAAGTCCCCCTCTATAATGGGGTGAACAAAGATTCCACGTTTTTCATGGCTTGAAAAGAGAATCCTTCATGAAGGGGTTCAAAAAACCTCTTTATTCATGAAATAATTTGAAAAATATGTGATGTTCTTTCTTTTAACCTTTATAATTGGTTAATTAGATTAGGGTTTCTTCACAGAGGGATAACTGAGTATCAAGTTGCTGAAATTGTAATTTCTTATTTGTTTCTCTCTTTAGGTTGTATTTGGATAAGGATCAAGGTATTTATAGGAAATTATTTGTAAAACCAATTTTCCAAAATTGGGATCCATTTGGCCCTTCATGAGGGCACTTTGTGGTGGAAACTTCACTTCATGAATTTCTATGTGAGGCTTGTGTAATCTCTACCATGACAAAAATTCACATGATTCATAGGAGGTGATAAATTCACACTATAGCAAGTGGAAATACCCCATGGAGGAATATTTGCTTCACATAGGAAAAGATGCTTTGTGAAGCATATATTCTGCTTCACGTAGCTACCAATGTGAAATGAGAAAATCCTTTGTCAAATTTTTCTTTTATTTTCATCCCATTAATCCCATTCTAGTTTAGAAAACTTCCTTCTGAAGCTTTATTCAAATATTAAGAAATTTTTGGGCACCAAAAAATTCCACCTATAGAACGGGGTTTGATAAAAACTATGAGAATCCAATTACAAGGATAAAAATTGCCCCTCTTAAGTTATTTATAGCATGGTAGTGTAATTGGAAGAGTTACCAACCCTATATGAAGTTAATCATGACACTTCTTTTATATTGTTCCTACTTCTGTATTATATATTCTATGAAGAGGCTATGAAATGATCTTTTCACATAGTAATATTTCTTTGAAAATTACCAATACTTTATTGGTGATTAATATTAAGTTTGGATTTTCATATACATTTCGGGTACTTAATCAACTCCTTTTGATGATATATTGTGAATTTATTTAAGGAAAAATATTGAATCTATATAATAATTGTGTGGTTCATGGTATGATATATGCACTACATGGTTTGTGAAGTGACTATAGTTCTAGGGGGTTTCAAAATTTTTCAAAATTTACCATATTATATAAAATATTATCAGTTATTACTTTTCATAGGAAATGAATCAAGGGAAATTCATTTCTGTTATCGATGAGAGGAGTAACTCATTATCAAGAGTGTTGACACTGATGCATGGACGCATGTATGTTCAACACATCTCTTATTATCATCAATGTTCAGTTTTGGTGTCTAGGACTATCTATTATCTAATTTTATTCTGATTTATGGATTCTATTTTCTAATCACTGACTGTATACCCACACCACATCTGGGTAATCATCCCATCACATGGATAAATTGTCATTATAAGGAAACTCAAGAAAATATATCATCAAATGTGACATTTATCAGGGAGGATCACTCTTATGGGTACATCTTAGGATACGCTCTTTTAAATTTGGATAAATATCACTGGGAAGAATATCTAGGTATCCAAAACTATGGATCAATTATGAAGTTTTCCATATCTAGTGATAATTTTTGGGTTGTCATCCAGTTGGGATCTTCACCATGGGGGAACTTTTTGGATGGATTAGTGATTCCCATAATGGGTAAGAAAGATTCATGAAGAGTTCAGTTAGAAGTTTTGAACTATGAAAATTTTTTGAAGTATTTTGGGTGTTTTAGTCATTCTCACATCATAACATGAACATTATATCATAAATTCTTAGTATATGGAGTCCATATACATATATGTTCTACCTGGTGCATATAGAGGTTGGTGTTAGTCATTGATATATTCATATGATCATATAGGAATTGTTATTGGGGAAAAATATATAATAAATTCCTACCCCTTCTTTCATATGGGACAACATAGAGTGGATAACCTCACTTTTTATGGAGTTTCTCATAATATTGAAAAATAAATTGGAAAAGAAGAAGGATTCCCCATGGTCAATGTCCCTTTTTTCAAATGATCTCATGTATTCATCACCCCAAATAGTCAAAATCTAGTGGTGAATTATTCACGGAATTTCCCAACTTCTTAAACTCACATACTTACAGGTGCATACTATATGATTCTAGAATAACCTAATTTTATTAAGTGGGGTTTGGAAGTTTCTTCTATGGTTGATCCATTTGTATGAATGGAAACATTAATTTCCATGTACTTGAGAGGTTTCTGGTGGTCAGAGCATGAGTTACAAACCATGGTTAGAGTCATGACATTTGTAATTATGGCTCAGTTGGTGATTGAGAATTTTTTCAATTTGGAAGTCCTAGTTCTGCAAAAATTTTACTACAACTTTAGACATGTCAATCAGGGGAAGATCCCTTTTTTATTTTTTTCATGTTTCAGTTCCTATGGGTTTGGATAGTAGATCACATGAGGGGTTATGAGTTCATAAATAACCGACTAATGTTTGAGGCATGATTTAGACAATATCATTAGAGCATGAGAATATTCAATCCACTATTTTGGGATATTATGTATGTGAAGAACATGTTAAATAATCATGATCAGTTTTTTTAAACACCATACAGACCTATTATTGGAACAATCATCAATAATGTGTCTAGAAACCATGTGCCCCAAGGGTACCTCATATCCTTTAGAGAAGTCATGTTAGTCACAAGTATTGATGAGGAGTTGATCTGTGAGGGGTATTCACCTTGAAAAATTGGGTGATATATCCTCTATGTCCTAAAAATATATCCCAATCCATCGAGAAACATGCATGAAGAGAAAAATTTGAATGTTTTACGCTCGATCTGTATCATTTTCAGATGAGATGAGACACACATATGAGTATAACTTCCACCTATTGTTTTTTTCTATAGTCTTTCAAATAACTTTACTGATGTTTTATTCACTAGTATTAGGTTAGATAATTGGATTAACTAGTTCCCTCTGTTGAGGGTCTAATTTTAGTCAAGGAAGAGGATCCAAATCCACCAATAGATCCAACAGGGCCTCACCAATGGAATGATTCAAGGAAACATCTAATATCTATGATATTGAATAAAAAAAGGATTTTTAATCCCACTCCCTCAACAAGTGGGTCAGTTTCATCATTACCCATCCCTGTCACAGTGGAATTCTTAGATACCTAGAGGGAGTGAGATAACTGGAGAAATAGAATATCCATTGAATTATCCTATTAGCAACTTAAAATAGTGGAAATTTACTTGTAAAGATTTGGATGAGTAATTTCACATGCCGATGTCTATTTTAAGAGAAAAATGAAAAATTTAGAACCTATATTTTAGATATATTAAATTTAATCCATCTATTCATATTCATGATTTATTATTCGAATTTAGTTCTAGAGATGTTAATATAAAGAGCATAAATTTATGATGATGATATTGTACACATTTCCAAGAATATTTGAAATGAATTTCTATTTTGATCTTATTTTCACTATTAATGTGATTCTTACCATTTTCAAACTCTTGTAGGGGGGTGGAGATGATTTATCTCTTATTGAATCCCCATAATACACCAAAGGTGGATTGAAACTTGGAGTGGATTCCCCTAATGGTGAAGAATTCATAAAAGTGGGATCCCTTGGAATAGAAAAGAATATGTATATAAATATTGTTGATCCTAGGGGAGTATTTTCACCTCCACCACCACCATCTACTCCTACCATGATATTATCCTCTTTGGAGTCTATTGGATTTTGGTATGGGAAAAATATGATGATATTCTTTCACTACGGAACACCAAGTGAGTAGTTAAACTTCTCACCTACCCATTATATTGGTTTCATGACTTCATATTGATGAATTAATATATGCAGATATTGTCTTGAGTTCCCCATGTTTGAGGGTACCAGCTACCCAGAAGTATAGAACCTCCACACTCCCAGGAAAGGAATCCAATGGTGTGATAATGGGAGGGATTTCAATTAGTTTAGGACCAACTAAGTACCCATATGGGTTGATCATTCCCCATGTTAATCTAAGTCCAATGGATAGTACCATGGATGTAGCGAATTTTTGGGGCATTATCTCCCCAAGGACCCATATTTACTAGCCTTCCAAAAGGGTCTTTTGTGGGACTGGTAGGTTTAGAATATCAAGAAAGGTCAAACTCAGCTATGCTAACCCATATTCAAACCAAGTCAATACTAATTGTTGATATCACAAGGGCTTCAAATGTGAGAGTTCCAACTTTGTGGGATCAAATGACCTTAACAATTCCATAATGGGGTTCAGTGTGGATGGTGAAAAGTGAGTCTCAATGGAGTTTAAACCAGGCTATGTTGGAACTTACTCCCATTGAACCAATGATAATAGACATCCCTGCAAGGGTTTTGAATTTGGGAGTTCTAAATTTCCAAGGGCATGTTGTTCCTATTTTTCCAAAGGATACAACCATAGGAATATAAGTGATTAAATCCCTTAGATTATTGGAATCAATAATTATTCTAGTTTGATTGGTCATCATCTCTATGGGTCAAACATCTATGGATGATATTATATAGGCCTCATGTTTTATTGATTATTCAAACATTGATTATGATGTAATTAATGTATTCATGAAGGAAGTTTAGTGACCATGATATTTGTATATTTTTTTATACCTAGGTTAACCTCTGTCAAATTTAATGTGCAACTCTCAAGAGTGGTTGTAACACCCCAGGTAAATAAAGAATATGACATTTTCATATTTATCCATATTTGTGAATAAAATATTAATATGACTTTAAAGTGGACGCTATGCTCGATGGCGTACCCAATACGCAACAACGAGTTTCTTGGAAATCTTATGTTGCACTCTAATAATAAAATAATATTATTTTAAATGGAAGTTAACATGTAGTCGTTTTATTGGTGGGAATGGATAGAAATAACTAAAATATTATTATATATGTTTTTAAATGTTTTTACATTTATCCAATAAAAGATAAAGGCTTAAAATACGGAAAGAATTCAATTTTAGGCTTTTATACCCTAATTTTCACTAAAGGTTCATTTATCGCCTTTTGATGGCGAACTGTCATTAAATATAGTTTTGATCACTCTTATAAATTATTTTGGACCAAATAAAACTCTTCTTCATAATTGGGACATCAAAATTTACTTTGTGTAAATTTTTGGTATCTTTCCGATAAAGTTCATTTTTTCAATGAATAGTGTAAAATGTTGTATTTTAATTCAAAACCACTTTTTAATCTAATTTATTTATATGATTAGATTATCTTTTGAATTTGTTTTAAATTGAAATTAGAATATATTTTTAGCATTAAATCCAATAGTGGTCGTTGGAATTAATTTCACTTTGAAATCAGACTTAAACTAGTGTCAATCTTTTGATACTTATTGTTTCGTAAAAACACGCTATTTGCTTTGACAGCAGGAATTAATTATTAAATTAATTAATCTGACTTATATGTTTTGAATTTTTTAAAATAGATTTCATTTTTGAATTCGGAATATCAAATATAGCTTATGGTGAATTTTTGAGATTTTTCTGAAAAACTTCAATTTTTGATGAATAGTGAAACCACTAAGTGGTACTTATAAAAACTGATTTTTCCGTTTAAATGAAATTTTTCCATATTTGTGTTTTGAATTTAAAAAATCTGAAATACATGGTTGTCATTAAAAGTAAAATGTGGTTCAATGGGATAAAAATAATTTTTTGGTGAATAGTAACTTATTAAGTTTTTAATCGCGATTAGTGGTAATTAGTGTAGTTTAAGGTAAAAATAATGCTCTAATAAACTGAGATGAGCTTGACACATGTCCTACCCCAATTGGTTGTGTCATGGCCGACCAAGAAAAGACATGGGTAAACTTGGGGACCCCATGGAGCCACTTTGGTTGGAAAATGACATAAATATCTTTTTATTTAATGTTAAAATAAAAATAACACAAACATGACATGTTTTACTAAAACAATTGTTACATGGGGTTATACAATTCATATTTTTGATTATAAATAGTCATTGGAAATCTAAAAATATTTCCTACATCATGATAGTTTTTTTTATAATTTTTAGACACTAAATAAATTAAATTATTTATGACATCATGATGATGCAGCGATGACCTCTTTATTTAACGATTTAAATAAAATGGAAATATAATGCAAAATATAAGACCTACACATGTCCAAAACCAATTGGATGGGTGTATTTCCAAACCTTATCACCTTAGCCTCAAATTATATCAATTTGGGACCCTTTAAATCCGAAACTCGTTTTCAAATAAAGTAATATTTCTTTACTTCCCAAAAGTGCCCCTCTTCTCCTCTTATAAAAGGCCCCCACCTCTACCTCATTACCCACACTACCAAAGCCTTTTACTCGGCCTAACCCTGCCCATGTACTCTCTCCACATCCCTCTACTCATCCTAGATGATTCCCTTTGGGCATAATCCTTTCAAAGGAAGCCTTTAGGCTCAAATCAAAAGGAGTTACACTCTTAAAGGTAATTCATTCTCTCATGTTCATTTGTTTTATTTTTCTTCTCCAACCCCCTAAACTCTTTTTATTTACTTCTTTTGTAACAAAACCAGTATCTTCAATATACTAGGATGTTTTTATAAGATTTATTCGAGCTACAATCTCACACAACTACATCAAATGGTTAAAGAACATACAGTTTCTGTGGATGGCGAAATTCTGCCTCCCGAAACGATGATTGTTCAATACTCATTTAACACCTTCAAAGGTGGCCATTATGATGTCACTATTTTTATATATGATATATAATATGTTTATGTTTTCCTTAATCTTCTGTATTTTACATTTTTGGCATACCTTTATGGTTTCCATTATGGGTATACGCGATATCTTCATTTAAGGAAGTGTGGACTACCGCCCCCTCAAAGTGATTTGATTCG
Source organism: Viscum album (assembly GCA_963277665.1). NCBI lineage: Eukaryota > Viridiplantae > Streptophyta > Magnoliopsida > Santalales > Viscaceae > Viscum > Viscum album. Next base: position 140,583,100 of record OY728131.1, read on the forward strand.
TTATTACCATATGTGGTACGTATAAAGGGTATATTTAATGATATTATATATGATACCATACTTAAATTAAAATAATATTATGTATCATTACGTTTTAATTCCATTAAATATGAAATAGAAATCGAAGTAGCGTTCATGCGTACGTACGGCTTACTGTCTCCATGAACGGTACATTTCATTTCTTATCTCAAAATATCATGTACTATTATAAGTACATATATATAATGGATATATATGATGTATGATACATCTAAATGATTAATATAATTCTGGAATTAAAATATACATACCTCTCATATAGTTTTAATTCCATTAATACGACATAGAAATGAAAGTAGTGTTCATGCGTACGTACAGCTTACCGTCTCCATGAACGGTGCATTTCATTTCTTTCCTCTAAATGATTATGTGATATTATAAATAAATGTATATTCTGGATATATATGATATATATGATATCCAAATCAGGAATGTCATTTTGGATATAAAGAACCTTTTACCACACGAACAACGTGTAATTGTAAGAAGTCCACTTTCGACTTAAGAACCAAATATCGACAAAACAATCATTATTAACTTAATGATTACATAATGTTTATAACATGGAAAAAAGTGATATAAAAGGAATAATAAGCTTGAAAAATGTTCTTAATCAAGTATAAATTAACTCAAGTTTATTATTCAGGACATTAAAGAACGATCGAGTCAAGTCGGACCCGAGGTAAGCGATCCTAATTCTCTCTTTCTTTTTAAGTACACTCTTTTATGTCATTCCTTTTAAAGCTCATATTTCATGTTATTGGGATGTTATTTTATATTTCTCCTAATTTACGTATTATTTTCATGTGATGAGAGACCCTATTCTCTCTCATCAATCCATTTTGGAAGTTTTGAGTGGCACCGTTAGGCTGCCGAATTTTCGTAAGAGATCTAACCTCTCTCTTTCTTTTTAAGTACTCTCCTTTATGTCACTTCTTTTAAGCTCCTATTTTTTATGATGGGGGTGTTATTTTATATTCATATTGATTTAAATTTTATTGTAATGTGATGAGATACCCTATTTGATCTCATCAATCCATTTTTGGAGGTTTTAAGTGGCGTCGTTAGGCTGCCGAGTTTTCGTAAGTGATTTTTCATCTCACTTTTATTCCCGTGAGATTTATGCTACATTTGCCACAATTTCCTTTGAGTGGTGTATGTACTGCCCATTATTTTACTCATTGTGTAATATACTTTCTTTATGAGTATTTACATCAATGTTGTATTGTCCTTCTTTCACAGGGCGTATGTTTCGAAAGATACCCATGTCGGTAAGGGAACCTTTCACCCTCCTCTTTTTAAAAGACATATTTTGTTATGTATTTTAATTCACATAATATTACTTTGGGATATGTTCTTCTATATCCTTATTGATGTGAATTTTATGTCCAAGTGATGAGATACCCATTTTATCTCTCATCAACTCTTTTTCTGAATTTTGAAGTGACGCCGTTAGGCTGTCTAATTATTGTAAGGGAACTTCTTAACCCAATTACCATTCTTTGGGTTAATCTCCTACTTTCAAATTATGTCATGATATTATTATTTCCTATCTTTTGTTTGTACTTTATTTATGTGTACTTATAGTGAATACACATAATAGATCTATTTTATTTTAAAAATGATCATTGTATGGGACTTCGTCTCAATCTCCTTTCATTGAGGCATATTTTATTTTATACACAACTTTCTTTTACACAGTGTATAAACCCCTTTGACTTTTACGTTTATTAAAAAGGAATCTTTTTTATACGAAGCGTTTACTAAACGACAAAAGGGAATATTTTTGTCGTACGTATGCGGTGACAACAACTTCTCCTCCGTCGTGACTGTTATTTGAGTTTCGGCTTCCTCTACAAGCCATACCATCTTTTTAAAAGAAAAATAAATACCTTGTTTTAATTTTCTTTTATTTTGGTATTAAAAATTGTTTTCATAATGTTTTTATATCAATGTGTTGTATTGATATCTTGTGATTTAAAGGTGTAAATTTTATGTTTCCTTTATGCATGTTTTATGTGATACGATTATGTTGAGGTTCTTGGGAATTTTTATGAAGACGGGTGGTTCCGTGGTAGACTAAGGGCGGGTGAGCCCGATATAGCTCTCCAATGCATTGGGTAACGCGAAGGAGTGAAACGTTAAGGTTTCTCCGAAGAGATTTAGGGAATATACTGTGATGGGTATTCCAAACGTAACCAAGAGGGTTACTCCCTATGTAAGAATGTTATGAATGCCTCAAGTTACCTTTATGTCTTATGATTTATAAGATTTATTCATGATTTGATGAGGTATGTTAAAGTTCTTATGTTTTATGGGTAAAGTATGATCTCATCCTTATGTATATATGTAGTCATGTTTCCTTTCCATATTTTTATAACCCTTACTGAGCTTTTTATGCTCATCCCAAGTTTTTGAAATTTTTTTCACAGGTCAAGGGAAAGGTACATGATGTGATGATAGTGTAAAGGATGTGTCAAGAAATAATCCATGTTTTATTTTTTAAGTATGTTTCTGTTGATGGGAAGAATGAATATTGTCTTTTATGTAACCACTTTGTCTAAATGTGGAATGTAATGCAAGTTTCATGATCTAATTATCTAAAACTCTAAACCTGAAAAGATCCTCAATGTGTAATCTTGTATTAAGTCTATATTAAGTAAGGTTTAAGGCTGGGGCCTTATAGTTGGTATCAAAGGTCAGTTTAGATAACTTTAGAGGTTAGGGTATTCATTAAGCATAAGTGACATTACCATAATGGTTAGGATTTTAGAAAGAGTCATAGTTTTAGATAAAGTTAATGAGTAATTATATCTGAGTATTTATCTTCATCATTAGTACATGATGGTTATGTTCATATACTCACACTGACATTTATGTTTTTAGTGAATGGATGGATCTAGCAGGCACCAAAGAGACAACAGGTTTGAAGGAAACTGTGGTCGTTCTATGATTAAGATACTGGACGAGATGAGGGATTCAATGAGGAATCTCATAGTTGTTCTAAACCAACTATCAAGGAGTCATGATCAACCACTTGAACCTTGGTATGTTCTGTAATGCATCATGTACGAGATGTCTAACTCGATGTGGAAATTCAGGTAATAATTATAAAGGTAACCATTAGAGTTTATATGATCCTTACTTTTGAAGTAATTATGGGTTATTATATGATATGCTGGAAAATGAAAGGCATGAGATAAACTTGAGGTTAAAATATGTTATATTTATTTTTGAAGATTTTATCTCATTTTGGGAAATGTTTTAAGAATTATATAGTTTTGGAAAAAGGACAACACGCAGACCGTGTGACAACCCGTCGCGTCGGACAAAGCTGCGGGAATCAAACCCACAACCAAAGTGCGACTGGTATTATCGCCTACCACTGGACTACGTGAAGTCCCTGGTTACTTTGGACAATTATTTTTATTTAGATGATTTTATGAATTAAGAGTAAGTTGATTTTGGGTTATTTATGAAAATGATTAACCTATCATGGAGGATATGTGATTAGGTTAATTACTTTTCAATACGAGACTTTAGGAGCAACTGATATTGTTTGGAGATAAATGTTACGATTTAACTTGGTAGACTATGTGACTAAATCCTTCAAATATTTGGGTTTCAATCTTAGTTTGGTTTACTTTGAAGAATTTTATGGACAAATGGTCCTCGTTGAACTTTGGGTTTTGTTGGACAAATTTTGGAGATTAAGAATAGATTTTTCTTTTTATAAAGGGTTATCCTTTTCTGGATTATCTGATCTTGTACTAGACTTTTTGGTTTTGGTTTTGGTTAAAGTCTAAAGAAATGGGAAGTATATAGTTCTCTTTTGTGGATTAGGTGATTCTCTAGATGTTTATTATAGTACTCTTAATGTGAACAAGTCTTCCTAAATAGTCGTCTTTTGGAGAAAATATGAGTTTGTGTAAGGAATCTAATAAAAGTTGAAAGTCAACATGATAAGTGATTATGTTTCCTTATGAATAAATTCCTCAATAAAAAGTAACTTAAAATAAAAATGTTTTATATTAATTTTTCCTACTGGGGAATCGAATACCGTTTAACCCATCACAAGTTTGTGATTTTCTCATGGTTAACTTTCTCCTAAACATGTTTTCTATCACTCTCCATCAGAACATGACCCTTTTTTTTCCTCCATGTCCATATTTTCATACTTGGAATCCTAGTATGGGTTAACTCGGGTGACCTTTGTATTATCTTCCTTTTTTTTAAAGTGATTGTTTTACCGACCCTTGTTCCGATGTGGGACTTTCAAGGATGTTTCCAAGCGCAATTTTAAAATTGCGAGGACGCAATTCCCAAAAAGGGGGGAAGTATGTAACACCCCAGGTAAATAAAGAATATGACATTTTCATATTTATCCATATTTCTGAATAAAATATTAAATGGACTTTAAAGGGGACTCTATGCTCGATGGCGTACCCAATACGCAACAACAAGTTTCTTGGGAATCATAGGTTGCACTCTAATAATAAAATAATATTATTTTAAATGGCAGTTAACATGTAGCCGTTGTATTGGCGGGAATGGATAGAAATAACTAAAATATGATTATATATGTTTTTAAATGTTTTTACATTTATCCAATAAAAGATAAAGGCTTAAAATACGGAAAGAATTCAATTTTAGGCTTTTATATCCTAATTTTCACTAAAGGTTCACTTATCGCCTTTTGTTGGAGAACTGTCATTAAATATAGTTTTGATCACTCTTATACATTATTTTGGACCAAATAAAACTCTTCTTTATAATTGGGACATCAAAATTTACTTTGTGTAAATTTTTGGTATCTTTCCGATAAAGTTCATTTTTTCAATGAATAGTGTAAAATGTTGTATTTTAATTCAAAACCACTTTTTAATCTAATTTATTTATATGATTATATTATCTTTTGAATTGGTTTTAAATTGAAATTATAATATATTTTTACCATTAAATCCAATATTGGTCGTTGGAATTAATTTCACTTTGAAATCAGACTTAAACTAGTGTCAATCTTTTGATACTTATTGTTTCATTAAAACACGCTATTTTCTTTGACAGCGGGAATTAATTATTAAATTCATTAATCTGACTTATATGTTTTTAATTTTGTAAAATAGACTTCATTTTTTAATTCAGAATATCAAAAATAGCTTATGGTGAATTTTTTGGATTTTTCTGAAAAACTTCAATTTTTGATGAATAGTGAAACCACTAAGTGGTACTTATAAAAACTGATTTTTCCGTTTAAATGAAATTTTGCCATCTTTGTGTTTTGAATTTCAAAAATCCGACATACATGGTTGTCATTAAGAAGTAAAATGTGGTTCAATGGGATAAAAATAATTTTTTGGTGAATAGTAACTTATTAAGTTTTTAATCGCGATTAGTGGTAATTAGTGTAGTTTAAGGTAAAAATAATTCTCTAATAAAATGACATGAGCTTAACACATGTCCTACCCTCATTGGTTGTGTCATGGACGACCAAGACAAGCCATGGGTCAACTTTGGGACCCCATGGAGCCACTTTGGTTGGAAAATGACATAAATATCGTTTTATTTAATGTTAAAATAAAAATAACACAAACATGACATGTTTTACTAAAACAATTGTTACATGGGGTTATAAAATTCATAGTTTTGATTATAAATAGTCATTGGAAAGCTAAAAAGATTTCCTACATCATGATATTTTTTTTATAATTTTTAGACACTAAATAAATTAAATTATTTATGACATCATGATGATGCAGCGATGACCTCATTATTTAACGATTTAAATAAAATGGAAAGATAATGCAAAATATAAGACCTACACATGTCCAAAACCAATTGGATGGGTGGATTTCAAAACCTTATCACCGTATCCTCGAATTATATCAATGTGGGACCCTTTAAATCCGAAACTCATTTTCAAATAAAGTAATATTTCTTTACTTCCCAAAAGTGCCCCTCCTCTCCTCTTATAAAAGGCCCCCACCTCAACCTCATTACCCACACTCCCAAAGCCTTTTTCTCGGCCAACCCCTTCCCATTTACTCTCTCCACATCCCTCTCCTCATCCTAGAGGATTCCCTTTGGGCAGAATCCTTTCAAAGGAATCCTTTAGGCTCAAATCAAAAGGAGTTACACTTTTAAAGGTAATTCATTCTCTCATGTTCATTTGTTTTATTTTGCTTCTCCAACCCCGTAAACTCTTTTTATTTACTTCTTTTGTAACAACAGAAGTATCTTCAATATACTAGGATGTTGTTATAAGATTTATTCGAGCTAAACTTTCACACAACTACATCAAATGGTTAAAGAACATACGGTTTCCGTGGATGGCGAAATTCTGCCTCCCGAAACGATGATTGTTCAATACTCATTTAACACATTCAAAGGTGGCCATTATGATGTCACTATTTTTTATATATGATATATAATATGTTTATGTTTTCCTTAAGATTCTGTATTTTACATTTTGGGCATACCTTTATGGTTTCCATTATGGGTATACGTGATATCTTCATTTAAGGAAGTGTGGACTACCGCCCCCTCAAAGTGATTTGATTCGTTATTACCATATGTGGTACGTATAAAGGGTATATTTAATGATATTATATATGATACCATACTGGAATTAAAATACTATTATGTATCATTATGTTTTAATTCCATTAAATATGAAATAGAAATGGAAGTAGCGTTCATGCGTACGTACGGCTTACCGTCTCTATGAACGGTACATTTCATTTCTTATCTCAAAATATCATGTACTATTATAAGTACATATATATAATGGATATATATGATTTATGATATATCTAAATGATTAATATAATTCTGGAATTAAAATATACATACCTCTCATATAGTTTTAATTCCATTAATACGACATAGAAATGAAAGTAGCGTTCATGCGTACGTACGGCTTACCGTCTCCATGAACGGTGCATTTCATTTCATTCCTCTAAATGATTATGTGATATTATAAATACATGTATATGCTGGATATATATGATATATATGATATACAAATCAGGAATGTCATTTTGGATATAAAGAACCTTTGACCACACGAACAACATGTAATTGTAAGAAGTCCACTTTCGACTTAAGAACCAAATATCGACAAAACAATCATTATTAACTTAATGATTACATAATGTTTATAACATGTAAATAAGTGATATAAAAGAAATATTAATCTTGAAAAAGGTTCTTAAGCAAGTATAAATTAACTCAAGTTTATTATTCAGGACATTAAAGAACGATCGAGTCAAGTCGGACCTGAGGTATGGGATCCTACTTCTCTCTTTCTTTTTAAGTACACTCTTTTATGTCATTCCTTTTAAATCTCATCTTTCATGTTATTGGGATGTTCTTTTATATTACTCCTACTTTACGTATTATGTTAAAGTTATGAGAGATCCTATTCTCTCTCATCAATCCATTTTGGAAGTTTTGAGTGGCACTGTTAGGCTGCCGAATTTTTGTAAGAGATATAACCTCTCTCTTTCTTTTTAAGTACTCTCCTTTATGTCACTTCTTTTAAGCTCCTATTTTTTATGATGGGGGATGTTCTTTTATATTCATCTTGATGTAAATTTCATTTTAATGTGATGAGATACCCTATTTGATCTCATCAATCCATTTTTGAAGGTTTTAAGTGGCGCTATTAGGCTGCTGAGTTTTTGTAAGTGATTTTTCATCTCACTTTTATTCCCGTGAGATTTATGCTACATTTGCCACAATTTCATTTGAGTGGTGTATGTACTGCCCATTATTTTACTCATTGTGTAATATACTTTCTTTATGAGTATTTACATCAATGTTTTATTGTCCTTCTTTCACAGGGCGTATGTTTCGAAAGATACCCATGTCGGTAAGGGAACCTTTCACCCTCCTCTTTTTAAAAGACTTATTTTGTTATGTCTTTTAATTCACATAATATTTTTTTGGGATATGTTCTTATATATCCTTATTGATGTGAATTTTATGTCCAATTGATGAGATACCCATTTTATTTCTCATCAACTCTTTTTCTGAATTTTGAAGTGACGTTGTTAGGCTGTCTAATTATTGTAAGGGAAATTCTTAACCCAATTACCATTCTTTGGGTTAATCTCCTAATTTCAAATTATGTCATGATATTATTATGTCCTATCTTGTGTTTGTACTTTCTTTATGTGTACTTATAGTGAATACACATAATAAATCTATTTTATTTTAAAAATGATCTTTGTATGGGACTTCATCTCAATCTCCTTTCATTGGGGCATATTTTATTTTATACACAACTTTCTTTTATACGGTGTATAAACCCCTTTTACTTTTACGTTTATTCAAAATGAATCTTTTTTATATGAAGCGTTTAATAAACAACAAAAGGGAATGTTTTTGTCGTACGTATGCGGCGACAACGACTTCTCCGCCGTCGTGACCGTTATTTGAGTTTCGGCTTCCTCTACAAGCCATACCTTCTTTTTAAAAGAAAAATAAATACCATGTTTTAATTTTCTTTTATTTTGATATTGAAAATTGTTTTCATAATGTTTTTATATCAATGTGTTGTATTGATATCTTGTGATTTAAAGGTGGAAATGTTATGTTTCCTTTATGCATGTTTTATGTGATACGATTATGTTGAGGTTCTTGGGAATTATTATGAAGACGGGTGGTTCCGTGATAGACTAACGGCGGGTGAGCCCGATATAGCTCTCCAATGCATTGGGTAACGCGAAAGAGTGAAACGTTAAGGTTTCTCTGAAGAGATTTATGGAATATACTATGATGGGTATTCCAAACGTAACCAAGAGGGTTACTCCCTACGTAAGAATGTTATGAATGCCTCAAGTTACCTTTATGTCTTATGATTTCTATTATTTATTCATGATTTGATGAGGTATGTTAAAGTGCTTATGTTTTATGGGTAAAGTATGATCTCATCCTTATGTATATATGTACTCATGTTTCCTTTCCATATTTTTATAACCCTTACTGAGCTTTTTATGCTCATCCCAAGTTTTTGAAATGTTTTTCACAGGTCAAGGGAAAGGTACATGATGTGATGATAGTGTCAAGGATGTGTCAAGAAAGAATCCATGTTTTATTTTTTAAGTATGTTTCCGTTGATGGGAAGAATGAATACTGTCTTTTATGTAACCACTTTGTCTAAATGTGGAATGTAATGCAAGTTTCATGATCTAATTCTCTAAAACTCTAAACCTGAAAAGATCCTCCATGTGTAATATTGTATTAACTCAAGATTAAGTAAGGTTTAAGGCTGGGGCCTTATAATGGTAATTCTAAAATGCTTGGTCAGAGGGACCTTATGGTCATACTGCTTCGATGAAGGATATTTTTTCCTCAATAACGGAAGTGAATTCAATTCACCTGACAATGGAGCTAGAATCCCAAATATTAGTGTAGTATTTTCCACAAATTGACATATATGTTGAATTTATTTATGGGTAAATGATAGTAAAGTAGTCTAATGCTTTGGTGTGTGAGAATAAGTATTCACATCTCTAATTATTTCCTTCCCTTTCTAGCACTAACATACAATGGGAATATATTTTAGTAAATATAACATAGACTTTTGAATTTTCAGATATCGCTATTTTAAATCTCATGTGGCAGAGATTATAGGGTCATTTACTAGTATGGGTATGACTCGATCAAAAGGTGTTGAGACTCTAAGTGATCTAGTCCTTGAATATATACCATATTCTAAAAGAAATTATTAAGATGATCTAGAATATATTTATAGTTTATGTGTTTCTCAGTTAACAATATAGAGATACATATAGGAATTAATCTCTCAAACTCCCCTATAAGTATTTCAAGTTAATCTTTCTATGCTCCATCATATGTGTTCATTGCTCAGGTATGGTGGGTTTTATTACCAATCTATTCATACTAAGGTGATTTAAGTAATTTATAATCAAGAAAAAATGATAAAACTCAAGTTAATTCTCATAATCATAGAATCCATGGCCCATTTTGTTGAGTTCAAGAATTTCATTCTTAATGAAGCCTCTAAACAGGATGGAGTAGTAGTGAGGTGGTAGGATCAAGCCATATAGAAGAGATCCTTAGTGGAATAGCTTATCCAAGAGTCAAAAAAACTTCTTAAAGGGTTGGATCAGCTTCATCAAGAACTATCCATCACTGAGAAAGCTGATGATGAGTAGTAGTGACTTGTTGAGGAGTTAGAAAAGTCGGGATTTGATGTTATTTTGAGGGAAAATACACTAAATTATATTGTATAATTAAAGGTTAAAATTGTACACACATTACCAAGAAGTTTCTCACTCTAAGTGAATAATTATTTGACTTATTGAGTTCATTAATAATTCCTTGTAATTAAAACATCATCATCTATATGAGAGAAAATCCTAATTTTGGATGTTCCTCTCATTTTTTATCAATAAATAAAAACTCATTTTTTCTAAATTTTTAGTCTATTGAACCATCGTAATTATTAATTCATGGTAACCTAGAAAATATTAGAAATTAATATCAAGATAAATTGAAAACATTTTCAATATTAAATATAATATAAACAAAGTCGTTTTTAGTTCTCCAACACTTGTGTTAGAATATTTACTCATGGGTGTGGCTCATGGATGGATATAGGCACAAATACCATCACTATAATCTAGAATTGGTCTAATTTGATGAATTATATCCACCTAGGTGTGACTCATAGATGTGTATAGGAACAAATACCATCACCATACACTAGATTTTGTCCATTCAGATGAATTATTTGACTCAATGTTATTGGGATCATAAATGGTGGGTTTTGAATAAGGATTCCAATATTCAAAAGGTTTCAAGTACCCTAAAGTTATATATTTTTATATTTCACATGGATCCTCTTGACTGATATTTTAGGGCTAAGGGAACAAAGGAATGCTCTAAATTGTTTCTAGTCAAAGGGGTCTAATAAGCATAGATTCACTTTTGATGGGGTTATATGATGGACCCCACAAGCTTTATGTATGTTATTTTATGGCTCTAACTTTTGCCTAAGATTTATATGGGAAAATATTAGCATGAATGGAGTCATATTTTTTCCATACTTTTAAATTTTTCTACCTAATAGATTTTTTCCCTTTTAAAATTCACAAGCCCAATTTTTCCTAAATCAAGAAAGTTTAATGTTCAGAGATTGGTGACTCAACTTGTTTCCAAGATCACATTATCATATTTTTAATATTATGAGTTTTAAGTCTCTTTATTTAAATAGTATAATGTCATACAATTTAGAACATTAGAGATTGAATATAATTTCATACAAATTTGACTTGAATATGAGGAGGTCTATATAGTAACATGGGTAAGGAAAACCCCTAAATTAACAAATAGTCCCAATTCTTACAATGTTAATAGAATATTTAGTGAAAAGGTGAACATAGATTAATAACTTAATATTTGGAAGAGTGGTTTCAAATATTTTAGGTTGAACAACTTTAATCACATATTTCTATAGTTTCAAGTCACATAGTTTTGACATTATAAAAGTGAGGTGGACAATATCAAAACATGAGTGTCATAAATTTTATTTAAATTTTTAATTCTCAATAAAATTGATCAACCTAATCATAGTTGTTATCATTTTCAGCAATGGTAAATTTTCCATCAGGATATACACACAACATAGTCCTCTTAGGATACAAATCTATGTTCCACTCTACTATATTTTCTTAGGTTCCTAAATTTATTTTCCTGAGATCCCCATGATAGGTGCACATAAAACATAGATCCATTATCGAGGAATACAATGATTTATTTTCATTTTGTTTATAATTTTTTCAAATGAATAGATCCAATTCTTCCATACTCACTTGGTTTTTTATCATGAGGGTAAGAGAACTCTACTGGATAGACTTCAAACTCTAAAAATAACTAAATAAGAGGAAAGAGTTTTTTCCACCATTATATTGGATAACTCCCCTCCTTGATCCTATTCTTCCTCAAAATCTACAATAGGAAGGGAAAAATGGATAATAAACTTGCTCAAGTTAATAGGACTTTTGAGGTAAATGTACACATAAAATTTCCATATTAATAACTAACAATTACAATTAAATGACCAATAAGGCTATGAACTCAAAACTAGAATGATAGGAGTACTACCTAATTTTCATGGACTATATGGTGAAGACCCCAATAGAAATTTGAGAGCATTTAAATAATTATAAAATGGATTCAAAACTAGAGGTTTCACTAAGGACAAAATCTTCTAGAAGGGTTTTCCCTTCTCACTTGAAGTGGCGGACAAGGAGTGGCTCTAAAACTTTCAACCTAGAGAAGTCACCTCATGGGATGAGATATAGAGTAAGTTCCTCCAAAAAATATTCCATGATTCAAGGAGTTCTAATCTTAGAAAGAAGATCTATGGAATCAAATAAGAAATTGGAGAAAATCTCTATGTGTTCTAGATTGATTTACGAAACTAGCCACATCTTTCCCACACTATATATATTAATAAAATCATTTCATTTTATTTTTTTACCATGTATTCATAGATAATAATTGGAACTTACTTTATGATTTTTTAGGAGGTGCACTGATAGATAAGTCACTAATTGAAGTTGGAGAATAGATTGATAGTATCACTCAAATTTCCCAAATATTTGGTGCGAGAACTGAAACTAGAGTTCTACATGATGTAAAATGTTCCAAATAATATTTATTAGAAAATAAAATTTAATAACTAACTTATCTTATAAGATATATATTTTTGAACAAAATACAGGAATCATCACCCACCAAACCCCCAAGGGTCTGCCAATTGTGATATTCCCAAGAGAATTTCACTAATGGATTACCTCAAATTCAAGGTATTGAAATCTATGATGAAATATTCTAGAGGAAATTCTAGAACCAACTAATAGGAAACCAAGGATTTTAATATTTCCCCACTAATCAGTTTGGAGAAGGTAGCCATTAGGCTCAAAGGATACCATTTCAGTGGGAATTTCAATAGGCTTCTCAACATCCCTTCTAACCCCATCCATTCCAGAGAAAAACTTTCTAACCATATAAAATTTATCATCAAGGAAAACCATAAGATAATTCCATGAAATGTATTCTGAAATAAGTAATAAAATATCAAAATAGTCAACAGAGCACTCTCGCCACTTATGGATCAGAGGTGAAGGAATTGAAAGGAAACTTTTTTATCTCATCATAACCCTCAATAATATGGTAAATCATGGATCATGTAATATTATTGGTCAAAAAATTTCTAAAACTGAAGGAAATTTTAGTGAAATTACCTTAAGGAGTGGAAAGGAGAAGGAAAACAATGAAGGTACACCCCAGTAAATTGGAGCTGGAATTGAACAGTGACATGAATATGAAGAATCTTCCCAAGAAAAAGAACCTACAGGGGGTAGTAAAGGTTCCATAAAATAAATACAATGGGAAATATAATATTGAATATCCACAACAATTCCCACCTACCATCCCTATATGTTTGAAATAACATAAGAAAACCATGGAAGAATCATTACAACAGGAGATGCTAGAAGTCTATAAGAAATTGGACATCAATATATCCCAACTAGAATACATTCACCAAATTCCATGGAATTAAAAAATCATTAAATAAATTATCACTAGTAGATTAATATTTTAATTAAATGAAGATTTACGTTTTGTTACGAATTTTTATTCCCTTTTTACACCATAAAACCCTTAGAAATTCCAAGATCTGGGTACTTTTTCTACCCATTGCACAATTAGTAATTTATTTTTTACAATAAATTATATGATTTAAGATCTTAAATTAATGTGATTACTTATTCTATTTATTTCTCTCTACATATGGGAGAACTCAAAACCACCCAAGTGGTTATGAAACTCACCAACCAAGCCACTTCCTACTTGGTAGATGTTCTTGAAGATGAATTGATAAGTGTATAAGGCTACCCATTCCCTACTGACTTCTACATTTTCAACATGGATGAAGGAAAAGGTAAAGACCACTCTCCAGCCATTCTAGGTAGACCATTCTTAAATACTGCTAAAACCATAATAAATGTTAATAAAGGCACTCTTTTCATGACTTTTGGTGAGGAAACAATGGATTTCAAAATCCTTGACTCAGTGAAACACCCACATAATGATCATTTTATTTTAAATTAAACCATTTTGAATTAATTTATACTTATAGGGAGTAAATTTAAATTTTTAATAACATAATTAGATTATAATAATATTTTGAAACACCAAACCTTCTTGATAAAAATATTTTTTTAAATAAACATAATCTATAGATAGTTTAAAGTGTTAAAAAATTAAAAAAGAATTAATGAAATTTATTTTTATTAGTTACTGAAATTTTCTACTAATATTTCTTCATTGTATATAAAACATTTCAATATGGAGAACACTAAGATGGAAATATCTCTATAACTCCTACCCCATGAGTTAGAATTAAAACTATTTCCATCAAAATTAAAATATCTATTTTTCATGAAAAATGAGAAACTTCCTTTCATAATATGAAAAAAATTAAATCCTAAACAAGAAAACCAACTTATAAAAATTCTAAAAATAACACTAGGACTCTAGGTATGAAATTAGGGGATATACCAAGGATTATCCCTTCCACCTTCATGCATAGTATTTTTGTTTGAAGATGAATCAAAACTAGTGAGATAGCCCCAAATTAGGATTAACTTGCCCCTTCTAGAAGTAGTAAAAAATAAGTAAAAATAATTTTATGATATGGAAGAATCTACCCTATCTATAAATCTCAATGGGTGAGTCCCATACAAATTTTCCCAAAGAGAACTAGATACAAAATTGTGAAAAATAAGAATAATGAGTTAGTATCTACAAGAATTCAGAACATTTTGAATTTTTCATAGATTATAGGAGATTGAATAATATAACCCACAAATACCACTTTCTCATACCCTTTATGGACAAAATGTTAAAGAGAATAGCTGGTAAAAGACATAATTCTCCCTTGATGGATTTTATGGATACTTTTAGGTTTTAATAGTTCCACATGACCAAGACAAGACCACCATCACATGTTAATTTCCTACAATTTCCTGCCAAAGGATTCCTTTTATTCTTTGAAATTACTTATGTACCTTCCAACATTAAATGGAAAGTATTTCCATAGACCTAATTGAAATATACTTAGTGGAATTCCTTCATAAATTCCCTAGGAATGGGAATTGTTTTCAAAGATTTTTTGGGAGTCTAGAAAAATGTTAAGAATATGTATTGAGAAAAAATTAGATTTAAATGTTGAAAAGTTATATTTTGTGGTTAAGAAAAGAAATGTTTTGGGCCATTTAATTTCTAAATATGGGATTGAAGTTGAAAAATCCAAAACTTTATATTATTTCAACTCTTCCTTACCCCACCACTATGAGGAATATTATATCATTTATAGGCCATGTTGGGTTTTATTAAAGGTTTATTAAGGACTTTAGAAAATTTTATTTTTCCATAACTAACCTAATAAAGAAGTAAATTGATTTTTTATGATTCGCAAAAGAAATTTTTTGATAGATTGAAAGAGTGA
This sequence comes from Viscum album, assembly GCA_963277665.1. Lineage (NCBI taxonomy): Eukaryota > Viridiplantae > Streptophyta > Magnoliopsida > Santalales > Viscaceae > Viscum > Viscum album. The sequence goes on from OY728131.1 coordinate 140,598,689, forward strand.
TTTACTACTTCCCCCATTATCTATCTACTAAACCAGAGTCACCCCTTTGAGATTATATGTGATTATTTCAACTGATATGTAGGGATTGTACTTTACCAAAATATTGATATAATTACACAAGTGATAGAATACAATTCATTGACCTTATACACTAACCAGATTAACTACACAATAATAAAGAATAAGTTTTTTCCTATTGTTGTACCAGTATAAGAATTTCATTCTTTTCTTTTCTAGATTAAGGTGACTTTTTATTATGATTATGTAATTTTGAGATATTTGATCGAGAAAATTTATTCAAATCTCATACTGATGAGATTTGTGTTTTTATTTTAATAGTTTGAGGTGAGGATTAAGGATATGAAGGGTTGTGAAAATATGGTGGCAGACAACTTGAGTAGGTTACCTTACACTTCCATGAACCAATCCACAAAACCAATTCGGATGATTCATTCCTTGGTGAAAAATTGTACAACCTCACCCAAGTTCCCTATTATTCTTAAATATTAAATTTTCGTGTCACCAAAAAAGGTACCTTCATAATTTTTTAAACATCAAACTGCTAAATTGAAATCTGAATCAAAATATTATATCTAGAAAGACCCTTATTTATAAAAAAATTGAAATGACCAAGTCATTAAGAGGAAATTAACTTCGTTATTTCATTTTTTTTCATACACTTTCATGAACATGTCATTTTTGACTTTAAATAACCACTAGAAAAAATTTTGGAAACCAGATTTTTTTGTTCCTCAATTTTTAAAAATTCACAGGATTTTTGTAAAATATTTCTAAAATACCAGTTTACTGGTTCAATTTACAAAAGGAATGAGATTCCACAAAAAAAATATTTTATATGAGATATTTTATGTGTGGTAAATTTACTTCATTGGTATATTTATTATTTCATTTGGATATTCCTACATTATGTTAGCAGTAGAATATGTTTCTATGTGGATTGAAGCAAAAGATACTCAAACTGATGATTCAAAAACCATGATTGAGTTTCTAAAATCAAAACATTTTTATAGGTTTAGAATACCATGAGATATAATAATTGATAAAGTAACCCACTTCTACAAAATACCATGGAGGCCCTCATTAAGAAATATAGAGTGTATCATAAAACTTTCACTTCCTGCCACCCATAGAAAAATGGACTGGCTGAGGTGCCCAATAGAGAAGTAAAAATAATCACGGATAAGATAGTGTAGCCCAACCACATAGACTAGAGTAAGAAATTATAATATTAACTATGGTCATATAAAACTACCTACAACCCCCTTAGGTATGTCACGCTATGGTATTTTTTATGGTAAACACTTCCACTTTCCTATTGAACTTCAACACAAATACTACAAGGTTTTAAAAATATTAAAACTATAGTTTAGCAAGGTAGAAGAATAGAGGAAGCTTCAAATGATGGATCTTGAAGAGAAGAGAAGGGAAATATAATAAAACTCAGTATTATATAAGGATAAAACTAAATATTCTCATAAAAGAATTATCTAAAAAAGATAATTTCAAGTTTGAGAAAAAGTTTTGTTGTTTTATTCAAGGATGAATCTCTTATTAGGTAAGATTCATTCCAAATAGATTGGTACATACACAGTAACTAACAAATTTTATGTTAGTGCAGTTGAAATTAAAGAAGAATGTTCAAAATATACATTCAAGGTAAATGGAAAACAACTGAAGAAGTATCAAGAACATTTCTAGAAAGAACCTGTGGAGGAGTCTAGACTCCTCCCTTATAATAATAAATAAATAACAATCAGGATGTCTCTCTACCTCATATCGTTATAGCTATTTATTTTATATTGAACAATTTTTCTTGATGAAATTCAAGTTTTAATTAAACTAGATGTTTTTTGGAACCAAGTGTGGGAGAGAGGTACATGATAATTTTTGGATGTTAATATCATTTTTTATATTTTACTATAAAGAATAAAATCAAAAAAAATCAATTCTATTATAAGAACCTTTTCCTAGTTCTATATGTTTTTATTTTAGATTTTATAAAACCTAGAGTTTAAATAAATAACTAAATAAAATTTGGAAAATATAATGTTAAAAAAAATTCTTTGTGAACACTGTAAAATATCTCATTTGTACAGCTTATGTATTGATTTTTCAAACTTCTCTTGAACTCCATCACTGCCCTTCCTAGTTTGAAAATATTATGTTGAAATTGAAGTAATTAATTGGTTCTAAAATTGCAATACTTAACTTACTATTGAGTGAAATTCATTACTTCCTTTATATAAGTTTGGTCTTAGAACTAGGAAACAGTAGTTTGAGTGGAAAGATTTTTTGGAATAAATTTTATAACTTGTGGTCACTAATAGTTTTGAACTTAATTAAATATAAATTGACCTCTATGAAAAATTACATTTAGGGATTCAACACAAATAAAAATGTTGTATTTCCTTTGAATTTGGATTAAAATAAAAAATTGGGAAACCACAATGTATCTTTGAGATAATTACATATAGTGTGAGAGTATCCTTCTTTAAATTTCAAAACATGCTTTTTCATAGTGCCTCTTCACATACATAACTTGGAAAAAAAATCAATAAAAAAATGAATAAGTGTCCAAGTAAAAAATTAATTCATTTGGGTGAGGTGAATATTGAACCTATTAAGGGGGAAATTGACATATAAAAAATTCATTTGAGTTGAATAGATAGAGTGGAAAACTGATCTATGGGTTAAGAAACTTAGGAAAAAGGGGGAAATGGATATGATTTTCGTTTAAATTTTTATTCCATTTAAATATCATTTAATCCACTCTCGGACTCAAAACTTTTACTAGATTGAAGTGAGGTAGTTATTTGATTCACTTTTGAGGCATGGTATTTCAAACATTAGAGGAATATATGATTACTTTAAATTTTCTTTATTAAATTTAAATATTGACCTGATGAATTTATTTTTTATCTATTTTTAATAAAATTAATTCAATGATAAATTACCTAGGAATGATATACTTCAAGTGTGGGGGAGTGGCCGAAGATTGAATTTTGAACATTTTTTGTTTTCTTTTCATAAAATTAACACACTAATTTAATAAAATCCTAGTTAAAATCAGTGTTTTTGTGAACTTTAAGAATATTGAATTTAATTATTAAATGGATCAACTTTTTGTTTTAATGATTATATTAGTTTTTTATTTAAATTTACAAGCCAAAAATTTGAAATTGAAATTTATTTTAAACACTAATAAATTTTATTTTTTAATATGGAAATGAACTTCTTAAAAGGATTTAAATTTAAATTTTAATTATTTTAAACATTTTTTTCAAATTTAATGAAAATAAATAAATTTAATTTGTTTTAAAAAATTAAATTGGGAATTTTAAATTTTCAATCTATATTAGAATTTTAACATTAATTTTTGGAAATTGTGTATTTCTAAAATCAGTTTTTTAAATTGATTAATTTTAAAATGAATTTGAAATTTATTAGGAGGATGGAATTTTATTGTTAATTATTTTTTCATTTTATTATTTAATTGGAAAAAATAATTCATTGAAAAATATGAATTATTTTTTACAAGTTGAAAAAAAATTTAAAGATCATAAGTGATCATGCCTTACATGGTAACTATGCTTACAGTGAGCAGTGATTGTGTGTACTGGCCACATGTGTAAAATTAACTAACCATGCATGCTCAAAAATTCCACAAAGGAAAAAATGATCACACGATGAAACAATAATGATTGTGCAACCCCCTATCATGGTATTAATACATACTGTGATCGTCCACTATCATCTTACCACACATTCAACCTCATGCCTCTAACCTACTATGATCCCTCTCCATACTGATCGTGTGCCAACCAAAACCTACCGTGCATCTCCCCTACTTCTTCATGGATAGTTACAACTGATCATAGATTCATGGTAGGTTCAACCTACCACAAATGAAGAAACTAATTTTGCTACCTTGTCGACACGAACCTCAATCTTTAGCCAAAGAATCCATGGATACTAAACCCACACACACCTATAAAGCTCATCGATCAATGAGATTAAGGAAAAACTCAAACCATTAATACAAATAGAGATGGTTTTCCATATTTAAAGTTTATATGAGAGTCATTCCATTGAAAGTTACAAAATCTAGATCCACCTACCAAATCAAATCCACTTTAAATGATTGGAGATGTTGACACCTGCAGTTGAAGAACTCAGATGTCATGTTGATGGAAATAAAGAATAACACACTATCTCCACCCCAATGAAACCCTTGTACACCACCTTTATATTTGATCAAGGAGGATACTGAGAAGAAATCTATCCACCTCTAATAATAAGAATAGTAGCATTGACCGACCCACACCCTGACTTGGATGAACCCTTTGAATCATCACACTACCTTGTACTGATGACATGTCACCACTATGAAATATTGTTGGAGAATACTAGAGGATACTTGCACTTCATCTAGGGTAGAATACCATGCCACATGGGAAAAAGAAGAATAAATGGGAAGAAGAATAATAATAAAATAGGAAAAATTAATATATATATATATATATATAATAGAAAACGAAAAATAAAAATTAAAAGGGAAATGTATATGTATATATAATAATAATATAAATAATAAGTATATATATATATAAAATAAATATATAACTATATAATAATTTCTTTATTAAATTAATGTTTTATTTTATTTTCTATTTCGAAGATACGTCTCAATTAGAAAATTCCAATTCATATCATGATATAATTTTAAAATCACATGTCTAATTTTTTCATCTTCTTCTTATTCGATGAAACTTAAAGATGTCAATTCTGTTGTAAATCACTAAAATAGACAATAATTGTGATCATGGGAGGAGCATTGAGAAGTTTATTTATTCTTTTCAAAGTCATTCTAGTCTGTTGGATCTAGGTGCATGTCAATCATCCATCCATGAAGAACTCGTTATTAAACACTAAAATCAAAGAACCTTCCCAATGAAATTGGATACGCTCGTACTATTAATGTGGGAAAATTCAAAGTGATCCAAAGAATCTAGAGTGATCTTATATAAATAAGATCACTATTCACTATGCTTCGGGGGATTACTCTCTCTTACTCTCACTCTCTATCACTCTCTCTTATAATCACTCAATTTTCCTTACAGATTTCTTTTTTTTTGTAATAAAAATTATGATGACACACTAATCCCTTAGTGTCTTAGTCGAGGATATTCCCCTATTCCCCCTATTAATGAATTTCATGATTTAACTATTTAATATAATCTTTTAATTTATGGATTTATTCTAAGTGTAATTTCAATAGGAGATATCTTATTTTTTGAACTTATAATTTTATCTTCCCACATTCAATGTATCACAAACAGAATCCAATTACAGTTATCTTAATTTCTTTCAATTGTGAACGATGGGTTCTCTTAAAGTTAATAGTAAATCTTTCATTACTAGCATTGGGGAGATTGAAGGTTTTTGTGATCATTTCACCTCTATAATTAAACCAAAAATTCCAGGAAAGGGTGATTGAGTGGTATTTCACTGTATTAGAGATAAAAATGGAATATATTAATTGAATAATGATTAAACAGGGTTGATAAGGGGATATTTTAGGTTAGGACACTACTTTTTAAATTTAATTAAAACTAATCCATTTTAATCTTCCATACCATTTTCATCAAATTTAACCCATAAAATGAAAGTGAAACACACACATAACATTATACTATTCGGAGAAAAATCTAAGAGCCACTCTAATACATTTTTCTTTGGTTCATAAATCCATTTTTCTGAGTGCCTTACAATAGGATCACATCATTACTGATGGCCATGGAAGGATTATGATAATCCAAGAAACATGATAAGTAAGGTATTTTTTATGGAAGAGGAATTTTATGACAAGGCCGTGGACGTATTCTAGTCCCGAGCTAACCATGTTTAGTATATAAAGGTCCTTTAGGATTTAGTAGGTATGGATGATGGTTTTAGGAAGCTTAAACACCATACTTTTTTAGAATAATAATTTTTTTACCCCACTATATAATTCTATACATCAGGAACTCCCATATAGATCTAGCTCTCATGTGGGATGGTTTGATTGTTTTCCTAGGATTACCTTGAGTAGTTTATAGTAATAAAATATATACCATGTGTCATTTAGTTTAGTTTCATGTGACATGTACTCAAATATCATATAGTTTAACATCATTTGATAAGAACCCAAATGTCCTATAATTTAATGTCATGTGATAAATAATCAAACACCGTACAGTTTATTGTCATGTGATAAGGACTCAAACATCATTTAATTTAACATAATGTGATAAGAACTTTGATGAAACATATATAACACCCCAAGGTTTGACGATACGTTTCCCTTTGAATAATGCAATAGCTTGCATTGTACACAACTTCGAGATTCTAACACATCACGACCAATCAAACTAGCTGTTATGAATAGTAATAACCACTTTTTGAAATTTTATAAATTTTATATTTCAAAATGGAATTCATTTTTGGATTTTGAGTATTGAAATTATCTTTGGGTGAATTTTTGGTATTTTTCTGAAAACATTCAATTTTTGATGAATAGTGAAAAATACTGAGTTATAGTTTAAAACTGAATTTTTATTTAAATAATTATTTATTTTATATAAATTTATTTTAGTTCAAAATAGATATATAATACCTATATAAGTTCAATGTAATTCATTGGAATTAGTTTATAATAATTTTATATATATATAAATTTTATTGAACTTTTTACCGTGTTTTACCCACCTCCTAGGAGCATTTGCAAATTTAAATAAAACATAATTTTATCACTTCTCTGAGTTGAATTTCAAATATCCTATAGAAATGGTTGATATCAATAAGTAAAATGTGGTTCAATAAGATGAAAATAATTTTTGGTGAATAGTAACTTTTTACTTTTATTTACCACGGTTAAAGGTATATAGGGTAATTAAGGGTAAAAATAAAAATATTATTACCCTAACACATGTCCTAATTCTATTGGATTAGTATAATTAGACCAAAAACTACCTTAGTAATAAAATAAGAACCTATTTGGTCCACTTGTATTAGATTAGGACATTTATTATTATTTTATTTAAAGAAGAGTTAAAATAGTTAAATTCAGTGTTTAATAACTAAACCATTCTAATTATAGGGTTACACACAATATAAATTCGACTGTAAATATTGATTAGAAATATAAAGATATTTCCTAAATAATTGTATTTTATTTATAAATTTTAGACATTAAATAATCTAATTTATTTATGACACGATGATGATGCAGTAATTACCTAATTAATGAAATATTAAAATAATTGATATTATAAATATCAAAATAAATGTAATTTGAGACTTTTTATGAATTAAAATAATTTTATAGGTTAATATGACATGTTAGGGTTGGTTAAATGAATTATTTTCAAAGTAATAATGCGGTTATGAATTTAGAAAAAACAAAATACCAAATAGTGTCAAAATTGACATAAAAGAGTTTTTAAAACAAATATTATATTATTAATTGATATTCTATTTTTAAAAATTTAAGGTGAGGCAAAAAGTCTTAAATAATATTATATATTTCATTAATGAACCACATTATATTCTCTTGTAAGTTTATAGTAAGTTTATTAGCCATATAATATAAAAATACAAAGAGACATGGTAAATGTCAAACTCTTTAACTAAGAATTAAATCTAAAAGATAAAGTTATTATAGTGACCCAAACCTGTATAAAACGTATTTTTTGAGTGGATTTAGACCCATCACCATGTTATCCTTTAAATAATTCATTTTGGATCCATTATAAATAGAAAAGTATTTTATTATAAAATAATATTTTAATCTTTTCCTAAGGTGCCCCTCACTCCTCTTATAAAAGGACACTTCCCCTTCTCTAAAATTTACACCTTCAAAGCCATTAGGCTCTGGAAACCACTTCCCAAATACCCTATCAACTATACTCTATTTATCCTAGAGGCCTTAATTTAGTCATAAATTCATCCTAAGGAGCCCTTTTGATCAAATCAAAAGGAAGAACCCAAAGAAGAGGTAAATATTTCACCACCTCTTTCATGTTTTTTCTTCTTCCACTTATTATTTCCTTGTTATTTCCATTATACAATTAAAACCCTAGTGTATTATATATATTTTTATGTTATTATAAATATTTTACAGCCATATTCATTATTATATCTATCCTTTGAATTACATGTCACCATACGTGTGTTCGTATGGCTTACCGTCTCCACGTCGTGTTGTAGTTGTTACTCAATACACTATTATTCTGATGGATATAATAATGATGTATAAATGATGTAAATAATAAATATAACATTATAATGATTCTGTATATATGATATACCATCCAATTATATACGATTTAAATATCAAAATAACGATATTGTCGCTCGTGCGTACGTACAGATTATTGTCACCACAAACGCAATGAGATTCATTCCCCATCGTATCCATTCAAGACTAATTTTATTTTGATGACAAAAAATAATGTTTAAATACTTAATATAATTCTGGATATGAATAAAATATATCCCATCCATAACAAATATGACTCACATAACAAATAATATCAATAAAAACGAATTATTTAACACCTGAAACAACCATAATACTAAAATATTATTAACAATGCAATATTAGAAGATCCTATTTGATATCATATTTATGTATATGGTTCTTATATAATTTAATAACAATGATTTAAACATTATACAGGAGGTTAACCTACCCTCAAACAAGGAAAAGTACAAGTTAAGTGTTAATTTCACAATCTCTTCATTATCCGAGGTTGTTTATACGTAATTATCTACTGGCACCTCTTTATCATCCACAACCATGTTTCATAAAAATGTTTTTCAAAACATTTTTACAATTTACTAAACAATGGGGTAAAGTCATTTATACCTTTATTTGACCGTATATGTTTTTGAATTGAATCTTTCCTTCATTTTCTAAACTAGGTACTTTATGACCTTTTCGACAAAATTAAGGTAAGAATGTTCTTTTTTAACTTATACGGTGGGTGTGGATATTTTCTCCCATTATAACATTGTTGAAGCTTCCCTTACAAGCTTATAAGAATATTTTAAAAAATAAATGTTTTCTTTTATAATTACATGACTATTAAATAATTTCAAAATAGAAATAGGTATTTCTCTAAAAAAAGTTTTTATTTCAACTATGTCAACATCCTTTGATGGATTTTAAGCTTGTTTGAAATTAATTTATTATGATACAAAACTTCCATATTTTATTGAATGTTTTGTGATATTTTTGACTGTGGATATGTTATTTTATACCATTCATGGTTTATGGATAAATTATTGACATTTCGTATGCTAGTTTTAATAGGAATGTTTATGTTATGTTTAAACCTTTTCATATGAGGAATGCATTGGACTTAGTAAGTGACAGGTGGAGCCTGATATAGCTCCTCGATGCATCGGTAGGTCTCATGAGACAAACTAGTGCCTTGGAAAAAGACCTTGGAAAAAATATTATTTGCAGTCTTGGCACAAGGCCCTGACTATGTGGCTATGATGTTTGGCATTATGGATTCCATCATTATGAATGTGGCTATTGATATTGGATGTGATTATTCGACTAGTATAATATCCATGTGAATAAGTAAATGGAATTATTTGATTTTATCTTTTCCATATTATGTTGAAGTTCAAGTTTAAAAGGCTTTTGTTATATTCTTATACATTGCCTTAAATATTTATTCTTATTTATGAAAGTTTCTGCTATATTGTTTTCCTTACTGAGCATCTAAACTCACCCCTTTCTATGTTTTATTTTTCCCAGGATGCGAAGAAGTATATTATGACTGACCTGCAGGGATAATCTAGGGGATCTCAGTGTTGTATATGGAAACGATTTTGTTGTATTTTTCCATTTTATGATGTAATGTAAACCTTATGAATGTATCTAGTACTTCCAAGGATACTAAACTAATCAGCCTTTCAAGACATGATCTTTTGTGATCATGTCAATGATACATAATAATGCATCGACTCTAGGCTTCTAGGGTCGGGGTGTTACAGTTGGTATTAGAGAAATTTTAGTATAAACCTTGGAATCTATATTTATATAAACTCTGATTAGATCACATTTGCCTAAATATAATTTGAGTATTAGTATAGATGAACATCATAGAATTTTTGTATTTTAGAGATATTTTGAGTTTTCTAAGAAATATATCCCTTTCTAGATACGAGAAGGTAGAGGTAGCTCTAGCATAGATGTACCTAGGGGTAAAACTCAAAAACACCACTTTGAGAAAGACTCAAACGGGAATAGGTGCACGACAATGAGCCTTGCTGCACTCTTGGTTACGACACTCCCAAGAGATATACTTAGGATAATTCTCATTTTCTTTACAAACAATTTTGAAGGGTTTATGAGTATATACTTCCTCAAAGAAAACATTTTTATGATTATGTATTATATCCATAAACTGTTCAATTTATGTTAAGTGTTTTACAAGTTTGGATTTATGTATTGTGATTCATAAACTAATCTAGTGTATGACATTGTCTAGAAATGGAACCTAGTGGAAGGAATGGAAACCGTATAAATGCATGCACTCCATGTTGTGATTTCCCTCACGTTCAAGATAATTATAGTGGAGATGGTGATACAACTAGTGCTGATCAGCTTATCACTATACTGAGACAACTCACTCAGGTTATGAATAATAACCTTACCTGTTTGGAGTACCCTGATCCGTAGTGTGGGGGATCAATGTTAGATCGCTTCATGTGGAAACAAACACCAACATTCAATGGGGGTACGAACCCACTAGTAGCTGAGCAATGGATAAATTCCTTAGAGAAAATATTCTATGCCTTGGGGAGTAGCGAAAGGGAAAAGGTTTTCCTGGAAGTTTACCACCTCACCAAATATGTTGATAAATGGTGGTCATTGATTCAAAACACAAATTAAGATGGTGAAGTATAGAATATGGAATGAAAGGAGTTTGAAGAAATTTTCTTAGAAAAACACTTTTTTCATGACCATCGAGTGGATATGGAAAGACAATTTCTGAGTCTAAGGAAAAAGGAGGATGAAAATGTTGCAAAGTATGAAGCTAACTTTACAAGGTTAGTGAGGCATGTTGCAGATTATATATGTAACCCAAGAAGTAAGATTGATCATTTATTTGATGGGTTAAAACAATTTCTCCATTGAGAATTAGTCTCACAATCCTTCTCATCGTACGAAGATATTGTCTCATGTGCTATCAAGACTGAAAAATAATTACCTATGTCTTATGACTTTAAAGAAAAGAAATATAAGAAGACATCTACTGAACACTCTGGAAATAGAAATAAGGGGAAGAAGGGAAAAATTGAATATCCATCCTACAGTAAATGTGGGAAGAAACACCCTGGTACTTGTCTGAAGGGAATGGGAGTCTGTTACAAGTGCGGTGAAAAAGGCCTCAAGCTCATGATTGCTAGGGGAAGAAAGAGGTTGTTAATTTTGAATGATAAAATTTTAGAGAAAGTGGAAATTATGAAAATGAAATCCTTATGTGTCAGGGGAAATTACCTCAAAAAAGGCCAAGGGATCAAGTCCAAGCTTATTCTATCACTACTACTGAGGTTATAACTTTGAAAGAAGTAGAGGCAGGTAATTTAACAGTTTCGTTAAGTTTAGCCAATGCTTTATTTGATTCAGGATCATCATATTGTTTCATATCTTCCTAATTTTCTAAGAAAATTAGATATTTTCAATTTGATTTAACAAGGGAGTTTCTAGTCAAAACTCTTAAGGGAAGTATCATTGGAACAAAGGTTTGTGATTCAATTCCCATTAAGGCATATAAACATTATTTATCTGCTGATCTCATCTTCATACCCATGATTGAATGTGATATAATCCCCATTATGGATTGGATTTTGGACCATAATGCGAAAATTTATTGTAAGAAAAAAGGAGGTTACAATTTTTGATAATGATAAGGAGAACCTTATCTTTATAGTTTAAATTTCACCACCTAATTCTTATCTAGATCCACCCCAGTAGCTCAACTAAATTAAATTATTGGGAGGAAGAGAATAAAATAACTGTGGGTGAGGAAAGGAATGTACAAATAGAGGATGTACCTATTGTGAATGAATATTTTGTGTGTTTCCAGATGATTTACCTGGACATCCTCCAGAAAAAGATATTGAGTTTTACATTGACTTAATTCATGGTTCAAGGCCCATATTGAAGACCCCTTATAGAATGGACACTATAGAATTAGTGGAACTAAAGCAAAAACTAGAGGAATTGAGTAATAAGTGATTTATTCACCATAGTGCTTCTCCATGGGGAGCCCCTATTCTTTTTGTTAAGAAGAAACATGGATCTATGAGGTTATGCATTGACTACAGGGAGATAAATGCTATAACAATAAAGAAAACATATCCACTACCTTGCATTAATGATTTATTTGACCAACTTCCTGGATGTCACACCTCTACCTAATTAATTACTTTATTTCATTATTTCATTGGCCTTAAATAAATTTTGTTGGGGTTTGGGTTGAGTCCCGGATGAAAAACTTTTGAGTTATGTTAAAAAGTGCACATTCTTTAGTTGACGTCGTTGGGCGCACACGCGGAGCGCGTTTTGGATACCCCGCATGACGTCGCTTACAAATTGGCATGATCCGCTTGCCTTCAGGAAAATTTAAAATAAGTAAAGTTTGTGACTTATTGTGTTATATGAAATTGTCATGGTTAATACTTTTATTATTATTGCTATTATTATCATTATTATTACTATTATTACTACTACTATTATTATTATTGAACTTAATAAAAATGTTATAAATTATTATTATTATTATTATTATTATTATTATTATTTTAACTAGAGTTGAGATGGGTCTTAGACCGGTGCGCGGGCACCGCATAGTTAGCAGTGGCCATGCGTTCGACCTGGGTACCCGTGCGGAAACTTCTTGGAGTAGGCGGAAGCTACTGCACGGTCTGCGTGTGGCCGCTTGTGGCATGCACAGAACACGCAGTTTCAATATTCAAATAAATAAAATTAAATAAAGTAGAATGAGATTGAATTAAAATAAAACAGATACTACCATTATTAAAGATATTATTATTATTATGTGTGTTAATAACATTATCGAAATTAATGTTATTATTATTATTATAGATTAAGGTTATTATTACTATTGTCAGTATTTTTCTTATTGTAATTTTTTTATGAGTTATTTTTATAGATCAATGTTTATTATATTTCATTTATTGGTTTTTGTTTTATTTTTGATTTAATTTTTAATTTATTTTATTTCTCCCTAACCCTGGACTAGGGTTTTATCCATATCTCGTAGCCCCCTTGAGCGCCGCCACACCATGTTGTCCCCGCAGCACCTCGGTTCCCTCCTCCTGTGCACCATTAACTGATCGGCCTCCTACCCTGCTCGCTCTCCCTCTCCGCATGTGCGACCAGTCAGCTCTGACTCCCTCATAGTCATTGTTTCATGCCATCCTTGCAGCGTACCCCTCCGAAGCTCCCGCATCCCCCTACTTCCCTCCCTCATCCTAGCTCCCCACACCCCACTTTGCCTCTGCCCAGCAGCCCTGCGCAACACCTTGTTGTGCATCCTCACACCCTCCTGTTTGTGCCTCCTGCAGCCTGACACCCTAAAGCCTCAATTCCCTCCTCCTGCTTCAGTTTCACAGCACTACAGGGGCCCCCTACCTACTCTTATTTCCCCGCACCCTGCTCCGGCTCACTCCTTCTAGCCTGCCCCCAGCGCATCCCCCTTTGGCAGTGCACCCCTATCATGGATGGCCACCAGGCCACCTCCTCTCCATTGTTCCCTTCTTCCCTCTTCTATAAGTGTGGCGCACCCTTCATATCCTCCTGCTCAAACCCCCCACTATCCGGTTTCCCTCCCCCCTACCTGGTTCATTGGTATCTCCCTTCCTTGTCACTGCAACCCTGTTGGCGGTCCCATTGCTTCGGCGCACACCCTCCAACCAGCTGTGCGCCACCCACCTTCCACCCTCAGGCTACTCCACACCCTAAAGTCGTCGCGCACCTGTTGTCTTCAAGCCGTCCGGCCACCGTACCACCTCCTAGATGCACCCCAGGTTCGGTGACCCCCTTTTAGGCCACACCACTCTTCCTGCTAACGACCAGCTGTAGAACATCCTCCTTTGACCAGACCTACAGCCGGCCTCACCCTGCCAGCGGCCCTCTCCCCATGTCGGCCTCTCTATTTGAATCAAATCCCCCTTTTGGTAATTATTTTCTCTCCCTCCCCTTTTTATGTTATTCTGTTTCTATGGTTTCAATGCTTAGGGTTGAATCCTAAGTTTCATTTTAATAATACTTTTTAGGCTTGATCTTAACATCCATGGGGTGAGAACATTGTGTGTTTGAAGTTTCGTACTGGAAATCCGAAGGTTTCATTGTTCTTGAGGTTGAATATCATTTCTCATGCCACTTTAAATTAAGTTTACTTTGATCATTTGATGTTAACACCTCTTAAGTTTTCGGTTATGCATTTTTGTTGTTAAAATAATTATATCTTGTGGAAATTGTTGGTTTTACTTTGTTTGGATAAATTGTTTTACCTGTTTAATTGATTTGACAAGTTTTATGGTAGATGAGCCTTGTGCGATTTGTGTTTTGAAAACGTGTCGAGATGGTTCTTTCATGTTTTTTGTTCATTTGAATTGTTTTAAATCTGTGTTTATGTGTTTTTAGTGGTTTGTGCGGTTATTGCAGCGTGTCAGTGAGGAAAACCCATGTTACTATGATCATCAGCTTGTATATGTTTTCACGCCCACTCGAGGCATGTCACGCCATCATGCTTGGACTGAATGTTGAGGTAGGTCCCCCATTGCACTCACCTATAAATTTAGAATTTATTAATTACTTTATGTTTTATAAATTTTAATGAATGAGAAATAATATAAAATAATTAATTTTTAAATGATTATTTGGTGTGAAAAGAGACGTTTATTTTATACCGAACACTTGAAACATTTTCTTGACGAGCGGACACCCAGTATTGAAATAATTCATGTTTTTCCTTTAAACATAATTCATGAAATTTAAAATGTACTTCTAGTGTTAAAGATAAATTATTTCTTCTAAACAAGTGTTTTGGGTTTTCTCGAGAAATGAGGTTTTGCTTTAAAATTGATGAAGGCCTGTTTGGCACTTTAAAAAAATAAATTATTTTCGAAAAACCATTCAGGGGTGATATTTGGTGTGTGTTGATTGTGTGAGCTATATGTGATGTTTTTGCATCGTAACTGATTGATTTACATTGTGGATGCACGTCTTTTTGTTGCATGTGTTGACATGGGAACCTGGCATAGTGAGTGAATATTCTGAGAACGATTGCTGCACTACATTAGATTACGCACTGGCTAGTGGCCCCATAGCAGGGGAATAGTGAGTTATTGCTGCTATAGAGATTGGGCACCTCGGTTAGGACATGCAGGGCTATACCTGGTAGTAGTATGAGCGTTATGACGTCATCGATTTAGGGCATGCCTTTAGGATGTGTCACATGTGTGGTATGTTCCGGATTGTTCATGATCTCCTAGGTTCGACCCATGTTTCCTTTAGTGTTTTTTTTTATGTGGTGGATGGTTGAGAGGTCTAGTTCGGTTGTTGGCCCCATGTGTCACTTTTTCCATTTCCCTTAGTGTGTGTTGTGTGTTGTGTGTGGTTTTCCATTTGACCAACAACAAAAATTTGGATTTCTAAATTGTTTGCAAAAAATGTTTTAAAATGCAATGCATCTGTCTCTTCCAAACACTAAACTTGTTATTAAATTAAAAAGGGCAATGGAATGTTACTTGTCTTAGAAATGAAAGTGTGTGTGGAAACCAATATTTTATATAATCTAGTTCAAACTTGGAATTGATAAATTCTTTATTTAATGGTATGTGCATTGGGAATAGAATTAGCCGGGCATACCTACTGAGTTTTAATACTAACGCCTATAGTGTTTTCCTATTTTTAGTTTTTGTTGCAGGTTGACTTGAGCTTGTTCTCCATGGGCGAGACTTGGTTGTGGTGTGGAGAGTGACCCTCAAGGTCACGAGGAGTTTTAGTCGTGTCCAGGTTAGTTCGTTGTTGTTGGTCATTCTTTCTTTTCGTATTGTTTATTTACCATGGGTTTTTCTATTTCCTTTATACTGATTTATTTATTTTTATCGGGCGAAATCGTTCCCTCTTGCTCTATTTTGATGCCCTGGTGCTTGTCGCCAGCCCAAGAGGATCGGGAACTCCTCTCGGGCCATGTCGCGGACTGGCTCGGGTGATCGGTTCAGGGTCAACCCGGGTTGGTTCATGACAAAATGGTATCAGAGGAGGTTGGATCTTGATCAGACCTTATTTTTCAGAGCGCCCATCATTATTTGGGGTTGTCATGGTAGAATGAGTAGAATTTTCAGGACTCGAGGCATACGGACCAGAAGGACATCATGAACCCTTGCTCATTCCGAACCTCGGGTTACCATGGGATGTTTGTGTTGTTGATGTATATTTATTTTTACGGTTTGTTTTGTATTGGGAATTGAAATGGAAGCTGGTCAAGTGCCCTTCATGAGCTCGCTGGGCCTGACAAGCCATATGGATCTGGAGACATTACCCTAGAGTGCTCCTTGTGACAGTGGCGTGACTAGCGTATGGTCGCCAACCATATGTCTACGTCACCCATCATCACTAGTTTCCCCTAGTGAATCGTTTGAGTTTTCCTTCAGTCTGAAAATTTCTTTGTAAAGTTTTATTTTGGAAATTGTGAAAATTTGAATTTGAAATTGCAATGACCATGTTTTGATTGTGTTCTTTGTTTCATTGTTCCTTAGTGTTCACCCCCACGACGGTTTGATGGATGGCCAAGGTGCAGCTTTGGGTGGTGTGCCCCTAGTGAATCCCCCAGTTGATCAGCCCATTGACTATGTTCTGGAGTTTCGGAAGTTGAACCCTCCTCTCTTTTATGGATAAGCAGATCCACTTGAGGCGGAAGTGTGGTTGCAGAATATTGAGAGGAATTTCAGTTTAATTGTTTTTCCTGAGTCGTTAAAGGTGAAGATGGATACCTTTATTCTTGAAGGCCCAACATGGAAATGGTGGAAGTCTGTGTCTCGGAAAAAGCCTCGGGATGATCTAACATGGGAGTTTTTCAAGTCATCGTTCATCCAACAACACTTCTCTGAGTTGATGAAGCTGGGGAAGAGGATGGAGTTGTGTTGTCTTCAGCAGGGCTTTGAAGAGGTACTGGAATTCTATCGACATTTCATAGACCTAGTTCTGTATGATCAGTGGTTTGTTGCGAATTATCCCGGGAAGGCTCGACAATTTGAGTCTGGACTCCGACCTGAGCTTCAATCGAAAGTGGAAGGGCTCAACCTAATCACCTTCTCAGATGTTGTGGGGAAATATTTTTTGGTTGAAGTCGGGTTAGTTGGAGGACTTGAGGTGGTGAATCCTACAGCTTTGGGAAGCAGTGCAGAGGATGGTGATAAGAAGAATGAGAAACGACCTAATGCTAGTAGTGCTGGTAGAGGAATCAAGACACCTTCAGACCTTCAGTCATCTTCTTCACAGTGCAATGTCATGATCTATCACCAGTGTGGTAGGTAGGGTCACAGGATGCTGACGTTTCCAAGTGCTCTGAGACCCTGCCACACCTGTGGACATTGGGGTCACTTGTAGTGATTCTGCCATGGTGTTTCCAAGAAGCACGCTAATTCTAGACGTGGCTCGTCGAAGGTCACTGCAGCCCGTCAGTAGGAGTAGGGTGATGTTTGGAGAGCAGTTTGAGTTTTTCTCTTTGTAGTGTTTTCTGGATGTAGTGGTTGTCTCTTGTGGAGTTTTGCGGTTTTTCTTTTCTTTTAGTGGTAATAATTTTTTTGGTTAAACCTCTTTGAAACCTTTGTTTTGAAAGGAAGTGTGCATGGTAAAATTCTGATTCGTGTGTTATGTTTGGAGATTTCTGAAGCCTGACTGCGATGTAGGAGATGCTTCAATCATCGGTGCTCTAGCCATAGGTCTCGGAGTGAAGCTAGCGCGTAGTCAGGAGGACCCCAGTGGTGAAGAAGGGTCTTGGGTTAATCTTCATCCTTAGTGTGGCATGGTATGTGTGTTTCCGAGGGTGCGACGTTGTTGATGGGGATATGACAATAGTTTTGATTCTCTATCAGTCGGGCCCTTCCCTTCTCTCTCCCTCATGGTGGGGGTTTCTGGTCCGTGTGGAAAGTTATTAAGTTCATTTAATATCATCAGTTCTTATGGTGGGGAGACCCATAGTGGGTCTCGTAGAGTTACACCGAAATTAATTTAGAGTTAGTCTGATCCTTATGGTGGGGAGTCCATTCCGACCTCCCCGTGTCAATTGATTTGAGTTTCTTCTCGTGTATCATTTGGTGGTAGGTGGTCTCATGCGGAACCACCTAATCTTGAGTTCATCCTCTTGAGTAAATTTTGAGATTGGATTACACCCAACGGTTTCGTTGGACTAAGATTATAAGGATGAGTCTCAGAGGTGATTTAAGTTCGTTCGTTCCATGGTTGATACAGATGGTTTGGGTTCTGCTTGGTGACAGTTAAGGTTATCTTGTTTTATGGATGAGTTGTGTGTCATGGGTTTTCAGTTTATGTTTGGATCGATCAACTTGAGGCGCTTAAACATTTGGGTGTGATTGACACTTAAGGAGTTTCATCTTTGGGTCTTGATCTTGTTTTGGCTTTTCGAGGGTGGAAAGCGTTATGGTGGGGAAAATTGTCACACCTCTACCTAATTAATTATTTTATTTCATTATTTATTTGGCTTTAAATAAATTTTTTTGGGGTTCGGGTTGAGTCCCGGATGAAAAACTTTTTAGTTATGTTAAAAAGTGCATGTTCTTCAGTTGAAGTCACTGAGCGCACATGCGGAGTGCGTTTTGGATACCCCGCGTGACGCCGCTTAGACATCGGCATGATCTGCTTGCCTTCGGGAAAATTTAAAATGAGTGAAGTTTGTGACTTATTGTGTTATATGAAATTATCATGGTTAATAATTTTATTATTATTGCTATTATTATCATTATTATTACTATTATTACTACGACTATTATTATTATTGATCTTAATAAAAATGTTATAAATTATTATTATTATTATTATTATTATTATTTTAACGAGAGTTGATATGGGTCTTAGACCAGTGCGCGGGCACCACACGGTTAGCGGTGTTCATGCGGTCGACCTGGGTACTCGTGCGGTGACTTCTTGGAGTAGGCGGAAGCTACCGCACGGTCCGCGAGAAGCTGCTTGTGGCATGTGCGGAACATGCAGTTGCAATATTCAAATAAATAAAATTAAATAAAGTAGAATGAGATTGAAATAAAATAAAACGGGTACTACCATTATCAAAGATGTTATTATTATTATTAAGTGTGTTAATAATATTATCAAAATTAATTTTATTATTATTATTATATATTAAGGTTATTATTACTATTGTCAGTATTTTTCTTATTGTTATTTTTTTATGAGTTATTTTTTATAGATCAATGTTTATTATATTTCATTTATTGGTTTTTGTTTTATTTTTGATTTAATTTTTAATTTATTTTATTTCTCCCTAACCCTGGACTAGGGTTTTATCCATCTATCGTAGCCCCCTTGAGTGCCGCCACCCCCTGTTGTCCTCGCAGCGCCTCGGTTCTCTCCTTTTGTGCACCGTTAACAGATCGGCCTCCTGCCCTGCCCGCTCTCCCTCTCCGCCTGCGTGACCAGTCAGCTCCGCCTTTCTCCTAGTCCTTGCTGCGCGCCAGCCTTACAGCACACCCCTCTGAAGCTCCCCTAGCCCCTACTTCCCTCCCTAATCCTGGCTCCCCGCACCCTACTTTGCCTCTGCCCATCAACCTTGCGCAACACATTGTTGCGTCGCCTCACACCCTCATGTCCATGCCTCCGGCAGCCTGATGCCCTGAAGCCTCAATTCCCTCCTCCTACTTCGATTTCACGTCACCTTAGGGGCCCCCCTACCTGCTCATGTTTCCCCACACCCTGCTCCGGCTCACTCCCGCTAGCCTACCCCCAGCGCATCCCCCTTTGGCAGTGTACCCCTATCACGGCTGGCCACCTCCTCCCCCTTGTTCATTTCTTCCCTATTCTAGCAGTGCGGCGCACCCTTCATATCCTCCTACACAAACCCCCCACTATCTGGTTTCCCTTCCCCCTACCTGGTTTGTTGGTATCTCCCTTCCTTATCACTGCAACCATGCTGGCCATCCCATTACTTCGGCTCGCACCCTCCAACCAACTGCGCGCCACCCACCGTACACCCTCAGGCTGCTCCACACCCTTCTACCATCGTGCACCCGCTGTCCGCATGCCATCTGGCCACTACACCACCTCCCAAATGCACCCCAGGTCCGGTGACCCCCTTCTTGGCCATGCCACTCTTCCCGCTAGCGACCTGCTCTAGAAAAACTTCCTCTGACCAGCCCTACAGCCGGCCTCACCCTACCATCAGCCCTCTCCCCCTATCAGCCTCTCTGTTGGCGGAAAATCCCCCTTTCAGTAATTATTTTCTCTCCCTCCCCTTTTTATGTTTTTTTGTTGCTATGGTTTCAATTATTAGGGGTGAATCCTAAGTTTCGTTTTAATAATACTTTTTAGGCTTGATCTTAACATCCTTGGGGTGAAAATGTTGTGTGTTTGAAGTTTTTCACTGGAAATACGAAGGTTTCATTGTTCTTTAGGTTGAATCTCATTGCTCATGCCTCTTTAAATTATGTTTACTTTGATTATTTGATGTTCACACCTCTTAAGTTGTTGGTTATGCTTTTTTATTGTTAAATTAATTATATCATGTGGAAATCGTTGGTTTTACTTTGTTTGGATAAATTGTTTCACTCATTTAATTGATTTGACAAGTTTTATGGTAGATGAGCCTTGTGCGATTTGTGTTTTGAAAGCATGTCGAGATGGTTCTTTCATGTTTTTTGTTCATTTGAATTGTTTTAAATTTGTTTTTATGTGTTTTTAGGGGGTTTTGCGGTTATTGCAGCATGTCCTTGAGGAAAACCCATGTTACTACGATCATCAGCTTGCATGTGCTTTCACGCCCGCTCGAGGCGTGTCACACCATCATGCTTGGACTGAATATTGAAGTAGGTCCCCCACTGCACTCACCTTTAAATTTAGAATTTATTAATTGCTTGATGTTTTTTTAATTTTAATGAATGAGAAATAATATAAGATAATTAATTTTTAAATGATTATTTGGTGTGAAAAGATCCGTTTATTTTATACCGAACACTTGAAACATTTTATTGACGAGCAGACACCAAGTATTGAAAGAATGCATGTTTGGCCTTTAAACATAATTCAAATAATTTCAAATGTACTTCTAGTTTTAAAGATAAATGATTTCTTCTGAACAAGTGTTTTGGGTTTTCTCGAGAAATGAGGTTTTGCTTTAAAATTGGTGAAGCCCCGTTTGGCACTTTAATAAAATAAATTATTCTGGAAATACCATTCAGGGGTGATCTTTGGTGTGTGTTGATTGTATGAGCTGTATGTGATGTTTGTGCATCGTTACTGATTGATTTACATTGTGGACGCACCCCTTTTTATTGCATGTGTTGACATGGGAACATGGCATAGTGAGTGAATCTTCTGAGAACGATTTCTTCACTAGTTTTGATTACGCATTGGCTAGTGGCCCCATAGCAGGGGAATACTGAGTTATTACTACTATGGGGATTGGGCACCTCAGTTAGGCCATGCAAGGCTATACCGAGTAGTATTATGGTCGTAATGATGTCATCGAGTTAGGGAATGCCTTCAGGATGAGTCACATGTATGGTATGTTCTGGATTGATCATAATCTCCTAGATTCGACCCATGTTTCCTTTGGTGTTTATTTTTTTGTGGTGGACGGTTGAGAGGAATAGTTCGGTTGTTGGCCCTATGTGTCACTTTTTCCTTTTCCCTTAGTGTGTGTTGTGTGTTTTGTGTGGTTTTCTATTTGACCAACAACTAAAATTTGGATTTCTAAATTGTTTACAAAAATGTTTTAAAATTCAATGCATCTGTCTCTTCCAAACACTAAACTTGTTCTTAAATTAAAAAGGGCAATGGACTGTTACTTGTTTTAGAAATGAAAGTGTGTGTGGAAAACAATATTTTATATAATCTAGTTCAAACCTGGAATTGATAAATTCTTTATTTAATGGTTTGTGCATTGGGAATATAATTAGTTAGGCCTACCTACTGAGTTTTAATACTCACGCCTATAGTGTTTTCCTATTTTTAGTTTCTGTTGCAGGTTGACTTGATCTTGTTCGCCATGGGCGAGACTTGGTTGTGGTGTGGAGAGTGACCCTCAAGGTCATGCAGAGTTTTAGTCGTGGCCAGGTTAGTTCGTTGTTGTTGGATGTTTTTTCTTTTCGTATTTTTTATTTACCTTGTGTTGTTCTATTTCCTTTCTGCTGCTTTATTTATTTTTATCTGGAGAAATCATTCCCTCTTGTTCTCTTTTGATGCCCTGGTTCTTGTCAATAGCCCGGGAGGATCAAGAACGCCTCTCGGGCCATGTCACGGACTGTCTCGGGTGACCGGTTCAAGGTTGACCCAGGTTGGTTTGTGACAATGGAGCTCAATAATTTTCAAAGATAGACCTTCAATCTGAATATCATCGGTTGTGTTTAAAGAAGGAAGACATTCCGAAAATAGCATTTTGAACCAGGTATGGGCATTATGAATTTACAGTAATTCCTTTTGGATTGACTAATGCACCCTCTGTCTTCATGGATCTAATGAATATTTTTTTCAAGGAATATCTTGATGACATTGTAGTGGCATTTATTGATGATATCTTGGTATACTCCAAAATCTATGAAGATCATGAAAATCACTTGCGCATTATTCTATAGACTCTTCGAAGACATGAATTATATGGGTAGTTTAGCAAGTGTGAATTCTAGATTCAAGAGATTTCTTTTCTTTGCCATATTGTCTCTAAGGATGGAATATCTATCAATCCTTCTAAGACCAGGGCAATCCAAGACTAGCCATCACCAACGAGTATAACTGAGGTACACAGTTTTATTGGTTTAGCAGGTTATTATCGACGTTTTTTCCAAAAAAAATTCCCGGTTGGCTAACCCATTAAAAAATCTTACACAAAAAGATGTTAAATTTGTTTGGACAAAAGAGTGTGAAGAATGTTTTGAAGAATTGAAGATAAGATTATTCAATGATCCTATCTTGACTCTACCATTGGGGAATGATGGGTTTTTTATTTATATGGATGCATTAAAGAAAGGACTTGGTTGTGTCATTATGCAGAATAATAGGGTTATTTCATATGCATCATGAAAGCTAAAAATTCATGAGAAATACTATCCTACTCATGATCTTGAGTTATCAGTTGTAATATTTTCATTGAAGATATGGAAACATTATCTCTATGGTGAAAAATGTGAAATATATACTGATCACAAGAGTTTGAAGTATATTTTCTCACAGAAACAACTCAACATGAGGAAAAGGAGATGGCTTGAACTACTCAAGGATTATGATTGCACGATACACTACCACCCGAGGAAGGCCAATAAGGTGGAAGATTCTTTGAGAAGAAAGGATCATGGAGTTCTGAACAAGATGAGAGTTGAAAAGGATCCTAAATACAAGGATCTAGAAAAGTTTGACATGGGGATAACCATGGAAGGTGAAACATCAATACTTTTTCAAATGGTTTCCAAACCTTCTTTACTAGAAAGGATAGAGATTTCTCAGACCGATGATGAAGAGTATCAAAAGAATATTAAAGCTGTGAATGATGGGAGATTGAATGACTTAGTGTATGAAGATGGAATTTTGAAATTTGGGAAGAGACTTAGTGTTCCCGATATACCTAATCTACAAAGGGAATTGTTGGATGATGATCATAGTTCCAATTTCTCTATACACCCTGGTAGCACTGAGATGTATAGAGATTTGAAGGAACATTTTTTGTGGGAAAACATGAAGAGGTAGATTGCTAATTCAGTGTCAAGATGTATGGTTTGTCAACAAGTGAAAGCTGGAAGGCAACAGCCTGGAGGAGTCATGAAACCTCTTCCCATACCTGAGTGGAAATTGGATAATATTATGATCTACTTTGTCATGGGACTACCAAAGACTCCTAGAAGGAATGATGAAATATGGGTCATTATTTATCGTCTTACCAAGTCAGTACATTTTCTTACTATAAGATAAGATTTACCACTTGAATGTCTAGCAAGACTATATATTAATAAATCTGTGAGACTTGATGGAGTACCCCTATCAATTGATTCTGACTGTGATCCCTGTTTTACAACAACATTCTAGAAAATTCTTCAGAAATCCCTGGATACTAAACTTCATTTGAGCACTGCCTACCACCCTCAAACTGATGGACAATCAGAACGGACTATTCAAACCTTTCAAGACATGTTGAGATCTTTCTCACTTGACTTTCAAGGTATGTGGGACCAATATTTACCTATTTATAATTTCCCTAAAACAATAGCTTCCATTCAAGTATTCATATGGCACCATATGAAACGTTATACAGAAAGAGATGTCGCACACCAACCTATTGGGATGATGTTGGTGAAAGAAAACTCATAGGACCAGGACTTGTTGAGGAAATGATGGAAAAGTTGAAGGTAATCCAAACCCATATAAAAGCAGCTCAAAGTAGACAGAAGAGCTATGTTGATAATTGAAGAAAGGATTTGGAATTTCATGTAGGAGATCATTTTTTCTTGAAGGTATCTCTATGGAAGGGTGTTGTATGTTTTGGTAAGAAGGGTAAATTGACTCCCAGGTACATCGGACCTTTCGAAATTCTAGAACGAATTGGGGATGTAACTTAGCGTTTGTAAATGCCACCAAGTCTCTCTAAATTTCATGATGTGTTCTACATATCACTGTTGAGAAAATACATGCCTGACCCAACGCATGTACTCACCTATGAGGAATTAAAACTGGAACCCGATCTGTCTTATTACGAAGAGACTATCAAGGTTCTTAATACAAGAGAACATGAGTTGAGAAACCGGATGACTCGTCTGGTAAAAGTTCTATGGAGAAACCATAAGATGGAAGAGGAAACATGGGAACCTGGGGAACTTATGATGAAGAACCACCCAAATTTTTTTATACAGTAATATTCTAGAAATTTTTAGGACGAAATTTTTTGAAGGAGCTGATAATATAACACCTCAAGCTTCCACAGTACATTTCCCTTTGAATAATGCAATAGCTTGCGTTGTACACAACTACGAGATTTTTACACATCGCGACCAATCAAACTAGCTGTTATGAATAGTAATACCCACTTTCTAAAATTTTATAAATTTTATATTTCAAAATTGACTTCATTTTTGGATTTCGGAATATCGAAATTAGCTTAGGGTGAAGTTTTGGTATTTTTCTAAAAACTTTCAATTTTTGATGAATAGTGAAAAACACTGAGTTATAGTTTAAAACCGAATTTTTATTTAAATAATTATTTATCTTATTTAAATTTATTTTTGGTAAAAATAGATACATAATACCTAAATAAGTTCAATTTAATTCATTGGAGTCAGTTTACAATAATTTTATATATATATATATATAATTTTTATTGAATTTTTTATCGTCTTTTACCCACCTCCTAAAAGCATTTGCAAATTTACATAAAACTTTATTTTACTGCTTCTGTGAGTTGAATTTCAAAAATCCGAGAGACGCGGTTGATATCAGTAAGTAAAATGTGGTTCAATAAGATGAAAATAATTTTTGGTGAATAATAACTTTTTACTTTTATTTACCACAGTTAAAAGTAAATATGCTAATTAAGGGTAAAAATGATATTATTATTACCCTAACACGTGTCCTAACTCTATTGGATAAGTATAATTGTACAAAAAAATCCTTAGGAATAAAATATGAACCTATTTGGTGAAATTGTATTAGATTAGGACATTTATTATTATTTTATTTAAAGAAGAGTTAAAATAATTAAATTCAATGTTTAATAACTAAACCATTTTTAATATAGGGTTACACACAATATAAATTTGACTATAAATATTCATTAGAAATATAAAAATATTTCCTACATAATGGTATTTTATTTATAATTTTTAGACATTAAATAATTTAATTTATTTATGACACGATGATGATGCAGTAATTACCGAATTAATGAAATATTAAAATAATTGATATTATAAATATCCAAATAAATTTAATTTGAGACTTTTTATGAATTACAGTATTTTATAGGTTAATATGAAAAGTTATGGTTGGTTAAATAAATTTTTTTCAAAGTAATAATGTTTGTTATTAATTTAGCAAAAACAAAATACCAAATAGTGTCAAATTTGACATAAAAGAGTTTTTAAAACAAATATTATATTATTAATTGATATTATATTCCTAAAAATATAAGGTTCAGGAAATGTTCTTAAATAATATTACATATGTCATTAATGAACCACTTGAGGTTCTCTTGTAAGTTTATAGTAAGTTTATTGACCATATAATATAAAAATACAAAGAGATATGGTAAATGTCAAACTATTTAACTAAGAGTTAAATCTAAAAGATAAAGTTAATATAGGGACACAAACCTGTCTAAAACCTATTATTTGAGTGTTTTTCGACCCATTCCCACCTTATCCTTTAAATAATTTATTTTGGAGCCATTAGAAACCTAAAATTATTTTATTATAAAATAATATTTCAATCTTTTCTTAAGGTGCCCCTCACTCCTCTTATAAAAGGGCACTTCTCCTTCTCTCAGATTCACACCTTAAAAGCCATTAGGTTTGGCCAAACCCTACCCAAATACCCTGTCAAATTTCCTCCCATAATCCTAGAGGGCTTCCTTTAGTCATAAATCCATCCTAAGGATCCCTTTTGATCAAAGAAAAAGGAAGAACCCGAAGAAGAGGTAAATATCTCACCACCTCTTTCATGTTTTTTCTTCTTCCACTTCTTCTTTACTTGTTGTTTCCATTCTAAAATAATAACTATACTATCTTATATATACTGTTATGTTATTATAAATATGGTTCAACCATATTCATTATTCTATCCATCCTTCGAAATACATGTCACCATACGTGTGTGTGTGTGCGGCTTACTATCTCCACGTCGTGGTGTAGTTGTTACTCAATATACTATTATTCGGATGGATATAATAATGATTTATAAATAATGTAAATAATAAGTATAACATGATAATTATTATGTATATCTGATATACCATCCAATTATATACTATTTTAATATCAAAATAAAGATATTGTCGCTCGTGCGTACATACGGATTACCGTCTCCACGAACGTGATGAGATTCATTCCCCATCGTATTCATTCAAGACTAATTTTCATTTGATGATTAAAAATTAAGTTTAAAGACTTTATATAATTATGGATATGAATAAGATACATCTCATCCATAACAAATATGACTCACATAACAAATAATATAAAGGAAAATGAATCAGTTAACACCCGAAACAATGATAATACTAAAATATTATTAACAAAGTAATATTAGAAGATCCTATATGATATAATATTTATGTATATGTTTCTTGTATAATTAAATAACAATTATTTCACCATTATACAGGATTTTAACCTACCCTTGACCAATTAAAGGTACAAGGTAAGGGATAATATCACAATCTCTTCATTATCTGAAGTTGTTTATACGTAATTATCTACTGGGACCTCATTATCATCCACATCCATGTTTCTTAAAAATATATTTCAAAACATTTTTACTATTTATTAAACAATGGGGTAATGTCATTTATACCCTTATTTGACCTTATATGTTTTTTAAAGGAATCTTTCCTCTGTTTTCCAAACAAGGTACTTTATGACCTTTTCGAAAAAATTAAGGTAATAATGTTCTTTTTTAACTTATACAGTGAGTGTAGCTATTTTCTTCCGTTATAACATTTTCGAATCATCCCTTACATGATTATATGAATATTTTCAAAAATAAATGTTTTCTTTTATAATTACATGACTATTAAATAATTTAAAAATAGAAAGAGGTATTTCTCTAAAATTTTTTGATTTTATCTATGTCAACATCCTTTGATGGATTTTAAGCTTGTTGGAAGTTAATTTATTATGATACAAAACTTCCATATTGTATTAAAGGTTTTGTGATATGTTTGAATGTAGATGTGTTATTTTATACCATTCATGGTTTATGGATAAATTATTGACATTTTTTATGATAGTTTTAATACGAATGTTTATGTTACGTTTAAACCTTTTCATATGAGGAATGAATTGGACTTAATAATTTATGGGTGGAGCCCACTATAGCTCCTCGATGCATCAGTAGGTCTCATGAGACAAACTAGTGTCTTGGAACAAGGCCTTGACAAAAATCTTATTTGTAGTCTTGGCACAAGGCCTTGACTATGTGGTTATGAAGTTTGGCATTATCTATTCCCTCATTATGAAAGTGGATATTGATATTGCATGTGATTATTTGACAGTATAATATCAATGTGAATAAGTAAATAGAATTATTTGATTTTATCTTTGCCATATTATGCTGAAGTTCATGTTTAAAAGGCTTTTTTTTAGTTTTATACATTGCCTTAAATGTTTATGATTATTTAGGAAAGTTTCTGCTATATTGTTATCCATACTGAGAATTTGAGCTCACCCCTTTCTATGTTTTATTTTTCTTAGGATGCAAAGAAGTATATTATTACTGACTTGTAGGGATAGTCTATGGGATCTCGGTGTTTTATATGGAAACAATTTTGTTTTAGTTTTCCATTTTATGATATAATGTAAACCTTATGAATGTATCTTGTACTTACTAGGCCACTAAACTAATAAATCTTTCGAGAATTGATCTTTTTTTATCATGCCAATGATACGTAATAATGCACTGACTCTAGGATTCTAGGGTTGGGGCATTACATCATATCATGTTATGGGTATTTAGAACTCATAGTTTGTCAATGGATATATGATTTGGGAATCACTGCATGTCTTGTAAAGATAGGAATCAAGCCACGTGTACTTCTTAGAGGTAACCCCTCTATTGAACTCTCTCATATGCATGAGTGGAGGATTCAAAAGTTCGTTTCCCTAGAGTGAGAATAAAATATACCAACTCAACATGAATGATAAACAGTTGAACAATTAGGGAATATCCAACATGAGTGGAATTCATGGATAGTCCCAGGATATAATATATAAGCATCAAAACAAGTCCTAACAGAATATGAATCAACACATACATAGTTCTTGGAATATAATAGTGTAATATTCCATTTAGAATGACTCTCTATGGATGATGAGTACTACAAAACTAGGATGGTAGCTTTTTTATATCTTAGTGATGGTTAGTCAATGATTTTACACTGGAAGATTCTATATAGATATTGATCATATTTAGGAGTCGTGGGTATTCTTATAGATGAAATTTTCTACTAGGCCTTGGATACAGGATCTAGGAATAACTATGTATCCTAATAGAACAAGAATCAAGCCACCTGTGGTTCTTGAAATGTGGAAGAAATTTTTTCTAATAGTATATCAATGTTCGAAAATCCATTACATGATTTTTGATCTCATGTAATAAAAATAATCTTAATTATGAACCACCCCAAATAGTTTGAGAAGTAATATATGGTGGACTTTTCATTGTTTAGTTTAACGCCATGAAACCAATATGTAACTCCCAAATCATTTAAATATTATGTACCTCAATTATGCTAAAAGAAGGTATATACTAGGGTCTTTATACCCACCTGAGTTATGAATGATTTAGGAAATAATAGATGACTAGGAGATTACTTTTTCTTCCTAAGGTTTCATGATAGAGGTAAAGGGAAATTGTAGAGAGCATTTTCATTCTTTATTTTTCATTTGAAATTTGGAATAATTACATGGTTATGGATCTCATGAGGGGTTAAATGGGTTATGAGTGATGGGAAATTATGGTCATTCCCAGGATATATGATTTGTATGTCACTATGTATCCTTTGGGAGTAAGGATTAATTCTAACATAGTTCTTATCAAATGGAATCATTTTCATATTGGCATAGGCTAATGGAGATTAAAATCCATACGCCAATAATTATTACATGGATTTTCCTCCCATTTAAGGTATTCAAGATATATAAACTAAGATTCTCAGATAATTTTATGGTCTTATAGGGTGGAATGAAATATTTTTAGTTTAACCTTATGCAACTTGGATGATGTCATGTATTTTAATGTTATATTGAAAAGGATGGTGTCATATAATTTAACATCAAGCAACAATGACTGTGGTGCTTCTAAATGGATTGATTGGTCCATGGGGGAGCATTTAACTATTCTAGGTTACATGAGGGTGGTTCATCCAAACCTTATTCCAAACAAAAAGAGTGTATCATTGAGGAAAAATATGGATAGTTCTAGGATAGGTGATCTCAGATGTCATTATGTATCCTAATATGATAGGAATCAAGTCACATGTAGTTTATGAAATATCTTTATACTGATCTAGCTCATATGATGGGTGGAGAGTAATTTTACCTAAAAATAGGTTCTTAGATGAAGAACCCCACATTAGTGGATTGTGCATAGATACATCTCATATATAGGTTAAAATAATTTTCCTTGTTTGGGGGTCTCGTAGATGAATGACACAAGACCATAAGAAGTGGGCCCATCATCAAAATGATTTTGGTAGTGGTGAATATAAGGGACTGGCCTTAAATAATACATAATCTTGAATTAAGTTAATAATTCATATTGGGTGTCTTTTCAGGTTTATAGTTTTAGATAATTAGGCTATAACTATTATATTACATCTCAAATATTACAAAGTAGACACTTCTAATCAGTATCCATTTTTTTCATAAAATAAAAACTCTTGAAAAAAAGAGTCATGTCTAGTTCCATATTTTAGATAGCATGACTTTTCCATGATCTCATCCGTGACCATATTCATCTTTAAGTCCAATGAAAACCAATTCAAAAAAACATGGGATGAGCATAAAATGCTCAGTAAGGATTATAAAATAAATAAAGAAAACATTACTCCATCAATACATACATGTAAATGAAATCATACTTTTCAATATTTAACACACCACACTATATCATAAAATTTATGAATAACAAATGGAAATCCTAAATCATAGAGGTAACTTGTGGCATCCATAACATACTTACATTGTAGCTTACACAACTACGTAAGGAGTTACATTTGGAATACCCATCACACCATATTACCTAAATCTCTTAGGAGAAACATTTACGTTTACCTCTGTCACATTACCCAATGCATTGGAGAGCTATCTCGGGCTCACTCGCCCTAGTTTTATCACAGAACCACCCATATATGTAAACAATGCCCAAGAACCATGACATATTCACAACACATAAAACAAATATAAAGGAAAGATAACATTTCCGCATTTCAATCACAATATATCATTTAAATATATTTACATAAACAATCCATTATCAAAAACCATTTCCAATACCAAAATATGTAAAAATATTACAAGGTATTCATTTTCCTTTTAAAAACACTATGACTTGTAGAGGAATCCAAATATCAAATAATGCTCACAGCAGTGGAAAGGTCGTTGTGACCACATACGTTAGAAAAATTCTCTTTGTTGTTTAGTAAAATGCTTCATAGAGAAAATAATCCCTTTTAATGAAATTAAAAGTCAAAGTGGTGTATATTATATATAAAATAATGTTGTTTATAAATCAAAGGATTCCTCAATGAAATGAGATTGAGACGAAGTCCCTCACCTTGTGTCCGACTTGAATCATTCGTTCTTTAATCTCCTGAATAATAAACTAACTTTAATTTCTACTTTTTTATGAACATTTTTCTAGTTTATTATTATTTTTATATTATTTATTACCACTTTATAAACATTACATAATCATTTAAGTTAATGACGTTCGTTTTGTCGATATTTGGTACTTGAGCCAAAAATGAACTTCCTATAATTAAAAGTTGTCCTTGTGGTCAAAATTCCATTATCTATTGAATTATATTCATGATTTAGATATCATATATATCATATATATCTAGTATATATATGTATTTATAATAGTACATAACATTTGGAGATAAGAAATGAAATGCTCCGTTCATGGCGACGGTAAGTCGAACGTACGCATGAACGCCACTTTTATTTCTATTTTGTATTTAGTGAAATGAAAACTTAATATTACATAGGTATATTATAATTCCATTATAATATCATATAAAATTTCAGTAACTCTATCCTTTACATTTTCCATGTATTTCATGAACAACCCATAACACTTTGAGGGGCGGTATTTCACACTTCCTCAAATGAAATTATCGTATTTAACCATTATGGAAACCATAAAGGTATGCTATAAATGAAAAATACAGAATAATTGAAAAAATATAAATATAATATATATCACATATAAATATAGTTCCATCATAATGGCCACCATTATACGAGGTAGAAGATAAACGAACAATCATCATTTTGTGAGGCAATTGTTCGTCGTACACAGAAACAGTATGTTCATATCCATTAGATGGAAATGTGTGTAAGTGTAGTTTGAATACTTCTCATAAAAAAATATTATATTGATTATACTAGTTTTTTTATGTAAACAAAGAATAATATGATAATAAGTAGTGAATGAGTAAAATCGAAGAAGAGAATTTGAGGAAAGACGTTACCTTAAAATTGAGTAACTCCCTTTGGTTTGAACAAAAATTATTTATTTAAGTGATTTTTTCCTAAGTTAAGTCTTCTAAGAATAATATAGGGATATTGAGATATTATTTGGGAATATTTTTGATGATCCAAGGGGGCTTGAGAGGTGTGATTAAGGGTTAGAGTTGATGGCTTTTTATAAGGGAGAGGAGGGTCTCTTTAGGAAAGTTTTAAAATATTATTTTATTATATAATGATTTTTAGTTTCAAAAGGTCCAAAACTTATTTAATTAGAATATAAGGTGTATATAAGTCGAAATAAAATCATCCAATAATAATTGGATAGGTTTTGGATATTTTATTAATCCTTATATTTTTTATTTAACCCTTTGTTAACTTATTTAACTTTTACCATGTCCTCTTATATATTCATACTATATGGTTAATATATTTACTATAAAATGATAAGAGACCCAAAATGGATCATTAGTGATATTTCTAACATCATATATGTCATTTGGCCTAATAATAGTTTTCTATCACTATTTTATCATTTAATAAAATATTGATTCATTTAAAAACTCGTTTATGTCAATTTTAATACTATTCATATCATGACATTTTAAAAAATCCAAAACAACTTGATTATTTTTAAAAACCTTCATTAATTAAAATATATAAATTCATAATAATCTATAAAATTATTGTATGACATAAAAAGGTTCAAAGTAAATTTATTTTAATATTTATAATATCATTTATTTGAAACCTATATTAATGAAGCAATTACTGCATCACCATTGTGTCATAATTAAATTTGTTTATTTAATGCCTAAAAATAATAAATAAAATAACATGATGTAGGAAATTTTTTTAAAATTTTAAATAATATTTATAGTTTAATAGATAACTTATATAACCCCATATAAATTTTTTTTAGTAAAATGATTCATGTTAATGTTATTTTTGTCCTTACTTTAAATTAATTAATATAAAGTGTAATTATCACTCCCAAATGGATCCATGGGGTCCCAAAATCGACCCAAGGATTACCATGGTCAGAAATGTATCATCCAATAGGGTTAGGACAAGTGTAAGGGTAATTTAATATTATTATAATATTATTTTTTACCTTTATTTACAATATTTACCCTTTAACCATGGTAAATAAAATATTTACTGAAGTAAATATTCATAATGTAGAAAAATAAAAGTTACCTATTTACATGATTTGGAAATCCTGATTCCAAATATGGAATATATTTTTCCAAATTCAAAACACATAAGTGGCATAAATTAATTTAAAATTAATTCCCATTGTCAAAACAAAAAAAACATGTTTTTAAGAAATAATAACTATCAAAAGATTTACCTTTGTTTATGTCCAAATTAAGAGTGAAATTACTTCCAATGACAAAAATTGGATTAAATGGTAAAAATATAATCTAATTATAATTTAAAACCTATTAAAAGAACAATATAACTGTATAAATAAATTATATTAAAAGGTAGTATTGAATTAAAATGCTGTATTTTTCACAATTCATTAAAAATGAACATTATCAGAAAAATACCAAAACTTCATCCAAAGTAAATTTGAATGTCCTAATTATAAATAATACTATTATTCTATCAATTATAATATATAAAATTGACAAAAACTAGTTTTAAAAAGTGTTTTCCATCAAAAGGCGGTAAATCGACCTTTTGAAGAATATTAGAGTGTTTATGCTTAAAATTAAATTCATTCACATTTTAAGCTTCTAAAAATTATTGGATAATTGTAAAAACATTTAACAAAAATGTATAATCATATTTTAGTTATTTCTATTTATTCCCTCCAATACAATGACTATGAGTTAACTACCATTTAAAATAATAATATTATTATATTATTTTTCGGTATAACTCAACGTTGTGTGCAATGTAAGATTTTAAAGAAACATGTTGTTACGTATTGAGTAATCCATTGAACATAGAATCCCCTTTAAAGTAAAATTAATATTTAGTTCAAAAATATTAATAAATATGAAAATTTAATATTCTTTATTTACCTAGGATGTTACATTCTTCCCCCCTTTTAGAAATTGCATCCTCACAATTTTATTCACTTATCAAATAAATGGGGGTATTTATCCCTTATAGCATTATCAAATTCCCATTTTGCTTCTTCAACCATATGGTTTTTTCACAAAACCTTTACCTAATTAATTACCTTATTATTCAATACTTTCCCTCTTTGGTTAAGAATCTGGACTAGTTGTTCCTTATAAGAAAGATAATCTTCCAATTGAACTACCTCTGGACTCAAAACATGAGATTAATCCGGAATATAATTTCTCAACATTAAAACATGGAAAAAAAATTATGTACCTTGGATAAAATTATAGGTAATGCTACTTTTTACACAACTTATCCAACTTTCTCCAAGATTTCATAGGGTCCAATGAACCTCGGACTCAACTTTCCCGTCTTGCCAAAACGCATCACACTTTTCCATGGAGAAACATTGAGAAAGACGTAATCACCTAACTCAAAAGAAAGATCCTTCCTCTGATTATCCGCATAACTTTTCTTCCTTCTCTGAGCTATTCTCATGTGCTTCTGAATCAATTAAACTTGTTCTTCCATCTCTTATACCAATTCCTGTCCCATCAGTTTCCTTTCACCTACTTCATCCCATAAAGCTAGAGTTCAACATTTCTTTCCATAAAATGCCTCAAATGGTGACATCTATACACTAGAATGAAAACTGTTATTATAAGAAAATTCAACCAAATAAATATGTTAGTCCCAACTTCCCTGGTAATCCATTGAGAAATTACATATCATATCTTTTAATGTCTAAATTGTTCGTTTTGATTGCCGATTTGATTGAGGATGAAAAGTCATACTAAAATTTAATTCAGTACCCAATGACTTCTAAGGGCCTTTCTAAAAGTTATAAGTAAACATGAGATCATGATCAGATACAATAGAGAGGGGAACTCCATGCAGCCAGACTATATCATTAACATACAACTGATAAAGTTGATCTAGAGACATTGTTTCTTGAATAGGAAGGAAATGATCTGATTTACTCAATTGATCAATAATAATCCATATTGTATTGTTACCTTGAGATGTTTTCTATAATCCCACAACTAAGTCCATGGATATATTTACCCATTCCCACTCTAGTACTGGTAAAGGATAAATCATCCATTTTAGTAACTACCACTCTGCTTTAACCTCTTAAAAAGTCAAACACTTCATAGTAAATTCAACAGTATCTCTTTTCATTCCATCCCACCATTAATACTACTGAATATATCTATACATCTTATTACTGCCAGGATGAACTGAAAATGAAGAACTATGAGTTTCACATAATAACTCTTTCTTCAACTGTGATTCACAGGGAACACATAATCTCTTCCCAAACCTCAAAACACAATCATTATCAATGTTAAATTCAGGTAACTTACCCTTCTGAACAAACACTACCTTTTTCTGCAACTCACTGTCTTCCTTCTATGCTTTCTTTACTCTGTCTGATAGAGATGATTTCAATGAAACCTGAAACAAAATAGTGTAATTTCCTACAAAACAACTTCCATACCAAATTTCATCAAATCATTAATCAAATGATCTTTTTCTAAATGTAACATGGTTAATGTAGCATTACTCTTTCAACTCAAATCATCATCCAATTTATATTCCTTTCTCAGATGGTAATTGATCGTGCAATCATAATCCTTGATTAATTTCATCCATCTCCTATGTCTCATTTTCAGTTATTTCTTATTAAATATATACTTCAAACTTTTTTGGTCAGTATATATTTCAAATTTTAATCCATACATATTATGCCTTCAAATTTTTAAAGAAAAAACAATAGAATCTAATTCCAAATCATGTGTAGGGTAAATTAACTCGTGAGGTTTCA
This sequence comes from Viscum album, assembly GCA_963277665.1. Lineage (NCBI taxonomy): Eukaryota > Viridiplantae > Streptophyta > Magnoliopsida > Santalales > Viscaceae > Viscum > Viscum album. The sequence goes on from OY728131.1 coordinate 140,635,353, forward strand.
GCTGACGTAAAGAATAAGCAATTACCAGATCATTCTGCATTAGGACACAACCAAGTCCTTTTAATGATGCATCACTGTAGATAAAAAACTCACCATTTCTAGAAGGCAGTTCCAAAACAGGATCATTCACCAATATTATTTTCTATTCCTAAAAACAATCATCACATTTTTTGTCTAATTGAACTTAACACCTTTTCGAGTTAACTTAGTCATTAGGCTAGAGAACCATGAAAACATTTCAACAAACCTTCAGTAATAATCTTTTAAACTAATAAAACTATTGATCTCGGTTATATTTGTGGGTCATGGCCATTCTTCAAAAACTTTTGTTTTAGGAGGATCAATAGTTATGCTGTTTTTTGAAACAATGTGCCCAATGAATGAAATTTGGTGTAACCAAAACTCACAATTTCTAAATTTTCCAAATAGTTTATTTTATTTTAAAGTTTGCAAGACAACCCTCAAATGACTTTCATGCTCCTCATTACTTTTATAATAAATCAAAAATATCATTTATAAACCCAAACACTATTTATAACATGATTCAACAGAGCAATCACTACAAAAAACTATTCAACTATAATTCTGACCATCTCAGGATGCTAATTTGGAAGTTAATTTACCTCGGTATTACTTCCCAACATGGCTTCCCTATTTCTTCTATGAAAAAACATTCTAAACACAAAAATATCTTAGGTGAACAAACATGGTAACCTATAAATGCTATATCATTTCAATATTAACATAAATTAATTTATGGATATTAATTTAAAAATAACCCAACTCCAAAAGTTTCGTAAAACAACCTATGATACCAACTATAAGGACCCAACCTTAAATAATACATAATCTGGAATTAAGTTAATAATTCACATTGGGGGTCTTTCCAGGTTTATATTTTTAGATAATTAGGCCATAACTGTTACATTACATCTAAAATATTACAAAGTAGACACTTCTAATTAGTATCCATTTTTTCATAAAATAAAAACTCTTGAAAAAAAGAGTCATTTCTAGTTCGATATTTTAGATAGAATGACTTTTTCATGATCAGATCCTTGACCCTATTCATCTTTATGTCCTGTGAAAAAACATTTCAAAAAAACTTGGGATGAGCATAAAAAGCTCAATAAGGATTATAATATAAATAAAGAAAACATTGGTCCATTAATACATACAATTCAATGATTTATATTTTTTAGTATTTAATATACCAAACTAAATCATAATATTTAATAATAACAAATGGAACTCATAAATCATAAAGGTAACTTGTGGCATCCATAACATACTTACATTGTAGCTTTAACAGCTACGCAGGGAGTTACATTTGGAATACCCATCAAAGTATATTCCCTAAATATATTAGGATAAAAATTTACATTTACCTCTATCATGTTACCCAATGCATTGGAGAGCTATCCCAGGCTCACCTTCCCTAGGTTTATCACAAAACCACCCGTATACGTAAATAATTCCCAAGAACCATGACATATTCATAACAAATACAACCAACATAAAGGAAAGATAACATTTCTATATTTCAATCATAATATATCATTTAAATATATTGATATAACTAATCCATTATCAAAAACCATTTTCAATACCAAAATATGTAAAAAGATTATATGGTATTCATTTTCCTTTTAAAAACACTATGACTTGTCGAGGAATCCAAATATCAAATAATGCTTGCCGCAGCGGAAAGGTCATTGTCACTGTGTACGTTAAAAAAATTCTTTTTTTCCTTTAATAAAATTTTTCGTAGAGAAACTATTCCCTTTGAATGAAATTAAAAGTCAAATGGGTTTATAAACCATATAAAATAAAGTCATGTATAAATCAAGGATTCCACAATGAAAGGAGATTAAGATGAAGTCTCTTACCTCATGTTTGACTTGACTCATTCATTCTTTAATCTCCTGAATAATAAAATAAAGTTAATTTATACTTGATTAATAACCTTTTTTAAGTTTATTATTCCTTTTATATTACTTATTACCACATTATAAACATTACATAATCATTTAAGTTAATAACGGTCATTTTGTCGATATTTGGTACTTGAGTCAAAAATGAACTTCCTATAATTAAAAGTTGTCCATGTGGTCAAAATTACATTATCTATTAAATGATATTCATGATTTAGATATCTTATATGTCATATATATCCAGTATATATATGTATTTGTAATATTACATAACTTTTGGAGATAATAAATGAAATGCACCATTCATGGAGACGGTAAGCCGTACGTATGAATGAATTCTACTTTCATTTCTATTTCATATTTAATGGAATGAAAACATAATGATACATAGTTGTATTATTATTCCAGTATAATATCATATATAATTTTAGTAACTCCATCCTTCACACATTCCATGTATGTCATGAACTAGTCATATCACTTTGAGGGGATGGTAGTCCGCACATCCTCAAATGAAATTATCGTATTTACCCATTATGGAAACAATAAAGGTATTCTATAAATTAAAAATACAGAAGCATAGAGACAATATAAATATAATATATATCACATATAAATACAGTTCCATTATAATGGCCACCATGAGAGGTGGTATGAGATAATCGAACAATCATTGTTTCGTGAGGCAGCAGTTCGACGTACATCGAAATAGTATGTTTGTATCCAATAGATGGGGGTGTGTGTTAGTATATTTTGAATCCTTATCATAAAAACAACATAGTATATTTAGGATATTGGTGTTGTTATGTAAACAAATAATAAGAATATCATAGGGAGTGAAGAAGTAAAATAAAAGAAGAGAACCTGAGGAAAGACGTCGCCTTTAAATCGGATTACTCCCTTTGGTTTGAACCAAAAGGCTTTATTTAAGTGCTTTATACCTAAAGTAAGGATTATAGGAGGAATAGAGGGTTCTTGGGAGCTTATTAGGGTGCCTTTTGGATGAGCTATGGGGATTTAGAAGTGTGATTAAGGGCTAGGGGTGATGGCTTTTTATAAGGGAGAGGAGGGGTTCTTTAGGAAAGTTTGAAAATATTATTTTGTTATATAATGATTTTTAGTTTATAAAGGTCCAAAACTTATTTAATTTGAATATAAGGTGTATAAAAGTCTAAATAAAATCATTCAATAAGAATTTTACAGGTTTTTTATATTTTATTGATCCTTATATTTTTTATTTTACCCTTTGTTAACTTATTTAACTTTTACCATGTCCTCTTATATATTCCTACTATATGGTTAATATATTTTCTATAAAATGCCAAGAGACCCAAAATGGATCATTAATGAAATTTATAACATCATATATGTCATTTTTATAAATATTATATTATTAGGACTATTTTATCATTTAATAAAATATCGATTGATTTAAAAACTCTTTTATGTCAATTTTAATATTATTCATATCATGACTTTTTAAAAAAACCAAAAAAACATGATTATTTCTAAAAACCTTCATTAATTCAAATATAACAGGTCATAATAATCTATAAAATTATTTGATGGCATAAAAAGGTTCAAAATAAATTTATTTTAATATTTATAAGATCATTTATTCGAATCCTTTATCAATGAAGCATTTACTGCATCACCATTTTGCCACAGTTAAATTTGTTTATTTAATGTATAAAAATTATAAATAAAATACCATGATGTAGGAAATCGTTTTATATTTCCAAATAATATTAATAGTCGATAATATAACTTATATAACCCCATAAAAATTTTATTTTAGTAAACCAATTCATGTTTATGTTATTTTTGTCCTTTAAATTAATTAATATAAAGTGCCATTATCACTCTCAAGTGGCTTCATGGGGTCCTAAAATAGACCCATGGATCCCCATGGTCTTACATGTATCATTAAATAGGGTTAGGATAATATTAATGGTAATTTAATTTTATTATAATATTTTTTTCACCCTTATTTACCAGATTTACCCTTTAACCATAGTAAATAAAATATTTTCTGAAGTAAATATTCATAATGTCTAAAAATAAAAGTTACCTATTTACACAATTTGGACCTCTTGATTCCAAATATGGAATATATTTTTTCAAATTCAAAACATAGAAGTTCCAGAAATTAATTCTCATTGTAAAAAACAAAAAAACGTGTTTTTAAGAAATAATAATTATCAAAAGATTTACCTTTGTTTATGACAAAATTAAGAGTGAAATTACTTACAATGACCATAATTGGATTAAATGGTAAAAATATAATCCAATTATACTTTAAAACCAATTAAAATAATAATCTAGCTATATAAATAAATTATATTAAAAGGTAGTTTTGAATTAAAATGCAGTATTTTTCACTATTCATTAAAAAATTAACATTATCAGAAAAATAAAAAAATTTCATCCAAATTAAATTTTTATTTCATGATTATATAGAAGAATATTATTTCTTCAAGTAGAACATATAAAATTTACAAAAACAAGATTTAAAAAGGGTTTTTCATCAAAAGGCGGTAAATCGACCTTTTAAAGAATATTAGAGTGTTTACGCTTAAAATTGGATTCATTCAAATTTTAAACTTCTAACTTTTATTGGATAAATGTAAAAACATTAAACAAACCTGTATAATTATATTTTAGTTAGTTCTGTTCATTCCTATCAATACAATGACTATGAGTTAACTACCATTTAAAATAATATTATTATTATATTATTTTTGGTATAACTCAACGTTGTGTGCAACGTAAGATTTCAAAGAAACATGTTATTGTGTGTCAGGTACTCTATCGAATATAGCATCCCCTTTAAAGTAAAATTAATATTTAATTCATAAATATTAATAAATATGAAATTTTCATATTCTTTATTTACCTGGGATGTTACATCCTTACCCCCTTTAGGAAATTACATCCTCGCAATTTTATTCACTTATCAAATAAATGGGGGTATTTATTCATCATTGCATTATTAGATTCCCATGTTTCCTCTTTAACTATATGGTTTTTCCACAGAACCTTTACCTGATGAATTACCTTATTCTACAACACTTTCTCTCTTCAGTCAAGAATTTCGACTGGTTTTTCCTCATAAGAAATATTGTCTTCCAACTGAACTACCTCTAGACTCAAAACATCAGATGAATCTGACATATACTTTCACAACATTGAAACATGAATAACATTATGTACCTGGGATAAAATTGGAGGTAAATATACTTTGTACACAATTGATACAACTTTATCTATGATTTCATAGGGTCCAATGAACCTCAGACTCAACTTTCCCTTCTTGCCAAAACGCATCACACTTTTACATGGAGAAACTTTGAGAAAGACATGATCGCCTACCTTGAAAGAAATATTCGTCCTCCTGTTATGCGCAAAACTTTTCTTCCTGCTTTGAGCTGTTCTCATGTGCTTCTGAATCAATTGAACTTTTTCTTCCATCTCTTCTACCAATTCTCATCCCATCAGTTTCCTTTCGCCTACTTCGTCCCAAGAAGGTGGAGTTTGACATCTCTTTCCATAAAATGCCTCAAATGGTGTCATCTGTACACTAGAATGAAAAATGTTATTTTAAGAAAATTAAACCAAAGAAATATGTTTGTCCCAACTTCCCTGGTAATCCATTGAGAAATCATGTTGCATATCTTCTAATATATGAATTTTTCATTCTGAATACCCATCTAATTGAGGATGAAAAGCTGTACAAAAATTCAATTCATTACCCAATGACTTCTAAAGGCCTTTCCAAAAGTTAGAAGTAAAACTGGGATCACTATCAGATACAATAGAGAGAGTAAATCCATGAAACCTTACTATCTCATTAACATACAATCGAGAAAGTTTATCAAGAGAAAAACTAGCTTAAATAGGAAGCAAATGAGTAGATTTAGTCAATATATCAATAATAACCTAGATTGCATTGTTACCTCGAGATGGTTTCAGTAATCCCACAACAATGTCCATGGATATATTTTCCCATTTCCACTCTGGCACTAGTAAAGGCTGAAGCATCCCTTTCAATAATTGTCACTCTTCTTTAACCTATTGACAAGTCAAACACTTCACAGTAAAGTCAACAATATCTCATTTCATTCCATCTCACCAATAATACTCCTGAATATCTCTGTATATATTAGTACTGCTTGGATGAACTGAAAACGGAGAACAATGAGCTTCACATAATAACTCTTTCTTCAACTATGATTCACAAAGAACACATAATCTCTTCCCAAACCTTGAAACACAATCATTATCAATGTTAAATTCAAGTAACTTGACCTTCTAAACCAACTCTATATTTTTTTGCAACGCATTGTCTTCCTTCTTCACTTGATTAATTCTGTCTTATAGAGATGATTTCATGGACACCTAAAACAAAACAGAGTAATTTCATGCACCAACAACTTCTATGACAAAGTTCATCAAATCATTAATCAAAGGATCTTATTCTAAACGTAGCATGGTTAATGTAGCATTACTCTTTAGACTCAAAGCATTAGCCGCTTTATTTTCCTTTCTCTGATGATATTGGGTCATGATATCATAATAATTGATTAATTTCATCCATCTCCTCTGTCTCATATTCAATTATTTCTGAATAAATATATACTTCAAACTTTTGTGGTCAGTATATATTTCACATTTTACTCCATATAGATGATGCCTCCAAATTTTTAAATCAAAAACAACAATAGTTAATTCCAAATAATGTATAGGGTAATATCACTCATGTGGTTTCAACTGAAATAAATAATAAGAAATTACCTGATCATTCTGTATTAGGACACAACCAAGTCCTTTCAATGATGCATCATTGTAGACAACAAATTCACCATTTCTAGAAGATAGTTCCAAAACTCGAGCATTCACAAATCTTATTTTCAATTACTAAAAACAATCATCACATTATTTTTTCCGAATGAACTTAACATCTTTTCGAGTTAATTTAGTCATTGTGCAAGATAACTGTGAAAAAATTTCAACAAATAGTCGATAATAACCTGCTAAGCACAACAACTATTTATCACATAAGTCAACTGATCAATCACTACAAAAAACTATTCAATTCTAATTCTGGCCATCTCAAGATGCTTATTTGGAAGTTCATTTCCCTCGGTATTCCTTCCCAGCACAGATACTATATTTACTCTACAAAAAACCATTCTAAACCCAGAAATATCTTAGGCAAAGCAACATGGTAATCAGTAAATTCTATATCATTTCAATATTAACATAAATTAATTTATGGATATTAATTTAACAATACCCTAACTCCTAAAGTTGTCTAAATCGACCTCTGATACCAACTATAACGACCTAGTATTAAATAATACATAATCTATAATTAAGTTAACAATTCACATTGTGGATCTTTTTAGGTTTAGAGTTTTAGAGAATTAGGCCATAACTATTACATTACATCTCAAATATTACAAAGTAGAAACTTCTAATCCATGTCCATTTTTTTCATAAAATAAAAACTCATGACAAAAAGAGTCATGTCATGTTCTATATTTTAGACAGCATAAATTTTCTATGATCCCATCCTTGACCCTATTCATTTTTAAGTCCTGTGAAAAACATTTCAAAAAAACTTTGGATGAGAATAAAAAACTCAGTAAGGATTAAAAAATAATGAAAGAAAACATTAGTCCATCAATACATACAAGTCAACGAAATCATACTTTTAAATCTTTAACATACCACACTAGATCATAAGATTTGTGAATAACAAATGGAAATCATAAATCATAAAGGTAACTTGTGTCATCCATAACATACTTACGTTGTAGTTTTCACAGCTGCTTAGGGAGTTACATTTGGAATACCCATCACAGAATATTCCCTAAATATATTATGAGAAACATTTATGTTTACCTCCATCACATTACCCAATACATTGGAGAGCTATCTCAGGCTCACCTCCCATAGGTTTATCACGGAACCACCCGTATATGTAAACAATGCCCAAGAACCATGACATATTCATAACACATAAAAAAATATAAAGTAAAGATAACATTTCCACATTTTAATCACAATATATTATTTAAATATATTTACATAACCAATCCATTATCAAAAACCATTTCCAATACCATAATATGTAAAAATAGTATATGGTATTCATTTTCCTTTTAAAAACACTACGTCTTGTAGAGGAATCCAAATATCAAATAATGTTCGTGGTGGAGGAAAGGTCGTTGTCACCGTGTAAGTTAAAAAACATTTTTTTTGTCGTTTAGTAAAACACTTAATAGAGAAAATATTCCCTTTTAATTAAATTAAAAGTAAAAGGGATTTATACACCGTATAAAATAAAGCCGTGTATAAATCAAAGGATGCCTTAATGAAAGGAGATTGAGACGAATTCCCTTACCACGTGTTCGACCTGACTCGTTCGTTCTTTAATATCCCACATAATAAACTAAAGTTAATTTATACTTTCTTAAGAACCTTTTTCAAGCTTTTTATTCCTTTTATATTACTTATTAGCATCTTATAAACATTATATAATCCTTTAAGTTAATAACGGTCATTTTGTTGATATTTGGTACTTGAGTCAAAAATGAACTTCCTATAATTAAAATTTTTCCATGGGGTCAAAATTTCATTATATTCATAATGATATTCATGATTTAGATATCATATATATCTAGTATATATATATTATTTATAATAGTACATAACATTTGTAGATAATAAATGAAATGCACCATTCATGGAGACAGTAAGTCGTACGTATGCATGAACGCTGCTTTCATTTCTATTTCATATTTAATGGAATGAAAACATAATGATGCATTGGAATATTATAATTACAGAATAATATCATATATAATTTCATTAACTCCATCCTTTACATGTTCCACTTATGACATGAACTAGTCATATCACTTTGAGGGAGTGGTTGTCTGCACTTCCTCAAATGAAATTATCGTATTTACCCATTATAGAAACCATAAAGGTATGATATAAATGAAAAATACAGAAGAATAGAGACAATGTAAATATAATATATATCACATATAAAAATAGTTCCATCATAATGGAAACCATGAGAGGTGGTAGGAGATAATCGAACAATCATCGTTTCGTGAGGCAACAGTTTGTCGTACACAGAAATAATATGTTCGTATCCAATTGATGGAGGTGTTTATAAGTGTAGTTTTAATACATACCATAACAAAAACATATTATATTGAGTATACTATTGTTTTTAGGTAAACAAATAATAATAATAGTATAGGGAGTGAATATGTAAAATAAAATAAGAGAACTTAAGGAAAGACGTTACCTTTAAATCGGGTAACTCCTATCGGTTTAAACCAAAAGGATTTATTTAAGTGATTAATTTATAAGGTAAGGATTTTAGGATTAATGGAGAGATCTTAAGATATTATTTGGTTATATTTTGGATGAGTTGAGCCAAGGTGGATTGAGAGGTGTGAGAGAGGGTTAGGGGTGATGGATTTTTATAAGGGGGGGAGGGGCTTTTAGGACAGTTTGAGAATATTATTTTATTATATACTTATTTTCGATTTATAAATGTCCTAAACTTATTTAATCTGAAGATAAGATGTATATAAGTCAAAATAAAATCATACAGTACAAATTGGACAGGTTTTGGATATTTTTTTAATTTTTATATTTTTTATTTAACCCTTTGTTAACTTATTTAACTTTTACCATGTCCACTTATATATTCAAATTATATGGTTAATACATTTACTATAAAATTATAAATGACCCAAAATGGATCATTAATTTCATTTATAACATCATATATTTTATATTTACGAATATTATATTTTTAGGAGTATTTTATCATTTAATAAAATATTGATTGATTTAAAAACTCTTTTATGTCAATTCTAATACTATTCATATCATGAATTTTTAAAAAATCCAAAACAACTTTATTTTTTCTAAAAAATTTCATTGCATAAAATATAACATGTCATAATAATCTATAAAATTACTGGATGGCATAAAAAGGTTCAAAATAAATTTATTTTAATATGTATAATATCATTTATTTTAATCCTATATTCATGAAACAATTACTTCATCACCATTCTGTAATAATTAAATTTGTTTATTTAATGTATAAAAATTATAAATAAAATACCATGATGTAGGAAATATTTTTATATTTCCAAATAATATTTATGGTCAAATATATAACTTATATAACCCCATATAAAAATTGTTTTAGTAAAACGATTCATGTTTATGTTATTTTTGTCCTTACTTTAAATTAATCAATATAAAGTGTCATTATCAATCTCAAGTGGCTCCATGGGGTCCCACAATAGACCTAAAGATTCCCATGGGTGTACATGTATCATAAAATATGATTAGGACAAGTGTAAGGGTAATTTAATATTATTATAATATTATTTTTCACCCTTATTTACCATATTTACCATTTAACCATGGTAAATAAAATATTCACTGAACTAAATATTCATAAATCTCTAAAAATAAAAGTTACCTATTAAAACAATTTGGAAATTATTATTCCAAATTTACAATCTATTTTTCCAAATTCAAAACACAGAAGTGGCAGAAATTAATTCAAAATTAATTCCTATTGTCAAAATAAAAAACGTGTTTTTAAGAAATAATGACTATCAAAAGATTTACCTTTCTTTATGTCCAAATTAAGAGTGAAATTACATCCAATGACCAACATTGGATTAAATGGTAAAAATATAATCCAATTATACTTTAAATCCAATTAAAAGAACAATCTAACTATATAAATTAATTATATTAAAAGGCAGTTTTGAATTAAAATGCAGTATTTTCACTATTCATTAAAAATGAACATTGTCATAAAAATACCAAAATTTCATCCAAAGTAAATTTTGATTTCCCAATTCTAAAGAAGTATATTATTTTGTCAAATATAACATATAAAAGTGACAAAAAATAGATTTAAAAAAGGGTTCTCTGCCAAAAGGCGGTAAATTGACCTTTTAAAGAATATAAGAATATTTATGTTTAAAATTGGATTCATTCACATTTTATGCTTATAAATTTTATTGGATAAATGTGAAAACATTTAATAAATATGTATAACCATATTGTAGTTATTTCTATTTATTCCCTCCAATACAATGTCTATGAGTTAACTACCATTTAAAATAATAATATTATTATATTATTTTTTAATATAACTCAACGTTGTGTGCAACGTAAGATTTCAAAGAAACTAGTTGTTTTGTGTTGGGTAAACCATAGAACATAGAATCCTATTTAAATTAAAATTAATATTTAATTAACTAATATTAATAAATATAAAAATATCATATTCTTCATTTACCTGGGATGTTAGATTAAAGCTTTGGTTGGGACTGAGGTAAGAAGATCGAGTGTCACTATGTATCCCATCATAGCAAGAATATAGCCACACATATTTCTTGTAAGGGATATAGTGGGATTCCAATGTCAAAGGTAGAATTTATTCTCGAATAAAGATATTTTCCATAAATTATAACATCATACGGGATGATTGGTGTCTTATAGTTTTACATCATGATACAAGGATGATGTCATGTAGTTTTACATTATACAAAAAATACATGATGTTGTGTAGTTTAACATCTTGTAGTAAGGACAAAATATCTTGTGTAATTTTAATAATTTCATCTAGGACTAGGTTGTTCATTTTAATATCATAAATCTAGGATGTTTTTAACCTATGTAATGGTTATGGAAAGTAACTTTTCAAAAGTCTTACATTGGTGGGGTTCTGTAATCTACCCCCAGTCCATTATGGTCAAGGAGTAAGCTCAATTGGTGTAGATATTTTATATTATGTAAGGTCCCTCCCATTTCAATTCATGTTTTACAGTATTCTTCCAAGTAATAATGATAGTTATTGGAATTAATATCAGATCTCCTTGGAGAAATGAGTGGAGGAAAAACAATTGTTGAAGGATCACACAATCTGATTTTGATGAATTTTTAGGTTATACAATGTGTGCAATTTCTTCTCATTATGTCACTGTAACTTTTCAATTCACATCTCAAAATTTTTTATAATCTGATAGATGATCACAAATATCAATATAGTGAGAGTTTAGTTTAACCTTTATGGGTAATAATGTCTCTTTCTCATAGAAAAGAGAATATGGGGTTTCTTGTGTTGTATTTCAAGTTGTGCTAATAAAATCCCATAAGACATGCATGAGTTTTTTTAGTTAGGTATTCTTGTTATTATCCACCATTTTCTACAATATATTTTATATAGTCTTATTAAAGGTCATTATCTATCTATTATCCATATATGGTAGTGGGATGAGTAGTTGGACCGAATGTTATACACCTAATACAATATTTTCAATTAAGAAGAATAGAAATTGGTTTCCTTATCCATAAATATTTTATGAGAGAAAAATATTATTATGATGTTAGAAATCATGAATTTTATGATAGTATTTGTTCCATATTCCATGAGGGTTATAGACTCATCCCTTTTAGAGAAGAAGTTGATGATAGTAAGTATATACTTGAACTTCCTAGATGTAGTTGGGGGATATAGCCCCATGACATCCAATTCCCAAATGACAAATGACCATGAATATTTTATAGTTTGAGAAAATTTTGGGGGTTGACGGATGAAATTGGATTTTATTTGATAGGCATGGAACTTCTTTGATAATTCCATGTATTCTTATATCATCATTTTATAAAAATATCCAAGTCTCTTGATTTGATGGGAGAGCATAGTCCCGGATTGATGAGTTTAATAGGAGCCTGCATGAACTTCCTATATAATATTGAGGTTTTCTCCTCCTTCAATGAATCTAAGTAGATATCCATAAAAACTTTTGTTGTATAGTATTTCATAGTTATTCGATTTTTCATAGGGTATGAAGTTTTCTGCTTGATGGTGGATATATTCCTTCATGTATTTTTATGATCGAAGGATCCCATTTTGTTGATAGTATCTTATGGAGGTCATCTATCTATTAACATAAACAAGTGATAATTATATCATATTTTTATATTCTAGGTTAGTTTTGAATTCATTAATTTCATCCATTTAATTGATGGGTAATAGGGTGACCACCCAATAATGTGCTATATAGATAATTCTCGCATCCTAGTCAGGATCTACCAAGGCTATAATTTCAGTAGAAAATGCATTCACATGAAAATTTTTAGAATGTGGGATATTTGTTTTCATGTTCTTGAAGGATAATTCTTCTATAAACCCTCCTATTAAATCAAGTAGGGGAGTCATTTCTTCCTTCTAAATAAAATATTCACCTTTAATATAATTAATCACAAACTCAGAATAACCCTTAACATTAACATGGGGTATCTGTAGATATAGGGGTAAATCGAGGCCCATGATGTGAGATTAGTATTCTACTTTATTATTAGTGTAGCCTTCAGATAGCATGAAAGAGTAATATAGAACCACCTTGGCTGGGAAACTGAATACAATCCCCAGGACAACTCTATTTATCTATGAGTTTTTCATTGATATTTCATTCAAACTTTGGGAGGCACCATCAAATTAAATCTCCTATATTTGGGTAGTTTTATGTATATTGAAAACCTATTAGTCCAAGATCTTTGTATTCACTTTTATGCTTTTCTGATTAGGGTCTACTATGATAAAATTGGCCAGTGCTTTCCCTTTGATTTCCTTTTATGACACAAAATGAAAGTAAAACTATTGTAGGATTACTTTCCATCAATCCAAAAATCCAATCATCATTATATGGTTGAGTTTGTACTTGACTGGATAAGTGTTAGAGGCCAAGAATACCTCTTGTTTCTTTAAGTATTATCTCATATTTTGTACTATGAAAATTAGTGTGGGACGGTTATTCTCGATGTTTAAATATCAAGTCCCAATATGAATAATTGTTCTGGTGAGATAACAGTGAGTGTTTTACTTCCCTACATCATTTTTCTATGTGATAAGGAAACCAAGTTATCACTCCTTAGTGGCCACATATATAATCAATTTTATCCCTTATAATGGTGGCATCCAGACCGGTGGGTGAAATAGATATTTCTCAAGATTTTTAAGGCTTCTTGGAAATGTTTGTCAAATTTCCATGAGACTCCCTTTTTCATCAACATCACAAATGGGAGTAACTTTAGGGAAATGTTATCTATGAAATACTTGATGTAAGCGAGGAATCACTTAATCCATCTCAACTATTTGAGGTTTTAAGAAGGCATAATTTCAAGGATCACCTTATTATTCTCAAGGTTGAATTTGATGCCACAATGCTATACTATGAAGTCAATAAATTTTCCTAACATCACCTCAAAAGAACATTTCAGAGGATTCATCTTAAATTTATGTTTTCATGGTTTATTTAGAACTCTCTAAAGGTCATCAAGATGATCACAGTGTTGCTGGGATTTGACAACCAGATCATTGGTGTAGAATTCTAGAATATTTCCCTAAAAGAGATTAAATATGTTATGTATGGAACATTGATAGGTGGACCAAATATTTTTCAAACTTAAGGGTATAATTTTATAATAGAATATCCCTTAGGGTTCTCTAAAAGTTTTCTATTATTCATATTCATGGTCCATATTGATTTAGTTGAACCATGAGTACTTTTTCATGAAGGAAATGGATTTGAAGAATGATGTCTCATCAATCAATATTTATTTAATTAGGACTAATAAATGATATTTTTGGTAGTTCTTGTTAATATCCCTAAATCCAATGTAGTCTCTTATTTTTCCCATTATTTTTCATAATGGGGATGATTTTGGTGAGCCATTGTTTTAATAAACTTCCTGAATGAAGTTATATTTAATGACTTTGACAACTTGATATTTGACCTTGGAAATGTGAGATGGGTTATTTCTCCTAGATACCTACTTGAATCTGTGAGGATCATCTAGAAAACTTGATTTTGGTGGGCCAAATTAGGGTATAGTCCATTCATTTCTATATTATTTCAAGATAACATATCATGATGTTGTTTCAATAAGAAGATATTCATTGTTTTCTCAAAAGAGGAATGGGGGAACTGATCAATATGGGTCGAGGGTCCTCTTCAATACCTAGATTTATTTTTATAATATTATTGATCATGGTATAGATTTATTTTGTAAATTTTGTAGGGTAATATCTATGATTATCTTTCTATACTTTTTTTTGATGTCATTTAAAGTGGGAAGCAATGATATATTTTTTATTTTTTGAGAGTGAAAAAAATATTTCTACTGGTTTTAGAGAGGTTGGTGTGGAGGCCTATTCAATAGATACATCTTGAGTAATTTCTTCATTCACCTCAGTATCATCAGGTTTAGAGGTTTCACTAACATTCTGAGATCCAGGTGAAGATTCTAGGAAATTCTCATCTCTTGTCGAAGATGGAGAAACATTTTTAGGTCCCACGCATGATGATGCAATGTTATCTCTATAATTTGAAAACAATAGAGGGTAACCTTCATCAGTGGAATTTTCATTATCATCATTATTTCACCCCTCTTTTTGGAAATATTATGATGGAATAGATGTCACCATGAGAACTAGGATAGATTGAGTATCTAGATAAATTTCTATATCTAGAATGATTTCTTCAACCTGATTAATGAGAAATGCATACTCCTCATCAAGATCATTCAATGGGTAAGTAGGATCCATTTACAATACATTAATTGTAGTAATACAAGTTTCATTTCCTATTATTAACTACTTCTATTCCCGTTTATAGAGTCTAGCATAGATATACTAGGATTATTGAGACTTTATAGGGAATTATCACTATACAACATTCCAAATTATCCATGTATGGAATACTTGAGGCATTAATGTTGTTACAAAGGAACCATTGTGTGATGATGAAGATATGGTATTCCTAGAAGATCAATGAAAACTATGTCATAACAAACAACCATGAATGAAAACTCATAGATGAGGTCTTGGAATTGGTCTTTGAGTTTAACTAGGATAATAAATTTCCACTCGTTCTTATCATATCCTTGTATTTTCATAATGAATGGAAATAGTTCATTCTCACTATAGTCCAAGCATCGGAGGGTTTAGACTAGTATGAGGTTAATCTTAGAGTTATTGTCAATGAGGGATTTACAAATGTCAATAAAGCTAAGACTTCAAGATATGTACATGGGTCTAATATGTCCCTAAATAGAAACATATATGTTTTGATCTATAAAGGAGATGTCTATGTAGAACTATAAGGGATCGGTCTTCACATGGTAAACCTCGGCTATTGTTACCTCAACGTCAAATTTTTGAGGACATACGAGGGCCTCATTGAGTGATTTATAGAGATACTTCAAAATATGAAGGGGGTATATGATAGAGATCTTGGTTGGGACAATAGTGATGCATTTCAAGATATTATACTTTTAGACTAGGGGACTTCATTTTCCACCAAGAGTCTATTCCCTTGTTTAAGGCTTGTAAGTCAATGCAGGTTATAAAATGGCCCCTTACTTTGTCCAATATTTAAAGTCATGTTTTTTTCTCATGGATTATACTGAGTTGATATTTCCACATTCTAATGATGACTGAATTAGGTTGTATATAGAACTCATTCCTCCAATATGATGAGATTTGACCAGGATTTAGATGAATTGGCAGTGGATCAATTCTCATATTGATCCTGCCAAAGTACTTGTCTCCATATCTCTACTGTATATATGGATTTAGTAAGTAAGTTTCTAAAAGTATTGGATTCATGTTGATCTCACATTCCCCAACCTCCTCAACTTATTTATATTCATTCTCTTTATCCCCAATTTTGGTTAAGTACTTTAGGTTCATATATAGGTTCTTCATCAGATAATGTATAAGAATCTTGTTCTTTTTTAAGGTATGGAATCTTTTACTTTTGATAAATTCTCATTTTAAATTCTTATTTATAGACTATGTAAATTTCTTTTGAGGTTGTAGTGGTAACATGGGTTCTTGGGGCTAGTTCAAATCCTTAAAACCAACCTTTGGGGTGAAAATGGCCTGGTGCACGGTTAGTAGAAATTGTGAAGGGAAGTTGTACGGTTACTTCTAACCATGTGAGACTAAATAGTGAAGTCCTAGAGGACGCATGGTTAGAAAAATAGTGTGAATTTTTTTGCATGTTTGTGAAATAATGTTTAAAATTTTGGAAGAGGATTTTCACATGCTGTGTGGATAATTAGTCAAACCATGCAGGGTTCCCCTTCCTACAGTAAAGGGTTCAGGTTTGGCAACCTGTGTGGCCAAACCACATGGCCTAGTGTTTTTGGTGAATTTACTAATTTTCCCATAATTAAATCTTATATAAAACGCTATTTTTTCCTATTCTTATCCAACAAAAAAAATTCACCCTTTTTAGAGATCCTTTGGTAACTATTCTTGGAATTGAAGGATCACCTCTATCCAAAATTAGATTCAAGCATCTCAAATCTCATTGGATCCACATCAGTGAGTTATCAATTCTTATTTTTGTCCTTGTTTGGTTTGGTATTGGCTATGCTATTTAGGTGCAATATAATTTTCCATTTTATTAGGTTCTTCAACCATTCTTAGATTTTCTCCCAATCTGAGATGAATCAGGAGTTGATACTGGATGAGCTATCCACTATGAACTTATAGTAGGTGGTATCATGTTTTTTCTTCAAATTTAAAGCATATATATATATATTCTATTATGTTGTGTTCCCAATTCTTAGAGAGGATCCCTTGAAATGGATTTTAATCCTTGAATTAAATGAATAGGTATGGTCTATTTAATTAATGATAACTGATGATAGTTTTTTAAAGGCTATGAGTGTTGATTACAAACCACCCATTTAGGTGTGTTGTTAATTTCTTGGTCCACCATGGGTGGATTTTGATTTTGGATACCATTTAGGTGTGCATTTACCCATTTCTACGGGATGTTTAATATTGAATTTTCAACAATTACATGAATTGTGAATGAATTTAAATATTAATTTTTAATTGAATTGATAAAGAAAATGTAATGGAATTCATGTACCTATACACTTACCATGTATTAGTTGTTTAAGCATGAGATGTTTGTTATGATAAATGCCCATGTGATTTCAATTGTAGGCTAATCCTTTTAAGCATATAAAATGACTTGATCCACCTTTTGAGGTGAATTTGAATTGAAATGAATAAGGTGATGAACTTGACATGATTAAGTGATATTGATTAAATTTTATTTAATTGATTAAATGAATATATGCCTTGGGTGACACATGGGTTCTTATACGAATGCCATGGATGGACTCATTTGGATTCTACCTTGCTTATACTCGAGTGACACTTGGACTCCTTATATGTACTTCCAAGGATGGAATCGTGGGGTCTTAGTGTTATATATCTAGTGATACATGGACTACTTATGGTTTCCCAAGGATAAAATCCAAGGGAAGTTGATCATATATGCCATTGGTGATACTTGGGCCCCCTTAGTGGACTACCAAGGATGAATTCGGGTGGCTATGATGTTATACCACACCTAGAGAGATACCTGGGTTCTTGAGAGGAACACCATGGATGGGCTTGTAGGGTGTTGGTTTATATTATACCTATAATGATACCTAGATTCCAAATGATGAATGCCAAGGATGGGATCAAGTTATAAATTGAATAAAGAATGGAATGGTTTATGTGACATGTCTGCCAAGCCAAAACACAATCTTGGATTCGGTATTTGTCTTAAAATTTTTGTATGGATTTCTTAGGCATCCTTTGAGCATATCACTATGGGAAATGATGGAATATTCACCAGGTCCTGATATTTATTAATTAAATGCAGTGAATTAATTAAATGAACTTTATATAAATGAAACAGGCTTGAATATTAATACAGATACTTACTTTATAAAATAAATCAATGAATTGAATTGTTTATAAAGTGAGATAACAGAATTTATAGGATGTTTACTTTTATTACTTCATTGAGTATTCTATTACTACATACACATTATGACTATTATATATAAATATATTTACTAACTAGATGAAACTAGACCTTGGGTGTTTACCTACAAGGATTATGTCTCACACCCTTTTCGGGCTACCTTGGGTACCTGAAAAGGATATATAACTATAGGTATGGATAAGGTAAATCCCCTTACTATAGGTTCTTGATTGCTTCTTAGAAGTGTGGGAGAATGGGACCAAGTCAGGTCATGTGATTCTAGCTAGATAGATTTTGGCCTTTTTTTTACTTTTGATACATGTATTGTATTGTGATTCTGTGTACCTATTTTGGCTACTTTATTAGACACATTAAATGCATCATCATCATTGTATCTGAGCTTACTTTTGATATCATTATCTATTCCTACTATTTATCTATTTTATGATTGTTATTACTGATTCTGCTACTTGTACGTCATTGAATTTCTATTTTGTTCCATTCTAGTGATTGTATAATAGTCTCCCCACAGACACACCTATGTCCTCACTACTAGTCTGAAGCCTCTGGCATTTGGGGAGATGAGCTTGAGGCCATGTCGGTAACTAGGTTCAAGGAACCTTTTAGTGGAATTTGAGTCTGGGACATTACAAAGTGGTATCAGAGGCATTCTTTTCTAGTTTTCTTTTTTATTTATCAATAATAGACAAGGATAGGAAGGAATAGAAATTTGGTAATGAGTTGTGCTTGCACATAGCTAACCCACATACAAGAAAAGAAAAATTTCCTTGAATTAAATTTCTATTTTTCTAGATTTTGACTATTACAATTGATTTGATTCCACTAATGGGTGATTTACATGAATTGTGATGTTATTATTGATATGATGGTGGGTTCTATTTTGTTTCAACCTAATGAGATGAGGATATTCCATCTCATGCATAATTTTAAGCACTTTATAGGAATCACATGACATGTATTATTCTATTACATTAAGAATACATTACTTTTTGCATGCTGTTTTGATAGGTTTCATGATAGATATACCTACTACTATGATAGGTATTCTGGAATGTGTTATGGTATGGATTGGGTGGGAACAACATTTTGATTCTTGAGTTGTATGGTATCTTATGGATCGAAATTTGGTGAACCATCGGTTCAACCTTTTTAAAATGATTTTTGATATAAACATGTGAAATAAATGAAATGGGAAATTAATATGAAAATTAAATGAAAGATGAATTACTTATAGTAGAGAACTTGTCCCAGACTCGACTTTAGTAGTGGGAAGTAGGTAGTATCTCTTTCTTATATATGATCTGTATGACTCCCAGACCTGAATCAAGTAGGAGGCAGAGGGGTGTGTTATTATATAAGAAAACTTTTACCAATCCTATTTCTATGTTTGGGATTTTTAGCTATAAACATTTATAATGGTCTTGAACTGAGGCGTGCACTTGTAATTTGTAGAGATATTCCACCATGATGTCCTCTAGTCATATACTAGGAGGGTGTTGATGACCATATTCTAGAGGTGGTGGGCCATGGGATACTAGTGGATCCTCATGTAGTCCCAGATGAGGCATCGGTTGTAGTACTGGAAATAAGTGTTAAGGAACAGTTTTTTGAGGGATTTATGCAATTCTTGCAAACCATTTAGGGAGGACCATGACCTTCCCTAACTATGGTAGAGGTGACGTGTGAGTTCCCAAAGAAGAAGTCACCAACATTTTCAGGGGATAGAGGACTAAAATATGTGGAGTCATGGCTAGAGTCCATGCTATCTATATTTTAGAATCTAGAGATGCCTCTTGAGAGGAGGGTAAAGCTCACTATATTTATGTTGAGTTATTCCACCAAGAGATGGTGCGGCATCAGTACTCATATGGATCATTATCAAGAGATGTCTTGGAGGAATTTTCATATGTCCTAATATGATTATTTTTTTCTCAAGACATTGAGGGCCAATAGAGACTGAGTGTTAATAATCCTAGAGTAGGGAGTTCTATTAGTTATAGATTATTTTTCTCATTTTAATGAGCTCCAGCACTTCAAACCAATTATTATGGGTGATGAGTTATCTAAATTCATGATATTTGAGGATTCTATTAAGTAAAACATCTGATCATAGGTTATTTTATTTTGGATGACTACCATTTCTAGAATAGTTAATTAAGTGCTTATCAAATAGCATAACCTGATAGAGGTTGGGGTGCGATCCAGGGTAGGTTGGAAACTAGATCTGGTGTTATATCAATGGGTAGTAGGAAGCATCATCTGGATATTTCACATGGTGAAATTAGTAGACAGAGAACATACTTAGGTAGATAGGTGAGGTTTTATCAGTGTGGTATACTAGAACATATGATATCTTAGTGTACAAGGGACCCAGCCGAGTGCCAATTTTTGGAATGATGGGGCATCTATAGTGATTTTGAAAAACATTTTCTCTGGAAGCTAGTGAGAGAGGGTATGCAAAAAATTCATGTATAAGAGTAGGGTATGAAGGATCTTGTTAGGAAATGAGCTTCAGTATAGCTGGATGATCAGGATGAGGTGGTGGTTTTGGTTGTGGTAGTCAGACCCTAGTTTTGCAGTCTCAAAAGAGCGGATATACTAAGGGTAGGAAAGCAGTATCATAAGGCAGAAGATCAGGCTAGATATATGCAGTGAAACGAAACCTTGAGGAGAAGGATATTAGACCTTCTATAGTGAGAGGTACTATTCATGTAGTCTCTACTTTAGTGTCTTTTCTTTTTGATACAGAAGCTTCTCATGGATTTATATTTATGCCTATTGTGGAGAGACTTGGGATCAATGTTCAATGTTATGATTTAATTGTGATGCTTGAAACTCCATTGGGGATTATAATTGAGGATTTATGTAAGTGTAGTGAGTTACACCTTAATATTAATGGGTTTCACTTCATATGGGACCTCTTTTTCCTTGTGATGAAAGGTCTTTACATCATTCTTGAAATGGACTGGTTGGTTTCCTTTCATGCTTCCATTGATTTCTATCATTTAAGGGAGACCTTTACATCACTGAAGGGCAGAGAGTTTATTCTAAATGGTGAATGTGATGTCTAGGAAAGTCGATATGGACTCGAGCATTGTGGGCTGGGAGGGATGACATCCCAGATTTCATGTTTATATCTGGATGATTAGGGAACACATCAAGTAGTTATACCTCCAATGGTTGATTATTTTAGGGATGTTATCCTGGGAAGATTTTCAGGATTATGTCTAGTGAGAGAGGTAGAGTTCTCTATCATTCTAGTTCCAGGAGCTGCACTAGTATCCATTCCTCCTTAAAGGATGGATACTACTAAGATACTAGAGCTCAAGAGGTAGCTAGGGGATTTAGAGGAAAAGGGTTTTATTTGAACTAGAACTTCTCTATGGAGTTCGCCAGTCATTTTTGTGAAAAAGGAAGAGGTAAATCTTAGGCTATGTGTGGATTACCAGAAATTGAACAAGATAATGGTTAAGAATTGGTATCCTCTGTTGTAGATATATGATCTATTTGAACATCTTCAAGGATCGCTGGTATTATAGAAAATTTATTTGAGATCTAGTTATCATCAGGTGCATTTTAGATCATTATACATACCTCACATAGATTTTCATAGAAGTTATGGTCTATATGAGTAATATTTTATATTGTTCAGCCATAAGAACTCAGCAGTGGTATTCATGGAACTAATGAACTGAGTTTTCCATCCTTATCTGGATTTGTTTATGGTGGTTTTCATGGATGATATCTTGGTGTATTCTCACACTAGACATGACCATACCAAACATCTTGAGATCTTATTGAATAAACTAAGAGAGAATCATTTATATATTATGATAAAAAATATCCACTTCTTGATGGATTAGATTCACTTATTGGCTAACATTATCTCATATACATGATTATCAGTTGACCTAGAGAAGGAGAGAGTTTTAGTTTCCTAGGATCATCACAAGAATTTATTTGAGGTATAGATTTTCTTGGGGATGGTTGGTTACTATATTCATTTCATACAGGACTTCTAATTCTTAGAATCACTATTTATGGGCTTGACTAAGAATGATGTAAAGTTTATATGGATATATTCCTATGAGATGAAATTTATGGAGTTGAAATTTATATTGAATTTTTCACCAATACTAATTTTTCTAAAGCTAGGTAGGAGTTAAAATTTTTACTATAATGCATCAAGTATCAATCTAGGATCAGTTCTTATATAGGGAGGTAGATATTTGGTGTATAGATCTTGATAGTTGAGGCCACATGAGAAGAAGTTCATGATTCATGATCTCAAGTTAGCTGTAGTTTTTCACGCATTGTGTTACTTGATACATTACTTACTTGGAGAGAATTTTGTGGTGTACATAGACCAAAAAATCCTCAAACACATATTTACATAGTGAGATTTGAATCAGAGGGAGAAAAGGTGTGTTTAATACCTATAGTATTTTGACTTTGATCTTGCCTATATGCCTAGTAAAGGCAGTGTAGTAGTCGATGCATTGAGTAGGAGGACTAAGATACAGGCAGTTCAGCAGGACAGTTGATGGAGATTATATTTTCATAATTTTTATAATTTAATTAAATGTTTTAATTCCACCATAGTGTTATTTTAAGTTTAATTTTCATGTTTTTAGGTTTTAGTTGTATTTTGAGCTTAAATTCAAAATAATGGTCAATTCTAGAATTTTTACTATTTTCATTAAGTTAGGTAATTCAAGATTATATTTTTCAATATTGAACCAAATCAAATGATTATTTATTTTATAGATTCCCTTATTTATGGGATAAATATTTTTCTTCTGTACCAGGATCTAATTTGACAATCTACAAGCCCAAAAAATTCAATCAAGGTGGAGAAATATTATGGATAGCATGGTGGACCCCACCTCATTCATTGGAGCATAACTCAGGTTATAGAACTCCAATTAAATAGATTATGAATGGATTTGAAAGATATTTAAATTTTGAATTAGTCCAATAACTTTCATGAAGATATTCTACAATTAAGGTGTTCATTGGATTCTTGAAAGTGGGGACAAAATTAGGAAACATTCATCCAAAATTAATGTTGCTGAGTAAATGCAACGTATATTTTTTCTACAAAAAGATAATGAAACTAAAAGTTTTAAGGATGATGAAAAAGATATTTTGGAACACTTTTCTAGAAGACCACAATACAATATTCAGTCATTAAATGGTTCTACCACGTTCAATATTTTAGAGAAGATATTCTAAATCAAAGATTTCACTTTTCTTTCCTATAAAATTGTATCCCCTATCCTTCTCAAAGTATTGGCACTTCTGTGTGGAAATTTTCAATTGTTTTTTAGTTTCTTTTTTAAGTAATAGTATTATGAATTAATTATATATTTTCTATTATTATTCATCTCATTATAATTTTTTTATCTTTTATCTTTCCACCCCATTCTTCTCCACTATGATCTCTTATACTTGTGATCATGAGTAACTAACCCGAGGAATATCCCGGGGGATCAATCCAGTGTTGAAACAAATTTATTTAATATTAAATTTTTTTTCTTATTATATTATAGTTAGGCCAAGGGGGATCTTAGTGGGTAAGGTGCCCTTGTATCTCCACTTTCCACCTGAGGCTTAACTTTCTCTTTTATAATATTTTCCCTCGATCGAGGAGGTGTATGTGCAGTCTCTCAGTGATCCTTGAGATAATTTTATATTCAAAACCACATATAGAATAGGATATTCACACATACGATGGAGTGTGTTTATTAATTAAATTTTAAACTAATAATGAGAAGATGAAGGTTAAATCTAGGTGATTCTCTCAGGAATATCTTCTTTCTGCCTAACATCATTTTCTCTGCATTCATTCTGTCTTCATTATAAATTGCATGTTTACATTCCTTTATCTTGCATTCTCATTTCTAAAACCACAATTTCATTCAGTTTTGTCTTATAAATAATAAAAATATAAAAAAATGAATTATAAGTAGTGATTTATTAACCATAAAAGCTCCTCAAGAGAACAACCTAGGTCAGCCCCTGTGCTACACTTAGTTATAAATATTTTTGAGAGTGTGCACGACAACGCTTCATCAAATTGGTGTAGTTTCCAGAAAGATAAGTGGTTTTCATTCACTATTTTTATTCACATGGTGTAAGTAATTTTCCTTTCATTTAAAAAAACAACAAAAAAATCATAAATTTCAAAAACTAAAAACAATCTTCTTTGTTCATGATGTATTTAAATTATGATTATTATGCATGGACTAACCAATATCAAGTGTAAGAAAATGTTTAAAATAAACTTGATGCTCAGTTTAATTGGATTAGTTATAAAGTTAAAAACCTAGAGAGCCAAATATAATGGATTGATGAATATGTACACACATCCTAGGAGCAACCGGAACCTGATCCAGAACCTGAACCTGAACAAGTGGTGGAAGAGATTTCACCAGTAATTTATTATGTTAAGGAACCTAAGGTGGGTGAGAAAGAACTTTTAAAGGAACTAATTATATCATCTCTCACTCAACCATTTCTTGAGGAGGTCCTAGAAGTACACATTATAGCTAATGCACTGATGGGAGATCAACATTTTTTGGAAGAATCCTCAAATAGCTTTATTGAAGATAAATTGAAACATGATATTCCCATCCTTAATAATGAAACATCAGAAACTTTATACCTCTCTCTTTCTTTGAATGATAATGAAGAACATGCACCTACTGAGATTGAGTTACCAATGGTCATGCCTGAAGAGATCAATTACCAAGTTGAATTACTTGAATGGGAAGATTTATTTTTTAATTCTCAATGTTTTAATCTTATTCAAGATAAATTGTTTTTTTAATTCTCTTTCTTTGAAATTTCTAATACAGCACAAATGGAGCAGACCATGGATGTTAAAAATGACACTACCCAAGTAGTGATGATTTAATAAGAATAGTTGGACCAAAATGTGGTGGTGTGACTACTTCCTCAACAAAATTTTTCATACCATATGGAGAAGTACACCATAGAAGACAATTGGGAGCATCCATATATTCTATTCCATCCCACTTCATAACTCAAATTCCATATTTATTTTTTCATGGGGGTTGGGAACATTCGTATCTTCTTTGGAGTTCTCTACTTTTAGTGTTTACTTATGGACATCGGTAAAAATCACGTGTAGTGGTTCATCTCAAAGAAACCGCACCCACCATTTGATTTGGGATAATCCACTAAAACATCCTCACTAGGGAAAGTAAAAACCTATCACCCACTTGGGGGGTCTAAACCAAGCATTATATCTTTTCTATTTCCTTTCTATTTATTTTTATTTATTTTTATTATGTATTTTTCTTTATATCTTGTAGTCTTAAAGTGGCAGCTGCTAGGATCTTAAATCAAGGAATCCACATCAAAAATAATGTCAGGTTGTATATTTCTTTCTTTTTTCTACCTTATATTTTATTTTTATTTCTTTTTAGTTGAAATGAGGGATAGAAAAATTTAAGTGTGGGGGAGTGTCAACCTGTTAGTTGTTCTTATGTTTTTTCCCTTTTCTAGTTTTTTAGGATTTTTGAGCTCTAGTGAATATTCTTATCACTTTTCACACATTAATTGATTTTGAAAGAGTTGAAATGATTTTTGAAATATTGTATTTTAAATGATTGTGGATGTGAATTCTTTTTAATGGAAATAGATTTTCAATCATTTTTATGAGTTTGACTGATTTTTGAAATCTGTTCCCATGAAACACTGACTCAAAATATATTTCTAGTCATGTGAGGTATTTTAAACTACTTTGACATATTATTCCTAATACCCACACTTTCTTGATGGAAACTTGAATTTTTTGTGTGAAGAAAAATTTGTGATTTTTATCTTTCAAAGATTTGGATTTCATGGAATGTATTTGAAATGATTGAGGCATCTATTTGGCTAACCATATTTTAGATTTATAACCACCTTTAAATTTATCCTTCATAATCCATTAGATTCCATGAATTACCTTATAGGTTTAAGCCACATTACAAGATGAGTTTTCCTTACCTACCCACACTTTTTGTATTTTTTCATGAATATTTCAAGTTTGAGTGTGGGGGGAGGGCCTTTCATGTGCTTTAATTGGGATTTTTATCATTTATTGGTGGTGATAGATGTGTTTCAATATTTTGGGCATTGTATAACAAGATAATTGGTAATGTGTTGTCATTTCATTATGATTTATTTGTTTCATCCATTTATCCTTAAAAAATAAAAAAAATGGAGATGAGCTTGAATTCCTCATTATAAATTCTTTTATGACTCATGTCCCTCTCAAAAATCAAGTTCATGAATTTTTATTCATTGTATTCAATTTTTAACTCATCCTCCATGAAATTAAATCAAAAAATAAAGAAAATAAAGTTGTACCTTTCTGGACCTTAAAAATGAGGGAGAACATAGATGATATCATTCATTATAATCACTTAATTGATCATGTAATATGTCATAAAGGGGGTGGTATTGTTTTTCACATTTTCAAGTGATATTGAGAGATAAATTCCCTGTGTTTTCACTTGAATTAATCATGCATTGTACTTAAGAGTCTAGCTTCCTCTTTCTGGCCTGAAACTTTTTCAATAATTTTCCCACCAAAACTAATCCATAGAATTATTTGAACCATTAATTAAATCCCTATGATTGAATTAATTTTCATGTTTCACACTATGGAGAAATGATAATTTTCACAAGAATGTGGTGATACAAGTGATTTTCAAGTATGAGCACAACTCTAGATTTAATTTCTCTTGAGTGAAGAGTGACATAAAATTCAATGTGAGGTAAGTTGTGATTGGGAAATGGATTGATTTATATGGTTGACTAAATTTGAATGATTGAAGTGAAAATGAAATAGAATTGTTTTTCATAGGTGATACATGACTGGATTCTATTTTTGATAAGATCATTGATATTTTCTCATTTTTGATTATTGTGTGGATTTTGATTTGAATGTAAGATGATTTCCTAGGAGTGTAATGTTTAAGTGTCAGGGAGTGATGAATCTCATATTTTCATACTTTTTATTATTTAATTATATGTTTTTAATCCTACTATAGTGTTATTTTAAGGGTAATTTTCATGTTTTTAGGTTTTAGTGGTATTTTAATCTTAAATTAAAAACAATGGTCAATTCTATAAATTTTCATATTTTCATTAACTTAGGTAATTAGAGCATATATTTTTCAATATTGAACCCCATTGAATGATTATTTTTTAGATATTTCGTAATTTATGGGATAAATATTTTTCATCTATACCAGGATCTAATTCGACCATCTACAGGCCCAAAAAATTCAATCAAGGTGGAGAAATATTCTGGACATCATGGTGGACCCCACCTTATTCAATGGAGCATAACTCGGGATATAAAACTCCAATTAAATAGATTTAAAATGTATCTAAAATATATTTAAATTTTTAATTCTTAAAATAACTTTTTTAAAGATATTCTGTAATTTAGGCAGTCATTTGATGCTGGAAAATGAGGAAAAAAATTAGGAAACATTCATCGAGAATTATTGTTGTCGGGTAAATGCACCATATAATTTTCTACACAAGGATAATGAAGCTAAAAGTTTTAAGTAAGATGAAAAAGATACTTTGAAAAACTTTTCTAGAATACTAAAATACAATATTTAGTCATTAAATGGGTCTACCACGTTCAATAATTTTGAGAAGAGATTCTAGAGCCAAGATTTCACATTTTGTTTCCTATAAAAATGTATCTCATATCCTTCTCAAATCATTAGAACTTTTGTGTGGCCATTTTATATTATTTTGTAGTTTCTTTTTGTTCTAATAGTATTATGAATTATTAATATATTTTTCTATTCTTCTTCATCTCATTATCATTTTTTTATCTTTTGTATTTCCACCCCATTTTTCTCCACTACGATCTCTTATACTAATGATCATGAGTAACTAACCTGAGGAACTTCCCAATGGATCAATACGGTGTTGAGCCCAAGTCATTGCATATTAATTTTTTTTTGTTTCTTATTTTATTAGAGTTAGTTTAAGGGGGTCTTAGTGGGTAAGGCGCCTTTGTGTCTCCACTTGCCACCTGAGGCTTATATTTCTCTTCTATAATATTTTTCCTCGATCGAGGAGGTGGATGTGTTTTATCTCGGTGATAATTGAGAGAATTGTATATTCACAACCACATATAGAAGAGGATATTAATATATACAATGGACTGTGTTTATTAATTAAATTTGAAACTAATAATGAGACGATGAAGGTTAATTCTGGGTGATTCCCTCGGGAATATCTCCTTTCTTTCTAACATCATTTTGTCTGCATTCATTCTGTCTTCATTATACATTGCATATTTACTTTCCTTTATCTTTCATTCTCATTTCTAAAACCACGATTTCATTCAGTTTTTTCTTATAAATAATAAAAATATAAAAAAATGAATTAGAAGTAGTGGTTGATTAACCACAAAAGATCCTCAAGAGAATGACCTAGTTCATCCCCTGTGTTGCACTTAGTTATAAATATTTTTGATAGAATGCAAGACAACTCTTCATCAACAGTAGTGAGTGGAAACTCATGGATTTGTTATCATATATTCACTTGGATGTACAGGAAAGTTAGGGTAGACTTATCTATCATCCTTAGCTATTATATATGTCCTTTTTGATAGATTTAGGATGATGTAGCTATCATATTATAATGTCCTACTCCTGTGAGAGAGTGTGGCAGGTGAGGACCCTCATCCTGGTTGGACCATAGGTGAGGATGAAATTATACATGTATATGGTCAAGTATGGGTTTCAGAAGACAAGCACGGGGATCTGATTTGAGACTTTCATGCTACATCTTTGGTAGTGCACCCTAGAATCACCAAAATGAATTGGGGTTTACATCACCAATACTAGTTTCCAGGTATGAAAAGAGATATAGCTAGTTTTTTCATGAGATGTTCCACCTATCAGTAGGTGAAGGCAGAACACCAGCGATCAACCATGATTTTACAGCAGCTACCCATTATCAAGTGGAAATGGAATGATGCCATGATGAACTTCATGAAAGGTTTATCAAGGTCATATCAAAGTAATCAAAATTTTGGGGTTGTTGATGATAGGATACAACATTCAATCATTTTTTACTTATCAATTATACCTTTTCTGTTGATGGTCTTGGGAGGTTATATATCTATGAGATAGTATGACTTCATGGGTTCTCCCACTCTATCATTTTAGAGAGGGATTCTTGGTTTAATTTATGGTTCTTGAAATGGTTGCACGGGGTGTTACGTATACAGGTGATTCTGAACACAATATACAGCCCCCATATTGATGGCCAGTCAGAGTGCAGGATTCAGGTGCTTGAGGACATGTTGCAAGAATGCATCCTGTATTTTGGGAGATCATGACAGAGGCATATACCCTTGGTTGAATTCTCCTAAAACAATAGTTTTTAGGATACTATTTAGATGGAACCTTATTATCCTTTATATGGTGGGCCATGCTGATCATCCCTATGTTGGTTAGTGATAGGATAGGTAGCTATTATTAGACCTCATCTTATTTAAGATACCACAGAGAAGGTTAAATTAATTCAGAATCAGATGACTATCATGTATTCTCAACCTAAATATTACACTCATCGCCATAGACTACCTCTAGAGTTTGAGGTTGGGGATTGGTTTTTCTTACGTGTTTCATCGAGGCTAGGACATAGGAGGTCCAGGAGATAGGGTAATCTTTCACCGTGATATGTTTGGAAATTCTAGATTCTGTATAGAGTTGGGATAGTATTATATTGGTTGAAATAACCCCAGAGGTACCAAGCCATGCATGACATCTTCCATGTATCTCAGTTGTGACATTATCATTCAGACGCATATCATGTTTTTTATCCTAGGGAGGTTGATTTACATGTGCATGGATCCTTTAAGGAGCATTATATACTTATTATGGATCATAGCATGAGTGTTATATAATGATGATCAATTCATATAGTATGGGTGCTATGGAAGCATAGTCAAGTATAAAACAAGACCTAGGAGAGGGAGGTCGATGTACGATCACAGTGGTTGGAGTTACTCTCTGGAATTTCTGACCACCCTTGAGAAGGAAATTTGGGGATGAATTGCCTTATGGGGGAAGTTTGTAATAACCAAGTTCTTTCTTCAGGTATAAAATCTTTTACTTTCCATAAATTATGGATTTAAATGATTATTTATGACCTATTTTAATTTCATTTAAGGTCATGGAGGTAATGGGGGTGTTTGGGGATGGTTTAAATCCCAGAACCCAACCATTAGGTGAAAATGTCTTAGCACACAGTTAGTAGAAACCGTGCGGGACAGGCTGCATGGTTACTTTTAACCATTCAAGGCTAGAGAGTAAAGTCATACAGGATACATTATTAGATAAATCATGTGACTTAGGGTTCATGGTCAAGTGATAATGTATGAAATTTTGATAGAGGTGCTTTTCATGGTTTTCACATGGTTAGTCAAATCATGTGTACAAACCATTTAGTGTTTCCCATCCTACAAAAAAGGGCGCATGGTTGGCATACGATTTGGATAACCGCATTGTAAAACCATGACACCCAGTGTTTTTTGTGTTTTTACCAATTTATCCCTAATTATATTTTATATCAAACCCTATTTTTTCTATTTCTTTTACACATGGAAAATTCATGATTTTTAGAGATCCTTTGGTGACTATTCTTCAAATTGAAGGATCCCCTCCATCTAGACTCGAATTTAAGCATCGCTCATCTCGTTAGATCTACATCAGTGAGTTCTTATTTCATTTTTTGTCATTCCTTGTTTGGTTTGGTATTGGATATGCTATTTAGGTGAAAGATAATTTTCCCTTTTTTTAGGTTCTTCGTCTGTTCTTCAATTTTCTATTGATCTGAGTCAGATCATGAGCTGATACTAGATGAGCTATCCACTACGAACCTATGGTAGGTGGTCTCATAATTTTCCTTAAAATTTGATATATATATATATATATATATATATATATATATTTGTGTCATGTGCCCAATTCTCAAAGTGATTCCTTTGAAAATGATTTTAATCCTTGAATTAAATGAATAGGTATAGCCTATTTAATTAATGAGAACCCATGATAGTTGTTGAAAGTCCATTAGCCTTGAATTCAAACCACCCATTTAGGTGTGTTGTTAATTTCTTGGACCAAAAAGGGTGAATTTTTATTTTGGATACCATTGTGGTGTGCCTTTACCCCTTTTCATGGGATCCTTAATATTGAATTGTCAATTATAACTTGAATTGTTAATTTATATATAATTTGAAATGTAGTATCAATTATGAACTAAATTGATAAAGAAAGGGGAATAGAATTCATTTACCTATAAGCATTCCATGTATTGGTTGTTTAAGCATGAGATACTTATTATGATAAATTCCCACATGAGTTAAATTAATGGCTAAGGCTTTTAAGATTAGTTAATTCCTTGATCCACCTTCTGAGGTGAATTTTAATTAAAATGGATAAGGTGATGACCTTGACAGGATTAAGTGATATTGATTAAATTTTATTTAATTGATTAAATGCATATATGCCTTGGGTGAAACATGGGTTCTTATAAAAATTCCATGGATAAAATCATTTGGATTATACCTTTCTTACACCCAATTGACACTTGGACTCCTTATATGGAATACCAAGGATGGAATCAGGGGGTTACTATTATATATCTAGTGATAGTCGAACTCCTTATGGTTTTCCAAGGATGGACTCAGAGGGAAGTTGATCATATATTCCATGGGTGATACTTAGGCTCCGTTAGTGGACCGCCAAGGATGGACTCGAGTGGCTATGATGTTTTACCACACCTAGAGTGATATCTAAGTTATTCAAATGATTTCCATAGATAGGCTTGTAGGGTGTTGGTTTATATTATACCTAAAGTGATACCTCGATTCCAATTGAGTAATTCCAAGGAAGAGCTCATGTTTTGAATTGAATAAATAATGGAGTGGTTAATATTATGCGTCTACCTATCCAAATCACAAGCTAGGATTTTATCTTTGTCTTGTAATTTATAGATGTATTATTTAGTAATCCTTTGATCATACCACTATGGGGGACCCTGGACTACACACTAGGTCCCAAGACTTATTAATTAAATATGTTTTATTAATTAAATGAACTTGATAAAAATGATACAGGCATGAATTTTAATTCAAAGACTTAATTTCTAAAAAAAATGATGAAATTAATTGTTTATAAAGTGAGAACCTAGAATTTATTGGATGTTTACTTTCAGTAATTACTTACATATTATATTACTTAATGCACCCTTTGACTATTATATATATATTCACTAACTAGATGGAACTTCAGAGTTTTACTAAATAGTAATATTTTTCCTTAGTAATTTAGCATTGATCTATTTCAGTCCTTATAACTCAGCTCAATATTGAGTTAACCCTTCTACAACAGTGATATATTTTGTCTCCTTGGGTGTTGGGTGGGATGTGAGCACACCATTTCCATTTTATTTGGTAGAAGCTCACTAAGAAGATTATGTTTGAGTATTTGGGGGAGCTGAAAAATTTAGAGTCTTTCGCTTTTTCTAGGTACACACATATTATTTGAATGTTTTGGTGTGTATCATATTCTTGGTAGTAGCTTCCTCGTCACGATTTTCAATTTCAATATCACGTTCCAACTCATCTTCAGGTTTGATGTCATTGATATTTACTAATGAATAATATTCTAAATGAATCATTTCTTTGTATGATGGATAAGGAGATTTTTTATCCTTGGTATATTTTTACAAGTTAGGTCATAGTCTTCCCTTTTGTTTTCATTCTTAACAAGTCATCTGGCCTTGAGACCTTTGTGACGTTTTACCTTTTCTCTTGAGTGATGTTCTGGAATTACTTCTTAGAGGGTGATCCTAAAGGAATTCCTAATGATCTGCACTGAACATGTTCCTAACTTAGGTGGCATATCACATATTTGATGGTACTTGGAGGGAAGTTCCTGTGACTATTCTCCCAGTCCAGGGAGGACCCACTTTTTTTGTAGAGGAGGGGGTGATGGTTTAAATTTCTCCATTCTTATGGGATGGGTTTTTCTATATTTTTTCAACACTTATTTTATTTTTTGTGGTTTTTATGTCCTCTAGAATGGTGGATATATTGACCCAAGCCTCTTATACATATTATTACATGATTTTTAACTTAAATATCAAATAAACATAGCCTAAGGATGTAGAGTCCTAGTGTCATTTGGAGAATAGGTTCATAAAACATCAACATGAATCTAAAATTTAACATATCTATTTTAAAACCCATAATTTTCTCATACATATCATTTAGATTCTAAAAATACGTAGTATAACCTTGGTAATAAAAAAACAAAAGGGGTCAGCTATAAAGTCAACTAAGGTAATAAGCATGGTAATAATGAATATTTTATGAGTCAGATAGCATAACATGATATCATAAAAGGAAATGCTCATGAATAATCATATGGATGCATTCCATAAAGAATATGGGATCATATGGTCATTTCATTATAAGAATCGTTTAACATCATAATACATCACATCATAAGCATAAGTCAAGTCCCATTATTGAGACATCATAACACGGTGGACAGAGTCCCATAATGGATTGAGTTTACTCCCTAATACCATACATATCATATCATGAGATATAAAAATTACCTAATTAAATGGAGTGCGATATATGTGAACCCATCATAACATATACATTAATACGTGTTCCATATAATGGAATCAAATATAAGGCATAAACGTAATAAATACTTATGGAAATTAATGTGTAACATAATCATGCCTCAAATAATAATAAAGGGAAATTACATAAAGATTCCAAATAGAATAAGGAATTAAATATTTAGTATTTTCATATTTGAATCCATAATCATAGGTTTCAAATATATATTTCATTTGAAAAAAATCATGATAAAGATATAGAATTGAGTATATAAATAAACCATCAAAATGGTGTTTTAAAGAATCAGTAAAATAATTTTAAATAAAGAAATAATATGAAATTTTATTTGGAACCAAGGGTAAAAAAAATATTTAAACCAAAAATATTTCTTATTTTATGAAATAATTAATGGGTAAAATAATTTAAAATATTTTTACATGAAAGTATTAATGGATATAAAAGTTCCCCTTAATCAGGTTTTATTTTAAGGAAATTATTGAGAAATGAACATAAGGAATGTATAACCCAAGCATGAAAAGGGGGAATAATATAGGTATATATATAAGAGTAATATTTAAATAATTTATAATAATTACATTCCATTAAATAGAGATATAAACTTAGGTATAGAGAATAAAATTCATAACCCAAAGAAAAGATTGTGGTTTAAATAGTTCTCTTGCCTCAAGCCTAGATTCATTTTTTACTTTCACTTAACATCATGAATAATCAAATTATATATATTTAACACTTGATTGAGAAAAAAATTAATCTATATTACATTTTTAATTACCCTTTTACATTATTTTATAGTTTTTTAATTGAGATATTTTGACAATATTCACTATCTCAAGCTCGTTCATTTCCTGGTTCCAAGGTTGCATTAATTTGTAGGTAATCATGAGAGTTCTTATGGTATGGTTCCATAACTCCATATATTTGATTAAATATATTTAGTGAGTTCCCAAAAGTTAATAATGTTCTTATTATCCAAAATTAATCATAAATAAGCATGATTTATACGGAATATGTTTTATTGTGATGCACTTTTTTTATTTGGGAAAGTTTTCTGACCATGATGCACTTATTGGTTTTACATTAATATTATGACTATATATCCATTATAGAATTTGGAATAAAATAAATATATACTTATTTAGAACATTTTAATCAATAATAAACGAATTTAAAAAATCCATTAAGGTGGTTGTGAAAAATAAAATTCATTGTTCACGGGGGTGGTGATCTGACCATATTGTAAACAACACATTCATTTAAAATAAATTGAGGGGAGGGTGGAAAATGGATATTCCATTAACAAAAAAATTAATATATATATTACACAGATTTCATTATGTCATTTAGGTTGTAATGGATGTGTAGGAGGTGGAAGATGAAAATTATTGACATAGATAAGTTGAGAAAATTACCTTTTTAAAAGTTCTCTATTAGGATACACCATAAATCACCTTGGGATAGTATTTTAGTGATACCAATATAACTAGGTCATGGGGGATAGAATTTGGAATAGAATTAGATAGCAATTATTCATGATTCATGGCTTAGAAAATGTGATGAGAAGGAGGGGTATTTATGAGGGGGGGAGAGGGGTGTTTTTCAATATAATATTCATTAGTTTATTATTATTTCTCATGAATATCAATAGTGATGAATCTTATGAATAAATATAGTAATTTGTGTATATGATTTCAAACCAATGGTTTATCCGTGACTATTAATTTAGGTATTTATCTTATAATGTTAAATACCTTATTTTCCTTCATTTCACTATTTACTAAAAATTTAACAATATTATAAAATATCACAAATTAATCCTAAGAATTTTTTAATATTTAGATTCAAAAAAATTAAATAAAATTTAATAAAATTTTCTAAATATGAGAAATTTAATTTTTAAATAAGATCCTTATTTATTTGAAAAATGACAATTTTTATATTATGATCAATATTATGACCTTTTGAAAAAATTATTTATGGTCCTATAAAATTATATTACCATTATAATAAAACTTAATATTGTTTTATAAAACATTTTTATAAAGGTAATTTTTTTTAAAATATTTTTATTTTTCATAAATATATAAATAAAATATATGTGTTTTATAAAAATAAAAACACTTATTTTATCATTTTTAAAATGCTTATTTATATTTAAAATGATATATTTTTGTTATATTTTCATTTTATAAGATAGATAAATATTATTTTACTATCAAAATAGTGAGTTTATTATTCTAACATTTAATTTATTATTCTTGATGGTTAGATTTCTATTCCAACAGTCAGATTTGTTACGGTCATATGAGTTCCCTATATTCTATAAATACTTCATAATTCATTGATTTTCTATTTACATCTATTTTTTGTCATGTTTATATTTTATCATTTTCAAAAAAAATCATTTATAATATTATGATTCATTTATATAGTGTTTCTAATGAGTGAGATCATTCTAGGGTATCGAGCAGACCTAAATTTTCATATTGTAGTTATCATATTTTCTATTTTTTTCCATTATAACACTTTAAAATAATATGTCTATATTTATTCTCTAAATATAATTTTAGATTTAAAATAATAATGTTTTGTTGGTTTTCATTATGTGTTTCATTTCATTTTTACTATACTATATTACCAAGTGTGAATCAAACATATATTTAGAAGGGAATTTTCATTTATATATGTATGGGTTGTTACATTCTTCAACCCTTAATAAATTTTTCCCATAAAATTTTTTTTCACGTATTAAGATGAAAATAGGTGGGGGGACTTACATTTCATTACATCCTCTGATTCCCATATATTCTCCCCATACTTATGGTTATTCCATAGTAATTTCACAATACGATTAGTCTTAATGTGTATAAAATTGTCATTTAATCTTAAGATCTTCGTTGCTTTCTCCTCATAAGAGAGATCATGCACTAACTATACCACCTATATATTCGATACATGTGAGTGATCTGATATATAATTCTTCAAGAGGGGTATTTTGAACATGTTATATAATTGATATAGTGTTGGTTTTAGTGCTATTCAATAGTTCATGTCTCTGTTGGAGACATGAATCGCAAAGGGGTCAATGTATGTAGGACTTAGGTTTACCTTCTTCCCAAATATCAAAACTCTATTCCATAGAAATATGAAAAGGAACACTTTATCTCTAATATAAAACTCTAGGTTTCTCTAATAGTTAACTCCATAGATCTTTTGTTGACTTTGACAAGCCTTGATGTGATTCTTAATGGTCTTGACCTTTTCTACCATTTCTTTGACCATTTCATGTCCCAACAGTTTGTGTTCACTATATTTTTTCTAACACAAAGGTGTCCTACATCTCTTCTCATAGAGGTATTCATAATAATATATTTGAATTATTAAGTGTAAATTATTATTTTATGAGAAATCAACCAAAGTAATATATTTATTCTGGTATCTTTTGAAGTTCATTGATCATGATTTAAACTTATCCACGGATGTCTAGATAGTTTGGTTAGCTTGGCCATTAGTTTTTGTGTGATAAGAAAAACAAATATTGAAATCAGTTTTAGATCATATTAGAGACTTTTCTAGAACATGGAGGTAAACCTAATATCTTGATCAGATACTATTTATAGTGTTGTTTGATGTATTCTCACTGCTTCTCAAATGTTTACCCTTGTAATTTGATTAAGTGATAAATACTCTCAAATTAAAATCCATTTTCTATTATTTATCTCCATCCCATTGAGACCACTAAGAATATCTAATCTCCATCTCGAACTTTAGGATAAGATGAACAATATCTTCATATATTTCAAAGTCTCAAATTTCCAAATCTTTTTATAAACTCGTCATTAATCCAATAATGAAGTGGTCAACCTTACTTTCGATGTTGATGGAAAATCCTGAGTCATGCCATGAAATACTTGTGAAGATATCCTCATAATCCCTAATAGACTCATCTTATTTTTTTCTTCAATCCTATGAACCTCCTATCTATTTTCATAAAAAGATTTCTAGAGAATGTATTTTTTGAAAAATATTTTCTTGAATCCTTTCTATTCCATTGATTTGATTTTTATCTTAGTCTTAATGTTCTTGATTAGTGTACTCCGCTGATCAGTTTCTTCCTCTAGGTGACAGATGGCCAGTAGGAATTTCTATTGTTCAGAGCCTTATAGTATAGGTAATATATTCTAATTAGAGTTAATTAATTTTTCAATGATGAGGGGATCATATGATCTACTAAACGTAAGATGCTTATGTCCAAAAAATGATTCAACTGTAACTTTCTCTTTCTTAGAAGAATTAGGGTGTTCAATATTATTAAATTTATTTTTTTATAGGAATAACTCATAAATGAAATATAAATCCCAACAGTTGAGACTCTTGGTTTAAATCTAGGATATCCATTATAATTGTTCTATAATTTTTTATTACCTAACAATTTATTCATGTCCTTCATAATGGCTTGAAAAGATTTTATTAATTTACAAAAGTATATCCCTCAAGAGTGTCAAACTAGGTGTGTAGTAAGGCCTATTTATTGTGCACCATATAAAGGTTGATTCAATACCCAATGACACATTTTGGGGTTATTATCCTTAGGTACATCTATGTTAGATCCATATACACTTATATTATCTAGAGAGGTATTTCATTATTTGGAAACCACTCACTCTATACTTTACCAAACTTTCAAAATGTCTTCCTATACTTATGCTTTTCCATAGGGTTTTTTACCAATGTATTATTTTTCTAATCCCCAAAAATAATTATACCTTTATAGATACCAAATATATAAACCCAATCCTCCTACACATATTATTAAATTGTTTTTAACATAAATATCCAATAAAAACAACCCAAGGATCCATAAGCCTAATTTCATTGGAGGACTAAGTTCATAAAACAACATAATTAATCTATAATAAAAAAATTATTTTAAACTCAATAATATTCTCGTAGATATTGTTGAGATTCTAAAATTTAATAGGTTAACCTGGTGAATACATAAACAAAAGTGGTAAGCTATGAATCCCACTAAGGGAATAAACATGATAATGAATCATAATATATGATTAAAATGGAAAAAAAATATATTAAAGAAGAAAAGGATCATCAATATTCATATTTAAATGTGACATAAATAATTTAGAGTCAAAATATCATGGAATCAAAGAAATTTAGAAACATCATAATATACAACATCATAAGTATAAGTCAAGTCTTATTGTCGAGACAATTTAACATGGTGGAAAGAATCCCATGATGGATTAAGTTTACTTCCCAATCCCATAGATATCATATCATGAGATATAAACATTACCCAATAAATTGAATCATTGTCTAGATAAACCAATGATAACATGTACTTGCATGTGTGTTCCATATAGGGGAATCAAATATAATACATAATCATAATAAATACACATGTAAAGTAATGGGTTATATAATATTTTCTCAAAGAAAAATCAAAGGATATTTCATAAAGTTTCTAAAGAGAGGAATAAATTAAATATTATGGATGTTTTTTTGAACCTGAAGGGGTATATTTATTCATGTGTGTGGAATTAATCACATCTTTAGATGGTTTCTGTAACACCCGGAGTTTTTATGGACAATTTTTTGAATAAAATAAATTTTCATTTATGTCTTAGAATGCACTAAGTAAAAAATTCATTTGACACAGCATAGATTTGGTGTACATTACATGGTAAATAAACTTGATGCATGTTACAAAGAGCACCGACTTGGTTTACGTTACACGCAATGCCAACTTGGCATAGGTTAAACACAACACTGATGTTTCTATGAAACATCATTTTACTGTTATAATTATTTAAATGAGATAATTATAAGCTGGTCATTAAATTTAGTTATATTAATAGTAATAAATAATTTTCTAAATTTTTTATAATTTTTTTATATAAATAAAACATATTAATAATCTAGGATATAATTTTTGGTAAAGTCCTT
Organism: Viscum album; assembly: GCA_963277665.1. NCBI lineage: Eukaryota > Viridiplantae > Streptophyta > Magnoliopsida > Santalales > Viscaceae > Viscum > Viscum album. Next base: position 140,675,897 of record OY728131.1, read on the forward strand.
ATATGTTTAAAAATATAATCTTCTCAAATAAATTTCTTTTAATGTCCTTCTGTGAAAAATAATAAAATTAATTTTAGAAAAATTTAGAAATATAATTTGATAAAATAAAATTAATTTTTAAATTTATAATTTCTAAATTTTCTTATGGTGAATTTTTGGGATTTTTCTGAGAAACATCATTTTTTGGATGAATAGTGAAAAATATCGGATTATAATTCAAAACTGCTATTTCACCTAATTTATTTATAAGGTTAAGTTATATTTTAAGTTTTTTTAAAATTTTAATTAGATACTATTTTTTTCAATTAATACTATATAAAAAATTGAGATCAATTTCTCTTTAAACTTGGGTATAAAAACTTAGCAAACTTTTAAAGGTTTTTACTTTAAAAAACATGCATTGTTGACCAGAATATGGAATTAATTTTAAATTAATTTATGCCACTTACTTGACTATAATTTTTAAAAATAGATTTCATATTTCAAATACAAATAAATTATAATTTATAACAATTTAAAATTTGTTTTTGGCCAAAAATATTAGTGAAATTGATAAAATTTAATTACAACGATTAAGATAAAAATAAGGTTAACAAAGTACCAAACCTTAATTTTAAGACCCAATAAGACCTATACACTTCTAAAACAACCATTTTATTTAAATTAGTCTTCCATTAACCTTAATTATTTATTTTTTTTGGCTTTTTATGACTTTTTTATGTGAAAATGTGGGTACACCTAACTTGTTTTAAAAAATGCCAAGTTTGCCCTTTCCCTTCCCTAGAAAAGGCCACCACCTCTCCCTCTTAATAACAAATATCAAACCACTTAGGTTAAACCAAGATATTTCCAATAAAATTACCAATATCCCTACCTTACTCCTATAATCCTATCCTTGTTCATAAATCAATCTAATGAATCATTTTGGCACAAACCAAAAAAAGTTACCTGATTAAGAGGTAACGTCTTCTCTCAAGCTCCTTTCTTTTATTTTCTTTATCCACCACTTAAAATATCTTTATTCCATGATTTTATAACAAAAAAATTTTCTTAAATATACTATTATGTTGTTATTCAAATGGTTTTACCTACACTTACACACACCTATATCTGATGGGTAATGAACATACTGTTTATGAGTATGGAAAACTACAACCTTACTAAATGATGATTGTTTATTTTTCCTTTCACTCCTTTCATGGTGGAAATTATGATGGAAAATATGCTTATATATGTAATATATTATATTTATTATTTATTTAATCTTATTTATTCCTTTTACAACACATATATTTTTACTTTGATAATTTTGTTTGTGGAAGTGTGGACTACCGCCCCCTCAAAGTGATGTGATTCGTTCACACACTACATGGAATGTATTAAGGATGGGTTTACTGTAATTATATGATATATATAGAATTATTATTATAATTATATTATATTATATATATATCATTTTCTTTATTTCTTTCAATACAACAATAAAAACAGAAACAAGGTTCATGTGTATGTACGACTTATCATCTCCATGAACGGTGTAATAAATTTCAAACATCTATATTATATATATTATTATAATACATATATAATGAATATAAATGATATTTATATAATTTTTTACATTCTGAAATCATTATATAAGTATAAGGACAAAAGATATAACAAATTAAGACATATGTGAAGAACAAAGCGGATATTACCCGAAGTGAAACCATAACATAGGATTGTTAACAAGAGATTAATATAAGGTAAAAATAAAAACATTTATGGTATTGGATATAATATTATTATTATTTAAAATATTTATAATAAAATTAAATTTATTATACATTAATCTTGTATGAGTACGAAGAGATTCAAGACACAAGGTAGATGAATTTTATCACACTTTTTATTTCTGTGTGATACATGCTTTATTCAGCACCAATTTATTTTGTGTGGTGTGTATACTATACATAGATGTATTAAATTATTATTATACTTAAATTTATAGGTATTTAGATGTCTATTATTTTATCTTTATTTCATCGGGTTTAAGTTTCAAAAGTTACCAAATCAATAAAATAGTTTTGTCTCAATTTTCCTTCTTTGAGAATAATGTTTTGTTATGCACCTAAATTATTTTTCAAGGTGTGTATACTTCCATTTTACATGTAATATAATAAATATGGTTATTTTAATGATATTTTTAGATTAATCTATTTACTTTTATTACATGGAGAGTATGATCCCAAGTTTCCAAGTAATAAAAGTTAATTGAAACAATCTCATCGCTTTTTCTGATTGGTATGCCTCAATTAATGAAATCTCAAGATCCATATATAAAGAATACACATGAATTTTATTCTCAAATGTTTTTTCAATATTTTCTCATGTATTAGTACCATTGTTTCACTCTTTATTAGTTAATGTAATGTTTTTAAGTAAAATCTGACCATCTCTTTGGTCAGAAATCTATTATATTCAAAAACTGTGTTTTCAAAAAAGTTTTCAAAAAAGTTTTAGAAATATTTTTGAAGCCCATTTTCAAGGAAAATGGATTTTAAAAACATTTTATTATTTTAAATGCTTCCTTAATATTTTTTCAAAGCTATTTTTAAATAATAAAAATTTCAAAATTTTTTTTTTTAAATCATATTTTAATGCATAAAGAATATTTTTCTCAAGAAATTTTTTTAAATGATCTTTAAAAATTATTTCCCATATAAGATAACATCCATTGTTTTTTCTCATTACTTTATAATAAAATTATTCAATATTTAAATTCATATTATTTTTATTAATGGATTATGTTTTTATGGCATGATATTTAAAAAACCTATTTCTCTTTCACGGGTTATATGCTTTTGAAACCCTGCTTCTTTTCATAGGTTATGGTTATAATTAAATGAATATGAAACTTGTATTTTTACACAGGTTATGATATGATTATATTTTTATAATACCCATTTCATTAAATGGGTTATGATATGATTATTTATGATCTTGTGGAATATGTATGTATGATTTCATTATGATATTGGTGGGACCTATATTTCCCTTCAATGCATTGAGTAAAGATTTATATCTCATGAGATAGACTAATACGGTATTGGTAATGAACCTTAAATACTAATATATCCATGGGAGTGAACCATTACTACCAATATGGTATGAGGATTGTACTCATGCTATGAAGATTACCATAAGAGTGAAACCTGACTACCAAGATGGTATAGAGAGTGAACCTGTACTACCAAGATGGTCTTGGCAGTGATGCCTTGGCTGCTATGGAAATAATATTATATGCTTATGTGTGTGCCAAAATTAAAGGTTTTACTCCTATGTTATGATTTCTTATATTATATTCTTTATTTCTTTATGATTCATTTCTTATGAACTGCCATGATTTATGTCATGTTTCATGCATATGATATTTTATATGTAGGGTATGATCTGGTATTTTTATGTTCATGTTCTCATACCCTTATTCTCTTGATTATGATTATATATCTCCCTTTTTTACTCTTACTGAGCATATGAGCTCACCCCATTTTATGTTTCCTTCCCTAGGTTATGAAGATATGTATTATTTGTGATGTGTCTAAGAAGGGTGATAGTCAAGAATAACCTACTAGGAGATAATGTATCTCCATTATGTATCATTGTTTATGTTTCCATGTTTCCAAAGTCACTATACTAGTACAGTCCTTGGGCATCTATTTTTATAATGTTTTAAGTATTCCAAAAAATTTATATAATGTTAATATATAAAAATAGAGGGTCTCTATAGTTTGTATCAAAGAAAATTTTTAGTTAAACTTTGGAATCTATGATGGGAAACATAGTGAAAAACCTAATAAAATGTCTAGGGATAAGTCTAAGGATAAGGAAAAGTATAGGAAAATTTACAAGAATTTTAGAAAAGGATGGAGTGAGTGGTTTCCAAGCAATACATCTTTTTCTACATACTATAGGTGGATGTGGATCTAGCATAGATGTACCTAGGGGTAATAACTCTAACAAGATATTTTGGGCCTGACTCAGGGTAATCTAGTACATGACAAAGGGTATTGTTGCACACCTAGTTTGACACTCCCCGGGGATATGATTTGGGAATTCAAAAGATCTTCATGAACCATCATGGAATATTTAAATATAAGTTGACTATGAATAACCTAGGATGAACCTAGGGTGTCATATATTAAAGAAGGTGTCATAATTTAGACATCATTTAAGTGAATTTTCATAATTATGTGGTTCCTCATTATGATAACTGTTTCTTAATATATGCTTTTGGTTTTAGTCAATGGTCGGAACCCAACGGAACTGTGTTAATGGTGATTGAAATGGAAAGTGAAATAATTGTCCTCCTAAGAAACCAAATGTTATGGGAGTAGGAATGAAAAACCTCATTGATATGCTCACATAAATTTCTTAATATATGAATAATAGTGGACTTCAAAATGAGTAAAAGAGGCAACAACATTTTGTTGAGTCTTTCATGAGGCAACATCCACTTTATTTCAGAGGATCTTTTGATCCACTTGTTGATGAAAAAGGGATTAGTATTACTAAAAATATATTCTCCATTTCCCCAGTGTTTGAAGAATCATAAATTCATTCTAGTTTTCTATCGATCAGAAGGTGAAGTAGACCAGCAGTGGACTCTAATCAAGAATACAAGGTATTAAGATGAGATTGAATCCACGAATTTGGACAAGTTTGATAAATTATTTTTCAATAAGTAATTTCCTATTATTCTTCATACCATGATGGAGAAATATTTACGGGAGTTGAAGAAAAGGTGTGATGAATCTTTTGGTACCTATGAGTCTAATTTCACAAGACTTGTGAGGTATGCTTTAGGAATTATCATCCAACTTGAAAGTAAATTTGATAGGTTCTTCAGTGTCTTAAAGCCAAGTCTCAGAAGTGTTTTTTCCATAAGAGACTTTAGTAGTTATGTAGATATTGTTCTTTGTATAATAAAGGTTGAAATGGAGGTTATATTTATGGATCAATCTCATGGTTTTGATAATAAAATGAATATGGAGTTTAAAGTAAAATATAAAAACCATAAAGATAAGAATATGAGATTTATTTTATGTTACAAGTGGGAGAAGAATCATTGAGGAAATTATATTAAGGGTTCTAATAAATGTTTTTTTAGTGTGGAAGGGAAGGCCATCAGGAGTTTTATTTCCAAAGTGATGGGAATAAGTAGTCTAACATTGTGAATGGGGAAAAAGTGGCATATAATACACCTCCCACAATTCAGTGCTACAAGTGTAAGGAGAATGTCCATTATGATAACCACTGCCTAAACCCAATAACTAGTGATGATGATCAATGTCAGCAACCTATTAAGATAAGTGATAAAGGGAAATCTCATGCAATTATTATTTATGATGAGGGTTTTATAATGATATGATGAAAGGTATACATACCATCCACTCTAAAACTACTAATGTCATATCTGATTTTGGATCTATCTACTCTTTCATATCTAAAAAATTTTCTAAGGGTGTTAAGATTCCACCCAAACAATTAGATGTGAAATTAGAAGTGAAAAAACTCTAATGGTATGATGATTTCATCCCAAGTATATTATTCCTCTCTGGTTGATTTTTGTGGGAATGCATTTCCTACAAATCTTTTTATTCTTTGTTTGGTTGAATTTGATGTTATCTTAGGCATGGATTGGATTTCTCTACATAAATATTTCATCAATTTTTAAAGAAGGTAATTTACGTTTGATATTTCAAAACCTCCTATTATTATACATAAATTTTATAGTAATCATGAAATTCCTATGGAAATTACATCCAGTGTATGGGTCTTAATTCACATTCAAAATAATTGTTTATCTCAAATGGTTGGGGAGAAAATTGTCATCGATTATATGCCTATTGTTTGAGAATTTTGGATATCTTTCCAGAAGAGTTTCATATCCTTTCACAAAAACTCAAATTTGAGTTCTCAATGTAACTCATACATAGTTCCACAACAATTTCAAATACTTCTTATAGAATGGCCCCGATTGATTTGAAAAAATTGAAGAAGAAACTCCAATAAAACCTTGATAAGGGATTCATTCGGCAAAGTGAGTCACCTTGGGGTGCACCCATTATTTTTTTGGAAAATAAATATGGATCAATGCGACTATGAATTTATTATTAGGAGTTAAACAAGATCAAAATCAAGAAAATATTTACTTCCTTATATTGATGACTTGTTTGATCAATTGCACAGAGCTCAATACTTTTCCAAGATTGACCGTTATTATGGATATCATCAATTGAGGTTCAAGAAGGTGGATATACCCAAGAATAAATTATGTACATGGTATGGACACTATGAATATATAGTAATGAATTTTGGACTTACTAATTCCCTTGTTAAATTTATGGATTTAATGAATAGAGTCTTTAGAGATTACCTCGATTGGTTTGTTGTAGACATTATATATGATATTATTATATATTTAAATATCAAGGAAGATCATGAAGACAAATTGAGAATAGTACTAAAGATCCTAAGGAATGATAAACTATACAAAAATATTACAAAGTGTGAATTTTGGATGCAAAAGGTTTCATTTTTGTGTCACGAAATATTAAGAGATAGTATAGAAATAGATAAATCAAAGATGGAGGTTATTGAATACTGGCCTAGAATAACCATGTTGACTGATATCTATATCTTTCTTGGTTTAACTACATATTATCTATACTTTTTCAAAAATTTCTCACAACTATTTAATCATATGACCAAGTTAATTCGGAAGGGTGTCAAGTTCCTCTGGACAGATGAATGTGAGGAAAATTTCAAGGAACTAAAGGGAAGGTGAGTCATTGCACCTATTCTTACATTACCTTGTAGTGGAGAAGGTTTTATAATCTATAGTGATGAATCCAATAAGTGATTGGGATGTGTTCTTATTCATAATAAAATGGTTATCACTTATGCCTCATGGTAGTTGAAGATTCATGAGAAAAATTACCCAACTCATGATTTGGATTTAGAAATGGTAATTTTTTAATTAAAATATAGAGGAATTATATTAACGGATAAAAGTTTGATATATACATTGATAATAAAATTATAAAAAATATATATATTCACATAGAAGGAGTCAAACATGCATCAGAGAAGATGGTTGGAGCTGATAAAAAATTATGACTGCTCAATACATTACCACCCTGAGAAAGTGAACAAGGTGTTTAATGCTTTATATCGAAAGGATCATGCTAGTTTATCCATGATATGGATCACAAAAGATACATTATTTCTATATTTTCAAAGGATAGATCTAGAAATCATGAAGGAAGATGAAAAATCATATATTTGTCAAATAAATGTTCAACCCTCTATCCAAGTTAAAATTAAGGTGGCGTAGAAGGAAGATGTAGATCTAAAAAAGAAATTTATAAATGTTACTGAGTTTAACCTTAATAAGGATGGAATGATAAGGTTCAATAACCATGTATGTGTTCCTTTCATACAATATTTTAAGAAGTATCTATTAGAGGAAGATCGTAGTTCTTCATTCTATATTCATCTTGGAAGTATTAAGATGTATAGAGATTTGAAAGAATACTTATGGTGGGATGGAATGAAGAGAGATATCATGGAGTTTACATCTTGGTGCTTTGTATGCCAACAAGTTAAGGCTGAAAGAAAAAATCAAAGGGGATGTTGTATCCATTACCCATGACAAAATGGATTTTGTCATTGGACTACCCAAAACTTCTAAAGGGTTTAATGTTATATGGGTGGTATTTGATTGAATTACTAAGTGATAAAACTTCATCTCAATCACAGAATACTTCTCTCTAGATCATATTGATAAGATATACATTAAGTAAGTGGGAAGGTTTCAGGGAGTACCACATTCTATTGTATCATATCAGGATCTAAGGTTTACCTCAAAGTTCTGGTGAAGTCTCCAGTAAGAACTTGATATAGAATTGAGTTTTACAACTGCTTATCATCCTCATACAGATGGTCAATAATAAATAAAAATTCAAACCCTATAGGATATGTTGATATCATCTTATCTAGATTTCAAAGGTGGTTGGGATCAACACCTTTCTCTAGTTGAGTTTTCTTACAATAATGAATTTAACTCAAGCATTCAGATTGCACCGTATGAATCCCTCTATGTGAAGAAATTTAAATCTATAATGTGTCGGGATGAGGTTGGAGAAATAAATCTATTGGGACCTGATATCATTAAATAAATGGTCTAGAATGTTATAACCATTCAGCATCATATCAAGGCATCTTAAAGTTAGAAGAAAAGTTATATTGATAACCAACGACGTGATCTAGAATTTGAAATTGGTGAAAATGTATTCCTAGGAATCTAACCCTAGAATGAATTTATGACATTTGGGAAGAAATGGAAACTAATCACTAGGTATATTGGTCCCTTTGATATTATTGATTATATTGGGATGGTAGCCTATCGCTTGACACTTCCGCCAAATCTCTATTAAGTACATGATGCATTACATGTGTCTCTCTTAGGGAAGAACATACTTAAACCTTCACATGTAATGAACTCATATATCATACCACTCAAGTAGGATATTTCTTATGAGGAACAACCAGTTGAAATTATGGACTAATCAGAGAAAGTTATATAAAACAAGACCACTCACCTGGTCAAAGTTTTGTGGAGAAATCACTAATTAGAGGAGGATATGTGGGAAATTAAAAATATTATGAATCATAAGTATCCTTATTATTTTTACACAAAAAATGAATTTTTAGGGAAAAATAATTTTAAGGTGGGTATAATGTAACACCCCTAGTTTTTATGGACCATTTTTCTGAATAAATTAAATTTTCATTTATGTATTTCAATGCACTAATTCAAACATTCCTTTAACATGGAATTGAATTGGTGTAAATTACATATAACATCTACTTGGAATAGGTTACACACAACATTAAATTGGCATATGTTACATGAAACATTGACTCGGCATACGTTACACACGACACTGATGTTTCTACAAAACATCATTTTAGTTTTATAATTATTTAAATGAGATAATTATAACCTAGAAATTAAACATAGTTATATAAATAGTAATAACTAATTTTAAAATATTTCTTATAATTTTTTTATATAAAAAATATATATTTATAATGAAATATATTTTTTTAAGTCCTTATATGTTTAAGAATACAATTTTCTCAAATGAATTGATTTTAATTTCCTTTTGTGAAAAATAATAAAATTACTTTTAAACACATTTATAAATTTAATTTGATAAAATAAAATTCATTTTTGAATTTATAATGTTGAAATTATCTTAGGGATAATTTTTCGGATTTTTTTGAGAAACTTTATTTTTTAGACGAATAGTGAAAAATACAAGATTTTAATTCAAAGTTGTCTTTTCATAAAATTTATTTTAAAGGTTAAATTATATTTTAAATTGGTTTCATATTTCAATTATATTATATTTTTATCAATTAATACAATTTATTTCATTGAGATTTATTTGTCTTTAAACTTGGGTAAAAAAACTTAGCAAACTTTTGAATATTTTTACATTAAAAACCCGCATTATCGACCCGACTACGGGATTAATTTTAAATTAATTTTGGCCTCTTATGTTACTAGAATTTGGAAAAATATATTCCATATTTTGAATCAGAATAATTTCTAATTTCTAATAATTTCAACTTAGTTTTTTACCAAAAATATTAGTGAAAGTGATTAAAATTAATTACAATGATTAAGAGAAAAATTAGGTTAACAAAGTGATAAACCATATATTTAAGACCCAAAATGACCTTTAAACTTTTCCAAATCCCATTTTTAAGAAATAATTAATCCATGAAACTTTAATTTTTGAGTTTGGATGGTTTTTTATGACTTTGTTTTGTAAAAACATGTGTATATCTAACTAGTTTTTAAAACTGCCAAGTGTGTCCTTTCTCTTCACTACAAAAGGCCCCCACCTATCCCTCTTCATCAAACCTATAAAAAAACTTATTTTAAGACAATATCATAGAAATATAATTCAAAAAATACCTTCATTATTCATATAATCCTATCCTTGGTCAGAAATAAAATCATGGAAGCCTTATGGCACAAACCAAAAGGAGTTACCCGATTAAGAGGTAACATCTTCTCTCAAACTCCTTTATTTTATTTTATTTCTCCACTCCATAAAATCTCTTTATTCCATTATTGTATAAAAAATAAGTATCATAATATACTATTATATTTTTATGCTAATTTTTTGACCTACACTTACACACACCTCCATCTAATGGTTAACGAACATACTTTTTATGTGTATAATGAACTACTGCCTCACTAGATGATGATTGTTCATTTTTTGTTTACTGCCTCTCATGGTTAAAATTATAATGAAAACTATATTTATATATGTCATAAATTAAATTTAGTATTAATTTAATTTTATTCATTACTTTTACAACACATATCTTTTTTACTTTCCATTTGGTGTAAATATGATAATTTCGTTTGAGGAAGTGTGGACTACCGCTCCCTCAAAGCGATGTGATTCTTTCACATGATAAATGGAATGTATTAAGGATGGGTTTAGTGAAATTATATGATATTTATAACATTATAATTCTAATATAATTATATTATATATATATACATATATGTCATTTTATTTATTTCTTTCAATACGATAATAAAAACGGAAACATTTTTCATGTGTACGTATGACTTATCATATCCATGAATGTTGTGTTCCATTTCATTAATATATATTCTATAGATTATTATAATAAAAATATAATAAGTATAAATTATATTTTTATCATATTTACATTCTGGAATCATGATATAAATATAAGGACTGAAGATATAACAAATTAAGACACATACGAAGAACAAAGAAGATATTACATGAAGTGAAACCTTAACATAGGATTGTTTACAAGAGGGTGATATATGGTCATAATAATAAAAATATAGTATTAGATATAATAATATTATTTTTTAAAATATTTATAATAAACTTACATTTATTATACATGAATCTTGTATGAGTAATAAGAGAGTCAAGACACAAGGTAAGGGAATTTCATCTCACTTTTTATTTCTGTGAGACACATACTTTATTCACCACCCATTACTTTTGTGTGGTGTGTATACTTCCCATGGAAGTATTCAATGATTCTTATACATAAATTTATGGTTATTTAAATATCCATTATATGATTTTTATTTCATTGGGTTTATGTTTCAAAAGATACCAAATCGGTAAAATAGTTTTGTCTCAATTTTCCTTCTTTCAGAGGCATGTTTGGTTATGCACCTAAATTATTTTTTGAGGTTTATATAATTCCATTTTAAATTTCATATCACGAATATTATTATTTTAATTAAATTTAAATTTTCATTTAATTTCTTTTTATTACATGGGTAGTATGATCCCATGTTACCAATTGAAAAGAGTTTATTGAAACAATATCATCACTTTTTGAGATTGTCATGCTTAAATTAATGAAATATCATAATCCATATCTCATGAACACTCTTGAATTTTCTTATACTTTAGTTATAAAATATATAATCATGTATTATAACCACTTTACACTCTTTTTTACTAAATATAATGTTTTTAAGTAAAATAAAATTGTCTCTCTCTTCGATCATAAATCTATTGTATTCAAAAATGTTTTAAAAATATTTTTGAAGCCCATTTTAAAGAAAAATGATTCTAAAAACGTTTCATGGTTTTCAATGATTCTTTTATAAGTTTTCAAATATATTTTCAAAGAAATTTTTTTGAAAATGTTTTTTTTTTAAACATTTTTCAATGTAGAAAGGATAATTTTCCCAAGAAATATTTTTAAAAGATCTTTCAAAATTATTTACAATATAAGATAACATCCATTGGTGTTACTCATGACTTTATAGGGAAATTATTAAATGTTTTAATTCAAATTATTTCTCTGAATATATTATGTTTTTATGGAATTATTTTTATGAAACTCGTTTCTCTTTCATGGGTTATATGCTTTTGAAACTCGCTTCTTTTCACTGTTTATGTTTATAATTAAGTGATTATGAAGCATATATTTTTTCATAGGTTATGATATGATTACATGTTTATAATATCCATTTCATTTCATAGTTTACGATATGATTATTTAGGATCTTGTGGAACATGTATTTATGATTTTATTATGAGATGGGTGAGACCTATATCACCCTCCAATGCATTGGGTAAAGATTTATATATCATGAGTTAAACTAAGATGGTCTTGGGATTGAAACTTGACTACTAAGATGGACATAGAAGTGAACCATGACTACCAAGATGGTACGAGGAGTGAACTCATGCTAATAATATGTCCATGGTAGTGAACCATGTCTACCAAGATTGTATGGGTAGTGAACCCATACTACCAAGATAGTCTTGGCAGTCATGTCTTGGAAACTATGGAAATCATATTATATATTGATGTGTCTGGCATAATTCCGTGTTTTATTACCATGTTATGCTTTCAGGGATTATGTTTATTATTTATTTATGATTCATTTCTTATGAACTTCCAAGATTTATGTCATGTTTCATGCATATGATCTTTGATATGTAGGGTATGATCTTGTATTTTCATGTTCATGTTATCATACCATTATACTCATGATTATGCTTACATATCTCCTATATTTACCCTTACTAGGAATCTGAGATCACCCTTTTTATGTTTCCTTCCCCAAGTTATGAATATAATTATTATGTTTGATTTTTATAAGAAGGGTTATAGTCAAGAAGAACCTAGTAGGAGATAATGTAGCTCGCTTATGTATCAATGTTTATGTTTCCATGTTTCTAATGGCACTAGACTAGTATGGTATTTGGGAATATATTTGTATAATGTTTTAAGTATTCTGAAAAAGTTATGAAATGTTAATGTATGAAAATATAGGGTCACTATAGTTTATAATGGGGTTTATTCATGTAACTGGAAACACCCAACTACACCCTCATTTTTGATAGGCTACAAGCCTACTTTTCTAAAGGGAGATGGTCAATGGTGTGTTTTACCAATGATTCTTAGGAAATAACATTAGTTTATAAGATGGTATATCATGCTCATTTCACCCTATTGGGTAAAAATTATTTCCAACTTCATAAATATATTATAGATTTAAATCATATTTTCTAATCCTTCCTAAATTATCATTCAGGACTAGTTACCATTGTGTTAGCAATCAGTTATTAACATGTATAGATGTGAAAATTTCTATATATCAGAGGTTATACATATTATTTCATTATTACTTAGTGATTCTTGGTTTTAAATAACTATGATTTAAATAAACACATTCGGGCACTCTTGAATTTACAGTCATCTAGGAAGGTGGTAATTGTTTTGGTGTTAGGATAAGGTCTATGATGGGGCTTTCTAGGTATCCTTGTAAGAGGAATTAGAACCCACATAGTTTGGTGACACTTAATGGAACATATTGTATCTTTTATGGTCATGTGAAAAGAACCAGTCCATATATTTTAACATCACATGGTTAGGATGAATATGCGGAATGTTATTAACAATGATTGGCATGGGACTTACGTGTGAATGACCCTTTATAGTTGACCATAGAGGGAATGTGTCACTATAATATTGGATTGATATTATAAGGAATTTTTCCTTGTAAAGATAGATACCACTGATAATATAGAATGATGAGGATGATATGAAAGGACCTGAAAGTAATGTATCCCTCTAGGTGGGGCCATGGTTTTATCAAGAATATGGACCAATAAGGATGGTGATGGATTAATGATGTTGGGTTTGAACCTATGGTAGGAATTATACATATCTCATTGATATTGGAATCAAATACCTTGTATTTTGATTATCACAGCTTGAGGTTGTGTGGTGGGACCATACCATGCAGTTTAATATCATGCAATAAGGACATTGGCGACAGATTTTAATATCAAACTATGGGGATGTCTGAGTCATAATATGTGTGACACTATAAGATTGAGTAGGGATTATGCATAAAAATATTCTCATATATGTATTTGGGATTTACACCCAAGGAGGAGGCCTAATGATGCCTCATTGGGAATATAGACATTTGAATGAATGAATCATGGTGAATGTTTCCCTTTGAGAAGGAATACTTAGTTGTTCGGTCTTAGATGAGGGAAGGAATCCCCTAGAGGTATTTCACACAAATGTAATTATTATCTCAGATATCTAATCCCATATAATTAAGGCTTGGTGTGATAAATAAGAGACATGGGAGGATCAACCACATTACACAAGAGTGTCACACTAGATTCAAAAAGGGATTACACACTAAGGTTTCCCAAGATGAATCTACTCCTTGTGCACTAATGGATGCGAGAGGGGATATGGAATCTAGAAAGAAATAATAGGGGCTTATACCTAATGAAACTATACTAAAAAGAGCATTTCATGACGGTTTTGTAAACTACTATCAAATAATTCATGAAAATTTATTTAGTAGTAGTTTTTGAAAAACCACAGGTAAATTTATATTTTTATATTTTTTATTTTTAATGGATGTTTTTGAAAAACCACCACAAAATCTATTTTTTTATTTTTTTATTCATTTTAATGGAACTTTTAAAAAACCGATGCGAAATTAATGGAAAAATATTAAATATTTAATAAATAATTATTAATTAATATTAGTAATTATTATTTATTATTTATAATCATTTTTTATTTATTATTTTCAATTTTAATTAATTATTATTCATTAATTATTAATTTTTTATAATTATTAGTTAGTAATTGTTTGAGACTTAAATTAATTCTAGGATAAGATGATAATCAGACTTCAGTATCAAATGAATATAACTCTTGATATGGGTGTCCATTTTAGCCTAATAACTAGTCAAATAAAATCTTATAAAATGGACTAAAACTATATTAGATAATAATTTGGTAATAATTAATAAAATAAAATTTATTACCATTTTAAGAGAAGTGGAAAATCAATCTTCAAATTCAAATGGCCAAAAATTATGATCTGAGTGTTTGTTTGGTCTTTACTACACATCAAATCAAATCTTGTGAAGAGATATACACTATATTGATTGGGATTACCCCAGTCACTATTTTTTGAGACTACAAAATGCCCAAAAGGCCTCTAAAACTGAGTTTTTAGTTTAGATACCATGACTTTTTAACATTCTATGTGATTCCAGCTTCATTTAAGAGTGTATTAATATACTTGTTGGGTAATCTATGATTTTATTCAATGACTTTACATTCGTTTTGATTTTATGGTATTGCAATTTTTGTGGTTTTCCCTCTTATGGTGATTTATTATCTATTATATATATATACATATACATATATATATATATACATTTATGTATATTTATATTTATTTATACATTTTTAAATTTATATATTTTTATATATTATTTATTTGTGTTTATATATAGTTATATTAATATACAATTACATATATGTATGTGTGTGTGTGTATATATATATTTATGTAATATAAATGTGTGTTTATATATATTTATGTAATAAAAATTATTTTTTTTATATATTTATGTAAAAAAATTAATATGTATATATCTTTATAGATATTTATATCTATTTATGTACATTTATATACATTAATTTATATTTATATATATGATATTGATATAGATTTATTTATTTATTTACTTATTTATTTATTTATTTATTTATTTATTTATTTATTTATTTATTTATTTATTTATACTCTGTTGGTCGATGCGTGTGTGTGTGTCCATGTTTGCATTTATATACAATTATGTAAATTTATTTATATTTATATATATTTGTATGATATATATAACTATATTTAAATAAATTCATATGTAATTGTATTTATATATTTACTATTTGTTATGTATTTTTTCTTATTTCTTATTTCTTATTTCATATTTCTTATATATTTTAATTTATTATTTTTTATTATTTATTGATTTATTTATAATTTATTTATTACTTGTTATTATATATTTATTTATTATTTAATTAATTAATTAATATTTATTATTTATTATAAAATTATTATTTATTATTTATTATTTATTATTTACTTATTTTTATTTATTTATTTATAATTTATTGTTTATTATTTATTATTTATTAATCATTTTTTTTATTTAGTATTTGTTTATTATTTATTAATTATTTATTATTTATTTCATATTCATTTGTTATGTATTATTATTATTCACTAATATTATTATTTATATATACATATTTATATTTATTTATCTATATATATAAGTATATTAAATTCCTTTTACTCACCATAGAAGAGTTTGCTAAAGTGGTAGATTCTTTGGAGAATAACCAAGAGGTAAGAAGTTCAAATCTCACTCAACACATATATATGCTGAATTTTTTCATGCCATGCATGAGATAGGCATAAAATGAATCATAAATAAATCATAAATCATAAATATATTATAAATTATCAATAAATTGTAAATAAGTAGTGAATAAATATTAAATAATAAATAATAAATAAATAAACCACCGCTAAATATTATTTTTCTTATAGTGAGAGGGGGTCATTTTTGATATTCCTATTTGTTTTAAAAACCAAGATTGGGGATTTTGCATCCACTAATTAGAAAATAAAAGGTGTCGATGATGCTTATTCTTACTTCGCATTTTAGGCAGCATGTATGAGGTCAATGCCACTACCAAAACTAGGGAGATTCCCACCACTCTCTCTGAGATTGGGGCCCTCATTACAAAGGGGATGCATGATTTTAGACAACCTGAGGACCCCATTAGTTAGGTAGGATATATGGGGTAGAACCACTACCAATGGAATGCATGATTGAAAGGGTACACACAGGTGTGACATATGCCCCAACCATGTAAATTTGGTGATTGCAGGGGAAGTATGAATGATAGAATTCCCAAATGGTATACTTGGGTAAAAGAGGATGAAAATTCAAGGAAGAAGTGGCCTTGGGTGATAGGTCTCTTACGTGGGAAACCATGGGTGACGGGTCACTTCGGAGGGAAGCCATGGGTGGCTAATCACTTAGGTTATCAGACCTTGGTGGTTAGTCACCCATATTGGAAGTCTTGGCCGATTAGTCTCTTATGTGGGCAGCCCAAGGTGGATGGTCTCTTAGATGGGAAAATTTGGGAAATGGGTCACTTAGGTGGGAAAATCTGATCAGTGGTTCTCTTAGGTGGGAAACCCTGGGTGGCTAGTTGCTATGTTGGTAGCCCAAGGACATGGCTTTCTTAGGTGGGTAGCCCTAGGTGGTTGGTTACTTAGGTGGCAAGCCCCGGGTTGTCGGTCACCCATATGGGTATCCCTAGGTGATGGGTTGCTTAGGTAGTTAACCCTAGGAAGTTATTCTCCTAGATGGGAGCCCCAAGCGGTTGGTCACCCAGGTGATGAGCATCATGTGGTTCATCGCTGATGATCCTTGGGTGGTTATTCTCCAAGGTTAGGGATTCCTATCACTCCTACTTAAATTGGTTTTCCTAAGTACTAGAGTTTCATAGGCTACCTAAAGGAAGTGTGGAAGGCCTTGGTGAGGCATCCCTGAGAATATTTATCTCACTTCTTGAAGAGGAGAATTTATATATTATGCAATAAAAAAGAGGGTCTATTTATGAGAAAAAATAGGGGGTTTGGCGGAGTAAGCCTAGGAAATTAAGGAGGTGTGTATGGGTAATATGGGAGAGGTGGGTTGGGTGATTCATGGAGACCTGAGTGAGCCATGTTGGGTGACCAAAGGAGACATGGGTGTGGTAGTCCTAGTGACCATAGGGGACCCTAGTTGATTCAATGAGACTTAACTTTGGGTTTTCTTTGTCTCTTCTTTCATTCCCCTTCATCTTTAAAAGTGAGTGCCAAAAAATACCCCCCCCCCCCTTAGAATGGAATTTGAGTGGAATAAAGAGGATCAGATTCTAAAGTCATCCCCATATGTAATTTTATTTATAAAAAGGTATCTGCAACATGTTCACTGAGATTCTTAGGGTGAGCTGCACTAGTCAGTCTGAGTGGGTTGCACTGGCCATATCAGTTGGGCCATGTTGGTGGGGCTGAATGAGGTGATTGACTTTCTTATAAATATTGATGGTCCCCCATCACTTGAGTTCATTATCTTCTTCTTCTTTCTTCCATGTATCTATTTTTTTGTTCTAATTTGACCACATATAATACCCCAATATATTTTTAAAATAACACTATGTTCGATAGCGTATACGACATGCAACACCAAGATTAAATAAACCATGAAATGTTATTATTTAAATGTGTCCATTATAACATAGTTGTTGAATTGGTGGATATGAATTTGAGTAACCGAATTATAAAATATAAATATATATATAATTTCCATGATCAATACAAATTTATTTATTAATTCTTAGGAAATGAGAACTCAATTTTCAGTAAAGTCATTTTATGCTTCAAAAATACGTTTTCTTTAAAAATGATTTTTATTGATTTTTTGTGATAAAATATTATAATTAAATACTACCACATTTAGAAATTTTATTTTATAAAAAATATATCATTTTTTTAAATAATAAAATCAAAAATAGCTTATGGTGAATTTTGGGATTATCTGAAAAAATTGATTTTCTAGTGAATAGTGAAAAATAACAATTTTTGTAAAACTGTCATTTCTTTTCATTTAAAAGTACAATTATTATTTGAATTTTATCAAAAAGTAACATAATTATTATTTAATGAAATAAATTCTAGTTAATTTTATTTTAATAACCGTTATACCTAATTTTTGTATAAGTATGTTTTCAGACTTGAAAACGCATTTTTTAAAAAATTGTTTTTTACTGCGTCTTATGAATTTATATTAAAATTGATTTCTTACACCTCTAATAATTGAAAAATGAAATTTATTTTTTATGTTTATAATAATGAGTTTCAAATTTGGTAAATATATTTCTTTTATTTTTAGTTATTAAGAATAATAATCATAGTAAATATTTATCACCTCGGTAAGGGTAAATCAGGTAATTAAGGTGAAAAATAATATTATAAGGACTAAAAATAACACTAAAAATTTCATTTAATCAATTTTATCAGTGGGGTTATACCATCCTCATCCAATATTAAATATTATGGCAATTTTGTGCCATTTGTATTTGAAAATTACTTATATATTATTTTAAGTAAAGACAAATTCAAAATGTCACTCTCTTGCTTTTAAATTTATGTTATATGTTCACATAGGGATAAAAATAATTTTTTAATTAATATTAAAGTTTATTTAGAGAATAATTAAATTATTTTTATGGATTAATTTTTTTTTAATTTTTATTGATGAAATAATTACTTTAAATGTGTAGACGGCCCTGTCATAGAGTTTGTGAAAATAGTAGAAAGATCATGTAAATAATTTTAAAAACTATAAAACTAATATTTTTTGGGTTATTCATAATCCAAAAAAAATATAGATTTATATAACATGTTAGGTATTTTTTAAAATTTTATATTTTAATTTCATTGTTATCTTGATGACTTTAAAGTAAAATTAAATGAATACTTCCAAAAATGATAGTAATGATATTTTATAATAAACAATATTTTGTTAAATTATTTGATATTCATAAAAAAAATCATACAATTGGATATTATATGGTTTATAATATCAATCATGGTCTATTTATAGATCAATTTTCCTTTTATAGTGACTTTCTTGACCCCAAAATCATAAAACATTTTTATATTATGGTAATCACCAAAATGGTTAATGAGATGTTAAAACAAAGAGATAAGGGTGAAAACATTACCTAAACTAGTCAAAACATTATTGTGTAAGATAATTTAGAATAATAATAATCATATATTCTAAATATATGTATATATATATATGGTTCCAATTTTACATGAAAATTAATTTATATTAATTTTATACTTTAAGTTGTTCCAAGAGTGCCTCCCCCTCACTAATAAAATGGAACCTCCTATCCTCTCTTCCTTGCGCATTTTGAGAATTATAGACCATAAAATCCATGAAAAAATCACTTATTAACATCCCTAAACATGTTTTATAGGTATTAGTTTGGGAATAATACCAACCTTCTAAAAATTAAGTTGTAAAGAATAGGAGGTTGTCTGAATAAGAGGTATATATTTTAACCAAATATTTTAGTTTTATTTCTTCTTCTACCCCATTAATATATTATTAAACCATGTTGAAATAATAAAATAATTATATTTCATATATTTATATTTTATTATGTTAATTTTAAAATATATATCCATCTTCTCTTTCATCAAATGGGAAATAAAACCATCGTTTGTGTGTACGACGGACTACCACCTTGCGAACCGATGTAATTCATTTTCCATCACCACCTATAAAGGTTGGTTACAATGATGTTTTTAATATATATATATATATAAATATTAATGAAATAATTATAATTATATAAATATAATATATCATATATTTTCTTACTTTTCCACCTATTAAAAAATGACAACGTCATTTGCGTGTACGTGTGGATTATAACATCCACGATGTGATGTGATTAGTTTTTCATCACCTCATCAAATAAATAGAATATATAAATTATTTCAAGTGGTAATATTATATTAATAATATAATCATCATTATTTAAATATATAATAATAATTAACTCCTTTATTTTATGTTTTTTAAAAAATGGAAACGTTGCTCACGCGTACATACGGTATATCATCTCCATGATTGTAACGTAAATAATTTTTCATAACCATATTTCATGGTTGGTTTTAAAATAGTAATTAATGTATAAAATTTAAAATTATTTCATAATTATCATTCTATAGATGATGGAATAATAAACCCTTTAACCACAATCAACATACCAAATTCATTTTGAAGTTATAAACCAAACATCCTCAAAACATTTAATGTAGACTTAAGTGATTGAGTAATTAAATTTCTTATTAAAATAAAATAAATAAATGTTTTAATGAATAGGTATTAATACTATAAAATTTTTATAAGAAATAAAATAATTTATATAAGTTTATTATTCATATTTTAAGGGACATACCGAGAAATTCTAGAATCAAGGTAAGAGTTTTCATCTCAATTTATCTTCATTGAGAGATATTTTAATTTTATGAACCTAATTTATTTTATATGGTTTATATAATGACCCTTTAACATATTATATAATTTATACTTAATTATTAATGTTATTTTATGTTTTAATCCAATTTATTTCATCCAAGGTTTTTTCACTTGAAAGTTACCAAGTGGTAAGGTGTTTCTTAACTCAATTTATTTTTATTGGCTCATAAGTATTATTCATTGAATTTGTTCTTCCATGATTATCTGTGAATTTATCTATAAATTTTTTTTATGATATATTTTCAATTTTTTATGTGGATTTTCATATGAAAACATAATTGATTCATGGATTAATTATCACTTCAAAATTTGTGATCTTTGGAAGGGTTTTATTTATCTCAATCTCATTTTCTTTAGACATGTTTCATATTGTGCATTGTGATTTCTTTGAATGGTGTAATTAATTCCCAATTAATTAATTTTAAAATATTGATTCATTTAATTCATGTTATTTATATGTCCATATCATATTATTTATTCCAATAAATTTTTATTTCAAAAAAACCAAAGCGGTAAAGAATTTATGTTACAATATCATTTATTTTTAGAATTTTTTATATTATAGGTTCATTTAGGGGAAATCATGTGATATTATTTTCTTGAGACATATA
Organism: Viscum album; assembly: GCA_963277665.1. Lineage (NCBI taxonomy): Eukaryota > Viridiplantae > Streptophyta > Magnoliopsida > Santalales > Viscaceae > Viscum > Viscum album. Next base: position 140,697,612 of record OY728131.1, read on the forward strand.
TATTTTCTTCTAATTTGGTTATGAATGTGGTTTAAATGTTTAGTTTCCATTTCCTTCCTTATTTATTAATGAAACATCAGGAAAGTTATTTTTAAGTCATACCGATCTTGTATCTTCTTTTAGAACAGGAATATTTATTTTCTAAATCTATGTATTCTAAAATGATTTCAAGAAAGTACGTTTATAGACATAAATTAATTATTAAAGTTATTTTACATGATCACTAACCTTGTTTAAAAAGGTTTTAAAATGTAATTTCTTAAATTTTTCAGCATGGGTCACTTTTGAGTCTCTTTGAAAAAGTTTGAAAAAAATGTTTATTTTTAACATTTACATCATGAAAATATATTCCAACCATCATAATAATTATTTTATTTTAAGATAAAGGTATTGTGGTAACAAATATATGCATATGGGTTAGGGATTTAAAAAATCATCATCGTTCAATGTAACTACATCGTCTCCAGCGATGCATAGCTTGTTACAAAAGATGAGGATACCACATGAAAGATTTAAGAAAATAAATAAATAAATAAATTACCTTAATGGATTTAAAGGCGTGTTCAAAAATCATTCTATGTTAATGACTATTTCTCAATGTAACTGAATCTAGATACTTATAGATCATCTACGCATGCTTTAAAAGTTTGTGGGGATGTCGATTGTAAAATTCTCTGAGTACTAGAACAGATATTTGATGAAGCCTTTGATGTCCCGGTGATCACTACAATGATGATCCATCAATCAGTTCAGAAAAAAAAACATATCAGTTACTCAGATCATTAGATTATTTCTCTAGAAAGTGGGAGATATGTGAGAGATATTCTCAAAATTGTTTTATGAATAATACCCTATATGAGAGCCTCCTCCCACTCATATAGTGATGTTCAAAATACCTGAAAATGGATCCCCGTCCCTTTATTATATATTTCTTAATAAATAATCCATAAAAAATGTGTTATGACCAATTAATTGGTTCATAAACCTCATTTATATTTGTATAAATTAGTTGTAATATAATAAAATAAATTACATGATAAAAGTGAGCCATTAACTTGACTCGTTCATTCCTATAAATGTTAAATGAAAATTGAATATTAAAACAATATTTTTTCATTAAATACATTCCCATATATTCACTTAAAAACTTGTGAATACTTTTAAAAAATAAATTCAATACCAGTTATTCTGAACTAAAATAATATGAATATATTTATTTCATTATGATCATATATTCTTGAATATCCCCATACCCCATTGGTGGGTCCCACTATGTCCTAAAATCTTATTCATAAGAATGGGGGGAATTTTGAATATGTTAATTGTGTGACCCTTTATTCTACTATCTTGATATAAGTGAATATTATTTGCAGAATAAGAGTGAAGTTTAGAAACCCATAAAGGCCCCTAAGGAGATAAGGAAAAGTCATACCAATGACAACCATTACTATAAACACGCATTGTGTAATATAATCTCTTCATATCATGATATCTCATAAAGCATGATACACACTTTGTGTCATCATCCTTTCTTGTTTTATTTATTTTGAAAAGGGAATTACCATGTGTGGACTTTTTGAACCCTCCACACATGGTAACCCCCCTACCCCACGAAGAGGTCACTGCCCTGAGGTAGAGCCCCAGTCAGGGAAGGAGTTGTTTCCAGTCGAGATGGCAGAGCGTCCCAGAGGGTGACTGCCCGATCGGTGATGGTTCGTCAAAGTAATCCATCAGTACATTGGTTCGCACCTCATTTTTTCTTCCCAGTTGAGACCGAGTGACCCAGCAAGACGGCTGGATCTTAGGGGAGAATCTCATCCCAAAAGTTGACTCCCATGATTTGAACCATGAACCTCCCAAAGAACAGCATTGTTTTACCACTCTCCTTCACCACCATTCCACCACTGAAGTGGAATCCTTTCTTTCTTTATTGTTTATTGACCTAACTGGATAGACTTACCTTCTTCTACCATAGACATGGATTTAGTGAAGGTACTATCATCTTGATAACTAGGCCTGATATATCACTTCCTTTTAGAGGAAAAATGTTCTATCTTGATTATTAAATCAATATCATACCACCAATGATGCACCCACTACTATCTACCTCATTACGACATCGATTACATAGTTTCATATTTCATCAAAATACATAATAATATATTATACATTGATAATAATCTCATGTAAGGAGATCATTGCATGTATTCACATATAGAAAATACTGATGAAACCTGAAACATGTGGTGTTCTTATTGGAAGTTCAGTCCTCATGATATCTTCTACTCAAGATCTCTAAGTGTGAAATTAATGAGAATAATTTCCAATGCTTATGATCCCCTAACACCTGATAGTTAGACACCATCTATGTCTAGTTAGTTTGATTTATCAGTACCATAAGACATATTTTTTATATTAATTTCATAGTATCTCGAGGTTCCCATTAGAGCCTAAGAATAGTTATAACATTTTGATATGATAAGTAATCTAAGGAAATTTCCATGTAAATAGTGGATGAAGAAATTTTAACACTATTATGTTAAGTGAATATCATTCATAACTCACTATATACATGATATGGTAATCAGAAATTACTATTTAATTTTGGTCTAGGGAACCCACTTTTACAACACTCCCAATTTCACTAGATCCAACTTTACAACTGTGTTTATTATAACTCACATGATAAGATCATACTTCTATTGATTTGTGGATTCAGTCATTGGGCATTCCATGAATCCATTGCATGGCTATTCTAGTACCTGTGACTTCACCTCGTTTAGTAATATTTCTCAAGAGATGATATCCCTAAGTGTATTCATTTTTTCCACGGTAAAAACTTAAAAATATGGATAGTACCAGTAATAGGATTATAATAATTTATATTATGATAAAACATTAATTACCCGGTGTGATTCCAAGAATTGGAACAAATCATTGTGTAATTTACACTACTTCTTCAGTTGTATCAGAAGCTACAACATACTTAGTATTTTTGGATATGGATACCATTGGATTTTATGATCTTCTATTGTTCATTACCTTATTCTAAATATGATATTAGATCATTTTTCTTGAAAGTAAGATTATTTTGTGTCCCTATATAACTAGTTTCCTTTCCTATCTAAGTACAAGGAACATATATCTTCTACTTTCTCAAGTGAAATTCGATAGTTCTAACTGCTTTCCATGCAATTATCTTGGATATAACTGATATTTTCCTACATAAATTATATGATGGAAATATCATATCTTATACATAGCATGGAATTTATGATTTATCTATCATAGAAGTGTAAGGAATTATGCTTACCACATTAATCTTCTCATATGAATCTTATATGTCTTCTTGGAGAGATTTATGTTATGTGGTAGTGCTAAAAATTATATCTTGAATTATTCCAAATTTTATTTATTCAATATATTGTTAATATACATACTTTTTAATAGGTATAAGAAACCCATTAGATCTAACTCGGTATATCATGTTCCTTGAAACTTAGGTTTCTACTTTAAGTCAATCTTTGGAGAGTTTCTTTTATTTTGTACTAATCTAACAATAAGACCAATAGTTATTTTATATATGTCATCAAACATATTTTCCTTGTAAAATTGTTGAGTTCCCACTAACCACTTATAAACTCAAGGAAAAAATTCAATACAAATGAATATTCATTTATCTTGTTGCTTAATTTAATCCAAAATTGGATTTTAGTCACTTTCACCCATTATTGGATTTCTATAGTGTCACCAAATCTTTCTGATTTTATCGTATTAACACTTTACAAGCAGGGTGTTATTGAAATCAAATTCCCAATATAATGATCATAGAAAGTGTCAATTACAAGTAAAATTATAATGGATTTAGTCATAACAACTTGGTAAAACTAATGGAGCCTTATTGGTACCACTATTGTACCACCAATGTAATTTTTCTAATTAATACCACTGTAGTACCAATATTTTAAATAGTTAAAATACTAATCACCTATACTTTGATACATGGAATCCATTATTAAATCTCAATAAACTTTTCAATCATAGAATATTATCATTTATGCTTTCTTGTAGGACCAATATTCTTATCAAATAATATATCACCCACTGTAGTGAATATAAAATCATTACTATGGATTTATCCTTCCTACATAGCATGTTCCTCTGGAGAATTCTTGTTCTACAAGATCTTATGGAATTTATTCCTATCCCGACCACTTGTGCATCTTTGGAATTTAATAAATCCAATTCAATATTATTTACACTATCTCAAATAGAGATGTGAACCCCTTTATAGAAATATACCCTAACACTTAACTATAAATTTTATATCATATGGATTTATGTAATATCCAATATGAACTTTTGGTTATTAACAGAGATTAACTTTGGGTTTTTCTCGATGAAAATCTGTTTACATACTTTATAAGAATTTGGTATTTAAACACATGTTATTAGGACATGATATATTTATATCACACTATAACTCATATGATATTTTTTTATAGTAGTTGGCATATTGTTATGAGATAACTCCTCTATTTGTGAAACATGTCTTGAAAAATAATAGAAGTTTCATCAATGGATATTAGTTTCAACATTAATGGTCCTTTTACTCTTATCATGACTCTAATGTGTATAAGGAAATGTGAATTTAGGAATTACTCCACACAAAATTTTAATTATCATTTTTTTCATATAATACTCATAATTTATTCCCTTACTAACACCATAACATTGATGTGTATACGTAAATGTGAGTTAAGGACTGAATGCACTCTATATTTCGTAATCAATGAATGCTTGTTCAAGACATTCTTCGACACATGGGCTTGAAGTAACTCATATATTATAACCATTCATATATCGCACTTCCTCTTTTCATTCCTTAAAAACACTTAAAGTAATATTATGAAGTATATTTACCACTAGATTAACCTTGTAATAGTTTATGTTATCTAGCTAAACACATTCTGGAATATATTTGGATTAAATTTATTTCTTAAGGTTTCTTTATTAAATACTAAATAAGTAAATGTGTTGATGATACCTAAGGTATTTAGATATAAAGGGTCTTAAACCATAATAGTTATTTCCTTAACAATCACTTAGTTTTACTAGAAAAATAATTATCTTACCATAACTAGGTATAATTAAGTCTTACATTTTTATATTTATCAAGTATTTTCAATGATTCAAGTATTAAGAAACTATTAATTGGGTATTAGACACCAAAATAAACATTAATTCAAAAAAGGGAATAATTTATCCTTATTCCCAAAGGATATGTGAGTTAATTGTTTTGGGTAATAAATAAAAAAAATTCAACTATAATCACTAAACATGGAAATTAGAAGTTGTGTACTTATAACCACTGAATTAGAAATTACCCTTTCTCGACAATGTTGGATAATTCACCTCACTTATTATAACAATTATTTTCTTACATGGTTATTATATTTAAATAAAAATATGTGATAGATATATTGTATTTAATACCCAATAAGTATGAAAAAAACATCATATATATTGATGAATATACTCTAAGTTGAATTCACTGCTTGCTTCTACTTCAATTCATTTTATTTAGTCTTCCATGGGCTTATCTTGTGACATGTGAAGAAAATAACCACTTGTATATTGACCATCCTATTATATTTTAAGGAATTTATTATGGTGCCTTTGGCGTCACACTTTCTATTGTCCTTTTTACCCAGTCTTTCAACATTTTCACCATCAGAACTAAATATTGATCTTTCTTTAAGTTATTATCTTATTATAGAACCATACCCAAAAGGTCATGAAGTGTTATTCTCCCTAATATTTATTTTTAATATTAAATAAAACTAGAGTAAATGGGTGATAAATATTTAATAAATGGATGTATTGAAATAACATGATCCATCTTTCAATTTACATGTATTTAGTGTAATCATCACCTAATTCATATCTCGCTTCACTTTCTCCTCATAAAATTCTCGAAGATGAGACAACATGTGACATCATACATTCATATTTTTTTCCATAACTCATTGGATGGTGATGATAGAATTATGATTTAAACATAAAATGTGATATCTATATTTCTCATACAATTATTTTTCTCACCCTCTCTTTCTGAGGTGGATTAACAAGTAGTAGGGAATATAACACATAGAATTTACTATATCATAGTACTTTGCAAAAGTGGATATACTGCTCTTGAAAATAACATTGATGAGGACATGTTATTTTTCCAATAGTAATAATAGTGTATCTGTGATATTACTTTCCATTTTATACAAAAAAATAAACACTATAAAATTATTACTTTTATCTTGATTACTAATTATAAATCACTGATTAAATCATTAAATGCATCCCATTATTTTATTAAACCCTAGTATCCCTTGCTACTAGATTTGGAATACTTAATTTCTAGAGTATTTTAATAGAAAGGATCCCAAAAACCTCTCTTTATAGTCCAATCGATGGATACACCACTACTTGGAGAGTTTCATAGTAGGTTTTTGACAATCCAATCACATTAACTTACGGCTCCTTGAATTTTTGAGTTAAGTCCCATCTTCTAGAAATTATAAACATTATTAACTAAATTTTATTCCTTTGAAGATGAAACAAGCTAGATATGGATTATTCTTTACTTCCATATTTATTTTAGTCACCCCATTGCTTTTATAACAACTCTCTAGTAGTAGGATACATCCTTAACTAGGACTGATAAGCACCCTGTACACCTAGTTTTTTTCAAATTCAAGTAACTAAAGTCATTGAGACTTAATATTTATTTTAGGATTTTTATTATTTCTAAACAAATGAATTAATTTTCAAACAAATATTCATGTACTATGTGATATCACTCACAACTTGACTATGTTGTAAATAGAAAAACCTTCATCACATCTTAATTTTATTTAATCTATTCATTATGTGTTTATTATTTTATGTGTTTATGTAAAATTTCATATTCACAAAAATAATAAATGATGCATAAACTAAATAAACAAGGTGAATGATCCTAATCATTTGGTATTGTTTGATTCATTTACTCTTAATTAATCAATCAAGACCATAGGGGTATAATACCTGAGTCGTTTCTTACTCGTATCATAGCTCACACCCCGGTCCAATGTATCATTATCTCATCAGGAATATCGTCTTATCTCAACATGATCCACATATTAATTCTTCTTCATCATAATACATAAATACTTTCACACGGTAAAGGGAGACTTGAGAATTCATAATACACATAGAATATTGCACACATGAAAATGTAGGCCCTTATATATATAATGAGTAAAACATACGATACATAGACCATCTATTTAATTAATTAATTACTATAAAAAACCACATGCAATAATTAATTAATTAATTAATAAACAAGACATACATTGGCTAGTCACCACTGAAGATCAGTCAACACCCAAAATAAATGCATAATAAAATTAAATATTTGATAAATATATTTCAAGAATATTAAGTGAATTTAAAAAAATTCTTTTAATTTTAATTTAATTAATATTTTTCGTTTTGTCCCAAATAAATTTATTTTTATTCAAAAAAATAAATTAAATTTTAAAATTATAATTTTTTTTATCAAACCTCAGATATACCATAAAATACCTAAAATGGGTTTCATACCTATATTGGACATGTAATGGGCATGACGGGTTGGTAAACACACGACATGGACTTAACTGTGTTGGGTATAACCGTCTTGTCCATGGGACATCCAATTGGAGGTGCCCCACTTGTGCTATGTAAAAATAAGGGAGGTTTCTAGGGGGTTATTGGAGATAGGGTATTGAGGTTGAAGTTCAATAGTAGACCATGTGTGGTAGTATGGTAGGCCTACAAGGGGACAATGAAGAGGTGGGAAGTTCCAGAGGTAAAGGTTGATGGTAGCGCGACACTACAACTGGCCGACAGGGAGGGGCAGCTGTGGTGGAGGCCAATTGAGGAGGTACAAGAAGATCTAGATCTGGTCGAAGAGGAGGCGACTCGGTGGGATGCAATTGGGATTTTAGCTGGAGATATCGACTGCACAGGAGGCCATGGTGGATGATACCTCTCCACTGGGGAGGCCAGTGTGTGTGGGGGAAAGGCTGATAGAAAAGGGTGTTGGCTTGTAGTGATACAAAATGGGCCCATGGGCTTTGCGGGTTTGGGATAGATGTTGGGTGGTTCAGGCCAAAAAAACATTGATCTTTTAGAGTGTGGGCCATTGCAAGTTGATCCTACGCGGGTGTGGGCCAACACAGGTTGAGCCCGCGCGGGTGTGGACTTACCCGCTGACCTAATTAAAAAATATTTTTTTTATAATATATGATTCTTTAATATTTTAGTTTTTTTAATAAAAAAATTATGATTAAACCATGACATAGGATTTATAACCATAATTATAATACTAATTCACCATTCATTCACATGTGAATTTTAAATAGGATTATATTTATTTTTTTAATATGATATTATAATATTTATATTGTAATTATTCACCATATTCACAAGATGTGTCATCCCACCTCTCTAAAAAAGGAACTCATCACCCTTGAAAATGGTTTCAATTATAAATGAGTTATTATAATCATAATATTTGTATGTCAATTTAATTTTTTTATTATTTAATTTTTTTATTAAGAATATATGAAAGGACCTTAGGGGAACCCAAATAGCCTACATTGAAACCGATTTTTTTTTAGAAATTCTTCATTCATTATAGCTATTCGCATCACCACATGACCAAAATTATCATTATTCATGTCTCACCGAACACTCACCAACATTTCATAGCAAAAGTTCACCACCACATCATCATCGTCGCATGCCACCATTAACCCATATAAAAATGTTTTATCACATCCCTTACAATCTAGGTATTATCAATCCATACTTCTCCCAAAAAAAACCATTAAATATGAGAAAAAAATAAAATATTTAAATGATTATAAATAATATATATATTTTTAAATGTGGGAATCCCATAGGAAACCCATGGGCTTATACGGGGAGGGGAAGGGTTGAATTTTTTTATGCATACTATATGCAGGATTTTGCGGACAAACCCATGTGAGCTCAAACTCGCATGGGATTGGCCCACCCTACCTCAACTCGCCCCACCTCAGCCCACCTTATTCACATTAATATTGGATTGGGAGGTGTGTGGTGGAGACAAGAAGAGGTAGGAGGCCAAAAATTTCATCAGGGTTTGGTTGGAGAAGAAATACACTAGGGTTTTTTTTACTTTCCAGTGGTTGGGTTCCGCCCCCTACCCCACCCTATTTGTTTTTTTTAATTTGTGTGTTAGTAGCCCCCCCCCCCCCCCCCCGACACACACACTTTATTTTATTATATATATATATATTCTCTTTTTCCAAAATTTTGTACAGTAGAATTAGAACTAAAATAGAAATTATTATATTTCTGATTTCAATAATTTTGTAGAACGTTTGATGGTTCAAAAAAACAATTTTTGGATATAGGTAACCGGTTGGAAATCTAGAGTTCATTGGAAAAACATTTCCATATATGGATTCGGGTAAATTATAACATATATATAATATATGTATATATATTATTTTATTTATACCCACAAGAACACCAATTTCAATCTGATTTCAAATCTTTAGATGGCCACAAATTAACCATATTAGGTCAGATTGAATCATTGTATCTAGAGATGGCACCATATCATTGACTTCAATATAAATTTAATGCAAATTTAATTTTCATGGCTTAAAAACTACACATGGAAACTCTGATTCCAATTGAAGCTATCGGGGTGCACATAGGAATCATTTGGGACAAAGATTTAAAAAAATCATCATCAATCAACATAATTATGTCATCTCTAGCATTGCGCAACTAGGTATAGAATCTGATAATCATGCATGAAATATTTAAGCACAAAACTAAATTTAAAATTATCTCAATGGATTTGAAGGTGTGTTCGAAAACCAATCATCATCACTGAACATTTCCCAACGGAACCAGAGATAGATCCCTCGAGATCATCCACATGCACTTTAAAAGTCTATGGGAACATTGATCATAAAATTTCAGGTGCTAGCATGCAAATTAGATGAAGCCTTTGATGTCCCAAATATCACCACGATGATGATCCTTTGATCCATGAATAAAAACTTTTATTGGTTTCTCAAATCATCATCTTATCTCTCTAGAAAGTGGGAGAGACAAGAGAGAGGCACTCATAATCATGTTTTTAATAGTATACTATTTGAGAGCCTCCTCCCACTTATATATTAAGGTTAAAAATACATATAAATAGCTCCCCATCCCCAAAATATAATATTCCTTTATAATTTTACAAGGTTATTTTCAAAGGAAATAATTTCCACAATTATTTGCGAATATTTATCTTTTAAAAGTGATTTTCAAAGTAGATATAATATTTTCCTCAAGAATGTTTTTAATTATAGTTTATTGGTATTTTTATTCAACAATGACATCAATCCTTGACGTTACCTATGCTCTACTTGGGGTATGTTATAATTATATCGTCCTTATCCTTTCTCTAGACATATTATAATTGTTTCAAAGAGATTATCATATAACCCATTTCTTTTCATGTGTTAACCAATCTATAAAGGATTTTGGTTGTTTTTAAAGGTGTTATGTTGAAAATATTAAGATTCTAAATGTTTTATTATTGATATAGTACTTTTAAATTACTAATAATGATGGGTGAGCCTGATATAGCTCATGATAATGGATGTGTCCGATATAGCTTTCCAATGCATTGGGTAAAGGGATAGAGTTACTCGATTATAGATTTCCCCTAATATATTATTATAATTTTCTAGGATGGTTATTCCATTGTTAAGAGTTATTTTAAGAAAGATATAAAATTAATTTTCCAAGTTACCAGTATGTTTTCTTTATGAATTCATCAAGTTATAATTTATCCTTTTCTCAAGTATTTTTGTCACATGGCTCGTGATTTTTGACTTATAATGCTCTTATCTTATGATTAAATATTTATTACATGTCTCAGGAATTGTGATATAGGTTTTTAGGGGTATGAAATCTATTATTTTTTGCTCATTAACTTTGATTATGTTATCTTAATCTTATTCTCATATTATGCTCACTGATGACATTCAATTGTTAATTCTTAGGCTTACTCATACTAATAATTTGAGCTCACTATTTTTATGATTTTCATTTCCTTGGGTAATGAAGAAAGGTTTTATGCATATTATGACTAAGAAGGTTACTATATGTAAATAAATTAGTAAGATATGATGTATAGTTTTATAAACCAATTGTTTATTTATCCATGTTTCTATGTAAGATTTTGTTAAATTCTCTAAAACTCTAAACCTAACGGGTCTATGGGGATGTAAGTGATATAATATTTCTATTTGGTATTGTATGGTTTATAAGGATAAAATTAGGTTATTTTTGTCATTATCAAATCCAAAAATGTTATGTATATGTTTTTAGCATCGAATCTAAGAGTGCGGGTATAGGGTTTTTATAGTTGGTATCAGATTGGGGTTTAGAGATCTTTGGAGATTAGGACTTTTTTCATGGCAGGTTAACTTAAGAGTTATAGATACTATCATAGGTTTAAAAATTTAAGGCTGATCATAATTTATAAGAAATAAACACCTCTTTTGAGGTTTTAAGTGATGTGATCTTAAAGTGATTAGTGATATTTTTGGATATGTTTTATTAAGTTAAGGTACAAGTAACCCTTAGGTGTATCATGTAGTTTAACATGAAGGATTATTTTTTCAGAATACTATTATATTTTTTGGGATTTAAGCTAAAATGTATGAGAAAAAATTTGAGTTAAAACCTTCTTTATTGTTAATGTTATTGAAGTTATTTAGGATATAGGGTTATTTATTTATGGAATGATCTATGTTAAACATTTGGTGTTATTGTATAATTTTTTAGATTAATGTATTATTACTTAATATGAATTTTTATTCACTTTGGGTATTATTTTATAATGTAATAACCATTTTGGTTTTAGTAAAGAAAGAAATAATAGACTTTCAACCTTTTATATACCTCATGGTCAATCAGAAATTGATTATTTCACTTCATCCATTAAATATTAATTCTCATCATTTGGAGTAAAATATGAGATAAAGGTGGATTCTTTTTTAAACGTGCAACTGACGGATGAAAATTTGTTTATGGATTCAAATAAAATCAAGTAATTATATTTCCTAATGTTCTTTTATATATGGAAATGGAAATACTGAAATCTAGGAAAACATTCTTAAAACAAACATGTTATTATATTACATTCATTTCTAATGAATTTAAGGTTTTTTCACACCTCATTAATTTATGGTATTTTTGTCATTGACTTTATCATGATCATTCACTTTATTGTGATCAATGTTCTATGTCACACTCCATAATTATTTAGAAAATAATTTTTTCCTCCATATCCATATTTATACTTCCCACTAATGTTATCCTATTTGAAAACATGGTTATTTGTTATTATAAATTACTTCCATATATCTACTTCCCTATTTTCAAGAGGAATTCATATTACCCCTTTTTACAATGTGTTTTTTCAAAAAATGTATTTTCAAATTTTGAATCCTCGTTTACTAATCTCAAGTTTAAATATTGATGGACCAATTTATTAAAGGGGGGAGAATTTAACACCCCAATATTTTTTTAAAATAATACTATGTTCGATAGTGTATATGACATGAAACCTCAAGCTTAAACGAACCATGAAATATTATTATTTAAATATGACTATTATAACATAGTTGTTGAATTTACATATTGAATATAACAACCCATACATTACATAAATTGTTATTACTTACGAATTTAATCATACTTATTACAACATATAACAAAACCATGAAAGGATCGTATAGGTATAGTGTCTTTAGAAACTAGGAAACGTAAACAACTGGTTCATAAATCATCTACGTTGTCTCCCATTTATTTCATCATATCTAGAGTCACTTTTGGCATATTCTACTTAATACCCTTCATCCAGACCTGGGGAAAATAAAACATACAAAAGGGTGATCTCAAATTCTCAGTAAGGGGTAAACAAAGGAAATATCAATCATATCATATCCGTAAGAACATAACATTTTGAAAATCATAACCTGCAAAAGAGATCATAATATCATGACATGGGATAAATCATAGTAGTGAAAAGTAATCCCAAATAATCATAACTTAAAACATGATACTTTGTGTCATACACACATAATCATATAAAATCATTTCATATTAGTCAAGACTCATTGCCAAGACTATCATAGCAGGAAAAGTCCATTACTGAACCGAGTTCACTCCACGTTCCAGTCTTGTATCACTGAACTGGATTAACTTGTCGTTCCAGCCATGTCTATCTCATGAGATAAAAATAATTACCCAATTAATTGGAGGGATATATAGGTCCCACCCATCTCATAATTAAAACATTCTTATGTGTTCCATAAAATCATAAATCATATATCATAGCATAACCCATGTAATAGAAATGGGATTCTTAAACATCATGCCATCATAACATAATCCATATAAGATAAAAGGAAATCATAAAATTAATTCCATCATAACATAATCAAATCAATGTAAAAATAGGGATTGAAACATAACCTAATATTATCATAGATGGAAAATAATTTTGATAAAACACTTGAACTCCATTCTTGAGGAAAATATCCTTTCTACTTCAAATTTTTTTCCCTTTCTTAACATTTCATACAATTTTAAACTAAAAGAAGTTGATTAAAAATAAACATAAAAACTTTTAAAGGAATATTCATGTAAATAATGTTCTATGAAATCATAAAAAAACCATTCAAGCCATATAAGTTAAAAAACATTCTTCTCGTACTTTGGCCGAAAAAGTCAAAAAGTACCTCGTACTAAAAACAACAAAATATTTCTTTCATATATTTTACTAAAAACTCACCAATGGGTAAAATTTTATTTAAATAATAGTAGGAGGATATAAATAATATTAAATATTGAGGTAACATGGATGTGGATGATGAATATTCCCCAGTAAATTCTGAAGTATAAACAATCTCGGATAAAAATGAGATTGCGAGATTTTCCTTTACCTTAGGTCCGATATGCTTTGTACGTATCTGAACCTCCTGTATAATGATTTAAATAATTTAATTGAATTATTAAAGAATAATATTCATTGTTATGATATCATATATGATCATATTCTTATCTTCTTATTAGTAATATTTCATTGCTACTTGTTATTCGGGTGTTTATTGCTTTATGTTCTTATGCATGTTTTGTCGAATAAATTCATATTCCTCTTTTTAGGTTATAGATACCTAATTCACAGAATTTTATTAATGTAATATATATCATATTTATTCATTAAATTCATTTATATAATCATTATTAAATTAATATCATGTAGAACGAGTCGAATCACATCGTGGAGATGGTAAGCCGTACGTACGCACGAGCGATGATATTGTTCCCATGATCGTGGAATTGTATTGAAGAGTATGTATACTATTTCAGAATCAATATCACTTTACAATAATCATATATAGTTATTCTTTACACCATTATACCCATCCAAGTATAGTGGTGGTGGAAAACAGATTACACCATGGCGTGGAGACGGTATTCCGTACGTACGCACGCGCGGTGATTTCATTTTCCGTAGGATGAATAGAAGGTTAAATAGGGTTGTTTAATATTTATAATAACATATCAGTATATTATTGATACTGATGTTATTACTTAATAATGAAACAACTAAATAAGAGGAAGTATAAGAAGAAATAAATTTGAAAGAATTAGTAACGGACATTACCTCTTCTTCGACACGCCTCTTTGAAACCTCCCCTTAGGGCACTAAAATTGTCCTTTGAAGAAGACCAGGACCAATAGTATGTTTCTAAGGGAGTTTATAAGGGAAATTTTTAGGGTTTTGACGAGATTAAAGGCTCAAAATGGTGTGAGGTGGAGAGGGAGGAGGTGCCCTTTTATATGGGAGGAGAGGGGCACCTTTGGAATTATAAGAAATATTAATTTATAATAAATTCCAACCCAACTTAAAAACCTCCAAAAATGACTCAAATCCGAATATTAGATGAGATAGGGTTGAAATATCTTCACCAAATAAAATTTAGACAAGTTGGGAATTTATTTTAAACATTATCAACTTGATTTATCCTTATATAATCTATTTAATTTTATTTGTGGTAATAATATTCTAAATTTTAAATCATTATAAATAATTACTTATATGTTGTGAATTTTCCATAATTGTATACTTTATTACATTTTTGGCCATATAAATTTTAATTTATAATTTTTAAATATTTTTTTTATTTTTAAACAATTTTATAATATGTAATTTTTATAAAATAACAATAGTGTCAATTTTGACACTATTCATTTATTCGAATTTAAATAAAATATATACAGATGATATGTTCAAACTAAAAGATTTAATATATTAATAACATGTCATTTGTATCTAGAAAATTATTGGAGAACATTAAATAGTTCATATAATATTTATTTTAATACTTTTAAAATCATTTATTTGATATTTCAATCAATAAAATAATTTCAACAACACTATTGTGTCGTAATTAATGATAATTATTTAATCCCTAAAAATTATAAATAAATTAATATGATATATATAATTTTATTATATTTCTAGGGACTATTTATATCCGAAGTTGTATGATGTTTATCACTAAATTAAAATTATTACACTTATAAGATTTAAGAGAGTGACATGTTGTCACTTTCATTGGTTTTAATAATAATTTTATTATTTCATGGTCAAAAGTCCATGAAATGAATCCAATCTGACCCTTAGGTGATATTTATTTACTTTTATTCATCCAATAGGATTTTGGTAAGTGTTAGGGTAATTTTATAATCTTATTTTTACCCTTAATTACCAGATTTACCTTTAATTATAGTAAATAAAAATTACTGTAGTTACTATTCATAATATAAAAAAAATAAAAGTAACCTATTAACATAATTTGGAACCACTTAATTAAAATATGGAATCCATTTTTAAAAATTAAAAACACATAAGTTGCAGTAATTAATTTAAAATTATTCTCGTTGTTAAGAAAACGGGTTTTAAAAGTTAAAACATTATCAAAGATTGATTTGTTTTTACCTATGAATTCAATGTAAAATTAATGGTAATGACATATATTATATTAAATGTTAAAATTATATTTTATTTTTACTTTAAAACCATTAAATATTATAATTTAACCATATAAATTATTGCGATGAAAAAAGTTGTTTTTAATTAAAATATAGCGTATTTTTACTATTCATTAAAATATGAAAGTTATCAGAATAATATGAAAATTTTATCCAAAGTAAATTTGTTTATCCTGATTCCAAAGAAGAATTTTTTTTTCAAATTTAACTTATAAACATGTCAATACTAGATTTAAAGTGGGTGCGCCATCAAAAGGCGGCAAAGTTGCATTTTTTGAAAAATACTTATTTTACCCGAAATATTTATTTTGTTCTCATACCATGTTCTAGAAAATGTGTAAGATGGATAATAATATTGTAAAATTCAAATTTTAGTTAATACTAGTCATAACAGCTAGTTTATATAATATTTTAATAACATATTGTTGTTTAGTGAAACTCGATATTGCGTACAACACACGCTATCGAGGAAGGTTGCTTTTGCGTATAACGCAAGACAATGTAGTTTTGTGTGTAGTAAAAGATTCCTTTGATGTTTTGTATAAAATAAGACATAAAAAATATAATTCTCATAAAATGTCAGTGTGTTACATTCTAACCCCTTTAAAATGAATTTCGACCTCGAAATTCATCACTTGGTAACAAATAGATGAGGATACCACTCCCTCATCATATCCTCAAGCTCCCATATAGCTTCTTATAATTGGTGGTTCCTCCATAAAACCTTCACTAAGATAGTGGTCTTGTTCTGTAGAACTTTTTCGCTATGATCCAGAATCTCTATCGGTTGTTCTTCATAAGATAGATCTTGCTCCAGTGGTACAACTTCTGAGCTTAGTACATGTGAAGGATCAGGTATGTACTTTATTAGGAGAGATACATGGAACACATCGTGAACTTGAGAGAGATTTGGTGAAAGCACCAATCAGTAAGCTACCTTCCCAACATGATCCAGTATTTTGAAAGGACCGATATACCTAGGGCTCAGCTTTCCCTTCTTTCCAAATATCATTACTCTCTTCCAAGGAGATATTCCTAAGAACACTTTATCACCCACTTCAAACTCTAGGTCTTTTCTTCAGTTGTCGGAATAACTTTTTTGTTGAATCTGAGCTACTCTTATGTGTTGTTGAATAGATCAAACCTTTTCTGTCATCTCATCAACAAGATCATGTCCTAATAGGTTTCTTTCCCCAACTTCATCCCAGCAAGTTGGAGTTCGGAATTTCTTTCCATAGAGAGGTTCATAAGGATCCATCTGAATACTGGAGTGAAAGCTATTATTATAAAGAAATTCCACCAAAGGTAGGTGTTGATCCCAACCACCTTTGAAATCCATAGGGAAAGCTCTCAACATATCTTCTAGAGTTTGAATTCTCCTCTCAGACTGACTATCTGTCTGAGGATGATAAGTAGTGCTGAAACTCAACTCTGTATCTAGAGTATGCTGAAGTATTCGCCAAAACTTAGAGGTAAACCCCGAATCCCAATCAGATATAATGGAAAGTGTTACTCCATGTAATCTTACCACTTTTTTTACATATATCCTGGCAAGCTGATCCAGAGAGAAATCTTCTCTAATAGCAATGACGTGTGCCGACTTCGTAAGACGGTCAATTATGACCCAGATAGCATTATTGCCTTTGGATGTTTTAGGAAGTCCAGTGACAAAGTCCATGGTGATGTTTTCCTATTTCCATTATGGTATGGGTAATGGTTGTAACATCCCCTTAGACTTTTGTCTCCCATCTTTAACTTGCTAAAAAACCAAGCATCGAGAGACATATTTAGAAAAATCTCTTTTCAAGTCATACCACCAGAAGTACTCTATCAGGTCCCTATACATCTTTGTGCTTCCAGGATGAATAGAGAATGATGAACTATGAGCCTCATCCAGTAGCTCCTTCTTTAATTATGGGATGGGAGGAACACAAACCCGATTCTTGAACCTTATTATCCCATCACAATCATGGTTGAATTCCGGAACATTTCTCACCTTCTTTTGGAACTCTACATCTTCTTTTGGTGTCTCTTTAATCCTCACATGAGTAGATGGTTGACCATTCATTTGATAAAGATAATATTTTTTCCCTTATATTATAATTCCAAGATCCATCCTTTGTAAATCCATAAATATTGGATCTTTTGTGATCCTCATCATGGATAAGCTAGCATGGTCTTGTCGACTTAATGCATTCTCCACCTTTTTGGCTTTCCCAGGGTGATAATGAATTGAGCAGTCGTAATCCTTAATCAGCTCCAACCATCTTCTTTGGCGCATATTCAGCTTCTTTTGTGTGAAAATATACTTTAAACTTTTATGATCAGTATAAATATCACACCTTTCACCATAAAGGTAATGCCTCCAAATCTTTAATGAAAATATTACCGCAGCTAACTCCAAATCATGAGTTGGGTAATGTTGCTCATGGATTTTTAACTGTCGTGAGGCATAAGCTATCACCGTATCATTTTTCATGAGAACACACCTCAATCCCTTCTTGGATGTATCACTTTAGATCACAAACCTTTCTCCACTACAAGGCAGTGTGAGCACAGGTGCACTGGATAACCTTCGTTTTAACTCCTTGAAATTTTCTTCACACTCCTCCGTCCAAACGAAATTAACTCCTTTTCGAGTCAACCTAGTGAGTGGATTAGATAACCTTGAAAAAGATTGCACAAAATGTCGATAATATCCACCCAATCCAAGAAAACTTTGGATCTCAGTTACTGTTGCTGGTCTCGACCATCTTTCGATAACCTCTGTTTTTGCTGGATCCACAGATATCCCCTATTTTGAGATTATGTGACCCAAAAATGAATCTTTTTGAAGCCAAAATTCACACATGGTAAATTTGGCATAAATCTTCTCCTTTCTTAGGGTCTTTAATAAAATTGTCAAGATATCTTCATGTTCTTCCTTGTTATTTGAATAAACAAGAATATCGTCTATAAAGACTACTAAAAAATTATCAAGATAGTCTCCAAAGACTCTATTCATTAGATCCATGAAGATATCTGGGGAATTAGTAAGACCAAATGGAATAACTATAAATTCATAGTGTCCATACCTTGTACGGAAAGCTATCTTTGGTATATCCTCCCTTTTGACCCTTAATTGATGATACCCTAAACGAAGATCAATCATGGAAAAGTATTGAGCTCCATATAGTTGGTCAAATAAGTCATCAATGCATGGGAGAGGATATTTTTTCTTGATAGTGATCTTGTTAAGTTCTCGATAATCAATGCAGAGTCTCATTGATCCATATTTCTTATTATCAAACAGAATAGGTGCTCCCCAAGGTGACGCACTAGGGAGTATGAATCCTTTATCAAGATTCTCTTGGAGTTTCTTCCTAAATTCCTGCAACTCAATTGGGGCCATTCTATAAGGTGTATTTGAAATAGGCATAGAACCCATTATGAGTTCTATTGAAAACTCTACTACATAATTTGGTGGAAGACCTGGCAATTCCTCTGGAACAACATCATCAAACTCTAATACAATTGGAATATTCTTAATCGTGAGTTTCTCACCAACCATTTGAGATAAATAACCTTTATTTATTGGAATCAAGACCCATAAGATGGAAGAAATTTCCAATGGAAGGTCATGTTTATCCTTGCATCGATAGATGATCATAGATTGATCTGTAATATGAAATGTGACTTCCCTTCTTTAGAAATTGATATGAGCTCCATATAAATAAATCCAATCCATGCCAAGAATCACATAAAATTACACTATAGGAAGGATCACAAGATTTGAAAGAAGCACTTTCCCACAAACGTCAATTGGAGAAGAATTATAAACTTTTTATGCGACTACTGTGCCATTGGGAGTTGTCATAGCTAACTCAACATCTAATTGTTGAGGTAATACGATGATACCCTTAGAAAATTCTTCAGAAATAAAAGAGTGGGTGGATCCAGAATCAAATAAAACATTTTCTACTTTAGAGTGGATGGTAAGTGTACCATTCAACACTTCATTATCGTACTCCACATCGCTGATAGAAATTGCATGTGACTTTCCTTTGTCTTTGGCCTTAAGAGTTTGATTTAGTTGATCATCATCAACAACCCTTGGATTTGGGAATTGATTGGAATAATGCCCCATCTCCTTGAACTTGAAACATTGAAGTGTAGGAGGTGCATTCTGTGTATCCCTTTCTTTGTTCGCATCATTAGACATCGTATTCCCATTATTTCGATATTCAATTGCCCGATGACCTTCTTTTCCACACTTAAAAAATTTTCTTGTCCCTTTAAGACAATTCCCTCCATGTTTCTTTCCACAATTGAGCATAAAAGAAAACTCATCTTCTTTTCAGTGTTGTATTTATATTTTCCTTGGAATTCCATTTTCCTCTTCTTATCAAACCTATATGACTGATGGGTTACTCTAGTCTCCATCTCAACCTTGAGATCACATCGAACAATTTCCTCGTAGCTATTGAAGTCCCTTATGGATAATTCCCTTCGAAGACTTGGTTTTAAGACACTAAAGAATCGATGGATTTTACTCTTAGGTTGGATAATAATTCCAGAAGCGTACTTTGAAAGTCTTGAAAATTTTGCTTCGTAGGTACCAACAGATTCATCATCCCTTTGCTTCAGTTCAAGAAACTCATTCTCTATCTTTGTTTGAAGAATACGAGGGAAGTAATTATTGAAAAATAAGTTCTTGAACTCATCCCATTCCATGGACTCAATTTCATCCATTTGTCTCATATTCTTGATAAGATTCCACCATTGATCAGCTTCACCTTCCAAATGATATACTGCTAAGATGACTTTATCATGTTTATAACATTAAAGGGATGAAAATATCTTTTCAGTGGTACTGATCCATTGTTCAGCCACTAATGGATCAGAAGACCCGCTAAATGAAGGT
This sequence comes from Viscum album, assembly GCA_963277665.1. Taxonomy (NCBI): domain Eukaryota; kingdom Viridiplantae; phylum Streptophyta; class Magnoliopsida; order Santalales; family Viscaceae; genus Viscum; species Viscum album. The sequence goes on from OY728131.1 coordinate 140,718,724, forward strand.
GGACGCTGCCTCAGGAAGGATTAAATAGAATGTTGCTCCTTCTTTTTCTCATTTGGAAGTCCTGCATGATTAATAGCTTGAGAAATTTGTGTGAGAATGGCTACAAGATTTTGCATTCTGGCTCCCATAACGTTTGGTTGCTCAGGCGGACAATCATTGCATTGTCCGTCGCATTCAGCATTAACACGGTTCCTTCAGGTTCCATCCATTGACTAAAACCAAGAAGTATAGTGTGAGAAATACAAATTACAATAGGAAAACCACATAATCAGTAATAAAATTTCACACTTTAGGTCTTATCATATGTTATTCATGGACATTTCTAAAACACTAAGATTATGTTCTATGATTAGACTTATCCTTAGGGTTCTTACTAAGTTTTTCACATCCTAGTCTCCAAAGGTTGACTATACCGTTCCTCTAATACCAACTATAACGACCCATAAATTACATACATTGTTATTACTTCAGAATTGAAGCATACTTATTACAAAATATAACAAAACCATGAAAGGACTGTATAGGTATAGTGTCTTTAGAAACTAGGAAACATAGACAACTTGTTCATAAATCATCTATGTTGTCTCCCATTTATTTCATCATATCTAGAGTCCCTTTTGGAATATTCTACTTAATACCCTTCATCCAGACCTGGAGAAATTAATACATACAAAAGGGTGAGCTCAAATTCTCAGTAAGGGGTAAATAAAGGAAATATCAATCATATCATATCTATAAGAACATAACATTTTGAAAATCTTAACCTGTAAAAGAGATCATAATATCATGACATGGGATAAATCATAGTACTGAAAAGTAATCCCAAATAATCATAACTTAAAACATGATACTATGTTGCATACACACATAATCATAGAAAATCATTTCATATTATTCAAGACACATTTCTAAGACTATCATAGCGGACAAATTCCATTACTGAACCGAGTTCACTCCTCGTTCCAGTCCTGTATCACTGAACCGGATTAACTTATCGTTCCAGCCATGTATATCTCATGAGATATAAATCTTTACCCAATGCATTGGAGGGAGATATAGGTCCCACCCATCTCATAATGTAACCATTCTTATGTGTGACACTAAATCATAAATCATATATCATAGCATAACCCATGTAATAAAAATGGGATTCTTAAACATCATTACATCATAACATAATCCATATAAGATAAAAGGACATCATAAAATTAATTTCACCATAACATAATAAAATCAATGTAAAAATAGGGATAGAAATAGAACGCTATATTATCTTAGATGGAAACTAATTTTGATAAAACACTTGAACTCCATTCTAGAGGAAAATATCCTTTCTACTTCAAGAACATTTTTCCTTTCTTAACATGTCATACAATTTTCAACTAAAAGAAGTTGATTAAAAATAAACATGAAAACTTGTAAAGGAAGATTCATGGAAATAATGTTCTACGAAATCATAAAAAATCCATTCATGCCGTATAAGTTAAAAAACATTGTTCTCGTACTTTGGTCGGAAAAGTCAAAAAAGTACCTCGTACTAAAAATGACAAAATATTCCTTTCATATCTTTTACTAAAAACTCACCAATGGGTAAAATTAGATTTAAAAAATTGTAGGAGGATAGAAATAATATTACATATTGAGGAAAAATGGATGTGGATGATAAATATTCCTCATTAAATTCTGAAGTATAAACAATCTCGGATAAAACTGAGATTACGAGATTTTCCCTTACCTTAGGTCCGATATGCTTTATACGAATCTGAACCTCCAGTATAATGATTTAATTAATTTCATTGAATTATTACAGAATAATATTCATTGTTATGATATCATATATGATCATATTATTATCTTCTTATTAATAATATTTCATTTCTACTTGTTATTCGGGTATTTATTGCTTTATGTTCTTATGCATGTTTTGTTGAATAAATTCTTATTCCTCTTTTTAGGCTACAGATACCTCATTTATAGAATGGTATTAATGTAATATATATCATATTTATTCATTAGATTCATTTATATAATCATTATTAAATGAATATCATGTAGAATGAGTCACATCACATCGTGGAGACGGTAGGTCGTACGTACGCACAAGCGATGATATCATTCCCATGATCGTGGAATTGTATTGAAGTGTATGTATACTAATTCTGAATCAATATCAATTTACAATAATCATATATTTTTATTCATTACACCATTATACCCATCCAAGTAAGGTGGTGGTGGAAAACATATTACACCACGGCGTGGAGACGGTATTCTGTACATACGCACGCGCAGTGATTTCGTTTTCCGTAGGATGAATAGAAGGTGAAATAGGGTTGTTTCATATTTATAATAACATATCAGTATATTAGTTATAATGATGTTATTACTTCATAATGAAACAACTAAAGAAGAGGAAGTATACGAATAAATAAATTTGAAAGAATCTGTAACGGATATTACCTCTTCTTGGACACGCCACTTTGAAACCTCCTCTTAGGGCACTAAAATTGGTCTTTGAAGAAGACCAGGAACTCTAGTGTGTTGATAAGAAAGATGAGAAGGGAAATGGGCAGGTTTTGGACGATCTTGAAGGATCCAAATGGTGTGAGGAGGAGAGAGAGGAGGTTCCCTTTTATAAGGGAGGAGAGGGGCACCTTTGTAATTATAAGAAATATTAATTTATAATAAATTCCAAACCCACATAAAAGACTCCAAAAATGACTCAAATACAATGTTCAGATGATATAGGTTTGTAATATCATCAATAAATAAAATTTATACAAGTTGGGAATTTAATTTAAACATTATCAACTTGATTTATCCTTATATAATCAATTTAATTTTATTTGTGGAAATAATATTCTAAATTTTAAATCATTATAAATAATTACTTATATGTTGTTAATTGTCCATAATTGTATACTTTATTACATTTTCTGACATATAAATTTTAATTTATAATTTTTAAATATTTTTGGGATTTTTAAACAGTTTTATAATATGTAACTTTTATAAAATAACAATAGTGTCAATTTTGACACTATTCATTTATTTGAATTTAAATAAAATATACACAGAAGATATGTTCGAAATAAAAGATTTAATAGATTCATAACATGTCATTTTTATCTATAAAATTAGTGGAGCACATTAAATATTTCATATAATATTTATTTTAATACTTTTAAAATAATTTATTTGATATTTTAATCAATAAAATAATTTAAACAACACTATTGTGTCGTAATTAATGATAATTATTTAATCCCTAAAAATTATAAATAAATTCATATTATGTAGATAATTTTATTATATTTCTAGGGACTATTTATATCCGAAGTTTTATGATGTTTATCACTAAATTAAAATTATTACACTGATAAGATTTAAGAGAGTGACATGTTGTCACTTTCTTTGGTTTTAATAATAATTATATTATATTATGATCAAAAGTCCATGAAATGAATCTAGTCCTACCCTTAGGTGATATAGATCGACTTTTATTAATACAATAGGATTTTGGACAGTGTTAGGGTAATTTTATAATCTTATTTTTACCCTTAATTGCCAGATTTACCTTTAACTGTAGTAAATAAAAATTACCGTAGTTACTATTCATAATATCAAAAAATAAAAGTAACCTATTAACATAATTTGGACTCACTGAATTCAAATATGTAATCCATTTTTAAAAATTAAAAACACAGAAGTTGCAGTAATTAATTTAAAATTAATCCCATTGTTAAGAAAACGGGTTTTAAAAGTTAAAACATTTCCAAAGATTGAAATGTTTTTACCTATGAATTCAATGTAAAATTAATGGTAATGACATAAATTATATTAAATGGTAAAAATATATTTTATATATTCTTTAAAACCATTCAATATTATAATTTAACCATATAAATTAGTGCGATGAAAAAAAAAATTAATTAAAATATAGCGTGTTTTTACTATTCATTAAAATATGAAAGTTGTCAGAATAATATGAAACTTTTATCCAAAGTAAATTTTTTTATCCTAATTAAAAAGAAGAATTTTATTTTTTAAATTTTAACTTATAAACACGTCAAAAACTGGATTTAAAGTAGGTGCGCTATCAAAAGCAGCAAAACTGCATTTTTTTAAAAATACTTATTTTACCTAAAATATTTATTTTGTTCCCATACCATGTTCTAGAAAACGTGTAAGATGAATAATAATGTTATAAAATTTAAAATTTTGTAAATACTATTCATAAAGGCTAGTTTATATAATATTTTAATAACATATTGTTTTTTAGTGAAACTCGATATTGCGTACAACACACGCTATCGAGGAAGGTTGATTTTGCCTATAACGGAAGCCAAGCTAGTGTTGTGTGTAGTAAAAGATTCCTTTGATGTTGCGTATAACATAAGACATAAAAAAATATACTTCCCATAAAATATCAGGGTGTTACATTGAATATGAGAAGATTAATTATGAAATATATATAAGGGTAATAGTAAATAAAAATTTGTTGATTAATGTTTAGGAAATAATTACTCAATTTTTAGTAAAGTCCTTTTATGATTCAAAAATGAATTTTTTTAAAATGATTTTATTTTCTTTGATGAGAAATTTTTATAATTAATTTATTCCAATTTTATAAAATTTATATCATAGAAAGTATATTAGTTTCTAAATCATTATATAAAAAATATATTAGGGTGAATTTTAGGGATTTTTCTGAAAAGATTGATTTTTATGTAAATAATGAAAAATAGTGATTTTTGTAAAATTATTATTTATTTTCATTAAAAAATGACATTATAATTTGAATTTGGTATCAAAGTAACATAGCTATTATTTTATTAAATATAATCTAATTAATTAAATTCTAATCAGCATTATACCGAACTTTGGTATAAGATCAATTTTGGGATTAAAACATATTTTTCTAAAAAAATGTTTTTGTGGCATTTTATGCATTTATATTAAAAATGAATTTTACTACTTTTAGGTATTAAATATTGAAAAAGGGATCTATTATTTTTAATTATGAGTTTAAAATTTGGTAAATAGTACCTTTTTATTTTTGGTCATTATGAATAATAACTGTATTAAATATTTGTCACCTCGGTAAGGGTAAATCGGGAAATAGGGCTAAAAATAATATTATAAGGACTAAAAATAACCCTAACACTTGAATTTAATATATTCTTTGAGTTTCTATTTCCATACTCATACAATATTCTAAATTATGGTAATTTTTTCATTTTTATTTGAAAATGACATATTATTTTAAGTTAAGAAAAATACAAAATGTCACTCTCTTACTTCTAAATTTATCTTATATGTTCACATGGGAATAAAAATAAGTTGTTAAAGAATATTAATTTTTATTTTAATAATAATGAAATTATTTTTATGATATTAATTTTTTATTTAATTTTTAGTGATGAAATAATTACATTAAATGCATACACACTGTCGACATAGTACTTGTGCCAGCAGTAGAATAATCATGTAAATGATTTTAAAAACTCTAAAAATAATATTTTTTGGTTGAGAAATAGTTTCCTAATAATTATATATATATATAACATATTATGTATGTTTTAAAAGTTTATATTCAAATTCTATTGTTATATTGATGACTTTAAAGTGAAATTAAATGAATAATTCCAAAATTATATTTATGATATATTATAATAAAAAATATTTTATTAAATTATTTAACATTCAAGAAAATATTATTTTTGGAAACTTTAGTGGGTTATAGTTGATAATATCAAAAAAAATACATTTATGGGTCACATGTTATTTTAATAGTGACTCTCTTAACCCCTAAATCATAAAAACTTTTGATGTCGTGGTAATCACCAAAAGGGTTAATGGGGGTTAAAAAAAGATAATGGTGAAAAAATCACCTAAATTTGTAAAACTTTTATTTTATAAGATTATTTATACTCATAATCATCATATATTCTAAATGTATCAATTTTTTCACTTATAAATGAAAATTAATTTATATTAATTTTAATACTGTAAGTAATTCCAAGAGTTCCCCTCCCCTCAGTTATAAAAGGGAACCTCCTATCATCTCTTTATCACACCTTTCGAGCACTCTATCTCATCCAATAAATTCAAAAATCCCTTCATAACATCCCTATAAAAGTTCTTGAGGTCTAATTTTTAGAATATTACCAACCTTATATGGATTTTGGTGTAAAGAAAATGAGGTTGTCTGAAGAAAAGGTGTAGATTTTAACTGAATGTTTTAGTTTTATTTCCTCTTATTCCTCAATAAAATATTATTAAACCATGATAAAATAATAATATCTATATATTTAATATAATTATTTGTTATTATTTTAATTTAATTACCTATATACATCTCCTCTTCCATCAAACAGGAAATGAAACCATCCTTCATGTTTACGGTGGACTACCACCTTGCGAACTGATGTAATTTTTTTTCCATCAGCACCTCGCATGGGTGGTTATAATGATGGATTTAACGTATATATATGATATTAATGATATAATTAACATTATATAAATATAATATATAATTAATTTTATAAAATTTTCATCTAATTAAAAATTATAACGTCATTTGTACATACATGTGGATTACCACCTCTATAAAGCGATGTGATTCGTTTCTCACTGCAACATTACATGGATGCTATATATAAAGAATTTAAAGTGATAATATTATATTTATGATATAAAAATAATTCTATAAATATAAAATAATACTTATCTTCTTTCTTTCATGTTCATTGAAAAACGGAAATGTTACTCATACGTACGTATTACCCACTGTCACCATGATTGTAACATAAATCTTTTTTCAAAACCATATTTAACAATTATTTTTTAAAGAATAATTAATGTAAAAAATGATAATTATTTCATTATTATTATTCTGGATATGATTTTTTCCCAACTGTTATGGAAATCAAGTTAAATTTTAATTATTTTTAAACTCCTACTAACTACAGTTTAATGGTAGGCAGGGTCGAACCCACAAGGAAGGATGAACAACAAATTTTCTTTTTTTCCTTTTCAAAATACCCCATTTTTGTCAGCAATGGGAAGACTTCCTTTTTGAATTTGACTTTTTATATTTTTATATATAGTATGAGAAACAGCATATGTTTTTTTACTGAAAATAACCAGAATTAAGCTAAACTGTAATGACTAATAGTATAACAGTGGCTAAGTCAAAGAAAAAATTATTGAGATCTAGAAAATCAAGAATAACACTCAGGAATTTTAAACTACTGGTTAAAAATGATTAATTATTCAAAAACTTTTTATTAAAAACACCTTAAGGAAATGGTGAATAATCTTCCTCGCTAGAAGATTAAATAGAAAGAACATTGAATCCTATAGTTTTCCAGTCCAGAAGTCAATCGAACATCTAATAATTTTGAAAAGAAACCAATTGGAGTTTAACTCAATGTAAAATTTTGATGCCAATAAAAATTTAAGCATAAATAAATTTCTTCAAGATCGATCTCTAGGATCGATCATGAAGTTGTTAATTGAAAATAGTTGAGATAAAAACAATTAAAAATCCAAATCCAAATTAGTCTCACCGACTGATTCTCATTTTGTAAAAATATAAGCATGTGAATAAGTTTAATAGAAAAACCAGTAGGATTAAAATCACTGAGATAATATTTTTATCCTACTATTATATTGATTACAGAAATTGAAAACATTTGATTACAAGTAAATAAATTTAAAAATTTGTAGAAGAAATATCCCTCGATGAGCTCGAGGTACTACTCTGCTTCAAACTCCTCCATCTCTAGGTAGTCTCTATCTCTGAGTATCCTGGATCTGCTCTTCTCTACGGGTGTGGAATGTGTCGAATGTGAATGTATGAATGTCTCCTACTGTCGAATCTTGTTGCTGCTCTTTTTTAATATAATTGTCATCTGCTGCAAATCACCAACCTTTTCCACTGAGTTCGAAAAATCTTTCACAAAGTCCCCGCACATGTGCGCTTTTTCATTCAACACATGTCGTATTATCATATCCCATGTAACGAACTCCCAACCAGCTGGTTGGAGTAAATCTAGACGTGTCTCTAACTCTAAAATGTATCTGCACATTTAAAATATAATTGTATGAAAATAGATTTTGTAACTAAAAATAATAATTAATTACTTATATAATAAATTGTAATTATTTAATTAATGTTAATTTATTATTTAATAATATTTATAGTTTTTTTATTTTAAATTATTAATAGATTTTTTTATTTTTTTTATTTTTTTTATTAAAAAGTTTTTAATGTTTATTAATTATTTAATTAACATTATTAATGTTAATATTTTAATAATATTTACTATTTTAAGTTTAAAAGTAATTATTTTATTAAGTTAATTATTTCTTTATTTTATTAAATATTATTATTATTATTATTATTTTATTTAAAAAGTTATTTTATTATTATAATTGTTATATTATTTAATAATTCATAATTAATTATTTTATTTAAAAAATTTATTTTATTATGATTATTATTGTTATTTTAGATTTATAATTGTTATTATTATTTATTTTAATTTATTATTATTATTGGTTATCTTTTATTTATTTTATTTTTTTTATTTTTTTTAATTTAATTAGTTTATCCCCCCATCTCCTTCTCACTGCAAAAAAGGGGGGTCTGGTTTTCTGTGAAATCCGCTCCAGTAGTGGTTCTCCTCGTCATCCTGGCAGCACGTCATGGACTCCTCAACGATGGTGCATAAAAGGATTTGGATCAATGACATCTTCAGTTCACAATTCACCCTCATCATCCTAGAAGCACGCAGCGGACTCCTCAATGATGGTACAGGCAGGGATTTGGATCAATTGTAGCTGCATCTCGCAGTTCACCCGCGACGGTGGTTCTCCTCGGATCGATTCTTCTTCAATCGGCGTAGCGATAGGCCTTATTCCAATAGCAATGGAAACTACCTTCTCCTGTATCACTACTTTGTAGGGCAGCTACCAGTGGCGTGAGGTTGGTCAAAATTGACTTCACAGATGATGCAGCTCGATGGAATCCTCCAAACTCAATGGAGTTGGGAAGAAATGGACTCATCTCCGGTGGCTTGGGTTCAAAATGTGGATCCGGTGTTTTTTTTAGATCAAGGGATTTTAGACATGGTAGTATGTAGACTCTGTGGATATTTATTTTATGGTATGGTTCTGTGATGAATTGTGAAGATGGTGGTGTGGGTGAGTACATGGACGATGATGAGTCCAAATCACCGATGAAGGAAGAATTGAAGCCGATGGTGTGTCGGTGAAATCGAGGGATTAATGCTGGTAGCAAGATTTCTGTGGGTATGTCGTTGTGAATCCATCATTAGATCATGAGAAAGGTGTTTTAAGTAGCATGAAGAATGGAGGTAGGCGTGGAAAGGGAGGCAGGAAATATGAGTTACCCATGCATGGGCACGGTACCGATGGCAAATGTCATACCCTCTCAAAACTTCCAATTCCAGATAGCGGTGATAAGGAGAACACTTCTTACTCTGAACCTCTTCTAGGGTAGTCCCTAGTAAGTAAATTGTATGCAATTTCTCATGGACCAAAGCCACAGTTCCACAAGAGAACACACAAAATTCAGAACAAAAAAGACCAAAACCAACCTTCCCACATTATAAGAAATTCATTCTTCATCCTTCGAAGATGGTAGGTCAGCTTCAATAAAATCATACCACCAAGAATAATAAATTAAAAGGATATAAAAAGAGTAATCAAATTAACATTTGTAAAAATATTTGATATATTAAATTAAAATGATATAAATTTATAAAAGAAATCAAATTAATTCAAAATAAGTTGATTAAAAGAAAATAATAAAGTTGATTTATTTTAATCGATCTAAATTAAAAGATAAAATATTAAATTAAAGACTAAGTTAATTAATTATAAGTAAAAAATATTAAATGATTAACTAATAAAAATCTCATTTTATTTAAAAAGTATAGTAGATTAAAACCACACAACTAATTAGTAAATTATTATACTAGAAAGCTTAGTAAAACTAAATTAATCATTTAAAAGGCTAAATATACATAATTAATTATAAAAATTGATAAATTAATAAATTTAATTATAAAAATAAAAAAGTGTGAATATTTACCAAAAAGTAAAAAAATATATAATTAATTCATTAAAAACTAAATGAAAAGATGTGGCAAAACTATGTGTTTTCAAGGTCACATCAAATTCCATCACACTTAAACATTGTTTGTCCCTAAACAATTTCATGCTTTATTATCTTTTAAAAATTGAATTGTGTTTTTATTAAATAACTCAAATTGTGACATGTCATTAAATTAAAAACAGAGGACAAGAAACTGAGTATTACACCTTAGAAATGAAATTTTCAAAAGAAGTCTTACCTAAAAAAAATTCTTACTAGTAATCAAGAAAACAATGAATCATACACCATTAGGGATGTCCTACCTCATATATTAATATGCCTAATGAATTATTTCTATTAAAATATAAGATCTAAAATCATGAGTGATAATAGGTTAAAAGTGTAATTAAAAACTTAACCATATGAACTTTATACTTTGACATTCACCTAAGTTTTCAAAATAAATATATTTTTTTTGGATCACCTTATTGATACAACCTAAATGATTCTCATATAAACCAATTTCCCCCTTATTATCTGGAATTCATTATTCCCCTCACCTTAATGAACACACTTTTGACCCTAAACACTTTATTTAATTTTTCCCTTGCCAAGTATCTTGTATTGAGAACTATTCATATGCACTTATTTATTATTTTACAGAGGTATTTTAGTTAACAGAAAAACACCCAATGCATAGAGTCTCAGAGATTCACTATGGGTTCCCAAATTCCCAAATTACTCTTGTTTCAATAGAATCATATAAAAACTATTCAAATTGGCTCACTAAGGTGATTATATTATTTAATAATTACAAAGTATGATGTGTCCCCTAGGTAAAAGTTCAAACTTCTGGTGCTTAAAGTTATTACCTCAGTTCCACCAACAAGTATCCTATATCACTCTCAAACATGGTTCCTAAACCAAAATTTCATAAAATCACTAAACAGATTCCCTTAGCAATCATCCATCCTAGCTAATTTCAAAATCAAATCATCTCTTAATTACCAAAATGGTATCATCCTTAGGCAAAACAGATTTTAATGCAGTGATGCCTAAAATTGAGAAAGTATTTTGAAAAAAATTAACCATTTTTAAAAAAAACTTTTAAAGAGTAGTGGGATATGATGGGATTCCATTAAAGCACAGTTTAGATTAGTCATGAATTGACCCTCTCCCTCACACTTAAAACCCAACTTTCTCCCCATATTTTAAATCAAATGCGGAGAAGGCAATTTGACAGTTAAATCTCAACGTAGATTTTCATTTTAGTAGATTAATGACATGTTAAGGGGTCACATAAAAGTTCAACAGAAAATTGTATTCTGCAAAAAATATTTTACAACCAGATTACATGAAAGTACATTCATTATCATTAAGTCCATTAAATATAAATTTTAAATTCATGCTAAACACCCTTAACAAAAATAAACTGCCAGGGGTATCTCCCCCCCCCCACACTTAAACTTATACAGTAAATATTTTTATCCAATGAATTTAAATTTTCAGCACTCTAACACAAGCATCATAATTTTTAGTACAAACATATTTTTTTAAAAGATAATTCACTAACTCACCGTTATAAATTTATCAATGAGTAACCATTGAAAAGATTTACCACCACCAGTGTAATAGTGACTCAAATACAACAGAACTCAAAGAAAATTGTGACTCAATAATGATTTTTTTAAAATGAAACAAGGAGAAAAAAATAAATGTAGAAGTAAAATAATGGAACTTACCTATAAAGGTAGGTCTAGATATTAAACCATGATACTCTATGTGACTAAAAGATCAAAGGGAATTATGATCCTCCAAAGACCCCAACAGCAGCATCATTCTTTAAAATCTTAGATCAAGTAGCAAAGACAAAACTCCAGTAAAGAAATATAGTATAAAACATAGCAAATCAGCACCTTATTCAAAACATAAAACAAGTATGAAAGTAAAGACATGAACCATGGATTGACTCTCATGAAGCACTAAGTTTTAAGACCTTATTTAGACTTTTTATTCACATACAGTTCTGCAGAAATGATGACAAGAAGTGTGGAATTTTAACCTAATAATGAGTATTTAAGATGTGCAGGAAATTGTTTAAGTTCAAGTATGGGTGATTTTTCACTTGAAGGAAGACTCTTAGGCCTAGTGGGTCCAAGGTCTTAAAAATATATCTTATAAGGAGTTTGAAATGATGAAATATTTTCAATTTCTAATTCAGTTTTAGATTTGATAGCACTATTGTCCAGTGTAGATAGCTCGGTGTCCAGATTTTTCAGATCTGAATTTAAAAGATTTATCAAAGAATAGTCATAAAGTTTTATTATAAAATCTTCATCCACTTCATTAAATTTTTCAAAAGTGTTAGTGATAGCATAGTCACTATCAAATTCCCTCAAAAAGTTCCTAAGTTAAAAAACATATGACTCATCTCCATGAGAAGCAAAAACTGGAAATTTTTCCTATTCTGGAAAATTTTCCAGATTCTCAGTTTGAGCAGATTCTATGGAATGTGAAAAAGGGATATCAAGATTTTTAGTTTCCAAATTTATTTCATCAATAGAGGGTTAAATTTTAGATTCTACAGAATTATCAATTTAATTATTAGCTTCTAAAGACTCTATCTTTGAACAGTTTTGAAAGAATGTTGGTCCTTTGAAATTTTTAAAGAAATTAAACTCTTCTTGTTGTTATCTAATTTTGAAGATAAGATGACCCTTAAAAACATCTATGACAACTCCACCAGTGGAAAAGAAGGGCCTTCCTAGAATTATGGGAACATTTTGTACACACTCCACATCTAAGACTAAGAAGTCTGTAGGCAGAAACAGATTCCCAACTCTAACTAGAAATTCATCTACCCTCGCTATAGAATGAGTGGAATAACGGTCAACCAACTAAAGGATAACTGTGGTGGGATGAATATTAATCAATCTCAAATATTGGAACAGTGAGTATGGGAGCATATTAATACTGGAACCTAAGTCTCATAGACAGTTTAGTTAACTAGAGTTTCCTAGCATACAGGGTATAACAAAGCTACTTGGGTCTTTGAGTTTGGGTGGTATTTTCTTTTAGAGTACATCACTACACTCTTTAGTGAAGTTGTAGGTGTTTAGTGAGGTTGTAGGTGGAAAATTCTTCAAGTGTGTTTTTATTTGAAACAATATTTTTGAGATATTTTAGATAATATTATATTTTAATTAAAGCTTGAATGAATGGAATGTTCACTTGTATCTTGGTAAGAAGTACAAGGAACTGAAGAAGTTCTTCCCTGGTGTCACTTTTAGGTTTCAACTTTTTAGGGAAAGGGATGGGTGGGAAAATATTTTTATAATAGTAGGCATGTCCTTCATTTTTTTATAGTTTTCTCCTTTCCTTTATTCCTTCTATCTTTATAAAAAAATTATCTTGGGTTTCAGGTGAAAAATTCTATTTTTTTCATTTTCATAATTTTTCTCTTGATTTCCATATTGTGAAAAAAGCATATTTTTATTTCTAGATTCACACAATTTTTTATTTTTTGAATTTATAGTCTTTTTTAGGTTTAGTTTGAGTATTTATCCCACTTCTTGTAACAACATCCATGGATTTCTCTCTAGGATTTATTCCATTTATGCAAGTAAATCTACTTTTATCCCTAGAAGTAAAGTCTCTAGCTATTTTTCCTAGTTGAGTTTCTATGTTTTTCATTCTAGAATCATTTTTGAATTTTATTCAGATTCATATTGAGCTTGAGGTTTATTCAATTAAGTTTTTAATATTTCCTCTTGGGAGTCCATTCTATTAAAAATAGATCCAGTTTTTAAGTAACTTTTCCATCATAGTTTCCTTGAACATTTGAAGACTCAACCCTTGGATGGTTTTGAAAGTTTTTTCTTGGTTGGTTTTGGTAATTAGTGGTAGTAGATTTCTTAATTAGGCCTTGTTCATTCCAGGACATATTGGGATGGTTCTTATATCCTTGGTTATAATTGTTAGAGAATTTTTCTTCTATTGTAGGCATCCTAGGACCATAGTTGAAAAAATTTGAATTTTCTTGTTGTCGGGCTGGCATATAAAAATTGGGACAAAAAATATTATTGTGACCGAACATCCCATATTGAGAAAAATTTTATCTATGTGGTTGGTTTGTTTTTTGACAAACAACTAGGATTATATATTTTTTATAATTTTGGTTAATTAAGGTTTCAAGTTTGTTGGTGAATTTAGAAAGTTAAGCTTGAGTATCATTTCCAGATCTAGTAATAGGATTTCTATTCACTCTTTTTCTCCTTGAATTTTTATGTTGAGATTTTAAGGAAAGGTTATTGAAAATTTTTCTCAATTATTCATCATTATTATCATTATAATTACCCCTAGTAGCTTGGTCAACTAAGTTCTGACCAGAGGAGGCCAGCCCTTCATATAAGGTATCCATGAGAAGGTAGGATGGGAGTTGATGATGGGGACACTACCTAAGAAGTTCCTTGAATCTATCACAACCCTCATGAAAGGCTTCACTATCCTCTTGATAAAAACAAGTGATCTAAGTTATAAGTTTACCTTTATGTATTTGGAGATAAACTTTCATTATGAAGGAATTATATACTTGGTCCCAGTTCTCAAAAATATTCTCATCAAGACTCAAAAACTAGTTTCTAGAATTACCTTTAAGGAAAAAGGGAAATACACTCATTCTAAGTTCATTTTCTATGAGTCCTAGTAGTGGTAATTCTTGCACTGTATTGTAGAAATCTAAAATTAAGGCAAAATAGACCTCATTAGAGATCCCATTAAAGGCTAGAAGAAGAGAAATGTGGGACTATTTTGACCATAGTTTCTAGCTCTAGGTGTTAACATAATTAAATATGGATTACTTAAAACTTGAAGAAGTTGGAACTCCCTTATCCTAGGCCTATCTACTTCCTCATTGAGTCCATGTTGAAAATTTCTAAATTTATTGGTAGGAACTCTATCACCTATGTTTTCCATTTTAGTTTTGATTTTCTTTTTTAGAGTAGTTAAATGTTTATCCAGTTCTAGGTTTAAGGTCTCTAACCTAGAAGAAGAAGATCTTGTGCTCATACAAAGTGTGATAACAAATGAATTTAAGTAAAAACACAGTGAATAGTAACTCAGCAGTTTATCACAACAATAAAGTATCATTGATAGTGAAAATATTAGACCAAAAACTCATAGTAAAACACAACATATTTTTTTAACACCATTTTCAATTTTTCAATTTTTTTGGTTTTTTTTATATGTGATTTTTTTGAACTTTTTTAGAAAGGTAAATTGGTAACTTAAAGCCTTACCTAGAAACAGATCCAAAAACTTGGCCCAACTTTCATTAAAATAGAGTCAAAGTTTAATTATTTTTAAACTTCTACTAACTATATTTTAATGGTAAGAAGAGCTGAACCCACATGGAAGGATGAACAGCCAATTTTATTTGTTCATTTTCAAAACACCCCACTATGTTCAGTAGTGGGGTGACTTTATTTTTGAATTTTTACTTTTTATATTTTTCTAGACATTATGAGTAACAACATATTTTTTTACCAAAAATAATTATAATTAATCTAAACTATAATCACTAATAGTATAATGGTGGCTAATTCCTAGAAAAAGGGATTGAGATGTATCAAATCAAGAATAGAACTCGGGAATTTTAAACTATTAGTTAAAAATGATTCCTTATTCACACAATTTTTATTGAACACACCTAAAGGGAATGGTGAATAATATTCCTTTATTGAAGATTAAATAGATAAAATATTGAAACCTAGATTTCGCCAGTCCAAAATTCAATCAAAGAGCGAATTTTTTTGAAAAGAAATCAATTAGATTTTAACGAGTCGTAATATTCTGATGCCAATGAAAATTTAAGCCTTGATAAATTCCTTTAAGATGAATCTTGCTAATTGATCTTGAAGTTGTTAATTGAAAACAATTGAGATGTGAACAATTAAAAAGAAAAATCAGAATCAATATCACCGACTGATTCTCATTTTGTAAAAAGAGAATCATGTAAAGAAGTTTAAAATAAAAGCCAATAGGATTAAAATCCCAAAGTTAATTTTTTAGCCTACTATCATATTGATTATATAAATTGAAAACATTTTATTACTAGTAAATAAATTGAAAAATATTGGATAATAAATCTTTCACGACCCCTCCCCATAAGTTTTAACCCTCCTGGGTTAGCAATGTGAGAAGGGAGATAGATACCCACGAGTCCCACCTCCAGTAGGCCCTGGGTTGGAGACTATCACTGAGGGTATAGTAAACACACAAATGGGAGCCGTTACCCTCTAAGAGAACACATGCGGAGGGAAGAGATAAGACAGAAACCAACCAACTCTAACTCAGACTGGAAGATAAAATAAAACCCAAGTATACATATGTAATTTCATGAAAGAACTACTACAACTAAAAGGGAAAACTGTAAGTACCAAAAGAAAGTAAAAACAGCAGTGACCACGAAGCCCAAAGAGCTCCAGAAACCCCAAGAAAATAGTAACCAGCCTGATCTCCCACCTACTCCAAGTGACTTGAAAATAGTTTATATAATATAGGGTGAGTATAAAATTATACTCCATAGGATCCTCCCTGTAGCTTCTTTTGAAAAATTGATGAAAACATGATAAATAATAGTGAACAACAAGTAAAAATAACTCATCACCTAAATATGTATACTATGTTCCCAACCTCACCATGGATACTCTCACCAATTATTGCATATAAAAGTATATAATATAATAAATAATATCAAGGGTACCCCACTACCACTTCTCTACTGGTTTTCCACTTTCCCCCAATGTCGCATGTCCTAAGCATCTCTCTCCAAAAAGTGTTTCCCGTAGACACTTGGGAAAATCACCACAACATGCACCTCATGAAACACAACCACTACATCCATATAAGAAAAGTAACCAGGTAGTTTTAGGGATCCACCACGGCTCACATAACGTGTATCATACATCAGGAATTATACTTAAAGCCATTACTACCCATACACTGAGTAATGATCCTCAAGTTATCACAGCCTATACACGTTACACATATAGTAGTCCATATAGAACTATATCCAAAATATATGTGTGTGAATAACCACAAGCTATTATATCCCTCTACACACATATATAGGGAAAACTAACTATTGTGCTTACCAATATAAGTAACTACCAAGAGAAGAGAGCAGGGACAAAGGGCATAGTCAGTCATCTATCCTCCCACCAGAATGTTAGGTAAAACACCCCCCAGGGATTGGAATCCCCGGGGTGTTAGTCTCCCTAATAGATAGGGTAGGGTATCATATAGAAACAAAAAACTTATAGAATATACTATAGCTTAAATCCACACTATGGGAATAACCTATCCTTAGTCTCAAATTCTACTAACCTCTCTCGGACTCCTGGATTCCACTATTAAGACTAGTTATCCTATAAGCATACAATTATTTAAATAGCTACATTAGATTACTTTATCCATTTTTCATCATTTTCAATTTATGTTAATTAATTCTTTAAACATTAATTAACCATTATCAATTACAGATTAGCAGACACTGTAGAAGACAATATAGCAAGCACTGTAACAGTATTGTAGCAGACATTGTAGCAGGTCCTGTTCGATACAGTAGCAGTCAGAACTATTCATCCATTTGGGCCTTTGGGCCACGGTTTTGGGCCTCGGGTCCTAAAAGTATTTAAGACCACCCAAGGCCTTCGGTCCAGTTGATTCTCAAGGCCTTCAGACCAGGTTAAGGCCTTAGGGCCATCCCAAGGCCTTCAGGCCACTTGAATTTAGATGTACCAGTTTGACTACAAGGAACAAGGCTTCATATGAGGATTTAGTGAAGGCGCATTCACTATAGAAGAGCTAATTGGATTTGGAAGAATGAGAGGTTATGGATTTTCCATCAGTACCAGGCCTGTGAAACTTTTCATAGGATAACTATCCAACCAGCCCTATGAAGGTGGAGTGCTGATATCATGACATATGCTGGGGAGGAGCAGTTCCAAGTGGTCTTTTCTGGGTGATTCCCTCTAATACCTATGGGTCATGTAATTTTATTTAAGCCTTCAGGCCTTGTAAGGATTCCACCTCACCCCTTGAAAGGTGGATTGTCAAAAATAATAAAAAAATGAAGGCCTTCAGGCCATTCGGACCAGGCATTCTAGAAAAACATTCTAAGCTACCAAACACGAGGGGCTCAACACGGTGAGTAGATGGACCATCCGTCGAGTATTTTCCACCTATAGAAGGATCATAGACCCATCTATCTGTGAGAATCTAAACACAGAAAGCACGTGGCATACCCCATGCATCTTCACCTCTTTTGGAAGTAGAGTAAGAAAGAATAGCTGCCTTGATAAGTACGGAAAGTAAAGTAGATAAAAACCAACATGATTTATCAAGAATACAATCA
Organism: Viscum album; assembly: GCA_963277665.1. Taxonomy (NCBI): domain Eukaryota; kingdom Viridiplantae; phylum Streptophyta; class Magnoliopsida; order Santalales; family Viscaceae; genus Viscum; species Viscum album. The sequence goes on from OY728131.1 coordinate 140,737,269, forward strand.
TTCACATCCAACTTGTTTCATCATCTCTGGTATCCTCTCTGAAACCCACATGCATAAACTGATGCATCTCACCACTCTATGCATCAACTTCTGCCACAACCAATGGGCCTCTCTACCCCCACATATCACAAAATCCATCCAAGATCACATCAAAACACAAGAATATAGAAACAAACATCATATCAACTGGGCTCTTGGACCTTAAACAAGGCATTCTTCCTTCACAAGTAATGAACTCTCATAGCTCCAAGCATAATGCTATTTGGACTTTATAATCAAGAGGGTAACTCAGAACCCTACTAGGAATTATATTTTATCAAAAAACTAGTTCTTTAATCCATATTGAATTAACTAATTAATTTTTAGTAAGTTCCAAATATGGGAAACCAAAATTTAAGCTATCATAGCTACCAAAAATTAATTAAAAAATTAATTTGACATGAATTTAAAAAAACAAGTACCAACATGCTTCAGGTTTAACAACCAACTAGAAAAGACATGCACATATGAATAAATTTGATTAACATCAAATTACAACAATAGAAATTGGATTAATTTATATGAAGCTTTATCTTTATCCAATTAATTATTTATTATTTCTATCTTTACGTTCTTTACTAATTTCATCAAGAAAAACACGCTAACAAGCAATGTTGAGATACCACACTATCTAGAAAACCAAGAGGTAAACCATTATTACAGTATAAAAAACATGTGATCAAACCAATTCTTTTAATTCAGTTTAAGTATTTAATTAGGTTAATTCCATTGAAATCTAAAGGGATAAAACATGCTAACTCTAAAATTGTACGTAAGAGAATAGAGAAGCAAAAAATTCCCTACCTCAAATGGTTTTTGACTCTCTTTGTACGAGAACGATCCACACAACGGACACAATTTCCTTCCCCACAACAACTGAATCCACCTGAGGATGTCATGGCATAACTGAACCAACCAACAACCAAGAAGACTCCATTAAAACCATGGATATCAAACCTCATATCATGGAAAAGAAAAACGGGAGAATACGGATCAAAGAAAACCAAAGAATGAAGGTAGATCTTACCTTAGATCGAAGATGGACCGAAGAAGGAAGCAGGGAACCAATCCAAAACTGGGCTTGCAGACCCCATTACAAGAGGATGATGACGAGATTTCTAGTCAATTCTCTATGGACAGTGTAGAGGGAATGCGAGTTAGAGGACTTCATAGTTTAATGAAGAAGAAAGGACTAAAGGGGATCCGTGATGCGGGGGGGTTGCATTGTGATTAAAGGGAAGAAGGCAAATGGTCAGAAAGACTATTCCCATCTTCCTAATCCGATGGAAACAAGATCTGCAAATAGAGCCAAGGAGATGGAAAGTGTATCTACAGTTCAAGACCAGAATCAAAGGAATAGATCGGTCCTAAACAGTGGAAAGGGTAAGGCAAGGTGTGGACCTTATGAGGAACAAGGGATGGGTGATACGGCGGGAAAGGATGATGGGGGTAAAAAGACGTACCTTGAACTTATTCTCCATTCTAAGATAGAGGTGATGGAAGGGGTTTTTCAGATCAATTCTTCAGAGGAGGATTTGATCAGAATTTTAGAAATAGAGGTTCAGACACTTTAGTGGGAGCTATACCAGGTAAGTGAATCCAATAATCTTAGCCTTGTTTTCAATGTTTTTTTGATTTATTACTGCGCTCATTGATTCTGGATGTTGAACATGTGTGGTTTCCCACTTTTTATTAAAAGTGATTTTGAAATAAAAAAATTAATTTTCAGGTCAGGTTGTCTAGTGTCGAGAGGGGGTGTGCTGAAGTTATAGGGTTTGGAAAACCTGAGTGGATGGGTGACTTTAAAAAACCCAGCGGTAGGGTAGTACACAATGTGTACTTCCCCTTCACATCATGTACTTTTTCAAGGCTGGATTATGATGAAAAATGCATGTAATCAATCCTTTATTTTATTTTTCAAAACATGAATTATTACACATCGTGTACCTCTTAGTCACGTCATGTGTCCCCCTATTTCTAGCTTCTCATGACCGAACTCATCCAGACTTCCTCCAAGACTTTTCTGAGCACCTCAGTCTTCAAAAACATGCAAAGGGTCGATCCTCGTAGATCTAGGGCCTTACATCAGATACCCCAAAAAACATTCTCATCCTCAAGAATCCAAAACTAACTCAGAGAGAAAACCACAAATAAAGAAAAGGGTCACCCAACAGTCACCCCGTGAGATACCTATCAATACTCTCACCATCACAAAAGCTCAACCGATTTAGAAAAATAACAACACAAAACCATGTGACAGCCACAACCAGCTCCCAAACACTCTCCCAGGGGAGACACCTCTCAAAAGAGAGCAAACCACAACAACCAACAAGATAAATTAATATCATAACTAGGAAAGTTATACAACCACAAAACGAACATCTTTATAATAAAATATCTAGACATAAAACAACTCGGGGCACTGATCACGTATTTGCGACTCATGTTCCCAAGTACTCTCCTACACACCATCGTGCCACCACAAGACACGAACCAAGGGAATGGAATGCCTATGAAACACCTTCACCTTGTGATCCTAGATTTCTAAAAGCCTCTCCTCAAAGGTCGCATCAATTTCAACAATGATCTCACATTAATCGATGATGTGAGAGATATTATGAAGATAACAATAGAGCTATGACACATGAAAAACATTATGTATCCGGCTCATTTGTGGGGGAAGTGCAACTCAATACTCAACGGCTCCAACATGATCCAACACCTCGAAAGGCCCAAAAAAATGATGATATAGCTTACTCCCATGACCAAACCTTCGTTTCACATGATGGGGAGTCACCTTAAGAAACACATGATCCCTAACATAAAACACTAAAGGTCTCCTCCTTTGATGGGCATATGATTTCTAATGACCCTATGTTGCCTTCATCCTCTCATGAATCACTTGAACCATCTTTTTCATGTTCTGTACCAGTTATATCTCGAGAATTGATGACTCTCCAACCCCAGTCCAACACAATAGAGAATGTAAAGTTTGGCCATATAAGGCTTTAAAGGGATCCATAATGATGGTGGAGTGAAAACTATTGTTGTAAGATAACTCCACCAAGGGTAAGTGCCTCATCCAAGAACCTCCAAAATCCAAGACACAAGAGCGCTACATGTCTTCAAGAGTCTGGATAGTCCGCTCTGTCTGATCATCCAAAAGCGGATGAAAACTAGTGTTAAGGAATAGTTGAGAACGGAAAGCATACTGGAGACCTCTCTATGCCCTAGAGTTAAAACAAGGATCTTGATCAGAAAAGGTCGTCCTCAAAACTCTGTGGAGTCTCACCACCTCCTCTAGATATTTCCTTGACAAAACTTCCACTAAGCTAGAATCCTTGATCACTATGAAGTGGGATGATTTCATTAAACAATCCACTACCACCCAAATAACATCATGGACTCCTTTATATTGAGGTAAACCAGTAAAAGAGCCCATTGACAGGTCCTCCCACTTCCACTGAGGAATATTTAACGGCTGGAGAAAACCACCAGGGACACAGTGCTCGGCCTTCACCTTCTGACAGACCAAACATCGAAACACAAACTCAACAACTACATTGTTCATCCCGGGGCACTAAAACTAACTCCTCAAGTCTCAATACATCTTTTTTACACTAGGATGCACTGCTAAATGAAAAATATGGAAACCTATAAGAATCATCTCACGCATCTCCAAAGGAATGAAAACCCTTACTTGATATAACACTCAGCATTGTTCATCCTCAGACCAACCATCATGGGCCACGCTACAAACAACTCAGTCTCTCTATACCTCCACCTATATACCCCCCAACTGGCACTCTTCCACCTGCTACACCAAATATGATTGTACCATCATATGAAAAAGACAATTTCCACCCCCAACTTCTCCCATATCGAGATATAATGATGAAAGTTCTTCCATTACTCTCCAAGAATCACCAAATTCACATATTTCATCAATACGTGACTTCCTACTCAGCGTATCAGCTAAAAAATTCCCCTTTCCATGTGTATATGTGATTTCAAAATCATATTCCTATAATAAATCCATCCATTGATGCTACCGAAAGTTCAAGTAACGCTGGGAGAAAATATTCCTTAGTCTCTTATGATTGGTGAAAACCATAAATCTCTCTCCGATGAGGTATTGTCTCTACAAATTTAGAGAAAACAACACTTATTCTAACTCAAAATCATAGGTGGAATAGTTACATTCATGGGGAATCAACTATCGATACCCATAAGAAACAATTGATATCTACTAAATCAGAAAACAACATAACCCCAGATGTGAAACATCGCAGAAAACATTAAACTAAACTCCCTCTGCTGGCAGACAAAGAACTGGGGCACTTACTAACTTTTCCTTCAGATATTCAAAAGCAATCTGACCCTAATCAGTCCACAACAATGTCGGATCCTTCTTGGTCAATTATTTCAGAGGATTTTCAACCCCGGAGAAATCGGCTATGAACCTCCTGTAGTATCTTGTGAGACAAATGATACTTTGTACCTCTGCTACTGTCTTAGGGGCTTACCAAGACACAACTACCTCTATATTTTATGGATCCACAGCTACTCCATACTGGGACACCACATTCCCTAAGAAAAAAACTTCTCGATCCCAAAACTCACACTTCAACAACTTCCCAAATAGCTATTATTGACGAAGAACTCCCAAAACAGTGTCTAGATGCTCTGTATGCTCCTCCTCAGAAGCAGAGTACACAAGGATGATGTCGATGAAAAACCACCACAAACTTTTCCAGGAACTCATGAAACACGACATTCATCAACCCCATTAACAAATTTGGAGCATTCGTCACACCGAACGACATTACAACAAACTCATAATGCCCATGATGATAATAGAAATCATTCTTCAGGATATCCTTATCCTTCACATGCATATGATGATATCCTGACTTCAAGTCGATCTTTGTTTAAGCGATGATAATCGATACACAACCAAAAACTGTTTTCAACCTTCTTCATGAAAAAAACTGGTGCACCCCATGGTGACACACTCGGCCGAACAAAACCACACTATAGTATACCATCAAGCTGTATACACAGATCCTATAACTCAGAAGGGGTTATCCTATATGGAGACATAGAGATAAGAGACTCTCCCATCTATAGCAAGATCCCAAACTCAATCTCTCATCGAGGGGGTAATGTTACAACCTCTTCTAAAAATACATCATGTTACTCTTCTACGACCCTGGGAAACACCAACTACTAAACCTCTGAAGAACTTAGCATCAACTCAGCCATCAAGGATGACAAGGGAAGAACATGCCTCTAACCCATCTGAGGGTATCTCTCTCTAACAAACAATGTAGGATCTCCATCAACATCAAATAACAGCACCTACCTTCTGAAGAAATCCATGATAGCATGCACCTAATACAGCCAATCCATACCTAGGATGAAATTATATGGTTTTATCCATAAACATAGGAAATATCCCCAAGAGTGGTGATTCCCCATTATTAGATCACAGTCTCTGCATACATCAAACAAGTCATCACAACCTCCAACTGGCAGAGTCAATTCCAAGGGAACTAGAATCCTCTCTACCTAAATTCCCAAAGAATGGAAAAGGAAAGGTTATATAAAAGAGTGTGTCACTCATGAATCAAACAAAGAATACACCCAAGTAGAAAACAAGAAAAGGGTCCCTCGAATGATGTCTGTCTCACCTGGCATTGGAAACACTAAAGTATGAAGCTAACCATGACCTCTTATGTAGCCTATCTAACCCTGATGATGACCACCACCACGTTCGTTCTCTTATCTATGAGTATGGGGAGCATCAGGAATATTTCCTCTGCCTTCCAAATCTACTCTCTACTGATCCAAAGCTGGTGAAATCTGCTATTACTGCCTCGAATGGAACTGCCTCAACAGAGGAACCTAGATCTGAACACCTGGTTCACGATGAACACTCTGAAAGTTTGTTCACTATCGATTCTTATAACCTCAGGCTTTATAAGAAAAACAAGAACCTAATCTCTTGGCATAGATCTGAGACCCGCCACCTCTAGAGAAACAAGATGTTGAGTGTTGAGACCTACCCCTGCCAAACAGAAACTCTTCTGTCCTAAAAATTGGGAACCTCGGACCATAGATCTACTTCATGAGAAATCCTGATAACTCCCCTATCATGGATATTTTTTTCTAGATAACATCCTCTCGATGAACTCTACCCTCACCAACACCTCATGATATGTCTTCACAATAAATGGGGTGACCTGGTGATGGATCTATGGATGCAAAGCCTCCTCAAAATGCCTTTTCCTAGCCTCCTCATCTGGAAACAGGTTCGAAGCATATCATAAAAGGTTCCTGAAATTGATTCCAAACTCTTGCACACTAGATCTCCCCTATAAAAGGGTAAGAAGATCATGCATATTGGATGCCTTCACAGTCGAAGAAAGAAACTCAAATATAAAATTGTCTCGAAACTCCTCCCCTGAGATTTCCAACTCCTCATAATCCTTGAGGAACAAGAACCACCACTGCCTCACTACCCCACACAGCATCTTCACAACCAAAGATACCCAGTGCTCTTTCCAAGTATGGATCGAACTGAAGGCTATCTCAACCTCCTCCAACCAGTCTTCCATGACTGCATCTAAAATGGATCCCTCGTACTTCTACATACTCTAGCATTGAAACTCTCAAAATTTCCTCCCCAAAGTGTCATCGTCGTCAACCACTACCTTACAGCGATCTGCTGGCATAGCCTACGGAACATATTCTACGCAAACCTGATGAGGATGATGATATGGAGCCATACCTGCAAAATAACAAATAGTTAGAGCTCTTAAACCTATAATATATAATAATCAACATTAATTAATTAATTTTTTTTCTTTTATTCATTTTAGGTTCACCTATCCCAAGGTATACCCCTTCAAAAATAGGCACAAAGAAGAATGATGTATCATCCTTTCCTAGGTATCTACCCTGCAATTAGTATTACCTCGTTTAGTAGTCACTGTAAACTTAAAGGTTCATGAATCATATCATAGGGGGCCCTAAACAAGTATTTCTCAGCCGGTCTCTAGTGTTTACATCACTTGCTAAACATAACAGACACCAATTCCTTACCAACCTATGCAACCTCACATGTTCCTAACACCAAACTCCATTCTATCTTTAAACATCTTTTTTTATACCACTTTGTCACATCCCCCTCCCCACAAGGTGTACCCCTCCTGGGCTGACAATGTGAGAAGGTAGAAAGTGACCCCTCGATTCCCACCTCCAGTAGTCCCTGGTTTGGCGACTAGCACTGAGGGTATAGTAAACACACAAATTGGAGGCATTACCCTCTAAGAGAATACATGTAGAATATATAGATAAGATAGACACCAACCAACTCCAAATTAGACTAAAATATAAAAGAAAACTCAAGTATATATATTTAATGTCATGCAATAACTACTATAACTGAAAGGGAAAACTACAAGTACCAAAAGAAAGTAAAAAACAGCAGTGACCACAAATCCCAAACAGCTCAATAAACCCCAAGCTAGTAGTAACAAGCCTGATCTCCCACCTACTCCAAGTGACCTGACAAACTTTTTATACAAAATAGGTTGATTATAACAGTATACTCGATATAATCCTCCCTGGGGACTCTCGTGCAAAAGTAAGGAAAACATGATAAAGCACAATGAGTAACAAGTGAAACTAACTCATGACCTAAATAGGTATACTATGTTCCCAGCCTCACCATGGTTACTCTCACCAAGTATCGCATATAAGAGTATATAATCTAATAAATAATATCAAGGGTACCTCGCTACCACTTCCCCACTGGTTTTCAACTTTTCACCAACATCACACTTTCTAAACGTATCTCTCTAAAAAGGTTTGCTCGTATAAACTTGGGTGAATCACCACAACTTGCACCTCAAGAAACACAACCACTATATCCATGTAACCAAAGTAACCAGGTAGTTTTTGGGAGCCACCACAGCTTTAATAATGTGTATCATACATCGGGCATTATTCCTCAAGCCATTACAACCCATATACTGAGTAAGGATCCTTAAGAAATCACATACTATACAAGTTACACCTATAGTAGTCTATAGGGAACTAAATCCAGAATATATGTGTGTGAATAACCACAATCCATTATATCCCTCTACACGCACATATGGGTAAAACTAAATGATGTTCCTACTAGCACAAGTAACTACCAAGAGAAGAGAGCATGGGAAAAGGAGGTAGTCAACCATCCATCCTCCCACCGAAATGTTGGGGAAAACATCCCCCCTAAGTCTCAGAATCCCCGGGGTGTCAGTAACCCTAACCAGCGGGGTGGGGTATCCTACAAAAACAAAAAAATGACAAAAATATACTATTTCTCACAACCACACTATGGGAATAACCTATCCTTAGACTCAAATGTAGCTAACGTCTCTCGGACTCCTAGCTGCCACTTCTAAGACTAGGGTTTCTCCCTGACCTCTAGGGTTTCTCCTCCCATATACCTCCCTCTTCCTCACTCTCTCTGGTTATAGTCATTGATTCTTCTTACATAGGTCATCGCGGCAAGTGAATATCCATTATTTTCTTCTCATACATTGTATTTTTTTAATTTTGGATTTCTTTCCTATCCTTTCTGTCATTTCTTCTTCCGCTACTATTATGTGATTCTCTATTTTTCTCCATCGATTCGTGTTCCCCGAAGGTTTCTACCATGCTTTTATCACCGGAACCATTACACCAAAACCCCACTTTGGTTTGACCTGAATGAGCTCTGGTGTTTTGGGATCTGTTGGTATCGATGTTTGATGGTTATCTTATTGTCTCAAACACCCATCTATTCTCTTTATACCTTTACCGATGTACTGGACTCCATTTTGGTCTGGTATGGAGGTGTTTGTGGTGGTTTGGGGATAGTGTTGGTGGTATCATTCGGCTTCAAGGGTGTGTATTGATGGTGTGGCTCTAGTGCTTGGTCTTGGCAGTTGTATCTCATGTTGGATATCTTCTATTTTTTTGGTTCTTTTTGCTTGGTTCTTCTCGAATTTTTTATGGTAATTCGATCTTGTTGGTGTGGTTTAGCCTCAGATGATGTTTGGCCTAGTGGTTTTTTGGATTGTATGATGGTGTATCCTCAGACATTTTTCTTTTTTATCAGTTTTTCATGATGTTCTGGTTTAGTTTTTATTCTCGCAACATCATCAGTGCTAGGAGAAGGTTTTTATGTTTGGCTTTGATATTCTTTTGGGTTTTTTTGGTGTTTGTTTTTTTGTTTCTTCACCCTCTATTTCGACGACTTCTGGTAGTGTTTGGCCTATGTGTTTTGTTTGGGGCGACGACGAAGACTTCTGGTGGATGGTTCTCGAAGGTGTTCTTGAAAAGAAGTTTGTGACATGAACGACGCATAATGGTGGTGGATGTCATAGATGGTGTCGAGGGGTAACGAGAGACGTGATGACGTGAATATAGTGATGGTTGGTTAGGGATGTAATAATGGAATCTTGAAGGATAGGGCAGTCATTGTGATTGGTGTGTCTCTCTAAGTAGATTCATGAATCATGGGAGATGATGACTGTTAATTTGAATTTTGAATTTTGTGGTTTTTTGGATGGTGGTAGTGGTGGTACTCTGGTGGGGTGAAGTTGGATTTTGAATTTTGATATAAGTGGGTTTGTGAGGGTGGTTTGTGGAGGTTTTTTGTATGGTTATCACTTATCCAAAAAGTGGTTTTTATAAAATAAAAAAATGGATTGTGGTATAAGCACACAACCATTTGAAGAGAAACATTAGATTAATTTATCCCGTTTTCATCATTTTCACTTTACGTTAATTAATTCTTTAAACATTTATTAACCATTATAAATTACACATTATATTTCATTAGAATAACACCCAAAGTCCATTGTTCCTTTAAAATGCAACCTTCGCATTTCATCCCAGATAGCTCCAACCCCATGGGTTAACATCATTTATTCAATCATTTATTAAAAACATTATCACTTTCACATATTCCCAAACATTATAGAAAAACATTCTAAGCTACCAAACACGAGGGCCACAATACGGTGAGTAGATGGACCACCCATTGAGTCTTTTCCACCTATAGTATGAGCATAGACCCATCCATCCTTAAGAAGATAAACATGGAAAGAATGTTCCATACCCCACGTGTCTTTGTCTCTTTTGGAATGGGGGTAAGAAAGACTGGTTTCCTTGAGCAGTGGGGAAATTAAAGAAGATAAACAACCAATAAGATTCAGAAAGTATCCAGTCATTCACATCCAACCCATTTCATCATCTCTAGTGTCCTCCCTAACACCCACATGCATAAACTGGTGCATCTTGTCCCTCTAGGCATCAACTACTGCCACAACCAATGGGCCTCCTAGACCCCACATATCACAACATCCATCCAGACTCACATTACAACACAAGCAGTAAGAAAAAAACATCATATCAACTAGGGTCTTGGATCATAAACAAGGAATTATTCCTTCATAAGTAATGAGCTCTAACAGCTCCAAGCATAAGGCTCTTTGGCCTTTACAAGAAAGAGGGTAACTCAGAACCCTACCATGAATTATCTTTTATCAAACAACCAGTTCTTTAATCCATATTGAATTAACTGATTCATTATTAGTAGGTTCCAATTATGGGAAACCGAAACTGTAAGCTATCATAGCTGCCACAAATTAATTAAAAAACTAATTTTACATGACTTTAAACAACAAGAACCAACATGCTTCAGGTTTAACAACCAACAGGAAAATACATTCACATCTACATCAATTTGATTAACATCAAATTAAAATGATAACAATTGGATTAATTTATATGCCTCTTTATCTTTAGCCAATTAATTATCAATTAATTCCATATTTACATTATTTACAAATTTAATCAAGAATAACATGATAAAAAGAAAATAATAAATACCATACTATCTAGAAAATCAAGAGGCAAACTGTTATTATGGTGAAAATCAACAACATGTGATCAAACCAATTACTTTAATCCAGTTTTAGTATTTAATTAGGTCAATTACATTGTGATAGAAAGGGTTAAAACAAGATAACTCTACAGTTTCATGTAAGAGAATAGTGAATCCATTAATCCCCTACCTCAAAAGGTTTTTGACACTCTTTACATGAGAACGATCCACACAAAGGATCACGATCACCTTCCCCGCAACAACTGCATCCACCCACGGATGCCACAGCACAACCAAACCAACCAACAACCAAGAAGACTCCATTAGAACCATGGAGATCAAACTCCATAGCATGTTAAAGGAAAACTAGAGAATACGGATTGAAGAAAACCAAATAACAGAGGTAGATCTTCCCTCGGATCGAAGATGAATCGAAGAAGGAAGTAGGGAACTGATCCAGGACAAACGAATCCCCAAATGTTGAAGAGGGAGGCATCTAGATCATCTGAAGTTGAGAGGGAGTGCACTAAAGCCTTAGGGTTTGGAAAACCCAAGTGGCTGGGTGTCTTTAAAACATCCAACAGCTAGGCAGTACATGACATGTACTTCCCTTTCACGTTGTGTACCACCTCAAGGCCAGCTTACACCGAAAAACACATCACCTCGATGATTTATTTTATTTTTCGAAACTCGAATCAGTACACATCATGTACGTCTTGGTCACATTGTGTATCCCCCCAGTTTCTAACTTCTCATGAATGAACTCCTCCAAACTTCCTCTGAGCCTTCTCTGATCACCTCAGTCTTTGAAAAAATACAAACGGTTGATCCTCACATATTTGAGGCCTTATAAAATCTCCCTCGATGAGCTTGAGGTACTGCTCTGTCTCCAGATAGTCTATATCTCTTAGTATCTTGGATCTACTCTATTCTGTGGGTGTGGAATGTCTCGAATGTGAATGTATGAATGTGTCCTACCATCGAATCTTACTGTTGCTCTGTTTTAATACAACTTTCATCTACTAAAAATCGCCGACCCTTTCCACCGACTTTGATAAATCTTTCATGAAGTCACCACACACATGTGTTCTTTCATGCAACAAACATCGTATTACCATATCACATGTAACGAACTCCGGACCAGTTGGTTGGAGTTAATCTAGACGTGCCACGGGCTCTAAAATGTATCTGCATAGTTCAAATAGATAAGTATAAAACATATTTTGTAGCTAAAAATAATAATAAATTACTTATATAATAAATTATAATTATTGAATTAATTTTAATTTAATATTTTATAATATTTAAAGTTATTTATATTTTAAATTATTAATAGATATTTTTATTATTTTTATTTTTATTTTATTAAAAACTTTTTTAATGTTTATTAATTATTTAATTAACATTATTGAAGTTAATATTTTAATAATATTTATTATTTTAATTTTAAAAGTTATTATTTTCTTAAGTTAATTAATTAATTATTTTATTAAATATTATTATTATAATTATTTTATTTTAAAAGTTAAATTATTATTAAAATTATTATATTATTTAATATTTAATTATTAATTGTTAATTATTTTATTTTAACAATTTATTTTATTATGATTATTATTATTATTTCAGTTTTATATGTTATCTTTTATTCATTTTATTTTTTTAATTTAATTAGTTTATCCCCCATCGTCTTCTTCTCACTATGCAAAGGGGGGTCCGGTTCTCCTGTGCAAGCTGCTCCAGCGGCGGTTCTCCTCGTTATCTTATTAGTGTATTAAGGACTCCACAATGATGGCGTGGGAAAGGGTTTGGATCAGCAGTAGCTTCAACTCATGGTTCACCCTCTTCATCCTAGAAGTGTGTGGCAGACTCTTCAACGATGGCGTAGGCAAGGATTTGGATCGGCAGTGGCTTCAGCTCATGGTTCACCCTTGACGGCGGTTCTCCTCAGCTCGATTTGTCTTCAATTGGCGTAGCGATAGGCGTTCTTATAATGCCGATGAAAACTTCTTTCTCTTGTAGCACTACTTCATACGGTGAGAAATATCACTAATAGAAGGATAAAAGGGTTTTTTGGTGACTCCTGGAAGATGGAAAAGTATAAAATGAGTCTCTAACACCCATCGATGACTAAAAATCAAATCTGCAAACATAAAATAAAAATAATAAAATTAAAACATTAAATAAATTAAAGATTTAAAATTCTTAATTAATTAATTAATTATCTAAATGAAGACTTAAAATAATAATGAATTGATTAAAAAAATTAACTAATTAATTAATTGAAAACTTAAACACTTAACTCATGTTAAAGACTATCTAATTTATTAAACAGAATAATCAAATTACCATTAATAAAAAGAATTGATAAATTAAATTAAAAGAATATATATTAATAAAATTAATAAAATTAATTCATAATAAGTTGACTAGAATAAAATAATATTGTTGATTTATTTTAATCGATCTAAATTAAAAGATAAAATATTAAATTAGATACTATGTTAATTAATTGAAAGTAAAAAAGATTAAATGGTTAACTAATAAAAATATCATATTATTTAAAAAGTAGTTCAGATTAAAACCACAAAACTAATTGGTAAATTATTATACTAAAAAAGTTATTAAGACTAAATTAATCATTTTAAAGGCTAAATATACATAATTAATTATAAAAAATTGATTAATTAATATATTTAATTATAAAAATACAAGTGTGAATATTTACCAAAAAGTGAAAAATTATATAATTAATTCATTAAAAACTAAATGAAAATATTTGGCAAAACAATGTGTTTTCAAGGCCAAATCAAATGTAACAACCTCTTTTACCAAAGTCGACATACCAAAGTCATTTTGAAGTTATGAACCAAACATCCTCAAAACACTTGACATAGACTTAACTAATTAAGTAATTAAATATGTAATTAAAATAAATGAAATAAATGGTTTAAGTATAATATATTAATCATATAAAGTTTTCTTAGAAATCAAATAATTGATATAATTTTATTATATAGGTTTTAAATTACATACATGGAAAATATGGACTTTAGGTAAGGGATTTTTTCTTCAATTTCTCTTCATTGAGACATATTTTAATGTCATACACATAATTTATTTTATATGGTGTATATACTACCCATTTTAAATTTTATATCATTAATCCTTCATAATTAATGTTATTTTAAGTTTCAATCAAAAATTTTTCATCCAAGGGGGTTTGACTTGAAAGTTACCAAGTGGTAAAGGGGTTTCTTATCTCAATTTCTTTTCATAGTCGTATAACTCTTTGTCATTAAATTTGTTATGCCATTATTATGTGTGAATTGATATATAATTTTTATGAATTATTTCCACTTTTTTATATGGACATATGTTAACATAATCATTTCATGGATTAATTATCATTTCAACAATTTTAATCTTTAGAAGGGTTTTCTTTATCTCAATCTCATTTTCTTAAGAAATGTTTCATATCATACACCATAATTTCTTTGAATGGTGTACTTAAGACACCATGAATGATTTTTTATATATTACTTCATGTAATTTATGGTATTTATAGAGCAATATCATATTCTTTCTTTTAATGAATTTTTATTTTGAAAGTTACCAAAGTGGAAAAGGATTTATGTTGCAATATCATTTATTTTTGGAGTTGTTTATGTTAAATATTACTTTAAGGAAAGTTATATGATCTTATTTTATTAAACTAAATATATTCTATTATCTTATATTTATGAATTTATTTTATATGTTTAGTTTCTATTTTCTCCCTTATTTTTTAAAGAAACATTAATAAATTTTTTTTGCAAGTGATACTAATCTTGTATCTTCTTTTATATTAGGAATATATCTCTTCCAAATCTATTTTTTCTAAAATTATTTCAATCATTTCCTTTTCTAAATATAAATTATTTCCTAAGTTTTGTTTTAAATGATAATTTAACTTCTTCTAAAAGGTTTTAAATGATAATTTCTTAACATTTTCTATATAGGTCACTTTTAAATCTCTTTTAAATAGTTTGAAAAGAATGTGTATGTTTAATAAATGCATCATGAATGGATTTTCATGCCATCATGACCATTATTTTATTTTAATATTGTTTTATAATTTTCCAAGTTTATTTTAAAAGGAAATTATTTTCACAATAATTTGGAAATTTTTAGTTTTTAAAAATTAATTTTCAAAGTGGAAAGGGAATTTTCCTCAAAAAAAATTAATGATATTTTAATGGTATTTATATTCATCAAAAATATAAACCCTTAATGTTACGTATGATAAATTGGGGATATGTTTTAATGATATCATCTTTATTATTTCTCTATGTGGATTTTGATTGTTTAAAAGTGATTTTCATGAAACTAATTTTCTTTCCATTGGTTAAACAAACTATATAGGAATAATGGTTGTTTTCAAGGGTTTTATATTGAAAAGTGTAATATTATAAATGTTTTTTCATGATATGGTACTTGGATATTATTTATGATAATGGGGGAGCCAGATATATCTCATGATAATGGGTGATCTGATATAGATCTCGAATGCATTGGGTAATGGGACATAGTTAACCAGTTAATTGTTTTTTCTAATAGATTATTGGAATTTATCGGGAAGGTTATTCCATTTTTAAGAGTAATTATAAGTGTGATATTAAAATGATGTTCCAAGTCATCAACATGTTTTATTTATAGTTTTATCAAGTTCTAATGTATCCTTTTCTCAAGGATTTTTTTCACACGGCTCATTATTTTTTACTTATATGACTCTTGTCTTAGGATTAAATCTTTATTCCATGTCTCATGAATTGTGATGCATTATTTTTTGGTTATTAAATCTCTTATTTTATACTCATACACTGATCATTTCATCATACCTTTATTTTCATCTTATGCTCGTTGATGGAATTAAATTTTTAATTCTTATGTTTACCTTTATTGAGCATTTGAGCTCACTCTTAATATTTTTTACATTTTCCCAAGTTGTGAAGAAATTTTTAAGTATATTATGCCTAAAAAGGTTACTATATGTGAAGAAAATAGTGGGATATAATGTATATTTTTGTGGAACATTTTTTTATGTATCGAAGTTTCCATGTAAGAGTTTCTCCTAATTCTATAAAAAAAAATTAAAACTAAATGGTCTTTAGGGATGTAAATGATACAATATTTCTTTTTGTTGTTATATGGTTTGAAAGGATAGAATTGGGGCACATTTATCGATATAAAATCCAAAAATATAAATTTTATGTTTTTAGAACTAGGTATAGGAGTGTGGATCTAAGGTTGTTATAGCACAAGATCTTTTTCTCCTTAGTGGGGCCACCCTAGTGAGGGGGCCTTAGTGGGTCCATCATAGAGAGGGATCCTTTATGAAGATACCCTTGTGAGGGAGGCCTAAATAGGTCACCCTATCTTGATGAGAATAGTTTCCCACCATAGCATGGGGATTTAATAGGGCCACCTAAGAGAGGGGGTCTCAACGAAGTTACTTGGATGAAAATTTTGACTTTTTCAAATTTTCAACTAGTTTCTTTCACACTTAACTCGTCCTCATTCTAGGGGTGAAGGAATACCTTATGATTTTTTTATTTTTTTGTTTTAAAATGTTTTTAAACCCTTTTCATGTTTAATATGTTCATCTCTTACAACATTGTCTCAAATTCTGAGGTTGTGGCTCATATCGACGAAATGGTTACTAAAGTTAAGAAACAGTGCACTAGTCAATAAAAACCCTCTCTATTGACTTTGTCCAAGATCCATAAGAAACATATTTAAAAGTACCTGATGTATCACTATTTTCCCTTATATGGTCATAGATTGTTGATACATGTGGATGTCCCTCACCCATATACTTTTATCCCAAGCTCATAGATCACCAAGTACAAAAACCCGGCTGGTAATAACATATCAGAAAAGGGTACTTATATTCATGAAGAAACTAGATATTAATCCTTAGTTATTCACCACAAAAATACTTCCATATACAATATTAATCTCATAAAATAATCCAAAACACATTTTTACTCCTCTATCTTTCTTATCCCTTCCATTGATAAAACCATGGATTGAAATGACAAGTGGGACCTTCATCTCATGGGAGGCTTCAAATTTAAGTGTATGTGGGATTACTGGGTTTGAGTAACATGTGATGAGTTTGATACCGAGCTCATAATAAAACAATTTATTAATACATCTTGTTTTCCCATACATATGTCTATAGAAAAATAGTGTTGAATCCTAGCTTCTAAGCCACTGGATTCCTTGAACCAACATCTTTCATCTCACACATGGAGAAGTGGTAATTAATTTATGGGACATCTATAAGATCTCATGGGTACCAATCCTCGGGTTCCCATTACATGGTGAGTATAATCCATAAATATTAGGGAAATTTTAAAGGAAAAAATTAACTAATATATTAATGAAGAGTGGGACTCACTCATTATCCCTGAGGATGTAAGTTTAATTATTCAGATTTTATAAAGCTTCATCCCCGAATATGTTATCACCCATCTCTATATTTTTTCTATAAGAAGAGAAGTAAGATGAATCATGAGTGATAGTATTAGCGGCATCTTCCCTGATTATGTGGAGGGGTCTCCTCTTGGGATGACCATGAAGAGGACATTCATGAGGGGAAACTGTCTCCTAGACAATATATGATGATGAAAGTAGAATGTGAAGGTATTTCTTTTATTTTCCCTCTACTAATGTTTTTCTGATCAGGGAGATGAGCTTCTATTATTTGAGATCAAACATTATTAGAGAGCCAAAGCATTGGAAAGTGTATTTTTTCCAAATAGAGTGGTAGGATTATGATCTCTCCATATTAGATATGAATGAAAGTGTTTATACATACCCAAATAACAACATTAAGGATTATTGACTATAGGATCCCATTCTCTAGGGAAGTCTGAGGAACAACCCAAGGATTCTAGTACAGGTTCCCTAGGTGAAGCTCAAATTATTTTTATCAAAACAGGCACTCCATATATAGAGGGGACACTATAAATGTAGGACCCGTCATTAGAGAAATAGTTCCTCTGGCAGAAATTCAGATGTCCGCAAAGGGTACATCATCAATATCCTTTACATTCTTAGAGTTCTCAAAATCCGTGGAGGGTATATTTGTGTTCATTGGAACCTCCACACAATAAAATAAACTTATAGAGTCTAACTAAGATTTGTAGTGTCCAAGAGCTAGCCCTATATCTCTACTGAGTGGATCATCCCTACTAGAGGTTTCTCTTTACCCTGCCCAAGAGTCAGTCACCACAAAGTGCAATCAGGGTCTGATAAGTGGCTAGGTTATGGTGGAAGATGAAAATTCTTCAATGTTTCTTGTAATAAGGGATACATTGATTCTTGAAACCTCTATCACCATTGAAATAAGGGAAATTTTTGGAGTAATTTCTGAGGCATTTTTGTTTATTGGGGTGGAACACACCACAGAATCCAATGTGGTTACCGATAAGGGTGGGTGTTTATATTTCTCCCCACATCCAGAACTATTAATCAGATATATATTTATTTCATTATTTTTATATAATTACCATCATTAATAGAGTTTTACACAATATAATATCAGGTACCAACATCCATGGACCTATAGGAAATCACCTTGATATATCTTAGTGAACTCATTCTAGATTATATTCTGGTTTCTGGGAGTGAATCTTTTCTATACTAGGAAACCCTCAATTATTACTAGACCATCCATTAGTTGCTTAGAAGAGAATATGTAAGTTGATTTCTAGTAATTCAAAGGAAAATATGAATTCATATCTATATTGACTCCAATGCTAATTTATGCACTTATTAGTGGGGGTTCAATATCAAAACCACCAAGCCATTGTGAATGATTTCATTCCATCTTATGAGTGAGGAGGAGTGACTTAAGGATGCCTTCAAAAATTAGAACTAAAGGCGTAGTCTTTCAAACCTCAGGTTGTGTCATTTCAAAAAGCTTACCATTATGAAACCATGGAATTGGTGAAATGATCTCTCACTAATAAAGAGGCTTCATGAATAATAAAACTCTAAAATGATCTAGATAGTGCTAGGGTGAAGCTATGAGAGTATCAAAAACTTTTAGAGGATACTCATAGTGAGAGGTACAAGGTGATTGATGAGGTGGAGAGCCTTCCCTTTTCTAAATAAATATATCTTGAATGCTTAGAATAATTTCATCATATCATAATGGAGGCTCAGAAGTCCTTTGGTGAGCATTAAGATTCTATGAAGTATATTCTACAATAAGGCATTTGTAAAGGAGAGAGACTCTAGCATGTGCATATTCCTCTTATTTTTTTATAAATATATGGAAACTTAATTTATTCTCAATTATCCATATCTTGTATCATATTGATAATCAACTCATAATAACTTTAAATTATTTGAAAATTAATACCAAGAGATCATGAATCATTTGACCATTAAAATTTGAATAACGATGTCATTTGTAACTCAAGTCAAAAAATTATCTCCTCCTAGGCATGGTTCATGGATGGGTATAGGTGTAATATTCCATCATCATAACACTAAATTTGGTCTATTTGGATGGAAGATCTATTATCACCCTTTTTAAAGATTTTATGGAAATATACAATCCAATATGTTAGAATCATAAGGATTTTCTATCTTTTTTCTAGGTTAGGGGACTAACAGTCATAGATTGACTATTTTTGGGGCCATACGGAGGGCCCCATAATATTTTCATCTTTTATATTTATTGCCTTTACTTTTTCTTAAGCACCTCACAAGTAAGGAATAACATGTATTACTTGTATTTTTCTTATATCTCCCTTTGTGAGTTTTTTTATAAAAAGTTTTGTGACTTTTTAAATTTCAAGTTCTCGAGTTTTACTAGACCACATGAATTTCATGTCTAGAGAATGAAGGAGAAACTTTTTTCTATACTTCCCTTTGTGATTTTTTATACTGGAAAGTTATATATATATTTCCTTAGGAAATTTAAGGTCATGCAATTTAGTTCAATGGTTGTTACATTTTAAGGTTGTATAGATTTGATTAAAAATTATTACAGTTTAAGGTTATATATCTTTGAAAAATGTTTTTTGTCCTAGAAATGGGTATGATACACAAGTCTAAAATGTCGATGATGTTGAATCTACTTGAAAATTTGGATTATGTAATGTATAATTCATAACCTATGAATATATATATCAATTGGAAATGGTGGATTGTGTGAGTATAATAACCATTAGTAATGGTGAAAACTATTTTCATGCTTATTCAATGAGAATAATGGGAGCAAGATAGCCAATATCACACCCAGTCTAGAGATAACACATGGGGTTTAGGTGCACCTTTACCCTAGTACTAAAACATCCCCTAAGGGTTAATTCATAAGATAAGGGTAAAATTATGCAATTCACCATCAATTCCAAGTGGGGTCCCTTCAGATAGAGACCCATACTTTTAATACATAGATATTAAATATTAATAGATAAATATTCATTATGTAATATTATGATCCATGATAGAACCATGAATTTTTAGTGTCTTTCGAGAATAATAAACAATATTCTTATTTCATAAAATATATTCAACATCTCCCACAAAGATATTCCCACATAGTACTTTTCTTGTACATAACCTACTTAAAATATTTCTTTATAACCTAGGTAAAGGAAACATAAAAGGGTTAGCTAATATGCTCAGTAAGGGTAAATAAGGGAGATATCAAAGATCACATAAGCATAACATGAGTATAAGGGTATTAGTACTTGATTTTAACAGTTGAAAATCATACCCTTGATACCATTTTTTAAAATATTGAGAAATGGAATAAATATTTATAGTTTATAAGACATTAATCATAAAGTAATCACAAAATTTGATTCATTAGAGCATAAAATTGGCATTTGAATAAGTTGGAGGCATGAACATAAGCATGGAAAATCATTTATTTAGTCAAGTATCATTAGAAATACTATTATAATGGACTGGGTTAACTCTTCATTCCATAATATCCTTACTCAAGGTTCACTCTAAATACTATAATAGTGGATAAAGTCCCTTAATAAACTGGGTTCTGATCGTACCACGATTCACTATTTTATTCCACCCTTACACCACAGTTTTAAACTAGTATTGTAATGAATATTCCAAATATAATAATAAATTTCACTTCATTTTTGAATCAATCAATGAATTTTAATCAATATTATAATGGGCAATGTTACTTGTTTTTATTGTTTCAATGTAGGTGGAGGTGATTTGGAGGGCCTTTGATGAAGTGGAAGAAAAATGGGCCAAAATTGCATAGATCCATGGACATCTGTCCACTGTTTTGCATAGTACTCAAAATCCGTGGATCCAAATGGGCTGAAATATTTTGGGCCTGTCCAAAATTCAATAGGATACATTTCATATTAAGGAACCCAATGCTGATTCGGCTTCTATGGGGACCATCCGAACTGATCTGTCCAAGCCACCGAATTTGGACAAAGTCAAATGCAGTGTTCTGTATTTTATCAATATATTGATCTGTAGTTGTCCAAATAGTGCCAAACATTCGGTGGAGACATTAAAGAGGTAGGGATACAACTTTTCTATTTTGTCCAAATCTAGATAAGACTTTATAAAGGCCAAAACGCATGGTACAAGTTGATTGAATAAATCTGTGTGCCTAAAACCACCTTCCAATTTTCCTATAAAATGGCACCTTGGGGCTCCCCATTTGCAAGTTTGGCCAAGAGTCAAGGTGCTGCCATTTTCGAGTCCCCAAAGATTCTTATCAACATCCCTATCAGTTCTGGAGGCTATTGTAAGTTTTACCCCAACATCTTTCTCTTCCTCCTCTCCCATGGGTTTCTAAACCCCTTGTGATCACCCGGGGAGGAATGTGATGTACATCCCGAGCTTCGTGTTTGTAATATTTGAATGATATTTTAAATTCCAGGTTTTTGTGTTGTTTTTCATCATCCTCTATTCTTATTCTATTGATTTATGTACTGGTATTTCATGCTCAACTCATATGATCATGTTTGGGGGTACCCATTCATGTGATGTTTCACACACCGTTCACCACTTTCTTTCCCCCTTTTAATTGCGGTGTTTGTGTGGTTTATATTGGTCAATTGAACTCACAAAAGCACTTTCAAGGCTATGTACATTTATTTAATGGTATCAAAAATAAATAACATACAAACTTGGATAGTGGATCTAGTTTTTCGTGTGTTTCCTTGGTGAGTTTTGGTTATGAAGTCAAACACAATTCACTCAATCATCGGCGGTGTCCGGTGAATCATTGTGTGTTTTTGAATGAACCCTAGGAGGTATCCTAGTATAAACTCAGTAACATTCTATTTCTAGGTGTTACAAACCAGGGATTAAAATATCATAACCTTATATCATGAAGCGATGAAGGATAAACATCATGCGAGTACCCCGGGTTGATCACACTTAATTAATTCTGTTAATCTCTACTTTGTTTTATAACTTCTATTTTCTATTGTCATATTTAATCATCAAACCCAAGTATTATAAAACCCCATTTTCCTTTTTACCTTCATAATCAAAACCACATTTTATAATTAATGATCTAAGGATCCGTCGATAGACGACCTAGGGTTGCTTCTATACTGTAGAAATTCTAGTCAAAAATAAACATCTAATTTGACGCGCTCGACAACGCGATCAAATTTTGGCGTCGTTGACGGGGAGACAAGATCATTTTTTTCTTTATTTAATTTTATTTAGTTATTTTACATCTTAATTAGTACTCCTTTAAATAATCCACCCCCATTTGATTGTTTTTGTTTTGGGTTTTGTCTTTATTTTTGGTTGTTTTTGGTGTGTTCTTTATCTCTCTCTATCTCTCTCTCTTCTTCCAAATATCCCTCTATAATTATATAGTATAACATTATATTATTCTTTCACCCTTATTAGGTTTCTCTTTTATCCATATCAAATCAAAAAAACACAACAAACAATCAATCAATCGAACTGGACATCATTGTTGCATGACAAGATCTGGTAAAGGAACACTACTTGAATTTGATCATGAAATTGAAAAAACACTTCACACAAAAATCAAGGAATCTAGAGAAGGTCAATAAAGTAACATTTTGGAACCCCATTTAGAACCTCAAGTGTTTCTAAACCAACCCAAAATTGAACCCAATCAAACCCAAGAAAACATGGCTGCAAATAATCGAAATTTAAAAGAACTTACCACCCCTGATGTGAAGTACCAACCTGCGTACATCCAATATCCCGAGGAAGAATCCAACTTTGAGCTTAGATCAGGTCTCGTCCACCTCCTTCCAAAATTCCATGGTCTTCCCGGGGAGGATCCTCACAAACATCTAAAAGAGTTTCACATAGTGTGCTCCACCATGAAACCCCAAAATGTGTCTGAGGACCTCATTAAGTTTAGGGCCTTCCCTTTCTCCCTTGTTGGTGTATCCAAAGATTGGATATACTATTTGTCATCCACAATTGGGGGCTTGAATGACCTAAAAAATACTTTTTCTAGAGAAGTTATCCCCTGCCTTCCGAACTGCATCAATTAGGGAAGAAATCTATGGAATTAGGCAATCACAATGAGAGACCCTTCATGATTACTGGGAGAGATTCAAGAGACTTTTCTCAAGTTTCCCCCACCACCATATTAGTGAACAACTATTGATCCAATACTTCTATGAGGGACTTATCCCCATGGATCGTGGAATGATTGATGATGCAGTTGGTGTTGCCTTAGTTGACAAAACTCCTTCTGCCGCTCGTGACTTAATAGCCAACATGGCTCAAAATGCACAATAATTTGGTACACGAGTCATTGCACCAACCTGAGGAGTTCATGAGGTAAGTCATTCATCCCTAGAACAAAAGGTAGATAATAAACATGATGAGATGCATACCATTCTAAGGAAATTATCTCAATCACAAGGTAACTCACACTCTCCTCGTGTTCCATTACATTGTGGTATTTGTTCTGATAATACTCATTTTTCTGATCAGTGCCCACAACTTCAGGATTCATCTGATTATTGTGCTATAGTGTTCCCTAGGCGTCCATTCCAACAATCACTACCATTCAAGCAGGAACCATTCAGGCCAAATCCAAACCCCGGGTGGCAAGCACACCCACAATACCGACAAGGAGGAAACTCAAGCTACCCCAAGTAGAATTGGTATCAACAAGGCCAAGGTATGAAACCTTCTTATCCTTCAACATCTCAAAACAATCCTCCTCCTCCCAAGTCTGAACCAAGACTTGAGGATATAGTGAAGAAAATGGCAACCCAGAACCTCCAGTTCCAAAAAACCACACAATCAGCTATTCAAGACCTACGAACCCAAGTGAGGCAATTGGAAAACACCATTTGTGAGCTTAAGATGCAAGGTTATGGACAACTAACATCCCAACCCATTGCCAATCCAAAGGACAAAGGTAATGTATGTGCAGTTACACTTCGTAGTGGTAAAGAAGTTTCTCCTTCTACTAATTCTGCACAGTATGTATGTCCCCCTCTTGAAAACACTCCTTCCCAACCCTCAAAAATTTCATGTAATGAAAAACAAAATAAAAAGGGAAATCAAATTATCATTGATGATTCAAATGAACAATCAATTACTCTTCCTTTCCCTCAAAGACTCTCTAAATCTAAGAAAAACTTTGATAATGAGATTGACAATGAAATAATGGATACATTTAAAAAAATTCAAGTTAATATTCCATTGTTGGATGCAGTCGATAAAATTCCCCGTTATGCCAAATTTCTTAAAGAACTTTGCACCCATAGAAGGAGGTTGAAGGGGAATGAGAGAGTCAACCTGGGGAGGAATATCTCGGCCTTGATTCAACCAGAAATGCCAACCAAATGCAAGGATCCGGGAGCATTCACAATATCGTGTACCATAGGGGAGACCTTCTTTTCTGATGCTATGCTAGATTTAGATGCTTCTATTAATGTAATGACTCACTCCGTGTATACTTATTTATAGGTTGGAGAGCTTCAACCAATAGGAATTATCGTGCAACTTGCCAACCGAAGCACAACACACCCATCAGGAGTGGTTGAGGATATCCTCGTAAAAGTTAAGAATCTCATCTTCCCTGTAGACTTTTACATTCTTGATATGGAAGATACCTGAACCCAAGGACATGCCCCTCTCATACTTGGGAGGCCATTCCTAAAAACAACAAAGACGATCATCGACGTTCACAATGGTACATTGTTCATGGAGTTTGATGGAGAAAAGGTAAGTTTTAACATCCTTGAGGCTATGAAACACCCCATTTAAGAGCACTCCACTCTTCCTATCTATTCGATGGAAGTTCTCTCAAATGATGAACACACACACAATCCTCTCCTCAACCCAAACTCTAATTATTTTTTGTTTTCTTCACCCTTGGATGATTTGAGTTTTGGTTCTTCTTTTGAATGTTGTGTGGGTTCAGAAAAATGTATATTTTGTGCTTTAACTGATGAGTGTGTTTATTCTGAGGTACCCATGACTATCGATGATTCTGTAAATCTCATTTCAATAGATTCTCTTTCCTTTGAGAATAAACATGGGCAGATAGATAGTTTCATGGACCTCACTCCCCCTAAATCCACACCCTCAATCCAAAAACCCCCAGTGTTGGAATTAAAACCACTTCCATCAAATTTAAAATATGTCTATCTTGAGGGTATTGACCAATTGCCCGTCATTATTGCCAATAACCTCTCTCCACAACAGAAATCGAAACTGCTCAAACTTTTGAGAGAGTGTAAAAAGGCAATAGGATAGACATTGGATGATATTCCCGGTATTAGCCCATATATTTTTATGCACCATATACTTTTGGATGATGAGGCTAAGCCCGTAAGGCAGGCTCAATTCCGGTTGAATCCCACTCTCCTTGAAGTGGTAAAATTGGAAGTCAGTAAATTACTTGCTGCATGGATCATTTATCCTATATCTGATAGTAAATGGGTTATCCCAGTTCAAATTGTTCCTAAAAAACAGGAATAATAGTTGTGTCAAATGAAAGGAATGAATTGGTTCCAATGCGTGTGCGAAACAGTTGGCGAGTCTATATTGACTACCGTTGACTGAATCAAACCACGCGGAAGGACCACTTTCCTTTACCTTTCATTGACTAAATTCTAGAATGATTGGCTGGTAAGTCCCATTATTGTTTCCTTGATGGCTATTCAGGTTATTTCCAAATCCATATAGCCCCTGAGGATCAAGAAAAGACAACATTTTCCTGTCCATTTGGCACATTTTCATACAGAAGGATGCCATTCGGTCTATGTAATGCTCCTGGTACTTTTCAGCGATGTATGTTGAGTATTTTTTCTGAGTACCTTGAGAGTTGTATAGAATTATTTATGTATGATTTCACGGTTTATGGTTCTTCTTTTGATGATTGTTTGGAAAACCTAGGTTTTGTCCTCCACCACTGCATTGAAAGAGATCTTGTTTTAAATTATGAAAATTGTCATTTCATGGTTGATCGGGGGATAGTTTTTGGGAATATCATTTAAAATAAGGTAATTCAGGTTGATAAATCTAAAATTGAATTAATTTCATCCCTTCCATTTCCAAAATGTTTTCGTGAGGTGCGGTATTTCTTGGGTCATGCTGGTTTTTACCTCTGATTCATTAAAGACTTTAGTAAGATCGTACTTCCCTTATCTCGGTTGTTACAAAAGGATTATGAATTTGTTTTTGATAAAATTTGTTAGGATGCATTCAATTCACTAAAAATGATTCTCACGTCACCTCCCATCATCCAACCACCAAGGTGGGATATGCCCTTCGAACTTATGTGTGATGCCTCTAACTTTGCAGTTGGGGCAGTTTTATCACAAAGGGTTGAAAAGGCTCCTCATGTCATTGTGTATGCCTCGCATACCCTTGACCCTACCTAGGTAAACTACACAACCACTGAAAAAGAACTCCTTTCTATTGTGTTTTCCTTGGAAAAAATCCATTCATATCTTCTTGGGTCAAAAGTGATTGTGTTTTCTGATCATGCTGCCCTTCGTTTCCTCTTAAAGAAACCTGAATCCAAACCCCGCCTCATTCGGTGGATTCTCCTCCTCCAAGAGTTTGACCATAAGATTAGAGATAAGAGAGGAGTGGAGAATTTTTTATCTGACCACATTAGTAGGACTTCTCCACCATTGGACCATCATGTTGAATCACCCCTACCCATTGAATAATTCTTCCCTCATGAGAACCTTTGTGATGTTGTGGACCTTACCCCCTGGTATGCGGACATTGTGAATTTTTTAGCAACATCTAGGGTCCCCCCTTATTTTAGCACTTCACAATCCCAGAGACTTAAGCATGATTCTCGTTGGTACATTTGGGATGACCCATACTTGTGGAGAATTTGTAGTGACCAAGTAGTTCGTCAGTGTGTCCTTGACCATGAGTTCACCTCTGTTTTGACCTTCTGTCACACCTTGGCATGTGGGGGACAATTTGGCTCTCAACGTACTGCTCGAAAGGTCCTTGACTCAGGAATTTATTTTCCAACATTGTATAGGGATGCCCATATATTTTGCAAGTCATGTAGTCATTGTCAATTCACAGGGAATATCTCCAAGAGGAATGAAATGCCCCAACAGCCCATGTTATTTTGTGAGATCTTTGATGCATGGGGCATTGACTTCATGGGTCCTTTTCCAAATTAATTTGGCTTGGTGTACATCTTATTGGCTATTGACTATGTATCTAAATGGGTGGAAGCAAAGGCCACCAGGACCGATGACTCTCGAGTGGTTGTTGATTTTGTGAGGTCCCAGATTTTCAGTAGGTTTGGTCTACCAAGATTCATCATTAGTGATCAGGGTTCACATTTTTGCAATCGTAACATGAAAAACTTGCTTTGTAAGTATGGGGTTTTTCACAAAGTCTCCACTGCATATCATCCCCAAACTAACGGACAAGCAGAAATTCCATATCGAGAAGTTAAGAGAATCTTGGAGAAAATGGGACAACCCAATAGGAAAGATTGGCGTTTGCGCTTGGATGATGCACCTTGGGTGTACCGTACTACTTTTAAAACACCGATCAGAATGTCACCATATAGGATTGTGTTTGGAAAAGCTTTTCACCTTCTGGTGGAGGTAGAACACCATGCATATTGGGCTGTTAAACAATATAATATGAACCTTTCATATGCAGGTGAGGAAAGAAAGCTGCATATTCAATAGTTGGAAGAAATTCGACGTGATGCATAAGACAACTCCCGAATCTATAAAGAGAAGACAAAGGCTTTTCATGATATCATGATTCACCAGCGGAAGTTCCATATTGGTGAGAAGGTCCTCGGGTACAATTCTAGGCTTAAGATCCACCCAGGTAAGCTTCATTCCCGATGGCTCGGTCCTTATATTGTTACTAATGTTTACCCTTTTTGTGCACTACAGGTTTTGCATGAGCAAAGTGGACGAAGTCTGACCATGAATGGGCAGTAACTTAAACACTTCTATGAGGATTTTCCAAAGTATCTGGTGGAGGAAATCCACCTTCTCGATGCATCATACCAATAAAACACATCAGGTTTTATCCTTCCTTCTCACATTCTCAATTATTTCAGTGAGGACACTGCACATTCTAGGTGTGGGGGGTAGATACATTCTTGGGTTAGTTAGGAATTTTCATCGTTTTCTACTTTTGTTTTCTCTTTTTTCCCTTCTTTATGGTATTTTCATTTTTCCCCATCAACAATTTTGAAATTCCATGATGTGGTGGCCATAAAGTGGGGAAAGTAAAAATACCATAATGAAGGCTAAAAAGAATTTTTGTATGAGTTTACCATCAAGGAGTTATTTTTAGTGAATTGGTTTTCTGTCAATGATATAAATGGTCGTATCTATGTGAAACCTTGAAGAAGATTGATGCCCTTTGTGTGAGTAGTTTTTTGGAAAACTGTGTCACTAATATCTCCACAAATTTTTGCACCAAACCACAAAGTGTGATTATTTCTTACTTAATATAAGGTAAATATATGTTGGTTTAATATTTTTTATCTTTAAATGATATTTCCATACGTTCGTTCCTTATCTGATCTGTTTCATTACTGTACTAGATTGACCTATGCATGTGTACCTAATGTCCGACTGTTGTACACCCTCAAAAAAAAAATTTGTGTCTTGGGTAGGTCAAAAACCACTCCTCCTCAACCTTTGATCTTGTTATAACTATTTCAATTAGTGTCGTGAGGAGATCAAACAAGGGTTGAGAGATGAGTGTGAGATTTGTTCCAATTGCAACTTCAAAAAAAAGAAATAATAAATGAGGGGAGTGATGAAATGTTCAACATATTGGGATATCAATGTCAGGAGCTTATGGTTTGACTTCTGGGAATGCTTAAATGAGTGGGTCTTGAAATATTATTGCAAAGGATGTAGGAAAGGTTCGGTGACAAAATAATTTAAGCTGAAAAATGTTAAAATAACATATATTTATTTGATATCAAGTTGAAAGAATAGCATGGAATGGTTTTCACACACACACATGGAGATTTAGTGTCATGTTTTACTTCTGAATTCCTTTCTCAATTGGGTATCATGAATCTTTTTTAATTTCTCTATGATATGATTTATGAGACATCTTTTTCTATTTTCACTAGGAAGAACTCCTTGGTGTGGTTTGTGCATTGATCGCTTTACTTTAAATAAAATTTCCTCAAATGATAAATCTTCAGGAAGTTGGAAATATATATATATATGAATCATTTTATTTGGATATGTGACTTTTCCCAGGAGTGCAAATGTTTAGGTGTGGGGGTGTGATCGTACCACGATTCACTGTTTTATTCCACCCTTACACCGCAGTTTTAAACTAGTTTTGTAATGAATATTCCAAATATAATAATAAATTGAAATTCATTTTTGAATCAATCAATTAATTTTAATCAATATTATAATGGGAAATTTTACTTTTTTTTATTGTTTCAATGTAGGTGGAGGTGATTTGGAGGGCCTTTGATGAAGTGGAAGAAAAATGGGCCAAAATTGCATGGATCCATGGACATTTGTCCACTGTTTTGCATATTACATGAAAACCGTGCATCCAAATGGGATGAAATTTTTTGGGCCTGTCCAAAATTTAATAGGATACATTTCATATTCAGGCACCCAATGCTAATTCGGATTATATTGGTCCCATATTAACTGATCTGTCCAAGACACCGAATTTGGACCAAGTCAAATGCGGTGTTATGTATTTTATCAATATCTTGATCTGTAGTTGTCCAAATGGTTCCAAATATTTTTTGGAGACATTCAAGAGGTAGGGATACAAATTTTCTATTTTCTCCAAATCGAGATAGGACTGTATGAAGGCCGAAACTCACGGTACAAGTGGATTGAAGAAATCAGTGTGCCTAAAACCACCTTCCAATTTTTCTATAAAATGGCACCTTGGGCTCCCCATTTTCATGTTCGGCCAAGAGGAAAGGTGCTGCCATTTTGGAGTCCCCAAAGAGTGATCTCAACATCCCTATAAGTTCTGGATGCTATGGTAAGTTCTACCCCAACATCTTTCTCTTCCTCCTCTCCCATGGGTTTCTAAACCCCTTATGATCACCCGGGGAGGAACGTGATGTACATCCCAAGCTTCGTGTTTGCAATATTTGAATGATCTTTGAAATTCTAGGTTGTTGTGTTGTTTTTCATCATCCTATATTATTATTTTATTTATTTATGTACTGGTATGTCATGCTCAACTCATATGATCATGTTTGGGGATACCCATTCATGTGATGTTTCACACACCGTTCCCCACTTTCTTTCCCCCTTTCAATTGAGGTGTTTGTGTGGTTTATATTGGCCAATTGAACTCACACAAGCACTGTCAAGGCTATGTACATTTATTTCATGGTATCACAAAGAAATAACATACAAACCTGGACAGAGGATTGAGTTTTTTGTGTGTTTCCTTGGTGAGTTTTGGTTATGAAGTCAAACACAATTCACTCAATCATCGGCGGTGTCCAGTGAATCGTCGTGTGTTTTTGACTGAACCCTAGGAGGTATCCTAGTATAAACTCAGTAACATTCTAGTTCTAGGTGTTAAAAACCAGGGATTAAAAGATCATAACCTTATATCATGAAGCGATGAAGGATAAACATCATGCGAGTACCTCGGGTTGATCACACTTAATTAATTCTGTTAATCTCTACTTTGTTTTATAGCTTCTATTTTCTATTGTCATCTTTAATCATCAAACCCAAGTATTATAAAACCCTATTTTCCTTTTTACCTTCATAATCAAAAAGAAATTTTAGAATTAAGGATCTAAGGCTCCGTCGAGATACAACCTAGGGTTGCTGTTATACAGCAGAAATTGTAGTCAAAAATAAACATCTAATTTGACACGCTCGACAACGCGATCAGGTTCACTACCCATTCTAGTTCTTATTATCTCATGAGATATCCATATTTGCCTAATGAATTGGGGTAATATATAATTCTAGTAAAACACATCATATAATTAGAATGATACATATGCACGTCATGAGATCATAAAACATTCATCATTTCATTACCCAAGGAAAGAAAATATGTTTCGTAAATATATCTTAATTTCATCGTAGCATAACCTATGGAAAATAAATTGGTTTCATAAAGGTTTCATCATAACTTAATTAACTTGTAGGATAGATATTTTTTTTCTAAAATCATCCTTAAATCATCATTAATATAATCCATACAAAGAATTAAAGTGTATGGAATCAATGTATCATAACCCCAGTGAAGCATAATTAACATAAAAGGATATTATTATTGATTAAAATGCCTTTAAAATATCACTAGAATGTTGCTTGAGGAAAATAACCTTTTCACTTTGAAATCACATTTTCAAATTCTAAAAATTTCCCAAATATTAAGGAAAATATTTTCCTTAAAAAGAACCTTGTAAAGTTTCAAATCAAGATACAAATAATTTATTGATCATAAATTATATAGATTTTTTCATGTCATGTACATCAAAATAATCATTCCTATCACATTTTCAGTAAAAAGTCAAAAGTAGATCATTCAGAAAATGAAAAGAAAATATTTTTTTAAATATTTTTTTAAATTTAAATTATGGGTGAAAATAACTTTAAACAATAATTTTATAATAGTAAAAACATTATTGATTTTTTTATATAAAACATGGATATGAAAGAAAAATAATTTTCAACCGAAGAGAAAAATAAAATCATATTTCCTTAAAAATATTTTTTAGTTATCTTGAGTACTTAAGGATAAGAAAATGAAAGGAAAACATGTAATAGAAATAAATAAATAAATAAACTATAAAAAAATCATGAGATTATTAATATTCATATCATGAATTTCCATTATCTAAAACTTAATCATAAACAATCCTAGTAAACAATGTGATTGTAATATAAAACACATGCCTCAAGTTTGAATTAATTTTAAAGTGATCTAAAATCATATATAATAAATTCAAATTCATTATTATTTTATAAAAGAGTAATTTAAATACTTATAATATCTTATATGATCCACTTATAACATTTAAATTCCCATTTATTAACAATTCCTTATTAAAATCATCATTTTTAGGTGTTAACTATTTTGTTTTTCATGATAATTTCATTTTGGTGGTTCTGATCCTTATAAATTAATCATGGTTCCATAATTTCCAAAATTTTAATCATGATATAAATATTATACAAATATTTATATTCATCCATAAAGGATAGATATATAAAATTGAAATACACTGTTCATGGTGACAGTAGGTCGTACATACGCATGAACGTTGTTTTCACTTTTTGAGGCATTCAACGAAAGAAAGTTAAATAATAATTAAAATTTATAGAATCATTATTATATCATATATATAATATATATTCATTATATATCCTTATTACCATCTATGTAAAGCATAAATGAAAAAAGAATCACATCGCTTCATGGAGGTGATAGTCCATATATAAGCACGAGTAACATTATCATTTTCCAACAGATGGAAAGGTAAGAAGGTAGATATGATATTATAATTAAAAAAGAATAATTATACAATAAATATAATATATAAACATTAAACTCATCATAATAACCATCCATGGAATATGGTTATGGAAAATGAATTGTATCGCTACGTAGAGGTGGCAGTCCACACGTACGCATAAGTGATACTTTCACTTATCATTTAATGGGAAAGAGGGTTAATACTGGTTGTTAAATAATAATAATAACATTTAAGTATTTTTAGAAAACTTAAATTATTATTTTATTATGAATACCACATATTTAAAGGAAATATAAGAAGAAATAAATTGAAATAGATCGGGTAGGATAATTTCCAATTTTTCAGTAGGCCTCCTTTATATCATTTATTAAGAACCCTTATAATAGTATTTGAAGAATATAAGATCATCTAATTCGTGTATAGGTAAGTTTATAAGATAATTGTATAGTTTTTGGTTGATATATATGGCTCAAAGTGGTGTAAATAAACAAGAAAATTGGTGTCCTTTTATAAGGGAGGGAAAAGACACACTTGGAATTACTTAAAATTTTTAAATATTAATAATGTATTTCTCATTTATAATGATTAAAAATATCCATTAATTTAAATAAAAATATTTTATGGTCCAAATATAATCATACAATAACATTTAGACAAGTTTTGGTGTCATTTTAAAACTTTTTTTGGGGTTTAACACCTTCTTTAACCGATTTTAACCTTCACTATAGTAACAACCTTTTCAATCTTAAAGGGTTATAATTTTACTTATAAGGTAAAAATTGGTTCATAAATGGAAAAGGGGTTAATTTTTCAACCATTTATATTCATATTTTTTTCTATTTAAATTTTTTTATGATTCTTAAATAGTTTATAAAATATTATTTTTTATAAAATATCATTAATGTCATTTATGACACTATTCAATTAATTTGACTTTGAAAAAAAAATTGAAGTAAATGAATTTGAATATAAAAATTTAATACATTTTTAAAATGTTATATTTATCTATAAAATTAATAAAACGATATAAATTATCCAAAAATTAATACTTTAGAGTTTTTAAAATAATTTATTTGATTTTTCTACTACATGCACAAGCATAGTGTTAGCGTTGCATAAGTATTTAAGGTAATTGTTTCCTAAATAATGATTAAAAATAAATTAACATGATAAAATAATCATTCATATTTAAAATAAAAAATATATAATCAAATGTAAGTTGTTTTTATCCATGTCACAAAATATTATAGATAATAAAAGCAAGAAAGTGACATTTTTTACTTTATCTTTTACATAAATATTATAAAAGGTCAAAATCAAAGTTAAATGGAAGAAGCTAATATTTTAATATTTTTAATTATTAATGTTGAAAAATACTAAAAAATTAAATAATATAATGTTTTGGGATTAATTTTTATCCTCGTAACATTAGTTTTAACCCTAAAAACCCATTTTACTTTTACCATGGTAAACAAATTACTAAGGGTACTATTCATATTGATCAAAAATAAAAGGGGGATATTTAAAAATTTTAGACCTATTCATTCCAAATATGGAATATATTTTTAAATATTCAATTTATGTATTTTGAATAAAATAATTTTAAAATTAACCCACAAAATGTTATGAAAAGTAGTTTTCCAAAAAAATGTTTTCTGAAGTATAAAATGTTTTTATATAAAAATAAAAAATAAAATTAATTATAATGGCCTTAATTGAAATATTAATATTATAAATGAACTAATTTTAATTTTAATACCATTTTAAAATATTATGTAACCAAAAATAAATTTTTCAATGGAAATAGGTATTTTTCACTATTCATAGGAAAATCAATATTTTTAGAAAATTATAAATATTAAATCTAATATAATTTTGACATTACAATTCCAAAAAATAATATCATTTTTTCAAATAAATTTTCAAAAAGTGGAAATATTTAATTATATTATTTTCTTATAAAAAGAAATAAAAAAATATTTTTGAGAAAAAGAATTATTTTTGAAGCATATAAAGACTTTACTAAAAAAATTATTTCTATTTATAAATATATTTTCTTTATCTAAAACCTTTATAAATAATTTTTAAAATATATTTATTCCTATTCACTTTTCCAATTTTATATCTAGGTTATAATGGTATATTATATTATGATTTATTTTGACTCAGGTTTGAGTGTATTGCAAGCTATTGAAGAAAATTAAATGTATTTGAAGATAAATATATCATTAAATATCAAGTTGTTACATTATGACTCCATTAAAATAATTTCACCCACTAAATTCCTTCACTCTGATATGAAAAAACTAGGAATAATTTTTCCTCATCACATCCTCGGGTTCCCAAGTAGATTCTTTAAATTTTTTATTCCTCCAGAGAACTTTAACCAGGTAAGTAGTCTCATTTTATAGCACTTTATATCTACGATAAAATATTTCTATTATTTTTTATTCATAAAAAATCATGCTCCAACATTACAACTATGAGTTTAGTATATGTGAAGGATCAGATATTTTCTTCCTTATGAGATACATGTGGAACACATCATGAACTTTTGAGAGGTTTGGTGGAAGTTCCAAGCGATAAGATACTATACCTACTCAATCAAGAATATATAAGGGGATAATATACCTAGGGATCATCTTTCCCTTATTTCTAAATCTCATTAAATTATTTCATGGATAAATTTATAGGAATACCTTCTCACCAAATTCAAATTTTATATTCCACCAATGATTGTCAGCATAAATTTTCTATCGACTATGATATGCATTGATGTGTTGATAAATGGTTCTAACTTTATATTCCATTTACTTAGGTATATTAGGTCATAATAGATTTATTTTTTCAAATTCATCCCAAATATTTGGAGTTCTATACTTATTTCCATAGAGGGACTCATAAGGATCCATCTAAATGCTTGAGTGAAGGATATTGTTGTAATAAAACTCGATTAGAGGAAGGTGTTAATCCCAAATACCTTTGAAATACATAGAATAAGACCTCAACATATTCTATAGAGTTTCGATGGTTCACTCAGGCTAACCATCTATTTGAGGATGATAAGAAGTACTAGAACACAACTCTGAATCTAGATCTTACTGAAGACTTCACTAAAACTTTGAGGTAAACCTTGGATCTAGATCAAATAAAATATAATTTGGTACTCTATGTAACCTTACCACTTCCTTAATTTATAATCTATAAATTTGATTAATAGATAAATCTTCTCTGATTTTAATGAAGTGTTCTGACTTTATAAGGTGGTCAAATACTGCCCAAATAGAATTGTGGTCTTTAGATGTTTTGGGGATTTAATTGACAAAATCCATGGTGATGTTTCCCCATTTAAATTCTTGTATGGGTTAAAAGTTGTCACATCCCCTTAGAATTGTGTCTCTCATCCTTAAATTTTTGACATACCAAGCACTGAGATACAAACTCTATAATATATTTCTTCATATTATCCCGCCATAAATACTCTTTTGGATCTCTATACATATTTATACTTCCATTATGAATAGATAATGATGAACTATGAGCTTCATCCAATAACACCTTCATAAAATCTAGTATAGATAGAACACATACATGATTCATGAACCTCATCATTCCATTGTAATCGTGGTTGAAGTCAGGAATATTTCTAACATTCTTTTGAAATTCAACATCTTCCTTTTGTACCTCTTTAATCTTCACTTAGATATATGGTTGATACCCATTTGAGTAAGATAATATTTCTCTCCTTACTTCAATTTTTTCAGATCCATCCATTGAAAATACATAAATATTAGTGCCAACAAGACTATACCCAAGTGGTACAAGCTCCTTCTTATCATCAAAAAGACCCAAGATCAAATATGGATAGGGATAAATTTCTGGGTACTGTAGTAGTACTATATTAGTGGCAGAACTGTAGTGGCGGCAGAACTGTAGCAGTGGTGACACTATAGTGGCAGAGGCATTGTAGCAAGTACTATAGTGGCGGCTGTACTATAGCAGGTACTCTAGAAGCCCTGGTACTATAGTGGTATTGTTCACTGAGGGTCCCATTGGGTCAAAATGGGATTTCAAGCCTTGTATTTAGGTCACTTGGCCTTGGGCCTTTAGTATATGTAATGGTTCTCCCTCTACCTAGTCAAAAGAGGTATTTTCTTTAATAACAAAATAAGGCTTCAGCCCCAACCTTTTAAAAAATCCATAAATATTAAATCTTTTTTATCCTCATCATAGATAAGCTATCATGATCCTTTAAACTCAAAGAATTGAGAACATTTTTTTCTTTCTCAGGGTGGTAATTTATTAATCAATCATAATCTTTAATAAAATCAAACTGTATTCTATCGAACATATTTAACTCTTTATATGTCAATATATACTTTAAAACTTTATTATTAGTATATATGTCACACCTTTCTCTATAAAGATAATTCCTCTATATCACTAATGTAAAAAAATACTGAAGATAACTCTAAATAATGAGTTGGGTAATTTTTATCATGAACCTTTAATTTTTATGAGGCAAAATCTATCACCATATGATTTTATGTGAGGAATCATCCCAATCCCTTCTTTAATTCATCACTAAAGATCATAAACCTTTCTTTAATGTAGTGTAGTGTGTGAATAGGTGTTTTTAACAACTACATCTTTAATTTCTTGAAATTTTCCCCACATTCATATATCCAAAGAAAATTTTCTCCCTTATGAGTTCACTTGGTGAGTGGATTAGACAATTGTAAGAAATTCTCTACAAAGCATCAATAATATCCTTACAAACAAATAGAAACACATATCTCAGTCATAGTGGTTTGTTTGGGCTAATATTCAATAAATTATATTGTAGAGACCCGAAGCTTAAAGTACATAGACATTACATTACTTTTGTGGAATACTTAGTACATAAAAAAAACACACACACAAGGACCGTAATAGTTTAGTGTCTTTGGAAACTCAGAATATAATCGTCTAATCGTGGTGAAAGATCTTCAACATCTCCCATAAAGATCTCCTTTTTTTAAAACCTAATTCCTTTCTTTATGTCCTAGAAAAAAAACATAAAAGGGTGAGCTCAAATTCTCAGTAATGGTAAACAAAAGAAATATCAATCACGTCATATTCATAAGAACATATCTTTTTTAAATCTTAACCTGCAAAAGAGATCATAATTTCATAACATGGGATAAATCTTAGTAGTGAAATTTAATCCCAATAATCATAACTTAAAACATGAAACTTTGTGGAATTCACACATAATCATAGATAATCATTTCTTGTTAGTCAAGACTCATTGCCAAGACTATCTTAGTGGACAAAGTCCCTTTCTGAACCGAGTTCGTTCCTCGTTTCAGTCCTGTTTCACTGAACCAGTATAACCTACCGTTCTAGCCATGTCTATCTCATGAGATATAAAATATTTACCCAATGCATTGGAGGTAGATATAGGTCCTACCCATCTCATAATTATACCATTCTTATGTGTGCCACAAAATCATAAATCATACATCATTGCATAACCCATGTAATAAAAATGGGAATCTTAAACATCGTGACATCATCAAACAATTCCTATAAGATAAAGGAATTCATAAAAATAATTCCATCACAACATAATCAAATCAATTTAATAATAGGGATATAAACAGAACCCTATATTATCTTAGATGGAAAATAATTTTGATAAAACACTTGAACTCCATTCTTGAGGAAAATATCCTTTCAAATTCAAAAAAAACATTTTCCTATCTTAACATGTCATACAATTTTAAAGTAAAAGAAGTTTATTAAAAATAAACTTGAAAACTTGTAAAGTAATCTTCTTGGAAATAATGTTTTTAAAAAAAATCCATTCATGCCGTATAAGTTAAAAAAACATTCTTCGTACTTTTGTCGGAAAAGTCAAAAAGTACCTCGTACGAAAAACGACAAAATATTCCTTTCATATCCTTTACTAAAAACTCACCGAAGGGTAAAAATGGATTTAAAAAATTGTAGGTGGATGGAAATAATATTACATATTGAGGAAACATGGATTTGGATGATAAAATACACCCCAGTAAATGCCAAAGTATAAACAATCTCGGATAAAAATGAGATTGTGATATTTCCCTTACCTTATGTCCGATATGCTTTGTACGTATCCGAACCTCCTGTATAATGATTTAAATAATTTCATTAACTTATTAAAGAATCATGTTCATTGTTATGATATCATATATGGTTCACTTATGACTTTATATTACCCATTCTTTTGTAAATTCCATGTTAAAGAATCGTTTCATTTATCGTAGGTGTTTGGACTTGTTGTTCTTAACATTATTATTACTTATATCATGATTTACTTAATTCCAGAATATAAAATATGATTTATATATCATATATATTCAGTATATATATATATATAATAGATAGATAAATGAAATGAAACACACCGTTCATGGAGACGTTAGTCCGTACGTACGCATGAACGTTGTTTTCCTTTCCTTATTGTCTTGAATGGAAGTAAGTAGATGAAATATATATATACATAAATCCAGTAGATTTACCATGTCATATATTTCATTATT
Source organism: Viscum album (assembly GCA_963277665.1). Taxonomy (NCBI): domain Eukaryota; kingdom Viridiplantae; phylum Streptophyta; class Magnoliopsida; order Santalales; family Viscaceae; genus Viscum; species Viscum album. Next base: position 140,776,786 of record OY728131.1, read on the forward strand.
ATTCATTATATATACTTTATAATCATTCTGGAATGGTTAACATGGATAATGAATCTCATCGCGTCGTGGAGACGGTAGTCCGTACGTACGCACGAGTGATGATATCATTCCCATGGTCGTGGAAGTGTATTGAAGTGTATTTATACTATTTCAGTATCAATATCACTCTATAATAATCATATATAGTTACTCATTACACCATTATACCCATCCAATTTAGGTGGTGGCGAAAAATATATTACACCACGGCGTGGAGACGGTATTCCGTACGTACGCACGCGCGGTGATTTCCTTTTTCCGTAGGATGGATAGAAGGTTAATTAGAGTTTTTTCATATTTATAATAACATATCAGTATATAATAAATACTGATGTTATTACTTTATCATTAAACAACTAAATAAGAAGAAGTTGAAGAAGAAAGAATTTGAAAAGGATCGGTAATGGATATTACCTCTTTTTGACGCGCCTTCACTTAACCTCCACTTAAAGAACTAAGGATGGTCTTTGAAGAATACCAGGACCTCTAGGATGATACTAGGGAAGTGGAGAATATATTTTGTCAGGGTTTGGCCGAGCTTGAATGCTCAAATTGGTGTGAGGAGGAGAGGGAGGAGGTTCTCTTTTATAAGGGAGGAGAGGGGCACCTTAGGAAAATCTCAAAATATTATTTTATATTAAGGTCAAATTCGGTTTATAATGGTTACAAAGGGTCTTATTTCAAAGATAAAGTGGGTATGGGTATAAATCCTCTCATACAATAGGATTTAGACAAGTTTAGGTTATTATTTTAACCTTATCAATTAGATTTAACTCTAAGTTAAATAATTTAACTTTTACCGTGTCTTTTTGTTTTCTTACACTATATGGTTAATAAACTTACCATAACAAGCCAAACGAACCCCAAGTTGTTTATTATTAATATATCTATCCTTATCTAAGTCATTTGGCCGAACCTTAGATTTTTAGGAATTAAATGACAATTAATAATATAATATTTGTTTTAAAAACTAATTTATGTCAATTTTGACACTATTTGGTACATGATTTTTATGAAATTCATAACCGAATGATAAGTTCAAACCAAGTTACTTAAATAAACATGTAATATTAACCTAGTAAATTATTTTAAGTCATAAAAAGTCTCAAATTACATTTATTTGGGCATTTATAACATCAATTATGTCAATATTTCATTAATAAGACAATTACTGCATCATCTTTGTGTCATAATAAATGATAATTATTTAATCCCTAAAAATTCTAAATAAATTCCTATGATATAGATAATTGTATTATATTTCTAGAGACTTTTCATGTTCTAAGTTTCATGAAGTTTATCACTAGATTAAAATTATTATACTTATAAGATTTAAGAAAGTGACATGTTGTCACATTCTTTGGTTTTAATCATAATTAAATTATTTTCATTGAAAAAATTTAATTAAATGAATCTAATCCGACCCTTAGGTGATATGGGTCGACTTTTAGTCATCCAATAGGATTTTGACATTTGTTAGGGTAATTTTAAAATATTATATTTACCCTTAATTACCCGATTTACCTTTAACTATAGTAAATAAAATTTACCGTAGTTACTATTCACAATGCCCAAAAATAAAAAGTAGCTTATTTACATAATTTGGACCCACTGATTCAAAATATGGAATCCATTTTTCCAAATTCAATACACAAAAGATGAATAAATTAAATTAAAATTAATCCTGTTGTTCGAAAGAAAACAGGTTTTTCTTTAAAACATTGCAAAAGATTGAATTGATTTAACCTATAAATTCAAGGTAAAATCAATGCTAATGACATAAATTATATTAAATGGTAAAAATATATTCTATTTATAATTTAAAACCATTCAATATTATAATTTAACCACATAATATATTACGTTGAAAAAAGTTGTTTTTAATTAAAATATAGCGTGTTTTAACTATTCATTAAAATATGAAAGTTATCAGAAAAATATCAAAACTTTATATAATGTAAATTTTTATATCCTGATTCAAAATAAGAATTTTATTTTGTCAAATTGAACATATAAACATGTCAAAAACTAGATTTAAAGTGGGTGCTCCATTAAAAGGCGGCAAAACTGCATTTTTTGAAAAATATTTATTTTACCCGAAAAATTTATTTTGTTCTTATACCATGTTCTAGAAAATTTGTAAGATGAATAATAATGTTATAAAATTCAAAATTTAGTAAATACAATTCATAACGGCTAGTTCATGACAATATTATAATAATATATCGTTGTTTATTAAAACCCGGTATTGCGTACAACACACGCTATCGAGGAGGGTCGCGATTGCTTGTAATGCAAGCCAAGTTAGGGTTGCGTGTTGTGAAAGAATCCTTCGTTGTTTCGTAAAACAGAATACAACCATATTTCATTTATACATTGAATATATATATATATACTCAATGTTGCGTAGAATAACTATTATCAAAATTGTGTGTAACACGATCCAAGAATAGTGTTGCGTATACTGCAAGCTAATACGGTGTTGTGTATAGCGCAAGGTAATCTTGGTGTAGAATACAACACAATACATTAATGAAATTAAAAAGAATATTTTTCATAAAATCTCGGGGTGTTACATATATCTTTTATGGATCCACTGACATACCCTTTCTTGAGATTATATGACCCAAAAATGAAACATTCTATAGCCAAAATTCACACTTGGTAAATTTTTTATATAAATTTTTCTTTCCTAGGACCTTTAGTACAATCATTAAGTGATATCCATGCTCCTCATTTATCTTGGAATATGTATGAATATCATCTATAAATATTTCCACAAACTAATCAAGGTAATCTCTAATAACTTTATTCATTAAATACATGAAGATAGTGAGGGTATTAGTAAGACCAAATTGCATCACTATAAATTCATGGTTTCCATACCTTGTATATAATGATCTCTTGGGTATATCCTATTTATTTAACCTCAATTTATAATATCCATAATGAAGGTAAATCTTAGAAAAGTATTTGGATCTATGCAGTTGATTAAATAAGTCGTCAATAAGGGATAGAGGATATTTTTTCTTGATTATGATCTTGTTAAGTTACCTATAATCAATACAGAGTTTCATCAATCCATATTTATTTTTAAAAAAGAATAGATTCACCCGAAGGTGACACACTTGGATAAATTAAACCCTTATCAAGATTCTCCTAGAGTTTCTTCTCTAATTTTTTGCAACTCAATCGGGGCTATTCTATATAGATTCTTTGAAATAGGTGTATCACCAAGTATGAGTTATATTGAAAACTCAACTTCACAGTTTAGAGGAAGACTTGGAAAATATTCCAGAAATAAATCAATAAACTCTCATAAAATAGGAATATCTTCAATTTTTAGCTTCTCCCCAACCATATTAGATAAAAAAAACTTTTGAATTGGAATCAAAACCCATATAACAGATGAAATTTCAATTGGAAGTTCATATTTATCTTTTCACTGAAAGAATATCATATGTTGGTTTAGAAAATAAAATGTGACTTCCCTTATTCAACAATTAATATTGGTTATATATAAAGAAATATAATTCATGCCTAAAATAACATCAAATTTAATTAGAGGTAGAATAATGAGATTTACATGAAGCACAATCCAAAAAAAATCCATTAGAGAAGAATCATATGCTTGAAATGTGATCATCATACCATTAGAGATTTTCACCGCTAATTTAATATCTAATAATTATTGGGGTATTTTGATGCCTTTATTAAATTAATCAGATATAATATAGTGGTTAGATCTATAATCAAATAATACATTTTTAGTTCTACAGTGAATGGTAAGTGAACATTCACCACTTTTTTATCATACCCCACATCAAAAATAGTGATCACATGAGATTTATCTTTCTCTATAGGGTTAAGAGGTTTTTAATGTTGATCATCATCATTAAAATTTATATTTGATAACTATTTAATACAATTTCTATCCTCATTTAATTTTAAACACTGGATTGTGGGTGGTTCATTTTGTGGTGATTTATCTCCATCGTTAACTAACTTATTCCTCCCATCACTTCAGGATTTGATTCACTGATGAACTCATTTTCCCCACTTAAAACATTTACTAGTCTCCTTAATAAAATTTCCTCCATGTTTCTATCCACACTTTGAGAAAAAAGGAAATATCACCTTCTTCGCTCCATGATTTTTATTATTATAATTTCCTTTGAATTCCAACTCTATTTTCTTATAAAAACCATGAAACTGGTGGGTAACTATAATATTCATATCCACCTTAATAACACATTGAATGATTTATTTATAGCTAGTGAAGTCACTTATTGATAATTCCCTTTAGAGACTTGGTTTTACTCCATTGAATAATTGATTAATCTTTCATTAAAGTTGGATTATAATACTATAATTTTACCTAAAAAGTATTGTTAAATTTTCCTCATAGGTACTAATGGATTCATAATTCTTCTTATTTAGCTCAATAGAATTCCTCATCAATTTTCATACGAAGAATACAAGGAAAGTACTTATTAAAAAATAACCTCCTAAACTCATCCCATTCTATGGAGTCAATTTATTCTTGAGGCCTCATGTTCTTGATATGATTCCACCATTTATTTGGTTTTCTTTCCAAATGATAAACAACTAAAATAAATTTTCCATGTTTTGAACACAGGAGAATGGAAAATATATTTTTAGTGGTACTGATCCATTTCTCAGCAACTAGTAGATTAGAAAATCCACTAAAAGAAGGCGGATTTTTCCTCATGAAGGACTAAACAGAATGTTATTCCCTAATTGTCTCATTTTGAATCTCATCATGATTCAAAGCTTGAGAAAGATACATAGTCATAAAAACAATATTTTTTATCCAATATCCCATAACATTTGGTTATTCAAGAGTACATTCATTGCATTGTATATTGCATTCAGCATTAACACATCTCTTTCAGGTTCCATACATTGATTAAAACCAAAAATTACAGTGTGAGCAACAATAATCATAGTGGGAAATCGAATAATCATGAAAAATAAATTATAAGATATCTAAATCATAACACTTTATTCTCAATATATGGAACCATAGGGTGAAATTAGTTTATCCATGGTCATTACAAAACTTTATAATGTTATCCTATACTTATATTTATCACTAAGGTTTTCACAAAATTTCTTTAATCCCAATATACAAATATTGACTAAACCCAAATTTAAAACCAACTATAGTGACCCGTTCTTTTCATAAATATATATTACATCTTAATAAAAAAATATTCATTATATACTATTATGATCCATGCCAAAACCATAAATGTTTGTTGTCTTTGGATACTAAATACAAAATCTTCTTATTTCATGAAAGTTACTTAATATCCCCCACAAAGATATTATAACATAGTACTTTTCTTGGAAATACCATACTTAAAAACTTTCTATATAACCTAGGGAAATGAAACATAAAAAAGGGTGATCTTTGATGCTCAGTAAGGGTAAATAAGGGAGATATTAATGATCACTTAAACATAACATGATCATAAGGGTATAAGTATATTAGCTTAACATTTGACAATCATGCCCTAAATATCATAGATCAAAATCTTGATTCGTCGAATAAAAATTTATAGTTCATGAGACATGAATCATAAAAGAATAAAATAACATGATTCATTATAGTATAACATTGTAATGAGACATAAGTTTATAGAATACAAATAAGCATAGAAAATCATCTCTTTAGTCAAGGATAACTACCAATACTATCATAGTGAATTTGGTCCACTCCAAAGACTATCATCTCAAAAAAATAACTTATTAAACCAAGTTTACTCCCTATTCTGGTCCCTATTATCTCATGTGATATATATCTTTACCCAATGCATTAGAGAGATATATAATTCTTATCCCACTCATCACATAATGAAAATCATACATATGTGTGCTAAAAGGCCATAAGACATTCATCATAGGATAACGAGTGGAAATGAAACATTTTTCACAAAATTTTATTCACTTAATCATAGTATAAATCATGTAAAATAAATGGATTTCATAAAGTTTTAATAATAACTTAATTAACATGTTTAAAATAGAATGGTTTCAAAGAATTTTCCTTAAATCATCATCATCATAAGATATCCAGAGAATGAAAGTGGAATGTATAATTGGATCGTAACCCTAGTAAAGTATAATTAACATGATGGGGTTTTATCAAAGATGAAAAATTCTTTTAAAATATCACTAGAATATTTCTTGAGTAAAATACCCTTTTCACTTTGAAATCACTTATTTAAAATCTCTAAATTTCCCAAATATTAAGGAAAACTTTTTCTTTAAAAAGAACCTTGAAAACATGTAAAGAAAGATTCAAAGCATTGATAAGTCATTTTAACACCCCGATATTATAAAAAATATTTCTATTTAAACAATTTTATTTCTTCGATGTCTTTTGTTACACTCAACATCAAGTTTAAAAGAACCGTGATACACTATTAAAATGTTATTATTTAATGTGACAGTTATAACCCAACCATTAAATTGGAAGGTATGAATATGATTAAATGAATTATAAAAGATATATAAATATTCTACTAAATATAAATTTATTGATAAATTCTTAGTAAATAATCACTCAATTTTTAGTGAAGTTATTTTATGCTTTATATATATATCTTCCTCAAAAATTATTTTATTGCTTTTTGTAATCAAATATTATAATTATTTTTTGGAAATTATATAATTTTTATTTTATATAAATAATATATTTTTTGATATAATCATATCAAAACTTGTTCTAGTTGAAATTTTTGGAGTTTTTGGAAACATTTATTTTCCAGTGAATAATGAAAAATACCGATTTTTATTTAAAATTGTGTTTTTATTTTAACCATTTGAAAGTTTACATTTTATTTTAAATTTTTTTTAAAGTAAAATTGGTTTTATTATATTATTAATAATACAATTAGTTTATTTAAATCAATTTTATAATTTAATTTTGTATAAAAACATTTTTTATACTAAAAAGTCATTTGTATTTAAAACTCTATTTTTCTAAAAAATGGTTATCATTTAATTTTGCACATGTATTTTAAAATTAATTTATTTTATTTATAGATATTTAATTTGATAAAATAGATTATGTATTTTTAATCAGGAGGCTAAAATTTATTAAATAATTCCCTTTCATTTTTAGGCATTATGAATAGTAATTGTGGTAAATTTTATCATCTTGGGAAAGAATAAATAGAGTTAATATAGGTTAAAACTATGTGATAAGGCCATAATTTTTCATAATAATTCTTATTTTATGAGGATAAATTTACCCTTATTATATTATATTCTAAATATACTTTTTTAATGGACACTTTTCTATGAAAATTACCTGTATAATATTTGAAGCAAAGAAAGTTATAAAATGTCACTCTCTAGGTTTTAAATATCTATTAGGTGTCCACATAGGGAAAAAAGCAATATATTAATGAAAATAAATGTATATTTTTAGATTAATGAAATTATTTTCATTATATATATTTATTTATAATTTTTAAAAATTATATAATTACCTTAAAATATTTCATAACGCTATCACAATATTTATTTAATTAACAAAAAGATAAAATAAATGTATTTAAAATAATAAAAGGGATTTAATTTGAATGAGTTAGTGTGTCCCACTAATTTTATATATTTATATGAAATATTATAGTGATTTTAAATCATTATATTATAATTCCTCGTTTTCATTATATATTTAATGTCAAATTAAATTAATAGTGTCAAAATTGACATTAATAATATTTTATCAAAATAATATTTTATTAAATTATTTAAAAATAATAAAAATATTATCTTTAGAAATTTTAATGGAATATTGTTTAAACCGTCATCCATGGTCAATTTATGAGTTAGTTGTACATTTTTTTAATAAAATTATTAACCCTTTGTGATTAAAATAGTGGTTACCGTGGTTAAGGTCAAAAATGATTAACCAATGGGTTAATAAAAAAGATAAGGATTAAAATGATATAAAAATTTTATAAATTTTATTTTATGATTTTATTTTAACTCTATACACTTATTCTTAAAATATATCACCATTTTGAATCATTTGTATCTAGATTAGTCTTATTATATTTTAATTTTTTTTATGAAATTCCAAAAGTGCCATGCACCTCAATTATAAAAGGGAATCTTCTCCCTTACTTATTTACACCACCTTGAGCCTTCTATATCGACCAAACCCTTATAAATTCCCTTTTATACTTCCCTATACACATTTTATAGGTGTTTTTCCTCCAAAAAGACGAACCCTAGAGCCCTTTATAGGAGATCTAAAAGAGACATTTCCAATAAAAGGTAATCACTTAAACCAGTCTCTTTATTTTCTATTATTATTTATAGAATATAATTATATGATATTTATCATAAAATAATAACTTCACTATCCTACATATTCTAAAATATTATTATGAATATTAAAATATCATTATACACCCTCTTTCCCATCAAACGATAAGTGAAAGTATCACCCGTGCATACGTACAGCGTACCATCTCCATGAAGAGATACAATTAATTTCTCATAACTATATTTTATAGATGGGTATTATGATGGGTTTAATATTTATATATTATAACTTTGAAATTATTTCACTTATATAATTATAATATAACATCTACCCTCTTACCTTATAAAATGTTAGAAAATGATAACGTCGTTCGTGCATACGTGTAGACTAAGACCTCCACAAAGTGATGTGATTCATTTTTCATTTCCATTTTACATTGATGGTAATAATTATAAATTTAATGAATAAATATTATATATATAACAAGATAATTATTATATAAAAATTAATTATTATTTACCTTTCTTTCATTTGATTTTTTGAAAAATGTAAATATCATTCATGTGTATGTACGACCTACCGTCTCCATAAATGATGTAATTAATTTTTCTATATTTAAGTTCATGGATGACTATAAGTATATATATAATTAATATATATTATATTTATATCATTATTAAATTTTTTATGTTATGGAACCAAGATAAATTGATAAGTACTAGAACTGCTGAATTGAAGTACTCATGAATAAACAAAATAGTTAATACCCTGAAATAAAGATTTATCAATGAAATGGGAGTTAAAATTTTATAAATGGTTCATATATAATATTATAATTATGATAATGACTCTATTATATAATTATAATAAATTTAAATTTATTATATAGAAGTTTATAGCACTTTCGAATCTAAGAGAACTCGAGGTAAGGGATTTTCATCCCTCTTTTATTTTTGTGGGATACATGCCTTATATACCACTTTTATTGTGGTGTATATACTGACCACGAATTCATTTCATTATTATTATCATGAAAATTATGGGATTTAAAAATCCATCTAAGGTTTTTTTTTCATGGGACTTACAATTCAAAATTTATCAAAGTGATAAGAGTTTTATTTCACAATCTCATCAACACTAGAGATTGTTTATTTTTATGTCTCCATTGGAGAATATTTATCTTCCATATCCATGCTTTCTAAAAAATAAAAACTATTTTTACAATTCTCAAATTAATTTTTCAAGTTATTTTTACCCATATTTTACTTTTTACAAAATAGTTTGAAAGGAATTTATTATCGTTTTCCAAATGAGATACTTTGTGACTTTTCTAAAAAAAGTATTAAACGAATGTTTTTTAACTTATAATAAATGAATGAATTTTTACACTATAATGACTGATTTTTTATTTGAATATTCCTTTACAGTTTTACGGGATTCTTTTCAAAAAAAGTTTTCCTTTATAATTTCACAGATTTTTAAAAAAAAAGTTAATTTAAAATAGAAAGGTTAGTTTACTCGAGAATTATTTCAAGTGATCTTTAAAAATAATTTTACATCTAAAATGACATAATTTTATATTATTTAATCTTTACTGGGAATATAATCCAAGTATTTCATCCTTATTCTTTCTCTATATGGTTTATGTTCATTCTATCAAAAAAATTATGAAACCCATTCCTTTTCATGGGTTTTGATATTATGAATGATTTATGATCTTATGCCACACATATGTATGATTTTCATTATGTGATAGGTGATACCTATATCTCCCTCCAATACATTAGGTAAATATGGACAACTCATGAGGTTAAAATGTTATTTGTAAACCTTATTTCATGCTCACAATTTTATTTATGGACCTGATTTTCATGTCCATAAGTTTATGCATAAACATTGATTTTATGTCTATAAGTTTATGTGTAGACCTAGATTTCATCTCCATAAGTTTATTATTGGACCTATTTTCATGTCTATAAGTTTGTGTGAGGGAATTTTTTTCATTTCCATAACTTAATGAGTGAACATGTTTCTAATTATACATGTTTAAAAAGTTATAATTTTATGTGTATTCCACAATTCCATGTCTTATTCCAATGTTATTTACTCATGGATCGTGTTATTTTATTATTTTATGATTCTTGTATTATAAAATTATATGTTTTATAAAATAACTCAATATTATCATCCATGATATTCAGGGTGTGGATTTCAAATGATAATTTCATGTTCTTACACCCTTATGCTCATGTTATGCTTATGTGATAATTGATATCTCCCTTGTTTACCCTTAATGAGCATATGATCTCGCCCTTTATTGTGTTTTCTTTTCCTAGGTTATTAAGAAAGGTTTTATAAGTGATATGTATAATAATGGTGCTAGTTATGAAGAACTTATTATGATATGATATATATCATTTATGAACCAATTGTTTGTGTGTCCAAGTTTTCAAAGTCACTATACCTGAATGATTATAGAATGGATAATTATGTTATATAATGAATTTTCATATATTATGATGTGAAGTCTATGTATGAGAGTTTTGGGTCACTATAGTTGGTATCAGAGCAAAGTTTAGTTAGTCTTTAGAAACTATGATGGGAAAACATTAATGAGAACCCTAGAGATAAGACTAAGTATAGGATAGAATCCTAAAGTTATGGTAATGATATTTAATATACTAGGTTTAACATAAGGAGTCATATAAGATGTTGTCATGATTTATTCATAATTTAAATGGTTTTTCATGATTATGTGGTTTTAAATATGATTATCATTTCCCACACTATGCTTTTTAGTTTTAATCAATGGTTGGAACCCAAAGGAATCATGTGAAAAATGAATGTGACGAACAATGTAATGAAATTCCTCATGAGAAACTGAATGTATTAAGAGATGGAATGTAGTATCCTGTTACTATTATCAGTCAACTCTCTCGTGCTTTTGGTGGTAACATGGATCATGTTGAACTTAAGAATGCACCAATGCAGGAGAAACATGTTATTGAATCTTTTATATGGCAACGACTACCACCCTTTTATGGGTCATTTGATCCAACTTTTTCTTATTAATGGATCAATGTGATAGAAAATATATTTTTCATTATTCAGTTCTCAAACCATAAAAAATTTGTACTATATATTAATTATTTTGAAGGATAAGTATATCAATAGAGGGATCTTATTAATTATACAAGGAAAAAAGATGAAATTGGATCCATGGAATGGGATGAGTTTAAGGGGATATTTTTTAATAAGTAATTCCCTTGTATTCTACATAAAAAAAATAGAATGAATTCGTTAAACTTAAGAAAAAGGATGATGAATCCATTATGACCTATAAAGAAAATTTTACAAGACTTACAAGTTATGATTCATGTTTTATCATCAACCCTAAAAGAAAAATTTATCAAGTGTTTAGTGGTTTGAAACCAAGCCTTTTAAAGGTATTATACATAAGGGACTTTGGAATCTATTAATAAATCATTATATGTACACTAAAATTTGAAATGGAAGCTAGAAACCGTCAATGTTATGGTGAAAAGAAAGGGAAGATGGAGCTTCATAGAAGCTCCAGTGGTTTTTCACAAGGAGGGATGAAAACTTTTCAACCTCTTACTTTCTAAAAATGAGGGAAGGAGAATTAAGGTGAATAACTTAAATTAATAAGAAAATTTTTCAAGTGTGGGATGCCTGGATATCGAGAAAAATAATTTCGAAATGATGCAAAGATTTCAGTCAATGAAATAAATGGAGAGAGATAACAACAGAATTCACCAATCACACTTCATTTCTATAAATGAAAATAGTTTGGCACTATGTGAATAGATTCCCTAATACAAGGTCAATTGAAGATAGTAAGCCGCAAAAACCTCTAAAGTCAAATAAAAAAGGAAAATCTTATGAAATTACAAAATTTGAAGTGAATCATGATAGTTAGGGAAAACTTATCCTCTACTCAAGAATATTGGATTCCATATTGAAATTTTTATGAATAATCCCTATGAAAATATTATTATTTTGTTAAATTTAATGTGGTTCTAATAATTGATTAGATATCCTTACATAAATTCCATATATATATATATATATATATTGAATAAAGAAATCATATTTTATATCTTGAATCAATATATAATCGTTTATTAGTGAAAGGATGAACACAAACCCCCAATGGGAATTTTTATGTCTAAGATAAGATATTATTTAAATAATAAGGGGTGGATTTTCATTTAGAAGCATATATGATTTTATTTTGACCTTTTAGAAAAAGGTTATTATACATTAGAGAATATATGGTCATGGTATATATATTTTGGTATGAGACTTTATGAGTGATTAAAATTATTGTTATGTTGATCATGGAAGGATATTAGATCAAATCATTTTTGAGTTTTGAATACGGTTGGTAATATTTTGGAGTCTTAAGGTTAATTTCTTATGTAATTAATTAAGTTGAAATTTGGATATTATTTTTTGAGGTTAAATTATGATTTATCATAACCTGTACTAACCATTTTTGTTTTGGTAAATATTTATAGGTTAGAGTAATGAATCATAGATCTCATGATTCGTTAAAAGTGTTTCAATAATTAAAAAAAAATAATATCCATCTTCTAATATAAGAAATGAATTGAAAATTGATCAAAGTGCAGTAGAAGGATGAGATTGTACTTATCACATGGAAAATAAATAAAGTAAATTTATTTTTTTGAAAGATTTACCAAGATATTAAAATAATCCTTTGAAATTTGGAAAAGGAATTTGAAATTAAAAATTTTATCCATTTACTTTCTTATCAAGAAATCAATGGTCTTTTAACCCATCACTGATTTAAAATTTTGTGATTGTTAACTTTTTCCTAACCATATTCTCTATCACTCTCTATTAGTCCTTGGGAGTTTCGTTTTTCTTCCATATCCATGTTTTCACTTCCTACCTATGTTCTTCTATTTATAAACCCAGTTTTTTTATAACCTTTATATTTCCTTTTCCCACCTTTTAAGTGGAAGTTTTATAAACCCTTTTTATGATGTAGGTTTTCACAAGGATATTTTTGAATTCTAAACCATTGATTACTAATCAAAATTTAAAATTTCAAGGATTTAATTTATTAAATGTGGAATAATATTACACCCCGATATTTTAGAAAATATTTCTCTTTAAATAATTTTATTTCTTTGATATCTTGCGTTATAGGAAATACTAAGTTAAATGAACCATGATACACTATTAAAATACTATTATTTGATGTGAAAATTATAACATAGCGATTAAATTGGTGTTTATGAATATGATTAACTAGATTATGAAATATACATAAATTTCTTACTTAATATGAATTTATTTATAAATTCTTAATAACTAATCACTTAATTTTTAGTAAAGTTATTTTATACTTCAAAAATACGACTTCCTAAAAAATGATTTTATTTCTTTTTGTGAGAAAATAAAATAATTAATTTATAGAAATTATATAATTTTTATTTTATATAAATAGTATAACTTTTGAAATCACCATATCAACATTATCTCCTGGGGAAATTTTCATATTTTTCTAAAAGGATTTATTTTCAAGTGACTAATGAATAATACCAATTTTTATTGAAAACTATATTTTTGTTTCAACCATTTGAAAAGATACATTTTATTTAAAAATGGTTTCAAAGTAAAATTAGATATATTATATTATTAATAATAAAATTAGGTTTATTATAATCAATATTATAATTTAATTTGGTATAAAAACATTTTTATACAAAAAAAGAATTTTTAAGAAAAACTATATTTTTCTAAAAATAAGTTTCCATCACCTTTTGTGCAATTATTTTAATATTAATTTCCTAAATTGAAAGATATTAAATTTTCTAAAATTTATTTCAAATTTATAATTAGGAGGATCAAATTTAGTAAATTGGTCCCCATCATTCTTAGGTATTATGAATAGTAACTATGGAAAACTTTATCACCTCGGTAAAGGGTTAATAAGGTTAATGTAGGTTAAAAAAGTTATATGACCATAATTTTTTATCCTAATTATTATTATATGAATTTAATTATACATTTATCATATAAGGTTCTAAATATACTTTTTTAATAGACACTTGTTTATGAAAATGACCCTTATAATATTTAAAGTAAAGAAAGTTACAAAATATCACTCTCTAGGTTTTAAATATCAATTATGCTTCCACATATGGAAAAAATCAAGACATGAAAGAAATAAATACTTATTTTTATATTAATGAAGTTATTTTCCTGATATAAATTTTTTATAATTTTTATAAATTATATAATTACCTTAAATGCTTGTTCAATATTAATATAGTATTTCTTTAATTAAAAAATAATAAAATAAATGATATTAAAAATACTAAAAGTGATATAATTTGAATTATTAAATGTTTCATATGAATTTTATAGTTATATATGAAATATTAGAGAGGTTTTAAATCATTATATTCAAATTCAAACTTTTTATTGATATTTTTAATATAAAATTAAATGAACAATGTCAAAATTGACATTAATAATATTTTATCAAAAAAATATTTTGTTAAATTATTTAAAATTCATAAAAATATTATATTTTTAAATTTGGATGTAATATGTCTTTTCAAATTATACATGGTCCATTTATGAGTCACTTATCTATTTATAGGAACATTATTAACCCTTTGTGATTAAAATAGTGGTTATCGTGATTAAGGTCAAGAATGATTAACCAAGGGGTTAATAAAAAAGATAAAGATTAAAATAATAGAAAAAGTGTCTAAATTTAATTGGATGGTTTTATTTTAACCCTATTCACTTTTTATTAAAATTCATGACCATTTTGAATCATTTTTCTCTAGATTAGTCTTATTATATTTAATTTTTTTTATAAAATTCCCAAAGTGCCCCTCACCTCAATTATAAAAGGGAACATTATACATCACTTATTTAAACCACCTTGATCCCTATATATTGACCAAACCCTAAAAATTATCTTCTAAACTTCTGTATATATATTCTTGAGGTTCTGGTATTCTCAAAATAAAAACCATATAACCCTTTAGAGTAGATCTAAAAGATTTGTTTCCAAGAAAAATTAATCACTTAAAGTGATCTCTTTCTTTTATACTCTTCTTTACCTCACCTAAATCTATGGTATTTATCATAAAATAATAAATTCAGTATCCTATATACTCTTAAAATTCATTATGATTATTAAAACACCATTATTCACCCTCTTTCCCATCAAATGATAAGTGAAAGTATCACTCGTGTGTATGTACAGCTTACTGTCTCCACGAAGCAATACAATTCATTTCTCATTGCTATATTTTATGGATGGGTATTATAATGGTTTTAATTTTTATATATGATAATTGTGACATTATTAAACTTTTGTTATTATAATATATATTCTACTTTCTTACCTTCCAAACCATTGGAAAATGATAATGTCGTTAGTACGTACGTGTGGACTACCACCTCCACAAAGCGATGTGATTTTTTCATTTCAATTTTACTTGGATGGTAATAAGTATATATTAAATAAATATATATGATATATATATATATAATTATTCTATAAAGTTTAATTATTATTTACCTTTATTTCATTCCATCTATTGAAAAATGAAAATAGTGTTCATGCGTACGTACGGTCTACCATCACTATAAACGATGTAATTATTTTTTTCTATCTATAACTTAATGTATGACTATAAATATTTATATAATGAATATATATTATATTTATATCATTATTAATATTCATTATTTTATGTAACCAATATAAATTTACAAAGACCATAACTACTAAACAGAAGTACTCATGAATAAACGAAACAATTAACACTCGAAAATAATGATTTATTGATAAAAGGGTGTTGAAATAATATAAAGGGATAATATAATATATTATAAGTATGTGCATAACTATTTTATATAATTATAATAAATATAAATTTATTATATATGAGGTTATAGTACTTTCAAAAAAAGTGAACCCTAAGTAAGGGATTTTTATCTCACTTTTATTTTTGTGGGACACGTGCCTTATATACCACTTGTTTATTCTATTTGGTGTATATAATTTCCATGAATTTATTTTATGATTATTATCATGAAAATTGTGGGATTTAAATATCAATATAATTTTATTTCTTTCATGGGACTTACAATTCAAATGTTACCAAAGTGGTACGGCTTTTTATTTCACAATCTCATGAATACTCAAGATTTTTTATGTTTTGTATATATTAGGGAATATTTATATTCCATATCCATGTTTTTTAAAAAAATAAAAAATATTTTTTCTATTATACTATGATTTTTTAAATTCATTTTTACCCATGTTTGAATTTTTATAAAATGGTATGAAATAGATCATTTTGTCATTTTCTAAACAAGGTACTTTGTGACTTCCAAAAAAAGTACGTAAGGGATGTTTTTTAACTTATACAACATAAATTTATTTTCCCAACATTAAGAATAACTTTTTCTTTGAACCTTCCTTCATAATTTTAAAATTTTCTTTTCAAAAAATCTTTTATAATTGAGAATCTTTTTTAGAAAAGTTATTTTAAAATGGAAGGGTTATTTTCCTCAAGAATTATTTCAAGCGATATTTCAAAATCAGTTTCCATATAATATAAAATCCTTTGGTTTTATTTAATATTTACTGGTAATATGATCCAAGGATTATATCCTTATTATTTCTCAAGATGGTTTATGTTTATAATGAAAAAATGTTTATGAAACCCATTTCTTTTCATAGGATTTGATATGATGAATGGTTTATGATCTTATGGCACACATATATATTATTTTCGTTAAATGATGGGTGGGAACTATATATCCCTCTAATTAATTGGGTAAATATGGAAAACTCATGAGATAAATTTGTTATACGTGAACCTGATTTCATGTTCACAATTTTATACGTGGACCTGATTTTCATGTTCATAGGTTTATGTGTGGACCTATATTTCATGTCTATAATTTTATGTGTGAATCTATATTTTATGTCCATAATTTTATTTGTAGACCTAGTTTCATTTCAATAAGTTTATGTGAGGGCCCATTTTCTTGTCCTTAACTTAATGAGTGAACATGTTTCTATTTATACGTGTTTACAAAGTTATATATTTATATATAATCCATAATTCCATGTCTTATGAAAATGTTATGCTCTCATGGATCATTTTATTCAATTATTTTATGATTAATGTCTTGTGGGCATCCATGATTTATTCCATGACTCAATATTATGAACTATGTTATGTAGGGTGTGGATTTAAAATGTTGAGTTCATGTTCTTACACCCTTATGCTCATGTTGTGTTTATGTGATCATTGATATCTCCCTTATTTATCCTTACTGATCATTCGAGATCACCCTTTATTATGTTTCCTTTCCCCATTTTATGAATAAAGGTTTTAGAACTGATATTTATAATAAGGGTTCTATTTATGAAGAACTTAGTTGGAAATGATATAGATCCTTTATGAACTAGTTGTTTATGTGTCCAAGTTTCCAAAGTCACTAGACCTATACAATTTTGGAATGGATCATTATGTTATATAATGAATATTCATCTATTAAGATGTTAAATCTATTTATTAATGGTCTAGGTCATTATATTCATGATTTAGATAAATTATGTTTATGTTGTGTATGTTAAAATAAATATTTATTTCATATTTTCAGTAAAAAGTCAAAATTACCTCGTTTAGAAAATGAAAAGAATACTACTTTTAAACTATATTTTAAAAATTAAAACATGGGTTAAAATTAATTTATAAAATAATTTTATAATATTAAAACCATTATTGAATACATTTTTAAAAAATATGGACATGGAAGAATGAAAAAGTATTTTCGATAAAAGAGAGAAATAAAGTTGGATTTCCTTAAAAATATTATTTCAGTGTCTTGAGTACTTAAAGGGAGGAAAATTAAATTAATAAATATTATCTCCATAAATAAACATAGGGGAATAAAAATAATTAGATTATAGAGAGAGATATCATGAAATTTAATCATTGGAAACTTAATCATAAATAACCTCGATAAATAATGAGAGTGTAACATAAACTCTTACCTTGAGTGTGACTTGCTTCTAAAGAGATCTAAAATACTTTATGATAAAATTATATTTATTATAATTCTATAATAGAGTCATTTAAATACTTATAATATCATATATTATCCACTTATTACATTTAAACACTCATTTATTAATAATTCCTTATTAAAATCATTATTTCTAGGTGTTAACCATTTCACTTTTCATGAGAATTTTGGATTTGTAGTTTCAATCCTTGTAATCTGATCATGGTTTCATCACATAAATAATTATAATCATGATATAAATATCCTATATATTAATTATATATATATTTATAGTCATCTATAAAAAATATAGTTAGAAAAATTAATTACATTGTTCATGAATAAGGTTGGTCGTACGTACCCCTGAACGTTGTTTTTAATTTTTAACAGAAGGAAAAAAAGAAAGATAAATAATAATTCAATTTTCTATAAAAATTATTATATCATATATATAATATATACTCATTAAATTTATCCTTATTACCATCCATGTGAAGTAGAAATGAAAAATGAGTTACATCGCTCCTTGGAGATGGTAGTCCACATGTACGCACGAGCGACGTTATTATTTTCAAACAGATAGGAAGGTAAGAAGGTAGATATGATATTATAATTTAATTAGTATAATTATATAATAAATATAATATATAAACATTAAACCCTTCATAATAACCATTTATTAAATATGGTGATATAAAATGAACCGCATTGCTATATGGAGGTGGTAATCCACACATAGGCATGTGTGACACTTCACTTCCCATTTTATGTAAAAAAGGGTGAATACTACGGGTAACATAATCATAATTAATTTTTTTTAATTTTTATGATACTTAATTTATTATTTTATGATAAATACCATACATTTATATGAATTATAATATGAAACAAATTAAAATATTTTGGGTAGGATTATTATCTCTTCTTCGACATGCCACTTTTAGATCCTTTCTTAAGGACCCTTAGAATGGTATTTTAAGAAATAAAACACCTCTAATTAGTGGATACGGAAGTTGAGAAGATAATTTTTCATGGTTTTTTCTATCTCTATGGCTCAATGTGGTGAAAAGAAAACAGATAAGGGGTGTGCTTTTATAAGCGAGGGAAATGACACACTTGGAATTACTTAAAATATTTAAATATAAATAATGTATTTCTCATGTATAATTATTGAAAATAGAATTTAATTCAAATAAAAATAAGATATAGTTTAATATAATCATCTAATTAAATTTATATAGGTTTTTTTGTCATTTTGAACCTTATAATTTGGTTTAACCCCTTCGTTAACCAATTTTAACATTAAATTTGGTAATGACTTTTTCAATCTTTAAGGGTTATAGTTTTACTTATAAGAAAAAAATTGGTCCATAAATTTATAAGTAATGAAATTTTTTACCATTTATCATCATAATTTTCCTCATTAAATATTTTAATGATTTCTAAATAATTTAATAAAATATTATTTTTTATAAAATATCATTAATTTTATTTTTGAAACTATTCACTTAATTTGACTTTGAAAACAACATTAGAAAACAAGAATTTGAATACAAATATTTTACAAATTCCTAATATTTTATATTTATTTATAAAATTCTTTTAATGCAATAACTTTCCCAAAAATTATTAATTTTACAGCTTTTAAAATAATTTACTTGATTTTTCTACTGCTCGCACAAACACTATGTTAGTGTTCTATATGCATTTAAGGTAATTATTTATTAAATATAGATTAAAAATAAATTTCCATGCTAAAAAATAATTAATATTTTAAATAACCATTTATAACTGAACAAAATTTATTTTTATCCCTATCAAGAAATATTATATATATTAAAAGTAAGAAAGTGATATTTTGACTTTATCTTTTACTTAAATATTATAAAGGTCAAAATAAAAGTTAAATAGAAAAAAGGTCATATTTTTAAATATTTTATGATTATGGATTAAATAGACTCATCTAATTAAATTTAGGGAATTTTTTTAATGAATTTTAAGCCTTGTTATATTAGTTTTAAACCTAATTAACCCATTTTACTCTTACCATGATAACAAAATTTAACTATGGTTGCTATTCATATTGATAAAAAATAAAATGGACCTATTTAAGAAATTTATACCTCCTGATTTAAAATATGGAATCCATATTTCAAGGTTCAATTTATATAAGTGGCAAAAATTAATTTTAAAATTAACTATAAATGCGACGAAAAACAATTTTCCAACAAAAAATGTTTTTTGAAATATAAAAAGTTTTTATACCAAAATCCAACATAAAATTAATTATAATTATATTATTTGGATTAATCATAATATAAATTAAATAATGTTACTTTTAAAATTATTTTAAAATAAAATGAAACTTTGTAAATTCTTTAAATGAAAAGGCGATTTTAAATAGAAATAAGTATTTTTTTACTATTCATCAGAAAATCAATCTTTTCAAAAAATTATCAAACATTCATTATAAATTAATTTTGACATTATAATTTCAAAAAATTACTTAATTTGGTCAAATAAATATCATAAAAGTGTGAGATTTTAATTATATTATTTACTCACAATAATCAATAAAAATATTTTTGAGAAAGAATGTATTTTTCAAGCATATAAAGACATTACTAAAAAATTGAATATTTATTTACAAATATATTTGCTTTATCTAATAATTTTATACATAATTTTAAAATTTTATTTATTCATATTCACTCTTCCAATTTAACAATTAGGTTTTAATGATATATTGTATTAGTGTTCATTTAGAATCATGTTTTCATATATCATAATCTATCAAAGAAATTAAATTTATTTGAAGATAAATATATCATAAAATATCATAGTGTTACACTTAAGATCAATCAATCCATGTTACCAATTTTTATATGAGATAGATAACCAATAGGTTTGATCGACTCAAGTTCAAGGGATTCCAAGAAGAGTATATCCCTTATGGTTGGACCCCAGATAAGGGATTTGGGTGCCACTAAAAATCCTATTGGAATGAGAATTAATTCAAAAGTAGTTATCTATAATAATTCTATTACATATTTATAAATCATATGCAGTAAAGAGCATTTTGTTTTTTATAATTTGTCGATGGGCCTAGGATAGGTAATTTAGACGTCACTACCTATCTTGTACTGATAGGAATCTGGACACGTGTAGTTATTTTTAGAGAAGATTTTATACACAAATTCAGATCATGTACAGGATGTGAAATTAATACTCTAAGGTGAGGATGGTTTATATGCTAAATAATTTTAAGTAGATCAAACTCTCATGTTGGAGAGAAAGATGCCATGGGAAATGGGCCACCCTGAATAGTTTAAATTCATGTGGAATGGTCTTAGACCTCACAGATTAATTTTATACAACAAGGACGGTTACCATTAAGTTTAATTTCATGAGGTAAGGATTTTTTTTTTTTGAAGTTTAACATCATGTGACTAGGATGTTGTTCGTATAGTTTTAATGTCATGTTTTGGGGATGATGACCATGTAGTTTTACATCATATGGTGGGGATGATGACCATGAATTTTTACATCATGCAGTAAGGACATTGTTGTACAGTTTTATATAATGTGATTAAAAAGTACACAAGGTAGTTTAAATATATTAAATTCAAACCAATGTATATGTAGTTTTATTTCATACTATGAGGATGATGACCGTGCAGTTTTACTTTGTTTAGTAAGAACATTTTCACGCAATTTTACATCATGTGAATAAGATGTGCACTAGGTGGTTTAAAGTCATGAATCCCTAACTAAGGGTCATGTAGTTTTATGTCATACTATGATGGTGATGAACATGAAATTTTACATCATACAGTAAGGATGATGTGATGTGTTTTTATGTCACGCAACAAAGACATACACTAATAAGTTTAAATTCATGTAACTTAGACTAAGGCTAGGCAGTTTAAATTCATACATCTTGGAATAAGGATAGGAATTTTAAATTCATATATACCAGACTAAGGTCCATGTAGTTTTACATCATATTGTGAGTTTGATGACCATGTGATTTTACATCATGCAGTAAGGAAATTGTCACACAGTTTTACATCGTGTGACTAAGATGTGCACTAGGACCTTTAAAGTCATGCAACTCAAACTAATAGTGTTAAATTTATGTAAATTATTTCTTGAAAAAAAATCATTGGTGGTCATCATAATATGTTATTCATCCATTGTGAACAAGTAATATGCTCTATTTCAATAGATCTTTTGTATGTAATAAGTTCCTTCCCACTTTGGTTTAAGTTTTTGAGGTTTCTTTCTAAGTATCATTGAGGTTATGAGATCCAATAGCAGTTCCCCTTGGAAAAATAAATGGAGAAACTTTATTGTTGAAGGCTCATGCTAAATGTTTTTGATGAAATTAAAATTTACATAGGTTACATAACCTTTCCTCATTAATTCATTCCAACTAAAATAATCATTTATAATATTTCTCATCCATGGAAAACTGATCACAAATGGCCATGAGGAGAGAAGGAAGTTGGACCTCAATGGTTAAAACTGCCATTGTCCCATATACAAGTGAATATAGAGTTGCTTGTGTGGTCATATGGGTTGTGGTATGATAAGCTCATAAAGTATGCAGAAGTTTTTAAGCCAAATATTTATTTCCTTTATCCACCATCTTATAGGGTATATTGGATAGGATTATTAAAATCCATTATGTATCCATTTTCAGTTGCATGGTAGCAAGATGAGTGGTTAGATTTAATGCCACATTGTTAATATAGAATTTTTAGTTCAAAATAGTATAAGTTTGTGCTATTGTCTATTAGTATTTTATAGCAGATTCCAAATCAGGAAATTATTTTTTTTCACAAAACTAATGATAGCCATTATCCCAAATTCTTTATGTTATATAATCTCATCCCACAAGGAGAATACGTTTTTGGTATTGAGGATGTTCTTGAATAGAATATCTATTGCTGGGGGATATGGCCCCATGACATTTTTCCCCAAATAGAAAATAACCATGAATATTTTGTGGTGTAAAACAATTCTGGTGGTTAATGAATGAAGTTTGAATGTATATGATAGGTATGACTTCTCTTGGTGATCTCTATAAATTCCATATCATTGATGGCTAAAAATATCCAAGCCTCATGATCTGATAGGAAATCTTGGTACCTGATAGATGATAACCACAAGCACTAGCATGGAATTAAAATATAATAGTGATATTTTCACTATTTCAATGAATCTGAGGATAATTCCATCAAAGCCTCATTTATAGAGGATTTTTTAGAACTTGGGCCATCATAAATAGAAAACTTAACTACCTTTCATCATATTTTCTCTCTTATTGCTATATCTGATGGAAGAATCTTATTTTGGGGGGAGTCCAATAAAGGTGAATTCCATTCATTTTCAAATCCATCTTGTTCCTAGGATAGAATTGACCTCATTAATTTCCTCCATCTTATTGACAATGAATAGTGACACCATCCTGTGATGCTTAATTATGATAACTATTTTGTCCCATTCTAGATCTATAAAGGTTATAGTTACATTAGACAATGCATCTTCCTAGGTGCTCTATGAATATGGGATGTGAGTTAGTGTAGGATTTGAATGGAATTATTTAATAAACCCTATTATATAGTTCATAAGGGGAATATTTTCTTCCAATTTTTATAGAATACTCACTATTAACCTTCTTTATTACCAACTCTGAATCACCTTTGATTTTTTTTAAGTGGGATACTAGTATCTGAAATGCCAATTTGAAGTCGGTAATGAGGTCTTGGTATTTTGTCGCATTTTTAGTTCATTTTTTCAACAACATGAATGAATAATAAAAAACTATCTTAGTTGGAGAGATATAGGTGACTCCCAAACTAAGATTATTGAGTTTTGGGTCTTCCATTATTTTTCCTATTGGGATTCTACAAGATACATCATAGTATATCTCCCACGTATGGGGTAAGTCTTGAATAGAGTATACTTCTTTATCAAGAAACTTAGTGTCCAATGGTTTATTTTCTAGATAATTATTCTCCATAAGAAATTTTACTAATTCCTATCACTTTATTTATTTTTTTCTCTATTAACCAAATATAAAACTGCAGTAAAATTACAACCCACTATGAAAAATTTCTAGTTAACATAGGATGGTTGAGGATATATTTGAGAGGGTCATTATGAGAGAACAAGTGGAAATTGTGGTACAACAGGTAGTTATTTAATTTATAGACTGAAAATATTAATATAAAGTAATTTTTCTCAATATCTAAATATCAAGTCTCAGTATTAAGCATGGTTCTACTAAGATAACAAGGACTATTATCATTCCCCACGTTATTCTTTTATAAAATAAAATCATCTATTGAACTCCCTAAGGATGTAACATAAAAAATGAGTGTATTTTCTTCAATGGGTCTCATCAATATCAGTGGGATCAAAATATATTTCTTGAGACTAGCAAAATATTCCTAACACTCAACATTCCACTGATAGGTTACTCCATTCTTTGTCAATTTATTTAAGGGTAAACACTTTCCTGTAAGATTTTCTATGAATATTTTAATGTAGAAAAGTTTTCCTTGAATCCCTCTCAACTATTTGAGGCTTTTAGAAGGTGGAATGTCAAGTATATGATTGGTTTTCTTAGGATTGACTTCAATTTTATGGTGGCATATTATGAAGATGATAATATTTCCTATGATAACCCAAAAAACACATTTCATGGGATTCGTTTTCAAGATTTATTGTCATATTGTTTTTTAAAACAGTGCCATGATTGGAAATATGATCAGTTCACTATTTTTATTTGACCACCATATCATTTACATAACATTCAATAGTCTTCCCCAATATGGGTTTGAAAATATGGTGCATGGAATGTTGTTATATGGTTCCAACAATCTTTAAACCAAAATCCATCACCTGATAAAAATATATTCCTTTGGGAAGCCTAAAATTAGTGGCATATTCATCTTTAGGATCCATTTTTATTTAGTTTTATCATAAATATACATCAATAAAAGAAATATTTTAATAGCTAGTAGTTTCATCGATTAGAAGTTCTGTAATTGAGACTGGGAAATAATTGTTCAGATAATTCCTGTTAAGATCCCCGAAGTCAATGTAAAATATAATACATCCATTATTCTATTTTACTAGGAAAATATTGGTGAGATGTTTTGGATATTGAACCTTCCAAATGAAGTTAGATTTGATAAGTTTATCAGCCTTAGTTTCAACCTAAGCAATATGAGTTCAATACAACCTTCTGGATGTCTACTTGTAAACATGGTAATCCTCTAGAAAATCCAAGTTATGAGTGTATTCATTGGGAACAAGTCCAAGTATTTATGTATAATTCCAAGATAAAATATCTTAGTGCTACTATAGAAAATAATTATACAACTCTTGTTCATAAAAATACATATCCATACTGAACAATGTGGGTCACGAATCTTCCTTTATTATTTATAAAAGAAAATCAATAGTGATGGAGACACCCTCCTAAAATGCTGGTGGGGTGTCTCCAAGATCCTCTTATTATTCTCTCTCTACCTCAATCTTAGGAGAAATGGGTGATGAAGGAGGATCTTCAAAGATATAAGTGGGGCTAGGTTACTTTTATTTCCTATATATGTCAAGGAGGATTCCCTAGATTCTAAGGGTGTTTCCATACTAGTAGCATCATCAATGTGATCCTAAGTAGACTATCCTTCTTTCTCCTCTTCATTGTCTTTAGGGGTAGAAGAGGTGTTGACATCCTGACATTCAAAAAATGAAGCATGAGAATTCTTACTCTTTATTGGTGATATGAGAGTCTCTTCTGATTCAGATGATAATGAAGGTATATCTTGAGAATCTGGAGACAAAGTGATGGAATTTTCACACAGGTAATTAATTTCATTGTGAGGATAATATGTTTATTTTTTATTATTAGGTTTGATTAATATGATTGATATTATGAAAATCAATGAAAACATTCCCAAATCCAATTTTTTTTTTCTTTGATTTGATTGATGGGAAATATATATTCCTTAATAATATATTTAAATGGGTTGATTGGGATTATTTCCAAACCATTTAGAGTAGTAACCTGATCAAAATCATCAATCATGATTTGTTTCCCTTCTCTTTAGTATAATCCTGCATCAGTGTTTTGAGACTCATAGGATTAAAATAGATACCTATCACCATGAAATTTCTTGATGTTTCCATCAACATCGTATTTGATACATTAATTGTATGATGAGGGAACTTCTTCATACTGATGAAACCAAGGTATCCCTAACAGGACATTGAAATTTTTATCCTATGAATAACAAAGAATTCATAGTTGGATATGAAGTCCAAAAATTGAGCTATGTGTCTAATTCAGATGAGAGGTTTTTTTCTCACTTTTTTATAACCACAAAGTGAGAAAAATTAGCTTTGTTATAACCTAACTGATGAAGCATATAAACTAGAATGGGGTTAATTCCTGATCCATTTTCAATGAAATATCATAAAATTTCAATGTCATCCAATTTTATAGATACGTATAAGGGTCTGATGTGTCCTTGCATAATAGTTTCCTTTTCCTACTATGTGAAAGATATGACTATGTGACACTCCACAGAATTGATTTTTGTATGATATAATTCAGTAGTAGTGACCATAGATTCAAACTCTCAAGGGATTAACAAGGCCTCCACAAGTGCTTCTTAGATCTATTTTAATAATTTAAGAGTATTCATGATTTAAATCGAGGTTGGGACCACAACCAACAATTTCAATATGTTATATTTATGATCCATAGGTCTATGCTTCCCAATATGGGGTTGTTTATTAACAAGTGTTTTAGGGACTAAAGTATTCAAGGTAGATGGATTAGGTTCCTAAATATAAGTTAATGGTATGACTGTCATTAATGTATTGGGATATGAAAGTTTGACCACTCGTCTAGGCTGATTGGATAGTTTCACACCCATTAGTCGGTCTTCTAAAATAATTGGGGTTGGATGAATCTTGATATATGTCAGGGTGTTTCCATGATCCTATTGGGCCCATTGAAGTTGTTTCTCATGGTTTTCAACTATATATATCTCTTCATCAAGAATGTGGATAAGATATTAGACTCATCCAAAACTACTTATTCCCTTATTTCCTCAGCTTTTGTGGCCTTTGTCGCTGGCTCCCCTTTCTGGTATAGGGAACTCAAATTAATATGTATACTCATCATTTTTGAAAGGGCCTATTAAATGAATAACATTAACATAACTGAATAGTAACTCTTCATATGATGAGGGTTCTATTTTTTAGGGAGGATCCCATTCTCTCAATACAGAAGGCATGAAACCGATAGGTTTATGATTCGATTGAGCATTGATACAGGCCATCTCCTTATACCTTACTCTTATTGTGATAGTTATACTTACTTTTAGAAGACCTAATCTTAGAATATTATAGTACTGATGAAGCTAATTGAACTATAGTAGAAGAAACTTGGGAGAAAACTGGTTGGTTTAGTTGTACCCTAAGGATGGAATAATATCGATTGATAGCCTTTTTTGTCATCCAGTTATCAAAATTTTGTGTACCCTTACTCAGAACCTTTTTTCATTCACTTTCTTCTTCTCAAGTGGTAGAAACACATTCCAATTATGTTAGTGTCTTACCCAATTTCACTTATTTAGAATCAACCATATACTATAGTATTTATTTAAAAATAAAGAACTCTTGTATGGTGTGACCTAATGTTCAGTGGAAGGGGAAATAATCTAGAAAATCACTAAGGACAACCTGGTTTGGCCTTCTAGGATCCAAAAATCTCAAAAAAATCATTATCCATAGCTGTAATAAAGTATCTAGGGATATTTTAATCTTGTAATGAATAAATTTTATTCTTTTGTACCTTATATGGTGGGTTCTTTTTCACTTTTCTCTCATCTGGATGAGGATGTTGTAGTTTTTCTTGTTGTTCAGGGGGAGGTATCGTGTGATGTTGTTCAGGGTTGAATACTAGATTTTGTGTCAGAGTTATATTAAGTGTAACAGTTATGGTTTACACTTTTTTTATTCTTTTTCTTGGGCTATTTGTGTGGGTTGAGAATTATTTTTGGCTCACCAGATAGATTCTTCCCATTTTTATGCATCAATGTAAAGTTTACAGAATTCACCTTGATATTTTATTTGAATGAGTGGTGTTTACAACTTTTCATGAAGGTTATCTATATATATATCCAAAAAATTAAATTAAATAACAATTAATTTGATAAAATCTAAAGAAATTATATAATAAAAAGAAAATAAATACGAGAAATTAATAAATGTTAAAAAATAAATTTAAAAAAAATAATTGTAAACTAATTATTTGATTAGAATTAATATATCTATAATCTTGGAGGTAATTTATTAAAAGAATATATTAAATTAAAAATGGAATGGAATACGTGATATTATGAGAGATGTTCATAAGATTAAGGAGGTGCAAGAGTGAGGGAGGGGAATTTATTTATAGTTAATTTTTTTTAGATGATCCCATGCCAAAAAAATTATCAATTAAACTATTTTTCATAGCTATCTGTGACTGAAATGTTATTTTTGGTGGGTTTTTTCCACATAGTGGGCATCTATCACTGAAAATTAGTCGCTATAAAAACTTTTACCACTAATCCAAACATTATTTGTGACATTATCTAATTATCACAAATAATCTAATGTTATACTATTTATGATGGACTAGATAGTTTGTTTCAAAAAAACCTATTATGATGGAATAATCATTCTGTTGAAAATACTTATTTTATAAAAAGACTATTTATTAAAAAAGATACATTTAATCATGAATAAGTATTTCACAAAAACCTATTTTCAACATAATGATAATTCTATTTCAAATTATTATTTCACAACCTGAATATTTGTGAGGGAATAATATTTTTTTCAAAAATAGCTCCTTTACAAAAATCCAATTTGTGACTAAATATAAATTATTTCACAAATATGTATCTCCCATAAACCTATTTTAAATGGTGTGAATATTCCATCAGAAATAGTTCTTTTATGAAAAGGATATTAATGATTGGATGTATATTTACATCTCAAATTAGTCTCTCTCATCATCATGCTTTCAATGATTCTAAAACTATAGATGACAGTATTCTTGTCCATAGCAAATATTTATCACTAAAAATATTATTTGTAACAGATGAAATCTTCCATCACAAACAAATTCTTCTTAAAAATCATTTGCAATGGACTACTAGTCTATCACTAATACACCTTATCAAAAGTTAAAATTTTATTGAGATGGGTGCCTGATGTCTTCCCCAATATCTAGGTTTTAGTGGGAATGAATGTTTGACTTCTCCTTATTCCTCACCACTCTTCCAAACAAAAAAAGGATATGATTACATGAGGTGTTATTTCACAAGCTATAATGGCTTGTAGTTAGAGTTACAATGCCATGACATGATGAGTGTGATTTTATATAGGTTGGGATGAAATTCACGGTGGGTCACATGCATGGATGGAGGTGGGAATGAGGTTGATGTCCTCCATGTTTAAGTTACCATAATTTGATGATTATGTGATGTGTGGGTGTGATTTGATGATATTGAGAGTGTAATTATTTATTGTAACTCCCCATCCCAAACCATCGACTCCAAATTAGGGTGCGACATGACCCCATACGCACCTCTACATATGCAAGATCCTACTATCTAGTAGTAAGGGTCTAAGTACTCTAGTGGGGAGACTATACCCATTATATCATTTCCTTACAAAATAATAACATAACAGAATATAATGAAATATAACAATATGAGTAAACATACATAACAAAATAACTATAATATTAGATGGTATATGGAAAATAAATAAAAGGGATCCCAAGGTGGAATTAAAAACAAGAGTATATGTGCAAAAAATAAATAAAATAAATAAATCTACAGAATCCTTCAGAGCACATCCCAATACTACCACCAACTTCATGATCCATGGTTAAATCATCTTCCACAGGCCCCTTTCCCTTTCTTAGATCTCTATACATGAAATTTGTACATGCATCTATATGACATTATAGGGTGTGAGTAATAAAATTCAGTAGGACACCACCAATGAATCCTTAACACGATGGAACACGAATAAGAGTGTAATTCATGACAATAAATAAAGATATTTTTACATAATAAAACAACCATACAAATAATTTTTGTACCAATAAAGACACCAAAAACCCCATTTTTACCCGCGTTGTATGCTATTCGGGAGATATTATAATTGTTGTGTAAATGTCACAAAAAAAGTATCCATTCTTGAAGCGACTCACTAGTTTCATAGGCCCTAGGCCTCTAAGTCAAACCATAATAGTCCATAATACCCTATTACTATCTATCAGGATAGGTAACATAAACCAACATGTCCCATTGTTTCCACATAGGTTAGGTCACATATACTATCATGGCCCATTGTCATCTCATGGGTCTATTCAGATATGACTGTCATGTCCCTAGGTCAAGACACATAAGGTCATCATGCCCCATCATCTATCTTAGTACTATCATCAAGTCACATGTAACATCTAAACACACTCCCCATCTAGGGATACTGAGCCATTAAGGTCCACCAATCACTTTGGTATCATGAAAATAATAATAACAACATATCACTTACCAAAATATATCATAAGGTAATAGTGTTATCATGACTAGGCACGCATAGCATATCATGAGTGTGAAAAAAAATTCAAAACATGAACACATGTTATCTTACTCATCGTGATATAAGATACATCAACAAAAATCACCATATCATGATAATGGTCATAAACAGGGACTCTACATGGTAAGAAACTTCTTACCTCAAATTTTTTGGTGAATAAATCCTAAGTTCATCATGGATCAAAGGTTGAACCATGTCGCGCACCCATGAAGAACTTTCTCATGTGCTAAGGATTCCTAACTCGATTTTTGATTGTAAATAATAAGGTTTATAATGAATACATAAATATAATTCCATGTCAATAACTTCATTCCATAATCACATAACTTTATGTTCTCTCTAAAAGAGATAATTCATAGGTATATTGAAAGAAGGAATGTCAATTCACTAAATCTATCATTGATTGAAGAACGGATTATGAATTCATTTTCCATTCTATAATAGACCATGATCCTAGAAAATGATCATTTTTTCGTCTATAATATTTCATCAAAAATGATATTTTATATGAGAATCAAGAAGGAGAAAGTCACAAGAAGATTATTCTAGAAAGGCTTACCTGAAAACAAAATTGTTATTGAGAATTCTACTCTGGCCAATGATGTGTCATTAACATGTCTATGTCACCACCAATCTACCAATGATTCATTAATGGGGTAAGGTTATAACATCAATTCACTACCAAGAATAGGTCTAAGAAGATGATTGAATAACACTTACCTAGAGACTTCCCATTGTTGAAGGTAGAGCTCAGTTTGATCAAGAACTGATGTCAACATACAAGATCTACCACCGATCTATGAATAACGGAAGAAAAAATCATTATATCATCAAGGAAAACATAGATATGACACATATACATGCACTTATATTAAGGAGGAAAAAGTATTTGACATGGATCTATAGATAAAACTCATAATTCTAGATTTTTGAATCGGTCAAAGGTTGGAGAGACAAAGGAGAAAACATTGGAGAGTAAAAGGACCAAGGGGGAGGTCTCTAATTCAAAATTGATTCATGAGTGTTACATTTGGATGTTGAAAAAGTTAAAAAAAATGCATATAATTAAATATTTTGGGGTGAATTAATTAAACCCCTATACTAGGAGCACCAGCGAGCCAGTGGGCCACACCGGTTGGCTGATGGGCTTGGAATAATTACATGCATTCTATCAAGGCCACCAACTAGATGGTGTGGTCTATGATATCTAGAAGACCTGGTGAAACCCAATCTTCTAGATGGTGGGTTCCACTAGTAAATTGGTGGCTACTTTCTAGCCACACCAAGGCCAATCCCGTTATTAAGTCTTCCACATTCAGTTCCTGGACACTTAGCCACCAAAATCCAACCTCTTGCACTCCCATATCAAAGATGAAACATTATAGGAAATATAATTTTATTAAATTAACATCTAATAAATTGAAAAAAAAAAGTATGAATGTTATAATTATCCCCCTTTAATGACTTATCATCCTCAAGAAGTGCCTTCAAAGGTTTTTCTCAAACAACTTAGGTCATTGAACCCGAATATCAAACTCCTACTCCCATGTCTCCTCCTAGATCCATCCATGGTTCCATTGAACCTAGATTAGTGGTACCTTATTGCCTTAAATGAATTTCTCACTCTAGTCTATAATTTTTAATGGAAACTCCATGTATGATTTGTTAAGATCTATCTCAATATCCTCTCAATCAATGATATGCGTAGGATCGGGAATATACCTCTGGATCTATGAAACACGAAACATGTCATGCATACCTCGATAGTAAGAATAAAGATTTATATGGTGTTACACTATCCAAATTTGCTCAATTATCTTGAAGAATCTAACATAGAATGACACTATCTTCCCTTACTTCCCTATACATTAGTTTCATAACTGAGGAGTCACTCTCAAGAAAACATTATCACTAACAGCAAACTCTAGAGGTCTCCTCCTATGGTCAGTATTAGATCTATGCCTTCTCTAAGCTGTGATAAAATTCTTATGAATCAACTACATGATCTCAGAGGTCTCTTGAACTAAACTAGGGCCCACAAACACTACCTCACCAACATCATTCCAATGGAGTGGTGAATAACATGGCCTCCAATAAAGAGCCTCAAAAGGTTCTATATGATTTAAATCCCAATAACTATTAACTCAACCAATTATAGATGATCATCCCATGTTCCACAGAATTCTTGAACACAAGCTCAAATCATATCCTCCAGTATATAGATCATTTGCTATGATTGTCCATCTTTCTAAGGATGGTACATTGTGCCAAATATAAGTTAATTCCCTAGGGTTTTCTACAATCCCTTTTACAACCATAATGTAAAACATGCATCTATGTCAAACAAATGATCAAGGGAACTCTATGTAATCTTATGATCTCATTGACATAAAGTTTTCCTAGGTCATTTAATAAGTGAATCTCATAGATTGGTAAGATGTGAGAAACTTTCATCAATCGATCGAAAATCATACAAGCAGTGTCTTGACTCCTCATGGTCTTAGGAAAAACCATCACAAAGTCTATCATGATGTCCTCCCACTTACATAAGGGTATATAAAGTGGATAGAGTGGACCATAAGGACTCTAGTGCTCACCCTTTACCCTTGTTAGGTAGGTTATTGTGCGAAAAAACTAGTAATGTCCCTCTTCATCCCTAGAATCCAGAACTAATGCTTGAATTCATGATACATATTTGTCACTCTAGGATATACCATCTATCTGGAGGTATGGAAGTCTCTCATCAACTCTTCCCTAATGAAATGAGAAATTATAACCCTCTCGTGTACATAGATCACATCATCATCATCCATCATCCACCTAGCTAAAGGGGTGCCCCCAATAAGATTTTCACGTATCACATCACACTCAGGGTCAAATTCTTGTCCCACCTTTACCTAGACCACAAGATAATACATGATCATCAATGGGGAACAATTCATTGATCTTTGATACCCTGAGTCATCCATCCTCTATTTTCCCAAAAATATCATCAAGGTCCACTACTCCTTAGAAGGGCACTCACTATGATCCTTATTATCCTAATTCTTATGGATAAGAGCATTTGTAACAATGTTAAATTATCCTGATGTATAGACCATCTCGAAGTTGAACGTATGCAGATACTCTAACCAGATTATATATCTTAGGTTTATGTCCCTTAATGTAAAGATATAATGAAGGATTTTTTTGGTCATTTTAAACAAAAAACCCTCTCACCAAAGATATAATGTTATGAAAATTTCAATGGATGGACCATTGCTACTAGGTCCAAGTCATGAGTAATATAGTTTCACTCATAGGGTTGAATTTGATGTCACCCATAAGCTACTACCTGCTCTCTCTAAATGATTATTTCTCCCAAATAGACTCCTAAATCATTTAATTATATATTGTATCTGATCCTAGGATCAGGTAGGATCAATAATAAATTTTTAGTCAACCTCCTATTCAACTCAAGAAACACTTCTTCACATAAGTCTAACAATTGTAACTTTACTCCCTTATTCTTCAACGCATTCATGGGTGCTGATAAATGGGAGAAGCCATGGATAAAACTTCGGTAGTATCCATCTAAACCTAGGATTCTCCTGATCTCAAACACATTCTAGGGACATGCCTATGAAATCAATGCCTCCACTTTGTTTGGGTCTACAAATATACCTATCTCAAAGGCCACATACCCAAAAAAACATCACCTTATGGACACAATCCATATTTTTGTATTTTCTAATTCCACTTTTAAGGGTAAGTGTGCACCCTAACAAAATCACCAGAAAACCCATCACACAAATTACAGCATACAACATTAAAATTTATAATAAACAACAGTATAACCAAACCCCAACCATCTTGTCGCCTTCCCAAAACACAAAATTCAAAATTCAAAATTCATCCAACTTCTGCCTCAAGATTCACAACCATCATGCCCATAATCTTGAAGCCGAAAGAACCCCCTCCAGAAATCAACATCACCCACTCCATCCATCACCCACCACATCAACACTAACACCACTGTCTGCATCATCATCACCACCAAAAAAATACATCACCTTATGAATCCATAAGTTACACTTCAACAACTTGGTATAAATTTGATGTGCTAAAAGTTTAATCAATACACTCTCAATATGTCTAACATGCTACTCCATTGTTGGTGAGTATATAAGGATGTTTTCAACGAACACCACAAAAAGGAGTCAAGATATGGGTGGAAGATCTTTTTCATGAGATCTATAAACACTATTGATGCATTCTTCAATCCAAAAAACATCAACAATTACTCATATAACCCATACCTTCTCTAAAATTATATCTTAGGTATACCCTCCTCTCTAACCCACATCTAGTGATAGCCTGACTGAAGATAAATCTTCAAGAAACATCAAGCTCCCTATAATTGATTTAAATGATAATTAATCCAAGGAAAATGATATCTATTCTTCAAAATCACTTGGTTCAGCTTCTATTAATCTATACGGAGTCAAATACTACCATATAACTTCTTGTATAAAAAGATAGGTGCACCCTATGGTGATGTACTCAGCCTAATAAATCCCTTCTTCTCCAAGTCCTAAAGTTATACTTTTATCTCCTTCAACTCATTCAATTACATATGATAAAGGGTATTGAAATGGGTTGCACACCCAACATGATCTCTATATAAAATTCATATCCTCTATTAGGGTGAAGTCCTATGAAGTTATTCAAAAATACATCCTGATATAGATCCACAATTAGAGGAAAATTTGAGGGGGTTTCCACTGATCCTACTGAGAGAGCCAAGTCCACTATCTATGTTATGATCGTTTAAAGTTGACTCAAGTCTGTTCCAACTCTATCTACTCCCAATACCCATTATTTGGTAGTCATATACCTTTATCCCTTCAATGAAGTAAAAAATATCCATCTATGGTAGTAATTAATGTGATTTTGTAATCTGTTTAACCGGTCCATGATGAGAATCACATCGAAGTTCATCGTCTATAGAATCATAAAATGTCACATATTTCCATAACTGGTGATGACTATTAGACACTCTGGACATCCCTTAAAAAAGTATACTTTTATTCCCAATGGTGTATTAGGAGAAATTAACTTGGAGGATAAATTTTTTGGTAAGTCAATTCGAGCAATAACTTGTGTAAATATGAAGGAATTAGAAGAACCGATATTAAGAAAGGCAATAGATAAACTAGACATTATCAAGCCCATGCCTCGTATATTTTATGTTCCCTCACCTCCATGTACTGGAGTCTAATACACTATATAAAAATGACCATACTCATATTTATATCCCTATAACTAATAATCATGACTCGTCTAAGTTTTCATCTTATGGGCATGCTATTGAGGACCTTAGCCCGTCCCATGGATCAATGCATGTGTTTGTCTCAAACCCCCAGGAGACATTGTTTGGGATTCCTTAAAGTATAAAAACTATAGATTCTTTATCTTTCCACACCAATGGAACTTTATCTCAATTCTAGGGAATTAAGTATGATAATATCTCAACTACTTCATGTCCCTGTTCAAACTTCCCTCTACTGTTGTTAACCAGATCCACTCATGCACTACCAACTTCTGGTGGGGAAAAAATGAAAGGAACAAAACCCACTGGATCGCTTGGAATAAACTCTGCAAACCCAAATCGGAGGGAGGTATGGGATTCTGGGACCTCTCTCATTTCAATGATGCACTGCTGGCTAAACAAGGATGGTGCCTTATTAACCGCCCATCCTCCCTCTGCATGTGGGTACTCCAAGCAAAATTCTTTCCCCACAAGGATTTCCAGGATTCATCTCTGGGCCCCCAACCCAGCTTCCTCTGGAGAAGTTTATGGGGATCCTGAAGTCTTCTAAATAAAGGGTGGGGTTAGAGGATTGGGAATGGATCAACTGTTAATATCTGGACGGATCCCTGGCTAATTGACATGGATGGTGTGCGGGCATCAACCCCTGCTCAACCGGGCTTTGAAGAGGCCACTATTCGATGCCTTTTTGCTGATAATGGGAATGGGTGGTGCACAGAAAAACATCACTCGTGGTTCAATGAAAGGGAGAGAAGGCTTATCCTGAGTATCCCCTATGTTCCAGATGCAGGTCCTGACCATATCTACTGGATCAACGACATCTCGGGCACCTATACGGTGAAATCTGGATATTGGCTCTCCCTCTGTACTCAGACAGACGGAGGTGACGGGGGGGCCTGAGAACAGTTGTGGAAGCTTAATGTCCCTCCAAAAACCCGCCACTTCTGGTGGAAGGTGTGCACTAGCACCCTCCCAACCAAGGACCTCCTCGTCCGCTGTCATTTTTCCAGCGAAATGTTGTGCCCCTTTTTCCCAAACACCCCTGAATCTCCCCTCCATGCTATCATCCAATGCCCGAGGGAAAAGGAGGTCTGGCGTAAAT
This sequence comes from Viscum album, assembly GCA_963277665.1. Taxonomy (NCBI): domain Eukaryota; kingdom Viridiplantae; phylum Streptophyta; class Magnoliopsida; order Santalales; family Viscaceae; genus Viscum; species Viscum album. The sequence continues at coordinate 140,814,340 of OY728131.1, forward strand.
GGGGCTCTTGTACGAATCTCGTACTGGAAGCGGTCTCGGACCTCCCCTCTCTTCTGACGTGATGGTGCTCTTCCTTTTCACCAGCCAAAGCGGGCTCACTTTGAATTTTGGCCTGGATCATTTGGCTGCGGCGCAACGATGCCATTTTCAACCACATCATCAAGCCCCCTAGTTTCTGGATTGAACGGGAATTATCATGGACTGAGGGATGGAAAAATCACACTGGACAACAAAATCCTTTTGATACCCCGTACCCTTCTTCCCATTGGCAGCCTCCACTGGAAGGGAGTCTTGAGATTAACGTGGATGTGTCTCTTCCCAAGGATAAACCTGTCGGTCTTGGTCTCGTGGCCCAGGATCATCTTGGACATACCATCATAGCAAAACATGAATCACACCATGCTCTTTGGGAACTCGTGGTTGCTGAAGCTGCCGCCATCCTTGCTGGGATGATGTTCGTTAAAGATCGCGAATGGAACACAATCCATCTGGAATCAGACTGTCTCACCATTATCAAGGCTTTCAACCTCAATGACGGCAGCTTTCAACCTTTTGGCTCACTCATCAGGAGAATCCATTCTCTCCGTCAAAGCTTCACAATTTGCACCTTCTCCTTTATCAAAAGGGAAGGAAACAAGGCGGCCCATTAGGTGGTGGCCTTTGGCCCTCCTGACAATGACCAGCTCTGGCTGGACAACTTTCCTTCATGGTTAAGTGATTTTACTTATGCTGATCTTTGTTTTTAATGACTACACCTTTTTTTTTAATGTGAGTCATCTACATTCCTCTTCAAACTAGTACAAGTATCACTAGGAAGACTATTGATGGATGGAAAAGAAATCTATAGGTCTATTCTCATCCAGACTTTTCCTGATTGTTAGGGCCTTGTGAAGCATCATTGTATAAGTTATTAGATCAAAGTTCCTAACCTAGAATCTCAACTTCTATCGAATCCCAATCACAAACTTCTTATATTTTTATGCTTTATCCACAACCAATATAGAAGCAAAGTATAACAGCTCCATGAAATGATATTAGTAAGAATATATTATCATCATCCTCAATTGAATCTCCATAAACTTCTAATCTTAGTCTATATTCATCTAACTTAGAAAGAAATACTAAAAGAAGAAATACTTTAATGTTTCCCACATGAGACCCTCACATCTTCCATGCTGGATCACAATGTCCCTCCAGCTTCTTGTAGAACCATGTATCATGAAGGTCATAATCTTCACCTTTTTATCCTTTTGAGGTCTCTTCCAAGTAAAAAATACTCTCAAAAATGTGTATCCATCCTTTTTCATCTTAAGGGCCTCTAGTTCCCTAGAAATATGGAGAATGTTAGACCTTAAAATCTCAATCATAATAGATTGTAGTCCTAGTAAAACCCTTTATATTGGAACTAGTTAGAAAAATTTTGGATAAAGTGGTCCTTCCTCCTAAACTACTAAAGTGGGTATAGGATCACGCTCTATTTCACCCTCCTACATGGCTAGTAGCCCCATTTTTCATCTACAAGGCAACATCTTTTGAAATACAATGATAGAATTTAGGTTATAAAAGATGGATCCTAGTCAATCTATGGGATCACACAAAAGTTTCCCTAGGATTATACGTATAGCCATAGATATAACCCTCCTATCACTAACCAAGTTTCTCCATCCCAGCACATTAGTGATAACCATATATATACAAGACATATCAGTGTACTTAGGTTCAATTAATTAATGAAAACAAAGATATGTCATAATAGAAAGTCAAAATAGATATATCACACAATTATGGAATAAAATTCTATCCTAAACATATTGAACACATCAAGTCATTAAATTAAAGAACTACTATACAACACAACAACATGTACACATATATCATGTGATCCTGTATGCCTAGTCATGATGCATGAACACACCCAAAATATCATAAAAACTATAAAAAAAATATCATCAATGGTAACTTGGACATTCGTTACACATGTTTTGGCTAGTCACATAGAAACTCATCTACTCAAGTACTATATAGTTGTCTAATTTCTACCATGTCCCAAGATTTTTTAAAATATAAATAAGAAAAATTGTGCTTTTATTCCATTTTTTAACACCCCGACCCAAACCACTAGGTCTGAATCGATGTGAAACATGACCTCATGTGCACCTCCCCATATGAAAGAGATTGTCAGCTAGAAACAATGGTTTAATTATATTAAAAATAAGAATATACACTCAGTATCATGTACTTGAACAAATAATAATAGAATACAATATAATGAAATATAATAATCAGAGTAAACATGTGGATCTAAATAACCATAATGTCATATGGCATTCAATAAATAAATAAAAGGGATCCCAAGGTGGAATGAAAAACCTGAGTATATGTTCAATAAGTACATAAATAAAATAAAATTGTGGAATCCTCCTAAGTATGTCCCAATACCACCAACATCTCCATACTTCACAACTAAACCATCAACCATGGGCCCCTTACCCTTGCTTGGATCCTTTTACATGAAATATGCATGCGCATCGAGATACCCATATAGGTTGTGAGTAATAAAACCCATTATTAAACCACCAATGAATCATTAACACATGTGTATGTACATAGGATTGTAATTCATGATAATAAATAAATAAATGTGCACACACACAAAAATACATATTGAGTGTTTGTGTGCTAACCAAGACACCACAAAACCCTGGTTGTACCTTCTTTAGATCCTTTCCAAAAGATATCATAATAGTTATAGAAATGTCACAAATTAAGGATCTATCCTTGGAGCTACTCAATAGTTATATAGCCCTGTGCCTCCAGGTTGGACCATAATATTCCATCATACCCTATTGTTATCACTCAATTCAAATCATATTGACCATCATCCCCTACTATTACTATACAGATCAGGTCATATATACCATTATTCTCCACTATCATCTCATGGTTCTAATCACATATTATTGTCATTCCCTTAGGTTATACCACACAAGGCCATCATCCCCCATTTTCTATCTTGTTCCTATCATCAAGTCACATGAAACATCTGAACATGCTCCTTTTATAGGTCTACCAAGACACCATGTGTCCACCTATCGCTTTGGTATTATACATATAATAACAAAAAAATATCACATACCACATGAATATAACAAAAACAACATAGCATATACAAAATTATATCACAAGGTAATAGTGTCATCATAATAAGGCACACATATCATATCATGAGTATGAAAAAAATGAAAAAAAAAATAAAAACATGTGATCATACTCATCTTAGTCTAATACACACCAACACGCATCATCATATCATTGAAATGCAATTTTGTGGGTACTTTCAAATGATGTTTGGTTTTTAGAAACTTAGGTGTAGCATAGTGGATGACCAAGGTTGTCTCTCAAAGATATAGTACTTAAAGAAACTTATTAAAGGTATTTTGAAATTAAAATAAAATAATATAAACACACTACTTAAAAGGATATGCTGGTTGATTATTATTTAAAAAATTAATATGCTAGAAGAAGATTGTATTTTTTTGTTTCTGTTTTTTTGTTTTTTTTTTTTGTTTTTTTTTTAAAAAATTTAACATAAAACTTTACAGAAAACACACAAAAACACACAAATGAAAATCCTTAATATCTACCCCAAAAACAAATTTCCCTCCCCCACACTTAAAATATTTTATTTTCCTCAATGTGAACCCATGATATTATATATGCACATGAAATGTATAATTTTAAATTAACAACTAATATAAAAGTGAAAGGATTAGGAACAACCAGATATTCTCAAGTGATGATGGGGTCATGCAGTGTGGTGAAATCAACTGCATCAGTAGGAAGTCCCTCAAAGTATTGCTTCAAACATTTCTCTTTGACTGTAAATCTCCTTCTAGTGTCCTCTAGTGTTATCTCCACTGCATCATAAGGAAAAACATTAGACACAACATAAGATTAGATCTTTATCTCCTACATGAAACTCCCTTTGTTGGATAATTATTTCATGAGTTGATTTTGATATTTACTTGTAGATCCTTTAGTTCTCATATGATGACAATTGAATCTCCTCAAGCTATTGAATTTGTATCTTCTGTTGAATTCCAGCTTAGGTCAAATCCATGTTTCATTTCTTCATAGCCCAATATTCCTGATAATTAACTTCCACAAGGAGATGAAAAGCTTTCCCAAAAACAATATGAAATGGGGACATACCGATTAGGGTCTTATATTCTTTCTTATAATCCCACAATGTGTCATCCAAGTTCTTGCTCCAATCCTTCCTATTTGGTTGCACGATTTTTTCCAAAACTTATTTCAACCCATGATTTGAATCCTTATCCTAGAAATTTGTTTGGGGGTGGTATGGTGTTGATGTTTTGTATGTCACCCCATACTTCTGAAGGAGGGAATCCAAATTATAATTACAAAAGTTTGTCCCTCGGTTACTAATGATGTCATTTGGTACTCCAAACCTACAAAAAATATGTGCCTTGACAAAGTCCACTACTACAAGAGAAGCATCATTCCTGGTGGCCTTAGCCTCCACCCATTTACTCACATAATCAACGGAAACCAAAATATACAAAAAAACAAATAAAATAGGAAAATGACCCATAAAATCAATTCCCTATACATAAAAAATATTACAGAATAATATGGGTTGTTGGGGTATCTCGTGTCTCCTATAAATGTTCTCAGTGTGTTGGAAACGTGAGCATGACTTAAAAAACACATGAGTATCATGGAATAATCTATTCAAATATAATCAATAGTCTAATACATTCCTAGTTGTTCATTGGGGTCCAAAGTGTCTAGCATAAGAAATTATATGACAAAAATGTAGAACATAATCAAACTCATGATCAGGAATACACCTCTGAATAACTTGGTCACTACACATGCACCCTAGGTAGGTATCATCCCACAAATAAAATCTATACCCACAATTTAATTTTTTGGACTTGATGTTTCTATAAATTTTCATGAATTTTAGAGGCAACAAGGTAGTTAACTAAATCAGCATACCAAGGATGTGTACCTGAGAGTGCATAAATATTCTCATTGGGAAAAGTGTCCTGAATTGGTACCTAGTTCATGGTGTCAGCCTCTAATGTGTGAGTAATCCTACTCATGTGGTCTTCCACCAAGTTCTCTAACCCATTATTTTCCTTTATCTCAATATAAAATTCTTGAAGAAGGATCATCCATCAGATAATCTTGGGATCTAGCTTCTTCAAGAGGTACCTCAAAGCTGAATGGTCATAAAAAACTACTTTAGAGCAAAATAAATATAAACAGAATTTATCTAAAGAAAATATGACAGAAATAAACTTTTTTTATATGGTTTTTTAGTGTTATTGGGTTTATTTCAATGTCCTTGAGGAATAGGAAATCACATGTGAATGTCCCTCCACCCTCTAAGATAAGATAGCTCCAAACTTGAATATGGAGGTGTCACACATAAGCTCAAAAGGAATCTCCCACCATGGGGGATGTATGATCGGTAGAGTGGCCAGACACTTCTTTATATAATCAAAGGAAGTCCTGCAAGAATATTTAAACACAAAATCAAAATTCTTTTGAATTAATCGTGACATAGGAACATCAATCTTACTAAAATATTTGATGAAGTGCTGATAAAGTCATACATTCCCTAGGAAAGATCCAACATCATGCACACTTGAAGGATAGGGTAAGAATTAAATAATATCTACCTTAGATCTATCAACCTCTATCTCATGTTTTGACACTACATTCCCTAAGACAATCCCATTCTCTACCATGAAATGACACTTTTCAAAGTTCAAGACCATATTATTCTCAATAAAAAATTCAACACCTTTCCCAAAATAGAGATACAATCATCAAATGAATCCCCATACACTATAAAATCATCCATAAATTCCTCCATGAATTTCTCAATAAAATAAGAAAAAAATACTCACCATGCATCTCTGGAAGGTACTTGGGGCGTTGCAAAGTCCAAATGGTATCCTTTGGTAGGAGGATGTACCGAATGGACAAGTGAATGTTGTCTTCTCCTGATCCTCTAGAGATATGGGAACCTACCTCAAGAAATTTTTCAACTTATTTTTTAACAAATTTCAGAAGATTTGGATTCAGTCTCCTTTTTTGCTACCTCACAGGTTTATCCTCATCCTTCAAAAGAATCCTATGCATTCAAATAGAGGAGATAATACCTGATATGTCAGCCAAGGTCCACCCAATATCCCTAATGTCCTACCTCAAAATATTCAAAAGTTTTTCTTCATGTTCAATAGTGATACTGTTAGAAATTATAATAGGTAATTTTGCACCACTTAATAAGTATGAGTATTTGATATTTGGTGGCAATGTCTTGAGTTCCAATGAATTGGGTGATGTATGGATGGATACATTGAAGGAACTGAAATATTTTCACAATGAACATTAGTATCATAATATACATATTGAAATCATAGAATAAAGCATCAAATTGATCAACATACTCAACATCCATGTCATAATCAGAGTTCACATGATCAAAATCAGAATATGAATCCATTTCAAAATCAAATATAAGAGAGGTTTGTGAATTAAAAACAGTTTTGGAAGTTATATTTTACATAAAACTTGAACCAATGCTCATAATATACTTAATCATGGGACAATAACATTCCATGTGGTTTTTACTTGGTGGTTCAAAACAGGAGATAATAAAAGAAAAATGGTCCTCTTAAGGGTACTTCATACAGTCCATAACATTAAATATCACAACTTCATCGCCAAACTCCATGAAAAGTGTACCCTCATTGATATTTATGATAGTTTTTACAGTTTTGAGGAAGGTCCTACCTAAGATAATGGGATCATGATAACTTACCTAATCATCCTCTATGTTAAGAACATAGAAATCTATTGGAAAGATCATGTCTCTTACCTGAACAAGTATATCCTCAAGGAATACTTCTGGATATGTTGTAGCTCTATTCGCCAAATGCACCACTAATCTTATCAGCTTCAACTCACCAACATGTAAAGAAGAGAATAAAAAATGAGGCATCACATTTATGGAATCACCTAAATCAGAAAAATCATTAAAAAAAAGTGTAACTCCGCTATTGTGAATGTTATGGTGAATGTTCTTGGATCCTTTCACTTTGTTAGAATTACTTGAGTTGGAGTAATGAGTGCTGACACATTCCTTCCAATATTGATCCTATCATTTCCCTTTATCCCTCTTCAATTAGTAAAAAAAATTAGGAATTTGGAATACCTTGGGATTCTTTTAATAGCTTCAATAAGGGGGGTGTTTATCTCCACATGCTTAAATGTGCCCAAAACATCTTTTTCCATTGCTTCTTCAGTCATCTTCTTGGTTTGTACAACTCTGTTTGGAATTGAAAGGGTTTTAGGAGGAACATAATCAATATTTTTCTTACCTTTTTCTATCTCCTTAGGTTTCTCATTAGTTGGTATGGAATGGGGCTTCCCTAGGGTTGAGGTGAATCCCATTGTAATGATAGGTGCAGATGTATCAGTTGTTTGCTTCCCAATTCTCAATGTGATGGAACTAAAATTTCCCTTGGGATTTGGAGTAGGTTGGGAATGAATATTTTTGTAGTTCTTACTTACCAGTTCATAGAGGGAGGTGGAAATCTGGCTCATTTGAGTCTTCAACTCCATCATCTCAAAACCTTTGTAACGCCCCGACCCCAGCTACCCAGAGTCGGTGCATTACTTCGTAACATTGGCATGATCACAAAAGATCAAGTCTCGAAAGACCGATTAGTTTAGTAGCCTTGGAAAGACTAGATACATTTGTAAACGTTACATTACATCATAAAGTAAACCAAAACAACAACAACATATTGTCTTCATATCCCCTCAGACTATCCCTGCAGGTCATTCATAATATACTTCTTCAAATCCTGGAAAACATTAAAACATTGAAAGGGGTGAGCTCAGATGCTCAGTAAGGATAACAATATTGTGGAAGCTTTCATAAATAAACATTATCATTTAAGGCAATGTATAAATAAAACAAAAGCCTTTCAAACTTGAACTTCAACATAATATGGCAAAAGTAAAATGAGATAATGCCATTTACTTCTTCACATGGATATTCTACTGGTCGAATAATCACATGCAATATCAATAACCACTTTCATAATGATGGAATGCATAATGCCAGACTATCATAACCACGTAGTCAAGGCCTCGTGCCAAGACCACAAATAAGATTTTGTCAAGGCCTCGTGCCAAGACACTAGTTTGTCTCATGAGACCTGCCGATGCATCGAGGAGCTATAGCGGGCTCCACCCGTCACTTATTAAGTCCAATGCATTCCTCATATGAATAGGTTTAAACATATCATAAACCATAACATAATCGTATCTCATAAAACAGGCATAAAGGAAACATAACATTTCCACATTTCAATCACAAGATATAAATACAACACATTGATATAATAAAAATGCTTTCAAAACCATTTTCAATACCAAAATAAAAGAGAGTTAAAACTTTGTATTTATTTTTCATTAAAAAAAATGATGGCTTGAAGAGGAAGCCAGATCTCAAATAATGGTCACGGCGGCGGAGAAGTCGTTTTCGCCGCATAAGTACGGAAAGAAAAACATTCCCTTTTGTCGTTTAGCAAAACGCTTTGTATAAAAAGATTCCTTTTGAATAACCGTAGAAGTCAAAGGGGTTTATACACCGTATAAAAGAAAGTTGTGTATAAAGCCAAATATGCCTCAATGAAAGGAGATTGAGACAAAGTCCTTAAAAAGATCATTTTTAAAATAAAATAGATCTATTATGTGTATTCACTATAGGTACACATAAAGAAAGTAAAAGTACAAAATAGGACATAACAATATCATGACATAATTTGAAAGTAGGAGATTAACCCAAAGAATGGAAGTTGGGTTAAGAAATTCCCTTACCTTGTGTCCGACTTGACTCAACCGTTCTTTAACCTCCTGAATAATAAACTAGAGTTAATATCTACCTTATTAAGAACCATTTTCAATTTCATTATCCTTTTCATATCACTTATTACAATGTTATGAACATTATGTAATTATTTAAGTTAATAACGGTCGTTTTGTCGATCTTTGGTACATGAGTCAACAATAAACTTCTTATAATTATAAGTTGTTCATGTGGTGAAATATCCATTATATCCAGAATTATATTAATGATGTAGATATCATATATATCATATATATACAGTATATACATTCATTTATAATATTACGTAACATTTAGAGGTAAGAAATGAAATGCACCGTTCATGGAGACGGTAAGCCGTACGTACGCATGAACGCTACTTTCATTTCAATTTCATATTTAATGGAATGAAATCATAATGATATAAATGTATAATATAATTCCAGTATAATATAGTGTATAATACCATTTACTCCATCCTTTATACATCCCACACATGGCATTAACGATTCAAATCACTTTGAGGGGGCGGTAGTCCGCACTTCCTAAAATGAAATTATCGCGTTTTACCCATAATGGAAATCATAAATTATGCCATAAATTAGAAATACAGAAGCATAAGTAAAACAAAAACATATTATATATCATATATAAAAATAGTGACATCTTAATGGCCACCTTTGGAGGTGTTATATGAGTGTTGAACAATCATCGTTTCGTGAGGCAGAAATTCGCCATCCACAGAAACCGTATGTTCTTTAACCATTAGATGTAGGTGTGTGTAAGTGTAGCTCGAATCCTTCTTATAACAACATCCTAGTATATTGAGGATACTGGTGTTGTTACAAAAGAAATGAATAAAAAGAGTTTAGGGGGTTGGAGAAGAAAAATAAAACAAAACAACATTAGAAAAGACATTACCTCAAAATCGGGTAACTCTTTTTGATTTGAGCTAAAGGCTTCCTTGGGAAGAGTTCTGCCCAAAGTTAATCCTCTAGGATGAGGAGAGGGATGTGGAGAGAGCAAATGGGCAGGGGTTGGCCGAGCCAATGGCTTGAAGAGTGTGTGAAATGAGGTAGAGGTGGGGGCCTTTTATAAGAGGAGAGGAGGGGCACTTTTGGAAAGTAAAGGAACATTACATTATTTGAAAATGTGTTTCGGTTTTAAAAGGTCCCACATTGATAGAATTCGTGGATAAGGTGATAAGGCATCGAAATCCACTCATCCAATAGGTTTTGGCCATGTGTAGTTCATAGATTTTATATTAACTTTCCATTTTATTTAAATCGTTAGATAATGATGTCATCGCTGCATCATTATTATGTCATAAATAATTAAATTTATTTAATGTCTAAAAATTATAAAACAAATACTATGGTATAGGAAATCTTTTTATCTTTCCAATGACTATTTATAATCAAAATTTGGACTTGTATAACCCTACTTAAAAATTGTTTTCGTAAAACATATTATGTTTGTGTCATTTTCACTTTAACATTAAATAAAAAGTAATTTATGTCATTTCCCAACAAAAGTGGATCCATGGGGTCCCCAAGTTGACCCATGGCTTGTCTTGGTCGGCCATGACACAACCAATAAGGTTGGGACATGTGTCTAGGTCATTTTATATTATTAAAGCATTATTTATTCCTTAAACTACACTAATTACCACTAATCGCGATTAAAAACTTAATAAGTTACTATTCACCAAAAAATTATTTTAATCTCATTGAACCACATTTTACTTCTTAATGACAACCATGTATGTCGGATTTTCAAAATTCAGTACACATTAGTGGTAAACTTTTATTTAACTGAAAATCAGTTTGCTTGATTACCACTTAGTGGTTTCACTATTCATCAAAAATTGAAGTTTTTCAGAATAAGGCCAAAATTTCACCCTAAGCTATAATTGATATTCTGAATTCAAAAATGAAGTCCATTTTACAAAATTCAAAACATATAAGTCAAATTAATTAATTTAATAATTAATTCCCGCTGTTATAACAAATAGCGTGTTTTTAAGAAACAATTTATATCAAAAGTTTGGCAATTGTTTATGTCCAATTTCAATGTTAAATTAATTCTAATGACCACCATTGGATAAAATGGTAAAAATATTTTCTAATTATACCTTAAAACCACTAAATAGTATAATTTATCTGTATAAATTATTTTGATTAAAAAAGTTGTTTTTATGTATTTTTCACTATTCATAAAAAAATTAGAAGTTCTCAGAAAAATACCAAAAATTCAACATAGGCTAATTTCGATATTACGAATACAAAAATGAAGTCCATTTTGAAATATAAAATTTCTATAATTTTAAAAAGTGGTTATTACTATTCATAACGGCTATTTTGATTAGTTGCGGTGTGTTAGAACTCGAACTTGCGTACAATGCAAGCTATTGCATTATTGAATGAGAAGCGTATCGTGGAAGCTCGGGGTGTTACATTCTCCCCTCCTTCAATAAATTGCGTCCTCGCAATTTGAAATTTTTCTTTGATAATAAAAGGCTGAAAATAGAAAATACCTTTGTGGAAAACCCACATCGGAAATAAGGTTAATAAATATATAACATTAAAAGAAAGCAGGATAAGTACAAAGGTCACCCGATATAGCCCATTCTAGGATTCTATGAAAATATGGATATGGAGGAGAAACAAACCATCAAGGTCTGATGGAGAGTTATAGAAAACAGGATTAGGAGAATGTTTAACCACAAGAAAATCACAAACTTGCGATTGGTTAAACGGTCATTGAATCCCCAGTTGGAAAAGTTAACCGACAACATTTTTGTTTTAAGTTACCTTTTATAATGTTGAGGAATTTATTTATGAGATTTACTAAGAACGTAGGGGAATATACATACTTGTTATGTATACTTTCATTCGTTAATAAATTTTTACCACAAACCCAACTTTTACTCCAAATGGTAACGGAACTCAAAAATATTCTATTTATCCTAATTGTATAAGGTTCCAAATGTTAACACATACCATTTAGATTAGTAAAACGATTTTGTAATAACCAGGGACTTCCTGTAGGCTAGTGGTAGGAAATAAAGGCTTGTCGCACTATGGTTGTGGGTTCGATTCCTGCAGCTGTGTCCGACGCGACGGGTTATTCCCCACCCTGCAGGTTGTCCTTTTTCTAAAAATATAGTATTATAGTATTCCAGAAATAATCTTCAGAAAAGTTTTAACCTTAAACAATACTATTCAAAGTTCAACTTAATCCATCCCAACATTTATAGTTATCCAAAATACCTCTGTCCAAACTTTCTCTAAAAGGTCTCTTAATTCCAAAATCAATTGTAACATCAGATTCCCCAAACAAAGAAAAGTTTCTCTTATTGTCACATACTAAAAATATGATTACCTTAATCATATTAAAACCTTACTGAAACCAACAAGTGCTGCAGTACAATCCTTATATAGATCACATTATTCTAATAACCAGAATATAATCCATGAGTCCGAAAGCATCAATACATTAGTTATTCTGCTTCAACTGTAGTAATAGCATAAGATTGTCCTTGATCCCTTGGCCTTTTCTGAGGTAAGATTCCTTGACGCTTAGGACATTCATTTGCGTAATGACCCATTTCTCTACAATTGTAGCATTCAACTTTGACAGCCTCTTTCTTTCCCTTGCAATCACGTGCCTGGTGACCTTTTTCTCCACATTTATAACAGACTCCCATTCCTTTTAGGCAAGTACCAGGGTGATTCTTCCCACAATTATCACATAATGGAAAATCCTTCTTTCCCTTTTTCCCTTTATCTGTCTCTTGTTCCACCGTTCTCTTCTTCTCTTGCTTTACTTTGTTGTCATAAGACTTAGAGAATTCCTTTTCTGTCTTGATAGCACATGAGACTATATCTTCGTATGATGAGAAGGATTGTGATACTAAAGCTCGACGGAGAAATGGTTTTAACCCATCAAAGAAACGATCAATCTTACTCCTTGGGTTACGTATATAATCGGCAGCATGCCTCGCTAACCTTGTAAAGTTAGCCTCATACTTTGCGACATTCTCATCCTCCTTCTGCCTCAGACTCAGAAATTGCCTTTCCATATCTGCTCGATGGTCACGAGGAAAGTATTTTTCTAAGAAAAGCTCTTTGAACTCCCTCCATTCCATATTCGATACGTCATCATCTTCCTTTGTGTTTTGAATCAGTGACCACCACTGATCGGCATCTCCAGTGAGGCGGTAAACTGCCATGACAACCTTCTCCCTTTCACTACTCCCCAAGGCATGGAATATTTTCTCTAAGGAATTTATCCATTGCTCAGCTACTGTAGGATTTGTACTCCCATTGAAGGTTGGCGGTTGTTGCCTCATGAAACGGTCTAGCATTGATCCTCCACGTTGCGAATCAGGGTGCTCCATACAAGTAAGGTTGTTATTCATAACCTGCGTGAGTTGTCCCAGTATGGTAATAAGTTGATCAGCACCAGTTGTATCTCCAGGTCCACAATAATTATCTTGAGCAGGAGGGCAATCCCTACACGGAGTTCGTGCATTGATACAGTTTCCATTCCTTCTACTAGGCGCCATTTCTAAACAATGGCATAATCCAGATTAGTTTATGAATCAAAATACATAATTCCATACTTGTATAATACTTAACATAAATTGAACTATTTATGGATATAATCCATAATCATAAAAAGAAATGTTTCCTTTGAGGAAGTATGTACTCATAAACCTTACATAATGGTTTGTAAAGAAAATGAGAATTATCCTAAGCATATCCCCCGGGAGTGTCATAACCAAGAGTGCAGCAAGGCCCGTTGTCGTGCACCAGTTCCCGTTTGAGTCTAGCTCAAAGCGGTGTTTTCGGGTTTTACCCCTAGGTACATCTGTGCCAGAGCCACCTCTACCTGCTCGTATCCAGACAGGGATGTATTGCTCGGAAAACTCACAACATCTCTACAATACTAAAATTATAGGAAGTTCTTCTATACTAATCCTCAAAGTCTATCTTTGGGCTATGTGCTCTAATCAGAGTTTATCTAAATCTAGCTTCCAAGGTTAGTACTAAACTGCCTCTGATACCAACTGTAACTCCCCGACCCCAGCTACCCAGAGTCGGTGCATTACTTCGTAACATTGGCATGATCACAAAAGATCAAGTCTCGAAAGACCGATTAGTTTAGTAGCCTTGGAAAGACTAGATACATTTGTAAACGTTACATTACATCATAAAGTAAACCAAAACAACAACAACATATTGTCTTCATATCCCCTCAGACTATCCCTGCAGGTCATTCATAATATACTTCTTCAAATCCTGGAAAACATTAAAACATTGAAAGGGGTGAGCTCAGATGCTCAGTAAGGATAACAATATTGTGGAAGCTTTCATAAATAAACATTAGCATTTAAGGCAATGTATAAATAAAACAAAAGCCTTTCAAACTTGAACTTCAACATAATATGGCAAAAGTAAAATGAGATAATGCCATTTACTTCTTCACATGGATATTCTACTGGTCGAATAATCACATGCAATATCAATAACCACTTTCATAATGATGGAATGCATAATGCCAGACTATCATAACCACGTAGTCAAGGCCTCGTGCCAAGACCACAAATAAGATTTTGTCAAGGCCTCGTGCCAAGACACTAGTTTGTCTCATGAGACCTGCCGATGCATCGAGGAGCTATAGCGGGCTCCACCCGTCACTTATTAAGTCCAATGCATTCCTCATATGAATAGGTTTAAACATATCATAAACCATAACATAATCGTATCTCATAAAAAAGGCATAAAGGAAACATAACATTTCCACATTTCAATCACAAGATATAAATACAACACATTGATATAATAAAAATGCTTTCAAAACCATTTTCAATACCAAAATAAAAGAGAGTTAAAACTTTGTATTTATTTTTCATTAAAAAAAATGATGGCTTGAAGAGGAAGCCAGATCTCAAATAATGGTCACGGCGGCGGAGAAGTCGTTTTCGACGCATAAGTACGGAAAGAAAAACATTCCCTTTTGTCGTTTAGCAAAACGCTTTGTATAAAAAGATTCCTTTTGAATAACCGTAGAAGTCAAAGGGGTTTATACACCGTATAAAAGAAAGTTGTGTATAAAGCCAAATATGCCTCAATGAAAGGAGATTGAGACAAAGTCCTTAAAAAGATCATTTTTAAAATAAAATAGATCTATTATGTGTATTCACTATAGGTACACATAAAGAAAGTAAAAGTACAAAATAGGACATAACAATATCATGACATAATTTGAAAGTAGGAGATTAACCCAAAGAATGGAAGTTGGGTTAAGAAATTCCCTTACCTTGTGTCCGACTTGACTCAACCGTTCTTTAACCTCCTGAATAATAAACTAGAGTTAATATCTACCTTATTAAGAACCATTTTCAATTTCATTATCCTTTTTATATCACTTATTACAATGTTATGAACATTATGTAATTATTTAAGTTAATAACGGACGTTTTGTCGATCTTTGGTACATGAGTCAACAATAAACTTCTTATAATTATAAGTTGTTCATGTGGTGAAATATCCATTATATCCAGAATTATATTAATGATGTAGATATCATATATATCATATATATACAGTATATACATTCATTTATAATATTACGTAACATTTAGAGGTAAGAAATGAAATGCACCGTTCATGGAGACGGTAAGCCGTACGTACGCATGAACGCTACTTTCATTTCAATTTCATATTTAATGGAATGAAATCATAATGATATAAATGTATAATATAATTCCAGTATAATATAGTGTATAATACCATTTACTCCATCCTTTATACATCCCACACATGGCATTAACGATTCAAATCACTTTGAGGGGGCGGTAGTCCGCACTTCCTAAAATGAAATTATCGCGTTTTACCCATAATGGAAATCATAAATTATGCCATAAATGAGAAATACAGAAGCATAAGTAAAACAAAAACATATTATATATCATATATAAAAATAGTGACATCTTAATGGCCACCTTTGGAGGTGTTATATGAGTGTTGAACAATCATCGTTTCGTGAGGCAGAAATTCGCCATCCACAGAAACCGTATGTTCTTTAACCATTAGATGTAGGTGTGTGTAAGTGTAGCTCGAATCCTTCTTATAACAACATCCTAGTATATTGAGGATACTGGTGTTGTTACAAAAGAAATGAATAAAAAGAGTTTAGGGGGTTGGAGAAGAAAAATAAAACAAAACAACATTAGAAAAGACATTACCTCAAAATCGGGTAACTCTTTTTGATTTGAGCTAAAGGCTTCCTTGGGAAGAGTTCTGCCCAAAGTGAATCCTCTAGGATGAGGAGAGGGATGTGGAGAGAGCAAATGGGCAGGGGTTGGCCGAGCCAATGGCTTGAAGAGTGTGTGAAATGAGGTAGAGGTGGGGGCCTTTTATAAGAGGAGAGGAGGGGCACTTTTGGAAAGTAAAGGAACATTACATTATTTGAAAATGTGTTTCGGTTTTAAAAGGTCCCACATTGATAGAATTCGTGGATAAGGTGATAAGGCATCGAAATCCACTCATCCAATAGGTTTTGGCCATGTGTAGTTCATAGATTTTATATTAACTTTCCATTTTATTTAAATCGTTAGATAATGATGTCATCGCTGCATCATTATTATGTCATAAATAATTAAATTTATTTAATGTCTAAAAATTATAAAACAAATACTATGGTATAGGAAATCTTTTTATCTTTCCAATGACTATTTATAATCAAAATTTGGACTTGTATAACCCTACTTAAAAATTGTTTTCGTAAAACATATTATGTTTGTGTCATTTTCACTTTAACATTAAATAAAAAGTAATTTATGTCATTTCCCAACAAAAGTGGATCCATGGGGTCCCCAAGTTGGCCCATGGCTTGTCTTGGTCGGCCATGACACAACCAATAAGGTTGGGACATGTGTCTAGGTCATTTTATATTATTAAAGCATTATTTATTCCTTAAACTACACTAATTACCACTAATCGCGATTAAAAACTTAATAAGTTACTATTCACCAAAAAATTATTTTAATCTCATTGAACCACATTTTACTTCTTAATGACAACCATGTATGTCGGATTTTCAAAATTCAGTACACATTAGTGGTAAACTTTTATTTAACTGAAAATCAGTTTGCTTGATTACCACTTAGTGGTTTCACTATTCATCAAAAATTGAAGTTTTTCAGAATAAGGCCAAAATTTCACCCTAAGCTATAATTGATATTCTGAATTCAAAAATGAAGTCCATTTTACAAAATTCAAAACATATAAGTCAAATTAATTAATTTAATAATTAATTCCCGCTGTTATAACAAATAGCGTGTTTTTAAGAAACAATTTATATCAAAAGTTTGGCAATTGTTTATGTCCAATTTCAATGTTAAATTAATTCTAATGACCACCATTGGATAAAATGGTAAAAATATTTTCTAATTATACCTTAAAACCACTAAATAGTATAATTTATCTGTATAAATTATTTTGATTAAAAAAGTTGTTTTTATGTATTTTTCACTATTCATAAAAAAATTAGAAGTTCTCAGAAAAATACCAAAAATTCAACATAGGCTAATTTCGATATTACGAATACAAAAATGAAGTCCATTTTGAAATATAAAATTTCTATAATTTTAAAAAGTGGTTATTACTATTCATAACGGCTATTTTGATTAGTTGCGGTGTGTTAGAACTCGAACTTGCGTACAATGCAAGCTATTGCATTATTGAATGAGAAGCGTATCGTGGAAGCTCGGGGTGTTACAACCTTGACTCTTCAGCTCATTCTATTGATTAAGAACAATTTGTTTCAAAAGTTCATCATTGTTAGAATCTAAATTTGGTTGGGGGTTCCCTTGTAATTGTCTTTTTGATGCTTGGTATTCAAATATCCTTTGGGGTTTCTAGAAACCTATTGTCAAGGGGGAGGATACTGTAAATTTTATTGAAAGGGGAGCCTTTATTGTTATCCATAACCATACCTAATGTATGTTTGATCCTTCTACCCTTGGTTGTATGTTGAAGAAAAGGATTCATACTTATTTTGGGGATGTGGTTGTTGTTGCTGCTGATATGGACTCCCATGGAATATTGTTGCGCAATCCTCTGACTCTTATAGTTAGGGGCAACAATTAGTTGGGTAGTTTATTTCAGTGCAAATTCCACAAGACCCTGTAGAAGAGGGTTGGGATGTCTTTTGAGAGAAATAAATTTATCTCACCATAGTGTTCAATTGTTCCAAATTGGTATCAATTAAATTATTTTCAAGAGAATAAGGACTTACCTGATGTACTTCTCTAACATGTGGTGTACCTCGATCGCCAAATTATTGGGAGTTTTGTGTCATCTTGTCAATAAATGAACGTGTAGCTATTGGTGTTTTTTCAACCAATTCCCCTCTAACAGTGGCATCTACCATTATTATCTCCATAGGTGTGAGGCCTTCATATAAGTATTGGATGAGGAGTTTCTCACTAATTCAGTGATGTGGATAGCGTGCACACAACTTCTTGAATCGCTCTCAGTGCACATACCTTGACACCCCTTGGGCTTGCTTGATTATTTATATCTCTTTATGAATGTAATTGGTCCTCGATGCAGGAAAAAATATATGTAATAAAATATATTTCAAATCATTCCAATATGTTATATCTTTAGGTTGTAAGTAATACAGCCAATCCTTTACAGTTCCATCAAGTGAGAATGGTAATTCTCTTAGTTTTATTTGATCTTCAGATACATTTCTCGGTTTTAAGGTTGATAAAACCACATTAAATTCTTTTAAATGTTTTTTTTTTGGATCCTCACTGGATAATCCATGAAATTTTTGAAGTAGGTTAATTAACTCAGATTTCAGTTCAATGTCTAATTCGAGATTTAGGTATGCAATACAATTTGGTAGATAGTTAATGTCAGTTGTAGCCAATTCTTGAATGGTTTTATTAAGTTTATTATTATTGTTTTCAGCCATTGGTTCTTGTTTTATGTTTGATTTAGAAGCGTATCCAATTATAGTGTTACCAGAATGGAGGAATTCTCCAATTGGTTGAATGTTGAAACTTCCCATAAACTCAGAATGTCATATTCAAGCGCTAAGGATGCAATCAATCTCAAGGTTAAGATCTAAGAGATCTTCAGGATTAGTTTGTGTCATAAATCAAATAAAAATGAAAAGAAGAAAATTAAAGCATAATAAAAAGAAAAGAAGTTTGAGTTGGTCCAATAAAAATAAAATAAGAGAAAAAAAACTTGAGAAAGGGGAAAGAAGAAAGAAAGAGGAGAAGAAAAGAATAAAATGAAAAATGAAATAAATACCTCTAATTGGTTGAATAAATTACTTGGTTCCCAAACAAAGACACCAATTTTAAATGTGTTGTCCTGGGCGCTTTCAAATGATGTGTGGTTTTTAGAAACTTATGTGCAAAAGCGTGGCTGACCAAGGTCATATCCCAAAAAGTTAGTACTTAAAATAAATTATTAAAGGTATTTTGGAATTAAAATAAAATAATATAAACACACTAATTAAAATTATGGGGGTCTATTATCTTTTATAAAAGTATTATTCTGAAAGAATATTGTAATTTTTTTTTTGAAATGAAATTAGATTAATAAGACATAGTGAGAAGATGTTTTTTTGAAAATATTTTTAGAAGGAATAATCAATATAAATATTATTATTAATTTAATTATTAATAATTATCATTTAAAATAATATCCACTTAATTATTATCCCCTAGTTTTTTAACGCTCGAACCCTACGGGATTTAACTTAACCACAAAAATGAAATGAATTAATCCCTAGTCTAGTTTCAGAACATACAATCGCAACACCCTACATTGATTGAAGTTCTAAGTCTAGATTATGGTCAGTGGTAAATTAGAACACATATTCATTCTAGAAAATGAGGATTAATTTTTTTTTATGGATTATATTTTAACACTACAAATTATTCTATGTGCTTTTGTTTCACTAGTTAAAGTCACGCTCTCACAATTCACACATTACTCAACCTCATGTGTGTTTTCATGAATCGTTCAATTACTTTATTAGTTTCAATTAAATTAAAAAATTCAATTAATAGATCATTTTAAGTGAATTACAGTATCTCGTTAATTCAAAATAAATGAATGAAGAAGGTAAGAGGTAGATAGATTACTAAAAAAGCACTACTTTTCCATGGGCAATGTAGTCATCATAGAAATGTTTTGCATTCGCAAAGGTTTAGAAAGGGTATAACCCAATATATTTTCTACTCTTGAATTCCAAAAAATATATAAATATTAAGAGAACAATAAAATTGAAAATAACATTAGAAATAGAAGATAAACTAATAGTTTATTTAAACCACAACAATATTACAAAGTGAAGAAGAAGAATAAGGCTTTGATTAAGGGATCCTAGATTCAAGAGATATTCCTCTTGAAATTCCTAGATAAATGGAGTGAAACCAATTATACTATAACTTTAATCTCGCAATTCACGTTCCAACTCCTTAAAATTATAAAAACACTAATTTATAGAGTGGAGGGGAGGCTAGGTTTCAAGTGGTTTTAAGTGTGAATGGGGAAATTCAGCCAAATATTGTATTCCAAGTTTCACCACCTGTTTGACATTCAAAATGAATGAACCAGCTATCCTTACAGCAGTATTATTTGTGATAAATTTTGTGATAGATATCCTCTACAAATTTTATCCCAATACAATCAATTATTAAAAATTTATGGCCTAAATAAGGAACTGATGTCCAATCAGGTGATTCCAGCCCATCTTTGACTTCATGACCCTTCTACTCTAATAAAATGTAGGCATTATCTCTCATTACCTGAATTAAAGTTTTATAACATTAATTCAAAATCATATTTAAAAAAATTTAAGTTCAAATAATAAATATAAAAATATTTATTTTGGAATTACTACAGTGCACTTTAAAGGGTAAAACTGAAATTTTTAGAAAATTTTCAAATGAATGATCTAATCCCAAATATTTTATAAATAAAAATATTTAGAATAATGTGAGGAAATTATTTAATTTATTATCAATAAAATATTAAAAAAATTATCAATCATTCTAACAATCATAAACATGGATGTAACTTCCTACCTCAAAGATGTTGATGAAGAACTCCAAAGTTCGTTAAGGATCAAAGGTTGAACCATGTCTCACACACACATATAACTTTATCACACATCAAGGATGCTTAAATCAGGTTAAAATTTTCAAGAAGAAGTTATATAATGGATAATAACAATAATTCCATATCAATAACATCATTCTAGATTCACATGCCTTTAGGTTCTCAATATAGATTTAATTCTAAGGTATGTTGAAAGAACGAATGAAAATTCACCAAATTCATAATCAGTCAAATAATGGATTGTGAATTCAATGTAAATTATATAAGATACCTTGGTACTATACAATTATCATCAGACCATAAATATTATTTCATCATAAAATAGATTCAATATGGTAATCAAGAAGTATAAAGTCTCAATATTTTCATTCTAAAAAGGATTACCCATAAATGACACTATTCTTGATAATTATAGCATTGATTAAGGATATTTCATTGAAATATCAATGTAAACACCAATATAAAAAGGATTAATCAATGGTTTAAGGTTATAACATTGATTCTCTTCCAATAATAATTCTAATAATATGATTCAAGAACACTTACTCTAAGAACACTCATTTTCAAATGTAGATCTTGGTTTGATTAAGAAATCACATCAACACCCTGTATTTGTTTCTAATATATGAAGAAAAGAGTAAAAATAATCAGATAGTCAAGGAAAAAATAGATCTAAAACATATCCATGAACATCACTTAATGATGAATAGGTATTTGGCATGTATCATGAGAGAAAACTTGATGTTCTTGCTTCTTGGGTTGGTCAAAGGTTAGAGAGACAAATGAGAAAGTGTTAGAAAGTAAAAGGACCAAGAAGAAGGTATCAAATTAAAAATGGATTCATGGGGGTCATATATGGATGTTAAAGTAGGTTGAAAATAACATATAATTAAATCACATGGGGTTCATTAATTACAGCTCGAAATGGAATCATCGGTGATCCGAAGGGCCGCACTGATCATCTGATGGGCCTGGTAGAATACCATGCATTATTACTAGGCCACCAGCTAGTTGGTGGGGTATTTTGTATCTAGTAGAACTAATATAACCTCATCGGTTGGTAAGTGGTTTCCACTAGCTAGTCTGTGGATGTTTTCCAGCCACACCAAGGCCAATCCCCTCCTCAAGTATTCCACCTTTAGTCCCCATACCCTTAGCCACCAAAATTTGACCTCTAACATTCCCATATCAAAGATGAAACATCATAGGAAATAGAATTTTATTAACTTAACATCTCATACATTGAAAAAAAAGTGTGGATTTTACAGTTTATGGATAATGATGTTGCATGATGTGGATTTGGTATCCAGTATGCATTTATTTATATGAGTATATGGATATGATGGGGTTTTATAAAAACCTAAAGGATATGGGAGCACTATGAGATATACCATTGGAGCATGAAAGTAACTAGATAAGTGGGTAAGTATTTGTAAGGTACCTTATTGATATATTCATTTGATATTAGGTTAATACACTTACATGTGTCATTGGGTTAGAGATCCTTGGTGAGTCTGGGTTATAGTTTTCCTAGTATATTTGTGTGTTAGTTTCGTTGTTTACTCACTGTGGAATTAATATGATTCTTTATTATTTTAATTAGAGTTTTGAAGATGTTACTACCAATTATATGTGTATAATCACCCATTTATATATATATATATATGTTTGTGTGTGTTTTTCATATTTTTAGAATGTATTATATGATTGGGAATAGAATTACTAGATCATGGAGTTCATGGCTAGTATATGTGGGTTTTTTCCATAAGTGATTATATTCATATTTTATTTTGTGAGTTTATTTTTATATATGATACTACATGAATTTGTGATATGTTAGTTATACTTTTTTATGTATAGAGTTTTTTTATGTTTTTTTTATTCCTAGGATTCATGTGTGTAATGCCTCTTATAGGAATGTTTTCATACACTCAGTTCTAGTTTCCAAACCATTTCATATTGGATGTAGGATTTGAGAGTCACTCAAGTCTTAATAGTTAGTTAAAGAGGGGTACCAATGGGGTCTAGTCATGATATATTGGTATCAGAGTTATGTTTTTGATTTAGGATGAAAATTGGAGTTAGGTACTAGTGAGGATTTCATGGGATTGGTATGGAAACAATATTAGTCAAATATAGTATGTACCACAACAATAGAGACTGGTTAGGACATAATAATTTAGGTCCTTTTATGATTAAATGTAATAACCCTAAACTTATTTAATGTTCTAGGGAATATGAAATTGTATATAGGGTAAAGACTGAGGAGAGATACATGCATCATGATTGTTTGAGTTTTTTTGTATAAGGGTAAGTCATGGAAATTTAAAACTAGAATTAATTATATGATCTTTAATGGATTATGTATTTATAATATTTATCTTATTAAATTTTGTGGATATGTGTTGTGATCATCATTCAAAATTATTTTAGGATTCAGAATCATGTTATGATTCTACAGTTGACCACTGGATGGTTAACCTAGCTGGGGAGGATGAGTCTTAGAGAAAGAAGCAACATGAGTTCTAGTGTCAGATTTGGTGAAATATAAGGGGACTATCTCTAATTAATATATGTAGTGGGTATTGGAAGAGATAAATATTTATTTTAGTATAATATTTGTATTGAAGTTTTGTCCATTAGTCAATTAAAAATTGTTTCTCGTCAATGGAGGCTTCTGTATCTTGGGTTTTGTAATGAGTTTGAGGTATCACATTATGTTTTTAAAATTGGTTATGTGTAGAGTTTATTTTTTGGAATTAAAGGTAGTTGGGAATTATGGGTTTCTCTATCTTCAATAATGGATAATGAGTATGTAGTATCTTAGGGTCAAATTCATGAATCTTCATTGATATCCCCTACCTTTGTCCGGATAAAGAGTCTAGAGTATAGAATTTTGAGGAGTCATTATGACTTTTTATTGATATGATTATTGATAATATTCATGTGTAGTATGGTTTATCTTAAGAGGGAATTAATTATAATGTCCCAAGAATAATAGAAGGAGATATAGGTTCTTGAATTTATTGGTTTTCAAGGTTATAGCTTGAAGGAAGTCAATATTATCCTTTTTCACACTTCTTTGGTGCCAGTAGTGCTTGAGAATCTACCAATAAATCCATTATAGTGTGAATTTATTGTGGAAGTTGAGTCCATAATATATTACAGTACCTAGTAATTCTTGATGGGAAGAAAAATTTAGGTGGTCAACTTCTGGTTTAGCTTTAACAACAATAGTCTCTAAGGTCTTATCAGTATAAGGTCCAGCTATATTTTGGTTAACAAAGGGGATATGGTGAATATGAGGAAAACCCATTGATGTTACCCATCTAAAGGGTTATGTAAATGTGTATAATTATGGAGGTGGTCATCAACATGGTAAGTGAGTTAGAGGAGCAGGTAGTCAGCTACCTTACTTGGATATGCTAGCACTAGACGATCTAGAGATAATCCAAGGAACCATATGCTTATTTTCTAAACTAGATTATGAATTGTTTGATTTTGGATATTCACAATCCTTTATAGCTCCAACATTAGTTTGAGAGTTTGGGATCAATTTATATAGTCTCATAGTGTCCTTGGTGTTTTCTACACTATTTAGAGGCCAATATTGCTTTCTTGATATGTTTCGTGGCTATGAGATTATGATGGGGAAACATCAATAGCTATGAGATTTATTTTTTCTATAGATTCAACCATATAATTTTATTATTTTCATGGACTGATTATACTTAGTTCATACGGTTATTGATTTATTTCAATGGTGATTTTCATTCTTTGATGGGAAAGGATAGTGTGCTTTATTCATTGGAGATTGTGATCATTAGATGTTTTGTAGGTGTATAGATCATTTTCTATCTTAATTAACAAATTCATTTTCACATTTGGTGTAATTATAGGTAGTGGGGTTCTCAAATGTTATTTTAGAGTTTCTAGATGTCTTCCCTAAAGAGTTTTTTATGTTACCCCCTCAATGTGACATTGAGTTTGTAATAGATTAGCAACTCGATGTCTCTCTGAATTTGGTGGCTACATTTTGGATAAAACCCTCTATGTTGTTGGAGTTAAGGATTCAAATCAATGATATGATGCTAAAGTGTTTTATACTATTCATTGTATTTCCATGGGATTCCCATATTCTATTTTCCAAGGAGGATGGTAGAATAAGGTTGTTTATAGATTATTAACAGTTGAAACAGGTAACATTGAAGAACCATTATTATTATTCAAGGTTAGATGATTTATTCGAATGGTTATAGGAATACATATAGTTTTCAAAAATCAATCTAAGGTCTACATATTATTATTTGAGATTAAAGGATGAAGATATCCTAAATACTTCCTATAAATGTATTTATGGGAACTTCTATTTCATGGTTTTATCATTTGGTTTCATAACTACCCTATCTATTTTCATGGGACTCATAAACTCTATATTTCATGAGTTCCAAGATCAGTTCATGGTATATTTTATTGATGAAATCCTCATGCATTTTAAGTTAGAAGAGGATCATTTTGAGAATATAATGGATATATTACAATTCCTTCAACACCATAATCTCTATGGGAATCTATTTGTGTGTAAATTTTAGAATCATGAGGTTAACTTCATTAGGAATGTGGTGTATCATAAAGTATTAGTGGTAGATCCTTAAAATATTAAAGTAGTTTCTTCTTGGGTAGAACTTAAGAATGTTGTAGAGGTTAATAGTTTCAAAATTAATTTAGGTGATTATTGAACCATCGTGTTTTATTTCACCCAGATTGTGTCCACTTTGTAGACTTGAATAGAAAGTATAAAACCTTCTTATATACTAGTCGTTATTAAATATATTTTGACTACATGAAAGATAATTGGATCGGTAATCCTAACCTTCAACTTTTAGATAAAGGATTCATGTTTAAGGTTTTTTTATGCTTCCTACCTCATCTTGTGTAAGATCTTGGATTTCTCTTAAGGTATTTTTTTTCTCAAATATCATTTTGAGTTCCTTATTTTGGTTAAATAAGTGTTTTCCCAAGTTCATATGAAGCCCCAGGAGTGTTCTGGGGGTTTGGGACACAAAAGAGGAAGCAAAAGGGGGTTTCTGGGCATGTTGTACGGTTTGTGCATGGTTAGGGAAAACCGTGCAGAAATCCCAGGTAACCATGTGAGGGGGATGTTTTTGGACAGTAGCATCAGTATGGTTTGCATATAGTTTGGAAAATGATGTAGGTAAATTTTGTGTCCCAAAAACTTTGATAACATTAAAAAAATTCCATTACAGGATTTTAAGTTCCAACTCGGGATTTCTATCCCTTCTTCCTCCTTCAACCCTAGTGACGATCCAAGCATAAAAGATATTCCAAGAGGTGTTTCTACTTCAATACTAGGCCTTTTGGAGTGTCATCAGTTGCATATTGAAGATCTGGGTAAGTCTAATCTTCTCCTTACTTCTCTTTTTGGATTAGGGTTCACACATTTTCTCCATCTCCTTCTGAAGCTCTAAAACCCTTTATTTCTATTGAGTTTTAGGTTGAGGCTTAAAAGGTGTGTTGAATCGGGATCTAAGGCCTCAATTAGGAGTTTTTTTTTTCAATGGATTCAAGTTAGTTGGTCTAAAATTTATATCCCTTGGGCTTTGTGTAGATTTGTTCTTATAGGGTTTCATTCTTGTCTCCATTCTTGATGTGTTCTTGATTTCATTAACAATATGCAGTGTATTGGGTGTCTAAATGACTAATTGAACCCCTCTTGATCCCCATAGGATGAAAAGAGGACGACTTGAACAAATTAGGGCCACCCATGGGGTGTGTTATCCCTCCCAAATAAGCTAATGGAAATATAAGGTATGAAATTGTCACATGATGATGTGGAGACTTCTCAAAGAGGTTAATTGGTCTATGTAATAAGTTATAATGGATTGTGGTTAGTTGTGTATAATGTGGTTAAAGGCTAAGATATTTTTGTCTTGACATTTAATTAGGTTAAAATATATTTTTTCCATAATATAGAGAGTTTCCATAAAGTTTGGTGTTTCCATAATGTTGTTTGTTTCCATAAAGTGGGTTGTTTTCATAAAGTGGGATGTTTCCATAAAGTGGTATGTTTCCTTAAAAAATTTGTTTCCATAAAAAGGGTAAAGGTGAAGTATGGGAGGGTTTTTAAATTTTATAAGCTATTTTGGGACCAAAAGTAAGGTTCCACGATCCATATATGGTTGGCCCAAACCGTGTGGTCAAACCTTGTGTAGAGGTCAAATCTAGATCTAATTTTCTAGGAGCTTGCTCGTTTTTTTATCTATATATTTTGTTTTGGCTTAAAAATATCCCCTATTTCGAAATTAATATCCCTATAAGGATAGATAAACCTCCCCACATGAGTTGGAGCCAACATAGAGCCTTCCCTTGGTGATTTCAAGTCTGTTTCTTGAGGTATGTCACCATTCTTTCTTGATTTGTCATGTTTTCTTATATCTTCTTAGATCTACTTCTCTGATCTCCATTCTTTCTCATATATGAACCTATAGTGGGTAGATCTATGTTTTTTTATTCCAAATAATTCAATGTTGAGTAGTGATATTTCTAGGATAAGAGAACTAAGGTCGTTCTTGGAGAATCAACCCGTTTTCTTGTGCGTTCTTCATCTATTGTCAAAGTTTCATCAAAACCTTAGAGGTAGGAGGCTTCTCTCTCAAATCCTCATGCTAGAATTTATTGAATTAGATTAAAATTGGTTTATTGATTTTTAAATTCATGGAAAAATCTTCATTAGTGATGATTTATGGTTTTTTTGAAATTGTGTGATCATGGTGAATAGTTGTGCAAAGGGGGTTTAGTTTCATGAATTTAAAATGATGATTTTAAATTATGGATTTTATAGAATTTCTAAATGGTTGATGAAAAGGGGGTTTTAAATAGAAATTTTTTTCAATAAAAATGGATTTTTATTGAAATGTTTTGGAATTTAAATGGTTTGGAATTGAAATGGTTTTGACAGAAATGGTTTTCAATAAAAAGTTGTTTTTATTGAAAGGTTTGTTTTGGCTTGATCGTTGGGCATATGTAGTGTGTGTTCATGTTTCATATATAGGGATTGGTTGAAATATGAACTTGTTCCCAGTTCCAAAGCGTTAATGGCACATGGGAATTGCATACATGGGGCTTGGTTGAAATATGACCTTGTGCTCGGTGCCAAAGGGTTAATGGCACATGGGAAACAATTACCTTGTGATGACTTGGTAGATCGATGAGAAACTTCTCATGAGTATGGAACTGTCATAACTTAGCATGCATGGTTGGTTGCATGGATTTTAGGAATGGTTGGTTATGCCAAGGAAGAGATATTGTGAAATTATTTTAAAGCTTGTTTAGTTATTTTTCTAGAAAAATATCTTGTCGGGAAAATTGGTTTCAATTGTACTTGTATGATTTTGGTAAGGAATGGTTTTGGAAACTTGTTTATATTTAGTTGTAAACTATTTTTGAGAAATTTTTTTATATAAACTATTTTATATAATTGATGATAACTCTTATATTCTAGTGGCGTGAGTAGGTAAGTCATTGGGGAAAACCTACTGAGTTTTATACTCACCCCCACTTTGGCACTTTGGTGCTTTTGCAGATTCTATATTCCTGCAAAAGGGAAAAGGTAATGTTTCACACGTGTTCAACACTACCTCATGATGTTTGGGCTATTCGGAGATTGTGGAGCTTGGACCTTATGTAGCATGGAGTCTTGAGGTCTTTGGAGAGTCTTGTGTAGTTTATCCATTGTGTACTTTGATACTTGGTTATTCTTCCCTTTTTGATTACTTTGATGTGGTTTTTAGATATATGAAGTTATTGAGTTATTTTTCATTCATTCATGCATCATATAATGAATTTTTTGTTATGGTTGGTTGGTTTATTGGTTTATTTATTAAAGGGTAAATCGTCCCTCACATGTACTTGAAACCCTTTGGAATTTATTTCCCGCCTTTGGCGTCTTGGGGATGTCTCTTAAGGCCTAGTAATGACTCATTTTACTCTCAATCCAATTAGAATTGGTGGGTCATTACAAAGGGTATCAGCTTGTTCGGTCCTTACCTAGAAATTAGTCATCGTTGTTCCTAATTTTGGAGATGAAATCCCTTCTTGTTTATTCCTTGGGTGGGAATCTTATAAAGGAGTAGGATTTTAGGAATTTAAAATGTATAGCATAAAAGGACGTAGCTAACCCTTTTATGCTGAACTTCAAGTTACTTGGGAGTTGGGTAAATAATTGTTTGGAGACACGTCTAGGATTTTGAAATCTCATTGTCATGGGTTTAGCCAATGAGACAAGCTTGAAATTCATTTTAGAGGAATGACTTCCCACTATAAGTGCATACATCATTTCGAGGAATGATTCATGTTTTAGGGGAAAAAGTGCTAATTTTTTAAAAAGTATGGAATTGGTTTTCAAATGAAAAATTTTGAAAATAAGAATGCTTATTGTATTTTGAAAATGGTTTGGTTTTCAAAAGCAAGAATGGCTTTTCAAAAATGGTTGAATGTGGAAAAAGTTTGTTTTTGGAGAACAATGTTTTAATATTTGATGAGATAGAATGTGAAATTCTAATCCATCAGTTGCTAGAGATTGAGATTTATAGGGTTTGTTGTTGGTTTAAAAAATGGCACCCGATAGGCGTCATAAGAACTAGTCAGAAGAAGCTGTTGAGAATTTGGTTGCACCTGAGCCACAGTTGAACCACTAGTTTTTCCAAAACATCACTTAGGCTATTCAAACCATTAAGTTGGTACTACAACCAGATACCTCGTTTACGATATTTGTCACTTCTGAAAATACAAGTGGAGGAAGTATTGTTGTCTTCACTAGAGGAGATGATAAATCTATCACTAATATGAAGAGGAAGTGGGGAACCTATTTGATATGTTTAAAGTTGGAAATTATTTTTTCTATATTAAAACTACAAACTCCTCTCGATGAAAGAGAATGTCAAGCCTTTGTGTGTTGAGCATGTTCTATAACTGTTGATGGAGCGGAGCTGAAATGGGATTGTAGATGCAGAAAAAGTCTGTAACTCCCAGAGGAAGTTTCAAAATGACTAAGTGAAGTCATATTCAGAATCAGAGGCCTGGTCCGGAGGCCCAAGAAGTGGTGCGCGAAATAAAGGAGGATCCACGCGAAATATTGTTGTGCATGCGAAGAATCCCCGGGTTCCGCGTAATCGAGTCGGTGAGGCGCACAATTTTTGCACGCCCCGGTTTCGCGCGGCGAGGTTTTGCGCGCCAACGGTTTCCGGCGCGGAAGATTTCGCGCGCCTCTTGGATTCTGTGCCTCCCGAAGCCTATAAATAGAAGGCAACCCCAAACGGTTTGGGGGTTGCGGAATTCGGATCGGCTCTCATGCGCGCAATTAAACTCCCCCCGTGCGTAATATGACTTCTTGGTAATCCCTCTTTTCGTGCAACCTTTCCCCAGGGTTCACCTTTGCACGCAACTCCATTGGCTTGAGTGAATTTTACCCCTCCTCCAGGTTCCTTCCTTGCGCGCAATCCGTGTCCCGTGCACGCAATCCCCTTCAGTGCGCGCAATACCGTGGGCGCAATCCCCTTTCCGCGTGCAATTCTCTATTCCCATTGCGCGTCATCCTGGTGTTTTGCGCGCAAACCTTCACTTTGCTCGCAAAACCCAGGGCCCCTCACCTTGACGCCCCTTGGATGCGTCTCTACGTCGGCACCTGATGTCTCCCCTGTCGGGCATGCGCGCCACACGTTGTTTTCCCGTACAGCCTTCCAGGCTCGTACGAAGTAACCTCAAGTTCCCTTGGGTGGTGTTTCCCATTGCGTTGCATTGCCTTATGCTTCTTCACATAGGCACGCTAATGGCTATTGCTTCTCCACATAGCCACGCTAACGTGGACCCCTCGATGGTTCGCCCTGCGGCCCCCCTTCACTACGGCCTTGACGATGCCTTCCCTCCCACAAGGGGTAGAGGGCATTGGGCATGTAATCCCTATGGATGTGGAGCGAACCCACCTCATCCAAGCTGCAGGATGTTAAACTGCTAAGCACCTCTCCTTAACACATGACGTTAAACTGTGGTCCGACCCCGTGCTTCACACGCAGGGTCCCCCCAGATCGAACATTTTTTACGCCTCTCGTCTCCACGGGAATGGACTCTTCCACGCATGGAATGATATCCTCCTTGTTGTAGTGGTGTTTGTCCACGGGGGAAGGGCTGCCTCAGAGCATAAGCCCCTAGCTTATTGCGAAAGGTTTCACTCGTGCATCTCTGTACTTCCCCCCTGCCAAGGCCAGTGGAGTCCCTTTCCCACTGTGCTTCATCGCACCACGTGCCTCCACCCTGGAGAAAGCCCCAGTACCAAGGGCCGCTAACCACGCGTAAGCCCCTGTTTCCTCTTTGGGACGCTCAATGCGTAAGCCCCATTCCGCTTCTCACGGACGCACCCTTTGCGACGTGATCATCTGGTCCCTACTGCCTCTTGTTTCTCACACTGAGCATGACTCACGTGGGATTAGAGCGTGCATCGACCATGACATCCACCATGGGCTGCCTCAGAGCGTAAGCCCCATCCCAGCGAACTACGTGGACTTTGATCCGTGCTAACACATGGTATGTAGGAAGCCTCCATGAGGATGAAGCCCACCGCCCGGTCGTTCCGACCTCTCCACGTCGGTTCTCTAACCACCATGGGCCACCTCAGAGCGTAAGCCCCATATCCACTCTGGTCTGCCTCAGAGCGTAAGCCCTAAATTCCTCATCCCGCATGATGTTAAACTGTATCTCATCCTGCATGACGTTAAACTGTATCTCGTCCTGCATGACGTTAAATTGTATTCCCCCTCTTGGGTCGTCTCAAAGCGTAATCCCTATGTCTCACATCCACGTCTCATCCTTACTTCCCCCTCGAGCCCACATGCCTTGGGAAGCTCATTCCCTAGCCCGGAGATCTTACTTCCTCTGGGCTCCAATCCATGCGTTCATTCACACGGGTCACCTCTTCAGGTATCCCACCGCATCACCAAACTACGCGGAATTTGATTCCCTACCATGGGGATATGTAGGAAGCCTCCATGAGGTTCAAGCCCGTCACTCCACCATCCATCCTAATCCTTACCCAGGCCGCCACATCCTGGTGAGATCATGCCACCCCACCCCACTCCATGGTATCTGGAAATCCGCCCACATGCTGGCCCCAACATCGGTGTTCCCCCTAGGGGGTCCTTTAATCTGATCCACTCTCAGTGTTTCGATCAGTCTGATCCATCTTTGCAAGACATTAAACTCGCGGAATACCCCATGTTAAACATGGGAGGCTGAGGAAAACCTCAGATGGTACACATTCACCGCATTCGATGTGGGATGCCTCGGGCTTCCGTGCCCTCGAGAAGCCATGTGATAAGGGAC
Source organism: Viscum album (assembly GCA_963277665.1). Classification (NCBI taxonomy): domain Eukaryota; kingdom Viridiplantae; phylum Streptophyta; class Magnoliopsida; order Santalales; family Viscaceae; genus Viscum; species Viscum album. Next base: position 140,846,833 of record OY728131.1, read on the forward strand.
ATAAGATAGACATGTCGATCCCCAGCGTCAAGACATGCCAATGACACCCCAACGTGACCATTCTCCTCATAGAAGGTTGCTACCCCAACAAGACCCCTTGGAGAGTCTCGACGGAAGAAGCATAATTAACTGGCGTCCATGTAGATATGGTGCTGGGAACGAGCTTTACGAACCCGTCTTAAATCTATGAGGGAGGCCCGGACTAGGTGACGAGTTCCAAGGAGGAATACACGGAAGTAAGAACCAACATCCCATCATCCCGATTTCAATCGAGGAGAAAACGTCCCTGAATAAGGAATGGATGCCGCCCGCCTTTGGAAATCAGGAATGCGGGGCAACAAGCCGCGCTTCCTCCCATGCGTGACGGACATGCGCGCACGCCCTGACGAAAGCGTCGGAAACAGAAAATGGTGAACCCGATGTGAATCTCTTCTCCCCAATACGGAGAATGGTAGCAGTCAGGGTGTCGGAAGATTGGTGTGTCACCAGGACCAGGTACCTATCACTGGGATGTGAAACCAACCAGGTGTCGAGGCCGTCAGGACGTTGAGCACTCCGTTCTGCGACGTCGTCAGTGTGGATCCCTCTCGCTGACCATGGAAGAAGGAATGATGTTGGGATATTGGTTGTCGATTTCTTTTCATGTTAGTACTAATGAGCTCATCTCCCTGATTCTAGGATTCGAATCACTACATCTGGAGCTCGATTGCCACCTGCTCGCCAGCATAGGGACAGGGGCAGTAGCGACGCGGCTACCCCGCGCGGTCTCGCCTTTTCCACAGTCGCTCCAACTCCAACCACCGTAGCTGTCGGGCGCTCACGCCCCCTCTCCCCGTCAGAAATCATCCAGAGAAGGGTGATCAACGACTTGGTTCTTAGGTATGACGAGGAAGGGATCATCCCCACCAGGGGCATGTCCCGTTTGGATCTAGAGGCGGTTGCGCCTCACCACCATCGCCGCCTCTGAGGGCCGCGCAGGGAGCCGCCGCTCCCCACTCTGACGTTCAACCGCTTCGGGATTCTATCCCTGGAGCACCTTGACTTATCCCTCCCCTATACCAATGAGGTGGGGGATATCTAGGTCCTCCCGATCGGGGACCCGTCCCAGGGGTTAACGGTAAGAACCCCCGTCAGGCTGAGTCGACGCCGCCGCCCGACTCCTCGGGCCGAGGATCAGGCAATCTTTGTGCCCGCACCATCGGCTCCGATCCATCTGACCCGACGCCAGCATCGGGCGCGAGCGGAAGAGAATGCCCATTCTGGGGCATCAACGTCAGCAACCACTGTGGCCCGATCCACTGCTGACTCCTGTTACCAGACCCCCGCACACGTTGAGCAGGGGAAGCCACATGCCCTACTGGGATCGAGGCCCCAACCTCCCTGCAGGAAGGTTGGGTCGAATCTCCCGATCTCGGGCACAGGAAATGGCCACCGCGGACCAATCCGCGGTAGTGCCACCCACCATGAAGGCTCATTCTATGCCATTGATCTGGAAAGAAGAAGGCTTTTTCGCGACAACTATCCTCCGAGTATGACTCTTTCTAGCGCCCATTGTACCGGGTATGAGGTCACTCCCCCTACTGTTGGCCGCGAGTATGGAGCCATTGTGTATCTAGTCGCTCACTCACATGGAGGTCCTCCCCATGTCCCATTCTAAATCTGTCCTGGTGCTTCACACACCCTGGCCTTCAGTCCCCTCTTCCCCAGCACTATTGCGGCCAGGGGAATCCTTGACGGAAATCATCCTTACCCTGAGGATCCACCCAGGGGCAGGAAGGTGGGGCATCGTCACCGTAAGAGGAATGTCGGGGGAGTTCGGACGGAAATTAGACCAGTCCGTTTCTCGGACTCTGAGGCGGAATACGACTCAACGACAGGACCTCCCCCCCAACCCTTTGAGTCAAGGGCAGGGATGGGGACGTGGCGCGTCAGTCTCATACTCCCCGAATGAAAGATCCGTATGATTCCCTCCTCCCTCCGAAGGTATATCCAGGAGGACGAGGACTTGGCGTACTCCCAGGGGTCAAATCCACAATTGTCACTGGCCTCCCCGGAAGCACCTTCCGCCTCATTCAGGGAGGGTGGGGAACTTTTCTGGGGACCGAGGGAAGAGTCACAAGGTGACTCACCCTCGGAAATCACCGACTCTGTGACAGGAGGCCCATTCGTCAGCCCATATTATGATGACGTGGAAGCCAGGGCACTACAACCCCTGGAGGACGACTCAGGGATCGGCGGCCAATTGGCTTGTTCACCGTATTCCCTGTTGGCCAGCCCGGTGGCCTGCCTCGGCACCATTTCCATTTCCCCGACTATTCTCGGTTGAAGAGCAGGGGCAGCAAGGTCCGGACCCCAAACCGGAGTCATGGAGCTTCGGGACTGTCCTCGCAGCGGGCCACTTCCCCGAGAAGTTTTGGCCAGTCGCAGGATCGGATTTTGATATGCCAGAGTCACTCACCCCGAGAGAGTTTGAATGATTCTTCCAGAATCTTCAGGTGACTCACTCCCGTCTTCTCCATCATCTAGCGCCTTATCCCGGGAGCCAAGCACACCTCGAGGATATCGGTGAGCAGTGTCATCGGGTCGACCTGGTAGTGCTCCTTGTGGTTCGGAACCCCGAGTCACTAGGCCATCACGGGGCCCTCCAGCAACAATGATTCTAGAGTTTTCAAGTACTCCGCAAAGTTATTGAGGAAGCCACCCCCCACGTGCACGTCCACGGATGGGGGGCAGTATGCTGCCCTTCTTTTCTGTGCGATCCACCGACAGCCCGATTCACTGGGCGGCCCTGAGGGAACGTCGCCAAGGGCAGTGGCTGTCAACATGGCTGACCTTTCAGATGAGGGAAACGGTGTGGAGCCCCTCGATGGGGAATCACCCCCTGAGGATAATCCGCTACTGGACCCATCTGGGAGGATTACTCGCCAATAGAGGAGCCTCCTAGGTCTCCCTGTACCCATGGAGGCACTAACACTAAGTCGAAACATCGGCAAGGGTAAAGAGCGCGTCGGATCTATCAAACTCACCGACCCATCTGCCTCGGTGCAGAAGGTAGAGGAAGATCCCAAGAAGGCTACGCTACGCCAACATCTTACTGAGCAAAAGAGGCTGGTTGATGAGCTCTTGGCTGAACGCATTGCAGAGCGGCGGCCTGACTACGGTAACCCTAGACCAGGACAGCAGGGGCAGGAGCACCCACCTTTTGTCGAGATTCCCCCGGGAAACCGCGACCATGTTGCATTCTCCTGCAGGGGAGAGGCCGGAGCCCATGGAAAGAGGGTTCAATATGTGTTGCCAAACCCTCCTGAGCGGCGGGATCACCTGGGGGACCCTGCTCGGTTTCCTCCCGCTGCCCCAAGAGTCGCTCCGCCAGCCACCCCGCAAGCTGCTGAGCTTGAATACCGCATTGAAGAGCCTGGAAATGCGATTGTGGTTAGAGATCCCTGTCAGGACAGGAATCTGCGTCCAGACGATCTGATGGAAGTACTCATCGCCCGCTTGGAAGCCTTGGAAACTCGGTAGGTGGCAATCCCACCGGACGGTAAGTCATACCCAGCATGGGTGGATGATATGCCAGCCCCGCCGGGATTTGGGAACCCCACTTTTTCCCCGTTTAACGGGACTGGAGACCCGCCACAACACCTGGCCCACTTCAACTTGAGGTGTGGGCCTATGTTAGGGACTCCGGCGCAGTAGGAGGCTGCCATGCTTCGTTGCTTCGTTCAGACACTGGAAGGACCAGCATTTGTCTAGTACAGCCAGCCCCCTGTTGGATCTGTGACTAGCTGGGAGGACCTTCGCCGAAAATTCCTCTACTAGTTCAGTTCCACAACCCGGAAAATGAACATTGCAGACCTCTTCAGGTGCAAGCAAAGGCCCGACGAGCGGGTCGCGGACTTCGTCGCCCGGTGGAAGGGGCTCACCTACTCCCTTTACATGCCACTAACTCAGGAGCAATTACTGACAATGTGGGTAGGGAATGTCAGGGTAGATCTGGTTCCTTCTTTGATCACTCAGAATTACCTTGGAGGGTTTCGTGACTTGTCAGACAAGGCTCAACACCTCGAAGAAGCCCTACAATAGGCTAGTCAGGCACGCCCGCTGCCTCCTGTAATTTCTGCAATGAGAGCCGCCAGAGCCGAGCCCGCTGCTGTATCCCAGATAGAGGCCCCCAGAGAGCTAGAGTTGCTACCAGTAAGGCCATATCAGCAACCGTGTAGGGGTTCACCCCCACGGGCACAGCCTCCAGCCCAGTAGCAACCGCCTCAAAATCGGCAGGCACCTCCGCGCAACGCACCGCCACCACATAGGTGAGATGATCAGGATTCGCTTCCTTGGCATGCTCCTCCGGCCCCTGGTCATGGTCAGCCTCTAAGAGACCCCTTTTCGGATAGAAGGAATTGGACCTACTCGTTTGGCGAGGCCCAGGTCCCCGGGTATTTCCATAGCACCTTGGAGCAGAGGATCGTGCGGCTGCCTGAGTGCCGGAAGCCAGAAGAGGCGTGTCTTACTGAACACCCTAACTACTGCCCTTATCATCAGATCCTGGGACACACCATCCAGCAATGCAATGTGTTCAGAGACTAGATCCAAGACCATATTGACAACAACATAGTCAGGTTGGGCCTAGCCCCGGCACAGGTGGCAGGTGTCTTCGTGATATCAGATGGCAGCAGTGACAACGAGGATGAGTGGGAACAGGTTTCCAACCATGGGTCCCATAAATATAATGACTGGATGGCCCGTTGGACGGTCTCCCATTCCCATGGAATCATTCATGCCCGCCTGAGTCAGCCAGAGCCCTCAAAGTCTGCGATCGCTGCTTTGGCATCGTCGTCCCAGCCTGCCTCTTCCCAGAAGAGCAAGCGGTGGCGCAAGAAGAAATAACGCGCCCTGCCAGTGTCGTCATCTTCCCACACGCTTGGCGATTTTATGCCCCCAGAGATGGGGATCCCTCCGAGACTCCGTCCGGTAGTGGATGACTCCTCGAGTGAAAGCCAGGGGTACGCTTCGGTTAACACCGTAGAGTTGGTAAATCCCTTTTTCACTCCCAACGATGAGGAATGCCAGGTGGACCTCCCCAATGTCCCCGGCCGTCGCCAACGTCGAAGGAGTCGTGGATACGTGAATCGTCAGGGCATGGCAGTCGTCACCTCCAGTCAGGATGTGCACGCTACCGAGACCAAGCAGCAGGCCCGATACAGAGAGCAGCACACGCATCTCCCTCACCCAGTGTCAATAGGTTCTCCTCCACCACCATTTGTGTTGATGGATCAGGCTGAACCACCTCGTCCGTGTTGCAACCAGCCCTGCCCTGCCACCGGCTGACTATAGCCTTTCGGTCCTAACACGGTAGCCACCTCCCGGGCTTCGGCTAGTGAACAGCGAGACGTGCCTAGTACCAGTCAGTCATCGGTCCCACCGGCAGGGCCCGTTATGCCTCCAATCGCAGAGCGGCCTCCTATAAGCAGAAGCTCGCGTTTGGCTCAAAAGTATGACATTATGAAGCACATGGCCAGCATTCCGGCAAGGCTTTCTATCCTTGAGGCCCTTCGCCTATCGTCTGAAATGCGTGAGGTGCTCGTCGAGGCTCTAAGGAGCCCCCTCCAGTTTGAAACGGAGGTAGCGGCCGCAGAATCCTTCCAGACCAAGGTGATTGAGGACGCCAAATGTCAAGCAGTTATCTCGTTTTCCGGTGAAGATGAAGAACTTTCTATACAGGGGCACATTCTCCCACTGTACATCACCATCCAGTTCAATGGCGTGGAAGTATGCCGCTGTCTTGTCGACATAGTTTCCAGGATTAACCTAATCCCAACTCGGACACTGCGGAAACTGGTGTTGTCTGAGGAGGATTTAACTCCCTCCGACCTCAAGATCCAGGGGTATGATAGGACCGATCAAACTTCACTCGGCAATATTCATCTAAAGACCCAGTTCGGTGGCCTAATTTCCAATACCGAATTCATGGTTGTCTCTCAGGACACCGCCTACAACCCGTTGATGGGTAGTCCATGGCTCCACCTTCACACAGTAGTCCCCTCATCGTTTCACCAGTGCCTCAAATACTCCCTTAAGGGTCGAGTGGGTGTGCTCCAAGGAGATGCGTCTCCTTTTGCCTCTTGTAAAGCCCATTATCTGGATGCTGACTATTACAAGAGAAAGGACAAGCAGATCCTGGAAGGTGAGGTCGAGCCCGCCACTGTCACGAGTGATCCCTAGGCAGGTTTGGATGACGCATATGTCTTCCCAATCCATCGGTTAGAGGCCACGACACCTGACATGGGGTAGTGCTCCGTTGTCTCGGGTATTAGAGGAAGGAATATTTTCAGTTCCAAGAAACGACGGGAAATCACCTCGTACTCTTACACCAGCCAGGCTCAGGTGATCCCCAACCCTCTTACCCCTGTACGATATCGGGAAGTTGGGCTCATGGCAACGGCAGTACGTCATACGTGTCTGTTTCCCCGGGCCGGAATCAACCTTCTTAAGCCAACGTGCCACTACTGCTTTGATATCATAAAGCGTGGCCCCTTGGGCCTAAGGCCGGAAGGTATTGGATCAACTGCCTTCGTTTCCATGGTCTCCGCGGTGCATGAGTCTCCTGACGTGATGACCTCTTCCGTCCAAGCCAGCGCCAGCTTCCCATCAGGGTCTGGCGGCCCCGAAACGGATCCCCCCATGGACGATCCTTCCACAAGCGGAGAGGAGGACATGGAAGATGCTCCTCCTACCTTTGAGGAGGGTGTCTCCACCACGGTCGACGAGTTAGTGCAGGTGAACCTCGGTAGCAAGGCTGACCCGAGACCCACATTGGTCAGCACCGCTATGCCCCCCGAGGAACGGCAGCGGTACATAGACTTCCTCAGACAGCACCATGATGTGTTTTCCTGGAGTTATGATGAGATGTCGGGACTAGATCCCCAGGTAGCTTTCCACCGCCTTGGCCTCCTAGCAAACCATTGCGGGTTCAAGAAGCCTCCCAGAAAGATGCACCCTTCTCATGGTGCCATGGTTTAGGTCGAAGTTGATAATCTCATCAAGTCCAACTTCATCAAGGAAGTCCATTACCCCTAGTGGCTAGCCAACATTGTGCCAGTCAAGAAGAAGAACGGGCAGATCAGGGTCTGCATCGACTTCCGCGATCTCAATCGCCACTGTCTGAAGGATGATTTTCCCCTTCTCGTGACAGAGTTGTTGATTGATGCCATAGCTGGGTTCCAAGCCCTCTCCTTCATGGATGGGTACTCCGGGTAAAACTAGATCCGGATGGCCCCTAAGGATGAAGAGTTCACTGCCTTCAGGGCCCCCCAGGGTACTTTCTGCTACCAGGTTATGCCCTTCGGCCTGAAGAATGCGGGTTCCACCTATCAACGGGCTATGCACCGCATATTCAAGCTGATTCTTGGTACACTGGTAGAGTGTTACGTGGATGATCTGGTGGTTAAATCTCGTCAGCTCCAGGACCATCTCAAAGACCTTGAAAAAGTGTTCGGCTTCCTCCGTTCTTGCCACTTGAAGATGAACCCTTTGAAGTGTGCCTTCGGTGTCACCTCAGGAAAGTTTCTTGGCTTCATTGTTAGGTGTCGAGGCATCGAGATCGACCCATAGAAGATCAAGGCCATCAGTCAGATGCCTCCCATGAATAATATTCGGGAGCTTCAAGGCCTCCAAGGCCACTTATCCTATATATGCTGATTCATTGTGAATCTGGATGGCAAGTGTAAGCCCTTTTCTCATCTCATGAAGAAAGGCGTCGTCTATGGATGGGACGAAGAGTGTCAGATCGCTTTTGAGGAAATCAAGCAGTATCTACTTCAACCTCCGGTCCTGATGCCACCCATTTCCAGAAAGCCACTGGTCCTTTACGTGACCGCCCTGGAGTGATCCCTTGGCGCACTTCTCACCCAGAAGAACAATGAGGGAATAGAGAATAGCCTCTTCTACCTCAGTCGCATTCTCCTCGACGCGGAAATTATATATTCTCCCATCGATAAGAGCTGTCTGGCGCTCGTATTTTCCATGCAGAAATTGCAACACTACTTGCAGCACCACGAGGTACAGCTGGTCTCTCGGGTAGACCTATTGAAATACATCCTGAATTGACCTATGTTGACCGAACGATTGGCGCGCTGGGCGGTGATCCTCCAGAAGTTCAACATCAGGTTCGTACCTCAGAAGGTCATCAAAGGACAGGTGTTGGCAGACTTCTTAGCTGCCCACCCAACCTCCATAGACCAGCCGCTAGATCTAGGCTTTCCTGATGAGGCAATCCTCTTCGTCGATCACGCCATACCATGCTGGCAGTTTCACTTTGACGGTGCCTCCCGGAGCCCCACCGGTAGACGAATCAACGATCCTAGGCTTAACAGAGTGGGCCTAGGTATCATATTTATCACCCCGGAGTAATCCCTTCTGCCATATTCATTCATGTTGTCAGAAGGATACACCAACAATGAGGCAGAATATCATGCCCTCATCACTGGCCTCGAGTTGACTCTAGAGGTTAACGTACCCCATCTGTATGTAAAAGGGCACTCTGAGCTAGTCATCTAGCAGGTCAATGGTGAATATGCTATCAGAAAGCCAGAGCTCGTGCCATTGCTGGAGTGCACCCTCCGTCTAATGGCTAAGTTCCCCTCCCGGCTAGAGGTCGTTCACATTCCCCGGTCGCAGAACAGTCGAGTGGATGCTTTGTCCAGCCTGGCCGCATCACTTGCGGAGCCCGAACAGGATGACCTAATCATCCACGTGGCGCACTGGAGAGCCATTGCTCCTGTTAATCCGGAGGGTGATTGTGGCCCACAAGTGAACCATATCACCGCTGGCGCCCCTATTTTAGGATCCCTGGGGGCTTCAGGCGTGGAGAGCGAGACATTCCCTGACTAGAGGATGCCCTTGGTTGAATATATCCAGCACGACAATATTCTGTTGGACCAAGCCGAGCGAGAATGAATCTGACGCCGCACGCCGCAGTTCACCCTTCAAAGCGGTCCCAGCCTTGAGCAGCTCCTTTACAAGCGCGGGTTTGATGTTGTTCTCCTCCATTGTCTTCAAGGAGTTGAGATTCCACAAGTCATGCAAGAAGTGCACGCTGGTTCCTATGGCACCCACCAGGCCGGATCGAAGTTGTCCCACTAGATTCAGAGGCTGGGATACTTCTGTCCCTCCTTGATCTACGACTGCATCGAGTATGCCAATAGGTGTCACACGTGCCAAGTTCATGCTAATTTTGTGCATCGGCCACCGGAGCCTCTCCATACTACCAAGTATTCTTGGCCCTTTGCAGTCTGGGGTTTGGATGTCGTAGGACCTTACCCGCTGGCGACATCCTTCCAGTGTCGGTTCATCTTGACCGCTACGGACTTCTTCTCTAAGTGGGAGGAGGCAATCCCACTCAAGGAAGTCAAGGCCTGTTCTATCGCTGACTTCATGAGCTCCAATATCATCTATTGGTTTGGAGTACCACACGTTATCCTCACGGATAACGGAACAAACTTCCGAGCAGCCGAGCTGAAGAAACTGTACGCTAAGTACAACATCTGCTCTAACCACACCTCCCGCTATCATGCATGGGTGAATGGACAGATCGAGGCATTTAACAAAACTCTCTCTAACATTCTGCAAAAGATGGTTGGTCGGAACAAGAAGAGTTGGCTGGACAAGATCCTCAACACCCTCTGGGCTTATAGGACGATAACTCGTAACTCCACCCAGGTGACTCTATATTCCCTGGTATATGGAGCTGAGGCCATCCTGCCCATCGAGATCTAGTTTCCCTCATTGCGCACGGCGGTCTACGACCAGCAAGCGCCGGATAGAGTGGATGAAATACGTCTAGCTGAATTGGAAGCGCTGAATGAAAGTAGGCTTCGCGCTTTACATAACTTTGAAAGGAATCAGAGAAAGATGGATCGAGCTTTCAATAAGAAGGTTCACCTCCGCTCCTTCCTGCAAGGTGACCTGGTGCTGGCTCTCAGAGCACCAATGATTCCCGGTAGGAAACCACCCAAGTTGGAGCCCAAATGGGAAGGGCCTTTTATTTTCCATAAGGTCTATCCCAATGGCTCGTATTCCCTGGTGACTATGGATGGTGAGCGTTTCACACCTCCCACCAACGCCAGGTTCCTCAAGCAGTACTTTTCTTAAGGGCTCGTGTGGTCCTGTATGACCTTAAACTATGCAGTCCCGCACAACCCTAAACTACACCTTTTGGTCCTGCACGACCCTAAACTTCACCTTGGTCTGAGTTCTAAGACCTAAAACTAAGATCCCTACACGGTCCAGTATGACCTTAAACCACATTTTTTCCTACATCTGGGCTCCTTGGTCCGAGTTCTAAGACCTAAAACTAAGATCCATATTTCATCCTACATGACGTTAAACTGTTCTTTTAGAACTATGTGTGGCTTGATTCCCATCCTTATGGGATACGTAGGACCGCCTGAACACCTAGATGCCAGGTCCAGCCTCATCTCTTAGGAGATCCCACGATCTCCCGGTCGCCAGGGTGTTTGGTATTACGCCCCCCTTTTCCCGGGGATCTGTCATTTTTTTGCCGCTCTCAGACTGAGCCCTTTGACCCTTACCAATGGTCTGCTAATGTGTTCAGAGTACCCTGGTCTAGGACCTGGAGTGTCAGATTCAACTTAGTCAAGTTTACATCCGCTTGTGATGACCTCCCCATGGGGGACATCACGCCAGGTATTGGTCGATTACCATGCCGCTTTTCAACACCTTTTGTGGCTTGATTATTGTGGAGACGCTGGGAATCTCTACCCTAGGCCAGTCTCCCCACAAAAGAAAAAACATTTACCTTTAATAACAAACAAGATATATCATATGCCGCTTCTTTTGGTGCGAGGGCTAGACCCGCACAACTCCTTAGTTCTTTGCGCAGGCGCCACATCGCGCCATGCTGCCTTTCAAGAACTACGTATGGCTTTATTCTCATCCTCATGAGATACGTAGGAGCACCTGGGAACTTCCCCATGGGCCTAGCCTAACGTTTTGCGCTTGGTCTCTCGGCCTAAACACGTCCCTGGGAGCACATAGTAAGCAGGGCTTTGACCCATTCATGTTGGGTTTTGCAATCGCTTTACCGTGTGTCTCACATTCCCCTTCTGCTTTGGTCCGAGTTCTAAGACCTAAAACTAATATCCTTTCTTTGGATTTCTACGAATCGCTCTCTCTTGTGGGATTGTATGGTGTGGGTCGGGATTATGTCCTCATTCACGTTAGGTTACTCACCGTGTCGTGCCTATCCCCAGATGAGATGTGTCCCTCGTCCCGCATGAAGTTAAACTGTATTTCATCCAACATGACGTTAAACTGTTCTTCTAGAACTACATGTGGCTTGATTCTAATCCTAATGAGATACATAGGAATGCCCAGACACTTCATTTTGGGTCCATCCCCAGGGATTACCAAACCCCGTCCCTCCTTATTGTCGGCCTCTCGGTCTGACTTCTTGGGAAGTGGTGTAATTGGGACATCTACCCCGAATAAGTTCGAGATTCCCCATGGTAATAATGGGAAGCAGCAGTTCTCTCGCCAAAGAGATCCTACCTGAAAGTTGGGATGACCCGTGATCAGGTCGGTACATCCGCCTAATGCGCCTCTGCCATGGTGGCGCAATTTCAGGAGTGTTAGACTATGTTCTAACAAACCACCACTCCACCTTCCATGATTTGAGTTCCCCTTTATTCGGATCCTCATTCCATTTCATGTTCGATGGGACCCCCTAATAGTATGGATGATAGACCTATGGTCCGCCTACTGTCCTGGGCCAACATTTCGGAGGACTGATCATGTTTGACGGGACCCCCTAACAGTATGGATGATAGACCTATGGTCCGCCTGCTGTCCTGGGCCAAAGTTTCGGAAAAATGACCAACGATATTTGAGTTAGGCCCCGTGTTGCGAACATGGTCAGCGGTCAGCCCTCATTTATTGTCCCCATTTCAGGCCAACACGATATGGATGTTGTGTTTCTGCCACGGTTAATAGTTATCCTCCATCGTCGCGCCCCATAGTATTCCGAATTTGGGCAGCGTGATTCACCTTTCCTCTCCATATCCCTATGTTCGTATGGATTTCAATGCCCCTGGAATTGCCCCGCTCATGTGTCAGAGCACATTGAGAAGGTGGTATATCAATCGTTCTGAGGTCTCCTCAGAAATTCGGGCCCAATTTCAGATGCCTGAATCTTGGTCAATGCCCCACAGTTGGATGAAATGATAGCACGAGTATCCTTTGCTTCTTGTGTTGGGTGTGACCCACAATAACTTAGGGATGGGTTGTTATTCATTTCGGAATTATGGTTGAGAATATTAAACCAAGGGTATGTATTGGATTGAGATGATGAGCAGTATAAGCAAGAAGTTCATGATATGGACAAAACAAATCCCTTAGGGATCAGCGTGCTGAATCGATCTTTCCAGTGCTTCTACACTTTGGCTGGTAGCCTCCAGGACCACTTCTCGCTCCTTGAAGACTCTCTCCTCATATGCCTCCGCAAAACGCAGCTCGACAATCCTAGCTTGTTCCTGTGCCCGCTCGGTTTGAAGTACGGTCATCTGGTGACTCGCCTCCATTAGTTGTTCATGCGCGTCAGCCAATTGGGCCGTCAGTTGCTCCACAACCTCAGAGCATGTTGCAATGAAGGCCTCCTTATCTGCCACCTGCCCTTAGAGGTTCCGGACCTCCCGCTCTGCCCTCAGCAATGCTCGGGCGCTCGCCGATCTTTCCCGACACTGGGAAATGTCGGTGCGCCGGCTGCTCTCGCGTATCTTCTCATCCATGTAATCACGGACCGTCAGATGAAGGCGCTGAGCGTCAGCCCCTCCGGCACACAGGAAGCGCAGCCAGGTTTGGAGTGATCCCATCGGCCTTAGCCAATCTGACTAGGGCTGCCTGAGAAAGCGCTGGATACACTTCCACCCTCTGCGTCGTGTCATCCGGCTCTCCTCGGCCACCTCTGAGTCTGAGTCATCTATCTCCTCAGGGTCAGCGGGTCAGTATGTAGGGAAGGCAGCCAACAGATTGGCAGTACGATCTACCCCAGGGACGCCTTCGTGAGGAATAGGATCCTTGACGTCTGGGCGACCTTCCTCTCTCGCTCCAGCAGCGAAGGTGCTTTCGTCAGCTTCTGGCCTCACCTCAATAATAGCGCCACTGACATCTGTTGCCCCCTGCTCACCAGTTTTCGGGGCCGACTCATTGTAGGGAGAATGTTCTGAATGAGGTGGTATGTCCGCCACTGGTCCACTCACGGATGGCCCGGGCTCCGCAGCCTGACGATCCTCCAATGTTGAGATCACTGCGCAAGGCGTATGCTGATCAGTTGGGATCTTTGGATAACAAGATTTAGGATGTTAAACTGCTAAGCACCTCATCCTTAACACATGACATTAAACTGTGGCCCGACCCCGTGCTTCGCACGCAGGGTCCCCCCAGCTCGGACATTTTTTACGCCTCTCATCTCCACAGGAATGGACTCTTCCTCACATGGAATGTGATCCTCCTTGTCGGAGTGGCGTTTGTCCACGGGGGAAGGGCTGCCTCAGAGCGTAATCCCCTAGCTTCTTACAGAAGGTTTCACCCGTACATCTCCGTAATTCCCCCCTGCCAAGGCCAGTAGAGTCCCTTTCCCACTATGCTTTGTCGCACCACGGGCATCCACCCTGGAGTAAGCCCCGGCACCAAGGGCCTCTAACCACGCGTAAGCCTCTGTTTCCTCTTTGGGCCGCTCAACGCGTAAGCCCTATTATGCTTCTCACAGACGCACCCTTTGCGGCGTGATCGTCTGGTCCCTGGTGCCTCTTGTTTCTCACACCAAGCATGACTCACGTGGGCTTAGAGTGCACATCGACCATGAAATCCACCATGGTCCACCTCAGAGCGTAAGCCCCATCCCAGCGAACTACGTGGACTTTGATCCGTGCTAACACATGGTACGTAGGAATCCTCCACGAGGTTCAAGCCCATCGCCCGGTCGTTCCGACCTCTCCACGTCGATTCTCTGACCACCATGGGCCGCCTCAGAGCGTAAGCCCCATATCCACTATGGGCCGCCTCATAGAGTAAGCCCCAAATTCCTCGTCCCGCATGAAGTTAAACTGTGTTCCCTTGTCCCGCATGACGTTAAACTATATCTCGTCCTGCATGACGTTAAAATGTATCTCGTCCTGCATGACGTTAAACTGTATTCCCCCTCTTGGGCCGTCTCAGAGCATAAGCCCCATGTCTCACATCCACGTCTCATCCAGACTTCCCCCTCGAGCCCACGTGCCTTGAGAAGCTCATTCCCTAGCCCGGAGATCTTACTTCCTCTGGGCTCCAATCCATGTGTTCATTCTCATGGGTCACCTCTTCAGGTATCCCACCGCATCACCAAACTATGCGGACTTTGATTCCCTGCCATGGGGATACATAGGAAGCCTCCATGAGGTTCAATCCCATCACTCCACCATCCATCCTGATCCTTACCCAGGCCGCCACATCCCGGTGAGATCATGCCACCCCACCCCACTCCATGGTATCTGGGAAGCCGCCCACGTGCTGGCCCCAACAGCGGTGTTCCCCCTAGGGGTCCTTTAATCTGATCCACTCTCAGTGTTTCGATCAGTCTGATCCATCTCCGCAAGATGTTAAACTCGTGGCATACCTCGTGTTAAACATGGGAGGCTAAGGAAAACCTCAAATGGTACACATTCCCCGCGTTCGATGTGGGATGCCTCGGGCTTCTGCACCCTTGAGAAGCCCTGTGATAAGGGATGGAAGATAGACATGATGATCCCCAGCATCAAGACACGCCAACGACACCCTAACGTGACCATTCTCCTCACCGAAGGTTGCTACCCCGACAAGACCCCTTGGAGCATCTCGACGGAAGCAGTGTAATTAACTGGCGTCCATGTAGATATGGCACTGGTAACGAGCTTCACGAACCCGTCTTAAATCTATGAGGGAGACCCGGACTAGGTGACGAGTTCCGAGGAGGAATCCACGGAAGTAAGAACCAACATCTCATCATCCCGGTTTCGATCAAGAATCAGACATCCCTAAATAAGGAACGAATGTCGCCCGCCTTTGGAAAGCAGGAATGAGGGTAAACAAGCCACGCGTCCTCCCATGCGTGACGGACATGCGCGCGCGCCCCGAAGAAAGTGTCGGAAACAGGGACTTACTGGTGTTGTATAAGGATGTCTATGATGTAATTCTGGGTATGGATTGGCTGACAATGTTCAAGGCTCAAATCGACTATTATAGGAGAACTGTTAGTTTCACGATTGAGAACAGCATTGAGCATCACTTTAGAGGAGAGAGGATTATAAATAAAGGTGCAAAGATCTTGTTGGAACCAATGGTGGGAATAATCTCTTATTAGTTGGAAACAATTACATTGGCATCAATGGAAGAGAACTAGGAAATGGTTTTCCAGAAATTGTGGATCAATTCCCATATGTCTTTACCAAGAATTTATCAGGGTTACCACCTCTAAGGTAAGTGGAGTTTATGATTAATCTCCTTCTAGGGACCAGTCTTATTTAACTTATGTCTTATAGGATGTCACCAAAAGAGTTATGGTAATTGAAAGTGAAGTTATAGGAGCTGGAAAGCAAGGGTTTCATTCGACCAAGTATGTCTTTGTAGGCAGCACCAGTTTTTTTGTAAAGAAGGAAGATATAACTCGTTGGTTGTGTGTTGATTATCATAAGCTTAACCAAGTTACGATAAAGAACAGATATCCACTTCTATGAATTGATGATCTATTCGATCAATTAAGGGGAGCTCATTGGTTATCCAAGATTGACTTGTGATCAAGATATCACCAATTGTGAGTTTAGAAAGAGGATATTCCAAAGATATCTTTTAGAAGTAGATATGGCCACTATGAATATGTAGTCATGCCTTTCAGTCTAACGAATGCACCAGCGGTCTTCATGGAATTGATGAATAAGATATTTCAAAAATATATGGATTCTTTTATTGTGGTGTTTGTGGAAAACATTTCGGTCTATTCAAAGATAATGTCTGATAATGAGGTGCACCTAGAAACAATGTTACAAATATTGAGAGATCATCATTTTTATGCCAAATTATCAAAGTGTGTTTTTTGGATACAAGAAGTACGTTTTCTTTTCCATGTGATTTCTCAAAAAGGTGTTTCAGTGGACCTTGAAATGATAGAAGCCGTTATCTCTTGGAAACCACTGAAAAATGTTTTTGAGATACGAAGTTTTCTTGGTCTAGCTGGTTACTATCGATGCTTTGTGTGTGATTTATCATGACTAGATTCACCAATGAAAGATCTGAAAAAGAAGAATTCAACATTCCAATGGACAGAGGAATGTCAAAAGTATTTCTTGGAACTAAAATTTTGACTTACATCAGCACCTATCTTGGTCTTTCCAGAATCGGGATAGGGGTATGTAGTGTATTTTGATGCTTTGGGATCAGGGTTGGGTTGTTTTCTCATGAAAAGAGATCATGTGGTTGCTTATGGTTCAATGAAATTGAGGGTGCATGAGAATAATTACCCAACATGTGATTTGGAGTTAGTTTCAATCATCCATGCTTTGAAAACATGGATACATTATCTCTTTAGTGATAAATTTAATGTGTTTACAGATCACAAAATCTTGAAACACATTTTATCACAGTGAGAATTGAATTTGAGGAAAAGGAGATGGATAGAGTATCTCTAAATGTTTGACTTTGACTTGATGTACTCACCAGGGAAAGGAAATTTGGTGGCAGATGCATTGAGTAGAAATTCATATGCTCAGTTGGAGAAAGAAGCTTTAGATGAATGGCAGTTGATGTCGGTCTTATCCAACATACATGTGGAATGTGAAGACCAGGGTGATGTTACGGTTTTCTTTTTAGCTACTCTTGTTCCTGATTTAGTAAAAATGATCAAAGAGGCACAAACATCTGATGTGTCATGTCTGGTTGTAAGTTCAAAACTCAATGGTTGGAAGACCATTGAGGGCTGGAAACTTAATGGGGGTTTGTTTTTGTGTTTCAGAGATCATATGGTTGTACCTATGGTTTTTTAGGAACAAATCCTTCATGATTACCACCATTCGAGATGGGTTGTACATATAGATACACAAAACATGTATAAGGCATTGAAGGCATAGTTTTAGTGGAGTGGCATGAAAAGGAAGGTGGATGAGTTTATCTTGCGGTGCTTAACTTGTCAGCAGGTTAAAGTATAGCATCAGAGACCAGCTAGTATGTTACAATTTTTCCCATCCCAATGTGGAAATGGGATCAAATAGCAATGGATTTTATTACATGTCTTCCAAGAATGGTCCAAAAACATGATGCCATTTGGGTGATAGTGGATCATCTAACTAAGTTGGCCCATTTCATCCCAATTCGTGAAAATCATACGGTGGAGGATCTTTCAAAAATCTATAACTAAGAAGTGGTAAATAGGCATGGGGTACCAGTGTCAATAGTCTCAGATAGAGATATGAGGTTCATGTCTCATTTCTAGAAATCCTTACAGTAATCCTTTAGGAATCAATTGACTATGAGCACAGCGTATCATCCTCAAACGGATGGACAATCCAAGAGAATGATACAAACATTGGAAGACATGTTGCGGGATTGTGTAATGGATTTTGGTGTCTCATGGGAGGATCATATACCCTTAGTGGATTTCTCATACAATAACAGCTATCAAGGCTCGATACACAGGGATTTGTTTGAATCATTGTATGGGCATCCTTTTTATTTTCCAATATGTTGGGTGGAAATGGGAGAAACTTCACTAGTCGGGTCAACCCTTTTCCAAGAAACAATAGAGAATATCCATTTGATTAGAAAGAGGATGGAGACGGCTCAGAGTCGTCAGAAATCTTATGCAGATCACCGTCAAAGACCATTGTTTTTCACTGTGGGTGATCATTTCTTTTTGAGGATCTCTGTAAGTCTTTTACATTATCATTTCAGGAATCATGGAAAGTTATCTCCTAGATACATTGTCCCTTTTGAGATACTATAATGGGTTGTAGAGGTGGCATATCGATTGGAATTATCACCATGGTTTAGCTCGGTGCATAATGTGTTCGATGTATCCCAGTTGAAAAAGTATCACCCTGATCCTGACCATGTGATCAGATGGGATCACATTGACCTAGAACTGGATACATCATTGGTACATATCCTAGTGTGGATCATGGATAGACAATAGAAATTCTTTCATGGAAAAAGCATCAGCCTAGTGTGGGTTTTATGGAAACATGGTCAGATTTAGGAAGAGACTTGGGAATGTGAGAAGGAAATGAAAGAGCAGTGGTTGGAACTATTTTTAGACAACGAGGGTTTTTTACTTTCCAAGGATGGAAATACCAATGGTGGGGATAATTAGTACCCTAGTTGTGGGTATATAACCCCTCTTCTCATGTTTTTTTAAATGGTGTGTATTTGATAGGGAGTTTCCATAAAATAGAGAGTTTACATAAAATAGAGAGTTTCCATAAAATAGAGAGTTTCCGTAAAATAGAGAGTTTCCATAATATATATAGTTTCCATAAAGTTGGGTGTTTCCATAATGTTGGTTGTTTCCATAAAGTGGTTTGTTTCTATAAAGTGGGATGTTTCCATAAAAAATGTGTTTCCATAAAAAGGTTAAAGTAGAATTATGGGAGAGTTTGGGGTTTTTATAATGTGTGTTGGGACCAAAAGTAATGTCGCATGATCCATACATAGTTGGCCCAAACCGTGTGGTCAAACCTTGAGCAGAGGTCAAATCTAGATCCTATTTTCTAGGATCTTACTTGTTTTTTATCTATATATTTCTTTTTTTCTTCAAAACACCCATATTTTGAGATTAATCTCCCTATAAGTCTGTATAACCCTCCCCACATGAGTTGGAGCCAACATAGAGCCTTCGCTTGGTGATTTCAAGTTTGATTCTTGAGGTATGTCACCATTCTTTTCGGATTTATCATGTTTTCTTAGATATGCTTAGATCTACTTCTCTGATCTCCATTCTTTCTCAGATCTGAACCTATAGTGGGTATATCTACGTTTTTGGATGAAAAATAATTCAATGTTGAGTTGTGATCTTTCTAGGAAAAGATAACTAAGTCCGTTCCTGGAGAATCGACCTGCTTTCTTATGCGTTCTTCGTCTGTTATCAAAGTTTCATCAAAACCCTCGAGGTAGGAGGCTTCTCTCTCAACTCCTCTCACTAGAATTGATTGTATTATATTCAAATTGGTTTATTTATTTTTAAATACATGGAAAAATCTTCATTAGTTTTGATTTATGGTTTTTGTGAAATTGCATGATCTTGGTGAATAGTTGTGAAAAGGGGGTTTAGTTTCATGAATTTTAAATGATGATTTTAAATTATGGATTTTCTAGAATTTCTAAATGGTTGATGAAAAAGGTTTTTTCAATAAAAATGGTTTTCAATAAAAATAGAGTTTTATTGAAATGGTTTGGAATTGAAATGGTTTGTCATTGAAATGGTTTTGACGGAAATGGTTTTCAATAAAAATGTGTTTTTAATGAAAGGTTTGTTTTGGCTTGATCGTTGGGAATATGTGGTGTGTGTTCATGTTTCATATATGGGTCTTGGTTGAAATATGATTTTGTGCTCAGTTCCAAATGGTTAATGGCACATGGGAATTTCATACATGGGGATTGGTGGAAATATGACCTTGTGCTCGGTGCCAAAGGGTTAATGGAACATGGGAAACAATTACCTTGTGACGACTTGGTAGATCGACGAGAAACCACTCATGAGTATGTAACTTTCATAATGTAGCATGCATGGTTGGTTTCATGGGTTTGATTAATTTTTGGGTATTCCAAGAAAGAGATATTTTGAAGTGATTTTAAAGCTTGCTTAGTTATTTTTCTAGAAAAATATATTGCTGGGAAAATTGGTTTCAATTGCACTTGTATGATTTTGGTAAGGAATGGTTTTGTAAACTTGTTTATATTTAGTTATAAACTGTTTTTGAGAAAAAAATATAAACTATTTTATATAATTGTTTTTAACTCGTCTATCCTAGTGGCGTGAGTAGGGAAGTCATTGGGAAAAACCTACTGAGTTTTATACTCACCCCTACTTTGGCACTTTGGTACTTTTGCAGATGCTATCTTCTGGGATAAGGGAAAAGGTAATGTTTCACACATTTTTAGCACTAACTCATTATGTTTGGGCTGTTCAGATATTGTGGATCTTGGAGATTATGGATCATGGAGTCTTGATGTCTTTGGAGAGTCTTGTGTAGTTTATCCGTTGTGTATTTTGATACTTGGTTATTCTTCTGTTGTTGCTTACATTGATGTGGTTTTGAGATACATGAAGTTGTTGAGTTGCCTTTCATTCATTCATGCATCATATAGTGAATGTATGGTTATGGTTGGTTGGTTTATTATTTTATTTCTTAAAGGGTAAATAGTCCCCCACATGTATTTGAATCCCTTCAGCATTTATTTCCAGCCTTTGGCGTCTTGGGGATGTCGTTTAAGGCCTAGTAATGACTTGTTGTACTCTCAATCCAATGAGAATTGACAGGTCATTACAAGTGGGGTATAGACTTGAGGTTCTATTCCCACTGGTCAATTTGGACCGAGGTTCTAGATACACCCCCAAATGCATGGGTTAGGGAAGGAGACAAAGTTCTATTCCCCTAACAGTTGCATTCCACCCAGACTGAGGCTTCTAGGTGAGGATTGTTATAATGTGATTGCTAGTGAGATAAGACTTGATCTTATTCCCATATGATTTAGAATATTGAAATTTTATAATCCATTGAACACATGAAAAAGGTATATTAAACCATGGGATGCCTAATTAGTGAACCTAGATTCAATGGTAGTATAATTAAAAGTAATATAGTCTAGAATGGCCTATTTAATTGTTTTCCTTTACTTTCCATTATTCATTACCTTCATGCACTATCTACTTTTACTGGATATTTTTTGACACAATTGGTGGTGGCATATTGAGTTATACTCACATCCTACTCGGACCGTCGTTGGGTACCCGAGTAGATTTCATACTTGCAAGTCAGGATGAGGGAAAGTTCCCTATGCTAGGGAGTTTAGTTGGACATGGGACATGTATGGGTGAGGTTCCAGACTTGGAGTCCAGACCATTTTGAGGATTCTACAGTCTGTATTTATTTTGGGGTTTTTTCCACTTGTTATTGTAGCATGTCATGACATATTTACTATTTTATGTTGCTTTACTTAGTTTGGGAGTTGGTTATTGATGAACGTTGTTTCACACGCTCTCGAAAATATTTATTTGTGATTTTACTAAGTGCAGCACAGTGGCTGACATAGGTCATTCTATCAAGGAGAAATTTAATTAAACAACTATTAATAGGCTTTAAGTAAGTAAAAAAATAGTTCAAAAAAATTAGAATAAAGATGAGGGGGGTTTGTTTTGTGTCTTTTCAAATAGTAAACTAAACAAGAAAATGAGAAGTAACAATCAAGAGATAATTTCTTTAAAAACACTTATATGAGAAGATGTAGTTGATCTAATCTTCCCCATTCATCATTAATTTATCCTTATCCCATATGATTATAATTCATTAAATTGTAATCCCCTAACCTTGTCAACCCCCAAACCCTACGGAAATTAACACAACCAAAAAAATTGGAAAATGAGCCTTCAGTCAACTTCGGGACTTCCAATCATAGTACCCTGCCTTGATTGTGATCCAAAAGAAAAATTACGGTCAATGGTAAATTTTGTAAGTATATCCTCCCTATATTTTATAATTAATTGAGCTAGGTATGAGACTTGAACCCTACAATTCTATCCCAAGTTGATTAGATTTTTTATTGGGGTTTCACTCACATGGTTTACACAAGCCCGACCATGCGATCAAGTGCAAGTCAGTGGAGTAAATTAGAAATTAAAACTCAATTAATTGATCACAATTTTATAATTATAGTATGATTATGGATTCAAAATAAATAAATTAAAGGAGTAGGGATTAGATCAACTACGAAATAAATCACTCTTCCATGGGCATAGTTTTCATCGTGGAGACGTTTTTCATAAGAAATGTATTGAAAGGGGAACACCAAATATCATCTCTAATCTTATATTCCATCCAAAAAAGAAATATAATAATATGAAAATAGAATAACACAAAACATTTATTGAATAAAACTCACATTACAAGCATAAAAACAAAGACAAACAAAGTGGAGGTGGTAGAGGAGAGCCTTTTTTGGAAGAGATGTTTGCACAAGGAATTACTTATTCCAAGAGTTGTGATGGGTTCCCAAGAGCCACCATTTCAGAAACACCTTTAAAAATCCCCTACCAACCCTAAAAAATATTTAAAATATCCTTTAAATAGATTTTGGGAGGTCTAGGGTTATAAATATTTTTAAAATGTGAATAGAAATTCGGCCAAATATTTTATTCCATGTTTAATCACATATTTGACCTCCAAAACTCATGAATTGGTTGGACTTTTATCATTATTATTTGTTAGGAATCATGTCCCCGATCTTCCCTTCAAATTTGGTCCCAATCAATGTCTGGATGAAGAAGATACAACCCAAATAGTGAAGTGATGTCCAATCTAGATAGTTCATTACACCTTTGTATTCATGTCCAATTTACTCCACTCAAATGCACGATCCATATCTCGTGTACTAAATATAATTTGTATCTAATTGAGTCGGGAATATAGTTACAAAATTTTAAGTCAAAATCATTTACAGAAAAATATTTATGCTCGAAATAATACAGTAAATTTTCAAAGGTTAAAACTAGAATTTCCATCAAATTTTCAAATAAATGATCTAATCCCAATTATTCTATAAATTAACATATTTAGCACAATGTGAGGAAATTATTTCATTTATAATCAATAAAATATTCAATAAAATTGTGTTTTATCAACTCCTCCACACTTACCCTTTTTCACTCCTGGGAAAAACCTCATATCATGTATTCGAGAAAATTGTCACAAGATATGCATGTTCATATTTCTCAATCCACATTGGAAATGTATGAAAAGTAAGAATCCCATAAAGAGTCAATTTAAATAAATCTTAATTTCATTGTCTCAAAAATTGTATTAGAACAAAATCCAATGAGATTCATAACACTAATCATAGTGAAACAATTCATGGGTCTACCATGCCACTAATTCTCCACATGTGTGTGTGCCGGCCAATCCAAGCTCATAAATCCACCCTTTATTCAGTATATTCAGGTCATGTAAAAAAATTATTCTTACTTGGCTTAATTACCCAAACCTATTCTACATTCCTTTGAAATATAATTTTAAGACCCACTCACTTAAGAATTCGCTAAATTCAAACCATAAGCTCCTGACCTAGATATCCCCATATGTTGTACATTTCATCACTCCCCTCATTTATTATTTTTTTGTTTTTTTAAGTTTCACTTGGATCTAATCTCACACTCAACTCTCAAACCATGTTTTATCTCCTCACGACACTAATTTTAATAGTTATAATAAGATCAAAGGTCGAGGAAAAGTGGTTTTTGACCTATCCACGACACAACCCATTTTTTTAGGGCGTACAACAGTCGAATAACAGGTACACACGCATAGGTCAATTTGGTACAGTAATGAAACTGATCATAATAGAAACAAAAGTATGGATAAACCAATTTTTTTTTTTACCTATCTTTATTATACCTTCAATTGAGTAGTAAAAATTTCACAATTCATGGTTGAGTGAAAAATTGTGTGGAGAAATCAATGACACAATTTACCATGGAAAAATATCACAAATAATGATGTCAAAATCTAAAAGGTTTTATAATGACACAACCATTCATATCATCGATGACTTCAATTTTTATAAAAATCAACCCTTGATGATGAAATCTTACTCATGCCTATAATTCTACCAATGAATTTTGGAAACATGCATTTTCTATATGTTCTGCATGATAATGTTACATGATATATATATATATATATATATATATTTGATATTTTTGTTTTGTTTTGTTTTTTTTTGGTTTTTTTTTTGAAAATTTTAACCAAAAACTTAATAGAAAATACAAAAAAACACACAAATGAAAATCCTAAATATCTACCCCAAAATGTTGTCCCCTCCCCCACACTTAAAATATTGCATTGTCCTCAATGTGAACCTATGAGATGATATGTGCACATAAAAAGTAGAATTTTAAATAGGACAAATAATATAAAAGTGAAAGGGTTAGGAATATTCTGATATGATAAAGTGATAATGGGGTCCTGTAGTGTGATGAAATCCAATGTATTAGTATAAATTCCCTCAATGTATTTCTTTAAGCATTGCCCATTGATTGTGAAGCTCCTTCCAGTGTCCTCTTACATGATCTCCACTACATCATAAGGAAAAACATTAGATACAATATAAGGATCCAATCTTCTAGAACACAACTTACTAGGCATAAACTTTAACCTTGAACTATATAGAAGGACTTTATCTCCAATATGAAACACCCTTTTTGGATCAATATGTCATGAGATACCTTTGATCTTTCCTTATTGAGCCTTGAGTTCTCGTATGAGGACAATCAAATCTCCTCAAGCTCTTGAATTTACATCTTCCTTTGAATTCCAACTTGGGCTAAATCCATGTTGCATTTATTTATAGCCCAATAAGCCCGATGCTCGACTTCCATAGGGAGATGACAGGATTTCCCAAAAACAGTCCGGAATGGGAACATACTGATGGGTGTCTTGTATATTGTCCTATAAGCCCAAAGCGCATCATCCAAGCGCTTGATCCAATATTTCCTATTCAACTGCACAGTTCTCTCTAAAATTTATTTCAACTCACGATTTGAAACCTCAGTCTAGACATTTTTTTGGGGTGGTATGGTGTTGATGTTTTGTGTGTCACCCCATAATTCTAAAGAAGGGAAGTAAGATTCTGATTGCAAAAGTTTTTACCTTGGTCACTAATGATAGCCTTTAGTACTTCAAACCTGCAAAAAATATACACTTTGACAAATTCCAAAACAACATGGGAATCATCAGTCCTGGTGGTCTTAGCCTCAACCAATTTACTCACATAATCAACAACAACCAAAATATACAAAAAACACAAAGGAACTATGAAAAGTACCCATAAAATCAATGCCCCATACATCAAAAATCTCATCGAATAGTATGGGTTGTTGGGGCATCTCATGTCGCCTAGAAATATTCCCAGTGTTTTGGAAATGAGATAATGACTTACAAAACACATGGGAATCATGGAATAAGCTAGGATAATATAATATAGAGTCTAAAACTTTCCTATCTATCTGTTGGGGTCCAAAGTTTCCACCACAAGCATGTGTATGACAAAAATTTAAAACAGACTCCAACTCATGATCAGGAATAAACCTCCTAATAACTTGGTCACTACACATGCACCAAAGGTATGGATCATCCCAAAAATAAAATCCTAACTCACTTCAACTTTTGTAATTTATGTTTCTTTAAATTTGTAGGGATTTCAAAGGTAACAAGGTAGTTAAATAAATGAGCATACCAAGGATGCATACCTGAGATGGAATAAAGATGCTCATTAGGGAAAGTGTCCTGAAGTGGTACCTAGTCCAAGGTGTCATCCTCTAGTGTGTGAGTAAGCCTACTCGTGTGGTCTTCTGCCAAGTTTTCTGACCCCTTATTTTCCTTTATCTCAATATCAAATTCTTGAAGAAGGAGAATCCATCGGATATGTCTGGTCTTTGTATCGGGCTTCCTCAAGAGGTACCTCAGAGCTGCATGGTCAGAAAAAACAACTAATTCAGAGCCCAATAAATATGAACAGAATTTATCTAAATAAAATATGATAGTAAGAAACTCTTTTTCCATGGTTTTTTAGTTTGATTGGTCTGAATCTAGTGTCCTCAATGCATAGGAAATCACATGGGAACATCCCTCCCCCCTCTGAGATAAGACAGCTCCAACTATGAAGTTGGAGGCATCACACATAATCTCAAAAGGAATCTCCCAACGTGGGGACTGTATGATCGGTGGAGTGGTCAGAAACTTCTTCATCTCATCAAACTCTACCCTACATGAATCATCTAAAACAAAATCAGAATCCTTTTGAAGTAAACACGACAAAGGAAGAGCAATCTTACTAAAATCTTTGATGAAACACCGATAAAATCCTGCATTCCCTAGTAAAGATCTAATATCACGCACACATGAAGGATAGGTTAATGATGAAATGATATCTACCTTAGATCTATCAACCTATATCCCATGTTTTGACACTACATGCCCTAAGACAATGTCATGCTTACCATGAAATGACACTTTTCAAAGTTCAAGAACAGATTCTTCTCAATACAATGATTCAAAACCTTTCCCAAACTACTTAAACATTCATCAAATGAGGATACATACATTTTAAAATCATCCATAAATACCTCCATTAAGGTCTCAATAAAATAAGAAAAAATACTCACCATGCATCTCTGGAAGGTACTTGGGGAATTTCAAAGTCCAAATGGAATCCTCCGGTAGGAAAATGTGCTGAAGGGACAAGTAAATGTAGTCTTCTCCTGATATTTTGAAGCTATAGGAACCTGAAAATATCCAAAAAATCCATCCAAGAAACAATAATGTTTCTTCCCATCTAGTATCTCAAGCATTTGATCAATAAATGGGAGGGGGAAATGGTCCTTGCGAGTGGACTGATTTAGTTTCCTATAATCAATACACACATGCCAACTGTTTTGAACTCTCATTGGAACTAACTAATCATTCTCATTTTTAACAATAGTAACACCACTTTTCTTAGGAACAACCTAAATAGGACTCACCCACTGGGAATCTGAAATGTGATAGATTATACCTACCTCGAGTAATTTTTCAACATTTTTTAACAACCTCCAAAAGTGTTGGATGGAGCCTCCTTTGTGGCTGCATAACCTGTTTAGCCCCATATTATAAAATAATCCTATGCATGAAAATGGAGGGGCTAATACCTGATATGTTAGCCAAGGTCCACCCGATTTCCTTAATGTTCTCCCTCAAAAGATTCAAAAGTTTTTCTTCATGTTCAAAAGGGATATTGTTAGCAATGATAACATGTAATTTATCACCACTTAACAAGTGTGACTATTTGATATTTGGTGGAATGTCTTGTGTTCCAATGTAGGGGGTGATGTATGGTTGGAGAAATTGAAGGAACTGAAATATGTGCACAATGAACATCAGTATCAGAATATACATCATCAAAATTAGATAATAAAGCATCAAATCCATTAGCATACTCCATAGTCATGTTATAATTATATTGAACATGAACAAAATCAAAATATTAATCCATTTCAAAATCAAATCTAAGAGAGTTTTGTGCATTGTAAATAGGTGTGTAAGTACTCTTAGACATAAAACTATAACCAATACTCATAATCTCTATAATCATAGTATAATCAAATTCCATGGGGTTTTTATTTGGTGGTTCAAAATGGGAGATAAAAAATGCAGAATGGTTCTCTAAGGGGATGGATTCCATAATATTAAATATCACAACTTCATCCTCAAAATCCATGGAAAGTGTACCCTCATTTACATTTATAATAGTTTTTTTTAGTTTTGAGGAAGTTCCTACCTAAGATAATGGGATCATGAGAACTTACCTGGTCGTCCTCCATGTTAAGCAAGTAGAAATCTACTAGAAAGATCATGTCTCTTACCTGGACAAGTACATCCTCAAGGAATCCCACTGGATATACTATAGCTCTATTTTCCAAATGCACTATTACCCTCATCAGCTTCAACTTACCAACATGTAAAGAAGAAAATATAGAGTGATTCATTACATTTATGGAAGCTCCTAAATCATAAAGTGCGTCATAAAAGTGCAACTCCCATATGTTGCATGGGATGGTGAATGTCCCTAGATCCTTACACTTTGTTGGAATTGCTAGAGTTGGTGTAATGAGTGATGACACATTCCTTACAAGATTGATCCTCTCATTTACCTTGATCCCTATTCTATTGGTACAAAGTTCTTTTAAGAATTTGACATACCTTGGGATTTTCTTGATAGATTCAAGTAAAGGGATGTTGATATCCACATGCTTGAATGTATCCAAAACTTATTTTTGCATTTCCTCTTCAGCCATATTCTTGGTTTGAACAACCCTTTTTGGAAATTTAAGGGGTTTAGGAGGAACATCATCAATCTTTTTCTTACCTTTATCTTTCTCCTTAGGTTTCTTATCATCCGAGTTTGAATGGGGATTCTCTGGAGTTGAGGTGAATCTTGGTGGAATGGTAGGTGGAGAAGCATCAGTTTTTTTATTCCCACTTCTTAATGTGAGGGCACTAACATTCCCCTTGGGATTTGAATTAGGTTGGGAAGGAATATTTCTGGAGTTCTTACTTACTATTTCATGGATGGAAGTGGAAATCTGGATTATCTGTGTCTGCAACTCCCTTAGCTCTGAACCTTGACTCTTCAGCTCATTCTATTGATTAAGAACAATTTGTTTCAAAATATCATCAGTATTAGAATCTAACTTTGGTTAATAATTCCCTTTGTATTGACTTGTTTATTCTTGAGATTCAAATCACCTTTGGGATTGTTGGAAACCCTATTGATAAGGTGGAGGCTTCTAGAAGTTTTATTGAAATGGGGGCCTTTGTTGTTATCCAGATCCATACCTCATGTCTGATTGATCCTTCCATCCTTGGTTGTATGTTGGTTCAAAGGAATAAAACTTATTTTGTGGATATGGTTGTTGTTGCTGCAGATATGGTCTCTTAGGAAATATTGCTGCACAATATTCTATTTCTTGTAGTTGAGAACAACAGTCAGTTTGGTGGCTTCTCTCAGTGAAAATGCCATGAGGCCTTGAAGGAAGGGGTTGGGATGTCTTTTGATCCAAACCAATATTCCTCACCATAGTGGTCAATTCTTCTAACTTGGTATCAATTAAATGAATCTCAAGAGAATAAGTGCTTACCTAATGTACTCCCCTGAAATGCTGTGTACCTCGATCACCAAATTATGGGGAGTTTTAGGCCATATTTTCAATCAATTAACATGCAGCTACTGGTGTCTTGTCCACCAATGCTCCTCCAGCTGTGACATCCACCATGCTCCTCTCCATAGGTGTGATTCCTTCATAGAAGTATTAGATGAGGAGTTGATCACTGATTTGGTGATGTGGGAATCTTGTGCACAACTTCTTGAATCACTCCTAGTACTTATACATTGACTCCACTTGTGCTTACTTGATCCCAGATATCTCCTTACAAATGGAAGTGGTCCTCGATGCTAGAAAAAATATTTGAAAGAAAATATGTTTCAAATCATTCCAACAAGTTACATATTTAGGTTGTAAATAATACATCCAATCCTTAGTAGTTCCATCAAGTGGGAATGGGAATTCTCTAAGTTTTATTTGATCTTCAGAGAAATTTTTTGGTTTTAAGGTTGATAAAACCACATTAAATTCTTTTAAATGTTTTTTTGGATCCTCACTAGATAATCCATGAAACTTTGGAGGAAGATGAATTAACCTAGATTTTAGTTCAAAGTCCGATTCGAGATTTGGGTATGCAATACAATTTGGTTGATAGTTAATATCATGTGCATCCAATTATTAAATGGTTCTATTAAGTTCGTTTCCATTATTTTCATCCATTGGTTCTTGTTTTATGGTTTAATTTTAATTGATTCCAATTTCAATGTTCTGATAGTGGAGGAATTCTCAAACTTGTTAAATGTTGAAACTTCTTGTAGACTGAGAATATCTGATTCAATCCTGAAGGGTACGTTAAATCTTAAGATCAATATCTAAGAGATCTTTGGGATTATTTCGTGTCATAAATCATATAAAAATAAAAATAAAGTATACCATAATGAAAATGAGAAGTTTGAGTTGATGGTACATAAATAATAAGAAGAATAAAATAAAAGAAGAAAAAAATTCAGATTGGGAAAAGAAGGAAGAAAGAATAGAATAAGATAATAAAATGAAAAATAAAATAAATACCTCTAAATGGTTGAAATAATTACTTGCCTCCCTGGTAGTGATGCCAATTTGATGAACGTTGTCACACACACTCAAAAATATTTATTTGTGATTTTACTAAGTGCTGCACAGTGGATGAACTAGGTTGTTCTCTCAAGGAGGAATTGAAATAAAAAACTATTAAGGTAATAAAAAGGTTCAAAAAAAATAAAAGAAATATGAGATGGGTTTGTTTTGTGGCTTTTATAATAGTAAACTAAACAAGAAAATGAGAAGTAACAATCAAGAGACAATTTCTTTAAAAACACTTATATGAGAAGAAGTAGTTGATCTAATATGCCCCCTTAATCATTAATTTATCCTTATCGCATATGATTATAATTAATTAAATTTTAATCCCCTAACCTTGTAAACCCTTGAATCCTACATAAATTAACACAACCAAAAATATTGGAAAAATGAGCCTTCAATCAACTTCAGGACTTCCAATCGCAGCACCCTGCCTTAATTGTGATCTAAAATCCAACTTATGGTAAATATTCAATTAGGGAAGTATATCCTCCCTATATTTTAGAATTAATTAAGTTGGGGATGATACTCTAACCCTACAATTATATCCTAAGTTGATTCGATTTTTCGATTGCGGTTTCACTCACACGGTTTACACAAGCCCGGCCACACGGTCAAGTGCAAGTTGGTCGAGTAAATTAGAAATTAAGACTCAATTAATTAATCAAAAAATTTTAATTACAGTGTTATTACAGATTCAAAATAAATAAATGAAGGGATTATGGATTATATCAACTATGAAATAAATCACTCTTCCATGGGCAGAGTTTTCATTGTGAAGATGTTTTTCATAAGAAATGGATTAAAATTGGAACACTCAATATCATCTCAAATATTATATTCCATACCAAGAAGAAATATAATAAGATGAAAAAAGAATAACACATAATATTTATTGAAGAAAACTCACATGAAAATCATAAAAACGAAGAGAAACAAAGTGGAGGTGGGAGAGGAGAGCCATTTTTTGAAGATATGTTTGCACAAGTAATTACTTCTTCAATGATTTTTTAGGGGTTCCCAAGAGCCACCCTTTCGAAAACACCTTCCCAAAGCCTTTACCATACCTCCAAAGAGTTAAAATACCCTTTAAATAGATTTTTGGAGGGCTAGGGTTACAAATCTTTTTAAAATGTGAAAGGGAAATTCGTCTAAATATTTTACTTCACGTTTCACCGCATATTTGACCTCCAAAACGCATGAATTGGTTGTACTTGTAGCATGATTTTTTTTTTAATAATGTCCCCAAGATTTCCTCCAAATTTGGGCCCAATCCAAGTCTTAATGAAGAAGATATGGCTCAAATGGTGAAGTGATGTCCAATCTGGATAGTTCAGTCCAACTTTGTCTTCATGGCCAATTTACTCCACCCAATGCACAATCCAGCTCCCATGTCCTAAATAAAATTTGTATCTCATTGATTCAGTAACATAGTTAAAAAAATTTAAGTCAAAATAATTTACAGATAAATATTTATGCCCAAAATACTACAGTGAATTTTCAAAGGGTAAAAATGTAATTTCCATCAAATTTTCAAATGAATGATCTTATCTAAATTATTCTATAAATTAACATATTTATCACAATTTGAGAAAATTATTTCATTTATTATCAATAAAATATTCAATAAAATTGTGTTTTATTAGTTATTTATGAATGTTATTAATTTTTTCTTATTGTTTCCACTATTTAAAATGTATTCTACTATGTTGTTGATTACTTTGTAATGTGGGTATAGTATCCCCATGTGAATTATTAGACCCTTTCTACTAGTTATAAACCTTTGGCATATGGGGTGGCGCTCTTGAGGTCATGTGGAAACCCAGCTTGTGGCACCGGTTTAGTGGTTTCCGGGTCGGGGACATTACAAAGTGGTATTAGAGGAGGTTACTTTCTCTTTCTTACTATTTAGGGGATGGAAGACCAGAGGTTAGGAAAGTTTCAAGCCTTGGTAATGAGCTCATTCTTGGGAGTAGCTAACCCATGTATGAGGGAAAACCCAAGCCACCCTAGGAGGGAATTGTTGTTCTTTTTGTGTGTTGTTATATTTGATGATATTTCACTATCGAGTGATTCACTTATTGTGTGATTTGATAGTTTTGTGATATTTTTCTCATGGATAGAAAGGGTACGAGGTTGTGTATTCATGCATAATTCTAGGTACCTACGTAGTTAAGTGACATACATCATGGTAGGCACACACACGGGATGTGTGTGCGGGATATAAAGGTTAGGGTGCATTTTTATTCCTTAAAAGTAATGAAATTGTGCCTAATGGGATGGTATGAATGGGTAAAAAGAAAAGTGAAAAGGGTGATTATAAATTAGAAAAGGGTGATTAATAAAGAAGTAAAAGTGTATTAACCCGTTGTAAGATTAAATTGGGATGTGGAAATTTTTTTTAATTGATATAAAAATAAGTCCTGTAACCATATGAATTAGATACTCGTGTTAGCCATGACCTTAGGAGAGATGTCCAAGGGTAGTGATATGGTTGTGGGTGGAATTGTTTGGGTAGTGGATCCGAATTGGTTTGGTGGAAAGTGACAAGCCTACCTATATCTTTTTACTTCTGTAAAATCATTATGGTTGCATTCTAAATATCATGTTTGGCATTGTAGAGAAATGCCAGCTTGAAGACAGGTGCTAGTTGGGTGACATAAGAACATTGCCAAGAACAATCCTCTAGTAGTGGAGTAGGATAATGTGGTGATCCATGAAAATAGGGAAGATAAGTTCCATGGTAAATTTTCTCATTTTATGAAAATTATGGAATGAGACCTAGGGTGAGCTACACCGAGTATGTTTGAGCTGACCAGGGATTTCAACTACAGCACCCTCTAACCTTTACTGAAGAGGGTGGGCCAAAATAAGTGGAGTTATAAATAGAGTCCATAAAAACTATTCTTGACCATCTAAAGGCTCCTCTCAAGAAGTGAGTTAAGTTAGTGGCCTATATCCTAATATGTCAAGCAAAGCGTTGGTGGTACATCATAGTTTGGATAGAGTAGGATGAAGTAATGATGTGGATAGACTTTTAGAAGAATTTTCTTGAGAAATTATACCCAAAAACCTTGAGGCAAGAGAAGTCTGTGGATTTTATGAGGTTAACTCAGAGGAAAATTTTTGTAATAGACTATGCTAGTATTTTCACTGATTTGAGACACTTCTTTCTAAAATTGACAGGAGATGATACATCCATGGAGAAATGCTTCCAGGATGGGTTAAGACATGAGATCAGGTCTCGGGTGAATATCTTTTGTCTAAAAATGTGTTCTGAAGTGGTGGGCCAAGACCTTATCTCATTGGGGAACCTAAAGGGAGCATCATGTAGTGAACTTGTGGTTCCAAATAGGTGGGTAAGTGGTGTGGCTTCTGATAGTAGGAAGCTCTATTTTGGAAATTTTCAGCAGGGTGGAAGTGCACATAACAGTCAGAAGAGGGGGTCAGCTTCTCAGGGTGGAGACTAGGTATTATATTATTAGTGTGGAAGGTCGGGGAACATGAATGACTAATGTCCTCACCCACTAGTTGAGTGCCGAATTCATGGCAGGATAGGCCACATGCAAAGGTTTTGTAGGAACCCCCAATAGTCAAGGAATGATGGAGGTCAGAGGCAGATACCGAGTGTAGATAGGGGGTCAGTTACCCAATATCAGGTAGGCAGTTGGAGCTCCATGGGTCGTACTGGTAGAGTCGGTGTACATGGAACTATGGGGTGGGATCATCCTTATCAATAATGTAGTGCAGTGCAGGGTACTCAGGCTGGAGCCCAAGTTAAAGGGGTTGTTTATCTTCATGTAGTTCAGACTACACCTGACGATGGTGAGGTTTGACCATCTATTGTTCAAGGTACAATTCTTGTAGCTTCCACACTTTCTAGTAGTTTATTTGATACAGGTGTTATGAATTACTTTATTTTTTCTCAGTTCGTAGTTATGTTGGGCTTAACTGTGGAGACTACATGTGGGGTAATGTCGCTTAATAATTTTCTAAGGGTATGATTTGAGGACATCAGAATGTGTAAGGGTTATACTCTAGATATTTGTGGGTATCATTTTCTATGGGATCTTTTTGTCCTAGAGATGTCACGTTTTGACCTAATCTTGGGGATGAATTGGTTGGTGTTATATCAAGATCATATCGACTGTTACCAATTTTGGGTAGTGTTCACATCCCTCAATGGAAGCACTTATTTCCTTCTTGGTGAGTAGGATACTCGAGCAGGCCACACAGGGTCGTTATGTCAATAGTTTTGAGAACTTATAGCCCTAGTAGAATGCCTTATGTTGGATGATGGGGAGAAAGAGCGGCTAGCCATCCCTCTTGTTGTGGACTAGTTTCAAGATGTGTTTCCTGAGGACTTCTCAGGGTTACCACCCGAGAGAGATGTTGAGTTTACAATTGAGTTGTTTCCAGGAATAGAGCCAGTTTCTATTCCACCATATCGAATGGCGCCTACATAGCTCCAAAAACTGTAGGTTTAACTAGATGAGTTAGAGAATAAGGGGTTTATCCATCCTAGTACATCACCTTAGGAATATCCTGTGTTGTTTACTAATAAGGTTGATGGATCATTGAGGCCATGTGTTGATTATAAGAAACGGAACCAGACGACGGTTAAGAACTGATATCCTCTTCCTAGAATTGATGACCTTTTTGATCATCTTAGAGGTGCCTCGGTGTTTTCCAAGATCTATTTGAGATCAGGGTATCATCAGTTGAGGTTGAGACCTTCTGACATACCATGAGTAGATTTCTGAAGCAGGTACGGGCTGTATGAATTTGTAGTGATGTCGTTTGGATATGTCAATGCACTGGTTGTGCTCATGGCCTTGATGAACCAGATATTCCACCCATATCTAGATTAGTTCATAGTTATCTTCATTAATGACATCTTGGTGTACTCCATAACTCATGAAGATCATGCCAAACATCTTGAAATCATCTTGATTACACTAATAGAGAGTATGATTTATACCAAGTTATAAAAATGTCAGTTTTGGATTGATGAGGTTCACTTTCTGTGACACGTCATTTTCTAATCAAGTGTGTTGGTGGATCTAGAAAAGGTACAGGTTGTGGTGTCTTGGGAGTAGCCCAAGAATATCTCTGATGTTCAGCATTTTATGGGTTTGGATGATTATTATTGAATGTTTATTAGAGATTTCTATCATTTGGAAGTACCGATCACAGGCCTTACCAAGAAGGGAGTTAAGTTTGATTGGTCATAGGCTTGTGAGAATGATTTTTAGGAGATGAATAAGTGGTTGAACACCGCACCAATTTTGATCTTACCCAAACCAGGTAATAAGTACATCTTGTTATGTGATGCATCTGATGTTGGACTTGGGGCAGTGTTGATGCAGAATGGTCGGATTATAGCTTATGGGTCTAAGTAGTTGAGACTACATGAAAGTAATTACCCTACTCATGACCTTGATCTAGCTATTGTGGTTCATTCCTTGAAGTTTCGAAGGCACTACTTGTTGCGAGAATGTTTCACAGTATTTACAAACCATAAAAGTTTCAAATACATCTTCTCTCAGTGGTATTTTAATCTTAGACAATGATGGTGGGTCGAGTACCTTCAGTATTTTGATTTTGAGTTGGTGTACACACTAGGGAAAGAGAATAGTGTCGCTGATTCTCTGAGCTAGAAGACTCAGAATTAGGTGGTTTAGGAATCCAGTTCAGAATGGAATATGATGGCCTTGTTTGCTGAGATGCATTTGGAGGTACGGTATGGGCATGGCCAGATGACCCTTGCATCTATAGCAGTTGATTCCGCACTTTTGATCCAATTTAAAGAGATTCAGCTGGTGGATCCTAAGTGTTTGGCTGTGAAGGAAAGTCTTAAAGGTGGGAAGTTACCTTTTGGTTGGACTTTCGGTGCTAATAGATTTTCTTATGTTCACGACCATTTTGTGGTGATAGAAGATATACAAGAGGAGTTTGTAATTCCCCAAACTTTTGAATAATATTTGTTTCTTGAATTTGTGTATTATTTTATTTTATACTCAAAAAAACTATATCCTTTAATTAATGAAGTGAGTATAATTAAAATAATACCACTAGGTTTTGACTGTTATATGACTGTTGGTCAATATGACCGTTGGAAACTAAATTCTTAACATTATGATTATTGTTTATATATACAAGTGATCATAGTTAATTAATACAGAAAGACGAGTCGATGGCCTCATCCAGTAGACTTGGTCTATACAAAGCCCATATGTCAGAGCTTGGGAAGGAGGTTGCATCACTAGGATTTTCTCTGGACCAAGTCCAATCCAAACTCCAACATGTGAAGCTTAAACGGAATCGCCTACCACTACTGGAAATTTGACTATTTTCGATGGGCTATTTGCGACGGGATCCCATCACAAAAACCCAGTTGCGATAAGGTCCCATCGTAAATAGATCGTTGCAGAAAACGGCGTCGTAACTAATATTTATTACGATAGACCCGTCGCAAAAAATATTACTTGTGATGGGAAGCGGGCCTGTTGTAAATAGATGTCTGATTAAATACTTTATATATACAAGAACATTTAGCGTGGGCCCATCGGAAAAAGTATTTGCAACGGGATACCAACCCGTCGCAAATAGATTATATGTTATAAATCTTTTTTGACTGGCCAGTCGCAAAAAAGTTATTGCGGCGGTAAAGAAACCCATTGCAAAAAACTTTTAAAATATATATATAATCTATTTGCGATGGGCTCCCCATCGCAAAAGGCCCCGTCACAAATACATAATAAAATAAAATAAATATTATTATTATTAAAATAATAAAAAAATAAAAAATATTAAAATTCTTAATATTTTCAAATACTTAATAAAATAATATTAATATTATTAAAATAAAAAAAATATATATTAAAATTATCAATATTCAGAAAAAATATATATATATAAAATCATAAAATATTATTATTATTATTATTAAAATAAAAAAATATTAAGAAATATAATAATAATAATAATAATATATTAATATATTAAAATATTTAAAATACTAAAAAAATTATGCAATATTCACACCAATATAAAAGAAAAAAACTGTAAATAGTTCATATTACAACAAATGTTCAATTCAAATGTTTTTAACGGAACAAAAAAATCACTGGGGGGATAGTCTTCTAGAGGAGTTGGAGGAGCTGGAGGAGATGGTGGAGGAAACTCCATCCCTAAACTACAAGGCAGATGGCGCATGTACTCCATCTGATCATGTTGATGCTGCTGCCATCAACGCATGTCCTCTTCGTGCTCCTGCTGCTGCTGATGCATCTCTTCCTGCTGCTTCTGCAAACTCTATATAAGCTTAGTTTGAGCTCACAACTGCTCCTAATACTGGGAGCCAGAAGATGGTGCTTCTTTATGAGCTCCTCTCAAGCTAGACGCCGACATCACAGAAGTACCATAATAAGTCTCAAGAGTCAAATGAGAGTTGATACCAACTACTTGGCCCTTCTTCAAAGAATACTAAGTCGCCTTCATCCATGTTGCCTCATCGAAATGGTGGGCACTAGTCTAATCATCCATCTTGGCCTGACTCTTAGCCTGTGTCTGATAGTTTTCAGCCTCATATTACTCCTTCAGTTTCAATTTGAATTTAAAATAGTGAAAATATTATATGCAGTTAATTTTCAAACTGAAAAAGAAATAATATTGGCCATAATCTGACGTTGGCGATCACCTCTAATCTCTCTAGTGTCTAGATCACTGTACATCCTCCGATAAACATCGTACTCCATAATATCGGGATGCTCGACTACCTATATGAATATAAAATAAACTGTTTATATGTAATTTTGTATAAAATATTTAAAAAAGATACTTACTAGATGCTCTCTATGCGTAATAAATGTATGGCTACCAGCTCGATGTGTCACCTCCTGTCTCCCCTGGTTCTTCCATCCCAATGAATATCTCCTCTAAAATCCACTACTTAACCAGTGTGAATATAATCCATCCCACACATGAGATGAAATTTACTCTGGTCGGTGGTCTCTACATGACTCATCAAATAATGTCGCTTCTGCTTTCTTAATGGCTATCCTTCTCAAATTGTTCAAAAACTGATGAAAAAACAATTTATATAAATTACTAATTCTCGTTAATAATGATTAATTATTACTAATTACTAATAATTAATACTGATAATTTAATTTTATTATTACAAATAAATAATGATGACAAAACAATTTAAATCTAACTTAATTACAACTAATAAACAATAATTAAAATTAATATAAATAAAGGAAATAAATACTAAATTAAATAAAACATAAATACCTTTAAACTTTATCTCTTATAATTGTAGGTGGCTTCACAACTTCTTCTTAAAAAAATCTGACTCTCAAAAATTTTCACTCTAAAATTAGAGTTTACAGAAGCAGGGGAACAAAAAATTCGGGCAGAGAGAAGAAAAAACGGAGGGGGTATATATAGGTTAGATTAGTTGCGACATAACATTTTACGATAGGCCCCATCGCAAATGCCTTCAGCTGCATTAATTAACATCAGTGGTTAAATGGTTATTTGCGA
The DNA here is from genome assembly GCA_963277665.1 of Viscum album. Classification (NCBI taxonomy): domain Eukaryota; kingdom Viridiplantae; phylum Streptophyta; class Magnoliopsida; order Santalales; family Viscaceae; genus Viscum; species Viscum album. The sequence goes on from OY728131.1 coordinate 140,885,429, forward strand.
TGGGGGCCATCGCAAAAAGTGACATGCCGACACACTTTTTGAAACGGGACAACATCCCATCGCAAATATGTTTTTATCACCGCCGATTATTTACAATGGGTCCTATCACAAATACCCTTTGGGGGTCTAACTAGTTGAGACAGAGGATCCCCCCATCGCAACTAGGTCTTACCGCCTCCTGACATTCGTGATGGGCGATGCCAACCCATCACAAATACTCTTTCACGTGGTTTGGTGCACAAAATGCGTCAATCCGTGCGTAACTTTTTTGCGACAGGGTGCCTATTCTCGTCGCAAATAATAGATTATTTGAAATGGGATGGTCATCTCATCGCAAATAATTGATTATTTGTGACGGGGTGGTCATCTCATCACAAATAATCTCTTTTATGGACTATTTGCGACGGTATTTATTTCCGTCGCAAATAACCTGTCGCAAATAACAGTTTTTTCCGTAGTGTATGAGATAAGTTCAAGCAAATAGAAATCACCACTCAGGAAATGTTGTTTGAGCCACCCCAATATTCTACCACCATAGCACATCTTACACTTAGGTCATATACAGGTGTTATAATGGGATATGTAATGAAACCTTAGTTACATTGTGTTTTCCTTTTGTATAAATAAAATTGTTATTTCTGATTATGTTAAATTTTTGAATTTCAAATATCTGGATAAATGTAGGATGAATTTATATAAGTTCTATATTATTGATGAATTTTGGAAAAAGGGTATTTTAAAATATTTTTTTATACTTTAGATAATTTAATATGTAAAATGATTTTCAAAAAATGGTCTTCTATATTATGACTAGTAAAAAATTTAGAGTCTAATAAGATCAACTTAATTTTTAGTGAATAGTAAAGTATGAATAGTAATATAACCCTTATGAATAGTAATATGAACAATGGAATAGTAACCTCACTTAATAAAGTATAAATATAATTTAGGCATATTGAATGGTGAAGTGATATAATAGCATAAGTAAATAACTGTTTCAGAAATTATTAGTTAAGTATCTGTATTTTTTTCGGGTAAAAAGTGTTTTTACTTAAAAATTAAATATATCATAATTAAAAAATTATTTTCATAAAATTGAGTTCATTTTTAAATTCATAACATCGATATTAGTTTAGGGTGAATTTATGAGATTTTTATAAAATGTTTTGTTTTCCGATGAATAGTAAAAATACAGTTTTGAGTTTCGATGTGATTAATGACATCATTAATGATGTAATAATGATATAATATTTCTGGTCAAATTTTGAATAGTAATATATGTTATGGGGTGTCCCAAGTGGCCAATACCATGGGAAAATACCATGGTCAAACCCATGGTTTTGCAAATACCACAGATGAGGTGTCCCTTGGAAATTAATTAAATATTCCCTTACTTTTGTTATAAATACCAACTCATTCCTTTATTAATTTCATTCCAAATTTATCATCAATTAATATCTAGTATTTTTACCTCCCAATGAGTCCTCCCAAGGTTCCCTCAATCCCCCCAAGGTCCCAACCTTCAAGCTTTCAAAGTTACTCTTCATGGTAAAAGAACCTTTCACCCTCCTCTTTTAAGTCATGACTTCCTTTATGTTATGTCTTATAGTTTATATTTTTTTATGTGGGGGTATGTTATTCTATATCTTTCTTGTTTTCCATTTTATTTCAAAATTATTAGATACCCTTTCTGCTCTCATCAACTAATTTTCTAGATTTTTAAGTAACGTCGTTAGGTTGCAAAAATTTTCGTAAAAGAAATCGCATTTTCTCTTTTCTTTCAAGTTTCCTTTTCATGTGGTATGTCATTAAAATAACCAAAACATGATCTTATTTATATTTTATTTTTTCCATGTACTGTAAAATTATTCATTTATGTATGGTATATCCTTTTACCCTCTCTTTTTATTGTTTTCTAAAACCATGTTATATAGTCGTTATGCTGTAGAATTTTCCTCTCAGAATTTCTCTCTCTTTCTCTCAAGAAATTATCTTATCTTATTTATGTGAATAACCATACCTATTTAGTTTCTATGGGTGTTCATAAAGACATAAAAATTATATTATTTATTCTATAATTGACATACATACTACCCTCATTCCCTTCCATGGGTTATAAATGACATAATGATCGTGTTTTTAAACACTTTTTAAAACGTCATGATTTTGATATGAAACCCATTTCTTTTTTTATATTTGTGTTATTTATGAAATTTATGATTATGATCTATGTGGATCACATGAAAATAAAGTCATATTAAGGTTTCACCCTGATAGTGCTCCAATGCATTGGGTAAAGAATTTAATCTCTAGAGATGACAAATTTCACGATATCTTGGTGAATAACCTTGGTAATTTTTATGAAACCTTGGGGATAAACCTTGGTGATATGTTCATGAATGTATAAATTAAATTTTGTAGAAACATATTCAAGTTCCAATTTATTTTCTTTTCATTATGATATGACTCTACTTCCATTGCTCATGTCATTATGTTTTTGATCAAGTTCTTATTGTTATCACAAGTAAATTGATTCCCTTTCTTTCCTTACTAGGCCTTATGCTCACCCTTTCCTTTGATGTATGTCTCTAGGTTATGAGATGCAGTAGTTTTACATAGGATGAACTTTTAAAGAGGATTTTCAAAGGTATTTAAAAGAGTGTTTTATGTTTTCATGTATTTTGTTCTTGATTTCCAAGACACTCAACTTTAAAGGTCCTTTGTTTGTAAAATTTAATGAAAAGTTATGTAATAAAAAGGTGGGATTTCATGGAGTTGATGTGTGAGCTTCACACATAAAATTGGGCATTGAATCCGGGATTGACTAATATGTACTATGATCTTCATAGGTAGTTTTTGTGGCTGGGAATGAAGAAAGAAGTTGTGAGTTTTGTGGCATGATGCCTTACCTGTCAGCAGGTGAAGGCTGAACATCAGTATCCAAGTGGGTTGTTGTAGTCATTGAATATTCCAGAGCAGAAGTGGAATGATGTAATTATGGACTTCATAGTGGGTTTTCCAAGGACATATCTAAATAATGATTCAATTTGGGTGGTGGTATATTGGTTAACCAAAGTGGATCATTTCTTGCTGATCCATGAAATATATATAATTGACCAGTTGGGAGAATTGTATGTTTGAGAAGTAGTATGGTTGCATGGTGTACTGAGAACCATAGTTTCAAATCATGATCCATGTTTCACCTCACGCTTTTGGAAGTTACTATAGAAGGTACTTATTACACAGGTGTTTTTGAGTACAGCTTACCACCCATAGACTGACAGGCAGTTAGAGCGTAAAATTCAATTATTAGAAGACATGTAGAGAGAATTTGTTTTGGATTTTAGTGGTTTGTGGGAAAATCACTTGTCACTCATTGAGTTTTCCTACAATAACAATTTTCAGTCTGCTATTCAGATGGTACCTTTCAAGGCACTCTATGGTAGACTGTGTAGATCTCCATTGTGCTAGTTAGAAGCTGGAGAGTCTAAGATGTTAGGGTTGAGTCTGGTGTAGGAGATTTTAGAGAAGGTTCAATTGATTCAGAATCATATTGAAATAGATTATAGTAGGCAAAATTAATATTTTGATCGGCGTTATAGACCTCTTGAGTTTATGGTAGGTGATGGTTCATTTCTTCGGGTGTCTCCAAGGTTGGGTCACCACTGTATCAAAAAATAGGGTAAGTTGGTGCCTAGGTATGTGGGTCCATTTAAGATTTTGGAGAGGTTCAGACCCATGGAATACCTATTATCTCTCCCACATTGGTATATTGGGATGCAAGATGTTTTCCATGTTTCACAACTCTAATATTATCACCCAGATCCATCCCGTATGATAAAATCTAAGGATGTCGAGCTTGAGGTTGATGCATTCATTGAGGAGAACCTAGTTCATATTATGGATCATAGTGAGATGGTATTTAGGGGAAAGGTGGTGCCTTTGGTTCATGTTCTATAGAAACATGTAAACGTTCAGGAGGAAACTTGGGAACGGGAATTGGATATGTGATCCCAGTGGCCCGATCTCTTTTCTTTGGGAACTCAATGATGCTCGGGAAGAGCAGCTAGGGAATGATCCATCATAAGGTGGGGAGGATATAAGATATTAAATTTCCCTTAAGGTATGTTTTTTCTTATGTTTCAATTTAAGTTCCTTATTTTGGTTAAATAAGTGTTTTCCCAAGTTCATGTGAAGTCTTAGGGGTGTTCTGGGGGTTCGGGACACGAAAGAGGAAGAAAAATGGGGTTTCTAGGCATGCTGCCTGGTTTGTGCACATTTAGTGAAAACCATGTAGAAATCCTAGGTAACCATGTGAGGGGGGATATTTTTGGATATTAGAATCCATACGTTTTTTGAACGGTTTGGAAAATCATACAGGTAAACTGTGCGGCCCGTTAACTTTGAGAAAAGTATAAAAATTCCATTACGAGATTTTATGTTCCAGCTCCGGATTTCTCCCCATTCTTCATCCTTCAACCCTAGTGATGATCCAAGCTTCCAAGATATTCCATGAAGTGTTTCTACTTCAATTCTAGGCTGTTTGGAGTGTCGTCAATTGAGTATTGAAGATCTGGGTAAGTTTAATCTCCTCTTTGCTTCTCTTTTTGGGTTAGGGTTCAAACCTTTTCTCCATGTCCTTCAGAATCTCTAAAACTTTTTCTTTTTGATGAGTTTTAGGTTGAGGCTTCAAAATTGTGTTAAATAGGGATATAAGGCCTCTATTAGAAGTGTGTTCGCCAACGGATTCAAGGTAGGTGGTCTAAAAGTTATATCCCTTGGTCATTGTGTAGATTTGTGTATGTAGGGTTTCATTCTTGTATCCCTACTTGATGTGTTTTTAATTACATTAGAAAGATATGGTGTATTAGGTTTCTAAATGATTAATTGAAACCCTATTGATCCCCATGGGATTAAAGGAGGATTAATTGACCAAATTAGGGCCACCCATGGGGTGTGTCGTCCCTCCCGAATAGGCTAATGAAAATATAAGGTGCGAAATTGACACATAATGATGTAGAGACTTAGCAAAGAGGTTAATTGGTTTATGTAATCAGTTAGAATGGATTGTGGTTAGTTTCATATAATGTGGTTAAAGTCTAAGGGATTTTTGGGTTGACATGTAATTGGGTTAAATGGTATTATTGGGAATATGATAAGGAATTATGTTTACACTTGAATATGCTTAGTGAGAAAGGCATGGGGAATGGGAATTGGGCTTAAATGGTTATGTGATATAAGTGATTAATGTGTTTATGGGTTGAGGCATAATGTTAATTATCCATTTATTGACATTTTTGTAATTATGAAAATGATATTGGTTATGCTTTGTTGTGATGTGGTTAATTTTGGTGATGATAAATAAGCATGTGCACATGGCTTGGTAGAGTGGGGTATAGACATGAGGTTCTACACCCATGTGTCGAGTTGTACTGAGGTTCTAGCTCCACACCCAAATTCATGGGTTAGGGAAGGGTATGGAGTTATATTCCCCTAACATTTGCATTCCACCCGGACTAAGGTGTCAAGGTGAGGATTATGAGATTGTTATAATGTTATGCCTAGTGAGATAGGAATTGATCTCATTCACATATTCTTGAGAATATTGAACTTTCCTAATCCATTAAACACATGAAAAAGGTAGATTAAACCATCATATGCCTAAGTAGTGAACCTGGATTCAATGGAAGTATAATTTAAAGGAACATAGTCTATAATGGCCTGTTGAACTATTTACCTTTACTTTCTATTATTTATCACTTGCATGAATTATCTATTTTTACTGGATATTTTGTAGACACTATTGGTGGTGGCCTATTGAGTTATACTCACACCCTGCTTGGGACGCTTTTAGGTACCCAAGCAGATTTAATTCTTATAGGCCAGGACAAGGGGAAGGGACCTATGCTAGGGAGTTGAGTTAGACATGGGACATGGATGGATGAGGTTCCAGAATTGGATTCTGAACCATTTTGAGGATTCATTTATTTGTATTTCTTTTGGGGGGTTTTCACTTGGTATTATAGAATGGCATGACATATTCACTATTGTATGTGGTTCTGCCCAGTTTGGGAGTTGGTTATTTATGCATGTTATTAATTATTTCTTATTGAATCCACTATTTAAATTGTGTTATGTTGTGTATTACTATGGTAATGAGGGTATAGTCTCCCCATGTAACCTATTAGACCCTTGATTCTAGTTGGAAACCTCCGGCGTACGAGGAGGTGTGCTTGAGGTCATGTGGTAGCGCAATTTTGGGCACCTGTTTAGTGGATTATGGGTCGGGGATGTTACATATTGGGCTGCATTTTGATACATCATAGGGAAGTGATCTCATATGGGTCTTGGATATTACACCCAAACAAACATAATTATGCCACCTAAGATCTTGAGTATGGAATAGTGGTGTTTTCTATGAAGTATTGGTGGAACTACCTCATTGTTTAATACTTTATGGTCTTCAAATATCATAATCAATTTAGATATATATTCTCCCAGTGGAATTTGAATTTAAATTAGTGTAATTGGATGGAGTTCTTGTGGGAATCTAACATTAAGTCTTCAATACAAAAAGGAATGGAATGTGATTTTTGATATACTATATAGGAAGTTTCATGGTGATGTTTTTTAGGAGTCTAGAGATTCATGTAGGGTGATAGAGGTGCTCATAGCCTTGCATATTGGTATGGGGAAAGCTAGTGCCATGGAATTTCTATATCATGTTATTGTGAAGTAATACTTGTGGAAGATTAAGGTGTCATATTTTAGAGATATTGAGGTGGTAATTTTGCATGATCATGTCATTTTCGGTGATGATCCAAAGGGATAGTCAAGGGATGATCAACATTAGGTGTTTTTCCAAGGGAATTTATTTGTCCCGTTAGTGATCTGTGAGGTGGTTTTTTGTAATTTCCTTAACTTTCCCTTGTGTGTGCATCTTGGTATGTTCAAGATGTATCATGCCTTTTTGAGTCAATTCTTGTGTCCAGGGATGAAGTGATCACCGGTGTATATTGTGTTGCAATATTTGGTCTACCCATGGGTGAAGCTGAAGTATTGTGTCTATAAAAGTTTACTACAAAAATTTGATGTTCCTGATTATAAGTGGGAGGAAATATTGATGAATTTTTTCACTAGTTTTCCCTGGAATCATGGATAGTGTGATGTTGTCTAGGTGAGTGTGGATTGGCTAATGAAGTTAGCTCATTTGCTGGTAATTTAGGAGTCAAGTGTTGTATATGTTTTTTAAAAGTGATATGTGGATGAGATTGTTAAGATTCATGGATTGTCATGGACCATCATCTCTGACCGGGATCCTTATTTTACCTCCTAATTTTGGGGAGGTCTTTAACTTACTTTTGGGTTTTAGTTATGCCTTTAAATTTCTTTCTATACTTAGATGGAAGGTTGGGATAAGTATATCATTCTCATGTTATAGGACATATTGTATACATGTGTTCTAGATTTTGTTGATTAGATTCATATTTTATTTCTTTCCTTTGGTTGAGTTTCCATATAATAGTAGTTATCATTCTTTTATTAGCATGGTTCCATTTTGGGAATCGTATATGACCCCTTTTAGATATTTTTTGTATTGGATATAGGTTGAAGATTTGGTCGCAATTTAACTAGATGTGGTGTAGAGCATGACCAATAAGGTATATAAAATTCATAATCAAATTAAGGATTCTCAAGAATTTCAAAATTATTTTTTAGATTAGAGAACGATACCTTTTTAATTTGTGGTGAAAAATAATGTGTTCTTGATGGTTTATCCTCATTGTGGGAAATGAAATTTTTGTAAAGGAAGTAAGAATTATACTCAGTTCATTAGGCCTTTTGAGGTGTTGGAGCATGTTGGAAATGTGACATATTTTTTGGAATATCATTTCTGATTGGATCGGATCCATGGTATTTTTTATGTGTCACATATTCATCAGTATCTTCATAATGACACCTAAATAATTGGTTATGGAGATTTTTAAATTGATGAGGACATTATTTTTTTGTAATGATTGATTAAGTTTCAAGACCTATAAGAGAAAAAATTTCATTGGTGGTTCATTACATTAATTCATGTATTATGGAGGCACTATGGCATGGAAAAAAGTATGTGGGAATGAAATCTGTCGATGCATTTTTAGTATCCCAAGTTATTTTGATCCTTTCATTTACTTTATGATTATATTCCTATTTTGTATTTAATTGATCGATATTATTTTTTATTTGTGCTTCATTATGTTCTGGTGGTGGAATCATTTCTATCTGAGAGGTATCACCTAGGGGTATTTGGATTTCATTTTTCTCAAATGTTGATTGTTCAGTTTTTATTTTTGAAGAGGATAATAATTTGAGTGTTATCTAATGTAAGGTTCTTCACCTTCTTAGACCCTTCCATATTATTTTCTAGGATTTAGAGGCATCAATGAGATGTTTGGGAGTTATTAAGAGAGAGGAAGTTGATTTTTGTCTTAAGAAATCCAAAAAATATTTTTTAGGAGGTCATACGATTTTGTAGGCAGAAGTGGTGGTGTGTGCATGGTTAATTGGATATTTTGGGGATCTAGTAAAGTATAGGGTTTTAACACTCATTTTGGTGTATGTCTTTGACAAGGTGTCTCTCTACACCATAGTGGATGATGTTTCATTGGTCATGGTTTCTATATATTTTTTTAATCCTTGTGTAAAATGGGGTTGAGATAAATACCCATTTTATATGGTGTTAAGGAATTATTCTATGATCTTGAGTGATCTTTAGCGTGGTCAGTCAGGGGGTGAGTCAGAAATGGTGAGGGTGGTTCCTTAATATCATGGTGGTCCTTCAATATGAGTCTAGTTCAAGGATAATTTGAAATTTTTGATAGCTTCTATGTCATAGTGATAATATAATTAGTTTTTAAAATGACTAAGATAACCACTGAGAAAAAAGGACATGCTAGTTTAAATTCATGGGTTTTTTGATTTAGTTTTAACCATGACCATAATATTTATTTTATAATACATCATTACATTATAGAGTTATTTTGTATTTTATATATAAATAGAAGTCAACCACTACTTTGGTTTCACTTTCCTCCATTATCTCACACCCAATCTAACTTTAAGAACCATTTTTGTGCTCTTCAGTCATCCTTTGGTGGATCTAATCCAAAGAAACTATGAGGTGATTAATTCTTTGATCTAAGGAGCATTTCTTCTCTTTTTTTATTTTTTTGATTCCTTTCCTTTCAATATCACTCTTCTCAAATACTATAACAAATGAATTAATCTGGTTTTTGTCATTTGTTTTATGGGTTTAAGGTAAGTTCATTATGGATAGGTTCTAGGGTGATTCTCATTGTGTTTGGTGGTGATTAATCCTTAGTTTCTTTATATTTTCAATGTTATGTCACTAAATCTTTAAAATTTGTAAGGGGTTAAAGATTTATCCTACTTTAATTATGTGTGGATATGGATTAATTATGTTTTCGATCCATTGGGTGGATAAATTAATTAACATAAACAATATAATGAATTAGATGAAAATAATTGAAGGGTAAAGGTTGAATGGAATGTGTTGTACATGATTTAATGTTATTACTTATAATTTGGTGTTTCTTGTTTGATTTTTTCTATTGTAATAAACCTTATTTATTATTTTTGAAATATTTGAGTTACCTTCCATAAATTATTATCCACCTAAATATGGTAATGAAATGGTATCTTGGAATTTTAGAAGAATTTTTATATGGTTTGTGCCTTCAGGATTAACTAATATCAAAGGATGAATAATAAGGGGATTTATTAGTATGATTTTCTTCTATATTTTCCATTATTTTTTGTTTTGTGTATAGATTCATTCTTAATGTGGTTGGGATGGTATGGACTAGTTTTTGTGTTTAGTTAGGATGATAAGGTATGGTATTGGTTTTAGTGATAGATGCTTGATCAATGATTTTTGGTTATCATTGTGGCATTGGTTTCTATTTAGTGGTATTATATGAGGTTGGTGTTTCTTGAATTGTAGTTTCATGGTAACATGGTTGATGTCAAAATGAAGTAACTAATGAGTAACTAAATGAAAGCGTAATTGGCTGATGTGTTAATGAGGTTCTAGAAACATCAACTAATGAAATGGGTAGATTAGGTTTAGTAAGTGGGTTGTTTAAATGAAGCATGTGAATGATGGGATAAATATTACTAGTGGTTAATGGATAGTTTGACATTAAATATGGATAAATGAATATAATGTGGTTGGTAATAGTAAATTAGAACTCAATATTTATTTGATAAAATTTTATGTTTTTTGGATATTTTTTGTAGGTTGGTATGGTTGTTTAGTGGTGTGTCCATGCTTTTTGATGTGTGATGGTTGGGATGAAGTTACTTTTTAAGGTAGTAGTGATATGTGTTTTCTATTTTGTGGTTTGACCTTTAGTCTAGTCTTTTTTTTTACTATTACATTTTTTATTTTCATGTTATTTATCATGAACCAAAACATGATTTGGGTGACCATATTAAAACCATATGAGGATATGGGTTTTTATTAACTTCCCCAACATCTAATTTGTAGATACAACATATGGATAACTACTCCCTCTTCCCAACTCTCTCCTCTATACATAGAAATTCAATGATGGCCTGAAGATATGATGCATGAGCTATAATGGCTTTCAATTAGTGTTCTAATGTTATGATGTGATGGTGATGAAGTGATGGAGGTTGGGATCCAATGCAAAGAAGGGTACATATATGGAAGGAGGAGATAATAAGGTCAATGTCCTTCATGTTTATGTTACCCTACTATGATGAGGATGCAATGTGTGAGTGTGACAAAATGATATGAAAAGAGTAATTATTTGTGGATTATTATGTTGTATGATGTGGTGGTGGTATGTGGTATATGTATTTGGATATAAGGAAGTGGATATGAGTTCATGGATATAATGAGGTATTATCAATACATGGTGTTATGGGGGTGCCACGTTGTATTTCTCTATGGTGTGGGATCAACTAGATCAATGGATAAGTGGTTGTAATGTACCTTATATATATAGTCTTCTAATATTATGTTACTACACTTGGATACATTATTAGGTCACTGTTCCATGGTGAGGTTGGGTGATAGTTTTCATAGTATATGTTTGATTTGTTCCTATTGTTTACTCGCTAGGTAATTAATATTCTTTTTCAAAAAATTTACCATAGGTTTTGGGATTGATCTTATTGGGTATATGTGTATTATCATGTCTTTATATATATATATATATATATATATATCCTTTTTTAAGATTTATAAGATGGATTCAATGATTGAGCTGGGAATTTCATGATTATAAAGTTAGTTTCTGGTGTTCATGGGTTGATTCCCTAGGAGTTTTTGTTGGAATGTTATTTGGAGAGTTTATTATTTAGTCATGACACTACATGACTTTATAGGATATTTATTCTTATCTATATTATATGAAGTTTATTAGTAGTTTTTCTTTATATTATTGGAATTTATGTGGGTAATTCCACCCATATGTATTTTTTTATATCCTCGATGCTATTTTTTTACCCATAGTTTATTATTTTCAAGTTTCATGGGTCACTCTTTTCATCACTGTTGGACCAGAAGGGGTACCTTTGGGGGAAAGTCGTGATCATCTAACATTGATGTTTGATTGTGTCCCTGCATGTATACATTTTGTTACACCATAGTGACATTATTTATTTATAATATTATTTTGAGTGACAAACCATTTTATGTAATTTATGAATCATTTGTGTGTGCACTCACAAAAATATTCATAACTAAGTGTAGCACAGGGGGTGACCTAGGTCGTTCTCTTCAGGATATTTTGCGATCAATTACTTACTACTTCTAATTCAACTAGTACCCAGCCCATGCATTTTCATGGAATGATCATTAAATTAAAAAAATTCATTGTGGTGATGATCTATGGAACATGTGTTACTCATTGTGAGAGTGGGAGGAAATTGGAAGAAGAAATAGAGTGATTGGGATGCTCGTGACGCATGGAAATGGACTGAAGGCTGGTGGTGACACATGTAGCTAAAAGAATTATATAAAACTATAGGTGTGAATTTATATATAAAAGTGTGTATAAATTAAATTAATGCATTCATAAAGTATGAAATACTAACACCCTATCTCAAGGAAGATTATCAACTTCTATAGGTGAAGATACCATACCCCATCATGTGGGGAAGTACCGACTCCAACTGTAGTATGGGGGACCCGTGCCTCATTGGGATGAAGGGAGTGTTGACCCCATACTTGAAATGGTTGATACAGAGGACTCATGGCCCAAAATAGTGTATCAACTCAATGATTAATGTTTACCCTAACATCAGAATTTCATCATGGGAGTAATTGAACCCAATGTTTTCTTCCAACGTCTTGACCAAACTCTTCTCCTTTATAGTGATAAGATCATAAAACATCACAATATTCCTTGTAAATGGTCTGTGATGACTACAAGAATAATTAAATAATGATATATATGAAAATTCAATTAGAACATACTATTTACTTGTCCAATTCGGATACCCAAGTAATAAGATACGTAAACCACAGAAGAAAACATAGTACATGATATGTGCTATACCAGACATAGAATGTATTGGGCATGTACTACTACCCATTTAATATTATGTGTACCCCTACCAATGTCGAACTGGATGGTTGGGCCTATACTCTTCCACTGCCTAGGTTGTGTGGTTCCGTGAAATAATGGCATGTGACTGTAGTTACACCATATGTGACTATAAGTAAAATCTTACCACTGAAAGGAATATATATGTGAAATGACTCAAATGGTTACACAATTTGTGATATTTATAATCCATGTAAACCTCCATTCCACAAAGACATACATAACATGTTTTTGTGGTTGCATGCCTTGTATTCTGCAATTCTAGATCCAAAACCTTTAGGTGTCTGCAATTTGAACCATCACCTTTGCTATTTTTTTCATTTTTTCCCATCACTCTACCAGCCATGCATGGATGCTACAAGAACACCTTATGTGGTCATTGCTTAAATTTCTCATCATACTTGCCACCTTTGGGTCAAGACACCATATACTCGACACCACTGCCCTATCGATTCTAATCCTCAATCATCACCCAGGGGCCTTTTGTCATAGCCTTACCTAAAATATCATAAATTGATTCCATTGAGCCTGAAATGTGATGAGGGAAAAACTAATTAACACATCCCCCATCCATAATATTCATCCCATTCTGTACAACTTGTTTAGGGAAGCCACAAATAAACTAACTAGGTGTATCCCTAGAACCCCCTGAACTGGATTTCATGTGTAGTTCCATCCATTCTAGGAATCCCATCCTGCTGAATAGGCATGTAATTATCTCTCCTCTTTTTGACCTAGAAACCATACCCATTAATATCCCTTGACCTACATGTAGATTCACCTGAAGGAAGCTCCATTTGATGAGGATTTACATCATGGACCTGTAATGCCTTGTCACTAAGGTAGGATGTGTATATATGTAAATTGTAATTAAATAATATGAATAAATTGTATGCATATATTCAATATTGAAATATTAAATACTAGATAATATAAGGGTAACATATTATTATGGATAGAAATTCCTTTTTTGAATAACAACACCTTAAATAATAATCATGATCCCCTACTTATTATTCATATGAATAGAAACACCTATTTTGAAAAATTAAATTGTGCATATTTGCATAAAGTTGAAGTTGGAGCACATAAAGTTGAAGATGATAAAATGTATGAATATATTTATAAACTATATTTATATATTTTACTAAAGTTGGTACAATTTTGAAATATTAATCGGTATTTATATATGCAGTCACTTGATGAAGATAATACAAATGTTTTTACAAAACAATTTAAATTATAATCAAATTATAATGAAAATTATAATCCCATCAAGTGAAAATTATAATGAAAATTATAATGAAAATTATAATCACATCAAGTGCCTAAATATATGAATACATATGTTTTCACAACACAATGCAAATTATAATCAAATATGACCAATGATAGAAAATCTATGAATAAATGTGATCCTATAATATATATTTTCATGCCACAAATAAAAAATAACGGAAGATAAAAATGTCCAAAAAAATTCCTTGAATACCTTACCCAAATTTCAAAGAAAAAAATTAAATAAAACCCCCATGATACTCTTATTATATTTGGGAAAAGGTACAATTCCAAAATTTTAATAATTAACTTAGAAATTTTCCATTCTTAATAGAACCCTCCATGCAGTCCCCAGAATCTTCAAGCACTAAGCATTTGTATTCATATATGTAGGCACTTGATATTAAAGCTCATACAGTTTATACAGTTAAAATTGGAGCTCATACAGTTGAAGATAATAAACTGTATGCATGTATTCATGGGATAAACACCTTACTATGGATATAAAAACCTTCATGGGATGAGGGTTGATTGTAGAGGGAAGTTGGATGTGATCAAAATAGAAGATGGTATTGGGCTAGGGTATCGTGAGAGATATTGTGGAAGGGGATGGGTGGGAGAGAATGGTGGATAATAAAAAAATATAATGTGGTAAAACATTAATTTAATACAAAAATTTACCTTTTTAATTATTGTTCAAATCCAATTAATTAAATTTCCCTTTAATTTCAAGTGGTATGTTCTAAATATAAAAAAATTGATCGAAAATAAGTACATAATAAAAAACATAATGTGATAAAAAATTAATATGAAACAACTATAATGTGATAAAATGATATGGAAATCATGTCATAAATTGAAATGCATCGGTAATATTCAAAACATGCTAAAAAACTCAGATTTTACGTGATATACAACATCATGAATCTGTATTTATTTAGATTATTATCACAACATCATGGATGAAAATTTTCATAATTTGATTCATAATTAAATGAAAAAAATATTTAATGAAAAACTAATAAAGGATAAGACGTCAAGTTGTTTAGAACTGTCATGATGCTCTTAAGATGTGTCCAGGTATTATATGGGCCTTCCTATAACATACTAAAACCATATTCAAGCTACACAGATCCTAACCTTGCAGCCAAGTCCCTTACATGACCACATCTAGCATCAAATTCATAAATTCCACCAAGGTAACCCTGGATAACTTTTACCTTTTCAAAACTCTCCACAACCACTAAAAATTTTCCAATAGGGGGTATAAATTCTTGAATTTTAATTTTTTCTAGACCTCCTTGTAACGCTCTGTGTTGCAATCCATGTGGGATTACTGCTTTCGCGGTGACTCGTGGTTGCAAGAAAATTGCATATCATTTTGTCAAAGATTAGAAAGACATTCATAAGATTCCTTATCAACAAAAGCTTCTTTCACATGGTTTTATTTTTCTAGAATAATTCTTAGAAGCCTTATTCAAGTTGCTTCCTACATCACAAAGTAAGCCTTCGGGTGAATTTTTCTAGAAAAAAAATCAGTGTCAAATATTACAGTGTGATAGAATAAAGTTAAAAAACAATGTAGGTATCCTCATAATTCACTCACCCCTGAATCCTTTGAGGGATCTCCTTTTTTATCATTATTGATCCTTTTTATGGTGAAACTCTTCCAGAACCCTTGGACTGATCTGCATTAGAAATAGCAGTTGCATCTAATGATAAATAGTGAAATATTTCATAAATATATGATTTTTTGTGCATAATTGTAAAAATAAAATCATAGAGAAGAGAACATTTTAATTATACAAAATTGTAATATGAATGTTTACCTGGAACAGTTGATAGATTGGCTGTCCAAATTAGATTATCAATGAAAATCCTAAGATACACTAATGAAGATGTTGAATCTTTTATGAAATGGGAAATAAAACACCAAGGATAACCAATTAGATGATTAATGGGACAATGTCAATGAAGTGAGATAGAGAAGTGGTATAGGTTAAAGAGATTGGTGAGGGTAAAGAAGGGGAAAACATTAAGGATAATGAAACCTCATTGGACATAATTTTTTAAGTAGAACAGTCCAAATCGTTAATAGTTTGAGGTGCATCATAATTGTAAAAATCAAGTAACATATCAATGTGGTAAAAAAAATAAAAACAACATTAGTATAAAAAACATAATGTGCTTAGACATATTATTTTAGTCTTCTTAAACTGTAAGAGAATGTACTAAATAAATTGTATAGATTAGTACAATACATACTTGTTCTTTACATTTCATATTATGTAATGATACAAAGAAGGAAAATTGAAACAACATATTCAAACTACATATTTTAGTTATTAAACCAATACAAAAAACATTTAAAAAAATGTTATTTGTACAAAATTTAGTAGTTTTAGATACCATAGAAGTATTGAAAAGAAAACATAACAAATTCTAATGATGTCATGGGGGTTTTTATCAAATTGTGTCCAACTCATGGTACTCATACTCATGGATTTTGGAACAAACCATGATGCTCATATTCTTGATCAAAATTTCAAAGACTTTGAATTTTATGTATCCATATAATCATGGAAATGACTCATATGTATTGGTATTTGATCCCTCATGGATATGTAAATTACTCTTACATATCACTATAGGTTGTGGTTTTTACTCATAAATATCCATAAACATGTCCAAATATTCATTATATATCCAAAATGACTATTACATTACAAAAAATGACACATACTTATTCATGTAAGAGTCTTTACTTTGAAACTATTACTCGATAATTGCTACATTTACTTTCACATATAATGGGTTTAATTTTGGGGTTTCTTTAATTTATCCCTAACTCTAGAAACATGACTACAAATTGAGTGATCAAAAAATATTATACTATATATTTTTTGAAGAAACAACTTAGAATTCTGAATGTATGAAATGGGATATGAAAATGTTAAAAAATGTGTTAATAAAATTGTAGTTTTGAAAACTGAATTGGTAATGTCTATAAAAGAAATTAAATGTGAAATTGAATCTACAATTTTAGTTTTGAAAAATAGTGAAGAACTTCAAGAAGTGACTTGAAAACAATTAAGTGGTGTATAGGATGTCCTCACCTAAACATCAGTTCTGAACATATGCAACAACCTGTATAGGTTGATAGGTATAGAAGGTCCTCACCTAAAAGTAATAAAAATCGCCTGTTTATAACCATAATCATGTGTGTGGTTTCAGTGGTATGATTTGAATGAAAGAAAATATGAAACATTATATGTATTAAAAATATACTTACTAAAGGTCATATGATGATGTATATGGTATAAGATCTAAATGGATGAAGAATTTGTGATAGGGTTTGGCGATGTGGTCGCTGCTATGCACAATGAAAATTGATTCAAGAAGTTTTTGCAGAAATCAATGGTGATCATGTGTACACTTGATGAGAAGCCAACTACTATAAATTAAGATTTTATCATCTTACTAGTAAATTTTAAGAAGCCTATACTGATGGTAAAAATCAATTACAGCCTATATCATTAGTTTTTCTATCTTCTTTACTTCTGCCTCACTAAATGAAAATCCTTGCCTCAACCCCATGAGGATTCCCTTAACCCTGGATAATAGATTATCCAAATTGATATTAACCTTTACATGTTTTAGTACATCTATATAATTGTCCTTTTGGATTAATGCGTAGATAATTTTCCTTTTATTTGTCTTTGAAGCATTACTTCTTGGTTCTTTCTCCCATTCTCCTTCATTGCTCATCTAGACTTCATTGATTGCATCCAACTATGAACCCCCTATACAAATATATCAAAATCCAGAGACGATAGACTTAAAAAATTGAATTAAGATTTATCTAATTATTCCACATTAATAATTTACCATTAAATTTGATAGATCCTGAGAATTGGGAAGTGGTAATTTCATTGTTTTATCCTCCAATCTGTGTAACTACTGATTACTCTACTTTTATCCTAAAAGCAATGAAAGCATCTGTTTGTTTATTTAAATCTTCGGATTCCTTCATCACTTCCTACACTTTATAATCATAAATTTAAATCTTCATATTCCTTCATCACTTCCTCCACTTTATAATCATAAAACATAACTTTGTTAAACTCATTGTAAAGATTCATAAAGAAAGTAATCTCTTGCTTTCCTGATTCATCTAAAGGTAGAAGTAAAACTGTCTCATAGTAACTTTATTTTACTTTTGCATTCCAAGAATTCCCTGATTTGACTCAAAATGTAACAATTTTCATGATCACCCATGTATGAACACAAGTTGGAAATGACAACATACCGTGGTGAGTTGAAGATTGAGAAAAATACCTTTCGAGAGTAAAAACCATTTGTGGAGAACAACGTGAAGGGAAATCTTAGACATAAATGGCACCACTCATTGATTCCCTTTTCTAGTCAACCGCATTAATTTTCCACATTTGGGACTTGGAATAGAAGTTTCAAATAGGGAAAATGATGTGAAACATGTATATACAAAAAAAATAGAAATCTTCATTAACTCCAGTAACTCCATACATACTCATGAAAGAAAGAAATAGAATAGTAATCATTTGTGTACCTATATGGAATAAAATATGGATCTATTTGAAAAAAATATGAACAAGTTAGAAAAAAATATGAACCTTTTAAAAAAATATGAACCTCTAAAAAAACTCACCATTCCAACATCACTGAAACACAATAACAACACGAAGGGAAATCTTAGACATACATGGTGCCTCTCATCAATTACCTTTTCCAGCCATCCAAAATAATGTTCTACATTTAGGGCTTGTAAAGGAAGTGTAAGAGAGGGTAAATGATGTGAAACACGTACCTATAGAAAAAAAAGAATTCTTCATTGAATCCAGTAACTCTATACATACTCATCAAAGCAGGAAATAGGACAGTTTTCATGAATAGAATCTGTGTACCTGTATTGAATAGAATATGAACATGTTTGAAAAAAATATGAACAAATTAGAAAAAAATGGACCTATTAAAAAAATATGAACCTCTAAAAATAACCAAACTCACCATTCCAACAGCACTAAAACACCATAACAACATGAAGGTAAATCTTAGACTTACATGGCACCTCTCACTGATTCCCTTTTCTATCCATCCATATTAATGTTCTGCATTCAGGGATTAGAAAGGAAGTATCAAAGAGGTAAAATTATGTGAACCACGTACCTACAAGAAAGAATAAATCTTCATTGACTCTAGTAACTCCATACATACTCATCAAAGTATGAAATATGACAGTAATCATGAACAAAATCCATGTACCTGTATGGAACAAAATATAGACCTATTTGAAAAAAAAATTATGAACAAATTAGAAAAAAAATATGAATCTGTTAAAAAAATATGAACCTCTAAAAAACCAAACTCACCAAAATTGATTCATTTTTGAAACACCAAACATGTAATCTAAACCAAATAAATCCCATATAAATCATGAAAAACATAACAATAATTGATAAAATAGTTGTTGTTTATGAAATAACCAGTCCTATAAAATATTATATTTCAGGTGATAGCCTATGATGTGATATTTTCATAGGAACCCAGTAAGAATAATGTTCTCATCTCCATACAAAAATAATTTTTAGAAATAGCTTTGTGTAAAAAAAATTTGAGAACTATGAGTTGAGTATTAATAAATTCAGACCTAGGTATAAATATTATGATATCAAATGATGAGAGTCGGATCCCTAAATTCAGTTTCATATGAATTTATAGACATTCAATTGAGCATAACAAATACGGGAAAAGTAATCAAGTAATGAAATCCTAAATCAAATGGTAGAAGACCTTGGTAGAAATCAAAGGGATTCACTGAGAGAAAATAATGAAGTTTTTACCAAACATGGAGAAGAGGGATACATTGGTACAGAGTTAAATCGAGTTGATCTCATAAAGTTGAATGAAATCAAATACAAAGTTCGTGGCTAAGATTGAAGAGAGCCCAATGTTTTTTGTGAGATATGACTGTCGTTGTAGTTTTTAGTATCCAACAAACCTGTGTAAGGAAGAAAATTGTTTAAAACCCTAATTCGATGATGGTGGAGGATATGGAGGTGATGGGAGATGGTGATAGGGAGATAGAAATAGGGATATGGTGAGATGGGGATTGAGTCAAGGGAGTGAGGGCAGATGGGCTAGAGACGATGGGTGTAGAGTTTACAGGAAGTGGACATGGGAACTCTGAGAAAATGGGAGTCTAATAGGAATTGAAGGTTGGTATTGGATTGGTATATTTGGAAGAGTGGAGTAATGGTATCTTAGTAGAGGGGGAGAAGAGGTTGAGGCGGAGGCTATGGCAGATGAGGAGTTGAGGCGAAGGCCGAGGCGGATGAGGAGTCGAGGTGGAAGCTGATACAGAGGAGGAAAATGATGCGGAAGAGGAAGCTGATGTGGGGGAGACGAGATATCACAAAGCCTGAGAAATGAGGAGGGAGGGAAATTTTTGGGAGAGTCGCTTTTTATAGAGGGCTTGACACATTTTTGAATTAGGTTGGGAATTAATGAGGGAGAGACACATAGTGGGGAGGGGACATGCTATAGTATATATAATGGATTTTTTTATTTATGAAATAAATCTAAATTAAATGGATATTTAATAATTGATAATAAAATACTAAAATTAAACATGTAGATGAAATTTAAACACAATGAATGTAAACATAATGAATCTAGAAAGAAAAGAGGCATTCCCGAGAGAATTACCCAGATTGAACCTTCATTGTCTTATTATTAGTTTTCAATTTACTTAATGAACACACTCTATCGTATGTGTGAACATAATCCTCTACATATGGTTGTGAATATATATTTATCTCAATGATCACTGATAGAACACACATCTACCTCCTTGATCAAGGGATAATATTGCAGAAGCGAAAGTTAAACCTCGGGTAGAAAGTGGGTACATAAAGGCACATTTCCCAATAATATCCCTCATGGTATAACTCTAAGAAAATAAGAAACATTACGCATGGATGTTTAAAGACTTGGTTTAATCACTAGATTACTCCCCTAGGAACTTTCTCGGTTTATCTACTCGTGATCATGAGCATAATATTTCACAGTGATTAAGAAAAGAACAAAGTGTAAAACACAAAAGATATAAAGAATGAGATAATGAGAGGAAGAATAATACAAACATATACTAAAAATTAATAATATTATTAAAACTAAAATAAAACTAAAAAACTACATAAAATGGAAAAAAAGGCTACCCCCAGGTTTCTAACCCTTTGTAATGAGGATGGAGTAAATTTTTATAGGGAGAGGGTGGTGAAAAATTGGCTCCAAAAATATTCGACAAAAGATTCTTCATGGTATCCCCAATAAATAGAAGAATTTGATAAATTTTCCTTCTTTAAAGTTGTTAAAATAATATTCTCCTTCTACCCAAAACATTTTATTTTAATTGTAAATTTGTGGAGAGAGAGATATATCCCATTTTATCTAAGAATTTATTCTGGAAAGGTGATAGTTCGTATTCCAATTCATCTTAATTCTCAGGCATTTATAGCCTTGAAAATGGACGAATCATGCGTGGAAACCTTAATTAAAGTTATTAACCCAAATTTGATATTTTTCATGTTGTAATTAATCACATTTAGACCATACCTTAATGAGATATTTTCCAAACAAAAAAACTATCTAAATATGTGCACAGATTTAGAGGTTGGAATTGTGAGCTAGTTTTAGGCCCTCAAATGATCGATGGAGCTTTGAGCCCTGAAGAATAAAATGAATCCAAAAATTTATAGAAACATAAAGAATAATAATTTCTGAATTTGGATCATTATATAAAAATTTATGGCCTAAATACATAAATAAATTAAAACTGTTAAAATCCAAAATAGTTCATTTTTGCAATTAAGCTCAAAATACTTCAAAAACCATAAAATGTGACAATTTCCCTAAAAATAAAACAATGGTGGGATTAAAAAATTAAAAATTGAAATTAAATTAATTGAAATTATTTTCCTTGATAATTCCCTCACACTTAAACATTACACTCCTGAGCAATCATCTTATACTAAGGTCAAAACAAACTTCCCAAAGTAAAAATGAAAACACAGCTCAATTATCATATCAAAGGAAAATACCATGCCTCATACATGGATAAAAATTTATTAAATCCTAAAAAATAATTAGAATCCATTAAATATCATGTTAATACTCACATAAATTTCATACCTACCTCCCCATAAAAATATTTATCTCTTCACTCAAGGATTTTTTTATTTAGAGCTTTTCTCATTCTCAAGAACAAGTGTGATTTCCATAGGCTTGATATCCTTATAACATATCCACTTCATATAGTCAAAAATGTGTCAATAATAAATAATTTTTCATGGTTTTTTCTAAGGATGAAGGTTTACAGGTTTAAAATATAAAAACATATGAGGAAGAATGAGGAGGGTTAAGCTCTGAAGTGAAGTAAATACATGAAAATAGTTTTGCTATATAATGGTGTGCTCCTAAATTAGCTCAAAAAAGAATCACCTACAAAAACCACTTTATTTAGAAAGTTATAACTTTTAATTTCAACATAAATTATGAATTTATTCTTTATTTTCTTCAATATTTAGTATTGTTTTAGCTTGAATTCAGATCTAGATTTCTCTTCAGAATCATATTTTTTAGGAAAAGAGTGGAAGATTTTGATCTTCAAAAATTAGTGAACACCCATACCATATTTGTAATGATATTTTGGGCCACCCATATATCTTTCCATAATGAAATTTATTTCACCCAAAAATCAATAAATATGTCAACACTTTCAATTCAACTCAAACAGATTATTCTGGAAAGAAAAACACAACTCATCTTCTCCCTCCCCCTCCCTTGAGTTCAAAAATAATCATGAATTTAACTTCTAGAGAAGGTTTTAAAGGGATAAATTTCTTATAATGTGGATGAATAACAAGTTATTTCAAGGATAATATGGTATTATTAAAGTTTATATGAAAAGGTAGTCCAAAATTAATGTTCAATGTAAAAAGGGGTTTCGAAGTGGTGCCTCAATCATACTTAACACATTCCATGTACTCTAACAGCTTTGAAAAAGAGAAAAATAACAAGTCATGGATCACACAATATGTATGAATACTCTCAAGAAAAATATAAATTTAAAGAGGATGTTAAAAATGTTTATAAATATCTCAGGTTGAGTAAGATTTTCAATTTGGGAAGTACTAGTGCACATGAGTTTCAAAATCAATCAAACATTATCAAATAAAAAGATCAAAAATCAAGTAATTAAATCCATTTATAAATAATTTAAATAATCCAAAATTAAAATAAATAAATTTTACAAAAACACCAATATGGGTTTAATTTTTAAAAGAATTCAATTTAGCTCAAGACACCTAAAAACACACCAAAAAATAAAAAAGGAAAACATAAAAAAAATGTGAAAAATAAAATTAAATTGCACACAAAATTAAAAAAAACAAGTTGAAATACCACCCCCAAACTTGTTCCATTTACTAACCTATATTTATCTCAAATAATATCAAGAACGTTTTGTATATATAATTTTAATTGGGAAGCAGATAAAATAAATAAATGGAAAGACATGGCCTGATTTATTTTTTAGTGGAAGCCTTGAGTTAAGCTCCTAGCTACTACCACTTTAAAAATACAAGAAAGAAATGGTAATACATAGAAAAAATAAATAAAAAAATAAAGAAAAAAGGGAAATAAAAGGGATAATTCTTGGTTTATACCCCCAAGAATGTGTTAGGTTTTTACTACCCTTAGTCAGGTAGTTTTAGTGGACTATCCCAAATCAGAAGGTGGGTGTGGTTTTTTGAGATGAACCATCACATGTGAATTTTCCTAGTGTCCATGAGTGAAAAAATAATAGATAACCCCAAATAAGATAATAAAGTTCACAACCCTATAGAAATAATAAAGAAAAAATTTGATGCCTAGAGTGGGAGGGAAAATAAGAAAGGGGTTCTCCTAGTTTACTTTCATAGTATCCTCCTCCATATGGTATGAAAATTGTTGTTGAAAAGGTAGTCGCACCACCACCAACTTCTCTGACTCTACTTATTCAATCACCACCACTTTGGTGGTATTTTAATTTACATATAAGGCCTATTCCATCTATGTTATATCATAAATTTCATAAAAAGAGAAGTTGGAAAATAATTTAGTTTAAATAAGATTAAAACATGAAGAATCAATAAAGAAATCCTCCCTTTCAAGTAATTCAGCTTGGAAATTGATCTCTTCTGGACAGACCATTAGTAAATCTATATTAACAGGTGCATATTCATCGTCATATTTTAAATCAATATATAGGTGAATAAGTATTAATTTTTCATTATCAAGGATGGAAGGATCATTTTTCATGTTATCTTCAACAAATCCATTCCAGTATTTTTCCAAACAAAATGTTGATCTTCTGTAAGTATATCATCTTGAATGTGTACTTCCAGGACCTCCTCTAGAAATGGTTGATTATAGTATGATGTAATTAATCCCTTTAGTAACTCCTTATCACCCACCTTAGGTTATTTAACCTAGAAATTATTTTTTAAATCTCTTCCACTAATTGTTTTAGTTCACGTTTCAGCTCAAGTTCTGGTTTCTCTTGACATGAATGTATATATTTAGATATCAACTCTATTTGGATCTCCATATTTTTAATTTTATCACTAATACTTTTCAAATGAACATAAATATCATTGTAAACTTTTTCTTACACCTGATATTGTTCAGTCCATGCATAATAATTTGAATTAAAATTCATCATCAACAAATATTTTTTTTTAGTTTTTGAAATTTATGATTTTTTTGTGTTTTTTTAAATGAAAGGAAAATTATTTAAGAAATGTGAATAAAAATATTGAATTAATATCACTTTGATCCCTATAAATGATGAAAATTTAATGATTCATTATTGTGTGTGCTCTCAAAAATATTTATAACTAAGTGTAGCATAAGAGCTGACCTAGGTCTTTATCTTGATGATATTTTGTGGTTAATCACTCACTACTTATAATTAAATTTTTTTTATTTATGGAATAAAACTAAATTAAATGTATATTTGAGAAATTATAATTAAATACTAAAATTAAACATGTGGATGCAATGAAAACACAAAGAATGCAAACAAAATGAAGTTAGAAATAATAGAGACATTCCCAATAGAATCACCCATATTGAACCTTCATTGTCTTGTTATTAGTTTCAAATTTACTTAATGAACACACTCCATAATATGTGTAAACATCATCCTCTTCATATGGTTTTGAATATACAATTCTCTCAATGATCATTGAGAGACCGCACATTCACCTCCTCGATCGAGGGAGAATATAACAGAAGTGAAAGTTAAACCATGAGTGGAAAGTGGAGACAAAAATTCATCTTTCCCACTAAGATCCTCCTTGGTATAACTATAAGAAAATAAGAAACATTAATCATGAATGTTAAAAGACATATTTTTATCAATGGATTACTCTCCTAGGAACTTCCTCAGGTTATCTACTCATGATCATGAGAATAAGAGTTCATAGTGATGAAGAAAAGAACGAAGTGGAAAACACAAATGATAAAAAGAATGATAGAATGAGAGGAATAAGAAGACTAACATATACTAAAAATTAATAATACTATTAAAACATAAATGAAACTAAAAAACTATATAAAATTTCAAAAAAAATCCTTCCCCATGTTTCCAACCCTTTGGAATGAGGATGGAGTACATTTGTATAGGGAGAGGGTGGTGAAAAATTGGCTCCAAAAAACTTCTCTGAAAGATTACACATGGTATCCCTAATAAATGGAATAATTTTATAATTTTTTCTTATTGAAAGTTTTTTTATATATCTTATACATCTACCCAAAAAATTTGAGCTTAATTGGACACATTTGGATAGAGATATATCCCATTTAATCTGAGAAATTATTTTATAAGGTGACTATTTGTATTCCAATTCAGCTGAATTCCCATGCATTTATTACTTTGTAAAATAAAATAATAATGTATGGAAACATTCATTAAAGTTTTCCCCCATATTTTATATTTCTTCATGTTGAAATTCATCTCATTTTAACCAGCTCTTTATGAGATATGGTCCCAATATCAAAACTCTCTAAATATGTGCACAGTTTTTTAGGCTAGAATTGTGAGCTAGTTTTGGGGCCTTCAAATGATGGATTGAGATTTGTCCCCTGAAGAATAAAATAAATCCCAAAATGTATAAAAATATATTTAATAAGAATGTTTTAATTTAGATTAGTAGAGAAAAATATATATCCTAATATAGAAATAAATTAAAACTATTAAAATCAAAAATAGGTTATTTTTTAAATTAATCTCAAAATACTTAAAATTATAAAATGTGACAATTTACCTTAAAATAAAACATTGGTGGGATTAAAACATTAAAATTAAAAGTAAAATAATTGAAAATATTTTCTCTATCAGTAATCTTATGTAGTAAATATATGGATGGATCTATTATTGGATACTATTTTTAGGATTATACTAGATGGTATAGTAACCCCACATTGTATTATAAGACCCCCATTGTTAGTCTGAAGCCTTTAGAATATAGAGAGGTGAGCCTAAGGTCAATTAAATCCACTGATATAGTCACTTTTTAGTTGATACAAACCAGGATACTTCAGAATAGTTTCACTATAATATAATATCTATTTCTCATGATATCTTATAAATAAGGTTTCATATTTTATGGCATCATCCTTTAATACTATATTTATCTGTTATTGACGACATTGGATAGAATTTCCTTTATATATCATGGCCATGGATTTAGGCAGGGAACTACCATCCTAGTTAATACACTAAATATATCTCTTTCATATATTTAGTAGTGACAAATCCTATCTTTTCCATTCAATCAATTTCATACCGCCAATGATGAACCCAGCACAAGTTATCACACCACAAACATAAATTATTATAGATTTCATTATGAATAAATGTAAATGATTCAATGTTATAAATTAAAATATATATCAATTCAATTTATCAATACACACTATCATAGATTAGAACATCCAATGACACCTAAAACATTTTGTGTTCCTATATTCAGGTCAATCCTCATTATCTCCTCTTCTAGATATCAGTAAGTAAAAACTTTTTGAGAATAATTCTTGATGATTATGATCCCCTAGAACCTAATAAACATTAATGGTTTCCTATTAGTATGATATATCTAGTGCATAGAATATATGTTTAATATTACTATCATAATATCTTTAGTTCCTCGCAATATATGGGAACTAAAATAAACTTTTGATATGGTAAATAATCAAAGGACATTGTCATGTTAATAGTGTATATAGAAGTAATAACACTATTATGGAAAGAATAAATCATGAATAACTCTCTATATAGATGATATAGTAATCAAAATTTACTACTCAAGTTGGGTCTAGAACACCCACTTTCATATCACTCCCATTTAGACTAAATCCAACTTCCTAACCATCAATATGTTATCTTTCACATGATAAATCAAGATTCTACTGAATTATATATTTAATCATTGGGTATTCTGTGTTTTCTTCCATGGATACTCTACTAATTTCAAGTACACCTCCTTGACTAAAATTTATAAGGAGGTGATATATTCTAAGTGTGCACCTTTTGACCACTATCATAACCTTGAAATTTTAATGACCCAGACTCTTCAATGTGATATTTTCCTTCTTAATATGTATTTCTATCATATTTAGGTATATAATATAGAATAAAACACATTCACCACGTAATAAAAAATAGAAAAACATTATTTCATCAATATAGTTATATATGGAGAATAAATATACCCCATAAAATAAAAAATATTGCATTAGGATAATAAAAAAAACATAAGTAAAATTTGAAAAACCATAAGGTTGCTATCACTTAAAAATATCACGCTAATGAATAATGATATAAAAATAAAACAAAACATTAAAAATATAGTTGAAATTTTAAAAATGATATAGATAACATTAATAGAAAACTATTTGAATGAAGAATGAAGGAAATAATAGGTATTTATAGGAATTATAAAATCCAATATGATGATTGGAATAGTAATCCTTACCACTAGAATAGTAATGATAGGTGTTAATGGTGTCATTACCTCCAAAGGACTACCAATGTTTAGAATTTATATTTTTCATGAAACAAACACTAACTAATAAAACATAGAATAGTGGAAAAACTAGGTAGATCACACAAGGAACAAGGTATCTTAGCATATGACCTCTAAATCAGGTGTGAGGCCTTCACAACTCTATCACTAAATTGGGAAGTTAATTAAATAAAATTAACTAAACTAATGAGTGAATTGAACTTAAAAAATATGGAAATGAATAATAGGGAAATTAAATTCAAATATTAGTTTTCATTATTCAAGGGAACTCAACTATACTTGTGAAAGTAATCAAACCATTACTCACGATACTTCTTGAGGTGTCTATTACTACCTATTAGCACAAACTAAAACTACTTAATCCCACTAATACCTTTTTTTGAGATAATCTATAACCAACCTAGTTTAATTAAAATCAATCTCAGAAATGAAAGGTTTATTTAAGTCATCTATCACTCCCTACTCCCATCTATCCCATTGGGTTCCATCCATTGATTTTAATCACTCTTATTAAAAAAACTAGTGAATATGATTTGAATAAATCTCAAAGTGATACTAATCAATATTACAATCTCACAATATTATAATAATCATAAACATTACACACCCATCCACTTCATCAACTCTACCCTCCCCTACAACACTTATCAACTCATGATTAACTGTTTATCAACCACGAGTAAAATATGAATCATAGAAAAGAGAATATATCAGTTATATTAAATAAATGTGTTGAGTAATGATGGAATACTTACTTTAATTGTAATAATAAAATATCATATGAATTATAGTGATTACACAATGAAAAACAAAAGAAAAAAAATTCCTAAAGTGCATAGTTCCTCAGGTGGTGGATGTAGAACCTCCTCCTTCAACTCTCACTTTTAGAGTTGTAACACCAACTTCCTCTAAATTTCTGATGAACCTCCCTTAGGATAAAATTAAAATTCACATGCACTAAGACCTCGTTTATTTATAGGTAAAGTTTTATCCCAGATATCTCCAAACATATCCCTACTATAGAGTTTGGTAAATTTATCATTTCCCTTTATCAATTCTAAAAAAATCATTGATAAAGGGGGAACCTTTATCAATGCTAGAGAAAAATGCTGATAAAAGTTCCCATTTCTCAGTGATTTGTTATTGCTGATAAAGGTCACTTTATTGGCAATTTTTATCACGAGCAAAGGGTTACCTTTATTAGTTCTAAAATAGTGCTGATAAAAGATATATTTCATTAAAAATATATATATCATTAAAATCATACATTAATATCTAAATATATTTATATTGATATATATATAATATATTTTATTAAATATGTTTTATATGATACTAAATATGTATTTGCTCTTAATATATAATATAGTGAAAATCGTTTATAAAATAATTAAAAATTAACTTTAATTAATAATTTTCTAATTATTATTGAGAGATGTTATTTAATATCAATTTTATAATATAAAAATTAAATAAATTTATGAATGGTCTAAAATAAGTTGAAAACAAGACTTAAACTTCAAACAACCATAACTTTTGATCTAGGTTTCTGTTTGGGCTCTACTAAATATCAAGTCGAAGATTGTGAAAATATATACGAAGTAGTTATATAGAGGAACCTTTTTCAGTGTTTTTTAGGTTAAAAAGAGCCTAAATGGCCTCCAAAATTGAGTTTTTTTCGAGGTATCCTAATTTTTGAACATTCGATGGAATTTTATCCGCATTTAAGGGGTATTTTTTTATTTTTTTCGATGGATATTAAATTCATTAATAGGTATTACTTTCATGTGGATATTATGGTGTTCAAAGTTTATCATTTTTCATACTAGTGTCATTTATAATTAAATATATACATATTTATATATATTTACATATAATAAATCAATAGTAAAAATAAATATTTAAACATATTTTACATAAAAAAATATTTTTAAATATATAAATCATATGGAAATAAATATTTATTATTAATTCTATTTAAAATAAAAAAAATTCCATTTTATTTATCTTATAAAAATAAATTAATATATATATATACACACATGCCTATACAAGTAATGTTTATATATATGTATGTCAATAAAAAATATGTGTGTGTGCGTGAATAAAAAAAATATATTGATGTGTATATTCAAATATATTTAAATAAATACATATATGTAAATATTTATGTGTGTATTTAAGAAATATAAATGTGTATGTGTGTGTCAATATTGTGTAAATACATTATATATAAATGCACTTTTATAAATATTTCATTGTCGTTAAATATAGTTATTAATGTGTTTAAAATAAATATTTATAAATAAATTATAAAAAATTAGTATCTAAATATATGATTATATTTAAATATGTATAAATTTATATGTAAATATATATACATATATATAAATGTAAATATGTATAAAATTTATATCTAAATATACAATATATATATACATATTTTAAAAATATATTTAAAAAAATTATATAAATTTATATAATTATATGAATAAATATATGCATAAAAATGAATTATATATATGTGTGTGTATAAATTTATATATTGTAAAGTATTAAACAAATCTTGATGGTGTAGTGGTAAAGGCGTTAGGCGGGCAAGGTATAGGTAAGGGGTTCAAATATAGGTGTGAGAAATGCTTAATAGGGTGTAAAAAGCACAAATAAAGGGGTAGAAAGCACTGATAATGGGTGGTGGGCTCAAGAAATCTATGGGGTGGGCATGCGAGGCACACAACACTGATAAAGTAGGGTTAGAACACTGATAAAATGGGTGGGATAAACGAAAAAAATTAAAAAATAAAATAAAATTTTATTAGTGCTTTTGTTATTGTTGATAAAGGTCACAGGATTTTAAAGGAACTTAGCTTGTCAATGTTTTTTAGTACTACCAATGGTTATTTTGAGCATTGATAGAAGCATTTTTGTAGTATTGTATCTTGTATCTTACATCTCTTATATATCATATATAATCTTTAGCAATTTGAATAAGCCCCAACTCCTCCTTTGTCCACATATATATCTTCATATATCTTCTTTCAAATACCACTCTAAATTATCCAAGAGAGAGGGAGTAAGGATGAATATATATATATATATATATCATTAAATATATTCAACATCTACATCTTGCAACGTGGCTAGTGGATTGCGGTGCAAATATCACCTTCACAAAAACTTCCCCTTGCATGCATGGTTGAACCTCCATGAATGTAGCTCAAACCTCACTCATTCACTTGAAACAGAGGGTAGCATGGAGAAGTAATCGTAGAATAAAATTTCCTTGGTACAACACCCTAGCCTCTACAGGTCCACGACATGAACTACGTCAAAAACTACATTTATGGGCATTTTAAACCACCGCTAAATCATTTCGTGGAGATTTTCCAAAACCATCACTAAATGCAGTGTCAGGAAATATTTCACAGTAGTTTTTAGAACAGCTATAGATCATTTAGCAGTAGTTTTAAATTTTTTTATTTTTTATTTTTTATTTATGTATTTAAAAAATTAAAAAACTTATTAATTTATTAATTATTTATTTATCCTACCATGCATGCACATGTCATGCATGAAATGCAGAAATTCAGCAAATATATGTGTTTGATGTGATTTGAGAATCTTACCTCTTGGTTATTCTTTAAAAACATTACTACTCCAGTAAGTACTTCATATAGTGAGTAAACAGAATTTAACATTCTTATATACATACAAATAAATACATATAAATATATAAAAATAAACAATAATATTAATGAATAAAAATAATAATAAAAAACAATTTGCAAATAATACATAACAAATAAATATGAAATAAATAATTAATAATTAATAAATAATAAATAACAAAAAAATAATTGATAAATAATTAATAACAAATAATAATTAAGTAATAAATAAATATTGAATAAATTATAAATAAATAAATAATAAATTAACAATAAATAAATCTATATATGATAAATAGTTAATTAATTAATAATTAGTAATTAATAATTAACAATTAAAAATTAATGAATATATTATAAATATGTAATAAATAAATAATAATAAATTCGTTAATAATAATTTAATATTAAATTAAAATAAATGAATTATAAATATATAAAAATTAATAAATAAATAAATAAATAATAACTAAATAAAAATAATAATAAATTAATAATAAATAATACATAATGATATAAAATAAATATTAATTTGATAATAATTAAATAATAAATATATAATAAATAAATAATACATAATTAATATATAAATAATTAATTAATAATTAATTAATAATAAGTAATATTTTAATAACAAATTAATAATAAATAATAAATAAATAAATAATAAGTAAATAAATAATAAATAATATATAGTATATAGTATATAGTATATAATTACATATAAATTTATTTAAATACAATTATTTATATCTTATAAAAATATATAAATATAAATAAATGTATATAAATACAATCACAAAGACACACACAAACACCAACCAAAAAAATACATATAAATATATATACAAACATCATATATATAAATATACATTAATGTATATTAATATATGTAAATGGGTATAAATATCTAAATATATATATATAACGAAATTTACATAAATATATATAAACACACATTTATATTACATAAATATATATAAACGCATACATATATATAATTGTATATTAATTTAGAAATATATAAAACCACAAGTAAATATAAATATCTTTATATATACCCACATCATATATAAAAATATATAAACATAAATATATAAAATATTTATAAATATACATAAATAAAGACAAATATACATAAATACATATCATCGACCTCGTGAAACATCCACACAAACCAGGAGTCAGCACATCTCATGCAATATTTAGGCTCCATTGTCATATCATGACACACCATGGATCCCATGCCGCAACAACTTCCATTTCCAGCATCGCCATTATGTTTCCCAATATACGACCTATACCTTTATGCATCCAATGTATCAATCACCCTTACATTTCCCTTTATAGG
Organism: Viscum album; assembly: GCA_963277665.1. NCBI lineage: Eukaryota > Viridiplantae > Streptophyta > Magnoliopsida > Santalales > Viscaceae > Viscum > Viscum album. Next base: position 140,918,538 of record OY728131.1, read on the forward strand.
ACCTTTATGTACCCTCCAACATATTTACCCAAGGTATCCAAACTCAAGAGTCCACTTAGACTTGTTTGAGGCTAGTAAACTAGACACATAGACTCGACTCGTAGACACATAGGATTCTACTTCAACCTAATCTGGCACCATAATCAAAAACTACCCTACAGTATGAAGGATATCAACCCAAGCTATAGTAGCACCAATCAAAACTGTTAAGATTAATCAAATTATAATATAATATTAGATTGCAACATCATTCATGAACCCACTTAATAATGAATAAATTGGATACCTCATAAGCCTGTATCCAAAAATTCTTGGGTTTGAAACTAGGAAAGGGTGATTTCTTGAGTTATTGTTGTAGCAATGTAGTAGGTGAAGGTACCAAGGCATGCAGCAGAAGCCTGTGGGGAAAGGATTTAAAATTTTCCTTCACCAGGATGATGGGACAAATTATCTCCAGTGATCTGATCCCTAATACGGTCTGAGGATCTTGTGTGAACTAAATAGAGCATATAAATAAAAATGAACATGTACATTGTTTGATTCAGCAGTGTATTTGACTATAGCAAGTCAATAGAGATCGTTGCATGAGTTATCTGAAGAACCCATCTAGATCATCCACACACACTTTAAGAATCTGCATTCTCTTTGTTCATCAAATTCTAGGTACTAGTGTGGAGCTCTGATGAATCCTTCGGTGTCATAATGATCACCACGATTTTTTGACTTTGATCCATCAAAGGCATGCTTGGATCAACACTTGGAGAAAGAATTTCTCTCTTTAGAAGGTGGGAAGAGAGATATCCTCTTATTTTGTTGGAATGAATAGAACAATGAATGACCTCCTCTCCCCTACTTAAATAATGGGTTGAGAAAATACACGAAAAGGGTTCCCAACCATCATAAAATCAACACCCACTAAATAAGAAATAAATAAATATGATGAACTAAATTGCGTCATAAAAATTATTTATATTTTTTCACATATATGTAATATATTAAATAAATTATGTGATAAAACCGAGTCATTTAACTTAACTCGTAATTTCCCACTAATATTAAATGAACCTAGAATTTTAAAATAATATTCATCTGTTTAATATTATTCCTTGTATTTACTTAAACACTTGTAAATACTTTTAATAAATAAATTTAACCTAATTATTCTTTACTTGGATAAGAATTAATTTATTTATTTATCAGTGATCTATAACATGGATACCTCTCGAACCTTGTGGTGGGTCCCACCATGTCCTATATTCCTATTCACTAAAATAGGGAAAATTCTTGAATACGCTATTGTGTGTGACCCTCTAGGCCCTTATCTCAATAATAGTGAATAGTATTCATAAACCAAGAGTAGAGTTTAGATACCCATTAAGGCCCCTAAAGAGATAAGGAATAGTCATAGCAACGACAACTAACCTATGAACATGTACTATGTAATATAATATCTTTGAATTTAGATATCTCATAATGCAGGGTGCTCACTTATGTCATTGTCCTTTATTGATTTATTATTTGTTGATCTAACTGAATGGATTTACCTATGAATACCTTGGACATGGACTTATGAAGGTACTACCATCTTAATCAACTAGGCCCGAGATATAGCTTTCTCAACTCGGAAGCAATAAATCCTATCTTGATCATTCAATGAATACCATACCACCAATAACGCACCCAAAAAAAGCTACCTCTCTACGATTTCATTGTCATGGTTTTTTCCTTATATTAAAGAATGTGATCAAATTGAACACATTGATAATAATCTCAAGTTAGGACACCAATACACATGTTTTTAGATATGAATAACCAATGACACCTGAAACATGTGGTGTTCCTATTAGTTGGTTTGTCCTCATGATCTCACCTACCATAGATCACCAAGTATGAATTTGATGAGAAGAAGTCTCAATGTTTATGATCCCCCCAACACTTGATATTCAGACATCAATTGTGTCTAGTTAGTATGATGTATCTAGACCATAGTACCTTTGATTAAGATTATTTTAATACTATCTTAAGGTTCTCATTATAGCTCGAGATCTTATATAACCTTTTGATATGATAATTAATTTATGGAAATTACCATTTAATAGTGGATGCAGAAATGTATACACTAAAATAGTAATTAAACATCATGCATAAATCATTGTATACATTAAATGGAAATCAAAAGTTTTTTACAAGTTGGTTCTATGGAACCCACTATTACAACACTCCCACTTGAACTATATCTAGATTTATAACCATTATTGTTAGATATCACATGATTAATATCATGTTTTTGTTGAGTCATGGATTTAGTTTTTGGGTTTTCTATATTTCTGTTGTGTGGCTATTCTGCAATGTGCGACCTCATCTCCTTGAGTAAAACTCATCAAGGGATGTGAAACTCGAGTATATACTCTTATTTCCAATGTCAAAACTTGAAATCTCATCTATTATTAGTAATAAAATTATCATAATGATAAAACTTTACATGATATGTATAATTCCAAGAACTGGAACAAATTATTGCATTTAATAATTACTTCTTAACTATCTCATAAGCTACAACGTACTCAGTATTTGTAGATATGACTACCATTGGCTTATATGAGCTCGTATAGCTCATTAACGTATCCTGACTATAATATTAGATCATATTGATCTAAGGGAGATTAGTTTGTGTCCCCTAAAATCTAGTATCCCTTCTTCTCCACATACCATGTATATATCTTTTGTACTTGATCTAGTATTATTGGATAGTTCTGACTACTTCCCTTGTAGTTCTCATGGATATAATTGATATTTTCTGATTATAAAGTATATGTTGGTAATATAATTTCTTGTACATATCATGGCATGCATGATTGATACATCGTTGAAGCATATGGAATTTTATCTCACCTCTTTAATCTCCTCTCATGCCCATACATATCTTCTTGAAGAGATTTATGCTATGTGACATTGGTAATAATTCTCTCTTTAATTGTTCTAGATTTTATTTTTCAATACCATGTCAGTATATGTACAATTGACTAGGTCTAAGTAACCATTAGATCTACCTCAGTAGATCTTATTCCCTAGAACTTAGGTTTTTACTTTAAGTCGATATCTAGAGTATTTCTTTTATTCTGGTCATAATCAACTTTAAGACCAATATTTATTTTCTATATGTTACTAAACATATTTCTCTTGGAAAACAATGGTGCTCCCACCAACCTATGGTAGACACATGGTGTCAATTCATTCCAAATGAATATTATATGATCTTGTTTCTTACATAAATCCTAAACTGGATTTTTAGTAACTTGCACTCCTTATTGAAATTCTATGGTGTCACTATCCCTTTCTAGTTGTGTCATATAGACATCTTCCAATATTGGTGATCTTGACATCTAATGCCTTATAAAATGGTCCTAGCAATTAGGTATGAAAATTATAATTCTAATGGGTTTAGTAAAAATGACTTGATATAACCAATCGATCCTTATTGGTACCGTTCTTGTACCATCCATGTATCGTCTTACTTGAATACCCACCACAGTATTCAAAATAATATGCCCCTTTTACTTGGTACATAGAATCCATTATTGAATTTTAATTGATCTTGTTAATCTTAGATTAATTCCGTATACTTCCAACTTGTAGGAATTATTATTTACAATAAATAATGCATCACTAGACACTATGAATACAAAACCATCACTATGGTTTTAACCTTCCTACATAGTATGTGTATCTATAACATTCTTATTCCACATAAACTTTTGGAACTAGTTCTTATGCCAACTACTTGTGCATCTTTGGCATTGACTAAAACCAAGTCAATATGGATCCCACTATCTCAAATATATATGGGCACCCTTTTATATAAATTTATTCTATCACTTGAGTACAACTTTTCTATTATTTATATTTCTGTAATATCCTTAGAAACTTTTAGGATAATTTCTTCAAATTCGCTTTTTTGTTTTGTTTGATGCAAGTTTTTTTATATCCTAACAAACTCTTTGCATTTAAACACATGTTTTTATGACAATATATTTCCATCATAATACAACTGTTATGATATCTATTTTTCATGGAATTTGGCATATGGTTATGATATATCACCATTATTTTCAAAGCACTTCTTGAAATATAATGGAATTTTTTGCAATTTGTAACATTGATACTCCTTACATACAAACTCTGGTGTATAAAATGTGCGTTTAGGAATTGCTCCACACTACATTTTAGTTGATAAATGTTAACATGTAAGACTCATCATTGATCATAATTATCATCATAGCTCTGATGTGGATAAGGTAATGTTCATTTATTAATTACCCCATGCTACATTATAATGATTGATGAATGCTTGGTCAAGATATTCTTCGACAGACCAACTCGAAGCAAATTATATCTTATGACCATGCATATATCATAATTCACTTTCATATTTCTTAATAATAACTTAAAGGAATCTTACAAAGTATATTTACCACTAGCTTACCCTTGGAATAGTTCATGCTCTCTAGCTGAACTAATTCTATAATCTTTGTGGATTACCTTTATTTATAAAGGCTTCTTTGTCCAAAATAAATACGTTGATAATACCAAATGTGCTTAGCTCCACTGAGTATAAATACCATACTAGATATCTCCTTGATTTTGAATTTTAGTTTTACTTTACTAAAAATTATCTTTTCGCAACTGGGTATATAAGTCTTACATTTTATATTCATCGTGTATTGCCTATGATTCATGTATTACTGAAATATTGATTGATTATTAAACACCATAAACAACATTAATTCCTTGTTGACGCTCCTTTCATTGCAGAATATAAAGATTGTAAAAGGGGAATATCTGAGCTCAAAGTGATTCAACCTTTGAAGAAAACATCAAAAATCAACAAAGGGATGAACAAGGAGAACATTTCACATGTGTCGCGCAAGTTCTATCACTGTCGTGCAAGTCCACTTGCGCGAAATCTACCGGTCGCACAAGTGACTTGCGCGACCTAAGTGATAACCACCCAGGGTCTTCTCCTGCCTATAAATAGATTATGTGGGCCCCCCATTAGAGGAGGAATTTTTCTAGAAACTCATATTTAAGCTCTCGGCGCCCTAGTCTCTTCTCAAAGCTTCTGAAACACTTGTAAGGTAATTTCTTACCTAGAACGGAAGATCTAAAGAGGGGGAGGAAGGCCTAAGTGTTGAAACTCATCAACACTTGCGCGCCTGAGTGGCCAGCCCTTAAGGGAAATGGCCACACTTGTGCGCCGCCTTACTCCTTCAATAGAACTTGCGCACCCCTATTCTGGAAGAACCTCAAGAGGATTCTAAAGGCTTTAACCAAGAGTCTCTCAAGTATTACCCTGCTGTTTAACCACCGCGCGAGTACCCATGTGTCGCGCTGGTATACCTACGCGACCGAACTTGCATGCCCATGTAGTACCTGCGCGCCTACTAGGACTTGCACGCCCCTACCTTTTTGGGTGCCCTTCTTTCCCATTTCACCCCTCTTATGCCATTCCACCTCTTCTATTCAAGATTCAATCTTCAAGAAACTCTCCAAAGTCATTTATGGCATGATTTCTTGATTTGACTTCCTTATCCAAAAGGAATTCTGTGGAATATCTCTAAAACCTAGTGATTTGCACATTTTTATGTCACTAAAGATTGAGATTTCATTCATTCAACCTCATCCTTTACGATGAGAGAACTCATTAACCCGGGCATCCTTTTTAATAATAAGCCCCAGTCATAATTCTTAACCTGGGCCTCATTTTCAGGAATAATCCCCAGTCATAATTCTTAACCTGGGCCTCCTTTTCAGGAATAATCCCCAGTCATAATTCTTAACCTGGGCCTCCTTTTCAGGAATAAGCCTCAGTCATAATTCTTAACCTGGGTCTCCTTTTCAGGAATAAGCCTCAGTCATAATTCTTAACCTGGGCCTCCTTTTCAGGAGTAATCCCTAGTCCCCAAATATGGACATCCTCCTTAGGAGTAAGCCCCAACCATAATTCTCTTAAACCTGGGTCTCCTTTTCATGAGTAAGACCCAGTATTAATTCCTCTTAACTAGTCCTAATTTACCTTTGATCTGGGATTCTTTCTCAGGAGTAAAACCCGATCATAAGTCTTATCCTAATTTGGGCCTCCTTTTCGGGAGTAATCCCCAAGTTAGAGTATTCAAATCTCCATGAAGCACATATACCTTTATGGACCCTGTTTCTGGATTTCTTCCCTGAAGTAAATTTTAATCTTCATTTATCTGGGCAGTCATACATACATAAGTCCCACATTATTTCTTATGATTGCATTTTTCATGGAACAATTGTCTAATTTTGACCAATACCTCTTGTTTCTCACACCGAGCATGACTCACGTGATCTTAGAGTGTAAAATTAATTATGACATCCTTCTTTGAGACATCAATCATAAACATCATACTCCCTTACTCGAACTGTGTGGGTTATGATTACTTTTCTAAACAAAGGATATGTAGGTAGCCCATCTGCGGGTTCGATCCCAACTCTGAAATAATCCATGTCCTTCTGAATGACAATAAACTTCAAGTGTCCCACTGAGTGGATTTAAAACCATCCTGGTCATCATAATGACCAAGAGACTACTATATAAATGTTTCCAAGGATACCATTGACCAAGAATCTCTAAATAAATACAGATGATTCTCTATTGATGAAGAACCTCGAATACATATAAAAGATTCTATAAATTTCCTACATATTTAATCATTGATTGTCAAATCTGGAGGAAAGCTCATTTTATACTTGGTAATGTAATAAGGATTCACGAACATAACTTAAATCTATAAAGAGAGTCCCGGGGTAGACAATAATTCCCCTCAAAAAGGTGTGATGAGTCCGACCTCCCATCCTCTCGACTAATGAAAATTCCTAAGCCTCATTAGTCCACAAACTAATGAGCACCTACCTTTGGAAAGTAGGTCCAAAAGGATGTGGAATCATTGGATGTTTCCGGTTCTATGAACAAACCCATTAGAAACCGATCGGAATGTTTGAACCTTCTATCAAGGAGGTCATCCCCGAATTCCGAGGGAAACAAAAAATGGTGAACCCGACGTGAATCTTTAACCAAGTTAAAATGATGTTTTACCTATTTGTTAGGCCCCTATTTAAAACTCAATGAGAGGGCCAACAAAAACAATCATTGACATATGTGCTCATCCAAAATATGTAGTGGATGAATTTATCTTGATTACGTCTGTTATATCAAATAGGAACTCTTTTCCAAGATCTTCTGCATTTCTAGAATGGCTGCTCTCAAATTCACACCTGTGAATACTGCTGCTACAAATGCCACTGCTTCTACTTCTATTGGATCGTCGTCCGCTCTGAGGATGACATCACCTACTCAATGTGTTCAACGCTGGGTATCAAATGCGCTGGTTAAGGAGTACTGTCAACACGGTACCATCCCAACTCTGGAGGCTTCCTGACAAGCCCTCCAAGTGAACAACTCACATCGGTCGTCCAGACAATGACGACCAGGGATCAAGAAGCAGGCGGTGCTGACTACCGTCTCTAACTATTTCGGGTCGTTATCCCCGGAACGCAATCACCATCCGCTCCCTTATTCTGAGGAGGTGAATGAGCAGGTCCCTCAGGGCCTTAATTCAAGTAGACAGGAGTCCTTCCTGAGGGCTCCCACCAACAATCGCTGCCAGACTCGTGTGGCAGTGCGCCCTCAACATGATGAGGGTACCGACTTTAGGCATTCGGCTCAGGTTCCTCGAACCCGAGCAGGCAAGACGAACCGCCAGAGGTAGAATCCGGTCAACAGTGAGCAGGTTCTCATCTCTTCCATCTCTGGAGAATTCCACCAACCTAAATTGGTGGTAAGAAACGAGCAGGCACATACACCTACCCATTTTAATTCTGCTGTCTAGCAGACTCGTCTGGAAGCATCATGCCAATCTCACTAGGCAATTCCAGCGGAGTACTATAGGCAGGAACATACACCTGTTTATACATCATCAGCTAGTCAGCAGGCTCATCTGACTACATATGATGGAGCTCGTCAACCACATTTTGCGAAGTGCAATCAGCAAGCACATACACCTGCTAGTATTAATCAAGCCTACCAACAGTCTCGCTTGGTAGAATTTGGAGAAGTCAATCAGAAAGTTCCGGCGACAAATAGGAGGTAGACTCAACTCTCTGCTCCCAAACTTGAGTACTGTCAGGATTCACTAACAGGAAAAGGAGGACAGGAGCAGGCACATACACCTACTCCAAGAACGGAATGGACGTATATCCCCGTTTCAGCATCTGAATTCACTAAGAATATTCTATCAATGGTGAAAGAGCAGAAGAAAATCCCTTCTCATATTCTGGATGCTTTCCAGGATATTATAACAACTTCATCAACATCTCAGGGAAAGACACATAAATCTATCCCTACCAGTGGAGTGACACATCAACAGTTCACTCCAGAACAGACACACACATATGTTCCAGTCCAAGAGGGTTGTGGGTCATACTCCCTCATATCATACGGACAACCAAGTCAGGCACATACACATTATTTGAGTGGAGATCGTTAGCCTAACCTGGCCATATTTCCTGATCAGGCACATACACCTGCTTAGAGCAGCCACTTTCGTCAACAAGTGGTTTCCAAGGTGAGTAAGAAGGCGTCTAAGAAAAAGACCTGCCCAGCACAGTCAGGAGATCAAGAGCCAATATGTAACAAGGCCTTGCTCAATGTTAGAGTTCTTGAAGCCCTCAGACAGTTATCTGTTTGAATTCAAGATTCTACTCCCTCATTTCCCAATAATGGGAACATTAATTCCGAAGGTATTCAACAGACACTTCCTCATGAAGGCTTTCTTCATGAAAATTCGGTCGATCTCGAAGTTTCATCTTCAGATGAGAGCCACAGGAACCCTCTGTGTGGTCAGAAGACCAAGGAGAAAGAGATTTCATCTTTTTCCATAACCCATTATGGTGGTCCTCCCCATGATGATGAATTTCGCTATGAAAGTCCTCTCTGCATTAGTGATGCACATTGCCCGGGAAATGCTCTAGTGGACAATGTAGTGCCGATAAAGCCCTCTTATCTTGAGGCACTTGAAAATGCGAAACCAGTCATGTCTGATGCTTCATCTCTAGCAGGTGAAATACTTTCTCAATCAGAAGATAGCCCAGGGTGTAGGTCATTCTCCGAGCCACCCCTAAGTCATGCATCTTCTAGTTTGATCAATGATTTCTCTACCAATATTGTTGAATCTGATGAAGCAACAAGGAAACACCAACTCTGGTCAAATTAGGTAGAAGAATCTTCATTGAATGATAAAGAGAAAATGTTGAACATGAGAAAACAACTGGCGAAAGGTGAAGTGTCAGTCATGTTTTGGCCTCTGGCTGACTCTCAGCATGACATTCCAGAAATGTTGACGGAAGATGGAATTCATGATATTTGTCTCAACATATGGAAAACTCTTTTTCAGTTGAAAAAGAAAGTATTATCTTATGATGAATATGAAAATCATCTTAAGATAATAGAAGGGTTACAACATCAGATTGATTTGACATCTCTATCAGTCTCTTGATATCCGAAGGCTGAAAAGAAACAGAGAGCCCTTCAACGTTCATGCCTTGGAGCACTAAAAAGATTGAGTCAGTTAATTGTCAATGCCACATATGGTATTCGTGTCAGAGGATGGGGTGTTCATGGATCACTGCATTTCACGGTGCTCTCCAGTCAGCAAAGCCCGCTGAAAATGGTCTCATGCAATGTTATTGCCCATGGCCGACCACAGTCAATGGGCTTTGTTTGTAATCAAAAGATTGCCCAAGAACAGGCTTCAACTAGTTCCTCTCAAAATCAAGCATACAGAGAACAAGTTTTTGAATTAATCCTGCATCAAGAAAATGAGAATATTGAACAAGCCTCTCATATAGAGCAAGCACATCATCAAGTGACAGAAGTGTCAGAAATCATCCAACGGTCTTTTGAACTAGGTGATAAAAGTGGATATAGGTTAATTCATCCAGCTAATTTCTGAACTAAGGTTCGCAAGATCAGGAGAGCTTTTAAGAAAGTCTCAGACATAGCATGTCAAGAGACACCCCAGCTCGCCAGACTGGGGACTCTTTTAAACCAACCCTCAGAATCAACAAATAGGATTTGAGGAATTGAGCGGGAACAGCAGGAACAGCCCCAGTCCACCAGACTGGGGACTTTTTCAAATCATCAATCCCCTCCTTAGAGAAATTTGGTCTTTTCTCGATTGGGGAAGAATCCTCAAGAGGAACAAAGAGCCAAATTATCAGGAGATTCCCTCCAAATTACGGTTCGTCAAGAAGTTCCTAAGGGTTCAAATCAACAAAAGGCAATGTCTCATCAAAGACAGAAAAGAAGACAATATCACAGAAATTCTGATAGAAGGGATGTGATGCGTTATGCATCAATCAATGTCATCAATGACGTTGTTTCTAATCCACCATATGAGGCTCACTCAGGGGACTCAGATGAAGATGTTCCTGCTCAGGAAGATGTACGCACTGACACAAATGAAGAAGGTGTGCGTACACGAAATCAAAGGATTACTCAGAACCTAGGTAATCCTTCAAGTAAACCACTTCCCCCTCTATAAAAAGGATCCAACAAAGGGAGGGGAAAGAATCAGGTTACATATACTCCCTCTTGAGAAGGCCAATCGCTCTCACTAGAGAAAAGGTTTGCACAACAGGAGGAAGAAATGAAGGAATTAAGGAGGTTGAATGCAGAACTACTTCAGGGTAGTCTTCTTCATGAGTGTGCTGGATTCAGTCAGCCAAGGGAATTTGTTGCAACTACTGAGATGGATCAAGAATATCCTCCTCTATCAGTACACCCTCACAGGTCTAATCCCATGGGTCAAGTGCAACAAATTTTGGCAGTGCTACCATCAGTTGCAGCACCAACCACCACATCTGTCCATGCTCCAGTCATTGCACCTACCCAAGTCCAAGTTCAACCGGATGTTTCTCAAAAGTTAATAACTACTATTGAGTCATTAATAGCTCGGTTAGAAACTATGGAAGGGAAATGTGTGCATGTTCAACCAGAAAAGAAAGTTTACCCTAAATGGGTAGATTCAATCTCTCCTCCATCCAGTTTTGGAAACCCTGTATTCCCTATTTTCAATGGATCAGGTGACCCTGAACAGTATTTGACGCATTACGTGTCTTGTTGTGATCCTATGATGGGAACTCCGGAGCAGCAAGAAGCAGTAAAACTCAGATGCTTCGTACGGACCTTGCAAGGACAAGCCTTTGTCTGGTATACAAGCTTGCAATCCCAGTCAATTACCAGATGGGAGGATCTTCGCCAAAAATTCTTTCTTTAGTTCACCTCAACTTTTCCAAAGACAACAGTTTTTGATCTTACAAACTGTAAGAAAAGAGAGAATGAAAGGGTCTCAGATTTCATTGCTCTCTGGAAGGTATTAACATATTCCCTAAGCTTAGCACTCTCTCAAGAGGAATTTTTTCCAATCTGTGTGGCAAATTTGTGTGACAAATTACGCACGCCGTTAATCCCTGAGAAATACACAAGAGGGTTTCGAGACCTTACTTCAATCGCTCAGTAGATTGAAGATTCCCTTATACAGGCTAAGGCTAAATATCGTGTAATTCCATCAGCTCCAGGAAGGAGAATGGGTAAAGTAGAAACTGCTACAGTTATGCTTAAACAAGCACCTGTACCTATTTTTACTTCAAAACCTTTATCTTCTCAAAGGGCTCCGTCTCCTGAGCGCCAACAACAAAGACCATTTCGTCCAGATGATCAAATAGATCAAAGACGAAAACAATTTGAGGATTTGAAGAGAAAAACATACTCTTTCTGAAATGAAAAAGTTCCTGGTTACTTCATTTTGGCCCTAGAGAATAATTTGGTTCAGTTTCCAAAGCCCAAGAGGCCAAACAAGGAAGGAGTTGAAGACCGTCCCAATTATTTCCCCTTCCATCAAATGTTGGGTCATCCCATACAGGAGTGTTTTGTCTTCAAAGACCTCCTAAAAAAGATGGTAGACTAGGTACAAGTTAAACTGAAAGGCTCTTCAGCCCAGGTAGCATGTGTCACTGCTATAGTTCCAGAGGAGGAAGGTGAATGGCAAGAATTCAAAAGCAAAAATGCACAGAAGTATGATGATTGGATGGTCAGAAAGACAATCAACCTAACTCATGCTATTTTTAGAACACAATTAAAGAAACCGATTGTGTCTTCTGCCATGAATGTTGCAGCAAAACCATCTTCATTAGAGGGAAATTCCTCAAAGAAACGGCATGATTAAAAGAAAGAAAAAGAATCAGAAGAATATGAGTATGTGTCAAAGCCTAAGTTGTCTTTGACTCTGGCAGACTTCATGCCATCTACTTCAAAGCCACGGGCACCACCCCACCAAACAGCATAGCCTAAACAGGCTAATCAGGCAGAGTCTTCATCAGACGAAGAATTAATCTTTGGTTCTGTTAATATGATTCAATTAATAGATCCATATGCCAGTCGTAGTTTCAATTTCGATGAGCCTGAATTCCATGTATCAAAGAGGGGAATCAGAGGAAGTTCCAGAGGCTCAGGATACAGGGGAATACATGGATCTTTCAGAAGCCACCACTCCAATTCTACCCCTGCTATAACTGTGTACGCAGTAGAAACTCGTGGTAGAGCCCTTCAGCGAGCTCAGCAAGAACAAGCAAGTTCTTCTACCAATAGAAAATTCAATCCTGGCACAGTTATTTTGGAAGACCGGTTGAAGGTTCCATCCTCTTCCTCTTAGCAAGTAAATGGATCTAATCGGTCTAATCTTCCAAAATCAGGGATATTTCCAACTCCTATCCCATTACAAGATGCATCAACTTCCAAAGCATTTTCTTCCAAGGTACCTTCTAAACCACATATTCTTGGAGGGAAACGCAGACCTCTGGATCAAAATTATGATGTATTGAAACACTTTTCCCAAGTACCAGACAAGTTATCAATTCTGGATGCTCTGAATCTATCAAAAGATCTTCGGGAATCACTCCTCGAGGCTTTGTCAAGTCCTCAGGAGTTTGAAACTGAAATTGCTGCAGCTGAAGTCTATCACATAGGGAATAATCTTGCAGAATGCCATGAAATAATATCTTTTAATGATGAAGATTGAGATGATGTTGTGCATGGGAATATTAGACCTTTGTACTTATCTAGCAAGGTCAATGGTGTAGGCGTTCGAAGATCTTTCATTAACAATGGTTCAGGAGTCAACCTCATGCCCATTCGTACACTTTGTCGATTGGGCCTCACGAAATATGATTTATCTCCTTCTACCATGATGTTACAAGGATATGATAAAAATGAACAAGAACCACTGGGTGAAGTTACACTTAGAACTCAGTTTGAAGATCTTGTATCCAATTCAGATTTCATGGGTGTTGATCAAGACTCAGCCTTCAACATCTTTCTTGGAAGACCCTGGCTACATTAGCATGTGGCTATCCCTTCATCATACCATCAATGTCTCAAATATTGTTTTGATAGTGAAGTTGGGACATTGTATGGTGATAAGGCCCCATTCAAGACATGTGAGTCTCAATACATTTAGGCAGAATTCTATCACATGAAGGGAAGGGAGAAATCCATAACAAAGGAGATTACCAAAGTTAATGCTCCATATGGTTTGGAGAAGATTCTAGTAAATCCATTTACACATGTGAGTGCAGATTATGTGTTTCCTATCAGTCAAATTGACAAGATAGACCCAAATCAAAATACTCTTATGGAAAGATCCATAATGTCAATTACGGAAATCGAGCCAGACAACATGGGAGAAATTGGTAACCCACCAAGCAGTGATGAAAGCACAAAAGGTGACATCTTCATTTCATCTGCTGAAACCCAACAAGTCTATACTTCGCCAATTAGGCCAGAAGAAGTTATAGCAACATCAGAGGTGAAAAATGATGTCGATTTTCAATCCATCGTCTCCTCTTTAATACCCAAATAAGATCCTTCATCATCAATCGGGTCGGAAATGGAATCTTCTTATTCAAGATGTGAAAATTGTGACATCTATTCTAATCATGAAAATTATTCTTTATCATCTACTATGCAAGTAGAAACGGAAGAAATAACACATGATGAAGAAGAAGAGGAAGATCTCAGAGATGCTCCTCCAGCATTTGAAGAGGGTATCTCTACCACTATGGGTGAACTCAGAGAAATAAATCTGGGTACAAAAGAAGATCCACGCCCCACTTTAATCAGTGCGTCCATGACTCTTGAAGAGAAAGAGATGTATATTTATTTTCTAAAGAAAAATAGAGATATATTTTCTTGGAACTATACATAAATTCTTGGGCTTGATCCTGATGTTGTTACTCATCATTTGGGTTTACTAGAAGAACATGAAGGATTTAAGCAAGCCGCGAGAAGAACACACCCAACTTATGCTTCCAAAATTGAGGCTGAAGTGGATAATCTTATCAAAGATAACTTCGTCAGAGAATTTCAATATCCCAAGTGGTTGGTTAATATTGTCCCTATAAAGAATAAGAACGGACAAATTAGAGTTTGCATCGATTTCAGATATCTTAATCGGCATTTTCCTAAGGATGATTTCCCAGTTCTGATTACAGAACTTTTAATTGATGCAACAGCTGGCTATGAGGCACTTTCCTTCATGGATGGATATTCTGGATATAATCATATCCGAATGGACCCAGAAAACAAGGAATCCACAGCCTTAAGAGCCCCTCAGGGTGTGTTTTTCTACTGGGTAATTCCTTTTGGCTTAAAGAATGTAGGTGCAACATATCAGTGTGTCATGCATCGTATCTTCAAACCCTTATTAGGGAAGTTTGTTGAATGCTATGTAGACGATTTGGTGGTTAAATCCAAACAACGTTCTAATCACTTGGATGATTTGGAAGTCATATTCTTCAAGCTTCGACAACATAATTTGAAGATGAACCCCTTGAAATGTTCTTTTGAAGTAACCTCAGGAAAATTTCTCAGCTTTATTGTATGCCATCGTGGTATTGAAGTCGATCCTGAGAAGACCAAGTCAATCCTTGGTATGTCACCTCCTCGAAATTTGAAATAATTAAGAGTACTTCAAGGACACTTAGCCTATATTCGGCGTTTCCTCGCCAATTTGGCAGGCAAAAGTTTACCCTTCACCAAATTGATGAAGAAGGGAGTCACTTACCAGTGGACTGAAGAATGTCAAGAAGAATTCGATATTCTCAATAAATACCTCTTGATTCCACTGGTACTCATGCCACCTGTTGAAGGAAGACCACTTATCCTCTACGTGACAGCTCTAGAGCGATCATTGGGTGCCTTTCTTGCTCAAAAGAACGATGCTGGGAATGAAAACAGCCTCTACTATCTCATTCGAACTATGCTTGAAGCAGAAAACCGGTATTCAAGTATTGAGAAGTGCTGCCTGGCATTAATCTTTGCAGTTCAGAAGTTGAGACACTACCTGCAACATCACGAGGTCCAATTGGTATCTCACAATAACCCGCTCAAATTCATCCTTAGTTTTCCAATGATTACAGGATGTCTGTCAAGGTGGGCAGTTATTTTGCAGCAATTCAACATTCAGTATGTGTCTCAAAAGGCGATAAAGGGCCAAGCTCTGGCTGATTTCCTAGCTGAACACCCTTCAGTGGAAGACACATCTTTAGATATTGAACTCCCTAATGAGGAAGTCTTCTCTATTCAAGAAAGTCCTCAGGCATGGAAAATGTATTTTGATGGTGCTTCCAGAAGTCCAACAGGGAGGAAAATGGAAAATCCTAAATTCAACAAAGTTGGCTTAGGAATTGTGATCATTTCTCCAGAAAAGGCGGTGTTACCTTATTCCTTCTTATTTTGGGAAGGTGGTACCAATAATGAAGCCGAATACCAAGCTCTCATCGCAGGCTTGGAATTAGTGCTTCAAGCACAAGTGAATCACTTAAAAGTAAAAGGTGATTCAGACCTGGTAATCAAACAAGTCAATGGGGATTATGCCATCAGAAAAAAAGAACTAATCCCTTTGTATGATTATGTCAGAGAGTTAATGGAAGAATTCCCTTCGGAACTGACATTTTCTTATGTCCCGAGTTCACAAAATTCTCAAGCTGATGCACTAGCTAATATAGCTACAACTCTGACAGATACAAATCGGGACGAGACAACCATCAGTATTGTCCACCTTCATGCAATTTCACCTTATGTTCGAATCAGAATAGAGGAAATTAATGAAATTAGTCCCATTCCTGAACCGTATGGTCATACTACAGGATGGATGTCACCTATCAGGGAATACCTTCAAAATGGAACACTTACACCTGATAGAGCCGAGAAAGAACAAATTTGGCGACATGTGGTCAATTTTACTCTTTATGATATCCTAGATCACTTAGAGAAAATTCTCTACAAACGTGGTTTTGATGGAGTTCTCTTCAGATGCATTGATGGTGAAGAGACAATGGCTGTCATGAAAGAAGTGCATGCAGGAGTCTGTGGTACCCACCAGTTTGGACATAGACTTTCTGATCAGATTCAAAGTCTTGGATACTTTTAGCCTTCAATGATACAAGATTGTGTCAATTTCACAAAGAAGTGTCATTCATGCCAAGTACATGCCAACTTCATTCATCAACCTCCAGAGTTTCTTCATACAGCTAAATACTCATGGCCATTTTCCACATGGGGAATGGATGTGGTGGGACCTTACCCTTAGGCTACGGCCAAGCAGTTTAAGTACATTCTTACTATTACTGAATTCTTTTCCAAATGGGAAGAGGCAATACCTCTTAAGTAAGTTAGTTCTAAATGCGTTGTTAGCTTCATCAAGTCTAACATCATTACCAGATTTGGTGTCCCTCATACCATATTGACAGACAATGGAACCAACTTCTGTTCATCTAAGGTGAAGAAGTTGTATCAAGAATACAACATCAAATCCAACCATTCATCTCGGTATCATGCAGTGGCCAACGGCCAGATAGAAGCCTTTAACAAGACTCTTTCAAATATACTGCAAAAGATGGTGGATAAAGATAAGAGGTCATGGCCTGATAAACTATTTCATGCTTTATGGGCTTATCAGACTACCACCCGTACTACAACTCGGTCCACTCCATATTCACTGGTATATGGAACGGAAGCCGTCTTTCCCATTGAAGTTCAATTGCCTTCGCTCAGAGTAGCCATTTGTGATCAGTCATCTACAGATGAACAATCTCAAAAGTGATTGAATGAATTGGAACGGTTAGATGAGAAAAGATTGTGCACTTTGCACCACTTGGAAGTCTATCAGAATCGAATAGCACGATCTTTTAACAAAAAAGTCAGTCTTAATTCATTCACTTAGGGAGAATTGGTATTAGTTCTCAGAACTCCAATGATACCAGGAAAGAAACCTCCCAATCTTTATCCAAAATGGGAAGGACCTTACTCAATACATAGGGTCTACTCCAATGGAGCTTATTCATTAATCTCGATGGATGGAGAACTCATCACTACTCCAACCAATTCCAGATCTTTGAAGAAGTATTTTGTATAAACACAAAATAAGTTCCCTAAAAGGTCATGTATGACCTTAAAATGCACCATCATCCCACACGACGTTAAACTGCGAAAAAGTTCCCTAAAAGGTCATGTATGACCTTAAACTACACCATCGTCCCACACGATGTTAAACTGCAAAAAAGTTCCCTAAAAGGTCCTGTATGACCTTAAACTACACCATCGTCCCACACGACGTTAAACTGCCAAAAAGTTCCCTAAAAGGTCCTTAATGACCTTAAACTGCACCATCATCCCACACGATGTTAAACTGCGAAAAGGTTCCCTAAAAGGTCCTGTATGACCTTAAACTGCACCATCATCCCAAACGACGTTATACTGCGAAAAAGTTCCCTAAAAGTTCTTGTATGACCTTAAACTGCACCATCGTCCCACACGACATTAAATTGCGAAAAAGTTCCCTAAATGGTCCAGTATGACCTTAAACTGCACCATCGTCCAGTAAGACATTAAACTGTGTCCCCTTCATCATCCTTGCTATATGATGTTAAACTATACAGCAATGGTCCATACATATGACCCTAAACTATTTTCAAGTCCCTTACGTCCAACAAGACGTTACACTGTGACATCCTAACTACATGACGCTAAACTGTATAAAAGTCCCTTACGTCCAGAAATACGTTAAACTACATAATCATCAAAGGTCCTGTATGACCTTAAACTACACCACCGTCCAGCATGACATTAAAATGAACCATCCACGGTCCATGCATATGACCTTAAACTATTCGAACTTTCATCCAGCATGATGCTAAACTGTATCGTCCCTTTTTCATCCAACATGACATTAAACTGTGGGGAAAAAAATTCCCCAATGCGTCCAACATGACGTTAAATGGTGTATGATTTTGTCCTCACTGCATGACATTAAACTGCACAGTATCCCTTTCGTCCCACATGACGTTAAACTATATTGTCCCTATCGTCCTAACTACATGACGCTAAACTGTACAGAAAGTCCTTGATACGTCCTACATGACATTAAACTATACTTTGTCCCTGCTATATGACATTAAACTGTGCAGCACAAATAGTCCTAACTGCAAGAATTTAAACTGCACAGTCCCTTCATACTTCCTACATGACGTTAAACTTTGTATTGTTAAGGTTGTTGCTACCTCTTGTTTCTCACACCGAGTATGACTTACGTGATCTTAGAGAAAACCTCAACTATAAAACTCTCTCTGGGCTACTAACCATGTGTAATTCCCAATATCATTTTTTAGGTTGTTGTCCCCAAGAACAACTTGATCATTAATTCATTCTTTAATTGAACTACACAGACTTTGATCCTTGTCTTCCAGGCTGGGTACGTAGGCAACCTCCCAAGGTTCAAGCCCAAAATCAATCTCTTCACATTGGTTCACCTCCATCTCATACGATGTTGATTCGTGAAACCGCCCCTAGAATCAATATCTTTACATTGGTTCACTTTCGTCATTTTTATACGACGTTAAACTATACAAAACTTTTGTCCAGTATGAAAATAAACTACAATATTCTTTGATACCCTCACTTGAGAGGGAATCATTATTTACATTGATTTTCAATCATGTTTCATTTCAAAGACTACATGCATACATGGCAATGCCCAAACCTTTTATCTTGGGTTAAACCATCATTGTACTAAAGTCCCCTTTCACCCTTCACATGTATGAACCAAATTTGTACAGAGGGTATTTCTAGAACTACGTGGGCTTGATTCCCATCCTTATGGGATACGTAGGAACGTTCGAGTGTCCCTCGAATCCAGCCCCAAGTCTTTGGGCCTAACCCCAAATTCCACTTTCAATCCCTTGGCTGAAAAACCCCCATGAAAACACACACTGTGTATTTCTTATAATGGTCCAAGATCTATGACCCTAAACTAAGATCTATAATCCTTTTGTCCCATAAGACGTTAAATTGTAGTTTAAGAACTACGTATGGCTTGATTCTCATACTTATGGGATACGTAGTGAAGTCCAACATTTCAATTCAGAACCCAGCCACAACATGATTATGGTTATCATTGATCTGTGTATCTCTGTATACATTGGACAATACCCATATTTATGTGTCATAATCCTAACCTTAAATATTTTTAGATCTTCATAACCCTTTTCATGACTTCTAGTCACAAAAATGTCAAACTTCTGAGAATTCTTTTGCCTGACTATGCAGCACGTGCCCATAGGCGGACTTGCATAAACAGTCTACAAAACAGATTTGTTAGCCAAAAGATACTATTATCTGACTATGCATCCAAATTCCCTTAGGTGGCCCTTCATAATTCAACCCCCTAACAGGTTTCTCGGATAGTGGTAACTTCATTCTTGGGAAGAATTCCTCTTTTGTCCTTATTTGTCTTAAATAAAAATATGTAGGGATCCGCAAAAATAGCCATCCTTAACATATTTGTCCCATATCCTTTTTCATGATCTGAAGGTATTCAATTATATGGTTTATATTCTCCTTCCCTATGTTTGGGTCAGACCTTCGTAGGAGTGATATCTATTCAGTTCTTCGATAATCTGGTTTGGAAATATCTTCTCCATATTTAAGTACCTCTTTCCATACAGAAAACTCTATACTTTTGAAAATTTGAATCTCCATAAACTTTCACTAGCTTTTAGCACTAGGAAAGTAAATTTATGAGAGTTCTTTTTCCTGACTATGCAGCACGTGCCCATAGGCGGCCTTGCATAAACAGTCTACATAACAGACTTGTTAGCCAAAAGATACTATTTTATTTAACTATGAAGCCAATGCCCTTAGGTGGCCCTGCATAATTCAACCCCCTAACGGGTTTGTTAAATAATGGTAACTTTATTCTTGGGAACTACTTCTTCTAATTCCTTTTAGCTCTTTTTCATATCATTCCTCAGATTAAAATATTCTTAAGTCATAGTTTATATATTTTTCCCTCATACTTGAGTATGGTACTATGTTTTCAGATGAATTGTCAAGGAATTGAGTCAATTCTAATTCATTCAGTCAAAGCTATTTCGACCTTAAACATTAGCCTTTTTATATCTGATGTTCATGACTTTAAACTGCCCACAAAATACAAAGGAACTCTGAATAAAAGTCAAGTTCCAAGCTCACTAAACATATGTTTTTTATGATTTAGGTAATATTGAGTAATTAAAAGGTTCAAAGTTTGTAGGGTTATTTACATTAATCCTAGTAAAAATCAAACTATGCTTACTAGGACCATTGGATTAGGTAAAATCTAAAGCATGTAGCAAAAGAGAATGCAGGTACAAATGATTGAAGATGAAAGTGTTTTTTATTGATACATAGGAGATAGAAGGACATCCACAGACTTGAGTCACTTCTCTTTTTCAAGAATTACAAGAGGCTTTCAACATAACTCTTCATTTGATTTACGGCATCCCGAGCTTCATCAGCAACCACCTGGAATTCAATCATTCAACTGGATATAATATGAGATGCAGTGATACTGGCTCTTCTTGGAACAATTGTAAAAGGATGTTCTTGAGTGTAGTTTGAGAAAAAAAATTCTGATCAAATAGTGACTCTGTTTCTGTCCAAGAGACTTGGAAGATGGATACATGGATTTCAGAATGAAGCATTGGAAGTAAAGATCCATTTGGAGAGAGTACTCTTTTCATATATTTCTATAATTTCAGGTTTGTCTTCTCTCCACCAATCGGCAGTGGAAAACATTTCAGCCCATGGGTTTGCCATTTTCATATCTACAAGGAAATGACATGGAGGAAGAATTTGAAAGTTCACACCATTGTTGTTTCTCTTAATGCACAGCATAACCGAAATAGAGGAGTAGCAGTGCAGCTGCATTTCAGGCGTATAGTTATTTTCATCTAGAACATTGACTCCTTGCAGATGACCATGACCATATAGAGGCAGGTAGATGCTCTGTGGGAAATTAAGATGATATTTCTTCAAGTACTTAGCCAAATTTGGGAGAGTTCTATTGCAGATATCATAATAATCATGTCCAATGATGTTCATCATGTCATCAATCCTCTTGCTGTCCAGTTCATCAGCCGTTCCAATTCCCTTGGGAGCCATTGAATCTGCACAAAAGTTGAATAAACTAACTCTTAAATGGGTTTATTTTTCATAAAATTTGTGAAATAATTCGAAAAAATGGATAAGGCATTAAGGAACGCAAGTCTAAAATTGGCGCGCAAGTGTTCGTGTGCCGTGCTAGTTTTTGACGCGCAAGTATAAACCGCACAAGTACAAATACCTATACAGCAGCGCGACAGCAAAGAAACATCGGAAAACAGAGCAACCTGCACGGCTAAGGTGACCTGTGCGGTGAGAGCTCAAAGGTTTGAAATCCGGAAATCCGGATGCTTTGTACAGAAGTGAGGCCCTCTATTTATAGATGTGGTCGGGACCCTGCGCGATCAAG
This sequence comes from Viscum album, assembly GCA_963277665.1. Lineage (NCBI taxonomy): Eukaryota > Viridiplantae > Streptophyta > Magnoliopsida > Santalales > Viscaceae > Viscum > Viscum album. The sequence continues at coordinate 140,940,503 of OY728131.1, forward strand.
TGATGTATCCCTGTGCGTCAGGCCTTGCGTGCCCAAAGCTCATTTGCACGCCCTACCTTGCGCGCCCTAATTTCCTTTTGATTCTCGATTTCCTCAGAGTCAAATCCTCTATTCTCTCCGGATCCAACTCTGAGGGGGGACTTTTGTTGATGCTCCTTTCGTCACAGAATCTAAAGATTGGAAAAGGGGAATATCTGAGCTCAAAGTGATTCAACCTTTGAAGAAAACATCAAAAATCGACAAAGGGATGAACAAGGAGAACATTTCACATGTGCCGCGCATGTTCTATCATTGTCGCGCAAGTCCACTTGCACAACGTCTACTGGTCGCGCAAGTGACTTGCGCGACCTAAGTGATAACCACCCGGGGTCTTCTCTTTCCTATAAATAGACCCTGTGGGCCCCCTATTAGAGGAGGAATTTTTCTAGAAACTCAGATTTAAGCTCCCGGTGCCCTAGTCTCTTCTCAAAGCTTCTGAAACAATTCTAAGGTAATTTCTTACCTAGAACAGAAGATCTAAAGAGGGGGAGAATGGACTAAGTTTTGAAACTCATCAACACTTGCGCGCCTAAGTGGCCATCCCTTAAGGGAAATGGCCACACTTGCGCGCCGCCTTACTCCTTCAATAGAACTTGCGCGCCCCTATTCTAGAAGAACCTCAAGAGGGTTATAAAGGCTTTAACCAAGAGTCACTCAAGTATTACCCTGCTGGATAACTTCTGCATGAGTACCCATGTGTCACGCTGGTATACCTGCGCGACCGAACTTGCGCTCCCACGCAGTACCTGCGCGCCTGCCAGGACTTGCACTCCCCTGCCTTTTTGGGTGCCCTTCTTTCCCATTTCACCCCTCTTATGTCATTCCACCTCTTCTATTCAAGATTCAGTCTTCAAGACACTCTCCAAATCCATTTATGGCATGATTTCTTGATTTGACTTCCTTATCTGAAAGGAATTCTGTGGAATATCTCTCAAACCTAGTAATTTACACATCTTTATGTCACTAAAGATTGAGATTTCATTCATTCAACCTCATCCTTTACGATGAGAGAACTCATTAACCTGGGCCTCCTTTTCAGGAATAATACCCAATAATAATTCTTAACCTGGGCCTCCTTTTCAGGAATAATCCCCAGTCATAATTCTTAACCTGGGCCTCCTTTTCAGGAATAATCCCCAGTCATAATTCTTAACTTGGGCCTCCTTTTCAGGAATAATCCCCAGTCATAATTCTTAACCTGGGCCTCCTTTTCAGGAGTAAGCCTCAGTCCCCTAATATGGGCATCCTCCTTAGGAGTAAGCCCCAACCATAATTCTCTTAAACCTGGGTCTCCTTTTTAGGAGTAAGCCCCAGTCTTAATTCCTCTTAACCAATCCTAATTTACCTTTGATCCGAGATTCTTTCTCAGGAGTAAAACCCAATCATAAGTCATATCCTAATTTTTGCCTCCTTTTAAGGAGTAAGCCCCAAGTTAGAGTATTCAAATCTCCATGAAGCACATATACCTTTATGGACCATGTTCCTGGATTTCTTTCCTGAAGTAAATCCTAATCTTCATTTATCTGGGCAGTTATACATACATAAGTCCCACATTATTTCTTATGATTTCATTTTTCATGGCACAATTGTCTAATTTTTACCAATACCTCTTGTTTCTCACACCGAGCATGACTCACGTGAGCTTAGAGTGTAAAAGTAATTATGAAATCCTTCTTTGAGCCATCAATCATAAACATCATACTACCCTAATCGAACTACATGGGTTCTGATTCCTTTTCTAAACAAAGGATACGTAGGCAGCCCATCTGCGGGTTCTATCCCAACTCTGAAATAATCCATGTCCTTCTGAATGACAATAAACTTCAAGTGCCCCACTGAGTGGCTTTAAAACCATCCTGGTCGTCATAATGACCAAGATACTTCTATATAAATGTTTCGAAGGATACCATTGACCAAGAATCTCTAAATAAATACAGATGATTCTCTATTGATGAAGAACCTCGAATACATATAAAAGATTCTCTAAATTTCCTACATATTTAATCATTGATTGTCAAATCTAAAGGAAATCTCATTTTATACTTGGTAATGTAATAAGGATTCACGAACATAACTTAAATCTATAAATAGAGTCCCGGAGTAGACAATAATTCCCCTCAAAAAGGTGTGATGAGTCCGACCTCCCATCCTCTCAACCAACGCAAATTCCTAAGCCTCATTAGTCCACAAACTAATGAGTGCCTACCTTTGGAAAGTAGGTCCAAATGGATGTGGAATCATTGGATGTTTCCCTTTCTACGAACAAACTCGTTAGAAACTGATCAGAATGTTTGAACCTTCCATCAAGGAGGTCATCCCCGAATTCTGAGGGAAACATTCATTAACATGGAATAATGTCTCATTGTGTCCAAAAGACACATGAGATAAATTTTTTGGTAAACTCAATAAAAGTTCTACTAAAATCATTAAACGTGGCAATTAGAAGTTGTGTTTTTCTCACCACTGACTTAGGAACCACCCTTTCTCAACCTCTTGGAGAATACACCTTATTTCTTGTATGTTTCTATACTTGGTTACTGTATTTAGATACACATATGTGATAATCATATTGTATTTAATACCCAATAAGTAAAACTAAAACATTAATTTCAAGTGATGAATATACCTAAAGAAGAAGCGACTTCTTGCTTATTTAATTCAGTTCATTGCAGTTAAACTTCCATAGACTTTATTTCATGATATGAAAAGAAAATAACCACCTATTTAATATCCAACCTCATTTAATTGAAAGACATTGTGAATGTTCCTTTGACGTCTCTCTTTCCATTGGCCTTTTTTCCTTGTCTTTTAACTTGTTCTTCATATGAATTAATGGTTATAATTTCTTTAATTTCTTATTTACTTAGAAAACCTTACCCAAAAGGTAATGAATCATTTTTCTCCAAATTGTTCATTTTTTAATCTTAAATGAAATTGGAGTATATGGGTGAATGACTCGTGATCCATATTTTTATTATACATAGCCAGTGTAATTATAAAAATTCATATCTCACTTCACTTTTTCTATGTAAGCTTCTCAAAGATGAGATAAAATGTAAAATCATCCATGTCCCAATGTTGTAACCACAACTAAAAATAAACATTGATTATAACATTATGAAATATTCATCATATGATTTATATATGAGTATCCTATAATAATTTTTACACCCTCACTTCCTGAGGTGGCTCAATAGGTATTGAGGACTCTAGAACCTTGAATTTATGATATTGTAGTATTGTGCGTAATCGCCTATACTACAATTTGAAATTCATGCTTGTTTGGACATTTCATTTGTCCAATATTTAACACAGTGTATTTATGGTATTACTTTACATTTTCTACAAAAATAAAATCTAACAGATTGTAAATTTCTCTTGATTACCGATTTAGATATTATTGATTGATTAATTACATAATTAAATGTCTCCCATTATTTTATTGAATTTGAAGAACCCTCTATTTTAGAATCAAAATACTCTATCACTTGGTTATTCTAGTGGAAGGGATCCTTGAACCTCCCCTAATAATCTACAAGTTATGGCTACTCTACTACTTGGAGAGTTCAAGGTGAGTTCGTAACTGGTCAATCACATTAACTTGTGGATCCTTGATCAGTTGAGTGAAGTCCTAGATTCTTGGAATTGTAACCTTTATTACCTCAATGTTTTTCCTCTAAAGTGATAGAAATTTGGCTATAGGTAATCCTTAACTACCAACTTTAGTTAATTCAACACATTGTTCTCATAAGAACTCCCCAGTAGTAGGAGGCACCCTCAACTATGGTTGACTGAGCACCCCAAACACCTGATTGTGTTCAAATTAAAATGTTGGAAGTGTTTGTAACTTAATATTTCTTTGAGGGTTTTATGATTTTATTAACAAATGTAATCTATTTCTATTAATCTTGTTCAATCTATGTTATCGTTCTCACAACTAAATAGTAATAGACAAAATTCATCACTTCTTTATGCATTTTATTGTTTATTATGTTATGTATTTCCCACTTCCATGAAAATGCATAAAATAATAAATAAATGCATAAAAGAAATAAACTACCCAACTGGTCTTGAGAATTTAAAATTGATTGATCTATTTAAACTCAATGGATCAATCATGACCTAGGGGTATCATACATGAGTCATAGATTGACTCATGATATAGCTTGTCCTAATTCAGTGCGTCCACTTCTTGTCTGGATTTTGCCTCAACAAGGCATTGTTTGCATCTTACATTGTCCTAATCATACCAGGGTTCACGTCGTACATCATCTTCATCAAAGTACAAATGTACTCACTCCCATGTGAGTGGGGCTAAGGGTGCAATATACAAAAAATAAATTTGGACATGCAAGCTCTTATACATATTGATCAAAAAGAATATGATGTGCAGACCATCTTAATTATTTACAATAATCCCAAGCAGTTATAAATAATTAAATAAAATATCTATAAATACACATATTTGGTCAGTGCTCAAGACTATTCAATGGATAAAGTAAAATCATGATTAAAACTAAATTGAAATAAATTAAAAAATGATGGTATTTAATTAAATTAAATGAATTAATTAAATTCAAATAATTTAATTCTATTCAGTCCCATAAATAATTTAATTTTAATTACAAAAAATAAATTAATTAATTAATTTAACTTAATGCCAGAATTAATTTAAGTTTTCCCAAGTATTAAAAATATATTTTAAACCAAAATTAATTTTAATTAATTTAATTTAATACTAAAATTAATTTAATTAACTTAATTAATTTTTGATTAAATAAAATTATCCCCGGGCATCAAAAATTCACATAGGGCATGTGTGGGTTAGGCCGAACCTGCAAAGGCCCATTCCATGTCGTGCAAACCCCTTGCGGTGTGTTATGGGTCAGGCAGATCTGCCTTGACCCATTCTAGGTTGGTATGATCTTCCCAAACCCATTATAGGGTGGATCATATCAAACTGGACCCGAGGAAACCCAAGGCATGAGTTACCTCGCGCCCATGGCTATGCTTGGTCTGGTAGGGATTCGCCTCGCGACAGTGGGGATCTCAGACGGCGGTGTGATCCAGGCGGTGGTAACCTATGCTTACGCAACAGAATAGGGTTTTCAAGGAGTTTCTATCTACACGGAGTCAGTGGCAGTGTCGAGGTGGTCGAACCAACAAGGTCTAGTGACAGCGGAGGGGTGCGGTGGGGTTGGAGGTCGTCATCACAGCTCGGGAAAACGGGGTCTAGCGAGGCTGGCGCTGCTAGCAGTGGTAGGGTGCATCCTGACTCAAGTGGAAGGGAACTCTCTATGATCTGGCCTACTTTAGTAGAGGTGGGATCCTATGGAGGAGACGACCAACAGTCAGTGGTGGCTGAATCTAGTGTGACGGGTGGTGCGGAGGCCCCTAGTGAGGCAGCGACGCGATAATTTCATAGTGGGAGTGGGCCATAGATGGGATGGAGGCAGTGTCGTTTGGTCTGCAATGCCAGAGGGTGCTCGAAACAAGGATTTCATGGTATAGGGAGAGTGATTCTAGGGTTCATGTAGGGAAGAGGATAAGGGGGTGATGATTCTGCCAGGGAGTAGGCACAACGGAGCAGTGGTCAGCTTGCACTGCTAAATAGAAAAGGATCTCCTCATTGGAGTTTGGGGAGACGGCCCGAAGGGGGTCTTCCGCTACTGAGTGAAATGACTGATAGGGGAGGGGGCCACCCACCCAATTTTTCAAAAGTTTTTTTTATTTTTTTATTTGAAAAAAAACATTACACCAAGTGATTTGTTTGAGTTGTGAAATTCCAGCAACAAGTTGCCATATTTTTCTCAAGTTTATTTGAGTAGACTTTAGATAAATTAATAATTATTATATTAAAATAATAATTATTATTATTATAACAAAAATCTACATTACTGGTGGAATAAAACATCATCGTAAAAACAATTTTGATCACTGTTTCACCGCTGGAATTGGTCACTTGACATTAAAACACCATCAATTGGTATTATATTCAGTGAATCAAAAAAACACGAACATATATAGATTTTTTTCAATTCTAATACCTATAAAATGACAAATTTATATCCATAAAATTTTTGCAGATCATTGTAACTTGGTCGTCCGACCTCATATCGAATTGCAGTTAGATTCATTGGAACTGATGTAATACCCTCTACTAAAATTTAAATCTAATTTAATTTTCTTGGCTCAAAAAATTATCATAGTCCCTCTGATACCAATTAATTGTACTGGGCTATGAAATAGAATATGGAGGCCAAATATTTAAAACTTTCCTTCACCTGGATGACGTGACTAGTCATCTTCGGCGATCTGAGCCTCGGTATGGTTACGGGATCTTGCGTGAATTAAAGAGAGCACAAAAAAATTGTACCTTGTTCGATTTGGTGGAATATTCGGCTACAGCAAGTCACTGGAAATAGTTTCACAAAGGATATGAAGTTAAACCCCTCTAGATCATCCACACATGCTTCAATAATCTGCATGCTCACCGTTCTTCAAATTCTGGGTGCTAGCGTAGAGCTCTGATGAATCCTTTAGATTTGTGATGATCACCATGATCTGTTTCCTTCAATCTATCGATGGCATGCTTGGATCAGGGATCAGAGAGTCTTTCTCTCTCTAGAAGGTAAGAAGATAGATAGGCTCTCATTATGTTGGAATGAAATGTGCAACTAATGATCTATTCTCTTCTGCTTAAATAGTGGGTTGAGCGAATACCTGAAAAGGGTTCCCCAGCCCTCAAAAAGTCAATACCCACTAAATAAGAAATAATTAATTAATTAATTATGATGAACTAAAATGAATAATAAAAAATATTTATATTTTACCACATACCTTTAATATATTAAATATATTATGTGATAAAAATGAGTCATTTAACTCAACTCGTAATTTCCCGCTAATATTAAATAAACCTGGAATATTAAAATAATATTCATTCATTTAATATTATTCCTTATATTTACTTAAACACTTGTAATTAATTTTAATAAATAAATTCAACCCAATTATTCTTTAATTGAATAATAATGAATTTATTTATTTATCAACGATCGATAACTTGGACAACTCTCGGATCCCATGGTGGGGCCTACCATGTCTTATATTCTTATTCACCGTAATAGGGAAAATTGTTGAATACACTATTATGTGTGACCCTCTAGACCTTTTCCTCGATAGTAGTGAATAGTATTCATAGAACAAGAGTGAATTCTAGCAACCCATCAATACCCCTAAAGAGATAAGGAATAGTCATAGCAATGACAACCAACCTACAAACACATACTTTGTAATATAATCTCTTTATATTTAGATATCTAATAAAGAAGTACATGAACTTGTTTCATCATCCATTATTACTTTATTATTTGTTGATCTAACTGGATGGATTTACCCTTGATTACCTTGTCCAAGGACTTATGAAGGTACTACCATCCTGATCAACCAGGCCCAAGATATAACTTCCTCAACTCGAAAGTGAAAAAAACCTATCTTGATCATTAAACCAATGTCATACCACCAATGATGCACCCAACACAAGCTACCTTTCCACAATTTCATTATCATGGTTTTTTCCTTACATCAAAGTACACGATAAAATGGAACACATTGATAATTATCTCAAGTTAGGAGACCAATACACACATTCCTAGATAGGAAAAACCAATGACACCTGAAACATGTGGTGTTCCTATTAGAAGGTTTATCTTCATGATCTCGCATACCAGAGACCACTAAGTTCAAAATTCATGAGAAGAAGTCTCAACACTTATGATCCCCCAGCACCTAATAGTCAGACATCAACTCTGTCCAGTTATTATGATGTATCTAGACTATAGAACCTTTGTTTAAGATTAATGTCATGGTATCTCAAGGTTCTCATTATATCCTAGGATCTTTTATAACAATTTAATATGATAATTAATCTATGAAAATTACCATTTAATTGTGGATACAGAAATGTATAAACTAAAATTGTAAGTAAACATCATGTATAACTCACTATATACATGAAATGGTAATCAAAAGTATTGTACATGCTGGGTCTAGGGCACCCACCATTACAACAGTTGGGCACTGTAGCAGTAGTGGAACAATACAATTGGTGGACTATAGTAGTGATGACACTGTATCAGTGATGGGTATTGTATCATGTACTATAGTAGTGATGGTACTGTAGCAGATCGTGTATTGTAGCATTACTATTCACCAGAGGGGTATTTAGGCCAAGAATGGGCTTTTGGGCATAGAATTAGGGATTTTAATCCCCTGGGCCTTCATTGCATATTTATGGGTCACTTGACCTTGGGCCTATGGGCTATGTAATGGGTCTCCCTATACCCATATTGAAAGAGTTCTTTTCTTTCATAATAAAAAGTGGCTTTGACCCTAGTGTTTTTTTAAAAAATTGGACACCATCACACTCCAAAAACTTAAAAATAAATTGATGCTATTGAATAAAAAAATTGGGCCTCCTACATATAAAATTTTGTATCAATAATGTCCATACCTAGATACTCTGAAAAATGAATTCCAACTTTGAACATAAAACGCATTCTTCATAGTAAATAATTATATACACATCTAATAACAAACTTATATTATTCAACATTGAGTAGAAATATTAACATATAAGTTAAAAACCTCATAAATTCATAGTACCAAGATTTGAAGTAGTTTTCTAATATAGCTAAAGTAAAAAAATCAATAAATATTTTTGGATGGATTTGAATCTTTCACCACAAAAAAGATTATTGTTGTCATCATCATCATTATCAACCTCACTACAACCTTGATCACCTTGAATATTTTGAGTAGTGTTCTCATCACCATATTTATAATTATCATTTCCAATGTCATCAAGAATTTACATATCATCTAAATAGGGATTAGAATCAACAAATACATCATTTTCCCCATAATTTTCTAAAAAATTACAATCATATGGTCTAGTTATTCATTCTTCATCAGAGGAAATATCATCAACAATATAAGGCTAATTAATTGTTTTTCTTATATGTCACGACCCCCTCCCACAAAAGATGCCCCTCCTGAGCTGGCAATGGTGAAAGGGAGATAATAACCCCCGATTAACACCTCCAGTAGGCCCCGGGTTGGCGACTAGCACCAAGGGTATGATTTTTCACAAATATGGGAGGCATTACCCTTTTATTATTTTAAGATTGGGAAATAGGACAAGTCAACCACCAAAAAGGAAAAGAACAAGTGTACAGAAATAAACCCAAACCAATCCCACATTCATTTTTAAACAATTTTATAACAAGGTGCAAGTAAAAGAAAGATCAAAGTATAATACCAAAAGAAAACAAGAGTACAGCAACTGCAACAACTCTAACTGTCCGACTAGTAGGGTCTCGCATGGCCCTGGTAGTCCTCCTGGAAACCTGAAAGTAAACGTAGGGTGATCATACAAGTATACTCAGTAGGGAAACCTAAATATCTCGTGCACAAGTGGGGAGACATCCTAATGTCCCGTGAAAACAACAGAAGAAACCTAGCAAGGAATTCTATCCACCAAACCTCACCAGCCACACTCACCAAAACACAATCACAACAGGTAGTAGTATATAAGAACAAGAGTATTGGGTACCCCTCACCATTTCCCACTAGTTAGATGCTCTTCCTAACGGTGAACGTCCTGACGCTGTCACAATCTTCCCGCCCGCACACACCTGGGACTCACAACCACACATCCCACCCGCACACACCTGGGCCTCACCACCACGTATCCTGCCCGCACACACCTCGGCCTCACAACCACATATCCCGCCCGCACACACCTGGGCCTCACCACCACGTATCCCGCCCGCACACACCTGGGCCTCATCCTGAAGATTCTTTGGAAAAAGTAAGCTTGTCCGAAGAGTCTTGGGCTAAACCACCCCAATCGAAACCTACCTGAAGAGTCTTAGGTGTAAGGTCGCCTCAAGCCATCACAACCTAGGGAAGAAGGAGAAGGAAGGAGCTAGTAACTAAGGGAAAAACACTCTCTCCCATGAAATGGGAGTGTTCGGCACTAAGTGCTCAACATGGGTGGGGTGCGATAAAACACAAAAGATACAGATATATATGTATACCAAACACACAGCCCAACCTATGGCTTCTAAACAGAGAAACTGAGCATGTGCCTCGGCACTTCTACTATGAATCATGCATACAACAAACAATCCCAACCCCATTTAGGTTCTCACGTTTCAGTAGAATTTGTTTATTTAGTTCCTTAACTACTGGGTAAACAACCGCAACCAACCATATCAATCATTCGTGAAACATATCCCTGCCATCCAAAAATCAAGTTAGGAAAACACAAGCAGCACAACAAGTCCCTTCTTATTAACCAAACAACCCATTAATTATTAATCTCGTTTCATTACCATGACCCACCATTCATTAACTCTTCCACTTTTTATTTGTTATTCACAACCCATAGTCTGTTCACATTTAAACTCATCCCTGCAGTCCTACTGCCAACCACCATAACCACAAACACACCGAAACCCATACATCATCATCCCTTGATACCATTTATCGCAGCCCTGCTGCCCGTCACCAACATAGCATTCACACCATCCCACAACCAAGCCAACCACAGCCCCGCTGCTCACCCGATCCACAACAACCCCCAAAACACCCCCATCACTTGCCACGTATCCAAGACAACACCCACATGTTCATTATTTCATTTTGTTCAACCGGGGTGATCACACAAGGGTTCCCGATTTTAAATCATCCAAATTTACATGATTAACCAAATTCCACTTTCCACAAAGTTCCATTCACAAAAATGGTCTAAAAAGATAGGGAAACAGTTAATTGCGCAAGAAAAGGCCCCCAACAACCATGATTTTAAGTAGGCATAATCCTATTCAATTCACAACATAATATCACAGGATATAAAATAAAGTAACCGCATTCACAAACTTCCCATCCCCGTTATATAAGCCATTTATTATCTTTATTAAACCGGTAAATGTGTTTCACATAAACAAGAGTACACCCACCCCGCATGATGCACAATTTAGAGAGACGAAGGTAAGATCCCTACCTCAATAGGTTCTGATCACAACGCTCCCCCGGATCAACTTTAGAAGACGTCCGTCGGCGTCCATCACTTCTGTAGGGTCCCGGAAAAACCTCTTCGGGTGGAATTAGGAAAGTAAAGGTTGAAGGAAAGACAATGGATCCAAGCTCGAAAGTTCCTCCTCATCGTTACAATCTCGTGGACACTGACGGATCGTCAATCGGAGCTCAGACGAAGAAGTTATGGAAGAAAAGAAGCCTTCAAGTCTCTTGGGAGAGCTCTGCTCAGAGGAAAGGGGAGGAGAGGGGTGAGTTGAAAAGGAGGAGGGGACCCCTCCTTTTATAGGTGATAAAAGAAAAAGTATACGGCATGTAATTTATGGTACACGGCGTGTACTCGGCCGTTTCACATGGTCACCACACGGCTTTCAACACGGCCTTCAACGCGGAACGCGGCCGTTGACTGGTCAACACACGGCTTGAAGGTAACGCATGTGCAGGGAGGGACTACACGACATGTAGTATTGGATACATGGCGTGTACCCATTTATTTCACATGGATCCAACACGGCACATGGCCATTGACTGGTCAACACATGGTAACGCGTATGCGGGGAGGGACTACACGGCGTGTAGTATTGGATACACGGCGTGTACCCATTTATTTCACACGACTCCAACATAGCACACGACCATCAACACAGGGTATACCCGGCAAGGGGGTATACAGCGTGTACTCAAACTACATGGTGTGTAGTTTCAAAATTCTGGAAAGTGTGGGAAAAGTCCATTTTACCCTCCAGAACACTTCGTGGCCTTCTTTTTTACAAAGGAATGGGTCGGAGAGGTCTGGGCCATTACATCAGATACCTCTTAAAACATTCTCGTCCCCAAGAATTAAAAAACCAACCCAGAGGAACCCAACAAGATACCTCTTAGGGTTCTCGTTATAACAGGAACCCAACCAACAACCCTAATCATAGGTGTTAGGAATTCCCCCTCCAATGTCGAGATATTATCTGCCTTAGGCGGCACTGACTCGCCTGCATGGGTTTAATCGCATCTTCATTAATGCGTCTCGATTAAGGATTGGGTTTTTCTCTTTCCCCACACATCCGGACATGTTACACATTACCAGGGAACAAGGAAACAAAAGGTATCACAACCGAAAAGCCAAGCATTCCATATATCAAAGCTACAGAGTATAACATCAACACAAAGCTCAGAAGAACAAAGGAAAACACAGGTCAAAACAACTCTGGGTACTGAGCGTGCATCTGGGCCTCTAGCTCCCAAGTTCTTTCCTCGAGGTCGCCATGCCTCCATAACACATGAACTGTAATGACCCGAAATTTTGAATAAATCTTGTTTCCTAATTTTATGTGTTATTTTATTTTATTTTTATACTCAACAAAAATGTTTCATTTGATAACATGAGTATAATTAAAATGAGACCATTGGGTTTTGACTGTTATATGACCATTGGTCAATATGACCGTTGGAAAATAAACATTTTGATTATTATCTCTAAATACAAGTAATCTTGGTTAATTATTATAGAAAGAAGATTCGATGGCCTCACCCAGTAGTCTTGGACCGATCGAAGCCCATCTAACAGAACTTGGGAAGGAGGTAGCACCACTGGGCTTTGCTCTGGACCAAACCCAAGCCGAACTTCATCATGTGAAGCTAGAATGGAATCACCTTTGAGAGAAGTTCAAACTGATAGAAATTACTACTCGTGCGATGTTGGCCGAGCCACCCTCAGATTCTCTCACCTTAGCACACCTTACACTTAGGTCCTATGTTGGTCTGATAAGGGGATATGTAAGGAGACCGTAACTGCCTTATGTAATCATTTGTTTTAAATAAAAATTGGGATTTCTTATTATGATGAAGTTTATGAATTTTTAAATGACCGGATAAATATAGTATGCATATTTTTGATGAATTTTAGAAAAAGGATATTTTAAAAATGTTTATGTAAACCTTAAATAATTAAAAATGTGTAATGATATTCAAAAAATGGTCTTCTACAATTATGTTCAATATGAAATTTAGAGTCTAATAAGATCAACTTGATTTTTGATGAATAGTAAATTATGAATAGTTATTTTATGCTTAGGATTAGTAATGTGACCAAATGTATTAGTAATCTCACTTAAAGAAAGTATTAATATAATCTAGGCACCTTGATTAAGTAATGTGATTCAATAAAATGGTTAAATAACGATTTCATAAATTATTATTCAAGTATTAGTTTTTTTGGGTGAATAGTGTTTTTTTAATTAAAAATTAAATTAAAAATATTTAGAAAATTATTTTTATAAAATGGATTTCATTTTTGACCTCAGATCATCAATATTATGTTAAGGTAATTTTTGGGGTTTTTTGTGAAAAAATGAATTTTTGGTGAATAGTGTATTTATTTAAAAATTAAATTAAAAATATTTAGAAAATTATTTTTATAAAATGGAGTTCATTTTTTAAATCAGAGCATTGATATTTGGTTAATGTGAAATTTTGGGATTTTTCTGAGAAAGTTGAATTTTCAGTGAATAGTAAAAATACTGTTTTAGGGTTTCGGTATGTTTAATGACATCATAACTGTGTCATGATGATGCCATGAGATATTTTAAGGGATGGTCGACCAAAGGTGATGAATTATTGTATTGGGGGACCCATGTGGCCTAACTCCATGGAAAATACCATGGGAGGGCCCATGCTTTTGAGAAAACCACTTGTGAGGTGTCCCTTGGCCATTAATGCTTTGTCCCCTCACTTTCCCTATAAATACCAAGACATCCTCTCATCCATTTCGACTCCCCTCTCTCCCCCAACGAAGTTCTGGTCTCATTACCTCCCAAGGAGTCCTCCCAAGGTGCCCCCAAGCCCTAAAGGTCCCAACCTTTGTGTTTTTAGAGTTACGTTTTAAGGTAAGGGATCCGACCTCTCTCTTTCTTTTCAAGTAATCTCTTTTATGTCATTTCTTTTATACTCCATGTTCTTATATTGGAGGATGTTCTTATATATTCATATTACTGAACTTTTCATGTTCATATGATGAGAGACCCCATCTTTATCTCATTAATTCGTTTTAAGAATGTTTAAGTGGTGTCGTTAGGCTGCCGAAATTTTAAGGGGATTCTTTCACTCTTCTCATTCTTTTCAAGTTCTATTTTCTTGTCAAGTCTTTCAAGTTCATTTTTATTATGTTGGGGTATGATCTCTATGTATATCATACTGATATTTTATTATCATATGATGAGATAAACCATTTGATCTCTTCAATTCAGTATTTTTAAGTTTTAAGTGGCATTGTTAGGCTGCCGAATTTTTAAGTTGTTCTTTCACCCTTCTCATTTTGAAGTACTACTTTCATGTCAAGTATTTCAAGTTCTTTTTTATTATGTTTGGGTATTATATCTATATCTATCATACTGAACTATTATTTTCATATGATGATAGACCATATTTGATCTCTTTAATTCAGTATTTTGAAGTTTTAAGTGGCGCCGTTAGGCTGCCGAATTTTTAAGGGGATTCTTTCACCCTTCTCATTCTTTTCAAGTTCTATTTTCTTTTCAAGTCTTTCAAGTTCATTTTTATTATGTTGGTGTGTGATATATATATCTATCATACTGAACTCTTATGTTCATATGATGAGAGACCCTATTTGATCTCTTCAATTCAGTATTTTGAAGTTTTAAGTGGCGTCGTTAGGCTGTCGAATTTTTAAGTTGTTCTTTCACCCTTCTCGTTTTGAAGTTCTACTTTCATGTCAAGTCTTTGAAGTTACTTTTTATTATGTTGGGGTATGATCTCTATATATATCATACTGAACTCTTATTTTCATATGATTAGAGACCCTATTTTATCTTTTCAATTCAGTATTTTGATGTTTTAAGTGGCGCCGTTAGGCTGCCGAATTTTCATAAGAGAGATCTAATTTCTGTCTTCCTTCCATGTTTTTAATTTCAAATGGTATGTCCTTAAAATTTCATTATCATGTTCATATATCCTTCTTATTCTATCCCTATACTGTTTTATGGGTCATTTATGAATGTTTGACCCATTTCCCCTCTCTTTTCAATGTTTTCTAATACCCCGAAACATAGTCGTTATGCTGCAGAATTTTCATCTCAAAATGCCTCTCTCTTTTCTCAAAATTATTTTATGTTATAAAGTGAATATTCACAGATCTTATTTCTAAAGGTTTATTCACATATATATCAAAATTTTCTATTTTAAATTCTGGGATTTACATACATGAGCCCTCTCTCCCCTTCCGTGGGTTTGAAGTGACGTAAAGATCATGTCTTTAAAGCAGATTTTAAAATGTTATGATTATGAAATGAAACCCATTTATTTTATTCTATATGGGTTATTTATGAAATGTTTGATGATGATATATGTGTATCACATGATAATAAAGGCAAATTTAAGGGTGCACCCTGATAGCGCTCCAATGCATTGGGTAATGATGTAACCACTAGAGATTACAATTTTCACGATATCTTGGTGAATAACCTTGGTAATTTTCAAATGACACCTTGGGGATGGACCTTGGTGATATGTTCATGATTGTCAATTTTAAATGATGTAGCCACATCTTAAAGTTATGAAAAATGTTATTTTTATTATAATATTCCACATGATTTCTTTCTCATGCCTTAAAGTTCTTTTTCATGACATAGTTGATGTATCTCAAGTTCACATGTTAAATGTTTCTCTTGTTTCCCTTACTGGGCCTTCTGCTCACCCTTTCTTTTGATGTATGTCCCCAGGTTATGAGATGCAGTAATGAACCTAGTATGAACTTAAGGAGAAGCCTTTCAAGTGCTTAAGAAGAATGTATTATGTTGTTTTCATTTATTATGTTCCTGGTTTCCAAGACACTAAACCTTAAAGATCCTCAGTTTTGTGTAATGTAATGAAAGTTTATGTGATAAAAAGGCGGGATGCTATAGTTGGTATCAAAGGATTGTTTAGTTATTTGTGGAAATTAGGATATTAAAACTCTAGGAAGAACCCTATAGAAAAGTTTAAATATAGGAAATATTCCTGGTATTTTGGTGAGCATTGAGTAAGGGGTTTCCAAGCAAATACATCCCTGTCTGGATACGAGCAGTTAGAGGTGGCTCTAGCAGAGATGTACATAGGGGTAAAACCTGAAAACACCACTTTGAGTTAGACTCAAACGGGAACTGGTACAGAACAACGGGCCTTGCTGCACTCTTGGTTACGACACTCCCGTGGGATATGCTTTGGTAAATTCATAAGCTTAGTATGAACCATTATTAAAGGAACAAAGATAAAATAAAATAAAGATTCACATAAGAATATATGATCATGGATAACCTAGATTGGAACCTAGGGGATCACAAGTTAGGATATACTTTTATTATACAAGTTTATCTTTTTATGCTTAAAGTTTCCTTTTCATGATTATTGGCTAAGCATTTAAGCCCCTAATTATAGTTTCTTTTCTTAGTTAATGGTGGGAAATGGAAGAACATGTCCCAACAACCAATGTGATAGGAAATGCGATGATTGCCATATTAATATGAAAGATATGATTAGGGGATTAAAAGATGATTATTATTTTGGAAGACGTTCACTATTTTGGGGACTCTATATGATCGACGTAAATAGATTACTATGGTATTTTTATTGAGGAGTAAGGTTGACTTATATTTTGAAGAATCAATGAATTTAAGGCGGACTTATAGTAATTTAGGTTACTTATGGGAATGATTAACCTATCTTGGGTAAAATATGTTTAGGTTAGCTACTTTTGTTATAAGATGTTAGGAGTGGTTGATGTTGTTTGGAGATGAACAATGAAGTTTATTTTGGAAGACTATGTTATCAAATCCTTCTTGTATTTGGGTTTTAATCTTAGTTTGGTTTATTTTGAGGAATTTTAAGAACTGTTATTTATGGAATGGTCTATGATGAACATTGGGTAGTACCATAGAACTTTTAAGATTTAAAATTAATTTCCATTCCTATGGGATTCTTTCTTTTTGAAGAGTTGTTTTACCTTACCCTTTCTGTTTTTGGGATAATGTTTAAAGATAGAAGAAATAGATAGTTAATATTTTGTGGATTATGTGACTCTCTAGAAGATTATTCTTGTGTTTTGAAGAGACCAAGTAGTTTTGAGTGCTCATCGTTTGGAGAAAAGAATAGTTTTGGTAGAAACTTATTAAAGGATGAAACTCTGCATGAAGGTATGTATATTTTCTTATGTTTTTGTTCTATGTAGTAAATGAATTCCTCAAAATTATGAAAAGGAACGTAAAACAAAAACGTTGTTGGCTTACATTTCCTACTAGGTAATCAAAGACCGTTTACACACATCATAAGTTTGGGATTTTCTTATGGTTAACTTTCTTCTAATCATATTTTCTATCACTCTCCTTTAGAACGTGACCCTTTGTTTTCTCCTCCATGTCCATGTTTTCCTACATAGAATCCTAGTATGGTTAAACTCGGGTGGCCTTTGTACTTCCTTTTCTTTCTTTTAAAGTAGTAGTGTTACTGACTCTTTTTCCGATGTGGGACTTTCAATGAAATTTCAAAACCCAATTTTAAAAAAAAATTCGAGGACGCAGTTTCTTAAGGGGGGAAGATTGTAACGACCCGAAATTTTGAATAAATATTGTTTCCTAATTTTATGTGTTATTTTATTTTATTTTTATACTCAAAAAAAATGTTTCATTTGATAACATGAGTATAATTAGAATGAGACCATTGGGTTTTGACTGTTATATGACCATTGGTCAATATGACCGCTGGAAACTAAACATTTTGATTATTATCTCTAAATAAAAGTAATCTTGGTTAATTATTATAGAAAGAAGATTCGATGGCCTCACCCAGTAGTCTTGGACCGATTGAAACCCATCTAACAGAACTTGGGAAGGAGGTAGCACCACTGGGCTTTTCTCGGGACCAAACCCAAGCCGAACTTTATCGTGTGAAGATAGAACGAAATCACCTTTGCGAGAAGTTCAAACTGATAGAAATTACTACTCGTGCGATGTTGGTCGAGCCTCCCTCAGATTCTCTCACCTTAGCACACCTTACACTTAGGTCCTATGCTGGTGTGATAAGGGGCTATGTAAGGAGACGGTAACTGCCTTGTGTAATACTTTGTTTTAAATAAGAATTGGGATTTCTTCTTATGATGAAGTTTATGAATTTTTATATGACCGGATAAATATAGTATGCATATTTTTGATGAATTTTAGGAAAAGGATATTTTAAAAATGTTTATGTAAACCTTAAATAATTAAAAATGTGTAATGATATTCAAAAAATGGTCTTCTACAATTATGTTCAGTACGAAATTTAGAGTCTAATAAGATCAAATTGATTTTTGATGAATAGTAAATTATGAATAGTGATTTTATGCTTAGGATTAGTAATGTGACCAAATGGATTAGTAATCTCACTTAAAGAAAGTATTAATATAATCTAGGCACCTTGATTAAGTAATGTGATTCAATAAAATGGCTAAATAATGGTTTCATAAATTATTATTCAAGTATTAGTTTTTTTGGGTGAATAGTGTTTTTTTAATTAAAAATTAAATTAAAAATATTTAGAAAATTATTTTTATAAAATGGATTTCATTTTTGAACTCAGAGCATCAATATTATGTTAAGGTAATTTTTGGGGTTTTTTCTAAAAAAATCAATTTTCAGTGAATAGTGTATTTATTTAAAAATTAAATTAAAAATATTTAGAAAATTATTTTTATAAAATGGAGTTCATTTTTGAAATCAGAGCATTGATATTTGGTTAATGTGAAATTTTGGGATTTTTCTGAGAAAGTTGAATTTTCAGTGAATAGTAAAAATACGGTTTTAGGGTTTCTGTATGTTTAATGACATCATAATTGTGTCATGATGATGTCATGATATATTTTAAGGTATGGTCAACCAAATGTGATGAATTATTGTATGGGGGATCATGTGTCCTAACTCCATGGGAAATACCATGGGAGGTCCCATGCTTTTGAGAAAACCACTTGTGAGGTGTCCCTTGGCCATTAATGCCTTGTCCCCTCACTTTCCCTGTAAATACCAAGCCAGCCTCTCATCCATTTCGACTCCCCACTCTCCCCCAACGAAGTTCCGGTCTCATTACCTCCCAAGGAGTCCTCCTAAGGTTCCCCCAAGCCCTCAAGGTCCCAACCTTTGTGTTTTAAGAGTTACGTTTTAAGGTAAGGGATCCGACATCTCTCTTTCTTTTCAAGTAATCTCTTTTATGTCATTTCTTTTATACTCCATGTTCTTAAGTTGGAGGATGCTCTTATATATTCATATTACTTCCATTTTCATGTTCATATGATGATAGACCCCATATTTCTCTCATCAATTCGTTTTAAGAATGTTTAAGTGGCGCCGTTAGGCTGCCGAAATTTTAAGGGGATTCATTCACCCTTCTCATTCTTTTCAAGTTCTATTTTCTTGTCAAGTCTTTCAAGTTCATTTTCATTATGTTGGGTTGTGATATCTATATCTATCATACTGATATTTTATGATCATATTATGAGAGACCCCATTTTATCTCTTCAATTCAGTATTTTGAAGTTTTAAGTGGTGTCGTTAGGCTGCCGAATTTTTAAGTTGTTCTTTCACCCTTCTCGTTTTGAAGTTCTACTTTCATGTCAAGTCTTTCAAGTTCCTTTTTATTATGTTAGGGTATTATCTCTATATCTATCATACTGAACTCTTATGTTAATATGATGAGAGAACCTATTTGATCTCTTCAATTTAGTATTTTGTTGTTTTAAGTGGCGCCATTAGGCTGCCGAATTTTTAAGGGGATTCTTTCACCCTTCTCATTCTTTTAAAGTTCTATTTTCTTGTCAAGTCTTTCAAGTTCCTTTTTATTATGTTGGTACATTATCTCTATATCTATCATACTGAACTCTTATTTTCATATGATGAGAGACCCTATTTTATCTCTTCAATTCAGTGTTTTGAAGTTTAAAGTGGCGTCGTTAGGCTGCCGAATTTTTTAGTTGTTCTTTCACCCTTCTCGTTTTGAAGTTCTAATTTCATGTCAAGTCTTTAAAGTTCCTTTTTATTATGTTGGGGTATGATCTCTATATCTATCATACTGAACTCTTATTTTCATATGATGATAGACCCTATTTGATCTCTTCAATTTAGAATTTTGAAGTTTTAAGTGGCGCTGTTAGGCTGTCGAATTTTCATAAGAGAAATCTAATTTTTTTCTTCCTTCCATGTTTTTCATTTCAAATGGTATGTCCTTAAAATTTAATCACCATGTTCATATATCCTTCTTATTCTGTCCCTATACTGTTTTATGGGTCATTTATGAATGTTTGACTCGTGTCCCCTCTCTTTTCAATGTTTTATAAAACCCCGAAACATAGCCGTTGTGCTGCAGAATTTTCGTCTCAAAATGCCTCTCTCTTTTCTCAAAATTATTTTATGTTATAAAGTTAATATTAAAAGATCTTATTTCTACATTGGTATTCACATATATATCAAAATTTTCTATTTTAAATTCTGGGATTTACATACATGAGACCCGCTCTCCCCTTCCGTGGGTTTAAAGTGACGTAAAGATCATGTCTTTAAAGCATCTTTTAAAACATTATGATTATGAAATGAAACCCATTTATTTTATGCTATATGGGTTATTTATGAAATGTTTGATGATGATATATGTGTATCACATGATAATAAAGGCAAATTTAAGGGTGCGCCCTGATAGCGCTCCAATGCATTGGGTAATGATGTAACCACTAGAGATTACAATTTTCATGATATCTTGGTGAATAACCTTGGTAATTTTCAAATGACACCTTGGGGATGGACCTTGGTGATATGTTCATGATTGTCTATGTTAAATGATGTAGCCACATCTTAAAGTTATGAAAAATGTTATTTTTATTATAATATTCCACATGATTTCTTTCTCATGGATTAAAGTTATTTTTCATGACATAGTTGATGTATCTCAAGTTCACAATTTAAATGTTTCTCTTATTTCCCTTACTGGGCCTTCTACTCACCCTTTATTTTGATGTATGTCCCCAGGTTATGAGATGCATTAATGAACCTAGGATGAACTTAAAGATAAGTCTTTCAAGTGTTTAAGAATAATGTTTTATGTTGTTTTCATGTATTATGTTCCTGGTTTCCAAGACAATAAACCTTAAAGATCCTCAGTTTTGTGTAATGTAATGAAAGTTTATGTGATAAAAAGGCGGGATGCTATAGTTGGTATCAAAGGATGGTTTAGTTATTTGTGGAAATTAGGATATGAAAACTCTAGGAAGAAACCTATAGAAAAGTTTAAATATAGGAAATATTCCTGGTATTTTGGTGAGCATTGAGTAAGGGGTTTCCAAGCAAATATATCCCTGTCTGGATACGAGCAGGTAGAGGTGGCTCTAGAACAGATGTTTATAGGGGTAAAACCCGAAAACACCGCTTTGAGCTAGACTCAAACGGGAACGGGTACACGATAACGGGCCTTGCTGCACTCTTGGTTACGACACTCCCAGAGGATATGCTTTGGTAAATTCATAAGCTTAGTATGAACCATTATTAAAGGAACAAAGATAAAATAAAATAAAGATTCACATAAGAATATATGATCATGGATAACCTAGATTGGAACCTAGGGGATCACAAGTTATGATATACTTTTATTCTAAAATTTTATCCTTTTATGCTTAAAGTTTCCTTTTCATGATTATTGGCTAAGTATTTAAGCCCCTAATTATAGTTTTTTTTCTTAGTTAATAGCAGGAAATGGAAGAACATGTCCCAACAACCAATGTGATAGGAAATGCGATGATTTCCGTATTAATATGACATAGATTAATAGGGGATTAAAGGATGATTATTATTTTGGAAGACGTTCACTATTTTGGGGACTCTATATGATCGACGTAAATAGATTACTACGGTATTTTCATTGAGGAGTAATGTTGACTTATATTTTGAAGAATCAATGAATTTAAGGTGGACTTATAGTAATTTAGGTTACTTATGGGAATGATTAACCTATCTTGGGTAAAATATGTTTAGGTTAGCTACTTTTGTTATAAGATGTTAGGAGTGGCTGATGTTGTTTGGAGATGAACAATGAAGTTTATTTTGGAAGACTATGTTATCAAATCCTTCTTGTATTTGGGTTTCAATCTTAGTTTGGTTTATTTTGAGGAATTTTAAGGACCGTTATTTATGGAATGGTCTATGATGAACATTGGGTAGTACCATAGAACTTTGAAGATTTAAAAGTAGTTTCCATTCCTATGGGATTCTTTCTTTTTGAAGAGTTGTTTTACCTTACCCTTTCTATTTCTGGGATAATTTTTAAAGATAGAAGAAATAGATAGTTAATCTTTTGTGGATTATGTGACTCTCTAGAAGATGATTCTTGTGTTTTGATGTGACGAAGTAGTTTTGAATGCTCATCGTTTGGAGAAAAGATTAGTTTTGGTAGAAACTTATTAAAGGATGAAACTCTACATGAAGGTAGGTATATTTCTTATGTTTTTGTTCTATGTAGTAAATGAATTCCTCAAAATTATGAAAAGGAATGTAAAACAAAAAAGTTGTTGGTTTACGTTTCCTACTAGGTAATAAGATACCATTTACACACATCATAAGTTTGGGATTTTCTTATGGTTAACTTTCTCCTAATCATGTTTTCTATCACTCTCCTTTAGAACGTGACCCTTTTTTTTCTCCTCCATGTCCATGTTTTCCTACATGGAATCCTAGTATGGGTAAACTCAGGTGGCCTTTGTACTTCCTTTTCTTTCTTTTAAAGTAATAGTGTTTATGACTCTTTTTCCGATGTGGGACTTTCAATGAAATTTCAAAACCCAATTTTAAAAAAATTGTGAGGACGCAATTTCTTAAGGGGGGAAGATTGTAACGACCCGAAATTTTGAATAAATCTTGTATCCTAATTTTATGTGTTATTTTATTTTATTTTTATACTCAACAAAAATGTTTCATTTGATAACATGAGTATAATTAAAATGAGACCGTTGGGTTTTGACTGTTATATGACCATTGGTCAATATGACCGCTGGAAACTAAACATTTTGATTATTATCTCTAAATACAAGTAATCTTGGTTAATTATTATAGAAAGAAGATTCGATGGCCTCACCCAGTAGTCTTGGACCGATTGAATCCCTTCTAACAGAACTTGGGAAGGAGGTAGCACCACTGGGCTTTGCTCTGGACCAAACACAAGCTGAACATCATCGTGTGAAGCTAGAACGGAATTGCCTTTGCGAGAAGTTCAAACTGATAGAAATTACTACTCATGCGATGTTGGCCGATCCTCCCTCAGATTCTCTCACCTTAGCACACCTTACACTTAGGTCCTATGCTGGTATGATAAGGGGTTATATAAGGAGACCGTAATTGCCTTGTGTAATCCTTTGTTTTAAATAAAAATTGGAATTTCTTCTTATGATGAAGTTTATGAATTTTTAAATGACCGAATAAATATAGTATGCATATTTTTAATGAATTTTTGAAAAAGGATATTTTAAAATTGTTTATGTAAACCTTAAATAATTAAAAATTTGTAATGATATTCAAAAAATGGTCTTCTACAATTATGTTCAGTACGAAATTTAGAGTCTAATAAGATCAAATTGATTTTTGATGAATAGTAAATTATGAATAGTGATTTTATGCTTAGGATTAGTAATGTGACCAAATGGATTAGTAATCTCACACAAAGAAAGTATTAATATAATCTAGGCACCTTGATTAAGTAATGTGATTCAATAAAATGGTTAAATAACGGTTTCATAAATTATTATTCAAGTATTAGTTTTTTCAGGTAAATAGTGTTTTTTTAATTAAAAATTAAATTAAAAATATTTAGAAAATTATTTTTATAAAATGGATTTCATTTTTGAACTCAGAACATCAATATTATGTTAAGGTAATTTTTGGGGTTTTTTCTGAAAAAACAAATTTTCAGTGAATAGTGTATTTATTTAAAAATTAAATTAAAAATATTTAGAAAATTATTTTTATAAAAAGGAGTTCATTTTTTAAATCAGAGCATTGATATTTGGTTAATGTGAAATTTTGGGATTTTTCTGAGAAAGTTGAATTTTCAGTGAATAGTAAAAATACAGTTTTAGGGTTTCAGTATGTTTAATGACATCATAACTGTGTCATGATGATACCATGAGATATTTTAATGGATGGTCGACCAAAGGTGATGAATTATTGTATGGGGGGCCCCATGTGGCCTAACTCCATGGGAAATACCATGGGAGGGCCCATGCTTTTGAGAAAACCACTTGTGAGGTGTCCCTTGGCCATTAATGCCTTGTCCCCTCACTTTCCCTATAAATAGTAAGCCATCCTTTCATCCATTTTGACTCACCACTCTCCCCCAATGAAGTTCTGGTCCCATTACCTCCCAAGGAGTCCTCCCAAGGTGCCCCCAATCCCTCAGCGTCCCAACCTTTGTGTTTTAAGAGTTACGTTTTAAGGTAAGGGATCTGACCTCTCTCTTTCTTTTCAAGTAATCTCTTTTATGTCATTTCTTTTATACTCCATGTTCTTATGTTGTATGATGTTCTTATATATTAATATTACTGCCCATTTCATTTTCATATTATGAGAGACCCCATCTTGCTCTCATCAATTCGTTTTAATAATGTTTAAGTGGCGCCATTAGGCTGTCGAAATTTTAAGGGGATTCTTTCACCGTTCACGTTCTTTTCAAGTTCTATTTTATTGTCAAGTCTTTCAAGTTCATTTTTATTATGTTGTGGTATGATATCTATATATATCATACTGATATTTTATGATCATATGATGAGAGACCCCATTTGATCTCTTCAATTCAGTATTTTGAAGTTTTAAGTGGCGTCGTTAGGCTGCCGAATTTTTAAGTTGTTCTTTCACCCTTCTCGTTTTGAAGTTCTACTTTCATGTAAAGTCTTTAAAGTTCCTTTTTATTATGTTGGGGTATGATCTCTATATCTATCATACTGAACTCTTATGTTCATATGATTAGAGACCCTATTTGATCTCTTCAATTCAGTATTTTGAAGTTTTAAGTGTCGCCGTTTGGCTGTCGAATTTTTAAGGGGTTTCTTTCACCCTTCTCATTCTTTTCAAGTTCTATTTTCTTGTCAAGTCTTTCAAGTTCCTTTTTATTATGTTGGTGTATGATCTATATATCTATCATACTTAACTCTTATGTTCATATCATTATAGATCCTATCTGATCTCTTCAATTCAGTATTTTTAAGTTTTAAGTGGCGCCGTTAGGCTCCCGAATTTTTAAGTTGTTCTTTCACCCTTCTCGCTTTGAAGTTCTACTTTCATGTCAAGTCTTTAAAGTTCCTTTTTATTATGTTGGGGTATGATCTCTATATCTATCATACTTAACTATTATGTTCATATGATTAGATACCCTATTTGATATCTTCAATTTAGTATTTTGAAGTTTTAAGTGGCGTCGTTTGGCTGCCGAATTTTCATAAGAGAAATCTAATTCTTGTCTTCCTTCCATGTTTTTCATTTCAAATGGTATGTCCTTAAAATTTCATTACAATGTTTATATATCCTTCTTATTCTGTACCTCTAATATTTTATGGGTCATTTATGAATTTTTGACCCATGTCCCCTCTCTTTTCAGTGTTTTCTAAAACCCCGAAACATAGCCGTTATGCTGCAGAATTTTCGTCTCAAAATGCCTCTCTCTTTTCTCAAAATTATTTTATGTTATAAATTTAATATTAAAAGATCTTATTTCTACAGGGGTATCAAATATATATCAAAATTTTCTATTTTAAATTCTGGTATTTACATACATGAGACCCGCTCTCCCCTTCCGTGGGTTTAAAGTGACGTAAAGATCATGTCTTTAAAGCAGCTTTTAAAACGTTATGATTATGAAATGAAACCCATTTATTTTATGCTAAATGGGTTATTTATGAAATGTTTTATGATGATATATGTGGCTCACATGATAATAAAGGAAAATTTAAGGGTGTGCCCTGATAGCGCTCAAATGCATTGGGTAATGATGTAACCACTAGAGATTACAATTTTCACGATATCTTGGTGAATAACCTTGGTAATTTTCAAATGAAACCTTGGAGATGGACCTTGGTGATATGTTCATGATTGTCTATGTTAAATGATGTATCCACATCTTAAAGTTATGAAAAATGTTATTTTTATTATAATATACCACATGATTTATTTCTCATGCCTTAAAGTTCTTTTTCATGACATAGTTGATGTATCTCAAGTTCACATGTTAAATATTTCTCTTGTTTCCCTTACTGGGCCTTCTGCTCACCCTTTCTTTGGATGTATGTCCCCAGGTTATGAGATGCAGTAATGAACCTAGGATGAACTTAAGTATAAACCTTTCAAGTGTTTAAGAATAATGTTTTATATTGTTTTCATGTATTATGTTCCTGGTTTCCAAGACACTAAACATTAAAGATCATCAGTTTTGTGTAATGTAATGAAAGTTTATGTGATAAAAAGGCGGGATGCTATATTTGGTATCAAAGGATGGTTTAGTTATTTGTGGAAATTAGGATATAAAAACTCTATGAATAACCCTATATAAAAGTTTAAATATGGGAAATCTTCCTGGTATTTTGGTGAGCATTGAGTAAGGGGTTTCAAAGCAAATACATCCCTATCTGGATACGAGTAGGTAGAGGTGGCTCTGGCATAGATTTACATAGGGGTAAAACCAGAAAACACTGCTTTGAGCTAGACTCAAACGGGAACTGGTACATGACAACAGGCCTTGCTGCACTCTTGGTTACGACACTCCCGGGGGATATGCTTTGGTAAATTCATAAGCTTAGTATGAACCATTATTAAAGGAACAAAGATAAAATAAAATAAAGATTCACATAAGAATATATGATCATGGATAACCTAGATTGGAACCTAGGGGATCACAAGTTAGGATATACTTTTATTCTACAAGTTTATCCTTTTATGCTTAAAGTTACCTTTTCATGGTTATTGGCTAAGTATTTAAGCCCCAAATTATAGTTTCTTTTCTTAGTTAATGACGTGAAATGGAAGAACAAGTCCCAAAAACCAATGTGATAGGAAATGCGACGATTGTCGTATTAATATGACAGAGATGATTAGGGGATTAAAAGATGATTATTATTTTGGAAGACATTCTCAATTTTGGGGACTCTATATGATCGACGTAAATAGATTACTATGGTATTTTCATTGAGGAGTAAGGTTGACTTATATTTTTAAGAATCAATGAATTTAAGGTGGACTTATAGTAATTTAGGTTACTTATGGGAATGATTTACCTATCTTGGGTAAAATATTTTTAGGTTAGCTACTTTTTTTATAAGATGTTAGGAGTGGTTGATGTTGTTTGGAGATGAACAATGAAGTTTATTTTGAAAGACTGTGTTATCAAATCCTTCTTGTATTTGGGTTTCAATATTAGTTTGGTTTATTTTGAGGAATTTTAAGGACCGTTATTTATGGAATGGTCTATGATGAACATTGGGTAGTACCATAGAACTTTGAATATTTAAAAGTAGTTTCCATTCCTATGGGATTCTTTCCTTTTGAAGATTTGTTTTACCTTACCCGTTTTTTTGGGATAATGTTTAAATATAGAAGAAATAGATAGTTAATCTTTTGTGGATTATGTGACTCTCTAGAAGATGATTCTTGTGTTTTGATGAGACCAAGTAGTTTTGAATGCTCATCGTTTGGAGAAAAAATTAGTTTTGGTAGAAACTTATTAAAGAATGAAACTCTACATGAAGGTAGGTATATTTTCTTATGTTTTTGTTCTATGTAGTAAATGAATTCCTCAAAATTATGAAAAGGAACGTAAAACAAAAACGTTTTTGGTTTACGTTTCCTACTAGGTAATCAAAGACCTTTTACACACATCATAATTTTGGGATTTTCTTATGGTTAACTTTCTCCTAATCATGTTTTCTATCACTCTCCTTTAGAACGTGACCCTTTGTTTTCTCCTCCATGTCCATGTTTTCCTACATGGAATCCTAGTGTGGGTAAACTCAGGTGGCCTTTGTACTTCCTTTTCTTTCTTTTAAATTAATAGTGTTACTGACTCTTTTTCTGATGTGGGACTTTCAATGAAATTTCAAAACCCAATTTTAAAAAAATTGCGAGGACGCAATTTCTTAAGGGGGGAAGATTGTAACGACCAGAAATTTTGAATAAATATTGTTTCCTAATTTTATGTGTTATTTTATTTTATTTTTATACTCAACAAAAATGTTTCATTTGATAACATGAGTATAATTGAAATGAGACCATTGGGTTTTGACTGTTATATGACCATTGGTCAATATGACCGCTGGAAACTAAACATTTTGATTATTATCTCTAAATACAAGTAATATTGGTTAATTATTATAGAAAAAAGATTCGATGGCCTCACCCAGTAGTCTTGGACCGATCGAAGCCCTTTTAAAAGAACTTGGGAAGGAGGTAGCACCACTGGGCTTTGCTCTGGACCAAACCCAAGCCGAACTTCATCATGTGGAGCTAGAATGGAATCGCCTTTGCGAGAAATTCAAACTGATAGAAATTACTACTCGTGTGATGTTGGTCGAGCCTCCCTCAGATTCTCTCACCTTAGCACACCTTACACTTAGGTCCTATGCTGGTGTGATAAGGGGCTATGTAAGGAGATCGTAACTGCCTTGTGTAATCCTTTGTTTTAAATAAAAATTGGGATTTCTTCTTATGATGAAGTTTATGAATTTTTAAATGACCGGATAAATATAGTATGCATATTTTTGATGAATTTTAGAAAAAGTATATTTTAAAAATGTTTATGTAAACCTTAAATAATAAAAAATGTGTAATGATATTCAAAAAATGGTCTTCCACAATTATGTTCAGTATGAAATTTAGAGTCTAATAAGATCAACTTGATTTTTGATGAATAGTAAATTATGAATAGTGATTTTATGCTTAGGATTAGTAATGTGACCAAATGGATTAGTAATCACATTTAAAGAAAGTATTAATATAATCTAGGCACCTTGATTAAGTAATGTGATTCAATAAAATTTTTAAATAACGGTTTCATAAATTATTATTCAAGTATTAGTTTTTTCAGATGAATAGTGTTTTTTTAATTAAAAATTAAATTAAAAATATTTAGAAAATTATT
Source organism: Viscum album (assembly GCA_963277665.1). Taxonomy (NCBI): domain Eukaryota; kingdom Viridiplantae; phylum Streptophyta; class Magnoliopsida; order Santalales; family Viscaceae; genus Viscum; species Viscum album. The sequence goes on from OY728131.1 coordinate 140,969,810, forward strand.
TTTATAAAATGGATTTCATTTTTGAACTCAGAGCATCAATATTATGTTAAGGTAATTTTTGGGTTTTTTTCTGAAAAAATGAATTTTCGGTGAATAGTGTATTTATTTAAAAATTAAATTAAAAATGTTTAGAAAATTATTTTTATAAAATGGAGTTCATTTTTGAAATCAGAGCATTGATATTTGGTTAATGTGAAATTTTGGGATTTTTCTGAGAAAGTTGAATTTTCAGTGAATAGTAAAAATACAGTTTTAGGGTTTCGGTATGTTTAATGACATCATAACTGTGTCATGAAGATGCCATGAGATATTTTAAGGGATGGTCGACCAAAGGTGATGAATTGTTGTATGGGGGGCCCCATGTGGCCTAACTCCATGGGAAATACCCTGGGAGGGCCCATGCTTTTGAGAAAACCACTTGTGAGGTGTCCCTTGACCATTAATGCCTTGTCCCCTCACTTTTCCTATAAATACCAAGCCATCCTCTCATCCATTTAGACTCCCCACTCTCCCGCAATGAAGTTCTTGTCTCATTAACTCCCAAGGAGTCCTCCCAAGGTGTAACACCCCAGGTAAATAAAGAATATGACATTTTTATATTTATCCATATTTGTGAATAAAATATTAATATTACTTTAAAGGGGACGCTATGCTCGATGGCGTACCCAATACGCAACAACGAGTTTCTTGGGAATCTTACGTTGTACTCTAATAATAAAATAATATTATGGTAGTTAACGCCTAGCCGTTGTAATGGAGGTAATGAACAGAACTAACTACAAAATGATTATATATGTTTGTCAAATATTTTTACTTTTTACTATAAATTTTAGAGGATTAAAAATGTGAATGAAACCAATTTTAAGCACAAACATTCTAACATTCTTTAAAAGGTCGATTAACCGCCTTTTGATGGCGAACCTCTTTTAAATCCACTTTTTGACAATTTTATGTGTTATATTTGACAAAATAAAATTCTTCTTTAGAATCGGGACATCAAAATTTACATTGTGTAAATTTTTGGTATTTTTCCGATAAAGTTCATTTTTTTAATGAACTGTGAAAAATGTTGTATTTTAATTCAAAATCTCTTTTAATCTAATTTATTTATATGATTATATTATCTTTTGAATTGGTTTTAAAGTGAAATTAGAATATATTTTTACCATTTAATCCAATAGTGGTCGTTGGAATTAATTTCACATTGAAATCGGACTTAAACTAGTGTTAATCTTTTGATACATTTTGTTTCATAAAAACACGCTATTTGTTTTGACAGCGGGAATTAATTATTAAATTAATTAATGCAACTTATATGTTTTGAATTTTGTAAAATAGACATCATTTTTGAATTCGGAATATCAAATACAGCTTAGGGTGAACTTTTGGTAATTTTCTGAAAAACATCAATTTTTAATGAATAGTGAAACCACTAAGTGGTACTTATAAAAACTGATTTTTCTATTTAAATGAAATTTTTCCATCTTTGTGTTTTGAATTTCAAAAATCCTATATACATGGTTGTCATTAAGAAATAAAATTTGGTTCAATGGGATTAAAATAATTTTTTGGTGAATAGTAACTTATTAAGTTTTTAATCGCGATTAGAGGTAATTAGTGTAGTTTAAGGTAAAAATAATGTTTTAATAATATGAAATTACCTATACACATGTCCTACCCTCATTGTATGTGTCATTTCCGACCAAGAAAATCCATGGGTCAACTTGGGGACCCCATGGAGCCACTTTGGTTGGAAAATGACATAAATACCTTTTTATTTAATGTTAAAGTAAAAATGAGACAAACATGAAATGTTTTACTAAAATAATTTTTACATGGGGTTATAAAAGTCATAATTTTGACTATAAATATTAATTGTAAAGATAAAAATATTTCCTACATCATAGTATTTTTTTTATAATTTTTAGACATTAAATAAATTAAATTATTTATGACATCATGATGATGCAGCGATGACCTCATTATTTAACGATTTAAATAAAATGGAAAGATAATGTAAAATCTAAGACCTAAACATGTCCAAAACCTATTGGATGGGGGGAGTTAGAACTCTTATCACCTTATCCTCGAAACACATCAATGTGGGACCATTAAAATCTGAAACTCATTCTAAAATAAAGTAACATTTCTTTACTTTCCAAGAGTGCCCCTCCTCTCCTCTTATAAAAGGCCCCCACCTCTACCTCCTTACTCACACTTCCAAAGCCTTTGGCTCGGCCAAACCCTGCCCATTTTGTCTCTCCAAATACCTCTCTAACTCCTTGAATCCTCACTTTGGGTATAAGTCTTCCCAAGGAAGCCTTTGAGCTCAAACCAAAGGGAGTTATCCGATTTTAAGGTAATGTCTTCACTTGTGTCTTTTTGTTTTATTTTGCTTCTCCAAACCCCTAAACTCTTTTTATTAATTTATTTTGTAAAAAGTACAGTATCTTCAATATACTAGGATGTTTTTATAATAATTATTCCAGCTACACTTACACACACCTACATCTAATGGTTAAATAACATACTGTTTCTGTGGATGGAGAATTTCTGCCTCACAAAACGATGATTGTTCAACATTCTTCTAACACCTTAAAAGGTGGCCATTAAGATGACACTATATTTATATATGATATATAATATGTTTATGTTTTACTTAAGCTTCTGTATTTTTCATTTATGGCATACCTTTATGGTTTCCATTATGGGTCAACGCGATATCTTCATTTAAGGAAGTGCGGAGTACCGCCCCCTCAAAGTGATTTGATTCGTTAATACCATATGTGGTACGTATAAAGGATATATTTAATGATATTATATATGATAACATACTAGAATTAAAATACTATTATGTATCATTTTTTTTTTAATTCCATTAAATATGAAATATAAATGGAAGTAGTGTTCATGCGTACGTACGGCTTACCGTCTCCATAAATGGTACATTTCATTTCTTATCTCAAAATGTTATGTACTATTATAAGTACATATATATAATAGATATATATGTAATATATTACATCTAAATTATGGATATCATTCTGGAATTATAACATATATATATATATATCTCATTTTGTTTTAATTCCATTAATATGACAAAAAAATGAAAGTAGTGTTCATGCGTACCTACGGCCTACCGTCTCCATGAACGGTGCTTTTAATTTTTTAACTCCAAATTCTATTGAATAGTATAAAATGAATATATAATGGATATATATGATATTTAAAACATCAATACTATTCTGTATATGATGTACCTATAACTACATGGAAAATTATTTTTCCAACAAGTTCAATTTTGACTCATGTACCAAACATCGACAAAAACGTCTGATATGAACTCATATTATTAACCAATTATTATAACATTAAAATATGTGATATTAAATGAATAATAATATTTATAGGATGTCCTTAATCAATTATAAATTGACTAAAGTTTATTATTCAGGAATATAAAGAAACAAACAAGACAAGTTGGACTTGAGGTAAGGGATCCTACTCCTCCCTTTCTTTTTAAGTAAACTCTTTTATGTCATTCCTTTTAAGCTCGTCTTTCTTGTGATTGGGATGTTATTTTATATTAATCTTACTGTAATTTTCATTTTCATATGATGAGAGACCCTATTCTCTCTCATCAATCCATTTTGGAAGTATTGAGTGGCGCCGTTAGGCTGCCGAATTTTCGTAAGAGATCTAACCTCTCTCTTTCTTTTTAAGTACTCTCCTTTATGTCACTTATTTTCAGCTCCTCTTTGTTATGTTGGGGGATGTTCTTTTATATTCCTCTTGCTGTAAACTTTATGTTAATATGATGAGAGACCCTATTTGATCTCATCAATCTATTTTTGTAAGTTTTTAGTGGCGTCGTTAGGCTGCCGAGCTTTCGTAAGGGATTTTTCATCTCACTTTTATTCCTGTGAGATTTATGCTACATTTGCCAAAATTTCCTTTGAGTGGTGTATGTACTGCCCATTATTTTACTCATTGTGTAATATAATTTCATTTATGATTATTTATATCAATGTTGTATTGTCCTTCTTTCAAGGGGAGTATGTTTCGAAAGATACCTGTGTCGGTAAGGGAACCTTTCACCCTCCTCTTTTTAAAAGACTTATTTTGTTATGTCTTTTAATTCACATAACATTATGTTGGGATATGTTATTCTATATCCTTAGTGATTTAAATTTTATGTCCAAGTGATGAGATACCCTTTTTATCTCTCATTAACTCATTTTCTGAATTTTGTTGTGACGTCGTTAGGCTGTCAAATTTTTGCAAGGGAACTTCTTAACCCAATTTTGATTCTTTGGGATACGCTTGTACTCCTTGAATATGTCGTTCTATGAATATGTGTGAATAACCTCCGACTGTTTTACACTTAATATCCACTTATATTTGGTGTATTAGTTTGTCACACATAATTATGTAATTGATTTGTCCTTAAACCAAGGATACCGTCTTTGTAAGGGACTTCGTCTCAATCTCCTTTCATTGAGGAATATTTTGTTTTATACACAACTTTCTTTTATACAGTGTATAAACCCCTTTGACTTTTACATTTATCCAAAATTAATCTTTGTTATACGAATCATTTTACAAAACGACAAAAGGGAATGTTTTTGTCATACGTATACGGCGACAATGACTTCTCCGCTGCCATGACCATTATTTGAGTTTCAGATTCCTCTACAAGCCATACCTTCTTTTTAAAAGAAAAATAAATACCATGTTTTACTTTTCTTTTATTTTGGTATTGAAAATGTTTTTCATAAGGTTTTTTATATCAATGTGTTTTATTGATATCTTGTGATTGAAATGTGGAAATGTTATGTTTCCTTTATGCATTTTTTATGTGATACGATTATGTTAGGGTTCTTGGGCATTTTTATGATGACAAGTGGTTCGGTGATAAACTAAGGGCGGTTGAGCCCGATATATCTCTCCAATGCATTGGGTAACGTGAAGGAGTGAAACGTTAAGGTTTCTCCGAAGAGATTTAGGGAATATACTGTGGTGGGTATTCCAAACGTAACCAAGAGGATTACTCCCTATGTAAGAATGTTATGAATGCCTCAAGTTACATTTTATGTCTTATAATTTCTATGATTTATTCATTATTTTATGAGGTATGTTAAAGTTCCTATGTTTTATGGGTAAAGTATGATTTCATTCTTATGTATATATGAACTCATGTTTCCTTTCCATATTTTTATAACCCTTACTGAGTTTTTTATGCTCATCCCAAGTTTTTTTTAAATGTTTTTCATAGGTCAAGGGAATGCTACATGATATGATGATAGTTTCAAGGAAGTTTCAAGAAAGAATCCATGTTTTATTTTAAATATGTTTCCATTGATGGGAAAAAAATGAATACTATCTTTTATGTAACCACTTTGTTTAAATGTGGAATGTAATGTAAGTTTTATGATCTAATTCTCTAAAACTCTACAATTGAAAAGATCCTCAATGTGTAATCTTGTAATAACTCAAGATTAAGTAAGGTTTAAGGCTGGGGCCTTATAGTTGGTATCAAAGGTCGGTTTAGATAACTTTAGAGGTTAGGGTATCCTCTAAGCATAAGTGACATTACCATAATGGTTAGGATTTCAGAAAGAGTCCTGGTTTTAGATAAAGTGAATGAGTAAGTATATCTTAGTGTTTACCTTCCTCATTAATACATGGTGGTTTTGTTGATATACTCACACTGACATTTCAGTTTTTAGTGAATGGATGGATCTAGCAGGCACCAAAGAGACAACAGGTTTGAAGGAAACTGTGGTGGTTCTCTAATTAAGATACTAGATAAAATGGGGGATTCAATGAGGAAACTCGTGATTGTTCTAAACCAACTATCAAGGAGTCATGATCAACCACTTGAACCTTGGTATGATCTGTAATGCATCATGTAAAAGATGACCAATCGATGTGGAAGTTCAGGTAATTATTATAAAGTTAACCATTAGAGTTTATATGATCCTTAATTTTGAGGTAATTATGGGTTACTATATGTTATGATGGAAGTGAAAGGCATGAGATAAAATTAATGTTAAATTATGTTATGGTTATTTTTGATGATTTTATCTCTTTTTTGGGGAATTATTTGATTATTATATAGTTTTGTAAAAAGGAAAACACGCAGACCGTGTGACAACCCGTCGCGTCGGACAAAGCTGCGGAAATCGAACCCACAACCAAAGTGCGACTGGTATTTATCACCTACCACTGGACTACGTGAAGTCCCTAGTTAGTTTGACTAATTGTTTTTAGTTAGATGATTTTAGGAATCAATAGTAAGTTAATTTTGGGTTATCTATGGAAAGGATTAACCTATCATGGAGGATATGTGATTAGGTTAATTATTTTTCAATATGAGAATTTAAGAGCAACTGATGTTATTTGGAGATAAAAGTTAATTTTTACCTTGGAAGACTTTGTGATTAAATCCTTCAAATATTTGGGTTTCAATCTTAGTTTGGTTTACTTTGAATAATTTTATGGAAAAAATTTTTATCTAATGGTCCTTGTTGAACTTTGGGTTTTGTTGGACAAATTTTGGAGATTAAGAATAGATTTTATTTTTATAAAGGGTTATCCTTTTCTGGATTATCTGATCTTGTACTAACCTTTTTGGTTTCGGTTTTGGTTAAAGTCTAAATACATGGGAAGTATATAGTTCTCTTTTGTGGATTAGGTGATTCTCTAGAAGTTTATTATAGTACTCTTAATGTGAACAAGTCTTCCTAAATTCTTGTCTTTTGGAGAAAATATGAGTTTGTGTAAGGAATCTAATAAAAGTTGAAAGTCAACATGATAAGTGATTATGTTTCCTTATGAATAAATTCCTCAATAAAAAGTAACTTAAAACAAAAATGTTATCTATTAACTTTTCCTACTGGGGAATCTAATATCGTTTAACCCATCACAAGTTTGTGATTTTCTTTTGGTTAACTTTCTCCTAAACATGTTTTCTATCACTCTCCATCAGAACATGACCCTATGTTTTCTCCTCCATGTCCATGTTTTCCTACATGGAATCCTAGTATGGGTTAACTCGGGTGACCTCTGTACTTATCTTTCCTTATTTTAAAGTGATTGTTTTACCGACTCTTGTTCCGATGTGGGAATTTCAAGGATGTTTCCAAGCTCAATTTTAAAATTTCGAGGACGCAATTCCCAAAAGGGGGGAAGGATGTAACACCCCAGGTAAATAAAGAATATGACATTTTTATATTTATCCATATTTGTGAATAAAATATTAATATTACTTTAAAGGGGACGCTATGCTCGATGGCGTACCCAATACGCAACAACGAGTTTCTTAGTAATCTTACGTTGTACTCTAATAATAAAATAATATTATGGTAGTTAACGCCTAGCCGTTGTAATGGAGGGAATGAACAGAACTAACTAAAAAATGATTATATATGTTTGTCAAATATTTTTACTTTTTACAATAAATGTTAGAGGATTAAAAATGTGAATGAAACCAATTTTAAGCACAAACATTCTAATACTCTTTAAAAGTTCGATTAACTGCCTTTTGATGGCAAACCTCTTTTAAATCCACTTTTTTAAAATTTTATGTGTTATATTTTACAAAATAAAATTCTTCTTTAGAATCGGGACATCAAAATTTACATTGTGTAAATTTTTGGTATTTTTCCGATAAAGTTCATTTTTTTAATGAACTGTGAAAAATGTTGTATTTTAATTCAAAACCTCTTTTAATATAATTTATTTATATGATTATATTATCTTTTGAATTGGTTTTAAAGTGAAATTAGAATATATTTTTACAATTTAATCCAATATTGGTCGTTGGAATTAATTTCACTTTGAAATCAGACTTAAACTAGTGTCAATCTTTTGATACATTTTGTTTCATAAAAACACGCTATTTGTTTTGACAGCGGGAATTAATTATTAAATTAATTAATGAAACTTATATGTTTTGAATTTTGTAAAATAGACATCATTTTTGAATTCGGTATCTTAGGGTGAACTTTTGGTAATTTTCTGAAAAACATCAATTTTTGATGAATAGTGAAACCACTAAGTGGTACTTATAAAAACTGATTTTTCTGTTTAAATGAAATGTTTCCATCTTTGTATTTTGAATTTCAAAAATCCGACATAAATGGTTGTCATTAAGAAGTAAAATTTGGTTCAATGGGATTAAAATAATTTTTTGGTGAATAGTAACTTATTAAGTTTTTAATCGCGATTAGAGGTAATTAGTGTAGTTTAAGGTAAAAATAATGTTTTAATAATATGAAATGACCTAGAAACATGTCCTACCCTCATTGGATGTGTCATGGCCGATCGGGAAAATCCATGGGTCAACTTGGGGACCCCATGGAGCCACTTTGGTTGGAAAATGACATAAATACCTTTTTATTTAATGTTAAAGTAAAAATGAGACAAACATGAAATGTTTTACTAAAACAATTTTTACATGGAGTTATACAAGTCAGAATTTTGACTATAAATATTCATTGTAAATATAAAAAGATTTCCTACATCATAGTATTTTTTTTATAATTTTTAGACATTAAATAAATTAAATTATTTATGACATCATGATGATGCAGCGATGACCTCATTATTTAACGATTTAAATAAAATGGAAATATAATGTAAAATATAAGACCTAAACATTTCCAAAACCTATTGGATGGGGGGATTTAGAACCCTTATCACCTTATCCTCAAAACACATCAATGTGGGATCATTAAAATCTGAAACTCATTCTAAAATAAAGTAACATTTCTTTACTTTCCAAGAGTGCCCCTCCTCTCCTCTTATAAAAGACCCCACCTCTACCTCCTTACCCACACTTCCAAAGCATTTGGCTCAGCCAAACCCTGACCATTTTGTCTCTACACATCCCTCTATAACTCCTTGAATCCTCACTTTGGGAAGAAGTCTTCCCAGTAAATCCTTTGAGCTCAAACCAAAGGGAGTTACCCGATTTTAAGGTAATGACTTCACTTGTGTCCTTTTGTTTTATTTTGCTTCTCCAACCCCATAAACTCTTTTTATTCATTTATTTTGTAACAAATACAGTATATTCAATATACTAGGATTTTTTTATAATAAGTATTCGAGCTACACTTACACACACCTACATCTAATGGTTAAAGAACATATTGTTTCTGTGGATGGCGAATTTCTGCCTCACGAAACGATGATTGTTCAACATTCTTCTAACACCTTCAAAGGTGGACATTAAGATGACACTATATTTATATATGATATATAATATGTTGATGTTTTACTTAAGCTTCTGTAGTTTTCATTTATGGCATACCTTTATGGTTTCCATTATGGGTCAACGTGATATCTTTATTTAAGGAAGTGCGGACTACCGCCCCCTCAAAGTGATTTGATTCGTTAATACCATATGTGGTACGTATAAAGGATATATTTAATGATATTAAATATGATACCATACTTGAATTAAAATACTATTATGTATCATTATGTTTTAATTCCATTAAATATGAAATAGAAATGGAAGTAGCGTTCATGCGTACGTACGGCTTACCGTCTCCATGAACGGTACATTTCATTTCTTATCTCAAAATGTTATGTACTATTATAAGTACATATATATAATGGATATATATGTAATATATTACATCTAAATTATTTATATCATTCTGGAATTATAACATATATATATATATCTCATTTTGTTTTAATTCCATTAATATAACAAAAAAATGAAAGTAGCGTTCATGCGTACGTACGGCCTACCGTCTCCATGAATGGTGCTTTTAATTTTTTAACTCCAAATTATATTTAATAGTATAAAATAAATATATACTGGATATATATGATATTTAAAACATCAATACTATTCTGGATATGATGTACCTATAACTACATGGAAAATTATTTTCCAACAAGTTCAATTTTGACTCATGTACCAAACATCGACAAAAACGTCTGATATGAACTCATATTATTAACCAATTATTATAACATTAAAATATGTGATATGAACTGAATAATAATCTTTATAGGATGTCCTTAATCAATTATAAATTGAACAAAGTTTATTATTCAGGAATATAAAGAAACGAACAAGACAAGTTGGACTTGAGGTAAGGGATCCTACTCCTCCCTTTCTTTTTAGTACACTCTTTTATGTCATTCCTTTTAATCTCATCTTTATTGTGATTGGGATGTTATTTTATATTACTATTACTTTAATTTTTATGTTCATATGATGAGATACCCTATTCTCTCTCAACAATCCATTTTGGAAGTATTGAGTGGCACCGTTAGGCTGCCGAATTTTCGTAAGAGATCTAACCTCTCTCTTTCTTTTTAAGTACTCTCCTTTATGTCACTTCTTTTCAGATCCTATTTGTTATGTTGGGGGATGTTCTTTTATATTACTCTTTATTTAAACTTTATGTCAATATGATGAGAGACCCTATTTGATCTCATCAATCCATTTTTGTAAGTTTTAAGTGGCGTCGTTAGGCTGCTGAGTTTTCGTAAGGGATTTTTCATCTCACTTTTATTCCTGTGAGATTTATGCTAAATTTTCCATAATTTCCTTTGAGTGGTGTATGTACTGCCCATTATTTTACTCATTGTGTAATATACTTTCATTTATGAGTATTTACATCAATTTTTTATTGTCCTTCTTTCACGGGGTGTATGTTTCGAAAGATACCCGTGTCGGTAAGGGAACCTTTCACCCTCCTCTTTTTAAAAGACTTATTTTGTTATGTCTTTTAATTAACATAAAATTATGTTGGGATATGTTATTCTATATCCTTAGTGATTTAAATTCTATGTCCAAGTGATGAGATACCCTTTTTATCTCTCTTTAACTCATTTTCTGAATTTTTTTGTGACGCCGTTATGCTGTCAAATTTTTGCAAGGGAACTTCTTAACCCAATTTTGATTCTTTGGGATACGCTTGTACTACTTGAATATGTCATTATATGAATATGTGTGAATAACCTCCGATTTTTTTACACTTAATATCCACTTATATTTGGTGTATTCGTTTGTCACACATAATTATGTAATTGATTTTTCCTTAAACCAAGGATATTGTCTTTGTAAGGGACTTCGTCTCAATCTCCTTTCATTGAGGAATATTTTGTTTTATACACAACTTTCTTTTATACGGTGTATAAACCCCTTTGACTTTTACGTTTATCCAAAATGAATCTTTGTTATACGAAACATTTTACAAAACGACAAAAGGGAATGTTTTTGTCATACGTATGCGGCGACAATGACTTCTCCGCCACCGTGACCATTATTTGAGTTTCGGCTTCCTCTACAATCCATACCTTCTTTTTAAAAGAAAAATAAATACCATGTTTTACTTTTCTTCTATTTTGGTATTGAAAATGGTTTTCATAAGGTTTTTTATATCAATGTGTTTTATTGATATCTTGTGATTGAAATGTGGAAATGTTATGTTTCCTTTATGCATGTTTTATGTGATACGATTATGTTAGGGTTCTTGGGCATTGTTATGAAGACGGGTGGTTCCATGATAAACTAAGGTCGGGTGAGCCCGATATAGCTCTCCAATTCATTTATTAACACGAAGGAGTGAAACGTTAATGTTTCTCTGAAGAGATTTAGGGAATATATTGTGGTGGGTATTCCAAACGTAACCAAGAGGGTTACTCCCTACGTAAGAATGTTATGAATGCCTCAAGTTAACTTTTATGTCTTATTATTTCTATGATTTATTCATGATTTTATGAGGTATGTTAAAGTGCCTATGTTTTATGGGTAAAGTATGATTTCATTCTTATGTATATATGAACTCATGTTTCCTTTCCATATTTTTATAACCCTTACTGAGTTTTTTATGCTCATCCCAAGTTTTTTTGAAATGTTTTTCACAGGTCAAGGGAAAGGTGCATGATATGATTATAGTGTCAAGGAAGTGTCAAGAAATAATCCATGTTTTATTTTAAATATGTTTCCATTGATGGGAAAAAATGAATACTATCTTTTATGTAACCACTTTGTTCAAATGTGGAATGTAATGTAAGTTTTATGATCTAATTATCTAAAACTCTAAACCTGAAACGATCCTCAATGTGTAATCTTTTAATAACTCATGATTAAGTAATGTTTAAGGCTGGGGCCTTATACAAGGTTCCCTTAAGCCCTCAAGGTCCCAACCTTTGTGTTTTAAGAGTTATGTTTTAAGGTAAGGGATCCGACCTCTCTCTTTCTTTTCAAGTAATCTCTTTTATGTCATTTCTTTTATACTCCATGTTCTTATGTTGTAGGATGTTCTTATATATTCATATTACTGCACTTTTCATGTTAATATGATAAGAGACCCCATCTTTCTCTCATCAATTCATTTTAAGAATGTTTAAGTGGCACCGTTAGGCTGCCGAAATTTTAAGGGGATTCTTTCACCCTTCTCATTCTTTTCAAGTTCTATTTTCTTGTCAAGTCTTTCAAGTTCATTTTTATTATGTTGGGGTATGATATTTATATCTATAATACTGGTATTTTATGATCATATGATGAGAGACCCCATTTTATCTCTTCAATTCAGTATTTTGAAGTTTTAAGTGGCGTCGTTAGGCTGCTGAATTTTTAAGTTGTTCTTTCACCCTTCTCGTTTTGAAGTTCTACTTTCATGTCAAGTCTTTCAAGTTCCTTTTTATTATGTTGGGGTATGATCTCTATATCTATCATACTGAACTCTTAAGTTAATATGATGAGAGACCCTATTTGATCTCTTCAATTCAGTATTTTGACGTTTTATGTGGCACCGTTAGGTTGCCGAATTTTTAAGGGGATTCTTTCACCTTTCTCATTCTTTTCAAGTACTATTTTCTTGTCAAGTCTTTCAAGTTACTTTTTATTATGTTGGTGTATGATATCTATATCTATCATACTTAACTCTTATTTTCATATGATGATATACCCTATTTGATCTCTTCAATTCAGTATTTTGATGTTTTAAGTGGCGCCGTTAGGCTGCCGAATTTTTAAGTTGTTCTTTCACCCTTCTCGTTTTGAAGTTCTACTTTCATGTCAAGTATTTCAAGTTCCTTTTTATTATGTTGGGTTATTATATCTATATATATCATACTGAACTCTTATGTTCATATGATGAGATACCCTATTTGATCTCTTCAATTCAGTATTTTGAAGTTTTAAGTGGCGTTGTTAGGCTGCCGAATTTTCATAAGAGAAATCTAATTTTTGTCTTCCTTCCATGTTTTTCATTTAAAATGGTATGTCATTAAAATTTCATTACCATGTTCATATATCCTTATTATTCTGTCCCTATACTATTTTATGGGTCATTTATGAATGTTTGACCCATGTCCCCTCTCTTTTAAATGTTTTCTAAAACCCCAAAACATAGCCGTTATGCTGCAGAATTTTCGTCTCAAAATGCCTCTATTTTCTCAAAATTATTTTATGTTATAAATTTAATATTCAAAGATCTTATTTCTACAGGGTTATTCACATATATATCAAAATGTTCTATTTTAAATTCTGGTATTTACATACATTAGACCCACTCTCCCCTTCCAGGGGTTTAAAGTGACGTAAAGATCATGTCTTTAAAGCAGATTTTAAAACGTTATGATTATGAAATGAAACCAATTTATTTTATTCTATATGGGTTATTTATGAAATGTTTGATGATGATATATGTGGCTCACATGATAATAAAGGAAAATTTAAGGGTGTTCCCTGATAGCGCTCCAATGCATTGGGTAATGATGTAACCACTAGAGATTACAATTTTCACGATATCTTGGTGAATAACCTTGGTAATTTTCAAATGACACCTTGGGGATGGACCTTGGTGATATGTTCATGATTTTATATGTTAAATGATGTAGCCACATCTTAAAGTTATGAAAAATGTTATTTTTATTATGATATGCCACATGATTTCTTTCTCATGCCTTAAAGTGCTTTTTCATGACATAGTTGATGTATCTCAAGTTCACATGTTAAATGTTTCTCTTATTTCCCTTACTGGGCCTTATGCTCACCCTTTCTTTTGATGTATGTCCCCAGGTTATGAGATGCAGTAATGAACCTAGGATGAACTTAAGGAGAATCCTTTCAAGTGTTTAAGAATAATGTTTTATGTTGTTTTCATGTATTATGTTCCTGGTTTCCAAGACACTAAACCATAAAGATCCTTAGTTTTGTGTAATGTACTGAAAGTTTATGTGATAAAAAGGCGGGATGTTATACGAACCAATGGAATGGTTCATCCACGGAGCACCTTCTCTTTACGATCCTTGATTCTGACTAGTCATTTCTCGAAGGTCGTGTCATCTCCCATATCTAACTCTCCCCAGTCGATAACGTGAGAGTCGTTGTGTAAGTACTGACGAAGCTGGGAGATGTGGAAGATGTCATGAACCTTCTCCAACTGAGGTGGTAGGGCCAGCTGATATTCCACCTCACCGACTCGCCTCAGTACCTCAAAATGTCCGATGAACCTAGGTGAGATCTTTCTCCCTTTCCCAAACCTCCACTGCCCCCGTAGAGGGGAAACCTTCAAGAACACATGATCTCCCACCTCGAACTCCAAGGGCCTCCTCCGACGATCATCATAAGACTTCTATCGGTCCTGAGATGCTTTTATCCTCTCATGTACAAGCTGGACTTTCTCCGTGGTGCTCTGTACTACCTCTGGCCCAAGAGCACATGTCTCACCAACCTCTGCACAGCAAATGGGTGAACGATATGGTCTTCCATACAAAGCCTCAAACGGAGCCATTACAATAGTAGAGTGGAAGCTGTTGTTGTAGGAAAACTCTACTAAAGTCAAGTGTCGTACCCATGATCCTCCGAAATCCAGAACGCATGCTCGCAGCATGTCCTCTAACGTCTGGATAGTCCGCTCTATCTGCCCATCGGTCTGGGGGTGGAAGGCAGTGCTAAGGCGTAATTGGGTTCCAAAAGCATGTTGTAACCCCCTCCAGACTCATGAGGTAAACCGAGTATCCCGATCTGAGACAATAGTATTTGGAACTCCATGCAAATGCACAGCCTCATCTACGTACCTCTGTGCTAAGGTACTCACTGGGCCTGACTCCTTAATTTCTAAGAAGTGAGCTGATTTTGTCAGTCGATCCACCACTACCCAGATAGCATCATAACCACCCTGAGTTTTGGGTAGTCTTGTGACGAAGTCCATTGATATGTCATCCCACTTCCACTCGGGGACATATAAAGGATGAAACAAAACACTGGGAACATGGTGTTCAGACTTTACTTGCTGACACACTAGGCATTTAGTCACAAACTCCTCCACTGCCCGTTTCACCCCGGGCCACCAAAACTGTTCCCTCAGGACTTGGTACATTTTTGAAATTCCTAGATGTACCGCCAAGGCTGAGCTATGGAACTCACAGAGAACTCCCTCACGCATCGCCTCCGGAAAAAACAACCTTCCATGAAAAATCATCTGATGTCGATTGTCCTCTAACCATCCTTCTGGAGTGTTCCCCTGATTGATACGATCCCGCATCACTTCCGCCTCAGAGTCCCCCCACTGAGACTCTTCCACTTGCTGCAACAAGGAGGACTGCACCGTCATCTGAAACAAATAGCCTCTAACACCTTCTACCCTGGCATCCAAGTGCAAGGAAGCCAACTCTCCCATTGATTTCCAAGCATCAGCAGATTCCCAAACCACTTCCTTATGTGACTTTCTGCTCAGGGCATCATCCACAATGTTGCCCTTACCTTCATTGTAAGAGATCTCGAAGTCATAGTCTTGGAGAAACTCGACCCATCTCCACTTCCATAAGTTTAGGTCACGCTAGAAAATATATAACGCAAGCTCTTGTGATCTGAGAAGACCACAAAACGCTCCCCAAAGAGGTAATGTCGCCACAACTTCAGTGCGAACACTACTGCTGCAAGCTCTAGGTCATGGGTGGCATAGTTACGCTCATGAGGGCGCAACTGCCTAGACCCATAACAGATCACTCTCTTCTTCTGCATCAGCACGCACCCTAGACCAAGGCCAGAAGCATCACAAAACACCTCATACAAAAACCCTTCCTCCGGCAACCTGAGTACGGGAGCACTGACCAACTTCTCTTTAAGGTAGTCAAAAGATTTCTGGCACTGCTCGCTTCATAGGAAGACTTGGTTCTTCCTAGTCAAAGATGTCAATGGAGAAGAAACTTGATAGAAGTCCGAAATGAACCTCTGATAGTAACCTAACAACCCTAGGAAACTACGAACTTCCACCACGCTCTTGGGTGTTGCCCAAGAAACAACTGCCTCCACCTTCGACGGGTCCACTGACACTCCATGTTGAGACACCACGTGCCCAAGGAAGTGTACTTATTGCATCAAGAACTTACACTTTGACAATTTCCCATTAAGCTAGTGGTGTCAAAGGACTTATAAGACTGCCCTGAGATGCTCAACGTGCTCCTCCTCTGATCTTGAGTAGATCAGGATTTCATCGATAAACACAACGACGAACCGGTCTAGAAACTCTCGGAAGACAAATTTCATAAGTCCCATGAACACAGCTGGTGCATTCGTAACTCCAAATGGCATCACTACAAACTCGAAGTGCCCATACCTTCACCTGAAATCCATCTTCGAGATGTCACTGTCCTTTACCCTCAGCTGATGATATCCAGATCATAGATCAATCTTAGAAAACCAACCTGCTCCCCTCAGTTGGTCTAAGAGATCATCTATCCTTGGAAGGGGGTAACGGTTCTTGACCGTTACCTGGTTCAACCTTCGGCAGTATATGCATAGCCTGAGACCACCATCTGCCTTTTTCATGAACAAAACTGGAGCACCCCATGGCGATACACTGGGTCGAACAAAACCCTTCTCCATCAGATCATCAATCTGAATCTGCAACTCCCACAACTCTAAAGGATCCATCCGATAAGGGTTCATCGAAATCGGATGGGCACCAGGCTGTAATTCTATCCCGAACTCAACGTCACATCGAGGGGGTAGAGTCACAACCTCCTCGGGAAAAACATCGAGGAACTCCCTAACAACCTCCGGGACATCCACCATCTCTGTATCAGATGGAACCACTGATAACCCATCTAACAAGGAAAATAGAGGCTTCACACGCCAGCTTCCCACATGATATCTCATCTCGCCAACAAAAGCTACACGCTGCCCATCCACGTCGGAGAACACGACCCTTCTTCGGAAGCAGTCGATAACAACACTAACAGAAAACAACCAGTCAATGCCTAGGATGACATTGTATGGCTACATCTGTAGAAAAAGAAGGTCCCCACTAGATCGATGTGGTCCCAACGTCAACCCACATCCCCGACAAACACAAGATACGCTGGTATGGCCTCCAACTGGTGTACTCAGCACCAGTGGTACGGAAATTCTCTCTACGTCTAGTCCCAAAGCATGGGATAGACCAGGTGCAACAAAGGAGTGCGAAGCTCCCGAATAGAACAGAGTAGAAATGAGAGTGTTGAACAAACAAATCGTACCTCGCACCACCTCTGGTCCTGTCAGCGCTATCAAATCTACTGCGTGAAACTTTCCACGCCCAGCTCTTCTTCCTCTCTGATGTCAACCACCTCCCTGACCACATCCTGGTTGAGGTCCCTGAGGAGCACCCTGAGGTTGGCCTCCTCCCGCAAAGTCTTCCCTTGGAGGAGTAGGGTCCCGCTGCTGCTGGAAGGGCCTCACCGGCAACTGGTGCTGCTGAGGCGGTCACTGAACCTGCCCACCTCCGCCGTAATGAGCTCGGGTCGGGCACCGACTCTGAACGTGCCCGAAACCTCCATAAGAAAAACACTTCGTTCCTAGGCTCATGAAAAATGGACGAGGACCTGAAGATATGAACTGAAACTGATGGGGCCTACTCCCCACTGGCCTGAACCTAGAAGGTCCCGTCGTAGGAGACCTGTTGCTGACTGCCTTCCCCTTTGACGAACCTGGCTGGATCCCCTCACGTGGTGCACCTCCCAGCGAGTGCATCCTCTCTACAACTTCTACCTTCTTCTGTACTTCCAAGTATGTTGGAAGGGTGAAGGTGGTGACAACATACTGGAGCGAAGGACGAAGCGCCTCATCCAAATGTCTCACCCGAGACTCCTCATCCAGAAAGAGATCCGAAGAAAAGCACAGGAGATCCTTGAACTTGATCTCCAACTCTTGTACAAACATACTCCCCTGCTGAAGGGAGATTAAATCATGCCACTTCTCCGCCTTGATCATGGAAGAAAGGAATTCCTCTCAGAATTCCTTCTCAAAGTCATCCCACAAAACCTCTGCCTCTATCCTCTCTCTGAGGTAGAGCATCCACCACTGTCATGTCACACCTCTCAGCTGACTGACTGCTAGGGGAACCCAGTACTCCCTCGGAGCATGGACCATGGTAAAAGCGATCCCTAGCTCCTCAAGCCACCCCTCCGTCTCCGTATCTGAAGTACTACCCTCATACTTCTTCAGGGTTTTTCGCTGGAAAGAACGGAGAGTCTTCTGCCACTGGCTATCTTCCTCCTCTCGGTCAATCCTCAACTGATCGAATGCCTGAATCTACTGGGCATCGGCCGTTTGAGCCACCCAGGGACGATTTCCAGGTTCCATAGCTGTACGGTAAACAAAGATCGCATAAGCTCAAGTAGTAAAGAAATTTCTCAGGGTTTCATTTTATCATTTTATTTCAATTTCTTTCCCATAACACCCAAATCAAGTAAAACACAATCATGATGATGCATGTACCTTCCCTAGGGTCTCTACCCTGCAATCAATGTAGTTTCACTTGGTCGTTCGGTAGGCTCAGATTCCTTGCATCAGATCACGGGGGGGGCCTAAAATCCTGTGTCCTAGCCGGTCTTCCCTGGCCTATGTCACGCACCAAGATTAACCAACACTGTTGCCCTACCATCCCATGAAATCCTCACTGTGCCTAACTCCAGACTCCATCCTATCTCTCAACCATCACCTCTGATACCATTCTGTCACGACCCCCTCCAACCAAAGATGCCCCTCCTGAGTTGGCAATGGTGAAAGGGAGATAATGACCCCCGAGTCCCGCCTCCAGTAGGCCCTGGGTTGGCGACTAACACCAAGGGTATGAGTTTTCACAAATATGGGAGGCATTACCCTTTTATTATTTTAAGATCAGAAAATAGGACAAGTCAACCACCAAAAAGGAAAAGAAAAAGTGTATAGAAATAAACCCAAACCAATCCCACATGCATGTTTAAACAATTTTATAACAAGGTGCAAGTACAAGAAATCTCAAAGTACAATACCAAAAGAAAACAAGAGTACAACAACTGCAAAAACTCCAACTGTCCAACTAGTAGGGTCCCGCACGGCCCTGGTAGTCCTCCTGGAAACCTGAAAGTAAACGTAGGGTGAGCATACAAGTATACTCAGTAGGGAAACCTAAATCTCTCGTGCAAAACTGGGGAGACATCCTAATGTCCCGTGAAAACAACAGAAGAAACCTAGCAAGGAATTATATCCACCCAACCTCACCAGCCACACTCACCAAAACACAATCACAACATGTAGTAGTATATAAGAACAAGAGTATTGGGTACCCCGCACCATTTCCCACTAGTTAGCTGCTCTTCCTAATGGAGAACGTCCTGACGCTGCCACACTCTTCCCACCCGCACACACCTGGGCCTCACAACCACACATCCCGCCCGCACACACCTGGGCCTCACCACCACGTATCTCGCCCGCACACACCTAGGCCTCACAACCACATATCCTTCTGGCACACACATGGGCCTCACCACCACGTATCCCACCCTCACACACCTGGGCCTCATCCTGAAGATTATTGGGAAAAAGTAAGCATGCCCGAAGAGTCTTGCGCTAAACCACCCCAATAGAAACCTACCTGAAGAGTCTTAGGTGTAAGGTCGCCTCAATCCATCACAACCTAGGGAAGAAGGAGCAGGAAGGAGCTAGTAACTAAGGGGAAAACACCCTCTCCCATGAAATGGAAGTGTTCGGAACTATGTGCTCAACATGGGTGGGTGCGATAAAACACAAAAGATACAGATATATATATGTATACCAAACACACAGCCCAACCTATGTCTTCTAAACAGAGAAACTGAGCATGTGCCTTGGCACTGCTACTACGAATCATGCATACAACAAATAACCCCAACCCCATTTAGGTTTTCACATTTCAGCAGAATTTGTTTATTTAGTTCCTTAACTACTGGGCAAACAACCGCAACCAACCATATCAATTGTTCGTGAAACATATCCCTACCATCCACAAATCAAGTTAGGAAAACACAAACAGTACAACAAGTCCCTTATTATTAACTAACCAACCCATTAATTATTAATTTTGTTCCATTACCATGACCCACCATTCATTAACTCTTACACTTTTTATTTGTTATTCACAACCCATAGTCCATTCACATTTAAACCCATACCCGCAGCCCCGCTGCCAACCACCATAACCACAAACACACCGAAACCTGTACATCATCATACCTTGATACCATTTATCACAGCCCCGCTACCCGTTACCAATATAGCATTCACACCATCCCACAACCAAGCCAACCACAGCCCCGCTGCTCACCCGATCCACAACAACCCCCAAAACACCCCCATCGCATGCCACGTATCCAAGACAACACCCAAATGTTCATTATTCCATTTTGTTAAACCGAGGTGATCACACAAGGGTTCCAGATTTTAAATCAGTCAACTTTACGTGATTAACCAAATTCCACTTTCCACAAAGTTCCATTCACAAAAACGGTCTAGAAAGATAGGGAAACATTTAATTGCGTAAGAAAAGGCCCCCAACGACCGTGATTTTTAGTAGGCATAAGCCTATTCAATTCACAACATAATATCACAGGATATAAAATAAAGTAACCGCATTCACAAACTCCCCATCCCCATTATATAAGCCATTTATTATCTTTATTAAACCGGTAAATGTGTTTCACGTAAACAAGAGGACACCCACCCTGCATGATGCACAATTTAGAGAGACGAAGGTGAGATCCCTACCTCAATAGGTTCTGATCACAATGCTCCCCCGGATCAACTTTAGAAGACGTTTGTCGGCATCCATCACTTCTGTCAGGTCCCGGAAAAACCTCTTCAGGTGGAAGTCGGAAAGGAAAGGCTGAAGGAAAGACAACGGATCCAAGCTTGGAAGTTCCACCTTTTCGTTATGATCTCGTGGTCGCTGACAGATCGTAAATCGGAGCTCGGACGAAGAAGTTATGGAAGAAAAGGAGCTTTCGAGTCTCTTGGGAGAGCTCTGCTCAGAGGAAAGTGGAGGAGAGGGGTGAGTTGAAAAGGAGGAGGGGGGCCCTCCTTTTATAGGTGAGAAAAGAAAAAGTACACGGCGTCTACTTTATGGTACACAACGTGTACTCGGTCGTTTCACACGGTCACCACGCGGCTTCCAACACGGTCTTCAATGCGGAATGCGACCATTGACTGGTCAACACACAGCTTGAAGGTAACGCATATGCGGGGAGGGACTACACGGCGTGTAGTATTGGATACACGGCGTGTACCCATTTATTTCACATGCCTCCAACACGGCACACGGCCGTTGACTGGTCAACACACGGTAACGCATACGCGGGGAGGGACTACATGACATGTAGTATTTGATACATGGCGTGTACACATTTATTTCACATGGCTCCAACACGGCACACAGCCGTCAACACAGGGTATACCCAGCAAGGGGGTACACGGCGTGTACTCAAACTACATGGCGTGTAGTTTCAAAATTCTGGAAAGTGTGAGAAAAGTCCATTTTACCCTCCAGAACACTTCATGGCCTTCTTTTTGACATAGGAATGGGCCGGAGAGGTCAGGGCCATTACATTATATCCCTCTACTCATTCAATTTTAAACTAAACATAATTAACACCAAATCATTCATCTTTCTTTTGTGTAAGCGGTTTATCCTCTTCGTATGAACCTAAAAACACAAGAGAAAAATATTTTAAATGTATTATCCCAAAATATTAATCTAAGTAGATTAATTATTATTCTTAACTTACCATATCAAATGCAATATAATTGTTCTCACATCTATAAGAACTACAGGTAAAGCTCAAAACACATATTTCAAATCTTTTAAACTCAAGGAGATCATCCTCATATGTATCCCACCAATCATTTGGTGTCTTTTTGTCTTTCATCCTTTTTTAAAAATCCATACAAATCAATCCTATCACATATTTGAATTGGTATAGATGTAAATCTGTTCGGTCCCTTTCTTTCTGGGTGGACACCAATCTATTCAATTAATCATAAAGGATAATTTTTTACCATTGCACCAGCCCTAAAGTTGTAACTATAATGAAATTGAGGATTTAAATAATAGGAAGCAAAATGAAATGACCTATTGAGTTGAATAACCCACATCCCATCAATTATTTCACAAATAGTCATATAGCTAAAAATTGAATGGTAAAAAAATAATATTAATATTCAATGAAATACACATAATAGTAATAAAAAATAAACTCTTTAAATCATGTAAATTTTCCTAGTATTACTAAAATTATCCTTAAATTGTTTTCCTTTTCTCAGTTCATCTCCTCATAAAGGAATCCCATTAATGGTTTCTAATCAAAATCCACAAGATGATGTACTTTAGTGAGTGGGAACGAAACCCTTAAACATATTATAACATCACACCAAAATCATGTATTTAATACAGTTAATTACACTTTATTTCCATATTTCTCTTTTTCAAACCTATTAAACTGCCATTTTAGTGTTGTAAAAATATTCATTAGAGAACCCTTATGCTCACTAAGGCATCCCAAAGTCAATTGTGAAGTATAAAATTGATTGATACTCAGTATAATCAAAACTATCCCTTTTTTGAACTCATGTTGAAGAGGAATAAGAATAGTCCTCGAATAGATATATGTTGGGACCTTTTCCCCTCTAGAAATGGTCACCTTATGAACAACCAATTTTTTTCAAATCCTCTAACATCAAATAAATACAATGAGTATCATAAGGATTCCAATACAAGTTCTTTCTTTTTAACATCAAAATATCTCCCATAACTTTTTAGTTTGAAGAATTATCACCAAGTACATGAACAACATTTTCTTCTCTAAAAAATCCCAATCTCATCTAAAACTTGAAAGACTTAATCAATAATTTTTGAGATATTATATGTATAAATTTATTTCATAAATACAAACCCTTTTATACTATTTACTAAAAAATTAAAAATCAATATTCTCTTATTATATGTCCATCCATCATACATAATAGAGAAACTGGTTTCTTTCCATTATTTATTATACTCCTCGAGTATCTCTTGTGTGTAAGCAACTTAATTCTTCAAATAATTATCCCTTATATCATGATATAATGGAGTTTTATATCTATTTACACACTTTTAAATAATCTTACACATCTTCCCAAACTCTGTATTTCTGTAATAATTAAAAGGTATATAACTTTTTTTAAACCAAGCTACTTGGGCATTTGTTTCCATAAACAACTCCTTTTTAAAAAAATGATTCATAAAAGGTTGTGCATAATTACTTGCATACTGATCCCCAAATTTTTTTTTTCAAAAATCTATCAATCATAATATCATATTTATTTGAACGAGAAGAATTCATTTCATCCACAATATCATAAATATATATTTTTTCTTTTATTACTCAAGCCCATATTCATAAGAAGTATACTTGAAAATTCTTGATTTGATTCATCTGACATGCTTTTACTAGGTTATTATATTTATTAATTTAAGCTAAATTGTGTTTCAATTTATTAATCCTCCTTGAAAACAATTTATCATAGAACTTTCACTTCATTGTTTTCCTTTTTTCAGCATCAACACCAAATTTCCAAGCCAGATCAGACTAATTTTTATTGTTATTTTATAAAAAATATTCTGTTGTAAAGATGAGGAAGACATTTTTCTAAACCAAAATCAACATTCATGGAATAAAAAAATTAAATGAACAAAAAAATATAGAAATTCACATCAGACAACAAATTAACATCACACCAATAATAATTAAAATCAAAAAATTTAAATCGGTATTCAGACCAATAATTCAAATCAGTTCAGGAAGAGACCAAAAATTCATATTGAAATCATCAACAATAAATAAAAAATATAGGTAATGGATCAAATTAAATAAATTTTAAACCCCAAAAAATCAAATAGAAATCAAGAACTTAGAGGATTACAACAAAACTTAACTTATATTTTTTTGATCAACATTAAAGGAGCGGTTGATATGAAGGGGAAGTGGTGGATAAGAAATAAGAAACTATAATCGAGCACCCTCCTGCGCCTGTGTGCGATGTGAGGTCGAGGTTCATCATAACTCCCCTATGCAATAAGAGGTTGAGTGAGAGAAAATTCGAAGAAGGGGAGGTTATAGGTTGTGGTTGGTTTGTGTCATGCATGTGAGGCACCATTGATAGAGTAGAGAACCATAGGTGGGAGGAAGTGTGGAGTGGAGGGTAAGAAATGGAAATTCAAACCCTAGGTAGGTCTTGTGATGTGAGGCATGCCATGAATCAGTTTACATAAAAATCATCCTAGGATTTTAGATTAAAAAAAGTTCACTCATTGGATGGGGAGAGTCTCCAAGTGTCAAATATTTTATCACAAGTCTATATTTTTGTGGATGGTTTTTCCCAAAACCATATCCACATGTGATTTGAATCGAAGGTGATTATTGAATCTGTAAACTTGTATGATTATTTGAGTTGAATCATGATTTTAACTACCTTTCATTTACCTTTATGGAATGAGGACAGAGGGTTTGAGGACCTTTACACTTTAATCCCCTCCTCGTTGTTTTTTTGGTGCAAACACTATCTAGTGGTGTCACCACCTTTTGCCTTTGAGTATTATTCAATAGCTACATTTCAATCACTGGACCACAGTGCAATTCAAACATTGCCCCCAATATCCTAGAAACATCTTATACAATTCACTACAATAAACAAAAAGGCTTACATAATGTCCATCTTAAAATAGGCAGGGTAGCCCCAAGATTCAATATTGATAATGGATGATCCATGATTTCAAGTAGTCAACTATGGCATAGAAAATATATGTGAGGTAGATGATGAAACTACAATAAAAATGACACTACTTAACTTACGTAAACAGTACCCTTGGATTAGCCTTCGTTTGCAGCCCCATTCCCTCATAGGTCTCCCTTGCCCAGTGCACACATTCCATGCTTCAGCACTAATTGTACCTAATGTGAAACTCCTTAGTTGAACATTCAGCCTCTTTTATACCTTGAAAAGGAACAATTTTTCCTTAATAAAAATCTCTTCAATCTTTAAATAAAAATATTTATTTTTTAATATTTTTCCAAAAAAAATTAAAACTTGTAATTACTCAATAATATAATATAACAATGATAAATTAGGCTAAACTTATTAACTAAATTCCAAAATTAATGACATTAATTTTATAAATATATGAATAAAATATAGTTATCTAGTGACCAGATAATTATAATAGTATCGTGATCATTAGAATGGAAACATGAAAAATGGAATAGTAAAATGAAGTATATATAATATTTAATAATAATAAAATAATAAAAGATAAATATTTTAATTCCATAAAATAAATATTCAAATTCATTAACAAAATGAAATTATAAGCATTTTTAATAGTGTGTTTTAATTTATTTGTAGAAACAATAATTTTTATATTAATATTTAAATATTAAAATTTCCAAATTTAGAAAAATATTTTGATAAAATGAATATAATTTTTAGAATCGAAATTATCCAAAGGTTTATTTTTTTGTATTTTTCTAAAAAACATCATTTTTAGGTGATTTATAAAAAAATGTAGTTTTTAAATATTGTATATTTTATGACATAATATTTTCATAATAATGACCTAATAAATTCTAAAATATTGTTATCAACTAAAAATGGGTTTAATAAGATACATTATTCATTTAAAAATAATAAAATTAATTTCTAAACCTAAAAATTAATTTCCAAAGTATAAAAATGTAAAGTATACACTTAATTTTTTTCATTTTGTCTTTATTTTATATAAACTAATACATTTGGTGGTTTTGGTGTTGTAATTTCATAAAAAAATATTTTTAATCAAATACTATTCATAGTCTCAAATAATACCACTATTATAAGTCTTGGAATTGAAATAATATTTTTTTATTATTTTAACATAAAATACCCCTCCCTTTCCAATATAAATACCCCCTTCCACCCCATTGGAAAATCACATCCCAAATCCATTCTATAAGGCCCTGGCCTTGAACATTACATAATCTTTAGTTAAGTCAATAATTTGACATTATATCACATTGAGGATCTTTCTAGGTTTAAATATTTATAGAATTTGGCCACAAATCATACATATCAAATCAAATATTACAAAGTAAGCACTTCTACACACTACCAATTTTTTCATAAAACAAAAACTTTTAAAAAGAAACATAGTTTTGTTTCATGTTTAATCATCATAATTGTTCCTTGATCCCATCCTTGACTTTATTCTATTTTAAATCATGTAAAAACATTTCAAAACTTGGGATGAGTATAAAAATCTCAGTAAGGGACACAAAAAGAAGGAAAACTTTTATTCTTGTGAAAACATGTAAACCATGATTACTTTATCATAAAGTAATACTTTTCACCTTTAAGAAGTAGTAAATACTCTTCACTAAATATAAGATCATTTCTTACCCTTTTTTTAATCAAAAGATTACTATAAAACCCATAAAAAACTGCATATAACATATAAAGTTTACTTGGGACATAACCATACTTAAATATAATAACCATACAGTTGACTTCCACACATATCACTAAATGGAATAATCATACAGACGACTTCCATACCCAATGCATTGGAGGTTATAACATAACCACCCATTCTTGGTTTATCACGGAACCACCCATATTTGGTTTATCATGTAACTACCCATCTTTGGTTTATCACATAACCACATGTCAAACATCCAAGTACCATTTTATAATCATAACACATAAAATATTTCAATTATCAACATTTCACTCATAAAAATCCATTTACAATCACAAGAAATCATTTCAAGATATTGAAATAGTCAATCCATTTTCAAAAACATTTTCAATACCAAAATACCCAAAAAAAGGGAATAAAGGATTTATTTTTAAAAAAAATAAGGCTTATAGAGTAATCCAAATATCAAATAACATTTATGGCGGTGGAGAAGTCGTTGTCCCCACATACATTAAAAAACATTCATTTTGTAATTTTGTTGAAGAAAGTATAACACTTAATATAAAAATATTCCTTTTTAATACCATTGAATGAAATTCAAAATAGTCATAAAAATTATAATCCTTTTATATCCATATAAAAAAATATTTAAATTAATATCATGAAGGAAAAAATTTGGTAATTAAATCTTTAAACGCTTAAGGTGTCTCATACCACTTTGAACATTTAAATATTAACTCAATAAATTAATACATATACCAAAACATTAAATAACATTAGTATATATAAAATATGGGTATTAAATTTCATATTGGCTGTATATACACCTAATAAAAGAATAAAGGTTCATATTATCAAGAAATGTCTCGATGAAAGAAGATTGAGACGAAGTCCCTTACCTCGAGTCTGATTCGTCATGTGTGTTCTTTATATTCCTGAATAATAAACTTAGGTTAATTTCTAATTTCTTGAGAAACTTTTTCATATTTATTATTCCTTTTATATCACTTATTACCATTTTATAAAAATTACACAATTATTTAAGTTCATATCAGATGTTTTTTTGATATTCAGTTCTTGAGTCGAAAATGAACTTGGTATGATGTCATTAGCCCATGTGGTCATAAGTCCATCATCTCTGGATCCTAGAACATGATATAAATATCTTATATATTCATTATATAAGTATTTATAATAATCTTTTAATGAAAACTAAAAGCATCGTTCATGGAGACGGTAGACTGTACATACTCATTAACGAAATTTTTTTGTTTTTCCTATCATATTGAAAGAACGAACATTAAATGAAAGGTATGTAAATATGTATAAATATATAATATCATTAAATTATCACTAATATTTCATTTATATTATATATTTTTAAAAAACAATCCTTAATTCATTCCATGTGATGTGCGAACGAATCACATCATTTTGAGGAGGCGGTAGTTCACACGTCCCCAAACGAAGTTATCGTATAACCATAATTTGGAAAGAATGAAGGTAAGATTAATATATAATTTATAGAATATTAAATAGGTTATAATATAAATATTAAAATATTATTTGACCATAATAATGGTTTTAATACTATCCATGAAGTTGGTAAAGGGAAAAAAGTAAAAACACATTATTCACGGAGGCGATTAACCAGCATAACTTGGACAACAATTACATTTATTTGAATAAGAGGAGGTGAAAAATGAAATGGATATGAGATATTCCATTATAAAATAATACTCCAGTATGTACATGATTCTGTAGTTATCATACATTGATAGATGAAATAGGTGAGGATAAAGTAGAAAAAGAAAAGAAATTAAGAGAGGTACTTTGAGAAAATTACCTCTTGAATATCCCCTCCTAGAAAGACCCTTGAGGACCATGTATTTGATATTTTGGTGATAATATAAGAACTTTGACATGGGTAGATTAAGGATTAAAGTTTTGGGAAGATATTTTAGAATCTACAATGTTTTTTGGGTCGAAATGGAGAGGTGGGTTCAAGTGATTAATTTATTAATTATTTTATATTAAAAGATAACCATATATAGGTTCCACTAAATTACATGAATTTGGATTGTAATTAATGTTTTATATGCTGTTTAGTTTTGATACACACCTAAACCACCCTTTAAATGTTTAAGTTTTTAGGTATGCTAAGCTTTTAACTTTTAATTTTAACCCTTGTCAAAATTTTACTTTTACTACGGTAAATATTTTTTTTACCATAGTAAATTTTTTATATAAAAAAATAAAATTGAACTTAAAATATAATTTGTACATTATTATTCCAAATATGGAATCCATTTTACCTAATTAAATTCATAGAATTTGAAAAATTATATTTAAAATTAATTCCATAGACAAAACTAAAAAGTGGGTTTTTTTTTAAGTGAAACATTCAGAAGTTTGAAATGTTTTTTATATCTAATTTCAATTTAAAAAAGCATACAATTAATTAAATTGGATTAACTAATAAAAAAACATATAATTATACCTTAAAACCATTTAAAAAAGATAACTAACAATATAAATAAATTAGACAAAAAGTAGTTTTGGACTAAACTGTAGTATTTTTCACTATTCATTAAAATATGAAATTTATCAGAAAAATACCAAATATTTATCCAAAGTAAATTTTTTATGTCTCTATTCCAATTAAGAAGTCTATTTTTTCAAATATAATATATAAAAGTGACAAAAACTAGATTTAAAATGGGTTCTCCATCAAAAAATGGTAAAACTGTATTTTTAGAAAAACACTCATTCTATACCTAAAATTGTATTTGTTCTTATAAAAAGTCTAGAAAACACATAAGATTAATTTTAAACATTATATTTAATTTATATTTTATTAATATAATCCAACTAGAGTGATTTTATTATTTTATATACACAATTATTCACATTTAAATATTTTTTCATAAAAACACATCCTTTATATTCAATTGGTTTTTATTTAATTTCATAATTAATTTGGCAACCAATGAATCATTATATAAACATGTGTAATATATATTTTTATAATTCAGTTAATCCTTTTAATTCCCATCATTCTAATGTCTATATGTTAACTATCATATTAAATAATATTATTAAGTTGTTCATTTAAGCTAAATGTGGTGTATCATGTATGTTATTGAACATAGTGTTTCCTTTTAAAAACTCAGAATGTTACATTATCCCCCCCCCTTGGAAATTTCATCCTAGAAATTTGAATTTGGGTTTTGTAACTAAGGTATGAATTTTCAAAATTCCTTTATTTCAATCCCACATCGGAAAAGGATCAACAAAACTTCCACTTTAAAAGAAAGAAAGAAAAGTATGAAGGTTACCTGAGAGAACACATACTGGGGTTCCGTATAGGAAATAATGGATATATAAGATAAAAATAATGATCAAGTTCTGATGGAGAATAATAGAAAACATTGTTAGGAAAAATTTAACAATCACAAATCTATAAATTTGTGATGGGTTAAATGGTCTTTGACTTCATAGTAGGAAAAGTAAATAGATAAAATTTTTGTTTTAAGATCCTTTTCATAAATTTGTGGAATTAATTTATGACATTGAATAAGAACATAAGTAAACATACTTACTTATCAATCAGGGTTTCATCCTTTAATCTATTTCCACCAAAAACTCATCTTTTTCTCTAAATGATGAGTATTCACGATAATTTTTTTTCACGCCTGAAACACTAGAATCAACTTCTATAGAATCACATAATCCAAAAAAGATAACTATATATTCATCATATCATGAAACATTAACCAAAACCAAAAAGGTTAGGATAAGATCAGATAATTCCCACAAAATAATAAACCATTGTATGATGAAAAACTACTTTTAATCTCTAAAATTCATAATTAATACCCAAAGTTCAACATAGAACATCTGATAAATAATTTTCCTTAAAATTAATCAAAATAATCCAAAATAATATTGAAACCCAAAAATTATAAGAATTTTATAACATTGTCTTCCAATATAAATTTTAACATTTATCTCCAAATAACAACAATCACTCTTAATGTCTCATACCAAAAATGTAATTTCCAAAATCACATATTCTCCAAGATAGATTAATCATTTCCATAAAAAAACTGAATTTCCATAAGTACATAATAAAAACATAGATTCTTACAAAATAAAATTCAACCATTACTCATCAAATAACAACCAATAGTATTCTATATTCCTTATGCATATAGGGTTCCCAAAATAGTGAAAGTCTTCCAAAATAACATTTATCACATAATTCCCAAATCATTTTCTAATTCCAAGGATATCTATTTGATAAAACATAAGTTCCAAAATCAACTTCTTATTATTCCATCAACTCATTTAACTAAAAAGAAAAATTCATACTAACCAGGGACTTCACGTAGGCCAGTCGTAATTGATTCACCCTTATCGCCCTTCGGTTGTGGGTTCAATTACTGCAACCTTTCTGGATGTGATGGGTTGTCACCCATACTATGGGTTGTCCTTTTTCTAAAACTATATAATTCTTATAACATTAACAAAATGATATAAAATCATCAAAAATAACCATAACATATTTTAATCTCAAGGTTTATCTCATTTTTTTCATTTTTCATCTCAAAATGTAATATCTCATAATTACCTCAAAATCAAAGATCATATAAACCCTAATGGTTATTCATACCTTTATAATTATTTCCACACAATAAAAGATAATTCTTACTCGAATAAAATTTTCACATGACAAACTTCAAGGTTACACATACTAGAAAAAGTATTCCAAAGTAATCCCATCATCAAACGGGCATTAATACTTTTAAACATTTCATCATACATAGATCTAACATAACTCTATAATCCCTTATATGTAGACCTCTTAATAATTCATCATTATTCATGTTCCTCTAACCACAATTTTATATCTTATTATTTAATACTTATTTCTTAAAAAACAAAAACATGAATCATTTATTAAGATTCAATAATTCCAAAACATGAGTCAAGAAATAATCCATACCTTTCATATGTCATTTTTAGTTTCATCATCTTCAATTGGAATGGAATTAAGTATTGATAAATGTGTATTTGTATAGTCATATTGATCTCATTCCTGAACCTTCTTCGTAGGACATCTATTTTCATAATGACCATACTCTCCACATTTAAAACATTCAATTGATAACTCAGAAAGAATTTTTTTCCCTTTACTGGAGTCAACTGAATGCTTGCTTTTTCCTTGGCATGTTAATGTTTTATGACCTTCATTACCACATCTATAAAACCTTATTTTCCCTTTAAAACATTTTCCTAGGTGTTTCTTTCCAAATTATTGACACATATGTTGATGAATATGCTTTCCTTTATGATCATAATTACCAAAACTTCCATAGGGATTCATTTCTCCAATATATGATACATCAAAAAAATCACCAAGGTTCAAGTGGTTAATCATTACTTCTGATAGTTGGTTTAGAATAACCATGAGAGTTGTCATTAAATCTCCTATTTTATTCAGTTACTTATTCAGAGAACCAACAAATTTTCCTTCACATACATTGTTACTTTAGTGCATGCTAAATCCATCAATTTACTAAAACCAAAAAGGTCAGTGCAATTATATCAATAAAATCATCATATACTATGTTATGAGGAAGATAAACACTAAGATATACTTATTCATTTTATCTAAAACTCATTAAATTTATCTAAAATAACTATGAATCTCTATATTATTCCAACCATTGTGATTATATTTAACTTGTAACTTATGATTAAATATCACTCTAATCTCTAAATTTGTCTAAACCATCCTTTGATACCAATTATAAATCCTAGACCTTAAATATTACATAATCTTGAATTAAGTCAATAATTTGATATTATCTCACATTTAGGATCTTTTCAAGTTTATAGCTTTAGATAATTAGGTTATAACTCATACATAACAACTCAAATATTACAAAGTATACACTTCTACTCACTATACATTTTTTTATAAAATAAAAACTTTTAAAAAGATACATGGTTTTGTTTCATGTTTAATCATCGTAACTTTTTTTTGATTCAATACTTGACTCTATTATTCTATAAATCCTATAAAAACATTTCAAAACTTAGGATGAGCATAAAAAGCTCAGTAAGGGATACACAAAGAAGGAAAATTTTTAGCCTTGAGAAATCATGTAAACCATGAATACTTTATCATAAATTAATACTTTTCACCTTTAATAATAAGTAAATACTCTTCACTAAATATAAGCTCATTCCTTACCCTTTTTGTAATCAAAATATTTCCATAAAACCCATAAAAGAATATATAACATATAAAGGTAACTTGGGACATAAACATACTTAAATGGAATAACCATATGGTCGAATTCCACCCATATCACTAAATAGAATAGTCATATGGATAACTTCCATACTCGATGCATTGGAGGTTATAACGTAACCACCCATCCTTGGTTTATCACGGAACCACCTGTATTTGGTTTATCACATAACCACCCATTTTTTTTTATCACATAACCAACCATAAAATTTTTAATTACCATTATATAATTATAACACATAAAATATTTCAATTATTAACATTTCACTCATAAAATTCCATTTTCAATCACAAGAAATCATTTAAAGATATTGAAATAGTCAATACATTTTCAAAACCATTTTCAATACCAAAATACCCAAAAAATGGAATAAGGGATTTATTTTTAAAAAAATTAAGACTTATAGAGGAATCCAAATATCAAATAATGGTTACAGCGGTGAAGAATTCATTATCTCCGCATACATTAAAAACATTCCTTTTGTCATTTTGTAAATAAAGTAAAATGTTTCATATAAAAGATTACTTTTGAAAACCATTGAATGAAATTAAAAATAGACATAAAATGTACTGTATAATCCTTTTATATCCATATAAATAAATATTTAAATTAATATCATGATGGAAAAAATTTGGTAATTAAATCTTTAAACGTTCAAGGTGTCTCACACTACTTTGAACATTTAAATGTTAAACTCCATGAATTAATTCATTTACAAAAACATTAAATAACATTATTATAGATAAAATATGGATATTAAATGTCATAGTATCTGTATATACACTTAATAAAAGAATAAATGTGCATATTATCAAGAAATACCTCAATAAAATAAGATTGAGGCAAGTCCCTTATCCTGAGTCTGATTTGTCACATGTGTTATTTATCTTAATGAATAATAAAATTAGGTTAATTTATACTTTATTGATAACCATTTTTATTTTTATTATTCCTTTTATAAAACTTATTACCATGTTATAACAATTACACAATTATTTAATTTCATATCGGATGTTTTGTCGATATTCGGTTCTTGAGTCGAAAATGAACTTGGTATGATGTCAATAGCCCATGTGGTCATAAGTCTATCATCTCTAGAATATAAAAAATGATATAAATATATTATATAATCATTATATAAGTATTTATAATAATATTTTAATGCAAACTAAAAACATTGTTCATGGAGACGGTATGTCGTACGAATGCATGAACGATGTTTTTTTGTTTTTCCTGTGGCATTGAAAGAATGAACATTAAATGAAAGGTATGTAAATATGTATAAATATATAATATCATTAAATTATCACTAATATTTAATTTATATCATATATTTTTACTAAAACAATCCTTAATACATTTAATGTGATGTGTGAATGAATCGTATCATTTTGAGGAGGCGGTAGTCCACACGTCCCCAAACGAAGTTATCATATAATCAAAATTTGGAAAGCATGCATAAGTGTTTAATATAAAATTTACATAATATTTAATAGGTTATAATATACATATTAAAATATTATTTGAATATAATAATGGTTTTAAGACTATCCATGAAGCTGGTAAAGGAAAAAAGAACAAAAACATTATTCACGAAGGCGATTAACCAGCATAACTTGGACAACAATTTTGTTTCTTTGAATAAGAGAAGGTGAGAAATGAAATGGATATGAGATATTACATTAGGAACATAACACTACAATATGTAAATTATTCTAGAGTTATCATGCATCTATGGATGAAGCAGGTGAGGATAAAGTAGAAAAAGAAAATAAATTAAGAGAGGTACTTTAAGAAAATTACCTCTTGAATATCCCCTCCTTTAATGACCCTTGAGGACATTAGATTTGGTATTTATGTGAGACTAGTAGAACTTGAAAATTTTTAGAGTTAGGATGATATTTTTGGGAAGATATTTGAGGAACTAAAATGATTTTTGGGTCAAAACGGAGAGGTGAGGGTTGTTATTTATACTTGAATAGAGGTGGGTTCAAGTGATTAATTTATTAATTATTTTATATTAAAAGATAACCATA
Organism: Viscum album; assembly: GCA_963277665.1. Lineage (NCBI taxonomy): Eukaryota > Viridiplantae > Streptophyta > Magnoliopsida > Santalales > Viscaceae > Viscum > Viscum album. Next base: position 141,004,916 of record OY728131.1, read on the forward strand.
TAGAGGTGGCATTAAATTACATGAATTTTGATTGTAATTAATGTTTTATAGTCTGGTTATGGTCTATCCATACCTCAACCACACTTTAAATTTTGTAGTTTTTAGTTATGTTAATCTTTTAACTTTTAATTTTAACCCTTGTCAAAAATTTACTTTTACTAAGGTAAATAATTTTTTTACCATGGAAAATTTTTTATATATAAAAATGAAATTTACCTTAAAACCTAATTTGAACATTTTTATTCCAAATATATAATAAATTTTAACTAATTCAATTTTCATAATTGGAAAAATTATATTTAAAATTAATTCTACAGACAAAACTAAAAAGTGAATTTTTTAAAGTGGAACGTTCAAAAGTTTGAAATGTTTTTATATCTAATTTTAATTTGAAAAAGAATCCAATGAAATAAATTTAATTAAATGATAAAAAATTCATATAATTATACCTTAAAACTATGTAAAAGTATAATCTAAAAATATAAATAAATTAGATGAAAAGTAGTTTTGAACTAAAATGCAGTATTTTTCACTATTCATTAAAATATGAAATTTATCATAAAAATAAAAAAATATATCCAAATTAAATTTTTATGTCTATATTATAAATAATAATTTTATTTTGTCAAATATAACATATAAAAGTGACAAAAATAGATTTAAAATGGGTTCTCCATCAAAAGGCGGTAAAATTGTATTTTTAGAAAACACTCATTTTATCCATAAAATTTTATTTGTTCTTATAAAAAGTATATAAAACACATAAGATGAATTTTAAAAATTATATTGAATTTATATTTAATTAATATAATCCAAAAAGAGTGATTTTATTATTTTATATACACAATTATTCATATTTAAATAGTTTTTCATAAAAACACATCCTTTATATTCAATTGGTTTTTATTTAATTTCCTAATTAATTTGGTAACTAATGAATAATTATATAAATGTGTGTAATACATATTTTATTAATTCAGTTAATCATTTTCATTCCCACAATTCTAATGTCTATATGATAACTATCATATTAAATAATAATATTAAGTTGTTCATTTAAGCTAAATGTGGTGTATCATGTATGTTATCAAACATAGTGTTTCCTTTTAAAAACTAAGGATTTTACACATTCCATTTAAAAATAACTAAAAAATTACCTTCCCATAATCCTTTTAATATCCTTATATATATTATATTATCATTTAACTCTATGATTTCTGGTCATTAAGGCCTTATCAAAGGATCAATCATTAAGGAAGAGCTGACATTTTCTCCTTTTTCATTTAAATTTTCCTATTCCATAATTACATTCTCCTATACCTATATAAAAAATACACATAAAACAAATCAATCGTTATGTTAACAAGATATTAATTTTATTATGCTACTATGAAATAATTATAATTTATTTATAATATATATATATATATATATTATCTACACCTATTTTTGACATGTCTCGTTAATGGTTGACTTTATCTTCCCATGAGGATATTGTGAAATCTTATTTATCATCACTTTTATAGTTGGTTAGTGTATCCTAGATATGTATATATTAATTTTATTATGATACCATATGATGATTATAAACTATTTATAATAGTAAAATTTTCTCTCTTTATCTCTCCTAAAAAAAGTCCCATTAATGGTCAGTTTAATGACTATGTGGAATATCAATTAATTTAATATCACCATCTTCATGGATAGTTTTAGTAACACATTTATAAATTATAAATATTAAATTTAATGTATTTTAATATTTTTTTAGGAATTTTTACTAATGGGAAAATAAAAATAATTGAAACCATGAAATCAAAATCAAAATGGGATAATTAAACCAAACATTTCACCAAACAATTTCATCTCTAATGAAAGGTTAATAAATAAATTCTAATGATTATAATTTATTATGAATAATATAAAATAATATATTATACATATACTTCCATGTTTTAATAAACATAATTTTACAATATTGGAGATTTAAACATGGTGAAACAAAACATGACTTAAGTTTAGGGTACTATCAACTCTCCCTTTTATTTTGGTTTTACTCCCTACTTCTCCCTCTTTTCCCTATGATTAATCAAAAATATCTTATAATTGTCATTTAACTTTATTTAACTTTTCTTCTTCTAGGGATATTCATGTTTCAACTTTATTTAGATAAATTATTTCCATGATTCAATGATTATTTGTAAAATATTTATTCTTAAAGTCTCTCCATTATTCTTATGTTTATTCTTCTCCTATATATGAACTATGATCTTTTCATTATAAATAACACCCTTGAAAATACAAAATTATGTTTTTTTCTTTTTATAAGAAACTCTAAGTTTAATCAACATTATATGATTCATGAAACTATTTTTAAACCCATTATTTTCTCATAGGTTTTATTTTATATTTATGATTTATATATGATTCCTTTATAGGTATCATGCAAGATAATGAGAAAATCAGGATGTGTATAGTGGGATTTAAATTATATAGGCCTACAATTCATTATGTAAAGTGATATATCTCATGATAAATATTATGTGTGAATATGATTCTAGCTTTATTCACATGAGTTGGTTATCTTTTTACAAATATGATGGGTGAAAATGATGGTATATTTGTTCACATTCTATGCCTAAGCATGATGTAGCCAGTTTTTTCTAAAATGTTATGATGTTTCATTATTATGTATTTTCCATATTCCATGTATTATTAAAATTATTTATATATTATTATGATGATTATCCTATTCTTATTATATGATTATTATGAGTATTATAATCTATATACTTATATAAATTAATTCATCACATTCCTTTGTATTATTCTTCCCCGTATGGGGCTTTTAGCACTCAATTTCTTTGATATATGTCCTCAGGTGATTATATGTACTATGAAAATTATGAAATCCTTTAGGAGGACTATACATAAGGATTCAATTAAATTTTAAATTTTCATATGTAATCACATTATAAGAACCTAATTTTATAATAACACTAAACCTATCAATTTTAGGAGTTGTATTATTATGTATGTTTATCAAACAAATGATATAATAATCATGTATACAAAGTATGTGTGGATATATTTGATATCAGATAAAGGTTTATTTAATTTAGGGATTATTTTAATGATCTTAAACTAAGGTTATACTTAAGAATTTCATAATATAAAAAATTAGTATTGATATACTCATATTAATAAGTTGTTTATCCATGCTTTATTGAATTTTTTTCATTATCATTTGTATTTTAGAAAATGGTGGGAACCAAGGGAAACCAATCAAATAAACCATGTGATGAACAAAGAAATTATTTTCTAAATGAAATTCTTAATGCAATGGTATAAGGAGTTCAAAAACTCATGGTTCTACTTAACCACTAGTCCCAAGTAATGAATATTAACCTAAACTATATAAAACATCAGAAATCACCAAAGAAGAAGAAATTATCCATTGTGTTCTTAATGTGAAAATGAACACCAATATTTATTGGATCTTCTAATACACTTATTATAGAACAATATTTCAACTCCATAGAAAATATATTTTTGTACTTCATTGCTCTTATAAAAATAATGTTACTCTGGTTGTCTACTATTTAGAAGGGGATGTTGATCAATGGTGGGCATTGATCAAGCATATAAAGCTAAATCCTGATGTCGATTCAATGGGGTTGGAAGAATTTAAGAGTATATTTCTTAATAATTATTTTCCCCATAACCTTCATACCAAGATAAAGAGGTAATTTTCTAGATCTTAGGGAAAAGGAGAATGAATTTGTTGTCATATCTGAGTAAAATTTCATGAGGCTTTCATAATACACATATGGTTTTGTTATCAACCATTATAGAAAAATATAAATATTATTTAGTTGTTTAAAACCACATATCAAAATATCTATATAAATCTAAGGCTTTGGAATTTATGAAGAATTTATTTGGTGTACTCTCAAAGTAGATATTGAGTTTGAGTATAGTCTCATGGAAATAAAGATAAGAAGTGAAGGATATAGTTTAATATTGGAGAATAAAATGGCAAAGTACATGGATAGAATAAAATAAAACTATTTTCATGACAAAGATTTAGAAAGAAGAAACCAAGGAACTACCTCATATAAATAAATAAATGCTTCAAGTGTATAAGATAAGTGCATCCATACTAATAATACCAAATGGATATAAAAAAATCCACATGATACAATAGAGGAATATAATTCACTTCTAATAACATCACCTATAGTTCAATGCTTTAACTAATATGAACATGGGCACTATGAAAGTTATAGAACCAAACCAAGGGCTATTGAGGGTAATAAATTTCCTTAACCTCCTAATCAAAGGGAAAATGAGAGATCTTATTATATTATGACTGCTGAGGTGGATCAATAAAATTATGTGGTGAAAGTTACACTTATTATTCACTCAATAATTGATTTTTTTTATTTTATTTAGGTTCAAAAAAAATCCATTTTATCCTATAAGTTTTATAAAACCATTGGATCTCCTAACCAATATCTTGAAGTAGATATAACTATTAAAAAACTAAGTTGTGAAATAATTTCAACCAAAGTGTTGGACTCTGAACTAGTTAGTGTTAGTGGAAAAATTATTCTAGTGAATCTCATAATTATTCATTTAGTGGAATTTTATGTTATACTAGGAATAGACTGGACCTAATTTTAAAGATCTCATATTAACTACTAGGAAAATGAAATCCATTTATATATTATAAATCATCCCATGCTCTAATAAAAATTCATGTAAGGTTTTGAATTTCTATGAAAAATATTTCAAAGTTATGGGTATTGATACCCAATTAAGAAGAATATCCTTCTCAAAGAATGATATAAAGGAAATCATTAACCTTAAAGACATACCCATTTTTATGGAATATATTGATGCGTTATGTAATGGATTTTTAGGGCTTACCCTAGATCATGAAGTGGGGTTCTCAGTAAAACTTATACATAGTGAAACACCTATATCCAAGAACTACTATAAGAAGGCTTTGATCAAACTAGAGGAGTTAAATAAGTAATTTCAATAGTAATTTAATAAAGGGATTATACAACCCAGTGAATTACCTTGGAGTGCACAAGTGCTCTTTCTCAAGAAGAATGATAGGCCAGTGTATCTTTTTATCGATTACCGAGTACTCAAAAAGATCATCATAATGAACAAGTATCCACTATAAAATATCACATACATGTTTTAATAACTCAAGGAGGTCAATACATCTTAAAAGTAGATATTATCTCTAGATATAATCAAATTAAGGTGAAAAAAATAGTTTAACAACAACCTTCTATATAAGAGATGAACACTATGAGTTTATAGGGTCGTTATTTAGACTCACAAACACCCTGGAAATATTTATGGACTTGATGAATATAGTCTTTATATAATAACTTGATAAACTTTTAGTGTTTTTTTAATTATAATCAAATATACTCCAGATGTAAGTAATAACATATGGAATATCTAAGTACTGTGTTGAATAATTTAAGGAAGGTGAAATTATTCTTTAAGTTCATAAACTATGACTTTTGGATGTAGCATGCAGGGTATTTCATCAAAAGAAAAAAAAAATTGGCCATTCCATAATAATGACAATTGAATAATGTCCTAGACCAAAAAAAACATAGAGATCCATAGATTTCTTTGTTTAACTTATCACCACTGATTCTTTGTGAGAAAATTTTCATGATTTTCTATCCCACTAACTAAGTTAACATGGTAGTAATTTATATTTGAATTAAATAATTTGAAAAGAGATTCAAGGAGCCTAATAAGAGGATACTCACTACACCTATACTCATACTTCCATTAAGAAGAGAAGGGTTTGTGATATATAGTGATTATTTAATGAAGGGATTGGGTTGAGTGCACATGAAAAATGATAAAGTGATATCATATACCTTATTAAAATTGATGATCAATGAATAAAACTACCTAATTAATGACCTATAGTTAGTATCTGTGACATTTTCATTAATTATTTTAAGACAGTAACTCTACATAGGGAAGTGTGAAATATAGAAAATTTATAAGATTTTAAAGTATATATTTATATATAATGACATAACCCACCCCATTGGTACCCCACTTAGTTCGATGATAAGTCGAGTGTTCCACCCTAAGCCTACCTTCAATAGGCCAGAGGTTTGTGACTAGTACTGAGTATGTATATCACACACATGGGAGGCCTTATCCTAATTCACTTAAACACACACACACACACACATCCAAACATACCAAAATAATGAATAATAATAAAAACTAGAGTAATAAATGATTGAATAACCTATAACAAACCACAAAAAGTACGAGAATACATAACCAAAAGATAGAGTAAAAATATAATCCCATAAATAGAAAAATAGGTTCAACCTAGTAATCAATGAGAGGACTATCCCAGCATGAAATATCTAGAATCTAACCTCATACTAGGTAATACCAAGACTAAGAACCACTATATACAACCTGCACCTGGTCTACCTATGACACTATTAAACTGCCTATTATCAGCATAATTCATGAAGCGTGTGGATAAAGACCATTAAAGGGTGGGTATATAAATATCTATTAGGACACCTTGAAATAAAAAAATGAAATAAATCATAAAATAAATAGTAATCTCAAAACCAAAGTCAAGAGGGAAGGATAAGGAAAACCCATATATTCTTAATAGAAGGACCCATGCCATAGGGTAAGGTATCACTTATTATAACCATACAAAATAATTCTTTATGCTTTCCAATTTACCAAGATAATCAAAATTTCAACCCACATAACATATCTATACCTATCGTGGAGGATATCATGCCCCTAGAAGTGTATGGGGGATCCTGACTCCAATGGAGGATCCCACACCCCACTCGACCTCTATAGATTGGGGGAATATTGACTCTATAGATAGAGGACCCCACTACCCAATTAAGTTGGGGAATACCAACCCTATCTCACATATAGTGAGAGGAAATTGTACCTAGATGTATCAAAACCATCTTGGAAGGTTTATAATTAACTATAATTCCCTAGATCCAAGCTTGATCATTAAAATGATGAAGTATAGATGATAATGTGTACTTCACCATGTGATGCATCTATGTCTTTGAAATTAGTTCCATCATCACATACAACACAAAAAGGAATTTAGAGGGGGAAACTTATATGTCCATAACCAAGTCTGAATTAAGATCCAAGGCAACTAGATAGTTTTTTTGGAGGTACAATGCGCGTGCCTAGGGTTCACGGTGTGTTGCTGACAATTAGTCATCTTCTAGTGTATTGGTTCCCTACGAGATGTATAGAAGACCAACTACATAGAGTGTGGAGAAGTGAACATGGTGTGAAGGATACATGAGGGTACTTGGCATGTACCATAGCTTCTCATGTTGTGTTCCACCGAGGGTACACTATGTGTGTGGCCTTGGTGCACATGACGTATTGAGCACTCCAGTTCCCTTGGAGGTTTGCTACCTATACATGCTGAGCTATCCATATAAGGTTACAAGATGTGTGAGTCGGTCACATGGTGTGTAATATTTAACTTCCACCAAAACCCTATCCTCCATAAACCCGTAATAAACACTATTTTTTATCCGAACTATATGTTATGTAGTTAGGATTTTTTCAAAAACATTGTCTTTTTCATAAAGCATCAATGCATTAACTGATTTCACCACAAATATCATTGTGTTTCTCACAAATATTTTTGACTCAAGATGAGTCTTCACTGGAGGCCAGATTTTTTTCATCCATCATTGTAGAAATGAATTCTTATCATATTGCATGAGACATCATCACTTGAATACATTTTCACATGGAAATTTGGTCACTCCATAATCTCACTACATTCACTCATTTTGTGGTATTCATCCCTAAATCATAATCCATGGTTTCAATCACACAACAATGATATGTGATTTCGATTGAAAATTGCACAATGATTTTGTCAAAAGGAATGGTCAAATCACCGACCAAAATCAATGGTCGGTGATGAATATACAAAGAAAGGAGGGAGAAAACCAAGAAACCACAAGATTAATAATCTATGATGTTCATGTATGGTTTTTCCATCATTAATGGAATGATAATTGGTGAAGAAATTGAAATAATACAAATTCCAAGACCAAATAATCTGAAATCACAATTTTTAAGGGAAATCATAAGTTGAAAAGGCCATAAAATATATGAACATGGATGAAACTTAATTAATATTGATACATGTTCATATTAATATCAATAATGGGTTAAAATAATTATAAAATAAGCCTTACTTTGATTTAAGATCAATTTCTAGTGAAGAATGAATCTATACTGATGACGTTGGTGATTCCTACAGCATTTGTCATCAATCCCATGAATCCTATATGATTATCTTCAAGAATTATTCTCCTAGTTACTCTCCCTAAATCTTATACAAATTACCTTAGTTTAAGGTGATTACCTTATAGGTTTTATTAAAGGGTATTAAATAGGGGTTTTATATGTCAAAATTCATATTAAATAGTTAATTTAATTATATAATAAACATATCTCTATTCTTGGAACAATTTTGAACCATCATGGTTCTTGATATGAATGAAATGTACATAATTAATAATGTAAATCATATGTTCTGAATCCAATTACAATCTTAGTTTCTCCATTCGAGTTTCCATTTGGAAAAAAATCATTATTTCCAAAATAATGTGTGCATGGGTTAAAATGTTAAATATTTTTATTATATCAATGCCAAAGATTTGTGACACCCATAACTATGAACCAACTCCAAAATAAAACCTAGAATAAAATTTTCAAATATTCAAAGGGTCCAAAATAAAAAAATGGAGTCATTGCACCCTCCATGGCATCATGGATTTTCTTCTTGAAAAGTAGAAATCTACTAAAATGGAGAGGGTACTAAGATTGTATCTTACTATCACGCTACCTTAATCTCTCCCAAATATTTTCATGCTAAAAATAATGCACACTAAGGGAATATCTCACACATGAAGGGTCTTCTCCTATAGATCCTTGATCACCATTGAGTACTTTGAGAAGGTTGTTTTGTCCTCAATTTCCACCTCATCCTAGTCAATAGTGTGTGAAAGATCATGCACGTATCTCCCCATATACAAAAAATAGAAGATGTTATAAACGTAGATAAATATTGGGGTAATTATAGGTAGTATGAAACCTCACATAAACTTCGTAATATATGAAACAAGATGATATATCTTAAAGATATCTTGAAACCTTGTCCAAAAATCCATAAGTTATGTCGAGGTGAGACCTTAAAGAATAAATGTTCTCCCTCCTAGAACTCTATGTGTAATGACTCGGACCTGGCCAGCCACCCGAACAGTGCCAAACGGGTCGGGTGTTACTACCTTAGGCGCACCTCCCTGAACGCCAAAGGCTGCCGACTAGCAGCGAGGGTTTGAATAGGTATAGTGGGGAGGCTATACCCTCTCGGAGGAATAAAATGGTACTGGTCCGAGTATAATAGTAAAGTATGGAGTGGAAATAAAGACTCAGCAGACTCGAACCAGACCCGTAGAGCGGAAGCATATCCAATAGCAATAAACAGCGGAAGCAATATAGGAAACAACTGCAGCGGAAGGTAAACAGAACAACATGATAGCAATCTACTGCAACAACTACTGTAAACAACAAAGCATGCATCCAAAGCAAGTCATACATAACTGAGTATAAAAAGGGCGCCAATGGCTAACAAACAGTAGCTACAACAAGTAAGCATGCTGATACAGAAAAGTAAACACAACAAGGTAAACCCCAGCTAGGTATGACCTCAAGGTCCATACCATCTCCATGAAACAACTAACACAGCCCAGCTCCTGAAGCTGGCCTCTTTCCTGCACGTAAATCCATAAAGTCTGCACGCGCCCCGAAGGGCCCGTGCAGGGTGTGAGACGAATCTCAGTAGGATACCACCCAATGGTGCGTACCAAATATATGTGTTTAAGTAGTCATGCATTTACAAGGAAAGCAGTAATCAGTACAATGCACAAATAAAAACAAACTCCACTGGTGCTCAACAGCCACCATGGAGTGTCACCTGCTTCGTCCAACGCTGGAATCTCTGTCGTGTAACCTGGCACCATGTTCCACCAGACACCTCGTGTCTCAAGTACCGACATCCCGAAGGCACGCCCAAAATATTAACCTAGCACCATGTGCCTCCTGACACCTCGTGCCTCAAGTACCGACGTCCCAAAGGCACACCCAAAATAGTAACCCAGCACCATGTGCCTCCTGACACCTCGTGTCTCAAGTACTGACGTCCCGAAGGCACACCCAAAATAGTAAATGGGAACCATGTGCCTCCTGACACCTCATGTCTCAAGTACCGACGTCCCGAAGGCACGCCCATTTAATGAAGGCTCCTCACCTCCCACGTGGCTTTCTACGGCAAGCACCCCCAACCAAAAATACCTAACCGCAACTACGGGGGCCTCTACCCACACGAGTGGTCAAGACCACTTCATCATGGAGTATCTCCGTGTGCACACTACTTAAAGTCCTGGGTGAGCGGTAATCACCAAAATAGTTCTAAGCCACCAACACAATTGACACCTCGTGTCCCTGCAACCATGTCGCTAAAGTCCGATGGCATCACCACCCTAGTATCCCGGGCCATGCCCAACCTGACAGTCGTACTGCCTCACGCCGACGTCCATGATGCCCAATACCGTGGTCAAAACCACCCAAAGTAACCCGAGAAAATCCCCAACCTATGATCAGCATCACTCAAGCGTAACCGGGCCAAGCCCAACACAACCCAAAGGGTCCAGCAGATGCAATTCAACAATCGCATATGTAACATAGTTAAACAGAAAACATAACCAGGTAAAACCAACTAAACAGTCGAATTGCACTAAACCAGGTGTTGTCCCATACCAGCATAGAGGTCTTAAATTCCTCTAACAATTTATAACAGGCTTTAACAAAATAAACTAAACAGTTTATAACAAACATATATCAATTAAAACCATTTTGGAATTTCCCGGCCAAAATGCCCCGATGAGAAACGACCCCTCACCCGGCCTCGCTCATGAAAACTGGTAACCGGTCATACCCAAAGGCATCCCAGAGGTCCCATAAAAAATACAGTATGAAAAATCAGATAAAACGGGTCCCGTTCAAAATACCCAAAAACGCGTCGAAGGCCGCGTCACCCAAACAACCACGAAAACACAAAAAGAAGTATGCACCACTTACCTGAGACTCGCACGATGCTACTCCTCCGGTAACACCTTCCAATTCGGTCTAAAACGTGGTAAATCTACAAAAGATTAAAAACCGCTCAAAGGGATATAGCTCATTCTAGAACAAAAATCAGACAAAACGACCGAAGTGGAATCGAGGCCTTATCGAGGGGGTTCCAACGCACTAATCAGTGATCGAATCAGACTTCGGACGAAGAACCGGGAAGAAAATAAAGATCCGGCCGGCTTGGTTCGCGTATCTGGGCGGAAGGCATGAGGTTCTGCCTCAATACGAGGATACTGCCCGATTTAAGCGAAAAAAAGAAAGTACACGGTGTGTACTTTAGGACTACACGCCGTGTATATTTCATTTAACTGTTTAAAAGACAGATGATTCCTCCGACTTACTTTCCAAACCCGTCGACATGAGTACACAGTGTGTACCTCTGGGTACACGGCGTGTACTGGGTTCCTCTTCTCTTCCTCGCCGACATACCCACACGCCATGTATATCCCTCATACACGGCTAGACTACACGGTGTGTCCAAAAGGAACACGGCGTGTCCCTAGTTCTTACCCAGCCAACGGCCTACATGCCATGTATGGCCTCACACGGTCGGGGGTCTACACGGAGTGTTCAAAACTACATGTCGTGTAGTAAGAAACTACTACACGGTCACCACACGGTATGTACTCGGTGAGAACACGGTCGGCCACTCGCCTAGACATACATGGCGTGTACTTAAATTACATGGTGTGTAGTCTAAAAATTTCTAGAAACTCTGCATTTTCTCCAGTTTCCTTATAAACCAGTCAAAAATTCAAATAGGGTCGGGATTTTGACCCGTTCTGAAAACCCGGGTTCTTACAAACTCCCCACCTTAACGTAGCTCGTCCCCGAGCTACCAAACGAAACCAGGATATGGCACCGAACACTCTCATCCTAGTTAAACAACCTGGACTACCCCGGTCTCAAAGGTTCCGACTAAATTCCTCAAGGGGTCTCCCCACCTTAGTAATTTCCCTACCCGGTCTCAATCCAACAAAACTTAAAGAAAACAGGGTTTACTAACCTATTTTCCAGACGCATAGTCCTCCTGTGATGCATCGTCACCCCTGCACCTCCTTGGTGCTCCTATGTCGCTTCCGACACCCAATGTAGCCCGCACCACATCGGTGTCCGCCTCCATGAGGTCCTGGTGCCTAGAACCTCAAGTAACCCGCATCCACGATGCCCTGATGCCCACGACACCTCAAGTAACCCGCATCCACGATGCCTCGATGCCACGCATCTCATGCATATATATATATCACGCACCTGAGATGGTGCCAACCCACTGACTAGCATCTAGTCAGTCCAAAAAGATCATGTTCACCTCGTGCACTCAAAACAGACATACCTCTATAGGTCATGCCAAAAAGGAAACATGGAGATCACAGTCACACCGCGGTGTACCTCTAACTGTCATCAGCTCACCGGCCTGCTCAGCCTCTGGCAGCTCCACGGCGTGCACCTGGCCTGAAGCATGGCTTCCTGACGCCTGACCTCCCTGCGATGCTGCTCTAGTCACCGGCCACTGACCCCTCAGATGGGTACCACTATCTCTTTCATGACCTCCGCACACAACTGAACCTTGACTACCCTCTCTGGGTACCAAACCTGAACCAAATCTAGACGTTGCATTCTGTCCTGGTCTCTACCTGCTGGCTATCTAAGAAGGCTTCCTGCAAAACCTCTCCAGATTCTCGTCCTTTCCACATGCCCGGAACTCCTTCGGAGGCCTATCGCACTGCGTCCGAACATGTCCCGGCTGTCCACACTGGAAGCAAATCACCGAAGAACTCCCACGAGGTGGTCTAGCTGAATCCCTGGCCTGACTGCCCTGCTGGAACTCGTCTCATCCTCGTTTCCTACTATCTGATCCATCATCTAAATCTGTCACCCTGCCCAAGAGAGATTTCTCTCTCTCGTTTCCCTCGGCTATGAGCGCCTGATTCACCACCTCGGAGAAAGAACCCAGCCTGAATATGTTCATCTGGACCCGAATGGCGTGTCGTAAGCCATCCTTGAAGTGTCTCACTCTAGCTGCATCATCGCTCACCATAACAGGTGCAAAAAGAGACAACTCTGTAAAGGTAGCTGCGTAGTCCATGACGGACATGTCCTCCTACTAAAGACTCAAGAACTCCCGAGCTCTCTCTGCCCTCAGTGTCTCTGGATAGAAGTGCTCAAAGAACCTGTCCTCGAAGTCCTTCCATGCCAGTCCCTCGTGCCTACGAGGCTGAACCTGTACGTCCCACCAACGCTTCTCCGGTCCTCTCAGCATGTACGTCGCCAGCTTGAACCTTCACCCTGGAGGCATCTCCAACTACTTGAAAATCATCTTCATGCTCTCTATCCAGTTCTCAGTCACCTGTGGACCACCCTCACCCTGAAAAAGTGGTGGGTGCTGCGACTGGAACTCCCGCGTCAGATACGCCATAGAAGGCTCTGTACCCTGCGTGCCTCTGTCAATCCCCTGGAAGAAGCGTACCAGACTCGCTCGGAGCTGCTCGTCAAGCCACGGACCAAACGATGCCAAACCCGGTTGTTGTCCTGCCTGTACTGGATCCTGAACCTGATCCTGTCCCTGAGCCTGTACCTGCGGCTCATGCTCTGCCTGTACCGAATTCTGACCCTGATCCTATGGCACTGTATCCTCCCATGCCCGATGCTCCATCGAGTCATGAAGGAGTAACCCGCTGAATACCATAGATGGTAAGACATCCCATACATATATATAACAATATATTCTACGCAGATAAGGAAAGCAGTAAAAGGCAGTACATAACAACTACCCTTACTCCCCCTCACCGCAACTCATGCCCCACAGCATCCCAGCCTCATGGCCTCCTTACCCACTCAACAGAGCCAAGTATCGATAGTACCTCGGGCCATGCCCATCCCGACAACTCACATTGCCTCAAACCGACGACCAAGTCGCCTAATCCTGACAGTTACACTGCCTCAACCATAGTACCTGCCTGCTCTCATAAGATTCAGGCCCCAAAATACTGCAACATGCAATTCTACAAAATATAAAGCATGGCATACACATTGCACAACTAGAAATTCTATCAGGAATTTCACCAATTCACATTTTCAAGCAGGTAAAGCATGGAAATTGATCTGTTTTATTCACATGGTATTATCACTTCACAAATCATATGTGCAATTATGAAATTGAAATACCCTAAAAATGTGCCTATCAAAGCCAAGCAAAGTAGTCTTTTCATACCGGTCCAAGGTCCAATTCTCCCTTACCACACCGGGTCAAGGGTCACATATCACAATCAAGAACATCACACACCAAGTGAGCCAACGAGGTGGAAATCATATAAACTGTAATATGAGAAAAAGCAAATAGCAATTCCCACCCATGGCAACTTGGTCTATCTCTCGTATCTGGGGCTGCAGGCACCCAAGCACAATCTAGAAACTCAGTTCTAGTAACAACAACTTATCTCCAGTCTACCATATCCCAAATAGTAAAAACAGAAGAAATAAAAAGAGAATTTGCAATCTCATTAGTAGCCAGAAAAACACTGCTACTAAATCCTTGTCAAGAACTCCTCTAATACCACTTTGTAACGACCCAGACCCGGACAGCCACCCGAACAGTGTCAAACGGGTTGGGTGTTACTACCTTAGGCGCACCTCCCCGAATGCCAAAGGCTGCTGACTAACAGTGAGAGTCTGAATAGGTATAGTGGGGAGGCTATACCCTCTCAGAGGAATAAAATGGTACTGGTCCGAGTATAATAGTAAAGTATGCGGCGAAAATAAAGTCTCAGCAGACTCGAACCAGACCCGCAGAGCAGAAGCATATCCAATATCAATAAACAGCGGAAGCAATATAGAAAACAACTACAGTGGAAGGTAAACATAACAACATGCCAACAATCTACTACAACAAATACTGTAAACAACCAAGCATGCATCCAAAGCAAGTCATACATAACTGAGTATAAAAAGGGCACCAATGGCTAACCAACAGTAGCTACAACAAGTAAGCATGATGATACAGAAAATTAAACACAACAAGGTAAACCCCAACTAGGTATGACCTCAAGGTCCATACCATCTCCATGCAACAACTAACGCAACCCATCTCCTGAAGCTGGGCTCTTTCCTGCACGTAAATCCATAAAGTCTGCACGCATCCCGAAGGGCCCATGCAGGGTGTGAGACAAATCTCAGTAGGATACCACCCAACGGTGCGTGCCAAATATATGTGTTTAAGCAGTCATACATTTACAAGGAAAAAATTAATCAGTACAATGTACAAATAAACACAAACTCCACTGGTGCTCAACAGCCACCATGGAGTGTCACCTGCTTCAGCCAACGCCGGAATCTCTGTTATGTAACCCGGTGCCATGTGCCACCATACACCTCGTGTCTCAAGTACCAACGTCCCGAAGGCACGCCTAAAATAGTAACCCAACACCATGTGCCTCCTGACACCTCGTGCCTCAAGTACCGAAGTCCCAAAGGCACGCCCAAAATAGTAACCCGGCACCATGTGCCTCTTGACACCTTGTGTCTCAAGTACCGACGTCCCAAAGGCACACCCAAAATAGTAACCCGGCACCATGTGCCTCCTGACACCTCGTGTCTCAAGTACCGACGTCCCGAAGGCACGCCCATTTCCTAAAGGCTCTTCACCTCCCACGTGGCTTTCTACGGAAAGCACCCCCAACCAAAAATACCTAACCGCAACTATGGGGACCTCTACCCACATGAGTGGTCAAAACCACCTCATCATGGAGTATCTATGTGTGCACACTACTCAAACTCCCGGGTGAGCGGTAATCACCAAAATAGTCCTAAGCCACCAACACAACGGACACCTCGTGTCCCTGTGACCATGTCGCTCAAGTCCGATGGCATCACCACCCTAGTATCTCGGGCCATGCCCAACCTGACAATCGTACTGCCTCACGCTGATGTCCATGACACCCAATCCCGTGGTCAAAACCAGCCAAAGTAACCCGGTCAAAGCCCCAACCTATGATCAACATCACTCAAGCATAATCAGGCCAAGCCCAACACAACCCAAAGGGTCCAGCAGATGCAATTCAACAATCGCATATATAACATAGTTAAACAGAAAACATAACCAGGAAAAACCAACTAAACAGTTGAATTGCACTAAACCAGGTGTTGTCCCATACTAGTACAGAGGTCTTAAATGCCTCTAACAATTTATAATAGGCTTTAACAAAATAAACTAAATAGTTTATAACAAACATATATCAATTAAAACCATTTTGGCATTTCCCGGCCAAAATGCCCCGATGAGCAACGACCCCTCACCCGGCCCCGCTCATGAAAACTGGTAACCGGGCATACCCAAAGGCATCCCAAAGGTCCCATAAACAATATAGTATGAAAAAGAAGATAAAACGGGTCCCGCTCAAAATACCCGAAAACGCGTCGAAGGCCGCGTCACCCAAACAACCACGAAAACAAAAAAAGAAGTATGCACCACCTACCTGAAACTCGCACGATGCTACTCCTCCAGTAACACCCTCCAATTCGGTCTAAAATGCAGTAAATCTACAAAAGATTCAAAACTGCTCAAAGGGCTATAACTCGTTCTAGAACAAAAATTAGACAAAACGGCCTAAGAGGAATCGAAGCCTTACCGAGGGGGTTCCAACGCACTAATCATCGATCGAATCGGACTTCGAACGAAGAACTAGGAAGCAAATGAAGATCCGGCCGGCTTGGTTCGTGTATCCGGGCGGAAGGCATGAGGTTCTGCCTCAATACAAGGCTACTGCCCGATTTAAGCGAAAAAAAGAAAGTACATGGTGTGTACTTTAAGACTACACGCCATGTATATTTTATTTAACTATTCAAAAGACGGCTGATTCCGCCGACTTACTTTCCAAACCTGCCGACATGAGTATAGGGCATGTACCTCTGGGTACACGGCGTGTACTGGGTTCCTCTTCTCTTTCTCACCGACATACCCACACGCCATGTATATCCCTCATACACGGCTAGAATACACGGAGTGTCCAAAGAGAACACGGCATGTCCCTGGTTCTTACCCGGCCAACGGCCTACACGCCATGTATGGCCTCACACGGTCGGGGGTCTACACGGCGTGTTCAAAACTACACGTCGTGTAGTAAGAAACTACTACACGGTCACCACACGACATGTACTCGGAGAGCACACGGTCGGCCACTCGCCTAGACATACACGGTGTTTACTTAAAGTACATGGTGTGTAGTCTGTAAATTTCCAAAAACTCTGCATTTTCTCTAGTTTCCTCAGAAACCAGTCAAAAATTCAAACAGGGTCGAGATTTTAACCCGTTCTGAAAACCCGGGTTCTTACACTATGGGTATTCATATATGGCATGTATAGAACTTCTAGAATCTCTGAGTGGTCCTCATCTACTCTTAGGTCACTTGCTCCTTTCTTCTCATCACCTGAACTATTTTTGGCCTCATGAGTAGCGACTTTCCCATCTCATACCAGCACAAGGGAAACCTAAAAGGTCTCCCATACATGACCAAAAATGAAAAATTATTGATATTGAAGTGATATATATTGTTGTAAGTGAACTAAAATAAATTTAAATGGTCCTACCAACAAAAAATGAAACCACATTTATTAGTAAAGAATCACAGAGAGGGGGTTGAATTAGTGATTCAATTTATTTTTATGTTTCCTTAATGAAAAAACCATTGTCATTGATTAGAGTGAATTTTGATTACTATCTAACACAAGCACACAAAATGAAAAATTATATTTATAAGGTTCACCACTCAAAACAAGGATAATCCTTAGCATGATCCAGATTCTAATGAGATCATATAAACCACTAGTTTCAACATATAGGTACAAAGAGTAGGGTTTATCCTTGGAATCATGATATAAAAAGTCTCCTGAATATGATAGTGCTTCCCACACTATTTTAATAATAAATAATTTGATATAAACAAGGATAAATCCTTCCAAAAATAGACTTCATGTGTTTATTATTGATCATCTTTTTCTTATTCTTCTTCAACCTATAGAGTCTTAGGTATGAACTGTTCATTATATGCCTAATGCATATCACCTTCTTCTCCCTCTTCTAAACTTATTTCACTCATTTTATTTATCTATTATTTTTCTTCCAAAATATTACTATCTACTTTAAAATCTACGCAACAGCCTATTCTTTAAGAAAATTTAAATTTGAATTCCAAATTCAAATCCTATTCTTGAATCACAACCCTTGGATCAACTTTCATCTTCATCTTGACCATTAAATTTGGATTGGTGGTAAAAATAGGTTGGAATAACCATCCAAATTCAAATATAAATCCAAGTTATCATTTCTACATAAAATTCCTAGATTATCCCTATAAAATAGATTCTATGTTCTGGTCATAGGCATTAAAACATAGCTTGTTGGTTTTAAGTGGTTTTCACTTAACTACAAGAAAAGGCTAAAATGTGGTAAATGGGATGCATCATAGAGGTATAGAATTTTATAGAGCCACTATAAACTATACAAGTCATCTTTAAAGTGTGGTATATGTACTACAACATATGCCTCCATATTTTCTCTTGACAATAACTTAAACTTTGAGCTTTGGCATGGAGGTCCCAAATTCTCCAAGACCACTTAATTCCAACATGCTGAGCTTTGTGGTATAGTGTGGAGATCTCTTATTGATTATCCTCTATAGTGTGGACACTCATGCTATGGTGTAAGTTCCTATAGATCATTTTCATCCTACTTCCAATTTCAACATATCCATGGCATGGACACTTCTTTTGTGGCTTAGACAAACTAGATGACAACAAGATGTGGAATGAACATCATTTATGGAACAAAACTTCTCCATCAAAAAACCTCTATGATGCAAGACCATTCATTATGTCATGGAACCTATCCTTCTACTTCTGTAATTATACTTTCATCATTAACTCCATTTATGATATATAAACACTAAGAACCAGCTTAATCATCATCTAAATTAACTTAGAATATGGTTTATGCATTGAAAAAAAATATAAAACACTCAATCATATACTCTTTACTAATTCTTCAACCTCATTAATTGGTCTCAATAATATCCCCCTTTGGATTTTTTTCAACCAAGTAACATAAATCACTATGAAACTTTGAAAAATTAATAATAGATCATCATAAAATAATTATAATCCTATGTGAGTGAACTTGGTGTAGGAAACAATAACATTGAATAAATGATACCATGTTTTTCATAAGATGGTGATCCATATGTTGTTTCCTTAATGAAAGCTTCACAATATTTAAACTAGACTTCATCATCACATCATCAATTCTTTAAAACCTTATATATTCTTGTAACCACATATAATAAACTATTAAAACATTTCATACATTCTAAAATCATAGCTTACCCATTTTAATAAATCTCTCTAAATATATGCTTCCATTCAAGAGATAATTCCCCCAAAGGTAACACATGTCAATAGATACCCCCTACATTGTATACTCCCACTTTTCCAAACAATTGGAAGATAAACATAAAAGAAATATTTATGTTGTAAATTTTTCTCCCCCTTTGACAACAACATACAAAGAAAAGATGATAAAGGGGACAAAAACACTATACCTTATCCTTGTAAAGGTTGAGGTTGAATAACTAACTTCAGTCTTAGATTCTAAAATGTTTCCTTTGATAATAGCATGGTAAACACATTAACAATTTGCTACAATATAGGAAAAAATCCAACTTTAACTCATTATTTTACACTGTATCTTTGATGAAGTAATATTTTATATCAATGTTCTTACATATTGAATGTTAAACTAGATTCTTTGAAAGATTAATAGCACTTTGATTGTCACATCCCAAGCATAATGGTAGCTTCACTTCAACTTTTAAATCTTGAAGTTGAGTCTTCATCCACATAAGTTATGTTGAGGAATGGGTGGAATCCACATATTCTACCTCATAGGTGATCAAGGTGACTTAATTTTACTTTATTGAATGCAAAAAAATACATTTTTCTCTAATAAAGAAATATCCACAAGATTTATACTTCTTATCATCAAAACTTCCAGCCCAATCTGCATATGAATATCCAAATAGATAAATCTTCCCTTTGTTTTTGTATTTCAATACATAGTTTGATGTGACATTTATGTATATAAGTATTTTATTTATATCCATGAAATGATATATATTTGGTTCACTTTGATGATAAGAACAAAGTGCAACAACATACAAAATATTCAATCTTGAAGTTGTCAAGTATAGAAGAGTGCCTATAAGATTATGGAATTCCTTTGGATCCACATCTTTGACTTATTAATATTTGGACAATTTAGTTCCTAATTAAATTAGTGTAGATGCCATATTTTAATCATCTATTTCAAACTTCTTCAACATTTCATTAGTATACATATCTTTAGATTGAAAATATATTATTTTACATGAGATATTTTTAATCTAAGAAAATATATCATCTCACCAAGCATAGACATTTTGAAATGCTTCTTAATTTATTTATAAAACTCTTCAAAAAATCCTTCATCATTTCTAGAAAAAATAATATCATCTATATAAACAATAAAAATTATAATTAATACCATGTTATCATATTTAATATAGAGATTATTATCAAATCTTCCTTTCTTGAATTTCAACTTCTTTAAGTAGGTGTCAATCTTAGAATACCAATCTCTTGGGGATTGTTTTAGCCCATACAAAGGCTTCTTTAACCTATAAGAACAATTATCATATTCACCAAGTAATAAACCGCATGGTTATTCAATATACAAGTCCTCTTTCAAATCACCATTGATGAAGGTTGGCTTGGCATCCATTTAAAAGATATTGCATTGCTTTTGTACTACAATGGAAAGAAAAAAATATTTGGTTTTGTGCCTTGAAAACGGAGAAAATGTATCATAGAAGTCAACTCCTTTAACCTGTGAATATCCTTTACACACTAATCTTTATTTATTTATCATAACTTCACTTTTTTCATTCGTCTTGTTTTTAAAAATACACTTGGTTCTGATAATTATCTTCTCTTTGGGCTTGGGTACCATCTCCCAAGTATCATTCTTTTCTATTTAATCTATATCTTTATTTATTGTATCAATTCACTCTTTATGTTTCATTTATTCTTTCGTATCACTTGGTTTAACTTGAGAAAATGATGAGATGGGAGTTTTTTCTGAAAATTCTTCTAGTTTGAATTTTCTATCCATGATTTCTAATGATATTTTGAACATGAACTTGCCTTCTTAGACTTATATGAAGTTAAAAAGATTATTATTCATTAATTAAACTTGTTAAATCAACTTCTTCAACTTGAAATTCTTGATAATTTTCACCATTTTCTAAAACATCACTTTATTGTCTCATGAAAATAGATTCATCGTCATCACTTCTATAACTTTCTTCTTCATGTGGGTTTAAGTTATTTAAGTGTTCCATTACTTTCACATAAGAAATATCAATGATATTATATGTTTCTTTGTTATAACAAAGATATCTTTTTCCATTTTGTGGATAACCAAGGAAGATACCATCATCACCTCTTATTTCATATTTGACCAGATTTTCACCTTTAATTTTGATAATGAAAGTGATACCAAACACTCATAGATACTTCAAAATTGGATATTTCTTATAATACACATCATATAATGACATATCATAATTTTTCTAAAAAATAAAATGATTTTATGATATGAACCGCTACCCCAATAGCTTGTCTCCGAAAATAATGAGATGTGTTATTATCTAATAACATAGTTCGAGTCATCTTCATAAGACTTATATTCTATTTTTCAAACATAACATTTTTTTAGGTGTATATGGTGAACTGATTTAATGATAGATACTATGTTTTTCAATTTTTCCTTCGAATCTCCCATGGGTATTCTCATCACTATTATCTTTTTGTATCTTCGTCAAAGAAAAAACACACTCTTTCTTAGCACTTATCCATAAAACTCTTGAACCCTTTTAAAGCCTATGATTTATTATTCATAGAAATAATACATATAATTTGGTAAAATTCATTAATAAACGAAATAAAATAATTATCTCCATTTTTTTATTGCTTCCTCACGTGACTATAAATGTTAGAGTGAATTATCTCCAAAGGATGAGTAGATTGTATTTCAACCTTCTTATGTAGGGTATTCCTAATCTTTATTTTTTAACAAGTAAAACAAATCCATGTTCTTTCTCTTTTCAACTTAAGAACATTAAGAACATTATATCTACTAAAAATATTACACATGTTATTTTGGATAAGATGACCAAGTCTTTGATTCCACAACTGATTTTCTTCTTTCATACTCAAATAATAAGAGTTTACAACATCACTAATATGAAATAAATTACCTCTTATTTCCTTCCCTATTTTCAAAATACATCCATATTTCAATATCTTCACAAAAAAATATATTTCTGAAAAATCATTTCATTTCCTTTATCACATAACTGAGATGCACTGAGAATATTGTGTTTTAGTTCTTCAACATACAACATGCTCTTGGATTTCATTTGATCTTTACTAATAAATACTAATCTAACACATTTAATTCTAAGTGAACAATAATTTCCAAAGTTCATAGATACTTCATTACATTTTTCAACATCCTTGATTAGATTTAGATCCCCTATCATATATGAGGAACAACTGCTATCCAAAATCCATAGACATTCTTATTTAGATGTTTTGTAGGAAACTTTACAAACCATAGATTTCTATTTTCCTTTATCCTTCCATTTCTGAGACTTATCAGCACTATATATTAAGAAAATTTGGGCTGATAACATAATAATATACCCTTTTGTAAGATGACAAGGTTTCTCACATCATTCACAAACATCTTCCAATGGTTGAAATATATTTTCAATTTTCAATCCAAATTTCTTAGATTGTCACTAAATTTTTCTTCTTTGAATGGGGTGAATCCCCCTCAATTTATATAATATAAACCATATTACCTCATCATTGTATTGATAATTAAACCAAAACATCTTTTCCATGTTCCCAAAATCTCCATAGTGCCAACAAAAACCATAAAAAGCATATTTTTCATTATAACCATTATGTAGTTCATAACTATATACCTGTCTCTCAACCTTCTTTACACTATTAATATTGGATCCCTTTTTCAAACCAAAAATTTGATGTGCTATTTAATCTTTATTATTTATATTTAACTTATTTCCATCTATTTCAAAAACCCCAATTATAGTATATTTTTTGTTCAAGTTGATGCTTTCAGAATTTCTAGATTTTGGAGCATTACTTGATCTACCCATAACTTTTTTCTTCATGACTTGCTTATTCTTCACCGTGTTATCACCAACTATTTTACCTTTATTTTCATCCTTAATAAATTATTTTTTAGTATTCTTGAGCTTCGCAATTCTTTAAACATTCTCTAATTTCTCAAATAGAAATTTGAACACTAGATTTTTATTTATTCAAATATTCTTTTATTTTGATCAAGTGTTATTGTAAATGATCAACCTCATTTTATTTATCCTTTAATATATCTTAAAAATTGATATTAAGAGTCTTATCATCATTAATATAATTCTTTAACTCTTTAAATTCATCAAGTAACTTTGAATTTTATTTTTTAAGGACAAATTCATCATCTATATTCAATTTTTTGATCTCCTTATCTTGTTTGGAAATATTTAAGATACATTATTTTAATTCTATATTGAGAATGTATTCCATGTCAGTATATTCATTTTCCTCTACTTTACTATAAATTTTACTAGTGTATTATTCTTAATTCACCTTAGAAATGATAATGTTTTCATCAATATATCTTGACATCTTAATTTCCTCTTATTCATCACTACTTTCACTACTTTCACGCTTAAATAAAAAATTTACCTTCCTAAATTTTGAGAAATTAGTTCTCCTAACTTTGGAAGAAACCCCTAGAATTTCAATAATTGAATATTTATTCTTAAATAATATTTGTGGTGATTCTTATTCTTTATCATTAACTTCAATTTATTTTAACTTAGGTTAATTTGTAGGAAATTTTACAAGTGATCCACACCTAAGTAAATTTAGTGGAATCTTTCCTTTAAACCTTAACTTACCTTTTCTCGTATTTCTAGATATTATAGATATTATTTTATCAAAATTATAATTCAAATCAAGATTAGAATCTATATGATAAATATATTCTTCATCAACTTTCTTTGTATGCTTTTCTTGATTTGAGGCCTTAAAATAAATTTCTTTTTTAGACTTACACTTCTTAAGAGAACACCCTTTCATTATCTCATATTCAATGATAATGGTATATAAATCATCTATAGGAAGTGTTTCCAGATCCCTAACTTCAAGAGTAGATACTTTATTATCAAATCTATTTGGTAAGATATGAAGTATCTTCTCAACTACTATAGTATCATCCAATTTATCACCATATCTTTTGACTTTAATAAAAATATCATTTAATTTTATAAAAAAAATCATCTAAAATTTCATATTCTTGCATTGTCATATTTTCATACTTAAATCTCCAGACCTGTAGCTCATCTAACTTCTCCTTATTATTTACTTCATTGATATTTTCAAGTTTATCCCAAATGCATTTGTTTGTCTTGGTACCTCTCACTTTGAGAAATTAATTCTCATATAATGATGAAAAAAATAATTCTTGGAATTACCATCATTTTCAATATTCATTCTACATGTTTCTATCAAAACAATATTATTAGCATGAGCTGGAAAACCATCAGTTGGAGCATCAAGAACTTCCAAACTCATAGAAAAAAGATAATGAAACATCATGTCCTACTAAATGAGATAATTTTTTCCATCAAATGTATGAATCCCCTTGTTATTCATTGAATTATGATTTTCCATGTCATGCACTAGAAAATCAATTAATGACACTTCAAAAAGAGAGAAACTCATTCTCAAACTTCAAACAAAAAATAAATAATGAGGGGAAAACCATCCTTCTAATTCCAATTGAAAAGGAAACCTCCTAGATCAGTAAAGAATAACTAGGGGTGAATTAGTGTTCCATTTTCTTTTTAAGTTTCCTTAATTAAATAACCCTCGTCACTGGTTAGAGTAAATTTTGATCGTTTTCTAACACACACACCCAATGGGAAAAGTATATTTACAAGGTTTACCTCTCAACATGATAAGGTTAATCCTTGGCATGATCAGGATTCTATCGAAATCATATAACCCACTAGTTTCAATATGTAAGTGCAATGAGTGGATTTTATCCTTAAACTCATGATACAATAAGTCTTCTGACTGTGATATTTCTTCTCACATTATTAAAATTATAAATAATTTGATATCAACAAGAATAAATCCTTCTAAACATAGCCATAATTTATTAATGAGTGATCCTCTTTATCTTATTCTTCAACCTATAGAAAATCGGGTATGGAATTTCAATATGTTCTAAATTAAAATCACCTCATTCTCCTTCTTCTAGTCTTACTTCTCTTCATTTATTTCTCTCTTATTTTTATTCAAAAATATTCCTCTCTACTTTCAATTCTACACAATATCCAATTCTTCAATCAAATTCAAATTTGAATTTGAATCTCAAATTTAAATCCCCTTATTGAATCAAAAACCTTGGATCAACTTCCATATATATATTTACCATTAAATTCAAATTGGTAGTTAAAATAAGTTGGAATAACCACCCAAATTAGAATATAAATCGTATTCATCATTTCTGTATGAACTACCCAGATAAGCCCTATAAAACAGTTTTTATGGTGTGGTTATGGGCATTACGATGTAGCCTGTTGGTTTTTAGTAGTTTTCACTTAACTATTATACAAGGTTACAACATGGGAAATGAGTTTCTCCATATAGGTCTTAAATTTTATAGAGCCACTATAAACTAGTCAAATCACCTTTGTGTTGTGGTCTATATATTGTGGTGTATACTTCTAAATTTTCTCCTGTCAATGACATAGACTCCAATTTGTAGTGTGGAGGTCTCAAATTCTATAGAACCACTAAATTCTAGAAATATGGGGTTTGTGGTTTGGACCTTCACTACAATTTGGAGGTATTGGATTCTCCAGAGACACTGAAATCTAGCCCAAACTTCTCTATGAAATGGTTCTTTCACTACAGTGTGTAGAGCTCTTATTCAGTCTCATTTATGGTATGAACACTCATGATGTGGTGTAAGGAACTATATACCATTTTCATCCTACTACTAATTTCAATATCTTTACATTATGAACACTTATGATGCAGTGTATCCCAACTCGAAGTCAGCAAGAAGTGGGGTGGACACCAGTTTCAGCATAGACCTTCTTCATTAAAAAACCTTTATGGCATAAGACCATGAATTATTGTGTAGAACCTCTCTATATATTTATCCAATTCTTCTTGTATCATAAACTCCATTAATGATATATAAACACAAATAACTAACTTAAGCATCATCTCAATTAAATTATAATATGATTGATGTATTAACAAAAAAAATACAACACATTGAATCATATCCTCTTCACCGATTATTCAACCTCGCTAATCAAAAAAACAACCTTAGAACATTTTGGGCTCAACTACAAACTTGTTCAAAGTCTAAAACACATGTCCAAGACATTTCTTTAAGGACCTAAATAGTCCACTTGGTTTGGCCATCTGTCTAGGGGTGTAAAGTCATACTCATATGAAAAAATGTCCCAAAATCCTTCTACAGGCCACCTCATAAGCATGACACTAACCAGACATCTTGTTTAGATAAAATTGTTAAAGGTTACCCATGAATACAAATAATATCCTAAACATACAAGTTCCCTAATATTTCTACTAAACTCTGCTCCAAATTATAGAGGAAGTGGGATGACTAGGTAATTCAATCAATGATTAACTAGATATCATCATGAAATATCATTGATCATAGATATACCATTAAAAAATACATGGATATACCAACCCAAATTGAATCTAGTACCTCAAGGGTTTAGGCCAAACCCGTTGGAATCTGATGCTCTGCCTTCACTTGTTGATAGGTGAGGCATTGATAAAGGAATACTACAACACTCTTCTTTATTCATGGCCACAAAAACTATCATCGATGACCCCAAAACCTATTTTCCACTCCAAGATGTACTACTAAGGGGGGTGTATAAAACTCCCTCAATGCCTCTTTTCACATCATGATTGATACCATTTTCCCTCCTTAGAAAAATATTACATTATCCCCTCTTTCAGAGGATCTATCTGAAGCATGTCCTATGAATATCTAGTTATGCAAGATCTCATAGTAAATATCTCCATGTTGTGATTCCCTCATGAAATGAAGAAGTAAATGGGTCAAAATCATCAACCAAAGATTCAACGGTCCTCCATTGACCATTAAGGAAAACTATAATGAGGAAAACTACTCTAATTCCTCACTTAGAAACTATGAACAAGATTTCCCACTAAGATAATCTTCCACACATTACACTTACTTGGATAATTGACTATCCTGAAGACATGGTCCTATAGAAATTCTATTCAACATCTCTATCTTAGTTTGAGATCTCTCTGAGTCAAGATATACCTGGGTTATTATGGTTATATTAGATAACACACCATTTACTAAAAAGGTAGTATTGCCAAGTATTTAAGGTGAACATCATAGCTAATAGATCCAAATCATGGGTTGCATAATTCCACTCATTGGGTATCAGTTGTCAAGATCCATAAGAAGTCATTGATTACCTCTATATTATAACACATTCAATATCATCACCAAAGACATTATAGAACACCTCATACTCAACACCCTCTTCTATAAGTCTTAGAATATGAGTTGTCATCAATCTCCCATGTAAATCTTTAAAGGCATTCTAACATTTGTATGGCCAAAAAATGGTTTCCCATTTCAGGTAATGTTTGTAAGGGGATTTTGAATTCTAGAGAAGGCTTCCAAAAATCTATAATAATAAAAACCTAGGCCAAGGAAATCCTACACCTCCATCACACTCTTGGATGGACCCCAAGTTGTCACTTCATCAATATTTGTTGGGTCCATAACCACTTCTGCCTCAGAGATAACATGACCTAGAAAGTGGACATACCTAATAAATAACTATAATTTCAATATTTAACCATATAGATGATTCTACCAAAGTTTTTCCATAACCATCCTCAAATTCTCTACATTCACTTCCTATGATGCCAAGTAGATAAGTATGTCATCGATAAAGATCACCACAAACTAGTCTAGGAAAGGATGGATGGTTAGGTTATCGGGTCTTATAAACAATGATGGGATGTTCTTAATACCAAATAGAATCACTAGGTAATCATAATGATTTTATCATCATTTAATTCCATCTTTTTTATATCTACCTCATGTACTCGCAGTTGGTGATAGCTTGGCCTAAGGTCAATCTTTAATAACTACTTTTCCCCTTTTAGGTGATCAAAGAGATCGTAAATTCTTGGAAAAACATATTTACTCTTAAATATAATATGTATTGGGTTACAATAGTAAATTTAGAACCTCATGATCCCATCAAATTTCTTAGTTAACAATATCAGAGCTGCCCAAGGGGATACACTAGTTCTAATGAATCCCTTCCTCTGAAGATCCTCCAACAGCACCCTCATCTATAGAAGATTGGAAGGGTCCATCCAATATTTTGTAGAATATATCAGAATTTTCTTAGGTTGAATGTATACATATAAATTAATCTCTCATTGAGTAGGTAGACTAGGAACATCCTTGAGGAAAACATCTAATTACTTCTACACCACTATAGAAAAATGAATATATGTTGAGTATACGATGCTGAGAGTCATGCTATCCAATTAATGAGAAATTAGATTTTATTTATGGTATGTGATCCTAGATCATTTATTTGGGATATCACTCTCATAAATAAAGGAAAATATCAATCTATATATCCATATGAATCCCACTCTCTAATGGAAAAAATTGATCTAGGCGTGGGTTTTTGATAGTGAGTCCATACTAAGAATGAAGTCATATGGTTTCATCATATCTATAAAGAGACCTTGTGTGAACCTCTCACCTATGAGGGATATGTCTCACTACTAGAAGGTAATTGAAAAATCTTCCTCAGTAATAGTCTCTTCCATTATAAGTCGGGGTAGAGGCTCTACTGGAATCTCATGTTATCAAACAAGAGATATAGAAAGGAAGGAATTACTCACATATGTGTTTTACCAAAACTAATGCTAAGGTAGAGAAGAAATATATCCTACCTTAAATCATGATGGGAGACTCTAGGTCATAAGCCTCAATTGACTAAAATTATATACATCCCTAACATCCAACTCTCTATGCATAGAGTGGCCCACCTAGAGGAGGTGGTGGTGGTATCAGGTCATAACATAGACCACCTATAGTAGCTCCTCTAGCTTATTTGTCAAAATTTCCTCCATGGGGATCTCCTTGGCCACCCTTGGGAGGTCCTTGGTCATGGAATTGTCTCTAAGTTAGTGTCTCATCCATGGTATTCCAATCAAATATTACTTGATAGATCAAAAATTCCTTTTCCAGATGGAGTCAACCCTCAAAAGTGAAGCAACAACTCTCTCTCAGTTGAGTAGACCCCTTCTAAGATTTCTATTATACTGATCTCTAATTTAAGAGCCTGATTAGTTGAACATATCTTTTTATTCAATATATAAGCCTATAACCTACCAGTTGTGGCTGAAAACTCTACCCCACGGTGGCCACTGACCCCACTTACCACCTTCTGGTCCTCTACTAGAAATTTCTCTACCACCAAGGATTGCTTCATCACCCTAACATAGTTCAAAACACATAAAATAACTAAAAAGGATCAAATTAATTAGTGAATCCCTTAAAAATTTGTACTTAGAAGAACCCACCATTAACCATGTTTGGGGGGTATCATGTGAGTTCGATGAACCTTGAAGCTTACTCAACAACGGTCTTGCTCCCCTATTACAATTTGAGAAACTTCTGAATACACACCATACATAGAGTCACTAGGTAATAATCCTATTGAAAGAGTCACTTGAACTCAACCCAAGGAATAATTCCCTCATATTGAGTTTGTTTCACCAAAATACATGAGATTTCTATTGTTCAATGAAGTAGACTAGCTATAATCACCACCATCTATTTATAGGAGGTTCAAACAAGATGGAATACTCAAACCATCAATTCTAGGAATTCCTCCACCATCTTCAGATCTAGATCAGCCCAATACCTAGGTTACCTTTGCCTCTAGAACTCATGAATCATGCTCATCCTACATGTATCTCCATCCAACACTTCCAAAACGATCGACGAATTAGCCTGGAATGGAGCATCCACCTATACTAGGGGTGGATCTTCTCACTATTGAATAGGTGAAAGCACTGCTCATTGTTTGCTTGGTAGAAACACCTCAAGTACATTCCCTTGAATTGATACCTCATCACACAACTAGTTGTCATCACGAAACTACCTCATAACTCTTTCTAGATATCATCATGTTAGTATCATGAAATTTTAACAACATAAACCATGGTCAAAAGAGAACATCTAGGGAGTTAACTCAAAAAGTATATAGAAATCACAAACTTATTCCTATATGATGCATGTAACATTTTTTACCCTATAACCGGTGCCTCTGTGTACCAAGTCAACAAGCAGGTTATGAATAGTTCTGACATATAGATACATCAGCCCCTACACCATCACTGGGTTCCCTAGCCTAAGATCAAAACTCGGGACACTTCAACATAATTTTATTAATTTCAAAAACCAATCCTCACAATTCATTTATCTATAAACATCATCCCTAGGAAAAGTTGGCTTTGATACCACTCTAACATGACCTAACCCATTTAAGTCTCGTATATGCTAGTGACAAGCCAAGTGTTCCACCTCAAGTCCACATTTTATAGGCTAGGGAAAAGTGACTAGCACTGAGTAGGCATATCACATGCACAGGAGGCCTTGGCCTAATGCACCTACACACACACACCCATCTCTATGCATACCAGTATAATGTTGAATAATAATCAATGGAGTAATAAATTCATACATAACCTCTAACAACCTACAAAAATTATGACAATACATAACCAAAATATAGTTTAAAATTACAAGACCATCAATTGAAAAAAGGTTCATCCTGGTAATAAATGAGAGAAATTTCCTAGAACAAAATCTCTAGAATTTTACCTTGGTCAAACTAACACTTCCACTAAGAACCACTACTCACCACCCACACTCAATCCACTTCGAACACCATCAAACTACCCATTGTCTGTATAATACATGACATGTTTCGTAAGATCCAATGCATGGGTGAGTATATATATACCCATTAGAACACCTCAAAACCAATAAATAAATAAATTATTAAGTTAAGAGTCATATCAAAACCACAATCAAGAGGTTAAGAGAATTAGAACCTAGATATGGTCTATAGAAGGACCCAAGTCATAGGGTAAGGTCTCGATCCTTATAACCAACTAAAAGAATTATGAATGTCATCCAGTTCCCCAATCTAATCAAACTTAAAACTTTATTAACCTCCATGTACCTATCATGGAGGATCCCACGCCTCTAGTAGTGTTGGAATAATACCCACTTAGATAGAGGATCTCACACCCCACCCGAGATTTATAGATAGAGGAATACTGACTCTATAGATGTAGGATCACACCCCAAATTGGTGGGGGAATACCACCTAATCTAATCCTTAGGTAAAGGATCCCACATTTTTAGATAGCACTCAACAAACAATAGTAATACCAACCCTGTCCCATGGATGGTGAGAATAAATTATGTCCTAATGTAGCACAACCACTAGGGAGGGTTTCCATTTACCAAGAATTATCTAGATTCAAGCTCAATCTATGAAGTGATGAAGTGGATTCGATCATTCCTGCTTCACAAAATTTTATATCTATTTCTTAAAAAGTAGGGCCACTATCATGTAAAAATATAGAAAGGCACTTAGAAGGGACTTCCAATATGTCCAAATATGGGACCGAATGAAAATATAAGGCTATGGGATAGTTATGGTAGAGGTACATGGTGTGTGCTTGTGGTCACAACCACAAAACAAGGTTTTATCAGTACTAAAAAAACACTGATAATTGAGGTTCTATTAAAAGGGGGTCCCTTTTATCAGTGCTTTTTTTAAAATCACAGATAAAAGTCAAAAAAATTAAAAAAATATATTTAAATTGGAGACCCCCCCCCTTTTAACAGTGCTTGTCCCCCCTAACAATGCTAGGAAGCCCCAACAGTGCCCCCACCACCCCCACCCACCCCCACCCACCCCTACCTCTACTTGTATTCAAACTTGAGACCTCTCTCTTGCGCGCCTGCACATTTACCACTCACCCATCTTGTTTTTTTCTCCATTTATTGATATATCTATTTATTTATATGTATTTAGTTATATTTATTCATATATTAATATAGATTTATATTAATATATTTATATTTATTTATATTAATATATATATTTATATATTTATTCGTATATTAATATATATATATATATATCTATTTATATATATAGTTATATATTTTTATCCGTATATTTATTCGTATATTAATATATATTTATAATATTAGTTTTAAATACATTTATAAAATGTGTTTCTTGTGTGTTTATAAATAAATACATACATACATACATATATACAACATACATACACATGTATATATATTATATATATGTGTATCTTTAAGTATAATTATAAATATTTATATATATTTATATATATTATATATTCATATGTTACGATATATAGATAATATATATCAGTTTGTTAATACAGACACACACTAATATATAGACATACACACACAAATTATATAGGTATATAAATATTCATATATTTGTATTTTAAATAAAATGGATATTACAAGGCTTATATATATTGAGAAATATACTTTATATGTAAATATGTTTAATTATTTATTTATAAAATTAAATTTTTATGTGTGAATATATAAAAAATATTTATATATTGTTATATATTTTATTATAAATAATATCAATATGAATGTAATTCATCAGAATAAATTCAATCCCTACTGAAAAAGGGCAAAAAGACCCCCTGAAATGAGACTGAAATTCCATCGAATGTTAAAAAATTTGGGTATCCTGACTAAAAACTCAGTTTTGGATGTCTTATGGGCCTTTTTTGGCCTCGAAAAATATAAAATAAGGTTATATTGTGTCACCAATGCATAGATCTCATTTCAGGATTTGATTTGATATGTGGTGGAGCTCAAACAGACACCTAGATCAAAAGTTATGGCTGTTTGAAGTTTGAATTACGTTTTCAACTTATTTTAGATATTTTTTTGATTTTTTGATTTCTGATGTCTTAAAATTGTTATTAAATGATAATTATTTGATGATAATTAGAAAATTATTAATTAATAATATTTTTTAAATATTTTATAATCCATTTTCACTAAATTTATTATATATTAAGTGTAAATGTCTTTTTATACTTATCTAAAACATATTTAAAAAATATATATTATATTTATATCAATATAAATATATTTATATTTATATATATTAATATATTATTTTAATGATATTTTTTAAAATATACCATTTATCAGCACTAACAAAAAATGATGATAAAGACCCCTCTTTATCAGTGCTACTAAAAAAAGTGCTGATAAAGGGGGTGCCTTTATCAGTGCTAAAAAAACATTGATAAAGGGGTACTTTTAACAAGGTTTTTTTAGCGCTGCTAAAAGTACCCTTTATCACCGCTTTTTTTAGCACTGATAAAGTTACCCCCTTTATTAGTGTTTTTTTAGCATTTTTAAAGGGCATCATTGCGAAAACCCATTTTTGTGGCAGTGGGTATATGATATGTACCCCATAAGTGGTCTCCTAGTCATGTATTAGTGCCATACATGGAATATAGAAGTCCAAATACACATTTTTTGGAGAATTTTACACTACATTTAGGATCAATCAAGGTACTTGATGTGGCCTTAGTTCACATGACATGTTGACCACTCAAGTTCCATTGGGAATATACTCCCTATACACATCAAGGTACTTGATGTTTCATCGAGGGTACATGACATGTGGCCTTAGTTCACATGACATGTTGACCGCTCAAGTTCCATTGGGAATATACTCCCTATACACACCAAAATGGATATATAAGGTCATAGAGTGCATGACTCAATCAAATAGTGTGTGATGCTTAACTTCCTCTAAAACACTAGTTGCCTCACACCCATAATACATTATGTGTGTTCTTTTGAACTGCACACTGTATAGTCAGGATTTTTTCCGAAATGATTTCTTCCTCCCAAAGCTTCACTGTATCAGTGAATTTCACAATAAATCTCACCCTATTACTCTTAAATCTTATTTATTTAGGTGAGCCTTCTCTATAGGCCATATTTCAATAACCCGTCATTGGAGAAATAAAACCCTTTCATCTTATAAAATCCCACATTGCATGAAAAACACTTTCACATGAAAATCTAGTCACACTGTCATCCCATCGTATTCTACCATCACCCAATATCCATCCTTGCATCATAATCCATGGTTTCAATCATACAAAATTTATCCTCAAGACTGATTGAAAATCACATGATGGTTTGGTCTATGGGAATGGCCAAATCACTAACTAAAATCAAAGGTTAGTGATGAACATGTGAAGAACAAAGGTAAAAAAGAAAGAAACCAATAAAGTTATAATCTATAATTTCTATTCATGGTTTGACCATCATTAACTAAATGTTAAATGGTGAATTAATTAAAATTATATAGATTATAATACCAAATAATTCTAAATTGTAATTTTCAAGTGAAATCCTGAGTTGAAAGGGACATGCAATATCTAAACATGGATTAAACTTAGAAAAGATTGATTTATGTTTTTCTCAACATCAATAATGTTGAAATCAAACTAAAAAATAAGATATAAATTGATTTAGGATAGATCACTAGTGAATAATGGACATATATTGATGATGTTGGCAATCCTTTCAGTATTCATCGTCGATCCCCCCGAATCCTCCATGATCGTTTTCCAGAATTATTCTCTCAAAGTCTCTCTCTCATTCCCATAGAAATCCCCCATGGTTAAGTATATACCCTAGATGTTTGTATAAGTGGGGATTATATAAGATGTTTCTGGGTTATAAAATTTATTACATAATTAGTTTAATTATTTAATAAACATATCTCTAATTCTCCCATGATTGTGAAGCATCACGGGACCTGATGTGGATGAAATTTACATGTTTCCTATGGTAAATCCCGTATTTCATATCCAAACACAATATCAGTTTCTCCATTTGAGTTTCCATTTGGAAGGAAATTCATTATTTCAAAAATAATGCACCCACATGGGTAAAAATATTTAATACTTTTAATATAGAAATACCAGGTACTTGCAGCACCCACAACTCTATTATAACTCCAAAAAAATTCCAAGAATAACACTTTTAAATATTCAAAGGGTACAAAAAAATGGAGTCATTACATTGATGTATATAAATGTGCATCAATAAAGATTGTTATAGTTAATCAAGAACTATAATTTCTCAATACACTATCATCTTAGAAAGGAAAATGAGGTAGTTGATGCTCCTCTTAGGAAGGAACCTACTACTCTATCTATGACGAGGGATGAGAAAGACCTTATCATCTTGGATATGAAATGGATGGATCTAGAAATCAAAAATGAGGGGGATAAATCCTATATTTTGAAATGAATTCTCAATCATCTATCTAAAGGAAAATCTAGGAATCATAAAGGGGTGATCTGAAGATTCAAATGAATGTGAGAGAAACCAAGGGAAACTTCATGAATTCAACATTGAAAAAGATAAATTTATTCGATTTAGAACTAGAACCTATTTTTAATCAAAAAAAGATAAAAATGATCTATTGGATGATATGCATAGCTTATATTTCTCTATCCACCCAAGATGTACTGATATACTTGAGGAAAATTTAGGTGGGAAAACAAAAATAAAGAGATTATTGAGTACACATTCAAGTGCTTGGTATGTTAGATTTTTAATGAAGAGTGTCAAAAGACCAAGGGGATGATATAACCATTACCCATATCAACATTGTAATGGGAGAACATCCACATGGACTTTATCATGGGTCATCTGAAGACATATAAAAGAAACAACATTGTATGGTTTGGGGTTGATCTACTTACTAAGACTTTCTATTTCATCACAATTTGGGAATATATCTTACATGACCAACTTTCTAAGACATATGTCATGGGTGTGGTGAGGCTACATGGGGAACCACTTTCAATCCTATCTGACCGAGATCCAATGATCACTTCTATATTCCATAGGAATCTTTAAGATACCTTGAATACTGAGTTGAACTTTAGTATAATCTATCACACCCAGACTAATGGTCAATCTAAAAGGACCATTTAAACTATTGAGGACATGCAAAGTGCTTACTCAACAAACATTAAAGGAGACCAAGATCGTCATATTCTATTATTTGAGTTCTTATATAATAATTATTTCAACTAAAGTATTTAGATAGCCCCATGTAAAGATTTATGTGGTAAGAGATGGATAACTCTAATATTCCATTATAAAGTTAGTGAATGTATACTACAGATACCCAAACTTGTGGTAAAAATGATAGTGAAGGTTCATGACATTCAAAAACACATTAAAGCTACTGAAATTCAATCTTGTACCATAGAGACAATGTTCAATGTCACAAGACAACTCACCTAGTCAAAGTACATTAGTGGAACCATAAGTAAAAAAGAGGAAACATGGGAACCTAACAATGAAATGAAATAATAGTACTCCCATTTATTCTTATCTAGGGATATGGGTTGAAATTTTGTGGTTGAAATATCAAAATGGGAAATAATGTATCAATCCAAACTCTTCATTATGATATTTTCCATCTTAATTTATGTTTATCATATTTAGGAATATGATATAAAATAAAATAAATGCACCACATAATAAAAACCAATACAACTTTATTCCATTAATATATAATATTACACATAGAGAATAAATATTCCCTATAAAATTAAAAATATAAATATGGGATAATAAAATTAATAAATAACATATATAAAATTTTAAAATCCATAGATTTTTGCTCACCTACAAATATCACTCTTGAATAACAATATAAAAAAACAAAAATATGATTGAAATTTGTAATTTATATTGAGAAACTTGAGAGAAAACTAAGCGAATGTTGAATTAAGGAAATTATAGATATTCATAGGAATTATAAAATCCAATGTGACCACTTGAATAGTAAACATAATCTGTAAAGACCCAGAAATTCCATGGAATTTTTTTTTTAAATACATGGGAATTTTACGAGTCCTCAGTTTCTGACGGCGCTTGATTCTGAGGCCCGGTGTGCCTGAAATCAATTTCTGAAGTTTTGTTTGGGTACGTTCAGTAAACGTACGAGCAAGATTTTATATCTTTTGAACCGATGCTCGAAATTGAAATCTGAGGGCACTGTTAAACTCGCAACGCCGGTTTTTTCTTTGTGAGACCATCACCGCAGTTGTGTTTTAACGAGAATGGAAGTTAGTTTTTGGGGTTTTTTTAATTAAATTAAATAAAATAAAAGTGTTACTTTATTTTTATATGTGGAAGTTTAATCCTCTAAGGGGAGGTTGGAGGTGGGGCCCACCCGTGCATAACCTCCCTTGGGAGGATATTATGTAGTGGGGCCCACACGAGCTTCTTACCCCCCATTAACTCCCCATTATTAATTTGACACCCCTCTTCATTAATTGGAACTTCTCACCTCCTCTAAATTTTGAATTTGAACCATTACTTAGCATTAATTAAATGAGTTGCCTCATTTAATTAAACACAACTTTGTGTTGTTGTGCCAAAGAATTAATAGAGATCATCCTTTATTATTTTTTTGGTTGTAATAATCTTTTGGAAAAAGCTTGAGAGATGAGAGCTTCATCCTTCCAATGAAGAATCACCGAAGAATGACGAACTTCTCCTTCGATCTTCAACCAATCCAAAAGAAAAGGATCCACCCGCGAAGAACACCAAAGACGCTTCATCCTTGGCTTCTTATTTCTCGACGTCAACAAAATGATGTCGCCTTTTACCATGACTTCGCCAATGAACAATCGTCAAGAAAGGTAGGGATTTGAGTTTTACTCTCAGTTATTCATTGTTCAAATTGCGGATTGAGAATTGCCTTGTGTTATCATCATAAAATGGAGGGTGCGGGCCGCATGAACACAACCCGAACACCCCTCCGTTTATCTTCTCTTAATGGTGACGGAGGCGGCGCAACGGCACGCCGGAGAAACAGGTCGCGGCCAACGGGCTGCGGCGATACGCATGGAGACCGACAACGAGCCGACCGCGAGAAGAACCGGTGGCGAAAGGGCTGCTGGGACGCCTGAGGAGCACGACACCATCGCGCCATGTGGAATATCGGGTCACAGCCAAGCAGGACGCAGCGGTGCCAGAGGGGCACGGTGCCATCGCACCACGCCGAGGGAAAAAACTATAGCCATGAAGGTCGCGGTGGTCGGATGGAATGGGCGCGGCGCCATCACACCACGGCGGACGGAGGAGGGAGGTCGGCTCAGCCGGCCGCTAGCGGTACGCCACAAGGCGGGACACTTCGGGTCCCCCAGCACTCCAAACCAGCACTTAGAGTCGGTTCTTTCGGAAGCCGAAGGGCGTGCTACCCCCCCCCCCCCCCCCCCCCGGGCCACGCGGGCCGGGACGCCCCTTCGGGCCAAGAGTTCCCCTCGGATTAGGCCGCTTCCTCAAACCAGGTTGGATCCGCGGACCGGGTCGGACCCCAGTACAGGCCGGGTCGGTCCGACTGGGTCAGACCAGACCCAGACCCGTTTGGCCAGTTTACACCTTTTTGCCCTTATCTTGGGCTACGAGTGTCTGATTGACGAACCGCCTACAGCGATGAAATTCTTGGGGAGAGAAGATTCTTTTGTCATACTACACTTGAGGTTTGGACACAGTTGGGGTATGGATGGCTTGGTTTGGGCCTAAAAACCAACCGGGCCCCTAGAACAGAAATGCCAATAACTCACAGACCGGGCGTCTGATTGACGCGCCGTCTATCGCGTTGGGTTCCTTATGATGAGACAGAACTACGGGATACATAAACTCAAGACTTCGTTGTAGTTGATGTATCGACACTTGGCTCAAGGAGTGGACCCTCCCAGAATCAAGCGTGCTCTGTGCGAGAACCCTGGGGCTGGCTGCGACTAAGATGATAGGATCCTACGTGGACCTACTACTGTACCAGGATCCTCCGTGTGTTCGACAGCGACGATACTGTACCAGGATCCTCTGTGGGTTCGACAGTGATGACTTCTGTACCGGGATCCTCCATGGGTTCTACAGTGATGAATTCTGTACCGGGATCCTCCGTGGGTTCGACAGCGCTGATATTGTTCCAGGATCCTACGTGGGTTCGACAGAGGAGATGATTCAGAGGCTACATCTAGTCATCTCTACCCCTCTTCATGTGTTGTATACCTGTGTGAACTAATTCTTGTCTTTCAGTTTTTATCATGAGATGATTGACTTTACTTCCTTTGTGGAATGGGTTGTTCTTGGGCTCGAGTGTTGGAGTCGGACTATGATTGGTAACTTAGGTATATGTATGGGCATATACCTAAGTAGGGATGGTTGATACTTTGTGATTGTATCTTACTGTTGTGTTTTATCCTTAGTGGGTTCTGGGAGACCTTCAGGGGTCTTGGGGTCCCCTACTGAGTATTGTTATACTCACCCCTACACGGGCTTCTCCCGCACCTTTTTGTGATCTGTGCAGACGACGGTCAATAGTGATTGAGCCTGAGGGTGATGAATGGGAGGCTGCTTAGAGCTGGACTAGACAGGACGTACCTCAGGGACGAGTTGTTCGAGTTCTGTACCTACCCTTCAGGTAGGATTCCCCAGTGGACGATCCAGGAGTTGTTTTCCCTTTTTAATTGTACTTGTACTTGTTGTTCAGTTGGGTTTTTATACTGACCTGCTTACTTTCAGCACACTTTTCTTTTCTATATTAGTACTTGTTGCTTCTACTGATTGTGTTCAGATTGATTGTATTACAGGTTTAAAGGAAACTCATTCCCTTTTTATCGGGGATTCACCTTTGGTGCTAGTCGCCATCCCCTGGCCTATGGAAGGCGGGCTTGGGGTAGTCACGGCACGGGCTCCGAGGACAGGTCGTGACAAGTTGGTATCAAAGGAGTCAGTTCTACTGTAGAAATTGGACTCTGATTCTTTTAATGGAAATAGTGTTAAGTGTTTTTGGTGTGGATATCAGTTTAGGGAAACTGGTGTTGGTGTGGTGGTCGACGTATCCATACATTAGGACTCTGACTTCTGATTTCCGACTCAGTGCACGAAAACACTGATTACATGTGTGTTTCTTTTGAAAAGTTTTCTTTGTTTATTACTTTTTGTTAGTTCACCAGGTATATTGTTTTAACCGTGGAACACCTGTTTCTTTTCAGGATGGCCCCACGTAGGCAGCCAACTAAGGTTCTGAGTTTCGTACGAGATGGTATCCCACCAAGTGACGAGGCCTCGGTGCAGGGCCCCATCACAGTGGAGGTACCAGTGGTACCACTACCCGTTGGGCCACCGATACTACCATCTCCAGCAGTAGAGAGTGCTCACCGTCTGAGTACGTTGCATGAGTTCCAGCACCAGAGGCCGCCCAGATTCCAGGTAGAGATGGACCCATAGGCAGCTGAGAATTGGTTGGAGGCTGTTGTGAGAGTTTTTAGATTGGTAGGGACATCATCTGACCTCATGGTGATCCTTGTTGTGAGTCTCCTGCATGGAACAACAGGCAGATAGTGGAGGATGATGCTCTTGGTGCATGATGAGGCATTACTACTCTGGGCATACTTCAAGAGTCTCTTCCGGTCAGAGTTTGTTCCAAACACCCTTCGTGCGGTGCGGATGCAGGAGTTACTGCATCTACAGTAGGGTATCATGACGGTAGCTCAGTACTCATTGAGGTTCACCAACCTCTCGCGCTACTCCACGGATATGGTACGGGACCCATTCCTTAGGGCCCGAACCTTCGAGCAGGGACTCAGGCATGAGATCAAGGCTTCGATGATCTCCCTCAGCATCCCGACGCAGGTAGGGGTGCTGAAGAGAGCCCTTCTAGTGGAGAGTTTTCTTGCTGAGTAGTCACCAGCAGTGAGACCCACCACAGGGTGACACGTAGCAAAGTCTTATGCAGCCGATAGTAGACAGATGTCCCAGAGGTCCAAGCAGACCAGGCCACCAGGTGGGTGACCCCAAGATACAAGTTCGGTTGTGCGGGGCACATGAGACAGAAACAGCCATACGAGGAGCAGGCAGTTCTATGCATGCGGCGGGCAGGGTCACATGGCTTGAGACTACCCGAACCGCCATGCATATGAGCAGCAGACAGTAGAGGGACCTCCCAGGCAGAGGCAGAGGTTCGACCGTGGTGGTCCATCGGGAGCAGTCGGACGTGGCAGAGGAGCTGGCTGAGCAGCAGGTGGTGGACGATGATTTGAGGCCCCACCACCACCACCACCACCAGGAGGTCCACCCCAACCATAGGGAGCTGGCAGACAGGGGTGGGCTCAGCTCCAGGCAGTCGAGGCCTACGACCACGGCACACCTGAGATGATTCGAGGTACTATCTATGTCTACTCCACCCTTGTTGCAGTACTTATAGACACAGGTGTGAGTCATTCTTTTATTATCGCTGCCCTCGTTCAGAGCTCAGAGATTCTGACGGAGCCGTTGGCTCGATCCTTATGGCTAGAGACTCCTACGGGAGTAGACTTGACGATTACGCATTGGTGCTGGCAGTGTGAGCTTACTCTAGGAGGTGAGAGCTTCGGCTGGGATCTCCTCATAGAGGCGTCGAGGCCTTATGACATCATCTTGGGTATGGACTGGTTATCCACATTTCATGCTCAAATTGACTGTATTAGGCGGAAAGTGTGGTGTGTCTGCAAGTATGGAATGAGGTTTACCTTCACTGGTGAAAAGGGAGCCTTTGCAGTGCAGGATGGGCTTACCCATAGGAGGGGGAATCCGATCACACATTAGTTGGATAGCCTCATTCTCGGAGCGATTGATGTGTGGAGTACGATTTTTCCTGTTGTGGTGGACCAGTACGCGGATGTTTTCCCTAACGATGTTCCAGGACTACCTCCTCATAGAGAGGTGGACTTCTACATTGACATGTACCCTGGGAAAACACCAATATCTACTCTAGCATATCAGATGGCTCCCGCCAAGCTTCATGAGATGTGGGTATAGTTGGAGAACTTATAGGGGAAGGGATTCATCCAGACCAGTGTTTCTCCCTGGGCAGCCCC
The DNA here is from genome assembly GCA_963277665.1 of Viscum album. Classification (NCBI taxonomy): domain Eukaryota; kingdom Viridiplantae; phylum Streptophyta; class Magnoliopsida; order Santalales; family Viscaceae; genus Viscum; species Viscum album. Next base: position 141,047,534 of record OY728131.1, read on the forward strand.
GATTCTATTCCCCAAGAAGGCAGATGGGAGCTTGAGGCTTTGTGTCAACTACCGTCTCCTGAACTAGGTGACCATAAAGAACAAGTACCCACTCCCGAGGATTAACGACCTCTTTGATCAGCTCAAGGGATCATGATGGTTCTTAAAGATAGACCTTAGGTCAGGCTATCACCAGCTCATAGTTCGAGATGAGGATGTGCAGAAGATGGACTTCAGGTGTCGGTATGGCCACTACGAGTTCTTGGTTATTCCCTTCGGCGTAACCAACACTCCAGTAGTGTTCATGAGTCTCATGAACAGGATATTCTAGCCTTACCTCGATCGCTTTTTTGTACTCTTCATCAATGACATACTGATCTACTCGACTACTGAGGAGGAGCATGCCTACCATTTTCAGGTAGTACTGGACACAATCCGAGAGCACCGACTTTATGGTAAGCTCTCGAAGTGCCAGTTTTGGATTCGAGAGGTTCACTTCTTGGGACATGTCATTTTAGAGGCTTGAGTTGCAGTAGATCTAGCGAAGATCGAGGCATTACTTGCTTCGGAGCCACCCAGGAGTGTGACAGAGGTACGGAGTTTTCTGGGACTAGCTGGGTACTATCATATATTTTTACCAGACTTCTCCAGAGTTACAGCATTGCTTTCAGCATTGAAGAAGAAGGGGAAACCCTTCGTGTGGTCAGAGAGATGCCAGCAGAGCTTTCAGGAGTTGAGGCAGAGGTTGACCAGTGCCCCCATCTTGAGGCTTCTAGAGGAGGGCGTAGGGTACGTAGTATACTATGATGCATCAGGGACCGGACTTGGGTGTGTCCTGATACAGGAGAGAGCAGTGATCGCTTATGTTTCTCGGCAGTTGAGATAGTATGAGCAGAACTACACTACCCATGACCTGGAGTTAGCAGTAGTGGTCTTTGCCTTGAAGATGTGGTGGCACTATCTGATGGGTGAGCGTTTTATAGTCTACTCTGACCACCAGAGTCTCAGGTACATCTTCTCGCAAAAGGACCTGAACTTGAGAAAACTACGATGGCTCGAGTTCCTCTAGGACTATGACTTTGAGATAGTATATACTCCTAGGAAGGGGAACGTTGTAGCAGATGCTCTCAGTATGAGATCAGACATTCAGCTTCTAGGAGAGGTGATGGAGCAGTTGGCCGCATTGTAGATATCCTTTGTGGATAGAGATGGAGCATTATTTCTACAGTCTCTCATAGTCACTCCTCCACTTCTTCAACAAGTCAGAGAGGTGCAGTGTGGGGATGTTGACTGTAAGGATCGACGTGCACAGATATCCACAGGTCAGGCACCTGATGGATTTTCTGTAGGTGGGGAGCACGTCATTCCTTCAGGGGATGTACCATGGTACCAGTTGCACTTCAAGAGGAAGTATTGAGGGAATTCCACACATCTCTTCTAGTATTACATCCAGGTGTGGTGAAGATGTATCAGGACCTCCGACGACAGCACTGGTGGCCAGGTATGAAGAAGGAAGTAGTAGAGTTTTTCCCTAGATGCCTCACTTGTCAGCAAGTGAAGGTGGAGAACCAAGTTCCAGCAGGCTTGGTTCAGCCTTTAGAGGTCCCAGAGTGGAAGTGGGACGAGATATCCATGGATTTTGTGACGGGACTTCCACGTACATCCAGAGGACATGACTCTATCTGGGTGATTGTAGACTGACTCACCAAGTCGGCCCACTTTATATCGATCAGAAAGCAGGGCTCAGTAGAGAGCTTGGGATGCCTCTATGTGTAGGAGATTGTGCGTTTACCTGGAGTACCTTCTTCTATTGTCTCCGACCGTGACGCATGGTTTACTTCCCGACTATGGAAGGGGTTGTAGGAGGCTTTCCGGACGCAGCTTCGCTTGAGCACCCCTTCCATCCTCAGATGGATGGTCAGACTGAGAGGACCATTCAGACTCTCAAGGACATGCTTTGTGCATGTGTCCTTGACTTCGGTCTCAACTGGGAGGATCACTTGCCTTTGGTGGAGTTCGCCTACAATAACATCTGCCACTCCACCATCGGGATGGCACCTTTCGAGGCACTTTACGGCCGACCTTGCAGATCACCTCTGTGCTGGACTGACCCAGGGGAGTCGGCACTCATGGGACTAGAGATGGTGCAGGCTATGATGGAGAAGGTGCAGATCATCCAGGATCGGATAAAGACTGCACGGAGCAGGCAAAATTCCTATGCTGATAGGAGACAGAGACCACTGGAGTTCGAGGATGGTGACCACATCTTTCTACGGGTCTCACCTTGATGAGGTCTATGGAGATTTGGCCGAGGCGGAAAGTTATCTCCACGATTTATCGGACCATTTCAGGTCCTCATCAGGGTAGGTGAGGTGGCTTTCTGCCTGGATCTTCCACCTCAGTTTCATCGGGTGCACAACATCTTCCACGTATCTCAGCTGAGGAGATACGTGCACAACCCGTCCCACATCATCAACCATGGGGAGATGGACATCGATGATGGGGCGACTTTCATGGAGGTTCCAGTGGAGATTGAGGATCAACAGGAGCGGGTCCTACGTGGATGGTCGATTCCTCTGGTGCGCGTTCGCTGGCAGCATGGGAACCTCCAGGAGAGCACATGGGAGCGGGAGGCTCATATGCGTGCTCAATACCCCCATTTGTTTCCTTAGTGTGAGTTGTAGCTTACGAGGGCGTAAAGCCCTGAGGTGGGGAGAATGTAAAGACCTGGAAATTTCATGGAAATTTTTTTCTTAAATACATGGGAATTTTACGAGTCCTCAGTTTCTAACGGCGCTTGATTCTACGGCCTGGTATGCCTGAAATTAATTTCTGAAGTTTTGCGCAGGTACGTTGAGTAAACGTACGAGCGGGATTTTATATCTTTTGAACCGGTGCTCGAAATTGAAATCTGAGGGCACCGTTGAACTCGTAGCACCAGTTTTTTCTTAGTGAGATCATCACCGCAGTTGCGTTTTAACGAGAATGGAAGTTAGTTAATGGGGTTTTTTTAATTAAATTAGATAAAAATAAAAGTGTTACTTTATTTTTATTTGTGGCAGTTTAATCCTCCAAGGGGGGTTGGAGGTGGGGCCCACCCGCACATAACCTCACTTGGGAGGATATTATGTAGTGGGGCCCACATGAGATTCTTACCCCCCACTAATTCTTCATTATTAATTTGACACCCCTCTTCATTAATTGGAACTTCTCACCTCCTCTAAATTTTGAATTTGAACCATTCCTTAGCATTAATTAAATGAGTTGCCTCATTTAATTAAACACAACTTTGTGTTGTTGTGCCAAAGAATTAATAGAGATCATCCTTTATTATTTTTGTAGTTGGCATAATCTTTTGGAAAAATATAGAGAGAGAAGAGCTTCATCCTTTCAACGAAGAACCACCGAAGAACGACGAACTTCTCCTTTGATCTTCGACCAAGCCAAAAGAAAAGGAGCCGCCCACAAAGAACATTGACGACGCTTCATGCTCAGCTTCTTCTTTCCCGACGTCAACGAAATGACGTCGCCTTTTCCCGCGACTTCATCAACAAACAATCGTCAAGCAAGGTAGGGGTTTGAGTTTTACTCTCATTTCTTCATTTTTTAAATTGCGGATTGAGAATTGCCTTGTGTTATCATCATAACACGGAGGGTGCAGACCACACGAACACGGCCCGACCCCCCATCCATTTATCTTCTCTTGATGGAGACTGAGGCGGTACAACGGTGCGCCGGAGAAATGGGCCGTGGCCAACGGGTCACGTCGATACGCATGGCGACCAGCAACAAGCCTGACGTGAGAAGAACCGGCGATGCAAGGGTCGTCGGGTCGCCGGAGGAGCGCGACGTCGTCGCGCCGCACGGAAGATCGGGCCATAGCCAAGCGGGTCGCGGCAATGCCATAGGGGTGCGGTGTCGTCGTTCCGCACCGCGAGAAGAATCCGTGGCCACGAAGGCCGCAGTGGTCGGACGGAATGGGCGCGGTGTCGTCGCGCCGTGCCGGGCAGGAGCCGCGGCGAAAGGTCGCGGCGGACGGAGGAGGGCGGCCGGCTGAGCCAGCCATCGGCGACGCTCCACAAGGTGGGACCCTTCAGGTCCCGCGGCACTCCGAACCATCGCTTAGCGTCGGTTCCTTCGAAAGTCGGGGGGCACGGCACCCCCCCCCCACGTCAGACCGAACCCGAACCCGTTTGGCCAGTTTACACCTTTTCGCCCCTATCTTGGGCTACGAGTGTCCAATTGACGAACCGCCTACGGTGATGGAATTATTAGGGAGAGAAGATTCTTTTGGCATACTGCACTTGAGGTTTGGACGCAGTTGGGGTATGGTCGGGTTTGTTTGAGCCTAAAAACCAACCGGGCCCCTAGAACGGAAATGCCAATAACTCACAGACTGAGCGTCTGATTGACGCACCGTCTGTCGTGTTGGGTTCCTTATGATGAGACAGAACTACAGGATACATCAACTTGAGACTTCATGGTAGTTGATGTATCGACACTTGGCTCGAGGAGCGGACCCTCCCAAAATCGAGCGTGCTCTTTGCAGGAACCCTAGGGCTGGCTGCGACTGAGACGATATGATCCTACGTGGACCTACTACTGTATCAGGATCCTACGTGGGGTTGACAGTGATGATACTGTACCAGGATCCTCTGTGGGTTCGACAGCGATGACTTCTGTACCGAGATCCTACGTGGGTTCGACAGTGATGACTTCTGTACCGGGATCCTCCGTGGGTTCGAAAACGCTGATATTGTTCCAGGATCCTACGTGGGATCAATAGAGGAGATGATTCAAAGGCTACATCTAATCATATATACCCCTCTTCATGTGTTGTATACCTATGTGATCTGAGTCTTGTATTTCAATGGTTATCATGAGATGATTGACTTTACTTCCTTTGTGGAATGGGTTGTGCTTGGGCTCGAGTGTTGGAGTCGGACTGTGATTGGTAACTTAGGTATATGTATGGGCATATACCTAAGTAGGGATGGTTGATACTTTGTGATTGTATCTTACTACTGTGTTTTATCCTTAGCGGGTTCTGGGAAACCTTAGGGGGTCTTGGGGTCCCCTACTGAGTATTGTTATACTCACCCCTGCACGGGCTTCGCCCACACCTTGTTGTGATCTGTGCAGATGACGGTCAGTAGTGATTGAGGCTGAGGGTGATGGACGGGAGGCTGCTCGGAGCTGGACTAAACAGGACATACCTCAGGGATGAGTTTTTCGAGTTCTGTACCTACCCTTCAGGTAGGATTCCCCGGTGGACGATCCAGGAGTTGTTTTCCCTTTTTACTTGTACTTGTACTTGTTGTTCAGTTGGGTTTGTATACTGGCCCACTTACTTTCAGCACACTTTTATTTTCTATATTAGTACCTGTTTCTTCTACTACTTGTGTTTAGACTGTGTGTGTTATAGGTTTAAAGGCAATGTCTTCCCTTTTCATCAGGGATTCACCTTTGGTGCTAGTCGTCAGCCTCTGGCCTATGGAAGACGGGCTTGGGGTAGTCACGACACGGGCCTCGAGGACGGGTCGTGACATAATCATTGGAATAGTAATCTTACCATTAGAATATTGGCCTTGTCGTTAGAATAGTAACTTGACCGATGAGATAATAAAATGACTTATAAATAATATTTAACAAGAAAAAAATATGCAAAAATAAATATTTTAATTCCATAATATTCAAATTAGGTAACTCAAAGAAATTATTGGTGCATATTTTTAAGGGTGTATTTTAACTTATTTTATAAAAACTATAACTTTTATATTAATATTTAAATTTTAAATTTACCTAAGATAAAAAAATATTTTGATAAAATTAATATTTTTTTGGAATCAGTATTTTAAAATTATAAAATGTTGTTTTTTGGTATTTTTTAATAACATTTTTTTAGGTGAATTATAAAAAATACATTTTTTTAAATACCACATATATTGCAACATAATATTGATGTAATAATGGCCTAATAAATTTAAAAATAAAAATTTTAACCAAAAATGTGATAAATAAGATAAATTATTCATTTAAAAACAATAAACATAATTTTTAAACATAAAAAGTATTTTCCATAGCCTAAAAAGATAAAGTGTACCATTATAAAACAATTCTTTATTTTGTCTTCCTATATTTTTTATATACTAATAAATTGAGTGGTTTGAGGGTTTTAAATTCATAGAAACATGTATTTTTAATCAATTATTATTCATAGTCTCATATAGGACAACAATTAGATTTCTTGGCCTTGGAATAATATTTTATTAATTATTTTAAATTAAAATACCACTCCTCTTTAAATATAAATACTCCCTTTCACCCCCTTGGAAAATCACTTCCCAAATCCATTCCATTTCCAAATTCCCACCCAAATCCCTTCCCTTAAGCCTCATAGGATTATTTTAGGGGTTTTTCTCTCATTCAACTTCAAGCCTCCAAGGAATTAATAATTTAATAAATAAGTAAACATCAAGAAAGATGTAACATTTTTTTGTTAGAGTAAATATGGAAAGAGGGGTAATTTCCATTTTAAAAACTTTTTAGGAATTAAAACTAATTTTTATGGAACTAAAATAATTAAAGATCTAAACAAAAATTACAAGAGTTAATGTGCAAGAATGATAATTATAAGTGGAATTGATTAAATAAAAGAGCTGGTGCAGTGTAAATAAAATAAATAACACAAGAGAGTTTGATAACGAAGTTTGGAAATCGCACAGGTTCAACGATACCTAAGGAACTTGTTTAAAAAGTAAATCCCTTACTTTAAGAACCAAGAAAGAAACCAATATCCCTCACTTAAGGTTATGAGAACTCGATCCCCTTACTTTATGGACCAATAAAGAACCAACCCTTTCTTTAAGGACTAAGAAAGAACCACCCCTTGCTTTAAGGACCAAGCAAGAACCACCCCATGATTTAAGGATCAAGTAAGAACCAAAAGAAAAAAAAGAAGAGACTTGCTTCTGTATAATCTCTTTCAAGTACACAATCCATTCACTCTTTACAATGAATAATAGAAGAGATACAAGAGAGAGAGGGAGATACAAATTTGGAAGAGAAATTGAATACTCAATAAAGCACAAGAGAGATCTAGAGATGGAAAAATGGAAGCATAATCATTGCACAAGTGAACCATTAACTTCAAATCACCCAAGGAGGTGTATTTATCACCTACGGAAGATTTAGTAATGTTATTGAGGCCTTGGGGTCTAATAGAGCCATTATAGGGTGAATTAAACTATATGGGCCCCTCCTATAATGAATATTTTTTAGTTTATCCCAAGGTCATTGAGTAGCTGTTGGAACCTACTGGTGAAAGGCTCAAAAAATTATCTATTTTATTCTCTTGATCCCTCTGATTGGTACAGAACTTCCATAAAAATTTCTAAAATATAAACATTGAAATCCATGAAATAAAATCATTAGAAACACAAAATTGTTTTTTTATCATTCAAAACTACCTAAGAGAGTAAGGTTTCAACATTCTCCCCCATTTTTTGATGATTAGAAACACTTAAGTAATTTAATCAATAAATATAGGCATGATGTAATTATCATGTTTATACCCAAAAATTAATTTTAATATTTCATAATAAAATTCAATCAATCATTCACAATATTTCAAAAATCATTTTAGCTCAATACTTACAAAAGAAATTTAGAAATTAAAATTCAAGAATTATTTCAAAAATGATTTAATCAATAACTTAATTTTCAAAAACTTCCCCCCCAACTTGCAATTATCAAAAATTTAAAACCACAAAATTTCAAAATTCAAGAATAATTCAATTTCAAAACCATTCGATTTTCAAAAGAACTGAAATAAGGAAAATGCCTTTGAATCTATTACCTTTTCCTCCATAAAACCAATATAAGTGACTCTTTTATATAAAATACATCTCCCCCTTTGAAGATATAAAACCATAACTAAGCACATGCTTGAAATCAAAACAATTTTAAAAATATTTGAAACCTTTTTAAAATATTCATTGAGAGACTATAAAATAACCAAACCTTGGATTTCATAATCTTCTCCCCCAAAATAATATTAAAGGAATCATACCTTTAATATTTCACCTTATCCCCCATTGGAATCATCATAAATCTCATAAATAAGGGTTATAGGGATAAATGTGATGCATTTATGATAATATGTGATCTTTGAATAAGAGAGACAAAATGGAAATGAAAATTTCATAACCCATAATGTTCCGTAAAGAGAGTTCAAAATTAAAAAAGAATTTGAGATCATGGAGACTTTAAACTTTCTAAAATATATTAAAAAAAATAAAACCACACATTCCAAACCTTAAAAACAACTTTCTTAAAATTTGAGATCAAATAAACATATGAGAAGGTTTTTTAAAAAATGACTTTGAAATCTAAACATGCTTAAAGATTCATTTTAAAAAGAGCGTATCTCTAGGAATATATTTAAATATAATAATATTTGACTCCCCAAATAGAGAAATAAATCTACAATCCAATATTCCCATAAAATAGGGTTTTAAAATAAAATTTAAAATACCAAAAATATTCTAATTTTCAAAACATATTTTAAGAATAAAAAATTACACCCCAATATACTTTAGAAAAATGCATATTTAAAATGGGTTGGATCCCCCTCAAATAATACATAATTTTAAAAGTATAAGGGGCCACTAAAAACATGTAATTAAAGATTTAAATGTCTAAAAGGGTAAACAAAAAAAACCTCTTCTAAGAGAGTGGTATAAATTAATCAATTCAAGATTTAAATAAAATAGATTGATGAAACATAGATCTCAAGATTTAAAAAACCAATGGATCAATGATCTAAAATAAATGCATGATTTAAAAGAGGGAATTAACTCAAGATAAAAAGAAAAGGATCGTATGAATATCAATATGATCAAGATTTAAAATGGAGCATATAATTTTATAAATATCAAGGTTAAAAATAAAGCATACTTAAATAAAGCTCAATATTGAAATAATTTTCAAAGAGAGGAAAAATTCTCATGATTTCTAATGTTAAATGAAAAGACTCATATTCAATACATTTTAAACACCCCCTTAATAAAATAAAACCATTTTCAAGAAAGGGGTTTTAGATATGAAAAATATTGAATGAGAGATTACAGATTTTAAAATGAGATACCCAAAATAATTTGAGAAAGAATTTCAAAATTTCAAACAAGAAATAAGATTGGACTTAAAAATTGAAATAAAGGATCCCATATTTCATGAGATTAAGTTTTTAAAAATTTGAAATGAATTCCAATAATTTTATATTCAAATTTCAATAAGATCGCACTAGATTAGAATTGAGGAATCAAATGAAAGATCAATTTTGAAAACATTTTCAATCAAAAAATCAATTTAAAGAACAAATTGATAAACCCAAGAAAATATCCAATTTGATTTTCAATATTTCATAATGAAATTTAGAATGATATTTTGAAAAGATTTTCAATACTCAAATAGCAAAAACAAAATTTAATTGAAGATCAATTTGGAATTTAAAAGAATGTAAATAATTAAAAACATTTAAGAAGACACTATATAACTGTCTTGAGCACCCACTATTCATATACCATGTTGCTCCTTAAGAATTTCTCTTGAGAAATTATACCTACAAAACAATCAAGAGTCTAGAGTTTTTGGTACCAAAAATTTAGGCCCACAAATGTTATCCAATAAAGATTTTGGAAACCATATTTGTTCAGAATATGAGTTTCTATATGAAATATGAGATTTTATAGATAAGATATTTGAACAAAGGTGGATGAATTTGGGCCTTCCATATCAGGAATTTTTACAATCACATTCATAAATGAGATGCCCTATTTTCAGAAAATAATTGAAAATTTTATATTGAGAGCTCTCTTTTACAAAAGTGGTAGTTTTTTCTTGAGGCACAAGAATTATTTAAAAAACCAAACCCATAAGTACCTTTCCCATGCTATTAGGAACCCAAAATTAAATTAATTTTTTTCTCACCTTGGGTGATTTTTTCAAGATCATTTTTGAGCACCTTGATTGCATTGGTACCAATTATTCAATGTTAGGTTGATCCTTTTGACATACCCTTTTTTCCTTTAACTTTATTTAAATATTTTTTTAAATTTCATTTTCTTTTAACAACAAATCAAATATTCTATTTTTATTTTCATAATTTTTTGAAGGAAAATATTTGGTCTTTTAATTTTCCTCTTTCAATTTTTCATTTTCTTTAAAAAGAGAGTCCTTCTTATTAACAACTAGATTATACTTATTTTTAAGCTCCTTGAAGTTTGTGGCGAGTTCACAAAATCCTTCCGTTAATTATAATCTTGCATATTTGAGATCTTTTTAATTGATATGGTTAGATGAATAAGAATAATTTGAAGAATAACAAGATGAAGTAGGATATTCTACCTCATCATGGGCCACAAGTCATTTTGGGATTCCATCACTTGAATCGAATGAGGAGAGGGAGTTGTCACTTGTACTCCAAGTTGACACATTGAATTACTTCTTATTTTTCTTTTTCTCCTTTACCTTCTTTTTGGATAAGGGGCACTTAGGATTAATGTGACCCTTTTTCTTACAACTGTATCACCTTACCTATGATTCACCTTTTGGATCTTCCTTCTTATCATGGTGGTAAAGCTTCTTTTTCTCCATGAATTTTCTTAGCTCCATGGACGAGTGCTTAAATTCTTCATCACTTCCAAATGTATTGTCAACAATTTCTTTGAGGGAAATTTTCTTCTTTTTCCCCTTGACCTCCACCACTTCCTTCATGAATTTCCTTTTCATTGTAATCTCATTGGTCATGAGTGACCAATGAGCTCTTCAACTAACATACTCTTGATGTTTTTCTCTTTTTGAATCACCGTCACTTTGGGTGCCCAAGAATTAGGCAAGATCAAAAAAATCTTCTTCACAAGAATCTCCATTGAAATATCATTACCTAATGACTTGCTTCCATTACAAATATCAGTGAAATGGGTAAGAATTTCAAGTACAGACTCATAAGGATGCATACTAAATCTTTTAAAATCTTGTCGATACATATCAACCCTAGTATATTTTACTTTATTGGTACCCTCATGGGTAACCTCTAATGATTCCCAAATTTCATGAGCCATTTTAAACATGGATTCCCTATTAAATTCATTTTTATCTAATCCGCGATATAGATCATTCATTTCTTTACCATCAAGATCAAATGTCTCTATATCTTTGGGAGTCCATTTATCTTATGATTCTTTGGTAGGGGTGTATTCATGCATAACATTTCTCCAAACTATATATCTTATACTTATAAGAAAAGTGTGCATCCTTGTTTTACAATAACCATAATCGGTTTCATCAAAATATGGGGCTCTACTCATAGAACGTACTTCGGGGTCACCTTGAACATTTGATGTAGAGGTAATGTTTAAATGATTTATCCTTGAAACTGGTTAAGGTTTTGAAAATCAAGGTTCCCTTTTGATACCAATTATTAGTCGGAGTAAAAATGACAAGAGGGGGGAGGGTAAATTGCTGTTTTAAAAAAAAAATAGAAATTAAAACTAATTTTGATGAAATTAACAAGAGATAAATAGAAATTACAAGAGTTAAAGTGCAAGAATGAGAATTATAAGTGAAAGCGACGAAATAAATGAGTTAGCGTAGCGAAAATAAAATAAATAACACAAGAGAGTTTGATAATGAAGTTTGAAAATCACCCATGAAAGGTGTCTATGTATCCACCCCCAAGGTCTTTAGAGGATTTATACTCCCTTGGGTTCAATGGTACCCAAGAAACCCATTTGCAAAGTAAATCCATTGCTTTAAGGATCAAGCAAGAAAGTAATATCTCTCGCTTAAGGTTGTGAGCACCCAACCCCCTTGCCTTAAGGACCAAGAAAGAACCGCCCCTTGCTTTAAGGACCAAGCAAGAACCAAAAGACAAATTAAGAAGTGTCTTGCTTTTGTGCAAGTCCTTTGAAGCACACACTCCACTCTTTCTTTACAATGAATAAGAGAAGAAATACGAGAGAGGGAGGGAGGGAGGGAGAGGTGGGGGGGGGGAGATGTGGAAGGGAGCTTGAATACACAACAGAGAATGAGAGAGTTCTAAATATGGGAAAATATAAGAATAATCTTTGCACAAGTGAACCATTACCTTCCAAGCACCTAAGGGGGTGTGGGCTTTATGATGGTTCTTGAGGCCTTGGGGGTCAAATAGAGCCATTAGAGGACGAATTAAACCATGTGGGGCCCTTCTCCAATGACTATTTTTTAACATGTCCCGAGGCCACCGGGTAGTCGGTGGGTGCCATCGACCATCCAGCGGGACCCATTGGGTAGCCATTGGCACCTGCTAGTGGAAGGCTTCAAAAATTGTCTTTTTGCTCCTCTTGAGCCCTCCGATTGGTTCATAACTTCCATGGAAAAATGTCTAAAATAGAAACATTGAAATCCATGATATAAAAACGTTGGAAACGCCAAAGTATGTTCGTAATCATTCAGAACCACCTTAGAGAGTGAGGCGTACAACAACATTTTCTCCTTTTTTCCCTTTCAATTTTCCTCTCCCATTCTTATATTATCCTACACCCCTCCAATGAAATCCTCAAAAAATAAATCAAGTAGCATATTAAAATGATATTAATGTTATTATTCTACTATAAAATCATTATAATTTATTTATAATATATATTCTCTCCTCCTCATTTTGACATGTCATGTTAGTTAATTTTATCGACCTGTAAGGATATTGTCAATTATTGTATATCATTGCCTTTCATGGGTGGTTAGTGTAGCCTAAAAATGTATATATAGATATGATTATGACAATATATGATGATTATAAACTATTGATAACACATACATTCCCTCTCCCTCTCTTTGGACATTGTATTGTTAATGGTTGGTTTAACACGCATTGTCAATTCATTACTTATCACCACTTTCATTGATGATTAGCGTCACATATGTATAATGTATAAATATGTAATTCTATTTATTTTCAACTTTTTATAGTTAATTTTACTAATGGATAAATAATTATAAATGGTTGGGGATGAAGAATTACAAAGCTACAAATAAAACAGACATCACACAAATGCAAAAAGCAGGGAAGACTCGAACTCGAGACCTCCTCGACACCCCACATGACTGCTACCACTGAGCCATGCCATTGGGGCACTGATGGATAAATAACAATGAATCAAAACTATGAAATGAAAAATGTTATAATTCAATCAGACATGTCACAAAACCATTTTCTCTCCGGTGAAAGGTTAATAAATAAAATTCAATGATTACAATTAATCAAAAAATAACATAATTGAATGATTACATCTACATCCATGTTTTAATAAACATAATTTTACTTTATAGGATGTACAAGCATGGGAAAAGAAAATAAGACCATTACTCTGAACTCTTACTTTTCATTTAGGCTGACCGCCTCTTTGTCCCTCTTTCCCTGCCAGAGTCGACCGGGGTGGCGACCACGCCGATTGACGAAGTCTCCCGCCCCGCCCAAAGATTCTAACTCGCCGTCCTTTGCCGGGCAACACAAATTACCATGAAGACAGGGCAATCTATAAATTCCCCTTGCGAATTTGCTTTCAATGTGTTAAATTCGCCATACAAAAACACGCCTTTTCCCTTTATTCTTTTTTAGCACCAGATTAAAAGTTTGATCCACGGAGCTTCAAAATGAGCGAATGGGTTGTCAGAGACAGACTCTGTGACGCTTTTGCTGGTGCTACCGCAGGTTCTTATTCTATTCTGCTTCTTCTCTGAGCGAAGTTATGTTTATTCATGTTGCAGTGTGGTGTGATCTTGGTTAGGTTTTTTTGTGATCGTACAGGTGCCATTGCGACCACTTTCGTGTGCCCATTAGATGTCATCAAAACAAGACTCCAAGTTCACGGTCTTCCTAGAATAGTTGATTCAAGCCACAGAGGTACTCAGAATGTTCTATATCTTGCAATTATGAATAAGATTGCACGTGATATGCCATGTTTTAAGTTTGTTTAGCTGTGTTCATTAAGCCCAGGGCTTGAATATTTGCTTGGGAGTTCCAAATAAATCTATCAATCGCATATTTAATTTTTGGTTCTTTTTTATTTTTTTTATTTTGATACAATCAGGTGGCATCATTATTACAATTCTACGGAACATAATAAGAACCGAGGGTTTGAAGGGACTGTACCACGGCCTTTCACCAACATTACTGGCGTTACTTCCAAACTGGGCGGTCAGTAATACTTTCTTGACTTGTCATCCTGAAAAAAAGGAATGGATTGCAAACATGGTCAACCTCAAATGTCTTTTAGTTTCACATTCTCTCCTTGGTTTGGAGGGTTCTTGGCACGATTGAAAGGTATGAATCTGCTAACAAGCTAAATGGGTCCTTGTAGGACCTGGTAAATCATGTGACGACACAGTCCAGTCCCTTGATTTGGCTAAGAATCAATCCTGGTCATTGAGAGGACACTGATCCAGTATCTCTGCAAGTGGCAAATCAAATTTCCTCCCTTGAAAATTTTCTTAATGAAGTTTGGACACAGATGTTAAGCCTTCCAGCAAAATCAAGTTGTCAGGATTTTGGGCCTTGAGTTGGAAGTGCTTTGTCATCCTAGAATAAATAAATATTGAAATCCTTCATCTCCTGATTTATTTGGTCACATGGCTGGCCTTTAATAAGTATTTTGATGTTTAAGTTGGCTATCTTTCAAAATAAATCAAAACAGAGACTGATAGAGTGAGTTTGAATTGAGGAACAATGTATCACTCTTTACAAGAAATTCTCACCGTTCAAGTTAAGGCACTGGATGCAAGTATCGGACCCCTCTCTCTCCCGGAAGGTCTCTCCCTCCCGAGCCAAGGCTCACTGCCTTCAACTTCTAAACCGAGACCCCCCCCCCCATTTTAGTACCCCTTGCCCCAAACAGAAAGCACAATTACAAATCTACCCCTCGGTAGTTATAACAGCCCAGATAGCCCAACCCCCTGGACACCTTACCAAGTCCCCCTTTTGTGATATGTAAACAGCAATGGTGGTCGGGGTCACCCTCCCAGGATGCTCTCAACAGGCCTGCCCTCTACCTCCACTCTATTAGAGGCATTTCTTTCATTCATTGACATGAACTTTGATATTTCTTATGGATCTGATGAGCGAGATTGCCTATTTGTTGTATGCAATATTATTTTTATATCAGTATAGATAATTAATGTTTCAACTTATCAAGTGGCATGTTCATTTTTTATACAGGTATACTTCACAGTTTATGAGCAGCTCAAACAGCTACTTTACACATGTGGTCAGTTTTGTCTATTCATTTTTAGATTCAACTTGCTTGGCTGCAACTGTATAAGTTGTAACTTTTTTTTTGCCCCATTTCTGATTGTAGGTGATTATGGCAATCAACTTACATTTGGTGCGAATATGTTAGCAGCCTCTGGTGCTGGGGCTGCGACAGCCATTGCAACAAATCCTTTGTGGGTGGTTAAGACCAGGCTCCAGGTAATTTGATTATTTTTTAAATTTGTTTGTCAGATATTTGGAACTGCTTTAATTCCAATTTAACTGTGGGATTTTTTTTTTCTACATGGTGTTCAGAAAAATGAAACTACTTTATTTCAAGCTTGTAGCTTTGTCAAACCCATTTTTCTCATTTTTTGATCATACTATCAGAAGCCTTGTAACCTCTGCCAGTGTACCAAGGGCTGTTCATATCTGATATGAAGTAAAATCCCAATACATATTCAAGCCTCCAGAAAAACTGGAAACGATGAAGCAAGAACTTAAGGCTGTGTTTGTTTTTGGCGGGGAAAAAAACCATGTCTTCATTTTTAAGAAATGCTTTAGAAAATCCATTAGAAAATGTTTTAGAGAATGGGAGAAAACAACCATGTTTCTAAATTAAAGTATTTTCATTTTTCTGAAAATATGAAAGCCGGTTTTTTTCCCTTGAAAAAATCATAGTTTTCATTTTCTAAAAAATGTTTTTCTTTTTCTGGTTTTTATTTAGACTCAGTCAATGAGAGTGGATGTCATTCCATATGAGGGCATGTTTTCTGCTTTGAGGAGGATTGCACACGAAGAAGGGATGCGAGGATTGTACAGGTACAAGTTGTTTTAAAACCGGATTGGTCATTGAACCGGCCAACCTGCGAACCTGTTGAACTGTTTTTAAACTAGAAGGTATAAATAATCTATACATACATATGGATATGTATTCACTAATGTTATAAATTCAAGATATCATAATTTATTATAAATAAAAAAAATGAAATATAGCATAATTAGATAATATAAATAAGTATTAAATATTAGGCCAAAAAAAAAGTCAAAATAAATTTTAAAATAATAAAATTTACTAATATTTTTTCAAGTGTGATACGGAGGGTTGAAAACGGGTACCGTGAAAATATAGGTACCAAAACCTGAATCTGTTTAATAATTTTGAAATCCTAACCCATTTAATTTTAAAAACCAATATGTGAATCCATTTAATAATAATAATAATATTATTATTATATATGTTTTACATATATTTCACTCATAACGGGTTAATTACTACTATTTAGGGAGGGAGAAATATGCAGTAAAATCATCCAAACATGCACACACAAACACACATATGAAGAGTCTCTAACATGAGACTTAGATGTCAACCAGCATTGTGATTGGGCTGCAACCTTATGGACAATAATAATAACAGTAGTAATAATGTAGGAATATCATATCCATCACCGCGGAACACACTGCAACAAAGAAACACTCCCCACAACTCAAACCTGGACGAGCTGCGACCAAACCCTCCATGCCACCACTAGCCCACGAGGTGGGTCGAAATAATAATAAGAACAACAACAACAAGAACGTAGGGTGTAAAGAATAAAAATAAAAATAATAAGAATAAGAATAAAAAGAATAAGTAGAATAAGAGTAGTAGTAGTAGTAATAATAATAATAATAATAATAATAATAATAATAAGAAGAAGAAGAAGAAAGAGTTATTTTTTATTATAAAATTATTAATAATAATAATTTATATAAAAGGGTTCAGGTGAAAAATAATTATTTATTTTAAGAAATGTCGTTTAAACCAATATATTAAATGAAAAAACATAAAAGAAATAAAAAAAGTGGTTTGGTGTGTGTACAGTGCAGTGCCATATTTGATGCTGCACTGTAGCTTCATGTGAAAATGGAGGACCAGATGGCACAGTTATTTTTTATTATAAAATTATTAATAATAATAATTTATATAAAAGGGTTCAGGTGGAAAATAATTATTTATTTTAAGAAATGATGTTTAAACCAATATATTAAATGAAAAAACATAAAAAAATACAAAAAGTGGTTTGGTGTGTGTACAGTGTGGCGCCATATTTGATGCTGCATTGTAGCTCCATGTGAAAATGGAGGACCAGATGGCGCTAGGTTGGAGAAGGAATCCTGTGCCATTTTATGTTTTCACGCTAAAATAACATGGGTTGGAAATGGTATTAAGCATCTTATTAGAGGTGCCCGAACCTGACTCGAATCCAAACGTGGTAATAAAATTAAAACCTGAACCCAATTGAAAGTATCTGAGTTGGGTAGTGTTAGGTACCGAGTTAATGGATGCCCATTGCTGTTATATATCAATTATTATAATATTATGAGTTTTTAATTGTTGACTGTGTATATATACATATATAAACTGAACTGGTTCAGTGGTTCCGCAACCGTTTTTGACTGGTTTGCACCTGTTTTGACCCACTGGTTCAGATGCATATCCAGTCTAGTGCACCTTACTGGACCAGCTCAATGGCCAGTCCGGGCCGGTTTTTAAAACTATCCTAACTATGAGAGTCTGACTTAATTGGAACACATAGTGTTACTTTCCATTGATTTTCTTGTTTTCTTCTTGTGTTAGCGGCCTTCTGCCTTCACTAGTGGGGATAAGCCACGTCGCCATCCAATTTCCGGCATACGAGAGGATTAAGTGCCATTTAGCGAGAAGAGGTCTTCTTCTCGTTCTTCTTCTCGTTCTTCTTCTCGTTCTTCTTCTCGACCTTTTTCTGGGCGGTAAGTGATGAAGATTGCATGCGTTTAATCTTTCAGAGAGCATCAGTACCGACAAACTTCCCCCGGCGAGCATTGCAGTTGCCTCTTCGGCATCGAAGATCCTTGCTTCTCTTGTGACTTACCCGCACGAGGTTGTGAGATCAAGATTGCAGGAACAAGGGCATGCTCGGAGCCATAAGATTTATTACTCGGGTGTTTTAGACTGTATCGTGAAGGTGTTCCGAGCAGACGGCTTACCTGGATTTTACCGCGGCTGCGCTGCCAATCTATTACGGACCACCCCCTCCGCCGTCATCACGTTCACGAGCTACGAGATGATGCAAAGGTTTCTGCGCCGGACCCTGCCGCACCAGACCCTGCCCTCTGGGTGAGCTTACGCCATGTGTTGGCCCTGCCAAAATCGTAGCAGGCAGCAGAATCTGCTGGTGAAAGAACTCCAGCAAGCGAGAAGGGCAATGGCCATGACCACGACCGACTACTAATCTCTGATTTTATTTTTCCAGACACAGAAGAGTACAGAAGAGTTCTTGAGCGGGCGGTGATCACTGTAGCTATTTCATTTTGAAGTATCCTTCCTCCATTTTGGAGTTTTGAGTTGGAGATGGTCCAACAATTATCCCAATAGTCATATTTTTATTGTTTACTACTTCCTCCAATGATTTCCCCCCTATATATTATTTTAAGTCCAACCCTCATCCTCTCCTAGAGGTTTCTCCCCCTTCTCACAGCTATAGAATCGGTTTGGTTAGGAGACGGAACGACTTATGATGGGCTGGTTTTAGGGTGGTAGAACATTCTCGATTGAGGCAGGGTTGCCATTCCTTGTTAAGATAGTGGTGAGGTTTGGTGTGCTCAAGGGATCTCCTAAAGTGCACTGAATTTTACTACCTATGTTGAGGATGATAATTCATATGTGATTGGATGAACTATGGAATGGATTTAAATAACTAAAATGGAAAATGAAGGACCAATGTCCCTAAACCTAGAATTGATTCTCTTTCTCACTAATACTCTTTTTCTTTCCTGCTTTTATTGCATGTTTTCACACCACATATGAAAACCCCCTTTTCTTCCTTAATTCTCTAAATATCTGATACCCAAAAATATTAAGTGATTGGAATAGTGACTGATTGACAAAATAGGCACCTTGAGCGAACATCGTTGAGGTTAGCTACTATGATGCACTCATAGATTAAATATTAATGTTATTGTATACCACCCCATGACATGTTTGTCAAAATTTGGTGTCCTTTTCAAGGATCCAAATCGTTCTTTTATTATTTATTTCACATTTTGTAAATAATCTTTGTTTTTATAAAAAATATTAAAAAAATAATGTATTTTCCCATGATGTATTCAGATTTAGATTATTATTATACATGGACTAACTCCGCGAAAGAAACAATATATGATTCAAAGAAATCCAGTTGCAAGAGGAAAGAGATTAGGAGAAGAGGAACCAAATGACATTGATAACTGAGTACCTCCAAGCATTTAATGAACATAGGGAGCATCAAGAAAGAGAACAAGTGGAAGAAGAACATGTCCCACCCATTTTTCATGTTAAAAAACCTGAGGATGCTGAGAATAAAACATTTGAACACTTACTATTTGTCACGATCCAACCCATCGGGGCATGTCTGGCCGGCAGTAACCCAAGTGAGATGCCCCAAGCCTGCCTCTAATAGATCAGGGGCTGACGACAAACGCTAAGTAGACATATTACACACATGAGAGACATTAGGCTAATGTACATGTACGCACACAAACAACCATCTTCATGTAACTGTGTAGAGATAAAGATAAAACTGAATATCTAGTGTGTAAAACATGCACGTGCAACCTCTAGGAATAACATCAAAGCACAATAATGAGGTACATAAGCATAAAGGGAATAATACATGTCCAACCAGAAATGTGGTCCCAACTTATCAACAATTGGAAATGGGAAATATTGGAGAGAGCTTGACTCCGATCTCCATGCCTGACCATCGTACACGGTCAGCACCAAGAACCGTTATGCACCCCTGAAATCTGGTTTGCCAATATCACCAACGATCTAGGTGTTGTCTGCATAAGACACAACACGTGCAAAAAAAAAAAAACTCATCCAGGGGTGAGTATAACAATACACAATAGACGCCCCAAAAACCCAAAAATAAAGGGAGAAACTGAAAGGCATATGTCTGCTCAACCCATAAGCAAGAGGGTACAAAAAACCAATGGGAGAGAGAAGACAAACTCTATCTCCACAACTCTGCTATGAATGATGAGTCACCTCAACATCACTAAGGTATGTCAATCAGAATATGAAATATATCAACTAGAACACTCAGACATGCTCAACAACAAGCCCAAACGAGAGAGAGAGAGAGAATCTTCACCTCTATAACCCAGCTAAGAATAATGAGTATGCCTGCAGCTCCACGAGCCAAAAAATCGAAGAGTAGCGCCATGTGCAAACTCACAAGAGTTCGAGTGGAGAGGCCCACTCCTCGCTACTGTGCTCCACAACTGAGGGAGCACTATCTCTTGCCAAACATATCACATAACCTTTAGAAAGAGTATAGAGGGCCCACACCTCGCCACCGCGCTCCACAGTCGAGAGAGCACTATCTCTAGCTATGCACCACAAGCAACCTCTCAAGAATCTTAGTGGAGGGGCCCACTCCTTGCTACTGCGCTCCATAGTCGAGGGAGCACCAACTCTCGTGGAGGACCCGCTCCCCGCTGAACCTTGAAGACGAGGGAGTACCACTCCGTAGATAGAGGACTCACACCCCGTGATGTATGGAGGAGTATTGAATCTACTCGTATAAAGAGTTTGGGGGACCCACGCCCTAGCGCGACAGGGGAGTACCGACCCCAACATCTCTATGATGATCTAACCCGATCACTGCCATCGGCCAAACATCGCTGAAGGAAGCGTCCCACTATCATCACCTAACATCGTATCTTTGATTCCAAAACGAAGGCCACCATCGCATTCTACGCATAAAAGCACTCGGGGTAGGCTACTCGCAAGGTAAAATCTGAGTCCTGAAAAATGAGATACACAAGGTAGAAGTCTCTGAGGGGAGTACACGAGATGTCCTCCTAGGGTACACGATGTGTCTCTTGAGATCGAACCCTGCCCATATCCCCTCACGGTACTTGATGTGTAAAAGAATAGTACATAATGTGTACAATGGTCCGCACGGCGTGTGACCTCAACTGGACACCTGGACGCGTTCTCTCCCGCACACGGCTTGGATAACCATGCACTACACAATGTGTATGCGGTGTACACAACGTGTGCTATCAACCCAGACGTATGGTCGTGTCCTCCGGCCCGTGCCCGTGTACATCACCCCGTGCCCGTGTACCTGGACATGCCCTGGGTACCCCGACCGTGTTTGAATGCATGAATGTGCCTATGTATTATAGCCTTGTACTACTACACGACCATGTCCTCTTAACATGATGTGTTTGCCCATGCTCTCGACCACATGGCCAAGTCCCACTACATGGTGTGTACTCACAGTACATGTCTTGTAGTCCTCAAAATTCCATCTTCTTCCAATGAGAAGAACATATGACGTGTTCTCCTGAGGATTTCCAAACGGGAAATCCCTACGAACCACCCGAAACCCTTGTTTTTCCCCGATCACTCACAAATCGACCCTCATGGGATCCTTAACAGTCATAAAAAGGGCTTTAAAACCATTAAACCACACACATATGAGGATCATGGCATAAAAATCATCAAACCGCCAACCTCATGGCGAATGCCGAAGCTTCGTGTCCAGATCCATGCCCTGAATCCATTGCACTATGATCTGTGCTCGAATGCTGTCTAGGACGGAGTTTGGCGGTGCCTTCGCCTCTCGGTTCCTCCTCGGGTTTTCCATCACGTAAAGGGATAACTCTCCTTCCCTCCATGTGTGAAAACCAAAGGGGAAGGGATGTCACGAACCAACCCAGGTTGACCCCGAACCGGTCACTCAAGTCGATCTGTGGCATGACCCAAATGGCATTCCCGATCCCCATGAATTGACAACTAATTCCAGACACCAACAAAGTACACAAATGGAATGATTTCTCCCAATAATAAATTAAATTAACTGAACAACAAAAAGATAAACAAAGTAGCCCAATATATATATACATATGAATATCCAACTGAACATCTTTTACACAAAACTAAAAATACAAAAAACTGCAAAATCAAAACTCAAACCAAACAAGACAACCACAACATCTCCATATGACCCCAAAGGTCACTCTCCGATACCAAAACCAACCATCGCCCACGGTGATTGATACCAAGCTGAACCTGCACCAAAGGCTAAACAAGAAGAAACTGTAGGCGTGAGTATTAAAACTCAATAGGCGTGCCTGAACAATCTATTCCCAATGCACTTTAAAATAAAAGAAACATCAACTTCAAGTTTGAAATACAATATACAGAGCTGGGTTTCTCACACACATTTTCCATTTTAAAACAAGTCAAGTTCCGTTGCCCTTTTCATTTCCAAGAAACAACCATTTACATTTTCAAGAAGGAAAGTGATGCTTTTATTTCAAAATTAGAACAAGATGACATATAACATTTCAAAGAGATGACGTTTTCCACGAACACTAGAAAACCCATTTATCATTTTTAGCAAGAATCCACACTACTCAAAGGAACAAGAACATCAACTAAGAAACAAGGGTAATAGAAAGATATCACATAGGAGTAGCCAACCAGTCATGCGACACAATCATCCATCATAAGTAACTAAGTACCAGTAAACATGGGAGGAACCTAGGAGCTTGTGAATAATCTAGAACATACTATACATAGTGACTCATCTCGGAAAGCATGCCTCACTCGATGAAATCAATAATTCCCTCACATGTATGACCACACCCTACCTGGTATAGACCGAGGAGCACAATCCCATATCAATAATAACACATACCTCCATGCTATGGACCATTAGCTAGTACGTAATCTAACTAGTGCATCAATCATTCTCATAAAATTCAATAGCTATGTCAGGTTCTCCATGTCAAGAGTATATAAGAGGGTGAGCCAACCGATGCTAACCGAGCATCCAATCACATACACATATATAATAACTCAAACAAAAGGCATCACCTAAGTCACTCCAAGGATCAATCTCTTGCCATTTAATTCATAGATCATAAAGGATTCCACACTGAGGACCTCCCATTCTATACAAAGTAAATGGGTCACAAGGACTCCACAACGAGAACATCCCACCCATTCAATATTTATATAAATAAGGAAGGATGATTTTCCAAGGAGGGTTTTCATAATAAACACTTTCACTATTTTCATAAAGTTTCCAAACGGGTCTTTAAGCATTCCTCACAAAACCATCATTTTAAATGAACCAAATACACCTTTACAAGAAGGATCAAACACATCATTTACCATTTCATAACCATTTTACAAATTTCTTTTAAACATCTACATCACACTTTCAAGCTAAAGCTGTTTTTATAAAGATGCCAAATAAGGCATTTATCACCATCACATGCCAAACAATTCTTTAAAGCCAAATACACCTTTCCTTTAAATCCAAAACCACTTTGAGAACCCATTCAAGGAACCAAAATCATCATTTCACACGTTACAAATATATTTACAAAAAAAAAACTATGCTTTAGATGTCACAAAGCATATGCAAAAGCCAACCGAGCATTTAATCGAACACTTTGTGTGCAATATTTAATAAAACAATTCTATTTATCACATAACAAGGCATAAAACACCACTTTGAACACAAAACAAATATTTCAAAGGCCACACATCAATATCTATCATATAAGGGAGTTGAGAAAGGCATGAAATCAAAGATTCTTAAATTAAAAAGGTGCAAAGGGAAAATTACCTCAACCTCACGACGCTTCATCAACGCACACCCAAAAATGCACCACGAGAGTTCCAAGAGCCAAGATCTATGAAGAGGAACCATAAACACACAAAAACCCCAACACAAATCAAGGGAAACACAAACCCTAGATCCACATGACCATGGGAGAATAAGATCTCAAGAGAAAATGAAAGAAAGCGGAAGATTAAGATGAAACGAGGAGATTACCTTAAGAGATTTGCCCCAAAACTTGAAGAATCACCTTAGATCTACCATGGAAGGAGGATTGAAAGCTTGGAGAAGGAGGGAGGAGCCTCCTTTGGGTCGCACACACCAGTGAAATGGGAAATGGGGTGTTTTGGGTTAAAAATCATGAGGGGGAATACTTTAAATTTCACAAATTTTTAGATATGGGTAGCTTTCACAGTTAACCAAACCATGCGACAACCATGCACCCCTCACTGGGCACATAAGGAGCCCTGCACGGTTTGTCCGCATGGATTATAAACCATGCTCCAACCATGCTAAACACCATTGTCCCTAAATGTCACCTGGCTGCACAGTTACCTAGGATGAGCTGAATGATTTATCAAACCGTGCATTAACTGTGCGCATGCTACTGTCAAGCCCAAAAACTCAACTTTTCTCCAAAAACTCATGGGAAGACTAAGTAATAACCACGAGGTCAAAACTAAACAAAGAAACACTTCAAAATATTGAACCCTTCACACCCGGATCTTTAGAGAAACACTGAGATCAAAAAATGAACTGGAACAAATGATGAAAATCAAAAACCAAGTGTGACAATTTGTGACACCTCGACCCAAGATCCACTGAACGGTGCCCTGGCCTGGTTGGCCACATGCCCTCAAGCATGCCTCCCTGTACGCTAGAGGGTACTGACTAGAAGTGAGGCTCTAGTAAGTCAGTCTTGAGGAGACTATACCCTCTTTTATCAGAATAAAACACCAACAAAAGCAAACAATAATAACCAAGTGTAGAAACGTATAAATAACCAAAAAAAAATCCATGTCATATGATAACCAAAACATGAATATACAATACTCAACTGAAAGGTAAAGCATGCTATGCCAATGCCAATGCCAAGTGTCTATAATTCAACTGAAAGTAATGACACAACGACTCCCAAACATGTCCCAAACCACGTCCAATTCCCTCTCCCATGCTCCAATCCCAAACTACAATTTATCACAGGGACTTTCCCTTATCATGTCCTACAACAACAAAGTCTACTTGGGTGCCGATCAGGCGGCCCAAATAGGGTGTGAGTACAACTCAGTAGGCCACGACCAACAGTGTCTAAAACAAGTCCGTCAAAAGATAGTGCATGCGGTTTTATGAAGCAATAAATACAATGCATAATTTAAATAGTTATTACATTGTCATTTAATCTTTAATCATCACATTAGGCTCAGTTTCAACTCATGTTTCCCATTTGAATCATTATTCAATATCATTAATCATTTGGTGTAGGTCATCATGCCTAACACCCAAAATCTCAGTTAAATCATCATTCATTATTATCATTCATTTGACATAGGTCATCATGTCTATCACCAAAATCTCGTTGAGTGTAGGTCGTCATCTAACACTCCTTTTCTCATTCGGTGTAGGTTGTCATGCCTAACACCCCATAATCTTAGGCTTGGATAACTATTGGGGAGGAACACCATGTCCAAGTCCCAACTTTTAATTGGTCTAGAACGCCATGTATAGCACCAAAAAAATCTCATCCATTTAATCATTCTTTAATTCACAGAAATTTCCACATTATTCCTTTACTAATCCAACGATTAGTTTAACATTAAAAGTATATTAGTTAACTCAAAAATTAACTAAGCACATAACTCATTAATTAATTCATCAATTAATTAATCAATCAACACAATTCTCATTCCATAATTAATTATTCACAATTAACTTCCCATATGAAGTCTCAACTTGTCATAATTAATTCTCACCATTAATTATCTTTGATCAACATCATGACACATAATTAATTCTCACAGTTAATTATCTTTGGTCAACATCATGTCACATAATTAATTCTCACAATTAATTATCTTACATAGCCAACATCATTATTTCATAATTAATTCCCCCCAATTAATTATCTTAACACAAAAATTAAATATCTCAACTACAACATCTCAACCCATAAAAAATCTCCAAAATATCTATTTGGGAAACCCCTTTCATTTGTTCCATGATTTAATTTATCAATTAACCATCGAGGCAAACCCGATTCAATTCCACTTTCCTAATTACCCCAATTTAGGAAATCATTTATCAAGGGAATATAGAAATCATAAACTCACATTCAAATATCATAAATCATGACTATAACAGTTCTATTTAGACCACATACCACAATTTATTGACAGAAGTTAGCCCAATGGAAATCCCCAAAATCTGAGCGACACAGCGTCGTCGATCAAGCTTCAGATCTAAATCCCTAAACCAGAATAAGATCAAAGGCATCAAGATCTTGCAAATCTAGATCTCGATCCAGAATCCTAGATCTGGATATCAACTCATAGGTTTAGATCCAAGAAAATGGTGGAGATATTTCATGAAAAGATCTATAAAAGATAAGAGAAAGAACAGGAGAAGTATCGAGATGAAATCCACTTATCGGGAGGAGAGTAAATCTTCAATTTAGGCTTTTGATCTCAAAGAACGGTGTTTGGATCGCCTTAGAATCCCTTCGGGAGGCTTTGGAAACACCTATAATTTTCCAAGCTTGAGTCAAGGTCGAAATATGGAAGTCTCAGGGGTTTGGGTGGTTTTAAAATTGGATTTTTGGAATTAAAATCCCACGCGCACGGTTTCCTGGGTAGAGGTACATGATTAGGGAAAACCGTGCACCAACTGTATGATATTCCACTTCCCATACGGTTCGATGGAACACGGTTAGGAAAACCATGCACCAATCATGCCAACTTCCTCTATCTGTACGGTTAGCTTGCGCGCGGTTTGGCCAAACCGTGTGCAAACCGTGCACAACCTCTGTCTTCTCAAATTCCTTAAAAACCTCACCCAAACACACCCCATGTCATACCCCAACCCAAAGGTACTTTAATAAAAACAAAAATTACCTAAAAAAAATACCCGAGATGACTCCAGAAAAGGCCAGGATCTTACAATCTCTCCACCTTATAACAGCTCGTCCTTGAGCTGCACTCCCGAACTTCTCTAAGATTCCGAGCCAAAAAGGTTGGGCCATTGAGCCCTCAGGTCTGCTTCCCGTTCCCAAGTTTCCTCTTGAACACTTTCATGTTTCCATAACACATGAACTAACGGCATGGTCTTTTCCCATAACACTTTATCACTACAACCCAACACATGTATCTGATGCTCCTCAAAGGATGCATCTATCTCAAGATCAACCTATTCCACATCAATCACATGAGAAGGGTCGGGGTGATACCATTGTATTTGTGACACATGGAAAACATCATGCATAACGCTGAATTTATGTAGAAGTGCTAATCGGTACACCACCAGAACGATTCTCTCTAGCACCTCAAACGACCCTACAAACCTAGGCACCAACTTGCCCTGCCTCCATATCCTGTGGTGACCCAATCTAGGAGACACTTTAAGGAATACACGATCACCCTCTATAAACTCTAGAGTTCGTCTCCCTCTATCAGCATACGACTTCTGTCTACTCTGATCCGTAGCCATACGCTTCCGAATCAACTGCACCTGCTCCGATGTCTTCTGAATGAGACTTGGTCCCAACAACTCTGACTCACCTGCCTCTAACCAACATAGCGGTGATCTATAAGGTATACCATAAAGTGCCTCATATGGTGCCATCTGTATAGTTTCCTGGTAACTATTGTTATAGGTGAACTCCACTAAAACCAAGTGCTTCTCCCAAGAACCACCAAAGTCAAGTACACAAGCCTGCAACATATCCTCTAATGCCTATATGGTATGCTCAGACTGCCCATCTATCACTACAACAAATTCCGGTCCTAGCGGCGGTTTAAACCGCCGCTAAGTTTGGCGTCGGCAATCTATTAGCGGCGGTTTTTTCGATTTCGCGGCGGTTTTAGAAATGTGTCGTAGGTCCGTCATTTAGCGGCGGTTTCTCTTCATTTAGCGGCGGTTATATGGGTATCTTATTCGCGGCGGTTTTAACCGCCGCTAAATTCAGGTGTTTGATGCGCCTATTCTGCGGCGGTGAATACCGCCGCTAAATATCAACATAATATTTAGTGGCGGTTTTAACCGCCGCTAAATTCTGCCCAGTTCATCATTTAGCGGCGGTTAAAACCGCCGCTAAATGATTCCCGGTTATTTAGCGGCGGTTTTAACCGCCGCTAAATGCTCACAGGTATGGCATTAGCGGCGGTTAAAACCGCCGCTAAATGTTGAACTGGAAAAAAAAATATATTGGATCTGCTCCACCACTGCCCTAAATTTTCCAAAACCACAGCCACATCTCACCCATCAGCCCCACATAATATCACATCCACACATATTTGTAATGTACAACAGCTTACAACATTATTACATCATTACCATTTCATATTCCATCACTAAAAGAATACTACCACAAACCACTACACACAAAAACCAACATCCTCATAATAGTGACCATAACATCTCTTACCATAATAAAAACCAACATTAAAAACACCATCCCTCATAGACAAAACCACACCATAACAAGAAACATGTATCTCACTATGAGAACCAAATTCACCCATAACACGTCCACAATTAAAAACAAATTGTGAAACCAAACTTGTTGGTTCCATCATACTTCAAACCCCTTAAATCCCACACAAAAAAAGATGAACAACAGACAACCAAATGTACACAAGAATATATTTCAAGATATATGAAGACAATTTCACATTAATTCATCATCTCATGTGGTTGTTTTTTCATAATTATCAAAATTTTCAATGTAATTGATTCTTATCAAAATATACCTATTATTCCTTTTTCAATGGATGAGTTAAAATAATCATCCAAAAGAAGATTTTATAAATAGACAAATAATACATTCAGGAATCACAAGGAAGAAGAGAATGATACTGTGGAATAATAATGAAAAACCAAATATCTAGTAACCATATTTGAAATCACGGATCACGTAAAATCCATTTCAAAATCAATTAGTTATTTTTTCTTTGATTTATCTCAATTACCCACCCACATGGAGAAAACCACGATAATTTCATAAATGGTAAAATCAATAGAGATTAAGGACACCCTAATAGAATATACTATAATTATTTCTACACAAAAAAATGGAAATGAGAAGGAGATGTAATAGCCTATATATACCAAGGTAATTCTTTGATCAGTAACACAACCCATTTAGAGAATGGAGGAATAATGGAGGGGGACTAAAAACAACATCAAACTTCACATCACGGTGCAATCAAATGAAGAATGGTAGTAAATAACATACCTAGAATTGCATGTTTGGGGAGTCCATGTCCCATATAGTGGATCTAAAAAATTAAAACCATATCTAAGGATTGATGAAACAAGATAAAAACAAGTTAATACATAATATAGAAGGAGTCCCCTAATTTAAGATTCAAAATTTAATTTACCAAACGTTATTGGGTTGTTATGTTTGTCAAAATTCCATTTTTTTGTATCATCAAATTTGGTTTCATTTAAATGATGGGTAATTGACCATTTAAAACCATGAATCATGATTATTTCAGTAATGTTGGGATACATGGATGATATTGTGAATTATTTTTATCAGTGGTTAGAGCTCCAACTGATATAACACCTCACCAATGTTCACCAAAACCTAAAAAATCCAGAACAACCTAGGAGAATCCACACTCCCTCACAAAAAATATGCATACACCATCATGGAAACAACCTCAAGAACACATGATATTTGAAATATAACTACATGGGTCTACATCTATATTATACAGTGGTATTGAAATGATCCTGATCTTCTTTTATATTTTCTATAACTATTAGGATATTTTAAGTCATGCATTACACCACACTAGAAAAATATTTTTTTTATTCCCTTACATAGACACATCACAATGTAAAAGTATACAACATCCAACACAACTCATAGAATATATACACAAAAACAGATGAATGATGTATATTTTTATCGGAAAAAAAAATTGGTGTTTTATTCACCCATAATGCAACTAGGTCAAAATTAATGTTCCCAAAAAATCCCACAACTTATTGAAATTCAATTCCAGATTTCCATCGATTAGGGGATTGAAAGTCATTTTAAAGAGAGTTTAGGTAATGGATGGATTCCATATTCCTCCCAATAATGATGATATGAAATAGGAATTACATTCTAAACAATTAATTATGGTATCATGGGGAGTCCTAAAACCTCATCCATGTACAATCATTCTTAATAATGTATTTAACTGGACTCCTTGATTTCTATATAATGTTATGAAATCATTATTCAATATATGATCACATATCCTCCCTAATATTGGGGATACATTGTGACCATCACAATATTTGACCCTCCACCAAAAGGATTTAATGATTGTATACATAAGGAAACATGAGAAATCAAGAAAATGTTAGGACATGGAAATGTTTGGTGGCAACTATGTGTCATAAATGTTACATATACAAACCAACTGTTATCATACTTGTTCAACACATCAACAATACTACTACTCATCATCTGATGCTGCATCGTCACCCTCTCCACCTTCATCTCCACCACCTGCTGCCACCTGTAAGAACATTATATTGAAAATTAAATATTGTTGCATATTTATAATAAAAATTAAAACCAATAAAAGTTTGCAAACTAAATGATTTTGATTTTTTTGTGATTTACCTGCTCACCACTACCCGATGCATTACCACCGGGGGCATATCTGCTCATATGATGACGTATTTCAAGCAACTCTTTCTACAAATCAGATATCTGATTCCCCTGCTGGTGAACTGTGTTTCGTAGAGCAGACATCTCCCTCTGAGCATCTTCAGGTATGAAATTACTATAACCAGGAGTAGATGAGGTCGAAATCCCTGATGGCATGCGAAAGACCTCAGATGGTACGGGTCCCAAACCCATCCCGCGCACTCTACCAGGATGCTCCTTCCCAAGGACTTGACCAACCGGGTCATCCTGGGAGACTGAGTAGGATTGCCCAGGATTGGCATCCCATATTTCTTTAATTTTTACCTATAAATCAAATATCAATATATATTAACACAGTAAAAACTGATATTAAGTTATTATAATAAATAATTGACTTCATACCCCAACTTCTCTGGCAGGTTCATCAACAAAACTTCCATCTGTTTTTTTATGAACATCCAGCCACAGTTCTGTTCGGGATGCTTCATGCCCTAAACTCTGTGACTGCATTAAACAAAGATAAATCATCAATAAAATATGTTAAATAGATAATATTATCTTATAAATATTTAAACTAATTAAAAGATTACCAATGGCATTCGGCTTCTTGAAAAGCTTTTTGAACCCGCAGTGTGCGGGATTACCTGCTTCGCCCGGTTTGAAGCATTCTTTCTTGAGAGATCCTGAAATAAATAAAATTCAATTTAACAGTATTGTATTCAATGTCTATATCCTCTTCATGTACATGTATAAATGTAAAATGAGGATAATATAATAATATATATTTCAATACCATCCGCTTCTCATCACGATGTCTATCGACAAAAACCTTCCATTGTTCTTTCGGTACCCCACTGGGTATCTTCTCATACATCTGCTGCACGGTCAATGAAGAATCGTTGACATCACACCACAACCTCCATTTGAAATCTTTCCATTTTTTTCCAAGATTTTCAATGTCTACTTCCGTGCTATCACATCAGCAACGGTAAAGTGGAAGAACATCTGTATACAGAAATTTATTTTGAATATATTAGTAAAATGACATTCAATTAAACCATAAAGTAATAAAATTACCTTTATCTGAGAATCATAAACTTCATTTTTCCAGTTTGGAGGCATATGCCTCCAATCATCATACGAAATAGGCAGGGAAACGGGCTCCGCTGCCAGCTGACCTATAATCTGACCAAGTAAACCTGCGGCGTCATCCGTCGGGACCCCATAAGAATCAAATGGCACCACTATCTTCTTGCCGTGCATGTTCCAAACATCAGAACTTTTTATGTCTCTTTCCACGGTTTCATTGTCTTCATCTGCAATGAGCAAACAATTACTATAAACAAAATGCAATAAATTTATTTAATTAAAATTTGTACTTATGACTGCGACCCTCCAGAATGTCCGTGATGAACTGGAGGGGGCGTGTCGCTGCCCCACTGCTGAAGCTCCTGTAGGGGGAGGCGATGACTCATCCTCTAATGATGCATCCACTGATGGTGTCAGAGATGGTGCAGGGGGAGATGATGCCGTGGGGACAGACGGATCGTCATCTGTCGCAGAAGAAGAAGGAATAGTGTACCGCTTCTTCCTTGGCATTCCTGTCATTTAATCAAATAAAATTAAGTTCAGAATATATATTTCAAAAAATTTATGCAGAAAAAAAATTAAAAATGATAATAGATGCCCAGTATTAACAAACAAAATATATATAACAATGATAATGAATGACTACAGAAATGAAACAAGTAGTTGCTGAATGAATAAATAATTGTACATACAATCATTTTCCCCTTCAATCATGTCAGTTTCCTGCTCCATTGCTTCATCCACTTCATTCATCCTTGCTAGACCAATATTTTCAATATCATGATGGACAAATAATTTTGCTTCCTGTTGTTGATGAAATTCAATTGCATAGGTCAAATCTTCCACTTCATCACCCATATCATACAAATCTCTTTGTATTACGTGAGTAACTACACTCCACCCTTCATCCACAACATCATTCACATAATATACCATTTTTGCCTGCGATGCTAAGATATATGGATCATGTAGTTCACGATCACCAACATCCATCAAGCGAGAGAAGTTTACAGAAGTAAATTGCAAGGAATCTCTTTTAACACCTCTGATAAAATCGACCCATTTTCATTTGAATAAAACAACAGAAAAATGCCCGTGGTAGTTTAATTCAATAATATCATGCAGCTTTCCATAGTATTCCACTTCAGCAAATGTAAAAATACCACTATTCTGTGTTTTCAAACCCACTTCTCGATCGACTGTACGAAATCTAAAACCATTCACATTATAAGCGTTGAACTTTCTAACTTGTTTTATAGGACCTCTAGCAAGAAACTTCAAATCTTCTGAAAAGTCAGCTCGAGTATCAGTATTCATGATCTGAAAAAAAATATATAATTTAATAGATTTGCAAATTGTATGTGTCAAAGTAATATTCGTATTTATTGCAATATTTATAAACTTACACGTCGTGCAAACCATTCTACCAGCTCTTTATTCACATCTTTCGTTATATCTTTTTCATTTCGTGTTCGGCTTCTCATTCGTCTCTTTGTTTGTATCCTCAACTCTTCAATAAATGGATCTGCAATTTCACTATTCAGCAGCACATATCTATGTGCCTGTAATAATTCCAATTCTGTTAGTGTCGCGTATGAGGTCCTCCCAACTGATCGGCCAATAGCAGGAAATATTTTTGATTTCTGATGCATTTGAGATTGAGTTGATGTGTCGTCAACACGCCCAACTCGAGTAAATCTTGTCTCAATATCATCCAAATATATGGAACAAAAGGTGAGACACTCCTCGGCCAAATAGCCTTCAGCAATAGAGCCTTCTGGTTGAGCTTTATTTCTCACGTATGCTTTCAAATGCCCAAGATATCTGTGAAAAAAAAAATAATATTATGCATTTATTTAAATGCCAAAAAATGTTTACTTAACTGGAAACATATAAATAAAATACCTCTCAATTGGATACATCCATCGATAATGAACGGGGCCTCCTAATTTAGCTTCGTCAACCAAATGCACAGTTAAATGCATCATGACAGTAAAAAACGATGGAGGGAAGATCATCTCCATTGCACAAAGGGTCAATACAAACCTCTCCTGTAGGTTGTCAAGCTGAAATGGATGTAGAGCTTTCTCACATAACTGTCTGAAAAATGTGCATAAATGGAGTACAACAGCAGTAACTTTTTCAGGTAATAATGTACGCAATGCCAATGGTAGTAACTGTTGTAACAAAACATGTGAATCGTGACTTTTCAATCCATATAACTTACGATTCTTCAAGTCAACACACCTCGAGATGTTACTCGAATACCCATCAGATACCTTCACATTCTTTAAAATTTAAAGGAACGTATCTTTATCCCTATTTTTCAATGAAAAAATGGCCGGAGCATACTTTTCATTATCATCTGGCCAGAGATCACGTTTTATGTTCATTACTTGTAAGTCTTTGCGAGCATTGAGATGATCCTTCGACTTTCCATGCTCATTAAGTAATGTGAAAATCAAATTATCACATACATTCTTCTCAATATGCATCACATCAAGATTGTGGCGCAAAGAATTAAATTCCCAATACGGAAGTTTGAAGAATATACTTTTTTTCTTCCATTGTTGCGTTCTGATTTCACTTGACGATGCACTTCGCACTCGTTTTCCGCTATCATTCAAATGATGAACCTTCCCAAATTCTGTTTTAACATTTTCAAGCTGTGTCAATATTTCAGAACCGGTTAACAACTTTGGAGGTGGTCTACGATCAATGCAACCATTAAATTTTGATTTGTTCAGCCGAAATCTATGAGATGCATCAAGAAATCTTCGATGGCACAAGAAGCACCATTTTCTACTGTGAGGTAGCTGTTTGGGCTCGAAATCAAAGTTACAAACGGGACAAGCCAAACCCGTATAAGTGTTCCAACCAGATAAATTCCCAAGCCCAGGGAAGTCACTAATGGTCCACATTAAAGCATCATGCATTTTAAACATTGTTTTAGAAGAAACATCAAATGTCTCAACACCGTTGCTCCATAACTCCTGCAATTCTTCAATCAAAGGCTGCAGGTATACATCAATATCATTTCCAGGCATTTTTTTTCCAGGAATAATCATCGAAATGATAAAAGATGTTTGTTGCATACACATCCACGGAGGCAGATTATAAGGGATCAAAACAACTGGCCAAATGCTATAACTCGTACTCAAAGTCCCAAATGGGTTGAATCCATCGGCAGCCAATCCCAATCGAACATTCCTAGGATCAGCTGAGAAATCTGGATGTAATGAATCAAATGTCTTCCACGATTGGGAATCTCGTGGATGTCTCATTAACCCATCATTGTTATTATCTACAGCATGCCACTTCATGTGTTCGGCGGTTTTTGATGACATGAATAATCTTTGCAATCGAGGCTTCAAAGGAAATTAACGCAAAACTTTTGCAGGTGTGTTCCTTTTCTTCTTCTCCATGAAATTATGTTCAGTCATACTTCCAACATCACCCTTTGACTGCCATCTAGAAGAAGAACATTTCTTACAATTCTGTCTACTTGAATCCTCTCCCCAGTAAAGCATACAATCATTGGGACACGCATGTATTTTTGTATAATTTAGACCAAGCTTGTTAACAACTTTTTTCATATCATAAAACGATTCTGGGATTTTTGCTTCAGAAAATGCATCACGAATCAATTCCAATAACATGGACATTGCCTTATTTTTAATTCCACATAGACATTTGATATGGTACAACTTCAGTAGAAATGAAAGCTTTGAATATTTCAAACACCCACTATACAACTCTTGATTTCCATCGTCAAATAAATCATGAAATGCATTTTCCTCACTGAAGTTTTCCCTTACATTTGGCTCCACAGAATCAAGAGGATCCAATGATATGTTACAATCTTGATCTGCTTGTGTTACAGTCTCAGAAACATCACTTGTCACGTTGCAATTTGTAGCACCCTCTTCTGGTTGTTCTGATATGTTTTGATGCTCATAGTGGTGTCTTGCAGTGCCGAATGCATCATTTATGAGGTTTTGCATTTCATTTTCCATTGTCGAAGAACTTGGGACCTCATTCTGTGGATTAACATCAGTCCTCAATCTTTCTGTATTGTTTGATTCTCCATGCCAAATCCAACACAAATATTGCTCAGGGAATTGCTTCAGTATTAAATGTTCATAAACTTCATCTCTCTTCAACCATGTTCTAAATTTACATTTAGGACATGGACATCTTATTCTCCCTTCAACGGATCGATTAGAAATTGCAAAATCTAAAAACCCATTCAAACCCTTAACATATTGAGATGTGTTCCTCGGTAATGTGATCCAGCTTTTATCCATGTATATCACAATGTTCCTACACAAAATATACGATAATGTAAGATTACAGAAACATAATATAATAAAGATGAACCATTGACCATAAAGTATGCATAATATAATAAAGATGATTCATTGAAGGAACCCACATTTTCCATGCCTATAAATAAAGGCCAAGGAAGCCCCGGACATCTACCGGATCATATACAAAGCCACCGTACACATTTTCCATCCTTGGCGTACCTCCGGCGGACTTCCTCAAAGGAACCCACCTTGCTCCAACAACTTCCACATCCAAGGAGCTCCTCCAAAGAAGCTTGGAAGCGGCCTTCAACATCTCCATCCATTCAAAGGCGCCCAAGGCTTCTCAAAATACGGTTTTTATTGTATATTTATTTTGAGCTTAAATTTGGTTTTGTGCCTACAAACCCCAAACTCTTTCTTCATCCCTATTTCTTTTGGGTTTCACATCACCACTAAGGTGTGAAGAGGTTGTCAAGCTTTCCTTTAAATAGCTTGAGACATAGGTGAGCTATCCTTCACCTGTAAGAAGGATAGTGGGTTCTTGCTAAACCATTAAAAGCAAGTGGGTTCTTGCTAAACCAATAAAAGCAAGCTGTAATAGGTTCTAGTGCTACCTCAAAGCCTAGTGGGTTTCTTGCTAAAACCATTGAAAAGCAAGCGGTAGGAATCTCTCAACGGTTGAGTTGGGAGCGGAGACGTAGGCCGGGTTTTTGGCCGAACTCCGTTATCAATTGCGTGTCTTGCCTCTTTTATTTCCACTGCATTCTTTACTTTGATTTTAATTTGTTAATCTTTTTTTAAAAGGCAATTCACCCCCCCTCTTGCCATCCTTCCCGTTTTGTTCCGACCAACAATTGGTATCAGAGGGACGTATTTGAATAATTCCCTAACCGGTTTCAAATTAAAGATCCTATTTTTTTTTGATGGCTTCTACCGCTTCTTCCTCTCAATCCTCCGAAGGACATTCTTTGGATCGTGCTCCATTCTTTGATGGAGCCGATTATAGTTTTTGGAAAACCCGCATGACCACATTTCTTAAAAGTATTGGCTATCCTATTTTTAGAATTGTTATGCATGGACCCCCGCCGACATTGCAAATTTCGAGCTTGATGGCAAAGCCATGAATGCTCTTCATTGCGGGTTAGATAGAAATGTATTTAATTGTATTTCTACTTGCTCTACTTCTTACGATCTTTGGAAATTTTTAGAACTTACCTATGAAGGTACTAGAGAGGCTCCAAAGCAAGAATCCGATCAAAAGCAAGAACCCGACGAAAAGATCAAGCCCGTTTTCCCACCTCACAAGAAAAGGGCCAAGAAGAAAAAGAAGAAGGCTTCAAAGACAACATGGAGTGATAGCTCCACCTCTTCATTCTCCTCCTTCTCCTCGAGCGACCAAGGTAAAAAATGCCTAATGGCAAATCACGAGGTATCATCTTCCGACTCTTCTTCCTCGTCTTCTAGTTCTTCAAATTCTTTCAATCATTTGTCTTATGAGGAACTCCAACATGTTAGAGACCAATTAGAAAATGGTTTTCATGAGCTTTCTTCAAAATTCGTTGCTTTGAAAAAGAATTTCAAAAAACTCTCCTCCGAAAAAGACCAACTTCTCAAAGAGAAGGAGGAACTCTCCCTAAAAATCCAAAATTTTCCCAATGTTGATTCTTTGGAATCAACCATCAAGGAACTTAGAGAAACTCTAGCCAAGTTCACCCAAGGTGAACAAAATTTGTCCAAACTCTTAGGTTCTCAACGAGTATCTAGAACCACCAATGGACTTGGCTACACCAACCAAGCTTCCTCCTCCCATGCTCCAACTGTTTTTGTAAGGGGGAGCTCTAGTTTTAAATTTTGTAATTATTGTAAAAAACCCGGGCACATGATATATGAATGTAATTGAAAAAACGCCCGGTATGGTAGGCCCAAATCGATTTTTTATTCGGATGAATTCTATAGGAGAAGACCCGCTACAAGGAAAGTGTGGATTGAAAAATCCCTCTTAGCGAGTCTCTCCGGGCCTAAAATTGTCTCTTTTCAAAATCCCACTCCCCGGTGATTTATTGTTTTTATTTAGGGGGAGTTAGGTTTGTTTAATCTTTTTGTTTCAATTCAAAATTTCAATTTCAAATTATTCCCTTTTGATTTCAATTTCAAAATTTTCGATTCCAACTTTCAATTTCAACACTTGGTATCAAAATTTTCATTTCAAAATATTCAATTCGAATTTTTCATTCAAAACTTTCAATTCAAACTGTTATTCAAATTTTCATTTCAATTTCCAAAATCTCAATTGATTTTTCAATTCTCATATCTTGTTTTTCAAACTTTCCCTCAATCAAATTTTTATGCCCCGTGTTATTTTGATAATCACAAAGGGGGAGAAATTCTTGATTGATTGGGGGAAAAATCTTTTAAAGCATTTCCTTTCAATTTCAGTAATTTACATTAATTGTTTTGGTGATTGTGATCATCAAAATAGGGGGAGATTGTTGTACCTCTCGTATCCCCTCGTGGTTTAATTTTCATGATCACAATCACTTTCATGTTTATCTAATTGTGTTTTAAGTGTTTTTGTTGATAGGCAATTGATTGCCAAAGGATTGTCCCAAGAAAGAACATCAAGTGGACTGAAATTCAGTCCACCGGCCAACCGGTTTGATAGCACCGGCCAGCCGGTGGACCTGGCAGAGGCATTGCCCACTGCCAGGTTCCACCGGTCAGCCGGTGGCTCTGTCACCGGCCAGCCGGTGGCACCCAGATGAATAGTGAGACCTACTGTCTCACCACCGGCCAGCCGGTGGCCTTCTCACCGGCCAGCCGGTGGCTCCTGGGAAGAAGCACTCTCAAATTTCCAAGGCACCGACCAGCCGGTGGAGTTGTACCGGCCAGCCGGTAGGCCTGGTCAAACTAGCCGTTGGCTTTGACCAGTCAACTCCAAAAAGCCTCCCAACAGCTCCGAGGCCTTTCCCAACGGCTCTTTAAGCCTCTCCAACGGCTCCTAAGACTCCCCAAGGGTTCCATGCCTATAAATAAAGGCCAAGGAAGCCCCGGACATCTACCGGATCATATACAAAGCCACCGTACACATTTTCCATCCTTGGCGTACCTCCGGCGGACTTCCTCAAAGGAACCCACCTTGCTCCAACAACTTCCACATCCAAGGAGCTCCTCCAAAGAAGCTTGGAAGCGGCCTTCAACATCTCCATCCATTCAAAGGCGCCCAAGGCTTCTCAAAATACGGTTTTTATTGTATATTTATTTTGAGCTTAAATTTGGGTTTGTGCCTACAAACCCCAAACTCTTTCTTCATCCCTCTTTCTTTTGGGTTTCACATCACCACTAAGGTGTGAAGAGGTTGTCAAGCTTTCCTTTAAATAGCTTGAGACATAGGTGAGCTATCCTTCACCTGTAAGAAGGATAGTGGGTTCTTGCTAAACCATTAAAAGCAAGTGGGTTCTTGCTAAACCAATAAAAGCAAGCTGTAATAGGTTCTAGTGCTACCTCAAAGCCTAGTGGGTTTCTTGCTAAAACCATTGAAAAGCAAGCGGTAGGAATCTCTCAACGGTTGAGTTGGGAGCGGAGACGTAGGCCGGGTTTTTGGCGTTGACTGGTCAAAGCCAACGACTAGTTTGACCAGGCCTACCGTCTGGCCGGTACAGCTCCACCGGCTGGCCGGTGCCTTGGAAATTTGAGAGTGCTTCTGCCCAGGAGCCACCGGCTGGCCGGTGAGAAGGCCACCGGCTGGCCGGTGGTGAGACAGTAGGTCTCACTATTCATCTGGGTGCCACCGGCTGGCCGGTGACAGAGCCACCGGCTGACCGGTGGAACCTGGCAGTGGGCAATGCCTCTGCCAGGTCCACCGGCTGGCCGGTGCTATCACACCGGTTGGCCGGTGGACTGAATTTCAGTCCACTTGATGTTCTTTCTTGGGCCAATCCTTTGGCAATCAATTGCCTATCAACAAAAACACTTAAAACACAATTAGATAAACATGAAAGTGATTGTGATCATGAAAATTAAACCACGAGGGGATACGAGAGGTACAACATTTACCATTTCAGACCAACTGAACAAGTCTGGTCCATAGGAGACAGCGTCAACACCTCATTGAGGAGCAATAAGAATATCGGGATACACACTTATCATAACACCATCGATCACACATTTATGTTGCCTCAAACAACACCCCTTTGATGTGTGATCGAAACTGATCATAATGCATTTTAAATCAAGTTAACTACATTCACTGAAACCATTTTCACAATGGTTAATGTTTGTTTTATTGTTCTAGGGAAATCTAAATGGCCACATTTAAGTTTTGGGGTTCATCTTGTGATGGAAGCATGAGACATGGTGTTTGAATTTCTTGAATAAATTAGTGATAATGACCCTCCTAAGGTGGAGAGAATTATGTTAGTCATGGAAATGTGGAGAAAACTGTAGAGTGGATGTGGAGGAATCAAGGTTCCAAATAGAAACCTATAAGGGACATGTTTGGGGGTTCTTAGGGAAGGCCAGGTAGAACTTCGATATGGTGTGTGAGGTAAATTAAGTAGGCCACCACTAATGGTTTCTAATGCATAATCTAGTCCATGAATATAAAACAAACAATAGTTGTTGTACCCCTCTCTCTTGGATTTTAATGATCACAATCACTCTATTTGTGTTCTAACTTGTTTTCAAGTATTTTTGATGTTAGGAAAAAGATTTCCTAGGAGCTCGCCCAAGAAAGCTGAAAATGGATTGACTGAGTCTACCGGCCAACCGGTGGATTTCCACCGGCCAGCCGGTATGGGCACCGGCCAGCCGGTTCCTACCCACCGGCCAGCCGGAGGAGCCAGGCAGTAGGCTTTCCCACTGCCTGGTGTCACCGGCCAGCCGGTGGATGACCACCGGCCAGCCGGTGTGCCCAGTCAATCCTTCTGGTGGATCCTAAACTGCGGAAAGTACTAATTATGGGTGCCATTTTTCATTGCTACGATCCTGTGCTTACCACTGTGGTCGGACGTAGCGTCATGGATACTTTAGTTCTTCCTCAAGATAAAAAGCGCTTTAGATGTAATGGTAAAATCTAGATTTTCTGCAAAGGATTACAGTGATCGTTTGGCACTTCATCTGATTTATGAGAGATGGAATGAAGCTGAAAAGAAAGGATCAGTGTATGAGTATTGCTGGGAAAAAGTTCATCATGTGGAAACTTTAAAGAAAATTCATGCTATTCAAAAGTAATATTTTAGAAATGCTGGACTGTTGGATAGAAATGCGGGCTAGTCACATGATCTTCGATAAAGCCTGTATGGTTTGTTAAGTCATGCTATAACCATGAGGAATGGGTTATCCATTTCCACTTGGTTTATTCTCCCCCTTTCCTTATTTTTTCATTGAATTTACCCCACCTCTTGTAAATCATGGTTAGGGAACACAATAACTACTAACTGGGCTCTGATCGTATTACTTGAGCTGGATAGGCACTTTTTCAACCTTTTGTGTCCTAAAAACCCTGGACACCCCAAAAACTGTTCATACATCCAGTAAACATTTTGATATCCCAAAATTATCTATTTAAAGTAAAATTGAAATGAGAAAGTACCTGAAAAAATCATAGAATATCATACCCTCCCTAACATGAAATGTCTTAGCTTTGAGCCACATTTCAAAGTATCACTAAGCTTTGTCAGAAAAGAGATTGAACCACTATGCCTACATATTCATCTCCCCTCCCATGTCTCTTCTTTAATGGTACTATATAGTAATAAAAGCTTTGTTAAAAAAGAGATTGGACCACTATGCCTACATATTCATCTCCCCTCCCATGTCTCTTCTTTAATGGTACTATGTAGTAATAAAACTAGAACAAAAGGTACAATACTACCTTGCAAAACCATCCCATTGTGATCCATAAAATGAACTAGATTCTCTTAAAGGATGATTCGGCCTCCAACAAAAATTCAGCCACATGGACTCTATAGAGAAGTCTAGGAAACATCACCTAAAATGAAACATAAAGAAATAATTCACATAAAGTCATACCATCATGGAATATCCAATATATTCCCCATCGGCCCGATCCTCTTCACAACACATTACTCAAAACGCTTGACACCATCTTACCATTTTTTCAAAACATTATCTCTAAACAAAAAATCACACGATAGAAAACTCACTTTGAAATCATGCTTTACACCTTAAAACACATTTTAAATGTTTAGGATAATTTCTATCAACCACATTGGGAGATACATTCCGAGAAATAAAACCAATAATATATATAAAAAGATATACAATATTCAATTGATAAAATAATGAATAATAGATTAAAAAACATCCATGCTATCATGGAATTCAAATAATGGTAACATGAATATGGAAACTACCTAAAACTCAAGCCATGCTAAAATAGATGATGGAATCTCAAATTTTAATATTTTCAAATGCACACATATTCACCTTAACTTATATGTAATGATACCTAGTCCATATATACATATTAAGGTGTACAAATATGTATAAGGGATCTATACATATTTGACTATACTTTCATATACCCCTTTTCAATGATACACATATTAATTTTCATATACACATATAAGCACATATAGCCCCATGATATATATTAATACTTTCAAGGTTGAATATATATAAATGGAGAACTTATATATAGATTCTTAATTATGAATACACATGTAATCCTTTGATGATGACAGCTCAAACCTGCCAAAATGAAGACCAAAACACACTACAACGATATTTGGAATATAAAAATCACAATATCCCTAATTAAAATGTGGAAAAAATAAAAATTATATATAAATAAACCTGAAAATTATGGTGGGAGGACTGAAATTATGGTGCGGGGGTTGCCG
The DNA here is from genome assembly GCA_963277665.1 of Viscum album. NCBI lineage: Eukaryota > Viridiplantae > Streptophyta > Magnoliopsida > Santalales > Viscaceae > Viscum > Viscum album. The sequence goes on from OY728131.1 coordinate 141,090,580, forward strand.
GAGGCCGCGAGGGGTGTGGCGGTCACCGGAGGGCGCGGGGGGCGCGAGGGGCGCGGGGGCGCGGGGGTCACCGGCGGTCGAGGGGGGGGGGGTGCAGGGTTCGCCAGGGGGCTCGGGGGCCGCGGGGGTCGCCGGAGGGCGCGGGCGTCGTCGGAGGGCGCGGGTGTCGCCGGAGGGCGCGGGTGTCGCCGGAGGTAGCGGGAGGGGGATCGGGGAAGAGGGGAGGGTTTGTGAGGGGGATTGGGGAAGAGCAGTACGCGATAGGGTCGGGGAAAGCGTCGCGGCTTTTCAAAATAGATTGGGTTTCGCGGTGGTTTTTAACAAACCGCCGCTAAATCTTTCACTGATAACGTTTAGCGGCAGTTTTGTGAACCGCCGCCACAAAACCGCCGCTAAACACTGTTTATGTTGTAGTGTATCTATGGGTGGAAGGACGTACTTAACAAAACTTATGTACCAAGTGCCTTCTGTAAGCCCTGCTAGAAGTGTGAATTAAAGCACGAATTGCAATATGAAACTATAGTCCATGACACCCCATGCAAACGAATTATCTCTTGTACAAACAGTTCTCCCAACTGTTCTACTGTAAAGGTTTTCCTGATAGGAAAGAAATGTGATTCCTTAGTTAGTTGATCCACAACAACCCAAATAGTATCATTCTTCCTAAGAGTCTTTGGAAGTCCTACCATGAAATCCATAGTCACATCATTTCACTTCCATTCTGGAATAGGTAATGGATGCAAAAGGCCTCCAGGACATTAATGCTCTGCCTTCACCTGCTGATAGGTGAAACATCTTGTTACAAACCCTGCTATCTCCTTTTTCATGTATGGCCAAAAGAACTGTCTTCATAGGTCATGATACATTTTTATCACCCCAAGATGTACCGCCCACCTTGAAGCATGAAATTCTCGCATGAGTTCTTCTCACATACTCGTAGGCAGAACAACCTGATTTTTCACATAGATGGTCTCATCCTCATCTATTATCCATCCTGAAGGTGTATCCCCCCTTCAAGGCTTTCCCTCAAAGCTAAACACTCTGGATCCTCATACTACCTATCCCTGATCTGTCTCAAGAGTGCAAACTCCAATACTACAGAAACTAGAGTCATCCTCTCCTGACTCTCCTGAACTACCACATGCATTTCCACCAAAAATTCATTACCTTCCACTCTGCACTCGACTCATGTACCAACTGAGTCTGAGTTTTCCTGCTTAAGGCATCAACCACACTATCCCCCTTTCCAAGTGTATATGCCAGTTCAAAATCAAAGGACTGCATATACTCTACCCATTTTCGGTACCGAAGATTCAAGTCGCGCTGTGAAAAGATATACTTCAAGATTTTGTGATCTATAAAAACTGTAAACTTTTCACCCAAAAGATAGTGTCGCCAACACTTAAGAGCATAAACCACTACTTCCAACTCGAGGTCATGCGTACGGTAATTCCGTTCATGTGACCTCAGCTGTTGAGACCCATAAGCAACGACTCTATCCCCTTGCATCAACACAACTCTGAGTCTAATTCTAGAAGTGTCACAATGCACCGTGTACTCCTCACCCGACTCAGGTAAGATCAAAATTGGTGCCGATGTTAAGCGCTTCTTCAAATCCTGGAAATCATTCTCATATGCTTCTATCCAATCAAAATTTATCCCTTTACTTGTCAAACCTATAAGTGGTGCCGCCAAATGGGAAAAGTCTTGGATGAACCTCCTGTAATATCTAGCTAATCCCAAAAATCTTCGGATATTAAAAAAATTATTGGGCTGCTCCTAGGAAACCACTGCCTATACTTTTTTTGGGTCCACTGGCACACCTTCTTCTGAGATGATGTTCCCCAAAAAGTGTACCATGTCAATCCAAAACTGACATTTAGATAGCTTGGTATATAGTCGATGCTCTCTCAGTGTACCCAGGACAATGTCAAGATGTTGGGCATGATTTTCATGAGTCTTAGAGTACACCAAGATATCGTCCACAAACACCACCACAAAATGATCTATGTATGGATGAAATATCCTATTCATCAAGGCCATAAACACTGCTAGAGCATTTTTCAACACAAACGACATTACGACAAACTCATAAAGGCCATACCTACTTCTAAAAGCAGTTCTTGGTATATCATAAGTTCGAAATCTCACCTAATGATACCCTGATCTCATATCGATCTTTGAGAAAACACAATCGCCCTTCAACTGGTCAAATAGATCATTAATACATGGAAGAGGATATCAGTTCTTCACAATCATTTTATTCAACCTTCGGTAATCGACACACAAGCATAAACTCCTGTTGGCATTATTTTCAAACAAAATAGGTGATCCCTAAGGCGATGTACTTGGACAGATAAACCCCTTATCCTAAAATTCCTCCAAATGTGTTTTGAGCTCTTGAATCTCAGTTGGTTCCATTCTGTAAGGTGGAATAGATACTGGCTCAACCCCCGACATGTTCTCAATAGTGAATTCCACATCTGTCTCAGGTGGAAACCCTAAAAATTCTTTAGGAAAGACATCTTGTAACAGTTCTACTATTGGTGGAAGGACGTCTTGCCTACCACTCCCATCATCTAGAAAAAGACTAGCAACTTGGGTTGTGAGCTCTCCCAGTTGCTAAGTAATTGGTCCAACTTAGCCTGCATAGATATTCTATTCTCCATGAAGAACATACTAGTCACCCTCTGGAGATACAAAGGTCACTATCATGTGGTAACAATCTATGTGGGCTCGGTATGCAACTAGATAGTCCATACCCATAATCAGATCAAAGACCGTTATATCAAGGATATAGATATCCCAAAGGAAATGATACTCTCCGATATCTAGATAACATCCCTTTTATAAACATATTTCCATAGTTCGTGTTCCCAACAGTGTATCAATATTCATCATCCTGCTTATGGAATCCACCTCCAAGATCAATCCATTAACAATATTTATAGATATAAAGGAATGAGAGGCACCAATATTAAACAAGGCACTAGCTAAAGTAGAAGAAACTAGAATAGTACCTCTCACTGTCGATGGACTAGCCTCGCTCTCTACAAGTATAGGCTGCACTGCATGTAACTTTCCCACCCCTCTTTCCTGTGGTGTCGTCTAACTCCTCTGAGTAGCACAACTCTGCTGATACGAGCGCTCATACCTTGAAGCACCACACCCACTTTATCTACCGCCACTACTAGTAGAACTCCAGCTTCCAGACCTATATGGCATAGAAGACCCCCTTCCCACACTGAGACTCTGAGTAGCTTCTCCCTTAGCACCATCCTGTCATTGCTTCCTACAGAACTTTTGTAGGTTCCCCATATTGCTACAAAACCAGCACTCCACTGGTGGTCGAGGACAATGTGTACGATATTGTCCCTACCTACCACACTGGTGGCAAAGAACATGAGAAAGATCCAGAGCAACTGTTCCTCCTGACTATCCACCTTGCTTTCTATTGTCCTGACTAAGATTCTCATGATGATGCTTCCTGCTCTCAGAAGGCACATTCCCTGATCATCCAACTACCTGTCTAGTACTAGAAGCCTTCTTCAGGTTCCCTTCCAAAATGAGAGTCTGATCAACTACTTTTGAAAATTTCTTTAGCCTAAAGATATTCAGTTGGGACTTAATTTCACACTTAAGTCCGTCCTGAAATTATTTTGCCGAAGAAGCCCCATCTACCGCCAATGTTAGAGTAAAACGCTGTAAATCTATGAAGCGTTCAATGTATTCCATTATGGACATGCTTCCTTGGGTCAGATTCATAAACTATGAATCCTTCTCTTGTATCAATGTGTCTGGATAGAAGTGTTCCAAGAACTTCTCTAGAAATTCCTTCCACAACATCTCATCAGTCTGTCCAGATCGTACCTAAATGTCCCACCAGTGCTTCATTGAACCCCATAGCATATAAGCATCTAACTTGAACCTACTCTCAACTGAAGTCTCCAAATGGTCAAGTATTGTCTCTATAGACTCAATCCAGAATTCAGCTCCCTCAGGTCCACCCTCTCCAATAAAAGTAGGAGGGTGCTACAGCTGAAAATCACTTGTCAAGTCATACATGCTTTTCTGAACCCACCCCGAGTCTCTCTTCATGAATTGCATGAAACATGCAAAGTTCTCTTAAAACTGTTCCCTTTCCTCCTTAGCTTGCACCAATGGTGCCTCAAGCTCCCTGTCTGGAAGTTCGTTCCAGGACATACCCCTCGGTCTCTCCCTCAACAAGCGTCATGGAGGCATATTTATATAAATCCAAACACACATCTTAAGTCTCATAACGCAACCTTATAACATTTACATTAGAGAAAAAACTAACACAATAAGTTTCAACATGTCCTTTCTCCCTTTTCTCACCACATGGTCAACACCAAGGTCTTATAACTACCCTTAACCATCCTACTTCTAGGTCTTGGTTAACAAGGATAAATTCATTCTCATTAATTAATCCAACCATTAATTAATCACATTATCTCAAATTAATTAATTCAATAATTAATTAATTAATCATACTCATTTCATCAATCAAGGTTCTCTTTAGACACCCATTTATTCTCATTTTTCATCATCATTTCAATCTCACATCAAGGAAAAATAGTTCAACTTCAACAACTTTCACATAACCCATTTTCTCATGAGTGCCTAGAATGATGCATGTCACAACAACCTTGCGTGCCTAGAATGATGCATGCAGACTCAAATATTGTGCCTCTTTAGGCCACAAATCAAAATTTAATATTTTTCAAAACAAATATCACATCACACCACAAGTGCGTCACCCAAGGTGAAATAATATACAACTGCAATAACAAACAACAATCACAATAATCCCACCCTGAGTACTCAGATTTCCCCCCTTACATGGGGTTTCAATTCCCATGCATGAGCTCATTACCAAGTCCCGACTCTTCTTAGTCTCCCGTATACCTTTCCCAAAACAGTAAGACAAAATAAGAAGAAGGAAAAAAAACTCCTCTGATACCAATTTGTGATGCCTCGACCCAGGAACCAATGAACGATGCCTCAGTCCAGTTGTCCACATTCCCTTAAGCGCACCTCCCCGTACGCCATAGAGTGTCGACTAGCAGTGAGGGTCTGGTAAGTCAGTCTTGGGGAGACTATACCCTCTTTTATCAGAATAAAACACCAAAAGAAGCAAACAATACTAACCAAGTTCAAAACCATATAAATAACTAGTAAAAATCCATTTCATATGATAACCAAAACATGAATATACAATACTCAACTGAAAGGTAAAACATGCTATGATAATGCCAAGGTCAAGTGTCTATAATGAAACTGAAAGTAAAGACACAATGACTCCCAAATGGGTCCCGAACCATGTTCAGTTCCCTTTACCATGCTCCAATCCCAAACTAAAACCTATCACAGGGCCTTGCCCTTATCCTGTCCTGCAACAAAAAATTCTACTCGGGTGCCGATCAGGCATCCTGAATAGGGTGTGAGTACAACTTAGTAGTCCAGTACCAACAGTGTTTAAAATGAGTCCAATCAAAAGATAGTGCATGCAGTTTTATGAAGAAATAAATATAATTCATAATTTAAACAATTATCACATTGTCATTTAATCTTTAATCATCACATTAGGCCCAGTTTCAACTCATATTTCCCATTTGAATCTTCATTCAATATCATTAATCATTTGGTGTAGGTCGTCATGCCTAGCACCCCAAGTCTCATTTAAATCACCATTCGTTATTATAATTTATTTGGTGTAGATCATCATTCCTAGAACCAAAATCTCATTGAGTGTGGGTCATCATTCCTAGAACTCCTTTTCTCATTTGGTGTAGGTCATCATGCCTAGCACCCCATAATATCAAGCTTGGATAACTATTAGGGAGGAACACCATGTCCAAGTCCCAACTTCTAATTGGTCTAGAACTCCATGTCTAGCACCACAAAAATATCATACATTTAATCATTATTTAATTCACAAGAATTTCCACATTATTCCTTTACTAATCCAATGATTAGTTTAACATTCAAAGGCCATTAGTTAACTCAATAATTAATTAAGCACACAACCCATTAATTAATTCATCAATTAATCAATCAATCAACATAATTCTTATTCCATAATTAATTATTCACAATTAATTACCCATATCAAATCTCAACTTGTCATAATTAATTATCACCACTAATTATCTTTGATCAATATCATGGAACATAATTAATTTTCATAATTAATTATCTTTGGTCAACATCATGGTACATAATAAATTCTCACAATTAATTATCTTACATAGCCAATATCATTGTTTCATAATTAATTCCCCCAAATTAATTATCTTAACACAACAATTCAATATATCAATTACAATATCTCAAAACATAATAAATCTTCAAAATATCTATTTGGGAAACCCCTTTCATTTGTTCCATGATTTAATTTATCAATTAACCACTGAGTCAAACTCAATTCAATTCCACTTTCCTAATTACTCCAATTTAGGAAATCATTTATCAAGTGAATCTAAAAATCATAAAATTACATTCACATATCATAAATCATGACTATGTGAGTTCTATTTAGACCACCTACCTCAGTTTATTGATGGAAGTTTTCCCAACGTAATTTCCCAAAATCCGAGCGACACAATGTCATCGATGAAGCTTCAGATCTAAATCCCTAAACCAAAATTAAGATCAAAGGCATCAAGATCTTGAAAATATATATCTAGATCCATAATACTAGATCTATATATTAACTCATAGGTTTATATCCAAGAAAACGGTGGATATCTTCCATGAAAAGATCTAGGAAAGATAAGAGAAAGAATGAGAGAAGCATTGGGATGAAATCCACTTTCTAGGAGGAGAGCAGATCTTCAATATGGGATTTCGATCTCGAAGAACAGTGTTCGCATCACCTTGGAATCCCTCTAGGAGGATTTGGGAACACCTAGAATTTTCTAAGCCCGAGTCAAGGTAGAAATATAAGTCCCGGGGGTTTGGGTGGTTTTAAAATTGGATTTTCAGAATTAAAATCCCGCGCGCACGGTTTCCTGACCAGAGGCACATGGTTAGGGAAAACCATGTGCCAATTGTGTGGTCTTCCACTACCCAAATGGTTTTACAGTGCACAGTCAGGAAAACTATATGCCAACCATGCCTACTTCCTCTATCCGCACAGTTAGCTTGCACACAATTTGGCCAAACTGTGTGCAAACCATGCACAACCCCTATCTTCTCAAATTCCTTAAAAACCTCACTAAAACACACCCCGGGTCATAACCTAACCCAAAGGTACTTTAATAAAAACAAAAAGTACCTAGAAAAATGCCTGAGATGACTTTATAAAAGGCATGAATCTTACACAATTCTCTCCACCATTAACGCTTTCCGCCCCCAGAAATCCATGACATCTTCCGGTTGATCGATCAAAGACTAAGGATTTCAAAACCAAAAAATCCAACCTCTTAAACCAAGAATATCTAAACCACATCCAAATAGAACCTACACCTCTTTCCCAAAAAAAAAACAACAAACTGAAACCAATCCCTAAGAAGCAATGTGAAGCTCAAGCCATAACCTTTACAACCATGCCCCAAACAAGATTGTTGAGAACACTCCCAAAAAACCCAATGCTCAACCAAACCAAAATGGAAACTATGAAACTAAACAATTTCAAAAGAATCCACTTCCCATAGGACCACATTTGGAACCAAGATGAATTCTCAACATGGGAGGCCGAAACAGACTCCCCACCATTAGAAAACAACTAAAACTGGTTTATTTCAAGAGAAATTTTTAACGAGACCCATGGTGGGTCTCCCCACTATTAAGAAGCAACTAGAAACTTCCCCTACATGAGCAGAAACCCTCCACCACAAGGGGGAGGAGGGGGAGGGTGATGAAAAGGCACCACCCTACATGACTAACTATACAAGGGAAACAATTAGAGATTCATATATGAAAAGGAACAACCACCGATATTACACGATGATAATACCACCAAGATTTATATGATAAGGGGGAACTCACCACATAGAGAATTTCAATCAAGATCATTTTAAACAGCCACACCCCAATGTTGGAGACAAGAGCTAAACCAAAGTTCCCCTACACCCTGGGTGGTTTCCTACCTATGTGAAAGGCTTCACTTCGAGGCCTATATATTAAGCTATGATGTTTGAAGCATCTGTTTCACCATATTCAGGAGATAATGATTACCAACTAGGACTACTTTTAGTGCCACAAGCATCCACACAGTACCCTAGGTAGAAATAGGATTTCACAACACACCATGGAACTCACTTTCTCCCATAAGGAACCTTCACCCAAATAGGGACTTAGAATACGCACACAAAATTATATCTCACTATGAATGAGGAGAAGAATGAACAAGGAACACGATGAAACAAACCATCACTTAGAATGGAAGAAACCAGAATTTCTAGAAGGGAAACACACTCCCATTGAAACAGAAGTTCTCAGAAGATCAATTACATCCCTTACATTACAACAAAAAAGAACACCATCAAGTAAAACCACCACAACAGAATGAAACATTATAATAGGAAGGCACTTTAAATCAAATCCAAATATCCCTCTACTCAAGAAAAATATATGAGGTATCCTTCAAAGAGGTAGATTTAACTTTTGAAACTCACAACCAAAATCCTTTGGTTGATCAACTAGAAAGCCTGCTAATGGGGAATCACTCATAGATACACCACCAATATCCATCAAATCTCTACGGGGGAGGACACCAGGCAACAAGAAAGAAAATATTTCGATCAAAACCATATCATAACCAAAACTCTCATCGAACAAATATCAACACAATGGAAAATAACTTAAATATTCCCAAAACTTTTCTAGAAGCCCACTAAACACCGCTTCAAAACCAAATCACCAACAAGATTTAAAACTCAGAACACAACATGAAAATCACTTCAAATTATATGAGGACACACCACATAAAAAAATCTTCCCAATCCATGGGAGAGAAATCCACACAGCTACAAATCATTAAAAATATCACAATTTTCCACTTAAAACACTTTTGAAAGGAAACAAAATCGGTGGGTTGCACACTCACCAATGGTATTCCTTAGAGTCTCACTCACATGCACATTACTGTTCCACCCCAGACACATATCAACTCATGCCATACCAGCACTCATCCACCCACATCACCATCCATCCACTTTCCACACATATCCATGCATGTGAGCACCCAAGGGAATACCAAAGGTCAAAACAAAACACTTCCACTTTCAAAACAAAACGTTCAACCCACACTTTCACACTTTCAATCCATTTCCCATTTCAAAATGCATAAAACTCTTTAAAAATCTCACTAAACACCAAGTCAAATCCATTTTCAAACTCCACGCATCAAAATATTTCATCTTTTCTCAAAATAAAATCCCATGGATTTCATCCAAAAATCTATTTCATCTCATTAAAAACATTTTTCAGTATCTCAACAAACCCATTACATCAAAATTGTTTGGTTAAAATACCATTCTTTATCATTAAAAATAAGTTTCCAAAACTTATTTTAAAATAAATTTCTAATTTATAAAAAATCAATTTTTATAGATCCAGATTTTGATTATAAAAATCCATTCTTGAAAATACATTTCTATTTTAGCACAAAGGGTCATTTTGCAAAAAATCATTTTTCTAAAGCCTTCCTCAAAGTTAATTCTGAAAATACATTTTCCACTTTCCAAAAATCCAACCATTATCACTAAAAACCTAATTTTTACAATTCGAAAATAAGAGTTTTCAAAACAATTTTTTAGAATTGAGGAAGAACCAACATAACTCACAAGAGGGAACTAGTACTAATGGGTGACTTGACCATATAGTTGGCGACCATATTCCAAACACACCGTCATCACAAAGAGTCTTCTAGGACTATTTCCTTGGCTCCACATGGCTTGACAGACCCTACGAGCTCACTGATACCTTTATCCCAACTCCCATTTCATATCCCAAGCACAAAAAAAACCAACAGAACCAAAGAAACCAAAAGAAACCCGACTTCCCATCGAAATTCAAGGTTCCGTCCAGAAAGTGTTGTCCAGAAACTCCTCCAAACTTGCACCCTAAGTTTTGACAGTCCTACTCCAACTACCTTGACATCCCCAAGTAACAAAGGGTTCTCTGAAAAGGAATTTTCCCTAAAGGAATCCCAATCTGATACCATTTTTTCACTAACCAACCTGGGTCTACCCCAAACCGGTCACCCGAGCCGATCCGTGGCATGGACTAAAGGGAATTCCCAATCCCCATAGTATGACAACTAGTGGTAGACATAAAAAAAGTACACAAAGGGAATGATTTCTCCCAATAATAAATTAAATAAACCGAACAATGGAAAGATAAAAAATGCATCCCAATACACACACACACACACACATCAATATCCAAATGAACATCTTTTACACAAAACTGAAAATAAAAAACACTGCAAAACCAAAAACCAAACAAAAAAAGATGACCACAACATCTCCATGTGACACCGAAGGTCACTCTCTAATACCAAAACCAACCGTCACCCACAATGATCGATACCAAGATGAACTTGCACCAAAGGCTAAAAATTACAAGAAACTATAGGCGTGAGTATTAAAACTCAGTAGGCGTGCTCGAACAATCTATTCCCAATGCATTTTTTTGAAAATAAAAGAAACATCAACTTCAAGTTTGAAATGAAATATAAAAATATAGGGTTTTCACACAAATTTTCCATTTTAAAACAAGTCATGTCACATTTCCCTTTTCATTTACAAGAAACAACCATTTACATTTTCAAGAAGGAAATTTATGCTTTTATTTCAAAACTGGAACAAGATGACGTATAACATTTCAAAGAGAAGACGTTTTCCACAAACACTAAAAAACCCATTTATCATTTTTAGTAAGAAGCCACAATACTCAAAGGAACAAGAACATCAACTAAGCAAATAGGGTAATGGAAATATATCACATAGGAGTATCCAACCAGTCATATAATACAATCATCCATCATAAGTAACTAAGTACCAGTAGACATGGGAGGAACTTAGGAGCTCATGAATAGTCTAGAACATACTATACATGTTGAATCATCCCATAAAGCATGCCTCACTCAATGAAATCAATAATACCCTCACACGCCTAACCACACCCTATCTGGTATAGATAGAGGAGAATAATCCCATAACAATAATAACAAATATCCCCCTATTATGGGTCACTAGCTAGTGTGTAATCTAACTAGTGCAACAATCATTCTCATAAAATTAAATAGTTATGCTAGGTTATCCATGTCTAGAGTATAGAAGAGGGTGAGCCAACCAATTCCAACTGAGCATCCAATCACATACACATATATAATAACTCAAACAAAAGGCATCACCTGAGTCACTCTAAGGATCAATCTCATTCCATTTAATTCATAGATAAAAAAAAAATCCACATTGAGGATCTCCCATTCCATAAAAAGTAAATGGGTCACAAGGATTCCACAACAGGGACATCCCACCCATTCAATGTTTATATAAATAAGGCAAGACTATTTTTCAAAGAGGGTTTTCATAATAAACACTTTCACTATTTTCACAAACTTTCCAAACGGGCCTTTAAGCATTCATCACAAAACCATTATTTTAAAAGAACCAAATCCACCTTTACAAGAAGGATCAAACACACAATTTACCATTTCCTAACCATTTTACAAATTTATTTTAAAAATTTAAATCACACTTTCAATCTAAAACCATTTTTATAAAGATTCCAAATGGGCCATTTATCATCATCACATGACAAACCATTCTTTAAATCCAAATACACCTTTCCTTTAAATCTAAAACCACTTTGAAAAACAATTCAAGGAACCAAAATCATCATTTAAAATGTTACAAATATATTTACAAAAACAAAGAATTCTTTAGATATCAAAAAGAAAATGAAAAATCCAACTGAGCATTTAATCAAACACTTTGTGTGAAATCTTTAACAAAACAATTCTATTTATCACATAACAAGGAATAAAACACCACATTTCACACCAAATTTTTTTTTAAAATTTCAAACATCAATATTTATCATATAAGGGAGGTGTAAAAGGCATGAATTCAAATATTTTTAAATTAAAAAGGCATGTGAAAAGGAAAACCTACCTCAATCTCACGACGCTTCATCAACACACACCCGAAAATGCACCACAAGGGTTCCAAGATACAAGATCTATGAAGAGGAACTCTAAACACAAAAAAAACCCAACATAAATCAAGGGAAACCCAAACCCTAGATCCACATGATCATGGGAGAATGAGATCTCAAGAGAAAATTAAAGAAAGAGGAATATGGAGACGAAAAGAGGAGATTACATTGAGATATTTCCCCCAAAACTTGAATAATCACCTTAGATCTACCATGAAAGGAGGAGTGAAATATTTGAGAAGGAGGGAGGATCCTCCTTTGGGTCGCATGCACCAAGGAAAGAGGAAATGGGGCATTCGGGGTTAAAAATACCAAGGGGAAATTCTTAGAATTTCAAAAAAATTTAGATATGGATAGGTCACATGGTTTAGCTGCACGGTTTACCAAACTATGCACCAACTGTTCTCCCATCACTAGGAACACAAGGTACCCTGTACAGTTTGGCCGCACAGTTTAAAAACCGTGCACCAATCGTGCCAAACACCACTATCCCAAAATGTCACATGGCCGCATGGTTACATGGGTTGATTCACACAATTTATCAAACCATGCGCCAACCATGCGCCAACCATGCGCCGACTACTATCAAGACCAAAAACTCAAATTTTCTCCAAAAAATTATGGGAAGACTGGGGAATAACCACATGGTCAAAACTATATAAAGAAACACTTCAAAATCTAGAACCTGTCACACCTGGAACTCAAGAGAAAAACTGAGATCCAACAATAAATCAAAACAAATTATGAAAATGAAAAACTAGGCATGAAAAGGGGTATTAAACCCATTTATTAATTAATTAAATTAAAATTTAATTAATTAATGCATCCACCAAATATCTCCCTTCATCAAATTCTTGACACCGACCAACTTTATGTCACACCTAAGATAAAACCCACATTCCAGACTTCATGGAGGTCTCTAATTCCCAATCCGATACTTCATTCAATATTTATTCCATTATTTATGAAAAACTACACAAACATGATATAATATATTTAATATTTTTAATATCACTGCACCAAGGCTCTTCAGGCCTCCGAATTCTGCATAGTCTCCATGCCCAACTCTGGAAATATTCCTAGAAATATTCCAAAGTCTTTCATAAAAAGAAAATGGTCATTACACTCTCCTTATCTTAGGGATTTACATCTTGAAAAGTAAATATCCTACTCATAAGAGAGGATACTGAGATATCAATTGGTTTTTCTCACTCCCATGTAATCTCCTAAAAGTTATCATGATGAAAACAATCACACATCCAAGGGAAAAACTTTCCCATAAAGTGCCTTCTCTAGTATATTCTTACATGCCACTAAAAACCTCAAAAAGGAAACACCACACTCAACACCTAGCTTATCCTGATCAACATCGTGCAACGAGGTGTTCACATCTATCCTTAGTTGCAACACATAGAAAGCACCAAACACCTGGTCTAAATATGGTCACAAGGTCAAATGGTATTCCACCTTGCTATCCCAATGAAGTAACTAGAAAAAGGCCTATGAACCCTATATATATCCTATCATCCTGATAAAATCCCCATAAACCTCTTCAAGGAGAGATCTCTCAGAACACATGATCTCCTCATTAAACTCCAAAGGCTATTATCATCGGTCTACAAAGGACTCATGTCATTTATTGATAGTCCTCATCCACCCTTGGATAGAGTGAACCCTCTATAATCATTGCTATCACCAACTCTAGGCCCACAAGTGATGAATCCCACTAGCTCCAACTAGTATAATGGTGACCTGCAAGGTCTTTCATACATGGACTCAAATGGTTCCACACTGATGGTGGAGTTGTAACTATTGTGATACGTAAACTCCACTGAGGTTAGGTGAGCCTCCCAGTTATGGATCAAAACTAACATGAAATTTCGAAGCATGTTTTCCAGAACCTAAATGCTCTACTTTAACTGGACATCGATCTGGGGTATAAAAATCATTCTCAATCACAACTCAGCCACAAATCCCCTTACACCTTCTCTATAATCATGATGTGAAGTGAGCATCATGGTTTGAAATGACCATTGAGGGAAATTCATTAATTTGAACTAACTCCTACATACACATGTATCCCAAACTCTCCAATAAGCTCTACTTTTAGATGGTTAGGAAGTGGGGCAACTCGGTGAGTCATTTTACAACTAATTAGATAGTTTCATGACCTCTTGTTGATCATGGAATCCCCATTACAAAAACTATAAAGTCACCACTCCATTTCCACTATAATATGGAAACCTTGGTCATTATCTACTGATAGGTGAGACATCAATAGATAAAATCAGTAACAAGCTACAACATCCTGAATACCAAACCTGATGCCAAATGTTCTCAGTATGAGCACCCCTATCTTGGGTATACTATTAAGGGAAAACAACCTTCTTAGCACATCGTCTCGCTGCGTGACTGGTGTCATTGTCCATCCTAAGAAGGATAACATACTCTGCACCTTAGGAAAATCCATCAAGAACATGTCCATTGTATTTTTGGTCATGAAATACCTTGCAAAAAATATCCCCAAACTGTGCATTTCTAACCTTCTAAATAAGCGAAGGGGTAACAACTATCGACTAGAAATACGCTGCACCGTCCTCACCCTTAAGGTCAAACTTCAAAGAGATCAAATGCTCTATCACCTTAATCAACAACAATGGACATAAAATTCACTGTAACCATCTGTTTCCTTATCCACACCCCTGAGTGGCTCTCAAGCTAGCACTACCTCAACCATTACTAGGACTAATATTACTCTTAGAACCTATTACAATGACTATAGTGTCCAAAGTTCATGTAAATCGTGTCCTTAATGATATGGACACAATTTTTGAGCCTATTTCTATGGTTTAAACCATGTAAATATGATTATTTTGTAGTTGTGAACCTCAAACCACACTCAAAGCCTCCAGGTTACAAGATCCTACTGCTTAAATCTATCCTTTCCCTCTCTCTTTCCCTCATGTCCATCAAAACTAGGGTCTGCACCAACACCTAGTACATCCAAATGAACTGAAACACATTACTTGAAGGAACTTTTCTACCACACTTTGGCACTATCCACTTTGGACAACACCGACTCACCCACACAGGTTTGAATCACATCACAAGAATGTGTCTCGGTGGGGGAATCATCCATCTTCCTTGAATGCCTGAATACACACCAATCATCACTGTCATAGGTCTCTACCGGTGTCCTGCATCACCTTGGAGAAGTATTGCTACCAGGACTGCCACCAACAGGGGTCCTATCTAAGTGGGACTTTCACACTATAGGCTCATGCTAGTCCTCCAATGCCTGAGGATCAGGCTCACCATGAAATCTCAATGGACCATCACTGGAAATCACACAACATGATAGACCTGCACGTATCATCACTTTATCATACCAGAGCCATCCACTTCTCAACATATAGATGATCAACCATTTAAACCACTAAAGGATTTAAGCATCGCTTAATAAGTGGTAGCACTGTTCCATTACCACCTAGAGGAAATATCTCATGAAAGGGGGGTCCCTGAACTGAGGCCTCATCACTTAACTGGTCTTCATAATGACACTGTCTCAAAATCCTAGTTGGTTTTCATCTTGGAAACATATTGAAAATTATCAATATGTAACACAATCAAGAGAATATCTAAGGAGTTAACTGAAAAAGGATTTTCAAAATATCTAATCCTATATTTTTCATGTACCACAGGTTCTCTGCAATTGATATCTTGGTATGATGAGTCCAAAAGCAGGTAGTTCGAGTCCTGGTGAATGGATACATTGTCCACTGCACCAACACTAGGTTCCCTTGCCTAAAATCCAAACTCAAGGCACTCTTACATTGTTTCCATACATTCCCAAACCAAACCTCATACATGTCTAACTCCACACACAGACTCGAGGAAAGATGACTCTGATACCACTATGTCATGACCTGACCCACTAGGGTCTTCCTGGCTATGAATAAGCTAAGTGAGACACCCCAAACCGGCCTCCAATAGGCTAGGGGCTAACAAAAAGCATCAAGTAGTCATATCACAAACATTATAGGCATTATCCTAATGTACCTGTACACACATACACAACCATATTCATGAAAATTTATAGATATAAAGATAAAACTGAACGTCTAGAGTGTAAAAAATGCATGTACAACCTCTAATAATAACATCAGAGCACAAAAATAGGGTACAAAATCATAAAGGAAAAAATACATGCCCAACTAGAAATGTGGTCCAAACTTTTCTACAACTAGAACAAAGGAAATACCGGAGAGATCCTAACTCTGATCTCTAAGACCGACCACCGTACACAATCAATGCCAAGAACTGCTGTGCACCCCTGAATCCTGGTCTACCGATATCATAAAAAATCTACCTGTCATCTGCATAAGATACAACATGTGCAGGAAAATCCCATGTAGGGGTGAGTATAACAATACCCACTAGGTTCCCCAAAAAACTAAAAGAAATGAAGATACTAAAGGAATTAGTCCTCTCAACCCATAAGAAAGAGGGTACAGAAAACCAAATGGAGAGAGAAGGGAAACTCCATCTCCACATCTCTGCTATGAATAACGAGTCATCTCAACATCACCAAGGTATGTCAATCCGAATATGAAACATATCAACCAAAACACTCATACATGCTCAATAAGAATCTAAAATGAGAGAGAAAAGGGATCTCCATCTCTACATCTCAGCTAAAAATGATGAGTCTACCTATATCTCTAAGGTTATAACAAATGAAGACCAAAAAAATTCAAAAACTCACAAGATTCTGAGTGGAGAGGCCTACTCCTCACTACTATGATCCAAAATTGAGGGAGCACAATCTCGTACTAAGTATTTCACATAACATCTAGAAAGAGTGTGGATGGTATACACCTATCCACTGCACTCCATAGCCAAGGGAGCATTATCTATATATATAAACCACATGAAACCTCTCAAGAATCTAAGTGGAGGGGCCCACTCCTTGCTATGATGCTCCACAACCAAGGGAGCACCAACTCCTGTGGAGGACCCACTCCCCAACAGAGCTCGTATATGGGAGGGTACCACTCCATAGATATAAGACCCATGCCCCATGATGTATGGGGGAGTATTGACTCCACCTATATAAAGAGTATGGGGGGCATGTGCCTTGGAACAAAAAGGGTGTACCGACCTCAACATCTCTCTGTTGATCTAACCCAATCACTTCCATCAGCCAAGTGTTGCTGAAGGAAGATTCCCACTTGCATCACCTCGTGTCATATATATGATTCCAAAATGAAGGACACCATCACATTATACATTGAAAACCACTTGGGATAGGATACTCACATGATAAAATATGAGTCCTGAAGAAGTACATATGTGAGGAAGAAGTCACCGAGAGGAGTACACAATGTGTCCTCCTAGGGTACACGATGTGTCCTCCTAGGGTACACGATGTGTCCTCCTAGGGTACACGATGTGTATCTCGAGGTCAAACCCTAGCAGTGTCCCCTCATGGTATTCAACATGTAAAATAATAGTGCATGACATGTACAATGGTACACATTGTGTGTGACCTCAAATGGAAACCTAAGAACATCTTATCCTACACACAGCTTGGCTGGCCATGCAATACATAATGTGTATGCAGTGTACACAGTGTGTGCTATCAACTTGGGGGTATGGCCATATCCTCCAACCCATTCCCGTGTACATATCCCTATATATGTGTACTTGAACATTCCTTGGGTACCTCGAACATGTTTCAACACATGGTTGTGCCTATGTATTCTAGCTATGTACTACTACCCGACCATTTACTCTTAACATGGAGTGTCTTCCCATTCTCTCGGCCACACGGCTAAGTCCCACTACATAGTGTGTATTCATAGTACACAGCGTGTAGTCCTAAAAATTCTATCTTCCTCCAATGGGAAGAATACACAGTGTGTGTTCCTACACTACATGTTTTGTGATTGGTATTTTTGAATGGGAAATCCGTGCGAACCACCTAAAACTCCCATTTTTCCTCAACCACTCATAGAATGACCCTTAGGGGATCTTTAGTAGTCATAAAAAGGGCTTTAAAAAATTTAAACAACACATATATGGGGATTGGGGCATAAAAATCATAAAACCATCTACCTTGTGGTGAAATTCCAAAGCTTCAGATCTAGATCCATGCCTTGAAGCCGCTCCACCACAACTTGAGATCGATCACCATGAAGGATGTAGTCTGATAGTGCCTTCACTGTTGGATTGGTATAGCCTATACTGTACACCAACCCACAACTTTTGTGGGTCGAGCTCCATGGTGAGCTCGTTGGGGGTTGCAGGGGGCAACGCGCCCCTGTTCTGGGGGTTCGGTGGCCAAATGCCCCCGACTCAAATTTTGGGGAACTATAGCAACTATGACCACTATAGTAGAGCTAATCTACTGAAACTGGCAAGACACTGTAGAAATTCATACTTCTAGATTCCATTCACTATAGTGCCTTGGACTTCCAGCTGGCATCCACCGTATCGCTTTTGACTTGGGTGGATGCCTTTCACTATAGCAATGTAGACTTTCTAACAGTTTTTGGAATAGCGATTTATCCTTTACATTAGCCCATTTTTGGGGTAGGGTTTCTTAGTTTGTGTGTGATAACTCTGAAAAACTCCCTGTAAATTGTGATCCTAAATTATAGAACTTTTCTTCTTCTCTATGGATATAGGGATTATTCCCGAACCACGTAAATCCTTTTGTTCTTGTTCTTTTTTTCCCTTTTACTCTTCTCCAAATTGTTGTTTTGTCGTTGCAACTCCCAGCGTTTCCACATCAACATCCTCTCAGTTCCTCCTCAGTTTGTCCATCAAGAAATGGATAACTCTCTCTCCATCCATGTGTGAAAACCAAGGGGTAAGGGTTTTTAAACACATTAATTAATTAATTAATTAAATTAACATTTAATTAATTAATGTGTCCACCAATAGTCTCCCTCCACCAAACGCCAGACACTGACCAAATTTATACCATGCCTAGGGTAAGACCCACATTCTGAACTTAATGGTGGTTTTAGATTTCTAATTCAAGACTCAATTCATGAATTATTCCATTATTTCTAAAAAACTGCATGTATGTGATATAATATATTTAATATTTTTAATATCACTACACTGAGGCTATTCGGGCCTCAGAATTACACATTGTCTCCATGCCCAATCCAAAAATATTCCTAGAAATATTCCAAAGTATTTCATGGAAAAAATAGGGTAATCACACTATCATAATTCACCCTAAAATTTCTAGGGGATATCACTACAACAAAACTTCTAACTAACATACATGTGGGAGATCGAGAAGTATTGGACACATATTGTAATAAAATTTTAGAAGGTAAAATACATCACTAATCTCTCATATTAAGAGAAGAACTATCAGTACCAAATTACATCTCTCTGACCTTGGGGGAAGATACCACTGATGTGGTGAAATTTAAAGAGATATTGGAGGAGATTGATTACCTATTTACAACTATAACAACATATCTATAAAATTCCCTAAGTAATTAAGAATGAATTTAAGTCAAGATAATAAAGGGAGATAGTCCATTATCAAACTCATCTTTTCTAAATTTTATTAAAAATGATTTGGTAACTAACTCCCACTATTTAGAATTTTGAGATTTGGCTAGAAAAAATAAAACCTAAGAGATTGATAATGAATAAAATTCACCCATCGAGGAACTTTTAGAGACCCCTATATATAATAAATATTTGATGGAGGGAGTAAATGAAGGATAATAATGCCTAGTGTCTCTTCTAAAAGAGATGAATCATCAAGCTAACCTGATTAAAGAAGAAGATTTTGATATTGAATCATCTTGTATTAATTATATTCAATTTAAAATATTCATTGATTTACCTTATGATGAAACTTTTGATGTATCACAAGTATCACATGCCTTTGATCTAATGGAACAAGAAGCCACTAAAGAGGTGGAAAAAGAAGAGGACCCACACTTTATTCTACCACCATAATGAAATATGTACCTAATTTATAAAGGGGTGGAACCATAAAATACTATCAAAGGGAACCTCTACATCTAATGAATTAGGATGAGCACCAAGACGACAATGATGTTGTGGTTTATGTTAAAGAAACCCAACCCACCATCACATTCTCAATAACTACTAGTATTACAAGACTAGGGACAATACCCATATGGGGGTTCGAACAAATCTTCTTTCCCATTCTCTTTTTTAGTTTTTTAATAAATTTATTGTACTTTATATATTTTCAAATTTTATTAAGTTTCTTAAGGTGGTATTTAGGATCCTAACTCAAGACACTCAATGTAGAATAAAACCATGTTTAATTTATCCAATAAATATTTCTATACCAAATTTATTCACTTTTACACATCATGGATGATTTGTAACATTTTTATGTGGGGGGTTGTTAACACATTTTATGTTGTTTTTTTGTTTTCTCTATTTTCATTTTTAGAGACATTTTTTCTTAAATAAATATCCATTATAATTTTAACTCTTAAGTTGATTTTTATAAAATTTACTTGATTTTTGAAAAATGGATTTTTAATTGATTCTTTATATGGATGTTTTTCCTTGAAATTTAATTTCAAAACATTTTTATGAGTTTAATTTGTTTTTGAAATCCATGTCCATGAAACTCACACTAGTGGAAAAATATGATTTAGCACTAGTTTTAAACAAACTGATGCTAAAAGTGAAGAGAGAATCCTTTAATGTCAGTTTTTTATAAAATCAATGTTAAAAGTTTTTAAAAATAAATTTAATATACATAGACATATCTCATTTTTTCAATAGGGTCTTTCTGAAACCTTCATCCTCTCAACTCTTAATGACACCCGACCATTCTTGATATTCTAACCTTATTCGATTTTCAACTTCTTTTTGCATTGTTTCTCCTCAATCTTCCATCCTTAATCCCTTTTCCATGACCCTTGACATTATTCAATCCATAAAAACCTCAATCTTCTTGACTCATGACCACAATTCAAGGATTTTGTTCGTTCCTTTTTCTACTTCATTTTTACAAATGTTTCTATTCAATATTGAAAAGTTCACCCTATTTACATCACTCTTGAGTGAATTTATTAGAATTCAAGAACAATTTTCAATTATTGGCCTCCAAATTTTGTAAGTTATTTTTTTGGAAGATTATTTAATTAATTTTGTTTATAATTTTTTTCATTCATTAATTTGTTTGTATGCATATTATTATCAATTATATATTTTTTATAATCTATTTAATATTAGAATTTTTTGTGACTATAATTTTTTTTGGTTGTAACTATTTTTATTTATAATTTTTTATATTTATAAAATTTTAATCATTATAATTTTTTTGTTGCTATCAGTTTTTCTTAAATTTTTTCATTTATAAATTATTTTTTATGTTATAATTATTTTCAATTAAATTTTTTTTTTCTTGTTGTAATTTTTTTTTATTTTTAAATAATTTTTAAGTTATAAATTATTTGTTAAAAATATATGCATGTTTATATATTTATATGCTTATATGTTTTAATTTTATTTGTTTATATAAATTTTTATATTGTGAATTTTTAGGTAATTAATGAATCATAATTGGTTAAAGGCATGAAGAACTAGAAATGAATATGGGAAAGGGGTTGACATTTTCTTGGAATTTTCTATATGAAACCTTGACAACAAATATGTGATTTTCTATTCATGCATGAAGTGTTTGAATATGAATAAATTAGGGTACATAGAAATCAAAGACCATCTGATTTTATATTCTTTTAGTCATAATTATACATGATTGTTCTAATACGGTGGAATAAAAAACAATTCAAGATCTAATAATGATGGAGATGTCCGACATGAGACAAAGGATTGTCTTGAAGAATTAATTCATGATACAGGTGTTGAAACCATAGAAAAAACAAGTGTTGAAAACCTATATGGTGATACTGATAAACAATTATTCTTAGTTTTTATTAAATTTACAGTGTTATTAGAAGCACCAAGATTAGTTAACTTGAAATAAATACACGATTGGAGTGATAAAAGTTTCATTGAAATGCTTGAACTTTTAAAAGGGATACTTCGAGAAAGAAACGAGCTTCCATATTCCAATTATGAGGAAACAATATTATATCCAATGATATTAGGGTATACAAATACAAATTATTACCCTAATAACTTTGTACTATATAGGAAGGAATATATAAGTTTATCAGAATGTTTTAAATGTAGGGAATCATGATATAAAATGGATTAAAAATCCAACCATGATATATTATCAAGAATAGTAACCAAACATCCTGCTGAAGTAATTAGGTATCTTTTAATAATTCCACATTTAAATAATATATTTGCAAATTAAAATTATGAAAATAGGCTATGATGGAATGAAAATGAGAAAATATCTGATGGAAACCTACATCACCATGATGATTCACCATGATGGAATATAATTGATCACAAAATTTCTGATTTTTTAAATGAAGTTAGAAATCTTAGAATGGGTCTTTGCATAAATGGAATGAGTCCATGTAAAATTCTTAGTAACCAACATAGTTCATAGCCTATTGTGTTGGTTTTTTACAACTTGTACCCATACATATGTATGAAGAGGAAATATGTGATGATGATCTTGATGATTTCTAGACTGAAACATCCTAGAAATGATATTGATTCTTATCTATCATTGCTGACTGATGATTTGAAATTTTTTATGGGAGATAAGTGTTACAATATTTGATGAATGTAAGAAATAAAATTTTTCTTTTACATGCTATGATAATATTCACTATAAAAAACTTTCCTACATATGAAGACTTATTTGGATATATTGCTAAAGGACATAAGGATTGTCCAATTTATGAAGAGGGGACTTCATATAATCAATTTTAGAATGGAATAAAAATAGTTTAAAAGAGGCATCAAAGAGTTTTATGAATATATCATCCTTATAAAATATTAAAAAGTGCATTTAAATGTTTAAAAGAGTATTATTTTTCCTCAAAACTATTATTAACCAAAGAATATTATGATAAGGTGAAAGAAATCAATGTCACATTTGTCAAGAAACGAAGTTTTGGTTATAAAAAAAATACATGGAAGAAACAATCCATTTTATTAGAGCTACCCTATTGGGTATTTTTGGATGTAAAACACAAAATTGATGTGATTCATATTGAAAAAAAAATTTGTGATGGTTTAATGGAAACATTTTTAAACATAAAAGGAAATAAAAATATGGATTATAAAAAATATTGGACTTGATAACCATGAGAATACATTAGGAGTTAGCTCTCATAATGAAAGGAAACATAAAATATTTTCCTCTAACTTATCACATATTAAGAAAGAGTGAGAAGATAAATTTTTATCAATTCTTGCATGGTACTAAATCACCCATTGGAATTTCTTAAAATGTAAAACATTTGGTGTCATTGAAGGATTTAAAGTTAATAGGTATAAAATCTCACGACTATCATGTATTGATGCAACAATTGCTACCAGTTGTGTGGAATATTTTCGATACCTATCATAAAGTCTATCATCAGGTGGTGTTACTTTTTCAATTCAATTTGTAGTAAATTCATAAATCTATATTTTCTATATGTGTTGGATAATGGAGTTCTCCTCATATTTTTTCAACTAGAAATGTATTTTCCACCATCATTTTTTGATATAATGGTTTATCTATTGATTCATTTGGTGCGAGAGATAAGAAAATATGGGCCCATTTATTTACTTTGGATGCATCTTTTTGAAAGATATATGAAAATTTTGAAGGGATATGTTAAGAATCTATATAAACCAGAGGCCTCTATTGTTCAAATATATATATATATATATATATTATAAGAGGTAATTGAGTTCTTTACTAATTATTTTTTTCTAATGTGGAGCACGTTGGTCTTCCTATATCTCGACATTTTATAGTTGATAGTGAAGGTAAAGGGATATGTGGCTTAAAGGTAAATTTATTTTCACATGATGAAGTCATGCTTGAAAATACATACATTTTAAATAACATAGGTGATGTTCAACCATATATATCATCACATATTTCTAGATTGAAGGTACGATATCTGTGAAGAAATGAAAATTTGTTGATGAATGAACATAAAAAGACATTTGTGTCATGATTTAAGGATAAAAAACATTGATTTATCTACATTAGAAACATTAAAATAGTTAGCAGAGGTACCAAGTGTTAATGTGATCACATGTTCTAGATTTGATATTAATGGTTACACATTTTACAAAAAAATCAGAATGATAAGAGAACCTTTCAAAATAGCGGAGTAATGGTTGTTGCTTAAGCGCGACAATTTTCGAGTGCTAAAGATCAAAACCCAATTTATGCATCAACATAATATTTTGGGTTGAGGATATATGAGAGATTGATTATAATAAATTTTAAGTACCAGTATTTAAGTGCAACTGGGATGATAATAATAGTGGTGTGAAACATGATGAGTTTGGATTTATAGTTGTTGATTTGAAAAGATTTAATTGCAATGAGGAATAATTTATCATAGTGATGCATGAAAAAAAATTGTATACTGTTGAGTCATAAAATGACTAATGATATGTTTTTTTCTAGGGAAAAAAATTCATTTAGGTGATGAGAATATTGATGATGTTGATGTATTATATAAAACTTCACCATCTATTACACAATTACCTGATGATAACAATGATTGTGATGTGGACGTTTTCCACACAACACAAAATTATTATATAGAAATGATATGAGAAAACACTCCATTACTCTCCTAATTAATTAGGTAATCTGTTTTTTTGAAACTAACATAGTTAAAATCTTTCTTTTTTAAATTTTATATTTAAATATATATATGTTCATAATTCCTACCATTTTTGTAATTTTTTTCATATTCATTAGATTCTGATATTCATTTTTTGGATGATTTTTTTCCTTAATCATTATTTTGTGAGTATTTTATTTGTATTCTTTGTTTCTAGGTATACACTTTTATTCAATAAAGTATTTATAATTTTCATCCTATTATTGACAATTACATTTTTTACTTATAACATTTATTTATTTCTAAACTACTATAGGTACAAAAAATTACACATTTTCTAATGATAATAATTTATATCATTTTTTGTTATTAATTTTTATATTCAATAGTTTTAGTATCACATTTTTTGGTTGAAAAATATAACATTCAATGTTTTGTTTTCTATTATAAATAATCAATTTTTTATTTATTATAGTTATTTAATTTTAATCAAATATCGGTACACATACTTTTGTTGAAGTAGAATACATATTTCTAAATGACAAACACAGAGGAAAGGGAAGTGAGGTATGAAATTTTTTTCATATAAATATATATCTATAACAGTTAAATTATTTAATGAAATCAAACTTACATTTACTAAAATTATTTGAATCTTTTCTTCTCTAAAGAGTATGAAACCTAAATATGGAAGGTGTGATATTACACATTTACCAAAACTTTCACTCACACATGGATAACATATGTTTATAATTAACTTTTATGAGAATGACCACTCTATCAGCCCACATTCTACATATTTTAGGACTTACATGGCTATACAGAGTCATTATAGGATAAGTATTTTATTCCCTGATTAGAGGAACATTAACTACTTGGGGAAATATATGCTATGGGAGTCCATAATGGTAAAATTTCTAAAATTATTTATTTAGTTTTCCAATAGATTAAATATTACACATTTATTAATATTTTATCTATTCAATTACAAATGAAATTTAAATTTTAAGAGACAAAAGTAATTGAGAAAAAGTATTCATACTTTTTAGAAATAAGATGAAGATATATAATTCAAAATTGACTTCATTTTATATTTTTGGGAGTAAACAGGATCAAGATCCATGACTTAAGTATGTTTTTATAGATAGGGAGAAATGGAAGAAGTTTTCTCCATTTGGAGGGAGGAATCCCTTATGGTATGATTATATTTGTAAAATTTATTTATTTAATTAATTTTAATTTCTTGATAACTTATTTATATCTTATTATGTAATTAGTCTCTAAGAAAACTCAAAAAGAGATACAATCTCAAAATTTACACCCTCATACATTGTTATGCATAGGGTATCCTTTATTAGTGGATCGAATGATTGTTAAAAAAATTAGTAAATTAAGAGCTGAGTCAAGTAATGGCTCCAAAGAGGTTCCACTCGACCCTCCATCTACTCCCCCTCATCATGAAAAATGGAAAAGAATGATAATAAAAAAGGGTATGTATATTAATGATCTAAAAAAATAAGTAACTAATAAGATTTTAAGTAATTGATTGTTAATTTTATTCAATATTACTATTTAGTAAATTTATTTTACTAATATAACATTTGAAAATATTATTTCAGGATGAATTTTATGCACAAATGACAAAGGGTAACTTTATTCCTAAGGGTAAGATGAATATTCTTACCACTAATTTAGGAAATTTGGAACACCCGGAGCATGTCAAAGGGTATAAGGAAGTTTTAAAAAAGTTTTTTTCCACAACCCTAGTGCGATATCTATGGGGGTTGAATATAAGGGAGAAATAGATTATTTGAAGGTTAAGCTACAAAAATTGAATGAGTCGATAGAGGATGAAATTAAATCATCTGTATCAGCTATGCTTATAGAAGTGATGATACAGACATAGCCTGCACAACCTACCTACCCAGATCTATCACCTCCTCATTCAGACCCCACCATGTAGTGTGAGTTGCATGTTGGGGATCCACATGTGGGTATTATAGCATACAGAATTTTACACCATATGGGGGATTATGTACATCATCACTTTATGCATTTGGGTTAAGTAAGAGTAGCGATACATGATATTATTTATCCAAATACTCCAGTGTTGCCGCCTACTGAGGAGGTGTCCATAGTTGGATAAAGTATTGGTCATTTTTTACTTTGTCCAGCTAATATTTTCCATCAGTTGACATATGAGGTATTAATTATATTTCATTTTTTATTTAACGTTAAATTCAGAATTACAATATTTATTACACTTACCTTATATAGGATTATCTGAAATCAAAATAATCACTACAAAAGAAAAGAAAATTTTAGGTTCCAACACCTTCAGATACTCCTTAGGAAGTTAATGGTGTAACAAAATTATCACACATTTTTTCTGTATTAGATAATTATTATACTTTACTGATGATTTTTGATATATGTGGAAGTGATTATATATTAAATATTTTTAAAATCAATATCATTAATGTTGTAAAGGGTGATCTACTCAGTGTATCTATGGTGCATTTGTTTTTCATGTAAGCAAATTTCAATTATTAATTTAATTTCTTTATATAAATATATGTTATATTTAATTAATTAATTACTTTTCTAATCAGGTATCTTCACTCTCTTTTCATTAAATATAATTAAACTTCTATTTATGGTTTTATGGATCCAGAATACATTTTAACAGCTGTGCAATACCCAAACCAAGAAGCTATAATTGAATATATATATATATGAAATACTAAAAAACATGCAGATTGCATGTTGGTTTTTTCCATTCCATGATTGGTAAGAAAAAATATATAATTACAAAACACTATTCATTATACTATTATTAATTATGTTTTTTATATTTTAAGAGACATTGGATGTTATGCATATTTTTCCCAAAATAACATAAAACATATTGGTTATGCACTTTATTGGGTGGTGTTCCAAGAAGATTTAACAAGTTTTTAAAGAAGTATGTCTTATTCTATTATTTTAGTTACTTAATCTTAATATTTTCATTATACAAAAGTTCTAATAATTAATATTTGAAATTAAAATAGGTCATGGATTGAGTTTAACAGGATTCACTATTCAATGATGGAACCATAAAAAACTGAACATGTGAAAGTTTAGGTAGATAACTTTTATATTAGTGAATACTTGTTTTTTCTTACAAAACTAGTGTTCCTATTTTTAAAATATTGTTTCATACACATAGTTAAATCATCAATGAGGGAATGTTGAATGTGGATATTATGTTTTCTAATTCATTTATGAGATAATCATGACCAAAACAGTAACAGATTTTGAAAAGGGTAGTTTAATTATAACACTTATAATTTAAACAAATATTTTATTTTTCAAATTTAGAACAATTTATATTGTAATTTTTTGATGATTTTTCTTTATATAAATGAAACAACATGAAACACCCTTAAAATTTATTTTCATATTATTTTTTAAGTTTGAATAATTTGGAGATTTAGTTTCATTTAGTTGTATTTTTTTATCAATGAGTTCTTCTACTCCTTGTTCTATTTTTTACTATTTTTTCACTACTATTTGGTGGTTCACTTTGTGTTTACATGTTTGGAATTATATATTTTTTAATATTTTCTAATGTTTCTTTTTTAACTTTCTATGTTGGTTTTATAAAAAACTGACATAGAAAGATCATAGAAGGGATTTCCACATAGGTTTTAATTAAAACCAACCTGGAAATCCATCTATATTTTATCTTATAAATGGATTTCAACATTGGTTTTACTGAAAATCAATGTGAAAAGATGAGTATGGAGGCCTTCAACATCAGTTTTCAATAAAAAAGAAGTTGAAATACTTTTATATTTCATGTTTTAGAAGGGTTTTAAAATAAATTTTTATAAATCAATGTTGAAATTCCCAGTTTATATGCCGCCTGTAAGATACCATGTTTTGGACCAGTTGAAATTTTCAAAGGAATTTGAGTTTTTCATTTGGTAGATGGACCAAACTACAAACTGATCTTCTGAATTTATTTTTGAGAGTTGGAACCCTTAAAATTATTGTTTTTAGATTTTGAATGATGCCCTAAAGGTGGATTAGAGGTTTTGGTATCACCTCAAGCATTTGGGACATAAAATGGATGTTTTGGGAAAAGAAAGCCTTGGTGCCCAATTGACGCATGGTTAGTATGGTGAAAATATGTGACCTATTTTGTATGGGAATATAGTTTTTTAACTGTACAATGTGGCCTAGATAACCAAGAAAATTAGTACAGTGGTGTTGAGAGACTCACATAGTTAGTAAAAAATTTTTTTTACCATGCACTGTAACCGTGTAGAGAAGGAGTGCTTGGGGGTAGTAACTCCGCATGGTTGGATCATGATTTGTAAACCATGCAAGGAAACCACGTGACTTGGTGGGTTCATTGGATATTGGAACCAAATAGTTGGTGAAATTTTTTCCTAACTATCCGTCTTAATCGCACACCCCTTATAATTGAAAAAATTACCATTCCACCCCTCTGATCTTAAAATGTGGGTTAACCCTTTTCTCCACTCATTTCAACTAGGAGGCCTCCCATGCACAACCTCATCCTTTAATTCTCTCTTAGAGTGGATCTACTTCATTATTGGTTTGAATCAATCATTGTTAGATGATTTGGAATCCTAGAGTTAAGTCTACAACTCCTTTTTCCACTTTTCTCAGTTTCTCTTCCTGTTTTTAGTGAGATCATTGTGTGAGATAATATTCCCTATTTGTAGGGTATCTGTCTATTCTTTCAATTTCTAGAATTTTGGCTCAAATAAAATCCCAATATTGGATGAGTGAAGCTTACTTGGTGTAATTTAAGTGGTCCATATACCCTTACCTTAAATTTTCATCATTTATAAAATGTTCCATGGTTCTGCATGCCAAATTCTCCATGCATCACCTCCTAAATTTTAAATTAAATTAAATAAATTGTTACCACCTTTAATTGGTTATCCTTGAGACCCAATTCCATCATTTTAGGTTTTATACATCAATGTAAACCACCCTTTGGGTGTGTTGATATAAATTCCAATGAATTCTATGTCATGCATATATAATTAAACCATGCATATATAATTAAACCACCCTTGATATGTGTTGATTTTCCACCCAATTAATGGGATTATTAAATAAATTAAGGGAAATACTAAATGGTTTAATACCATCAATTTAACCCTCATGGAAAATTAAAAGATAATTAGTTAGTAATACTAATTGAATTATTTTGGGCATTATTTTTTAAATGAATCATGATGAATTATATATTATAATTATAAGGCCCCAGCCTTAAACCTTACTTAATCTTGAGTTATTACAAGATTACACATTGAGGATCTTTTCTGGTTTAGAGTTTTAGAGAATTAGATCATAAAACTTGCATTACATTCCACATTTAAACAAAGTGGTTACATAAAAGATAGTATTCATTTTTCCCATCAACGAAAACATATTTAAAATAAAACATGGATTCTTTCTTGACACTTCCTTGACACTATCATCAGATCAAGTACCCTTCCCTTGACCTGTGAAAAACATTTTAAAAACTTGGGATGAGCATAAAAAGCTTAGTAAGGGATATAAAAATATGGAAAGGAAACATGGATACATATATACAGAATAATGAGATCATACTTTACCCATAAAACATAAGCACTTTAACACACCTCATCAAATCATGGATAAATCATAGAAATCATAAGACATAAAGGTAACTTGAGGCATTCATAACATTCTTACGTAGGGAGTAACCCTCTTGGTTACGTTTGGAATACCCATCACAGTATATTCCCTAAATCACTTCGGAGAAACCTTAACGTTTCACTCCTTCACATTACCCAATGCATTGGAGAGCTATATCGGGCTCACCCGCCCTTAGTTTATCACGGAACCACCCGTCTTCATAACAATTCCCAAGAACCATAACATAATCGTATCACATAAAACATGCATAAAGGAAACATAAAATTTCCACATTTCAATCACAAGATATCAATACAACACATTGATATAATAAAAACATTATGAAAACCATTTTCAATACCAAAATAAAAGAAAAGTAAAACATGGTATTTATTTTTCTTTAAAAAAAAGGTATGGCTTGTAGAGGAAGCCGAAACTCAAATAATGGTCACGGCGGCGGAGAAGTCGTTGTCGCTGCATACATACGACAAAACATTCCCTTTTGTCGTTTAGTAAAACGCTTCGTATAAAAAAGATTCCTTTTGGATAAACGTAAAAGTCAGAGGGGTTTATACACCATATAAAAGAAGGTTCAGTATAAAACAAAATATGCCTCAATGAAAGGAGATTGAGACGAAGTCCCATACAAAGACGGTATCCTTGGTTTAAGGATAAATCAATTATATAATTATGTGTGACAAATGAATACAACAAATATAAGTGGATATTAAGTGTAAAATAATAAAAGGTTATTCACACATATTCTAAGGATGACATATTCAATAACTACATGTTGAACCCAAAGAAATCGAAATTGGGTTAAGAAGTTCCCTTGACAGCCTAACGGCGTCACATCAAAATGAGATGATGAGAGATAAAAAAAAGGTATCTCATCACTTGTACATAAAATTTACATAAATAAGGATATATTAGAACATATCCCAAAATAAAAATATGTAAATTAAAAGACCCAACAAAAGAAGTCTTTTAAAAAGAGGAGGGTGAAAGGTTCCCTTATCGACATGGGTATCTTTCGAAACATACACCTCGTGAAAGAAGGAAAATACAACATTGATGTAAATAATCATAAAAGAAATTATATTACACAATGAGTAAAATAATGGGTAGTACATACACCACTCAAAGGAAATTGTGGCAAATGTAGCATAAATCTCACGGGAATAAAAGTGAGATGAAGAATCCCTTACGAAAACTCAGCAGCCTAACGACGCCACTTAAAACTTCCAAAAATGGATTGATGAGATCAAATAGGGTATCTCATCACATTAAAATAAAATGTAAAGAAAGAGGAATATAAAATAACATCCCCCATCATAGCAAAGAGGAGCTTTAAAGAAGTGATATAAAGGAGAGTACTTAAAGAGAAAGAGAGAGGTTAGATCTCTTACGAAAATTCGGCAGCCTAACGGCGCCACTCAAAACTTCCAAAATGGATTGATGAGAGAGAATAGGGTCTCTAATCACATAAACATAAAAATTACAGTAAGATTAATATAAAAGAACATCCTAATAACAAGAAATATGAGCTTTAAAAGGAATGACATAAAAGAGTGTACTTAAAAAGAAAGAGAGGAGTAGGATCCCTTACGAAAATTTGGCAGCCTAACGACGCCACTCAAAACTTCCAAAATGGATTGATGAGAGAGAATAGGGTCTCTCATCACATGAACATAAAAATTACAGTAAGATTAATATAAAAGAACATCCAAATAACATGAAATATGAGCATTAAAAGGAATGACATAAAAGAGTGTACTTAAAAAGAAAGAGAGGAGTTGGATCCCTTACCTCGGGTCCGACTTGACTCGATCGTTCTTTAGCGTCCTGAATAATAAACTTGAGTTAATTTATACTTCCTTAAGAACATTTTTCAAGTTAATTATTCCTTTTATATCACTTATTACCATGCCATAAACATTATGTAATCATTTAAGTTAATAATGTTTGTTTTGTCGATATTTGGTTCTTAAGTCGAAAGTGGACTTCTTACAATTACATGTTGTTCGTGTGGTCAAAGGTTCATTATATCCAGAGTTTTATTAATGATTTAGATATCATATATATCATATATATCCAGTATATTCATGAATTTATAATATTACATAACATTTAGAGTTAAGAAATGAAATGCACTGTTCATGGAGACGGTAAGCCGTACGTACGCATGAACGCTACTTCCATTTCTATTTCTTATTTAATGGAATTAAAACATAATGATACATAATAGTATTTTAATTCCAGTATGCTATAATATATAATATCATTAAATATATCCTTTATACGTACCACATATGGTATTAACGAATCAAATCACTTTGAGGGGGCGGTAGTCCGCACTTCCTTAAATGAAGATACCGCGTTTACCCATAATGGAAACCATAAAGGTATGCCATAAATTAAAAATAAATAAGATTAAGTAAAACATAAACATATTAGATATCATATATAAATATAGTGTCATCTTAATGGCCACCTTTGAGGGTGTTAGAAGAAAGTTGAACAATCATCGTTTTGGGAGGCAGAAATTCGCCATCCACGGAAACAGTATGTTCTTTAACCATTAGATGTAGGTGTGTGTAAGTGTAGCTCGAATACATCTTATAACAAAATAATAGTATATTTAAGATACTGTATTTGTTACAAAATTAAAGAATAAATAGATTTTAGGGGGTTTGAGAAGCAAAATAAACAAAAGGACTCAAGTGAAGACATTACCTTAAAATCGGGTACCTTCCTTTGGTTTGAGCTCAAAGGATTACTTGGGAAGACTTCTACCCAAAGTGAGGCTTTAAGGAGTAATGGGGGGATTTTGAGAGACAAAATGGTCAGGGGTTGGCCAAGCCAAAGGCTTTGGAAGTGTGGGTAAGGTGGTAGAGGTGGGGGCCTTTTATAAGAGGAGAGGAGGGGCACTCTTGTAAAGTTACAAAATGTTACTTTATTTTCAAGAGTTTCGGATTTTAAAGGTCCCACATTGATGTATTTAGAGGATAAGGTGATAAGGGTTCTAAATCCACTCATTAAATAGGTTTTTGACATGTGTAGGTCTTAGATATTACATTATCTTTCCATTTTATTTAAATCGTTAAATAATGAGGTCATCGCTGCATCATCATGATGTTATAAATAATTTAATTTATTTAATGTCTAAAAATTATAAAAAAATACTATAATTTAGGAAATATTTTTATCTTTCAAATTAATATTTATAGTCAAAAATATGATTTGTATAACTCCATGTAAAAATTGTTTTAGTAAAACATTTCATGTTTGTCTCATTTTTTACTTTAACTTTAAATAAAAAGATATTAATGTCATTTTCCAACCAAAGTGGCTTCATGGGGTCCCCAAGTTGACCCATGGGTTGTCTTGGTCGGACATGACACATCCAATGAGGTTAGGACATGTGTCAAGTTAATTTCATATTATTAAAACATTATTTTTACCTTAAACTACACTAATTACCTCTAATCGCGATTAAAAACTTAATAAGTTACTATTCACCAAAAAATTATTTTTATCCCATTGAACCACATTTTACTTCTTAATTACAACCATGTATGTATGATTTTTGAAATTAAAAACACAAAGATGACAAAATTTTATTTAAACGGAAAAAATCAGTTTTTATAAGTACCACTTAGTGGTTTCACTATTCATCAAAAATTGAAGTTTTTCAGAAAAATCCCAAAAATTCACCCTAAGCTATATTTGATATTCTGAATTCAAAAATGAAGTCTATTTTACAAAATTCAAAAAATATAAGTCACATTAATTAATTTAATAATTAATTCCCGCTGTCAGAGCAAATAGCATGTTTTTATGAAACAATAAGTATCAAAAGATTGACACTAGTTTAAGTCTGTTTTCAAAGTGAAATTAATTACAACGACCACTATTGGATTTAATGGTAAAAATATATTCTAATTTCACTTTAAAACCAATTCAAAATATAATCTAATCATATAAATAAATTAGATTAAAAAGAGATTTTGAATTCAAATACAACATTTTACACTATTTCATAAAAAAAAACTTTATCAGAAAGATACCAAAAATTTACACAAAGTAAATTTTGATGTACCAATTATTAAGAAGAGTTTTATTTGGTCCAAAAGGATGTATAAGAGTTAACAAAACTATATTTAATGACGGTTCTCCATCAAAAGGCGATAAGTGAACCTTTAGTGAAAACTAGGGCATATACGCCTAAAATTGAGTTATTTCCGTATTTTATGCCTTTATCTTTTATTGGATAAATTTAAAAACATTTGAAAACATATATAATCATATTTTAGTTATTTATATCCATTCCCGCCAATACAATGACTACATGTTAACTACCATAATATTATTTTATTATTAGAGTGCAACGTAAGATCCCCAAGAAACTCGTTGTTGCAGGTTGGGTACGCCATCGAGCATAGCATCCCCTTTAAAGTCATATTAATATTTTATTCAAAAATATGGATAAATATGAAGATGTCATATTCTTTATTTACCTGGGGTGTTACATCCTTCCCCCCTTTTGGGAATTGCGTCCTCACAATTTTTTTAAAATTGAGCTTGGAAACATCCTTGAAAGTCCCACATCGGAACAAGAGTCGGTAAAACAATTACTTTAAAATAACGAAAGATAAGTAAAAAGGTCACCCGAGTTAACCCATAATAGGATTCCAAGTATGAAAATATGGACATGGAGGAAAAAACAAAGGGTCATGTTCTGATGGAGAGTGATAGAAAACATGTTTAGGAGAAAGTTAACCACAAGAAAATCACAAACTTGTGATGGGTTAAACGATATTCGATTCCCCAGTAGGAAAAGTTAATAGACAACATTTTTGTTTTAAGTTTATTTTTATTGAGGAATTTATTTTTGAGATTAACTAAATCATAATGAAACATACTTATTTGTCACGTATACTTTCAACTTTTACAAGATTACTTAATCAAACTCATATTTTCTCCAAAAGACGAGTATTTAGGAAGACTTGTTCGCATTAAGAGTACTATAAACAACTTCTAGAGGAGCACCTAACCCACAAAAAAATAACTATAAATTTCCCATGTCTTCAAACCTTAACCAAAACTAAAACCAAAAAGGTTACTACAAGATCAGATAATCCAGAAAAGGATAACCCTTTATAAAAAGAAAATCTATTCTTAACCTCAAAAATTTGTCCAACAAAACCCAAAGTTCAACGAGGACCATTAGATAATAAATTTGTCCATAAAATTATTCAATGTAAACCAAACTAAGATTTAAACCCAAATATTTGAAGGATTTAGTCACATAGTCTTCCAAGTTAAATCGTAACATTTATATCCGAATAACATCAGTTGCTCTTAATGTCTCGTATTGAAAAGTAATTAACCTAATCACATATCCTCCATGATAGGTTAATAAATATCCATAGATAACCCAAAATAAACTTACTATTAATTCATAAAATCATCTAACTAAAAAGAATCAGTCAAACTAACTAGGGACTTCACGTAGTCCAGTGGTAGGCGATAAATAACAGTCGCACTTTGGTTGTGGGTTCGATTCCTGCAGCTTTGTCCGACGCGACGGGTTGTCACACGGTCTACGTGTTGTCCTTTTTATAAAACTCCAAAAATAACCCTAACATGTTTTAACCTCAATTGTTTCTTTATACCTTTAATTTTCATCCGAATTCGTTACGATCTCATCATCTTAATTCTTGAAGTCTTATTTCACCACCATAAAATAAAATAAAACGATTCCCAAAATAAATAACATCATACCTTGATCATGGCGTCCACTCGGTTTCATCTTCATCTTGCTCACGTAGGTAGAAGTCCCATGCATTACAACAATGATTTAGAGATCCTTCAAAATCATTTGCTTCCTCCATCCAAATACACCTCGTACAACTGGGTCATATGGGTGTTCAAAAAAAAAAGTTTTGGAAAATAATCATGTATGACATATAATTCCAAAACATCTGATAAAACATGATTTATATAAAATAGTCGGACCGAAATTGAGTTGAAACTTTCTATTATTGGTCCTTTTAAAATACCATAAGTATGTGATGTGAGACTATATTTTAAAAGAAAATATAAATAGGTTGCGTAAGGGTCTCCTTCCTCAGCACCTTTTCTAAAATCATAATATGCTTCAAATTCTTGTGATAAGGTAAAATATTTGAAAATACCTTGATAATATTTACCTTTCTTGAAAATATGAGAATATTGTGAAAATAGTATTTTTCTAAAAACAACCCATGATCCACGATGATAACGAGGTATAGTGGAGGTGTTTGATATCTCAAACAACTGCTTGCAAGTGAGTTGTATGCTAGAAAAAGTTTCACAATCATCCGAATATGACTTTGCAATAATTATTGCAAGCATGTCATCAGGAAGAGATAGGAATGTCGTTTGAGATCCTTCTCCTTCCATTCGTAACAAACTTTACTTGACCTGAAAAAAAGTTATAAAACAAGGATTTAACTAAAATAATAGATATACGGACTAATCATGTGTCTCACAAGAACTCCTAATCCCTAAAGTTGTCTAAACCGACCTTTGATACCAACTATAAGGCCCCAGCCTTAAACCTTACTTAATCTTGAGTTATTACAAGATTACACATTGAGGATCTTTTCTGGTTTAGAGTTTTAGAGAATTAGATCATAAAACTTGCATTACATTCCAAATTTAAACAAAGTGGTTACATAAAAGACAGTATTCATTTTTCCCATCAATGGAAACATATTTAAAATAAAACATGGATTATTTCTTGACACTTCCTTGACACTATCATCACATCAAGTAACCTTCCCTTGACCTGTGAAAAACATTTCAAAAACTTGGGATGATCATGAAAAGCTCAGTAAGGGATATAAAAATATGAAAAGGAAACATGGGTACATATATACAGAAGAATGAGATCATACTTTACCCATAAAACATAAGCACTTTTAACACACCTCATCAAATCATGAATAAATCATAGAAATCATAAGACATAAAGGTAACTTGAGGCATTCATAACATTCTTACATAGGGAGTAACCCCCTTGGTTACGTTTGGAATACCCATCACAGTATATTCCCTAAATCACTTCGGAGAAAACTTAACGTTTCACTCCTTTGCATTACCCAATGCATTGGAGAGCTATATCGGGCTCACCCGCCCTTAGTTTATCACAGAACTACCCGTCTTCATAATAATTCCCAAGAACCATAACATAATCGTATCACATAAAACATGCATAAAGGAAACATAAAATTTCCACATTTCAATCACAAGATATCAATACAACACATTGATATAATAAAAACATTATGAAAACCATTTTCAATACCAAAATAAAAGAAAAGTAAAACATGGTATTTATTTTTCTTAAAAAAAAGGTATGGCTTGTAGAGGAAGCCGAAACTCTAATAATGGTCATGGCGGCAGAGAAGTCGTTGTCGCTGCATACGTACGACAAAACATTCCCTTTTGTCGTTTAGTAAAATGCTTCGTATAAAAAATATTTCTTTTGGATAAACTTAAAAGTCAAAGGGGTTTATACACCGTATAAAAGAAGGTTCAGTATAAAACAAAATATGCCTCAATGAAAGGAGATTGAGACGAAGTCCCATACAAAGATGGTATCCTTGGTTTAAGGATAAATCAATTACATAATTATGTGTGACAAACGAATACAACAAATATAAGTGGATATTAAGTGTAAAATAATCAAAGGTCATTCACACATATTCTAAGGATGACATATTCAATAACTACATGTTGAACCCAAAGAAATCGAAATTGGGTTAAGAAGTTCCGTTGACAGCCTAACGGCGTCACATCAAAATGAGTTGATGAGAGATAAAAAAAAGGTATCTCATCACTTGGACATAAAATTTACATCAATAAGGATATATGAGAACATATCCCAATATAACAATATGTAAATTAAAATACCCAACAAAAGAAGTCTTTTAAAAAGAGGAGGGTGAAAGGTTCCCTTACCGACATGAGTATCTTTCGAAACATACACCTCGTGAAAGAAGGACAATACAACATTGATGTAAATACTCATAAAAGAAATTATATTACACAATCAGTAAAATAATGGGCAGTACATACACCACTCAAAGGAAAATGTGGCAAATTTAGCATAAATCTCACGGGAATAAAAGTGAGATGAAGAATCCCTTACGAAAACTCGGCAGCCTAACGACGCCACTTAAAACTTCCAAAAATGGATTGATGAGATCAAATAGGTTATCTCATCACATTAAAATAAAATTTAAAGAAAGAGAATATAAAAGAACATCCCCCATCATAGCAAAGAGGATCCTTAAAGAAGTGACATAAAGGAGAGTACTTAAAGAGAAAGAGAGAGGTTAGATCTCTTACGAAAATTCGGCAGCCTAACGGCGCCACTCAAAACTTCCAAAATGGATTGATGAGAGAGAATAGGGTCTCTAATCACATGAACATAAAAATTACTGTAAGATTAATATAAAATAACAGCCCAATAACAAGAAATATGAGCTTTAAAAGGAATGAAATAAAAGAGTGTACTTAAAAAGAAAGAGAGGAGTAGGATCCCTTACGAAAATTCAGCAGCCTAACGATGCCACTCAAAACTTCCAAAATCAATTGATGAGAGAGAATAGGGTCTGTCATCACATGAACATAAAAATTACAGTAAGATTAATATAAAAGAACATCAAAATAACACGAAAGATGAGCATTAAAAGGAATGACATAAAAGAGTGTACTTAAAAAGAAAGAGAGGAGTAGGTACCCTTACCTCGGGTCCGACTTGACTCGATCGTTCTTTAACGTCCTGAATAATAAACTTGAGTTAATTTATAATTCCTTAAGAACATTTTTCAAGTTCATTATTCCTTTTATATCACTTATTATCATGCCATAAACATTATTTAATCATTTAAGTTAATAATGTTTGTTTTGTCGATATTTGGTTCTTAAGTCTAAAGTGGACTTCTTACAATTACATGTTGTTCGTGTGGTCAAAGGTTCATTATATCCAGAGTTTTATTAATGATGTATATATCATATATATCATATATATCTAGTATATTCATGCATTTATAATATTACATAACATTTAGAGTTAAGAAATGAAATGCACCGTTCATGGAGACGGTAAGCCGTACGTACGCATGAACGCTACTTCCATTTCTATTTATTATTTAATGGAATTAAAACATAATGATAAATAATAGTATTTTAATTCCAGTATGTTATCATATATAATATAATTAAATATATCCTTTATACGTACCA
Source organism: Viscum album (assembly GCA_963277665.1). Classification (NCBI taxonomy): domain Eukaryota; kingdom Viridiplantae; phylum Streptophyta; class Magnoliopsida; order Santalales; family Viscaceae; genus Viscum; species Viscum album. The sequence goes on from OY728131.1 coordinate 141,130,506, forward strand.
CATATGGTATTAACGAATCAAATCACTTTGAGGGGGCGGTAGTCCGCACTTCCTTAAATGAAGATATCGTGTTTACCCATAATGGAAACCATAAAGGTATGCCATAAATGAAAAATAAAGAATATTAAGTAAAAAATAAACATATTAGATATCATATATAAATATAGTGTCATTTTAATGGCCACCTTTGAAGGTGTTAGAAGAAATTTGAACAATCATCGTTTTGGGAGGCAGAAATTCGCCATCCACGGAAACAGTATGTTCTTTAACCATTAGATGTAGGTGTGTGTAAGTGTATCTCGAGTAAATCTTATAAAAACATCCTAGTATATTTAATATACTGTATTTGTTACAAAATGAAAGGATAAAAAGAGTTTAGGGGGTTGGAGAAGCAAAATAAAACAAAAGGACTCAAGTGAAGACATTACCTTAAAATCGGGTACCTTCCTTTGGTTTGAGCTCAAAGGCTTCCTTGGGAAGACTTCTGCCCAAAGTGAGGCTTTAAGGAGTAAGGGAGGGATGTGGAGAGACAAAATGGGCAGGGTTTGTCCGAGCCAAAGGCTTTGGAAGTGTGGGTAAGGTGGTAGAGGTGGAGGCCTTTTATAAGAGGAGAGGAGGGGCACTCTTGTAAAGTTACAAAATGTTACTTTATTTTCAGAAGAGTTTCGAATTTTAAAGGTCCCACATTTATCAATTTAGAGGATAAGGTGATAAGGGTTCTAAATCCACTCATCCAATAGGTTTTGGACAAGTGTAGGTCTTAGATATTACATTATCTTTCCATTTTATTTAAATCGTTAAATAATGAGGTCATCGCTGCATCATCATGATGTCATAAATAATTTAATTTATTTAATGTATAAAAATTATAAAAAAATACTATAATGTAGGAAATCCTTTTATCTTTCCAATGAATATTTATAGTCAAAAATATTATTTGTATAACCCCATGTAAAAATTGTTTTAGTAAAACATTTCATGTTTGTCTCATTTTTTACTTTAACTTTAAATAAAAAGATATTAATGTCATTTTCCAACCAAAGTGGCTTCATGGGGTCCCCAAGTTGACCCATGGGTTTTCTTGGTCTTCCATGACACATAAAATGAGGTTAGGAAATGTGTCAAGTTCATTTCATATTATTAAAACATTATTTTTACCTTAAACTACACTAATTACCTCTAATCGCGATTAAAAACTTAATAAGTTACTATTCACCAAAAAATTATTTTTATCCCATTGAACCACATTTTAATTCTTAATTACAACCATGTATGTCAGATTTTTGAAATTAAAAACACAAATATGGTAAAATTTCATTTAAATGGAAAAAATCAGTTTTTATAAGTACCACTTAGTGGTTTCACTATTCATCAAAAATTGAAGTTTTTCAGAAAAATCCCAAAAATTCACCCTAAGCTATATTTGATATTCCAAATTCAAAAATGAAGTCTATTTTACAAAATTCAAAACATATAAGTCACATTAATTAATTTAATAATTAATTCCTACTGTCAGAGCAAATAGCGTGTTTTTATGAAACAATAAGTATCAAAAGATTGACACTAGTTTAAGTCTGTTTTCAAAGTGAAATTAATTCCAACAACCACTATTGGATTTAATGGTAAAAATATATTCTAATTTAACTTTAAACCAAATTCAAAAGATAATCTAATAATATAAATAAATTAGATTAAAAATAGGTTTTGAATTAAAATACAACATTTTACACTATTTCATAAAAAAAAACTTTATCAGAAAGATACCAAAAATTTACACAAAGTAAATTTTGATGTCCCAATTCTTAAGAAGAGTTTTATTTGGTCCAAAAGGATGTATAAGAGTTAACAAAACTATATTTAATGACGGTTCTCCATCAAAAGGCGATAAGTGAACCTTTAGTGAAAACTAGGGCATATACGCCTAAAATTGAGTTATTTCCGTATTTTATACCTCTATATTTTATTGGATAAATGTAAAAACATTTAAAAACATATATAATCATATTTTAGTTATTTATATACATTCCCGCCAATACAACGACTACATGTTAACTACCATAATATTATTTTATTATTAGAGTGCAACGTAAGATCCCCAAGAAACTCGTTGTTGCAGGTTGGGTACGTCATCGAGCATAGCGTCCCCTTTAAAGTCATACTAATATTTTATTCACAAATATGGATAAATATGAAAATGTCATATTCTTTATTTACCTGGGGTGTTACAATAATGGTGTTCTACTTGGACCTTGTTTAATTATGAAGTATGATTATAACCATGATCTATTTATGGAGTTGAATCGCCTTCAGAGGAATGTTAAGTTTCTCCATTTATTGGGATGTTTAATTTAATTAAATAAAATTTAAATGGTATGAACATGTCACTTTCCTTTTTGGAACTCACAAAAAATAATATTAAATGTATGTTAGACATGATGCTCATCACCATTTAGTTGCAATTATTGGACATGATGTTCCTCTTTATTATGTGAATTTATTGGAAATGACATTACTTATTGTTATTATTAAAACTTACTGAACACAAAATTACTTATCATTAATAATAGAAGCAGCTGGGTTTGCATACTTTATCATTTCTTATTGAAATTATTGGAATGGCGCCCCATATTAGTAATTATTAAATTATTGGTCATGGCACCCAATATCATTACTTATAAAATTATCAGGCATGATTCCCCTTATCATTACTTCTAATTGAATGTGTTAGACAAGGAGATCATTTTAATTATTTTTATTATTATCATTATTTTTAGTTAAATAGTTGTTCATGGTTCCCCATATCAATTACTAGGAGTTATTGGACATGATGCCCACTCTCCCTTGGTTTAGATGTTTTTGATTGATTCCCCTAATTTAGATATGAAACCCTTTATGTTTATCATTATACACAAAAACCTTGGTTATCTACCATGGTTCCCAAGTCTATTTATATAAATGTATAGGTTCAAAGACATTCTCGATTAGGCTGAACCAAGTGGTATCAGATAGGTATCTCATGAGGAACTTGGCCCAAAGTGATCTATTTATTTTACTACTTCTATTATTATACCATCACACTATACCATTTTATACTCATGGATTGGATATATATTAGATGCCATTGATGGTGGACTATTGATTTTTTCTCACACCCTATTTGGGCCACCTTTTTTTACCTAGATAGATCTCTTGGTTGCAGGATGGAACCTTGGATTGTACTTATCGATGTTTCTTTACCATGGACTAGGACTTGACATGTAAAGGTGGGGGTCAAGCATGTACTTAGTCTTCCTAAAAAAGTTGGTTATTTTGTTTATTTATTCTTTTTTTACTCTATCCCTATTTCATTTATTACTTTTTTTATATTGACTGATTTTATTATGAATGAGCATGTTCATGCATGGTTAGTTATTTATTTGGCACTAGATGGGTTATCTACTTATTATTATTTATTAGTTATGTCTATCTTTAGATTCCAGTGATCTATGATTCCTTTATGTTTATTACTAATCTAGAGGGTATATTCTTCCCACTATACCACCCTTAGAGCCTCACTTCTAGTCAATATCCTCTAGCATACAGGGAGGTGCACTTGAGGCCATGTCGCTAACTAGTTCAGTTATTGTTTATCGAGTGAAACAGGTTGGGACAAGAAAAAGTGATATCAGAGACTTTATTTTTCTCTATCTTAATTTTTTGTGATGGTATATAGGATACTAGAAATGTGTTGGAACTTGGTAAATAGGCCATGTTTGGGAGTGTCCAACCCATGCACGTGGGAAATATAAAGTTGTCTAGGATGTGGTTGTTGTTCATATTATTCATTATTACAGTTGAATATTATATCACCTTGAGTGATTGATGTACTTTCCCACTAATTACTGATTTAGGATATTTACCTCTTGACGCAACATGGAAATATACAATTTACCTATTGTCTTGGTATGATAAGAGATGAGGTGTGTTCATGAATCATTTTCAAGCCCATAGGATTCACATGTCATTAACATGCTTATCTGTATACCATGCTTGTGTGATTATGTTCCATACTTATCTGTACAGCATGATTGTGTGATTATTCATCATGATAATTTTTATTCCATGATTCTATGATTATTTCCATGTCTACCTATATTTCTTACTGATTTGATAGCATTCTTGATATAGTTATGATATATGGTTGGTTAAATAAAGCATATTCATCAACCTAAATGGTGTTTTACCATATATATTGATGGTGAAATTCTATTTAATCAGCCTATGATGCAAAATGAAATGGAATTAAATGAGCCAATGGATTGACCTGAATAGAATCCTGAAAATTTAAATGAATTGTATTTTTTTAAATTTAATTCATTTATTATGGATATAAATTAAACAATGTTTCAATTGAAACTTATAATGGATTTTACCTTCATAACTTGGGAATGATGACCCATATAACAGAGTCCTTATATTCTTGACTCGAACCTTTTAGGTGAGTTCTAGTATTGTATTCCTATTAGATAAACCCACTAAGGGTGTAATAAATCTTTAATAAATCAACTATTATTGGGTTGAACTTAAATAGTATTCCAATTGTAATTTATAGATCATTGACTCTATAAATTGGGAATTACTTCCCAAATTACTGAACTGAGGTTTGAATTATGGGACCCTCATAGGTCTCCTTTAATTCTCTTCATGCTTGGTACTTAACCCCAGGGGGGGTATAATCATGATAAATTGGGACGGTTATTTAAAATGTTAGTATCCACTTATATGACATTACATAGAAATGTATAGTGGAATATTACTAAACCTATCCCCCCTTAAATGATAAAATAACTTTTGTATACTCTTTGAGTTTTACTAATATGAGGCTCTAGTTATTTAAAATTCCAATTTCAACCTAAAGGGTGTTTTTTTCTATATATTGGAATTAAAATTTTATTCAACTGAGACCTATTATGAGAACTTATGGATAAAAAAATAAATAGTTTAAAATTAAATTATGAGGTAATTTTTATAATGATTCATGGTGTTAACTAAATAAAGTGCTAAGTACAGTTTGAGAACATTTCCCTTATTATTGGTACTTTTCTTTTCTTATATTTGATCCATTAAATGTTTAGAATAATTGTAAGGTTATGAAATGTATTAAATGAAACCTTTAATGGTCTTGATAATAAATAATACCTATATGAGGGGTTATCCCATTGTGGTAATGCCCTTGGAAATTGTAAACTGATAGAATTTTGAGCCAAGTTCCTAGGAAATTCAAGTGTCATTATTTGATCTTTTGAATCAGATATAAATCTTAAATAATTAAATAACACCTTGGATTGGTGGGTTATTGTCTAATAAGTTGAACCTTGAGGGGGTATTACCATATGAAAATACCCAGTGAGCATCATATTTTCTCCTTATTATGTTGATGTAGTGACCCTATAAATAGAACTCTCCTATGAGGATTCTCGGATAGGATTAGGGCTTGATAGGATAATTCTTGGAAAGTGATATCATTATTCTTATGCTAATATATTTTGACCCTTATAGGTCAATTATATCCTTGATAGACTATATTTTCACATATTTATAGAGATTTTACAGGAACATTATATTCTGTGTAATAGATACCCTTAAGTGGGTTGTGGTTCTTATGTAAGAGACCTTAGGGTTAGGTGGATTAACCTAGCAACCCTGTTTTGCATGTGATTGATAGGGCTAGTTGGGGGAACTGTATTCCATTAGTTTTGAATCATACTTTAGTGAGTCAATGAAATTTATTTGTTTTAGGGAAACCCATGATAGGGGTTGTCCCGGGTTTACAAAATGTCTTTAGAGATGGTGAGCTTGGTTGTACGCTCTTTTCAAGACTAGTTCATATAATGTGCCTGATATTTGTTATGTAGGCATAATGATGCCCTTGGTTTTCTAAAAATCACATGGAGTTATGGGTATTTATAATGGATTGGATGGGTATGACTATTTGGGAGCTTGGCCCATTTGACCAATGGTTGTGCGGTTGACATTGAATTTATGAAATGACACCGTGAGGTGGGAGATCATTTGATAAATCATGGAAAAGGTATGTTCTTGATTTTGAATAGGATTTCCAAGGGAGATCCTGGAATATTATAAATTTACATTCCATGTAGCATGATTATCCTAACCTTGTCGATGGATGACTTGCTAGAGCCTGAGTTGGGTTTTGAATAGGGTGTGTATGGAAAGCTTAGTTCGCACCAGTTGTGTGTGGTATTGTTTAAATTATTAACAGGTGAGTGGATGGGTGTGGGATTAGGATTAAATGGTTTTAAATGTGTCTTTCATGATTAGAGACCTAGAGTTTTGGGTAAATTAAATAAATTTCCCTGTAAGGAGGGATAATTTGGATTTAAACTAGGTTACATGAGACAGTTGACCCGTGGTTAGACCTGGAAACACATTGTTGGGATAAGTGGTGTAAATAGTTGGGTAAATTAAAGTGTAATATGGTATGATGTGATCATGTTTTGGGGAGAGCGATTCATTTCATTTTTATATAATCTTAGTGTACTCCTACTTTATAGACGATCATGCCCAATATCTAGAAATCGTCCTGAGTATGTTGGGAGAGCGTCGACTATACACTGATCTATCCAATTATCTTTTATTTTTATATGTAGAGACTCATTGGTAGTCACAATCAAGGATTAGTTTAAAGATAAGTTTTATGGTGGGGAGTAAACCATTTTCCATTTAAGGGTGGTGACCCTCATTATAAATTTTGAAACTCGATGAATTCCATGAGAACCGTTCTCGGGAAGCAGGAACGAGTGATGAGAGATGTTTTCATTAGAATTCAAAATTGAGAAGGTTATTAGCTATGCCAGTCATTATATCTTGGGATGTACAGTTCATAGGATATGGTAATTAGAAAATTGTTTCATTGTTATGATGACATGGATTCTCTTAAGGTAGGGAGCAGGATGTCAGTCGTCGGTGGGTGAACCTAAAGCGAAAAGGGTTGTGGGACTTTGAGATTGGTCATTGGACGGTCATTTGGATTTTAAACTGTTAGATAAACAAAATTATTTATGTTTATATTTTCCCATTAAATGACTTGGATGGACTCACAGATACCATCCAACTCATTAACTCGACTTCCATGTGAGATACCACCTTTGGGATCTGCCATCGATTTTGATGTGTGGACATCTCGACTATGTACTGATGTTTCACTTGTAAACTATAATGTATGGAATGCCTTGGATGAGCTCCTTGGACTCCAATAGTTTGATTTTGAGGTTAACCTATACTTGAAGTTGATCTTGGTTGATGGTTAGATTGTGATGATCCAAATGTGTTAGATCAAGAATGTACTGGGGTTCGTGTTGTGACATGGTAACAAAAATGACTAAGAAATGGTTTATCCAAGAGACATCACCAGATTTTGGTTACGAGCTTCAGTGAGTGTGATCAAAGTGATATTAGAGTGACTTGGATAAAACGTGGGGGGATTTGGTTTTTTGATGTGTCGACTATTAATTCTGATCATTTTTTTAAAATAGTTGACCAGAGGCGGTTTGAATTGATTTTTCTTGAGAAGTTGGGTATGGTCTATGAGGAATCGTATCAAGAATTCTATTAGTATGAGATTTTTGCAATGTAAAGGTAGGACAAGGATTTTCAAGGAAAAGAGAGTGTGGATAGGTTAAATATGGTCAATTGGGATTTGAAAATTTTGATCATATTGGGAACATACCATGAGAGTTTCTAGGACATTGAGGGTGTGTTTCAATAGGAAATTTCAATGGTGGGAGTGCCATGACTCAAAATTGGATAAATAAATCTAGGACCAATGGTAGGGAGAACCATAGTCCATTTGATGAAAGTGAAAATGATGTGATCATGTATAAGGTATAAATAGACTCGGTTAAGAATCGTATTGATGTTTCAACTTTTATTTCGATCATTAGATTGATTTTTAGTAGTGTATTCACTTTATGTTTAAAGTGACACTTCTAGGTACATTGGGAGTTAAAAAAAATGAAACATGGATGTTTAAGAAGAAATTATCAAACCAAGTTGGTTAGGTGATGTTTTTGTTATACCCCATGGATTCTTGAGGACGAGAAGTTCTAAGGAGGGGAGGGTGTAAGATCTTGTGTTTTGGACCTATTGAAATTTTCAAAGGAGTTTGAGTTTTTCATTTGGAGGATGGACCCGATCCCAAAAAATTACCATTTACCCTCTAACATTAAAATGGATTTTATCCCTTTTCTTCCCTAATTTTACCTAGGAGGTCTCCTACGCACAACCCACTCCTCCTCCTCTCCCTTAGAGTGTATATCCTTCATTATTGGTCTAAATCAATCAATTTTGGATTCATTGGAAGCCTTGAGGTAAGTCTACAACTCCTCTTTCCTCTTTTCTTAGTTTCTCTTATTATTTTTGGCATGATCGTTGTGTAAGATAATATTCCCTATTTATAGAGTGCTTGTCAATTATTCTGATTTCTCTCATTCTATATCAAATAAAATCTTAGTATTGGATGAGTTAATCTTCCTTGGTATAAGGTATGTGGTCCATATTCCCTTCCCTTAAAGTTTTATCATTTATAAAATCTTCTGTGGTGCTGCGCACCAAATTCTCCATACGTTTCCTCCTAAATTTCAAATTAACTTAAATAAATTGTTAGAACCTTTAATTTTTTTTCATTGAGATATAATTCCATTATTGGATGTATTCTACCTCAATTAAAACCACCCCTTTGGGTGTATTGATATAAATTCCCATGAATTCTATGCTATGCATATACAATTAACCACCCTTAAGATGTGTTGAGTTCTCACTAGATTAGTGGAATTTGTAATTGAATTAAGGGAACTTCAAAATTGTTAAATACCATAAATTCACCCCTTAGGTCCAATTTAAATAGAATTAGTTAGTAATCTTAATTGAATTGTTTTTGGTACTATTTAGTTAAATGAATCGTTAATAATTACATATAGGTACAAAGTCCTACTTGGCCCTTGTTTAATTATGAAGCATGATTATGACCATGCTCTATTTATGGATTTGAACCACCTTTAGAGGTGTGTTAAGTTTCCCATTTTATTGGTATGTTTAATTTAATTAAATGAATTTTTGATGGTATGACTATACCTATTTCCTTTTTTGGAACTCACAAATAATAAGATTAAATATATACTGGAAGGGTAGATAGGGATGGATAATTCTCATAGCCTATGCTTAGTTAATGAAGGAAACATGTATATCTATTTATTTACTTGAGTGTTACTTTTATTTTGATATTAAATTCCAAGGATTGGCTCATAAGGAACTTTAAATTTCATGAATTATAAATGGTTAAGTGGTGTTGGACATGATGCTCATCACCATTTAGTTATAATTATTGAACATGTCATTCCTATTTATTATGTGATTTTTTGGACACCACATTCCTTATTATTATGTTTTCGATGCTTTCGTCGGGCCGCACATCTGTTGGTCAAAGACATGCAACTGTTTCCCCGCATTCCCACTTTCCAAAGGTAGGCGACATCCTTCACTTATTCAGGGATGTTTGCTCCTTGATCGAAATAGGATGATGGGTTGTTGGTTTCTCCTTCCATGGATTCCTCCTTGAAACTCGTTACCTAGTCCAGGTACCCCTCATAGTTTTGAGTCGTGGTTTGTGAATCTCATTCTTGGTGCCATATATTTGTAGATGCTGGTTAATAACACTACTTATGTCAGGACATTCTATGGGGTCTTGACATGGTAGCAACCTTTGGTTGAAGTAGGTGACAACATCAGGAATGTCGGGGCATATATGGATGCATGGACATTGGGGAACCTGTATTATTCTTCATAAGAGGGCATCTCAAGGGCGCAGAACCCGAGGCATCCCACATCAGTCGTGAGGTATCTTATAACAGAGGCATGTATATGAGGTTTTCCTCATCTTCCCATGTTTAACACGAGGTATGATGTGAGTTTAACATATTATAGAGATGGTTACACCAAAGGTGTGTCTTCCAAGGTTTTCCTCAGGCATCTAATGTTTAACACGAGGTAGGCCACGAGTTTAACATCTTATAAAGACAAATCAAACTAATCAAAACACTAACAGGAGTGGATCAGATGGGTGCAACCCCAAGAGGGATCGCTGATACTGGGGATAACACATGGGTAGTTACCTGATTACTGCTAGGAGCAGTGAAGAGGTGGATAACATGATCTCATCGGGATGTGGTGGCCCGGGTAAGATTTTGGACAGATGATGGAGAGTTGAATAAAGTTAAGGGGGAATGAGATGGAATCATTATGAAGGTGATGGTAGTATTGGGATTGATCCTCAAAGAGACTTCCTACGTATCCCTGTGGTAGGGAATCAAAGTCCACATAGTTCAGGATGGGGGTATAGAATTGAAGTGTGGGTGGAGGACAACATTCCAATGTCATACTGGGGCTTACGTGTGGTTAGCAGCCCGGGTTGGTCTGACACTCGAGGGGAAAACCAGATATGTGGGTCCCAATAGGGTGGAACACCAAAGTTTACCAGTGTTTGGGGTTGAACCTCCGGGAGGCGTCCTATGTACCATGTCTAGGAGATAGGGATCAAACCCACATAGTTCATCTTAAAACGACTTAATATTGTGTGGGGATGACAACGGATTACCACTGGATGGGATACAACAACTTACCACTGATTGGGGTACAACATCTTACCGCTGGTTGGGGTACAATGGTTTATCGCTGATTGGGGTAAAAAAACTTACCAATGATTGGGGTTTAACATCAGGGAGGCTTCCCACGTACCTTGACTTGGCAAGGATCAAACTTACATAGTTCAGAAGTACACAATTTAGTGTCATGTTGGATGAAAAGGGGGCATACAGTTTAATGTCATGTGGGATGAGGGTGAACCAACATGAAGTGTTCAGGACCGATAGGTGTTGGGTTTGAACCTCAAGTAGGCTTCCTACGTACCATGATTTGGAAAGGATCAAATTCCATATAGTTCAGGATGGTGTATACAGTTTAACATCATGTGAAATGAAGGTGAACCAATGTGAAGGGGTCAGGTCAAGTAGGTGTAGGGATTGAACCTCATGAAGGCTTCCTATGTACCTTGCCTTAGCAAGGATCAAAGTCCACGTAGTTTAGAATGGTTTGGGGCCTACACTCTAGGGCGTACCAGGAAGGATGTCATAGTCAATGATTACTCTAAGACCACATGATTCATGCTCGGTGTGAGAAACAAGAGGCAGTAAAGACCTGATGATCACTTCACAAAAGGTGAGTCTATGGGAAGTGGAATGGGACTTACACGTGGTTAGTGGCCCAAAGAGGAAAAATGGTCTTACACATGGTTAGTAGGCCAGGGAGATGGATATTGGGAGTTACTCCAGGATGTAGGCCCGATGGAGACAAAGCACAGAGGGAGAGGGATGAGATAACTAAGGTCCCTGTGCCCATATCTCCTCATAGTCTTTGGTACCGAAGAAGAAAGGAGGATTAGGGGTACTACCTTCTGCAATAAAGGCTAGGGGCTTACACCAAGGTGGTTGCCCTTCCCAACAGACTGACACTGATCCAACAAAGAGGATCTCATTCTATGTGAGGAAGATCTTACTCCCATGGAGACAATCGGACATGGAGAATGTCCATGGTGGGGAACTCCGCGTATAGTGCATGGGGAGAGGTCATAGTTTAATGTCATGTTCTAAGGATGATGGTTCTTGGAAATTTAATGTCCTACAACTTGGACAAGGTGGGTTCACTCCACAACCCTAGGACATACATAACTGATACCCACCCACCATTGGGTAAGGGAAGGAATCTGCAATTCTGGAAAAAGAAGGGGGTTGGGACCAATAGGTGTTGGGCTTGAACCTTAGGGAGGATTCTTATGTACCTCACCTTGGAAAGGATCAAATTCCACGCAGTTTGGTAAAGTTTAGTTAACTGACGTGAAGGGGGTTGGGACCAGTAGGTGTTGGTCTTGAACTTCATGGAGTCTTCCTATGTACCTTGACTTGGAAAGGATCAAAGTCCATGTAGTTTAGGATTTTTTGGTGAAATGACATGAAGGGGGTCAGAACCAATAGGTGTTGGGATTGAACCTCATGGAGGATTCCTACGTACCTTACCTTGGTAGGGATCAAAGTCCACATAGTCCGGGATGGTTTGGGGCTTACACTCTAGGGTTCCCCAAAGAGGACGTCATGGTCGATGCTTACTCTAAGCCCACATGAGTCATTATCAGTGTGAGAAACAAGAGGTATAAAATACATGACAATCACATTACAAAATGTGCATCCGTGGGAAGTAGAATGGGGATTACATGTGAATGCTACCCGGTGCTTCCAAGGAGTGGAAATGGATGGATGGGACTTATGCATGGAAGATGCACAGGTGCTTCTAAAGAGTGGTAATGGTGAATGGGGTTTACACATAGAATCTTCCCATAATGTCTTCCTCATGTATGGCCATGAGGGCATCCCAACTCACTGGTGGGTTGAGGAATATAATTGACGACAACACCTCTGTGTAAGTGCACAAGCGGGACAATGCCAAGGGCATTGGAATCAGTCCAAACAAAGGGAGATGAAAAGTGTGAATCACATGACTGACACTCAGAAAGCGGTGAGAATGGCGTAATGATGGAGGATAACTATTGACCATGTTCAAAACACAGTATCCATATCGCATTATCCTAAACTGGGGACAAACAAATGAGGGTCGACTATTGACCATGTTCGAAACACAGGACCCGACTCGAAGTGTCGTCCAAAGTCTTCTGGGGCGTTGGCCTAGGACAGTAGGTGAGCTGATGCAGCATGGGACTAGGCCGATAGGGGGTCCCTTCAAACATGAAAGAGGATGAAGATCCGAATGTAGAAAACATGAATCATGAGATGGAGTGATAGAATGCACTCTTGAAATTATTCCACTGTAATCATGGCATGGGGTATCTTATGATTTTCACATAAGCCATATCTTATTTGGAATAAGAGGCATCCTGTTATTGAATGATACGGAATGATAGAGTTTATAGTCATGTAGAGAGGACTGTTGGCATCTTATTCTTGGAGCATAAGGCATCTTTTATTTGGATAAAGAGGCATCCTATATTTTTCACATAGGGAGTACTATAGTTTATAGTCATATAGATAGGACTATTGGCATCTTATGATTGGAGAATAAGGCATCTCTTGTTTGGATCAAGAAGAATCCTATGTTTTTCATATAAGGAGTACTACAATTTATAGTCATGTAGATAGGACTATTGGCATCTTATTCTTGGAGCATAAGGCATCTCTTGTTTGGAGTAAGAAGAATCCTATGTTTGGCACATAAGGTGTACTATAGTTTCTATTCATATAGATAGGACTATTTGAATCTTATGTTTAGTGCATAAGACATATCTTGTTTGGAGTAAGAAGAATCCTATATTTTTCACATAAGGAGTATTTCAGTTTATAGTCATGTAGATAGGACTATTGGCATCTTATGCTTGGAGAATAAGGAATCTCTTGTTTGGAGTAAGAGACATCCTATATTTTTCATATAGGGTGTACTATAGTTTATAGTCATATAGATAGGACTATTAGAATCTTATGCTTAGAGAACAAGGCATCTCTTGTTTGGAGCAAGAGGCATCCTATGTTTGGCACATAGGGAGTACTATAGTTTATAGTCATGTAGAGAGGACTAGAAAATGGAGGTGTTGGTCTTGAACCTCTGGGAGGCTTCCTATGTACATTGCATTGACAAGGATCAAAGTCCACATAGTTAGGGAATTTGATTGGGGCTTACGATATAGGGTGTCCTACGAAGGATATCATGGTCAGCACTTACTCTAAGCCCATGTGAGTCATGCTCGGTGTGAGAAATAAGAGGTGGAAGCATACATGACAATCATGGTGAAAAGTTGCAGCCACAAAGGATGGTGAATGGGGCTTACACATGGAAGCTTCCCATGTTCCGCTAAGAAGTGACAATAGTAGATTGGGCTTACACATGGAAGCTGCCTGTGTGCTGCTAAGTACTAGAAATGGTGGATGGGGCTTACACATGGAAGCAACTTGTAATGTCTTCCTCATGTCTGGCCATGAGAGCATCCCAACTCACTAGTGGGTTGGGGAATGTAATTGAACCCTACACCTATGTGCTAGTGAACAAGAGGGATAACACCAATGGCATTGGAATCATTCCAAACAAATGGAGATGAAAAGTGTGAATCACATTCCCAACATTCAAAACACAATGAGGGTGGCATGACGATGGAGGATAACTGTTTATTGTGTTCAAAACACAACATCAATAGTATGTTATCCTGAAATGCAGACAAACAAATGAGGGTCGACTGTTGACCATGTTCGAAACACAGGACCTGACTTGAAGTTTCATCCAAAGTCTTCTGGGGTGTTGGCCCAGGACGACAGGTGAGCCGAGACGGCATGAGACTAGGATGTTAGGGGGTTCGTTTAGTCATGAAAGATGATGAATATTCGAATGAAGGACACACAAAGAATGATATGGAGGGATGGAATGTTTGGATGGATTCCAATACTCTTGAAATTACGCCACTGTAATCATGAAATGAGGCATCTTATGCTTGGCGCATAAGGCATCTCTTATTTGAAACAAGAGGCATACTATTATTGAATTATAGGGAATTCTACAGTTTAAAGTTATTTAGTAAGGAATATTGGAATCTTATTCTTGGATCATAATGAATCTCTTGTTTGGAGCAAGAGGTATCCTATATTTGTCACATAGGGTGTGCTATAGTTTATAGTCATGTAGAGAGGACTATTGGAATATTATGATTGGAGCATAAGGCATCTCTTGTTTAGAGAAAGAGGCATCCTATTATTTAATGATAGGGAATGCTACAGTTTATATTCATTTAGAGAGGACTGTTGGAATCTTATTCTTAGCGCATACGGCATATCCTGTTTATAGCAAGAGTCATCCTATATTTGTTGTATAGGGTGTACTACAGTTTATAGTCATGTAGGGAGGACTATTGGAATCTTATGCTAGGCATATAATGCAACTCTTGTTTAGATCAAGAGGCATCCTATATTTGTCATATAGGTTGTACTACAGTTTAAAGTCATTTAGATAGAACTATTGGCATCTTATGCTTGGTTCATAAGGTATCTCTTGTTTAGAGCAAGAGGCATCCTATATTTTTTTATATAGGGTGTAATATAGTTTATAGTCATGTATAGAGGACTATGAGGCATAAGGCGCCTATAAATGGTTGGTGTTGGGATTTACACAAGAGAAACCCTTTCTGGTGGATCCTGACATAGGATTCATGTGATGGGGTTTGTAGGAGTTGCTTGAGGAATGGTTCGACTCAAGGTACTCATGGAAGTGATGATGATAATCTCAACTCTGGACACGTGAAAGGGAACA
Organism: Viscum album; assembly: GCA_963277665.1. Lineage (NCBI taxonomy): Eukaryota > Viridiplantae > Streptophyta > Magnoliopsida > Santalales > Viscaceae > Viscum > Viscum album. The sequence continues at coordinate 141,145,914 of OY728131.1, forward strand.
AGATTAATATTCCAACTCAAGGTGTTTAATGGTGGGAAGAGGAGTATCTCAAATCACGGTATTCCTTAGTTAGAAGGTGGGTGCACATAAGGGTGCAATGGAAAATGGAGACATCATGGCTCGAAAAGTTCGCAATGTGACTCCATTTTTCATGGGGGTTAGTGATGGTAGAGAAGGGACCAACCCGTAGGGCCAGGACCGCAGCCCAACACTGATCCCGAGCAGGTGTACAGGGGCGTAGCTCCTATGGTATGGACTGGTGGAAAAAAAGGTAGGATCTTCGCGAAGGATAGGGCTTCACGAAGAAGATTCACTGAGTAAAGGTGGTCACAGAGAATGGGGTCTCGCGAATCAGCTTCACGAAGGAAAGATTCTCGCGGATCATGGAATCAAGGATCATAGGGGCTCATGGAACAAAGGGGATTTTGGAGAAAAGGGGATCACAGAGCAAAGGGGCTCATGGATAAAAGGGGCTCACGGAGCAAAGGGGTTCACAGAGCAAAGCGGCTCGTAGAGAAAAGTGGCTCGCAGAAAAAAGTGACTTGCAGAGAAAAGCAGCTCGTGGAGCCTCAAACAACCCAAAAGAGTTCCCTCCTTTATAAAGGATAGATCCCTTTGTGAAGGGAATTAATTCACAGTTCTTGGGAGCTCCATGAAATGGGAGATTAGCCGCCAAAGGGGTGGCATAACCGTGCTTATGAAGGGGGGTGATCCGGCTATTTATAGGCGATAGAGGTCGACAAAGGACACCACGGAGCACAAATCCACACCGCGAAGAGAAAATGACATCGTGAAGGACGTAGTGATCCACAACTGGAGTTATTTCCTTCAAGTTTCTCGTAATTGCAGATTCGACCATCATAAACCTTCGTGGCGCTTGTGGAGGTTCCGGTCAAGTTCCCTCAAGTTCTTCGTAATCACGGAGTCGAGCGTCATCAACCTTCACAGTGCTCGAGGAGGCTCTGGTCAAGTTCCCTCTACTCTGCGATCGCGGAGGGAGATTTGTGAATGGGATCTGTAAACCATTTTTCTATCCCAACTTCAAATGTTCAGAACTCCTAATCCGTAACTCTGTTCGGGCTCTACAACTAGTCAAATTGAATCTTGTGAAACGGGCTACGATCTTGGATCATGTATGGAAGCATTTGGAATATTTTGGGGATGATTTTTCTGGTTCCAAAACATTATTAAAACTTAATGGACATGATGTTTCTTATCATTAATATTAGAATCAAGTAGGCCGATTCCCTTTCTCACTGCTTATTGAAATTATTGGGCATGACACCCCATATCACTACTTATTGAATTGTTGGGCATGACGCCCCATATAATTACTTATCAAATTTTAAAGAATGAAAACCCTTATCATTAATTCTAATTGAATTAATTAAACATGGATATCCTTTTCAATATTGTTTTTATTTTTATTATTGTCAGTTAAATGGATGGGTATGGTACCCCTTATAAATTATTGGGAATTGTTGGACATGACACCCAATATACCTTGGTTTAGATGTTTTGGATTGATTCCACTCATTTAGATATGAAACCCTTAATGTTTTTCATTTTACATGGATACATTGGTCATCTGCCATGGGTTCCTAGTCTATTTATATAAATGTACATGTTTAGAAACATTCCAGTTTAGGCTAAATAAGGTGGTATTAGATGGGTATCTCATGAGGAACCCGATCCAATCTGATCTATTTATTTTACTTCTTCTATTATTATTCCTAAACACTATAACATTTTATACTCACAGAATGAATATGAAATAGATATCATTGGTGACGACCTACTGAGTTTTACTCACTCACTGTTCAAGCCACTGTTTGGTATCTAGACAGATCTATTGGTTGCAAGATGGAACCTTGTATTGTTCTTCTTACTATTGCTTTACTATGGACTTATAATTGACATAGAGATAGGGGACAATCATAGGCTACCTAATGGAGTTGGGTATTTTATTTATTTATTCATTTTTCATTCTAGTCCTATTAAATTTTTTACTTGCTATATGTTTACTTCTTATATCATGAATCAACATGTTTATACATTGTTGGTTATTTATTTGGAACTAGCCTATTTATCTACTTATTATTAATCATTATTTATGACTATATTCCACTTCCATAGATCACTTCATGATTATTCTATTTTTATTACTGATCTATAGGGTATAGTATTCTCACAGTAGTAACCTTAAACCCTCACTTAGTCAAAAACCTTTGGAATATAGGGAGGCATACTTGAGGCTGTGTCTCCAACCAGTCTGGTTAAGGTTTATCGAGTGAACCAGGTCGAGGTATGAAATCTACTATGTTAACATCACATTATAACTGACTTTGAAAGAAAAAAAACTTATGTTAAAGGTTTTTTTCCACTAGTGATAAACTCGAATTACTTTTCCTACCTTGAGAGATATTCTAAAACTTTTTGATATATTATTCATAATACCATCATTTTATGGAGATAATCTTGTAATTTATGTTATAAATTCAACTTATGATTATTTATTTTTGAAATTTTTGGATTTTAGGGAATGTTTTAAATATAATTGAAGCACTTATTCTGCAAGCCCACTTGTTTTACCTTAAGAAATACAGTTTTTATCAACCATTATTAGACTATAGAATCCATGAATTTCCTTATTCGTTTAAGCTACATTACAATTCGATTATTAATTAACTACCTTCACTATTAATATATTTACATTATTAATTCAAGTTTTATCATTTGTAAAGGAAATTTCATGCTTGTTCTTTGAGAATTAATATAGGTTTTGGGGGTAGCATAAGAACCTATATGGCATGACCAACTCAACTTTTTATTCTTAATTTATGAATAATCATTGCTGTATATGATTAATGAAATCATGAAAAATATATTTAAATCACATATTAATTGACTTTTCAAACATAAAAACTAGAAGAGGAGGATCATCACATGTAATTTATAATTAATTTATGAGTAGATATAGAATTACCCAAACTTGTAATTATTTATTCATTGATGATATAGGTAACTCTATATTGTAGTACCATCATTGTAATATAAGATCCAAGTGTATAATCCCTCTAGCAGTGATCCACACATGCATTTAATTATCTGAATGTTGCTGTAGAATCATTGGGTGCTAGAACAGATGATCTCAATTGCTTGAATCGTTCATGGTTTGATCAGAGTAGAATTCTTTTTAAAGAATTATTGGTGTTCTCTTAATGGATTGATATAAGAGAAGGAGAGAGAACAATTTATATATATATATAGATCCATCTCTATGGTTTGAGAGAGATCCACACTATCCTTTATGCACACAAAGTGTGTTTATAGTAAGTGGTATAATTAGATATTTATTTTGGAAGGTTTAGCGTTAGAAACTTTCACAAAAGACCCTTTACAATAAATTAATTCTAAGTTGACCCCATCTATAATAATAATAAAAATATTATTATTATTAACTTGACATGTGTATTACTTAATAATATATAAATAAATATCATTTACATCATTTAAAACTAGACCATTCAACATAGTCCTATAACGCTCCTGAACATTTACCAAAACTTGAATACTAACTATTTATTTAACAAATAAACATCACTACATTATTAATCAATAAAAATAATAAATATTATATTCTCAAAACCTTGAAAATAAATATTTCACTATTATTTTACTCAATAATCCTTTCAAATAACTTGTGAATAAATATTGGCGATCAACCAAAACCGAATAATTATTAAACCAAAAATAAAGAATAATATTTATTCTATCTTGTTAAATCAAACATTAAATTTAACCAATATTCTAGATACATTTAGTGTGAGAACCTCTAGGATAATTTCTTAGTGTAAATAGGTAGGGATTACTAAAGCCCAATGTTAGCATATAGAAACATTCCAAGGCACCCATAGTTAAAGAAGTTAATGTCGCAATGACATACAACCTCCTATGGACACTTACTATGATATATTATCCCTTTACTATGATATCTCTTAATAAAGAAGGTTTCATACTGGTTTCATCAATTTATGTGCTCAATGTTTTTTTATTTGAATTCCCATAAGTAAAAATTCCCATATAACACATGGAAATAGATTTATCCAAGCAGATCCATTCCCATCAAAGGGACTGAGATATAAACTTTCATTAATGGATAGAAGGGATAAATACTTTCTCACATTATTGATTAATTAAATATCACTCATTACTCAACCAACATATCCTACTTCACCACAAGAATATATCATCATGGTTTTCATTAATACATAAAAGTACGTGACTTATGATATTTATTAATGATAATATTAAAGTATAAGGATCAATAAAAATTTCTGTAGATAGGAATATCCAATGAAACAAAAAAATGTGTGTTTACTATTAGTGGGTCTTATTACCAAAATTTATTGCACTAGAAATTACCAAAGGAAAAATCTATGAGAGAGTGCCTAAAATTCCTATGAGTTTCCACCCTTGATAGACTATTTCATTTGTTTCCCATTAAATAATATCATATGACTATAGAAAAATTATTCAAATATATTATTGTGGCACTTCCAAGTTCTCATCATAGAAAGGAATAACTTGGACATTTTAGTGATAAAAATAATATTATTATATTATCACATACTATGTCATGTAGAGGATTAATTATGATGTGATAATAAAATTCATTAATATTCAATACAATGAATACATGTAGTTAAGTAATTAGAATTTGGTTCGAGGGAACCAACTACAATAGACTCTCACTTTCACTAGATCCAACTATTAATAACCTTCAGTACACTTTCTCTCACATGATACTCTTACCTCTACTAAGATAAGGCCTTTTTCAATGGTTCCTCCATGTTTTCCTCCATGGATACTCTACTCACTTCAAATTAACCTCATTTATAAAAATCCATCAAGAGATGAAACTTATGAATTATATTATTTTTTATTTTATGTAACCTTATCTACTTGGAAATATCCATCACTATAGTGTTATCTTAGTAAACTATGATAAAGTCTTGATATCTAGGAACCACATAAAGTTCTTTGACAAAGTTTTGAATCCAAACTTATTCCTTGGATTCATTAGAATCCATAATATACTTGGAATCCACTATATAATCGATGAAAACTGGCTAATTTGAACACTTACTTCTCACATATCCTCTATTGAGATGAAAGATATATCATGACTATGAATTTAGATCATTCTGACCTATCTGAAATATAGAATCTATATAACAATTGACAACTATCTCTTTATCTTCTCCATACACCATGAAAATATCCTAAGTTTTTCTCATATATTTATGGATAATTTTAACAACATTCCAATGCTGTTCACATGTATCATCTTGATATCTTCCTAACATGATCAAATCATAGACAACATCAAGCCTTGTACATAACATGACATACATGATAAATCCTATTATAGAATCATATATAATCTTACTCATTCTATATCTTTCATGCTGTGTTTGAGGACACATCTTCTTGGAAAGATGTATACCATATGATTTTGGAACCAATCCTCTGTTAGATTGTTCCATACTGAACCTATTTAGTATCAGGTCAATGTGTTTACTTTAACTTAGTCCAATATTCCTCCTTGATCTATCAACACATGATCTTAGTCCCTAGGATGTAGGTTACTTAACCTAAGTCCTTCATAGAGATGCAATTGCCCAACCATTATTTAACCTATTATAAGGATTATATATAATTTATAATTAGTAATATGTAATCAACATACACTACCATGAAAACAACCATACTCCCATTAAACCACTTGTAAACACATGGTACACATTCATTATTAATGAAACCAAATTAATTTATAGTTTCATCAAACCAAATGTTACATGAAATTGATGATTTATTTAATCCATAAATGAATCCATACAACTTTAATACTTTTTTTAAATTTACCAGATTCACAAAATCTTTTGGTTGTGTCATATACACATCTTCCTAAAGGTTCCCATTAAGGAAAGTAGTTTTGAAATCCATCTACCAAATCTCCCAGTCATGTAAATATACTATATAAAGTATAATTCTAATATATTTAAACATAGAAATTATAGAAAAGGTTTCATCATAGTCTATTCTTTGACATTGTGTAAACCCTTTAACCACTAGCCACATTTTATAGGCACTAACACAACCTTCCATGTCCAGCTTTCTCTTGAACACCCATTTATACCCAATAGGATTTATATCAACTAGAGGATTGATCATAACCCAAACTTAGTTATGATATATGGAATACATATAAGAATTAATTTATTCTTTACATTTTATAGATTTTGATATCTCTACTACCTCCTTGTAGTATATATGGTCATTATTCTCAACTAATAAGGATTCACCATATTATATGACTAGAAAACTATATCTTTATGGTTCTCTATCATCTCTGTTGATCTAATAAAATACTTTTGTTTAAAGGACTATATCTTCCATAATGACCCATGGGATCTATTCCCATAATAAATCTTATATATCTTGAACATAAACTTTATCAAACTCAATCTTGATCCCACTATCATCTTTGAGGTTGTTCTCCCTCTTAAGGAATACAACTTTCCTAGAAACTATATCCTTTTTATCCAAGGGATCATATAGGTAATATCCCCTCATTTCATTAGGATAAACTATAAAGATACACTTTATGATCTAGGGTGATAGTCTGTTTATTGATATAGACTTAACAAACACCTCTCAACCCTATTCATGAATATATAAAACACAGGTTTGTTTACACTCCATAATTCAATGGGAATACCATTTGATTTTTTAGTTGGTACTTGGTTTAGTATTTATGATGATGTGTATAATGAATATCATAAAAAGGGTAATAGAATCCTTGTGTGACTTATCACTAATCTTACTATGTCTAGTAAGGTACAATTACTCCTTTAACTAACACCATTTCACTGTAATGTATAAGGAGGAGTGAGTTGAGATAAAATACAATAATCCCAAATAATTTCAATAAACACTTGGTTAAGATATCCAAAATATTTTTCCAATTGAAGTTTCTCAATATTCTTACCAAGTTTATTCTCAACTTCATTCTTGAAGTCCTCGAACTTCTTAAAGGATACATACTTATACCTTATCAAGTATATATAAATTTTCATACTCAATTCATTAGTAAAAGTAATAAATTATGATAATCCACCTATAGCCTCTAGTTGAAAAGGTCCAAACACATCAGTTTATACCAATCCTAGAATCTTTGTGTCCCTTTCACTTGGACCATCAAATGGTGTTTTGATCATATTACCTTGTAAACAAGGATTAATAATTTCAAATGATTTAGGCTCAAAAGATTCTAAGTAACCATATTGATAGGGACTTTTCAAATGCTTATTATTTATGTGACCAAGATAATGATTCCATATATGAGTGTGAAATGAGTCCTGTGAATTTGATTCATTATCAACTTCCAATATTTTTTTTCATAATTTATTACATAAATACTATTATTCAACTATTCCATACCATACCATATGTTATGTTTATAAAATTATAAACTCTTATTTCCAAAAATAAAATAAATCCATCCATGTATAAACAATAAATAGAGATGATGTTCTTAGTAACACTAGGCACATAATAATAGTTATTTAAAGACAAAATAAATCCTATTAGAAATGAAATATGGTAGTATCCAATGGCTAAAATAGTTGTCCCCACCCCATTGGTAGCCCATAGATCCACCTCACTTTAGGAAATCTTCCAAAATATACTTGGTTCCTATATTTAGATACAAATTTGAGCACCAAATATAGTATCCAATAAAAAACTTATATATATAGAAATATTACACTCGATAATGAACACACCTAAATATTCCCCTTACTATTTTGGATGGGTGTTGTTACTCTTCTAGTGGACTTTATTTCCACATGAAAAACACACCATGTTTTTCTCCTTTCCTTACCACTGGATCTTTTTCTCCTTGGAAGGATAGTGCTTTGGAGCCTTAGACTTGGAATGATTCTTCATACACTTTTACTTGTTTTTCCTTTCCTTATCCACCATTAAGACCATATGTTTATCATTACCCATTTATTTATCAACTTGGTGAATGAGATTAAGAAGTTTAGAAAGAGTCTTATTTCTATTTCTCATATTATAATTCATAATGAAAATATAGAAGGATTTACATAGTGAGAAAAAAATGATAACTATGCACAACAGATTAGGGATTTTAAACCCTAAGTTGTCTAGGAATTTTATTTAGATATTAATCTTGAATACATGAGCCTTAGCCGGTGAATTCTCTCAAAGCTTGCATGTGAATAGTTCATTGGAGATCTCATATCTCTCTTTTCTCACCTTCTCCTAATAAAGATCACGAAGTTGATAGATGATGCTATATACATCCACATCCTCATATTTCTTTAGAAGATCACTATACATGGAAGATAACATGAAAAATTGGATATCCATTATGTTATATACTTGTTTTAGGTAGAGAGATACTTCTTCCTCAATAGGTTCTTTAGAAAGTAACTTATTAAGTGGGGTTTCCAACACATATAATTTCTGTTCATAGAATAGTATAACACATAAGTGCCTATACCATTCTTGGAAATTCACACTGGTGAGAAATTTATCCTTATATAGTATAGACCATAGTGATATTTTCAAATTCATGTTGTTTTCCATTTATAAAAAAATTAAAGAGTAAATTATTAGTACTTACTTGATTACCAAATTATATTAATAAATTTAAATTTTACTGAATGTTATTAATATCCCATTATTTTTTTGAAACCTAAAAACCCTCCCTATTAGTTTCAAAATATCATGTTTCCTAGATATTCTAGTGGTAAGAATCCATATTCCCCTTATCATAATACATACTCAGGCTTGAAAAGTTATTTGAAGATTTTTAGGTTGGAGAAACTTTCCAATTTCATTAACTCATAGTTCCTTGTTATGTTGAGTGGAATCCCCAATCTTGAAATCCTTGATAAATATTTCCTTAACATTTTCCTCCCAGTCACACCAAGTCTTTGTTGGGTAGTTAACCCTTGATGTAAACCAAGTTAAGTCAACCCAAAAATTTAAGCTAAAAGTTATTTGATAATTATAAGCACCCTGAATTGGGCTGCTCAATCACTTTAAACTATGGGTTCAACAATAACTCAAATAATGGAAGGATATACTGACTTAATATTTTAGTTTATGGGATTTTATCCCTTTTCAGAAAAAAACACAGTTTTATATCATCATATGCCTTGTTAATTTTAAGTGTATTTTACTTAAGTGATTATCCATGTCTGATAAAATTTATGCATAATCTGGTTTTATTTTATTATTCTATTTTTCATGTTTGTTAATTCAGTTTTATTCTATTTCAATTTTCATGCTTGTTAATTCATTTATTAAGTGACCACATAAAATCCATAAACATAAATAATCAACCATGAAACTAATAGAAATAAAATATAATTGGCATGATCATGAGATTATACAATGGTTAGTTTATTTAGAAGATGATAAATTAACTATCAACCTTAGGGGAAAACACCATGAACCATATCTTTGTTCATATTGCAGTATTCCACCTCAGCTCCTATGCATCACCTTTATTATTTTTACCATGGCTGGTCAAGTACTTTAAACTATGGGTCTGACTATAACTCAAGTAATGGAAGGTTATATCTACTTAATATTTTAGTTAAGGGATTTTAATCCTTTTTAATAAAAACCCAATTTTATCTTATCACATTCCTTGTTAATATTAAGTGGATTTTACTTAAGTTATAATCTATATCTGATAAAATTTATGCATAATTTGGTTTTATTTTATTCCATTTTTCATGATTGTTAATCCATTTATTAAGTGAATATATAGCATCCATAATCATAAATAACCAACCATACAATTAATATAAATAAAATACATCTGGAATGATCATGAGATTCTCTAATGGTTAGTTTATTTAAAATATAATAAACTAACCCTCGACCCTAGGGTAAAATATAATAAACCATATCTTGGTTCATATTGAATCATTCCACCTTATCTCATATGCATCACCTTTATTGGTTTTACCTTGGCTTTGGGACTTAGACAGACTCCTCTTGCAAGAGAGCTCTGTCCTTATATAATATTTTACTCACATACATGTGAGGGGATCCAATGAATTGGATTATATAAAAGAAACCATGGGTAAATAGGATATTATATGATAAGGAGGAGGGGATGAATTGTAGGACATAATTTTAAATTAAAGATAAAAATAAATTGAAAGGAAACCAATCACATACAAAGGTTTGGTATAATCTCATGATTATCCACATATTATTCAAAAAACATACATTTTCAATTTATCCATTAATTACTTCAATTCATTATTTAATTAATATAAACTATCATGAATTAATCTAACTAATTAAATTTATCTTAATATCATATGATAAACCTTAAAATTCATTCATTCATAATTTTAAACAAATTAATTTTATTTAAAATCCAGAGGAAACAACATATAATCATACAAACTACCTAGCATGGTCCTTTTGCTTGTACATCCCCTTAGAATCCAAATCATATTGCATGATTGGTAATTACATAGAATGTACTGTAAAATAAAATACATATGGACACATGTGAATTAAACTTCATGTGATACTCTTTATGTTCATGGAATACACTATAAGAAAATACCATACACAACTTGTAGTTTAGAATTTAATGTAAAAATTATTTCAATATATAATTAATAATCTTACAAGATGATGTGTACTATAAAATAAATGACACATGTAACACATGTAAATAGGTATAATAATATAATTAATTCTTCTCTCTGTGTTAAATTTAGCACCCTGGATGCAGCAGACTACAAAGTGTATACTTGGTTACACAACATGTGGTCTCTTTTTTCTGTGTCCACTGCACATGCCTAGGGACAAGTTATGTTTTTTTTTCACATACATGTACAAGGTACATGGTCTGTTGTCTTCTTACACAACGTGTAACCATGAAGTTTCATAGTTTGTTAGTCCCCATGTCATGTAACAGATACATGACATGCTTAGACCCCCCATATTCTCTATCATGAAGATAAGAGGACTACACACCATGTTCATAGTTTGTAATTATTTCCTCATTGATGATCTAATTAACTTGATCTTGTCATACCATCATTGCACTATAGGATCCAAGTGTAGAATTCCTATATCATTGATCGAAACATACAACACAATCTCTGAAATTCACCATAAAATCATCGGGTTCTAGCATAGATGATCCTGATCGCTTGCATCATTCATGGTTTGATCGCAGAAAAATTCTATTTGAAGAATTATTAGTGTTCTCTCAATGGATTGAGAGAAGAGGAGAAGAGATCACACTTTCTAGATCTATATATCTCTCTCTTGGGATTGAGAGAGATACACTCAATCTGTTGTTCACAATAATCGTGTTTATGGAAATTGATATAATTAGATATTTATTATAATAAGTTTAGGGTTGGAATCTTTTACACAAGACCCTTTATAATAACTTAATTCTTAGTTTACCCCATATCTAATAATAATAATAATAATATTATTATTCACTTGAAATGTGAATTACTTAAGAATATATAAATAAATATAATTTACATCATTTTCAACAGGACCATTAAGCCTGACATGCTAATGATCCTTGAAATTTACCGAACCTTGAATAATGACTATTTATTTATCAAATAAACATCACTAGAGTATTCATCGAGAAATGTAATAAATACTATATTCTCTAAAATATAAAAATAAATATTTATCATTATTATTTAACTAACTTATTCTTTAAAATAACTTGAGATTAAATATTGGTGATTAACCAAACCCAAATAATTATGAAACCAAAAATCAGGAATAATATTTATTCTAACTTGTAAAATTTAATATTGAATTTAAATGATATTTTAGATACACTTAATGCATGACTCTATATGCCTCTTTCTTAGTGGAAATAGGTGGGGATGCCTAATGTACAAGGTTAATATCTAGAAACATGATAAGAAACCCATAGATAAAGAATTTAATATCTCAATGACATACAACCTCCTATGAATGATTACTATGTAATATAAACCATTTATAGCGATACCGCTTAATCAAATAGGTTTCATACTGGTGTCATCAACATATGTTCTTGAGTCTCTTTATTTTAATTCTCATAAATGAACATACCCATAGAAAAAATGGAAATGGATTTATCAAGTCAGTTATATTCCCATTAAATGGAATGAGATATAAAATTTAGTTAATTGACATAAGGGATAAAACCTTCCTTACATTACCCACTATTGTAATATCACTTATGATGAAACCAATGAACCCTACTTATCTATGAGAATGTTTCATCATAATTTACATCAATACATTAAAGTATGTGACTTATGATATTAATTAATGATAATATTAAAGTCTAAGGATCAATACATACATCCATAGATAGGAGTATCCAATGACCCCAAAAATGTAGATTTCTTACTAGTGGGTCTCGTTATTATTATTTCCTACTCTGAAAATCACTAAGGGTGCACACCATGAGAGAGAACCTCAAATTACAATGAGTTTCCACCCCTAAGAGCTTGTATCATTTGTGCCCCATCAAATGAAATCATCCGACAACATAAAATTTAATCAAGAATATTGTCATGAGACTTCCAAGTTCTCATTATAGTAGGTAACTGCTATGACCTTTAAGTGTGACATATAATATTAGGATATTATCACGTTCTGAGTAAAAATCATGATGTTATAAGAAACTTCATTAATATTCAAGATAATGAATACATGTAATCAAGTACCTAGAAGTTGGTTATAGGAAACCAAATTCAACAAGTAATACATTTATAGGTGGATGTGGTAGGTGTGTGTCATAATTATGATAATTTTATAGATAGTAATGGGTGTGACTTATTTTCATCCATTTTATTTCATTATTTTCATATTATTATCATAAAAATAAAAAATATATAAAAAATGAAAAAAATGGAGATAAGATTTCATTAGGCTAATTGTATGACTCATAACCATATTTAAAAATAAAAGGGCATGAATTATCATTAATTTTTTGTACTTATTATCTCATTTTCCTTGAAAAAGAGAAAAAGATAAAAAATATAAAAAAAGAAAAAATAAAATAAGTGAATAAGGATGAAATCATTTATTGAATTTATTATTTGAGTCACATCCTATATCAAGAAAGGTGAGTGTAGTGTTACATTTTTTATGGTCAATTTAGTAATGAATTTTTCATAACGTTGCTTATATATCCATTATTTTTATTTAAGAAGACAACCTCCTCTTTTCAACTATATTTTTTAAATTATTTTCTACCTAACAGTTATCCACAAAAATCAACTTGAAAAATACCTTATGATTAAATAATTTTACATGTCTCATAACATGGAGAATTGGAATTTTCACAACTGTAGAGTGATACTTGAATTTTACCAAGTGTGAGCATTATCTATATTAAATTTCTCTTGAGTGATGCATGGAATGATTTCCATGTGAGGTAGGTTGTGATTGGGTCATGGGGGAGTGATGAAGAACATATTTTCCTATATTTTTCATTATGATTCATTGGTTTAATTCCCACCATTTTCACAATATATGGGTAAAAAAACCATTTTCAATATATTAATTTATATTGGGTTTTATTATATTTTTTTTCTTCTAAATATTTATTTTTAGCGATATTATTATCATTTTCATTTAATTATTAATTTACATATTCACAAAATTGTGTTTTTCATATTTTTTCAGGAAAAAAGTTAATCTTACACGAAATGCCTAACTATATGTAAAAAAAATGAATCTTGAAGGTTGTGCATGATCAAACCATTAAAAGAAGATTAATGGTGATTATTTAAAGGGGGTTATGAAAAAACCCCTTTAAATTAATTTTATGTATAAATTTGTGGTGGTTATTCCAAAACTAATGCTAAATTAATATTTAGAGGTAGATTTGGTTTAACCTCCACTAAAATATAGTTATTTTTGAAAAAAAACAATTAGAGGGGGTTTAAAACTACTTCTAAACTATGTGATTAACGGTGGTTAAACCCCCCTATAATCTCTTATATTCGAGGAGGTTTTGAGCCCCTACATTTTTTTAAAAAACCGGCTATATATTAACAAAGGTTATGCCAATATTGCAATGAAAATATAACCAATTTAAAAAAAATTAGAGGGAGTTGGAAAATACCACTAATCACTTAGATGAGAAGGGGAATTTGAAACCCATATATTTTTTTAAAACATGTTATATTTTTGCGAGTGATTCCACCCTCTAATCTAAGAGATTATCGGTGGTTTTCAATTCCCTATGATTTAAAAGAATTCCTAATATATATATATATATTATATAAACATATTATAAATTCATTATTTTTTTTAATATAATGTATTTAATCTTGTTTATATTATATAAATTTTTATACAATTAAATTTAATATAACATATTTATAATATAAATGTATTATGTAAATACATAAATATATAATATAATTTATTTAATAAATGAATCATATAATTTTTTTTAAAATTAGTGGGGGTTATTAACCGTTGCTAATCTAAGATATTAGAGGGGAGTTTTAATCCCCTCTAATTTGTTTATTTTTTAATAATTTTTTATAAAATACATATAAATAAGTATATTATATAGACACATTATATAAATGTATTTAATGACATTATATAAGCATATTATTATATATATGTATTTATAAAGACATTATATAAATATATTAAATAAATACTTAAATACATTATATAAGTAAACATGTATTTATATGTGTATATTTAAATATATAAATACTTTACATCATCATAAATATAAATATATAAATATGTGTATATTTGTATATATAATATAAATGTAATTAAATATATATTTTATAAAATATATGTAAATATATTAACCCCCTCTATTTTTTTAATTTTTTTTTAAAAATTGGATAATATATATATTAAAATTAAATTAAATATATATCATATTATTTTTTCCTATTACACACACACAGTATTAAAATATGACACTTACTGAGGTGATATAATATAAATGTATTTAATTGTATATATATATATATATTTATACACAAATATTATATTATGTGTATATATATTATATCATGTATATATATATTATATAATATAGTTATATTATAATTATATAAATATATAATATATAATATATAATATGTATTTGTATACACATAGATATAATGTATAATATATATATTTCTATAATATATATTTTTATTTTTTTAATTATGTACATATAAATATAAAATATAGTAATATATAAATATATAATATATAATATATTAATATATTAATATAATATATATTAATATATATATTTGTATTTTCATAAAAAATCTGCATATATATAACTGTATAATATATATATATATATATATATATATGTATTTGTATAATATATAAATATATTTAATTTCATTATATAAACATATTATACAGGCATATTTATAGACATTATATAAATACATTAAATAAATACATATATATACATATAAATAAACATGTATATATATCTGTGTGTGTGTGTATTTAAATATATAAATAGTTTAAATAAATATATTTATAAGTTTATAAATACGTGTATATTTGTATACATAATATAAATGTATTTATAAAGATATGTATAAATATATTTATTTAACATATATAAATATATAATTTAAAGGGAGAGTGCATATACACACACACACACACACAATATTATATTATATTTGTGTATACATTGATATAAATATATAGATACATAATATAAATATGAATACATTAATTTATATATATTTATATATAGGTTAAATATTTAAATGTATTAAAAAATTTATTTGAATAAAAATATACATTTATATATAAATATGACGATGTATATATGAATATCTGAAAATGAATCAGGTAAAGTGGTATGGATGTTGGGTTGATAATTTCTGATCCTGGGTTCGATTCATGGTGGAGCAGAGGATATGGCGGGACTGATAATTTGGGGAGAGCGTGTGTGTGAGGTAGTGGGTGGAGTAAGGGCATAGGAATTTGGGAGAAGCAGTCTCAAAAATCATTTTATTTAAAAATAGAAGGGGTTAAAACCATCCAAAAATTATTTAAAATATATATATTAATGAATGTGGAATCACATGCTCATGTAAGAGTAACTCACATGCTAACTAATACATAAGAATAAATGGCCACAGGTGAGTCATACATAAGATTACTCCAACAGAAACTGAAGTTCAAATGAGATTAATTCCATAACTCAATCTTTATTTAAGAGCAACTACCCACTGTATGTGTCACATCAAATTAAAATTCCAACTAATAGCTACCTATAAATCATTCCATTAGGAGGAGTATCATATCAGATTAAATGACACATCACATAAGATTTATTCTATGTTCCCACACTTCATAATAGAAAAACATTCCCTCATGTTCGTAGATGATCATGTGAGATTAAGAATCTTCCTATATCTCTATGTTTTCATTAAATTAATCGACCGTATTGGTACTCACATCATATTAATCCCCCATTTCGAAGCACTACATGAGATAATATCCCAATGGGAATCCAAGAACTCTATCATCATCTACAACCCAACTGCACTCCTTCCAATCTACATAATACTAGCCACCATGTATATCATCAGGCTTCACATGGCCATAGTCATGCAAGGATGATCTTGAAGAATATTTTTCACACCAAAATATGAAACTAGAATCATAAAAATGGAAGCTAATCCCTAAGTAACATGAGGATAATATCAAAACATTAAAATTCATGATTTCCCAAGACATTGTGATAAAGGAATTAAAAGTTCACTTCCCACATGAAGGATTCACCATGAATATCACATGCGACATGAAAGCATCCCATGCACACCCTAAATCCCTATACCACCTGTTAATTTTATTTCCTTCCATTGTAAAATAATTCGATCATAGTTTGAAGTAGTTTTAGGGTTTTTATAATTATATTCTTTGAAAATTTTTCTAGTATTTTGAATAAACAATAGTTTTATTTTATCTTTCCTTTTTTTCTTTCATTACGTTCATCAACCATGATTATTCTCAAAATCCATAATGGTGGAGTGATAATACAAGGATTAATCCCAGAAAGGATCTCATGGTGATATCAATTCCCCAATTATTTTTTATTAATATTTTTATTCAGTAATATATATTAGGTAATGTGGAATTGAAAACTCATGTAAGAGTAACTCACATGCCAGCTAATGCATAAGAGTAAACAACGATAGGTGAGTCATACATAAGATAACTCCTAAGGAAACTGAAGCTCACATGAGATTAATTATATAACTCAATCCCTATTTAAGATAAACTGACCACAAAATGTGTCACATCAAATTAAAACCCCATATAGTAGCTAAATATAAATAATTCTATTATGAGGAGTATCATATCAGATAAAATGACACATCGTGTAAGATTTATTATGTGTTCCCACAATTAATAATATAAAAACATTCCCTCATGTCAGGATATGCTCATGTGAGATTATGAAGATTACTATATCTCTGTGATTTCATAAAATTAATCGACCATGTCAGTGATCACATTAGATTAATCCACTATTCTGAAGCACTTCATGATATAATATTCTAGTTGGAATCCCTGAACTCTATCATCATATTCAACCCAACTACACTCCTTCCAATCTATAGAATACTAGCCACCATGTATCTCATCATGATCCATGTGGCCATAATCATGAAAGTATGATCCTAACGAATGTTTTTTCACACCAAAACAAGAGTCTAGAATCATATAAATGGGAGATAATTATAGATTAATAGGAGGAGAATATCACAACATTAAAATTCATTATTTCCCAAGACATTGTGATAAAGGAATTAAAAGTTCACTACCCACATGGATGATTCACCATGAAGATCATATGCGATATTAAATAATCCCATTCACACCCTAAATCTCTCTACTACTTATTATTATTTTTCCTTTCAATGTAAAATAATTCTATAATAGGTTAAGGTAGTATTAGGGGTTTTTTCTTGTATTATTTGAAACATTTTCTAGAGTTTTAAATAAATTATAGATTTATTTTCTATTTCCTTTCTATCTTACATTATGTTCATTAATAATGATTGTTCTCATACTCCATGAGGGTGGAGTGCTAACCTATATATTAATATCATAAAGGCTCTAATAGTGATCTCAATTCTCTAATTGTTATTCATTAATATTTTTTTTCAATTTAAGATAGGGAAGTGGGTTTTTCAAAAGTTTGTGTGGAAATTGTCCAATATCTTAAGGTCATCCCTAAGAATACTTCTATAATATACTATATTTTTCTATCTCTCTATTCTCTTAGCTCAACTATAACTTCCTTAACCTGGTGCTCACTCACATGCTTGAGTCGGGTTAGAAACTGGACCTCAGGAATGCCTCCCCATATTCAGGGGTTGTTGACTAGCAGCAAGGGTCTAAGGAACATAGTGGGGAGACTATACCTTTAGGAACAACATAGCATAAATAGTGGAAACAATATAAATAATAAAGAATGTAACTCAATAAGAATAAAGGGGAAAACCAAACAATCCAAATAATAATAAGAACCATGTAACTAAAATTTGAATGTATATAAATTTAATGTTAAAATTCATACAAGTAAAAGAAAAAGAAGACTTAATAAAAGACTCCAAAAACCTTGGTCTCGAACCCCATATCAGCCTCATCTCCAAGATCCAACCCATCCATTAAGCGATCAACCAATACTAGGACTCTTTCCCTTGTCCAGAAATACATCTATAAAATGTTCCTAGGCACCAAATGATACCCAAAAAAGGTGTGAGTACAACTCAGTAGGCTGAAACCCATAGTGTCTAAAAAACCCTGTATTAATATATAGTTTATGAAATAATATGATAAATATGGGAATTAATTCATAAATTAATACAAAACATCACATAAACCTGCAGACCCTCAGGTTCTGGGTTGACACCTTGGGTCAGTAAATCTTGCTTCGGCTCCATGTTAGATATCTCTGTCAAGTGGTGGATCCTCCTATATTAGTATGGATCACTCATGCCATTAGAATATTCTACCATATTAGGATGAATTTCCCATAACATGTCTTAAGTAACCAAGTAACATTGGGATTCATGTTTATATACCCATTTTGGAGTCTCTTACATATTCCCATGGTGCAACATCATGATAGGGGTATTGTGACCAATAAAACCAGGCTCTATGCATGTGCCTCATTCTTGAGTCACTTATGTATTCCCATGGCGCAATACCATACCAAGGGGAAAGTAACCATCTCATACTAGGATCCATGAAAATGTCCCATGCTGTATTTTCCGATGACTTCCCATGGTGAAAGACTATACTAGGGGTAAAGTAATCGTAAAAAGTGGTGGATTCTCATACATCAAGATGAATCATTGAAACCACATCTCATGAGAAAGTGGATCAAGACCCTAGGAAATATGTCAGCCAACAAAAATTAAAAGAAATATAAAATCATTCCATACATTAACTATAACAAACATTTTATTATAAGAAAATTTGGTCAATTCATCCAATTAAAAATTTATGAGCCATTTATTCTCGTTTAGTGGATTCTCTTGCATAGGATGATCCGATGTCACAATATTCCAAATCATGAATCATCACATATTCACATGGTATGACAAGTTCACAATTTTAAACCAATTATCATCAATTCCCTTTTATCAAAGGAGCCCTAGGTTCATCCAAACAAAGTTCTAGTATCATAAACAATAGAACTAGTGGGATCCAAGGGATGTACAAGCATGTAAAATTCATTAAATAGTGAGTTAACCATAGTTTGTGCACATTTCGTACCAACATGATAACATTTATTAAACATACTAGAAGAAACAAAATAGGCACTAGGGAGTTTTTATAGACCACCCACCTCAAAATCATAGAATATTTTGAAGATTCCTCTATGGTTAAGGTATATACGGGTTCCTACTTTTTTACCTTCAATGAAGACCAATAGTTTAGTTAGCATAAACATCCAAACCAGATCCGAGTTGGACAGTCCCAAACTAGGGTTCTCCCCATGGGAAAATAGATGATACATGAAGGAGAATAAAAACCGAAGGGATTAACTTCAATATATTGATATGGAATTCCATTATCCAATGAAAACATGCTTTTGGTTTAGAGAGGAAATATTATAGGTCATATTTTGAAGGGATTTAATCAATATAAGGGGGTTCACAATATTAGAATCACATGACACTAGAGTTTAAAAAGGGAATTAGGTGCAACAATTTCATGTCGTGAATAGGGGATTAATGTTGTGAATGTATCAGTTCTCACATATTCTAAGAAATTAATTTCCACAAATTAAAAACCCAAAAAAATCCCCCCAAAAAAACACATTTCACATCATTAACCATTCTCATTTCTTGAGTTTTCAATTCACGGTCAGTACATAACCACTCATGGCATGAATTAATTTCATGGGGTCTAATCCAAACCATTCATGAATTACATAGGTTTCATGGGGTATACGCATATTAATTCATGTTTTGTATTTAAAATTCATGGAGTGAATTAATTTTTCAACCAAAATTCATATCCCCTTTGTGCTTCCCCTAAAACTAACCCAACTATACAAGGGATCAGTCACTAAGGTTTTAACAAAAACAAAACCAAGATCAAGGAGGTTTTCCAAAAACTTAAATATGGGTGTTATTGGAAAAGATAAGATCTTACAACCTTACTACCATATAATAAGTCATCCCTGAGATATTCCCTAAAGAGTATTTAGGGGTATTAGTGAATAAGTCTATTCACTATGTTTTCATAACAAATAAAATATCATATATACCTTATTGCACATGACAATACCTCCACCACACTCATACTAGAGGTACAACCTTCCCTTAGATATTCTTCTCACTAAGGTCCATGATACGAATCATATGATCCTTAAAGTATGCATCAACATCCAGCTCGATGTCATCAACATCTATCATATGAACAATATTAGAGGATTATCAAGATGAAGAGATCTTTAATGAACTCATTAAAAAGAATTTTTGATTCTTTTAATTGATTATCAATGAGGATAGAGTGGCTCATGAATGTTCTAGAGATCAATGGCTCAAGGAGGGTGATCGAAACATCAATTTTTCCATGATTTTATTAAAGAGAAAAGAGATCATTTTCTCATAACTTGAGGATGGGAGATGACTATTTCAATAATGATCTGAACATGGTAGGTGGTATGCTAAAATACCATTTCAAATACCTTCTTAGAGATTCTAATATCTTCATACCAGATGGTTACACTATGGGGCCTACTGTTCTTTTTGAAAATATTCCAAGGGTGGTGTCCGATCAAATGAACTATAGTTTTGGTAAAATTATAGATAAGGAGGAAATATGTGAGGTAGTTAAGTCCCTCAATCCTGAGAGTGCTCTAGGACCTAATGGTTTCCCTGGATCATTCTATGTGGTAGATTGGAGTATAATCAAACTAGAGTTTTTGGGGATCATTCAATATTTTTTAAGGGGTAGGATACCAAGGGTGGACCGTGTGACTACTATGGTTCTTATTCTGAAGGTTAAGGAAAATTCCTCTATCAATCAATTTATACCCATAAGTATGTGAAAATTTTCATACAAGGTGATGGCTATTATTATTAATAGAAGTATAACACCCCATCTAAACAAATTGGTCTTAAAGGAACAACATAGTTTTATTCAAGCTAGATCTATTTTGGCTGATATTGGGATAGAGAGAGAGAGATTATTGGAGACTTTAACATAAAAAATATGGGCTCTAATATTGAAATCAAAGTATTTATGGAAAAGGATTATGATAGAATGGAATGGAGCTTCATTTTTAAGGTGATGTCAAGTATGGGATTTTCCACATGGGTGATTGATTTTCTTTTCAGATGTTACACCTCCACATGGTTCTATATCACTATTATGGGAAAAATGTGGGTTCTTTAAAGTGGTTTGAGGTATGAGATATGTGGATCCCTTATCTTCAAGAATCTTCATCCTAGTCCAAGATTATCTTCATAGATAAATCACAAGGAGTATTACTGATGGATCCATTCTACCCTATCGATGAAAACCTAATAACATTGGTATTTACCATTTACTCTTTTCTGATGATATTTTTATTTTTTTAATGGGAGAAGCAGGTCCATCTGTAACCTCAACAAGGTCTTGTATGAGTATAGAAATTGGTGTGGTAATCTCATCAATAAAAAAAATAAATGTTTTCATTTAAAATAGTTTTCTAGAAAGAAGGAGTAGGATGATTGAGAGTTCCCTTAGCATTGAAAGGAATAATTTTCCCATGGAATATATAGGTTCCCCAATTTCTTTGGTTTTAATCCATATACACCATTTTTAGGGTCTTTTGGATAAAATATCAAGTCAGATCACAGATTGGAAAAATTTATTTCTTTTATTTTGGGTCATATTACTTTGGTGAACTATGTCCTTTAATCTATTACCATTCATATCTTATCCACTATTTGATCTCCCAAAAATATTGATAATAATAATGGAGATTTTTATTTTGAAATTTCTATGGGGTGATGTCATTAGCTTTGTGGGAGAAGATGGATAAGAAGACGAAGGCCAAGGGCATTAATGTGAGAAATGGGTAGGATTCCAAGCACCAAATGAAATATATATTCATCTGGGAAACCTTGAAAGGATTTTACATCTATGGTAAGTTCATTTCATAAAAATATGGGTTGGTTCTAGATGTTACAAGTGATCGGTCCATGAGAGTGTGAAAAAGCCTATGAGGTCATGATCGGGATCTCAATCATCATGCACACTGGGTCATCATATGTGGTGACTTTAGTTTCTGTAATCACAACTAGGCGGGGTCAACACTAGGGTTTCTCAAGGTGCTCTATTTCTTTTATTTCCTTTAATGAGGGTACTATTTATTATTTTTTCATCCAATCTACTTTGAATTCATAGTGGCACAACATGTTTGATAATATTTTTCTAAATGATGATGATGATAGGTTGGTTTTCATGTGCTCATCATCAGGTATATCCAGTTCCAAGGAATATTGATCTCTACTTAATGGACCCATTTTTAGGGATGAGTGGGGGGGGGGGGTTCTCTGGTGTTGGTACATACCTTCTAATTTTTTCTTCCTGGTTTGGTGCATTAGAGTTCATTCCATTCTCATAGATAAATAGATCCAACAGAAAAGTATTCTACTTGCATCTAAATGTACATGCCACAAAAAGACAAGTGAATAAATAAAAATTTATTTATTTTTTCATGGGAATTGGGAGAATGTAATATAGAAGAGGCTTAGGGAGTTCTTTGGGTTCAAAACCCATAATGGTACAAGCACTGATTTATTTCATATATGGTTTAACGGAATGAGGACCAACAAACATGAGAAGAAGGTGAGATCTATGATGTTAGATGTGGGATGATAGAAAAGATGGTGGTCAATGAATAAGTATCAACATGAGGGTATTCATAGTTCATATCTTTCTTTGATGGAGAGATCACTTAGTATAAAAGACGAGCTTGGGATTCTCCTAGATAATTGGGATAAGTATCCATCTGTGAGGAATCTATTATTTGGTAGTTTTTCTCCCTCACTATCCTAGAGGTCATATCCATGGGGAATATGGCTTAAATGAAACCCACCTAGGGATAGTATAAAACTTAACACTGATGGTTCATTCACTAATGGGATTATGTGGGGTGGTGGTGTGGTTCGCGATGATAAGAGATCAATTGTGTTCACTTTCTTTTCTAATTATGGTCATAGTGATTCTTTTATTATGGAATCTAGGTCAACCCTTAGTGGAATTAAAAATTTTATTGATAGAAATTTGAATATGGAAGTGGTGGAGATGGATTCCTTTATTATCCACAACTCCCTCTATAAGCATGAATCTATTCTATAGAACATCAGTTATATATTTAGAAGCATTAATATTCTTTTGAGTGAACAAGTACAGGTGATTCACACATGGAGTGAGGGTAATAAGGTCACATATTTTCTAGTCCCTAGGAATACCTATAATGGGAATATTAATATGGGATCCCTTCCCCCTGTGTGTGTGAACACTGTGAGAGGTGATTCACTCAGTTTGAATTTTTCCCACCCCAATGACTCTTGGCTTGCAGTTTTTTTGAAATAAATAAATTCCTACTTTGAGCATATTACATGAGAAGGTCCAGGATAATTTATTTGAGGCTTTGACATTTGAAATACATCATGAATGGTGTTGTATCACCATGGAAGTTCCAAATGGTATGCTACCAAACCGAACCTTTCCACTATATTGAAATACCCAAAAACCTAGGTACTAACTTCCCTTTCTTCCTAAAATAGAATTTACCCAACCTAGGAAAATCCTGAAGAAGAAAATGTTTACTAACCTCAAACTCTAGAGGTTATCCTAAGTGGTTAACATATGATTTTTGATGAGCCTACATGGTCACTAATTTCTTTATGATTAACTAGACTTGATCATATGTATCATGCACGAGGCTAGATCCAAAGGGTGTTGACTCTCCTACCACCAACAAAAAAGGATAATGACACAACTTTCCATAAAAAGATTTAAAAGGATTCATTTGGATCAATTCCTATAAGTTATTATTATAAGAGAACTCCATGAGTGTTTGATGAAACTCATAAGAACCACTACAGTCTAAAACACAGGCTTGTAACATATCCTCTATAATTTTAATCATCCATTCAAATTGGATTCCAGTCCATGGTTGATAGGATGTACTTAGAATAACATTCAATCTTAGTTCCTTCTAAATACCTTTCCAGAACCGTAATGTGAAATGAATATCTTGATCAGAAATGATACTCCTCAGAACACTATGAATCCAACCCATTTTTTATATGTAGAGACTGACCAAATCATCAACAATGAAGGTATCCATGATAGGAAAGAAGTGGGATACCTTCATCAATCAATCCATGATCACCCATACTACATCATTATTGAGAGGTATCCAGGGTAATTCTATCATAAAATTCATAGTTTCATCATCCCACTTCCATTCCAGAATGGGTAGAGGCTGTAATAATCTAGCATGCCTCTATTGCTCAACCTTTACATCTTGAAAAGAAAAACATCTCACCAAAAATCATGTTATCTCTTCCTTCATCCGTGTCCACCAATACTATGTAAAAAGATTATGATACATCTTTTTCAGACTTAAATGTTCCGACCATATAGAGGAATGAAATTACCTAATCATCTCCTTGTGTATGGCTGTAGGAACCCATACATGAACATGAATAAGAATAACATCACTACTACCAAGAGACCATCATAATAGTGGATCAACACCATATAATATATACCTAAAATCTAAGACCACCAGGTTAGATAACTAATCCATCTTGATCTAGTCTAAAAAAGTAGGTATAGAAGATATCAAATTCAGAGTTACTCATCCTTGGGACTCTTAAACATCTAGATTCATGTTTGTAGAGAGTTCTATCATTTTACACTCATCATAATACCTTCACACTACCATTTTCTGAGTCTTCTATCCCAAATCCCCAACAACTACTTTTCCCTTTATTAGAGTATAAGATATCTCAAATTCAAAATACTATAGATACTCAACACACCTCTTCCAAAGGTCCAGGTCACACTGAGAAAAGTTATACTTGAGGATATTGAGGTTCATGTACACCAAAAACATCTCACCCAACACATAGTGTATCTATCATCTCAGTGCATGTTCCACCAAAACAAACTCTAGATCATGAGTAGGATAATTTCTCTCATGTGGTATCATATGTTAGGAGCCATAAGTAAACAATTGACACCCTACATCAGAACTAATATGAGTCTAGCCCCATAAGCATCACAATAAATGGTATATTCCTTAACTAGAGTAGGTATGGTAAGGATTGGTTCTAAGGTCAGCCTGATCTTTAACACTTGGAAGGTCCTCTCATAAGAATCTGACCAAAGAAACTTCACCCCCCTTCTTGGTCATATTGGACATCGATGTTGAAAAATGGGAGAAGTAATGGATGAAACATGATAATATCCTACTAGACCTATAAATATATGAATATCAAAGGCATTATTGGTTTGTTACTACCATGATTGAAACATTCCCTAGGTCCACTGACACTCCATCCTCTGATATAACATGACCCAAGAAGTGAACTCTACCAATCTATAATTTTTATTTGGATAGATTGGTGGAAATATGATGATATCTTAGAATACTAATGAAGATGTCAAGATGTTGGGCATGATCATCTACAAACTAGGAGTACAACAATATTTCATCAATGAAAACCACCATAAAACGATCCATGAATTGATGAAATATCTAATTCATCAAGGCTATAAATACTTTTGATGTGTTTTTGGAATGAATGTCATTACCATGAACTCATATAAACCATACCTAATCTTAAAAATAGTTCAAGGTATGTTAGATGGTATCAACCTCAATTGATGGTACCCTAAACATAATTTAATCTTGGAGAAGATCTTTACACCTCTAATCTAATCAAAGAGATTTTCTATGTGAGGAAGGGGATACCGGTTCTTGACCATAATCTGGTTTAATCTTTGATAATTTACACATAAGAGAAATTTCCCATCATACTTCTTGGAAAAAAGTGAAGGAGAACCCCATAGAGATGTACTAGGTCACATGAATCCTTTATCTCACAGATCTTCCAACTAAACCTTCAACTCATTAACCTCTATTGATTCCATCATGTAAGGTGAGATATAAATTGGATCATATATCAGCACCAACTCTGTAACATCACGTTACATTTCCAGGTACTTTTTATGTCTCTAAGTTCCTCTGTTTTGGAGTAGTGACTTGGGGGTGCGTTTGGGTGAAGTTTCAAGTAAATCAAAAATGCAATGGCTTGTTCACGGTTTGCGCACGGTTTGATAAACCATGCGATCAAACCGTGCCAACCTAGCAGCACTGGACAGTGGGGTACGCATGGTGTGCGTGCATTTTGGTAAATCGTACGACTAAACCATGTGGACCAGCAACCCTGGATAGTGAGATCCACACAATGTGCGCACAGTTTGACAAACCGTGTGGATAAACCATGTGGTCACTTAAATTTAGATCCTTAAATTGTGGATCTCGGCCGTTTTGCCTCTAAATGCTTCGTTTTTTCTCCTAAGTGGCCCTAACTCGGGATTTGTCTTCTCCTGGGGTCAGAGAAGGTTCTCCCTTTATTCCGGAGGCGATCCAAAGGCTCCTCTTGGTGAATCGAAGCGGGATTCTCAAGGTATGTGATCGTTCTTCTTCTTTCTTGATTGGTTTCTTAGATCTACCTAGATCTACTTCTCCTCTTCTCTCGGTTTCTTAGATCTATGCCTGTTATGGGTAGATCTAAGTGTGTGGTACCAAATTTTATGAGATTTGGTCTTAAACTTTCTAGGAGAAGAGATCTAAGGTGGGTTCTTGAATAAGAGACACGATTTTCTTGAGTGTTCTCGACCTTTGTGGTTTTGGTCAAAAACTTTGAGGTAGGTGGTTCCATCCCATATTTCCAAATTTATTATCATTGTTTTTTCTTGATTTATTTCAATTGTTGATTTAAATTCAAATGCACATATTTTCTTTCAATTAAATTGATGAAAAAAACTCGATTCCATTGAATCGAGATATTTGAAATGGTTTTGGCATGAATATTTGGAAAACCCCAATTCCATTGAATTGGGTGTGTTTATGGAAATTGGCTGATTTAAATTTTTTAATTTAATTGGTGGATTTAATGGAAATGATTTCAATTAAATTGTTTAATTTAATTGTGGAAATTAATTTTGAAATGATGGAATTGGTTTTGAATGGATTTCAAACCGGTGAAAATGGATTAAAATGATTTGATAGAAACCCATTGGTTTTATCTTGTGAAAAGTCATGTTTTTGAATAAAACCTATTATGGTTTGAAATGGAATGAAATTGGCACTTTTTAAATGGAAGAATGGGATTGATCATATTTTAAGCATTCTTAAAATAGTTCACCCATCATTTAATAGCGCATGCAAGCCTTAGGTAGTTAGTGAGTTATTTGGATACACTCTACGCTACAACAACATTCTAAAACATACTTGCATCGGGTCACATCCCCGATGGGTTGGTGATGAGTCACCTTTGGCCATTGTCATAGGGATGTGTGTATACACATTTTTTTGAGTTCACATAGAGAGTGCGGAATCCTATAACTGATTAATACTATCGTACCTTTTGGAAGATGACCACGTTGCTCGCTTGTTTGTTTATATTTGAGATATAAATGTATGCCAATGTTTTTGAACTGCTTACATGACTGCTAAATTTATATAAACTATTTTATATAAATGTCTTACTTAAGCCATTGTTTTTGAAATATTCCATCATTGTAAAGCCTTTGCTTAAATTAATTTTTCCATCATATGAAAATTTATAACATGTTTGTTGAAATATGCTTTTGTGTTTCCAAACCTGTTTATTTGAAAATTGAAAGCTTTTATTTGGATAATATATATTTGACATCTGTTATGGAATCTTTGGTGGTATCCTACTGGGCTTAGTCCCACACCCTACTTTTTCCTTCAGGTGTTTGTAGACTTCCTTTTTACAGGATCAAGCAAAGGGAAGGAATCTCTTGGAGGTGGATCCAACTGTTGATCTTTGGTCTTGGTGAGTTGTGTCCTTAGAGACCTTGGGGCTATTTTTCCCATATTTAGTACTTGGGTTGTTGTAATTTGGAATTTTATGCCTCTTTGTATTCTGTTATATCACTTCCAGTGGAGTTTCTTTTGTTATGCATACTGTTTGATTTACTCTTTCTTCCGTATTCTTGTGGAAAAATTGTTACCACTTGTATGTTGTACGATGCTAGGTGCTTGTCACTAACCCGTGGGGATCGGGAGTGCCCTTAGGGCCATGTCAGGCCCGGCTCAGTTATCGGGTTACCAGGGTACCCGGGCTGGTTCGTGACAAATTGGTATCAGAGGAAGGTTGAAACATCTTGCTTTGATGATAGTATGCATTTGAGTTTTCTTGTCAGGACTTAGGAGGTAGCTGTGATTGAGTGCCTATCCAGCTCTCACTTCAATGAACCTTAAGTTTCTAGGGGTGGTTAGGGAAAGGCGACTTGTGGATTAGTTCTAGTATTTTCCCTATTTTTATTTGGATAGAGTGGAATCCAAATCTTGTTATCCCTTCTTTTAAGAGTAGTTTTCCTCGTTACTCAGGTTGAGTGTTAATCTAATGTCTTCTTTGTTGTCTGCTAATGTTGTGTAGCATAATGCCTCTGAGAAGATGTGGAAATCAAATCCAAAAAGAGGCTGCTGCTAAATCTTAGCAAGCAAGTCCTATTGTGGATCCAAGTCTGGTAGAGGTGATTGTTCGCACTGTCCAAGCTCTGGGACAAGCACCACCTCCAGTTCCTGTTCAGGCTCCAGCTATAGATCCTCATAGTGATATTCTACGAAGTTGTTCTCAAGAGTTCCTATGCCAGAAGCCACCAGTATTCAAAGGATCCACTGATCCTCAACATGATGAGGAATGGTTGAGTAAGAGAGAATGTCTTTTTGGGTTTTTAGAGACACCTGATACGATCAAGGTGAAGTGTGCCACCTTCGTGCTGGAGGGACCAAGTAGAAGATGGTGGGACATGATGATGATGGCTGGGAAACATGAGGCTTTGGAGTGGAAAGACTTTAGGGTTCTTTTCACTAATCAGTTCTATCCAGAATCTATGGTGTTGTCCAAGGCTGTGGAGTTTTTCAAACTTGAGCAGGCAAAAAAAAAACCGTGACTGAGTACTCAAATCGCTTTTCTGAGCTGGTACAGTTTTCTCCTGAGATTGTATCTAATGAGAGGATGAAGGCTCGATGATTCAAGTTGGGACTTTGATTAGATATTCATTCTCAGGTGTTCTTACTAAAGCTAACCACTTATACTGATGTGTTGGATAGGGCCATGATGGTTGAGATGGACCTGGAAGGAAAGTCAGGTTTGAAGGAGGTTCTTTTCCCTCCTAGTGGAAGTGTGGGTTCCTTTAAAGGAAAACAGAAGCGTGACTTTTATCTTAGTAGTTCTCGATAACAGAGTTATCCCAGGCCTCCGGTAGCACCAGGAGGGGATTCTTTGACTTTATATCAGTGTGGGAAGCCAGGACATTCTAAAAGGGTTTTCACTGAGGCACCCAAGACTGTAGCTCCTGCGGACGTTTAGGGAACCTACAGAGATTCTGCCATCACTTCTCTACTCCGTGTAGTGGAAAAGGATCATCAACACCTCCAAATACTACGGGGCAATCAAATGATTCACGTAAAAAAGGGTTCCAGCCACGGGCATCCAGAACGAAGCTTCTTCACGCAGTGGAAGAGTCGCCAGAGGTAGTTAATGCAGGTCCTGCAACTATGAGAGGTACTATTACTATAGCTTCGTCTTTAGTGACAACTATTTTTGATACTGGTGCATCTCAGTCTTTTATTTCAACCAGGCTTATTAATCTTCTTAATCTTCCTATGGAGATTTTATATTGTGCAATGGATATTACTACACCCCTTGGTGTAATGAGAGAGAAAGGTCTCCGTAGTCCTGCTTGTGTCTTCTCTCTATCAGATGTTGATCATTCTTGGAATTTCTTGGTTCTTGATAAGAAATCTTTTGACGTCATTTTTGGGATGGATTGACTCATTGCAAATAATGCTCGGATCGATTGTTATCTTTGACGGGTTTACCTTACTACACATAGTGGCATGTCTCTTGTTTTTCAAGGAGAATGAGACCCAAGTTCAAGTAGAGCCAGACCCTCTTATCCAGAGTTGGGGAAAGTTATATTAGTGTTTTCTTTTCATCTGGAGAGATATTAAATGTGTGGTGATCTTCCTCCAGTTGTCGCTGAGTTTCTAGACGTGTTTTCTTTTGACTTCACTAGTTTTCCACCAGTAAGAGAGGTTTAATTTTCTATTGACTTAATGCCTGGTACTCAACCGGTTTCTATTACCTCTTACCGAATGGCTCCAACTGAACTAAAAGAACTGAAGTCTTAGTTAGATGATCTTCTTGAGAAAGGATTTATATTCCCGAGTGTTTCACCTTGGGTAGCACCTGTTCTCTTCGCCAAGAAGGCAGATGGTTATCTTCACTTATGTGTTGATTATCGAATGCTCAATTGAGTTATGATAAAGAACAAATATCCATTACCATGAATTGATGATTTGTTTGATCAATTGAAAGGGGAAAAGTGGTTTTCAAAATTTGATCTTCGATCTGGTTACCATCAGTTGAGGATAAAAGAATCTGACGTTCCTAAAACAGCTTTTCGGAGTAGGTATGGCCATTATGAGTACCTTGTTATACCCTTCGGCCTAACAAATGCTCCTGAAGTTTTCATGGATTTTATGAACATGGTTTTCTGTGAGTACCTAGATACTTTCGTGATAGTCTTTGTGGATGAAATTCTTGTCTACTCCAAATCTGAGGAGGATCATGTGCATCATTTGAGAACAGTTCTGAGTCTTCTAAGTAATCACCGACTTTATGCCAAGCTTTGGAAGTGCAATTTCTGGATTCGAGAAGTGAAATTCTTGGGACATGTTGTGTTGGAAAAAGTAATACCAGCTGATCCTGAAAAGGTGAAGGCTGTTATGACTTGGGCACAACCACGAAATGTTTTCGAGATTCAGAGCTTCTTGGGATTAGTAGAATATTATCTCCGGTTTGTTAATTACTTCTCAAAGTTAGCTTCTCCAATGACTGCTCTGACTCGAAAGGGAGTGAGGTTTTCCTGAAATGATAAATGTCAGAGTTCTTTTGTTGAGCTAAAGCGTATTTTGACTATTGCACCAGTGTTAACTCTTCCTAAGGCTGAGATAGGTTATGTGGTCTTCTGCGATGCATCGGGTTCAGGTTTGGGATGTGTCCTCATGCAGGGTAATCATGTTGTTGCCTATGGGTCTCGTCAGCTTAAGCCTCATGAGAAGAACTATCCTACCCATGACCATGAACTTGAAGCTGTAATTCACACACTTAAGTGTTGGAGACATTACGTTTATGGAGAAAGGTTTACTATGTATTCAGACCACAAGATCTTGAGTTATATCTTCTCTCAAAAAGATTTGAATCTTTGCCAAAGGCGTTGGGTGGAGTACCTGAAATCTTTCAACTTTGACATTGCCTATACCCCGGGGAAAGGGAATGTAGTTGTAGATGCATTAAGCAAGAAACTTCCATCTCAGGCTGTGAAAGAATCTTCAGAAGAGTGGAGTTTGAGGGCTCTTTTTTCTCAGTTGCATATTGGATTTCAGTGGAAGGGGAATGAAGTTTCCTTAGCCAGTGTTTAGTTGACTTCTACTCTCCTTGAATTCATTCTTTAGAAACAACATCTAGATGTTGAGTTCCATAGTATTAGGAACTCTCTTTATGGTGGGGAGACCAACACTCAGTGGTCGTTCTCCAAAGAGGGTGTCCTGTGTTATCAAAACCATTATGTTGTGCCATTATCAGCAAGGAGGGATGTGATGGGGGTTTTCCATAAATCTCAGTGGGTGGTACACCCTGGAACCACTAAGATGTTCTATGACATGCAGTGACAGTTCTGGTGGCCAGGTATGAGACGAGACATTGCTGAGTTTGTATCTCGTTGCTATACATGCAAGTAGGTGAAAGCCGAGCACCAAAAACCTTCGGGTTTACTTGAACCACTTCCAGTCCCTACATGGAAGTGGGATGAAATCTCGATGGACTTTGTGGTTGGGTTACCTCAAACCCAAAGGAAGAAGAATGCGATATGGGTTGTGATCGACAGACTGACCAAGTCGGTACAATTTATACCTATTCGAGATAAAACCAAAGTTGAGGAGTTGGGAAATATCTTTGTGAAATAAGTTGTTTGTTTGCATGGAGTTCCGTCTGCTATAGTCTCTGATAGGGATCCTTGGTTTAATTCTCGTTTTTGGAGATGCCTTTAGGAGGCACTGGGATCTCAGGTCCGTTTGAGCACAACCTACTATCCACAGTCAGATGGCCAGACAGAGAGAGATATTCAGATCCTTGAGGATATGCTCCGTGCTTGTGTTCTCGATTTTGGTGGGTCTTGGGATGACCATCTGGGGCTAGTTGAGTTCTCTTATAACAACAGTTATCAATATGTGATCAAAATGGATCCTTTTGAGGCATTGTATGTCCGTCCTTGTAAATATTCTTTATGTTGGTCGGAGATTGGGGAAAGTTCCTTGGTAGGACTGAGTTCGGTCCAAGAGACGATAGCTAAGATCTAGTTGATTCGTCAAAGAATGTTGACAAATCAGATTCGGTACAAGTCTTATGCTGATTATTGCCATAAACCTTTAGAGTTCTCAGTTGGTGACCAGGTGTTCTTGAAAGTTTCACCCCGATTGGGTCATCGATGGATTGGGAGGCAAGGGAAGCTTGCTCCTCGTTTTGTGGGACCTTTCGAGGTTATTGGTCTTGTGGGGAAAGTTTCTTACTGTTTAGATCTACCACCACAACTGATGTCGATACATAACATGTTCCATGTATCACAGCTGCGAAAGTATCTCTCTGATCTATCCCATGTTGTGAGGTACAATGATCTTGAGATTGAACCAGATTTATCTATTATTGAATGACCAGTCAGGGTTATTGATTATGAGACCAAGGTACTTTGTGGGAGAACGATACCACTGGTCCGTGTGCTTTGGCAACATGGTTTTTATCTTTATGAGACGTGGGAAAGGGAGGCACTAATGAGGGAGCAGTGGCCTCATCTTTTTGACGTGGAGGTTTCTTCTTAGGCTTTCTGGGGGCAGAAAGGTCTTATGGTGGGGAGGTTGTAGCATCACATTACATTTATAGGTACTTTTGATGTCTCTAAGTGCCTCTATTTTGGATTAGTGACTTGGGGGTGAGTTTGGGTGAAGTTTTAAGTAAATAAAAAAGGTAATGGCTTGTGCACGGTTTGTGCACGGTTTGATAAACTGTGCGATCAAACCGTGCCAACCTAATAGCACTGGACAGTGGGGTACGCAAGGTTTGGTAAACCATGTGACTAAACCTTGTAGACCAACAACCCTGGATAGTGAGATCCGCACGGTTTGACAAACCGTGCAGATAAATCGTGTGGTCACTTAAATTTAGATCCTTAAATTGTGGATCTCGTCCGTTTTGCCTCTAAATGCTTCGTTTTTTCTCCAAAGTGGCCCTAACTCGGGATTTGTCTTCTCCTGGGGTCAAAGAAGGTTCTCCCTTTGTGTCAAAGGCAATCCAAAGGCTCTTCTTGGTGAATTGAAGCGGGATTCTCAAGGTATGTGATCGTTCTTCTTCTTTCTTGATTGGTTTCTTAGATCTACCAAGATCTACTTCTCCTCTTCTCTCGGTTTCTTAGATCTACACCTGTTATGGGTAGATCTAAGTGTGTGGTACCAAATTTGATGAGATTTGGGCTTAAACTTTCTATCAGAAGAGATCTAAGGAGGGTTCTTGAAGAAGAGACCCGGTTTTCTTAAGCGTTCTCGACCTTTGTGGTTTTGGTCAAAAACTTCGAGGTAGGTGGTTTCATCCCATCTTTCCAAATTTATTATCATTGTTTTTGCTTGATTTATTTCAATTGTTGATTTAAATTCAAATGCTCATTTTTTCTTTCAATTAAATTGATGAAAAAAACTCGATTCCATTGAATCAAGATATTTGAAATAGTTTTGGCATGAATATTTGGAAAACCCCAATTCCATTGAATTGGGTGTGTTTATAGAAATTGGCCGATTTAAATTGTTTAATTTAATTAGTGGATTTGATGGAAATGATTTCAATTAAATTGTTGAATTTAATTGTAAACATTAATTGTGAAATGATGGAATTGGTTTTGAATGGATTTCAAACTAGTGAAAATGGATTAAAATGATTTGATAGAAATCCATTGGTTTTATCTTATGAAAAAGGCATGTTTTTGAATAAAACTTGTTATGGTTTTAAATGAAATAAAATTGGTACTTTTGAAATAGAAGAATGAGATTGATTATATTTTTATAATTTTTAAAATAGTTCTCCCATCATTTAAGAGCACATGCAAGCCTTAGGCAGTTAGTGAGTTATTTGGATACACTCTACGCTATGAAAATGTTCTAAAACATACTTGCGGCGGGTCACATCCCCGACAGGTTGGTGACGAGTCTCCTTTGGCCATTGTCATAGGGACTTGTGTATACACATTTTTCTGAGTTCACATAGAGATTGAGAAATCCTATAACTGATTAATACTATCGTACCTTTTGGCAGATGACCATGTTTCTCACTTGTTTATTTATATTTGAGATATAAATGTATGCCAATGTTTTTGAACTGCTTACATGCCTGCTGAATTTATATAAACTGTTTTATATAAATGTTTTACTTAAGCCATTGTTTTAGAAATATTACATCATCGTAAAGCCTTTGCTTAAAGTAATTTTTCCATCATATTAAAATCTATAGCATGTTTGTTGAAATATGATTTTGTGTTGCCAAACCTGTTTATTTGAAAATTGAATGATTTTCTTTGGATAATATATATTTGGAATCTGTTATGGAATCTTTGGTGTTATACTACTAGGCTTAGGTTCACACCCTACTTTTTCCTTTGGGTGTTTGTAGACTTCCTTTTTCCAGGCTCGAGCAAAGGGAAGGAATCTCTTAGAGGTGGATCCAGCTGTTGATCTTTGGTCTTGGTGAGTTGTGTCCTTAGGGACCTTGGGGATTTTTTTCCCATCTTTAGTACTTGGGTTGTTGTACTTGGGCATTTTATGCCTCTTTGTATTCTGGTACATCACTCCCAGTGGAGTTTCTTTTGTTATGCATACTATTTGATTTACTCTTGCTTCTGCATTCTTGTGGCAAGATCGTTCCCACTTGTATGTTGTACAATGCCAAGTGCTTGTCGCTGACCCATGGGGATTGGGAACGCCCTTCGGGCTATGTCAGGGCCGGCTCGGTTATCGGGTTACCTGGGTACCCAGGCTGGTTCATGACAAACTCTATTGTGAACTTGAACTAACACTCGGGTGGTAAGATGAAGAATTTAGTAGGATAAAAATCACGAACATGGTCTAATATGGGAGGAAAAGTATTGTACTAAAACTATCCATTATCTAGATCAAGGTTCACCAACTAGTCCATGAGATAATCCAATCTTCAATAAATTTTTTCTGTATAACCAGCCTGGAGATCCTACTCACCTTGGTGATAATAGCTACCCCTTCTAGATATATAAAGGAAAATTTCCTCTAATAATAGTCGATATAATCATGGTACATAACTAACCAATACATATCTAGAATCAAATCGAATCCTATCATTTCCAACAAAAAAATCTCCCAAAGTAAATGGTAGCCACCAATTTCAAGAGAAAAATCCTTAAGGAATTTGATACCCTTTGATCACACTCCCAATGGAGTGCTGATAGTCATAACCCCATCCATGATCTCAATATACAAAACAAAAAATTTTATTAATTTTTCAGATAAGATGCTCTTATATCAAAAAAAATATTGTAAAGAGTAGATGATTCAAGAATCATACCTATGACAATATAAGGTCCTATATCTAGACTATTTAGAGTATACTGTATCATATGCAGCTGACTTGACTATCTTTCATGGGATCCAGTTTAACTCTCATGTGATGCTCCCTATAGATGGTACTTCCTCTCCCAAACCGGGGTACTGTATCCCCTACCTCATCTTGAATATCTAATGGAAATCCATCTACCAATCTATTGATGGGTAGTCGAGTCCTTCATAGACCTTGGTGCTTGTCTTGATCCCCTACCACTTCTCTTCTACCATGGGATCCGATTGAACCATTGCATATGGACCATTCTACCACAAGCGCAACACTCCATAGTGGGGTAATGATACTGGGGGTGCCTATGGACAACCCTTTTGCACTGAAATCACTGATCTGGGACATTACTCAGTGGTGGAAATCCACTACATTAGCTTATCTTTCCACTAATACCTTGGTGGTAACCACTATAGTGGTTCTCCCCACCACTTAAAGAAGAGACCCCTAATCAACCTAATATGAATACTTGGTTAACACTTGGGGATTCCCTCAAGATTCCATATATGAATAGAGATGAATTCATTGCATGCATGAAGTTTCTCAAGTAAAATACATTCACCTGCGATATTATCTCACAGCAAAGCCCATCTTGGAACCGTTTCACCCCGATGATCTCATAAGCTACCAGAGATAAATTAAAATATTATAGGTTAGTGAAAAATCTAGTAAAGTATATAAATAGAATTATCTCCTACATCAGGTGTATGAAATCTTAATTTCTATCACCCCTTACTGTATTTGGATAGAATTGGCTCAAGAAATTCTTCTTAAAGTGCTTTAAGGCTTGATCCTATTTCTGAATGGATTTCTCTACAATTACCCACCAACACTTGGATTTTAAGGTCCCATATTCATCTAGTTTGACCCTTTGTGGGATTTTAAAAGTATTTGGTACTCAGAGGAGGCCTGGAGAATGTTTGGAGGTGTTTGGATACTAAAATCTATAATTAGTAGGAGTTTCAATACATGAAGTTGTGGTTCACGTCTTGGGTGAGATCCTGATTCACAACCCATCAAATCAGCTATGTGAGCCATTATTTACATGTTTTAACTAGATACATGGATCCATCAACTAATTGTATCCATCGATGTTGTGGTTGGATCGACTACGTGAATCTGCTACATGGCAGGATCAACTACGTGAAATCGGCAACATGATCACTCAGCTACATGAGTGATCGACTATGCGAATC
The DNA here is from genome assembly GCA_963277665.1 of Viscum album. Classification (NCBI taxonomy): domain Eukaryota; kingdom Viridiplantae; phylum Streptophyta; class Magnoliopsida; order Santalales; family Viscaceae; genus Viscum; species Viscum album. Next base: position 141,183,760 of record OY728131.1, read on the forward strand.
ATCTACATGAGAGAAAAAATATGCGAATCAACTACATGGATAGTTTGGCTATGTGGATCAACTACATGAGATATTGGCTACATGAGAGATTGACTACATAGATCAGCTACATGATTGATCAACTATGGGAGTGATTAACTATGTGAAACAAATATGTGGAATCATCTACATGGTGTGTTTGTCTACATAGAGAATTATTCTATGTGAGAATTTTGGATATGTGGGGAATTTGGATACTTCAGGAATTTGGCTACGTGAAATCCCATACATGGAGATTTCCACTGATTTCATGAAAATGACCATGTGGGATTTTTGGTAGCATAAATCATGAGCATTCAAAGTTTGTTTCATCAAGGATAATTATATCATTTATTTTTTGAGTTGTCCAATGCTATAGATTCATCCCTTCATGTGAAGTTTAATGAGATCCATAATAGTTGGGATTAAATCCTTGAGATCTTGAAAATATGATCATCCCATATCTATAAACTCGAAAATGAAGGTCCTTCCCCTTTTTTCATCCATACTTTCCTTATCTCAAGACCAGACCTTCCATAACCCTTACCTTGGAGTCATAGAATCCTTCTTCTAGTGGCTTGAGTTCTCTAGCTACAATCCCATCTTGTGCATGCTCCATGTTTTTGGTGCAGTGAGTCATGTGGAGCTTCTTTATTTCAGGTAAGGGATTCATTGCATCTCATATTTATTTATGTGCAATAAAAAATTTGGCATGGTTTATCCCCTTGGGTGTTAATGGAATTAACCTAATTAATATCTAACTATATTAATAAATAATTGTATTGAGATTTCATGTTGTTTCTTTCTACCATGTTAATGATTTTACTCTTGATTTGTTAGATAGTGTGCTATCTATACTATGTTTGTTAACATGTTTTATTATGCTATGGATTTAATTTTTTCTCTTTATGGAAAATGGTAATGAATATAAATATAGAATCAATTGATAATTAATTGTATGAATAATAAAGAGACATGTTTAATGAATCTAGTGTTTTTTGTAATTTGATAATGATCAAATTGATGCTGATCACATGTTTAATTGATTATGTAATTCCATGATTTGATGGAATTTCATAAATAATGTAAATCATGCTAATGATTTTGATGAAAATAATTAAAGTCATGTTAATGAATTATAATTCCATAAAGTTTGTTGAAACTGTAATGTATTCTTGGAAGCATGTTTAAATTAACCGTTTAATTAATTTAGTAGCTTGTTACAACTTGATGATTTAGTTTACCTATAGTTAGAACCTTTGAATAATGAATTGGTTAATTAAATATAGAATAAGAACCGGTTTTTTGATAAACATAATTTCTAGGGCCTAAGTTTCCCATATTATTGAAAAGGCTAAGTTCCTTGAGTCTAGTTCCATGAGAGATAATTTATTTGTGAAGGCAGGATACCTTATTTTAGGTCCTAGATTTCCCTATTGACTATTATTGTTTGTTAATTACTACCTTTTGATGATATCTAGATGTGAACTTCTTTATGTGATGTGATATGGGGAAGGGAGGTTTAGATGATGATATTATCCTAGTATGGTTGAGCCTTGTATGGATGATGTAATGTGTGCAGGGATGCTCGGATGTTGTGGTAGTAGTTGACGCCTGTGATGGAGATATGCATTGAGATATGTATGTAGTTTTCAAGGATGAAACTAGAGATTATGGAACGATTTGAAGTTGGGATTACCTATTGATGTGATAAAACTATATGATTACTTGAATGAATCTATTTAATGGATAATAGCTGAGTTACTAGTTTTATTTGCATTCCTTTATCCACCACTTGAGGAGTCTGGGTGTGCTTGGTTGTATTTTTCCTCCTGGTGGTAGCCTATGATGGTTTTCTTAGAGTACCTAGATTATGGAATGATTCTAATAATGATTAAATAATTATTAACCCATAGGTTTGGTGTGGATGGAATGAAAATTATGAAAATATGTTAATCTTGAGAAACTGTGGACTCATTTTTGATTAAACCTGGAGGGCATGGACTTTACTTTGATCATTAATGCAATGCGATGTGGAATAATTTTAATGGTTAATTAATGGATAATGAATTAATTTTTGAAAGAAAATGATAAAAAGGAAAGAAGTAATTAATGCAGCTCTTTTAAATGTTTGTGTGTTTATAGGATATATAGTCTTAATAGTGGTAGCTGGGAGTCAGAGCAATGTTAGCTATAGTTGATTCTAATATTAGGTTATTACCATAGTGTGGTTGTGAGATAAATTACATCCTTTATATTATTTTATTTAATACACTTCCCCACCCATATCGGTTAGGGAAACTGACACCTAGTGGACTCTGGGAGGGTGTTTTCCCCAACATTCAGATGGGAGGAAGGATAGATAAATACCCCCTCTATCCCCACTCTCTTCTATTGGTAGTTACTTGTGATGGTATGCACTATGATTAGTTTACCTATATATTTGTGTATAGGGATGTGATGGATTGTGGTTATTCACATGCAAGTATCCTTGAATATAGTATCAAAAGGATTATTATAGGTATGATGTGTATAGGCTTTGATGGCTTATGGTACCTTACTTGGTGTATGGGTTGTAAAGGATTTATGTATAATACTTGATGTATGATTAATTTCATATGGGATTTGGTGGATCTTAAAAATTATTTGGTTACTATATATGATTATGTGAATGGGATGATGTGATGATGTGATACACGAGGTATATGTTGTGATGACTTGCCTAGGTGTTTTCAGGATGACTTATTTTAGAGAGAGATGGCTTAGGACGTGCAATGTTTGGGCAGAGCAAAAAACCAATGGGGAAGTGGGAGTGGGGTGCCCTTGAAGTTTCATTATGATATTATATGCTCTATTTTATGTGATACTTGGTGAGAATTATCCATGTTGAAGATAGAAACTTAGTATACCTGTTTAGATGATGAGTTAGTTTCACTGTTGTTCACTATGATTTATCATGGTTTCTTTATTTTTTGTACAAGAGGATCCAGGGTGGATCATACTAAGTATACTATTATACTCATCCTACATATATATAAAACATTTTCATCTCATCTAGAGTAGGTTGGACATCAGGATGAATATTACTAGCTCATGGTTTTGCAGGAGGAGTTTGGGATTCATGGTTGCTATCATCCTTACCTTTTTGGTACCTGTAGTTTTCCTTTCAGTTGGTATAATACTATATGACATTGCATATTTTCACTTGGGATTTCTTTATATATATATATATATATACATGCTTGATCAGGTGTTGATTGGCGTATCCTTCTTATTTATATCTTCTACATGTTCTCTTAGAGTGTGATGCCTCCCATATGTATGTTCATTATACCCTTGGTGCAAGTTGCCAACTCAGGGCTTGCTGGAGGCAGGAATTAGGAATTCACCATCTCCCTTATCTCACTGTTGGCCCTGGGGAGTACTCTTTGGGGAGAGGGGTTCATGATAGAGTGGCATCAGAGGTTTAGATTGAGGGATATGATGGATTTGGAGTTAGTAATAGGTGAGGTTTCATGGGTTGGTAGGGAAACTGTGTTAGCTAAGTTTATTAAGAAATGTAAACATGGGATATTAACTAAGACATGGGTATTTAAGTCCCCCTATAATATTATGTGCATAACTTTAAGTTTACTGAGCCTACAAAATGAAGTGATACCATTTTCTTGGTAAAGACCTAGGAAAGGATCACACATCATTCTTCTTTGTGCCTATGTTTGAAATGGGTAGAGCTCGGGATAGGTTTAAAATTTAAGAAGATAAAAAATAATAATTAATTAATGTTAAGTATTCCATATTCTAGTTTTATGAGTCTATAAATTTATTCTTATTGAAGGCATGGATCAAAGTTGATATCCTCTTTAGGCTTGTGAAAAAGTTGTTTAGTAAGATATGCCAGTAAATCACTACAGAGTGGAAGTTGAAGATGACAAAATTTGGAGGAGGAAAATATGAGAGTTTTAGTGACTGAGTTTTTAAAAGTACGAGGGATCCATTTTAGTTTCAATCATAGAATATTGGTTGAGATAGATTTTAGTTTGATCTGTTCTTGGAAGGAGCGCTAAATTTCATTGGTTGTGACGATGCTTCATGAAGAGAGAGTCAATAGTGGTTCTTGTTCCTCGTGAATCATGAGAAGTTGGTAGTCTCATGGAAGAAGTTATGAGACTGGTTATGAGAAGAGTTTATTTCTTATACCACAAAGTCATCTATTCTCCAAGAACTGCTTAACCTTCAATAGGAGAGTTCTAACATATGAGAGTTTAGGATCTGTTTCAATAACCTTCTTCTATATTCTTCAAAATAATTTCTAGATGAGGAGGCTAGGGTGAGGCATTTCAAGGAGTATTTTTATCTAGATATCCAATGCTAGGTCACCCTGTAAATTATGAAGATATATATTGAGGTGCTGGTTAGAGTCGAGATTATTGAGAGGACATAGACCAAAACTAGATTGGCATGAAAGGGGATTCTTTAGGATTCCTTATGAAGTAGATCTATGGTACGGGGTTCCCAGTTTCCTTTAAAGAAGATATTTAAATCAGCCAGGGGTTAGTACCAGCACTCATCATCTTTTATCTCTGAGGGCGGCGACTCTTAGAACTATGACAAGGGATCATATGTGGGTTTTTATTATATAGGATGAGTTCATAAATGGAAAGAGTGCCTGCACTTTCTGAGTAGTCAGTGTGTGCTAGGTGTTATATTGAGGCAATTTCAGCCAATTTAGTATAAGTACAGTGTTTATTTTTGAGATAAATAGAGAGGGGATGGTATGGGAAGATGACATACCTGAGATACTCCTTATCCCCATAGAGTAGAGTATGACTATGGAGGTGGTCATCAGTAGGGTCATAGAGGCCATGAAGTAGGTCATGGTCAACTTCATGCTCTATAATTTCCAGCATCAGGCAACCCCGATGTCATTCTAGGTAAAATTTTCTTATTTTCTATATGGATTCATGATTTTTTTTTGATTCAGGAGCAACAAACTTATTTATATCACTTACCCTCATCTGTGTTCTAGAAATTGATATAGAGAGGCTTCTATTTCCCTTATAGTTGACTATTCTAGTTAGAGGTCGAGATGACTTATATGAAGTATGTAGAGACTGCAAGCTAGTTCAGGTGTAGCACTACTCTTGGGGAGATTTCCTATATTTTAAAATATATCCATATGAAATCATCTTCAGTATGGATTGGTAGTATTTGGTGTAGGATATCATGGATTTATTCAAGAGTAAGGTTGTGTTCTATGATGTTGATGGAGATCTAGTACTATTCATTGGTGAGAGAGACCCTCATGTGTGTTGGAGGATATCCCCCCTTATTTTCCTTGATGTATGAGTTGATGATGAGCTCATTAGAAGCTCAGAAGTTAGTGTTTCCTAGGGTTATAGAAGAGTACCTTGTGTCTTTACAGAGGAGGTTGTAGCATTACCCTCTCAATGGGAGATTGAGTTTGGGATTGAGAAATATCCAAGCATGTATCCAATATTGATTTATCCATATAGGATAGTGTCTTTTGAGTTGCGATACCTATGATTATAGCTCTATGATCTACTGCAACGAGGTTTTGTTAGTATGAGTGTGTCACCTTGGGGTGTACCGGTTTTTTTTGTGAACAAGGATGATGGTAATTTGTGGCTTTGTATATATTATCATTTCTTAAAAAAAGTGACATTGAAAAACCACTATCACCTTCCATTTATTTATTATTTATTGTATTATCTTAAGGGAGAAATTTGGTTCTCAAAAACTGATATGTGGTCAGGATATCATCAGATGCGAGTGAAGGATGAGGATATCCCAAAGGCTTCTTTATATTTTCATCATGGGAATTACATGTTTGTTTTTATTTTGTTCAGTATGAATAATTCGCTATCCGTGTTCATGGTGTTGATGAATGCAATGTTCATAGAGTTCCTGGATAAGTTTATGGTGGTTTTCATTGATGAAATACTTATGTACTCCGTGTTTGATGAGGAGCATACACAGTATTTGTGTTTCATTTTATGAGTTATTCATCATGAGAAGATATTTGGGAATTTATTGAGTTGTGATTTATGGGATCTTGAAGTCCATTTACTAGGGAATGTCATGTTCTAGTAGGGAGTGGCTATGGATCCTTTGAAGGTAGAGGTATTTGTTTCTTAGGAAGCTCCTACAATAGTGGTAGAGGTGTAGGGATTCCTTGGTCTTGCAGAATATTATATGTGGTTTGAAGACAATTTATCCTAGGTTGTGATTCCTATGATAGATTTTACCTTGAAGGATTAGGAATTCTTGTGGACTAATCAGTGTTAGGTATATTTCAAGTACCTAAAAAAGCAGTTGTTCATTGATCTAGTCCTTTTTTTCCCATAGAGGGAGTTTAGTTTTATGTTTTATATAAATATTTTAATCTTGTATTGGGTTGTGTTATGATGTAGAAAAGATTAGTTTTTTTATTATGGGTATCATCAGTGAAGTACCCATGAGTTAAACTATGCCACCCATGATCTTGAGTTGGTGACATTTTTGTTTTCTTTGAAGTTATGGAAGAATTACCACATCGCTGAGTGTTTTGTGGTTTTTACCGACCATAAGAGCATAAGGTATGTATTCTACAAGAATTAATTGAACTTTCATCAATTCAGATGGATGAAATTTTTACAGGATTATGTATTTGATATTTCATATACTCTAAGAAAGGGAAATTTTGTAGCCGATGCGTTGAGAAGGAAGTCACAAGTGATTCCTTACATGAATATGGAGATTCCTAGAGAGTGATGGAGTCATAATTAGTGATTTATATAGATATGGGAGATGTTTGAGGCATATTTTTTCTTTTATAGATGATGGTGTAGTCTTTTTCGGTGTAATAAGTGGAGTAGTCCCAACTAGGGGATTTTGAGTTGGAGGTCTAGAGGGATTGAGTTTTTTTAGTGATTCCCTGATGGTTGGTTTGAGGATGGAAAACCCTAGGTGTTATTCCATGGAAGGATTTTAATCCCTTCAACTATGTGTGATATGGTTCTACATGAGTTCCATAGATCTCCATTAGTGGTACATACCGATGTTAAAATGATGTACTAATCTTTGAGAGGTCATTTTTGGTGGTCGGGGTTGAAGTGTCTGGTTGCAAAGTTTGTTTCTCGATGTTTGGTTTGCTAGAAGGTAAAGGTTGAGCAATTTATTCCTGATAGTTTGATTCATCTATTAGATGTTCCCATTGGAAGTGTTAAGACATCTCAATTGACTTCATTACTAGTTTACCTAGATCCTATGGAGGCTATGATGCTATATGGGTGATATTAGATCATTTAATGAAATAAACCCACTTCATAGATATCAAGGAGTTGAGATCATTAGAGGGTTTATCAAGGAAATATCTAGAGGTGGTTGTGAGACTCCAAGTATTCCTGAGGAAAATCATCTTTTATTAGAATTATTGTTTTACCTATAGGGTATGGATAGGTCCCCAACATGATTTTGTCTCTCAGTTATGAATTAACACTACTTTTCATCTGTATATAGATGGTCAGATAGAGTGGACCATTGAGACTCTTGAAGATATGTTTCACTCCATTATCCTAGATTCTAGAGGTTCATGGATGAGGCACCTTCCCTTGGTCAAGTTTTCTTATAATAATATTTTCCACTCCACCATTGGTATGGAGCATTTTGAATCTTTGTAAAAATAACCTTTCAGTTCTCCATTGTACTGGACTGGGGTTTGAGAGGCAACAATTATTTGGTCGAAACTGATATAGAACATGATATATATGATTAAGGTAATTCATGAGAGGATAAATCCAAAATAATATTGTCAAAAATCCTATGCCCATTATAGGAGGAGACCCCTAGAGTTCTATATTAGAGATTACATGTTTTTGAAGGTGAATCCTCTTCCTGGGAAGTGAAGGTTTGGTCATGGGAGTAAGCTTTATGCTCTTTCCATTGGGATTTTTGAGGTGTTGAATCATGTTGGATCCATAGCATATCAGATATCACTTCCCCTATAGATGAGATATATATATGATGTTTTTCATGTGTCACAACTTCATCATTTCCTTAATGAAAATTCTCATGTCATAGATTGGGGTGAGATCGATGTTGATGATGATGCGTCCTTGAAGGAGCAGTATATGGAGTTCCAATACCTCCATGAGAATGGGTTATAAAAGCATAATATTCACTTGGTTCATGTCTTGTGGTGACATGATGGTGTGGAAGAGAGTACCTGGGAATGTGATTTGTAGATTCACACTCAATAGCCCGAGCTGTTTGATGTTTATATCTTCTCTTGATATATTGTTCATTTTTCAGAGGTTGACCCATTTTTGGGTTATAAGATAGCTCCATATTATTTCTTGTTGGTAACCTTACTCTCATTTGATAGGTATCTCCTATGGGAGAGTGTTTAGAAGCTAGTTGTTACTGTTGTGTGGTTTTGCACTTGTTTCCTATGATAATGTGGTTGAGATCCGGTGATAGTAAGATTCTTGAGATGTATCTCACGAGGTGGCTATTTGGATGAACCCCTTTTTTTACTTTGGGTTTGGTTTTATATTATTAAGGATGATAAATTTTTGAGAGGCATCTTATGTAAGTTTCTAGATCCATCTAGTCCAACCCTTTGTGTGTTTCTGAAACCTATGGTGCTCAGAGGAGGCATAGATCATGTTTGAAGGTGTTTGGATGCTAAAGATGGAAGTAAGAAGAGTTTAATTACATGAAGGTGTGGTTTATGGATTTTGTGAGATCCTGATTCATGGATATTAAAATCATATTTATGATCCATCGACTACATGGATAAATCAGCTACGTGGTCAAATCGACTACATGGAGCCATCAGCTACATGGAACCATTAGCTACTTAGAGCCTTCGACTACATGGAAGGATCATCTATGTGAATCATCTATGTTCCAAGATCAGATATGTGAAATTGGCTATGTTAGTGATCAACTAAATGAGTTATCGACCATGTGAATCAGCTACATGAGAGAAAAGGACACCTAAATTGGCTACATGGCTAGATTGCTACGTGGAACTGCTACATGAGCGATCAACCATGCAAGATATCGGCTACATGAGAAATCATTTAGGTGAAATATCTATATGGAAATGAATACATGGGGATTTTGGATACAAAGGTAATTCATCTATGTGGGGATTTCATCTACATGGGGAATTCAGTTATGTGAAATCACCAATGTGGATATTTTCGACGGTTTTTTTAAAATCGACATGCGGTATTTTTAGCATCGCAAATCATGGGAATTCAAAGGAAGTTTCATCAAGGATAATTATATACTTGATTTTATGAGTTGGATAATTCTATAGAAACATCAATTTTTTATGTATTTTAATAAGATCCCCAATAGTTCGGATTAAATCCTTTTGATATGAAAAATACGATTGTACCATATCTATTGAATTAAAAACAAAGGCCCTTCCCCACATTCCTTCTCTCAAGACTATAAATTCTATAACACTTCCATTGGAATCATGGAACCCTTCTTCTAGTGGATCAAGTTCTCCAGTGGTGATACCATGTTGTGCGTGCCCCCTGTTTTTGGTGCAATGAGTCACGCAAAGCTTCTTTCTTCTAGATAGGGGATTTCTTGCTTATCCTATTTATTTACATGAAATCGTCAAGTTGGAATGGTTTATCCCCTTGGGTGGTAGTTTAATTAACCTAATGAATTTCAAAATATATTAATAAAGAAATTTTATTGAAATATCCTTTTGTTTCCTTATAATTTGATAATATTTTTCCTCTCGATTTTCAAGATAGTGCACTATCTATACTATGATTTTTAGCATGTTTTATTATGATACGGATTATCATGTTGTTCTTGATAGAAAATAGTAAAGAATACAAAGGTAAAATTAAATTATAAATAATTGGTTGGAGACTAAAGATGTAAGTTTAACGAATCCAGTGTTTTTTTTAATTTGATAATAATAAAATTGATGTTGATCACATGTTTAATTAAATATTTAATTTCATGTATTGATGGAATTTGATAAATAATGTGAATCATGTTAATTCTTTTTGATGAAAATAATTAAATTCTTGTTAATGAATTATAATTCTACAATGTTTGTTGAAACTAGAATGTATTCTTAGAAGAATGTTTAAATTAAATGTTTAATTACTTTAGTATATTATTATAACTTAATTCCTTAGGTTTTTATAGTTGGAACCTATTAATAATTAATCATTTAATTCAATATGAAATAAGAACTAGTTATTTGATAAAGACAATTTCTAGGGCCTGAGTTTCCCTTCTACTTAAGAAGGTTGAGTGCCTTGAGTTTGGATCTTTGAGAGATAATTTATGTGTGAAGGTTGGATGCCTCGTTTTAGGTCCCAAATTTCTCTATTGGATGTTCTTTTTTGTTTCATTATGATGTGATCTAGATGTGAGCTTATCTATGCGATGTGATATGGGGCGAGGAGGCCTAGATGATGATATGATCTTGGGATGACTGAGCTTGGGATGGATGATGTGATGTTTGTCTTCAGGATGACTTATTCTGGAAAGAGATGGCCGAGGAGGTATAATGTTGGGGAAGAGTGGAAAACCAGTGAGGAAGAGGGAGTGGGGTACCCTTTATGTTTTATTATTATATTATATTCTCTCTTTTATACAATAATTGGTGAGAGTTATCCATGGTGAGGCTAGAAACTTAGTACACCTGTTTAGGTGAAGAGTTAGTTTCACTATTATTCACTGTGATTTTTCATGCTTTCTTCATATTTTGTATAAGAGGCTTCTGGGGGGGGGATCCTACTGAGTATACTGTTATGCTCACCATACATATATATAAATAGTTTTGAGTTCAACTGAAGTAGATTGGAGATTGGTCTAGATATTACTAGATTGTGGTTTTATAGGAGTTTTTTGGTCTTTGTGGTTTCTTCTGTCCTTACCTTTTTGATACTTATAGTTTCCCTTTCAGTTGTTACATTACTATATGACATTTCATGTTTTCAATTGATATATATATATATATGTATGATCAGGTTTTTATTGGTATATACTTCTTATTTATCTCTTTCTCATGTTCTCTTAGAGGGGAATGCATCCCATATGTATGTTTATTATACCCTCGATGCTAGTTTCCAACCCAGGGCATACAGGAGACATGACTCAGATAGTCACCATCTCCCTTCTCTCATTACCAGCCCATGAGGGGTACTATTTGGGGGGAGGGGGTAGTGAAATGGAAGATCATCATAAAATGAAATTAGTAAGATTTACCCTCTTATCTATGGGTTTCTCGAGATACTTAAAGATCTTCTGGAATGACTTGATCCAGAAATTGAAATCACAGGTTCCTCCCTCCCCATTGAATATAGGCAGATGCTTTAGATATAAATATATGGTCAGATCATACATCAATGGTACAATGTAAGAAATATTTATCTCTTTATAGAACATGACCTGTAAAAAGTTTTTGCAAAGATTCTCATATATCTAATTCTTTGGTGTTTTAAGAAGTTATAACTCTTCTATTTTGGGTGCGTACTAATTACCAATATCTTGATGCTCATCCTAAAGGTGATAAGGATGAATTTTCTCTACAAGTGTTAAAACACTTCCTAGAACATAGGTTATACAAAAATATCAATAAAAAAGGTGAAAAAATATAGAACCACTCGATCAAGGTTACTCTATACTTGGATTAACAATAAAATTGACATAACATAACGTTTTTCATTAATTTCCTTTCCCCGTATAAGATAAAGGATTTATTTTCATAGGTTAGATAGTTGATTTTTTCACATGAGATAAGTATGTAACTAGAATGAACAATGTATGTCAACTTATATTCCTATGAACCTACCATGATGCATGATTACTCATATCATGCCATTCCAAACCATGTGTAAAATCTCAATAAACAGTAACATCACACAACAAGTGAATCACTTGAGGTGAAGTAACATCAAAACTATAACAAGAGAACAACATGAATAATAATCCCACCCCTTGGAACTCAGTTTCCCCCATACATGGGTTATTAATCCCATGAACGAGCTTATTTAAAATACTCGACACATCCTAGTCTCCTAATTACCTTTAACAAATAGTAAAGTTATAGAAAATATGTAACGATCCAAACTTCCATTAATGGAAATCCCTCTTGATCTAATTAAATGCCTCTTTATGTAAAATGTTTATATAAAATGTCAACTTATTTGGTTTTGTGTTAAGAATTTTGACCGTTGCTAATATAGCCGTTGAACAGTGATCACATGATTAGTATAAATATAGGGCTTTAACAAATCCAATTTACTCAGACAAAGGAAGTGATGGTCTCATCCATTAGACGTGCCCCATATGAAGCCCATTTTTCAGAGCTTAGAAAGGAGGTGGTGTTATTGGGCTTCGCTCTTGACCAAGATCAAGCCGATCTTGAATATGTTAAGCTTGAGCAGGACCGCCTACAAGAGAAGTGGGAGTTGATAGAGATTACCACCCGAGTAATGTTATCCGAGCCACCCAAGAGTTTGTCACTATCACACACCTTACTCTTTGGTATTATGTGGGTGTTATAAGGGGTTTTGTAACAAGACCTTATCACTATGGTTATGTACATTATTTTTGTATATAATAATGAATATACTTTCATTTTATTATTGTTACCTTGTAAATAGTTTTTTTAAAAGCACAACTAGTATTTTTAGTTAATGTTCAACTAAGAAATCTATTTTTATGAATTAATGAATTTTTGAATTAAATAATATTTTAATAAAATATAATTATTTCTATTAAATTAATTTTTATTAAATATAAATGATAGTATAATTTTATGAATGCAATTATAATTTTTATTAAGGCTTAAAAGCCTTTTTTGTCAAAACCCGTGAATTTTCGATAAAAGTAATTTTTTTAAAAGTGAAAATTAACATATTTAGAAAATTATTTAGATAAAATAAATATTATTTCTAGAATCAGGACATTGAAAATATCCAGCGGTGATTTTTTCAAAATTTTCTGAGACAATCAAATTTTTGGGTAAAAATTAAATACCGTTTAAATATATAATGTGTTTTATGACATCATAATGACCCAATAGTGATTTAATAAAATACTATAAGCCTTATTTTCATCCAATATATGTTTTACCATTAAAATAATTTGTTTTTTGGGTTTTTTTTCGTATTTTACAAAGCATTAATGGACCCTTCAAGACTTATTAAACATCTTGTCTTTTTAAATTGTTTTCCTTTGGAGTGTGACTCACCTCGACATAAGAAATCCCATTATTTTAAGAAGTTAGGACTTTGGCCTTATAAAATATTTCTTTCCACTTCCATTGGCCAAAAACCATGGGAAAAAATGATGGGCTGGTTTGTGGTTTGATTTAGTTTAATGTGAGGTGTCCCAAACCTAAATAATAAAGAATTCCCTCACCTTTCCTATATAAACCCACCCAAGATCCCACTTCCTCCTCACTCAAATCCTTTGTATTTCTTTCAAACTCTTCCCTCCTCTCTCTATAATCCTTCCAGGGTTCCCCAAGCTCCCAAGAAGCCTCTCTCAAGCCTTTGGAAGCACACTTCCAAGTAAGGGTTTTTCTTTTTTTCTCATTTTTGTCCAATTTTCTTAATATTATTATGCCCTTTTAATTTCAATTATAAATGTTGGGTTATGATTTTTCACCTCCCCCATACTTACATATTTATTTTTGAATGATGGGAGACCCCTTTCTCTCTCATTAAATGCCTCCCATGTACACCCGTTACTATGCCGAAATTCCGAAAGGAATTTCTCTCTCATCTTTTACATTCAAGCAATTATTTTGTATCATGACTCTAAATTCCATTAAAATTGTTGGGAAATGTATATATATGACCCCCTTACTATAATTTCATGTACATATGATGAGACACCCCTTTCTCTATCATCAACCATTTTTATGAATTCTTACGTCATGCCGTTACGCTGCCGAAATTGCACCGTTTTTCCAAGACGAAGTCATTGTGTAGTGAATACCATAACCATTTCTCTATCAAGGGTATTAACCTTTATGAAAATTTATGTATTTTTTAAAGAGTTTCATGTATTTATTCCACATTCCTTTATGATGGAATAAATGATGATGTTTTATGAATCTATGTTATATGATCCATGTGGCGCACTTATGCATGAAATGAAATGTTTAACAAGGGTGCACCCTTATAGTGATCCAATGCATTGGGAAAAGTATAGTATCATGATTAATCATGTGAAATGGGTGTTTAATTATGATAATTAAAGTGAAATGAGGTTTTACTCATGCTTCATGTGCAATGAGGATTTACTCATCCTCCATATGCAATGAGCCTTGGCTCATGCTAATTCCATGGTAAGTGTTGTTGCCACATTTCCATGTTACGATTATCATGATTTATCATGAATTTATGTTTATTATTCTATTGTTCTCTAATGATATTTCTATTGTCTAACATTTATTGTATTCCTCATGTTACTCCATGTTTATTCCCTTACTAGGCTTTATAGCTCACCCTTTTCTTATGCCTGTCCTCAGGTTATCCCATGCAATGCTAAGTATGAGGGAATGTAGTGGTCATGTAAAGGAATTTTTCAATAAAGATGTTGTTTTTCATGTTTTAAGTTGTTATGTAATGATACTAATCCCTAAAGACACTAGAACTATCGATCTTCTATGTTGTAACAAGTGAAGTTTATGTAATGAATTATGTTTAATTGTGTAATAAAAGATCAGGGTTGTCATAGTTGGTATTAGAGGATAGGTTTAGTTTTTTTTGGGATTTGGATTAAAAAACCCTAGTGAAGACTTAGAGACAAGACTAATTATAATAAAAACATCCCTAAGTTTTGGTGATTATTGAGTAAGTGGTTTATCAAGAAAATACATCCTTGTCTGGATACGAGCAGGTAGAGGTAGCTCTGGCACAGATGTATCATAGGGGTAAAAACTGAAAACACTGCTTTGAGCTTGACTCGAATGAGAACTGGTGCATGACAACGGGACATGCTACACTCTTGGTTGTGACACTCCCAAGGGATATGATTTTGTAAATTCACAATCTTAGTATGATCCATTATTAAGGTACAAAAAAATGCCTTGAGAATATATGTTAGAAAGTAGATCATGGATAACATAGACTAAAGCCAATAGATTCATATGTTAAGGAAATAAAATTTATTTATAAGTCATTAGTTTTGTCCTTGGATTACCTTTTATATATTACCCCTAACTTTCATTTTATTCCAGCCAATGGTCGGTAATAGGAGGACTCAGGCTAAAAACCGATGTGAAGATCAATGTGATGACTGTACTAATGAGATGCCCAATCCAATGGGAGTGGGAATCACAAACTTTGTCACACTTATCTTTCATCTAACTCAAGATTTGAATAGAAACATGGGTCAAGAGTAACGATCAACCCCCCCCCCCCTAAGAAAGAACAAGTCGATATTGAGAGCTTCATGAGAAAAAGGACTCCTACTTTTAATGGATCATCCGATCCCTCAATCGATAAACAATGGATCAAGTCCATTGAAAAGATCTTCTTTATCCTTCAATGTTCTGAACAAGAGAAGGTTCTCCTGGATGCTTATCGTATGGAGGGTGAAGCTGATTAATGGTGGACATTGATCAAAAATATGAATCTTGAGGAGGAGATCGAGGCGTTGGAATGGAAGAATTTCCTGAAAATGTTTTTCGATAAATATTTTCCATGCACCCTCTGGCTTAAGATGGAAAGGGAATTCCTTTCCCTCAAGAAAAAAGACGACGAATCTATTAGAGTGTACAAGGAAAAATTCACAAGGCTTGCACAATATGCTTCCGGCTTTGTTGTTACCCCCGAATGCAAGGTTGAATGCTTCTTTGGTGGGCTAAAACCTAGCCTGCGGAAAGTGTTGGCGATCCATGACTTTGACAGCTATGAGAAAATTGTTTGATGTGCCCTCAAGGTTGAAATAGAGATTGTAGAATCTCAAGGGTATCATGGGGATAAGAATCATAAGGTGTACTTCAATGCTGGTGGTCCAATGGATAAATCCAATGGTGCTAATAAGATCCATCACCCCACTTGCCAAAGGTGCAGAAATAAGCACCCCAAAAATTGCCTAAAGGGGATGAGGAAATGCTTTAGGTGTGGAAGAGAAGGGCTCCTGGCTGTTAACTATCGACTAGAAAAACCCATGGCTGTAACAGAGAAGAGTAACACTCCGTTCGAACCTCAATGCATTGTTCATTTCTACAACAGCAAAGAACCAGAGCATCTTGAAAATCAGTTCCCTAAGCCAAGGGTTTTTTGGAGGCAACCAACAACCTCCAAAGAAGTAAGGGTGAGATTTTTACATCACTACTGTCGAAGTGAACCCCAAAAATGAAGTGGTGATAGGTATGATAGTTATTCATTCAATAATAGTGAACATACTTTTTGATTAAGGTTCTATGAATTATTTTTTTTCTCAAAAGTTTAGTAGAACAATCCCAGCACCACCACAAATCATGGAAGTGAAGATGTCAGTGAGTACGGAAAATGGGGAAATCATTGCATCCCATGAATATAACTCCTCCCCTATCATAATATGTGGATTTAACTTCCTAAAGAACCTCCTCATACTCCCTATGGTGGAATTTGATGCAATTCTTGGCATGGATTGACTTTCCTTATATAGATCATACATAAATTTCTGTGAGAGGGAAATCACTCTCCATGTAGAGAATCGACCCCCAATTATTTACAAGTGCAAGGTGGAAGATGAATCTTCTTTAGCTCCATCATCTCAAGCACGGATATTACTTCCCTATGAGCACACGTATCTGGCTCAGATGATTGAGTCTAAGGAGGAAACCATCCTAGAGGACATACCTATTGTGAGGTAATTCACTAAAGTGTTTCCTGAGGAATTTCCTAGACTTCCTCCTAGAAGAGATGTCAAATTATCAATTGATGTTATACCTGGGGAATTTATAATATACAAGAATACGTATAGAATTATTTTTGTAGAGCTTGAGGAGCTGAAGAAACAACTACAAGAGAATCTGGATAAGGGGTTTATATGCCCAAGTGCTTCACCATGGGGTGCACCCGTCCTCTTAGTCAAGAAGAAAGACAGGTCAATGCACCTTTGCATCGATTATCGTGAGCTCAAAAAAATCATGATAAAGAATAAGTATCCTCTCCCACGAATTGATGACTTGTCCGATCAGCTGTGTGGAGCACAATACTTCTCTAAGATGGATTTGCGGTCAGGATATTATCAAGTAAGGGTGAAGATGGAAGATATCCCCAAGACTTCTTTTCATACAAGATATAGGCACTATGAATTCATATTAATGCCTTTTATACTCACTAATGCTCCAGTAATCTTCATGGACTTGATGAGTATAGTCTTTATAGATTACCTTGGCAAGTTTGTGGTAGTGTTTATAGATGATATTTTGATATACTACAAAACCAAGGAGGATCATTAGGAGCTTTTAATAACTATACTAGAGACCTTGTGGAAGGAGAATCTCTTTGAAAAGTACTGCAAGTGTGAGTTCTGGTTAAAGGAGGTCTCATTCTTGGGCCATATCATCACAAGAAATGGGATATCTATGGATCCCTCCAAAACAGATGCAATTGAGGGGTGGCTGAGGCCAACATCAGTAACAGATATCCGTAGCTTCTTGGGGTTAGCTAGATATTATCAATGATCTATGAGAAATTTCTCATGATTGTCCAACCCTATTACCAAGATAACTCAGAAGGTAGTAAATTTTTCTTGTAGTGATGAATGTGAAGAAAGATTTAAGGAGTTGAAAAGGAGGCTTATCACTGCGCCTGTGCTCACTTTACCCAGAAGTGGAGAATTTTTTTTTGGTATTCAGTGATGATTCGAAGAAGGGCCTGTGATGTGTGTTGATGCAAAATGAAAAAGTCATTTCCTATGATTCAAGGCTATTGAAAGTTCATGAACATAAATATCCAACACATGACCTTGAGTTGGCTGTAGTGATCTTCGCTTTGAAAATTTGGCTGCATTATTTCTTTGGGGAGAAGTGTGAAATATATACGGACCACAAAAGCATCAAGTATATATTCACAAATAAAGAGTTGAACATGTTCCAATGAAGATGGTTAAAGATGATAAAATGCTATGACTGCTCAATCCATTACCACCCTAGGAAAGTGAACGAGGTGGCAGATGCCCTAAGTAGAAAGGACCCAATAATTCTATCATTGATAAGAATTTAAAAGGATCCAATCTTCTTATATTTGATGAATATGGACATGGGAATCATAAAGAAGGGAACATCATCAATCCTTTCACAAATGATTTCTCAACCATCACTTTTGGAATGGTTAAAGGATGCTCAAAGGATGATGTGGGAATTCAAGAAAAAGTGGAAGTTATTGGAAAAGGGAAATCTTCATAGTTTAATGTCAATGAAGAAGGAATTGTGAGATTTGGGAAAAGAATATATGTTCTGTCAAGTCCAGAGCTGAAGAAGGAACTTTTGGATGATGCACATAGTTCAAATTTCTCTATTCACCCAGGAAACACAAAGATGTATCGAGATCTCCGAGAGCATTATTGGTGGGATAATATGAAGAAGGAGATCGCTGAATATACATCAAGGTTCCTAGTGTGTCAACAAGTAAAGGAAAAGAGGCATAAGTCTAAGGGGATGATTCAAACATTGACCATACCAGAATGGAAATGGTATAACATCACCATGGACCTTGTCATCAGACTTCTGAAGAAATCCAAAGGCAACAATGTAATCTAGGTTTTTGTGGATCGTCTTACAAAGGCTGCACACTTCATTGCAATTCAGGAGGATTTCTCAATGGATCAATTGGAATGTATATATATCCAGGAAGTGGTAAGGATACATGGAGTACCAATATCTATTGTGTTCGATCAGGATACAAGATTCACCTATAATTTTTGTAAGAGTCTTCAACATGCTCTAAATACTGAACTGAACTTCAGTACGAACTATCATCCTCAAACTGATGGCCAATCTGAGCAGACTATCCCAACACTTGAGGACATGTTGAGAGCGTGATCAATGGACATCAAATGAGGATTAGATCAATATATTCCTCTGGTTGAGTTCTCTTATAATAACAGTTTCCACTCGAGAATCCAAATGGCACCATATGAAGCCCTTTATGGGAAAAGGTGCAGAACACCCGCATGTTGGGATGAGGTCGGTGAGTGTAAGATTCTTGGACTAGAAATGGTCTAAGAAATGGTGGAGAAGGTGAAAACCATTCATCAGCATATCTAGGCAGCCTAGAGTTGACAAAAGAGTTATGCAGATAATCGTTGATGAGACCTTGAGTTTAAATTTGGAGACATGGTATTTCTACACATATCTCTGTGGAATAAGGTCATGAGGTTTGGAAAGAAAGGGAAGTTAAGTCCAAGGTACATCGGCCCCTTCGAGATTACTGATTGTGTCGGAGCTGTGGCCTATCGACTAGCACTTCCACCTACCATAGCCAAAGTACATGATGTCTTTCATGTATCCCTCTTAAGAAAGTACATACCAGACCCTTCACATGTACTCTCTTTAGAGGTGGTACAGTTAGAGGATAATCTTTCTTATGAGGAGCAACCAGTAAAGATATTAGATCATAGAGAAAAAGTTCTACGAAATAAGATAATTCCCCTCGTTAAGGTGTTGTGGATAAACCACAAGTTTGAAGAAGTGACGTGGGAATCAGAGGAGATGATAGAGCAGAGTTACCCATATCTGTTTTAGTGTGGGAAAATAAAATTTTGAGGGTGAAATTTTTTAAGGGGGGAAGATTTAAACGACCCAAACTTTCATTAATGGAAATCCCTCTTAATCTAATTAAATGCCTCTATATGTAAAATGTTTATATAAAATGTTAACTTATTTGGATTTATGTTAAGAATTGTGACTGTTGCTAATATAGCCGTTGAACAGTGATCACATGATTAGTATAAATATAGGGCTTTAACAAATCCAATTTACTCAGAAAAAGGAAGCGATGGCCTTATACAGTAGACGTGCCCCATACGAAGCCCATTTTTCAGAGCTTGGAAAGGAGCTGGCATCATTGGGATTCTCTCTTGACCAAGCCCAAGATGAGCTTTAATATGTTAAGCTTGAGCGGGATATCCTACGAGAGAAGTGGAAGTTGATAGAGATTACCACCTGAGCAATGTTATCTGAGCCACCCCAAGAGTCTGTCATGATCACACACCTTACTCTTCGGTCTTATGCGGGTGTTATAAGGGGTTATGTAACAAGACCTTAGCACTATGGTCATGTACATTATTTTTTTATATAATAATGAATACACTTTCATTTTATTATAGTTACCTTGTAAATAGTTTTTTTAAAAGCACAAATAGTATTTTTAGTTAATGTTCAACTAAGAAATGTATTTTGATGAATTAATGGATTTTTGAATTAAATGATATTTTAATAAAATATTATTATTTCTATTAAGTTAATTTTTATTAAATATAAATGATCATATAATTTTATGAATGCAATCATAATTTTTATTAATGTTCGAAAGCCTTTTTTGTCAAAACCTGTGAATTTTTGATAAATGTAGGTTTTTATTTTAAAAGTGTAAATTAACATATTCTGAAAATTATTTAGATAAAATAAATATTATTTCTAGAATCAGGACGTCGAAATTATCCAATGGTGAATTTTTCATAATTTTCTGAGATAATCAAATTTTTGGGTAAAAATTAAATACTGTTTAAATATATAATGTGTTTTATGACATCATAATGACCCAATAGTGATGTAATAAAATACTATAAGCATTATGTTCGGACAATATATGTTTTACCATTAAAATAGTGTGATTTTTGGGTTTTTGACTTATTTTACAAATCATTAATGGACCCTTCAAGACTTATTAAACATCTTGTCATTTTAAATTGTTTTCCTTGGGAGTGTGACTCATCTCCACATAAGAAACCAAATTATTTTAAGAATTTAGGACTTTGAACTTATAAAATATTGTTTTCCACTTCTTTTTTACAAAAACTATGGGAAAAAACCATGTGCTGGTTTGTGGTTTGGATTAGTTTAATGTGAGGTGTCCCAAACCTAAATAATAAAGAATTCCCTCACCTTTCCTATATAAACCCACCCAAGATCCCACTTCCTCCTCACTAAAAGGCTTTGGAGTTCTTCAAAACTCTGAACTCCTCTCTCTAGAATCCTCCCAATGTGCCCCAAGCACCCAAGAAGCCTCTCTCAATCCTCTATCAAGCCTTTGGAAGCACACTTGCAAGTAAGGGGTTTTTCTTCCTTTCTCATTTTTATCCAATTTTCTTAATGTTGTTATGCCATTTTAATTTCAATTATAAATGTTTGGGTATGGTTTCTCACCTCTACCATACTTCCCTCTTTATGTTTTAATGATGAGATACCCCTTTCTCTCTCATTAAATGCCTCCCATGTAAACCAGTTACGATGCCGAAATTCTGAAAGGAATTTCTCTCTCCTCTTTTAAATTCAAGCAATTATTTTGTATCATGACTCTAAATTCCATTACAATTGTTGGGAAATGTAGCTATATGACCCCCTTAATATCAATTTCATGTACATATGATGAGACACACCTTTCTCTCTCATCAACCATTATTATGAATTCTTACGTCATGCCATCACGCTGCTAAAATTGCACCGTTTTTCCAAGCCAAAGTCATTGTGTAGTGAATACCATGCCCATTTCTCTATCAAGGGTATTCACCTTTATTAACATTTACTTAATGTTTAAATAGTTTCATTTATGTATCCCATATTACTTTATCTTGGAATAAATGATTATGTTTTATGAATCCATGTTATATGATCCATGTGGCACACTTATGCATGAAATGAAATGTTTACGAAGGGTGTGCCCTTATAACACTCTAATGCATTGGGTAAAGTATAGTATCATGATGCATCATGTGAAATGGGTGTTTACTCATGATAATTAAAGTTCAATGAGGTTTTACTCATGCTTCATGTGAAATGAGGATTTACTCATGCTCCATGTGCAATGATCCTTGGCTCATGCTAATTCCATGTTAAGTGTTGTTGCCACATCTCCATGTTATGATTATCATGCTTTATCATGCCTTTATTTTTATACTTCTATTGTTCTCTAATGATATGCCTATTGTCTAACATGTATTTTATTACTCATGTTACTCCATGTTTATTCCATTACTGGGCTTTATATATTAGCCTTTTCTTATGCATGCCCTCGGGTTATCCCATGCAATGCTAAGTATGAAGGAATGTAGTGGTCATGTAAAGGAATTTTTCAATAAAGATGTTGTTTTTAATGTTTTATGTTGTTATGTAATGATACTAATCCACAAAGACACTATACCTCTCTATCTTCTATGTTGTATCAAGTGAAGTTTATGTAATAAATTATGTTCAATTGTGTAATAAAAGATCAGGGTTTTCATAAAATACCTTATATAATACCACTTTTCAATGTCCTCAACTCGATGCTCCCTCACATTCCTGAGTTGGGTTGGCTATCAGACCTAATAAATGTATCCCCATACACCATAGGCTAGAGAATAGTAGTGAGGGTGTAAGAAACATAGTTGGGAGACTATACCATTAGGAAAAAAGTATCATAAATAGAAAAAACAATATAAATAATCAAGCATGAAACTCAAGAATAATAAAAGGAAAAGCTTAAAAATCCAAATAATAATTAGAAGCATGTAATCATAAGTTGAATGTAACTAAATGTCATGTTGCAATTCATACAAGTAAAATACTAATCAGACTCAATAATAAACTCCAAAAACCCTATTCCTAAACCCCATGTCAGTCTTGTCTCCAAGATCCAACCCTTCTAGAAATAAATTAACTAATGTGGAGCCTCTTTACCTTGTCCTGACCTGTACCCATGAAATTTTCCTGGGTACCCAATGATGCCCATACAGAGTGTGAGTACAACTCAGTATTCTAACACCCACAATGTCTAAACAACACCATATGAATATATAGTTCATGAAATAATATTATAAGTAGAGTATTAATTCATAAATTAATATAGAACATCACATAAACCTACTGACCCTCAGGCTTTGAGTTGACACCCGAGTCATCCAAATATGCTTTAGATCAATGAAGGATATCTCAATCAAGTGGTGGATTCTTCTATATCAAGATAGATCACCCATTACACTAGAATATCCTATTGTATCATGATGAATCATCCATAACATGTCTTAGGTAACCAAGTACCACTGGGCTCCATGCGTATATACCCATCCTGGAGTCGCTTACATCTTCCCATGGTGCTACACTATACCAGGGGTATTATGACCAATCACATTGGGATCCATATAAATGTCCCATACTAGATTCACTTATATCTTCCCATGGTGCAATACCATACCAAGGGGAAAGTAACCATCTCATACTAGGATCCATGAAAATATCCCAAGTTGGAGTTTCTTACATCTTCTTATGGAGAAATACCGTACCAGGGGTAAAGTAACCATAACGAGTGGTTGATTTTCATACATTAGGATGAATCACCAGAACCACATCTCATAAGGTAGTGGATCAATCCCTCCAGAAATACATAAGACAACAACGAGTAAAAGTAATACAAAATCATTCCATGCATCAACTATAACAGACATGTTATTATAATCAAATTTGGTCAATTCATTAAATTAACAATTTATAATCCATTTATTATCTTTTAGTGGATTTTACTACATATGATGAATCACCGATGTCACAATATTCCAAGTTACATATTATCACATATTCACATGTTGTTAAAAGTTTATAAAGTTATTCCAATTCTCTTCAATTTAATTTTATCAAAGGATCCCTAAGTTCATCCAAACAAAGTTCCAATCTCTTTGAAAATGAACCCAAATAGATCCATGGGAGGTATAAGCATGTGAAATTAATCAAACATTTAATTAACCATTTAGTTAGGTTTCATTCATGGTGTTCTGATGTGATCACACTTATTTGACATACTAGAGGAAATAAAATAGGTATTAGGGAATTTTTCTAGACTTACTACCTCAAAATTAGAGAATATGATAAAGATTCCTCAACATTAATTGTATCACAAAGTTTGTCCTTCCTTCCCTTTAATGAAGGCCAAGAGTCTAGTCAATATAGACATCCAAACTAGATCCAATTTAGGCAGTCTTGACCTAGGGTTCCCCCCATAGAAAAATATACAATACAAAAGGAGAATAAGAACTGAAGGTCATACCTTTAATATATCAATCTATAACTCCAAGATCCAATGGAAAAATGCTTTTCATTTAGAGAGGAAATCTCATAGGTTATCTGTGAAAGGGTTGTAGTCAAGATAAGGGGGTGCATGATATCATAACTACACAATACTGTAGTTTAAAAAGAGTACCAAGTATTTAACATTCATGACCTAAATAGGGGATTCATGTTGTGAATGTCTCAATTCCCACACACACACTAATAAATATATCTACTCGTATTAAAAACCCATAAAAAACACATTTAATACCATGAACCATTATTACATCATGATTTTTCGATTCATAATTTTCCCAGAACCATTCACACTCTGAATGAGATTTATAAGGTATGCCCCAAACCATTCATTCCTTATATGGGTTTTATGGGGTATGCCTAGATTAATTCACATCATGAATTGAAAATTTATGGTTTGAATTAATTATGAATCTATAATTCACATCGCTTTTGTGTTTCCTCCCAAAACTAACCCAACTGTACAAGGCCTTAGTTACTAAGATTTTAATAAAAATAAAATTGAGATCAATTAGGTTTACCAAAAACTTAAGGAGGTATGTACTTGGAAAAGATAGGATCTTACATCAACCTTCATATGATTGATTTTTTTGTTAATGATATGAAAAAACATATAATGGATCTGGGTTTAAGGTGGGAGAATATTCTCGATTGAGGCATGATAAACATTCTTTACTAAGGTAGAGGTAAGGTTTGGTTCACTTAGGAGATATAAAAAAGTTACATAAATTTTACAACCTATGTTAAGTATGGTAATCTACATATGATGGGATTGATTATCTAGTGAAATTTAAAAAACTAAATTATACTATAAATAAACTATGTATCTTAACCTATGATTGACACTCTTTACTTCTTATAAAATTTTTCTTTCCTATAGTATTTAAATTACATTTTTTCACACCATATATAAACCAAAAGATTCTTTTTTTTTATAAATTTTAAAAAACAAAAAATATATATAAAGTGATTGGAATAATGAGTTATTGAAAAAAAAAACAGCCTCTTTGAGAGAAAAAATATGTGGTCAAATACCATGATCCACTCTTAGAAAAAATATAAATGTTATTTTATACCACCCCATGAATTTTTTTTCAATGCTATTATAGAATATATTATTTTCTCTTGAGTATAATTTTATGTTCATGATTGATATATCAATCCTTTATATAAGGAATGAATTATTATAACCATATCATGACGTGACATGTGGGATTGAAATTATGCATCCCTTCAATGGATTGAGTAAAGTGATATATCTCATGAAATTATTATGTGTGAACATAATGATAGATTTTTTCACATGATGTAGTTATATTTGTACGCATATGATGCCTAAACATGATGATAGCTTGGTTTAAATTCTATGAGTGGGTATTATGAAGTTATATTTATCTATAATGTTATTTTTACAACTAATATTTTTTGGTCTAAACCTTTATAATATTTTATGAATGGGTCACTAGTTTGTTGTAATTAAATGAATGTCGTAGATATTCAGATATATCATAATAAATATAATATATTATTTTTGGTTCACTCACACACAATAATTATAAAATACTATTTTATCCAAAATAGATCCTTTTATTGGAAAATTGAACCCGTGGTTTTATCATGAATATGGGATTTACCCTAGGGGTGGTATAAAATTATTTTTTACTCGAGCCCCTGGGTTGGGCCTTCCAAAAGTTTAAATAACTAATTATATCTCCCAACAATTTTTTTTCTCTATTTATGTATATTTATCCCACTAAATTAGGGATATCCACTATTTTTAAAACCTTAATTAAGATAGAGGAGAAAAATTAGAGATCTAAAGAGTCCAAGAACACATTCTTTAATAGAGATTGTTAATGAAACTCATTTTATCTACAATCAAAACCAAAAAATGATCCCAAATTAAGGTAAGAAACATTATTTCAATCCTTTTTCTCCATTATTCATGATTTTTGGGGATTGATTTTTTTTATTTATCATTTTCATTTTTTTTTCTCCGAAAATTTATTATTTTCTATTATTTTTAAAAAATTATAATTCCATATGTGTGATTCACTATTAGTGATTTTATGCACAAAAAATAGTGGATGAATGACCATCCCTACCATTAAAACCTTTCCTTATTATTTTTTCTTTTCCACTTTAATCATGATTTCACCATCAACCATCACTATGGAATGCGGTTCAATGAAATTTACCTAAAACAATGAACAAATTGTCAATGAATATGTAAAAAATGTTTTAGATCATGATAGTAGTATGAAAAGAAACTTAAGGCCATGAGGGGATCGATTGGGTGTGAAATTGGTAATAGTGGATCATAGAAGGTGTGGAGGCACTAGATTATGAAGGGGAATAAAAAATTCTTGGAACCATGGTCACACATGAGGATTTTACTAATTATTTATACAATAAAGTATAAACATAAAGGGCTCTAAAAGGTATGTTGGGGGAACTACAAGATGAAGGTGACATTTAAGGAATGATTAGTGGAATATTTGGTTCAATGAACAAAGGATATGGATCTCAAATACTTAACCACTTGGTGCATGATCCTTTAACACACAATATATATCATGTTGGAAGTGGAATTTAGGGTTTTTGAGATGCTTATCTATCACACAAAGTATACTTTATTTGTATGCTCCATGGAGGCCTAGGTTTCCTATATTGGTATTTGAAGGTTGTACATGTATATATGTATATAAAATTTTACATGATGTATGGGCTAGGGACACATAATATATACCTCATCCCATAAAAAACTTGAGTTATAGAGGCAAATATTGAGTACCCCACAGGGAAAACACGACATGTATTCTATAATACACATCATTTAAGAAAACCCATACATGACATGTGGATGTTAGTACATGATTTTTTTTGTATCAACGGGCTATATTCCATGTACCCACAAAGTACATGTCATGTAATTTTTTTGTTCAAAGATATTTCCATATCCTATTTCCTGAGAAATGGATTTTAAAACATGGGTAGTCTATCTAAAGTGTTTATCTATAGATAGAATGATGACATGTCTCTTCTAGCCATCATATGTTAGATTAATGGTGATTATAGTTTTTTAGTTTCCTTATATTTGTAAGTTCAATGACTAGGAATAAGAATAGTGATCAGAGAAGATACGTGATCAGAAAATCCCCTTTTGATGTGATGATAATAGGGAACCATTCCATTATAGAATTATTAAAGACCAGTACCCCCTTACTTAGGGAATGGGGTCTCTAGATCGGGCATGGGGTTGGTACTCTGTTGTACCTAAAAAGTTACAAGTCCCCCATATGATTGATTGAGTTTGGAACATTGCTACTTACATGGGGTGAAAGTCCTATATACAAAGTGTTAGGTATTACCTCATCTGATGTTATTTACTCTATAAGGAAAGATTACTCCACTTAGGTGGGTTAACAATTCAAATAAAACTTATCTTTGATGAGGCATGGGTTTCCAAATACATTTTCTAAGAGGTAACATGGGTTAAAAATATGGGTAGTTAAAGTTCATGGGTTTCTTTCTATGGATGATTATTCTATATCAGGTATGTGTAGAGTGGGTATTTATTTTATATCTTGATTTCTCTTATTTATAAACATATTTGAGTTATTATTTCATTTTTGTTCTTTATCTTACTAGTCTTTATTTTATCCATTGTGGTTTTTTAGGTTTCCTATTGGGTATATATATACTCACCCTATATTGGGAGTTTTTCTCTCACATGACACGTCTTATAAAGATGATAGATAGTTTGGGGATGATCTTGGTGTAAATGAAATCGATGGATCAAGATATTAGTGGTACCTTAAGGTGATATACATAAGTAGTGTACATTTTTATGAGTTATATTTCAGGGAGTAATAATCTTTTCTAGTTTCCTAGGTCAGTTTAATTTAGGATATTAGGCCTTGTTTCCCCATTTATTTTAGGCCATCATATTTTTCATACACCATAGATGATTAAAGTTTATTTAATAAATTTATATATTTAATTTAGTAATTTTTTCTAGCCTTATTTATTATATTCTATGTGGAGATATGTTATTATATAAATGTACATCAATCTAAGCCCTCTCATATTGTGTGACATGACTACTTAGTTATATTAACTATCCCATGTACTACTAGAGGTGGGATTAATGTTTCAATCTTGGATTTTTTCCAAATCATATAGGGTATTGTTGGGTTGGGTCATATTAGAGTGGATTTTTTCCTAGGGTTAGATTGAAGAGACTTGTGAGATTGGTTTCAGAACTTAGGGGAATGGTGTCAAGGGGTGTCCAATTCATCTTTCAGAACATAGAACCTAGTGTCAGTGTGGTGAACAATGTCTATGTTCACCAAGACTCTGATAAACCTATTTTTGACTTGGTACTCTAAGGAATTAGTTAAAAAGAACAAATAAATGGATGTTACATCATGTAGGATTTACAGTTCGATTTCCCTGTCATTTTTGAGTCATCTTCTCAAATATTCTTTAATTATCATGGTTTATCTTGCAAATTATAGGATTACACATTACAAAAATATATCTATGATCTTGAAGAAGTTCATTATGTACATGTGCTAGTTATTTAATCTCTTATCATTGAGATTTTAAGCAATGATTCTTCCATATATGAATTAGATCATGAGATGTTCTCATTAGGAATGTAGGGAGAATATCATCCAACCACTGTGCAACATGAAAACCCTATACCCATAGTGTAGGTTGATATTCCTCCACCTGTTAACTAGTGAATAATTCTAGTAGGGTAGGATGAGGATTTCTGTAGGATAATCACGCTTCATAATTTTTAGTGATAGAGATCACCTGAGTGTTTTCTTAGTCTAAACAAATCCTGATCATATGGCTATGCTTGAATCCCACTTTCTTTAAGGAATAATGAGTCACCGATGGAATTTGATCACTTAGACCCATGACATGGGAACTCTCCCATGGAAATAGTTTGAGTTCCTATTTTGTAGGGAGTAATACCTAGATATATTGAAAACTATACACATTCAAAAGATATTAGATTAGCAACAGGGTGGAATGTATGTCTCAAAGTATGAATAAAGGTTTAGTAACCTCATGAGTTACTCATTTAGAATGATTATTAATTAATTAATTCATTCTTATAATTTAATGTGATGAATTCATTGAGATATATTATCTCATGTTGTCCCCCATTGCATCTTTACATACACTAGAGAGAGATCTGGTGATTAAGATATTTTTAGTAGAAGGGAAGAAGGTAGTGGTAGTTTGTGGTAGTTATTTGAGAGTAGAGTCATTAATTATAGCTAGAATACCATAGGCATTGAGGCCATGATTCCAAATGAACACACATACATGTTCCTAGTACCAAGGATTATTATCTCATGAGTTATATAGAGGAACCAACCATATAAGATACTAGGATTGCTATACCTATAGAGGATGACTTCATATGGATCATAACAACTTGACCTGACATGTTTCATAGGAAAGTCAAAGCAAAATAATATATGGATCCCCTGGCCTAACCTATATAGGTATATAATCTTACTAGAAGTGATAAAAAATTCACCCACATCCATCAAATATGAAAGCTTGTGCTTAGTAGAGAGTGGTTTTTGTGGGAACTCAAAGTGGATCAGATGAAGCTATATGATGTCATCCTTATAATAGAGTATCTATCCTTAGTCCATTCTTGGATTTACTACTACCATCAGAGAGTAGCGTGCTATCAAGAGGATGGATCATGGTTTTCCTTTACTACTGAGTGAGACCTTTTGATGAGAGGAGTGGGTCCCATGTTTGAAGAGTTTTTAGTATATCACCTATCATTTAGAAATATTATATTTATATATGGTAGAAATTTTATATTTCTAGCTTCCTACATTCATAGAAGAGTATATGGATGTAATTTCTAAGGACGTTCTTAGATTTTACCCTCATTGGGATATTGACTACTATATTGACTTACAGCCTAAAAATACTTTTATGTCCTCTATCTTAAAAAATGGACATAGATGATCTTATAGAGATGATGGGGTAGTTAGAGGACCTTATGGAAAGAGGTTTCATCAGACCCATTGTGTACATCTAGAAATCACTGGTGTTGTTCACCAATATAGTTGATAAGATATGAAGTCTTTTTATTAACTATCACCACCTAAATCAGGTGTCATTAAATAAAAAAAATACCCTCCTATAAAGATAGAAGACCCATTTAACCCACAAAAAAAAGTGAAGTGGTTCTTAAATATTGATCTCAGGTTTAAATATTAGTTGCTCTGGACTCATGGATATGATATTACAAAGATTTAATTTTGATGACACTATGGAAATTATGAGTTTTTAGTGACGCCATTCAGTGTGATGAACACCCTTATAGTGCCCATGGGATTCATTAACCAAATCATTCATCCATTCCTAGATTGATTCATAGTGTTCTTCATCGAGGAAATACTTTTCTACTCAGCATTTGAGGATGGGTATGTTTAGAATATAAGGATTGTCCTAAACTTTCTTATCAATCACTAGTACTATGTTAATCTCTTAATGTGTCAGTTTTAGATATGAGAGATCCACATCATAAAAAATATCATCTTATAAGGATTTATTATAGTAGAACTAATAAATATTGAGGAATTTATTTCTTGTTATATATATAAGAGTTTGTTTGAGAGGAATAGATTCCTTAGGTTGGAATGATACTATTGGAGATTTATGGAAGAATTATATTGTATTTTAGATCCTAATATTTACCTTACCCAAAAGTGGAGTACCTTCATTTGTTTTGAGTGACACAAGAGAAATTTTGTGAAGTTGAAATAGAGGCTGATGAGTGGTCTTATTTTGAGGATTCCATAAGAAGGAGTCATGTATGAGATGTTCTATTCTTCCTTTATATTTGAGTTAATTTTTGTGATGATGGAATGGAATGTGGTGATTACTTATGGGTCTAGATAGTTGAGATCCCACAAGTAAAAATATATGGTCCAAAATTTAGAAATCAAAATGGTAGTGCTAACCTTGAATATTTAGAGACATTACTTTTTTTGTGAGTGGTTCATAGTCTACATGGACCATAAGAGTTTTGGGAACATATTTTATTAAAGAGATATTAATCTAAGGTAGAAGCATTGGTTAAAGTTATTAAAATAATATGACATTAATACTGTATATACCTTAGAAGAGGTCATTGAGGTGGATGATTCCCTTATTAGGAAATCTCATACTTAGTTGATGGGGGAGGAATCTTGGTAGATATCCTTGATTTATTTATCATTGATGGATGAGAGATATGTCACTTATTTTTAGTTGATAGTGGTGGAACCTCTATTTATTTTACACGTAAGGGAGGTTAAGTTGGGAGACATCAATTGTGAATTCCTATATGATTGTACATCCTCAAGGGAAACACCAAATGAATTTTCTAATGGTGGAGAGAATGTCATCCACTTTTTGGTATAGATAGTGGTCTCAACCATGCTACTTGAATAGGTGTTGAGGTATTTTCACATTTACCCCTTATAAGTATATACAAGTGTTAAATAGATGTAAAAGGAACTCAGGAACTAGTTTTGGTGTCTAGCTATGAAGAGGGTTTTTCAGTTGATCTAATTGTGTCTCACCTTCCAATAGGTTAAGGTAGAGAAACAAGTTCTACAAGTTTTGTTCCAACCCCTTGAGGTACTAAAGTAGATGTGGGATGGAATATCAATGTAATTTTTTGATGGGTATTATACAATTAGAAAGGGGATACAATACTATTTGGTTGATTATCCACTCATTGACCAAGTCATTTCACATTATTCTTATTAAAGAGTAGAGTTCAGTGGATAGTTTGGGATGATTTTTTTATATGTCATCATCTAGTTTCATGGGATACCCTCAATGATCATTATAATCCATACAATAAATTCATATAATTGTTGTTGAGGAGCATATATGATTAATTTGAGACTGATTTGCGGGTGGGTACAATGTTCTCCCCTCATATGGATAGATAAAGTGAGAGGAAAATCTAGATTATTAAGGATATGTTGTGAGCTTGTGTTCTAGTTTTCATCAATATCCAAAAAAATAAAAAAAATTAGCGGGGTTTTTATACAATAATAGACACCACTCAACTATCAATTTGAAACCTTTTGAGGTCCTATATGTGAGAAATTGGGGGTTTAACATATGCTAGATGGTGGTTGGATAAACACTTTAATGGGTTTTGAAACAAGTATGTTGACATCAGATAAGTTTCAAATGATTCAGGAGTGGACTAGAATATCCCAGAGCTATAAAATCCCTATGTAGAAAAGCGATAAAGGCCTTTGGAGTTTGAGGAGAAAGATATTTCATTCTAAAAGATCTTACTATGATGTTGTTAATGATGATTTGGTTAGGGGTGAAATATATCCTCAAGTTTCATTAGTTAATTCCAGACCTTGTTTAGGGTGGGATGGGTTTATTACCATATAAAATTACCTCTATAGTAGGACTAGATACAAAATGGAATTCATGTATCACAATTGAGGAGATATATGAATGAACCATTAAAAATCATCGACTGAGGTAGGATAGACATCGAGGATGATTCTAGCTTCTTAGAGTACCTAGTGATGATCAAGGATCTATAGGAAATAACCCTTTTATGTTGGGATAAACCTATGTTTACATTTTTAGAAGCATATGAAACTTTATGAGAGCTCTTGGTAAAGTGAGACTAATATGTTGACGCACATGAGCCTTAGCCTGGTTGGTAAGGACTCCGTAAGTGCATCCAAGCGACCAGGGATCAAATCCAGGCA
Organism: Viscum album; assembly: GCA_963277665.1. Classification (NCBI taxonomy): domain Eukaryota; kingdom Viridiplantae; phylum Streptophyta; class Magnoliopsida; order Santalales; family Viscaceae; genus Viscum; species Viscum album. The sequence goes on from OY728131.1 coordinate 141,216,844, forward strand.
GAGGTAGAATTTAGGGTTACTGTAGTAGTATTGTAGCAGGAACTGTGCAGTACTGTAGCGGGTACTGTAGTGGGACTATACCAGAAACTGTTTGGCACTGTAGCAGCCATGAATATGCCCCCGTTTGGGCCTTTGGGCCACCGATTTGGTCCCTGAGTCCTGTAAGGCCTTTGGGCCACCCAGGCCTTTGGGTCAGTAAGGCCTTTGGGCCACCTCAAGGCCTTCAGACCACCTTAAGTGCAGATGCAAACCAGAAAACCTACAAGGAACAAGCTCTACAAGGAGGATGAGAAAGGAGCTTTCACCACAGCAGAAGCTAAACGGATTGCAAGAATGAGAGGGTATGACACCTGCCATTGGGATAAGACTATGCATGCATGAGAATTCCTAGCCAAACAACCATGCGAAGATGGAGATCTGATTTCACGATGAAGATGCTGGGGAGGAGAAGTTCCAAGTAGTTAGTCTGGTTTGTATGTAATGTTTGAAGCCTACAGGAAATGAATTCCTCTAAGGACAACATGCCATGTAATAATTACACCTACGGGCCTTATAAGGGTTCCACCTCACCCCTTGAAAGGTGGATTATCAAAATCAATAAAAAATGAAGGCCTTCAGGCCATTGGAGGAGACTAATATGTTGATGCGATGACTTCACTTTTTAAAGTAGGTTGTTATTTTTATGATGAAAGGACTTTAAGGTGGGAAAGATATTGCAACCCTTATTTTTTTCTAAAGCTTAAGAAAATTTTAAATAATATTTTATGGATGGGTCATGTTGGTCCTAATAAAGGTGGATATCCCGAGTGGGGGGGGGGGGGGGGGGGTGAATTAGGGCATGTAAAACTTTTTATAATGACCCTCACTAATAGTAATATTACACCTTTTATTAGGAGAACTCTTTACCCCACTATGAATTTGAAGTGATAAAAAAACAATGAAAGAAATGAGAAATTTCACTCAGTTCACCCAAATTATGCTAATACAAGGAAAATACAATGTCATTTTGCCAATTAACCTAAAACACTAAGCAAACTTCCTATATTTTTATAATTTAGAGTGGTCACACTAAACCTACGGGTTTATAACCTTCATAGAAAATAAAGAACTCATTGATCTCACTCACATATAGAGATCACTACTTCTCAAATAAAAAAATATCTCAATATCCATGAATCAAGAATGAAGCTACACCATCAATGATGTATCAATTTACCCTACCTTTAATACAGTGTTTCACCCCTCAAACCTACAATGAGATGACCTCTTGGATCTCCTTTAAAACTTTCTAGTTAAATCTTGTAATTCATGATGCTCATCATACTTTCCAAAACTTCAATTAACAATTAAGAATATACTACCATCAAGGGTCCAGATCACACTTCCTTCCACCAAGATCCATGATTACACTATGTGTAACACACAATTTTAGTGTGGTAAAACAAATATATTGAAATTGGATAAACAATATAGATATTTCTTCATGATATCTGCATTCAATTTTAATACATTTCTTTTATTTTCTCTAGGATTCAGTCCACTATGGTGTGGTGTCATTTGAAATACTGATTTTGGGATCCAACTAACTTAAGTAATCTGAAATACATGGCATGATCTAATGTTTTGTGGTCTTTTTAAACCTTGAATATTATCTCATAAAGATAAACCATAAAATTCTATAGTGATAAACATGACATAGTTCTCCTCTAAGAAAATCACCCTTTGAAACCCCTAGTTGCATGCTCACTTGCCTATTCTTTTCTTCTACTCCAAAGGACCAATGATCAACATGAATTTATCCATGGTTTATGGTATCTCAAACATATTATTTAAGCTACCTTCACATGATTATACCATGGAAACCAAAATTCTCTTTCCAAGACTTCCTATTTCATATAGGGATCCTAAAATCCCAAAACTCTCTCTACCATAGTGTGGCTTCTACAAAATTCCTATTTGTTTTATCTCATACTATAATTTGGGACATTATATATACCTAAAATATATTATTCATATGAAAAAAACATACTCCAAGAATTTTTTATATTTCTACCTCTTCTCACAATATGAAAATATTATACATGAGTAAGGACTTTTCCATATATCTATTGAAACCCATTGATCATATCTTCAACAATACATGAGATGGGTCTCCCCATTTTTCATAGGTAATTTATAATCTCAAAATTCCATTTTCTATATAGTTCCATAAATATTATTCCCATTTTTTAATAACCACAACAAGTCTCTTTATTCCCTAACATGGACAACCTTTATCCATTTTATTGAAGTCTAGAAGTCAGTTTCAGTCCCTTAACTCTACTTTCAAGACTCCCTTTTCATATTTTAGGAATATGTAATATCTATTAGAGGAATTAAAACATCTTTTTCAACAGGGAAAACCCCAAAATTGATATAAAGATATTTTTTGGACAATTTCTCCCTTTGGGTTTGTTAACAACCTTTCCAAAACCAATTTAACAGTACTTTATCTAGGAAACCCCATACTGATATCCATAAAACCTGAAATATATTCCCTTAGGATAGTGTAATAATGATTCAACAATCACCAACTCTAATCCCATGTATTGAAGGTCATTGTTATAAATAAGAGTTAAATGAAAAGTTCCTTATTAAAATACTTCCTTGCGTTTCATTCTATTTAAAACTTCTCCAAGATGATGATCCCCCCCCAAAAAAATTCAAGCACTATCCTCCTTTGGGAAACATCAATATTAGTTATCTTCCCATTTTCTAATAAAAAATATCACTCTAAACTTTATTTATCTCTACTCATGGAAAATTTATCCTAATTAGTTTCTGGATAACTTCTACCCTTTATTAGTGAATGAAAATAAAAATACTCTAAAAGAACATAATTGAGGATTAAAAATCAAAATAATTAATCCAAGAGAGTTACCATAATTTTATGCTAACAAAAAACCACTTGGGGAGTTGGGATTCCTTCCTTAAACCATCTAGTTTGATAGAGATAATTAGACTCTAAGACCAAATTGATGTCTCTACAACTTAGACTTGGGTAGTGCCTTAATCATGATGTCTACAAAATGATCTAATGTTGGAACATAATGTAATTTTAGAACCAATTTTTCAACCTTCCCCTTAGTGATGTGATAATTTATCTTGATTTTCTTTTCATATAGTGGTGGAAAAGATTTTTTATATAGCTAATAACACATGAATTATTGAACCCAATTTCAATAAGATACTTTACATCAGCTTCAAAATCCTCAAGAAATTGCTTCATCCAAAAAAATGAGTTCAATATTGAGTAACCACAATATACTCAACATCCAAAATTCTCAAATAAATATTTTTACTTATTTCACATCCAATAAATACAAAAATGATTCTACCAATGTCAAATTAAAATCATCCTCTAACCCAGCCTAATCTATATCATTGTATCCTAAAAACTCATTTTCTAGTGTTCCATGATGAAATATCCCAAAATTCATCGTGATATTGATATAATGAAGAATTATTTTCACTACTATAATGTGGATCTACTTGGTAAATCTTTGGTACTATGAATCTTAACACATGGAAAACAAAATGTCAGTTCATTTCACTATTAGGTATAATAGGATTTCAATGATTTGACTATATTAAATTAAATAAACCTTCTTTCAATCATCGTCTCTTGAAAAAATTTATCTGGTTATCCACTAGTGTTTTCATTAGTACATGACTATCCATTAAAAACCTCTTAATAATTTATTTGAAATATTTTTATTGATAAATAAATTTTCTAAACCTTCTATTATTCACCTATAAAATAATAAAAAAGGATAACAACCTAATCATGGACATCTCAAAATTTCACCTCATTTATTTTGAAAACAACTTGTAATATACATCATATAATCCTAAAAAAAATGTCATGGACATAAATTATTACAAAAATTATTTTTTCATTATCTTTATTAATATATAAATTATGATAAACTCCACCACATATGAATTAAATATTTATCAAGTAATTACTAAACCCCAAATACTATCTCTTGGTGCTTATTTCACCCCATATAATGACTTCTTTAACCTACATACTTTTCTCTCATATCAATCCATATGGAATCCATTTGGTTTCTTGATGTACAATTCTTATTTATGGAATCCATTAAGGGAGGATGATTTTTTATCCATTTGGTACACCTTAAACCTTATCTTAACATATATTTATATAAAATTTTAATCATTACCTATCATATGAAAATAAAAAATGTCTCATCAACAAAAATACCTTTGATATGACTATATCCCTTATAAGAAATCCATGATTTGTTCTGATATAGTTTTCCTTCCCTTAATTTTGTTTTGGAACACCCGCCATGTTCTGATTACATTATCATCTTCATGACTTATGAAAATTTCCTATATTTACTTCTTATCAATTTAGTAAATCTCTTCCTATATCTCCTTGACTTAGTTGTTATCTTTAACCGACCATTCAAATCACATAGGATCAAAAAATATATTATTAAGGATTCATTACTACTAAAACTTGGTTCCTTATTCTGTTTATATCATGATATTATTTCACCTTATTATTGGTGAATTAAAAACTATTTTCAATCCATAGATTCTAATTTTTCAGCCAAAGAATCATCTTCACAAACCTCAAAAAATGTGTAATTTAATTTAATACTTTAGATCTGTGAGTGATTACCATTATACATGCCATCCTATTGTAGTTATCAATAAATAGAACATTATACCATTTACATCTCTATATTTGGGTGATATTGGCCCACACACACCAATATGAACCAACTCAAGTAGTCTCATCGACCTATTTTTCTTCGACTTGTAAGTCTTCCAATTGATTTTATCTTTTTGAAAAGTATCACATATGTGAGTGTGATTAAGTGAGAGTTTATGGATATCACATGATTCTTCAATATTTACTAAGTCTTATAAGGATACTTAGATCATGTGGTAAAACCTTTTATTCCACAACTTGTTCTATCCTCACTCATATAAAAAACACTTACATTCCTCTCCACAAATAAGGCATAGATTACCTTTTGTGTTCCTAACTTTCATCAAAACTATACTATATTTTACATTGAAAATTCAATCCTTCTTGTTGAAGTTCAAAAAATGCACCAAGTCACATAATTATATTACACTGAGAAGATTTTGAGTAAGGCCTTCAAATACCAGGACATATTTGTGCCTCAAATATATATATCCAATTTTTTGTTTTTTAATGACAATGATTTTATAACCTTCATCAGTTACAAAAAAAATGACCGCATAATTTTTAATATTTTATTCTTATGATAATATTTTTGGTTTTTTATCATATGTGAGGATAATAAATTATCAAGTATCCACACCCCAACCAAATATATCACTTTTAAAGAAATATATATGATATTTATCTTCTTTATTTTTCCATTCTTGAGCAATTTTCATAACTTTTATTCCTTTTAGTGGTGACTAATATTGTTCCAACTCAAGATCCATTATATAATCATCATCTTATTGGGATAAAAACTCAATATTTTTTTCAATCTACTCAATTATTCTTTTAATGGACGAGATCTCCTCCTTTGGGTCTCTGTCGATTCACATCTTTGTACCCATAATGAGAAATTTATGGATTTATGTCTAAAACCATTACACCAAAAATAGTCTCTATTAAAAACATATCGAGCATAATAATTTATTCCATTTTTTTCACTTTATTATTGAAATTAATTTTTTTTATAAAACAAAAATAGTGGGTATGCCCAATAATACCATAATAATAACACCAGACTTGTGGTGTATTATTACAATCTATTTATACTCTATTTATAACCTTTTTGATCTATTGTGAGTAAAGAAAATAAATCTTTCTCTGGGGTTTGGGTGATTAAGGTTTCAAATAAACCACCACTAATTTTTTATTATGATAATAAACATTAATATATTTTTCTTTGTTTTTGAAATACTAGACTTATGGTAAAGTGAATAATTTTTCTATTAGATCCCCATGTTCCTCTTTATCTTTTTTAGTATTCAGTACACTTGACCTTTGTAATTTCATGTTGGGAGTTAGAAGTATATATTAACCATAAAGATTTAATTTCATCTTCATGAATTTATATTTGATCACCTTGACCCTTTTGACATGATATTTTACCAAATTAATAAATCCATAAATAATAAGATCCTTCACTTTAATCTTGATCTTGATATTAACTTCATTATTTGAGTTTATGATATTTCTAGATATGAGTCTTTCAATTTAATATTTCAACTCAAATTTTTTCCTTTTTACTTCTCTATATTTATTTTGGAATCTTATACAACCTAATTATATTTCTTTATCTTAGTGATATTTTTTTTCTTTAATAGTAGTTTTTAGTTATACCTAGAGATATAATATTCCTTAAACTTCAATGATTTAATCATTGATGTCCTCCAATTATAGTTTATCAAGGAAAACCATAATAACTTACTCATTGTGGTATTTTTATCCCATAACTTCTTCTAATTCTATATCTTTGGAGTATAAATATTATTTTTAAAATAATGTTTTACTTTTTAAGAATTTTTAATGTGATAACCTATTGAATTTTTCATCATCGTAAGATCTCATTATAGGCTCCTGGTCCTAGTCATCTTCTCAAAAAATCTTTAGACATATTTAAACAAGAGTCCCAAATTTTCCACATTGAAAAAAAAGTGTAAGATTTATTTTAAATTTTATATTTACATATATAAAGTTTTTAGAAAGTAAAAATATCACATAATAAATTTACCTATCTCTAGGATCACCATCCAATGAAATTTTCTTCATTTTTGTGAATGAAACCTCTTGATTATTCTAATTTATTAAGGAATCATTATCATTGTTACTAATGTCATATGCATTGATACTATTATAAAGACAATAAAATGTCACCTTATTTGGGACATTGTCTCCAAGAACTAAAACCTTCACATTGAAAAATGATGTAATCTTCTTAGGATCAGTTTCATGATTTTTAAATCATCAAGGTTTTCTTCGAGTTTATACATATCATCCATAATGATTATCACCCATTAAATAAACGTTTCATTGATCCAATGAAGGTGTATCCTCATATCCTATTACATCTTCCAAAAAACTTTAAATTTCACTTCACATAACTTAGAGTTGAGTTTATTTATGTTGACAAGTTTTCCAACATTCTATGTGAGGATTTACATGACACCACTTTCAAGTATATAGCATTAGATAATTCTACTCCTAATGTGTTGATTGCTTTAAATTAACTATAAAGATCCCTTTATTATCTTTCTAATAATACTGTTCTCTCTATTATAGTCATGATCACATGTATAATAGCTATTTATCCATCTATTACCAAAGATCAAAAATAGTACTTCATCCAATTCTTCCATAATTGAAAACTACTATAAAAAATATGGTAATCACCATGTGGTTGATGACTTCTTTCATAACGTTGGAGAGATAATTCACTAAGGACCTTTAGATTTTATAACACATCTTGGTCTTAAGAAGGGTGAATACCCTGGGGGTTTTTTTATAAATTTTATTATAACCTTCACTAATGATCATGTTCCCCCATTTATAAATAACAAACACACCCTCTCACTATAAATTTTATGATATAAAAAAATGAAGGACATGGTAAATTTTACATATTTTACCCAAACTTGGCTAATCCAAGAAGTATGAACTGATCTCTATGCATCTTTCATACTTCAATAGAGCTCACTACTTCTCTAGTATACTTCCCAAAATTCCTTAACATATTTCATTATTATGTAATATCCTTTGGAGATATTTCAATAGACCTATCAAAAAAAACAACCCCAAAAGAATATTTTTCCTAAATGGTTTGTTGGCCATTTTAATTTATTGAGTGTTAAATATTCCTGGGTATATAGTATTAAATATAATATATTATTTTAAGTACTAATGTTTTTATCATGAAATAATTCCATTTCATGATAAATAGATACTCAGATGGGAAAATAGATATCGTGGCTGCATTTGGAATATGGGGTTTACCCTAGGGGTCATATAGAGTTAGTTAGCATCAAGGCCCCTAGATTGGGCCTATTGTAGGTGTAATTGATTAATTAATTATATCCACAAAACATAATTCCATTTATTTCAACATATTTATCTCAATAAATTAGGGTTATCCACTATTGATGAAAACCCAAATTGATAAATAAGAGAGGAAATATAGATCCAGGGAACCGATGAACATGTTCTTCAATGATGATTTTCAATGGAACATTGTGAAGAAATGATCGACACTAAATAAAAATCTCAAATTTTTGTAGGGATCATTATTTTAATCCCTTAAATTATTCTTTATTATCTTTGGGGCTTAAAAATTTATTATTTTTTTACCATTCAAAATTTCACATCACCACAAATTTATTGGTTTCTGTTATATTGAAAATTAAAATTATTCCCATGTTATTTATCATTGGAAGTTTGGAAGATAATGGAAAGTAGTAGGATTATTGTTTCATCCATATAACCCTTTCCCTTTCCATGTTTATTTACCCATTTTCTTCATGATTTCACCGCTAACCATCACCATAACTAGAAGAATGATGATATTTACCTAAAACATTGAATGAATGGTCAATATAAATAAAAACACCATTTTAGATCATAATAGTCATGTGAAGGGAGACATAGTTCTATGGAGGGATGTCTTGGTTTCACATTTAGTGATATAGGATCTCAAGCATGAATATGTAATAAATTTTGAATATGTTCCACCATGATGAGGCTTTAGGTACATGTGGGAATATTCTATAGGTAATTTTATGATTAATTATAGTTGTTAAAGTCTTCTAGAGATGGAAAAAGGATTTTATGGGATGGTGGAATTTTTTCAGGTTTTATTTGAGGAAGATTAATTGGGGATAGTATGAATTCTAGAAAACTATATATATGGTTCTCAAAATGTGATTTCAAGACATGTTATTCTAAACCAAAAATCACGTGTAATGCTAGCAGTTCCAGATAGGGGTTTTGATTGAGTTAAAATCATATGAACTGTCCATTTTTATGTACACTTAATATGGTCCAAGGTCTCACAACTCATATTGTACATGGGGTACATTTCTAGATGGTCATAAGGACAAACAAGACATATAGTCTATGAAGACTTTCCCTGTACTTTAGCCCAACATGATATGGGCTACGACAATACATACTGAGTACCCAGTGGGTCAAACATGAAGTGTATACTATAATACATGCCTTTTAAGAAGACCAAAACATGATATTGGTATTTTAGTATATGAATTGATCTATTTTGGGGCACACACACCATGTACCCCCAAATTATATATTATTTACCTTTTCTATACATTGATATTTTCATATCATCTTACTTAGTTTTTAGATTTGGGAATGACTGTATCCCATCCTGATCATTTATCCATGGAGAACGTGACATTATATACCTATTTATAATCATGGGAAAAAATAATGAAATTTAGTTAGTTTATATTCCTTAGCTCTGTAGGTCCAATAATTAGGATCATACATAATGATTAGAGAATACACAGTGTTAGAAACTCCCCTAACAACATGATGATAAAAGGGTGTAGGTCCCATGAACTATTCCTAGAGTTTAGTACTCCCCAATTTAATTGGGATGTGGGTCCCCCATATCAAGTATGGGGTTAGTACACCCTTGGTCTCAATAATTAATGGGTCCCACACATGACTGATAGAGTTAGGAACTTCCCTACATATGCAGGGTGCAAGTCCTCTATACAATATGTCAGGTATTTTTTATTGCAATGTTACTTATACCATGATGAATGGGTCCTCTACCAGGGTCAATTAATACCTCAACTAACACATAAGTTTTATGAGTCATGGGTCCCTCACTATTTTTTCTGATAGATATCCTGGGTTTCAAAACCGGGTAGTTTTAATTATTAGGTTTTATTTTGAGGATTTTTTTTCTATAGATAGTGACTTTAGATAAAAACATTATTCTATGTTTTGGGTCCATTTCCTTATAAATATATCTAGGTTATTATTTCCATTTTGTTCTTGATATGACTAATATTTCTTTTATCATTTTTTATTTCAAGTCATCCTAGTGGGTATATATATATACACTCTCACCCGCATGGGAATTTTTCCTATATGCACTATGTTTTATAAAGATGAAAGATAAATTGGGGGTGATCCCGATGGATATGATATTTATGGAGTGAGATATTAGTGGTTCATGGAGGTTACATACATAAATTCTTTTTTTGTGTTCAAGATCCATATGTTTAGGAGTCATCTTCTTTCTAGTTTCCTAGGTTGAATTATATTTGGATATTGGCCCTTATTTCCCCACCTTTATTTTATATTTATACATTTTTCATAATTTGTGGATGATTAGTGTTTTTCAAATTAATTTTATTAATTTTAGTTAGTTTTATTTTTATCCTTAATTAGTATATTATATTTGTATATATGTGGTTATATACAGACATATTAGTCTAAGGCTCCCATATTTTTCTATATGAAGACTCGATGCTAGTCACCATCCTTGAGCTTATTGGAGGAGGTCTTTAGGTGTCACACTCAACTTATTTCTGGCCCAAGTGGGGTCTTGGTGGGTTGGGTTATATCTATTATGATGTATCATTATTATGAATGTTCTATATTATATGTATTTTTCAAATGAATTCTATATGTTTATGATGATAATATTATACCTATGATATAATGATGCTAATGGTGCTCACCCATGTACATATATTGATTCATTTTTGATGTTCCTTCCTATTATTCCTCCCTTTACTAGGATTTTATTCACTATTTATTTAATGTATGACCTCAAGTGATTACATGTACTATAATGATTATGATTTTTTAGGATAATTATGAAGAAATATTTAATTAAAGTTTTAATTTTGATATGAAATCATAATTTCACAACATAATTTTCCTAAGAAAATAAACCTATCAATTTTGGGAGTTGTATTATTATATATGTTTTAGAAAAATGATGTGACAATCTTGTATGTAAAGTATGGACTGCTATAGAAATCTTGGCCAACACCAACTCTAAAATAATATAAAATGATATATTTTGACTATATTACATTTTATCAATATAATTCTACGAACACAATTTTTGTTGAAAATTTATACTAATTTTTTAGCTACATCATAATCCTTAATAGACTCAATATTTTTAGATATGACTACTACTAGTTTCAGTGATCCTTTCTTCCTCATTTTCTGACCCTAACTACAATTCTAGATTGATTGACCAATTTTAAAGGCCATATTATATATATATATATATATCCTTGATAGTTATCCATCCTTCCTCTCTATATATCAAGAACTCATCCCTTTTACTTTCTCAAGTACTATTGGTTAGTTATAGAAATATCATTGTGCAGTTCTATTATATTTAGTTGATATTTTACCAGCATATATTATGAATAATCATTATTAAATATAGTATATAACATGAAATATGTGATATATCCCATCACTGAAGGATATGTTGAGCTAATAATTATATTAACATTCACTTATATCTTAAAAATGTCATATTGGTGAGATTTATATCATGTGATATAAGAAGAAATCCCCTCTTAAATTGTTCCATTATATATTTTACCAATATATGCACTTTGAAATTGTAAAATAAACCCATTGATAAATCATAGTATATATTTTTCACTAGATCTCAAGTTACTACTTTAATTAAAAAATTACATGAATATTTTTAACTTATTTTTTACTAATTATAATACTATTATCTCTTTTTCATTTGTTAGTCAACATATATAACTTGGAAAACCATAATACTCAAATTAACCAGTTGTAGACACATAAAAGATTAATAATCCTATGATATGATGTATTCTTTAATACATAAAATGATTCCTTAAAACAACTATGTAATAATCATGGGAAGGTACTTATTACAATTTTAATTCAAATAAATTTTAGTATCCCTTTTAATGAAGAGGTTTTATAATAGTCACTATATTAACTTATATAAAAATCTTTAACAAAAAATATTACTTTATAGATACTCACTTGACTATCCATATATATATATCTATCAAAAATATTCATTTAGACACAATGAATTTTAAATCTACTTTAAATACTACATAGATACTAACTTATTTTTGGTATATGGAAGTCATTTTTTTGAATTCATTACCATGTTTTAGATTATTTCCATTTATTCTCAATGAATAATATATAATCTAAATCTATGATTATTAAAACCATTTATTTGGTTTTTAACTTTCTCACACAACATATATATATATATATATATAGAACTTTCCTTTCCATGATACTTTTTATAACATATTAAAATTCTAACTACCTATGCATCTCGATCCATGAAATTAATAAATTATTTCCTAATCTATATATATTAAGTAAAGATACACTTCCTTATTATAGAAATATAATATATTACTTGACTATCAATTTTATATCTTAGTAATTTAGGTAATATCCCTTTTAAAATTAAGATAATTCACATTGATGCACATTTTGTTTCTTGAAGAACTTTTGTTTCTAAAAATATCCTTAATAAATTCTTCCCATCTTAAAATATAAATTTATGTCATAATGGATTTTTACTTCTATTAGAAATCACATGATATCTAATTTTCAATATAGTTGGTATATGGTTAAGTGTTTAAATTATTATTTTTTAGGGATGTACCAATATTAATAATGATTTTTTAAGAATTACAAGACTAATCATCAATCATCCATTCAGTAATACCATGACTCTAATGTGTATAAGAAAATGTGATTTTCTGAATTATTTTAACTCAACATTTAATTATTTCTGAATGATTGGTTATGATATTCTTTCGAACACCCACCTAAATCATATATTATCTTCTTACCAAAAACATTCTTGACTTCACCATTATATTATTTAAATATCATAAATAAATCACATGAAGTAAAAGAATTAACTTCAAGCTTCTACTCGAAATAGTTCACATGTATCTATATGAACTAATTATAGAATATTTTTGTATTTATTAATGTTTATACCAAAAATATTTCTTAGTAATTATTATCTATAAGTAATTATGTCAAATACATAATTATTTTAGATCAAAATATTCTAAACACCCTACTCCATATATCATTGATATCTACTTTATGTTTTACTTGAATAAGTATTATCATGAGAAAAAGGGTATGATTTGAGTCTAATATTTTATATTCATATTTACCTACCAATATAGGATATCTATGATAGGTTTATAATTATATTATAAATCAATTATGGTATTCCAATTCATCTTCTATTTATAACATGAAGAAAAATCTCTTTGTGTCTAACTTGAAAATAAGATAATGTTTTATTAACACAAAAATAAATGAAAATAGTTTCAAAATATAAGAATATTTCACTTGTGAATTTGAGGTTATAATATTTTAAAGCTTATATATGATTCAAATATATCAGAAACTTGATTATCCAATTTATTCTTATAATATTTTTGAACTACCATGGTTCCTATATTCAGATACAAATGCATGCATAAAAAACTGTATATAATACCCAAGATGTAAAAAAAATATTATGTGTAATGATGAATATACCAAAATTAGAAACTTTTAATTAATTCATCATCAAATCATTTAAATTTATCTTCATGTGGCCTTTATTTCCACATGGGAAGAAAATAACACCCTATTTGATGCTCTCTCACTTTATCTTTTATTTCTTAGAAGGGAATAAAAAAGGTTCCTTTATAATTATAGATTCCATAAATCTTTTCAACTTTCCTTTATTTTTATTAAAAATAATAGCTAAATATTTATCTTTTGATAAATTATTATCCACTTAGTAGACCTTATCCAAAAGATACTGAATTTGTCTCTTTATACTATTTTCTTTACAGTTTTAATAGAACTGGAGTAACTTAGTGATAAGGATTAATGAATGAGGTGTCATAAAATATAATTATTCAAATTTAATCCTCAATAATCTAATTGATCAATGTACTCTATCATCTTGATCATATAAGGACTAGCCTAGATTATATCTAACAATGTATATGTTTTCATTATAATGACAATTTAACTTCTTTTTTTATTTACTTTATCCCTATAAATAGATTAGAGAAGAGAAAACATAGTGTAACCATCCATGTCATCATTTTTCTTTTACAACTCACTAAAAATTTATGATAAAATTTTGATGTGAACATTAAATGACTCATACATAAGTCTCTTGAAATATTTCTTTTTTATAATCAATTTCTTCCTAAGGAGGATCATCAGGTAGTGGAGTATTTAGAATGTAAAATTTACTTTAATATCATAGTAATATATGATATAACATGTACCACTCATAGGAATTATTTCTAGTGATGAAATTTCTATTTTACAATATTCATCATAGTGAATTTGTGCTATTGATTTCCATTTTTTAATAAAATAAAACTCACAATATTACTAACTTTTCTTGATTACTTATTGTTTAGAAATTATAGGTTTATTAAAATTAAATTTATCAGTATCCCTAAAATACTAAAGTCAAAATACTTAGTCTCTTGAATATTAAGTGATAAGGATCCTCAAAAATTTCCCTCATATTCTAACATAATGTGATTCCACCACTCAGAGTGTTTGAAGGTAGAATTTCAGCTAGCCAACCACAATAAATTGGGGATCCTTATTTTTTTGAGTGGATTCCTAAATTCTATAAATAAATAATTTGGATTTACTTAACACTTACCTATAAAATTTCTCCAAGATAACTATGAATATATTATTGATTCCAATTTTAGTTAAGTCAAACCACCACTCTTATTATAACTCCTTTGTAAAAGGAGGTACCCTTAACAATAGATAAAAAGAACCTCAAACTATGGTTCCATCCTAACTTAAGTGTTAGAATGTGTTTATGAATATATATTCACATTAAGGTGTTTTTAAGTTAATTTATTTACTTGTTTATTGAAATCAAATTATATTTATCATGTTCACTACAATGTGATATTTCTCACAACTTTAACAATGAATACAGAAAAAACATTCATCATGCCTTTATTAATTTTATCTATGAAATATTGTTAACTATTATTTGTTATGACATTTAAACTATATATTAAAAAAATAATTAATAATTCATGAATAAATAAATAAATAAATACATAATCATGACATGTTAATTAATAGTTTATCATTATGCAAAAATGAGTATCTTGCAACACTTATTTTTTTTGTTTAATGGTAGTTTAATTTGTGACTAAATTATTTCAAAGAATTTTTCTTAAGATACCATGAGATATAGTTTCATGGGAATATTACATGACAGTTATTATAATTGTTCATCAATTTGATTGAAATGTCATGAGGTAATAATTTAGTGGTGTTTTTTAAAATATTTCAGGGTAATTTAAAGGATAGTTATTTACTGCAGTAAAAAAATAAATTAATCAAATCTCCCAAAAAAATATATAAAAATATAAACCAAAATATTTATAAATAGATAGGTGGGTCCCTCATAATCCTCCCCGTAACAAAAATATATATATATATAAAATTTACTCATATAAAATAACTTGTGACATTATTTACAAAACACTAATAATGAACCCCTCTAAAATAATATTCTTACTTATAGTTGTTTATTAAATCATCATTTATGTATATAACCCCAATTATCTCGAAGGCCTTCTTTTTTTTATATTTATTTTTGATAACCCTTTTTTAAAGGGATGTGGGGGAACCCTTACAAGGCCCGTAGGCTTAGAGATTACATGAACCGCATGCCTTAGGAATTATACAGACTATACTTGGAACTCCTCCTCCCAGCTTCTTCATTGTGATATCAGCTCTCCACCTCACATGGTTATTCAGATAGGATTCCCATGCAAGAACAGGCTGGTACCAATCAAAATTCCATAACCTCCCTTTCTGAAAAATAATCTTATCTCCTTCTCTGGTGAATACGCCTGCTCTGATCTCCATCTGGAGTCTTCTCCTTATAGAGTCTGTCTGATCATTAAGCACAATTTTCTAGTGGTCCGAAAGGCCTCGAGGTGTACCAAAGGCCTTAAGGTGGCCCAAAGGCCTTGAGGTGTCCCGAAAACCTTACTAGACCGAAGGACTTGGGTGGCCCGAATGGCTTAAAGGACTCGGGGCCCAAACCAGCGGCCCGAAATCCCAAACTGATGAATAGTTCTGGATGCTACAGTACCAAACAGTGTGTGCTATAGTACCTACTACAGTGCCTACAACAGTGCCTACTACAGTGTCTGCTACAGTGCCTGCTACAATACCAGAAATATGTATCCACCCATTTTTGGACTCGGGTCTCTTGGATGAACTTGCCAAGTCCTCACCAACTGAGCTGAGGCTCTTGTGCACTTATATATATACATTTCCAACACTAACATTGAGTTAGTTAAAATAAATTAGGATATAATTCCAATCTTTAAGTACTAATGCATTATTTTTCTAATATAATAAAACATGTAAGTATCACAACATGCTAGAAGTATGTTTATGTTTTTTCATAACAAACCTAAACCATAACCCATGCCATGTTGATCATGTTAATTAATAATTATGAAAAAATTTATAATAATAAATTTATATTTTATATTATTATTTTGAATACCATGAATAAAACATATCAATGTTTATATATTAATTAAGAATACTAGCTAGCAATTTTCATTTGAAAATATCATAATTTTTTTTCACTATACTAAAAAAAAAATTTTGTCAATCAAGTGGAACTATATTAAAACATGAAAGTATGTATTACACAATCAAAATAGGTCACAACTAGAAAATAATATTATATCCAAGAAAAAAGTAACAAAATATGTGTATTGAATAAAACATTTGAATTATTATCCAACAATGTCAATGATGCATGGATAACAAAGAGACAATTTATCATCCATCTACTTCCACCACTAAAAAATTTTATCATAGAAATTATTATAATTATAAAAATTAATGGTATTATCAGAAAATAAATTTTAAAACAATTATAACATTTGAATTATGAAAATTTTAAAAATAATTTATAAATATAAATTTATATATGAAAACAGATGCATAGTACTATAAATAAATAGTACAATGAATAAGTTAGTTTTTAAGTTAAGGAATGATTAGATGTATAATAGTTTTCTTCATTAATGGACATATTGTTATCATGATCCATCATTACTTCCTTAAATTCATCTACTTTATCCTCCCTTAAAAAACCAATTTTTTCAATGTATTTATAGATATAAAAGTGAATCTCTTGTCACTAATGCGATTAAATGGAAAAATTTATTTCTTCAACTCCATCGCCCATATTATTTAAGTAACCTTTTTTCATGTGCACAACTACACTCCACAATTCATTCATAACATATTACACATGATATAACTATTTTCATCATGATGAAAACGTATAAAAATAATGTTCTTCATGGTAACCAATATCTATAAAATGATAGAAGTCCATATAAAAAAATTATAAAGTATATATTTTAATATCCTTGGTAATATTAACCCACTTTCATTTGAATAAAATAACTAAAAATTACCATGGTAGTTTAATTAAATTTTATAATTCATATTTTCATAATATCCTAGTAAGGAAAATATAAATATACCATTATTCTATTTTATAAACTTTATTCCCAGCGGACAATATGAAATTTGAGGCAATTATCATGGTAAGTGTTGAACTTCCTAACACACTTTAGAGGGTCTTGAGATAAAAAAATCATACCATTTGACACTTTATCTTGAATATGTTTATTTAGGATCTATAAAAATTAATATAAATAATTACATTTATAAAATATATATGTTAACCTATTATATAAATGAATATCATTTTTCTAGGTCTTTATTAACAGATTTTTTAATAATTTTCTCACACCATATTAAATTTATACTATATATCTTCATTTGTATACTTAGTTATTTAATGAAAGGATATGTAATTTCATTACTCAGTTGGATATAACTAGGTTATTTTAAGAAAACTATTTTTTTCAGTGTAATATTTATAGCCCTCCCAACTAGTCAACCAATAGCAGGAATGATTATTGATTTCCTATCAGGTTGATATTGAGTCCACATATAATCAATATAAATAACTCAATTGAATATTATATCAATATTATATAACTATATAGAATATAAAGTGATATAATCCTTTACCAAGTAATCTTCTAAAATATATCCTTCTAGTTGGGATTTATATTTCACATATTATTTTAAATGATAGATTTATTTAGAATAAAAAATTAAAGAAAAATAATTAACTTGATATGTAGTGAATTGGAATGATAAATATAATTATGATGAATAAAATATAAATAATTTATTTCTAAATTGTATACATCCATGAATAATGTAAGAGTCCTACTAATTTAGTTTCTTTATCCAAATGCATAGTTAAATGCATCCTGACTATGAAGAATGAAGGGTGGAATATCATCCCAACATAAAAAACTATTAGTAAAATTATTTATTGATTCCTTTCATACATAATTGTTTATATATTTTTCTAAATTTGTTTTAAGAATATGAAAAAAATCATTAAAACTACACTTACATTTCTCAAGTAACAATGTATGCAATGACAAAGGTAAAAAATTATCAAGAAAAATATGTTAATCATGAATTTTCAATCCATGTAAGATACGATTATTTATTTCCAAACATATTAAAATGTTTATTTAATATCCATTAGTTACTTTGACATTCTTTTATATTCAAAGGAATATATATTTCTCTTAATTTTTCATTATGTATACATTAGCATTATACTATACATTCTCATTTGACCATAGTTTATGATTTATATTCATTAATTTTTAATCCTTATAATTATTATGATATTTGGTTAGTTTTAGAATCTCATTAAGTAATTTGAAAATTATTATTTTTACATAAATTTATTTAAATATGAATAACATCAATATTATGATGTAGAAAATTAAATTCCCAATATAAAATTTTGAAAAAAAACTACATTTTTTATTCCATTGATGTGTTTTATTTTCAACTA
Source organism: Viscum album (assembly GCA_963277665.1). NCBI lineage: Eukaryota > Viridiplantae > Streptophyta > Magnoliopsida > Santalales > Viscaceae > Viscum > Viscum album. The sequence goes on from OY728131.1 coordinate 141,235,905, forward strand.
ATAATGTACATAGAACTTATTTCCCATTCAAATGAAGGACCTTACTAAATTATCCTTTAACATTTACTAAATTTTCCAATTCTTTCAAACTTATGAGTAATATGGTGGTGGTCTATGATCATTGGTTCCTTTTATTTTTGACTTTTTCAACCTAAGTATATCAGATGCATCGAGAAATATATGATGAAATTAAAAATAACAATTTTTTACTATATGGAAGTTTCTCAGACTCAATTAAATTTAAAAATTAGATAATAGAAAAAATATATGTGTTCTGTCCAGAGAATATTCCAAGTCTAGGGAAGTCATTAATGGTCCATATTAGTGCAAAAAACATTTTGAACATTTTCACCGTAGGAGATTAATATGTTTTGAAAAAATTGTTATATAATTCATACAATTCATCAAATAGAGAATGTAAGTATAAATTAATGTCATTTATTGGAATATTTTTTTAAGAATAATTATTTAAATGATGAAGGAAGTTTGTTACATTCAAAACCATGGAGGTAGATTCTAAGGGATTATAAAAACCAACTAAATATTATAATTGATACTCAAAGTATCAAATGGGTTGAATCCATTGTTATTTAAGAACAATCACACATTCCCAAGATCAAATAATAAATCTAGATATAATGAATCATTTTTTTTCCAATACTTTTGAATCAATTGGATATCACTTGAACCCATCTAAAGAGCCTTATTGATTGTGATGATTATATTTGATATCAATAACTAAACTGACTATCAATATGTGTAAGTGGATGTAAGATTATAATAATTAATAAATAATTTTAATTGTGATATACCTCTATGAGTTAATTTTGTTTATATATATTACTTTTTTTCCATTGTACATGTTAATGGAGATCTATTCATTTATTGGTAAATGAGTTCACATGAGATGATGCTTGGTATTGTGAAAGAGGATTATACATGTAATGATTATAGATATTATCTTAATGATAATCATATAAAATTTCTTATGGAATGTAAAATTTTATTCTATACTATATTCCTTATGAATTTGAGAATATTTCCATTGAAATTATTGAGGATTTGTGACTATAGAAGAATAAAGATAGTTATAATTTTGAGGTTGACTAATTCATTAATAAATCCTTATTGTGACTCCCTGAAATGTAACTTTATTTCTTTTGATCTTGTAGTTTATTTATACCTTGGGTTTAGGGTGTCTTGAAGTTGAAATTGTGAGTTTTTTAATCTTTTATAGGGCTGAATGATTAGACACATGATTTCATAATCCATGTAGTAAAAACCATGCGACCTAGGAAATTTGGGATAGAGGTGATCGTATGGTCTGCACATATTTTGGTGAATCATGTGATACAACCATGAAACCTCTATTATTACAAGGTTGTACCTACTATATGGTCTGTGTATTATTTGGTAAACCATGTGAGACAACCGTTCGACCTTCTTGGGTTGGGGTATTTTTGTCATTTTGGATTCTTTTTAGTTGGGGATTCCTTTATAAGCCACCCATTCAATCTCCCCCAACCTATGCACCTCCCAGTGAGCTCTCTCCCTATCCCATGATCCACCAAGGTGGTTTTGGAGTGGTTATTTGGTGTTTCTTATCCAAATAAAGAGGTAAAGACTCTTATATCCTTCTCCTCTTAGTTGATTCACTTTCCCTATCTTTTCCTCTAACCCTAATTTCTATGTGGGATGATTTTCATGGTTAAGGTTGTTTTAAAATTAGGATTTTAGTTTTAAAGGTTGTGATCCATCTATTAAGGCCTATTATGGTAGTTTCCATCGAATGAGACATGTTTTCCCTAATTTAGGTAGGTGTTTCCATTATGATTCCATTTATTAAAGAGTTCCATGATTTCATGATCTTCTAAAATAATTTTTAGAAATAAATTAAGGATGTATATAATACCTATATTTGTGTTAAAAAAGGGTCTTTATGTGTTTTTGGTTTTTTCATTTTAAAAAAGTTGGTAAATTTCTTATTTCAATAATAATTTGGTAAAATTTTATTTTATACACTCAAGGTGTTTGATAAAATTATATTAAAAGGTTTCCATGAGAAAAATTATTGGTTCATGGTGTTTTGAATAAATTTAGTTTTATAAAGTGAAATTTTCTTATTGTAATAATGAGTTTCCTTATTTTAATACGTTCCCATGTTTTAAAAAATTAGATTCCTTATTCATCAAGGATTTTTCCTTGATTTTATATAAGGTATTCCTTTATTTTAAAGAAAAATATCTTGTTTTAGGAAAGGGGTGTGTTAATTTTAAAGGATTTTGAAGTTATGAAAATAGGTGTGTGTGTGATATTGAGTTTTTGTTTTGGGATGAACCCTTTAATTTATTGTTCATGTTAATGTTTTCAAGTTTCTAAAATCTTCCTTGTTTTTAAAAGGTAGTTGTGAAAGAATATTTTTGAAGTTATATTTCAGTTATGCATTGGTGTTGTGAGATATTCACATGGTTTTTATTTGATTTCAAATGTATTTAAAAAGGTATTTCAAAAAACATATAATCTTTATATATAAATAGAAGGCATGGTTATAAATTTATGTGATTCCATTTGTTTGGCTACTATTTACACCCTAATTAAGCCCTTTTCCCGCCCTTGTTTATGATTGAGAGCATGAATTGATGCTTATATGAATTATGATTCAAGTTTCTATGTTTGGATTAGGGATCACTATTAAAGGGGGTGTTCTATAGGTGGGATATATTTTATTTCTATGTTATGTTTCCTTTTGGATTTTTGTTTTTCATGTGATGATATTAACTTGATAACAACCCACCTCTTTTAGTCTCGATATGAGGAACCTAGGTTACTAAGTTAGAATTATACATTCTAACTTACTAGTTAAGTGTGATTACCTAGATATTAACCCATAGTTGGATGTCATACCTAGCAAGGGGATGTTTCACTAATGAGGCTAGTGTGAGAGAAATTCAGTTTATGAGTTGTGTGACCGCTAACCTTCTTGAAAGTTATTTCCACCTATGAACATCAAGTACTTATTATATTAGTTCCTAGAGTGTTACCTCATGGTACTTACCTTATGTAATAATTATTTAAGGGTGTTGGAATATGAGTTTTATGTTTCTTTATGTGTTCATACCTTGATGATTTGATTATTTATTTTTGAGAATAATACGAGTGAGGCTTTCCTTATGTGATTATTATCATTTATCTATGAATTTTATGTATTTGAACCTCATTATGATTTACCTTGGTTCCTTACAATTATTTTGAGAAGTGTGTGTGATTTTATGTTTTGAAAAGGTAAAATAAGTATTTATTTTAAATTAAATCCTTTATAAATGTTTCTTTGAATTTTATTTTGATCCACCTGAGGGATTGTTTTCAAAACGGGATGTTTTGAATTAAAAGAGGATTTTTAACTTTTTTTTGAAATAAAATTTGTTTTAAAAAGGTAATGGTTGGTTTTAAAAATGGTGTTTCATTGATAATTCCTCCTTGAGGTATGTTTTATAAATGTTATGATTTAAAAAGTGAAATATAGAATGGTTTTTCTATTTCCATTTTGTATAAAGGAAATAAATTTTTATTTTTCTATTACTTTTAAACTAGTGGAATTTGTTTCTTTATAAATGGAATGTAATGGAATCATGTTGGTATATTATTTTACTATGGATCACACCATTCATACTCACATTGGTGGGAATTTAGTCTTCATGTTTTCTATATGTTTTAGGTTTTGGATTTCAGGTTGGATTTTTTCCACTCTTTATTTGGAATTGGGTGATGTTTGGGTTATGGTGGGGACTTGAGAGTCACATGGAGATTTCGGGGTTGTTTCCCTGTTTGATTCAACTAATTTTAAGTCACATGGTGTATCAACCTTTTAGGCCTTATATTTTCATTCATTTTATTTTTATTTCCATGTTTTGGGAATGTAAATGTTTTATAAAAATAGTTTCATATATATGAGAAATATTTTGTAAATTATTTTGGTTATTATTTATACTTATAACATGTTTGGATGTTCCAATTTTTATCTCTTCTTATTTATTTTGGAATGGTCTTCCAATGTATGGAGACTTCATGCAAGATTTTGGGATGGAACTTATATTTGATCCTGGTTTATTTATGGTAAAATGTTTCTCATATTATTCTCTTATGATGACCTAGTGCTTGTCCCTTTCCTAATGTGATAAATAATTCACCTTAGGCCTTGTAGTGGAATGACCTGGGTGACGCGTCAGTCTAGCTCGGGCTAGTTTACTTTAAAAATGGTATGATAAGCCTATTATTATTTAGTGGTAAAGGTTTATTGGAACTAGAACTATCATATCTCAAGTGGTGAGTGTGGAGGATTTCTTGGATAGATTTTCCTCATGCAATACCTCGAGTTTCCATGTGTGGTCAAGAGTTTTTTTTTGATTTATGGTGATTTTTTCTTGAGATATATTGATGTGGTGTGAAGTTACTTTGAGTTGTAGGAGGACCCCATGAGATGTATTAGGAAATTATCATTTTGAAGTGAAACTAGAGTAAATATAAAGGGTGGATGATTAAGGCATACAGTCTGTTAAACCTCACACAACCATTGAAAACCATTTTGAACAATTCTAGTGGCAGCCACACGATTGGTTCATGGTATGAAAAATATCATGGACAAACCATGCATGGTGGAGATTTTTTTTGTTTTACCTAATTTATTTATTTTATCCCATTTTGTGTTTAATGAGGATTGTTTATGAATAATAAATTGAATCTATTAAGAGTTTTAAAACATGTTTGAAATAATTTTAAATCAATGTATTATGATTTGATAATTAAGTTTGTTTTGAAAACATTTTTTGGGTGTTTGAGTTATTTTTTGAAAATAATTTTAGATTTTAAAAATTATTTTTATATTATGGTGGTTTTCAAGGATGGAATTTCACGAGTTTTAAGTGGTTAAATTCTTGAGATGATTTTGGAATGTGCAGTTTAAAGGGAAATTGGTTTTTAAGGAATGAGTTCCTTTATTATTGAGATTTAGTGGTTTTAAGGATCTTTATGAATGCATGTGATATTCTAAAATGGAAATAAGTTTGTTCTAGAAATTTTATAAATGATGTTTCAAAGAGTTTTTAATAATATTTTTTTATTTGGGGTTTTTTCATCCCTTGTGTTAGTATTTTTGGTGATTTGATTAAGTGTTGGGTTTTGTGATATTTTAGAATATTACCCCCCCAAAAAAAGTCAACAAGTTTGGAAGTGAATATATTAGGAAATACTTTTAGTGATCTAAATGTAGTCTTCCCCATATCATACTCTATCCAAACTCATGATAGAGTGGCATAATCTAGTTCTTATTCACTTATAGATCACATGTGAGATCTTCAGAATTGGAATCCACCAGTGTTTAATGGTGATCAAGGATCTCATGAGGTGATGAAGTGTCTAGCTAAGTTCGAAGAGATATTTGAGTCTCTTGTAACTCTAGTATCCTTAAGGATGATGTGCACACCTCCTTTGTTTGAAGGATTGGTGGAATCATGATATCTATGACCTCCCATTTGAATCTTTTTCTTGGGAATATTTCATGGAAAACTTCATTAAATAGTTTTTTCTTGAGGAAGTAATAATTTATAAGGTTATGGAATTCATGATTGTCCTCTAGGGTTATTATTTAGTGAATTCTTATACAGAATGGTTCACTATATAGGTCCCTTTATCTCCTAAGTTGGATACTAATGATTTGAATAAGGATCAGTTCTTTGCAAGAGGAATTCACCCATATCTTAGTTCTTTGGTGTTTCAATATAGATTTAATACCTTTATAGAAGTGGTGTATAAATATGATGTCATGGAATCACTTCCAACTAGGAAACCTAGGGTAGGTGATGCTTTATGCTAGTTCAGTGTTGGTAAGAGTGATTGGTCTAGCATGAATTAGATGTTAGTTGTGTACTATAAATGTGGGAAGTCTGGTCACGTAAGAACTTCCTATTTGACTCATATGAGAGCTTATCATTAGTGTGGTCATCTTGGTCACCTCTAGAGGTTATACAATCTGAGTGGATATCATAATAAGAAGTATCAGACCCTTATTTGATCCAAGAAAAGATCTATGGGGTTTCTTCCACCTGGAGATTCAGAACCTATTTTGTGGTTTTGGGATTATTATCTCTTTATAATCCCTAATTTTATTGGACCTTGATCTATCTCTTTTATACACACCATTTTTTCTATGATGTAATTCATAACTTTTGTCTGATGTTCATATAATTTTAATTTAATATTCCTTATTTATTTTTATGATCATTGTTATTGTACGTGGTGTTGACCATGGTTTGTGGTTTGTTTGATGAATGACATCGGGATACCTTGTGTGTGGGATGGGGTATTGGGGGTGATATTTTGTTTTCAGGTAGACCATGAGATATATTTATATGGTATTTTCTTTTATAATCATAGTGGGTGGGTATTTTGGAAGTTTGTACATGAGTTATACTTTTTGAAATCTCAAGACTTGAAGTCAGAACCATGCCATTCCTTGTTAAGACATGTTTATGTTTGAGTTGTTTCTACCAGTTTAGTGGAGTTTATTTTTTGAGTGAGTTAATCTAGTGATATTTTGATGTCTCTTGAAAATTTTCTCTCATGTGGGGTTTCTAGTTGGATTCTTTTGGTTTTTGGATCTATGGTTTCATTAATATGTTTAATATCTTGGACATTTTTATTTATAATTTCATCATATTAGATTAATTATAAATGATGTAGAGACCTATAGCTAGTATATATTTTTATCTCATCCTTAGAGAGTTTCTAATGAGATGTTTGATTAGTATGTGTACTTGTTTCTAGATCTTGTGGCCTCAAATGTTATAGAGGTTTTGTTTTAGTTCATCCTTTTATCTTGTCTGAGAATCAGAAAGTGTTTTATTTTCATGATTATAGGAGTTTTTAAATTTAAAGTACCCCAAAGAAGTGGTCTTAACAAAGTTTCGTGGTTTAAGTAATCCATCCGTATGATTTGTGGTGCATCAGTTGTTATTTCATGTGGTTTTACAAGTAGAGTTAATTTATTACACCATGAAGTTTCACACACCATTTTCTAAGAATTTTAGAAAGGATTTAATTATCCATCATGAAATATAATGATCAATTACGGTGAATTATCATGGGATTTCATAGTCATTAAGATAAAAAAATTATTGTTTAAATTTTATAATGTGTTGTATTATCAAATATAAGGCTCAAATAAACAATTATAGTTAGAGAGTTATTTTTGTTTTGGAATATATAGTTATTCATGCATTCTAGAGAGACTGAATTGTTAATGTGACTAGGGGTGGACTAGTTATTCTATATATTATATTCAAATCCATTAGTTATATTTTTTAAATCTTGAGTCCTTTTATGTAGGTAATTAGATTAAACTCCCTATGTTGTAGGATATACATCCTGATGTATTTACCCAGAATCTCTCAAGATTACCTTCAAATTTGGACACTAAGTTTTCTCATATCCCATTTTAGGGGACAAACCTAAGTTTTCTACCCTCTTAACAAATATTTATAGTGATGTATTGTGTATTTAAGACATATATGGGAGAACTTGATAAGAATGTATTTATTCAACCTCCTTTTTTACCTTGTGTAATAAAAGGATTATTTTCTTTTATGGCCAATGGTTGTTTGAGTATATATATTGAATATTGTAATTGAATCCATTCATAGTAAAAATAAGAATCCTTTACCCCATATTAATGATCTGTTTTATTAGTTATATGGAGCTTAATGATTTTATAAAATTGATCTATGATCTGAATATTATCAACTGAGTGTAATAGAAGAAGACAATTCAAAGAGGAATTTATAATTTTGTTATAAAAATTATGTGTTTTTTGGAGATCCATTTTTAGGAAATTAGTATTCTTGTAGTTTTCATGTAAATGATGACCTTAATCTTATAAAATTATATGGATTTATTTGTGGGAGTGATGTTTGATGATATATTTATTTAAGAAAGATCAACTATAGATCATGGAAGTCATAAACACAAATTTTTTAAAATTTTTATAGAGAATAAACTTTATAAAATTTCTCTAAATGTACATTCAGGATTCAATAGGTAATGTTTTTAGATTATGTTGTTCTAGATAAAGGAATTAAAGTAAACCATAACACAGTGAAGAGTGTTATTTCTTATGAAATTCTTAAGAATACATTTGATATCCAAATATTTCTTAGACAAGATATGTATTATATAAGGTTCATTCAGTGTTTTCTAATATGTAATAACTTATGATGAATTTTACTCATAAGAGATTAAAGTATGTGTGAAATGAGAAATTTCATAAGGTATTAAAAAAATTTAAAAAGAGTCATAATTTTGTTTTAGTTATTATTATTCTGAAGTATTTTGATGGCTATTTATATGGTAGTATTTCAAAAATTTTCCACTTGCTTTTTATTCCATTTCATGATCTATAAAAAATCAAAACTAGAATTTAATTATTGATACCATGCATTTTGTGAATTTGGTATCAGAATGAGATATTCATTCCCTAAATTCGGTAAAACATGGTTTTTTGTGTGTTAAAATTATTATTTTTTATTCATAGATTTTTTTTATTTTCTTATTCAAAAAATTACCATTTCTTTTTTGAAAAATTAAATCCACATGAATAATTTTTTTACATTTTGTTGACCTTAATAGGGATTATAAATTATAATGTGTTAGAAAATGGAGTTAAAATATTATTATTTTATGTAAAATATTTTTTGGGGAAAATTGTTTAGTCGAAAATTCAAATTTACTAATTTTCAAAAATCAAAATAGGTTTTGAATTTTAAAATGTCAAATTTAGAATGTTATTGTATACCGATAAAAAAAGAAACAATGTACAAATTAGGGTGAGTGGATGTTTCCTATATATCATAATAGAAACAAACCTAGAGAGTGTGATAGAGAAAGACATATAAGAGTTCTATAGTGAGTATTGAGTGATAAACAAAGTAGACCATCAATATTTAAAGAGGAATAAATTGTTATAAATAAATCCTAATATATTATTATTTAATTATTTTCATGTATTTGGATTGTTTTACGTGGACTATGGATGGTTTTTTATTGTTTTAAGAAGTATATTTAGATTTGAATTTTGGGGATTGAGTTTGTTATTTTCTATTGAATATTATCTCTCTTCTCTTAATCTTCTCTTGTGATTTTTTTATTTATAAGGAAATTGATTCTTCCATGATCTCATATTCTATGATTATGATGAAGGAATAATAAGAAATGGATTATACTAATTTGGTTTACTAAAAAAATTATGATATATTAATAAATTAATAAAATAACCCATTTTCTTTTGGAGAAAGTTTGTATAAATTTTTTTATGAGTCAATTGATGATAGGATTTCATGAGAAAAAATTTTGGTCATATTTTATTTATTAAATAAATTATCTAACCTTATAGGGGATGATAATTATAAAAACGATTCATCTATTTTATTTAGTAAGAGTTTATTAGTTTCCATATTTGATTTGATGCATTTCATGATGAATTAGTTTATAAATGGATATATTTTATAAAAAATAATGATAATATCATTCCACATCATTGATTTATTATTGTTCCAATCTATTGTGATCGATCTTAACATTCAATAAACTGTTCGTATCTTACTATTTCTTATTATCATTATTTTTTTCACTCTATCTTTATAAAACATGTTCCTTAAGTTATTGTTTTTCATTATTTTAATATATATATATATATAATTCTATCAATATAGAACCATTAATGAAGGTTTACCCTTTGAATCTATACTATTTAGTATATAATATAGGTATAATTATTTTTTTTATAGTTTATAATGACTAAATCTAAAAAACCATGAAGTGTATTATGATACCTTAAGTATATATTTGGTGTTTATACTTATAAAATTACATGAATACATGGTGCATAGATCAAGATAGTTGAAAATATGAAAGAATAAATATTCTACTTATGATATATATTTATTTTTATTGGTTCATGTATTTAATAGTTAGATTAATTATCAATTTAGTGAGAAAAAAATGGTATATATATCACTCATAAGAGTTTTAAGTACTCATTCTAACACTAGGATCTCAAATTTAGTCAGTAAAGGTGAGTATATTTTCATCTAAACATTTACTATAAAGTAATATATATCTAATAAAGGGAAACACTATAATTTATTTGTTTATTTTGATGGATATGAATAAAGTAGATAAACAAGTTGAATAAAAGTGACATTTGATGGGTATGTTACCTAATTTCCATTTAGAGATGGATAAAAATTATAATGGTATATTTCTTTTTTAATATAATTATATTATGAATGTTATTTTAAGAAGTAAATGTGTTATAATGTTCTTATATTAGATTCTAAGTGTACATGGTATACCTTAAATTATTGGGAGATCACTAAATATTGGCATATAAAAATAATACATAACTCATTATAAAAAGGAAAAAGTGAGTTTTTAAATGCATTTGAGGAAGTAATTATGGTATAGTTTTCATTATTCAACTTGTGAAGTATATCATAGGGTCACAAGGTTTTATGATGATATTTTAACATCCCCGACCTGGAAGCCACTAAACTGGTGCTCTGTGCTGGGTTGTCACATGACCTCAAGCATGCCTCCCCATACGCCAGAGGTTGCCAACTAGCAGCGAGGGTCTAATGAGTCACATGGGGATACTATACCCTCTTTACTAGAGTAAGTCATAGAATAAAACAATATAAATAGTGGAATAATATTAAAAACTCGTAAACATGCATAACTAGCATTTCCCAAACATGGTACAAACACAATCAAATACAACAATGCTATGCTATAGTAGTAGTGCAAAGTGAAAGAAAACCGAAAATAGAAAAAATGACCAAAATTCCAAACAAGTCCCATCTCTAAGTCTAGATACTTCTCCATGTATATCTTGAGACCAAATCAACATCTTAGTGTAGGGACGTTTCCCTCATCTTGACCTAAAACCAAGAGATATGCTCGGATACCCAATGACGACCTGAGCAGGGTGTGAGTAAAAAATTCAGTAGGCCACCACTGATGGTGTCTACAAAAAATCCAATCTAATAGATAGTGCATGAAAGTACAAAATAAAAGGTAAGTAAACACGAGATAGTTTGGGTTCCATAAGTTAAAAAAGTTCATTCAATTTATTCCTAAAATTTATCCCCTTTTCATTTCTTATACCATCTTCATTACATAAGCTATATTGATAACATGTTCCATGGGTTAGGCATAATTATCATCTATACAAGGGTATAAGGAAATCAATTACAATTTATAGGGGGAAAAATCAAGTCCCTATCTCACTAGAGATACACATATCACATCAACACATTCTCCTCACCTTGAAGCCACGGTCTGGGTTGAATGTAAACGTTAGTGGAATAGAGCCTCCATCCCCTTCCCTAACCCATTCATTTTGGGGTGGTGTTTAGAGCCTCAGTCTAACTCGACCCGTGGGTGTATAACCTCAAGTCAATACCCCACTTTACCAATCCATGTGCACATGCTTATTTATCAAGTCACCACAACCATACCATAACACAACCAAGAATATTCAATTCCATTAGATACCACAATACATCACAACAACATGGGAATTAATACTATGCCATAACCCATTAATACATTTTCCATTTACAATTTATATCTATTTATCCACATTCCCATGATCATACCTTAACCCTATAAGTGTATTCAACAACCCCTATGCCTTATAAAAATTCATCAATTACCATACTATTACCCATTTATCCCATTTACCACTTCACAATAATTCACCAATTTATGCATTTCAAGTACATTTACCATATCACATAACACAACCCCTTTATTACAATCAGTCATTTAGGTGTACCACCTAGTTCTCATGTATTATCCCCCTCCACTATTTTATCCATTCCCTTATTACAAACTGTTAACACATTCCGCATTTCTCATTCCATTAACCACTTGCAAGTTCACCATTTAACATGCCCTAACCCCCTTAGGCATTTCTAACCAAATTCATGAAAAAATCAACATAATATCTTTCAACCCAATTACTCATTTTCATGTCATTCCAATAACACCTTATGAATTTATCACCCTAGGAATATTTATCATTATTCCATTTACAACTTAAACAACCATTAAGACACACTCTACATGGGTTTCACATTATTATTCGGTAACCCATCGCTTAACCCTACCCCACTCTAGGTCCGGGTTTTCCAGCGCACCCTGTGGGTGGACCCTAAATGGTCAAGTCATCCTCAATGCATTCCCTGGGGATCGTGAGGGTTTCAATTGGTCACTAAGACAACTATTTTTATCTAACACTTCAATGAAACCAAGAACACAAAAAGTTTAAAACAAGAACACCAACTTCCATGCACAAATCCAAAATAAAACTATGGGATAATACTTGTAAACCACCTACCATGAATCTGATGATGAATTCACTCTTAATCATGGCTTTAGATCCTGATTCAATAACCCCTTGAAGCCCCAACCTAGGTTCCATTAGAAAGAGAGGGTTTTAGGGTTTTAGAATAATATGGAAGAAACTAGAAACCCTAATCCAAAAAAGAGAAGTAAGGATAGAATTAAACTTACCCAAGGATTCGATCCGCAACCAACAACATCCAAAATGGCCAAGAATCAAAGGAGAAACACCTCTTGGAATATTGGATCATCCATGTTCGTCACTAGGGTTGAGAAGGGAGAAATGGAGGAAAATCCTGAGTTGGTTTTTAAAATCATGGGGGTGGCATTTTTGTAAATTTCTCAAAGTTTCTGGGCTGCATGGTTTACCTGTACAATTTTCCAAATTGTGTGAAAACCATACAGAAGCTAATGCCCAAAATTAACACCCTTTGCATAGTTTTCTGTGGATTCTATATAGTTTTCTTAACCGTTCACCAACCATGCCTAAGCCTCTTTCCATGGTTGCACGATTCCCACACAGTTTGCACTAACCATGCGCAAACTGTGCAACATGTATAAGAGTTCACTTTTCTTACCCTTTTGGGTCCCAAACCCCCGAAAAACCTTCAAGTTTTTAAAAAAACATGGGGTAACACTTATCTACCAAAAAATAAGAGGTCCGAAATAAAACTTAAGAGAAACATACTTTAAGAAAATCAAGGGCCTTACAACCTCCCCACCTTATAATGACTCATCCTCGAGCTACACTTCTAGGCATCACTAAACTTCTAGAACTAAAAGTCCTTCCAATATGCCTATATATCCACTACCATCCACTATAATTATAGTTTCACATCACAAAGCCCCTACAACATGAAACAAGGGCATTGACTTTCCCTATGAGCCTTCCTCACTACAACCACGACACGAGCTGAAAACACCTCAAGGATGCATCCACTTCAACCATTCCTACAATGATAACGCCATGGAGGAAATATTAGGTGACAAAAACTAACTCAAAATACATGTGGAATTAAAACACAACATCACATCATCATGGAGGAACCAATCGGTACCCTATAGGCCCGATCCTCTATACAACTGAAGACCCAAATCACTTGGCATAATTTTCTTCTTTTTTCCAAACTCTAATGGTGACTAACCCGATATCAACCTGAAGAGAACACATGATCCTTCCAACAATATATCCTGAATATTCATTCCATAACTAGAAATCCAGATTCAACTCAAGACTCTCAGCTACTCAACCAATTAAATCGTGCCAAACCTATCTACCAGGGCCAACTCACCCAAATAATGTCCACTCAATTCCTTCCAACCAGAAACTCTGATCACGTCATCTGCCGACCATTTATCTGGTATGGTTCTCTCCACTATTTCTGGTTACTTGGAACCTCCTCCATTAAAGAAGGACCACCAGAACTCAACTCAACCTTCCCATCATCTAACATGTTCCAACTCACCACCCCCAAGCATCCATAGTGGCATTACCCTATATTGGAATCTAGTCACACCATCAAAAACAAATGGAAAGAAATTCCTACACTATACCTTCAATTACTAAGATCAACTTGACCTCACCCAAATACACTTCATTTCTAAGAAGGTACTTTCTGCCACAACATCAACCTGGAGGTGGGTCAGTCTCACTACACCCATTCAAATTTACCATATTAGGTCGAACTTCCATAACTATATTATACTAGAACACCCACCTTTCACTGGTGGTACATTACCCTTTCTCACCTTCCCAAGGTGATTACTAACTTGAAGCCTATCATCATCATCCCATGTATCCACTAAGATCATTCCATGAATTCTAGTATAATTCCACCATCACAGCATTACCGTCCTCCAGACCATCGATGACTTCACCCTTGTCATGACACCACATCACATGGCCAAGGTTAACCCAACTCCGAGATGTTCTAAAACCACCCATGGAGAATTACTTGAGTCTAACCCTGATCCTCATTGGAGTTTTAGAACCCAACCTCTCTTTCCAAAACCTGTTTTCATATCCTTCCACACCCTTCCACGACTCGAAACAGACATCACAGGCTTCACATGGAACTATCCTGAGCTTGAATCCAACACTTGGCTCATTAGTCACCACATATAAGTCCCAAATTCCCTCCCTGAGGGACCCAACATACACTTTACAAGTTCCTCATTGGCATCCCGGTGCCACTACATTGACTCGATGTTCTCTTCTCTACACCCAGGACTGTCGTATTACTACTCACCTTAGAAGTGTCGTTACCATTGATAACCATGAGGGATTATAACCACTAAATCTTATACTCAATCACCAACCGAACCCCAAACATAGATACGTCCATTCAACCTTTTCCCAAAACAAGAAAATGAATGTCACAAAACACCCATACCTAGCTTCTATGAATGGAACCCATGGCATTTTTTGGAATTTTGTCCATCCTATGGACCTCACCCAAAACCATAGAGGGTGTGAATTCCATCATCAAGCTCCACATATACCATTTCCATGAGTATAAAATCCATGGTGTCCCTCATCCAACCAAACACCTTCATGTATCTTGGAGTGATCCAGAGCTTCTCATTGTACTTGGGACGATGTCAAGATGTTGGTCATGCTCGTCACTAGATATGGTACGATAAGAAGTCATCAAAGAACACCACCACCAACTTATCTGTTTCTGATGTCAAGCTATGGGATACCATGACCTACCAAGGAACTCATGCTTCCCAGCCGAACATGTCACATCAACACTTAACCATCACCACTCAGGTGTGATCACCAACCAAGTTCAACCATCTCTCCACAACCAAACCATTCGTACAAACAAGTTCATCCACATGTCCACCCTTACCTCGGGTGTCACCATTGAGTGAAAGAATATAACCACATTACAGACACCTTCATCTCTTCCACTTGAAAACAACTTCAAGCCTCTATTAATCATCATCCAAATAGGTGATTCAATAATCCATACAATACAACCCTTTGAAACAAACCTTATATCCTATTATGAGCACTCAAGTGCTCTTATGAAAGAACCAGGTATAACTATACCATTTACTAAAACATGGTGGTACTCAATATGAATTAACACCACCTCTGAAGAATCTCCCATGATTCATATTTTGAGGTACCCGTACCGCTGGGCTAACCTCCCACATGGTCACCCTTGCTTTGTCAGAACTATCAGCGCATATCCATAACTCGAGTAGTACCACCAACTATCAACCTTCCCACTTTTCCCTTAAGGCCAATCTTGCACTATGGGACACTTTAAGTCACACCATAAAATTCTAAAACATCTACATGTGAGGAATACACCCAAAATCACTAGAAAAACTGTCCGACCTCTATCATAGGTCACCTTGAAGGTTGAATGATACAAACCCCCTAGACTGGAGTCACAACCAGGAGAAGCCATTGGTCCTCTCTCCAAACCATATTTATCATGACATGAAAAATGCAATGATCGTGAATAGAACTCTCACTCCCATTTCAATGTACACTATGCCTATCACACAAAAAAACCATCTACTCTAGGTTCCACACTAAAGGTGTAAACATTCATCGACACTATGAGCGAAACATCCTCTCCGGGATTTAAGACACTACCCGCAAGGTCTCTACTCACTAGATCACTAAGACCCAGGAACCATTCTTAGGGTCCATCATGTACTCCATATGGTCACAAACCATGAGAGTTATCTCACTCACATTACTGAACAATGCCTCGAAACCCAAAGTCCACAACCCTACGAGGGTTCCCTAAACACAACACTCAGGCCACACCATGAACAGTATGACCTCAAAAATCAAACCCAAAGTCTCCACTATGGCACTCTAACTGCCCAAATTATGTATACAAGGGTCAAACCGACCACACAAGGGATACCCACTATTAAAATAAATAATTCTCATTTTAAACTTACCATTCACCCGATGATTTGAAGAATGACCAACAGGACTTAACCACATATGGAAAAGATCTCAAGCTAGAAACCTTAAACAACTCATTATTCATGCTCTAGCCCAATGATAATCATCACAATTAGAACACTGCCCCTACCATGCCTAATATGGGTCATGGTCAACATGGAGCAACCAATTCACTTAATCACAAGTCCTTCATAAACACCTATTCAAACCAATTATTCATTCACAACACAATTCCTTCCCTCTTAGGAATATTTACCATTTCAAAACTTGTTAAAATCATCATTTTAACTAAATTACAAATTTAATTAGGAAAAATTCATTTAAAAGTTTACTATCATTATGAAACCCTTTTTATTTTAAGCACAAAAAACGACCCTTATGATTTATCAAAACCCAAAATTTAACCCGATCACAACATTTCTTTATACACGATATTTCTTAACAATTTATTTTCTCTCTTTTAATTCACCCACTTTCATTAAAATTATTAGCCACCATTTTCTTCAAATTTATCAATAAGGTAAAATTAATTCTACTCTCTATGTCCCGCACACCCATCCTATGTTTGTGCCTATAATGATGCATGAAACCTATATCCTTAGGTGCCTAAAATGATTCATCAATTCATAACCACATGCTATTCCAACAATGAGAAAAATATCATAAATTAGTCAAATCACACAACATGTGCATCACCCTATGGTGAAATATCATTCAACTATAACAACACACATCAAGAACAATAATTCCCACCCAGGGTGACTTGGGTTTTCCCCCGTACATGGGTTAGGTACTCCCAAGAACAAGCTTATTACCAAGACCCAACACATACTAATATTCTATCTAACATCCCCAAATAGTAAGAAAGAGAAAATAAATCCTCTAATACCACTTTTTAATGTCCCCAACTTGGAAGCCACTAAATTGGTACTCTGATTTGAGTCGTCACATGAACTCAAGAGTGCCTCCCCATATGCCAGAGGTTTCCAACTAACAGTGAGGGTCTAATGAGTCACATGGGGAGACTATACCCTTTTTACCAGAGTAAGTCACAACATAACACAATATGAAAAGCAAAATAATATGAAAAAATCATAAAAATGCATAACTAGAATTTCCCAAACATGGTACAAACACAATAAAATACATCAATGCTAATCCATACTAGTAGTGCAAAGTAAAAGAAAACCCAAAATAGAACAAACAACCAAAACTACAAACGAGTCCTGAATCTAAGTCTGGATCCTTCTCCATGTACATCCTGAGCCTAACTCAAGATCTTAGTGTAGGGCCCTTTCTCTCATCCTAAACTGCAACCACGAGATCTACTCGGGTAACCAATAACGGCCCGTGTAGGGTGTGATTACAAAACTTAGTAGGCCACCACCAACAATGTCTACAAAATATCCAATATAATAGATAGTGTATGCAAGTACAAAATAAAAGGTAATTAAACAAGGAAAAGTTCGAGTGCCATAAGTTAAGAAAGTTCATTTAATTTATTCCTAGAATTTATCCGCATTTCATTTATTATACCATCTTCATTACATAATCCATATTGATCACATGTTCCTTGGGTTAGGCATAATTATCATCTATACAAGGGTATAAGGAGATCAATCACAATGCATAGGGGGAAAAATCAAGTCCCTATCTCACTAGGGATACACATATCACATCAACACATTCTCCTCACCTCAAAGCTTCAGTTCGGGTGGAATAAAATAGTTATGTGAATAGAGCCTCTGTCCCCTTCCCTAACCCATTCATTTTGGGGTGGAGTTTAGAGCCTCAGTCTAACTCAACCTGTGGGCATAAAACCTCAAGTCAATACCCCACCCTACCAAGACACATGCACATACTTATTTATCAAGTCACAAAAACCATACCATAACACAACCAAGCATATTCAATGCCATTAGATATCACAATACATCACAACAACATGGGAATTAATACTATTACATAACCCATTATTACATTTTCCATTTACAATTCATATATATTTATCTAAATTCCCATACTTGTTCCCTAACCCTGTAAGTGTATTAAAAAACACATATACCTTATCCAAATTCATTAATGACTATAATGTTACCCATTTATCCCATTTATCACTTCATAATAATTCACCCATTTATGCATTTCAAGTACATTTCTCATATCACATAACAAAATACCTTTATTACATTCAATCATTTAGGTATACCACCTAATTATCTTGCATTAACCCATCACACAATTTCATCCATTCCATTATTACAACCCATTAACACATTACCCATTTCTCATTCCATTACACAATTACAAGTTCACTATTTAACATGCCCTAATCCCCTTAGGCATTTCTAACCAAATTCATGAAACAATTAACATAATCTATTTCAACCCAATTACTCATTTTCATGTCATTCCAACAAAAACTTATGCCCTTTTCACCCTAGGAATATTTATCATTATTCCATTTAGAAATTAAACAACCATTAAGAAACAATCTACATGGGTTCCACATTATTTTTTGGGAACCCATCGCTTAACCCTACCCCACTCTAGGTCTGGGTTTGCCAGCACACCCCATGGGTGGCCCCTAAATGGTCAAGTTATCCTTAATGAATCCCACATGGATAGTGAGGGTTTCAATTGGTCACTTAGACACCCATTTCTATAGAACACTTCAACGGAACCAAGAAAACAAAAAGGGGGAAACAAGAACACCAACTTCAATGTGCAAATCCAAAATAAAACTATGGGATAATACTTGCAGAACACCTACCTAGAATCTGATGATGAACACACTCTTAATCATGGCCTTAGATCTAGATTAAATCACCCCTCTAATCCCCAACCTAGGTTACACTAGAAAGAGAGTTTTTTAGGGTTTCAGAATAAGATGGAAGAAACCACAATCCCTAATCCAAAAAAGAGAAGTAAGAGGAGCATTAGACTTACCCGAGGCTTTGATCTGCAACCAACGACATCCAAAATGGAAAAGAATAAAAGGGGAAAAACCTATTCGAATCTTCGGTCATCCAAGCCCATCACTATGGTTGAGAGGGGAGGAATGGGGGAAAAATACCAAGTTGGGTTTTAAAATCCGGGGGTGACATTTTTGTAATTTTCTCAAAGTTTCTAGGCCATACAATTTTCCAAACCATGAGAAAACCATGAATAAGCTACTACCCTAAATTAAACCCCTTCACATATTTTACTTGGGATTCCACATGGTTGGATTAACTATGAACCAATTGTTCATAAGCCTATGTCTATGGTTGCACGGTTCTCGCACGGTTTTCACTAACAGTGCACAAACCGTACAACATTCCCAGGAGCTCCCTTTTCTCACCCTTTCGTGTCTCAAACCCCCAGAACACCTTCAGGTTTTCAAATAAACATGGATAAACACTTATCTATCCAAAAAGAAGAGGTATAAACCAAATCCTAAACAAAAACATACTTTAAGAAAATCTGTGACCTTACAGATATCATGTGTTGTTTTATTAGTCATCCTTAACAAAGGATATTACATAGTGTGTTTTCAATTTTTTTCTTTTTTGTATTTTAATAAAGATAATAAATGATAATTAAATTTATTAAAAACTTTACCTACACCAATATTTAATAGGTAAGACATTTCTATGCATTTTTGGTAATGTTGGATCATCTCAAGAAGATTGTAAATTTTTTATCTATTATGAAAATATATTTAGTCTAAGATTATACAAAGTTATAAGTTAAATAATTAATTAAATTTAACAGAGTTATAAAGTCCTTTATCTTGGATAATGATCCTCCTTTCATGTCACAATTCTAGACGAGGCTTCAAAATGCTATATGTAATCAGTTGAGGATGGTTAAAACTAATTACCTATAGATGAACAAAAAAAGAACAATGATTATACCAACATAAAAGGATATAGATTTTGAATATCTGGTATAATTTAGTAGATCTTGGGAATATCATTTATCTTTTTTCAAATTTTATAATAATAAAAGATATCAATATTTAATCAATATAAAACCATCTGAGAATTTATATGGTATATCGTTTTAATCAAAATTTGTTTAGTAGCAACTGGTTAAAAGATATTTTTTGGAAAAAGTTTAGTATACGATATAAACAATTAGATTAAAGTAATCCTAAAGAATATAAATATGACATAGAGTTGAAAAAATTACCACAATGATAGGAAATTATAACCCTTGAGGTTTTTGGTTGTAGATCATATCCTTTTTATAGTGTCTCCTTGATTGGGAAACAATTATGTTGGGAAGAAAGTAAAAGTGACCCCATGATGTGTGGGTCTATTTGAGATTATGAAGTGTATTATATTAGTTTCAAATAATTTAGTTTTAATATATAATTATATATAAATTCACACTATTTTTAATGTTTATAAATTGAAGAAGTACTAAAGAGACCCAAACCATATCCTTAACCAGATATTTGTTAAAATGGATCTAGATTCTAATTATGTGAAGTGACTAGTGTGAGTTTTGGATTAATAATAATATTTTTAGAGAAATGTGTATTCACTTGGAATTGATATTATATAAACATGGGATGATTAAGTATGATACTTCAGAGAAAGTGAATAATATGTGATAATAATGGATGGATTTGTTTAAGGAATATAGTGCATAGTACCTTTATAGTGGTGAAACATTTTATGGGGGTGAGAATTGCAACACTCACAATTCACTAGTCAAGTTTTCCTTATATATTCGAAGGATAATATACACATTCTAGAATTATATTCCTTTACATAGATAATAATGAGGGGTATGTCACGACTCGCCTTCACCAAAAAGGAGGGAAGGGTCAGCAGATTGCCAGGACCTTCCTTCTTCAAGTTGAAGGAGAGATAATTACCCCCGAAACCCACCTTCAATAGGTCCCGGAGTGGCAACCAGCTCCAAGGGTATAAAATCTCTCACTAAATGGACGACATTACCCTTTTTTTTATTTTAATAGGATCGGGAGATAGAATGGTAAATCCCAACAACACCAAAAGCAGAAAGTAAAAGTAAACCCAACAACCATTCCCAATGCATGTTACAAAAGTAAAAATCCACAAAGTACAAAGTGACTACAAAGATAAAGTGCCAAAGAAGAAAAAGCAGTAACTGCAACTGTCCAAAGGTCCCACGCTAGTACGGTCCCACGCAATCCTCGAAGTCCTCCTCGAAACCTGAAAGAAGTTTTTATATACATAGGGTGAGCATACAAGTATACTCAGCAGGGAAAACCAAAGACTCTCGTGCACAAGTGGGGGAACATACTAAAGTCCCATGAGAAAAAGAGTAACCCAAAGGTAAAATATCCACCCAAGGCTCACCAAGGAACACTCCCAAAATAACTCAAGTCAAGTAATATATATATATATTAAGAGCACATCGATGTTTGGGTACCCCGTGCCTCTTTCTCACTGGTTATTGAAGACATCCTACGCATTGAACCAATCCTGCCATTCTCACCGCAGTCCCACTGCCACACCCCGCCCACACACACCTGGGCCACAACCACACGTAGTCCCACTACCAAACCCCACCCACACACACCTGGGATGCAACTATCACACATAAACACGCCTGCAAACACCTAGGCTAGAACAACCACCGCCACGCCTGAAGACACCTGGGATAGAAGATCTACTGCCACGACCGAAGACACCAGGGCCTCATCCCGAAGATACTTGGGAAACTACCTGCCCGCACACACCTGGGCCATAACCACCACACAACCCCGCCCGAAGGTTCTTGGGCTAATAATGGACCTCAGGCCATCACAGCCTACCTGAAGATACTTGGGTTATCCGGGAAAGGGAGAAGAAAAGGAGCTAATAACCAGCCACTAATAATAGTGTTGGTAAAAACACCCTCCCCCATGAAATGGGGGTGTTCGACACTAAGTGCTCAACTTGGGTGGGGCGCTAATAAGAAACACAAAACTACAAGTATATAACAAGCACTCCCCCAAGTTTAGGTTTTTCAACCAGCCTAAGGAATGCAAAAAACACTCAAGTCCGAGTCACAACTCATACTAAACGAAACCCATTTGTCCCATATTTGTTTTCATGTTCAGTAATGATGTTCAATTTAGTTCTCCACCTACTTGGGAAACTTAGTAAGCATATGCACAAGTCCAGGAAAGCAAACGGTCAAGCATTAACTACAACATCCACACCTGGTTCTCTCATAAAACTACAACAACCAAAGGAAACCCCAAGGTACAACCCCATGTCCAATACCCAGGAGCCAAAAGGTTTCTCAACAACAGAGGATCCCACCCCAATTCGTGATATAAAAAAGGTAACCACCCGGTCTTAAAATTCACAACCACCGAAAGCATAACACAGGGTATCCCATCCCCAATTTCACAACCACCGAGAGTATAATAACAGGGGATCCCATCCCCACCCAGATCACCCAGCAAATGACCCGTAAAGGAAAAACAACCAACCCACCACCACTAAGCAGGACCCTGCCGGTATTTTCAGATTTATAAGATTTAACACACTCCATGATTTCGATTTCCGTGTGCTTTAACTGGGGTTATCACAGAAAGATTGATCCTGGTGCCTCAATTTATTTATCCGGATATACATGATTAAACAATTTCCTTTTCACAGCAGGAGTTCACAACTACAAAAAATGCCATTTAAACATCACCAGGGGTTCATTAGTGCATAGAGAAAGACCACCAACAACCATGATTTTCAGTAGGTGTAAGCCCACACAATTCAGAAAAGAGCAGCATCAAAATCATCATCAAACACATCCCCCCTAATTCTTTATAGAATTCATTAATTATCTTTATTTAGGTTTGGTTCATCAAATTCCACAGAATCAAAAGCATGCCCACCCCGCATGATACACAAAGGGAGAGACGAAGGAGAAATTCCCTACCTGTTGATCAACGATCGATGCTAAGGATGGGTGCGGAACTTCACAGATAGCGATGAGGCTCGTCCGAACGAAAAGATGCTCGTCTGAACGAAGGGTACTCCTAGCACAGGGTGATCGAGAATAGAAACCTAGGAGAACCCTTTTTGTTTATAAAGGCCGTGAATGGTTGAGATACCAACCCGGAACCGCGTAAGGAGCGGGGGTCGTGGGTTGACCACGCGGCCCCACATTATATTTAAGGGTTGGGCGATTTAAACCTATGCACACACCAGGTTAAATCATTAAATATTTAATTAAAACATTTATGGGCATTACCGGGATTTAAAACAAGCTTTAAAGGGGTCAAAATTGGGTTTAAAAACCAATTTGTGCAAAAGGAGTGCTACTCGAAAGACCCCGTGGGGGTAGGCGAGAGTCACCGGTAGCTGGGAGCTACCATTAGACAGAGCTACCGGTAGGTTGCGGATATCGGTAGACCGAGCTACCGGTAGGCCTGCTACTGGTAGGCTAAGGCTACCGGTAGGCCTACCGTTACACCAAACTTCACCGAGATTCCCAGACCAGAAAACTCAACTTGAGATTTTCAAAAAGTAATGGACCCCAAAAAACCCGAGCCATTATATCAGATACCTCTTAAACAATTCTCGTCCTCGAGAATCAAAACAACCGAGAAGGAAAGAGGGGGTCCGAACAACCACCTCGAAAGATACATCTTAGGAGTGTACCCCGTTGTTAACTAAGAACACCTTCATGTCAAGAACCAAACAACATACCATTCCAACTGCCCATCCATGTGAGTTGGGGAGTCTCTTTCCCCCATGTCAAGATATTATCTACTTTGGGCGGCACTGAATCGACTGCCCAGGTTTAATCGTATCCACCTTAATGCGTCTTGATTAGGGGTGGGGTCCTCCCCTCCCCATAGCCAAGACTTTTCACACGCATTCAGAGGAAAGAAAACCAGTATTTCATAACCAACAAGGTAAACTGTTCTACCACAACAGCTATAAACTGAACAATACAAAACTCAAAACAACTCTGGGTACTGGGCATGCATCTGTGCTTCCCTCTCCCACGTACTCTGCTCAATCCCACCATGTATCCATAACACACGAACCAAGGGAATGGTTCGCCCACGAAGCACCTTCTCTTTGCGATCCTCAATCATCACTGGTCTCTCCACAAAAGTCACATCATCCTCGATGTCTAGCTCTCCCCAGCAGAGGAAGTGTGGATCCTCATGCAGATAATGACGAAGCTGGGACACATGGAATACATCATGTATCCTCAGTAGCAGCGGTGGTAACGCTAGCTGATAAGCCACTTCGCCCACCCTCCACAACACTTCGAAGGGTCCGATGAACCTCGGAGAAAGCTTACTCCCTTTTCCGAACCTCCATTGTCCACGCCGAGGGGAAACCTTCAAGAAAACATGGTATCCAACCTCAAACTCCAAGGGCCTCCTCCTGGTATCAGAATACGACTTCTGTCGGTCCTGGGCCGCCTTAATCCTTTCCCGTATGAGCTGAACCTTCTCTGTCGTGCTCTGCACCACCTCCAGGACAAGGATGCCTGCCTCTCCTACTTCGGTCCAACACACAGGTGAACGACATAGCCTCCCGTAAAAGGCTTCAAACGGGGCCATACCGATGGTAGAGTGATATATATTATTGTAGGCAAACTCTACTAGAGGCAAGTGTCGCACCCATGATCCTCCTGAGTCCAGAACACATGCCCGCAACATATCCTCCAACGTCTGGATGGTGTGCTCTATCTGACCATCTGTTTGGGGGGTGGAAAGTAGTTCTAAGGAGTAGTTGGGTTCCAAAAGCATGCTGAAAACCCCTCTAGAATCGTGATGTAAAACTTGCATCCCTATCCAAGACTATGGACCTCGGAACTCCATGCAACCTCACCACCTCATCCACGTACCTTCGTGCCAAGGCATCCACTGCACTTGACTCCTTAATTGCCAGAAAGTGAGCCGATTTCATCAACCGGTCCACTACCACCCAGATGGCGCCGTGTCCCCCTTGGACCTTGGGTAGTCCCATGAAAAAATCCATCGAGATGTCATCCCACTTCCACTAGGGGACATCTAGAGACTGTAGTAGGACACCTGGAACTCAGTTTTCAGCCTTCACTTGCTGACACACTAAGAACTTGGCCACAAAATCTGCCACTGCTCGCTTCACTCTAGGCCACCAAAACTGTCTCTTCAGTCCCTAGTACATCTTGGAAACTCCTGGGTGTACCACCAGGGGTGATTTGTGGGACTCACTAAGAACCTTATCACTCATCACCTCTGGAACAAAAATCTTTCCCTGGAAAAGCATCCGATTTTGTCCATCCTCCGTCCATCCTTCCGGAGCATTTCTCTGGTCGACTCGGTCATGCATCACTTCGCACTCTAGGTCTCCCCACTGAGACTCCTCCACTTGTTGAAACAGAGATGACTACACTATCATCTGATACAGGTAACCTCTACCGCTATCCATCCTCGCATCCAGGTGCAAGGCAGCCAACTCCGCCATCGCCTTCCAGGCGTCTGCCGAATCTCGGACCGCATCCTTCTACGTCCTCCTGATCAAGGCATCAGCCACTACATTCCCCTTCCCTGAAGTATAGGAAATGTAGAAGTTGTAATCCTATAGGAACTAAATCCACCTCCACTGCCGCAAGTTCAGGTCCCACTAGGAGAAGATATACCTCAAACTTTTGTGATCTGTGAAGACCACAAAGAATTCTTCGATGAGGTTATGCCGCCATAACATTAGCGCAAAAATGACAGCTGCAAGCTCTAGGTCGTGGGTGGCATAATTACGCTCATGAGGGCATAGATGCCTAGACTCATAAGAGATCACTCCTTGCAGCTGCATTAACACACATCCGAGGCCTTGCCCTGAAGCATCACAGAACACCTCATACACGACCCCTTCTTCTGGTAACCTCAGCACTGGGGCACTAACCAACTTCCCCTTCAGATAGCTGAAGGCTGACTCGCACTGCTCACTCCACACAAAAAACTGGTCTTTCTTGGTCAGGGCTATCAAAGGGGATCTAACTCGGGAGAAGTTGGGTATGAACCTCCGATAGTAAACCGCTAGCCCAAGGAAACTACAGACCTCTGCCACATTCTTGGGTGCTGCCCAAGAAACAACTACCTCAACCTTTGATGGGTCCACCACTACCCCCTGCTCCGACACCACGTGCTCGAGGAAGTGCACTTCTCATGTCCAGAATTTACATTTTGACAACTTACCATAGAGCTGGTACTGTCATAGGACCTCCAAAACTGTCCTCAGGTGCTCCGCGCGATCCTCCTCTGATCTTGAATAGATCAGGATATCGTCGATGAACACGACTACGAACTGATCTAGGTACTCTCAGAAGATGGAGTTCATAAGACCCATGAACACAGCTGAGGCATTCGTAACATCGAAATACATGACTATGAACTCAAAGTGTCCATATCTACACCTGAAGTCTGTCTTCAGGATGTCGCCCTCCTTCACTCTCAACTGGTGATACCCAGACCGCAGGTCAATCTTCGAGAACCACCCTGCCCCTTTCAGCTGGTCGAAAAGATCATCTATCCTCGGAAGAGGGTAGAGATTCTTGATTGTTACCTGATTCAGCCTCCTGTAGTCTATGCACAACCTGAGACCACCATCTAACTTCTTTGCGAACAAGAATAGAGCACCCCATGGTGACACAATCGGTCGAACATAACCTCTCTTCATCAGATCTTCAATCTGAATCTGTAACTCTCGTAGCTCCGAAGGTTCCATTTGGTAAGGAGCCATAGAGATTGGATGGGCACTAGGCTGCAAGTCTATTCCGAAATAGATATCCCGTCGAGGGGGTATAGTCATCACCTCCTCAGGAAAGATGTCCATAAACTCACAGATGATCTCTGGAACCTCCACCATCTCAGCATCTACTGAATCCACTGACAGATCGTCTAACAAAGAGAGGAGGGGTTCCTCTCGCCTGCTGCCCTTATGATTGCTCCACTCATCGGTGAAAGTAACTCACCGGCTGCCCAAGTCCGAGAACACAACCCTTACTTGGAAACAGTCGATGACGGAACACATAGAGAACAGCTAGTCGATGCCTAGGATGACATCGTATGGCTGTATCTGTAGCAGAAGAAGATCCCTTACCGACTGATATGGCCCTATCATCAGTCTGCATTCCCAACAAACATATAACAAGTCAGTCTGACCTCTGACTGGTGTGATTAGCACCAGGGGCACTAGAAGTCTCTCGGCATCTAGACCCAAGGAATTGGCTAGACTGGGTGCAACAAAGGAGTGCGATGCTCCGGTGTCGAACAAGGCATATGCAAGGGTGCTAAACAAACTGATCGTACCTTGAACAACCTCCGACCCTGATGGAACTGCTGCCTATGTGGAATGAAACTTTCCATGCCTAGATCCTCTGCCCCTCAGCTGTCGGCCACCTCCCCAACTACACCCCGGTCGAGGTCCCTGAGGAGCGCCCTGAGGTCGGCCTCCTCCTGCAACGTCTGCCCTCGGAGGAGTGAGAGCTCGCTGTCCCTGCTGCTGCTACTAGAATGGCCTAGCTGGAAGATGTTGCTTGGGCGGGTGCTGGGGATGTCCGCCACCTCCGTACTATACCCAGTCTGGGCAGTGACTCTGAAGACGTCCATGGCTCCCACAGACGAAGCACTGCGATCCTGGGCCCGAAGGAAAAGGGCAAGGACCAGGGGACCGAAACTAGAATTGCTGCAGCCTGCTCCCTGCTTGTCGGAACCTGGAGGGTCCTGACGCTGGAGTCCTGGTGCTGACGGCCTTCCCCTTTGATGGTCCCAGCTGTATCCCCTCTCATGACACACCTCCTAGAGCGTGCATCCCCTCCACCACTTCGTCCTTCTTATGGACCTCCAAGTACGTCGGCAGGGTAAAGGGGGTAACAACATACTGGAGGGAGGGTCGGAGCGCCTCCTCTAAACTTCTTTCTCGAGACTCCTCGTTGGGAAAGAGGTCCAGAGCAAAACGTAGGAGGTCCTTGAACTTGATTCCTATCTCCCTCACTGACATACTCCCCTGCTGGAGGGAGAGTAGCTCCTGTCTCTTTTCCGCCTTCATCATCGAAGAGAGGAATTCCACCTAGAACTCCTTCTCAAAATCAGCCCATGCCACCTCAGCCTCTCTCCTCTACCCCAGGTAAAGCTTCCACCACTGACGCGCCACTCCCCACATATGGCTGACAGCCAGAGGAACCCAGTACTCGGTCGGAGCCCGGATCAAGCCGAAAGCTATCACTAGCTCCTCTAGCCAGCCCTCCGTCTTCACATCAGAGGTGCTGCCCTCATACTTCTCGAGGGTCTGTCGCTGGAAGGCATGAAGTGTCTTCTGCCACTGGTCCTCTTCCTCCTCTAGATCAGCTCTCCGTTGATCGGCCAAGGTAGTCTCCGGGGCCTTGATCTCCCGCACCAAACATGGTCGCCTTCTAGGTACCATAACTGCAAGGTAAACAAGGAATTCCTAAGACCAAGTAGTGCAGAATATTGTTCTTAAAACTTCTTAAACATTTTATTTATTCTTAATTCCCAAGACACCTCAGAAAAACAAGAACTCAAGTCATTATGATGCATGTACTTTTCCTAGGGTCTCTCTACCCTGCAATCAGTGTGGCATTACCTGGTCATTCGGTAGGCCCAGAGTCCTTGCATCGGATCACGGGGGGCCCTAAAATCCCGTGTCCTAGCTAGTCTTCCCTGGCCTAATTCACACACCAAGGTCACCCAACACTGTTTCCCTACCATCCCATGCAATCCTCACTATGCCCAACTCTAGGCTCCATCCTATCTCTCAACCATACCTTTAATACCATTCTTTCACGACCCGCCTTCACCAAAAAGGAGGGAAGGGTCAGCAGATTGCCAGACCCTTCCTTCTTCAAGTTTAAGGAGAGATAATGACCCCCGAAACCCGCCTTCAATAGGTCCCAGAGTGGCGACCAGCGCCAAGGGTATAAAATCACTCACTAAATGGAAGGAATTACCCTTTTTTTTCTTTTAATAAGATCAGGAGATAGAATGGTAAATCCCAACAACACCAAAATCAAAAATTAAAAGTAAACCCAATAACCATTCCCAATGCATGTTACAAAAGTAAAAATCCACAAAGTACAAAGTGACTACAAAGATAAACTACCAAAGAAGGAAAAGGAGTAACTGCAACTATTTGAAGGTCCCATGCTAGTACAGTCCTGCGCGATCCCCGAAGTCCTCATGGAAACCTGGAAGCAATTTTTATATACATAGGGTGAGAATACAAGTATAATCAGTAGGGGAAACCAAAGACACTCGTGCAAAAGTGGGGGAATGTACTAAAGTCCCATGAGAAAAAGAGTAACCCTAAGGTAAACTAACCACCCAAGCCTCACCAAGGAACACTTCCCAAATAAAGAAAGTCAAGTAATATATACATATTTTGAGCACATCGATGTTTGGGTATCCCGAGCCTCTTTCCAACTGGTTATTGAAGACATCCTATGCATCAAACCAATCCCGCCATTCTCACTGCAGTCCCACTACCACACCCTGCCCGCACAAACCTGGGCCACAACCTCACGCAGTACCACTGCCAAACCCCGCCCGCACACACTTGGGCCATAACTGTCACACGTAACCACGCCTACAAACACCTAGGCCAGAACAACCACCGCCATGCCCGAAGACACCTGGGCTAGAAGATCCACTACCACGCCCGAAGATACCTGGGACTCATCCCGAAAATACTTGGGAAACTACCTGCCCGCACACACCTGGGCCATAACCACCACACAACCCCGCCCAAAGGTTCTTGGGCTAATAGTGGACCTCAGGCCATCACAACCTGCTCGAAGATACTTGGGCTATCCGGGAAAGGGAGCAGAAAAGGAGCTAATAACCAACCACTAATAATAGTGTTGGGAAAAACACCCTCCCCCATGAAATGGGGGTGTTCATCACTAAGTGATCAACTTGGGTGGGGCGCGAATAAGAAACACAAAACTAAAAGTATATATATAGGTAAAAAGCACTCCCCCGAGTTTAGGTTTTTCAACCAGCCTAAGGAACGCAAACAACACTCAAGTCTGAGTCACAACTCATACCAAACAAAACCCATTTGTCCCATCTTTGTTTTCATGTTCAGTAATGATGTTCAATTTAGTTCTGCACCTACTTGGGCAACATAGTAAGCATAGGTACAAGTCCAGGAAAGCAAACAGTCAAGCATTAACTATAACATCCACACCCGGTTCTCTCGTAAAACCACAACAACGAAAGAAAACCCCAAGGTACAACCCCGTGTCCAATACCCATGAGCCAAAAGGTTTCTCAACAACAAAGGATCCCACCCCAATTCGTGATATAAACAAGGTAACCACCCGGTCTTAAAATTCACAACCACCGAAAGCATAACACAAGGGATCCCATCCCCAATTTCACAACCACCGAGAGTATAATAACAGGGGATCCCATCCCCATCCACATCACCCATTAAACAGACCATAAAGGAAAAACAACTAACCCACCACCACTAAGCAGGCCCTTGTCGGTATTCTTAGATTTATAAGATTTCACACACTCCATGATTTCGATTTCCATGTGCTTTAACCGGGGTTATCATAGAAGGATTGATCCTGGTGCCTCAATTTATTTAGCTGGATATACGTGATTAACCAATTTCCTTTTCACAACAGGAGTTTAAAACTACAAAACAAGCCATTTAAACATCACCAGGGGTTCATTAGTGCACATAGAAAGACCACCAATAGCCATGATTTTTAGTAGGCGTAAGCCCGCACAATTCAGAAAAAAGAAGCATCAAAATCATCATCAAACACAGCCCCCCTCTTTCTTTATAGAATCCATTCATTATCTTTATTTAGGTTTGGTTCATCCAATTCCCCAGAATCAAAAGCATGCCCACCCCGCATGATACACAATGAGAGAGACGAAGGATAAATTCCCTACCTGTTGATCGACGATCGATGCTAAAGCCGGGCACGAAACATCATGGATAGAGATGCGGCTCGTCTGAACAAAAAGCGGCTCGTCTGAATGAAGGGTACTCCTAGCATAGGGTGATCGAGAAAAGAAACCTAGGAGAACCCTTTTTGTTTATAAAGGCTGGGAATGGTTGAGATACCAACGTGGAACCGTGTAAGGAGTGGGGGTCGTGGGTTGACCACACGACCCCACATGTTATTTAAGGGTCGGGCGGTTTAAACCTATGCAAACACCAGGTTAAATCATTAAATATTTAATTAAAACATTTATGGGCGTTACTGGGCTTCAAAACAAGCTTTAAAGGGGTAAAAATAGGGTTTAAAACCCAATTTGCGCAAAAGGAGTGCTACTCGAAAGACCCTGTGGGGGTAGGCGAGAGTCACCGGTAGCTGTTTGTAACAGCCCAAGATTTTATAAAAAAATATTCTTTTTAATTTTATTAATGTCTTGTGTTGTACGCTACACCAAAAGGAGCTTGCACAACACACATCCTTGACTTGACTTGCATTACACGCAATCGCGACCTTCCTCGATAGCGTGTGTAGTACGCAATACCGAGTTTCACTAAACAACGATATGCTATAAAAATATTATTAAAACTAGCCATTATGAATAGTAATAACCACTTTTTGAAATCCAGTAAATCTTATTTTTCAAAATGAACTTTATTTTTGGATTCGGAGTATCGAATTTAGCCTAAGGTGAAATTTTGGTACTTTTCGGATAACTTTCATATTTTGATGAATAGTGAAAATGACTAAATTTTAATTAAAAACAACTTTTTTAATCGAAATAATTAATAATGATAAATTATTAATTTGAGTGATTTTAAAGTATATTTAGAATATATTTTTACAATTTAATACAATTATGGTCATTGAATGTAATTTCACATTTAAACCAGACATAATCAAGTGTCAATCTTTTGATAGATATTGTTTCTTAAAAACACGCTATTTGTTTTAACAGCGGGATTTAATTATAAAATTAATTAATGCAACTTCTATGTTATGAATTTGGTTAAATAGATTTCATTTTTGAATTCGGAATATGAAATATAGCTTAGGATGAAATTTTGGCATTTTTTTGAAAACCTTCAATTTTTGATGAATAGTGAAACCACTAAGTGGTAGGTTAAAAACTGAATTTTGCATAAAACTTAATTTTACCGCTTCTGTGAATGGAATTTCGAAAATCCGAGAGACACAGTTAATATCAAGGACTAAAATGTGGTTCAATGAGATGAAAATAATTTTTGGTGAATAGTAACTTTTTACTTTTTTTTACCGCGGTTAATAGTAAATAGGGTAACTAAGGGTAAATATGATATTAATATTACCCTAACACATGTCCTAATTCTATTGGAAAAGTGTAATTCGACCAAAAACAAACTTAGGAATAAAATAAGACCATTTAGGCCCACTTGGATTAGATTAGGACATTTATTATTAATTTATTTAAAGAAGGGTTAAAAGAGTTAAAATCAAAGTTTATTTACTAAAACATTTTTAATATGGGTTTATACATAAGATAAATTTGACTATAAATATTCATTAGAAAGCTAAAAAGATTTCCTACATGATGGTATTTTATTTGTAATTTTTAGACATCATATAAGTTAATTTATTTATGACACAAAGATGATGCAGTAATTATCTTATTAATGAAATATTGACATAATTGATGTTATAAACACCAAACTAAATATAATTTGAGACTTTTTATGAATTCCACTAATTTTCTAGGTTACTATGATATATTAGTGATGATTTAATCAACTTGGTTCGAACATATAATTCTGTTATGACTTTCACAAAAATCATATATCAAATAGTGTCAAAATTGACACAAAATAGTTTTTAAATCAAATATTATATTACTAATTGTTATTTTATTCCTAAAAATCTAAGGTTCTGCCAAATGACTTAGATAAGGATATATGTATTAATAATATACAATTTGGGGTTCGTTTGGCATGTTATAGTAAGTTTATTAACCATATAGTGAAAGAAAACAAAAAGACACGGTAAAAGTTAAATTATTTAACTTAGAGTTAAATCTAATTGATAAGGTTAAAATAATACCCTAAACTTGTCTAAATCCTATTGGTTGATAGGATTTCGACCCATCCCCACTTTAGCTTCGAAATAAGACCCTTTGGAACCATTATAAACCGATTTTGACTTTAATATAAAATAATATTTTGAGATATTCCTAAGGTGTCCCTCTCCTTCCCTATAAAAGGACACCTCCTCCCCCTCCTCCTCACACCAATTTGAGCACTCAAGCTCGGCCAACCCCTGCCAATTTCTCCTCTCCACTTCCCTAGAAACATCCTAGAGGTTCTGGTCTTCCTCAAAGACCAATTTTAGATCCCTAAGAGGAGGTCTCCAAAAGGCGCTTCAAAGAAGAGGAGGTTCGGACACATACGAAGCAAATTGGACCTAAGGTAAGGGAAATATCACAATCTCATTTTTATCCGAGATTGTTTATTCGTAAGTATTTACTGGGGTGTATTTTATCCTCCACGTCCATGTTTACTCAATATGTAATATTATTTCCATCCACCTAAAATTGTTTAAATCCATTTTTACCCTTCGGTGAGTTTTTAGTAATACGTATGAAAGGAATCTTTTGTCGTTTTTCGTACGAGGTACTTTTTGACTTTTCCGACAAAAGTACGAAGAATGTTTTTTTTAACTTATACGGCACGAACGGATTTCTACTGTTTTATAAAGCCTTATTTTCATGAATCTTCCTCTAAAATATTTCATGACTATTTTCAATAAAATCTCTTTCTTTTAAAATTGCATGATGTTTTGTGAAAAGAAATTGATTTTGAAGAAGAAAGGATATTTTCCTCAAGAATTCAATTCAAGTGTTTTATCAAAATTATTTTCCATATAAGATAATAAAGGGTTATATTTCTATCCATATTTTTACATTGATTTGACTATGTTGTGATGGAATTATGTTTATGAATTCCTTTATCTTATATGAATGGTTTTATGATGTCATGTTGTTTAAGAATCCCATTTTTATTACATGGGTTATGCAATGATGTATGATTTATGATTTTGTGGCACACATAAGAAAGGATTCATTAAGAGATGGGTGGGACCTATATCTCCCTCCAATGCATTGGGTAAAGATTTCATATCTCATGAGATAGACATGGCTGGAATGGTAGGTTATACCAGTTCAGTGAAACAGGACTGAAACAAGGATTACTCGATTCAGAAAGGGACTTTGTCCACTAAGATAGTCTTGGCAATGAGTCTTGACTAACAAGAAATGATTCTCTATGATTATGTGTGTATGCCACAATGATTAATGTTTTAAGTTATGGTTTCATTTTCACTACTATGATTTATCCCATGTTATGAAATTATGCTCTCTTTTGCAGGTTAAGATTTCCAAAAGTTATGTGCTTATGTATATGATGTGATTGATATTTCTTTTGTTTACCCTTACTGAGCATTTGAGCTCACCCTTTTATGTTTTCTTTTCCCCAGGATATAAAGAAAGGTTTTTAGGTAAAAAAAAGGAAGATCTTTATGGGAGATATTGAAGAACTTTCACCACGATTAGAAGATTACATTCCGAGTTTCCAAAGACACTAAACTATTACGATCCTTTAGTGTGTGTTTTTGTTATGTACTAAGTATTCCGCAAATGTAATGTAAAGTCTATGTACGTCAGGCTTTGGGTCTCTACAGGTGGTATCAGAGGAAAGGTTTAGTCAACCTTTGGAAACTAGGATGCGAAAACGTTAGTGAGATCCCTAGAGATATTTCTATGGTATGTCTAGGGATGTCTCTAAGGTTAAGTATACGTATAGGTTATAATAATAGAATTACGCTAACGATCATAGAATTAAACCTAAGATGTTGGATATTGAAGGTACTCCCCCTTTATTATGTTGTTTTCCCTAGCATGATTTTTGCCTCTCACGCTATTCTTTTTGGGTTTTAGAAAATGGCTGGAAACAAGGTGATTCACGATAATGGAGGAAATGATGGACAATGGAATGATATTATTTATGAGCAACCAAATGAAATGGGATTTGGAAGTCCAAACATCATTATTATGCCGAATCAGCAATCTCATAATATGATCAATAAAGTAAAATTTGGTAAGTTTCCTGACTCGGCTAATAAGAGAAAGATGGAGTTTCATGATGATCATAGAGGAAAGAAAGTTCAATTTCCCCTATGTAAATCATGTTGGAAGAGGCATCAAGGAGAATGTTTCAAAGGAACTGGAAGATGCTTTGGGTGTGGAAAAGAAGGACACAAAGCCAGTAAGTGAAAAGGAAAAGGTTCAGTTAATACCAGGGATGATGATAATGGTATTGCTACGACATCAAAAATGGTTAAGTGTTTTAAATGTGGAATGTATGGGCATTATGCAAACAAATGCCCTAAGGGAAAGACTCATGAAGAGAATCAGTATGGTCATATGGGAAGTATTTATGTGGATGATGATGAAGAGACTACCAATGATATGTGAGATGAAAGAATTGTTGAAGCTCGGTCAATGGTTTAAGAATGTAGTTGAATGATTACATGTTTATCATGTGTAATGTTGTATAAGTAATCTCATGGTACTATGGAATAAAGAGACATGTAAGGATTGTAACATTGTTGTCTGATTAATGTTACCAGTATCCATGAAAGGTTATTCAGATATTTTTGGAATGAAGATGATATGCGCATAATGAAGGGATAAGGAGAAAATGAAATGTTTGACAGTATTAATGAGCTCATGATTGATATAAGGACTAAGTGATATCATGGTTTGAGTATATAGAATTTTGAGGATTTCGGTATGTGAAAAGTGTTAACTTTTAACTGCATTCAAGTTTTCACTAAGGTTCAATGGGTATTCAAGAGAGTACAAGATTAAGGCCTTTGAATGTTTGGAATGTGACCAACAAGATATATCTAATGATATATGGGGATCAACGATGGTATTAAATCTCTGGTAATCGTTTTCACTATTTTATGAGAATGGACTGCAGTATTATGAGCCTAATGATTGGAATGAATTATGTTGGACATAAGTTAGTATTGTTTAAGGATAGAAGTTTTTTTTCGATATTATTGATGGGATGTTATAGTAATATAGTTTTATAAAAAGGACAACCTGCAGGACAGCCCATCGCTTCAGACAAGGCTGTGGGAATCGAACCCACAACCGAAGTGCGACTGGCCTTTATCGCCTACCACTGACCTACAGGAAGTCCCTGTTTAGTAGAAACTAGTTTTATTATATTAAGCAGTATGATATATGAAGTATTAGTCCATTTTAGGAACAATATATGATTAATCTCACTATAGGTCGACTTATGTATATAATTTTTGCTAACCTTTTGTTTGAGACAGATGGAATGACCCATCATTCTATCACATGATCTGCTAACACTTCACGAATAACAAATTCATCTTCATTTATTTAAGAGATGAAGTGGAAATTGTTCAAGGCACGAACAATAGTGAGATTGTACCAAAATAAAGTAAGTATTTATTCTAATTCAAATTTTCAACTTTAGGGAAATGATCTTGAAAACCAAAAATGTTGTCCTAGTGATCTTATACCTGATGAATCAGTTGGTACCTTATATCATCACAAATCTATGGATTTGTGATTACTGGATTTTCCATAGCCATGTTCTCTACCACTCTCCATCAGAACATGATGGTTAGATTTCTCTTCCATATCCATATTTTTACCTATGTGGAAACCCAGCGATTAGTTTATTTGGGTAATCGTTACATTTCATACTTTAGTTTTTAAAGCCATGTTTTTGTATTCCTTTTTACGATGTGGGATTCTATTAAAGAATCTTTCGAATAGTAAACCATTTATAACCCCGACGAATTTCGAGGGCGAAATTCATTTTAAGGGGGGTAGAATGTAACAGCCCAAGATTTTATAAAAAAATATTCTTTTTAATTTTATTAATGTCTTGTGTTGTACGCTACACCAAAAGGAGCTTGCACAACACACATCCTTGACTTGACTTGCATTACACGCAATCGCGACCTTCCTCGATAGCGTGTGTAGTACGCAATACCGAGTTTCACTAAACAACGATATGCTATAAAAATATTATTAAAACTAGCCATTATGAATAGTAATAACCACTTTTTGAAATCCAGTAAATCTTATTTTTCAAAATGAACTTTATTTTTGGATTCGGAGTATCGAATTTAGCCTAAGGTGAAATTTTGGTACTTTTCGGATAACTTTCATATTTTGATGAATAGTGAAAATGACTAAATTTTAATTAAAAACAACTTTTTTAATCGAAATAATTAATAATGATAAATTATTAATTTGAGTGATTTTAAAGTATATTTAGAATATATTTTTACAATTTAATACAATTATGGTCATTGAATGTAATTTCACATTTAAACCAGACATAATCAAGTGTCAATCTTTTGATAGATATTGTTTCTTAAAAACACGCTATTTGTTTTAACAGCGGGATTTAATTATAAAATTAATTAATGCAACTTCTATGTTATGAATTTGGTTAAATAGATTTCATTTTTGAATTCGGAATATGAAATATAGCTTAGGATGAAATTTTGGCATTTTTTTGAAAACCTTCAATTTTTGATGAATAGTGAAACCACTAAGTGGTAGGTTAAAAACTGAATTTTGCATAAAACTTAATTTTACCGCTTCTGTGAATGGAATTTCGAAAATCCGAGAGACACGGTTAATATCAAGGACTAAAATGTGGTTCAATGAGAGGAAAATAATTTTTGGTGAATAGTAACTTTTTACTTTTTTTTACCGCGGTTAATAGTAAATAGGGTAACTAAGGGTAAATATGATATTAATATTACCCTAACACATGTCCTAATTCTATTGGACAAGTGTAATTCGACCAAAAACAAACTTAGGAATAAAATAAGACCATTTAGGCCCACTTGGATTAGATTAGGACATTTATTATTAATTTATTTAAAGAAGGGTTAAAAGAGTTAAAATCAAAGTTTATTTACTAAAACATTTTTAATATGGGTTTATACATAAGATAAATTTGACTATAAATATTCATTAGAAAGATAAAAAGATTTCCTACATGATGGTATTTTATTTGTAATTTTTAGACATCATATAAGTTAATTTATTTATGACACAAAGATGATGCAGTAATTATCTTATTAATGAAATATTGACATAATTGATGTTATAAACACCAAACTAAATATAATTTGAGACTTTTTATGAATTCCACTAATTTTCTAGGTTACTATGATATATTAGTGATGATTTAATCAACTTGGTTTGAACATATAATTCTGTTATGACTTTCACAAAAACATATATCAAATAGTGTCAAAATTGACACAAAATAGTTTTTAAATCAAATATTATATTACTAATTGTTATTTTATTCCTAAAAATCTAAGGTTCGGCAAAATGACTTAGATAAGGATATATGTATTAATAATATACAATTTGGGGTTCGTTTGGCATGTTATAGTAAGTTTATTAACCATATAGTGAAAGAAAACAAAAAGACACGGTAAAAGTTAAATTATTTAACTTAGAGTTAAATCTAATTGATAAGGTTAAAATAATACCCTAAACTTGTCTAAATCCTATTGGTTGATAGGATTTCGACCCATACCCACTTTAGCTTCGAAATAAGACCCTTTGGAACCATTATAAACCGATTTTGACTTTAATATAAAATAATATTTTGAGATATTCCTAAGGTGTCCCTCTCCTTCCCTATAAAAGGACACTTCCTCCCCCTCCTCCTCACACCAATTTGAGCACTCAAGCTCGGCCAAACCCTGACAATTTCTCCTCTCCACTTCCCTAGAAACATCCTAGAGGTTCTGGTCTTCCTCAAAGACCAATTTTAGATCCCTAAGAGGAGGTCTCCAAAAGGCGCTTCAAAGAAGAGGAGGTTCGGACACATACGAAGCAAATTGGACCTAAGGTAAGGGAAATATCACAATCTCATTTTTATCCGAGATTGTTTATTCGTAAGTATTTACTGGGGTGTATTTTATCCTCCACGTCCATGTTTACTCAATATGTAATATTATTTCCATCCACCTAAAATTGTTTAAATCCATTTTTACCCTTCGGTGAGTTTTTAGTAATACGTATGAAAGGAATCTTTTGTCGTTTTTCGTACGAGGTACTTTTTGACTTTTCCGACAAAAGTACGAAGAATGTTTTTTTTAACTTATACGGCACGAACGGATTTCTACTGTTTTATAAAGCCTTATTTTCATGAATCTTCCTCTAAAATATTTCATGACTATTTTCAATAAAATCTCTTTCTTTTAAAATTGCATGATGTTTTGTGAAAAGAAATTGATTTTGAAGAAGAAAGGATATTTTCCTCAAGAATTCAATTCAAGTGTTTTATCAAAATTATTTTCCATATAAGATAATAAAGGGTTCTGTTTCTATCCGTATTTTTACATTGATTTGACTATATTGTGATGGAATTATGTTTATGAATTCCTTTATCTTATATGAATGGTTTTATGATGTCATGTTGTTTAAGAATCCCATTTTTATTACATGGGTTATGCAATGATGTATGATTTATGATTTTGTGGCACACATAAGAAAGGATTCATTAAGAGATGGGTGGGACCTATATCTCCCTCCAATGCATTGGGTAAAGATTTCATATCTCATGAGATAGACATGGCTGGAATGGTAGGTTATACCAGTTCAGTGAAACAGGACTGAAACGAGGATTACTCGATTCAGAAAGGGACTTTGTCCACTAAGATAGTCTTGGAAATGAGTCTTGACTAACAAGAAATGATTCTCTATGATTATGTGTGTATGCCACAATGATTAATGTTTTAAGTTATGGTTTCATTTTCACTACTATGATTTATCCCATGTTATGAAATTATGCTCTCTTTTGCAGGTTAAGATTTCCAAAAGTTATGTGCTTATGTATATGATGTGATTGATATTTCTTTTGTTTACCCTTACTGAGCATTTGAGCTCACCCTTTTATGTTTTCTTTTCCCCAGGATATAAAGAAAGGTTTTTAGGTAAAAAAAAGGAAGATCTTTATGGGAGATATTGAAGAACTTTCACCACGATTAGAAGATTACATTCCGAGTTTCCAAAGACACTAAACTATTACGATCCTTTAGTGTGTGTTTTTGTTATGTACTAAGTATTCCGCAAATGTAATGTAAAGTCTATGTACGTCAGGCTTTGGGTCTCTACACTGTTAGCCACCGGTAGCCGAGAGCTATTGGTAGGCTGTAGCGACTAGTAGACCGAGATACCGGTAGGTTGAAGCTACCGAGAGACCGAGCTACTAGTAGAAAGAGTTGCCGGTAGGCTGTGGCTACGAGTAGACCGAGCTACCGGTAAGCCTGATACTGGTAGGCTAAGGCTATCGATAGGCCTACCATTATACAAAACTTCACTGAG
Organism: Viscum album; assembly: GCA_963277665.1. Lineage (NCBI taxonomy): Eukaryota > Viridiplantae > Streptophyta > Magnoliopsida > Santalales > Viscaceae > Viscum > Viscum album. The sequence continues at coordinate 141,276,683 of OY728131.1, forward strand.
ATTCCCAGACCAGAAAATCCAACTTGAGATTTTCACAAAGTAATGGACCCCAAAAAACCTGGGCCATTATAGGTTATTTCATTGACCCTGTGAATTTAAGGTCTAAAATAATTGTCCTAATAACATCAATAGTAAATTTTAAGGGAGATTTTGAAAACAGAATGGGTGCTTACCTAGGGGTATATGTTAGGTGGAAATGTGAGTTATTGATGAATGTTTGGAGAGATTTTGGAAATATTCATGATTAGATAAATTTCTTTACCAAACTAATCATTTTTAAAAATATTGGGCATAGAGAAATAACTAGTTAGCTGTAATATTAGATTAAACTATTTAATTTGTAAAATTACATTATTTAACTTTATAAATCACATGAAAATCCCCATTTGAATCCTATAAAATTATTAATTTCTCGGGATAAACCCTAGTATGATTTTGGGATGATTTAAAGGTTCTTCATCATCAAATTATATATTTATTTAAATGATCGAGTGGATCAATGGTAGACTATAAGTGAGTAATACTAGATTCTATTAACTTGATATCATACTTTTTTGGATTGAGATTTATATAAAAATAAACTGGGTGGGGGGGGGGGTTGGATAGTATTTTTAAAATTTTATAACAAATAATTAGAGTAACATGGTTGAATAAATCATTAGTGAGTGTAATGTTTAAACTATAGTGCAGTGGAAATTAAAAGAATGAAAACAATATTTTTATATTAGTTCAGATCACCAAGATCCAAATCTATGTTTAAAACTTATCTACTTGGAGAGAATATTTGTACCAACTAAGAAGAACTCACTTATAATGGCGTGAAAAACTATTATAGAAGCTATCTTTCACAATACCTAGAGGCACAACCCTAACTTTGTTCACGAGTCACAACCTAGTTTGGACTTAAATTTTATTCAGGAGTCATAACCCAAAAAATTCCTTTTGGGTGGTAGAATAACCGAGACAAATCTTCTTTTGATTGGGAAAATCATAAACCAACACTAATAATTACAAATGGAAGAAATAAAAATAAAATGATTAAAAATATAAAACAAATAATCCATCATAGATAAAAAAATGTTGAAGATGATCTAGCTTATTGATATTTTATCACTTAAAAATTAAGGAGTTGAATGTTGAAGTTATTTTGTGATTGTAGAAATGAAACATTAGTCATGGAATAGCTTCATCACACATCAATAAAATCATAATTTTCATAAAAATTCAAAAATTACTCAAGAGTGGAAGGAGAAGCCTTTGTACTATATTCCTTGATATCATTTTTTTATCAATGAATCATCGATGGTCATCTTTTATCTCTTCATTTGAGATTTTCCTAAACTTATCACCACTATACAATGGTTAAAAATATTTAAAATGATAAAACATGTAATTACCTATTAATACTTCACATGTATTCAAAAATAATATTCACCCGATTTAATTATAGCATTACACTCATTAGAGTAAATTCTAATGGTATAGTTAAAGTAAATGAGAGTATTTAAAATAATTAAAACAATTAAAGTTTCTCTCATAAACTTTCAGTAAATTAATAATTCAAGAATTATATAAAATAGAGTATAAAATGAATAATATAAAAATTATTAATTTCATAATAATTTCTATGATAATTTTAATTCCAAAAATTATAATAAATTTATTATAATATTTATTTATTTTTCAAATCAATTAAATATTTAAAACATTTTAAACAAAGTTTTTGTAAGTCATTTTATAAAAACGAAACTAAAATAGAGTGTTGTAAAAAATATAGTTTATAAAAAAAATGTGATGTAATGGCCATGGGAGGAACAAGCCTCATGGTTGGTATACTAACCATGCACACACAATTAGTATAATGATCATTACATTGCACATGGTCACTTTTAAAAAAAATTATTCATGTGGTAACTTAAAAATTTTATTCATGGTACCTTAAAAAACAATAATAATACTCACAAAAACTATATACAATAATTTATGGTAACTTATCTCACTTATAGTAGGTACTCAAATAGAACTAATGATATATACCTTGTCTCTTTATGGTAACTTAACTTACCACATCATGGTAAGTATATATCTCAATTCATAGTAGGTTGAATACCATTCATGGTATGTATATTTTGGATCCTTGTAGGTAGGTTCCACTTTTTCATGGTAACATTGGGAAAACTCATTGTTAGTTTGAAATAAGGCACAATAAGTAGAATTAAAATTCACGGTAACTAAAAATTATAATGTATGGCAACTAAAATCGATAATGTAATGTAAGAAGCTCTAAAACACATCTTCACAATAACTTATTTATTACTTTTATGGTAACTATGAAAAATACTTACATAGAAGGACCTTACCTGATATTGGATAGTGCGCAACTGAGGAAAAGTCACACTGTGGTGATGCACTCTTTTTTTTCATGGTGGGAGATGATGGTAGTGCACTTTGATGGTGAGATGATGTAGTGAGGAGAGACCAGAGCCACCGGAGGTCACACTTCATGTGCATCACTTTGTGATAAAGATGAGTCGGAGAATAGAGAACTGGTGTTCTTGGGTGCTACAAGCTGATAAAGCTCATGCCGTCAAGAATATGAAGTTGTAGCATTGTCGTATCATGCTGCAAGGAAGCTCAATGGAGGAGGAAGAAGAAAATAGAATTTCATGATTATATTTATATATTCTATATATTTATATAAAAGTATTATATAATCCATTATATATATGAATATATATATATATATATACAATAAAAAAATATCAAACATATATTTTAAAATTATTTTATAAATAAGACATAAAAAATGAATTATAAGATTATAAAAATTAGAATGATTTAAAATTTTTATTTCAAAATTAAGAAATTAAAAACTAATTATACAAGAATAAATAAAAAAACTTCAAGAAAAGAATTGATCATATGTATTAACAAAATATGATAAAAAAATATTTCTAATTATTAGCACATGAGAAATGATTAAATTATACAGATCACTAAAAAAATAATAAGAATGAGTGAAAAAACATTTTAACCATTTAACATATACCAAATATAAATAAGAAAGTATATAAATTTAAACAAATTAAATGTGAGGAAATTTTAATTTATCAAAACACAAACATTAAAGTATTAAAATATAAGTTAAAACACTAACAATATCCCCCTTTTTGTAAATTAACAAATTAAAAATTTATTTAAACTTTCAAAAAATATTTTCCTCTATTTGGAAATTTATCAAAAATATTAAAATATTAAATTTAAAGTAAATTATCCATCTTAATAAAATTACAGTATCAAATATCCATAATTAATAAATTAAAACATTTTTATATAAGTGAACATTTAAACAAGTAGTAATTATGATGAATAAAAACTTTAAGCCTCTAACATACCTCATTAAAACTTTGTTTTATCAAATTTAAGAGAATCTAAAGGTTTAGTGAATATGTCATCAAAAAGTTTTTTAATGGGAAAAAATTCTAAAAAAATATCATATTTATTCACATGATTCCTTAGAAAATGAAATATAACATCTATATGTTTTATTCTAGAGTGTTGTAGATTATTTTTAGAAATAAAAATTTCACTCTAATTATCATGGAAAATTTGAATTTTATCAAAACTATTATTAAAATCACATTAATTTTTTTTAATCCATATAGTTTTTGAGTAACAACTTGCAACAACAACATACTCAGCCTCAACTATAGACAATAAAACTGATAATTTCTTCTTAGAAATCCATGAAATTAAAATTTTAACCATAAAATTACATATAAATATTTCTATTTTCTAGTCTATATTACAACCTTAAAAGTTAGAGTAAGAGTAAGATAATAAATCAAAAATTTTTTTGTTTGAATAAATTAAAACAATACCAAATTTTTCTTTAATATATATAATAACTCTCTTAACTTATTTTATATGAAATTTTTTTGGATTTGACTTAAATCTAGCACATAAATAGGCTAAAAACATTATGTCTGGTGAAGATGCAGTCAAATACAATAATCTTCCTAACATGACTATATACAATTTAATATCAAAACACTTTCCAAATTCATCCAAATATAATTTGGAATTTATAATTATAGTTTTTTTCATTGTCTTACATGAATCAAGTCCAAATATTTTAACAATTTCTTTAGCATACTTTGATTGAGTTATGAAAATACCGCCATTTATTTGAATAATTTGTTAACTTGGAAAAAATTTAAATTCTACCATTAAGATCATATCAATTCACTTTTCATTAGTTTGTAAAAATCATTAAATAGTAAATCATTTTTTTGAAACAAACATTATATCACCAACATAAATTTTTATAATCAAAATTTCATTTGAAACCCCCTTTATAAACAAGACAAGAACTTTTCCTTTTAAAAATTCATTTTTAATAGAAATTGATTAAGTATTTCATACAAAGATTGAGGATATATCTTAAGGCCATATAAATCATTATTCTGTTTAAAAACATGATTATGTTTTTTTTCATTTTCAAATACAGGGTTTTTTTAACATAAAATTCCTTGCAAATTATTCCATTTAAAAATGCACTTTTTACATCCATTTGGAATAATTTGATATTTTGAAAACAAGAAAATGTAATAAAAATTCTAATTACTTATTTCCTAGAAATAGTAAAATAATAATATGAAAATTCAATTCCCACTTCCTATGAATAAGCTTGAGCCACTCACCTTGCTTTATTTTTTAACTATATTTCTAGTATTATCAATATTATTATGAAAAATTCATTTAGTTTATATGATTTGTTTATTTTTTGAAAATTAAAATAAATTATTCACTTTATTTCTTTCAAATAAATTTAATTAATCATGCATAAAATTAATAAAATAAATAATTTTTAATATTAATAGGTACAAAGTAAAAACCAAAATCAGAATCAGCATAATAAAGTAAAAAAGATTTTTTGGTTTGTATACCCATTTCAATATTTCTAATTACTATTTAAACATGATGATATTTAAAGTATTTACATTCATAAGGATCCATTTTATAATAGATATTATCTCCATCAAATGATGAATTATCATTTTCTTGGTCATCACATTGACCAAAATTAAATTCCATGAATTCATCATTATCTTTATTTGAATAAGAATTCTACTTATTATTAATATTTTCATTAAATTTAACATAAATAGATTCTTCAACAACTATATTTATCTTATTTAAGACTCTATATTCCTTTATAGTATTAAAATAATCTAACAATATTCATTCCCCACTTTTAGAATTAAATTTTCCTAAATTATCTTTTGAATTTAAGATGAAGTATCTCCAACCAAACACCCTAATAAATAATCTATTTAAAACATAAAAACTATATCTACAGTTTCCTCCCAAAAATATTTAGGGACATTAAATTCTATGAGAATTTATATATCCATCTATTAAATTGATATATTATTTCATTCAACCATACCATTTGGTTTTGGTGTCCTAGGGGATGCAAAATAATGTTTATATCTATTTTCTTCACAAAATTTATTAAATAATAAATTAAAAAATTAACCACCTATATCATTTATGATTGATATTATTGATATATTTTTGAAGTTATGAATAATCTTACATAATTAACATAATCCAGTAAAAGTTTCTTATTTATGTGATAATAAATAAATCCAGATGTATCTTATGTAATCATCAACAATTATAAATACATACTTCTTATATGAAAAAATAAAAGGTTTTATATGACTAAATAACTGAATATGTAACAATTAAATATATCTATCATCACTAACATCATCTATATATTTAAATTTTCTTTATGTTTCCTACCATTTAAAAAGGAATTATAAATAAAGTCTTTACTTATATGTAACTTTGGAAATTGTAGAACTTGTTTCTGATTTGAAAACTTGTTCATAAGTTTGAAGCTTTTATATCAAAGTCGCTTATGCCACAAAATATCTTCTACTTATACAATATTTAAACATTTAACATTTTGTTGGGTTATGTTATAAAATTGAATATTATAAAAATTGTATTTTTTATTTGAATAAAATAAAACAAATTTATTTTTCAAAACTATACATTTATCATTTTCAAATATTAAATTTGATCCATCATCACAAATTTTTGATATACTTATTAAATTTTGTTTTAAACCATATAAAAATAATATTTTTGAAATAATAATATTTTTATAAAAACAAAATCCACAAATACCTTTAATCCCACATTTAGAGTTTTCTCCAAAAGTTACTAGGACTATATCACATGGATTAAAAGATAAAAACTTATAAATATAACCTATCATGTTCCTATAGTACCCACTATATAAGTACCATGATTCTATAATACTTATAAATTATATTTATTAAAATTAAGATATCAAGTAGAATGTGTTTGGGAGCATGATAACTTGGGTAAAATAAGTTTGTATCTTAATCTTTTGGAATCCAAATATATTTTAATAAATTATTTTTATTTGTGGGATATCTAGAAAAAAAATATTTAGTAATGGAAGTTTTAGAATTTTAAAATGATTGTGTAAATATTAAAGAACATTAATTTTAATAATTCCATTTCATTTTATATTTAAAATAGGTTACACTTACAATACTTCCTTTTTAACTTTTAATAAAGGGAGTCTTATTTAACTTTGGTGATAAAGTTTTATATCCAAAACCATTATTAGTATAGTTTAGTTTCATTATAGACATCATTTTATGTAGCGACCCGACCCCAGTATCCCAAAGCTTGTGAATGATTTAATACATTTTCATAAAATAAAAGTAATCGTACTCTGAAGTACTAAATAGTTTAGTAGTCCTAGTAATCTAGATACATACACAATTCCCATATTACATTTGGATACAAAAATTACAATTTTTTTGAGAGTATCATTATTCCCTCTGGAATATCCTTACATATATTTTGTAGTAAAATTCATGGATTCCTTATAAAGGTAATAATTAAGGGTGATCTCAAATGATTAGTAAGGTTTAAGTATAGTGAAAGATATCATAAATTAATTAGTACAATCAACATGGAAAGGTAATTAACTGAATACAAATTCTATTTAAATAATTTGACCATAATAATAAAAATATGAAGGTAAATAACTAAAGAAACATTATATTTAATTAATTACATTAATATCATAATTATATAAAGCATACTCAATATAAAATGTAAATAGCTAAAAACACATTCCATTTAATCAATAAACTAAAAATGAAATGAATGCAGCGATAATATCATTCTGAAAATATCATGGATAATGATAAATAAGTTCTAATTAAAGGAAATTATTAATTATTGGATGTCATATTTCCTAGGAACATGATACCTATACTGTCAAGATATATCCTGAATAAAATTTAATTACTGATTGGTAGAAAACCATTTAACTAAGGATAAACAGTTATTTCATCTCATGAGATTACCGATGAATTGAGGGGATATCTATAACAAATCCCTATTCGTATCTTTCATGTACAAAGAATTTCACATATATGTAATAATCTATTTAATTCATAAAAAATGTTCCTTATCATTAAATATCCACACTGAGTAAAAAATACAAATTTATCAATATTTCCCTATATTAAAAAATTAATTTCATTTTAAAACACCCTATTTGGAAATGATATTCAATTTAAGAAAAAAACATATCCATGATAAATAATATGGATATTTATGGGAAATTTAATTTTAATAGGAAAGTGAATAATTCAAGGGAAAATTAATGACTAAAAATGAATCAAATAAGTGAATATCAAGACATTACATGGTTAAAATGATCATAAAAAATCTATAGAAAGAATAAGGATGCTATCAATATAATATATACCCATCGGTGTAAGAATAAAAGGTTGTTTTCATTGATTAATTGAAATAACATAAAAATATATTTAAAAACATTCTTGAGGAAAATATCCTATTCATTTTAAAAATCAATTTTTAAAGAATAATTTTTTTTAGAAATCCTTTTATTTGATATTAAATTTTTAATAACTAATAATTTCTAGAACATTTGGAAAAAAATATCTTTAAAAATATCTTTGTAAACTTTCAAATTAATCTTCAAAATAAACTATGGTCATGGCATCTAGTAATTCAATAAATGTCATACAAGTTAAAAAGAACAATCATTTTCAATGTAAAAAGGTTAGAAAAGTGAATTATTCAGAAAATGAAAAGAATATTCATTTTAATTTTTTTTAAAAATGAAAAATGGGTAAAATTTTCTTTAATAAATCATTTAATAATAATTATTTTTTTTATTTTGTTTATAAAACATGGTTTTGAAAAAAAAATGGATCACCAACCAAAGAGAGAAATGAAGTCTATTTTTTTAAAAACATTTTCTCATTTGTTTTAGGTAACAAAGACTATAAAATGATAATATTACTTAAAATTTTAACAAATAACAATATGGTGAAAATTATATGAGTTTATTGGACAATGATTAAATAATTTCCTTCAACAAAAAGTCAAGAATAAATAATCTCGATGAGAATGAGTTTGTGAAATAAACCTTGACAATTATCATAATATTGAGGTGTGAATTATCCAATGAATAGATTATGTGTATAAATTTTAAATTCAATTAAAAAAATTTTAAATACAAAAAAAAAATATAATCAAAATTTATTACACCCATAATCTTAGAATATCAAAGATGATGAAGAAGTAATATAACCCAATGAAAAGAAATTGAGTTATGAATTTTTTTACCACTTGGTAACCCTTAAGTAAAATCAAATTAGATGAAATAATTAAAGTTAAAAATTAAAATACCATGAATAATGAATTATTAATGATATTATATATCAAATGGGTAGTATATACACCATATAAAAGAAACTATCTGTATAATATTATAATATTCCTCAACAAAATAAAAATGAGATGGAATCCCATACCTCATGATTACTTTTGGTTGAATGTTTTTTAACATCAAATATAGTGTTTTATAACATGTTATTAACTTATAAAAAAACCATATTATATTTTATAATATCATATATGATCCTTTTATAACATTTTATTAACTGTTCTTTAATAATCTTTCATTATTTTCATTGTTTCCGGTGTTAATTACCTTGTTTTCTCATGCGTGTTTTGTTATGAAAGATCTGGTTCTTACACATATTATATATTTTAATAATCTATATAATAATAATAATTAAATAATTATCAATTAAAACTTTAATAGTATTAATTAAAGATTGTTTTGGGAAATGATGTAGGTTACGAACCTGGAGACGGTAGACCGTACACACACAAGAGTAACGTTTCCATTTTTCAACGATCATTATAGAAAGGAGGTATGTAATAATTTATATTTAAATAATGATAATAATATAATAAGTAACATATTATTTCTTTATATATACTTATATATTTCATCCATGTGGTGTGGTGGTGAAAAGAGAGTCACATCATTCTGTGAAGATGGTAGTCCATACAAACATGAACAACGTTATTATCTCTCATTGAGAAGGTAAGAAATAAAATGATATATATTATCCTATAAGAATTATAAATATGTGATGAATATCATAATTATTAATTTATATCACAAATAACCATTTAATTTATCCACATCACCTTTTATGTTAAGCGTTAGTGAAATACGAATCATATCGCTTCTTGAGGCAGTAGTCCGCCATACACACGAGCGACGTTATCGTATCCCCTATGGAATGGAAAGTAAAAAGGTATATATGATATAAGTATTCCATAGGTATAATTATTTTATAAATATCACATATATACTTCATATCCATCCTCATACCCAACAATTAGAGGTGATAATGGAAAGATGAATGACATTGGTTCGTGAGGTGGTAGTCCGCCGTACACACGAATGATGATTTTATAACCCATTTTATAGAAGTGGAGATGGTTTTAGGTCATTAAATTAACATAAAAATATATAATTATATGTAATATACTAATTTTATTATATAATAATTTTTTAATAATAATTTAAGGATATATAGGAATAAATAATATAAAAATGGCCGATGATGAACATTACCTATTCTTTAGGTATTCTCCTTAGGTTTGCTACGAAGCCTCCATAGGTTAGATTTATGCCAAATAGAAGGATTCTAGGATTAGGATAGATAATTTGGGAATTGATTTGGGTATTTATTTTCCAAACCAAAATGGTTTGAAGGTGTGACGAAGAGAGGGGGGATGGCCTTTTATAAGTGAGGTGAGTGGCACACTTGTAATGTTTTGAAAAGAATGAATTCCACCGAAGTTGTTTTCACCTCAAAAGGCTTAAATAATAGAAACTTATATATAATATAAGGTATATGTTATAAATATTTCCATCAAATATAATTTAGACAAGTGTTTAGGTCAATCTAAGATTTTTCCTTTTAGTTTAACCCCCAGTAAACCCATTTTTACCTTAATAATGGTAATGATTTTTAATGTTTTCAATTTTCATTTTGGTAAAAAATTAACTCAACATTATTATAAATTATAAATAATTCTGATTCACAATATATGATCTATTTTTTATAATTTAATTCACATTAATGGAAAAACTTAATTTAAAATTAATCTCACAGATGTGAGGAGAAATTAGGTTTTTAAAGAGAAAATATCCAAAAGTTTACAAAGTTTTTATATAAAAATTCAACATAAAAATTATTTAAATGAACTAAATTGGGTAAAATAATATATAATTAAAATAATTTTACTTTATAAATAATTTAAAAAATAATTTAACCTTGTAAATTATTTAAATGAAAAAGAAAATTTCAATTAAAATCCAGTATTTTTCATCATTCATAAAAAATGAAACATTTCAAAAAAATCCCAAAAATTCACCCTAAGATAATTTTGATTTTATGATTTAATAAATCAAGTTGACTTTATAAATTATATTTTCTAAATATGGTAAAAATTAATTTTAAATTATGTGTGTAAAGCGTGAATAGACAGTCTTAGAAAAATGCAGTTTTCTGAAAATACTTATTTTTATTTTTAATGATTATTATTTTCAATAATAATTAATATTTGACTAATAAATGTGTGTAAAATATATATTTACATAATTTATTTAATACTGTTAATACCATTAAATTACTAGGTTATAACTATCAAATTAAATAATAATAATAATAATATATTATTATTTGGTAAAACTCAGTGCTGCTTGTAACACTAGTAATCAAAGAAACTAGTTATTGTGTGTAATAATAAATAATAAATAGATTTAATTTATTTAAAAATAAATATATCTTAAAGAAAATGGGTTTTATATTTTCTTCTAATATTTTTGTTGCATGTCATATACACTATCAAAAAAATGTTCTTCTTTTAAATATCTTGGTGTTGCATCCTCCCCATATTAAATAAATTGCATACTCACAATGTAAACTTGATTTAGTTAATCATGGGTTTAATATTTGAAAATTATTTTGGTGAAAAAACCACATTGTAATTTTTTTAATAAAATATCTTCTCAATAAGAGATAAATAGAATTAAAAATATCATATAGAATTACACATAACTTGGTTTCAAAGTAGGAGAAAATTGGTGGAAAGTGGAAATAAAATGCATGTAAGAAAAGAATAAATAATTATATATAGTGATTTAGGTCATTGATCCTAAGAAACTTAATATAAATGTAAATTTAAGAGCCTCAAAACCATAAGTCTATATTAGTTTAACATAAATGAAGGTATTAGGAAAACATTTTTTTCAAGATAATTTTCTTAAAGTTGAGGAATTATTTTACTATTTAAGAATATAAGGAATTATAATTAATTGATACATTTCTATTTTATAAGAAAAATTTCATCCTTTGGTTGTGCTTCAATAAATTTTCAATTCACCCCTACACTAAAAAATGAGTATCCAAAAATGATTTTTTATTCTTGAAGTACTAAAATTAATTTTTAACAGATCGTAAGATCCATAAAATAGTGAAAAGTATTTATATCTATCTATAACTATTTTAAAAAACTAATATGGTTAACACAAATTATCTAATATAATAAATTAATCACTAAACCTCAAAATCAAAACCACTGGTTAATCATTAATATTTATTTTTCAAATAATTTAACCCAAAACAATGACATATTAAATAGGATATCACGTAGTTCAACGGTAGGTGCTAAACCCCTATCATAATTCTATAATAGTTTCACACCTCATGATATTACCAGATGAAATGGGTCATCACCCATTATAAAAGTTGTCATTTTTCTGAACTATATTAATGTAATTCAAATACCATTCCCAAAAAATGTGATGGAAATTATTGAAATAAAATTAATCATTAAATAAAATGTTTGCTAAAGTTTTAAATAAAACATAAATTTTTACAAAGTATAATAATTTTAATTGAATATTATTAAAATTTCATTAATGATCATATTAAACCTAAATTTTATCAATAATTATAAACTTATCACTACTGGAAAATGGAACTATCCCCACGGTTTTCCTCAAAACCGTGGGGATAGGTACCCCCTATACCCACGGTTTTGGAAAACCATGGGTATAGGTCAATTTTCAAGACCTGTACCCACGGTTTTCAAAAACCGTGGGCATAGGGGGGTCTATCCCCACGGTTTTCCAAAACCTTGGGGATAGGTCTTGAAAATTGACCTATACCCACGGTTTTCAAGAACCATGGGTATAGGGGTACCTATCCCCACGGTTTTGAGGAAAACCATGGGGATAGGTATAGTATAAAAACCTATACCCACGGTTTTGAAAAACCGTGGGTATAGGTTTCCCATGTGTGCGCGGGAAATTTTTTTTTTCCGCGGGAAAGATTTTTTTTAGCGGGAGTCCTATACCTACGGTTCTTCTCTCTATACCCACGGTTTATATAACTATATTTAAGTAAATATATATATATATATACACATAATTGATAGTAGGGTAGTGGTAGACGTGGTACTTTGCAGCGAAGAGGTTGTGGGATCGAAACCCGCCTGCAGCTTTATTTTAGGATCTATACCCACGGTTTTGAAACCGTGGGTAAAATCCATTGACACCGTGGCAATTGGGAATGTTTTGTTGACATGGTGGCAGAACACCTATACCCACGGTTTTGGAAAACCGTGGGTATAGGCTGGGGACCTATACCGACGGCGTTCCAGCCCACGGTTCCCAAAACCATGGGTATAGCCTATACCCACGGTTTTGGGGGCTATACCCACGATTTTGAACCGTGGGTATAGGCCTTTTTTCCAGTAGTGTATGTCTATAAAATATAAAGGAATTATTCATCAAATAACCACTCCACTAAAACATATTATTGCTATAAATTTATCTCAAAATATCCTTAATATTTGTCTAGAAGTTAACCTTTAGATGTGGGAATTGACTCAGATAATTCCTAGGTTCCCCACATTTAAGAAAAAAACTATAAATGGATCCAAAGGATGGAATTTATATTCTTCTATCATACTCTTCAATTTTCCTTAGCAATTCACTTTTCCTCATTTTTTTCCACACATAAAACATTTTATCTTTTTTTTGAGACATAATATTTTCAATCTAATACACATTAGTTTTAGACTAGGTCATTAAGTGTGATCATATATTTAAATCCTTCATAATGGTTTGTATAGAAAATATGAATTTTCCTAAGCATATCCCTCTAGAGTATCAAAATAGGTGATTAGTAAGGTCCGTTATCATGATCCAGGTGAAGATTGGGTCAATCCCAATGTGCACTTTTCAAAGTTATTACCCCTAGGTATATCTTTTCTTGAACCACGTCCACTTGTAGTATCTAGATATGGATATATTGCAATGTAAAAACACATAATCTCTTCCTTACCAAAACTTTAGGATGTTCTTATACTAATCCTCAATGTTTATAATAGGGTTATGTTTTCTAATATATGTTTTCCTAAATCTAGTTTACAAGGTTTATATTAAAATTCCTTTGATACCAACTATAGCAACCCTGACACCAGTAGCCCGAAACCAGTGCCTACTTTAATACATTGGCATAAGATACAAGGAATCCCACCCTAAAAGACTAAATAGTTTATTATTATTAGTAAACTAGATACATATATAATTCCCATATCACATTTGAATACACAAATTAAAATATATATTTTTTATAATATCATTATTCCCTCTTGAATATCCATACTTGTCTTTCATAGTACACTTCATGGATTCCTTGGAAATGGGAAAAAATAAGGGTGAGATCAAATGTTTGGTAAGGGTTATATATAGTGGAAGATAACATGAATCAATGAGTATAATAAACATGGAAAGGTAAATAACTGAAAAGAATTAAATTTAAATAATTTTAAAATCATAATAATTATGTCTAGGTAAATAACTAAAGAAACATTCCATTTAATCAATAACTTGACTATCATAATAGGATAAGGAATAATCAATATGGAAATGTAAATAACTAAAAACACATGCCATTTAATCAATAAAATGATATTTAAATGAATCTAGACATAATATCATCGAGAAAATATCATAGATAACAATAACTAAGTCCTTAATGAAGGCAATACTTAATTATTAGAATTCATGTTTCATAGGAACATGATACCTATATCATCAAGACCTATCATTAAGACAATTTATAATCGATTGGTAGAAACCCATTTAATTGAGTCTAGACAACTTTTTCATCTCATGAGACTAATTATGCATTGATGGGATATCTATAACCAAGACCACCCGTGTCTTTAATTCCCAAATCATTCCTCATATATCTAATAATCAATTTAATTCATAAAAAATGTATCTTATCATCAAATATCAATATTGAGTAAAGAATATAAATTTATCAATATTTCCCCATATTAACAAATGGATTTCAATGTATAAAACCATATGTAGAAATGATATAAAATTTAAGAAATAAGCATATCTATGATAAATGAAAAGGATATTTAGGGGAAATTTAATGTCCATAAGAATGTTAATAATTCAAGGGAAAGTTAATGATACCAAACATGTAACAAAGAAGTGAATATCAATACTTTCCTTAGTCAAAACTATCATAATCCATTCATAGTAAGAATAAAGATGATATCAATATAATATATACCCATTTGAGTAATAATAAAGGGTTTTTATAATTTATGAATAGAAATTCCATAAAAATATCTTTAAAAACATTCTTGAGGAAAATATCATTTTAATTTTGAAAATCACTTTTTAAAAACTAATAATTTCTAGAATAATAGGAAAAATATTTCTTTAAAAATATCCTTATAAACTTTCAAAATACGATTCAAATAAATTATGGTTATGATGGTGGGTAATTTTGTATATTCCATAGAAGTTAAAATGAACATTCCTTTTATACTGTAAAATGGTTATAAAAGTGACTTGTTCTGAAAACAACCATAAGATTACATTATTTTTTTAAATAGTCAAAATGTGTAAATTTTTTTGTAATAAATCATTTTATAGTAGTAAATTATTTTTGAAAACATTTTTAGAAAACATAGATTTGGAGGAAAACATATTTCTAACCGAAGAGAGAAGTGAAGTCATATCTTCTTAAAAACATTTTATCAATTATTTTATGTACTAAAGAGTGAAAAAATGGAAATATTATATTAAAATATCATGAATTACCCTATGGTAAGAAAATTATATGGTTTTATTAGACAATGATCAAATAATTTCCTTTAACTTAAATTCAAGAATAAAAAATCTTGATAAGAATGAGATTGTGAAATAAACCCTTACAATGATCATAAAGTTGAAGTGATAATTATTAAATTAATTGATTATGTATATAAACTATAAATACACATATTTTTTTTAAATAAAACATAATATAATAAAAATTCATTACACACATAATCTTGTAATATCAAATATGATGATGAAGTACTATAACCCAATAATAATAAATTAAGTTATGAAATTCATTACTACTTGTTAACCCTTAAGTAAAATCTACTTAGATGAAATGATTAAAATTTAAAATTAAAATACCATGAAGATTGAAATATTTATGATATTACATGTCAAGGGGGAAGAATATACACCATATAAAAGAAACTAGGTGTATAACATTACAGTATGCCTTAATGAAATGAAATTGAGACAAAATCCCTCACCTTATGCTCCCTTTTGGTTGTATATTATTTAAACTCATTTATAGTGTTTTAAAACATGTTATTAACTTATAAAATAACCAAATTAGTATTTATAATATCCTATAATATCCTTTTATAACATCTTATAACCCATTCGTTAATAATCTTTCATCAGTTTCATTGTTTCTGGTGTTACTTTCCTTGTTTTCTCAAGCGTGTTTTGTCATGAAAGATCTAGTTATTGCACATATTATATAGTTTCATCATATCTAGAATAATAATAATTACATAATTATAAATTAAAACTTTAATACCAATCATGAAAGATGGTTTTGAGAAATGAAGTATGTTACGATCGTGGAGATGATAGGTCGTACGTAAGAATGAGTGAAGTTTCCATTTTTCAATGATCATTATGGAAAAGAGGTAAGTAATATTTCATATTTACATAATGATAATAATATAATAAATACCAAATTATTTCTTTATATATACTTATATATATCATCCCTGTGGCATGGTGACCAAAATAAAGTCTCATCATTTCGTGAAGGTGATAATCCACAAATACAAAAACAATGTTATCATTATTCAGTGAGTGAAAAGGTAAGAAATAAAATGATATATATTATCATTTAAAAAGGATAAAAAATTCATTAATATCATAATTATTTCATTTTTATCAAATATAGTCATTTAATTTATTCTTATCTCCTTCCATTTTAAGTGTTAGTGAAAGGATAATCACATCACTTCACGAGGCAGTAGTCCGTCGTACACACAAGTGACATTATCTTATCCCCTATAGAATGGAATGTAAGAAAGGTATATGCGATATAATGACTCCATAAGAATAATTATGTTATAAATATCATATAAACACTTTAGATATATCATCATACCCACCAATGAGAGTTGGTAATGGAAAGATAAATGACATTGGTTTCACGAGGTGGTAATCCACAACACACACAAATGATGATTTCATATCCAATTTGATGGAAGTGGAGATTTTTTAGGTCATGAAATTTACATAAAAACACAAAATTATATGGAATATAATTATTTTATTAAATAATCATGTTTTTTTAACAATTTAATAGGGTAAAGGAATATATAATATAAAAACCGCTCATCAAAGAACGTTACCACTTCTTTTGGTATCCTCCTTAGGTTTGTACCAAAGCCTTCCTAGGTTATATTTCATCCCAAAATAAGGATTATAATATTACTGGAGGTAATTTGGGAAGTTATTTGGGTAGGAATTGGCTGAACCCAAAGGGTTTTTAGGTTTAAAGAGGAGAAGAGAGGGGGTGGCCTTTTATAAGTGAGGTGAGTGGAACACTTACAAATTTTTGAAAAGAATGAATTACACCCCCATTTTGTCATGTCACAAGGATCAAATAATGGACCATTCCTATTAATATAAGGCAAAAGGTCAAAATATTTCCATTAAATATATTTTTTTACAAGTTTTTATGTTATTTTAACCGTTTTTTATTTTATCCCCTAGTAATAGAATTTTTACCTTAACTGTGGTAATTCATTTTTACTCTTTTTACTATTCATTTTGTTCAAAAATTATGTTGACCTTATTAGAAATTATAAATTATGAAAATTTAAAATTTTTAATCCATTTTTTCAAATTCAATTAACATAATTGAAAAAATATAATTTAAAATTAATCCCCCAGACGTGACGAGAAAACAGGTTTTTAAAGTGAAAATGTCCAGAAGTTTACAAAGTTTTTAATAAAAATTCAATATGAAAATAATTAAAATGTCTGAAATTGAATAAAATTATATATTTTTGAACTAATTTTTATGTAAAACCAATTTAAAATACAATTTAACCATGTAAATTAGTTAAAAATTGTAGTTTTCAATTATAATTCAATATTTTTCATTATTCATCCAAAAAAATAAAACATATAAATAAAATAAAAATACCCCATAATATAATTTTGACATTATTATTTTAAAAATTTATTTCAATTTATTAAATATATTTTCTAAAATGGTAAAATTTAATTTTAAATTATGTATGTAATGTGTGAATAGACTGCCTTTTAGAAAAATGCAGTTTTTCAGAAAATAATTCTTTTTCTTTTAAATATTTTTTATTTTTTAATTATCAATAGATAAGTAATAAAAGTGTGTAAAATATATATTTTCATAAGTTATTTAATACTATTAATACTTTCTCTTCCAATGGATAGGTGATAACTATCATATTAAATAATAATATTAATAATATATTTTTGTTCAGTAATAGTTAGTTTTTAATGTGATGAAATTTATTGAAGAAAATAATTATTTCATGTAATGAAATATATTTAAGATATTGAATTTATTTAAAAATAAATATATCACAAAGTCATAGGGTGTTATATTTTCTTCTAACCTTGGCGTTGCATGTCATATACGCTATCAAAGATAATGTTCTTATTTTAAAAATCTAGGGATGTTACATTTTATCATATTATTCTTTGACTAGAAAAAATGTTGATAGAGTTTATTAGGATTATATACTTATTTTTTCAAGTCTATAATATCATTTTTAATAGTTTCTAAACTAGTATAAATGTTCACATTAGAGTAAGAATCTTTATTTCTCAGTTTCTTATTTTCTTTCTTAAGTTTCTTAAAATCATTCTCAAAATTAGTCAAATTATCCAAAATAGAATTAATAATTATTTCCTGATATTTTTCATCCACTAAAAAAAATTATTTAAGTTTATTAATTTATTCTTTTTATTTTAATAT
This sequence comes from Viscum album, assembly GCA_963277665.1. Classification (NCBI taxonomy): domain Eukaryota; kingdom Viridiplantae; phylum Streptophyta; class Magnoliopsida; order Santalales; family Viscaceae; genus Viscum; species Viscum album. Next base: position 141,295,519 of record OY728131.1, read on the forward strand.
CTTAGAATCATAATTAATTTTATATTATTCATTTTGGGAAACACAGATATACAAATTATCACCTTACCTTTTCTATTTATAATTTTCTTTAACCAACTTATTTTTGTTAAATTTTTATGTTAGTGTATTTTTCAATTATCCTAACTACATAATTAATTAATTCCTTATTTTTGAAGTATTTTTTTGACGTTATAATTTACAAAATCAGAATCAGAACAAGAATTAGAATTAGTTTTATTTTCATATTCATAAACAACATTATGATCTACATTAGTAGGAGTAATTAACAAAATAAAAAGTGAATCAGTTACCTCATAATTTTTATCCATCAAAGTAAGGTTTCCAATCTCTTGTTCACTTAAAAAGTCACTTCTTGAGTCTGAACTATCTAAAAATTCCCATCCTTCAAACAAAACATTATTTTAGTTTCTCCTTTTGTCTTTTTATTTCTTTTAATATTTGAGTTTGGAGAATTATCACCTGATGTGACCTTTATTCCTATACTCATAACATGATATTTTTGAAATATCATTATAATTACTATTATTAATTTTCTTATAATCCTTTTTTAACTTCTTTTTTAATTGCCTTACACCACCTTTGTTTTTCATAAACTTGAAAAACTTATTACTAAAATGAGCCATCTCTTTGTTACTTTCCTAGAACTCACATTTAGAATAATTAGATGATTCATTAATGGTAGACTTAAAATATAAACCTTTTCTATTTTTATTATCCCCATAAATAATGTTTTCCAACTCAATCTCATATTTTATCAAAGAACCTATTAGTTAATCTAAATTTTACTATTTTAAAGTCTTAATTTCATCAATCAATACATTATTTGCATTCCATATTTTTTTTAAAGACATTATTACTCTTTAAACATATAATGTGTTGTCTAACACTTCTCTAAGTCCACTCATACCATTTGTAATAATTGTAAATAAGTGTAAAATCTAGTTTATTGAATCATCCTTTTATATCTTGAAATCCTAGTATTATGCTTGTACCATTCTTAGATTTGTTCTTTTAAGATTCTCTGTCCCATAGTGAGTGACTTGAAGGATTATTCATATGTAATGGGTTTCCTTACATGCTGAAACATAACTACATACACTTATACTTATAGAATAATACAAAATATTTCTTACTTTATAATTATAAACATAAATTACCATGTCATTATATACCACAGTCTCTAGATCAGATTCAGGTAATTTATATGGTTTATCCATGTTCATCTAGTGATACACACTTATCTATTTCAGGTATGATTCCAATAATTATTTCCTGTAACTGTATTAGAATCCATCTAAAAATAGGGGGATTTTGAGAAATCCATCTAAAAATAGGGGGCTTTTGAGAAATCCATCCATCATTATCATTAATACCTACTATCTTACAGAATTAGTATTTATTTCTTATACTATTAGGTTTATTATGTTCATGTGAGAATAATAGTTATATATAAAAAAAGAGATGAACTATTTCTATCTTTGATACCAATCATTGGATCAATATTGATGAAAAAATATACTAGAGGGGGGGGGGGTGAACAATTTTTTTAAAATTTAAGAAAAATTAATCAATCAGAGTAATAGTTTTGAATAAATAAATAGTGAGTACAATATTTAGAATATGGTGCAATGGAATTTGAAAGAATGAACAAAATATTTTTATAATAGTTAAGATTACCAAGATCCTACTATACTCTTAAACCCTCTCTACTCAATGAGAAGATTGATAACCACTAATAATGACTCACTTTTAAATGTGTGATAACCTATTACAGACACTTCCATTTACAATACCTAGAGGCACAACCTAGAATTTTTTTGGGAGTCACAACCTAGTTTGTGCCAAACTTTTCTTTGAGAGTCACAACCCAAGAACTTCCTTTTAAGTGGTAGAATAAACAAGAAAGACTTTATTTTTATTAGTAAATAAATAAAACAACACTAAATATTACAAAAATAATAAAGAAAAATAAAACGATGAAGAATAAAAAACAAAGAAACCATTATATTAGAAAAATGTTGAAGACGATAAAGCTCGTTGATCTTTGATGACTTCAGTAGTAAGGAGTTAAACATTGGATTACTTCTATAATTACATCAATGTAAAAATGTTCATGGAATAACCTCATCGCATATCAAGAAAATATTCCTTGTCATAATAATTAAAAAATTTATCAAGAGTCAAGGTTAAAGCCTTTGTACTATATGCCTTGATTTATTTTTGTCAACAAATCACAAATAATCATCTTTTATCTCTTCACATAGGAGTTTACTAAAATTATCACTACCATAAAATGGTTACAAATATTTAAAAAAATGAAACATTTCAGTACATGTTAATACCTTTTGTATATTCAAAAATGATATTCATTCACTTTAATTCCTACATTAAATTCCTTAGACAAAATTCTAATATGATTGTTAAATTAAACGAGAGTATTTCAAATAATTAAAAAAATTTAAATTTCCCTCATAAACTTACAGTATATGAATAATTCAAAAATCATATAAAAGAGAGCATAAGATGAATAATATTAAAATCATTAATTTCATAATAATTTATATAATAATTTGAATTCAACAAATTATGAAAAGTAATTATATTATTTTCTTATTTTATAAATCAACAAAATAGTTAATTTTTTTAAAAATGTTATAGTAAGTATTTTTATAAAAATTACACTAAAATAGGGTTTCTTAAAAAATATAGCTAATCAAAAAAGAAAGTGATGTACTAACTATGCGAGGCACATGCCTCATGGTCAGTATACATATTGTGCACGTACAATTAGTATACTGATTGTTCTATCATGTATGGTCACCTTAAAAAAATTAGTCATGATGTAACTAAAAAATTTAATTCAAGGTACCTTAAAAAAAATACTCACATTAACTATATAAAATAATTCATAGCAACTTTCCTCACTTATGACATGTACTCAAATAGAACTCATGGTAGGTACCTAGTCTCTTCACGTTAGGTAGTCTGCACGGTATCTTGGGCATCACAATAACTTCTCTTATCCTATCATGGTAAGTATACCTCTCCATTCATAGCATGCTAAATACAATTCATGGTAATTATATTTTGTCTCAAGGTAGGTAGGTTCCAATTATTCCCTGTAACTTTGATAAGACTCATGGTAAGTACTAAATAAGGACGGTAGGTAGAATTAAAATGCATTGTAACTGCAAACTATAACATATGACAACTATAATACATAATGTATGGTAATAACCTCCAAAAATCCTCTTCAAGGTTACTTATTTACTACCTTTATTGTAATTATGAAAACTACTTATGCCGAAGGTGCTTAAATATTGTTGTATGGTAAAAAGATGAGGAAAAGGTACACCAAACTGGTTTTTCCTTACTGTTCATCCAAAAATGGGGTGTTGTCATGGAGAAGGATGATAAAGGTGAGGTGCATGAATGTACGCTAGTGGTGCATTATAGGTTGATGAGGAGAGAGGTATGCTATGATGATGCACTCTTTGTGTACAATGGGGGATTATGGTAGTGCACTTTGCTAGTGAGATGATACAATGAAGAGAGGATGGAGTCAGTGGAGGTCACACTACATGTATTTTGTTGTGTGATAAAGATGTTCCAGTGAATAAAGTACTAGTGTGCTTGGGTTCTGTGAGCTGATGAAGCTCATGGCATTGAGAATATGAAGTTGAAGCACTGTGGTATTACGTTGAAAGGAATCTCATCAATGGAGGTCCATGAAAAACAGTGTTTCATGATTATATTTATATATTCTATATATTTGTGTAAAAATATTAGATAAGATGCTATATATATTTATATATGAATATGTATATATATAACAAAAACATATATCAAATGTGTATTTTAAAATTAATTTGTTAACAAGACATAAGATTTTAAATTTAATATAATAAAAATTATCATGATTTAAAATATATATTTCTAATTTTAAAAATTTAAAAATAATTAAATGGAATAAATAAATAAAAACTTCAAGAAAATAATTTATCATATGTGTTAATAAAATAAGATGAAAAATATATTTCCAATTATTAATAGATGATAAAATAATTACATTATATAAACCACTAACAAAAAGAATAAGAATATGTGACAAATTTTTTCTAACCATTTAACATATATCAAATAAAAATATGAAATTATAAACGTTTAAACAAATTAAATGTGAGAAAATTATAATTTATCAAAACACAAAAATTAAAGTAATAACATAAAATTTAAAACATTAACAATTTCATCTCCCTTTTGTCTCTCACTATTGGATCTACTTGAAAACGGTTTAATTATTATAGATTTTGATCTTGGTTACTGAATTTTTTTTGGTTATAGTAATAGTGGGATTTGATCAATTTTATAACATAAGATTGTAAATATGAATTTTCTAAATTATGACACCCATGTAAGTGGTTTTGATTTATTTCTATTTTTGGGTTATATCTTACTTGAGAGGTAAATTAATATTAAATCATTATTTAAATTATGAAAATTAATTTGGGATAAATCATGAAGTTCAGTTTTTTATGTAATAGTTTTTGTAAAAGGGGATCTTTTTCCCCAAATTAACGATTTTTAGAATACTAATGTTTTTTATCCAATCTATGAATGCTAATTTAAATAAAATATCATAGAATTTATGATTATTTGTTGTAAATGTTTAGTAATGAAATATTTTGTTTGAAAAAATATTATATTTATCAATGTATTATTTACCTCTATATTTTAAGGGTTTTAATATTTAATAAGTTATTTGATCTAAAATGTTATTTTTAGAGATTTGTTTCCAATAGGCATTTTAAAATATTTTAAAACTATTGAACCTAGGCCATGGTGTGACATTGTATAAGAAAGGTAAATGAGCAAGTGTAATGGATTCAGAAATGATCAAATGATTAGTATCATAACGAAAACATTGTTTCTAGGAAGCGGTGTGTTATTATAGCGGATTAGATAGTGGTTTTATATAGTATAATAAAGACTCGATACATATATTAGGATTGGTTAGTGATAAGTCATTCCAATTTGGTATTAGTAATAATAAGTGGTTTCCCTTATTTTTATTAATTAGGATATTCCTTGATACATATAAATTATTGGTCGAATTTTTTGTTACAATTTCATATTATATTTATAAAATGTGTGAGTTTTTTTATATTTTTTCAAAAAATGGGAAACTAGGACTTTTCTAATTAAATGGTTTATTTAAATAAAACCATTTTTTTCAAAAAGATAAAAATGTATTTTCATAATGAAAACAAATGATTTATTTTATTATTGGTCAATAGTTTTTTGAAAAATATTTTTATATGCTATATGTGGTAAAACTATAATTTTATTTATTTGAAATGTATTCATCCAATGGCCCGAACGCCTTCAAATATTTTTATTATTGATAAAGCACCCTTTTATAGGAAGAAGGGGGAAACCCAAAGTACTTCATGAACTTAAGACAAACACACCCGAAAGACAAATAGAGTGAAAACCAGAATGAAAACTAGAGAATCCCCACCCCAACATAAAAACAAGTTGAAGCGCTCTAACATTACAAGGATAATCGACAAGAAAGTGTCTTGTGTCAAAGCACATGCCCGATACGATGGCAGACGTCATACCCTCTCAAAAATTCAAATCCGAAAATCACTCCAAAGCTAAACCACCAACTTAGAATCCTCCTCTAGGCCTATTCCAAGTGATCGATACTAGATACACCACCTTCCATACTCTATGATCAAACCAAACAAACAAAACAACTTCCACACATCAAAATCCTAAAACACTACTCCAATAACCATCCAAAGCCAGAGATTCTAGAAATCAACCATTCAATTATGAAAAATTCAACTACAAGAGAGATAAAACACCATTGAAACCGTGACCAGAAGAGCCTCATCGCAACCATAAGGAACCATTAAAACACATCCAAAATAACCCAAAAAGGAGGGAAAACCAAGGAAAATTAAGAAAAATATTCATCACCCAAGACTGGAAGATCCAATAGCACATTGATGGAGAATCACTGTTGAGGAGAACTGAGAAAATCTAAGCTAGAAACACCATTATGAGATGAATCTGATCAGATTGAAACCATAGAAGAACCCACCCCAGCATCCAAATCAATCAACCCACTGAATGTAGAAGGGAGGAATAATAATCAAATCCATGTGGGGATTGGAGATCATTTATTTTGTTTGTTTTTTATTTATCATAATTTTTGGTCCATTTTCTCATTATAGTAATGTTTGGATTTTTAACTTTATATCATTTGGTTTTATGATTAAAATGTTCTAAATGTTTTTGATATTTTTTTATATCATGAATTATTTATTTCTTTTTTTAGAGTGAAATTTTTTCCCTAAAAGTTTTATTTTTATCTATGAATGCTATTTTTTAGTATTTAGTAATTGTGTTGTGTGATTATAAATATAAGGAAATCTGGATCAAGTCTTATTATTTGGGTATTTAGGCATGTCCATTATATCCTAAAAATATTCATGATAAACTATCAATTCAAAATTTCTACTAGATCCATACTATATGGTGAAATGAATATAGGCTTACCTCTTGGAACCATATCAATAGTGAACTCTACCTCTATCTCTAGTGGTAAATCTAATAAATCTTAAAAAATAAATAAATAATATAATAAAATAGATATGATAAATGATATGATACATCCCTTAAAATGGTCCAAGAGTAAAATTATCTATATAATAAGTGAAAATTCTAATATGACCTAGATTACATCCAGTATGAACTGGCTATAAATCCCATTATTAAATAAAATTATAATAATCACATACTAGATAAGAGACTAAAAATCATTATTGGTGATAATATATATGCATATATAATTGGTTAAATCCATCATTGATGATGGAAACATCAAAACCATCAAAATATTGAATAAAATCCCCACTAGAGATGTCTATAGTTGCTTAATTTTGTTTTAAAAGTTTGGAATATATTGATTTATTTTGATATATATACAAGATAAGTGTTAATATATAATATCCCAATCGATCACTCTATATAAATTCATATATCATGAACCAATCAAAAAAATATGAAGAAATATCAACTACCCAAATTAAATAAATTTTATGTAAGATTCGAGGTATATAAGATTATGCCTCGTATATTGGATAAACCATTGAAATTATTTTATAATGTACACTAAAAATGATTTTTTCTAAATAATACCTATAATATTATCCTTTTAAACCTTAACTGTCCTAAAATGTTACTATTTACAATTTTATTAAATAATATATCTAGCAACAAACCTGACTATTCCTCCTAAAAATAGAGCCAACTACTACTATAAAAAGTTCCACCTAACTAAAATCATAAACACTAATCTTTCACTAAAATTACCATATTATCTCCCTGAGTTTTTATATATCAATCTCTCAAAAAATTTCCTAATTATTTATAACAATTTTACATCATAGGCTCTCTAAGGAAATTTGGCCAAACATTTCACACATTTCCAAACCAATAATAATTATCAACAGATTTGATTTAAAGTAAAGGGAAAAAATCACCCTCTAACACACCTTTCTATGTCACCCATACATCCTTCATGAAACTTACACTTTAAACTACTTGAATATGCACTAGAAAAGCCTCCAATTAAATATAGTTACCAAGAGACTCTTCCCTACATCATACCTTTACCCACCATGTGTGTTTTTAACCACTTCTAAATATATAGAAAGTATGAAAAACCTCACCAAAGATTGAATGGGTGTTCAAAATCCCATTTCAATCCTTTGATATTTTATAACCTAAAATTCTCCATGCATTGGTTCAAATTATGGTAGGACTATGAAACTGGTCACATATCATAACATGAATAACCCACCCTTCTAGATTTTTATAAATTCCTAGTACTTTTAAATATTTAAAGTATAAATATAATAATGATCATATATAAGGGTTTGAAATCGATGCAGAGTAATTCAAAAACATATATTTGATTGTATAAAAACATCCCACCAAGGCTAAGTTGGTCCTATAAAAATTTAATTCAATAATAATACTATTTAATCCTCTAAGTTAGTTACAAGATAAAATAAACACTAGATCCAAGGGATATACTCATTAGTCCCCTAAAAAATCACATTACCATAGAATATTAGTGGGTATTACATCTAGAAGTCATTATCATAATCAAATATCAAATATTTATCCTCTGATATCCCTATATATCTCTAATAAATAACCCTGTGATTTATTGTGATGAGTTTATCCTCTATTTGAAGCATTAGATAAATCAATACTGAATAATTCATAGCCCCACACTCCCAATAATCTTATTATTTCCTCCCAGGTTATATATTTATATAATACTAAACCAAGATTTAGAAAATTATTAATCATTTAAAAATTTTAAATATTAATAAACTCAATTATATGATTCTCATAGTACCATTTATTCCATTACATTAAACAAATAAAATTATTTCCGAATAATATCACATCCTAAAATATCCTATATAATCATATTTAAATAAAATATGACATGTAATATTCATTTTAATAATTAATCAAACAATTATAATTTAAATTTCAATAATATTAAGTTTAAGGTATTTAAATCACCCTCAATAATTTATTTGAGAAAGAGTAGAATAAATTATTGATGAAATTTAATTAACTTAACCCTATATGTTTATTATTTCTGAATTTTAAAAATCATTTTCAAGCCCACACAATCTATATAATCCTATGTGAATTGTATGATAAATAAGTAACACTTTAACCTTCATGACTGAGAAAAAACACATAAATATAATCATTTAAAAGTATTACCAACAAAACATGTCAAATAAAAATCCATATTTCTTAAAATCATATTCTTATACCCCAAGTAACATTGAGATTAACTATAAATATTATTTATAGGTATAAATAAAACATCCATCAAAGTATAAACCATTTTATCTCCACTCCCACAAAATTATAAAGTATAATATTTCCTAGAATAAATGAAAATAAGGAATATTATATCATTTTTTAACATCTTGAACTAGGTAAAATATATCCAACCTGAACTGGAATGTCACATCACTCTTATGCACTCCCCAACCACCAGAGTTTGGTTTCTAGCACTAAGAGTTCACATGTACTTTTCATGGTAAGTAATTCACCCTTAATATCATAACCATAAGTTGAAAATAAATAAACAAATCATCATTAAACATACTAGTAGTGAAACCAATCATAGAAAAATAAACAACCCAAAATGAAATAAAAACATATAATACAGCACCAAATTAATCATATAAAATTCGAAACACAATCAAATGGTCCAAAAACCCATCATAAATATATACAAGATACAATTGACTACACTAAAAGACACCATCATTATATCCCATGTTTATCCATACCATAACTCCATGTTTCCACCATCATTAACCACCACTACATTTCATAGGGACCGTTCCATTAACTATATCACAAGACAATAAATTTACATGCACACAAATAGTGTTAATGTAGTTTTTGAGTACAATAAATCAGTATTAGGTCACTTCCCAACATAAAATAAATTATATAATTTCATATAAAAGAATGATTCAATATATTGTGAATAATAATAACTATACATGAATATAACTGTAAAAACATATATCAGGTTACAATTTTCAAACTATACTTGATTTACCTTGTATACTTTAATTAATAAAACATAATATAACTATCTTTTTCAAAATAACACAGAAGGAAAATGGTATAAATCAATTTGCCTCCTCTTTTTAAAAAACAAATAGGTTAAATAGAATTAAATATATAACCTCCATTTTCTTACTAAAAGTGTGATAAATGATATTATATAGATAAAATCCTCTTAAAAATAATCCAAGTAGATAATATGGTATTATGAGGATATCCACCTCTCCATAATTAACCACAGGAAAAAAATGGAATTAATAGGTAGCTTTCTCTAGCGTACTAGCTTGGATATATAATTTTGACAATAAAATATCATTTCCTTTTATCTAAATACCAAGGGAGTTAATTATCTTATTCTAAATTTTATTATTATTATACATCAATAAGATAGACCATATAGTATTTATTCAATCACCACACTATCATTAAATATTATAAATATTAAAGACCAAAAATATTATTTATTAAATGATGTATCTAATTATATTATCAGTAAGTTTAATATTTTATGGACTACATATATCATCATTATGTTTTTAAAGATCAAATCAATAATAATTTTTAATTAAATTCATATATCCTTTTTATTAAAGTATGATTTATATACATTTCTAGTATTTAATCAATCTAAAATAAATCTTTCTTAATTTCACATTAGAATAATATTAAAAAATATTTAATACTTGAGTGGAATATATTCGTACATAGTTTTAAAATTTCATGGATATTCAATTCTTGGAAACATAAAACATATTCCTGAAATTATTCAAGTAGATTAATTGAGTATTCTAGATAAATAACTAAATTATATTTATAAAATATTAACCATTACAGACTATCATTCCATTATAAACCATTTATCAATATAAAACATTTTTTAAGATATTTAAATTGCACAAATTTTCATTATGTGATTTCTTTATTAGACAAAAAATATCCCACTTAACCATCATTATAAGAAACACACCACAAATTAATAAATAAACTAGGGGTCACTAACCCAAGTATTAACCAATTCATTACTCATGTAAGGATTTTTTATATATACATCAATTTAAAGATTCACAAGAATCAAATTTAAATGATATAAAACTCCATTTTAGATTTTTTTGATTCCAAAGCACAACATAAAGTCATAAAAATAGTATTAATAACTTATCCTTGATGTCAATAACTAATTTATACTAAAAAAATTATAATTTACTCCCTAAATTTGAATCATGGACTATGAATAAGAGGATAAAAATGATTTAATAAAATAAGAGTGTAGTGGACCTAGCTTGGATACATGAACAATGCCCAAGTCATGGTGCTACTGACACCAATAGAGTTTCATGATCCCGAGGGCCTATGATTATATATGAAGATATTGAGATATGCATGGGGAATTATTTACCCTCTTCACTTTTAAAAATAAGTCATAATCAAATCCTATTAGAAACAATGAATAAATTGACTATATTTTAGACATTTCAAAATCAAGATCATACTATCTGTAATAACTAGATAACCATTGCATGAAGAATTATCAAACTCTCTATATGGATGCAAACAATAAAAGAAAATTATATGTCATAATATACCACTGTCCATAAATAATGTTATAGCCAAACATGTCCTAAGAAAATATAAACTAGAAAAATATGTGATATACCAAAAAAATCCTTTGAATGGCCAATATTCCACTCCTAAAATATATTTGACACTAAACTAACTCCTATGACACATAAAACCATGCCAAAAACATAAAAAAAGATGATGTATTTCCACCATTTTCATGAACCATCCTAGGTTGACCCTAAACCAGTCACCCAAGTTGGCCCGCGATAAGGCCCGAAGGGCGTTCCTGATCCCCACAGGATGAAAACTAGCACCATAAATCAAAATTAAATAGTTGGGAATTATTTGGCCCATAAAAAAATTAAAAACAGATAAACAAATGTAAATAGAATGAAACAAATACAACACTAGTGGTGGGAATAAAAATAGAATTGGGTGGCTAAACATACCTCCAAGTAACCTCGTGGGTCACCACTAAACACAGAAGCATGTTCATTGTAAGAGAAATCCAAAACATGTGGAACCTAAAACTAAAAATTAAACTAGGAATGATCACCAAGATGCTCAATAGGAAGGCCAAGATACAACAACGACCTATGCCCTTGCGTTTTATAAGAAATCCAAAACATGCTAGTTTGAAAATAAGACATAATAAAATAATATTTTTACTTCTTTCCAAATTCAATTCACAAGTTTACATTTTTAAGGAAAGTGATTATATTTCACTATATTTTTCAAAATAGTTTCCAAACATATATTAACATTCCAAAATTAATGGAAAAAATTTCAAATAAAAAACATTTATTTCTCAAAGAAGGAAACAAACTTGAAGAAACAAAAATGAAAAATCAGTTTAAAATAATTATGCCATAAATGAGCACCATGGGAAATACCTAAGAAGCTAGTGTTAGTTGGGGACCTAGAATTACCGTACCTCAATGAGACATGACAAAATAACCAAAACGATCTATGTTATCATGCATGATCCACTAGTAGGGAACACACCTATAACCTAGTGGTCTCCAATAATCAGAAATGTTTAGTTAGTGTTGTAGCATCAATACTTCTAGATGAAACTGGGATAAACCACTTCCATATTATCTAGTGTACTAGTCTTAGTCCACCCACCTAGATACCCGGGTTTCCCATTGTGCTCCATTTCAAGTGGTGGTGTGTTTTTATCAAGAAAACATATATGTACATATCATTTTCTATACATAAAAAACATCCAACCTCTCACCACTGATCTACCTACTTGAGTGCATCCCCCCTTTTTCCATCACACAATAACACAGAAGCCTATTTAATAGGCACATATCACAAATTACACATTAAACAGATGCATCATTTTCTAAAACAAGGGGGCATGCCTCAAGAGAGGTTTTTATTTTTTATAAACCATTCTTAAGGTTCCAAATGGGATTAATTACATATAAGGAACACTTTTTATAACTAACTGGCCAAAAGGAAAAATGCCCTTGGTAATATTCCTTACCAATTCAAAACCACTTAGGAAATCACTTTTCAAGAAAAGTCACTTAAGACCAATGGGTGTTAGAAATACATTTCAATTTCAAAAACAAAGGCATACTCATTTCTGAAAACCGCAATAAGATTTCATAACATGTGTATATAGCATAAATAAAAACATATTTTTAGAACAAGAAAGCAATTATGGAATTCAAATTAAAGGCATAAGTATAGGGGACCTACCTCAGGGTGGAACCAAACCAAACTTTCATCTCTTGGAACTTTATAACTAGAACCTGCTGCTCTCCCACTAGGTATATGCACTTTCATATACATATAAATACACCTAGACCATATGCACATACTCACATGGCTATAAACATGTGCAAGAGGATCCTTACACATATGCTTATATTCATATACTAGTCACCACTCACCTACGTATGCATTTTCATATATATACATGGGCACACCTAGCCCCAAACATGTATATTCACTGCCATGGATGACTATACATGTAATGGGGGAACCCACCCACCCACCCACACACACACATATACACACACACATCCCTAGGCACATAGAGGTAATTCTCTTTAGACCCGGTGACTCTAAACCACAAAACAGGGATCACACACTACACATATAATTTAATAAAATAATTAAGCACCTAAACAATATATAAAACATTTAAAAATAAAAAATCTAGGGTTTTCACGAATAACACACTCAATTTTAAGTAGGAAATGACACTTTAAAACAAAACATACAATAAATCGACATTAAAACATATTTACATCTTTTAAAAGAATTTAAAATACATATTGAGAAATGCACAACAAGGATAACATGATCAAAGTGGCACATTTCCCATCAAAAATCCTTTTTCAAAATATACACACCTCAAGTACCCATAAAAACACATTTCTCACAACTCAACCAATTGATTGAACACTTAAAATGATTTTCACAAAAAGGAACACACACACAAATACCCCCATTTCCATACTCAAACCCACTTTTGAAAACATATGCACAACAAAACAATGTCCAAACATGTTTCACACACTTTATAAGATTTAATAAACCACTTAAAATTTTTATAAAACAAATTCAAGCAATATCACAATAATTTGAACACAAAATACCACACAAAATCATCACCAATAACATGTAAAAACAGAATTCTCAGCTCTTGTGCAACATAATAAAACACTAATAAGAGACTAAACATGGGTTTCCATCATGAACGTACTCCATTCCATATAAACATGCTACAAAATGGATCAAATTCTTATTAAACTCTATTAAAACCAAATTCACATCAAAAAATTTAATCAACGACCATGATGAATTAATTTAATAAGAAAAATAAATCACCAAATAAAGATTATGAATGGAACCACCTACCTTTTTAGTCAAAACCACCAAAATTTCGGTTCGAAACTTCCACTGTATGCCAATCATACCACAATAAATCACAATTTTACCCTAATTCAAGCATTTGAACCAAAATCAACAATATTAGACCAATCACAACATGAATCCCTAACCCAAAAACCTGCCAAAAGGAATAAACTACCAATCAAATAGGAACGAACCTACAGAAAGGGTGAAGAAGGCTAGACAAGAAGGACATAGGTTGTCATAGGAGAGATGTGTCAAAAAATATGATCGAGAAGGGAAGCGGTGCATGGATGTGGGGTGTGGTGCAAGGGTGGTGTGACGTGGGTAGGCTAGGTAGTGCAAGGTGTCAGTGGAGAGGGAGTAGGGCGGGGCTGAGATGGAGTGACAATGGGTGGTTTGACTAAGGGATATGGGGAGGCACTATGAAAAAGGGGGGAAAGGGAGGTTCATCATGGGGTAGGGTTAGATGGAAGGAGCACCACGACACTAAGAGAGGGGGGAGTAAGAGAAGAAAGAAAGGGAAAAAAGAAAAATAAAAAGAAAAAGAAAAGAAAATAAAACCTTAAAAAAGAACTTAAAATCAATAATAATAATTGATTAATTAGAATATTTGTAATAATAATAATAATAAATTAATTAAAATATTGAATAATAATAATAATAATAATAATAATATTAATAATAATAATAATATTATTATTAAAACAACTCTAAAATCATTTTATTTTCTTCATTTTATTTTGTGTTCTATTTGTTGTTCATTCGGTTAATTAATTAACTAACCATGAACTGGGCAGGACACATGGTGATCCGACAAAGCCACACAACTTTCCCCATGCCCTACCCGCATGCCAGACATTGCCAATCCACTACACCCATTTATCAGCAAAAGAACAAAAATTTAGTTGGTCCCACCTCACACCTCGACTAAACATTTCAAGCCAGATAAAATTATAAAATATTTTTTTAAGAATCAGGCTGTGAAAATTCTCCCCACCACAAACACCTTTTTCCCTAAGAAAGTCACTCAGTCAAATGAGGAATCAAACTTGAGTTTGAAACTAAATGAGGACAATGAAATCATGAAATATGTGTGAATTTTAACTCCACCAGTCACACCCCACCAGCTCTAAGGAAAAACGAATTGAGAAGAGCCATAAGGAAATGAGGTGGGTTATCCCCACTATAAGAACCCGACTAGAATATCCAACATTGAGATACTCAGAATAGGATAACTATAGAACTTCTAACTTGAACCAAATAGGAAACTATAAATAGTGACAAAAACTCCCCCACAAACCAACTCTCTAAGAAGGAATGACAAGATCCATGGTGGGTCTTCCCACTAGTTAAGAACTAACCAACTTAGTTTAATTATCATGGACCGATACAGGAAACCCAACACAAACCAACCCACAAACTCTCCGTATAAACCAAACTCCCACTACTTGGGGTTCCTGAAAAAATACCCCAAACTGAATGGAGAACCAAAAACCTATTCATTATTTCCCAAGATGCATGTATCTACAAAATGAGCACATCCTAAAACAAGCAGGGGTCACCAAAGGAGTTAGCCACACAAGAGAGACAATCATCTCGATACTCATAGCCACAAAGAGACCACCTTCAAAGATCACATTTGAGGAGGCACAACTTCTAGAATTACAAGAAAATGAGATCACCATGCCTTCTTAAAACCAAAGTGGTGAATTCAAAGAATAAATACCACAATAGAAAAATACACATCTACACCTCTTACTATAAAATAGAACCTTCAATGATAAGGGAGCTACAATAGAGAAATTTAAACTGTCTGTATTTTAGAACTTGAGGAAAAAGTTAGACCAAAATGATTCCTGACTACATGAAAAGCTTCACTTTGTGACCTATGGCTAGAGCTCTGATGCCTTGAAGCATCTTCTTACCTACAATCAAGAGATGGCATCCTCCAGTTGAGACGCTTTCCGATTATGCGGCTAACAGAACCTCTCCAAGTGTCCCAAACGACCGCACCGATAGCAAGCCTTCAAAGGATGACAACATGGCCATTTAATGTACCAAAACCGGCCACACCAAAAGTAAAAAAGAGAGTGGCATAACTAATAGAATATAAAATTTACAAGAAGACTTATCAATGATAGGTTTCTCTAGTTCTTTCTCCTCACCGAATGGGGAACCTTCCCGAACACCAAAAATAATCATTCCTTCAAACTTGGATGAAGAACCCGCACAATTGAAACATTAACTGATTCCACAATGCTACCTCTGAAGAAAAGGGAATCAACCACTTGAAATATCCCTCATAAGACTTCACTATTCGCTGGCCTTGATAGACACTCATGAGCTCTGCCACTTTCCTCACCTTCACTTCCTTAGTCATAAAAAAATTACACAAGAGTGGTCTTAAACACTATCCTAGACATCCCATCATTCAATGATATTGATATTATATCCTCCACCAATCCAAAGTTGAACCCTCAAATGAACTCAAACTAGCATGACATCTCATAGTTTTGGGAGTTCCAAATAACCTGAAAACACCCAAAATTTCACTAATCTAGTCCGCTACCTTCAATAGATCATGATCACCATGAAAGATGCACAAAAAACCAAAAAAATTCAATTCCACCAGTCCTCTAAGAGTTTGGGTAGAACCAATAATTAGAAGAGACTCACTAGAACCCTCTGAGACTTTTCCGGGTGGAATACTAAAAAACAAGATGCACAAATCCGAATCAAAACTCATCATAAATAAAAATTCCACACTTTAATAAAAAACTAAAACCAAAACTCAAAAAACCATTATGATCACAATTCAGTATGTCAAAACCAAGAGCCCGAAAAAAATGATACCAACACAAAAAGAGATCACTAAACAATTTCTCACTCACTTTTCAAAACATTTAAATTACCCTTTTTGAAAACCAATTTTAAGAAAAAAAAACAACTTAAATATCCACCATTGTCATTACATGAAGTTTAAAATATACATATACCCTTTTTCTAGCTCATGAACCCATCCACACATACCAGAAATTATTCCTGTGCCACATGCATACTACTATATATGTGATCCCTCATAGGAATACCAAGGGTAAATTCAAAAGACATCTCATTTTCTAAATGAATAATTCAACATAAAGAACATAATCTAAACCAATTTAAAAATGTCACTTATCATTAAATCAATACATTTCTACATTCAGAAACATTTTCCAATTCAAATTCCAAAAAGTGTAAACAAGATCCCAAAACAATCTCCAAAACACCTCCCATTTTCCCTTTTAAATCACACATTCCATTAAAAGAAAATAATTTCCATTTAAAAACCACTTTTCCACTCAATAACCATATTACATTTTGAAAACCCCCTTTATATGAACCATTTTATTTATTTTGAAATCCACTCAAGTCAATCAAAATTAATCCCAAACATAACTGATGTCAAAACTTCCAAAAATAAAGGTCTAGTGGCTATGCAAACCCAGTAACATGGCTTAGAAGACCATGATCTAAGAAAGAATCCACCATAGGAAGTACCTTGAATCATGAACTCAGGATGTACATGGGTCACTACTCCATGAAATATTGTTGCATAACACCAGATCACTTCTTTTTTCATCCTTTATCCACACAGACCACGAAAAAGAAAAATTAAAATCCAGGACTACCCCTAGAAACTCGAGGCTCAAGATGGGAAAGGGTTCATGATATCCTTCCCACACCTACCTCTCGAGTCTTGAAACACCTAATCACTGAGATAATTGACACCCAAAATAACAAGGGTCTACTTTGATACCATTTTGTCACGAACCAACCCGGGTCTTCCCTGAACCGGTCACCCAAGTTGGCCTGTGACAAGGCCCAAAGGGTGTTCCTAATCCCCTTAGTCTAGAAACCAGTGTCGGACATCAAAGTTAAACTATTGGGAATGATTTGGACCATAAAAAAATAACAAATAAATAAAAAATGTAAACAGAATGAAACAAATACAACACTAGTGGCATAAATAAAAACTGAACTGGGCAGCTAAACATACCTCCAAGTGACCTTGTGGGTCACCACAAAACAGAGAAGCATGCTCCCTGCAAGAATGATCCAAAAATAGAAGAACCCGAACCTGAAATGTAAAGTAGGCATGATTACTGACATGCTCAATAATAATTCCAATATACAATAACACCATATTCCATTGCCTTTTATAAGAAATCTAAAACATGCTAATTTGAAAATAAGACATAATAAAATGATGTTTTTCCTTCATTCCAAATTCAATTCATAATTTTAAATTTTAAAGGAAAGTTCTTCTATTCCACTATATTTTTCAAAATATTTTCCAAACATGCATTAATATTACAAAATTAAAGAAAAACAATTCAAATAAAAACACATGGATTTATCAAAGAAGGAAATAAAGTTGAAGAAACAGAAGTGAAAAATCATTTAATAAATGCAGTGTCATAAATAAGAACCATGGGAAATCCCTAAGTAGTTAGTGTTAGTTAGGGACCTAGTATCCTCATACCTTAGTGAGACGTGTCATATTAACCACATAGATCTACGTTCTCTTGAATTTTCCACTAGTAGGGAACACACCCACAACCTAGTGGTATCTAATCATCCCAAATGTTTAGTTAGTGTTGTAACATCAATCCTGCTAGACAAAACTATTATGAACCACTTCTGTATCATCTAGCGTACTAGTCCCAGTCTACCCACCTAGATACCCATGTTTCCCATTGTTCTCCATTCCAAGTGGTGGTGAGTTTTTAGCAATCAAAAATATATGTACTTATCATTTTATTTACATAAAAATACATACAACCACTCACCACTAATCTCCCTCCTTGAGAACTCCCCCCTTTTTCCGTCACACAATAACGCACAAGACAATTTACTGGGAACATTTCACAAATCACACATTCAACACTCACATCATTTTATAAAACAATGGGGCATGCCTCAAGAGAAGTTTTTATTTTTTATAAACCATTATTAAGGTTCCAAACAAGATTAATTATAGACAAGGAACAATTTTTTTGACTAACCGGACGAAAGGCTAAATGCCTTTGGAAATATTCATTACCAATTCAAAACCACTTATGAAATAACTTTTCAAGAAAAGTCACTTAAGACCAATGGGTGTTAGAAATACATTTAAATTTCTAAAACAATGGCATAATCATTTCTTGCAACCGAAACAGGATTTCATAGAATGTGTATATATCATAAATATTAAACATATTTTTAAAACAAGCAAGAAATTATGGAATTCAAATTAAAGGCATAGGCATAGGGGACCTACCTTAGGGTGGAACCAAACCAATCTTTTAGCTCTTGGTGCTTTATAACTAGAAGATACTACTACCCCACTAGGAATATGCACTTTCACATACATATAAAGACACTTATCCCCCATACACACACCTGTATGGCCATGAACATGTGCAAGGGGATCCTTACACATATTATTATATGCATAAACTAGTCGCTACTCACATAAATATGAATTTTAATATATATTAATGGGAACACCTAGCCCCATATATGTATATTAACTAACATGAATGACTATAAATGTAATGGGGTAATCCACACACACACAAACACATAAATATATATATACACACACTTACCTATGCATATGTAGGTGTGTCATCTTAGTCCTGGTGACTCCAAACCAAAAAGCATGGACCACACACTACACATACAATTTAATAAAACAATTAAACACTTAAAAAATCTATAAAACATTTCAAAATAACACATCAAGGGTTTTCATCAATAACACACTCAATTTCAAGTAGTAAAATCCCCTTTAAAAACAAATTTATAGCAAAGTCACATTAAAACATACTTTCCATCTTTTAAAAGAATTTACAATACATATTTAGAAATGAACAACAAGGATAATATGCTCAAAGTGGTACATTTCAAATAAAAAATCATTTTTAAACAAACACGCACATTAAGTACCCACAAAAATACATTTCCCACTACCCAAACAATTGATTGAACACTTCCAAAGATTTTCACAATAGGGAACACACACACAAATACCCCCATTTTCACACTCAAACCCAATTTTGAAAACACATGAACACCAAAAAAAATATCCAAACATGTTTTACACACTTTATAAGATTTAATAAACCACTTAAAAATTTTATAAAAAAACTCCAAGCGGTATCACGAAACTTTGAACACAAAATACCACCCAAAATCCTCTTCTAAGGCAAAACACAAACCAATAACATGTCAAAAAATAATTTTTAGACCTTATGAAACATAATAAAACACTAATAAAAGACTAAACATGGGTTTAAATCACGAACACACTCCATTCCATATAAACATGCTAAAAAATGGATCAAATGCATATTAAACTCCCTTAAAACCAAATTCACATCAAAAAATTTAATAAAAGACCATGTTGAATTAATTTAACAAGAAAAATAAATCATCAAATAAAGATTTTGCATGACACCACCTACCTTTGGTGTCAAAACCCCAGAAATTTTAGTGCGAAACTACCACTGTATGATAATCGCACCACAGGAAAACACAATTTAACTATAATTCAAGCATTTGAACTAAAATCAACAAAATTGAACCAATCAAAATAGGAATCCATAATCCTAAAACCTACCAAAAATAATTAAAAACTAATCAAAGAGGAACACACCTATAGAAAGGGTGAAAAAGGATATCCAAGAAGGATAGAGGGTGTTAGAGGTGAGTCACACCAAAAATTCAGCTAAGAAGGGAAGCAATTCACAACTGTGGGGTGTGGCATGATGGCGGTGCGACGCGGGTAGGCCGAGTAGTGTATGGAATCACCGGAGAGGGAGCAGGGTGGGGATGAGCTAGAGTGCTGGTGTGTGATTCAGCCGAGGGATGCTAGTCGACGTGCTAAAAAAGGGGGGAATGAGAGGTCCGATGTGGGGTATGGTTAAGGGGAAGGAGCTCCTCGATGCCAAGAGTGGGGGAGGAAGGGAGGAAGGAAAGAAAAAATGAAAATAAAATAAAATAAAACCTTAAAAAGAGAAATTAAAATCAATAATAATAATAGATTAATAAGAATATTTACAATAATAATAATATTAATAATAATAACTTAATTAAAACATTGACAATAATAATAATAATAATAATAATAATCTTAATATTGTTGCTGTTATTATTATTACTATTATTATTATTATTAAAACAAATTTAAAATCATTTTATTTCCTTAATTTTATTTTGTATTCGCTTTTTTGTTCATTCTGTTAATTAATTTACTAACCGCGCAACGGGCAGGCCACACAGTGATCTGGAGAAGCCATGCAGCTTTGTTCATGACCTGCCTTTGTGTTGGACATTGCCAATCCAAAATTCATGTTTATCAGAAAAAGCACAAAAATTTAACCAGGCCCAACCCACACCTCGACAAAGCATTTCAAGCCAGATAAAATTATAAAATAAAAAAAAATTATTTAGGAATAATTGTGTGACAACTATGGTCTCTATATAGGGTGTGGCATCAATAATTAATAAGACACCACTAATGGTATCTCAACACACATAGTGATAAACATGTGTATTCATGAATATATATTTATATACATATATATAAATATAAAAAATTGGTTTCCTAGGTAGTCCCAAATCATGGAAACAATCATCACATGATTAATTCAATTTAATATTAAGAGATAGAAAATTAAAGTATAAATTCTTTTCAATGTGTCATGTCAGTAACTATAATATTATAATAGGATATAAATAATTTTCATCTGTATGAGAAAAAGTTGTTTTGAGCTGAGCTCAGAATCCAGATAATATACATGTATATAAAAACAAAAATTTCCACCAAGGATTCATGTTTGGGTCCATCACCAATTATAATATATATATATAATCATATTTAATAGAAGAAACTATATATAATCACTATATTTTGGGAGGCCATCTATCCTTTTTAAAGGAGTTACCATATATAATCATCCTCACCTAGAAGCCCCATATTCCCAAAAGAAGGAATGCATATATATCTATACTCATAAACATACATGAAATAATTTCTATATTGGTGTCCCCAATCCAAAAATAGAGGAGTGTATCATATGTATATATTTAATTCCAATGCGTTTCCTACACCCATTTCCTGATCCAAGACCGACAATCCAAGGATCAACACCCACAAATGCAATACATAATAATATATGGATATATGTATATATGAAATAATATAAAAGAAACATCTAAATATGGAAATCATATTAACATTTGGTAATAACAATGCAATATCAGGTTTCTATATCAATATAATAGAGATGTTATTTAACATATCAATAACAAACTATATATAAAACAATATAATTCTTTATAACCTTAGTAATAATTCATTACATAAAAAGTGTATATGATTTGAATCATATAAAAAAATCCTTTCATAAAGAAAAAAATATTCTATTCCCAGTCCAATCACATCATAAAAAATACTTTTTTTAACATCCAATATAAGAATAAGAATCTAATAGGGCAGTAAACATGGAATAAATAATAGTTTACTATAGTCTAAGAAATCCACAAGAGGTACCATATACATGCCATGACAAAATGGAAATGCATGAATATAACATGAGGTATAACTAGTCAACAAAAAATGATATGTACTGATGTTCATCATTATATTGATTTAATGTTTGGTCCAAGACCCCATTATTTTCTAAAATTTACTAGTATATTATTTTCTTGTCAATTTACCAACATGATTTTCAATCACCAGCATTTAGAAATGTCTACCAATAAACCTTCAAAATCATACTATCAATAATCATAAGTGTCTTATAATTCATTTCACACCACTATATAGATATATGAAGGGTAAGCTACACCAAATAAATTATTGTTTTATAATACTTAAAGTTAGTGTTCCAAGTCATGTTTTTAAATAATCATATCAAAGGAGGAACACGGTTTCCTCCCCTTATTATTAAAACAAGTTCCTACTTTTTTTCTTCAAATAAATGTTTATTCAGAACCAAATAAAAAATACTGAACACTAAATGTTCTAAATCAATTTGGGTGACCATATTTTATATTTTTCATTAGATAAATCATCTTGTCATAATGATTATAGAAATAAAGGGAAAATCACCAAGAAGTTATTTCAAAGGAGGCATGCAACTTTTAAAAAAGTAGAGTTTTTAAATAAAAAACATTATGATTGAATTGAGTTCTTACTTAACACATATGATAGTTAAAATAAAACATTATAGTATCATCAATTAAACCACATAAAAATTTTAAGTTGAATATGAAAACCAATTAAGTTTAAGTTTTGAATAACTCCTTTCCACTTGAATAACCCATCCAATATCTTATCTTCGAAGAAATCAATTAAATTGTAGTTAAGCATAGTTCATTGAATTATATTTTTTAGTTAAATTGTAATTAATACCCTTATATAATTCCCATGTAATGAAAATATAATATTCTTGATCTAAAACACAACTAGGGGTTTAACACAAGAAGAAGTCCCAATCTCATTAACAATTCTTAAGTGAAGGTGGTAAAATATATAACTGTTCCTAGAAGTTTATAGGGGCATTTAACTATAAAAGACCCATATTTTATGATATATTTCTATAAAATAAGTTTTATATCTTTGATATATTTCTTTATACACAACACTGAGTTTAAACAAATCCCAATATACTATTGAAATATTATTATTAAATATGACAGTTATCTCCTAGATGTTGGATTGGTGGGTATAAATAAGACTAAATAAATTATAAAAAATTATTTTTACACATTTATAAAATTAAATCATTTGTTATAAATTGGTTATAAATGAATTTAAAATCATTTCAATATAAAAAAATTCTTCTGAAAAACTGTTTTTATAAATGAAATGTGTGTTTATATTAATAAATTAAATTAATAACTATTAATAAGTTATTTTAATTATTTTTTGATTATATATTAAATAATATATTTTAAAACTAATATAAATTTTTTTACTAGGCAACAAATAAGAATAAATTCAAATTTTTTATTTAAAATGAATTAATATTTAAGAACAATTTTCATTGCATTTTGCTCACTTATTTTAAAATGAATTTATGAAACTTATAGAAATTTAATATAATAATTTTTTTATATATATGGAATCATATTATATATTTTTTTTAATTTGTTAAATTTCATTTTTGGTCATTTTGAATAGAAACTGAGTTAAAAATTCATTACTGTGGTAAAGGTTAAAAGGCTTAATAAGGCATTAAACCAAATATATAAGGGTTAAAATAACCTAAAAGTTATCTAAATACTATTTGTTATATTTAATTTAACCCAAATTTATCTTATATTCTAATTTTTTTTTTCTTTGGTTCCAATTTTACTTGAATATGACATTATTATATTTTAGTCTTTTAAGTATTTACAATAGTGTCACTCCTCTCACTTATAAAAGGGAACCTTGTCTACTTTCATACACACATCCAATGAACCCATTATACATATCATGATCTGAAAAAATAATATCCCAAAATTATTATTCATTACTTGGATGTTCTTATATTCCTAAAATACCAATCCAAGAAGCCTTAAGGTGTTTTCAATAGAAAATACCTGAAGAAGAGGTATTTGTTCTTGCTGATATTTTTCATGCTTCTCTCTTTTTTCAAACTCATCCAAATGTTCTATAATCATATTATAATTATTTAATCAATATATTTAATATATTGAGATGTTTTTATGTTAATTTTACAACCATTATCTATCCCCTCTGCATCTGTTGAAAAATGATAATGTCGCTCGTGCATATGTATAGACTACCACCTCCATGAAGTGGTGTGATTCATTTTTCATTTCATATTTACATAGCCAGTCATAGAGGTATATTTAATGAATATATATGATGTTTAAGATAAAATTAAGATTATTTAAATTTGAATTATTATTTACCTTTATTTCATTCTATCCACCTAAAAGTGAAAATATCACATGTACGTACTTACAAACCACCATTTCCATGAAGTGATATAAGTCAATTTTCATCACCTATTTATATTAATGGTTATAAAAGTGTATATAATGAATGAATATGTTACTTATGAAATTATTAATATTATTTACATTAAGAAACCATGAAAAATGTGCAAGGATCTGGACTATTGAACCGAAACATGCAAGGAAAACAAACCCGTTTTCACCCGAATAAATATTTTAATGAAAAAATGATAATAAACTTATAATTAGAAATTATAATGGAATGATATATAGTAATATTTATATTAATTTTTTTCTGTAATAGATTTATAATAATTTATATTTATTATATAGAATGTTTTAATTCATATGAAGTAATAATGGACCTGGGGTAAGGGTTTATGTTTCAATCTCATTTATTTCTGGGGCTATTTATGTTAGATTTCCATTAGTAAAAATTAAATTATATTTATCATTTAAAGACCATATATTTTTTTCACCTCAGGTTGTTCCTGTATTTTTTATATATTTTTACAATTGTGATCTCTTTGGTACTTAGAATGATCATGTAAGTGTTTTTAAGAATAACCCACCTTATTTCCTCTTTGGTCGATAAACCTTTTCTTCTATGTCCATGTTCTTTAAAATGTTTTAAAGAAAATTATTTTATTAGATGAAATAATTATTAAAAATTCATTTAAAACATTATTTTACCTTCCTTTCAATGTTTTAATATGAATTTTTACAATTTTTTTTCAAATAGATTATTGATGACTTTTTATAAAAGGAGTGAAACTAATCTTTATTTTGACATTTACCATTTGAATTTTTTTCCCACAATCAATAATATTGTTTGAATATAATATTCATTTTCATGATTCCATGGTAATTTTCAAAGGAAATAATTTTACCAATATTTTTTTTTATTTTTTAGTTTTAAAAAATAGTAAAATAAAAGGGTATTTTACCTATTTTCAAAGAAATGTTTAAATAATCTTTTAAATATATTTTTAATATATATTTATTTACTATAAATATTGTTATGATTCACATGGTATATAATCTTTTGATAACATCTAATTTCTTTCTATGGATGTATTATTATGATGATGATCTAAGGGTGATTCTATAAAACCCATTTCTTTCTCATGGTTAAATAAATTTATGGTTATTTTTTATGAAACTCATCTCTTTTCCATAGATTATGATATGATAAAATTTTTATGAAACTTGTTTAATTTCCACAGGATATGATATGATAAAATGATCAATTTTTTCATGATCTTGTGGCACATATATGTATGGTTTTTATTATGTGATAGTAAAGCCCATAATTTTATATCCCTAGAATGCATTTGATAAATATTGATATCTCATCAAATAATATGTATCAAAATGGGGTGTGAACCTAGTTAAATAAGGGACTATATCTGTTATGGTTGTCTTGGGAGTGAAACTCGATTAAGGAAACGATGGAATGCAGAGTGGAACAATTCCACTATGATAGTATTAGTTGTGATCCTTGATTAAGGAAATTTTTTATATACTTATATATATTCCACAAACTTATGTATTATTCTTATGATATGTTATCATGAATAATGGTTGATTATTGATGACTACATACTCTTATGAATTATGTATTTTTTCTGAAAAATCCATAGTTTATGTCTCATGATTAATGATCTAAACTAATTTTTTTGACTTCTATAAGTTATGATCATGTTATCATACCATTATACTTATCTTATGATCATTTATTTATATCTCATGTGTTTAACCTTACTGAGTATCTAAACTCACCCATTCTTATATTTACTTTCCCCAGTTGATGGAGAAAGGTTTTAAGTAAGGTATTTCTAACAAGTGTTGTATATGAGAAGAAATTTTTAGGAGATGTTGAAGATCATTCATGAAATAAGATGATAATGTATTTAGTATCAAACGACACTAAACCATTATGGTTATGGGGTATATATTGTTATTAGATTCATTTAATACTCATATAAAATGATATAATATTTTTGTATATGATGTTTGGGTCGTGTCAGTTTGTATTAGATAAGGGTTTAATTATTTTTAGATATTAGGGTTAGAGAACTTTGGCAAGAACCCATCGGGGTATTTATAAGTATAGGATAACATCCTAAAGTTTTGGTAAAGTATATATTGTTTAGTTTCCTAGAAATTAAATCCCTATTTGGATACTTACAAATGGATTTGGCTATGGAAAAAATGTATATAGGGGTAAAAACCTAGAAAAAGATGGTTAAGTATTAACATGATCTTCACTAGGTGCACGATGAGCGGTACTATGACTAAAAACATGGCTATAAACTCATGAGGATATGTTTTTGTTAATTCAAATTCTATTTATATACCATTATGGTGAATGAGTGGATAGAATATATGATTACCTATGATAATCCATAGTGATATGAGATGAATTTAAAGTGTTTCGTGTTTAAATAAGGTGTTGTAATTAGGACATCATAATAATGATTTTCACAATCATATGATTTCTTAATCTAACTATTGATTTTTTATACTCAAACTATGTTTTTGGTTTTATTCAATGGTTGTGACCAGGAGCAATCATGTAAAAAAATATTATGATGAACAATGAAATGAACATCCTCACGAGAAACCAAATTAAATGGGAGTCAAAATTAAAAAATTTATGATTATTCATAATAAAATATCTCAAATTATGATTAACATACAGAACGTAGTTGAATTTATGAATGCTCCGAATAATATAAAAATCAAATTTTAAGAAATCTTAGGTGATATAAACCATATAGGGAAGAAGATTCAACTTTATACAAGTCAAGAAAATGGGAAAAATCACATATGGAAATGTCTCAAAGGAATGAGAAGATATTATATGTGTAGAAAAGAAGTTTATAAAGAAACTAATTATTGAGGAAAAATTAATAGTTTAATAAATGGAAATGAAGTTCATCATATGGTACCACTAATAGTTCAATGTATTCTGTGTGGGGAACTTGGGTATTATATAAGTTATTGTCTTAATATAAGGGATAAATCCTAGACCAAGGAAGGTTATATGCTATGCCAATAACTAAAGTGGATCATTATGGTTAAGAAAAACTTATCCTCCAATCTAGATTTGGGGATTTCATGTTAATTGTTTTTAATAATGTTACCTATTCAGATATTATAATTCAGCCTTTATTGGATTTTGATGTGATTTTGAGCATTGATATGATCTATCTAGAGAGATACCATTTACATTGATAGAATAGCAAAACAAAATTTGATATTACAAATCAAAATATGAGCATTTTTCATTGTGGGTATGAATATGAAATACTAATGGAAATTTATTCTATTTTATGAATCTTACTATTTATTCATGAAGGATATTTATATAAAATGGTTTTGGGGAACTCAATATTGAAGATATTTTTATTTTCCTAGAATATATCAATGTATTTCCTAATTAATTTCCTAGTCTTAACCTTATTAATGAAAATGAATTTTTAATATAACTTATACCTGGTACAATAGGTATTTCAAAGACTCCATATAGAATATCCCTGATTGAGTTATAGGAATTGAAGAAACAAATCTAAGAGAATCCTGATATGGGATTCATACACCATAGTACACACCATGGGGTGATCCTATTATTTTTGTTAAGAAGAAAGATGGGTCAATTCATCTTTTCAATGAATATTGAGAATTTAACAAGATCACTATCAATAAAAATTATCCTCTACCCTGTATTGATGATTTTTTGATCAATAATGTGGAGCTCAATAATTTTCTAATATTTACCATCATACCGCATATCATCAATTCAGTGCCGAGATGGAGGATATACCCAATACAACCTTGTGTATGATATATAATCATTATTAATTTATTGTGTTTCCATTTGGACTTACCAATACCCTTGCTATCTTCATGTATTTAATGAATATAGACATTATAAATTAACTCAATCAGTTTGTGGTAGTATTTATATATGATATTATTATATATTCCAATAGTAAGTAAGAGAGAGAATAATATTTGAGGATTGTTTTAAAGACCCCGATGAAGAAAAAACCATATTCCAAATTTATAAAGTGTGAATTTTGGCTAAAGAAAGTTTCATTCATGTGTAATATAATATCATGTGAGGGTATATTGATGAATCCTTCAAAGATAGAAGTTATTGGGAAATAGCCCAGAATATCCATTATGATATATATTCATAGTTTTATTGGGTTGGATAGATATTATCGATGAAATTTAAGAGATTTATAATAGCTATCTAATTTAATAACCAGGTTGACAGGGATAGAAGCCAAGTTACTTTGGATAGATGAATGTGAGGAAAATTTCCAGGAGATGAAAAGAAGGTTAGTTAATGAATGATATATATGCCCTAAATACTTATATATATATGATATATATATATAAATATGATATATATATATATAAATATAAATATGATATATATTTAAATATATCATGTATTACATGAAAGTTTTGATTTTCATGCATAATGGGAATATATATATATATATATATATATATATATATATATATATATATTATGTTGTCTACATTGGTAGTATTAGCTGGGAAAACTAGTAATCCCCCACTTTTTCAATCATTAAAATAAACCATTTCACAAGACAAAATGAATGGGAGATAAAATTAAATCATGCATATAATACATTAATTAGTTGAGGCATTAATACATGTGCCACGAACACATGAATTAATTCTTGCACTATCAAGGAGAGTCCTGGAGGGATTTATAAAGCCCATTTATATATGATGGTATGTGTGGGTGTATCACATGAAACTTGTCCAAAGTTCCCAAATATCCATTGATCTCTTCTTTTTTACTTTTCATGCCATGATTCAAGAATATCTTGAGAGAAAGGAGAATTATTCATGTATGGAATGTGATTTAGTTTGGCCTGAGGATATGTATTGAGGTGGGATGATTTTGTTTTACAATTTTTTATCTCTCTCAAAATCATCCAAAGGATATCTGGATTGATGTAGTGACTCTTTGGTGTAAGGTATGAAAAATTTATAGTATTTATTCATTTCAGTATTTTATGGAGTTTCATATGATGTTGCATTGATATCCTCAAAAAAGGGTTTTATATTTATTCTAATGTTTCTAATATTTTTTTATTAGAATATAAAAAAACCCTTAAGTGGTATCAAAATAAAGTTTAAAGAGTTAACTAATTCTAGTGAAATATCACACATGAATGGTGATGAAGTGTGGATATCCACTCAGGAGATCCATTATGATATAAAGAGTTTCATTCCAAAAGATTTGGGGAAATTGAGTGCTTTGAGAGGTTTATATGGATGTCACGTTGGATGTGTTCATATGAGGAATAGAGATTATACCACACTTTAGTGGTATAAAATCGAAATCATGTTTATGTTTAATGAAACTTTCAATGAAATGAAGAATAAACCAAAAATACAAAGTATCGTTTCATTTTCTAGATTTTTGGTTTCATAAAAGGGTTTACCATTGCATACCTAGGCTACCTAAAGGAAAACAAAACCCAAAATGTACACAATAGAGATGCAAAAGGGTAATTAAGGATTTACCCTTATGTAGAGTGGTTAGAGTAAGGGTCATCTCATATTAAACTTATGTTGATCAGTCTACATAATGTTCACCTAATCTTAAACTTACACATACTGTGAAACATAATGATTATTCCTTTTCATGAGCTGACTATGTAAAGGTAACTGAGGCATCACCCTTATGCGGATCTATTGCGTAAGGGTAACCAGGGTGACTTACCTTTATGTAAAAGGGTTCATGTATGGGAAACCACAGTACTCCTAAGGGTGTGTATAGGAAATTCTATATCATACGTAAAGGTTATTGTGAGCTACCTTTACATAAAATAGGATTTAATTGGTTACATAAGGATAATTTAGATTTTATAAAAGTCGTTTATAGATAAAAAATTAGTTACCTATATGTGAGGGTTCCAAAATTTGAATACCATTACACAAAGTGTCTATGTAAGGGTAGAAGGAGGTTAAACCTATACAGAATAGGGGTTCTGCATAACAGTAATCAATTTTTTTAAATTTTATTAAAAATTGTTTTTAACAAATAAAATGGTTTTAATGGTTTATAAAGTGTTTATAAATAATTATTAAAGTATTTTTTGAGATTTTTTAATTTTTAAAATGTTTATAAATTAATTAATTAATTATAAATGGTTAATTAATTAATTAATTAATTAATTACAAATGGTTTATAATTAATTGAATAAATGTTTATGAAATTTTATTTTTTGCAAATATTAAAGGTTAATATTTAAAATACATGTTAACCAAATTATATAGAATGAATTATGATCAAGAAATAAAAGTGTTCATTTTAAAATTATAAGAAATAATTTATAAAGGGTTATAATTTTTGAAGTAAGACAACCAAAATATTTGTATTTAAATTATAAATTGTTTATAATAAATTATTTTGAATTTCTCAAAATAAAAGGAGGCCTTATTTGGATATTATCTAAAATATATCATTTTTTGATGATTGATTTGATCAAGGATTAAATAATGATTAAGTATATGGTATTTAGATTACTTAAAATGTTTACATAATATATATTGGATTATAAATAGTTCATGATTAATATAATATCATATATTTAAAATGAAAATTCTATATAATGGTAAATACAAAAGAGTTCATATTGGCTCGAATATAATGAATTTATATTATAAATTATGCTATTTTTATACTATTAAAGCTGTAATTATAAAAATTTTATAATTATATTTTATTTATGAATTATATATCAATGTTTTTTTGACAGTTAAATATTTTAATTGTTCATTTATTTATAGTATTTTCCTAGATTTTTTAATTTTTAGTAAATAATTTAAGGAATTTGAATATTCTATTTAATTTAGTTTAATTATTAAGATTATTCTAAATAGATCCTTTCATTAAAGTTATGTATGATAATGATTTTTTATCATATAACTTGACCTCAATTTGTAATTGATGTTATTATCTTGAACTTAGTTGTTTAATATAGTTTGTACATAGTAGGTGTTATAGTTATGATGAATTGGATTATATCTAGAGTAAAGTATCCCTAGGTTGAGGGACTTGGGAATGGAAAACCCACCTACCTTGAGTCTTATGACTTATCTAGGTTGGTGAACGAGGTTGCCTATTTTTTCTCTCCAGGATTACTCATATAGAGCTTTTCAATTTCATATAACTCTAAATATTTACATTAAGTGTTCATGTACCTTATAAATATGATTAATTTGGATATTAATGAATATATTAGAATTATATTTTTAGGTAAGAAACACACACTTGTGGGTTATAATGACCCAATACTTTTACACATAGTATTACATAATTTTTAACATAAATATCCATTAATTGAAACCCAAATATTGCGTGGCTAGTTTCTTTGGAAGACTAGGTTCATAATACATCAAAGATAGACTAAAAAAAACTTATATATTTTATTCTCCATAATGTGATCCTAAATAATTTAGATATCCTAAAACATTATTTGATAACTTGGGGAATACATAAAATAAAGGGGTGATCTTAAAATCCTAATAAGGGAAAAAATAACAAAGAAATATAAATTTTGAGTTAAAGGTATAACATGATATCATTAAAGAGAAGGCTCATGAGTAATCACATGGAATTACAACATAAAGAAAATAGTATCATAAGATCATGGTAACATAGGAAATGTGAAAGAAAAATAAAAGATGACATGAAAATAAGTTAAGGATAACTGCTGAGACTATATCACATGGTGGACAAAGTCCCATAATGGATCAGGTTTACTCCATAATCTCATACATGACTCCTCATGAGACTAAAGCTTTACCCAAATAATTAGAGCACTATCTAGGTGCACCCATAATTATATATTCATGATTATTTGTGCCAAAAAATATAAATAAATCATAAGGCATAAAAATAAAGAATTACCCATAAAAGTAAAATGGGTTTCAAAATCTTTTCTCATATCATAATCAAAGGAAATTTCATAATGAATGAATTTGAGAGATGAAAATATGTAATTTATTATCCTATAAAATTAAGGGTAAATAATCTAGTTATATATTAGAGAGAGAGAGACACACACACATATATAATTTATAAGAAACTAATAACATCAATGGTTACCATCATTGAAGAAAATTCCTTTAAAATATTAGATGAAATATTTCTTGAGAAAAGTACCTTTCACTTTGAAATAACTTATTTAAACATAAAAATTTCCAAAAATATTATAGAAATTAATTTCTTTAAAAATAACCATGAAAACTTATAAATTATGATTCAAATAATTGTGTGACATCCCAAACTGGGTGCCACTAAATGGTGCCCCAAGCCAGTTGCCTACATGCCCTCAAGCACACCTCCTCGTACCCTAGAGGGTTCTGACTAGCAGTGAGGGTTTGGTATGTCAGCCTTGGGGAGACTATACCATATTTTTCCAGAATAAAACAAAAACAGAATCAAATAACAATAACAAAGTGTAAAATCGTATAAATGACCAGAACAATACCTTTTCATTTGATAGTCAAAACAGGAAAACACACTACTCAACGGAAGGTAAAAAAAGATATGACAATGCAAGTGTCAAGTGTGTACAATGAAAATATTAGTAAATACACAACAACTCCAAAGAGGGTCCCAAACCACGTCTGGTTCCCTCTCCCATGATATAATCCCAAACAGAAACCTATCGCAGGGCCATTCCCTTATCTTGTCCTACAACTACAAAGTCTACTCGAGTACCGATCAGGTGGCTCGAATAGGGTGTGAGAACAACTCAGTTGGCCACCACCAACGATGTATAAAACTATTATATTCAAAAGATTGTGTATATAATTTTATGAAACAATAAATATAGTGCATAATTAAATAGTCATCACATTTTCATTTAATATTTAATCATCACATTAGGATCAGTTTCAATTCATGTTTTTCATTTGAATCATCATTCATTATTATCATTCATTTGGTGTTGAATGTCAGGTCAAACACCCCAAATCTCATTCTCTATTGGTCGACCTGCCTAACACTCCATATCTCATTCGGTGTTGGTTGTCATGCCTATCACCCAAAAATCTCAAGCTTGGATAACTATTGTGTAGGAACACCATGTCTATGCCCCAACTTCTAATCAGTATAGAACACCATGCCTAGCACACCAAAAAATCATATACATTTAATCATTATTTAATTCACAATAATTAGCCACATCATTCCATTATAAATCCAATGATTAGTTAAACATTTCAGATTCCATTAGTTAACTCAACAATTAACTAATCACATAACCCATTAATTAATTCATAAGTTAAATAATCAATCAACATAATTCTCATTCCATAATTAATTCTTCACAATTAATTACCCATATGAAGTCTCAACTTGTCATAATTAATTATCACCATTAATTATCTTTGATCAACATCATGGCACATAATTAATTCCCACAATTAATTACCTTACATAGCCAAAAATCATTTAATAATTAATATCCCCCAATTAATTATCATAACACAATCAATTAAAAATCTCAATTACAATATCTCAACCCATAACAAATATCCCAAACAAATATCTATTTGGGAAACGTCACGTTTGTTTATTCTGTGTTTCAATTATCAATTAATCACCAATGCAATAAAAAGTCAATTACATGTTCCTAATTACTCCAATTTAGGAAATAAAATATCAAGGAAAACTAGAAAATCCATAAACTCACATTCACATATCAAATCCATGACTACGGGAGTTTGATTTAGATCACCTACCTTGGTTTATTGATGGATGTTAGCTCAATAGAAAACCCCAAAATTAGAGCGGAACAATATCCTAGATCAAGCTACAGATCTAAATACATAAACCAAAATTAAGATCAAAGGAATCAAGATATTTGAAATCTATATCTAGATCCCCAATACTAAATCTAGATCTCAAATCATAGGTTTATATCCATGGAAATGGTGGATATATTCTATGAAAAGATCAAGAAAAGATAGAGGAATGAATTAAAGAAGCAACGAGATGAAATCCACTTACCAGGAAGAGAGAAGATCTTTAATATGGGATTTATATCTTCAAGAATGATGTTCGAATCACCTTAGAATCACTCCAGAGGTCATTGGGATCACCTAGAATTTTCCAAGTCCAAGATAGGGTCGAAATAAGGGAGTATCAAGGGTTTGTGTTCTTTAAAAAAAAGATTTTCGGATAATTAACCCCACACGTACAATTTCCGAGGTAGGGGCACATGGTTAGGGAAAACCATGAATGAACCATGTAGACCTATCTATATAGGTTTGTATAATTCTCACGATTTTGTCACATGGTTTGTCAAACCGTGCACAAACCATTCACAACCCACTGTCCATTAGTTTTTCTTGAAAATCCACCCAAACACACCCCAAGACACTACTCCAAAACAAAGGTACTTAAAAACCTAAAATGTACCTAAAAACGTGCCCGATATGACTCTAGAAAAGGTCATGATCTTATAAATTGAGTGGTCTTGATGGTGTATAATTTTGTACATGCCATATAAGTTAAAAAACAGTCCCTTCACATGGTTGTAAAAATGATAAGAATTACCTCATCTGAAAAAAAACAAGAAGATTCCTTTCATATATTTTTTCAAAAATTAAAACATGGGTAAAATTTTTAATAAATAATTTGGATAATGTTAAAAATATTCTTGAAAATATTTTTAGAAAACATGAATATTGAATAAAAATTATTTTTTACTGAAGAGAGAAATGAAATCAGGTTTTCTTAAAAACATTTTATCAATAATTTTAAGTACTAAAGAGAGAAGAATAATATTATTACTTGAAAATTTCATGAATAAATAGATGAGAATAAAATAAAAAGGTTTTATTATCCACTGATCAAATAATTTTCTATAATGGAAATTCATGCATAAACAATCCCAATTAAAATGATGTTGAAACATAAACCCTCACTAAATTTTGAATCATAACTCGCATGAATAGAGTAAATAAATTATAAATTAATATATAATGAATTTTTAAGGATTCATGATATAATATGTAATGGGTTAGTATATATACTAGTTAAAATAAATTATCTACATAAAAAAATATGTGTCTCAAAGAAAGGAGTTTTGTGATAAAACCCTTACTTTGAGTCTAGGCTTTGTCATGTATGTATTTTATCTCCTATATAATAAAATTATATCAATTATTATTTTTATTTATTTTTTTAGGTTTATCCCTTATTCTTAAAATTTAATTCATTTATTTTAATGATGAATTTAAGTTTTTAATCAGTTATGTCCATGTTAGATGTTTTGAGGATGCTCAGTTCATAATTTAAAAACGACATCAATGTGTTAACCATAGTCAATAGGGTCCTTATTCAGTCACCTATATAATAATAATAATTAAATAATTATAATTTTAATACTTAAATTATACTTTTAAAACCAACCATGAAATATGGTTATGAAAGATGAACTACATTACAGTCATGAAGATGGTAAGCTGTATATACGCATGGGTAACATTTCCATTTTTCAACAATTATGATGGAAATAAGTTAAGTTTTATTTTAACATTCAATAATGATAGTTATATTATAAATATCATATAATTTCATTAAATACACTTAAATATACTATAGATTCCTTACTTTTCTTACATGATTATTACATCATTTTAATGGTAAACAACATAAAAGCATTACACAACCAGGATCCAAAGGTTTAGTGACTTGGGGAAATTAGGAACATAAATAACTTTTACATAATATAACATATACATTAATTTATTTCCTTATTATCTATATTCGTAGTTTCCCTCATTTTATCATTATTACAAGTAATCACCTGAGGATATTCAATAAAGAACAGGGTGATCTATAATCCCAGTAACATGATAGATAAGAACATAAATAAATATAAAATTGGTGAGCATAATAATTATAATAATAAGATAAGAATGGGATCATCATAATAATCATTATATGGATCATTATATAAAGGAAAGGAATTCCTAAATGAATAAAAATGAAACATCGTGTCTTAGTTGTCAAATACTACACATAGTTGTGAACAAAGCTAGCATCATGTTCATGCATAAAATATGTGCATAACCATAACATCATCATTGTGAAAAATATAGAATCATGTTTGCTAATATTTAACATTACCTCATGAGATACATCACATTACCCAATTCATTAGATCTATATATAATTCCGGGCACACCCATCACATCATAACATTTATATAATCATGCATGCTACTTAGAACATATATCAATCTTGGACTTAAAATAACCAATGGAAAGGAATGGGTTTAATTTTATATATAATAAATTAATGAATAAAATTTTAATTTCCATAATTATAAAGTAAATAAATATTTTGTATAAGATTCATCTTTCTTGAGTGAAGAAGAAACATCTCAAGAAGAGTCAAAATGTGTTTTGGAAAGAAGAGTTCTTTTGGAAAATATTTTTATTTGTCATAAAACAATATTTTATACATGTATATCACAAAATATATAAGTTAGGAACAATGAAATTATATTCTAGGAATATTAATAGAACATCCACAATGAAATTTGGTATCAAAGAGGAATAACCCAATGAAACTAAATTGGGTTTGAGAATCGCCTTACTGTATGTAAGAATGATTTATTCACATTAATATCATGGAAAATCAAATTAGATTCATTATTTAATAAATAAATAACCTATTATAAATGTATTTAATTGATTATAATTTTATTAAGTTCATTTATTTCCATTATTAAGAGTTATAGTTTTCAATTTCATCGATCAAGAGTGTTTTTTTCTTGATTTTCATGACCAGTTCACTTGTATATATGTATGAAAGACTGTGTTAAATGAGGATAATTATCTAGAATTGAAATTATATGTTATTAATTAAATTAAATAAGTTTAATTGGTATTATATATTATTTTTTTTCTATATATGAGTATAATTCATTAAATAAAATGTTAATGATAATCTTTTTGATTAATTTTGGCGGTTTTTGATCACAACAAACTCATTTTGTTTTATTATTTAATATTATATATATATGTTAGTTCCAGAACATAAAAAAGGTTATAAAATACATTTTAAATTTTTTTAACCATTATAATGGTTTTATAACTAGCCTTTAAGGTTGTAAAGAAAAATGAAAACCTTTTGTCCTCGAAGGTGGTAAACTAACACCTCACAGACAGTGTTTTCATTTTTCAAATAAATGGGAGAAAAGAAGAGGTTTGATGATAGATTATTCCAATAAAATTATAAAATTATAGTATATATAAGATAATAGAGTTATAATTCCACTTTTAATAGGGAAGTTGAAGAGAGAATATTAATAGAAAATAACTTGAAAAGAAATTAAAATAAAACAGAAGAGGATTTTACCTCTTCAACTTCTTCTCCTTAAGAACCTCTTTAGGGAAATTGGATTTGGTCATTTTTTGAGAATAAAAGATCTTATACATGGTGTAGGGACTTTGAAAGAATATTGGGCATAATTTTACATGATTAAAGTCTTGTAATGTTTGATGAGAAGATGTGGTGAGGGGTGGTATTTATAGGGTAGGAGAGATATGTTTTTTGATTATTTTTTTCATTAGTTTATTATTTTGTCTCTAGAATATGAATAGTTTTTATTAACTTGAATAAATATAGAAAAGGTATAAGTATTTTTATATATAATGGTGCTTAAATCATCCATACATTATATATGACTAAAAAATTCATGTATTCGTTAAATACCATAAATTACTGTATTTCACTATTCACAAAAATAAAACTATTTTAGAAAAATCCCAAAAAATTCACCATAACCATTTTTCAATTCATAGAATTCAAAAATTAATTCAATTTTATGAAATTAGTTTTCTAAATATAATTAATTTAATTTTTAATTAAAATCATTATTTATTAAAAAAATACAGATTTTAGAATTATAACCCATTTTATGAAACCTTGAAAATTTAATTAAGGTATGATAAAATTATTTTATAAATAAAATAAAAAGAAATATTAATTTATGAATCTATTTTATGAAAATAAATTTTATTTTAGATCATTATATTAATTTTAAAATTGTAAATAAATATTTATGTTTTACAAAAAAATACCCACACATAATTTATCATTTTTAAAACATTTATTTACTTATACTATGATATAATTATATCATATTATCATTTATAAGATTTATAAATTTTATTTATACTTTTATAGATGAGGTTACTATTCTATTGTCTGAATTACTATTCCAAGGTCTGGGTTAATATTCCATCGAGATACGTTCCTTAATTTCTTTAAATATTACATTATTAATTTAGGAGAATGATGTTTTTATTTGGACACCATGATTTGAATGTGTTTTATATTATATAACCTAATTATAAGAAGGGGAAAAATTCCATTGATAAAATTTTGGGTCGTTACATTATTCCCCCATTTTGAAATTACGTCGTCAAAATTTCATTTTACATAAATAGGTGAGGGTATTTCTCCTTCATCACTTCCCCCAGTTCCCATGTTACCTCTTCGTACTTATGGTTCATCCCTAATACTTTGACTAGGTGAGTCAACTTGTTGTGTAGAAACTTATCTCTATGGTCTAAGATCTTCACTGAATTATCCTTATAAGATAAATCACTTTCCAACCATAGCACCTCTAGATTTAGTACATGATAGGGATCCGATATGTACTTCCTTAAGAGGGGTAAATGGAATACATAATATACTTAACACATGGTTGGTTGAAGTTCTAGATGATAGACCAGAGATTCAACACAATCAATAATCTTGAAGGGACCAATATACCTGGGACATATCTTTCCCTTATTCCCAAATATCATGATTCTCTTCCATGGAGATATATGAAGGAATAACATGTCTCAAACATCAAAATCCAGGTCCCATTTATGATTTTATACATATATCTTCTGCCGAATTTGGGATTCCATGATGTCATTCTGTAAGGTTTTCATATTTTCTACCATTTCATTGACTATTTCAGGTCTTAGAAGCTTACTTTCACAAAAAATGTTGTATCATGCCGGTGTTATACATATTTTCTCATAAAGGTATTGATATGGAAATATTTGGATGTTTGAGTGTAAAATATTTAAGTAAGAGAATTTAGAAAGTGGAATATTTTGTTACCATCCTCACTTAAAGTCCATATAACATGATGTCAACATGTCTTCTAGTAAATGAATAGTCTGATCTGACTGGCCATCAATTTGAGGATGATAAAACAAAATGAATTTTAGCTTAGTGTTTAGAGTATGTTGGATACCTTTCTAGAACATGAAGGTGAATCTAATATCTCATTTAGATACAATTGATTTTGATACTACATGAAGCCTTACCACTTCTTTAATATATATCCATGTTGGTTGTTCCAGTGATAAGTCTTCTCTAATTGTGATAAAATGATCTATCTTTGTAAGATGATCCATAAAAACTCATATAGAATTGTTTCCTTTGGATGTATTTTGATGTATAGTGAAAAATTATATGGTTATATTTTACAATTTCCATGTTGTTATGGGTAATGGTTTCATCATACCCTTAGACTATTTCATTTTAGTATTCACTTTCTAACATTCCAGGCACTTTAATGCATATTTAGCAATCTTTTTATTTATATTATCCCACAAATTGTTCTCTCTAAGATCTCGATTCATATTTGTGCTACCTGTGTTAATAGAGAAGGTTGATCTATGTGTCTCACTTAGAAGCTTTTTATTTATCTCTGTATTGGATGGTATATAGTCATGAACCAAATCTTACGACTCCTTTTGCATAAATTTTGAACTCTAAGGATTTCCCCTTTCTCCTGGATTCAATATTCTTCTGAATTTACACATAATTTCTTTGAGCATTATTTATTTTCTCAATGAGGGATGGTTGAGAAATCATTTGACAAAGTATTAATGATGCTCCTTCCTTGATTACTCCCATGTTCATCCTTTGAAAATATAATAAGATTGGATCCTTCTCAATTCTCATCATTGTTAATGTTGTATGATCCTTTCTACTTAGAGCATCCTCTACTATTCACTTTTCCATGATAAAAGTGGATTGATAAGTCACAATCCTGGATGAGTTCTAACCATCTTTTCTACTTCATATTAAGATCCTTCTATGTGAATATATATTTTAGGCTCTTATGATCAGTATATATTTCACACTTCTCCCCATAGAGATAATTATGCTAGATTTTCAATGAAAAGATCACAACTACCAAATCCAGATTATGTATGAGATAGTTTTTCTCATGAAATTTCAACTGAATTAAGGCTTAGGCTATCAATTAATAATTTTTAATTATTAAAAATCCTAATCCCTTATTTGAATCATTACTTTATACCACAAAGATTTCCCCACTTGTTGGAAGTGTGAGTACTGGAGCAGTGATATGCCTTGTTTTAACTCTTTGAAGTAGTCTTCACATTCAACAGTCCATAAATGTTTTTTATCCTTTCCATGTTATCTTGGTTAGTGGGTATGAAAATAATGATAAGTTCCTAAAATATCTAAGGTAATACCCAATTAGACCAAGGAAACTATGGATCTCCATTAAATATATTGTCCAAGGCCACTCTTATTTCTTCTATCTAGGAAGGGTCTACAAATATTCCTTTTCTATTGATAAAATTCCCTAAGAATGATACTTACTCCATCCAGAACTCACATTTAGTGTACTTTTCATATATCTTATCCCTTATCAAGGTCTTTAGCAAAATATTCAAATTCTACTCAAATTCCTCATTGCTCTTGGAGTATATTAGAATATTATATATAAATACTACAAAATATTTGTCAAGGTAATATCAAAAGACTATTAATTAAGTCCATGAATATTTATAGAGTGTTAGTGAGTCCGAATGGAATCACTATGAAATTATAGTGTCCATAACTCATTTGAAATGTAGTCTTGGGAATATCTTCCTTATTCACATTTAATTAGTGATATCCAGACTGAAGGTCTACCTTATTGAAATATTTAGCCCCACGTAGTTGATCAGAAAGATAATTTATCCATGGAAGTGTATAATTGTCCTTTATTGTGATTTTTTGGGGATCATGATAATAAATGTAGAGGTTAATCCATAAATCCTTCTTCTTCATGAATATAATTGGTGAACCCCATGGTGAAGTACTCAAGAATATAAAAACCTTGTCAATATTTTCTTGCAACCGCTTCTTCAGTTATTACAACCCAATGGTGTCCATTTTGTATGGATTAGTTGATATAGGAAGAGATATAGGAATATGATAAATTGATAACTCAACCTCTTGTTTAGAAATAAGACCAAAAATTATTAAGTGAACACATCACTATAGTCCCTCACAATGGGAATTTCTTCGATCATTTTTATCTCCTTTATCTCAATCATTTGGGTTAGATATTATTTCTCATAAGGAAATAATATCCACAATTGAGATGATAAATCTAAAGGATATTCATCCTTTTTCATACACTTGTATAGAAATGGAGGATTCCTCAGGATTTGAGGAGTGATATCCCTTTACCAACAGTTAATTTTGGATTTGTATAAAAATATCCAATCCATGCACAATATAACATCAAAATACACCAAAGGAAGTAACACAAGATTTTTTGGGAGGTTAAGTCCACAAAAAATAACCGAGGAGGAGTTATATACTTTGGATGAAATAATTTCACCATTTTATGTTCTCACAGATTACTCAACCTCTATATTTTTAGGTGGTGTTTGAATAGTTCTACTAAACATGAAATA
Organism: Viscum album; assembly: GCA_963277665.1. Taxonomy (NCBI): domain Eukaryota; kingdom Viridiplantae; phylum Streptophyta; class Magnoliopsida; order Santalales; family Viscaceae; genus Viscum; species Viscum album. The sequence continues at coordinate 141,338,491 of OY728131.1, forward strand.
TATAAAATAATGCATAGAACCAGAATAAAATAACATGTTCACTATTATTTAATGAATAACCATCGTACCTATCACCACATAATTATTGGGCTCCACCTCAGTAGTAGTGATGGAATAATTTATCCCTTTCTCTTCTTTCTTTGGGTGATGCTGATGCTGATTATCCTCAAGGTGTCAAGGTTTTGTGCACTATCTTTCATAGTTACCTTTCTCCCTACAAAAGAAAAATTGAACCATGGGTGGTGTTGTCCTTTCCTCCACCCCATTTTCCTACTTCCTCATGTCTCTTCAACATTCATGATCTTGTTAGTCTTCTCTACCACACTTTAATAATTTCACCATCCATTTGAGGTAATTCCCATAATTGTTCTGCCCAAATTTTTTCCATGTGAGTGGCTGATTTTTCTTTCAAATTTATCATTAAACCCTCCAGCTTGAAACTCCATCTTTTATTTATTATCTCCATAGCCATGGGAACATTCTATAAACTCGATATCCAATTTAAGAACACCTCAAAAAACTTATTCATAACTACCAATGTCTCAAATTTATAGATAATTTTGAAGGTGTGGTTTAAAACCACCAAAGAATATATCTATTTTGATATCATTTTTAATAACAAAACCTGAGGTATACCTTGAAAGCCTTGTGAAATTTTCTTCATAAGACATGAAAAATTCACCTTATTTTTTTCGTTATCTTTATGAATTACCCCTCTATCGTTTTTCAAAGAGTTAAAGGGAAATACTTATTAATAAATATTTTCTTAAAGTCTTCCCACTCCATATATTCAATTTCATCCCTCAATTTTCTGTTCTTAATCAATACCCACCATTGGTCGGCCTATCTATCTAAATGATAAATGGACAAAGTTACCTTCTCTATTTTAGAACAAAAAAGCACATATAATATATTCTATATTGAGTTCACCACCTATTTCATTACTAGTTTATGAGAATATCCACTAAAAAATGGTGGTTATTTCTACATGAAAGACTTGATAGCCAGTTTATCCCTCTTAGGGGAAGGTAGTCATTCCAAATTATTTAGGTTATTGTTCATAGAATGAGACATCTGGGTAAGAATCTCAATGAAATTTTGAAATCCACCTCCTAAGGAATTGGGGATATCATTCGACTAATCGATGAATTGTCCATCACACAGGTTGTTGGCCCGGTTTCTTCTAGATCCCACCATTTTCTAAAATAGAATATGTTTTAACAAAACATAATTCAAAAAGTTGTGAATAAATAATTTATTAAATTGTAAAATTAACTCTATAGGAATATATTGTGGGATACCTATGTTTATAATTTTTCTAAAAGAAATATTCTTGGGTGATTTCATATACTTATCCACATACCAAGGGTTTTAACTAATGTTCCATAATCCTAATTCCAAAATTAAATAAACCATGCTATGATTCAAACTATAGAGACCCTACTTTTCTTACATGATTATTACATCATTTTAATGGTAAAAAATATAAAATCATTACACAACCAAGATCCAAAGGTTTAGGGTATTGGGAGAATTAAGACCATACATAAATTTTAAATAATAAAACCTAAAAGTTAATTTAACTCCTTCCCTAACTTCTCAATGACCCTCATTTTCTTCTTAGTACAAGTAATCACCTAAGGATATACATCAAAAAATTGGGTGATCTAAAAGCCCCGTAAGAGGATAGATAAGAACATGAATCAATATAACATGGATGAGCCTATTCATTTTCACCATTACATAATCATGGTATCATTATCATAATCATGAGATGAAACATTAGATAAAGTCATGGAATGTGGAAACACAAAAAATGAATCATCATTTTTTAGTAGTCAAATACCACACATAGTTGTGAATAATGCTAGCATCATGTTCACACATAACATATGTTCATAACCATAAAATTATCATTGTGAAAAAATATAGCATCAATTTTGTAACACCTCGACCCCAATTACCTAGAATCAGTTCACTATTACATAACATTGGCATGATATAAGGAATCTAGTCCCGAAAGACCGATCATTTTAGTAGCCTTAGAAGTACTAGATACATACATAAGTTTTACATTACATCATGAAATAAAAAAACAACATTGTGTCCCCTTTGAACACTCTTATATCCCTTAGCCTATTCTTGTTTGTTAATAGTAATATACTTCTTTGCATCCTGGAAAAAATAAAACATAAGAAAGGGGTGAGCTCAAATGCTCAATAAGGATAACAATATAGAGGAAACTATCATAAATAATAACAAACATTTAAGGAAATGTATAAGACTAGAACATAAGCCTTTTAAACTTAAACTTAAGCATAATATGGCAAAGATAAATCAAATAATGTCATTTAGTTATTCACATGAACATTCTACTAGTCGAATAATCACATGTAATATCAATAGTCAATTTCATAATGATGGAATGCATAATTCCAAACTTCATAACCACATAGTCAAGGCCTTGTGCCAAGACTACAAATAAGATTTTTTCAAGGCCTTGTGCCAAGACACTAGTTTGTATCATGATACCTACCGATGCCTCAAGGAGATATAGAGGGATCCACCTGTTACTTACTAAGTCTAATTAATTTCTCATATGAAAAGGTTGAAACATAATCTAAACATTCATACTAAAACTAACATATGAAATGTCAATATTTTAACCACAAACCATGAATGGTATTGAAATAGCACATCTATAGTCAAACATAACTCATTCAATACAATATGGGAGATTGTATTATAATGAATTAACCTCAATCGAGAATAATGAAGGATATTGACATAGATGAAAATAATCCTCAAAACTATTTGGGATAAATATCCCCCTTTTTCTTGAAAACATTTAAAAGTCTCACTATTTATCAAGAATTTGTTTAAAATAGATCTTTAAATCAAAGTGTCCCATACCACTTTTAAAATTTTAAAAGGAATTTTAATTTTAAAACATTAATGACCATATAAATAAATCCTTAAAACTATTTTTAAAACATGGATATTAATGGGAAAGATTTAGAAGAATAAAATTTTAAAACATTTAAAATGATATTTTAGTTAGAGTTCCTAACCAAATGAGAGATGATTGAATATAAATAATTGAGGTAAGAAAAAAACTATAATATCATGAGAATAAATTGATTCATGATATACTATGTAAAAGTAAATTATATAAACCAAATAAAAGTGAATTGTCTCATAATAAAAAAGAAGTCTCAATGGAATGTAAGATGAGATAAATTCATTTATAAAGACCATATCCTTAGGTTAAGGATAAATCAATGAAATAATTATGTGTGACAAATATAAATACAATAAATATGATTTGATATTAAGTATAAATCAATCATAGGACATTCACACATGTTCTTGTAAAAATAACACCAATGACTTGGATGTTTAACTCAATGAATAGAAATTGAGTTAAAATTACTCTTATCAAGTTTATATCGATGACTTGAGAATTTATAAAGGTAGTGATTATATGTATCAAAAGTATATCCACATAAAGGGGAGTGGAAATTACTAAATATGTAAATAAATAGCGATTTAACCCATAATCTTGGAGTAAAGTAATCAATTAAGTTTGCGTAAAACCGAATGAGTGGAAATTGAAATTTGAAATCCCCTTACCGATTTGGTAACATAAGAAACATACACCCCATGAAAGAGGGATAATCAAATAATTATATAAATACCGATAAATTAAAGTATATTATGAAAACAATACAATCATGGGTAGTACATACACCACACAAAAGGTAATAGTGGAAAATTTAGCATGAATCTCACGAGAATAAAAGTGAGATGAAAACCCCTTACTACATTGTAGTCAATCGAGTCGTACGAACAAAATTTAATAACCACCAAATGAATCACATAATACCATGGATATAAATATAACCATGGTAATATATATCAAATAGAAGTACAGAATACACCTCATGCAATAAATAAGTGGAAAATAATGGAAATCTCACAGAATTAAAAGTGAGATAAGAAACCGCATACCACATTCTAATAAATCGAGTCGTATGAAAAACAGTTAATAAATAATAAATTATTCATATAATAACATTAATATAAATAGAATCATGATAATATATATCAAATGGAAGTACCCAATACAACACATGCAATAAATTAGTGGCAAACAATGGAAATCTTATGTAATTAAAAGTGAGATAAGAAACCCCTTACCTTGTACTTTTCCTTGGTATAGGGTAGGTTAAACTACTGTATAATTGTTAAATAATTGTTATTAAATTATACACGAACCAAATACATAAATATAATATCATATATGATCTTCTAATATTGTTTTCTTAATGATATTTTTGTAGTATCATTGTTTTGGTTCTTAACTGATTCGTTTTCCATTATATGTTTTGTTACGTAATTCATGTTTGTTATGTATAGGATCTATTTTATTCATAACCATAATGATATTAAGTTCTGAAACATTTTTTTAATCATAAAATGAAAATTATTCTTGAATGATTATGATGGGGAATGAATCTCATCGCGTTCGTGGAGACGGTAAGCCGTACCTATGGATGAGCGACAATATCATTATATTGATGGTTAAATCGTATGTAATTGGATGGTATATCATATATAATAAATCATTAATATGTTATATTTATTATTTATATCAGTTATAATCATTATTATACCCATCCAAATAATTAAGTGTTTGAATAACAAACTACACCACGATGTGGAGATGGTAAGCCGTACGTACGCACGTATGGTGACTGTCATTTATAGGATGGATAGAATAACGAATATGGTTGTAAAATATTTATAATAACATCACAGTATGTATAAGGTAATGGATTTATTATTTTGGTATGAAAAAAAAAAGAAAATGGAAGTGGAAGAAGAAAAGAATTTGAAAGAGGGTGGTAAAATTATTACCTCTTCTTCGGGTGTTTCCTTTTGAGTTGATCAAAATGGCTCATTAGGTTGGATTTATGATGAAAGTAATGAATCTAGGTTGAATTGATGGAATTTGGGAAGATATTTGGCAGGGTTTTGTCGAGACAAATGGATTTGGAGGTGTTAAATTAAGAGAAGGGGAAGTACCCTTTTACAAGAGAGGTGAGGGACACTTTAGGAAAAGCTTGAAATATTCTTTTATAATAAAATAATATTATGTTTCTAATGGATCCAAAATGATTTATTTCAAATATAATGTTGGTATGGGTCGAAATAATCTTAACAAATAGGTTTTATACAAGTTTATTCTACCATTTCAACCTTATCTTTTAGATTTAACTCTTAGTTTAATAGTTTAACTTTTACCATGTATTCTTGTATTATTATAATAATTGGTTAAAAAACTTACTATAAAATTACAAGAGAACCTAAAGTGGTTCATTAATGATATAAATATCATTATATAAGTTATTTGGAAGATCCTTATATTTTTAGGACTATTATATAATTTAATAATATAATATTTGTTTTAAAAACTCATTTATGTCAAATTTGACACTATTTAGTATTTGGTTTTTGTGAAAGTAATAACAACTTGATTACTTAAAATAAAATAAATTTAATAAACCCTAAAATGTCATATTAACCTATAAAATTCGTGTATTTCATAAAAACTTTGATATTATATTTATTTTAATATATATAATACCATTTATTTGATTCTTTCATTAAAAAGGTAATTACTACATCACCATTGTGTCATAAATAAATTTAATTATTTAATGTCTAAAAATTATAAATGAAATAAAATCATTTAGGAAATATTTTTAGATTTCTAATGAGTATTTATAGTCGAAAGTATAACTTATATTACCCAATTTAAAAATTGTTTTACAAAAAGATATATGTTTATATCATTTTTGTATTTACTTTAAATTAATTAATACAAAGTGTCATTATCACTCTGAAGTGGCTCCATGGGGTCCCAAAATTGACCCAAGAATGACCATGGTTGGACATCTATCCACTAATATCATAATGACATATTTTCAGGTAATTTAGTATTATTATAATATTATTTTGCACCCTTATTTACCGGATTAACCTTGTAACCATGGTAAATAAAATATTTATCGAAGTAATTATTCATAATGTATAAAAATAAAAGTTACCTATTTAAATAATTTGGAACTCTTTATTCCAAATATGGAATCTATTTTTCCAAATTTGATACACACAAGTGGCAGAAATTAATTTAAAATTAATTCCCGTTGTCAAAACAAAAGGTGTGTTTTTAAGAAATAATAAATGTCAAAAGATTAATAGTTGTTTATGTCCAGTTTAAATGTAAAATTACATAAAATTACCTAAATTGTATTAAGTGATAAAAATATAATCTAATTATACTTCCTAAACCACTGAAATTTATAATTTAACAATATAAATTATTTTGATTAAAAAAATTTGTTTTCAATTAAAATTTAGTATTTTTCAGTATTCATCAAAATATGATAGTTATCAGAAAAGTTCCAAAAATTTATCCAAAATAAAATTTTATGTCCTGATTATAAATAAGAATTTATTTTTATTAAATTTAATATATAAAAGTGTCAAATATTGGTTTTAAAAACTTTTTTCCATTAAAAGGTGGTAAAATTGCATTTTTTGAAAAATACTTCTTTTATCTGAAAAAATGAATTTGTTCTTATATTATATATAAGAAACCCATAATATGGATTCTAAAATTATATGGAGTATATAAAATTTAAAATTCAGTTAATACAATTTTTAACTGCTTTTTGAACAACTAGTTTTGTAAGTCGTGGTGCGCTTGAACTCAGTGTTGTGTGTAACACAAGCTATTGAATTTCTTTAAAGAAAATAATTTACTATGAAATATTGGGGTGTTAAATTATTCTACCATTTTGGAAATTTCATCCTTGTAATTTTAAAATTGGGCTGAGGAACTTCATTGAATGTGCCACATCGAAAGAAGAGTCAATAAAACTATCATTTTAAAAGAAAGAAAGATAAGTACAAAGGTCACCCCAGATAACCCATACCAGGATTCCTTGTTGAAAAAAATGGATATGGAAGATAAAATAAGTGTCATGTTATGATGGAGAGTGATAGAAAATATGATCAGGAAAAATTTTATAAAAAAACCACAAACTTGTGATGGGATAAATAATCATTAGTTTTCCATTATGAAAAGTAATCAGACAAAATTTTTTGTTTTAAGTTCCATTTTATAATGGTGAGGAATTTATTAATGATATTGACTAAGAACATAAAGAGATATAGTTAATTTTTAAGTAGAGTTTCATCCTTTAATAAATTTCTACCACTAAATCATCTTTTTTTTTCAAATGATGAGTATTCAAGATAACTTAGTCACATGTAAAGAGCTAGAATCAACTTCTAGAGAATCACATAATCCAAAAGGATAAAATATATATTTAATTTGTCTTTAGAGATTATCCAAAACCAAAATGGTTAGTACAAGATCAGATGATCCCCAAAAAGGATAATCCTTTAGAGAAAGAAATACTAATCTTAATTTCTAAAATTAAACCAACAATACCCAAAGTTCAATAAATACCATTTAGTAAACAATTTTCATTAAAATCCTTCAATAGAATCAAAACTAATTTTGAAACCCAAAACTTATAAGAATTTGATTACATAGTCTTCCATGTTAAATTGTATCTCCAAATAACATCGACTACTCTTAAAGTCACATACTTAAAAGTAATTAACCTAATCACATATTCTCTATGATAGGTTAATAATTTCCAAAAATAACCCAAAACACTATAAATCTACAATAAAAACATAGATAAAAATACACAATTACTCCTCAAATGAAATCCCATAGTATTTAATTTCCTTAGTAATATAGTGTTCCCAACAGAGCAAACATCTTCTAAAATAAAATTTGTCAGTTAATCACCAAATCATTTTCCTATACTAATGATATCCATTTGATACAACATAAGATCCCAAATCAACTTATTATTGATCAATACAATCATTTAACTAAAAAGAATTATTCACATTCACCAGGGACTTCACATAGTCCAGTGGTAGGTTGTGAATCCCAATCGCACTCTAGTTGTGGGTTTGATTCCTACAGCTTTGTCGGACATGATAGGTTGTCACATAGTTTGCGTGTTGTCCTTTTTCAAAAACTATATTTTATAACATTACAAAAATGATATAAATTCCTCAAAATAACCATAAAATAATTTCACCACAAATGTTATCTCATATCTCACATTTTCATCCCAAAATTTAATAACATGTAATTGCCTCAAATTCAAGGATAATATAAACCCAAATGGTTATTTATAACTATATCTACAACAGAAAAGATAATTCTTCTTAAAATTGAATTTTCATATAACAAACTACAAGGTTACACATACAAGAGAAAGGTCTTCCAAAGCGATCCCATAAAAAAAGAGCACTAATAATTTTAAACATTTTACCATCCATTTATTTCTATATAGGTTCTTCCTTGACCAAGAGGTTATCCTATAGAATAAGGAATTCACTCGTGTAATGCCCAGGTCCCCTACATTTATGGAAAATTACTATAAATGGATTCTTGGGTTAATTTTTATTTTCTTCCATAGTACTCTTCATTTTTCCTCGGAAATTCTTTACTTTATGTCCTTTCCCACATATAACACATTTCGTTATTCCATTGAGACACTTTCCTAGGTGTCTCCTTCCACATTTCCTACATGATGGAATTTGAGATTTCTTTTCTCCATGGTATCCACTACTGGAGCTCTTATCATTCACTACCTTTCTCTTCTTTGTTGGGTCTGGGAGTTGGTTAATATATATACTGTTGTTCATATTTTTAGATAACTGATTCAGAATGAACACAATATTTTTTACACCTATCAATATTCCATTTCATTTCTCATTCCCACCACCATGACCACCTTGTACATCATGTTCAATGTTACCATGACTTCCTTGGAATCCATCCATTGACTAACAAAAGACAGCATGGTGTGAGTCATAAAGTAATTTAGAGAATATCATAACACCTTATTTTCAATATAAAACACCTTAGGATTAACCAATGTTCTTTATTCTCATCTTATATTAAAATCCTTTATATCGGTTTTTAAAGAAAATGTGAACTATCCTAAGAATATCTCCCTGGATTGTCATAACCAAGTGTGCAGCAAGGCTCATTGTCATGTACCAGGATACCCCAAGTCAAGCCCAAAACTCTTTGTCTGAGTTTTCACACCTAGGTACATCTGTTCCAGAGCTATCTCTACCTACTTGTATCCATATAGGGATGTATTTCCTGGAAAACCCACATAATATTTACATTAAAAAAATTATTGGATGTTCTTCTATACTAATCCTAAATGTCTATCTTAGGGTAGTGTTTCCTAATCAGAGTTTTTTTCTAAATCTAGATTCCAAAGATTTTACTAAACTTCCTCTGATACCAACTATAACGCCCTGACCCTAGTTACCTAGAATCAGTTAATTATTAAATAACATTAGCATGATACCAGGAATCATGTCCTGAAATACCGATCAATTTAGTAACCTTGGAAGTACTAGATACATACATAAGTTTTACATTACATCACGGAATAAAAAAACATTGTGTCCCCTTTGAAAACACTTATATCCCTTAGCATATTCCTACAGGTTAATCATAATATACTTATTTTCATCCTGGAAAAAATAAAACATTAGAAAGGGGTGAGATCAAATGCTCAGTAAGGATAATAATATAGTGGAAACTATCAAAAATAAGAAAAAAATGTATAAGACTAGAACACAAGCCTTTTAAACTTAAACTTCAATATAATATGGAAAAGATAAATCAAATAATTCCATTTAATTTTTCACATGGATATTTTAATAGTCAAATAATCACATGTAATATTAATAGCCAATTTCATAATGATGGAATGAATAATTCCAGACTTCATAACCACATAGTCAAGGCCTTGTGCAAGGACTACAAATAATATTTTTTCAAGGCCTTATGCCAAGAGACTAGTTTGTCTCATTAGACCTACCGATGCATCGAGGAGCTATAGTAGGCTCCACCCGTCAGTTACTAAGTAAAATTCATTCCTCATATGAAAATATTGAAACATAATCTAAACTTTTGTATTATAACTAGCATACAAAATGTCAATATTTTAACCATAAACCATGAATGGTATAAAAATAAAACATCGATAGTCAAACATAACTCATTCAATACAATATGTGAGATTGTATTATAATAAATTAACCTCAATCAAGAATAATTAAGGATATTGACATAGATGTAAATAATCATCAAGACTATTTGAGAGAAATATCCCCTTTTTCTTGAAAACATTTAAAAGTCTCTCTATTTATCAAGAAGTTGTTTAAAATAGATTTTTGAATCAAAGTGTCCCATACCACTTTGAAACTTTTAAAATTAATTTTAATTTTAAATCATTAATTCCCATATAAATAAATCCTTAAAACCATTTTTAAAGCATGGACATTAATGTGAAAGATTTAGAATAGTAAATTTTTAAACCATTTAAAATGATATTTTAGTTAGAGTTCCTAACCAAATGAGAGAAACTTGAATACAAATAATTGAGGTAATAAAAACTTTATAATATCATCAGAATAAATGGATTCATGATATACTATGTCAAAGTACATTATATACACCAAATAAAAGTGAATTGGTGCATAACAACAAAGAAGTCTCAATGGAATGTAAGTTGGGATGAATTTCTTTATAAAGACCGTATCCTTAGGTTAAGGATAAATCAATGACATAATTATGTGTGAAAGATATTAATACACTCAATATGATTATATATTCAGTGTAAATAAATCAGAGGACATTCAGACATATTCTCGTAAAAACAACACCAATGACTTGGATGTTTAACTCAATGAATAGAAATTGAGTTAAAATTACTCTTATCAAGTTTATACCAATAACTTGAGAATTTATCAATCGAGTGATTATGTGTATCAAAAGTATATCCTCACAAAGGGGAGTGTAAATTACTACATAATTAAATAAATATAAATTTTATACATAATCTTGGAGTAAAGTAATCAATGAAGTTTGCGTAAAACCGAATGAGTGGAAATTAAAATTTGAAATTCCCTTGCCGATTTGGTAACTTACAGAACATACACCCCATGAAAGAAGGATAATCCAATGATTATGTAAATACCCATAAATTAAATTAAATTAATCAAATAATATAGTCATGTTCAGTACATACACCACACAAATGGTAATAGTGACAAATATAGCATGAATCTCATGAGAATAAAGTTAGATGAAAACTCCTTATCACGTTGTAACCAATCGAGTTGCAAGACAAAAATTTAATAAAAACTAATTGAATCATAGAATACCATGAATATAAATATAATTATGGTAATATATATAAAATTGTAGTACACAATACACCTCATGCAATAAATAAGTGGTGAACAATGGAAATCTCGTGGAATTAAAAGTGAGATAAAAACCCCTTACCACGTTGTGATCAGTCGAGTCGTATGAACAGAAGTTAATAAACACCAAATTATTCACAGAATAAAATAAATATAAATATAATCATGATAATATATATCAAATGGTAGTACACAATACACCACATGCAATAAATTAGTGGTGAACAATGAAAATATCACAGAATTAAAAGTGAGATAAGAAACCCATTACCTTATACTTTTCCTTGGAATAGGGTAGGTTAACCTCATGTATAATGGTGAAATCATTGTTTTTAAATTATAAAATAACCAAATACATAAATATTATATCATATATTATCTTCTTATATTGTTTTCTTAATGATATTTCAGTAGTATCATTGTTTTGGTTGTTAACTGATTCATTTTCTGTTATATGTTTTGTTATGTAAGTCATATTTGTTATGTATAGGATATATTTGATTCATATCCAGAATTATATTAAGTTCCTAAAAATTATTTGTAATCATAAAATGAAAATTATTCATGAATTATTATGATGGGGAATGAATCTCATCGTGTTCGTGGAGACGGTAATCCGTACATACGCATGAGTGAAAATATCATTATATTGATGGTGAAATCATATGTAATTGGATGGTATATCATATATAAAAAATAATTAATATGTTATATTTATTATTTAAATCATTTATAATCATTATTATACCCATCCAAATAATTAATTGTTTGAATAACCAACTACACCATGACGTGGAGACGGTAAGTTGTACGTACGCACGTATGGTGACTTTGTCATTTATAGGATGGATTTAATAAAAAATATGGTTATACAATATTTATAATAACATAAAGGTATATAGAAGTTACTGGATTTATTATTTTGGTATGGAAACAAAAAAAAAAGAAAGAGGAAGTGTAAGAAGAAATGAACTTGAAAGAGGGTGGTGAAATTATTATCTCTTCTTCAGGTGTTTCATTTTGAGTTGATCAAAAGGGATCCTTAGGTTGGATTTATGATCAAAGTAATGCCTCTAGGTTGAATTGATGGAAGATGGGAATATATTGGGGTAGGGGTTTTCCGAGCCAAATGTCTTTGGAGGTTTGAAATTAAGAGAAGGGGAAGTACCCTTTTATAAGAGAGGTGAGGGTCACTTTAGGAAAAGCTAGAAATATTATTTTATAATAAAATCATTTTTGATTTATAATGGATCCAAAATAATTTATTTCAAATATAAGGTGGGGATGGGTTGAAATACTCTAAAAAAATAGGTTTAGAAAAATTTAGGTTACCATTTTAACCTTATCTTTTATTTTTAACTCTTAGTTAAATAATTTAACTTTTACCATATATTTTTGTATTATTATAATAATTGGTTAATAAATTTACAATAAAATTCCAAGAGAACCAAAATTGGTTCATTAATGATATACCTATCATTATATAAGTTCTTTGCAAGATTCTTATATTTTTAGGACTATTATATAATTTAATAATATAATATTTTTTTTTAAAAACTCATTTATGTCAATTTTGACACAATTTAGTATTTGTTTTTTTGAAAGTCATCACAACTTTATTACTTTGAATAAAATACATTTAATCAAATCTAACAAGTCATATTCACCTATAAAATTCGTGTATGTCATAAAAACTTTAAAATTATATTTATTTTAATATTTATAATACCATTTATTTGATTCTTTCAATAATAAGGTAATTACTGCATCACCATTGTGTCATAAATAAATTTAATAATTTAATGTCTAAAAATTATAAAAAAATAAAATTATGTAGGAAATATTTTTATATTTATAATGAGTATTTATATTCTAAAAGATAACTTATATAACCCAATTTAATTTTTTTTACAAAAAGATATATGTTTATATCATTTTTGTCTTTACTTTAAATTAATTAATATAAAGTGTCATTATCATTCTCAAGTGGCTCCATGGGGTCCCCAAATAGAACCAAGGATGGACATGGTTGGAAATGTATCCACCAATAGGAATATAACAAATTTTAGGGTAATTTAATATTACTATAATATTATTTTTTACCCTTATTTACCAGATTTACATTTTAACCTTGGTAAATAAAATATTTACCGAAGTAATTATTCATAATGTATAAAAATACAATTTACCTATTTAAAAAATTTAGACCTCCTGATTCTAAATATGGAATAAATTTATCCAAATTCAAAACACATAAGTGGAAAAAATTAATTTAAAATTAATTCACACTGTCAAAACAAAAGGCGTGTTTTTAAGAAATAATAACTATCAAAAGATTAACACTTGTTTATGTCTAGTTTAAATGTGAAATTACATAAAATGACCTAAATTTTATTAAATGATAAAAATATAATCTGATTATACTTCAAAACCATTCAAATTAACAATTTAACACTATAAATTATTTTGATTTAAAAAAGTTGTTTTCAATTAAAATTTAGTATTTTTCAGTATTCATCAAAATATGATAGTTATCAGAAAAGTAAAAAATATTTATCCAAAATAAATTTTTATGTCGAGATTATAAAGAATAATTTAATTTAATTAAATTAAAGATATAAAAGTGTCAAATATTGGTTTTAAAAAAAGGTTTTCCATTAAAAGGGGGTAAAATTGCATTTAAAAAAAAATACTTCTTTTATCTAAAAAAATAAATTTGTTCTTATATTTTATCTAAAAAACACATAATATGGATTCTAAAATTATATGGAGTATATAAAATTCAAAATTCAGTTAATATTATTAATAACCACTTTTTGAACGGCTAGTTTGGTAAGTCATGGTGCACTCGAACTCAGTGTTGCGTGTAACGCAAGCTATTTAATTACATTAAAGAAAATAACTTACTATGAAATCTTGGAGTGTTACAAATTTCACTCATATTACACATTATCTTATGAGAAACATCACATTACCTAATGTGTTGGAGCGCTATAACATTTCGGGTGCACCCATCACATCATAACATTTACATTATCATGCATGCCACTTAGAGAATCTATCAATCTTGGACATAAAATAACCTGTGGAAAGAAATGGGTTTCATTTTATACAAAAAATAATAATTAATAAACATGGGGATTATGAAATGTGAAAGAAAAAACATATTTTTTACAATGTTCATTATTCTTGCACGATGAAGAAACAACTCAAGAGGAGTCAAAATGTGTTTGGGAATGAAGAGTTATTTTAGAAAATCTTTGAAATTGTAATACTACCAGATTAGAAACATTTATATCATAGAATAGAAAAGGTAAGAACAATGAAATTATATTTTAGGAATATTAAAAGATCATTCTCATTGAAATTTGGAATGAAAGAGGAATAACTCAAGGAAATGAAAGCAGGTTCGAGAATCCCCTTACCTTATGTATGAATTCTTTATTCACTTTAATATCATGGATAATAAAATTATATTAATTAATTAATAAATCCATAACCTCTTATAAATATATTTAATTCATTATAATTTTAATAATTTTATTTATGTCCATTTTGAAGAGTTATAGTGTTCAATTTCATCATTTGGGAGTGTTCATTTTCTTGATTTTCACGATTGGTTCACTTTTATATATGTATGGAAGATCATATAAAATGGGGGTAATTATCCAGAATTAAAATTATATGCTATTAATTAAATTAAATAATTTTAATTGTTCTTATATATTATTTTGTTTTTAGATATGAGGATTATTAATTATATAAAATGTTTAGGATAATCGTTTAGATTAATTTTGACCATTTTCGATCATAACTAACTCATTTTGTTTTATTATTTAATATTATGTAAATATGTTAGTTAAAGAACATAAAGAAGTTTATAAAATAAATTTTAAAATATGTTTCAACCATTATAATGGTTTTATGACTATCCTTAAATATGGTAAAGTAATATGAAAACTTGTTTTCTTTGAAGGTGATAACTCAAGACCTCATGGACGATGTTTTTATCCATCAATCCAATGGCCCGAAGGCCTTCATTTTTTTATTTAAAATAGAAACCCTCTTTTGAGTGAATAAGGGGGAACCCTATAGACATCATCAAATTAAGACAAAAATATGACATGAAGTTCCAGTGAGGCAAACCAAACTAATACATGGAGCTACCCCTCCCCGACATATGAACATGAAAACACACTCCATCATTGTAATCTTGAACAACAAGAAAGTTTCATGTGTCAAAGCACATGCCCGATCCGATGTCTAATTACATACCCTATCAAACATCCAAATATAAAAAGCACTGAAACGATGAAGGGAAACTCTAGTACCTCATCTGGGGCCAGATCCACGAGTCAAGTCCGAATACATCACCATACCAACATACATCACAAAATAAATCTTTCACCCTTTCAAAATCACCAATCCAAACACCTCCATCAATGATCATTCTGGACTAACTCCGCCATCCTATTCAAACACCCCTATCACTACAGTTACATAAGACCGGAAGACAAACCAAAGGGTGCAAGATCAGGTCATCATCACCTAAGACTGGGTGGCCCGACCACACACCAAGGGAGCGCCACCAATGAGGGGATCCAGGTTATCCTGAAATAGAGGTGCTGCTCTGGGCATGAGTCTAATATGATTAAAACCATGTATGAACCCTCATTAGGTTCTGAAACCTCATGAAAATGACTAGTAGGAAGGTCCGAAGAAGAACCAACCAAGTTGAACAAGAACACAAAAACTGAATCCAACTAGAAGAAACAAACCACAGAAAAACCAGAATCTAACCAAAATAAACAAACGAAAAAAAACTAGAATTAAACCCGTAATGCCCACAGAATCCACAACCCATACCTACCCCCTAAAAAAACCGCAGATCTGACCGAAAAGCACACCTGGTCGATCCGGACAAGCTGAGAAACCCAAAAATCTCCGATGACGCTGGAAGATTCGGTCTTCGGATCCACACCTAAAGCGCCAGATGAGTCCAAGAACACCACCGAACTTTAGAGCCACACCAAATTTCACTGGACGAGGTGAAGCACACCCACCCAACCTCAAACCAAGCCTCATCATTGATGGGATGGAGATCCACATTGGGTTGAGTATAGACATTCTGCCAAGAAGGATGCACTGACCCTGGCCTCTCCACCGATGTCGAAAGAAGATCCGCACTGAGATTCATCAAAGATGAGAGGAAGCGAACCACACCGAGCTGGCTCACAGAGACTCGATGACGCCAACCAGGACCAGGCGCAACATCCAAAAACAGAACCAGATTGGAGGGGGAAGGGGAGCCTGAAACCAGAAGAAACCCTAACTACCATGGATCGGGAGAAACACGCTGCTCAGAGGCATCTTTTTTTTTTTAAAACTGGTGCTCCCCTTATAAATTCATTACATCCCCTAGCGTTTTCATTTTTAGAATAAAGGAGAGAGGAGAAGAGGTTTGATGATGAATTATTACATTAAAATAATAAAATTATGGTATATATAATATAATATAGTAATAATTCCACTTGTATGAGTCGAGGGAAGTATACAATAAGAAAAGAAAAATAACTTGAAAAGAAATTAAAATAAAATGGAAGAGGATTTTCCCTCTTTAACTTCTTCTCTATGAGAACCTCCTTAGGGGATTTGGATTTGGTCATTTGTTGATAAAAAGGATCCTAAACATGGGGGAGGGAACTGGGAAGAATATTGGATAGAAATTTTACAATATTCATGGTTTGTAAGGTGTCATGAGAAGAGGTATAGAGGGGTGGTATTTTTAGGGAAGGAGAGGAGTGTTTTTTGATTATTTTATTCATTAGTTTATTATTTTGTCTCAAGACTATGCATATTTTTGATTCCAATGAATAAATAAAGTAGATGGATAATGAATTTTTGATATTATGGTTCTTACATAAACCATGCATCATATTTCACTAAAAAATTCATGTATTTGTTAAATACCATAAATTACTATATTTTACTATTCACCAAAATTCAAATATTTTAGAAATATCGCAAAAGTACACCGTAATTTTTTTAGACAAGTATAATTAAAAAACAAACTCAATTTTAGGAAAATAATTTTGTAAATATGAGAAATTTAATTTTTAATTAACATCATCATTTATTAAAAAAATAAGGATTTTAAAATTATAACCGATTTTATGACACTTTGAAAATTTAATTAAGGTATCATAAAATTATCTTAGAATAACATTAAAAAAATTAATTTATGAATATGTTTTTTGAAAATAATTTTTTAGATCATTATATTAATTTTTAATTTTTAAATAAATATTTATGTTTTACAAAAATACTAACAATTAATTTATCATTTTAAAACATTTATTTATTTGTACTATGATATAATTATATAATATTATCATTTATAAGATGCCTAAATTTTATTTATACTTTCATAGATGAGGTTACTATTCTATTGGATGAATTACTATTCCTAATGGCCATGTTATGTGTTTAATATTTTATAAAATAATTATAATAATGGAAACAATTCCATTAATAAAAGTTTAGGTTGTTACATATACCGTCCATGTGATGCGATAATAAAAAAATGAATCACATTACTTTGTGAGGTGGCAGTCTTCCGTACATAGAAATGATGTTATCATTTTTCAATAGATGGTAAGGTAATAAGGTATATGATTTGATACTATTATTGAATTATTAATATGTCTTAAATATTATATATAATCATTAAATCTATCATCATCAACAACCATGATAAGCGATGATGGAAAAAAATTAAATCAAATTGTGAGGCGGTAGTCTACAATAAACACAAACGATGGTTTTGTTTCCCATTATATGGAAGAGGAGATGGATAAATATTATTCCATAAATATAATAACATCTTAGTATATAGAATATAATTTTATTTTTATGTTGTAATTTTTAAGACATAATTGAAGGTGTAAAAAGAATAAGTAAAAATAAGGATCTCAGAGCAGACGATTACCTTCACTTAGAAGATCCTCCTTTGGATATCATATTAAGGACCCTATGGTTGGTTTTTTTGAAGATAAGAATTTATAGAATGTGGATAAATATATTGAGGATATATTTTTAGGGTTTTTTGAGCCAAATATCTTGATATGTGCGAAGAAGTAATGGGAGGGGGTGCAATTTTATAATTGATGAGGAGTGAAATTATTTAAAATACCCAAATCTATTCAATAATGGGATGTCACATTCAAGAAAAGTGCCTCAAAAATTGATAAATCATGAAGTTGAGGGGTGATATGGTCGATTAAAACCTAATAAAATAAAAAATAAATATTTTTTAAACATTTTATCCCCTTTATCTCTTTAATTTAATCCCATGGTAAACCCAATTTAATATTAACCATTATAACAAATTTTTACTATTTTTACTATTCATTATGATAAAAAATTAAGTTGAAATTTTTATAAAATATTAATTATTCCAATTAAAAATATTTAACACATTTTTTAACATTTGATTAAAATTAGTGAAAATTTTATTTTAAAATTAACCTCTTAGAAAGTTTAGAAAAAAGGTTTTTTCAAGAAATTATTTTTTTAAGGAAAAAATGATATTCTATTAACTATATGAATATAAATAATCATTATATGAATTTAAATTAACATAAAAAAATGTATAATATATTTTTTTCATTTAAATATTTCCTTACCAAGGGTTATTTTAATTAATTATAATGGATACACATTATGCCATAAAAACAGTTTGTAGAAAACAACGTTTTTAAGAATAAAAATAAAATTTTACCAAAATCATGAAATTGATGATTCAAAAGAAATTAATTAGATTATTTTAAATTAATTTTTTCATATGTAACTTTAATATCAAATCTAAAATATAATGTAACTTTTAAATTACATTATTTAATGAAAAGAAATGTCAGTATTTGAAAAATCTGCAATTTTCACTATTCACTGAAAAAATTAAACATTTCAGAAAAATCCCAAAATTTCCCACTAATTTAATTTTGATATTATGATTAATAAAATTATCTTTAATTATATAAAATTAAATTTCAAAAAGTTATATGAATTAATTATCATATTTTCTCATAAAAAAGTAATAAAATTTATTTTTGAAGGAAGCATATTTTTTTGTAGAATAAAATATCTTTATAAAATGTTTAGTGATTATTGATAAATAATTTATAAATAAATTTATATTGAGTAGGAAATTTATATATATGTCATAAAGTAGTTAATTTTATTCTTACATTCTAATTTAATGGCAAGGTTATAATAATAATATATTTTGGGGGTCATTTAAGCTTAGTGTTGCATGTTAAATACACTATTGAAAATTATGTTCTTATTTTAAAATATTAGCGTGTTATATTATTACAACCTTAAATAATTTTTTCCTCATAATTTTAATTTATGATCAGTAATCAAGGGTTTGAAATTTGAAAACTCTTTTATGGAAAACCCATATCGTAAAATGAATTAATAAAAAATCCTCTTTAAAGGAGGGAAAGAGAAATACAAAAGGTCATTTGAAATAACACAAAACTAGATTTACACATAAGTACACCATTTTTGGGAATTGAAAACATGGATTTGAAATTAATAGCTAACATTATACCCTTTTTTAGGAGAGAAGTGTCCATCGATTTATAAAAAATTAATAGTATATTTATTTCAAGAGAAATTTCCTAAAGTTGATGGATCGTTTTATCATCTAGATTAATATCATAAGGAAATATAATTACATTAAAAATTATAATTCCATCATTTATAATAAATTTTCACCAAAATATCATATATTTCACTAAACGATGAGTATTCAAGATGAATATTTTATGCCTGAATTACTAAAATTAAGTTCTAACAGATCACATAATTTTATAAAATGATATCAAGATATTCCACCTTATAATTAGACATTAAAAAAATAGAAATGGTTAACACAAGGTATGATAATTCATAAAATGAATAAAACTTCATATTAATATACAAATCCAAATTTCAATTTAAATCATTCCATAAATAAACAACCTTACATTTAAAATAACCTCAAAATTCATGGATTTAATTATGTTCTTCCCAAATTATCTTTCACGTTAAATAAAATTTAAGACCTAAGGGATACATGTATATTAATATGATGAACAATTTCCCAAAATATCATTAATTACCTCAAAATCCTAAAAATTCAAAAATATTTGACCCTAAAATTCGTTTCTCAAAATCAAATTAATATTTATCCCTAAAATAATTTAAGTAAAAACAATGTCATACCAACTAGTACAACACATAGGATAGTTGTATGCATTGCAACCTTTCCACCCTTTAGTTATGGGTTCAAGCCTTGTGACCTTATTAAATGCGAAGATTTATCTCCTGCCTTACGAGTTGTCTTTTTTATAAGATGAATTAAATTAATTATTATAAAATTACAAAAAATATAATGAATATCCTCAAAATAACATTAATCATCAAATCTGTTTTAAACCACTAACGTATTCTACACAAATTAATTTTTTCCAAAAAATCAAATAATATTAATTGACCATAATTACCTCAATAACAAGCACATATCAAAGATTATACTTTTCTCAATCATGTATTATTCTATAAATATCACCTTACCATTAAATGAAATTTCAATGTAATTTGTTCCATTCAACATATTCTATAAAATACTTAAATAAAAATTATTTTAGAACAGTCCTTAGATGTTTAATGATTATTTTTACTAGAATTTCATTGATAAAAAAGTACGTCAACAACATTATTATCGAGTTTGAAAAACTAAACACTTAAATCATTCCATTTCAATGATTTTCATAACATAGGACCATAGGATTTAATCCTCGGATTATATCACTGACTTAGATAATGACCATGTTCCACACATATAAGACATTGAACTATTAGTGGTGCCTTAGGTTAAACATTATTTCTAGGCCTCTTATTAACCAGACTCCTCAATTTTATTTGAAAATTAGCTACATTATGTCCTCCTTCTCCACACATAAATCATATTTGTATTCCTTTAAGATGTTTTCTATAGTTAAAATCTCAAAATTTTAACATGTATAAAATTGAATCTTATTTTCTTTATCATATTTAACACTTTAAATTCAACAAGACTCCATCCTTCTCTTCTTTGATGTGTTTGGAAATTCAAATATATTCCAGTTTTTAATTCGATATAGCTAATTTGGATTGATCACAAGATTTTTAACTACAATTAACATAATTTTATGAATCTCATTAAGGATACAATTATATTGGACATCATAGTTTTTTTTGGCATGATTTATCATATTTCTTACTATTAATTAAAAAGAATAAAATAAACAATATTTGAATGTATTAATATAAAGATGGTCAACTTACAAAACTAGAAGGAATAAATTCTAAATACTAAGTATATATATTTTATGAATCACTTGGTTTTAATATAGGTTATCTATGGTAATGTTTCCTATTAGTTTTTTAACCAAACAATTTGTTCAAGTACTATATTGGTTCATAAAAGGGTTTGTGAATTTCCTAAACATATCCCCCAATATTTTCAAACCAAGTGTGAAGAAAGGCCCATTGTCGTGAATCATGTGATGATAAATTAAAATACCAATGCACCATTTTCAGAGTTATCACCCCTAGAAACAACTTTTTTAGAGCTATATCCACTTGTAGTATCTATATAGAGATGTAATTGCTTAGAACCAAATCAATCTATACTGTACCAAAATTCCAGGATATATTTTGAACTTAGCCTTAGCCTAATACTTATCCTTAGGGTTCTCACAAAATTATTATATTCATAATACTCAAAAATAACTAAACCTTTATATAATACTAACTATAGAATCCAAATCCTTTTACACATATTATTACATGAATTTTAACTTAGACATCCATTAATTACAACCTAAAGATTGTGAGGCTTAGTATCTTTGGAAGACTAGGTTCATAATACATCAAAGTGAGACTAAAACAAAAATTATTTATTTTATTCTCCACAACAAGATCCTAAATATTTTTATCTCCTAAAACTACATAGGATAACCTGGGGAATACTTAAAATAAGGCGGTGATATAAAAATCCTAGAATGAGAATAAATATGATAATGAATTATAACTTGTGAGTCAAAGGTATAATAAGATGTCATAAAAGATAAGGATCATGAGTAATAATATGGAATAATAAAATAAATAACATGGTATTATAAGATCATGGTAACATATTAAATGTGGAATAAACATAAAAAATGACATAAAAATAAGCTAAGACTAACCATTGAGACAACATCACATGGTGGAAAAATTCCCATAAGGGATTAAGTTTACTTTCTAATCCCATACATGACGCCTTATAAGACTAAAGATTTACCCAATAAATTGGAGCACTATCTGGGAATACCCATTATAACATGTTCAGGATTATGTTTTCTGCAAAATAAAAATCAATCACAAGGTATAAACATAATAATTACCGCTAAAAAGGAAATGGGTTGCATAATCTTGTCTTATATCATAATTAGAAAAAATTTCTTAATGAATACACTTGAGAGATGAACATAAGGAATGTATTACCCCATAAAAGTAAGGTATAATAAGCTAGGTATATATTTCAGATAAATATAAAAATAACTTATAATAAATCCAGAACTTAAAAGGTTATTGTCATTGATGAACATGTCTTTAAAATATTACATTGAATACTTTTTGAGAAAAATACACTTTTCAATTTAAAATAACCTCTTTAAATCTAATGTTTTTTAAAATATTATACCAAATTGTTTATTTAAAAATAAACATGGGAAATTATAAAGTAATATTCAATTAAATTATTGGTATTTATGGTAGTTAATTCCATACATGCCGTATAGGTTAATAAAAACATTACTTTCACATTGTTGTAAAAAGGTAAAAAAGAACCTTGTTTGGAAAATGAAAAGAAGGTTCCTTTAAAAAAATTTGTGAAAATTCAAACATGGGTAAAAATGACTTAAATAAATTATTTCAATAATGTTAAAAATATTATTGAAAATATTTTTGGAAAACATGGATAAGAAAGAAAAATTATTTTCAACCCAGGATAGAATTGAAGTCAGCTTATCCAAAAAACATTTTATGAATCATTTTAAGTGAAAAAGAGTGGATAGTGGTATTATTACTTGAAAATTTAATTAATAAATATAGGATATTAAAAATAAATTGTTTTATTATACAATGATAAAATAATTTCCTTCAACAGAAAATCAAGAACAAACAATCCCAATTAAAATGAGATTGAAACATAAACCCTTACCACTTTTGTAACCTTTGAATCATAACTCCAACAAATGAAGTAAATTGATTTAAGCTAAAAATATAATGAAACAAGAAATATTCATGATAAAATATATAAATGTTAAGTATATACATCATTTAAAATAAATTAGGTGCATAAAAGAACACATGTCTCAAAAAAGGATGTTTTGAGATGAAACCCTTACCTTGAGTCCATGAATTGTATTTTCTATCTTTTTAAATCGAGTATAATATAACCATATCAAATATTTTTTTCCTAAGAAAAGTTTTCTTATTTAATCCCTTATAATTAATCCATTCACTTCATTCATCATAATTATGTATTTAATTACTTAATTAGTTATGTCTATGTCAGTTGTTTTTGAGGATGCTCAACTCATAATTTCAAAAACGGCATTGACATGTTTACTGTGGTCAAATGGATAATTATTCCATCATATATAGAATAATATTCATGAAATAATTATAATTTTTAAACATAAATTATAATTTTAAAACCAACCATGAAATATAGTTAGGAAAAATGAACTACATTACAATCATGAAGATGATAGGCTATAAGTATGCATGAGTAACGTTTCCATTTTTCAACAATCATGATGAAAAGAAGGTAAGTGTTATTTTTTCATTTAAGAATGATTATTATATAATATAAAACATATTATTTCTTAAATACACTTACTTATACCATTCATGTGATGTGATAATAAAAAAATGAATCACATTACTTCGCGAGGCGATAGTCCACCGTACCCATGAATAATGTTATCATTTTCAATGGATAGTAAGGTAAACTAGTATTTGATATATTAATTTTTCATAATTATTAATATTTCATGAATATAATATATAAAAATTAAATCCATCATCATGAAAAACCATTATAGGGGATGATAAAAAAATTACATAGGTTTTCTAGGTGGTAGTATGCCATACACACGAATGATAGTTTTATATCCCATTTGATGGAAGAAGAGATCGATAAATATTATTCCATAAACATAATGATATCTAAGTATATAAGAGATACTAGTGTTATTATATTGTAATTTTTAATAGATAATTTAACATGTAAAAATATTAAGTAAAAAGGATCTCGATGAACATGATTACATTCATTTAGAAGAACCTCCTTTAGATCTCTTTTTAAAGACCCTAATATTGGTTTTTTAGAAGACAAGAAGCTGTTTAATGCGGGATAAAGAATTTAGGGATAGATTTTGGTAGGGTTTTATTGACCCAAATTTCTTGAGTGTTTTTAAGAAATGATGGTATGGGGTTCTCTTTTATAATTAAGGATTGTATTTTTTTAAAATCTCAAAAACTATTAAACAATGGGAAGGCACGCTCAAGCCAAGTGCCTCAAAAATTGAAAAATAATAGATTATAGAGGTGATATTACTGATAAAAACCTCATAAATTTAAAAATAAACATTCTTTCAACATGTTACTCCCTTTACCTCTTTAGTTTAACCCTCTAGTAAACTAGTTTTAAAATTAACCATGGTAATGGTTTTTTACTATTTTTACTATTCAATATGATAAAAAATTAAGTTGAAATTATTATATAATGTTAATTATTTTGATCCCAAATGTGGAATCCATTTTATCAAATTAAATTCATATAATTTTCATAGTTTAATTTAAAATTAAACCCGTAAAACATGTCAAAAAATGGTTTTTTAAGAAATGCATTTTTCAAGTAATGGATGATATTATATTTACTTTATGACTAGAAATAATCATTATATTAATTTAAATTATTATAAATATATGTGTGATATATGAATTTAATTGAAATATTTATTTACTATGGGTTATTTTAATTTACTAAAATGGATTATCTTTATACATTTAAAAATAGTTTGTAGAAAACTGCGTTTTTAAGCATAAAAACAAACTTATACCAAAATCATTAAAATTAATGATTCAAATGAAATTAATTAAATTATTATATTAAAAACAATTAATATTTTACTTTAATATTACATAAAAAATATAATTTAACTTATAAATTACTTGATTTAATGAAAAAAATGTCAATATTTGAAAAATTAGCATTTTAACTATTCATTGAAATGTTAAATTTTTTAGAAAAATCCCAAAATTTTAGAAAAAGTTAATTTTTAAATAATGATTTTAAAAAAATCATTTTATAAAATAAATTTTATAAAAATTACATAAATTATTTATATTATTTTCTCTCAGAAAAGCAATAAATGTTTTTTGTAAGAAGAATATTTTTTTGTAGAATAAAATGTCTTTATTAAAAGTTTAGTGATTATTTATTAATAATTTTTCCAAAAATTTAGATTTAGAAGTAAATTTATATATATTTAATAATTTAGTTAATACTATTCATACTCAAAAATTCAACAACTCGGTTATAATGTTAACAAATTTTAAGGGTTGTTTAAGCTTGGAGTTGCATGTTGTATACACTATTGAACATTATATTCTTTTTTTAAAATCATGAGGTGTTAATTGGGTTTTGGAAATTTTTACACACCAATATGGTTTGATCATATTTGTTTGTGGGATGGAATAAGATTCAAAACTAAATTACTATAATCATTCATAAATAAAAGGTATGAGAAACGATGGTGAGATTAAAATCCCCTTCAAATAATAGGTGTGATATTCTTTCCAAAGAGAAACATGCTAAGGAGTAGATCATCTAAATGGGTAGTTTTGTTCCAAATATATGTTCCCTTAGATTATAATGTTTAAGTAAAGAAATTAATAAGTGGCTCTGAATTATCTTATCAGGTAGTTTCTATCGAGTCAATAAGTTCCCTTATGAATTTTCTATTCCTTTATGTTTTGAAAATTAAAAAACACATTTTCTTAAAGAAAATTGTCATTCTCTATGAAATATTTTCTTAAGTAATCTTTACTTTCTCTAAAAATGGTTTTGAATTTACCTATGGTTTTCAAAACCATATCTAATGTTTTCCTAAACCAAATTTAACCATCTTTTTATTAAGGAAAAAAATTAGATCCCTATCTAACTCAGAACCTTACAGTTCTTTTGAATTTGATTTATCTAGAAATCAGAATCCTATTTCTCTAGAAATAAAACTATGATTTCTTCTAAAATTAAACTCTGATTTCTTCTGAAATTAGACTCTAATGTCTTCTGAATTTATACACCTCTTTCTCTGGAAATCAAACTCGATTTCTATAGAAATCAGACTCTGATTTCTCTAGAAATCAGACTCTAATTTCTTTGGAAATCAAAATTTAACTTCTTCTAAAATTAGACTCCAATTTATTTTGAAATCAGACTCCGATTTCTTCTAAAATCAGAATTTGATTTATTTTGAAATCAGAATATAATTCTCTACTATTTTAGAATCTAATTATGAATATTTCTAGACTTCTATTTTCAATATTTTAAAAATCTGATTAAATGAGTTTCCTACAATTACCTAATTTCCTTAAAGTAATGTTTTATTTTATCAGATCCTAAAATGTGATAATGTTTCTTAAGCTTGTTAATGTTTCTCATAGTTAGTTACATAAAATGATGTTGTCTAATCTGTTTTAAGTTAACAATTTCCTAAGTGCCACACATATAATTCCGTCTGAAATTTAAAGAAAAATATGACCATTGGATAAGGAATTAAACTATTGGGATCCATTAATATAAATTACCAGCCATTTCAATGTTCGTATAACAAATCTCGAGATATTGATCTCTACAATGAACTGATACCCTGTGAGAGATATGTTCAATAATACTTTGTGTGAATACTGTGAGAAACTTGTTTAAGCTGAGAACATCTTATTCAACCTGCCTAGTGTGGATCCAACTATTGCTATTATCAATCAAGGGATTTTGGGTATAAGAATACAGATGTACCAGTCACCATATAGATTGAGGTATTGTAGGGATATCAAGACAAATTGTGATCTTTGTATCGAGGGCTTACCCTAGTGTGGGTAAGATAGACGTTCTTGAAAGTATAAATCAAGTGAACTTTAAAAAAGAATATCTATAGCCAAATTTCATATTGTGAAGCTACTAATATCATCTGGAAGAAATTAGAAGTTACAAATTTTTTCACATCTAACATTATTGAAACAAGAATAACTATGATTTGAGTGGAATATCATGGTTTTATGTTTCCTTATGGAGAACCTGTATAAAAAATTCAACAATGTTTTATGATTATTATCAACAATATTTAGTTTATGGGTGGGAAATGAATTGATGATGAGATTATTGTGGATAAGATAATATTTATTATTCCCAATTAATGGGAATCTAAATGTACATCAATTTATGAGAATAGGAAAGTTTCAAATATCACTTTTGATGAGTTATTTGGGACTCTTCTACAACATGAAACTAGAATAAAGAGAGATGTAGAGATCAATAAGAAAAATAAAGGTAATGGTAGGGTTTCTTTCACCACTACATCAAATCAAATGAAATCCAAGACTCTTAAAATATTTACAAGATCAAAATCCAAGAACGATACTGTTATATCTGAATCAAGTGATAATGATTATTCTGAGAATGAACTTGCAAATATTGCTTGAATAATGAAGAAGATTGTGGTAAATAAAGATTTTCAATATAGATACAAGAAGAAATATATAAAGAAAAATAAATATTCAGAAGTGACTTGTTATAAATGCAAGAGGGCAGGTTATATCAGACCAGACTGTCCTATGCTCAAAAGGAAAGAAATAAAGGATAGGAATTAATAATGAAATAATAAGTAATAAAATTCTAAGTATAAGAAAGTAATAAAATCAAATGACACCTGAATTGATAGTGGTGGTGATCTTTCAGATGAGTCGTTGGATATTAAATCTTTTGGATAAAAGAATATTGGTCTTATAGCCAGAATTCCTATGGAAAATCAATATCTCATGGCTAAGGTAAATACTACTGAATCTTTAATTAATATTTATTTAATTAAAAAAGTTACTAATAAAGAATATTATGATTATTTATATGAAGAATCATCCTTATCAGAAGATAATACTTTACCTTATTTTGAAGAAGTATCTAGGATTTCCAAGTCACATTCAAATTAAAATCATAAAATCAATAAGAAACTTGTTAAGGAAAATTGTAGAATTTCTATTTTACAAAATAAGTATCAGACCTATCAAAATATATTGATCAGAAAATCCTTGATTTTGAAGATATTTCAAAAAATCATAAGGAAGTTAATTATGAGAATGATAAAATTTCTAAGGATTTTGAAAATTTTATTTCCAAGAAAACTGTTTTAGAGACTAACTAAAATTATAATACTAATGACTACGAGGATAAGAATTTATCCCTCAGACTAAAATATGAAATATTTTCCTTAAGTAAAATCTTGTAAAGCATTACCTATAGAAAGGAAGGATTTGATAAAATGTATTCAAAACATCATCCTCTTAGGAATAGTTCTGTATTTGGTTATTCTCACTCAAAACCAGTTTTTAGTCGTAACTATTTTTTTCCTCAAAGTGATCCTTTTTTCACTAAGTTTCATTGTGGTGGACATTGTGAGCAAATTTTTTCTTTGAATAAAATACAATCCTTATGTTTTTATAAAGCTTATTTTTCTAAGAAAATGTAGATACCTAAGATTTTACTTTCTAACATTACTAGATCCAATAAAGTTTTCATTTCAAAAGTCTAATTGTTTTATTTTTATGAAAATAAAGGAAGTGCCAACAATAATTAATGGTACATGGATAGTGGATGTTCCAAGTACATGACTGGTAACAAAAAATTACTTGAATAGAATATTAAAATGAAAGGTGGAAAAGTAACTTTTAGATACAATGATCAAGGAGAAATTATTGGTATATGTAATATTGTTATTCTTGGAAAAACTTTAATTTAAAATGTTTTATTTACTAACAGTCTTAAGAACAACCTTATAATCATAATTCAATAATGTGATGAAGGTTACCTTGTAAATTTTAGGATTGATAAATTCCTAGTACACAATTTAAAGGAAGAGTTTATTCTCTCTACCCATATGCATGAGAATGTTTGTAAACTTAACTTCGAAGACCTTAGTAGCCAAGACATACCTTGCCGTAGTGAAATAGAAGATCGATATAGGTTATGGAATAGAAGACTAGAAAATAGTAAATTTTGGAACTTATGAAAACTCTTAAATAAAATACTTGTTAAGGATCTACCAGATCTTAGATTTGATTCTTCAAAAGTCTGTGATCCTTATCAATATAGAAAACAACATAAGTCAATCATTAAATCAATCAGTGAAGTCTCAAATTCTAATGCATTATATCTAGTGCATATGGATCTTTTCAGTCCAACACAAACCAGAAGTATTGGAGGCTAATACTATGTATTTATTTTAGTTGATGATTACATATGATTTGTATGGGTCTATTTTCTATCAAAGAAATCCTAATCTTTTTCTTATTTTAAATATATTTCATCCAAATTTAAAAATTAGAAAGGCCTTACATTTATAACTATTCATAGTGATCATGGAAAAGAATTTTTTAATTTATATTTTGAAACTTTATGTAGTAATAAAGAATTACTTATAACATCTCAGATCCAAGAACTCCTCAACAAAATGGTGTTGTTGAAAGAAGAAATTGAATTCATTAAGAGATAACTAGAACCATGTTGAGTGAATACTCTATTATTAGACACTTTTGGGATGAACTTGTAAGAATTAATTTTATACTATAAATTGTGTTTTAATCAGACATTTTCTTAATAAAACACTTTATGAGTTATGGACTTGTCAAAAACCTAAAGTTTCTTACTTCAAAGTATTTGGATGCAAAGTATTCATCTTGAATACTAAAGACAACTTATAAAAATTTTCACCCAAATACAATGAAGGAATTTTATTAGGAAACTCCACTACTTCTAAGGCTTACAGAGTTTAAAAAAAAATTCTTGTACTATTGAAGAAGTAATACATGTTAAATTTGATGAAACTAATCCTTTTATTTTTAAACAACCCTGACATACATTTTCAGACATGTTTTCAAAAACTTATTATCATCCTTTTATGAAACATTCTTATAATAAGAAATATACTCAAGAAAATGTAATTGAAGTATTTACCCCTGAATATTTTTTACCATATGTTGATGAATAGGTTTTCCAAAACCCAAATAAGTTGTTTCTTAAGAATCATCCTAGTGATAGTATCCTTGGTGATGTAAATAAACCAGTAAGGACTAGAATTTCTCTATGACATAAAGTATAGAATCTATCATTTCTTTCCCAATTATAACCTAAAATGACAAATTAAGCTTTAGGTGATGATGATTAGATTAAATCTATACATGATGGACTAAATTAATTCGAAAGGAACAAAGTCTGGACCTTGGTTGAAAAACCTAAAAAAACTTCTGTAATTGGTGTAAAATGGGTCTTCATAAATAAATGTGATGAAAATGAAATCACTATAATAAATAAAGAAATATTAGTTACTAAAGGATATAATCAAGAAGAAGGAATAGATTATGAATAAACCTATTCTCTAGTAGATAGACTTAAATATACTTGTATTCTACTAGACTTTGTAGAATTTTTCAATTTCAAAATTTTTCAAATGGATGTTAAGTGTTCTATCCATAAAAGATATGTTCAAGAGAAAGTTTATGTTGAATAATATCCTCGTTTTAGAGACACAAAACATCATGAACATGTTTACAAACTTACCAAAGCTTTATTTGAACTTAAATAATCCCCTAGATCTTGTTATGATAGACATACATGTTTTTTGTTACAAAACAATTATGTTAAGGGAACTAATGATCCAAATTTTTTTATAAATAAAGATAAGAAAGTTGTTTTTATTATTAAAATTTATGTGGATGAAAATATATTTGGATCAACTCAGTAATATTTAACTGATTAATTTGAGAAACTCATGAAATATGAGTTTGAAGTGAGTATGGCGGGTGAGTTAACATTTTTTCTTGGTTTTAAAATTTCTCAAAAACCAGAAGGAACATATATATCTCAATATAAGTATATTAAAGATATTCTTAATAATTATGGATATGATAATAGTAAAAGTATAAGTACTCCAATCGGTACCTCAAACACTCTTGATCTGGATAAAGCTGGGAAACTAGTTGATCAAACGTATTTTAGAGGTATGATATGAAGTTTATTATACTTAATAGATAGTCATCCAGAATTAATGTTTTCAATATTCTTGTGTGCAATATATCAATCTAATGAAAAATAACCCCATTTAAAAGTAGTGAAATGTTTTTTTGATATTTAAAGGGAACCATGGATTTAAGAGTTTTCTATTCTTCTTGAAATGATTTTGTTTTAAAACAATTTTCAAATGCTGAATTTTGTGGTTATAGAATGGATAGAAAAAGTACATCCAAATATTTTCATTTATTAAAAGATTCATTAGTTTCATTTTTATGAAAGAAACAACACTTAGTAGTACTTTCCACTACTGAAGTTGAATTTGTAGTATCTGGAATTTATTGTGCTAAAGTTGTATGGATTTAACACACACTCACAAACTATGACATAAGTTTTACCAAAACATGGATAATGTGTGATAATACTAGTTCCATTTACCTAATAAAAAACCCATCACATCACTCTTGTGAAGAACACATAGACATAAGGCATCACTTTCTTCGGGATCACACATTTAAAGGAGATATCATTCTTCAATTTATCGGAACACAAGATCAACTTTCAGACATATTTACAAAACCTTTATCATATTATAGATTTGAATACATTAAAAAAAGTTAGGAATGATAACTATAATATAATAATCCATATTAACCTTTTATTAAAACCTATATCCTTATATTAAGATACTCTTTTTCATAGGGGTAGTATATATGTTTATCCTTTTATATTTATTTTTCAAATTTTTTTTGGAACCTAATATTTTTTATTTCCCTAATAAAAATTTTCAGAACCTAAGTTCTATAAGAAGAAACTTATAAATACTAAAAAATATTTCTAAGCAATCCAGAAGGAATGTTTACTTACTTATATCATCTTAATTTCAATTTTTTTTTTGGTATTTTCAATCTTGTTTTAAGAAAATCATATCAGATTCACTTTCCTTAAATCTGATTTTTTTTCTTAAAACCTCAAAAGATCAGAGCCTATAAATTCTTCTTTAGCAATGATATCAACCATTATATTAGATTAATTAAATCTAAACCATTTTGATGGATTCAAGAATATGATCTATCACCATGAATACTATATAAAGGATCCTCTATTCGCATACCAGAGAAATTTTCTCAAAGTTTTTGTACTAAAGCTCTACCAATATTCACATTTTTTGTTCATTTTTACCCTTTTCTTCAACTCTGAGCGTCTCTTGAACTTTTCTCATAGACTCTAATGGTTTCAAACAAATAACTCAAGGATTTTCTAATTTATAGGGATAGTTTGGTGGACCCAAATTTCATTTTCATGTTAGACTCCTTGATTTAAAAATTCATGAAGAAAAATTTGATGGGAAAGTCTCTGTATAGATAAATAAAAAAGTTAGGATCTAGTGTATGTGGATTGGTTATATAATTTTATGATACAGTTCATTTTTATGAACAAGGAGGAAGATATATTTTTTCATTCAAGAGTTATGGAAATACTTATTCTTTGTATTTCAACAAGGATTCAAGTATCTTGGATATACCTTATGATAGTGAAGAAATATTTTTCACACATAGATTGCTTGATAAAGAAGGTTGGTTTGAGAAAGATAAGGATATTTAGTGACTTGGACTTAAAAGAGTATATACATTGAAGATCTCTCATCTCTCATTAAACCACATATTGGTTTCCCTTTGGATGCAAAAATTTTTGATTCAGAGAAAGGTAGACAAGGATACTCTGAAGATATGTGATATATTGATGATGGAAATTTTAGTGAATAAGAGGAAGTTGAATATCATTATATAAATTCTATTAACCATTATTAATATTAAGAATGGCACTATCCAGTCTGAAAAAATTATGTACCCTATGATATTTTCCAAGATCATTGTATTGTGATTAGAATCCTTCAAAATTTCGTGAAAATATAAGGCCAAAAACTTTAATATAATGTTGTTAAGTGACGATACCATGAGGAGAATGGAGATTGGTTTTAATGTTAAGACAAAATATTTATTTAAAATTCCTAAAAATGATGATTAATATTTCATCAAGAAAGGTAAATTTAGAGAAAGCTCCAAACCAACCCCTATGAAAAGAAAAGGTAAAGAGACGAAAACAAAGGAACAAGAACCAACACTTGAGTTAGTATATACTTCACTCAAGAAGAAGAAACAAAATATTTTTTCTGATGAATTTGTTGATAAATAGAGAGATATCAAGAAGAAGAATAAGGAATGAGATTAAATTTTTGGGTTAGATACTACTAAGGATAAGGCCATAAAAATAAAAGGAGATGAAGATCTTGAGAGGAAATCCAAAGAGCAGAAGTTGAAGAAGAAAATTTATGAGGATGAAATTATCCAATCTTTTCTTAGAGATACTGAGAAGGAATATGAACAAGTTCATGTACCAGAATCTTTCTTTCAAGAACCAGTGCCAAATGAGACTTTGGTAGATAAGAGAAAGAAAGATTTTTCAATTAAAAAACCCATACTTGAAGAATAAGAAATAATGAAAGAAGAAGAATAATAAAAATAAGAGGAAGAGGAAAGTGATGATGATATAATAATGGCAGACAAATATAACGAGAAGGAGAGCCTTTCTGACAAGTTATCAATCAGAACTTCCCAAGATGAATACACCATGATAATTTTATAAGGACAATATCTTCATAAGGATGATGTTTACCAAGATAATGAAAGAAGTAATGATGATATTGTTCAAGAAGTTGATGAAAACCAGAATGGTAAATAAATTGATGATAAAGGTGATGATAAATAATTTGATGTTGATGAGGATAAAATAGTTCATGTTTTTGATAGTGAGTATGAGGCTCAGAATGTTGAAAAGGAAATTTATAAGGCTGAGAAAGGTATGAAATTTGTTTTTTATTATCCAAATAAATATATATTTGAAAAATCAAATAAGGATGTTATTGGAAATTCTAATAGGAAAGAAGATGAGCAAGATTAAGTTACCTCTCCAACAAAATAATCTATCTCAAAGTCTTCATCTTCTCTAGGACATGATTTTGTAGTTCAGTCCTTGAAGAATCTTTTGAATTCAATCCCTTTATTTTCTTCTATTGATTTAAGATATCAACTGCTTCAAGAAACAATGAATCCAAAATTATATTCAACAATTCATATTATAGAAAAGATAACCAAACTTGAAGTGGATTTTAATAATTTTTAAATCAGTTATGATGCCCATAGAATATCTTGAAAAGAAATCACAAAGTGGTCCAAGTCATTCATTAATGATCTTAATTTTTTTTAAGATTCACTGATTTAGTCCAAGATGCCTTTGATAAGTACGATGATAGAATAAAGAATATTTCAACAAGTATTTCATAGAAAATCATGGAAGAGAAAGTTTTCCATCAATAGGAAGATAAATATCTCAATGAAAAAATGAATTCAGTTGATCTCAATATGAAAAGTGAAAGGGAACTAAAGGAAGAGATGGCTGAAAAAAATAAAGATCCTGAAGAGATGATAAAGTATCAAGGAGAAATTCTTAAGTCTAAAGAAGACATAATCAAATATCTTGAAAGGAAAAATCAGGATCAGGAACAGTTGATCAAGAAGTTTGAAGATGATCATAAAGAATTGAAGAAGTTGAAATCTACCTTGAAAAATATGATGACAAAGGATAAAAAGAAGGATGAATAATATTTTAAAAACTGATATTTTGTTGTAAAACAATTTGTTATATTAATGAATTTTTTTATATTTCCATTTTTTTGTTTTTTATGTTTCCTAATTTTTAAGGATTTTTTTATTTCCCTCCATTCCTTTTTTTAAATCACAAAGGGGGAGAAAGGAGTGATAAAAAATAATATTAAGTTAATGTAAGTGAATTTCTATAGAAGGGGGAGATTACTTAAAGAATTAATTATTAAGTAAGGAAGAGTTTTTTCTCTAATATTTACAAGAATATGATCCTTAGGGATTTCATAACGTAAGAGGGAGTTATTAATATTCACCATGAGCCTTAAACAAAAAAGGGAGATAAGTATTTCTTTTAAGTTCAAAAATAAAAATCTTAGTCCTTTATATTATTTTATGAAAATTTGTTTGTTCTTTCCAAAAAGGGAGAGATTATTGATTCAATAAGATGCCTTATGAATTTTCCATTCCATTATGTTTTGAAAATCAAAAACACATTTTCTTAAGGAAAATTATCTTTCTCTAAGAAATATTTTTAAGGAAAATTTACTTTCTCTAAAAATATTTTTGACCTTACTTATGGTTTTTAATTCCTTATATAATGTTTTCAAAAACCAAATATAACAGTATTTGTTTAAGACAAAAAATCAGATCCTTATCTAACTCAGAACCTTATTGTTCCTATGAATCCAATTACTCTAGAAATAGGACTTTGATTTCTCTATAAATCAGACTCTGATTTCTTCTAAAATCAGACTCTGATTTATTATAAAATAAGACTCTGATTTCTTCTCAAATATAACTCTGATTTAATCTGAAATTAGAATCTAATTTCTTTTGAAATAAGACACTAATTTCTTTGGAAATCAGACTCTGATTTATCTAGAAATTATACCATGATTTCTTCTAAAACCAGACTCTGATTTCTTATGAAATAAAAATATGATTTCTTCTAAAATCATAATATTTTTTCTTTGAAATGATACCCTTATTTATTCTGAAATCAGACTCCAATTTCATTAGAAACCAGAATCCGAATCTCTACTATTTTAGAATATGATTGTTAATATTTCAAGACTCTGATTTTCAATATCTTAAGAATCATATTAATTTATTTTATTATAGTTAAATCATTTTATTAAAGTAATGTTTCATTTTATTAGATCCTAAAATATGATAACGTTTCTTAAGATTGTTAATGTTTCTCATAGTTAGTTATATAAAATGATGTCATCCAATATGATTTAACTTAACCGTTGCCTAAGTTACATGTGTATAGTTCCCTATAAAATTTAAGTAAAAATATAACCGTTGGAGGAGGAAGTAGACCATTGGAATC
Source organism: Viscum album (assembly GCA_963277665.1). NCBI lineage: Eukaryota > Viridiplantae > Streptophyta > Magnoliopsida > Santalales > Viscaceae > Viscum > Viscum album. The sequence goes on from OY728131.1 coordinate 141,375,308, forward strand.
CATGCCTATAAATACCCATCCATTTCAACATTCACATAACAACTCTCAAGCTTTTGATCCTTGTAATGAAGTGATACCCTATGATAGATTTGCTCAAACCTTCTTTGTGCGAATGTTCTGAAAAACTTGTTCAAGCTAAGAACAAACTTTTAAACCTACCTAGTGAAAATCTTATTGTTACTATTATCAATCAAGGGATTCTAGGGATAAGAAGATAGAGGTACTGATCACCTTAGAGATCGAGGGCATGTGGGGATAGAGAGACAGATTTTTATCTTTGTATGGAGGGTTTATCCTGGTGTGGGTAAAACATCCTTTCTTGAAAGTATAAACCAAGGACCTTTATCCAATGTTTTTGGATACCCTTCTCTTTGGGTCAAAATATTTCTTATACTTTTCCTATTTTGTTATAAGTTTTATTTCTACTACATTTTGTTTAAGATAGGAATTGTATTTTTCTTACACTTTATTATACTTTTATACTCTGATATAAATAAGATTCTATATGATTTAAGGTAGAATCTTTCCCTAATAAAACTTTTCTTAAGTTTCTTTATCGGATCCATCTTATCATATCCTATGAAAATTAGTTTCATTATTAAGAAATAAAGTGGGTTTGTGAATCCATCTTGTTTAACTTTGTTAAACATAGATTTTATTAAGGTAAAAATTATTTTTTTTAAACATAAAATTCACCCCATATTTTAATTGAGAAATCTACATCTATATTTGGATCCAACAGTTTCACGCTAAAGCTGGGTTCCCTTAAGTTTCCCTTGAATAATTTATTTTTGTCATTTGATTTGGGTAAAACATATTTGGGAAGCCCAAAGAGCTAGGATTATAGAGGAATAGAGTTGAGTTTATCTATATGAAGGATTGAACAAAGGGTTTCCTGCTCATCTATCAAAGAATCATATACGACATGACTAGGGTGATGCCCTAACAAAATAATAAAGTGATCAGATTAATTCCTAAGAGGAATCATTTCTTAGTCAAATATGGATATTGTTATACTAATAGATATGATGCACAAAAGGGGTCATCATTTTAGTGGGATCCCATTTAATAAAATTCCTTATTTAAATGGAAAATAATACATTATACTCATCTGATAAAATATTTTGTTATAGATATTTTCATAATCATCAACAACTAGTTAAAAATTTAATTAATTGTTGAAAATAAGAAACTTAATGTATATGCCAACGAGCCCATACCCAAGTGGTAAGGGCTCCTGCTTGGCATCCAAGAGACCGAGGTTCAAAACCGGGTGGAGGCGGATTTATGGGTACTGTAGTAGGCACTGTTCGGTACTATAGCAACCGGACTATTCACCTGATTTGGGCTTTTGGGCCACCGGTTTGGGCCAACGGGTCTCAAGGCCTTCGGTCCATCAAAGGCCTTCGGGCCACAGGGCCTTCGGTCCATTAAAGACCATGAAGTAGCCAAATTCACACAAAGAAGGCCCCAAATGAGGATCAGAGCACCAGTAGAAGTCACCAAAAGCATAGTTAACCAGATTGGAAGAATGTGAGGGTATGACAACCGCCATCGGGACCAGGCACTGTGCAGCTTTGTACAAGGCAATGCTAGCCAATCAGTAATGTAGGTGGGGAGCTAAAGGTAATGAATGATGCAGAATCTGGGGAGGGGTAGTTCTAGTGGGATGGGCCTACGGGTCATGTATTGTGCATAGTATACCTCTGGGCCTTCACGTCATGTATTACAGGTCATGTCAGGCCTTGTGCCTTGGGCCTTCGGGTCATGTACGAGTTCCCCTTCAACCCTTAAAAGGGGTATTATCTATAATAAAATAAAAAAGAAGGCCTTCGGGCCATTCGGGTGAAGACAGTTAATGTATATATCTCTTTTATATTGGTTACTTAAGAAAATTTATTAATCAATATTGTTAATTTAAGAAGAGTTCTTAAGGAAAAATTCTACATGTATTAACAATTATTTAATCAATGAAAAAGCATTGAAATTTTTTAATAAGTTACTCTTGATGTTTATGTAAAAATAAAGTGATTAATTTAAGGTTTAAAAGTAATTAAATGAAAAATGACCAAAGTAATATTAATATCCACTCATATACTAAATATGATTAGGTATATTAACAATTTAAGAAATTTTAGTCTCATATAATAAATATGATTGTTTGTTCCAAATGATATTAAATATGATTGAATATGTAGATGAATCAATGAGATCATAGGTTTTCTCAGAAATTTATTGGTTATTGAAATAAATTCTATTATTCTGATATATATATGATATCAACTATATGTTTTACAAAGTGTTGTAAATGTACAAAATGTTAGAAGAGGAAAATTATTGAATCTTAAATTTTTCTTTCAAGAAATGTGGAAAAGGAGTTGATTTATTGAAAAATCAGATAATTTAAGATTGGATTCACTGGTCATAAGTTGTGTATTTTATCTCATTTATATATTAAGATAATGAATTTTTTGTTAATAAAATAAGATAATGTGTTTTTGTTAAACATAGTTATGATTTGTTTAATAAAATTCTTAAATGGAAGAATAAAAATAGATTGTTCTGGTTAAGGAATTTATCTTATTTTTATCCACCAAAATTTTCTATCAATATTATTAAATTCAAATAATATTTACCTGATATTCTCTAAGTGTTGGGAATATATATAAACTAGGCATATGATGTCTAGGATCTAAAAAACATTATATACAATGAAAGGAGGTAAAAGTTCAAACCATAATAGGAAAAGTTGGTTCAAAATTTTAAAAAAGTTTCTTCAAGTATCCAATCAAGGTAATTATAACCTAGGGTTTTCAAGAGGAAATGGTAATAATTAAATATGATTAGATTATCCTAGATATACCTGAATGAATTTGTGATGCTCCATAGAATTTCAATGTTAATTATTATTGTTATAGAAATTAATTATTAAATTTAGAAAGCTACGCATTTCCATATGTATATTTTATAATGTTTTTTAAATATAAAGGAGGTATAAATAAAAGTATTAATTTATTGAGATTGTAGTTTATATTCATGAGATGAAGTAAATTGTTCATACATCAAGGATTTGAATTTTAAGGATTTTATCAAGCTCAAATATATCAATTAAAATATGTGTATCTTCATATTATTTCTCTTATGTGATAAGATAATTTGTTTAATTAAAAATATTTTTTTGTGAAAAATAATTATTTGATTAATTGAATACAAATGGCTCATGATTCATTAATTTCTATAACATTATATGAGAAGAAGATATGAATATTATTTTTTGTTCGAGATTAAATGTTTATTAAAATATTTGTTAAAATATGAGGGAATATATTCCCACCACCAATACTTGGAATATTTTAATGAAGTATTATTTTTTAAATAAAAATGCTCCGCACACATCGAATACTATATTTGATATGAAAATAATAGTTTATTTAATCAATATTCATTTTGAAAGGAAATAAATGTTATTTCCTAACAAAAAAAGGTTTTTATATCTTAGTAAGATATTATAAAGATAATATAATTTCTAAGAGGATAGTGGGAGTTTGTTTAGACATAAAGAAGTTCAATGTTAAAAAATAAATAATTACACCAATCTAAGTCTGAAGTGAATTTTACTTAATATCCTAAGATATTTAGGATGTATTAGTAAAAAATAATGTATGTAGTAATATTATTATAAATAAAAAGTTTGATAGAATTGTAAGAGTTGGTGTCCTTGAAAAAAATGGTTGTACTTTGATTACACATACATTTAATGCATTTAAATATTAAATATCTTATTATATATTGTTCATTGTTCTGCATGACTATGATGTAATAATGTCCTAGATTATTGGTTGTACTGATAAGGTCATGGATGTTCCCATAAATGATGAGAAATTTGAAATTCTATAACAATATTGTTAAATTTAATTCGATTGTTGGATGACATACTATGATGGGAGACATATCATGCACACTGTCAGGCATGAGTACTCATAAGTAGATGCGACTTCCTCTCAAGAAGTTTACACTTGGTAATATCCAAGACAGGAGATTATGAGAACATACCCTCCAGTAGGAATTCCTCATGTTTTGGTGTCATTATATATTTCTATATGCAAGCATGTGTAATGATCATTCGACTTTAAGATTATCATTAATACATTTCACAACTTTCACACATTGATTTAGTGATGAAAACCGTCATGCAGACAGTTGGTGGGAAGTAGGGTATGTTTGGTGTGTCAAATGTGGCATGTTATTAATGGATAGGTTGAGGAAGGATTTGTCCCTTCTATTTATGGAAGTTAATATCTCATTCCTTTATTGAAATAGAACCGTCACGTGAAATTCCATGGCTATGGTGTAACGATGAGTTTATTTCAAGTAGTCAAAGAATGACGTATCAAGAATAAAAGTTGATGAAAATATCATGAAACCTACTTGATGAGATATTGGGACAAAGGGATTGTATTACAAAAATGAGAATTCGTATGTGAATGTCATTATTTCAAATTTATGTTATTTCTCTTGGGTGCCTTAACCCATTTCTAGATAGTACTCTTGAACTTTAGGAAATCCCACCTAATGCCAATGAGAAAGAATCCTATAGGGTCACACGCTTAGTGTTTTTGGTGGTATAGGTTAAAATCTATTTAAATTTAATTAATGAAATAAATATTATTCTAAATACCATGGACTAAGTTTATTCAAGTTAATATGATCGCATAAATTAAATAAAATATATTTATTTAATTTATTGAAAATTTCATAAATATTTTTTTACTAGTTTATAAATAAAATATTTATTTAATTGAATAAATTATTTATTTATTTATTTGAGTGTTCAATAAATGGAAGTGAAGTTCAAGTTGACCAAGTCCGGTCCAATAGTAAAATAAATATTTGCAAGACGGTAAATAATTATTAGTTGGAACAATTTAAAATAATAATGATGCTGCTATTATTTTGTGACGCAAAATTTTATTCATAATTCCATTTTGCGCAAGTTGGCGCACTATAAATAATGACACAATATTATTATTATGAGGATGAGTTTTCACTAAGTTCATGAATCTATTTAATTACTATTATGAAATTAAATATTGTAAACAAAGTTCCATGCATATAATTAGACAAGTACGTTTATTGTTCCATTGAGAACACACTGCACACTTGGTGAATTGAGAATTTTTGAGCTAAAAAATTTCTCTCTCAAATCCTCTTCCCACCCCACTCAAGAACAAAAGACATTATTTAAGCCTAAATAACAAGAAATCAAGAACACCCAACACAAGAAACACTCTTCTTTGCGCTAGCACTCGGAGAACGAGTGGTGTTGATTGGAGGCCATCAGAGCACATGTGGATCACTGCTATAGGGATTCTATTTAGGATCCTCACAAGCGCAATGAGATAATCTGGAAGGTCATTCTAAATGATCAACATCATCAATGAAGAAAATACCAAAGATCCAGTTATTCTTTTCTTTATGAAATTAATTAAAATAATTATAAAAATGATGTGAAAGATCCTATCTAAAGGTTTCAGGCCTCTTCATTCTTTATATAAATATTTGATTCAATTCTGTGGAGACTGACATTCATCATCTTATTGATACCGGAATAATCATTGATCATGGGAAGAATTAAAGTTAGGTACCGGCCCAACCATGCTTCCACTGTGCCTGGAACCTTCAAGTTGTATCATAGGGGTTACATCATAGTTTATAATTATTTAAATATTTCATTGATGATTTACACATTTAATAATTTAGTTTTTTCAATTCAAGTTAATGATTCTAAAAATCTAAATGTCGAGATCTATTCCTCCTCTTTCTTTTCTTGTTCACCTTTCAGAAATGATATTTTCTTTTAATTTTGATAAAAATAAAATAGAGGATCTCATCTGAAGGTTCCCAAAGCTTCGTGGATGTGCAACACTAGAACACACGGTGTGTCTTTGGTAGTACACGTCGTGTAGTAAAGATTCAATGAATCAGACCGGTTCACCAAACCAAGCTATGTATTGGAGTCTTTCTAAGTCTTAAATAACTCTGTGTGTTGACCAGGAACAGGTAGAACACTATTTTCAGATTACACGCTTTATATTCCACTGAACACGACATGTAGTCCCTTCGGGATAGGGTTGGACCGTGTTCCCCATACACGACTTGCCCAGATGGTAACCATGTAACATGGATACTACACGAAATGTGGCCCACTGAACACGCCATGTACTCTGAATATTTTTGAAGTAAATATACACGCTATGTACCTATGCATGTACTTCGGATGGACAGTGAATGATAGTACACACAATGTAGTCGGAACTACATGCTATGTACTCATCCAAACTGCGCATATTTATTAAAATTTATTATTATATTATAAAAACCCTTGAGACGTGTACCATAGTGCATGCGTAATGCTGAGGCACAACACATGATAAGTTTTTTATATATGTGTGTTTGATTTAACATCTGTGTAATATTCATTTATACTCATTGGGTAGTTATGAACATGAATTCAATGGGCTACCTCCAAGGTGAAAGTTAGGTATGAAGATAATTTTAAATAAATTTATTTGTTTAAAATTATGATGGATGAGAATCTCAAGGAAATTCAGAAAAGGGTTTAATATAAAAATATTGATTAATTAAAGATGATAATTAATTGATTCGAGCATGATTTATCTTAAACAAGAACGATTAAATAGTTTAATGATAGTTTTTTATGCGTAAATATCGTTTCATGTATGGATGATCATGATCTAGACCAAGACCTTTGTATTTAGATGGTTTCTTTTAATATATTTATTTAAATTAAATTTGTTGGCCTGTGAGCCTTCTCCTCATTAATATGTAGGGCTTGCGTGTCCAAGGTTTCTTTTATGTAAAACCCCCCTTTTCACCCCTCACCTACATGTGAGTTTAAAAAAAGACATATTTAATGGATGGAACTTCAAATCTAGTAGAGTAGATTCAAGTTGGAGCTAAGACAAAACCAATACTAGGAGGTACAGAGGTGGATAAGTAGAAAAATGTAAACACGAACCCAAAATGTTCAAGATATTTCTTCCCTAGGCCAGGGTTAGTTTATCAACCCCAAGATAAACTAACCATTAGAAAATCTCATGATCATTCCATTTATTTTATTTCTGTCAGTTTCATGGTTTATCATTGTGGATGTGTTTTCACGATCACATAATTAATAAATTAAACAAGTATGCAAGATGGAACTAAAATAAACAAGACTTGTGAGTAAATATTATCAACACATGGGTAATCACTTAAGTAAGTTCCACTTAATATTAACAAGCATGTGATAATAATAATAATAAATTCATGCATAAGAGATAAAAATCCCTCAAATAAAACATTATGACCGACAAATCCTTCCTTTACATGATTAAGAGAAAAAATCAATAAAACTATGTGTTTGACCAACCCTTTTTTGGGGAACTTAATTTTATACAGGAAGCCCTTATGAAAGGTTTCAGGTTGACTTAACAATATTACATCAAGAGGAGTATCCCTTAATAGACTTGGTGTAATATTGGAGGCAAGAGTTGAGGAAATAAAAATTCATGATTTTAGGATTGGGGAGTCCACTCAATATATCAAGGATATGCAAGCCCATAGTTGGCAAAGACCTTCCCACCTAAATACATTTTAATAGCTTGACCAACCCTTGTTGTGGTTATGAGGAGGGAATATGGATCCTTGCCACTAGAATTTCATGAAAACTGGACATTCCGAGTTCAATGGAGAGGGCCATTGGGACTTGATTAAATAGTGTAAGACTTAGTAAAAATTTATTATTTCCCATAAAATGTAATCAATAAAGTGCTAATGATCTACTCTTTTAATTGCAGAATAAAAAAGACAAGATCGCCAACCACACTATCCCTATGATCAATTCTAGATAATGAGAACATCCTCACTGGTAGTAAATTCTAAGAATGGTTTATATTACTTCGTGTTATCCTTCACCATGAATGGAAGTCTTACATACTGGAGTCAACATTACCTGATCTGCCTACCAAAGAGGTGAGTGATGAGGATTTCTTGGTCTATGAGAAACATATGACGACGCGGTCGACGTTCAATGTTTGAGGCTATCATCAATGTCTAGTGAGATCATGAAGTCTCATTAAAACATGGATTCTTATAGAAATATCAATTATATCTATGGTCTTTTCTAGGAGAGAGAAATATAGTAAAGGTTTGAGATCTCTACGGCACTATTTCAGAGTAATCTTGGAGAAGGTTCCCCAACTGGGCATCTTGTAGTCAAGCTCATTGGCTACATTGAGCACCTAGATGTTCTAGGTTTTAAAATCACCGAATAACTAGGAACCAATATCTTTCTCACATCACTAACTCAGAGATTATCTAACTTAAAATTTCAATTTCAATATGAACAACATTGAGAAGTCTCTATCTGATATTATTATCCTTATTCTCTAAGTGGAAAAGATATAAAGCATGAAATTGATTTAGTTCTTATGGTGAATAAGAGGAAAGGAAATGCAATGATCTTTAATCCCAAATCTTCTTCACGGTCTTCTAATAAAAGGAAGATCAAAGGGGTGGAAATGGAATAGGAGGTTGTTTGTTTTGCATGTGACAAGAAGGGCCACTGGAAGAAGAACTGCAACCAGCCTAAGAAGCAAGGGAAAGATTCAGGTGCATTTTTTATCGAATGAAATCTATTTGTTTATACAAATTCGGTTTTAGATATAAATTATGGTGCTCACATATGCATCCAAATATTGGAACCAAGTAGATTCATAAATTTTGACCGACGGGAGGTAGATCCACGAGCAACCAATAAGCCCAGAATTGCTACTGTAGTTGTCGGGGACTACCACCTCATGTTTCTAACTAAGATGATCTTGGTGTTAAAGGGTTATTATTATGTTCTGTCTATAACTAAAAAAATTATTTCTATATCCAGATTAGATACAGATGGAATTTTTTTTCATGTTTGGAAATGAATGCTGCTTCTTTTACAAAGATATCATTTGTTTTGGTAGGGCACATTTATACAATGGTCTTTACATTTTGGATTACACAAAGTAATGGTAATCGATAACAAAGATAATTCACATGAGTCATACCACACCAAACTTTGGAATCACCAGCTAGGTAATGTAAATAAGAAATGCTTGACAAAGTTACATCAAGATAGATATTTATATTATTTCGAACTAAAACCACTTGGTGTATATCAAGAATGTTTACAAGGAAAAATGATCAAAGCCCCATTTAGTGGGAAAGGTGAAAGGGACAAAGAAATTATTTAATTGGTGCATACCGATGTGTGTGGACCATTTCCAGTTGAATAAAGGGGAGAGTACTCATACTTCATAACTTTTACTGATGATTTTAATAGATATGGATATATCTACTTAATGAGGTATAAGTTGGATTATTTTGATAAGTTCAAAGAATACAAGAATGAATTTGAGAACCATATTGGTTAGAATATTAAGAAACTCTACTCATAATGAGGTGTAGAATATCTTAATCAAGACTTCATTAAATACTTATAGGAGTTTGAGACCTTATCCCAACTCACTCCTCTATACACGCCCCAGTGGACTGGTGTGAGGTAAAGGAGGAACCAAACCCTGTTCGACATTGTGAGATCAACGATGAGTCATGAAAGTCTTCCATTATCCTTTTGGGGATATGCGTTACAAATAGTAGCACACATACTAAACCAAGTACCAACGAAATCAATAAATGGTATTCCATAAGAGTTATGGAGTGTAAAGAAAGCCATTTTATCCAATTTACATGTGTGGGGAAGCAATGAATTTGTTAAGGCCTCTTCAAGTAACAAACTTACAACCCAAGGCACAAAATGTATCTTTATAGGATACCCTATGGAAACAAGGGGATATTACCTATACAACCCAAAATGAAAACAATTTATAGTGGAAATACATTCCATATACCTTGAGAGGGAAAAAATATCTAAAATATATAGTGGGAGCGAGATGAACTTCGATGAAGTTGAGGCTCAAGGTACACAAGAGTTGGTAAAAAAATAGATTCCATAAAGCCCCATGGAAGAGAGAATTGTTCTAGAGACCCAGGAGCTACGTAGGTGTACAAGAGAGGTTAGAGAACTGGAATAGTATGGTTTTCTAGTTACCATGGATGTTGACTCATTATTAGTTTATAATAATGATCCTCTAACCTAAAAGGAATTAGTAAGTGGCACATATGTTTCTAAGTGGCCATAATCCATTAATTATAAAATGGATTATATGTACCAAAACCAAGTCTGGATTTTGGTAGATCCTCTAGTTGATATAAATCCTGTTGGTTAAAAATGGGTATTCAAGAAGAAACTAGACCTGGAAGTACAAGTAAGCACTTATATGGTATGACTGGTTGCAAAAGTGTTCAAACCACTTCAATGCATTGATTACGATGAAACCTTTCCACTAGTTTCAATTCTAAAATTCATCAGAATTCTATTGGCCATTGTCGCTTACCATGACTATGAGATTTGGAAAAATGGATGTCAAAACAACCTTTCTTAATGGGAACCTTCAGGAAGATGTTTACATGACACAACCTGAAGGGTTTATGACTCCAAATGATGCTAATAAGGTATTCAGGTTTTAGAAATTCATTTATGGATTAAAGAAAGAATCATGGACATGGAACATTGATTTTGATGAAGTCATACTGAAATTTGGTTTTATCAAGAATGAATGTGATCCTTGTGTCTATAAAAAGTTTAGTGGGAGTGAAGTCATTTTTCTAATAGTATATGTTGATGAAATATTACTTATTGGAAACGAGATACCAATATTAAAGTCTGTTAAGGAATAATTGAATCAATGCTTCTCCATGAAGGACTTGGGCAAGGCAACATATATTCTTGGGATCAAGATCCATCATGATAGATCCAAGAGCTTGTTAGGCCCTAGTCAAAGTACATACATTGATAAGATACTGAGGAGATTCAGTATGGAACTATCCAAGAGGGGATTGTTTCCAACATCACATGGAATTAATTTTTACAGGAAAATGTGTCCTTAGACACATGAGGAAAGAAAGATAATGGAAAGGACTCCATACAGATCAATGATTGGGTCAGTCATGTATGCCGTGCTATGTACCAGGCTGGATGTCACCTATACATTGAGTGCGGTAGGCAGATATCAAGCTGACCCAGGTGAGCACCATTGGATTGCATTCAAGACTATCCTAAAGTATCTGAGGCATACTAAGGATATGTTCTTAGTTTATGGAGGCGATGGGGAAATAGTAATATGAGGATATGCAGATGCTAGCTTCTAGAATGATCAAGATGACCTGAAGTCACAAACAAGATATATCTTCACTTTGAATGGAGGTGCAATGAGCTGGAAGAGATCAAAGCAGAGTGTAGTTGCATATTCTATAGCAGAGTCTGAGTATATCATAGCTTCTGAGGTAGCTAAAGAAGTAGTTTGGATGCAAATCTTCATCCATGATCTATATGTGATACCAATCAGTAAAGGTCCCATCACACTGTACTGTGATAATACTGCAGCGGTGGCTCTCACAAAAGATCCAATGTCACATCAGTGAAAGAAGCACATACTTAAGAAGTATCATCTATTGAGGTATTTTTCTCAGAGAGGTGAAGTTGGAGTGAGTAGTATTTCTATGAAAGACAACGTGACATACCCCTTGACTAAATCCTTGACTCAGTAGAAGTAAGATCACCATATGAGGACTAGCAAATTGAAAGTCTTAGGCAGTTAGATCTAGTACAAGTGGGAGTTTGTAAGAGTTGGTGTCCTAGAACCAATTGGTTGTAATTTAATTACATGAACATTTAATGTATTTAAATTTTAAACATATTATTACATATTTTTCTCTATTCTGTATGACTATGATGTAATAACATCCTAGATTATTTGTTTCATTGATAAGCTCATGGCAGTTCCCTACTATGATGAGAATCTTGAAATTATATAACAATATTCTTAAATTTAGTTCTACAGTTGGATGACATACTATTATGGGACACATAGCATGCATAACGTTAGGTGTGAGTACTCGTAAGTAGATGAGACTTCCTCTCCTGAAGATCACACTTGGTAATCTCCAAGAAAATAGATTATGAGAAAAGACCTGCCAGTAGAAATTCCACATGTTTTGGTGTCATCAGATATTTCTATCTGCAAGCTCATGTAATTATCCTTAGACTTTAAGATTATCATTAATACATGTCACAACTTACGCACTTTGATTTAGTGATGAAAACTGTCACATAGATAGTTGGAAGGAAGTAGGGTACATTGAGTGCATCATGAGTGGCATGTTATTAATGGATAAATCAAGGAAGAATTTGTCCCTTCCATTTATAGAAGTTGATAACTCGACCCTTTGATTGAAATAGAATCGTCACACGAAATTCCATGCACATGGTTTAATAATGATTTTATTTTAGGTAGTCAAAGAATGACATATCAAACATAAAAGTTGATGTCACTATTATGAAACCTACTTGATGAGATATTATGACAAATGGATTATTTTACATAGTGAGCATTCATATGTGGATGTCGTTGTTGCGACTTTACATTCTTTATCTTGGGTTTCTTGACCCATTGCTATACAGTACTCTTAGACTTCAGGCAAGCCCACTTAATGCCAATGAGAAATAATCCTAAAGGGTCACACACTATGTGTTTTTGGTGGTCTCAGTTAAATTATAATTGAATTAAATTAATGAAATACATATTATTCTCAAGACCATGGATTAATTTTATTCAAGTTAAGATGATCGAATAAATTTAATAAATTATATTTATTTAATTTATTGAACATTTAACAAATATTTATTTACTAGTTCGTAAATAAAATATTTATTTAAGAGAATTATTTATTTATTTATTGGGGTGTTCAATAAATGGAAGTGGAGTTCGATCGAACCAAGGCCGGTCCATTAGTAAAATAATTATTTGCAAGATGGTAAATAATTATTATTTGTCACAAGTTAAAATCATAATGACTTTGTTATTATTTTGTGACATTGAATTTTATTCATAATTCCATTTTTTGCAAGTTGGTGCACTATAAATAGTAGCACATTTTTATTATTATGAGCATGGGTTTTCTTTAAGTTCATGAATGTATTTAATTGGTGTTATGCAACTAAATATTGTAACTGAAGTTCCATGAATATAAATAGAGATTTTTGTCTATTGTTCCATTACGAACACACCGTACACTTGGTGAATTGAGAATTGTTGAGCTAAATAATTTCTCTCTCGAATCCTCTTCCCTCCCCTCTCAAGAACGAGAGATGTTAATCAAGGATAAAGAACCAATGATCAAGAAAGACCGACACAAGACACTCACTTCGCCATGCTAGAACGAAGAGAATGAGTGGTGTCAATTGAAGTCCATTGGAGCATGTGTGGATCACTCCTATTGTAACAACCTGAGATTTTATGAGAATTATTCTTTTTAATTTCTTTGATGTTTTTGTTGTACGCTACACCATGGTTATCTTGCGCTATATGCAACACCGTATTAGCTTGCAGTATGCACAACACTATTCTTGGATCGTGTTACACACAATTTCATGTTCGTTTTGTGGAAATTATTTTACGCAACATTAAGTATAGATTTTGTTTAATGTATAAATGAAATACGTTTTGATTATGTTATACGAAACATTGAGTGTATATATATATATATTCAATGTATAAATGAAATATGGTTGGATTCTTTTATACACAACAAAAAAAGAGTCTTGCACTACATGAAACCCTAACTTGGCTTACATTACACGCAATTACGACCATCCTCAATAGCGTGTGTAGTACGCAATACCGAGTTTCACTAAACGAGATATTATTATAATATTTTTATGAACTAGTCGTTATGAATAGTAATACCCAATTTTTGAAATTTTATAAATTTTATCATTCAAAATGGACTTCATTTTTGGATTCTAAGTATCGAAATTAGTCTAGGGAGAAATTTTGGTATTTTTCTGAAAACTTTCAATTTTTGATGAATAGTGAAAACACTGGGTTACTATTTAAAAACCAACTTTTTATTTAAATAATTATTTATTTTATTTAAATTTGTTTTAGGTAAAAATTGATACATAATACCTATATAAGTTTAATGTAATTCATTGGAGTCATTTTATAATAATTTTTGATATATAAAAATTTTATTGAACTTTTCACCGTCTTTTACCCACCTCCTAGGAGAATTTGGAAATTCACATAAAACTTAATTTTACCGCTTTTTTGAGTGGAATTTAGAAAATCTGAGAGACACGGTTAATATCAAGGACTAAAATGTGGTTCAATGAGATGAAAATAATTTTTGGTGAATAACAACTTTTTACTTTTTTTACCACGATTAAAAGTAAATAGGGTAATTAAGGGTAAAAATGATATTATTATTACCCTAAAACATATCCTAATTCTATTGGATAAGTTTAATTCGACCAAAGAAAACTTTAGGAATAAAATATGACAATTTAGGCCCACTTGGATTAGATTAGGACATTTAATATTATTTTATTTAAATAATAGTTAAAATAGTTAAAATCAAAGATTAATAACTAAAAAATTTATAATATAGGGTTTTACATAAGATAAATTCAACTATAAATATTCATTATAAATATAAAACTATTTCCTACATAATGGTATTTTATTTATAATTTTTAGACACTAAATAAGTTAATTTATTTATGACACAATGATGATGCAGTAATTATCTTATTAATAAAATATTGACATAATTGATGTTATAAATACCAAAATAAATGTAATTTGAGACTTTTTACGAATTAAATTACTTTTATAGGTTAATATAACATTTTAGTATTGATTTAATTAACTTTGTTTGAACTAATCATTCTGTTATAATTTTCAAAAAAATCAATTACCAAATAGTGTCAAAATTGACATAAAATAGTTTTTAAAACAAATATTATATTATTAATTGATATTTTATTCCTAAAAATCTAAGGTTCGGAAAAAAGACTTAGATAAGGTTATATATATTAATAATAAACAACTTGGGGTTATTTTGTCTTGTTATAGTAATTTTATTAACCTTATAGTGTAAGAAAACAAGAAGACACGGTAAAAGTAAAATTATTTAAGTTAAAGTTAAATATAAATGATAAGGTTAAAATAGAAACCTAAACTTGTATAAATTCTATTGGATGAGAGTATTTAGACCCATCCCCACCTTAGATTCGAAATAAATAAATTTGGTGCTATTAAGAACCGAATATGACTTTATAATAAAATAATATTTTTTAGTTTTTCCAAAGGTACCCCTCTCCTCCCTTATAAAAGGGCACCTCCTCCCTCTCTTCCTCACACCCTTTTGTGCCTTGAAGCGCAGCCAAACCCTGAAAATTTCTCTTCTCCACTTCCGCAGAAACATTTTGTATGTTCTTGTCTTCTCAAAAGACCAACTCTACTTCCATAAGAGGAAGCTTAAAGGAGGTGCGTCGAAGAAGAGGTAATCTCTTCTTCCGATTCTCTCAAGTTTCTTTCTTCTTATACTTCTTCTTCTTTTGTTGTATCATTATAAAGTAATAACATAAGTATTACTTATATAATTATATGTTATTATAAATATGAAACAACCCTATTTCACCTTCTATCTATCCTACGGAAAACGAAATCACCGTGAGTGCGTACGTACGGAATACCGTCTCCACGCCGTGGTGTAATCTATTTTCGACCACCACCTTACATGGATGGGTATAATGGTGTAAATAAATAACTATATATGATTATTGTAAAGTGATTTTGATTCTGAAATATTATACATACACTCTAATACAATTCCACTATCATGGGAATGGTATCATCGCTCGTGCGTACGTACGGACTACCGTCTCGACAACACGATGAGATTCATTCTCCATGTTAACCATCCATGAATGATTATAAAGTATATATAATGAATAATAAGGAAATATATGACATAATAATGATAATGGATTTATGTATATATATATATGTATTTAATCTACTTAATTCCATTCAATTCAATAAGGAAACGAAAACAACGTTCATGCGTACGTACGACCTACCGTCTCCATGAACAGTGTATTTCATTACATTTATCGATCTATCATATATATATGTATATGATGAATATATATTATATATAAATCATGTTTTAAATTAGTGAATTAAGTAAATCAGGATATATGTAATAATATCAAGAACAACAAGTCGAAACATGTACAATAAATGAAACGATTTTACCCAAATCACTGCTTTTACATCAAATTTACAAAAGAACGGGTAATATAAAGTCATAAATAAACTATACATGATATCATAACAATGAATATGATTCTGTAATAATTTAAAAACATTATTTAAATCATTATACAGGAGGTTCAGATACATACGAGGCATATCCGACATAAGGTAAGGGATAATTATTCCAATCTCATTCTTATCTGAGATTGTTTATTCGTAAGTATTTACTGGGGTTATGTTTATTATCCATGTCCATATGTTCTCAAAATGTTTTCATAAAATTTTTACATTTATTCTATGTATTTTTAAAGTCATTATTACCATTTTTTTACTTTTACCACATCGTATGGAAAGAATCTTTCTTTTGTTTGCCATACGAGGTACTTTTTGACTTTTCTGACAAAAGTATGAAGAGAATGTTTTTTTAACTTATACGGCATAAACGGATTTTTACGGTTTCATAACACTTCATTTTCATGAAGCTTACTCTACAATATTGCATGATTATTTAAAGAAAAAACCCTTTTCTTTTAAAATTGCATGGCATTTGGTGAAAAGAAAATGATTTTGAAGAAGAAAGGATATTTTCATCCAGAATTCATTTCAAGTGTTTTATCAAAATTATTTTCCATATAAAATAACATTATTTAATATGTTTATGTTTCAAGTATAATGTCTCTATTATTTACATGCTTTAAATTTTATTATGATGAAATGATATCCATTTTTTTATGGATTATGTTATGATGGGATGATGTTTATGAAACCCATTTTATACTTTGGGTAATGATGAATGATTTATGTTTATGTTGTGGAACAAGTAATAATGATTTAATTATGAGATGGGTGGGACCTATATATCCCTCAAATGCATTGGGTAAAGATTTATATCTCATGAGATAGACATGGCTGGAATGGTAAGTTAATCTGGTTCAGTGTTACAGGACGTGAACGAGGAGTGAACTCGATTCAGAATGGGACTTTGTCCACTAAGATGGTCTTGGCAGCAATGCCTTGGCTACTATGGAAATCATAACATGTTATTAATAGATACCACAATTACATGTTCTATTACCATGCTAGTTTATCATGACTAATGTTCCTTTATGATCTATGCCTTGTGTACTTCCATGATTTATGTCGTTGCTCATGATTTTGATGTTTAGATTTTATGTTCAAGTTTTTTCATTCAAATGTTTATGGATTGTTTTATGTTCTCTATGTTTGGCCTTACTGAGCATTTGAGCTCACCCTTTTTATGTTTTCTTTTCCCCAGGATATAAATAAAGGTTTTAGGTATCGAAAAAAGGGGAGGATTGTTATGGGAGATGATGTAGATCTTTCAACATGATTAGAAGTTTATATTCCAAGTTTCAAAAGACACTAAACTATTACGGTCCTTTGGTGTCTATTTTTGTTATGTATTAAGTATTTCGCAAAGTAGTGTAATGTCCATGTACATCAAGCTCTGGGTCTCTACAGCTATAGGGATTCTTGTTTGGATCCTCATAAGTGAAACGAGATAATCCATAAGGCTTATTCCGAACGATCAACATCATCAATAAAGAAAATACCAAAGATCCATGTATTCTTTTTTTTTATGAAATTAATTAAATTAATTATAAAAGTGATGTGAAAGATCCACTCTAAATGTTTCAGGCCTCTTCCTTATTTATCTAAATCTTTGATTCTATTATGTGGAGAATGGCTTTCATCATCGTATTGATCCCAGAATAATAATTGATCATGGTAAACATTAACGTCGGGTGCCGACCCAACCATGCTTTTTCTGCACTTAGAACCTTCAAGAATAGGGTTATAAGAATTATGAAGATGCACTTAAGAATAGTTATATATAGAAAATAGATGTTGACAACGTAACATTTGAGGTTTTGAATTTATGAAGTTCGATTATATTCAAAATTTGAAAATTTAGGAATATGATTAATAAATCAAACCATAATTCAAAATTTCTAACTTCATATATGTTTTCTCACTAAAGACTTTAGTGAAATTATTTTATCATATGGTCACTTTGAGATGTGATAGGGATTACATTTTTTTAATTTTTTAACTAAATCCAAAAAAGTGTAGAAAACATAAGGCTAGTCTGGGAGTTTATCATATATGATATGATACAATGATTATTATGCTGTGTTTGTTTTATATACTTAAAGAGTTTAAGAATATTAAAATATATCATTTTAAAGGAAACCTCCACTTTATCATTCTTTGACGTTGGATACATAAATGTACATATAGATAAACATTTAATGAAGTGTAATGACAGTTGACCTCTCAAAGAATGACTTTGGGTTTATCCCTAAATAATGATTATCATAGATTACTATGGTTTATAATGAAATTATAAGGTTATCATGAGTATGATTTTTGTATATAGATACATAATATGATCATGAGGCACAAAATATAGAGAATGATTCTTTGTGTATGATATATGAGCTACTAAGTATACAACATGGTGTGTTATATAGATGTATTTGGTATAAGGGGGTGTTTAGAACTTATTTTCATCTCCAATACCTAAGGTTGGGGATATACATAGCATTAAAACCTTTACACATTGATATCATACTTATGAAAGTCTATATATTGACTTAAATAATATGGGGTTGGTTGGGTATGTTTCTGATCATGTCATCGGTTAGTTCTTAACCGTAATGGGATTTTTCATCTTGTATTATGAGTATGACATCAATTCCCTCAATTGATATAGACCATGGGAGTGTGTAGGAACACTTATATATTATATTTATTTGGATAAGTGTCATGTGATGTGATTATCTAGAAGGATTATTGACATGTGATGTATTCATCGATATAATCTATCTACACTCAGAGAATCAAGAAACAAATGAGTTTTGTATATGGGAATGACATGCACTTTGTCCTATTATCACTTTTTCTCTTAGAAAAAGGTAAAAATATGATAATTCACATTTCATAAAATGTATACTAGTAGACATTGGTATATAAATACATGTGTTTGATGAATATCATACCAGATCCTGTAATAGTTTGAGTAGTATTGACGCTTTACTAAAGGCTTATATTTTCTTAAATATATAGATATGGAGATATGTATTTGATTCCAATTATACATAGGGCAATGGGGTCACCTTTTTTGTTGACTAAATGGGGACTGGATTTGACTTAGGTAGTTACTATAAGAGTGTTTTGGAGTTAATCTAAAAGTGTTTTGGATGGGTATTCATAAGGTATTACATATATTGTAATAAAAGGTGATGTTAATGATGTATTTCCGAAAGTGTTTTGAAATATATACAAATGGAAGTTTGGATATGGTTTCATAAGTTATTTTATACAATACCATATAAGGAGAAATGGAACAAATCATTATAGGATTCAATGAAGTGGGATATTGAAAGAGATATATTACCTGAATCTCTCTCTCTCTCTCGATATATATATATATAGTGTATTTCATGAAATTTTTGATTTTCAGGCATAATGGGATATATATATATTATGATTCTTATATTGGTAGTATTGGCTGGAAAACTGATCAAGACTACACCATGGATATCATTAAAAGAAAACATTTCATAAGATAAAATTAATAACAGTTAAATTTATTCATGCATATGACTCATGAATTAGTTGAGGCATTAGTACTTGTGCTGTAAACACATGGAATAATGCTTGTACTATCGAGGAGATTCCGTAAGGGATTATAAATCATACTGCTATATGATGGTGGGTGTGGGTGTATCACATGTTACTTATTCATAACTCCCAAATATCCATAGATATATTTTTATTCTTTCTTTACATGCCAAGACACTATCACATTAGGGGATAAAGGAGAATCCTACATGTATGAAATGTGATTCAATTTGGCTCATAGATACCTACAGAGGTGGGATGATTTTATTTTCCACTTTAGGATATCTCTCAAAATCATATAAAGGAGATCAAGATTAATGTAGTTACTATTTAGTGTAAATTAATCTATATATAAAGTATTACTTAATTTTGGTATTTTATATAGTTTCATATTATCTTGCATGGATATCCTTGGAAAAGGGTTTTATATTACTTTATTTTGTTTCTTATAATTGTTATTATACTCTAACAAAACCCTTCAGTTAGTGCACATGTGCTCACACTACCCTACAATGGAGAAGGGATTGTTATATACAGTGATACAATGAAAAAGAGAATTAGATTCATCCTCATATATAATGATATTATGATTTTTTATTCCCAAAATCAATGGAAAATTCAAGATAAAAATTACCCATCTCACGATTTAGAGTTGGAAACAATATGTTTTTCATTAAAAATATGGAGGCATTATATTTATGGTGAAAAATGTGATATATATAAAATGATCATAAAATATTTAAGAATATATTCATATAGAAAGAGTTAAATATATTTTAAAAAAGTTGGTTGATGTTAATTAAAGATTATGACTCCTCAATACATTACCACCCTAGGATGGAGAACATTGTGGCTGATTCCTAGATTTAGAAGAACCATATTATTTTTTCCTTAATGAGGATAAAAAGTGATCCAATAATTATTAATTTTTAGAATAAGGATCTTTAAATCATAATGAAAATGGAAAGATCATATCTTTCTCACATGAATGTTCAACCATATATCCATGTGAAGTTTAAGGAGGTGTAGAAGGAAGATATGGAACTGTAGAATAAGGCTATGAATGTTCTCAAGTAGAACCATGATTATGATGGAATGATAATGTGCAAGAATTGAGTATTCATCCCATTAATACTAGATTTAAAGAAGGAGATTATGGATAAATATCATTGTTTATCATTCTCAATTCATCCTGGAAGTATTAAGATGTATAGAGATTTAAAAGAGTATTTCGTTTGGGGAAAAATGAAAATGGATATTGCTGATTATATATTTCAATGGATAATATATAAGTAGGTTAATACCAAGAGATAATATTCTAAGGGTATATTAGAACCATTACCCATACCAAAATGGAAATGAAAAAACATCACCATTGATTTCATCATTAGACTCCCCAAAACATCTAATGGTTATAATACTATTTGGGTTATAGTCAATCACCTTATGAACTTAGAACATTTTATTTTAATAAAAGAATATTTATCTCTTGATCAAATTTACAGGATATACATTAAGAAAGTTATAAGGTTTCATGGAGTACCATGTTGTATTGTATCTAATCATAATCTAAGGTTCACCTTAATGTTATAAAGAAGTTATTAATATGATTTGAATATAAAGTTGAACTTTATCACTGTATATCATCCTTAGATAGATAATAAAATCGAGAAGACTATTAAAAACCTTGAAGATATTTTGAGATCATCTTTTATGGATTTCAATATTTTTTTGGATTAAAAACATTTATCTGGTCAAGTTTTATTACAATAATAACTTTCACTGAAGAATTTAGTTGGATCCTGATGAATCCATCTATGGAAGTAAGTATAGAACTTAAATTTACTGGGTTGAAGTTAGAGAGTGAAAGCTATTGGTACCTAATATAGCTAAGTAAATGGAATATATAGTTCTATCCATTAAACTATTCATCATGGTAACTCATAGTCGATTGAAAAGTTATACTTAAAATCATCAGTGAGATCTAGAGTTTGAATTTGGTGACATGACATTCCTATGAATACCTCCTTAGAAGAAGTTATGAGATTTAAAAATAAGGTAAATCTAATCCCTCGATATATTAGTCCCTTAAAAATTATTGATTGTATTCAGATAATTTATTATTTTTTGGTGCTTCCACCAAATCCCTCTCATGTACATGATTTGTTCCATGTATTTCTACTGAGGAATTGCATATCTAATCCTTCACATATACATAACTTGAAGGTCAAACCACTGTAACTTGATCTATTATATGTGGGAAAACAAGTAGAGATTTTATTCTAATAGGGAATGTGATATAGAACTAGACCAGTCACCTATTCAATGTTTTTTGGTGAAACCATAAATTTTAAGAAGCTACATAGGAACCCAAATATATGAAATGACAGGAGTATCCACAGTTGTTTATATCAGAGTAATGAAATTTTGAGGGGAAAAATCTTATAAGAGGTGTAGAATGTAACACCACAATATTTTATGATATATTTATATTTAAATAAGCTTGATTTCATTGATATCATTATTTATGTGAAACACCAAATTTAAACAAACCATAATATACTATTGAAATATTATTATTAAATATGATAGTTATTTTATAGCCATTGAATCAATGACTATGAATAATACTAACTAAATTTTGATTTTTTTTCTAAAAATGTATAAAATGAAATCATTGGTTATCAATTGGTTATAAATGAAAATAAAATCATTTGAAATTAAAAATATATTTTTTTTATGAAAAAATATTTTTATACATGCAATGTGTTTTTATCTTAATAAATAAAATCAATCACCATTTATTATTTATTTTAATGAATTGTGTATATAATATATTTAATAAAAATATTTTAACATTAACTTAATGGTTTTTACTAGGCATGAAATAATAATAAATTTAGTTTTATGCTTAAAAATTATTTTTTTCTAAAAAATGTTTTCATTACATTTTTTGCACTTATTTTCAAAAAGTTTATGAAAATTATAGAAATTGAATATAATAAAATGGTTAACATATTTGGAATTATAGTTCCAAATTTTTTCAATGACTTCAATTTCAATTTTTTTCATTATGAATGGTAACCGATGTAAAAATGAATTACTATAGTAAATGTTTAAAGTGTTAACGAGGGGTAAAAATAAATAGATAGAGATTAAAATAATATAAAAACTTGTGTAAATTATATTAGATAGGTCTATTTTAACTTACCTATATCTTATCTTTAAATTTAGGCTTCTTTGGTACCACTTTCACTTTTTTTAAGAAAAGTGAGCACATTGACTCTTATAAAAGGCCACCTCATCGCATTTCATCTCCCCACCACTTGATCTATTTATCTCAATGAAGATATATCCACATAATTTCCCAAAATCCTTATCCATGACCATGAGGTTCTTTTCTTCCCAAAACAGTTAAGATATGAAATTACAAACCATGAAAAAATGATGTTATATTTGAAAAATTGTGTTATATGATACACCCAACAAAAATGAACCAAAATATATTATAATAAAACAATTAATAAATCTATAATAAACACTAATATGGTAGAACATTAAAATTTATTACATTGAGAAGATAAATAATCAACATGAGTTAATATTAAAGATAATTATTTCAAACAAAATTCACTTTATATATATTATTTATTTTATTTTAAAAAATAAATTAAAAAATTTTAAAATATAAATTTGATAAAAAAATTAATTTTTTATACCTCATATAAAAATATAATTTCTCAAAAAAATTTAGTTTTTTTAATACTATTTATTTTTTTCGAAGAATACATTTTTTGAGAAAAATTGATTTTTTATGATTTTATCACTATGTTAAAATATCTTAGAAGTTTTTTAAATTGTTTAAGTAATAAAATATATATTTAATTAAAAACCCTATTAATTTTAATATATTATTTGAGATTAGAAATCCAATGCACAACACTTTTATATCTAAATTAAAATGTTATTTAAAAAAACTTTTTTGGGTATTTTATTTAAATCTAGTATTTTAAATGTTAAATTCAGTTTTCCATGAAATTAAAGTCTCATAAATTTTGTTTTTTTTAAAATAAAAAAATTTATTTGATGGTAATTTATGATATTAATAAATATGGATTACACATAAATTTAAAACTAGAAAAAACACTTTTTTCTAAAAATAGTTTATTACACGTTATGTGTGATAAACTTAAAAATAAATTTTCAAACCCTTAGAAATTTTATTTAATAAAATTATTTCCAAATTTTAAATCATAAGGTTTAAATTATGTAAAAGGTTGAATATTAAATTTTTTCATTAAAATTAATTACTAAGGTTTTAACTTAATAACCAAGGTAAAAGTAAATTAGGGAAAACGTTAAAAAGTTAAATAGAAAAATAACAAAAGAACTCAAGTTTATATCCAAATATGTGTTTGGGGTGAGAATTAAATCAAAAAAATTCTCCCTCCTCTTTTTTCCTTTTTGGAGCCATTGAAATTTTAATAGTAACACTACATTATTAAAAATTTAATGATTTCTTACAAAACAACCCTTATCTTCACTTATAAAAAGATAACACTTTTAACAATTCAAGAATCACCTATACATAGAATTTATTATTTAAAATCTAAAAATTTTATCATCTTATAACCCTCTCCAACATCCATAATATTTTTTTCACCTTTAGTTTTCTTAATGTCTTAATTTCCAAGGAGTTATCCAAGAGAAAACTCAATCTTAAAATGTGAGTCTTACTTTAACTTACTCATTTATTTTGCTCTAATCCTTCCAAAATTATATTTAACCTTATAAATATAATGACATAATTATATTTAAATTTAATTATATTAATTTAACAATAGATATTTTATTGTTTTCCATCCCCTTAGAGAGACCAAAACATCTATGGTGCATACGTGTAGACTACCACCTCCACGATCCGATGTGGTTTGTTTTTCATCATTTCCTCTTCGTGATGGTATAAAGGATTTATTTTATGGATAAATATGTTATCTATGCAAATAATAAAATCCTAAAATTATTATTTTTTTATATACCATCATTCCTTCCATTCATTGAGAAATGGAACCGTTAATTGTACATACATGAAGACTACTGCCTCCATAAATGAAGAATTTATTTTTCATCATCACCCTTTATTGATGGTTCCATTAATTGATTTAATGAGGATATTTTATTTTTATTACATTTTTATGATTCATTATATTTCACATTATCATTATCTAAATTGTCACAAATCGACCTAGAAAACCCACCTAAATGGTACCCAAATCAATCCTGACACGGCCCAAAGGTCATTCTTGATCCCCATTGGATAGAGACTAGCTCCTAGGAATAAAAGCTATGAAACAAGGAATTATTTCTCCATAAGATCATCCAAATGAATAAAAATAGTGGAAATAATACACAAATAGTTTGTATTATAAAACATTTAAAATGAGTAAAAACTCCACGAGGTAGATAAACATAAAACCAAACATCTTAAAAACCAATGAAAACACCATCAAAAGATATATTCATAACAGGTGTAACACATAATATAACTATCAACACCAACTATAAATTTCCTACTAATACGAACAACCACCACCTATAATCCATGCTATCCCTTTTCCTAGACCTAGCATAAGAAAGTCTACAAACACCTAAAGGAAAATTTAGGGTGTGAAAAATAACATCCCAATAGGATCTCAATAAGAAATACATAAGAGTTACATATCAAATAAACTAAATATTATCAATTTTATATTATATATGGAATAGAAATGAATTTATAATTTCATAATAAATAATTATTTACAAATCATTTCCATGGAAATAATAAAGCAGGTTATCAAATAGGCATGAATAAGAATTGACATCATCATGCATGATAAATAATTTCATAAACACTAGCGTGTAATAATCATTTTTAATCATAACACCATGGTTATAATTCTTTAGGGTAGTTTTTTCTACTCACAAGGTTCTTCATAGTATCAGTGAAATATGGATTCTGGTTTTTACACATACCTAGATCCCAAGCATTGGGGTAATAGGAATCCATCCGAAATAATGAACCCCCTTCCCCCATCATGTTTAGTATCATTTTAATTTTTAATTAATTTCCAAGTAGAGATAAACATGCATATCATGCATATCCTTTCACCTAGATACCCATTCTCCCATGTGATTCAATCTAATCAATTATATAGGGGATATATTTCATTTTAAACAATCATTTAAATCATCCCCAAGTTCAAGTTTCAAAACAAACCATTTATTTTCAAAAACCAATATCAAATGTTTTTTCAAAACTGATTCATTTCAAAAAAAATTCATATCAAATTCATAAAATATTGGATGCCTTTATTTCTCTTAATTCATCATCAAAATAAAAATTAAAATCATTCGGTTCCATTTCAAACCATTTTATGGAAATCACCACACTATTTTAAAATCGACAATCAAATAGGTTCAAAACACACTATGCCATTTAATTTTTTTTACCGAGAATAAAAAATAATTCTTTAGATTTCAAATAAAAATCAATTTCAATTTTAAAAAGTAATAAATGTTTCAATTGATAGGAATTACTTATGAAATCACCAACCTAAATTATAGTTTTTTTAAAACACCCAAAATGGGATCCTCAAATAGAGAGTTGAAGGTATATAAATGATCAAGGGATAATCCAAAAACCACAATTAATCAAGTCAAGATCCAGATGCATTAATGACATAATTATCCACACTATCAGAGAAATATAAAGGTTAAGAAAGAAGAAACCAAAACCAAATCTATATTACACTTACCATACGGGATTCAATGCTTCAAATGACACTTTAGTCTATGAAGAATCAATATTAGATGGGAAAATATTTCCTTAAAGGAGCCTCCGATTTCATGGGGGTAGAATAAGGTATAAGGGTGGTGTATTTAGAAGTAAAATAGTCACTAAAAGAAAAAGATACAGTACAAAACTTCATTTCCCTTCCTTGAATGGAATCTATGGATATATGATAGCTTATACTAGCTAGCTGATTGCACCTATCAGAAAGAATGTATCCCTAAGAACCCCATCAAGTAGATGATGGAGTTATTATAGGAACTCCATTATTCCATCCATCCACAATATGGTTTTTCACTCACAAGCTAGCTGGTGGAATTACTGTTGAAATGTCCTACAACTAGTATGCTACCAGCAAGTAGGTAGTTTTCATTGGCTATCTAGTAGACCTCTTATAGCTATTTTATCTATATGATCCTATACACCCTCAATCTATCTTCCTAATTCATCTCCCTACCTCTTAAAAAGGAATAAAAACTCACTATCAACACCTTTAAAGTCTCAAACATGAATATAAAAACCATGATTCAATAGGAAAAAATAGATATCAACATGAAGAATAATAAGATCCAAAGTTAACCAAGAATAATTCCTAAAAGCATGTGTTGTATTGTTACAATTATCCCCAAAATAAATACTTTTTCCACCATAAATCAAATCAAGAAGACTAGTCAATGAAAATACAAGGCCACTACTCTCCTATAAATTCCTCACACTCCCAAGTCTCATGATAATTAGAATCATACTGCCATAGAAACCAAACCAAAGGTATTTACTTTTCGTGGATAACCTTCATATGAGAATCAACAACTCAAAATAGCTTCTCAATCATTTCTTGTTTAAAACATTATATGACACTGAGAGATACTTATTAAGTTACAACACATGAAACATATTATTTATTGAAGTTACCTAAGTTGGAAATTCCAAATGGTATGCCAGCTTTCCAATCTTCTCAATAACCTCAAATAGTCCCCCATATCATAGTGACAAATTCTTATGTTTCCCAATATATCAATGACCCAGTTGATGTGAGACTATTAAGAACACCTATTCACCAATAAATAACTCCAAAGGACATATATGATGATCCAAATAATATTTATACTAGATTTGTGTAATTACCATTCATTTTAGAATCATTAAGATAATCTTCATCATCTCCTAGACCAAAATTGGCGCCACAAAAGAATCTTATCTATTCTTTGATCACCAAAGTGGACATTTATAGGGATGACCATATAATATCTCAAAGGGTGGAATTTTAATCTACAACCTGTAAATATTGTTTTAGGTAAACTCAAAAAACCCCAAATAAAAATCCCACACTCCTCTAAAGTCAAATTTGAAAGCACGAAGAATATCCTCAAGAATCAATATTACACATTCTGTCTGACCATCCATTTATTGGTCATGCAATGTGATAAACATTAACTGGGATCCCATTGCCTCCTAGATGCAACTAAAAAAATGAGATGTTAATCAAGGATCCATATTGAAAAAATTGAAAATAGAACTCCATGAAATACGATGATCTCCTATATATAAAACATTCCCAAGTTCATAACTTTTGTGGTACCATGAATGAGAATGAAGTGAGCTAATTTAGTCATTTAGTTAATATAAAACCATATTGAATTATTTAATCAAGGAATATATAGAAATTTAGCCAAAAATTCCATTTATATCTCATCCCACTTCTATGTCAGCATAGGAAGGGGTTAAAGAAAACTCGAAGGCTTATGGTGCTTGAACTGAAATTGCGAATACGTATAATAATGAGAAAAAACTAGCAATGTTTTGTTTCATACCTAGAAACTATAATCTATGCCTCATATAAAAAAACATATTTCTCATGACTAGGTGAACCACCCACTGAG
This sequence comes from Viscum album, assembly GCA_963277665.1. Taxonomy (NCBI): domain Eukaryota; kingdom Viridiplantae; phylum Streptophyta; class Magnoliopsida; order Santalales; family Viscaceae; genus Viscum; species Viscum album. Next base: position 141,403,933 of record OY728131.1, read on the forward strand.
AATGATGAAATTACCCCATCACAACCTTTCTCATAGGCAATATGATGACATATCAGTTCTTGAATAAAAAGATTACCTCTAAAGATAGAGACCATTCACCAATGGTATCCTCACCATATAAACATTCCCTAAATCCTCAGAACTAATTATCAAGATACTTTTCTTTGATAATCAACTCAAGGAGGGAGGATTTCAACAAAATATTTTCCTATATAACCTTAGTATCACCCTTATAGACTCTCAAATTCATACGAGAAAATAGATACATTAGATTCGATTCCTATGATAATTATTTAACAACATGAGATGGAAATTTTCTTCTTAAAGTATCAAAAAAATTCCCCAACCCATGGGTGTGCATAAATACAGTGTCAAAATATAACAGACACTCTACCATCACCTATGATGGAGATTCAAATGTTAATTTTAGAAGATATAACTCAAGATTTTTGGATCAGAGTAAATGGGAAACCTTTATCTAAAAAGATAGTTCCAATAACTGTTAAGAGTTTTTTATTATAGATTCAAGTTCAAGATAATGTGTGGGAAAATTATTCTCATGTGGTAAAAGATGAAAATAACCATAAGACACTATGAGATCAAAATGTATAAAAACACATCCCAAACCCAAATATAAATCATCACAAAAGACCGCATGTCCTTGGCCATCATTGGGAGAAGTCAACACTGGAGCTAAAGTCACAAAATTTTTCACCTCAAAGAAGAAATACTGAAATTTAAAATCCCAAATATACTTTACTCCTTTTTAGTGAGAGGGTTCAATAAAGAAGAAAACATAGATAAATCATTAATAAACTGAATATAATACCCTCATAAGCCCAAAATGTTTTGAATCTCAAAGACATACTATTGTTCTTCACAAAACATAGAAACTTTCACATTTTTAGTATCAACTTAGATACCATGATTTGAAACTACATGCCCTAAGAAAATTACTTCCTACATACAGAATTGCTACATTGATATATTGGCATAAGCTCGATGATTCCTCATGATATCCAAAACTACTCTGAAATGAATAAAATAAGCCTTCTCAATTTTAGAGTAAACCAAGATGTAATCCATGAATACCATAATAAAAGAGTCAATACATTAGTATAAAATATTTTTCATCAAATAAATAAACATGATAGGAATGTTTGTTAGACCAAATGTCTTATCAAGATAATCATAGTGGATATACCTACTCTTGAAAGCAGTCTTTGGGATATTATACACCTTGAACCTAAACTGATGGTAACTGGAATGATGCTCAATCTTAGATAAAAACTTAACACCTTTTAACTGATAAAAAAATCATCAACGTGGGAAAAAAATAAACTTTCTGGACTAGAACCTGATTGATCTTCTGGTAATCAACAAACATGTGAAGGATACCATCAATATTTTTGGTGAAAATCATTGGTGCTTCCCAATGCCATATAGTGGGTTGAATGAATTCTGTAGACATCAAGTCATCCAACTAATTCTTTAGTTACTTTAATTCATCTAGTTCTATATCTTAATAATAAATAGATGTAGGATGTGTACCATGCACCAAGTTGATAGAGAACTCCACCTCCCTCATAGGTGGTAAACTAGAAAATTATGACAAGAAAAAATCCATAAATTCATCTTCTACTAGATAAACATCACCATATGAAGATTCCTTCTCTAGTTCAAAATCAAATAAGGATATTTTCATGATAAAATTTAGGATTCCATCCAACTAGACATCCGACCTAAGTACATCTAGGGATATCTCTAGGTATGTTTAGGAAATTCCCATGGTTAACTATTTATTTTTTCATATTTATACTACTTTTTTATATTAATCAAAGCTTGGTATTTATTTGTTTAGATTCTGGTTTGGGATTTAGTTTTTAAATGGTAAAAGTTTTTGAAAATAAATATGTTTTGTGAAAAAATTTGAAAAATGAAAGCCTATTTTTATTTATTAAAATGAGAAAACCCTATTTTTATATATGTATTTTAAACCAGTGTTTATAGACTATTTTGGGACTTAAAAAAATTGACATACTTTCTTTTGGTACTTTGGACTAAATTTTTGGAGTCTTCGATACTCAATCTCAAAATTTTATTTTTTTTACAATTCAATGAACCTCTATCCCATATTTAGTAATGACCGGGAAATGTATGGATTCTAGGGTGTTTTCCTATTGAGATATTAAGATAACAACCTACCTGTACCATTTGGTATTAGTAGGCCTGAGTTGTTTTGTAGGTTTAGGTTCCCAGTTCATGTGATCGTTGTTGGAACAGTTGGTCTTGTGGTTGGATGTGACCAAGAAGTCACATGGGGATTGCATTTGAGAGTTTGGTCTCATTTTGTATATATTTTTTCCTTTGTTCTACAACTATATTTTAATTAGTTTATATATTTTTTTAGATTCCCTTGTAATCATTCATTTAATTTATTTAGTTTATTTATTCGATCCTGATTATTTATTGGGCTGAAATCCTTCCCATTTTTATTATTTTGATGCTCGGAACTAGTTCCCATCCTATAGGGATCGGGAATACCCTTTGGGTCATTTTATAGACTAGGTTAGGTGTCATATCAGATGGCATCCCTACTTGGTTCATGATAAAATGGTATTAGAGCATTCCATTTCTATTTGGGGTGTCTAGTAGTTGGAGGTTAGGACTATCAATACTTAGGAGGAATGTATGGGAAGAGAACCATGAACTCTTACTCGTTATGATCCTTGAGTTTCCAGGGGTAGTATGGTATTTGGGACTTTTGTTTTTTTGGGATTGAGGAATGAAAATGGAGACGAGATGCTGTTATGTTGTGATCACACATGGAATAGTGAACTATGTGGAGTCTAGGTTCATGGTTCAAGGTTCTCTTACTTGTTATTTTTTACTTGGGCCATGGCACACTATCGTGTTTTTTGGTTATGCATGGCCACAAGTTCCTTTTCCCAGTATTTCGATGCAAGTTGTATTTTTTTCTTGTTCCAATTAGTGTAAGTGATATTTTAAAAATGAAAAAAAATTTGAAATGAAAATGAATTCTTTGAAATGGTTTTGGATTGAAAAGATTTTTTTTTGAAATAAATGATTTTTTAGAAATTTAAAAAGTTTGTATAAATTATTCAATTTGGTAATGAGATGGTTTGTGTGACCATTAGTATTCCTTTTAGATGTTCACATATGTGTGGGTATGTGTGGAAAGTAAATGTTGGTACTTGGGTGTGGGTAATGAAAGAGGAAGTGGATAGATACATATGTGATGGTTCATGGGATTCCATGGGTAGGAAATTGAAATCAAAGGATTAGTCTTGTTTATCCAAATTAATTTCAAAAGAGGAAAAATGATTTTGGAAATTGGTTTTGTTTTGTGGAAATGGGATTTTATATTTGGAATATGGCCTTGGGAAAAAAAAGTTTTGAGATTTAAATGAAAATGGTTATTTTTGGTTGTGTTTGTATGTATTTTTCTTATGGGGTTGTTATTTTAGATCAAGATGTTCTGTTTGATTGTGTTTTAGGTTGATGTTGATTTTGATTCTCTACTAACTTTGTTATTTAGAATATGCCACATAAAATAGTCCCCAAATTTTATGAAAATTCATTCCCAATTTTTAGTTCTTTTCGAGTGTTTCCAGTCATTCATGGTGATCGAGGTCTATTAGAGGCAGCGAAGTGGATTGAGGAAGTAGATGATGTCTTTAGATCGTTGGGAACTTCTAAATCTCTTAGAGTTCCTGCTATTCTGGGATTGTTTGAGGGTCTAGATTTGGATGAATGAGAGTTGTTTTCCCCACCATCGATGCAAGTTGGGATGATTTGGGATGTTTTTATTTCCATTTTTGTACAATGGTTTACACATGAGGAGGTGAATATAAGGAAAAGGGAAGAGATCATGTGTTTTCATCAAGTCTAGTGGATAGTGAAGGCCTATCTTGATCACTTAAAGGAGATGGTTTCCTTTTTTATATAGGTAGCTTCATAGGATCGGTTTAAGATTTATCTTTTCATCAGGGGTATTAATCCAAAGATCAAGTAGCGAGATCTCTTCTCCAAGGATATTTGTTTAGAAAAGCTGGTGGTGGAAGCCTTTCTAGCAAAGTTGGTTTCTGGAGTGCGTGTAATTAGAAATCCAATAGCTCTTGTCACTCACGAAGGTTTCCTATCTAGAGAGAGGTGTGTACTAGAGGATGATGTTCATGAAAAGTACCCTTCATTGGTTTTGATATATAGTTCATAATATATTTCAATTGTGTGCCACCAGTGTGTCCGATTTGTCTATTCGAAGTCATCTTATTGCAATCCTCGAAAAACATGTCATTGTTGCGGCTGTCTGGGTCATCTGGATAAGTTTTTTAGGAAGCATCACCTGGAGAAGATGTTGTGATCATAGGATATCGGTGCCTGAATGTGGGTAAGGAGATTCTTCAGTTATCAAGGATCTATCCATAGGCCTCAGAGTGAATATTTTTCTTAGTCAGGGAATCAATGGGGGTGCGGAGAGCCCTGGCCCAGTTGTTGTCTCCCATTTTGAGGTGGAGATATTCATAGTTTCCTTGTTTTTAATTTTTTGTCTATTTTAAGTTAATGTTTTCATTATAAAAGTGTTATGGACTTGTTTTTTCATAAAATGGGTAGGTGTGTTTATCCAAAAGTTTATATTTGAATAATTGGTTCTTTGAACGTGCTTAACCCTTATGTGGGTTGGTTTCAGTTTTTCTTGTGCTTTTTTAAGGATTATCGATTTTTGTGGAATTGATGGATGGTGGTTCTGGTTTTCTATTTGGTTCATGTTCATTTTATGGTATTCTCCTAGTGTTTGGAGTTTGGTTTGTTTGGGGAGTTCTCGATCATATTGGATGTGTTATCCAGTTAATGTGAATAAGTTTATGTTGGTTCTTTCATTTAGTTTCTGAGTTGTGTTGTGATGTTCGTTGAGTTCTTATGGTGGGGAGAACCCTCTTGTGTTATCCCCTTACTCATCATTCTATGGTTTCTTCTTGATAAATTGGGTGTGACTATGAGTGAGTAGTCACCTTGAGGATTGTGATTTATTTCAAATTTGATTGGACATTGATTTGAGTTTTGGTTATCTTAAGTTAGGTGAATTTATAGTGGTAGAAAGTATTTATGGTGGGGAGAATTGTCACACCCCAACCTTTGAAATTCATATAATTTTTTCTTTTATTGATCATGGATCTTTTTATTTATGTTTGGGTTGATCCATGGTTTAAATTTTTGAATTTTGGTAGTTTTGGGGGAATTTTTTTTTGTTGCACGGTTTGGGCGCACAGTTTGGGAAACCATATGACCCTACCCAAGAAACTGTGTGGCCTATGTTGGGTGTCTAATAGTGAGATTCACGGGTTGCGTACAGTTCGGGAAACCATGCAACAACTATACAGTTTCATCCTGTAACTAGAAAAAGTCATTCAATATGGTCAATGTGTGGTTTGGTAGTCATGCATCCAACCCATCCAGGTTTCCCCTATTTCTCAGGATAGGTGGAACTATTGGTGCACATTTTATCAAACTGTGTGGCCAAACCATGTGATCATTTCAGATTATTATAAATTTGTAATTTTCTATTCTATCCTACCCTCCTTTTATCCAAAAATTGACCCCCTTCCATTGGGTCTTTTTTGGGTCATAAAGTGGTCCTAAACCCCCCCTCTTATTGGATCGTCCACCATGGTTGTATATTGAATGTTTTTTGGTAAGTTTTAGGGTTTTTTCCATTTTATTTTCATTCTCTTACCATCTCTTGGTTTCTTTGTGTTTCCTTGGTGGGTTCCTCTCTTATTTGAACCCTAGGGATAGGGTTGGCTGATTTTGGTTGATTTCTTAGATGTTAGGGTGTGAAGATCATGTCTCAGGTTTGGATCTCCCTTCTCCCAATGTTTCATCACATTTTCACTCTATTAAGGTAGGTGTTTCCATTATTTTTTTCCAACACAATCCATTGATGCTTGTATGTCTTTAAATAATTTATAAATATGTTTCACATTCCTATGATGTTTTTTTGTTGATTATTGTGGCATTTTTGTGATGATATAATTCGTTAAAAATGGGTTTTGAAGTGATTATTTAAATATTCCTATATATTTATACACTTAATGTGTTTGAAAAAATTACAAGTATCCTTTTATATAAAATTGGGTGATTTTAGAATGTTCTTATCATTGTTATGTTGTGATGTCATGGGTTCATTTTAATATGAGCTTAATGTGTGGATTGCGATGATTTTTGAGGTTTGGAACTCATGTATTACTTGTTGTGTGTTGGTGGTAGAATATGTGTCATTATTTTAAAAATGGTTTTCAGTAATCTCAGGGATGCTTATTGTGTGCCACGGGATTTCAGAACATCTATGTTTTCTTGGGGTGTACACATGGATGGGGACACAAATGACGATGGTCTTGGATAAACTTGCTCAATTTAAAAACCTAAATTTCAAAACACATATCCCTCATTCTATTTTCCTTCTTCAAATTCTTAATGATTTATTAATAGACCATTGATTTCAAAATGACACGAATGTGGTTTCAAATGATATATTAATTTATTTCCCATTTGGTGCTTTGAATTTTTTTTATTTAAAATCTTATGAAAGCCCATTTGGCATCTTAAAGTGTGTTGAGGGCCTCCTACTTACATATTATACTATTACCATGGGTTTATTGGGAATCTTTTAAAGGTTCAAGAGAAGGTTTATTATTGAACCTAATTATATGGGTTAGTACCAATTGGATGTTTTAGAGTCTATGTGGTTGTTCCACTAGATTGGTAGTTATAACATCCAGTTGGTTATTTAATTTGGAGATGCACCACATGTCGACAAGTGAGTTTGACCCGATTATGTATAGGGATTTCTCTAGGGATGTTTAAGAAATTACCATGGTATACTATCTATATTTTCTTTTTTATACTGCTTGTTCATTTTTAGCATAGCTTGGTATTTATTTTTTTGGATTTTGTTTTAGGATCTAGTTTTTAAATGGTATCCCTTTTTTAAAATAAATATGTGGTTTGAAATATTTTGAAAAAGGAAAGGTTGTGTTTTATTATTAAAACGAGAGAAACCTATTTTTTTATTTACATATTTCAAAATAGTGTTTATAGAATATTTTAGGGAAAGGAAACGTATAAATTATATGGTTGTTTCATACTGAACTGTTAAGCTCAAAACCTACTCGTACCATTCAGTGTCAGTAAACCTGAGTTGTTTTGCGGGTTTAGGTTCATAGTTCATGTGCTCATTGTTAGAGAAGTTGTTCTTGCGGCTTGAGGTGACCAATAGGTCCCATGGATATCACATTGGCATGTTTGGTCTTAATTTGTGTCTATTTTTTCTTTTTTTGAGTAGTTGAATTTTAATTAGTTTATATATTTAATGAGATTTAGTAGGTATAATTTCTTCAATTTGTGTAGTTTATTTATTCAATTCTGATTATTTATTGGGCTAAAATTATTTCCTTTTGTATTATTTTGATGTCCAACACTAGTTTCCAGCACATGGGGATCAAGAACACCATTCAGATCATGTCTTGGACTGGTTCTGATGGCATTCTGTATTGGTTCATGACATATATCATCCCACTAATTTTTGGAAGAGGAGGTCTATCTTGAATATACCTTAGGTATCATTCTCCCTGAAAAAATGACACTCCCCATTAAGGGTATTAGAGGAAATCTACCAATGATAACTGTAAATCTAGAATTTATGAGCCACAAACCAATCCATTCTGAAGATGACATGCATATAGTTCATATCAAGAACAAAAAATTAACAGAAAAGATCAATCTCTGATAAAGAGAAGTTTCAAGGGAGGCATCAAAGAACCTTTTCTCTCTCCACCTTGATAGGCATATAAATTTACATTACATAATTCATTATCTCCATGATAAGATTCAATAAGTCCACAATGATAGTTGGTATAAAATAATTAAAGGATCTGGTATAAAAAAAGTAGTTACTAAAGATGAATTAATTATAATGGTACCAATCATTGTCAAAAGACCCACATCCATTCCCACTTGAGGCTCATCCACTATGTGATGAAGATTCATTCCTAATTCCTATGGCTAGATCCCTATTGTTCTTGAATAATCTAACTGCACCACAAACCCTACTGATACTATTGATCCTTTACCACTATTCCCAATGTTAAAAGTATAGGAAAACCTCTATTAGTGATATGAACATATTCGATAGCTATAAATATTTAGTGTCTCTATGAAATAATTCTTTGAGTGCCTAACCTTGCCACCCCGAAAACAAGTCAATAAGACTTTTCAAGACACTGTAGATGATTTAGAGAAAGTATGCTACTAAGATCCACCACTATAGTTTCTACCACGAGTCTCATCTCACTCTATCTTCCTTTTAATGGAACCACCAAAACTACCAATAAGAGTAGACAGAACTATCATCAAAACTGACTTACCAACTAAGTCATGTTTCATCATTAGATATCTACCAAGAACATTAACATATGAGGTAAGATTAAATATAAAAACATGATATTAGATATTTCATCAAAGACCCGTCTCATACATTTGGGCCTTCAATTTCTCTTTTGACACCATCTCAGGTAAAAAATGAGAATGTTTAGTAAAAAATATTAGCATACCAATTATCTATCTAGTCAACTTATTAAATATTGAGAAACTCCATAGAATTATCCAATACTGTAGATTCTCAATAGAATTTCTCTATGAAAAGAGTCTGGAAGTATTTAATCTCTAATTTTTCTTTATTATTTTTTAGAACTATAACTTCTATCCATATATTTCTAGGCCCATCAAGTTTGAAGATGATAGTATTAACCATAATTGAATATGCCATCTCAAAAAACATGAAGAGTCAATCAATCTTTCCAAACTAATCCTATACCTCTCATGGATCATTCTTTTCATGGAAACAGAGTGGTTTATGATTAATAAACTTCTAGAAATGATATTTTCTACCAAACCTCTATGGTATAATCTCCATATCCTAAATAGTGGTGGGTAAAACCCCATTTTCCCAGAGTTGGACCACACACAATACCACCTATATATGGTTATAGTCAATTGTATGGTTCACTTTCTATGGTTCATTAGTATCTCCCTCCTGAGGTCTATTAAAAAATATTCTTGGGGGAATAATACTACACAAAATCAACATGAAATAATGATACATCAGTTAAGAGACATAGGAACATCAAATATATTATTAAAAATAGAACTTGGTTTAAAAATTCTAAAATAAAATATCAGGAAAGGTTTAATATTAGATAAATATAATTCATCAAAGACACCTTTTCCCAAAAAATCCATGAAAAATTAATGCTCCCTATGGCGAGAGATGGCCATTAAATCACTCATAACCTTCCCCTTTATGTCTGAAAAATCATATCTCCCATCTACCAATGCATCCCAAATTGCATACTAATATCCAAGAAGATAGTAAACCTCATTTTAATCTAATTTTTTTATGAACCAACCTAGATAGACCACCTAAAAGATAAAAAAATCAATCCTAACAAGGACTAGAGGCTATTCTAGATCCCCAGAGGATGTCGACTAGTGCTTGGGAATCAAAATAAAATAATAGGGAATGATTTTACCATAAGAAAAACCCAAAAAATGATAATAGTGTAAAAAAACAGCTAGTAGTTAGTATACCAAAACATTAAATATGGCTAAAAAATCTACGAGGTAAACAAAAATCAAAACAAACATATTAAAAACCAATGAGAATATTATCACAATATATCATTACAACAGGTGGAATATATACCCCACCATTCACTTCCAAAACTTAAGGTCCCACTAACAAGAACACCCACTACCTCTAAGTGGGTTTTTCCCTTTTTCAGGTCCTGACATAAGAATGTATATAAATTATTAAAGGTAAATGTAGGGTGTGATAAATAATTTCCAAGCATGATCTCACCCAAAAATCCATAATAATTTCATATCAAATACCAAATATGCTTAATTTAAATAAAACATGGCATGGTGATCAATTTATCATTTCATAATAAAACAAGATTTATAAATCATTTATATGGAAAAAATAAATAAGGATATCAAAACAGGTAGGAATATGAATTTACATAAATAGTCATGATTAATAATTTCATAGAAATTAGAATGTAATAATTATTTTCCAATATAGAATCATGGTTAAAATTATCAGGGTTAGTTAGTTTTGGTTATAAGGTTTTCATAGTTTCAGTGAATTATAGATCATAGTGTGCACACATCCCTAGATCCTAAACCCAGGGGGAATATAAATCTATCCAAATGAGAGAACCCCATTCCATCATATAGTTTATTATCATAGTTATCATGAATACAATACTAGTTAGAACTAAACATTTATAAATTAAATATCCTTTATCATAACTATCTATGATCCCATGTGCTTTAGGTAATCAATTATATAATAGGATATCATTCATTTTAATCAATCTAAAATCAATTTAATCAATCATTTCAATCATCCCCATGTTCATGTTTCAAAATAATCCATTTTATTTAAAAACCAACATCAAATGGTTTCCATAAAAAATCATTCATTTCAAAACACCTCATTTGATATCAAATTCATAAAACATTTCATGCCTTCATTTCTTAAGAATCATCATCAAAATCAATATTTAAAACATTTATTTTAATTTTAAAATTTTTTCTAGAAATAATCACTTTATTTAAAAATCCATATGATATAGATTCAATACCAACCTCACCATTTCAAAACATTTATCAAGAATAACATATCATGCAAGGGAAATGAAATAGAAATCTATTTCAAATTCACAAACAATAAATGATTAAATTGATAGGAATTCCTTAAAAAACCACATACCTCAATAAAAGTTTTATAAAACACACAACATAGGATCCTAAAATAGAGATTTGAAGGGATAGAAATTATCAAGGGAGAATCTTAGAACCATAATTCATCAAGTCATAATCTGGATCCATCAATGACATAACAATCCACCAATCTCAAAGGAGATATATGAGGAAAGAAGAATCCATTATGAAATTGAGATTAGACTTAATGGAAGGGATTAAATGCTTAAAATGAAACTCCAATCCATAAAAATCATGTTTAGAAGGTATAAATTTCCCTCAAATGAGTATTTAAAGTCCTGGTGGTTTAATTAGGTTTGATGGAGTTGTGTTAAGATTTAAAATGGATATTAAAAGAAGAAAATATAAGATACTAAACTTTATTTCATTACCCTAATAAACATAATCAACTATATTATGGATTCTAATAACTAGATGGTGGTTCCAAGAAAAAATATGGAATCCCTGGGGACCCTACGAGCTAACCGGTGGAGTTATTAAAGTAAATACATTCTGTAAGAACCCAGATCTTCAGTTTCAGGTACAAATCTCTTTTATACGCTTTTTAAGGAAAAACAAAGTTTCTGGAAATTTTTGATGTACACACCGTGTAATTTCTGAGTACACGCCGTGTAATCTTTTCCCGCCCGAAGCCGTGTGCTGGCCATGTCTGGGCCATGCACATGGTGTGTAGGGGTGACATGGAGGATGATTTTGGAAGAGTACGGAAAAACCCACTACACTCCATGTACTTCAATAGTAAACGACGTGTACTTTTTTTTAATTTCATTAATCGAACCGGGGTCAAACCTAATGATCATTAATGTCTTATTATCCACCTAATTCCATCCAAAGCGTCCGAGGAGGCCGATTCTTCTCCGAGCCACTGATCCGTCATCGGTTGTCCGAATCGAACTCCATCGATTGCAGAAGAATCGCAATGGTGAGTTCTTGGTTCTTCTTTGGCCTCATTTCCTGATTCCTTCTCTTGTGTGAGTTATCTGAGGTTGAACTTTTTAGATGTTTTTGCAGATCTACTCTGTTCTAGGCCAATTCACGGGACAAGGTTCAAGTATATCGATCTTCGAGGATCGAGGTAGGTGGTTTGTTTCCCTACATTGACGTTCTTTGAGTTTTGGTTGCAAAAGTGCCGAATACCCATGTATCGGGTATCCCGGGTTTAGGATTATGATCCTATTGTTTGTTTTCCCTATATTTCTTGTTAGATTATGTTTAATTTTTGATACTATATACTTGGTTGCATGATTGAGGATCACCCCATGGGTGTTTCTCTCCCTGTTTGGCTGTTTATCGCCGTTTGGCACCGTTTTCCTGTGAGGCAAACCCTATTGAAAATTCTAGTTTACTTGTTATCACTGATTGCATGTGTTGCCTACTATTTAAATACTTTTGATGCATGGTAGCTATTATCCAAGTAGTTGTTGAACTTACTTAGGGCTGCTAACAATCGATTACACACGACTAGACTGCTCAGGGCTGTGAGACCCTGGTGCGGGAGATCAAAGAGGGAATAGAAGATTAAGTGCTTCCCTAGAGGGTCTGTTGGTTTTAGTTCATACGAAGGACCTATTGGAATAGGAATTTGTGCTTCCCAAGAGTGTTCTTAGTTTACCCACACATCGAGAACATATGAGGAATTAGACGTAAGTGCTTCCTCATAGAGTCTGTAGCTATCGTTGCAAGACCATATGGGAATTGACGTGAGAGCTTCCCAGAGTGTCTGTGCCTTGTTGATTACTAGAATACAGGGGTCTGCTAGTTTGAGCCACCTAGAGAATCAGTGTGAATTTTTATGGTTGGTTGTGATGAGTCCACCAAGCCAAAGAACAAGTTCGGGTTTTGTACTGCTTGTGTTTAGGTAGTCTTTTTAGATACCTGCTGTGTTACTTGCCTTACATTGGAATAGAAGGCTTTACTAGTTCTTCCTGGTTGTTTAATTAAATTAATGTAAATGGTAATTGGTAGAATTATTTACTGGTATACTCTAAGTCCATTACTGTACATATTTTTCTTTACTTTTTCGATATTACTCTCTGACAGTAGGGAACAAATCTTTGTGGTGGTTACCTACTGGGATTAGTCTCACACCCTGTTTGGGTCCCTCTTTTCGGCCCAAACAGATTATATGGTTGCAAGTGTAGATATGGACTGTTGTCCTTCTACCTCAGGTACTTGATTGCTGGTTGGAGATGGAGAGCATGGGACCAGGCTCTGGCTCGTGATCCTACTGGAGTTGTTGTTTACGTTTAGTACTTTGGTTTTAGTTGTATTTCAGCATGTTGATTTGTTTACTGATTTCCATAGATACATGTACCATACTACATCATTATTATATCAGACTTTGCTTCTACTTTTAGTTCAGTTGTCGTATGCTTTTTACTGCTTCCTCTATTGATTATCTTTATTCTTCCGCTGCATACCTTACCAAATGAGGGAAGAGTTTCCCCACTGACTCACCAAGGCCCTCCCTGCTAGTCGGCAACCTCTAGCATTTAGGGAAACACGCTTGAGGTTATGTGGTGAACCGGGTACGTGGCACCAGTTATGTGCCTCCAGATCCGGGTCATTACACTTTCTGCTAGCCATCCACCAATTAGCTTGTGGCCCTCACCAGATATCCAGTGGACTTCCTATTGGTAATTTATACTGCAATCATGACACCGGTTAATCGATGGATCTCACTAACTATTTGGTGTACCTATGGTATCCATTTTGGCTATAGTCTAATTTCTACCCTTAGTCCATATTCTCAGGTCATCTCCTGACCTCTAAAATAAGAATCAAAATTGACACTTAACTCCTTTAAATGCTCAATCAAGAAGAAATATACAAGAATCAATAATAAAAACTAGATATACACATGAGAAACATCCCAAAGTAATAAAATAATCATAATTTATAGTAGGGGTAAATATGTTACATAAATACACCCCCTTACTCATTAAATCATTTCAATACAATAACATTTGGGTTGATTTAACTACCTATGAAAAACAAATTATAATGATTATTCCATAAATGATTATGGGATTCCATATAATTGTAATATCATGTAATAATGATATATTTAAGTTGTTTTAATTAATTTGTAAATATTTTTTTTTAAAATTTAATATATTTATTAATATGTTACCTTTTGATTCTTAAACATGTCAAAAAACTAGTTCATCATGATTTACATTTTCACAATCCATTTTCATATCATTAATCTATTGAATGTGGTACGTAAGTAATCATTTAAAATTGATTATTATTATAACTTGAATGAACTATTAATGATGAACTTGAAACCACTTAGTGAGAATTGATTATGTCTTTGTGATGTTTATATGAAACAAGAAACTGAAATTTCTAACACTCGATAATGAAAATAAACTATAACCAGTTAATGTATTTTTAATATATAGTTAAAAAATAGTTATTAAAAGGGTATTATCTTCATATTAATTTTTTGAAATATGTGATTATGATATTTATGTTAATTATATAGGGGGTTAGAGTATTATTAAGTAAGAAATAATACATAATAAGAGTTTTCATATCAAATTACTATTTTTGAGACATGATTGGTATTATATAACTAATTTCATTTATGTGGTGTATATACTGACTATTTGAGATATCATATCATGAATTATATTTTGATATTTCTATTTGATTTTCAATTACAATCCCTCCCTTTGAAGGAATTTTATTAAAATGACACTTAATCCATAATGGTTCTTTCTCTCAAACTTTTAAATCCCTGATACTTTTTTATATTGCACATCATGTGTACTTTGTATGGTGTTTCATACTACTTATATTTCATGGTAATTACTATAAAAATAATCCTCCCTTATTCATGTTTATATTGATTTAGTTATTTCCCCAGTAGTAAGGATTTTATGTAACTAAATTTTTTCTCATTCAATTATGATTTTTATCTTGATATAATTTCATATTAGTTAGGTACATTATTAACATTGATTATATTATGTGGTATTCTATCATTTATTTCTAGTTATATGACTTAATACCACATAAACCATTTGAAAAATATTTTCCACTTCTTGGGTTATGTTCTTTTTCAACAATCCACCTTTTGGTTATGATAATGTTATTCAAGTATTGACATAACTATATACTCATTGATCTATATGGTGTGAGAATAACATTTTCCATAATTCATATTGGATGATTTTTACCTAGAAATAATGTTATTATATTAACATGGGGTGAAGTTATGGAATTCCATATGTTGTTATTCCAATACAGATGATTTTTGGAAAGATTACTATATATTGTTTGACCATTCACCTTCATTATTTAGATGATTTATGATAATTCTATCCATTTTATTTACATGGGTAAAATTATTGGCTATTTATATGTTATTATTTCAATAAATATTAATATTGTAAATGTTTATTATTTATTTTTTACTCAGTATATCATATGATGAATACATTGGACTTAATCAAGTAAAGGGCGATGCCTAACAGTATATAGCCCCTTGATGCATCGGTAGGTCTCAGGAGACAAATTATATTGAGTATTTTGGTGTATTCTTACACATGAAAATATATTTCCTTATTAAAATAATGATGTTTTAGTTCATGTTGTCATGGTTTATTTTATGGAATTAGTCACCTGTCTTTATAAATTTCAATGTTAAAGAACCAATTATTATTATCCATGTGATATATTTAATTTCATTACTATACATGTATATATTATTATCTCAGTTTAAATTGATTATGTCATTATGATGATTACATAATCATTCCATAATATTTATACAATGTTTATTCCATGGTTTTCTCAGTTGTATGTTTTCACTTATTGAGCTTCTGAGCTTACCCTTCTTATTTCTCTATTTACATAGGTTATGAAGATAATTACTACACATTATATGTCACACAATATTGATTGGGGGAGATTTTTAAGATTTATTATAGATTACATATCTTATTATATAGTGAAAAAATCCATTATTTGATAAAGACATGACTTTTGATAGTTTATTTTTTTCCTAATTTTCTGATGTTCAAATCCTAAAAGGTCATTAAAATGTATTTAATGAAATATTTTATTTAATTATTGTAATTATGGGATATTTATGACTGATAATATATAATTGATATTAAATCCAATATGCAATTTATGTTTTCATAAATACTGGATCTGGGAGTGTGGGTCTAGGGAATCAAAATTGGTATCCGAGTAGGGTTTAGAAAACTTTGGTTATTAGGATTTTTATTCAGTATAATTTAAGGGTTGATAAGTTAAGGGTCATAAAAATTTAAAAGGTATAGATAACCCTTTGGGATAATATATTGTATAATGTTAAGGTAATAATGAACATTTTATTTGGGGATTATGAAAAGATAATTTTTTAAAACCCTAGGGATAAGTCAAAGTGAGAATTCTATGTATAGGATAAAATCACAAAATTTTGGAAAAGTAGATATTATATGGTTATCTAAAAAATTGTATCCCTATCTAGATACTAAAAGTGGATATAGGGTCTAAAAAAAATTCACATAGGGGTAATAACCCCTAAAGGGGAATATTTTTCATTTAATCAACATTGACCAGTTGCACAAAAAAGAGGCCTAACTTCATGCCTGATTTGACACTCCTGAGGGATATGATTTGGTTAATTCACATTCTATTAATGACCCACTATTAATGTTTTAAATATATTTAGTTAATATAATCTAATAAAAATATGACCATGGATAATATATATTTAATCATATAAATTCATAAGTTAAGGTACATAATAATTAATATGTCCCTTATTGGTTAAGGGATAAGATAGATTCTGAGAGCTTAGATTTGAAATATTTTTGAGTTTAGAATATTTTATGAATTTCATTCTAATTTGGTATCTCTATTTTTAGAAATAAGTTAATCATTTTGAGAGAACCCAAATCAATGTAGCTTAGGTTTCACCAAGAATGGAATAGGTTAAACTGAGGGTGATATAGGTTGAATTGAGTCTGATACAAGTTTTTTATATGAATTATAGGCTAATACGATAGAGGTACAATGTGAAGAATATTGAGGTTAAACTTTCCTATGGTTATTTATGAATATTATAATATAATTTTTATCACTCATGTTATAGATTTTAGTTTTAATAATGTATGAATCCTGAAAAAACCAAGTTAACAATGAATTCCATGGAGATTATGGAAACTATCCTAAGAACAAAATAATAGGTTAAGGTTTGGAGTGATAAATATTGTGATTTGAGAAAACCAGATATAATGAAATAGGAAAACATTGTGAGAATTTACAAAGTCCCAAACACACTAAATAAGATAAATATATAATCTCAAGAAAGATCAAGAGACAAAGATAATGAATGGAAAAAATACTCAATTTTCTATATGTCCAAAAATATGGATAGAAACACCATGTATTATTTCTCAAGGGGATTGAAATATGGTTTAATTGTGAAATATATGTTCATCAACCATCAAAATTCCATAGTATAATGAATTTTTTGGTTAACATGATTTAAATAAATAGTTCTCATCCTAAGGCAACATTAATAATTCAAAATCTTAAGTGTAGGGAAATTGAGAATTATCCAAACCAATGATCTAATCCATGGACTAACCAAGTATATGAGAATAACCAACCTCCAAGAATAAGGGTAAAATGGAATTCCTATATAATAACTACTTCTGAAGTGGATCCTAATATTTAAGGTACATTTACCCTCCAATCGGAATTTGTGTATGTCTTTTTGAAATTTGATTCTAGAAACTATAGTATATCAAAGAAGTTTATTATAAGAACTCTATTATATCTAATAAGTTTTTTAAGATCATTAAATAACCACATAAATTATTTTATTTTCAAATAAATATTCTATTGGTACGATTATTTTATTTTAATATGATGTTTATAAGAACTTATATTGTCGAAATATTATTATCCTTCCTTTAGATAAATTTAACCCAATTTTAGTGATGCATTAATTCCATCCACTCAGAGGAAAAATTATATGGAGTAATTAAAATACATTTAATATTAACCTATGACACTTTATCAATTAAAGGATGATAATAAACACCCTATGGAAAGAAATTATATAATGTGAACCTTGACACCTAATAATGGTAGACTGTTGTCCAAAATTTTTAGAGAAGAACTCAACATTATAAATAAAACTTTTATGAGAAAATAGATATGTTTTCCAAGGTTATAAGGTTGATATAACTCTAGAAATTATATCTATATTAACATATATAATTTATATTATATTTTATTTTTTCATTAATATGTGATAAATAAAAATCATAGATGCAATTTATTTATCGTGGGAGAATGTAACGACCTAAAATTATTGACCTTGTAAAACTGATGTTATGTTTGATAACATGAATTCCATACTAAAACAAATGTAAAATAACTACAAAATATAATAATAACACTATTAATAAATATATAATAAACAATATTATGGTAAACCATTAAAACTTATTACCATTAGTAGATAAATAATTTATATGTGTTAATAATGTGAAGGTTATTTTCAATAAAAGATGTTTTCTTTATATTGTGTATTTTATTTTAAAAACTAAAATTAAAAATTTAAAAATTTAAATTTGATAAAATAAAATTAAATTTTTAATTACTCACATCAAAATTTTCATAGTATGAAATTTTTATTTTTTTCCAAAAAATATTTTTTTTTTGTAAAAAAATACGATTTTTGTGAAAAATATAACTTGTATGATTTAATCATTATATAAGAGTATCCCTGAAGTTTAAAAAAATTTAGATAATAAAATATTTATTTAATGAATATAATTATGAATTTTAATATATTATTAGATCTTATAGATTCTATGTCTAATATTTTTAGATCTAAATTAAAATGTTAATTTAATAAAAACTTTTTTTTGATGTTTTCTTTGAATTAAGTATTTTCAAGGTGATTTTAAGTTTTTTATTTTTTTGAAAGCATCATAACTTTTATTTATTTTATAATAAAACAATTTAATTCATTGTAATTTATAGTATTACAAACTATGACTTAGACATAAAATTTAAGCTAAAAAACACACATTTTCTCTAAACTATTTTTACATGTTATGTGGGGTAATTGTAAAATTAAATTTTCAAACCCTAAGAAATTTTATTTGATAAAATGATTTCCAAATTTTAAATTAGAAGGTTCAAATTTTTTAAAAGGTCCAATATTATTTTTTTCATTAAAAGTAATTACTAAGTTAAAAAATTAATTACTAAAGTAAAAGTAAATGAAGGTGAACGTTAAAAATTTAAAAAAGACATAAAAAACTCAAGGATGTATCCAAAATGAGTAGCTAAGGAAATTTTAGACCAAAAACCACTTTACCCTCCACTTATTCCATTTTTGATCCATTGACCTTTGAATATTAATATTACATTATTGAAAATGAAATGGTTACTTCCCAAACTATCCTTCTATTCACTTATAAAAAGATAAAACTTACACCACACCAAGACTCACCTACAAATAGAATTTATCATTTAAAAAATAAAATTATTCTCCTAATATAACCCTCTACCAAATATATAAGATATTTTCACCTCCAACTTTCTAGATTCCTTTATTTCTAAGGAGTTTTTGAAGATAAAAGTCAAGCTTCCAACCAGAGTATTACTTTCAATTACTATTTTTACTCTACTCCTTACTAAATAATATATGACCATATAAATTTAATTAAACCAGTATAATTAGTATTCTGAAATTTCATTAGATTAATTTAAAAAGAAATATTTCATTATTTTAAATCCCTTAAGAGAGACCAAAACATCAATCGTGCGTACGTGCGAACAACTGCCACCATGATAATATGCGGTTTGATTTTCATCACCTCCTCTCAAGGATGGATTAAAGGATGGGTTTTAATGAATAAATATGTTTCATATGCCACAAATAAAATTATTAAATGATCACATTTCTATATACCATCATTAATCTATTCATTAATAAATGGAATCGTTAATCTTCCATACATACAGACTACTATGTCCATGAATGATAAATTTAAATTTTCATAACCACCCATCATTAATGTTTTTTAGAATAGATTTTATGAGTATATATAATTTTTATGACATATCTAAGATTCTGTATATGTCACATTATCATGATCAAAATACATCTCCTTACTCATTAAATCATTATAACATGCTACCATTTAGGTTGATTTATCTTCCTATGAAAACAATGTTATAATAGTTATTACATAATTGATTATGGGATGATATATAATGATAATATAATTTAATAATGACATATTAAATATATTATAATTATTTTGGAAAGTTTTTTTTTAAATATATAATATATTTATTAATATGTTACCTTTTGATCATTAAACTTGTCAAAAACTAGTTCACCCTGATTTCCATTTTCACAAGTCATATTCATATATTTAACCTATTGAAAGAAATACTTAATTAATCATTGTAAAATAATGATTATTTTTTCATGAATGATTAGGGGATGATTAAATTTAAACCACTTAATGATAATTGATCCCATCTTCTTGACGTTTCTACAAAACAAAAAAGTGATAGTTCTAACAATCGATAATGAAAATAAACTATACCATGTTAATATATTTTTAATATATGGTTATAAAATAGCAATAAAAGGTTAGTATTTTTATATTAATGTATTTATATATGTGATTAAGATATTTATGTTCACTAAAATGGAGGTTAGAGCATGGTTGAGTAAGAATGAATACAAGTTAATAAATTTCTTCTCAAATTTATCATTTTGAGACATACTTGGTATTATTTACCTAATATAATTTATGTGGTGTATATAATTACTATTTGAGATACCATATCATGAATTATATTTAAATCATGTTATTTTAATTTCAATTGCAAGCCCTCTTTTTTAAGGTATTTGTTTTAAAATGATACTCAATCCTCAAGGGTTATTTGTCTCAAAATTTAAAATCCTTGATACTTGTTTATGTTTTTCATGATATTTTCTTTGTATGGTATATCATACTAATAGTAGTTATTTGGATTTACTAGCCAAATAATTCTCCCTTATTCAAGTTTCTATGTATTCATTTGGTTCCCCAGTAGTAAGGAATTTTGGAAACTCAACTTTTTTTGATTGAGTTGTGATCATTATCTTGAACTTATTTCATATAAGTTGGGTAAATTATAACCATTGATTATATTTTGTGGTATTATATCATTTTTTATGGTTATATACATTCCTACCATATAAAAACTTCAAAAAATATTTCTTACTTCTTGGGTTATGTTATTTTCTAACCATCCACCTTATTTCCATGGATGGTTAATGATCATGTTATCTGAGTATTGAATTAGTTGTATACTCATTGAACTATACAATGTGAAAATAATATTTTACGTAATTCAGATCAGATTATTTTCACCTTTAATGAATGAAATTTTATTGACATGGGGATAATTATTGGAATTCCTTATTATTTTTATTCCAATACATATGATTATTAAAAATTTTACTATGTATAGTTTGAAAATCCACAGTCTTTCTCTGGATGGTTTATGATAATGTTATCCCTTTTATTAACTTGAAGAAAATTATTGGAATTTTTTATATTGTTATTCCAATGAAAAATATTAATTTAAAAGATGAATATTAATTATTTACTCAATTTATGGTACCTGACATTATATATACCCTCAATTAATCATTAGGTATAATAAGACAAACTAGATTAATTATTTTGGTGAATTCCTTCAAAAATCAAGATATTTTCTTGATGGTAATATCATGATGTCTTAAATAATAGTATTGAATTAGCTATCTAAAATTATACATTTCATCACGAAGGAACTAATTATTCTTGTCCTTATGATCAATTTATTTGCATTACTATCGATGGATATATTATGATCCCATTTTTAAATAATTATTCCATTATAATGATTAATTATTCCTATCATAATATTTATACCATATTTATTCCATGTATTTCTTAGTAATAAATTTTACCTTACTAATAATTTGAGCTCACCCCTTATTATGTTTCCATTTCCCTAGGTTATGAAGAAAAATATTAGACATGAAATTTCTAATCAAATAATATATAGGATATGTTTAATACTTCTTATAGATTAATTGGTTTCTTATATAATGAGAAAAAATATCCACCAGTTGAGAAATAAATGGTTTTTTTAGTTGGTGTTTTATCTTAATTCTCTAAATATATAACCCTAAAAGGTCTTGGGAATGTATGTAATGAACTATTTTATTTAATTAATGTGATTCTAAGATATTTATATATGAGAATATATATTTGGTATCAACTAATATGTAATGTATGTATTTATGAGCATTAGATCCGAGATTTTGGGTTCGAGTCATGTTAAAAAGACCTATCCAAGATTTCTTAAGGTGATTTTAAAAGGAGGATAACCCAACCCATTTCCTTTTTCAATATTATTAAACCTCCTTCAAATTTTCTAAAATAATATTAACCTAATGAAATAAACATCTAAACTATATTTCAATTTTTTAATGTTAATTTTATATCTATTTACTATCTTCTTCCTATCTATTGGAAAATGATAATGTCGCTCACATGTACATGTTGACTACCATCTCTACAATGCAGTGCGATTCATTTTCTATTTAATATTTACATGGATGTTCATAAAATATATATTTAATGAATATATATTATATTTATTATATAATTATTATTTTGTAAAGGTTAATTTTTATTTACCTTCCATTAATTCCATTCATTGAAAAGTGGAAACATCACTCAAGTGTATGTATAAAAGACCATCTATATGAAGTGATGTAATGAATTTTTCATCAAATATTTATATTAATGGTTATAAAAGTGTATATAATTAATAAATATCTTACGCATGACATGATTAATGTTTTTAAGATGTTGAAATGAAGAAAAAGATTCAATAACCGGAACCATCTAATAGAAACATGCATAGAAAACGAATGGGGTTTCACATGAACAATGATTTTGATGAAGAATTGTTAATAAAATAGAAATTATAAATTATAAGTAAATGATAAATAGTATTATGTATATGAATATGGTTATTTTATATATTTTTAATAAATCTATATTTATTTTACATGAGTTTTAAATGAATACAAATCAAGCCGTGCCTTGAGTTAAGTGTTTATGTAACAATCTCACTTCTTTTGGGAATTTTTTGGTTAAATTTACATTAGTGGAATTTATAAGATATTTATCCATTAAAATACATATATTTTATTCTCTTATATTTATTCCTCAAAATTTTATGTATTATTACCATTTTCCTCTCTCATATATGAAATGATTGAGAATTTTATTTAAGAAAATCCAACATTTTTTCTTATTTGGTTGATAAATTTTTTTCTCCATGTCTATATTCTTAAAAATGTTTTAAATAATGTTAATTTATATGATGAAATTTTTATTATATTCATTTTGAACTATATTTTATATTTCGTTTAATTTTTTAAATGTAACTTTTAAAATGTTTTCAAACAGATTATTTATGAATGTTTTATAAAATGTTTGAAAAGAATATTTGTTTTAACATTTACCACACAAACTATTTCTCTCACTGTATAAATTATTATGTGATTTTAAGATTCCTTCACATTTTTACATGTTTATTTTGAATGGAATTTTTTTTTCTCATTATTTTTGTAATATTTAGTATTAAAAGATACTAAAACAAAACGGTATTTTCCCCATTTTCAAAGAAATGTTAAAATGATCTTATAAAGGTATTTTTATCTATTTACCATAATGGTTTTTTATTCTTTATTGAGGATATACTCCTATGATACCATAAAATTTATTTCCTTAATTTTTTTTGATGATGACGATTTACGTATGATTCTATGAATAGAATTTCTTTCCTGCATACTAATCATGTTATGATAAAATATTTAGGAAACCAATTTATTTTCCATAAGTTATTCTATGATGGGATGTTTTTGAAACCCATTTCCATTTTATGGGATGTGATATGATGAAATAATGAATATTTGTATGATCTAATGGAACACATATTCATGGTTTTCATTATGTAATGGGTGGAACCGTAATTATATAACCCTCTAATGTATTGAGAAATGATTGATATTTCATGAGATAATATGGATTGGAATGGGGAGTGATCCTACTTTAGTAAGGGACTCTATCCATTATGATATTATTGGGAGAGACACTTGAATAAATAAATCAAGTAATGAAGAGTGAACCCAGTCCACTATAATAGTCTTGGAAGTGATCCCTGATTTTGGAAATTATTTTTTATTTTTATGTGTATGTCATATAATTCTGTCATATTATTATGATATGTTCTCATGGATAATGATTTATTATTTATGATTATATGCTATTATCACTTATGAATTTTATAATAAAAAAGCCATATGAAATTACTCATTATTAATGATCTTGAATAATTTGGTATTATTTTTTAGGTTATGATCATGTTATCACACCTTATGCCTATCTTATTCTCACATATAACCATTGATCGATATCTCATATGTTTACCCTTATTGAGAATTTGAGTTCACTATTTATTATTTTTCTTTTCTCCATATTATGAAGAAAGGATTTAAGTAGGGTATGTACAATAAGTGTATAAAATGATTAGATATTTGTGTGATTTGTTGAATATATTTCAATAAATAAGATGATTATGTGTCTAGTCTCTAATGAAACTTAACCTTTATGGTTATAGGGCATGTATTATTATAATATAAATTGAATATTATTCTACAATGATGTAATATTTATTCATATTATTCTTGGGTCACCTCATCAACCACACACTCTAAAAAAACCTCTCAAACTATAACAAGGACTATCAAGGGAATAAATTACATCATTTAACACAGAACAATCATTTTAAACATCATGAATAAATATATGTCCACACAAAGTTTCCTAGGAAAACCATTGAGTATACTTCACTTTTTTATATCAAAAATAATATTTGAAACCATCCATTCATATTTAGGAGAAATATGAGTCATTACTTACTAATAATTTAGAAATCATCGGGTAAGAATGTTACATTCATAACCTATGAATCACTAATTCTATCATAACCACCTACCAACACCATTGAAGAGATTTAACAATTATAAAAAATCATTTAGGAGTACTAAAAAACTATTAGAAATTAAATAAATAAATTAATATATCTAGCTACAAAATTACTATAATTAAAAATTTTATAAAACATAAGAAAACATTAGAATATAACTACTAAAATACATCAAATAAAATCAAAAAAAAAATTCTAATGAAATCTAACATATCATCTTTTAATTTTTACAATAAAAATTATTAAATCCCTAAAATAAATCATAAATCAATCACATTTCATCAAGATAGTGATGGATAATGAGAACATGAACTATACTATCTTATTTAAACTAATAAGAGAATAATCCCATGACCAAGTTTCAATTTCACCAGGACCTGGTGAAATCACATCACTAAATCCCTAATAAGGGTAAGGGAAACAAAGAAGAAGAAAGAGGGAAGATAAGAGAAGTATGGGGTATAATTTCCTTGAATCATCATGAGATAGACTCATCATGGATCAAAGTGGTAAGAGAATATAGAAAATATAGATCAATGGGGAATATTCTAAGTGGTTAGAACAAAAGAAGTGTAACGATATATGTTTTTTTGTAATTATATTATTTTAATAAATTGAAAAGAAGAATATCATTAGAACTAGAATCTAACATAGACCACCATCACATTTAAGAATAAACATTATTAAAACAAAACATATAACGAGAAATAATACCATGAATGGAGAAATATTATTATGTTATATAGAATGAAAAATATGGAAATTGGAAGTAATAATGGAGTATGTTTAGTGTAGTTATAAAAATAAGGATGATATCTAGATATTAAAAATATTTTTGTCAAAAAAATAGTTATTGAAAACAATATCATTACAAATATAGTCATTTTAGATATGGTTTTTGGACATATATCCAATAGGTATAATGAATTAATGTATTTTTAAGTAGTAAATTTAAAATAATATAACTCACAATGAAGAAAATGATACTAAAATATTATAAATATCTATATTAATGTGTTACATATAAATATTAATATTAAAATTAGATATAATTTATATATAAAAATAAAACAAATATTTTAATATAAATGGAGTAGTAAAATAATTTTTTTGAATATAAATACTTAATTTTAATGTGTTTTAAAAGAGAATATAGTATAAAAGTAAATTTTTTAAATTACTATTTTTTTAAATATTGTATATTTTATCTTAAAGGATTAAATATAAAATTTTAAAATATTAATATATATATAAAATAATATATTAACATATTTTAAATTAGAAATTCATATAAAATAATATTAAGAACACCTATTATTTAAAAATATCATTTTAAAAAAAAGTAGTTTATCTTTATATGTTATATTTCATTTAGAAGATTAATTTATAAACATTAGAATAAGAATTTAATAAAACTAAGTTAATTTGTGGATTTATCATCACAATATGAACTTAATATTTTTTTTGATATTTATATTAAATAATTGGTTTTTATGCGAGTAGTAAAATATACCACTTTTACTAAAATTATGACTTTTATGACATTATTATTATAAAAGTATGAATGAAAATTTTTTCAAACATTTTCTTGAAAAAATATTTTTTTATAATTTAAATTATAAATTTTAATATATTTAATATATTTTAAAAACGTTTTTTTATATTTTAGAACTTAAATAATATTTTTCTCAAAAATTATTTTAAAACAACACAGATTTATTTTATTGAAATTGTTTTTTAGTTTAGTCAGATAAAATAATTTTACTATTGTTAGTCATAATTTTAAAATTATGAAATGTGGTGAATTTAATTTTTATACATAAAATTATGTTTCCATGAAAAATATTAGTTACCATGGTAAAATAGTTATTTTTTAATGAATGATACTTTTATAAATATCATTTATTTTTTTCATTAAATTAAATGAATTTATATTAATTTAAAACTAAAATATTATTTTAAATTTATATAAATATGAATTAACACTCATCTAATTATTAGTCATTGATAATAAATATTAATAACACTTAATGAATAAAATAGAATTTTCTGCAAAAAGAATTTTTCAACACATTATATGTCTAAATTTAAATGTTAATTCTATCATATTTAGAATTTTTCTTAGTATAAATGGATTATAAATTTGGATTCATCATGACTAAATTTGTTAATAACGTTTATATTATATTTTTATTCATAAAATAATTACCTTAGTTAAATTTTAATCAATATTAGTAAGTTTTAAAATGGGTAATCTAATGTGGCTCTAATTTTACTGAATAAATATAACACTTAGAACTTCTAGAATAACTTTTTTTTTGGTTGTAAAGTAATAACTACATGTATCACCAAAATTTATACACCTAAATATATCTCATTCTATTATATTATTACCACTTACCCAACATTCTTTTCCAAAGTTTCATCCATCTTTTTCACCTATAAAAGTATCTCACTTCCACCCTTTTTAAGAAACAGATCTAGTTAGAAATTTCCCTGAAACTATGACCTATTTAATTATTCTATTTCCCCTATAAAGTTTTGAAATTCCCTAGCCCCACAAAAGTTCATCAAGTCATCAATTTCCAAAGTATACTTCAAGAGAAGATCCAAATATCCGATGTAAGTATTAATTATAATTTTACTTATATTGTTTTTGTTTCTCATCCACTATCCTAAAAAACCATTATAATTTTATATATACAATGACTTAATTATAACTAATATACTAAATTTTTATAATATTTTTTTGGTATTATCACTTTATATTTACCTCTCATTTGATAACAAAATGAAAATGCTGGTCATGTGCATGTGTGGACTACCACCTCCATGAATAACATGATTAATTTTTCATCCTCGCTTATTCAAGGATAGTTCTATAAATGGGTTTAGTGAATATATATTTTTTTATATCTTTATTTATATTACTTAAATATAAATTATTTATTTTATAAAAAATATTATCAATAAATGATCAATGTTAAATTGATTTCCTGAAATTAATACACCATAAGAAAAAGAAGTTTATTTATAAGTGACTACATATTTTTGATTTATATTATTCCTATAAATTCTAACAATTATTATCCATTACCTTAATGAAATATAAATAAACTCATTATACTTATTTTATAGGGATATTATAACAAAAGATCTCTTCTATAGCCATATTCACACATAGAATAATGCATATTCTTGTTGGGTTGGTTTGACCACTGATATGAAAAATTCTATAAATTTATATAAATTATGGATTTTGAGAAATTATATAGGATATTAATAACTAAATAATAATAAATTTTTATATATATTTTTAATATAAATATTAAACTCATTAATTAATTATCAACTTTTGATTTATTAAAAATCACTGAAACATTATTTTCACCAATTTCATATATTATAACCATAACTAAAATTATCCTAGAATGAAACTATATCTTTATAAAATATACTAAAAAAATAAATTTATATACCTTATATTATCTATGAATTATGAACATTGGGAGAATAATGAATAACAATACCAAAATTATGAAACTAGTCTAAAATGATTAATATTAGTCACACTCAATATTGAAAATAGATATTAACTAACTAATATATTCATAATAAATGATCATAATTAAATTATATAAAAGGTAAATTTATATTAATAAGTTTTATAAATAGTTTATTAAGATAGTTATGTTTGTTTTGAAGGTGGTTAGTGCATAGTTGACTAAGAAGGGATAAGGGTAAGGGTTTCTCTTGACTCAAATATTTTTCTTAATTCATAATCACTTCACTTCAATTAAAATATTTCAAGATTGAAATATACTACCATTTTATTTTTTTATTTTTTATTTCAATATATTTTATGGGGAAATAATTGTTCACACTAAAGTATTATTCTTTTATTAATCTATTAATTTATAAAAAATGTAATTTTTTAAGAATAATTCCCATTATTTTAATAGATTTTTTACCTTATACATGTTTTTAATTCCTTCCAATGTTATCCTTTACCTAGTGGAAAATCAAGTTGTTTTTATCTAAAATTATTTTTATATTCCCCTATATTATTTTAAAAAAATGTTTCGTTAAAATTTTAATGATGTGGGTTTCCATTAAGGCATTTTAAAACATTTAAAAGGATTTTCCTTACCATGATCTTATATTCTTCAATCATAATTCACATTTTTTATATTTATTATTTATTATCATGATATCATTATGTAATTTTTTTTGGTGAAAATTTTTCATAAATTTTCTCTTAATCTTATAAAAAATGGTTTTTGGAAAGTGATTTGAAAATAATATTTTTAAGTTGATATTAAGAAACACTTTTTATGAGAATTCCTTTTTGTAATTTTTTTTAAATTTTTAAAGGATTCTTCATCATTGGATTAATGGTTCATAAATCTCCCTATATGTGATATATTTAAATAAATATTTTGGGTGATCATGTTTTTAATATAAAATGATCATGTTTTTCTATGTGATTCCAATTAAAAATGTTATGAAATCCATTTTATTCCCATGGGTTATTTATT
Organism: Viscum album; assembly: GCA_963277665.1. Classification (NCBI taxonomy): domain Eukaryota; kingdom Viridiplantae; phylum Streptophyta; class Magnoliopsida; order Santalales; family Viscaceae; genus Viscum; species Viscum album. The sequence continues at coordinate 141,433,440 of OY728131.1, forward strand.
ACAAGATGAATTATTTGATTTTAAGTTGAACTCTTATTTAGTGATGCTAATGGGTGGGGTATTATATCACAATACAATGCATTGGATAAGGTTTTATATCACATTATATAACTATGGAAATTTATTAAGGAATGATTGCTCCAATATGGGAATTAGGTATTGATTCTTGCTCCTCTATGTAATGGGAATTAGATGATGATGACTTCTCCACTATGATATTCTTACCTATGCATCTGTTTTGTGAAAATTAGTTTTCCTAACTTATGTTTTATTTTTAATATATTTCAGTTCTATTTGATATTCTAGGTTCTAATGATATTATACTTTTTAATGTTATGATTTATTATTTTACTTGATTTTATTATATGATTTTAAGATATGTTTTTGATGCTATTTCTTGGGTATTGTGTTTCTATGTCATAATCCATAATGATAAATGATGTTTTATGATTATCACTTAGGATAAATTGATATTTTTATCTGATATTTATCCCTTACTCATGTTTTCCCCCATGTATATGATCTAACTTTTATAACTAATGTATACATTTCCCTTACTAAGCATTCAATATCATCCCTTTATTATTTTTCCATTCCTCAGGTTATGAAGATGATTATATCATATGAGATAACTAAAAGAGGTTTTATAGGAGTAAATTTATGTATAAATGTTAACAAGTGTTATTAAATAAGAAGTTTATGTATCTTGTCTCCAAGACATAAAACCAATTGGTCATAGGGTTGTGAAATTTTCACGAGATGTATTATCTTAGACATGGAATGAAAGTAATATTTATGTATGTTTATAATGGGTATCTATATTCAATATCATAGAAAAGGTTTTACTTATTTTTGGGGACTATCTTAGTTACCTTTAGTGTTAGGGTTAGAGAAAACTAATGGATACCCTAAAGATGACTCTACATATCAAATGATATCCTAAACTATTGATAAAGTCTTAATTAGGTGGTTTTATTTGAAAAACATACCTACCTTGATACTGGAAAGTGGATGTGTCCATAAAAACAATTCACTTAGGGGTAATCACCTTGAAAAAGGTCAGTTGAACATTGAATCAATTATCACCCCGATGCATAATGTGTGGCCCTAAGACTGCAAACCTAGAAATACACTCCCATGGGATATGATTTGGTTGATCACATGATGTTAATAAACTACTATTAAGGATTTATTTCCTTATTAATTTGTGGGATTAAGTTGAGAAGTATAAAATAACCCAACTTAAATTAACTTAAGTTAAATTAATTTTGATATGGGTTGAACTAAAAGAATTAAAAGATAACATGATGATAAGGGTAAAGTTTTTTAAGTTAGAATCTCTTTTATGTTCTTGATTATGATAATTCCTTTATATTGTTTATGTTTCATTAGATGTTAACCCTTTTTTTTATTAATGTTTGGATCTATAAATAACCATGGGTTTTACGGATAATTCAATGATTAACTCAACAAAAAAACCCATCAAAATGGGAGTTGGAGTGAGAAAAATTATGATTATTCCAAAAAAACTATCATGAAATACAAATAACAATTTTACCATAATTCAAATCAGGAGTTCCCCAATAAAGAGAAATATGGAGACTCATCAACATTCAGGAAATGAATATAATAAAATAATAAATAATAAACCATATATATGCCAAAAATTTGCTAAGGAGAACAAAGGAAAATACATCAAGGGGACTATAAGATATTTTACATATAGAAGAGTGGGTTATCAAGCATCAAGCTGTTAAGAAAAAAATGAAGAGTTTAGTTATCAAGATTGAAATAAATAAAGTTCATCCTCAATAAGAATTAATAATTCAATTTATTATGTGTAGGTAAATTGGGAATTATCCTAGTTAATTCCCTAATATAAGGACTCACCAAGAAGATGCGAATCACCATCCTCTAAGACCAATAGGAAAATAAAATGACTATGCAAGCACTAAAACTTAATTGGATCATGATATTTAATGTACACATACCCTCAAATTCAGAGTTTAGATGTCTTGTTGGAATTATATTTCTGTAACTCTCGTAAATCAAATAAGTTTTATAAGATCATTAAATCACCACCCTAATTATTTGATTATTAAAGAAATCTTTTAGTGTAATGATTATTGTATTCTTTATTGAATTTTATTGGAATGTTCCTTGTGAAAATATTATTATCCTACCTTTAAATAAATTTAAAACAATTTTGTTAATTTAATAATTCCTTCCACTCAGAGGAAAAATTATATGGAGTAAGGAAAAAAAATTTAACATTAACCTGTGATATTATATCAATGAAAGGACAGTATTAAAAATCATCTAAAAAAATTATATAACATAGGTCTTGATACCAAATAAATGTAGACTCTTTATCTAAATAGTTGGAAAAAAACTCAATATTAGGGTCAATCATATTATAAGGAAACTGATATGTTTCCTAATATTATATGGTTGAAATATATCTAAAAATTATATCCTATGTCATCTCTATAATTTATATCCCCTTCGCTATTTCCATTAGTATTTCATGTCACAAACCAGATCTGGTCGCCATCAAAACGACACTCGACCCAGACTATGACATGAACCTAAGGACGTTCCCGATCCCCATGGGCTAGAAAAATTTACCAGGTATCATAAAAAGAAATTTGGTAACTATTTTCCAATCTTTATAAACATAAAACAACAAACAAAACCTAGAAATAAAATATGTATTTTTCAAACCAAAAAATATTTTAGTAAAATTCTAAACCGAATTACACAATTTTAAACAATGTTTAAAGACCATTACAAACATACATAACCATGAAAATACATCCCAAGAACCTCTACATGGAAGGAGGCACCACCCTGAAGCCATCTCCACGACACGACATCATGAAGGACCGCTAAACCCGAAGCATTGGCACAAAAGTTGTACTAAAACCTACGACAGAAATAACCAAATCTACTTACACCCAAAGGTGTAAGTAGGGTGTGAGCCAAATCCCAGTAGGATACAACAACTAGTAGATTATCTGTGACAAATATTTTAAGATGAAAAGAATTGCATGTTTTGTAAATAAGAAATGTTAGTGATGGTTTCTAAAATAAGCAACATTAAAACTAAAAAATTTTGAGGTGGGATACTTTAAATAAAAGAAGTATTTAAATAAAACCAACCTGCTACTGAATTCTCTATCTAATCATACCATATGCCTATGTTAAGCACAAAATATCAAGTGAGCATAAGCAACGAGAAATAACCCATAGGCACTACCTTGGTGTGGGTCCTAGATACCTCATATCTCGGTGAGAGTAACCATCACAATATCTGTTCTCATGCATGATTAACTAGTAGGTAACATACCCATAACCTAGTGGTCCCCAATCATTGTCATCATCATAGTTTAGTTAGTGTTGTAAGGGTCAATCTTGCTATGTGAAACTGAGGCAAAACCCCACGGGATCACTAGCATACTAGTACACCACCACCCACCTAGATGCTTACGTTTCCCCTTGTGCACAAAAAAGTTAACCAAGTCAAGAAATATACCTTTCACATGAAAATATACTTTCCACATCACAAGTTCACCAAAAATCCCACATGTACATCACAAAAGTCACAAAATGCACTTTTTCATTCAATTTTATTTTTAAATCATACTCACACCAAAATAGCCGACAACAATTTTCACATTTCTTTAACACTTTAAAAAATCCTTTTAAAAAATTTATAAAACCATTCCAAGATATTAAAACTCACAAAATATCCCACTCACATATCACATAATAATTATTTCATCAACAAAATTCATTTTGCACAACACACTCTCACAAAACAGCCCATAACCATGTTTCACACCTCTCTTTCCATTTGATAAACCATTTTAGTACTTTATAAAACATTCTAAAAATATTTGACATCTTAAATGACCACCTTACCTTTCAAAAACCCATATTAGGTTAACAAACCCACCAAAAAGTACATATACATCCTTTTTCCTACTTTGTTTAACCAAACAAAACATTCACAATTTTCATAAAATAAACCCAAGGGGTGTAACTATGCTTCTCACAAAAAACCAATTTCAAGTCCCCCATTAAAGACCAAAATTATACCAATAGAAATCCAAAACATAATTTCCATCCCTAAAAACGTTTATTAAACCACTCCCATGTGTTATAAAAATACATCAATTAATACCACAAAATATGCACATTAAAAACACACATTTTCATAAATCACTTTCAAGAAGTACAACATGGTTTTACACCTTAAAACCATTCAAAACCCCCTTTTAAGTCCAACATGACACTAAGTAATTAACAAAAAGGAATTGGAAGCCCATTTCAACACTAATAAATTACTTTCATGTGTTATAAAATACACCCAAACATTACACCAAGAGTCACCCATGAAAAGAACCCAATTTCATGCTAAAATGAAACTATAAAATTAAAATCTTATAAAAATCCATAAAAAATGGGTTTTCACACCACAAGAAGCATAATAAGAACATGAAAACCATTAAATAAAGAAATATAACTGATCAAAAATTTCTTACACATGGAACCACCTACCTTTTGAGTCAAAACCCTTAAATCTTGGTGTGAAACCTCAACCACACCTATGCCGCACCATAATGGAGATAAATCTAGCCCTAGACCACAATATTTCACCAAAAATAATCAAGGTTAAAACCTAGGTATGAACCCTATATTCCGGACACTTTAGGACATCATGTAATAGGAAATAAAACCAAAGGAATATGAGAGAAACCAAGAATGTATCACTAACCTTGAATAATCTTGGAGTTTCCCCCCCAAAAAGACCATCAAAGATGGGTTCCATGGGAGATTGGGGGAGCTTGGAAACCCAAAATGGCTACTATTGTTGAATGGGGGAGAAATGGGGTATATTATATTTATTTCTGAGAGGAAAAAATGGGAATTTAAAATGTATTTTTAATGACCTAAACACACCTTTACGGTTTAGAACCGTGAGGCCAAACCATGTGGCCTATCATGGACACCCAAAATGTGTTTTTTTGCCTCCAATTATAAGGGTGTACAATGAGGAAACCAATGGGTAAATATAGGTCAAGGATAGGGGAGGAAAATTCCCAAAATAAACCATCCTCTTAACCCCAAAACTCATCCAACTTAAGGGTACAAACCACCTCAAAAAATTACCCCACAAGTGGTGCCACTAGGAGTGTCATAAAACCAACTCCAAAACACCACAACCTAATACCATACCTTTGAAAAAATAGGAGTCAAGTACCATACAATACCTCCACAACTAAGTTCATAGATAAAGAACATAGGTGGTACCAAAAATTCAAACTCGAAACACTTTGAAATAATAAGAAAGAAACGAACCAAAAGTGGATTTAAACCAAAGTATGGAATTGAAAATACGGGTGTGATAATTATCCCCACCATAAAGATTTATACCCCAAGAAATCCATATCAAGGGAAAATAAAAACCAAAACCAACTTAGAAAACAAAATTTACTCCTTTTCTAAGCTTTGGTCCGTCCCTAAAAGGTCAAATAACCTACAATGATCAATTAAGGAAGGGAAACTCTCACAAACCAAAACGTACCTAACTTTCATGAATTGATAAATCACTTTTAGATTTTATACCGAAGGAAAAATCCTCAAACACTGCCTGAACATGATTCCAGCAATTTAACCAAATGAACAATAATAATGGATAAGGTCACACTTTCCTTGCTTTAACCAAACTGTTGGGAATTCTGCAATCCCAACATTTACCCAAGGAATATGTAGGTAGTTAGATAAATTTAAAAAATTCTACCTACCACCAAGCCAAGACCAAGGACTAATCTGAGTTACTAGTATGGGGAGACAAAAATGGGCTTCTCACCACATGAGACAACTCAAATTTTTCTTGATACAGGATCATAACACTAACAGGGGAGGCTTGAATGGACTCCCAAGTAAAAGGGGTAGACTTCCATTCAAAATTTCCAAATGAACATACATGAGAATCATAGTGGGTATCCAAACCATAAGAACCAAACATCTTAACCAACCATCATGGGACATCATAGGAATAACCCATAATTTAAAAGGTTGGGATGTTCGCATGGTTAGTCCTCATAGTTTGGGAAAACGTGCACTAACCATGGGGATCATTCTATTTACATGGATTCCTAGCACACGATAAATACTAATTATGCACAAACTATGTGCTCAACCTGTCTACCCAAATTCCCAACCATGCTCCAAAATATGAATGGAAACCAAAGGGAGAAAGAAATACATTGGGAAATAACATGCTTATGAGGTCCTCCACCTCTTTCCACCGAATGGGAACAACAGAAGAAAGATGATGACACCATAGGTTTAAATTATTCCCTAACTTTTATATTGAGGATACGACTTTTCACATGGGTTTAAATGACCAATGGGATTTTCCCTAACTATTCACCATATTCTCTTTGAGACCTATGACTGGAGTTCAAATGATTGAAGCATATTCAGCCTCATAGTTAGGCTTTGGAAACCCCCTGACCAAAACTTCTTCTTTCGGTTCCACCAAAAACTACACTGCAAACCCAAATAAGTTTTACAAGAAATAATACATTCCCAACTCAGTTACCCTATACTGACATTTCCCTGAAACAATGAATTAGAATATGCACACACATCACAACTTGTTTCTTCGCGTGAGAAAAAACAGAAGGAAAGGGAACATTCAAACAACTTCCTCTAAAATAGATGATTTTGAAGTATTTAAAAGGGATACATAATCCCAACATAACAGAGACTCTCAGAGGATTTCATGACTTCACCTTCACAATCAAATGAGCATACGACATCAAAACATGTCACTGAACATGAAAAAAGTGACTAATAGAAAGAATACATGTAGAGGGAACTTATGCAATATTCCCTAACATCACAGAATTTCAGTAAGTGGCCATAATATCCACTCATGACCATATTTCTCACATCGGTGGTTTAACATAAACCCCTATATAGAAGAGACTACGAGGGACCCAGAGGCCTTCTATGACACCATCCAGATACTCATCCACAATAACCACCCCAGATCACTTCCACATTCAATGATTCAGGTAACTTAAGAAACTAAGGTCTCTTTCAACCTTCCATGAGCAATATCCCGCTACAAGAGGATCCAAAAACCAAAGAAATAAACTGGTGTAAACACAATCTCCAAAAGCTCAAGAAAAATATTCCTTTTATTGATCAACTAGAGGGTCTTACAATTTCAAAACAATCAGGGTTGCACTTCATATGTGTATTAAACCTTAATGGGGGCTTACATTATCCAATGAAAAAACCCAAGGACCCAACCAAGCTGGTCCATGGGTCAAAGCATTCGAAAACCCAGATCCAAACACATGAAGGGAACCACCTTAAATGATTCCCAAAATTTTATCAGAAGAGACCACTAACCAGTCCTTTAACCTAGATTACCAACTGAACACAAACCCAAAAAACCGTTCAAACAAGAGGGGTTGTTGGACTCAAAAAATCCAAAAAATAACATTTATATAAAAACACCATACACACCATCCAAAGACAGTCACCAAGACATCAATTTTTTCTTTAAATCATTTCTTTGAAAACTAATAGTTCAGCGGTTTGCGTATCCACCAATGGTACCCCATAGCCTTGCACATACATGTTTCTATGCCTTACCAGGCACCCTCATCGTGTCCATATCAACACTCATCTAGCCATGCCATCAACCATCCATCATCCCATATCACCCCATGCATGTAGTTGCTCATGAAAATACCAAAGATTAAAAAAAAAATTCTTTCCAGTTTTCAAAGCCAAAATAGTCAACCAATAGATCCTTGTTTTTCTCAAAACCGCTAACCCCAAAATCAAACCCAAATTAACGCTTACCAAAATTTTAAAATAGGAACAATCGTTCAAGTGAAAACTCACTTAAAATCTATTCACATAAATTTTAATCTATCTCATCCCATTAAACCACCATTCAATAGTTTAAGAAACTCTATTGGAAACACTTCTTCCAAAACTAACTTTAAAATAGTTTCTTGCTTTCAAAAGATGTGTAAACAAAAAATTTTCCATTTAAAAATAATTATGAAAATTTATTCCACCATTTTGAAAATCACACCTTTCCCTCATTATTGGAAAAGAATTTCATAGAAACTTTACCCTTCTTAAAACCATGTAAATTTTTCTTTAAAACCAAACTTACATGATTTCAAAACTAATGAACACAAAACATTGTGAGAGGAAACCAATTTCGGTGGGTGAAATGGACCTATGGTTGGCAGCCATATTCCAATCACTTAACTATCACAGATAGTGTTCTAGGGAATATCCCTAACTCCACATGGATTTCCAGGCCCTGTGAGCTCACTGAGACATTAACCCAACTCCCTTTTCATTTCCCTTAATCATCATGAAACCAAGAAAACCAAAGGAATTAAATAAGTCTCAACTTCCCCTAGTGACTTGAATCTTGTTATGAAGTCTGGTGATCAAGAACACTACCCATAACTGGAATTCCAAGTCCCAAAAATCCTATCTCCATACTATCCCGACTGTTCCCCAAATAACATGACCCAAAGAGTTAACATGAACCTCCTCTACTACCATTTTTCCACAAATCAGATCCAGTCGCCATCAGAACCAGCACCTAACCAAGCCTACGACATGGCTTGAAGGGTGTTCATGATCCCCACAGTCTGGAAAAAGTTCTTGGGTATCGTAAAAAGAATTTTTGGAATGATTTTTCTAAATTTATAAACATAAAACAACAAACAAAACCAAAAAAATCTGAATTTTGAAACCAAAACATATTTTACTAAAATTCAGAAATGAATTATACAATTTTAAACAATTTATAAAGAACATTACAAAGGTAAAAAACCATGAAAATATATCCCAAGAACCTCTACATGGAAGGAGGAACCTCCCTCAAGCCATCTTAGTGATACAACAACACGAAGGACCACTAAACTTGATGCATTGGCCCAAAAGTTATACCCAAACCTATGACAGAAATAACCAAGTCTACTTACAACCAAAGGTGTAAGTAGGTTGTGAGAAAAATCCTATTAGGATACCACCACTAATAGATTCCATGTGACAAACATTTTAAGTTGAAAATCATTGCATGTTTTTTAAATAAGAAATGCCAGTGATAGTTTCTAAAAGAAGAAACATTAAAAATAAAAAAAATTTGAGGTGGTATATTCTAAAGAAAAGAATATTTTAAATAAAACCAACATGATAATTAATTTTCCAGCCGATCATATTGTATGCTGACAGTAAGCACAAAATATCAAGTGAGCACAAGCAACATGAAATAACCCTTAGGAACTAGCTCGCTGTGGGTCCCTGGTACCACATACCTCAGTGAGAGTAACCATCAAAATATCTGTTCTCGTCCATGAGACACTAGTAGGGAACATGACCATAACCTATTATTCCCCAATCAACATAATAATCATAGTTTAGTTAGTTCTCTAAGTATCAATCCTGTTACGTGAAACTGAGGTCAAACCCCACGGGTTCACTAGTATACTAGTACATGTCCTCCCACCTAGATGTCTGGGTTTCCCCTTGTGATAAAACTAGTTCAACATGTAAATAAATATAATTTTCACATGAAAATATCATTTCCACATCACAATTTCACTAAACATTCCACATGTAAATCACACAAGTAATAAAATCCACTTTTTTATTCAATTGCATTTTGAAATCATAATCACACCAAAATAGCCCACAACACTTTTCAAATTTCTTTAACACATTCACAAATCCTTTAAAAAAATTTATAAAACCATTCCAAGATATTCCAACTAATATAAAATTCCACTCACATATCACATAATACATCTTTCATCAACAAAATTCATTTTTCACAACACACTCACACAAAATAGCCCAGAACCATATTTCACACCTCTCTTTCCATTTGATAAAACATTTCTGCACTTTATAAAACATTATAAAAATATTAGAAATATTAAATCACCACCATACCTTTGAAAAACACATATTAGATTAACAAACCCACCAAAAAGTACATATACACCCTTTTTTCCTACTTTGTTTAACCAAACAAAACATTCACAATTTTCATAAAACAATCCCAGGGAGTGTAACTATGGTTCGCACACAAAATACATTTCAATTCCCTCATTCAAGACCAAAATTATAACAATAATAATCAAAAAACAAATTTTTATCTCGAGAAACATTTATTAAACCACCCCATGTGTTATAAAAATACCTTAATTAATACCATAAAAGATGCACATGAAAAACACATGTTTCCACAAATCACTTTCAAGAAGTACAACCTGGTTTTACACCTTAAACCCATTCAAAAACCCACTTTCAAGGACCACATGACACTAAGTCATTAAAAAAAGGAATTGGATGCCCATTTAAAAACTAATAAATCTCTTTCATGTGTTATAAAATACACCCAAACATTACCCCAAGAGTCACCCATGAAAAGCACCCAATTTCAAGATAAAATGCAACTATAAAATTAAATTCTTAAGTAAATCCATAAAAAACGATTTTCTCACCACAAGAATCATATTTGGAACATGAAAACCAGTAAATCAAGTAAGATAACTCATCCAAAATTTCTTACACATGGAACCACCTACCTTTTGAGTCAAAGCCCTTAAATCATGGTGCGAAACCTCAACCGCACCTCTGCCACACCACAAGGGAGATAAATCCAACCCTAGATAAACGGATTTCACCAAAAATACACAAGTTTAAACCCTAGGTACGACCTCTTGATTTTGGACACTTTAGAACATCATGGAAGTAGAAAGAAAACCAAAGCAAGATGGAAAAAACCAAGAAGAAATCACTAACCTTGAAAAATCTTGGAGTTTCCCCACCAAAAACCCATCAAATATAGGTTCCATGGGATCTTGGGGGAGCTTAGAGACCTCCCATGGATGCTGGTGTCGAATGGGGGAGAAATTCGGAGGATTATATTTATTTTTGGAAGGTCACAATGGGAATTTCAAAAGTATTTTTAATGACCTCGACACGCCTGCAAAGTTTGGAACCATGCAGCCAAACTGTGCGGCCTGTCCTAGCCACCTAAAAAGAGTTTTTTTCTCCAATTCCAAGGGGTTCTGTAGAGACCCAAATCTTGACGTACATGTACATTATATTACTTTTGCGGAATACTTAGTACATAACAAAAAAGACACACAAGGACCGTAAAAGTTTAGTGTCTTTGTAAACTCAGAATATAATCTTCTAATCGTGGTGAAAGATCTTCAACATCTCCCATAAAGATCTTCCCCCTTTTTTTATTACCTAAAACCTTTATTTATATCCTGGGGAAAAGAAAACATAAAAGGGGTGAGCTTAAATGCCCAGTAAGAGTAAACATAGAGAACATAAAACAATCCATAAACATTTGAATGCAAAAACTTGAACATAAAATCTAAACATCAAAATCTTGAGCAAAGACATGAATCTTGGAAGTACATAAGGCATATATCATAAGGGAAAATCAATCATGATAAAATAGAATGGGAATAAAGCATGTAATTGCGGCAAAAATTAATCACATGATATTATTTCCATGTTAGTCAAGGCATTGTTTCCAAGACCACCTTAGTGGACAAAGTCCCATTCTGAATTGAGTTCACTCCTCGTTCCAGTCCTGTAATACTGAACCGGATTAACTTACCATTCCAGCCATATCTATCTCATGATATATAAATCTTTACCCAATGCATTGAAGGGAGATATAGGTCCCACCCATCTCATAATGAAATCATTATTACTTGTTCCACAAAATAAACATACATCATTCATAATAACCCAACGAATAAAATGGGTTTCATAAACATCATCCCATCATCATATAATCCATATAAAAGAAATGGATATAATTTCATAATAATAAAAGTGAATCCATGTAAATCATAGAGAATTTATACTTGAAACATACACATATGAAATAATGTCATCTTAGATAGAAAATGGTTTTGATAAAACACTTGAAATGAATTCTTGAGGAAAATATCCTTTCTTCTTCAAAAATTCATTTCTCTTCACAAAAAATCATGCAATTTTAAAAGGAAAATATTTTTTTTAAAATATTAAAGGAATATTTTGGAGGAATATTCATGAAAATAAGGCTTTATAAAACCGTAAAAATCTGTTCGTGCCGTATAAGTTATAAAAACATTCTTCTCATACTTTTGCCGGAAAAGTCAAAAAAGTACCTCGTAATGCAAACAAAAGAAAGATTCCTTACATACCATGTAGTAAAAGTCAAAAATGGGTAAAAAATACTTTAAACATACATTAAAACACTTTTATAAAACATATACATGGATGATGGAAATAACCCCAGTAAATACTTACGAATAAGCAATCTCGGATAAAAATGAGATTTGCAAAATTATCCCTTACCTTAGGTCTGATATGCTTAGTTTGTTTACAAACATCCTGTATAATGATTTAAATAATGTCACTGACTTATTAAAGAATCATATTCATTGTTATTATATCATATATGGTTCACTTATGACTTTATATTACCAGTTCTTTTGTAAGTTCCATGTTAAAGCAGCGTTTTGGGTTAAATCGTTTTATTTATCGTACGTGTTTGGACTTGTTGTTCTTGATATTATTACTTATATCCTAATTTAATTAATTCCATAATGTAAAAAATGATTTATAAATAATATATATTTCAGTATATACATATATATATGATAGATCGATTAAATGAAATGAAATACACCGTTCATGGAGATGGTAGGCCGTACGTATGCATGAACGCTGTTTTCGTTTAATTATTGAATTGAATGAAATTAAGTAGATGACATACATATATATACACTTAAATATAGTATCATTATTATGTAATATATTTAATGATTACTTATTATATATACTTTATAATCATTCATGAATGGTTAACAATGAGAATGAATCTTATCGCGTCGTGGAGACGGTAGTCCGTACGTACGCACGAGCGATGATATAGTTCCCATGATCGTGGAATTGGATTGAAGTGTATGTAAAATATTTCAGAATCAATATCACTTTTCAATAATCACATATAGTTATTTATTTACACCATTATACCCATCCAAGTAAGGTGGTGGTCGAAAACAGATTACACCACGGCGTGGAGACGGTATTCCGTACGTACGCACGCGCGGTGATTTCATTTTTCGTAGGATGGATAAATGGTGAAATAGGTTTGTTTCATACTTATAATAAAATATCAGTATATGAGTGATACTTATTTTATTACTTAATAATTAAATAACTAAATAAGAAGAAGTAGAAGAAGAAATAAAGTTGAAAGAATCAGTACCGGATATTACATCTTCTTTTGATACGCCTTTTTGAAACCTCCTCTTAGGGCACTAAGATTGGTATTTGAAGAAGAAGAAAACCTCTAGGATGTTTCTTGGGAATTGGAGAAGAGAATTTGGCAGGGTTTGGACGATCTTGAAAGCTCAAAGTGGTGTGAGGAAGAGATGGAGGAGGTGCCCTTTTATAAGGGAGGGGAGGGGCACCTTAGGAAAAACTAAAAATATTATTTAATTATAAAGTCATATTCGGTTTTTAATAGATCCAAATTGATTTATTTCAAAACTAAGGCGGGGATGGGTCTAAATCCTCTCATCCAATAGAATTTAGACAAGTTTAGGTGTCTATTTTAACCTTATCATGTAGATTTAACTTTAAGTTAGATAATTTAACTTTTACCGTGTCTTCTTGTTTTCTTACACTATAAGGTTAATAAACTTACTTAATAAGCCAAACGAATCCCAAGTTGTTTATTATTAATATATATAACCTTATCTAAGTCATTTTTCCGAACCATAGATTTTTAGGAATAAAATAACAATTAATAATATAATATTTATTTTAAAAACTATTTTATGTCAATTTTGACACTATTTGGTAATTGATTTTTGTGAAACTCATAACAGAAAGATTAGTTCGAAAAAAGTTAATTAAATCAATACTAACATGTAATATTAACATAAAAAATTATTGTAATTCATAAAAAGTCTCAAATTACATTTATTTGGGTATTTATAACATCAATTATGTCAATATTTCATTAATAAGATAATTACAGCATCATCATTGTGTCATAAATAAATTATATTATTTAATGTCTAAAAATTATAAATAAAATATCATTATGTAGGAAATATTTTTATATTTCTAATGAATATTTATAGTCGAATTTATCTTATGTATAACCCTATATTAAAAATTATTTATTTATTAAACATTGATTTTAACTATTTTAACCCTTCTTTAAATAAATTAATAATAAATGTCATAATCAAATCCAAGTGGGCCTAAATGGTCATATTTTATCCCTAAGGTTTTTTTTGGTCGAATTAAACTTATCCAATAGAATTAGGATATGTGTTAGGGTAATAATAATATCATTTTTACCCTTAATTACCCTATTTACTTTTAACCGTGGTAAATAAAAGCAAAAAGTTACTATTCAACAAAAATTATTTTCATCTAATTGAACCACATTTTACTTACTGACATCAACCGTGTCTCTTGGATTTTTGAAATTCCATTCACAAAAGCGGTAAAATTATGTTTTATGTAAATTTGCAAATTCTCCTAGGAGGTGGGTAAAAGACAGTGAAAAGTTCAATAAAATTTTTATATATCTAAAATTATTATAAAATGACTCCAATGAATTACATTTAACTTATATAGGTATTATGTATCAATTTTAACCTAAAATAAATTTAAATAAAATAAATAATTATTTAAATAAAAAGTCGGTTTTTAAATAGTAACCCAGTGTTTTCACTATTCATCAAAAATTGAATGTTTTCAGAAAAATACTAAAATTTTACCCTAGGCTAATTTCGATATTCCGAATCCAAAAATGAAGTCCATTTTGAAAAATAAAATTTAAAAAATTTTAAAAATTGGGTATTACTATTCATATCGACTAGTTTGTATAACATATCGTTGTTTAGCGAAACTCGGTATTGCGCACAACACACGCTATCGTGGAAGGTCGCGATTGTGTGTAATCAAAGCCAAGTCAGGGATGAGTTTTGTGCAATATCTTTTTGGTGTATCATACAACACAAGACATTAATGAAATTAAAAATAATATTTTTCATAAAATTTCGGGGTGTTACATTCTACCCCCCTTAAAATGAATTTCTCCCTCGAAATTCGTTGGGGTTATAAATGGTTTATTACTCGAAAGTTTCTTTAAGAGAAACCCACATCATAAAAAGGAATACCAAAACTTGGATTAAAAAACTATAGTATGAAATGTAACGGTTACCCAAATTTACTAATCACTGGGTTTCCACATAGGAGAACATAGGTGGAAATATGGATATGGAAGAGAAATCTAACTGTCATGTTCTGATGGAGAGTGGTAGAGAACCTGGCTACGAAATATCCAAAAATCACAAAGCCATAAATTTGTGATGATCTGGGGTACCATCTGATTAATCGGATATAAGGGCACTAGGACAACATTTTTGGTTTTCAAGATCATTTCCCTAAAGTTGATGAATTAAAAGAAATACTTACATGATTTTGGTAAAATCTCACTGTTGTTCGTGAATTGAACAATTTCCACTTCATCTCTTGAATAAATGAAGTTGAATTTGTTATTCATGAAGTGTTAGCAGATCATGTGATAGAATGATGGGTCATTCCATCTGTTTCAAAAGGTTAGTAAAAGTTATAAGTCCATCTTATGGTGAGATTAATCATATATGGTTCCAAAAGTGGACTTAGACTTTATTTATCATACCGCTTAATAAAATAAAACTACTTTCCACTAACCAGGGACTTCCTGTAGGCTAGTGGTATGTGATAAAGCCCAGTCGCACTTCAGTTGTGGGTTCGATTCACACAGCCTTGTCCGACGCGATGGGTTGTCGCCCATCCTGCAGGTTTTCCTTTTTCTAAAACTACATTACTATTACAACCCATCAATAATATAGAAAAAAAACTTCTATCCTTAAACAATACTAACTTATTTCCAACATAATCCATTCAAATCTTTAGGCTTATCCATAATACTGCAGTCCACTCTCATAATATAGTGAAAATGATTACCAAAGATTTCATATAACAAGCATGTTAATACCATCATTGATCCCCATATATCATAAGATATGTCTTGTTGCTCACATTCCAAACATTCGAAGGCCTTAATCATGTATTCTCTTGAAAAATGAATACCCATTGAATCTTAGTGAAAACATATGTGCTTTCAAAAGTTAACTCTTTCCACATACCAAAACCCCAAAATTCTATATACTCAAACCATGATATAACTGTTTCCTTATATCAGTCATGAGCTCATGAATACTGTCAAACATTTCATTTTCTCCTTATCCCTTCATTATGCGCATATCATCTTCTTTCCAAAAATATCTCAATCACTTTCCATGGTTACAGGTACCATAAAATTATTGAAAACCATAATAGACCAATACATAAATATTCTAATATTCCACGATATTATATACAACATTATTTTGGAATCCCATTACATAAACACTTAATCATTCCACCACATCGTTGTCATATTCAACATCGCCAATAGTGATCGCATGTGACTTCCCTTTGTCCTTTTACTTAAGTGGCTGCTCATATCGATCATCATTAACCCTTGGATTAGGGCATTGATTAGTATAATGACCCATTTCATTGCACTTGAAGAATTTAAGTGTTGGTGGTGTGTTCTATGCAGTCTTTTCTTTATTCACACCATTAGCAACCCTTTTTCCATTACTTCGACACTCAGCTTCTCGATGACCTTCTTTTCCACACATAAAACATTTTCTAGTCCCTTTAAGACAATCTATACCATGTTTCTTTACACACTTTGAGCATAAGGAAACATTCATATTCTTTTCACCATTATTCGGAGATTTCTCCTTGAACCCCATCTTTTGTTTCTTGTCAAAACCATGAGATGGATATGTAACACCAACTTCCATTTCTACCTTGATAGAACAACGCACAATTTTTTCATAGCTACTAAAGTCTCTTATAGCTAATCCCCTTCGAAGATTTGGTTTTAAGCCACTGATGAATCGATCAACTTTACTTTCAGGTTGGATGATAAAGTCAGATGCATACCTTGTAAGCCTTATAAAATTCGCTTCGTATATACCAACAGATTCATCATCCTTTTTCTTTAGTTCAAGAAACTCCTTCTCCATATTTTTTCGAATAATACGAGGGAAGTAGTTATTGAAAAATAAGTTCTTGAACTCGTCCCATTCCATGGAATCAATTTCATATCTTGGACCCGTATTCTTGATAATATTACACCATTGATCAGCTTCACCTTCCAAACGATATACTGCTAAGATGACTTTATCATGTTCATAACATTGAAGAACTGAAAATATCTTTTCAGTGGTACTGATCCATTATTCAACAACAAATGGATCAGAAGACCCACTGAAAGAAGGTGGACATTGCCTCATGAAGGACTTAATAGAATATTGTTAACTTCTATGCTTATTTGGATGTCCATAATGATTCATAGCTTGTGTAAGTATAGTAATAAGATTTTCACTCCATCTCCCATAACATTTGTTTGTTCAGGAGGACAATCATTTCATTGTCCATTACATTGATCAACACGGTTCCTTCGGGTTCCAGCCATCGTCTAAAACCCAAAAAGAATAGTGTGAGAGGAAACAATCATGCTAGGGAAAACAACATAATAAAGGGGGAGTACCTTCAATATCTAACATCTTAGTTTACCATAATTATAGTACTATAACCTATACTTATACTTAACCTTAGGGACATCCCTAGACATACCTTACAAATATCTCTAGGGATCTCACTAAAGTTCTCGCATCCTAGTTTCCAAAGGTTGACTAAACCTTTCCTCTGATACCAACTGTAGAGGCCCAAATCTTGATGTACATGGACATTACATTACTTTTTCAGAATACTTAGTACATAACAAAAATAGACACACAAGGACCGTAATAGTTTAGTGTCTTTGGAAACTCAGAATATAATATTCTAATCGTGGTGAAAGATCTTCAACATCTCCCATAAAGATCTTCCCTTTTTTTTTCTTACCTAAAACCTGTCTTTATATCCTGGGGAAAATAAAACATAAAAGGGGTGAGCTCAAATTCCCAGTAAGGTTAAACATAGAGAACATAAAACAATCCATAAACATTTGAATGCAAAAAGTTTAACATAAAATCTAAACATCAAAATCTTTAGCAAAGACATGAATCTTGGAAGTACGTAAGGAATATATCATAAGGGAACATCAATCATGATAAATTTGCATGAGAATAAAACATGTAATTGTGGAAACCATTAAGCACATGATATAATTTCCAGGTTATCCAAGGCACTACTGCCAAGACCACCTTAGTGGACAAAGTCCCTTTCTGAATCGAGTTCACTCCTCGTTCCAGTCCTGTAATACTGAACCAGATTAACTTACCATTCCAGACATGTATATCTCATGAGATATAAATCTTTACCCAGTGCATTGGAGGGAGATATAGGTCCCACCTATATCATAATGAAATCATTCTTACTTGTGCCACAAAATAAACATACATCATTCATAATAACCCAACGAATAAAATGGGTTTCATAAACATCACCCCATCATCATATAATCCATATAAAAGAAATGGATATCATTTCATAATAAGAAAAGTGAATCCATGTAAATCATAGAGACTTTATACTTGAAACATTCACATATAAAATAATGTCATCTTAGATGGAAAATGGTTTTGATAAAACACTTGAAATAAATTCTTGAGTAAAATATCCTTTCTTCTTCAAAAATAAATTTCTTTTCACAAAACATCGTGCAATTTTAAAAGAAAAAGATTTTTTTGAAAATAGTAATGAAATATTTTGGAGGAAGCTTCATAAAAATAAGGCTTTATAAAACCATAAAAATCCGTTCGTGCCGTATAAGTTAAAAAAACATTCTTCTCTTACTTTTGCTGGAAAAGTCAAAGAAGTACCTCGTAACGAAAACAAAAGAAAAATTCCATACATTCCATGTAGTAAAAGTAAAAAATGGGTAAAAAATATTTTAAACATACATGAAAACACTTTTATAAAACATGGACATGGATGATAGAAATAACCCCAGTAAATACTTATGAATAAGCAATCTCAGATAAAAATGAGATTTGTAAAATTATCCCTTACCTTAGGTTCGATGTGCTTCGTACGTTTCCGAACCTCATGTATAATGATTTAAATAATATAATTTACTTATTACAGAATCATATTCATTGTTATGATATCATATATGGTTCACTTATGACATTATATTACCCGTTCTTTTGGAAGTTCCATGTTAAATCAGCGCTTTGGGTTAAATCGTTTTATTTATCATACATGTTTGGACTTTTTGTTCTTTATATTATTACTTACATCCTGATTTAATTAATTAAAAAATGTAAAAAATGATTTATATATAATATATATTTCAGTATATACATATATATATGATAGATTGATTAAATGAAATGAAATACACCGTTCATGGAGACAGTACGCCGTACGTACGGATGAACGCTGTTTTCGTTTCGTTATTGAATTGAATGAAATCAAGTAGATGACATACATATATATACACATAAATATAGTATCATTATTATGTCATATATTTCATTATTACTTATTATATATAATTTTTAATCATTCATGAATGGTTAACATGGAGAATGAATCTCATCGCCTCGTGGAGACGGTAGTCCGTACGTACACACAAGCGATGATATCATTCCCATGATCGTGGAATTGCATTGAAGTGTATGTATAATATTTCAGAATCAATATCACTTTTCAATAATCATATATAGTTATTTATTTACACCAATATACCCATCCAAGTAAGGTGGTGGTCGAAAACAGATTACACCACGGCGTGGAGACGGTATCCCGTATGTACGCACGCCCGGTGATTTCGTTTTCCATAGGATGGATAGACGGTTAAATATGGTTGTTTTATACTTATAATAACATATAAGTATATTAGTGATAATTATTTGATCACTTCATAATGAAACAAATAAATAAGAAGAAGTAGAAGAAGAAATAAAGTTGAAAGAATCAGTACCAGATATTACCTATTCTTTCGATACGCCTTTTTGAAACCTCCTCTTAGGGAACTATGATTGGTCTTGGAAGAAGACCAAAACATATAGGATGTTTCTAGGGAAGTGAAGAAGAGAATTTTTTAGGGTTTGTCCGAGCTTGAAGGCTCAAAGTGGTGTGAGGAAGAGAGGGAGGAGGTGCCCTTTTATTAGGGAGGAGAAGGGACCTTAGGAAAAACTAAAAATATTATTTTATTATAAAGTCAAATTCGGTTTTTAATAGCTCAAAATTGATTTATTTTGAAGCTAAGGTGGGGAGGGGTCGAAATAATCTCATCCAATATAATCTAGAAAGGTTTAGGTTTATATTTTAACCTTATCATTTAGATTTAACTTTAAGTAAGATAATTTTACTTTTACCATGCCTTCTTGTTTTCTTACACTATAAGGTTAATAAACTTACTATATCAAGCCAAAAGAACCCCAAGTTCTTTATTATTAATATATATAACCTTATATAAGTCATTTTTCCGAACATTAGATTCTTAGGAATAAAATAACAATTAATAATATAATATTGGTTTTAAAAACTATTTTATGTCAATTTTGACACTGTTTGGTAATTGATTTTTGTGAAAATCATAACAGAAAGATTAGTTCGAAAAAAGTTAATTAAATCAATAAGAAAATGTAATATTAACATATAAAATTATTGGAATTCATAAAAAGTCTTAGATTACATTTATTTTTGTATTTATAACATCAATTATGTCAATATTTTATTAATTAGATAATTAATGCATCATCATTGTGTAATACATAAATTATATTATTTAATGTCTAAAAATTATAAATAAAATACTATTATGTAGGAAATATTATTATACTTCTAATGAATATTTATAGTCGAATTTATCTTATGTATAACCCTATATTGAAAATGATTTAGTTATTAAACATTGATTTTAACTATTTTAACCCTTCATTAAATAAATTAATAATAAATGTCCTAATCTAATCCAAGTGGGCCTAAATAGTCTTATTTTATCCCTAAGGTTGTTTTTGGTCGAATTACACTTATCCAATAGAATTAGGACATATGTTAGGATAATAATAATATCATTTTTACCCTTAATTACCCTATTTACTTTTAACCGTGGTAAATAAAAGTAAAAAAGTTACTATTCACCAAAAATTATTTTCATCTCATTGAACCAGATTTTACTTACTGAAATCAACCGTGTCTCTCGGATTTTTGAAATTCCCTTCACAAAAGAGGTAAAATTATGTTTTATGTAAATTTGAAAATTCTCCTAGAAGGTGGGTAAAAGACGGTGAAAAGTTCAATAAAATTTTTATATATCTAAAATTATTATAAAATAACTCCAATGAATTACATTGAAATTATATAGGTATTATGTATCAATTTTGATCTAAAATAAATTTAAATAAAATAAATATTTATTTAAATAAAATGTCGGTTTTTAAATAGTAACCAAGTGTTTTCACTATTTATCAAAAATTGAAAGTTTTCAGAAAGATACCAAAATTTCACCCTAGGCTAATTTCAATATTCCGAATCCAAAAATGAAGTCCATTTTGAATAATAAAATTTAAAAAATTTCACAAATTGGGTATTACTATTCATAACGGCTAGTTTATATAACATATCGTTATTTAGAGAAACTCAGTATTGCGCACAACACACGCTATCGTGGAAGGTCGCGATTGCGTGTAATGCAAGGCAAGTCAGGGATGCGTGTTGTGAAAGATCTTTTTGGTGTAGCGTACTACACAAGACATTAATGATATTAAAAATAATATTTTTCATAAAATCTCGGGGTGTTACAGGTTCCAAGGGGGGAACCAAGGTGTAAAGATAGTCCAAGTATAGGGGAGAAAAATTCCCTAAAGAAACCATCCTCTTAACCCCAAAACTCATCCAACATAAGTGTACAAACCAACTCAATAACTTACCCCACAAGTGGTTCCAGAAAGAGTGTCACAAAACCAACTCCAAAACACCACAACCTAATACCATGCCTTTGACAAAACAGGTGTCCAAGTACCATAAAATACCCCCAAGACTAAGGTAATAGATTAAGAACATAGGAGGTTGCAAAAATTCAAACCTATAACACCCAGAAACAAAGGGAAAACTAATAACTGAAAGAGGATTTGAACCAAAGTATAGAATTGAAAATCCGGCTGTGACATTTCAAAATTAAAATCAAGATACAATTTGGGTGGTGGGGGGCGGGGAGGTAATGTAACACCCAGGTTTTTTAGGAATCATATTCTTTCCATAAACTATATATTTAAAATTATAAACTATATTTTCTTTTTTTAAGGAATTGAAATTGATTAGGAAAAAATTAATAAGATATAGGGATTAAACAAATAACACTTTATTATTTTATAAATTTTTTTTTCAAAAAAAACACATGAAAATCAGTACGAAACATCATGGACAATTACATTCATTTAAACTGAAATAATTAAAAGAGTATAATAAATTAAAAAGATTAATATATTTATAACTAGAATCTCCACTGGATAACTGATACCTCTAAGAATCACCATTAATATAAAAAAACCTCAATGATAGATAATACCACAAAAGGTAAAATCATGTAGAGATATCAAAATTAAAACTATGGAGATGGAAAGTATGAATGGAATATGATTAGTAAGGTTATATATATTAGAATAAAATATGGATAATGTAAATATGGTTGTTGTAAATATAGTCGTTGAAAATATGGCCATTACAGAAATTGTTGTGGGAAAGTTATCCAATAGTCATACTAAATTCATGTATTTTTAAGTCATAAATTTAAAATAATATAACTCACAATGAAATAAAAATATTCTATTAAAATATTATAAATAAATATATTTATGAGTTACATATAAATATAAATATAAATATTATTAAAATATAATTTAATGTTTGTATAAAATTAAAATAATGAATTTAATATTAATAGAGTTGTAAAATTAAATTTTATAACATAAAAAATTAATTTAAATAGTATTTTTCATAGGGTATTTATTATAAAAGAAAACATTTTCATACAAAGAACCATTTTTTAAGTATTTTATATTTTTTCCTAAAAGATTAAATAAAACAATTTAAAAATATTATTATCTTCGAAATTATATATTAACAACTTTTAAAATATAAATTTATATGAAATATTTTTAATAACACTTAATGTTTAAAAACACCATCTTTCCAAAAAATAGTTTTTATTTTATTTTTTTATTTTCATTTAAAAAATAATTTTTTTAATTTTAGATACTTAATAAGATATAAATAACATAATTTTTGGTTTATAAAAAAAAATCAACTTAAGATAAATTTTTTACATTTATCTAAAAAACATGATTTTTAGGTGAACATTGCAACTTACAATTTTTTCTAAAATGATACCTTTTATTAAATTATTAGTAGATAATTATAATTATAAAATTTTGAAACTTTTTTCATGATGAAATATGTATTTTTTTATTGAAATTATACATTCTAAAAAATTAATTGTAGTTTACAAACCAATATTTAATATTTTTTAACTCAAATAATATTTTTCTCAAAAACTATTTTAATATAATACACATTTATTATATCAAAATTAATCTTCAATTGAATTATATAAATTAATTTTCTTATTTTTAATCATCGTTATAAAATTAGTTAATGTGGTAAATTTCATTTTTATACATAAAATTAAGTCTCCAAGGAAATGTTTAGTTACCACAGTAAAATATTTATTTTTCAAAGAGTGACACTTTTCAAAATGTGGTGTATTTTTCAATTAAATTAAATTGATATATTTTAAATTAATAAACTAATATTATTTTTAAACATTTATAAAAATTAACAACAAATACATATAATTGGTAATTAATTTTAATAAATATTAAGAACATATAATGATTAAAACAATATTTTCAACAAAAACAGTTTTCAACACATTATATACCATAATTTAAAAGTAAATTTTATTATATTTAAAATTTAAGTTACACTAAATTGATTTAAATTTTAGATTAATCACATATAAATTTGTAAACAAGGTTTATATTATGTTTTTAGTGATAAAATAATTACTATGTTTAAATTTTAATCAAGATTAATAAGTGTTAAAACAAGTAATCTAATATGGCTTGAATTTTGTTTAATATATTTGATACTTAATCATTATGTAAGAACTTTTCTATGTTTTTAAGTCATACCTAAATGTTTGAAAAAAAATTAACCACCTAACTCACCTAACTCTCATGCAATTTTATTCTTACCCCTTCCTCAACATTCTTTTCTAATGTTTTGTCCATTTTTTCACCCATAAAAGGAGCTCACCTACAGCCTTTTAAAGCCACCCCAATAGTTTAAACATCCAATGAAATGTACCAGATTTAATTATTATATATATAATATACACTTTTTTCTACACCTATTCTCAACAAAGTTCCTCAAGTCCTTCATTTCCAAAGGATTATTCCAGAGAATATCCAAATCACTAATGTAATTATAACTTACTCTTTACTTCCATTATTTATATTTCTCATCCACCCTACTACAAAGAATTAAAACCATATTTATAAATAATTAAATAATTATTATTTATATAATTAAATTTTATAATATTTATGGTATAACCATTATTTATTCGACTCCCATTCTATTAAAAAATGAAAACATTGCTCAGGTGAATGTGAGGACTACCGTCACCATGAATAATATGTTTTTTTCATCACCACCTTTTCAATATGGTTCTATAAATATGTTCAGTGAATTCATATTTGTTTTATTTAATTATTTATATTCTATAAATAAAAATTATTCAATCTATAAGTAATATTATCAATAAATGATCATTTTATTCAACGAGCCTGTACCCTAGTGGTACATGCTCCTCCTTGGCATCCAAATGACCCAGGTTCAAATCCGGGAAAGGGAGGATTTCCAGGGTACTGTAGCAGTAATGTAGCAGGGAACTGTAGCAGTACTGTAGTAGCGACAAACTGTAGTAGTGGTGACACTATAGTGTCGGAGGGACTCTAGCAGGTATTGTAGCGGCAGTGATACTGTAGCAGGTACTGTAGTAGCATGGGTACTGTATCAGTACTATTCACCAAGGGGTCCTTTGGGCCAAAAAATGGGCTTTCAAGCCTTGTATTCAGGCCACTTGTCCTTGGGCCTTCGGGCTATGTAATGGGTCACCCTCTACCTAGTCTAAAGAGGTATTTACTTTAATAATAAATTGAGACTTTGAACCCAAGATTTTAATAAAAATAAAAATAAAAATAAATGATCATTGTAAAACTAACCACCTGAAATGAATATACCAAGAGAAAAAGTGGTTTATTTATTAGTAAAAACAACTTTTTTATTTTTATTATTCCTATAAATCATCCCAATTATTTCTAATCAACTTATTAACACCTAAATAATGTTACTATAAATTTTTTATAGAGATATTATAGAAAAATATATCTTCTATAGCCATACTCACAAATAGATTAATGCATATTCTTATTAGGTCTGTTTAACCACCAATATGAAAAATGATATAAATTTCCATCAAGTATGGATTATGAAAATTAATATTTTAAATTAATAATTAACTAGTTACCTTTTTGGTTATATACTGGTAATATAAAAATTAATGTCACTAATTTATATACACCATTTATTTGTTAAAAGTCACAAAAACATGCTTATCTATGATTTCATATTTAACAATCAAAAGTAAAAATCTCATAGATTGAAACTATAACTTTATAAACTCTAATAAAACATAAATCCAAGTACCTTATATTATTTTTTAATGATAAAATTTTGGATAATAATGAATAACTACACCATAATTATAAAACTTTTCTAAAATGATCAAGATTACTCACAACCAATATTAAAAATAGATAATAAATAACTAATATATTAATATTAAATTATCATAAATGAAGTATATAAAATTATAATGTATATAAATAAGTAATTTAAATATATAATTAATATAGTTATGTTTTTATAGGATGTTAGAGCACATTAAAATAAGCATGAATAAAGGGAAGGGGTTTTATTGACTCAAATATTTTTCTTAAGTCACAATCACCCCCTTTAAATTATAATATTTCAAGATTAAAATATACTAAACTACAATTATTTTATGTTTCCTTTAAATATTATTTTATAGGGAAATAATATTACACACTAAATTCTTATTCCTTTATAAATCTATTGTTTCGTAAAAAAATATAATTTTGTTAAGAATAAATCTCATCTATTTTAATGTATTTTCCCCATATCTATGATTTTTGTTCTTGAAAATGTTCTCATTCAACTAGTTGAAACTCGAATTGTTTTTATCTAAAATGATCCTTATATTCCCCTATATTCATTTTATAACAATGGATTTTTTATCATTTTAATGATGTGAGTTTTCAATAAATGTGTTTTAAAATATTTAGACGGATTTTTCTTCCAATGATCTTATATTCTCCCCTTCAAATTCAAATTTAGACATATATTTTATTTATTATCAATGTTTATTTATTGGGATTTATTTTGGTGTAATGTTTTAATAATTTTTCTCTCCATCTTCTAAATAAATGTTTTTGGAAAAGTTACTTGAAAATCACATGATTTTTATGGTGATATTAAGAAACCCTTTTTATGATTTGTTTTGATTTATTCTCTATTTTCAAACAATTATTCTCTATTTTAGTAATGATACAAAAATTTCCCAATATTTTCTATTTTTAAATACTTATTTTGGGTTATCATATTGTTTCTAACAACCCTGTGTCTAGAAATGTTAATTTTCTATTTAAATAAATGTTTGTTATAATATACTATATATTATTATACACATATAGAAGCCAAAAAATTATTATTCCATTAACAAATACTAATACATTAATCAGAAATTCAACCAATTAAAATTCTAAACATTAAAACTCATATATATATATATATATATAATAAATTCTAAAATTTGATAATATGAATTGTCCCAACCAACTAAAATCATATCCCCCACTACCAACACAATTGAAAAGAAACAAAAATTTGGAAAACAATCAAAATTTTAGAAAATATAAATATAGAACATTGAGATGAATTGAGTTGAATATTGAGTTAAATAATGAAGTGGTATTTATAGAAGGTAACATAACCATTTGAGTAGTAAGGGGACAATTAAAATAGTAACCTGACCATTGAGAATTTTAACCTCACTATTAGGAATAGTAACGTGGCCATTGGAATGGTAAATTTTGCTCAAAATAATTTTTTTTATATAAATAGTATTTATCATTATTAATTTAATTAAATATAAATATTATAATTACATAAAAATAAATATCATGATTAAAAACTCAAATAAAATATAAGCACATTTGCAAGAAAATGCATTTTAAAGTATTTCATAAAAATAATATTTTTTATATTAAAAATTAAAATTTACTATGTTAGAAATTTTTTTGGGTAAAATTAATATCATTTTTAAATCATAACCTTTAAATTATCCAAGGTTTATTTATTAGTAATTTTCTAAAATTCTTCATTTTTTTGGTGAATTGTAAAATACATTTTTTTGTATAACTGGTGTATCATAAATTACTTTATTCATGATGTAATATTGAAATAATAATTTATGGAACTTGATGTTCGGACATGATATATATTATTTCACAAATTATTCCTTAAAATATGATAAAACTAATTTCCAAACCTAAAAAGTAGTTTCTAAAGCCTAAAAATCTAAAGTATTACATTAAAAAATTAATTTCTCATTTTCAACCTTTTCTTTTGATTAAAATAATTAATTTGAATTATAAATGGGATTTTAAGTCTCATACCAATTATATAATATTTATATATGTTTTATAATGTCAAAAATACACAATTACAGGTTTTACCTTTGATATAATATTTTATTTTAAAAAACCCCCTCTCCTCAAATATAAGTAACCACCCTTCCCTTGAAAAAACACTCCTACCACCCATTAAAGAGCCCGATAATTTCTCAAAACCTCGCTATAAATCCCCTTATAATATTTAGGGACATTATAGATCAATCTAACTCCAATAAATAATGGAGTTATAGTTTCGTACAAGAGAAGCTACACTAAAGAGAGAGTAAGTCTCTATTAACTCTTCCATGCTTTCTTCTTCTCTTTCTTATTTTCCCCCATTACATTCAAAAACATATTATATAAAATTATTTATTTTGATAATTAAAAATTATATTAATGATTTTAACCTAATTTAATTATCCTTTTTGTGACAAATTTAATTTCGTACTTCCCTATCCCATTCTTTTGATAACATCCTGTTAAAGGTCAGTTAACCAAATATAGAGATATTCCCAAGAAAATTATTATAAACAAATTAATGGGTGTATAATATTAATTATATATAATATAAAAATAATTACTTACATTTATAATAAACTTATTTACTTAATCATATTTTTCTATAAATTAATTTGAATGAAAAAATATAAATCAAAGTGAAACGAGAAGTTTTCAAGAAAAATAAGATATCAAAACTCTTCAATTTAATCAATAAAAATTAAGAAATATGATAAATGATTATAATTGATAAATAGTTTTTTAAATGAATATAATCCACTTCTGGATCAATTCTTTGATAAATTTATGTTTATTATTCAAGAGGTGAAAAAGTGACGAAATAAGGTGGGAATTGAGGCATAAAGATTCTCAAACCCAAAAAATTTTCTTTGGGTTATATATATTTCATACCAAATTTTAGTGTATATGTTTAATTAAGGTTCCATAAATATATTTTTATTTGTATTTCCTTTTATGTTTGTGGATATATATTTTTTCCAACTTAATTTTTTTAAAAATATGAATAATTTTACCAAAATAATTTTTCTTTTCAAAACACATCTTGAATCCTCTTGAGTTGTTTCATATATTCTCAAGAATGATGATTATTATACCAAATTTGTTTTTCCATTTTTAATTTGGTAACCCTATGTTTTTTAATGATATTATTATTGATTAAATAATTTAGAAACCCATTCCTTTCCATGGAAAATTCCATTTCTATGATTGTAATACTCTCTATGTGGCTTGCATAATTATGGAAATATTATGATGTAAAGGGTGAGACCTGGATTAAACCACCCTATAATGGATTTGGAAATGTGTTGTATATCATGATATTATGTGTATTATGCCTGAACATGATGCTATCTTTATTCTTAATTACAATTTTATGGTTATTAACATATGTTTTGCATGAACATGATGCTAGATTGGTTCACAACCATACGTGGTATTTGAACACTAAGACACGACATTTCATTTTTTATCCATTTTGATATTCCATGACTTTATTATATATTTACCTCATGATGTTGATGATGATGTTATGATTATGATATGATGATGATGTTTATGCTCTACCATGTTATATTGATCCATGTACCTTATTCATCCTCTTATTGGGATTTTAGATCAAACCTATCATTGATGTATAACCTTAGGAGATTACTTGTAATAAAGAGAACACAAGGGATAATAAGAAGATAGAGATGGATGAATAAAATAATTATTATGTTTTATTATGTAAAAGTTTTGTATGATCCTAATTTTCCTAATATACTAAACCTTTTTATCTAGGAATTGTATTTCTATAATGCAGTTCATATTAAAATGATTTAATAGGTATATAAGAAAAATTAGGGTCACTATATTTGGTATAAGATCATGATTTAGTTAATTTTAGAATTAGGATTTAAAAAAAGATTTAAAACCATACGTATAAGTCTATTTATAGGTAAAACATCTTGGAAGAATGTTTTTACAAAAAAGGATAAACAAAAGGATCCTATAAGATATAAAATTAGAGTTAATTATGAAAAATAATAAACTAATTATTAATTGTTTAATTAAATATTGTTTAAACCTCTTAAATTTTAGAAAATGGTAGGAATTGAGAGAAACCGGGACAACAACCCATGTGAGGGACAATGTAGTGATTTTCTAAACTACATCCCTAATTCCAGGGGTGTTGTTGTTCAACAACTCTTGGAAATTCTTAACTAGTTGTCTCAAAATATGAATAATAACTTGAATAAGGTGGATTTTCCAACTCTACACAGGAAGTATTAACTATCCTTTGAGTACTTTATGTAGAGATGACCACCGACATTCAATGGAACTTCTGATACACTTATCACTTAATATTTAGTTAATTCATTGGATAATATATTTCATGTGATCCATTTTTCTCAGAAGGATTAGTTTAACCTATCAATTTATCATTTAGTTGGAGAATATGATCAATTATGGGGGTTGATAAAGAACAAAAAGTTCAAGGATGAAATGGAAGATATAGAGTGGGAATCAATTAAGAAAAATATTTATTATCATGTATTTCCTTAAAACTCTTCAACCAAAGATGGAAAGAGAAATAAGAGAGTTTTAGAAAAAGTAAGTCAAATATATCATGTCTTATGAGGAAAAATTTACAAGGATTGAAATATACACATCATGTTTTATTATCTACAATGATTGAAAAATAAATAGATTATTTAGTGGATTAAAATCACACCTTTATAAGGCTCTAAATATTTGATACTTTAGGAGTTACAATGAATTTTATCATTTTTCTATCAAAGAAGATATGGATTTCGGAGAATAGTCCCATGGTTGTAGAGATGAAAAATAATAATGGAGTTTTAAGATAGTGGGTCAAATGAAAAAATGAAGAAAGAGTATCCAACTACCCACATGTCAAAAATGTAGGAAGAAAAATTGTGGGAATTGCATTAAAGGAATACAGAAATAGTTTATGTGTGAGATAAAAGGACACCAAGATCATGAATGTCAAAGTGAAATGAAGAAGATAACCAATATTATGGAGGAATGGAAGAGACCTCACAATGAAACACCCATGGTTCTGTGATTTAACTGTAGAGAGAAAGGGCACCATGCAAGCCAGTAAACTAAAGCACATGTACTTGAGGGTAATCAGTGTCAACAACCACCAAAGCCAAAGAAGAAAGGAAAAACTTGTGCCATTACTACTGCTGAAGTAGAGCTTGAAAATTAATTCATACAAGGCACACTTCCTACTAAACCAAGAATAGAAAATGTTTTATTTTATTATAGTTCTACAGATTCCTTTATATCATATAAGTTTTATATAACTTTGGAATCAAGTCCAAAATAACATGAAGTAGAGATATATATATAAATATATAGTGGTGAAATCATTACAACCCAAGTGTTTGGATCTTCTGTTGTTGGCGTATAAAAAAAAATTCATACATACAATCTCATAATACTTACCTTGGTGGAATTTGAAGCTATATTGGGCATGGATTGGCTCTCAATATATAGAGAAATTATCAACTATTAGAAAAAATATGTTTTTATATTTTGAACTATCCAATGCCCCATTACAAATGAAAGGAAGATAATGAATCTACCTTGGAAAATATATCAATGGTATGGTTGTTGATACCCTATGAAGAAGCATACCTTGCACAAATGGTTGAGTCAAAGGAAGGTTTCAACCTGGAATAAATTCCCATTGTTAGGGAATACGGTAATGTAATTATTGATTAATTACATAGAATTCTCCCAGATTGGGAGGTAGAGTTCTCAATAGGGCTCATACCCAGAGCCAATCCTACATAAAAAATTCCCCTACAGGATGGTCATAATCGAATTGGAAAAGTTAAAGAAGCACTTGCAAGAGTATTTTGAAAAAAGATTCATACACCCTAGTGCATCACCTTGTGGTGCACCAATGTTGTTTGTCAAGAATAAGTACATATCAATATTACTGTGTATTGATTAAGAAGATCCCAAAAATATCACCATAAAGAACAAGTATCATCTCCCACTGATTTATGAATTTTATGATAAACTATGAGGAGATCAGTACTTCTCAAAGGTGGATCTTTATTATAGATATCATCAAGTGAAGGTGAGTAAGGAAGACATTCTGAAAGTTTCTTTCCATATAAGGTTTAAGAAATATGTGTTCATAGTTATTACATTCAAACTTACTAATTCACCTATAATATTCATGGATTTGGTTAATGGAGTATTTAGAGACCATCTTGACAAATTTTTCTTATTTTTTATCGATGATATTCTCATTTCATATGAGTACAAGGTGGAACATGAAGATAATCTAAGGATTGAGTTGGAGAAATTAAGGATGAAGAATATGTTTTCTAAGTTCAACAATTGTGTATTTTAGATGCAACAAGTCACATTCTTGAGGCATGTGATCATAAGTTTGATAATTTATATGGACTTTAAAGACAAAGGTAATTGAGGAATCAAACAGACCCACTAGAGTCATGAAAATCCATAGCTGTATTGGATTTTATGGTCACTACTAATGTTTTTTGAGTAATTTATAAAATTATTATATCCCTCTAACTAAGTTAACATGAAAAGGGGTAAAGTATTTCTGGATGGAAGTATGTGATGAAATCCTCAAAGAGCTTAAGAAAAGTCTATTCATTGCACCTATACTCACACTATAAACAATTGGATAAATTTTTGTTGATATAAAAGGATGATTGAAATAAATTCTTAGGTTGTGTAATCATGAAGAATGATAAGGTGATAGATTACAATTCATGATAGTTGATGATACACAAGAAGAACTACTAGTTGCATGATCTAGAGTTATAAGATCTAATATTTTCTCTGAAGATTTGGAAAGACTACCTCTATAGTGAAAAGTGTGATATATATACTGATCACAAGATTATAAATTATATATTAACATATAAGGAGATCCTCAAGCATCAAAGAAGTTGGTTCGAGTTAATCAATTACTACGATTTATCTATTCACTACAATCTTAGAAAGGTGAAAAAGGTAATTGATGATCTTAGAATAAAATAACCTTATACTCTATCTGTGACGCAGATTGAGAAAGTCCCTATCTTTTGGGATATAAAGGGATGGATTTGGAAATTATAATGGGAAGGAATACATCTTACCTTTCCAAAATTATTTACCAAAAATCTATTCAAGAGAAGTTCATGGAGGCACAAAAGGTCGATATGTATCTAGAAAAGAAGGTGAAATCAGTAAAGGGTGGTAAGATATATGAGTTCCACATTGATGATGATGGTTTGATTAGTTTTGGAATGAGGATTTGTGTTCCTTAGTCAATTAATATAAATAAGGAGTTATTGGATAATACACACAGTTCACATTTCTCTATCCATCTTGGAAGTACCAAGATGTACCATGATCTACAAGAACACTTTTGAGGAGATAACATGAAGAAAGAGATTGCTGAGTATATCTCAAGGTGTTTAGTATTCTAGAATGTTAAAATAGAGTGTAAAATGTATAAAGGGATGAAAAAACCATTTCCTACACCCACATGGAAGTGGGATAATGACACTATATTTTTTACTGGTATTCCAAAGACATCCAAACGAAATAATGTGATATAGGTTGTAATGGATCGAGTCACTAAGAATTCCCACTTTATCACTATATTGGAAGATTTATCAATTGAAAAGATATACAAGATATATTTTAAATAATAAGTGAGGCTTTATGGGGTACACATTTTGATCACGATCCAAGGTTCACCTATAAATTCTAGAGAAGTATTTAACATTCTTTGACTATTAAATTGAATTTATTTATGACCTATAACCCTCAAAATTAAGACCAATACGAAAAGAATATTTATATTCTTCATTAAATAATAAGATCTTTCTCAATGGAATTAAAAGGTGGACGGGATCAACATCTCCCATTGGTTGAGTTCTCATATAACAACAATTTCTAATCGAGTATTAAAATGGATCAATATGAAGCTCTATATGGGAAGTGATATAGAACTACATATTTTTGGGATAATTTTAAAGAATTAAATATACTTATACTTGATTTTTGAAAAATATGATATAGAAGGTTCAATCCATACAAAACATATAAAATATTCTTATAGTAGAAAAAGGAGCTTTGTTGACAATCATTGAAGGGACTTGGAGTTCGATGTTAGATGAATTTTTTTCCTTCAAATATCACCATGGATGAGAGTCATGAAGCTTATAAAGAAAGGGATATTTAGACCAAGGTACATTGGCCCCTTGGATAAACTTCATCACATAGGGGAAGTGGCCTATCAGATTTCACATTTAAAAAGTATGGATCAAGTTCATGATGTGTTCC
Organism: Viscum album; assembly: GCA_963277665.1. NCBI lineage: Eukaryota > Viridiplantae > Streptophyta > Magnoliopsida > Santalales > Viscaceae > Viscum > Viscum album. The sequence goes on from OY728131.1 coordinate 141,467,768, forward strand.
ACGTATCACTCCTTGGGAAGTAAATACTTTATCTCTCACATGTACTAAATACAAAGGTGGTATAACTAGAGAATGAAATACAATATGAAGAGGAACCAATGAGAATGTTAGAATTTAGAGACAAATTTCTACACAAAAAGATTACTCACCTTGTCAAAGTGTTGGGATAGAACCATAAGTATAAAGAGACAACATGGGAACATGAGGAAATTATAAAACAGAAGTAGCCTCATCTGTTATCAAATGAGAATGCGCGTTGAAATTTTAGGGAAAAAATTTCTAAAGGGGGGAATAATTTTACAATGAAAAGTTTATAAATGATATTTTCTATTAAAATAAACGTGTGTTATAATATACTAAATATTATTATACACATAATGAAACCAAAAAAATATTTCATTAATAAATACAGTTACATTAGTTAGTAATGAAACCAATTGAAATTCAATACATTGAAACATGGAAAAAAATATGAAATATAAAACATAAATGGTGAAATGGATCAACCCAATATATTATAATCATTTACCCCACTACCAACACTATATAAAAGAAAAGATATATTTATAAACCTATCAATATCTTAGAAAATTGAAATACAGAACCTTGAGAGGAATTGATTTGAATATTTAGTGAAATAATTAAGTAGTATTAATGAATGTTAATGTGACTATTGTAATAGTAGTGTGACCATTATAATAGTAACCTTCCAATGGGAATAATAACATGACCATTTGGAATTGTAATCTAACCATTGGACTAGTAACCGGATTGTGGGAATAATAATTTTACCTCAAAATAATAAATTTTCTCATAAATAATATTTATCATGATTAATTTAGGTAAATATAAATATTATAATTCCAAAAAAATAAATATCACGATTAAAAACTTAAATAAATTAAAAGCGTATTTTTAATAAACTGTATTTTAAAGTATTTCATAAAAATAATAATTTTTTTATTAAAAACTAAAAATACCTATGTTATAAATTTATTTTTATAAAATTAATATAATTTTTAAAGTGAGTATTTCTATATTATTCAATAGTTATTTTTCATAATTTTTTTAAATACATCAATTTTTGGGTGAATAGTAAAAATACAGATTTTCACATAACCGATGTATCTTAAATTACATCATTCATGATGTAATAATGAAATAATCATATCTAGAACTTGAGGTTCCAACATTATATATTTTATTTCATAAATTAGTAATTAAAATATGATCAACCTAATCTCCAAAACTAAAAATTACTTTCCAAATCCAAAAATTCTAAAGTATTACATTATTTTTTTTAATTTTCCACCCATCCTTTTGATTAAACAAATTAAATAGAATTATAAATGGGATTTAAAGTCTTAAAAAATTACATTATATTTATATATTTTTTACAATGTGAAAATAATATATTATAATTTTTACCATTGATATGATATTTTATTCAATATTTTATTATAAAAATACACCTCTCCTAAAGTATAGATAACCCTCCCAGAGAAAACCACTCCTAACACCCATTCCAAAGACCAATATATAAGAAAAAACTCCCTGTAAATACCATTATGATACCTAGTTAAGTTCTGGATCAATCCAACTATAATCACTAAGAGAGTTATAATGTCATACAAGTGATGCTACACCAAGGAGAGAGTATGTCTCTATTAACACTTCCCTCTTTCCTTATTCACTTTAATATTTTCCCCTATTCCTTTAAAAACCATATGATATAAAATTAATTATTAATTTAGTTAAAATTATATTGATGATATTAACCAACTGTAATTATCATATTTTTATCAAATATAAATATCAAACTTCCCTTTCCTGCTTTTCAACAACATCCCATTAATGGTCGATTAAACACCTATGAAGTCATTTCCAAGACAATTATTATTACCACATTTATGGATGAAGAGTATTAAGTTTATATAATATATTAGCAAGTAATTAAAGGTATTATAATCTTTTAGAGTTAATAATACTTTTCTATAAATGAATCTGAATGAAAATAGATAAATCAATGTGAAATGGGAAATTCTTAAGAAAAACATGATATCAAAATGCCTCAATTTCATCGAAATAAATTAAGAAATATGATACAATGTTTATAATAGATAAATGTTTTATAAATGACTATAATTAAATTCTCGATCAATTTTCTAATAAATATATGTGTGTTATTCTAGAGGCACAAAAGTGATAAAATAAGGCAGGAATTGAGGTAAGTGGTTTCTCGAACCAAACTCATTTTCTTTGGTTTATTCTTATTTCATGAAAAAATTCAGTGTGTATATTCAATTAATGTTACTTAAATAAAATTTCATTGTAATTCCATTTTATTTTTTAGTATATACAATATTTCATACTTAATTTTATGATAAATGTAAAGAATGTTTCCAAAAGAAATCTTCTTTCCAAAACACATCTTGACTCCTCTAGAGTTGTTTCTTATTCACTCAAGAATGACGATTCTTATAAAAAATATGATTTACCCTTATTAATTTGGTAAACCCATGTTTATTCATGAAATTATGATTGATTAAATTATTAATCAAATTATTTATTTCCATGGGTTATTTTGTGACTATGATTCTAATACGTTCTATATGGTTGGCATGATTGTGTAAATATTATGATGTTACAGGTGGGACATATTTATATATCCCTGAAATGCATTAGTTAACATTATGTATCTCAGGAGATAATGTCTATTTTTATTGTACGGGTTGATATATTTTTTAAGAATAATGATGTTATGATTATGAAAATATGTTATATGTGGATATGATACTAGATTTTTGACAACTATGTGTAGTATTTGATGACTAAGACATAATGTTTCAATTGTATGAATTTCCATATTCCATGAATTTATTACATGTTTCCATAATGACGTTGATGATAATCCTATTATTATGATATAATTATGATGTTTATTCTCACCCATGTTATATTGATTCATGTCACTTATTCAACCTCTTACTGGGCTTTCATCTCACCCCTTTAATTGATGTATATACTCAGGTATCTACTTTTACTAAGGATAACATGAGGCCCACTAAAAACATAGAGAATAAGGAATTAAATAATTTTTATCTTTGATTTTTTAAAAGTTATGTATGAGACTATTTTTCCCAAGACAATAAGCCTTTTGATCCTGGATTTTTATTTTTATTATGTCATTTATCTTAAAATGATGTAATAGTTATGTAATAAAATTTAGGTTCACCATATTCTGGTATCAAATGATCATGTTTTTATGTGATACCATTTGTAAAATTTATGAAACCCAATTTCTTCCCATGGGTTATTTATTATATGATGAAGGATTTATTTTTTTGTTAAATTCATATGTATGGATGATGACAGATGTGGTCTTATATCTCCCTCAAATACATTGGTTATGTTTTTATATATCATGAGATAAATATGATAATCGAGTAAGGAGGGCTTTCCCCACCATGGGTATCAAGTAGGGATTCATTCTTTACTATTTAATGGAAATCAAGTGGCGATTTCTGCTCTATTATGATACACTTACTTATTCTTATGTTTATGAAAATTCATTTTCTTATGTTATGATTTATTTTCAATATATGATATATTTTTATGATAATACATGTTTTAAGGATATTTCTCATTTCTTATGTTATGATTTCATGTTTTATTTGTTTTTCATTATAAGCTTTTAAGACATTATTTTTGTGACCTTTATTGGTTTTTATGTTTATATTCCATGATCCATAAAGATAAATCATGTTTTATGATTTTCACTTATGATATCATTATATTTTATCTTATATTTCTCCCTTACTCTTATTTTCCTTCATGTTTACAATCTAACATTCATGACTAATGGATAAATTTCCCTTCTAGAGAATTAAAGCTCACCACTTTCTTATGTTTCCATTTACCATGTTATGAATATGATTATATCATATGAGATATATAGAAGAGGTTTTATAGGAGCATGGTTATAGATAAATGTCAACAAATGTTGTAAAATAAGATGTTTATGTAGCTATTTCATAAGACACTAAACCTATCATCCCTCAAGTTATGTGAATTTTGTAAAATATATTATCAAACACATGGAATCAAAGTAATATTTGTTTATTTTAATCACAGGTCACTATAATAAGGTTAAGATAGTGGGAAGTGGGTCATTAAAGGGATAAGTGAAAATAACAAAACATTTCAATTTAAAAAATAAGGGCCTGGCCTACCTTGTAACTTATATTGGGCCTCCATATACCTGGTGGAACCCCCTCGTGACCCTACTTTTCATAGAAAACTGGTTATCTAGTACCCACTATTATGTATACACCAACATATAAAATTATAGTATTACTGATTCCACCACCCTAGGCCTATCCCAAACCACCCAATACACTATTAAACCTAAATCATATTAAAAAAACATTAAATTACATTATCAAACTTTAAATTTGATTAACACAGCCCAAATGATAATGACTATTTATCCAAACCAAAACTAAAACTATATTGTGACTCATTACATTAAATTCCCTTGAAAGACCCCATCCCTAATTCGAAATAATATATAAAGGTAAAAGTTCATTAAAAAATACCCACCATGTGACTTCGCATTCCCTAGATTTTAAAGGATATTGTTAACCATGCCTCACCATCCTACTAAATCCATGATTTTAATCCAATTCCCTAATAAATTTTCTAAAACATCTATTAGATATTATATACATAACTCTAAAATATAGCCTATATAAAATAATCCCATAAGGCTCTAACATACACGAGGAACATTGATAGATTGTACCATACTAAATATCATATATATCACTAAGAATTTGATGTGTGATTCCCAAAATCAACATTTATCACTAATCAACAATATATACCAACACCTAAGTACACTTAAAAATCTATAAGATTCCATACATACTATAGAATAATTGGTTTAACCATAATCTAATGTTCTCCAAAGCATATAATTATCTTAGCTCGATCTATGCCTATTATGACACTATATTTAATATAGTTTATAAAATCATCCACATTACTAAGTTTTTATTGAAAACAATATTTATTTCAAAATCCTCTTGCCAATACATTTTTAAGAACACTATATTTTATAAAATCAGATAATTTTCTCAATTTCACCTTTAGAAGAAAATATTTCATAGTTTACTTTTAAAAATAAACATTTTAAGTTAACTATTTATTTTCAAAACCATTTTCCACTTTTCTTCACAAATTCTAACATTTATAATTAATCACTAAATTTTTAAACCACTTATCTTTTAAAAATTAAGGAAATAAAATTGGTTTTGATCAAATGACCCATCTATTTTTAAAATTTATGTCTAAAATTTCTCTTTTGAAATACCAATATTTTTATGGAACTGATAGGTATATAAAAACTAGTTTCAAAAGAAAAAAACCCTATATATTTGTAAAATAGGTCCATAAAACCATTTTAAAACAATATTAAATTAATTTTAAAAAACCAAGGTTCAATTGAAAGATTTCAATTTTCTTTAAAAACACAAACTTATCAATATTACGACTGAACTATTTCTTATAAAATTCCCTATTTACATAAGGAAAATAATTAGTTAACCATAAATATTCATATATAAGAAAACTCAACACATAATTTATTATGTATGATGAAAAAATAAACACATAAAAATGGAAAATAAAAAACAAGTAATATACTTAACATGATATATAAAATAAAAACAAGTAAAATTCTTAAAAGTATGACATAAAAGAAAAAAATTTAATTTTTCCAGAAGTCATTTCAAAAAATGGGCTAGTATCATATCCAATAGTTAATAGTAAATTATAAATAAATAACATATTAAAATATATAATATTCAAGAAGGTATGAATAAAAATTCTCAATAATAAATTTTAAATAGATAATAGGGAACATTCTTAGCAGTGTAACATTAAAAAATAAAGAGTAACTATAAAAATAAATAAACAAAGAAAACACAGTCAATATAATTATTTGTTAACTCATTATAATGATCCATTCATTTCATACATATATATTAAATAAAAGTAGATGAATATTCATTACATTAAAAAAAACAATTCTAGAACCGTATGGGATTATTGACTTTTGAATATTGATAACTTAAACAACTAGTTTATAGAAAAACTACATCGTATCCCACTTATTCTTTCATATCTAGAACATTTTTTTAAATATCATACATAATAACTTTATTTATATCCTAAGAAAAAGATATATTATAAAAGTGTGATATCATAGTATTAGTAAGGGTAAACAAGGGAGATATTGATCATAACATAAGTACAGGGGCCTAAGAATATGAACATAACATTTGAAAATTACACCTTGCATATCAAAGATCAAAATTATGAGACATGGAATAAATAATATAAGTGAATAAGGCATGAATAATAATATAATAAAATTGAAATAAGACATGGAATTTTGGAAAAAACATAAGCATAGAGAATAATTTCCTTGGTAGTCACGAATATTTTCACAGACTATCATAGTGGAATGAGTTCACATACTAAAACATCATAGTAGTCAAGGTTCACTCTAAAGACTATCACAACAGAAATATTCCTTTACTGATCCTGTTTCACTTTCCATTATAGTACTTTATTAATAAACTAAGTTCAATCCCTATTCAATTACTATCTTACTGATCCAGGTTCACTACCCATTCCATTCCTGTCTATCTCATGAGATATAAATCATTACCCAATTCATTAGAGGGAGATATAGGTCCCAACCATCAATGGTTATAACGTAACCACCATCCTTGGTTATAATAAGACCACCTTACTTTGTAATAATGTAACTAAAATCACATAATCAAAATAATACACATGTGTTTCCTAATAACACAAGTCATTCATCATATTAGAACCTATGTAAAGAAATTATTTTCATAAACATTTTATCATAACCCATGGAAAAGAAATGGGATTCATAAAAATTATTCCATATTAAACATAAACCATACATAAAAATTTTAATGATAGTACCCATGAATAATATTCCTATTAATGTATAAGAGACACAAAATAATGTAATCTTAAGTGGAAAGTAACTTTGAAATATCACTTGAAATAATTCTTAAAAAAATAATATTTTAATTTCAAATTGTTTCTTTTTAAAGATCCACACAATTATAAAGAAAAAAATTTAATTTGAAAATAATATTTCTATATTATAAATGATAAATCAATGAATTAAAGTGTTAGTATGGAAAGAAAATATTCACATGCTGTATAAGCTAAAAAAACATTCCTTCCATGTTTTTGTCAGAAAAGTCACAGAGAACCTCATTTAGAAAACTACAAAAAGAATCATTTAAAAATATTTTGTAAAAATACAAAGATAAATAAAAATGAATTTAAAAAACAATTTTAGAATATTAAATACATTTTTTGTATTTTTTAGAAAACATGTATATGGTAAAAAAGATAATTTTAATGGATGTTTTTAAAAAGATAATTTTTTTAAAAGAATATCCCTTATAAATTTTGTATCATTGAAGTCAGAATTAATAAAATTAACTGATTATGTATATTCTATGTAAATCAGAATAAAAAATTGAAAATAAAATCATAAGAATAATCAAATGTATTTTCACATATAATATTATCATGACATAATCAATTAAATATAAGTTTAACCCACAAAATGAAAATTGTGTTGAGAATTCCCTTACCACTTTCTAATTAGTTGAATCATATTCCCCATGAAAGTAATAATTGTAAAATTAAACATTTAATAACATTAAGATAATTATATTTATGATATTATATATTAATGGGAATTATATACAACACAAACAAGAAATAAATTGTGAATATGGCATATATCTCATAGAAGTAAAGGTGATACGAGAAACCCTTACCTCACACTTCTCTTTAGTTTTACATAATTTTTCCTCCTCTAAAAAGGATTATAGAATTTTATTTATTAATTAAATAACCAAATTTATCTTTATAATAACTTATATGATAATTTTATAACATCTTACCACCCATTCATTAAAAATATTTAATCATTTTTATTGTTTGGGTGCGTTTGTTTCATGGTTTCATAGTTTGTTCATTTGTGTATAATTATGGATTTTCTTTTCAAATGGAAATAAAACCTGAGAAGTGAAATTAAATGTTATTAAGGAACTTCCATAAGTTTAAATGGTACCATATATCATTTTCATTTCTGGTATGAGGATGATTCATTTGATAAAATGTTAATGATAAATGTTTAGTTTATTTTGGTCGGTTTTCCAACCATCACGAACTAGTTTCATTTTAATTAATATTATGTATATATATTAGTACCATAACATAAAATAAATTATAATACACATATTAGAATACGATTTAACTAGAATAATACTTTTATGACTAGTCTCGAAGGCTGTAATGAAAATAAAATCATTATCCATGAAGATAGTTAACTGCCATTCTTCGGGAAATGGTTTCATTTCATTGAAGAAAGGATATAAGAAAAGCTATGGATAGAAGATATTACATTATATATATAAAATTACATTACACACATGATAATGGTGTTATTATTCTTTTATGGATGATGGAGGTGATGATAAGGTATAAAAATAAAATAAAATAAGAGTTGTTTGAGAAAGTTACCTCTTGAACTTCACCTCCTTGAAGGACCCGTTAAGGAACTTGGAATTAGAATTTGTGAAATAAAAGTAGAAATTAGACATAGGGAGAGTAAGTGGGAGAGGTTTTGATAGATATTTTAATATATTTAGGGATTTTTTAAAGAAATTGGGTGGTACTTATACTTGAGGATGGGTATTTTTAAGTGACTAAATAATGATTATTTTATATTTAAATACAACCAAATTTGGGTGGAATTAATTCCAATGAATTTGGATTGTAATTAATTATTGGAGGGATTTTTAGGTCTAGAAACATATCAACCAACAATTTAATGTTCTATGTTTTAGGTATTTTATGCCTTTGAATTTTAATTTTAACCCACTATATTATTTTACGTGCATTGAGGTAAATATATTTTTTACCATGATAACTTAATTATGGATAAAAAATGAAATTATTAACTAATTAACACCTCATGATTCCAAATGTGGAATACATTTTTAAAAATTCAAAACACATAATTTTTAAAATTACATTTAAAATTAAATCTTCAAAATTCAATGAAAAATAGTTTTTTAGAAAAATGTGTTTTTAAGCCCAAGATTGTACTTATACCAAAATAAGGTATAAATATTGTTTAAATATAATAAATTTTATTATATATAACTTAATATTACTTATGTTATTTCTATATCAATTTAAAATAATAAAATTAATTTGAAATATAAATTAGATGAGGGTTTTATAAAAATCAGTATTTTGTTTACTGTTAACTAAAAAATTAAACTTTTTAGAAAATTATCAAAACTTAATCCTAATAAAATTTTGACATGATTAATCCAAAAATGATTTTAATTTTATAACATAAAATTTATAAAGGTTTTAAAAATTTATCAAACTTATTTTATCATATAAAGAAAAAAAATATCTTTTTGAAGAAACAATTTATTTTAAGAATAAAATTACAATACTAAAATTTGTTTAAATATTCATAAAGTATTAATTAATACAAAAAAATAAGTTTGAAAATTATATATTTCATAATGTGGTTATTACTATTCATTCTCCCCAATTTAACAGCTAGGTTATTATGACCATGTTAAAATAATAATATTTTGGAGTTCGTATAATCTCTGTTTATGTGAAAAGTAATCTATCAAAGAGGTTAAATTTATTTAAAAAGAGATATGCCATAAAATATTGAGCGGTTACATTCAACCCCCATTTAAATGAAATTTTCTCTCAAAATTAATTACTCAGAAACAAATAGATGAGGATACCTCTTCCTCATAACATTTTTAGGTTCCCATGTAGCTTCCACAAATTGGTTTTTTTTCACAAAACTATATCCAAGTGAGTGGTATTGTTTAATAGAAATTTATATATACAATATAAAATTTCTATTTATTATTAATCATAATAATTATCATTCTTTAGTGGTATGACCTCTGGGTTTAATACATGTGAAGGATCAGGTATGTACTCCCTCAAGAGAGATATATAGAACACATCATAAACTTGAGATCTATTTGGTGGAAGAATCAATCAATGAGCTACCATCCCAATACGTTAAATAATTTCAAAAAACTTTATCCTCACAATTTGAAATTTCACATAAAAAATCGAAGGTGGATATTTGAAAATTCGTTTTTGGGAAAACCACATCATAAAAAGGGTCAATAACACATACACTTAAAATGAGGGAAAGTAAAAGGTGAAGATAAAAAAAAACTAGGATTCAAATTTGGATAATATTAGTGGAAAGTGAAAATATAGACACGAAAGAGAATTCTAAAAATAAATTTACAATAGAGAATGATAAATAACTTGGTCATTATAAGGTTAATGGACACAAAACCATAGACTAAATATGTATGAGAAAGGTCATTGATATAATCAGAAATGATGATAATAGGATAAAAATTTATTTAAAAATCATTTGAGATGATATACTTATTTGATTTCATCTCATAAGTAAAATATCACTATTTGGTTTTGGATTAATCAATTCCTTCTTTATTCCTTACACTATGAAAAAATTTAAAATTATAATTCTTAAATAACTAGTGGATCATAATATCCATAATGCGATGAAAAGTCATCCCTTAGGTCTCTATTTATTATAAAACATAATTAGAACAAGTTATAAAATACACATAAATATTCATATGGTTTCATAATACAATAATCTATAAAACCACATACAAAGTTTAATGTAAAAAACTTCCTTAATGGTTACCATTATAATCCTTAAAAAAATTAAAACCCAAGAATTTCAAATGATGGTCACTAAAATTTCAAAATCCACTTATCATTGATTACCCAAAAAACTAGATGCAGCTCTTAATTTTCACACACCAAATATCTAAAGATAATTATCATGTATTTTCTTGAAACATGGTAATAACATAAATTACCATAAAACCTTTGGGAAAGCATGTATGATTTATAAAATTAACTCTTTAATCATACCATAAATCTAAAAATTTCATAAAATCAATCCATAAACCACCTTCTTATCATATTACTAATCAGTTCCAATTAATCAATATTATCACATTTATTTTATCACAAATATAAATATCTTTATCTCATTATTATCCCCTCATCATGAAAATATTAATGGTTATATTTCCATTAATCATGTGTTCTAAAAAAATATCACCTCACCACCTTAATAATTTTTCATGGTTCCTAATACCATTAAAAAATACTTTCAAATACTTAAGGAAAAAGTATAGTGGAACATGTTTCATTATTCCTGAATTCATATAGAGAGAGATAATCACATGAAATTTCACTATAGGTTAAACAATAAGATTTTAATTGGTCTCACTCATAAAAAATTAGACATGAAATTCCAAACTAAGGAGTGGAGGATAAATGTTCCCCAATTAACATGGTTTACTTTATCCATTATGATTGTATAATATTTTACCTTTTTAATTTTCCTTCATAGGTTTTTGTGGCTTATCATCCATATTAGCTCTTGGATTTTGGAATTTATTCTCTTAATGCCCAAAATCCATGCATTTGAAACACTGGAGTGTGGGTGGTGCTTTTTTTGTAGCTTTATATCTATTGGAATAGTTATCTATCTTCTTCACATCACTTTGACTATCAGTTTCACAATGAACTAACCCTATACAATTAAAACATTTAACAGTTACCTTAAAACATCCTCCATGTTTCTTCCCACATATTGAGCATAAAGGAAATTTCATATAATTATCTCTATGGTTTTTATAATTTCATTTGAATTACATTTTTATTTTCTTACAAAAACCACAACAACGATGGGAAACTATTATTTCCATCTCCACCTTGAGAACAAATTGAACAATTTATTTGTAGGTACAAAGTATCTTATAGATAATTATCTTTAAAAACTTGGTTTTAATCCCCTAAAAATTCGATAAATTTAATTCCTGGACTAATAATTAAACCAGAGGAATACCTTGAAGTCCTTGTAGAATTTTACTTATATATACCAATGGATTCTTCATCCTTTTTCAGAAGATCAAGAAATTCATTCTCTATTTTTGTACATATAATACAAGGGAATTACTTGTTAATTAATATACTCTAAACTAATCCCATTACATTAATTCAATTTTTTATTCTTTTCTCATATTATTGATAATATTATAACATTTATTTGATTCACCTTATAGATGATAAAAAACTATAATAAATGTTTCATGTCTTGGACATTAAAGAATAAAAAATAATCCTCAATGATTTAGATCCATTTCATAGACACCAGTGGATTATAATATCAAATGAAAGACGGTGGATGTTTCCTCATGAAGGACTCAGCAAATTTTTTTTACCTCTTTTACTAATTTAGAAGCCCAATATGATTCATAGCTTGTGTGAGTATAGAAATAAGATTTTTCATCCCATATTCCATAACATTTGATTACTCATGGGGACAATATTTTTATTTCCCAACATATTCAATAGTAACATGGTTCTTTAGGGTTCCAACCATTGACTAAAACTAATAATAGTAGTGTGATAAACACTAATCATAATAGGGAATCCATATAATTATGGGATATTACTTATAAAATTTCAATCTATGTCACGTTAGTTTTAACTTAGGTTATTAGTGATCGTTACAAAAAATCTATTATTGTAACCTAGACATACACTTAGGGTTATTACTAAGTTTTTCTCATCCTAGTTTCAAAATGTTAACTAAATTATTCTCTAATACCAACTATAATGACCCATTCTTTTTATACATAGATATTAAATCTAAATTGACGAATACTCAATATATAACACAACAAAACTATGTGAGAACTATATGGGCTTAGTATATTTGGAAACTTGGTAACATAAAAAACTAGTTTATAAAACATATACATCATCTACCACTTATTCATTCATAACTAGAACCTATTTTAACATATCATACTTAATACCTTCATTCGTGTCCCGAGGACAAGAAACATAAGAAATGGGTGAGCTCAGATGCTCAGTAATGGTAAAAAAGGGAGATATCAATCATAACATAAGTATAAGGGAATAAGAATATGAACATAACATTTTAAAATTATACCCTTCATATCAAAGATATAAATCTTGAGTCATGGAATAAATCATATAATTTTATATGATATGAATCATAATATAATAAAACTATAATAAGAATAGGAATTGTGGAATAAACATAATCATAAAAAATTATTTCCTTAGAAGTCTGTCACTTTTTCAAAACTACCATAGTGGAATGGGTTCACTCCCCAATCCATCATAGTAGTCAAGGTTCACTCCCAAAACTATCATAGAGGAATAATTCCATCACTATTTTTTTTCTATTTTTGTTATTGTTTGGTATTACTATGATGAGTTTAATCCCTATCCTAGTCATGTCTTACTAATCTTAGTTCAATACTCATTCCAGTACTCTATATATTATGAGATATAAATCATTAACCAATGAATTAGAGGGAGATATAGGTCCCACCCATCATTCATCATAACTTAACTATTTTCCTTGGTAATAACATAACCATTGACCTTGGTTATAATGTAACCAACATAATATAATGAAAAAAATAAATTTTTATGCCACAAGAACATAAGTCATTAATAATATTAGAACACTTGTAAAGAAATGAGTTTCATAAACACTTTATCATAACTCATGGAAAAGAAAAGGGATTCATAAACATCATTCCATCATAAACATAAATAAACCATAAAATAATAAGGATAATATCCTTTAATAACATACCCAATAAATAATAAGTAACATTAAATAATCTTATCTTATATAGAATATAATTTTTAAATATCACTTGAAATTACTCTTAAAAAAATAACATTTCCAATTTCAAATAATTTATTTTTAAATAGCCTCATAATTATAAAGGGAAAAAAATAATTTTAAAATAAAAATTTTATATTTTAAAGGAGAAATAAAAGAATAAAAGTTTCATGATGGTAGGATAATCTACTCATGCATTATAAGTTAAAAAAATATTCCATCCATATTTTTTTTTCTGGAAAAGTCACAAAGAACCTCATTTGGAAAATAACAAAAATAATAATTTCAATTTTTTTTAAAATGTAAAAAATATTTAAAAAATAATTTAAAAAATAATTTTAGAATAGTAAAAATATTTTTAGAAACAATTTTAGAAATCATGTACGTGGAGGAAAAAGAGTGTTTTAAGGGAAATTTTTAAAAATATTTTTTTTAAAGAAAGTGGCATATAAATATCATATAACTAAAGTGACCATTAATAAAATTAATAAATTTTGTGTATTAAATATAAATACATATAATAGAAGTGTAAATTTATCAATAAGATAATAAATTGTCTTTCCACACATAACCTAAACATGACATTATCAATGAAGTAGTTTTTTTAACCTAAATAATGAAAATTGGGTTAGGAATTACCTTACCAGTTTGTAATCAGTCAAATTTTATGACCCATAAAAGTAATAATTATAAAATGAAAAATTGAATAAAATTAATAAAATTATACTCATGATTTGATACATCAATTTTAAGTATATAAAACACACAAAAAAAATAAGGGTTGAATAAGGAATATATCTCACAAAAGTAAAAGTGAGACGAGAAACCCTTACCTCTTGCTTCCCTTTAGTTTTTCCTGATTTAAACTCCTATATAAAGGTGTAAATAATTTTATTAATTAATTGAGGAGCCATAATCATATTTATAATACCTTATATGATACTTTTATAAGATATTATCACCTATTCATTAATAATATTTCATTATTTTCATTATTTTAGGTGTGTTCATTTCATGGTTTCATAGTTGGTTCATTTATGTATAATTTTTGATTTTTTTATCAAATGGAAATAAAAATACATATGTGAAATAAAAAGGTATTAATGAACTTCCATAATTTTTAAATGTTCCCATATATCATTTTTATTTCTGGTATGTGGATGATTAATTTTATAAAATGTTAATGATAAATGTTAATTTTATTTCGGCAGGTTTTCTGACCATCATGAACTAGTTTTGTTTTATTTAATATTATGTATATATATAAGTTCCTAGAATATGAAATAGGTTATAATATACCAATTAAGATATTATTTAACCAGAAAAATTCTTTTATGGATAGTCACTTAGGAATTAATGAAAAACTAGAAATCATTATCCACAGAGATGGTTAACCGCCATAATTTGGACAATGGTTTCATTTATTTGAAAAAGAGGATATAATAAAAGGGGTGGATAGAATATATTGAATTATTAATATAATATTTTAGTAGATATATGATACTATAGTTATTATTCCTTTATGGATTAAGTCTGCGAGGATAAGGTAACAAAAGAAAAGAAATTTAGAGAGGTTGTTTGAGAAGTTACCTCTTGAATATCACCTCCTTTAAGGCCCCCTTAAGGAACACGAAATTAGTATTTGGACAAGAATAAAAGCACTTGGACATGGGGAGAGTTAGGAGGAGAAAGGTTTTTAGTTATTTCAAGACATTAATGGCTTGTGAGGAGAATTGAGTGGTATTTATACTTTCAGAGGGGTGGTTTTATGTTATTGAATAAGGATTATTTTATATTTAAAGTGAATCACATATTAGTGGAATTAATTTAAAATAATATAGATGAAAATTATTATTTTAAAGTATTTTTATTGTCCATAAATAGATCAACCACCCATTTAATGTTACAATTTTTAGGTATTTTATGCTTTTACCTTTTAACTTTAACTACTAAATTATTTTACCCGTACTATGGGAATTTTATTCCAAAGTAACCTTTTTGATGTTTTTATCTAGATTAAATATAACTAAAAAGTACCTATGTTACATTGGTATTAATTTAAAATCATTAAAGGGATTTTAAATATAAATAAAATGAGGGGTTTATAAAAATAGGTTTTGTTTACTATTCACTAAAAAAATTAAACATTTCAAACAATTCTCAAAAATTCATCCCAATATAATATTGAAATTATGGATAAAAAATTATGTTCCTTTTACCAAATAAGTTTTCAAAAAGTTTCAAAAATTATTTATATTTATTTTCTCAAAGAAACAACAAAAAAATATTTTTTAAAAAAAATTTAATTTTAAAATAAACTAATGTCACTAAAAATTATGTGAATATTCAAAAAGCATTAATTAATACATTAAAAATGAGTTACAAAATTATATATTTCATAATATGGTTAATACTATTCATTTAATCCAATTTAATTCCTATGTTATAATGTTCACGTAAAAATAATAATATTGTGGAGTTTATTTAAGATTAGTGTCCTTTACAAAGTAATCTATCAAAGAGATTAAATTTATTTTAAAAGAGACATACTATAAAATCATGGGGTGTTACACTCATATTGTACTAGTCATCAACATTAGATAAATATGAAAGTGATATTTATTTACTATTGATTACTTGGATAATATAAATCCTAAATTGATTTTAATGATAGTATAAATGACCATAGAAAAGAACACAGCATGTCATGGAATTCTAATAGTACTTACTTATAGTTATCTATCTGTGATGACTAGATTCACAAGGAATTTAGATCTAGAATGAGACCTATGTACTTCTCTATTTCTTCCATATCACACTTAAGATGTATTGAGAAAATACTTACTCAAACCTATGGTTTATAAAACAAACACTAAGACATACCTTAGTAACTTGAGCATATATAATGAATAGGATCATAATGATTTTATATTGGTTACTTCTTAAGTCCTAAAAGTCCAAACTCCAATCAATGAAAATATGGAAATCAAATAAAAATCCAAAATACCTCTCTCATACTACATATAAAGACCCTGTCCAAGATGACCCAATGATGGATAATTCATGGTGTTATGACCTCAAGGGTGTCCCATGATACTCAAGGTCTAGATACTAAAATTTCAGGTCTTGATATACAATTGAAAATTGATTTTTTAATTTTGATTTTAAAAATAAGTCATAACAAAATCATATATGGAATTTTACAAGAATCATCTGTAATTCATACATTCCTAAATACAAATAATAATAATTTCAATAATTTCATAACCATAACATAGAGAATCAAAAAAACAATATAAATATAAATAGTAAAATTAACTTAGATTACAATTTATAATGACCAATAAATAGCATTATAGAAAAATAAGGCCTAAACACATAAAATCTAGAAAATAATAGTCAATAAATGAAATACATCCTTAGAATAACCACCTATATACACCAAAAAATGTTTTGTATTGAAAATTATACTATAACATGTTTATGTAATCCAAAAATACATAATTACTACTAGGGTATATGCTTTTACCAAAAATATAGCAAATAAAGGGCATCATGTCCACTTGGAAATATATACAGGGTGTAAGAATAAATACTTAGCAAGGAATCACTAAAAATACCTCAATACACATTGTGATATCAATATGTATTCATGGAAATGTCTAAAAATATATTTAACTATAACAGGGTAGTTATACTTAAAAAATACATTTTCTTCATAAATGGTTTTTATTTCATTTTATGCACTTATATTATGATTAATTTTTTCACTTTTATAAATTTTAATTGATAAAATGAAAATATTTTTTAAAATTATCATGTAAAAATAATATTAAGAAATAATTTTTGGTATTTTTCTGAAAATATTGATTTTTTGCTGAATAGTAAAAGACACCAATTTAGAAAAAAGTTTCATTTATTTTCTTTAAATCATGTAATTTAAAAGTCCCATTCTTTTTTAGATTTTTTTAATTACTATAAGATTTATTTTAATAATCCTAATCTAGTTAGATCCTTTGGAATAAAACGTATACCTAATATTTCAATAAAATAATCTTTATTCTTAAAGATATATTTTTTTGAAAACATTTTTGATTTTTGTTTCATGCACTTATATTAAAATTATTTTTTATAAAAAATAAAAATTAAATAATATTTTTTCCATATTTTAAATTATCATATTCAAATTATTTAATAATGTTTATTTCATTTTTATTCATAATGAATAGTTACTATGTGAAAAGTTTATCACCATAATAAAGGGTAAAATGGGTAAATTGAGGTGGAAATTTTGGCATAAGGTTTGAAAATAAGAAAAAAACTTGAATTAATATCATTGGATGTATTTATTTTATCCATAATAATCATAAATTATAAAATTTTGAAATTGTTTACCGCTTTATTTTCATTACAACCTTTATATAAATTAAATAAAGAGTAATTAGAAAATGTTACTTTCTTTAACTTATTTTGTTTTGATGATATTGATATAGTTGAAAATGATATATGAATTAATATAGATGATAAAATGTATGAATAATAAACAATATTTATTATGGATATTTTTTTTAATTTTTAGTGATGGTATAATTACCTAGAACAGTTAAGGAATTCTAAGGCAACACTTGTGCAAGAAGTTAAAAATTCAAGTAAATGATATTAAAATTTTAAAAAGTAATTTTTTTATGGATTTTTATTTACCAATAATTTTGTGTATAATTATTAAGTTTAATTGGTGGTTTAATTGATTATATTCATACTTTATTGTTATCTTGATGGCTTTATAGTCAAAATTTGTGAATAGTCCTGAAAATGACTTTAAATGGTATTTAATGTTTATCTTTTTAGATCACATAAAATAAAAAAAATCATATATATATTCATTTGGATGTTACATGTTTTAATATATCATGAATTTTACATGTATTTTCCTCTAGGAATTTTTGAAATTACCTTGATAACCCTTATAGATTGAAAATTTTGTTACCACTATCAAGGTTAAAATGGTTGAAAAGGTGGTTAAACTAAGATATAAGTTTTCAAATGACACACAAACTTATATAAATTTTATTGGTAGAATTCATTCTGACCGTATAAACCTTATATTATAATATTTTTCTCTTTGGATATTATTTATAATAGTTATAAACATATTATATATTAATATTTCATGTATTTACAAGATTTCCTCCCACCTCACATATGAAATAGAACCTCATCACCTCTCTTTCTCACACCTCTTGAGATATGTTTCTTGACCAAGATATACCCAAATACCTTCCCAGACCTCCTACCCATATCTTAGAGGTTCTTATCTCAGAAAAAGGACACCCTTGTGTTTTAAAATAGTATAGTGTTGAAATATATCTCCACTTTATTTGTTTTAAAGATTCAAAAAATCCCTAATTTTATTATGAAAAGTTTGTTAAGTGTTTCAGATTGTAATTATATTATGATATGAGCTCAAGTTTTTATATAACTATCTATAATTACATTATATTATGAAATAATAAGTAAATATTCAGTTACTCGTAATCTGAAAGTATCACGTAAGTCTTTATCTTATGATGACCGGTTGAGTTACTCAAGAATGTCCTTTTAGACAGAATTAGAATATGAAAGGACTTTATTGTTTTGAGAATAATATTCACAGAAATGAGAAGTTAAAAAAAATTAATACTTTATCTTATGATCTAAAATTATCTTATGCTTAGTTAAAGACTAATTATCTTATAAATACATGTATCCTAATCTTATGAAAGAAATTATATGGTGAATAATATGATCAACCAATATCCTATAAAGACCTCATATTAAACAATTTCAGGATTACAAATTCCAATATCATGATAAGTATTTTGATTCCTTTTGAGTATATCAAAATAGGATTATCCATTTAAGTAATGATCAGACTTCTCATGACTTACCATGAATAAAACAATTCAAAGAATGGTAAAATATCTGACGTCCCAATTATAAAAGAAATTTCAATTTTAAAAAGAGATGATAAATAATCTTATTATCCAATATTTTCAGGATCACTTCATGGCTCATTAATTATTTAGAGTTATCCTATTCTAATGTCTAGATAGTATAAAATGAGTAGTAAGAAATATCAAGAATATACTATATTCAAAAAAAGGAACATGTTTGGAAGAAAAAAATCCACCCTTCTACACTAGACTTCTGTATATATTGAAAATCAATAAGTCTAGTGATAATATTATCGATCATTATGAATTTAATAGAATATTATCCTGATCTATACATGAAGATTATCTTTTCTCATTATGGATATTTATATACGATCAGTTTTTTCTTGCAACTATGTGCCACAAATGTTTCATAAATATTGTATCTCATTTTACTTTGTTTTCACTCAGTGTAAGAGTGTGTAAGACCAAGAATAAGTATTTTAAATGGAGAGACTAGTTTAAATACCTTGGACCTTTTTATTGAGTAAAATATACTTGTACTCAGATTGGTGCCCCCAATAAAAGGTATATTTAGTGAAAATAACTAAGATCGAGGAGGAGAGCATTGGTGGAGTGGACTAGGAGATTTATATTCCCTGAACCTCTATAAAACCCTTGTTTTTTGGTTTTTTGTTCATGTTTTAAATTTATTCTACATATTCTATTAAGGAAGAAAACAATACATTCATATTTCTAAGAGGGTGGTCTATATTAAAAATAATTTCTTAATAACTCAATTCACCCCTATTGAGTTATATATCCATTCATTATCTTAAATAATAATTAGTATCAAAGCCGATGAATCCCGAGTAAAAAACTTTCAAAATTTTAATTGAAAAAATAAATATATATCATAAAATTAATACTATAGATGATAATAGAGAATGTATGTCAATGGTTAAAGCTATGTAATTCAATGGTAAAAACTTTGTTTTCTAAAAATCTCATTTGTTTATTTATCTAAAGAATCTTGGTATGAAATTCTATTTTAAATAAGTTAATCCCTATGAAATTCTGAAGTCAGAACCAGAAACATGGGATGTATCAACTGAAGAAATTATGATTTAAACCCCATATCTGTGAATAATATCATTTTTATGTTAAAACTATATGAATTCAACAGAATCTTTAAATTTTATTCAACACATGAATTGTGTATTACTATAGTAGAAGCATATGAAGTCATTAAAAATGTGAAAAACATTGGATATAATAAAACCGAACTTAAGTTTGATACTTTAAAAATGGTTGAAGGAGATAACATTAATCAAATGAATGGATGAACCTTTGAGATTGTGAATAAAATTTCCACTCAAGGAATTCATATCACTAAGTTTGAACAAGCATTGAATGTTCTTAGAGTATTACCACAAAAGTGGAGTCAAATCTTAGTAGCTATCATAAAATATAAAGAGGTGATAGATTTAAAAATAAAATATCTTATTGGAACACTTATGATGTATGAAGCTGAAATAGAAACAATAAATGAGGATCCCAGAGTGATCAAAAAGGAAAATGATTCGTTGAAAGCCTTTACATACAAATATGATAGTAAGATGAGAAGTGAACAAATTTCTAAAGCATATGTAGTTAAAGACTTCTAATGAAAATATGAATCAAATGATGAGCTTGCTCAAATTTCTCAAAAAAAAAGAAGAAATTATATAACAAGAGACGAGGGTTTAAAAGACCCTTCAGTAAGAACAAAAATCATGGTGACAACTCTAAAGATTTGATATGATATGAATGCAAAAAGATAGGAAACATCAAACCAAACTATTAAAAAATTAAAGATGATAAGAATAGAAAAAGTGATTACTTTAAAAATACTAGATATAACAAATATATAATGGATATGAAGACTAAAAGGAGTGATTAATAAGATTTTAGTGAATGCATGTAATCAAAATTTGAAGTTAAATTAGAAAATCAAAAGGATAACTTATGCTTTATGTCACATTCAGATGAGTTACATTTTTTATATTCTGAGCATGAACTTAAATTATAAAATGAATATTGATCATACAAATAACTAAACAAATAGTATATTGTTGAAAATAATGAACTAAATCAATAACAAATAAAGATCTACGAAGTTCTTATAATAAAATATTTGGTGAAGAATAAAATCTATATAATCAGATTTTAGAACTAAACAATTATCTTGAAAAATATGTAGTGTTTAATACTAAAAAATCATGACAATTCAAAACCTAAAGAATAAGTTAAAAATTTTAAAGATGCTGAAAGTGTTTTTACAAATTGGTAAGACTATTTAAATAAAATTATTCGAAAAAATCAACATAATTTTTTTTTGAATTAGTATCCAAGGTGAAAGATATAAGATTCACAAGAAATATTTTCTTTGCTATCCTCTTAAATTTAACTGTTTTTATTGTAGTGAAATAGGAAATTTTGAAATTATCTGTAATTTGAAAAATCCTCAAATTGGTTGAATTAAAAATGTATTTCTTTCAAAATATCATTACAAGAAAACAATGTTTTGCGACATTTGTTTCACGACAGATGTTTAGTTTATTTTGGTGGGTTTTCAAACCATCATAAACTAGTTTTGTTTTATTTAATATTATCTCTATATATTAGTTAGAAGGAAATTAAATAGGATATAATACACATATTAAAATCTTATTTAACTAGAATAATACTTTTATGACTATCCTTGTAGGTGTTAATGATGAACTAAAAATCATTATCCATGGAGATGGTTAACCGCTATAATTTAGAAAATGGTTTCACTTCTTTGAAAAAGAGGATATAAGAAAAGGGGTGGATAAAAGATATTGAATTATAAATATAATATTTTAGTATATATACGATACTATATTTTTTAATACTTTATGGATGAAGTGTGTGAGGATAAGGTAGAAAAAGAAAAGAAATTTTGAGAGGTTGTTTGAGGAAGTTACCTCTTGAATATCACCTCCTTGAAGGACCCCTTAAGGAACATGAAATTAGTATTTGTATGAAACTGGAAGCACTTGGAAATGGGAAGAGTGAGGAGGAAAAAGTTATTTAGTTATTTCAAGAGATTAAAGGCTTGTGAGGAGTAAGGGGTGGTATTTATACTTTCAGAGGGGTAGTTTTATGTGATTGAATAATGATTATTTACTACTGATTCTATAGATAATATAAATCCTAAATTGATTTTAATGATAGTATTAATTACCATAGACAAGAACATGACATCGAATGGAATTATAATATTACTTAATTATAGTTATCTATCCATGATGACTAGATTCACAAGGAATTTGGATTTTGAATGAGACCTATATACTTCTTTATTTATTCCATATCTCACTCTAGATGTATTGAGAAAATACTTACTCAAAAATATGGTTTCCAAACCAAAAACCCCAACATCCCTTAGTAACTTGAGATTATATAATCAATAGGTTCATAATTATTGTATATAGGTTACTTATTAAGTCTTAAAAGTCCTATCTCCAATCAAAGAAAATATGGAAATCCTATAAAAATCCATAATACCACACTCATACTACATATAAAAACCCTGACCAAGATGACCTAATGATGGATAAATCATAGTGTTATGACCTCAAGGGTGTTCTATGATACTCAGAGTCTAGAGAATAACATTTCAGGTCATGAGATACAACTAAAAATTGATTTTTCCACATTGAGTTTAAAAATAAGTCATAATTGTATCTTATCTGGAATTTTAAATGAATCATATGTTTTCCATACATTCATAAATAAAAATAATAATAATTTCAATAATTT
Organism: Viscum album; assembly: GCA_963277665.1. NCBI lineage: Eukaryota > Viridiplantae > Streptophyta > Magnoliopsida > Santalales > Viscaceae > Viscum > Viscum album. The sequence goes on from OY728131.1 coordinate 141,491,417, forward strand.
TATAACCATAACATGTAGAATCAATATATATATATATATATATATATATATATAAATATAACCTATAAAAGTAACTTAGGATATAATTTATAATGGCCAATAAATAGTGTTATAGCTAAACATGGCCTAAACACATAAAATCTAGAAAATAATAGTCAATAAACAAAATAAATCCTTCTAATAACCACCCATATACACCAAAACCAGGTTTTATATTGAAAATTATCCAATAACATGTTTAAGAAATCCAAAAATACATAATGACTAATATGGTACTGGATTTTACCAAAAATACAGCAAAGGTGGGGCATCATGTCCACCAGAGAATATATATTGGGTTTAAGAATAAATACATAGTAATAAATCACTAAAAATACCTCAATACCCATTTTTAAATCAATATTTATTCATTAAAATGTCTAAAAATATATTTTACTATAACAAGGTAGTTATACTTAAAAAATACATTTTCTTCAAAAATGGTTTTTATTGATTTTTATGCACATATATTATGATGAATTTTTTAACTTTTATAAATTTTAATTGACAAAAAGAAAAAAATTATTTAAATTATTATGTAAAAATAATCTTAAGAAATACTTTTTGGGATTTTTCTAAAAATATTGATTTTTTTGAATAGTAAAAGATACTGATTTAGAAAAGAGTTTCATTTCTTTTCATTAAATCAAGTAATTTATAAATTACCATTATTTTTTATATTTTTTAAATTCATATAAGATTTATTTTAATAATTATAATCTATTTAGATCCTTGGGAATCAAAATTATACCTGATGTTTCTATAAAATAATCTTTATGCATAAAGAGATATTTGTTTAAAACTTTTTTGATTTTTGTTTCATGTACTTATATTAAAATTAACTTTTACAAAACCTATAAATTAAATAATAAAAAATGGTTTCCATATTTTAAATTATCATATTCATATTATTTAATAAGTTTTATTTCATTTTTAGTCATAATTAATAGTTACCATGTGAAAAGTTTACCACTATAATAATGGGTAAAATGGGTAAATTGATGTGAAAAATTTGGGATAAGTTTTTAAAATATGAAAAAAAAAATTTAATTAATATAATTTCATGTATTTATTTCATCCATAATCATCAAAAATTATAAATTTTTTTAAATTTTTTCCTCTTCATTTTCATTACAACCTTTATTTAATTTAAATAGAGTAATTAAAAAATGTCACCTTTTTTAACTTATTATGTTTTCATGATATTGATATAGTTTTAAATGATATATGAATAAACATAGATGATAAAATTTATGAATAAAAAAAATATTTATTATGGAGATTTATTTTTAATTTTTAGTGATGGTATATTTACCTAGAACTCTTAAGGAACGCTGAGGCAATGCTTGTGTAAGGAGTTAAAAATTCAAGTAAATGATTTTGAAAATTTTAAAAGTAATTTTTTATGGGTTTTGTTTTAACAATAATTTATGTATAATTATTAAGTTTAAGTGGTGGTTAAATTGATTATATTCATATTATATTGTTATCTTGATGCCTTTATAGTCAAATTTTGTGAATAGTCATGAAAATGACATTAAATGGTATTTATTCTTTAACTTTTTAGATCAGTATAAAATAAAAAAAATTATATATTTATTCATTTGGATGGTAAATGTTTTAATATATCATGAATGGTCCATGTATGTTACTCTTCTAATTTTTGAAATTACTTTAATAACCCTTATAGATTGAAAATTTGGTTACCACTCTCAAGGTTAAAAGGGATGACAAGGTGGTTAAACAAAGATATTAGTTTTAAAATGACATAAAAACTTATATAACATTTATTTATTGAATTTATTTAGACCTTATATACCTAATATTATAATATTTTTCACTTTGTATCTTATTTATAAGAGCTATAAACATATTATATATTAATATTTCATGTATTTACATGATTTCCTCCCACCTCACATATGAAAGGGAACCTCATCACCTATCTTCCTCACAACTCCTAAGACATTTTTGTTGACCAATATATACCCAAATACCATCCCAACCCTCCTAACCATATCTTAGAGGTTCTTATCTAATAAAAAGACTAACGTTGTGTTCTAAAAGAGTATAGTGTTCAAATATATCTCCACTTTATTTTTTTTGAAGATTCAAAAAATCAATAATTTTATTATCAAAAGTTTGTTAAGTGTTTCAGATTTTAATTATATTATGAAATGTGATCAAGTGTTTATATAAATATATATAATTACTTTATCTAATGAAATATAAATTACATATTTAGTTTCTCAGAATAAGAAAGTATCACATAATACTTTATCTTATGATGATTGGTTGAGTTACTCAAGAAGGTCCTTTTAGTCAGAATGAGAATATGAAAGGAATTTATTCTTTTGAGAATAATATTCATATCAAGAAGTTAATGAGAATTAATACTTTATCTTATTCTATAAAATCAACTTATGCTTAGTTAAAGACTAATTATCTTATAAATACAAGTCACCTTATCTTACAAAAGACCTTCTATGATGAATTATATGATCAACCAATATCCTATGATGATCTATATTTCAGAATTTTAGGATTCCAAATTTAATTATCATGATAATTATTTTGATTCCTTTTGAGTATTTCAGAATAGGATTATCCATTTAATGAATGGTTGGACTACATATGACTTACCATGAGTTGGAAAATTCAGAGAATGAAAAAATATCTGATGTCTTAGTTATAAAAGAAATTTCATATTTAGAAAGAGATGATACATAATCTTATTAGCCTATCTTTTTAGGATAGTTTCATGGATCATTCAACCTATAGAGTCATCCTATTCTCATGTCTAGATAGTATAAAAATAGGAGTAGTAAGAAACATAAATAATATAACATATACAATACAGGAACATAACAAGAAGAAAGAATTTACGAATTCTACACTAGAGTTATATACATATTGAAAATTAACAAGTCCTGGGATAGTCTTATCAAGCCTTAATAATTGCACTGAATATTATCCTGACCTGAACTTGAAGTTTATATTTTCTTAGGATGGATCTTTATATACTGCCAGTTTCTTCCTGCAACTATGTGCCACAAATTTTTCTAAAATATTATATATCATTTTAATTTGTTTTCACTCAATTTAAGAGTTTGTAAGACCAAGAATATATATTTTAAATAGATATCCTAGTTAAAATCTCTTGGAACATTTTATTAAGTGAAAACTACTTGTACTAAGATGGGATCCCCCAATAAAAGGGTTATTTAGTGAAAATAACTAAGATCAAAGAGTAGAGCATTGGCGGAGTGGACTAGGGGATTTATCTTCCCAAAATCTCTATAAAACCCGTGCTTTAGATTTTTTCATGTTTTATATTTCTACTACATATTCTCTAAATGAAGAAAATAAGACATTCATATTTCTAAGAGGGTGGTCTATATTAAAAATAATTTCTTAAGAACTCAATTAACCCCCTATTGAGTCATATTTCCAGTCATTAACTAGGATAATAATTAGTATCAGAGAGGGTGAATCTCGATTAAAAAACTTTCAAAAGTTGAATTCCAAATATATATCATCAAATGACTTTTATGGATGATAATAAAGAAGGTGTGTTAATGGTTAGAGCTATGTACTTCAATGGTAAAAAATATGGTTTCTAGAAATCTCATATGTTTATTTATCTAAAGAATCTTGGTGTGAAATTCTATCTCAAAGAAGTTAATACCAATGAAATTCCTAAGTCATAACTTGAAACGTGGGATGTTGGAACTGAAACAAATTATGATTTAAACCCCATATCTTTGAATTATATCATTTTTAAGTTAGAACTAGATTAATTCAGAATCTTTCAATTTCATATAACACATGAAATGTTTACCACTTTAGTAGTAGTATATGAAGTCGTTGACAACATGAAAGAACTTGGATATAATAAAACCAAACTTAAGTTTGATACTTTAAAAATGGATGAAGGAGATAGAATTAATCAACTAAATATAAGACCCTTTGATATTATGAATAACATTTACGCTCAAGGAATGCATATCACAATGTATGAACAAGCATTGAATGTTCTTAGAGTATTACCACAAAAGTGTAGTTAAATCTCAATAGATATCAGAAAATATAAAGAGGTAAAAGATTTAAAAATAAGATATCTTATTGGAACTCTTATGATGTATGTAGCTGAAATAGAAATAGAAAATGAGGATCCCAAAGTGATCAAAAATGAAAATTCTTCCTTGATATCCTCTACTTACAAATATAATAGTAAGAGGGGAAGTGAACAAATTTCTAAAGAATCTGAAGGTGATTACTTCTCAATAAAATATGAATCAAATGATGAGCATTCTCAATTTTATAAAAAATTCAAGAAATTATATAACAAGAGATAAGGATTTATAAGAAACTTTAGTAAGCACAAAAATCATGGAAACAACTATAAAGAGTTGATATGATATGAATGCAAAAAGATAGGACACATCAAACCAAACTATCTGAAAATTAAATATGACCAGAATAAAAAAAGGAATTAATTTGAAAATACTAGACACAATAAATCTATGAAGGTTATGAAGAATATACAAAGTTCTTCTTAAGATTATAGCGAATTCATGTCATCAGAATTAGAAGATGAAGTAGCAAATCAAAAGGCCAACATATTATTTATGGAACATTCAGATGAGGTACATTCTTACTATTTTGAGCATGAACTTAAATTATAAAATAAATATTGATCATAAAAAAAACTAAATTAATACGGCACTATATTGAAAATCATGTATGAAAGCACGGAAAATAAAAATAAATATCTATGAAGTTCCTATAATAAAATATTTGGTGAAGAATAAAATCTATACAATCGGATTTTAGAACTGAAAAATTAGCTAGAAAAATATACAGTCTTGAATACTGAACAAGTCATGATAATTGAAAACCAAAAAGAAGAATTTAAAAATTTTAAAGATGTCGCAAGTGTTTTTAAAAAAGGTTATGCCTATTTAAATAAAATTATTTGAAAAAATCAACATAGAAAAGATTTTTTTTGAATTAGAATCCAATGTGGAAGATATAAGATTCACAAGAAATATTTTTTTTTTCTACTCAAAAAATAAATATCTTCCCAAATTAAATTGTTTTCATTACGGTGAAAAAAGAAATTTTGAAAATATTTGTGATTTGAAAAATCCTCAAATTGGTGGAATTAAAAATTCATTTCTTTCAAAACATTTTTCAAAACAAACTATAACATTTTTTGGAAAATAGAATAATATCTGGATACCTAGATCTTCAATAGGTAACATTTCTATACCCAAGTGATTTTTTTGACCAAAAAATTCTATTTTTTGAATTTTTAGGATACTGGTCGTATGAAAAGGAATAGAATATGGTTTATGGATAGTATTTATTCATGTAATATGAGTAGAAATTACCCAAGAATTCATTCTCTATCCAAATTAGATGGGGGATATGCCACATTTGGAGATGATGGAAGTGGAAAGATAATTGGCATTAGATTAGTTTGAAATATATTGTATATCATTGTCAATATAGTAATTTATGTTGAAGTCTTGAAGCACAACCTAATAATTATTTTCAAACTTTGTGATGATGGTTATTCTATTTATTTTTAAAAAATTATTTCATAGTTTCTAATGATAATTGTCTCAAGTTTAAGGAACCCAAAACATACAATTTTGACAAACTATATCTTAACTCATTTTGTTGAATTTTTTTAAATATCTTAAATATTGTTGTTTATGAATCAAATATTTGGAATATAAGGCTTGGACAATACAATTCTTATTTATTTTTTATAAAAATTGTATAAAAATCATTTGATTTATGAAATTATTGATCTTAAATTGGATATAAAGAAACTACGTGATGCATGCCAACTGGGAAAGAAACATAAGTAATCCTTAAAATTAATTAAGGAAGTTTTTACTTCTAGACCTATTGAACTAATCCACCAGGATTTGTTCATACCAACTAGAACTACAAGGCTTGCTTATAAGTAAGTTTTTTATGTGTTAGTTAATTATTTTTCAAGATTTACATGGGTTTAATTTTTAATACTTAAAACTGAAGCTTGTTCCTCATTTATTGATTTTTGTAAACATGTGAAAAATGAAAAGGATATCAAGAGCATGTATTTGTGAAGTGATCATGTAGGTGATTTTTAGAATCATGAAGTTAATTATTATTTTTCTTAGAAAGGAATTAAACATACATTATCAGCCCCTAAGACACCTCAAAATAATGTTATTTTCAAAAGGAGAAATATGAAGTTGCAAGAAAATATTAGGACTATGTTATGTGAATATAACATGCCCAGTCATTTCTAGGTTGAAGCTATTAATAATGAATTTTATATCATTAATAGAGTACTGATAAGACCTATCTTAAATAAAAAATCCTCTGAGTTGTGGAATAATATAAAACCCAACGTAGGTAAATTCAAATTATTTGGATATAAGGTCTATATCTTGAACACCAAAGATAATCTTGTAATGTTATATCCAAAGGTAGATAAAGGAATCTTCCTAGGTTACTCTAATACTTCAAAAGATTATAGTGTTTTTAAAAGAAGTTCAAGGATTTTTAAAGAATCAGTTTATATGAAATTTGATGAAATTCATCCTTTTGCTCACAAAATGACTCAAATTGATGATAAAAATGATTCAGTCAAAATTTGTGACCTAAACCACCCTTTCTTGACAATAATGATGATGAATTGGAACTTAATTATCTTAAACCAAATCCAATAAGAACAGACACCAGAGAGCTGGAGAGTTTTTTTCCTAGAACACCTAGAAACCATAAAGACCGTACTTTAGAAACTGTTATAGGAAACCTATATGAGGAAGTAATAAATAGAAGAAATATATGAAATTTAGAAGAATTTGCAGCCTTTTTATCCCAATTAGATCTTAATTTCGTAGAATAATATTTATCAGATGAATGTTGGATTTTAGCAATGCAAGGATAGACACATCAATTTAAAAGAAATAAGGTATGGGAACTAGTCTAAAGACCCTCAAACTATACTATAAATTGAACAAAATGGGTTTTTAGAAACAGATAATGTGATCACAGTTTAATAACTATAAATAAATCTAGATTAGTTTCTAAAGGACATAATCAAGAAGAAATAATATATTATAAAGAAACCATTTCTTCTATAGATATATTAGAAGCTATTATAACCCATCTAGTACATTCATACAATATTAAATTTAAATTATATCCGATGGATGTAAAATTCCACTCTTTTAAATGACTTTTTAATGGAAGAATATTATATATGAAAACCTCTTGGTTTTGAAGATCCTCATTTTCAAAATTCCGTATTCAAACTTACCAAAGCTCTATATGGACTTAAACAAGAACCAAGGGCTTGGTATGAAAGATTATGTTCTTATATTTTATTAAAAAAATTTATAGTAGGAATAGAAGATCCTACATTATTTTAAAAAAATTATTTTTTTGATGTTTTACTATTAAAAATATATGTAGATGATGTTATTTTTGGATCAATTAATCGAAAATTAAGCAATTGTTTTTTAAAACATATGCAAAAAATTATTTTAAGTGAGTATAACGGGTGAACTAAAATATTTTATAGGATTTGAATTTTATCAAAAGGATTTAAAAAATATTTTAATTAAAATAAAATACATACTTGAATTACTTAAGAATTCTGGACTTGAAAACTGTAAGAATTACTCAACTCCTATGAGTTCTAATATCAAACTTGACTTAGATGAAATTGGAAAACCAGGTGACAACAATTTGAATAGAGGAATTGTTGGATTTTTTTATACATAACTACAACTAGACTAGAAATTATTTTTTTAGTATGTCTTTGTAAAAGATTTCAATCTAATCAAAATTAATCACATATAAAATATTCACAAAGAATTTTAAGATATTTAAAGGGAACTATAAATTTTTCTATCCTGTTTCCAAAAACACTAATTTTAATTTAATTTCTTACTCAGATACCATTTTTTATATAGGTTATATAGGAAGAGAACCACATGAACCTATCATTTTCTTGGAAAATCTCTCATGTCATGGTCAAGTAATAAACAATATTATATAGTACTATCAATTGATGAAGTTGAATATATTTCGGTAGGAAGTTGTTGTGAACATATGCTATGGATGAAAAATATTTTAATAGATTTTAGATTTAATTTAAATCATGTTCTAATCAGATGTGATATCACTAGTGATGTGAACATCTTAAAGAATCCAATAAAACATTCAAAAACAAATAATATTGGTTTAATACATCATTTCTTAAGAGATCTTACATAGAAAAATGATATCTATTTATAATTTATTTTCACAGAAAAACAATTAGAAGATATATTTACTAAACCTTTTTTTCCTAACATATTTTTTTATTTTTAAATCAGAATTGGGAATGTTTAATTTTACAAATTAATATTTTATTTTATATATCCCATATATATAGTAATAATGTTATTTGTTTAATTTAAATATTTTATCGTTCCATTTTTTCAAGTAATAATCATATCCAATAGGTTATGTTACTTATTTTTAGTAATAATTTTTCTGAAATTACCACATGAACCTTATATTACCATGAATGAAACAGATTGAGTATCAACTCAATGTGCGAAACGAATCAAAAACACTTTGAACCCTATTTCTTTTGGCTCAAACAATTTTTACCATAGCCTCCCGACCTTAAAGTCCCTCAACCTATCCAAAAATGGTGAAAATGAAAGGATAAAATGGTGATTAATATTTCATGAGGAAATATAGAAGGATATACAGAAAACAAATTAGTGGAATTTCCCTTGATTTCAAATGGTTGGACAAAACACATGTGTTGTTAAAGATGATTATTAATCACCAAGTATAGGAATATGTTTATGATGCATCATGAACCTCATAAGTGTTCAAGAATAATGTTATTGAGTTCTATGAATATGATGTTCTTCACTTTAGAGAAAAGGAAGATCTCATCACAACAACTATCAATTAGAAAGAGTTATCATTGAATTTCATCAAGCTTGTTGAAGTGTTGGATGTACCACATGAATGATACCCCTTCTTCCACACTTCTTTATCTTTCATGTATGGTGTTACTCTAACCAAAATCATGAATTATATTTTTAAAGATATTTTAATCAAGATGAAATAAGTGAAGAACCTAAATTCAGAGAAATTTTGTTTCGTTAAGTTCATTTAAATTTGGTTTACCCAAAGAAACGGTGAATTTGAGAAAATTATTTTTCAAGATGTTTCATTGCTTTATTTTCTTATTATTGAAAATCCTATCAACCTTTCATGATATATCATGTAATATATGTTCCATGTTCCATGTTCCAAATAAGTATCTCTATTTATATCTATATGTAAGAATAACTAATCTAGTATTTTGGGGTGGCAAAGTTATTTTGGATATCAATGATGCAACATAGTGTCACCGTTTAAAGAACACGAATCCAAGTGTTTTATAAAAAAGTGGCATTAATTAAAAGTTTTATTTGAAAACTTTCATGCCCTATTATTAAATTCCTAAAATCTACCATGCTCATATTTTGGGGGAGCATTCTTGTTTGGGTTAGACCCCAATAGTGGTAGAAGAATCATCTCATCATTCTGAGAACAGAAAAAAAGTGATGATGATGAAAAATATCTTATTTTATGAAGAAGAGTTATTATTAGTATTACTACAAGTCCTCAAACTATTTTTTAGGAGACTCCTACTCCTTCCTCTCAACCCTTCCAAGAACCGAATGAAAGGATACCGACAGATATCACATGTGTGTTCTCAATTGGGAAATAGAAGAAAATCATTATAAGGTCAAGACATTCTCCACTTCTAGTTCAATCACACTCTCAAGAAAAGGAGAGAATGGTTGATGAATGAATCCAAAGAACCGTTTCTAAAGAATTGTATCACGAGGACACATCACCCAATGTTGTTGAAAGTCACCAAGTTCAAGAAAAGTGTACTGAATTTCAATAGGAAAAGATCTCTCCTACCCCACAAGAAACATGTAATAAAGAATGGAAGAATATAAAAGGACTATTTTTGAAAGGACTCAACATATAATATCATGATTAGAATTTGAATTCTAATCCCTAAGATCTCAAGTCACTGAATCACATCGCCCAGTAAGAACTATATGGGGAAAGATGGCCTCCTAAGATGATGTTGAAGCATTAATATTGTTAGTACATACTATTTTGGAAAAATGTTAAAAATGACCTCCTATTGATACCTTGCTATGTTTGGATGTTCAATAAAGAATAATGGAGTTATCACAATCTATATATTCCATTACTATATCAATCAATTATTTTAAAGGTAAAACTATGACATGTAAAGTATGCCGAAACATCCAAAGCGTGGTTTTTGATAAAATCAGAAGAATTCCATTAGTAATGATAGAAGTTGTTTGAAATTATTTAAATAAAATTTGTTTTAAAATTGACAAGAAGATTGTAGAAACTCAGGAACATGATATATAAGTCAAGAAGGACCAACGTTTCATTATTACCTTTTTACAAAGGATAGATATCAATTTGACAAACAATTATGGGGATACAGAAAATAATATTGAAGACCTTCATGAAGCAATAGTTATTAGTGTTTGGAATAGTATATATGATGATGATGAAATTGAAATTGATGAATTTTTAGAATCTTTAGAAAGACCTGAACCCTCTAAAGAAAATAAAATTGTGTCTACCATGGGAATGATAGATAATCAATTTGAAGCATTAATGAACCTGATATCAAATTTTGATAAGAAAGGAGAACTCCAAAATTTCATTGGAAACTTTTCTCAAATAATTTGAAATGTTTTCAAAAATATCTTAGATTGTTGTAGGAACAACATCGTCAAAAGGATTGTTTAATGTGAATATTTTCCTTTTCAAATTAATGGAAGAAGGCTGTCGAGACTTCAAATTTCTGATCATTACCTGCATATCTCTCAACATCTTAGAGAATCCTTTGATCCATCAGAGGATCACCAAAGGGAACATCAAAGGTTTTTAATAGATAAATCTTCATCCTTACCTAAACCTTTATTTAAACTTACCTTTACTCATGCAGATAACTATGATTTGGTGAGGGCACAATAAGTGGCTCACAATATTAATTCTACACCAGCGTGGTATGTTGACGAAGATCATACTGGTCTTATAGCATCCTCACTAACGTTAGGTGATGTTGTTGAAACAAAAATTGATCATGCTCCTCTTTCATCATTGTTACCTCACAACCAACCCCTCTTGTTCATAAAACCACCGAGGAAAAATAATTTTCATCATAATGGTTGATCCTCACCATTTCTCACATTCGTGATGTTAGTTTTCTATTAGGTGGAAATTAAAAAAAAAATTTAAGTATGCTAATTTTTTTATGGAATTTAAACATCTGCATCATTTTTTTTACATTTCCTTCTGATTATTATGAAATATCACCTAATTAATTTACTAAAATAATATTACCACCTTTAACTTTTTATACTTCAATGTGATTTTAATCATTGCCTTTATCTCTATCTATTTTATGGTTCTAGATCATAATTTTTTTCAATATTTTGTTTTATTATCCTACTATTAATATTTCATTATAATGTCACCTTACTTCAAAAGCTATGTTCTCCAAATTAAGGATTATTTACTAATGTTGATTAACTACCACTTAGCATCACATCTGATCTGAACATCCCATTCAGCGTCCCCCTGATGCTCTTATCCGACACCATCTCTGTGATATCATCATTATGATTTCACTTTCCATTCTCTTCCTACACCTATTTACCTAGTACATGGGTGAAGGAAGAGAAAGAAAATTGAACGCTTAATAATGATATCATAGAGATGGTGTCAGATGAGAGCATCACAGGGGTACCAGATCAGAAGTTCAGATCAGATTCTATGTTAAGAGGTAGCTAACAAATAGTAGTAAAGTGCACAAAGAATCATTAGTTTTCTTATTATCTTATATTTGAACCAAACAAACCATTTGGAAATATATAAAGGTAGTGTTATGATATAATATGTCTATTTTAACGAAAAAATATATAATGAAACTTTGATTTGATTTTCATTATTCCTTATAGGGTTAGTTTATTTTAGAATATTTCTGTCAATGTGACATGCCTTTGTAGGAAGAGAAACGATGCTATGTATGCTCAATCATAGAGGTAATCTTGATGTTTTCAAAGTAAAATCATTTTCCATTAATCTGGAATCTCAGGAATTGCTCAAATAAACCCACATCATATATACATATTCATGCCCATTAAAACCTAGGTGCCTACACACCTCATATAGTGCCTATATCACATCAATGCCTAGATGCATACACACCTCACATAGAAATTCTAGAAGAAGAAAAAAAACTTTGTTATAAGTAAGTAAATACCAGACTGATTCTCTTGGGCATCTATTTTTCTTTTAGTATTCTAAGATACTCTTGGTAATCTGTGAAATTTCCTATAGATATGAGAGTAATGGAAAATATACTTCACTAATGACTCAATGTTTCATAGCTCTACAAGAACTCTTAGGTTTTTTCTCTACTTCACATAAGCCTCTTCATGTGATCGTGTCACATAAGCTCTTTTGTATGAATGCTTCGTGTGAACTGATCATGTGATATCATCAAATGATTAAATCACATAAAAAATCACAGAATAAAATTAAATCACTTGAACCATGATTCATGTATTCTGTTCTTATTTACATGATCACATAAATCTTCAAGGGTCATGTAATTGTATAAATCTTTCAAGTTTATTTTATAGCATGATACTATTATAGTCATGTGATCACATGACGTTGAACAAGTCTTGCACTTAATTTTAAAGCCTATGTGGATTGATTTTAAATGGTTATAACATCATTTGGAGCTTTAAACCCATATTTATAGATAAAAAATGTAAAATTGTATATTAAATTAGATGTTTGGGTGGTTATTTGGATGGGTTATTCGGCCAGGTGGAAGCTTTGGGATGAACTGGGGCGGTCCCTTCTTGGTTCAATGTACTGCCATAGATTTTGTGGTTGAGCTGATAAAATAGTATTTTACTAATCTATTTAGGCTAACCAAACCTTTACTTATGGAAAAAAATTATGATGGTAGACTTTTTCAGTTTATAGAGTTAATACAAGAACACATTTCATTTTATGTATGATGAGTTCGATATCAGTATATGGGACATTAAGATGATCTACGATGTAGTGATTTTAGAAAACAAGTATGATGAGTAAATTAAGCCCCTTTCAACTATGGTGGGGTTAGATGGGGGCCCACATTGGTAGATATGAGTTACTTAATACTCACAACATTCTGAATTACCAGTTCAAGAAATTTCTATAATGTATCAGTGGGGCCTGGATAACAAAATATGGGGTTACCATGAAAGAAGTTCTAGTATGTGGGGGGATATTCTCTAATTATGGTGGTGTTTCCAATCACATTCCAATACTAGGAAAATTATTGGAGGAATACATTGACCATAGAGGTCTGGAGAGTGTTGTGTCAAGTGGAAATAGAGCTAGAGGGATTTGGGCGTGTGATCGCTCCCAATGGAATATTCTGAGAACAATAGCCCGTTGATGTCAAATCACTCCTCCAAGAACATAGTGTGGTGATTCATTATTTCAAAGGACAAGACCATTACACACCCCTAGATTATAGAATGATAATTCCTATCAAAATGGTAACTAGTGAATATAAGAGAGACTAGGATGGATCTAGTGAAGAGGTAAAATAATTTTTATCATCACTATAATGCCCTGACCCCACTTACCCAGACTCAGTTCATTATTACAAAACATTGGTATGATATAAGGAATCATGTACTGAAAGACTGATTAATTTTTTATACTTGGAAGTTCTATATAAATACATATGTTTTACACAACACAATCAAATAAAAAAAACAACATTGTGTCCCCATTGAACACCCTTATATCCCTTAGCCTATTCCTACTGGTTAATATTAATATACTTATTTGCATTCTGGGAAAAATAAAACATAATAAAGGGGTGAGCTTAGATGATCAGTAAGGATAACAATATAGTGAAAACTATCATAAATAAGAATAAACATTTAATGCAATGTATAATACTAGAACACAAGCCTTTTAAAGTTAAACTTCAGTATAATATGGAAAAGATAAAACAAAAAATTCCATTTACTAATTCACATGGATATTATACTAGTATAATAATCACATGTAATATCAATATCAAATTTCATAATGATGGAATTCATAATTCTAAACTTCATAACCACATAGTCAAGGCCTTGTGCCAAGATGACAAATAAAATTATGTAAAGGCCTTGTTCCAAGACACTTGTTTGTCTCATGAGACCTACCGATGCATCGAGGAGCTATAGCGGGCTCAACCCATCAATTACTAAGTCCAATGAATTCCTCATATGATAATGTTGAAACATAATCTAAACATTTTTATTAAAACTAGCATACGAAATGTCAATATTTTGACCACAAACCATGAATGGTATAAAAATAACAGATCCACAGTCAAACATAACTAATTAAATACAATATGGGAGATTTCATTATAATAAATTAACCACAATTGATAATTATGAAGGATATTGACATAGATGAAAATAATCATCAAAACTATTTGAGAGAAATATTCTCCTTTTTCTTGAAAACATTTAAACGTCTCACTATTTATCAAGAGGTTGTTTAAAACTAGATTTTTGAATCAAAGTGTCTCATACCACTTTGAAACTTTTAAAAGGAGTTTTAATTTTAAAACATTAATTCCCATATAAATAAATCCTTAAAACCATTTATAAAACATGGACATTAATGAGAAGGATTTAGAAGAATAAAGTTTTAAAACATTTAAAATGATATTTTAGTTAGAGTTCCTAACCAAATGAGAGACGATTGAATAAAAATAATTGAGGTAATAAAAAAATTATAATATCATGATAATAAATGGATTCATGATATACTATGTCAAAATATATTATATACACCAAATAAAAGTGAATTGGCACATAACAACAAAGAAGTCTCAAGGTAATGTAAGTTGAGATGAATTCCTTTATAAAGACCATATACTTAGGTTAAGGATAAATCAATGATATAATTATGTGTAAAAAATATAAATACACTCAATATGATTGGTTATATAGTGTAAATCAATAAGAGGACATTCACACATAATCTTGTAAAAATAGCACCAATGACTTGGATGTCTAACTCAATGAATATAAATTAAGTTAAAATTAATTTTATCAAGTTTATATCGATGACTTCAGAATTTATCAATGGAGTGATTATGTGTATCAAAATTATATCCACACAAAGGGGAGTGTAAATTACTACATAAGTAAATAAATAGTTATTTCACATATAATCTTGGATTAATGTAATCAATGAAGTTTGCGTAAAACCAAATGAGTGGAAATTGAAATTTGAAATTCCCTTACCGATTTGGTAACTTACGAGAAATACACCCCATGAAAGAAGGATAATCTAATGATTATGTAAATACTCATAAATTAAAGTATATTACGCAAAAAATATAATTATGGGCAGTACATACACCATACAAAAGGTAATAGTGGCAAATATAGCATGAATCTCACGAGAATAAAAGTGAGATGAAAACCCCTTATCACGTTGTAATCAATCGAGTCATACGAACAAAAGTTAATAACCAACAAATTAATTACATAATACCATGAATATAAATATAATCATGGTGATATATTTCAAATGTGAGTACACAATACACCTTATGAAATAAATAAGTTGCGAACAATGGAAATCTCACAGAATTAAAAGTGAGATATAAAACCCATTACCTTGTAATTTTCTTTAGTATAGGGAAGGTTAAAATCCTTTATAATGGTGAAATAATTGTTATTAAATTATACAAGATACAAATACATAAATATTATGTTATATATGATCTTCTAATATTGTTTCCTTAATGATATTTCAATAGTATCATTGTTTTGGTTGTTAGCTGTTTCATTTTTTGTTACATGTTTTGTTACGTAAGTCATGTTTGTTATGTATAGGATATATTTGATTCATTTCCAGAATTATATTAAGTTCTTAAACATTATTTTTAATCATAAAATGAAAAATATTCTTGAATTATTATGACAGGGAATGAATCTCATCGCGTTTGTGGAGACAGTAAGTTGTACGTACGCACGAGCGGCAATATCATTATATTTATTATGAGATCATATGTAATTGGATGCTATATCATATATATAGAATAAATATTAGTTATATTTATTATTTAAATTAGTTATAATCATTATTATACCCATCCAAATAATTAAGTATTTGAATAACAAACTACACCACGACGTGGAGATGGTAAGTCGTACGTACGCACGTATGGTGACTTTGTCATTTATAAGATGGATAGAATAAATAATATGGTTGTACCATATTTATAATAAGATCATAATATATATAAGTTACTAGATTTATTATTTTGGTATTGAAACAAAAAAATAAAGAGGAAGTGGAAGAATAAAAGAACTTGAAATATGGTGGTGAAATTATTACCTCTTCTTCGAGTGTTTCCTTTTGAGTTGATCAAAAGAGCTTCTTTGGTTGGATTTATGATAAAATTAAGGCCTATATATTGAATTGAGGGATGTTGGGAATATATCTGGGTAGGTTTTGGCTGAGACAAATGGCTTTGGAGGTGTAAAATTAAGATAAGGGAAAGTACCCATTTATAAGAGAGGTGAGGGCTACTTTAGGAAAAGCTTGAAATATTATTTAATAATAAAATAATTTTCGGTTTATAATGGATCCAAAATGATTTAATTCTAAGATAACAGGGGGATGGGTCTAAATCCTCTCAAACAATAGGTTTTAGAAAAGTTTAGGTTACCATTTTAACCTTATCGTTTAGATTTAACTCTTAGTTAAATAGTTTAACTTTTACCATGGATTCTTGTATTATTATAATAATAAGAGAATAAAATTACTATAAAATACCAAGAGAACCTCAAGTGGTTAATTAATGATATAAATATCATTATATATGTTCTTTGGTAGATCCTCATATTTTTTGGACTATTATATAATTTAATAAAATAATATTTACTTTAAAAACTCATTTATGTCAATTTTGACACTATTTAGTATTTGGTTGTTGTGAAAGTAATAAAAACTTGATTACTTCGAAAAAAATACATTTAATCATCCCTAAAATTTCATATTATCCTATAAGATTCTTTTATGTCATAAAAACTTTTAAATTATATTTATTTTAATATTTATAAAACCATTTATTTGATTCTTTTATTAATAAGGTAATTAATACATCACCATTGTGTCATAAATAAATTTAATTATTTAATGTCTAAAAATTATAAATAAAATAAAATTATATAGTAAATAGTTAAATATTTCAATGGAGTATTTATAGTCTAAAAGATAACTTATATTACCTAATTTAAAAATTTATTTACAAAAAGATATATGTTTATACAATTTTTTCCTTTACTTGAAATTAAATAATTTAAACTGTCATTATCACTCTCAAGTGGCTCCATGGGGTTCCAAAATTGACCCAAGTATGAATATGGTTGGACATGTATCCATAAATAGGTATATTACACATGTTAGGTTAATTTAATATTATTATAATATTATTTTTTACCCTTATTTACCGGATTTACCTTTTAACCATGGTAAATAAAATATTTACCAAAGTAATTATTAATAATGTCTAATAATAAAAGTTACCTATTTAAACAATTTGAAACTTTTGATTAAAAATATGGAATACATTCTCCAAATTTAAAACATAGAAGTAATAGAAATTAATTTAAAATTAATTCCTGTTGTCAAAACAAAAGGCACGTTTTTAAGAAATAATAAATATCAAAAGATTAACACTTGTTTACGTCCAGTTTAAATGTGAAATTACATACAATGACCTAAATTGTATTAAATGATAAATATATAATCTAATTATACTTCTAAACCATTCAAATTCATAATTTTACACTATAAATTATTTCTATTAAAAAAATTTATTTTCAATTAAAATTTAGTATTTTTTAGTATTCATCAAAATATGATAGTTATCAGAAAAGTGAAAAAAATTTATCCAAAATAAATTTTTATGTCCTGATTAAAAAGAATAATTTAATTTCATTAAATTTAATATATAAAATTTTCAAATATTAGTTTTAAAAAACGTTTTCCATTAAAAGGTGGTAAAATTTCATTTTTTGAAAAATACTTCTTTTATCTGAAACAAATGAATCTGTTCTTATATTCTATCTAAGAAACAAATAATATGGATTATAAAATTATATGGAGTATATAAAATTCAAAATTTAGTTAATACTAATCATAACCGCTTTTTGAACGGCTATTTTGGTAAGTGGTGGTGTGCTCGAACTCGGTGTTGTGTGTAGCGCAAGATATTGAATTACTTTAAAGAAAATAACTAACTATAAAATATTGTGGTGTTAAATTCTTCCCCCCTTTTGAAAATTGCATCCTTGAAATTTTAAAATTGGTCTAAGGAACTTCATTGAATGTCCAACATTGGAAAAAGAGTAAATACAAATATCATTTTAAATTAAAGAAATAAATAAAAGTACAAAGGTTACCCAAGATAACCCATACCAGGGTTCCATGTAAGAAAACATGGATATGAAAGATAAACCAAGTGTCAAGTTAAAATGGAGAGTGATAGAAATCATGATCAGGTGAAAGTTAACAACAAGAAAACCACAAACTTATGATATGATAAATGTTCGTTAGTTTCCCAGTAGGAAAAGTAATCAAACAACGTTTTTTGTTTTAAGTTCCATTTCTTAATGTTAATGAATTTATTTATGAGATTAAATAATAACATAAAGATATATAGCTACTTTTTATGTATAGTTTGATCCTTTAATAAATTTATACCACTAACTCATGTTTTTTTCAAACAATGAGTATTCAAGATGACTTGGTCACATCTGAAGCACTCGAATAAATTTCTAGAGAATCAAATAATCAAAAAAGGATAAAATATATATTTACTTTGTATTTAGAGATCATACAAAAACAAACTGGTTAGTAAAAGATTAGATGATCCACAAAAAGGATAATACTTTAGATAAAGAAATACTAATTATAATTTCTAAAATTAAACCAATAATACCCAAAGTTTAATAAATACCATTCAATAAACAATTGTCCTTAAAATCCTTCAATATAATCCTAACTAATATTGAAACCCAAAACTTAGAAGAATTTGATTACATAGTATTCCACGTTAAATTTTATCTCTAAATAACTCATTAAATACAATATTAAAGATTGTATTATAATAAATAAACCTCAATCAAGAATCATATCCAGTGAAGGATGTTTACATAGTTAAAAATTATCAGTAAAAATCTTTGAGAGAAATATCCCTTTTTGTGAAATCATTTAAAAGTCAAACATTTATAAATGAAGTTATTTAAAAGAAATTTTTGAATCAAATTGTCCCATACCACTTTGAAACTTTTGAAAGGAATTAACATTTTAAAACAATCATGTCCATATAAATAAATCCTTAAAATCATTTTTAAAACATGGACATAAAATAAAAAGATTTAGAAAAATAAATCATTAAAACATTTAAAATATTGATCTTGATAAAAAGTCATTACCAAAAAAGATTAAAATATTCATTTTTATTTTTTTTATAAAACATGGACATTGATGATAAAAATGTCACAGTAAATACTTACACATAAACAATCTCTTATAATAATGAGATTGAGGAATTAACCTTTACCTTGTACTTTTCCTTGGTCGTGCCTACATTAAAATCTTGTATAATTTCCATAGTATGTTATTAAATTATAAGAGAATCATTTTCATATTTATGATATCATACTTGATTCATTTATGGATTTATAATATCTATTTAATAATAATTTCTATGTTAAAATAACATTTCGGGCAACAATCGCTTTCTTTATCATACGCGTTTTAACTTGATATTCTTGATCGTATAGCTTATATCATGATTTAATTAATTCTAGAATATAAAAAATTATTTATGTATAATATATATTTATAATATAAGTATCTATAATATATTGATATATTAAATGGATAACACCGTTTATGAAGACGGTAGGCCGTAAGTACGCATAAACGCCGTTTCCATTTTCGTATCGTATTGAGCGGAAATAAGTGAATGGGATATTTGTAAATACATATATATATATATTTAAAGTATAATTATTATTTCATATATTACATACTTATTAATATTATATATATTTATAATCATCGTTTAATGGTGAACGTGGAAATGAATCTCATCGTGTCGTGGAGAGGGTAAGCCTTACGTACGCACAAGCGATGATACCATTATACTGATAATGAAATAGTTTTTAATTGGATGTTATATTATATATAAATAATCATTAACATGTTATATTTATTATTTATATCAATTATACTCATTATTATACCCATCCAAATAATGAAGTGTTGAATAACAAATTACCCAATGACGTGGAGACAGTAAGCCATACGTACACACGTATTGTGAATTTGTCATTCATAGAACGGATAGAATAATGAATATGATTATAAAATATTTACAATAATATATCAGTATTTAGAAGGTACTGGATTTATTATTTTATTATGTAATAAACAAAGAAATAGAAGTGGAATAAGAAAAGAACTTTGACAGAGGTGATGAAATTATTACCTCTTCTTCAGGTGATTCCTTTTGACTTTATCAAAATGGCTCTATAGGTTGTATTTATGATAAAATTAAGGCTTCTATATTGAATTTAGGGTAGTTGGGAAGATATTTGAGTCAGTTTTGGCCAATCCAAATGGATTTGGAGGTGTTAAATTAAGATAATGAGAAGTATCCTTTTATAAGAGACGTGAGGGTCACTTTAGGAAAAGCTTGAGATATTATTTTATTATAAAATCATTTTCGGTTTATAATGGCCCAAAATGGATTTATTTTAAGTATAAGGTGATTATGGATCTAAATAATCTCATCCAATAGATTTTAGAAAAGTTTTGGTCACCATATTAACCTTATCTTTTAGATTTAACTTTTAGTTAAATAGTTTAACTTTTACAATGTATTCATGTATTTTTATATTACATGGTTAATAAACTTACTATAAAATTCCAAGAGAACCTCAAGTGGTTAATTAATGACATATATATCTTTATATAAGTCATTTGGCTTAACCTTATATTTTTAAAAATGTTATATCATTTAATAATATAGTAATTATTTAAAAAACTCATTTAGGTCAATTTTGACACTATTTAGTATTTGGTTTTTCTAAAAATCCAAAAAATATGATTGTTTATAAAATAATGCATTAAATAAACCCCAATATGTCATATTAACCTATAAAATTCGTGGAATACATAAAAAGTCTCAATTTACATTTATTTTTATATTTATAATATCAAATATTTTAGTCTTTCATTAACATGTTAATTATTGCATCCATCATTGTGTCATAAATAAATTTAATTATTTAATTTCAAAAAATTATAAATAAAATAACATGATGTATGAAATATTTTTATATTTATAATGGATATTTATAGTTGAATTTATTATATTTATAACCATATATTAAAAATGGTTTAGTTATTAAACTTTGAATTTAACACTATTAACTCTTCTTTAAATAAAATAATAATAAATGTCCAAATCTATTTCAAGTGGACAAAAAGAATCATATTTTATTACTAAGTTTTATTTTATTTGAAATAAACTTATCCAATATAATTAAGACATGTGTTGGGGTCATATTAACATTATTTTTAACTGTAGTTACCTTATTTACTTTTAACCGTGGAAAATACAATTAAAAATTTATTGTTCATAAAAAATTATTTTCATCCTGTTGAACCACATTTTATTTGTTGATTTCAACCATATCTCTCATATTTTTGAAATTCAATTCACATAAGTGTTAAAATTACATTTTATTCAAATTTGCAAATGTTCCTAGATTGTGGGTAAATGTGCCTAGAAGGTGGCTAAAAAGACGTTAAAATGGTTCAATAAAATTTTATATATCTAATCATATTATAAAATGAATATAATAACTTACATTGTACAAATATATGTATTATGTGTCTATTTTAATATAACATGTTTATTAAAAATAATTATTCAAATAAAATTTGGTTTTTATATACTATGCAGTAGTTTTCACTATTCATCAAAAATTAAAAGTTCATAGAAAAATAAAAAAATTCACCCTAATATAATTTTGATATTCTGAATTCAATAATGAAATATATTTTACCAAATTCAATAAATATAAGTTTCATTAATTAATTTAAAATTAATTCTCATTGTTAAAACTAGAAAGCAGGTTTTGGGGAAGTAAAAACTATCAAAAGATTGATATGTGTTTATGACCAATTTAAATGTAAAATTACTTCTAATGACCAAAATTGGATTAAATGATAAAAATATAATATAATTATACTTCAAAATTAATTAAATGTATAATTTAACAATATAAATTATATTTATTAAAAAAGTTGTTTTCAATTAAAATTTAGTATTTTTCACTATTCATCAAAAAATGAAACTTATCAGAAAAACACAAAAAATTCATCCAAAATAAATTTTTATATCCCACTTATAACAAAGAAGTTTATTTTGTCAAATTAAATATATAAAAATGTCAAATATTGGATTTAAAAAGGGTTCTTTATTAATTGGTGGCAAACTTGCATTTTTTTAAATACACTTCTTTTATCTGAAAAATTGGATTTGTTCTTATATTATGTCTAGAAAACACATAAAATGGATGTTAAAATTATATGGATTATATAGAATTCAAAATTCAGTTAATAATTTTCATAACATCTTTTTAAATGGCTAGTTTGTTAAGTCGTGGTGAGTTTGAACTCGGTATTGTGTGTGGAACAAGCTATTGAATTACTTTAAAGAGATAACATATTATGAAATCCTAGGGTGTTACAAATTAGTTCCAAAATACTCATTTAAAACATTGCATTATTATAATAAAATTTTAGCTCAAAATAACCATTTTCTTACCCAAGAAATCAAATTCAATATATATATATTTTCATAAAATATTTCATATGAAATATTAATGGAAAAATAAAAATCATAATTTTTTTTGTACTCATGATAAAATAATGATTTTTTTCTCAAATTAATACATTTCACCCTTCATAAGTGACATAAAAGTTTCTTTAAATGTAATCCCCTTATCTTACCTTGTGAAATAATAAAATTTTGGTAAAATTCAAAGAAATAATTGATAAATGATGTAAGTAACATGAGAAATCATTTACATATCTCTATTTCAATCACTCTTACAAATATAATAAACTACCAAATAAATTCCAATAATATCTTAGGAGAAAACTATAACTGGTTAACTCTATCCCTTTACCCATTACAATTAAGAGAGATATCAGGCTCACCTATCACCATGAGCTATATCAGGCTCTACTGTAATAATGAGATATATTGGGATCAACCATCATTATAAACAATGAAAAATAACCACAACATAATAATAACACAAGAAATCATTCATTTCCATATTTATAACCATAAAACTATTCTTTACACCCATAAGAAACAAATTTTCAGATACCGAAATATAAATTCCATTTAAAACACTATTTTAAATTACCCAAAAAATGAATAAGTTTTTATATTATAATATGACATGAAAGTTTTTCATGAAACCAAGATATCAAGTAATAATTATGAAGTAAAGAAAAACTATTGACTCTGTATATGTTAAAATAAAAAAATAATGAATTGTTTCTCTTTATAAAGAATGTAAAAACACTCCATATAAAATCTGTAAAATGATAAATTTTAAAAACATTTGAGATAAAGTAAAAATAGACTTTAAAAATCCTTTATAATTCATTTATTTTAATATAAATAAATTCATAAAATAATTTTAAAAATATGGATATTGAAGAAAAATATTTAGAAAATAAAACTTCAAAACATTTTAAATGAGGTTTGTAGATAAAGTGTCCCTTACCATGAGTCCTAATTTTCACATATATTTTTTATATCATGTATAGTAAAATTTTATCAATTATTCAATTTATTAATAATCTTTTATTGATTTGAAACCTCTTCATTTAAACTATTTATATAATTTATTTCAATTACTTAATCAGTTAAGTCCACATCATGTGTTTTGAGGATGTTCGGTTCGTATGTTCAAAATGACTTTGGTAATATGAATATTATCAAAGTGGTAACTAATAAATAATATACAGAATAATAAAATATAAATAATTATAATTTTTATACATCAATTATAGTTTTAAAATAAACCATGAAATATTGTTATGAAAAATGAATTATGTTATTATCATGGAGACGGTAGGTCGTACACATTCATAAGTAACATTTCCATTTTTTAAAAAGTTTAATGGAAATAAGTTAAGTATTTCTTTATTGTTAAATTATTATGATTATAGCCTAAATATAATATTATCTCTATAAATAAACTTATATATACAATCCATCTGATGTGATGATTAAAAACGAATCACATCACTTCATTGATGTGGTAATCCACACGTATACAGAAATGACATTATCATTTTTCGATGGATGTAAATGTAAGAAAATAGATGATATATTATAATTAATAAATTATACTTATGTCATGAATATCATATATTTAAATTAAATACATAGTTATAACCATCTGTGAGAGGTAGTGATGGAAAATGAACTACAACGATTCACGAGGTGGTAGTCTTCTGTACATGTGAACAATGGTTTGATTTCCAATTAGATGGAAGAGGAGATGGATATAGGTTATTCTATTAACATAATAAAATCTAAATATATTTAATATACTAATATTTTTATTACATCATAGTTTAAATTTTTTGAATGAGGTAGAAGAATAAACAAAACATAAATTCTCGGTTAGGAACTATATATATTCTTTGGAAAACATCTTTAGGTTTATACCTAAATCATTGTTTGGTTGAATTTGTGATAAAAAATGGTCTATATAAATTTTTTATTTATTTAATTATGATATTTTGGTAGGTATTTCTAAAATAGGGTTTTCAAATGGTGTGAGGAAGAGAGGAGAGGAAGAACCCTTTTATAAGAAAGGGAAAGGATATACGTATAATTACTTAAATGATTAAATAATATATACATCATAATCATGAAAAGTGGAACCAATGAAACCCAAATTAAAATATAATATGTTATAGGGTATAAATTAACTCATCCATTCACATTTAGACACGTTTTGGATACATTTAAAGCATTATCTCCAAGTTAAACCACTTTAAACTCAGTTTAACCATAATCGTGATAACTTAACTTTTTACCATGATAACATAATTATATGACCATAAATAAAATGGGAATTATATTTTTTTTGGAAATTATGATACCGAATTTTTAATCTATTTTACGAATATAAAAATATAAATTTCTTAGAAACCACTTTTAATATTAGAACACAAAATGCATTAAAATAGTTTATAAGAAAATAACCGATTTAAGATTAAAAATTATTTTACATTGAAATCATGTAATAAATTGGTTTACATGATTTATTGGTTTAAATAATAAAAATTAAGGTTTTTATACATTTTTAAAACTAAAAAAATTAATGGAATCTTCCAACCATGACATTAAATACAAAGACAACAAATATATATTTAAATTTGTATAAAATGCAACTTATCTTCTCAAAAGTCAATCTTGAGTTCCCAAATTTTAAAAATATTTTAAAATAAATTATTTTACTCCATAAATAGATATTTATCTGAAATACACTCATAAAATATGATAAATGAAGGTTTTTAGGTAATTCTAATTCTTACATATTTAGTTTAACCCCAAAGTAAACCTGTTTTAACCTTAACTATAGAAAGAAATACATACTGTATTTCCTATTCATTATGACCAAAACTTAAGTTGAACCTATTAAATTATATTAAGTATTCAGATTAAAAATATGTAATCAATTTTTTCAAATTCAATTCACATAATTTATAGTAATAAATTTAAAATTAAACCTTCAAAACACGTCAGAAAGCTGCTTTCCAAAAAATTACTTTTTATGTATAAAAATGTTTTATATAAAATTAAAGAATAATATTCAATAAAATAAAATTTATTGTAATATTTTTAATCAAAATTAACTAATGAAATTTTAAAACTAACCCAAAAATTAATGTGACTTTGTAAATAATTGAAAAGAAAAGACAATTTTCAATAAAACTTATTATTTTTCAAAATTAATTTGAAAAAAAATCCTTTTAGACATTTCCAAAAAATTAATCTTAAGATAATTTTACCACGATTAATTAAAAATTGATATTTTTTAATCTAAATTTTAATATATAGAAGATTAAATTTTTAAATTATATCTTATGGTGCATGAAAACCCAATTTGGGGAGAAATAGAGCATTTTCTACATAGTAGAAAAATCCCTAAATATTGTTATATTGAATATAAAATTTTAATATATAATTAATAAATATAAATAAGACATAAAAATGATGTATTTTAACAATAATTAGTATGTTACATTCTTCCCCCCTTTTGAAATTGTATCCCTACAATTTTATTTACTATTTAAACAAGTGAAAATATATTTCCTTCATATCATTTTCTGATTCCAATGTTGCTTCTTCCATCATATAGTTTTTCCAAAAAAACCTTAAACTAATAAATAAATTTATTCCATAAAAAATTCTCTCTATGTACAAAAATATATATCAACTATTCCTTATAAGAAAGGTTCTCTACTAACTAAACTTCTTTAGGATTTAAAACATTATATGAATCTGACATATATTTAACAAATAAAAAAACATGAAATACATCATGTAATTGAGATAAACTTATTGGAAATGAAACTTGTTAATTAAATGATCCAATATTATCTGTAATTTCATATCTAATGAATAACAAACTTAACATTCTCTTTTTAGAAAAACATATAACACTTTTCCTGGGAGATACTTCAAGAAAAACATGATATTCTACCTCAAATGAAAGATATTTCCTCTAGTTATCTACAAAACTTGTCTTACTTCTATGATCCATACTAATATGCAATTAGATCATATTATTCTTATCAACCATTTCTTCTATGAATTTAGATCTCAACAACTTTATTTCTCAATCTTCATCCCAACAAGCTAGATTCTGACATCTCTTTCAATTTGATACATCAAAAGGTGCCATTTATATACGAGAATGAAAAAAATATTATAAGAAAGCTAAAAAAGTCAAATATTGATCCCATCGTCCCTAATAATTCATTGAACAATCTTTACGAGTATCCTCAAAATATTGAATCATTCCATGTTATTATACAACACATTGAGGATGAAAGTCTATGATAAAATTTAATTTGGTACCCAAATACTTTTAAAGACTTTTAAAGAAATTAGAGGTAAATCTTAGATCATGATCATATATAATGTAAAGATGTAATCCATGTAATATAATTATATATTTAATATAAATACATTAAATATTATCTTAAGTAATTATCTCAAATGGGAAAAATGAAGAAATTTAGTTAATCGATCAACAATTACTCAAATCACATTATTACATAGAGATGTATTTGGTAATAACACTATGAAATCCATGGATATATTCCCTCATTTCCATTATGTAATTGGAAAAGGAAGAATAATCCATTTTGGTAATTATATTTTATCTTTAACATGTTGAAAATTAAAACATTTCATAGTAACATTAGAAATATATTTCTTCACTCCCTCTCAAAAATAATGTTCCCTAAGGTCTCTATACATTTTTGTTCTACTGGTAAGAATTAAAAATAGAGAGTTATGGGCTACAATAAACACATTTTTCTTCAAATAAGGTTCACATGAAATAAATAACCTTTTTATTAATATCACAACATCTTATTTATCAATATTAAATTTATATAAATTGCATTTATAAAAAAAATTGTACCTTTTCTTATAAATCACAGTCTTTATTCTGAGCTTGATTAATACTATCTAAAAGAAAATTGTAATAAAACAGAATACAAAACAGAGGGATTTCCTACATGAATAATTTCTATTCTAACGTTCATAAAATCAATAACCATATGATGATGTTCCAGACATGTTGCTGTTATTTATAAAATATATTTCAGATTCCAAGTATCAAATACTCTATTTTTTACTTGGATAATAATGATTTGTGTTGTCAGAATGATTTATCAATCATTTACATCTTATCCATGTAACACCCTGACCCCAGTTTCCCAGAGTCGGTGCATTATTACATAACATTGGCATGATCACAAAATATAAAGTCTTGAAAGACTAATTAGTTTAGTATCCTTGGAATCACTAGATATATTCATAAGGTTTACATGACATCATAAAGTAAAAAACTAAAATAATATAGTCTACATAGTCCACACTCATATCCCCTTCAGACTATCCCTGCAGGTCAGTCATAAAATATTTCTTCACATCCTGGGAAAACTAAAACATAGAAAGGGGTGAGCTTAGATGCTCAATAAGGATAAAAATATTGAAGAAGATTTCATAAATAAGAATAAACATTTGAGGAAATGTATACCTAAAAAAAGCCTTTAAAACTTGACCTTCAGAATAATATGGAAAAGATAAACTGAAATAATGCCATTTACTTATTCACATGGATATTCTACTAGTTGAATAATCACATGCAATATCAATAACCACTTTCATAATGATGGAATGAATAATGTACAACTTTAATTTCTATGTCAAGGCCTTGTGCCAAGACCTAATGGATAACTGTAACTGGAACCCAACTTGGAGAGCCTCTGTAACCGGACTCCATCTCAGAGAGCCTCTGTAACCGGACTCCAACCCGGAGTGCCTCTAATAACTGGACACCAACCCGGAGTGCCTCTAATAACCGAACACCAACCCGGAG
The DNA here is from genome assembly GCA_963277665.1 of Viscum album. Classification (NCBI taxonomy): domain Eukaryota; kingdom Viridiplantae; phylum Streptophyta; class Magnoliopsida; order Santalales; family Viscaceae; genus Viscum; species Viscum album. The sequence goes on from OY728131.1 coordinate 141,520,414, forward strand.
TGCCTCTAATAATTGGACACCAACCTGGAGTGCCTCTAATAAATGGGCACCAACCCTGAGGGTCTACTGTAACTGGACCCCAACTCGGAACATACTAGTCCAACACATTCATCTTAAGAAGAGGATGAAATATAACATAAACATTCGTATTAAATCTAGCATACAGAATTCCAAAACATTAATCATAAACCATTAATGGCATAAAAATAACTTATCCATAGACAAACATATCACAAAACCTTAAATATAATATGGATGATTTGTATCATAATAAATCAACTTCAAATAAGGTTAAATCCATCAAAGGAGGTTGACATAGATGAAAATGTTTTGAAAAAATCTTTGAGATAAATATCCCTTTTTCATGAAAACATTTAATTGTTACAAAATTAAGAAAGGAAGACATTTAAAGACATTTTTGAATCAAAGTGTCCCATACCACTTTGAAACTTTTGAAAGGAATTAACATTTTTAAAACATTCATTTCCATATAAATAAATACTTAAAAAACATTTTGAAAACATGGACATTAATGAGAATGATTAGGAGAAAAAATATTTAAAACATTTAAAATGGTGTTTTAGTAAAAAGTCCCTTAAAAAATACCTTTGAAAATACTTTTATGAAACATGGACATGGATAATAAATATGTCCCAGTAGATACTTATGTAAAAACAACCTCTGATAATAAAGATATTGTGAAATTAACCCTTACCAATTTGGTAACTTACGAAACATACACCCTATTAAAGAGGTGTCATACAATTAATATGTAAATACACATAAATTAAAGTGTATTACACAAAGAATACGATTATGAGCAGTAAATACCCCACAAAAAGGTAATAGAGGTAATATGGCATGAATCTCATGGGAATAAGGAGTAAGATGAAAACCCCTTACCTTGTACTTTTCATTGGTTGAGGGTAGTATAATATCCTGTATAATGGTAAAATAATTTTTATTAAATTATAAAATAATCATATACATTAATATGATATCATATATGATCTTTTAACATTGCTTTGTTAATAATATCTTAGAATTATTGTCGTTTTGGGTGTTAACTTACTCGTTTTCTTTTATGTGTTTTGTTTACTAAACCATGTTTGTTATGGATAGGTTGTATCTTATTCATATCCAGAATTATATCAAGTCCTTAAAAATTATTTTTAATCATCAAATGATAATTATACTTGAATGGATACGATGGGGAATGAATCTCATCGTATTCGTGGAGACGGTAGTCCGTACGTATGCATGAGCGACAATGTCACTCTTTGGATATTAAAATAATATAAAATTTGATAGTATATCATATATGAAGAATTATTATCATGTTATATTTATTATTTAAATGAATTACACATCATTATTATACCCATCCAAATAATAATGTTTTGAATAACATTTACACCACGATGGGGAGACGGTAAGCCGTACGTACGTACGTATGGTGAAATATCATTAAAAGGATGGATATAATACTGAATATGGTTGTACCATATTTATAATAACATCACAGTATATAGATGATACTAGAGTTATTATTTCAGAATGGAAATAACAAAGAAAGAAGAAGTTGAAGAAGAATGGAACTTGAATGTGGGTGGTGAAAACATTACCACTTCTTCGGGTTCTTCCTTTTGATTTGATCAAAAGGGCTCCTTAGGTTGGCTTTATGATCAAGATAAGGCCTCTAGGTTGAATTAATGTTTAGAGGATATTTTGGCAGGTTTTGGCTAAGCCAAAAGGCTTTGAATGTGTGAATTAGTGAGAAAGGGAGTACCCTTTTATAAGAGGGGTGAGGGGCACCTTTGGAAAAGCTAGAAATATTATTTTATAATAAATTAATATTCGGTTTCTAATGGGTCCAAAGTGAATTATTAAAAGTATAAGGTGGGGATGGGTCAAAATAATTTCAACCAATAGATTTTAGACAGGTTGGAGTCATTATATTTAAAATATATTTTAGTTTTAACTCTTAGTTAATTAGTTTGACATTTACCATGTCACTTTAAATTTTTATATTATATAGTTAATAAACTTACTATATACATCCAAAAGACCCCCAAGTGGTACATTAATGATACACCTATCATGATATAAGTCTCTTGACCGAACCTTAGATTTTTAGGAAATGAATATAAATTAATAATATAATATTGTTTTTAAAAACTCTTTTATGTCAATTTTGACACTATTGGGTATTTTGTTCTTGATAAATTTATAACAACATTATTACTTCAGAAACAATTTATATAAAAAATAATAATATGTCATAGTAACCTAGAAAATTATTTTCATTTATAAAAAGTCTCAAATTACATTTATTTGGGTATTTATAATATCAATTATATTAACTTTTAATTAATACGGTAATTACTGCATCATCATTGTGTCATAAATAAATTAAATTATTTAATGTATAAAAATTATAAATAAAATACATTTATTTAGGAAATCTTTTCATATTTCTAATGAATATTTATAGTTGAAAATATAACATATATAACCCTATGTAAAAATTTCTTTTCAAAAAGATATAAGCTTATGACATTTTTTTATTTACTTTAACTTAATTAATATAAAGTGTCCCTATCACCTACAAGTGGCTCCATGGGGTCCCAAAATCGACCCAAAGATGCCCATGTTCGGACATGTATCCACCAATAAGGTTAGTAAACATTTTATTTTAATTTATTATTATTATAATATTATTTTTTACCCTTATTTACTGGATTTACCCTTTAACCATGGTAAATAAAATATTTACCGAAGTAATTATTCAAAATGTCTAAAAATGAAAGTTAACTATTTACACAATTTGGAAATCCTGATTACAAATATGGAATCCATTTTTCCACATTAAAAACACAGAAGTGGTAGAAATTAATTTAAAATTAATTCCCGCTGTCAAAACAAAAAGCGTGTTTTTATGAAATAATAACTATCAAAAGATTGATACTGGTTTATGTCCGGTTTAATTGTGAAATTATGTCCAATGACCAAGATTGTATTAAATGGAAAAAATATATTCTAAATATACTTTAAAACCATTCAAATTCATAATTTATCACTATTAATTATTTCTATTAAAAAAGTTGTTTTTAATTAAAATTTAGTAATTTTCACTATTCATCAAAATATGAAAGTTATCAGAAAAGTACCAAAAATTCACCCTAATCTAATTTCAATATTAAGAATCCAAAAATGAAGTCAATTTTGAAAGATGAAATGTATAAAATTTTAAAATATGGGTATTACTATTCATAACAGCTAGTTTGATTGGTTGGGGGTGTGTGTTAGAACTCGAAGTTGCGTACAACACACACTACTGTATTATTCAAAGAGAAGCATACCATAGAAGCTTGGGGTGTTAATTTATCCCCTCCTTCAATAAATTTCATCCTCGCAATTTATGCTAGGTATTGGAAACTAGGGGTTGACATTTCAAAATATCTTCGTTGAAATCCCACATCGAAAAATGGATTAATGAGGCCTCTATTTAAAATAAAGAGTGGTAAGTATGAAGGTTACCGAAAATAACACATTTTAGGGTTCCATGTAGGAAAATATAGATATGGAAGAGAAATATAACCATTAATATGCGATGGAGAGTGGTAGAGATCATGGCTATGAAAATGCCAATAACCCCAAAGCTATAAATTTGTGATGATCTAAGGTACCATCTAGGACAACATTTTTGTTCTAAGTTTATTTTATTAATGTTGAGGAATTTATTTACGAGATTGGATATGATCATAAGGAGATATACTTACTTTATAATTAGAGTTTTTTCCATTAATAATTTTCAACCACAAACTCATCTTTCAGTACAAAACATAATACAACTCAAAAATACTCTATTTATCCTAATATTATATGGTTACAAATATAATGAATGTACAATTCACATATCAGACCCATTAAAAAAATAAACTACATTATACAATATAGGGACTTCACTTAGTCAGTGGTAGGCAATAAATCCTAATCGCACTATGGTTGTGGGTTTGATTCCCGCAGCTTTGTCCGACGCGACGGGTTGTCACACGGTCTGCATGTTGTCCTTTTATAAAACTCAAAAAATAACCTTAATAATAGTATCCAATTTCAAAATTAATCCATTACAACCTTTATAATTATCCAAAATACTTATATCCAAACTCTTAGTCCAAAGTTTATATGGAATTTAAACATAATGAGGATCCTTTTTTCCAGGTAATAATATGTGAACGACTTCATCGTGTATTCCTTTACAACACCGCAACATCATGAATTACCAAAATCAACCGTCTCTTATTCCAAAATCACTACCTCATTATCAGGACCATATTAAGGATTACCTTTCCTTCAACCATTTCTTTTCCAAAAAGTGTATCTTACTATTAAGTCACTTTTCTTAGAACCATATAATCTCAAATCCCCAATAAAATAGTACTGCAGTACAATCCTTATTTATCTCTATAATTCATGTAACCAATATATTGTTGATACAACACTCAATGAAATAATTCTATAATAACAACAAAAGAACACTAGTCATCCATTTTTATCTGAGGTAGTATCATAACATGATCATTATCTAATAGCATCATTTGGTGCATACTCTGATGATTTGGATATTGGTTTGTATAGTGTCCCAACTCCTTACAAATGAAGCATTGTACATTTGAAAACTTTTTCTTACCCTTGAAATCACGTACTTGGTGTCCTTTTATTCCACACTTATAACAAACTCCCATTCCCTTCAAGCATTTACCAAGGTGATTCATTCCACATTTATCACATATTGGAAAATACTTCTTTCCCTTATTCCCCTTATCCATATTTCTTTCTACCATCCTTTTCTTCTCTGGATTCATTTCAAAGCCATAGGACTCAAATAATTCTTTAATTATCTTATTAACACATGATACTATTTCTTCATATGATGATAATACGTGGGAGACTATTTCCCTTTTAAATTCTAGAATAAGACCATGAACGATATGATCCTTCTTACTCTTTGGATCATGCGTATTGCTGGGGTTCTCATTCCTTCTACTGGGAACCATTTCTAAACAATGGAATACACTAGGTTAGTTTATGAATTGAAACTAATAATTCCAAACTTGTAAAATACCTAACGTAAATTGAACAGTTTATGGATATAATCCATAATCATAAAAATGTTTTCTTTGAGTAAGTATATACTTATAATCCCTTCATAATGGTTTGTAAAGAAAATGAGAATTATCCTAAGCATATCCCTCGGGAGTGTCATAACAAAGAGTGAAGCAAGGACCGTTGTCATGAACTAGTTCCCATTCGAGTCTAGCTAAAAGCGGCATTTTCGGTTTTTACCCCAAGGTACATCTGTACCAGAGCTGCCTCTACCTGCTCGTATCTAGACAGGGATGTATTGCTCGGAAAACTCACAAAATTTCTACAATACCAAAATTCTAGGAAGTTTTTCTATACTAATCCTCAAATACTATCTTAGGTCTATGTGCTATAATCAGAGTTTACCTAAATCTAGCTTCCAAGGTTTGTACTAAACCTCCTCTGATACCAACTGTAACACCCCGACCCCAGTTGCCCAGAGTCTGTGCATTATTACATAACATTAGCATGATCACAAAAGATAAATTCTTGAAAGACCAATTAGTTTAGTAGCCTTGGAATCACTAGATACATTCATAAGGTTTACATTACATCATAAAGTGAAAAACTACAATGATATAGTCTACATATTCCACACTCATATCCCCTTCAGACTATCCCTGAAGGTCAGTCATAAAATATTTCTTCACATCCTGGGAAAAATAAAACATAGAAAGGGGTGATCTCAGATGCTCAGTAAGGATAACAATATGGCGGAAGCCTTCATAAATAAGCATAAACATTTCAGGCAATGCATAACTAAAACAAAATCCTTTAAAACTTGAACTTCAGAATAATATGACAAAGATAAAATGAAATAATTCCATTTACTTATTCACATGGATATTCTACTAGTTGAATAATCACATGCAATATCAATAACCAATTTCATAATGATGGAATGGATAATGCCGAAATTTAATTTTGGTGTCAACGCCTCGTGCCAAGACCTAAGGGATAACTGTAACCAGAACCCAACACAGAGAGCCTCTGTAACCGGAATCCATCTCGGAGAGCCTCTGTAACCGGACTCCAACCCGGAGTGCCTCTAATAACCAGACACCAACCCAAAGTGCCTCTAATAACCAGACACCAACCCAGAGTGCCTCTAATAACTGGACACAAACCCGGGGTGCCTCTAATAACTGGACACCAACCCGGAGGGTCTGCTGTAACCAGACCCCATCCCGGAACATACTAATCCAACACATTCATCTTAAGAAACATTCATATTAAATCTATCATATGGAATTCCAAAACATTAATCATAAACCATTAATGGCATAAAAATAACTCATCCATAGTCAAACATATCACAAAACCTTAAATACAATATGGATGATTTGTATCATAATAAATCAACTTCAAATAAGCTTAAATCCATCAAATGATGTTGACATAGATGAAAATGTATTGTAAAAATATTTGAGATAAATATCCTTTTTTCATGAAAACATTTAATAGTTACAAAATTTAGAAAGGAAGACATTTAAATACATTTTTGATTCAAAGTGTCCCATACCACTTTGAAACTTTTGAAAGGAATTAGCATTTTTAAAACATTCTTATCCATATAAATAAATCCTTAAAAACCATTTTTGAAAACATGGACAATAATGAGAATGATTTAGAAGAATAAATATTTAAAACATTTAAAATGAATTTTTAGTAAAAAGTCCCTTAAAAATAATCCCTTTGAAAACACTTTTATGAAACATGGACATGGATAATAAATATGTCCGAGTAGATACTTATGTAAAAACAACATCAGATAATAAAGAGATTGTGAAATTAACCCTTACCAATTTGGTAACTTACGAAACATATAAACTATGAAAGAGGTGTCATACAATGAATATGTAAATACACATAAATTAAAGTGTATTATATAAATAATACAATTATGAGTAGTACATACACCACAAAAAAGTTAATAGAGTTAATCTGGCATGAATCTCACGGGAATAATGAGTGAGATGAAAACCCCTTACCTTGTACTTTTCATTGGTTGAGGGTAGTCTAACCTTTTTTATAATGGTGAAATAATTGTTATTAAATAATACAAGAATCATATATATTAATATGATATCAAATATTATCTTTTAACATTTCTTTGATAATAATATCTTAGTATTATTGTCGTTTCGGGTGTTAACTTACTCGTTTTCTTTTATATGTTTTGTTACATAATCCATTTTTGTTATGGATAGGTTGTATATAATTCATATCCAGAATTATATAAATTACTTAAAAATTATTTTTAATCATCAAATGAGAATTATACTTTAATGGATACGATGGGGAATGAATCTCATCGCGTTCGTGGATACGGTAGTCCGTACGTACGCACGAGCGACAATATCACTCTTTTGATATTAAAATAATATATAATTGGATATTATATCATATATAAAGAATCATTATCATGTTATATTAATTGTTTAAATGAATTAAACATCATTATTATACCCATACAAATAATAATGTTTTTAATAACAATTACACCACAACGTGGAGACGGTAAGCCATACGTACACACGTTTGGTGACATGTCATTCAAAAGATGGATAAAATACTGAATATGGATGTACCATATTTATAATAACATCACATTATATAGAGTATATTGGATTTATTATTTTATAATGGTAATAACAAAGAAAGAAGAAGTTGAATAAGAAAGGAACTTGAAAGAGGGTGGTGAAAACATTACCTCTTCTTCGGGTTCTTCTTTTTGATTTGATCAAAAGGGCTCCTTAGGTTGGATTTCGGATCAAACTAAGTCCTCTAGGTTGAATTGAGGGAAGTTGAGAGGATATTTGGGTAGGTTTTGGCCGAGCCAAAAGGTTTTGAATGTGTGAATTAGTGAGAAGGGAGAGTGCCCTTTTATAAGAGGGGTGAAGGGAACCTTTGGAAAAGCTAGAAATATTATTATATAATTAATTCATATTCAGTTTTTAATGGCTCAAAAGTGGATTATTAAAAGTCTAAGGTGGTTATGGGTCTAAATAATTTCAAACAATAGATTTTGGAGAGGTTTGGGTCATTATATTAACCATATATTTTAGTTTTAACTCTTAGTTAATTAGTTTGACATTTACCATGTCACTTTGTATTTTTATATTATATAGTTAATAAACATACTATATACATCCAAAAGACCCCCCAGTGGTCCATTAATGATACACCTATCGAGATATAAGTTTCTTGGCCAAACCTTAGATTTTTAGGAATTGAATATAAATTAATAATATAATATTTGTTTTAAAAGTCTTTTATGTCAATTTTGACACTATTGGGTATTTTATTCTTGATAAATTTATAACAGCATTATTACTTCGGAAAAAATTTATATAAATAATAAAAATATGTCATAGTAACCTAGAAAATTATTGTAATTTATAAAAAGTCTCAAATTACATTTATTTGGGTATTTATAATATCAATTTTCTTAATCTTTCATTAATACGATAATTACTGCATCATCATTGTGTCATAAATAAAATAACTTATTTCAAGTCTAAAAATTATAAATAAAATACCATTATGTAGTAAATTGTTTTATCTTTCTAATGAATTTTATAGTCTAAAATATAACATATATAACCCTATGTAAAAATTGTTTTGCTAAAAGATATATGCTTATGTCATTTTTGTATTTACTTTAACTTAATTAATATAGAGTGTCCCTATCACCTACAAGTGGCTCCATGGGGTCCCAAAATCTACCCAAAGATACCCATGGTCAGACATGTATCCACCAATAAGGTTAGGACGCATTTTAGTATAATTTATTATTATTATAATATTATTTGTTTACCCTTATTTACCGGATTTACCCTTTAACCATGGTAAATAAAATATTTACCGATGTAACTATTCAAAATGTCTAAAAATTAAACTAACCTATTTACACAATTTGGAAATCCTGATTCCAAATATAGAATCCATTTTTCCAAATTCAAAACACAGAAGTGGCAGAAATTAATTTAAAATTATTTCCTGCTGTCAAACCAAAAAGAGTGTTTTCAAGATATAATAACTATCAAAATATTGATACTTGTTTATGTTCGGTTTAATTGTAAAATTATGTACAATGACCAAAATTGTATTAAATGGTAAAAATATATTCTAAATATACTTTAAAACCATCCAAATTCATAATTTATCACTATTAATTATTGCGATTAAAAAAGTTGTTTTTAATTAATATTTAGTAATTTTCACTATTCATCAAAATATGAAAGTTATCAGAAAAGTACAAAAAATTCACCCTAAGAAAATTTTGGTATTCAGAATCCAAAAATGAAGTCCATTTTGAGATATAAAATGTATAAAATTTCAAAAATTGGGTATTACTATTCATAACAGCTAGTTTGATTGGTTGTGGTGTGTGTTAGAACTCGAAGTTGCGTACAACACACACTACTGTATTATTCAAATAAAAGCGTATTGTGGAAGGTTGGGGTTTTACAATCCAATTAATTTAATTCTATTTTTCAGTGAATATATACTCTAAAATTTTATTATCATTATATATTTAACACTTTAATCCAAATAAATATTGTCTTTAAATTTTTAAAGTAAACACTACAACGATGAGTTCAAGGTTATGTGTAGGATGTTTTTTCTCATGAGGGTTTAATTGAAATTGTGAATTATATAAAACTATATAATTATGTATAAAAACCCATTTCCTTTAATGAATTATAATTATAGATAATAAAGTCACCATTTATTATCCTAGTTTTTTATTTCCATTTGTCCTGGATCGACCTAATATGACTTCCTTTTGTCTTAGAAGCCCACAGAAGGATTTTAAGGCCCCACAAATCCCTTTTTATGTGGATAATTGATCCAATGTAAGGATTCCACCCCTCTTTTGGTATTAATCACTTCTCATTTGGTTTCTTTTTTCTCTCCCATATTTTTCTATTATTTTTGAGGTATTATTTCCTCCATTAATAGTGGGTTTAGATATAGGTTTTTCTATTTTGGTATCATTGGATCTTGGTCATAGATTTTGAATCAATATTTCCTCTATCAATGCGAATTTTATCTTTCAATATCAAATTGGGGATTCAAATTTGGCGAATATTCATCATGATCTTTAGGTAAGTGGTCTAATTTTGAATTCCCACAATCTGGATTATATATGAACTTCTTTAATTGTGTGATTGTAATTTCCGCCTTGGGAAATTTAAGTTTAAATTGATTTAATTAATTTTATCCCTTGAGATCATGGAAGCCTTCACGAACCCCATTATATTTATTGGTGATTTTAAGACCACAATTTAAGGAAACCTATGGGGTGTGCTAATATTATTGAAATGATAAATAATTATTTATGATTTGGTTGAATAATGGTCTATAATAATGATTAATAAATGGGTTTATGAATATTTTTGATACATGAGTTTATGAAATTGTTTAAATAATGGGTTATAAACATGGTTGATAAATGGGTTTTGAATGTGGAACCCTATGATGTTATTTTTATAAATTATGTGTACACTGAGTTATGGGATAGGGACTACTACTCTAAATACCCATGGGGTTCTAGAATATTGCTCTAGGACCCACTGATATATACATATATATATATATATATATGTATTCATGAGATCATTGAGTTGTGGGATAGGGATCACTGCTCCAAATACCCACAGGATGCTAGATTTCCAATCTAGTCCCCCAATGTACGAATGTTAAATTGAAAACTAAATTATTAATGAAATACCATGATATAATGAAATGTGATATACCTTTAATGGATTATTTAAACTTTGGAATGGGCCAAATAAGGTATAATTGGTTCAGGTGTCACCATGTACCTAGGGGCCTATGTGGTTAATTAAATAATTTTGAAATATGATAATTATTTATTTAATATTTTATAATTTACTCTTTATACAAATTCATACAATTTTATAGACTTTATATTACTTTAGAATCCATTGGTTGTGGCCTATTTATTTATACTCACACCCTACTCAGGCTACTTAATCAATAACCAAATGGACTTTATATTTGTAGTATGGGATAAGGGAAAGAATCTATGTTAGATGGTTTTTTTGGGATTTATAATGGAGAATTGATGAGGGAACTGATCATGATGTCGGGACACTCAAGGAGGTTTCAGTGTTTCTTATTTTAGTTTTTATTTGGAAACTTGACTAAGATATGTCATGACATATTTATAACTTTGGTTTCAGATATTGTTTTTCTTATTTTATATTCAGAATGTGATATTGGTCTTTATTTATTGTGGTATCATATTGGTTGTTGTTTATTATCATTTGGACATTGTATATTTATTTCTTATATTGTTACACTTTAATAAAGTTATTATAGTTTTCACACATTACCTATTAGACCCTCACTACTAGTCGATAGGCTCTAGAATATGGGGAGGCATGCTTGAGGTTGCGTAATGAACTAGATCGAGGAACCAATGTGTGGAACTCAGGTCATGAAATTTAAAAGTGGCATCAATGATGTTTTCTTTTCATTGATTTTGTCTTACTATTTGGTAAAGGTAGATAGGATATTCGATTGTGTCGAGCCTTGTTTATAATCTCATGCATGCCCGTAGCTAACCCATGTGTAGGGGAAAACCCAAGTACTTAGGAGGGATTGATTTTCCGGATTCTTATTATTATAGTTGAATTCCAATTCACCTTAGGTGAAACAATTTTTTTTATTTTTTCTATATATTTTATTAATAGACTAATATAGCATGATATTTAAATATACATGTATTATTTTAGGCCGTAAATCATTTATATGATATGAATCATTTTATACATGCATGAAAAAGTGGGTTTTGGGTGAGTTATTAAAGTTAAAATTCCTATATTCTTTGATTAATTTAAAATGAAATGATTCGTAATAAGGAATTGATAACTCAAAATGATTCTAATAATTTAAAATGAATAAAATGAGTGTCTAATGAGAAATTTGGATTATGGAAAGCGTTTACCCTCAGTTATCCATGACCCATATGAGGTATGGTTTAGGGTATTGTTGTTTATTTGGTTTTGACTATGTTGTGGAGTAAGGGGGATGACTTTTTATATCCTTATGTGAATACCTCTTTTTTAAATGTGACAAGGATGTGTTATGTGTACTCAAATTTGGGTTTGGAATTGTAGATTCATGCCTCTATAATGATATTTTTTGATATAATGATAAGATAACATGAATAGTAATGTGCCTCTAGTAGTATAACCAAAGGCTATGTTAGTTATATTTGAATGATATAGTGACTAGTTCCATGAAAATTTTTCTCTCTTTAGGAATTTTACGGATAGAGACCTAGGTCGGGTTGTGTGGAATATGTCATGAAGTTCCCAGTTAGGATCCAAGTATCACTGAGAGGGGGAGGGGGTGAATCAGTGATATCTTTTTATTTTTATGTTTCCTTCAAATTGAAACAACCTTCACCTCCTGTTAAAGATTTTCTTCTCTGCTGAACACACACAACCGTAGGAACACAAGATTTACAAGGTTCACTACTAAACAAGAGTAGCTATGTCCTTGGTATGGTACGGAAATAATCCAGTACCACACAATCCACTAGAGAAAAATCCTTAGATGTGGAATACAACGAGTAGGATATACCCTTACACTCGTGTAGCACTTGGAAAACAATCCGCAAGTGCGTGTGCACCCTTTTATCACAAATAGGGAATTACAATATTTCAGTGCTTCTTTACAATTGAGCAAATGTTTTCTCTGAAGTTCATATCTTCAATTTCCTACCCAGAAGCTTGTAAGAACTTCCATACGCACAACTGAATATGTGCGAAGACCCCAAATTTTCCGCCCCACCCTTAGGATATCGTGTGCGCAATTCAAGTGTCTTGTGCGTAAAAATCCCTTTTGGCGCGGAAAACATTTTCGCACAACTTTCCTTTTGCGCGCAACTTTTTCTCTTTTCTCAAAACTTCTCAATATTTTCACGCTGCTATCCTATTTTTGCACAAACTTATTTCTTTCCGCGCAACTCACTTAGCATATAATTTACGTGCACCAGAGCTTGGGATTTCTTCTAAGTGTCGAGCATTTTGAAATGAGAAGGTTTAGCCTCATATTTATAAGCATTTTTGACCCCGCGCGAAAAACACTAATCTGCTCGTAAAACCTTTTTCATGAATGTAAAAACTCTTTTATGCAATTTCATATTTCGTGCCATGCTTCAATATTTCGCTCACCTCATGCCTTTTCCATTTTTCATCCTTCAAAGCATGAAGCACCAATTGCGTGAAAAATTCCACACCGATTCCATATTGCGCACAAAACCATCCTTTCACGCGACGTCGTATTTCGCACAATGATCCAATTTTTCACACAGATCATGCCTTTGAAAATTTTTGAGCTTCTGATCTCGAAACATCTTTTGCGCGAAAAACATAATTCTTCTATTTCGCACATCCCACAAATATTTCACGCAACCCGCTACTATTTCGCGCACCACTTTATTTTTTTGCACAACCTGCCTAAATTTCTGCGCACTCCATGCCTTTGTCATTTTTATATGTTCTGACCTTGAATCATGCCTTGCATGGAAAAATATAAACCATATTCAATCTTGAATGCTCCATCCATTCCCAAAAACATTTCTTCATCTCCCGATTTTCAGGCCCTAAAATTTGGCAAACACTGGAAAACGGAACAACCTTAAACTGTGCTTTTCTGCTGTCCCCAGATTGTCCATTGATTTTTCATTTTCTCTCTTCACTACTTACCATAACCATTCTTCTTCTCTTATCACAAATCCAACTATCATGATATTTATCTTTTGATAGATCAGATTTAGCATTGTCAGGGTTGCAAGGGGAACTGAAACTTCCATATCCTCTAGCAGCATCATTCCTTCAATCAAAACTTTATATGACTGGCATCATAATTTCTCCCCCTTTCCTTCATAATGCTTGCATCAAAAGTTCTTCTAACTCATGATATGTGTGAAATACATACTAGAAATGCATCGTATGATTTTTAATCCTTCTACAAAGTGAATTGATTAATCTTCTTTGACAAGAAAATAAAACACTCTGCAAAGGATAACTCTTCAAACTTCCTTCTCCATTCAACTTAGTCCCAACATGTCAGACCTAGAACAAGAGTTTAAGTTGAAGAAACCTCAATCCATTATTGGAGAGGGTATAACTAAGGTAACTAATTTATGTATTGAGTACATCCAAATGATCCTAAACCATTTAGAGACTCCTTTCGATAGAAGATTCAAATTGGATGCCTATATGTTATGCAGATTAGTCAAGTAATGGTGGAATATCTAGGTTTAGGATGAGAATCTTGAGAACACAGTTTGGAAAGTCTTTTTCAGAGAAGTTCCTAGAACACTTTTACCCAAAGACACTTAGGAAGGAGAGGGAAGTTTAGTATATGTGGTTGAACCGGGGGAGTATTTCTATGATGGGATATGGTAGTTTTTTTTACCAATTTTCATCACATTGTCCCAATATTGGAATGAGATGAAGAAACTATGGAAATACATTTTTAGGATTGAATTAAATGTGATATTAAGTCCTAGGTTAACATATTTTAGATGAAGAAGTTTGTTTAGGTGGTGTATTGGGCTCCTATTTCTTAGGGGAACTCGAGGGAGGATTCTAGTGAGCTGTAGGTGGTCCCTACTAGATGACTAGGAGGCATGTTTTCCAAGAGTAGGAAGCATTTCTATGAGAATTTCAAACATGGAAATGGAAAAAAAGTATCTGGGGAGAAGGACCATTTACTTAGTGTGGTAACTGAGTGTATTGTTACGATTACAGTAGGTTGGGTCACTTTTTTAATCAGTGTCCCCAACCACTGGTAGAATGTCAAACTTTTGGAATGATGGGGAATATACAATAGATCTATAGGAACCATAGACATATGGTTAGTGATAGGGGAGCTAGGCCAAATAAATATATTTGAAGGGGGTATTTTACCTCATAGTAGTATGATAGTTGGAGTTTTACAGGTCGCTGTGGTCAAGGTGGTGGATGTGGTGCTTCTAGTCAATAGAATTTGTACCAACTAAGTAGTCCAGCTATGGGGACTCAAACTATTACATTGAAAAGTGGGATAGGATAGTTTCATGTAATTTATCTTGAACTTATGAATATAGAGGCTAGGACATCGAAAATCAGAGGCAATATTCTTGTATATGCTATGATTGAGAGTTATTTATTTGATATAGGAGCCTCTCATTATTTTATATCTTCTCAACTTGTGAAGAGTTTGAGTTTGATGGTGGAGTTTATGAATGGGGTTATGACACTTGAAACATTGTTGGGAGTAAAGTTGAGGGGAATTTGTTTATGTATGTGGTGTTCTTTAAATTTAGGGGAGTATCATTTCTATTTGGATATTTTCATACTTTACATTCCATGTTTTGAGATGAGTTTGGGTATGTAATGGTTGGTATAGTTCTGAGCCCAATAAGATTGTTACCATAGGATGGTGAACATTTCATCATTTAAGGGTGATGATTATGATCATCAAGGAGAATGGTATATATAGGTATACCAAGTAGGTCTAGTTCACAACAATTGGGGGATCTCACCACCTAGGTTGAAAGAATTTTTCTATATTACTGGGGTGTGAAGCATGATGTCTTTCCACACATAGTGAATTGGGTTTAGGACATGTTTCTAGAAGACGTCTTAGTGATTCCACATAATGGGGATATTGATATTATAATTTTTCTCATTCTTGGATCTAAACTAATTTTTATTCCACCTTACATGATAACACCAATTGAGATTCAATAGTTTAAAACTCATCCCCAAGATTATATGGGTAATGGATTTATCCATCCAAGTATGTTACCATTGTGTTCTGTAGATTTTTTTTCTAAGAAGGATGATAAGACATTGAATTTATTCATTGATTACTAAAATTTGAACCATATGAAAGTGATGAAATGGAATCTTATTCTACGTATCGAAAATCTCTTGGATCAGTTGAGAGGAGATTTTGTTTTCTCCAAGATTTACTTGAGATTGGTTTATTATCAATTGAGAGTTAGTCCTTATGATGTACCATAGACTGAAATCTGAAGAAGTTATAGAATTTATGAGTGCATTGTGATGTCATTCAGGATGATGAATTCTCTAGCTATGTTTATATCCTTATTGAACCAAATCTATCACCTGTACCTAGATTAGTTTTTCGATGTTTTTATGGATTAAATCTTTGTGTACTCGAACACTCACGATGATCACGCCCAACATCTTGAAATTTTCTTGATTACACGGGGAGAGATTATAAAATATTCCAAGATATCTAAGTGTCAATTATTGATCAACATGGTATATTTTATAAGTCACGTCATCTATGATTAAGGTGTGTCATTGGACCTAGAAAAAATTTAGGAAATGGTTTTTTAGAAGCATTCCTAGAATGTTTTTGATATCCGAATATTTCTAGTGTTAGATGGTTATTAACAAAGGATCATCTTGGAATTTTTCTATTTTTAGAACCAATTTTGGTCTTTAACAAGAATCAGATCAAGTTTTAATGGTGTAGAGCATGGGACAATACATTATAGGAGTTGAAGAATCACTTGAAAACAACACTGATTTTAATCCTGCATGATCCAGGTGACGTGCATACCATGTTTTGTGTTGTGTCCAGATTTATACATGGAGGAGTGTTGATATAGGGTGATCAAGTTATGGTGTATGGTTCATTAATGTTGAGGATATGTGAAAATAATTAACCTACACATGATATTTATTTGGTTATTGTAGTTTATTCCATGAAGTGTTGACGATATTATCTATTGGGTGAAAAGTTTACTATATAAATTATCCAAAAAATATGAAAGTATATACTTTCATAG
This sequence comes from Viscum album, assembly GCA_963277665.1. Classification (NCBI taxonomy): domain Eukaryota; kingdom Viridiplantae; phylum Streptophyta; class Magnoliopsida; order Santalales; family Viscaceae; genus Viscum; species Viscum album. The sequence continues at coordinate 141,537,419 of OY728131.1, forward strand.
TGATATTTGAATATCTGAAAATGGATATGGGTTGACTGTATAAATTATTTTATTTTTGAGCTATTATATACACTAGGGAAAGGAAAAATTGTTTTTTACTGTTGGTATAGGAAAACAAAGACTTAGGCAATTCAGAAGTCCAATTTCCAGTGGATGATGATGAACTTACTATTTGAGATGCATATTGAGGTTCAATAGGGTTAGGAGAAGATGAAACATATATCCTTGTCTATTGATTCCACACATTTGAGCTAGATCAGGGATTGTAAGCATGAGGATAAAAAAATTTTGCATTGAGGGAAATCCTTGAAGGTGGAGAGTCACCTTATAATTGGACTATAGATGCGGATGAGATAATCTATGTTAGAAATAACATCATTGTGTCTAAATGTATGTGTGAGGATATGGTGTGTGTGTTTCATGACTCAAAGTGGGTGGTGCCTCATGGGTTTACCAAAATTTACCATGACCTACTTCAACATTATTATTATCTAGACATGAAAAGGTAGACTAAAGGTTTTATGAAATGATGCCACACATGTAACCAAGTGAAGGTCAAGAATTAATGACCTATTGGTTTTCTATAACCATTGCCCAATCCAGAATAAGAATGGGATGAAATTACCATGGACCTTGTGATGGGTCATCTAAGGATCCATGAGAATAATGATGATATATGGGTAATTGTGTGAGTCATGATGAATGTATCCCATTACTTTCCTATAAAGGATACTTTCATAGTGAATAGGTTGGGTGAGATTTATGTTTGAGAGATAATTAATTTTCACAGAGTGCCATCGAGTACAGTTTTAGATTAAGACTCATGATTTACTTCCCTCTTATGGAAAGGATTATAGAAGGTGCGAGGTACTCAGGTGTTACTATGTATATATTTACAACCTCATAAATATGGGAAATTAGAGCATACCATTCCAGTATTGTTTGAAATGCTGATAGAATGTGTCTTTGATTTTGGTGGGACATTAGAAAATAATTTAGAGCTCATCAAGTTAACCTACAACAATAGTTATCAGGAAACTATTCAGATGGAACAATATAAAGAAATATATGGGAGGACATAAAGATAACCATTGTATTGGATGAGGTTAGGTGTTCTTGAGTTGTTGGGATTGAGTCTCATGCATGAGACACAGGAGTGGGTTCAACTGATTTGTAAATATATGTCTATGACTCAGAGTAGGCACAAGTTGTGTGATGATTGACATCGTCTACCCCTTGAGTTTATAGTGGGTGATTTTTTATTACTTCAGGTTTCTCTGAGGGTGTCCCACCGTAGGATTTGAAATTAAGACATGTTGGCGCCTAGGCTTATCAGACTATTTGGGATTGTGGAGAGGATCATATTGGAGTCATATCTACTGGATCCTCCACAAAGGTATAGTGCTATAAAGGATTTTTTTCATGTTACATAGGTTAAATAGTATCACCCAAACAATTCACATGTGATTGAGTTTGATGATGTTGATCATGAGGCCGATTCAACCTTTACAGAGTATCCAATCCATGTTATGGATCCTAATGATAAAGTATTGTAGGGAAATACTGTAACAAACCATGTATTAATAGAATAATACATTCTCATATATATTAACATTTGTGAATACGATATTAATTTTATGTTAAATAGGACACTTTTTCCGGTAGCATACTCAACACACAATAGTGGGTTTCTTTGAAATCTTACGTTGCACACAACTTTGAGTTATAATAAAAAATAATGTAATAATATTATTATTTTAAATGGTAGTTAACACATAATTGTTGTATTGTTGGGAATTCACATAACTAAATACATTTTTATTATAAATGTTTTTTTAATATTTTTACATTTATACAATAAAATTTAGAGGCTTAAAATAATAATGAATATGATTTTAAGCATTAAAAACTCTAATTTTTTTAAAAGGTCGTTTTACCACCTTTTGACGGTGAACCATTTTTAAATCTAGTTTTTTTTCACTTTTATATGTTCTATTTTAAAAAATAATATCTTTCTTTAGAATCAATACATAAAAATTACTTTGGATGAAATTTTGGTATTTTTTCGGATAAAGTTCATTTTTTTAATGAATAGTGAAAATATACAGCATTTTAATCCAAAACTGCATTTTCGTCTAATTTATCTATATAGTTAGATTGTAATTTTTATTAGTTTTAAACTATAATTGGATTATATTTTTATCATTTAATCCAATTTTGGTCATTTAAATTAATTTCACATTTTAATTGGACAAAAACACAAGTCAATCTTTTGATAATTATTAATTCATAAAAACCCGCTTTTTGGTTATGACAATGGGAATTAATTTTAAATTATTTACTGCAAATTCTATGTTTTGAATTTGGAAAAATGGATTCCATATTTGGAATCAATAAGTCCAAATTTTTTAAATAGGTACCTTTTATTTTTAGACATTATGAATAGTAACTTCAGTAAATATTTTATCTACCATGGTTAAAGGGTAAATCTAGTAAATAAGGATAACAAATAATATTGTAATAATATTAAACTATCCTAAAACATGTAATAACACTATTGAATGAGATATTTCAGACCATGGCCATCCTTGGGTCGATTTTAGGACCCCATGGAGCAACTTGTGTGTGAAAATGACGTTTAATTACGTTTAATTTAAAGTTAAGGAAAATATACCAAAAACATGTATCTTTTACTAGTTTTTTTAAATGGTGTAATATAAGTGATATTTTGGACTATAAATAGTTATTAGAAATCTAAAAATATATCATACATCATGGTATTTTATTTATAATTTCTAGTTATCAAATAAATAAATATATTTATGACACAATGATGATGTAGTGATTACCATATTAATGGGTGATTTAAAAAATGAGATTAAAAAAGATAAAATAAATTTATTTTGAAACTTATTATGCCATCCATGAATTTTAGGAATTATAATGACCTGTTATATTTGAATTAATGGTTTTTTCCGAAATAATCAAGTTGTCATGGATTTTTAAAAAGCCATGATATGAATACTATAAAAATTGACATAAACGAGTTTAAGAAAAAAATAATATTTTATTAAATGATATAATAGTCCTAAAAATCCAAGATTTGGATAAATGACTTATATAATGTCTAAAATGTCATTAATGAGCCACTAGAGGTTCCATTGACATTTTATAGTAACAATATTAACTATATAGTATGAATATGTAAGAAGAAATGGTTAGATTCAAATTAGTTATATAAGGGTTAATGCTAAAAGATAAGGTTAAATTTGAAACCATGATGTAACGTCCCGACTCGGAAGCCACTAAACCGGTGCTTCGAGCCGATTCTCCACAAGGCCTCTAGCACACCTCCCCATAAGCCAGAGGCTACCAACTAGCAGCAAGGGCCAGGGGTGTGATAGTGGGGAGACTATGCCATCATACCAAAGTAAGAAAACATCAGATATAACTAAGTATCATACATAGTGGAATGTAAAAAGAGTGCGAAAACAGTAATCAAGTGAAATACAAAAAGCTGTAACAGTAAAATACTGTAAAATCCCAAACAACTATGCAATACAATACAACACTGGTCACCCACTAGGATGACTATACAAATACAAGTACAAAAGAAACTGCAAGAAAAAATACAGGGCTCTGCTACTAACTCTGAGCCAATCCACGTACCCGATCTCTAGACACTTCCGAACTGTAGCAGCCCGATCAGTAGAACCACTCGCGAAGCTTTTCTCGATCATGAAACATTGGTACCCAGCCCTATCCACCATGAAAATCATGCTCAACCTGAAAAGAATACATAAGGTCTACACGTACACCGAGGTGCACGTGCAGGGGTGAGAAATAATCTCAGTAGGGCTCCCCGACAAGAAACCTATAACTGTGCTATTAAAAGTGTATGCAACAACAATGTGCTCAGCCTAGCTAGAACACAATAAAAGGAAGTAAACCAAACATGCAACCACAGTTGAACTCATGGTATGTAATCCCTGTCAACTGGGAAAGTGACACCATGGATTTCTATATCTATATACGTACACATGTTTAGTCCCATACCTATAAACATATATATAAATATGAATATTCATGATTAGGTGATTCAAATAACAAGAAACCACATTATTAGTCAATCCTTGGGACCATAAGCCCAATCTCTTGGACATCCAGTGCAAGGGAATTGAGTTGTATGTCATGGCACTCAATTCGTGTATCATTAATTCGATCTCTAGGTCCGTAATCCCATCGACATGTACCTGCTTTGGCCAACACCGGAAATATTCCTTTGAACAAGCTAACCAAAACAAGTAACCATTTTCCTCATACATTGTGAATCCTTACCCTCAGGTGAACAAAAATGATACTCTCAGGTAGTTTCCCCTAGACATATCAAATAGTTCCCTTAGGCGTATAAGAATATCGCCCTGAGGCATAACAAATAGTGACCTCAGGCATATAAGAATCTCTCCCTCTAGAATAACGAACACTTTCCCTCAGGCTAATATAACCATGCCCTCAGGATAAATATAACCACTCCCTCAGGCTAATCAGAACCATGCCCTCAGGCTAATTTAGTGATGCCCTCAGGCTAAATATTACCATTCCCTTAGGCTAAATATCAACATTCCCTCAGGAAAATATAACCATGCCCTCAGGCTAAATATAACCACGTCCTCAGGCTAAAGTAAAACACTTCCCTAAAACGCAAGTAACCGGGCCTAGCCCAATGCCTAAAAAGCAATTTTATACCAAATGTTCTCTCAAGAAAATGAAATTCACAAAAATAATCATGGAATACCCTCTGGTACCCTGGACAAATGACTAAACAGAGGAACACAACCCCCAGGGTGGTCCTGGATCCAAGCATTGATCCCAAACCATTGTTTTAACTTATCAAAAGATTATCTATGAAATTCTAGATATCTTTCAGCAAAGGCCTCAACCATATGACACCCCAAACATGGGTTCGTAGCACAACGGTACACAAATTCAACTCAATAGTGGAAATAACACCAGAACACATACTACTAAGGCACACAAGGAAAAGTAGAAATCCCAATAAACACGAAAGACGCCTCACGTCAGGATCGACATCCACCAACTAGGAAGCACCTCTGGTAAACACTATAACATCAGCAAACCAGGTCAGATATAAACAAACGGGTGTGGGTGGCCTGAACGCCCCACCCAACAATACATCCAAAGCCCAAAGGGATCACAAGTCTGGCATGAGTTCTAGGTGACAACCGATCACCATCTCTACCCAAACCTGACATAACAACTTAGGGTCAGTCAAACAATGAGCACCCACTGGGCCCCTCAAGTCAAACACTGAGGAAGCATCATACTCGGGATTATCCAGGTAAACACGAGCGAAGGCATCCTACACAGGATCCTTAGCCATGTGCAAGGGAATAATAATACATGGTATCCTCAAAATAAGTACAACCTAGGAAATCCATAACTCGGTTCCTATCAAAGGAAGAACAAGAGAGAGATCCTACAAGGGACTCCCTAAGTCAGCACACAAGCAAAGGCATCCCTCCGGGGATCCTTGGAAGTGCTCGGTCTCATGGACTCACTGGACAGAATGGAATGTATCACAAGGGAAAAATCTTTTATAGAAAAGTTTATCAGAGATAGCTCATATATCATCACATATTAAAGGTCTCGATTGAGTTGGTCCGAACACCGAACCTAACAACCTCGCCAAGTCTCACCCTCAGGTGATGACTGGGCTTGATAAATGGAAGAAGAATCCCCTATATTTAGATAAAACCCCCCAAACACCCTTTATATGAGCTCTAAATGTCAAAAGGATTCCACCATTGCAATCTACATGGACAAATGCTCAGAATCCACTACTCACACACCCAATTCTGACTTCCAGATCCCAGGATATCCCAAAATTACTAAATTGAAGTAGTATATGGCCAAAATATATGGCCAGAGCACAATGGTCCTTCTTGTGTAATAGTAAACGGTGTGTAATTTACTGCACATGACATGTAATGTTCACAAAAAGTTATTCCGTGTCCATTTTCACCCAAACACATGCCCATGTACCACTACACGACCTGTACTTGAAAAAAAAAACAATATTCCGCGTTCTATTCCACACAGCCTGCCACACGGCCACCCAGTACATGACGTGTACTCAAAGTACACGGAGTTTACTTAAGAACACTTAATCTTACCTGAATAGGAAGAAAACATGGCGTGTTCCCCTAGAACAGACACCGTGTATACTTGGTTTTCCGACGGGAAATCCCTTAAAATGCCCGATTCACCCGTTTTCACCCCCGAAACAACAGATCGAGCCCCATGGGTATAAAAGAAAGAAATATAAGACATTAAAGACATAAAAAACATGTTTAAATGGTATCTATGGAAAAATGTAAACGGACCTACCTTTGGGAAAAAATTTCCAAAGATTCGGTTGATTTCACGGTCCACAGATGTCGCACGCTGACTCAGCGCGTCGAGGGCTTCGAATCGGTACCCCTATTGCCTCCCATATCTACCTCTTTCTAAATCTCCCTATCCCTCCATGGGACTCAAAAAAGGAGGTGCACACATGGAGCATGTGCAAGGAGCAGAAGGAAAGAAGAGAGAGAAAAGAAAACAAAGAAGAAAAGAAAAGAAAGAAAAAGGGTCTCGGGCCGGCCCCATCGCCCGACATGATTTCATGCCTTCCCTAAGCTAAAATCCCCCTTCCGGAATCAACGTCGTTGATGGAATATAAATACAAATTTCCATTTAAATTTTATTTTCAAATGAACCGATGCGATTAATTTAATATTTAATTTAATAATATTAAATATTAAATATTCTGCAAAAAAAATTGAACAGCTCAGAATTCCACCAAAGTCCTATCCTAGGGTAAACTCTCTATTCTGGGACCAACAGAGTTGTCAGAAAAATTATCTGATATCAGTTGTTAGGGGAAAATGACCATTTTACCCATCATGAGCATCCAAAAGCCAAAAAATCAAATTTCTTCTCAAAACAACTGTCTGGAAATGCACGGGTTCTTACAAACTCTCCACCATAAACCTTCTCATCCCCGAGAAGCCTAGAAAAATGACCAGTAACCATGCTCCCAACCCGAGAATCTGCACAACCAAGCTACCTGGACCATCCAACGACCATCCTTATAGCGTTAACCACCACCTTTTACATAAAAGATATTCAAATATGACCAAACTGGTACTCCCCACCATAGATATACCCATGTCGCCATCTTAAAAGAAAACTTTGAGCTCAAAAGCTCTCAGGAAAACAACGCAGTTTAACCTAAAAATGGAAAAACATCCTCAAAAGGTCAATGCTGCACTCCCCACCAAATGGATTTCTTTACACCACTCCGAGAGAATAACTAGAACAGGTACCATCCTCAACAGGGATGAACATTAAGAAATAAAAAGGAGCTCGATGTAGGGTCAAAGGTCTCTCAACATACTTAAGATGAATCTAGATAGCGCATGATAATCTCTAACAGGAGTACACTGAGATTTCACCAAAGGGGTGTCCAGATCCCACTAAGCCACACTAACAACCTTCCAAAACCCATCCAAGATTCATGAGCGGTTCAACCATTTTCACCAAGGTTTCCCTAGAACGGAATAGACATTCACCTACAAAGGTTCGAGTCAAAACCAAGGATCTCTAGGTCTTCCACCTAGCACTACAGAAAAATCCTCACAACTGGGTCACAAGGTCTAACCACCCAGCCCAACAGATCCAAAACCTCTCAGAAGATGGTAAAGATCACAATGAACAAAAAAACCAAAACCAAAACACAACATACAAGGGCCCTGATTCTCTTCGAGCATCCTAATAAGGAACTACTCCCTGGAGTTCACAACCCAAGAAGAAGAGAAACTGAACTGACACCCATCAGGCATCCGTATATGGGAATACCCCAAGAAGGTATAGTTCACAATAAAATCCTTGGTATCTATCGACATGATTCTCAACGATCCAACTAGATAATACTAGACCTAGGAAACAAAACCGAATAAGGGTTAAACAAAAAAGGCATCACATGCCATATCAGCCAACTGGGGTCACTACACCACCTGTGCACAAGGACTGAGTCATCATCCTCGCACCAACGCCTCAACATAGATCCACACAACCATCCATCAGAGTAAACATTATGTGTAGGAAGACCAAAAGGCCTCAGCCGTCAGTAAAAACACACACTAGCAGGCCTATATGATGTGAATTCTACGTGCCTAGTATGATACATAAGATGCCTCTGGTCTTTGTCAGCCAAGATTCAAAATCCATCCTGGGCATTTACCAATGGCCAAGAGCTATAGATCCATAGTAAATCAAAACACCACACAAAATGTGCATTTCTCAAGGTGAAAATAACATACAACTGTTACATCTCAAAATCAGAACAGCAATCCCAAACCCTGGCAACCAAGAATTCTTATTGGAACAATTGTTCTCGACGCACCAGCCAAATATCCATCATAGGTTCTGACACATTCCTAAAACTCCTGTCTACCATATCCCAAATACTAAATACCAGGAAAGAAAAATCTTTTGATACCACTTTGTAATGTCCCGACCCAGAAGCCACTAAACCGGTGCTCCGAGCCGGTTCGCCACAAGGCCTCAAGCGCGCCTCCCCTTACGCCAGAGGCTTCCGACTAGCGGAAAGGGCCAAGGGTGTGATAGTGGGGAGACTATTCCCTCATACTAGAGTAAGAAAACATAGGAAATAACTATGTATCATACACAGTGGAAAGTAAAAAGAGTGCGGAAGCCCTAAACAACTGAAATAGAACACGTTGTAATAGTAAAATTCTGTAAACTCTCAAAAAGATATGCAATACAATACAACACTGGTCACCCACCGGGCTGACCATACAAATACAAGTACAAAAGAAACTGAAAGTAAAAGTACATGGCTCTGCTACTAACTCCGAACCAATCCACGTACCCGATCTCCAGACACTGTCAAACTGCAGCAACCCAACTAGTAGAACCACTCGAGCAGCTCCTCTCAATCATGAAACACTAGGCCTCAGCCCTATCCACCATTGAACTTGTGATCAACCTGAAAAGCAGACATAAGGTCTACACGTACACGGAGGTGCACGTTCCGGGGTGATAAATAATCTCAGTAGGGCACCCCGATAAGAAACCTATAACTATGCTTCTAAAAGTGTATGCAACAACATTGTTCGCAGGTTAGCTGGAACACAACAAAAGGAATTAAACCAAACGTGAAACCACAGTTGAACTCAGGGTATGTAATCCTAGTCAACAGGGAAAGTGCCACCATGGATGTCCATATCTATATACATAAACAAGTGTATTCCCATACCTATACACATATAAATGAATACGAATATTCATGATTAGGTGATTCAAATAATAATAAACCACATCAACATTCGATCCATGGGACCATAAGCTTGATCTACTGGACATCCAGTGCAAGGTAATTGAGTTGGAGGTAATTCCACTCAAGGCATGTATCATTAAGTTGATCTTTGGGTCCGTAATCCCATCGACATGTACCTTCTTCGGCCAACGCCGAAAATATGCCTCTAAATAGGCTAACCAAAACAAGCAACCATTGTCCTCATACATGTGAATCCCTACCCTCAGGTGAACAGAAATGATACGCTCATGTAGTTTCCCCCAGACATATCGAATAGTGACCTTAGGCGTATAAGAATATTGCCCTTAGGAATAACGAATAGTGCCCTCAGGCATATAAGAATCTCTCCCTTAGGCATAGCGAACACTTTCCCTCAGGCTAATATAACCACGCCCTCAGTCTAAATATAACCATGCCCTCAGGCTAATCAGAACCATGACCTCAGGATAATTTAATCATGCCCTCAGGCTAAATATCACCATGCCCCCAGGCTAAATATCAATATGCCCTCAGGATAATATAACCATGCCCTCAGGATAAATATAACCATGACCTCAGGCTAAAGTAAAACACTGCCCTCAGGATCTAGTAACCGGGCCAAGCCCAATGCATAACAGGAAATTTTATACCAAATTTTCTCTCAAGAAAATGCAATTCACAAAAATAATCATGGCATACCCTTGGGCACCCTGGCCAAATGGATAGACAGAGGAACGCACCCCCAGGGTGGTCCTTAAACCAAGCATCGATCCCAAACAACAGTTTTAACTTATAATTATATTATCTATGCAATTATAGATATCTTTCAGCAAAGATCTCAACCATACGACACCCCAATCATGGGTTCGTCGCACAAAGATACCCAAATTCAACTCAAAAGTCGAAATAAAAACTAGATCACCTACTAATCAGGCACACAATGCAAAGTAGGCATCCCAACAAACAAGAAAGATAGATCATGTCAGGCTCAGCAGCCACCAACCAAGAAGCACCTCTTGTAAACACTGCAGCATCAGCAAACCCTGTCAGATATAAACAAACGGGTGCGGGTTGCCCGAAAGCCCAACCCATCAATACATCCAAATCCCAAATGGATCACCACTTTGCCACAAGTTCTAGGTGACACTCGATCACCATCTCTTCCAAAACCTGACATAACCAGTCAGGGTCAATCAAACACTGAGGAAGCATCATCCTCAATATTCTCTAGGTAAACACGAGCGAAAACATCCAACATTGGATCCTTATCCAAGTTTAAGGGAAGAATCATACATGGGATCTTCAAAATAATTAAAACATAGGCATTCCATAACTAGGTTCCTATCAAAGGAAGAACAAGAGAGAGATCCTACAAGGGACTCCCTAGGTCAGCACACAAGCAAAGGCATCCCTCAGGGGATCCTTGGAAGTGCCCGGTCTCACGGACTCACATGCCATAAGGGAATGTCTCATAAGGGAAACATACTTTATAGAAAAGGTTATGGGAGATAATTCATAGCTCATCTCATATTAAATGTCTCGACTGAGTTGTTCTGAACACCCAACCTAACAACCCCACCAAGTCTCACCCTTAGGTGACGACTGGGCTCGATAAATGGAGGAAGAATCCCCTCCATTTAGATAAACCCACAAAAAACCCCTTTATATGACCTCCAAATATCAAAAGGATTCCACCATTGCGATCTATGTGGAAACACACTCAAAATCGACTACTCACATGCCCAATTCAAACTTCCAGAGCCCAAGATATCCCAAAATTACTAAATTGAAGTAGTACATGGCCTAAATACATGGCCAGAGCACAATGGGCCTGCCTATGTAATAATACATGGACTATACTTTACTTTAAAAGGTGTGTAATGTTCAAAAAAAGTTACTCCGTGTCCGTTTTCACCTGAACACATACCCTTGTACCACTACACGGCATGTACTTTACTGTACATGGCGTGCACTAAAAAAAACAATATTCCATGTTCTATTCCAAACGGCCAGCCACACAGCCAGCCACACGGCCACCCACTACATGGTGTGTACTCAAAGTAAAAGGTGTGAAATTAAGAAAACTACTTCTTTCCCAAACGGGAAGAAAACACAGCGTGTTCCCCTGGAACACACACCGTGTATACTGGGTTTTCTGACGGGAAATCCCTAAAAACGCCGAATTCGCCCGTTTTCACCCCCGAAACAAGAGATCGAGCCGCATGGGCATACAAGCAAGAAATATAAGGCATTACATACAACATGTTTAAAAATTATATACGGAAAAAACTTAAACATACCTACCTTTGGGTGGACACTGCCGAAGCTTAGGTTGATTTCACGATCCACAGATGCCGCACGCTGACTCAGCGCGTCGAGGGCTTCGAATCGGTACCACTCTTGCCTCCCAACTATACCTCTTTCTCAATATCCCAATCCCACCATGGGACAAAACCAAGTAGTATAACACATGGAGCGTGCACAAGGAGGAGGATAAAGGAAGAGAGAGAAAAGAAAAGAAAAGAAGAAAAGAAAAGGAAGAAAATGGGGCTCGGGTCGGCCCCAGCGCCCGACATGAGTTTATGCCTTCCCTAGGATAAACTCCCCCTTATAGACTCAAAGGTGCAGACATAATCTCAGTCCAAATCTCAGATTAGAAGTTATTTCCAAATAAACCTATACGAATAATTTAATATTTAATTTAATAATATTAAATATTAAATATTCCTCCAAAATTCGAACAGCTCAGAATTCCTCCAAACTGCTGTCTTAGGGTAAACTCCCTATTCTAGGACCAACAGAGATGTTAGAAAAATTATCTGAGATTATCTGGTAGTGTAAAATGACCATTTTACCCCTCATGAGCATCTAACAGTGAAAAAAATCAAATTTCTGCTCAAAACAGCTGTCTGAAAAAACACGAGTTCTCATACATGACTTGTATAAAACCTATTGATTGAGAGGATTTTGACCCAAAACATCTTATATTATAAATAAATGACTTTAATACCATTTAAATCATAAAATAATTTTATAATAAAATAATATTTCAATACTTTCCTAAAGTTCCCCTCCACCCTCTTATAAAAGGGCATCACATCTAACCCTTACTCACACTTCTCAAGACCCCTTGGATCATCTTAGCTCTACTAAAATAATCTTAAAATATCCATATATTCCTCCTAGAATCCTTACCTTAGCATGAAGTCAATTAAAGAAGTCCTTTTATCTTAAATCAAAAGGAGTTACCTGATTTGAGGTAATGTCTTCTCTCAAGCTTCTTTCATTTATTTTATCTTCTCCAACCCCATAAACTCTATTTATCCAATTATTTTATAAAAAAACTATTATATTAAATATATTATGATGTTTTAATTCCATGTATTATACCTACACTCACACAAAAATCCATCAAATGGATTTATAACAGAATTATTATGTGGACGGTGAACTACTGCCTCACGAAACAATGATTGTTCAATTATCTCCTACCTCCTACCATGGTTGATATTATTATGGAATTGTATTTATATATGATATATATATTATATATATTTTTTCTCTATTCTGATATATTTTTCATTTACATAATACCTTTATGTTTTCCATAACATGTAAATAAGATAATTTCATTTGAGGAAGGACGGACTACCACCCCCTCAAAGTGATATGACTTGTTCCTGCTATAAATGGAACATAAAAATGATTGAATTAATGAAATTATGTAACATATATAACATATATATTATAATATAATTATAATATACCTATTTATCATTTTGTTTTAATTCCTTTAAATATGAAAAAAATGAAAGTAGCATTTATGCGTACACACGACTTAGCATCTCCATTAACGGTGCATTTCATTTATTATATCCAAATGTTATGGACTATTAAAAATACATATATATTGGATATAAATACATATATACTAGATATATATGATATTTAAATCATGAATACAATTCTTGATATAATATATTTTTGACTGCATGGACAATTTGTAATTATAACAAGATCATTTTTGACTCAAGTACCCAATATAGACTAAACAACCGATATTGACTGAAATAATTATGTAATATTTATAATGTGGTAATAAGTGATATAAAAGGAATAATAAATATTAAAAATAATATTATTCAAGTATAAATTAACTTAATTTTATTATTCAGTAAGAACAAGGAACATACGTGATGAATCAAACTCAAGGTAAGGGAACCTCTCTCATCTTTTAGTCAAAGACTTCTTTATGTTATGTATTATACATTTTCATATGTTTGGATATGTTATTATGTAATATTATTGAAGTAAATTTTATTTCCAAGATATTAGAGACCCTTTTCTCTCTCACTGAATCATTTCTTGAATTTTTAAGTGATGTCGTTAGGTTGTTGAATTTTCGTAAGGGAATTTCTAAACTCAATTTCCACTCTTTGGGTTATGCACATATTTCATTGATTATATTATGACAAGATCATGTGTGGAATCAAAATGTATTTATTTATGTTTTAATTTCCACTTCCCTTTGCATGTATATACTTTTTCAACACATAATCACCCCATTTATATATTCTTATGTCATTTATACAATCTTTATAAGGGATTTTGTCTGAATTTATATTCCATTGAGACTTATTTTTCGTTATAAATAAAATAAAATTTATATGGTTTATATAATTCAATTTGACATATTATATCATTAATCTCCTTATTCTCATGATATTATATGTTTTTTAATGTTATTATGTAATTATTTTTATTCGTGTATTTTCTAATGTGGTAAGAGACTCTTTAACTAAAATATTATTTTAAATGTTTTAATGATTTATTCATCTAAATATTTCTCATTAATGTCCATGTTTAAAAAAAATAGTATTTATTTATATGTACATTAAAATTCTAAAATTTTAATTCCTTTAAAAGTTTTGATGTGGTATGGGACACATTGATTCAAAAATATATTTATTAGATGTTTTAATTTTTTTTGGAAATGGATTGAATATTTCAATATCTTGAATTGATTCACTATGTTTGATGAGTGAAATGTTGATAATTTCAATCTTTTTTATGTTATGATTATGTAATGGTATTTGGAAATTTGATGGGTGGTAATGTGATAAACAAAATATGGGTGGTTCCATGATAAACCTAGGGTTGGTGAGCTTGAGATTTCTCTCCAATGCATTGGGTAATGTGATAGAGATAAATTTTAATGTCTATCCTAATAGATTTATGGAATATAATGTGATGGATATTCTAAACGTAACTCCCTATGTATCTATGAAAGGTAAAATGTAAGTAAGATATGGATTCCTCAAGTTACCTTTATGATTTATGATTTCAATGTGTTATTCAAAAATCATATGATTTCATGAGGTATGTTTAAGAGCATATGTTTTATGATTGAGACCAATGATTTCATTAACTTGTATGTATTGATGGAATAATATTTTATTTCCATATTTTATAACCCATACTAATTTTTTTATGCTCATACCATGTTTTTTAAATGTTTTTCACAGGGTATAAGGAAGGGAAATAGAAAGGAAGTATTCAAGAATATTTACGTCAAGAAAAGAACTCATTTTTTATTTAAGGAGTTTTCTTATTGTGAATTTTTTTGGATAAATCTTAAGTGTTTAATTTGTAATTTTTGAGATGTAATGTAATAGTTAAAACCTAATTCTCTAAAACACTAAACCTGAAAAGATTCTCAATGTGAATTCTTTAATTAACTCATGATTATGTAATGTTTATGGTTGGGGCCTTATATTTGGTATCAAAGTCCAGTTTAGATAAACATAGAGGTTATGGTGTTATATGGGTGTAGGAAAAGGATCCCATTTAACTAAGAGGGTTATTATCATATGGAAACATTTGCAGGGTTATGGTGAAATAGGTTGTTTGGATAAAAACATTAATAATGGAGATATAAAAAGGTTGATGGATTAGAGTAATATAAAATTGTTTAGGTTATATTTAACCTTTAGAGGATTATTTTTTAAATATAATATTTCATTTCATATTTAAGTGTTGACTCGTTTAAGAAGATTAAGGATTATTTGTAAAGATTTAAGGAAAGAGATCTTACAAAACCTTCTTATCCCTCTCCAACGATTTTATTATCACCATTATGGAAAAATCTTGTTCGAATGATTTTGGTAGCTTTTTGAGTATTCCAATCACTTGCAAGAAATTGTTTGAGCTATCCAAAACCAACCCATTTATAAAAAAAATTTTATGGGTCCTGGTGTCTTTTTTAGATGACTTAAAGATATAAACTTTTAAAATTATATTAAAAAGTGAAATTATAGAAGTGGAGTGAACATTTAATTTTTGAAAGTATGACAGCATGCCAAAAGGGAAAGAGAACATCCTAAAGATCTTGATATCTATATTCCAAGTATGATTTGTTTTCTTATACATAAAGATTGAATCATCTTTGGATTGATATTTATAAATGATGAGGATATTAGATATATAAGAATAATTTATTAATAAATAATGTGTAAATGTATATTTAATTGATTATGCAGAGCACTGAATGAGTCAGAAGTCTACATATAAGGGATTCAAGAGTTATGGTAGGTTGTAGGATGATGAAATGTATAAAAGTATTAATTCTCTTTTGATGATGACATTACTTTGGGAATAATTTTTCTAATATGTGTAACACTAATGATGGATATGTGAAAATGTTATTCATAGAAGAATTACCTTTTCTTATGTGGAAATAATGGATAACCTTTGGAATTTATATGATCTTTTATTTTGATATGATTAATGGTTATTACATTTTGGGTTGAAAAATGAAAGGTATTAGATAACTTTTGAGGTTAAATCCAGTTATGGTTATTTTTTTTTGGAAAATATCTTATTTTTGAGAATTTTATAAGAATGATATGGTTTTAGAAAAATGATAACCTATAGGATGGGTGGAAACCCATCACATCTGGAAAGGCCATAAGAATCGAACCCACATCTAAAGGGAGACAAGGGTGAATCGCCTACCACCGGCCTACATGATGTCCCTGATTAGTATGACTTATTATTTTAATCAAATAATTTTATGAATTAAGAATAAGTTTATTTTTGAACTTATATTTTATCAAATAGATATCTTTATTATAGGAAAATGATTTTGTGATTAAGTGATAAATGTTATTTTTGAGGACGTTTTCTCTTTTGGGAACACTATACTATAGGATTTAATTATTGGAGTAATGGTTGAAATATTATTTTGGAAGAATATATGTTTTTTTATGTAAATATGTCTATTTGGGTTATTTATGGAAATGATTAACCTATCATAGAGAATATGTGATTAGATTAAATAATTTTTAGTTTGAGACTTTAAGAGTATTCAATGTTATTTGGAGATAAATGTTAAGATTTATTAGGGAAAAAATGTGATCAAATTATTCTAAATTTCGGGTATCACTCTTAGTAGGATTATTCTGAAGAATTTTAAGGAAAATTTCATATTGAAGGGTCTTTTTTGAACTTTGGGTATTTTTTGTTCAATTTTTGAGATTAAGAGTAGTATTTATTTTTATAAAGGATTATCATTTTTGGGTATTATTTTATCTCATAAAAACCATTTTGGTATTGGTTAATGTCTAAAGATAGGGGAAATATATATATTTCATATTTTTTAGATTATGTGATTCTCTAGAAGTTGATTCTAGTGCTTTATGTTTGACTAAGTCATCTTGAATACTCATTGTTTGGAGAAAATATGGTTGTTGTAGAAATTTATTAAAGGATAAATCTATAATTGAAAAGTATGTATATTTACTTATGTTCCTAATCAATCTCATAAATAAATTCTAAAACTTTATTAAAAGTAAATTTAAACAATAAAATATGGTCAGTTTACATTTTCCACTAGGGAATCAAAGACCATTTAACCTATCACATGTTTGTGATTTTTTGGTGGTTAAAATTCTCTTGATCTTGTTTTCTATCACTCTCCATCAGAACTTGATGGTTAGTTTATATTCCATATTCATGTTTTCCTACCTGGAATCCTAGTACGGGTTATCTTGGGGGACCTTTTTACTTCACTTTATTTCTTTTAATGTGATAGTTTTATTTACTCTTTTTCCGGTGCAGTGCTTTTAATGATGTTTCCAAGCCCAATTTTAGAATTAAGAGGATGTAATTTCCAAAAAGGGGGAAGGATGTAACGACACATGTATTTATAGAATAATAAATTTTCATATCTTTTAATATTTATGAATATGATATTCATTTTATGTTAAATATAATATGTTTTCTGATAGCGTACTCAATAAGCAACAACAGGTTTCTTTGAAATCTTACATTGCACACAACTTTGAGTTATACCAAAAAATAATATAATAATATTATTATTTCAATTGGTAGTTAATACATAGTTGTTGTATTGTTGGGAATGAATATAACTAACTAAACTATCATTAAAAATGTTTTTAAATGTTTTTACATTTATCCAATAAATTTTAGAGGCTTAAAATAAGAATGAATCTGATTTTAATCATGAAAAACTCTAATTTGATTAAAATGTCATTTTACCACCTTTTGATGGTGAACCCTTTTTAAATATAGTTATTTTAATTTTATATCTTCTATTTTACAAAATAAAACCCTTATTTAGAATCGAGATATCAAAATTTTCGTTGGATGGAATTTTGGTATTTTTTGGATAAAGAACATTTTTTAATGAATAATGAAAAATACTGCATTTTAATTCAAAACTTCATTTTCATCTAATATATTTATATAGTTAAATTTTCCTTTTTATTCTTTTTAAATTATAATTGAATTATATTTTTATAATTTAATCCAAATCTAATCACTGTAATTAATTTAAAATTTTAATTAGACATGAACACATGTCAATCGTTTCTTAGTTATTACTTATAAAAAACCCGTTTTTTGGTTTTGACAATGGGGATTAATTTTAAATTAATTACTCCAAATTATGTTTTTTTGAATTAGGGAAAATGGATTACATATTTTTAATCAGGAGGTCCAAATTGGGTAAATAGGTACTTTTTATTTTTAGGCATTATGAATAGTAACTTCAGTAAATATTTTATTTACCATGGTTAAAGGGTAAATCTGGTAAATAAGGGTAACCAAATTATAATAATATTAAAAATACCTAACACATTTAATCCTTGGTTCTCTTTTAGGACCCCATGGAAACACTTATGTGTGAAAATGACATTTAATTACTTTTAATTTAAAGTTAAGGAAAATATACCCTAAACATGTATCTTTTACTAAATTTTTTAATATATGTTTATATAAGTGATATATTCGACTATAAATATTAATTAGAAACCTAAAAATATTTCCAATATCATTTTATTTTATTTATTATTTTTAGAAATCAAAGAAATAAATATATTTATGACACCATGATGATGTAGTGATTACCTTATTAATGGATGATTGAAATAAATGAGATAAATAAATTAAAATAAATTTATTTTGAAACTTTTTATTCCATACAAGAATTTTAGAGATGATTATGACTTGTTATAGGTTAATTGATGAATTTTTTTAAATAATCAAGTTTTTATGGATTTTTAAAAAGTCATGATATGAATAGTATAAAAATTGACATAAATGTGTTTTTAAAACAAATACTATTTTATTAAATGATATAATAGTCCTAAAAATACAAGATTCCTAAAAATGAATTATATAATTTTTAAAATGTCATTAATGAACCACTTGAGGTTCTAGTGGCATTTTTTAGTTACTATATTAACTATATAGTATGAATATGCAAGAAAACATGGTAAGAGAAAAATTAGTTAACTAAGGGTTAAAGCTAGAAGATAAGGTTAAATTTGTGACCCAGACATGTCTAAATCCCATTAGTTGAGATTATTTTGACCAAAAAGAATATTATATTTTAAATAAATGACTTTGGAACCATTTTAAACCTAAAATCATTTTATAATAAAATAATATTTCAATACTATCCTAAAGTGCCCCTCCCCCCTCTTATAAAAGAGAATCACCTGTAACCCTTACTCACATCTCTAAAGCCCCCTTGGATAGTCCAAACTCTGTCCAAATAATATCCCAACATCCCTCTATTCCTCCTATTATCCTTAACTTGGGGAGAAAAAAATTCAAGGAGGCATTTTATCTTAAATCAAAAGGAGTTACCCGATTTGAGGTAATGTCTTCTCCTAAGATTCTTTCATTTATTTTCCCTTATCCACCCCCTTAAAATATATTTATTCAAATATTTTATAAAAAACAGTATATTAAATATACTAGTAATTTTTTTATCCCATGTATTCAACCTAAACTCACACACACCAACATCTAATGGATTTAGAAAATATTGTTTCTATGGACGGCGAACTACTGCCACATGAAACGATGATTGTTCAATTATCTTCTACCGCCTATCATTGTGGCCATTATGATGGAACTGTATTTATATATGATATATATTATATTTATATTTTCTCTATGATTATGTATTTTTTATTTACCAAATACCTTTTTTCTTTCCATAATGCGTAAATAAGATAATTTCATTTGAGGAAGTGCGGACTACCGCCACCTCAAAGTGATACGACTCATTCATGATATACATGGAACACATAAAGGATGGAATTAATGAACTTATGTAACATAGATATTATAATTTAATTATAATATACCTATTTATCATTTATTTTTCATTCCTTCAAATATGTAAAAGAAATTAAAGTAGCGTTCATGCGTACATACAACCTACCGTCTCCATAAAAAGTGCATTTCATTTCTTAAATCCAAATGTTATGGAATACTATAAATATATATACACTAAATATAAATACATATATAATAGATATATATAATACATAAATCATGAACACAATTATGGAGATAATGTACTTTTTACCATATGGACAATTTGTAATTATAACAAGATCATTTTCGACTCAAGTACCTAATATGGACAAAACGACCGATATTAACTTAAATAATTATGTAATTTTTATAATGTGGTAATAATTGATATAAAAGGAAGAATAAAATTGAAAAAGGTTCTTAATAAATAATAAACCAACTTATGAATATTATTCAGTAAGAACAAGGAACATACGTGATGAAATAGACTCAATGTAAGGGAACCTTTCACCCTCCTCTTTTAGCCAAAGACTTATTTATGTTATATATTTTAATTTTAATTTCTTATATTGAGATATGTTATTATATATTCTTATTGATGTAAATTTTATCTCCAATATATGAGAGACCATTTTCTCTCTCATCAACTCTTCTTCTTAATTTTTAGGGGACATTGTTAGGCTGCCGAATTTTCGTAATGGAATTTCTGAACTCAATTTCCACTATTTAGGTTTTACCTGTACTTTGTTGATTATATTATGCCAATATTATGTGTGGAATAACTGTTTATTTATTTATGTTGTAATTTCCAATTCCCTTTGTGTGGATATACTTTTTCAACACATAATCACCCCATTGATAAATTCTTACATCATTTATATGATCTTTGTAAGGGATTTTTTTTCTGAATTTACATTCCATTGAGACTTATTTGTCGTTATACAACAATTCAATTTATATTGTTTATATAATGAAATTTGAAATATTATATCATGAATCTCCTTATTCTAATGATATTATAAGTTTTTTTTAATGTTATTATGTAATTATTTTTATTCAATTATTTTCTCAAGTGGTAAGGGACTCTTTAATAAAAATATTGTTTTAAACATTTTAAAGATTTATTCTTTTAAATATTTATCATTAATGTTTGTGTTATAAAAATGATTTTAGGATTTATTTATTTTGAAATTAATATTTTGAAATGTTTATTCCTCTAAAATTCTCAAATTGGAATCATACACTTTGATTCAAAAATATCTTTATTAAATGTTTTTAATGGTTTTTGAAATGGATGGAATATTTCAATATCTTGAATTGATTAATTATGGTTTATGAGTGAAATGTTGATAATTTCAATATTTTATGTGTAATGCTTATGTAATGGTTCTTGGACATTTTATGGGTGGTTATGTGATAAACCAAACATGGGAGGTTCCATGATAAACCTAGGGTAGGTGTGCCTAAGATAGCTCTCCAATGCATTGGGCAACATGACAGAGGTAAACGTTAATATTTCTTCTAAGAGATTTAGGAAATATACTGTGATGGGTATTCCAAATGTAACTCATTATAAATCTGTGAAAGCTTCAATGTAACTATGATATAGATGCCACAATTTACCTATATGATTTATGATTTCTATGTGATATTCATAAATCTTATTATTTCATGAGGCATGCTAAAGAAATTATGTTTTATAATTGAGAAGAATGATTTAATTGATTTGTATGTATTGATGTACTAATGTTTTCTTTCCTTATTTTATCAAACATACTGATATTTTAATGATCATCCCAAGTTTTTGAAATGTTTTTATCATGGTATAAGGAGTTTTATGAAGAAGTAAGTATTCAAGAAGATTTACATCAAGAAAATAACTTTTGTTTTATTTAAGGAGTTTTCTTATTGTGAATTTTTTTTGATAGAGTAGAAGTATATAATTTGTAATTTTTGAGATGTTATGTAATAATTATGGCCTAATTCTCTAAAGCTTTATACCTTAAAAGATACTCAATGTGAATTCTTCACTTACCTCAAGATTACGTAATGTTTAAGGTTGGGGCCTTATAAATACAACACAGTTGGTCCAGGTGCTATGGCAACATAGGTCTGTTTAGGAGGAAACATATGAGAGAGAAATAGATTTTTGGGCCCAATGTCCTAATCTTTTTACTTAGAATCTTAGAGATTTCTGGGAGTTCAACTTGAGAAAGAGCTATTATAAGGTTAGGAGATTGTTAGATCCTAAACTTTATGGAGATTCTTAGTGCTTGTTCTTCAGGAATTATTCTACCATTTTTTTGATCATACCTTGTTTTTATTTTTCCTTGGGTTTGTTTCAAGTAAATTTAGGGAAATTTTTATTCCCATGTGGTTGTGAACAATTGGAAAAAATTTAAGATAAATTGTGCAGTTTACTCTTAGAAATCATGTGGCACATTTTAGAGCCACAGGAAGTGGTGCACAGTGTGACCAAACCATGCAGCCTCCCTCCCCAAAAATTATTCCCTCAAATAGATGTAATTTTCACTATTGGAACATAATTTTTCAAACAATGTTACACTTAGGGGAAGTAGTACACCACATGATTTTGGTAACAGAGTTAAGGCGCACAATTTGGAAAATTGTGTGCCTCTGCCCATGAAACCATGCACGTTGGATTTTAAACCCCCCTGAAAGTTTTATTAAAATTAATCATCCCCATAGTTTTCATTATTAATCATAAAAAATAAAAAAAATATGATTTACTTTGGTCTTGAAGGCTCATAGAAGTTTTCTAAGGCTCTAAACACCTTTTTCAGAGTGAATTAATGATCTGGTGGAAGGATTCTTCACCTCATTTGGTACGCGATCTCATATTATTTGGTTTCCATTATATATCCTATATTTTTTCACTGTTATGGATGGATAATTTCCTTAGTTGGTAATGGGTTTAGATCTAGGTTTTGATGGTTGTGTTTTATTGGATGTTGGTCTTAGATTTTGATTTTAGATCTCTTCGGTCATTATGAATTTGATAGTTCAATATCAAATTGAGGGTAGATCCTTAGAGAACATTCATAAAAGATCTTGATATATGAAATTTAATTAATAATTCCCATATTATGGATTTTATATGAATTTATGTAATTGTACATTTCTTTTTCAACATTGGGCAGTTTCATTTTCAAATTGATTTAATTAATTTTCTACCATTGGATTATGAAACCCTTCATGGATCCCGTTGGATCCATGAGTGGTTTTGAGACCGGACATGATATAATCCCATGGGGTATTACATTACGATTTAAATGATATGTTATTATTTATTAATGGGTTAAATAATGGGTTATAATAATGATTGATAAATGGTATTTTGAATATTTTTGATACATGATATTATGAAATTGGTTGAATAATGTGTTATAAACATGGTTGATAAATGGGTTGTGGATGTAGAACCATGTGATGTGGTTTTTATTAATGATATGAACACTAATCTACGAGACATACACCACTGCTCCAAATATCTATGGGGTGGTAGACTACTACTATAGTCCCCAAGAGGTATATATATGTGTGTGTGTGTATATAAGTATGTATTTACATGTCATCACTGAGTTGTATGACATGGAAAACTACCCATGATAGAGTGTAAGGAGATATCCCTTTAGTGGATGATTTAGAATCTGATATGGGATGAAGAAGGTATGATTGGTTTGGGTTTCATTGTATACATGATGGTCTATGTAGTTATTTAAAGAATATTAAAATGTGAAAATTTTAATTATTATTATTTTTTTAATTTATTATTTATAAAAAATAAAAAAATTTATAAACAGTATATTACTTTAGATTCTGTTAGTGGTGTACTACATAGTTATACTCGCACCCTACTAGGGATTTTGATCGATACTTAAATAAACTTCATGTTTATAGGATAAGATAATGGAAAGATCCCTATATTCGATGGACAAGTTAGGATTCATAATGGAGCTTGGATGAGGGAACTAACCATGATGTTGGGACTTGTTGGGAGTTATTAGCATGTCTTATTTTGGTTTTTAATTAGGCACTTGACACTGATATAACATGACATATTTAATACATTGGTTTTGGATATTGTTTTCCTTGTTTTTGATTCATCACGTGATGTGGGTCTTTATTGATTATGGTATCATCTTAGTTGTTGTTTATTATATTTTGGATATATTTTTATTGATTTATTATTTTGTTATACTATGGTAAAGGGGGTATAGTCTCCCCAAATTACCTATTGGACCATCAATAATAGTCAAAAGCCTATGGAATATGAGGATCCTTGCTTGAGGTCTTGTAATGAACCTTCTAGGGGTATTAGTGTGTGGAACATGGGTCAGGGCATTACAATTCACTAATATTTTTATTATTTTTTGGAAACATTTTTCACATTTCTTTATCTAGATGAACCTTAATCCTTTTCATGTTAACTTGGATTATCGATTAGGTAACCATGAAAAATTTAAAAAAACAACAGTAATATCTAGTAGATGTAAGAAAAATATGAATCTAAGTAACATTTTAAGGTCTTGTTCATTCATCAACCACTTTATTTCTAGCAAGTCCAACAATTAGTCCATATTTGAAAACAATATGCTCGGTGAATAAAATTAGCTACAACCAAAATTCACATTTGGAAAATATTCCATATAACTTATTTTATTTCAAGGAATGAAAAAAATTATTAGATGTTTTTCACAGTTTTCGTAACCTTTATAACAAACCAAAATATCATTGATAAAAAAAATGAATAATTTATCCAAATATTCCTAGAAACCATTATTCATAATATCCATGAATACAAATGGTGCATTTTCTCGTCCAAATATCAGAAATAGAAGCTCATAATTCACATACCAAGTGAAAAAAACTATCTTAAGTATGCCACCACCCTTTACCTTCAGATGAAAGTACCTAAACATTTTATCAATATTTGAAAAATATGGAGCTCCCTCGGGATGATCAAACAATTCATCGATATTATCAAATATATACTTATTTTTATAGTGATGTTATTCAATGCTCTACAATTAATAAAAAAACCTCTTAAAAGAATAATTATTTTTAACAAATATAATAGGTGTACCAAATGGTGAAGTTCTATGATGATTGAAACCTATATAAAGAAATTCTTATGACGATTTTTTCAATTGTAGAAGTTTTAATTGAGCCATTTGATAAGGGTATTTAAAAATTGGATTATTATTGAGCACTAATTAATCATTAAACTCAACTTCCCAATCTAAATTAACACCATTCAAATCATCAGGAATAAATCCAAAAAATATTTTACTACTAGAATATCATTAATCTGAACAATTTATTTCTTTCTAGAAACACGAGAGAGATAACATTAATTCCCATATTTTATTAGTTTCACATCTTACTGACATGTCATAAAAGGTATTAATTCTTTATTATATATAAAATGAACCTTATTTTTAAAAATAACTCATTTGGATATTCAATCTATCTTATCGTGATAAATTTAAAGCTAATCCATACCCATAACAACATCAAATTTTAAAATAGTCTATATAATAATGTTTTCAAAGAATCCTTCCATAGATGGTAACTTGAATAACTATATAAATTATTGTTTTCTTAATATTACCCCTAGGTGTTTTTACCAAAAGTCCTAAATTTATTTGTTGAGAAAAAAGTTCATTTTACCTCAAAATTTCTAAAAAAATTAATGAATTTGTAGACCCTAAATCAAAAAAGATATTTGTATAATCCAAATAAACAAGTAATTCACATGATATGACTTTGTTCGATAGCCTAACATCATCCAAATTAGTTGAAAAGGATTTAAATAAACCCTTATACTTATAGTCTTTCTAATTTCTGTCACTCATTATCTTCTTCAGAGATGCATCCACATAATGATGTATCTTTTTACATTTAAAAAACCTTATTTCCATCTTATAAAAATTGGTATTACCACTACCATGATCCTATTTTTAAATCACGATCCATATACACCAAGTTATAACATCATAATAAATTATATATTTTCATAAGACATTCCCCATAGTGATTTTTACCACAACTATCTCAAACTAAAAACTTGATTTTATTACCATCAGATTTCCTCTAATGATGCTTCCCATTTGTCAACCACCTAGAACTGTTTTTATACTTATTTTCATAGAACACCTGATTATAAAAAAAATATTCTTATACCTTTCAATCACCATGAACAATTATCTCATAACTTTTAAATTCACAGGAGTTTAATATTCTTTGTTATCATGGTTTTAATGTTGTGTAAAACCAATTAATTTTACTATCAAGATCCTGAATAAAATATGGTGTGTGCCTTTCTGATAAGGTGAAGTTTTATTCAAACATGGGAACTGAATCTTCCTCATTTTATATCCATTAAAATAATTTATTTTCTATCCTATTTCAAACAACCTTAGGAAAATATTTTTCAATGAAAATATTCTTAAATGTGTATTATTTTGATATAAATGTCTTATATTTCTCTCGTATTCTTAACCATTGGCCACCGTCGATTGAGTTCACATAAAAAATGGTTAATAATAAGAGTTTCCTTTTTATTATCTGAAAACCCCATGAATTCAAATAACTTTTTTTGAACTTTAATCCATTCCTTATCTTCAACTAAGTCAAAATATCCACTGAATTTTTGTGGGTGTTGTCATAAAAAATTCTCCACTATCGATATGTTCCTATATGGTAGATGAAATTTCACTCTATAATGGAGTACAAAACAAATTAAATACTATGTAAAATGATCCATCATATAAAAAAACTTCTATGTTCCAATTCATGCCATTTTATGTTTCTAATTAGGATGAATATTTTCTTCTAGGTTCCTTCTAACATTATCTTCTTTATTTCCTCTATAAAAAACCATTTGGAATAGACATAATTTAGAAAAAGAAACATGGTAATCATGAAATATGATATCATGATAACCATAAATTAAAATATCTTATGTTTATTTACATACATTATCCTAACCTCTAAAATTATATAAAAAATTACTCTAATGCTATCTATAAGAACTTGTCAATAAATAATCCGTAAAATTGACTCTTTAAACCAAAATTCATTTTATTAAATTATTAAAGATATTTTATGTTTATAGTATTAGATAATTAATTCATCACACTTATAAAATCAATCATTACATAAAAAATTGGACACTTCCACTAAGTATCAATTTTACCAAAATACAAAACATTTATAAAATAACATGTTATATATATATATTCACAATTCTCATCTTGACCCTAACATTTTCCTTAATAATCCTTAAAACACTATGAATAACATTTGAAAAGGTATAATGATAACCAAATTTATAGTAAGGTACATATAAAAATAAAGATACAAAGAAACCTGTTAGTTCCCAAATACACATTAAATATTTACCTTTTCATAATAAATTTTGAGATAAAAATAACAATTTTATTACCCAAGAAATCATATTTACAACCCAAGGATTTTAAAAACCTATTTTCAATGAAATATTTAAGAAAAAATTATAATAATGAAGGTTTTTTTCACTTATTAAAAACTCATAAAACTTATTTTAAAAAATTTATACATTTCACCCTTAAAAAGCAGCATAATCTTTCCTTTAACCTTAGACTCACTAGCTTACCTTGTGAAATTATAATTTTTTCATAAAAACCCATATAATTCAAATATAAATCATGTGTGTAACTTGATACATAATTTTCATATCACTCTTACAACCACTCTTACAAGTCAAATGACATACCTTGTAAATTCCAATAATCTCTTAGTAGAACCTTTAATTTGTTAACTCCATCCAGTTACCCAATGTTATGGAGATCTATATCAGGATAAACCATCATAATGAGCTATATTAGGCCCTCACATAATCATTAACAATTACTAATAACCACAACATAATCAATAAACATGAAATTTATAATTTCCATCAATATAATCATAAAAATATTCTTTTCACCCATATGAAAACATTTCCAGATATCAAAATTCCATTCTATTTAAAACCATATTTGAAATTAACTAGGAAAAATAGAGATCAATTATTTGAAGAATACATGATTTTTTGTAAATTAATAAAGATATTAAATAAAATTTATGATTATGGGAAAAACTTTTGACACCATATATGTTAAAATAGATCATTTATTTTTTCTTTTCGTAAATAAAGTCAAAATGTTCCATATAAAAAATGTAAAAATAGTCCTTTTCAAAAACACTGGGATAAGGTAAAAATAGACATAAAATTTCCTTTATAATTATATAAATATATTGATTAAATAATCTTAATAATATTGATATAGAAGAAAAATATTTATAAAATAAATCTTTAAATCATTTTTAACAGAGTTTTTAAAAAAAGTGTCCATTACCTTGAGTCTAAATTGTCAGGTATGTTCTTTATCACCTATATTTTAAACATTTATAAATTATATTATTTCTTAATAACATTTTCTATGTTTAATCCATTACTAATTAAACAATTTATATTTTTTATTTTATTTAATTAACTGGTTAAATCCACATCATGTATTTTGAGGAGGTTCAATTCAAATTTCCAAAATGACTTTTGTAGGTTGACTATAATTAAAGATGAAATTATTTTATAATATATAGAATAATAATAATGTAATAATTATCTTTTTTATACTTTAATTTTACTTTAAGAAAAAAACAATATATGGTTATGAATAATGAATTATGCTACAATCTTGGAGATGGTAGGTCATACAAATGCCTGAGTAATGTTTCAATTTTTCAATGAACATGAGAGAAAAAATATAATTTTATTTTGTCATTATATAAGTTTTATTATATCATAAATATAATATTATATCTTTAAATAAAATTTTATATACCATCTGTGTGATGAGGTGATGAAGAATAGATCACATCGCTTTGTGGAGGTGCTAATCTAGTCGTACGCATGAACAAAATTATGATTTTTCAATATCTGTAAATATAAGAAGACATATGATATATTATCTCCCAATAATGATAATTATATCATTAAAATAATATATATATATATATATACATTAAATATATCATTATAACCAACCATAAGAGACCATGATGGAAAAAAGTTACATCGATTCACGAGGCAGTTGTTTAACATACATATGAATGATGGTTTCATTTCCCATTTAGTGGAAGATGAGATAGATATAGGTTATTAAATTAACATAATAACATATAAGTATATGGATGATACTTATTTTGTTATTTCATCATTTTTGAATAATAGTTTAAGGAGGTATAATAAAAAATAGAATAAAAATTTGTGGTTAAGAACTATACCTATTCTTGAGAAAAACTCTTTACTTTTATATATAATAATTACCAGGATAGTTTTCTAATCAAACTATATCCTCTATGATACAGGGAGTGACATTAGGGATTAATATGGGAAGGATTTAGATATAAGATCCTGATATTTTGAAAGAATTAATTTTAGTTAAATAGCATATATGACATGAAACATAGAGCTTATATGAGAATGTAACACCATAAAAATGTATGATATTTTTATTTTTAAATAAATGTGATCTATTTGATAGTGTATAGAACATGAAAACTTGGGTATAAATAAACCATAATATAGTATAAAATAACAAACTATCTTCCAAATTGGTGGGTATTATTATTACAAACTAAATTATGAAAATTAAGGTCATCTATTGATTATAACTAAAATAAGAATCATTTAAAATAAAAAGAAATATTTTCTGGAAAACTGTATTTTTCTAAATAACAGTTTAGTTACGCTTTTCCCACATAATTTAGTTTTTTTTCAAATTTTATAAAATATATTTTATAAAATTAAATAAAATTTCAAAATTAGAATATCAAAATTATCTTAGGGTGAAGTTTTGTGATTTTTCTTATAAGATTCATTTTTAAATGAATAATAAAAAATACCGATATTTATTAAAAACTACATTTTCATTTAAACAATTTACAAGGTAAAATTTAATTTTAATTAGAATTTACAGTAAAATTAGTTATATTATATTATAATTTAACTAATTTTGGTTTTTATAATCAATTTCATATTAAATTTTGATATTAAAAACTTTTATACTTAGGAGAATTTTCTATTTGGAAACCCACTTTTTCATCATGCCTGAAGGTATAGTTTTAAATTACATTCTGACACTTATGTGAGTTGAATTATAAAAAATGGATTAATTATTTTTAATTAGAATAATTTAAATTAACTAATAAGTTCAAATTAAAATTTTACCATTATTAATAATAAAATAAGTAAAAATTAATTACTGCGGTTAAGGTAAAAACATATTTAATAGGGGTTAAACTAACAAGATATGGGTTAAAATTACCTAACAGCTTGTCCCTAACCCATTGAATAGATATATTTCGACCTTATCACATCTAAGGTTCTGTAATGAAACATGTTATTCTTTTGTTATGATAAAAACATGTATTTAGGTGATTCTTTACAAAAATTTCATGGGTGTCTACTCCCCAACTTATAAAGGCCACCCCCCTCTTTCCCTCTTCACATTTAAAAATCTATTTGGTTCAGAAAATAACTACCCAAATCAAATAAATAATCCCTTAAAAACAGCATATTTCCATTGGTTTGATCATAAACACATCCTAGGTGGATTTTGATGAAAACCTAAAGAAGTTATCTAAAGAAGAGATAGCATTCATAAACGAGTGTTTTTTTATTTTTTGCTTCTTCCACCATATTAAAATATTATTAAACCATGATTATATAATAACCTTATTATCTTACATATAATTATATTTTATTATTTTAATGTAAGGACCTATATAAAGCTCTTCTTTTATCAATTGGGAAATTATATTATCGCCCAGGTGTACTACAAACTACCACCTCATGAACCAATGTAATTTGTTTTCCATCACCACCTTTGAAGGATAGATATAATGATGGATGTTAAAATTTTATATTATATTTATGATATTATTATACTTATGTAATTATAATATCACATATAACTTTAAAGGACCCGATCCCAGTTTCCATGAGCCAATTCCTTATTTAGTTATATTGGCATATAAACAAGGAATATATATCCCGAAGGACAAATTAGTTTAGTAGCCTTGGGAAACAAGAGACATATATAAGTTCAACATTAAATAATGAAATAAAATACAACATTAATTTATTCCATTGGAAACAATCACGCCTCTTAGATTATGCCTATATATCACCTATAACTTACTTTTTCATATCCTGTGAAAATGAAACATAAGAAAGGGGTGAACTCAAACGCTCAGTAAGGGTAATAAATACATCATATGATATCATAACATAAAAATTAGGCACACTGAATAATTTAAAACACATTCCTTTTCAAATAATTAACTTAAACACATTGTGGAACGAATATGAGCTGAGTAAATAATTTCATAATAAACCATAATCATGGGTTTTGAACTAGTCAAATAACCACATGAACCATCAATACTATTTTCATAATTATGGAATGTATAATGTGGAACATCATCACTATTCCATCAAGGCCTCATGTCAAGAACATAAATAATCATTTTGTCAAGGCCTTGTGCTAAGACCTTAGTTTGTCCTATGAGACCCATTGATACACCGAGGGGCTATAGTGGGACCCAAATGACACTTACTATATCCGATGCATTCCTCATATGAACAGGGAAAAACATAAACAACATACACATTCATATTGAAACTAATATATGAAATTTAAATACCTTTCCCTGAACATTAAGCATAAACACTAACCATTTGAAGTAAATTGGTGAATAATTTTAAGATAGCACATCCACAACCAAAATAATCATAAAAAATTAAATTAAATATGGCATATGATTCCATTAAATATTAGTCCCAATAATATATAATAATCATCAAGAGTGTTGAAATAGATGAAGATACTCTTATAAAATCTTTGAGTAAATATTGAGATAAATACTCTTTTACTTTGAAAAGAAGGGTTTTTTGGATTTATTTTGTATAAAACCAGAAGTGAATTAGGATAATATTTTCATAATAAAATGATTTATTTTATAAATATAATGTTTTCAAAAAAACATATTATAGAGTGCCCTTGAAAATAGTTAATAATTTGAGAACTTCCCTTAGATCAGACATGTTTTTCAGAACCAAATTTGAATGTTCCTTTTAATACATGTAACTATCTATAAAATAAGGAAAGATTTTGGTGGGTTTACATATATATACCTCTCAAAAATAATTCATGAGGAGTACATAATAATACAAAATAATTTCATTGAGGAAATTATAAAATTAAAGTAACCCAAATGAAAATGGATGTTCAGGTGGAAAAACCCTTAACTTAAGTACGAATGTGTTCCGCTCTTGATCTTAAGGTCCTGGAATTTGAAATTATAATTATTAATAACTTATTTCATAACCTATTGGAAATGTATTTAGTTTATCATAATTCTATTTATCCCATTAATTTCATTATTTATAAGTTATTATATTGAATTCTATTGTTCCGGAGTGTTCGTTTTCTTGATGTTCATAAACGGTTCACTTGTTTTTAAGTAATGGAGTTAATGTGGAATGGATGTAAATCTTCAGAATTGAAATTAAATATTATTTATGAACATACATATGTGTTAATGGTCATTTATATCATTAGTTACATGGAAATATGATGAATCATTATATGAATTATTAATGACATTCACTTAGACTATTTTAGTGGTGTTTTGATTATTAGGACCTAGTTTGGTCATATGATTTAATAATATCTATGTATACTAGTTCCTAAATATTAATTAGTTTATAATACATATATTATAGTATGGTTCCACCATAAAAAATGTTTTATGACCAGTAATTAAGGATAAATTGAAGAAAAAAACTTCATCGTCCATGAAGGTTATAAATTAGAACCTCATGGACGTTGATTTTGTTTATAAAATAAAAGAGAGAGAGGGTAAGGATATTGATGATGGTTTGTAACAACCCGAGATTTTATGAGAATTATTCTTTTTAATTTCTTTGATGTCTTTTGTTGTACGCTACACCAAGATTATCATGCGCTATACGCAACACCGTATTAGCTTCCAGTATACGCATCACTATTCTTGACTCGTGTTACACACAATTTCAAGTTCGTTTTGTGTAAATTATTTTATGCAACATTAAGTATAGATTTTGTTTAATGTATAAATGAAATAAGTTTTGATAATGTCATACGCAACATTGAGTGTGTATATATATATATTCAATGTATAAATGAAATATGGTTGGATTCTGTTATACGCAACAACAAAGGAGTCTTGCACTACACCCAACCCTAACTGGGCTTACATTACACGTAATCACGACCTTCCTCAATAGCATGTGTAGTATGCAATACCGAGTTTCACTAAATGAGATATTATTATAATCTTATTATGAACTAGCCGTTATGAATAGTAATACCCACTTTTTGAAATTTTATAAATTTTATCTTTCAATATGGACTTTATTTTTGGATTCGGATTATCTAAATTAGCCTAGGGTGAAATTTTGGTATTTTTCTGAAAACTTTCAATTTTTGATGAATAGTGAAAACACTGGGTTACTATTTAAAAACCGACTTTTTATTTAAATAATTATTTATTTTATTTAAATTTATTTTAGGTAAAAATTGATACATAATACCTATATAAGTTCAATGTAATTCATTGGAGTCATTTTATATTAATTTTAGATATATAAAAATTTTATTGAACTTTTCACCGTCTTTTACCCACCTCATAGGAGAATTTGGAAATTCACATAAAACTTAATTTTACCGCTTCTGTGAGTGGAATTTTGAAAATCCAAGAGACACGGTTAATATCAAGGACTAAAATGTGGTTCAATGAGATGAAAATAATTTTTGGTGAATAGTATCTTTTTACTTTTTTTTAGCACGGTTAAAAGTAAATAGGGTAATTAAGGGTAAAAATGATATTATTATTACCCTAAAACATGTCCTAATTCTATTGGATGAGTTTAATTCGACCGAAAACAACCTTAGGAATAAAATATTACCATTTAGGGCTGCTTGGATTAGATTAAGACATTTAATATTACTTTATTTAAAGAATAGTTAAAATAGTTAAAATCTAAGTTTAATAACTAAAACATTTTTAATATAGGGTTAAACATAAGATAAATTAGATGATAAATATTCATTATAAAAATAAAAATATTTCCTACATAATGGTATTTTATTTATAATTTTTATACATTAAATAATTTAATTTATTTATGACACAATGATGATGCAGTAATTATCTTATTAATGAAATATTGAAATAATTGATGTTATAAATACCCAAATAAATGTAATTTGAGACTTTTTATGAATTCCACTAATTTTATAGTTTAATATGACATGTTAGTATTGATTTAATTATCTTTATTAGACTAATCATTCTGTTATGATTTTCACAAAAATCAATTACCAAATAGTGTCAAAATTGACATAAAATAGTTTTTAAAACAAATATTATATTATTAATTGTTATATTATTCCTAAAAATATAAGGTTCAGCCAAATGACTTAGATAAGGTTATATATATTAATAATAAACAACTTGGGGTTCATTTGGCTTGTTATATTAAGTTTATTAACCTTATAGTGTAAGAAAACAAAAAGACACGGTAAAAGTAAAATTATTTAACTTAAAGTTATATCTAAATGATAATGTTAAAATAGAAACCTAAACTTGTCTAAATTCTATTGTATGAGAGTATTTCGACCATTCCCCACCTTATCTTTGAAATAAATCAGTTTTGAGCTATTAAAAACCGAATATGACTTTATAATAATATAATATTTTTAGTTTTTCCAAAGGTGCCCCGCTCCTCCCTTATAAAAGGGAACCTCCTCATTCTCTTCCCCACACCCTTTTGAGCCTTGAAGCTCAGACAAACCCTTCCCATTCCTATTCTTCACTTCCCTACCAACATTTTGGAGGTTCTGGTCTTCTCAAAATACCAATTCTACTGCTATAAGAGGATTCTTAATGGAGGTGCGTCGAAGAAGAGGTAATCTCTTCTTCCGATTCTCTCATGTTTCTTTCTTCTTCTACTTCTAAAACTTTAGATGTCTCATTATAAATTAATAACATCAGTATTACTTATATACTGATATGTTATTATAAATATGAAACAACCCTATTTCACCTTCTATCCATCCTACGGAAAACGAAATCACCGCGCGTGCGTACGTACGGAATACCGTCTCCACGCCGTGGTGTAATCTATTTTCGACCACCACCTTACATGGATGGGTATAATGGTGTAAATAAATAACTATATATGATTATTGTAAAGTGATTTTTATTTTGAAATATTATACATACACTTCAATACAATTCCACATTCATGGGAATGGTATCATCGCTCGTACGTACGTACGGACTGCCGTCTCCATGACGAGATGAGATTAATTATCCATGTTAAACATTCATGAATGATTATAAAGTATATATAATGAATAATAATGAAGTATATGACATAATAATGATACTTTATTTATGTATCTATATTTTTATTTCATCAACTTAATTCCATTCAATTCAATAAGGAAATGAAAACAACGTTCATGCGTACGTACGACCTACCGTCTCCATGAATGGTGTATTTCATTCCATTTATAGATATATCATATATATATATATGTATATTATGAATATATATTATATATAAATCATGTTTTACATTCTGGAATTATGTAAATCAGGATATAATTAATAATATCAATAACAACAAGTCTAAACACGTATAATAAAAGAAATGATTTTACCCAAATCACTGCTTTTACATCGAATTTACAAAAGAACGGGTAATATAAAGTCATAAATAAACAATATATGATATCATAGAAATGAATATGATTCTGTAATAATTCAATAACATTACTTAAATAATTATACAGGAGGTTCGGATACATACGAGGCATATCAAACATAAGCTAAGGGATAATTATTCCAATCTCATTCTTATCCGAGATTGTTTATTCGTAAGTATTTACTGGGGTTATATTTATTATCCATGTACATATGTTCTCAAAATGTTTTCATAAAAAGTTTAATTTTCTTCCATTTATGTTTAAAGTCATTCTTACCCTTTTTTTACTTTTACCACATCGTATAGAAGGCATATTTCTTTTGTTTACCATACGAGGTACTTTTTGTCTTTTCCGACAAAAGTACGAGGATAATGTTTTTTTAACTAATACGATGTGAACGGATTTTTACGATTTCATAATGCCTCATTTTCATGAATCTTCCTATACAAGATTGCTTGATTATTAAAAAACCCTTTTCTTTTAAAATTACATGTCATTTTGTGAAAAGAAAATGATTTTGAAGAAGAAAGGATATTTTCCTCAAGAATTCATTTTAAGTGTTTCATCAAAACTATTTTCCATCTAAAATGACATTATTTAATATGTTTATGTTTCAAGTATAATTTCTCTATTATTTACATGGTTTAACTTTTCTTATGATGAAATGATATCCATTTTTTTGTATGGATTATGTTATGATGGGATGATGTTTATGAAACCCATTTTATACTTTGGGTGATGATGAATGATTTATGTTTATGTTGTGGAACAAGTAAGAATGATTTCATTATGAGATTGGTGGGACCTATATCTCCCTCCAATGCATTAGGTAAAGATTTATATCTCATGATATAGACAAGGCTGGAATGGTAAGTTAATCTGGTTGAGTGTTATAGGACTGGAACGAGGAGTGAACTCGATTCAAAATGGAACTTTGTCCACTAAGATGGTCTTGACCGCAATTCCTTGGCTACTATGGAAATCATAACATGTTCTTAATGGATGCCACAATTACATGTTTTATTACCATGCTAGTTTATCAGTACTAATATTCCTTTATGATCTATGCCTTGTGTACTTCCAAGATTTATGTCGTTCCTCATGATTTTTTTGTTTAGATTTTTTGTTCAAGTTTTTGCATTCCAATGTTTATGGATTGTTTTATGTTCTCTATGTTTTACCTTAATGAGCATTTGAGCTCACCCTTTTTATGTTTTCTTTTTCCCAGGATATAAAGAAAGGTTTTAGGTATGGAAACAAAAAGGGGAAGATTGTTATGGGAGATGTTGAAGATCATTCAACAAGATTAGAAGTTTATATTCCAAGTTTCCAAATATACTAAACTATTATGGTCCTTTGGTGTCTATTTTTGTTATGTATTAAGTATTGTGAAAAGTAATGTAATTTCCATGTACGTCAAGCTCTGGGTCTCTACAGTTGGTATAAGAGGAAATGTTTAGTCATCCTTTGGAAACTAGGATGCGAGGACTTTAGTGAGATCCATAGAGATATTTCTAAGGTATGTCTAGGGATGTCACTAAGGTTAAGTAAAAGTATAGGTTATTGTTTGAGAATTATGGTAATGATCTTATAATTTAACCTAAGATGTTAGATATTGAAGGTAATCCCCCTTGATTATGATTTTGGCCTCTCACACTATTATTTTTGGGTTTTTAGAAAATGGCTGGGAGCGGGAAGATTCATGATAATGGAGGATATGATGGACAATAGAATGATATTCTTCAGGAGAAACCGAATGAAATTAGATCTGGAGGTCCACATATTGTTATTATGCCTAATCATAAATCTCATAATATGATCAATAATATCAACTTCAGTAATTTTCCTGACTCATCTAATAAGAGAAAGATGGAGTTTTATGATAATCATAGAGGAAGGAAAGTTCAATTTCAATCATGTAAATCATGTGGGAAGAGGAATCAAGGAGAATGTTTCAAAGGAACTGGAAGATTCTTTGGGTGTGGAAAAGAAGGAAACAAATCCAGTAAGTCAAAGGAAAAGGTTCTATTAACAACATAGATAAGGATAATGGTATTGCTATGACATCAACAATGATTAGATGTTTTAAATGTGGAATGTATGGGCATTATGCAAACCAATGCCCTAAGGTAAAATCTCATGAAGAGAATCAGCATGGTCATATGGGTAGTATTTATGTGGATGATGATGAGGAGACTACAAATGATATATGAGAAGAGAGAAGTGTTGAAGCTTGGTCAATGGTTTAAGAGGGTAGTGGAATGATTGTATGTTTATCAAGAGTTATGTTGTATAGGTAATTTAATGGTACTATATAATAAAGAAACATCTAAGGATTATTACACTATTGTTTTTCCTAAAGTATTTGAAAGTATATGTTAAATGGTAGTGGTAACCATGAAAGGTTATTCAGATATTTTTGGAAAGAAGATGATATGAACATAATGAATGGATAAGGAGGAAATAATATGTTTGATATTATTCATAAGCTCATGATTGTTATAAGGACTAAGTGATATCATGGTTTGAGTATACAAAATTTTGGTATTTTGGTATGTGGAAAGAGTAAACTTTTGACATCACTCATGTTTTCACTAAGGTTCAATGGGTATTCATTTTTAAATAGAATAAATGATTAAGGCCTTATAATGTTTGGAATGTGACCAATAAGACATATCTTATGATATATGTGGATCAACGATGGTATTAACATGCTTGTTATATGAACTCTCTGGTAATTGTTTTCACTATAATACGAGATTGGACAACAGTATTTTGGATAAGCCTAAAGATTCAAATGGATTATGTTGGACATAAGTTAGTATTGTTTAAGGCTTGAGGTTTTTCTATATTATTGATGGAAAGTCATAATAATGTATTTTTCGAAAAAAGGACAACCTGCAGGATGGGAAACAACCCATCACGTCGGACAAGGCTGTGGGAATCAAACCCACAACCGAAGTGAGATAGGTCTTTATTTCCTACCATTGGCCTACAGGAAGTCACTGGTTAGTAGAAACTAGTTTTATTTTATTATTCAGGATGATAGATGAAGTATAAGTCCATTTTAGAACCATGTCTGATTAATCTCACCATAGATGGACTTATGTATATAAATTTTGCTAACTTATGTTTGAGATAGATGGAATAACATATCATTCTATCGCATGATCTGCTAAAACTTCATGAAAGACAAATTCAACTTCATTTCCTAAAGAGATAAAGAGGAAATTGTTCAAGGCATCAACAACGGTGATATTTTACCAAAATAAAGTAAGTATTTATTCAAATTCATATTCTTCAACTTTAGGGAAATGATCTTGAAAACCAAAAATGTTGTCCTAGTGCTCTTATATCCGATAAATCAGATGGTACCCTAGATCATCACAAATTTATGACTATGTGATTGTTGTATTTTTCATATCCATGTTCTCTACCACTCTCCATCAGAACATGATGGTTAGATTTCTCTTCCATATCCATATTTTCACCTATGTTCTCCTACGTGGAAACCTAGTGGTTAGTTAATTTGGGTAACCGTTATGTTTCATACATTAGTTTTTAATGATAAGTTTTGGTATTTCTTTTTACGATGTGGGTTTCTATTAAAGAAAATTTCCAGTAGAAAACCATTTATAACCCCGACAAATTTCGAGGGAGAAATTCATTTTAAGGGGGGTAGAATGTAACAACCCAAGATTTTATGAGAATTATTATTTTTAATTTCTTTGATGATTTTTGTTGTATGCTACACCATGATTATCTTGCGCTATATATAACACCATATTAGCTCGCAGTATATGAAAGACTATTCTTGGCTCGTGTTACACACAATTTCAAGTTCGTTTTGTGGAAATTATTTTATGCAACATTAAGTATATAGTTTGTTTAATGTATAAATGTAATAAGTTGTGATTATGTTATACACAACATTGAGTGTATATATAAATATATATATTCAATATATAAATGAAATATGGTTGGATTCTGTTATATGAAACAACAAAGGAGTCATGCACTACACTCAACCCTAACATGGCTTACATTACACACAATCACGACCTTCCTCGATAGTGTGTGTAATACGCAATACCGAGTTTCACTAAACGAGATATTATTATAATATTATTATGAACTAGCCATTATGAATAGTAATACCCACCTTTTGAAATTTTAAAAATTTTATCTTTTAAAATGGACTTCATTTTTGGATTCGGAGTATCAAAATTATCCTAGGGTGAAATTTTGGTATTTTTCTAAAAACATTCAATTTTTGATGAATAGTGAAAACACTAGGTTACTATTTAAAAACCGACTTTTTATTTAAATAATTATTTATTTTATTTAAATTTATTTTAGGTCAAAATTGATACATAATACCTATATAAGTTAAATGTATTTCATTGGAGTCATTTTATAATAATTTTAGATATATAAAAAGTTTATTGAACTTTTTACCGTCTTTTACCCACCTCATAGGAGAATTTAGAAATTCACATAAAACTTAATTTTACCGCTTATGTGAGTGGAATTTTGAAAATCAGAGAGACACGGTTAATATCGAGGACTAAAATATGGTTCAATGAGATGAAAATAAATTTTGGTAAATAGTAACTTTTTACTTTTTTTACCACGGTTAAAAGTAAATATGGTAATTAAGGGTAAAAATGATATTATAATTACCCTTACACATGTCCTAATTCTATTAGATAAGTTTAATTCGACCAAAAACAACCTTAGGAATAAAATATTACCATTTAGGCCCACTTGAATTAGATTAGGACATTTAATATTATTTTATTTAAAGAATAGTTAAAATAGTTAAAATCAAAGTTTAATAACTAAAACAATTTTAATATAGGGTTATACATAAGATAAATTCTACTATAAATATTCATAAGAAATAAAAAAGCTTTCCTACATAATCTTATTTGATTTATAATTTTTAGACATTAAATAATGTAATTTATTTATGACACAATGATGATGCAGTAATTATCTTATTAATGAAATATTGACATAATTGATGTTATCAATACCCAAATAAATTAAATTTGAGACTTTTTATGAATTACACTAATTTTATTGGTTAATATGACATGTTATAATTGATTAAATTAACTGTTTTTGAACTAATCATTCTATTATGATTTTCAAAAAAATCAATTACCAAATAGTGTCAAAATTGACATAAAATAGTTTTTAAAACAAATATTATATTATTAATTTTTATTTTATTCCTAAAAATAGAAGGTTCAGCCAAATGATTTATATAAGGTTATATATATTAATAATAAACAAATTGGGGTTCGTTTGGCTTATTATAGTAAGTTTATTAACCTTATAGTCTTAGAAAACAAGAAGACAAAGTAAAAGTAAAATTATTTAACTTAAAGTTAAATGTTACTGATAAGGTTAAAATAGAAACCTAAACTTGTCTAAATTATATTTTATGAGATGTTTTCGACCCATACCCACCTTATCTTAGAAATAAATCAATTTGGATCTATTAAAAACTGAATATGACTTTATAATAAGTAATATTTTTAGTTTTTTCAAAGGTGCCACTCTCCTCCCTTATAAAAGGGCACATCCTCCCTCTCTTCCTCACACCCTTTTGAGCCTTTAAGCTCGGCCAAAACCTACCCATCTCTCTTATAAACTTCCCTAGAAACATTCTGGAGGTTTTGGTCTTCTCAAAAGACCAAATCTACTTCATTAAAGGAAGCATAAAGGAGGTGCATCGAAGAAGATGTAATCTCTTCTTCCGATTCTCTCAAATTTTTTCTTTTCTAATTCTTCTTCTTTAGTTGTATCATTATAAATTAATAACATCAGTATTACTTATATACTGATATGTTATTATAAATATGAAACAACCCTATTTCACCTTCTATCTATCCTACGGAAAATGAAATCACCGCGCGTGCGTACATACGAAATACCGTCTCCACGCCGTGGTGCAATCTGTTTTCGACCACCACCTTACATGGATGGGTATAATGGTGTAAATAAATAACTATATATGATAATTTTAAATTGATTTATATTCTTAAATATTATACATACACTTCAATACAATTCCACGATCATGGGAATGGTATCATCGCTCGTGCGTACGTACGAACTACCGTCTCCACGACGTGATGAGATTCATTCTCCATGTTAACAATTCATAAATGATTATAAAGTATATATAATGAATAATAATGAAATATATGACATAATAATGATACTGGATTTATGTATATATATATGTATTACATCTACTTAATTCCACTAAATTCAATAAGGAAATGAAAACAGCGTTCATGCGTACGTACGGCCTAACGCCTCCATGAACGGTGTATTTCATTAAATTTATCGATCTATCATATATATATATATGTATATGATGAATATATATTATATATAAATCATGTTTTACATTCTGGAATTAAGTATATTTGTATATAAGTAATAATATCAAGAACAACAAGTCAGAACACGTACAATAAATGAAACAATTTTACCCAAATCGCTGCTTTTGCATCGAATTTACAAAAGAATGGGTAATATAAAGTCATACATAAACTATATATGATATCATAACAATGAATATGATTCTGTAATAAGTCAATAACATTATTTAAATCATTATACAGTAGTTTTGGATACATACGAGGCATATCAGACATAAGGTAAGGGATAATTATTCCAATCTCATTCTTATACGAGATTGTTTATTCGTAAGTATTTAATGAGGTTATGTTTATTATCCATGTCCATATGTTCTCAAAATGTTTTCATAAAATGTTTACTTTTATTCCATGTATGTTTAAATTCATTATTACCTTTTTTTACTTTTACTACATCATATAGAAGGAATCTTTCTTTTTTTACCATACGAGGTACTTTTTGACTTTTCTGAAAAAAGTACGAGGAGAATGTTTTTTTAACTTATACGGCGTGAACGGATTTTTACGGTTTCAAAACACCTCATTTTAATGATGCTTCCTCTACAATATTGCATGATTATTCTCAAAAAACCCTTTTCTTTTAAAATTACATGGAATTTTGTGAAAAAAAATGATTTTGAAGAAGAAAGGATATTTTCCTCAAGAATTCATTTCAAGTGTTTTATCAAAACTATTTTCCATCTAAAATGAAATTATTTAATATGTTTATGTTTCTAGTATTATGTCT
This sequence comes from Viscum album, assembly GCA_963277665.1. Lineage (NCBI taxonomy): Eukaryota > Viridiplantae > Streptophyta > Magnoliopsida > Santalales > Viscaceae > Viscum > Viscum album. Next base: position 141,580,487 of record OY728131.1, read on the forward strand.
CTATTATTTACATTTTTTAACTTTTCTTATGATGAAATGATATCCATTTTTTTGTATGGATTACGTTATGATGGGATGATGTTTATGAAACCCATTTTATACTTTGGGTAATGATGAATGATTTATGTTTATGTTGTGGCACAAGTAAAAATGATTTCATTATGAGATGGGTGGTACCTATATCTCCCTCCAATGAATTGGGTAAAGATTAATATCTCATGAGATAGACATGGATGGAATGGTAAGTTAATCTAGTTCAGTGTTACAGGACTGGGAAAAGGAGTGAACTCGATTCAGAATGGGAATTTATCCACTAAGATGGTCTTGGAAACAATGCCTTGGCTACTATGGAAATAATAACTTGTGCTTAATGTATACCACAATTACATGTTTTATTACCATGCTATTTTATCATGAATAATGTTACTTTATGATCTATGCCATGTTTACTTCGAAGATTTATGTCATTGCTCATGATTTTGATGTTTAGATTTTATGTTCATGTTTTTGCATTCAAATGTTTATGGATTGTTTTATGTCCTCTATGTTTGCCCTTACTGAGCATTTGAGCTCACCATTTTTATGTTTTCTTTTCCCTAGGATATAAAGAAAGGTTTTAAGTATGGAAAAGAAAATGGGAAGATTGTTATGAGAGATGTTTAAGATCTTTCAACATGATTATAAGTTTATATTCCAAGTTTCCAAAGACACTAAACTATTATGGTCCTTTGGTGTCTATTTTTGTTATGTATTAAGTATTCTGCAAAGTAATGTAATGTCCATGTACGTCAAGCTTTGGGGCTCTACATGGTTCTTCTATTCACATGATATTATTCAATTATATAGATGATATTGGATATATCATGTTCATTTGGATATATGAGGTGAGGATAGGATAACAAAAGAAGAAAAATTTAAATGAAACTAAATGAAAAAGAAAGGTGCTTTACCTCTTGAAATAACTTCTTTGAGAACCTACTTAAGGGAAGGGATTTTGGTCTTTTGGAAGTAAAAATAGATTCTTTGATATGGGGAGTAACTAAGGAAGGTTATTTTGGAATATATTTTTGGACCATCAAGGATTAGATGAGTGAAGAGAAGAGGGAGTGGGGGGGGGGGGGGTAGGGTGGAGGAGAGGAGGGTTTTCATAATTTTTTAATCATTAGTTTATTAATTTCCCTCAAGATCAGCAATACTGATGATTCCATGACCAAGAATAGTAATAAATGCATGTGAGTTTGAAAAAAGTTGTATTAAATCACTTATGATGTCATAAATAGTGTATTTAACTAATAAGTTGTATAAATGGTATTTTAACATATTTCACTATTCATAAAAAAACTAGTATTTCAAAAAATACCAAAAATTCACCCTAACCATTTTTCGACATGTATAATCCAAAAATGAATTCCATTTTTCAAAAATAATTTTCAAAATATTATTAATTTAATTTTTAAATAATATTATTGTTAATTTGAAAAATAAAAATTTTAAAGGTATAATTAGTTTTATATCTCATTTAAAAATTAATTAAGATCCCATTATATTATTACCTTAATAAAATAAAATAATATCATTATTTACTATTAATAAGGGTCATATTACTATTCATAAGGGTATGTTACTATTCACTAAAAATCATGTTTTTTCTATCAGACTCCATATGACTTACTAATCACAACTCTAGATGACCATTTTTTGAAATTCAAAACATAGAAGAGAAAAAGTTGTGTTTAACAGCTAGATTATAAAATGTGTTATTTTGTAGGTACACATTGATTCATGCATTCAATTTTTATTTTCAAAACCATAGGGTGTTACATAAACTATTTACTTTATGTTTCTTATAAATATAATAACATTGCTTGTGGGTACAATGAACTACCACCTCACAAAGCGATGCAATTCATTTTTTAATTATGATTCTTGTATAAAGTAATAAGGTGACATTTAATTAATATATATGATATATATGATACTATATTGATTCTTTAATATCAACATATCACTTAATTCCTTATTCCTTTACTCTTTAATGGAATTATATATCACCCATTGGGCGTATATATGACCGACCATCTCCAAAAAATGATGCGATTAATTTTATATATTAAAAGTTCAATAATGATTCAAAAAATGTATATAATGAGTCAATATTATATTTATAAAATTTATATAATTCTTGATATGATGTATCAATACCCTATACCCATGAGTTATAACTTTTATAAAAAAATATGCATGAGAAAACCAGGGAATTAACACCTAAAATAATGAAAATAATGGAAAATTATTAACAAATAGGTGGTAAAATATTATAAGAAGATTCTAAATGATATTATAAATATGAATATTGCTATTTCATAAATTAATAACGTTATTAAAACCATTATTCAAGAGTTTAAATAATATTTAACAAAAATAGAGTGTGAGGTAAGAGACTTCATCTCAATTTCTCTTCAATGAGGCATATATATTGCAATGCTAGGCACATAATTTCTTTTATATAGTGTATATACAAACCCTTTGAAAAAAATATATAATTATAATTCAATAATTCATGGTATTTTAAGTTTTAATTTGAATTATTTCATTAAAGGGTAGTTTGAATATTTGTTTCCATGTGGTAAAAAATTTCATTACTCAATTTCTTTTTATTGGGTAAAATTATTTCTTCATTGTTTTTGATATTATAAGATTATGTGTGTAATTAATTTTGAATATATTATGTTTTATTTCCACTTGTTTTATGTGAATTTCAATTTTATATACATAATAAGTTCATTAGTTTATTTTTCTGTAAATCATTTTTTTCTCATTTTTAGAAGCCAGTTTATGGGTTTCCCGTACCCCATCTTACACCCACAAACACAAAAAATTGAAGCAAAAACGTCAGACAACGCATACCAACCTAATATTACACATCATAATAACCTGATTCATCTCTGCTTCCCATGAAAGAGTCATATTTTCTAGTATCTGATTCCCATTCTGGATGCCTCCAAAAGCTTTCACTTTGAGCCCAACTCTTAAGTTGATCAAGTACAAATTACTCTGGGGATGCCTTCTTAACCACACTACCCTTTTTAAAATCTAAAGTCACCTCATTATTCCACTTTGAGGAAGATCTAGTCCATCTTGATCTCGGAATAAATGAGTAATCCTTCCCTGGCCTTCTTATTGGTGTAGTAGACAAAGGTCTGTCAGTTGTAGCCATCATCTGATTCCCAGTTTGAACAACATCACTGAATGAATGACCGAATGGACTTCTCTCATTTTCTTTCCCTCCCCCATAACTCTCCCTTCCAATTCCTGATCGCTCCCTCAAAACAAAATCAATAGACCCAGAGATGTTCCCCGGCCTCTGGTCTAGAGTGTTACTCTCCATCAAAGGGATATGCCTATCCTCAGTAGTAGCCTTTCCCACAAAGGTTTCGACGTTATCCCCTGACCTCTGATCTGTACTCTCTACAAAAGGATAGCGCCTGACCACATTGTGGTTGTATTCCACAGTCATGGTACCTGTTTCATGCCCTAAATATTCAACCTGCTGGTCCACCAAGGCCTCCTCACCAACTGAAGCTGGTCCCTACACCCTACATTCAACCTGTTGACCCTCCAAGGCCTTCGCACCACCATCACCTCATACAAAAACATCCTCCTCCAGTCCTAAGTCCAACAAGTCTTCAGAAATCCCTTAAAACTAGTTACTCAATGATATAAAAGGTTTAGCCAGAGGATCAATACTTTTAGTATCCTTAGCACTGGCCATGATGAACACCTTCGTAGTGATGGAATCCCTTCATTAGTTCATTTTGACTTCTATTTTATGATCTTTGTTAGGGTTTACTTTACAATCATATTTTAATTTGGATTATTTGTGCTTGAATTTCCATTGAAAGAAATTATTTGATCATTAACTAATAAAAACCTTTAATTTTATTATACTCTAGTTATTCATGATTTTTTCAAGTAATATTACCATTTATCTACTCATTGATACTTAAAATTTTTGATAAATTATTTTCAATAAAATATGACTTTATTTCTCTCCCTGGATGAAAACCATTTTTCATCAAAATACATGTTATCTTTTTTTTTAAAAAAAATGTTTCTATCCCTTTTGAAAATGATTTACAATGGAAATTTTTATTTTTTAAAGGAATATTTATTTTGTTTTAAAAATACGTCCCATTTATATTTTATAAAAAAATTGAAAAGAATATTTGTTTTAACATGTACAACATGAATGTAATTTCTATATATCATAAAAAATTAATGTTTTAAAGATTATTTTTTACGTTTCAAAGGTAATTTTAAAATAAAATTATTTAATTTTTTTTGTGATTTTTTAGTTTTAAAAAGTTTTTTTCACAGTGAAAAGTTTATTTTCCTCAATAATGTTTTAAAGGATATTTTTGTGGAATTTATATTCATCAACCTCAATAGAATTTATTATAAATATTATCTACTAGGGATATATTGTATTGATACCATACTAATTTATTATATGGATTTTTATGATCATTTTTACCAAATAAAGTATTTACATTCACTTTTCTAATTAATTTTTTCCCTAATTAACTTTTTCTTGAAGTATTGAAATTCCTATAATCACTGGATATTAAATTTCTCCTAAATATCCACATTATTTATCATGGATATGTTTATTTATTAAACTATATATCATTTTTACATATGGTTTTCTATATTGAAAGTTATTTGTTTATTTAAGAAAATATTAAAAAATTCATATTCTTTTATCAATAAAAATATTTTATGATAAGTCACATTATTCAGGAATTGAATTTATTATTTTATATAATAGGAATGATTTAGACATTCAAGGCAATGTGTGGACCAAAATTACATATCCACTTATTATATCAGTAGTAACATGGGGTGAATCAATAATTTAGTGTTAAGTGGGGGTTTCCCATAGTTTTAAATTGTCTTGTGAAAGTTCATGATAGTAGAGGTATCATGAAACCATATATCATTGAATCCAATAGTTATTCATTTTATTCATTGAGAATTAAATTATAATTCTTATCCATGATATTTTCACAATGATATTATCTCTGAATGCTTTTTTTTCTCAGTTAATTGATTAAATGGAATGTGTTTTCAATTTTTTACCCTTCCATATTGATTATTACTTATCATATTATCCGTGAGTTTTTTTATAATGATATTATCTCTGAATTAATTTAATTTCTAATTTATTGATTAAATTTCATGTGTGTTCAGATATTTACCTTTACATATTTCTTTTTCCTTATTTAATCATGATTGTTATTTTATTTATTAAATGAAATGTGTTTCGGTTATTTTACTTTCCATATTGATTATTATCTAAGATATTTTAACATTGATATTATCTGTGGATTCATTTATTTCTCAGTTAACTAATTATATAGAATGTGTTTTCAATTATTTACCCTTCTATATTGATTTTTCATAATTAATCTAGATATCTTTTAATGTACTTAAACCTTATTAATAATTTGATATCACAATTATTTTTTTCTTTTCATAGGAATCCATTAATTGTACAAAGAATTATAAAATGGATATGCTATAAAGAATAATGATCTTATCAGAAAAATTCTATTGTAATTCTTGTATTCAAATGTAATATGGGAATCAAGTATATATCTAGTATAACAAGACTATTAAATTATACAGTCCTTCAGGATGAGATTCCTTGTATCTTATATGAATATAATAATATAGATACTGGCATCGGGTTACTAGGGTCAAGTTCATTATAGTTTTTATCATATGATGTTTAGTAGAAACCATGAAAACTAGATTTAGGAAAACATTTATTGGTGAACATAACCATATGATAAAATTTGGGAATAAGTATAGAATAATATCTTATAATTTTGGTAAGGTAGAAATTATGAGGGTTTTTCCTAGAAATTAATCCTTGTATGAATATTACAAGTGGATGTGGTTCTATTACAGATGTATATAAGGGTAAGAACATTCGAAATAGGTTTGTTAGGATTGACTTAAGAATTACTTGGTAGCTGACTAAACGGATTACTATTCACCTAGTTTGACACTCCCATGGGATATTCTTTGGATAATTTAGATTTTCATTACAAACCATTATCAAGGATTTGTATAGATAATGGGAATAAATAATCTAGGTTAAACCTAATTCTTTATAGATTTAAAATAATGTTTCATGATTTATATATCATATAAATGATTATATGGGTTTTCCACTAAGATTATTATTTCCCACACTATACATTTTGGTTTAGTCAGTGTCTAGAAACTGAATGAATGATGTTAACATTAAATTCGATGGAAAATATGGTAACTATGAGAAACTAGGTGTGATTATGATAGGAGTGAAAGATATCATGATTATTCCTAATCAATTATCCTGATATATGATTAACCACATTTACCTTAACCAACTCTATGACTCACCAATAAAAAGAATGATGGATTTTACTAAGAGGTCAAGTGGTGGAGACCATATAGAAAAGAAGGTTTTATTACCTTCACGTATGAAATGTGGAAAGATACACCTTGTAATGTGTCTCAAAGGAATATAATTTTTTGTGAGGAAATCAAGGTCATAAATTAATGAATTTCTAATAAAATGAGATGTTTTCGGTGGATGGAAATAAATCTCATCATAGAGATCCATTTATGGTTCTTTATTTTAAATGTGGGGAACTTGGGAATTACACAAGTCAATTTACTCATTTAAAGGTTAAATCCTAGACCAAGGAATGACCTATGTTGAAATAAAATAGTTAAAGTATTTATTAGTATTCAAGAATTATATTTTAAAAGTGTTTTGACTCATCTTATTTTTGTTATAAGAATCATGAAACATCTACATAATGTGTTAAATTTTGAAGCATACATGTCTTCATTAACATAATATTTATAGATACCATCATGGGTTTATCATTTTAAGATTTATGGAAAAACATTTATGGGAATACAACCTATTTGTTTAAAATATAAAAACATTTTTTGTCGAAGAATGAACATACTTTTTTAGGAATATGTTTAAAGGTTTTGGTAACCTATAAGAATTTTATTATATTTTATTTTGAGGTAATTATTGGTTATTGAACTTTAAAAATGTTATGTTAATTATATTGATATGGTTTTGAAAAAATGAAAACCCGCACAATGTGTGATAACCCATTGCATTCGGCAAGGCCATGAAGATAGAACCCATAATCAATGGGCGATAAGTGTTTAATGCCTACCATTGTCTAATATGCTATATATAATTATTTTTTACTTAAAAAATTTCATGTATAAATATTAATGATGAAACTGTGGATTTAGTGTGGAGTTTTAGAGATTAATTTATTATATTGTATAGCTTGTGCTATCTATATTGGTTTTAGAAAATAGTTAGATACAAATGGAATGAACCGTCACTCTTTTATGGATCATATGATCATTTAAAAATTTATATTAATGCTTCAAGAATAAAAATTCATTTTGGGATAATAATATATTATATTAAGAGATGAAGTGTAATTTGATTGAAGAAATACAAAGTTATGAAATTATTCCTATGAAATAGAAAGATATAAAGTATGTATATATCCTTATATTTATAGATAGTAATATAATTTATAATCTTTAGAAAGATGATCTTGAAGAGAAAACATTTATCCTATTATATTTATATTCTATGAATCAAGTGGTCTTTGAAATAATTATGGATTTATGGTCTTGGGATCCTTAACTTTCCACTGATCATTCAATTTCTTATGATCAATGACCTCTATCACTATCTATAATTATTTATAATTTTTCCATGTTCACATCTTTACTTTATACCAATTTTTACCTACTTAGAAACCCTGTTATGTGTTATTCATGATGAACATAGTATTTCAATTTCCCTCTTATCAAGATGAAGTTTTATTAACCCTTTTATGATGTGGGGTTTTCAATATTGGTATTTCTAAATGTCAAACCTTGGATTTCCATTATCGAGTTTAAATTATAAGGACACAATTTATTAAAGGTGGGGTTAATGTAACAACCCAAGATATTAAAATAAGAATTTTTTTTTGATATAATGTATGACACACATCACTTCTCTTTGATAAGAATGTAACACCCTGATATTTCAAGATATACTTCTTTTTAAATAAATTTTATCTCTTCAATAGTTTGTGGTCCACACAACACTAAGAATAAATGAACCATAATATAATATACCATCATAACCAAGAATTTAAATTATTCGTATGCATATTACTAACTAAATAATTAAAATTATGGTTATATATTGATTATAAATAAAATAAAAATAATTTAGAAGAAAAAGAAATGTTTTCATAAAAATAATATATTTCTAAAAAACGATATAGTCACTGTTTTTTCACATAATTGAAAATTAATTTTTACCAAATTTTGGAAATTTATTTTAAAAAAATAAATTCATTTTTTAGATTAGTATATCAAAATTATCTTTTGGTGAAATTTTGATATTTTTCAAAAATGTTTTAATTTTTGATGAATAATGAAAATTAATTATATTTATTAAAAAACATCATTTCATTTAAATATTTATAGGGAAAAATAATATTTTCAATAGGATTTAAATTAAAAGTAGTTATATAATATTATAATTTAGCTAATTTAGGTCATTAGAATCAATTCTATATTAAATTTTTATATTAAAACCTTTTATACTTGCTAGATTTTTCACTTTGGAAACCGGCTTTTTTGTTGCACCAGTGCGTATAATTTTAAATTCGATTCTTCCAAATATATTAATTGAATTTGGAAAAATGAATTAAATATTTGGAATCATCATAATTTATATTATACAATATGGCCAACTTAATTTTTGACTATTATGAATAGTAAACCATTAAAAATTAATTACCGCGGTTAGAAAAAAAATTGATTTAGTGGGGGTTAAATTCAAAATATAAGGGTTAAAATGTCTTAATGACTTGTCTAACAACAACTTTATGTCCATATATCAACATTATATTGTTTTTGTGTAATTTATTCTTTTCAAAATCTCTATGTATGTCATCTCCCCCACTTATAAAAAGACACCCATCTCCTCCCCCATTCACACATCCAAACTCATTTGGTTCAACAAATCTCTACCCAAATAACTTAATTAATCCCTTAAATATATACTAGTTACCTGAGTTCTATCCGAAATAAAAACTAGCAATGATTATAATGTAATCCTATGGAAGTTGTCTAAAGGAGAGGTAACATTCTTAAATGAGCATTTTTATTTGGTTTCATTTTACAATTCCATAAAATATTATTAAAAAATGATCATATTATAACCTAAGTATATTAAATATAATGAGATTTAATTATTTTAATCTAATTTCCTATATACATATTCTTCTATTCAATGGGAAATGAGGCCTTCGCTCATGTTTACGGAGAACATCCACCTTAAAAACTGATATAATTCATTTTCCCTCAGCACTTATCAATGATAATAAAATGATAACTTAGAAACATTTATATGATATGTATGATATTGTTATACTTATTTAATTATAATATCACATATTCATTCTTACTTTCCATGTCATTTAAAATATGATAATGTTGTTTGTGTGTATGGAAGACTGCCAACTCGTGATGCGACATGATTCGTTTTTCACTTACGCTGTACATAAAAAGTAATCCGGATATATTTAATGAATATGTGTGATATATATGACATTATATTGATTATTTAAGATTAATACACCATCTAATTCATCATATTTTCTCCCATTAATGGAATGATATCGTTTCTTATGTGTACGTAGGGCCTACAATCTCCACGAAGTGATGTGATTCATATTCTATATCCAAATTTCAAGAATGACTCTAAAATGTATATAATGAGTAGAAATTATATTTAAAACATTAATATAATTCATAATATGATGTATCATTATCTTATAACCTATAAATACAACTTTTATGAAAAAAATGCATGATAAAATAAGGCAATTAACACCCAAAACAATGAAAATAATGAAAAATTATTAACAAATGGGTAGTAAAAACTTATAATAGGAAACTGAATGATTCTATAAATATTAATATTTTTTGGTATAAATTAAAACTAGTATACATGATATTAAATCATGTTCAACCAAAAGGAAGCATGATGTAATTTTCTTTATCTCAATTTCCCTTCATTGAGGCACATTGTAATGTTATGGACCTAAGTTCTTTAATATAGTGTATATACTACCCATTGACATGAAATATACTGATTCCATAATAATTATTGGTGTTTTATTTTTAAATTTAAATTATTTCATCAAAGGGGATCTGACTTAAATGTTTATAAGAGGTAAATAATTTAATTACTGAAGTTATTTTCATTGGGCTATATTACTTCTTCATTGTATTTGATATTTTAAAATTATATGTGTAATAATTTTTCACTGTATTATGTTTTATTTTCACTTATTCTATGTAGATTTAATGTTGATTCAAATAATCAAATCATTGTATAATTTTCACTTCAACATTATGATCATTTTTTGGGTTTACTTCAAAAATGTCATTTTAATCAGGAATTTTTATGCTTAAGTTTCCATGGAAAGAAATTATTTGATCATTAGATAATATTCCCACTTAATTTTATTATCCTCTAGTTATTAATGAATTTAAATTAATAGTACCATTTTTAAAATCATTTGTACTTAAAATTGTCGAGAAAATGTTTTTAAGAATATCTGAATTTATTTTTCTATTCAGTCAAAAATGTTTTCTAATCAAAATTCATGTTTTATGATTTTTTGACCTTTTAATAAATTATTTTTAAAGTCATTTTTACCCATTTTTGTCTTTTTAAAAAACGTTTTGAATGTAATATTCATGTTTCTTTTAAAATAAGTCATATTTATCTTTTATCAAAAAAGTGTAAGGAATATTTTTCTTAATGCGTATGACATGAACAAAATTTCAATCTATCATGAACACTCAATGCTTTAAATATTGTTTTATATTTTTAAAATTTTATTTTAAAAGAAAATTATTTTCATTTTTTGAACTTTTAGTTTTAAAATGTGATTTTAAAAGTGAAAAGGTCATTTTTCTCAAGAATTTTTTTAAAGGATCTTTTCATGGAATTTCGATTCAACAATGACCACAACCCTTATTCAACATATTCTCCACTGGGGATATGATTTATTAATACTATACTTAATCATTTTATGGATAGTTTATGATAATTTTTTCCAAGAAATGTATTAAGATTCACATTTTTTACTCATTTTAATAATCATTAACTTCCCCTTGAAATATTCACTTTCTTGTGATCATTGGAAATTGAATTTCCCTGAAATATCCGTATTATTTATCATGGATATCTTTATTACTTAAATCATATATAATTTTTACATATAGTGTTCTATATTAATTTTTTTTGTTTATCAATTAAAATATTGATAAATCCTTAATCCTTACTTAGTATGAATATTTGATGATAAGGCACATTGTTCATGAATTAAATCAATTATTTTATATATGAGTAATTATTTGGACATGAAATGATGGGTGGGGTTCAAAATTATATATCCCCTCGATGAATTATTAATATCATTAGGTTAATTGGTAAGTTTGTATTATATGGGTTTTACCCATAGTTTTGAACTGCCTTGAGAAAGGTCTTGATAATAGAGGTATCATGGAACCTAAGATCATGACATCTAATAAGTAAGCATGTTTTCATTAAGAATTCAATTATTATTGTTAATCACGACATATTTTCAATGATACTATTTCTATATGCATTTCATTATTTGTTTATTGATTAAATGGAATGTGTATTCAATTATTTATCTTTCATATTGATTATGCCATATCTTATTATCCGTGATATTTTCACAATGATATTATCTATGAATGAATTTCAATCTTAGTTTATTTATTAAATAAAATTTGTGTTCAAATATTTACCTTACATTATTTATGATTCCAAATCTAATCATGATAGTAATGTTATCGATTTAATGGAATGTGTTTCTGTTATTTATCTTTTCATATTGATAATTATGAATGATATTTTCACATTGATAGTATCTTTGGATGAATTTCATTAAAAGTTTATTTATTACATGGAATGTGTGACTAGTTATTTACCTTTCTATATTTATTTTTCTTAATGATTAATGATACCTTCCATTATACTTAACCCTTACTATTCATTTGAGCTTACCCTTATTTTGTTTCATTTCCATGGAATACATTAAGTGTACTAAGAATGATATGAAATCATATTCTAGATGGAATAATGATATTCAAAAAAAATTTAATGTTTAATTCACTACTAAAAAATTTGACTTTATCATGTTTAGAAGAAGGTGTTGATAAATCTCACCTTTATCAGCACTAAAAAAGCACTGATAAATTGTTCCTTTTATCATCACTTTTGTTTCAGTGCTGATAAACGGTACCCTTTGTCAGTGCTTTTTTTAGCACTCATAAAGTGTACCCTATATCAATGCTTTATGTTTTACACTCATAAATAGATCCTTTATTAGTTATTTTTTCATGATGATAATGGTTTGAATAAAATTAAATAACTAAATAAATGAAAAATAAAAAATGAGTTTATGAAAAAAAATTATTATTTAAATAATTATTGATAAAAAGGAATAAATTTATTATAATATATATATTATAAATACTAATAAATTTATTATATTAAATATATCGATGTTTAAGAAAAATGAAAATTAAACAAATAAAATTTAAAAATAAGTAAACTGAGAAAAATATTAAACATTTTATTAATTATATAATTATTGATAATGTTAATAAATAGTATATATCAAATATATAAATATATATAAATATATATAAATATGATTTATATAATAAAAAATATTTATTCTTTACATTAAATCATCATATATTTAGTGAATAAGGGTTTATAAGTAAAAATTAATATGAATTAAAAATACTAACTAATTGCTTAGGGAAGTGGACATAATTGAATATCCTTTGATTTCTCAATTTAACATAGATCAAACATGTGTTATATTTATTTAACATATAATTAATTATTACATTTTTATATACAATGGACAAAAACAAAATTCAACCATTTTTTCAATATTGTTATAGTGTACTTATTTTTAATTTATTGAATTTAACTCATTTCTAACATGCATGAACTTAAGAATAAATATTCATTAATAATGTTAAAAATATATTTGAAAAAAATTATAAATAAATATATGAATAAATGTACAATTATTATATTTACTCATTAATATATATTTATAATTATAAATAAGAATTTTTTTAAGTATTTATATAATAGTAAATGAATAATTATATATTTTTAAATAGTCATTAAATTTATAATAAATTTATTTAAATGATTAATATATTTTTTATATTCATATTTATATACATTTATTGTATATATATAATTATATAAATATATATAATGATATAAATATTATTTTATAAAAATATCTGTATTATTATAAATAAATAATTATTTATTGAAATAATTATAAAAATATACTAAATATATTTTAATAAATAATATATTTACTATATTTATATTTATATATATTTATTAAATATATATATATTTATTTATAAAAAAATATTTATAATTATAATTATAAATCCTTTATTAGTGCTTTCTTAGCATTGATAACAATATAGATTTATCAGTGCTTAAAAGAACTGATAAAGACTCTTATTATCAATGTTATAACTTTAGCACTGATATGGGTTGTTTTTCAGTGTTTTTTGGAAGCGCTGATAAAAATGTCTCGATCTACTTTAAGAACACTAACCATTATAAACTAGTTCATGATATATGATCATATCTATAGAAGCTGCATCTTGTCGGTGCTCCTCCTCGATGAATTGAAGCTTCAATCAATTCAAAAATCAACTCTCAAATAATTCCAAGCCACAAATCCAAGGCTCGAACGATTCATGTGTTGAATAAATCAAAGGGTTGAATGTAATTATTTCTTTAAATTCTCTTGAAAATAAGCACTTCTATACTTTATCTTACGGAACTAGAGGTGTAAAACATCAATGGCTCTGGTCGTGGTGGTGGCTGTTTTGAAACTGTGAGTGTGATGAGTTAACCATTTTAGATATTGGGCCATGTACATTGTCTATTTTTATGCTTGGAAATTTTCAAGTGTGAAACACCTATACTGTTACCCATCGCAGCTTTATTCCTTGGCCATACGAGCATGTCCTAAGATATCAATTGTAGATGTAAATTAATATAGGGTATTTGTGAGATAGACTTTTATTTATGTGAAAGTGTGGATGAATCATGCTTTATTTTCATTGTACAAATAGTGAAATTAACCATATGGTAGAAGTACCATCCCATTTTACATCAGCTATACAATTTTGTATGTATCAATTTCCATGATGGTGGTTAGGTAGAAAATGAGGCTACATCCTGGAGTCTTAAACTGACTATTTATTTTTATATTTTTGTATTACATACTTTATATGGGGAGTGAAGTTTTATAGATCTTTTAATTTTTGTGATTCCACTTAGAAAAATGTCACCTTATGGGAGTTGTTCTATCTCATTAAAGGAAAGTGTGTATGAGATAAATGGTGTAAATGTTGGTGTGTTTTCCCCATTTTTTATGACATATATTTTTCATGTATATTATTTATTTATGACAACATCTTTATAGACCTTCCTAGAATCTTAAGGATGGGTTAATGTGTATTAGATAACCTCTATAGAATCCTTCAGATGGGTAGATCTGATGTGATTTCCTCTCTATAATCCTTCAGATGGGTCGGTGTGGTGATATAGCATCTCAAGAGTCTTGATATATTTTAAAATACTTGATATTCTATTAATATTAAATTTAATTATTCGTTAGGTTGTTACTTCACTTGTTCCAAAAACAATAAAATGGAAGCTATAAAATTCTACATATTAGAATTTATTTTTAGTTATTCATCATTTTAGTTCTATATTTATTGGTTCCACCCCTAGGAATATATGATTACCATCATTGTATATAAAATAACTCTTTATTTATTAAATTTTTTTGTCAATACATTTCAATATCAATATATTGATTGAATGCGAGTTTATTATTATTATTTATCATTTTGGGGGTTTTTATTATTTATTAAGTTACTATATTATATTTTTATTTTTAGGGTATTTAAGAAAGACTTGATGTATTTAAAACAATAGTAATTATTTCAATTTGTTGATTGAGACTCACCCCCATCTCTTTTATAGGAAACTGTCATCCTTATTAGTTTCATCTCCATAATATTTATTGTATTTTGGTTCTTGAGACTCATGTACCATCTATTTTATGTTTCTTGTACTATTTTGAGTAATATTCATCCCATGAATGATTATCTCTTATAATGTTTCAAGAAACATAGGGGCATATCCCCAATAAATGGAGGATGTGTGTCAAACAACAAAATGTAACGATAAATGTTTAGGAGATGTGGTGATGAGCATGAAATTTTTCTATAACTTTCACCTATGAATGAATTCATAGGATAACACATACCATATTAGAGTAATTATATTCTTAAATTCAATTACCCACTTTCTTAAAATCATAGTTAAATTATTTAAAACTATCAAACGCTGGGTTTCCCTTATTAGAATTGTCTATATTTTTCACCTTTGATAATGAATATATTATGTGTCTTTATTTATTTATTGTAAAAAATTAATATTCTATGAACCCAATGGGATGGATATGAATCAAAAAATGGATGAACATTAATTATTTGGTAAT
Organism: Viscum album; assembly: GCA_963277665.1. Lineage (NCBI taxonomy): Eukaryota > Viridiplantae > Streptophyta > Magnoliopsida > Santalales > Viscaceae > Viscum > Viscum album. Next base: position 141,596,260 of record OY728131.1, read on the forward strand.
AGTGTATAAATATAGAGTTAAAGAGTTCATCAAGTTTTCAAATGACCATGAATATGAACCTTATCAAATCCTTTGTCTCTATTTACATTGTTGTTATTCAAGAAACATTAGTCCAAAAGAGTTAGAAGAAAATTTGTTTTTTCACGAAATAGACAATATCTATAAATGTTTTACTAAGCATGGGGAAAACTGAATGTGCACACCAATTTGAATGATTTTTCGGTTTATGGATCATTTGATATGAATATCAGTGTAAATGATGATAGAGATCACTTGAAAGATATGAAAAAGGAAATTGAAGATGGAATTCGTGATTATAAAATGTTGTTTGAGAAGTTAAATAGTTATTCCAAGAGACCATTGTATACTTTTTGTACTAAATACAAAACATTTTCAGTTGTATTGAGGTTATATAATTTTAAATCTAACAACAGATACAGTGACACTAGATTTACAGAACTACTTGGTCTCATGAATGATATGATACCCAAATAAAATGAACTACCATGTAAAATATATTATTATAAACTAATTATACATTCAATGAGAATGATATCTAAAAAATACATGTTTTTCCAAAATATTGCATACTTTTTTACAAGGATCGTGATTCTCTCATAAAATTCTATAAGTTTGGTGTAGATCGATTGATGAAAAATGAATCAAGTACTTCAAAATCTATATTGTAAGTTCCAATAATTACATGATTTAGAAGAATATATGAATTTTAGGAAATAGTGTGACAATTGACATGGAATTAAGATACGAGAATTAAATATGGGATCCTATTTCATCCAACAGATTCTCCTCAGTGGAAGAAAATTTATTATGAGTATCCTGAATTTGGAAATCTAATAAAACTTCATCTTTCTTTATCTACATATGGAATAAATCCATTTTGTGTATAGATTAATACTCATAGTACATGGACCACCATGTTGGTTAATTATAATTTTCCATCATTGTTATGCATCAAGAGAAAAATACATTATGTTGTCTTTGCTTATATCAAGACCAAATAAACTCATTATGATATTGATGTATATTTTCATTTATTGACCAAAGATCTGAAATTTATGTGGGATAAATGTGTTACAATTTATGAATATCATAAAATTGAATAATTCACATTGAGGGCCATGTTTTATAGGATCATAAATTAACTCCCCGCTTGCAGAAATTTATCAGGTTTTAACATTAATGGAATGTTGGGGTTTCCCATTTGTAAAAAAAGAACATACCCAGTTCAGTTAAAATATTCCTTGAAGAATATATTTCTAGGAAATAAATTTTTTTTACCACGATGAGATAAATACAAATTCTGGTTGATAGAATTTAATGGGAATATTGAACAAGGTACAACACCATCTCAAATAATGGGTGATAAATTGTACAATAAGATAAAATATATTTAAACTATAATCGATAAAACATTTTAAAAAAACATTACAAAATTAGGTTGGAAAAAGAAATGAATTTTATTTAAATTATTGTATTGGAATTGTCTTTATATCAGACATTTTCTTGATGTCATTCATGTAGAAAAAATATATTTGATAGTGTTACTAGAACATTCATAAATGTTACTTAAAAAATGAAATATGGAATCGAGGCTAGTTTGGACATGATTGAATTGGAGATAACGGAAGATTTGGCATCGGTGAAGGGTAAGAGGTTACGCTATATCCATACATGAAAAATTACAATTTTTTCTTTTCCTTAATAGTTTGAATGTTCTACATAGTTATTCACCAAATATCAAGAATGCTGTTTCAATGAGTAATATAATGTTACAAGGAATAAAATCACCGGACTGTCATATTTTGATGCAAGATTTGATGCCTGTTACTTTCCCTTGAAATTTTCCTCATAATGTAAGACATACATTAAATAGACACTACTTATTTTTCAATGCCATATGCAGTAAAGTTATAGACCCAGCAAAGTTTCCAATCATGAATAAAGAAATTTGATTCATATAATGTGAATTAGATATGTTCTTCCCACTATCATTCTTTGATAAAATGGTCCACATAATGGTTCAGTTGGTTAGAAAGGTTCAACTAAGTGGTCCTATTCATTATAAATTGATATAACCCATTGAATGATATATGAATATTTTTAAATGGTATGACAAGAATCAAATTCCTTCAAAAGGTTGTATTGTAGAATAATATATTTTTGAAGAACCTATTGAATTATATGGAGATTACCTATCATATGTGGATAGCATCAGTCTTCCAATATCTCATCATAGCAGATGCTTATGGGTGAAGGGATTTCTAGAAGATATGTTGTTACAATTACTTGGATAGAGTGGAAGAAATAACACCTTTAGATTTTATACAATAATGAAGATGTTGTTCCACACATAGAAGTACAGAAATAAATTATTAGAGATTTGAATCCATTGAGGGCTGAAGGATGGATATCAAATACAAATAATCTATATAAGATGGTTCCAAGGTAAAATTTATAAGGAGTTATCTGAAAATACGAATTCAATTACATAATGATTGCAATGGAAAGATAGGGGGCTAGATGAAAATGTTATATCTTACACTGGTTTGTTAATCAATGATTATACTTTCTATACAATAGAACTTGATGACTACAATATGATGAAAATAGTGGTGTTATTCTTATGGAAAAGGGGATTGGCATATCTAGTTTCATGGATAGAATTCCAATTTATAAAAATATGTCATATTTTAGAAATATTGAAAAGTTATACGAGTTATATTAAATAACATTTAAAGTGCCAGTTTCCATTGAAAATGGGTTGAAAATATGAATGTAATGATAGTTTATGAAATGGGCTTCCTGAAGGTGAATTTCAGTATGTAAGGGGAAAAGGAGAGCCATTCATAATCGAATCACAAGCATTTCAATTATTTTAGTTCTCAGATCCAAAAAACTTGAATTGGTGTATCATTCTACTCGAGACTAAAAAGAATGTTGTTTCAAATGAAAATAAAATTGAGGATGACCCTTTGATACCCTCAGGGCATTGTTAGTTCCCTATATTACTATACAAAAACAAAATTTATAAAACCCAAACTATGCTACTCGATTAATTAAAACTTAGTATTATGCAAGTTTAGGATTTTACCCATAGATATATAGCATATTTTTTAAATTAATTAGGAAACTATAGGTTTAAATTATTTGGTTCGATTTGAGAAAAGAGAAATAATACAAGTAATGATTGGGGTGTGAATCAAGATGAGAGGTCTTCCAATTTTAGTGATTTTCAGGTTCGTGTTCTAGGGATTTCAGTGGTTATTGGTTTATTCATTATTGGTGTTGGAATTGGGTCACTCGAGATCCTTGGTCTTGGTATCCCACCCTAAAAATGTGGTTGCACCTTTGGAATAGTCATCTACTTGGTGCAATCACAAAATTAGGTGACTAAAAACCATGTTTAAACATAACTGACCTAGTATTTCATATTGGTCATACAAAAATTAAGGAGATTAATTGATGAAATAAATTAAACAACTTTAGACAAAAACAATGATCATGCAATACAAAAATAAGAACAATTGGAATTGAATAAGGAGTTTCAAACAATCTAAAACATGAATAATGGATAAAAATGACCACTAGAATCACACCCCCTATGATCACGTCACCTGAAACTAAGAGAATACTCTCTCATGATGAGAGTGAGTGACATTGGTAACTGAAGAATAAAGGTGGAAAAGAGTCTCTGGATCATTCTGTGGTTGTCCATTAGTGTTGCTTGGCCACCATGTTTGATGTCCCTGACCCAGCTACCCATCAACCCGAGCCTCGAGCCTGGTTGGCCACATGACCCATGGCTCGTCTCCCCATAGGCCAGGACTTGCCGACTAGTAGCGGGGGTGTAATGGTAAGTCAGTGGGGAGACTGTACCCCCATGTCAGAGTACACAACGGTATAGCAGGAAAGCAATAAAAATAGTGGAAGCACAACCAATGGTAAACAGGAGGAAAAGGGGAAACATACAAACCATACAATAGATGTAAGAAAAACCCAGATAGATATACAAAAGCCACATAGGCAGTGTCTAATACAAAATGGATGTATGGAATGGTGATACAATAATACAAAAAGAGAACAAAATAAGTCCACGAGAATCTCTAGCCAAGATCAGTCCTCTGCTCTGAATCTCCAGCTAGAATATACATGTATCAACAACCTGAAGCTGGACCTTTGCCCATGCTAGAAACTACAATAGTAAAGTCTACACGGGTGCCTAGGAGGCCACCCTGGAAGGGTGTGAGACATGTCTTAGTTGGCCACCACCAATAGGGTCTATGTGTATTCCAATTAGGTGTTCGAAAAATAAACAATGTGTAGTAAACTGCAAGTAAGTAAAGAAAAGTAATAACCAACCCTCCCGCTCAGGTTCCGGAGGGACACCTGGCAGGTCTACCTGCTTTAGCTCATGGATGGTATTCTGAACAATCACCAGGGGTATAAGTACATAAATATAGGTTATCACTAGAATAAGGTAAACATGCCTCTCATCCAAGCTTCTCACATATGTAATAATTATCACGGGCCTGAGGTATGAATGCCTGTCATCCACAAGCACTGTAACTGGAGTGGGGAAGAATTCCTCTCACCCATAAAGAATATATAGGAATAGGGTATAAATGCTTCCCACACTATTATGCATAGGTTCATCTGGAACTCGGTAAGAATGATTCCCGCCCACACACAGAGATTCAGCTGGCACAGGGTAAGAATGGTTCCCGCCCACACACGAAGATTTATCACAGGCATGTCAACACCATAAGGAATAACCATTCACATTACAAAATATAAATCAATCCATATTATATCATATCACATTAACAAAGAATGGCATTTCCCAATCACATTATCACATAATCACATCTCAAGGAAACATGCATTTCAATTCATTCAAAGCGTTTAGGCTATCTCATCCTAGCCCACCTCTAACCAAGTCATCTCATATGCCTAACATGGAAATTGCCTTTCAATACATATCGTTAAGGTCCAATGGTGAAAAAGGGCCAAATCTCAAGGCATATCACCTATGGTTGACCACTCCTGGTCCACACCAAATCTAGACACCCTAACAAGGTTAGATTCATCAATATCAAACCACATGGGTCATTTAGATATGAAGAAGTCATTACAACTAATGGGTTTGGCGAAAGACAAACCACATAACGACGATAATAATTCAAAAAGGCGAAATCCCAAAATGGAAACCATGTGACTACCTAACTTAAAGCTGTAGGCATAGGATTTCTTGATATCGACCTCAGATTTGCAGTAGGTTGGAAGAGATCTAAGTTCCATTCCAATGCCCTGGAAATAGGGAATATGAGCTTGTGGAAAAATAGTGAAACAAATACCAAGATTCACTGAGGAAGTAAGCATAGGTGTGGTTAGCCTTACCTTGGCCTTTCCAATGCTTCCGACGTATCAAGAATCGGATTCCAGATGAATAATCCATAATAGAAAGAGAGAGGAGAGGGTTTGGAACTCAAAATAGGGCTCCCTTATGTTTTGTCTGCGGGAAGGAGGAAGAAAGAAAAGGTTTAGGCTTAAATATAATTTAAGGGAAAAATGGTAATTTTTACCAAGAATAGGGTTGCACGATTTAGGCGCACGGTTTACCAAACCGTACGCACCTCACTGTCTCCCGACGAAGGGCCACACAGTTTAGGCGCATGGTTTACCCAAACCGTGCGCAACCCATGCGGACCTCCCTGCCTCCAGACCAAAGGCCTCACGGTTTGTCTAAAACCATGCGCAGGCTGTGCGCCGCTTTCTGCAAGTCCATTTCTCAAACTCCCAACTCTGAACCAACCACGGACACTCCCCAGACGTTCCTTAGGATGTTACACACATTTTACAAGATTAATGGAATGATTTGAAAGAAAAACTAACAATATGATCCTTTTTCAAAGAGACGGGTCGTTACAATCTCCCCTCCTTAAAGAAACTCGTCCCCGAGTTGGCCTTTCAAGGGTGATGAGGTGTCATCAACGAAACGCTCTAGCCATTGAGAATGTATATCAGCCTCTCATTCCCCATTATCGTCCTGTACTCGGACGTGCTTGCATAGCACCCATACAAGAGGAACAGACCTTCCACGGAGTGTCTTCACACCCCGGTCAATAATTCACATCAGATACTCCTCGAAGGAAGCATCCATATCCAGTTCAGCTAGATCAGGATGAAAAACATTAGTCAGATCTGAAAAGTACCGGTGTAATTGAGATACATGAAAAACATCGTGCATGGCCTGGTATCTCTATGGAAGCGCTAGCTGGTAAGATACTGGTCCGATCTGATTCATCGCCTCAAAGTGCCCTATGAACCTCGAAAAAAGCTTACCCTGCTTTCATATATGTCTTTTCCTTAACCTGGGTGAGACCTTCAAGAAAACCCGGTTCCCAACCTCGAACTCAAGAGTTCATCGGTGCTTGTTAGCACAGGACTGCTGTTAAGACTGAGCTGTCTGCATACGCTTCCTAATAAGTAGTATCTACTTTGTAGTCTCCTGCACAAGTTGTGGTCCTAGAATAGCTGCCTCCCCTACTTCAAGCCAACACAAAGGCAAGTGACAAGGCCTACCATATAAGGCTTCATAGGGAGCCATCTTAATGGTAGCCTGGAAGATATTGTTATAATAGAACATGACAAGAGGAATGTGTTTCTCCTATGAACCTCCAAAATTGAGAACAAAGGCACATAACATATCCTCTGGTACCTGTATAGTCCAATCGGTCTGTCCGTCGGTTTGTGGGTGATAGGCCATGCTAAGAAGTACCTGCATACCCAAGGCCTTTTGTACACCCTTCCAGAACCAAGATGTAAAACGAGGATCTTTTTCCGAGACAACAGAACGTGGTGCTCCATGAAGGTGCGCTATTTCCTTGACAAATAGTCTTCCCAAGTCATCAACCATGAAGGTCTCCCACACAGGTAATAAATTCATGACCTTTATCAGACGGATGACGCTAACCCATATTGTATCACTGCTACGAGGTGACCTGGGTAAAATTGTTACAAAGTCCATAGAAACATCGTCCCATTTCCACTCCGGAATGGACAAAGGTTGCAAAAGGCCTGCCAGACGCTGATGTTCTACCTTCAACTGCTGACAGGTGGAACAACGCGTGATAAAAATGGCTATCTCCCGCTTCATGTTAGGCCACCAGTACTATCGTCACAAATCACGATACATTTTGGTGATTCCTGGGTGAACTGCCCATGCTGAGGTGTATAAATCCATCATCATCTCCTCTCTGATGTCTGTTGGGACCCATACACGCCCACAGAACAACAAAGTATCACCCTTATACATGGTCCAAACTGTAAAGGCATCATCAGCGACACTTTCCCATAGAATAAGGCATTCTGGGTCTGATAACTGTGTTGCCCTCACCCGTTCCAAAAGAGTATACATCATCGCTAAGGATGAGAGAATAGTTTGACCCTAACCCTCCTGAACCTCAACGTTCATATTCGAAAAAAGGGCCATCAGCTTCCAATACTCATTAGATTCCCGAACCACTTGTGACTGATTTTTCTGACCCAGTGCATCAGCTACTGAATTTTCTTTTCCTAGGAGTGTAGGCTAGTTTGAAATCAAAGGACTGTAGGTAATCTACCCACCTGAATTTCCTGAGATTTAGATCCTGCTGAGTGAAGATATATTTGAGGCTTTTGTGGTCAGTGAGTACCATAAAATTATCTTCCAACAAATAGTGTAAGGCATGTACAACCACTGCGATCTCAAGGGCATGCATCGGATAATTCTCTTCATGAGCCTTTAACTGACGAGAACCATACACAACGACTCGCTCTTCCTATATCAAGATAGCTCCAAGCCCGATACCTGATGCATCATAATAAACCGTATAAGCTCTGACTTGCTCCTGCAAGATCAGTATCGGTGCTGAAATTGGTCTGCCCTTCAGTTCCTAAAAAGATACTTCACAAGGGTCTGACAAATCAAATATCACCCTCTTTTGGTCAAATCTATAAGCGGTTCTTCTAGGCATGAAAATTCATGAATAAACTTCCTATAATATCAAGTAATCCCCAAGAAACTCCTAATATCAAATATGTTCTTGGGATTATCCAAAGAAATTACAGCACTCACCTTCTCAGGGTCAATTGAAACTCCAGACTTAGAAATAATGTGACCCAGGAAGTGAACCTTATTTATCCAAAAGTGGAATTTACTGAACTTAGAATAAACATGATTCTATATTAGTGTATTCAGCACGATCTCAAAATGGGTTTCATGGTTGTGTCTCAAGTATTAATAGACTAAGGTATCATCCACAAATACAACCACAAAAGAATCTAGGTAAGGGTGAAAAATCCAATTCATAAGAGCTATAAACACTACAGGTGAATTCGTAAGCCCAAATGGCATGACTAGGTACTCATAGAGACTATACCTGCTTCCGAACGCTATGCAAGGTATGTCTAAAGTCCTAACATGCACCTGGTGATATCCCAACCTTAAATCTATCTTTGAAAACACCTTCTCTCCTCGGAGGTGATCGAAGAGGACGTCAATTAGAGGTAAAGGATAACGATTCTTAATATTCAGCTGATTTATCTTACAAAAATCCACGCAAAGATGAAGGGTACCATCTGCATTCTTGTCAAAGAGAACCGGTGATCCCCAAGGAGAAGTACTGGGACATATAAATATTTTTTCATCCAGGTCTTCCAACATACTCTTGAGCTCCAGGAGTTCCTTAGGTTCCATCCTATAAGGAGGAATGGTCACTGGTGCTGCTCTTGGTATAAGATCAATAGTAAACTCCACCTGTAGCACTGAAGGTAGGCCATAGAAATCATCAAGAAAGACATCACGGAAATGATCCACCAGCGGAGGATAAACAGAGGGCTGTATCCCTTTATCATCGAGATAAAGACTAGAAACCTATGCCGTGACACCACCAAAACTCTGGTGTTCTGGTCCTGCTCGTGTCGCACTAAGATCCCATTCTCCTTGATGCATATGTGTGTCCCCCTCTGGTGATGTAAATGCCACCCTATGATGATAGTAGTCAATCTGGGCTCTATAGGGAACTAACCAGTCCATCCTCATTATTACGTCAAAACCTGTCATATCCAGAACATACAGGTTCCACACGAAAAGTTAACTTCCCACCTCGAGGGGAAAATTCTAACAGTGATGAATTCCCTCTGAACGGATACCTAATGGGGTATCTAATGTGATCATGCCTTGATATGACTCAACGGGGAGGCCCAAACCTCCAATAATTGCCTCCGATATAAAAGAGTGAGAAGTGCTTGTATCAAAAAAATTAGATACTAATGTAGAGGCAACTAGAATTGTACCTCGTATAATAGATGGTCCAGCGTGCTGCTCCTGTGGCGTAGGCTCGACTGCATACAACTGGCCAGTACCATGGCCCTGAGTCACAGCCTGGCTACCCTGAGCAGACCCGCCCTGCTGGCACTGAGAGTCATACACCTGATTACCTCTACCTCGACTGCCTCCACAACCTGATCGGCTGGCGGTATTCCAGCCGCCTGACTGAAATGATCCTGTTGATCCAGCACCAATTTGTGGAGTAGGTACAGATCCTTGCTCACTAGGCCCTGGGGGAAAAGTCCTACAGAAATGGTGGAGATGACCCAACCTACCAAAAACTCTTCACTCCACTGGACATTGCGTACACTGCCTCCTCATATGTCCTGGCACCCCACATTGGGGGAAGATAGGAGTATCACCTGATAAAAGGGTCTGACCACTACTAACACCACGAGAGTCCTCAAAACACCGCTTCTTCATAGAAGCAAATCCACTAGAACACTTAGGTGTCGAACCGCCCTAGTTCAAACTATCTAATTCTCTCATATTCCTCTCTATGATCAAATCCTGATTAACAATCTCTGAAATAGTCATTAGCCTGAACACGTTAACCTGCGACCGGATGGCATAACATAGCCCATCCTCAAAACTCCTAGCGGAAGTGTGGTCATCAACAGCTAATGTAGGAGCAAAACGCTGTAACTCAGTAAAATGGGATGAATATTCCACGACTATCATGGTCCCTTGTTGCCTATTCATAAACTCCCTAGCTCTGTCAGCCCTCAATGTCTGGGGAAAGAAATAATCATAAAAGACAGTTTAGAAATCAGTCTAAATCATATATCTCTTCTGTCCCGATTGGGTGATGACATCCCACCACCACCTCGCTGAACCACGTAAGAGGATACTGCGACTGAAACTTGCAGGTCAACTCTGCCATACTTGGGGAAGGTCGCACTCCACCTTGCATACTTTGCATCATACACAAGAATCTCTCATGGAATTGGGCATCGACACCCATCTCAGGAATAGAAATAGGATCCATGGTTTGCTCGACAGGAAGATCAACTGGCGGCTCAGGGCTTGCCACCTCAAGAACGTGATCGTCACTGCCTTCAGCGTGCGCGACTCAAGGATGTCTCAGAGGCATAGTGCTACATTTCCAAATGAACATCTCAAAAGAAGAAACCAACAAATTAAAGGTTGAAATATAGAAGCTAGGACAGGTACTAAGCCTTCCTACCCCTAAGATCACCTATCCACACCCATAAGCATTCTTAATAAAACCCGCAACTGTTCAGATTTAACCTGATCCAGTGACATGGCATTTCCCAGCCCATAAGGTCCCATACTCCTCATGAACTGAAATATGACACAAAATTGGATTTTATTTCTCATTTACTTGTGCTGATTAAGTATTTGAATTTCCTTTCAAGAAAATGATTAGTTTAGTTGGAGTGTCATTTTATGATCCAAAAGGGTCCATACACCATATGAACCAAAGAGTGACACCGACCAAAACCACATCATTTCTCAATTCACAACCTATATGATGGGTTAGCACAACTTCACACATAGAAACAAGGAATGGAATTAAACAACAAGCAGTGATCACTAAAAATTTGAACGTGTCATGGGAAGATTCATGGTCTAATAATATTGTGCCTATCGTGATGCATGTTCTAATGCGTAACCCTCATTTCATCGGGTCAAACCTTGAAATCCAAATTCCAACATTGCTAATCTCAGTAACATCACAAAACATATGAAGCACTCAACAGTGAAACAATATCAACAGTAAATTGCAGAATCAATAACACATAAAATAGGAAACTTGGCCCATACCCCGTACATGGGTTGGCGACGCCCAAGCACGGCTCATGGCGAAGTCCTTAAGAATTCCCAGTCTCTAAGTCTATCATTTACAAATAGTAAAGAAAGAAAGAAAGAAACATATGATACCACTTTGTGACGTCCCAAACCCAGCTGCACCTCAACCTGAACCCCGAGCCTGGTTGGCGACATGACCCCTGGCTCGTCTCTCCATAGGCCAGGGGTTGCCGACTAGCAGCGGGGGTGTAATGGTAAGTCAGTGGGGAGACTGTACCCCAATGTCGGAGTACACAGTGGTATAGTAGCAAAGCAATAAAAATAGCGGAAGCATAACCAATGGTAAACAAGAGGAAAAGGGGAAACATAAAAACCATACAACAGACGTAAGAAAAACCCTAATAGATATACAAAATCCACATAGGCAGGTTATAATACAAAATGGATTATGGCATGTTGATACTGTAATAAAAAAAGAGAATAAAAGAAGTCCATGAGCATCTCTATCCAATCTCGGTCCTCTGATCTGGATCTCCAGCTAGAACATACATATATCAACAACCTAAAGATGAGCCTTTGCCCCTTCTAGTACCTGCAACAGTAAAGTCTACACGGGGGCCAAGGAGGTCGCCCGGGTAGGGTGTGAGATAAGTCTCAGTAGGCCACCACCAATGGGTTCTACGTGTAATCCAAATAGGTGTTCGCAAAATAAACAGTGTGTAATAAATTGTATATAAGTAAAGCAAAGTAATAACGAACCCTCCTGTTTAGGTTCCGGAGGGACACCTAGAGGGTCTACCTACTTCAGCTCATGGCTGGTATTCTGAACGATCACCAGGGGTATAAGTACATAGATATAGGTTATCACAGGCACGAGGTAAACATACCACTCATCTATGATTCTCACATATGTAATAATCATCACTGGCCTGAGGTATGAATTCTTTTCGTCCACAAGAACTATAACTAGTGTGGGGAAGAATGCCTCCCACCCATAAAGAATATATAAGCACGAGGTATAAATGATTCTTGTCTTATTACGCAGAGGTTCATCTGGAACGAGGTAAGAATGCTTCCTACCCACACATGGAGATTCATATGGCACATGGTAAGAATGCTTCCCGCCCACACACGAAGATTCATCTGGAACAGGGTAAGAATGCTTCCCACCCACACAGGGAGATTTATCACAGGCATGTCAACACAGTAAGGCATAACCATTCACATTACAATATATAAGTCAATACATATTATATCATATCACATTAACAAATCATGTAATTTCCCAATCACATTATCACATAATGACATCTCAAGGAAACATGAATTTCAATTCATTCAAGGGGTTCAGGCTATCTCATCCTAGCTAACCTCTAACCAAGTTATCTCATTTTACTAACATGCAAAATACCTTTCAAGACATATCATTATGGTCCAAAGGTGAAAAGGGGCCAAATCTCAAGGCATATCACCTATGGTTGACAAATCCTGGTCCACACCAAATCTAAACACCCTAAAAAGGATAGATTCATCAATATAATACCACACATGTCATTTTGATATGAAGAGGTCATTATAACTAAGGGGTTCGGTGAAGGAAAAACCACGACACAATGATAATAACTCAAAAAGGAAAAAACCCAAAATGGAAACCACATGATCACCTACCTTAAAGATGTAGGCATAGGATCGCTTGATATTGACCGAAGATTCATAGTAGGTTGGAAGAGATATGAGTTCCAGTCCAATGCCCTGAAAATAGGGCATATGAGCCTGTGGAAAAATATTGAAACAAATACCAAGATTCATCGAGGAAGGAAGCTTAGGTGTGGTTAGCCCTACCTTGTGCTTTCCAATGATTCTTACGGATCAAGAATCAGATGATAGATGAAGAATCTATAAGAGAAAGAGAGAATAGAGGGTTTGGAAGTCAAAAGAGGGCTCCCCTCTGTTCTATCCTTAGGAAGGAGGAAGAATGAAAAGGATTAGTCTTAAATAGAATTTAAGGGGAAAATGGAAATTTTTACCCAGAACAGGGTTGCACGGTTTAGGCGCACGATTTACCAAACCGTGCTCAAACCGTGCGCACCTCACTGCCTCCTGACCAATGGTCGCACAGTTTAAGCACACAGTTTACCCAAACCATGCGCAACTCGTGTGCACCTCCCTGCCTCCAGACCATAGGCTACACGGTTTGTCTGAAACCATGCATGAGCCATGTGTAAGCTGTGCGCCTCTGTCTATAAGTCCATTTCTCAAACTCCCGGCTCCGACCCAACCCAGACACTCCCCGGAACTTCCTTAGGATGTTACAAACATTATAAAATATTAAAGGAAAGATTTTAATGCAAAACTAATGATCCATACCTTTTCCAAATAGTCGGTCCGTTACACTATGAGTCCCAAAATACATTTGAAATGATTCCAAGGCCGGTATTTATAGATGTTACCCCTCACAACCTGTGGCCCATGTCAATTTATTTTTATACATGTCAACATCATCACGATGTGTACTTGGGTTACTTGTCGTGTAATTCAGTTCCAATTTTTCCACTCTCGTATCGAATCCACAGATGCTGATTTTATTGTTTGACTTTCATCACAATGTGTACTGATAGTACGTGACGTGTACTTGTGATTCACACTGTGTATTATCGTCATGACTTTTCCAATATAGATCTATTTCACTTGAAATGGTCATGATGTATACTCTTAGTACACGATGTGTAATCATTTTCCTTCAGTTTCCTAGCTCATCTTTATTTCCAAAATACGGTGTCGCACTGCTTCACTTTTCTCATGGCACATAATGTTGTTCATATAATATTTCCATCCCTTTTTGTTACATTTCCACAAATTCTTCATTTCCTTCCATAAAACACAAAAAAAGTCAAATCATTCCAAAATTAAAATGATTAATCATTTAAATACAAAATTTAATATAAAAAAATACTCTAAAATATATTCATGAAATACACATATCAAATCCCCCACACTTGAATTCCGCATTATCCTCAAGAAAGGAACATCGAAATACTACAAATTAATTTCACCTTAACATGCCTCAAATTCAATTTCAATAAAAATGATTGAGAAAATGGAAAATTAAATGTTCAAGATTCACACAAAGAAAATTCTACAATGCCTCATTTTTCAAAGAATCAAGATAAATAATTATTTTAATTTTTCTTCTTTTGAAATAGACATACCTTTTAATTCATCCATTTTCATTTTTCAATTCACTATTAATATACATTCCACTTACAATCTACCTCACATTAATTTTTCTACTCATCATTAGTGTTAAAATTTAAATATTATTCAACACATACCTTAAAAACATGTAACTTACCATAGGATTGAAAGGTATCTAACATCTCCACCACGTAAAAACAAAATCATAATTAATCATGAAGACTTCATCTTTGAGGATCAAATGACTCTGAGGCTTCAAGGTTGGTAGGTAAATGATGTAAAAAAGTAAAGTTCAAAAGGGAGGTTTGACACTAAATTATATTTCATGATAACAAAACATAAGCTCAATTATTGTCTCCCATTACATATGTCATCTTTATCTTCCCCCCAAAAGTCTCAAAGTGGGCTAATGATACATGTACATGCTAGGAATTAATCAACCTATATTTCTCCTTTTTTTCTTTTTATATATTTTTTATTTTTCAAAATCTATACTTAGGAAAAATATCACATCCATCACCTAACCACATACGACCAAAAGATCATCGGTATAGAAAGTGGTGATTTTTTATCCTCCCAAAACACAACCCATTTTTTCATTTTTTTTCAAATGGTTTTTTAGAAAGAGAGGTGAATAATGAATTACAATGAAATATGTCATGGTATCTCCCCTTACCACAATAGGAAATCCCCCATCACAATATCCACAATGAAGTATATCTTGGTAGACGAAATTATTCCTCCCCCAAACTTATTCTTTTAAATATCATGAAAAACAATTAGATAAAGGTAGGAATGGATAATAAAGGATTGTAACATGGATAATTTCCTAACAAGACAATTCATGTATTTTAAGGTATTAAAAACGATTAATGGAAGGTAGGTCTTAGGATAAGGGCTAATAAAAATACTGCCTCAATTATTTTAACAATGATTATGGGAGGTCATAGCTTCGATAAGATGAAAATAAAGTTTTAGAAGAAAAAATACATATGTTTATCCAGAAATATACTAAAAATAAAGGGGAAATATTGGTTCAGTGGATGTATTATGAATGAGATGGATGTTTGGGTCAATTAATAATGGAAATGAATATGAATAATTTAATCAAATAATGAAAACATTAGAAATTCTAAACCTGGAAAAATCTCAGAAAAAATTCATTTACATTGTTTAACATGCTCCTCAAATCATGATTATTAAAATCCCAATCCACATGTTTATCTCTAATAATAATTTTCCTTTTTTGATAATTCAAATTTATTTAAAATTAAATATAAATACATGGTATGGTAATTTTACTGGGTATTTTATTTATCCTAGTTCATTTGATTAAATAATGAATCAAATGTGGGGCATGAAATTAAAAATTAAATCTATAAAATATTAAAATGGTGAAAATATAGCTGGAAATTAAAAAATTAAAATGATTACACCCCTTTAAATTTACAATCAAACTTGGGCTCCGTAGGTACTGCCTGCACTATATTTACAATGTGTAGTAGTCCTATAGAATCATCTTCATTCTGTTTTCTTCTATTAGCCACTTGTTCCTTTGATGGTTCGGTAAAATTGAAAATATAAAAGTGAAATCACAATCCATAAAAATTAAATTAAATATATTTGGGGATGAGTTCTTTTATCTAAAATTATAAAATAAATAATAAAAAATACTAAAAAAATCGGGTTCCCTCCCGGATGTTTTTTTGTTTACCGTCATTGGATAAACATACCTTATTATTTATAGGTGATTGATGTTAGGAAAAAGGTTACCTGATCTAGATATAAAAAATGTCAAATCCTGAAGTCCTCAGTGTAGATTGGTCCTCCCCCTTTATCGGAAACTAACTTCACTATTCAACTATTGAACACTTTTTATATCTCTATGGGACCAATCTAGTGGTTTTTGGCCCTTCCTGTATAGTTAAATGGCACTTCAATAACTGGACAAACTAATTCTCCTACTTTGAATTCTTCTTGAATTAATGTTCCTCCACTATATTTATCTTTTTCCAACACTTTCTCATCTTTATTCATCTTGTTCATACTTTCTTTGTTACCTTCCATAACAACAACTTAATCTCTATTTCCATGGAAAACATTATTCTCTTATTTCATCAAATCATCTCATGAAAGGTCATCTAATCCTCCATCTAAATTTTTCATCACCCTATGCAGATTGAATTTTACCTCTGATTTTATTACTCTTAAACTTATCTCTCTATTTTGAACATTAATCGGTTCTATTACTGTAGCTAGAAACGGTCTTTCCAATATTATTGGGTGCTTCTCTTCATCCATGTCCATCATGAGAAAAATATTCTATAAAATAGAACTCATCTACTTTGATGATGACATCCTCAAGTAGTACTCATAGAAATCTCACAATTGTATCATCTAGTTGAAGCATAACTCTAGTTGGTTGCATCCCCTTCAATACTAGGCTCTAGAATGTTGCATATGACATGATGTTCACACTGTAACTTAAATCACATAAATCTCTATAAAAATAATTACTACCGATGGTGATTGGAATGGAAAAAAAAATACTCAGATCCCTTTGCTTCTTTTCTAATATGCCTGACACTACTACTAAGATTTCTCCTTCCATTGTAATGGTGGATAATTTCTCAATATTCTTCTTGTTTGTTGACAACTTTTTCATGAACTTTACAGACATATGTATGTTTCAAATTGCCTCAGTGAATGGGATGTTGATGTGTATTTTCTTAAAAATCTCTAAAAACTTATAATTTTTATCATCACTGTTCACATACTCTTCCTGATATGTAAATGGTAGTGGTGATCGATATGGTGGGGGTGATTCTTCATTATCTTATTTATTAGCTTCTTGGTTCTTCTCTTAACATTATATAGATGGATGTTTTTTATGTCCTCCATATTCAATTCCCCTTCCTCGTGTATTTTTTTCACTTCAAAGAAATATGAATTTTATATCTGCATGAGGATGATATTTTAGGAATCCTATAAGCTCTGATTTTTGTCTCTCTCTAAGTGTCACGACGATCTAACCGGATTGAAATTATAAGTTCCTCATTGAATATTGTTGGTTGAGTGAGTCATTTTAAGTTCACTGATTTCATTTCCATGATCTCTTAAGTATGCAGTTAGCTCTTTGATTGTAGCTCCAGTTGTGGTCATGAAATTTTCAGGGGTCTCCTCTAGTGAATAGACTTGACTGGTTAGTGTTGTCCCTTATTGTTGAGGTTGATAACCTTGTCGTCTTAGTTGAAATTCTTGGCCTTGATTTTGTTCTAGTGTTTGTGGCCTCCATCCCTATATATAATTTTGTTCATTATAATCTGAATAATTTTCATCTTCACAATATATACCTTGGGGATTTTGGTGGGCCATCATCACGTCCATCTTCTTTGTCATTGTCTCCATTTGAGCAGCTATTCATCTATTGTCCACCATGATTGCTCATTTTACTCTCCATTCTTCAAGATTCCATTTAAAATTGTTTCTTTACATCACATATAGTAGCTTGTAACTCTCCATAGGTGACATTCTCATTAGTGATATTCCTATAGCAGCATATACAATAGACTAATTCGCATGTGATAAACCTTTGTAAAATGTTTAAATTAAAATCCACATCTTGATTCCATGATGAGGACATCATCATATCATACCTTTAAAATGTTCTAATGAACTACATATATACTCTTCATATAATTGTTCAAAATTGATAATACTTACCCATAAATCCATAGATTTTGATGGCAGGAAAAACCTTTTTAAAAACATTATTACTAGATCATCCCAGGAAGTGATTGAATGTAGGGGTAGATTTTGTATCCACTTATATGATTTTTTTTCCTTCAGTGAAAATATGAATTGAAGTAATCCCAAAACATTGTTTGTGATGTTATGAAATTGGAACATGTCACATATCTCTTGGAAAATTACAATGTGTGAATTGGGATCATCTAGTGGTAGCCTGGCAAATTGCAGAAAGTGCGTAATCATTTGGATGACCGCTGATTTTATGTTGAAGTGGTAAACAGTGAAAATGGGGTTTAGGATGCTTTGATTGAATCCCATGTTTGAGGGTCTCACATAGTTTATTATTTCTTTTCCAACTTTGTTTCATCCTTCAACTTGTGGTCCTACTAGTTGGACCAGCTCATGTGCAGCTCCTTCAAACTAGTTCCTTCTAGCTATTGTGTTTTGTTCTTTATCAAAATATTCTTTTTCTGATTTCTTTTTGTGAAAATTCCTCTCCAACTCTAGTTGAAAAGTATGATCTTCGGACTTTCCTTTACCATAAGTGGAGTAGTCATGAAATTAATTTATTCTTGATACTAAAGCACAAAATTACCAAGTGCAATGTAGTGAATTAAAATAAAAACAACTATCTAAATTCCTAAATAATTTAAACATAGTAAAAACCATCCCCAGTAACGGAACCAATTTGATAGCCCTCAGGGCATCATTAGTTCTCTATGGTACTATGTAAAAACTAAATTTATAAAACTCAAACTATATTACTTGATTAATTAAAACATAGTATTATGAAACTTCAGGATGGAACCCATAGAGACTGTGTATATGTTTTAAATTAATTTGGAAAATAGAGGTTGATTTTTTTTGGTTTTATTTAAGAATATATAAATAATAGTAATAATGATTGGGGTGTGAATCAAGATTATAGGTCATGCCATGTTTGGTGATTTTCAGGTTCAAGTTCTATTGATTTCATTGATTATTAGTTTATTCATGATTAGTTTCTGAACTGGGTTAGAAGGGATCCTTGGTCTTGGTATCCTGCCCTAACAATGTGGTTGCACCTTTAGAATGGTTATATACTTAGTTAAATCAAAAAATTAGGTGAACCTAAACCTTGTTTAACCATATATTTCATAATTTTCATTCCCAAAATAATACAATTAATTGATGAAATAAATTAAACTGCTTCAGACCACAATAATGATCATGCAATACGAAAAGAAGAACAAGTGGAATTGAATAAGTAGTTTGCAACAATCCAAAAATTGAATAATGGATAAAAATGATCCCCATCATTACATCCACCTATGATCATGTTACCCGAAACTAAAAGAATACTCACTCATTATGAGATCAAGCAATATTGGTACCTGAAGAATAAAGGTAGTGAAGAGAGGATATGGATTATCTAATAGTTGTCCCTTGGTGTCACTTAGCCTCCTTGAGTCCCATAGTACGTTGGAAGGGCTTCCAAGGACAGTATTTATAGGTTATTCTAGTCACAAATCGTATCCCAGGTTACTTTATTTTTCTACACATTGATATCGTCATGACGTGTACTTGGGTTACATGTCATGTACTTTATATCCTATTTTTCCTACGCTACGTCAAATCGGCGGTTGCTATGATGACTATTTGACTTTTGTCATGATTTGTACTGATAGTACATGATGTGTACTTGTGTTTCACACTGTGTATTCTCATCGTGACTTGTCTATAACATATCTATTTCACTTGAAATAGTCATGATATGTATTCTCAGTACATGACGTGTAGTCATTTTTCTTCAGTTTCCAAACTCCTCTTCATTTCAAAAATCCAGTGTCAGGCCGCTTCGCTTCCCTCATGGCATGAAGGGTTAACAGATCATATTCCCATCCCTTTTTTTAATTTTTCAAAAACATATCATTTATCACCATAAAATATAAAACAAGTCAAATCATTCCAAAATTATAAATATTAATCATTTAAAAACACTATTCAATATGAAAAAATACTCTAAAATATATGCCTGAAATACACATATCAAATCCCCCACACTTGAATTTAGGCTTTTACTCAAGGAAAAAATCTCAACATACTACAAATTACTTTCACCTTACCATGCCTCAAATTCAATTTTTAAAAAAAGATCGAGAAAATATAAAATTAAATGTTTAAGTATCACACCAAGAAAATTATTCAATGCCTCATTTTTTAAAGAAACAGGATAACCAATTATTTTATTGTTCTCTTTTGAAATAACCGTTTCTTTTAATTCATCCATTTTCATTTTTCAATTCATTATTAATATTCTTTCCACTATTATTCTACATCACATTAATTTTTATGCTTATCATTAGGGTTCAAATGTAAATAGAATTTAGTATATACCTCAAAACATCTAACTTACCATAGGCTTGAAAGGAATCTAACATCTCCACTACATAAAGATAAAATCACATTTATCATGAGGACTTCATCTTTAAGGATCTAATGACTCTGAGGATTCATGTTTAGTTGGTAAATAATGCAAAAAAGTAATGTTCAAAAAGGAGGTCTGGCTATTAATATTTTTTCATGATATCAAAAGATAAGATCAATGATTTTATCCCTTTACAAATATCATCACCCCCAAGTCTCAAAGTGGGATCTTGATACATGTAAGTGTAATGAATTAATCAAACTCTCTTTACCCTTTTTTTCTTTTTTTTAAATCTATTATTAGGAAAAATCTCACATCCATCACCTAACCATATATGATCAAAATATCATCAGTTTTGAAAATATTGATTTTTTATCCTCCCAAAACACAACCCATTTTTTCAATGTTTTCAAATTATTTTATTAGAAAGATAGGTTAATAATGAATTATAATGAAAGATTTTGTGTCCCCTCCCCATATCACAATAGAAACCCCTCGATCGCAATATCCACAATGAAGTATATCCTGGTACCCCAATTACTATTCCAACACACTTATTCTTTTAAATTTCATGACAAAAATTAAAGGAAGGTTGGAATGGATGAAAAAAGGATTATAATATGGATTATTTTCTAACAAGACAATTCAAGGATTCTACGTGCTTAAAAAGGATTAATGCAAGGTAGGTCTCAGGACAAGGGAAAATAAAAAAAAGTTCCTTAATCATTTTAATAATGATTTTGTGAATTCAGAACTTTGATAAGATGCAAAGAATGTCCTAGAAGAAAAAATGCATAAGTTTCTCAAGAAATATACTAACGAATGAAAGGGAAATATTGGTTTAGTGGATGTCTCTGGAATGAGACAAATGAATGGGTCAATTTCTCATGGTAATGCATACAAATAATTAAATGAAATAATGAAAAATTAAGAAATTAAAAACAAGGGAAAATCTCAGATAAAATTCATTTAAAATGTTTAACATGATCCTCAAATCATGATTTTCAAATCCAATTACACATGTTTATCTCTTATAATTTTTTTTTTCATTTTTCTCATTAGAAAATATTGTCAATGAAATCTAAATACATTGTATGATTATTTTCTTAGGTAGTTTATGTCACCTATTTTAGTTTATTAAATAATTAATCAAATGCGGGTCTTATAATTAACAATTAAATCTATAAAATACTAAAATGTGTGGAATAGATTAAAAAATTAAAAAATTGAAACTCTTACTCCCCTTTCAATTTACACTCAATCTTGGGTTGTGTAGGTACTTCCTATACCAAATTTACAATGTGTAGTGGTCTTGTATAATCTTTTTAATTCTTCATACTTCTATTTTCTCTTTGTGCCTTTAATGGTCCTGCAATAATGAAAATACCAAAGTGAAATCACAATCCTGAATAATGAAATTAAATATATTTGGGGATGGGTTCTTTTACCTTAAAACATATAATAAATAATGAAAAATACTAAAAACCATGGGTTGCCTCATGGAATCATTTTTGTTTACCATCATTGGAATGACCTTAGGATATTATGCTCAAGTAATTTATGTTAAGAAAGATGTTAGTAGATCCAGATCTACAAAATGTCAAATCCTTGACTCCTTAGTGTAGACTGGTCCTCTTTTTTTTAAAAAAAATAACTTCACTCTTCCATTATTGAACACATATTCTATCTCCATGGGCCCAATACAGTGGTTCATGGCCCTTCCTAGATAGTTAAATGGAACTTCACTAACTGGGCATTTTTGTTCTCCAGATTTGAATTCCTCTTTATTGAATCTTCCTCCATTATCTTCAACTTTTTCCAGAACATTCTTATCTTTCTTCAACTTGTTCATACTTTATTCATTACCTTCCATAGAATCTACTTCCAGAAATGAATTTTTTCCATTTTCTAAAGCCGGTTTAAGGGGTTGCCGGTACCCATTACCCCAAAACACCACATTCTAGCGAAATACAAATTTTAGATTTCCTTATCAAATTCAAATTCCCTGTAAACCACCTCGAGCCACGAGCAGCGCCAACTTCACGCGCCCACAATCTTTTCACACCTGCCAGAATATCCCGCGACAGCACTGACAGCCTCGCGCCGCGCACCGTCCAGACCGCACGTCAACCCTTTAACTTCCCGCATGCCAATCGACAGCCACACGACGTCCCGACCACCATCATGCGCCGCACATTCTCGAACCACTGACACGATTCACCGGCTCCCAACGTCGTCTTCACCAGCGACCAAGGTCGTTATCCCTGGAAAGCTTCGTAAATATCAAACCAATACAATTCCAGCGAGGACCCGTCATCTCCATCGCAAAAGCAAGGAACCACAAAAACTACGCGATCCACAGAAAATCACAAAATCAAACAAACAAAACGGGGAACCCCACATCAGACACTCCAACCATCGATGATAGCCCTCAGAGACCCTCAAGCACACTCCACCACTGCAGCTTAGAAGACGACCTCCACAAGTTGCTAAACCGCCACAGCACAACTGTTCATCCCCGAGAGAAGATCCTTGGACACTCTGTAGAGTGTTCCGGTTCATCCGGTCTTACGCCCAAGGACCAAACCCCCGGAAACGAAGAAGAAATGTGCAACGCAACAACAAGAAGATACCTCCAAGAGACCGCCATAACGATCACCCGAGACCTCCGAAGAAAATCCACCAGAGGGTAGAGGCAGCGGCGAGGTCCCCGGATCTACCATCTTCAAGCATCAACCACTAAACGAAAACCTTCAAAACTTAAAATCACACAACGATAACATGAAATAAGGAACCCCCCTCCCCAGGCCACTCCAGATCTATCATTACAGGGCGAGGAGGCCAGGGAGGGAGGAAACGAGAGCGCTGAGGAGAAACCCTAGGAGCCTCCGCTACTTCAAATCTCTTTACTTGGAAAATATCATCCTCTTATTTCATCAAATCATCTATTGAAAAGTCATCCAGTCCTTCATCTGACTTTTTTATCTCCCATTGCAGATTGAATTTTTACTCTGATTCAATTACTCTTAATCTTATCTCTCAATTTTTAACATCTATCAATTCCCTTCATGAATCTAGGAATAGTCTTTCAAATATTATTGGGTACTTCAATTAATCCATGTCCATCACCAAAACATCAACCAGAAAATAGAACTCATCTACTTTGATGATGACATCTTCAAGTAGTTCTCATGGACCTATAACTGTTGTATTGGTCAGTTGAATCATAACTCGAGTTAGTTGAATATCATTCAATAAAAGGCTCTTTAATGTTTCATTTAACATGATGTTAACACTAGAACCTAAATCAAAGAAAGATCTACCAAACTCCTTAGTACTAATGGTAAT
Organism: Viscum album; assembly: GCA_963277665.1. Classification (NCBI taxonomy): domain Eukaryota; kingdom Viridiplantae; phylum Streptophyta; class Magnoliopsida; order Santalales; family Viscaceae; genus Viscum; species Viscum album. The sequence goes on from OY728131.1 coordinate 141,620,124, forward strand.
TATAAAGGAAAAATACCAATATCCCTATGTTTCTTTTCTATGATTCTTTACACGAATTATGATCTTTATCCTGCCAGTGGAATGGTGGCTACATCCTGGATCTTATTCTTGGTCATCACTAACTCCTTCATAAACCATGCGTATATAGGCATGTTTTCAATTGCCTCAATGAAATGGATGTTTTTTTCTGTATTTTCTTAAATGTATCTAAAAAGATCTGATTTTTCTCATCAATATTCACCAACTTCGCCCGACATAGAAATGGAAGTGGTGGTTGATATGGTGGTGGTTCTTCTTCATCATCATATTCCTCATCTTCTCTATTATTCTATTGACATGCTATAGTTGGATGTTTTTCTTTAGGTCCTCCAAATTCATTGACACACCATATGGTCTTATTTCCACTTATAAAAAATATGGGTTTCAATTTTTCACAAGGGAAATGTTTTAGGAGTATTGGAAGAACTCATTTTTGTCTTTCTCTAAGTGGCTTAGCGAGCTGAATGACATGACATTATAAGTTCCTCATTGTAGCTTGTTGGTTGAGTGAGTCATTTTTTAGTTCCTTGATTTCATTTCAATGATCTATTGAGTATGTGGTCATCTTCTTGAGTGCATCTCCAGTTGTGGTCATGAAATTTGCAAGGGTATCTTCTAGTTAATGGACTTGAATGGTTAGTGTTGTCCCTTGTTGTTGAGTTTGATAGCCTTGTTCTCCCAGTAGAAATGTCTGGCCTTGATTTTGTTGCACAGGTTATAGCCTCCATCCATGAACATAATTCTTTCAATTATAATATAAATAAATTTTATCTTTACAATATATACCTTAGGTATTTTTTTCGGCCATAATCATGTCTATCTTCCTTGTTATAGTGTCCATTTGAGCAGCCATCCATCTATTTTCTCACCATGTATGCTCCTTATACTCTTCCTTCTTCAGGATACCATTGAAAAATGTTTCTTGAAATCTCATCCAGTTGCTTTTATCTCTCCTCAAGTGACATTCTTGTTAGTGATCCTCCTACAGCAGTATCTAAAATATACTGATTCCCATATGATAAACCTTTGTTAAATGTTTGAATTAAAAGACACACCTCAATTCCAAGATGAGGACATCATCTTATCACACCATTGAAACATTCCAATGAAATATATATTTACTATTCATATAATTACTCAAAATTGATAACAATTACCTACAAATCCATAGATTTTTATGGAAGGGAAAAACTTGTTAAAATATTTCTTACCATATCCCCCCATGTGGTGATTGAATAAAGGGGAATACTTTGTATCCTCTCCCGTGCATTTTTTAATTCAGTGAAAATTTGAACAGAAGAAATCTCACTGCATCTTCTATGATGTTATGAAATTGAAACTTGTCCGATATATCCAAGAAACATCCAATGTGTGAATTGGGTTCTTCATGTGGTATCCCATTGAATTTTAGCGAGTTCATGATCATTTGGATGACTAATGGCTTTATCTTGAAGAGAAGAGAAGTGACAAGGGGTATTAGGATTCTTGGGTTGACTTCCATGTTTGAGGGTATCCCATAATTTAATAGTTCTTGTCCCCCTTGATTTAGTCCTTGGACTTTTGGTCCTTCTTGTTGTCCAAGCTCGTGCTCAACTCCTTCAAATTGGTTCATTCCATCCATTGCATTCTGTTCTTTATCAAAATCTTATTTTTCTTTTTTCTTCTTATGAAAAGTCATCTCTAGATCTAGGTCAAAAGTAAGATCTTCAGTATTTTCTTTCCTAGGAGTGGAGTATTCATGAAATTGATTTCTTCCTGAAACTACCACATGAGATGAACAAGTGTAAAAAAATGAATTAAAATAAAACAGTATCTAAATTCCCAAATACTTTAAACAGAGTGGAAACCATCCTCAGAAACAATTCTAATTTAATATCCCCATAGGGAATTACTATTTACCCTTAGTACTATGAAAAAACATAATTTATAAAACCCAAACTATGCTACTCGATTAATTATAACATAGTATTAGAAAATTTTATGATGGAACCCACAAAGACAGAGCATATTTTTTAAATTAATTAGGAAAATATAGGTTTAAATTGTATGGTTTGATTTGAGAAAAGATAAATAATAGTATTAATGATTAGGATGTGAGTCAAGATGATAGGTCAGGCTAGTTTTAGTGGTTTTCAAGTTCATGTTCTATATATTTCATTGATTATTGGTTTATTCATGTTTGGTGTCAGAATTGTGTCAGTAGGGATCGTTGTTCTTGGTATCCCACTTTATAAAGTGTTTTCACATTGTGGAATGGTCATATACTAGGTGCAGTCACAAAATTAGGCCACCCAAAACCATGTTTAAACATAACTGACCTAGTATTTAACAATGGTCATAAACAAACTAAGACGATTAATTGATGCAATAAATTAAACAACTTCAAACTGCAACAATGATCATGCAATATGAAATAAAGAAGAATTGGAATTGAATATGCAGTTTTCAACAATCTAAAACATTAATAATGGATAAAAATGATCCCTATAATCACATAACCCTATAATCATGTCACCCAGCATGATGAAAGGCAGTGAAGAGAGGCTCCAGATCATCTGGTGGTTGTCTATTGGTGTTGTTAGGCCTCCTTCAATCCCAAATTATGTTGGAAGGGATGTCAAGGCCTGTATTTATAGGGTTTTCCCATCATAACATGTGGCCTACACCAATTTATTTTTCTACACATCAATATAATCACGACGTGCACTTGGGTTACACATTGTCTACTTCATATTTTATTTTACCTCCACCGTGTCGAACCCGCAGACGCTGCTTTGACTATTTGACTTTTGTATAATGGGTACTGATAGTACATAATGTGTAATTGCATTTCACATTGTGTATACTCATCATGAATTGTCTCATGTAGATATATTTCACTTGAAATGGTAACAATGTGTACTCTTACTGCATGACATGTTGTCATTTTTCTTGAGTTTCAAAGCTCCTCTTCATTTCCACTATCTGGTGTCCATTTCACTTTTCTCATAGTACGAAGGGTCGTTCAGCTCATATTTCCATCCCTTTTTGTTAATTTTTCACAAATCCATCATTTCCTTCTATAAAACTTAAAAAGTCAAATAATTCTAAAATTGGAATGATTAGTCATTTAAATACACAATTTAATATGAAAAAGTACTCTAAAATATATGTATGAAATACACGCATCAAATCCCCCTACACATGAAGTCATCCTTGTCCTAAAGGAAGGAATCTCAATAAACTACAATGTACTTTAACGTTACCATGACTCAAATTCAATTTCAATAAAAACGATTGATAAAATGGAAAATTAAATGTTCAAGATTCACATAAAGAATATTCTTCAACGCCTCATTTTTCAAAGAAACAAGATAACCAATTATTTTAATTTTCCTCTTTCGAAATAGCCATGCCTTTTCATTCATCCATTATTATTTTTCAATTCATTATTAATATGCATGCCACTTTCAATCTACATCATATTAATTTTTCTACTTATCATCAGGGTTCAAATGTAAATAGAATTCAGCACATAACTCAAAAATATGAAACTTACCATAGTCTTTCAAGGAATCGAACATCTCTATCGTGTAAATAAAAAATCACAATTAGTAATTGGGGCTTCATCTTTAAGGATCAAATGACTCTTATGATTCATGTTTGGTAGGTAAATGATGTAAAAAAGTAATGTTCAAAATGGTGGTTTGACTCTAAATAATTTTGGATGATAAAAAACATAAACTCAATGATTGTCTCCTGTTATAAATGTCATCTCTATCTTCCCCAAAATTCTCAAATTGGGATCATGATACATTTAAGTGCAGTGAATGAATCAAACTTTATTATCCTTTTTTTATTTCTATGTTTTTTTATTTTTTGAAGGTGATGCCCAGTAAAAATATCACATCCATTAGCTAACCACATATAATCAAAATATTATCAGTCTGGAAAATACTAATTTTTAATCCTTCCAAAACACAACCCATTTTTTCATTTTTTTGACATTTTATTTTTTTGAAAAGGATGTGAATAATGAATTACAGTGAAAGATGTCATGGTATCTCCCCATATCACAATAGAAAATCTCCCAGGACAATATCCACAATGAATTATATCCCGGTGCACCCAATTATACCTCCCCAAACTAATTCTTTTAAATTTCATAAAAAAATTATAGGAAGGTAGGAATTGATAAGAAAGGATGGTAACATGGCTCATTTACTAAAAAGACAATTCATGGCTTCTAAGGGCTTAAAAAAGATTAAATCAAGGTAGGTATCAGGATAAGGGATAATAAAAAATTCCTCAATCATTTTAAAAATGACTTTGTGCTGTCATAACTTCAATAAGATGAAAATAAGTTTTGGTAGAAAGAATACACAAGTTTATCACGAAATATACTAAAGAAATGATGGAAAATATTGGTTTAGTGGATATCTCGAGAATGAAAAAAATTCTTGGGTCAATTACTCAGGACAATGCATACAAATAATTAAATCAAATAATGAAAACATCATAAATTCAAAACATGGGAAAATATCAAAAAAAAATATTTATAATGTTCAATATACTCCTAAAATTATAATTTTTAAAATCCTAATCCACATTTTTATCTCTAATCAGTCTTTTTCCCAATTTTCTCATTCCAATTTATTGACAGAGAAATCTAAATACATAGTATGGTAATCATCCTGGGTAGTTTATGCCTCCAATTTCAGCTGATTAAATAATGAATAAAATGTGGGGCTTGAAATTAATAATTAAATATATAAAATACTAAAATGTGGGAAATATAGTTGAAAATTATAGAATTGAAACTCTTACCCACCTTTTAATTTACCCTAAAACATGGGTTGTGCAGGTACTGCCTACACCAAATTTACAATGTGTAATGATCATGTAATATCTTCTTTATTTTTCTTTCTTCTATCAGCCACTTGTGCCTTTTATGGCCCTGTAAAAATAAAAATACATAAGTAAAAGAATATGGCATAAAAATGAAATTAAAAATATTTGGGGATGAGTGATTTTACCTAAAAATATAAAATAAATAATGATAAATACTAAAAACCTAGTGTTGGATCATAGAAGTGATTTTTTTACCATCATTTTCTTGACATTTCCTTACTATGCTCAATTAATTGATGGTAGGAAAGAGGTTACCTGATTTGGATATACAAAATATCGAAGCCTTAACTCCTTCAATATAGATTGGTCCTCTCCATTTATCTAAAACTAACTTTAGTCTTCCATTATTGAACCCTTTTTCTACCTCCATTGACCCAATATAGCGGTTCTTGGCACTTATTGAATAGTTAAATCACACTTCATTAATTGAACAAACTTGTTCTCTTTCTTTTAATTCCCCTTGAATGAATGTTCCTCCACTCTCTTCAGATTTTTCCATCACTTTCTTATCTTTCTTCATCTTTTTCATACTTTCTTCCTTACATTCCACAACATCTACTTTAACTCTCTTTCTTTGGACAAAATTTTCCTCTTCATTCATCAAATAATCTCTTGAAAATTCATCCAATCCTTCATCTGAATTTTTCATCACCTGATGAAAATTAAATTTTACCTCTAATCCTCATACTCTTAAACTTAGTTTTCCATTTTGAACATAAATCAGTGACCTTCCTGTAGCTAGTAATGGTCTTTCCAATATTTTTGGGTGATTCCCTTCAACCATGTCCATCACCAGAAAATATTCTGAAAAATAGAACTCATCTACTTTGATGATGACATCTTCAAGTAGTCTACATTGATGTCTCACTATTTTATATGAAAGTTAAAGAAAAACCTAAGTTGGTTGCGTCTCTTTAAATCCCATTCTCTTGAATGTTACATATGAAATGATTTTCACACTCACACCTAAATCACACAAATCTATACCAAAATCATTAGTACCAATGGTAATTAGAATGTAAATAATACCTGTATCCCAGTGATTTTTTGCTAAGATTCTTGACACTACTGCTGAGCTTTCTCCTTCTAGTGAAATGGTTTCTAAGTCCTAAAGTTTTTTTCTTTCATAATCGAATCCTTCATGAACATGGCGTACACAAACTTGTTTTAAATTGACTTAGTGAATGGAATGTTGATGTGTATTTTCTTATACAACTCTAAAAACATCTTTCCTTTCTCATCAATCTTCACCTACTTCAGCTGATATTGAAATGGTTGTGGTGGTTGATATGGTGGTGGTGCTTCTTCATCATCGTATTCCTCAACTTCTATTTTATTCTCTTGAAAGGATTCAGTTGGATATTTTTCTTTATGTCCTCCAAATTCAATGCCACTTCCTAGTGTCTTATTTCTACTTTTGAGTAATATGGCTTTCACATTTTCATGAGGATGGTGTTATGGGCATCCTCTAAGATCTCCTATTTGTCTATCTCTAAGTGTCTCAATAATCTAACTGACTTGAGGTTCTAAGTTCCTCATTGCAGCTTGCTGGTTTAGTGGGTCATTTTTTAGTTCCCTAATTTCATTTCCATGATATCTTCATTATACTGTCAGTTCCTTGAGTTTAGTTCTAGTCGTGGTCATGAAATTTTCAAGGGTCTCCTCTATAGAATGGACTTGAGTGGTCAGTGTTTTCCCCTGTTATTGAGGTTGATAACCTTCTTGTCTCGGTTGAACTTCCTGGACTTTATTTTTTTGTGGTGGTTGTGACCTCCATCCCTATGAATTATTTTGTCGATTATAATCTAAATAATTTGAATCTTCACCAAACATACCTTGGGGATTTTGGTGGGCTATCATCGTGTCCATAATCCTTGGCATAATCACTATTTGAGTAGCCATCCATCTATTGTCCATAGTATATACTACCTGTATTATTCATTATTCAATATTCCCTTGAAAATAGTTGCTTGAAATCTCATCCAGTAGCTTATAGATCACCTCAAGTTACTTTCTCATTAGTGATCCTGCTGTAGCAGCATATACAATAGACTGATTCCCCTATGAAAAACCTTTGTAGAATGTTTGAATTAAATGCCACATCATGATTCCATGATGAGTACATCATCTTATCATACCTTTGAAACATTCCAATGAACTATATAGAGACTATTCATCTCATTTATAAAAAATTAGAATACGTATCCACGAATCTATAGATTTTGATGGTGGGAAAAACTGTGTTAAAAACTTTCATACTAGATCCTCTCATGTAGTGATTGAATATAAAGTCAAATTTTGTATCCAATATTTTACTTTGTTATTTAGTGAAAATATTAACAGTTGAAATCTCACCGCATTTTTTGTGATGTTTTTAAAATGGAACATGTCACATATATCTCTAAGAAACTTTCAATGTGTGAATTGGGATCATCATGTGGTAGCCCGATGAATTGCAGTGAGTGTGTGGTCATTTGGATGACTAATGTATTTAACTCAAAGTGTTGAGTATAGATATGGGGTATCAGGATTCCTAGGTTGATTCCCAGGTTTAAGGGTCTCCTATAGTTTTAGTGCTTAACCCCCTTGATTTTTTCCTTGGACTTTGGGTCCTACTGGTTGGCCCAGCTCGTGATCAGGTCCTTCAAATTGGTTCCTTACAACCATTGCATTATGTTCCTTATCAAAATCATATTTTTAGGTTTCCTGCTTGTGCAAAGTCCTTTACAGCTCTGGGTAAAAAGTAAGATATTTAGTATTTTCCTTTAGATGAGTGGAGTAATTTTTCAACTGATTGCTTCCTAAAACTACACCACTAGATGACCAAGTGTAAAAAAAATGAGTTAAAAAAAACTATATTAATTCCTAAATCATTTAAACATAGCTGAAACTGTCCCCAGAAACAATTCTAATTTGATATCCCCTAGGGCACCGTTAGTTCACTATGGTACTATGAAAAAACAAAATTTACAATACCCAAACTATGATACTCGATTCATTGAAATTTAGTATTAGGAAATTTCTGTATCAAACCCATGGAGACAGAGCATATGTTTTAAATTAATTAGGTAAATAGATGTTGAATTTTTTTGGTTCGATTTGAGAAATAGGGAAATAATAATAGTAATGATTAGGGTGTGAAACAATATGAGAGGTCATGATAGGTTTAGTGATTTTCAGATTCCTTTTATAGGGATTTCATTGATTATTGATTTATTCATGATTAATGTCAAAATTGGGTCAGTATGGATCCTCGGTCTTGGTATCTCACCCTAAAAATGTGGTTACAACTATGGAATGGTTACATATTTGGTATTGTCACAAAATTAGGCAACCCAAAACCATGTTTAAACATAACTGAACTAGTATTTCATAATGGTCATATACAAACTAAGGAGATAAATTGATGCAATAAATTAAACAACTTCAAACCGCAACAATGACCATGCAATACAAAATGACGAAGAATTGGAATTGAATTAGCAGTTTATAACAATCCAAAACATGAATAATGGATAAAAATGATCATTAACATCACATACCCCTATGATCACATCACCTGAAACTAAGAGACTACTTGCTCACGATGAGAGCGAGCGACATTGGTACCCAAAGAAGAAAGGCGGTGAAGAGAGGCTTCAGATTATATGATTTTTGTCCCTTGGTGTCACTTGGACTCCATCAGTCCCATCGTACATTGGAAGGGATACTAATTATAGTATTTATAGGAATTTCATATCACAACTTGTGGCTTGTGTCACTTTATTTTTCTATGTGTCAACATCATCACAAGGTGTACTTCGGTTACACATTATGTACTTCAGATCTGATTTTTCCTCCACCACGTCAAATCCTCAGATAATGGTTTGACTTTTTGACTTTCATCACGACATGTACTGATAGTATACGACATGTACTTATTTTTCACGCTATGTATGACCATCACAACTTTTCTAGTGTAGATCTATTTCACGTGAAATGGTCACGACATGTACCCTCAGTACATTACGTGTAGTCATTTTTCTTCAATTTCTTATCTCCTCTTAATTTCTACAATTCAGTGTCATGCCGATTCACTTCTCTAACTGTACGAAGGGTCGTTTGGATCATATCTCCATCCCTTTTAGTTAACTTTTAAAAAATCCTTCATTTCTTATGATTAAACATAAAAAAGTAAAATCATTTTGAAATTAACAATATTAATCATTTAAATACACAATTCAATATACAAAAATAATATAAAATATATTCATAAAATACACATATCAAATCCCCCCACACTTTAATTAATACTTTTCCTCAAGGAAAAAATATCAACATACTACAAATGAATTTCACTTTATAATTCCTCAAATTCAATTTCAATGAAAATGATTGAGAAAATGGAAAATTAGATGTTCAAGCTTCACACCAATAAAATTCTTCAACACCAAATTTTTCAAAGAAATAAGATAACCAAATATATTACTTTTCCAAATTTTAAATATCCATTCCTTTTCATTCATACCTTTTCATTTTTCAATTCATTATTAATATTAATTCCACTTTCAATCTACTTCAAATTAATTTTTCCACTCATCATCAGCGTTCAAATGTAAATAGAATTCAATACATGCCTTAATAAAATGTATCTTACCATAGGCTTTTAAGGCATATAAAATCTCTACCATGTAAAGAAAAAATATCAATTAATCAAGAGGGATTCATCTTTAAGGATCAAATGACTCTGAGTTTTCATGGTTGGTAGGTAAATGATTTAAAAAAGAAATTGTCAAAAATAATGTTTGACACTAAATCATTTTTCATGATAAGAAAATATAAGATCAATGATTACTTCCCTTTAAAAATTTCATCTCCCTATTCCCACAAAAAATCCTCAAAGTGGGATCATGATACATGTAAGTTCAATGAATGAATCAACCTCCCTTGCTCCTTTTTTTTCTTTTTCAAAAGCCTTTATCAGTAAAAATAGCACATCCATCACCATACCACATACTATCAAAATATCATCAGTCTGGAAAATGTTGATTTTTGATCCTCCCTTAACACAACCCATTTTTAATTTTTTTCAAAATAGTTTTAGAAAGATACGTGAATAATTAATAAAAATGAAATATGTCATGGTCTCCCCCATATCGTAATTGAAAATCCCCCAGCACAATATTCACAATGGATTATATCTCGATATACCCAATTATTCCTCCCCCACACTTATTCATTTAAATTTCATGAAAAACAATTAGAGGAAGGTGTTAATGGATAAGAAAGAATTGTAACATGGATAATTTTCTAACAAGACAACTCATGGATTCTACGGGCTTAAAAATTATTAATGTAAGGTAGGTATTAAGATAATGACTATTGAGAAATGCCTCAGTCATTTTAGCAATGTTTATGTGTAGTAAAATCATTGATAATATGCAAAGAATGTTCTAAAAGAAAAAATTCCAAAGTTTCTCAAGAAATATACTAAATAAATAATGGGAAATATTAGTTCAGTTATGTCGCGGGAATGAGACGAATGGTTGGGTCAATTTCTCATGTCAATGATTAAAAATAATTAAATAAAATAACAAAAACATTAGAAATTCAAAACATGGCTAAATATTTTTTTAAAAAAAAATTTCAACATGCTCCTAAACTATTGATTTGTCAAATCCAAATCCACATGTTTATCTCTATTAATTATTTTTCCCATTTTTCTCATCCAAATTTATTAACAATGAAATATCAATACATGGTTTGGTAATTTTCCTAAGTATTTTATGTATACTAGTTCAATTGATTAAATAATGAATAAAATGTGGGGTATGAAATTAACAATTAAATCTCTAAAATACTAAAATTTGGGAAATATCAATGAAAATTATAGAATTGAAACTCTTAGTCCCCTTTCAATTTACAATCAAACTTGTACTACACAAATACTACCTGCACGACATTTACAATGTGCAGTGGTCTTGTAGAATCTTCTTAATTATGATTTCTTCTATCAAACAATTTTTCCTTTGATGGTCCTATAAAAATGAAAACACACACGTGAAATCACATTCCATAAAAAAATTAAAATATTTGGGGATGAGTTCTTTTACCTAAAAACGTAAAATAAATATTAAAAACCACAAAAAACCCTAGGTTGTCTCTCAGAAGAACTTTTGATTACCATAATTGGCACAACCGTACCTTATTATACTTATGTTATTGATGGTAAGAAAAAGGTCACCTGATCTAGATCTACAAAATGTCAAATCCTTGACTCCTCAGAGTAGATTGGTCATCTCCTTTTATCTAAAACTAACTTCACTCTTCCATTATTTAACACTTTTTCTGTAAAACCCCGATATTTTGTGAGATATGATATTTTTAATTTTTTTATTTATTGTTTTGTATGCTACACCCATATTATCTTACTCTATATGAAATATTGTATTAGCTTGAAGTATACACAACACTATTTTTGGCTTGTGTTATACACAATTTCAAGTAATTTTTATAGAATTCATTTCACACAGCAATGAATATAGATTTTGTTTAATTTATAAATACAATAAGATCGGATTATTTGATATTCTACACCAAATGAGGCTTTAACTACATGAAACACTGACTTGTATCACATTACATGCAAGAGCAACCATCCTTGATAGCTTGCGTTGTGCGTGATGCTGAGTTTCACTAAACAATGATATATTATTAAAATATTATTATTTAATGGAATATAAACTAGCCCTAAAGGATAGTATTAAATAATTTTTTAATTTTATAACATTAGCATTAATATTACACATTTTCAAGAACATGGTATGTGAACAAATCAATTTTTCAAATAAACAGAGTATTTTTAAAAAAATGCAGTTTTACCGCCTTTTGATGGCACACCCATTTTAAATATAGGTTTTGACACATTATCAAATATATTTGAATAAATAAACTTTTTTATTTGTAATAAGGACATAAAAATATACTTTTTAAAAAAAAACATGGTATTTTTTTGATAAAATTTAAATTTTAATAAATAGTGAAAAATACCGCATTTTGAGTCAACAACAGTTTTTTCATCTAATTTTTTATAATGTTATATTTCACTTTTAATTGGTTTTAAAGTGTAATTGGATTATATTTTTATCATTTAATCCAATTTTTTTCATTTTAAGTAATTTTACTTTTAAATTGGACATAAATACATGTCAATATTTTGATAGTTATTACTTCTTAAAAATCTAATTTTTGGTTTTGACAATGGGGATTAATTTTAAATTAATTATTGAAACATAGGTGTTTTTAATTTAGAAAAATGGATTACATATTTGGAATCAAAATGTCCAAATTTTATAAATAGTTACATTTTATTTTTGGACATTATGAATAGTAACTTTAGTAATTATTTTTATTTACCATGGTTAAAGGGTAAATTTGGTAAATAAGGGTTAAAAAATCATAATTTAATTTTATAAAAATACCCCAAAATGTGTCCTAATACTATTTAAAGATATATTTCCAACAATGATAATCCTTTTATCTATTTTTTGATCCCATGGATTCACTTGGATTTGAAAATGACATTTTATAAGAATTGATTTAAAGTACATATAATTATAACATAAAAATATATCTTTTACTAAATTGATTTTAATATAAGTTCATACAACTGATATATATATATATATAAATAGTCATTATAAATATAAAAATATTTCATACATCATGGTGTTTTATTTATATTTTTTATAAATTATATAAATATATTTATTTATGAAACAATTATGATGTAGTGATTACCTCATTAATGAAAGATTCAAATAAATGAATTTATAAATATTAAAATAAAATTAATTTAATCATTTTTATGCCATCAACAAATTTTTTAGATTAAATTGACATTTTAGGGATGAATTAATTCATTTGGTTCAAAGGAATCTGATTTTGATGTAATTTTTTTAAAAAATCAAGTATGAATAGTGTCCAAAATTGACATAATTCCTAACTTAAAACATAAAATAGATTATTAATTATTATTCAATTCATAAAAATATAATATTAGTCCAAATGGTTAATATAAATCCAAATATCTCCAAAATAACTTTTTTAGGGTCTTTTGACATAATATGGTAATTACATTAACCCACACGTGTAAATAAGATGATAACATAATAAGTTTAAAGAGGGTAAAATTAGGGTTAAACAAAAAATATAAGGATAAAAATATATTCAAAACTTGTCTAGAAATTATTTTATGATGGGGATTCGAAACAAAATCATCTTATATTTTAATTAAATACGTTTTAGACTATTTTTGATTAAAATTTAATTTACAATTAATTAATATTATTTGAGTTTCCTAAAGTGCCCCTCTCCTCCCTTATAAAAGGGATCCTCCTTCCTCTACTATTCACTCTATTTTGAGCATTAAAGATTGGACAACCCCTGATAATTTATCTTTTAAAAGTTCCTAGTAACATTTTAGAGGTGATGATATTCTCAAAAGACCAACTCTAGTGGATGAAGAAGAAATTTAAAGGAGGCACGTCAAGGAAGATGTAATATCTTCTACAGATTCTTTCACATTTCTTTCTTCTTATACTTATTATTTATTAGTTTTTTTCATTACAAATTAATAAAATCATTATCACTCATATAATTATATATTATTATAAATATTAAACAACCCTATTTCACCTTTTATCCATTCTATGAAAAACAAAATCACCACATGTGTGTACGCACGACTTACCGTCTTCACGCTGTGGTGTAATATGTTTCTTACCACCACTTTACATGGATTGGTATAATGGTGGAAATTATAACTATATATTATTATTACAAAATGATACTGATTATGAGATATCAACAACTATGGGAATGATATCGTCACTTGTGTGTATGTGCGGCTTGCCGTCTCCACGATGCAATGAGATTCATTCTCCATGTTAACCATTCAAAACAGATTATAAATTATATATAATAAATAATCATAAAATATATGACATAGTAGTTATACTGGATTTATGTATGTATATATATATATCATTTAATTACTTCCTTTCAATTCAATAAATAAATGAAAACAACATTCACGCATATGTACCTTCTACCGTCTCCATGAACGGTGTTTTCCTCTTCATTTATTTACCTTTCTATTATACATATATATTTATATACTGAATATATTTTTTATATAAATCATGTTTTTCATTCTGTATGTAATTAAATCATGATATACTAGAAAGGTTATGGCAGAGCAATTTTACTTAAATCATGATATAATTAATAATATCAATAGTAACAATTCAAAACACATACAATAAGTAAAATGATTGTTACCCAAAACATTTCTTTAACATGGAATTGAAACATGAATGGGTAATATAAAGTCTTAAGTGAATAATATATGATATCATAAAGATTATTATGGTTATTTAACAAGTTAATAATATTTTTAAACCCATTATATACGAGTTTCAGACAAATGCAGAAGAAATTGGACCTAAGGTAAGGGATAATTTTACAATCCCATTTTTATTTGTGGTTGTTTATACGTATGTATTTAGTAGGGATATAAGTTTCATCCGTGTCCACATTTTTGAAAAATGTTTTCATAAAATGTTGACTATTATTCTATGTATGTTTAAAGTCATTTTTACCCATTTTTTGTCTTTTACTATATGGTATGGAAGGAATCTTTCTTTTGTTTACCATACGAGGTACTTTTTGACCTTTCCATCAAAAGTATGAGGAGAATGTTTGTTTAACTTATATGGAATGAATGGATTTTTACGATTTTGTGATGCTTTATTTCCATTAAGTTTCCTCTACACTATTTTAATTTTATTCTCAACTAAATTCTTTTTGTTTAAAATTGCACAGCATTTTGAGAAAAGAAAATGGTTTTTTAAAGAAGAAAATATATTATGTACTTATTTGTTTTCCATAAATACATATTTTATTCCAATTATATTTTATCATGGTTACTATTAATTTGTGATTCATTCCTTATTAACTTCTAGTATTTATTCCATGTCTCAAGATTTTGATGTTTCTACATTCAAATGTTTATGGTTTGTTTTATGTTCTACATTTTTACAGTTACAGATCATTTGAGATCACCCTATTTATGTTTTCTTTTCTCCAGGATATAATGAAATGTTTTAGGTAGGAAAACAAAAGGGCAAGATATTTATGGGATATGTTGAATATCTTTAACCAAATTACAAGATTATGTTCATATTTTCCAAAGACACTAAACTAATATGGTCTTTGAGCATCCTTTTGTGTCATGTATTAAGTATTCTGAAAAATAAATGTAATGTCCATGTATGTCAAGGTTGGGTATCTACATTTTCTATCTCCATGGGCCTAATAAAATGGTTCTTTTCCCTTGAGGCATAGTTAAATGACACTTCAATAACTGACCAAACTTTTTCTCCTGCTTTTAATTTTTCTTGATTGAATGTTCTTCCAATATATTCAGATTTTTTATACACTTTTTTATCCTTATCTATCTTGTTCATACTTTCCTTATTACCTTACAGAACAACTACTTTATTTCTCTTTCCCTAGACAAAATTGTCCTCTTCTTTCATCAAATCATATATTGAAAAGCCATCCACTCCTTCATCTTACTTTTACATCACCCAGTGGAGATTGAATTTTACCTTAGATCCTCCAACTATTAAACTTATCTCTCCACTTTGAATATAAATCAATTCCCTTCTTGTATCTAGGAATGGTCTTTCCAATATTATTTGGTTCTTCTCTTCATCCATGTCCATCACTAGAAAATCTTCAAGAAAATAGAACTCATCAAATTTGATGATAACATCTATAAGTAGACATCATGGACATCTCACGCTTGTATCATCTATTGGAATCATAACTCGACTTGGTTACATATCCTTCAATCCAAGGGTCTTTAATGTTTCATATGATATGATGTTCACACTGTCACCTAAATCACATAAAGCTCTACCAAACTCATAAGTACCAATGGTAATTGGAATGAAAAAAAAACATGGATTCCTCTACTTCTTTTCTAAGATTATTAACACTACTTATGAGCTTTCTAATACTAGTGTAATTGTGGATAAGTCCTCAATATTATTCTTGTTCATTGAAAAATCCTTTATGAACTTTGTGTATGCATACATGTGTGAAATTTCCATAGTGAATGGGATGTTTATGTGTATTTTCTTGAACAGCTCTGAAAACTTATTATTTTCCCCATCAATATTCACCTACATTGCCTAATATGTAAATGGTACTGGTGGTTGATATGGTGGTGGTTCTTCTTCATCATCATATTTATCAGTTTCACTATTCTTATCTTGACATGCTTCAGCTGAATGTTTTTCTTTATGCCCTCTGAATTCAATACCACATCCTAGTGTATTCTTTCTACCTCTATGAAATATGGCTTTCAAATATACACGAGGGTGATGTTATAGGAATATTAGAATATCTCAACTTTGTCTTTCTCTAAGTGTCTTAGAAATCTGACTGACTTGATGTTCTAAGTTCCTCATTGCAGCTTGTTGGTTTAGTGATTCATTTTTCAGTTCCCTAATTTTATTTCTATGATCTCTTGAGTTTGCAGTCATATCCTTGAGTTCATCTCTAGTTGTGGCCATGAAATTTGTAAGGGTATCCTCTAGTTAATGGGATTAACTAGTTAGTGTTGTCCCTTGTTGTTGATGTTGATAACATTGTGGTCTCAGTTGAAATGCCTGGACTTGATTTTGTTGTGGTGGGTGTGACCTCCATCCATGAGAATAATTTTGTTGATTATAGTCTAAATAATTTTCATCTTCAGAATACATACCTTAGGGATTTTGGTGGGACATCATGGTGTCAATATTTCTTATCAAATTATATATTTGAGCCATCAATATATTGTCCACCACGTTTGATCCTTGTAATCATCCATCCTCAGGATTCCATTGAAAACTATTTAATAACATATCATCCATTAGCTTATATCTCTCCGTAGGTGAATTTATCATTATAAATCCTCATGCAGTAGCATCTATAACAGACTGATTCCCCTGCAATAAACCTTGGAAAAATGTTTGAATTAAAAGCCACATCTCTATTCCATGATGAGGAAATATTCTTATCATACCATTGAAATGTTCCAATTAACTACATAGAGACTATTTATCTAATTTATCAAAATTAAAAATACATACCCACAAATGCATATATTTTGGTGGAGGTAAAATTCTTGTTAAAATATTTCTTACTAGATCCTCCCATGTGGTGATTGAATGCATGAGAAGACATTTTGCCCACTCTCGTGATTTGTACTTCAGAGAAAATATGAGCAAAATTAATCTCACTACATTGTTTGTGATGTTATGAAATTGGATGATGTCACATATCACTAGGAAACATCCAATGTGTGAATTGTGATCTTCATATGGTATCCTAATGAATTTCAGTGATTGCATGATCATTTGGATGACCGCCAGGCTTATCTTGATGTGTTGAGAAATGACAGGGGTATCAAGATTCTTGGGTTGAATCCCATGTTTCGTGGTCTCCTGTAGTTTATTAGAACTTGTCCCCCTTAATTTCCTCCTTGCACTTTTGGTCCTGTTGGTTAGCCCAGATCGTGATTAGCTTCTTCAAATTGGTTCCTTCCATCTATTGTTTTCTATTAATTATTAAACTCTGCTTTTTCTATTTTATTCTCATGAAAAGTCCTCTACATATCTAGGTCAAAAGTAACATATTCAATCTTTTCCTTCCCATGAGTGGAGTAGTCATGAAATTGATTACTTCATAAAACTACAACATGAGATGACCATGTGTAAAATAAGTAATTGAAATAAAAAATACTATTTAAGTTCCTAAATAATTTAATCATATTGGTAATTGTCTCTTGAAATGGCACCAGTTTGATATCTCCCTAGGGTGTTGTTAGTTACCTACAGTAATATGAAAAAAAATATAAAACCTAAACTATGCTACTTGATTAATTGAAACATAGTGTTATGAAATTTTAATATAGAACCCAAAGAGATAGATCATATGTTTTAAATTAATTAGGAAAATCATGGTTGAAATTGTTTGGTTTGATTTGAGTAAAGGGAAATAAAATAATTAATTATTGGGATGTGAATCAGGATGATAGGTCATGACAAGTTTAGTTATTTTTAGGTTTGTGTTGTAACGCCCCGACCCCAGTTACCCAGAGTCGGTGAATTACTTCGTAGCATTGGCATGATCACAAAAGGTCAAGTCTCAAAAGGCTGATTAGTTTAGTAGCCTTTGAAATACTAGATACATTCATAAGTTTTACATTACATCATAAAGTAATACAAAAATACAACAACATCTTGTCTTCATATCCCCTCATATTATCCCTTCAGGTCATTCATAAAATACTTCTTCACATCTTGGAAAAATTAAAACATTGAAATGGGTGAGATTAGATGCTCATTCTGGATAACAATATAGTGGAAGCTTTCATAAATAAACATAAACATTTAAGGCAATGTATAACTAAAAAAAATCCTTTCAAACATGAACTTCAGCATAATATGGCAAAAGTAAAATGAAATAATTCCATTTACTTATTCACATGGTTATTCTACTGGTTGAATAACCACATGCAATATCAATAACCACTTTCATAATAACGGAATGCATAATTCCAGACTATCATAACCATGTAGCCAAGGCCTCATGCCAAGACTACAAATAAGATTTTGTCAGGGCCTCGTTCCAAGACACTAGTTTGTCTCACGAGACATGTGGATGCATCGAGGAGCTATAGCAGGCTCCACTCGTCACTTATTAAGTCCAATGCATTCCTTATATGAACAAGTTTAAACATATCATAAACCATAACATAATTTTATCACATAAAACATGCATAAAGGAAACATAATATTTCCACACTTCAATCACAAGATATTAATACAACACATTGATATAATAAAAACTTTATCCAAACCATTTTCAATACCAAAATAAAACAAAAGTAAAACATGGTATTTATTTTTCTTTTAAAAAAATTTATGGCTTGTAGAGGAAGCTGAAACTCAAATAGTGCTCACGGAGGTGGAGAATTCGTTTTTTCCACATACTTACGACAAGAAAAACATTCCTTATTGTCATTTAGTAAAATTCTTCGTATAAAAAAGATTCCTTTTGAATAAACGTAAAAGTCAAAGGGGTTTATACACCGTACAAAAGAAAGTTGTGTATAAAACGAAATATACATCAATGAAAGGATATTGAGATGAAGTACTTACAAAGATCATTTTTAAAATAAAATAGATCTATTATGTGTATTTACTATAAGTACACATAATGAAAGTACAAATACACGATAGGACATAATAATATCATGACATAATTTGAAACTAAGAGATTAACCCAAAGAATAGAAATTGGGTTAAGAAATTCCCTTACCAAGATCATTTTTTAAATAAAATAGATATATTATGTGTATTCAATATAATTACACATAAAGATAGTATAAATACAAGATAATAATTAATAATATCATGACATAATTTGAAAGTAGGAGATTAACCCAAAGAATGGAAATTGGTTTAAGAAGTTCCATTACCCTGTGTCCGACTTGACTTGACCATTATTTAACCTCCTGAATAATAAACTAGAGTTAATATCTACTTTCTTAATATCCTTTTTCAAGTTCATTATTCCTTTTATATCACTTATTACAATGTTATGAACACTATGTAATTATTTATGTTAATAACGGTCTTTTTGTCGATATTTGGTACTTGAGTCAACAATAAACTTCTTATAATTACAAGTTGTTTATGTGGAAGAATATCCATTATCTCCAGAATTATATTAATGATTTAGATATCATATATATCATATATATCCAGTATATACATTCATTCATAATATTATGTAACATTTAGAGGTAAGAAATGAAATGCACCGTTCGTGGAGATGGTAAACCGTACGTACGCATGAACACCACTTTCATTTATATTTCATATTTAATGGAATGAAATCATAATTATATAAAGGTATATTATAATTACAGTATAATATAATGTATAATACCATTAACTCCATCCTTTATACATCCCACATATGGCATTAACGATTCAAATCACTTTGAGGGGGCGGTAGTCCGCACTTCCTTAAATGAAAATATCGCGTTTACCCATAATGGAAACCATAAAGGTATGCAATAAATGAAAAATACATAAGCTTAAGTAAAACATAAACATATTATATATCATATATAAATATAGTGACATCTTAATGGCCACCTTTGAAGGTGTTATATGAGTGTTGAACAATCATCATTTCGTGAGGCAGAAATTCTCCATCCACAGAAACAATATGTTCTTTAACCATGAGATGTAGGTGTCTGTAAGTGTAGCTAGAATACTTCTTATAAAAATATCCTAGTATATTTAGGATACTGGTTTTGTTACAAAATAAATTAATAAAAAGAGTTTAGGGGGGTTGGAGAAGCAAAATAAAACAAAATAACATAAGAAAAGACATTACCTTAAAACCGGGTAACTATTTTTTATTTGAGCCAAAGGCTTCCTTGGGAAGAGTTATGCCCAAGGTGAGGATTCTAGGAGTGAGAGAGGGAATTTGGGAGAGTATTTGGGTAGAGTTTGGCCGAGACAAATGGCATGAAGGTGTGAATAAGGTGGTAGAGGTGGGGGCCTTTTATAAGAGTAGAGAATGGGCACTCTTGGAAAGATTGAAATGTTTGTTTATTATGAAATGATTTTCGGATTCTAAAGGCCCCAAAATGATATATTTCGAGGATAAGGTGATAAGGGTTTGAAATATACTCATCAAATAGGTTTTTGATAGGTTTAAGCCTTATATTTTACATTATCTTTTCATTTTATTTAAATAGTTAATTAATGAGGTAATCACTGCAGCATCATTGTGTCATAAAAACATTAATTTATTTAATGTCTAAAAATTATTAAAAAAATATCATGATGTAGGAAATCCGTTTAGATTTCTAATTAATATTTATTGTAAAATATATGACTTGTATAACCCCATTTTAAAATTGTTTTAGTAGAACAACTCATGTTTGTGACATTTTTATTTTAACATTAAATAAAAGGTTTTTAATGTCATTTTCCTACCAAAGTGGCTCCATGGGGTCCCCATGTTGACCCATGGATTGTATTGGTCGGCCATGACTCATTCAATAGGGTTAGGACATGTGTCAAGGTCATTTCATATTATTATAACATTATCTTTACCTTAAATTACACTAATTACCTTTAATCGCAATTAATTAAACTTAAAAGTTACTATTCACCAAAAATTATTTTATTCCCATTGGAACAAATTTTACTTCATAATGAAAACCATGTATGTAGGATTTTTGAAAATCAAATCATAGAAGTGTTAATGTTTCTTTTAAATGAAAAAGCAGTTTTTAACTACCACTTAGTGGTTTCACTATTCATCAAAAATTGAAATTTTTCAGAACAATGCCAAAATTTCACCCTAAGCTATAATTGATATTCCAAATTCAAAAATTATGTCTATTTTGAAAAATTCCAAAAATATAAGTTGAATTAATTAATTTTATAATTAATTCCTGTTGTCACAACAAATAGCGTGTTTTTAAGAAACAATATATATCAAAAGATTGACAATTGTTTATGTCCAATTTCAAAGTGAAATTAATTCTAATGACCACCATTGGATAAAATGGTAAAAATATATTCTAATTAAAATTTAAAACCACTCAATAGTATAATTTATCACTATAAATTATTTTGATTAAAAAAGTTGTTTTTAAGTATTTTTCACTATTCATAAAAAATTGGAAGTTCTCAGAAAAATACCAAAAATTCAACATAGGCTAATTTCGATATTCCGAATCCAAAAATGAAGTCCATTTTGAAATATAAAATATATATAATTTCAAGCAGTGGGTATTACTATTCATAATGGCCATCTGGATTGGTCGTGGTGTTTTAGAATCTCGAACTTGCGTACAATGCAAGCTATTGCATTATTGAAAGAGACACGTATCGTGGAAGCTCGGGGTGTTACATTCTACCCACCTTTAATAAATTGCGTCTTCTCAATTTGAAAATTTTATTTGAAAATAAATGGTTGAAAATAGAAAATAACTTTGTGGAAAACCCACATCAGAAATAGGGTTAATAAAAAAATAACATTAAAAGAAATAAAGAGAGGTAAAAAGGTCACCCGAGATAGCCCATACTAGGATTATATGAAAATATGGATATGGAGGAAAAACAAACCATCAAGGTCTGATGGAGAGTTATAGAAAACAGGATTAGGAGAAAGTTAACTACAAGAAAATCACAAACTTGTGATTGGTTAAACGGTCATTGATTCTCCAATTGGAAAAGTTAACCGACAAAAGTTTTGTTTTATGTTACCTTTCTTAAAGTTGGGGAATTTATTTAGGAGATTTACTAAGAACGTAAGTAAATATACTTACTTGTCATGTAGACTTTCATTCTTTAATAACTTTTTACCACAAACCCATCTTTCACTCAAAAATATAATAGAACTCAAAAATATTATATTTATCATAATCGTACAAGGTTCCAAATATTAACACATACCATTTAGATTAAGAAAAGTATTTTTGTAATAACCAAGGACTTTCTGTAGGAAAGTGGTAGGTAATAAATGCCTGTCGCACGATGGTTGTGGGTTTGATTCCTGCAGCTTTGTCCGATGCGACGGGTTATCCTCTGACCTGCAGGTTGTCCTTTTCCTAAAACTATAGTATTATAATATTCTAAAAATAATCTTCATAAATGTTTTAACCTAAAAAATACTATCCAAGGTTCAACTTAATCCATTCCAACCTATATAGTTATCCAAAATACCTCTGTCCAGACTTTCTCTAAATTCAAAAATCAATTGTAACATCAGATTCTCCAAACAAAGTAATGTTTCTCTTATTGTCACATACTAAAAATATGATTACCTTTGTCATATTAAAACCTTAATGAAAAAAAACAAGTACTACAGTACAATCCTTATATATATCACATTATTATTATAACCAGAATATAATCCTTGAGTCCAAAAGCACTAATACATTAATTACTCCACTTCAACTGTAGTAACAGCATAAGATTTTCATTGATCAATTGGCCTTTTCTGAGGTAAGTTTCTCTGACTCTTAGGATATTCATTTTCATAATGCCCCATTTCCCTACAATTATAGCTTTCAACATTTATAACCTCTTTCTTTCCCTTGCAATCGCAATCCTGATGACCTTTTTCTCCACATTTATAAAAAACTCCCATCCCTTTTAGGCAAGTACCGGGGTGATTATTCCCACAATTATCACATAATAGAAAATCCTTCTTTCCCTTTTTCCCATTATATGTCTCTTGTTCCACTGTTCTATTCTTCTCTTACCTTACTTTATTGTCATAGGATTTAGAGAATTCCTTTTCTGTCTTGATAGCACATGTGACTATATCTTCATACATTGAGAAAGATTGTGATACTAATGCTCGAAGAAGAAACAATTTTAACCCATCAAAGAAACGATCGATCTTACTTCTTGGGTTACGTATATAATCTACAGCATGCCTCGCTAATCGTGTAAACCTAGACTCATACTTTGCGACATTCTCATACTCCTTTTGCCTCAGAATCAGAAATTGCCTTTCCATATCTGCTCGATGGTCACAAGGAAAGAATTTTTCTAAGAAAAGCTCTTTGGACTCTCTCCATTCCATACTTGATACTTCTTCATCTTCCTTTGTGTTTTGAATCAGCAACCACCATTGATCAGCATCTCCAGTAAGGCGGTAAATTTCCATGACAACCTTCTCCCTTTCGCTACTCCCCAAGGCGTGGAATATTTTCTCTAAGGATTTTATCCATTGCTCAGCTACTAATGGATTTGTACCCCCAATAAATTTTTGTGGTTGTTTCCTCATGAAGCGGTCTAAAATTGATCCTCCACATTGCGGATCAGGGTGCTCCATACGAGTAAGGTTATTATTCATAACCTGAGTGAGTTGTCCCAGTATGGTGATAAGGTGATCAACACCAGTTGTATCTCTAGATCCACAATAATTATCTTGATCCGGAGGGAAATCCCTACACGGAGTGCGTGCATTGATACAGTTTCTTTTCCATCCACTAGGCACCATTTCTAAAAAATGGCATAAACTAGATCAATTTATGAATCAAAATACATAATTCCATACTTGTAAAACACTTAACATAAATTGAACTATTTATGGATATAATCCATTATAAAAAAATGTTTTCTTTGAAGAATTATATACTCATAAACCCTTCATATTGGTTTGTAAAGAAAATGAGAATTATCCTAAGAATATCTTCTGGGAGTGTCATAACCAAGAGTGCAGTAAGGCCCGTTGTCGTGCACCAGTTCCCGTTTGAGTCTAGCTCAAAGCGGTGTTTTCGGGTTTTACCCCTAGGTATGTCTGTGCCAGAGCCACCTCTACCTGCTCGTTTCCAGACAGGGATGTATTTCTTAGAAAACTCACAAAATCTCTACAACAACAAAATTATAGGAAGTTCTTCTATACTAATCCTCAAAGACTATCTTATGACTATGTGCTCTAATCAGAGTTTTTCTAAATCTAGCTTCCAAGGTTAGTACTAAACTGCCTCTAATACCAACTGTAACACCCTGAACCCAGTTACCCAGATTCGGTGCATTACTTCGTAGCATTGGCATGATCACAAAAGATCATGTCTCAAAAGACTGATTAGTTTAGTAGCATTGGAAACACTAGATACATTCATAAGTTTTACATTACATCATAAAGTAATACAAAACTACAACAACATATTGTCTTCATATCCCCTCATATTATCCCTTCAGGTCATTCATAAAATACTTCTTCACATCCTGGAAAAATTAAAACATTGAAAGGGGTGAGCTCAGATGCTCAGTAAGGATAACAATACAGCAGAAGCTTTCATAAATAAACATAAAAATTTAAGGCAATGTATAACTAAACAAAATCCTTTTAAACATGAACTTCAGCATAATATGTAAAAAGTAAAATGAAATAATTCCATTTACTTATTCACATGGTTATTCTACTAGTCAAATAACCACATGAAACATCAATAACCACTTTCATAATGATGGAATGCATAATGCCAGAATATAATAACCACGTAGCCAAGGCCTCGTGCGAAGTCTACAAATAAGATTTTGTGAAGGCCTCGTGCCAAGACACTATTTTGTCTCATGAGACCTGCCGATGCATCGAGGAGCTATAGCAGGCTCCACCCATCACTTATTAAGTCCAATGAATTCCTCATATGAACAGGTTTAAACATATCATAAACCATAACATAATTGTATCACATAAAATATGCCTAAAGGAAACATAAGATTTCCACACTTCAATCACAATATATCAATACAACACATTGATATAATAAAAACTTTATCAAAACCATTTTCAATACCAAAATAAAAGAAAAGTAAAACATGGTATTTATTTTTCTTTTAAAAAAAGTTATGGCTTGTAGAGGAAGCTGAAAATCAAATAGTGCTCACGGAGGCGGAGAAGTCGTTGTCGCCACATACGTACAACAAGAAAAACATTTCTTTTTGTCATTTAGTAAAAAGGTTCGTATAAAAATGATTCCTTTTGAATAAACATAAAAGTCAAAGGGGTTTATACACCATACAAAAGAAAGTTGTGTATAAAATGAAATATGCCTCAATGAAAGGAGATTGAGATGAAGTCCTTAAAAAGATAATTTTTAAAATAAAATAGATCTATTATGTGTATTTACTATAAGTACACAAAAAGAAAGTACAAATACATGATAGAAAATAATAATATCATGACATAATTTTAAAGTAGGAGATTAACCCAAAGAATGGAAATTGGGTTAAGAAATTCCATTACCAAGATCATTTTTTAAATAAAATAGATCTATTATGTGTATTCAATATAATTAAACATAAATAAAGTAGAAATAAAAGATAGTAAATAATAATATCATGACATAATTTGAAAGTGGAAGATTAACCCAAAGAATGAAAATTGGGTTAAGAAGTTCTGTTACCTTGTGTCTGACTTGACTCGACCGCTCTTTAACCTCCTGAATAATAAACTAGAGTTAATCTATAATTTATTAAGATCCTTTTTCAAGTTCATTATTCCTTTTATATCACTTATTACCATGTTATGAACACTATGTAATTATTTAAGTTAATAACGGTCGTTTTGTCGATATTTGGTACTTGAGTCAGCAATAAACTTCTTATAATTACAAGTTGTTTATGTGGTAGAATATCCATTATCTATAGAATTATATTCATGATTTAGATATCATATATATCATATATATCCAATATATACATTCATTCATAATATTACGTAACATTTAGAGGTAAGAAATGAAATGTACCGTTCATGGAGACGGTAAGCCGTACGTACGCATGAACGCTCCTTTCATTTCTATTTCATATTTAATGGAATGAAATCATAATTATATAAAGTTATATTATAATTCCAGTATAATATAATGTGTAATACCATTTACTCCATCCTTTATACATCACACATATGGCATTAACGATTCAAATCACTTTGAGGGGGCGGTAGTCCGCACTTCCTAAAATGAAAATATCGCGTTTACCCATAGTGGAAACCATAAAGGTATGTAATAAATGAAAAATAAATAATCTTAAGTAATAAATAAACATATTATATATCATATATAAATATAGTGACATCTTAATGGACACCTTTGAAGGTGTTATATGAGTGTTGAACAATCATCATTTCATGAGGCAGAAATTCGCCATCCACAGAAACAATATGTTCTTTAACCATTAGATGTAGGTGTGTGTAAGTGTAGCTCGAATCATTCTTATAAAAAAATCCTAGTATATTGAGGATACTGGTTTTGTTACAAAGGAAATTAATAAAAAGAGTTTAGGGGGTTGGAGAAGCAAAATAAAACAAAATAACATAAGAGAAGACATTACCTTAAAATCGGGAAACTATTTTTGATTTGAGCCAACGACTTCTTTGGGAATATTTCTGCCCAATGTGAGGCTTCTAGGAGTAATAGAGGGACGTTGGGAGAGTATTTGGGTAGATTTTGGCCGATCCAAATGGCATGAAGGTGTGAATAAGGTGGTAGAGGTGGGGGCCTTTTATAAGAGGAGAGAAGGGGCACTCTTGGAAAGATTGAAATGTTACTTTATTATGAAATGCTTTTCGGATTCTAAAGGTCCCACAATGATATATTTCTAGAATAAGGTGATAAGGGTTCTAAATATACTCATCCAATAAGTTTTTGAAAAGTTTAAGCCTTAGATTTTACATTATCTTTTTATTTTATTTAAATCATTAATTAATGAGGTAATCGCTGCAGCATCATTGTGTCATAAAAATTTTAATTTATTTAATGTCTAAAAATTAATAAAAAAATATCATGATGTAGGAAATATTTTTATATTTCTAATTAATATTTATAGTAAGAAATATGACTTGTATAACCCCATTTAAAAATTGTTTTAGTAGAACAACTCATGTTTGTGGCATTTTTATTTTAACATTAAATAAAAAGTTTTTAATGTCGTTTTCCTACCAAAGTGGCTCCATGGGGTCCCCAAGTTGACCCATGGATTGTCTTGGTCGGACATGACTCATCTAATAGGGATATGACATGTTTCAAGGTCATTTCATATTATTATAACATTATCTTTACCTTAAATTACACTAATTACCTTTAATCACGATTAATTAAACTTAAAAGTTATTATTCACCAAAAATTATTTTATTCCCATTGGACCAAATTTTACTTCCTAATGACAACCATGTATGTCAGATTTTTTAAAATTAAATCACAGAAGTGGTAATGTTTCATTTAAACGAAAAATCAGTTTTTTAATTACCACTTAGTGGTTTCACTATTCCTAAAAAATGTAGTTTTTCAGAACAGTGCCAAAATTTCACCCTAAGTTATAATTGATATTCTGAATTCAAAAATGATGTCTATTTTAAAAAATTCCAAAAATATAAGTTGCATTAATTAATTTTATAATTAATTCCCACTGTCACAACAAATAGCGTGTTTTTAAGAAACAATATATATCAAAAGATTGACAATTGTTTATGTCCAATTTCAAAGTGAAATTAATTATAATGACCACCATCAGATAAAATTGTAAAAATATCTTCTAATTACAGTTTAAAACCATTAAATAGTATAATTTATCAATATAAATTATTTTGATTAAAAAAGTTGTTTTTAAGTATTTTTCACTATTCATAAAAAATTGGAAGTTCTCAGAAAAATACCAAAAATTCAACATAGGCTAATTTCGATATTAAGAATCCAAAAATGATGTCCATTTTAAAATATAATATATATATAATTTCAAAAAGTGGGTATTACTATTCATAATGGCCATTTTTATTGGTCGCGGTGTGTTAGAATCTCGAACTTGCGTACAATGCAAGCTATTGCATTATTGAAAGAGAAGTGTATCGTAGAAGATCGGGGTGTTACATGTGTTCTAGGGATATCATTGATTATTGTTTTATTCATGATTGGTGTCGGAGTTGGGTTAGCATGGATTATTGGTCTTGGTATCCCATGCTGAAAATATGGTTACACCTATGTAATGGTCATCTACTTGGTGCAATCACAAAATTAGGCGAACTAGAGCCATGTTCAAACAAAATCGGCCGAGTATTGCATAATGGTTATACAAAAACTAATATGATTAATTGATGTAGTAAATTAAACAACTTCGAACCACAGTAATGATCATGAAATACACAACAAAGAAGAACTGGAATTAAATAATAAGTTTGCAACAATCCAAAACATGAATAATGGATATAAATGGTCTATAGAATCACATCCCCCTATAATCATGTCACCCAACAATAAGAGACTACTCACTTATGATGTGTGAGATCGACATTGGTATCTAAAGAAGAAAGGTAGTGAAGAGAGGATCCTGATTGTCTGGTGGTTATCCCTTCGCGTTTCTTGCCCTCTGTCAGTCCCAGAGTATGTTGGAAGGGCTGGCAAGGCCATTATTTATAGGAGTTTCCTATCAAAACCCACGGAATGCATCACATTATTTTTCTACACTTCGACATCATCCTGAAGTGTACATGTCATCTACTCCAGATCTAATTTTCCTCCCTTGCGTCAAATCCGCAAATGCTGATATGACTGTTTGACTTTTTTCACGATGCGTATTGATAGTACATGACATGTGATTGAATTTCACACTATGTATTCTCATCATGTCTTTTACATAATAGATTTGTTTCACATTAAATGGTCACACCTTGTACTCTTAGTACACGACTTGTAGTCATTTTTTATTCAATTTCCTAGCTCCTCTTCGTTTCCCCAATCTGATGTCACGCCACTTCACTTCACTCATGGAACGAAGGGTCGTTAAGCTCATATTTCCCTCCCTTTTTTTTCCTTTTTCAAAAATCATTTATTTACTACCATAAACACAAAACAAGTCAAATCAATACAAAATTTCCAAGATAAGTCATTTTAATACACAATTCAATATATAAGAATACTCTAAAATATATTCATGAAATACACGCATCACCCTTTCATTGGGAGATCACTATTATTTCTTCTCGGTCCTAATGTAAACAATGTCTTTTATGTTAGAGAGGAAAATAAAGAGTGGATTTTGACTCTTAATAGAGGAAAAAATTCCCTAAAACCTTTAAAAAAAATAAAATACAGTTCAATGAGAAGGTAACAATTTTTTTAATATGCTATTTTTTTCTAATAATATTATATGTTCTCTATTTCATTAACATAATCTAAATTAAATGGTTGAGTAATAATGAAAAAAATGTCTTCTACAAAAGATGATGTTAATAATCTCATAAGAGAACATACTATAATTAAAGAAACCAATTGAAAAGATGCAAAGGTAATGTTATGATACACTTTCTCTATTTTACTGAAAAAATATATAATTTAACATGGATTTAATTTCCATTATTCCATGTAATGTTTGTTTATTTTATAATATTTTTATCCATATTTCATGAATTTTTAGGAAGTGCAATAATGATGTCTCTGCTCAATCACAATGTTAATCTTAATGTTTTCACAGGAAAATCATTGTCCATAGAATTAATGTATTCTTTCATTTTTATGTTTAATTTATTTATTTTTCATATTACTAACATAATAATTGTTTTTTATATAGTTGGATTCTTTTGTTTGAGTTGAGGTGGTCTATACATCTTCCATCCCTTTCTTCACCAAAACTTCCACATAATTCTTCTCCCTAAAAACCTTTTCACTCCTGAAGTGTTGCATTTATAACTTTTCATCAAGTTCCCCCCATTACTCATGCTCACAAGAGATTGGAATTCAAGTCTATAACTGAGATAATGAAGATAATGAAACGGGTTGACAATTAATACAATCATCATAAAAAGGTTAATCCCTACTAGTTATTTAATTAATTTTTTCCATCATTTTATCTATTATTTGTAAGTTTATTTCCTTATCATTTTTATCTAACACTTTTTTTATAAATCTCCTGGGAAGTCATATTCACTCTATGTTCTCAACTAAAAACCTTTATCATTGAAATATTGAAAATTAGAGGAAGCTCATGTGGTCATTGTGGTGAATTATTATGATATAATTGTAACATGAGCTTCCTATACTCTTCAATATTTCAACAATGATAGTGTTTTTCCATCTACAAACATCAATTCAATATATAGTATCTAAATTTTTACAAAGAAAGGAAATTAGAATAATTGTAACATTGGAATTTAGAATTATTTTGAGACTTTGAGACAAGTGGTAATCATCTGTACCTCAATATGACACATGTATTGAATGATATGACTCCAAGTGTTTCTTTTTTATTAAAAATTAAAATTAATTTTAGTAAAAAAGAAAATTGACATATTCAAAATTGAGCAAACATAATAATATTTTTTTGACACTTGAAGACAATGATCCACAATTTATTTATGATTAGTAGAAATTAGATGCATCTCAATCTAATACACGATGTTCTTGGTATGACTCAAAGTGAATTTTATCAGTTTAAAATCGACATTTATGTTAAAAAAAATTCACTCACTGAAAAAAATCAAACATGCTCTGATTATCTTGATAATTTATAAAAATGATTCATAATTCATTTATAACATGTAAGAATCAATCTCACATCAAACTAATACACGATGTGATTGGTATGAGTTAAAGTTCATGTTTCCAGTTTAAAATGAAATTTTAGTAATAAAGACAAGTTTCAAACTAAAAAATAATAAAAAACATTCAGATTATTTTGATACTTTTGGGAAACAATCCATATATCAGTTGATAGGTGTAAGAATTAGACACACCTTAATTTGATGCATGATGTGATCAGTATGACTCCAGGTGTGTATGTTTATTTAAAATTGACATCAGTTTTAGTAAAATGGACAAATGATTAACTCAAAACCAAGAAAATACATTCATATTGTTTTTATAGATTACTACGATGATCCATAACTCATTTTTGAGGTGTAGTAATTATCCACACCTCATTCTGATACACGATGTGCCCGACATGACTCAATGTGTTCGTTATCATTTTATAATTGACATTTTAGTTCAAAAAGTTTCACTCACTAAAAACTGATCAAAAACACTTAGATTTTATTGATAATTTAGGAACAATCTTCATAATTAATTTTTAATGTAGAATAATTAGTCTCACATTAAACTAATACACAATGTTATTGTTATGAGTCAAAGTGCATGTTTCTAGTTTAAAAAATAATTTTAGTAAAAAAAGACATGTGTCATACTCCAAACTGAGAAAAAAAATTCAGATTCATGGAGTGATTGGTATGACTATAAAACAATAAATATTTCATTTGATACATGAATGAATTAGCCGCACCTCAATATGATTCATGGTGTGATCGGTATGAATCTAAGTGCAACTTTTTATATAAATTGCATCAATTTCAGTAAAATGGACAACTCGCCTAATCAAAACTGAGAAAAAAAATTCAGATTGTTTGGATACTTTACTAGAAATGATCCAAAAGTTATTTTCAACATTTAGGAATCTCACTCACCTTAATTTGATACATGATGTGATCAGTATGACTAAATGTGTTTGTTATCAGTTTAAAATCAACATTTTAGTTCAAAAAGTGTCAATCACTAAAAATGGATAAAACTCACTCATATTATCTTGATAAATAAGAAAAAAAATCAGATATTCATTTGTGACATGTAGGAATCAGTCTCATGTAAAACTAATACATGACATGATGGGTATGAGTCAAAGTGCATGTTTCCAGTTTTAAATGACATTTTAGTAAAAATGACTTGTTTCATACTCATAACTAAGAAATCACATTTAAATTGTTTTTATAATTTAGTAAAATGATCAATTAGTCATTTTATATGTGTATGAATCATCCACACCGCAATCCAATTCATGGTATGACTGGTATAACTCTAAGTTTTTATTTTTATTTAAAATTGACATCAATTTTAGTAAAACAGACAACTGATCTACTCAAACCCAAGGAAGAGCCTTCATATTGTTTTGATACTTTTTGGAAACAATTCATAAGTTATTTTTGGTATATAAGAATTATACTCATCTCAATTCGATACACTATGTTTCTAGTATGACTGAATGTGTCGATTTTCATTTTAAAATCAACATTTTAGTTCAAAAAGTTTCACTCACTGAAAACCAATCAAATGTGATTTGGTTTTCCTGATAATTTAGTAAAACTATTCATAAATCATTTTTAACATGTTGGAATTAATCTCACATCAAACCAATACATGATGTGATTGGTATGATTCAAAGTTCACATCTCTAGTTTAAAATGACATTTTATCAAAAAAGAAAAGTGTTGTACTCAAAAACAAGAAAAAAAATTAGTATTGTTTTGATAAATTATGAAAAAAAATCCATAAGTCATTTCATATGTTTAGGAATCATCCAAACCTCAAATTTTTGCATGGTGTGACCAGTATGACTCTAAGTGTATCTTTTAATTTAAAATTGACATCAATTTTAGTAAAATCACTAGTACAGAAAACATTATTATGTCGGTTTTTAGGTTTTTAATGCCAGTTTTAGAGGCGATGTTTTTGTATGCAGTGAAAAAAATAATATTTTTTAAATTCAGTTAATATAACTAATGTTAAAATTATTATTTTTACGTTTTTATGTTGGTTATTTTATAACCGACGTGAAACATGGCATCCCATGTTGGGTTTTTATAACTGGTGTTGAATGTTACTTTTTTACATTAGTTATAAAATAACCGACATAAAAAGAATCAATTTTTTATTTTTTTATGTCAGTTACTTCATAACCAACATAATTTTGGAACTTGTGTGCCTATCGTTTTTCAATATCATAACTTCAAAATATGGTAATGGAAAGAAGGTGGCACAAGTATTTGTGTAGGTCGCACAAGTGAGTAGCACCACAGAGGCTAGGGAGGATAAGCTGTGTGCCAGAACTTCCTCATCGAGGGAAGACTTGCGTGCCACCATGCAGGGGGGTCCAGTTTGACTATAAATAGAGGACCCCCCTACCCATTTGTAACGAAGTTGAAGACTTAGAGATTTTTTAGAGCTCTCATCGCGCAAGTGGTTGATTCGCGCAAGTGGTTGTTGGGTCGCACAAGTAGAGGTTACGCGCCGAATGTTGGCTGCACGACCAAGGCAGTTGGGGAGTTAAAGGCCCAAAGTCACACAAGTTTGGTGTTGAAGGACGCAGTGTCGCGCAAGTAGTTTTGGTGTCACCTGCGCACCGAATTTGTACCACGCAAGTGACTTGCGCGTCAGGATTGAAACTTGCGCGCTGGGCTTGGATAAGCACGCCAGGGTGGTTAAAGTTCATCTGTCCTTGTGAAGTTACACGAAAGCTAGAAGATCGCCTGGTACCCTCCGTACGAATTGAGATTAGTCTTCTGGTAAGAGTTGGACTTCAACAGAGAATCTACATACGACAGAGGATGAATTCTTATGCAAAGATGAAGAGACCTTCACGTTTATAAACTAAGTGGGACTTCACCTAAGGGAAGTGAGCCAGGGGTAGTCAATGGGAGTGACAAAAGGGAAGTAGTGAGCTATCCCTAAACCTTTGTAAAGGCAGTGAGCCTAGGATAGAGTGACTATGCCCGAACCTTTTTAATCCATAACTAGTAAAGATTAGTGGAATTAGGTACGACCGAAAACTTGTCGACGTATGCTCCTTGGACGTAGCCCTTAGTGGTGAACCAAGTAAAAAGTGTTGTGTCTTCTCTGTGCATGTGAATGTTTTCTTTCTGATCATATTCATATTATAGGTTCAACAAGTTCCTACCAACGTGGGAACAAGATCCATCACATTAAAATAAAAATTTGTCACCCTGATTCACCCCTCCCCTCTCAGGGTGTCCCGGGGTCCTTCAAGTGGTATCAGAGCGTAAAGGTTGCTAGTGTTGAATCTGCCCTTTATCGTCATGGAGAATGCAGTCAATGACAGGGGAGTCCCTCACTTCGATGGAAGTAATTTCAAGATCTGGAAGAACATAATGAGATCTCATCTAAGATCTCTTGGAAAGGAAGTTCTCTTTTCTACTGTGCAAGGAATACAAGTCACTGACCCAACATGCCTGGCTATGACTGAAACAGACAGGAAAATTCTTGATGTAGATGCTAAAGCACAAAATGCACTTACTGCAGCCCTTTCTGATCAGATCTACCTAAAGGTGATGAATTGCACCTCAGAAAAATTCATGTGGGTTAAACTCAAGAATATTTTTGAAGGAGATAGAAAAGTGAAGCAGAGGAAACTACAAGTGCTGCACAATCGGTTTGATGATCTGAAGAAGCATCCAGATGAGAATGAAGACTCTTTCTTCAATCAAACTACTGATGTGGTTGGAGCAATTTGGGGTCTAGGTGAAGAAATCAAAGAAATTGATATTGTAATGAAAATATTAATGAGGCTTACAACTTTGTGCAATTCAAAGGTGTCAGCCCTTGAGGAAAGAGATCTTTCAAAACTTTCTCTGGATGATCTACTTAGAAGCTTGGTAGCATATGAAATGAGAGTCAAACCAGAAGATGCTACGACTCGTGTGAGCAAGGAAATGGAATTCAAGTCCATGGATAAACTAAAAATTTAAAAATATAGTAGTGGTGAAGATGAAGAAGAAAATGAAATTCTTTCTCTCATTGTAAAGAAGTTCCAGAAGGGGAAAGGGAAATTCAATGGGAAATTACCTCTCGCATGTTTTCGTTGTGGAAAAGTTGGGCACATTGCCTCTCAGTGCTTAAGAAAGATCAATGATGAAGATAGTGATGATGGAAGCTTCGAGAAGCCTCAGAGAAGGTTCTTCAAAAAGGGAGACTTCAAATTTGGAAAGAAAATGAAAAGGAAGAGTTTTGTCTATGAATAAGAAGAAGATGATAATGAATTATGTGATGAAGAAGAACCAGAATTAAAAACTGGGAACCATGCTTCCATGATGGCCACTATTGAAAAGTCAGAAGATACTGGTGGAAAATAACAACTGAGAACTTGTGTAGATCCCGAGATGAAACTTAAGGATGCCATTATTAAGCTTAAGATTAAATTTAAGAGTTGCAATAAGTGGAAATCAATTTTAGAAGAATCAACTAAATACATTGATCAACTTGAAGATGAAATCGAATGACAGGAAGAATTTGTGAATGTATAGTCTAAAATAATTGAAAGCAATGATGATGTAGTGGATCTGAAGTTGAGAATTGAAGAGTAGAAAAAGGTCTCAATGACCTCACCTCCAGACTTGATGAAAAATACAAGACTGTTGAGGGTCTTGAAGAGGAAGTTGTTACTCTAAGGAGTAAACTTGGGACTAAATCAATTACAAAATAATTGAGGAAGAAAATACAGTTTGGAAGATTCTCAGATGCAGAATTACTAGCAAGAGCAATTTGTGGTTCAGATGGGGTTGGAAAAATCTTGAGTGATCAAAGACCCGCTTGCATGGGAAGGAGTGGAATTTGCTGTGAGGATGAGACATTAACAGATGGAAGTGAAAAGATCCAAAAGAAAGATAAGATGAAAGTTGAATATGTTGAAATGTTACCTAACGTGCCGAAAAAGGAACCCTCAATCCAAACTAAAAGGAGAACTAACAATAATCCTCAAAAATTCAGAAATGACAGACAGTCTAACTTTTCTCCCAAGGAAGAAGGAATGAGAATAAATTCAAGTGAGAAGACATTTCCTCTCATGAAGTGTCAGTTCTGTGGCTATCTGGGCCATACCATGTCTTATTGCGAAGAGGCAAGAAGCTAT
Source organism: Viscum album (assembly GCA_963277665.1). Classification (NCBI taxonomy): domain Eukaryota; kingdom Viridiplantae; phylum Streptophyta; class Magnoliopsida; order Santalales; family Viscaceae; genus Viscum; species Viscum album. Next base: position 141,656,382 of record OY728131.1, read on the forward strand.
CTGAATGGAGAAGATATAAAAGATCAACAAAGGAGAATAGATTCATATCCTAATTCTTATATAAGAAAAAATTTCTATGGATATTGTTTTAGTTATTCTAACTTTGGTCATAAGGATGCTATTTATAGGCAGAGAAGAGACATGGACACCTCATACCAAAGTTCAAGAAAAGTTAAGTCTCGTTAGAAAGACAATGTTTCTCTTTCAAACATGTTTTCTCCTCTCAAATAAGATTTTGACTATGAAGAACCTGGGTATGCAGAGGAGAGAATTGAAAGGTCATCAGTAATATATACTCAATCCAATGTCTTATGGAATGAAAGGAAGAAGATTGAGAAATACAACCTTACGGATGTGTCCCTCCATGCTACAAAAAACATCAGTACCTGGATTCTGGATAGCGGTTGTTCATCTCATATGACAGGTAATGTGGGCCTGCTAACAGATATCAAAAGGAAGGTTGATGGTACAATACAATTTGGAAATGATGGGGCTCTGAAAATCAAAGGGAGTGGAAGTACCGAATTAGCTAATGGAGAACTAAAGAAGACTGAAGTCTTTTACGTAGAAGGCCTACTTCATAATCTCCTCAGCGTGAATCAAATATGTGACTCAGGACTTATATTTACTTTTAATCAGAAAGGTTGCACTTTCAAGGGAAAGACATGCAATTCACTTATGAAGGGATGAAGAACAGAAGGCAACTTGTATCAGGTTGATAGTGAACGAAATGTATGTTACATGACTATTGAAGAAGAAAAAATTTGTGGCATCGGAGACTGGGACACATCAATCAACAAGACATGGACAAAATATCAAAATTGAGAATTTTCATGCACATTCCCAACCTGAAGTGTGAGCGTGAAAAATCTTGTGATGCTTGCATTCATGGGAAGCTGGTCTGCAGTTCATATCGGCGAAAGAAGAAAAGGGCATCTCACCTTCTTGATCTGATTCATAAAGATGTATGTGGGCGGATAAATTTTTCCAGAACTCATGGAGAAAGGTAATTTGTCCTTTTCATAGATCATTACAGTATAATGTCATGTGTGATGGTCATTCACAAAAAACTTCAAGTCCTTGACTGCATGAAAAAATATCGGCGAATCACCGAGAATGATACTAGACGAACAATCAAAGTGTTGCGATCTGACAATGGAGGAGAATACACGTCCATTTAATTTGAAAATTATCTGGAGAAGCATGGGATACAACATGAGGTAGCTGCTGTGAGAACTCCACAACAAAATGTATTTGTTGAACGTAGGAATTGACAGGTGAACAACATGGCATGAACTATGCTGATTGAGAGTCGTATTCCACGACATTACTGGAAAGAGGCTGTTCAAGCTGTAGTGTACATTGATAATCGAATAAGAATTTATATGGGTGAGACGAAGACACCATATGAATTGTGGCATGGACGGAAGCCTTCTTTAAAATACTTTCATGTCTTTGTAAGTAAATTCCTCCTCAGGAACAAAGAAGGAAATCAAGGGAAATATGGCGACAATGCATATGAAGGAATTTTCCTCGGTTTGTCAATGAACATCAAAGCTTACAAATGTTTCGACAAGCATTTAGGAAGGATTGTGGAATGAAGTGATTTTAAGATAATTAAAGAGAAAAGCACAAATGCTTCAAGGAAGTCATATGCTGATGTGATAGAAATTTAGGAAGAAAGTGAACATGAAGAAAATACAAATGATGAAATAGGGGAAGTTGTTCAAAACACTTAGCAGTCACATCGTGATGTTGACTCAGAAGATGAATCTGAAGAAGAAACTGTGGATGAAGAGAATGCTACTGAACCTCGCCGGAGAAATCGAAGAGATGAGATTGATCCATCCAACATAATTGGGGACATGAGTGCACCCACTCAAACAACAAGGATGAGGAATAACACACATTCTACATTTCTATCAGTTGTAGAGCCATCCTTATTCGAAGAATCTGCAAATGATGAATCATGGGTGAATGCCATGTATGATGAATTAGATCAAATTGACAAGAATCAGACATGGGATCTTGTCCAGAGACCCGATGGTCACAATGTGATTGGTACCAAATGGATCTTCAAAAATAAGATTGACGAACATGGAAGTGTCATCAGAAAAAAGGTATGACTAGTATGTAAAGGATACTCCCAAATTGAAGGCATTGATGTTGAAGAAACCTTTGATCCAGTGGCTAGACTGGATTCAATCAGTCTTTTCCTTGCCATGGCACTCTAAAGAGGATATAAAGTATATCAAATGGGTGTCAAGACATCATTCTTGAATGGTGTACTTGAAGAAGAATTCTACAATGAACAACCAGTGGGCTTTGTTTTGGGTACTGATGAAACAAAGTTCTGCAAACTGAAGGAAGCTCTATATGGTTTGAAGCAGGCACCACGGGCGTGGTACTCACGGCTGGATTCAAATCTCAAGAAGTTGGAATTCAAAAGAGGAGGTGTTGATCACAATCCCTATGTGAAGAATTCTACAAAAGATCAATTCATGGTTCTAGTCTATGTTGATGATATCATATTTGGTGGCAGTAGGCAGAAATCAGTGGAAGAATTTTCAAACCACATGAAATTAGAATTTGAAATGTCTATGATTGGGGAGCTCACATATTTCTTGGGGCTGCAGGTGATTCAAAAGAAGGAATACACATTCATTTCTCAGGAAAAATATGCAAGAGAGCTGCTGAAGAAGTTTAATATGCAAGACTCCAAACCAATGTCATCTCCGATTGTAGTTGGAACTAAACTTGGAAAGCATGAGGATGGGGACTCAGTAGATCCCACCATGTACAGAAAGATCATTGGGAGCCTACTGTACCTGAAAGCGACATGGCCATATATTGTCTTTTACACATTCCTTGCGGGCCGCTTTCAAAGTAATACAAAGGAGGAATATATGGAGAAATTAAAAAGAATCACGAGGTACATTCAAGGTACACATAACTTTGGTTTATTTTTTGCTACAGGCAGGGACAGTGAATTATCAGCGTTTTCTGATGCTAACTGGGCTAGTGATGTAGTAGACAGAAAGTCCACTAGTGGTGGAGCTTTCTATATTGGGCAGAAATGTGTTGGCTGGTTGAACAAGAAACAAGAAAGTACTTCTCTTAGTACTGCTGAAGCTGAGTATATCTCTTCCACAAAGGCATGCACTCAACTGCTATGGATGAAGCAATAATTAATAGATATTGGTGATGAGGTAAAACAACCAATGGTGATTTACTGTGATAACAAGAGCGCAATTGATCTTACGAAGAATCCTATTCAGGATTCCCGTACGAAACATATTGAAATTAGGTATGACTTTATCAAAGAAAAAGTTGAAAAAGGGGTGATTAGAATGGATCATGTGGGAACTGATGAGCAAGTGGCAGATATCCTTACCAAGCCACTGTTTGCGACTATGTTTGAGAAGCATTGGTTGAACCTTGGTGTTCAGCCACCTCCTAGTGCATAATGAGGTTACACAATACCCCTCTCCCCGTTTGTGATAAATATTTTTATCTGTTTATGGCTATGATGCAGGTTTATGGGGGAGATACTATCCAAGGGGAGTATGGTTTGAGCTAAACATTGAAAAAATTACTGGTCTTTGGATTTATTGTCAATGGGGGAGAAAGGAATAAATCTGGGAAAGTAATTCTTATGTGATGAGAAGAATGAGAAAGAAAACATTGGAACCCAATTCAATCTTCCTCTCTTTTTTTGTATACCGAGCATTGGTCACGTAGACTTAGAGTGTTGGCTGAGTTGATTCTTGCGTTTTTGGTTTTCACATGGATTAAGATCTATTGAATTTATTTTCTGATTGCCAACAAAACCAAAGGGAGAGATTGTTGGAACCATGGTCCTCTATGAATGATTTGGAGTATTGATTGTGATTTTTTTCAATCAGTAGTGGATGTTCAGAATGTGTACCCACAAAGAGATCATACAGTTCAAGCAGACAACAGTATTGAAGGTGGCGCCGTTTCCCAGTGTTTTCCAAATTTTTGGGCCTGAAAATCGAAAAATGGAGAAAAGTGTTTTTGGTAAAGTTACTTGTGCGCCGTGTATTGGATTAAGAGGAAACTTGCTCTCCATATGTTTTTCAAGATCAGAACATGGGAAAATGGCAAAGGGATAAGGGCCGCACAAGTTTTGGGCTGGTCGCGCAAGTGACCTGCGTGCCGTGAAGAGACTTGGGAATCGATGCCTTGGAGGACTGGAAACTTGTGCGCCTATTGTTTTTAATATCATAACTTCAAAATATGGTAAAGGAAAGAAGGTTGTGCAGGTATTTGTGTAGGTCGCGCAAGTGAGTAGCACGATAGAGGCTAGGGAGGACGAGCTGCATGCCGGAACCTGTGTGCTGAGGGAAGACTTGCGTGCCACCACATAGGGGGTCCAGTTTTCCTATAAATAGAGGACCCCCCTCCTAATTTGTAATGAAGTTCAAGACTTAGATATTTTTTCGAGCTCTCATCACGCAAGTGGTTGAGTCGTGCAAGTGGTTGTTGGGTCGCGCAAGTAGAGGCTGCGCGCCGATTGTTGGTTGTGCGACTAAGGTAGTTGGGGAGTTAACAGCACAAAGTCGTGCAAGTTTGGTGTTGAAGGAGGTAGTGTTGCACAAGTAGTTTTTGTGTCACCTACCCGCCGAATTTGTACCGCGCAAGTGACATGCGCGCCAGGATTGAAACTTGTGCCCCGGTCTTCGATAAGCATTCCAGGGTTGTTAAAGTTCATCTGGCCTTCTGAATTTGCACGAAAGCTTGAAGATCACCCGGTACCCTCAGCGTGAAGTGAGATTAGTCCTATGGTAAGAGTTGGACTTCAACAGAGAATCTACATACGATAGAGGATGCATTCTTATGCAATGATGGAGAGACCTTCACGTCTATAAACTGAGTGGGACTTCACCTAAGGGTAGTGAGCCAGGGGGAGTCAAGGGGAGTGACCCAAGGGAAGCAGTGAGCTTTCCCTGAACCTTTTTAAAGGGAGTGATCCTGGGACATAGTGACTATGCCCGAACCTTTGTAATCCACAACTATTAAATATTAGTGGAATTAGGTACGACCGACAACTTGTCAGTGTATGCTCCTTGGATATAGCCCTTAGTGGTGAACCAAGTAAAAAGTGTTTTGTCTTCTCTGTGCATGTAAATGTTTTCTTTCTAATAATATTAATCTTACAGGTTCAACAAGTTCCGACCAACGTGGGAACAAGATCCATCACATTAAAAGAAAAAGTTGTCACCCTGATTCACCCCTCCCTTCTCAGGGTGTCCCGGGGTCCTTCAAGTGGTATCAGAGCGTAAAGGTTGATGGTGTTGAATATGTCCTTTATCGTCATGGAGAATGCAGTCAATGTCAGTGGAGTCCCTCACTTCGATGGAAGTAATTTCACGATCTGGAAGAGCAGAATGAGATCTCATCTAAGATCTCTTGGAATGGAAGTTCTATTTTCTACTGTGCAAGGAATACAAGTCACTGACCCAACAGGCCTGGCTATGACTGAAACAGACAAGAAACTTTTTGATGCAGATGCTAAAGCACAAAATGAACTTACTACAACCCTTTTTGACCAGGTCTACCAAAAGGTGATGAATTGAATCTCGGCAAAATCCACATGGGATAAACTTGAGAATATTTTTGAAGGAGATAGAAAAGTGAAGGAGGCGAAACTACAAGTGCTGCACAATCAGTTTGATGATCTGAAGATGCATCCAGACGAGAATGCAGACTCTTTCTTCAATTGAATTTCTGAAGTGGTTAGAGCAATTCGGGGTCTAGGTGAAGAAATCAAAGACATTGATATTGTAAATAAAATATTAAGAAGACGTCCACCTCTGTATAATGGAATGGTGCCAGCCCTTGAGGAAAGAGATCTTTCAAAACATTCTCTGGATGATCTACTTAGCATCTTGGTAGCATATGAAATGAGAGTCAAACCAGAAGATGCTACGACTCATGTGAGCAAGGAAATGGCATTCCAGGCCATGGATAAACTGAAAATCTCAAAAGATAGTAGTGGTGAAGATGAAGAAGAAATAGATCTTATTTCTCTCATTGCAAAGAAGTTCCAAAAGGGGAAAGGGAAATTCAAAGGGAAATTACCTCTCTCATGTTTTCGTTGTGGAAAGCTTGGGCACATTGCCTCTCAGTGATTAAGAAAGATCAATGATGAAGATAGTGAAGATGAAAGCTTCGAAAAACCTCAGAGAAGGTTCTTTAAAAAGGGAGACTTAAAATCTAGAAAGAAAATTCAAAGGAAGAGTTTTGTCTGTGAAGAAGAAGAAGATGATAATGAATTCTGTGATGAAGAAGAACCAGAATTCAAAACTGGGATCCATGCTTCCATAATGACCACTGTTGAAAAGTCAGAAGATACTGGCGGAAAAGAACAACTGACAACTTGTGTAGATCCTGAGATGCAACTTAAGGATGCCGTTAGTAAGCATAAGATTAAATGTAAGAGTTTCAATAAGTAGAAATCAATTGTAAATGAATCAACTGAATACGTTGATCAACTTGAAGCTGAAATCGAACGACTGGAAGAATTTGTGAAGGTACAGTCAAAAATAATTGAAAGCAATGATGATATAGTGGATCTGAATCTTAGAATTGAAGAGCATGCAAAGGTCATCAATGACCTCACCTCCATACTTGATGAAAAATCCAAGACTGCTGAGGGTCATGAAGAGGAAGTTGTTACTCTAAGGAGTAAACTTGAGACTGAATCAATTCCAAAAGAATAGAGGAAGTAAATACAGTTTGAAAGATTCACAAATGAAGAATTACTATCAAGAGCCAAGTGTGGTTCAGATGGGGTTGGAAAAATCTTGAGTAATCAAAGACCCGCTTGCATGGGAAAGAGTGGAATTGGCTGTGAGGTTGAGACATCAACAGCTTGAAGTGAAAAAATCCAAAAGAAAGATAAGATGAAAGTTGAACATATTGAAACGTTACCTAAAGTGCCGAAAAAGGAACCCTCAATCCAAAATAAAAGGAGAACTGAAAATTATCCTCAAACATTCAAAAATGTCAGATAGTCTAACTTTTCTCCCAAGGAAGAAGGAATGAAAAGATATTCAAGTGAGAAGACATTTCCTCTCATGAAGTGTCAGTTATGTGGCTATCTGGGCCATACCATGTCTTATTGCGAAGAGGCAATAAGCTATCTGAATGGAGAAGATATAGAAGTTCAACAAAGGAGAACAGATTCATATCATAATTATTATATAAGAAACAATTTCTATGGATATTGTTTTAGTTATTCTTTCTTTGGTCATAAGGATGATAATTGTAGGCAGAGAAGAGACATGGACACCTTATACCAAAGTTCAAGACAAGTCAAGTCTCGTTAGCAAGGCAATGTTTCTCTTTCAAACAGGTTTTCTCCTCTCAAATAAGATTTTGACTATGAAGAACCTGGGTATGCGGAAGAGATAATTGAAAGTTCATCAGTAATATATACTCAATCCAATGTCTCATGGAAGGAAAGGAAGAAGATTGAGAAATCCAACCTTGCGGAGGTGGCTCTCCATGCTACAAAAAACAACAGTACCTGGATTCTGGATAGTGGTTGTTCATCTCATATGATAGGTAATGCGGGCCTGCTAACGGATATCAAAAGGATGGTTGATGTTACAGTACGATTTTTTAATGATGGGGCTCTAAAAATCAAAGGGAGTGGAAGTACCGAATTAGCTAATGGAGAACTAAAGAAGACTGACGTCCGTTACATAGATGGACTATGTCATAATCTCCTCAACGTGAGTCAAATTTGTGACTCGGGACTTATAGTTACTTTTAATCAGAAAGGCTGAACTATCATGGGAAAGACATTCAATTCACATATGAAGTGATGCAGAATAGAAGGCAAATTTTATCAGGTTGATAGTGAAGAAAATGTATGTTACATGACTGTTGAAGAAGAAAACAATTTGAGGCATCAGAGACTTGGACACATCAATCAACAAGACATGGAGAAAATATCAAAATCGGGAATTGTCATGGACATTCCCAACCTGAAGCGTGAGCGTGAAAAATCTTGTGATGCTTGCATTCGTGGGAATCTGGTCTGCAGTTCATATCGGCCAAAGAAGAAAAGGGCATCTCGCCTTCTTGATCTGATTCATACAGATGTATGTGGGCCGATAAATGTTGCCGAAACTCATGGACAAAGGTACGTTGTCCTTTTCATAGATGATTAAAGTAGAAAGACATGTGTGATGGTCATTCATAGGAAAGGACAGGTCCTTGACTGCATGAAAACATATCGGTGAATTTCCAAGAATGACACTAGACGAACAATCAAAGTGTTGCGATCTGACAATGGAGGATAATACACATCCATTGAATTTGAAGATTATCTGGAGAAGAATGGGATACAACATGAGGTAGCTGTTGTGAGAACTCTACAACAAAATGTGGTTGTTGAATGTAGGAATCGATAGGTGAACAACATGGAACAAACTATGCTGATTGAGAGTCGTATTCCACGAAATTACTGGAAAGAGGCAGTTCAAGCTACAGTGTACATTCAGAATCAAAAAGGACTTTACATGGGTGAGACGAAGACACCATATGAATTGTGGCATGGACATAAGCCTTCTTTAAAATACTTTCGTGTCTTTGGATGTAAATGCTTCATCAGGAACAAAGAAGGAAATCAAGGGAAATATGGCGACAATGCAGATGAAGAAATTTTCCTTGGTTACTCAATGAACAACAAAGCTTACAAATGTTTCAACAAGCGTTTAGGAAGGATTGTGGAAAGCAGTGATGTTATGATAATTGAAGAGAAAATAAAAAATGCTTCAAGGGAATCATATGCTGATGTGATAAAAAGTCAGGAAGAAAGTGAACGTGAAGAAAATACAAATGCAGAAATAGAGGAAGTTGTTCAAAACACTCAATAGTGACATTGAGATGTTGGCTCCCAAGATGAATCTGAAGAAGAAACTGTGGCTGAAGAGAATGCTACTGAACCTCGTAGGAGAAATCGAAGAGCTGAGATTGATCCATACAATATAATTGGGGACAAGAGTTCACCCAATCAAACAAGAAGGATAAGTAATAACACGCAATCTGCATTTCTATCAGTTATAGAGCCATCCTCATTCGAAGAAGCTGCAAATGATGAATCATGGGTGAAAGCCATGAATGATGAATTAGATCAGATTGACAAGAATCAGACATGGGATCTTTTCCAGAGACCCGAAGGTCACAATGTGATTGGTACCAAATGGATCTTCAAAAATAAGTTTGATGAACATGGAAGTGTCATCAGAAACAAGGCACGACTGGTATGTAAAGGATAATCCCAGATTGAAGGCATTGATGTTGAAGAAAACTTTTCCCTAGTGGCTAGACTGGAGTCAATTGGGCTTTTCCTTGCCACGGAACTCCAAAGAAGATATAAAGTATATAAAATGGATGTCAAGATTGCATTCTTGAATGGTGTACTCGAAGAAGAAGTCTACATTGAACAACCAGTGGGCTTTGTTTTGGGTACTGATGAAATAAAGGTCTGCAAACTAAAGAAAGCTCTATATGTTTTGAAGTAGGCACCATGGGCGTGGTACACACGGCAGGATTCATATCTCAAGAAGTTGGAATTAAAAAGAGGAGGAGTTGATCACAATTTCTATGTGAATAATTCTCCAAAAGATCAATTCATGGTTCTAGTTTATGTTGATGATATCATATTCGGTGGCAGCAGGCAAGAATCAGTGGAAGAATTTGAAAACCACATGAAATCAGAATTTGAAATGTCTATGATTGGGGAGCTCACATATTTCTTGGGGCTGCAGGTGATTCAAAAGAAGGAATACACATTCATTTCTCTGGAAAAATAATCAAGAGAGCTGCTGAAGAAGTTTAATATGCAAGACTCCAAACCAATGTCAACTTCGATTGCAGTTGGAACTAAACTTGGAAAGCATGAGGATGGGGACTCTGTAGATCCCACCATTCACATGATGATCATTGGGAGCCTACTGTACCTGACAGTGACATGGCCATATATTGTCTTTTCCACATGCCTTGTGGCCCTCTTTCAAAGTAATCCAAAGGAGGAACATATGACATAAGTAAAAAGAATCATGAGGTACATTCAAGGTACACATAACTTCAGGTTATTTTTTGCTGCAGGCAGGGACAGTGAATTATCAGCGTTTTCTGATGATAACTGGGCTGGTGATGTAGTAGACAGAAATTCCACTAGTGGTGGAGCTTTCTATATGGGGCAGAAATGTGTTGGATGGTTGAGCAAGAAACAAGAAAGTACTTCTCTTAGTACTGCTGAAGCTGAGTATATCTCTTCCACAAAGGCATGCAATCAACTGCTATGGATGAAGCAACAATTAACAGATATTGGTGATGAGGTAAAACAACCAATGGTGATTTTCTGTGATGACAAGAGCACAACTGATCTTACGAAGAATCTTGTTCAGCATTCCCATATGAAACATATTGAAATCAGGTATCACTTTATCAAAGAAAAAGTTGAACAAGGGGTGATTAGAATAGATCATGTGGTAACTGATGAGCAAGTGGATGATATCCTGAACATGCCACTGTTCGCTGCTATGTTTGAGAAGCATCGGTTGAACCTCGGTGTTCAGCCACCTCCCAGTGCATAATGAGGTTACAAAATACCAGTCTCCCAATTTGTGATAACTATTTTAATCTTTTTATGGATATGATGTAGGTTTATGGGGGAGATACTATCCAGGGGGAGTATGGTTTGAGCTGAACATTGAACAAATTACTGGTCTTTGGATTTATTGTCAATGGGGGAGAAAGGAATAAATTCGAGCAAGTAATGCTTTTGTGATGAGAAGAATGAGAAAGAAAACATTGGAACCCAATTCAAGATTCCTCTCTTGTTTTCTGCACCAAGCATTGCTCACGTAGACTTAGAGTGATGGCTGAGTTGATTCTTGAATTTTTGGTTTTCACATGGATGGAGCTCTATTGAATTTATTTTCTAATTTCCAACAAATCCAATGGGGGATATTGTTGGAACCACGGTCTTCTATGCACGATTTGGAGTATGGTTTGTGTTTGTTGTCAATCAGTAGTGGATGTTCAGAATGTGTACCCACAAAGAGATCATACAGTTCAAGCAGACAATAGTATTGAAGGTGGCGCCGTTTCCCAGTGTTTTCCAAATTTTTGGGCCTGAAAATTGACAAATAGAGAACCTGGTAAAGTGACTTGTGCGCCGTGTACTGGATGAATAGGAAACTTCCGCGACATATGTTTTTCAAGATCAGAACCGTGGAAAATGGAAAAGGGATAAGGGCCACTTAAGTTTTGGGCTGGTCACACAAGTGACCTCCACGCCGTGAAGAGACTTGGGCACCGATGCCTTGGAGGACTGGAAACTTAAGAGCCTATTGTTTTTCAATATCACAACATCAAAATATGGTAATGGAAAAAAGGTCGCACAAGTATTTGTGTAGGTCACGCAAGTGAGTAGCACGACAGAGGCTAGGGAGGACGAGCTGCGCACCGAGGGAAGACTCCCGCGCCACCGCGCAGGGGGTCCAGTGTGCCTATAAATAGAGGACCCCCTCCTCATTTGTAACGAAGTTCAATACTTAGAGATTTTTTCGAGCTCTCGTCGTGCAAGTGGTTGAGTCGCGCAAGTGGTTGTTGGGTCGCGCAAGTAGAGGTTGCGCACCGATTGTTGGCTGTGCGACCAAGGTAGTTGGGGAGTTAATGGAGAAAAGTCGCGCAAGTTTGGTGTCAAAGGAGGCAGTGTTGTGTAAGTAGTTTTTGTGTCACTTGCACGCCGAATTTGTACCTCGCAAGTGACTTGTGCACCAGGATTGAAACTTGCGCGCCGGGCTTGGATAGGTGCGCCAGGGTTGTTAAAGTTAATCTGTGCTTCTGAAGTTGCACGAAAGCTGGAAGATCGCCCGGTACCCTCAGCACGAAGTGAGATTAGTCTTCTGGTAAGATTTGGACTTCAACAGAGGATCTACATATGACAAAGGATGCATTATTATGCAATGATTAAGAGACCTTCATGTCTATAAACTGAGTGGGACTTCATCTAAGGGCAGTGAGCTAGGGGGAGTCAATGGGAGTGACCCAAGGGAAGTAGTGACCTATCCCTGAACCTTTGTAAAGGCAGTGAGCCTAGGACAGAGTGACTGTGCCCAAACCATTATAATCCACAGCTAGTGAAGATTAGTGGAATTAGGTACGACCGAAAACTTGTCGGCGTATGCTCCTTGGACGTAGCCCTTAGTGGTGAACCAAGTAAAAAGTGTTGTGTCTTCTCTGTGCATGTGTATGTTTTCTTTCTAATCATATTCATCTTACATGTTCAACAAGTTCATAGCAACGTGGGAAAAAGATCCATCACGTTAAAAGAAAAAAATTTCACCCTGATTCACCCCTCCCCTCTTAGGGTGTCCCAGGGTCCTTCACATAATATATAATTTTTTTACATCTGTTATTTTATATCCAATGTAAAAAAAATTAAAAAAAATTCTAATATGATTACTCCATTAGATAGAAATACGCAATCGTTAAAACAAAAAATAAGATCAAATAAACATAATAAAATCTAGTCAAAGAAATTTTAAACATTGAAATAATTTTCAATCTTGTTATAATTTTCAAAGATACAGTTTTTTAGATGAAATAAATCATGAGGAAAATGAAGCTATTATGGATTTGATGGAATTTTAAACACTAATTAAACCTTTTTCATTTTAATATCATATAAAGAGGGATCATTCATAATGAGAAAAAAAGGAATAATTAAATGGGGTATCAATTGATAAAACCAACCATGAACACATTAAATCACTAAAAAATAAATATAAACACCATGAGGTGTTCATCCAAGGAAGAATGAGTGGAATAATGATGAAGATTTGAAGAGTTGAATCAATGATATTTTGATGATGGTTGAAATATTTGATCATGAAAGGAATATATTTGGAGTGTGAAAGCATGTAAATTCACATGAAAATTGAACTGTGGTATAATAAATTGTACACGATAATTAAAAATTTCAAAGTTGTGGTGTCAAAAAATTCAATTACTCTTTAGCACAATCTTAAATTTTATCTTTTATATCAGTTATTTTAAAACTAACATTAAAAATCATATTCTTTAATGATTTCAACATTGGTTTTAAAATAACAGACATAAAAAACAAATTTTATTATGTCATTTTTTTTGAAACTGATGTAAAAAAGTCCTTTTTCACATCGTTTTTAGAAAAATTGAACTGAAAAACTCATTTATCATGTCAGTTTTTCCAAACTGATGTGATAAATTAGTTATTATTGTTTTTAACATCTGTTATTTTTGAAACCGATGTTAAAATGTTTTTAGAGTCAATTTTTAAATAACTAACATTAAAAGTACAACGTAAAATCTTTTTTTTGTACTAGTGAATGGAAAACTTACCTACTCAAAATTGAGAAAATGAATTTGGATTATTTTGATACATTAAGAAAACGATTCATAAGTTAATAGTGCTATGGAGTAATCATAAACACCTCAATCCGATACATGATGTGCTTAGTATAAATCAAAGTGTCTATTATCATATTAAAATCAATATTTTATTTAAAAAATTATCACTCACACAAACCCTAGGTTGCACCCGTGGGGATTTTTCTTATACATTTTTAATTAATTTTTACAGAGATAATGCACGAATATGAAGAAGAAATTGTGTGACATGTAATAATCAACCAAAACTCAATCTGATAAACAATGTTCCTAGTATGACTAAAATTTTAGTTTAAAATTAACACTTTCTGTTAATTTATTTCTTTATATTATTACTAACATCAGAATTATTTTTTTATATAGGTGTGTTCATTTTCTTGAAAAGGGGTTGTTTGTTTAGAAATATAATGAGTCAGGTTAATATCAAAATACAAAGTAACATTGATGTTTCTTAATGTATGTAATAATTTGTACTTGTGTAATTTTATAAACCAATGTTTGAAATGTCTATAATATAGTTTTTTTAAGTATCTTTGTGGTAAATTTCATTTCATTTAAATTATGTATTGGTACTTTAATTTATTGAACAATGTTGGTGTTTATTGTGCTGAGGTGTACTATTACAACACATTTTACGGGTGCTATAGTGTGCTCTTATAGCACACTATAGTATTCCACTTTATCAGTAATTTTGAAAGCACTAGTAAATGGGTCCTTTATCTGTGCTTTTATAAGCGCTGATAAATGTTTCCTTTATCTTCACTTTTAAAAATGCTAAAAAAGGTACCCTTTATCGACACTAAATAAAATCAGTAATAAACTGGTCCATTATCAGCACTACAAAAAGGACTAATAAAATACAAAGCCTTTTAATCTTACTCTGATAATCCGAGCATCTCTAGCACTGATAAAGTCCATTTTTAGGTTTTTTAAAGACCAATTTTTTAGTAGTGATATTTTTATTCAAATACAGCATGGGAATAAATTATGTATCTAGTTTAATAAGACTAATAAACTATATAGACTTTTGGGATGTGATTAATTATATCTTATTCCAATGTAATATAGTTGAAACTAGCTCCAGGTTATTGGTGTTGGGGTCATTACATTGGCCAAACTTGAGTTCTCAAGAGGTGTGAGGAAAAGGGGATATGAAGTTCCCTTTTATAAGTAAGGGGGTGGAAACACTTGGAATTACATAACATATTAAATAATATATATATCATAATCATGTCAAGTAGAACCAGCTCATCCAAAATTAGAATATAAAATAGTAAAATGTTAAAATAAACTCAACCAAACACATTTAGACATGTTTTGGATACATTTTAAGCCTTATCCTCTTGTTAAAAAACTCTAAACTCATTTTAACTTTAACCATGATAACTTAAATTTTTACCATGATAACTTTATTATATGAAAAAATAGTAATTTCAATAAAGTTGGAAATTAGGATTCAAAATTTGGAATAAATTTTATCAGGTTCAAATTATATATTTGTAATAAATTTCATTTAATCTAAGAACACAAAAACAAGGATTTTTTTTAAAATAACATATTTAAGTGTAAAAAAAATTTACTTTGAAATAAAGTAATAAATTGGGTTTGATGAATTTTTTTGGTTAAATAATAAATTATTGAAATTTTTTATTCCTTTTTTTTAATAAAAAACTTAATGGAATCTTCTAACCAATCCATTAAATGTAAAGACCAAAAAATAGTTTTAAATTTTAATAAAATTCAACTTATCTTCTCAAATGTCAAACTTGGGTTACTAAATTAAAAATAATCTAATAAAAGACATTGTTTATTTCCTTAAATATTTATTATTTTAAAAACACTCTTAAAATAGTCTGAAGGAAAGTGTTTATGTAATTTTGACACTAATATCTTTAGTTTAACCCTCCGTAAACATATTTTAATCTTAATCATGGTAACTGATTTTTATTATTTTTAATATTAATTATGAAAAAAAGTAAGTTAAAAATATTAAATTATATTAATTATTCTGATTAAATATATTAAATTAATTTTATCAAATTAAATTCACATTAGTGGCTGAATTTAATTTAAAATTGAACCCACAAAATGCGACCAAAAGTGGTTCTCTAGAAAAATGTATTTTTAAGTATAAAAACATTTTTATATCAAATTCAAGTATAATGTTGATTCAAATGAAATATATTGGACTATTTTTAATCAAAATTAATGAATTATATTTTAATATTAATCAAAAATAGAATATGACTTTGTAAATACTTAAAAAGGAAAGACATTTTTCTATAAGTATCAATATTTTTCTCTATTCATTTGAAAAATCAAACTTTTCATAAAATTATAAAAAAATAAAACTAAGATTATTTTGACATGATGAATTAAAAAATGATATGTATTTTTTCAAATTAAAATTCTAAAATTTATAAACTATATTTTTAAATAAATCCTTATAATGCATGAAAACCAAATTTGGATCGAAAAAAATCCATTTCCCATTAACTAAAAATTTTCCTAATATTAGTGTAATGAATATATATTTATAAAATCTTATTAATGAATATTAATAGGACATAAAAATGATTTATTTCAACATTACATGGGTTTTTGAAAATTACCCACTCGGGAAATGTCTTAAAAAAAGTAAGATGTTTCTCATATGGTAAAAGAGGGCATAAGGTAATAAACATCCATTGAAAAATTAGGAAATCTAGAAAATGGAATTAGAAAAATCATACTTATAATGAATTTTAGGGAAATATGTTGTTACTATGAATAAAAAGATTGTTTTAATAACACATAGATGGTATGAATTATTTTAGTTGTTTTTCTTATGTTTAAAGTAGGAAACATGATTATGGTGGGATTGTTGAATCTTAGGACATGATTCAATTTTTTATTGTTGCAAGGAATTATTTACTAATAAGTAGGAAAATATTTGTTAAAACTTTTATAAAGGAAATTTAATGATGTAAGTGTCTATATATAGTATTTTGAGAGTAATAATGTAGTAGTATTTTATTTAAGGGTTTAAAATTTTAAAAATGAGAAGAAGTTCAGATGCATTAATACTATTTAATGTTTTTATGTGATGATAGTAATTTGGGAGAAATTTATTGAGTTTTAATAGATTTATTAAGTATATGTAACCCCTATATTTTACTTTTGTTTTATTGAAAAGGTTTTTTGAGGAATAATGGTTTATTTTTTTGGGGAAATAAGTTGAAATATATTGATAACCATTAGGTTTAATATGATCCTTAATGTTGATGTAATTATGCATTATTGGGATAAAATGGTTGTTGAATTTTTGGGTACATTTGTTTCATTGCTTAGAATTCCTAGGATTGAAAATTTATTTTATGACCATGTGATTTAATCTATTTAATAATCTTACTATATTGGTAACATTATATGATTAATATAAATGAAATATTTTTAAAAAATAAGGAATTTTAATTTAGGAATAAATATTGTGTTATATTTTTTATGTATATATGATTTTATTGTGGATTTATAGTGATTCATATTATTTAGGTGAAATTATAGAGTATTTTAGAGATTATGTGATTAGGATATATACATTTTTGGTACACGACTTTATGTGTGGTTAATGATTTTTAGAGATAAATGTTAAATTGATCTTTGAAGAACTTATGTTCAAATATTTGTGTTTTTTTGATTTTGAACATTATCCAAAATATTTTAAATATTTTTAAGTTCAGTTATTTACAAAATTATTTAATTACAACCTTGGTTATTATTGTTGACTCTTTAGAGATCGATGTAATATTTCTTCGTATAATGGTTTACTCATTTGAAAATGTATATGAACCTATGTTAACCATTTATAGATTTGATTAATGGATAAAAAACAAGATATATAAATTTTCATCCATTTATTGATTTTATAAACCATTAGAAGATGAATTTATTACTTCCTGAAAGAAAAATCCATCTTTTATATTCATTACTTGAATTAATAGGCAAGATAGAAGTGGAAACTGATCAATTTAAAAACAAATAATGAAATTCCACTCATGTAGTTCAAATCAATCAAGTGTATTTTAAAAAAATATCTTTCTCGATGGTAAAATAATTTCTCAAATATATTGAGTATTATACATAATGTGACAATAAACTATAACGGAACTATATTATAAAATCATCTATGCGTATGAGTCTTATAGAGGGACATTCTATTAATAAATTTTATATTTCTTGACCATGAACTAAAAATTAAAGTTCACAATAAAATCTATATTTTATTTTATTACTATGTTTTAATAAATTCATTTTGAGAGAATCACATTAAAATTGTGAGGATTTATTTTATTTATGAAAATATAATGTAACATACCGATATTTTATTTTAAAAAAAGTACTATGTTCGATTGCATGCATCAAAAAAATACCAAAATTAAAATGAAATGCAATATAATATTAAAATATTATTATTTAAATATGTTTGTTATAGCCAAGTTGGTCGATTGGTGGGTATGAATATGGTAAAAATAATTATGAAACATAGGTATACAATTTTTCCTAATAATTTTTTTTAATTAATTGCTAGTAAGTAAGAACTCAATTTTAAATAAAATCATATAATATTAAAGAAGAAATTGTTCAGAAAACTGATTTATATGACCAATGTATTCTTATAATATTAGATTAAGTTAAGAACTATATATGAATGATTTTAATGACAAGTATTGATAATATTTTTATTAAAATATGTTAACATTCAAATAATTCTGGTTACTATATAAGTAATGAGTATAAATTCATTTTATACTTGAAAAAAACATTTTCTTAAATAATAGTGTTTATTATATCTTGTGCATAGATATCATGATTAATTTATTCCACTATGTAACACCCCGACCCCAAAATCCCAAATACAGTGCATTATTTTATTAAATTGGCAATATTACAAGGAATCAAATCCCGAAGGACCTATTAGTTTAGTAGTCTTGAATAACTAGATACATAAATGGTTCCCTTATTAAAATTTTAAAACATAAAACCTAAAAAAAGAAAATAATTTGCTTCCTTGTACTTATTCAAAAAAATCATCTCCATAACTTGGGGAAAATTGAAAAATAAAAGTTTTAGATCAAATGATTGGTAAGGGAAATTAAGGAGGAATAAAAAATGAATTAATGATAATAAATCAAGATAGAAAGGTAAATAACTGATAACACATGTCATTCACTCAATAAACTAAAAATGAAATACGTTGATAGATATCTCAACACAAAATCTCATGGATAAATAATAAATTAAATGAAGGAAATGATTTTATTAACTATTAGACATCTAGTATACAGCACCTAAACCACTACTATCATGACCTTTCACAATATTGTTTATGTCTGTGGGTAGACACATGTCTATTCTTATTGGAAACAAAGTCAAAGGGATTGTCACTAAATGATTTTTTTTCATGATATTGTTGATGCATTTATAGGATTAGATTAACCCATCCACAAGCTATATGTATTTAATTAAATTGTCCCCAACTAATGTTATGTTATTCCAAATCATTCCTCATATATCAAAAATTCTATTTATAAAGATATATTTAAATCAAAGTTTCACATACCACTTTGAAACATTTGAATTGTAATTCCCTTAAAAGTAAATTATTTTCAAATTAAAAATTAAATACCATTAAGATAAACAGATTCATGATATGATATTTCTAACGGGGCAATAGATACACTAAAAAAATAATTAACTGTTGAATATGACATTTATCTCATAGATGTAAAAAGTGATATGAACATACCATACCAATTTCTAATCATTTACTTAAAAGGATGAGAATTTATAAAATAAAATGTTTTCTTTGATAAGAACCTTGTTAATAGTATAGAAATCTACCAAAAATTAGGGTGTCATGATGGCAAAAAATTATATTTATTCTGTATAAGTTAACAAACATTCCTTCTGTATATTTTTATGAGAAAAGTAAAAAAAAGACTTGTTTAGAAAATGAAAAATGTATTTTTTTCAAAATATTTTGTAAAAAATGAAAAATGGGTAAAAATTATTTTAAAAAATGGTAGAAACATTTTTCAAAACATTTTTAGTAAACATGGAAATGGGGGATAAATTTTCCCCAATAGATATTTAAAACAAAATAATCCTAAATATTGATTAGATTATAGAATAAATACTTATCACATTATAATTAGAAGAATCACGTGACCATAAAGAAATAAAATTAAATGGATAAAAAAATACCACTATATTCATAATAATAATCATAAAATACATTCAGGGCTAGTATATAACCCATACACAAAAAAATTTGTGTATAAGGCAGATGTCCCACATAAATAAAAGCAAGACAAAGATCCCTTACCAATTTGTAATAATTTATTTAAAAGGTTGTTAATGTATAAAAGAAAATACTTTCTTTGAAAATATACTTGTAAACTTGTAAAGGAATCTCTAAAACATTTGGGTGTCATGATGGTGAGATATTTTATTCATGATGTATAAGTTAAAAAATATCCATTCTTTATATTTTTGTTGGATAAGTCACAAAGATCCTTGTTGAGAAAATGAAAAAAGCATTATGTTCAAAGTATTTTTAAAAAATTCAAAAATGGGATGAAATGATTTAAAACAATGATAAATGTTTTGATTTTTTTTATAAAACATGAACATGAAGGATAAATATTCCTCAATGATGATTTAAATCGAAATATTCCCAAATATTGATGAGATTGTGGAATAAATACATAACACTTTATAATTAGTAGAATCAAATTGCCATGAAAGAAATAAAATTAATTTTATATAAAAATACCATTATATTCATAATAATACTCATAAAATACATTCATGGGTGGTATATACAAAAAAAATAAACAACTTTTTTATGAGGTAGGTGTCCCATATATATAAATGTGAGACAAAGATCCCTAAACTTTTTTTGATAATTTTTTTAAAAGGTCATGTATTTATAAAAGAAAATATTTCCTTTGAAAATAACCATAAATTTTTTAAAATAATCTTGAAAACATTAGGGATTCATGGTAGAGGTAAAATTCATTCATGCTGTATAAGTTTTAAAAAACATTCCTTTTGTATATTTTGTTATAAAAAGTCACAAAGAGCATTGTTTATAAAAATAAAAAATTATTCTATTCAAGATAAAATTTAAAAATTCATACATGGATAAAAATGATTATAAAAAATGTTAAAAAATTTGAAACCGTTTTTATAAAACATGGACGTGGAGGCTATATATTCCTAAAGTGATATTTAAAACGAAACAATCCTGGATATTTATAAGATTGTAGAATAATTACATATCACATTATAATTAATAAAATATTGTCCCCATTAAAGAAATAAAATTAAATGGATATTAAAATACCATTATATTCATAATAATACCCATAAAATACATTCATGGGTGGTATATACACCACAAACAAAAACAAGTAGTGTATATAGAAGGTGTCCCACATAAATAAAAGTGAGGAAAATATCCTTTACCAAAAACTTATATTTTAGATGTTCGTGATTTAACCTCATTTATAATATTTTAAATCATGTTATTAATTTATATTATAAACCTATTCATATTTATGATATTATATATTATTTTATTATATTATTTAATCATATATGTTTTAGTAATCTTTCATCATTTTAACTATTTTAAGTATTAATTTCCAGGTTTTTCAAGTATGTTTTAACCTGTTATTTTTTGTCACAAGTAATTAGATCATGATTCCATAATATAAAGAATTAAAAATATTATGTTAATGATATATATATATATATATATTAATCCTTATCATTTGGAGATATTAAATGAAATTCACTATTTATGGAGACGGTAGGCCGTATGTATGCTTGGACTCTACTTTCATTTCTTTTCCATTTTAAAAGAATGAAAATTAATTTATATATATTTATATTAATATTAAATTATAATATCTATTTCATATATTTTTCATATAACTATTAGAACCATAATTTATATGATCCATGTATAGTGTGAATGAATCACATCTATTTGAGGAGGTGGTAGTCCACACTTCCACAAACGATGTTATCGTATTTACATAAAACGGAATGAATAAAGATATGTGTTATAAAAAATTTCCACAATTATGAATAAAACATAAATAATATGTAAATATATATTTATAATTTATACATCATATAGAAATATTTTTTTCCATCATAATGCATCTCCATGAGAGGCTGTAAAGGAAAAAATGAATGACATCATTTCACGAGGCAGTAGTTCGCCGTACATGAACGAAACGTTTGTTACCCATTTAATTGAAGTGTATGTAGGTGTAAGTCAAAACCTTAGTATAAAAAATATCATTATTTTTTGAACATTCTTTTATTATATAATCAAGGAATAATAAAAATTTAATGGTTTGAGAAATAAGTAAAACAAAAGTGACTGTTGAAGAATGTTATCTTAGTTTCAATTAACTCATTTTGGTTTATACCAAAATAATTCTTTGGTTAGATTTCTAAAAAAATAGACACTAATAGTATGAGAGGTAGGATGTTCCCTTTTATAATTGAGGTAAGGGGAACTTTTGGAAACTCTCAAAATATTGAATTCATATAAATTAATTTTTAAATCCAAATGTCTCCAAAGTGATTTATTTAAAATATAATATGAGTATGAGTCTAAATAATTCCAAAAATATATTTTTTAGACATGTTTAGGTCACATTCATACCCTTATCTTTTTTCTTTAACCCATAATTAATACCTTTAACTCTTTCCGTGATAACATATATTTTTACTCTATATGGGTTAATATAGTTACTATACAATTCCAAATGAACCATAAATGAGTCATTAATTACATTTTAAACTTTATCCTAATAATTTTTTAGAAGTTTATATTTTTATGAATTTTATATAATATAATAAAATACTATTTATTTTTAAATACTATTAATGTTAATTTTGAAACTATTCAATTCTTGGCTTTTTAAAAAATATCAATACACAAGATAAATTCAAAAAAACCATAAAAACATCCTTAAAAATTATATGTAATGTAGAAAATTAATTTCTTAAATTAATTATATCAAATTATATTTCTTTTAGTATTTTTTATAACATTTATTTGATATGTCCATTAGTAAAACAATTACTACATCATCACTGTGAAAACATTTAATTTAATTATATCTTCCTTAAAATTTAAAAATAAATCATCATAATGAATATAACATTTTATCTTTACAATTAGTATTTATAGTGGAATATATCATCTTAATAACCATATATAAAACATGTAATACTTTTTGAAAACATGAGTGTGATATATTAGACTCACAATAGAATAAAATACTAAAAAATGATTAAAAAGTCAACAAAGTGTCTCCAAGAGGATACAAAATCATAACAAGGATGATTTTTTCGACAATAAATAATTTGATAAAATTAGGACGAGTTTTAGGGGAGTTTCATAATATTTATAATATTACTTTTCCCTTTAATTACCTAATTTACCTTTAACACTGATAATTTAAAAAATCATACCAAAGGTACTATTCATATTGGCCAAAAATAAAAGGAACCTATTTAAATAATTTAGACCCACTAATTAAAAATATGGAATTCATTTTTCGAAATTCAAAACACATAATTTTTAGTAAATTTTTTAAAATTAATATCATTGATAAAATGAGAAAACTTGTTTTTAAAGTAAAAATGTTCAAAAGATTGAAATGTTTTTATATTCTCATTTGACATGTAACTGATTACAATGAAATATATTATTTTAAATTAACAAAATTGATATAATTATACATTAAAACAATTTCAAAATATAATTTAACCTTATAAATTTTCTTGACGAAAAAACTGTTTTCAATTAAATTGCAATATTTTATCACTATTCATTAATACATAAAAATTATCATAAAAATACAAAAAAATTAACCAAAAGAAATTTTTATATTCCTATTTAAAACAATAAGTTTATATTCTTAAATAAAATATATAAAAGTGAAAAAATTGGATTTTAAAAAGATTCTTCAATAAAAGGTGGTAAAGGTGCCTTTAAAATAATATAGTTTTTGTGCATAAAATTGAGTTTGTTCTTATCTTATTCCTATAAAATATATTTAATAGATGTAAAAAATATTTTTTTGAATACATATTAAATTAATATCGTTTGTTAATTTTAATTGATTTAATTTATTATTATAAATTGACTTTGTGATTAAAAAAATAGATCTTTATAAATACATTTACTAAATATTCATTTGGTTTTGATATTAATTTCTAATTAATTTGTGAACAATGAATTCAACCATATATTTTTATAAGTTATTTAATACTTTTAATAAACACCAACTTAACAAATGAGTTATATTTTATTATATTAAATAATAATATTTTAATAATATATTGTTGTTCTGTAAAACTCGGCCTTACGTGTAATGAAAGACTAATAATTATTTTATGTACCATAAACATAACATGGTATTTTCTATAAACCAAGAAAAAAAAAGAATTAAATTTTTTTAAAAAATGAAAAAAATTTAAATTCTCATGGTGTTACATTCTCCTCAACTTAATTAAATTGCATCATCACAATTTAAACTCAACGTTGATAATATAGAGTTTGATATTTGAAAATAAAAAATTATTGAAAACCCAACATCATAAATTGGGTTAATAACACATCTTCTTAATATGAGGGTAAAGGAAATGAGAGGACTTCTACAAAACTAGGATTTCAAATATGACAACATTAGTGCAAACATGGATATGGAATAGAAATGTACCTATCATGTTATGATGGAGAGTGATAGAAAACATAGTCATCCAAAAGTATACCATGATAAGACTGTAAATATGTGATGGTTAAAGTGGCTATTTATTTCTCAGTAAGAAAATTAAATGAGCAATTTTTTAATCTCAAATACTTTTTCTAGAGTTAAGGAATTCATTTATTTTCTATACTATGAACATAAGGAAACATACTTAATTTCAATGCATAGTTTCATCCTTTAATCAATTTTTTCTTTAATTGAAATGAAAAATTTCATCCTTTAATCAATTTACACCACAAACTCATCTTTTCCTCTAAATGATGAGTACTTTAGATGAATTTTTTTCAATATTAAAGGATATTACTCAATTTCCATGGATCAAAAAATCCAAAAACGTATAACTATATATTCCTCCTATCATTATACATTAACCAAAACCAAAATGGTTAGCATAAGAAGAGATAATTCCCCTAAAATAATAAACCTTTATATGATGAAAAAAACATTCTTCTCTAGAATTAAATAGTAATACCAAAATTTCAACATATATTATTCATAAAGTTACTATCCTTTATAAATAATATTCCAAACTAATATTGAACAAAAAAATCAAGAGTATTTGATCATATAGTCTTTTAAATAACATTAATTACTATTATTTTTTTTATAAAAATACTTTCTTAAATAAAATTATCTCCAAGATATTCTTACCATTTAAATAAATTACCCGAATCACTACAAGTTCACAATAAAATAATATATTATTCCAAAATATAATTCAATTTTTATTTCCCAAAAAAATTCCATAGTATTCTGTTTACCTTGATCATATAGGGTTCCCAAAATAGTGAAAATCTTACAAAATAAAATTAATCACTTAATCAAACAAATATTTTCCAATCCCATGGTAATATATTTGATAAAAAAAATATCCCTAAAATAAAAATAACCTTTATCTGTTAGATAATTTAACTAAACAAATTTCATGCTAACCAAGACTTCACGTAGGCTATTTTGACTCTGCCACAGGTGATGAACAGAGTCTTGAGGGTGGATGAATTCAATTTCCACCCATTATAGTTTCCAATAGGTGTATTCACTAATGATGGCTAGGGAACTGAGGAGTATCTTTCCAATATTATAGCCTTTTGGGGTGGAGTTCTGGTATCACTAGTCGATCTCGATCTTATCTGTGAGCCATACACCCCACTCTACTTTGTGTGGAAGTTTTGTTGCATACAGAGGTTGGCCCCACAAGTATACTTGGGAGTATGCCATGAGGACCATCTATGCTTGATGAGGTAGATATTGATCATGTTCACATGGGAGGATGGGAATATTCGAAATGAGATACCGCTTCCTAAAACTATCTATGGGCTAGTAAAGGAGTATACCAAGAGTTGGGAGGCAACCTACATAAGGGAAATGTTGAAGTGAAGAACCTTCTATGCTAGTGATGGGGTGCCTCCTCAACCTTGAGGTAGGGGATCTAAAGTGGCAAGAACACACTATGGTGGAGGGATTACAGTAGTGATGATTCAAATAATCCCAGGACATGCACTGATTGAGAGGCACACAGCTGTGGTGGACCCATAGGTCCTAGAGGAGAAAATTTTGCAGAATGTAAGGCCACCCAGGGGGTTTAATAGGATACCCAATCAGGCTCCGGGAAGTGGATACGCCATATAGACATGCCAAAGGTCATTTTTCTCCCAAAGGCTTGGGAAACCCAGGAGGTTAACAGAGAATTTATCATTCCTTCCCAAATGTAGCACCATATTAACTATCTGATGATGGATCTTCTTGAGACTGACCATGATAAGGCCAACATTATAGTGTCCCAAGAAGAAGGGGTGAAGTACATTGCTGAGCTAGAGGACTTTGTACACTATCAAGGTGCTCTGCATCCAATAACGGACTGGGTGAAAGTACTTCTCAATAAAACAATCCCTCTATAGTTGTCTACTGCTAAATTGAGGGAGTGTTTCCCCCTACTGAAATAATCAGAAGAGTACTCATGGGGGAAGAGGCTAGTAGAGGGATCCCATTGAAGGAGAGTGAGGTCACAAAATCGAACCTAGAAGAGTTTACCAGGGATCTTGAGGTAAACCCAAAACCATTCCGCTGCGGTAGTCATTCAGGTCATCTAGGCCTTCTCAACTAAATTTTTCTTTATGTAGGAGAATCTCATATATAAAACTCATTCCCAAACAACATCCAATGTAGCTTCCGGGTCTGAAACTATGAAAATGTTTATTAGCACATGTAACTGGGTTGTGACACCTATGTTGGTTCTCCTGGAGTCTTCGGATTTCCCAATCATATATGGGGGCCCATGCCTCAGGATTCTGGTGGAAGCAGCTCAAGTGTGAGACCAATTATTTGATCTCTGTAATTATCTTCTTCATATAATCTGTAACTATTTTTTATTGAACATGGACAACTAATGTCTATGTGATTTTATACGCACAGTTATTCAAATGGCATGGGCCACATTGGAAAGGATGGATGGGGCCCCTAGCACCAACTTTCCCAGTGGAACGTCGATGGTCTTGGAAGCAAACAATCATACTGAACAAACCACAACACTCGTGATTATAGGTAGAAATTTCAGCAGGATGGAAATTGAGATAATTGATGTGGAATCCAGTACTGAGGATTAATCGGATGACATGAGACCCGACCTACACAACCATATACTATAGGAGGATCCTTCTGATGAATTTATGGTGGTGTTGCCTGTATATGGGTTATTTTACTCTTGTCTCCCATCGATTGTGGGTTCAAAACCCATGGCCTTACTAAATGTAATGGGTTTTTACCCAACGCGCGGGTTTTCCATTTTCTAAAACCATATTAATATTATATAAAAACTTGATAATAATCCTAATAAAACCTAAATATATTCAAAATTAATGAAATATTTTTACCACAAATGTTTTTTCATATGTTTCATTTTATATTCCCTGTCATATAAAAACCCATAATTACCTTTAATTCAATGATTATATAAACCCTAATAGTTATACTTACCTTTAAACATATTTCCACAAAATTAAATGCCATTATTCCTTTAATAAGTTTTCCAAACATACTAAACTAGTGGGTTGTGCTCCTGAATATATATTTTCATAAATCCAATTCCCAAGTTTGCTACTAAACATCATTTGATACCAACTGTAAAACCCCAACCCCAAAAGCCCAAAGCTGGTGCATTATTTTATAATATTTCCATGATTATAAGGAATCAAATACTGAACTATGGATCCATTTTTTAGTGTTGATGAACTTGATACATAAATGGTTCCTTTATTAAATTAGTAAAATATAAAACATAATAAAGGAAAATAATTTTCATCTTTAACTTATTCAAAAAATATTGAACTTCATAACCAAGGTAAAATATAATAAATAAAAGGGTGATCTCAAATGCGGAGTAAGGGAATGTAAAGTGGAAGAAATAATAAGTGAATGAGAATAAATCAATATGGAAAGGTAAATAACTGATAACACATATCATTCTCTTAATAATCAGAGAATGAAATTCATCCATAAATATGTTGATGTAAAATATCATAGATAAATAATATCTAAAATTAAGGAAATGCATAATTATTTGATATCATGTATCTAGAACATGAACCATTACTATCAAGACCTTTCATAATAAGGTTTAAGTATGTGGGTAGAAACCCATCTATTGTACTTGGAAACAAACTCGTAGTGTTGGTCACCAACTGATTTCATCTCAATGAAACCATCTATGCATTAAAGGGATTTCATTAACCAAAACCTGACCCATATGGATTCCATTAGATAGTCTTTAACCCATGTAATACTAGTCTAAATATTTCTTCATAAATTAAATAATATATTTTAAAAATATATTTAAATCAAAGTGTTCCATGCCACATTGAAATATTTTAATCACAAGCCCCATAAAAGTAAATAATTATTAATTAAACATTGAATACCATGAAGATAAGTAGATTGATGATATAATATTTAGAATGGGGTAGTAGATACACCACACAAAATAAGTGAGTGGTGAATATGACATTTATCTCACATATATAAAAAGTGAGTTGAAAATCCCTTACCAATTTTTAATCATTTATTTAAAAGATGTGAATTTATAAAATAAAATATTTTCTTAGAAACTAACAATGAAAAATTGTGTAGGAATATTAAAAAAAGCATAGCTTCCTGACGGTAGGAATTTTTTTTTTCATGTTGTTTAAGTTAAAAAAACAGTGCTTCAATATATTTATGTCAAAAAAGTCAAAAAGAGCCTTTTTTATAAAATAAAAAAATATTCTTTTCAAACTTTTTTAAAAAAATTAAATCATGGGTAAAAATTATTATAAAAAATGGTAAAATATTTTCAATTTTTTTTTAGAAAAAATGGTTATGGAGGATAAATATTTCTCAATAGAGATTTAAAATGAAATAATCTAGAATATTGATGATATTGTGAAATAAATAATTATCACTTTATAATTAGTAGAATCATATGCCCATGAAAGAAAGAAAATTAAATGGATATAAAAATACCATTATATTTAGAATAATAATCTAAAATGGAATTCATGTAAGGTATGTAATCAGAAAAAAGAGACAAATAGTTTATAAGGTAGGTGTGCCATGGGAATAAAAGTGAGACAAAGACCCCTTAACAATTTTTAATCAATTATTTAAAATATCATCTATTTATAAAAGAGAATATTTTATTTGAAAATAAGCACATTTAAATTTAAGGGAATCTTCAAAACATTAGGGCTCCATGACAGCTAGAAATTCCATTCATGTCATAAATGTTAAAAAAACATTTCTTCCAAATATTTGTGTCAGAAAATTCATAAAGAGACTTGTTTATAAAATAACAAAAGTATTAATTAAAATATATTTCTCAAAAATTTAAACATGGGTGAAAATTATTTTAAAAAATGAAAAAAATATTTTTGAAAATATATTTAGAAAACATGGACATGGAGTATAAATATTCCTCAAAATATATTTAAAATAAAATAATCACAAATATTAAGGAGATTGTGGAATAAATATGTATCGCGTTATAATTGGTAGAACCATAAGCCCACGAATGAATGAAAATTAAATGTATTTGAAAATAACATTATATTTAGAATAATACTCAAACAATACATTAATGGGAGGTATATATAACACAAAAAAGAAACTATTAGTGTATAAGGAAGGTGTCACATTGAAATGAAGGTGAGACATAGATCCCTTCCCAAATTGTAATAATTTGTTTAAAAGGACATGAATTTATAAAATAAAATATTTTCTTTGAAGATAACCTTATAAAATTATAATGGAATATTGAAATCTTTAGGTATTCATGATATATGGAAATTCATTTCATGTTGTATAAGTTAGAAAAACATTCCTTGTTTATATTTTGGTCAGAAAAGTCACAGAGCCTTTTTTAGGAAAAAATAGTATTCTCTTAAAATTATTTTGTATAAATTCATACATGGGTAAATATAATTTTAAAAAATGGAAAAAATATTTCTGAAAACATTTTTTGAAAACATTGACGTGGAGGATAAATAATCCACAAAAAATATTTAAAACGAAATGATCCCTAATATTGATGAGACAGTGGAATAAATACTTATCAATTTACACTCAGTAAAATCAAATTACCATGAAAGAAATAAAATTAAATGGATATGAAGATACCATTTTATTTAGAATAATACCCATAAAATACATTCATGGTTTGTATATACACAATAAAAAATAAATAAGTAGTGTATAAGGTAGGTGTCCCATAGAAATAAAATTAAGACAGAGATCCCTTACCTAACACTTATTTTTTAGTTCTACATGGATTAAAATCATGTATAATGGTTTAAATCAAGTTATTAAATTATTTCAGAACCTTATTTATATTTTTTATATCATATATGATCTTATTATATTATTTTATCACTTTTTGTTAATAATCTTTCATCATTTTTACTATTTCAGGTTTTAATTTCCTAGTTTCTCAAGTATGTTTTGACTTTTTATTTATTGCTAAAATTAAATAGATCATGATTTCACTATCTAAAGAATAAATAAAATGATTTAAATAACATATATATTCAGTACACATGCACACACACACATATAACAATCCATGATATTTGGAGAAAGGAAATTAAATTCACTGTTTATAATACTAATTTTGTTATATAATAATGTAATAGGAATAATTTAATGGTTTTTAGAAAGAAGTAAAATAAAAGAGATCATAGAAGAATGTTTCCTCATTTTAAGGTAACTCCTTTTGGTTTATACAGAAAGACTTCCTTGGTTAGATTTTTACCAAAAGCGAGGATTTTAGGATGATTTGAGGGAAGTTGAGAGTTTATTTGGGAAGGTTTTGGATGAGATATAAGGCTCAATTTGGTGTGAGTAGGTGAGGGAGTAGGTTAACTTTTATAATTGAGGTAGTATCACTTTTGGAAACTACCAAAATATTAAATTAATATAAATTAATTTTTAAATAAAATGGCTAAAAATAAGTTATTTAGAATAAAATATGTATATTGGTCGAAATAATATCCACCAATAATTTTTAGACAATTTAAGTCACATTCTTACCCTTATCGTTTGGATTTAACCCTTAGTTAAACCCTTTAACTCTTACCATGAAATCTTCGATTTTTTACTTTTTAATGGTTAATATACTTAATATAATATTAAAAAAGAACCATAAATTAGTAATGGATGAAATTTATGACTTTATAACAATTAGTTTTCTAATTTTGACATTTTTAAAAAATTTATATCATTAAATAAAAAATTATTTATTTTAAAATATCATTAATAACAATTTTGATGATATTCATTTCTGGACTTTTTAAATACTATCAATACAAATAATATCTTCTAAAAGAACTTTAATACATAACTAATATGTATAGATCATCTAAAAAATTATATATGGAATTAATTATATCAAATTATATTTATTTTAATATTTTTGATAACAATTGGTTTAATATGTCCATTAATAAAAAAATTATTGCATCATGATTGTGAAAGTCCTTTACAAAATTATATCCTTATTAAAATTTAAAATTAAATTATTATGATGAATATAAAATTTTTAACTTTCTAATTAATATTTATATTCGAATATATCTTCTTAATAACCATATATAAAAAATGTAATAATTTTGAAAAACATGAGTGTGACATATTAGACTTCCCTTAGAATAAAATAATAAAAACTGATTAAATTCCTCTAAGTGTATCCAAGATGCCATTAAATCAGTCCAAGGATGGTGTTTCTTAATAATAACTCAAAAAATAAAACTAAGAAAAATGTCAGGGCAGTTTTATAATATCTATATTATTATTTTTACCTTTAATTAACCGATATACCATTAACTATGGTATTCTTTTTTAAAAATATTTTAAAGATACTATTCATATTGCCCCAAAATAAAAAGAACCTATTTAATTATTTTTGACCAACAAATTCAAAATATGAAATCCATTTTTAAAAATTTTAAATACAAAATCTTAAGTAATTAATTTAATAATAATCTCATTGAAGGAATGAGAAAATATTTTTTAAAGTGAAAACATTCAAAAGATTGAGATATTTTTCTTATTCTCATACAATGTGAAATTTATTCTAATGACCTAAATTAGAATAAATTATAAAATCATGATCTAATTATAATTGAAAAAAATTAAATATATTATTTAATACTATAAATTCTTTAGATGAAAAATTTGTTTTCAATTAAAATGCATTATTTTATTTGTATCTACAAAAACATTAAAACTTATCAGATAAATACCAAAAATTAAACCAAAGTAAATCTTTTATGTTCCAATTTTAAAAAAAATAAGTTTATTTTTTCAAATAAAATATATTAAAGTTTTAAAATTTGTATTTAAATAGGTTCTCCATTAAAAGGAGGGAAAACTTCCACTAGAAAAATATATGTTTTTATGTGTAAAATTGGGTTTATTCTTATCCTATTCCCATTAAATCTATTATATGAATGTAAAAAATATTATATTGAAAGTATATTACATTAAAATTATTCAATAATTGTAATTAATTAATTTATTACTATAAAAATTATTTTTGAGCATAAAAATAGTTCTTTATAAAAAAATATCCAATATATTCAGTTGGTCCCTATAAATTTTTTTAATTAATTTGTAACTAATTAATTCAACCATATATTTTCATAGGTTATTTAATATTATTCATAACTTCCAACTTAACAACTGGGTTATATATTATAATATTAAATAATATTATTTTAATAATGTATTTTTGTTCTATAAAACATGTCCTTGTGTGTAATGCATTCCACTTTATTATTGTCTGTAACATCAGCTTAACATGGTATTGCGTATAAAGAAAGATTGCAAAAAAATTAAATTTTTTGAAAAATTAAAATGTTGTAAAGTCTTGGGGTGTTATACTCTATTATACATTTTATTTGATAAAATGAGAATAATTTTTAAAATAATAATGTCAAAATAATCATAATTTACTTTTTTGGTATTTTTCTGAAAATATTGATTTTTGGGTGAATAATGTAAAAAACTGATTTTCTAAAAACATTCATTTATTTTATTTAAATAAATAAATTAAAAATTAATATTCTATTTTTAATTTATTTATGCAACATAATTTTTATGTTAGTAAACATATACTAATTAATTCCATGGAAATCAATATTATTCATGAATTTGTTATAAAATCTTTTCCATGTTATATACTTGTATTTTTTTTAAAAGTTGTTTTCTTTTCATTCTGTGCACTTATATTACAATTTTTTTGAATTTTGGAAAATAAATCATATAATATTGATTCAATATCTTGAATCAACACATTCAAATTATTTAATAAGGTATATTTCATTTTTATTCATAATAAATAGTAACCATGGTAAAAGTTTATCACCATGATAAATGGTAAAATGGGTTAATAGAGAAGTGAACTGTTGGATAAGGCTTAAAAATCTATCATAAAATTTCCCTAACATAATTTGGTGTCTATATTTTTTACATAATCAGAATAACTTAAAAAATATTGTAATTGTTTTACACTTATTTGTGATTATGATATTTATATTATTTTATGAAGAGTAATTACAAAATGTCACTCCCTTTCACTTATTTTTTTCAGGATATGTATATAAGTAAAAATGATATATGAATTAATTAATATGATAAAATTAATTAATAAATAATAATAATTATAAAGATATTTTTTTTAAAATTTTGGGAATGTTATAGTTATTGAGAATGTATACGCAACATCGATACAATGGTTGTGAAAGTAATGGACAAATATAGTAAATGATTTTAAAAACATTAAAAGTAATAGTTTTGGGGTGAATTAGGTAGTCCCATGAATTTAATGGATAATTATAATGGTTTTTTGTGAGTGAAAGTGTTTATATCTAAATTAAAATGTTATATTTATTTATTTAAAGCCAAATGTTCAGAATTGTATCAAAAATGACTTTAAATAGAATTTAAGAATTAAAATTTATTTTTACATTTTTATAAAATCAGAAAAATGTTATAATTTTTTATTTTTATGTGAAACTTTTTAGGATAAATTTTATATTAAATGTTTGTTCCACTTGGATTTTTTTAAATGAAATTCATGACACTTATATATTGAATTTTTTTTACAATAATTAAGGTTTGAAGATTTATTAAAGATGTTAAACTATGAGATAAGGTTAAATATACCATGTAAACTTGTTTAGATTTTAATAGTTGAATTTATTTCTTCCTTAAAGTCCTCATATTCAAATCTATGACACTTTATATCCATTTTACATGAGTAAGACACGTATTATATATTAATATTTCATGTAATTACATGATTTCCACACACCTTACTTATAAAAGGGCACATCCTCTCTTATCTTAGTCACAAATATTTAGCCATATAGCTCAACCAAACTCTTCCAAAATACATTCCCAAACAAACTACCAATTTCATATATGTTATTTTCTCATCAAATGACCATTCAAGATGGTTTAATATGTAGTCCAAAGTAGGGTTTCCAAAGAAGAATTGTTAAATAATGCCCATGGCGAGTCATACTCAAGGTAAATGATTTATCAAGTGAATTTACTTTTGTTAAGACTCATAAAATGTTAAATAAGGTTTTTTTGGTGTATATAATACCATATGTATGTATTTTATCATTTATTTACTGAAATTATTGTAGCTTAAAAATCCTTTTCAATTTACGCCTTCCTTAATGATATGTTGAATCAAAAGATACAAAAGTGGTATGATATTTTTCATTAAAATGTTGTTCTAAATATTTCAACATATTTCCCTTAAATTCCAATGTTCTTTTAAATGTTTTGTTAATTTTATTATTTATTCTTGAAATACTTCAAATGTTTATTTTCTACTACTTTTGACATTCATTTCCAATGTTTAAAAATGAATCAATTCAATGTTTCCTGTATAGGATATTTATAATTTTTTACTAGAGTACAAAAAGAATGTTTTTTACCATATTAAATGATTATCCCAAATTTATATATGATATTTTTATCATTATTACTATATTTGATTCTATGTTTTCTCAAATAATATCATTTTCCCAATGTTTTGGGTATTTTTGAAAGATACAAAAAGAAAAGAATGTTTTCTATTATTTTTCAATAATTAATTTTAATGATTTTATAAATGTATTTTTCATATATTTCAACATCATTTAATGTAATTTATACCTGATTAGGGTTATTATCTAAATGATACCATCCACTATATTTCTCTAGATGTATTATGATAATGTTTTTATATTTTATTGACCAGGGAAAGTATTAACATTTCATATACCTATTTTCCAAATACAAATGTTTATTTTCCCAAAGTCATATATGTTATTTATTATAATTATTACTCCAAAATTTTATATGGGTTTTCAAATAAGACCATTTTCCATTATTTTGGTTATTTTTAAAATATACCAAAATAAAAGAATGTTTTCTCTTATTTTTCAATGAATAATTCTAATTATTTTATAAAGGTATTTTTTATATATTTCAACATTAATTAATGTAATTTATACCTCATTAGGGTTATTATCTAAATAATACCATCCACCTTATTTATCTATATGTATTATGATAATATTTTATATTTTATCGATCTAGGAAAATATTAACATTTTGTATGCTAGTTTTCCTAATAAATTTTTTTATTATAAATGAATATTGATTATTAATTATATTTTTTATTTAATATATATAGAATTAATTTGAAATATTTAAGTTATGGGTGGTTATTTGTTATATATATCCTTTCTATGAATCAATATTTCTCATGAGAAAAAATGGGTATTTCTCACTATATGCCATCCCATAAAATGATAATATCTTAGCATGTGATATCCCCAACTTAGTTCCACTCAAAGTGACCCAAACCTGGTTAGCCAGATGGACTCAAGAATTCATCCTTGTAAATTAGAGGTAATCGACTAGTAGTGAGGGCCTAGGTTGTGTCTACAATGATACTAAACAATGGAAATAATATAATAAACATGTCTATAGAAGTAAGAATGTTCAATTATATAATAATCAACTAAAAAGATGATAATTATAGTACACAAAAGATGATAATGTAATTTCATGTATCTACAATGTAAGAAAACATGTATACAAGGTAGCGGAAAAAATACAACAATTTCTATATAAAAGAACAAAATACAAAAAGAATGATCAAAACATACCAAGCTCATGCTCGGTCATCTATTACCAAAATCTATCCTAAGTATGAAAAATATCAAGAGTCCATGGCAGGAAACTTCCCATTGTCTATACCTGCAATCACATAATCTTCTTAGATACAAATGAAAACATTGATAAGGTGTGAGATAAATATTATTTTGACGCCAAAAAAACTTTCTATATAAATATAGTATTTGAATATAAACTGAGCATTGTGAAGGTATATATAAATGAAAGTAAAACAATAAATAAGTCATACCTTATTTAGCTTTAGTTGGTGTCTGAACATGTAACCATTTAATAAATTATGATTCAGTTTATATAGATAATAAAGGTGAACGTGTAATTGAAACTATAACAGATCATAATAAAAATTATGGAGAATCCAATGTAGGACAAAGGAATCCTTAACTTTAGAGGTTAACCAAATTAGAGTAATAACTTATGAAGTCTTGAAATAAAGGGGGTATGAGTGTAATAAAAGAGGAAATTCAAATGGAATTACACTATAACTGATTCTAACTGAGTCCAAGGATATTATTCAAGGTAATAATATGATAAGCACGACTGAGCCTAACAAAGTGAATCTGTGGCACCATGTGTCAGAATACATAAACAAGGATTAAAGGAGTGTATCCAAGTAATCCTAATATCCTAATAGATAGTGATGATATCATATGGATTTATATTGAGAATCTTTTAGTTGAAAATTACCATGTTCCAAGATTGGTATCACCCTTTTCAACAGGCTCCATGAATTATAATGTCTCCCTCTAAGTGATCAATGCATTCCCTCATTAATCTAAGGCTTATCAAGTCTAAACACTTCTATAAAGATTAAAAGTTTCATATTCTATAATCACCTCATAATTAATTCATTAATCAAATTAGGTCACGTAGTACACTTTCCTTTTATACATTTAATAGGTTTAATCCTTTACCTTTCAATAAATATGACAAGGTTGGATAAGGACGTGTAACTAATAGTCAATTCAATTAAAATATTAGTTATTAGGGTTATACCATATTATTTAATTTTATAAGGACCCGACCTTAAAACATTACACAATCTTCAATTAAATGAATAATTCACATTGAGGATCTTTTCAGGTTTAGAGTTTTAAAGAGTTAGGCCATTACTATTAAATTGAAAAATATTACAAAGTAGACACTTCTACTCAGTTTTAATTTTTTTAATAAAATAAACTCTTTGAAAAAAAGATTCATGTCTAGTTCCATGTTTTAGATGGCATGACTTTTCCTTGATGCCATCCTTGACCCTATTCCCCTTTATATCCTGTGAAAATCATTTCAAAAACTTAGGATGAGCATAAAAAGTTCAGTAAGGGATAAAAAAAGAAGGAAACTGTTAGTTTTTCAAAACTACAAGTAAAACATGAATACTTAATCATAAGTAATAATTTTAACCTTTATGAAGTATTAAATAATCTTCAATGGATAAAAGATCATTTCTTTCCCTTTTGTAACCAAAATATTAACATAAAACCCATATAAAGAACACATAACATATAAAAGTAACTTGGGACATAAACGTACTTAAATGGAATAACCATACGATCAACTTCCACAAATATCACTAAATGGAATATCCATATGGACGACTTCCATAACCAACGCATTGGAGGTTATAACATAACCACCTATCCTGGTATTCATGACACCACCCGTCATTTGGTTTATCATGTAACCACCTATCAAATGTCCAAGTACCATTATAAAATCATAAGACATAAAACAAGTATAAAGGAAAGAAAAAATTTCCACATTTTAATCAGAATATATCAACTAAATATATTGAAAATAAAAATCCATTATCAAAACCATTTTCAACCCCAAAATACATAAAAGAGTATATGGTATTTGTTTTCTTTTAAAAACATTACGACTTGTTGAGGAAGTCAAAGATTAAATAATACTCGCGGCGGCAGAAAAGGTCATTGTCACCACTTACGTTAAAAGAAAAATTCATTTTTTTCATTTTGTAAAATTATTTGTAGAGAAATATTCTTGTTGAAAAGTCACGGGTGTTTATACATCGTATAAAAGAAAGTCATGTATTAAAACAAAATATGCCTCAATGAAAGTAGATTGAGACGAAGTCCCTTCACTCGTGTCCAACTTGACTCAATCATTCTTTAATCTCTTGAATAATTAACTAAATTTAATTTCTACCTTCTTAATAACCTTTTTCGAGTTTATTATTCCTTTTATATCACTTATTACCATGTTATAAACATTATGTAATAATTTAAGTTAATAAGGTTTGTTTAGTCGATATTTGGTACTTGAGTCGAAAATGGACTTCTTATAATTACATGTTGTTAATGTGGTCAAAGGTTCATTATATCCAGAATTATATTCATGATTTGGATATCATATATATCATATATATTTAGTATATATACATATTTATAATAGTACATAACATTTGTAGGTAAGAAATGAAATGCACCGTTCATGGAGACTGTAAGACGTACGTACGCCTGAACGATACTTTCATTTATATTTTGAATTTTAATAGAATTAAAACATAATGATACAAAGGTATATTATAATTAAAGTTTAATATCTTATATAATATTATTAAATCCATCCTTTATATGTCCCACATAAGGCATTAATGAGTCATATCACTTTGAGGGGGTGGTAGTCTGCACTTCCTCAAATGAAATTTTTTGTTTACCCATAATGGAAACCATAAAGGTATGATATAAATGGAAAATAAATAAGCATAAAGAAAACATAAACATAATATATATCATATATAAATACAGTTCGACCATAATGGCCACCATGAGAGGTTGTAGGAGATAATTGAACAATCATTGTTTGGTGAGGCATTAGTTTTCCATCCACAGAAACATTATGTTCTTCACCCAATAGATGGAGTTGTGTGTATGTGTAGTTAAAATACTTCTCATAACAACATCCTAGTATATTTATGATATGATTTTTGTTATAAAATAATCTAATAAAAAGAGTTTAGGGGTTGGAGAAGTAAACTAAAAGAAAAGAATTTAGGAGAAATTATTACCTTTAATTTGGGTAACTTCTTTTGGTTTGAACCAAAAGGACTTCTTGAAGTGCCTTATGACTAAGGTAAGGATTCTAGGAGGAGGATAGGGTTGTAGGGGGCTTAATTGGGCAGATTTTGGACGAGACTAAAGGCTTGAGAGGTGTGAGGAATTGGTTAGAAATGATATCCTTTTATAAGGGGGAGGAGGGGCTCTTTAGGAAAGTGTGGAAATATTATTTTATTATATAATGATATTCGGTTTCTAAAGGAACAAAAATCATTAAAGTATAATATAAGATGACTCATAGTAGAAATAATATCATCCAATAGGAATTGGAAAGGTTTTGGATAATATTTTAATCATTATAATCTTATTTATTTAAATCATTTATTAATAAGTTAAATACTGCATCATTATTGTGTCATAAATAATTTAATTTATTTGATGTATAAAAATTATAAAAGAAATACCATGATATAGGAAATAGTTTTATATTTCCAATTAATATTTATAGTCAAAATAATTTCTTATATTACACCATATAAAAATTAATTTACTAAAAGATTTTTTGTTTTTCCTTTACATTTATTTAATTAATCTAAAGTGTCATTACCATTCATAAGTAGCTTCATGGGGTCCAAAACTAGCCACAATGATTCCCATGGTCGTCCATTACCCATACAATAAAGTTAGAACATGTGTTAAGGTAATTTTGAATTATTACAATATTCTTTTTACCTTGAATTACCCTATTTACCTTTAATCGTGGTAAATAAAAGTCAAAAGTTACTATTCACAAAAAAAAATTTATTTTCATCTTATTTAACCACATTTTACTCACTAATAACAACCATGTACGTCGGATTTTCAAAATTCAATTCACAGAAGTGGTAAATTTTCATTTAAATGAAAAAGTCAGTTTTTTAACTATTAATAAGTGGTGTCACTATTCATCAAAAATTGATATTTTTCAGAAAAATACCAAAAATTTATCCTAAGCTATATTTGATATTCCAAATACAAAAATGATGCCAATTTTTCTAAATTCAAAACATATAAGTGGAATTAATTAATTTAAAATTAATTCCCATTATTAAAATAAATAGCGTGTTTTTAAGAAACATTAACTATCAAAAGATTGACACTTGTTTACGTCCACTTTTAAAGTAAAGTTAATTAGAATGACCAAAATTGGATTAAATGGTAAAAATATATTCTAATTAAACTTTAAAACCAATTAAAAAGATAATCTAACCATATAACTAAATTATATTAAAACATTTTTTTGAATTAAAATACTATACTATTCACTATTCATTAAAAATGAACTTTATCAGAAAAAATTCCAAAAAATTAAACAAAGTAAATTTTTATGTCCCCATTCTGAAGAAGGATTTTTTTGGTCAAATATAATGTATTAATGTGACCAAAACAAGATTTAATAGGGTTCACCATTAAAAGCCGTTAAATCGACCATTTAATGTAAATTATGCTTTAAATTAGATTCATTCACATTTTAAGCCTCTATATTTTATTGGATAAATGTAAATACATTTAACAAACATGTATAATCATATTATAGCTACTTTCATTTATTCCCGCCAATACAACAGTTAGGAGTTAACTACGATTTAAAATAATAATATTATATTATTAGCATGCAACGTAATATTTCAAAAAAACTCGTTGTTGTGTATCGGGTATGCTATCAAACATAGAAACCCCTTTAAATTAAAATTAATATTTAATTCACAAATATTAATAAATATGAAATATTTCTTATTCTTTATTTACCTGGGATGTTACATCCTTCCCCCCTTTTAGAAATTGTGTCCTCGCAATTTTTATTCACTTATCAAATAAGTGGGTGTATTTATCCCTCATATAATTTTCAGATTCCCACGTTGCATCTTCAACCATACACTTTTTCCATAAAACCATTACCTGGTGAATTACCTTATTCTGCAACACTTTCTCTCTACGGTCAAGAATCTGAACTGGTTGTTCTTCATAAGAGAGATTCTCTTCCAACTGAACTACCTATGGGCTCAAACCATGAGATGGATCTAGCATATACTTTCTTAACATCTAAACATGAATAACATTGTGTACCTGGGATAAACATGGAGGTAAAGCCACTCTGTATGCAGCTGGGCCAACTTTCTCTAGTATTTCATAAGGTCCAACGAACCTTAGACTCAACTTTACCTTCTTACCAAAATGCATTACACTTTTCCATGGAGAAACTTTGAGAAAGACATGATAACCTACCTCAAAAGAAAGATCCTTCCTCCAGTTATCTACGTAACTTTTCTGTCTGCTCTGAGCTGTTCTCATGTGATTCTGAATCAACTGAACTTTCTCTACCATATCTTCTATCAATTCTGGTCCCATCAGCTTCCTTTCACCTACTTCATCCAAAAAAGCTGGAGTTCGACAACACTTTCCATATAATGCATCAAATGGATCCATCTGTATACTGGAATAAAAAATGATATTATATGAAAATTAAACAAAATAAATATGTTGTTCCCAACATCCCTGATAATCCATTGAGCAAGCACGTAACATATCCTCCAATTTCTGAATTTTTCATTCTGATTTCTCATCTGATTGAGGATGAGAAGCTATTCTAAAATTTAATTCAGTACCCAAAAACTTCTAAAGGCCTTTTCAAATGGTAGAAGTAAACCTGGGATCACGATTAGATACAATGGAGAGGGGAACACCATGCAACCGGAATATTTCTTTAACAAACAACCAAGAAAGTTGATCTAGAGAAAATGTATCTCGAATAGAAAGGAAATTATCAGATTTTCCCAATAGATCAACAATAACCCAGTTTTCATTATTACCTTGAGATGTCTTTGGTATTCCCACAATGAATTCCATGGATATAATTTCCCATTTCCACTCTGGCAATGGTAAAGGATGAAGAATCCCTTTCGGTAACTACCTCTCTAATTTAACCTGCTGACATGTCAAACACATCACACTAAAATCAGAAATATCTCTTTTCATTCCATCCCACCAGTAATACTCTTCAAGATCTTTGTACATCTCAGTGCAACCAGGATAAACTGAAAAAGGGGAACTATGAGCTTCACATAACAACTCATTCTTCAATTGTGAATCACAAGGCACACATAATATCTTTCCAAACCTCAAAACACAATCATTATCAATGTTAAAATCTTCCAACTTACCCTTCTGAACCAAATATAACTTTTTCTGTAACTCACTGTCTTCTTTATGAGCTTTCTTTATTCTATCTGATAGAGATGATCTCACTGACACCTAAAACAAAACAGAAGAATTTTCTGCACCAAAAACTTCTATGAAAAAGTTTATAAAATCAAAAACTAAAGGATCTTGTTCCAAATGTAACATAGTTAATGAAACGTTACTTTTTCAACTCAAAGCATCAGCCACTTTATTTTATTTTCCCAAATGATAAAGGATCATGATATTATAATCCTTGATTAATTACAATCATCTCCTCTGTCTCATGTTCAATTCTTTCTGAGAGAATATATACTTGAAACTTTTTTAGTCATTATATATTTCACATTTTACTCCACACAAATGATGCCTCCAAATTTTTAAAGCAAAAAAAAACAACAGCTAATTCCAAATCATGTGTAGGGTAATTTAACTTATTTTGTTTCAACTGACGTGAAGCATAAGCAATTACCTGATCATTCTACATTAGGACACAACCATTTCCTTTCAACTAATCATCACTTTAGATAACAAACTCATCATTTCTGGAAGGCTGTTATAAAATTGGAGCATTCACCAATCTTCTTTTCAATTCCGAAAAACAATCATCAAATTCGTTTTTTCAAATAAACTTAACACCTTTTCGAGTTAACTGAGTCATTGGACTAGATAATTGTGCGAAATTTTCAACAAACCTCTAATAATAACCTACCAAACCATGAAAACTACAAATATCAATTATATTTGTGGGTCTTTTCCATTCTTCATCTACTTTTGTTTTAGAAGGATCAACAGTTATGCCATTTTTTGAAACAATGTGACCAAGGAATGAAATTTTTTGTAACCAAAACTCACACTTTTTGAATTTACTAGAGAGTTTCTATTATATTATGGTTTGAAGGATAACCCTTAAATGACTTTCATGTTCCTCTTTACTTTTGGAATAAACCAAAATATCATCAATGAACACAACCACAAACTTATCCAAGAACTCACGGAAAATACTATTCATAAGATCCATGAATACAGCAGGTGTATTGGTTAAACCAAAAGGCATAAATACAAATTCATAATGACCATATCTAGTACAAAATGCATTGTTCCGAATGTCTACATTAATTTCAACTGATGGTACCCCGACCTCAAATCTATCTT
This sequence comes from Viscum album, assembly GCA_963277665.1. Lineage (NCBI taxonomy): Eukaryota > Viridiplantae > Streptophyta > Magnoliopsida > Santalales > Viscaceae > Viscum > Viscum album. The sequence continues at coordinate 141,699,811 of OY728131.1, forward strand.
TGAAAAATACTGATCTCCCTGGAGCTGATCAAACAAATCATCGATATGAGGAAAAGGATACTTATTCTTAATAGTGATGTTATTAAATGTTTTATAATCAATGCAAAGTCTCACTGAACCATATTTATTTTTAACAAACTATACAAGAGAACCCCATGGTGATGTGCTAGGTCAAATGAAACCTTTATCTAATAACCCATGAAATTTATTCATTAACTCTAAAAGTTCAATTTGAGACATTTAATAATGTGGTTTTGAAATTGTATTAGAATCATAAACTAATTCAAAAATAATTTCAACTTCCCGATAAGGTTTAATACTAGGAAACTCATCCGAAAAAACATCAAGGTACCCATTTACCACTGGCACATCATTAATCTGAATAGTTCCTTTATTTTCAACAATATGTGCAAGGTAACATTCATTTCCATTTTTTACTAGTTTCTGAGCTTCCTGATATGTTATCAAAAGAAAGGGTTCATTCTTGTACACAAAATGTAAATATTTATAAAAATAAACCTCTTTAGCTCTGCAGTAAACCTTACCATGATAAAAAGAAAGCCATTCCATGCCCAAAATAACAACAAACTCTAATAGAGGCAAAACAATAAGGTTTGCAGGTAGATTGTTTCCTCACACAAGGACAAGAAGGTTCGTATAATTTATTTTTGTCTCAACATTTCCTCCAGGTGTTTTTACCATAAGTTTTGTATTCATATCTTGAGATGGAACTCCCAATTTACTAGAAAAATTATCAGAAATGAAAGAGTGTGTAGAACCTGAATCAAACAAAACATTGGCATAATCTGAACAAACAAACAGTGTACTTGATACAAATTCGTTCGATGGCCCAAAATCTACTGAAGTAGTTTCAAAGGATTTCACCACCCCTTTTTCTTGTAGTCTCTCTGATTTCCCTCAGTTGAGTTCTTCACTGAACACTCATTTGCATAATGACCCATTTCATTACACTTAAAACATCTTACCGATGGATTTTCATTGCCTGCTTGATCATCTTTTTTACAGCTATGAGAAATATGACTAGACTTACCACACCATAATCACTTTACAGACTTTGATAAACATTCTTGAGGATTATTTTTACCACACTTCTCACAAGTTGGATATTTAATTTTCTTACCTGCGGGCTTCTTTGATGAATTCTTTCCATTTTTCAACAAACTAGACCTCTTATTCTGTTGTTTGTAAAAGAAAAATAGATCATCTTCAAACTCCATTTCCACCTTCTCCGCACATCGAACAAGTTTCTCATAACTTTTGAACTCATAAAAGGCTAACTCTATTCGATATTGTGTCTTTCACCCTGAGTAAAATTGAGTTATCTTACTATCAAGATCTTAGATGAAATTTGGTGTATACCTTGCCAGTCGAGTGAACTTTGCTCCATAAGCAGCCACTAAATCATCCTCCTTCCCCAATTCTAGTAATTGTTTTTCCATCTTAAGAAGAACCACTTTAGGAAAATATTTTCATGAAACATAGCTTTGAATTCATCCCAATCAAGAGCATCAATGTCCTCACTATCCCTGATATTTTTCACCATCGACCACCACTGATCAGATTCAACTTCAAAACAGTAAACAGAAAGACTAACCTTTTGATGTTCTGAACACCCCATAACATCAAAAAACTTATCTAGTTCTTTAATCTACCCTTTAGCTGGCACAAGGTCAGATGATCCTCTGAATGATGGGGGATATTTCCTCATGAAATGCTCTACTACTGACATGTTCCTCTGCATTTGATCTGGCTGATCTCATGCATGGATACCACCACCATTTATAGCCTGATTCAATTGTTCCATCACTGCAATAAACTATTCAGTTTCGATTCCGACCATCTTAGGTTGCTGATTTAGAAGGTTTTTTCCTCCTGATGTCATCCCAACAGAGCTGCCATGTTTCCTCTATGGAAAACCATTATGAACACAGAAATATCTTAAGTGAAGCAACATTGTAATCTGTAAATGCTATATCATTTCAATATTAACATAAATTAATTATAAACATTAATTTAACAATATTCTAACTCCTAAAGTTGTCGAAACTGACCTCCGATACAAACTATTAGGACCCGACCTTAAAAAATTACATAATCTTGAATTAAATGAATAATTAACATTGAGGATCTTTTCTAATTTATAGTTTTATAGTGTTAGTCCATAACTATTACATTACAAAATATTACAAAGTAGACACTTCTACTAAGTTTCCATTTTTTCATAAAATAAAAACTCTTCGAAAAAAGAGTCATGTCTAGTTCCATGTTTTAGACGACATGACTTTTACTTGATCCCATCCTTGACCCTATTCCACTTTATGTCCTATGAAAAACATTTCAAAAACTTGGTATGAGCATAAAAAGTTCAATAAGGGATACACAAATAATGCAACTATTAGTTTCTAAAAACCATAAATAAACCATGAATACTTAACCATAATTAATACTTTTAACCTTTATGAAGTAGTAAATACACTTCAATAAATAAAATATCATCTCTTACCCTTTTGTAACCTAAATATTAACATAAAGCCCATATAAAGAACACATAACATATAAAGGTAACTTGGGACATAAACATACATAAATGGAATAACCATACGGTCGACTTTCACACATATCACTAAATGAAATAACCATACGACCAAATTCCATACCCAATGCATTGGAGGTTATAACAAAACCACCCGTCCTAGTATTCATGGAACCACCCATCATTTGGTTTATCACTCAACCACCCGTCAAATGTCCAAGTACCATTATAAAATCATAATACAAAAAACAAATATAAAGGAAAGAAAACAATTCCACATTTCAACCACAATATATCACTTAAATATATTGACATAACAAATCCAGTATCAAAACCATTTTCAATACCAAAATACATAAAAGATTATATGGTATTTATTTTCTTTTAAAATCATTACGGCTTGTTGAGGAAGCCAAAGATCAAATAATACTCACAGCGGCAGAAAAGGTCATTGTCACCGCTTACGTTAAAAGAAAAATTATTATTTTTTCATTTAGTAAAATGCTTAGTAAAAAAAATTCCCTTTGAAAATTCAAGGGTATTTATACAACATAAAAAAGAAAGGCATGTATTAAAACAATATATGCCTCAATGAAAAGAGATTGAGACGATGTCCCTTACCTCATGTCTAACTTGACTCGATCGTTCTTTAATCTCCAGAATAATAAACTAAAGTTAACTTAAAATTTCTTAAGAAAATTTTCAAGTTTATTATAACTTTTATATCACTTATTACCATGTTATAAACATTATTTAATCATTTATGTTAATAAAGTTCCTTTTGTCGATATTTGGTACTTGAGTCAAAAATGGACATCTGGTAACATGTCGTTCATGTGGTCAAAGGTTCATTATATCCAGAATTATATTCATGATTTGGATATCATATATATCATATATATTCATTATACATATGTATTTATAATAGTACATAACATTTGTAGGTAAGAAATGAAATGCACCGTTCATGGAGACGGTAAGCCGTACTTACGCATGAACGCTACTTTTATTTCTATTTCACATTTTAATAGAATTAAAACCTAATGATACATAGGTATATTATAATTCCAGTTTAATATCATATATAATATCATTAACTCCATCCTTTATCCATCCTACATAAGGTATTAACGAATCATATCAGTTTGAGGGGGCGGTAGTCTGCGCTTCCTCAAATGAAATTATCGATTTACCCATAATAGAAACCATAAAGGTATAATATAAATGGAAAATACAGAAACATAAAGAAAAAATAAACATAACATATATCATATATAAATATAGTGTCATCATAATGGCCACCATGAGAGGTGGTTGGAGGTAATTGAACAATCATCATTTCGTGAGGCGTTAGTTTTCCATCCACAGAAACATTATGTTCTTCAGCCATTAGATGGAGGTGTGTGTAAGTGTAGTCAAAATCCTTATCATAAAAACATCCTAAAATATTTATGATACTGTTTTTTTTATAAAATAATTTAATAAAAAGATTTTAGGGGTTAGAGAAGTAATATAAAAAAAAGAAGTTAAGAAAAACTGTTAGCTTTAATTTGAGTAACTTCCTTTGGTTTGAACCAAAAGAACTTCTTGAAGTGGCGTCTACCTAAGGTTAGGCTTCAAGGAAGAGTAGAGGGATGTAGGATTTTTAACTTGGAAGAGTTTGGACGAGCCTAAATACATGGGAGGTGTGAGGAATTGGTTTGAAATAGTCTCCTTTTATAAGGGGGGGGGGGCTCTTTAGGAATGTGTGAAAATATTATTTTATTATATAATGATATTCAGTTTATAAAGGTCCAAAAATCATTGAAGTAGAAGATAATATGACTTATAGTCTAAATAATATCATCCAATATAAATTTTATAGGTTTTGGATAATATTTTAATCATTATAATCTTATTTATTTAAATCATTTATTAATGAAGTAAATACTGCAAAATTATTGTGTCATAAATAATTTAATTTATTCGATGTATAAAAATTATAAAAAACACCATTATTTAGGAAATATTTTTATCTTTCCAATGAATATTTTTAGTCTAAAATATTTATTATATAACACCATATAAAAATTAGTTTACTAAAATATTTTTGTTTATCATTTTTTCCTTTATATTAAATTAATTAATCTAAAGTGACATTATCATTCATAAGTGGATCCATGGGGTCCCAAAATAGACCCAAAGATTCCCATGGTCATACATTACTCATCCAATAAGGTTAGGACATGTTTTCAGGTAATTTTGAATTATTACAAAATTATTTCTACCTTAAACTACCATATTTACCTTTAATGGTGGTAAATAAAAGTCAGAAGTTACTATTCACAAAAAAAATTATTTTCATATTATTGAATCACATTTTACTTAATAATAACAATCATGTATTTCAAATTTTCTAAATTCAATTCACAGAAGAGGTAAAATTTCATTTAAATAAAAAATTTAGTTTTTTAACTACTACTAAGTGTTTTCACTATTCATCAAAAATTGAAGTTTTTTAGAAAAATACCAAAAATTCAGCCTAAGATATATTTGATATTATGAATTAAAAAATGATGTCTATTTTTCTAAATTCAAAACATATAAGTTTCATTAATTAATTTATAATTAATTCCCACCGTTAAAAACAAATAGCGTGTTTTTAAGAAACAATAAATATCAAAAGATTGACACTTGTTTATGTCCACTTCCAAAGTGAAATTAATTCAAACGACCAACATTAGATTAAATGGAAAAAATATATTCTAATAATAATTTAAAACCAGTTTAAAATATAGTCTAACCATATAAATAAAATAGATTAAAATGCATTTTTAAATTAAAATACAATATTTTTCACTACTCATTAAAAAATGAACTTTATCAGAAAAAATTCTAAAAAATTACAAAAAATAAATTTTGATGTCCCCATTATAAAGAAGGATTTTATTGGGTTAAATTTAATGTATTAAAGTGACCAAAACTATATTTAAGATGGTTCTCCATTAAAAGGCGGTAAATCGACCATTTAATATAAATTATTCTTAAAATTAGATTCATTCACATTTTAAGACTCTAAATTTTATTGGATAAATTTAAATACATTTAAAAAACATGTATAATCACATTTTAGTTAGTTTTTTTCTTTCCTGCCAATACAACGACTAGGAGTTAACTAACTTTTAAAATAATTATATTATATTTTTAGTGTGCAATATAAGATTTCAAAGAAATCCGTTGTTGCGTATTTGGTACGCTATTGAAAATAGAAACCCCTTTAAAGTAAAATTAATATTTAATTAAAAAATATTAATAAATATGAAATATGACTTATTCTTTATTTACCTGGGATGTTACACATTTAGCCTGGCATGGTCATTTAGGGATATGAAACCAATTAACATTAAAGTACACATAACTAGGACAAGTGATATATATATATATACACACACACATTCCATTAAACCATTTAATATTAATTTATTAAATTTTAACAATTATGTTTGAAGGGTCAAGTGATAATTTTATACAATATAAATGTAATATTCATTGTCAGTTCATAATTCATTTCAATTGAAAATGACTTTCCATGTTCAGGTTCAAGCTAACAGACCCAAATGGTTCCTTAGATAATTATAAAAAGGGTAAAAGGAATAATAATGGAAGCACCCTACATGGGGTATATGATGTTGAGGCCTTAAAATATAATTACATGAATAAAAATATATAAAAGGATCTAGAATATGACCACAACTAACATAATTATGGAATAATAATTTTAGGGGAAAATCATGATGAAACAAGTGTGTACACATTGATGAATGTTTATAAATGATGAGGCTTTTAGTTAAATGTGATAGACCTCCTAAATTCTGCTTGTATCACTCTCCCCATTAAGTATCAAACCTTAGTTTGACCTGGATCAGAATAAAACTAATGAAAATATCAATGCCCTAAAACTAAATCATATTATCCAACATCAAAATATTTTCATCAAGAGGAAAAAGAAAAAAATTACACAAAGTATTAGAGAACAAACCAACAGCTATGAAATGAGACCAATAGTGATCGAGTCAGACTTAAGATGACATAGTAATCCAATAAACAAGGTTATGCCATGGTGGGAGCTCCAACATGAAGAATGGGAGCCTCTTCCACTTGAAATAGGAAATATAAGAATAGTTTTATGTTTTATATAATTTAAGGTGAAAAAGGTCATTTTATATAGAACTTATTGAGTCACATAGTTTGGATGCACAGTTGACCAAACAATGCACGAATGGTGTAATGGGTTGTAACTTAAGAGGGAACCTTCATGGTTTAGTAATAGAATTTTGGAAACTATGAACCAACCATGATATTTTTCTCTGTTAAAAATTTATAGTCAACCTGTATGGTCATAAAGCCCTCGTCACAAGATTAGGTCAAGTCATACGCCCTTATTTTCCCTTTAAAGTGCCTCACACAGTTTCTACTAACCATTAAGCCCAGTGATTTCTTCCTCCGATTGGGGTTTCAAGCTCTAAACATGCCTGGAGAACCACCGAAACTTACGTAACCTCATTAATCTTTCATAATAAGTCCAAGATAAATATTTAGACAAAAAATTAAAGAATCTATACCTCATAGAAGAACTAGGTTCTTATAGTCTCCCCCCCATAAAAAATTCATCCCTGAATTACCCTTACAAGGGAATAAAAATGTCATCTTAGTATATAGTTCACCAATGATCATGTACGTCAACCACTCACTCCAACGTATCATCCTTCTTATGTCTGTGATTCCATAGAAACCATACTAAATGGATAGACCGGTCTTGGAGAGCCTTCACTCTCTGGTCAGTGATGTTAATAGGATACTCCTCAAAAGTGGCATCAAAATCTTAATCAACCTCCTTGGAATCAAAAGTATGAGATTGGTCATCATGATACTAGTGAATCTAATAAATGTGGAAGATGTCTTGTATGTAATAATAACTATGAGGTAGAATAAACTGATAAGATACCAGCCTAACTATATATAGGTTATAAAAAAACCCAACATAAGGAGGAAACGACTTCCATTCCCTCTATATCTACTTATTCCCCATTCCCTCTATATCTACTTATTCCCAAGTATGGGTGATACCAGCAAGAAAAAAAGATCCTCAACCATGAACTCTAGGGTTCATTGATGGATATCAGCATTCTATTTTTTTTCTAGACTGGTCAGTATTCATACACATCCTAATCATCTAAACCAACTCCAATGTCTCTTACAAAAGATGATGACCTAGTTACATGGCCTCTCCTACCTCTATCATGCATGGGGGTGAACGAAACATGCTACCATAAAGGGTCTCATACAAATCCATCCAAATCATCACTTGAAATATTTTATTATAGGATAACTCTATGGGAGGGATATGATCTCCTAAAAACTACCAAAATCAAAGACATGTGCTTGGATCATCTTGTCTAACACAAGTATCATCCATTCTAACTGAACATCAATATAAGGTTTAAAAGACATTAATAGAAGCTCATGTGTTCCCATAGTATTCTGTAACCCCCTCCATAACCTCAATGTGAAATGAGTGTCCCTATATGAAACAATAGTATGAGGAAGCCCATGTAGTTATATGATCTCAAGGACATACAATCTTTTTATTTCATAAATTGAGAAAGTATTACAGATAGTAAGGATGTAGGCTAATTTCATTAGTCGACCCATGACAACCCAAAATATGTCACTACATCGAGGAGACCTCGGTAAGACAACTACCAAAATCCATTGTAACATCCCCTATTTCCATTTTGGGACTGGAAATGGATACAATGAGCCAGTACGTCTCGGGTGCTCCACCTTCACCAACTAACAGGTGTAACACTATGAGATAAGACCTACTATCAGACACTTCATCCCAGGTCACAAATACTAGAGACACATATCACAATACATCTTGGAGATGGCTGGATGAACTACCCACTGAGAAGAATGGGTATCCCACATTAGTTCCCATATCATATCTGTAGGATCCCAGACAAGACCATGTATATGTAGGATTTCATCTCCATCAATAGAATAATTTAGAGGTGGTTTCTCCTCAGAAATAATCTCATGGATAACCAACACATCATGACCTAAAAAATCCTTTCTCTTCACACTATCTATGAGTGATGTGGTAACTATTAAGGTTTTAATATAATACCACTCATGACTCTCTTGAAAAACTATATTCATCTCTAAAAATAGGGATATAAATTCCCATTCCTCAATAGATTCTTGTATGCCCTATGCTTGAGTGTTCTAGATCCTAGCATCAGCTACTGCATTTCCCTTTTCAAGAATATAGGAAATCTCAAAGTTAAAGGAATGAAGATATTCAACCAATTTCCAATGTTTGAGACATAATTCAAACTACATAAAGAAATATTTGAGGCTCTTGTGGTTCGTATACTTCACAAAGTTCTCACTCATTAGATAGTATCTCCATCAACATAAGTCATAGACAACTGCTGATATCTCAAGGTTATGCGTTGGGTATTTATGATCATGAGTAATCAACTAGAGAGACCCATATGTAATGACTCTATCTTCATCCATTAACATTATGCCGAAATTGAGGCCCAATTCATCAAAAAAACCTTATAGCCTATGCTAGGATTTAGAAGAATTATAATTGGTGATGAATTAGACCTTCCATTCGGCTCATGAAATCCCTTTTCATAGTCCTTAGAATATAAGATCTTCATACACTAATTTATAAGATTATTAAGAGGTGCATCGATTTGTGAGATGACCTTTATGAAACACTTGTAATATCTATTCAGCCTCAATAAACTTCATATATATCACATTTTTATGGGATGATCCTTGTAAACCACAAAACGTACCTTCTCTAGGTCAGGTGATACTCATAATTCCAAGAAAATGTGACATACAAAGTGAACTCTGTCGATGTAGAAGTGGCACGTAGCAAGCTTAGCATAAAACTGATGCTCTATTTTTATATTCCAAATGATATCAAGATGTTTATCATGGTATCTATGAGTATGAGAATACATCAAGATTTCATTCATAAAAATTACAATGTAATTTAGAAAGGGGTGATAACACCTATTCATAAAGGCCGTGAAAACAACATGCACATTCATAAGACCATAAATCTGAACCGGATATTTGTATTAACTATATTGAATTCTGAAATCCATATATCGAATATTTGAAGTCTCTACTCACACTTTATGATAGAATAATCTCAGGTCGATATTTGAGAATACCCTATATCCTCAATTCTAGTCAAAGAGATCATCTATTTGAGGTAGTGGAAACAGATTCTTAACCATAAGCTAATTCAACCTTTGGTAATACAAAAAATAAATAAAGGGTCCCATACACCTTTTTGGAAAAAGGCATGGATGAAGCCCAAGAAGAAGTGTTGGGTTAGATAAAACCTATTGATTATAAATCTTAAATCTATATATTGAGCTCATAGGTCTTAGTGGGTTCCATTATGTATGTAGGAATAGATGTTGGAGCTACTCTTAGAACAAGATTTATTGTAAATTCTACCTCTCTGTGAGGAATTAAGTTAGAAAATCATTGGAAAAAAAACACAAAATTATCTATTATAGGATTAATGTCTATTAGATGTATCCCTTGATCCTCCATAAAAATACTATAAATATGGGCGGTCACTCCACATATCCCATGATTCTATGATCCTTATCTATAGGCTTGGACATTCCATTCACCCTTGTGAAGATAACTACCACTCTATTGTGATGTAAACGATACCCTGTAGTGATAGTAGTCCACATGTTCCTGATATAGAACCAACCAATCCATTATGTGAATAACATAGAAACTTTTAATCATGAGTATGAAGAGGTCCCATAAGAAGGGAAAACTACCCACCTCAAGTGGATATTCCCTATATTGGAACATACCCTTTGAGAACACTCCAAAAGGATTGTTCGGGTTCATCAACCCATAGTAGTACTGAATATACAACCCGAGTCTTTCCATGGTTTATAAAGAGATAAAAAAGTGAGAGGAACATGTATTAAATAAAATATATACAATAATATATGTCACTAGAATAGTACCTCGTATAGTAGATGGGTCTTGCACTCCGATATTTGGGTATCAACTGTAAAGACTAAAAATGGTCTAATATATGACCCTTATCTACAACTATACTACACTAAGTAGGCCCCCTCTACTTTCAATGGTAATCAATAGTCTAGATACCTTGGTCACGACCTCCTCCTAAACCTATTCCTCTTGTGCTACTCTAACTCTCAGCCTGATACAGCCCAACTAATCCTACCCCTGAAGGTGGAGCCAGAATAGATCCCCTTCCACTAGAAGTAGGTGTAATGGTCATATAGAATATATTAATATGTCCCAAACTCCTTCATGCATGTAATTAAAGATGGTCCCTATAAAATTGAGGCTTTAGATGCCCCTTTAATCCATACGGATGGAATATAATGGAGTTGCCATTATGGATACTATGGCGTCCACTAATCTGAAAATAACATCAAGGCTACTCTTCTTACTACTGAAATAACTACTTCCCTATCTCCATAGTGATCTTATATTCCCAATAATATCAACTTATATTAGGTTAAACTCAATTATAGGAGCTTGACTAATGATCTCAAAAAAACTAGGTAGCCAGAATAAATTCACCTACAAGAGGATGGCATACTTAGGCCCATCCTGAAAATGCCTCACTCACAATAACTCATCACTGGATAGAATTGGTTTAAAGTGTTTCAAATCAGTAAAACATTTTTAATAGTAAATAACTAACATAGTACCCCAATCTAGGTTCAAAAACTCTCTAGATCATTTGTCTCTTAACATCTTAATGAAACAGGTAATCATAAAAGGTGGTCTAGATGTCTACCCAGACTATGCCTCATTGATGACCAGCCTAAGTAATCACATCTAATCGGTGTTTGGCATAATCATGGAGAATATAAGTAAGAATCATGAACCTACTATTTGGAGGTGTCTCTAAATGACCAAAGATAGAAAGAATGGACTCTATCCAAGATTCAGTAGCTTGGGGCCACTATCCCCCCAGATGATGAGAGGATGTTGTTGTTGGAACTCATGAGTTAGATCATCCATAGTAGGTTCACGTCATGAATCACCCCGTATAGACTGCATCAGACATAGGAAAAATTCTCGAAGTTGAGAATCAATTCCAAGTTCATGTTTAATAGGTGGTTCCTCATGTGGCACTACTAAAGGGATCAATGGTGGAATAGGGTGCACCACATCTGGAGAATGATCTTTTCCACCCTCTTGGCTCATGAATAGAGGAATTCATAGTAGAATAACTCCAAAAATTACAAGCACATGCCTCAACAAAATATTGAAAGAAGATAGAGTCAGTAGTGTAATCAGATCATAAAGAAAATGGATCACTCACTAAGGTACTACCCCGAATTACTGCTTAGAAGGTTAGGGCGGTGGTGAGTGATCGAATTTTAATTTACATAGGTTACAGTAAGTGATGGGTCAATTACACCTTATCTATTCATTTACTAGTAACCATTTCATTTTTTAATTCAATATTTACATTTAATGATTGTATTTGATTATATACATATAACAAGTTTTGATTAAATGGATCATCATTTTCATCCAATAAAGTCTCATACATATAAAAAGCTTCGATTTACTGGATCATCATTTTATAAGGGTTGAAACTAGTAATTTAGGATGCCACCATCAAACTATATAATAAATTGCTATTTATATTCTTTCTGAATGTTTTAATAATAAATTCCCTTACCCTTTAGAATATATTAGAAATACTATAATAAATATAACAACCGTGTCTCACCCAATATGCACATGCAACACATGCAATGCATGTAGGGAGATGCACCTATATGGCATGAAATATGCCAAGAATGTGAATTAAACGTGCCAATAATGATGCATGTTACAAGTGTTCTTTACATACTAGGACAAGATAAAATATCAATAAATTATATGAAATACCACAATCGTGTGCATCACCCAATAGGGAAAATATATCAATATTAATAGTAATAATACAAACTAATAATTTCACATTCCCATCAAACATGGTTTTTACCCCAAACATAGCTTAACTATTCTTAGGTAAGGATCATAACCAAGTTGAAACATATTCATATTGTTATATCTAAATTACAAAATAGTAATATAACAAAAAATGAAAAACCCCTGTGATACCAATTTGGTATTTCTCGACCTAGGTGATACTCAAAAAAATTCCCTCATTATTTAGAAGGGAAACCTCTAAGTGATCTTGGAATTTCCTCATGAATCCATGGATGGATCAAGTCTGATCAGTCTTATAATGATTAAATGGTCTATATACAATAGGAACATTATAATTAATTCATTATTAAAATTAGGCCACTGAATAATCATGAATTTTAATCATTTAATATGTTTATTTCATTACATTTCACTTAACATGAAATGGTAGTATTAGGACATGCATCCAATAGTAAATTCAATTACAATATTAGTTATTAGGTTCATACCCTATCCTTTCATTTAGCATGACAAAGTCATTTAGGGAAATGAAACCAATTGTCATTCAACTACATTTAAATAGTCCAAGTGATATATATATATATTTAGATTACATTAAACCATTTAAGATTCATTTATTAAAGTTTAACACCTACCTTAGAAGGTTCAAGTGATAATTTTATACAATATACATGTACAAGTCATTATCAATTCAAAATTAATATTAATTGAAAAGGACTTACCATTGTCATGGTAAATCCAACACAGCCAAAAAATGTCTTAGATAATTATAATAAGGGAAAAAGGAATAAAAAATGAAATAACCTACTTAGGGTGGATAGAGTTTAATCTATAACATCCATCGAAATGAAGAATAAATATATAAGGGGATATATAATATTAGAATAATGGTTTTAATTAAGGTGTATTAATTTTAGGGGAAATTCCGGGTGAAACTGACATGTTCACTCCAATGATAGTTTATAAATAATGATACTTTTAAGAAAAATTCATGGACCACATACCTTATTTCTGAAATACTCTCCTTATAAAGTTTCAACCCTTAGTTTGGTCAAGATCAGAAGAAAATTGAAGAAGAGATCAAAGTCCTAAAAATAGGGAATATCATCCTACATCAAAATAACATCATTGAGAGGAAGAGAAATGATGAACTTAGAAAATCGATTTGATAATTTACCAGCAGCTATCTAACATGATCAACATGGATACAATAAGACTTCAGACAATTGAGCAATCCGAGAACCTATGTTATGCCAAGGTTTGATCTCCAACATGAAGAATGAGAGCATATATATAGTACTATAAATAGGAAATAGAATATGGGGTTTATGAATTATAAAATTTATAGGAAAAATGGTCATTTACTCATAAATTATGGGGTCAAAAAATTTGGCTACACAGTTGGTAAAACTGTTAACACCGTACACTAGGATATGCCTTACGAGGGAAATCACAAAGTTTGGTTGTAAAGTTTTAGAAACTATGCACCAAATCTGATATTTAGATATTTTAAATAATTACAGAAAACTAACATAGTCATGTGACCCTAATCACATAGTTAGTTCAAGTCATGCACCCAAATTTTCTATCCAAATGCCACACACATTTTGGAGAAACCATGTGAGTTGGATGACTCAGTTTCTACTAAAAGTGCGGCCTAGTGATTTCTTCTACCGAACAGGGTTTTAAACCCCTAACAAGCCTTATAAAACCCTGAAAATTATGTGACCTCATTAGGAATCAATAATAGGTCCAAGATAAATATTTATAACAAATATTAAAGGATTTTCACCTCATAGAAAAACTGGGTTCTAACATAGCACGCAAATCCTATGGTATATAAAATTTCACGGTACAAGGCTATGATGATATTTATTATATATTACATCAAGGCCATAATGGTAATGTTAATGATGTATTGACATGATTCCTTGAAAGAAAGATCATAATTTCTAACATTTTTTATTCCTTTATTATGAAATTAGTTATTATTATCCTTGTCATTATTTTTTATTTTTATCATTGGATATATTTCATGTTCAAATTTTTTATGGGATTTTATAGAAATGTTTTTATCTCATATAATAAGGAAATAATATTCTAAATATTTAAGGGAGAAAGTTCTATTTTCATGTACTTAAAAAACCATTATGAATTATGATTTTTCTCTTATGATTGTTTATGAAACATTTGATGAAAAAATATAGGCAGAGATGTTTATTCAAGAGTAAGTTATTTTTTGAGATTAATTTTTTTATGAGAAAAGGAAATATTTTATATGGGTTTTCATGGTTGTCAAAGGAATATTGACATTCCTTTCATTTATTATCCCCTATTGATCTTTTTTAAGCTCATATCATGTTTTCAAATGTTTTACATAGACCTTTCAGATGAATAAGAACTATATAATGGTCTATCTTTTTGTTATGTCAATCCATATTAAATGAGGTGAATTTGTTTTGAATGATTTAAATTTAAGAATCCTATTTATTTTGGTTTAAATGGACATTGAGTGGATGTTCCACCTTTGAATTATAAATGTTTTATATGTAAGTTCTTTACTAATTCTAGAAAGCTCTAAATCAAAAATATCCTCAAAATGTAAGAAAGTGAATCCCTTTTAATAAATCATGTAATTATATGTTTCAACGTTATGAGGCATTATAGTTTGTATCAAAGAATAAATGCATGAGAAAAACATCAAAATTGTAAGTCAATTTTATATTAAATGATAGAAAATTAAAGTAGAATTTTTTTTTCTAGGAGTGATGTAAACTTATATCATATCATAAGAGGAAATAAATAATTTTTAGTTTCATATTCTAAATGTAAATTAAGATGAACATAGAATCCAAATAATATACATTTCAATTACAGATTCATGTGTGTGAATCCTTAATTAGGTTAAATATAAACACACCAACACACAAATAAACATACATGTCAATATCAATATATATAGTTTTCTACAATCATCTTCCTAAGGAGGAACCATATATTTTTACTCTCACATAGGAT
Source organism: Viscum album (assembly GCA_963277665.1). Taxonomy (NCBI): domain Eukaryota; kingdom Viridiplantae; phylum Streptophyta; class Magnoliopsida; order Santalales; family Viscaceae; genus Viscum; species Viscum album. The sequence continues at coordinate 141,715,415 of OY728131.1, forward strand.
GCCACTTGGCCCTTTGAAGGACCATATATAATAATCCATATCAAGGAATCCCCTCTTCTCATAAGAAGGAATGTGTGTGTATGTTTATATATATCTACTCATATACATATATGTAATCATTCCTCTATATTATCTCCCTAAAACATTGTAGATGAATGTATCATATGTGCTTATAGTATTCCCTTGTATGTCTCACAAACATGTCCCAAGCCTAGCTCTACAAACCAAGGTTCAACAAATTCATATGAAATACATTGTAATATGAGACTATATATGTGCGATACCATAAATGAAACCTCCAAATTTTGAAATTTTATTAATACCAGGTAAAAATAATATATCTCTAGGTTTCCATGTCACTGCAATAGACATGTTCTATAACACATCAATATCATTATCTATATATAAAAATATAAACTATATATATTAATAGTAAGTATTATTTACATTTATATTAACCTTGGTCAATATTAAATAATAGAAATTCATTTTTTCAATAAATTAACATGCTAGTATCAGTTCAAACATATCCGAAAGAGGGCATTTTTAATGTCTAATATAAGAATTTAAATTCAATAGAGTAGTTGTAAAGGAATAAAAATAATTTAACATAGTCTAGATGATTTAAATCGAATACCATATACATGGAATTAGAAAATGAATATGAGTGTATATAATGTGAGTTATAACCAATATACTAGTAATTATATTATTTTATTTTCATTTATATAGTCTTTTAATGTTTAGTGTAAGACCCTGTTATCATCTACAATTTACTAGTAGAGGCCTCACTTTTCACTTACACAATATAAGATCCAATAATCACCATTTAGTCATTTTATATATTGAGACACATTAGAAATTAGATTATAAGTACCCATAAGTGGGTAGTAATCAAATTCACACTCACTGCTTAGTTATAATAATCGTAACCAACACCTATGAAATTATAGTTTTAAAAGAAAGTAATAAAGTTTTTTAAGTTATTTCTTTTAAAAATCACATCTAAATAAGATTAAGGTTTACTCATAACTTTATTTGAACCAATTTAAAATAGGGGTTTACTAATCAATTATTATTCAAAACCAAGAAAAATATCTCAACCATTCATTTGTCCAAAACTTGTTGGACACCCTCTTTAAAGAATGTACTTCATTATGTGAAGTATCATTTGAAAATTATTTAAAAAACTAAGTGAAAATAACTAAGAAGTTATTTCAATGTATGAAGGAGAATTTTTGTAAATAAAATCTTTTAATGAAAAACTATTATGATATTGAGTTCACATATAATTAAAATTTTGGTGAAATTATTACTATATTGGTACACCTAGTAGAGTATTTAAAACATTTATGTTAAAAATTTTAACCAAATAATTTTTATTTTTGAATCACTTATTTCAAATCAACTAACCCAATAATTTTATCTTCATTGAATAAATCACTTAATTGGTGGTTATGTATGGTTATTTGTGTTATAATTAATTTAGTTTAAATTTAAATAGGTGATTTTGTTATGTAACACTCATGTAAAGCCAAGAAAATATACTTGATAATAAACATATCATCTCAATTAATGTTTCGCTCAAGAGTACATTCCAAGATCCTTAATAATTCTATAGTGAAGGGAGGTAGAAGGAAAAATTATTCCCAACTAGTCATAGGGGTTATCAATCGTTTGTGCACCTCAAAATCCTCTGTACTAATAATTGGGTCTATAAAGGGATCAGATTTCGTTATCTAACATAATAAAGGCCTTTAAAACATCAAGAATTAATAAGTTACCTTACATAGTTTCAATTGAAAACTATTTAGTACACATCACATGTTATAAAAAACATTGGAAACTATCCATTCTTATTTAAGAAAAAAATGATTTATTATATATTAAAATATTAGAAATAATATGGTAGGAATGTCATATGCATAGATCAAAAATCACATGGATGGTTGAGAAAAAAAACCAATATGATTAGTGGAATTTGAAACTAGTATAAATAACTAAGAAAAAACTTAAAAAATTTAACTATAATTCCATAGTTAAATAGGTTTGACTAAACAAAAACCATAATTAATTAATTTTTAAACATAAATTAAACTCTAAAGGAAAATCCTAAAATACATTAAATAATATCACAAAAAATATCCAACTCCTATATATCATTTTTTTTCACCTCAACATCAAAAAAACATATAAAATAAATCATACATCAATAAAATTCAGTCAAAATAGAAATAAATGGTTGTTGGAAAAAAAATGGAGGCTTCTTTATACTAATAATAATAGATTCTATTGACTGATAGGTGAAATCATAGTGAATGGATGAAATCCCATCACTAAAATCCAAAATATGGTTAATAGAAACAATTAGAATAATGTGGGAAGATAATAGAATAGGTGAAAGATAGTATCTATAATCAATATTAACATCTCCCATGGATTCACCTTAGATCATGTGGAAATACAATGGGAATAATAAAATAATAAGAGCGACACAGTGGAGTTCTAAAGTAGTTTGAATAAAATAGGTCTATAAGAGTGAGAAGATGAAAGTAAAATATATAAGAGGTAAATAACTAAAACACAAAAACTTAAATGAATAACAAACCAAGTTATCAGGTCCCTTTATGAGGCTATTGGGTACTATATATAACCACCATGTCCCCATTCTATTCCTAGAACAAAAATTACTCGGTACCCCTAACCGAAAATGCAGTGTTTTTTGAAGTCCTAGGAAAACAATATAAACCACCCTAATCTCATCTTGAGTCCAACAAATATTTTCTAAATATCAATACACGTTAAGAAAATTATTAAAATAGACTTATTAAACTTCAAATCTTACAACCAAATAAAAAATTAAATAATACTCCCTCTTAGGATACAAAAATCCAAACCGTTTTATGGTTGATTATTATAATTTTCCCCAAAATACCATGTTTCCCCTTTTAAATTAATCCATCATGGACATGATTCATTACTAGGGTAATATATTCCACACAATTTTTGACTAAAATAGGAAACCCCTGGTTTATAAATATTTCTCTCCAACTTTACAAAATTCACTCTATTTTAAAAACATGGTTTGAGGTTACTAAAACAATCATAATGAAACTCACAAGAACACTAGTGATTCATTGAACATTAGGGGAACTATCACTATAACAACAATGAATGAAATCACTAGGTATTAGTTACTTTTAGTGTTGTAACTAAGAGGTTGTGTGTTTGATGATTTTGGTAATGGCTATTAGGTTTATTGATATGTAAATGAAGGTTGACATTATAAGAATCCTAAATAGTTATATATACATAGTTCATTTCATGAGGAGATAAAGCCTTGGAGAGTGACGCTAAATCTATCTTGGAAGTATATTTTTATAAGTAATAATTTATTATTATGATATATTGAGTAACTTAAAAAATAAGGATCATATTTGTAGTTTTTTATAAAAATATAACAGGATTGGTAAATAAAGAAAATCAAAATACAAAAATATTACATATTACATATTCAAATCTTATTTATGATTAAATTATATTTTTCTAAAACACTTCTTTATTCTATATAATTTTAAAACTATAGAATATTGTGATTCCATTCAATAAAAAGAATAAAAATCACTACATAGGATATCATGTAAGAATAATTTTCAATGTTTTAAATATATGTGAGGTTAACTACCATGATATTTGTAGTTTTAATCCTAGGATAATTTTGAATTGATGTAATTCTAAGTTTAATAAAATGGAATAATATTTTATATGAAACATTAAATATATGGTGACTATAGGACTATATGATTAATCCATGTAATAGTGATAAGCTGGAAAAAATGTGTGTGTCTCCATAATGATATTTTTTGTGAGTCTCATGTTGTAATTGGAATATCATTAACAAACAAGATGAATGTTGACAAGGAAAACTAAACATCATATTGGTTGTCCCATGGAATACATGTCTTTGGTTTAATGATATAATTATATATTTTTTGGGAAATAGGTAATTGTGATGTGACATATTGTGCAATGTTGTAATATGTTCAAAATTAGAGGAAATACAAAATGATTTTTTATCATACCATGATCCTTAATGAAATTTTAAATGAGTTGTTTTTTGGATTGATTAAATTCAGTTAGTGACCAATGACCAAGTCACAAAAGAATAGATAATTCCAAAAAAATTGATAAAGTTGATGTATATTACACAAAAATTATTTGTATTATATCATGAATACGATATTTATAAAATATCATGAAGATTTAGTTTGAATTTGAATTGAAAAAGATATGGATTGGGGGTTGGCTGTTGGGATATAAAATAGACCTAATTAATTAATTTTACTATTTTTAACCATGTGGTACACTAGTAATGGTCATATAGGATTAGAGAAAGTGTAAATAATCCTAGTCATTGATGGAGGGGTAAAAAAATTGGATAATTTGTAAAAACTAATAAAATAAATTCTAAAAAATAGAGTGTTAAATATATATTTTTTAAAGAATAATAGATAAGATCTATAATATAGTTTCAATAATTATATTTTATCTATTGAATATAGAAGTCCTGAAGAGTAAAAGGGATTAACTACTATATCTGGTTGATATAAGGTTTTTGAGATGGATCTTAACATAATCAATTCTAGTAAAGAATTTACTTCATGGATTGGTTGATTTTAATTTTTATATTTATTTTATGAAGAATATATGACCCACAAGATATCACTCCCATCAAGATTTAGAAGAACAATACTCAACTATAACATCAATAAGTTAATCTCAATTATTTTTTGATGATGAATAAGGGATACCATGTTTATTTTAATGAAGTGTCAATTCTAGAGTTATGGTAATATATAAATATCTTTTACATACGAAATATTGTGAGAACATAAATCCTATAAGCTGACCAAGACATCCTAGAAGTAGTGTGTGGAGAATAATAATATGGAATATTCTTTGGATCAATAATGTATCTTTCTTAAGTTGTTTAGAAGCACTAAACCTTATTATAAATTGACCGCATTTTAAATATTTTTTTCGACTGAATATGTGTATAGTGGATTTTTTACATCGATACACCACTATTTCATGAAACTTAGACATATTTATATACGTTGAACCAATAAAATACTCATGTATTCTGAGATTTATATTTCTAAATTTGTGTATTTTTTGTGAAATTGTGATCCATGGAAAGGGAGACAAAACAAGTTCCTTTTAACAAGAGAACACGATATGTATGAGTGTGGGATGTCAAATAAAAAACATTTAAATTTATTATTCCTCCTGATTCACCCCTATTAGGGTTAATACATTTATCTTGGTTATAGAAATTTTAATTAGAGCTATAGGTTTTGATTTTAGTTTTAATATTGAAGATCTAGTTTTGTTTTTTTATATTTATAAACATGATATCGGGGAATTATATTTTCAAAAGTTTTAAATATGATGGTTTGAAGAAAGGGAAAACTATTTTTCTATAGTATTTTTGTATAGGTGTAATTTAATATAAATATATATATTGAGATAATTATTCTATAAAGAATTATGAAATGGTTTGTGATGAAAAGATGAAGAATATATTTACTAGATCAATGTTTGATAAGGTATATTATAAATCCTCACACTACACCATTATTTTTTAAAAATGTTGAACATTAGATATTGTACATGGAAAATTCTAGGTATAAACATTGGTTGGATTATCATCCTTATAGGTAAAATAACACTACCTTATGTTAATAGGTAAGGTGATGAGATGTATGATGAAAAAACATATGAATAAAGACATACCCATTGAAAAATATAGGAATATTTTTTTACTAAAATTACTATGCAAGATACATGAAATATAAAAATAAAAAATCCATAATGAATAATTATGTGGATTTTTATTCAATGTACGAAGATGAAATAATATCAATTCATCAGTCCAAAGAGTTCTCCTATAGAAATATAGGAGAGATCCAGTCCTTATAAGTAGTGGTAGATCAATTGGAAATATTCCATGAAGTGGATTATGAATTCATAGAAGATTTAATCATAGTGATTAAAATATTTAGGATATTATGGTTGGACTTGAATGTGAAAAAAAGGAAGGGTCAAAGTGATCTACATAGATAATATTCATGTGATCTAGGAGGACAAAGGCCCATAGAAAAGGAAAAAAGTTAGTATTATGCCTCAAGAAGCATAACTTTTATAAAGGTTAGAATTGAAAAAGAAAACTGAATCAGGTTTGTAATAAAAAATTTTTCAACTAAAGGTGAAGTATCCTAAGATTAAATATCTCTAAGAGGGTTTGAAAACATCAAATTAATAGAATAATATCTCTATAATTGAAGCATCTGCAAGAGGAGTATGAAAAAATTACATATATATAATTATTGAATAAAAAGATCATTGTTGCTAAAATTGGTGGAGGAGATGAAAATGGAAAGGTGGAATTTCAATGCTACTACTGTAGAAGAATTATATACACAATGAGTGTGCAAGGAATCCTAAGGGATCAATATAGGAAGAACACTTTCTAGAATAATATCTTAACTGAGGTAGGACTGCATGAGGTATGTTTTTATTATGATATGAATTATGTTTTCTAACCATGAATATATGGTGGGAAGTTATTTTAAGATAATAAATGATAAATTTATAGGTAAATCCTACATTAATATGAAAATAAGTAATATTTATTGCATGTATAAAAAATTTATCAAGGTAGAAGTAAAATTTATTGCATTGGAGTATAATAGTGATGGAGCTCAATAAAGGGACCACCAAACACAAATAATAATTTAATCATAGTCTATGTCATGTATATAATTGAGTAAAATATATAATATAATAAAAGAAAAATCTATAGCTATATATGTTAAGGATACAATTCATATTAAAGTCTCATAAATGATAATTAAGATTGAGATAACTTTAATGTCCACTAAATAGGAGAAGCATGAAGAAAGACTTGTTTATTTCAAAAAAAGGTACCAAAAGGAATTATATTATGATTTGGGTAATATAACTTCAACGGTGGAGGAATATGGAATAAATGTACATCAATGATTGAACTATACATAAAAAATACACATGTGGGATTAATTTCCAAGTAGAGTTGAAGCCCAACCCAAATAAGATGAAAAATTTCATTGTTAACTTTTTTAATGCATTTTATAATACTAGTACCACTCAAAGGATAACTACAAAAATATCTTGAATTTTTTTAAGAAATATTATTTTTCAATAATACTAATCATATTTTTCAACATGAGTATGTTGGTCAAATACCCCTCTCCCCATGTACTTAAATATTTATAAAAGTTTTATAGAAGTGGTGTAGATTTAAGGGATAGTTATGATCCGTGGGGTGGATATATGATGAAATGGGATAAAATAAATAAGTGTGTTTATATTTATTGATGATTTTAATTAGTATTTTAATATAATGAAAAAATGGTATCAAGGTTCTATCCAAATAAATATGTAGTTTTCAGAAACCATATTTAATATTAAAGAATAATTTGGAATTATATGCCATGATGAAATTATACAAATGATATAGATCATGATCTATAATTAAATTGGTTCAAAATACATATTTAAAATATCCATTGGTACCAAGAATATATTTTATGTTTAAAATTTTATATCAATAAATATTTTAAGTGTTTTAGACTAATAATAATTAGAAGACAATGTTGGAAATGAATCTATGATTTTTATGAAAAAATTTTCATTACTTCTTTATATGAAAACAAAGTTGTATCAGTTGATTGGTTTTTAGATTACTAAAATATACTGAATGGAAACTCACTTGGTTTATATTAAAATTTTCTTCTAATAGTAGTGTTATTTTGAATTTTTAACGGTTGATTTTCGCATTTAGAATAGTTGGATAACCTTGAGTTAAAGGAAGACCCTTCATATGAAGTGTTGCCATAATTTTATAATAAAACGAGGTATATATTGGATATAAATGTGATATAAATTATTTATTATTTATTGACAATATTATGAGATTTTTATTGAGTTTACAGGGAGATTATTTTATATAAAATAAAAAATCAAGATGTATGGTATCTATTGATGTAAGTGGGTGATATGAACAACATTAGATACATTGAATTAAAATATTATTTATGACCCTGATTTCTAACTCATTAAGACTAGTGGGGTTTTTATGACTCATTTCCATGTTTTAAATTGGCTCATTGAAATCATTGATAGTATAAAACAATAGGTGGAAGTTATTTGGATAATGGATAAAGATAAGGAACATGTTTTCCCATAAATGGTATCAATTGATATTGGAAATTTGGTTTTAATAACATTGATACAATATATAGTGGTATCAATCATGGATAAAATATCATATGTTAAAGCTATAGTTTCATAAGTGTTCATATGAGTTGGAGTTAATAATGGTTTCCATAAAAATTTAATTTTAGAAAGTGGGTTTTATGCTAGAAACTAATAAAGACTGAAAGAATATAAAAAAGGGGGAACCTAGTCTATCAAAATTTTATTTTTTATGATTATACCAATGGGTTCTAGTTTTAAGAGGATATGGAAGTTATTTTCATGGAAATTTGGTTCAATGTGAGGGTGAAGGTGATAATGACAACACTATTTATTCCTATGATAAAATGGGGAGCACATGAAAGGAAAATATATAGATATTAAATGAAAATATAGTGGAAATAAAGAAGAACATACATTACACAAACCCATATTTTTATATGGAAAATGGGGATAAAATTAAAGGTAAAATATATAGTAGGAAGACACTTATCATTTCATAGGAAAAGGGAGAGTATGTAGAGAAAATCGTAAATTCATACATTTCATGGAGAATTTTGAGCTACATGTTGATTCAAGGTTTATGGTAGTATTGTAAACAAAATTCAAATGAGGATAATATTGAAAATAAGAGGATGTGTGTTGTAATTTTTTTACATAAATTATTATATATTTTTGAAAAGTAAATTATGGTTGACATTAAAAGAAAGCATTATAGTTATATAAATCAAGCTCATTGTAAGAGGAGAACAAGATTTGATGAGTGATGATAAATCAAGATTGAAAAAATGTTTTTATTAAGAATAAATTGTCCATTATGATCTATTGTGTTTTGTATGAAGGAATATATTGTATAAATTTATTTGAAGAAAATTGGAAGTGTTTGGTGAAGAAATAAAATCACACTGCAACAATAAAAACCACAAAACAATCTTGTCTTGTGTGAGATTTAAAAGAAATTGTGTATGAATAATTTTACTACTATAAAATATTAATCTAAAGATGATTATGATACCATGTAATAGAAGGAAAATAAAAAACCACAAGGGATATCAAATAATAATAATTTAAAAATTTAAAATCTATATTTGATTAACGAGCATGAGCTATATAGTATTCAACATAAGATAACTCAGAATTGATGTGACATTATGTTAAAGACTATGTCTGAATTTCTGATATAGAAAATTATAAAAAAAATTAAAATGATTATAACATGATTAATAATTACTATAGTGAGAATCCAATATATATTATCATATCTCTATAATGAGATGTATTTTAAGGATCATTCCACTATAGGCAGATAACATTATAACTGGTTGAATATTGAGTAGGGCCACGTTGTGTCATAGTGGGTGTGCCTTCGAGGACATGTTATTGGTAAAATTATAGAATTATCTATTTTTAATGATGTTGGAACCTATTATTTGATGAGTTGTGCTGCATCATGGTGTATTCATGATCAGATGAGATTTTATAAGATTTATGAGATCACATAACAATCTTATAAGAAATATCAAATTAGATACTGTGAATATTTTGGGGATCTAGTTGTTGTTCAAAGTACACATTAGAATGAAATATATCATTCCATAATATTTCAAAAAAATAGGAGGATAACACGACAATTCCGTGTATAAATCCTCAAACTTGACATTTCTAGAATATCATGAAGATTCCCTTTGAATTTAAAAAGTGGAATGTATCACCACAGTTTTTTTGTATACATTTTTATTTTAAATAATAATTTATTAAATGAGTATTAAAAACTAAAATAGGATGCGATATATTTTATAATGAGGAATATTTCACAAAAAAATAAGATATTAATTTAATATTAATATATATATATAAGATAATGATAATTCTAGGTGAAACATAAATGTTTGAAATTAATATATTTAGTGATAATCATAGAACTTAATAGTGAAATAATATTTACTATGATATATAAAAATTTATAGGAAAATTGTGTTAGTGAATATATTAAATGATAATTTTTTGTAGTAAAATACCATTTTTTATGCCTATAAAATATTTATTTGAAATAAATATATTTGAGAAACAACTCGGGTACTGGGCCAAAACGTCCAAAACCATAAAGTTAAAAACAATATTGAAAGGTTTATCTACAAAAAGTGGTGATGAATGTGAGGATAATAATTACTAGAGGTGTTAGCGATCTAAAGATACATAATGTTATCTATAAGATAGAATTACCAAAAAGTGAAACCTTTCTCCTCTACCTTCTTTGAGAGAGCATTGACCACTTGATTTCCTTTCTTAAATTTTTTTGTAATTATGATATAAATATATTCCAAATAAATATATATATGTATAAAAAATAATGGAAATATTTTGATGATAATATATGAATCAAATTAATTTAACGTATTAATGAAATTAACTAAAATTTATTTTTATTCTATTATCAAGAAATAATTTTCCTAAAAATATAATTCATAAGTTCAAAATTAATAGTATAAAATTTAAATAATATAATTATGAGATGTTAGGTAGATAAATATTTTTAAAAATATGAATAATAAATCAATTATTAGAAATTTTTATTTACTTCATTTTAAGTGATAGTAATTGATAAATGCATTTTTTTAATATAAATACAACATTTATAAATATAGACGTTATAGAAAATGAAATATTAATTAAAAAATATATATAAGTAGATTATATTAACTTTCAGTAGAAATATTATTAATAATAATATAGTACTTATTAAGATATATGAATATTAGAGTAGATAAATTATTTGAAATGTGATATGATTATAAGATGATAAAAGTTTTTATAGTATATGAGATGTGTATTTGAAATTAATATAAGAATATGTATAATAAATATAAAGGAACATGATAATTGGAATATTTATTTTAATATCAATATATATATAATAATATTTTGAATATAGAAATATATTAGTAAAATAATAGAAGATATAAATAAATAATAAGCTATATAGAAAAATGATGAAATTATTTATTGTAACAATCATAATATTTTTAGGGTTATTATATAAGTGTATTTATAAAAAACATAATTTTATACACATTGTAAATTTTGAGGCCATATAACCTTAAGGGTATATCAACTAGTGGCTATTGAAGATTTCATGGGGAGATGTGGAACATGTTTATTGGAATGTATGGTTAATTATATGGGTTGGTGTGCAAGGGAAGCAAAAAAATTTCTTTTTTTAGGGTCGGTCTAGGGCCTAATGTATAACACCACAAAATTTTAAGGTATGTATCTTATTTTATAAATTCAATTTATTTGAAAGTTTATGTTTCATAAATGAACCATGATATACTATTAAATATTAACATGATTGTTGGAATAGTAATGTAACCATTTGGAATAGTAATATAGTCGTTAGAAAAATAACCTCACCAATTATAGCACTCTTAGTTTGAGGTATGTAGAGTTTTTAATTCCTTTTTATGTTTTCAATGTTCTTGGGATGAGTTAGGAAAAGGTTTGGAAAGTTGGGATTGTTTTTGAAAAAGTTTGGAGACTTTTCTAGGGCGCACGGTTTGACCATGTTTAGGGGAAAACGTGTGGGTTCTTTAGGAAACCATAAAGGGAAATACAATAGGCTTCGCACATCCTATTCATAGTTTTCCAAACTGTTCTAGGAAAACATGAATACCCCTTCTGTCGAGACAGTTGTGTGCGCATAGTTAGCACACGATTCGCCAAACTATGCAGGCTAACCACGCGGCTACATAAAAATGGCGTTTTTAAATCTGGGCTCCTCGGGCTTGACCTATTTCACTTCAAACTCTTTCCTACTAAACCCTCACTAATTATTTTCAATTCTAAATGGTTGGAGAGGCTCTCCCACTTATTTTGGAAGCGATTTTAAGGTGTTTGTTGGTGGATTGAAGTTGGTTCTTCTCGGGTAAGTCTCCTCTCATGGTTTTTTGTGATTTCCTCTAGATCTGCATCACCCTCTCTCTCTCTCAGTTTTCAAGATATACACACTTTATGTGTATATATAATGTTTTCTTCCTTGTGTTTGGATTTCAAGTCTTTTTGATGATAGGGAAGGAGATCTAGAGTAGTTTTAGTGGAGTGTTTGGCTGGATTGGAGTGCAGTTGCTTGTGGGTCGAATTCAACGGAACCCTAAAGGTAGGAAGACTCTCTATCAACTCCACTTGGTTAGAAATAGTGGTTTTGGTTACAATTAATTTCATTTTCTTGAAATTAATAGTGATAATGAAGTGAAAATCTAGGTGGAAATCCATTTGGTGATGATTTTAGTGATTTTGGGTAAAATGGGTTATTATTGCAAAAAAGGGATTTCTTTTGTAATTTTAAAATGTTGATTATAAAATTGTTAGTGGATGATTATGATTTTTTTTGTAAAATATAGTTTTCCATAAATAATTTTTTTTATTAAAATGTGGTTTTTCTTGAAAAATGATTTAATGGTGGTTTTAATAAATGGGTGATTTATTTAAGTGGATTGACATGTGATAGAAATGGTTATTGCATGTGGTGTATCCTTGATGGGTTATATACTTTGTTTTGTCTTGTGGAAATTTTTTGTGAATGTTGGTGGGAAGAATAACTATATAAGGTTATGGATAGTGGTTGGAATAAAAACCATTATGGATAGTGGTCGGAAAGCACCACTAGTTGAGAATGAGGTGAACAGGATGGGCAGAAGTCCCACCGTAGTGGTTTCTTTATTGTGTGTTTCTTTGAGAAGATGGAAAATTTTGTGCTAATGCATGATGGATATATGGATTATGAAATGGTTGTGAATTTCCTTTGTTTGTCATGGATCAGTAAGGGTATGTTTGTCATGTTGTAAGTTGTTTCACTATTGACTATTTTATATAAATTTTTTTATATAAATGTGCTAATGATTTTATACTAGTGGCATGTGTAGGGAAGTCAATTGGGGAAAACCTAATGATTATTTTTAATCACTCCCTACTTTGGAAATTAGGTTCATTTGTAGATGTTTTATTCCAAGACACAAGTAATATTAAATCATCTCATTTTTCTAGGAATTTTTCATGATACTTTAGTAAGGTTGTGGTTCTTGGAGAATGGAGCTTGGTGTGGAACTATGGATGTTGTCCTAGTTCTGTTGAAGTCTTGTTGTGTAGTCTTCTTCCTGGTACTCTGGTTTTTGTCATGGTTTTATTCATTATGTGGGATTGTTATGGGATAGTTTGGTTTTCTTTTTGGTAATGCAGGGGTTTGGTTATTTTGTCGACAAGAATCATAGAGTTTGTTGATAGTGTATTCCTTGGTTGGTTGGTTTAATCTCAGTGGAAAATCGTTCCTTAATTTATCCTTGAATCCCTCATCATTTATTTATATCCTTTGTCACCTTGGGAATGTCACTTAAGGATGAGTAGAATTTCCCCACACTCTCAAGACAATGAGATGGGGTGGTATATTACAAGTGGTATCAGTTTGTCATGTCCTTGGCTTTAAAGTGAGAATGGTTGTTCGAGCCTTTGACATTGATTGTTGGTATTGGTGTTGACATTACTTATTGGTCTATTCCTTAAGTTGGGATGGAATCAAGGTGTAGGATTGTCTAAAATTGGAATGTATATCATAAAGGGATGTAGCTAACCCTTTTAGGTTGAACTTAAAGTTACCTGGGGGTTGGGTACAAATGTTTTTGGAGACACTTATAGGTATTGTATATCTCATTGTTGTGGGTGTAACTAATGAGATAAGCATGGAATGCATGGTAGAAATGACATCCCACTAGGATGCATATTTAATTGGGGTATAATGATCTATGGTGTAGTATGAATGTGTTTATTTTGGAAAATATGAATTGGGTTTCAAAATGGATGGGTTTGAAACATAGAAACTAGTGGTATTTTGAAAATGGTTTGATTCTAAAAACATGGTGGATTTTTTTTTTTAAAAAAAGCTCAATATTGGAAATGTAGACTTGTGGAAAGCCTCACTGTGATAGTTTTTATGTAATTTAATTTGATAATTGTATACCCTTTCTTGTTAATGGAGTGGGACTTGTGGTTGTTTTTGTATTAATAGAGACAGAACTGGGTAGGCATCGTAAAGACCAATTGGAGGAATCCACCAAAAATGTGGTTGCACCTAAGCCCCGGGTGAAACAGTAGTTGACCAAAAGCATCATTCAAGATTTTAAAATAGTTCAGTTATGACTACTACTAGATACACCTATTACAATATCTTTCATGGACAAAAATCCAAATAATGGAAAAATTATTGTACTCATGAGAGGAGGTGTGAACCACAACAATGAGAGAAAGAGAAAGACGAAACCATTTCTCAATGACATAGAGCGCATAAAAATTGGACAACTAAATTGTTAAAACTTATTCTGAGACCCAAATTTAATTCAGTATGATTTTAGTGTGGTTATATAGGCCATATGAAATGGGATTGTAAGGCACAACCATGAGAATGTCATAACTGAAAGCATATGAGGATTTTCATCGGTATTGATGTAATGCTCTGAGTTCGGGTGTTCGTGACACTCCTCAACAAGGGATGTTTCATCTAGGTAATAAAGATCATTTCATAGAATGTAAGCAGTTTTTTGGAGCTGAGTAGGTTGTGATGGATGATCAGCCAGGACCATCCACAATGTGAGGTAAAGTTATTTTAAATTCAACATTGACGCAAGCATTGTTTGATACGATTGCTTCACATTCTTTTATTTCTTCTATAATCATTTATTTATTCGGTTTACATGTGGAATTTATGCCTTCTTTTTTAAAACTACAAACTCCTCTTGGTCAAAGAGAGTGTCGAGCCATCCTATGTTGAGGTTGTAGTTTTGTTGTGGATGGAATTGAATTGATGTCGGATTTCTCAGTGCATGGTATGGATGATTATGATATAATTCTGGGAATGGATTGGTTGGAAATTTTTAAGTCCTGAATCAATTGATATGAGTGAATGGTTAGTTTAGTGATAAAGTATGGAGTTAGACATATCTTTAGAGGGGAGAATTTTGCAAAGCTGGGTGCAATAGATTTGTTGGCAGTAGTTATTGGCAGGATCTCATATCAATTAGAGGCTTTGACGTTGGCGTCATTGGAAGGTTTTGAGGAGAGTATTCTTTCAGAAATTGTGGATCTATTTATGGATGTATTTAACAAAAACAATTTAGGGTTTCCACCCATGAGAGAAGTGGAGTTTACAATTGATCTCCTTCTAGGGACCAGTCCTATCTCACTTTTATCTTACCGAATGGAACCAGTAGAATTTTGGGAATTAAAAGTGAAGTTGGAAGAGTTAACAAACAAATGGTTCATCTATCCTAGAACATCTTCATGGGAGGAACCAATTTTTTTTGTTAAAAAGGTGGACGAAATGTTTTGGATCTGTATTGATTATCGTAGACTTAATCAGGTCATGATAAAGAACTCATATCCACTTCCATGCATTGATGATTTGTTTGACCAGTTGTGGGGAGCTTAGTGGTTCTCAAATATTAACTTCAGGTCAGGGCATCATCAATTACAGGTAAGGAAGGAGGATACTTCAAAAATAGAATTCAAAGGTAGATATGTCCATTATGAGTATGTGGTTATGCCCTTTGGTCTAACGAATGCACCAACACTGTTTATGGCATTGATTAATCGGATATTTCAGAGATATCTGGATTCTTTTATTGTGGTATTTTGGATGATATACTTGTGTATTCAAGGACAAGGGTATATCATGAGAAGCACTTGGATATAGTGTTGGGGATCTTGAGGGATCATCAGTTGTATACCAAATTGTTAAAGTTTTACTTTTGGATACATGAGGTTTATTTCCTTGGCCATGTTATTTTTGAGAGGGGTGTTTTTATTGATCCATCAAATATAGAGGTGGTTATCTCATGGATACCACCAAAGAACCTTTCTGAGATTCTAATATTCCTTGGTGTAGCTTGGTATTATCGATGTTTTGTTTGTGATTTCTCATTATTTGCTTCACCGATGACGACTTTGACAAGGAAAAATGTTTTATTTGAATGGGATGAGTAGTATCAGAAATGTTTTGAAGAGTTAAAGGTTAGCCTTACATCAGCACGAAAATTAGTTTTTCCAGAACCAAGAAAAAGGTATGTGGTGTATTGTGACGCATCAAGATCAGGGTTGGGGTGTGTTTTCATGCAGGGGGGTCATGTGGTTGCATATGGCTCATAGAAGTTGAGGTTTCATGATAAGAACTACCCAACACATGATTTAGAGTCTTCAGTAGTGGTTTATGCTTTAAAAATGTGGCGTAATTATCTATTTGGTGAGAAATTTATAGTTTTTACTAATCAAAAGAGCTTAAATCATATCTTATCACAAAGATATTTGATACTAAGGAAAAGGAGATGGATGGAATATCTCCATATGTTTGATTTCAACTTTATGTACAGACCGGGTAAGGGAAATTTAGTGGTAGATGCATTAAGTAAGAAATCATATGCTCAATTGGTGAAACATGTATCAGATCAGTGGTAGTTGATGTCAGTCATAGCTGACATGGGGTTGAAATGTGAGTACCGAGGTGAAAAAGCGGTCTTCTTTCAAGTTTTTTTGGTTCCTGACTTGGCTCATTTGGTTAAAGAGGCAAAAGAATCTAATTCTGAATGTATGGAGATGTGGTCAAAACTTTATAGAGGAGAGACCATTGTGAACTGGTAAATAAATGGGAATTTAGTATTCTGTTTTAGAAATTGGGTGGTGGTAATAGTGATTTTGTTGGGGGAACTTATCATGGAATATCATCATCATTTGTGGGCTTTCAATCCTAGAATTCAGAAAATGTATAAGTATTTTAATGCACAGTTTTTGTGGGGTGTTATGAAAAGGGTTATGGCCGAGTTTGTTTCGAGATACTTGAATTTTCAGCAAGTCAAGGTAGAGAATCAAGGGAAAGTAGGTATGTTGCAGTCTTTACCTATAATAGTGTGGAAATGGGACCAGATAGCAGTGGATTTTGTGACAGGTCTCCCAAGAATGGTCTAAAAGAATGATCCCATATAGGTGATTTTAGATTGGCTTGAAAAGTTAGCCCATTTCATCTTGATTCATGAATCTCATAGGGTAGAGGATCTATCCAAATTTAATATCCGGGAGGTGGTAAAGAGGCACAATGTTCCAGTTCCGATTGTTTCAGATAGATATCTGAGGTTCACATATCGTTTTTGTAAATCCGTGTAGCAATCCCTTGGAACACAGTTGACTATAAACACGATGTATCGTCCACAGATGGAAAACCAATCTGAGAGGACGATACAATCCATGGAGAATCTGTTAAGGGATTGTGGGATGGATTTTGTTTCTTCATGGTAGGATCACTTACCATTGTTGGAGTTATCCTATAAGAACAGTTATCAGGATTTAATACATATGAATCCTTTTGAGGAATGATATGGGCATTTGTGTCATTCAGCACTATGTTGGGTGGAAACAGGCAAGACTTTGATGATCAGACCGAGCCTTATCCAAGAGGCTATGGAGAAAATCAAGTTGATCAGGAAGAGGATGGAGGCAATTCAGAGTTTTTAGAAATCATAAGTGAACAATCTCCGATTACCATTGTCATTCGAGGTGGGTGATCATGTGTTTTTGGGAATCTTTTCTAGGTTGGGACATCATCCATTTGGGAATTAGGGTATGTTATCTCCAAGGTATATTGGACGTTTTGAGATACTTGAGTGGATTATAGAGGTGACTTATCATTTGGGTTTTCCACCATAGTTTAGTGTGGTGCACAATGTGATTCATGTGCCTCGGTTGAAAAAGTATCAGCCAGATTGTGACTATGTGATTCATTGGGAACATTTTCAGCTAGAACCAGATGCTTCCTTGGTTCATGTGCTAGTGTGTATTATGGATAGGCAGGAGAAATTATTTCATGGTAAAATAATCAGTTTAGTTTTGGTTTTGTGGTTGCATGGTAAAATTCAGGAAGAGACTTGAGTGCGATAAAAAGAGATGGCCAAAAATGGACTAATCTCTTTCAGCAAAGCAATGGTTTTCTACATTTTGAGGATGGTTATTCCAATGGTAGGGAGAATTTAGAACCCACCAGATTGAGTTATGTAGCCTTTTTTATTCGTTTTTATGTGTTCAATGGGCTTGGGATGAGGTTGGAAGAGGTTGGGAGATTTTTGGAAGTGTTTTAAATAATTTTGGAGTCTTTCTAAGGGTGCACAGTTTGAGCATGGTTAGGGGAAATGATGTGGGTTCTCCAGGAAACCATGCAGGGGGCACAGTAGGATTTTCATAGCCTGCGCACGATTTTCCAAACCTTGCGGACCCCTTCTCTCGAGATAGTTTCTTTCTCACGATTAGTGCACGGTTTTCCAAACCTTGTGGGCTAAACATGCATCCACTTAAAAAAGGGGTTTTTATATCCGAAATCCCGTAGGCTTCAGCCATTTCACTCAAAACACTCCCCCACTCGATCCTCACTTGGTATTTTAGATTCTCAAGGGTTTGAGAGGACCTCCCACTGATTTTGGAAGAAATTTGAAGGGTTTCTTTGTGGATTGAAGTCAGTTCATCTCAGTTAAGTCTCTTCTTAGGGTTCTTTGTGGTTTCTTCTAGATCTACATCACCCTTTATCTCAATTTTCTAGATCTTCACCCTTTTGTGTGTAGACCTAGGGTTTTTTTCCTTGGTTTTTTATTTTAAGGATTGTTGATGATAGGGAGGGAGATCTAAAGCAGTTTTAGTGAAGCGTTTGTCCGGATTAGAGTTTGGTTTCTTGTGGGTTGAATTCTTCAGAACCATAAAGGTAGGTGGCTTCTCTGTTGACTCCACTTGGTTAGAACTAGTAGTTTTGGTTATAATTAATTTGTTTTTCTTGAAATTAATTATGATAATGATGTGTGAAACTAGGTGGAAATCTAGTTGGAGATTATTTGGGGTATTTTAGGGGAAATGAGTTATTATTGAAAAATGGGGATTTGTTGTGTGATTTTAAAATATTGATTTTAAAATCGTCAATGGATAATTATGAAAAATGTTTTATAAAAGATGGTTTTCCAAAAATATGTTTTTTATTGAAATGTGGGTTTTCATAGAAAATTATTTAAGGGTGGTTTCAATAAATGGGTGATTTATTTAAGTTTATTGACATGTGATGGAAATGGTTATTTCATGTGGTGTGTCCTTGAAGGGTTATATTCATTTTTGCAGCTTGTGGAATTGTTGCGTGAAAGTGGGAGGGACGTCTCACTATAAAAGGTGTTGGATAGTGGTCGAAAGAACCACCATTGTGGACAGTGGTCGGGAAGCACCACAAGTTGAGAATGGTGTGAACAGGATGGGTGGAAGTCCCACGGTAATGGTTTATTTTTTGTGTGTTGGTTTTCAAAGATGGAATTAGTTGTGATAATGTGGGATGGGGAAATGGATTATGGCATGGTTGTGGATTTCCATTGTTTTTTCATGGCTCAGTGAGGGGATGTTTGCCATGTTGTAAGTTGTTTCACTATTGACTATTTTATATAAAATATTTTATATAAATTTGTTAATGGTTTTATCCTAGTGGTGTGTGTAGGGAAGTCATTTGGGGAAAACCTAGTGAGTATTTGTACTCACCCCCTACTTTGTAACATGTGTGCTTTTGCAGATTCTGTATTCTGAGACACAGGTAAGAGTAAATCATTCCATTTTGCTAGCAGTTCTGCATGATGCTTTGTTGATGTTGTGGTTCTTAGAGCATGGAGCTTGATATGGAACTATGGATGGTGTCCTAGTTCTATTGGTGTCTTTTTGTGTAGTCTTCTTCTTGGTACTTTGTTTTTTTGGCATGGTTATATTCTGCATGTGGGATTTCTATGGGATAGTTTGGTTTCATTTGGGTAATGCATGGGTTTGGTTGTTTTGTCGACATGCATCATATTTTTTTATTGTGGATTTCTTTTTTGTTTGTTGTTATCCAAATGTAAAATCATTCCCCAATTTATCCTTGAAGCCCTCAACATTTATTGTCAGCCTTTGGTGCTTTGGGAACGTTGATTAAGGCCAAGTAACATTCGTCCACCCTCTCAAGATAATGAGATGGGGTAGGTTGTTACACCAATGAAATGATAAAGAAAATTTAGGTATCTGGTTAATGAAAATATAATATATTTATGCCATGAAATAAGTAAATAAATGTGTTATAAATGGAAAATTAAATATTGGTAATTTTGTAAAGAGAAAATGTTTATTCTCACTTTTATAATTAATATAGAATTTTAAAGGATGTTTTACATCCATAAAATTGATTCATAAATTAATATTTTGTTGTCTTATGATTATATAATAATTTTGTTAGACCGTAATTAAATTTTCAATATTCTATAAAATTAGTTATAATTTTAAAAATGGTATTTTTTTAATAAATGATGATACTAATTAAAAATTAAATTTATCTTATTTGGAAAATCATTTTCCGAAAAATGAAGTCTAGTTTTGAAATCTAAATGTCAAAAAATGGATAAGGTGAATTTTTGGTATTTTTCTAAAATAGTTGATTTTTTTGTGAATATTGAAATATGATAATGTATGATATTTATCATTTCAGCCAAATAAACGAATTTTTTTGTCATGGTTGGGTCATAGATAAGGTAATTGGTAACTATATCAAACTTATATACACTATTTATTGTATTTAGTCGCAATAATCAACACTATTGATATTCTTGAGTGAAAATAATAAACAAATGAATAAAATAATCATGAACACCCCTCTCCTCCCATTATAAATACCAACCCTCACCACCCCATATAATAACACCTTATAACCCTTGATTATTGTTATTATTATACCAAATTACTCTCCCAAACACCTTATTTATGTTTTGGTAATTCTGGTCTCACCAAAAGACCATTTCCGAGTCCCTTAAGGAGGTTCTCAATTGGACGACACTCATGAGGTAAAACCCCCTCTCTCTCTCCCTTTTAATATTTTTTATTTTATTATCCTTAACTCACATACCAAATCAAAATTAAAATGGTGAATCCATAATCATATATATAATGGAATTTTATTATGTTAATGGTTTATCCACCATCAATTCTCTTGTCTCCCAATTTTTGTTTTAAAATAGAAACGTCATACAACATGTGTTGATTTACCTCCTTCATGGATGAGGATTTTTTATTTTCTAATACACCTTCAAGGTTGGTCATAAAACCATTATAATAGTTAAAATATATTTTAAAATTTTTATTACAACATATTTATAGTCATTAAACCAATATATATACATAATACTAACTAATAAAACAAAACTTGTCCATAAAGATTGGAAAAACACAAAAATAATCTTATCGGTTATCATTAAATTTTTATCTACTAAATCATCCTAATATCGAAAATAAATGACATATAATACCATTTAAGATTCTATAATATAATTAATAACATATAATTTTAATTCTATATAACTATCCTCATTTTACATGATCTTTCATACATGTATACAAGTGAACCAGTGATGAAAACCAGGGAAACAAACACTCCCGAACAATGAAGTTAAATTTTATAACTCATCAAAAAGAACATAAATGACCTTAAAAAAATTTATAATAAATTAAAAAATTGTTTAATAGGTTCATAATTAAATTATTTATGAATCTAATTTCATTATTCATCATATTATGTGCGAGTGCAGTAAACTTTCAGACATATGGTAAGGGATTCTCTCAGAACCACCATTTTTCCTTCATGTTACACTTTCTATATCTCTACCCCCAATGTAATTCTTAAATATTCTTACATTATCCTCCTTAATTTTGTGTTTATGTTATAAAAATATTTACCTTGATCAATTATTCTTTCTTTGAGGTGGCAATATGTGGTTTGTAAGGCCCCCTGTTCAATTCCTCATGATAAACAAGCTCAATTTTAGGGAACTACCCTCTTACAAGTACACTACATAAAATTTCTTAAGAAACCAATATTTATCTTAATCATTATTTTTATCATGAAAAATTATCTATTTTTATTTATGTTTTTATGCAAACAACTATGTTTTTTTCATTTTAAAGACTCTTTAATATTTTCCCTTAAACCACACTAAATTGGTTCATTTCTAAAGTATATTAAACACTCTTTTTATATGTTCTCGCTTTAGTTTTACATAATTTATCACTATATATGACTATTTTTACTTATTAATGTACAGGTATGATTTAAATCCATTATTTCATGGACACCAATATGATTTTCCCCTTGGAAATTCTATATTCACCACTTATTCATTGTGCATGGTGTATTCATACTTCCGTTTTATTTATGATAATAATTCATTGAAGATGACATTAGATAACCATTCTTATTGTATCATGGATATTATTATTTACTTATACATATAAAATTTTTTACATTCAATTATTTCATTGAATGTTGTTATAATTGGGGAAATATTGATAATTCTATATTTTCTTCTTAGTATGGATATTATGATAAGTCATATCACTCAAGAATTAAATATATGTATGAAGAATTATTTGGAAATGATATGATGGGTGGGGGATGATTATATATGGCCCATTTCTGCATCGACTAGTCTCATGAGACAATACAGTTATCAACAAGATATTCTTGTTTGATTCCGATAAGAATGAGATGGGTTTCTACCCACAAACTTAAATTGTCTTATCATGATGGAAGTGGTTAATGTTCTAGATACATGACATCCAAAAATTAATAATTTTCTTTATTCAGTATTTCTTTATTACATTCCATGATATTTTCACTCGGAAAAAATCTAGGGATTCATTTTCATTATCAGTTTATTTGATGGCATGATTTTTAGTTATTTACCATTCCATAATGAATATTACTTATTGACTTTGCTTCACTTATTTTAGATTCATATAAACCTATATGAGAGTTTGATCTCACCAATTTATTTACTCCCTTCTCTAGGTTATGAAGATGAAATATTTGAATAAGTTTCAAGGAATCATTTTATTTTTATTTTTTATGATCTATATTTAATTACCAATGTATTTAGGGAAACATGTATGTATTTATCTCATTTAGAATACTAAAATGATCGATCCTTGGTGATGTGATCTCTTGTATCTATGATATTATAATAAAATAACCACTGAATCTATGATACTGGGGTTGGGATTGTTACAATTGGTATCAGAGAAAGTATAGCAGAAACCTTGGGAACTTGATGTTAAATAAATATGAGAATTATAATAATTCCTTAGAGTGAAATTTTTGGCTCAATACCCAAGATGATTATGAGATAATATGGTGTGTTCCATTAGTTAGTGATTTTACCTAACAGATGAAAGGGAATCAATACTCATAGAAAATGTATGAAAGTCCCCACTAAGTAAGTGAACACAATTAGTGTTGGAGCTGAGAAAATAATGACTATATTTGTAAATTTAATTGATATTATTACAAATAATCATACTACACTTTTATTGGATTATTTCATGCAATATAATACCCCATATTTTATTGGGGATATTAATCTAGTAGTAGCTAAGTAATGGATCAAGTCCCTTGAAATGATATTTCTAGCTTTGGGATGCGATGGAAATGAAAAGGTGGTATAGATAGTATATTATCTCAATGATGATGCTAATCAGTGGTTCTTGTTATTATAGAATACTAAGGAGGAATATGAAATAGAACACTTGTAATGGATAAATTATAAACAATGTTCTTTGACAAATATTTACCTCATGAGAAATGAACTAAAATAAAGAGAAAATTTATTAATTTAAAACCAAAGGAAAAAGAGAGTGTTGTAGAGTATGAGGATACCTTCAAAAGACAAGTCAGGTATACTATAGATTACGTACGTGATTAATAAAATAAGATTTATCATTTATTTGAAGGTAATTATTGAATTTTTTAAGGGAAATGGATTCTCAATCATTTTCATCATATGATTAAATAATATTAATTACCATTGAAATGAGATGGAATTTGATAGATCCTATATGTTAAAGGGAAATCAAGAGAAAAATAGGTCAATTGATAATCCTGGAAAAGAATAAGTTCCAAATAAGATGTTTTAAAGAAGAATATGGGAATGGATTAATTCACATTATGCAAGAAAAATGGGGAAATAATCATCCTTGGAAGTGATTGAAAGGAATGGGAGTTTGTTATAAGTGTGGAGAAATGAGACATCGAGCTAATAAATTAAAGGATAAGAAACAAATCAATGATGTTCAATTCTTCAATTATAATGAAATGGGTCATTATTCATATCAACGTCCCAAGTGTTAGGATAATCTACCACAAAATATTCCAAGGGGAGATGACTAAGTTTATACGATCACCACAATTGAAGTATAAGTACCCAATGATGTGGTGGAAAGTACATTAATAATATATTCAAATTTATACAATGATTTATTCGATTCTATATAATTTCACACTTTTATATATTCCCATTTTTCCAAGAAAATAATACATTTCCCTTTTGATTTATTAAGGGAGTTATCTCTTAAAACTCTCAAGGTAAGTCACATTGTAACAAAATATTGTCATTCAATACTCTTTATGAACCATAAATGTGATTTAGTTTCTGAACATATCACCATACCTATTGTTGAATTTTATATAATCCTTGGTATGGACTGGATTTCAAATTATGATGAAAAAATTTATTACAAGAAGAAGGAAATTATGATTTTTGATAAAGATGTAGAATCCCATATCTTTATAGCAGAAAATTAATCTTCTCATTCTGATCAAGATCCACCCATAGTATCTCTACTAAATGAAAATCTTGGGGAGGAAGAGAAAGTATCATATAGGGATGAGGAAATTATTCATCAAATTGATGATGTACTAATTGTACAAGAATAAATTGATGTATTTCCACAAGAATTACCTCAAACCCCCTAGAGAATGAAGTTGAGTTTACTATTGATTTAATCCACGATGAAAGAACCACATTAAAGACACTTTATAGAATGGACACTATGTAATTAGTGTAGCTGAAGATACATATTGAGGATTTGAGTAATAAGGGATTTATTTTCCCTAGTTTTTCTCCAAGGGGATCCCCTATTCTCTTTGTTAAGAAGAGAGACGAATACTTGAGGCGGTACACTGACGATAAAGAAATAAATGTTGCTATAATGAAAAAAAGTATCATTTTTCCCTTATTGATGATTTATTTGATCAAATTCATAGAGATCAATATTTTCCAAAGATTTACCATCGTTCTGGGTATCATCATGTATGAGTAAAGAAGGAAGATATTCCAAAGATATATTTTTTTTATGAGGTATGAAACATATGAGTTTACAATAATACCATTTTGATTGACCAATGAACCCTTTGTTTTCATAGATCTAATGAACATAGTGTTCAAGGAATATCTTGATTATTTTTATGTAGTATTCATTAAGGATATTATGGTGTATTCTATAATCAATAAAGAACATGATAATCACAATTGAATTATTTTCGAGACTCTCATAAAGAAAGTGTTATATGGTAAATTTATCAAGTGTGAAGGCTTCAAGAAATTTATTTTCATGGAAATATTAACTCTACGGATGGAATACTATTTGATCCTATAAATACAAAGGCAATCTACGAATTTCTTATGCCAGAAAACATACTCTGTACATAGGTTCATTAGTTTAGTATATTATTATCTGTGTATCGTTCAGAATTTTTTCCAATTGTCTAAACCATTAACCAAGATCACATGTAATGGGGTTAAGTATGTAAAAAACAATGTGTTGAATGTTTTAAATAATTAAGGAGAATATTATTCAATGCTATAATTTTGACTTTACCATTTAGAAATGATGGGTTTTTCACATATTTTGATGCATCGAAGAATGGACTGGGTTGTTTCTTTATTGGAAATGGTAAAGTTATTTCATATGAATCAAGGTAGTTGAAGATTCGTAAACAAAATTATCCAACTCATGATCATGAGTTTTCATATGTAATCATTTCATTCAAGATATAGAGACACTATATCACTAGTGAAAGATGTGAGATATATAAGGATCATAAGAGTTTGAAATACATATTTACATATAAAGAAATCAACACGAGGGAGAGGTAATGGATAAAGTTACTCAATGATTGTGATTTATGAATACACTGCCTCCTAGGAAAAGAAAATAAGGCAACAGATGCATTAATCCTAAAATATCATGGACTTATTACCGAGAAAATGATTATGAAAGACCCTATGTTAATGGATTTAGTAAAATGGTAATAGTAACTATTAAAGAAGGGGGAACATCACCCATTTTTTAAATTATTTCAAAACCATATTTACTAGAGAAGATATAAATCTCTCAATCTGGTGATGATAATTTGCAAAAGAAAATTAAATCCATTAAGGATGGATTTTTGGCACACTTTGTGTATGAGGATAGAATTATAAAATTTGTAAAGTGGTTATGTGCTCTATAAATACCTAATCTAAAAAGGGAATTATTAGATGATTATCATAGATAAAATTTATATATACACACTCGTAGTACTATGATTTATAGAGATCTGAAAAAACAAATTTTTTGGGATAATATGAAGTGATAAATTGTTGACTATGTTTTAAGATTCCTAGTTTGTCAACAAGTGAAGGTTGGGAGACAACATCCTAGAGGAGTTATGAAACCCTTATATTTTCTTATGTGGAATTAGGATGACTTTACTATGGAATTATTCACTAGATTACTAAATACCCCTAGAAATAATGATACGATATTTGTTATTATTTACCTCCTTATAAAATCGGCACATTCTCTTCCTATATGATAAGATTTACCTTTTGAGTTCCAAACTGGGCCCTATATTAATAACGTTGAAAGATTTAATGGCACAACTTTGTCGACTATGTATGATTGAGATCCCTATTTTACATCAAAATTCTAGAAGAGTGTTAAAATGGATTTCGATACTAAGCTTCATTTGAGTACTTATTATCACCCTCAAACCAATGGAATGCCTAAAAGGACTATTCAAAACTTTTGAGAGACGTTGAGATCATCGTCATTGGGATTTAAAGTCAAGTGGGATCATTATTTAACTTTATTAGAAATTTTCTTTAATAATAGTTTCCATTATATTATTAAAATGGAGCTATATGAAGCATTATATGGAAGGATATGTCATACTCCAACTTGATGGAATGAATTTGGTGAGAGGAAACCTATATGCCTCAAACTTATTGATGAGACAATAAAAATGGTAATTTCTATTCAGGATCATATTAAATCATATAAAAGTAAAAACAAAGTGTTATACCGATATGTGGAGGAAGGATTTGGAAGTTCAAGTTGGAGATCATGTCTTTCTAAAATTATCTCCGTGTAAGGGGTCATAAGGTTCAGTAAGAAAGGAAAACGGAGGTCTAGTTATATCAGACAATTTTAAATTCTAGAAATAATTGGGTCTGTAACTTACTAATTATTAATTCCACCAAGTCTCTCCAAATTTCAAGATGTGTTCATTATTAAATAATTATATTCAAGACCCAACACATGTACTCGCCTATGAAGAATTATACCTGGAATGTGATTTGTCTTACTGAGAAGAGCCTATTGAGATTCTTGAAACAAGGGAGAAATTATTGATAAATAAGATAACTCAACTAATAAAGTGTCTTTACAAAAACTATAAAATAGATGAAACAATATGGAAACCAGAAGATGATATGAAGAAGAACAACCCACATCTTTTTATAAGGCAATATTCATAAAAA
The DNA here is from genome assembly GCA_963277665.1 of Viscum album. Classification (NCBI taxonomy): domain Eukaryota; kingdom Viridiplantae; phylum Streptophyta; class Magnoliopsida; order Santalales; family Viscaceae; genus Viscum; species Viscum album. The sequence continues at coordinate 141,743,410 of OY728131.1, forward strand.
ATTATGAGGATGAAATTTCCAAAGGAGAGAAGAATATAACACCCCATATTTTATGGTATTTATCTTCTTTTATAAATTCAATTTATTTGATACTTTATGTTTTATAAATAAACTGTGATATTCTATTAAATATTAACATGATTTCTAGAATAGTAATATAACCATTAGGAATAGTAATGTGATAATTAGAATAACAACCTAAACTATGAAATTATAAATAAATGTTAGGTATCTTATGAATTTAAATATAATATATTTCTTTCATGGAATAAGTAAATAAATGTTTTATAAATTATAAATTACCTATTAGTATTTTTTTTAATTTTTTAATTTTTATTTATAATTTTTTAAATAATATAATGTTTTAAAAGAAACTTTATTTTCATAAAATAGATTGATACATTAATATTTTATTATTATTATTATAAGACAATTTTATGAGGAAATAATTAATTTTTCAATGTTATATAAAATAAGTTATAATTTTAATTTTCATATTTTTGAAATCTTTAATTTGAAAATTTGTTGGGGTGGATTTTTGGGATTTTTCTAAAATAGTTTAATTTTTGGAGATTAGTGAAATATGGTAATTTGTGGCATTTAACAATTTTTCTGATTACATAAATTATTGAGTCATTATTGAGTCATGAAAGATGTAATTGGATACTATCTCAAAATAATATGCAATAGTTACTATATTTAGTCATAATAATCACAATACTATTAGTCTTGATCCAAAACAATAAACAAAAGAATAAAATAATCAAAACACCCATCTCCTCCCTCTTTAAATACCAAACTCACCACCTATTATCCTAAAACCTTATAAGACTTGTATATTTCTAATATTATACCAAATTCGTTTCCCAAACCTATTCCCAAATTTCATGTCTTTCTAGTCTCACAAAAAAACCCTTTCCATGTCCCTTAAGGAAGATCATAAGGAGACAACACTCAAGAGGAAAAACCCTCTCTCTCTCTCACTATTTTTCAACTTATTTTCTTTTATTATCCTTCCCCAACCTCCCCTAAACAAAGTAACATAATAAATAAAACATAACATATATATATATATAATTTAATGTTATTACATTAACATTATATCAATTATCAATTATCTTCTCTCTCTTTTTTGTTTTGAAATGAAAACATCATCTAAGAGGTGTCAATTCATCACCTTCATGGAAAATGATTTTTTTTGTATAATAACAACATCAAGGATCGTAATAAAACCATTATAATGGTTAAAAAATATTTTAAAATTTATATTACAAATTATTTAGTTTTTTGGAACTAGTATATATACATAAAATTAATAAATAAAACCAAAATAGTTCATGATGATCAAAATACCACCAAAATAATCTAAACGGTTATCATTAACATTTTATCTAATGAATCATCATCAGATCAATAAAAAATGATATATAAGACCATTTAATCTTCTATAAGTTCATTAATAACATATAATTTTAATTTTGGATAACTGTTCCCATTTTACATGATCTTTCATATGTGTATTCAAGTGAACGAATCATGAAAACCATGGAAATAAACACTCTTGAATGAATAAATTGAATATTATAACTTATAAAAAAGGTAATAAATTAAATAAATAAAATTATAATGTATAGAATAAATTTTTAATTGGTTATTAATTAAATTATTTATAAATATAATTTCATTATTTAGGACATTAAGTGACAGTGTTGAACACTTTCAGATATAAGGTCAGAGATTCTCTCTGAACCCCTATTTTTCGTTTGGATTATTATTTATCTCTATAACACAATTTAATTATTAATTATTCTTATGTACTTCTAATAAATTATATTTTTATGTTCCAAAAATATATATCTATATCATTTACTCTTTCTTTTATGGGAAAATACATGTTTTAGAAGGTTCCCTTCTCAATTCAACCTGATAAGAAAGCCCATTCTAAGAGAACTACCCCATTTATTAACCATTTCTAAGTACACTACATAATCTTTATTAATACACCAATAGTTTTCTAAAATCATTCTTTTTATGAAGAAAAACAACCTTTTTTATTTTTGGTTTTAGGCATACAATTGTTCTTTTTTCCATTTTAAAGGCTCTTTAATATTTTCCCAAAAACCACACTAAAGATGTGAAGTTTTAAAGTTTATTAAACACTATTTTTAAATGTTTTAAATTACATTGGAAATCATTTATCATGATATATTCCTATTTTTCCTTATTAATTTCTAAGTTTGATTTAAATCCATTCTTTTATGGACACTACTATGATATTCCCATTGGTTATTCCCCTTTCACCACTTATTCTTTGTGTGTGGTTTATATATACTTCCTTTAATTTATGATCATCTTTAATTAAAGATTTAATTAAATATACATATTTACTATATAATGGATATGATTATTTTCTTATATTTATAATACTTTTACATATGTTGTTTTCTTTGAATGTTGTTTTAACTGAAGAAATATTGATAAATCTATATTTTATACTCAATATGAATATTTTGATAAGTCATATTGTTCATGAATTAAATCTATATATGAACAGTTCTTTGGACATGCAGTGATGGGTGGAGCCTGGTTATAGATAGCCCATATATTCATCAACATGTCTCATGAGATAAAATAGTTGGTGACAAACCCTTTGTGTTTGTTTCCAAGTAGAATCAAACATGTTTCTACCCACAAATATAAACTGTCATATCTTGATGGTACTAGTTCATGTTCCAGATACATGGAATCAAAAAATTAATCAATTTCATCATTCAGTATTCACTTATAACTTTCAATGTGATTTTCACTATAATAAAATCTATGGATTCATTTTCATTATCAATTTATTTTATGGTGTTTTTTTTTCAGATACTTACCTTTCCATAATGACTATACCTAATTAACATTGCTTCAATTTTGATTTATTCATGTAACCATTACTGATCATCGATCTCACCATTTTTTCCTTACTCGTATTAAGAAGATTTAATATTTTAATAGGTTTCAAGGAATTAGTTTATTTTCTAATGTTATGTTATATAATCAATTACCAATCTAATAAGGGAACCATATATGTATCTAGTTCTTCAAGAATACTAAATTGATTGTTCCTTGGTGAAGTGAGCTGCTATATCTATTACACTGTACTAAAATTACCAACAAATCTATAATATCGGGGTTTGAGTTTTTATAGTATGTTATACCATGTATTGGTATATAAATTAGTGTGTGAATTAGGGATAAACCAATGTGAGAATTTCTAATTCATATAATGTTCACCATTTCAAAAAATAATTGTCTCACTCAGAAATAGAACACTAGAAGCCACATTTTTCTTTTCCTCCACACACTACTGTATAAGAGTTATAACCAAATCACACATAAAGATATATATATATATATATATATATATAATGTATGATAAGGATATATAATCTTCATGTGATCATGATATTTTTTTGATATATGATAACTGATTAAGTGGAATGTTTTAATTTCCTATAATGAAACAATTTTAAGATAACTAATAGGTTATATAGGTTTTTTCATAATGGGAACCACAAAATGAGATTATATGAATATATTATATGTTTAAATGGATAGAATATATTAGTATGAGAAAGGGGAAATAAATTACTGAGTAATATGATTACTATGGTATGTTTGTAAATAAGATAATGGATTTTGTTTGATAGTCATCACACACCATCCCCATGAACACCAAATTGAATAACTAATAACCACTAAGTAATAAGTCTATCCACTATTTAATAGTATTTTTACTATATAAATGATAATTACTCCTTAGGTGCTCTTCAAATTAAGCTTTTCTAAGCTTCCTTCACTAAAACAAATACCCCATTACCCATGTTGTAGTAGTAATGAGAGAGAGAGGGAGAGAGTCATTGAAAGAGGAGGGAGATACTTAATTAGTTTTCATCAAAGAGGGAGTTATATAATGGAGATTTTATGATGGTTAAATTTGTAATAGGTAATGAAGAATTTTTTTTACAAAACTGATTTTTGTTAAATTTACATGTTCTTTTTAATAAAAAAATTAATTTCTATACAATTTTGGAAATAAAAAATTCCTATAAGAGATTTAGTTCTAAATTTTTTTCTATTTTTAAAAAATTCATAGAATTCCTTTATATTCTAAAAATAAAATTTTATTTTACAACTAAAATTTGGAAAATAATTAATTTTTTTAAAATTTTATTTCCAAATATATTATGTTAAGAGTTTCAAAAAACTATCATTTTATGTTTAAAATATTTTATTCCAAAGAATACAATTATCTATATTTTTATTTCAAAAAAATTTAACTGAATTGAATTCCACATCACAAGCTTCATTCAAAAAAATCATTTATGTTTAGAAATATTCCATGGGAAAGAATTTCTTTATCTATATACTGATCCACTAACAATGAATTTATTTATTTTTATACTTCTTAAAAAAAATGTATACTGAGGTTGAGGTTTTGAAAAGAAATTTTTAATAGAATTATGAGGAGAAATTCAAGATATGAAAAATGTTTTATTAAAATTTGGAACCTGTGTATTGTAACTGATGACAAGGAATAAGAAGTGAACACATACCTCAAGGGACATTGTCCACTAAAGTGATGGGTTTTTCCTATATAGAATATTAATATTCTAGGTGTCTGCAATGAATTTTTTCATGTTTCTAGCACTCATTGAATTTCATAAGAAAATATTATTTTGTATTCAAAAGTAATTGTCTTATTTTAAAAAATTGAATCTCTTTTTCAAAATGAATTTTCAAAGGCTTATATTTTTAAAGAATAATTAATAATTATTTTTTTTATTGTCAATGAATGTTTTGAAAGAATAGCTTTATATGATTTTTTTTCTAAAAAACCTATTCTATTTAAACTTTGATTAAAAAAATGTTGGATATATCTCAATGTATTATGTTTTTATGAAAAAAAACATAAATATTTTTCTATAATTTACAAAAACGTTTATTCACATTTTTTTTTAAAAACCCTTTGTGAGTTTTTTGTGCTTATACCAAGTTATCAAAAATGTTTTTCAGAAGGATTATCGATGAGTAGGATATATTATAATTATAGGCATTGATAATGAGGGTTGACTTGAGAGAATTTGGATTATCCCTCAAAAGGTTTAATTAATGGGAAAAGTCCTAGTTAAAAGAAAATAGAATGATTTTTTATCAATAATTGAATTCATAATTCTATATTACTCTAGATGTAAAATGATCCTTAGAATGTAGTGAATAATTATTTAGATTTGAGTTTGAAATTATGTAATGATAAATTTGGGTCACATATTTTAGTTTCAAATAATTTTTTATGAAAAGAAGAAGAAGAATAGTATGTTGTTTTTAACATTGGATCTACGAGCCAGGGTCTCGAGCTCCTTAGTTGGTATCATAGTAGGGTTCAGAAAAAATTTCAGATTAAAATGGTAATGATGGAGGATAATTTAAGAGTTTTGATATGTCATTCGAGGATTTTGTGATTAGATTTTAAGGAGATTCTTAAGATAAGGGTTATGTAAATTTTAAATAAACCTTATGATATGAGTAAAAATTCTATTGACCTTCTAGAGTTTCAGTGTCTTAGATTTAGGAATTAGTATATTTATCTTATAAATGGAAATCTTTTTCATCAAGTAATTCCTTATAAATTTTTAGTAAAAATTTTGTTTAATAGACACCAAGTAATCATAATTGGGAAAATATTATTTATTTTGTACCTAATTAGAAAAAATAACTTATCCTATCATATATAACTAAAATTATGAGGATGAAATTTATTTTAGGGGTTTAATTTAACACAAAAAGACTTTAGTATAAATTTTTCTTTTAAATAAAAGATTAATAAATGAATCATTTAATAACTAAAATATAATATGATTAATTAGCATGATGTGTCTGTCCTAAAAAAATAACTCATTAATTTGAGATGAATATATATAAATATTTGTAGACACACACACACATATATAAGATAATGATAATTACTAATTAATCATAATAGTTTTAAATGAATATATATTAATTACTAATAATATAATTTATTTATAAAATGAAATGTACTATGGTATATAACATATTATATGTAAATTATATTGGTGAATATATTAAACAGTAAAATTTAATAGAAAAATAATATTTTTTATGAATTAAAAAAAATTAGATAAAATAAATATATATAATAAGGTAATTATGTTGTAGATAATATATAAATAAAATAAAGTGAAAATATTAACTAATTTAATTATAAATTATATTTATTTTAGTACTCAAGAAATAATTTGCATAAAATTTTATATAATAAACTAAAATTTAAAAATATATAATTAAAACTTTGTTTGTATGATATGATATGTAGATAATTGTTTTTGAGATTACGAATAATAAATTAATTATTATTTATTTAGAATTACTTGGTGATAGGTTATAACATTTGATAAATATAGATGATAATAATAATAAAAAAATTACAAATATAGAAATAATGGTAAAGGGAATATTAATTTATCTATTTATTTAATTATATTTTATTAAAATAAATTAAAAAATAATACTAATAGTAATATAATTTTTATTTCTAAATGTAAATTTTACAATACATAAAATATGTATTGAAAATGAATCTAATTATAAGAAGATACTATTTTTTATATGAATCATTTATTTGAACTTAATATATGAATAAGTATAATAAATATATAGTCACATGAGAAGTGGATTATTTTTTGAATATGAATAAATATTTATATAAAGAATATTTGGAACATATAAAATATATCAGTAAAATAATGGATGATTGTAATAAATAATAAGTTATATATAAAATGATAAAAATATTTGATTGTAAGGGTAATAATATTTCTAGGATTATTATATATGTGTATTTTTAGAAAATTAAATTTAATACTTAGTTTAAAAAAAATAGGGTAACAAACCTTAAGGGGAGATTAACTGGTGTTTGTTGAGGAGTGCATGAGGTATTATAGAGCATGTTCATGAGAAAGCATAAACAATAATATGGGTCATCGTTCATGGGAAGTGGTGGTATATGTTATCCATGTAAAGGTTCTGGCTAAGGCCTAGAGATTTTCCACGTATTGGTGTATGAATGAGTGAACTAATGAGAGATGAAATGATGAGGGGCATGTTAAGTGAGACACTATTCACAATTTAAAAAAAAAAGAATATGTGTGCCTAGAAATAAAAATATAGAAGTTGCATCATCTTCTTCCTCTTTTCATTATTGTAGTAGAGTTATATTCAGACCATATATATATATTGATATATATATATATAATTTATTCCAAGGATATATAATTTTCAAGTGATGATTGGATGGATATGATGAATGATAACTAATGTAGTGGGATTCTATTGTATTCTAGTGTGTAAATGTTCTAAGGGAATCAAAATTTTATAAATTCATAAAATAATGGTAACCATAAAGTCAGACTCTATGATGATATTAGATGTGTAAATGGTTATAATATTTTCATATGAGAAATAAAAAATAAATTACTCTGAAATTTTAATGTTATCATGTGTTTATAAGAAGACAAAATGGTTTCTATCTAAAGGTTTTCACATGGATTCACAATGAGTACCAAATATATTTATTAATAATCATCGAGTAATAAAATTAATAGATATTAAATAGGAATGAAACTATATATAGGAGCATTCCTTCTAGGGTGTTTATCCAATGAAGACTTATTGAGATTCATTAAAAAAATTCATGAATTACTCTAGTTAAATTAGTAAAGATATAATCAAAGAGTTAGTGAATAAAGAGAGTGGTCTTTAAAGAGTTACCTTTGAAGACGTATTTATGAAAAGAAGATATTAGGAGGGTTTAGTTTGTAGTAGGTAAGTGGTAAATTTTTTATTTAATTAAATTTTCATGTATTTATATTAGTTTACAAATAAATCTCTAATTTTTTATGGTATTTTGGAAATTAAACATCACCATAAGGTAGTTTGTTTTAAAATTTATATTTTTAAAACATTCATGGAATTCCATTATTTTCTATAAAAATTTATGGTTACATACTGTATTTCAAAAATAAAATATTTATTTATATAGTATTTTTTCAAACCTAGTTTTTTAAGAGTTTAAAAAAATATAATTTTATGATTAAAATAATTTATTTTAAAAATTCCCAAATCTTTATTTTTGTTAAAACATGTTTTTATTTAAAAATAAATTTTATTCATCAGATTCAATAATACTTATCATTCATGTTTTAAAAAATTCAAGGGAAATAATTTTTTTATCTACATACTCTTCCTCTAACCATGAATTTATTTATTTTCTTGCTTTTTGAAAATATTCTTATACTGATTTTTAGCTTTTAAAAAGATTTTTTCTAGTGAAATTATTATGATACTGAAAAGTCACTATGTTTTATTATTAAAATTATTCACTTAGGTATTGTAAATGAGGGTGAGGGATGGATAGTGAACCCAAAACATATGGTAATTTGTATACTAATGTTCTTGGTGGGATATATATATCCATTCACTATTCTAGGTTGACACAATGATTTCTCCTTTTTTTTTAGAACTCATTAAATTTATTAAAAAAATAATGTAATTTTTTCAAGAGAAAATTTTTGATTTTAAAAAATATTCTATTAATTTTCAAAGGTATTTTCAAAGGATTATATCATTAAAGAAAAACTCTAGTATTTTATGTTTTCATAATGAATGTTTTGAAATCCTACCTTTCTTATGAATATTTATTTATGAATATAAAATTTTATTTTAAAGAGTAATTTTTTTTAAAAAATTATATATCTCAAATTATTTTGTTTTAATGAAAACACTTTAAATATTTTTCAATAATATTTATAAAAGTGTATTCTAATTTTTTTTAAACCCTATACCGTGATTTCTATACTCTCTTAAACTATTAATAAATGTTTTTTAAATGGATTATAAATGAGTAGGGGATACTATTACTCTAGTTCCTTCTCATGAGGATTTTCTTGAGAAAATTTGGAGTATACCTAGAAGATTAGAATTAATTGAAAAACGACCTTTCAAAATAAAATATAATTATTTTTTACGTGAAATATAAATCATGTTTCTCTAAATATCAAGATATAAGAAGATCTTAGAAATTAAATCACTTATTATTTGTATTTGAGGATATAATTATATAATTTTAAATTTGGGTAACCATTTTTAATATCAAAGGACTTTTTAAAATAAGAGGAAGAAGAAGATATTGATTTTAGAATCAAATCCAGGATTTCTACTCTAGAGAACCTCATGGATGATCTATCATAGATTATTGAATTTTTACTCAACTTAATTGTTATATTTGAGAAAAAATAATCATTCATTAAACATGGAAGGATCCTTTATTTTTAGTTGAATAAAAATTAATTGCAATCATAAATGGAAGGGTTGGTAGCTTGAAGAGTTTATAAAATATAATAATAACAATTTTGAAAAAGATATTGTCTAAATATATTTAATGATTTGTTTTTGAAAAAGGAATATGTGATAATTTCCATAGAGAAGTTTAATTTATTATATATTTTATAATTAGAAAATAATTTTTGAATAATATAATAATATTACTATTACTACCATTTTATTGAAGTGTTTAAAGATGGACAATAATAAAGAATATTCTTATTTGAAATTTTTATTATTTGGATGTTTTTATACAATAATTGATTAGATAATAAATAATTGACCTTAAATAGTTATCTCTAATCTATATTTTGGTTATAGTACTCAACTTTTACATCGATGAGTTGATCTCATCTGGTTTTTGAAGAGGAATAATCACATGAAATTAGATTTCAATGAAGCATCAATTATGTAGTTATGATGGAAGTGGAATCAGTTCACATGATAAACCTGGAGAGAGACTTATTTATATAAACTAATAAATACTTCCTTGAGGTATTGTTTATAGGATAATAAGAGGGAGTGACACTTAGATTGGAAATTCATCATTCCTAAACTATGTGACAAAAAATGTTCCTTAGTGTGGAGTGACCATCGACTAAAACTTGTATCCACAGAACATGAGTATAGTGTGTTTTAGGGCATCCAAACCCCATTGTATCAGTTTCCTTGGACATTTCCTTTTTTGTGAACCATGTAAAATTATTGTGTGGTTTCTATTTATCTTTTTATTTAAGTTTCTATGAGAGTTACTCTAATAGAACAAGATATTGAATGTCTTCCTTCTTATAAGTGAACAAAATATGTATGAGTAAGGTTCATCGAAGAAGAAAAGTTTCAATTTAATTTGAACCATAATTAACTATATCAAACATATAGTTCTTACATTCAATTTTTTCATAACATATACCCATATAACATATATTAGACTTCAAATAGGGTTTTGACCAGACCTGTATTTTTTCCATCAATCTTTATTTTACCCTTTTATAACCATTACTTGTTCATAATTCCTCTAACTATTTTTTTGGAAAAATTAAATATATTTAAATATAAGATAGATGATAATTATATCCAAAAACAAAATTGATAATATTTTGGTTATTATAAAGAACACACACATACAAAAATATATGTAGAACTAGAGGATCTTTAACAATGTTTAGTTTTGGTTTCTATAATATTTTTTGATTTATATAACCTAAAAAATTAGTTGGAAACTGAATTTTTTATATTTAAAATGTATTTCATTATTATTTACATTATTATTTTTTTATATTTAAAATTAATTTTGAGTCTAAAAATATAAGTTTTTCTAATAAAAAAATGATGCAACAAACACATGAGTTAATATCTATAAATAACATATATTTATCTAATAGTATATTTAAAATTTAAAATTCCAAAATTAATTTAATCTTAATTTAAAATTAAATTATCATCATGTAATTATTAATTTAATATATTATTTATTATTTTTTAGATTCCATATAATAAAAAAAAATAAAAATTGTAAAATTATTTATAAATAATTAAAATGAAAAAATATAGTATATTTATCATAAAATTGTAAGAAAAAAATTATCGTTTATTTTAACTTGTATATGTAGAATCTTTAACCATCATTTTCTTTGTGTTTCTTTTAGATTATGAGGACAATGATACTTGGGTCATTTGTATCCTATTTAAATGGATCATGTTTGAATGAAATACCAAAGATGCTCGAAATCAGTAATATTAAAATTTAGAATTTATGTCTTATTAGGAGGAACCAAACATAAATTTAAAATTTGAGGTGAATAGAATGCCTAGAAGAACCTTTTATCTATTAATTATCTATGAATATTATAATAGCCGTTTAAAATGATAAAAATCAAGTAAATAATGTTTTTTATTCTATTAAATTAAATATAATACTTAATTTATAATTTATAAAAAATAAAAATAAATTAAAAATGAATTTGATGATTAAGGGATTATGAATGGAAACAAACTTTTAAGAATCAGTTTTCCATTTTTACGTATAAAATGTTAAAAAAGTCCAAATACTTCAAAAAAATATATGGAATCAATCAATATTTAATATTATGATATCTTGGTTCTTTATATCCTTTAGTAATGTGAAATATGTTAATTTGACCCATAAGTTTCATGTTAAAACAATACACACCTCAATGATGAAACTCGTATTCATTTTTTAATAAATAATTTAATATTAAAAAAATTACCAAAAATCAATAAAAAACATTCAATTTATGTTTCACAATAATCATTGGGTTTTTTTAACCTATATAAATGAGTGTCATCTGAATTTTAAATTTATGATCCACATTAACAAAAAACTTGTTTTAAAATATATTATTTAAGTGATAAACATTTTTTTACCATAATGTGTAGTAAATTATTCTTAAAAATATATAAAATTTTCCTTTAGCAATTTTAAACCAATATTAATGAGTGATACACAAGTATGATTTGTGAGGTGGAAAAATGACAAAACAATAGTATTGTTAACATCTATAAAATTTGAAAAACTATACAAAAATTATTTAGTATCCACAAACATATATTAAAATGATGCATGTCTCATTTTTAACAAGATATAATGACACACACATTAATCTAACTTTCATGGTGTATATTAGTGAAATATATACTTTAGTGAAAACAAAAACTCAACACCAAAATTAAGTAAACAAAATCAAATAACCACAAAACATAAAAATAATAAACTAAATTTTTCATCTAATGGTTTAAAAATGATCATCAAGTTATTTTTTACTCATGGGAATTATTTTTTCATGAGTATGTTGTTTCAGACACACATAGATGCATGAAAGTGAGTTTTAATATAATCTTATCTTCTGAAAATTTTTTGGTTTAAATATCTATATTTATTAAACCTGATCTGAATCCTAAATAATGTTATAAAATATAACTATTTTATCATATAGAACACTTATGGGTAAGAAACATAAAAATAAATAACATGAGGTGATTAAAAATGAGAACAACATGATTATAATGTTTGTGACACATGTAAATTTAAAGATAATGAATATCAATACACACCCATTAAGTAAAACATTTACGGCCTAATGCATAAAAGATTTTAAACATGACTTGAATCCCATTAAAATTTTTAAGAGTGATATTTGAATCATTTTTAACCTATGGGAATGATTTACATAAAATTCTAATGCTCAAAATGATTAATATAATAAAAACTCAATTCAGTTCACTATTTTGAGTAATGGAATTCAAATGTCAATTTTTTTAAAATTTTATCCGGCACACACAAAATTTCTTCAAAACAATATTTTTGTCATTTATGACATTAGAAATACGAAATAAGAACTTCTAATCCTTACATCACACATCAAATCATTATATACTATTCAAAAGAAATTAAACTTAAAATTAACTTAATTGTGTCAAAAAACTATGAAATAACATAACAATAAATAACGATAATCACACCTAATTTTAAAATAATCATCTTATTATTTGTAACTCATGGATATAAGAAACTTGTAAATTTGATGCATATATTGAACATAAACTATAAAAATTAATTTAACATTTAAACAATACAATTGAAAATATTTAATTTAATAATCCATAGTCACTAAATATACAATTAATCTCATAAAACATTTTTATAAAAATATTAAATTTATTTTTTATCTAATTTAAGTAATGAAACAGATATATAACATCCAAGGTATTGGAAATAATATAAAATATAAACAATTGAATTCACCCATTCTGATAACATGTATCAAACATTCACAATGAACCAAATGGTTTAAATACACAAGATATACCAAAGAAAATATTTATTTGTTTAATTTTGGAAATTTAGGAAGAAAAAAATATTGAATGTGAAATTATAGGTGAATAATAACACAAAACATACATTTTAAGAGAAACTAATGTTTAATATTGACTAAATTATATCATAAACAAAACAAATTACAAATTAGTTATAAAAAAATATCAATACTAAACTACACAACTATTATTAGGTCATTTTTAATCAATAAAAATGTCTGTCATGAAAATATGGTAGTTATGACATACATAAATGAAAAAAACATTCACTCCACACCATTTTAGTAAAACATACTTGGTTTAATGACCTAAAGACATCAAAAGTGTTATTAATTCCATGAAATATTGATTCAATTATAGAAATGTAAAATATTAATTATAAAAATGAATAAGATAAGAAAAAAACACCAATTCCATTGATACTATAAAAACAGTACAATATTTTGAATAACATGCATAAAATATCTATAATTATTTAAATGGGTACTGTTACGTTATAACACAACCATACATGTAGGATTTTTTGTTGATATATTCATGAATTTTACCCTCAATAAACACAATAACATGATACATTTATTTGAGGGTAAATTCAAGTTAAAAACAACTAAATAGTATTGAATGATCATGAAATTATAAAATAATCACCAGAATCCGTCACACACTAATTTGGAAACATTACTCTAGTAATTTGTGACTTTTAGGAAGGTGTTACATAGTAATTTTATTATTGGGATATTTAAAAATGTAAAATAAAACTATTTTTAATTTCTATAATTTTAGTGAAAACAGTTGGCTTCACTATACAAAATATCCAAAAAGTCTTCAAATCTCATAAAATATTAGCACACTGGTAATCATAGCATTTGAGAATTATAATTATGGGAGACTTGTGAAATTAATAAGAAAGGAATCCTGAATTTCTAAAAAATAAATTCATTTCACCATTTTCTATAAAGTGATTATGATGTGAAAAACTAATCATACATGGTTAGATATTGATCAACACGTATCATGTTTCCGCTTATATTATTTTTGACATGTAGAAATGAACTTATCATTAATATTTTGTATGAGGTTCTTGGAATTATATGAAATTGTCTTTATAGGGACAATATTAATTTTTTTTAAATTTCAAATAATAATATAATAATTAAAATATGAAAATATACATTATTTTTCATAAATGTAACACTCAATATTAAATTAGAGTAAGTAAGCTATTCTTTATGAAGAATATATATCATATAGCAAATTGATTTTTACAAGAATGTGAATAAATCCTAAATTAAAAAAATTATAAATTTAATTTGAGTAAATGAATTTTATATTTTTATTATTCATGTCAAAATTATATTCTAATTAATTATTTAGATTTTTCAAAAATAGTTTATTTTTCAGGTGAATAATGAAGAAAATTTATTTTACAAAACTATCACTTTTATGACATTATAATGATATATGAATATCATTAAAGTATGTGAAACATTTTTAGACCATAAATATACTAATAAGTAATAAAATTCATATAAAAATATAATATTGAACTTAAAAACAAATTCTTCACATTTCGAAAATCTAAATATTGTTTAAAAAAATCACTTCATTTATCTTAAACAAGTATTTACAAGGTATGCTTAATTTTTTTTTGGATTCAAAGTTAAATAAGTCTCCTATAATTTAAAATAATCCAATCAATTAAATTGTGAACAAAATTATAATTTATTTTGCAGTAAAATTATTTTTTATTCTAAAAAACTTTTTTCTAAAAATGGGTTTTGTTGCATTTTCTATGCATTTATTAAAAGTAATTTCTACCACTTATTGGAGTTAAATAATTTGAAGTGGATTAAAAATTTGGGAAAGTTTTTTTACACTAGTTATTAAGTTCAAATTAATTTTTTTCACAATAATTAGTAATCATGGTAATATTTATCACCTTAGTTAAGGGTAAAACAAATTAAAATGGTAAAAATAAAGGGATAATGCTTTATGATAAATTAATGAAAGTGAATGGAAGAAAAAATACATGAAATGGGGATTATAACCTCTATATTATTATGAATCAAAGTGGAAGCACAAATCCATGAAAGGGAATGGAAGATAAATAAATCTCTAACATATAATAATAAATAGATAAACCGTCAAGATCCAATAAAACTAACTACGAAATAACATAATGTGTCTTAAAAATAACCAATTAATATATAGTATGTAATACATAAAATAGTAACAGACATATGAAATTTGTAAAAAAAAGAACCAATTCATACAGGCTTCCTAGTTACATTCTTATCCCCAATCTCCATTCTATGTACTAGCCCATAAAGAGTAACAACAAAGTGGCACAATCTCGGGTCTTAACTTGTAACAAGTAGATCTTTTTAGGTAAAAAAATATAATCCCATACTAGTTGTTAATAAAAATAAGTAGTCTACCATGAACGGTGTCTAATTTAGTGTAGACCGTTAATATAAAATGAATCTGTGTAAAATTATAATAATAAGGTATTGTATTGAAATGAATAAATTTAAACCATGTGAGGCTTGGGTTCCATAGGGATGCCCGACCGACAAAACCTTCTACAACCTTAGATGGATGTAACTGAAAAAATGGCCATTAATTGGTCAAGAAACTGTGGAACATATTCAATGTATTTAATGTATAATAATCATATATGATTTCATATCTAAATAACGGGAATCATCCCAAACATCTAAATCAAGGTAGTATGGGGTTTTATGTCCCACCATTCAGTAGATAATGATAAGGAAAACCATGTACAACAATTTTAACTAATCTAATGTGGAATTACATGTACAATTATTTCAATGAATAATAAGGAACACCACATCTTATTATTTCACTAAATAATGAGAAATTACATGTATGAAGATTTCAATAAATAATAAGGAACTCCATATCCAATAATTTCAATAAATAATAACGAACATTGTATCTAATGATTTCAAATGAATTATTTGTAGCATCATGTCCATAATCACTTAATCATACCAAATTTTATCATTTTTCTATGCCTTATGATTCTGTCTATGGTATTCTGTATCCAAATCCAAGTATCACTCAACACATAACTAATAAGGAGGCAGACTTTATTTAATAATTAATTATGGCCTGTGAGGAAATTTATATGCCAATTAATAATGAAAACATAAATTTAATCATTTCATCTATTTGAAAGTTCCCAAGGATCATGGAAATGAATTAAATTTTACATATCCATTATATAAATATTGAAATGTCCCACGACTAAGATGAAAATGATCAAAGTTAATATAACTACCCATTCAATTTTCAGCACTCACTCAACTCTATTTTTTAATTTAATAATTAGAGATAAGAAAACACACCTTATGGGTGTGTTTTGTTACATATGCAAGGGATTTCCATATAAAAAATTTATTATCACACACCCTAAGGGGTGGTTTAAATCAAAGTCATTAAACTTTGATTAAATCAAGGGAATAATATTCATGTTTGATGAAATTTTAATACAAGTCTCTCATATCTCATTAAACTCCCTTTTTATGAAAGGGAATAATCCAAAATTTAACGTGGTCCAAGTAAGTGTACATGTATTCGTTTGATTAACTCAATTAATTTACTATCATTTAATAAATTTATATTTTAGGAGATAACTTAAACAAAAAAATAATTGCGTTTCTGCAATTTTAAATATTGGCCAATAGGGGTACATAATATGACTCATCCAAAGGGGTGGTCTATGTTGAGTTCACAACCCTACAACAATGTCAAAGGATCAATGAAACATAAAGTCCAGGGTCTATACATTCAATTTGATTTGTTTCACGTTTTAGGAGAAATTCACGAATGTTTGGTTTGAGACTCAATGGATACATATTATAGATATATGATACTTTAATAGAAAATGCATTGATAACCTACCTTATACCAAGGAAGCTTCACTCTTCCATTATTGGGATTTGATTCAATCCAAAATGAGAGAATTCAGAAGAATTATCTGAAATCCCTAAATATAGAGAATATTATATATCATAATGATAAAATCACTATAAGAGAATAAAATTTGGAAAGTAATTAAGAAGAGTTATAAGCATACCAAGAAACTTCTAATGGATCTAACATAAATCAAATTATACAAAAAATGTAAGAGATCTCCCATGGAGGAGGAGAACAGAAGGAGTGTTCTTATGGGGTACCTCATTTTCAAATTATAGAGGAAAAGTGGGTAAAATCATTTAAGGGGTGTTGGTAAAAAAATGGAAATTTTCTCCATTTAATGAAGTGCATGATAAGGTCACATTATAATCCAAACTCTGGGCCAACCATGTGGTATGCACTTCATGGGAAGCCACACCTCACATGACCGAGATTCATAGTTAAGAAAACTATGAATATGATTTTTGTTCCTACTATCCAAGGAACATCCCCCTCACATGGTTCATGTGAACAATGTGTCAAATTGTGCTCAAACTTTGTAAGTTCTCTTGCATTTTTCTATAAGTTTTGCATGGCCATGCAACTAATGTTGCATCATTTCCCAAATTGTGATCCCTCTTTAATAAAATTAATAGTTGAGTTTAATAGTTACTACTAATCATGTTACAACCATTAACTATAGTCTTTTTAATTAAATTTTATATCTTTAGGCTTCAAACCATGACTGAACACTCCCAAAACCAATCCGAGTTCCGGAGACACATTATGGGCATTAAACCCCATCTAAAACAACACTTTTAAGAGCTTCAACTTATGGGATTTTATTTTTAATCTTTGATTATGATTTGATCCATATACTAAATAAAAATTAAAATTCATTTATAGTTTTCCACTTGGATCAAAACAAGTGATCGTACACTAAGAGAATCCTAGGAAGGCTTAAGGTGTAAGCCAAAGGATGTCTCTCAAGGAAGAGATTATTGTCTTAACAAACTCATTATAAATTTATTTCTAATTATATTTACTCTAAATATATTATATCAATAATTTAATAATAAATCTTGTATCACCAATATAATTTGGTGTTATTGTGATCATGTTACAATTGTTTTCCACCTCTTTTCCATCCCATTTAAAATGAAATCATTGTTCATGCGTGTGTATGAACAACCATATCCATGTAGTAGTGTAATATTTTCTTAATCACTATTTTAATTCGTTGTTTTTAAATATATAATTAATAAAATACATATTATATTTATAATATAATTAGTTTTATTGAAATATAATACATCATGTATCTTCTTAACCTTCCACCAGTTTAAAAATTTATTACGTCGCTCGTACGTACGTGTAGACTACCACCTCCACAAAGTGATGCGATCCATTTTTAATTTCCACATCTCATGGATGATTATAAATATGTATATGATGGATATATATGAATTTTATATAATAATTAAGATTTTATAGGGGATGGAAACATACATGAAAATGTAGTTAACAAGCAAAATGATGATGATAATGAATGATTTTTAATGAATGGATGTTGAAATGTCAAAAGTGGATAATATATTATATCAGAAGTACTTATATGGTTATATAATATAAGTATAATAAATCTAAATTTATTATTATAGAGGTTAAAAGAACTAACTATAAAATTCAAAGTTGAGGTAAGTGATTTCTATTACAATATCAATTTATTTTAGGATTTCTTATGTTCATATTTCCTTTAGGGAAAATTATATTATTATAATATTTTAAACCGAATATATTTTATTTTTTCTATTTATGTGTTGGATTACATTTTTTTATTCCATTTATTCTCTTTTTGGATCAATAATCAACAAATAAGGTACATTTATGGGAATTTCTTATAAAAATATTATTTTGAATTTTTCCCTCCAATTATTTTTCTTCCATGTCTATATTTTCATTAAAATGTTTTCAAGAATGTTTTTAAGATTATATAAAGAGTTATTAATGTAACTTTTTCTCATGTTTGACTTTATATAATTTTTTTAAAATGGGTCTCATTGTCATTTTCTGAACGAAGAACTTTTTACCAAAAGAGTAAATGAAATATTTGTTTTTTTGTACACAACACAAATGAATTTTCCCACCCCCAAGGATGATATTTTAGTTAAAGATTCCTCATTAATTTTATATGGTTATCTTAAATGAAAATTATTTTCTTATTATTTTGGTACTTTTTAATTAAAATTTCACTAGAAGAAAAGTGTATTATTTTCTTAAATAAATGAAAAAAATATAAAAAAGTGATTTATAACTATGTTATAACATAAAGTTATAATGAATTTATTTTTAATGTGTTATTTCTATTTTCTTATAAAAAGGCTGGGTTTTACTATAAAACCTTCATTTTTTATGAATAAATGGTCTTATATCATCCTTTAATGACAATAGATTATTCTTTATTTGGATATCATTCACTTTCTTGTGATGAAGTTCATTGGAATTTTTTTTACATTCGTGTCAATATTTTTAATATCATGGATGAAATAAGAATCATTTTTATTTCTTTGATGATGTTTCAACTGAAAACCATTTCTATATAAAACTTTAGTTGAAGGAATTTTATTAATAAAGTTATTCAATTTACTAGGGAAAAATTAATATTCTATATTCTCAATTCAATAGGGATACTTGTTGATTGATAATGAATTTTTTGAATAAACATTATTGATCATTCAATATATAAGTAATGCATAGGATATGAAAGTTATAGGTGTGGATCAGTTATAGATATCTTATCGGTGTATTGATAGGTCTCATGAGACAAACCACAGTTATACCATATTATATGGGTATCAAGTTCACACATACCCATTTATTAAAAATTATGTCATGGTTGAGAGGCTTTTATGGTAGGATTGAGGATATCTTAGTTGAGTGTCCTTGATTGTGATTGTATAGAATTAGGATTAACTTTATGAAGAATTTATTTTCAATTATTTATGTGATTTCTAGGTTGATATTATCCGTGGATGTTCAATAAACTCAAGTTTTTAATTAAATGTAATATTTTTATTATCCAATCTTCTATATTGATCAGTATTTATTTACTCATGACAGATTCCACTATACACAATACTTACTTTGCATCTGATCTCACACTTTATTTTATTTCCTTTCCTTATGATATGAATAAATATATTGTGAATGATTTAAAGGATGAAATAATGTTTATTATACTATTTTTTTATATTTCCAATATAATATGAGAATAATATATGTATTTAGTTTTCCATGAATACAAAAAATGATCAATCATGAATAGAGATATTCCTTATATCTAGTACCAATGTAATAAACACCAGATATGAGTCATTGGAGTTGGGGTTTTATAGTTGGTATTAGGGGAAGTTTATTTAGAACCTCGAGAACTATATTTTAATTGAACATAAAATCATGAGAATTATGATAACCCCTTTGGGTGATTGATAATTTTTTCCATTATTGGGATTTTTATTTTGTAGAACAATATTCATGATGATTATAAGATAACTTATTATCTACCATTTTTATATGTTACCAATTAGAATGATGGGAATAAACACATATATTCAATATATGTATTTTTTTTGGGTAATCAAGCCAATATAGCTACGTTGGAGTTGAGTAGATCATAAACATATTAGGATAATTGAATCATGTTATGATGAATAAACCTACCAATAAGGGGAAACCTTTTTTTCTAACCCACAAGTCACATATTTTGGATAACTTCATGTGATAGATACATCAATATTTTAATAAAACTATAAGTCAATTGGTTGCTGAATAATAGACTAAGTCCCTAAAAATGATATCCCTGTATTTGGGAAGTAATAATAGTGAAAAAATTATATTAGCAGTGTATTTTTTATTGGACATATTGATCAATTTTGGCTATTGAAATAGAACATTAAAAAGGTTATTGAAATAGAAGTTATGAAATATAGTGATTTAAAAGTGATATTCATCATGAAAAACGTTCCTTGAGAACATTGATTTGAAATGGAGAGGAAGTTCTTCAATTTAATGAAAAAGGATGAATAAAGTTCTATATAGTATGAGGATAACTTTACAAGATTATCTAGGAATCCTATAGACTAAAAACAAAATCAAGAAATAAGTATTGATCATTTATTTGATGTTCGGATGAAAATTATCCAAATGGAATTGGTTTCTCATAAATTTTTACCATATCATGATATAATAACAAGTTCCATCAAGACAGAGAAAAAATATCTAGATTTTATATCTTCATGGGAAATCAAAATAAGAAGAGGTTGGATGAACACTAAGAAAAAAACATGTGGAAATAATGAAAAAATGGTGGATGGGATTTCCAACATTTTATAATTGTGTAAAGAAAAAACCCGATACATGATTAATGGGAGAATGAGTTTGTTTCAAGTGTAAAGAAAGTGTTTGTAGGTCTCTTTAATGCACGGGAAAGAAAGAAACCTATATCTAAATATCCATAGATTATTAACACTATAAAATTATTATAACTGAAGAAGAAATTTGAGGAGTTATGTGAAAAGGAATTTATACACAATAATGTTCCACCATGGGGATCCCCAATTTATTTTGTTAAGAAATATCAGTTATGAGGTTGTGAATTGACAAAAGGGAAATAAATTCCATTACCACAAATAATATGTATCCAATTCCCCTCATTGATCAAATTTTCAATGAACTAAATATATCTCAAAATTGTTCAATGATTTATATTTTTTAGGTATCATCAACTGTGATTAATTAAGGAGGATATTCCAAATACAATATTTTGAATGAGGTATGGACATTAAAAAATTATTTTAATGACATTTGCATTGACTAATGTTCCCTCTATTATAAAACATATAATGAAAAAAGTATTCAAGTATTATCTAGATAATTTCATTCTGGTACTTATTGATTTTATCTTGATATACTATAGAATAAATTATGAGAATAAGTGTCATTTGAGAATAATTATTAGGACTCTTAGAGAAAATGAGTTATATAGAAAATTTAGAAAACAAACTTTCTAGCTTCTGGAATTTTATTTTCATGGATATATTATCTCTAATAATTGAATGTTATTTGATCTGTTAAAGAGAAAATTAGTTATAGAATGGGCAACACCAATGAATATAATTGAGGTACGTTTTTTCCTTGGATTAAAATGTTACTATCGATAATTTATTCAAAATTTTACTTCATTACCTAACCCATTAACCAATTTGAAACATAAATGGGTTATGTTTATATTTTCAGAATAATGTAAATAATGGTCTGAATAATTTAAGTATATATTGGTCAGTGAACCATTATTAAATTTACCATCAATGAGGGATGGATTGGTGATATATAGTGATGCATAAAATAAGGGAATTTTAAGCATCGTTATGCATAAAAATATATTTGTTTCCTTTGAATCAATGTAGTTTAATATTCAATCCAAATGTATATTTTTTATTTTTTTGAGAACACATTTGATTGTTAAGGGTTAACCATTACAAATTTCAAACCAAGTGACATACCAAGTAGACCAAATTGAAATTGAAAATACCACCAAAAACCAAAACCATCACTTCCTACCAATGATAAAAATAATTAAAATTCAAAAACACTGAAAACATCATTAGCTGCCACATAACCATTATTCCTTAGTTTTAGATCTAAAATTTTAAGAAACAAACCAAAAGTGATTTGAAAAGTGCACCATTAAATCCTTGTGCAATGAAAAAAATCATCACCATCCTTGAGCCGGACCCCAAGAAAACATTGTTAATACACCATCACCGTGAACCATGAACAATAAACATCGCAAGTGACCCTGCTCACCAAAAACCATATTCCAGACTCGCCTCCATCTTTACAAACAATAAATACCGAACTAACACAAAGAGAAAATCCTCCAAAATTAGTAGATAAAAATAGGGGTGGAGGAGAAGAAAGAACACTAGAAATGCCTCCCATATGACATCGGCCACTCGAACCATGACTAAAAAAACTCTGAATGAACTATCTCACCAGATTAACCTAGAAGGGTAGATAGACTTTGAAGTCAGGGAGGAGTTTAGTAGAAAAAGGACCACCATCAACAATGTCGTAATCGTTCCACCATATCCATGGGAAATTTCTCACCACTAGAAAGAAACTATGATGCCATTGCACCATTTTCATGACACAAAATATGAGAACCAACATGACATATAGTGGCCAAAATCACCCAATAAAGCCTCATCTATCATAGACCCAAGAAACTAAAGACCCTTTGAGTTCATCCAAGATGGGTCCTCCCACGATGGGGATGATAGAAAGAGCAGTATAGGAGGGATAACAGGCTTAAAATTACCATAAATAATAACATAATTAAAAGATGAAAAATAAAATGTGAACAATAAAAAAGAGACACAAGATGCCCTGATAATATAAGTTCAATATAGCAGCATCAATATATAGGTAGAGTAAAAGAGGAGACTCACCACATAGAGGAAGGCGATGGGAGATAGAATTTCCTAGTAAGAGAGGAGAGGGGAGACTTTGAGAGTGGGGGACTATCACAAATATCTCTTCTAGTTGAAGATTTAATAACATAATTATCCAACCTATGATCTAGAGTTGTAATTCCTAATCTTTTAATGGAAGATATCGAGGAATTACCTTTATGGTGAAAATTGTGTAATATATAAAGATAAAAAAGGTTTAAAGTACATATTATCATAGAAATAAATAAACATGAGGAAAAGATGAAGGATATAATTACAAAAAGATTATGATTAATCAATAAACTATAACCTTGGGAAGGTAAATGAGTTGGTTAAAGCATTGAGTAGGAAAGATCATCTTTTTTTACTAAAATAAGGATTTTCAATGATCCTATATTCATGGATTTAATAAAATTAGATATAGTAATAATTAATCAAGTAGAAACAACACATATATTTTAAATAATTGAAAAAAAACATTATTATTGAAGATAAAATGTTCCCATCTCGATGATAATGACATTAAAAAGGAAAATCCAATATATTAATGATAGGAAGTTGGTATAATTCATCCCTGAATAGAGTATATTGAAATTTTGAAGGAGGATATGTGTTTTATCCATGCCTAATATAAAAAAGGAATTTTTAGATATATCTCATAGATTAAATTTATGTATACACCCTTGTAGCACAAAAATGTATCAGGATTTGGAGGAACATTTTTGTTTGGATGATATGGAATGGGAAACTTCAGACTCTATATCAGGATGCTTGGTTAGTAAACTAGTAAATGATTAGAGACACATGCTAAAGGTTCCATGTAACCTATACCTATTTTTTTGGAAATGTGATGATATTACAATAGAATTTATCACTAGATTTCTAAAATACTCTGAGAAAGAATGATTCCATATAAGTTATTGTTGATTGGATTATAAAGTCTACAGATTTTATCTATATAAATGATGATCTACAAATTTAGCGACTCACATTAATCTATATTAATAAATTCTTAAGAACTCATGTTTCACCACTTTCGATTGTATCATATCATAAACCGCATTTTACATAAAAATTTTAGAAGAGTATTTAGAATGATCGAGGCGCCGATCTACATTTGATCACTGGTTATCATCCTCAAAAATATGGGTAGTCTGAAATGATTATTCAAACATTAGAAGACATGATGAGTTCATGCCCAAATATAATTTATGGTATGTGAGATAAATATTTATCTTTGGTGGATTTTCTATAAAATTATAGAATCCATTAGAGCATTTAAATGGCACTGTATGAAGCATTGTATGGGAAAATATATCGTACACCAACTTGTTGTGATGAAGATGGTGAATGGAATATTTTAGGAGAAAAAATTATCAAGGATACAATGGTGAAAGTGATAAATATACAGATTCATATCATATAATCCCAAATTAGGTTAAAGGGATATACATATAACTAAAGTAATGATTTATAATTTCTTGTGGGAGATCTTATATTTTTGAAGTCATCTCTGTTTAAGGATGTTATAAGGCTAACAAATAAAGGGAAACTAAGTCATAGGTGAATTGGGAATTTTGAAATTATAGAATAAATTGTAGTTGTGAATTAACATTGGAAATGACACCTCTTTTATCTAAAGTTCATGATGTGTTCTATATCTATTTATTGAGTAAGTACTGTAATGACCCAAAGTTTCATTAATGGAAAATCCCTCTAGATCTTATTAAATGTCTCCTTATATAAAATGTTTTTATAAAATGTCAACTTCATTGGTTTTATGATAATAATTGTGACCGTTACTTTTATAGTCGTTGAATAATGATCACATGATTAGTATAAATATAGGGCTTTAACACATCCAATTTTACTTAGACAAAGGAAGCGATGGACTAATCCATTATAATTGACCCATACGAAGCCAATTTATTAGAGCTCGGAAAATATGTGGCATCCTTGGGATTCGCTCTTGACTAAGCCCAAGCTGAGCTTCAAAATGTCAAGCTCGAACGGGACCATCTACAGGAGAAGTGGAAGTTGATAGAAATTACCACTCGAGCGATGTTATCTGAGCCACCCCAAGAGTCTGTCACCATTGCACACCTTACCCTTAGGTCTTATATGGATGTTTTAAGGGGTTATGTAACTAATCGATAGTACTATGTTCATATACATTATTTTTGTATATAATAATGAATATAATTTCTTGTCATTATTGATACATTGTAAATAGTTTTTAAAGTAAAAATGGTGTTTTTAGTTATTATTTAATTAAGAAATATATTTTATAAATTAAGGGATTTTTGAATTAAATAATATTTCTAATAAAATATTATTATTATTATTAGAATAACTTTATTATATATAAATTATCATGTAATTGTATGAATACAATTATAATTTTTATTAAGTTTTGAAAGCCATTATTGTCAAAACCCGTGAGTTTTCAATAAATGTTGGCTTTTATTTTAAAAGTGAAAATTAACATATTTATCAAATTATTTAGATAAAATAAATTTTATTTTTGGAATCAGGACATCGAAATTATCCAACGGTGAATTTTTCATAATTTTATGAGGCAGTCAAATGTTTGAGTAAAAATTAAATACTGTTTAAATATATAATGTGTTTTATGACATCTTAACAACCCAATAGTGATTTAATAGTATACTATAATCTTTATTTTCTGACAATATATGTTTTAACATTAAAATAATATGATTTTGGGTTTGTTTGGGCTACTTTTCAAAGCATTAATGGACCCCTCAAGACTTATTAAACACCTTGTCTTTTTAAATTAATTTCCATGGGAGTGTGACTCACCTCCACATAAGCAACCCTAATATTTTAAGAATTTCGGACCTCGGCCTGATAAAATATTATTTTCCTCTTCCTTTTTCCAAAAAACATGGGCAAAAACCATGGGATGGTTTGTGGTTTGGATTAATTTAATATAAGGGTTCCCAAAACCTAAATAATAAAGAATTACCTCACCTTTCCTATATAAACCCACCCAATATCCCACTTCCTCCTCACTCAAAGCCAACGGAGTTTGTCCAAAATCTTCCATACTCTCTCTATATTCCTCCCAAGGTGCCTCAAGCTCCCAAGAAGCCTCTCACAAGCCTCTCTCTAGCCTTTGGAAGCACACTTTTAAGTAAGGGTTTTTTCTTCCTTTATCATTTTTTTCCAATTTTATTTAAGTTGTTTTCCCTTTTAATTTAATTATGAATGTTGGGGTATGGTTTCACACCTCCATCATACTTCCCTCTTTATTTTTTAATGATGATAGACCCTTTCTCTCTCATTAAATTCCTCCCATGTACATCTGTTACTATGCCGAAATTCCAAAAGAAACTTCTCTCTCTTCTTTTACATTCAAGCAATACTTTTGTATAATGAATCTAAATTCCATTAAAATTGTTGGGACATGTATCTATATGAAATCATTACTGTCCATTACATGTAAATATGATGAGGAACCCCTTTATCTCTCATCATCCATTTTTATGAATTCTTATGTCACGTCGTTACGCTGCCGAAATCGCACCGATTTTCTAAGCCAATGTCATTGTGTAGTGAATACCATGCCCATTTCTCCATCAAGGGTATTCAACTTTATGCACATTTACATATTGGTTGTAAAGTTTCATGTATGAATTCAACATTCTTTTATCATGAAATAAATGATTATGTTTTATGAATCTATGTTTTATGATCCATGTGGCACACTTATGCATGAAATGAAATGTTTAAGAAGGGTGCACCCTTATAGCACTCTAATGCATTGGGTAAAGTATAGTATCATGATACGTCATGTGCAATGAGTGTTTACTCATGCTAATTCAAGTGCAACTAGTGTTTACTCGTGCTTTATGTGCAATAATGATTTACTCATGCTCTATGTGCAATGAGCCTTGGCTCATGCTAATTCTATGTTAAGTGTTGTTGCCACATTTCCATGTTATGATTATCATGCTTTATCGTGCCTTTATGTTCATGTTTTTCTTATGCTCTATTGATATGCCTATTGTCTAACATGTATTTTACTCCTCATGTTATTCCATGTGTACTCCCTTACTGAGCTTTATAGCTCACCCTTTTCTTATGCATGTCCTCAGGTTATCCCATGCAATGCTAAGTACGAAGGAATGTAGTGGTCATGTAAAGGATGTTTTCAATAAAGATGTTGTATTTCAGGTTTAAATTTTTTATGTAATGATCCTATATCCCCAAATACACTAAACCTCTCGATATTATTTGTTGTATCAAGTGAAGTTTTATGTAATAAATCATGTTTAAGTTGTAATAAAAAGCAGGGTTGTCATAGTTGGTATCAGAGGATAGGTTTGGTTATTTTTAGGATTTGGATTAGAAAACCCTAGTAAATACTTAGATACAAGACTAAGTACAATAAAAACGTCCCTAAATTTTGGTGAGTATTGAGTAAGTGGGTTATCAAGCAAATACAACCCTGTCTGGATACAAGCAGGTAGAGGCGGCTCTGGAACAGATGTATCCTAGGGGTAAAACCCGAAAACACCACTTTGAGCTACACTCAAACGGTAACTAGTACACGACAATGGGCCTTGCTGCACTCTTGGTTATGACACTCCTGGGGGATATGCTTTGGTAAATTCACAAGCTTAGTATGAACCCTTATTAAGGGAATTAAAAAAATGCCCCTAAGAATATATGTTAGAAAGTAGATCATGAAAAGCCTAAATTGAAGCCTATAGACTCATGAGTTAAGGAAATGAAATTTTATTTATAAGTCATCAACTTTTTTCTTTGGATTACCTTTTATGTGTTACCCCTAACATTCCTTTTATTCTATCCAATGGCCGGTAATAGGAGGACTCGAACTAACAACCGATGTGAAGATCAGTGTGATGACTATACTAATGAGATGCCCAATCCAGTGGGAGCAGGAATCGTGAACTTTGTCACGCTTCTCTCTTAGATAAATCATGTTTGGAATAGAAACATGGGTCAAGAGGAACATTGAACCCCCCCCCCCCCTAAGAAAGAATAAGTCGCTATCGAGAGCTTCGTGAGACAAAGGCCTCCTACTTTTAGTGGATCATCTGATCCCACAATCGCTGAACAATGGATCAACTCCATTGAAAATATCTTTGCCATCCTTCAATGTTCTGAACAAGAGAAGTTTCTCCTGGTAGCTTATCATATGGAGGGTGAAGCTGATCAATGGTGGATGTTGATCAAAAATACGAAGCCTGAGGAGGATATCGAGGCGTTGGAATGGATGGATTTCCAGAAGATGTTTTTCGATAAATATTTTTTGCGCACCCTCCGGCTTGAGATGGAAAGGGACTTCCATTCCCTCAAGAAAAAAGATGAATAATATGTTGGAGCGTACGAGGAAAACTTCACAAGTCTTTCATGATACGCTTCCGGCTTTTTCGTTACCCCTGAATGCAATGTTGACCGCTTCTTTGGTGGGATGAAGCCTAGATTGCGGAAAGCATTAGCGATTCGTGACTTTGACAGCTATGAGGAAATAGTCCGATGTGCCCTCAAGGTCAAAATGGAGATTGGAGAATCACAAGGGTATCATGGGGATAATAATCATAAGGTGGACTTCAATGCTAGTGGGCTGATGGATAAATCCAATGGTGCTAAGAATATCCAGCACTCCACTTGCCAAAAGTGCGGAAAGAAGCACCCTGGAAATTGCCTTAAGGGGATGAGGAAATGCTTCAGGTGTGGAAGAGAAGGGCACCTAGCTGTTAACTGTCGCCAAGAAATACCCGCGACTGTGATAGAGGAGAGTAATTCTCCGTTCAAACCTCAACGCATTGTTCAATGCTACAAATGCAAAGAACCTGGTCCTTTTGCAAATCAGTGCCCTAATCCAAGGGTTTTCGGAGACAACCAACAACCTCCAAGGCAGCAAGGAAGATCTTTTTCCATAACTTCTGCCGAAGTGAACCTCGACAATGAAGTGGTGATAGGTACACTAGTTATTCATTCAAGAATAGAAAACATACTTTTTGATTCAGGTTCTAAACATTCTTTTATATCTCAAAATTTTATTAGAATAATCCCAGTACCACCACAAATAATGGAAGTGAAGATGTCGGTGAGTATGGAAAATGGGGTAATCATTGTATCCCATGAATATAAGTCATCCCCTGTTATAATCTGTGGATTGAATTTCCCAGAAAATCTCGTCATACTCCCTCTTGTGGAATTTGATGCAATTCTTGGCATGTATTGGCTTTCCTTATATAGAGCCAACGTAAATTGTCGAGAGGAAAATCACACTCCATATGGAGAATCGACCCCCGATTCTTTACAATTGTAAGGAGGAAGATGAATCTCCTTTAGCTACATCATCTCAAGCATGGATATTACTGCCTTATGAGCATGAGTATCTGGCTCAGATGATTGAGTCCAAGGAAGAAACCATCCTTAAAGAAATGCCTATTGTGAGGGAATTCGCTGAACTGTTTCCCGAGGAACTGTCTGGTCTTCCTCCTAGAAGAGTTGTTGAATTCTCAATTGAACTTATACCCGGGGCTTTACCAATATCCAAGACTCCATATAGAATGGATGTTGTAGAGCTTGAAGAGCTGAAGAAACAACTACAAGAGAATCTGGATAAAGGGTTTATATTCCCAAGTGCTTCATCATGGGGTGCACCAGTCCTCTTCGTCAAGAAGAAGGATGGGTCAATGAAGCATTGCATCGATTATCATGAACTTAACAAAATCATGATAAAGAACAAGTATCCTCTCCCAAGAATTGATGACTTGTTTGATCAGCTATGTGGAGCACAATTCTTCTCCAAGGTAGATTTGCAGTCAGGATATTATCAAGTAAGGGTGAAGAGGGAAGATGTCCCCAAGACTGCTTTTCGTACAAGATACGGGCACTATGAATTCATAGTAATTCCTTTCGGACTCACCAATGCTCCAACAATCTTCATGTACTTGATGAATAGAGTCTTTATAGATTACCTAGAAAAATTTGTGGTAGTCTTTATAGATGATATTCTAATATACTCCAAAACCAAGGAGGATCATGAGGAGCACTTAAGAACTGTACTAGAGACTTTGCGCAAGGAGAAGGTCTTTGAAAAGAACCGCATGTGTGATTTCTGGTTGAATGAGGTCTCATTCTTGGGCCATATCATCACAAGCAATGGGATATTTGTGGATCCCTCCAAAACAAATGTAATTGAGGGATGGCCGAGGCCAACATCGGTAACAGATATCCATAGCTTCTTGGGGTTAGCTGGATATTATCGAAGATTTGTGAGAAATTTCTCACAATTGTACAATCCACTTACCAAGCTAACTCAAAAGGGAGTAAAGTTTTCTTGGAGTGATTAATGTGAAGAAATCTTCAAGGAGTTGAAAAGGAGGCTTATCACTGCGCCCGTGCTCACTTTACCAATAGGTGGGGAACTTTTGTGGTATTCAGTGATGCTTCAAAGAAGGGCTTAGGATGTGTACTGACACTGAATGATAAAGTGATATCCTATGCCTCAAGGCAGTTGAAAATCCATGAGCAAAACTATCCAACGCATGATCTGGAGTTGGCAGCGGTGATCTTTTCCTTGAAAATCTGGCAGCATTATCTCTCTGGGGAGAAATGAGAGATATATACTACCACAAGAGTCTTAAATATATATTCACACAGAAAGAGCTTAATACGCACCAGAGAATATGGATAGAGCTCATTATGGATTATGACTGTTCAATACATTACCACTCATGGAAAGTGAACAAGGCGGTAGATGCCCTAAGTAGAAAAAATCCAGCGATTCTATCAATGATGAGAATTGAGAAGGATCCAATCTTCTTAGACTTGATGAAGATGGACATGGGAATCATAGATAAGGGAACATCATCAATCCTTTCACAAATGATTTCTCAACCGTCTTTTTTGGAAAGGTTAAAGGATGCTCAAACGGATGATGTGGGAATTCAAGAAAAAGTGGGAGCAATTGAAAAAGGGAAATCCTTTGAGTTTAATGTTAATGAAGAAGGAATTGTGCAGTTTGGGAAAAGACTATGAGTTCCATGAAGTCCAGAGCTGAAGAAGGAATTTTTGGATGATGCACATAGTTCAAATTTCTCTATTCACCCAGGGAGCAAAAAGATGTATCGAGATCTCTGAGAAAAATTTTGGGGGGATAATATAAAGAAGGAGATCCCTGAATATAAATCAAAGTGCCTTGTGTGTCAGCAAGTGAAGGCAGAGAGGCATAAGTATAAGGGGATGATGCAACCATTGACCATACCAGAATGGAAATGGGTGAACATCGCCATGGAATTTGTCACCGAACATCCAAGGACATCCAAAGGCAACAATGAAATATGGGGTTTTGTGGATAGTCTTACAATGACAACACAATTCATTTCTATTCGGGATGATTTCTCATTGGATCAACTGGAACGGATATATATCAGGTAAGTTGTAAGGTTTCATGGATTACCACTATCTATTGTGTCTTACGAAGATCAAAGATTCACCTCTATGTTCTGGAAGAGTCTTCAACATGCTCGGAATACTGAACTGAACTTCAGTACGGCCTATCATCCTCAAACTGATGGCCAATCCGAGCGGACTATCCAAACACTTGAGGATATGTTGAGAGAATGCTCAATGGACTTTAAAGGAGGTTGAGATCAACATCTTCCCTTGGTTGAGTTCTCTTATAATAACTGTTTCCACTCGAGCATCCAAATGGCACCATATGAAGCCATGTATGAGAAAAGGTGCTGAACACCGACATGTTGGGATGAGGTCGGGGAACGTAAGCAGCTTGGACCAGAAATGGCCGAGGAAATGGTGGAGAAGGTGAAAACCAGTCAGCAACATATCAAGGTAGCCCAGAGTCGACATAAGCTTTATGCAGATAATCATCGATGATACCTTGAGTTTTATGTTGGAGACATGGTTTTTCTATGCATATCTCTGTGGAAGAAGGTCATGAGGTTTTCAAAGAAAGGGAAGTTAAGTCCAAGGTACATTGGCCCCTTAGAGATTCTTGACCGTGTCGGGGCTGTGGCCTATGGACTAGCACTTCCGCCTACAATGGCCAAAGTACATGATGTCTTTCAAGTATCCCTCTTAAGGAAGTACATACCAGACCCTCCGCATGTACTCTCTTCTAAGGTTGTACAATTAGAAGACGATCCTTCTTATGAGGAGCAACTAATGAAGATTTTAGATCTTAGAGAAAAATTTCTACGAAATAAGACAATTCCCCTCATCACGGTGTTGTGGAGAAACAACAAGTTTGAAGAAGAGACTTGGGAATTAGAGGAAATGATGAAGCTGAGTTACCCACATCTGTTTTAGTGTGGGAAAAGGAAAATTTCGAGGGCAAAATTTTTTTAAGGGGGGAATATTATAACGACCCAAAGCTTCATTAATGGAAAATCCCTCTTAATCATATTAAATGTATCTTTATATAAAATGTTTTTATAAAATGTCAACTTCATTGATTTTATGATAAGAATTATGATCGTTACTTTTATAGACGTTTAAAAGTGATCACATGATTAGTATAAATATAGGGCTTTAACACATCCAATTTTACTTAGACAAAGGAAGTGATGGTCTCATCTAGTAGAATTGCCCTATACGAAGCCCATTTATCGAAGCTTAGAAAAGAGGTGGCGTCGTTGGGCTTTGATCTTGACCAAACACAAGCTGAGCTTCACCATGTCAAGCTCGAACATGACCGTCTATGGGATAAGGGGAAGTTGATAGAAATTACCACTCGAGCGATGTTATCCGAGCAACCCCAAGAGTCTGTCACTATTTCACACCTTACCCTTAGGTCTTATGCGGCTGTTTTAAGGGGTTATGTAACTAATCGATAGTAATATGTTCATGTACATTATTTTTGTATATAATAATGAATATAATTTCTTGTTATTATAGATACATTGTAAATAGTTTTTAAGGTACAAATTGTGTTTTTAGTTATTATTTAATTAAGAAATATATTTTATTAAATTAATGGATTTTTGAGTTAAATAATATTTTTAAGAAAATATTATTATTATTATTATTAGATTAATTTTATTATATATAAATTATCATGTAATTGTATGAATGCAATTATAATTTTTATTAAGGTTTGAAAGCCATTTTTGTCAAAACCCGTGAATTTTCGATAAATGTCGGTTTTTATTTTAAAAGTTAAAATTAGTATGTTTAGAAAATTATTTAGATAAAATAAATGTTATTTTTTGAATCATGACGTCGAAATTATCCAATGGTTAATTTTTCATAATTTTCTGAGATAGTCAAATTTTTGAGTAAAAATTAAATAGCTTTTAAATATATAATGTGTTTTATGACATTATAATGACCAAATAGTGAAGTAATAAAATACTATAATATTTATGTTCGGCCAATATATGTTTTAACATTAAAATAATATGATTTTGGGTTTGTTTGGATTACTTTTCAAAGCATTAATGGACCCCTCAACAATTATTAAACACCTTGTCTTTTTAAATTAATTCCCATGTGAGTGTGACTCACCTCCACATAAGAAACCCTAATATTTTAAGAATTCCGGACCTTGTCCTGATAAAATATAATTTTCCTCTTGCCTTTTCCAAAAACCATGGGAAAAAACCATGGGATGGTTTGTTGTTTGGATTAATTTAATATAAGGGGTCCCAACCCTAAATAATAAAGAATTCCCTCACCTTTCCTATATAAACCCACCAAATCTCCCACTTCCTCCTCACTAAAAGCTTCGGATTTAGTCCAAAATCTTCCCTACTCTCTCTAGAATCCTCCCAAGGTTCCCCAAGCTCCCAATAAGCCTCTCACAAGCCTCTCTCTAGCCTTTGGAAGCACACTTCCAAGTAAGTGTTTTTTCTTCCTTTCTCATTTTTGTCCAATTTTCTTTAAGTTTTTTTCCCTTTTAATTTCAATTATGAATGTTTGGTTATGGTTTATAACTTCCCTTATACTTAACTCTTTATGTTTTAATGATGTTAGACCCTTTCTCTCTCATTAAATGCCTCCCATGTACATCTGTTACTATGCCGAAATTCCGAATGGAACTTCTCTCTCTTCTTTTACATTCAAGCAATACTTTTGTATCGTGAATTTAAATTACATTAAAACTGTTGGGAAATGTATATATATGACTTCATTACTTTCCATTACATGTAAATATGATGAGAAACCCCTTTCTATCTCATCAACCATTTTTATGAATTCTTATGTCACGCCGTTAGGCTGTCGAAATCGCACCGATTTTCTAAGCCAATGTCATTGTGTAGTGAATACCATGCCCATTTCTCCATCAAGGGTATTCACCTTTATGAACATTTACTTACTGGTTGTAATGTTTCATGTATTAATTCCACATTCCTTTATCGTGGAATAAATTATTATGTTTTATGAATCAATGTTTTATGATCCATGTGGCACACTTATGCATGAAATGAAATGTTTAGGAAGGGTGCGTCCTTATAGCGCTCCAATGCATTGGGTAAAGTATAGTATCATGATACGTCATGTGCAATGAGTTTTTACTCATGATAATTCAAGTGCAATGAGGGTTTACTCATGCTTTATGTGCAATGAGGATTTACTCATGCTCCATGTCCAATGAGCCTTGGCTCATGCTAATTCCATGTTAAGTGTTGTTGCCACATTTCCATGTTATGATTATCATGCTTTATCATGCCTTTATGTTCATGTTTTGATTTTTCTCTATTGATATTCCTATTGTCTAACATGTATTTTACTCCTCATGTTATTCCATGTGTACTCCCTTACTGGGATTTATATCTCACCCTTTTCTTATGCATTTCCTCAGGTTATCCCATGCAATGATAAGTATGAATGAATGTAGTTTTCATGTAAAGGAAGTTTTCAATAAAGATGTTGTATTTCATGTTTAAAGTTTTTATGTAATGATCCTAAGCCCCAAAGTCACTTAGCCTCTCAATCTTCTTTTTTGTATCATGTGAAGTTTTATGTAATAAATCATGTTTAAGTTTTAATAAAAATCAGAGTTGT
Organism: Viscum album; assembly: GCA_963277665.1. Lineage (NCBI taxonomy): Eukaryota > Viridiplantae > Streptophyta > Magnoliopsida > Santalales > Viscaceae > Viscum > Viscum album. The sequence goes on from OY728131.1 coordinate 141,779,157, forward strand.
TGTAAGTACATACCAGAACCAATGCATTTTCTCACCTCCAAGGAAATAGAATTGGAACCTAACTTATCTTACTATAAAGATATTATCCATATTCTTGACACTAGAGAACATGTGTTAAAAGAATCAGATGACTTGATTAGTTATTGTACTATTAAAAAATCATAAAATAGAAGAGGTAACATGGTAACCTGAAAAAGTTAGGATTAAGAACTACCCACAAATGTTCATGAGGTTATATTCTATAAATTTTGAGGATGAAAGTTTTGATATTTGGAATAATTTAACACATGAGATTTAATTATAGTAATTAATATTTTCTTTTTAAATAAACTATAAAATATTTCACATAGAATTATCCTAAAATTCCCTTAAAAACTAAATTACAAAATATTATAATTTTAATTTGAAGAAATAAATTTTATTTTTTTATTCATGTCAAAATTATCTTAATATTAATTCTTTTTATTTTTAAAAAATAGTTGATTTTTAGGTGAATATAGAAAATATTGATTTTAAAAAACTATTAGTTTTATGACATTATAATGATATAATAATAAATTTTAAGTTTAAGTATAATGTCCCAGACTGGTTTCCACTTGAACCATAGCCCCAATCTGGATCACCACATGACCTCAAGAGCCCCTCCCCTATGTTAGAGGCTGCGGACTACCAGCACAGATCTATGAAGGTAAAATGGTGAGCCTATACATGATTATTAGATTAAATACACGAAATAAGTAATATAAATATTTTCCTTAATCATCAAGAGTGATAAATGGATAGTATACAACAAAATAAAACAAGTAACTAAGTAACACATGCTATAACAATATGATCAACACGCTACATGTCAGGAGGTCATAAAAATAAAACCCCAAAACTAAAACTATAAAGAGTTCCCAAACACAGAAATGACTCCCAAACCGGTCATGAAATACCATACTCTAATCCATCATCCCATGAAAAACCCAACTAAAAGGTTCCTTCCCTGAACCTGTACATGAAATCAAGTAACATATACTCGAGTACAAAAGTGTAATGGTGGCCCGAGAGGGGAATGAGTACAACTGATTAAGCCACCATCAATGATGTCTAATGTAAAAACTAGTGCAACACCCCAAGGTTTTTTTTAAAAAAATTAAATGAATGAAACTTTTTAAAGTAGTTATTTATAACTAGACATTAAACATGATTTTTCACCTTCTATGTTTTGAATTTTAAAAAAAAGTCATCTATAATTGTGTTCAGTAGGTTATTTAGATTCATATGGAACCAACTTGTTTTTCTATTGAATAGTAACATAACTTTATGAATATTAATATGACCCTAATGAATAGTAAATTGTATTATTATTTTATTTTATTAAGGCTTTATGATAATAACATCTTAGTTAATTTTTCAATGTGATATAAAAGCAGTAATAGTTTTAAAATTGTTAATTTTTGAATTAAGTATTATTTTATTTAAAAATTAAATTAGTAATATTTAGAACTTTATTTTCAAAAAATGGATTTCTTTTTTTATTTCTATATGTCAAAAATGGTTAGGGTTAATTTTTTTTATTTTTCTGAAATAGTTAATTTTTTTGTGAATTGTAGAAATATAGTTTTGAGTTTTGATGTGTTAATGACATCATCAATGATGTAATAATGATGTAATAAATCGGGTAGACTTTTGTATAGTAAAATAATATGTGAGGTGTCCCAAGTGGCTAATACCTTGGGAAAATACCATGGGAAAGCCCATGGTTTTGCAAATACCACTAGTGTGGTGTCCCTTGGAAATTATTAAAATATTCCCTCACATTTGCTATAAATACGAACCCATTTCTTCATTAACTTCATTCCCAATTCCTCCTCAATGAATATCTATCCTCCTTACCTCCCTATTAGTCCTACAAATATTTACTCAATCCCACAAGGTTTCAACCTTCATGTTCTAGGAGTTACTATTCATGGTAAGAAAATTCTCAATTTCTTTTTTTCCATTCAAGTTCTCTTTTATGTGGTATAACTTTAAAGAATCCATAACATGTTCTTATTTTCATTTTATGATTTCTTTATTATTTATTATTATTAATTTATGGATGGTTAACCATTTTACCATATTATTTTAATGTTTTATAAAACATTTTTGAATAGTCGTTATGCTGCCGAATTTTTGTAAGGGATTTCTCAACTATTCTTTTATTTTGAGTTCCTTTCTTTTCTTATTATTCCCTCATATAATCTTACCCAAGAGTCATGAAAGATTGATAAATCATATATATTTTGTATTTTCTTATGTTAATTGAAAATTCATCATCATTCTTCCTCTCCTCTCCCACTTATTCAAGGAATAAAAACATTGTCCATGATGTGTCGAATTACCGACATCGTGGATGATGTAATTTCAATTTTAATTAATTATTTAAAGTCTAGTAATGTAACCATTTTTATGGTTAAAAGTGGTTATAAGATATGTATTATGTCTCATACATGTTTCTGTAATTCTTTTTTACACATGGTTTTAATTTATAAAACAAAATGAGGTCGTTATTATCAAAGAACCACTAAAATGATCTAAACAAACATCATTAATGTTTTAACTTATGAATCATCCTCATATCAAAAATCAAAAATGATAAATGGTATAGTTTATGGTACTAATTTTTTTTAAATACTTCTCCATTTCAATTCTAGAGTTTCACTTCCAATCGACAAGAATATCCATCATGAACCCATCATGGAAAACATGTAAAGAAAACACCCCCAAAACAATGTACGGAACAAAATAGTAACAAATAATGGATGAAATGATGTAATTAAATGATCATGGAAGATATTATAAATATGTATATGTTTATTTATGATATTAATAACACTATTTTAACCATTTTACAGGAGTTTTAAACACATTTTAAGTAAGAAGAACTCGAGGTAATGGAATTCTTAACCCGATTTCCATTCTTTGGGTTAACCTTCTTCGTTATTCATTATATGGTATTAAGATTATTGTTGTGATGAATTTTTGTATATATTATGTTAAAATATGTGTATTTATAGTGTATAAACATATCTATTCAATTAATTCTCACTCCAATTATATTTTAAAGGATATTTCTTTTAAAATCCTTTTAAAACTCTCTTTAATAAATTTCAAAAGGATTGTTTTTTATGTCTATGGAATGAGAGGTTTATCCTGATTTCAAGATACTTTATTACCATGATATGTTCCTTGGACATTATTTATGTCGGTTTGATCCCATTATAGCTCAATAGTTTTTTGTTTTATTCCATTATAGCTCAAGATATGTTGGGTTGAGCCCATTATAACTCAAGATATGATGAGTGAGCCCCATTTTTTCTCTCCAATGAAATGGGTACTCTGGAGATTGAAGTTCACCAAAGGGTAATTCCACATGTAAGGGTGATTTTAAGGGTGATATGGTAAATATTTCCCATGGAAAAAACATGATTATTCTATTCATTCGAGTTTTTATATGGGTTTTATTGGTTTTTATGTTATCACTTGAGTAACACTTTCTATATTTATTCCCATTAAGGACATTTATACTCATCCCATGTTTTTAAAATGTTTTTCACAAGATATAAGTATGGGTAAGAGAAATAAGTGATTCATGATGTTTTATATATAGTTTTCTCAATTTAATGTTTTATATTTTGACAAAAATGGAAACTGGTTTTAGTAGTATCCTCTTGTATGATTGTGGTATGTTATGTTTGTAAATTATCCTAATTCACTAGAAATCTAAACTCAAAAAGATCGTCAATGTGTAATAATGTATATTCTTGAATAAAATTCATGATTAAGTAATGTTTTAAGGTAGGGTACTTATAACTAGTCCAAATGTAGTGAATTCAGGTGTACAAGGAATAATAAACAAAGAAACAAACAAAACAATTCCAATAATTAAATAGTATTAAAATTAACCACTTTTTATATTGGGTTATAATTGAATCTTGAACCCATCAAACCAACTTTTTCTCATTCTGATAGTCTGAAATACATACCAAAAGGGGTAAAACTGTTTAACTCATAGGTAAATTCATTTTAAAAAACAATTTGACACTTAGCCTGGAGCCTCAATCTAGGTAATCACATCAAGTCTGTTCACTAGGAGTATAATGCCTCAATCCAAAACCTAGAACGATGAATTCTTTATAATCATAGTGCACTTTTTCATTGAAAAAAACTAAAACATGCCCCAAAAACTTCATTTTTATTTCTAACCATTTCGAATATCCATTAAGGAATTTTTACAAAAATGGGAACTACAATTTCATTTCAAATAATAATTTTAAATATAATAATATACACCATTTTCAATACACTTTGAGTTAAATTCCTCATATTAAATAATTACACACTTTCAAACATCATTTTCCTTCATTAAAAAACATAACCAGATAAAAATCTAAAACACCTTAATAAAACCATTTCCAAATCCTTCTAAGAATTTAAATAAACTAGCATATAAATATTACAATCATCCATATCTCTCAGTTACCATTTAATTTCTACATTTTTAAGGGTTTGTCACACCCTACAGGTATCCCAAGGTCCAATATTGAATCATCAATAGACTTAAAGGCATATGTGAAGGGTCTTTAACCTCAGCATAAGATCCCATCTAATTTTTTTAGTCAATTATATTAAAATTAATAAAGGTAGTACATCAGAACAACAACATATAATTATTAAACAAGAAGACTATAATAAAAATATAATATACCACCTACCTCTTTCTCATATAATACCACTTCCAACCTGAACCCTTGATTCGAGAAAAAATGGCCCCAAATAATGTAACAAAGAACACCATGGAAAACATTGGTTTGGAGATTTATAAGGAGAGGAAAAAAAACGAATCCTCTTCTAAAAACTGAAAGGAAATTAAGTTTAAGACTTACCTAGAGCTTCAATTCTCACTAAACGGCACTCCAAATGACTAAGTATCAAGGAAGAAACATCCCCGAAGAATGGGAGATCATTGATTTTTTCATCCATACTATAGGTGGTCGAATGGGGGAAATATTAATGGAGAAACCATAAATCACGATGGTGAAAATGGAATTTTAATCACTTTTTAAGAGTCACATGGTTAGAATACATGGTTGGCCAAACCATGTGCTAAACATGCATCTACGTCTATCCACAAGGGGGACCTAGCCATAGGGTTTGGCTGGACACCGACATGGTTTAGAAAAATCAAGAGGCTCTTGGGTGCTTGCCTCTATCCAAAGGGGCTTGGACACACATGTGTCTGGTAAGGCTCACACGGTTTTAAAATAATGTGAGGGTCCTGTACTTTTATTTTTCTAAGACTCAAATACCCCCACACATTTATGGAACATGGTTAAAATAACTATACACATACTAGGGAACTTTCACAACATTTCCTCTTTCCTACTATTTTGTGTCTCAAACACCTATGGAACCATTGGGAACTATTATACTCCCTAAAAAATACTCCATAAACCGAAATTTAAATAAGTAAATGCTTTATCTTACGTTCAGGATCTTAAAATCTCCCCACCTTATAAAAAATCATCCCCAAGCTATGTTCTAAATTATCACCAAGCCTATAAGTCTAAAACATGGGACACTGTAACCAAATGTTAAATTTTCCCTCCTATGTTTCATATTAAAATTGTTAAACTATCACAACCTTTAGATAAAAATAATGGTCTTACCAATTAAACTATTTCACTATGATCTGAAAAAAGTCATATTCTTCTCAAAGGATGCATTGAACTCAATCTCATCATTATGAAAATCAAATGCGTGATATAAGTCTATATAATTCCACTAAAACATTCACATAAGATGAATATTGAGATAATCATTACAAATCCCCAAGAGATCCAACCAATACACCTCAATTTGAATTCTCCTCACAAACTCAAATAGTCCATCACACATTATGATAACCTATCTAATTATTTTATCCTACAAAACCTAAAATTATTTCCCATCTATAAAACCAAATATTTAACCACTTTTAAAATAAACCATCTTTATGATCATTATTTATAAAGCCACATCCTAATGCCTATTTCAGTTCACAACTTAGGGCCCAGAGGCCTTGTCCCATATACAAAAATTTGAAAATAAAACCAAAGAACAACCTTAACAGTAAGGAACTCAACTGGATAAAACTAATATAAAGATCATCATCAAAATTGAGACACAAAGATGGCGTTCAACCAAGACCATCCATCTTAAAAAAACAGATCATGTCATCAACTGACCACTCACCCTGTATGGTATCCCCAACATAAAATTGATCTCATAACCACTAAATTTTGGTTGTTAGAACCTTCACTATTAGAAAAGGACCAAAAAATCTCAAAATCAAGCTTCCACATCATATACGAAATGTTTCCCAACTCATTATTCTCAATAATCCTTATTTACACAAAACGAAATTAACATCCATACATATTATCCAAATCCAACAAAAATTGAAACATACCCACCATCCATCCTTGAACCAAGAAAATCCTAGTTTTTTCCCTTAAGAACCCATTTATATTCCTAAAACATGTCTACCATTCCTAAAACATCAAGCTAGATGTGGTATGAAATTATCCACAACCACTCTAATCACTAGTCTGGGTCAGTTTATCCACGTCCCAAAAACACCTAACTACAACTATTAGTATGTTACCACTTTACCTAACGACAATTTCTTCTCACTTAAGGCATATCAACACTATCTAATCACACATACTAGAATATTTTATCAACTTCTTGTGAAATTCCACCATTAAAGCATCCACATTATCCCAAATTTTCATCATGCTCTACAATACCCACTAACATATATCTAACAAAAACACTTGGATTTATTTTAAAACCACCACAAGACCAATGAAAATGGGTGTAATGAACCATATTTTCAAAAAGGTAAGGATAATTTATTTTTGGGTGAAATGCCTTTTAGCGACCCTTATAATGTTTCTCATTGGAGCCACTATGGTCGTGAGGGTGTTTGGGGCTTGTTCGAAAATCGGAACACTAATATTTTTGAAAACATTATTAGGACACATTTTTAGTTGAAAAAATGAATCCAATACCACAATTTCTCCAAGGACTATGTGAGAAAAATAGAGTAACAGTAGGATCCACATGATTTTTTTTAAACTGTGAAACTCTAGGAACACACCCATGTAAAAAAACTATAGACAATTGATAGTGGTATTTTACACAGTTGGGAAATGGTTAGGGAAACCATGCAACCTAATTGTGTGAGGTATTCCCTTGGTTAGTGAGGGGAGTGTGGTTTGAAAATTATTTCAAAAAATTGTGCGTCCAAACCATGCACCCCCTATTTTGAGAGTGAAAAGTCCAAAATTCCTTTAATGAATCTATTAAACTAATTTTTTCCCTTATACTACCATTTTTAGCAGATGATTTGGGTTCTCTTATCCTGCGGTTCTCCCTTAAGATCCATAAATAATTGAGATAACTCGTATATCTTTTTGAAAAATCAAGATCCATCAAAAACCCCGGATCCATCTCAGTAAAACCTGAAATCCACTCCGTTTGTATTTCAGTTTAACTTTGGATCCATTGTGAAATTTAGGTGCAATATATTTTCCATTATTTTAAATGTATGGGAATTTTTTTTGAATATATTATATCCTACTTCAAATTTGAGGCCTTAATTGGATGAGGAGTCATCAATGACCTTAAGGTAGGTGTTCTATTCATTTTCCCCAAGAGTTTTGATGTTTCTTTTCTTTTTTGTTGCCCTGTATGCCAGCCTTCACCATACGACACTATCAAATTTATTTCTTCATATTAAAATGATCTAAAAACTATTTTATATGCTATTTGATCCTTGTTTAGTGGTTTAGATTTTGTGTAATTCATTTATAGACACCCCTTGGGTGTGAAATTTTGAATTTTTCTTAATAGTTAATTATTTAATTGACCAAAATGCCTCATAAACATTCAGTGTGTGTTGTAAAAGAGTTTGTACACTTCCTTAAAATTTTTTATTGAATCAAGTAACCTACTAAGTGTTTGGTCCAACTTATGAGAGGAATTACCCATGTAGGTAATTTCCCAATTAATGATGGCACTTTCTAGATGTCTATTGAACCTTATAAATAGATTTTCCTTACACTGTTTAATTTATTACATTGTATATAATTGAAGGGTTTTCCATGATGGTTTTACCTTCCTTAAATAAACTAAATAGAATAACTTGAATGACTTGTAATGGGTGGTGATTCCATGGAATTCTTTTGTTCTTTATTAAATTCTCATTGTGAATTTTAATTCCTTGTTGTAATTGAACTTGACCATTGAGAAAAAAGAGAAGTAATGCCTCATATATTTAATTATAAATACAATTACACATCTAATATAGGCTATGGTTTGATGGTAAGGGCTTTGTTGGGCATGATGGTTTTATGCTCCCTTACATCGGGTGTTGAGAATGACAACTCAAACCATTGACACTATTTGGATGGTGGGCATGACGCCCCACATACCTTTTTTCGAGTGTGTACATGATGGATCACTCACCATATCGAGTGATGAGGATGGATTCTCCCAATCATTATGAGATGTATGGAATGTAAAAATTTTCTTGATCTTATAGGCTCATTATATTGGTTATGGATGTCTGAGTTACACCCCAGTCCATCTAGTACCATGTATCCCAAGTATATGGCCACATACATCTACATAGAGTTGGTATATATAGGTGGATGCAATATATGACTATATTTTATATTATATATATATATAGTGACTGATCAAACATATATTCTGACTACGTGACAAAGTAAGTAGATCCACCAGGTGTCCTTTGGGAACTTGAGTGGGCTATTTTTTATGTGGTCAATACTTTTTTAGTTACATATAACGTCACATTGTTTAGCTATGAGAATTTCTTGAAATACTTCTATACATGGTTGGTGGTGGCCTAGTAAGATTTTATCTCACACCCTACATAGGATACCACTGGTGCTTGAGAAGATTACTTGACCATTAGTATGAATAAGGGAAAGAACCTTGATTTAGAGTTTTGATATGTTTTACCATTAGATGGATCATTGGAGCAAAGAACTGAGCATATGCTCGAGATGCTAGTGGAGCATGCTTTTGTTTTTTTTGTATAGCATGATTGTATAAGAATGTCCCTTTCCCCCTTTTTTATATCAACAGGCCATGAATCCATATTTATGACATGGAATAATAGCTTTTTATTATTATTTAATTATTTAATTATTCATTGTTTCGTTGCTTATATATTATGTTTTTTATATATGCTTAATATATTGTATGTTTATGGGTATCTATAATACGACTCTCTGATATGAGGGTATATAAATCCCATTATTCCACATTTACACCTTTGCTAATAATCAGTATCCTCTAGTGTATAAGGAGGCATGCTTGAAGCCATGCGACCCACCAGCATAGGGCATAGTTTATGCGGATCCCATGTTGGGATATTAAAAAGTGGTATCATATAGTTTTCTTCGTTTGAATTAATATTTGGGTATTAGATATGAGACTAGGAGTTAAAGGATTTTGGAATTTAACCCTATTCCTGGATGTTGCTAACCCATGTACAGGGGAAATCCAAATTACCTTGGATAAGAAATTTTTATTATTGATTATTTCATTTATAGTTGATACGACTTCACCATTTTGTAAAAAATTGTTGTATGGTGTCATTATTTTGGGTATTATTGAAATATTGATTTATATTATTTGTCCTAACTAAATGATGGTGTTTCATCACATATATCATTATAGGCACTATAGGACTAATATTTCATACATTTTTCTATGACACATTTATCTTTTCAAATTCATTTTCATGTTTCATATTGTTAGTGCCTTGATTATGTGTTGAAATGTTCTAAATTTTTTTGATGGGATTGGAAAACATAATTGACACTTATTGTGTCTGCCTTAACATAATAGTGGTTTCTTTCATATGTTAAAGAACAAACCTTAAGTAGTAAATTATGGCATGTTGAGCTTTAGACCGTTGATCCCATGGGATTGAAGGTGTAATGGTATGAGTTAAGTGGACACTATATTTTAGTGCATAAGGAGTATGGACCCTTATGGACTTGAAATTTGATTCATCTAATTCAACCATTTAAAGAAATTTAGCTATTGAATAATCACAAATTTAAAATCAATATGACTTTTAAAGTGAAAATAACCATCTTATACATGTGAAAAAGGAGACTTATACCCAAAACCAGCCTTAGTAGTGGGTAGTGGGGTATCTATTATGATCTTATAACTTGTTATGGTCTCTTACATAACTTAGACTTGGATTTTGGAGCAGGCAAAGAGGCAGGATCATTTCTATTGGAAATATTTGAACCTATAACAGTTTTATATCTAATATATTTTTAATTTTAAATATCTCTTCTGAATTACATGTTTTGAATTATAGTATCATGCCTCCATGGTGTCCTCTAGTCATTATACTTGAATTAGATGACAACCATGCACGTGAGGTGGTAGTCCCTGAGCCTTTAGTGATTCCTACTACAGTTCCACATGTGTAACAACTTCATATTCCTGGTTAGGCACTGGAACCGGGTTACAAGGGGTATTTATATGAATGGTGCAGTCTATAAGAGGACTTTTTTGACCTGCCCTATGTATGGAAGAGATGACTCTAGAATCCCAGTAGCAGCATCCTCCCACATTTTCAGGGGATGGTGTACCACATGTTAATGAGGCGTGGCTCAAAGATATCCTTTATATATTAAAGAATCTAGAGACACCTCTAATGTGTAGGGTAAAACATGTTTCTTATATTCTATTTTATTATTCCAAGTGATGGTGTGGAATTATTACTCAGGCATATCATAATAGAGATATGTTTTGGGAAAATTTTCAGATGATCTTCCATTACTATTTCTTTCCATAAACTCTAAGGTCTAATAGATCTAGGTAATTCATGAATCTAATGTGGGGAGGAATGTCTATTATTGAACACTCTACTCATTTTACCAAGCTACAATGGTTTTCTCTTACTCTAGCGGGTGATGGTCTTATGACTGCCAAGTGATTTGATGATGGGATGACATATTCAATCTGATCACAAGTCAATGTGTTCATGTTGAAAAACATTTCGGAAATAGTCAACCAAACCCTTATTAGAGTGAAAAATTTGAGGGTATTTGATTGTGAGAGTCAGGGTGGTTCAACACCTAGGTCTATCAGTTCATCTTATTCTGGGTGAAAGACACGTTTCTAGGTTACTCATGGACGTAATAGTAGTTATATTTCCCATAATGATATCCTTTTGATATGTCATTAGTGCGGGAATCTGAGACTGATGAAGTCTCAATGCATATGAGATCCTATGGAATGTAGAGGCATTGGCAGGATGGGCCATATTCATCATTTATGAATAATTTTCCCATCAATACTCAGTGAGTGGGAATCTACTCCTACCCCACATTCTAGAGTGGGGATAGTAGTATTATGCCAGGAAGGTAGTTGGAATACCACCATCCACTCTTGATGAGGTGGAAGTCGAGGCAGATGTATTTAGAATCATGTTTTTCAATACCTATAAAGAGGGCTTGTTGAGGGTAGTTACGTAGTGAATCAGGGCCACAGTATAGGCCAGTTACATGCAGACTAGCCTATGCCAAAGAAGCAGACAACATAACCTTCTACTATAAAAGGTACTATTCTAGTAGCATACAATTTTCACATGAGGCTCAACCCGGTTGGTGAGGACTCCTTAATTTCAACTAGGCAACATGGGATCAAATCCAAGCATAGGAATATTTCTAGTATTGTAGTGGGGACTGTAGCAGGTACTGTTTTTCACTATAGAAACTGGGAAAATTCCCCTATATGGGCCTTCGGGCAACCTATTTGGTCTTCGAGTCCTTTAAAGCCTTCGAGCCACCCAAGCCTTCAAGTCAGTAAGGCCTTTGGGACACCTTAAGGCCTTAGGGCTACCTTAAGTCCAGATGAAAACCAGAAAACCTATAAGGAACAAGCTCTAGAAGGAGGATGAGCAAAGAGCTTCTACCATATCAGAAGATAAATGTATTACAATAATGAGAGGGAATGGAACCTACCATCGATACAAGAATGTGAATGCATGGGAAAGCCTATCTAAACATACATTCAACGGTGGTGAGCTGATTTCAAAATGAAGATGCTGGGGAGGAGCGGTTCAAAGTAGTTAGTATGGGTTGTATGTATTTTTTTAAGCCTATGGGCGATGAATTCCTCTAAGGCCTAAGGGCCATGTAATACTTATGCCTAAGGGCCTTGGAAGGGTTCCACCTCACCCCTTAAATGGTGGATTATCAAAACCAATAAAAAATTAAGGCTTTTGGGCCATTGGAGAGTATCCTCCACTTTAGTGTCTTCTTTATTTGACATAGGTGCATCTCAATCATTTATACTTGAGATAATCACAGAGAATCTAGGACTCGATATTGAACAATTCTATGAAGTTATTATTCTTGATACCCTATTAGGTATTATATTATAGGGATTTCACCATTTTATGGACTATCCCCATGAGATAGGAGGAGACCTTTTCATTTGGAATCATTTCATCCTCAACATGGCGATCTTTGACATAATTGTATGAATGGACTGTATAACTCCCTATCAAACCCACATTGACTGATATCATTAGAGGATGATTTTCAAATCTCCAGAATATATTATTCATGTGCATAAGGGTGAATGGGATGTCAGTGTGATTCGAGTTGGACTCGAGCAGCATAGGTTGGGAAATGTAACAGTGCAGATTGCTAGTATTTTCTTGGATGACCAGGGGTTACAACCAAATTCCTTTCCTCCTATAGTGGATCATTTTAGGGATGTACTTCCTAGATACTTATCCAATCTACAACCTATTCTATAGTTATATATTACCATTAATCTTGTTCTAATAGAAACATCAGTGACCCTTTTTACTTATTAGATGGCACCTATGGAGTGTCAAGAGCCCAATGAATAGTTGGGGGGTCTGGAGATTTATATTCACCAATAATGCTTCTTATTGTTCTCTGATCCTTATTTCCAATAAGGTGGGAAGTAACCATAGGTTTTTCATTGATTACCATTAATTGAACCAGCTCATAGTAAAGAATCAGTCTCCATATCCTTGAATAGATGACCTCTATTATTAGATCCAAAGAGAGTGTTTTCAAAAATAGATATGAGGTTGGGATGTCATCTGGTGCATGTCATATCATCATATGTACATCACAAAAATTTAAGGACAAGGTATGGTCTATATGAGTACCTAGTCATGTCATTCGGTCAAAGGAACACACCTTCGGTTTTCATGGCTATGATGAATCAGGTTTCCAACCATATCTAGATTCATTCATGGTAGGATTTTTTGATGATATCTTTGCGTATTAATGATCCATACACGACCATTCCAATCATCTTGAGGTTGTGTATAATACATTTATAGATCATCATATCTATAATAAGATCAGTAAATGCCACTTTTGAATTAAAAAAGTCACTTCATGGTTCTTATCAGCTTAGAGTAAGGAGTTACATTAGACCTAGATAAAGTGATAGATATAGTTTCTTGGGAATAGAATAATAACTTATTTGGAATTTGGAGTTTCCTATGGTATTTTAGGAGGTTATAAGTACTTTATCTATGATTTCACACATATTAAAGTGCTTCTTACAAGCTTTACAAAGAAGGGTGTGAAATTTTTTATGGAAATAATCTTGTGTAGTAGCCTTTCAGGAGTTGAAGGGACATTTTACTTCATCACTGATACTAATTCTACCAAATTTAGGCAAGAACTATATAGTATACTGTGAAACATCAGGTTTCAGTTTTGGATCATTGCTCATATTGATTGAGTGAGTCATTATGTATAGGTTTTATCAGTTGAGGCCTCATGATCATAATTACCTGACTCACGACCTCAAGCTAACTGTTATAGTTAATAATCTACACCGTTGGAGACACTATCTAATTGGAGAGAATTATGTGGTCTAAACTAATCAAAATAATCCTCTATTAAATCTTTATATAAAGGGATATAGATCTCATATAGCACGTGTGGTTTGAGTACCGACATTCATTTGATTTTGAGATTTCATACACGCCTGGTAAAGAAAATACAAGGGATGATTCTCTGAGATGGAAGAGTCAGGTAAAAGTAGTTCTTGAGGCCAGTGATGAATGAAATATTTTGGAATTATTATCATAGATGAAAATTGAGTTTCAAGATGATCAAGGTCAGACTATCCTCACAGCCTTACCAGTGACTTCTACTCTTCTGGAAGAGGTAATAATAAGTAATATATCTGATTATGAGGGACTTGTTTAAAGGGAATGCATTTTAGATAATGATGCATCTTCATTTTGGACCATGGAAAAGGAAGATAATTTAATTTTCCATGGGTGTGTATGAGTCCCAATAGATATCATAGAAGAGATGATGTGGGAGTTACAAACCTCATCATGGGATGTTCACCCCAGTGTCACCAAAATGTATTAGGATCTATGAAATCAGTATCGGTGGCCTTATACAAAACAAGAGATTGATGTATTATTCACTCAGTGTTCCACCAATCTGTAGGTAAATTTGGAACATCAGTGACCAGTATTGATTTTACTGCTTATGGACATTCCTAGGTGGAAATGGGTTGATTTTTTGATGGATTTCGTGACTTTTTTACATATATCATCTCATGGTAGAAATACAATATGGGTTTTCATTGATTGTTTGACAAAGGTAACATGATTATTACCTATGAGAGAAGACTTAATGGTAGATGATATAGGAATTATATATGAAAGGGAGGTTTTATAAATTCATTGAGATCTCCATTATATCATTTTTGATAGAGATTCTCACTTTATGTCACAATTCTAGAATTGGTTACATAAGGCCTTGGGAACATAGTTGCTTATAAGAATGCCCTATCATCCACATACCAATGAAAAAATAGAGAATATGACTCAGTTTCTAGAGTACATGATTTTTTAATGTGTTTTTTAATTTGGGGGTTCTTAGGAGAAACACAGTCTTCCCATTGAGTTTACTTACAATAACATATTTCATGCTACCATTGAGATGGATCCTTACAAATCCTTTTATGGTAGGCCTTAGAACTCACCTCTATAATGGATAAAGGTAGGGGAAGAATCTATTATTGGACCATGTCCCATGTAGGAGACTACAAGGTATTTCCAATTAATCAAAGAGCGTGTTATGACTACTCAGTGTAAACATCAGTCGTATGCCAATAGTGTATGGTGACCTATTGAGTTCGGGGTTGGTGACCAAGTTTTCTTATGAGTCTCACCTATGTTGAGCCATAGAGGATTTATAAGGCAAGGTAATCTCTAAATTAGGTTCATGGGACCCTAATAGGTTGTGAAATGCATCAGACCAGTAGGTTACCAGTTAGAAATTCCTCATAGATACTAGTGTAATCATGATGTATTTCATGTATCTTAGCTTCATTTGTATTATCCAGACCCGTCACATGTCTTTTTTCCTGATGATATCAAGTTGGATGTAGATTCTTCTTTTAAGGGGTATCCAATACATATTATTGATTAGAGAGTGATGAAGCTATGAGGTTGGCCAATTACTTTGGTACAGCTTCTATAATAGTATGACTAAGTACATGACGAGACCTGGGAACATGAAGTTGATATATGAGTTCAATGGCTTGAACACTTTTAAGAAGTTACATCTTTACCCTTAGAAGGAAAACTCAAGGACAAATATATTTAAGGAGGGTAGTTTTTAATGAACCTTCTTTTTATGAAGCTAAAAATTATTTATTTTGGGGGTAAATTCATTTAAATAGACCCTATAATTTGTATCATTAGAGTCACAGAGGTCACAAGGGTATATGAGGCTTCTTTAGAGTCCAGAACCCAAGGATTGTGGAAAACTACTATTCCACATGGTTAGTAGTAATCATGATACCCATACTATATGGTATAATATAACTGTGAATAGCAGAATAGAGGAGTAGAAGGAGCCACATGGTTTTTCGGAAACTGTGTGACTCTAGGCACATGCCAGTGTAAAAAACTTATGATAATTTAGAGTGTTATTTTACAAGTTTGTCATATGGTTTTGGAAATTGTAGACCTAAAATGTATGGGGTATTCCCTTGGGAAGTTATGGGAGTATAGTTTGTGCATGTTATGGACAAACTATCTGACCAAACCATGCACCCCTATTTTGAGGGTGAAAAGTCCAAAATGCCCATAATGATTCTTTACACAAAATATCTTCCCTTATCCTCCAATTTCCAATGGATAGTTTGGGTTATCATATCCCATGGATCTCCCTAAAAATCCATTAGTAATTTATATATCTCATTCATCTATTTGTTGATTCAAGATCCATTGGAAGCATCATATCCATCTCTATAAGATCTAAAATCCTCTCCCTTCTTATTTCAGTTCATCTTTGGGTCCTTTACCCTATTTAAGTTCAAGCTCATTTGCCTTATTTTTAGTACATTGGAATATTTCATTGATTAATTCCCACTTAATTCAAATTTTTGGCATCCATTAGACAAGGATTTATCAACAACCAAAATTTAGGTGGTCTCATCATTTTCACCAAGAGTTTTGGTGTTTATTAGTTTTTCTTTTATGCCACATGCAATCCTTTGTCATGCGTCAGTGTTAAATTGAGTTTATGAACCATATTAAATGCTCATTGATATTTTTTTAGTAGTTTAGAGTATATTTATCTCATTTATGGACACCCCTTGGGTGTTCCAAACTTAACTTCCCTTAATAACTAATTGTTTAATTGACCAGAATTCCTCTTAAGCATTTGGCTTGGGTTGTAATCGAGTTTTCACACCCCCTTATAAGTTTTTATCAAATCAAGGCACATACTAATTGTTTGGGCCAACTTATGAGATTAATTAACCATGTAGGTAATATCCCAATTAACGATGTCACATTCTAGATATCTCTTGAAACCTAAAAATTAATTTCCTTGCATTGTTTAATTAAATGGAATATTTAACGGGTTGTCCATGATGGGTTTCCCTTCCTTAAATAAATTAAATGGACTAAATGGAATTACTTTTAAAGGGTGTCATGGCCTTTCCATTTTTTTATTCTTCATTAAATTATAATTGTGAATAGTAGTTCCTTGTTGTAATTGAACTTGACCATTGAGATACAAGAGTAGTAGTTCATCATGTCTTTAATTATAAATACAATTATCCATAAGAAATATGATTTGGAGTAATGGTAAGGGTTTTATTGGGAATGATAGTTTCACGATCCCTTACATTTGGAGTTGATCATGATATATCACATCATTGAGACTATTTTGATGGTGGTCATCATACACCACATCCCTTGTTACGAGTGTTAACATAATGGTGCACTCACCATATCGAGTGACGATCATGGTGTATCTCACTCATTATGATATGTAAGGAATGTACCCTATTATTAGATCTTATAGAATCATTATACAGTTTATGGATATCGGAGTTATGCCCTAGTCCAACAAACAAGAAGTATTCTAGGAATATGACCACTTACGTCCACACAAACTTGGTCTGCATAAGTGGATTCAAAATATAAACATAATGTATATAAATTATTGTTGGCGCCAAAATATTGAACGAAAAGAAGGGACAAAAAAGAATCCCCCGCACGCTGCCTCGCGAAGCTCTGACACGAAGCTCCCCCGAGCATCGCGGCCGCCGCGAAGCACAGGAGGGGGTAACACTCCGCGAACGCCCTGATGTTTGTGAGCCCGTCACAAAGACACTGAGGTGGTAATGCTCCACGAATGCCCTGACGTTTGCGAGCCCGCCGCGAATCACCCACCGCCCCTTCGCGCCACCTGAGTTCTGCTTCACGGCGCCCCTTGCCTAAAAATACTGGGCTCCCTCTGAGTCCAGAGGATGGACGATCCGACCTTTCAGCTTCTCAACCCCCGAATCGTGAAGCACCCTTTACCCCAGGAATCATGAGCTCCGTGAGGTATTTTTACTTCACGAGATGCCTTCGCCTTCTCTCGTTTTGAGACCCTATTCCGAGAGGGATGACCTTCGCGAAGCCAAAGGGTATTTGTGAAGGAGGGGGATTCCCAAGGGAACCCGGGAAGCCGCAGAGCATTTATGCTTCGTGAAACACCCATCCTGTACTAGTGATCCCCATGCCAAGGCAGGGTCGCTGTACATCGCGAATCACATTGCTTCACAAAACCTTGCTTCGTGAGGCACCTATGTTTCACAAGGCAGTGCTCCGTGAACACTATTCCACTTCGCGAAGCACCTCCCATTCACACCTCTACCCCATGCTAAGGCCAAGGCACTCCACTTCGTGAAGCACACCCCTTTACTTGGAAATTCCTCTTCCTGTGTGACCCTCCAGGTTTGCACGATGTGATTTCAAAGTCCCGTGGAAAACACCACCCATAGCATTACATAGCCTAATGCTTCTTCACATAGGCATGCTAACGGCTATTTCTTCTTCGCATAGCCACGCTAACGTGGACCCCTCGATGGTTCGCTCTGCGACCCCCCTTCACCACGGCCTTACTGGTACCTTCCCTCCCCTAAGAAGCAGAGGGTGCCGATCATGTAAGTCCTAGGGGTGCAGAGTGAACCCGCCTCGTCCAAGATGTAGGATGTTAAACTGCAAAGAACCTCATCCTCAACACATGACGTTAAACTGTGATCTGACCCCGTGCCTCGCACGCAGGGTCCCCCCATCTCGGACATTCTTTATTCTTATTATCTCTACAGAGATGGGGTCACCCCCTCCATAGGGGGTGACATTTTTCTTATCGGAGAAACTTATGTCCACGGGAGAAGGGAAACAACCTTGTTGCAATCCCCCTAGCCCCTCTTGTGGAAGGTAGCACCCATGAACCTCCGTACTTCCCCACTACCAAGGTCAGTGGATGGCGTGATAGGGAATGAGGCACCTTCCATAATTGGTCCCAAATACCTCTCCAGCTGCACTTTGCCACACTTCGGGCCTCCACTACAGAGTAAGTCCCAGCACCATGGGCCGCTTAACACGTAATCCCCTCTTCATTTCTCATGGACGCACCCTTCGCAACGTGATCTTCGGGTCTCTGCTGCCTCTTGTTTCTCACACTGAACACGACTCACGTGGGCTTAGAGTAAGCATTGTCCATGACAACATCCCATCCAGCATGACGTTAAACTGTATGCCCTCGTCCAGCATGACGTTAAACTGTATGCCCTCATCCAACAAGACGTTAAACTGTATTCCCCGTTTAGCATGACGTTAAACTGTAAATCCATAAGAACTACAAGGTATTTGATCCATGTCAAGGCATGGTACGTAGGAAGCCTCCACGAGGTTCAATCCCACCCTTTGTTTATTCACGTCAGGTTATTCCTTCATCCTGCATGATGTTAAACTGCATTTCAGTCCGACGTTAAGCTGTTGTGATCATCCCAAACAATGAGGACTTCGATCCATGTGAAGACACGGTACGTAGGAAGCCTCCCTGAGGTTCAATCCCATCTCCCATAGAACCAAGGTCCTTTCTTCACGTCGGTTCACCGACACCCACCATTATTCCCGAACTATGAGGACATTGATCTAGGTAAAGGAATGGTATGTAGGAATCCTCATGAGGTTCAAGCCCACTACTAATGGACCCCCGGGTTCACCTTCACGTTGGTTTGCCGACGAATCCCTATGAACTATGAGGTCTTTGATCCATGTCACGACATGGTACGTAGGAAGCCTCATAGAGGTTCAAGCCCACCGCCTGTTGGTCACCCCGACCCTCTTCACGTCAGTTCACCATCACCTTGGCAGCCTAGTGTGTAAGCCCCACACCATCCGGACCAAGGTCCTCACTCACGTCGGTTCGTCAATACACCATTATGAACTACGA
The DNA here is from genome assembly GCA_963277665.1 of Viscum album. NCBI lineage: Eukaryota > Viridiplantae > Streptophyta > Magnoliopsida > Santalales > Viscaceae > Viscum > Viscum album. The sequence continues at coordinate 141,799,058 of OY728131.1, forward strand.
GGTCTTTGATCCATGTCAAGGCATGGTACGTAGGAATCCTTCACGAGGTTCAAGCCCACTTCCACCTAGACCCCTGGTCATTCTTCACGTCGGCCTTCTGGCACCATCCCGAACTACGAGGACTTTGATTCCTAGCCACGGGGATACGTAGTAGGTCTCTTCGAGGCTCAAGATCATCTTTACTGTCGCCTTTTCGATGGTCCCGTTTCATTCCCCCTCCACTTCATCCATCCATCCATCATGCACCTTGATTCTTACCCGGACCTCCCTATCCCGGCGAGATCATGATATTCCGCTCTTCTTCACAGCATTCGGGAAGCCGCCCATGGGCTGGCCCCGATATCGGCACCCCTTCAAGGGAAATTACTCAATCTGATCCATTCCAGCTAATGCTCTGATAGGGCCGATCCATCTCCGATGGACGTTAAACCTGTGGCATACCCTGTGTTAAACATAGGAAGCTGAGGAAAACCTCAGATATATTCCTATGGCATATAATTCCCCGCACTCGATGTGGGATATCTCGGGCTTCCACGCCCTCGAGAAGCCCTATGAAAATGGACAAAAGACAGAATGCCAGTTCCCCAGCATTCAGACACGCTACTGATGCCTCGACGTGACTACTCCCCCGACTAAAGGTTGCTGCCCTGACCGGACCCTTTGGAATGTCCTGACAGAAGCAGTGTAATTAACCGGCGTCCATGGAAACATGGAACTGGGAAGAGTTTCCCGAACAACGTATTAAATCTATGAGGGAGACTCGGACTAGGTGATGAGTTCCGAGGAGGAATCCATGGAAGGAAGAACCAACATCCCATCATCCCGGTTTCGATCAAGGAGCAGACGTCCCTGAATAAGGAGCGGATGCCGCCCGCCTTTGGAAAGTGGGAATGTAGGGCAACAGCAGCACGTCCTCCACAGACGGATGTGCGCACCCCGGTGAAAGTGTCGGAAATAGAAATGGTGAAGCCGACGTGAAATTATTCTCCTCAATGTAGAGATTAGTAGCGTTCAAGACACCAGTAGATTGACATGTCACCAGATCCAGATATCCGGCACCGGGTCCCGCCAAGAAAATAGAGGGCCTAGCATGAAACTCACCGGATGTTGGGGCATTAGAACGTGGGGCATTCAGTTCTGCAACATGTTTTCATGGATCCCTCTTACCTACATGGAGGATGGAATGACTCTGGGAACTGGTTGTCAATCCTTTTCCTCATAGTGCTAATGAGTTAATCTCTCCATTTCCCAGGAACCAGGTTGCTACTATGGAGACACGATCACCGCCTGCTCGTCTACGCAGGGGCAGGGGAAATACCAGCACATCCGCCCCACATAGCTCCACTACTTCCAGGATGGCCTCAACATCCATGAATACGGGATTCCCATGTCCCCTCTCCTCATCAGAGATCATCCTATGAAGAGTGATCAACAACCTTGTATGTAGGTACGAGGAAGAAGGGGGAATCCCGACTCGGGAAATGGCCCGCCTGGACCTGGAGGCATCTAGGCGCCGCCATCAACGTCAGCCTCAAAGGTCGCGTAGGGAGCCCCAGCTCCCCACCCCAACGTTCAATCGTTTCGGGGGCATGTCTTCGGAATGCCTCGATGACCCCTCGCCTTACACTGATGAGGCGGGTGATGTCTGGCTCGGCCCGCTCAGAGTCCCAATCCAAGGGGTCCAGGCAAGGGCTCCCATCCGGATGCGTCAGCTCCACCGACCGGATTTTCTAGAAGAGTGGGTAGGCCATGCCCCTACACCACCTGCGCCAGCTCGTCTGACCCGACGTCAGCGTCAGGCCCGAGCTGAGGATGCTCATCACGGGACATCGACGTCAATAGCTACTGTGGCCCGAGCCACCACCGACGTGCATCATGGTGTCCCTGCACACACTGAGTAGGGGCACTTCTTCACCCGACCAGGACAGAGGCTCCAACCACCCCATGGGTAGGTCGGGTTGGATCTCAGGGTTGCAGGCCTGAGTGGTGATCGCCCCGAACCAATTCTCGGTAATATCACTCGTTACAGAGGGACTGCTCGTACCACCATTCCACAGAGCATGGGCCTTCCCAGCTCCGAAGCTCATCACAGAGGTATGCCTCATGCTACCCCTATCCCGAAGGAAGACCTGCCCCGTGGTAGTGACGCTCGGCGTGGAAACCTCTCATGCGCCCACCATATAGGGTATGAAGTCCCTCCTCCTGCCCCAGACCATCGATGTAAAAAAACTTCCCATCTTGTCCCTCTCCAACGTGGGGGTCCTCCCTACGTTCTCTCTACAACTAGAAGAGGTCCTCCTCACCCCGGTAACTCAAGGAGTGAAGGTCATCCTCGCTCCGCCCGCACCGAACATGGAGGTCCTCCCCATGCTCCTGCCGGTTCCAACAGAGGTTCCTCCCACATGGGTGTTGTCCATGGAGGTCCTCCCCATGTACCCTTCGACATTTTCCCTGGTTCCCCTCGCACCCCATCTATCTCAAGCGGGGGCCCTCTCCGCCATGGTGCCAGCACCGATCTGAGAATACATGTTGAGAATCAACCTTGTCCTAAAGATCCATCTAGGGGAAAGAGAGCGGGTCGCCTCCGCCACAAGAAGAATCTTGTGAAGGCCTGAGTGGAGTTCAGAACAGCCCGTTTCTTGGATTCTGAAGTGAAATTTGACTTAGAGATGAAACCTTCTCCCCACTCCTCTGTGTCAATGACTGGGGTAGGAATGAGGCGTGTCAGTCTCGTTCTCCCAGAATACGAAGTCTACCGGATCCCCATCTCTCTCTGTAGGTACATTCAGGAGGAAGCAATTGTGGATATTCCGCAGGTTCCGACCATTAAATCACCATCGTCATCACCAGAAGCGCCCTCTACCTCTACTAGAGATCACAGAGAGCTATTTGGGGGACCAACAGCGGTAGAGCAAGGACATGACCTATCGCTGGTAACCATAATTCCCATGCCAGAAGCTATGGCTATCAGTCCATTGTATCGTGGTCAGGTCACCTCACTCTTCAGAGGATGGCCCAGAATTCGGCGTCCAGTCAGCTCATTCGCCGTATTCTCCGCCACCACGTTTACTGTCCCAACGGTCCTCCTCAGTACCACTACCAGTCCCTTAGCTGCCTCCGGTTGATGAGTGGGGCAATACGAGGCCAGACCCTGAGTTCGAGCCCAGGATCTTCTGAAACATTCTCGCAGTGGATCACTTCCTGGAGAAGTTTTGGCTGACAACAGCGCCAAACTTTTTCGAACCGGAGTCCCTTACCCCAGAGGTAGTTGTGTGCTTCCGACGAACTCTATGGGTGACACACTTTCGCCTTTGTTATGAGCGGGTGGTGTACCCCAGGAGTCGAGATCACCTTGAAGAAATCGGTGAGCAATTCCGCCTGATCGATTTGGCCGCACTCCCTGTGGATCAGTGCCCTGAGTCACCAGTCCATTAGAGCACCCTTCAATAGAAATGCGTTCAGTGTTTCAAAGTACTCCACAGAGTCATCAGGGAATCTACCCCCCATGTGCAAGTCCATGGATGGGGACACTATGCCTCTCTCCTCTTCATCCCTATCCGACGACAGCCCAATTTGTTATGTGACATTGAGGACATGCCCTCGAGAGGTGTCACGATCCACATGGCTAACGTAGTAGACAAGGAAGACGAGCTTGAGTTTCTCGATGGAGACTTACCCCCTGAGGGTGTACCGCCACTGCTGGACCCATCAGGGAGGGTTACCCATCAGCAGAGGAACCTTCTAGGCCTCCTTGTAACCACCCAGTTGCTGGTACTCAGTTGAAATGCCGGTAACTGTAAGGATCATGTCGGAACTGTCAAGCACTCCGACCCATCCGCCTCTGTACAAAAGATGGACGAATATCCCGATAAGGTCGCATTGTGCCAGAAGCTTCCAGAACAGAAGAGGCTGGTTGACGAACTCTTGGCCGAGCATGTTGTAGAATGGAGACCCAACTACGGTAATCCCAAGACACGACAATAGGGGCCGGAACAATTTCCCCCTGGTGAGATGCCTCTAGGAAACCCTGATCATGCTACTTCCACAAACAGGGCATAAGCTGGAGCCCACGAGAATAGGGCGCGATACCTCTTGCCAAACCCTCCTGAACGACGGGGCAATCTGAGGAATCTAGCCTGGGTTCCCCTAGTCGCCCCACAGGCCATTCCTCCAGTCGGTACACGAGATGCTGAAGCCATCTACCATGTCGAAGAACCCGAAAACGCACTTGTGATTAGGGATCACCATCAAGACAGGGACCCCCCACCCGGATGATCTTATAGCAGCACTAATCGCCCTCCTCGAAGCGTTGGAAATGTGGCAGGTGGTAGTCCCCCCCCCCCCCCGTATGGCAAGCCATATCCCGCGTGGGTGGATGACATGCCCACACCCCCGGGTTTTGGGAACCCCACTTTCTCTCCCTTCAATGGGATAGGGGACCTGCCGCAGTACTAGGCCCATTTTTCTTCCAGGTGTGGCCCCATGCTGGGGACTCCAGCCCAGCAAGAAGTCGCCAAGCACCAATGTTTCGTGCAGACATTGGAGGGCCCCATATTCGTCTGGTACAGCTAGCTCCCTATCGGATCAGTGACCTATTGGGAGGATCTCCACCGGTAGTTCCTATAACAGTTCAACTCCACCACGCAAAAGACCAGCATCGTAGACCTCTTCAAGTGCAAGCAAAGGCCTGATGAGCGAGTCACATATTTCATCGCCCGGTGGAAGGGACTTACATAATCTTTCAATATGCCACTGACTCAGGATCAATTATTGAAGATGTGTGTACGGAACGTTAAAATGGAGCTGGTACCTTCCCTGATGACCCAGAACTACCTTGGAGGGTTCCGAGATTTCTCAGATAAGGCTCAGTGCCTTGAGGAGGCTCTGCAATAGGCTAGTCAGGCATGCTCCCTGCCCCCTGTGATCCTAGCCAGGAAGGATACCAGAGCCGAACCTGCCGCGGTGGCCCAAATAGAAGCCCCTAGGAAACTGGAATTACTGCCAGTGGCACCGACGCTACAACCCCGCAGAGGTCCTCCACCTCAAGCACAGGCTCCTGCCCAGCAGCGGCCGCCTCAGAATCGACAGGCTCCCCCACACAATGCGCCACCACCACCTAGGCGATAAAATCAGGCACCGCCTCCTCGACAGGCCCCTACGGCCCCTCGTCAGGGCCAGGCCCTTAGGGCCCCCTATCTGTAAAGAAGGCACCCGACTTATTCGTTCAACGAGAATCAAGTCCTTGGATACTTCTGAAGTGCTCTAGAGCAAGGGATTGTGCACCTACCTGAGTGTAGAAGGCCGACAGAGGTGAATCTCACCGATCACCACAACTAATGTCCTTATAATCAGATTCTAGGGCACACCCTCAAGCAATGCTATGTGTTTAAAGATTGGATTCAAGACCAGGTCAACAACAACATAGTCAGGTTGGGCCCGACACCAACATAAGTAGCAGATGTCTTTTTAGGGTCAGAGATCGGTAGCGACATCGAAGGTGAGTGGCAGCAGGTTCCCAGTCGTGGGTCCTAGAAATACAATGACTGGATGGCTCGAAAAACCATCGCCCACACCCATGGTATTATCTGGGAATGCCTGAATCAGCCGGAGCCTTCGGAAGAAGTAGCCGGTATATCTGCATCGTCTTCACAACCGGCCTCTTCCCAAAAGGGAAAGCAGCGATGACGCAAGAAGAAGCAATGCGTTCCACAACTTCCATCATCATCTTGCACTCTTGGAGACTTTATGCCCCCTGAAATGGGGATTCCTCCCAGAATCCAGCCGGTGGTGGATGACTCATTGAGCGACATCTAGGGGTATGCTTTGGTTAGCACTGTGGAGCTGGTAAAGCCCTATATGACTCCCAACAAGGGGGAACGCCAGGAGAACCTCCCCAACGTTCCTAGCTGATGTCAACGTCAGCGGATCCACAACCATGCCGGTCGTTGGGGCACGTCAGCGGGAAATTTAGTCAGGTCGTGCACGCTACTGAAACCAGATAGCAGGCTCAACACAGAGCTCAGCACGCGCAACCTCATCTAATGGCCTCAAATCTACCTCCACTGTCGTTTGTGCTAATAGATCAGGCAGAGCTGCCTCGTCTATATCTTGGTCAGTCTTTCTAGGCTGCAGGCCAATCTCTGTTTTCTGGTCCTAATCCGACGGCTACTCTCCATGCTTCAACTAGTAGGCAGTGGGATGTGACCAGTACTAGCCAACCGCCGGTTCAACCAGAAGGACCCGCTATGCCTCCAACTGCAGAACGACCTCTTGTAAGCAGAGGCTCGAGCTTGGCATGAAAGTATGATGTCCTGAAGCAGCTGGCTAGAATTACAGCAATGCTTTATATCCGTAAGGCCCTTCGCCTATCATTTGAAATGCCCGAAGAACTTTACGAGGCCCTAAAGACCCCCCTTCAGTTTGAGACGGAGGTAGCAGTTGTGGAAGCCTTCAATGCTGAGGCAATTGAAAATGACGAATTCCAGGCAGTTATCTTGTTCTCTAGTGAAGATGAGGACCCTCCCATATAGGAGCATATTTGCCCACTATACATCACTGGCCACTTCAATGGCGTAGAAGTCCGTCACTGCCTCGTTGACACGGGTTTCGGGATCAACCTAATCCCAACTCAGACGCTGCGAAAGATGGGTCTGTCTGAAGATGATTTAACACCCTCCAACCATAGAATCTAGGGATACGACAGGACCAAGAAATCCCCAATTGTCAAGATCCGCCTGAAGACCCAGTTCGGTGGCCAAATTTCCATCACCGAGTTCATGGTTGTCTCTCAGGACACCGCCTACAACCCATTGATGGGTAGGTCATGGCTCCATCTTCACACAACGGTCCCTTCGTCGTATCACCAATGCCTCAAATACTCCCTCAATGGTCGAGTAGGCGTGCTCTAAGGAGATGCGTCTCCTTTCGCCTCTTGTGAATCCCGCTATCTAGATGTAGATTATTATAAGAGAAAGGATATGAAAATCCTATTAAGTGAGGATGAACCTGCCCCGGCTGCAATTGATCCATGGGCAGGCCTGTATGACGCCTACATCATCTCGATCCATCGATTGGAGGCCACGAACCCTGAAATGGGGCAGTGTTTTATTGTTTCAGGTACGTAAGGAAGGTGTGTTCCCATGTCCAAGCGATGATGGAAAATAACCTTGTAATCCTACACCAACCAGGCTCAGGTGATCCCAGAGCCTCCTACCCCTGTGTGGTACCAGAATGTCAAGCTTATGACAATGACAGTATGTTATACATGTCTCTTCCACCGGGCTGGAATCAACCGACTCAGGCTGACGCGTCACCACTGCTTTGATGTCATCAAACGTGGCCCCTTAGGCCGAAGGCCAGATGGGATAGGATCGACTGCCTTCATTACTATGGTCTCAGTGGTGAGTGGGTCTCTTGATATGGTGACCACTGCTGCCCAAGTAGGCACCAGCTGTCCGTCAGGTTTTAATAGCTCAGAAGTAGCTCCCTTTGCGGGAAACCCCTCCACGGGTGGAGAGGAAGATCTGGAGGATGCTCCCCCCACCTTTGAGGCAGGCGTCTCTACCAAGGTTGATGAACTGGTATAGATGAACCTTGGTAGTAAGGAAAATCTGAGACCCACATTGATCAGTGAAGCCATGTCCCCTGAGGAGCAGCAGTGGTACGTAGACTTTCTCAAACAACACCGTGATGTGTTTTCCTGGAGTTACGATGAGATAGCAGGACAAGATCCTCAGGTAGTCGTTCACTGCCTGGGACTCCCGTCAAACCATCATGGGTTTAACCAGCATCCCAGAAATATGCACCCTTTCTCACGGTGCTATGGTTGAGGCCAAAGTTGACAATCTTATCAAAGCCAACTTTGTCAAGGAAGTCCAGTACCCCAAGTGGATTGCTAACATTATGCCAGTCAGGAAGAAGAATAGGCATATCAGAGTTTGCATCAACTTCCGTGACCTCAATTTCCACTCCCTAAAGGATGAATTTCCCCTCTCATTGACCGAGTTATTGATTGATGCCACAACCGGGTTCCAAGATCTCCCTTTCATGGATGAGTATTTTGGGTACAACCAGATCCGGATGGCCCCCGGGGATGAGGAATCCACCACCTTCAAGGCTCCCCAAGGTACCTTTTGTTACCAGGTTATTCCCTTCAGCATAAAAAATGCAGGTTCCACTTATAAGAGGGCCATGCATCAATAATTTAGGCTGATTCTCGGGATGCTGGTGGAATGCTACGTGGATGAACTAGTGGTCAAATGGCGCCAGTGCCATGACCATCTCAAAGACCTTGAGAATGTGTTCGATTTCCTCCGTTCCCGCCACCTAAAGATGAACCCGTTGAAGTGTGCCTTCGGTGTCACCTCTGGGAAGTTTCTTGGCTTTGTTGTTAGATACCAGGGCATTGAGATTGACCCAGAGAAGATCAAGGCTATCAGCCAAATGCCTACCCTGAGCAATATTCAGGAACTTCAATGTCTCCAAGGCCACTTAGCCTATATACGCCGATTCATCGTGAATCTGGCCGGCAAGTGTAAGACCTTTTCCCGGATCATGAAGAAGGTCGCCGCCTATGAATGGGATGAAGAATGTCGGGCCTCCTTCAAGTATATCAAGTAGTACCTACTCCAACTTCCAGTTTTGATGCCACCTGTCTTCCGAAAGCCACTGGTCTTTTAAGTGACCGGCCTGGAACGGTCCCTCGGCACACTTCTTGCCCAGAAGAATAACGAGGGTATGGAGAACGATCTCTACTATCTCAGACACATTATTCTCAATACAGAGATCATATACTCCCCTATCGAAAAGAGATTCCTTGTGATCGTTTTTGCAGTACAGAATTTGCGGAATTACCTAAAGCACCATGAGGTACAAGTGGTCTCTTGGGTAGACCCACTGAAGTACATCCTGAACCGCCCCATGTTGACTGGCCAACTACCGCAGTGGGAAGTGATCCTCCAGTAGTTTGACATCAGGTTCGTGCCTCAAAAGGCCATTAAGGGACAGACATTGTCAGACTTTTTAGTTTCCCATCCAACCTCTGTGGATCAGTCCCTAGACCTGGATTTTCCTGATGAGGCGATCCACTCAGTCGATCATGCCGTCTAATGTTGGAAAATGCACTTTGACGGTGCCACCCGGAGCCCCACCGGTAGGAGGCTCAATGATCCTATGATCAAAAGAGTGGGCCTGGGTATCGTCTTCATCACCCCGGTGCAAGCCGTCCTGCCATACTCATTCCTATTGTCAGAAGGTTGTACCAACAGCGAGGCAGAGTACCAGGCTCTCACCACCGGCCTCGAGTTGGCCCTCATGATCGACGTGACCCATCTACATGTGAAAGGAGATTCCGAGCTGGTAATCAAGCAAGTCAATGGCAATTATGTCATTAGGAAGCCGGAACTTGTTCCATTTCTACAGTGCACCCTCCATTTAATGGCCCAGTTCTCCTCTCGGACAGAGGTCAACCATGTCCCTCAGTCACAGAACATTCGAGCTGATGCTTTGGTCGGCTTCGCTGCATTGCTCATGGAACCCGAGAAAGACGATTTGATCATACATGTGGCACACCAGAGAGTCATTTTACCCATCATCCAAGAGGACAATGATGGCCTGCGGGTAAGTCATCTCACTGCCGGACCCTCTATGTCAGGGGTCCCGGGTTCGTCAGACACAGTGGTTGAAGCCACTCCCGACTGGAGGGATCCTTTTGTCGAGTATCTCCAAAATGGTTGCCTCCTGGACGACCGGGCCGAACGTGAGTGAATCCAACGTCACGCACTGCAATTTATCCTCTAGAGTGGTCCCAGTCTTGACCAGATCCTCTATAAGCAGAGCTTCGATGGCATTATCCTCCGCTGCATTCAAGGAGTCAAGATTTCTCAAGTTATGCAAGAGGTTCACGGTGGTTCCTGCGGTTCCCACCAGGCAGGGCCCAAGCCGTCCCATCAAATCCAGAGGATGGGGTACTTTTGGACCTCTATGATCCATGATTGTATCGAGTTTTCCAGGAGATTCTATGCGTTCCATGTTCATGCCAACTTTCTGCATCGGCCGTCGGAGCCCCTCCACTCCACCAAGTACTCTTGGCCATTTGCGGTGTGGGGACTTGATGTAGTGGGACCATATCCACCGGTGACAGCTCGCCAGTGTAGTTTGATCCTAACTACTACATATGTTTTCTCCAAGTGGGTAGAGGCAGTTCCGCTCAAAGTGGTCAAGGCCCGTTCTGTCGTCGACTTTGTGAGCTCCAACATCATCCACCAGTTTGGGGTCCCTCACGCTGTCCTCACCGATAACGGCACCAACTTTCGAGTAGTCAAGCTGAAGAAATTGTACGCCAAGTACAATATCTGTTCAAACTATAAATCTCGCTACCATGCATAGGAAAATGGATAGATCGAGGCATTCAACAAAATGCTCTCTAACATTCTGTAGAAAATGGATGGTCATAACAAGAAAGGTTGACCGGAAAAGCTCCCCAATGCCCTCTGGGCTTATCAGATGACAACTCGCAACTCCACCCAGGTGACCCCATATTCCCTGGTGTATGGGGCCGAGGTCGTCCTACCAATTGAGATCTAGATGCCATCATTACACACTGTAGTCTATGACCAACAGGTGCAAGATGATGTGGCCGAAATCTGTCTAGAGGAATTGGAAGCACTGGACAAGAATAGGCTTCGTGCCCTGCACAATATGGAATGGCATCAGAATAAGATAGCATGGGCCTTCAACAAGAAGTTTGCCCTTCATTATTTTCTATAGGGCGACCTAGTGTTGGCCCTTCAAGCGCCAATGATCCCCGAAAAAAAACCACCCAAGCTAGAGCCCAAATGGGAAGGTCCTTACGTCATCCATAAGGTTTACCCCAACGGAGCATACTCCTTACTGACCATGAATGATGAGCGCATAACTCTTCCTACCAAAGCCAAGTTCCTCAAGCAGTACTTTTCCTATGCACAAATGGTCCTGCATGACCTTAAACTGCATTGACGTCCTGCAAGATGATAAACTGAAAAATGGTCCGAGCTCTATGACCTTAAACTAAGATCTCCCCCCATCCTTACTGCAAGACATTAAACTGCAAGCCAGTCAGGCCTTCCTAACCAAGGCTTCGCCTCAGGCCCCTGGGCCTATTCGGGCACCTAGCCTTTGTCCTTACTATAAGACATTAAACTACAAGCCGGTCAGGTCTCCCTGAGCGCAGCTCAGCCTTAGTCCCCTTGGCTTTCCTCGACTCAGGCTCTCTTATGGGATTGTAAAGTGTGGTGTGGGATATATCCCCATTCACGTCAGGTTACCCATCGTACCTATCCCCAAATGAGACGCATCTCTTGTCCAGCACGACATTAAACTGCGATTCAAGAACTATGTGTGGCTTGATTTCAATCCTAATGGGATACGTAGGAACGCTCGGATGCCTCATCTTGACCCTAGCCCGAGCTCTTTTCTTACACTTCCCCCATGGGTATAGTTTCCTTGTAGGATCCATGCATGACGAGGAGTAGGCTTTTTTATCCCCTCTCATATAAGGATTATAAGGGTCACACCATGTGCCCACTCCCATTATTCTATCCTCCCACATCCTCACCGCATGACGTCAAAATGCATGGCCTTCAAGAACTACGTATGGCTTGATTCCCATCCTAATTGGATCTGTAGGAATGCCCGGACATTTCATCTATCGGCCCAACCCAAAAGCCAAAAATCTTCCCCTTGGGTAAAGACATACTACAAGGTGCACACTTTCGCCCCAACTCACGTAGAGCAAGCCTCGACCTGGCAGCACTTCCCCCTGGAGATGTTCTCCTCTTCTGTGGATGGATACAGCTATGCTTCGCCCACTCATTGACTGGAATTCCATCATCTTTCACACCCGGGGGGACCCCCAAGAACGGCCTAGATACAACGCCCAAGGGCTCTCCTACCGATACGGGACAAAGCCCCTGAGGGTTTCTGAGCAACAATCCGATACAAGTCCCGCATTGCGAATTTGGTCAACGATCGACACTCGTTTGTTGCTCCCATATTAGGTCACCATAGGAACGTTGTGTTTCAAACATGTTAAACAGTATCCTAGATCTTCGGGTCCACCCCGAGATGTCCCAAACATCGAGTGCAGTGATTCATTCTTCCCCATCATGAAGCGACAAACTTCCCTCCGGGTGGCACCAACGGTCAGGACCACGACCCCAATTCAGGGAAGTACGGAGTGGTGTAGAATTACGTCCTTTTTCACGTCTGGTTACTTTCCATGACGTACACCTCCCCAGATGAGATGCATTTATATCTTTCCATGTCCTCATTGCAAGACGTTAAACTGCAAACTGGCCAGGCCTCCCTGACAAATGCCTAATCTCATGCCCCTTGGCCTCTCCAGGCCCCATGCCCTCATTCTCACTGCAAGATGTTAAACTGCAAGCCAGTCAGGCCTTCCTGACTGAGGCCTACCCTCAGGCCCCTTGGCCTCCTCGGTCCCCTTGGCCCAGATTCTTTCCAACAGAAATGTGCAGTATGGTGTGGGATTATGTTCTCATTACCCACCACGTCGTACATCTCCTTGTTAGGATATTCTACCCCTGGGTATCCCTTCAAAACTATGTATGGATTGATTATCATCCTTATGGGATATGTAGGATCACCTGAATGTCTAGGCTTCGGGTCCAGCCCCATCTCTAGGAAATATCTATCCCACCTCGGCTCCTCGGCCTACTCTTCCTCCACGAGGTAATTATATGGTGTGGTGTGGGATTATTCCCTTATTCACATCAGCCTTGTAATGACCATGCCATGTACCTCTCATTCTCGAGTTGTTTCGTTGACCCTTTACAACAGTTCACCAATGTGCCTAAGGGTACTCCAGTTTATTACCTGGAATGCCAGACTTTACTCGGACACGTCCGCACCCACTTCCTAGGCTTTGTGTATCCCTTCATCAGGGCTTCCATCATCTTTCACTCCCAGAGGGACCCCGAAGAGTGGCCTGGATACTACGCCCAAGGGCTCTCCTACCGTTATGGGCCAACACCCCCAAGGTTTTCGGAAAACATATCGATAAAAATACCGCATTGTGAATATGGTCAGTGGTCGATGCTCGTTTGTCATTCCCACCTCAGGCTAACGTGATATGGAGACTATTGTTTCTTCCACGATTAACTTTTTTCCTCTATCGCCATGCCAACCCTATTAAGCCCAAAATGTCGGTTACACGATTCACATCCTTCTCCAGTATCATCATGTCCATGTAGAGTCTCAGAACTATTGGTACTATTACTTCGTGCACGTCTGCGCGTTGGGAGAACTACGTCTGGCTTGATTCCCATCCTCATGGGATACCTAGGAATGCCTAGACCTCCTGTCTTTGGGTCCAGCTTGAGTTTAGCATCCTTCCTTCGGGACCCTGACTACGGGACTTCATGGTGTGGTGTGGGATTATATCCTCATTCACATCGGTTGTGTCGCACAACACCATACACATTCCCTGCCTAGCATCATCTCTGATACATCTACACTGCATTATGTTAAAATTCATGCTTGTTCCTATCATAAAACCCTAAACTGAGACATTATCTTCCTGGCCGCACGATGAAAAATGGCACTGTATTGTGATGACCTCATTGTAGAGGACATCATGTTGGGTATTGGTAACATTCCATGCCATTTGTCAATTCCTATCATAGCTTGATTCTTGTGGAGATACCGGGGCTTACTACCCTAGGCCTATCTCTTCACAAAAAAAACCACCATCTTAAAGGAAAAACAATATTTTTCAAATTCCGCTTCTTTTAGTGCAAGTGGCCATGCCCGAACTCCTCTTTTTCCCTAGCACTAGTACCTTACCTTGATACCCTTCAGAACTATGTGCAGCTTGATCCCCATCCCCATGGGGTACGTAGGAAAGCCTTTGCACTTTGCTTCAGGCCCAACTCAACTCTCATTTTCTGTCCCTTGACCTAAAACCTCTCCCAAGGGGGTTATGCGATATGGTGTGGGATTATGTCCTCATCCACGTCGGGTTTTGTAATTACCCATCACGTGCCTTCTGTGTTTCCTCCCACCCATGGTCCGAATTCTACGACCCTAAACTAAGATCTCCCTATTGGAAAGGACACTTCTACCTCTATCTAATACGTCTCATTGTCATATTCAGATGTGTTTTGAAAAAGATCCTGCAGTGTGGGATTTTCATGGGGACATTCCCCTCGTCCCATGACCAAGCTTCGTGAGCTCGCTATTTGGATCCTCATCCTATTCCACATCCAAAAGGACCCTCGAACGACATGGATGATAGGCTTAAGGGCTCTTCATAGAATTTGGGCCTAAGGGCTCTCCTATCGTCTCAGGACAACTTCCCTAAGGATCTCTGACAACATTTGCGACATGGTCCTGTGTTTCGAACATGGTCAACGGTCGAGCCTCATTTGTCTGTCCCCATTCTAGGCTAACATGATATGGATGATACGTTTTCTCCACGGTTAACGGTTATCCTATATCGTCACTCTGCCTTCATTGTGATCCAAATTTCAAGCATCATGATTCACACATTTCCACTTTCTCATGTTCAAGTGGAATTCCATCATACTCGACTCTATCTCTTTGTACATCTAGGTGTGCCACATGGTAGTGTTAGTGTCATTGGGCCGGTGTTCACCGAGCGTCCCTTTACACTAACCTACCCCTTTTTAGGTCGGGAGAGTCCCACCACTACTTCTTGTTTCCTACACTGAGCACGACTCACGTGGGCTTAGTAGTTTTGGCGGGATGTATACCAACATAGACATGCTTCTCATTGTCTTGTATGATGTTGAAATATGCTCTCAGAACTATGTATGGCTTAATTCCCATCCTCATGGGGTACATAGGAATTCCTAACCACTCTGCTTCGGGCCCAGCTTAATCCTCACTCTTGGTCCCTCGACCTGGAGAGTTTCCTCCAGGGGTATGTGGAGTGATTTGGACTCCAAGTCCTCATTCATGTCGGTTTCATAACTACCACACCATATGCTCACTGGAATATTCACTTTCGCTCCACGTCCTATCATATGAAATTAAACTACATGAGTCCATATGTCCTCAACGCATGACACTAAACTACGGTTCTACCCTGAACAAGTTCAGGATGCCCCGTGTTCATCATGGGATGCGCCAGAGCCTCTGCCGGAGAGGGTTTCACCTTCCAGTGTTGGACTATGACTACACTTTGCTTCCAGAACTATGTATAGCTTGATTCCCATCCTCATGGGATACATATAGACACCCTGGTATTTTTCCTAGGGTCCAGCCCATAGGAATAATTAATCCTATCCTTCCCCTTTCCGGCCCCCTGGCCGACCCCCTTGCTAGAGAGGCCCTGTCCCAAAGAAGGAAGGATCCATAACCAAACCAATGTGCCCATCTGGCGTACTCCCACCATGGTGGTGCCATTACATGATTGTTGGATTCTGTTCGGACAAACCATCGCTCCATATTCCACGCTTTGCATACCCCTTATTTGGACCCTCGTCCCCTTTCATGTCTGAAGGGACCCCCTAAGGCCTAGTCCCATGCCGCATTGGCTCACCAACCATCCTGGGCCAATGTTCTGGAAGACTGGTCATGTTTGGAAGGACCCCCTAACTGTATGGATGCTCGAACTAGGGTCCGCTAACTGTCCTGGGCCAACGTCCTGATGGATTGACCGAAAACATTTGTGACCAGGTCCCGTGTTTCGAACATGGTCAACGGTCGACCCTAATTTGTTGTCCCCATTTCAGGCTAACGCAGTAAGGATATCGTTTCTCTACCATGGTTAACAACTGTCTTTTATTATCACACCATCCCCATAGTGTTCCGAATCTTGGGCATCATAATTCACGCTTCCCATTTCCATCTGTTTGGACTGATTTCATCTCCCCTGGCGTTGCACCGTTCGTGCATGAGGGCACGTTGAAGAAACGGTAATTCGGATATTTTGAGAACTTTCATCTCCGTCAAGGCCTCTCCCGTCTTTCGAAAATACAGATTGGTTATCCAAACCCTGGATGCCCGAAGCTTGGTTTCCACTCCTATGTTGGGTGGTACGAGAAGGTAACTATCTCCTATTTATCACATCGTGCTTGACCCACGTGAACTTGGGGAATTATCACTGAACGTCCCGCAAATATCGTAGGGATGTAATGAACCGATTCAAACAGTGGAAATCATGCATGCTACAACATTCAAAACAAAGAATGAAGAAATTGAAGACTGAAAGTACCCTTAAAAGGTTTGTAATTTGTTACAGTTCCCGGGGGTCGACTCCCCCCATAAACGAGTTGACCTCGTCAATAGAGCGTTGCAGCTCCGCCACCCTTCGGTTTGTGGTGTCCAAGACTTTCTGCCGCTGACTCAGATCCCGCTCCTCCTTAGCAGCGGCGGGGTACAGTTCATCAGCCTTGGTTCTGGCCCCCTCTACGCCAACCTGAATGGCAGCCATCTTTCCAGAAGCATGCTTCATATGCTCTTCTCCCTCTGCCAGCTGGGTCTTCAACCGTGAGATCAGCTCAGATTGTGCATTAAGAGAGGCTGAGTGCACATCTGCCCGGGTCTGCAGCTGTTGTACCTCTCTTTCAGCCACCTAGAGCTTCTTGATGATTGTCGCCTTCTTCCGCTACCAGCCCACGATAAGCCTACGATCATACTCTCGGATCTTCTCGGCCATGATATCTCGGATGAGCACATGAGGAAGTTGGGCATCCACTCCCCCAGTGCACAGTCCATGAAGTCTTGAGTGAAGTCTATCCATTTCGTTCAACCATAGCCCTTGGGGGTGTCCTTGATGAAGCGCGTGATTAGCTTCCATGATCGGCGGTGGACTATGCTGATGTCTTCCTCGTCGGAGGCCGTTTCGTCCCAGTCTGCACAATTGGTAGGCTCGTACGCAGGATACGCCTGAAGGAAGTCCTCGGTAGGATCTGCATCTGGTGTTGAATCTGGCGTGACATTTGGCGCTGGAGCAGGTGTGACAGGACTTGGGATGGCCGATTGATCCTCGTCATCAGACTCCACCTCAATAACCTTAGGTTTGACCCTGCTGGTGGTCCCGCCGATGATAGTGTGTGTTGCAGCTCGGGGAGATGGGGGGGCTATCTCCACCATCACCAGCATGCCCCTAAAAGGGATGTCTCTAGACATCCCAACCAGCCTTGCCGCAGTATCCCATGCTAGTTGAAGAACTGTACGATAGAGAGGGATAGAAACATTAGTTGGCACAATCTACATATGACAACAATGAATCCAGTAGATAAAACTTACAGAGATCGATCTCCTGGTGCTTCTCTTGAGTTGATACTGACGGGACCCCAAGGCATGGCCCTCCGTATACTGTTGGAAGGTCTGGAGATTCCTGAGGATCCACCTCGGGTGCTCTGGCCCCACCCGACGCAGAACTGGACGCGACCGTAGGAGTGGGTTCTGAAGGTCCTGCATCATCACCCACCAAAGGGTGAGAGCGAGGCATGCATACAAGTTCCCCCTGCATGGTTCAAACATTGGTAAGAAATCCATGATAGCTTGAGAATGGACCATGAGGAAATAATCTTGGGATGCTACATCGAGAACCTCTATGAAGTTATCATAATTTCAGTCTTGGTATCCCACTTCACCCTCCTCCAATGGGCTCCCTCCGCCAGCCTCATCCTCTCGAGAGGAGTCCTCTGATTCTTCCAGTAGGGGGAAGCACTCCCTCAGATCAGTGGCTGATAGCTGTGGCGGGACCATCTGATCCAACAGTATCCTCACCTGGTCTGTCATTTGGTGTGGGACACCACTGGAGTGAATGTAGTTCTCCAGCTCGACCAAATATTGCTCCACCTCCGCCGGAGATGCCGCAAAACTTGCCCGGACTGGGCATATTCCTGGCAGAACCATCCCATGACGATTCAGGAGTTCCCACACCTCGGGCAGACTTAGGTGTTGCTGGTTAACATCCCAAATGTCACAATCCTTCAGGAAGATGACATCCTCTGGCATGTCAATATGATGCAGCCGCTTCCCTAGAGCCTGAGAGGATATCCTTCGAAATCACCTTGGCGGCCGCCCCTCCGGATGGCCCTGCTCTTCTGGAATCACCGGGTCCGCGGCTGCTGCCACACCGTCAGCCGGTGTGGGTCTTGCCGCCACGGCAGCCCTGCCACCCTGAGAGGCCCTTGATTCACTCTGACCCCGACCTCAGGATAGAGGAGGCCCGCCGTCCCCAACCCAAAAAGTTGGTTGCCTCAGCATCTCCCCTAGATAAGCAGCCTCTAAGCTAATGGAATACTCCCTCACTAATCCGAAAGTGGCGGTGGATGGAGGCAATGAAATTTGCATCTTCCCTTCTTCTAGTGTGAACATAAGACACATCTTCCTCATCACACATGGGTGCTCCTCATGACGCACCTCCCATTAGACCTGCGGGGTCAGCCGCTGGAGGCACTAGAACTGCCGCGCAATCCGATGCGGGGTGTACGGCTCACAGAGTGGCTCACGATCCACTCGTGACACCAAAACTCCACCTCAAAAGTCCATGAGATAATCCTTGTGCTCTTCCATTCCTCGACCTTCGTCAGTGAGTACCCTCGTCGGCAATCGAAATGGGTGGAAGTTAAACTCATCTGCCCTCCACACCCGGTTTAGCACCATTGGCATGGTTAGTTTAAATGGGAATCTCCCGGCCGCATTCAGAATGGAGGGCCAAAAGTTTGATCCCGGCGGAAAGATAGGGTTTGGATACTCATAAATCCCCGTGACGTGAGCCGCAATACAGCCATACAAAAGGTGTAAGGGCCCGCATATCCTTGGAGTCTTCTTGCCCTCGCTGACGTGCCGCAGCATCCTGTACAGCCTGGCGAGCATTGGAATCCCCAGATTGACTCACTGCCCCATGGCCAGCATGGATTCCATGACAAATGAGCTGGGCCACACCCCCATGCTGGTATCCCTCACCGGTAGGATCCAACCGCAGATAAGGGCCGCGATGAACGCCGCCAGCCTGACTATCGACTGTTGTTCAGTGCTGACACTAAAACCCCAAGTCTTATATTGGATGTCCTCTTAGACCCACCAATATGAGTGCTCCTTGCCCCGTTGAGCTGACTTCGGACAAGTTCGAGGCCTCAAAGGGAACTCTCTATTCTCCGGGAAATTCAGGAACTGCTTGAACCACTTGTTAAAGTGGTCATCTGTCACCGCTTCCTTGTACTCTTTGGAGACCAATGCCATCAGTACTGACACTAGTCGCGAAATATGCTTCGTATCCTCCCACGCGCTCATAACGGGGAGGAACTCATCATACATGGCCCCCAAGATCGAGACCCCCAAAATCTGATGGACATCCCATGGACTGATGCCCACCTCCCCATGGTGCAGGTGAAAAGTATTGGTCCTAGAAGACCATCTGCTCAGCAGCTCTAGCATCAGTTGTTTTGGTTGGTAAATATGGAATTGGGAGGCCCATGCCGCCTCATACAAACCCACTCTCCTCGGCTCGGCCCCAAACTCCTCACATGAGGCGCCTACCCAGTAGGCCCATGGCCAATCATTGGTGAAGTTGCCGCCCTGGCACAGGTCCCACTCATCGGACCACCCATTCTTTGAATCCTGTAAAGATGCCTTCAGCATGGTACGGTACAGAGGAGGGGACGTCTCTGGTTGCAGTGGATTCCTGTCAATATTGTTCACATGGTTGTAGAGATAGTCGACGGTGATGGGTGTGAAGTCCTCCCGCGCATGACCATCATCCGCCCTGAACCACTGGCACTGACATGGCGTGCTTCTGAACCAGTAAGCTGGTTCGTCCCTACTCGCCTTAGGGATGAAGACATCTCCCTCATCCCGAATCCATTCAAGGGAAGCTTCTTGCACTGTGGATAGTTCTTCTGACCCTTTGACAACTGTTTTTTCAGAGAAGTATGGTCCAAGTAGCTTCGGACCATCTCCCTATGACCCAGACTGTTGGACATCTCATCCCTCCAGGCGGCGTCTACAAGCACCCCCAATACAGCTTCTTGATGGGCCATTTCGGCTTCGGCACTCGGAAAATAATTTTTTCAGGCTGGATCACGAAGCTTGCTCGTGAAGATCTCTCACGAAGCTCGGGCGCAAAACCAAACCGCAGAGTCTGGCCTAGGAAGGAAAACAGAGGTTTTCTTGGTGCGGTCGTGGAGTCAGAGACTCGCGGTTCACCGCGAAGCTCGATTCGCGGAGTGCGGACGCGGAGTACACGGAACTTCGCGAAGTTGAGAGCGCAAAAGTAAAAAATTAAAGAGAGGTCAGCCTCCCTATTTATAGGCGGCGACCTTGAAGCTTCGCGGTGCATCCCGCCCGCACGGAGCATCGCGGCGCGTCCAGACCGCGTGGCCGCTGTCAGCACCACAGGCCCCTTCGCGAGGCCGCATCGCGAACCACCGATAATTTTGGCAATTTTCCCTCAGACTTAGACCCTTTATCCCTCTGCGGATCCAAGAATGAGGGGGGAATTTGTTGGCACCAAAATACTGAATGAAAAGAGGGGAAAAAAAGAATCCCCCGCATGCTGCCTCGTAAAGCTCCGACGTGAAGCTCCCCCGAGCATCGTGGCCGCTGCGAAGTACAAGAGGTGGTAACGCTCCAAGAATTCCCTGACGTTTGCGAGAACGCCGCGAAGACCCTGAGGCGGTAACTCTCCGCGAACGGCCTGAAGTTCGAGAGCCTGCTGCGAAGAACACGATGCGGTAACGCTCCGTGAACGCCCTGACGTTCACGATCCCGCCTCGAAGACCCTGAGGCAGTAACGCTCCACGAACACCCTGACGTTCGCGAGCCCACCACGAAGCACCCACTGCCCCTTCGCACCGCCTAAGTTCTACTTCGCAGAGCCCCTTTCCTATAAATACTGGGCTCCCTCTGAGTCTATAGGACGGACGATCTGACCTTTCGGCTTCTCAACCCCCAAATCACGAAGCACCCTTCACCCCGGGAATCATGAGCTGCACGATGTAATTTTTCTTCGCGAGATGCCTTCGACTTGTCTCGTTTTGAGCCCCTCTTCTGAGAGGGATAACCTTCATGAAGACCAAGGGCATTCTCGAAGGAGGGGGATTCCCAAGGGGACCCGGGCAACCGCGGAGTGTTTATGCTTCACGAAACACCCATCCTGTACTAGTGATCCCCATGCCAAGGCAGAGTCGATGTACATCGCGAAGCACACTGCTTCACAACACCTTAATTCGTGAGGCACCTCTACTTCACGAGGCAGTGCTCCGAGAACACTATCCCACTTCGCAAAGCACCTCCAATTCACAACTCTGCCCCATGCTAAGGCCAAGTCACTCCACTTTGCGAAGCACACCCCTTTGCTTGGAAATTCCTCTTCCCATGCAACCCTCTATGTTTTCACGATGTGATTTCAAAGTCCTGTAGACAACACCACTCGTAGAATTGCTTCACCTAATTATTCTACACATAGGCACGCTAACGGCTATTGCTTCTTCACATAGACACGCTAACGTGGACCCCTCAAGGGTTCGCTCGGAGACCCCCTTCACCACGGCCTTACTGGTACCTTCCCTCCCCCAAGAAGAAGAGGGTGCCGATCATGTAAGTCCTAGGGGTGCAGAGTGAACCCACCTCGTCCAAGCTGCAAGATGTTAAACAGCCAAGCACATCATCCTCAACACATGACGTTAAACTGTGATCTGACCCTATGCCTCACACGCAGGGTCCCCCCATCTCGGACATTCTTTACACTGCTCGTCTCCACAGAGATGGGGTAACCCCCTCCACAGGGGGTGATATCCTCCTTATCGGAGCGGCGTATGTCCACGGGACAAGGGAAACCACCTTGGTGTAAGCCCCCTAGCCCCTCTTGCAGAAGGTAGCCCCCATGAACCTTCGTACTTCCCCACTGCCAAGGTCAGTGGAGGGCGTGATAGGGAATGAGGCACCTTCCATCATTGGTCCCAAATCCCTCTCTCGTTGCACTTTTCCAAACTTCAGGCCTCCATCCTGGAGTAAGTCCTAGCACCATGGGCCACCTAACGCATAAGCCCCTCTTCGTTTCTCACGGACGCACCCTTTGTGACGTGATCATTGGGTCTCTTCTACCTCTTGTTTCTCACACTGAGCACGACTCACATGGGCTTAGAGTAAGCATTGGCCATGACAACATCTCGTCCAACATGACATAAAACTGTATTCCCTCGTCCAACATGACGTTAAACTGTATGCCCCCATCCAGCATGACGTTAAACTGTATTCCCCATCCAGCACGATGTTAAACTGCACATCCATAAGAACTACGAGGTCTTTGATCCATGTCAAGGAATGCTACGTAGGAAGCCTCCACGAGGTTCAAGACCACCCATCGTTTATTCACGTCAGGTTACGCCTTCATCCCGCATGATGTTAAAATGCATTCCAGTCCGACGGTAAGCCGTTGTGATCATCCCGAACTACGAGGACTTTGATCCATGTCAAGAAACGGTATGTAGGAAGCCTCCCTGAGGTTCAAGCCCATCTCCCATCGGACCAAGGTCCTTTCATCACGTCGGCTCTCCGACACCCACCATTATTCCCGAACTACAAGGACATTGATCCATGTCAAGGCATAGTACGTAGGAAGACTCGTGAGGTTCAATCCCAGCACTAGTGGACCCCTGGGTTCACCTTCACGTCGGTTCTTAGACAAATCCCTATGAACTACGAGGTCTTTGATCCATGTCACAGCATGGTACGTAGGAAGCCTCATAGAGGTTCAAGCGCACCACCTGTTGGTCACTCCGACCCTCTTCCGTCAGTTCACCGTCACCTGGGTAGCCTAGTGTGTAAGCCCCACACCATCTGGACCAAGGTCCTCACTCGCGTTGGTTCGCCGATACACCGTTATGAATTATGAGGTCTTTGATCCATGTTAAGGCATGGTACGTAGGAAGTCTTCATGAGGATCAAGCCCACCGCTACCTGGACCCCTGGTCCTTCTTTACGTCGGCCTTTCGGCACCATCCCGAACTACGAGGACTTTGATTCCCTACCACGGGGATACATAGGAGGTCTCTTCGAGGCTTAATCCCAACTTTACTGTCTCCCTTGCGATGGTCCAATTTCATTCCCCCTCCACTTCATCCATCCATCCATCATCCACCCTGATTCTTACTCGGACCTCCATATCCCGACGAGATAATGCCATTCCACTCCTCTTCACAGCATTCGGGAAGCCGCCCATGGGCTGGCCCCGATATCGGTATCCCTTCAAAGGAAATTCCTCAATCTGATCCATTCCAGCTAATTCTCTGATCAGGACAATCCATCTCCGCTGGACGTTTAACCTGCGGCATGCCCTGTGTTAAACATAGGAAGCTAAGGAAAACCTCAGATATATGCCTATGGCATATAATTCCCCGCGCTCGATGTGGGATGCCTCGGGATTCCAAACCCTCGAGAAGCCCTATGAAAATTGACAAAAGACAGACATGCCAGTTGCCCAGCATTCAGACACGCTACTGATGCCTCAACCTGACTACTCCCCAGACTGAAAGTTGCTGCCCTGACCGGACCCTTTGGAATGTCCTGACAGAAGCAGTGTGATTAACCAGCGTCAATGGAAACATGGCACTGGGAAGAGTTTCACGAACAACGTATTAAATCTATAAGGGAGACCCAGACTAGGTGACGAGTTACGAGGAGGAATCCATGGAAGGAAGAATCGACATCCCATCATCCCGGTTTCGATCAAGGAGCAGACGTCCCTAAATAAGGAGCGGATTCTGCCCACCTTTGGAATGTGGGAATGCAGGGGAACAGCAGCGTGTCCTCCACAGACGGATGCGCGCGCCTCAGTGAAAGGGTCAGAAACAATTATTAGTATATATATATTTTTGGTGACTAATAAAACATACATTACAATCATGAGACAATTAAGGTAGAGCCTTCTGGTGTCTTTTAGGAACTTGGGTGGTCTGTTATTTAATTTTTTATATTTTTTTAATTATTTATACATTCACACTATTTTGATATGAGAACTGCTTGGATTATTCCTAGAAATAGTTGGTGGTTGTTGACTGGGATTTTATCTCATACCCTACTCAAACTTCCTTTAGTACCCAAGAAAATTACTTTATTGTTGGTATGGATAAGGTAAATTTTCCTTCTTCATAGTTTTGAAATGTTCTTCCTTCATATAGATCATAGGAGTGGAGGATTGAGAATATGTTCATGATTCTAGTGGAGAATCATTTTTTTATTTTATTAGATTTTGTAGAAAATGATTTTATATTCATGTCCCGTATTCCCCTTTTGTATATCATCATTCCATGTACACATGAATATGACAATGCCTAGTGGATTTTGATTATTATTCAGTTGTTTAGTTATTCATTCTTACACTACCTTTTAATTATGTATTTTTATTTATTATTCCATTGTTGGATGTTTCTGGTTATATCCACCATGAAACTATAATATGAGGGTATAATACTCCCACTGATCTACCTTTACACCCTCACTTCTAGTCAGTAGCCTCTAGAATATGGGAAGGCACGCTTGAGGCCATGTGACACACTAACTCTTGGAATGAGTTAAATGGATCATGGGTCGGGACATTAAAAAGTTGTATCAAAGAATAATTTTAATTTTTCTTACAGATTGGTTATTAGACCCGAGACTAAGAGTTAAAGGAATTTGGAATTTAACCCTGCTTCTGGACATAGATTACCCATATATAGGGGAAACCCAAATTAACTGGGATGAGAATTTTTTGTTTTTGATTATATCATTTATAGTCGATATGAATTCACTGCTTCTTTACACACTTGTTTTATGGTGTTATTATTTTTGGTATTATTGGAATGAAAATTTCTATTACTTAGAACTTTTTATGGTATGAGTTAAGTGGATGCCATATTTTGGTTTATAAGGAATATGATACCATATGGACTAGAAATGGTGATCCATTTAATTCAACCATTTAAAAAGTCTTAAATATTGAATAAGCACAAATGTAAAATTAATATGACTTTTAATGTGAAAATAACTATCTTATACATGTGAAAAATGGACTTAAACCCAAACTTGGCCTTAATAGTGAGTAGTGGGGTATCTATTATGATTATATAACCTATTATTGACTCTTCTAAAATGCAGACCTATATTTTTGAGGAGACAGAGAGGAGTGATCTTTTCTAAAGGATGACTTTGTCCATGTCCTATCTTTCTATTTACAATATTTTAAATTGTTAATATATCTTCTGAGGGATGTGTTTGGTATTGTAGTATCATACCTCCATGATTTCATTTAATCATGAACCCTAAAGGAGTTGACATCCATGCACTAGAGGTAGGAGGCCCTGAGATAACATTGATTCATCCTACAATTCCACCTATTGATCCTTGTCCTATTGCTTATATGGGAAGTGATTCCCAATTATATGAGGTATTTCTTCAAATGTTGTTGTATATGAAAGAATTTATATGAACAACCTCGAGTATGAATGAATTGATTCCATAATTATAGTAGCATTATCCTCCCACCTTTTTGGTGGATTGAGTACCACACATTGTGAATTCATGGTTCAAATATATCCTTTATATATTTGGTCATCTGAAGACGCCTCTAGAGAGGAGGGTCAATCATTCTATTTATATGCTACATGATTATGAAAGGTGGTGGTGGTATGTTTTTACTTAGGCATATCGACATAATGATATCATCTAGTTAGATTACCATAAGATCTTTTATGACAATTTCATTCCCAGAATCTATGGGATGACATATAAATAGAATTAATAAACATTCAATATGGAGGCATGTCTATTATGGAGTACTTTTCTCATTTTACTTACCTAAAGTGGTTCAATCCTACTCTAGTGGGTGATGATCTTATGATGTCCAGATGATTTGAGGATGGGCGGGTATATGCCATCTGATTAGAGGTAAATTTATTCAAGTTGACTTCCATTTCAAAAATAGTTAACCCCATCCCTTATTAAAGAGAATAATTTGAGAGAATTTGATGGTGAGATTCATTGTAGTTTAACATCATGGTTTATTTGTGCTTCTTTTTCTGGGTTAAAGATAAGTTTTTAGGCTACACATAGAGGTAGTAGCACTTAGGTTTCTCATATTGACAAATTTATGATATGTGGCCAGCAGGGGAATCTAGGAAACATGAAGCCTTAGTGCTTATGAGGTCCTATTTAATGCGTAGTATATGACAAGATAGACCATATTTATCATTTATACATAATATTTCCATAAACACCTAGAAATCATAGATATAATTATACCCCACATTCCAGAGTAGGGGTAATAGGTTCACACTAGGAAGGAATCTATAATACCACAGGCCTCTTAGGACGAGGTGGCGATCTTGGAAGAGGTAGTCAGACTCGTGATACTCAGTGCCAATAGAGTAGGTTTTCTCAGGTTAGTGAGTCAGTGATTCATGGAAATGGTACATGCTAGTTGTATACAGTCTAGCTTATATTGGAGATGAAAAGTGCCGATCCTTCTATTGTATGAGCTATTATTCTAGTAGACTTCACAAAAATGGATACATTATTTGACACATTCACATCTCACTCATTTATATATTAGGAAATCACATAGAGTCTTGGCCTTGATATTGAACAATTAAATAAAATTATAAATATTGATACCCCATTAGGTATATTATTAGAGGTTGTTCTCCATTGTAAGGAATATCCCCTTGAGATAGGCTGATACCATTTTGTATGAAATATTTTCATCCTTGACATGACATGTTTTGACGTAATAATAATAATAATGGATTTTTTATCTCCCTATTGAGACCACATTGACTATTATCTTTGGATGGTGATGTTAAAAACATTGGAGGACATTAGGCATGTGAATAAGGGTGAATGGGATGTCATTGTGACTCGATCTGGACCCGAGAAACAGAGGTTGGGTAATGTGATATCGCATATCTCCAATATTTTCTTGGATAACCAGGGGTTACAACCTTATAACTTTCCTCCTATATTGTAACATTTCAGGGTTGTCATTCCTAAAGACTTATCTAGTCTACCTTTAGTGTAGAGATAGGATTTTCCATTGATCCTGTTCCAGGAGTAGCACTAGTGACCATTACTCCTTATAGTATGGCACCAACAGAGCTTCAAAATCTCTAGAAACAGTTGGAGGATCTAGAGGATAAAGGATTTATACACCCCATAACTTCTTTTAGGGTTCACTAGTATATGTTTCCAAGATGTAAGATGATACCCTCATGATTTTCAGGTATTACCATTAATTTAACAAGCCCACGGTAATGAATATCTATCCACTTCATCGAATAGATGACCTATTTGATCAGGTTCATGGATAGAGAGTTTTTTCCAAGATAGATTTGAGGTTGGGCTATCATCAAGTGTGTTTCAGGTCATAATACTTACCTCACAAAGATTTTATGAGTATGTATGGTCTATACGAGTAGCTGGTCAGTTTGGTCTAATAAATGCGCCTTCTCTTTTCATGGTTCTGATGAATCAGGTTTTCCAACCATATTTGGATTCATTCATGGTAGTCTTTGATGAAGATATATTAGTGTATTAACACTATATAAATGATCATTCCAGTCATCATTAAGTTTTACTCAATACACTGAGAGAGTAGTTTCTCTATAATAAGTTCAGTAAATAAAAATTTGTATAAAAAATTTCACTTCCTAGGTCATAACATCTCTAATTATATAGTATTAATAGAACCAAAGAAAGTGAGAGATATAGTTTCCTAGGAACAACCCAAGAAAATCTTTTACTTTCAAAGTTTCTTGGGGATTGTAAGATTTTATAGATTCTTCATCCTGTTTTTATCACATCACGAATCACCACTTACGAGCTTCAAAAAGAAGGGTGTAAAATTTGTTTGGTTAGAAATTTCTGAAGAAGCCTTTTAGGATTTGAAGGGTTTTTTGAATTTAGCACTGATATTAATTCTTCTTGAGAAATATAGGATCTATATAGCCTATCGTGACATAATAGGTTTTGATATTGGAGTTATCCTGATGCAGGATGAGCGATTTGTTGTGTACAGGTCTCATCAGTTGAGGCGTCACGAGCTAAATTACCCAACACATGACCTCAAGCTAGCTGATGTTGTTCATGCTTCACACTTTTGGGGACACTATTTACTTGGAGAGAGTTTTCTGTTATACAATGATCATAAAATACTCAAGTAAATATTAACATTATGATATCAAAATCTCAGAAAATGTAGGTGGACTGAGTATATATAGTTGTTTGATTTTTAGCATGCATACATGACTTGTAAAGGAAATTCAGTTGTAGATTCTATGATCCATAATACATAGGTACAATAACTTTAGGAGGATAATGGAGAATGACATCTCGTGGATTTATTCTCATAGTTTCACATTGAGCATCAAGAGGATCATGGCCAGTCTATCCTCACAACCTTAGAAAAGAATTATACTCTTCTGGAATGACTGAAAATGAGGTAACTATCTGATTCTATGGCCCTTGTCGTTAGGGAAATTGTATCATATGATAATGAATTTTCAGGTTTGACCATGTATAGGGTTGATGCCTTACTGTTCCATGGGAATGTATGAATCCCAACAAACATCAAATATGAGATGATATTAGAATTATATGCATCAATATGGGTCGTTCACCCTATTGTCTTCAAAATGTTTTTAGAAACTACGACACTAGTATTTGTGGCCTAGTATAAAATGAGATATTTTTAGAATTATCACTCGATGTTCCACCTTAAAGTAGGTAAAATAAGAACATCAGACACCAATAGGGATTTTATATCCATTTTCCATTCTTGTGTGGATATGGGATGATGTTTCAATGTATTTTTTGATTGGTTTACCCAGATAACCTTGTAGAAATGATATGGTATGGGTTATCATTGATTTTTTTAAGATGGTTTCACACATCTTACCTATGTGAGAGGACTTAATGATAGATGAGCTAGGGTGGTTGTATGTATTCATGGAGCTCATCATTCTATCATTTATAATGGAGACGATCACTTTACTTCATGATTCTCATAGGGGTTGTATAAGGACTTGGGTATAAGGTATCTCTTAACACAACCTATCACCCATATACCGATAGATTGATAGAGAATATTATCCATGTGCTATAGGACATGCTTTATGTAGGTTTCCTTGACTTTTGGGGTTCTTTATAGAAACACATTTCCCTGGTTGAGTTGGAATACAAAAATATATTTTATAATACCATAGAGATGAATCGTTATGAAGCTTTATATGGTTGGCCTTTCCGATCATCTATGTGTTTCCAAGAGGTAGGGGAGGAAACTATGATTAGACCATGTGTCATTCATGATACTATAGAGTAGGTCTAATTGAATAGGTTTTTAATGATGATAGATCAGTCTAGAAATTAGCTATATTTCGAACTAACAAATTTTTGAGTTTGAGTTCAGAGATCATGTTTTCTTTCAAGTCTCACCAAAGGTGGTCATAGAAGAATTTGAATGTAGGGTAATATCTCACATATGTTCATTTCACCCTCGAGTTTGTAAAACAGATCAGACCAATGGCATACCATTTTGAATTTCCTTATAGATACCGGTCTATTCATGATGTATTTCACACATATCAGGTTCTATGATATTATCGAGACCCATTACATGTCTTTCATTCAAATGAGTACAAGTTGGATGTATAATATTACTTCAAGGAGTATCCAGTATTAATTATGGATCAGAGAATAAAGATACTATGAGGTAGGTTAGATCCTTTGGTATGGGTGCTATGGAAGAAAGGATGAATACAAATTTAGACCTTGGGATGGGAAAATGCATTAAAAGTTTAGTGGATGGAACTCCTTTCACATGTTTCTTCGTTACCCTCATAAGGCCAACTCAAGGGTGATTTAATTTTAGAAGGAGAGGTTATAATGACCTATATTTTCATGAAGGTACAGATCATTTATTTTTTGGTTAAATTCATTTAAAAGACACTTATAATGTTTCTCATTGGATTATAATAGGTCATGATGGTGTTCAGGTATTTCTCAGAACCTGAAACTCTGTGATTTTAGAAAATTTATTGGGTCGTACGGTGAGTAGAAACTATACCACCCATCCCTCATAGTCTCTACTAACCTTGTGGGTAAACAATAAGGCCAGAAGGATCCACACAATTTATTTTAAACTTTAAAAATCATGGAGAACACATGTGTGGAAAGTTTAAGATGTTTTATATCGGGATTTAACATGGTTGGTGCATGGTTAGGGAAATCATGTTCCCTAACCATGTAGGGTTTTCCCTTCATTGGTGAGGGGAGCATGATTTGCACACAGTTTGGACAAAACATTCGGCCAAACTGTGCACCCCCTCTTTTGAGGGTGAAATGACTAAAATACATTTAACGAATCTATTAACATAATTTCCTTCCTACTCTGCCCATTTTAACTAGATGGTTTTGATTCCCTCCCCCCATGGATTTCCCTCATTCTCCCCAACATATTGAGATAACTCAACCTCTTTCCCAAATCAAGATCTATCAAAAGAATCAGTTCTATCTTGGTAATATTTACAAACCTCTCTCTTACTATTTTGGTTTTTCTTTAGATATGTTGGTATTTTTTAGGTGCAAGATCTTTTCCCCAATTTTAAGGGAATTGGAGCATTTCTTTTATTTCTACCAACCTACTACAAGAATGATGTCTTCATTGGATTAGGAGTCATAAATGACCCTAATTTTAGTGGTCTCATCATTTTCCCTAATACTTTTGGTATTTTGTAGATTTTTTGTTATTCCATGTGACATCCTATTTTGTACGTCACTATTAAATTGAGTAATTCATATTAAATTGATCTATTACCTATGTTATATGACTAGTGATATTTTTTTAGTAGTTTAGAGGATGTTTACCTCCTTTAAAAACACCCCTTGGGTTTGAAAAAATGAATTTCCCTAAATATTTAATTTTTTAATTGACCAGAACACCTCCTAAGTGTTTTTCATGGGTTGTAATCAATTTTTAATGCCCCTTATAAATTTTTGTTGAATCAAGGCACATATTATGTTTTTTTCCCAACTATTGAGAGGAATTACTTATAAAGGTAATTCTATAATAAATGATTCTACTTTCGATATGTCCCTTAAACATTACAAACTAAATTTACTTTAATTGGTTAATTGAATTGAATGTATCAAATTGAAGGGTTTTTCCATGATTTTTCCCTTAAATAAATCAAATAAACTAAATGTAATTACTTGTAAATTATGGGAAGTCCAACACATTTGTTTATACTTTATTAAATTCTCATTGTGAATTATAATGACTTGTTATAATTGAAGTTGACCATTGAGATACATAAGAAGTAACTACATGTGTATTTAATTACAAATACAATTATGCCTCTAATTAAAGGATTTGGTGTGATGGTAAGGGTTTTTTTGGCATGGATGTTTCACGCTCCCTTAAATCAGTTGTTGATAATGACTTCTCATACCATTCATACTATTGGGATTGAGGTCTTGAAATACCATATCACTTTTTTCAAGTGTTGACATGATGGATCACTCACCCTCTCGAATGAAGAGCATGGTACCTCACACTAATTATGATATGTAGAAAATGTACAATTTTTCTTGATCTCATAGGCCCATTAGACTGGTTATGGGTGTCTAAGTTAAGCCCTGCTCCATCCAACACCAAGTATTCTCAGTATATGGCCACTTACATCCACACACACTTGGTCTGTATAGGTGGATGAAATATATAACTATATAGTATATATATTTTTAATATAAATATATATATGGTGACTGTTCATACATATATTCAACCATGAGCTGAAGCAGTAGAGCTTCCAGGTGTCCTTTAGGAACCGAAGAAGGAAGTTATTTATTTTTTCACTATTGTTATTAATTATTTATAACTAAACATTGTTTATCTATGAGCACTACTTGGATAATTTCTAGAAATCATTGGTTGTGGCCTAATGAGATTTTATCTAACACCCTACTTGTGATACTTTTGGTACCCGAGAAGATTATATGACTATTGGTATGGATAAGGGAAAGCGTACTTCTTCAGAGTTTTGATATTTTCTGAATTTTGATGGATCATAAGAGAATAGGATTGATCATACATTTGAGATTCTAGTGGATAACCTTTTATTATTTTTTTAGTTTTTTTGTAGAATTATTAAAAAAATTACTTTTTGTATATCAGGATTATATAAATAAATATATATGACAATTCCTAGTGGATTTTGATTATTATTCATTTGTACAGCTATTCATTCTTCCAATGCTTATTGATTATGTCTATTTATATATTCTTCTACTACGGTATGTTTAAGGTTACCTGTAACAACCCAAACATTTTATTAATATTTGTTTCCTAATTTTGTGTTTTTTTTTATTTTATACTCAACAAAACTATATTCTATAATTATTTAAGTGAGTATAATTAAATGAGACTGTTGGGTTTCGACTATTATATGACCATTGGTCAATATAACCATTGGAAGCTAAACTATTAACATTACAATTTTAGTTTATAAATACAGGTGATCTTGGTTAATTGACACAGGAAGAAGATTCGATGGCCTCATCCAGTAGACTCAGGCCATTCAAAGCCCATCTGATGGAAGATGGGAAGGAGGTAGCACCATTGGGCTTTGTTCTGGACTAAGCCTAAGCTGAACTTCTTCATGTGAAGCTTGAATATAATAGACTACAGGATAAGTTCAAGATGATAGAGGTCACCACTCGGGCAATGTTGGCTAAGCCGCCCCATGATTCTATCTCCTTAGCACACCATACACTTAGGTCATATACTGGTGTTATAAGCGGATATGTAACGAAACCTTAACTGCTTTGAGTAATCCTT
Organism: Viscum album; assembly: GCA_963277665.1. NCBI lineage: Eukaryota > Viridiplantae > Streptophyta > Magnoliopsida > Santalales > Viscaceae > Viscum > Viscum album. The sequence continues at coordinate 141,831,906 of OY728131.1, forward strand.
TGATATAAATAAAATTGTTTTTTCACATTATGGTGAAGATTGTGAATTTCAAATGTCCAGATAAATATACGATGTATATGAATTATGGAAAAAATGGATATTTTAAAATATTCATGTAAACCTTAAATAATTAATAATGTGTAATGATTTTTAAAAAATGGTCTTCTATAGTTGTGTTCAGTATGAAATTAAGAGTCTAATAAGATCAACTTAATTTTTGGTGAATATTAAACGATGAATAGTAACTTTAAGCTTATGATTAGAAATGTGACCAAATGGATTTGTAACCTCACTTAAGAAAGCATTTATATAATTTAGGCACCTTGATTAGGTAATGTGATTCAATAAAATAATTAAATAACTATTTCAGAAATTATTAGTTATGTATTAGTTTTCTTTCAAGTGAATAGTGTTTTTATTTAAAAATTAAATTAAAAATATTTAGAAAATTCTTTTCCTAAAATGGAGTTCATTTTTTAATTTAGAGCATCAATATTAGGTTAAGGTTAATTTTTTGGATTTTTCTGAAACAGTTAAATTTTTGGTGAATACTGAAAATACAGTTTTTGGTTTCGGGTGTTTAATGACATCATTAAGGATGTAATAATTTTATAATCATTCTGGTTGACTTATGAATAGTAATATCCCACATGCGTGGGGATACAGGAGCCCAAGAACGAGCTCATTACCAATTCATGACTAGATCCTAGTCTCATATCTACCATTACTAACTAGTATGATAAAATAAAACCCTAAAATAAAACTTTTCGATGTCATGGATCAGGTGACACTAGAACTGATACCCCAAGTTAGATCACCACATTTCCTCTGGCGTACCTTCCTGTATTCTAGAGACTATAGACTATCATCATAGGTCTATAGAGGTACAATGGGGAGACTATACCATCTTATCATAGTAAGTACACAAAAAAAGAAATATCAACAATTTCCATAATTAGCAAGAATGATAAATGGATAGCATATAAAAAAAACCAATAAGTAACCAAGTAACACATTCTATAATAATATAATGAATACACTCCATGTTAGGAAATCTTACAAATGAAACCCATAATACTTAAACTATAGAAAGACCTTGAACATATACCTGAGTTCCAACTCAGTCCTAACATACCATGCTCTAACCCATCGTCCAATGCATAAACTGACCACCAGGTTCCTTCCGTGAAACTATACCTAAAAAAGTATGATCTTCTTAGGTACCCATGTTCCATAGAATCCCACGAAGGGTGTGAGTGCAACTCAGTGGGCCACCACCAATGGTGTCTAAAGCAATAACCATTCTAACAACAATTCATGAAGGCATACAAATAATAAATAAAAAGTTGTACACAAAAAAAGTACCATTATTTAATAGTATTCAAATTAACCATTTTTTCTCACAGGTTCTATGTGACATGAGAACCCATCAAGCCTACCTTGACTCATCCCAGTAGTCTAGACAACATGAAAAAAATGGTTAAAGCTCTTTAAGTCATTGGTGAATTCATTTTGAAAAATAATTTAACACTCACCTTTGATCCTTAGTCTAGGTAATCACATCATGTCCATTCATTATGATAATAGATTCTCAGTCTTTCATCCTAACCCATGCATTCATTAGAATATTAGAGCCTCAGTTTGACATCCTAAACCATGAAATACAAGGATGGATCTTAGATCCTCAGTCTATCCCAACCTAGGGAAGTAGATCCTCTGTATAATACCCCATGCATACAACTTATCACGTAGTTATGATTCATTAACTATTTTTCACATTTACCGATATTATTTCCTCATTTACTAACGTCCTAATAGACATTTAAAACAAAATAATTCCATAAATAAGAACCACCCCAATTCTTATGGCATAAACAAATTATAATCAATTACACTTTTTAACATCATCATGAAGCCAACCTTTAAATATGGGTCTTCTAATTTGAAAAAAAACAAAACCATGATCCAAAAATATTCATATCTATATTCAACCCTTTAAAATAGCCATTACATAATTTTTACAAAAAGTTTATCCACATCCTCATCTAAAATCATCAATTTAAACATGATAAGAAACTCATTTTTAAAAAAACATTTCAGTCAAAACCACAAATTTCAAATATAATTTTCCATCTTTGAAAATTGTAACTGGATAAAAATCCAAAATAAATTATTAAAAACATTTAAAAATCTTTCTATTAATTTTAAAAAATATAGCATATAAATATTTCAATCATCCCTATCTCACATTTATAATTTCATTTCACCCTTTCTAATGGTTTGGAGCACACCACATGTATCCATGGGTCTACTCTTGAATCATCAATGGAACTAAAGGGGTTTGTGAAGTGTCTCACACCACAACTTAAGATCCAATTTAATTTCCTTTTTGATAGATATAAAAACACAATAAGGCAGTACATTGAAAAAACAAAATGCACTAATTTAAAAAGAAGGATATGCGAAAAGGTTATAGAACACCAACCTCATGCTCATAGACAACCAGATATCCAACCTCCACCCTTAATTTGAGATGAAATAGCATAAACCACTAAAAAAAGGGAACACCATGGAAAACAAGGGTATAGTGATTTAGAAAGAGAAAAAACAACACACCATTCCTCTTATAGAAAATGGATGGAAATGGAGTTGAAAACTTACCGATAGATTTAGTTCAAAATAAACAAAACCCAAAAAACTTATTAATCAAGGGAGAAACATCCCTAGAAGAGGGAGGATATCTTGGTTCATAATCCTTATTATCGGGGGTTTAATAGAGGAGAAATTTGCGGGAGACACCTTAAAGACTAAGGAAAATTATTCTTTCCACATTTTTTTAAAGGCACACAGTTTGAAAAACAACAACTAACTGTGCATCTTCATCTTTCAAAGAGGTGGAATAGGTTCCACAATCTATATGGCCACCCACATTGTTTGGAAAAATCATTGAAATCCCATGTTCCTAACTCTTTCCAAAGGGGACTGGACATATGGGTGTCTAGGAAGGCCCACACAATTATTAAACCATGTGAGGGCCATGTCCATGTATCTATCTGAGACACAAACACCATTCATGGTTATGAAGGGTAGTTAAATTAACTATGTTCCATCCTTGAAACTTTTACAACTTGGCCACTTTGAATCTATTTCATGTCCCTAACACCCGGGACACCCTTCAGACCTATTATAATCTCCAAAAAACCCTCCATAATTTAAAATTTCAATATGGACATACTTTTTCTTAGGGTCGGGATAATATAATATTAAACAATTTTCCTAAAATAAAAATGTATTACTAAGTAATTTAATTCATGTAAAAATATAATTTCTAACTTTGATATATATTCTTAACATTTTAGAAATCTAAGTAGTGTTTTTGTTCAAATAAAAACTATTTTTAGCTCTTTTCTTTTAGTCAAGTAATTACATGGTAAATGTTTATTTTTATTTGTTTATAAAGTAAAATAAGTATCCTTTTATTTGAAATAATTTAAATAATCCAATTGTAATCTGCATTTCACATTATTTTTCAATAAAATCATTTTTATGATTAAAACAAGAATTTTTATAAACACAATTTACATTGAATTTTACCAATTTATATTAAAAGTAATTTCTAAAATTTTAAGAGTTGAATCTTATAAAATGACCTAAATATTTAGAATCAAAATAATTAATATTATGTAATAAGGTTAAATTATTTTTTGGTCCTAATGAATAACAACCATGGTAAATATTTATCACCTTGGTTATGTGTAAACATGGGTAAAAGGGTTAAAAATACAGGGATAAGACGGTATGATAACAAAAACACGTGATTAAACCTAACTTTTTTTTTGTTTTTCAAATATAATTTTATCACATTTTAATCTATGAGAATTTGGAGTCAGTATCACTAGAAAATAAATTCACATTTTACAATATTTCTATAGTTCCATGCTTGTCCCTCACCTAACTTATAAAAGGGAGCCTATTTTACTCACTTATTCACAAACATTGGGAACCCTAGATCAAAAATGAATTAATCTAAATAATTCCTTAATCCATTCACTTCATTTTTGAGCTCTTGGTCTTACCCTATGGCCATCCTAATAATGCTTAAGGTTTAAGCCAAAGGAAGTCTCTCAAAGAACAAGTAATTGTCTTACTGAACTCATTCAATGTTTATTTATTCTTCTACTTCATCTAAGATTATTATATCCATAAAAACATAATGAATTAATTATCTCAAAATAATGACCCCATATTATTATTATTTTGATAAAACCAATTTTCACCTCATTTATATCCAATGTAAAATGGAGACAACACTCAAGTGTATGTACGACCTACTATCTGCACACAACGGTGTAATTCATTTTTTATCACTATTTTATTTGGATAGTTATAAATATTGAATTTATGATATATATATATGATATTTATAAAATAAGTATTATTTAAGAAATATAATATATAATTTATCTTCTTACCCTTCGACCCAAAAAGAATTCACAACGTCACTCGCATGTACGTGTGGACTACTACCTCCATGAAGTGATGTGATTCAATTTTCATGTATGAATTCCATGGATGATTCTAAATATTTTTATATAGAGTATATATAATATTTATATAATTATTATAATTCATGATATGATGGAAATAAGATCAATAATAAAGGAATAGAACTGCTGAATCGAAACATACATGAAAATCAAATCAGTTGATACCTAGAAAGATGATGATAATTAAGGATTGTTAAATAAATAGGTGTGAAATGTTATAATTTGAGCTTATAAGATATAATATGTAATTATAATGTAATTTTATATAATTATTGTAAATATATTTTTTATTTTCGGTTAAAATTACTTATATGGCATGATAAACAAGGGTTAAGAGATTTTGGTTACAATCTCATTCTATTTCAGGATTATTTATGTTCATATTTCCTTTGGGAAAATTATATGAAACTAATTTTTTAAATACCATATAATTTATTTTATTTTGGATATGTTGGTCTTGACATGTTTAATATCCATTTATTCTCTTATTGTATCAAAAATAAACAACTTAATTAGATGTAAGGGTCTTTCTTTTAAAAATATTTTTTTGATGAATTTATTCCAAAATTCATCTTACATATCCATATTTTCTATAAAATGATTTCAAAAATATTTTTTTCAATTATAAAAATAATTATTAAATTCATTTTTCCTATTTTTTACTTTTTACCAAAAGGATTAAAAATGAATCTTTTTTTTCCAGGCATTGTAAATTTTACCAAATTCTTGAACCAAGTATTTTTTTAATGTACACCACATGGATGAATTTTACCATAGTTAGTACTATTATTTTAATTGAATATTTCAATATAATTCTCCATGATTATTTTCAAATAAATTATTGTTCACAATATTTTTCAAAATTTTATTTAAATTGATATAAAAAATTGTATTATTCTCTTAATGGAATGAAAAGAATTTTGAAAGTTTATTTATAACTATGTTCTTATATGAAGTTATAAGGAAATTATTTCAAATGTATTAGTTATATTTAATTTTATAAATTGTTTATTTTACTATAAAAACATTATTTTTTATGAACTAATCATATTATATCCCCATTTATTGATAATGTATTATAACTTATTTTGAGATCATTCACTTTCTTATAATAAAGTCCTCTATCACTCTTCATTATTAAGTATAAATTATTTGTATCCATAATGTGCATATTTTTAATATCATTTATGAATTCAGAATAATTTTTATTTATTTGATGATGTTTCAACTGTAATCTATTTGTATATATGATATCAGTTGAAGGAGGATTATTTAGAATGTTATCTCATTTACTAGGGAAATATTAATTTTATGTATTCTAAATTTAATAATGATAATTTTGTATTTGTAATGAATTTGGAGAATGAATTTCTTTTATAATTCAATAGTTGAAGAATTAATTGGAAATTTAAGTTGAAATTGGGTCCCAAATATAGATAGACCCTTGATGAATCAATAGGTATCATGAAACAAAACATCAAACATTCCATATGGATGGCTATCCGGTTTATACATACACATTTATTAAGAATGTTGTATTAGTTAAGATGAAATTATTGTATGATTAATGACATCAAAGAGGAGATGACTTTATTATGAATTTATAGAATTATTCATTTCCTTTATAAAGAATTCAGTTTCCATTATCCATGTAACTGTTATGTTGAAATTAGTCATATATGTTCATTGAACTGAAGTTTTTTATTGAATGGAATGTGTATTTTTATTCACTATTTAATATTCATTAACCATTATTTACACAAGGTATATTCTTTTGTCTGTAACCCTTACTATGAATCTAAAATCATACTTTATTTATTTTTCATTCCCTAGGATATGAAGAATTATATTCCGAATTGATTCAAGGATGAAATAATGTTTCTTATGCTATTTTTTTTATTTCCAATGTAATATAGGAATCATGTTTGTATATAGTTATCCAAGACTACTAAATTTACAAATTTTTCATTGTAATATCCCTTGTATCTTGTAATAATATAATAAATTAAACACCAACTCTGGGTTATTGGAGTTGGGGTGTTATAATTCAAACCCAAGAAAATGATTCCAGAGAAATTTATAACTCGTAGTAATGAATTTTGAGTGAATTTGTTGTCTATATTTTATATAATTAACGATTTTAATTTTTTTAACTTATTTTATTTATATAATATAAGATATATTTACTTATTTTAAAAAGAATAAAAAATTGACATTATATGTTTAGTTTTTTCAATTGAATAATTTATATTAGATGACAATTAACATCTAAATTTAATAATGTAGAAAATTATTTGGATTCAATTGTATATCAATTCACATTATTGTGATAATATTTTTTTAAAAAAAGTAAAACTTATTACATAATAATGGATATTTTGGATATTTCATAATATTCAAAAATTATATTTTATAAGAATAGTTGTTGTATTAATATTAAAATACTAATAAAGGGAAAATCAATGACTACTAAAGGACATTAATAATTTTTTTAATAATTTTTAAATAATAGTGATATTCTTATGTGTTACCAAAGTATATGAATGTTTTTAAAATCCATTAACAACATTCTATAGTTTTCCACATAGTATTTTACTAAACATTTTTGATCTTAAGAATTTTTTAAACTAATTTTTTAATCAATTTTTATGGTTGATAAATGTATTTAGAGATTCCTTTTAATATTAAATACACAAAAATAAAAAATAATTTATTTATTTGAAAAATCTAGATCCGATATTTAGTTTTTCTTTTACATAGATCAACAGGAAACCTTTCTCCACTACATTTTTTGAATTTCTCTCAATAATAAATAAAATAGTCATTTAAAAGATGTATCTAAATAATTAATATTAAAATATCCTCAATTTAAATAATAAAATTTGAATCAAATAAACTATTTCATAATAAGTAAATATTAAATGATAGACTATAACTTAAAATTAATTAATGATCTGTACAAAATATAAATGAATTAATTTGTATAAAAATGATTAATAATACTGATTTTTAATTTATATTTTTAAAATGAATTTAGAATTTTAAAATTCCTCTTAAATCACAATTTCATATGGTTATTAATTTATAAAATAAAAAATTAATCAATTAAAATTTTGTTAAAATTAATGAAAAAAATCAATAATTTTACATTTTTCATGGTTTTATATTTTTTAGAACAATGGTTATTATTAAAAAATCATACAGAAAAATAATAGAAAATAAAAATATAATTTATTCATCATGAACAAAACATTTATAAAAACTTTCTCTTTAGACCTCTCTCTATAACATGTAGTTATTTGAATTTCCACTCCAATGACAACCTTATAATGGAAAGGAGAGGGTTTGCATATTTGACACATTCCCTTTACATAAACCTACAAAAACCCACCTAATCCTTGATTTATTACATGGAATCCAAAGTAATAAGTTTTTCATATCACACCCATGATGTTATTTTCAAGAACGTGATTTAATATTTATGGATTTTTATTATTATTCCTTCAATTAGGATAAAAATACATTGTTTTTTGAAAAAATTTGGGAAATTAGTACATGTCTCATAGTTAACAAATGACTTGTTATAACCGTGTGACCAAGTCATTAAAAGGGTTACAACAATTACTATTGAAACTCACATGTTTGACACAATTTTTACAATAAAATAAAACCAAACTATTTGTATTCAAATATAAATATTGTAGCTACCACACAGTTGGAACATAGTTTATTTAAACATGTGTTCAAACCATGAAATATACATAGATTATTTGAAAAATGTGATATGGCCCTCTTACCCCTCCTTAATTTTACTCATTCTCATCCACTTTATTTTTCTATATATAATCCCTCTAGGAACCAATTCATTGACTCCCTTTATTAACTTCTTTATCCATTAGTGTTTGTTTTTCTCACCTATATTTGCTAATGAATCATCAAGCATGTTTATTTTTGGTTCATTTTCTTCTTCTCTTTGGTTTTTTTCATTATTTATGTCTATGGTGGACTATAGTTCATGTTTTTTGAACCTAATGATGAGGTTACTTTATTTAATATCCTTCTATTTTATCCTATGGATTTTTATCCCCTCTATTTGTGAATTTCCTTATTTTATGTGATTTCATTAGTTTAAGGAAGGTTTTTCTATACAATTCCATTGTTTGAAAACCTTATGTGGTTAGATTTCAAAAAAGGGTGGTTAAAATTTTTTACAAATTTTTTTATGTTATAAATGAGGAATTATTCCATGATAATATTCTTTCAACCCCTTCTTCTTTTAAATGAGTAATCAAAATGTTTTCTAAAGCATGTTATATATATAACAAATAATGTTTCATATTATATAGTTGATGGTTTTCCTCATTAATGTAAAGGGTTTATGATAAAAATGAAATGATTATGTCATATGGGAACCTTAAGTGCTCAAATAGGGACATAAGAGATGCACCATATATGCACTAATGAAACACACCCTAGCATTGGATTACATCACTAGTTATGAATCCAAATCCAAAAATATGTCATTGACCCGGTAGTATGGGATTCCAAATTATCTTGTGGCCTACTCATAGTTGGATATGATTAGTTTTAAACATAATATAGCATAAGGATCTTATTAGGTTGTTTGTGAGTGAGTTTCTAGAAAACACTCATCATAATGATCTATAAGACTCTTTGAGATGTTCGGAATTCAGAAATGTGGAATATATTTTAATTTTATTCTTGATTTCAATTAATTAAATGTCAAAGATAGAGGTTTAGATGACATTAACATGGTGAACAACTAAGGAAAATGGTATATAGGCTGCATGATAGAAAGTGAATCCATACTAGAGTAGTCTAGTATTCCATGAATTCTTGATACAATGTATATAAAATCATATATTAAAACTCTAAAACTTATCCCAACTAACTAGTTAGACCCATATGGTTGGTGCATAGTTTGGTAAACCATGTGACCAAACCACGTGTAGTGAGAATTTTTTATTCAATTTTTTCCCATATTTTAAATACACTATAATGATTCATATATATTTTAAATGGATGACTATTTGAATGATGTTATTTTCCCATATTAATGGCATTCATATTCTATATTGTATTACATGTATTACCATTCCCCTTCAAATACCCCTTGTGAACTCTCTTGAGGGAGTCATAAATAACTTTCCATTATCCTGATCTCTATTAGACAAAAATACTATTGATACAGTGGTGAAAGCAATTTGAGCCAAGGAACAAGGATTGATCATTCTCCTAGTTCAATCTAAAGATATAGGTTAATATCTAAGTCAGGACAAGTATAATTCTTGAGAGTTTCTTATTCATTAACCACCATCCTTTAAAGGAACTAATTATCCTTTAGAGGGATAGGATTTTTAATAAACCAATGCTTTATAAACGAAATACCCTGATTATAATTATTTATTATAGTATAATCATATAATATTACATATAGAACATAATACAAACCTTATAAATGAAGAATTATGGAAACAAAGGGTATCTATAGAATTTAAGGAATGTATAACAATGAAATGGGGAGATGACGACGCTCTCGACGATGACATCGACGCTCTCGATGACGAACCCTACGGATGACGACGGTTCCTCCAATTGGCGCTGATGAACATCAAAGATTTCCCCCCTCTCCCCGGAGGTGGACGGGGGGATGAGTCTTTGGATTCGCCTGCTCCGAATTTAAAGAAACCCTTTACCCTATTTTCTAACCCTAATCTCTTTCCTGGCTTTCTGGCCATCTCGTTAATCCCAAAGGTCCCTAATCTCCGATTTGGTGATCCTCATATTGAAATTTCTACTTCGGAGTTCTTTGAAGCATCACATCTCCTCAAGTTCACACTTCTGGCTCGCTTCAATCACCGAAGGCCATAGGTGGATGAATTTGATCACTTTGTCTTCGACAGATGGGGATTGAAAGAGCATGCGGTCGTCGGTCTTCATGACACTCATCATTTGATGATTCACTTTGCAACAGAATCGGATCTTATTTGTGCGTGGTCTAGGGCTCCTCGTTGATGCACCGAATGCAAATTCCTGCTTCTTCGCTGGTCGTATGATGTGTATATGAACCGTGATTCTCCCTTTGTTGCAACATGGGTTAGTTTTCCTCAATTGACTTTACCTTTTCAAAATCCTGCAATTTTTTGTATGCTGGGAAACCTTGTGGGTTGATACCTCTGCTCTGATAGAAGAACTTTTACGGTGTGCCATCTGGTTAATACAAGAATCTGTGTTGAAGTGGATGTCTCAAAGCCGCCTGTTGAATGGATTTGGATCATGTTTGGTGAAGAGTTTATATGCAAGAAGCCTGTTGCATTTGATTCTTGGGTTGATTATTGCTCAGCTTGTCACCGGCTCGGTCATCTGGCTATCCATTGTTATGGTGTGAAGCAAGGGAGGAAGAACAAGGATGATAGGCCCATGAACGCCAGTCCATTGGATGGATGCAAGACCGACCCCCCAATCCTCCTGGTGGTCCTACAGAAGTGTAGCATGTGCATGATGTTCATACAACCAATGTGGAGAAGGAAGTTCTGAATTCTGATCCAGGGCCGAATGTAGTGGAGGTATTTGGGAGATTGAAAATGGATCTTGGTATTCTGGCTGGTCATGAGAAGGTGGGATCAGGTGACAAGATGATCATTGATGCTAAAGAACTATCTTTCCCTGAAAAGAATGACACCCATCTGCCAGTTATGGAATTGATCATGATGAATACAGGCTTTCAATATACAGAAAGAGGTCAAAGGTCGAGTGGAGATCTGGAGGAAATGGAAATTGTAAGTTATTTGAAAATTATGTTAAAAATGGACCTTCTTTGTGCTTAAAAAACAGCTTTGATATTCTTGAGAATGAGGAATCAATGCAAGTTGAGGTGGATGAGTGTGCATGCCCGGTTGGTACTGAATCTCTTTCCCTTGTGGTATATGATTGTTCTTCAAAGGACAGTAAGGTAGAGATGTATGCCATGAATGACTCTAATCTCCCTGAGAAATGGGGAGATGTTTTGGAAAGTGAAAAAGAAAATGTGATTCCCAGTTACAGTAATATTTTTTGCGAGGGAGTACGAAGCCATCAGAAATAGCAATAGATGGGTCTACCAAAATCAAGCGACGACCTCAGAAAGACTACTCTGACTTGCCTAAACCAATGGCAACTAGGTCTGGAATGGGCATAGCAGCAACGAAGAAAGCTCGTGAAGGGGATCTCCCAACCAATCCTAATTTATCTCAAGAAATGCTACAGCGCAAGATGCAATATATGGAGATAATGAGGAAGTACGAGTCCTCGGAATGGGATTCAGCTGGACCGGATGATGAGTTTTCAGACTATGGAGGTAAGAATGAATTTGATTATGATGTGATGTAAGATGACTTGTGCTTTGCTCTACTTTTCTTCCTTTTATTTTTATTAATAAATTTGGGAATCAGGTTTTTCCTGGTTCGAACCTTCTTGCTATAACAATGAAATAGTAACATGACCTTTGGAATAGTAAGCTAACCCTTATGAATTGTAAACCATCCAATTCAATAGTAACATCACTATTGAAAGTATAAATACAATTTATCCATATTATAAGTGCTAATATGATATAATTATATCCTAGTATTAGTAAGTAAATATTTTAAAAATTATTAACTAATTATTGGTATTTTTGTATGTCATATATATTTAATTAAACTTTTGTGGTTAATTTAATAGTTTAAAAGAAAATTTATTTTCATAAAATGTATTCATAAATAATTATTTTGTTGACTTATGATTATAAGATAATTTTAAGAGACCTTAATTAAAATTTTAAAGTGTTAGAAAAGTAGTTTAAATTTTTAAATTTGTATTTTTCAATTAAATTATGATTTTAATTAAAAGTTAAATTTCACATATTTATAAAAATGTTTTCATAAAATTTAGTTCATTTTTGAATTATACACATCAAAAAATAGTTGGGGTGAATTTTTGGGGTTTTTCTAAGATACATGAATTTTCAGTGAATAGTAACATATAATAATTTACAATAAATGAATTTCTACGTCATGCTTGAAGAATTAATGATGTAAATGGACATTGGTTAGAAATAAAATGATAAATATACTGTTTTATGTCACATGAAATAATACTATTTATATTATTGAGAAAAATATTAAACTAATTATTATAATAATGGGAAACCCCTCCTCTCCTCCACTATAAATACCACCCATCTTTACCTGCTCTCCTCACACCTCTAAAGCCTTGTTACTATTCCAAATTCATCTAAAATATATCCCAAATCCCATCCCCCACATCAATAATCCCTTGGTATATTAAAAAGGCCAAATCCTCTCCCCGGAAGAGGTTCTCAAGGGAGATATATTCAAGAGGTAAATTCTTTTTTTCGTTGCTTTTATTTTCTTTAAAGTTCATTTCTTTCTTTTTATTTCCTAACCTATTTTCATCCAAATGTTATGATAACTCTAGTACCTTAAATATACTAAAATATTTTTATTATAAAGGAATAATTCATCATCATATCTCATTTCCCTCCTTTTATACTAGAAATGAAAACAACATCCCATATGTGTTAATTTATCACATTCAAGGACGACAGGTTTGCAATTTCTATTACCATATTCAATTTGGGTAATGAGACCATTTTTATGGTTTAAAAAGCCTATAAAATATGTATTATAACTTATTTAATGTTCTTGAATCGTTTTTTTCACATGATATTGATTTATAAATCAAAATGCATTTGATGTCATCAAAAAATGCTAATTAACCAAACAGTTGTCATTAAAGTTTAATATAATGATTCATCTTCACTCAAAATAACAAAATGAATTTTATAACCATGTAATCATATGTATTATCACTAATAACATTAAACTTAAACTCTTGAAAAAAATTCTCATCTTACATGTTTATCCTTATATGTTTATCCTTACATGTATATAAGTAAACCAATCATGAAAACCAAGGAAAAAAATGCTCTTAAAAAATACAATTGAACCTCTTAACTCTTCAAAAAGGACATGAATGTACTTAATAAGGTTATAATAAATCAATTATGTATATAATATTTTCATTAAATGTTAATTATTTACTATAATTTTGTTATCCATGACATTAATATCAAGTTAAGGACACCATCATACTTAAGGTAAGAGATTCTACCCGAACCTCCATTATTACTTCGGTTTGCTCTAACTTTATTTTTACCCAAATGAAGTTATCTACTATTTTTATGTAAATATTCTAAAAGTTGTATACATTCTACAAACTCATGAATCAAGTTCCACTAATCATTCTATTTTAGGGATATACATTTTTTTATGTGGTTCTCTCCTCAATATTTCCCAATAAGAAAACCCATTTAAGGGAACTTACCAAATTTATACCCAATTTAAATTGCTCTCTACAATATGTTTTAATCCACCATTATTTTTATAAATTATTAAAACCTTCTTGGTTCACTTCTAGTTTTAAATAAAATTTTATTCCCTTTTCCCTTTTAGTGATCTTTGATATTTTCCTTAAACAACACTAAAATGTTTTAATTATAAAGTTTCGTAAATGATATTGATGCATGTTATCACTTTAAATTAACATAAACTATCATGATATATAGCTATTCTACCTTATTAATGTCCATTAATTATCAAAGTACTTTCCTTTAGGTATACTTTTATGATACGCCCATTTGTTATGCTTTAAGATGTGAATTTGATACCCAATTCTTACCATGGGTAACCATTATGTTTATGCATGATTAATTGTGTATGATTATATATGTGGAAAGAATATTCATGAAAATATTATGATTGGTGCACCTGGATAGCACACCAATTCATTGGATAATGTTTAGTATCATGAGATGTTTTTTTCAACGGTCTTGGTAGTGAGCCTTGACTCATGCTATCATATGCAACAATATTAGTCGATAACCTTTAGTTGTGCTACTCTATGTACAAGGGTCATTGAAACATGCTAAATTCATGTTTTATTTTTCTTCCAAATTACTATGACCCCATGTTTAGATGATCCCATGTTTATATGTTATGATTCCACATGTTCCATTCCTTTTTATATCATTTTATCATGCCTTACAACCCATGTGATAAAGATTTATTTTTATGTTTATTATCATACTAGGATTTTTATCTCATCCCTTTGTTCATGTTATCCTAAGGTTATTCTATAATGATGTATGATTACAATGGATGCTAGGAAGTCTTTATGAAGATTATATAAATAAATGTATATTTAGTTCATTATTTTAGGTTTTATGTACCAAGTCTTCCAAGGCACTAGACTTTACAATCCTTGGATTGAAATATGATTCTTTATTATGATTAAAATCATGTAATGTTATGTGTAAAAGGATAGGGTCAATATAGTTGGTATCATATCCAAGGTCTTGTTGTTTTTGGATATTAGGAATATATCACTTTAGTAAGAACCATAGGGATGAGACTATGTATAAGAAAACATCCTTAAATTTTGGTAAGTGTATAGTAAGTGGTTTATCAAGAAAACAAATCCTTTTCTGGATATATACTACTAGATGTGGATCTAGAACAAATATATATACGGGTAAAACCCAAAAACAATACATTGATCTAAACCCAAATAGGAACTATTACATGATAATAGGCCTTGCTTTACTCCTAATTTGACACTCCTGAGGGACATGATTTGGTAAATTAATAACCTTAGTACAGAACCTTACTAAGGGAACAAAAAAAGAAGGACAAAATAATATATATGTTAGGAAATAGATCATGGATAACCTAGATTTAATCCTATGGAATCATAAGTTATGATATACTTTTTATTTAGGTGTTTATCCTTTTATATTTAAAGTTTAATTTTTTATTATCATTAGCTAAGTATTAAAGACCCATAATTGTACATTATTTTTCATAATTAATGGAGAGAAATAGAAGAATATGTTCCACTAATCAATGTAATAGGAAATGTGATGATTTCCATAACGATATGCTTGATATGATGGGAACGATTGCTGGAAACTTTATGATAGTACATACTCAATTAACTCAAGTTATAAATAATAACTTGAATCATGTGGAATTCACACCTACTCTAAGTAAAGAGAAAGCTACCATATAATCATTTATGCAGAAAAGGATTCCCATGTTTAGTAGATCTTATGATCCCCTCCTCACAGAACAGCGGATTAACTCCATTGAAAAGATATTTGATGTCCTCGAGTTCTTAGAAGAAGAAAATTTTGTATTGGTGGTCTACAATTTTGATGGGGAAGTAGATCAGTGGTGGATACTAATCCAGAATATGAAGTCCCAAGAGGAAATTGATTTCATGGATTGGGAGGAATTCAAGAATATATTTTTCAATAAATATTTTTTCCAAACCCTTTGTCTTAAGATGGAAAGATAGTTCCTCGGACTTAAGTAGATGGAAGATGATCCCATCAGGGCATATGAAGTAAAATTCACAAGGATTGGAATATACACCTCTAGCTTTGTCATGAACACTGAAAGAAAGGTGGAATGCTTATTTATCAGACAAAAGTCGAGTCTATGAAAATTGTTGGTGATTCAATACTTTGATAGTTATGAGGATATTTTTAATTGTTCCCATGAGGTTAAAATAGAGATCATAGATTTTCAATGGTCTCGAGGGACTAGTGAAAAAATGTAGAAAATATAGTCTAATGATTTTGGTTCAACAAATAAAACTTATGATGGCAAGAGGATCGAACATCCCACATGTTAAAATTGTGGGAATAAGTATCCTATGAACTATCTAAAGGGAACCGAGAATTGTTTCAAGTGTTGAAAAATGGGACATTTGACTAAAAAATTCTGAAGGGATATGACGAATCCAACTAATGTGGAAGAATAAAGTATGGTTCATATCAATGCTTAGCCATTAGTTCAGTATTTAATCTATTAGAAACATGGGAATTATACAACCAATTTCCCTCAGATAAGGGTTGTCGATGGTAATCAACAACAACCTCAAAGGAAACAAGGAATGGATTATTCTATCAATACTATTGAGGTGGAGTTGTACAATGATGTGGTGACATGTATGCTATTTTTTAATTCAATAATAGTGAAAATAATACTTGATTATGGTGTTGTGAACTCTTTTATATCATGTTTAGTAGAACCATTTAAACGCCACCTCAAAATTTAGAGATTTAGTTATTCTGTGAGAACAGAAAATGAGGAAATTATTGAATCCAAAGTATATTACTCATCCCCAGTTAAAGTTTGTGGACTGAACATCCCAAAAAATCTTTTCATACTTCCAATGGTGGATTTTGATGTTATATTGGGCATGGATTGGATATCTTTATACAAATCCAACATTAACTAAAAAGGATGGGAGATCACTCTTCACATACCAGAGTATATTCCAATTTTGTACAAGTGTAAGGAGGAATATGAATAAAATTCAGAATCATCATCTCAAGTGTGGATAATTTTTCCTTTTGAGTAGGAATATCTTGCTCAAATGTTTGAGACAAAAAAGATAATACTTGTCGAAGATATGCACATCGTGAGGGATTAAACTGATGTATTCCCTAATGAATTTCGTAGTCTTCCTCCTAAAAAAGTGTTTGAGTTATCAATTGAACTTATTCCTAGATCCTTACCTATATCAGAGAAACCTTATAAAATTTACACCATTGAGCTGGAAGATATGAAGAAGCAGTTACAGGAGAATCTGGGGAACTGTTTTATATGCTGAAGTGCTTCACCATGGGGTGCCCCTGCCCACTTTTTTAAGAATAAATATGTATCAATGCACTGCTGAATTGATTATTTTGAGATCAATAAAATCAATATAAAGAAAAGTATCCCCTACCTCAGATAGACGACTTGTTTGATCAGTTACATGGGGCCTGTTATTTCTCTAAGGTGGACCTTCAGTTAGGATATCACCAATTAAAGATGAGGAAGGAAGATATTTCCAAAACTACATTTCGAATGAAGTATGGACACTATGAGTTCATAGTGATTCACTTCATACTCACTAATTGTCCATCAATATTCATGGATTTAATGAATAGAGTTTTTATAGATTACCTCATCAAATTTGTTGTAGTCTTTATCGAGGATATTCGGATATACTTTATGAGAAAGTAGGAACATGAGTAGAATTAGAATATTGTGATGATGACTTTGTGAAGAGAGAATATTTATAAAAAGTGTAGTAAATATGAGTTTTGTTTGTAGGAAGTATCATTATGGGGTAATTTTATCACTGGAAAAGGAATATCTATAGACCCTTCCAAGACAAAGGTAATTGAGGAGTGGAATTGGAAAACATCTGTAATAGAGATCCACATATTTCTAGGTTAAGCCGAGTATTATCGAATATTTGGGAATAACTTCTCATCACTATCAAACCCATTTAATAAGATTAAATAGAAGTTAGTGAAGTTCTTCTAGACTCAAGAATGTGATAAAAGCTTTAAGGATCTCAAAAAGAGGCTTATCAATGCACCAATACTCACACTCCCGATAAGTGGAGACCTCTCTATTGTATACAGTGTTGTTTCAAATATTTTATTAGGATATGTGATGATGAAAGATGATAAATTGATATCCCATGCCTCAAGATATCTAAAAATACATGAGAAAAACTATCCCACGCATGATCTGGAGTTGGTGGTTGTGATATTTACGTTGAAAATCTGGCAGCATTATCTATATAGAAAGAAGTGTGAGATATATAATAATCAAAAGGGTCTCAAATATATATTCAAATAGAAATATCATAATATGTATCAATGAATATGGTTAGATCTCATCAAAAATTATGACTTCTCAATCCACTACCATCCTAATAAGGCAAATAAAGTGACAAATGATCTAAGTAGAAATAATCATGTGTCTTTATCAATGATGAGAATTGTAAAGGATCTAATATTATTAGATTTGTAGAGGATGGAAATGGGAATAATTAAGGGAGAACCATCATCAATCATTTCTCAAACTATTTCTTAACCATCCCATATAAAGAAAATAAAGTTTTCTCAAAGAAATGATGTGTAAATTCAGAAGGGTGGAAGCTATCAGAAATGGGAAATCCTATGGGTTCAAGATTGAAAAGGATGGAGTTGTGATATTTGGGTCTCGATGATGTGTACCATATGATCTATATATAAATAAGGAGATTCTGAATAATGAACTTAGATCAACCTTCTCTATTCACCCAGGGAGCATAAAGATGTATCATGATCTCTGGGAAAATTTTTGGTGGGACAATATGAAGAAGGAGATTGTTGAGTATATATCAATGTGCCTACTATGTCAGCAAGTGAAGGATTAAAGCAAAAAATATTAGGGAATGATGCAACCACTACACATACAAACATGGAAGTATGAGAACATCACCATGTACTTCGTCATTATACTTCTAAAGACATCAAGAGGAAACAATGCTACATGGGTCATTGTAGATTGTCTTACAAAGACAGATCACTTTATCGCAATTAGAGAGGAATTCTCATTGGATAAACTTACATTAATATATATAAAAGAGGTGGTAAGGATACATGGAGTACTACTATCTATTGTATCTGATAGAGATATGAGATTCACCTCAATGTTCTGGAAAATTCTCTAGCATGCTATAAGCACTAAACTGATCTTCGGTACAGCCTATCATTCTCAAAATGATGGCCAATCTGAGTGATCTGTTCATACATTGGAAGATATGTTGAGAGCCTATTATATGGACTTGAAATGAGGGTAGGAACAAAATCTTCCACTGGTTGAAATATATTACAATAATAGTTTACACTCCAGCATCTAAATGTCACTATATGAATCCCTTTAAGGGAAAAGGTGCAGAACACCAGCATGTTTTGATGAATTTGGTGAGCATAAGCTGTTAGGAAATGAAATGGTAGAATAAATGATGGAAAATGTGAAAACCATTAAGCAGTACATCAAGGCAGCCCAAAGTTGACAGAATAGTTATACAAACAATCATTTATGAGACCTTGAGTTCAAAGTTTGATACATGGTATTCCTCCACATATCTCCATGGAAAAAGGTAATGAGGTTTGGGAAGAAAGGAAAGATAAGTATCAGGTACATAGGCCCCCTCAATATTCTTCATTGTGTTGGAGTTATTTCCTATCAAATATAACTTCCAACCACAATGTCTAAATTACATGATGTATTACATGTATCTCTCTTATGAATGTACATACCAGACCCTTTACATGTACTCTCTTTAGAGGTGGTATAGTTGTAGAATGATCTTTCTTAAGAGGAGCATCCAGTGAAGATATTGAATCATAGAGATAATGCTATACACACAAAGACTACTCACATGTTCAAAGTACTATGGTGGAAATATAAGTTAAAAGAGGCAACATGGGAACTGATGGAGGCAATGAAGGAAAATTACCCACACCTGTTTATGGCTTAGAATGTAAAACGAAATTTCAAGGATGAAATTTCATAAGGGGAGAAGAATGTAATGACCTAATGTTTTATAAATTAAATTACCTTATTATAATTATTTATTATATAATATTAATATAAAATTACATATATAACACAATAAAAACCTTATAAATGAAGAATGAGTGAAACAAAAGGTGTCTCTAGAAGTTAATAATCGCATACAGATGAAATGGTAACTTGACCTTTGGAATAGTAATATGACCCTTATGAATAGTAAACTGACCAATTGACTATTAAAATCAATAATTAAAGCATAAATAAAATTTATACATCTTATAAGTGACAATATGATATAATTATATCATAGTATAAGTAAGTATATATTTTAAAAATTATTAATTAAGTGTTTGTATTTTTGTAAGTCATGTATATTTAATTAATTATTTTTTGATTAATTTAATAATTTAATAGAAAATTTAGTTTCATGAAATGTATTAATAAATAATTATTTTGATGACCAGTGATTATAAGATAAATTTAATAGATGCTAATTAAATTTTCAATGTGTTAGAAAAGCGGTTTAAAATTTTAAATTTGTATTTTTCAATTAAATTATCATTTTAATTAAAAGTTAAATTTCACATATTTATAAAAATATTTTCATAAAATTTAGTTAATTTTTTATTTCTACCCATCAAAAAATGGTTGGGGTGAATTTTTGGGATTTTTCTAAAATACTTGAATTTTTGGGGAATAGTAACATATTATAATTTATGATAAATGCTAAATAAATGGATTTCTGCATCATTCTTGAGTCATGAATGATGTAAATGTCCATTTCTTCCAAATAAAATGATTTATTTACTCTTTTTGGTCACAAAAATCAAGACTTTTCATAGACTTGAGAATAAATATTAAAATAATGATTAAAATAACAGGAATCCCCTCCTCACCTCCATTATAAATACCACCCCCATTTACCTCATATCCTCACACATCTCAAGCCTTTTTCCTAGTCCAAATTCTATTAAAATGTATCCCTTGTAACCTATCACACGTCTATCATTCATTTTTGTCATAATAAGACCAAATCCTCACCCATAAATAGGTTCTCATGGAAGATATATTCAAGAGGTAAATTCATCTTTTCATTTATTTTATTTTCTCTCAAGTTATTTTCTTTCTTTTCTTTTCCCCACCACATTTAATCAAAATGTTATGATAACTCCATTAACATATAAGTAATGTACTTTTTTTATGATAATATAATAATTATTCATAATATCTTCTTTCCCCTCCTTTTATACTAGAGATGATAACACCATTTGAGATGTATTAATTTATCACATTCAAAGATGATTAGTTTTCAATTTCTATTATAATCATCAATTCACGTTATGAAACCATTTTTATGGTTGAAAAAACTGTAATATATGTATTATAACTTATTTAATATTATTAAATCTTTTTTTATACATGATATTAATTCATAAATCAAAATCTTTTTGATGTGATCAAAACCCTCCAATTAACCAAATCAGTTATCATTAATGTTTCATATAATGATTCATCTTAACTCTAAATAACAAAATTAATTTTATAACCATTTAATATTATATATTTTCATTAATAACATACAACTTAAATTCGGTACAACCATTCTAATCTTACATGTTTATCCTTACATGTATATAAGTAAACCAATCATGAAAACCATGGAAACAAACACTCCCAAAAAATGAAATTGAACCTATTAACCCATAAAAAAGGTCATGAATGAAATTAATAAGGTTATAATAAATTAATTACATAAATAATAGGTTCTATAAATATTATTTATTTAATTTAATTTGGTTATCCAGGACATTAAGATCAAGTGAAGGACACCATCATACTTAAGGTAAGAGATTCTTCCCAAACCCCTATTATTCTTTCGGGTTGCTCTATATTTCTTTTTACCCAAATAAAGTTATCTATTATTTTTATTTAAGTCTTATAAATTATATTTAAATTCCTAAAACTCGTGTATCTAGTTCCATTCATCATTATTTTTTAGGGATATACATGTTTTAAGTGGTTCCCTTCTCAATATTTTCTACTAAGAAAACCCGTTTAAGGGAACTTCCCAAATTCTTACCTAACTTCATGTGCACTCTATAATATGTTTTAAGACACCATTATTTTTTTAAAACCATTATTTTTATTATTAAAAAATTCTTTTTTAAATTCATATTTTCTATAAAATATTATGACCTTTTCTGTTTTAAGTTATCTTTGATATTTTCCTTAAACCACACTAAAATGTTTTAATTATAGAGTTTCCTAAATACTCTTTGTGCATGTTATCACATTAAATTTACATTAATTATCATGATATATGTATATTATTCCTTATTAATGTCCACACAAGATTTAATTAATTTCCTTCATTTACACGTTTATGATACACCCATTTGTTATGATTTATGACAAGAATATGATACCCAATTCTTACCACTGGTAACCCTAATGTTTATGTATGATTGATTATGTATGATTATGTTTGTGTAAATCCTATTGATGAACATATTATAATGGGTATGACCATATATCAATTAAATTCATTGGTTAATGTTTAGTATCATGAGATGTTATGAGAAATGGTCTTGGCCGTTATCCTTGACTCATGCTACTATGTGCAATGGTCTTACTGGGTAACCATGAATTTTGATCCTATATGTGAAATGAGCCTTCAATCGTGGTATAGTAATGTTTTATGTTGATTCCAAATTACTATTAATCTATTTTTATATGATCCCACGTTTATATGTTATGATTCTATATGTTCCAAACCTTTTTATATCACTATGTCATGCCTTTTAACCCATATTCTAGAGCTTTATTCTTATGTTTATTCCATTACTGGGTTTTTTAGCTCATACCGTTGTTCATGTTATCCTCTGGTTATCCTATAAAGATGTAAGAGTATAATTTAACTTATTATATCTTTATTAACATTAAATAAAAAATGTTTTATTTAGTCCCAT
Source organism: Viscum album (assembly GCA_963277665.1). Classification (NCBI taxonomy): domain Eukaryota; kingdom Viridiplantae; phylum Streptophyta; class Magnoliopsida; order Santalales; family Viscaceae; genus Viscum; species Viscum album. Next base: position 141,854,895 of record OY728131.1, read on the forward strand.
GTTTTTAGTTTTATGTACCTAGTCTTCCAATACACTAGACTTTACAATCCTTGTCTTGTATTATGATGCCTTATTATGATTAAAATCATCTAATGATATGTGTAAAAGGATAAGGTTTCTATAGTATTGGATGGAGAATATTTTAAGTATTTTTGAATTACCAGATACAAAATAATATTAAAGATAAATTTGAGACATTTAGGGTTGATGGTCCCAGTTAGAAATAGTAGAAGTCAGTTATTTAATAAATTCATTATAATAAATAGACTAAATGATTTAACGTGATTTCTACTCTATAATTAAATTTTGATATAATAGCCTCAAATATATGTTATAAGTTTGTGTGCCTCTAGTAGTGAAACTGGATAATCATAGAATATATAAAAAGTTTTACTCATCACATTAATTTCACTCCCAAAGTTTTTTCAAATACTAATATTAATTCTTGATGGTATGAAATGGGATTTATACCCAAAATATGATATTAGATACTCTTGTTGAAGCTTTTAAAATATAAAAGTTGGTGGAATTTACCTTAATGGTATAATTGTTGAGTCAATAAGGTTTTCCTTATGACTTTTCCATTCCTTCTTGTTTTGAAAATCACAAACACCTTATCTTTAAGGAAAATCGCTTTTATAAGGAAAAATGCTTTCTTAAGGAAAATCACTTTTATAAGGAAAAATGCTTTCTTAAGGAAAATCGCTTTTATAAGGAAAATTGCTTTCTTAAGGAAAATCGCTTTTATAAGAAAAATTATCCTTATCATATTTTCATTCATATTTGTTCTTAAGTATGAGATTCGGATTCATTTTCTCGGAGTCATTAAAACTTAGATATAAAAGCATTCTGTTTTAGGATTCGGTTCTGGACAAGAACTATAAGGAAGTTTCATTCCGAATTCCGGATATGAATTCTGACTAAGTTCTATTCCAGATTCAGGATACGAATTCTGAAGAAGAATTCTCATTACGAATTCCAATGACGAATTCCCATTACAAATTCCAATAAAGAATTCCCATTACGAATTCCAATAAAGAATTCCCATTACGAATTCCAATAAAGAATTCCCATTACGAATTCTAATGAAGAATTCTCATTACGAATTCTAATGAAGAAATCTCATTCCGAATTCTCATTACGAATTCTGATGAAGAATTCTCATTACGATTTCTGATGACGAATTCCTATTCCGAATTCCTACTCCGAATTCTCATTCCGAATTTTCCTATTAAACAGAATCTGATTATCATTGTTTTATACACTCTGAATTTATTCACTCCGAACCTTCACTCCGAAGTTTCTATTCCGAACCTTTATGTTAGAGTTTAAAACGATGTCGTACTTTCTGTTACACTTGTTTTGTTATAAAACGATGTCGTCCATTTTGTTATAAACTAACCGTTGTCTAAGTGACACGTGTACAGGTCCCTCCGAACTTTAAGGAAAATATGACCGTTGGAGAGGAGCCGACCTTACCTATAAATAGGAGCTCATTTGAAAGAGCTCGGTGCTGATGGCTGATGCATAAGCTGATTGCTGAAAAAGTGCTTACATGCTGTTGAAGTGATTTCTAGAGAGAGAGTCTCTTATTAACTCTCAAAGCTTCGTGCGACTCCGAATGTTGGTGATTACATTCGAGGGCTTCCGGGGATAGGAAGACAGAGGTGCCGACTACCTTAAAGATCGAGGGCTTTCTTGCTGAGAAAGACAGAGGTGCCGACTACCTTAAAGATCAAGGGATTTCTTGCTGAGAAAGACAGAGGTTGCCAACTACCTTGAAGTTGAGGGCTTGCGGGGATAGCAAGACAGAGACTCTGATCTTCGTATCGAGGGCTTACCCTGGTGTGGGTAAGACAGACTTGCTTGAAAGTATAAATCAAGGGACCTTTATCCAAAGTTGTTGGATACCCTACTATTTGGGTTAAAAGACTATTATCTTGTTACCAGTAGTTTTACTACTTGTTGTTATTCCGCTGCATTTTGTATCTTAAGGAAAGTATAACTTTCTTATACTTCCTTACTTACTCTGATTCTTTTAGATTCTATACGCTTTAAGGTAGAATCTCATATTGAAACTTTTGTTAAGTTTCAATTTCCAGAATCATATTTCCGGAACCTATTTTTGGAATCTCTTTCCAAGTTTAGTTCGGAGTTAGAGGTGTTGTGAATTTACTTAGTTTAACTTTGTTAAACTTATCTCTTTCCTTTTCATAAGGAAACATTAGTTATTCATAACTAACTTTAAAGGTTCCAAAGGAATTTTTAAAGTATACAATTCACCCCCCCCCCTCTTGTATATTGAGCATCTCATATTATATTTTGATCCTACAATTGGTATCAGAGGTTGGAAACCTCTTACTCTATACCATTCCTACAATTGGTATCAGAGCAAAGGTTACTGAAATACTTGTACTCGCATACAAGTTTTTCTTGCTCACTTTTCTATTCCGAACTTTGTCATTCCGATTTATCCATTCCGAACTTTTCCCATTCCGAACTTTGTTATTACGATTCTAAGCTACTAACAAGTTTGTATCCAAGTTATTTTTAGTATGGCAGGAATTAATGTTGGATCTATTGACAATCTGAATCCTACAAGGCCACCATTTTTCGATGGTAATGACTATGAGTACTGGAGAGATCGTATGAAGACTTTTGTTATCAATACTGGAGTAGACAACTTTGTCATGCTTACTGGTGATTATAAAATTCCTGACAAGGAAGTCAGAACCTTTACTAACCAGGAAAAGCAAGAATATCAACTCAACTATAAGGTACGTAATACTTTATTATGTTAAATGACTAGAAATATATATAGCCAAATTTCTTCTTGTGAAGCAGCTAATTTTATATGTAAGAAGTTAGAGGTTACACACTTTGGGACTTCTAAGGTGATTGAGACTAGAAGAGCTATGCTTAGAGCTAAATATCATGGCTTCAATTTTCCTTATGGAGAACCTATCTGTAAAGTTCAACAAAGATTTATGACTATCGTCAACAGTCTACAATCTATGGGAGAGAAAGGATTAGATGATGAAGCTCTTGTGGACAAGATAATTGACATTATGCCCAATGAGTGGGAATCCAAGTGAACAGCTATAGATGAGAACAGGAAGGTTACTCAAATTACTCTTGATGAATTATTTGGAACTCTTCTACAACATGAAACTAGAATGAAGAGGGATGCTGACAACATCAAGAAGAAGAATGGAAATGGTACTGTTGCTTTTACTACAACTTCAAATCAGATGAAATCCCAGACTCCTGAGAGAGTAACCAGATCCAAATCGAAGAAAGTCATTTTCCAATCCGAATCCAGTGAGAGTGAAGTCTCAGAAAATAAATTAGCCAATCTTGCTCGAAGGATGAACAAGATAGCTGGACAGAGAAACTTTCAATCCAAGTATAAGAAGAAGGACATGAAAGATAAGAAAGATGGAGAAGTTACTTGTTACGAATGTAAAAGAGTTGGACATATTAGACCTGATTTCCCTATGCTCAAAAAGAAAGAAAGGAAGGAAAGGCATTTAGACAGGAACATGAAGAAGTATTACAAAGCCAAAGCTAAGAAAGTTCTGAAAGCTAATGACACCTGGAGTGCCAGTGGAGGTGACTCTTCAGATGAATCTTCTGAATATGAATCTTCAGGACAGAAGAATCTTGGTCTTATAGCCAGATTACCTATTGATAATCATTGTCTTATGGATAAGGTACGAAATGCTGAATCTTTGACCAATGTTTCTTTAAATCCTAATGATAGTAAATATTATAACTCTTCTGATGAAGAATCATCTTCTGATGAGGAAAATACTTTACCTACATATGAAGAAGTATCTAGATTTGCTGAACTTCTTGAGATTGAGAATTCCAAACTCAACAAGAAACTTGATAAGGCAAACTCTAGGAATTCTATTCTTACTAAAGAAATATCAGATCTTTCTAAAGATCTTGATAAGAAAAATGCTGATTTTGAAAGTATTTCAAAAAATCTTGAGGAAGTAAGTTCTGAGAAGAACAAACATTCTAAAGAATTAGAAAAAGTAATTTCTAATAAAAATGTTTTCGAGCTTAACTCTAGTTCTAAAACTAATGATTTTGAGGATAAAAACTTGGTTGTAAAACTCAAGTCCGAGATTTTTTCCTTAAAGAAGTGTTTATCAAACTTTACCCATGGTAAAGAAAATTTTGATAAGATGTATTCTCAAATACGACCTTTAAGAAATAAATCCGGATTTGGTTATACCCATGCAAAACCAGTTTTCAGTAACAATTATTTTGTTCCTCAGAGTGCCCCATTTTGCACTAAATGTCAATGTGGTGGTCACTGGGAAAAAAATTGTTCCTTAAACAAAACCCAATCCTTAGGTTTTCATAAAGCTTTCTTTTCTAAGAAAATGTGGATACCTAAAATTTTATTGTCTGGAAATCTCGGATCCAAACAAGTTTGGATTCCGAAAGTCTAACTTTGTTCTTAATTTCAGGAAAATAAAGGAAGTTCCAGCAACAATATTTGGTACATGGATAGTGGATGTTCCCGGCACATGACTGGTAACAAAAGCTTTTTTGAAAAGATTATCAAAACGAAAGGAGGAAAGGTAACTTTCGGAGACAATGCTAAGGGAGAGATTGTTGGTATTGGTAATATAGTTTTCCTTGGTAAAACTTTGATTTCAAATGTTCTTTTTGTTAAAGGTCTTAAGCACAACCTCATTAGCATAAGTCAGTTATGTGATGAAGGTTACCTTGTGAATTTTAGGAATGATAAATGCTTAGTTCACAATTCCAAGGAAGAATTTATTCTCTCAGCCAATAGGCAAGAGAATGTTTACACCTTAAACTTAGAAGACCTAAGAAGCCAAGATTTACCTTTCCTAAGTGCAATGGAAGATCATTCTTGGTTATGGCATAGAAGATTAGGACCCTGTAATCTTAGGAACCTATGTAAACTCTCTAAGAAGAAACTTGTTAAGGATCTACCGGAGCTTAGATTTGATTCTTCTAAAGTTTGTGATCCTTGTCAATATGGCAAGCAACATAAATCTAGTTTTAAGTCAATCGGTGAAGTCTCAACAACCGATGCATTACAGTTGGTACATATGGATCTTTTTGGTCCAACACAAACCGGAAGCATTGGAGGCAAATACTATGTGTTTGTTCTAGTTGATGATTACACTAGATTTACTTGGGTCTATTTTCTAGCAAGGAAATCTGAAGCTTTTTCATATTTCAAAAGTTTTAGAGCTCAAGTTAAAAATGAGAAAAACCTTCCATTGAAAACTATTCATAGTGATCATGGAGGAGAATTTCAAAATTCTGATTTTGAAACTTTTTGTAGTAAGAAAGGTATTACTCACAATTTTTCAGCACCTAGAACTCCTCAACAGAATGGTGTAGTTGAAAGAAGAAATAGAATTCTTCAAGAGATAACTAGAACCATGTTGAGTGAATATTCTATTGTTAGACATTTCTGGGCTGAAGCTGTATGTACTGCTTGTTATACTATAAATCGAGTTTTAATTAGACCTTTTCTTAATAAAACTCCTTATGAGTTATGGAATGGTAGAAAACCAAGACTTTCCTACTTCAAGGTTTTTGGCTGCAAAGTATTCATTTTGAATACTAAAGATAACTTACATAAATTCGCACCAAAATCAGATGAAGGAATTTTCTTAGGTTATTCCACAACCTCTAAGGCATATAGAGTTTTTAATAAAAATACTTGTACTGTTGAAGAAACAGTACATGTGAAATTTGATGAGTCAGATCCTTTTGTTTTTAAAACCTCCCAACCTACATCTTCGGATGTGTTTTCAAAAACTGATTATCAACCTTTGATAGAAGAACCTTCTGATAAGGAAATTGTTCCAGAAGATATTTCTGAAACATTTACCCCAGAAGACTTTCTACCCTATGTTGATGAACAGGTTTTACAAAACCCAAATCAGGTGTTTCTTAAGAATCATCCCAATGATAGTATCATTGGTGATGTAAATCAACCTGTAAGGACTAGAAGTTCCTTAATAAATGAAGTAGAACATCTAGCATTTCTTTCCCAATTAGATCCTAAAAGCACTGATGAAGCTTTAGGTGATGATGATTGGATCAAAGCAATGCAAGATGAACTAAATGAATTCAAAAGGAATAAAGTCTGGACCTTGGTTGAAAGACCTAAGAAACTTCTGTTATTGGAGTAAAATGGGTTTTCAGGAATAAATGTGATGAAAATGGAGTCATTGTTAGAAATAAAGCTAGATTTTTTGCTAAAGGCTATAATCATCAAGAAGGAATAGACTATGAAGAAACCTATGCTCCAGTAGCTAGACTTGAATCTATCCGTATTCTACTTGCCTTTGCAGCATTCTTTAAGTTCAAACTTTTTCAAATGGATGTGAAATGTGCTTTTCTTAACGGTTATGTTCAAGAGGAAGTTTTCGTTGAACAACCACCTGGCTTTGAAGATACAAAACATCCAGATCATGTTTTTAGACTTACCAAAGCTTTGTATGGCCTTAAACAAGCCCCATGAGCATGGTATGATAGACTCACTGGATTTTTGCTTCAAAATAACTATGTTAAGGGAAATGCAGATCCAACCCTTTTTATAAAGAAAGATAAGAAAAATGTTTTGATTGTTCAAATTTATGTTGATGACATTATATTTGGTTCAACTCAGCAATCTTTGACTGACTCTTTTGCTAGTCTAATGAAATCTGAGTTTGAAATGAGTATGATGGGTGAGTTAACTTTTTTCCTTGGTTTTCAAATTTCTCAAAAACCAGAAGGAACCTACATATCTCAACATAAGTATATTAAAGATCTTCTTAAAAAGTATGGTTATGACAACACTAAGAGTATAAGTACTCCTATTGGTACCTCAAACACTTTAGATCTTGATGAAGCTGGGAAACCAGTAGATCAAACATCTTTTAGAGGTATGATTGGAAGTCTACCTTACTTAACAGCTAGTCGACCAGACTTAATGTTTTCAGTATGCTTATGTGCAAGATATCAATCCAATCCTAAGGAATCTCACTTAAAGGCAGTTAAAAGAATTTTTCGCTACCTTAAGGGAACCATGGATCTAGGATTATTTTATACTTCTGGAAATGATTTTGTTCTAAAAATCTTTTCTGATGCTGACTTTGGTGGATGTAGAATGGATAGAAAAAGTACATCCGGAACTTGTCATTTCTTAGGAGATTCATTAGTTTCTTGGTCATGAAAGAAGCAACATTCTGTAGCACTCTCCACTGCTGAAGCTGAATATGTAGCAGCTGGAAGTTGTTGTGCACAAGTGTTGTGGATGCAACACACACTCACAGACTATGGATTGAGTTTTACTAAAACTCAAATTTTGTGTGATAACATAAGTTCCATCGCCCTAAGTAAGAACCCTGCACATCACTCTCGTGCAAAACACATAGATATTAGGCATCACTTTCTTAGGGATCACACACTTAAAGGAGATATTATTCTTCAGTTTATCGGAACGCAAGATCAACTTGCCGATATTTTCACAAAATCTTTGCCTTCTGATAGATTTGAATATATTAAACAGAAGTTAGGAATGATAACTGTAAGGTAATCTTCCTTAATTAACATTCTGTTGAAAAAATCTCCTTACAGTAATAAACTCCTTTTCATAGGGGGAGTACATTTGATTGTTTGTTTAACAAAGTTTTTCAAAAAAAAATTCAAACTTTTCGGAACGAAGATTTCCGGAATGAAAACTTCCGGAATGAAACTTTTCCAGAATGGATATTCTTGTACAAAATACTTCTGGAATGAAAGTATTCGTATTGAAAATTTCCAGAATGGACAACTTTCGTACTGGGACTTTCATAACCAGATTTTCGTACCAAGTTTTGTTTTTCGTATTGACTTTTCGTATTCACTTTTTCGTATTGAGTTTTTCGTATTTAGATTTTCGTATTGAGTTTTTCGTATTTAGTTTTTCGTATTGAGTTTTTCGTATTTAGTTTTTCGTATTGAGTTTTTCGTATTTAGTTTTTCGTACTGAGTTTTTTTTCGTAGTCGTATTTATATTACCCATTATGAATAACTTTCCTAAGCTAATCCGAAAGGTATTATTTTCTTACCGAAGTTTTCGTAATCATATTTTACTTGCTGGCAATTTCTTATAGTTTGTTTTCGGTTTTTGGATTTCTTAATTCTTTACTTTAATAAAAAACCTCAAAAAGATCGGATTCAAGCTCTCAACCGTCAGATTTGATCTCAGATCATTCTAAACCGTTAGATCAACCGAGGAAGTTGAACCGTCATCCCATTGCCTATATAAAGGGGACCCTATTTTCTCGTCCCACATCGATTTCAAGCTTTTGCGTGCTGAAGCTCTGACTCTCTGATTTAAGGCCATTCCGAACCTTAGTCTTCTCAGTTCCGAACTTCTCAGAGACTTCAGATCCGAATGTCTGCAGAGTTATCTTCTCAAGAAATGTCTTCAACCAAGCCCATTTCTCAGTGGTTAGTCTACAGAGAGAGGTTAGTTCATCCGAATTTCTTCAGCAATTATGATTCTATTATTTCTAAGAATATCAAGTTGAATGGATGGGAAGATGTTGCGGTATCAAAAACCAGCAACCAAGATGAAGTCTACTCTGACTTGCTTGTTGAGTTTTATGAGTCAGTTGCTTTCTTCAACGAAGATAATAGAGAAAAGTTTTCTTTCAAATCGTATGGCAAGACTTATAAACTCTCTCACACCAAGGCTGCAAGCTTGGTAGGGCTATCCTATGAAGGTGAAGCCGAGTTTATTTCCCATGTATTGCCAGATTCTTTGGGTAGTTTCAACAAGGAAAAGGCATTAGAAATTCTCGGATTAGATGATGACAAGGCTCCGAAAATTGCAAGCCTATCTACAAACTTCCGGATGCTGGAGTTATGGGTGCAAGGGCTTATTGTACCGAGAAAAGGAGATAAGGACAGCTTGAAGAAAAGTGAGATATACATCTTAGATTTCTTGATAAATCTAAGAAAGTTCAACTTGATGAAGCATATCCTTCTTAATATTGAAAATCTGAAGAAGGGGAATCTGAGAGCTCAGATCGTGATGTACCCAGCAATATTGTCAAAGCTCATAGTTCGGTGCCTTGAGTCCTTCAAGGTAGCTTGTAGTTCCAAACCAAGGGTGTGCAAGATCATGCTGCTTAGTGATGCCACTCTTAAGAGAATGAATATAGCTTTTGACAAGGAGTCAGGGAAGTTTATTGATCTACCTCCACAAGTAGAAGTGACTCCGAAAGTGGCTGATCCAGAATCATCCAAGCCGGTAAGGAAGAGGAAACTGAAAGAAGTGGTTGTCGAAGCTGAGGAACCCAAGTCTAAGGAAGTCCACTCCGCACCTCCTAAGTCTAAGAAGAAGAAAACCTATACTAATGAGGTTGTAGCAAAGTGGAGAGCTGATAAAGAAACAAGGAAAGAAGGGGATCCGCAGTTCGGATTGGATCCTGCAGAGGCTAAAGCTCTGAAAGAGAAGGCTGCTGATGAGCTCGAGAAACCAGCAAAGGAGAAGAAACTGAAGAAGAAAATGTCAGAAGCCGAGGCTGTGAAAGCATTGTTAAAGTTCAACGAAATGGTTTCAGCAACCATTCCCGTTCCGAGAACTTTTTCTCTGGAATCTTTACCTGAGAATCCAGGAAGAAATCTTGATGATCCAGAAGAGAATGTTGCTAAGAATACTGAGGAAGAAGAGCAAGTGGAACAGGTTGAAGAAGCTGCTGAAGGAAGTGGTGAGACAGGAGATGTGCTCAAACAAGTATATGAATACAAAGGAACTCTTTCGGAACACTTGTCGCTCCGAACTTCTGAAGCTCAATCTTCAAAGCATGTTACTCATGAATTAGAAGAAGAGAAAGGTGAAGAAGAAGTTTCTTGTTTGAGAGAAGAAGAACATCTTTCACTTGATGCTCAGAAGGAAAATGTAGAAGTTGCTGATGAGGAAGATTATATTGTTCAAGTCTCTGATAGCGAGAAGAAATCTCCGGAACAGGTTTCTATTCCGGAAAAAGATAAGGGGAAACAAATTCTTGCTGATACCCCGAGTTCAGAAAAGAAGATGAGGAAGGAAGCTGGTAGTTCTTCGAAGAGAAAGTTGAAGCTTATTGAGGAATAAATTTCTCCTAGCAAGATTTCAGACTCGGAGTCATCCTCGTTGGGGCATGATTTTGTTGTCCAGTCATTGAAGAAGTTAGTGGGAACCATTCCGACCTTCTCCAGTATAGACTCCAGATGTAAAATGCTCCAACATGCGCTGAATCAGAAAACCGACTCCGTATCCATGGTTATGGATAAATGTGTTGAGATTGAAGCCCAATTCAAAAATTTATTTATTGGTTACGAATCACATAAAAGATCTTGCAAGAGGATGACAAGCTGGTCTAAGAAAACTTTGGAAGAGATGAGGTTGCTGGATGAGTTTCAGGATAATGTTAAGGATGCATTTGAAACCGAGGACAAGAAGATTAAAGAGCTGACTGCATCCTTCGAAGAGAAATTGACAGAGGAAAAGAACTTTCGGATTCGGGAAGTGAGAGATCTGAATGGAAAGCTCAATTCCGTTAATCAATTTTGGAAATATGAAAGGGATTATCGGATCGAGTTTGAAGAAAGGATGAAAGCTCAGGAAGAGAAGATGAAAGCTCAGGAAGAAAAGTTGAAGGCTCAGGAAGAAATCATTGAAGCTCAGTCAGCAAGAATAGTCGTCTTAGAGAAGCAAGCAGAGGAAGATCACAAAGACTTAAAGAAGATCAAGACGATTATTAAGGGGCTAATGTCGAAGGAGAAAGAACCGAAATGACTAATCCGATCTTTTTGTTGTAATTATTTTGTTACTGACATTTCAAATCTAATGAGAATCGTGCTTGTTGTTTCTATTGTTGTCATTACTAATTTTTCAGGTACTTTGTTAAATTATTCCATTCCCTCCAATTCTTTTTGAAAATCACAAAGGGGGAGAAGGAAAAGATCCTTAAGAAAAAGAGGAAATCTAATAAGTGCTTATCAAAGGGGGAGAAAGAAAAAATACCCAAGGAAAAAGAACTCTAATAAGAGTTTGTTTAAGGGGGAGTTTTTCTTAAAGAAACATCACTCCGGAAATATGAATACGATCCTTAGAGTTTCAAAGCCTAAGGGGGAGTTAGTCGTATTCATCTATATTCTTAAACCAAGGGAGATAAGCTTAATGTGTTTCTTTCTTCTTAGAATAGCCTTTTCGTAAGGATGTTTGTGCTTTCCAAAAAGGGGGAGATTGTTAAGTCAATAAGGTTTTCCTTATGACTTTTCCATTCCTTCTTGTTTTGAAAATCACAAACACCTTATCTTTAAGGAAAATCGCTTTTATAAGGAAAAATGCTTTCTTAAGGAAAATCGCTTTTATAAGGAAAAATGATTTCTTAAGGAAAATCGCTTTTATAAGGAAAATTGCTTTCTTAAGGAAAATCGCTTTTATAAGAAAAATTATCCTTATCATATTTTCATTCATATTTGTTCTTAAGTATGAGATTCGGATTCATTTTCTCGGAGTCATTAAAACTTAGATATAAAAGCATTCTGTTTTAGGATTCGGTTCTGGACAAGAACTATAAGGAAGTTTCATTCCGAATTCCGGATATGAATTCTGACTAAGTTCTATTCCAGATTCAGGATACGAATTCTGAAGAAGAATTCTCATTACGAATTCCAATGACGAATTCCCATTACGAATTCCAATAAAGAATTCCCATTACGAATTCCAATAAAGAATTCACATTACGAATTCCAATAAAGAATTCCCATTACGAATTCCAATGAAGAATTCTTATTACGAATTCTAATGAAGAAATCTCATTCCGAATTCTCATTACGAATTCTGATGAAGAATTCTCATTACGATTTCTGATGACGAATTCCTATTCCGAATTCCTACTCCGAATTCTCATTCCGAATTTTCCTATTAAACAGAATCTGATTATCATTGTTTTATACACTCTGAATTTATTCACTCCGAACCTTCACTCCGAAGTTTCTATTCTGAACCTTTATGTTAGAGTTTAAAACGATGTCGTACTTTCTGTTACACTTGTTTTGTTATAAAACGATGTCGTCCATTTTGTTATAAACTAACCGTTGTCTAAGTGACACGTGTACAGGTCCCTCCTAACTTTAAGGAAAATATGACCGTTGGAGAGGAGCCGACCTTACCTATAAATAGGAGATCATTTGAAAGAGCTCAGTGCTGATGGCTGATGCATAAGCTGATTGCTGAAAAAGTGCTTACATGTTGTTGAAGTGATTTCTAGAGAGAGAGTCTCTTATTAACTCTCAAAGCTTCGTGCGACTCCGAATGTTGGTGATTACATTCGAGGGCTTCCGGGGATAGGAAGACAGAGGTGTCGACTACCTTAAAGATCGAGGGATTTCTTGCTGAGAAAGACAGAGGTGCCGACTACCTTAAAGATCGAGGGCTTTCTTGCTGAGAAAGACAGAGGTTGCCAACTACCTTGAAGTTGAGGGCTTGCGGGGATAGCAAGACAGAGACTCCGATCTTCGTATCGAGGGCTTACCCTGGTGTGGGTAAGACAGACTTGCTTGAAAGTATAAATCAAGGGACCTTTATCCAAGGTTGTTGGATACCCTACTCTTTGGGTTAAAAGACTATTATCTTGTTACCAGTAGTTTTACTACTTATTGTTATTCCACTGCATTTTGTATCTTAAGGAAAGTATAACTTTCTTATACTTCCTTACTTACTCTGATTCTATTAGATTCTATACGCTTTAAGGTAGAATCTCATATTGTAACTTTTGTTAAGTTTCAATTTCCGGAATCATATTTCCGGAACCTATTTTTGGAATCTCTTTCCAAGTTTAGTTCGGAGTTAGAGGTGTTGTGAATTTACTTAGTTTAACTTTGTTAAACTTAGCTCTTTCCTTTTCATAAGGAAACTTTAGTTATTCATAACTAACTTTAAAGGTTCCAAAGGAATTTTTAAAGTATACAATTCACCCCCCCCCCCTCTTGTATATTGAGCATCTCATATTATATTTCGATCCTACAATTGGTATCAGAGGTTGGAAACCTCTTACTCTATACCATTCCTACAATAATTATATGATTACTGAATGTTAGTAATGGTTGATACTAATTCAATTACTAAAAGGAGTGACAATGGATTCATAGAAATAGAGAATAAGTTTAAAGATCCTAGAGGGGGTGAAAGCAGTGGAAAAAGACATATGTTGAAACTATATAATAACACTTATATGTGGGGGGGGGGGGGTATGAACTTTAGTCTACCACAAATTTGGAAATATTGGACATACATTACCATCTCTACCAGTGGACCCAAATACATTTCATGCATATGGGATTATGGAAAATCTCAAGAGGTTTTACAAAAAACATTCTCATCCAGAAGTGGTTTATGCTCTTTAGATCTAATGTATATCTAGAATAATATGATTAATTGATATAAATTAATGCATAACCATATGGGTGTGGAGGAAGGACCAATTTAACCATTGTAAAAATTTAGTTATATAGATATCCTTAGTCTGTTGGTAGACCTCATACAATTATGAAGAAAGGTAAATTCATGTGGTAGAGAAAGTTCTTATAGAATCATAAAAAAGACTATAAATTGTGTGAGGTACAATTATTATTAAATTATATATACATAATTCATTATTTAATAAATGTACCTACAAATAATTTATATTTACACATTTTATCGATCTATAAAATCTCCATTATTATTATACTCACTATGGAATAAAAATATCTTAACCACTTGGGAAGAAAAAAAACCATAGTTTTTAATTTCCATCATGTATTGTATCTATATATGATTTTGAGTTATCGTGGGACTTTTATTTTCTCAATATGGTCATATTTTATATAATACTAGGGTTGAATTTTATGACTTCATTTAAAGATAATATTTAATGTTATCTTCAATGGTTGACCTTCACTATGCACCAATGAAATCTCTTATTTATCTCAAGGATAACGGGATTTCATTCTAGTTTGATGGTATGTCCTTATATGTTGTGTGTGGATTGATATATCATATTTAATCTCTTGTACTAGATTTCAATTAAGGAAACATTAGTTTTGATATTCCATTAATAGCCAAATATTTTCTTGAAGTGTTAAAATATCGATTATTGGGGTTACCTCTTGAGTGGGATGTTGAGTTTTATATTGATATAGTACCTAATACTCTATTTCTGGGGTGAGAAGATTGATATATCATATTTTTCTCTTCTAGTAGAGGAAAATGTATAAAACTTTGTGGGTGATTTTATATTCATGGTCAAATATTTTATTGAAGTATTCCTATATGGATTCTTGAGGTTGCCTCTTGAGAGGAATGTTGAGTTTTGTATTGATCTAATACCTGAGATATATTTGATATCATTGACTTCATATCAAATGGAACCAGATAACCTTAGGTATATGAAGACTTAGCAGGATGATTTCAAATTCATTTTAATTATTCATCCAAATGTATCTGTATGGGTTGATCTTGTACTCTTTTCTAAGAAAGTGGATGGAAAATATTTATTATAAATCGACTAAAATAAGTTAAATCATGTTTCTATGAAGAATAAATACTTATTTCCGCACATTTATGGCCACATTAAAGAATTTATTGGATAAAATTGATTCATAAAGATTGAAATCCAATTTAGATATATACATCTCATAGTAAAAGTGTTTGATATTCCCAATACTTATTTTATAAGAAGGTATGGTCTTTAGGAATACCCAGTGATTCCATTCGGTTTAATCAATGATCATGATTTATTAAATGTTCTTATAAAATAGATATTTCATTTATAGCTTTAAAAATTCATTTTTGTATTCGCATATGATACATTGGGTTGTTCAAAAACCCAATAAAAACATGATCATCATTTGGGGATAGTTTGGGGAATAATCCGTGATCATTTACCTTATCCAGATTCATCAAATCGTAACCTCTAGAACAAGAATGTCAGGTTCATGGGTAATACAGCTTTAATACATGAAATTTAATTTGATTCTAAAAAGGTGACATATATTATGACTTGGAAAGTACCAAATATTGGATTTGAGATAAAAAATTATATTAAGTGTATCATGTTATTAGTTATGATTTTTCATGTAACTTTATAGTATTTCATCACCATTATCCATTCATAAAGAGATGAGTGTAAAGTTTCTATGTAACTCATAATTAAAAGTACCATTTCATTAGTTGAAGTGGAGTTTTACAACATCATCTATCAAGATTTAACTAGAGCTCTAATAGGTTTATGATGTGTAATTTTATTCTTCAGGTATAATATTGATTTACATGATTATGCATGGTGATAATATGGTGTTCTATAGTTCTCATAAACTGTTAAATCATGAGAATAATTACCCAATTAATGACCTTCAACTAAAGAAAATTATTTTATTTCTCTGTTATTGGTGGAATTATATTTTTGGTTATAAATTCATGTTAAATTCTAGAAACAAATGATTTAGTTCTATTTTATCTCAAAATTAAATGGATCTCAAGTAAATGTGTCGGGTGAAATACCTTCATAAATCAGAATTTAACCTCAAAAATACAATGAGGAAGAGAAATATGGTTATCTATTTACTTAGTATAATGTTTCCAGAAAACATTATTGAAATAATATTGGGACAGATAGAATGCTATGAGCCAATTTTTTGAGATAGAAATTGTAGTGAAGTAAGAGAAAGAAAAATGTTTCTTAATAGAGTCTTGATGAAAAATTATCTTCTTGAGCTTATTAATCAAAGGAAACCTGGGGATGATGAGTGATAATTTTTTCAGAGGACTTTATATGTTGGGGAGGAAACATGTGAGTATATACTATCTCAAGAGGGAATTATCTATTTCCAAAAGCATTATACTGCTCCTCAATCAATTAGAAATTGGTCATGAATTATTTCCATCACTATCTATGGGTAGTCTATCATGGATCCATAAATATGTACTATGCCATAAAATTCCAATATTGGTGGTCATGTTTGAGATTTGACATGGTGGATTTTTTTTCTTAATGTTATACCAACTAGCAAGTTAAATTGGAACATTTGAATCCTTTTAATTCGCTTCAAATTCTTCTTGTACATACTTAGAAATGGGATAAGATATCCATGAAAATCATCATCTAGTTACCTCATAAACCTTAGTTAAATAATTATATTTGGGTTTTGATTGAATTATTGATAAAAAACTTTATTTCACTTCAATCAATGATACCAATATGGTGGAAGATCCTCATAAGCTATATATGAAGGAGGTCATGAAATTATATGGGGTGTATTTTACTATAATATTTATAGGGATCCCTGATTCAAATATTGTTTTTTGGAATGGACTTAATGATGTAATGAGATCCACATAATTTTAACAATAACTTTTCATATGAAAATGGATGGGCAGATGGAATGGGAAATTTAGAAACCAAAGGAACTGCTCCATGCTTATTTCTTGGATTTTGGAGTCCCATCGAACACCCAACTAGAATTATTAAATTTCTATTATATTTATTTCTATCCAAATTATATCAAAATTGGTCAATTTTTTATGACATTTATAAAAAAACATGTTGGTCTCTCCTTTTATGGACTAAAGTGGGAGATACTTATCTTTTAGGACCAAGAATTTCTCAATAGATTACTGAGTAGAATAAAATTATATGGAAAAGAATATATTTTCATACATGAATACAAAAATATTATACCAATATTCTTTTCTTTATGTTAGATTTTATAACTATTGACTCTTTGTTTTTGAAAGTGTCACCTTTATTGGGTCATCAATGGATTGGGATGTAAGGGAAGCTTACCCAAATGTATGTTGTTCCCTTTGATATCACAAAATGAATTGATAAATTCTCTTATAAATTGATGTTTCATCATTATTTGAATTTGATTCATAATGTATTCTATGCATATATAAAAAATAAGTTTCACTTAGATCCCTCTCATCTTTTGAGATAGGGAGAGATGAAATTGGAGTCTAATGTCTCAATGACAATGAAACCAATCCAGATTATCAACACTAGGGTAAAAGAGATGTGTGGGAAATATATTGCATTAGTTCCGGAATTTTGGAAGCGTGTATATGATTCCCATAATACATGAGAGTATGTTTCCTTTTTTATGGAGAAATTAACTCACCTATTATTTTACTATCTATATTTGAGATTAATTTCTAAGGGAAGAAACAGATATAGTGAGGGGATTATAATACCCACAATTCATTTTAAGAAAAATGATTCTTTATTTATAGATTTTTAATATTATTCCTTCATTATAGGTAAATATCATATTTATATTTGAAAAAAAATGGAATTCCTTGTCACAAGGTTAGAACATGGTCAGTGCTAACTGTGACACTCAACTAGGAAAATGGTTGAAACACCTTTCATGGTCGTTCATAGAATTTACAAACAAATTACCAAACCATGTAGCTAAACCATGTGTATTTACCTTGATTTATAGTAACTACTTCATCATTTTCACATATTTTTTTAAACAAATATGTGGCCTCCTCGGTTTGATTAAAAAATATGAAATAATAATCTTAACCCCAGTCAATTTTACTCATTTCACACTCTTTATCCCCCCATTCGTTCAAGTTAGGAGACTATTCATTGACTCCATCACTTACCTTATTTATTCCTTGGTTTTTTTTGTATTTTCACCTAGTTTCATTGTATAATAATCAAGTAGGATTCTTCCAAGTTCATTTACCATCCTCTCTATGGTTTTCTTCCTTCTATATAGAGATGGTGGACTAGAGTTATTGTTGGATGAACCTAATAGTGTGGGTTCTTGAAATAGGTCCTTTTCTTTCTTCCTAAGGATCCATTCCACCCATATATTTTATTTATTTATTTTATTTCCCATAAATATTAATGTTTTAAAGTAGGTGGTTACGTGAACTACCTTTTTTATGAAATATATAGTGTTAAATTTCATAACAAATGTTTCAAAATTTTTCAAAATTTTTTACACCATAAATGAGGACCAGTGATATGATGATATTTTTTTAAGGCCTTATATATTATTATATATAATCAAAGTGTTATCTAAATATTTTCTTATATATATTGAATTTGAAGTTTCATGTTATCAGCTTGATAAAATTCCTCTTAAATTGAAATGGTTTTCCGATAAAGTTTAATGATTATACCTTATGGGAACCCCAAGTAATTGTATAGGGACCTAGTACAAGTATGTTATAGGCATCAAAGACACTATACCTACCCATGGATTACATCACTCATTATGATTAGACTCTAACTATGATGTCACTTTAATCACTAGTGTGGGACACTAACTTGGCTTGAATCCTAAGAATATTTATATATGATTTGTTTTCAACATAATATAGTATGAGGATATTAGATTTCCATGAGTATAGATACCTTGGGGAATATCCAATGATAATTTCATAGAAATTTTTATTTACTTGGAGATTTATATTTATTCTTAATTTTTATAAAAATTGTTATTTGTCACTTGTTGTTCAAAATGAAATGTGTTTTTTATGTTTATATTCTAACTTACATGATTGTATTATCTGTAAAAGGTTTATTATGAAATATTTTATGATATCATACTATACTAGTTGTTCTCACACTCTATATACTCACTTTGGATGTATATAGAACTTATTTTGATAGATACATGTAAAGGCAGGGAACTTCTTATAGGTATTTTATATTCATGCTAGATTTTTTTATACTTGGTGGAGGTGAAATGGTTTTAGTGAACTCACATGTCACAAAGTAATGGATAGTATGTGTTTTTCTATATTTTGGTTTCAGTTTTTTTATAGACTCATATTCGTTTATCACATGAGCATCTTCCATTACTTCTTCAACAATTTTTTTCGTTTTAGGACCCCTTATTTATAAATATGTTCTTGATATCTTAGAAATGTTATGGAAGGTTTCTTGATATATTTAATATTATGGTTTCTTTAGAGATTCATTCTTCTTATGTAACTGATGTTATTATTTTTTATTATCTTATTATTCAATCTACTTGACTCAAAAACCTATCGAAGGCTGATACCGGATTTCCAATGTGGATATTTTAATTGTTATAAATGGGGAAAACCGTTCCCATGATCTAATACTTTATACTATTGAAGTAGTTTCCGGTCTATGGGGATTAACAACACCCTTATGGAATTTTCATGGTCCATCTTAGTTAATTTTTAGGGAATACATGTCTTTGTTTTTGAAATTTCTCATACATTAACTCTTATTGACAAAATTATAGAATTAATAATGTTAGAATCCCGAAATTTTAAGGGTGATTATATACATATGAATTAAATTCTCTTAATATAACTATAATATAATGATATATAAGAAAATTTTTATCTTCTTTTGAAACACTTTTTTCATTATATCCTTGCATTTTGGTTTGTGTCGGCCTTCATAATTCTTAACTGTTATTAATTCATCATTGTGAATATCTATTGACAATAGACATAAATATTCTTTATAAGGTAATAATATATGTGGATCATGATTAATACTAATGTACACTTACTATCATAATGAACCATGTACTCTTTTTGGATAAATAATAGCTATAAGATATATTATTAACTATAAAATCATTTTTCTCACCTCTAAAAAATTCTTTACTCTTCTTTAATTCTATAAAATTTGAAACCATTTTATAATATTAACTATGAATATATAACTCCTCAAAAAATATTATAGATACATAATTATAATATTTCCTACAATCAATATATTTGGATATATCATAATCTAAAAACACTCCCTTAGTGGAACAAATCAACTATAAAATTAAAAAAAACTTTTATTGGATTATAAACATTCCAATAACCATAGGATATAATCATGGTGATTATTCATAGTATTTTTGTGAAATTGGAACCTAATTTACACTACATGATGAATTTATGTGCTTTTACGCCCCATAATTCACATCAAATATCTAACTATAAAGGAGTATAATATCATTTAAATTTCCTTGATTTCTTCCATTAATTAAGACTAATAAATATTGAATAACATCAAATGACTTGGTAGAGAATGGTAACAATTTTTCAATGTTTAAAAAGTTTATAATATGTTCATAAAAATATTACCAACATTGCCAAAAACTCCCCTTCCTATTGTGAGTGATCAATATCTGAAAAATATACTGAGTTTCTCTCAAGTTATTTCTATTAATTTACTCTGATAAATCCTTATTTATTAGTGTGATATTTATTATATCCTTCCCAAATATTAGTATATCATACGTATATAGAAATATTGAAATGATATAAACATACTAAACCCCATAGATATATAAATACATTCTCGAATGTGTTTAAATATATCCATGACTACCTTGAATTAATAAAACATCATATAAAATTATATATAACCTTGTTCTAGTCAATATAAGATCATTATCATTTTTAAAAAGAGTCTTCCATTCCCTAAAACCTAGAAATATTCTTTATTATTCATCTAAATAATCTAAATAAATTCACAATGATTAAAAGTTATATTTATCTCCACTTATAAAATCTCCAAGTGCATGGCAGCCACTAATTCTTAAATGGATTATATTGAATCCAAATTCACCAAAAGTGAAATTATATATATAATATAAAATTATTTATTATAAAGGAATAATTTTAAACTTAATAAAACATTATGATTGATCAAATTTATATTCTTATCTTTTATGTGATATAATACATGTATGTTTTTTTAAATTTTTGTCCCTTAGTAGTTCCTCAAAAAATTAGACTAGTTATTTTTCATTGATTTCATATCATCCTCCATTTCATGAACCTAATTTATTTTTTTCAAAATAAGGTAATTCTTCCAATAATATTTTTGGATCTCACTCAAATTTCATCAATATATACTCCAATTAAAAATTCATTATATTGAATTATTTATTTAGGAATATCCTTAGTCTTGAGATATGCAAGGTTCATAAGTTATACCATCATTTGAAACTTATAATGGATCTATAATTTCAAATGGAGAGGATTAATTCTATTTATTCTCTGTATAATTTTCTATTTTCTCATGGTTTATAGATTATAGACCTTCTTTCACCTATTTATTTTTAGCATAAGATTATGATGGTACATTTTCTGGACCCATCGTTGATTCATAATTATTTTCTATTTGATACATTCATAGATATTGAATTTCATAGATGAAATTATTCTCATGGAACACCACATCTCTACTTATTATCTATTTTTTCTCCTTTTTATCTCTTAGATTGTCTCTAAAATATTAATTTATTTAATGAAATTTATAGTAGGGTAATATAAAAACTATAGAGAGTGGGGATGATTCAATTGTCGTTTCCCAATATAAAATTTTCTTATATTTTAGGAAAATATTAATTCATTTTTGATTAATTCTTGGATCTTCAAAATTCCAAAAGTTCTGAAAATATTTAAAAGAAATTAAAAATAACAGTATATATTTATAATTTTTTTACGAAACTTTTGATGTGTCTATTAATTGGTAATAGAATTATATTATTTCATATTACATATAATTTTTCTATTATAAATGATGAAATTTTGATGTATAGGGATAGTCCTAAATTCCTTAAAATGATACGTCTTGACAATATATATATACCCCACATAATTAATTATATATAAATACCTTATGATGATCTATATTGAAATAATTTCATAAAAAAAATCCTTTATCATTCTAGATGTGTTCATATAGGTTATATTGACCATAAAATTATCATATAGACTAACCAACCATGATATTCCATCATACCTTTAGATATGTTAATAACATATTCACCAAATCTCATATTCTACCCTTGGACTTCATAAATTTTCTTAGTAGATGAAAATATATTCCTCAATAGTTATCTTTTACTGACTTATAATTTTCACACACTGTTTGTATTCTGACATAAGTTTTTTTCTATAATTTATCACAAAAAAAAACAAAACCAATACATATATACCATATTGATATCTTATAAACCAATTAGTGGTTAAATTTTCTATGGTTTTCTTTTCCTTGGTCAATGAATATCATAAAACCTTGAATAAAATATTAAGCCCTAAGAAAATAGAAATATCTTTTACTCTTGGAAACTAAATTCATTTACTTGAATAATAATGTAATTTACTACTCACCGCAACATGTTTTCTCCTCTATATATATAATATCTTTCTCAAGAAACAGAATTATAAGACCATAAGTGTTTTCTCAAAACTATTATGTGGTAATAAAAAACATGATGTGTCTTCCATATGTGGGGGAAAGAGTTAGTAAAACTCCTCCAATAACCATAATCATAGGTTATATATGTTTTCCCTTTAAACCATACTCATTTCTTATCTTCACCTTAATTTGATTTTGAAACCACGTTCATTTTTATGTTCTTTGATTATAATTGTTGCTATAAATTATCCTTTAGACCATGATAAGTAACCAAAAACTTTGCAGTTAAATACTGGCTTGGATTTTTGAACCATCAAATAGTTTTTTCCCACATGGAAAATAATGATCTCTCCCATTTATATACATGAATAATGATCAAAACTAAGTCCATTTTCCTAGACATGTTCACTATATATTATCTTCATAAAGTAATCAAGATATGTTTTGTGTTCCACTATGATATGATATTTATCCAATGTAAATTATCAGGACTTTTTCTCTTTGAATGTATTTACACGTTTTTATTTTTTCTCTTGAACCTATTAAAATTTTCATTATTAATCATTATTTCTTTGGTTAATCTCATACTAAAATTTTATTTTATGTATATAACTTTTCTTCCTTTCGTCATCATCTATTTGTAAATTTAAAATGATAAAATAGTATTCATATCAAACCACTATAATATGTATTCATGTGTACCTAAATGATAAAACTATATAATATATATGTATATGAAAAATATTATTTTATTATATACACTTCACTTAAGGAATAATCCACACAAAACTTCTAATATGGAGATTCAGTCCACCAATCTATCGATTAGACAATGTTTTTGGGAAATCTATTTCCTTTAATAAGAAATTATTTTTATAGAAAATAAAAACTTTTTTCATCTTCACAAAGAATTATAATACCCAATTTGATCTCTATAATTAATTTTAAAATTTTCAAACTCCATTATAGGGTATTCTTCTCTATGATATAACATGAAATGTGATTGAATCTATCATCTCACTTGATCTATGAATAACCTTGAATATTCAATCCTCTAATGTCACAAAAAGTATGATGAAAGATATTACTTTATGTACATACATATCTCTAACTATTTATGTATATATACACTCATTTGAACATTATTCACTTAGAGTATTCGTAAACCACTTAGATAATAAGATCATCAATATCTATTCCTCAAAAATTTGGTATTACTCAACTTCCATATCAATCATTTATTGTTAATAACGATATATTCTATGACATTGAAAAAAATACAATATATTGATAATAAAACAAATATGAATTATTTACTGTGATTCATGGGATCCTCACATACTCAATGAAGATTCATGGTACAGATCTCTAATATATATTTTTTCTGATATATTTGGATACATTTAAAAATGATAAATAATTAAATAACCATAAATGATATTTTCAGGGAAGCTTATTTAAATATATATTCTATTGATTATCAAAATTTAAATGAACTAATATTGACATATTAATATGATAATATTACACTTGATCTTTTTCTCCCCAAAATATATTACAAAACTCAATCAAACTTACAATTAGTTTAACCTTCAATAAGATGGTTATGTTCATCTACTAGGTATCATTGTTGTGTTACAGGTTATAATTGATCATTTTCTAATTTTGGATTCCATTAATCCTTTAATATCAATAAAACTCTCAGCATTTGTATTTTACCAGAAACAATTAATGAAGATACATTAACTTTTAGGCACTTTTATACTATACTATGGTGTAGAAAATCATAAGAAATTGGTATGAAGGTTCCATAATTTATAAGTGGAAATCACAAAACATTCAAAATGTATAATAAATAATAGTAAATAAATATTTTTTACATCCTAGTGATTCTACCACCATGGGATCACATACATCATATTATACTAGACATAGAAACAATGACACCCTTTATGAAGAAATTCTGAATGAGGCTTAAGATTTCTACCCATATACTTATTAATTTCATGGATCTAGTGATTTTTTATTGTTTAATATAATTTATACTATCATTTTTAGGATGGATTTAATTATTTCAATCATGTGACCAAGTCATTCATAGAATATATTTTATAGTGACCCTCTCTACCATGTTAAAGATAGCCACAAATAAATTCACATGAATCTTGTAAAATGATCCAAAAATATATCCACATATAATTATAATAATTCATTTTTCCTATTCCATTCAATGATATTAAATATGTTAGCATGAAATTTTCCCTTAGCGGGTTTCCTAGATAATAAGTATAGTTAAAGACTTGGAATTTGTTGAATATCCTTCTAGGTGATTGTGTATCCAACAATTATATTGACATAAAAACCCATACTAATGAACACTATTGAATATCTATTATCAATATTTAAAATATAAATGTATCCACCATGATAATTCCTAAAATACTAATTATTTTGAGTGGCATAGTAAACTAATGTTGTAGAAACCACCCACGTTGTTTCTTGGATTGATGTGTGGATTCATGTGTCTTCTTCATCATTATAGAAAAAATAAATTTATAAAAATTCTATCATAGGAATTTATTATTATCATCTTTTTTGATTATGATATTTTTTCCTATACTATAGTAATGTTTTTTAGTTCTTCTTCACAATTCCCACCATATCACTATATTAACATATTTATGATTGTTTATGTGTCTATGAAGAAAATGAGAAACATTGATGGGGGGATGAACCTATTATCATTAAAACCAATTACATATAAACTATTTATCTTATATTGGATAGTGAATTCGATTCAATAATATTTTATAAAAATAGTGAAGGATATAAAATAGAGAAATAATAAAACATTATCATAAGATATTTTGACAATGTTCACCAACTCTTTATGAGTTTATAATCATTCATCATTGGAGGGTGACATCCCGGACCACATGGAAAATTCTTTATTATAAAAAAAAGTATGGATTATAAATATAGTCTTAGAATAATAAGAACTATTTAGCTGGGCCCACCAAGGTTGATAGATAGGCGAGGAGTTCAACCCCATGCTCTCCTTCAACCAAAATGAAGTATTTTAATGGGACATAATTTCCTAACTAATACCAATAAGAAATTTCATATATCCAAATTCTAATTAAAAATTGTATACCTACCAAAAAAGATAAATTACATAAATACATAAACACTATTATCACTAACCATTAATAATTGTAATAAATCTATAGAAAATTCTAAATAATATTTTCAGAATTAGTTGTGAAGTCAGCAAGGAGTTTTGGGCCATATGGATTAATGACATTGAGATACTAAAAATAATAAATTTACATTTTCACATGTGAGAATTATTTCATAAATAATTTAATAACTATAAAATGGTCTATTAGATGGGAAAATTGAGATATCCATTAAATATGGAATGGAGGTTTTACCCTTGGTGCACAATATGTTTTTTCAGTCTCATACATTTCAATAGAGTGATGTCATAGGAAGATTGAATTGATTAAATTTATTTATTAATTTAACATCAATTAACTCTCTAAAGCTAATGAATCCTATATTTAAAACTCTCTATATAAAATTACCTTGGTTTACCTACATAAAAAATAAAATAGAGAGATTATAGAGAGATATAGTGGCAATAACTTTGGTGGGTGATCTCGGGATTGGGGATTGACAATAATTGAACATATGTAATTGAGGTGCTAGTGTTGAGAAAAGTGGATTATTCAACATCATCACTGGTGGAAAATTTATTCTTAAATTATTGATCCATCCCTATGGTAAGGATTATTTTTATGATTTATCCCAAATTATTATTAAATTATGCATTCAAAAAAAATTTATTGTCCAAAATTAATTCATTGATTTTCACCGCATATTCATATTAAATTCATTTAAATTCCCAGAATGAAGAATTGGATATTTATGTTGGTTTTTTTCCTTTATTAACTTATTTTATTTTTGGGTTGTGATAAATAACTTTTTCCAAGCCTAACAAAACCCTCACTGCTTCCTCACCTCTATGGTTTATGGATTTCTCCCTCCTTTATTTAAGCTTTTCACCACTGATCCTTCATTGACCAATGGTTTAAATGTTTTTATAGATTAAATATCATTTCATGATCAGTTATTTATTTTTTTGTATCAAAATTATGGGGTCTTAATTGGAGATTACAATGTGTCGGATGTGTGTGTATTATAATATAAATTCAAGTACAAATCAAAGTTTGAGATTTCCTATGATGGAAAATTAAGATGACACAACCAGTGATAGGGATGTATTTTTCTGAAAAAATATTAAAAAAATATATCCAATAACGATGTGTAGGTAATTATTGGCATGATATTATGGATTATTAGGTGATATTAATTGTGGTTTTAGGGAGGAATAGAAATGATTGATGACATGTAAACAGATCTGGAATTTAGAGAATTATGATATCTGCAATGTATCATTTAAAATAACACACATCCTATAGACCCACTTATTATGGTTATAGTGTTTCAAGATGAGAAAAAGATCACACAGTCATGTGTCAACCCTACACTCCATATGAATCCTATCCACTTTAATAATCATAAAATTAGAAGAAGACGCCCACAAGGACATGTCACCCAACACACGACATACATGTTGTGGAACACACCATGTACCAACAATATTACATGAACCAGGAAAATGAGGTACACATTGAGTACCTCAATGTGTACCTATAATCCATCTGTATTCCTCATATTCCATGTAGATGGACTTCAAAACACTATGTGGAGTACTAGTGTGATGATATGTTTCAACATAGGCGAGGCATGCCATGTACATTAGTAACTCGCATTATGCCCTTTCTAGGGATAGGAAAACCCCTCGATCTATTCATTATGAATTCTAATTTAGTATGTGTGAGTTTTCTCAGTCTACCCCATGAGGTTTTAGTGTGATATCTTTTCATAGGCATTATACATAAGATCCCCTTGGTGTATTAGAACCATTTATAACTCCATTTTTTCCTGGGTTTTAATCCTCATTCCCTATTTTCCCAAGGTAGGGTTAGGTATAATGTATCCTATATATCACATGTTTAATTCCCTATATAGTGGGTTATTCTAGTTTGGTTCATGTGTCCCCCATTTTCCCTGGGTTTGATCCCTATCTTTATATCGATATTTTGTATCTTTAGATGAAGTGTACTCTAATTAAGTCTGTATCATAAAAGAACCCTCTCAGTTATTTTGTACTACATAATAGAAATTATTGATGAGTATGATATATTAGAGGAGTGAGATCATTTTTATGATGACCTGATTTGTGATTTTTCTTAGATGAGTGTATCATAGATACCTAAGAAGAATCCATACACTGGTAGAAAGGAATGGTCTCAAGTTGATTTTCAAATTGTTCTTTGAGGATATCTAGTATATCTTATTTATCATCCTTGTTTTTTCTAATTTATAGATGACTGCTTTTTTTATTATTTATGATTAGTTTTTTAGGGTGTTAAACTGGATATTCTTATACTCTCCCCTTTACGAGTCTTCCCACACTTGTTGTGCCTTATGAAAATGTCAATAATTTTGATAAAGTACAAGGTAGAACAGGATTAAGAGGAACTTATTAGTACTCATTGGAGGTGTTAGTTTTGGGATGTGGACAGATCCATTATTTACTTTTTAATGTAATTTCCCTTTTTATATCAATATTGGACTCCTTTATAGAATTGATGGGATTTGATTTTGAACCTTTAGAATTTCCATTTTATTTTCTCATACTCTGATGTGGTATATTAGTGGTTCATGAATGCATTACATTCCTACCAATTATCTATCTTTATTACATTAATTGATGGGTGTAGAGACATGAATGTGTGTATATGTAATTTAGGATAATTCCTCCCATATGTATTATATTCATAGTTAGTTTTAGTCATAATCCCCAAGCCTTTTGGGGATGGTCATGAGGTGTTAATCTTGGATTACTGCCAGCCATGTGGGCCCTAGTGTCTTTGGTCATGATAGTTCAATATTAAAGATGTTGGTTATATTAGGATAGATGTTTGGAGAAAGTCTATTTGTGAGTACTGAATCATGAAACTAAGGTTATAATTCTTAAGTGAATCAATTTCATATATTAGAATAGAGGACCCAGTGATGGTGTGGTGACCAAAGTATCCATTCACCAAGACTCTAATAATATTATTGTTGGATTGATATGTGTAAGCATTGGTTGTAGGGAAAAAATACTAAATGCATCATATATGAATATATTGTGGATTCTATGTCCTTTTTAATTCGTCTCCCTATATATGATCTACCGACCATGGAACATATTGACTACATTATTATGTTTTCAATATGATAAACAGATATCATTTCACATTATAGTCATGGTTATGACTGATAGGTGATGAGGCCTTTGTGTAGAGACATGATCCTGAGGTTTTCTCTTTAGGTGGATAGTATGGAATAATTCATCCCAATGAAGAAGTGTTTAGGGCCAACTCCAGTGGTTCAGGTGGATACATCATATTATATAGAGGCATGGTTGGATAATGAATTATCATATGATGACATGTAGAGGCTAAGAACACATCACAAGTTTCAAAAACATAGGCCACATAGAGTTTAAGGAGAGTTTGACTAGCATATATTAGTAGTGTGATGTAATACTCACATGTCATGATATAAAAGACTATAGAATACACATATATTCTGAGGATGGTCCATTCCATTAGCGTAGAGGTGTTGTTATGCATGTGATGAATGTAGTCACATCACACGAGAATGTATGACTCTCCAGTCGTGAGTAGTTTTGTAGGATATGGATGAGTTGTTTAGGTAGAGGTTATGGTGTGCAGATGGAGGAACACAAGGATAAGGATATAATAAATTAACAGAGTGATTAATAGGATGTAGGCTTCAATAAAATCCTATACCCCCTCCCCACAATATTCCTATGTTGGGCTCAAGGATATTGTGTTCAGTGACATGGAAAATTATAGTTAGTGGAGTATTATGACCCTAAGTCTCCATGAATGGTACAATGTAGTATATGTGTCTTATAATCATTATTTATAGTTTTCATTGACATGGGTTGGGTCCTTACTTCCTTTTTTTCACCCATATAGAGATATATTAAGATACTAGTAGAGTTGATATTTTGACCCTTTCAATTAAATAATATAACCACGAAAGATTCATTGATCACACTCTTTTAATGATATTGTGAATTGAATATTATTTGAGAGGTTTTTGTGTGGGATCTCTTTGTGGTGGAGGTGCATCCATATGATTTCTTTATTTGTATATAATGGTTGTCTAGTTTCTATAATTTTATTGACTATTACCAATAGAGGTTGTTGTATGTCCGAGTAGATGGGATGAGATTTTCCTTCATTAGTGAAAAGGAATATCATACTAATATAGTTGAGTATGTATGAAATAGGTTATAAACAATTTATCAAATATTAATAAGTGTTACCCTTGTAGAAGAAGACACTATGAGTTTTCAATTCCCTACAATAGTGTAGGAGTATTAGGACATCTTCCCCAAGGACATTCCCAATTTACGTCCACATTATTGGATCTATTTATTCATAAAACTACACAAAACAACTAACTTATTATTTTCCATAGCATATCATATGTCCCCTAAAGAACAGTGAGATATAATGTTCTAGTTGGAGGATCCTTCGATAAAGGGATTCATCATACCCATTTTTTCCCCTTGGTCATCCCCGGTTTTGTTCTCTAAGAAGGCATATGTGAGTTTTATATTATGCATGGATTTTCATTTCTAGAAATAGATAAATTTCAAGAATATGTATCAACTTTGGAGAATTTATATCCTTTTTGACCAATTGAAAGGGGAAAGGGAATTTTGAATTTTAACCTTTGGACAAGTTATCTCCAACTTTTAGTTTGGGAGTATTATATATAGAGGATGAAATTTTTCTACCAAAATAGTATTTTTGGGTACTTGGGGATTAACTTTGGTAAGATGTGTGACTCAGTAGAATATATGGGACTCATGAATTTTTTCATTCATCCCTTCTTCTACTGGTTCATGGTGTTCCTCTTAGATTACATCCTCAAGTACATTGAATAAATGGTGAAGCATGGGAGACATTTGAGAATGGTCCTATACATACTCTTAGATAACCATATTTATGTGAAAATCACTAAGTTCCAATTTTTTATATAACAATTCCATTTCCTGGGACATGTCATATCAGAGGAAGGAGTACCAGTGCACCTAGTAAAGATTGAGGTAGTGATATCTTGGGATCCACCTATGTGTGTTTCAAAGGTACAAAGCTTCCTTAGGATGGTTGGATATTATCAAAGGTTGATTCTTAATTCCTCAAAGATTGTGGAACCATTTATAGCCTTGTCTTTAAATGGGAAGACTTTCCATGGACTGATAAATACTTATTAATGTTTTAGATGTTTCAAAAGGGATTAATGAGAAACCCTATATTGAGACCACTGGAGGAGGGAGTTTTTTGTGTGGATTTATATGATTCCCTAATAGATGGGATTGTATGTGTTCTGATACAGAGGTTGGATTTCATTACTTATGGTTCCTAATAACTAATACCTCATAAGAAGAATTATATGAACCACTATTTAGAGCTGGAAGTAGTAAAATACACCATGGTGATTTGGAAACACTATCTTATTAGAGATATATTCATTATCAATTCTAATAATAAGAATATCATGTATATATTCTCTTATAAAAATATCAACCTATGGTTGAGGTGGTGGTTAGAGTTCTTATAGGACTATGACATTGAGATAGTCTATAACCTCAAGAAGGGGGATGTGGTGGTAAATTATCTTAGCAGGAAATAACATTCACAGTCACTAAGTTTGTCAATGAGGTAGTTGGACTCATTAAAGTTATTTTTAATTAGATATGTAGAATAAATATACCTCTATTTTATAGTTGTAATACTGATACTTATCCATCTAGTTAGGGAGGTGCAGTTTGGAGATAAAAAATTCCATCACTTTCGAGAAAATATATTCAAAAGACATCATACAAATATATTTTTTATGATTTTGGGGAGAAAATAATACATTTACAAGGATATGTTATGGTTTTAGTTATTCCATGGGAGATGGTTTTGAGTTAGATTCATTCAACCCCCCATTAGAGGTATAACCAAGAGTTATGAAGATATACTAGGACCTTCAAAATCTATTTTGGTTGCCAAGGATAAAGATGATTGTTGTTGATTTAATCTATCAATGCCTGAATTTAAAGTTGGTGAATGTTGAGCATAAGGCTTCCATGTGTTTATCCTAATCACTTGAGGTTCCAAATTGAAAGTGGGGTTCTGTCTCTATATATTTTATAATGAGACTTCCATGAATAGTGAGATGTCATTACACTATCTAGTTTATTTAAGGTTAAATAAACAATTAAAACCACTTCCTTTCCACCTAAGAGTTGATTTCAATGGATATCCTATGATTCTTGTACATACTGGAGATAATTTGTCTTCATGGAATTCCCTCGACAATTTTTTTGGACTTTGACACTCACTTTCCATCATGATTATGAAGAGAGTTGCAAGATGCTTTTGGGAAATAGTTTAATATAAGCATGTCATGAAACCCTTGAAATATATCCAAACCAAGAAGACCATTTAGAACATGGAGGATATGTTTAATTTTTTCATGATGTATTTTTTCCATGTATGGTAGGATTATCTATCCTTGGTAGGGTATGCATACATCAACAGTTACCATTTCACCATTAGTGTGATAAATTTCAAGTAATTTAATATAAGATTGTTTTGGTCTGACCTATGATGGTCAAAGTTGGTATAATCATCACTAATGAGACCTAATTTAGTGTAATAAATTATATAAAATGTGTAGATCATTCTGGAGTGGATGAGGACTTCTCGGAGCTGTCATAAGTCTTATGCAGATTGGTGATAGATGTACATAGAGTTAAATGAGGGAGATCATATGTTCCTCAAGGTCTCACCTCAGCAAGGATTGTAGAGATTTGTATAAGGAATCATGTTATTTTTGAGGATCATTGACCCTTTCCAGACACTGAATAGATTTTATGAGGTCTCTTTCCACTTTTCCATACCACTATAGTTAGAATGTTTTCATAATGTATTACGTGTACCGTGTCATTGGTGATACATTTATTTACCATCATATTTTATTTAATACAGAGAGATTAACATCAAGGATAGATATACCTTCATAGATTTCCCAATTGTAACCAAGGATCATCAAGATAAGATCCTTCATGGGCTAGTGATCCCCTTGGTGTACATTTTTTTGGAAGGGTGGAAACCTCTAGGGGAGCAACTAGGATCTAGAGAATGAGATGTGAGCTTAGTACCCTAAGTCGTTGGATTGTTTATTCTATTTTTAGGATGAAAAGACTTGAATATGGTAATAATGTAACAAAATATTCTAAATATTATTTTCAAAATTATTTTCAGAATTGGAATGGAGTTCCAGGAAAAATCAAGCTATGATAACAAAATATTAAAAATTATTAAGTTATTATTTCATTCACACACATTATTTCATATATAATGGAATAACTCCCAATCAGTGTACTAATTGGAAAAAATGACTCATCATTAAATCTTTAATATTTATTTTCCCTTAGGCATGATATATACTTTTTCATCATCATACATTTTTTTATAGTGTAGTCATCCACAAATTAAATGGATTAAATTGATTTATTACATTAATGTCTATTTATTTTATAACCATATCAAATCCTCTATTTAAACCACTCCATAGAAAATTCCCTAGGGTTAGTCACATAACCCTAGTGGATTGAAAGAATAGATAGAGAATTTTTAGTGAGCACATTGGTGGGTGATCTCAATATTGAGGATAAAATATGATTGAACACAGATAACTAAGGATTCAACACTAATTATAATATATTCTTCAATATTATAATTGATGGACTGGTTCTCCTTCTATGATCAATACACCCTTGAGGTAGGGATTGTTTTTTTATTTATCACCCATTATTCGTAAATTCTATGATCAAGAATTAATTTTACTTAAAAATTAAATTATTGGTCCCTATTCCATGTTCATGTTAACTTCATTTAAATTCCTAGAATTATAAATTTGATATTTGTTTTGTTTTTTAGTGTTTTTTCACTTCTTTAATTATCAGTTTCCAATAACTTACATTGGACAAGCTTAACCCACACCTCATTAGTTACCCAACTTTATGGTTTATGGATTTATCCATCTTTTCTTTAATAATTTTACCATATGTACTTCATTTACCAATGGTTTTACTATATTAGTGGACCAAATCTTATTGCACAATCGATTTTTGGTTCTATATATAATATTTGTGAGTTATGTTTTGGATATTATGGTGAAAAGAAGGTGTGGAAAGGATTATGTAAATTAAAGGATGAATCAAAGGTTAAGGATTTGTGATTTGGTGATTTTAGAAGACACAATAAGTGATGATGATTTATTTTTTAGGAAATTGTTATGTAGAATTTGTCCCCCAATGACATGAAGGGCATGAATGGCTGCGGGAACCTTAGAAAAGATTCCTAAAAGTTTCAGTGGAAAAATCACAAGGATTAGAGGCACATAGATAGAACAATAATTCTAGAG
Organism: Viscum album; assembly: GCA_963277665.1. NCBI lineage: Eukaryota > Viridiplantae > Streptophyta > Magnoliopsida > Santalales > Viscaceae > Viscum > Viscum album. Next base: position 141,888,752 of record OY728131.1, read on the forward strand.
AATTATGATCTACATGACATGAATTTAGAAAGGATACACATAATGTGGACCCCCTTATTGCATTGATAGGGTATTAAGATAAGAAAATGTTCACGCATCCATGTGTCAACCCACATGTTGTGTGACCCCTATCCACCTGAAATGGTTTGTAATCATAAGTAAATTCCTTGGTGGACATGATACCCTAAACATCATGTACATTTTAGGGTATATACTATGCACTAATATTATTACAAGGCTTTGGAAATGAGGTACACATCGATTACCCCAGTGAGTAGCTAGAGGTCGTGTGACTACCTCACACACTATATAGATGGACTTAGACATTCCATGTGTTGTACTAACACATGAATAGGTTTCGATGTTGGTAAGTCACAAAATCTAAATTAGTATCAGGTTGTGTACCCTTTCAAGGTCTAGGTAAATCCCTTGATCTATTCGATACAAATTTTGATTCAGTATGGGTGAATTTTCTCAGTCCTCCCCCATGAGGGTTCAATGTAGCATCTTGTCTTTAGCATTAAATGTATGATCCCCTCACTAGATTAGAAGAATATATCCCTATACAATTATCTGGGATGTGATCATAAATCCCATCTTTCCCAAGGTAGAGTTAGATATCACTTATCCTATATATGGGGTGTTCAATCCCCTACCTATTAGGTTATTCCAGTTAGGGTTAGGTTTAGCTCATTAGTCATAGTTGTTATCTCATATATGTGTATCAATATCTTTTATAATTCAATGAGGCATAGTTCGATTGAGTGTTTACCTTATATGAACCCTCTCAGTTACTTAATATTTTAATATGGAAATTCCTAATGAGTATGATCTCATAGATGAGTGAAATTAGTTTTAGCATGATCTGATGAGGGAGTTCTCGTATATGAGTGTTATCATTGATCCTTGAGAAGAATCCCTAGGCTGCATGTATAGACAAGCCTCACATTGAGACTTGGTGTATGAATTAATCATATATAGGTTGTCTTGTTTATCCTCATTTCTTTTGTGGTTTAGATATGGCTCTGTTTTGTATATTTTTTATTTTTTTCTCAAGGTGTCCTACAGGGTATGTTTATACTCACCCTTGTATAGTCTCTACCAACATGTGTTGTGTATTATACAGACATCTGAATTATTTTATAGAGTCCTAGGTGGATAGAGAGCCAGAGGGTCTTAGTAGTACTTAGTGGTGGTGGTTGTTTTGGGCTGTAGTTAGATCCAAGACATTCTATTTGGATATAGTTTCAATTTTATATTAAATTGGACTCCTTTATAGTATTTGTGGGAATATATTTGGCCACTTTCGTATTTGTATTTTATTTTTTTGTACATTTATGTGTGATTCTAGTTTTTTAGGCATTAATTATATTCCTACAATTTATCTTTAATTACTACTTTTACATGGTGGATGTGAGGATATGTGAATGTGTACATGTACATTAGGCTAAGGCTTCCCATGTGTGTCATATTCCCACTTAGCAGTAGTCTCTAGACCCTATCCCAATGAAGTGTGCTTGTGGTGTCACTCTTGGATTACTATGGAATAGGAGGGCCTCCGTGGGCTAGGTCTTGATAAATAAATAAATAATAAATATCCCCAATAAAGTTAATATGTAAAATAAAAATTTTAGGCGACCAATATCCATAAATAAAATGAAAACACATAATTATCATTGGGACACATAATAAGTTCTAGTGTCTAACATTGAGAACTTCCACGAAATAAATTTTTCTACTCCTCAGTCACTATGATCACCTCCATATTGTATATAATGACATGGAATGGTACATAGTCCCATTGTTGGGTGAGTATAAAAATATCTAGTAGGATTCCCCAAATATAAAGAAATATTTTTCAATAACAAATCTCAAAATAGATTTAGATATGAATAAGTTAGCGAAATGATGAGGTATAGTTTTGAATTCACTCATAATTGCACCATTTTTTCTTCATGACATGTAGAGGGAAAGAAACATCATAATAATCCCATTAAAAACATGATGATATCGTATAATAATGACCCAATTCATAATGGGAATGAGTAAAACTCCATGAATTCCCTCGAAAATTCAAGTTAACAAAATAATTCAATAATAAGTTAAATCCATAACCCGAGATCTTAACATCACTTCTAGGGTATCTAATAAAGAAGAACCCACACACATAATCACACCAATATGTGAGAAACATAAACTTCCCTGGGATCAACTCTAAGTCGAATGTGGGGACAATGAGCTAGATATACCATTGAATCATTGTTAATAGAATAACAAACTTTGACATAATAATCCACTAGGACACATCTCTTCATGAAAATCGTATATAATGTCTAGTTATAATGGTGGATGCACAACTCACTAGGGTGGCCTATACTGTTCAATGGGGTACCTATATCATAGATGGTGACACTCATTCCCTATCCTATACGGGATCTAATTACTCTATTATTCACAAATGAATGTCATTAATTTGTGATGGGATATGATTAATGGTGTCTTTAAAACCAATGTATAACAAGGAGGACCCATTACCCAATCATTGAGGGAGTTCCAACTCCAACAACATATGGTATTCCTACACCATGTTGATGTTGTAATGGTTGAGGATTTACTTAAACCTTATCATGTACTTCTCTCTAACACATCGTCACTGAATTCAATAAATTATTGAAAATATTACACCATAAAAACTCATAAATAAAGGTTTACTCTATCTCTCTCCCTCTCACTATCTTAACATTCCCATAAGAATGAGATGCAATAAAATTTAAATAATTTTTTATAGCATGAACTACTCAGAAATACAAGGATTTAAATATATTTAACGATCAATCCCCAACTTCCTTTATAAGGATACATGCATTAATCCCATGAAAGGAATGTATGGGGGGGAAGATATTACATAGGATCCAAGTAAATATACAAATATCCTTAAGTTTCAAGTACCTATGATGAAACACTAGAAAATATTCCTATGATATTCCATGCATATTACTCCTTTACCATTTAACTAATGGATACATATTTTTTAATGAACACTCACAGATCACTAACTAATTCACTTAGGAAGGAGAATTAATTTTGTTTTCCTGAGGTTTCTCGAGTGGAAAGGGATCTAAAATTGTAAAAAGAATCATTAGACAAAAACATATAATTAATTAACATAAATGGGAACTGGTACCACAATGTAACGATCTACATAAGAAAAACACTTTAAATAGTCTATTTGTTTATCTGATTCTTATACATGTGAAAAACAGTCTAAAGACCACCAAATAGATTGGTTTTAATGTCCCATATAGTGTCCATTAGGTGAACTATGTTGAGTTATAAAAGGTTAAGTGTGTCCAGGCAATATTTGTAGCTGACTTCGCTTGGGGTGGGGTGTACAAGTGTGTTACGCCACACAGAAACACATGCTACCCACCTGGGATGAGTCAGAGAAGAGGTGAATAATAATTATTTTACACCCAGTTAGTTAACCAGGCTTCCTAGGAGAGGATGAATTAGGGTCCATAGCTTTAAACACCTAGTAAATTTCATGTTGGTTAACCCAAACTACCCATTCATCCTATCTTGGATTTGAGTCTAGGCCTTGGGATACCACATGTTCAGCTTAGTTGAATGACCTATACTTCCAGGTCTAGTGTTGTATTAGGATATCCCACAACCTATAAATAGGATTATCCCATTTTATTATCACTCATACACCCACTATAAAGAGGGTGAATTCATTATCCAACAATGTTTGATTTAAGGAAAAAAAATTCATCTTAAACTGGCCCATATCCCCTCCATAAAAACTATAGTCATTGCTTATATTTAACTTTTTTAATGCAAATTCACATTCCCTGATTCCACTCCACCACATATCATTTCACCCAACATTCCAATAATATAAATTATACTATTTAACCCCCTCCATATATCCACTCTACCTGTATCATCTCATGCTTGTTTATTACCAATACAATAATCGTTAATGGTCTTGTTCAAGCTAGATATTTTTCATGAGAGTGAGAGGAGGGAGAGAGAGATACCCAAAATTGTATTTTTATATTAAAAAATGTATCCTAGCCACCACATAGTGACAATAATCTTTTTAAGAGCTGACACCACAATGTCACATTGGGAATACGACACATGGTAGGGAGAGGGGTGGTGGCTAATGAGAATCTAACCACAAAATCTTTTTCGCTAATTTTTTCTCTAATGAAGTATATAAATAAAATGGTTTCGAGTAAAAACTTAACAACTAAATATTATCCTGACAATTCACAACATAAAATAAAAAACTTATTTTAAATATTACTGATGAATAGAGTGACAAAACATAAATCAAATCCTCAACAAAAGGGGATTTAACTCCACTCTAATAACCCCCGGATGACATACTTGAAAAATGTGAAACATAGATCCCCTTGATTGGAATGAAAATAGAAAATAAAAATAGTAAGGAGACTTATAAAATATATAATCATATAAAATTGGGCCCAAATAATAGCCCAAAACTGAATCAACAATTATTTTATTCCTAGATAAAACCCTAATTCCCTAGTAAAATTGAATTTATTCCACATGGGTCATGTTTAGGTGATGTCATCTCATTTAATTAAAATTTCATTTTCATTATAAAAAGTAATTCATTAAATAAATTTTAAATAACTCAAAAAAATATAACCTACCCAAAATATTTCTAAATTCTAACCCATGGGTAAACACATTGTCTAGAGATTAATAGAAACATCATAAAATATTTCATAGGCCATTTACTTGGTAGAATTTCATATCCTATACCTTAATTATTTTGGAACTCCAAACTTGTATATTTAATTAAAAATTCACTTGAATCCCAAATAAAAAAACTAACTAGAACATTACAAATAAGGATCATAGTGGTTTATATAGAATTAAAAAGGTCATTAAAAGACAAAGGATAAGTCATTCTCATGGTGGAAACCTAGTTTGGTATATTATCCTTATCATTAATCATTAATTTAGAAAAATAGATGAACTAAAGACACTAATTTAATAAGATCATCATCCAACATCTTATGAATGGCTGATATACCCTTACATAAACTTCCTTTATTTCTGGAGGTCAAAAATCTACATAGAACCAAAAAAATTGGAAACCACAACATATTCCTATCAATTTAATATAGAAATTTATTTCTAGTACCTCCATTTTCATATAAATAATTATATTTAAATTTCTTTAAACATATATTCAATTGGGAAAATTTTGGCAATGATATTACAAATATCATAACTCCCTAAATTATAGATCTCGATAGTCTATATTGTTTTGAACAAATATATTTCCTTGGATCACACCCTTAACCATGAGATAATATAAAATTATCTCATGATAAAAAAAATCCCACAAAACATTGATTAATATTAGGAGGACCACACTTCACTAATGAGATAAGTACTATCTAAGGAGGTACAAAAACACATTATTGGAGGACCTGCACCTAGATCATTGTGAGATGGATGGAGGACTGACACCCATGTCATCAAGGGATTTCCTAACATAATTTATGGAGGACCCACACCCTAATCATCATCGGAGTACCTGATTCCATTGATAATGGTCCCCCAACTTAGTCATCATGGGGGTAATTAAAATTTTTAATAGAGCACTCATAAATCAGTCTTTGGTGGAGTAAGTAACTCTGATGATGAAGGAACTACACCCTAGTTATTAGAGAAGTAACTAACTTCAATGACAAAATACTTGTACCTTGGCATTTAGGGAAATAATTAAATCTATTCATAGAGTACCCACACTATAGTAATCAAATGAATACCTAACACTATCGGAGAATGTCCCACATATTGGTGGTGGGGGGAGTACCTGACTACATTGATGGATTGCTCGTGAAACATAAATTGAGGGATTAACTAACCCTCTCTATGAATTGAGGGACTCGTGCCACATCGATGGTAAATTATCCAAGGGGGTACCTGACCTTTTCAAATATAAAGGGGGGCCTAAACCTCATTATTGGAATATCAACAAGGTAGTTCATAACCCGATTTCTATAATGAGAACTCTTGGACACTGTAATATTTATCCTAGTTCTAGGGATATTATAAGAAAATTATCTTCATGAATGTCCCCTAGAATATAGAGAAAACATCAACTAAGAAAACTCAAAGTACTATAAGTATCTCTAATGTTCACATTATTCATGGAAGGTTGAAACTGTGCTTCAAATGAATACTTGGTCACAAGAAGGTGTATATTTTTATCTTGTTGTGATTTTACATGATGGAACCAATTTTATATAACATATAGAATATTGTATCATTCTTGTAAAAGTGTCATAATATTGGAGCTCAATATTTAATTTGAATGAGTTGTTGTGTTATTTTCCAATCTTGGACTATAAGGTGTGTTATTTGGAATAGTATTAAGGTTTAGTGAAGTTTTGATTGGTTAGAATAATTTTTAAAGTGATTTTGGGAAAAACATAAAATTATAGTGAAATCATGTTGGTTACACTAAGAGGGGTTCAATGTATGAGTAGATTGGAATTTTTGTTAGTCAATTATAATACCAAGGGTTGTATTATACCACAATGAAAGAAATTTCACTATGAACAACACCTCATGATGGTTTTTTTATAGGGAATTTTATGCATGAAAAATTATTTACACAACAAAAATGGACATCATGATCAAATGGGGTCCTTTCATAGAAATTAAGAAGAAATTATTCCATAATATAGGACTTGTGAAATTTTAATGTTGTTATAGTTAGTGATGATTAATTAAGACTATGACATAACAACTTATGTCATACATATTTTTTAAATAATATTTGGGTTTATTATCTTCATGATATAAAAATTTTTATTGTGTCATGTTTAATTAAATAATGGATCATTTTTATAGATTCCAAATTTCTAAATGGTTTAATTGATAGTTTACATGGTCGTTTTAGCATAACACCAATGGAAATTTCTTATACAAATTAGCATTTGAAAAGTGGATAATTATAAGGGGATTTAAATTGAGAGATTCATGAAGAGAATAGAATGAGTTTGAGAGGAGATAAAAAGAGGAAATACATATAGAACAATCGATATATCTTGTTTTTGAGAGTGAAGAGTTTCTATAGTGTAAAGTTATATTGAAGATGAAGATTTTTCTGAGGTGATTAATGAATGAAAACATTTATGGTTTAGTGTTATTCATTTGTGTTAAATTTTTTTGAGAAACCATTATATTGAAATATTTCATATACATTGTCTTGAAGTGGTGGGTGGAAAGATAAGTAGATGGAGTAACCCAATGATCATTATTAATTAATTCCTGAACCTTGTAATCACAATAGTGGATAGTTATTTAGTTAAATTATCACATCATCCATTTTTTATCCATGTCCATATCCCTTAGTGGTTAACCATGTAAAATTTATGTGTCGTGATATTTATATTCTTTATTTTGATTTTGGTATTATTTTCCCATGATTGATAGGTTTAGTGAGTTCTTAAAAACATGAAAACAAGATCCTTTGGATGTTCAGGTAACCAATATACCAAAAAGCCCAACCCCACACTTTGTGAATGTTTGGGACACTATAGTTGTAATAGACGGTATCAGTGCCACAAACATCAGATTAGTGGATCTATCAATCATTGTTTGAGGAAATGATGAATTTTTTTAATGCAAAAGGGGGTTCTATTATTTGGTGGATATAATTATCATATTTTTAAAAACCTAATGAGATCAAATCTTGTGTCACGTAGATTTTTTTTACTTAGATTATATTTATGGAATACCTGTGAGAAATGTTATGAAGTCATAACTGAATAAATAATGCTTTAAATTTCACAACAGTGAAGAAAAGTCACAAAGTTCATTATCTAGTGAATTTATAAACCATATTTATATAAATATGGTGAGATGAACATCCACCAAAGAAATATGAGAAAAAAATATCCAATGTCTATGATGGTGACTACAAATTGAAGGATTCAAATCTATAAGTTCAACATAATAAGTTTTCTGATTTTCATATATCTTAAAATGAAATTTTTTTTAGTTTATTCAATTAACTCATTGAAGTTATTATATTTCTTGATGGACTTGATGATGTGATGAAAAATATTTACAACATAAAGAAAATATTATAGATTTTTACACATTTATGAAATAAAAAGGTGTTATATCTTGATGAAGGAAATATTTTAGAGTTATATCTTGATGATTTACATATAAATACAGTTACATAAATTATATTGGTGAATTCAGAAAGTGAATAAATCCATTCATCATACGATATAGCATGTAATCCTAGGGTGATGGTTGATATACAATGAGATAAAGAAGAGGAATAAATTATTGATGAGTTCTTGTCTATTATAAAGAATAAATTTATGCAAGGTAAAGGAGAGTTTGAAGGAAAGGCACCACATTCATGTTTGAGATGTTCATTGGTTAGATATATCATAGTGAGATGTATAATGAGAGTAGTAGATAAAGAAATTAAAGTTGAATATACATAATAACATTAATGGATATTTCCCTTAAAAAATTAAAATATGTAAGCACATTAGGGAAAATGTTTTAGTGAAAGAGTTTTGCAATCAAGAAAGGGGATATGGTTTCTTTGAAGAAGTTGAAACAAAATATAAATATGATTCGTATGATCCTTTAACAATGATAGTTGATAATTATTAATATGAAGTTGTAAAATAGTCAACTAGAAGGAATTTCCAATCTTGAAGTGGAAGATGAATGTTCTAATATTAGTTTATATCTCCATTGGAAGTAAAATAGAAAAATTGGTATACTACTAAAGGATTTTTTTAAAATATACTTTCCAACTGAAAGTCAAAATTAATCAGTAAGTGTTAGTTGTATAGGGATAATACATTAATCAATAAATAAATTAACAAAACCTATAATTAAATTTCAAAATGGTTTAATTCTGTAAGGTGTCCAATAATATTAATTCTTATTTTAATGAGCGCATGAAAAGGATTGAAAACCATGAATAGGATGTTGTAACACTAAGAATAAAACTTCAAGGTGAAATGAAATCATGTGGATCAAAGAAAAAGTTAAGTTTGGAATGTTCTCATTTAATTATTTTATAGAATAGAAAAAAGAGGCACAAAGAGTATCAAAAAGGTGTTGAGTAATCAAAAGGATTAAAGAAATTTGGAGAATTTGAATCAGTTTTAAGGCTGAAATATTGATAACCAGAATTGATTTAGTGCAGAGGCCCCTGATGCCCTGTTTGAAGATCCACAGGAATGAGTTCCAGTCTTCCCTTTTGGTCCATCAATGAAAAACAATCCCATTAGTTTCCGTTAAGGTAATCTTTTCCATCCTTCTAGTTTCCATCTATTTATGTGGAATTCTCTAGCTCCGGTTTGAAGAACTGGACTCCCGTGCTCACTGTTTTGGCGTCCGCTTGTGAAAAATCCTCGGATCTCCTAAGGTGGACCTTAATAGCTCATTTTGGTGTTGATAATACTACAGAGGGAATATTCTAAACCTTCATCCACTCATGGGGACTATATCACCCTACAAAATTATCTAAGTTGAACAATAAATCATTATGTGTAGTCCTGGATTCTGTTGAGGACTTCATTAAGGCTTGGTACCAAATCCCTATATCATTGAATCGGTGGTGGTTGCTTCTCAATTACTAGTCGATGGAGGTTAACCATTTAATGGAGTCACCCTATCATCTATGTAGATCAAGATTCTGGGTTTTTTTCTCCCGTTTCAAAACCTAGGCTTGCTGGAGAAGATATGGGACTTACTTATTGAGATCCTATGGGCGGACAACCACAACCTGTGGCTTCCAGAGTCTAAATCATCCTATATTTGTGTTTCCATGGACCTATATTCTCCTCTTCAATCATAGATGATGGTCCAGGTCAAATACTATGTGGATTGGTTTTAACACCCCTCTTATCCCACGATACCTCGCTACTTTTCAGGATGTCAACTCCATGTCCACTAAGTGTTAGAATGTAGAAAGTTGTTTTATCATCACTTATAAAATAGTTAGAGGAATCCTGAGGATATAGGCATATCTTTTCACTTAGTAAATAGATCAGCTTGATCTGATGAATATTTGAGTCTATTGTACATTTAGGTGATAGGCATTCCTCCTGTTTCATCCTTGCCTCCCCCTCTCTTAGGCATGTTTTCTCATAATACCCCATAAAAGTCCCTTGTTCCTACCTCTGGATTCAAATCATCTCCAGTTATGTTTTTATCTAGAATATCTAGTAAACCCTTTGAATCAGAACACATGTCCATTTGTATTTCGAGTGGATCACCATTCATAGTGATTCATTTGATTTGAATGTGTAGACAGATTTGTCCTCGTGTTTTGTGAGATAGTTCGACTGCTCCTCGGCTACGATGATGTCGAAAAAACCCTGAGATACTCCCCTGAAATTTGGCAGTATAGCGAGCAAAAAAAATCAAGCTACTATGGGAACAACAAATGGGCATCCAACGACTACAGTGGCATTAACAACTATGATAGAAAATAATTTTCGTGTTGTCCACAAGTTTTGACCAACGAAAAGGCACAAGTTTTTTTTACAACAACCGCTTGACTCTGATGTGGTTTCGTCAAAATTTTCAATAGGCATTTTTTGTATGAAACAGCAGCAATGTATGACAAAGGTGGCATAACATAATTATTTTTTCCGAAATATGTATTTTTATTTCATTTCTATTGTTATGATTTTTTATTTTGAACTTTTGTGTTATGAGTTGTTTTCTATAAATGTTCTATGTCTATCAATTAATTTATAATTCAATTTTTTTGGTGTATCGTTTCTCACTGGAGGTTACAATGCAATGTCCCCAGGAGGTTTCAGCAGGTTCCACTTCAACATGCATGAAATTTCCACTACAGGTACTACTTGAAATCATTTTGTAATGTGGAAGTTCTAGGGGGAGTTCCACTGGAAATATCATAGGAACTTTCAGTTGAACTTTGACTGGAAATCCCAGTCGAACGCCCAGTGGAACTCCCACTAGAACTCCCATTGGAACTCACGGTGGAACTTCTGTTGGAACTCATGGTGGAACTCCAACTAGAACTTCCATTGGGGTTTTAGAAAAATAATTCAATATTAAAATGATTATACTTTTTCAAATGCTAAATTCAATTATTTTTATAAATATAAATTTCAATGGTAGTGTCGAACTCCATCTGGAACTCCCACTGGAATTTTCAAATGCTAAATATAGTAATTTTTATAATAAATATGTGACTATTTATTTTAATTTTCCACTATAAGTTCTAGTAAAACTTCTAGTTGAACTTCCACTTGTAGTGCTACTAAATGTTCCACTAGAAGTGCCAGTGAGGCTTCCACTGGATGTTCCAGGGGGACTTCTAGTGGGACGTCCAGTGGGACATCCACTAGGACTTCCACTGGAAGTTCCAGTGGCACTCCCGTTGGAACTCCCACTGAAATTTTCAAAGATAAATTCAATAATTTTTACAATAAATATGTGTCACAATTGAAATGAGTTTTTTTTAATTTTCCACTAGAACTTCCACTAGAACTTCCACTAGAACTTCCAATGGCTATGGGGCTTCAAGTGGGAATTCTAGTGGGACGTCCAGTGGGACTTCCACTGGAAGTTCCACTGGGACTTCCAGTGGCACTCCCACTATGATTTTTCAAATGATAGATTCAATAATTTTTATAATAAATACGTGTCACAATTGAAAGGAGTATTTATTTGAATTTTCCACTAGAAGTGCCACTGTAAATTCCACTGGAAGTTTGTGTGGAACTTCCAGTGGGACTTCCAATGGCAGTTCTAGTGGCTCTTCCTATGGGACTAGTGGAACTTCTAGTCACTGTGCGACTTCATGTGCAAATTCTAGTGCGACTTCCAGTGCTACTTCCACTGGAAGTTCCAGTGGGACTTCTAGTGTCACTCCCAGTGGAACTACCACTAGAATTTTCATATGATAAATTCAATCATTCTTACAGTAAATATGTGTCACAATTTCAATGAGTATTTCTTTTAATTTTCCACTAAAAGTTACACTGGAAGTTCTAGTGTCACTTCCGGTTAGACTTCCAGTGGAAGTTCTAGTGGCACATCTTGTGGGACTAGTGGAACTTCCAGTGGTTGTGAGACTTCAAGTGGGACTTCTATTGTGACTTCTAGTGGGACTTCCCCTGAAAGTTCCAGTCGGACTTCTAGTGTCCCTTCCAGTGGGAATTCCAGTGGAATTTTCTAATGATAAATTAAATCACTTTTTATAATAAATATGTGTCAGCTTTGTAATGATTATTTCTTTTAATTTATTATAATAAGTTCCACTCTAAGTTCCATTGGATGTTCCACTGGATGTGAAACTAGAACTTCCACTGGAAATTCCACTAGAACTGCCACTGGATGTTCCTGTGGGACTTCCTGTGGGACCAATGGAACTTCCATCTGAACATCCTGTCGGAATAGTGGAACTTTCAGTGGAACTCCCACTTGAAGTTACAGTGGTACTTTCATTGAAGTCCCAATAGAACATAGAATTTTTCTACCTTCTTTACTATAATTTTGAGGATGACCCGAAAAATTCCTTAATTTCTATTTTCAGGTGTTCATTTTTGGTCAAATTTGACCTGCATACAAATAATTTTACAAGAAATAAAAGATCAACAAAAAGACGGCCATAGAAATGATTTAAACACTACTCCATTTTGGAATATGGCTGAAGTGTTCATATCCAATATAGTAATAGCATTGGATTGCAAAAAATATGATATTTCTTTTATGTATGTATTGGATAACTAAAATCCTTCAACAACTACATTTTGATTCGATGGAGGGGAAGGACATTTCTCTAAAGATGATATCCAAAAGATATTTTCAATAACCGAAGGACAAAAATAAATGGATGACTCATACTCATTCAAACCAATGAAGGAATCATTATATTTAAGAAGATTTCAAACTATTGTCAAATTTTTGAAACAAAAGGCAATAAAATCAGCCCTTTTGAAGCAATAAAGGGAGACAAAGAACCTTCTCATCTTGACACAACAGTACTTCTATGTTTATAAAATGTGCAACTATTTTTTCCCTACTATAGGTTCTTAACTAAGTTGGAGTTTTATTAATTATGTGAATACTTCAAGAGATATGAGAACACTAATGTGGTCTTGTGCATTACACCGACAATTTATGATATAAATTAAAGAATTTTCCATGAACCACACAAGGATTACGGGGAAAATTATCACTTTATTAGTAAGGATTAATATTTATTTTCAATTAAATGTATAATATACTCTTCATATGTTTCTTGTTATTGTATTATTGGTATTGTGAACAAAGTAGACTAGTGAAAGGGAATGAACAAGAAACCAATCAACCTTTTAGAAATTGGAGCCTCTATGATTTAGATGCTGGTTTAAAGAAACTAAAGATTCATCAACTTCCAGCTGTAGAAATTGAGGATCCAGCAATGGTTATGGAAGATTATGTTGGATGGCAGAAAATTGATAATCTGGAGAATGACAAAACAAAAGTAGAAATTAAGGATTCAACAGTAGTTTTGGAAGCATATATTAGACAACAAGAAAAGGGGTAACCAAAGGATGATAGAATAAATGTTCTTGCAAAAGAAAAATCAGCCTTGAAATGAAAACTGCATTAAATGGAAGCAATTGTTAAAAAAAAGACTGAAAAAATTAAAAGTCTAAAGCTTCAAGTAAGTGAGAATGCTAGCATTGAGAAAATAATAAGAGAAGGTAGTACTGAAAAGAGTCATTCAATCAAGAAGGAAACCCAGAAATATGGTACAATTGAAGCTTGAATGTAGCAATATCCTCCTGAAAAACTCGCATCTCCCCCCGAAGCAGATCAACAAAAGGAGAACCAGCAACTAGGAGCCAAGGAAACTGGGATTGAGGAGCCTACAGATCAACTACAAGATGATGATAAACAAACCAAAATTGTACATCAAACCAGAGAAACTATATAGATAGAAAATGAGATTCCCCAAATGAGATCAAATATTTAAAATGTGAAGTCCAGATCTACGAAGCAGAAGAAATTGGATTCCTCTTTTCAGTGTCAAACCCGATACACCAGAAGAAGAACAACAAAAAGACAAAAAAAAATAGTAGAACAACCAAGTCAGTTGAAAAAACCAATTAAAGGTAAGAAGTGTTTCAATGAAAAGAAAACCAAAATAGGTTGTTATAGGTCTGTCAAGAATACCTAAATGGGTCAGGCAGAGAACACAATTGCAGAAAAAAGACTATAAGAAGTTTCAAAAGAATCTGCAAATGAAACCAGGTTGGTTTGTCTGCCCTTCATTTCATGGATTTCAATTCAATTCCCCTGAACTTTTTTTTCTGATATATTACTATGATTATAATTTAGTTAATATGTATGGGAAGCTGGGAATAACTTGTATTCAGTTGTAATAGATGATATTTTCCAACTTTTCACTAAAAGGATAACAAGTAGCCAGGTGAGACTATTTTAAACAAGCTTACTGTAAAGTACTATTCAATTAGTCTCACATCCTCTATTATTTTATTATTGATATCAGGTTATATATGTATATACTCATCTTATCATAAAAAAGTGTGAAATAGTGAAGATTGTTGGAATTTTCAATAATAAATCAATATTGATTACAAGTGTTTCATTGGTATGTCTAATATTATCTATGTTCTTGATGTTTTAAATATATTAATTAATTTTTTTTCTCTCTATACTCATTTTTACAGAGCATTATATGTGGGAAAAACAACAATTTGAAAGGGTGTTTGGTAGAGAATCCCATAAAAGAAGCAATGGAGTTGAATGGAAAAGTCTTCATCCCCATCAACATAGAAATCCTTTATTAGACTTTTCTTTTTTTTATATTAAAAATACATTTTAGCTACTATAACTCCATGTATCCTCGCATGGGTCCTACTGCAATTGATTATTACTAGAAAGATGATTTAAAAATAGTAAATTTTATCCTCTTTGACATCTAATGCATTTTCATATACCCCAACTTACTGAATATAATTTATACAACACTTGTAGAAAATATTTGTTGTACAAGTCATCAGACAATGGAAACCCGAATACTTAGAGATAACTGCTCCAGCGCTACCATTTATATTTGAAGATAGTCCCCAATAGGGGATGCAACATTAGACTTTGGGTTAATTGTTTGTTATCTAATTGAGAAGCTAGCAACAGATCAATGGGATTACAAGAACCTATCGCAAGAAGAAGTTGATGACATACACCTGTATATGGTGCATTGTTTCCTTACAGACCATGTATACAGATGGAATGAAACCTCATATAGAAGCAGAAGTCATCTTGTAAAAACAATACAACCAGAAATATTAACAAGTAAAATAGTTGGGGGAAATGGATGAATAGTTTTGTTAACATTTTCACTACACTGGGAATATTATATCCTTATGAGGGGAACCATTTTATTTTTAGGGAATTTATTTTGTTTTGTTGTTATATTTAATGATGTTAATTGCTACTAGTAAGTGGATGAATAGGTATGTTCACATTTTAAAGATATTATATTTACTCTTTATAAGAGTGTTATGTTTGGCCAACATCTGGATCTGATTTTGAGATGGAGAGTCTCTATATGGAAAGACTATGCCCAAAGATCCAATGACTTTTACTCAGTCTTATGGATTTCTTCATCAAAATTCAAGAACTTGGATTTATCCCATCCTCAAAGAATAAATGCATACAGAAATCTAGAATGTGGATTTATCCCATCTTCACAGTTGAATACACAAAAAATTCATACAAAAAGTTTACATGTTATTGATGTATCCCAATATCAATCCATTACAACCGAAAGTGGATTGTCAAATACTACCACATCCTCAAAGAACAAATGCATATAGAAATATAGAACCTGGATTTATCCCATCTTTACAGTTGAATACAAAACAAATGCATACCCACTAAATGGCCTGAAGGCCTTCATTTTAATTTATTTTTGATAAACCCCCTTTTAAGGGACGAGGGGGAACCCTTACTAGGCTCGTAGGCTCAGAGATTATATGCCCCGTAGGCTTTGAAGATTACATGACCTGAAGGTCTTAGAGAATTCAACCAGACTATCTACAAGGAACTTCCCCTCCCCAACATCTGCATCGTGATAGTAGCTCTCCACCTTCACATGGTCGTCTGGCTAGGCTTCCTGTGTAAGCACAGGCTGGTCCTAATGGCATAGTCATACCCTCTCATTATGAAAAATCCATTTGGCTCTACTCTGGTGAGTGCACCTACTCTGAATCCTATTCTAGGGCTGCTCCTTTGTTGTAGAGTCTGTTTGGGGTAACTGCATGTGGCCCAAAGGCCTTGAGGTGGCTCGAAAACCTTAAAGGTGGCCCGAAAGCCCTACTGACCCGAAGGCCTGGGTGTCCCAAAATCCTTAAGAACTCCAAGCCCAAACCGGTGGCCCAAGGTGAATAGTTAAAACTGATACAGTACTGAATAATACCTGCTACAGTGCCTGCTATAGTAACCGCACAGTGTATAGTTCTGCTACAGTACCCACACAGTGTATAGTATGCTATAGTGCCTGCTATATTAGCTATTGTAGTACCTACTACAATACTACTACAGTACCCATAAATATGCCTCTACCTTATTTTGAACTCGTGTCTTGTGGATGCACTTAAGGATACCTCACCAACTGGGCTGAGGCCCATGTGCACACAACAAATGTATATAACATGTTTCAAAGTTATTGAAGTATCCCAATCCCAATCCATTACAACCAAAATTGGATTGTCAAATACAACTATATCCTCACAAAAAAATGCATACATAATTGTAGAACCTGGATTTATCACATCTTTGTAGTTCTATATAAAACCCATGCATACAACACATTTACAATTTCATGAAGTATCCCAATCCGAATCCATTACAACCAAAATTGGACTATCAAATACTACCACATCCTCATAGAACAAATGCATACAAAATTGTTGAACTTGGATTTATCACATCTTTATAGTTTCATATAGAACACATGCATACAACACATTTACAATTTTGGGAAGTATCCCAATCCCACTACCAATCCATTACTACTGAAACTGGATACAGCCTATACATTTTTCAATTCAGTCATTAAAATTTATAAAACTACTCCCAAACAATGTTTTCTACACTGCTCAGCCTCTTCCAATGTTATAGAAGTAATCTACCTCCAATGATGAAGTTTTAAATTGGTGGAAAAGACTTCCTGCAACAGAAAAAGTACAGAATTACAAACGTTTATAGAAAATAATGCTCATAAAAACATTTCATGTCAAACTATTTTTCTAGCTCGAACATAAAGAACTGATCTTGCTTGCTCCTTGACACCCTAAGTGCAAAGAATTATTATATCAGATAACATGTTAACAAAAAAACTGCTCTTATAAATGAAAGACATCATAAAATGATATCATACAGTCATTATAACAGTAGGCTTAATTTTTTTTATTCAACTGTTTCCCCTTTTGGTAGCCATTGTCTAAAACTCTTTTCAATCTATCTCCCCCTTTACTATTTGGTTTCTTTTTAAAAGAATCATTTCTATAAAATTTGTCTGAACAAGCACTACCATTAACTTTATCCTCAGATGTATTTATGATAGAAAACTCTTTTGTGAATTTTCTAGAATTTGAGAAGGCAATGTCATAACATACATCTATCTCACATGCTATGGTAATTAACTTCATTCCCATTCATTCTAAATATTTATAACGTTTTCTACAACTTATTTTATATCAGTAAGAACCTCAACAGAATATACTTTGATTATCACAATATTTCTATCCAATCTGGTCCATCTCCCCAAAATATATTTTTCAGGTATTTATCTCACATCAAGCCGATCAAAATTTTTAAAACATGACAACAAAGATACTCAATGGACTCAAAATTTCAACAAGAACATTCAAAAACATCATTTGAAGCTTCATATGATACACAGAATTGATCTTCACAACGAACCATTCCAATAACATAATTGAATTAAACTCCAATTTAAAAACAAGATATCAAAAAACAAGCACCAATAAATTGATAATCATGCTAAAATAAATCAAATAATTTCAGTGTATATCTAGTAGAATCTTGGAACATCAATTCTTGGTAAGGGTAAAGATTATGAGGAAACTTCTCCCACATCTCAAATTCTGCCTTTGTTTTACGATACCTTTTTTTCCAAAATGCGCTCAAACTACACAAAGAAATCAACAACACTTAACTTTCAATGAACATAATCATTAAGAAATCCATTAAAACATCCTCTTAATTGAGTTTTGTGAATACCCAATGTTAAATAATCTTTCAAAAAACAATGCGCCCACTTTTCTCACAATATGAATACATCATCTAGCCACTATGATTCCACATCCCCAAATTCTACTCTAAGGGAAGACCAGTCCTTATCAAATTGATTTTCAACATGGTATTCGAACATACACTTCTTAAATCTAGTTAGAAAACTATATCTATCTTTCATCCAATTACCTAAATTCTTAATGCCATTTCATAGAAAATTCCATGAACAAAGGAAATGTTGAGTTCTCACTAAAACTACATAAATGGATTTTCCCATTGCCGCATCGTGCTCAGTAAAAATAGTTTGAGGACTCTTCATGTGATGCACCTATAATTGTTTTTGAAACCAACAAGAAAACAATGTCATTATTTCATAATATAACAAAGATTTCCCCAAAAAAAATAATCTCCATATGATGATTGAACTCTACAAAAACACCTAACGACATATACTCTTTATTTGTGCTAAAAGTGGTGTTAAACAAAACAACATCTCCAAACAACTCATAATCTATTCTGATTTTTTGATCATCCCAGAAAATATAACTAATTTTACCATTCATGTTAAACTGCATAGTATAAACAAATGATGGATTGTCTTGACTTTTTCTTTCCAGGTATTCTAACATGCAACATGAATCACCATAAATCAAATCTCTTTCTTGTTTAGACCTTAAAAATTCAACTGATCAACATGTGTGTACCCAATAACATCTCGCCCCCCTTCAATAGTTTTTACCAATGAGAAAGAATCATTTGGTTTAATACCCACAGAAGCATTCACATTTAACTCAGGTGCTTGTGCTTCTATTATTTTTATTTGGGACCTCATCATATGTATTTATTCAGGCCTATGAAAGGGATTATTAGGCCCTTTAATAAATATAGTACATGAATATTGGCTAGAATACAATAAACTAACCCCCATTATAGCAAGGTAACCTATACATGTCTTAGCCCAAGGGAATTTTACCATGATATCACGTTTTTCAATCTTCCTATGACCTTCTTTACTACATGCATAAAGTCTTGTTGAGATAATTGATTTATCCTTTCTCCTTTTATTAGAGTATTGTCAATGTACACTGAACCCATTTACTCTCCCATATGTGACATAATAACATTGTGCTTCATCAATTGACTTGAATGTCATCCCTACAACTAGTTTAGTAGAAGCTGCTACAACATCAACATCACCATCAACAACATTGAAACACCCTGCAACAACAAACAATGGTTCATGAAAAGTACATTAACTTTATAAAAGTATTTAATCCATTTGAAAATGTATATACAATATGAACAAAAATGTAACTAAACAAACATTATTAAATATATATATATATATAATATAAACTTATTTTTCTAAAATTATAAATAAAAAATTATAAAATATATTTTCTAGTGGAACTTATAGTTGAACTTCCAGTGAACATTGAGTTGAACCTGGAAATCAAGTGGAAGTTTCACTGCAAAAACCTGGGAAAAAACCACTGGATGTGCCGCAATGAAATAAAACTATATTTCACGGGAACTTCCAGTGAAACTTCGAGTGGATGTTCCAGTGGAAGTTCAAGTGTAACTTTCAGTGGAACTTCTAGTGGAAGTACCAGTGGATGTTTGATTGGAACTGCCAGTGGAACTTCTAGTGGACATCGAGAGGAACTTGGACATCAAGTGGAAGTTTCACTGCAAAAACCAGGGAAAAAACCACAGTAAGTATTGAAATGGAACAAAACAATATATCATGATGACTTCCAGTGGAACATCTAGTAGACATTGAGACAAACATGGATATCAAGTGGAGGTTTCACTGCAAAAACACAAGAAAAAATCACTTGAAGTGCCACAGTGCAACAAAACTAGATATCACATGTACTTCCAGTGGAACCTCTAGTGGACATCGAGAGTAACTTGGACATCAAGTGGAAGTTTCACTGTAAAAAACATGGAAAAACCCACCACTGGAAGTGCCGCAATGAAACAAAACTATATATTACTTCTAGTAAAAGGACCGACACAATCTTCAGCAAACAGTGCTGGAAAAATTTAAAAAAAATTAAGAAAAAACTACTACAAATAAATCCACCCGCAATACCTTCATCGCTATCCATTATAAGGAGAACATTGTCAAAAATATTCAAATAGTGCCTCACCCTTCCCAAATGAAAATGTGCCAAAGAGCCCTCACACACCGTCCTTGAGATCGACCGGGGACCTTGACCTTAACTGTGGACCTCGACCGTAGACCTTGACCATGAATAGAGTGCCGCAAAGCCAAAACTTTCACCCTCTTCACAACTCGGCGCACCATCCCTGAATAAGAAAATCCCTAGTATGGAGCGCGGTCATTTCACATGCACCCCATTTAGCAATGAGATGAAATTTCCATCCATCGCCTCAAGAAGACCAAATGGTGCCACCTATAAAAAGAAAACGTGTCATGATCCCCCCATATGACAAGATCATCTAGTAAAATGGGGTACTAGAGAGGATAAAAAGCACCATACCTCATGCACCTATCTCCTATCCCCTATCATCCATCCCTCATCACATGTTCTTAGAGAATTATATCATGGATTCTAAAGGGAATGGATTTTTTTTCACTTGGCCATCTCAATCTCCCTCTATACCCTAGGACCTTAGTCCTTCGACTTCCCCGATTATGCTGCCTAACACCTACAATGAGTTAGTTCATGCGAATGTAAGCTTATACCCTCTACCCCTGGGAAATAATTACATATGGTTCAGTTCCCAACCACTATTGGAGGAGCTCCAGTCTCCCATTACACCATACCTTCATCCAAATGAAGTGTGCATAAGATCTCAATCCAGAAGAATTTCAGTCATTTCTAGTTTACAAAGAAAGAGGATTTACTTTCCTAGTGTCAGTTCCTGGAGACCCTTATTTATAGAATCTATCTCATTATCTAGAACATCCATAGTTTGTGATGCCAAGTAAGGACGTACTTCCTCTCTAAAGAGGCCTCCAAGAACAACGTATCTATTGTAGTCATCCTGGAACCAAAACAAAGCTCCTCCATGATCGAGTGGTTCTCTATAATGATTGGAATACACTATTTCATGAATGGTGAACCTATGAATCATTATATCTATGTTTTCCAAAAATCCACTATGGTAGTGAAGAATATAGAGGTTTCTGAACAACATGTTTTCGTCAAATTGGTTGCTAATAATGAGGTATGATTATTTTCTTTCGCTTATGACAATTGTAATGTAAGGATAGTGATCTCTTATGGTGAGATCTCAAATACATCAATACTGGGGATGAAACATGGATAGTGGTAGGTGATTTCAACACTATACTCTATGATTCATATAAAAAAGGCAGGGGTCTCATTTCTCATAGTGAAATGCTCTCATTATCATCCTTCGTGACTCAATAGGGCCTCTTAGACCTAGGATTTAGAGGTGATAGATACAATTGGTCTAACGATCAGAGAGGAAGTCATAGATCATGGTTTCATATAGATCGTAGTTTCAGTAACCTCAAAGTTATCTCCTCTTTTCCCAATTTATAGTTCACCAATCTAGTTTTTGCGGTATCAGACCATTCACCACTTCTCATCCAACGTAAATCGTTCCTTTTAGAGAAGTGAAACTTATTTGTCTCCAAAGTAACACCACAAGAATTTACAAATAGTTTTATTATAAAATGAATGGATCACTGAGTCTCTAATGAACAGAACTTTGTTATAACCAAACTATTTAAACATAATTTTTTCACTTCTGTGATGTGAATTTCGAAAATCTAGCATACACAGTTGCGAGGAGTATGTTATTTGGAGTCCGATAAAAAACTTAATTTTTGGTAAATAGTAACCTACCCTTATGAATAGTAACATCCCCTAATGAGTAGTGATATACCCTAATGAATATTAACCTTACCTTTGATAGTATATAAATAATATTCAAGTTATAGTACGATATACCTACGTTTTGGAATAAGTAAATAAATGTTTTAAAACTATTTTTTAGAATAAATTAGGATTTAAATTAAATATTAAACTAATAATATTTAGAAAATTATTTCTCAAAAATGGATTTCATTTTTGGATTCTACATGACTAAAAATGGTTGGGGTAAATTTTTGGGATTTTTTTGAAATACATGAATTTTTTATGATTAGTGAAATACGGTAAAATATTGTATATACAAATTATCAGTTAAATACACTATTTATGACATCAAAAGAGATGTAATCCCACATGGTTCAAACTCACATGAATTTATCAATATTATTTGTCATGGAATCATCAATATTTTTGGTCTTGAGGGAAATTAATAATCTAATGATTAAAAAATTATGAAAACTCTCCTCTCCTTCACTATAAAACCCATTCTCACTCCATCTTCGCTTCACTCCTCTCAAGCCTTGTGCCTTCTCAAAATTAGTTCAAAATATCCTCCAAAACCTCCTATACCATGTCCAGAAATCTTTGGCCTCATAAAAGACCAAAACTTCTCCCTTAAGGAGGCCGTCAAGGAAGTTTGGTTCAAGAGGTAAATTCCTCTTTTCAATTCTTTGTATTCCCTTTGATGTTTATTTTTTTCTTTTTCTGTTATTACATCTCCTTATCCAAATTTTGTGATTACTAAAGTACATTAAATGTATTGGAATTTTTTCATGAGAGTGGAATAAATTATCATCATCTCTTCTTTTTACCTTCTTTAATTCTATTAGCGAGAACACCATTCGAGATGTGTCAATTTACCACATTCAAGGATGATGGGATTTTGATTTCTATTATCATTCTCAATTATGGTCATGAAACCATTTTTGTTATGGTTGAAACAGGATTATTATATATGTAATATACCCTATGTATGGTTATGTAATCCCTTTTTACAAATGTTATTAAGTTATGAAGAAAAATGAGTTCATTGTAATGAAAATCCACAAATTAACTGAAATAGTTATCATTAGAGTACTATATAATAAGAAATCCTCATTCCATATAACAAAATTATATAAATGACCAATAAAAACTATATATGATCATAAATAATATCCAAATTCAATTCCGGATGTTTACATCTATTCCACATGATCTCCATTACTTAAGAACATGTGATCCGATTGTGAATATAAAGAAAACGAACATTGCGGAATGACGATATTCAATATAGTAACTTATCAAGAAGGGAAAAAATGAACTAAAAATAATTATGGTAAATTAATTAAATGTCTAATAGGTTCAGAAATAAGTTATTAATTAGTCTAATTTCATATTCCATGTCCTTAATATCAAGAGGAGAACACATTCGGACGTAAGGTAAGGGGGTTTTTATCTCACTTCCATTTTTGTGAAGTTTCCTGTATTCACTAATAATACTTTTTTATGGTGTATGTATAATGAACATTTTTGTAACAGATCATGAATATATTTATTTTCACGTTATTCAATGTATCTTTTTAATATTATTAATTTTGGGACATATGAATTGATTGACTACAAAGTGTTAAGGGTTTTCCACCCGGACTTCCATTTCCATTCGGGTTATTTTCATTTTCTAATTACCTCAATGAAATTCTTATGTATTATTATATACTAATAATAAAAATTGTTTGAGTGTTCTATATATGTATACCAACCAGAATACTTCTTTATTTTATGTATAGTTACATGTTTTAAAAGGAGTTTTCAAAATTGTTTCTGAAATTCAAGCCTAATTCAAGGGAATATCTCAACTTCTTACCTATTTTCAAGGAAAATCTCTAATATGTTTTTGGAAACCATTATATTTATAAAATCACTCATTTTATTATGTAAATAATATCTAACTTCGCTTCTGGTTTTAAACAAATAATTTTCCAAAATAACTCTTCTTTTCAAAGTAAAAGAGTATTTATTTTAAGAATTACTCGAAGATTTTATAAGAGTATCTTCCTCTATTTCAAGACTCTTGATGATTCTTATGTATTATTGGGATTATCTAGTGACTTGGGTTTCTGGCCCTGTCAAACTTTGGAATATTTCTACAAATAATTCCAGAGCTAGGAATGAAGACGGCGTGCGATTCTGAGGCCCGGTGTGCCCGGAATTAATTTTATAAAAATATTAAGTATTTTTATACTATGCACGTAGAGGGGGTGTGATATATCCTAAAAGGTATATCATAACGGGAATCCGAGGGCACGGCTGCATCTGGAACTTTCCGTTTACCCTAGGAGAGGTGTAAACTTTGCTAGTGCAGGTCTGCGGTGAGAAACGCCACCAGGGGCATTTTCGTAATTAAATGGAGAAGTTAGTGTGCGAGCATCAGCTCGAATAATGACTGAACTGAGCCTCAGATCGCAAATCTGACTCCGCCATAGCATTCAGAATAGCGCGTTTACCCTAGGGGTGACCTTACCTTTGTTCGCATCGGGCGTCGGGTCCGAGGCGGGTTTGGCGCCGGCGGGCGGCCGATATAAATATCAGCACCCCCCTCCTTTGAATTTCCTCTTTGAATTATTCGCTGTTCTTCACCGTTATATGCTGCCGATCTGGAAAATTGAGCAAATGAAGTGCCCATGAGCTCAGATTTCGACGACAGACAATCCAGGAGCGCGCAGCGGAAGCTCTGGAGCACGGATCTAAGGCAGAACGTCGGCGTTTCGCCCGCGAGGTAGGCGGATATGAGTTTTAACCCCCAATCCCGTTTTTCCTGCCTTTTCTTGCAAATTGATGCCGTATCAGTGTATATTGGGTCCCGAGGGTCGCGCAGACACCTCCGGATCGCAAAACGGACCACAGGGGAGCTCCCGGCGGTCCGCAGAAGATCCGCTGACGCGACTCCGGCGCGGCGGCGGCGACAGCCTGGTGTGAGGCAGCGCACCGCCCAGCGCGGCGGTCCCACGGTAGCGCGATCCGCGGTGTGGCAGAGGGCCGCCGGCCAGCGCGGTCCGGCGGCGGCGGCGGCCGGGGTGGGCCGGTTTGGGCCGGCCGGACCGGCCAGGTGGGGCCGGTCCTGTCCAAATTTGACCGGGGGTTCTAAAAACCCCCGTTTTGTGTATTCCAGAGGTCCGATTCGCGTGCCGTCTGCGGTGACGCGACCCTGATATTGAAACAGACCTGTTGGGATTGGTTCAGGTTTTTTTCAGGCTGGGGCCGTGACCCGAGGTCACGAAACATCGAATAATAAAAATATTTTAATTATTATTCGACTTTGATCGGTCGTAACTTCAACCCAGAGCGTCCGAATGACGTGTCGTCAGTGGTGTTGAGACCCTGATGGTACGGCGGACATTTTGAGATGGTTCCCAGGTGCTGGGACTGAGAACAGGGTGCGGGCCCCATGAGGCCGGGTTTTGGCGCTAGCGGAGAAATGCATCTTTTGCACCAGGAGTCCGATATTGACGGATGATTAGTCGATCCTGTGTGTTTTACTGAGAGGATCGCAACAGTGCGATCCTTTTGTTGATTTTCGGAATCGAGGTATGGACCCCACCCAAGCCGGCTGCGGTGAATAGTACCTTTTTCACCGGGTGTCCGTTTCGGATGAGCGAGTAGTCGATTTCACTTGTTTTTTTCGAGGGGATCACTGTGGTATGGTCCGCTCGATGGGTTTTGGGATCGTTGTGTGGGCCCCGCACAAGCTAGCTATGGTGAATAGTTCCTTTTTCACCGGTGCTCCGTTTCAGGAAAGTAAACAGCCTATCCTGCGTGTTTTTCCACGTAGAACGCGATGGTGGCCTCGGGTTTGTCCTAGGAGGTGCGCAGTGTGGTGTTGTGGCAGGTTGCTCGGGTTAGAGATGTTTGGAGCAGCAGTGGTTGAGGGGTCTCCTTTGGTTCGTTCCAATGAAGGTTTGTGCGGCATCACAACCTTCGTATAGGTTTGTGATCCTCTCGGTGGGATGTTTAATTTTTTAGAGTTGTGGAATCCCTCCGGTGGGCCCGGAGCGGGATCCTCTAGCATCTTTTCCCTAGATCGGGTTCTTGGTATAACTGTGACTGCTTATTCATGGGTGGAGATCCCCTATCTAGCTGGTTAACCTCGTAGGGTTTGTGGCATCATCGGGAATATGATCCCCTACACAGTGGGCCGTGCTCAGTAGGGTTGTGGAATCATCGGGTATACGATCCCCTACTCAACATCAGGTTTATAGTAGGGTTGCGGTATCGTTGGTTATGTGATCCCCTACTAAGTGCGTGGTTTTTGTAGGGTTGTGGCATCGTCAGTTCGATCCCCTACATCGCGAGTTATACCAGATAGGGTTCTGGTATCGTCATGACCACATTTATATGGGGGGGTGATCATCTATCTGAGTGACATGCTTCTTTCGAGTGCCAGATCAGGTTGTGGTATCCCCCCAGTGGATCATGAGTGTGATCCCCTATCTGTGAGAACTACGTATGTTAGATCGGGTCGTGGTATCCCCCAATGGATCCTGGGAGTGATCCCCTATCTGTGAGATATTAGTCTACCGGAGTGGGTTCTGGTATCCCCTAGCGGACCCTAGGAGTGATCCCCTATCCGAGGAGTTTGGTGGTTATGTTGTTTCAGCAATGAGTTATCCTCAATGATGCTATTCGACGACTGTGATATGTCGGGTTAGCGTCTGAGAGGTTTGTGAGAAATCTGATGGAGTGTATCTCTCAGATGAGTGTCATCTGGGATGACAGTTTTCGTGGAGTGTACTCTCCTAGTTGTGGACAGTTGCTGGTGTTGAGGTCGGTACCTCATGTGGCTTGTTACGTGATCTGGTTATATCTGGATTGTTCAAGGTGTATGTATGGGCATACACCTGAGCTGATCTAACTAGTTGTGTTTAGCTGAGGATGGTTATGAGATGGAGTTTCTCTCTCGTCTGGGTTCCCTCTGACTGGGATGAGAGGACTTTTTTCCTTTCAGTTGCTATCTTGGGTTTTGGGTTTTTGGGGTGCCTACTGAGTATGTTTATACTCACCCCTGCACCGGCTTTGCTTACACATGTTTGTGTCTTTTGCAGACCAAATCCCTTTCGACGGAGTCCCAGAAGGACCCGGAGTA
The DNA here is from genome assembly GCA_963277665.1 of Viscum album. Classification (NCBI taxonomy): domain Eukaryota; kingdom Viridiplantae; phylum Streptophyta; class Magnoliopsida; order Santalales; family Viscaceae; genus Viscum; species Viscum album. Next base: position 141,916,103 of record OY728131.1, read on the forward strand.
GGCGGAGCTGAGTGAGCGAGACTAATCAGGGTGTTTCTCAGTGTGGTGCTGAGGGAGCCTTCCGGCGGGTGGTTGTGGCAGTGTTACCCTTCTTCAGAGCAGGTTGGGCATGCTTTTTTAGTATACTTTTTGTGGGTCCTATTTTTCCCTTTTTACTTCTTCTGTACTCTGATTGTGGGATAGTGTATGCATGCATTTTTACTTTTCAGCTTTATATATCTATGCACTGTTGCGTAGAGGTGTATGTGGGTGCGTGTGTATAGGTACCTTAGGCTAATGCCTCCCCTGTGTGTGATAGCCTACTCAGCGCTAGTCGCCAGCCCCTAGCCTATTGGAGGTGGGCTTGGGGAGTCATGACTCGAGCCCCGTTGGGTCGGGTCGTGACGGAGTGGTATCAGAGGAGGTTCCACCTTTGGGATCTTAGAGCATAGCTAGTCTAGCTGTGAGTTTGGTTTGGGTTTCATAGCGACAGTGTTAGGATTTTTCGAGTTCATATTTCGGGCCAGGGACTCCAGTATTGGTGCGGTAGCCGACGTATCCATACACCAGGACTCTGATAACCTACCTTTCAACTCGGGATATTCATACATTGGTAGCAGGGACATAACGGTACATGCATCATATAGGGCTGGGTATTGTTTTGGGTTTTCCTTGTACATATTGAGTCATATCTCCAGATATACTATTTGACTGTGGTGCGTCTTGAATGTATTTCCGGATGCCTCCATGATGACATCCAGTGAGGGTTCCACAACAGGATTATGCTGACGACCCGCCCCGTGTAGAGGCTGTGGAGTAGGGTGCGGGATCTGAGGTTGCACCTCCATGTGGTCTGCCGGTTGAGCCACCACCTGTCAAGCAGCTTGTTGTGCCGGCAGTGTAGGATGAGGTTTCCCACAGGTTGAGTGCGCTGCACGTGTTTCAGAGGCAGTGACCTTTGAGGTTTCGGGGTGATTCAGACCCTCAGGCAGCTGATGACTGGCTTGAGGCAGTCACCCGAGTTTTCCACCTAGTGATGACACCTCAAGAACAGATGGTGGTCCTAGCGGTGAGCCTTTTTCATGGTTCTGCTGGGTGATGGGGGAGCCTAGTGACTCAGTCCCATGACGAGGAGATGCTCACGTGGGAAGATTTTGAGGGGCTCTTTAGGGAAGAGTTCTATCCTGTGACGCTGAGGTCAGTGCGGATTCAAGAGCTTCTACAGCTTCGGCAGGAGGGCCTGACCGTGTCGGAGTACACGGCGAGGTTTACAGACCTGTCGCGCTACTCCCTGGATATGGTTCGAGACCCGTTCATTAGGGCATAGACCTTCGAGCAGGGCTTATGCAGGGACATATGAGTAGGTGTGGTTTCCTTGTGCCTTCCCACCTATGTGGGAGTGTTGGAGTGAGCTTTGGCGGTGGAGAGCTTTATGCCTGAGCAGATTCCCCCGGTTAGTTCTGGGCATAAGAGATTTGAGACTTCGTCAGTCGGATCAGCATCTGGTAGTCGATGATAGACACAGGGGTCTGGATGTGGCCGACGTTTCAGGAGGAGACCCCAGGATGGAGGATCTGAGGCTCAGGGCTCGCATGCCAGTTTTGGTCAGCCGCAGGAGAGGCGGTGTTATGCTTGCGATGGCCGAAGACATCTTGTTAGGGATTGTCCGACCTGACGTGCTGTTGAGAGGGAGCCGGTCGATGCAACGTCTTGGCAGAGGCAGTGTCTCGAGCAAGGAGGCCCGTAGGGCGACGGACGTGGTGGCGGAGCAGGTACACCAGGAGGTGGTGGTAGGCGGTATTAGTTTCCACCACCCCCACCCCTAGTTGGTCCACGCCAATCTTAGGGAGCTGGTGGCCGAGGGTGAGGATAACAGCATGCCCTGGAGGCTGTTGACCCAGAGGCACCGCAGATGGATTGAGGTACACCTTGTGTCATTTCTACTTTCTGTATTAGTTTGAAAGACATTGTTTAGTGGTACCCTTCCTTTTTGTTGCTTGCTCGGGTTTTGTTCAGGGCGTTGGTAAGACCCTGAGTGGGTGTTGTTTGGAGTGCTTTGAATGCATAAGGAAGAGGGATCCTTCCCACAACGAGATTAATTTTTGTGTCGCGATTAAAACCGTAAGGGCGAGTCAGTGCCTCCCAATGCAGATAGTGTTGAGGTGTTGTGGATGAGTCCCTCTGACTTATGTGTTCGGGCATGGGTGTTTTTTGGTGAACTCGCTGGTCTGTGAGACCCAGTTGAGAGTCCAGTTACTTCCCTTGAGCATAGATCTTTTCAGGGACGAAAAGTTCTAAGGGGGGGAGGATGTAGCAAATTGGGTTTTTTGGCCCTATCAGACTTTGGAATATTTCTACGAATAATTTCAGAGCTAGGCGCAAAGACGGCGTGACATTCTGAGGCTCGGTGTGCCCAGAAATAATTTTCTAAAAATATTATGTATTTTTATACTATGAACATGGTAGGGGTTTGATATCTCCTAAACGGTAGCTCAGAATGGGAATCTGAGGGCACGGTTGCGTCCGGAACGTGCCGTTTACCCTAGGAGAGGTGTAAAATTTCCTGGCGCATGCTTGCGGTGAGATACTCCACCAGAGGCATTTTCGTAATTAAATGGAGAAGTTAGTGTGCGACCGTCGGCTTGAATAACTTCTGAACGGAGCCTCGGATCGCAAATACGAGTTCTCCGTTGCATTCAAAATGGCGCGTTTACCCTAGGGGTGACCTTACCTTTGTTCGCATCGGGCGTCGGGTCCGAGGCGGGTTTGGCGCCGGCGGGCTGTCGATATAAATATCATCATCCCCCCTCCTTTGAATTTCCTCTCAGCGTTCTTCACCATTCTTCGCCGCCGATCCTCCAAATCGAGCAAACAAAGCACCCATGAGCTCGGATTTTGATGGAGGACGTTCCAGGAGCGCGCATCGGAAGCTCTGGAGCGCGGATCTAAGGCAGAACGTCGGCATTTCACCCGCGAGGTAAGAAAATTTGAGTTTTAACCCCTGATCCCATTTTTGCTGCATTTTCTTGCAAATTGAAGCTGTAGCAGTGTAGATTGGGTCCCGAGGGTCGCACAGACACCTCCGGATCGCAAAATGGACAACCGGGGAGCTCCTGGCGGTCCGCGGAAGATCTGCCGACGGACGGCGGCGCCGGCGCCGACGAACGGTGGCCGACCCAGTGAGGCAGCGGCACGCCGCCCAGCGCGGTGACGCGGCGGTCACAGGGCGGCAGTGGCCGGACCGGCCAGGAGGGGCCAGTCCGGTCCAAATATGACCGGGGTTCTAAAAACCCCCGTTTTGTGTAATCCAGAGGTCCGATTCACGCGCCGTCTGCGGTAACGTGACCCTGGGATTGAGACGGACCTATTGGAATAGGTTTGGTTTTTTTTCGAGCTGGGTCTGTGACCCGGGGTCACAAAACGTCGAATAATTATAATATTTTAATTATTATTCGACTTTGACCGGCGGTAACTTCTACCCGGAGCGTCCGAATGACGTGCCATCAGTGGCGTTGAGACCCTGATGGTACGTAGGACTTTTTGAGATGGTTCTCGGGTGTTGGGACTGAGAATGGGGTGCCGGCCCCACGAGGCTGGGATTTGGCGTTTGCGGAGAAACGCATCTTTCGCACCAGGAGTCTGATTTTGATGGATGATTAGTCGATCCTGTGTGTTTTTCTGAGAGGATCGCAACGGTGCGATCCTTTCGTTGAGTTTTGGAATCGAGGCGTGGGCCCAACCCGAGCCGGCTTCGGTGAATAGTACCTTTTTCACCGGTGTCTGTTTCAGACGAGCGAGTAGTTGATTTCGCTTGTTTTTTCAAGGGGGTCACCATGGTATGGTCTGCTCGATGGGTTTCGGGATCAGTGTGTGGGCCCCGCACAAGCTAGCTACGGTGAATAGTTCCTTTTTCACCGTTGCTTCTTTTCGGGCGAGTAAACACCCTATCCTGCGTTTTTTTCCGCGTAGAATGCGATGGTGGCCTCGGTTTTGGCCTAGGAGGTGCGCAATACAACGTTGTGGTGGGTCGATCGGGTTAGCAACATTTGGACCAGCAGTGGTTGAGGGATCTCCCTTGGTTCGTTACTACAAGGGTTCGCGTGGCATCACAACCTTCGTATAGGTTTGTGATCCTCTCGGTGGGATGTTTAATTTGTTATATTTGTGGCATCCCTCCGGTGGTCCCGGAGCGGGATCCTCTAGCATCTTTTCCCTAGATCGGGTTCTTGGTATCACTGTGACCGCTTATTCACGGGCGGCGATCCCCTATCTAGCTGGTTAACCCCATAGGGTTTGTGGCATCATCGAGAATATGATCCCCTATGCAGTGGGTCGTGCTCAGTAGGATTTTGGCATCGTTGGGTATACGATCCCATTCTCAGCATCAGGTTTATAGTAGAGTTGCGATATCGTTGGTTTACGATCTCCTACTCAGTGTGTGGTTTTTTTAGGGTTGCGGCATCGTCAGTTCGATCCTCTACATCGTGAGTTATACCAGATAGGGTTCCGGTATCATTGTGACCACTTTTATATGGGTGATGATCCTCTATCTAAGTGACATGCTTCTGTCGAGAACCAGATCGGGTTGTGGTATCCCCCAGCAGATCCTGGGTGTGATCCCCTATCTGTCAGAACTACGTATGCCAGATCGGGTCGTGGTATCCCTGAGCGGATCATGGGAGTGATCCCCTATCTTTGAGATCTTCATCTACCGGAGTGGGTTCTGGTATCCCCTAGCGGACCCTAGGAGCGATCCCTTATCTGAGGAGTTTGGTGGTTATGTTGTTTTAGCGGTGAGTTATCCTCAGTGATGCTATCCGACGAGTTTGATCTCCCGGGTTAGCGTCTGAGAGGTTTGTGAGAAACACGATGGAGTGAATCTCTCAGATGAGTGTCATCTGGGATGACAGTGTTCATGGAGTGTACTCTCCTGGTTATGGACAGTTTCTGGTGTTCAGGTCGGTACCTCATGTGGCTTGTTGCATGACCTGATTATATCTGGATTGTTCAAGGTGTATGTATGGGCATACACCTGAGCTAAGATGACTATTTGTGTTTATCCAAGGATGGTCATGAGATGGAGTTTCTCTCTCGTCTAGGTTCCCTCTGGCTGGGATGAGCGGACTGTTTCCTTTCAGTTGCTCTCTTAGGATTTGGGTTTTTGGGGTGCCTTCTGAGTATGTTTATACTCACCCCTGCACGGGCTTTTCCCGCACATGTTTGTGTCTTGTTCAGACCACAGACCTTTCGACAGAGTCCTAGAAGGACCCGGAGCAGGCAGAGCTGAGTGAGCGAAACTGACCAGGGTGTTTTCCGGTGCGGTGCTGAGGGAGCCTTCCGGCGGGTGTTTGTGGAAGCATTCCCATTCTTCAGAGCAGGTTGGACGCGCTTTTGTAGTTTACTTTTGGTGGGACCTATTTTTCCCTTTATACTTCTGTTGTACTCTGGTTGTGGGATAGTGTATGCATGCATTTTTACTTTTCAGTTTTATATATCTCTACACTATTTCATGGAGGTGTATATTGGTGCGTGTGTACAGGTACCTTAGGCTAATTCCTCCCATGTGTGTGATATCCTACTCGGTGCTAGTCGCCAGCCCCTGGCCTATTGGAGGCGGGCTTGGGGAGTCACAGCTAGAGCCCCGTTGGGCCGGGTCGTGACAGATTAATACTTCATGGTTTCATATATCATATTCAATATTATGGTTTATGATAATTTTGGATGTGGATGTGCTATCTTTAAACCATTCACCAATTTACCTTGAATGGTTAGTGTTTATGCTTAATGTTCGAGTAAAGTTTTTTGAATTTCATATATTAATTTCAATATGAATGTACATGTTGTTTATGTTTATCCCCATTCAGTTGAGGAATACATTGGACCTAGTAAGTTTCAGTTGTGTCCTGCTATAGCCCCTCGGTGCATCAGTAGGTCTCATGAGACAAACTACGGTCTTGGCATAAGGACTTGACCAAATTATTATTTATGGTCTTGCCACGAGGCCTTGACGGTATGGTTATGTTGTCCCTCATTATGAATTCCCTCATTATGAAAATAGAATTTATGGTTCATGTGGTTATTTGACTAGTAGAATTCCCATGATTATGTTTTATTATGGCATTACTTACTCAACTCTTATTCCTGCCATAATGTGGTCACGTTTTTGTTAAAGACACACGTTTTTATGTGTTCAACATGTCTAATGTTTATGTTATGATATCTTCCGCTATATTTCTTACCCCTACTGATCATTTGTGCTCACCCATTTCATTTGTTTTTCCTTCCCCAGGTTGAAAAGAAGAGATCATTTATTGAGTTTTCAAGGATGAAAATTATTAGATTTTGTTATGAATCATATTTTGTTTCATTTCAAAATATAAAATGGGTTCCATGAATGTATCTAATATATTTAAGATTACTAAACCAATTGGTCATTCGGGATGGTTATTCCTTGTTTATATACCAATTTAATCAAATAAGGCTCCAACTTTGGGAAATTAGGGTCGGGTCCTTATAGTTGGTATCAAAGGAAGTTTAATAGAAACCTTGGAAACTAGATTTAGAAAATATAGATTAGGGAAGAGTCCCTAAGATAGTATTTGAGGATAAACGTACAAGAACGTCCTTGTGTTTTAGAAAGGAATAGATTATGTGGATCGTTCATGCAACAAATCCCTATCTGGATACGAGTACGTAGAGGCAGCTTTGGCATTGATGTATCTAGGGGTAAAACCTAAAAACACTGCTTTGAGCTAGACTCGAACGAGAACTGGTGCACGACAATGAGACTTGTTTTACTCTTGGTTATGAAACTCCTGGGGGATATTTTTAGTATAATTAATATTTTATTTACCAACCATTATGACGGATTTATGCCCCCAAAGTAACCAAAGTATATGGCTCTAGCATTTATGATGCATAAATTTATGTTATGTGTTATACCATGTTTAGAGATATAGGGAGTTCATAATTTATGAGATGATATATAATATGGAATTGATTATAAATGGCACCTAGAAGAAGTAATGAGAGCTTCACCAATGCACATGATGTGATGAGTCAGAAAGATCATATCTCTAATGGTCTTAAGCCATATTTTCATAGGAAGATTATCTCCCAAGTATCCTCATCATCTGAGGAAATAATATCATGTGTTAACAAGGTATGTAAAGGCTTCTCTGAGCCCTATGGATTTGAAGGGAAGAAAAAGAATAAGAGGATAGCAGAGAAATATAGGGATAAATGGAAGAAGGGAAAGAAGTGTTTTCCCACATATGATAACTGTGGAAATAGTCACCATGATAAATGTTTGAATGGAATGGTTGTTTTCTATAATTGTTGAGAAAAAGGACACCAAATTCATTATTTCAAGGGATAGAAAATGGTTTCCAATTTACAATGCTTCAACTACAAGGATATATGACACTATATGAATCAATGTCTCAAGCATCAAAGGAATATATCCCAAATGATGATTCTGGATAATGATCAAGTTATGATGCTACAAAAGATGAAGTAGAATTATTAATATTCCTAGTAAATAATCTTTTCATTTAAATATTTTTTTAGAAATGTACTGGTTATATGAATTATTGATTGTACTGCAGTACTACTTCATTAATGATTTGAGGTCTTGTGATTAAGGGTACAAAGGAGAAGTGATTAAGTAGATAGTTAAACTTTTTAGAAACAAAATTTGATTGGGGGAAAGAAAAACATTAATATATATCTGATGCTGAGATAATGATGACGAAATGATTGATTCAGACAAGTACTAACTATCTTGGAATTGATTTTTGACATCTTGATAAGTGGTCTATGCTATCATCGATGGAGTTTACAACACTTTTGGATTTAAGGAATATATCTAATAACATGTATATTACTTAAGGAATATGGAAGAATTCATGTTTCTAATATGACTTTTATGGTAATTCATGTTATTACCATATTTTAAGAGGATACATGATGAAGTTATTCACACATTTGGAATGTGACTTTTAGAACTACTTCTTGTTGATTAAGTGTTAATGATAAGTTCATCTTGGGAATTTAGAGGATTTCATTATAATATGTAGAATAATTATATTTTGGAATTTTGTAACCATTTATGAAATGGTTTCAGTTGATGAGTGTATGAGATTTTAAAGGATAATGTGTCGCTTCACAAAATGGTGTAACCCATGCTATGTGATGAGGTATATATAGTTAAACTATAATAAAAGGATGAGTTTAGAAGTAGAACTGTATATTTATACACTTATAGAGTGGAATAATTCCTCGAATCAGGGAAAATAGTCTTAAATAATTTTTTTTCTATTATCATAATCACTAATAATATCGATGAATTTAGTAATAATCAACATTTATCTGAACATGTCATCTATCATGTTCCATCATAACTTTATAGTTTTATTTTTCTTCCATGTCTTGGTTTTTACTTCCAACTAATGTTACCTCATTCGAAAGCATACTTTTGGGGTGACCAACTAATCTACATTAACCTTTTTAAGAGGATATTTTATTAACCCTATCTCTGATGTGGATTTCTATAAGGTAATTTTCCAGTATCAACCATTAACTTTTGAAGTTCAATTTCAAATTTTGAGGATGAAATTTTGTAAGGAAGGGGTAATGTAACACCCCAAGAATTTAAAAATATATTTATTATAGAATGAATGGATCACTAAGTCTATAAAAACACCACTTTGTTATAACCAAGCTAAGTAAACAGAAGTTTTTCACTTTTGTGATGTGAATTTTGAAAATCTAACATACAAGGCTGTGATGAGTAAGTATTTGGAGTTCGATAAGAAAAACATAATTTTTGGTGAATAGTAACCTACCATTATGAATAGTAACATACCCTAATGAATAGTGATATACCCTAATGAATATTAACCATACCTATGATAGCATATAAATAATATTCAAGTTGGAGTATGACATACCTATGTTTTGGAATAAGTAAATAAATTTTGTAAAACTGATTTTTTAGAATAAATTATGATTTTAATTAAATATTAAATTATTAATATTTAGAAAATTATTTTTGAATAATGGAATTAATTTTGGGATTCTACACATTGAAAAATGGTTGGGGTGAATTTTTGGGATTTTTTTAAAATACTTGAATTTCTGATGAATAGTGAAATACGGTAAAATACCGTATATACAAATTATCAGTTAAATACACTATTTATGACATCCCAAGTGATGTAATCCCAATTGGTTAGAACTCAAATGAATTTATCACTATTATTGGTCATTTAATCATCACTATTTCTGGTCTTGAAGGAAATTAATAAACTAATGATTAAAAAATAATGAAAACTCTCCTCTCCTCCACTATAAATCACCCTCTCACTCCCTCTTCTCTTCACTCCTCTCAAAACTTATTCCTTCTCAAAATTCTGAACAATATCCTCCCAACATCCTATACTAATTCCAGTAAGCCTTGGTCTCATAAAATATCAAAATTTCTCCCTTAAAGAGGCTCTCAAGGAAGTTTGGTACCAGTGGTAAATTCCTCTTTTCAATACTTTGTCTTTACTTTCAAGTTCATTTGTTTTATTTTTATATTATTACAACTATTTATCCAAATTTTGTGATGGCTCCAGTACCTTACATGTACTGGAATGTTTTCATGATAGTGGATTAAGTTATCATCATCTCTTCTTTTTACATTCTTTTATACTAGTAGCGAGAACACTATCTGAGATGTGTCAATTTACAACATTCAAGGATGATGGGCTTTCGATTTCTATTATCATTTTCAATTATGGTCATGAATCCATTATTGTTATGTTTGAACTAGATTATTATATATTTAATATACCCTACTTAATGTTCTATTACCCCTTTGTACAAATTTAATTAAGTTATAAAGAAAAATGAGTTCGTTGTAATCAAAACCCACAAACTAACTGAAATAGTTATCATTGAAGTTCTATATAATAATTTATACTCATGCAATGTAACCAAATTATATAAATTACTAATAACACCTATATATTATCATAAATAATATGTGTATTCAATTCATTATATTTACATATATTCTATATGAACTCCATTACTTAAGAATAAGTGAACCGATTATGAAAATAAAGAAAATGAACACTACAGAATGACGAAATTAAATATAATAAATTATCAAGAAGGGAATAAATAAACTAAAAATAATTATGATAAACTAAATAAATGTATAATAGGTTCTGATATAAGTTATTAATAAGTCTAATTTCATATTCTAGGACATTAAGTTCAAGAGCGGAACACATTCAGACTTAAGGTAAGGGGTTTCTTTATCTTACTTCCATTTTGTGAGGTTTCCCATATTCAATACTAATACTTTTGTATGGTGTATTTATAATGACCATTTATGTAAAATATCAGTAATATTTTTATTTTCATGGTATTAAATGTATCATTTTAATATTATTAATTTTTTGGCATACGAATTGATTGACTATAATGTGGTATGGGGTTTTCCACCCGAACTTCCATTTCCATTCGGGTTATTTTCATTATCTAATTACCTCAATGAAATTATTATGTATTATTATATACTCATAATAAATAATATTTTAGTGTTATATATATTTACACCATTAATAATCCCTCTTTATTTTATGTATAGTTACATGTTTTAAAAGGAGATTTCAAAATTGTTTCCGAAATTCAAGCCCGATTCAAGGGAATATCCCAACTTCTTACCTATTTTCATGGGAAATATCTATTATTTTTTTTGGAACCACTATATTTATAAAAGAACTCATTTTATTTTGAAAATAATATCAGACTTCACTTCTGGTTTTATGCAAATATTTTTTCAAAAGAACTCTACTTTTCAAAGTAAAAGAGTATTTATTGCAAGAATTGTTCGAAGATTTTATATGAGTATCTTACTCTCTTTCAACACTCTTGATGATTATTTTGTATTATTGGGATTAATAATTCATGGTATCATCTACCATATTCAATTTAATGGTTTATGATTATTTTGTCTGTGGATGTTCTATCTTTAAACCATTCACCAATTTACCCTGAATGGTTAGTGTTTATGCTTAATGTTCGGGGAAAGTTATTATCATTTCATATATTAATTTCAATATGAAAGTACATGTTGTTTATGTTTATCCTTGTTCATATGAGGAATTCATTGGTCATATTAAGTGTCAGGTGGGGCCCTCTATAGCCCCTCGGTGCATCGGTAGGTCTCATGAGACAAACTACGGTCTTGGCATAAGGCCTTGACAAAATGATTATTTATGGTCTTGGAACGAGGCCTTGACAGTATGGTTATGTTATCCCGCATTATGCATTCCATCATTATGAAAATAGAATTTATTGTTTGTGTGGTTATTTGACTAGTATAATACCCATGTTTATGTCTTATTATTTAATTACTTACACTGCTCTTATTCCTGTCATAATTTGTTCAAGATTTTATTAAAGGCACATGTTTTTATATATTCAACATGCCTAATATTTATGTTATGATATCTTCTGCTGTATTGATTACCCTTAATGAGAATTTTAGATCTCCCCTTTCATTAGTTTTCCCTTCCCTAGGTTAAGAAGAAGAGATCATTTATTGAGTTTTCAAGGATGCAGTTTATTATCTTTTGTTATGTATTATATTTTGTTTCATTTAAAAATGTAAAATGGGTTCCATGTATGTATCTAGTTTCTTCAAGACTACTAAAATGACTAGTCCTTTATGGTGTTTATTCCTTGTTTATATACCAATGTAATCAAATAAGGCACAAACTATGGGAAACTAGGGTCAGGTCCTTACATCCAACTGGTGGTCGCATCATCAAAGATTCTATGAAATGGTATATAAGTCCGAGGAGAAAGCGATCCAAGTGAGGAGATGGATTATGATAAATAAAAAAGACACGTCTACTAAAAAATGATCCTATGACATGGGCTAATTCTCTACTGTCTACCAACCATAACATATAAAATATCTAAATAGAGATTGAGAAAGAAGAAACGAGTCTGAAAAGGCTTGGGATGATGATTTTTTCGTATCTCTTAGGCTCTAGAAGAAACAACTCAACGAGATGTGATGGAGTAGGAAATATGTCATCGTGAATGGTCTCGTGCCACATGGCTCAATAAAGGGGACAAGAATACTATTTTATTCCATGAATTCTTGAAATAAAAACAATGTGTTAGTTTTCTGAACATATAAATAGATTATAGATCCTTCAATAAGGATACATATATAATTTTTGGTATTCTGGGTTCTCACATTAACTCTTTATTAAGAAACCCTAACCCATGTATGAAGACTAGATACCAAGGTGGATAGGTAGATCTCTTCAGTTTGATCTCGTGTATGATCTCTTCCCAGGTCAACGATCTCCTAGAAATCATTATAAAAGAGGACGAGGTCTGGGATTCTATAAAATCACTTAATCAGAAGGGTGTTCTATTACTCAATGGGTTATTGGGGTCCTTCTATACTAGCTCCAAAGAAATTATAAAGAAATATATTTCCAATGATGTTTAGGACTTCATCCATGGGGGTCCTCTCCCCCTGGTTGTATGTGTCAAATCTATGAATATTATCTCTAAAGTGAAATATTCTTCTTCCATCTCTCAATATAGACCCATTATCATGTGTAACATTTCTCACAAGGTTTTTTATTCCATCAACAACAAAAGGATCTCATAGTTCATCCATTATTGGTTCTCTGAGGAGCAATAGTATTTCATCCATGGTCATTCCATACAAAGAGAAATATAAATATCTCAACAGATGTTAAGTGAAATAAAAAAGAAGATGGTAAGTTCTAACACAGTCATTAAGATGAACATGGATAAGTCCTATGATTTCATTGAATGGAACTTCTTCCTTTGGGTCATGAGGATCATGGGGATCTCAGGATGGGTTACTGAATTTCTCTTCTGGTGTTATAACATGTATTGGTTCAACATTATTTTCCTGGGAAGGTAATGTGGATTCTGTAAACCTAGTAGGGGTCTGAGACAAGGTGACTCTCTATCACCCAACATTTATATAATGTCTCTTTATCCAATAAGAACAATCCTATTTACAACATGGAATCATTAAACCATACCATTGCGGAGCTCAATTCACAGGTGAGTCTCACATACTATTGGCTAATAAAAAGATCTTCTTTATCAATTTATGTAATGCGTCTATTATTGGATTTAATAAAACAATGTAATCTTATACCATATGGAGTGGGAAAATCACCAACAAGGATAAAATTCATGGGTTCTTACCATCATCAAGTTCAGATAGTCGGAGTAACAACATCTAATTAATAATGAGTATTTGGAAAAAGTACTTCACTATGGATTATCTGGGAGCACCTATTTCTCCTGGAAGAACTCATATTAGGAACATTCATGGTATATTTTGTATGATCACAAATATAATTACGAATAAGATAAACTGGTTCCTATTATTTGGAGGTATAATTACCATTGTCAATTGTGTGCATACATATACAAACATGAACATTTTATCAGTTATCAAGGTTCCAAAGGTGGGTTTTGATCATATTGAAAACCCTTTAAGTGCTTTTATATGTGATTTAAAGGGAAATGATAGGTTCCACTGGGATTCCTGGAAGAAAATTTCCAAACTGGTGGAGAATGGGGGTACCAATATGAGGAATGTGTGTGGTGGGATGTATTACCTCCATGAAAAATTAGAATGGGAGGTTGTTGGGGGACTTTCACATTGAAGTAGATTAATCAAAGGTAAACAAGGACTTTTTTTAGAATGATCAGAGGGAACTATTCCATCTTATGGAAGTCACTACCAGGCCATATCTCAATTCTCCAACAATACAAAAAGTGTCTTCTTAGATGAAAATATATATATTATTTTCGGACATCAATTGGGTAGGTGAGGTTTTGTGTTATCTAGGGGGTTTGATTCCTAATTTGACTTTCAAGAAGGCTAGATTATACCCCTCCTTTATTCAATAAATCTTTGATCCCATCCATAATTTTTTTCTATGGTATTAGGATAGAGGAGGGCACAAATTTATGTATATTCATGAACACTAATTCATGCATCTTCTCTTTCAAGGCCTACAAAAAAGGTGATGCACTTACAGTAAGCAAGTGACATGTGGGGAGGTGTTATTCGGTGAAGGTCCATCATATCTAAATTCAAATTTTGGATTTTAAAAATATAAAATCATTATATACCTACTAAAATAGTTCTTAAACATAATTTCATTCACATAATATTTTTATTATCTAGTTGGAATAATCATACAGAGGAAACCACGACCCACCTCTTTTTTAAAAGAAGGTGGGAAAGAAAAGTGTGAAAGATTCTGGGAGAATTCATTGGCTCCAACTCAATTGTGGATTCCATAGAGGGGTTAATTCTGCAATGGTTTATTGTCTCTAATAGTAATAAACATGATTCAAGTGATAGATTTCTCCTTCTCAGGGCTAGTTTCTGGTGTATATGGGAGGCAAGAAACCAATACCAACAACATGTTCCCGCCTCAGATTCAGCTATGGTGGTGAGGACCATATTCCTGGTCATGGAACTTGAAATTCTTCTAGACTACTGGGAGGAATCTACCTCTCCCATATGTTTTATGGCTAGAATGAAACCACCATATTTTCCTATACCCCAACCGGTAGCCAGTGGTTGAGATATACCCATCATCCCATGATCTTAAATTTAATATAGATCGATCTTGTAGTGAAGGGTTTATGCGGGGCAGAGGTGTGGTTTGTTACTCTATAGGTTTGAGGGTACTCTCCTTTATCTTATCCTATGGTTTTGGTGACTCACTAAGGGATAAAGTGGATTCTAGTCTTCATTTTCCTGAAATTTACTCTTCTAAACAAATATCCCCAGATACAGTGAAGACAGACTCAAAAATTATTTGGATTTACCTTACAGGAATTTATTCCATTCCATGGTAAATAACATAGTTTATTCATAAATGTAAGACCTTCCTAAAAAATTCCTCATATATTTCATATACATGTCTTGAAGGAAAACATGAGGCCAAATTTTTGGCTTCAATGTCCTCCCATGAATTACCTCTCAGGGTGTTTGTTAGCATTGGTTGTCTTCCACTAGGGGGTGAAAATATTGTAATTGGAGATACACTAGGTCTACATTTATACAGGCCCTCTTGATGGCCTTGTATAATGTCCATTTTAATAAAATAAATAAAAAAAATTTGTTATATAATAGCTATGATAATAATAAGATAAGAAAAATATTAAAGAAAACTATGAAACAAAAAGGTTTCATAAAAAAACATGGAGTTTTTCATTTGTCTATATCTTCTGGAGAGAAGGAAGTGATAAAATATTTCCATTAATGAAGTCTTAAATCTTTATTTACATATCCCAAATGATGATTCTATTGTGATGATATTGAAATCCACTTGAATAGACTCTCAATAGTCCATAAAGTAGAATGAGAATATATCCTTCAACCCAAATAAGAAATAATTTTTATGGATACAATTTTTATTGTTTACTCATATGTCATCAATCAATAAATTATAACCAATGTAAGGGTAGGTCCATATCCCACAATGGGTCAAAAATAATTTATGTGAGATAGATAATATCAATTAATTTTAGAAAAAAATTATCTAGTGTTGGGAAAAAATCCATGAAGGTAACATTGCAACATTTCTTGGTTGGTTTTGTTGGTTTACATTGCAGGTTTCCATGGTGAATTGTCGAGTTCCAGAGATGTTGTTGACAATCCATGTTAACAAAGAACCATGAAAAAGGATTTAATGATCTGGAGGTTTTACAAAAGAATAGATATGAGGTGGCGCCATTTTTTAGTGTTTTCCTAATTTTTAGGGTCCAAAATGTAGAATCTGTTGAGCATATCAAAATGTGGATTTAATTAAAGATATAATGAATATATGAAAAAATATTGAGTTTTGCGAATATGGTATTCTTGAAGTAGATTTCTTAGAGCCTGGATGAATGTTGATGGTGAGCCCTGCGATTACGAAGAGCTTGACGAACGGCAGAGATGAAGGGAATTGAGAGGGATATTTGTGGTGGTCCTTCAAGGGAATTAACAGAATTCTCCACAATTACGATGAGCTCTATGATATGAAAATTTCCATGGTGCTTCATGATATAGAGATAATTTTGGTGGAAACATCAGATCTTTGTGATTTGAGTTGATGTGGTGCTAACTTTTCGTGGAAGGTTCTCGAGTCGGTGGGATCACCTATAAATAGGCATTGATCCCCTCGATAGGAGTAGTGAGTTTCTAAGAAAACTTTTTAGCTCTAAAATCGAAAAGGGGGTTCGTGGAGGCAGTTTTACTCACAAAAAACAGAAGCTTTGTAGTCGATAATCTTGCTTCGCAAAAGAGGTGTGTTTTGTGTTGGCTTAGTGAGATTCATGAAGGAAGTCTCTTTTCGATGGCTTGAGCTCTACGAAGTAGTGTGCTCTGCGATGTAGTGAGATCTATGAAGGTGTGTGATTTTTGAAGAGGTAGAGACTTCACAAAGGCTTGTTTGAGCTTCGCGGAATTGGGAGCTTCACGAACTAAGGTTCTTTGCGAAGGTATTTCCAATGTTTTTTTCCTAGTGTTTAGTGGAAAAGTGGTATTCAACTATGGATGAAATTTTGAATTTAATAGTGCATCTATATATAGTGGAGGATGCATTCATTAGTGATAATTAGCATACCTAAAAGTCCATAAAATATGAGTCGAAACCTTCCAAGTGTTGTGAGAAAAAGGAAGAGGATGAAGGTTATCATTTCTATAGGCGGTGAGCCAATGAGAGAGAAATAGGGAGTGGTCCTTTGGGAAGTAGTGAGATAACACTAAAAATTGTAAAGGCAGTGAGCCTGGGAATAGAAGTGATATAGCCCAATCATTATTGGTAGTGACCTTTAGTGAATTTGGTACATCAACACATTTATTTTGTATACTCCTTGGTCATAGCTCAGTAAAGGTGAACCAAGTAAAAATCTATGTGTCTGCTTGCTTGCATTCATGAATCGCATTCAAATAATCATCATCATCAGTTAAATAAGAAAACACTAAGATCATTAGTAACAAATAGTCTCCAACAAAGTGACCCTTATAAAATCGAGGTCAAGATCTTTTGGGGCCGAAAGAATTTTGAAATAGAATATTCATACCCTGATTTACCCTCTATTAGGTTATTTAGGCCCCTTTTGGTCATAACAATTGGTATTGGAGGGATAGGTTACTCTTATCAGAATTTTTTGCATTGACTTGTTTCGATCAATCTTTGAAGTTAAATATTTTTTCTGCTCTTATCTTGGTGTTCAATGAAAAAGAGAAGTACTTCACAGAAGAAGCATAATTCAAGTGACATTCTTCAGTGCAGAAGTGTTTACAGAAACATTGTGATTCAATTAAATGAATAAAACTGCTTGTTGAAGGAAGGCTTTGATGAATTAGATATGGAAAAGATAGATTCACTCAATAATGATGTAAGAACATATTAAGTACCTGATATTCCAAGTGATGTTGGAAATACTAATGATGAAGAAAATCCAAGAAGTAAAAAGTGATAGTTTTCCATGAGACAAAGGAATTAGATCAAAAATTTGATGAAGAAATTAAATGTAAAGATATACAGATCCAGGTATTAGAAATTGAGGTTAACAAGATAAGAGGATTAAATCAAATTCTTATTTACGTGGCTACTGATCTGAGGGAGAAGAATGTTTACCAAGATGAAGAATTGAAAAATTTGTCTATAAAGAGAGAAAAGATAAAAGATGATGTAAAGGGAAAGAATCTGAACTCAGATGAAATTCAGAATTTGAAATCCAGAAATTATGATCTTACTACATAGCTATTTGAACTAGTTTAGAAGAATCAAAGGCTACAACAAGAGAATGTATGTTGTTTTGATTCTGTTGCTCAGGAAAAATTGAAAGTAAATAAGCAAAGTGACATAGTGGATAAGATGACACTTGAATTGGAAGATGAGATGAGTAGAGGGAAGATTCTCAATAGAAAACTTTATTCCCAACTTGAATCAAGGGATATGAAGATTCAAAATTTTGAAGAAGAGATATAATAAATAAATATGGAAGTGGGGAAATCTGATGCTAGAGGAAAGCCTAAATTGAAGGATGCACTACACTTACTATTTGATTATCCTTCAATAGGTGATGATAAAATGAAAAGAAAGTATTCTATTCATGAGGATAAGAAAGAACATATTTTATCATCTCAAAGACCACATAGTATATGAATGTCTATAATTAAATATGATGATCCCCCTCCAAGGAATGATATGAAGAGATAAGTGAAGAGTTACAGAGATAAAAAAACAATATAGGTGTTGGAGATATACATAAAAAGGTTATTATAGGATGTAATGATAGCATGTGCTATTTCCATGGGATTCAGGGTCATACATAAAGCTTTTGTTTAGATTCTTAGGAATACATTTCAAACTATGAAGATAGAAATTTTACTATATCTGAGATTAAGATGAAGCATCATGAAAAGATTAAAAGGAACACCTCTCAGCAAAAAAATTCACCAGATTCTATTACTGTGGAAGAATGGGACACACTATGAGCATATTTCAGGATACTCAGGAGATCAATATCATAAGA
Source organism: Viscum album (assembly GCA_963277665.1). Lineage (NCBI taxonomy): Eukaryota > Viridiplantae > Streptophyta > Magnoliopsida > Santalales > Viscaceae > Viscum > Viscum album. The sequence goes on from OY728131.1 coordinate 141,934,700, forward strand.
AGAACTCAAGATGAATCAACATCTCTTTTGAGAGACGATTTAATGAGGTATTCCTTTAATTCAATATGTTTCATATGTTCTAATCATGGGAATTTGGATAGACAGTGCAACAAGAAGAAAGAGAGGAAGGAAAAGGAACCCAAAAGGAGATCCCCAGCACAGGTAGTGTACAATGAAAAAGTCTATACTGGAAGACAATATGTTAAGCTAAAAAATAGCTTTATAGTCCCAGGGGAATCACAAGGTTCTCAATGAATGTTTTATCAATCACCCCCTCTGTTACACCCCCAATACACCCCTAGGATGGATGTGGGAAATCCTAGATGAAAAATGGATGAGATTCCCCAAGTGTAATTAATAATAATATAAATTCAGGGGAAGAATAAACCACAAAAAGAAAAGGTAATGTGACTCAAAAAATTGATGAAATTAATATGACTAAATAATGTCCTGGAAATTTTCTTGTCATGCTACATACCAAAAAGTGAAGGCAAGAGAATGAACAGTCCAATAGAGGAAGAAGAAAGAGTAGATGACCAGTGTAATGATTCTTTCTCAAAGTGAGAGTCACGAAAAATTGTATATTAGTGGACAATCAAAGAATAAAATCTATACCAATGGAATTAATTCCCAAATTGTGAAAAAGGACAAGAATCCAGAATTTAAATATTAGAAGAAGACTTAGAATGTGGGTAAAGAGTGTCTGGTCATATGGCCAGAACAGTTGATGTTGTCTAGGAAGTTGGAGCAGGCAAGGAAAGAGTGTGATTCTTTTCTAGAAATAATCAAGGCCTTGACCCATAAGGATAAACCACAATCTTATCCTTGAGGATTCTAGAAAGTCTTCTCCCCCTATGGATTAGATATTTTTTGAAGAATAAATGGAGAAACCAAGTACAATAAGATGTGATTGTGTTATTAAAATTATCTATTGTTTCCTACACTAAGTTCCAAATTAATAAGATTATAGATTTTGTTGATGTCACAATGCCAAGTGGTAGATGATAATAAATGATGTCAGAGGAGAAGAACATTTATGGGTATAAATAGTGGGCCTAACCATAGGAAGTGTTGCATAACATAGGGGAAGCATTCAATATCATAATCATATGCAGGAGCCATCAAAGAAATAATTGTATGATCCAGCTCAGGTGTTGTCTATCTAGAGAAGATATATTGTGGGAGAAGCAACAAAATTCATGTAATTCATAATTATCTATTTTTTTCTAGAATTATGGTATCAGCATACTGTTTTCAGGATACCAAGAAGCTGTTCGAGAATATCAACAGTGTTTCAACAAGAAGCTCAGAAAATTAGTTGAAAGAAATGGCGTCATTAAATAATGACATAGTGACAAGTTTTCTATTGAAAATTATAGAGTGGTAAGTGAATAAGGGGGAGTATAAGTGAAAAATGATAACTCATAAGTAGACACTAATAATGTCCATGAGGAAGGAAAATCCATATTAGCATGAAAGTCAAAGATCTGAGCTAAAATTGACTTGAAATATATAATTGGCAATTAGACAGTGCCAGTGCAGACATGGAAGATGAGGACTCTACAACAAGCATCATACTTATCATAGGTGTACCCTAATTATTTTAGTGAAGCGGTTGAAGATGAGAATTGGGTTCAGGATATGAATACATATCTTGACCAAATTGATATGAATTTGATATGGGAGATTGTTTCGAGGCCAATAGATAAGAATGTCATCAGGACTAAATTGGTCTATTGCAACAAGATGAATAAAGATGACATGGTGATCTGAAAAAAAGAATGACTAATGTGCAATAGATTCTCCCATATAGATAATATTGATGTTGATAAGATATTTTCACCTGTGAAAATGTTGGAGACAATCAGCTTATTCTTGGCCATTGCTGTAGAGACCCGTATCTTGACGTACATGGACATTACATTACTTTTGTGGAATACTTAGTACATAACAAAAACACACACACAAGGATCATAATAGTTTAGTGTCTTTGGAAACTCGGAATATAATCTTCTAATCGTGGTGAAAGATCTTCAACATCTCCCATAAAGATCTTCCTTTTTTTTACCTAAAACCTTTCTTTATATCCTGGGGAAAATAAAACATAAAAGGGTGAGCTCAAATGCTCAGTAAGGGTAAACAAAAGAAGTATCAATCACATCATATTCATAAGAACATAACATTTTGGAAATCTTAACCTGAAAAAGAGAGCATAATTTCATAACATGGGATAAATCATGGCAGTGAAATGTAATCAAAATAATCATAACTTAAAACATGAAACATTGTGGCATACACACATAATCATAGAGAATCATTTCTTGTTAGTCAAGACTCATTGCCAAGACTATCCTAGTGGACAAAGTCCCTTTCTGAACCGATTCACCCTCGTTTCAGTCCTGTTTCACTGAACCGGTATAACCTACCATTCCAGCCATCTCTATCTCATGAGATATAAAATCTTTACCCAATGCATTGGAGGGAGATATAGGTCCCACCCATCTCATAATTATACCATACTTATGTGTGCCACAAAATCATAAATCATACATCATTGCATAACCCATGTAGTAAAAATGGGATTCTTAAACAACATGACATCATAAAACAATTAATATAAGATAAAGAAATTCATAAAAATATTTCCATCACAACATAATCAAATCAATGTAATAATAGGTATAGAAACAGAACCCTTTATTATCTTAGATGGAAAATAATTTTGATAAAACACTTGAACTCCATTCTTTAGGAAAATATCATTTCTGCTTCAAAAACACTTTTCCTTTCTTAACATGTCGTACAATTCTAAACTAAAAGAAGTTGATAAAAAATAAACTTGAAAACTTGTAAAGGAAGCTTCTTGGAAATAATGTTTTAAAAATCCATTCATGCCGTATAAGTTAAAAAAATCATTCTTCGTACTTTTGTCGGAAAAGTCAAAAAGTACCTCGTATGAAAAACGACAAAAGATTCCTTTCATATCCTTTACTAAAAACTCACCGAAGGGTAAAATTGGATTTAAACAATTGTAGGTGGATAGAAATAATATTAAATATTTATTAAACATGGATGTGGATGATAAAATACTCCCCAGTAAATACCAAAGTATAAACAATCTCAGATAAAAATGAGATTGTGATATTTCCCTTACCTTAGGTCCGATTTGCTTCGTAAGTGTCTGAACCTCCTGTATAATGATTTAAATAATGTCATTGACTTATTACAGAATCATATTCATTGTTATGATATCATATATGGTTTACTTATGACTTTATATTACCTGTTCTTTTGTAAATTCCATGTTAAAGAGCGTTTTGGGTAAAATTGTTTCATTTGTCGTCCGTGTTTTGTCTTGTAATTATTCATATGATTACTTAGATTATGATTACTTAATTCCAGAATATAAAACATGATTTATATATATATATATTCAGAATATACATATATATAATAAATCAGTAAATGGAAAGAAATACACCGTTCATGGAGACGGTAGGCCGTACGTACGCATGAACGCTGTTTTCGTTACCTTATTGAGTTGAACGGAATTAAGTAGATGAAATTCATATATATACAAATAAATACAATATCATTATTATGTCATATATTTAATTATTACTTATTATTTATACTTTATAATCATTCATGAATGGTTTAAAGTGGAGAATGAATCTCATCGCGTCGTGGAGACGGTAGTCCGTACGTACGCACGAGCGATGATATCGTTCTCATGATCGTGGGACTGTATTGGAGTGTATGTATACTATTTAAGAATCAATATCACTTTAAAATAATATATAGTTATTATTTACACCATTATACCCATCCAAGTAAGGTGGTGGTGGAAAATAGATTTCATCACGGCGTGGAGACGGTATTCCGTACGTACGCACGCGCGGTGATTTCGTTTTCCGTAGGATGGATAGATGGTGAAATAGGATTGTTTCATACTTATAATAACATATCAGTATATGATTGATACTGATGTTATTACTTCATAATGAAAAAAATTAAGAAGAATAAGTGGAAGAAGAAATAAAGGTGAAAGAATCGGTAACAGAAATTACCTCTTCTTTGAAGCGCCTCTTTGAGACCTCCTCTTAGGGCACTAAAATTGGTCTTTGAGGAAGAACAGAACCTCTAGGATGTTTCTAGGGAATTGGAGAAGAGAATTTGGCAGGGTTTGGTCTAGTTTTAAGGCTCAAAGTTGTGTGAGGAAGAGAGGGAGGAGGTGCCCTTTTATAAGGGAGGAGAGGGGCACCTTTGGAATAAGTAAAAATATTATTTTATTATAAAGTCAAGTTCGGTTTTAAATAGATCCAAATTGATTTATTTCGAGGATAAAATGGGGGTGGGTCGAAATAATCTCATCCAATAGAATTTAGCCAAGTTTAGGTTCCTATTTTAACCTTATCATTTAGATTTAACATTAAGTTAAATAATTTTACTTTTACCGTGTCTTCTTGTGTTCTTACACTATAAGGTTAATAATCTTACTATAAGAATCCAAAAGAACCCCAAGTTGTTTATTATTAATATATATAACCTTATCTAAGTCATTTGGCCTAACCTTAGATTTTTAGGAATAAAATAACAATTAATAATATAATATTTGTTTTAAAAACTATTTTTTGTCAATTTTGACACTATTTAGTAATTGATTTTTGGGAAAATCATAAATGAATGATAAGTTCGAAAAAAGTTAATTAAATCAATACTAACATGTCATATTAACCTAGAAAATTTGTGGAATTCAGAAAAAGTCTCAAATTATATTTATTTGGGTATTTATAACATCAATTATGTCAATATTTCATTAATAAGATAATTACTGCATCATCATTGTGTCATAAATAAATTAACTTATTTAATGTCTAAAAATTCCAAATAAAATACCATTATGTAGGAAAGATTTTTAGCTTTCTAAGGAATATTTATAGTCGAATTTATCTTATATATAACCCCATATTAAAAATGATTTACTTATTAAACATTGATTTTAACAATTTTAACTCTTCTTTAAATAAATTAATAATAAATGTCCTAATCTAATCCATGTGGGCCTAAATGGTCATATTTTATTCCTAAGGTTGTTTTTGGTCGAATTACACTTGTCCAATAGAATTAGGACATGTGTTAGGGTAATAATGATATCATTTTTACCCTTAATTACCGTATTTACTTTTAACCGTGGTAAAAAAAAGCAAAAAGTAACTATTCACCACAAAAATTATTTTCATCTCATTGAACCAAATTTTACTTACTAACATCAACCGTGTCTCTCGGATTTTCGAAATTCCACTCACAGAAGCGGTAAAATTAAGTTTTATGAAAAAGTCAGTTTTTTTAACTACCACTTAGTGGTTTCACTATTCATCAAAAAATGAAAGTTTCCAGAAAAATACCAAAAATTAGGCCTAATCTATATTTGATATTATTAACTCAAAAATGATGTCTATTTTATCAAATTCAAAAAATATCAGTTACATTAACTATTTTAAAAATTAAATCCCGTCGTCAAAACAAATAGCGTGTTTTTAAGAGATAGTAACTATCAAAAGATTGACACTTGTTTATAACTGGTTTAAATGTGAAATTACATCCAATGACCAACATTGTATTAAATTGTAAAAATATATTATAAAAATACTTTAAAACCACTCAAATTAATAATTTATCACTATTAATTATTTCGATTAAAAAAGTTGTTTTTAATTATAATTTAGTAATTTTCACTATTCATCAGAATATGAAAGTTATCTGAAAAGTACCAAAATTTCACCTTAGGCTAAATTCAATACTCCGAATCAAAAAATGGAGTCCATTTTGAGAGCTAAAATTTTTAAAATTTTAAAAGGTGGTTATTACTATTCATAACAGCTAGTTTTAATAATATTTTAATAGCATATCGTTGTTTAGTGAAACTCGGTATTGCGTACTACACACGCTATCGAGGAAGGTCGCGATTGCATGTAATGAAAGGCAAGTCAAGGATGCGTGTTGAGAAAGCCCCTTTTGGTGTAGCGTACAACACAAGACATTAATAATATTAAAAAGAATATTTTTCATAAAATCTCGGGCTTTTACATTCTACCCCCTTAAAATGAATTTTTCCCTCGAAATTCGTTAGGGTTATAAATGGTTTACTACTCGAAAGTTTCTTTAACAGAAACCCACATCGTAAAAAGGAATACCAAAACTTGGATTTAAAAACTAAACTATGAAATGTAACGATTACCCAAATAAACTAATCACTGGGTTTCCACATAGGTGAAAATATGGGCATGGAAGAGAAATCTAACCGTCATGTTCTGATGGAGAGTGGTAGAGAACATGGCTATGAAAAAGCCAACAATCACAAAGCTATTGATTTTTGGTGATCTAAGGTACCATCTGATTCATCGGATATAAGGGAAGTAGGGCAACATTTTTGGTTTTTCAAGATCATTTCCCTAAAGTTGATGAAATTGGAATTAGAAGAAATACTTTCGTGATTTTGCTATAGTCTCACCGTTGGTTGTTATTAGGAAAATTTCCACTTCATCTCTTAAAGAAATGAAGTTGAATTTGTTATCCATGATGTGTCAGTAGATCATGTGATAGAATGATGGGTCATTCCATCTGTCTCAAACAAAAGGTTAGAAAAGTTATCAAAAAATACAAAAATCCATCTATAGTGAGATTAATCATATATGGTTCCTAAAATGGACTTATACATCATATATCATAATTCTTAATATAATAAAACTAGTTTCTACTAAACAGGGACTTCTTGTAGGCCAGTGGTAGGCGATAAAGTCCAGTCGCACTTCGGTTGTGGGTTCGATTCCCACAGCCTTGTCCGATGCGATGGGCTGTCGCCCATCCTGCAGGTTGTCCTTTTTCTAAAACTACATTACTATAAAATCCCATCAGTAATATCGAAAAAAGTTCTATCCTTAAACAATACTTAGCATATGTCCAACATAATCCATTCCAATATTTAGGCTTATCTAAAATACTTTGGTCCACGCTCATAGTATAAAGGAAATGATTACTTGAAATTTCATCAACCAAGCATGTGAATACCATTATTTATCCCCCATATATATATATTGTTGGTCACATTCCAATCATGTGAATACCTTAATCATGTATTCTCTTGAAAAAAATGAATACCCATTGAACCATAGTGAAAACTTGAATGCAGTTAAAAGTTAACACTTTCCACATACCAAAATCCTCAAAATTCTATATACTCAAACCATGATATCACTTAGTCCTTATATCAATCATGAGCTCATGAATACTGTTAAACATTTCATTTTCTCCTTTTCCCTTCATTATGCGCATATCATCTTATTTCCAAAAATATCTCAATCACTTTGAATACCACATTAGACCAATACATAAGTATTCCAATACTCCATGATACAACATTATTTTGGAATCCCATTACATAAACACTTAATCATTCCACCACATCATTGTCATATTCAACATTTCCAATAGTGATCACATGTGACTTCTCTTTGTCCTTTGCCTTAAGAGGTTTCTCATGTCGATCATCACTAACCCTTGGATTAGGGCATTTATTAGCATAATGCCCCATTTCCTTTCACTTGAAGCATTGAAGTGTTGGTGGTGTATTCTATGTAGTGTTTGCTTTATTCACATCATTAGAAACCCTTTTTCCATTACTTCGACACTCAGCTGCTCGATGACCTTCTTTTCCACACTTAAAACATTTTCTAGTCCCTTTAAGACAATCTCCACCATGCTTCTTTCCACACTTTGTGCATAATGAAAAATAGATCAACTTTACTTTCGGGTTGGATGATAATGCCAGATGCATACCTTGCAAGTCTTGTAAAATTTGCTTCGTATATACCAACAGATTCATCATCCTTCTGGTTCAGCTCAAGAAACTCCTTTTCCATCTTTGTTCGAAGAATACGAGGGAAGTACTTACTGAAAAACAAGTTCTTGAATGCGTCCCATTCCATGGACTCAATTTCACCTCTTGGCCTCGTATTCTTGATAAGATTCCACCATTGATCATCTTCACCTTCCAAATGATATACTGCTAAGATGACTTTATCATGTTCAGAACATTGAAGAACTGAAAATATCTTTTCAGTAGTACTGATCCATTGTTCAGCAACAAGTGGATCAGAAGACCCACTAAAAGAAGGTGGATGGTGCCTCATGAAGGACTCAATAGAATATTGTTCCTTTCTCTGCTCATTTGGAAGTCCAGATTGATTCATAGATTGTGTAAGTATAGCAATAAGATTTTTCACTCCATCTCCCATAACATTTTTTTGTTCAGGAGGAAAATCATTGCATTGTCCATTGCATTGATCAACACGGTTCCTTCGGGTTCTAGCCATCGTCTAAAACCCAAAAAGAATAGTGGGAGAGGAAAAAATAATTCTAGGCAAAACAACATAGTAAAGAGGGATTACCCAAAATATCTAACATATTAGGTTAAATTCTAAGATCGTTACCATAGTTCTAGGACTATATCCTATATGTATACTTATCCTTAGGGACATCCCTAAACATACCTTAGAAATATCTTTAGGGATTTCACTAACGTTTTCACATCCTAGTTTCCAAAGGTTGACTAAACCTTTCCTTTGATACCAACTGTAGAGACCCGTATCTTGACGTACACGGACATTACATTACTTTTGCGGAATACTTAGTACATAACAAAAACACACACACAAGGATCATAATAGTTTAGTGTCTTTGGAAACTCGGAATACAATCTTCTAATCGTGGTGAAAGATCTTCAACATCTCCCATAAAGATCTTCCTTTTTTTTACCTAAAACCTTTCTTTATATCCTGGGGAAAAGAAAACATAAAAGGGTGAGCTCAAATGCTCAGTAAGGGTAAACAAAAGAAATATCAATCACATCATATTCATAAGAACATAACATTTTGGAAATCTTAACCTGCAAAAGAGAGCATAATTTCATAACATGGGATAAATCATGGCAGTGAAATGAAATCAAAAAAATCATAACTTAAAACATGAAACTTTGTGGCATACACACATAATCATAGAGAATCATTTCTTGTTAGTCAAGACTCATTGCCAAGAATATCTTAGTGGACAAAGTCCCTTTCTGAACCGAGTCACCCCCGTTTCAGTCCTGTTTCACTGAACCGGTATAACCTACCATTCCAGCCATGTCTGTAACACCCGAGACTTTTATGTTATATAAATTATCAAAGGAATCTTTTTCTACGCAACACTTTCTTGACTTGCTTTACACGCAATCGCGACCTTCCTCGATAGCTTGCGTCGTACGCAATACCGAGTTTCACTAAACAACAATATGCTATTAAAACTAGCCGTTATGAATAGTAATAACCACTTTTTGAAATTTTATAAATTTTATTTTTCAAAATGGACTTCATTTTTGGACTCAGAATATCGAAATTAGCCTAGGGTGAAATTTTGGTATTTTTCTGAAAACTTTCAATTTTTGATGAATAGTGAAACCACTAAGTGGTAGGTTAAAAACTGAATTTTGCATAAAACTTAATTTTACCGCTTCTGTGAATGGAATTTCAAAAATCCGAGAGACACGGTTAATATCAAGGACTAAAATGTGGTTCAATGAGATGAAAATAATTTTTTGGTGAATAGTAACTTTTTACTATTTTTACCGCGGTTAATAGTAAATAGGGTAACTAAGGGTAAATATGATATCAATATTACCATAACACATGTCCTAATACTATTGGACAAGTGTAATTCGACCAAAAACAAACTTAGGAATAAAATATGACCATTTAGGCCCACTTGGATTAGATTAGGACATTTATTATTAATTTATTTAAAGAAGGGTTAAAATAGTTAAAATCAAAGTTTAACAAGTAAATCATTTTTAATATAGGGTTATACATAAGATAAATTCGATTGTAAATATTCATTAGAAAGCTAAAAAAATTTCCTACATGATGGTATTTTATTTGTAATTTTTAGACATCAAATAATTTAATTTATTTATGACACAAAGATGATGCAGTAATTATCTTATTAATGAAATATTGAAAAAATTGATAATATAAATACCAAAATAAATGTAATTTGAGACTTTTTATGAATTCCACTAATTTTCTAGGTTACTATGATATATTAGTGTTGATTTAATCAACTTGGTTCGAACATATAATTCTGTTATGACTTTCACAAAAATCATATATCAAATAGTGTCAAAATTGACACAAAATAGTTTTTAAATCAAATATTATATTATTAATTGTTATTTTATTCCTAAAAATCTAAGGTTCGGCCAAATGACTTAGATAAGGATATATATATTAATAATAAACAATTTGGGGTTCGTTTGGCATGTTATAGAAAGTTTATTAACCATATAGTGAAAGAAAACAAAAAGACACGGTAAAAGTTAAATTAATTAACTTAGAGTTAAATCTAATTGATAAGGTTAAAATAATACCCTAAACTTGTTTAAATCCTATTTGTTGATAGGATTTCGACCCATCCCCACTTTATCTTCGAAATAAGACCCTTTGGAACCATTATAAACCGATTTTGACTTTAATATAAAATAATATTTTGAGATATTCCTAAGGTGCCCCTCTCCTCCCTTATAAAAGGGCACCTCCTCCCCCTCCTCCTCACACCAATTTGAGCACTCAAGCTCGGCCAACCCCTGCCATTTTCCCTTCTACACTTCCCTAGAATAATCCTAGAGGTCCTGGTCTTCTCCAAAGACCAATCTTAGTTCCTTAAGTGGAGGATTCAAAAAGGCGTTCCAAAGAAGAGGTAATATCCATTACCGATCTTTTCAATTTCTTTCTTCTTCAACTTCTTCTTCTTCAGTTGTTTCATGATAAAGTAATAACATCTGTATTACTTACATACTGATATGTTATTATAAATATGAAACAACCCTAATTCACCTTCTATCCATCCTACGGAAAAATGAAATCACCGCGCGTGCGTACGTACGGAATACCGTCTCCACGCCGTGGTGTAATCTATTTTCCACCATCACCTTACAAGGATGGGTATAATGGTGTAATGAGTAACTATATATGATTATTATTAAGTAATATTGATACTGAAATAATATATATATATACTCCAATACAATTCCACGATCATAGGAACGATATCATCACTCGTGCGTACGTACGGAATACCGTCTCCACGATGTGATGCAACTCGTTCTACATGATCTTCATTTCATAATGATTGTATAAATGAATTGAATGAATGAATATGGTATATACTACACTAATACCATTCTGGAAATGAATTATCTATAACCTAAAGATAAGAATAAGAATTTATTCGACAAAACACGCATAAGAACAAAAAGTTATAAAGACCCGAGTAACAAGTAACAATGAAATATTACTAACAAGAAGCTAATAATATGACCATATATGATCTCATATCAATATGTATGATTCTGGAATAAGTCAATAACATTATTTAAACCATTATACAGGAGCTTCGGACACGAACAAAGCAAATCGGACCTAAGGTAAGGGAAATATCACAATCTCATTTTTATCCGAGATTGTTTATTCGTAAGTATTTACTGGGGTGTATTTTATCATCCACATCCATGTTACCTCAATATGTAATATTGTTTCCATCCACTTGAAATAGTTTAAATCCAATTTTACCCTTAGGTGAGTTTTTAGTAAAGAATATGAAAGGAATCTTTTGTCGTTTTTCCGTACGAGGTACTTTTTGACTTTTCCGACAAAAGTACGAAGAATGTTTTTTTAACTTATACGGCATGAATGAATTTTTAAAACATTATTTCCAAGAAGCTTCCTTTACAAGTTTTCAAGTTTATTTTTAATCAACTTCTTTTATTTTAAAGTTGTATGACATGTTATGAAAGGAAAAATGTTTTGAAAGAAGAAAGGATATTTTCCTCAAGAATTCAATTCAAGTGTTTTATCAAAATTATTTTCCATCTATGATAATAAAGGGTTCTGTTTCTATCCATATTTTTACATTGGTTTGACTATGTTGTGATGGAATTATGTTTATGAATTCCTTTATCATATATGAATTGATTTATGATGTCATGATGTTTCAAGAATCCCATTTTTGTTACATGTGTTATGCGATGATGTATGATTATGTGGCACACATAAGAAAGGATTCATTATAAGATGGGTGGGACCTATATCTCCCTCCAATGCATTGGGTAAAGATTTTATATCTCATGAGATAGACATGGCTGGAACGGAAGGTTATTTCGGTTCAGTGATACAGGACTGAAACGAGGAGTGAACTCGGTTCAGAAAGGGACTTTGTCCACTATGATAGTCTTGGCAATGAGTCATGACTAACAAGAAATGATTTTCCATGATTATGTGTGCATGCCACAAAGTTTCAAGTTTTATGTTATGATTATGGGGATCTCATTTTCACTTCTATGATTTATTCCATGTTAAGATATTATGATCTCTTTTGCAGGTTTTGATTTTCATAAAGATATGATATGATTTTTATTTCCTTTATTTGCCCTTGCTGAGCATTTGAGCTCACCCTTTTATGTTTTCTTTTCCCCAGGTCAGGAAGATGGATATTAAGTAGAATATGCTAAAAGGGACCCTAGATATGATGAAATAAATGGGAGACACTGTAGAAGATTTATGAACCAGTTGTTTATGTTTCCCAGTTTCTAAAGACACTATACCTATACGGTCCTTTGTGGTTTTGTCATATGTTGTAATAAGTGTGCTTCAATTTTGAAGTATTAACAATGTATGTAAAGTGTGGGTCGTTATAGTTGGTATCAGAGGAAAGGTATAGTCAACCTTTGGAAACTAGGATGTGAAAGCCTTAGTAAGAACCCTAAGGATAAGTCTAAGCATAGAACACAATCTTAGTGTTTTAGAAATGGCCTTGAATAACCTAGGATAAGACCTTAAGCATGAAAATTTTATTCTTGAATTATGTGGTTTCCTATTATAATTAGTGTTGCTCACACTATTCTTCTTGGTTTTAGTCAATGGCTGGAACCCGAAGGAACCGTGTTAATGCGGAATGCGATGGGCAATGTAATGATTGTCCCCCTGAGCAACCAAACGATATGGGAGCTGGAATGCAAAATCTTGTAGCCATGCTCACACAACTTTCTCAAGCTATGAATCATGCAGGATTTCCAAACGAACAAAGAAGGGAGCAACATTCTGTTGAATCCTTCATGAGGCAGCGTCCACCATCTTTCAGCGGGTCTACTGATCCATTAGTTGCTGAACAATGGATTAGTACTACTGAAAAGATATTTTCAGTTCTTCAATGTTCTGAGCATGATAAATTCATCCTAGCAGTGTATCGTTTGGAAGGAGATGCGGATCAATGGTGGAATCTTGTTAAGAATACGAGGCAAAGGGATGAAATTGAGTCTATGGAATGGGACGAGTTCAAGAACTTATTTTTCAATAAGTACTTCCCTCGTATTCTCCGAACAAAGACGGAGAAAGAGTTCCTTGAACTAAAGCAAAGGGATGATGAATCTGTTAGTACCTATGAAGCAAATTTTACAAGACTTGCAAGGTACGCTTCTGGTATTATTATCCAACCTGAGAGTAAGATCGATCGATTCTTTAGTGGCTTAAAACCAAGTCTTCGAAGGGCGTTAGCCATAAGGGACTTCAATAGCTACGAGGAAATCGTTCGATGTGCTCTCAAAGTCGAGATGGAGATTGGAGTAACCCATCAGTCACATGGGTTTGATAAGAAGAGGAAGATGGAATTCAAAGAAAAATCTAAACAGCACACGGAAAAGAAGATGAACTTTCCCTTATGCTCAAAGTGTGGAAAGAAACATGGAGGGAGTTGTCTTAAAGGGACAAGTAAATGTTTTAAATGTGGAAAGGAAGGCCATCGGGCATTTGAATGCCGTGATAATGGGAAGAAGATGTCTAATGATGCAAACAAAGGAAGGGATACACAGAATGAACCTGCTACACTTCAATGTTTCAAGTGCAAGGAGATGGGGCATTATGCCAATCAATGCCCAAATCCAAGGGTTGATGATGATGGTCGACGTCAACAAACTCTTAAGGCTAAAGACAAAGGAAAGTCACATGCAATTTCTATCAGCGATGTGGAGTACGATAACGATGTGGTGAAAGGTACACTTACCATCCACTCTAAAGTAGCAAATGTTTTATTTGATTCTGGATCCACCCACTCTTTTATTTCTGAAAAATTTTCTAAGGGTATCACCGTATTACCTCAACAATTAGATGTTGAGTTAGCTGTGACAACACCTAATGGCACATCAATCGCATCAGAAGTTTATAATTCTTCTCCGATCGAAGTTTGTGGGAAAGTGCTTCCTGCAAATCTTGTGATCCTTCCTTTAGTGGAATTTGATGTGATTCTTGGCATGGATTGGCTTTCTCTACATGGAGCTCATATCAATTGCCAAAGAAGGGAAGTCACATTTCATATTCCAGATCAACCTACGATCGTCTATCAATGCAAGGATGAACATAACCTTCCAGTGGAAATTTCTTCCATCTTATGGGTATTGATTCCACTAAATGAAGGTTATTTATCTCAAATGGTTGGTGAGAAACTCACGATTAAGAATATTCCCATTGTACGGGAGTTTGATGATGTCTTTCCGGAGGAATTGCCGGGTCTTCCACCAAATCGTGAAGTTGAGTTTTCAATAGAACTCGTACCGGGTGCTTTGCCTATTTCAAAGACACCTTATAGAATGGCCCCAATTGAGTTGCAGGAATTGAAGAAGCAACTCCAAGAGAATCTTGATAAGGGATTCATACGCCCTAGTGCGTCACCTTGGGGAGCACCTGTTCTATTTGTTAAGAAGAAAGATGGATCAATGAGACTCTACATTGATTATCGAGAACTTAACAAGATCACTATCAAGAACAAATATCCTCTCCCACGCATTGATGACTTATTTGACCAACTACGCGGAGCTCAATACTTTTCCAAGATTGATCTTCGTTCAGGGTATCATCAATTAAGGGTCAAAAGGGAGGATATACCAAAGACGGCTTTCCGTACAAGGTATGGACACTATGAATTTATAGTGATGCCATTTGGTCTTACTAATGCCCCTGCTATCTTCATGGATCTAATGAATAGAGTCTTTAGAGACTATCTTGATCAATTTGTGGTAGTCTTTATAGACGATATTCTTGTCTATTCAAAGAGCAAGGAAGAACATGAAGATCACTTGAGAATTATATTGAAGACCCTGAGAAAGGAGAAGCTTTATGCCAAATTTACCAAGTGTGAATTTTGGCTTCAAAAAGTTGCATTTTTGGGTCATATAATCTCAAAAGAGGGGATATCTGTGGATCCAGCAAAAACAGAGGTTATCAAAAGATGGTCAAGACCAACAACAGTAACTGAGATCCGAAGTTTTCTTGGTTTGGCTGGATATTATCGACGTTTTGTAAAAGATTTTTCACGATTATCTAATCCACTCACCAAGTTGACTCGGAAAGGAGTTAAGTTTGTCTGGACAGAGGAATGTGAAGAGAATTTCAAGGAGTTGAAAAGAAGGTTATCCAGTGCACCTGTGCTCACACTGCCTTGTAGTGGAGAAAGGTTTGTGATCTACAGTGATGCATCCAAGAAGGGATTGGGGTGTGTTCTTATGCAAAATGATATGGTGATAGCTTATGCCTCACGACAGTTGAAAATCCATGAGCAAAATTACCCAACACATGATTTGGAGTTGGCTGCGGTAATCTTTGCATTAAAGATTTGGAGGCATTACCTTTATGGTGAAAGGTGTGATATTTATACTGATCATAAAAGTTTAAAGTATATTTTCACACAAAAGGAGTTGAATATGCGCCAAAGAAGATGGTTGGAGCTGATTAAGGATTATGACTGCTCAATCCATTACCACCCTGGGAAAGCAAACAAGGTGGCAGATGCATTAAGTCGACAAGACCATGCTAGTTTATCCATGATGAGGATCACAAAAGATCCAATATTTATGGATTTACAAAGGATGGATCTTGGAATTATAATGGAAGGGGAAAAATCTTATCTTTCTCAAATGAATGTTCAACCATATATACATGTGAAGATTAAAGAGGCACAGAAAGAAGATGTCGAGTTACAAAAGAAGGTGAGAAATGTTCCTGAATTCAACCTTGATTGTGATGGGATAATAAAGTTCAGGAATCGTGTTTGCGTTCCTCCCATCCCCGAATTAAAGAATGAGCTGCTGGATGAGGCTCATAGTTCATCATTTTCTATTCATCCTGGAAGCACGAAGATGTATAGGGACCTGAAAGAGTACTTCTGGTGGGATGGCATGAAAAGAGATGTTGCTGAATATGTCTCTCGATGCTTGGTTTGTCAACAAGTTAAAGCTGAGAGACAGAAGTCTAAGGGGATGTTACAACCATTACCCATACCCGAATGGAAATGGGAAAACATCACTATGGACTTTGTCACAGGACTTCCTAAAACATCCAAAGGCAATAATGCTATCTGGGTCATAGTTGATCGTCTTACAAAGTCTGCACACTTCATTGCTATTAGAGAGGATTTCTCTCTAGATCAGCTTGCCAGGATATATGTAAAGGAAGTGGTAAGATTGCATGGAGTACCACTTTCTATTATATCTGATCGAGATCCGAGATTTACCTCGAAGTTCTGGCGAAGTCTTCAGCATACTCTGGATACAGAGTTGAGTTTCAGCACTACTTATCATCCCCAGACAGACGGTCAGTCTGAGAGAACAATTCAAACCCTAGAAGATATGTTGAGAGCTTGCTCTATGGATTTCAAAGGAGGTTGGGATCAACACCTACCTTTGGTGGAATTTTCTTATAATAATAGCTTTCACTCCAGTATTCAGATGGCTCCTTATGAAGCTCTCTATGGAAAGAAATGCAGGACTCCAACTTGCTGGGATGAAGTTGGGGAAAGAAAGCTATTAGGACCTGATCTCGTTGATGAAATGGCAGAAAAGGTTAGATCTATTCAACAACACATAAGAGCAGCTCAGAGTCGACAGAAAAGTTATGCCGACAACCGAAGAAAAGACCTAGAGTTTGAAGTGGGCGATAAAGTGTTCTTACGAATATCTCCCTGGAAGAGGGTTATGACATTTGGAAAGAAGGGGAAGTTGAGCCCTAGATATATCGGTCCTTTTGAAATACTGGATCGTGTTGGGAAGGTAGCTTACCGATTGGCGCTTCCACCGAATCTCTCTCAAGTTCACGATGTGTTCCACGTATCTCTCCTGAGAAAGTACATACCAGATCCTTCACATGTACTCAGCTCAGAAGTTGTACCGCTGGAGCAAGATCTTTCTTATGAAGAACAGCCGATAGAGATTCTGGATCGTAGCGAAAAAGTCCTACGAAACAAGACCACTCGCTTGGTGAAAGTTTTATGGAGGAACCACCAACTTGAAGAAGCTACATGGGAGCTTGAGGATATGATGAGGGAGAAGTATCCTCATCTATTTGTTACAAAGTGACGAATTTCGAGGGCGAAATTCTTTTTAAGGGGGGTAGAATGTAACACCCGAGACTTTTATGTTATATAAATTATCAAAGGAATCTTTTTCTACGCAACACTTGCTTGACTTGCTTTACACGCAATCGCGACCTTCCTCGATAGCTTGCGTCGTACGCAATACCGAGTTTCACTAAACAACAATATGCTATTAAAACTAGCCGTTATGAATAGTAATAACCACTTTTTGAAATTTTATAAATTTTATTTTTCAAAATGGACTTCATTTTTGGACTCAGAATATCGAAATTAGCCTAGGGTGAAATTTTGGTATTTTTCTGAAAACTTTCAATTTTTGATGAATAGTGAAACCACTAAGTGGTAGGTTAAAAACTGAATTTTGCATAAAACTTAATTTTACCGCTTCTGTGAATGGAATTTCAAAAATCCGAGAGACACGGTTAATATCAAGGACTAAAATGTGGTTCAATGAGATGAAAATAATTTTTTGGTGAATAGTAACTTTTTACTATTTTTACCGCGGTTAATAGTAAATAGGGTAACTAAGGGTAAATATGATATCAATATTACCATAACACATGTCCTAATACTATTGGACAAGTGTAATTCGACCAAAAACAAACTTAGGAATAAAATATGACCATTTAGGCCCACTTGGATTAGATTAGGACATTTATTATTAATTTATTTAAAGAAGGGTTAAAATAGTTAAAATCAAAGTTTAACAAGTAAATCATTTTTAATATAGGGTTATACATAAGATAAATTCGATTGTAAATATTCATTAGAAAGATAAAAAGATTTCCTACATGATGGTATTTTATTTGTAATTTTTAGACATCAAATAATTTAATTTATTTATGACACAAAGATGATGCAGTAATTATCTTATTAATGAAATATTGAAAGAATTGATAATATAAATACCAAAATAAATGTAATTTGAGACTTTTTATGAATTCCACTAATTTTCTAGGTTACTATGATATATTAGTGTTGATTTAATCAACTTGGTTCGAACATATAATTCTGTTATGACTTTCACAAAAATCATATATCAAATAGTGTCAAAATTGACACAAAATAGTTTTTAAATCAAATATTATATTATTAATTGTTATTTTATTCTTAAAAATCTAAGGTTCGGCCAAATGACTTAGATAAGGATATATATATTAATAATAAACAATTTGGGGTTCGTTTGGCATGTTATAGAAAGTTTATTAACCATATAGTGAAAGAAAACAAAAAGACACGGTAAAAGTTAAATTAATTAACTTAGAGTTAAATCTAATTGATAAGGTTAAAATAATACCCTAAACTTGTTTAAATCCTATTGGTTGATAGTATTTCGACCCATCCCCACTTTATCTTCGAAATAAGACCCTTTGTAACCATTATAAACCGATTTTGACTTTAATATAAAATAATATTTTGAGATATTCCTAAGGTGCCCCTCTCCTCCCTTATAAAAGGGCACCTCCTCCCCCTCCTCCTCACACCAATTTGAGCCCTCAAGCTCGGCCAACCCCTGCCATTTTCCCTTCTCCACTTCCCTAGAATAATCCTAGAGGTCCTGGTCTTCTCCAAAGACCAATCTTAGTTCCTTAAGTGGAGGATTCAAAAAGGCGTTCCAAAGAAGAGGTAATATCCATTACCGATCTTTTCAATTTCTTTCTTCTTCAACTTCTTCTTCTTCAGTTGTTTCATGATAAAGTAATAAAATCAGTATTACTTACATACTGATATGTTATTATAAATATGAAACAACCCTAATTCACCTTCTATCCATCCTACGGAAAAATGAAATCACCGCGCGTGCGTACGTACGGAATACCGTCTCCACGCCGTGGTGTAATCTATTTTCCACCATCACCTTACAAGGATGGGTATAATGGTGTAATGAGTAACTATATATGATTATTATTAAGTAATATTGATACTGAAATAATATATATATATACTCCAATACAATTCCACGATCATAGGAACGATATCATCACTCGTGCGTACGTACGGAATACCGTCTCCACGATGTGATGCAACTCGTTCTACATGATCTTCATTTCATAATGATTGTATAAATGAATTGAATGAATGAATATGGTATATACTACACTAATACCATTCTGGAAATGAATTATCTATAACCTAAAGATAAGAATAAGAATTTATTCGACAAAACACGCATAAGAACAAAAAGTTATAAAGACCCGAGTAACAAGTAACAATGAAATATTACTAACAAGAAGCTAATAATATGACCATATATGATCTCATATCAATATGTATGATTCTGGAATAAGTCAATAACATTATTTAAACCATTATACAGGAGCTTCGGACACGAACAAAGCAAATCGGACCTAAGGTAAGGGAAATATCACAATCTCATTTTTATCCGAGATTGTTTATTCGTAAGTATTTACTGGGGTGTATTTTATCATCCACATCCATGTTACCTCAATATGTAATATTGTTTCCATCCACTTGAAATAGTTTAAATCCAATTTTACCCTTAGGTGAGTTTTTAGTAAAGAATATGAAAGGAATCTTTTGTCGTTTTTCCGTACGAGGTACTTTTTGACTTTTCCGACAAAAGTACGAAGAATGTTTTTTTAACTTATACGGCATGAATGAATTTTTAAAACATTATTTCCAAGAAGCTTCCTTTACAAGTTTTCAAGTTTATTTTTAATCAACTTCTTTTATTTTAAAGTTGTATGACATGTTATGAAAGGAAAAATGTTTTGAAAGAAGAAAGGATATTTTCCTCAAGAATTCAATTCAAGTGTTTTATCAAAATTATTTTCCATCTATGATAATAAAGGGTTCTGTTTCTATACATATTTTTACATTGGTTTGACTATGTTGTGATGGAATTATGTTTATGAATTCCTTTATCATATATGAATTGATTTATGATGTCATGATGTTTCAAGAATCCCATTTTTGTTACATGTGTTATGCGATGATGTATGATTATGTGGCACACATAAGAAAGGATTCATTATAAGATGGGTGGGACCTATATCTCCCTCCAATGCATTGGGTAAAGATTTTATATCTCATGAGATAGACATGGCTGGAACGGAAGGTTATTTCGGTTCAGTGATACAGGACTGAAACGAGGAGTGAACTCGGTTCAGAAAGGGACTTTGTCCACTAAGATAGTCTTGGCAATGAGTCATGACTAACAAGAAATGATCTCCATGATTATGTGTGCATGCCACAAAGTTTCAAGTTTTATGTTATGATTTTGGGGATCTCATTTTCACTTCTATGATTTATTCCATGTTAAGATATTATGATCTCTTTTGCAGGTTTTGATTTTCATAAAGATATGATATGATTTTTATTTCCTTTATTTGCCCTTGCTGAGCATTTGAGCTCACCCTTTTATGTTTTCTTTTCCCCAGGTCAGGAAGATGGATATTAAGTAGAATATGCTAAAAGGGACCCTAGATATGATGAAATAAATGGGAGACACTGTAGAAGATTTATGAACCAGTTGTTTATGTTTCCCAGTTTCTAAAGACACTATACCTATACGGTCCTTTGTGGTTTTGTCATATGTTGTAATAAGTGTGCTTCAATTTTGAAGTATTAACAATGTATGTAAAGTGTGGGTAGTTATAATGTCTATCTCATGAGATATAAAATCTTTACCCAATGCATTGGAGGGATATATAGGTCCCACCCATCTCATAATTATACCATTCTTATGTGTGCCACAAAATCATAAATCATACATCATTTCATAACCCATGTAGTAAAAATGGGATTCTTAAACAACATGACATCATAAAACAATTCATATAAGATAAAGGAATTCATAAAAATATTTCCATCACAACTTAATCAAATCAATGTAATAATAGGTATAGAAACAGAACCCTTTATTATCTTAGATGGAAAATAATTTTGATAAAACACTTGAACTCCATTCTTTAGGAAAATATCCTTTCCGCTTCAAAAACACTTTTCCTTTCTTAACATTTCGTACAATTATAAACTAAAAGAAGTTTATAAAAAATAAACTTGAAAACTTGTAATGGAATCTTCTTGGAAATAATGTTTTAAAAATCCATTCATGCCGTATAAGTTAAAAAAACATTCTTCGTACTTTTGTCGGAAAAGTCAAAAAGTACCTCGTACGAAAAACGACAAAAGATTACTTTCATATCCTTTACTAAAAACTCACCGAAGGGTAAAATTGGATTTAAACAATTTTAGGTGGATAGAAATAATATTACATATTGATGAAACATGGATTTGGATGATAAAATACAACCCAGTAAATACCAAAGTATAAACAATCTCGGATAAAAATGAGATTGTGATATTTCCCTTACCTTAGGTCCGATTTGCTTTGTAAGTGTCCGAACCTCCTGTATAATGATTTAAATAATTTCTTTGACTTATTAAAGAATCATATTCATTGTTATGATATCATATATGGCTTACTTATGACTTTATATTACCTGTTCTTTTGTAAATTCCATGTTAAAGAGCGTTTTGGGTAAAATTGTTTCATTTGTCGTCCGTGTTTTGTCTTGTAATTATTCATATGATTACATAGATCATGATTACTTAATTCCAGAATATAAAACATGATTTATATATATATATATTAAGAATATACATATATATAATAAATCATTAAATGGAAATAAATACACCGTTCATGGAGACAGTAGGCCGTACGTACGCATGAACACTGTTTTCGTTTCCTTATTGAGTTGAACGGAATTAAGTAGATGAAATTAATATATATACACATAAATCCAGTATCATTATTATTTAATATATTTCATTATTACTTATTATTTATACTTTATAATCATTCATGGATGGTTTAAAGTGGAGAATGAATCTCATCGCGTCGTGGAGACGGTAGTCCGTACGTACGCACGAGCGATGATATCGTTCTCATGATCGTGAGACTGTATTGGAGTGTGTGTATACTATTTCAGAATCAATATCACTTTAAAATAATAATATATAGTTATTATTTACACCATTATACCCATCCAAGTAAGGTGGTGGTGGAAAATAGATTTCACCACGGCGTGGAGACGGTATTCCGTACGTACGCACGTGCGGTGATTTCATTTTCCGTAGGATGGATAGATGGTGAAATATGATTGTTTCATACTTATAATAACATATCAGTATATGAGTGATACTGAGGTTATTACTTCATAATGAAACAACCTAAGAAGAATAAGTGGAAGAAGAAATAAAGGTGAAAGAATCGGTAACAGAAATTACATCTTCTTTGAAGCACCTCTTTGAGACCTCCTCTTAGGGCACTAAAATTGGTCATTGAGAAATACCAGAACCTCTAGGATGTTTCTAGGGAATTGGAGAAGATAATTTGGCAGGGGTTGGCCGAGTTTGAAGGCTCAAAGTTGTGTGAGGAAGAGAGGGAGGAGGTGCCCTTTTATAAGGGAGGATAGGGGCACCTTTGGAATAACTAAAAATATTATTTTATTATAAAGTCAAGATCGGTTTTAAATAGCTCCAAATTGATTTATTTCGAGGCTAAGGTGGGGGTGGGTCTAAATCCTCTCATCCAATAGAATTTAGTCAAGTTTAGGTTCCTATTTTAACCTTATCATTTAGATTTAACATTAAGTTAAATAATTTTACTTTTACCGTGTCTTCTTGTGTTCTTACACTATAAGGTTAATAAACTTACTATAAGAAGTCATACGAACCCCAAGTTGTTTATTATTAATATATATAACCTTAACTAAGTCATTTTGCCGAGCCTTAGATTTTTAGGAATAAAATAACAATTAATAATATAATATTTGTTTTTAAAACTATTTTTTGTCAATTTTGACACTATTTATTAATTGATTTTTGTGAAAATCATAAAAGAATGATAAGTTCTAAAGAATTTAATTAAATCAATACTAACATGTCATATTAACCTAAAAAATAAGTGGAATTCATAAAAAGTCTCAAATTATATTTATTTGGTATTTATAACATCAATTATGTCAATATTTCATTAATAAGATAATTACTGCATCATCATTGTGTCATAAATAAATTAAATTATTTAATGTCTAAAAATTATGAATAAAATACCATTATGTAGGAAATATTATCATCTTTCTAAGGAATATTTATAGTCAAATTTATCTTATGTATAACCCCATATTAAAAATGATTTACTTTTTAAACATTGATTTTAACAATTTTAACCCTTCTTTAAATAAATTAATAATAAATGTCCTAATCTAATTCAAGTGGGCCTAAATGGTCATATTTTATTCCTAAGGTTGTTTTTGGTCTAATTACACTTTTCCAATAGAATTAGGACATGTGTTAGGGTAATAATAATATCATTTTTACCCTTAATTACCCTTTTTACTTTTAACCGTGGTAAAAAAAAGTAAAAAGTTACTATTCACCAAAATAATTATTTTCAACTCATTGAACCACATTTTACTTACTAACATCAACCGTGTCTCTCAGATTTTCGAAATTCCACTCACAGAAACGGTAAAATTAAGTTTTATGAAAAATTCAGTTTTTTTAACTACCACTTAGTGGTTTCACTATTCATCAAAAAATGAAAGTTTCCAGAAAAATACCAAAAATTAGGCCTAAGCTATATTTGATATTATTAACTCAAAAATGATGTCTATTTTATCAAATTCAAAAAATATCAGTTACATTAACTATTTTAAAAATTAATTCCCGTCGTCAAAATAAATAGCGTGTTTTTAAGAGATAGTAACTATCAAAAGATTGACACTTCTTTATAACTGGTTTAAATGTGAAATTACATCCAATGACCAACATTGTATTAAATTGTAAAAATATATTCTAAATATACTTTAAAACCACTAAAATTAATAATTTATCACTATTAATTATTTCGAATAAAAAAGTTGTTTTTAATTATAATTTAGTAATTTTCACTATTCATCAGAATATGAAAGTTATCTGAAAAGTACCAAAATTTCACCTTAGGCTAAATTCGATACTCCGAATCAAAAAATGGAGTCCATTTTGAGGGCTAAAATTTCTAAAATTTTAAAAGGTGGTTATTACTATTTATAACGGCTAGTTTTAATAATATTTTAATAGCATATCGTTGTTTAGTGAAACTCGGTATTGCGTACTACACACGCTATCGATGAAGGTCGCGATTGCATGTAATGAAAGGCAAGTCAAGGATGTGTGTTGAGCAAGATCCTTTTGGTGTAGCGTACAACACAAGACATTAATAATATTAAAAATAATATTTTTCATAAAATCTCGGGCTGTTACAATTGCAGTGCAACAGAAGTTCAGAGTGTTCCAGATGCATGTCTAGTCTAAATTTTTAAATGGGTTTCAGGAAGAAGAATTAGATATTTATAAGCCAGAAGCTCATGATATTCAATCCTAGATCATTTTTTAAATAATTTCAGTTTTTGACATGGAGGAATTGATTGAAATCTGTATGTCAATAATGATTGTAATCAAAGGATATTGGTGCTAGTGTATTTTGAATACATGGTCATCAAAGGATATGATGAAGCATAGTGCAAGTAGTTCTCTGAATTTTGAAAAAGAGGTGTTAAAAAGGATATGGAATGGATGGTTCCAAGGATATATGAATTCCAACTGCTGGTAGAATAAAATAGTTATGGGATATACAGATACAGATTGGGCTAGTTCAGCAGATTATCGTAAGTCAGCATCCAGAGGTTCATTTTATCTTGATGGGCTTTGTATTTATTGTCTAAGAAAGAAGAAAGATTGTATTTCATTGAGAACCATTGAAGATGAGTATATTTCCTCCACTCAAGCATGAACATAGTTATTGTGGATGAAGTAGAATCTTGATGATATGGGCATTGAAGTCAATTCTCCGATCGTAATCATGGGTGAAAACTCAAGTGCTACAAATCTAATAAAATATCATTCATCATTCCCTGAAAAAACACATTGTGATAAAATATAATATTATCAAGGAGGAGTTTGAGTATGGAATCGTGAATTTGGAGTATGTGCCTATAGAACTATAGGTTGCAAGCATTCTGATAGAGGCTTTACCTAAGGAAGATTTTGAGAGGCATTGTTTGGATTTGGGAGATCATTTGACTCCATAAACTTGAAAAAGTGTGGATGTGGTCCCCCTCCCCCTCTCCTTGAGGTATGGTGTATTTTTCTCTAATGTGATAATATTTGTTCTTTCCAATGTTTCAGACTACAAAGGAGTGAACTTTCGGTTCATTGACAAAGGGGTAGAAATAGTGACTCCTAAAGGGTGAGAAACTGTGGCTAATGAAGGGGAAAACGTCTTAGTCAAAGACATAGGGAGAAGATGATAGGTGGAGTAGTGAGATAAGGTGAGAGTAATTAAATAGGTGGTGTGTTTCAAATATGGCTATGCTTGAAGTGATCATTAAAAGATTAGATATCATGACAGCCATGTTTTGTGATGAAAGTAGTTTATTGGTATCAGTATGGTTTCAACGGTTGGTGTTAGAAATGACATGATTCATTGATGAACTTTTCATACTACTCTTTCCTCTCACACCATGAATTACTCATGCGGGCTTAGAGTATGTGATGATTGAATCTTTGGTCACTACCTAAATTTCAAGAGGTGAACGGTGGTAGATGATGGAAGGAGATTCAGTGAGGTATCAAAGTGCAGAGAATTGTAATGAAAAGAGTTGTCAATAAAACCAAAGGGGTAGATTGTTGGGGAAAATCCCTCAAGATAACATTGAAACATTTTTGTGTTGGTTGAGTTTGTTGACAATACAGGTTTCCATGGTGAATATTCAAGTTCCAAAGATGTTGTTAACAATCCATGTTGACAATGAACCACGAAAAATGATTGGATGATCTGGAGGTGGTACAAAATAACAGATACAATGTAGTACCATGTTCTAATGTTTTCCAAATTTTTGGGGTCCAAAATTTGGGATTTGGTGAGCATTGTGAAATGTGTATTTCCTTGAATATCTCACCAAAATGTGGGAAATGATTGAGTTTCGAGTAGATGGGATTCATGAAGTGGATTTTGAAAATACTGGAAGAATGTTGAAGGTGAGATCTATGATTACGATGAGCTTCACGAATGATAGAGATGAAGAGAATTTCTAGGGATATTTGTGGTGGTGACATAAAGGAATTGAAAAAACACTCTGTAGTTACAACAAGATCTGCAATCCAAAAATTTCCATGGTGCTTTGCGATATAGAGAGAATTTCTGCAGAAATTTTAGAACTTCATGGTTTGAGTTAACGTGGCGCTGAATTCACATGGAATGTTCTTGAGTTAGTGGAATCTTTTATAGATATGACTTGACCCCCTATAGAGGATTATATATTTTTCCATGAAAAATTTGTAGTACTCAAATATCAAAGGAGGTTTGCAGAGGTAGTGTGACTCGCAAAAGACAGGAGCTTCAGAGCGACTAATCTTGCTTTGAAAAAGAGGTGTATTCCACATTGTCTCAGTGAGATTCATGAAGGAAGTTTCTTTGTGACAGATTGAGCTCTGTAATGACCTCATATTTGAGAATTACTGATCTCTGTGAAGGATTGATCTTTTCAAATCAGTGTACTCTGTGAAGTAGTGAGCTTTGTGAAGGTGTGTGATTTGAAAAGGGGTGGGGACTTCGGAAAGACTTGTTTGAGCTTCACGAAATTGGGAGATTCATGAAGTATGGTGCTTTGTGAAGATACTTCTAAATATTGTTGCCCAGTGTTCAGTGGAAAAGTGGTACTCATCTGTTTAGAAAAGTTGGACTTCAATAGAGCATCTACATACAGTTGAGGATTCATTCATTAGTGATAATGAGCGGACCTACAAGTCCATAATCTATGAGTGGATCCCTTCAAAGTGTAGTGAGAAAAGGAATAGGATTAAGGTTATCCATTATATTGGAAGTGAGATAATGAGAGAGAAAAAGAGATTGAACCTTGGGGAAGTAGTGAGCTAACCCTAAAAATTGTAGACACTGAGCCTGGGCATATAAGTGATCTAGACAAAACATTATTGGTAGTGAGCTTTAGTGAATTTGGTACGTCAACACTTTTCCATTTTATGATACTTGGATGTATCCCAGTGAGGGTGAACAAAGTGAATACTCTATGTCTACCTACTTTCATTCAAGCATCGCATTCAAATAATCATTATCATCATCAGATAAATAATGGAAGAATAAGAGCATTAGTAAAAAATAAGTGCAAAGAAAGTTACCATTATAATATTGCAGTCAAGATCTAGTGGGGTAGGATGAATTTTGAAATAGAATATACATACCCTCATTCACCCCCCTCTTAGGGTATTTAGGCCCCTTTTGGTCCTAACATCTAGAAAAAAAAGAATAATATGATAATGTTTTTATAATAAATAAAATGAGGAGGTACCACAACATGTCTTAACTGAATTGGGTTTCTCATACAATGAAATGAAGAAAAGGGATAAAAATATAATAGTTGAGAACTTATTAAAAGTAAAAAAAGAATAACAACTTATGGATTCTTGATAGTGTGTGTTTAACCAAAAATAAAAGAAACATGAATCTATTGAAGAATTTAATGTTCCATGTTGTTAATATAGTATAATTTTTTTATTGATAAATCATTCTTGAGAAAAATAAGTGGAAAATAGTATTTATCTAGTAATTTATCGAGGAATATTTAATTTATTTATGTATATGGTCATTTACATAATGATCTAAGAATGATTCAAAATTGCGACTCAGGACCCGAAGTCAAATTTAGCTAGAGGGGTTGTTTAATCAAATTTATTGCATGAAATTAATTGATCAATGTTTAGTGAATGAATATAAACTTTTCCATATAATCTATAAGTAGTATACATCTCTACATATGGATCAATATGGGAAAAAGATATGTTATTAAAGGATTTATAATATTCCTTAAAAATCATGTATAATTTATCCATTATTAAGGAAATGATATATATACAAAATTTGAAGTTGTAAAAGGGATATAAACTATTATACTTTCATAACATAAAATATGGTGAGAATTATCATTCATAAAAGGAAGAATAGGGAATAAATATTGATAGAAATAATTTATACCTATTTGTGTGTCCCGACAACACACCTAAAAAAATTAGGTGTGAATTACTTCATGTTTTTTATAGGTGATTAATATATACTAGGTTACTTTATTTTCATGTAGGCTAATAAGAAATCTATGGATTGCATTAAATATTTTTTTTGGTATTTTTTAAATAAAACCAAATGACTTGTGAAAATTAATTTATTGGATAATTTCACATGGTACACATTCATCAAATTTTAATATTATTTTGAGAAGCATGGAATGAATCATAAAGTCTCATATTTGAGAATAATAAAACAAAATAATTTTATGTAAAAGGGAAACTAGATTTAATAGAAAAATTTAAATAAATTATCTTTTGAAATTTTTATTATAATTAATTATAATAAATAAATGGTGAAAATGATTTTTTATAAAAACGTATACCAATTTATAGAGAGAAAAAACACCTTGTTATGGCTTGGAAAAAATCTAGTATTAAAACTCATTAGATTTTATTGAAGTAAATTATATCTTCTTAAAAAAGAATTAAAATTATTACTGTATGGTTTAGTGATTAATAAAGTAATTTTACTTTAAAAATATTATATCCAAAATTTTACCAGAATAGAGTTTGAACAAAAATGTGGTAAACAATGATGTAAAAATGATTAATGGGAATGATTAGAATTTTAATTGTAATGATTTTTTTATGGGGGTTATGTTAAAATACATCTTAGGTAATCTCAAAATTCCACACATTATGAGAATTAGAAAGATAAATTAATAGAAGAATAGTGTATCAATTAGTTTTTACCATTGAGTTAATGATGAAATAAGAGAGCTGAGGTTAATGAATCAAATATAATTAGAGAAAAATATTATTTTAAATAAACCTATAGTATCATGTGTGTAAATAAAACTCCTATATTATCATCGATTTAGCCTCCATAATTTGAAGATGTAGAAGATAAAAATTTATAGGTTAGTTCCATGAGTGAAATTTTATAACAAATAAAGAAGAAATAAACATGAGATATTTTTTAAAAAATAAATGATCACAAATTTTTTTGAATGAAATGTTTGTTCAAGAGTAAATACAATGAGCACGGAAAAATTATTTAAAATATTCTCTTATTACTGCATATATCTTTTTCTCATGTTAACGACAGAGATGTAGAAGAAAAATTTTCACTAGTTATGTGAATTTTTCCTATAATACTATTATTATCTAATAAAATTAAAATAAGATTTAAAGTATATTAAATTGAAATAAAAGATACATATTTTAATAGAGTTATCATATAGAATATGTATATTAAACAACCAGTGGTTTATTTATTCTTTTTTCATGAAATAAAATTGATTTTATTGAATAAGACATTATATTGAATAAATAAGTAACCTCCAGATTGGTATGTTCAGTTGGACACTTACTTGAGGAAGATAAATTTCAATAGATGTGTCTTAATAATAAAATCCATTTAAAATCAATAAAAAATAATTTTATTTTACTCTTTTAGGTTGATAATATCATATTTGGAGGAAACCAGTAGAAATAATCGGAGGAATTTACATGTTTGTTGAAGTATGGATTTGATATGTAAATTATTGGAGAGATTACATAATTTATAGGATTTAATGTGATTCGGATGAAGGAATATATAATTATTTATCATGTAAAAGATGTTAAGAAATTATTGAAAAATTCTAGGATACTTTATTATAGATCATTCTCTAAACCAATGATTTTTGAAACCAAAACAAAAATTATAAAGATGGAAGTGATATTGATTGAACCATAGTGAAGAGAGTAATTTTAATATAATTTTATTTAATAATAAGAAGACCAAATATTATATAGGTGTCTTATTTTCTGGATTAGTGTTAGATTATTCTATTGGTAGAGAATCTCACTATGGCGAAGAGAATTATAAGGTAATTTCAAGATATACTCGATTATGGTTTATGATTTGATACACAGAAATGAGATGTTTTAGTTTAATAAATGGTTATAGATTGGTTTAAAGATATTATTTATTAAAAATATACCTGTTGATGTGCTTATTTTAGAGTAAATATTTAGTAGTTTATTGTAATAAAAAAGTGTTCCATTGAATTTTCAATAAATCTGGAAGTAAAATTCTACACAGATAACATCAAATTTTATTAACGTTTTAATATCGAGAATGTGGATCACAAGATAATTATGTTATATTATTTTATAAAAATCATTAAGTAATGTATATTTTCATAAAATAATTTTCTATAATTTCATTTTAGAAGAAAATACTAAAATTTGGTTTTCAAAAAACTCCCTCGACTAGAGATTGATTAGAAATATTTTGTATCCAAATATTCTTTTAATATTTAATGTCATTGTTCAATATTTGGAAGTAGATTCGGAATTTGGGTATTTTGAAAAAGGGGGTAAATTTTAGAGTTAAAATATTTTTTAAAATAATGTAATATACCCTTATCCCTTAGAGAACTTATTGAAATTAAAATAAGTTTATAAAATTCAAAAAATATAAATAATATTGATTTTATCAAATGGGAGATCAAATAAAATAATAATAAGTGGGATTAGATAAAAGTATCATCTTATAGAAAGTGTAACAATTTTGTGTGTCTGTGGGGGGGGGTGGAATAAGATACAAGTGATAATATGATATATGGGGTGAGTTGAACAAAATCAAGGGGTGATTAAATACATGAGAAGTTTTCATAAGTTTAGTATTGAACAAGTCATTTATTTGGACTATAGATTAATAATATATTTAGATTCATGAATATATTTATTGATCTCTTGTTTTACACATAAAATAGTACTAACTTAGACATATAGTAAGAGTTAATTTAATTCATTTTATTTTGTACTTATAAAATAATTTCACTATTTTTAATTTGTGATACTTTGGATTTCCAACTGACCAAATTGGAGACAAAGTTGGACCCATAGTTATCTAAGTTGGAGAATGATTTATTTTTTTTTGGAAATTGGGTAGAATATATAAACTCAAGAATTAATTTAGAAGAGGTTTTTTTCAATACAAAACTATAAAGTGATTTTAATTACCTTATTGAAAGTTTTGGTGAATTTTTATGACGGTCAAAAAAAAATTAAAAAAGATTTTGTTGGGGGAGAAAAAATAATAACCTAACCATGTTGGTCATACCCTAAAGGGTTATACATATGATTATATTGGAATGTTGAATAGTCAATCACATCACAAAGAATAATGTCACACATAAATGGATGAAATTATCAATTGAGAAAATATAAAAAATTATTTTTATTGTGTAGATATCTAGGAAAGATAAAGGACTCACATAATTGTGATTTTTATTAAAAAGTAATGGATTATTGGAATAAAAATTAAGAAGTAATAATCCCATAATATAATAACAGAATATTTATGTATCTCTAATTAATGATGATTATTGAACACTATAGTGCAAAAATATATGTCACACTATAACATACCTATTGGTTTTTAAAGAAATTGGCAGTTAATATTTTTCATGAAATAATGCAATTCATTTCACTGACATGGGGTCTATTGCAGGTTCCTGGTCAACACAATCTATATCTCAAAGGGTGTAAAATAGTGGAATAACCTATGTTTTATATAGAGAAGTTCCACATGGATATTTTAAGTAATTTAATTTTTATAGGTTTCTTTTTAATTTTTAATATTTAAAACAAGTAAACAATAAAAAGGGTCTAAAATTGAAAATGAAAAAAGGAGACAAGTGTTAATGCTTAAGGTGATGGACCCAATATTAGACCACATTTCCACTTAAATATAAATTATTTTTTGTTTGAACTAATTTTATTATCAAATAAATACCAATAATAAGTCACTTTCTTCTATCTATTTTATAGAACATATTTCACCCAGGTGACCTTTCTGGAACACCAAGTTCCATCTATTTCATTGTGTAGAATATTGAATGTACCATACTCATTGACATGAAATCATAAAAACATCCCATTACATCATATATGGCTCTAAAAATTATATTAATAACTCAATATTATAAAGATCATGTAAGGATTAGGAGGAAGAGGTATTGTCATAAAAACGATAACACATCAGATAATGTGAAGGAGATGTTGATGATTATTGAATTACATCACCACATCCTCACTGCCACATTATGAATGGGAATAAAATATCACGAATTAAAGTGAAGGGATTTATTTTCCCATATAATCTCCCTAAAATACCAAACCATGGATTATATATCTATTAATATAGAGATAAGAGATCAAAGTGAACAAAGAAACATGAAAATATAAAAATAATGAAACAATAATATTATATTTAAACTAAAATTATATTAATACAAAATTAAAATGTACAGTACTCTATGTTGATGAAAACCATTAAACAATGGTAATTATCCCATTTTATTCATATAAACCTTGGTTCTCGATCTTCTTTACCTATATCAAGATCGATTACACATGTAATTTTTTCTCTTAGGTGATGATCACACATGGTAATCTTCCAAGTTCAACACATGAGTTTTTCCTCCTTAGGAATTCAGATTTGGGAAATGATATAATTAATTCTATTGATCCAATATTCTTATTAAAATGATCTTATTATAAAAGAATGGTTTCATTTATTTTTTAAAAACTTGATAAATCAAATAATTCAAGGAATCATCTTACTCCCTTGGCATTTTCAATTGATCCACATCTCTAGACATGACCCAAACATCCTTCATTAGTTATTTCTTGTATTTAAAAATATATAGGTGGTTGGACTCATTTTTGGCATTTAATAATCCTTATTCTAGAATCAATTACTCTTAAAAGGTCACTTTTATTCTTTTTATCCACCAATTACTCATATAAATGTCCAAATTTAATCTTACATAGTCTTTGGATTCTCTAATTTAATCTTACACAATTAATGTTTAATTATACATGGGATGTTAAACTACACATTTATTATTATGTATTTCTATTGTGTGTTCTCTTATAACTTTATTTGTCCTGAATAACTTTTATGACACATATTTAATCACTTTTGGATCATTATGATGTCATAATACACATGGTATATTTATATCGTATTTAATTTTGACCAAAAAATACTATTGTCTCAGAAAATTATGAAAAAATAACCATCGGATAATTTAGATATTATGATTCCAAAAATAATTTTAATTTTATAAAAATAAATTTTTAAATATTTGAAATTAAAATTTTAAATTAAAATTAAACATTTATGAAAAAATATAGGTATTTTGACAACAACATTTTTCTAACCCTTATACATTTTCAGTTCATAAAATTATATAATCAATTATATTTAATATATACTATTTAATAATTATATTTAGTTAAAATAACATCTATTTCAAAAATTCTTGAATTAATGAAATTTTTTAATTTAATAAAACTATATATTACCCCAAATATAATTTATGATTTAATTAATCAAAAATCTAATTTTTATCAAAATAATTATTCAATTTTTTACAATGTAATAAAATAAAATATAATCATTATTATATTGAAATTAAAAATTAAATTTTCATACACTTAGGGTTACTTTATGTCTTGTATTTATTAAATTATTTTTACCCTTAATTAACATATTTTTCTTTTACCGTGGTAATAAATATTTACTACGGATATTATTCATGTTATCCAAAATTTAGGTTGACATTATTACCTATTATTAATTAATATGATTCAAAATACGGAATAAATTTTATCATAATCACTTTAAATATGTGGAATAATTTCATTTAATATAAAACCCACAAGTGTAATGGAAATCAGTTTTCAAAAAAAATATTTTTTCAAGGAAACTATGATTTTACTTTAACTCTATAAATAGTAATATTCATTGAATTAATTTCAATCCAGAAAGATAGATATATTATCTAAAAATTTCATTTAAATAATTTCTCATTACATTTATTTTTAGTTAATTATTGTAGATAAACATTATGCATTTAAAAAAGTTTTCAGAAAAATATGCTTTTAAGCATCAAAATAATCCTTTTCTAAAATCTGGTATAAATATAATTAAAATGTAATTAATAGTATTAAATAGAACTCAAGAATAATTATTTTACTTTGTATTAAAACTAATATACTAATAGAACTTTTAAATTACTTAACTTTTCAAAAGAAATGTATGTTTAACAAAAAATATATTATTTTTCACCATTCAATGAAAAATCTATATTTTCCAAAAAAATCCAAAATTTCACCCTATGTTAAAATTAAATTAATTTTATTAGATAAATTTTATAAATATTAAATAAAAATTTATATTTATTTTACAAAAAGAAATAAAAAATTATTTTTGATGAAAACATATTTTGAAAACATTACAAAAAACAGATTGATTATTTACAAAGCATTTATCAATACATTTATGTTTAGTTGGAAATATATATATATATATATATATATATTTAATTAGATTATTATAATCATTCCATAATATTTGACGACTTATTATAACAATCATATTTAAGTAATCTTTGGTTTTTTGTTCGGTGTTGTGTATCACATATGTTATCGAAGAAAATTATATCTTTAAAAAACTCAGGGTATTTCCTTCTCACCCATTTAATAAATTTCATTATTTTAATTAAAAAAATATATTTTTAAGAAATTTTTTCGACACTTGATAATTATATTTATTGAATACCCACATAATAAAATGGGTTAATAAAAAAACTTCTTGAAAATATAGAAAGTGAATTATGGAGGTCATCACATAACTCAGTTTCTAAGTAGGGGAACATTAGTGGGACGTGAAAATATGAAAATGGAATAAAAAAATCTAATTCCAAAAAAATAATAGATAGTTATTGAGAAAAATATTCAGAAAAATTCAATGACTAAAAACATAAATTTATGATGGGTGAAAAGACCATCAATCCATTGGAAATGATTATAACATGAAAACATTTAGGTTTTAAGATTACTTTCCTTGAGTTATGAATTAATTTACCATCTAGAATAGGAATATAAATTAGTATAATTTATTTAAAAGAATAATTTCATCCATTAATAAATTTCTACTACCAATATCATCTTTTCTCCAAATGATGAATACTCAAGATGACTGATTTTATGCCTAAAACACTAGAATCAACTTCTAACGGATCACATGATCCACCAAAAAATAACATGCTATTCCTAATTACATTATTAAATCCAAAATATTTAGAATAAATAAATATAATTATAAAAATGAATAAACATTAATACGTTAATAACCAAAACTCAACAAAAATACCAAAGGTTTAACATATATCATTCCTTAACTAAATCACTTTTATATGTTATCAGTACCATTAAATATAGGTTTCAAATCCTTAAATAAAAACAAATATGGAAATATCCTTCGATGTTTCATGATTCATATATTATGAATATCATCGATATATTACATAAACAACAAAAATATCAAATATAAATATATATAAATTTTAATCATCACACTTCAATTATTTCCATTACATAGGTTCTCCAATAGTATAGTATTTAAACCTTGGTTTATAAAATTGACTCAAATAGGTCCCATATTCTCCACACATAATACATTGAACAATAAATTATTTTTTAGGATGAAATATATTCCATTAAATCATACTCTATAATTTTTTTATGGAAACTAGTTATATTATGCCCTATGTTCTTAGATTTAAAACACCTTCGAGTTCATTTGTGTAATTTCTATTGGTGTCTCTTTCCAAATTTTTTACAATTACAAAATTTAATATTCTTTCCTCTATCACCTTTATCCAATAACCATTATTGATACATTTCCTTTTATTCTTTTATGCTTTTGGACATTTGACTATGTGATAGTTTTTAATTGCTATTTTTGAAAGCTGGTTAGGAATAATCATGAAATGTATTACATGATATCCCATAAAGTTAAACATATAATCTAGTAATTATTAAAATTACCCATCACATTTTTTGAAATGGTTATTCCTATTACTAGATATTGAGTTGAATAAAGGGAAAATTAGGGATGTTTATTTGAAAACTATTAAACTGATAAAAAGGGTAACTATGAAATTTAAAGGGATAAATCATAAATGATATATATTTACTATCATATGAATTTACAAAATCAATAAAATATATTAATGATATATTTACTAAAATATACTATTAATAATGGTTCATAATGAGATTGTGAATTTAAAAAATCATATCCCTCAATTGTTTCAAACTAGTTGTGTAGAAAGGATTGTTATCATGCATTAGTTTTTTTATCGATTCTAGATAAATATGTTATTTTTTTTGTTTTAAACCCTATGTAAATCTATTCTTGATCCACATCCACTCATAGTGTCTTAATAGGAAGGAATTTTCTTAGAAACCACATACTTTATAGTTTACCAAAACATATGGATATTTTTATATACTTAGTGTTATCCCTAAGTCTTTCTATATAGTTTTCTAATCCCAATCCCAAAAAAACTAGTCTTTCATTGGATACCAACTATAATGAACAATGTATTTATTAAACATTAATTCATGATTTATTACATAAAATATATATTAGTACAACACATAAAATTGAGTTGCCTAGTATCTTTGGGTAATTAGGTATATTACATAATAAATTAAAACAATGGGTACATCTTCATTATTTAAAACTTCCATAACGTGGCCATAATATTACATCATTCTTAAAACTATATGTGATAACCAAGGGACATACATAAGAAAGGGGTGAGCTATAATTTCCAGTAAGGGAATAAACCAAGAATAAGATGAAGAAAGTACAACATGTTAGAAAATAGGAATTACACTGGGTCACAAAAGGAATAGTGATAATTTTAAACATGAATAATGAGGTATGATATATGATGATATCACAAAGGAACCATGATAATGTGGAAAAAACTTTAAACATGACATCATAAACACAGGTCAAGGATATGTTCCAAGATATTATAACTTGGTGGATAAAATCCCATAATGGATTAGGTTTACTATATAATACTATAAATGATTCCTCAGGAGACAAAAACATTAACCAATTTATTGGATTCATACATGATTTTGGGTGCACTCATCACTTTCATGTCATTAACATGCATAATTATACCATATAGATCATTCAACATATGATAATTTTTCCCCACTTATAATCCTAAAATTAAATAATGTGGGTTAAATAAATGAATGCCCCTGATCAATGAAGAATTGGTACAACTAGGTGAATAACCTTGACTAAAAATGGAAATGGGTATACACTTTAAAAAAAATTTCATGGAAAATCACAATGACATTTTAGCAGGGTAACAATAATACTTAATGATTAATAAAATACTTCAATGAGGGATAAATATGTCTATAAACACATGGTATTAAGAATAAAATTATTGTGGTTATTTAATTACATAACACTATATGAAAATTTGGTAATTAATAGGCATAAGATAATAAGGGTTCCTGAATAAAAACATGGCACGGAAAAATTGAAGTTAAATTTTGGAAGCATAACACGGGAATATAAATGTTCATGGGAGGGATTAAGGAGAGTAAAATTGGTCTATCATAATTTATAAATCATAATGGAAGTAATATGTATATGTAAAATCATATCCCATCAAAATTAATTTGAATAAAATGTTAATTAAAAAAATAATGTTCATGAATAAAGAGGAGAAAAATAGGATCCCTTATTGAATTTTAGAAAAATAACAACTTAGGTAAAAATATAATGAGACGGGATAAATAATATATAATTATTAATACAAAAATTAGAAAGTAAAGGGTCATTTAAAAATTAATATAAATATTACCAATTATTATAAAAATTCTAATTACAATGATGGTTCTTGAATGCAAAAGTAGAGAGGGTGGTCCCTCAATAAGTTTTGATATTATAACGACTTATGTAACGGTAAAATTGAGATGGTAAAAATGATTTATCTTTCAAATAAAATCATCTGAAAATTAAATAAAATTTTATAAATTAATGGAGTTTTAAACATTTTAGACTCAAAAGTCTAATCGCTAACAATGTGCTTGAATTGAATAGAAGAGAGAAAGACCCATTACTAAATTTATGAATGGTAACACCTTAGGAAAAAGGTCAAAATTAGAGGAGATAAATGATATCTCATTAAAATAATACTAGGTTTAAAATAATGAGATGTTTATAGATTCATTTCAATGTATCTATTTTAAATTTAAAAGTATAATTTCTAAGAAGGTACTTGAATTGAAAATAAGAGATAATGGTACATTACCTTGAGAAGGTGATTCCAAAAGCTTGAGGGGAGAAATTTTAGAGCCTGGGGGCACCTTGGGAGGAGTCTAGAGAGGGGATGGAATATTAGTTATATGTTCCAGGTTTTTAGTGAAGAGTAATGAGATAATGGGTGGGTTTATAATATAAAATAGAGGGAGTTCTTTATTATTTTCCAAAAAAAAGTTTTGGGCTATATATAGAAAGTAATAAAAAACACAAACATTCCCATGGGTTTTCCCATGGTTTCTAAAAAATGGGAGTGTTTTACATTATTTTATATGTAAAATTTCCTTACACATTAAAATATTACCCTTAGTGATGTGCATGTGTGTCATGTTTATAAAGAATTGATTTTAAAACCTTACAAAAAATATAGGTTTTGGAGGATTCATAAAGGTTGTATGAAATTAATAAAATAAAATAAAAACACATAATTTTAAATGTGAAACATTTATTTGGTCATGTATAAATTTTATCTAAAATATTACATCACTTTTGGGCCATTATGGTGTCATAATACAAACTATATATTTATACCGTATTAAATTTTTACCTGAAAATTCAGTTTTCTTAGAACATTTTGAAAAAATATTCATTGGATATTATTGACACGATGAATCAAAAAATGATATTTATTTTATGAAAATAATTCTATAATTTTTACAAATTAAAATTATACATTTATTGAAAAATATAATTTTTTTGACAATGATAGTTTTCTGACACTTATAAAAATTACATTTTCACTTCACAAAATTATATTATCATTTATATTCAATATATAATATTTAATAATTATATTTAATTAAAATATTTATTTAATTAATCAAAATTATCTTCTTGAAAAAAACTATATATTACACGAAATAAAATTTTTGTTTTAACGTATCAAAATTCTAATTTTTTTCGAAACCATTATTTAATATTTTATATAGTAAAAAATAAAATAATTATATTATTGAAATTAAAAAAAAAATATTCATTATCTTATGTTTAATTTTTTTCTAGTACTTATTAAATTATATTTTACCCTTAACTGACATATTTTCCTTATATCATGTTAACAAATATTTAATATGGTTACTATCCATATTTTCCAAAAATTTAGTTGACCTCATTAACAAAGATTAATTATTTTTATTCCAAATAGGTAATCCATTTTATCATAATCAATTAATATTTTTGTAATAATTTAATTTAATATAAAACCCGCAAGCAGGATGGGAAGCGGTTTTCTTAAAAATGAAATTTTGAAAGAAAAGATAAATTTACATTAACTCTATAACCAGTAATATTCATTATATGAATTTAAATTTAAAAATATAGATATTTAATGTAAGAATTTTTTTTAAATTATTCCTAATTAAATTTTATTTTAAATAATTATAACAGATAAACATTATGGAGTAAAAAATAGTTTTCAGAGAAATGAGTTTTAGGCTTAAAAGTAAACTTATTCTAAAATTCGATATTAATATGATTTAAATATAATCAATTGGATTAAATATAACCCAAGAACATTTATTTCAATTTAAAATGAAATTAAATTAATAATGTTACTTTTAAATGACTAATTTTATCAAAAAAATGACGGTTCAACAAAAAAATGTCTATTTTCACTATTCATTGAAAAATAAATATTATCCAAAAAGTACCATAATTTATCCCAAGGTTAAAATTACATTAATTTTTGTCAAAAAAAAAATTCTAAATACTTCATAAATAATTATAATATATTATTCATAAAATTTAATGAAAAATCATTTTTGGAGAAATCATATTTTGAAGACATCACCAAAAATTGAGTGACTATTTACTGGGCATTTATCAATGCATTTATGTTTAATAGGATATATATATATATATCATAAATTAGTTAATATTATTAATTCCACACCATTTAACAACTTGGTTATAATAGTCATATTTAAACAATGATGGGTTTTTTTCAGTTTTGCGTATCACACACACTAATAAACACAACGTTGTCATTCAAAAACTCTGAGCATTACATATATAATATTATATTTTATCTTTAATTATAGTAAAATTATATTATCTTATAAAAGTAATATTTTTAATTTATTTCACACATTATACATATATTATAATATAAATAAGGATTTTAAACATTTTGGGGAATTTTTCTTCTATGTCTGTATTCATTCTTAAAAAAATATATATTTTCTTGTTTGGAATGTTAAATATTTAGTTATCGTATATAAATTTTATATTTCCCACGATTTATTCTTGAAAGGAAACTTTATATACATTTTCAACATGGATTACTTCAAAATTGTAAAAATATGCTTGTAACATGTCTCATTATAATTATATACCATCTTTTATAATTCACTCCATGTTTCGTTGATGGTACCATTATTTTTTTTCAAGGATCCATTATTGGGATACTAAATATTAAATTAATGTTCTAAATTAATGTTATCACCATTTAAAAATTATTTTTAGTTACTTTTAACATTTTTTTATTATAACATAACAAAAATGTAAATAAAAATATTTTCATGATTTTTATTCAATATTACTTTAATTATCAAGATATATTCATCATATATGACTATTTTTTATCATATATATATATACATATATCACCCTCAAATTTATACTATGATATTATTTTTTGGGTGGATATAATTTTGGGTATCATCTAATCTAATTCATGATTTCTTCTTACTTGAAATTTCTTAAACAAATTAATAACCCATTATATTTTTATCGGAAAATAAAACTACTATGTATAGTTTATTTCATTTTACAAAATGATATATGGTTTATTATTATGTTTTGGGAGGGAACAAAATCAGATAACCCTCCACTGTATTAGGTAAAGCTTTATATTTAATGGGATTATTAGGTTATAGTACATGGGTTATTAACTTAGTCCATTATTTTTTAGGAAATGAGTGGTAAACCCAATCCAATAATATATTAGACATAGGTGGTGATCCTAGTGCACTATTATATGAATTTTTTGGTTGTCAAACTTTATAAATGATGTTATTTTCTATCATTATTCTTATATCCTATACAAAAGATATATTTTTTGGATAAAAATTACTATCAGATAACTTCACATTCTTATGCCATGATATATGTTATGATTATATGATGATGTATTTATATTTTTACAATGATATATTATGATATAATATTATTCTATGATTATTTATGATTACTTCTAATGATATCATGATCTTATTCCCTTAATTGAGTTATTTATCTAATGTTGATGTTCTTACCATGTTTCAGATCTATTGATATGTTCACCCTTACTCATTAATATGGATTTTCGCTTTATCAATATTTGAGAGAATCATTTTTACCATGTTTAATTTTTCCTTAGGTAATGAATAAGAATAATATATACTATATTCCAATATAGAAATCATGTATAAAAAAATATTATGAAATAAATGTACTCACTTTCATGAAATAAGTAGGTTATGTAGAAAATATTGAAACATATAAGCCTTTTAGTTTTGGGAGTGAATTTTAATGTGTGAGATGTGATGTTTAATTAGATTAAGTAATATAAAATCTATCTATTTCTATTTTTGTGATGTATCAGTTAGTATCACTATTGGAGTTAGTTAATTTTAGTTTTTATGAAAACAAAAATAATGAAACATAATTTGAAAAGAAATTATCGTTGGTTAATATGATGGCATCATAAGATAAGAAATTTTATGGTTGATTTTTTAAATTTATATGATTGTTTAATATAATTATATTATGGATAATTTTTTATTAATCATGTTAAACCTTTTTAATTTATTAAATGGATAAAACCCAGAGAAACTATTTAAAAAATGAGTGTGGTGTACAATCCATTATATTTATGAAAGAAAAACTAAAAGGTATTTTATATGGTGTTAAATAATTAAAAGTTTTTCTATATTAGGTCCTGAGTAAAAATTTGAACCATTGTGATCTCTAAAATACACTAAATAAGGAATAAATCATACTCGATTCCTTCTTCTGAAAAGAACTTCCATCATTTAGAGGTTCTATCAATCTACAAATCACTATGAAATGAATGATTATAACCGAAAATAAAATTTCTATTATTTAATGCTCTAAGAA
This sequence comes from Viscum album, assembly GCA_963277665.1. Lineage (NCBI taxonomy): Eukaryota > Viridiplantae > Streptophyta > Magnoliopsida > Santalales > Viscaceae > Viscum > Viscum album. The sequence goes on from OY728131.1 coordinate 141,977,610, forward strand.
ATAAAATGTAGTATTTCATTTTATGGTTGAGAAGGTGAAGTGTAAAATTTTATAACATGAATATATGTATAAGAAAAAAGGAATAAATTGACTCTCATAAATTGGGTGAGTTTATAGAAATATGTTAAAATAAAATTTTTCTACTTGTAAACATCCCACCCTCTATAGAATCCATATTAGGTGAGTAGAGGGTAGAGTAGTGACTATTGAGTCTTGAATATGATATAACTAGGTTGGAGACTAGAATTGAGATAATCTATCACAATAAGGTAAGCATTAACATCTTAAATCCCTATAAGGAACAGTAGAACCATAAAACAACACTGATGGATATTTATAGAGAGATAATTTAATTTTTAGAAACCAATATATATAAGCCATACATTTAGAAAATTAACATAAATACATGAAACATTAGGCATAAAAAATATAATTAATCCATTGAATCTCAAAGCCACCTGAACAATAGCTCCAATACTTATCAGACTATCCGAAAAATGCTTAGTAAATTGTGGGAGGATGAGATCTGGTAAGTACTCAGAAGAATAATTTTTCTATGATTTTCAGTATTCATAAGAAATAAAATTATGATATAAAAATTGAAGGAATCATCAATTTAATACAAGAGTTAAGGAAAATTAATGAGTATAGAAATACTCACATATGGTTCATTTTAAAAGAATCACCTATAGATATTGTATCATAATAATAATTAATCCCAAATGAGAACATCCAATATAGATTACCAAGTATTTATAATAATTAGGGTGTAAGCCCAAAAAATATCCTCAATAGTCAATAAAAATGAATCTTCTAAAATACTTCCATTATATAAAAATCACTTGGTTATTAAGATTAGATGGAATTATTGGTCGTCAACCCATGCTGATCATCCCATTATAACATTCCTATGCACTATGTAGTAACACTATTACTTCCATGCACCCAATACAACAACATCATCAAATCTATACACACTGTCACATACATGACTTAATTTAAAGTTAATTTCCATCCATACTTTGTTTTGAGGGTTTCCCAAGCATTTATGGATGAATGGGTGAGTTTTTATGAATTGAGCCAAACCGTGAGCCCACTTCCAGATTTAAAAATAAATTTTGATTCCTTTATAACTTCTTCATTTTTCAACATTTTTCATCTATGAAAATTCCTAACTGTCTTCCCATGATATATTAACACCAAAATATTTATTTGGACCATTTATAAATCCATAATCATGGTGGATATGGGTTTTTATTTAAGGAATTGGGCCTGCCCGAAAGCTCATTTTCTGCATTAAAAATAAATTTTAATTATTTAATATATCCTTCACTATTTTTGTTTTTTCTGTGATTCTAACTCTCACCCGAGCCCATATACCTAAGGGGAGCCCCCATTCCCTCCTCCCACAATTTGTAGCTCCATAGAATCGGGAAAATGGTCGAAACTTCTCTGGATTTCAGAAATCATCCAGATTTGAAGAGGTAAATTTATCCTTTCATAACTCCTTATATTCTTACTATTTTACCCCCATTCCAATTCCTACATGACCTTATCATTATTGTTAGAATATCCATTAAATTTTTATCTGTTTTAAAATTCATATTCTGGTCGATTATGGGTCGTTTTCTTCAGGATTGTTTTGGGTTAGTGATTCCTTCTTGGTTTCTTCCTTTCCCCTTAGGGTTTCCTCTCTCTTTCATTATGTTCTAAAATTTTCGGAAGTTAGGGTTTGATCCTAGGGTTTCATTTGGTGTATTTGTGGTCAAATATTGTTATCTAGGTCTGAATTTATCTTCCTTGTGGTGCGCTGGTTGTGCGGTTGACGTTTCGAACCATGTTTTGATGGATTTGACACTTCCGGTAGGTGATACCATGTGTAATAATTTCAAGATGAGTTAGTTTTCTTGAATTAATTAATATTCATTTTTATAATATTCTGTATTTGCTGAAAAAAAAAATTTATGTTGGATTTGGTTAAGCATTTATTTTTATAGTTTCATTTTAGCTTAAAATTTGGTGTTTTTCATGTGTAACCCTTTGGGTATTGTTTGGGATTGTTTTATAACATATGAATTTGGTTTAATAAATCTTATTTGGGATGAAAATTCTGATTTGGTGGGGTATTGGTGTGCCACTAGTTCTTAAAGTGTTTTTTAAGGGTTTAAGGTGTAAAACTTTATTGTACTTCTTGAAAGTGATTTTGAAAATGTGTGTGTTTCATGTGGATCTTTTGTGTTATTGTTTGAGGTGTTTGTATAACACATGGGGGTTGTTTAATAAATGTTTTTGTGGCTTCCAATTCTGTTTTGAATTTTTATTGGTGTGATTTTTTCCTTGAAATATGGTTTTGAAATGGCTTTTATTTGAAAAGCTTTGGTATACTATTTAGAATTGTTTTATGAAAGTTTTGAGTGGTTTAATGATTTATGTAAGAGGTGAAACCATATTGGAGAACTATTTTGGATTGTTTATACTTTCAAAGGAGCCATTCTAAATGTGAATAGTTCTGTTATGGGATGTTTGTCATATTTTTAGGGACTTCATAAAATTGTTAAAGGATGTGTTGGATTGTGAAAGTTATGAAAAAAGTGTTGTGGGCTATTTTGGTGTGAGTTTGATTTCAAAATGCATTTGAATGAAAAGTGGAATTTGTGACTTATGTGATGTACATGGGAATGTTTGGTTAATTTTTGATGTGTAAGTGATATCTACATGTGAAAACTATATTTCTTGTCATGTTGAATATGTTTGAACACAAAGGGAAAACTCGGGTATCTAGGTGGGTGGACGTGTAGTAGTAAGCTAGTGAATCTATGGGGTTTGGACTCAGTTTCACTTAGCAAGATTGATGCTTATAACTCTAAATAAACTATGATGATGATGATTGGGGACCAATATGTTATGGGTATGTTCCCTACTAGTATCTCGTGCACGAGAATAGATATTGTGATGGTTACTCTCACCGAGATACGAGGTACCTGGGACCAAGAGTGAGCTAGTGCCTAGGGGTTATTTGCTATTTCTTGTGCTCATTATTTACTTTGTACTTACCGTCGGCATACGGTATAGTTGGCTGGAAAATTCATTAGTGTTGAATTTTTTTTAAAAGTGTTGATTCTTAATGATAGCCCACTTGAAAACTGTTTTTTTAGTTTCATCTTTTAGAAATTGTAACTAGAATTTTCTATTTATGAAAACTTGCAAGATTTTTGTCTTTGAATGTTTATCACATGGAATATCTTAGTAGTGGTATCCTATTGGTAATTGTCTCACACCCTACTTACACCCTTGGGTGTATGTAGATTTGGTTATTTTTTTGTTTCAGGTTTGGATACAGTTTTTAGTACCAGTGGTTCGGGTTTCTAGCATGTCCTTGGTGGTGATGTTTTGTAGAGATGGATTGAGGGCTGTGCCCCTTGCCATGAGGGTTATTGGGCTGTTTAATTGTGATTTAGTACCTTTTTTATAGTCTTGTTGAGTTGTTTTAAAAGATGTAATTCAGTTCTGAATTTTGTAAAAGATGGTTTTAGTTGAAAAATCCAAGTTCGTTTTATTGAGTTTGTTTGTTGTTTAATCTTTATAAACTTGGGTAAATCGTTCCCAAAAATCATTTTATGATACCCAGGCACTTGTGCCAGCCTGTGGGGATCAGGAACGCCCTTCAAGCCATAGCACATGCCGGGTTTGGTGCCAGTTTGATGGTGACCAGATCCGGTTCGTGACAAAATGGTATCAGGGAAGGTTTGCTCTCTTGGGGTCATGTTATTTGGGGAACAGCCGAGATAGTCTGGAGTTAGGATTTATGGGAATTGGAATTTTTTTTATGAGTAGTGTGGCTGATCACCACACCTCATGACATGATTCAAGTCACTAGGGGAAGTCGGGACCTTTCGGATTCCTTTGGTTTTCTTGGTTTGATGATGATTAGGGGAAATGAAAAGAGAGTTGGGTTAATGGTCTCAGTGAGCTCACCGGGCATGGATAGCCATGTGATACCGGGGATATTCCCTAGAACACTCTCTATTTTACTGAAGTGATTGGAATATGGCCGCCAACCATATTTCCAAGTCACCCACTGAAACTAGTTTCCTCTCGCATTGTTTTGTGCTTTAGTTTTGAAATCTTAGCAGTTTGGTTTTAAGGTGACTTGGTTTTAAGAAGCGTAAAGTTTTTATGAAATGAATTTAAAATAAAGAGGAAATTTTTTGGTTTATGAAATGGAAAAACTGAATTTTCAGAATTTTTTTGAAATGTAAAATGGTGTGCTTACACCTCTTTGAAAGAAGGAACTATATTGAAGTTGGTTTTGAAAAGTGTTTCCAAAAGACTTTTCTAAACAATCAGAGTGTGTTTTAATGGGATGAGATGTTTTGAAATTGATGTGAATATCTTGAAAGTGAGTTATTTTCTAAATTGTTGTGACTTTCTGAAAATTTTTGTAAGACGTGAGTTGGGATTTTGATCTCGTGGTTAGTGGTTATGAGAAAAAAAGGATGTGTTGGTTGAACATTTTGGTTTTGAAAAGTGGAAAGAATTTTTGTTTTAACCTTTTGTATTTCCCTTAGCGACCACATGCATGGGGTTATATGGGATGATGGATGGTTGATGGCATGACTGGATAAGTTTCGGGACGTATATGAGGAGGGTGTCTGGTGTGGCATAAAAACATGCATGTGTGAGGCCCATGGGGTACCATTGGTCGATACTCTTACCGTTGAACCATTTATTTTCAAAGAAATGGTTTTAAAGAAAAAAATGATGTCTTGATGAATAATTTGGTATGGTTTGTATTATGGGTTTTTGAAAAAGTTGTTTTTGTGGGATGTTTTTTTAGTCCAATAACCCCTCCTATTTGAACTGTGTTTTGGGTTTATGTTTGGTCGGTAAGCTGGGTAGAAGGACAGGTTAGTAGTCTTCTCTGAGATATGTTTCGGGACACCTTTATGGTGGTTACCTTCATGTGTTTGGATCTGGTTTATGGTTTTTTGACCAATGGGCCATCTTGGTTGGGTCCTTGTGTTCTCCTGTTGGATAAGGTATGCCCCCATTTAGGGTTAGTGCACAACTGAAGTGAAACTCGGATTGTTTCGTTGTTGGAAAATCCTCTAGTTGATCAATGTAATGAATCTTTTCTTGAGCTTTGTAGTATGAGTCTACACCATTTACATCCTTGTTTTTTGGATCCTTTTATTGTGGAAGAGTGCTCGTGGATGGTTAAAAGAGACCTTAGTTTCTTAAGCTACCTGATTCGTCGAAGGTGGAAGTTGTATGGGGTGGTCTGTATGGATAGTGTCTAAGAGGGCCTCTGAGTCCATCGTTGTCTCTTCAAAGAAAGAGTTCACAATAAACTACCAGTGTGGGAAATCTGGTCACGAGAAGATATTGTGGCCACTTTCTAGAATTATGTGTTGTTTGGGGATGCTTTATAAGGTCCCTCTCCATGCATTGTTTATATCAGTCGCAATGGTCATGTTCGGTGATGACTTATGATGTCATGTGCTCGATTGACCATATAGGTGAAAGTAGTGAAATCCTCTGAGAGTCCCTATTATATTGGACGAATGTCTCCCTTGTAAAAACTTCAAAATCATCCAGTTTAGAGGAATATGAATGTCGTTGTTCTTTACTTCTATTGTTTCTCACCAGAAGAAATAAGGTGTGATGTTTGGGCATCTTCTTATCCCTTGTTTCTGTGAAATATCGGGATATGGTAAAGTGATTTTGGAATGTGTTATGTCTAGAAAACCTATCTGGGATTACGGTGTAGTTTTTGGTGGCACCGAAAGAAGAATTATCATTCAATGGGATTCCAAAGACTAACTGCGAGGTCGAAGATTCTTCAATCATTTGAGCTCCATCCATAAGTTTCAGAGAGAAGCTAGCTCATAGTCAAGGGAAATCACAGGGTCATTTAAACCCTTGTACAAATTACTATCCTAAATATGAAAGATATAAAGTGTTTAAACCTATGGTTTCATTATCTTTCTTCTATTTTTTACATTTGGTGGAAATTGGTGGAGGGCCTTATACCCATGACATCCCCCAATGTCATTACCTCCCCCTTTGGTTTCCATTGAGAATTTGGAGAATGGTTGGAAATTTGGCTAGACAGGCTGAGAAAATGGTTTGTGAATGATTAAGAGAGACTGTGTGCCTAAAAGTCATGCATGAATTTTGATCTTCCCAGTTAGTTCAAAGTTTCACAAACTGTGCGGACTAACCATGCGACCTTCCCAAATCTTGAAATATTTGGGTTTTTTTTTATGGCACATGCTAGTCGGTTAAGATGGTTGGTTTTTATGGTGGTGAGAACAACTATCATTCTCATGTATATTCCTTCTGAAATTTTGAATGGAAGTCTACCCTATGTACCAGGGATTCTGTTCAGGCCTCCCACTATTAGTGTTCTGTTTTTGTCTCGGAAAAAAAAATTATTGGTTGTCTCTTATGGTGGGGAGTGTATTTGTGTCCCCCCGTACCAGTAAATTACATTTATCCATGGACTTGGTTTGGTGTAGATATCCTTTTTCAGGTCTATCTAGCTACCAACATCTTTCTTGGGTAAACTTTGGGTCTGGAGAGCTCCCAATGGATTAGTTAAAGTAAGGTAAGTGTAGCCTTGTTCAATGTTATTGTTCGTTTGGGTGAATTGCTTGAGTCTTATTCGGATAGTGTTTGAGGAGTTTTATTTTGGGATAATGTATGAACATGATTGATCATTTAATGAAAGTTTTATATGTTTTTGTTTTGATAGTAATCCTTAATTGATCACTTGAGGTGTTTTGGCCTTTTGGAGTGAAACTTGGCAAAGGAGTACCGCTTGGTTTCTTTGTTGGGTTTGGTTGTTTCTTTGTCCTCGATGTGACTTTGCGGGTCGGAAAGTTTTTATGATGGGGATAATTTTCACATACATGACTTATTTTAAAGTTATATTCCATTTAATTTCCATTCATGCTTTGTTTTGAGGGTTTCCCAAGCATTTATGGAGGAATGGGTGAGTTTTTATGAATTAGGCCAAACCGTGAGCCCAATTCCAGATTTAAAAATAAATTTTGATTCCTTTATAACTTCTTCATTTTTCAAAATTTTTTATCCATTAAAATTCCTAATTGTCATAACCTGAAATATTAACACCACCATATTTATTTGTACCATTTATAAATCCATAATCATGGTGGATATGGGCTTTTATTTAAGGAATTGGGCCATCCCGAAATCCCATTTTCTGCATTAAAAATAAATTTTAATTCTTTAATATCTCCTTCAATATTTGCGTTTTTTCGGTGATTCTAACTCTCACCTGAGCCCACTTACCTAAGGCGCGCCCCATTCCCTCCTCCCACAATTTAGAGCTCTATAGAAATGCGAAAATGGTCGAAAGTTCTCTAGATTTAATAAATCGTCGATATTTGGAGCGGTAAATTGATCATTTCATAACTCCATCTATTATTACTCTTTTTCACCCATTACAATTCCTACATGACCTTATCATTCTTGTTAGAATTTAAATTAAATTTTTATCTGTTTTGAAATTCATATTCTGGTTGATTTTGGGTCGTTTTCTTCAGGATTGTTTTGGGTATGTGATCCTTCTTGGTTTCTTCCTTTCCCCTTTGGGTTTCCTCTCTCTTTCATTATGTTCTAAAATTTCCAGAAGTTAGGGTTTGATCATAGGGTTTACTTTGGTGTATTTTTGCTCAAATATTGTGATCTAGGTCTGAATTTATCTTCCTTGTGGTGCGGTGGTTGTGCGGTTGACGTTTCAAACCTAGTTTTGAGGGATTTGACACTTACGGTAGGTGATTCCGTGTGTAATCATTTCTAGATGAGTTAGTTTGATTGAATTACTTATTATTCATTTTCATAATATGCTATGTTTGGTGAAAAAATTGTTTATGTTGTATTTGGTTAAGAATTGATTTTTATAGTTTCATTTTAGCTTAAAATTTGGTGTTTTTCATGTGTAACCCTTTGGGTATTGTTTGGGATTGTTTTGTAACATATGAATTTGGTTTAATAAATCTTTTTTGGGATGAAAACTCTGATTTGGTGGGGTATTGGTGTGACACTAGGTCTTAAAGTGTTTTTTAAGGTTTTAAGCTGTAAAACTTTATTGTACTTCCTGAAAGTTATTTTGAAAACGTGTGTGTTTCATGTGGATCTTTTGTGCTATTGTTTGAGGTGTTTGTATAACACATGGGGGTTGTTTAATAAATGTTTTTGGGGCTTCAAATTATGTTTTGAATTTGTATTGGTGTGATTTTGTCCTTGAAATATGGTTTTGAAATGGGTTTTATTTCAAAAGCTTTGGTACACTATTTAGAATTCTTTTACGAAAGTTTTCAGTGGTTTAATGATTTATGTAAGAGGTGAAACCATATTGGAAAACTATTTTGGATTATTTAAAATTTCAAATGATCCATTTTAAATGTGAATAGTTCTGTTATGTGATGTTTATCATATTTTTAGGGACTTCATAAAATTGTTAAAGGATGTGTTGGATTGTGAAAGTTATGAAAAAGGTGTTGTGGGCTATTTTGGTGGGAGTTTGATTTCAAAATGCATTTTAATGAAAAGTGGAATTTGTGACTTATGTGATGTACATGGGTATGTTTGGTTAATGTGTGATGTGGAAGGGATATATACATGTGAAAACAATATTTCTTGGCTTGTTGAACATGTTTGAGCACAAAGGGAAAACCTAGTTATCTTGGTGGGTGGACGTGTACTAGTATGCTAGTGAATCTGTGGGGTTTGGCCTCAATTTCACTTATCAAGATTGACGCTTACAACTCTAACTAAACTATTATGATGATGATTGGGGACAAATAGGCTATGGGTATGTTCCCTACTAGTGTCTCGTGCACGAGAACAGATATTGTGATGGTTACTCTCACCGAGATACGAGGTACCTGGGACCCAGAGCGAGCTAGTGCCTAGGGGTTATTTCCTATTTATTGTGCTCATTATTTACTTTGTACTTACCGTCAGCATATGGTATAGTTGGCTGGAAAATTCAATATTGTTTAAATTATTTTTAAAAGTGTTGATTCTTAATGATAGCCCACTTGAAAACTATTTTTTTAGTTTCATATTTTAGAAATTGTAACTAACATTTTCTGTTTATAAAAACTTGCAAGATTTTTGTCTTTGAATGTTTATCACGTGGAATATATTAGTGGGGGTATCATACTGGGCATTGTCTCACACCCTACTTACACCGTTGGGTGTAAGTATATTTGGTTATTTTGTTGTTTCATGTTTGGATACAGTTTTTAGTTCCAGTGGTTCGGGTTTCTAGCATGTCCTTGGTGGTGAAGTTTTGTAGAGATGGATTGAGGGCGGTGCCCCTTGCCATGTGGGTTCTTGGGCTGTTTAATTATGATTTCGTACATTTTTTATAGTCTTGTTGAGTTTTTTTAAAAAAGATGTAATTCAGTTCTAGATTTTTTAAAAGATGGTTTTAGTTGAAAAAACCAGATTCGTTTTATTGAGTTTGTTTTTTTGTTTAATCTTTATAAACTTGGGTGAATCATTCCCAAACATCATTTTATGATACCTGGGCACTTGTGCCGGCCCGTGGGGATCGGGGACGCCCTTCAAAACTTGGCACGGCTGGGTTTGGTGCCGGTTTGATGGTGACCAGTTCTGGTTCGTGGCACACACATTGTAACCAAATAATAAAATTTATACATCCCATATAGCCACATTATCACTTAAATTGACCATTTGCAGTAATATCATCACATCCATACATCCAATGCATCTATGTCACCACATCCCTGCACCAAGTGTATCCAAGTCATCACATCCTGACACCCCATAATGTCACGTCATCCACAACATCATGCTAAACCTTGATACATTATAGACTACTACACTATATAAACCTTTATACTATAACAGTAATATGATATGTGTACATGATAAACATTATACCATTACAAGACATATTTAAATTCACATGTCATAACATTGATCCATTATAAAAAACATATGCAATTATATGTTAGTCAAATCGTTATCTATTACATCCCAGTGAATATAAACAATACAAATAAGAAATATGGTAGCCAGAAAATCCCCCTACCAATTAAAAGTAAAACATATAAAATTATATAGATAAACAATACCAAATAACTATACAATGAATACACATATAATAAAAACACATAAGAACATCCAATAATAAACCATACACACATAAAAATTAAAAAAAAATAAATAAATGTGTAAATAAAACACATATTAATAGATAAAGAGATAGCATGGTAGAAAGTAAACTAATAGTCAATAAAGAAATTTATTAAGTTTGATATCCCCATTAGATGTCGGTACAAAAACTCTTTCATAATACAACCTATGTAATGTTCATATCTTATTTATTATTTATAAGTTATTATATTTGATTAATTCTCAAATCGCATATAGTAATAAATTTCTATAAGGTTATACTAATTATTATCTTCCATTATTTATTCCACTCAATATTTTGTTTAATTATCAAGGTAATAAAAATAATCTTCTATTACATGACCAGAACATAAGATTATCTTGCACAAGTTAACATTAATATTCCTCAATTATAAGCATGTATTATAAATTTTTACTAATAGTTAATGATTATTCCCTAGAATATATTCTCTCTTGAATCCCCTTATATTACTATGATTGGAATTTCATATTAATATGTTAATCTAATCTTCACCTAGTTTTCATAAATATAATTTATTTCATTACTCCCTTCTTGACCTAATGTGGTATCTCATGATTAGTTATTCAACATAATAAAATTAATTTAAATAAGAACATATACTGGAATATATCATAAACATCACTATAAAAAATAACAACAATAAAATAATTATTTAACACTACATGATATATGTATAAAATAAAGATATATATTTATATCCATCAATATATGAATTAACATTAATAGTTGGATATTAGGAGTCATATCAGTTTTCATTTTTTTTTATTCTTTATTTTTTTCTTGATCTTCAATTATGGATTATCAAAATTCCACATTGTTAGTCACATAGAATTTATAGAACATATACTAATCTACACATTAATTTATGGATTTTATTATAGAACCATGCCAAAATCAAGGTGGTTGGAAATGGTAAAGCACTAATGAATCTACTTTAACAATGCCACTTAATCCACATACCCATGAGGATATCAAACAAACATCCCATCTAACATTTTTAAAGGATAATGGTCAACCAAGACTACAAAGGATAAATAAAAATAAATTGTAAAAAATAGAAAGGGGTGAATTTAAATAACTTATTCTCTATAACATACAACATCTAGAGGGAAGAGTTCAATAGTAAATTACCTTAAGTAAATAAAACTCCCCCCTCAAACAAAGTCTTCACCACCAAGCCCAAGTATAGACATTAATTACACCCAAATCCCCAAGGTTAGGCCAATGAAGATAAAGATTATGATGGATATTTATCTTAAGGACTTAATTTGAAAATATAAATCATGTAATGGGGGTGGTGTCCCTAAAATCATTTCATGAATCTACCAAGGAATGTGAATGATGTTTTTTTCAAGTATTCAGTACAAAGATATAATAACTGAATGAACTATTTATCGAGAGTTTATAGATATTTTCTCACCATATCATTAATACTATTTCAAATTATATTAATTCTGAAATACCATTACTTGATATAAATACTGATGATTCACTGTGAAAGAATGATAAAAATTGATATGTTATAGATGAATAAGAACTCGTGAGGAAAACTCATAAGCATTTGGTATCAGTATGAATTTTTATTTGAAGCTAGAATGGTTTGATGTAAATAATAACAACCCATTGATGATATTTCAGTCTTCCGGGTTAATGGAAATTTGGAATGTTGATGGAAAACAGGGATTTTAATTTTTAAATACAGATTATGGGGTATTATCCACAGTTTTCCCTTGGATGTGGTGCACCCAGAAATTTACCTCATTTAAATATGTGTTAAATAATTATTAAATTGATTTTTTAAAAACAATTTTATCAGTATTAATTTTTTTACATAATATTATATTTATTTCCCATGTTTTTCCTATTCATGCTGTGACTATGAGAACTTTCACTTCATAATTCCTGAATTTCCACCCTTATACAACTTCTCTTATTTTAATAATTATATATATTTTTGAAAGAGTAACTAATATAATCTTTAATAAATTTTTTATTTAAATATTTAAATTTAATTCATAGTTTTATCTCTCTAATCAACCACATATCCATCACAAATTCAATAGTGCACGTTTTGAATCCTCTTTGTGAAACTTCTTTTTTTAAATTTATAACATAAGTTTATTTATTTTTTATATTAAGAGTTTAATTTTTTTTAAAAATTTATAAATTTAAATTTTTTTATTCTAATTTAATTTCATTTTATGTTTTCAAATTTTTCATCTCAATTTTTTTTCATAATTTACTTACATGACCAACACACACACACATATTTATATTAGAAATGTTTTATAAAAAAATTTATAAAAAAACTTATATTAATAATTTATATATAGCATCATTAGTATAATAATGATATATATATATATATATCATATTTTATAATAGAAATATTTAAAATCGTTTTAACACAACATAATATATATGATACAACATATTTTATATGTGCAAAATAGTTTTTTAACAAAAATTCATTGTGTAAATATTTAGATGATATGTAATAAAATTTATTTATGTAAAATTATTAAAACCAATGCATAATTATTTTAACTCCACAAGAAATTATATTTATGACTTATTTTTATAAAAAAATTATAATTTTTCAAATCATGCATAATATTTTATTATCATTTGTAATATATCATACTTTACCAAAATTAAGTTAAACTAAAAAAATAATATTGTTAATAATAATAAACAAAAACCGTCCTATCCCACCTGAACTAATAGAAAAAATACTCTAACTAACTTGTCATTTGATAAATGACAATGAAAGGGCTTAAAAAAAATTGATCTTTACATCAGATACCTATGAAAAGATTATTATCCTTGAAAATCAAACCCAATTAAGAAAATCCCAATTATTTATAGAATAGAGGAGATACCTATCAAATAATAAACATACAATTGGTTGAAAAACAGATCAACTAATAACGTGTTTTATAGTGGTTACACATTAGAATAATCTATAAACCATAAACTATAAAATAACTCATTTATACTCCTTAGAAAATAGTTCCTAAAAATAATATTCAATGTAATGTTTGATAATTCCTGTTAGAAATAAATAATATTATTTAACAAAAAGCCACCCAAAACCATAATTTTGATTCAAAATATTATGATCACTTTTTAAATACCTATCAATCAAATAAATGATTTAACGGGTTTAAAAAATTATTTTTTTTTAAAAAATATACCATAAAAACTTTTAAGATATCACAATTATTTTGACCAAGATTTAAAATTAAGAATCTATCCGCACAAAAATTCATTTAAAGCATAAAATAATTTTATTAATACTTTCTATATTATGGATGAAATATTTTTCTTTTTATTTTATAGAAAACAACACACATTCTACTCTTTGGAAAAAATTAAAATTTATTTATAAAATAATGTATTACTTTATAATTAAAAGATTATAGGAATAAACATATAACACAACTCAATTATAAAAAACATCTACCAAAGACTATGAGTCTCATTAAACCTAAAATATTTCCTACTAAAGATTCCTCATAAAAAATACAAATGAGAGTAATATCATACTTGGACCAAGAATTGTTTCACCATCCATATATTAGTAGTTATATAATATAATCATCATTACCAAGCCATTACCAAGGAAATCATTAATTTTATCACACATATCATAAATCATGTTAGCTAGAAAATTTGGGTAATTTTTTTTAGAATCATGGAAAAGCTTGAAATATCAAAATATATGGTTCTACAATTTTAACATGAGAAATAAATGAATACTAATAACCAAAAACATTACCTATATCAAAATATGTATGTATTAAATAATAATAGGTTGATCACAGATATTCTCTATGACCAAATCTAGAAATATCTTTCATTCTTTTTCATTTTCATAATTTTAGATCTTCCATTTGAATGTTCTGTAAGAAACAAGTCAAATATATTATGGCTAAGGAAGAATTGACCATTGATTAAATATAATCAAGATAAATTAAAGAACTTCATGAAATAATTAAATCAATGGTTGAATAGAAAACATTTAGGTAAAATCAAATAGCAGCTATCAGGTAACAGAAATAGAGGCTATTCAATAGTCCATCAATGAATAACCACTATAAATTTCATTAAAATAAATCTAAACATCACTTAATTCCCTAATATTTCTTGTTTAGCTATAGATTTCCATATTCCCTCATAACACAAAATTTATAGGATACAAACAATAATCAATAATGTTTGGTTTCACAAGGAGTAATCTCACAATGATAAATTGATAACAACAAATCTAAGCTCAGATCATTAAGAAAACATTTCATTAATATTTAATGTCAATATAATGAACATTACCTAAAAGGATCACATGGTATATTAATTTTCAAGGCATTCATAAATATCACAAACCATTCATAAAATATATCCTTCATGAAATCAATTACTTTATAACATTTATTGGGATTTTCATTTATTATATATTTTCCACATATCTTCCTTTTATGATTCTATTTTAATTAATAATAACATAAAAAATCATGTTGAAAATATTAACCATGCTATAACTTTTTATATTATCATGATTAACATTACATGGAAATAATTAGTATATCACATAATAATAGAAAATTCATATCAATTATTATAAAACATTTAACAATTCTAATCATGTTTTCTACACTAAATTTTTTATGTATATAATATTCCATTTAAATTTATAACATTTATAATTTTCCTGTTTTTAAGAAAAATATATACTAGTTATAAATCAAAACATTTCATTAAATTACCCATGTTATTTAGGAATAGTTTTTTAAAAAATTAGGAACTTTAAGAGAATAAATCCATTATTAAAACTCATATTCAGTTCCAAAACATTCTAAATTAATATTTTTGTTTAAAATATAAAATAAAGTTTCATTCAAATAGTAAATGGGAGAATTTAAGGCATCTTGTCAAACCTTTTTCCCAAAACATTGCATATTAATCAATATTTATATAAACATGCATAAATTTGAATTTTTTTTTTCAAATAATTTTGATGGAAAGAATGATTCATTGTACATTAAAACAAATAAGAATTTACTTTTAAAATAACTTTTTTCAAATTATAACATGATTAAATGCTCACAATTCAATATGAATAAATTATAGAAGAATAAATCTTAACATGGAATATATAACTTATAAACATGCTTCACCAAGAATATAATCATACTCAGATACAATATCATAAATTTCATACATCAATTTTGAAATTCTAAAATGCTCACATTAGTTTATTAATTAACATGTACTAATAATTTAACAAAAAATTTATCATTGAATATTATAAAATACCTAAAATAACTCTCCTTTCTATGAATTTTTAGATAATATCACTTACCATAACCAATCAATTTATTTTAATTTAATATAACCATACTACTAATACTTCATCACAACAATATATATTATCAAGAAAATAAAAAACTAATTATAAACACAAATAAAAAAATAAACAAAAATGAAACATATGACAATGATGAATTCAACCCTTCTATTTTTTATTGACTAAAATCAATGAATTTTCCACCTAAAATGTCATGTTTCATGTCCACATCATTGTGTGGAATCATAAGGGGACACAATACTTGGATCTTATATAGTATCCCTGAAAAGAGGGTCTACTTTAGACCACAAGGGTCTATAAATATTTTTGTTCCATAAATCCCCCCACAATTTTCACAGGTTAGGTTTAAATAAACCCATTTCACTTTGAAACCCATGAAAGTATCACCTATGTGTATAAAAAACTGCATCCTATATATGGACTAAGATTTGTGATAAATTGTTTTAATGAAATTTCCCAATTGAAACTATTATTGTGTTGGTATAAGAGATTGGAGTGATTCCCTAGGCCCACCTCTAAAAGTCCATGGGTTAGATATTATCAACATTGTAATTTTTTACAAAGTGGGAAGCATTTACCTCATAAATTCAAAGAGAAAACATTTATCAACCAAAATACTACCCTGAATATACATTGAGAGAGAATGAATGTTTTGAAACCCAATGTCATATATATGTCTTTTGTTTATAAATGTTAAAAAATACATGAATATAAGGCACAAAACTCTAACTCATCCACTGAGTCCATTCAAGATACAAGAAAAAAACTCCAATCCTTAAAACACAATATTTAAAACAATTAAGAAAATTTGGTGTGGTGAGAACATGGAGGCACTAAGTAGAATCATTTTTCTATATAGTTCTATACCCACAAGAAATTAAATTCCAGGGTATACATTCATGGAATCATATAATAAAAGAAAAATTGAGGGAGAAACTAATAAGTAGAGTAATACTCATATATTATTTGTTTTAAAACCAACTCCTATAGGTATCTTATCATACCATTGGTTTATCACAAGAGAGAATAGGAAACCCTAATTACTATGGATTTGTACTAAATAATGAGGTAGTACAAAATAAAACATCAATAGTAAATAAAAATTATATATCACAAATGATGCCTTAATATCAATAATAATAAGATCGTTTAGATAGATGGGAAATCCCATCTATTAACTTATACCAATCATTACATCCTCACATTCTTACACCCCATATAGACACATTATCACATCCCTTCACCTCATGTATCCAAATTATCACATTCCTACACCCCTTGTAGAGATAACTTCACATCCCTACTGTAAAGTTTCCAACCCCAGTATCCTGAATCTGGTGCCTTACTTGTTACATTGGTACTAAGAAAAAGCTATTGCATCCCAATGGACGAAATAGTTTAGTAACTTTGAAAAAATATATACATAAATATGTTTTAAATTACAAATTGAAAAGGAAAACAATATAAAAACACCTTTAGAAACCTCCCATTTCTCTTAGATTATCCTTGCATGTCAATCATAATATACATCATGGAATCATATGGAAAATAGGAAATAAGTAGGGGTGAGCTTAGACAATCAGTAAGGGTAATAATAAATCAAAATATATCACAAATAAATATAAAAAATAAGGAAAGGAGAATAAATAAACACACATGGAAATAAAATAAAACCATGAGTATAATATGGAAGGAATACAAGATTATTAAATATTGTCATATAAACAATCACAAGAGGATAAAATAGAACCATGGATATTCTAATAGTCAAATAATCACATGAATTATCAATAAATATCTCAAAATTATAGAATCTATAATTTTGGAGATCATAAAAATACTATCATGTCCTCAGCTAAGAATTCTACATAAATGGGTAAGTCCTCAACCAAAACCCGATCTAGTTTGTCTCATGAGACCTACTAATTCATCAAAAGGATATAACGGGACCCACTTAACACTTACTAAGTCCATTTCATTACTCATACGAATGTTTTCAAACATAAACAACATAAACATTTGTTTTAAAAACTAGTATATGAAATGAGAATACTATTACTGTAAATCAAGAATGGTATCTAAATAACACATCCACATTAAAACTGATCATAAACCATTAAATAAAATATGGTAAATGATATCACAAGATAATAAACCTCAATTAAGCATAATATTCAACAAATTTTGTCAACATAGATGAAAATACTCTAATAAAATCATAAAAAAATATTGAGGAAAAACTCTTGTTAAAGCCATATGAAAAAAAATCATATAAACATACAATTTTCTTTTAAAAATAGCCATTTTAAATTTCAATTTTTCCCAAAATAATTGAATAGGGTTATTAATTTTAAAAAATATGTAATTTAACATTGTGATATAGGAATTAAATAATAGTCATAGTGGCGGGAAAGTAGTTTCTATCATGTATGTTAAAATAGAACATTACTTTTTTTATTTGTCAAAACATTCTCTATAAAAAACGTAAAAATATTCATTTTGAAAACCTTTAAATGAAATTGAAAATAAAATTATAATGTTATTTATAATTATTTTATATCGATATAATAAATATGTAAAATAATATCAAGAATACTAACATGGAGAGAAATAGTTTATAATTAAATCATTAAACACTCAAGGTATCCCATACCACTTTAACGATTTTAATTAATAATCCCCATTAAAGAATAACATTTAATAAAATATTATATAACATGGTAACAAATTAATTAATGACATGATATGTCAAAGGGGCTGCATATACACCTCATAAAATAAGGTGGTTTTATAACATTAAACTATGCCTCAATGAAATGAGATTAAGATGAAGTCCCTAACAAATTTGTAATCATTTGAACCGCAATGAATTTATTGATCTTAAAATGAAACATTAAATAACATGAATACAAATATATTAATGAAATTAAATATCAATGGGTTGTATACATACACCAAACATAAGGTATAATTGGTGAATTGAGAATATCTCATAGAATTAAAAGTGAGATGAGAAAACCCTTACCTTGTATCTGAAAGCATTCTTTACTTATACTTAATGTCATGGATAATCAAATTATATTAATTAATTACTTAATTAATATCATATTAAACATATATTTTATTTATTATAATATTATTATTTTCATTTATGTCCATTATGAGGAGTTACAGTGTTTAATTCCATTGTTCCTTGAGTATTTCATTTATGGTATTATGGTCAGTTCCATTGAGTTTAAATATTGGAGTTCTTGAAAAATTTGGATAACTTATCTTCAATAAAAATTATTTAGTATTAATAAAATTATAGCAGTTTAAATATTATCATATATCATTTTTATATGGTAATAGTATTATTTATTACATAAAATGTTAATGAAAAATAATTAGTTCATTTTTGTGGTTTTTACGACATTCATGAACTTGTGGAAAGTTATTTAATATTATGTTTATATATTTTATCAATAACATGATATAAATTAGAATACGTATATAAAAATATTATTAAATGATAATAATGGTTTTATACAAGAATTGAAGGTGATAATGGAAAATGAAAAATCATCTTCTGGGATGGCGGTGAATCGACACATCATAGATGATGTTTTTATTTTTAAAATAAAAGTGAATAGGACAGAATTGATAATGGATATTCGATTAAAATAATAAAATTTTAGAATATATAATATACTATAGTTATCTTTCATTCTTAGATATAGGTGTTAAGTATAAGATAATAAAAGAAAATAAAATTAAAGAAAATAAAAGAGAATGAAAGAGGGTTTTACCTTTTGCATTTCTTCTCATTGAGAACATCCTTAAGAAAATTAGGTTAAGTATTTTGGAAAGACCAGTAGGTATTTGATATGGGGAAGTGTCTTGGTAAGGGATTTTGGAATAATTTAAAAAATATTCAAGTCTTATATTGTGTGAATAGATTGGTGGTATTTATAGTGGGGGAGAGGGGTATTTTATAATTATTTAATTCATTAGTTTATTATTTTGGATCAAGACTATCAAAAGTATTGATTATTGTGACTATGTACAGTAAACAATTCACGTGAGTCTGAACCAATGAATCTTATATCATTCATACACCATCAATCTGTAAAAAATTAATGTATTTGGCTTAATTTTAAATACTATAAATTATCATATTTCACTATTCACAAAACAAATCAACTATTTTAGAAAAATACCAAAAAATTCACCCTAATATTTTTTGACGTGTAGATTTAAAAATGGAATACATTGTATGAAAATAATTTTTTAAATACAAGATCCTTAATTTTTAAATAAAATCAAATTTTTTTTTGAAAAATATCAATTATACTGTTATAATCAAATTTACGATACTTTCAAACATTAATGAAGGTCACATAAAATTTTCTTATAATTATAATGAAATAAAATATAAATTTATGAATATATTTTTTGAAAAGAAATTTATTTTAAATAATTAAATTAATTATAAAATTTTAAATAAACATTCATGTTTCACAAAAATACCAACACTTACATTATCACTTTTAAAACATTTATTTACTTATTCCATGACATAAATATACTATATTTTTATCTATGATATACCTAAATTTTATTTATATTTTCATAGTTGGGGTTATTATTCTAATAGCCATATTACTATTCTTAACAATCACTTTACTAATAAATTGATCATGTTAATGCGTAATGATGTTTCATTTTTTTAAACATGAATCTTCATGCAACATAAGCTATTGAAGATGTAAAATTTAAAAGAGACATACCTTAAAATCTTTTGTTGTAACATTTTCCCCTTTCAATAAATTGAATCCTCATAATTTTCATTTTTACATAGAAAATCAAAGTTCATACTTTAAAATTCCATTATGGGAAACCCAAACCAAAAGTTGGGTTAATAATACATCCTCTTAATAATATGGAAAGATAAATACGATAGTCATCACAAAATTAGACATTTTAATTGGATAAAATTAATGGGATGTGAAAATGGGGTTTTAAAAGAACTATAACAATCAAGTTATGATAGATAGTGATAGAGAACATGGTCATTAGAAAGTATACCAGAAAAAACTATAAATTTTTGATCTGTTACAAGACCATTGATTCCTTAATTTAAAAAGTAAAAATATTTTTTTTCTTTCATAATTTTCCCCGAAGATTTGGAGATCATTTTACTATAAATATAATCACATTATAAAATAAGAATTATTTATTAATTTCCATGTCATAAGAATAATATAATCCTTTGGTTGGGTGCTGATATATTTTCACTTCTTATCTTATGTATATTCAAGATGAGTTTTTCATAGTTAAATCACTTTTAACAAATCATATGGTCTTTAATTCATTCCTTTTACCATTAAATGTTTACTGAAACAAAAAATGATATCACATGTTATCAAACAAGCATACAATTATTAACTCAATCCATTCCCTAAGTATTTATCTTAAGTCTCACTAAAACAAATTGTTCAAAAAATAAAATAGAAAGAAAGTCACTAAATTTAAAAAATCAACTTAACATAAGAATTCCCTAAATAATGCATCTCTTATTGTCATGTACCAAAATATATGAATTCCTTAATCTCCATTAAAACATTTTGAATACATGAATTCTTCCAAGAGTAAAATCTCCAGTTGTTGAATGTATTCCTTAAATCAAAACATCTAAAAATTGAAGCATAAAATAAACCATCAGATCACTAAAAAAATTCATAGTCACCAATGATATTCATTAAAATACCATTATTATTGTTATCTCAATATTAAGAACTTAGTGAGGGTTATATTTCCCTTAACCATGTGTTTTCTCAAATGATCAACATGCTACTAAATCACATTTCTTGGTACCATTCAATATATGATTTCAAATCCTTAAATAATAATTACTATAGTACAATACTTAAACATCTCATGACTCATATAACTAGAATATCATAACATTATTCATGAATCCATAAAAATATAAATTTAATTATTCCACTTCGACTATAGTAACAACATAATCTTGTCCTTGATCCCTTTTCTTCTTCTGATAAATATTCCCTTGACTCTTGGGACATTCATTTTCATAGTGCCCCATCTCCTTATAGAAGAATCATATGGAAACTTATTTATTTAGTTTAAAATCATGAGAATAGATTTATTTCTCTCCATTGTGGTATAAAAAACTCATTATCTTCAAGAAAGTACAAAGGTGTTTCCATTTAGTATTATCACATGTGGGAAAATCCTTCTTCCACTTCTTCCCTTTATCCACATTTTTCCTATCATATTATCCTTCTCTTAATTTATTTCAATATTATAAGACTTAGATATTTATTTCTCTATCTTGATAGCACTAGATAATATATCCTTATAAGATGAGAATTATTGGTAGACAAGATACCTTCGTAGTATTGGTTTAATATCATTGAAGAAACAGTTAATCTTGCTCCTTGGATTACGTATTTTTCCATGAAATTCCTTACTAAACTTGTAATGTTAGATTCCTACATAGAAAATTTTTCTTACCCTTTCCATCTTAGATATAAGAACCATATATTTATATATTATCACTATTGTTGAGGGAAATGTTTTTCCAATAATATTTTATTAGAGTACTTCTATTCTGTATTTTCAATTTCCTCTTCCTTATTATTATTTTGAATTAATAAACACCACTAATTTGAGTCTTGTGAGTGATCATAAGCTTCCATGATAACCTTCTCCATTTAATTACTTCCCAAGGTGAGAAATATATTCTCTTATGAAATTAACCCTTACTCAACTAAAAATGTGTTTTTAGTCCCACTGAATAATAAAGTGTGTTTTCACATAAATTTAAGCAGTCTAACATTGTTGAACTGCATTTTGGATTGGGTTTCCCCATACGAGTTGGGTTTTTTCCCAGAACCAGAGTCAATTTTCCGTGTATAGTTATAATTTTTTCATCTCCAACTATATTTCTAGCTCCAACATAATTATATTTTATAGTTGGGAAATAC
Source organism: Viscum album (assembly GCA_963277665.1). Classification (NCBI taxonomy): domain Eukaryota; kingdom Viridiplantae; phylum Streptophyta; class Magnoliopsida; order Santalales; family Viscaceae; genus Viscum; species Viscum album. The sequence goes on from OY728131.1 coordinate 142,000,189, forward strand.
CTACAAGGATTATGTGCATTGATACATGTTCAATTCCTACCACTAAGTTTCATTTATAAATAATGGAATACACTATATTATATCATTATATTATGAAAAATATTTTGTAATCTAATATAAGTAAAACACTTAACATAAATTGAAATTTTATAAATGACTAATATCTGAATAATAATCTTAGTTACCTTGAGAATATTCTCAAAGTGAGTTATAGTGTTATATTTTCCTATTCATTATTTTCCTAAATCTTGTCTCCAAAGTTTTTACTAAATGGATTTTGATACCAACTATAAAGACCACGAACCCAGTAGTATAGAGATGATTCCTTAGTTTATTAAATTAGTATTAAGAACTATATATAACATCCCAATAGACCAAATAGTTTAGTAGATTTGGAAAACCAGATACTAACATCAGATTTATATTACAACTTTAAATGGAAAATAACATAGAAACTCCTTTGGAAACATCCCTATTCTCCTAGATTATCCCTTCATGTAAATATTAATATACATATTGGAATCCTGGGGAAAATAAATCATAATAAATAGGTGATCTCAAATTCTCAGTAATGGTAATCATATAACGAAAACTATCATAAATAAGTATAAATAACAAGGAAAGTTGAATAACTAAAAATACATGGCATTAAAACAAAATCATGAGCATAATATTGAAGGAATAAAAGATGATGAAATATATAAATAATCATATGAAAATAAAACTTAATTATGGATATTATACTAGTCAAATAATCACATGTATTATAAGTAACTATATCATAATGAGGGAATTTATAATGAGGGACATTATAATATTAACAAAAAGGCCACATACAATAATAGTACATAAATGGGTAGGTCCTTGGCCAAAACATGTTCTAGTTTGTCTTATGATACCTACTGAGGCATTAAGAGGATAAAATAGGCCCTTAATAATACTTACTAAGTCTAATTAATTTTCAACGTAAATGTTATGAAACACAAACAACATAAAAATTCATATTAAAACCATTCATACGAATTGTGAATACTATAACTATAAACAAAAAATGGTATCTAAATAGAACATCCACAATAAAACTGATCAAAAACCATTCAAAAAAATTGGTAAAAGATATCATAAGATAATGAACCTAAATTAAGCATAATATTCAAAAAAATGGTGTTGACATGGATGAAAATACTCTAATAAAATCATAGAAAATTATTGAGGAAAATCTTTTGTTAAACCCATTTGAAAAACAATTTCGTATAAAAATACCCTTTTAATTTTAAAATAACAATTTTCAATACCTAATATACAAAAAAATAAACGAAATTGGTTTTTCATTTTATAAAATATGTAATTTAAAAAGGAAACTAGAAATTAAAAAATCATCATAGTGATGGAAAAGATGTTGCTATGTACATTAAAAATAAAGCATTCCTTTTGTCGTTTCAAAACATTCTGTAGAAAACATGTAAAAAGATTCCATATAAAAACCTTTAAATGAAATTAAAATTATACATGAAATATATTTTATAATCCTTTTATATCCATAAAAATAAATATGTAAAATAATATAAAGAATACTGACATGAAGAAAAAGATTTGATAATTTAATCTTTAAATATTCAAGGTATCCCACACCACTATAAACATTTAAATTATATGACCCTTGAAAGAATAAAATTTAACAAAAAATAGAAATATGATAATTAATATGTTAATGAAATGATATTTCAATGATGATATATATACACCTCTTAAAATAAGTTGGGTATATAACATTAAACTATGCCTTAATTAAAGGAAATTGAGACGGATTCTGTTACAACATTGTAATAAGTTGAACACTATGCACCATAAATTTACTATTTTTTAAGTGAAACATTAAATACCATGAAAATAAATATATTCACAATATATTATATCAATAGGTAGTATATATACAATACACACAAGGAATAATTGGTGAATATAGAATATCTAACAAAAATAAGTGAGATAAGAAAACATTTACCTTCTGTCCGAAAGTGTTCTACACTTGTACTCTGTGTCATGGATAATCAAATTAGATTAATTAATTAATTAATAAAAAATTAAACATATTATTTATTCACTATAATTTTATTATGTTTATTTATATGCATTTTTATGAGTTATAATGTTAAATTTTGTTGTTCAGGGAGTGTTTGTTAAATAGTAATTATGGTCGGCTCCCTTGAGTATAAATCTGGGAGTTCTTATCAAATTGGAATAACTTATCCATAATGTAAATTATTTAGTATTAATTAAATTACATAATTTTAAATGGTATCATATATCATTTTTTATATGGTATGCATATGATTAATTATATAAAACATTAATGGAAAAAGGTTAGTTTAGTTTGGCGGTTTTTACAACAATCATGAACATGGTCCATTTTATTTAATATTTTATTTATATATTGGTTCCAGAACATGATATATCTTATAATATGTATACTAAAATCTTTTTAACCCATTATAATGGTTTTAGGACAAACATGAAGGCGATAATGTAAAATGAAAACTCGCCATCCACGAAGGCGGTGAATCGACACATCACATACGATGTTTTTATTTTTAAAATAAAAAGAGAATATAAGAGACTAGATGATGGATATTCCTTTAACATAATAATATTAAATTATATATAATATAATATTGTTATCATAAATGTTTGGATATAATAGGTGAGGATAGTATAAGAAAATAAAAATTAATTAAAAGACAATAAAAGAGAACAAAATAAGATTTTACCTCTGGAATATATATTCCTCAGCAACCCCCTTAAGGCAATTAGGTTTGTTATTTTGGAAATACTATAAGATATTGGACATAGGAAAGAGTATTTTAAAGAGATTTTAGTATAAGTTAGAAAATATTTAAGGCTTAGATGGTGTGAGGATATGGGTGGTGATTAGTGATATTTATAGTGGAGGAGAGGGGCATTTTTTGATTATTTTATTCATTAGTTTATTATTTTCGATCAAGTATATCAATATTATTGATTAATGTGATTATGTAAAATAAATAGTACATTTGATTTAGAAACAATGGTTATTACATCATCTATTCACCATCCATGACTCAAAAATTCATGTATTTGGCTTAATTTTAAATATAGTAAATTACTATATTTCATGATTCTCCAAAAAATGAAATTATTATATAAAAATTCCAAAAAAAATCACCACGGAATTTTTTTGAATAGTAGATTTAAAAAATTAACTCCATTTTATATGTATAATTTTCTAAATATGATGAATTTAATTTTTCAATTAAATCATTATTTATTTGAAAAATACTAATTTTAATATTTTAACTTACTTCATGACACTTTGAAAAATTTAATATGGTATTATAAAATTATATTACAATTATAATGAAACAAAATATTATTTTTGATTATTTTTTTAAAAATAAATTTATTTTAAACAATTATATTAATTATAAAATTGAAAATAAACATTCACGTAACATAAAAATACAAACACTTAATTTATCATTTATAAATAATTTATTTAATTATTCTATGATATAAATATATCATATTTTTTATGAGATAACTAAATTTTATTTATAGTTTCATAGGTGAGGTTATTATTATAATAACCAGATTACTATTCCTACTTGTCACATTACTCTTCCAACGACCATGTTAATATTTAATAGCATATTCTTGTTTTAAAATTGGTGTTTCATGAAACATAAGCTATTGAAGATGTTAAATTTAAAAGCTATATACCATAAAATATTTGGGTGTTACACATGAACCTAATAAAAACACACACTCATGACCCTAAACCTCATATAGCTAGATCATCACATCCCTATAACTCCTGAAGCAATGTCATAAAATCCCTACACCCTATTAAACCGCATCATCACATCCCTACATCCCACCTAGCCACATCATCTAAAACATAGTGTTGAAACTTAAACCATTAAATACCAAAACAGAACATAAATTTTCAACCAATCTTACCCATAATTTATATGTATATGTTAACTTCAACCCATTACAACACATAATTAAAGACACATGTCATACAATTTATCTATTACAACACACACATAATAAGATATGATAGTCAAACCATGAGAAATTACATACCTAAGTGTAAAAACAACACTAATAGAAATAGGGTAAGTATAAAATCACATAAAAAATTAAAAGTAAAACAACCACATATAATTAATTAGATAAAAAATAAAAAATAATCATATAAGCAGTCTTCTTTTTAAGGAAACACTTAGGAAAAACTAATATGCAACCATTCATACATTGAATGTAAAAAATCACATATAATTAAATAAATGCACCAACATAATACACATTAAGAGATAAATAGGTTTTATGGATATTTAATTTAAAATCCATAGAAAAATTTATCAAGTGTGAAATCTTTGTTAGATTTTCTTATAAAATGACTTGCATAATACACCCCATGTTTTGTTCTTAGTTTATTTATTATTTATTAGTTACTACACCTCAATTAATTTTCTAGAAACTTTTAATAAGGAAATTATATGAGGAAATATTAATTATTATATTCTATTATTTATTCCATTGACTAATTGTTTTAATCATCCAATTAATTAAACTAATCTTGGAGGACACAACTTAAGCTTAAGATTCACAAGAACATGTTAAAATTAATATTCATCAAATCTAAGCATGAAATACATAAATTTATTAAAAAATACTAATTATTAACAATTATACATTCATTATTTTAATAGATTTATTACATATATTTTAATTCCATTCAATATGTTATTCTTATCTTTGACTATTTTTTGCTTAAATTTATTATTTCATCACTCATTTCCTAATATAATGTACTATGTCATGCATTTATAATTCAGTATAAAATATTAATCTACACACCAACATATACTCTAATATATCATAAATATAAAAATATAAAAATTAACATAATTAAAACATTATATAATACATCACAATATATGTGAAATATAATTTTGTTTACCAATTTCTAAATAGAATCATATGTTTAAACATCAGTATCAAGATAATAATAGGTGTTCAATTTTTATAACAATTTTTATTATTCATGAATTTTACCATTATTTTCATTTCTATAGCACCCCCGTTTTACATTGGTAGTTTTATAAAATTGGTTTCATATATTATTAGGAAGAAATAATATAAAATGGAATAAAAATGGTTGAACCAATATTGATGAACCTTACATATTCATTCTCATTATTATATATTCCCCTTCGCATAACCATTTACCATGAATGAAAACATATTAAATTTATATAGAGCTAATGAAAATCAATCAACCTAACCAAGAGATAATCACATATAAATTCAATGCGCCAATTTTAAAGGAGAATGGTTAACCAATCCTATGAGGCTTAAATAAACATACATTTTAGAAATAGAAATAAGTGAATTTAAATAATCCATTCCAAAAACCAAAGATATTATCAAGAAAATAGTGATATATTGAAACACTTTATGTAAATAAAACCCCTCTTGATGGACTAAATTATCACCACTAATCCCAAGGAGAGAGAATATTCTTACCTCTCTATTTGAGGTTTTACCCGAGAAGATAAAAAATGTTGATTATTTTTAAGGAGTTTTCAATTGTGGAATTAATGTGAGATAATAAATTAATAAAAATGATGAGGTATATCAATAATCATCCAAAATTATATCAACAAAATTGAATTTCTTTGATCTTTATGATATAGTACATGAGGATTATAATCAAAGGAATTATTGTTTGAATGGGATTTTATGGAATTTTATCAACTTATAACGTATTATATTATAAATTATAAGAATATATAAATTTTATAGCTCAATATAAATATTTAGTATTCATTTCACAAGAATTTTGAAGAAGATATTGGTTTAAAATTACTAAGAATTCATTTCCAAAAATAATAACCATCGATTATCACAAAGTGTTGGTGTTCGAAGGCAGGTTGGTTCGATGTCACTTGAAATACCCTATGTATGATATTTTATTTTTCCAAGATCATGGAAATGAGATATGTTGATGGAAAAGGGGTATTATAATTTTTAAATGTTGATCATATTGTCTTTACAATGATTTACATTTAGACACGGTGTACTTAGAAATGGCTCTTACGTTACCACGTGTTTTAATAATTATTAAATGACATATTTTAAAATTCTTTTTTCATTTTCATCTAGTAACATAATATTATACATATTTCTCATATATATCCCATCACTTCATTATCATAATGACTTTCACTTCATAATTCGTGAATTTCCCCCTTGTACACATTTCCTTATTTAATTTGTTTCATATGTTTTTATATGAGTTACTACTACACTATTTCAAATATGTTTTAATTTAATTATTTTACATTAATTCACTCATTATCCCTTTACAACCAAACCATATCCATTGAAAATTACAATAACATGTTTTGACTCCCATTTATAAAACATTTTTACATTCAAGTCATACGTTTCTCTATTTTACAAAACATTACATTAATTTTTTTTAAATTTTTCAAAATGTAATTTTTTTCCTATTTAATTGTTATGAAAATTTATAAAAATTTCAACATAATGTTTTTATAAATATAATTAAACCAAAAGTACATATATACACACCCACACACACAATCATATAAAAGAATATTTTTATAAAAATATATATAAAAATATTTTTTAATTAAAAATATTATTTCAATATGTTATATATAACATCATAATATGTAATATGGTAATATATATATATAATTTCATAAGAGAATAATTTCAGAAAAAATTAATACATTGTGATATGTACAACATATCATATAATATATGTGCAAAATAATTCACCTTTGAAAAATAAATCAATAAAAATTTAGATGACACACAATAATTTATTTTACGTAAAATATTTTAAATAATTGGATAATATTTTTCAATAAATAAGAAATTAAATTGATGTATTATTTTAATAGATTCATAATATTTCAAATATTATGATAAAATATATTATCTTGCATATTATATCATACGTAAAATCATTTAAAATCTTTTATAAACCCAAAAAATGATAAATTAAACTAAAATAAACACAAAAATTCATATCATACTGAAACTAATCTGAAATATACAAGAAATATCTCAACATTTGAGAAATTAAAAAGGAATTATTTAGAAAAAATTGGGTCCTAACACATAACCTTTCACATCATGATAGAGTAAGAATTCTTTGATCTTAAGTAAAAGATGCAATAATCAATTAGTTTCTATAATATAAGCTTCACAAGACATTGAAATTATAACTTTATTTTTATTATCGATCCTGAAATAAAATATCAACCATTTATTGAATGAAATAATAACAATTATTGACGAATTAGTAACTATAAGAGATTATGGTAGCTCTGAAGAATCTATTTAATGTGACCTTAAGGTGGAAATGGAAACTGTAGAGTCACTTTATTCTTATGGATTTGGTGAAAAAGGAATAAAAATTGAGATTATTAGATACATAAATGATAAATCTCATGGAAGAAGGATGATTAAAATTTTTACACAAAGAAAACCTGGGAATAAGTAGTCAACATATTTTCACTATGGAATGAAAAAATATTCTAATATGAAAATTTTGAGGTCATGAAGAACATTAATTTTTAAAAAATATAAAAAGTTAAATTAAAAAATGGTCTGTAAGTTTGACCTAATACAACTTCAATAGTTTAAATGATTTAAATATATATAATATGGGCATAATATAAATAAATTCACAAATTCAAGGGATAAAAAGGATAATTGACATTAGAAACATCCAAATATCATAAAGAATATAAGAGTTTATGATATCATAACTACTAAATTGTATCATAAAAATAATGTGTTTAATGGAAAACTTATTATACAAACGAGAAATTTAAACCTATTATTTGACTTGGGTGCTTAAATTTCATTTATTTCTTAAATGTTTACTATTATTGTTGATTCACTATCACAAATATTTAATATTGATTTATTGATGAAAATATATAGTAGTGTGATGATTTCATCCAAAATATATGAATAATTTCCAACTCAGGTTTGTGTTAAGATAAATTGTATATATCTAGTTATTCTTCCATTGGTAGAATTCAAGATGATATTATGCATGAATGGACTCTCATTAAATAGACATAATATAAATTAAGAAAATATCATTTTATATCCCAAATATTTTCATTATCAAATATTGATGTAAGGATTATAATGAACATTCTATAGAAAATAATTACTCAATATTGTTCATGATACCTAATAATAAAATAAATTAAAATCAATTTATTAAGGAGAATATTGAAATTTAAGAAATTAAAATTATAAATATATATATATATATCAACTTTTTTCTAAATGAATTTGTTGCCCCAAAAAATTATTTAGGGTTTTCAATTGAACTCATACATTTTATCATGCCAAAATTTTATTGAACTTATATAATTATCCTCATTAAATTTTTGGAATTGAATAAGCTAATAAAATAGAATTTGTAAAAGGTTTTTTAATAAAAAAATTATTCACTATGGGGTTTACAAGAACTATTTATTGAAATGAAATATGGGCCAATGAATCTTTCCATTGATTACTAGGATCTTAATAATACTGTCATTTATAACAAGTATCCCCTACCATGTATTGATTTCTTGTTTGATCAAATTAAGGGGTGAATTTTTTTCCTCTATGGATGATATTAAATAATTATATCATTAATTAAGGGTTAAAAGATATGATGTACCCATTACAGACTTCCATATTAGATAATAACACTCTAAATTTATAGAGATGCATTTTAGAATTACAAATTTCAATTTTAAGTTCATTTATTTGATAAATAGAGTATTTAAAGATTATATAGATGACTATGTTTAATTATATTATCATATATTATAATAATAATGAATAAAATTGCGGTAAATTTAAAATTTTGATAAAGATTTGTTATAGGGAAAAATAATTTTCTTATGCAACAAGTGAAAATATTAACTATCAAAGGTATGTGTATTTGGATTTTTAGTCATAATCAATGGTATATTTTTTAATCCTTAAAATATATAGGTGATAAAAAAATGTCATAAACCAATATCTAAAGTAGATATCCATAATATTCTTAAATTAACTGGATACAATCAATGAATAGTGAGAAAATTCTCATGATTTTCAAATCCGCTAATAAAGATAAAATATAAAGGGGTAATGTTTCTCTTAAAATAAGAATTTGAGGAAAAATTCAAGGATCTTAAGTAAAGGTAAAATATTGAATACATACTAAAACTTAATTTCAATGGATAATGTATGGTGATATAAATTTATTATTCAAATAAGGTCTTAGAATATGTACTTAAATATAAATTGAAAATTTGAAAACATATGCCTCACCTAAATTAAATAAACATGAGAAAATTTACATGATACTTGATCTGGAATTAGTAGTGGTTATATTTTCAATAATTATTTTTAGGAATTTTATTTATTGTAATAAATTTAATATATATATTTATCACAAGATCATATAGAATATATTAACACAAAAGGAGATAAACATGTACCTAAGAAGATGGTTAGAGTTGAATAATGATTAAATTTTTTTAATATATAAACCTACTTGGAAGGGAAAAAATATTTCTAATTATGTATGTAGAAAGGATAATTCTTCCTTATCTAAAATATTTTTTAAAGATACTCAATTATTCTGGATACTCCATGGATCAAAATAGGAAGCATAAGATAATGGAAAAAATAAAATTTTTACAAAATGATTGATGAACCATCCATCTCTATAAAGATCATAGAATTTTATAAGGTTGATATGGAAATAAAAAAGGGGTGGAAAATATTCCATAATTCAACTTTGAAAAAATTGAGTTTCAAAATTTTGCACCATGATTCTTGTCACATCAATTACAAAACTAGATAAGTATCTTTTGGATTATAACAACCCAAAACTTTTACACACTTTATTTCATTATTTCTTAAACAAAGATGAAATCCCATAAAGTCAGGAGTCTCATTGAATTTGGGAAATTTGTTTTAGATCACATAACTTGAAATAATAATAATACGACATTATTTAAAAACACTATAACATGCCCTTAAATTTTAGTGGTCTTTAAATATTGCACATGACAACTTGAGAATACAAAAAAGAAAGGGGAGATACATAAAGACCAATAAGGGAATAATCTATGCATAACATGAAGTAAATTAGTACATGGGAGTTAAGGGGCATAACACGGTGACAAAAAATGGAATGAATCATAATCATTAATGTCCTATCATGACATAATATGATAAAATCAATGCGTCAAAGGAATCTGAAAATAACATAAAAATGAAATCAAAATTATAAGTCAAAGATAACCATCAAGAAGTCATAAAATAGTGTTCTTCGGCAAACTGACCAAGAATCATACATGTTTTCTCATGAGATAAAAACATATCTCAATCCATTGGAGGGATATATAACTTTGGTCCCACCTGTCATAATAATATCATTTACATGAATTTTTGTGCCACATAAATCATACAACATAAGAACATATTTTATTAAATTTCTTCCCAAAATTATGGATTTTAAGTCTTACAAGAAGAATAACCAAACACATGAAGGATAGTTACAACTAGTTGAATACCATTGAGTAGAAATTCCAACGTGTATTCACATCCCAAAATTTTGGCATGGAAAATCACATGATAATTTTGGTAGTATAACAGTTGTATAAAAACGTTCATGGAAAGGATTATTAAAAGTGAAAGGTGGTATATCATTATTTTATAATCATAAATACAGTACGGTTATGTGTCAAAACTCATTAAAATATGAAAAATTTTAAATAAAAAGGCTAAATACAAAGGAAGTACTTGAATGAGGAGGAGGAGAAGGGAGAGAATCCCTTACTTGAGAGGTTGCTTCTATAAGATTGGGAAAATATTTATAGGATATTGGGAGAAAATTGTGAGGAGTGTTTGAGAGGGATATGGAGATGAAATTAATTCTAAATGGGTTTTAATTTAATAGGAATGGAAGGTTCAGTGGGTTTTTATAACCAAAGATGGGGGATTATTTTTTAATTTCTAAACAAAGGCTTCAGACGCTAAGTTATAAAATAATAAAAAACAAAAACCATTCCAGGGAGTTTTTACTATGATTTCAACCAAAGTGCAGTGATTTATAATATTTTATTAATTTAAGACCAGAATAATTAAAACAATACCATTCATGGTATGGACGCGAGTCATGTTTATAAAAATTTATTTTGAAGCCTTAAAAAATAACATAGGTTTTGGAGGATACACTATAGGTTTGTAGAATTAATCAAATAACTTAAAAAAATGTCATTTTAAAGGGACAAAATATTTTAAGTAAATAGTTACCTTTATAGTATTTATTACATCACTTTTGGTCCATTATGACTTCATGAAACACATCATATATTTATACCATATTTAATTAATAAAAAAAATTAATTTCCTAAAAATATGATGAAAAATTCACCATTTGATAATTTCAACATATTGATTTTAAAAAATGATATTTATTTTACCAAAATAATTTTATAAATTTTATAATTTTAAATTTTAAATTAAAAAACAATATTGACTACAAAATACAAGTTTTATGGACACTAAAAACATTATGGCCTTTATAAAAATTTCATTAGCCTTTATTAAATTAAATTATAATATATATTTAAATAAATATTATTTTATAAGAATATTTCATGAAAATAAAATTTAGTTTATAAATCATGAATTTATGAAAAATATTTTTTTATTTGAAACTATATATTTGTTAAAAAATATAATTTTATTTTCTTTATTTAAAAATATAATTTTTATAAAACACATTATTTATCAAAATATATATAATTTAATTATGAAAATGGTTGAATATAATTATTTTTTCTAAAAATAAAATATAAAAATTCGTACTACAATGGTCTAGATTCATAACCACCTATTACACCAGCATACATCCTAAGTGTGAAGTGTGAAATGATAATAATTTCCTATGGTGGTTCAGTGAAAATGGTTTGGGAAGCGATCTATAAAAATTGAACATATCCCATAAACAATTTTTCTAGAGTTTCAATTGATAAATATTATCATGGTATTGGTAAAGGGAAAATCCATGTTGCACCATCTCCCTTAGAATATCTAACATATGGTCTTTATAGGGTATGATTCTACCGGTTGTAACTATCACTTCTTCCTTATGCATCGATTAGATTTTATTATAACCCTTGATGTATAATAATCATAAAGGTCACTATATAATGACTATATTATAAATGGATATATTTATTAATGGTATTTAAATCTCGATAAAAAAATATTTCTATATTTTATAAGGGTCTAAAGTGAAAAATGGAATATAGTGCATGTGTATTCTATAACTACATTACTTATTAATGTATATATTTATTGAGAAGGTAATTTTATTTATAGAATCTAGTGTCATTACATTCTTACCCATTTAGAAATTTCACCTGAAAAAAATTTAACTTCATAAACTAAATCAAATTTGGGTAATTTGGTTTATTCACCTCCTCTAGTTCCCATGTTGCATCCTCAAATATTTGGTTTCAACAATGTACATTGACTAGGTGAGTTATCCTATTTCAAAAAATTGTTCTCTATGATCTAATATATTTATTTGATTTTCCCCATATGAATGATCATTCTATAAAGGTAACACCTCGAGATTCAGTACATGTTAGGGGTTTGGTATGTAGATCCATAAGAGGGAAACATAGAACACATCATGCACTTGATATAGGTTAGGTGGGAATTCTAGATGATATGGAATGGATCTAATGAAAAGGAATACCTTTTCTTTGACCTCAAACCCTAGGTATAATCGATGATTTTCGACGTACTTTTTATGTTGAATTTTGGGGGATTTTATATGATGTTGAATGGATTGAACCATCTCTATTATCTTTTGGATAATATTGCGTCCCATCAAATTAAAAAATCCAACTTTATCCCAATATGCTTGAGTTTGAAAACTCAAACCATACTGATCCTCATAAGGTTCCATTTGAATTCTAAAATGGAAATTTTTATTATATGGGCACTCCAATAGTGACATTGTTGATCCTAATATCCTTGAAAATATATTTAACATGATATTATCATATCATCTAGTGTTTTATTGGTTCTCTCAGACTAACCATCAGTATGTGTAGGATAAGTATTACTGAAACTCAGTTTTGTATCTAATTATTACTGAAGTATTATACATAACCTCAAGGAAAACCTCATTTCTTGATCATATATAATGGATCATGTCACTCCATTCAGCCTTTTCAGTTATCTTATGTATAACATATAGACTTAGTGTAAACCCCCAACCTTAAATATTACATATTCTAGTTATTTCAACTAGATTTCACATCTTTTAATTCCAAAATATCTTTTCATTTTAGAGTATTATAAATTTAGGACATAACTCATACATATCAACCCATAAGTATACAAAGTGGATACTGTTAAATCTGTATACATTTCTTCCAGAACCTAAAATTTTGAACACAAAACAACAACATGATTTCTATGAAAAATCTTCATAAAATTTAACTTGACTTCCTTATTTCTATTATGCATCCTTATAACTTATAAAAGAATTTAAAAACATGGTATGAGCATAAAAATATTAGTAAGGGATATAAAAAGAATTAATGAAACCATTAGCCCATGAATACTTATAAACATATGAAATCATTTTCACAAACACATACTTCTCGCCCATAAAGAGTCATGTACTTACTTAGTAAAACATTAGATTTATATAAATAATAGAAAAAATAAATATAGAATAAGGGTATCTTGAGGAAATACTTACTTAATTTGGTAACCCTCATGACTACCTTATGATTTGTAACCCCCACGGCTACCTTATGGTGTGACCATCACAGTTACACTTGGGGGGAAGCATTCGGCCAACCTAAAACTTACACATACCCAATTAATTGGAGGGAGATATAGGTACTGACCTTCATCATAAAATATTCCCAATATCTATAACACAATCACAATACATGAATAATTTCATAAAAACATTTCCTTTGAATTTTGTAAAAAATAATTTAAAAAGAGGATTTTTAAAGGAATGTCCCTTTCAAATATCATATAATTGAAGTGATAATTAAAATAATGATATGATTATGTGTATATAATGAAAATACCAACAATAAAAAATAATATAAACAAAAATTCATTAAAAAATATTCTTAATACCATATAATAAATGAAGTTGAAGGATAACCCAAAGAATAGAAATTGGATTAAGAATTCTCTTACCTCAGGTTTATCATACTTGAAACTTTATTAAAACTCTTTTATAATGGTTAAAGGAGTGTTATTAATATTTTAATTAAACATATTGATGTTCATAACACCTTATATGATCATTTTATAACATCATTCCACCCATTAATTAAAAATATTTTGTTCTTTACTTTGTTCTGAGTGCGTTCTTTACATCATTTCCAAGATTAGTTCATAAAGGATTTACTTTTTTGAATGGAAGGTAAACTCCAGAAGTGAAATAAAGTGGTATTAATATGTTTATAGAATTTTAACTTATTCTATAAATCATTTTTATATGGTATGATGATGAATCATTAGACAAATCATTAGTGATACCTATTTAGATCATTTTGGAATTTCATTGAAAATCAAAAACTAGTTTCATTATATAAAATGATATTATGTATATATGTTAAATACAAAACATGAAAGAGGATATATAATACAACATAAAATATTTTTAAACCATTAAAATGGATTCATAACCAATTTTTAAGGAAATTAAGGAAATTGAAAACACATCATCCATGATTTTGGTAAATCGGCACATCACATATGGTGTTTTAATTTTTAGAAGAAGAAGAAGAGGAAAGGAAGAATGATGATGAAATTTTTCCATAAACATGAAAAAATACAGAATATATAGGATTATATATTTTTCATTCTTCTTGGATATTGGATTTTGTGGCCTAGAACCAACTACAATATACTTTATTCAATAATAAATACCCTATCACATCTTGATTGTTCTTATGCATGACAATTCATGTGATAATGTCATAAGGATAAGTATTGCATTAAAGGGTCATAGAAGAGCCCTGCTATGATGAGAACCCAGAAGTTCCATAACACTATTCATGAATATATTTTCTATGGAAGGATGATGTAATTTTAGGGACACAAATAATGCAATACATTAGGGATGAGGACTCATAAAACATTGAGGCGCCTTCTCATGGTGTGCGCCCTTGGTAATATCTAGGAGGATATCATGAGAATGAGACCCGCCAGTAGGAAATCCACATCTCATAGTGTCATTGGATGTTCCTATCTATGAACGTGTGTATTGGTCCTTAGAATTTAAGATTATTATTAATGGGTATAAAAACTTGGGACTTAGATGTATTCACGAAAATTGTGATGTAACAATGATCACAGTGAGGTAAGATATGTTGGATGTGTCACGAGTAATACTAAATTAATATATAATGTGAGAAAGGATTTGTCACTTTTGTTACATAATGGAAGTAGATATCCTAGGCCCTTTGATGGAATTAATATAGCCAAAATAAATCCATGGCCCTGGTGAGGAATGTAAAAGTTTAATTCTGGAAAGTCAATGAAAGAATAATCGATCACATGGGTTGATGGTACTATCATACAACCCACTTGATTCCAGATATCGAGACATAGGGATTATATTACACAATAAATGTTCATAAGAGGTGAAAAATAATTGCAGCGTTAACTTCTTTATTTATGGGTGCCTTAGCATGTTTCTTGACTCTAACCGTTGACTTTAGGTAGGCTCTGCCTAATTATACTACGAAAGAGACCTAGAGGTCCACACATTAAGTGTGTCAAAGTATCTTAGGTAAATATTAATTTAACAAGTTGAATAAAGATTATTACCAATTTTAGTTTAATATTTATTCAAGGATGCATTATTTCATTTATTTCAACACTAGTTATTTGAGAGAATACGTTTTGGGAAAAGTAATATATTTATTAGCGAGTAATGTAGTGATATTTTTTTTGAGAAATAAAAAAAAATATATTCTAGGTATAGTAAATGTGGTAGAGGAAATAAAGACAAATGGAAAAACAAAAGGTACACACTGTGTACATTAAATATACACGTCATGTATTTTTTTGGGAATTTATTAGAAATAAAAATATTTATTTAATTAAATAATATTAGGTGTAATTCGATGGGAACATGTCAAGTAATAATAATAGTCAACTGTTATTATTATACATGGGGTATTGCTAAGAATTAAATGAAATGAATAAATTCTTTCGACGAATTAATTCATTTTATTATTAAAGTAATTAAAATCCTAGTTATATAATTCTCAGTAGCCTAGAAAATTTTTTTTGGTTGTGCACAATGAATCTTGAGAAAGCTCCCAGGCCAAGAGAGAATTATTTTCTTCCAAGAATACTCTCAAGATACAATAAAGAGATCCTCCTCCACCAGATCAAAGCAATCAAAGGTGGAAATTACAAGTGAAGGATCTTCCACGCTAGTACCCAAAGATCATTTCGGCAACATCTAGAGATATGTGGAGCACATGTGGATCACCTCTAGAGGAATCCTATACATGGATTCTAAGAAATAATGACGAATCACATCATATCATGACCAGAAACGTCAATGAAGAAATAATTACATCAAGGTAATTCTTTTTAATTAATTAAATTAATTATAACCAATATATGATGATCCTATCTATAGTTCTGGGAATCCCCTCTTCATTTTTCCTTCTTCTATTTATTCCAAAGATCCGACGTTTTATTATCGTGATGGATCTCATATTGATCGTTGTTAATGCTAAAATTAATGTTGGGTACACCCACTAACGTGCTTCCACTGTTCCCAGAACCTAAAAGTGGTATCAGAGGGGTCATATCGTTGATTATAATTATTTAGTTTTTTGTTGGGGATTTACGCATTTAATAATTTATTTGTTTTAATTCAAGTTAATCGTTCTTTAAATCTGAATCTCAATATCCATTACTACTCTCTCATTTCTTGTTGACCTTACATAAAAAAAATTTCTTTTAATTTTTATTAAAATAAAATAGAGGACTTCATCTGTAGGTTCCAAACATTCCTAGTCGTACAACACTAGAATAAATAGCATGTATTTGGTAGTACACTCAATGTAGTCAAGATTCAATTCATCATATCGGTCCACCAAATCAGGCCATGTGTTGTAGTATTTATAAGTCTTAAATGAATCTGTGTGTTGACCAGAAATAGGTGGCACAATGATTCTAGATTACACATCGTGTGGCTCATTAAACACAATGTGTGGTCCCTTCAAGTTAGGGTTGACCGTGTACCCCGTTCAAAACTCGCCTGACTAGAAACCATGTGACGTGGATACTACATGGTGTGTGTCCCACTGAACATTCCATGTAATCCAAAAAAATTCCAAAGTACATTTACATACCATGCCCCTGAGCATGTACATCGGATGCATGGTGAACAAAAGTGCGCGCTGTGTAGTTGAAACTACATGTCATGTATTCATCTAAATTACGCATATTTTTTTAAATTTATTATTATATTATACAAACCCTTGAGACATGTACTATAGTGTAGGAGTAAAGCTAAGGCATAACATGTGATAGGTATTTTATATATATGGGTTTAATTTAACATCTGCATAATGTTCATTTGTACTCATTGGGTAGTTATGAATGGGAATTCACTAGGTTGCCTCCTAGGTACAAGTTACATACAAAGATAATTTTAAATGAATTTATTTTTTTAAAATTATGATGGATGAGAATTTAAAGAAAATTCAGAAAAAAGGTTTTAGATAAAAGTATTTATTAATTAAAGATAATTTATTTATTTGAGAGTGATTTATCTCAAATAAGAACGATTAAAAAATTGAATGATAGTTTTATTTATGCATAAATATCATTGAATTCATGGATGATAATGAGATAGACCAAGACATGTTTATGTGAATGGTTTCTTTTAATTTATTTATTTAAATTAATTTTTTTGGCATGGGAGCCTCCTCCTCATTAATATGTAGGGATTGAGTGCACAAGGTTTCTTTTATGTAAAACCCCATTTTACCCCTCACCTGCATGTGAGATAAAAGCATATCTAATGGATGGATCTCCGAATCTAGTGAAGGAAGATCAAGTTAAGATCCAAGGTAAAACCAATCCAAGGAGATACAAATGTGGAAAGTTGGAAAGATGTAAACAAAGACCCAAAAAGGTTCAAGGTGTTTCTTCTATAGGTCTTGGGTTAGTTTATCAACCACTAGATAAACTAACCAATAGAACAAGGTCATGATCATACAATTTATTTTATTTTTTTAGTTTCATGGTTTATTTATGGTGGGTGTGTTTTCACGATCACACAATTAATGAATTAAACAAGC
Source organism: Viscum album (assembly GCA_963277665.1). Classification (NCBI taxonomy): domain Eukaryota; kingdom Viridiplantae; phylum Streptophyta; class Magnoliopsida; order Santalales; family Viscaceae; genus Viscum; species Viscum album. The sequence continues at coordinate 142,018,668 of OY728131.1, forward strand.
ATGCAAGATATAACCAAAATAAGACCATCTTGTGCGTAAATATTATTTTAGACATGGTAAAACACCTAATTTTATTCCACTTACTATTAAAAAGCAGGTAATCAAAGATAATAAAATGGAAATTTACGTATAAGGATAAAATCCCTCAATGAAAATATTAAGTCAGTATAGCCTTCCATAATCATGGTTACAATCAAACCATCGTTCAAAGTGCTTGACCAACCCTAGTTGGGGTGATTTCAATTATTGGGAATTATAATTACAGGTTTTGAGTTGACTTGACTTGGTTTGCATCAAGGTTTGACTGCCAAAACAGGACTTCATGTGACCAAGAGGCAAAGGTTGAGGAAATCCAAAATAAAAGGATTTCAGGATTGGGGAGTCCACATAGCAGATCAAGGTGTTGTGAGTTAATGTAGTTGGAATTTGAAATACCTACCTAAAACCCTTCAAGTAGAATGACCAACCCTAGTTGGGGTAATGCGAAGGGTAATATGGATCCTTTCCATTATAATTCAGCCAATATAATATTCCAAAGTCAATGGTGAGGGCTATTGAATTTTTATAAAATAGTGGCAGAATAATAAGTATTTATTTATTTATTTGTCTCAGTTTTATCATGATAAATTACTAAAACTTTTCACATTTTAAATTTTAAGAATTACAAGAAAAATGACTTCACATGTCATTGTGAACCATACTTGATATGAAAAACCCTCTCACCAGAACTGATTTCTAGGAATGGAAGAGGTATTTATGCGTCATCCTTCGCCATGAGAGAAAATTGTACATGTTGGAGGAGCCTATTCTAGTTGCGCCAGGAAAAGAGGCTAGTGATGAGGAACTATCTATCTATATGAAAAATATGGATGAATCCACATATTTCGAATGTTTCATGCTATCAACCATGTCTAGTGAGCTCTTGAAGCAACATCAAAACATGGATGCATATAACATGATGTCTCACCTTAAGGATTTCTATAAATAGAAGGTGATACAGGAGGGATATGATATCTCTAATAATTTGTTCACAACTATTATTGGAGTGTTAACGCGAGCTAGGCCTCATGTAGTCATGCTTATTGGCTACATTGAACACCTGGACATCTTAGCGATTAATTTTCCTAATGAGTTGCATACAGATCTTATCCTATCATTACTGCCCAAGACCTTCTCTAGATTTGTTATCAAATATAACATGAGAAAAAATGAGAAGAGTCTATCGGATTTTCATACATTAATTCCCTAGGTAGATAAGGACATGGGGTGCGACCAACCTATAATCCTTATGGTGAATAAGAAAAGGAAGGACAGGGAAAAGGGGACAAGGACTTATAAACGGTCTGAATCCCCTGAGCACCATCCCTCTAAGAAGGGGAAGATCTAGTGCCAGTGCATGTAATGGGAGACGGTATGTTTTTCATGTGTAAAGAAAGGCCATTAGAAGAGAAACTGCACCCAGAAGTGTGGGGATGCTAAAGGTGAATTCATTATCAAGTGTAATCTTTCCATTTCTACACATTCAGTATTAGATATAGCTTGTGGGGCTCACATCTGTATTCAAATGCAGGAACCAAGTAGATTTAAAAAATATTTCCAGAGGAGAGGTAGATCTTTGTGCATCCAATGGCACGAGGATAGATGCATTAGACATTGGCGATTACCACCTCTCATTGCCAACTGGGATGATTTTGGTTTTATATAACTATTATTATATGCCTAGTGTTACAGAAAACATAATTTCGATATCATGTTTGGATATTGATGTATTTATTTTAAAGTTTGGAAATAAGGGTTTCTACTTTTATAAGAACAACATATGTTATGGTATGGAACATTTAAATAATGGTTTTTAAGTATTAAATTATGAAAACCAAGAGTTGTAAATTGATAATGAAACAAACTCACATGACTTATACATCACCCAGTTGTGGAATCACCAGATCGATCATATAAATGAGAAGAGTTTGACAAAGCTCTGCCAATATGGTTATTTCGACTCTACTAAGCTAAAACCACTTGATAGATGTCACACTTGTTTACAAGGTAAAATGACCAATCCATATTTCGGTGGATAGGTTGAAAGGGCCACAAATCTTCTAGGATTGGTGCACATGAATGTGTGTGGAACATTTACAGTAGAAGCTAGAGGTGGATATTCTTACTTCAATACTTTTACTGATGATTTGAGTAGATATATATATCTCTATATATTAAGGTATATGTTAAAATCCTTAGAGAAATTTAAGGAATTCAAGAATGAAGTATATAATCAGATTAGTAAGAAGATAACGAAAATTTGATTGGATAGAGGTAGAGAATATCTGAACCAAGATTTCATCAATCTTCTATGGGAGTCTGGGATTCTATCTCAGCTCACTCCTCCTTATACACCATAGTGTAATGGTGATAGTGAAAGGAGGAACCACGCCTCGTTGGACATGGTGAGGTCGATGAAGAGTCATGAATATCTTCCATTATCATTTTGGGGATATGCATTACAAACTACAACATACACATTAAACTGGGTATCAACTAAGGTGGAAAATGGAATTACCATTGAGTTATGGAATGGAAAGAAACCCATTTTGTCGCACAAATGTGTATAGTGATGTGAGGCCTTTGTTAAGGCCTTCTCAGGCAAACAATAGTACCTCAGGGCATGAGGTGTATCATTATAGGACATCCTAAGGAAACGAAAGGATATTACCTATATAAACCTTTTGACAAGAAAGTGACTATCACCAGACAATATGTCTTTCTTGATAGGGATAAAATACTCAAAAATAATAGTGGTAGAAATATTGAATTTTATAAATTTTATGCTTAAGATACATAGGAGTTGGTATAGGAACAAGTTCCACAAGTCCCTATGGAAGAGGTTCCAGAAACACAAGTACTACGTAGGATCTCAAGAGAGGTAAGGGAACTAGAGAGATTTGGTTTCCTAGTCACCGAGGATAGTGAATCATTATTGTTAGAAAATGACGAACCTCTCACCTATAAGGAAGAAGAAGAAATCTCAGAAGATGCAATATGGATATAAGCTATGAATTTTGATATGGATTCTATGTATCAAAACTAAGTCTGGGTTCTGGTCGATGAGCCAGTTGATATAAATACTCTTGGATTCAAATGAGTATTCAAGAGAAAAATGGACAAGAGAGGTCAAGTTAGAACCTATAAAGAAAGTCTAGTGGCTAAAGGATTCATACAGTTTCAAGGAATTGACTATGATGAACCCTTCTTGTCGGTTTCCATGTTTATATCCATAATAGTCATACTTGCAATAGCATCTTACCATGTCTATGATATTTGGAAAATGGATATCAAAAAAAAATTCCTTAATGAGAACCTTCAGGAATATGTCTATATGACACAACTATAAGGGTTTATGACACCAGATGAAGCCAAACGGGTTTGCAAGTTATAGAAATCCATTTATGGATTAAAGAAATCATCCAGGTCATGGAACATTGGATTTGATGACACCATAATGAAATTTGGTTTCATTAAGAATGAATATGATCCATGTGTTTATAAGTGGTTTAATGGGATTGTAATAATTATCCAAGTATTATATTTAGACTATATATTACTTATTGGAGATGATATACCAGTCTTATAGTTAGTTACGGACTGGTTGAACAAGTTTTTCTACATGAAGGACTTGGGTGAAGTAGCCTACATTCTAGGGATCAAGATCATTCATGATAAATCCATGAGGCTACTTGGACTATTTAGGGTACATAAATTTAACAGATGCAAAATATATTTAGTATTGAACAATCCAAGAGGGGATTGGTTTTAGTGTCACATGGACTACATCTTTCTAAAAAAATGTGTCCTCGGACAAAACAGGAAAAAGATAGAATGAGTAATATCCCATACACTTCGGATATAGGATTCATCATGTATGCCATGTTATATACTAGGATTGATGTTGCCTATGAACTAAGCATGGTAGGAAGATATCAACCAGATCCATGAGAACAATAATGGACTTCTGTTAAGACAATCCTTATGTATCTGAGAAGAAGTAAGGATATGTTCCTTGTGTATGGAGGAGAGAAGGAGTTTTCATCAGAGGGTATGGTGATGCTGGCCTTTAAATAGATCAGAACGATATGAAGTCCCAATCTTGATATCTTTTCGGTCTCAATGGAGGAGCGGTGAGCTAGAAGAGTTCAAAGAAACCAGTTGTCGTTGATTCTATAGTGGATTATAAATATATAGTGGCTTCTGATGCATCGAAGGAAGCCATATCTATTCTAAGCTTTGTCCAGGATCTTGATGTGGTGCATAGTAATAAAGATCCTACCACATTATATTGTGATAATACTACAACTATGGCTCTTTCCAAAGAACCAAGGTCACATCAACAAATGAAACACATACTCCCAAAGTATCACCTCTTGATGTATTTCTATCAAAGGGGTGAAGTTGTATTGAGAAGAGTGTCCATGTAAGAGAACATGGCAGACCCCATGACTAAAGGACTATCTCAGCAGAAGAATGGATATCACATGAGAACTAGCTGGTTAAAAGTTGTTAGCAGTTGGATCTAGTCCAAGTGATAGTTTGTTGGAATTGGTGGCATAAAACAAACTAATTTTTACATTATTCATTAATAAATACCTAATAAAATCTTGATTGCTCTTATACATGAAAATTCATGTGATAATTTCTTAAGAATAGTTGTTGCATTAAAGGGTCATAACAGATCCATACTATGATGAGAACCCAGAAGTTCCATAACACTGTTCTTGAATATATGTTTTATGGATGGATTATATTATTTGAGGGACACAAATAATACATCCCATTAGTGTTAAGGACTCATAACACTTTGAGGCACCTTATTATGGTATGCACCCTTGGTAATATCTAGGACGATATTATGATAACAAGACCCGCCAGTACGAAATCCACATTTCATAGTGTCATTGGATGTTTCTATCTGTAGACGTTTGTATTGGTCCTTAGACTTCAAGATTATTATTAATGGGTATTAAAACTCACTAACTTATCTGTATTGACGAAAATTGTGATGACACATTGTTCATAGTGAGGTAGTATAGGTTGTGTGCATCAAGAGTAATACTGCATTAATAGATAATGTGAGAAAGGATTTGTCCCTTCTATTACATAACAGAAGTAGATATCTCAGGCCCTTTGATGGAATTGATATAGCCTAAATAAATCCTTGTCTATGGTGAGGAATGGGAAAGTTCAATTCTATAAAGTCAAAAAAGTATAATCTATCATCTGGGTTGATGGAACTAGAATGAAACCCGCTTGATTCGAGATATCAAGACAAAGGGATTATATTACATGGTAAGCATTCATAGGAGGCGACACATCATTTTGGTGTTAACCTCTTTCTCTGTGGGTGCCTTGTCATGTTTGTAGATTCTAACCTTGGACTTTAGGCAGGCTCCGCCTAATGCCACTGAGAAAGAGGCCTAGAGGGTCACACACTAAATGTGTCCAAGTATCTCGGTTAAATATTAATTTAACAAGTTGAATAAAGATTATTCCCAATTATTGTCTAATAATTATTCTATGATGCCTGATTGCATTTATTTAAACACTAGTTATTTAAGAGAATATATTTTGGGCGATATAATATATTAATTAGCAAGTAATGTAGTGATATTTATTTTAGAGATAAACAACCATTATTCAAGGTATAATAAATGTGTTGGAGGAAATAAAGAAAAATGGGAAAAAAGTACACGTTGTGTCTTTTTTTCTGGGAATTTATGAGAAATAATATTATTTTTTTAATTAAATAATATTATGTGTAATTCTCTAGGTGCATGTAAAGTAAAAATAGTAGTCAACAGTTATTATTAGACACGGGGTATTGTTAAGAATTAAATGAAATGAATAAATGATTTCTGCTAATTAATTAATTTTATTATTCTAAGTAATTAAAATCCCAATTATATAATTCTCATTATCCTAGCCATTTTTTAGTTGTGCACAATGGATCTAGAGAAAGCTCTCAAGCCAAGAGAAAATTATTTTATTCCAAGAATGCTCTCGAGCTATGAGAGAGAGATCCTCCTCCATCGAATCAAGGCGATAAAAAACAGACATCGCAATCCAAGGCTCTTCCAGGTTAGCAACCAGAGATCCCTTCAGCAACATCCAAAGATACGTGGTACATGTGTGGATCACCACTAGAAGAATCCTACACATGGATTATATGACGTAACGATGGATCAAATCGGATCGTGACTGAAAACATCAACGAAGAAATAATTCCATCAGGGAAATTCTTTTCAATTACTTAAATTAATTATAACCAACATATGATGATCATATCTATGGTTTTGAGACTCCCCTCTTTCTTTTTCGTTCTTTATTATATTCTGAAGATCCAGCATTTTATTATCATGATAGATCTCGGATTTATTGTTGTTAATTCTAAAATTAATGGTCTATACACCCACCAACATGCTTTTCTTGCACCCAAATCCAACATTGGATAAGGGGAGATGAAGGGATTATATGAAAAGAAAAATAATTGAAAATAAAACATAAGAAAATGAAAGAGTGTTCTTACATCTTGATCTCTTCTCCTTGAGATCCTTCTTAAGGCCTTTGGTTTTTGAATTTTGGTGAGACCAGAAGGTCTTGGATGTGGGGAAGAGCCCTGATTAGGGGATTTGGAAGAATTAATACAACGCTCAAAGCTTGAGATATATCAAAAGAAAGGGGGGTATTTATAGTGGAGGATAGAAGGTGTTTTCCATTATTTTAATTATTATTTAAATATTTTTTCTCAAGACTATGAATAGTCTTGATTCATATGATCCTAAATAGTAAAGAGAGCATGTGAGTTTGAACCAAGGATGTTAACATCAACCATGATGGTAGGAATAGTGTATTTAACTCATAATGTATATATGTGGTATATTATTGTATTTTACTATTCATAAAAAATTCAAGAACATTAGAAAAATCTCAATAATTCACCAAAACCTTTTATCGATATGTAGAATTCAAAAAAGAAGTCCATTTTTTTGATAATAAATTTCTAAATATGATTAATTTATTTTTAAATAAAATCATATTTTATTGCAAAAATAAATATTTTTAAACTATAACTAATTTATATCAACTTGAAAATTTTATCAATATATAATTATATTAAAACCTTAAGCAAATTAAATAATAATATGATTTACTGTTTATAAGGGTTGTATTACTATTCATAAGGGTATGTTACTATTCACCAAAAAAAACAAGTTGGTTCTATCAGACTTTAAATAACTTACTGATCAAAACCGTAGATATCTTTTTTTCAAAATTCAATCCGTAGAAGTTACAAAATTAAGTTTAACAAATAGTTTATAACTATATACCTAAAAATGTTTCATTATATAGATATTCAGTGTGTCATGCATTTTAGTTTATTTTTAAAACCTTGGGGTGTTACATTATCCTCACCTACTAGAAATTTCTTCCTCACAATTATTTTATTTACTTATTAAAAAAGTGAGTGTACCTTTACCTCATTTCATTTTTAGATTCCCATGTTTCTTCTTCAACCATGTGGGTTCTCCATAAAAACATTACTTGGTGGATTACCTTTTCCCACAATACTTGTTCTCTTTGATCAAGAATATGAACAAGTTTCTATTCATAAGAGAGGCTCTATTCAAACTAAACATCTTATGGGCTCCAAATATGATATTAATCTAGAACATACTTTCTCAACATCAAAACATGAAAGAAAAATTGTGTACCTAAGATAAAATATGAGGCAAAGATACTTGGTAGGTGACTGGCACAACTTTCTCTAGAATTTCATAAGGTTCAATGAACACTGGACTTAGATTTAATTTCTTACCAAAACACACAACACTTTTCCATGGTGATAGTATAAGAATGACATGATCACCTACCTTAAAATAAAAGTATGTCCTCCTGTTTTCTTCATAACATTTCTGGCTGCTCTAAGCTGTCCTCATGTGTTGCTAGATCATATTCACTTTCTCAACCACTTACTCTACTAATTTTTGTCCCATCAACTTCCTTTCCCCAACTTCATCCAAAAATGATGGAGTTCGACACCATTTCAAATATAATGCCTCAAAATGTGCCATATGTATACTAGAATTGGATGTAAATTAGTAGATTTAGTCAGTTGATCAATAATAACTCTGATTGAATTATTATCTCGAGATGTCTTTGGTATCCCTACATTGAAGTCCATGGATATATTTTCCCATTTCAACCCTAGAACTGGTAAATGATGAAGCATCCCCTTTGGTAACTTGCACTATTATTTAAACTTTTGACATGTAAAACATTTCACAGTAAAATCTACAATATCTCTTTTCATTCCATCCCACCAAAAATACTTATGAAGGACTCTGTACATCATTGTACTACCAAGATGAACTAAAAATGGAGAACTATGTGCTTCACACAACAACTCCTTCTTCATTTGAGAGTATAAAGGCACACAAAATCCTTTTCCAAATCTCAAAACATAATCTTTATCAATGTCAAATTCTGGAAACATACAAATTTTAGCCAATGATACCTTTTTATATAGCTCTTCGTCTACCTTCAGCACTTTCTTAATTCTATCTGAAAAATATGACCACAATAAAACCTAATGTAAACTAGGGTAATTTCTAGTACCAACAAAAACCAAGCCAAAATTCATTAAATCATTAATCAAGGGGTCATCTTCCAATCGAAACATGGTTAATGATACATAATTTTTTTCAACTCAAGGAATCCTACACTATGTTTGATTTTCCTTGATGATAATTGATCATGAAATCATAATACTTTATCAATTAGAGATATCTTATCTACCTCATGTTAAGTTTCTTTTGAGTGAATATATAATTCAGACTTTTATGGTTAGTATATATTTCACATTTGGCTTCGTATAAATGATGCCTCAAAATTTTCAAAGTAGAAAACCACAGTTTCTAATTCCAAATCATGTGTGGGATAATTTAACTCATGTGGCTTTAGTTTTCTTGAAGAAAAAGAGATTACCTGATCATTCTGTAACATAACACAACCAAGTACCTTCAATTATGCATCGTTGTAGAAGAGAAAATTACCATTTCTGGAAGGCAGGGCCAAAACTAAAGCATTCAAAAATAACTTCTTCAGTTCATAAAAAAAACATCATATTCTTCTCTCCAAATAAATTTAACCCCATTTCATGTTGACATAGTTAGCAGGCTAGATAACCATGAAAATTTTATAACAAACCTTTGGTAATAACATGTTAGTCCAAGAAAACTATGAATCTATGTAACATTTTTAGGTCTTTTCCATTAACCAACTACATTTTTTTGGAAGGATAAACTATTATTCCATCCTTATTTAGAATATTACCAAGAAAAGAAATATGTTTCAACAAAAGTTCATTCTTTATAAATTTTCTATATGGTTTCTTTTCTTTTATAGTTTTCCAAACAACCTTTAGATGTTTTTCATGATCCTATTTACTTTTAGAATATACAAGAATGTCATCAACAAACACATCAAAAAACGTATCCAAGAACTCATAAAATATTCTAATCATAATATACATGAATACAAAAGGAGAATTTGTTAACCTAAGTGGCATGAAAAAAATTCATAATGCCCATTTCTCATATCGAACAAAGTATTATAGATTCCAGCTTTATTTACTTTCAACTAATGGTACCCTGACCTCAGGTCAACCTCTGAAAAATACTATTCTCCCTATAACCGATCAAACAAATCATTGATATGAGAAAAATGACACTTTTTTAATAATTATGTTATTCAAGGATATATAATCAATTCAAAGTCCCATTAAAACATCTTTCTTCTTAGAAAACAAGATAGGAGAACCCCATAGTGAAGTACCAGGTCAGATGATACCTTTATCTAATAAGTCCTAGGATTTCCTTTTCAACTCTAGAAGTTCCATTTCAGACAATAGATATGGGGGTTTGGAAATTGTATTAGCTTCATAAACTAATTCAATTGTTAATTCAAATTCTTTATTGGGTATAACACATGATAAATCATCAGGAAACACATCAAGATATTCATTTACCCTTGGAACGTCATTAATCTGAACAGTTCCCTTGTTTTCAAAAATATTATAAATACAACTTTCATTTTTATATTTTATTAGTTTCTCTTATTCATGATATTTTATCAATTGTATGAGATCATTCTTGTATAAAAATAGAATCTCATTCTTAAAAATAACTTCTTTAGCTCTACAATCAATCTTATCATGATAAACAAAAAGCTAATCCATACTCAGAATGACATCAAACTCTACTAAAGAAAAACAACAAGGTTTTTAGGTAAATTTTTTCCACATATGTCAATAGAAAGATTATTATAATTCATCTTTTCTATAATATCTCCCCTGGTAATTTAACAACAAGTTTTGGTCTCATTTTTCAGGTGATATTTCCAATTTAACAGAAAATTTATCAGAAATAATAGAATCCATAGACCCCGCATCGAACAAAAATTTAGCAAAATCTATGTAAAAAAACAAGGTACAAGATACAAGTTAATTGGATGTCCTCATGTCTGTTGATGTAGTAATAGAGGATATCACTACACCTTACTGCTTATATTCTATCTTCTTTGCATCATTCTGATCTCTTTTTCGGAAGAAATTTTCATAATGACCCACCTCACCACATTTAAAATACTTTACAATTTTCTTATCAGGATTAGTCTAAGTATAATTTTCATTACAATATCCATCCATATGTCCAAACTTACCACAAAAAAACACTTTCCTTCTTTGGTAAGGAATTCCCCTGGGTGATTTTTACCCCACTTTTCACAAATTGGAAACTGAAAAATCTTACCATCATATTTCATTAATTTATTTTTATCCATCGCTTTCCATCTAGACTTATTCTTCTGTTAGTCTTATGGGTACACATAGTCATTAGAAAACTCCTTTTCTACCATCTGTTCACATTGGACAAGTTTCTGATAACTTTTGAACTCAAGGGAACCAAATTCCTTGGATATCTTGGATTCAATCCTGAGTAAAAATGGTTAATTTTCTCTCACGATCTAGAATAAGATTTGAAGAATACCTCTCCAGACCAGTGAAGTTTTCTTCATACATGACCACTAAATATTTATCCTTCTACTTTAATTCAAGGAATTTATTCTCCATACTAAGTCAAACCACCTTTGGAAATTATTTTTCAAGTAAAAGACTTTTAAATTCGTCCCACTCTAAGGAATCAATATCCTCTCTATACCTGATATTCATGACCATTTACCCACAATGATCAGCTTCACCATCAAAATGATAAATCGAAAGACTTAAAATTTTATTATCTGAACATCCAATAATATCTAATATATTTTCATGGGATTTAATCCATCCTTCAACTGCTACTGGGTAAGATGGTCCACTAAAATATGGAGGGTGTTGCCTCAAAAAATGTTCCACTATTGTTATGTTCCTTTATGGAAGTTCTAGCTGTTCTATTGCATGGATTCTACTACCATCTATTTCCTATGTCAACTGAGCCATTACTATGACAAACAACTCAGTTCTAATTCCCACTATTCCCAATTGTAGAGTTTGAAAGATATCAACCTCTCAGTTCTTTATAACTTTAGAATCCCTATATGTTATGAAAAAATTCATTCTGAACAGACATATATCAGATGAACAACATGGTAATATCTAAAATCTATACCAATTTAACACAAACATATGGTAAAAATAATTTACGGTATTCTGTTAACATCATAATAACTCCTAAATTTATCTAAACAATTATTTGAAACCAACTATAAAGCCATGGCCATAAACATTACATATTCTAGTTATTTCAACTATATTTCACTTCTATAAATTCCCAAAGATCATTTTAGTTTAGATTTTTCAAATGTTAGGAAATAACTCATACATATCAACCCATTAGAAAACAAAATTAGTACCATTAAATCGGTATCCATCTCTTGTGAAACATAAAATTTTAAACACAAAATAACAACATAATTTCTTTAAAAACTCTTCATAACATTAAACATTACTTCCTTATTTATCTTAAACATCCTTATAACCAATGAAAAGAATTTAAAAACATGTAATGAACATAAATATCTCAATAAGTGGAATAGAAAGAAGTAAAGAAACAAATATCCCATGAATAATTATAAACATACAAAATTATTTTCACAAACACATACACCTTACCAATAAATAATCATATACTTACATTAAGAAACATGATATTTCCATAAATAATATAAAACATAAATAGATCATAAGGGTATCTTGGGGAATTACTTAATTTTTTAACCCTCATAACGACCTTATGATTTGTAACCCTCACAACTAGCTTATGGTGTAACCATCATAGTTACACTTGGATTAACCATATGACCAACCTACAACATACAAATACCCAATGTAATGAAGGTATATATAGGTCCCAAACTTTGTCATAAAAAAATCCTAATATCCATACCATAATAATAATATTTGAATAATTTCATAAAAACATATCTTTTTAATTTTGTAAAAAAGAATTTTAATAATGGATTTTTAAAGGAAAGTCCCTTACAAATGTCATATAATTGAAGTGATAATTAATAGAATGAAAATATTATGTGTATACACTAAAACTACATATAATAAAACATAATATAAACAAATATTACTTATAAAAATATTCTTAGTACCATATAATCAATGAAGTAGAAGGATAACCTAAAAAATGGAAATTAGGTTAAGAATTCCCTTAACTTGGGTTTGTCTTATTTGAAACTTGTTTAAAACTTCTGTATAATGGTTAAAAGAGTTTTATTAATATTTTAAATAAACATATTGATTTTTATAACAACTTATAAAATCATTTGATATCATTATTCTACCCATTAATTAATAATATTGTGTTCTTTACATTGCTACGAGTGCGTTCCTTACATGATTTCCAAGATAAGTTCGTAAAGGATTTCCTTATCGAATGGAAGAGAAATTTCAAAATTGAAATGAAATCTTATTAATATGTTTTTAAAATATTAAATTATGCCATATAATATTTTGGTTATATGGTATGAGGATTAATCATTAGATAAATCATTAGTGATATCTATTTAGATCATTTTTGTGGTTCTTTGATAATCACAAACTAGTTTCATTATATAACCAAATATTATGAATATATATTAACTAAAGAACATGAAAGAGGATATATAATACACCTTAAAATTTTTTTCAATCATTAAAATGTTTTTATAACCAATTTTTAATGATGTAATAGAAATTGAAAACACATCGTCCACGATTTCGGTAAATCAGCACATCACGTATGATGTTTTTATTTTTAGAACAAGAGGAAGAGGAGAAGAAGAATGGTGATGAATATTTTCCATAAACATGATAACATACAGAATATATAAGACTCTAGAGATTTAATTCTTCTTGGATTAGGGGAGGGTAAGGGATTATATGAAAAGAAAAGGAATTGAAAAGAAAACATATGAAAATGAAAGAGGATTCTTACATCTTGATCACTTCTCTTTGAGATCCTCCTAGAGGATTTTTTTGCCTATTTTTTGACATGAGAAAGTATTGGATGTGGGGAAGTGACTTTGCAAGAGGATTTGGTAGAATTTAGACAATTATCAAATCTTTAGAGGTGTGAGAGGAGGGTTGGTGACTGTTGTATTTATGGTGGAGGAGAGAAGAGGTTTTCCATTATTTTAATCATTAGTTTTGTATTTTTTCTCAAGATATTGAATTGTCTTGATTCATGTTATCCTAAATAATAAAGATAGCATTTTAGTTAAAACCAAGGGTTCTTACATCAAACATTATTCTTGGTATAATATATTTAACTGAAAATGTATATATACGGTATATTACCGCATTTTATTATTCATCAAATAATCAATAATTTCTGAAAAATCCCAAAAATTCACCTTAACCATTTTTTATGTGTAGAATTAAAAAGAGAACTCCATTTTTTTGAAAAAAAAATTCATAATATTATTAATTTAATTTTTTAATAAAATCATATTTTATTCCAAAAATTACAATTTTAAAACTATAACGGATTTTGTATCACCATGAAAAATTAATCAATATCTCATTATCTTATAACCATAAAAAATAAAATAATATTATTATTTACTATTCATAAGGATTATATTACTATTCATATTACTATTAATAAGGGTATGTTACTCTTAACCCAAAAAAAAGTTGGTTCTATTAGACTCCAAATAACTTATTTATCACAATCTTACATTTTTCTCACAATTCAAATCACAGAAGCAGCAAAATTAATTTTAACGACTAGTTTGTAACTATATCTTTAAAAAAGTTTCATTATATAGAGATTCAATGTTTCATTCATTCCAATTTATTTCTAAAACCTTGGGGTGTTACATTCTCCCCACCTTTTGGAAATTGTTTCCTCATAATTTTTTTGTTTACATACTAAAAAAGTGAGGTTACCTTTCTCTCATAGCATTTTCAAATTTCCATGGTCCTTCTTTAAACCTATGGTTTATCCAAAAAACCTTTACCTGGTGGATTACCTTATTCCAAAATACTTATTCTCTTCGGTCAAGATTCCGAACAGGTTTCTCTTCATAAGAAAGGATCTCTTCCAACTGAAATGCTACGGGGATCCAAACATGAGATGGATCTAGCACATAATTTCTGAACATCAAAACATGAAAATAACTATGAACCTGAGATAAACTCAGAGGCAAACCTACTCGGTTGGTGAATAGTCCAACTATCTCTTTGATTACATAAAGTCCAATGAACTGTGGACTTATCTTTCATTTTCTATCAAAATGCATAACACTTTTACAAGGTGATATTCTATGAATAAAATGATCAACTACCTCAATTGATAAGTCATTCCTCCTGTTATATTCAAATGATTTTTGCCTGCTTTGAGCCATTATCATGTGTTTCTAGATTATCTTCACTCTCTCAACCACCTCCTCTACTAATTACGGTTCCATCAACTTCTATTCCCTGATGAAATCACAAAATTATGGAGTTCAACACTGCTTCCCATATAATGCCTCAAAAGGTTCCATCTGTATATTGGGATAAAAACAGTTATTATAAGAAAATTCAAATAAAGAAATATGTCAATCCCAACATCCTTGGTAATTAATTAAACAAGATCGAAGCATATCCTACAAAGTCTAAATCGTCCATTATGAATTCCCATCAGATTGAGGATGAAAAGTTGTACTAAAATTTAATTTAGTTCCCAACGACTTATGAAGCCCTTTCAAAAAGTTATAATTGAACCTAATATCACTGTCAGACACAATTGGAGGAGGAAATCTATTTAACCTGACAGTATCATTAAGGTATAGTCGATAAATTTTTTCCAAAGACTAAGTATCTTGAATAAGAAGGAAATGTGAATATTTAGTCAGACAGTCAATAATAACCTATATTTCATTGTTACCTTGAGAAGTCTTTAGTATCTCCACAATAAAGTCCATTGATATATTTTCTCATTTCCACTCTTGCACCAGTAAAGTCTGAAGCATCCCCTTCAATACTGTTTCTTTGCTTTAACCTGTTGACATGTCAAACAATTCACTTTAAAATCTGTAATATATATTTTCATTCTATCCCACTATTAATACTCTCGAAATACTCTTTATATCTTTATGCTATAAGGATGAACTGAAAATGAAGAACTATGAGCTTCACACAACAACTCTTTATTTAGATGAAAATTACAAGGAACAAATATTCTCTTTACAAATGTCAAAAGACTATCTTTATTAATGTTAAATTCTGGAAACATACCCATTTTAACCAATTTTATATTTTTTTGTAACTCCTCATCTTCCTTCTCCACTCGCTTAATTATGTCTTACAAAGATGACTATATTGGAACCTGAAACAAAATAGCGGAATTTACTGCACCAAAAACTACCAAGTAAAAATTCATCAAATCATTAATCAAGGAGTCATTTTCCAATCGTAACATGGTTAATGATGCATGATTTTTTTGACTTAAGGAATCTGCCACTTTGTTTTATTTTCTACAATGGTAATTGATGGTGAAATAATAATACTTTATCAATTAAATACATCTTCTCTACCTCATGTTTATTTCCTTCTGAGTGAATATATACTTTATACTTTTATGGTCGGTATATATTTTACATTTAGCTTCATATAAATGATGCCTCCAAATTTTCAAGGAAAAAAACAATAGGATTTAATTCCAAATCATGTGTGGGATAATTCAACTCATGAGGTTTTAGTTGTCTTGAAGAATAAGCAATTAACTGATCATTCTATATCATAACAAAACCAAGTCCCTTCAACGAAGCATTGCTGTAGATGACAAGCATAAAATTTTTGGAAGGAAGCGAAAAAACTTTATCATTCACCAATCTCTTCTTCAGTTCATGAAAATAAACACAACATTATTCTATCCAAACAAAAACTAACCCCTTTTCATGTTAACTTAGTTAGCGGTCTAGATAACTATGATTTTTTTTAACAAACCATTATTAAAAACCTACTAGTACAAGAAAACTATGAATCTCTATAATATTTTTGGGTCTTGCCCATTCATCAACAACTTTTTTTGAAGGATCAACTGTCATTCCATCCTTATTTATAATATTCTCAAGAAAAGAAATATGTTTCAAAAAAAATCACACTTTTTGAATTTTCCATAAAGTTTCTTTTGATATAATTTTCTCAAGACAAACCTTATATGTTTCTCATTCTCCACTTTAATTTTATAATATAAAATAATTTCATCAATAAAAACTACCCCAAACATATCCCAGAACTCATGAAATATTCTATTCATAAGATCCCTGAATACAACAGGTACATTAGTTAACCCAAACAACATAACAACAAGTTCATAATGCATATATCTAGTATGTAATGCATTCTTCAGTATGTATGCTTCCTTTACATTCAATTGATGGTACCATGACCTCGGGACAAAATCACAAAATACTATGGTTCCTAGAGCTTATAAAAAATCATCGATATGAGGAAAATGATGATTTTTTATTTCTAATTTTATTCAAGGATCTATATTAAATGTAAAGTCTCATTGAACCATATTTATTCTTCAAAAAAGACAAAATTAGCCCATGGTGATGTTTTGGGTTGGATGAAGCATTTATCTAATAATTCACACAACTTCTTTGTTGACTCTATACATTCCATTTGAGCCACTCAATATGGGGTTTTGAAATTGGATTAGCATGTGGAACTAATCCAGTAGTAAAATCAACTTCTTGATAAGGTATAACACTGGGTAAATCATCATGAAAAATATCAAGATATTCATCTACCTCTAACACATCATTATTCGAAATAGTTACCTTTTTATCAATAATTTGATCAATATAATATTTATTTAATTATTTTAATAGTTTCTTAGATTTCTGATATGTTATCAATTGTATGGGTTCATTCTTGTATAAAATCTGAAAATCTTTCTGAAAAAAAAAATCTTTAGCTCTACAATAAATTTGATCATGATAAAAAGAATGCTAATCTATACCCAAAATTACATCAAACTCTATTAAGGGAGAAAAACAAGGGTTTCTGGTAAAGTCTTTCCACAAACCATAATAGAAATATTCTTATAATTCTTATTTGTTGTAATATTTCCCCTTGTTGTTTTAACAATAAGTTCCAATATAATTTTTTGAGGTGATATTTCTAATTTAACAGAAAATTTCATATAAATATAGGAATGTGTAGACCCCATATCAAACAAAGCTTTAGAAAAATATGAGTAAACAAACAAGGTACCAAATACAACTTCATTTGATGGCCTAACATATGTGTATGTAGTCACAAAGGATCTCACTACACCTTTCTACATATAGTCTGGTTTCTTTGCGTCGTTTAGATCTCTCTTTGGGCATGCATTTGCATGATGACCCACCTCAACACATTTAAAACACTTTATAGTTCTCTTATTAAGATTAGACTAAGGATCATTTTCATTATAATCTCAGGCCTATGTCCAAACATAATACATCAAAAATACATTCTAGTTTTAGTAAGGAATTCTCTAGGGTGTTTTTACCACAATTTTTAAAAACTAGAAACTGAACTTTCTTACCATCATATTTTATTTTATTGATTCTTATCCATCCCTTTCCACCTCGTACACTTATTTTGTTTGTTTTCACAAAATACATGCTCATCAAAAAACTCCATTTCTACCCTCTCGGTACATTGAACAAGTTCCTCATAACATTTTAGCTCATGGGAATCCAATTCCCTTCGATATCATGGCTTAAATGACGAGTAAAAATGGTATATTTTTCTGTCAATATCCGGAATAAGATTTGAAGCATACCTCACAAGTCGAGTTAAGTTCGCTTCATACATGTCCACTTAATAATACTCCTTTTTCTTCAATTAAAATAATTTCTTATGCATCCTATGTTGAACCACCTTTGGAAAAAAAATAAAAGAAAAAACTTTTAAATTCATGATACTCGATGGAATCAATTTATTATTTATCCCCAATATTCATAACCATTGAACATCAATGATCAGATTCACCATAAAAACAATCAATGTAAATACTTACCTTTTTATTATCTGAAGATCCCATAACATTTAATTTCTTTTAAGGCACATTAATCTAATGTTGATGCACTACTAGGTCAGAAGATCCACTAAAAATAGGAGGGTGTTGCCTCATAAAATGTTCCACTATCATCATGTTCCTCTGTGTAAGATATTTTTATTATCTTACATGGATACTGCTGCCATTTATTGCCTGGGTCAACTGAGTCATTACTATCACAAACTTCTCAGTTCCAATTCTGACCATTCTCGGTTATGGATTCAGAAACATATCAACCTCTTGGTTCCTTATAACTTCAAATTACCTATTTATTATCTAAAAACCCATTTTGAAAAGGCATATATTACATGAAAAACATGGTAATATTTAAATTCTATACCATTTCTTGGTAAAAAAAGGTAAAAATAATTTGTGGTATTCTGTTAACACCATACTAACTCCTAAAGTTATCTAAACCATACTCTGATACCAACTATAAGGCCCCGACCTTAAACATTACATATTTTTGTAATTTCAACTAGATTTCACTTATTTACATTCTCAAAGATATTTTAGGTTCATTGATTTAGAATTTTATTACATAACTCACACATATCAACCTACATGTATACACTGTGGGTACCATTAAATCAGTATTTATCTCCTCCAAAACATAAAATCTTAAACACAAAATAACAACATGATTTATATGAAAAAATTTTATAACATTTAACTTTACTGAATTATTTCTCTTAAAATTCCTTATAACCTATAAAAATAATTTAAAAACTTGGGATGATCCTTAAAATCCTAATAACGGACATAAAAATATTGAAAGAAACCATTATCCCATGAATACTTATAAACATATGAAATCATTTTCACAAACACGTACTTCCCACCCATAAAGAACCATATACATACTTTGTGAAACATTATATTTCCATAAATCATAGAAAAAATAAATAGAGGATAGTTTTACCTTGGGGAATTAATTACATAATTTTTTAACCCTTAGAGATACCTTATGATTTGTAACCCTCACGGCTAACTTATGGTGTAACAATCACAGTTACACTTGGAGTAACCATACAACCAGACTCCAACATACACATACCCAATTAATTGGAGGGAGATATAGGTACCACCCTTTATCATAAAAAATTCCCAATATACATAACATAATTATAATACACAAATAATTTCATAAAAACATTACTTTTTAAATTTGTAAAAAAAATTAGAAGAGGATTTTTAAAGGAATGTCCCTTAGAAATATCATATAATTGAAGTGATAATTAGTAGAATAAAAGGATTTTGTGTATACACTATCAATACAAATAATAAAAAATAATATAAACAAACATTCCTTACACAAATATTCTTTTTACCATATAATCAATGAAGTGGAAGGATAACCCAAAGAATGGAAATTGGATTAAGAATTCACTTACCTCAGGTTTGTATTACTTAATACTTCTTTAAACATAATATATAATGGTTAAAAGAGCTTTATTAATATTTTATAAAAATAGATTTATTTTTATAACACCTTATATGATCATTTTATAAAATCATTCCACCCATTAGTTAATAATATTTTATTCTTTCCATTATTTCGGGTGCGTTCTTTACATGATTTCCAAGATTTGTTCGTAAAGGATTTCCTTGTCGAATAGAAGAGAAAATATAGAAGTAGAATGAAATGGTATTAATATGTTTCCAAAATATTAAATGATTCTATAAAACATTTTGGTTATATTGTATAATGATGCATCATTAGATAAATCATTAGTGATATCTGTTTAGATCATTTTGGCGGTTCTCTGGTAATCACGGATTAGTTTCATTATAGAACATAATATTATGTATATATATTAACTCCAAAACATGAAATAGGATATATCAGAAATTTTAAAATATATTTCAACCATTAAAATTGTTTTATAACCAGTTTTGAATGAATTAATGGAAATTGAAAATACATCATCCACGATTTTGGTAAATTAGAACATCATGGACGGTGTTTTTATTTTCAAAACAAGAGGAAGGGGAGCTGAATAATGATGGTGATTTTTTCCAATAAACATGATAACATACAGAATATATAAGATAATGGATCTTTAATTCCTCTTGTATAAGGGTATTTTAAGGGAGTATATTAAAAAAGGGATTGAATAGAAAACCTAAGAAAATGAAAGAGGATTCTTTCCTCTTGATCTCTACTCCTTGAGATCCTTCTTAAGGCCTCTGGTTTTGGCATTTTGGTGAGACCAATAGGTCTTGGACGTGGGGAATATCCTTGTGAAGGGGATTAGGAAGTATTTAGGCAATTATAAAAGCTTTAGAAGTGTGAGAGGAAAAGTGGGGTGAGGGTGGTATTTTTAGTAGAGGAGAGGAGGGGTTTTTAATTATTTTAATCATTATTTTAATATTTTTGCGCAAGAATATGAATAGTTTTGATTCATGTGACCGTAAATAGTAAAGAGAGAGTTTGAGTTCAAACCAAGATTTATTGAATTATCCATTATTTTAGTAATAGTGTATTTATCTGATAATGTATATATAGAGTATATTACTGTATTTTACTATTCATAAAAAAATTCAATAATTTCAGAAAAATACAAAAATTCAGCCTATCCTTTTTTTGATAAGTAGAATTAAAAAAAGAACTCCATTTTTTGAAAATAATTTTGTAAATATGATTAATTTATTTTTTAAATAAAATCATATTTTATTCCAAAAATAACAATTTTAAAACTATAACTGATTTTATATCACCTTGAAAATTTAATCAATATCTCATTATCTTATAACATTAAGAAAATAAAATTATCATATGATTTAATATTCATATTAAAATTTATAATTGTATGTTAATATTCTCTCAAAATCAATTTCATTATATCAGACTCCAAATAACATACCAATCACAACTGTAGATGTTTTTTGTCAAAATTAAAATCATAGAAGTGGAAAAATTAATTTTAACTGCTAGTTTATAATTATATCCATAAAAAAGTTTCATTATGTATAGATTCAGTTATTTATTCATTTAAATTGATTTTTAAATCCTTGGGGTGTTACATTTGCCCCACCTTCTAGAAATTGTGTCCTCGCCTTTTCTTACATATTAAACAAGTGAGGGAACCTTTCACTCATAGAATTTTTAGATTACCATGGTGATTCTTCAACCACGTGGTTTCTCAAAAAAAAACCATTACTTGGTGGATTACCTTATTATGCAATACTTATTCTCTTTGATCAAGAATCTGAACATGTTTCTCTTCACAAGAAAGGCTCCCTTCCAACTGAACTGCTTGTGGGATCGAAACATGAGATAAATCTAGAACATACTTTCTCAACACAAAAACATGAAAAAAACTGTGTACCTGAGATAAGCTTGGAAGTAAAGAAAATGGATAAAAGACTAGTCTAACATTCTCTAAGATTTCATATGGTCCAATGAGCCATGTATTTATCTTTCCTTTCTTATAAAAACACATTACAATTTTCTATAGTGATATTCTAATAAAAACATAATCACCTACCTCGAAAGAAAATACATTCCTCCTATTATATAAATAATGTCTATGACTTCTCTAATCTTTCCTCTGGTGCTGTTGGATCATCTTTACTTTCTCATCTAATTCCTCTACTAATTCTAGTCCCATAAACTTCCTTTCCTTGATTTCATCACAAAATTCTAGAGTTTGACACTTCTTCCAATATAATTCCTCAAAAGGTTTCATATATATATTGGAATGAAAACTTTTATTATAAGAAAATTCAACTAAAGAAATATATTGATCCAAAATTCCATGGTAATCTATTTAACAAGCTCAAAGAATATCCTCCAAAGTCTGAATCACCCATTTTGATTACCCATATGATTGAGGATGAAAAGTTATAATGAAATGTAATTCCATTCCCACTAACTTCAAAAGGCCTTTCCAAAAGTTATAAGTAAATTGGATTACAACCAAACATAATGGATATATGAAACTCCTTGTAACCTAGAAATATCGTTGAGGTAGAGTCGAGAAAGATGGTCTAAAGGCATAATATCTTGAATAAAAAAATGAGAAGATTTAATTCGTCGATCAAAAATAACCCATATTTCTTTGTTACCTTGAGATGTCTTTGGTAGAACCAAAATTAATTCTATTTATATATTTTCCCATTTTCACTCTAAAACTAGTAAAGGCTAAATAATATTCTATAGTAACTTCCACTTTATATTAACCTATTGACATGTAAAAACTTTCATGGTAAAATATTTAATATATCCTTTCATTTCATCCCACCAGTAATACTCTCAAATGTCTTAGTACATCATTGTGCTAATAAGATAAACAAAAAATAGAGAACTATGATCTTCACACAAAAACTCTTTCTTCAGTTGAGAATCAAAAGGAACATATAATATTTTTCCAAATCTCAAAAAAACATCTTTATTGATGTTAAATTTTGGAAACTTACCCTTTTTAACCAATTATACATTTTTCTGTAGATCCTCTTCTTCCTTCCTTGCTTTCTTAATTATACGTGAAAAAGATGACGACACTGAAACCCGAAATAAAATGGGGTAATTTCCAAAACCAACAAATTCCAATCCAAAATTAATCAAATCCTTAATCAAGGGTCCATGTTCTTGTAGTAACATGGTTAATGATGTTTGATGTTTTTTACTCAAGGAATCCACCACTTTGTTTTCTTTTCCCAGAAGGTAAATGACCATGAAATCATAATCCTCTATCAATTCAAGTCATCTTCTTTGGATCATGTTTAGTTATTTCTATGTGAATATATACCTTAGACTTTTATAGTCAGTATATATTTCACATTTGTATCTGTATAAATGATGCCTCCAAATTTTTAAAGCAAAAACCAAAGATGATAATTCCAAATCATGTGTCGGATAATTTAACTCATGTTTTTTTTAGTTTTCGTGAAGCATAAAGAATTTCCTGATCATTCTGAATCAGAACACAACCAAGTCCCATCAATTAAGCACTAGTGTAGATTAAAAACATACCACTTCTTGAAGGCATGGACAAAATTGGATTATACACCAATATATTCCTCAGTTTATGAAAACAAACCCCACATTTTTCTATCCAAACAAATTTAACCCCTTTTCATGTTAACCTAGTTATCAAGCTAGATAATCTTACAATGTTTTTAAAAAACATCAATAATAACCACCTATATATGAAAACTATGAATCTATGTAACATTTTTTGGTCTTAGAAATTCATCAATGTAACGCCCCGACCCCAGATACCCAGAGTCAGTGCATTATTAAATAACATTGGCATGATCATAAAGGATCAAGTCTTGAAAGACCGAATAGTTTAGTAGTCTTGGAAACACTAGATATATTCATAAGTCTTACATTACATCATAAGGTAAAAAAACTACAACAACATCTTGTCTTCATATCCCCTCATACTATCCCTGCAGGTCATTCATAAATTACTTCTTCATAATCCTGGGAAAAATAAAACATTGAAAGGGGTGAGCTCAGATGCTCAGTAAGGATAACATTATAGCAGAATCTTTTATAGATAATCATAAACACTTAAGGAAATTTATAACTAAAATGAAAGCCTTTTAAACTTGAACTTCAGCATAAAATGGAAGAGATAAAATAAAATAATTCCATTTACTTACTCACATGGATATTCTACTAGTCGAATGATCACATGCAATATCAATACCCACTCTCATAATTATGGAATGCATAATGCCAGACTATCATAACCACATAGCCAAGGCCTTGTGCAAAGACTACAAATAAGATTTTCCCAAGGCCTTGTGTCAAGACACTAGTTTGTCTCATGAGACCTATCGATGCATCGAGGAGCTATAGCGGGCTCCACCCTTCACTTATTAAGTCCAATGCATTCCTCATATGAACATGTTTTAAACATAACATAAACATTCGTATTAAAACTAGCATACGAAATGTCAATACTTTATCCAAAAACCATGAATGGTATAAAAATAGCACATCCACAGTCAAACATAACTCATTCGATACAATATGGCTGATTGTATTGCATCATATTAACCTCAATCAAGAACAATTAAGGATATTGACATAGATGAAAATAATCATCAAAACTATTTGAGAGAAATATCCTCTTTTTTTCTTGAAAACATTTAAAGTCACACTATTTGTCAAGAAGCTATTTAAAAATAGATTTTTGAATAAAAGTGTCCCATACCACTTTGAAACTTTTAAAAGGAGTTTTAATTTAAAAACATTAATGTCCATATAAATAAATCCTTAAAACCATTTTTTAAAACATGGACATTAATGAGCAAGATTTAGAAGAATAAGTCTTTAAAACATTTAAAAACGGTATTTTAGTTAGAGTTTCTAACCAAAAGAGAGACACTTGAAAAATAATAATTGAGGTAATAAAAACATTGTAATATCACGAGAATAAAGGAATTCATGATATACTATGTCAAAGTACATTATATACACCACATAAAAGTGATTTGGTGTATAACAAGAAAGAAGTCTCAATGGAATGTAAATTGAGATGAAATCTCTCATAAAGGTCGTATCCTTAGGTTAAGGATAAATCAACGACATAATTATATGTGAAAAATATAAATACACTAAATATGATTGGATATTCAGTGTAAAACAATCAAGGGATATTCTCACATAGTCTTTTAAAAACAACACCAATGAATTGGATGTTTAACTCAACAAATGGAGAGTGAGTTAAAATTACTCTTATCAAATTCATATCGATGACTTGAGAAATTATCAATATAGTGATTATGTCTATCAATAGTATATCTACAAGAAGGGGAGTGGAAATTATGACATAATCAAATTAATAGTGATTCCACACATAATCATGGAGTAATATAATGAATGAAATATGCGTAAAGCCAAATGAGTGGAAATTGAAATTTCAAATTCCCTTATAGATTATTTAACTTATGAAACATACACCCCTGAAAGAAGGATAAAAAATTGATGATTTAAATACCCATAAATTAATGTATATTACACAACGAATACAATCATGGGCAGTACACACACCACATGCAATAAATAAGTGGTGAACAATGGAATTCTCACGGAATTAAAAGTGAGATAAGAAACCCCTTACCTTGTAATTTTCCTTGGTTCAGGGTAGGTTAACCTTCTGTATAATGTTAAAATAATTGTTATTAAATTATTCATGAATCATATACATTAATATAATATCATATATGATCTTTTAACATTGCTTTGTTAATAATATC
Organism: Viscum album; assembly: GCA_963277665.1. NCBI lineage: Eukaryota > Viridiplantae > Streptophyta > Magnoliopsida > Santalales > Viscaceae > Viscum > Viscum album. Next base: position 142,044,521 of record OY728131.1, read on the forward strand.
ATAGAATTATCATCATTTCGGGTGTTAACTTACTCGTTTTATTTTATATGTTTTGTTACATAAGCCATGTTTGTCATGGATAGGTTGTATCTTATTCATATCTAGAATTATATAAAATTCTTAATCATTATTTTTAAATCATCAAATGATAATTATACTTGAATGGATATTATGGAGAATGAATCTCATCACGTTCGTGGAGACGGTAGTCCGTACGTACGCACAAGCGGCAATATCATTCTTTTGATATTAAAATAATATATAATTGGATGGTATATCATATATAAAGAATCATTATAATTTTATATTTATTATTTAAATGAGTTACACATCATTATTATACCCACCCAAATAATAATATATTGAATAACAATTACACCACGATGTGGAGACGGTAAGCCGTATGTACGCACGTATGGTGACATGTTATTCAAAAGGTGGATAGAATATTTAATATGGTTGTACCATATTTATAATAACATCACAATATATATTATATACTGGATTTATTATTTTAGAATTGTAATAAGAAATAAAGAAGAAGTGGAAGAAGAAAGGAACCCGAAAAGGGGTGGTGTAAACATTACATTTTCTTCAGGTTCTTCCTTTTTATTTGATCAAAAGGGCTCCTTAGATTGGATTTCTGATCAAACAAAGGCCTCTAGGTTGTAGTGAGGGAAGATGAGAGAGTATTTGGGCAGGGGTTTTCAGAACCAAAAGGCTTTGAAGGTGTGAAGAAATGAGAAGGAAGAGTGCCCTTTTATAAGAGGGGTGAGGGGAACCTTTGGAAAAGCAAGAAATATTAATTTATAATAAATTCATATACGGTTTCTAATGGCTCCAATGTTTATTATTCAAAGTTTAAGGTGGGGATAGGTCGAAAACCATTAAACCAATAGAATTTAGACAGGTTTGGGTTACTATATTACCCTTATCTTGTAGTTTTAACTCTTAGTTAATTAGTTTGACATTTACCATGTCACATTGTATTTTTATATTATATAGTTATAAAACATACTATATAAATCCAAGCGAGCCCCAAGTGATCCATTAATGATATAACTATCATTATATTAGTCTCCAGGCCAAACCTCAGATTTTTAAGAATTTAATATCAATTAATAATATAATATTTGTTTTAAAAACTATTTTATGTCAATTTTGACACTATTCAATAGTTTATTTTTTTGAAACTCATAAAAGAACGATTACTTCGAACACAGTTAATTAAATCAATACTAATATGTCATGTTATCCTATAAAATTAGTGTAATTCATTAAAAGTCTTAAATTATATTTATTTGGGTATTTATAATATCAATTATTTTAATTTTTCACTATTATGGTCATTACTGTATCATCATTGTGTCATAAATATATTACCTTATATAATGTTTAAAAATTATAAATAAAATATCATTATGTAGGAAATCTTATTATATTTCTAATGAATATTTACAATCGAATTTATCTTATGTATAACCTTATATTAATAATGTTTTAGTAAATAAACTTTGATTTTAACTCTTTTAACTCTTCTTTGAATTAAATAATAATAAATGTCCTAATCTAATCCAAGTGGATCTAAATGATAATATTTTATTCCTAAGGTTGTTTTGGGTCGAGATAAAATTGTCCAATAGAATTAGGACATGTTTTAGGGTAATATTAATATCATTTTTACCCTTAATTACCCTATTTACTTTTAACCGTGGTAAATAAAAGTAAAAAGTTACTATTCACCAAAAATTATTTTCATCTCATTGAACCACATTATACTTTTTTATATTAACCGTGTCTCTCAGAGTTTCGAAATTCCATTCACAGAAGCGGTAAAATTATGTTTTATGAAAAATTCAGTTTTTTTAACTACCACTTAGTAGTTTCACTATTCATCAAAAATTGAAGTTTTTCAGAACAATGCCAAACTTTCACCCTAAGCTATAATTGATATTCCAAATTAATAAATGATGTCTATTTTAAAAAATTCTTAACATATAAGTTTCATTTATTTATTTTATAATTAGTTCCCGTTGTAACAACAAATAGCGTGTTTTTAAGAAACAATATATATCAAAAGATTGACAATTGTTTAGGTCCAATTTCAAAGTGAAATTAATTCTAATGAACACCATTGGATAAAATGGTAAAAATATATTATAATTATACTTTAAAACAACTAAATAATATAATTTATCACTCTAAATTATTTTTATTTAAAAAGTTGTTTTTAATTAAAATTTAGTAATTTTCACTATTCATCAAAATATAGGTGTTATCTGAGAAGTTCCAAAATTTCACCCTAAGATAAATTCGATATTACGAATCCAAAAATGAAGTCTATTTTGAGAGATAGAATTTATAAAATTTCAAAAATCAGGTATTACTATTCATAACGGCTAGTTTGATTGGTTGTGGTGTGTTAGAATCTCGAAGTTGCGTACAATGCACGTCATTGCATTATTCGAAGGGAAACATACCATGGAATCTTGGGGTGTTACATTCTCCCCTCCTTCAATAAATTGCGTCCTCTCAATTTTCAAAATTGTGCTTTGGAATATACTGGAAAGTCCCACATCGGAAAAATAGTCAATAAAACTATCACTTTAAAAGAAATAAAGAAAGGTATAAAGGTCAACCAAGATAACCCATACTCGGATTCCATGTAGGAACACATGGATATGGATGATAAACTAAGAATCAAGTTCTGATGGAGAGGGATAGAAATCATGATCAGGAGAAAGTTAACAATAAGAAAACCACAAACTTGTGTTGGGACAAACGACCATTAGTCTCCTAGTAGGAAAGTAAACAGACAACATTTTTTTTGTTTTAAGTTACATTACATAAGGATGAGGAATTCATTTATGATGTTGACTAAGAATATATAGATATATACTTAAATTTTAAGTATAGTTTCATTCTTTAATAAATTTCCACCACTAAATCTTTTTTTTAAACGATGAGTATTCAAGAAGACTTGGTCACACTGGAAGAGCTAGAATAAACATCTATAGAATCACATGATCCATGCAGGATGAACTATATATTTACATTGTCTTTAGAGATTAATCAAAACCAAAATGGTTAGTACAAGATCTAATGATCCCCTAAAATTATATTCCTTGAGAGAAATAAGCACTAATCTTAATTTCCAAAATTAAACCAACAATACCCCAAAGTTAAATAAATACCATTCAATAATCAATTGTCCTTAAAATCCTTTAATATAATCCAAACTAATATTGAAACCCAAAACTTATAAGAATGTAGTCTTCCACGTTAAATTGTATCTCCAAGTGGCATCATCTACTCTTAAAGTCACATACTTAAAAGTAATTAAACTAATCACATATTCTTTATTATAGGTTAATAATTTCCATAAATAACCCAAATCACTATAAATACACAATAAAAACATAGATAAAAATCCACCATTACTCCTCTAATGAAATCCCGTAGTATTCTATTTTCCTTGGACATATAGTGTTCCCAAAAAAGTGAACATCTTCCAAAATAACATTTATCACTTAATCACCAAATAATTTTCCTATACTAAGGGTATTCATTTGATAAGACATAAGAACCCAAATCAACTTATTATTCATCAATAAAATAATTTAACTAAAAATAATAGTCACACTATTCAGGGACTTCACATAGTCCAGTGTTCGGAAATAAATCTCAATCTCAATTTGGTTGTGGGTTCGATTCCCACAGCTTTGTCCGATGCGACGGGTTGTCACACGGTCTGCGTGTTGTCCTTTTTTCAAAAACTATATTTTATAATATTACAAAAATGAAATAAATTCCTCAAAATAACCATAACATAATTTAACCACAATTCTTATCTCATACCTTGCATTTTCATCCCAAATTATGATAACTTATAATTTCCTCAAACCCAACGGTCATATAAAACCAAATGATTATTTATAACTATATCCACAAGATAAGAGATAATTCTTCCTCAAATATCATTCTCACATGGAAAATGTTAGGGTTACAAATAGAAGAGAAAATTATTCCAAAGTAAACCCTTAAACAAGGATCACTAATAATTTTTAAACATTTATCCAACCATTTATTTCCACATAGCTTCTTCTCTGAACATTAAAATATCATATAGAATAGGGAATTAACTTGGGTAATGGCCAGGTCCCCTACATTTACGGCAAATGACTGTAAATGGATTCTTGGGACCATTTTTATCTTCTTCCATAGTACTATTCATTTTTCATCGGCAATTCTTCACTTTATGTTCTTCCTTCCCACATGTAAAGCATTTCTTTGTCCCATTGAGACACTTTCCTGGGTGTCTCCTTCCACATTTCCTGCATGATGGAAATTGAGGATTTCTTTCTCCATGGTCTCCACTACTGGAGCTCTTATAATTCATCACCTTTCTCTTCTTTTTTGAGTCCAGTAATTGGTTAATATATATATTGTTGATAATATTTTTGGAAAATTGATTTGGCATAAAGACGATATCTTTTACGCCTATCAACATTCCATTTTGTTGCAAATTTCCACCACCATTCCCACCTTGTACATCATTCTCAAAGTCACTATGACTTCCTTGGAATCCAGCCATTGACTAAAACCAGAAATCATTGTGTGAGTAATAGTAGTCATACAATCATTTAGAGATTAACATGTCACCATATTATCAATTTGAAACACATTAGGATTAACCAAGGTCATTTACTCTCATCTTATATATATAATACTTTAAATCGGTTTGTCAAGAAAATGTAAATTATCCTAAGCATATCCCCTGGGAGTGTCGTAACCAAGAGTGCAGCAAAGCCCACTGTCGTGCACCAGTTCCCGTTCGAGTCTAGCTCAAAGTGGTGTTTTCAGGTTTTACCCGTAGGTACATCTGTGCCAGAGTTGCCTCTACCTGCCCGTATCCAGACAGGGATGTATTTCTTGGAAAACTCACAAAATATCTACAATACCAAAATTCTAGGATGTTCTTCTATACTAATAATCAAAGTTTATCTTTGGTCTACGTGCTCTAATTAGAGTTTATCTAAATCTAGATTCCAAGGTTTGTACTAAACTTCCTCTGATACCAATTGTAACGCCCTGACCCCAGATACCCAGAGTCGGTGCATTATTACATAACATTGGCATGATCATAAAGGATCAAGTCTTGAAAGACCGATTAGTTTAGTAGTCTTGGAAACACTAGATATATTCATAAGTCTTACATTACATCATAAGGTAAAAAAACTACAACAACATCTTGTCTTCATATCCCCTCATACTATCCCTGCTGGTCATTCATAAATTACTTCTTCATAATCCTGGGAAAAATAAAACATTGAAAGGGGTGAGCTCAGATGCTCAATAAGGATAACATTATAGCAGAAGCCTTCATAGATAATCATAAACACTTAAGGCAGTTTATAACTAAAACGGAAGCCTTTTAAACGTGAATTTCAGCATAAAATGGAAAAGATAAAATAAAATAATGCCATTTACATACTCACATGGATATTCTACTAGTCGAATGATCACATGCAATATCAATAACCACTTTCATAATGATGGAATACATAATTCCAGACTATCGTAACCACATAGCCAAGGCCTCGTGCCAAGACTACAAATACGATTTTTCCAAGGCCTTGTGCCAAGACACTAGTTTGTCTCATGAGACCTACCGATGCATCAAGGAGCTATAGCGGGCTCCACCCGTCACTTATTAAGTCCAATGCATTCCTCGTATGAAGAGGTTTGAAACATAACATAAAAATTCGTATTAAAACTAGCATACGAAATGTCAATACTTTATCCAAAAACCATGAATGGTATAAAAATAGCACATCCATAGTCAAACATAACTCATTCGATACAATATGGAAGATTTTATTGTATCATATTAACCTCAATCAAGAATAATGAAGTATATTGACATAGATGAAAATAATCATCAAAACTATTTGAGAGATATATCCTCCTTTTTCTTGAAACCATTTAAAGTCACAATATTTGTCAAGAAGCTATTTAAAAAAAGATTTTTGAATCAAAGTGTCACATGCCACTTTGAAACTTTTAAAAGGAGTTTTAATTTTAAAACATTAACGTCCATATAAATAAATCCTTAAAACCATTTTTTAAAACATGGACATTAATGAGCAAGATTTAGAAGAATAAGTCTTTAAAACATTTAAAAATTGTATTTTAGTTAGAGTTTCTAACCAAAAGAGAGATACTTGAATAAAAATAATTTAGGTAATCCAAACATTCTAATATTAGGAGAATAAAGGAATTCATGATATACTATGTCAAAGTACATTATATACACCACATAAAAGTGATTTGGTGTATAACAACAAAGAAGTATCAATGGAATGTAAATTGAGATGAAATCTCTCATAAAGGACGTATCCTTAGGTTAAGGATAAATCAACGACAAAATTATGTGTGACAAATATAAATACACTAAATATGATTGGATATTCAGTGTAAAACAATCAAGGGATATTCACACATAATCTTATAAAAACAACACCAATGAATTGGATGTTTAACTCAACAAATGGAGAGTGAGTTAAAATTACTCTTATCAAATTCATATCGATGACTTGAGAAATTATCAATGGAGTGATTATGTGTATCAATAGTATATCCACAGGAAGGGGAGTGGAAATTATGACATAATTAAATTAATAGTGATTCCACACATAATCTTGGAGTAATATAATCAATGAAATATGCGTAAATCCAAATGAGTGGAAATTAAAATTTCAAATTCCCTTATAGATTATTTAACTTATGAAAGATACACCCATGAAAGAAGGATCTTAAATTTATGATGTAAATACCCATAAATTAATGTATATTACACAACGAATACAATCATGGACAGTACACACACCACATGCAATAAATAAGTGGTGAACAATGGAATTCTCACGAAATTAAAAGTGAGATAAGAAACCCCTTACCTTGTACTTTTCCTTGGTTGGGGGTAGGTTAACCTCCTGTATAATGTTGAAATAATTGTTATAAAATTATTCATGAATCATATACATTAATATGTTATCATATATGATCTTTTAACATTGCTTTGTTAATAATATCTTAGAATTATCGTCGTTTCAGGTGTTAACTTACTCGTTTTCTTTTATATGGTTTGTTATATAAGACATGTTTGTCATGGATAGGTTGTATCTTATTCATATCCAGAATGATATAAAGTTCTTAAAAATTATTTTTGAATCATCAAATGATAATTATACTTGAATGGATATGATGGAGAATGAATCTCATCGCGTTCGTGGAGACGGTAGTCCGTACGTACGCACGAGCGACAATATCATTCTTTTGATATTAATATAATATATAATTGGATGTTATATCATATATACAGAATAATTATCATGTTATATTTATTATTTAAATGAGTTAAACATCATTATTATACCCACCCAAATAATAATATATTGAATAACAATTACACCACGACGTGGAGATGGTAAGCCGTACGTACGCACGTATGGTGACATGTTTTTGAAAGGGTGGATAGAATACTGAATATGGTTGTACCATATTTATAATAACATCACAATATATATAATATACTGGAGTTATTATTTTATAATAGTAAAAATAAATAAAGAAGAAGTGGAAGAAGAAAGGAACATGAAAAGGGGTGGTGAAAACATTACCTCTTCTTCAGGTTCTTCCTTTTGATTTGATCAAAAAGGCTCCATAGGTTGGCTTTATGATCAAACTAAGTCCTCTAGGTTGTAGTGAGGGAAGTTTATAGAGTATTTGGGCAGGGTATGGCCGAACCAAAAGTCTTTTAAGGTGTGAAGAAATGAGAAGGAAGAGTGCCCTTTTATAAGAGGGGTGAGGGGCACCTTTAGAAAAGCTAGAAATATTAATTTATAATAAATTTATATTCGGCTTCTAATGGCTCCAAAGATTATTATTAAGAGGTTAAGGTGGGGATAGGTCGAAAAACATTCAACTAATAGAATTTAGACAATTTTGGGTTACTATATTAACCTTATCTTTTAGTTTTAACTCTTAGTTAATTAGTTTGACATTTACCATGTCACATTCTATTTTTCTATTATATAGTTAATAAACGTACTATATACATCCAAGAGACCCCCAAGTGGTCCATGAATGATATAAATATAATGATATAAGTCTCTTGGCCTAACCTTAGATTTTTAGGAATTTAATATCAAATAATAATATAATATTTATTTTAAAAACGCTTTTAGGTGAATTTTGACACTATTCAATAGTTGATTTTTTTGAAACTCATAACAGAACGATTACTTCGAAAACATTTAATTAAGTCAATCCTAATATGTCATATTATCCTATAAAATTAGTGGAATTCATTAAAAGTCTTAAATTATATTTATTTGGGTATTTATAATATCAATTATTTTAATTTTTCACTATTATGGTAATTACTGCATCATCATTGTGTCATAAATATATTAAATTATTTAATGTTTAAAAATTATAAATAAAATATCATTATGTAGAAAATATTATTATATTTCTAATTAATATTTACAATCGAATTTATCTTATGTATAACCCTATATTAAAAATGTTTTAGTAAATAAACTTTGATTTTAACTCTTTTACCTCTTCTTTGAATTAAATAATAATAAATGTCCTAATCTAATACAAGTGGACCTAAATGATAATATTTTATACCTAAGGTTGTTTTTGGTCGAGATACACTTGTCCAATAGAATTAGGACATGTTTTAGGTAATATTAATATCATTTTTACCCTTAATTACCCTATTTACATTTAACCGTGTAAATAAAAGTAAAAAGTTACTATTCACCAAAAATTATTTTCATCTCATTGAACCACATTTTACTTCTTGATATTAACCGTGTCTCTCAGATTTTCGAAATTCCATTCACAGAAGCGGTAAAATTAGGTTTTATGAAAAATTCAGTTTTTTAACTACGACTTAGTAGTTTCACTGTTCATCAAAAATTGAAGTTTTTCAGAACAATGCCAAAATTTCACCCTAAGATATAATTGATATTCCAAATTAAAAAATGATATATATTTTAAAAAATTATAAACATTTAAGTTTCATTAATTCATCTTATAATTAGTTCTCGCTGTCACAACAAAAAGCGTGTTTTTAAGAAACAATATATATCAAAAGATTGACAATTGTTTAGGTCCAATTTCAAAGTGAAATTAATTCTAATGAACACCATTGGATAAAATGGTAAAAATATATTCTAATTATACTTTAAAACCACTCAATAATATAATTTATCACTATAAATTATTTTGATTTAAAAATTTGTTTTTAATTAAAATTTAGTAATTTTCACTATTCATCAAAATATAAGTGTTATCCAAAAAGTTCCAAAATTTCACCCTAGGATAAATTCAATATCCCGAATCCAAAAATGAAGTCCATTTTGAGATATAGAATTTATAAAATTTCAAAAAGTAGGTATTACTATTCATAACAGCTAGTTTGATTGGTTGTGGTATGTCAGAATCTCGAAGTTGCGTACAATGCACGCCATTGCATTATTTGAAGGGAAACGTACCGTGGAAGCTTGGGGTGTTACAATCAAACACTTTTGTTTTGGTAGGATTAATTGTTATTCCATCCTTATTTTAAATATTACCAATAAAATAAATCTGTTCCAACCAAAATTCACACTTTTGGAATTTTCTATGAAATTTAATTCTTTTCAAGGTTTTCAAAATAACCCTTAAATGTTTTTCATTATCCTTTTTACTTTTATAATATAAAATAATTTCATCAGTAAACACAACCACAAAATTATCCAAGAAATCATGGAATATTCTATTCATAAGATCCATGAATATAGAAGGTTCATTTGTTAACTCAAAAGAATGACAACAAATTCATAATGCCCCTATCTAGTACGGAATGTAGTCTTCAGGATTTATTCATTATTTAATTTTAGCTGATGATACCAGAACCTTAGTGAAAACATTATAAAATATTGTGATCCCTAGATCTGATAAAAAATCATTGATATGAGAAAAAAGATACATATTTTTAATAATTATTTTATTCAAGGATATATAATCAATACAAAGACTCAATGAACCATATTTTTTCATAACAAACAAGATAGAAGAACCCCATGGTGAAGTGTTGGGTCATATGAAGCCTTTATCTAATAATTCCAACAACTTTTTTCAACTCTAGATGTTCCATTTGATCCATTCAATATGGGGGTTTTGAAATTTTCTTAGCATCAAGAACTAATTATATAATAAATTCAACTTCCCGATTAGGTATAAAACGAGGTAACTCATCAAGAAACACATCAAGATATACATTTACCACTGTAACATCATTAATATAAACACTTCCCTTATTTTTAATAATGCGATAAAGATAACATTCATTTCCATCTTTCTATAGTTTCTCGGCTTCCTGGCATGTTATCAATTTTATGGGTTCATTCTTGTATACAAAATGAATCTCTTTATGAAAAACACTTCTTTATCTCTACAATAAATCTTAGCATGATAAACAGAAGGACAATACACTCCTAGAATGAAATCAAACTCTCCTAAGGGTAAACAAAAAATGTTTTCATGTAAAGTATTTCCATAGACAACAATATAAAGACTCTTATAATTCCTTTTTTCTATAATATTTCCCCATATTTCTTTAACAATAAGTTTCATTCTCATTTTTAAGGTGATATTTCCAATATACCAGAAAATTTCTCAGAATTAATGAAATGTGTAGATCTCGTATAAAACAATACTTTAGAAAAATTTGGGTAAACCAACAAGGTACCTGATGCAACTTCATTGGATGGCCTAACGTCTGTTGATGTAGTCACAATGGATATCAGTACACCTTTCTGCTTATAGATTTTCTTCTTTATATCATTCATATCTCTATTTGGGTAGGAATTTTCATAATGAACCACCTCACCACATTTAAAACACTTTAAAATTTTCTTATTAGAATTTGTATTCTGATCATTTTAGTTACAATATCAGACCATATTTCAAAACTTATCACATCAAAAACACTTCTTAGTTTTGGTAAGGAATTACCTAGGGTGATTTTCACCATAATTTTCACAAATTAGAAACTGAAAATTCTTACCATCATATTTCATTAATTTATTCTTATCCATTGCTTTCTATATGGAACTCTTCTTCTATTTTTTTTCAAGTTACACATGGTCATCAGAAAACTCCATTTGTACCCTCTCCACACATTAGACAAGTTTCTCATAACTTGTGAACTCACGTGAATCCAATTCTCTTCAATATCTTAGCTTCAATCCTAAGTAAAAAACTGTTGATTTTGTTATCAGGATATAGAACATTTGGAAGATACCTCACTAATTGAGTGAGGTTTGCTTCATAAATGACCACTGAATATTTCTCATTCTCCATCAATTAAAGGAATTTCTTCTCCATCTGAAGTCAAATCACCTTTGAAAAGTATTTTTCAAGGAAAATAGTTTTAAATTCATCCTACTCAAATGCATAAATGACCTCTCTATCCTAGATATTCTTGACCATTGACCACCAATGACCATCTTCACCTTAAAATTGATAAATGGAAATACTTACCTTTTTATTATCTAAACATACCATAATATTGAATATCTTTTCAAGGTCTTTAATATATCCTTCAGCTGCTACAGGGTCATAATATCAACTAAAAGAAAAAGGTTGTTGCCTCAAAAAATGTTCCACTATCATCATTTTACTTTATGGAATATGTGGTTTTTATATTGCATATATTATACCACCATTTATTTAATATTTCAACTAATCCATTAATATCACAAACTACTTAGTTCCAATTCCCACCATTCCTGGTGGTGAATTCGAAAATATATTAGCCTCCTGGTTCCTTATAACTTCAGCTTCCCTATTTCTTCGATGAAAATCCATTCTAAATATACATATACTAGATGAAGAAACATGGTAATAGTTAAATGATGTATGATTTCAACATAAACATAAGGTAAAAATAATTTATGGTATTCTGTTAACATCATTATAACTCATAAATTTATCTAAATCATGCTCTGATACCAATTATAGGGCCTCGACCATAAACATTACATATTTTAGTAATTTAAACTAAATTTCAATTCTTTAAATTCCTAAATATATTTTAGGTTTTGAGTTTTATAATGTTAGGAAATAACTCATACATATCAACCCATAATCATACAATGTGTGTACCATTAAATAAGTATCTATCTCTTCCAAAACATAAAATTTTAAACACAAATAAACAACATGATTTCTCTGAATAAATCTTCATAACATTTAACTTGACTTAATTATTTCTCTAAAACATCTTTATAACATGTGAAAATAATTTTAAAAACTTGGGATGAGCATAAAAATCATAGAAAGTGATATAAAAATAAGGAAAGAAACCGTTTTCCCATGAATACGTATAAATATTTGAAATCATTTTCACAAACACATAGTTATAACCCATAAAGAATCATATAATTAGTTTGAGATATGTAAGATTTACATAAATCATAGAAAAAATAATTTTAGAATAAGTGTATCTTTGGGCATTAATTATTTAATTTTGTAACCCTGACATCTATCTTATGATTTATAACCCTCATGGCTACCTTATGGTGTAACCATCATAGATACACTAAGAATAACGATATAGTCGACATCCAAATTTCACACACCAAATGCATTAGAGGGAGATATAGGTCCCAAATTTTATCATAAAAAATTCCCTATAACTAGGACATAATCATAATACATGAATAATTTCCTAAAAACACTGCTTTTAAATTTTGTAAAAAAAATTTAAAAGAAGATTTATAAAGGAAAGTCCCACAAAAATATCATATAATTGAAGTGAAAATTAATATAATAAAACAATTATGTGTATAAACTGTAAATACACATAAAAAACATAATATAAACAAAATTTAATTAAAAAATATTCTTATTACCATATAATCAATGAAATGGAAGGATAAACCAAAGAATGGAAATTGGGATAAGATTTTTGTTACCTCAGTTTGTCTTGTTTGAAAATTGATTAAACCTCCTGTATAATTATTAAAAGAGTTTTATTAATATTTTAACGAAACATATTGATTTTATAACACGTTATATGATCATTTTAAAACAATATTCCACCCATTAATTAATAATATTTTCTTCTTTAAATTTTTCCGGGTGCATTCTTTTCATGATTTCCAAGATCAGTTTGTATATGATTTCCTCATCGAATGGAAGGAAAACACCAGAAGTGGAATTAAATGGTTTTAATATGTTTACATAATATTAAATGATTACATAAATTAATTTGGTTATATTCTATGAGGAAAAATCATTAGATAAATCTTTAGTGATATCTGTTTAGATCATTTTACTGGTTCTTTGATAATCATGAACTAGTTTCATTATATAACATAATATATTGTATATATGTTAACTATAGAACATGAAAGAGGATATATAATAAAAATTAAAATATGTCTCAACCCTTAAAATGGGTTTATTACCATTTTTGAAGGATGTAATGGAACTTGAAAACACATTGTCCACAATTTTGGTTAATCGGAATATCATGGTAGGTGTTTTTATTTTTAGAAGAATAGGAAGAGGATATGAAGAATGATGTTGAATTTTTTCATAAAAATAATAAAATATATAATATATAATATTATGGATCTTTAATTCTTCTTGGATATGTGGAGGGGAAGGGATTATATGAAAATATAAGTAATTGAAAACAAAATATACGAAAATGAAAGACGATTATTAACTCTTGTTCTCTCCTCCTTTAGATCCTCCTTAAGACCTTTAGTTTTGTCCTTTTGGTGAGAAAAGAAGGTATTTTACATGTGGATGAGCCTTGGTAATAAGATTCGGATGAATTTAGAAAATTATCAAAGTTTGACAGGTGTGAGAGGACGGGGTAAGGGTGGTATTTATAGTGGAGGAGAGAAGAGTTGCCCATTATTTTAATCATTAGTTTAAAAATTTTAACCAAGACTATGAATATTATTGATTCATGTGAACCTAAATTGTAAATATATCATGTGAGTCCGAACCAAGGGTGATTAAAATGGCTATCATTGTTGGAATAGTGTATTAAATAGATAATATATATATAGTATATTACCATACTTTACTATTCATTAAAAATTCAAGAATTTCAGAAAAATCCCAAAAATTCACCGTAACCATTTTTTAACATGGGGAATAAAAAAAAGAACTCCATTTTTTAAAAACTATAAATATAATTAATTTAATTTTAAAATAAAATAATATTTTATTCCAAAAATAATTATTTTAAAACTAAAATTGATTTTATATCACATTGAAAAATTAATCAAGTTCTTATTATCTTATAACCTTAATGAAATTAAATAATAATATTTTTTAATATTCATAAGGTTCTTATTACTATTATGAATACTATTCATAAGAGTATGTTATTATTCATAAAAAAATTAGTTCTATTAGAATCCAAATAACATACTGATCACAACGGTAGATGTCCATTTATCAGAATTTAAATCATAGAAGTGGAAAAGTTATGTTTAAAATATAGTTTATAATTATATTTTTTTTTAAATGTATCATTATGTAGATATTTATTGTTTCATTAATTTTAATTTATTTTTAAAACCTTTTGGTGTTATAGTTAAAAAAGAGATAAATCATCATTGATAGAAATGAAATGTGTTTTCTTTTTAATGTTGTGGACTACAAATCAATTGGATTTATGACCATTAAATGTCTTGGGGAGTCCAACAACGAAATACATTGTTATGTTTTTCCATTTAGATACTATTATGGGTATTGGTTGTATCATACCCTTATAATTATATCATTCATTGTTAACTTTTTTTATACTAAGCATCAAGATACAAATTATACAATCTACATATTTGTTTTTTATAAACAGAATATTTGATTCCAATCTAGGTACATCTTATTGATTATTATATGAATAGATATGGATAATCTATACACATCAGCCAATAGTTCTCTCTTCAGTTTTTGTTTTTAAGGGACACATATCAGGTTTCCAAAACACATAGCTCTTTAGAAAATATGATCTCTACAATAATCACTAAATTTATTTATATATCCACATCCTTTTTTTGGCATCTCTGATACTCTCAATAATTGATGGGTGATAAGTTATTTGAAAAATATAGGATAGAATTCCTTTTAGGATTCCCATGCTTATCCTTTTCATGTCAAAGAATATTGGATCCCTTACAATACTCATCATGGATAGAGTTACATAATACATTATACTTAGATCAATATTCACATTATTTTTCTCCCCATGATAGTAATGGATTGATAAATAATAATCATTGATCAGATCTATCCACCTTCAATGGGGTATACTGAGATCATTTTTTGTGAATATATACTTGAGAATATAGTGATTTGTATACATTTCAAACTTTTCACTATAGAGATAATGTCACCAAATCTTCAATGTGAAGATCACTAGATACAATTATTGATTATGTGTTGGGTTGTTCTACTCATGTGTCTTTAATTGGAGGGAGGTATAGTATTTTAGTTTTTCATTTTTTAAGAGTACACAACCAATTACATTTTTTGATTCATCATAGTAGATCAGAAATCATTCCCCACTTATATGTAATGTGAGTATTGATTCAATGATTATACTATTTTTTAACTTCTTCAAATCACTCCTCACATTCAACAATCCAAAAAAATTACTCCATTCTAAATTATCTTGTTAAGTGGGTTTAATAATCATGAGAAGCTTCTCAAAATATTATGATAATACCCAATTAACAAAAGTAAATAAAATTTCTCTATAATAGATAATAGTCTATTCCATCCTTCAATTTTCTTTATCTTTTAAGGATTAAAAAATATCTATTTGATATTGATAATATTCCACAAGAATGTTACTTACTCCATTAAAATCTCAAATTTACTACAATTTTCATATAACTTTTACTTTATAACTTTCTTTAGTACAATATTCAAATACTCCTCATATACCTCCTTAATTATTTCATAGATAAGAATATTGTCTATAAATACTACAAAAATTTAATCTTGATAATCCATTAACTCTCTATTAATTAAGTACATCATGATATTTAGAGCATTAGTGAGTCTAAATGGAATCACTTTGAATATCTTGTGCCCTTATAATTTACCAAAGTATGCCTATTGGATATCATCCTTCTTCACATATGCATGACAATATCCAGACCAAAGATCCACCTTATATATGTACTAGGATCTAAATAGATGATTGAAAAATTCATCAATCTGTGGTAAATGATACTTGTTATTTATGCGATCTTGTTGAGCTCATAATAGTCAATATAGAGGTACATTTACTCATCCTTCTTCTTTTAGAGAAAGACCAACACATCCCAGGGTGAAGCACTTGCGTGTATAGAACCATTATTTATATTTTCATGTAATTTATTCTTTTCATATTCAAATTAAATAATGGTGGTACAATATAGATTCCTGGATATTGGAAATGTTTTGGGTATAATTTTGATTGAGGACTAAACCTCCCCATCAGAATGAAGACCAATAAATTCATTGACAAATATATCATCAAATTCTCTTATAATAGGAATGTCATCAAGGATGATCTTTTCCATATTCAGTCATTTGATCTAGATATTATTTATTATAAGGTAATAATATCCAAGATTGAGATGTTGATTCAAAAATAAATCCATCCACCTCCTTACACTTGTATAGAATTTGATGGTGATTAGTAATATGGAGGGAGATTTCCATATCCCGCAAATTTATGTTGGCTCTATATGAGGGAGTATAATCCATACCCAAGATACCATTTAATTATACTAAGCGGAGTATAAAAATATCACTATGAAAAACTCTTGAAAATATTGATATGGGAAAATCATATACTTAGGATGAAATAGTAGTTCCATTTTCCATTCTAATCAGTAACTCAAATACCCAATTTTATGTAGATTTTGGAATATTTATACAAAAATTTAATGATATAAAAAATGAATAGATTTAGAACCAGTTATACATTTTATATTCTGGAATGAATTACTAGCTTACTAGTCCCTTCATTATTGTTTGAATACATCTTGGAAGTAATGATGAAATATTATAACCCTTTATCTCTAGGCCTTAGAGGTTATTGTTTTTGTTTATATTAGATATCCCTTATCTTATTTCACTCGTATGCATTGTGTCCTTAATCCATGTAGTTGAAACATTGAATAACAAGGTGAGGGTTTACTAAATATTTCTATTCATCCATCACACCTATGGGTTTCTACCATCAACATTCTCTATATTAGCACCATTCCTTCACACACCTAAAGAATTTTCTTGTCCCCTTCAGGAAATTTCTTGGATGCTTCTCACCACACATTTGAGAAGTGGGAAGTTGTAATTTCTTAACACCGGGATATTTCTCTATTTAATCATCATAAATAAACACAATTATTCACTTCCCATATCTACTCCCATGATATTACTAGGACGATCTAATCTCCATTTTTAATTTGATGTAACATCAAAAAATTTCTTTATAGGTATCAAAGTCTCAAATCACTAAATACTTTAATAGATTTAGATTTATCTTTCTAAATAAGAATTAAAATTTAATTTCCATATCAATTAAAAAGACATAGGTATATTATAAAAGCCTTGTGAATTTTCTATGTATTCTCTAATGGATTCATCCTCATTTCTATTGAGGCCAAGGATCTAAAACACCAATTTTTTTCAAAGAGTGTGAGGAAAATATGTTTTTGAAAAAAATATTTATGAATTAATTTCATTACATCACATTTATTTATTCATAGGGATTTTTATACATTATCAACACCCAACATTGATCAACTTTTCTATCCCAGTGACAAACAGACAAAATGAAGATCACTTTCCCAGAGCATTGAAAGAAATATAATATATTTTCAATATAGTTGATCAATTATTCAATGATTAAGTTATTGGGTGATACACTAAAAGTCAGAGGCCTTTATGGAATAATGGTCTCAATTTCCACTAGTTCTTTATTATGAGGATGTGGGTGTTTCAACTGATTCATGTTTTAATTAAAAAATTGTGTAAATTGATTAAGTATTTTCATGAAGTTATTAATTCTTCCAATCATGTTGGGAATCTCATTTGGGAAGTCATCAAATTTCTCATAAAACTTTTTATTTAAATTATTATTCTTATTTCCAACCATTATCTAAAATAATAGAAGATTAGGGATTATTTGGATGACATCACATTCACCCAGGGCGCTCACCCTCTCCTCTAGGGTTTCCCTCACCTTCCTCCATGGAAGGATTTCATCTCATAAACACTCCCTCAATTTTTTCAGCCTTTGAAATTTGATCATCATCGGTCAGTTCTTGAAGAATGTCTCAACTATGTTTCATGGATCTTTGCTTTAGAATCTATAGTTTCACGCTTCCGTTTGGGACTATTCTTTCATCGTTATCTAGCTTTGGGTCCCTAACTGCTTGTTCTTCCTTGGGCCTCACCTCCTCCATTATTGTGATGATGGTGGTTGTAGTGTAGTTGGTTTCATGATTTCACTAGAGTTTTAATATTGGTGGGGTTCTGATCCACAACGCATCATATTTGACTTTATCTGGATCTGAGCATCCCCGTAACATCTCTTGTGCTTATGATCTCATGGAGGGTGGATTATTGGTGGATGGGACTAGTTCAATGACATGTGGGACCTAAGTAATGGACTTGGTTCAACATGTCGAGGGTTTCACTGGTTTGAATTCAGTTGGTATTCTTAGATGCTTGGTGTGGATCTAGCTCTAATTTGGAAGACATGGATGATGTTGCTCTTGAGGTTTTGGATGTTGTTTGTCTCATTTGTGCTTGTTGTGTGTTTTTGTCTTCTTTTCTTCTGGTTCTCTCTACTCAATAGTGATTCCCATGAATTTTAACCTATTTTTAATTTTTCTTTTTGTTTTTTCATGTTTTTAGGGAGCATATTTATTTAAGGATACTAGTTTTCTTTATTATATTTGGAAGTAGTGCAGGTTTATGTAGGTATTGCTGGGTGGGTGGCCTCAAAAGAGGGATGGGTGTGATTAAACCCATCATCCATCCATTCTTCATCACTTTGATGGAAATATTGTTAATTTTCAATGAAAATTTCCCATTGTTTTTTAGTATGCAATTTCATTGCATCTGGTTGACATTTCTGATCATTTCATGCTTTGTCGAGCAGGTGACTCAAAATAAGAAAGGGTGTGATGGCACCCTTTATCTTGATAACATACACATTTATATGTTGGTTAGATAGGTTCTCTTCCATGTTGTTCTTCCAACATGGTGAAACTTCATGGAATAGGGGGGGAATTTTATTTTGTGTGATCTCAATTTTTCATTATCTGGTGAGGGGGAAATGCATATTTCTGGTGGTTGTTTAGATATTTGTTTCTTTTAGACTTTTGGGATCATTTTGACTTTTCCTTATTTTGTTTTCTTAAGAAAATTTTATTTTTTGGTAATGGGTTCCCTCTTTTCTAGTCTTAAAATAGGTTCTATATTGTTTATATTCAATAAAGTGGTCTTAGACCTCAATCATTTCAAAAAAAGAAAAAGAAAAATTAGGGATGGAAATTTTAAAAATATTAATCATATAGAAGGGAAGTTAAAATCATTTAAGGGATAAATTATAAATGGTATTTTTTCCTGAAATTATTATTTTCACGGTTTTTATCTAAGTTATCAATGACCTATTTCCAAACATTGAATAAGTATTTTTATTTCCTATATAATTGTTTCTAAAAATAAAATGATTTACTACATAATATCACCTGGGAATGTCTCGCCAGATGTGAAGTATTAGGACTCCCTTATTTATAAGGTAAAAATTGAGTTAATTCCCAAAAAAAACTTTTTAGAGTTATTACCCCTAGGTACATCAGTTCTAGAGCTACACCAAATTTACAGTATCGAATAATGGATGTATTAGCTAAAAAAACCATTCAATCATTACAATACCAAAAAATTTGGGATTTTTTTCCATGTTTATCCTCTTCTATATTGTTTTCACTATGGTTTTCTATTCCTAATAACAAAAACATAACACGACCTAGCATAGATAATAACCATAACAACCCAAATTTATTGTAAATGTATTTCATGATTTAATACAAAAATATACAATACCCAAAAATTGAGAGGACTAGTGTATTTTGGAAATTAGATACATATCAAAATAAATTAAAAAAAGAATACAATTACGTTATTTAAAAATTATATAATATACCCTCAAATTTCATTGATCTTCTAATACTGTATGGTGTAACTTGAGGATGTACATAAGAAAGGATGACCTATTAACCCCCATAAGAAAATAATCAAATTATAGAATTAGTTAGAGTAGTACATCTGATTCAAGTGGCATATCATGGTTACCTAGAATGTTAGGATCATAATAATGAACATAAAATCATTACATAATATTATAACATCAATGAATCATAGGAATGTAAAAACAACCTAAAAAGGTACATGATAAGTGTAATTCAAGATTGATGTAGAAGATATCATAACATAGTATGCTTCGTCTAACTTCCTATATACTATACGTGGTATCTCATGAGATAAAAATATTACACAATGGATTTCTGGGCTATATATTTTTAGTCCCATAATTCATAATCAAATCATGTGCATTCATTTTTGTTCCACATAGATCATACAAAATAAAAAATTAATTCATCTATTTAATTTCAATATTACGTATTTTTCGTTTCATAAATGAATGCACCTAATCAATAATGGATTGTTATATCTCAGTGTGTATCATTGTATTGTAGGTGATTCCCTGTGGCTAGGTGGCTTCAGTGGTTTTCTTCCTCCGCGGTGGCCCTACATCGGTGGAAGGGAGGTTTCTGGGGAGTTGGTCGGCAACATCGAGCTTGAAGGAATAAAGAGTTAGTGGTTATTCTCAATGGTGTCAGTTATTGTAGGGGGTGGGGTCGCTCAGTTTTGATATTATCCAATATTGGTGGCAGGTTGCTCGTGATAGGTGAATCTTGGGTGGAGGAGGGTGGAACTCAGCGGCAACTCGAGTTATGGTCTTGGGGTTGGTCTCGACATTGTGTACCTCGTGCATGCATGGCTAGTGGGATGGATTTGGTGGAGTCTTTTAGTGGTGTTGGTGGTAATGACAATGTGGATGGCTCATTTTCATATGACAGCGAGGAGTATCAGTGGATTCTTAGCAGTGTGCTCATTTGGAGGTGGTTGCGAGGTTTTCTTGGAGGATAGGAATGATGGTGAACTTCTGTTGGATTTTTTCATGGCCTTAGTTTCCTACAAAGAAGATCTTTAAGAGGATTTTATTGAATCTTGTCCCAGCTTTGTAGGGACACCATATTGTATGATTGAGATGGTATGGCTTCTTCAATTAGTACCATCACTGTGAATTTCTGCACGGGACATTGTAATATGGGAAGGAATGAAGGTTTGGAAGCTAGTTTATTGTTATAAATTCTTAGGTGGATCAATGATGTTTTTCTTAGGTCTTTGGTGTCATCAGGTCTTGGTTTTAACCTATATTCTTATGGGATTACGATCCATTTATGGTTACCCCTCAACCAAATTTAATCAGGGGGGAAATAAATAGAAATTTAATATCCATTGGGATTGTAGATAAGGTGTCCTATAATTACTTGGGAATCATAAGAGAGTAAATGGGTCTGTAAAAATAAATTATGACATGAAAAGTTTCATATTAAAAGGATAAATAATAATTAGGTAATTGAATAAAGGGCAAAAGGAAGAGAATCCCTTACTTGATAGATTCCTTCTAAAAGATTGGGGGAGCTTCTTACGATAATGGTAGCACCTTGTGATATTGTTAAATAGGGATAGGGGATGAAATTATCCTTCAATGTATTTTGAGTGATCTTTAAAGGGATTTGGATTGGGCATTTATATAAAATGAGAGTGGAAATCATTATTAATTTCTATATATAAGTTTTAGACTCTAAGTAATAAAAAATCAAATATCACAAACCATGCCATTGTTTTTGAACTCAATCTCTGCTAAATAAGAGCGGTTTAAAATATCTTATTAATTTAATAACCAAAATAATTGGGATAATAGAATTCATGATGTAGAAGTGAGTCGTATTTAGAAATTTTTTTTGAAACCATTATATATAATATTGATTGTTGAATATTTTTAAAGGATTGTAAAATTAATCAAATAACTTTTAAAACCCATTATAATAAAAATAAAACCTATTATTATTATTTTATTTCTTTTTTAGAATTTATTACATTAATTTTGAGCCATTATGATGTCATAAGAAATACCTTATATTTATACCATTTTTAATTTTTACTTGAAAATTTGACTATCTTAGAAAATTTTAAAAAATTCACCATTGGATAATTTCAACATTTTGATTTAAAAACTAATAGTAATTTTTTAGAAATAATTTTCCAAAAATTATAATTTACAATTTTTAGAAAATCTTTATTTACTGGAAAATATTAGCTATCATGACACTAACAAATTTTGACCCTTATTGAAATTACATTCAGCTTCATTAAATTATTTTTTTATTTACATTTAAATAAATATTATTTAATAGGACAATTTTATAAAAATAAAAAGTTTTTTCAAATTTCTAAATTTATCAATAAAATCATTTTATTTGAAAGTATATATTTTCCTAGAAGACAATTTTGGTTTCATTGTATCAAAAATTATTTTTAATCATTTTTATTATATATTCATGTATATATAAAGTAATAATGAAAATGGATTAGTGTAATCCTGATTTTAAATTGAAAATATATAAATTCATATTGGTAGGTTCTAGATACATAAACCCTTATTACATCAGTTTACACCCTAAGGGTACAGTGTGCGATATTAGTACTTAGGGTGGCTCAATAAACATGATATTGGTGGTGATTTCTATAATAATAAAATTATCACAAAAATAGTTTTTATTGAGTTTTAGTTGTTGAATCTCTGAAGGGGTTTGGTCAAATGAAAATCCAAGTGATTCCTTCTCCCTTATAATCATTTAAAAATAGGCTTCACGGGGTATGATTCTACTATTTGAGGCCATCACCTCTTCCTTTAACATCAATTAGATTTCATTATAACCCTTAATATATACTAATAGTAATGGTCACAATAGAACAACTTTATTAACAATAGTTATGATACCTAATGTTCTTTTAAGGTCAAAATGAAAATTATGTCTATATTTTATAATGGTCCAAAATATCAAATGGGATATAGTGAAATTGTTTTCTATAAGTTATTTATGTAATAAGGTATATATTTATTTGGAAGGTAATTTAATTTGTAAAATTTTGGGTAATTACGTGGTTGAAACAAAAATATCACCATTATCTATTCAGTAAGGAAGTACAAAGAGGTATAGAGATCATTTGAATAACTTATTATTATATAACATGTTATTGGAGATTGTGAAGTATAAATATAGATTCTTTGTTTAATTTCATTCTAATTCATAACATTTAATGTATATATATATTATGAAACCTCCCCCATACCCATATGGAAATGGAATAACATCATAATATATGTTTTTATAATTATTCCAAATACATGTGAAGGTGAAAATAATATTTTTTTTATAGTGGATCAACATACTAAATCTATATACATGATATCTATTTTAGAGTATATCTCCCCTAATGAAATTACTGTTATATATAGAAATAAATTTGTAAGTCTATATGGAGTTCCACTTTAAATTAGATCTAACTGGGATCTACTGTTCACATCAATGTTCTATAGAAGTGTTCACTAATCATGGTATATAAAACTGAACTTTAATATTTCTTATGATCCTAAAACTGTTATTAAATTTTAATGAACCATTAAAACAGATAAGATATGCTAATATATTTATTAATAGATTATAATATATGGAAGAATCAATATATTCATCTGGTAAAGTTCTCAAATGACATCATTTCCACTATAATATTAAAATATCACTATATAATGATTGGTATGGGATGATATTCATAACTCCAACATGATGGGATAATATTATAGAGATAATTTTATATAAATATGACCATGATAAAAAAATAGCTACAAAAGTTCAAACCATTTACAATATATCAAAGTATTAAAAATTTTACAGAAGATATATGTTAACAATCATTAATGAGATCAAATGTTTAAAGTGGGGGGAATTTTTTTATTGAATATTTTTATAGAATGGGGTTATTCTATTCTAGAAAAAAGTAAATTTGATCCTTAGATACATTGAACCATTTTAGATTATTTATTGTGATAGGACTGTATTTTATTATATAGTGCTCCCACTAAACCTCTCATGAGTTTATGATATTTTCCCAGTATCAATTTTATAAAAGTAGATACAAGATCTATCGCATGTACTAAAATCAAAGGTTATAAAATTATAATTTGGTCTCTCTTATGTGGAATAAATTATAGAGATCTTGGATCATAGTGATATAGGAATATTAAATAGGACAACTCATTTGGTCAAAGTTATATAGAGAAATCATAAGTTTGAGGAATCAATGCGGGAACATGAATATGTAATAAGATAAATATATAATAACTTATTTTCATTTGAATAATGATATTTTTAATGGGGAATAATGTATCAACCCATATTCTTAGTGGAAAATTCTCTTTATATAATGTCAATGTTTTTAATAAATTATCATACACACTACCTCAAATAAAAATAAAGGATATACTCTTATATTAAGTTAGAATATTAAAATAGAAGATACAATAATTCTATAAAAATACCCAAATGAAATATAATTATAATTTTTTTATAATAATAAAACTGCAAAAAAAAAGAATAAATAAAATTATAAATATGATAATTTTTTGATAATGATGTTCTGTAATGTGATGAATTGTTTTAATGGAGTATCTATGGTAATATATAGTGTAATTTTTTCTTTATATGGTTGTCTAGAATATATCACCATTGGCCATATATAACCATGAAGCATATAAATTAACTAAAAATAATGGTGATTAATGAGGAAAATTATATTATAAAATGGTTATTAG
This sequence comes from Viscum album, assembly GCA_963277665.1. NCBI lineage: Eukaryota > Viridiplantae > Streptophyta > Magnoliopsida > Santalales > Viscaceae > Viscum > Viscum album. The sequence continues at coordinate 142,069,623 of OY728131.1, forward strand.
AAATAATATTTTTTACTCAATTAAAATAATTGTGCGATGTTATTGTTATAATTTTACTGATAGTATTGTAATGATAAGTATAAATTATTATATTAGTAAATTTGTACAGAAAGAGACAAGTTATATAATCAAGTATTAGAATTCATACATATGAGGTTTGTTTGTATAACCATGTGATGTAGGTAGCATTAATAGGGTATTATTTTATTCAATCTAAAGTTAAAATTTAACAAATATAGATTTTTAAAAAATATACAAGGAGATAAGTTCGAGATCATGGAATTCATTTTGATATATATGCTTGTTTAATCAATACCCAATGTAATAAAAATTTATTATCTCAACCTTATGGATTATATAGAGGTATTGAGTGTGTTTTATAAGTATATGTTAGAGTGATAAAAAAATTAATTTTTAATATAGTAATTGATATTTTAAAAATATTAATTTTTTACTATTTCTATTATCATGTTCATATTTATAAATTTGGCATTTTTACAAAAGTTATCAATTTTAAAGTATAATTTTTATTTAATGTATTAATAAAATTATGTGAATTATTTTAATATTTATTTATTATTAAAATTCAGTAAATGGTTTTTGGATAAATTATTATTTCTAATAAATAGGAATAAAATTATATAATATTAAAATTTGATATATTTTGATAAATTATTGTGTATACGTGTTGTATAACATTAAATTAATAAATAAAATTTTTATCTATTGAAGAATGATTTTAATGAAATATATAATTAATATAGAAATAAATAAATTAAAATTTATCTAATTATTATTACTTAGTAGGAAAAAAATTTAATCTTATAATATTTTAAATTTGTTATACATTTAATATTTTTATTTTAGAATTATTTCTTATCAATTATAGAAATTAAATTTATTTAAATGTATTTCTTATATTTAATACCCTTTTAAAAAAAATTAATAAAAGATATTTTATTATCTTTGTAAAAAAATAAGCTTTATGAGGTAAAAAATGAGTTACTAACATAAAGTGAACATGAGGTAAAAATGAGGATTAAAGTGATAAAATATCTCCAAAAGTGAAAAAAAAAGTTTTAATTATTTATCTATGAACCTATATCCATTATGTATCTATTCTGGATCCACTATCCCTTTATAATTACATTCCATACACATTATTGATTTGGTATTTTCTGATATTCCACTAAAACCTTTATATAAATGAATCCCCTATTCCACTTTGGAAAAAAACTTAATTTTGTATCCTCTCTAATGTCTACTTGAATTATATCTCTAAAAAATATATGATTGAGGCTCATGGGGACCCGGGGCAGAACCCTAAATCTGGGGAACCAGATGATTTCTCGAATCAAGGATTGGGGAATTGTTTAATCGATGATGGTTGTTCGAGATCCCTTGTGGCATGTATGGTTCATAAGGAGATGTTCACTGTTGCAAAAAAGGAGGTGGATGTCAATGTGATTTCACCCTCTGGAGCTACTGGCTTGCGGAATAATTTCGCTAATGTGTTGAAGGATACAGCTCGGACATCCTTCTTCGATTTTTATTCTCCACTCCTTGGTGAGTGATAAGGAAGGGAAAGATTTCCCATGTCTCGGCTGACTAGAAGGTGATTGAGGAGCGATCCAACCTGTTCCAGTACTCGATTATTGCTCGAGTCCTCATTCCCAAATGTGAGATACTTCGGAAATTTTATGAGCTAATAAAGAGTATTATAGAGGTATGGGGGTTTGATTAATGGATAATGATTATGATGGAAAGAGGTATTAGCATGTAATTCTTCCCTCAGATAAAAGAAAATAGAGGGCATGGAGAAAATGTGATGTTTTTTTTGAACCCTGGTTTCATGAAAATTCAAGAATGGGACCAGAATTTTGATCCCATGAATTTCTGGAACACCCATGCTCAATTATGGATTTGACTCTCTAAGTTGAACTGGATATACTAGCACCCAATGATTCTATGGGACAATTCTTCATCATTAGTAAATCCCATCCAGATGGATTGATAGACAGACAATCTGAGGATTGGACAATATTCCTGAATTTTGGTTTAAGTTGACATATAAAATACACTAGTTGAGGAGGTAATCCTCAAAACTAGATATGAAAGCATGAAGTTAGAAATCTTATATTAAAGGAATCCAAAATTCTTCATGAATTTTTTTTTCTTTGGACATCTCACTGATGTCTTTAAAAGGGATAGAGAGTGCAATTTTTTCAAGGAAAAAGGCGAGGATGACACTATGTGTAGAAGGATGATGGGAAAGGAAAATATCCCTCTATATCCTCAGGAGAATAGAGTACCTGACTAGGAGGTTATTCATGGGAAGAATTATCACATGGGGGAAAATGTTAATATTATTTTCTCCAAGGATGTTTAGGAAATATAAATGGCTATATGACCCTCTCAGTCAGTTCATGAATCAATGCTAATTGTTCCCGAAGGCATGGTTGTCGAAACACAATTGGCAGAATCTCCCTCGTGCAATGAAATTTCCCTAATGGTTACACAAAATTTAAAGTAGGCAGACCCCCTAGAATATAGTGTCACTGCCCCACTGGAGGAAACATCTTGCCTGATGAGAATGAAGGCTCATGCTGAATTCAAAATTGGCTCACCTAGGACACCTACTCACTATACTAGAAATGAAAATGAGAAGGATCAGAATTTGGATGGATCTAACCCAGGAGGAAACTTCACACGGGTTCCCCCCTCTAAGGAATCCCGATGGAAGCAAAATGTAGGAAACGACCCTTTACATTTAAATTCCTAGAACACCTTCACGCCCCTGAGTGGAAGATTATGGTTAGATGAGGCTGAGGAGCCACAAGCTCTTGATGTAGTGGTAAACATGAGGGATGATGTTGTTATATCTAGTGGTAGACTAGTGGAGATGGATGGCCTCACTAACACACATGAGTAGGTTTATGGAATATCAGAGAAGGTGGAGGAGAAGGATCATGAAAGAAAGGAATCTCAGCCTGGAACTAGCCTGAAAGAAGTGGGGAATAAAGGTAGGGGAAAGGTAAGGTATATATTTCATTGAAGAACAAGGGGGACTTTTGACTAGGGGAAATTCTAATAAAAATGAGTAATATAAACTAGAACTGTCAAGGGCTGGGTAATCCCCATACGGATAGGGACTTAGACAATATATTATGGCCTAAAAACCTATTCTTGTAAGTATTGAAAAAACAAAGCCTCTCTTTGATATATATAGAAATGATTCAAGTGGGACACTCTTGGATACAAATTTGTCTCTGAGAATCATCATGAATCTTCTATTGACGACTTGTGGGTTTTAAGTCATGAAACTTTTCAGATTTTTTCTTGTGTTAGTTATCCTCAGAGCATCTTAATCACTGGGAGCATTTCTGGCCCTGAATTATCTATATCATGTATGTATGCTTACAATTCTTATATTATAAGGAGGGACTTATGGGAGGACCTCAGGAAAACTTTTGGGAGGATGGCATAGAAATGAGATCTTATTGGTGACTTCAACACTATATTGAAACCTGATAAGAAAACTGAAAATAACTTCAATAGGATTAATGATTTTGACTTTTCTACATGAATTGATAAATGTCATCTGGCCTAGGTCCCTATAAATGGAGATGATTTTACATGGTGCAGATACACCTGGAATGGGTAGAAGGAATGAAAAATTGATAGGTGCTTTGTCCAAATTTATGACCATAGTGCTTCCCATGGGGATTTTGGATTTACACTTTCTAAGCATCACTATGATCACAACTTAATATTTTTTTTGTTAATACATGCTTTCAAAGGTCAGAACCTATCCATTTTTTATTTAACAATGGATGGATGGTGATTTGGGGGTGTAGGGAGATTGTTTTGGAGGCATGGAAGCGGGGACCTATTGGAATCCCACTCCAAAAGCTGGATGGGAAACTCAAACATCTTAAGGGGTTACTTAGGTAATAAAGTAGAGAATCTTTCTCTAAAATTGATGATGACATCAAGACTGTTGAGGTGGAGTTAGCCTATATTTAGGATAATAATGAGCATCAGAACACCCTACCTAGAGAGGAAACTATAGATAATAATTAGCTTGATAACCTCTTAATGATTAAAGAAGACTGGTCAAGAATCAGTTGAATGTGTGATGTCTAAGGGATGGAGTCTAAAATTTGAAGGCCTTCAATAGATTGCATATGGATAAGAGGTCAGATGCAGGAAATAAGGTGCTCAGCATTGATGGTCTCCTGTATACTGATGAAAATGGGATTTCCTCAGCTGTTGTGGAGAATTTCAAGGGGATATATTCGAATGATGTACATGGAACTATTCATAGAATGGGAGATAATATAAATTCATGAATTTATGACCACAAAAAACAACTTCTTATCACCCCCATGCAAGGAGGAGATTACGACTGCCTTATTATCTCTTAATTTGGAGAGTACCCCTATCCCAGAAGTGTTTACCAATAAATTTTTTATGTTCTACTGGGACATTCTACAATATGAAATCACTCAATCTATTAAGGATTTATTTTCAAATTCATATATTCCTTGTGTAATTAATTCCTACTTTATTCCCTCATTCCTAAGAAATAGAACTCTCTTGACAATAAGGACTTCAAGACAGGTGCACTTTGGAACTCAATTTCCAAGATCATTAGTAATATTTTCATGGGAAGGATGGTGGGATTGGTCGGTGACATGATTAATGCAAACCAATTTGTCTTTTTCCCAAGTAGAAGTATTCAAAAATTTCTCTTCATGGCCTCAAAAAGTTTCAACTTAATGAGGAAAAAGACAAAGGGAACTTTTCTCTTAAAATTGACATCTCCAATGCTTTCAATATACATAAATAGATATTCCTCCTAGATATTAGTAGGAGATATGGTTTATCTAGTGTGTTTATCAATTTTATCAGCACCATCCTTAGATCATCATTGTTGTCCAATCTTGTAAATGGTGCACCTAGAGGATTCTTTCAATACACAAGGGGTGTGAGGCAAGGTGAACCACTATCTGGACTTCATTTTTCTATTGATGAGGATTACATTAGTCAATGCATCAATGATATTTCTCACATGGGTCTTTACAAGAAAATTAAGCCTAGTATTAATAGCTATGCCCCATCCCACCTCTTGTATACTGATAAAATTTTATTTCTTGGTCATGCCTCAAAGGAAAACATTTCCTCAATTAAATCTCTCTTTAATCATTAAGAGGAGGTTGCTGGCTAGAAAATGAGGTGGTAAAAATACTTTATTTTATTTTGTAATGGAATTTTATTAGTAATGAAAATATAATGATTAGGGATCTTGGGATGATGAGGGGATCCTTGCCTTTTCGGTATCTTGGTGTTCCCTTGTTATGGGGGAAGGTAAAAAGGCAGCATCTGGAGGTCAAATATATTGGTATCATACATCAAAATTCTAGATATAAAGGGAAGGCCATGTACCTATCTGGGAGGGTGTTCCTTATTAATTCAGTGATCACTTTCAAAACTGTTTACTCCTTATCTCTTTATAGATGGCCTGTGGTCCTTCCTAAGAAGATTCAAAGAATGGTGCATAATTTTATCTGGATAGGGTCAGTGCATGAGAGGAATGTAATCACTATCACTTGGAAATAATGTACCATAACTATTGATTTGTGGTTCCTTAGAATCAAGGATCCTTGAAATTTCAATGATTTCCTGATTGGGAAACTCACATGGAGCCTTATCTCAAATGATTTCTTTGATGATTTCTTTTCAAACAGATTTTAAGGAGGTTGTTTAGTGGCTACAAGAATTATATGGCCTCATTGGTTTGGTCATCTCTCAATAATTACTACATGAGGATCATCTATGACATGAAGTGGATGGTTTTTATGGATTCCACCCTCAACTATTGGAAGATGGGGTGGATTGATTACTCCATTCAGGACATGGGTGTCCCACCTGAAGCAGATACTCTATCCATATCTGATTTTTTATCACAATTACACTCTTCTGACATCATGATTTCCCCCGATGGTATGTATGAAATAAATTCTTACACTTTTATGGATCGTGATACCTTTTTTTGGATTCACATCAGGTCTGATATATTTAATAGAAAAGAATAATTTCCTCTTGAATGTGGGGGCATTCACCCACCTTCTTGGCTTATGATGTTTAGAGCCAATTTCATCTCGCCCTCTTGATTCACTATGATCAGAAGAATCTAAAAGACTGAATCCTGAGTTTTGAATAACTAAAGAGGGATCATTTCCATCTAGTTTCACTGTTTCCTTTGTGTGTGTGTACGAGATAAATTATACAACACTTGTTCCTTGATTATTCCAAGGCCAAATAGTTATGGGCTTATGTTTCTTTCCTATTTGGGATGAATCTTGACACCTGCATTCCACTCATTGAAATGCTTTCAAGGCTGTCTGCTTCTCATTGTAGTGAGAAAATACATCAATTTCTGCTGTTCTCCACTGCTCTAATTATAACATCCCTCTGGGATGCTAGAAATGATGCACTATTTGATAGTGTGCACAATGTTTTTCAACATGGAACGATGCACATCCATAGGGAAGTTTATGCTGCTTCACTTTTCCAAAGAGGTAAAATTAATAATACTCTTTATGACTTGAAAAGTCTCATATTTCTTAAAGTTTCTGGGAGTCCATAGAATCTGAGGATGCTAATGTACATTCATTGAATACCCTCGATTGCACCATGCCTCAAGGTGAATGTTTATGGGGCTTCATCAGGTGCACCAGGTCCATCAGGATGTGGTGCGGTGTTTCACACTTATCGTGGGTTTGTGAAAGGATGCTTCTATAAATTCATTAGATTTGTAACTTCGTATGAATCTGAATTATGGGTGATGATTCATGAAATTAGGTACACTCTCTAGTTTAATAGAAATGGATATGGATTGAATTTTATTCCCAGGTTGCGGTTCATGCCTTGATGAAAATGACATGTAATGTGCGTTGGCATGTGTTACCTCATTGGGTTGAATGTCTCAACAACCTATCTCAACTTCATTTGGCTATGTCACATGCATATTGGAAGGACAGTCAGGTCATAGACATTGTGGAAAAGAGGGTGATCATTGCAATGGATACGATGTGGTCTTTTATGACCCTAGATTATTGTGCCTCATTTTTGGAAGTGGATAAATGTGGTGTTACACACTCTTACTTATTCAATAACCCCTTGTATTCCTGAATCTCTCTCCTTTTTTATTTAATAATTTTTTTAGTTTTGGATTCCACTATACCCTTTCTTTTTGGGTATATCCCTAAAAACCCTATTTGGGTTTTTTAATCCCTCTGTATCAAGAAGTATCCCCAAATCCTTCAGATTTATAGAAGATTTCCTAAAAAGGTAAACGTTCTATTTGGTAAGAAAAACACATTTTTATATTTTTATTTTATATTTCCCTTATTTGGTCATATTTAATACTTAAATAACCTATATTTTACACCATTATTCATCTATAAAAGTGATATCATAATTATAAAATGATAATTATTACTAATTCATACATTACAACATGTTCTTGTTTATGCCTGTTTTACCACCTATATGAACGATCCTATAATATTTCCTTCCTGAATGATTTAGAAGATATAAAAACTAGTAATATATGAAAATAATAATTAACTTACTAATTACTATAATTATAAAATGATAATAAATATAATTTTATACATCAAAAAACCAATTTTTTTTTACTCATTATTCATAAGAAATAATATTTTATAACTGTTCATTTAAAATAATTATCATAACATCCACTAGATAATAATTAGACTCAAAGAACCAATAAACCCATATATATCATCTTGAAAAACATTCTACAATTTTTCGATACATAATCAAGAAGAATATTCTTAAACTACCAAACCAAAGAAAGTGTTGATCAAATGCAACAATAAATTCCTACGAGATAAATTTTAGTATAAATTATTCATAAATGGGTTATAATAAAATATTAATGAATGATATTTAGTTAAATAAATATAAATAATTTTTTATATATATAAATAATAAAACAATATTAATTATACATAATTTCATATCATGTATATAAAAGTGAAAATCCAAGGAAATAGTTTTTCATGACTCTATCTCCATTCGTTCAGTCAGAGACTTTCTCCTCATTGAATATAAAATTCTATGTTTGATATATTATAAAGTCTATCTATATCATTTTATACTTTCTATTTTTTAAAATTACATCATGTTATAAATATATTCTTTCAAATTGAATTATTATTTCATAAATAATTAAAAATTGTAAAGGATTATATTGACCCTCTTTATTGGATATTTTTTTATTAATTATTATATTCAATCCCCAAATAAGTCTATATTTTCATATTTTAAATAATTAAAATGTAATTATATTTTATACATTTCATATCTACAATTATATCTATTCAAAATAAAACTATATATATATATATATATATATATATATGATGGTTATTTAAAACTATAGTGGAATAATTATAATGAATTTATTTGAACATTAATTACATATTTTATATTTTAGTCATTTTTTCTTCAATGTTACCATTATTTATAATCATGGATCCACAATTAAGGTACTTATTATTAAAATAATTTTTTATAAGCCTTTTATCACTATTTTAAATTGATTCTGAAAGAGTTTATTTTTTATAACAACATCACTTAGACCAGAAGAAAACTTTTTCCCTGATTTCTGATAAAATAATTTTTTTTAAATTTATTTTTTCATTTATGAATATTTTATATCATGTATGTACCTTACATTAAATGATATTATGATATGCATCTTTTAGGTGATTGAAATTTTGTCATCATCTGATCTAATTGTTGATTTCTCGTTATGTGATACCTAATGAAAATGATTTTCCCCCATTTTATTTCTCTAGTTAATTAAGCTATGAAGTGTTGTGGATTTTATGGGGCACAACTATGTATTTTTTTATCATTATGTAATGGTTGGGCCTGAGATTATATATAACTCTAATTATATAGGTAAATCATTCTATCTCTTGAGATAATTATGTTATGGTACACATGATGTTATCCCTATACATTTTGATTAGAGACATCAATTTTTATCCTAGTACACTATGAAATGAATTCTATGGTGTTTATCCTTGGAAATTTTTAAAATGTTCTATAGTTATTCTCGTTCCTCATTCCATTATTACAGTTTGAGGGATTGTGATATTTTTCATATGATTTCACACTCAAATACAATGGTCAAACGTTTTCTGACATGATGATCCTTTTATATTTTTTACAATCCTATATTATGATCTATTTTTATTCTTTAATTCTTTATTATAACCTCATATGGTTCCATGAAATTATTCTGTTAGTCTGGGTATTTATCCCATGTTGATGTTCCATCTATTTTTATGAAATATAGATATGTTCTTCCTGACTCTATTTATAATTTATCCCTTATAGAGTGTTTCAGATCACCCTTTTCCTTATATTTACCTTTACTTAGATAATAAATAAGATTATTATATATGATATGATAATATGATAATCATTCATGATGATTGTTATGAAAAAAATTTACTCTATTTTATGAAATATGTTAGTTATATATATTCTCTTTATAGAAAAAAAACGTTTTTTATTATAACAGTGTGTTTTAGTTTGTGAGATATGATATTTAATTATGTAAAATGATGTTCAATATAAATTTTTAATGTTTAGGTTATCTCAAAACACACAAGTTATTCAATAATATATGAGAAGCAATCTAATTCTATATCATCACAATGAATCCCATATGATGAATTTGGTTCAAACTTCCTCAACTACGATACATAAAGTATTTCAATAATAACACTATATAAGTAATTTCAATATATAAATGCTTCCAAAATAAACTACAAAATATCAAATTTTCATATAATATTAAGAGAATATTTCCCCAGTATACCCAAATAACGATTTCTCAATGAAGGTGAGACATGAAGAAAGATATAATACCTAAAAAAATCAAGTGGTCAGTGTCTTCAATTAATATGTGACTTATTCTCTCTCTAAGATATATAATTTTTTAATGCCTAACTAAACCAGATTTGAAGTTTTATAGACTTGTTTTGGAATCAATAGAGCTACCTCACCGACTTTCATCCAACATAAAGGTTATTATAATAACCTTCTATTTAATTCCTTTTAGATGTACTTATAAATTAAATCATGGTAAATATTATCATATAAAACCCCTTACTAAATATATGTGGTCCATCCACACAACATTATAATCATGGATTATATCCTAAAAAATATATATATCACACGTAGGATACCTATCTGTATATAGAAGGTAATAAACACTCAACATAGATTGATTGCCCAAATTATTTTGAAACCCCAACAAAAATAAGATGTAAACGCCACATCATGATCCGATACAATTATATTGGTTACTCCATTTAGTTTCAAAATCTTATAAAAATAAATCATTTCAATCTCCTTAAGAGTATGAATTACCCTTATCAAAAAAATTATAACATTTTTTAACTAGTAAAAAATAACAAAAAATACCCCCATAAACATTGACATTGTATATTAGTAAAAAAATATTATTTATATGCATCCCATTTCCACTATAGAATAAATAATTATTTAATCATACTGAGTATGTAACACCAATAATTTTAGAATATATTTATCTTTAATAAATTCGATGTGTTTGATAGCTTTCAATGCACACAGCACAAAAAATAAGTGAATAGTGGTTTTCTATAATAAAAAATTATATATATTGTAATATGATTAAATGAAACATAATTATTAAATTTAATTTAGTAATAATAAAAGTTACATTTTAGTTAACCATGGATAAACAATTTTTTAAAAAAAATATATGTTTTAATGATATATTATATATGTTTTATTTAAAATAAAAATTTTATATTTATTAATAATTGAATTTTTTAAAATAAAATTATTTTTTGAAATCATTAGGTCAATATATATTTAGGGTGGATTTTTGATATTTTTCAGAAAATGATGTTTTTAAGGGAATAGTTAAAATACTGATTTTTAAAATACCATAAAATTTTTCACTTCATTATGATATGAGATTAAATTAAAAATATGTAAATCATTTTCCCCGACAAATTATATGTATAAGAAGTAAAATAATGAATTTATAACAAATATTTTGATTTTTTTTAAAATTCTAATTGACATTTTTGGAACCTAAATTTTAATTTATTATAATAGAAAATTATTTTAGTCATTTTACTTTAATAAACCATTCAAAATAATTAATTAGTTTTTTGATTTAATTAAATTTATTAAAAATATTATTTTATTTTCATTAATTTAATGAATCTTGTGGTATTCAATTTTATACGTGATTTTAGTGTAACTTCATTTTTGTGTACAAACAAATATTTTTTTCTAAATATTTTTTTCATTGAATTTTACTTTCATATATAAAAAATGTAAATTCTAAAACCTCTAATAATTGAATGTTTTAAAAATTATTCCATATTTTGAATCCAATTTAGAAATATTTGATAATAATATTAACTTATTTTTTTAGTTAGAAAAATAAGTTACCCTGGAAATAAAAATTTCACCAAGGTTTTGGTTAAAATATATTTTAATGGTTAAAATAACAGGATAAGGCTTCATGATATAATAGAAACTTATATTTATCTAATTTTTAATGGATTTATACCTCACCTCACAATATATTTTAAATTTTTCCATTTTTTCTACATTACTTTCAGAGTGAATTTTATTATATTTAAATATTCTTAATATTTATAAGTGTATCGCTCGCCACACATATAAAACAAAACCTTCTATTATCACTTCTACTCACCACTTGAGCCCCTTATATAAAAATATATCTAACCAAATAACACCTCAACATCTTTATTCATGATATAGAGGATTTAGGCTTCCAAAGATACCCATCAAAAAATAATTAAGGTATTTTCAAATAGAGATTATACAAGGAAGTGGTATATATTCTCAACAGCCTTTTTCAAGTTAATTCTTTCTTAAATATATTTAAAATATTCCCTAAACAACTTAACATAATGAAATAATTGTATTTACTATAATTAAATATTTTTATATTAATGTTATAACTATTATGTACCTTCATTCCATCATTTGGGAAATGAAATCTTCGCTCGTGGGTACATCGGGAATACTGCCCCCATGAAGTAACAATTTTTATTTTTCATAAATACTTCTAATGGATGGTAATATTGATGAATCTAATTAGAATATATTATAGTTATGAATGTATTTTGATTCTAGAAGGATATATTGTTATTTATCATTCTTTCATTCCATTTATCACAAATTGAAAACATCGTTCATGTATATGTATATACCACTGTCCCCATAGAGTGATACAATCCATTTATTATAACAAAAAATGGATGAATATAAAATTTTATATAATGAATAAATATAATATTTATGAAATTATTAAGATTATGAATATCATTCATCCAAGACCATGGTAAAGGTACCATAATCTTCAAACTAAAACATGCATGAGAAACAAATCAATCATCTCCTAGAACATTTATTTTAAAGGATAATTTATAATAAATATAAATTTAAAAATTATATGAATGTGATATAATTTAATATAAAAAATAATATTATTTTTTAATGGATTTATAATAAACTTGAATTCATTATATTGGAGGTCGGAGTGAGTGATAAGAAATACATGACTTGAGGTATGGGTTACATTCCAATATCATATTTTAACTGATATTGTCAATATACATTTTTTTGGTTGGGGTAATCATAGGATAATTATCTCATAAGCACAATATATTCGATTCTCATATATTAATTTATGTTGGTTTTATTTTTTCCTTAAATATTTTTTTATTTTCTCTTAAAAATCTAAAAAGATTTTTTTAAGATAAGTTAACCATATTTATACTTTATGTTTTAGAATATTTCTCCAGCATATCCTTCTCATAAATATTATTTTATGAGATTTTTAATTGTTACTAATTTTCAATAAATTTATTTTATACTAATTTTTACATTCTTTAAAAAATATGAAAGGATATAGTTTAAAATGTTTTTTATATGACTCACTTTTTCTTATTTAAAAAATTGTAGAAGAAAATATTTTCTTTTTAAAATAGACAATATGAATAGATTTTCCAACTTTTAAGTACCTTATGAATCATAAATATTCCTTTACATGTCTCAAAGGTTTTACAAAGAAAATATTACACTTATTATTTAGGAATTTTTGTTTTTAAATGTTATAAAAAGACATGATTATTTTCTATTGTTTTAAAAGTACATATATTATGATTCCATGAAAGGGATATTCCATTATTGTCAATATACATTAAATAATGTTATAATTTAATAGATATATGTTTTTTTTAATTTCATATAATTAATTTCAATTGATAAATTATAGTGATGATGTTTAAGAATTTTTCACTGAAACTTATCTATTTTCTAATGGATAATTAAGATACGATGAAATGATGAATGATATTATGATATAATGGAACACATATATAAGGTTTAAAATATGTGATAGGTGTGTATGGAATTATATATCCACAAAATTCATTAATTAAATCATTATATCTCATGAAATAATATGATTAGAATGAGGATTGAAACCAATCCACTATGGAATTATTCCAACTATGATAGTCTTGAATTGGATCCTTGACTATGTAAATGATAGGAATTGGAGAGTAAACCCAATCCCCTTTGATATTATATCCACAATGATTGTATTATAAGTTATATTTAAATAATTAAATTGTTTTCTATGTGATTATCCTCTAGTTTTATTTTGTTTTTATTTGTTGTAAATATATATTTTTTGAATTTTTTTTTGTTTCAATAAAAAGTCTTTATGCTTTATTATAAGAAGATTGATTTTCACTTTTAGAAGTTATATTATGTTGTAATTAAACTCAATCTTCTCACATAATGATTAATAAAATTAATCATGGATCATGCAGAGTTCACTAATTACATTTACAGAAAAGGAGACTTTGAATAATTTTTATTTTAGAAAATTATGAATCTACAAAATATAAAAATCGTAAAGTTATAATTCATGGAGTTGTTGTATTATGATTTTTATATATCTGATGTTATAATTAGAAAGTGGATTATGGAATAGATAAAATTAAAAATGTTTACTATATGGAGAAAAGTAATTTTTTTCTTTAAAGGTATAAATTTATGAAGGTGTAACACATGGAGAAAACCAAAATGTTATAGTAGATGGAAAAAATTAAAACTTTGTATTAGATAGAGAAATTTTATTTCATCAGATAGAGAATTCCTTAGGTTTATAATCTATACATATAATTTCATCATAAAATGGATACCATATGGAGGGAAAATATAAAAATTTGAACCATATTGAAAGTTACCATATGTTAGAGTTTTTAAAATTATTACTGGATGGATGTGCTCTTAAAAACAATATCGAATGGAGTTTCCTTCATGTTTTTACTCTCTAAAAATTTATATGACACACAGTTGGTTTTTTAGTGACTCGTCATTCACTAAGTAAAGTTTACAATTATTATAGATTTTTGAGGTAAGAATTATAAATAATATTGAATTTAAATAGATTTGAGGCTCTATAGGTTATCAAGAAAATATTCATTTAAGTGGAAAAATAAAATATAGGGCCTCCACTTGCTCCTTGATTTTAATATGGAGTATGAATATATAAAGTGGTATAGACTCATTATGGGATTTTTTTGAAAAAGGAGTAAAATTAGTAAGGTATTTGTGATAGATAAGTGTAATTATACCACTAAGAATAAATTTAATTAAAGGATTGGTAATAGATAGAATATACTGGGAGAGCATACTATATGGAGGTGTATCAGACATATGTAAAAAAAGTGGAGGTGCATCACAGAAAGGTTTTTTATATAGATTCATACCTAACTAAGGCACACCATATAGAGGTGTAATAAATGGATGAATTCCAAATAGATAGGTACCAAACTATGAAATTATGGACACAATTTTAGTAAGAATCTTTCAATGTTTTTGTTTCTTTGGATCTAAAAAAGATGTAAACTTTATAATTGGGAGGAAATGGTATGATTTACTATTAGGATAGATAGGTATAATGATTATAGTTGGATCATTTATATTTATTTCATTCTATAGAGTATATATATATCAACGAGAGTTGATACAATAAAGACTAGGTTCCCACATTAGGTCCAAACCTTGTAAAAATTATGTAGCTTTATTTATTTATTTATAATTTCATGCGAGTAAGGTCAAAAAATATATTTTAGAGAATCAAAAATATAACATGTTTCAATGGTTTATTTCTAGATAATATAAATTGTAAAATATTACCACTGAATCAACACCCCTTCATAGTGATCCATTTTTTATCGGAACTACAATTAGTATCAGATGATATTCCTTCTATTATATCCTTTTACTCATGTATAATTTCAACATACTCAATAACAATGTAATTCCTATATTCTATAGAACAAATTATCACAGGTGGAAAAAAATAATGATACCTTATATTTAACTACTTAGATTGGAGGTGATTGATGCTGTTGTTGTAGGGTTTTCACCCATAGAGAAATATACTCATGTGTCTTTTTCTAAAAATAAAAATCTCAACGTTAATGGAAAATTTTAAAATACTATTATTATATACTTATATAAAAATGGTAATATGAAGGTTATGAGTGTCAAAATAGAGAAGGAAATATGGGAAAAACTTGGAAGCATATTTTATGGGATTGTAAAAGTAAAGGAAGTAATGCTTAAAATTTGGTGTAATTAGATCCATGATATTATAATTGATGAATTAAAAAATATTAATTATTAATTCACCAATGTTAATGGAATTATCAAAAACATCATATGATATAGGGACTTGTTAGAAGATTCACCTATTGTTAAAAAATTGATGAGAAACTTTTCATACTTGTTTGATCCTAAAGTCTCTTATTTAGAAGATATATATGAATTATCCCTTAATGAACAAAAGAAAATATTGTTTCATATGAAATGAGGAAAGCTCCAACATTAAAAAATAAGATTAAGAAGGAGATAAATTTTAAATTAACCAGGAAACAAAAAATATGAGAACTATAACATGCTGTTATGTGAAATAGTGAATTGGAAGATAAGGAAGATAATATTGAAAAAATTAAAATAATTATGTACCTTATCTATAAATATTATTGAAAAGTTAGAGGTTTGTACAATGAAAATATCAAATTTAATTTATTTTTTGAGTTTAGAGTCATAAAAATTTATAAAATGAACTTTTTGAAGAAGAAATAAATAGAATGTTATTATGGAGAATCTAAAGAAAAACCTCAAAGTAATAAGTAGGGTAAAACTTCTACGGATATTAATAAATTCACCAAGAGTACAAAAATATTAAATAAAAGAAACAAAATAACTATGTTGGAAGAAAGAGTATATTTTTAATATATTGACTCTAGTTCAATAGATGATGAAATTATAGAGAAGTTCATAACCTTCATGGCTCAATTTTAAAATATGGATGATACATTAAATAATTAATAAGAATATGGTGAATAAACCTATAAATAATATCATTTTAGATCATAACTCATAGAATGTATTAATAAAAACATAAAAAATAAAAATAATAGATAATTTCAAATATAGAAAGTGAAAAGAAGAATGATAGGAAATATGAAATTCTCAAAAAAATGATGGTGTCTATAAAGAAAAAATTAAAAACCACAAGAATAATTTTGTGGAAAAAGGGAAAATGGTGAATGGTATTCTGGAAAATTTTCTTATAAGGAATAATAGCTAGGTAAGAAACAATGAAGTTTTCTCAAGGATGAAAATATACTTTTTGGAATGATTGTGAGTTTTCATAAAGACTTAGATGTAAAGGATGAAATATCTCAAGTTTTTAAAAAAACTCGTTAAAAAATTCATGTGAAATATATATATATATTAAACATAAAATCTAATTTGATTATACTAACCACTTAGGTCTAAAATTTATCAATATAAGAGCTTTTTCTAATAAATTTTTTTAAAATAACATCACATCAATATAAGTTAATAATAACTTCAAAAATATTGATTCCCCACACTAAGGAAAATTATATGTAGTAATGTATTTCCAAAATAAAAAATATAATTTTGTAGAATATAAAGGTCCAGTGGACATTTTTTGTTTTTTGGGTCACTAAAACAATAATAATATAATTTCTAGAATAACATTTGTCCAGCTACGAGTAGGAAAGAACTGAGGGGGAGTAACACTGGAAGAAAATAACGAAAATATATATTGTTAAACTAATTTTTTAAAGAAATAAGATGTTAACAAGACCACATGAAAAAACTAGGATGAATTATTGGAGAAAAATTTTGGAAGGTTTGACTAACCAGATCACTATGGTAAAGATTTCGTGATAATACTTTTAGGGAATATTACTTGTACTGGAAAAGAAAAGGAATATTTTAAAATGAATATTAAATACAAATATTTTTTTATTGAGATTTCTAAAAATTCTAGAGAAAATAATAATCCATAAATCATTGATAGTGGTTATTCCTAAAATATTATAGGTGATTTAAAAAACATAACAAACATTGATGATTAAGAGGTAGAATAAGTCACATATAGAAATGATTTTTCATTGAGAATAATAAAAAAAATCGAGTGATAATAAAAATCAAAAATTAATTTTGAATGATTTTATACTCATTGAGGGACTAAAACAAAACTCAATGATGGTTATCCAAATCCATGATCATAATAAGTTATTTTTATTTGTAAAAGATTAAAATTTCATCTAATGTTTAAAATGTGGAAAAATTTTCACCAAGGGAGAAACTAAAACAAATAATATATTCCATATTATAGATCTCTATAATTCATTATATATGAATAATAGGGATAAAATAGGAAATAAAACTAGATTCTTGGCCATATTCGATAGAAATGAATGATCATAATTTCAAATAAATATGTTGTAAGATATTTACTACAACAAAATAGAAAATATGATGTTATTTTACTAAATTACATGAAATTAATATTGAATAGTATAAGGTCAAAGAATGTTAAAATTCAGTTTATTAGACCTCATGTGCTCATTCCCTCTGACCTATGTGGGTTGATGATACTTGAATCAGTAAGGGGAGATTTTTTATTTTATTATGTTTGTTGATGATTTCACTTAAATGATATGATTAATTTTCATATATCATAAAAAAATTCTTCATATTTGTTCAAAATTTTAGAAGGGGTGTTGATAAGGATTTGGATGGTTATATATTAAAATTTACAAAATGAATGAAAAAATCACACAAGTAACTATTTCGAGTCCTACCTTAAGAAACACAGAATTAAACTCTAGTACATTACTCCTTATACCCTTCAATAAAATGGAGTAGAATAACTGAAAAATAGAAGTCCAATTGAAATGGGAAGAATCATACTAGATGAATATAAAATTTCAAAATACTTATGGAGAGAAGATGTGAGTACATCTACACATATTCAAAACAGTTGTTTTCCTACACCAAAATAAAAAATGAATCCCAATGATATGTTCTATAATAAAAATCCTATAGTGAAATACTTTATAGTTTTTGGCAGTCATTTCTTAATAAAAACCACAAATTATGATTTAGGAATGTTTAATGTAATAGAGGATTAATGTGTTTTTATGGGATATTCATCCAAAAAATGAAGCTAAAAGTGCCGGAGTAAATGAATATATATGATAGTTCATTCTATTGATTTTAAAGTCATTGAAAAGTAGTCTAAATTAATGAAAAAAG
This sequence comes from Viscum album, assembly GCA_963277665.1. Lineage (NCBI taxonomy): Eukaryota > Viridiplantae > Streptophyta > Magnoliopsida > Santalales > Viscaceae > Viscum > Viscum album. Next base: position 142,088,433 of record OY728131.1, read on the forward strand.
TGATGATTATATGCATGGTGTAATAGGAGATAAAATAAAAACTTATAGATATTCTAGTGAGAAAGAATATGATTGTGAGGCTAATCTTATAAAGGTTAATTCAAATAAATCCACTCAAGAAGAAATAAATACCATAATAAAAACAGATAAAGTTCAGTACAATACAAAAATAATTTGAATATGATAGTATTATTAGAAAAAAGAACCTCCATTTTAGACCTGATGAAAATTGACGTTTTAGAATTAGAAATCACATGTTTAATATGTTGAACCATATTATCTTTTAGAATAAATTGAGAATAATGAATAGTCAATTAAAATTAATGAAGAGTTATATAAAATTGAGAAAAACCCACTTGAGATATTGTTCCTTGACCAAAAGTGATGGATCTAATTGGGAAAAATTGGTGTTCAGAAATAAACCCATTGAACAATGGAAAATTTCAAGGAATAATGTTTCAATTTTTTTGAAAAACACATTCACAAGTAGAAGGTGTATATTTTGATGATAATTTTTTACTTATTTCAATAATTGGAACTATCAAAATGTTTTTTTGTTATTTTTTACTTATTTAAATTTTAAATCATATCATATGGGTGTTAAGTTCGTATTCATGAATTGAGAAATTGGATAAGAGGTTTATGCTGAGAAACATAATGGGTCAATACTTGACAATTATGGATCCATAGTATATAAACTAAAGAAATAATTTTATGTATTAAAATATTCCCCTCATTCTTGGTATTCATAATGTGATGATTTTCTGAGGGAGCTGAAATTTTCTAAAATAAAAGTTAATAAAATCTTATATATAAAGTAGATGACCACAGGTACCTAAATTGTCATTATTTACAACAATGATATGTATTTTTTGTATGTGATAGTGATAAATCTTTAGAATAATTATCTAAACAGTTGAATATGAACATTTATATGTATTTTTTGAAGAGTTTAATATCTTTACAAGAATAGAAGTTTAACAAAAATGAAGGGACTTCTTGTTTTCATAAAAAAATGTATCCTAAGTAATTATTAAAGAAGTATAGAATAGAATATTCAAATTATTTATATACACTTATGTTTTATTCTATGAATATGAGTGAATATGAAGTTCTCCAATGTTTGAATCATAAGAAATTTTGAAAAATTATATGAATTTTATGCAATCTTATAATATCTCATCTTGATATTGTGTATGTAGTAACATTATGGTTTAGGTATCAAAGTGATCCTAAAAAAGCATATAACTATATCCAAGAGTATTTTTATTTATGTAAAAGGATCATTTAATTATAGTTTTTTTACAATAAAATTAATAAATTGAACTTACTTGGGTTCACATATGGTGATTGGTTTGGTGATTCAGATGATTGAAAATAAATATGTAGAATAACATTTTTCTTGAGTGAGAGTTGTGTTTTTTTGAATAGAAAGAATTGAAGATTAGTTACATTGAGTATAACTAAATATGAATAATTTATTTCTACCCATTAATGTACTAAAATTATATATAGAAAGGATTATATGTAATATTTGAGGGTAAATATTCAATATAAATGGAATTTTTTATAATGATAAAAGTGAAATTGATCTATCTAAAATCCATCAAAACAATTAAGATCTATGAACATTAATATTAATTATCATATCATCTAGGATAAATTTTCTATTATATATGTAATACATGATTATATTTCAATAATTTATAAAATTGATAAATTTTTCACTAATGATTTGATAAGGTAACTATTTAAGAAATTGAGGCTAAAACTAGAAGTCCATCCTCCACCATCATCTAAAAAAAATTATTTTGTAAAACCTCATTTTTATATTGATTATATTATCAAAGTAGTATAAGAATTTTAAAAATGTAAATTATATTTGATTAATTTGAAGTTGGTGTTATCATAGAAAAGGAGAGTAAGAGTATGGGTGATGATTGGTGGGGAAATTTATTCAATAACATGGCCACCAAATTTCTTAACATCGATGCTTGAAATTAATTCAAAAAAATTTCTTTAACCAATAGTGTGGTGTCAACAAATTTATATATGAGAAATGATGTTGTTTAATAAAATAGGAGAAAAGTGTTATTGAAATTTTTTCAACAAATAAAAAGGAGAATATTGAAGTTCGTTAAGTTTTATTTTGATTGTATTTTTCTTAATATCTCTTTTATGATTGTTTTTTTTGATTTAAAATAATTAGTTTCTAATTTATTATATGAATATTTTTTACACTTTTTGAACTCATATGATTATTTTATAGTCCTTAGTATCTCTTACATTGAGATTACTAAAATTTATCATTTTTCAATAAGAGTTTACTCATGAGGTATCTAAGAAAATATAGTTTGTAAAAAGTCAAAGTTATAAAATGATGAAGATGGAAACTATATAAAGTTAAAAGTTAGGATGTTATGGAGTTGATTTTATATGATTTTTGATCTCAAAAGTTCTAATAAAACACATTATGTTCAAATATATAAAAGTAGAAAAGTTATACCATATGGAGAAAAGCACACAGTTTTACTGGGCACAGAAAAGTTAAAAGTAATACCGGATGGAGGAAAAGAAAAATTTGTACCATATAAAAAAATGTGATTTCATATGATAAAGAAAACATTTAGTTTTTAATATCTATGTATGTTTTACTTGGAAAAAAATATTGTATAGAGGGAAACCACACAATGAAACACTAGAATAAAAGTTACAGAATTAAGGAGTTTTTATAAATATTATTGGATGGATGTATTAATATAAATATAACTATATATTGTTTCCTTTCTGATTCTAAACTCTAAAAATTGAGAGTAATTTGTGATATATGGTCAATGACTCAATATTCATAAAGGAAAGTTCGTTATTATCTCTTATATTTGGGTAAATCCTTATGAATAATTGTAACAATAAATAATTGGGAGGCCTTAATGAAGGTCAAATGAAGATTGATTTGATAGATAAAATCAAAATATAGATATCGTAAATCCTATTTAATTTTCACAGCGAGTATTGTTATTTAAAGGGGTATAGAACCACTTAGGATATTGCTGTAAGAGGAGTGAAATTGCTAATCTCTTTGAGAAAGATAACCATGTGTATACAACCAATAATCTAGTTGGTTGAAGGGGAGGAACTAGAAAAATCATACTAGGAAGATCATACTAGAAAAAGGAATTTTAGATGAATGTAAAATGGATAGAGGTTCATAAAAAAGGTGTATTGGAAATAATCATACCAGACTAAGGTTCACCAAAAGTTTGTGTAATGGACATTGGACTTATAAACAGAGACTTATCAGAATGATGAGTTATGGAAAATTATTTGGTGAGAATCTTTCAAAATTTTATTATTTTTTGGATTTAAAGAACAAGAAAACATTTTAATGGGTGGGAACCAGTATTATTTAATGTCAAGAGATAGAAGCATCTTGAAGGGATTTGGATTTTTTGTATCCAAAATACTATATAGTGGATATCCATGGATTTATGGGAGTCAATATGATAAGGATGAGGTTCCCACATTGGGGTCAGACCATGTGAAAAAATGTATTCCTTGATTTACTTACATATAATTTATTATACGTAATGTTGAGTTATAAATATGATGGATCCCAAATATAATTAGTTTTATAGGTTAATTGAAGAGATATAAAATTGTAAAAGTTAATAACTGATTCAGCCCCACCTTTTTAGTGGTCCACATGTCATATGAACTTCACTATTCTTATATGTATACCAAAAACATATATCTTATGATTTTTATATTCTCTAATTTCTCATTATTGATCATTTATGACTCCAAAATCCTAGGAATCATGTATTTTGTTATAAAAAATATTTATTGCATGACTTTTTATTTATAGTCTAAGAATTATAGAGATTTTTTAAAAATTTGTAATAATCTTCTCAAAATCATATTATTATCTCATGCCCACTTATGACCATTGATAGATATCTCAGATTCTTATGCATAGTGAGTATCTGATATCCCCCTTTCTTATGTATCCATTTCATTAGTTTATGAATAATGGTTTTGTGTAGGATATGTTTATGAAGGGTAATTTTTGGGAAATAATGTGTGGGATATGTTGAAATTCATTCATGAAATAATTTGATTATGTATCGGGAATTCAAAGACAGTAAGTCCTTAGGGTTTTGGAGTGTATATTATTTTAACATGTATTAAATATTTATCTAAAATTATGTAATGTGTATGTAATATATTCTTGGGTCACTTCAGTTGTTATCATAGCAAAGTTTAATTATTTTTAGAAAACAAGATTAGAAAACTTTAGGGAGAACCCTAGGGATAATCCTAAATTTTTGAAATTTACTAAACAAAATTTAACTTATAGAGTATTTGGTTTTATATAAATTACATTCCTATATAGATACTAGAAAGCATATGTGGGTATGTAACATATTCACGTAGGGTTAATCGCCCAGAAAAAAGGATGGGTGATTATCAACTCTATCATTACTTGGTGCACGATGAGTGAGCCTAATTCTATACACTTGGCTAGAAACTACAAGGGGATATTATTTTTAATTCATATTAACATTATATTACACTATGTGGTATTTTAATATTTTATATATCAAAACATAGAATGTCATGGGTTGATAATAAGGTGTCATAATATAAGGCATATTTGGAATGATTTTTATTTTCATATGATTTCTCAATATTATAATTTATTCATGATACTAAAAGTAAACATATTAGTTTTATCCAATGTATATAACTACTAGGATTCTTATGAAAAACAAATGTGACACCAATGAAATTACTATCATCATGGGAAACTAAATGGAATGAGATTTGGGATGAAAAAACTTATGGTTATGATCTCCCATCAATCTCAATATGTCAATGGTAACATGATTCACACTAAAATTCCAAAAATACAAAGAATGGAACAACCCCATCATTGAGTAATTTATATGAAAAAATAAATATTAATTAAGTGGATCCTTTTATCCACTTAGTTTTGATAAATGTATCAATGTTAAAGGGAATTTTTTTCTCTACTGCTCAGACCATGAGAATGATTTTTCCCTATCTATCATTTGGATAATGAAACCAATTAATGGTTGAGTATTATCATGAACATGAGGTAAGTGGTATAAATTTAAACCATGAAAAGGGAAGAGGTTATGTGGATACTTTTCAATAATCCCTTTCCCTAAACTCTTACACACAAGAAATGAAACAGAATTTATTGAGATTAAGAGGAAGGATAATTAATACATTAGTACTTACGAGGAAAATTTCTAAAAACATATGAGGTAAGCTATTGATTTTTTTATAAAAAAACAAAATATAACTTAATTTATTCTTTTTGGGATAAAAACAATGTCTCAAAATGTTTTTGACATAAGTGACTTTAGATATAATGAAGTCATTAAATGTTCTCTGATGGTAGAAATGGAGAGTGGAAACTCTCATTGTTCTTATGGTTTTAGGGATAAGAAAATAAATATGGAATTTTGAGAAAATTATAATAATAAAACTATGAGAGTAAAATAAATTAAACTTCAATTATACTAATTTTTTTGAAAGAATAATTTAAAGAATTTACTTAAGGGGGCTGATAAATTTTTTAAGCGAGGAAAACAATTCCATTTAAGGAATGAATGTCAAAGAGACATGTTGTGGATGATCAATGATGATAATTTTGATAAACTAAACACACCACCCACACCCTAAAGGTATAATTTAAATTACTATATAAATTATGAAAATTATTGATTAAAGCTAATGGTTAATGATGATAACAAAAGATAGAAACCTCTTATATTGAAAGTCAAAGGTAATTCTCATTTGATCATAATAACTGAAGTGGGTCATGATAATGAAGAGGTGAAAGGTACACTTATCATCCACTAAATAATTGAAATTTTTAAATTTTTTATATTTTTACCAACATATTTATATATGATGAATTTACTAAGGGTATCACAAAACAATCTTAGTGATTAGATATTGAGTTACAGTGAAAAATCATAATGGTATGATGATCACATCTCAAGTCTATAGCTCTTATCTGATATAATTTTGTTCAAATTTGATTCCATAAAATATAATTATCCCTAATTTAATGGAATTTAATGTGATTATGGTAATGTATTGGGGTTTTTATAGATACCAAAATCAATTTCTATGTATTCAAAGCCCTGTTTCATATTCTGAATCGACCTATGATCACATTTTAGTGTGTGTATGAATATGAACTTATAATGGAAGTTACTTTAATTGTATGGGTTTTACTACTTATTAATGAGGTATATTTATCTCCAATGGTTGAGGAGGAAATAAATATTAATGATATTCCAATTTTTTGTAAATACGATGATATATATCTTGAATGATTGACTAGTCTTCCCCCAAATCATGAAATTCATTTTTCAATAGAACTCATACATAGACGTATACCAATATCAAAGAATCCATATAGTAAGGCACTAATTGAGTTGTGGGAATTGAAAAATAAACTTCAGGAGAATCTTGATATGGGATTCATATGCCTGACTACATCATCATGGGGTGCACTTGTTTTTTTGTTAACAATAAAGATGGATCAACAAGGATTCTGATGGATTATAAAGAACATAACAATATTTATATCAAGGGAAAGTATCATCAACCATATATTAATGATTTTTTTGTCAAATTTTCAGATCTCAATACTTTTCCATGATTTACCTTTATTATAGATACCAACAACTAAGGATTAAATAGGAAGACATACACATGATACTCTTTTGTAGAAGGTTTCATAATTTTTAATTTGTAGTGATTCCATTTTGAACTACCAATTCCCTCCCTATCATTATGGATAGAATGATTATAGTCTTTAGATATTACCTTGTTTAGTTTTTGGTATTATTCAAATATGATATTATTATATATTAAATTAAAGAGGATAATATGATGATCAGTTGTAGTTTTTATTAAAGAGATTTATAAGGAATAAATTGTATGAAAATGTTACAAAATGTGAATTTTTATAGTATAAAGTATCATTGGTGAGTCATGTAATTACAAGAGAGGGTATATTGGTTGATACATCAAAGTTTAAAGTTATTTAGAAATTTCATTAACCAAACACGGTGAAGAAAATATATAGATTTCAAAAATGTTATAGATACTATCAAAAAAAAATTATAAAATTATCATGCCTATCAATTCCACTCACCTTCTTTATGGGGAGGGTAGCCATGTTACTTTGGAAAAATGAATATAAAGAAAATTTTAAGGAACTAAAGATAAGTTTAGTTATTGAAGCTATGATCACACTACCCCATATTGAAGAAGAGTTTTTCAAATATAGTGTTACATCATGGAAGGGATCAGGATGCATACTCATGAAAAATGATATAGTATAAGTGTATTCCTCATTCCAATTGGATATTTATGAGAAATATTAACTGAATCAAGAATTGGTGTTAACATTGATAATTTTTTCATAGAAAATATAAAAGAATTATATATATTTTAAATGTTTTGAAATATATATACAAACTGATCATGAAATATTAAATTATATATTCAAAATGAAAGTGTTTAATATGGGTGAAATTATGTGGTTTTAATTGATTAGTGATTATGAAAACTCAATACATTACCCTCCCAGGAAGGTGAATAACATGGATGCCACTCCAAGTCAAAAGTATGGTGCTATTATATCCATGATTAGGATTGAAAATTGACCAATATTTATTTATTTATAGAGGATATACATTGAAATAATTTTGATAGGGGAATGATATTATATTTCTCATATGAATGTTCAGTTATCCATTAATCTGGAGATTAAAGAAGCACAAAATGAGGATTTATAATTGAAAATGAAGGTAAGGATGATTTTGAGTTCAAAATTTACAACGATAGAATAATAAGATTCATGGACCAAATACACGTCCATTCAATACATGAATTTAGGAAATAGATATCAGATAATGAAAATATCTCAACCTTCTATATTCATCCAAAAATCATGAATATATATAAGGATATCTAGAATCAATTCTCGTGGGTGAACATGAAAAGGGATATTTTAGTGCACATATCTTTATGGAAGGTATTTTAGAAAGTTAAGGCTGAAAATTCGATGTCTAATGTGATGATTCAACCATTACCCATACCTATATGTAAATAGAAAATAATCACAATGGATTTCATTATAGGACACTATAAAACATCTAAATATTAAATTACATTTTTGTTGTAGTTGACCCCTTATGAAATCATATCATTATGTTTCTAAAAGATAAGATTTATCACCTAAAAAAATTATAAGATTTACATTAAGGATTTTTAAGGATCAGTGGAGTACCACTCAAAATAACATCTAGTCAAGATCCAAATATTACATTGATGTTACAAATAATTATTCAATAAACATATAATTCATAAAAAATATTTAGAACTTTGTATCATAAATATAATGATGATATGTCTAAGAGTGCGATTGAAATTTTTTATGATATATTGAGATCTTTCGCTGTGTATTTTAGAAGTGGTTGTGGGAACAATATTCCACTTGTAAATTTTCATACAATAATATATTTCACTAGATAATTGATATGGATCATTAAGAACCATATATGGAATGGATATAATAACTATAACATGATATTAAGAAGTTTGGTAATGAAATGTATTGGACCAAATCTATCTAAAAAAATAACATAGAAGTTTAGAGACATTTGATAAAAATCAGGGAAGTTTAAGGAAAATAGAAAATTAATGTTGACAATAATTAAAAAAATATAGAGTTTTAATTTAGTGTTAATGTATTAATATTAATATCTCTTAAGAATAAATTTATTTGATTTGGGAATAAGGTAAATATAATCCATAGAATTATCTGTCCCTTTGAGATTCTTGATCGTATTGGGACAATAATATATCGCTTGGTGCTTCCACCAAACCTATCTTATGTTCACGATATTATCTATAAATACCCATTGAGGAAGTATATAACTAGACCTTCACGTATAATTAACTCATAGTTTTTACCACAATATAATGATATTTCTTATGAGGAACAACCAATGGTGATTCTGAATCAAAGATAGAGTGTTTTGTAGGAAAATACAACTCATATTGTTAAAGTTCATTGGTGAAACCATAAACATGAGAAAGATACATGGCGTACTAATTATATAGTTTGGGAGAAGTTTTCTCAGGTATTTTCTCCATTATAAATGAATTTTTCAGGATAGATTCTCATAAGAGGGGTATAATATAACACCTTATGATTTTAGAAAATATTTTGTTTTAACAAATTTATTGTGTTTGATAGATCGTGATGCACACAACACCAAAGTTAAGTTGATAGTGATTTATTATAATAATAAATTATATATCTAAAAATATTATAAAATGAAATATAATTAGTAAAAATAATTATGTAGTTATAAGTAGTAAAACGTTAATTATCCTGACCAACCAAAAACATTATATTTAAAAACAAATTTTTATTGCATATTATATATATTTTATTTAAAATATATTTTTAAAAAATTTATAATATTAATTTAATAAAATGAAATTATTTATTGAGTTTATAATTTCAAAATTTTATTTACTTGGATTTTTAAGATTTTTCTAAAATGGTTGTTTTTAGATGAATAGTGAAAAAATTGATTTCATAAATAGCATGATTTTTATGAAATCATTATGACATAAGAACAACTTAAAAATATATACAATATTTAGATCAACAAAATAAATGTCAAACCAGTAAAATAAATAATTTAAAACTATTATATTGAATTTTAAAAATTATGCATTCCTTTTTGAAACACAAATTGTACTTTATTAGAATTAAAAAACCATTTTGGTTATTTTCCATTTACAAAGTATTCACCATGATCCATTAAGTTTTTTTCTTTGAAATTCATAAAATAATTATTTTCCTCCCAAATTAGTTAATTTTATATTAATTATTTTTTGAAATATTTTTGGTATAATTTTATTTCTATGCTTAAATAGTCATTTAAAAAAAATGTGTTTGTTTCATTTTTTATACATATATTAAAATTAATTTCTACCACATCGAGGAATTAAATATTTTAAAATTTATTCTATATTTCTATAAATAATAATAAATATTTAGTAATAAGGTTAACTTAATTTTTGTTCATCGAAATAAATTACCATTGTAAAAGTTTTGTCACCTATTTTAAGGTTAAAATGGGTTAACAAGGTTTAGCTAAAGGGAAAATGATTCAATAAATAACTAAAATAGACATTTATATAATTTTATGAGTGTATGTAAACCTCACACCATCTAATATTTTAAAATTTTCCATTTTGAACCACTTTATCTGAAGAATGCCTTTTATTATATTTAATTGTTTTTAATATTAACAAGGAGTTCCACTCCCCTCACATATAAAAGGGTACATCCTATTATCAATTTTAAACACTAAATGATACCCATACCTCAACCATTATATTTCCAAATTACTTCCTATCATCTTTATCCATGACCATGAGGTTCTATTCTTCCCAAAAGACTCATCCATGAAGCCTCAAAGTATTTTTCAAAGGAGATTGTCCAAGGAAAATGCTTATATTCTTACTGACCATTTTCAATTTTCATCCTTCTCAAACCTAGTCCAAATTTTCCCTCACCATATTAACAGATTTACATCAATACCATTAATATAATATTTTTTAATATTAAAACAATTTTTCACGTCCATTCCATCCTATGAAAAATTAAAACTTCGTCAGTGCGTACGTGTGGAATACCACCTCCTTGAAAATAAATCATTTTTAATTTCATTACATCTTTTCATGGATGGATATATAATGGTATTAATGAAAAAACATGATAAATATGATATTATTATGATTATATAAGGATATATTTTAAGTTATCTTTCTTTATTTCATTTTATTAAAAAATAAAAATATCACTCGTGCATAAATACATACTACTATATCCAAAAAGTGGTATAATTCATTTATAATCACCATATATGAATGTTTTTAAAATATTTTATAATTAATGAATATTATATTTATTAAATTGTAAGTATTTTTTAGATGATAAGACCATGAGCACTGTTTATCCATTATAACCGTAAAATTTAAAAATCCATGGGAAAAAGATAAATTAACACTTAAAATATCTATCTTAATGAAGAAATGTTAATGAGTTAATAATTGGAAATTATAATGGAGTGAAATATATTAATATAATAATGAATATATTTCTATAATATATTTATCAAATACTATAAATTTATTTTAAATTAGGTTAGAGTTTGTATGAAGTAATTCGAAACATTATGTAATAATTACGTTCTAATATCATTTTTTAATCAGGATTATTTATGTTCATGTTTCTTGTGGGAATCGTATTCTATATATCTCTTAAAATCCATATATTTTCTTCTCATCTTTTTATTTATGGTATTTTTTACCCTGTTTTTAAGGGAATCTGAAATTATATCTCCTTCATGGTCATGAAACATTCTCCCACATATACAGGTTCTTAACAATTGTTTTATGGGTGTTTTTATAATCACTAAAATGTTTGATAAATATATTTTATAATACATTTTACTTTCTTAAAATCTAAATAAAATGAAACTTTAAAATATTTATCTATAAAACTATTTTGAAACTTGACAATGTCATCTAATTCTTTTTTTTTGTGAGGGGCTAAACATGGATGCACAATCCTCCCATTGGGTCATTCCTCCTATATCTCATACAGTTTCCAGTAGGGTTAATTTATGGAACTAGAAACACCCAACAACTCCCACACTAATTAAAAGCTACGAGATCACTTTCTAAAGGTAAGAAGTTGTTGGGATTTCTTATCGATGATTCTTAGGAACTCAAATTTTTTAAGAGGATGGGATACAATTATCATCACACAATATTGGTGGAAATTATCTCGTACTCTAGGAACTTTTTAGAATTTTAAGTCATGTTCAGGAATCTCCCCAAAATCAAGATACGTGACAAGTTTCATTAACATCTAGAAATTATCCATTGTCATATTCTGATGTAAATATCAATACATATTATGTGTATCCCATAGACACGAACATCTATATGCATCATAGGTTATCCATATATGGAACCAGCTATATATGTCAGAGGTTCTCCATATTATTACTTATTATTAATTAGTGATAATGGGATAGGGATTACAATCTTGTAAATCAATATCGATGAGAACTATATAGGTTTTCACCATATATAATGGTGTTAGGTGTTTATAGTGTCCGTATCAGGCCCATGAAAGGGTTTCCTATGTATCCTTGTGAATGGAATGAAAACACATGTAGTTTGGGGCCACTTAATAGGAAATGTTGTGCCTTTTAGGGTAATGTGAAAAGGCTATATCTATGTATTTTAACATCACGAGATAAGGATGACTTGGTGAATGATATATTATAATGGTTTTTATGACATACACATGATTGATCATATTTTTAACCTCATATGGAATATAGACCATTGAGATTAGGTTGGTTATAGAAGGAATATATAATTATGAATATAAGTTTCAATTGTAATATGTGTAGACAAGAACAATGTGATGAGATCCATAGGGAATATGGCCCTTTGAGTGGGGGAAGAACTTTATCAAGAATATATCCTAATAGATTGATGATCTAGGGGAATATATCCCTAGTGGAGGATAATGGATGGTTTATTGTGTTTTTTTACCCTTATAGTGGTTTGTTATATATCCCATTGAAATATGAATCAAAGACCATGTATTTTAAAAGAAAATGTTTAAGGTTGTCAGAAAAGATCATTCCATGTAGTTTAACATCTTGCAGTATGATAATTGTCTTTCCATTTAACAATGTGAAACTTTGATGTAGGGAACACATTTTAACATCATGTTGAGGATATATATATATATATATACAAGGACATATATAAATTGGATAGATGTCTAGGGCCTTAGGGAGGTTTCCTATATAACCTATGAATATAAGAACCAAAGTCTACATAGTTATGATATTAATGAAATCTATGTCATAAAAGGTTTGAACACAGAGGAATGAGTGGGGTTAACCTATATAAAAATATCATGTGATTATTCATCTATAATATACACTTTTTAAGAAATTTATCATGGGTAATATGTCCCTTTGATAAAGATAAAATAATATTTAGGATTATACCTTAGAAGGGGGCCCGATATGGAGGAATTTTCATCATAAATATGGTATAATCATCAGATATATTTTATACAGTGTGATTCATGCTCTATGTGAGAAACAATTCATGATATAAGACCAAGCACATCACATAATAATAGTTTTATGGGACTTATACTAGAAATGATATCCTTTTAATGGAATCTACTCCCTATCTATTGATAGACATGGGAGGGGATAGAGAAGGTAGGATGTATATAGTGTCCTAAAAGAAAGGATTGTATATTACTCTAGGGGTTTCCCTTTTCAAAAATTGGAGTGGTGGAGGGAAGGATATTGTCTTAACCCCATTGATAATACCATAATTTTGGTATAAACATCACCATATTGAAAAAATAGAAGTTGTGAATGCAAAAAATTGTCATATATGTTTTATGAAAACAATTATAGGAAAATTCCATTTCATGGTACAATATTTTTACAACCACTGCCTCTAGGATTTATCCCCTAAGTTCCAAGGAGAAGTATGATTGTAAACATACTGAGGACCAGAGTAGTTAGGGAGGAAAAGTAAAAGAAAATTTTTACCAATGGAATGTATGAATTATGGATGGAAAATTGGAGTGACCTATACCATAGAAATAAAAATATAGTGGTCATGAGGGAGGTATAAATAGAGAAATTTCCAAATATGAATCTTTGAAGAAGTGGTATTATGCTTTAAAAAACAAATCATACATGCTATCCTGATATAGTGATTGATAAAATGGATTTCTCTAATAAGGGGACATGTAGAAATTCAACCCCATTGGAGGATTATGATGGAGGGATTTCCCAATCATAAGAACCTGGATGTATTTTTAATTACTTTTTAACCTTTGGTGATGGTTACCAAGGTGAGTATCCATGGGTGATGTGTCTTCTAGTTAATGAGCCTCATGTGATTAGTCTCCTAGGTGAGTATCCCTAGGTAATGGGTCACCATAACACCCAATGTTCAAATCACTATGACTGAGCTGGAGTTCCACATATCCTCATGCATGCATCCTTATATGCAAGAGGCTTATAACAAGAAACAAGGTTTTGTGTTCCATTAGTGTAGATATTATAGGATCAATATCAATAAATACAAACATAAATAATATCACAAATAAATATAGTGGAATAAATCAAAAAACATATAATAGATGACATAGTATGCACCTCAAATAATAAAGTATAAATAATGAAGGAATCACATATTTTAAGGTCAATAAAGAGTATGATATTGAAAATAAAGTAAAGAAAACACTACAATATCCCTCTATAGTCTGTCCTGGTACTGCCTCCAACACCATGTTATGTCTCCTGACTCCCTATCACTGGGCCTTTTCCCTCTACTTGGTCCCTAATCTGGAATTATACTCCTTAATAAATATTCTTATACAAGGTTTGAGTATAAAACTAGTAGGACACCACCAATGGGTCCATAAAATAAGTTCACATGAATATACAATAGTCTATATCATGATAAAGTAAATACACAAGTAAACTTAAATCCACAACTGCACTAATTCATCATGAGGTAACCAAGGAAACATGAGTCTGGAACTTGCCTACATCGACATGATGTCATTAAAGAGGTTAATGTATGTTATCTCACATAGCATGATGTTCCATAATTCTTAGCATCAGTTGGAACACTATTCCAATATTTCATGTCTACATGGTACACCTTTAAGTAAATATCACATGAAACACACAAATGGTGGTCATTAAAAATAACACTACATTCCCCACCCTGATGGTGGTTATAATAATCCAATTATGGTATATCACTACAAATAGTTTTGATGTATACATATATACACATCACCCTTCTATGGATTTCACCCATACCAGTCTACAACTGAAGGATTCTCAATTACTATGCATGGTCTACTCCAATGATAGAAGATATGTCCATAATATTACTCAAACCATAAAATGACCCATAGTCAATAGACTTTTTTATCATCAAAATCCCTCTCTAAGGGCTCATCAAACCAATAATAAGCAACTAATTCATCATGATACATGCTATTCAAGACAACATGAAATACATATCAAAACAAGGATTAATAAGGCATCTCAAGAATAGTTCTCAAGAGGATATACACAAATCATATGATCATATATCAAGCATGGGTCCCAAGGGGCACTCCTTCACCCACATTAAGACATATATAAATCATGGTCTTCAGTCATAATAATAAATCTTTACAATATCATATACATATAATTATATTGTAAGTAACTTATTACCTCATGATTATATCCATCTATGTCAAGAATATCCAAAAATGTATTAAAAAATATCAAACCCTAGAACATATGAACCATATATAATGTAACATTAGAGTTTTAGAGAATATATTTTAATATAAGAACATAAATTCTAGAAATAAAGGAACTCACCAAATAAGATTCTCCAATATAATCTCCAGAGAGATGTCATAGAACACCAACTATCCTTATGAAATGATGTTGTTACAACAAAGATGAGAATCACCTTTCTAGAGTACACATATCACTATAGTCTAAGACATTACATCCACATACCATGATCATTCATGAAGAAAATAATAATTCATCAAGAATAAGAATGAAACACCAAATCTCTCCATCGAATCTCCCCAAAGAAGAAGCACTGACTATTGAGGATAAACCACGGTCTTAGACTGATAAAAGGAATGGAAATATCGATTCAAACAAGGAATAAATATGGGTTTGGATGAATTAAACAACACCAATTTCCCCTGTATCAAGAAAATTACCAAAATACCCAATCTATGCGTTGTTAGAAGAATCGAGCTATGTAATCAAATGAAAATTATAGAGAAAGAAATTAATCATAACCTCATTTCATTTAAAAGTGGTTTGAAGATAATAAAAAACACATTGATATTGATATTAGGATAAATTTAGGGGTTTTAGCTATAAAAAACACAATACGACTATTGACATTCCCTCTATTATGGCCTAGCCAAGGCCATGATGTTATTTTAGTTGTAGCCCAAAATGACTGGTGCATCAATGTTTCCCCAAAATAAAAGATTTTTTCCCACATAATAACCTCCAAAATGGGTATAGTTAGGATTTTCATTCTTTGGTAAGATCATAGTTTATTGAGAAACAAATGTTGGGCAAGGAATGGTGACATGATTCACACTTTTAGGTTTTACACCAAGGAACACTAGGGACCACCATGGCTTCCACTAAAACCATGGATCTGACTATTTTGTATATAAGATCCTTTAAAACCATAATTAAATCTACAAAAAAACTCCAATGTGAATCAAACATGATATTCAACCATAAAAATTATTAAAAAATCACTTAAGATAATTTGGTTCTTACATTTACTTAACCACCCGAAATGAGGGTGTTACAATTATCCCCATATAAGGGCTTCACATATTCATAAATTATTTATAGATGCAACATAAAACAAATTAGTCAGTTATATAAAAACATAAGACTACTACTCTCATGTATCCTTCTGGACCCATATGTTTCTCAATAAGATCTATAAAAGTGTCATTGCCTTCCCCCATAAATAATTATAACTATAATGTTAGATCTTCACCAAGTTCTCCATAAAATATGTGTCTAGTTACATATCAACATCATCACAATCGTTAACATTATTAGTATTATACAAGTACATAAATATTTGAGGTATGTGAAACACATAATTCATGCCTTGGTAATGACAAGGAAATCCCAAATAGTAATATACTATCCCTATACACTTGTTTATCCTGAATGATCCAAATATTTTTGAAGTCGCCTATCCTTACATTCCAATACATTAAGGCCCCAACTAAGGCATCGCCCCCAAGAAAATAAAATCACCAAAAAAAACTCATATGATCTCTTCTTATGGTTTATGTATCATATTTTCCATTTTTATTGGCAACCAACCACTTTTATATCAACTATATTTGATCTTAAGTCTCTTGGACCAAGATCTATCCTACAACAGCTGCCTCACCCACCTCACACCTGTATAACGATGAGTGAAAAGGTTGATGATAAAGATACTCACAAGGTTATATATTTATATAATCTTGGTAACCATTATCATAAGAAAAATCAATCAAGGTTATAATATCATCCCTTTATCCACTAAACTTTTGGAAATAATATCTATTTAAATCCTCAAGAATCCTGATTGTCCTCTCAAAATGTATATCCTTCTGTGGGTGTTTTTTTGTTCTCAATATCCGTCAAATCCCTAGAGCCTTCTATAAGAATTTCCAAATCCATGATATGAATTTTGTTCCCATATTTGATACAATTATTAATATAGCATCATGAATATTAATAATCTCATGGACATATCTCTTTCACATCTCTTCCATAGAAGAGTCTCCCAGGTCAATAAAAAGTGGTCCACCTTAGTAAACCAATATTATATCACCCATACAACATCATAATTCTTTGAGTTCCTTGGTAACCCCCTCACAAAACCCATTAGGACATATTCCCATTTCAACTTTGGATTTAAAAGTATTTGTAGTAAAACACTGGGACTTTAGTGGTCACCATTTACTCTCTGGAAGGTAATACATCATGGAACAAAAAAGAAATATCCCACTTAACACCTAGAAAGAAAAATTGTTTCTATTGTCATGATACATATTCATTAACTTGGGATTCACTATCCATTATGATGCATGGGAGTCTCTCAAAAGCCCTTCCCTAATAGAAACAACATATAAAACCCTCCAATTGACATAAATAACTTCATCATCATTGAAGTCCACCCTGGTACTAGATCAAATTTCACCAATCTTTCTATCATTACTACACACCCAGAGTCTAATGCTTGGATGGATTTAACCCAGTCCACTAAAGGTGATGAAATAACCATAAGTGAACATTACATTAACTCTTGTTTCTCTATCATATAAACCCTAAAATTATCCAAAACACTCATTATACACCACTCTTCCTATAAATACCACCCTCTAAAATCGTGTGAATCTTGTGGCTTTTCATTCAGATAATATGCAGTAATGTCACCCTTACCTTGTGAAAAAGTCATCCTAAAGTTTAATGTTTGCAGATACACCACCCTAGTGCCTCTATATAAAATTTAGGTCTCATTGTGTAAAGATATATACAAGACTATTGTAGTTCATGTATAAAATAAACATATCTCCAAGGATATAGTGTTGTCAACACTTCAGATCTTGGACCACAAACTGCTAACTCCATGTCATGCATCTTGTGGTTCTTCTCATGGATCCACAGCTAATGTGACCAATAATCTACTACAAAATTCATCTATGTTATCACATATCCCAATCCAACACATGAGGAATTACAATATATTGTATATCTAATCCCATTTTTTGGAAAATCTAGTTATAGATTTTCCATAAAACTCATATTATGATCAATAAACACTTCCTCATACTGATCTGACCATTCAAACTTCACCCCTTTCTTTGACAAAGTTATCCTGGGGGATTCCAAACATTATAATTCTTGGATGAAAATATAGTAGTATCTTTCTAATCCAAGGAATATTATTATATTTAATAATTTAAAATTGTGATTCTAAGACATCACTTCTTCCACATTCTCTGATTCCATAAAAATTATAGCATATAAAATTACATGCACATAGAAACACACATTCTAAATAAAAAAGTTAAACTTTTTTAACTTAGCATAAATAGGATGATCTATAAGTTTACTCAAGACAATATTTTGATGCCTACCATGATTCTATATGTTCTATGAAAATATAAGGTTGTTTTCAAAGAACACTATGAAGAACAATTGAAGATAAAGATTAATGTTATTATTCATGAGATCCATTAACACTATTGGAGTATTCTTCACACCAAAAAAAATCTCTAATAGCTCATATAGACCATAAATTCTTCTAAACTCTATAATTTTTATGTAATTCTCCTTAACATGATGTTGGTGGTAGCCTAAACGTATTTCAATCTTGAAAATCCAATAAGCTCCATGAAACGGATCAAATAGTCTATCAATCCTAGGAAAAGGGTACCTATTTTTCAATGTGACCTAGTTTAACTTTTCATAGCCCACATAGTTAAGAAGAGTGCCATATATATTTTTTGAAGACACCATTGGATCAAATCTGGTAGATGTAACCAATTTAATAAATAGCTTCTCATATAGGTCATCAAGATTATTATTGAGTTCCATCAACTTAGCTATCATGAAATGATTAGAAGAAATTAACACAATCTATTCCCCTCACATGAGTTATATTATGAATTCAATCACTTAATCATGAGGTTGAATTAAAAATTAATATCAAATAATATCTTAATAAAGATCCATATTTGGGGGAAATGGTTAGGGGGATAACTCTAATATGACTGAAAGTTCTAAGCCTACAAAAAGAAAATATCTTTAATCTGACTAAAATATAGTCCCACTCTACCAATTCCCAACATCCACTCACCAATCATTATAAAATTTCTCTATTAGGTGATATAAAGGAAACCCATCTATGATAGCAGTTGATTTCTGCTTGATAACTTATAATACATTACATACTAAATATTAAATTGAATCTAGTTATCTCTATGATCATTAAAGTACACAAATTCATATTTGCATCGATTA
Source organism: Viscum album (assembly GCA_963277665.1). Lineage (NCBI taxonomy): Eukaryota > Viridiplantae > Streptophyta > Magnoliopsida > Santalales > Viscaceae > Viscum > Viscum album. Next base: position 142,108,223 of record OY728131.1, read on the forward strand.
CTAGAAGACATTTTGGACAGCTTTGAAGATGGTCTTTTTTTTCCTTCAGGTTTTTTTTGAGAGAAATAATATTATAATATATCCAAACTATTATATCCATGACCACTACACATTTATAAAAGATAAAGTAATGAGAAAAACCAATATTGAAAAAGTATCAGATAGTGTAGAGGTGATCAAAATCGTATATCAAACCATAGGAAATCCATTACTACCATCAACCAGATCCTGGTCCATTAAAATAACTCAACCAAAATCAGCTCCATGCACTTTCCCCCAAGTTATTAATGTCTATGGTGTTTATAGCATCTAAGTAATTCTTCCACCCTATATTTCCATGATCTCCAAAAACACTTTTAAGAATCCTATGATTGAAAACCCCATAGATGACCAGTCCTATGACATTGGTGAAACTTCGTATGTGGCTTCTTGAAATAAACAATATGATGCCCTATTTTCATATAATTGAATCACATGGTTGATTCAATTACTATAGTGTACATTGAGGAAATCCTATAATGACCCACATTCCTAATGTTCTTCTTCTCATGATCATTTTCCTCTTCCTACTATAGAACGAGGTTACCATAGTTTCAATAGGAAACTCTATAATTATTCCTCTAGGGACTAGAAGTAATTTTATTACCCCATGATCCTCTAGAACCTTCTCAATGGTTAGAGACTTTTGAAACGATCTAGGAATAATTTCAAATAAAATATCATAAAATTATATTTAATCATGGGAAAGAGTCCTGTATTGAACTCTTGGGACTTTAAGGCCTCATTTATAGCTAGAAGATGTTTTAAGTATAATAGCTCTATAAAACATGAATAATACAAAGAGATAAAAATATATCCCTACTAAAACTTCTTGAAATCCTAGGAATGGTTCAAAATAATCACATGAGGAAAATACTAATCGAGTAATGAATCATTTAAGGCTACCCAAAAGGGTCCCTCTCATCTTCTATCATAATTAATTGTAGTCCAATATCTCTTAGACAATCCATGGAACATAAAGGTCACCAACATCACCTATTAATCCATATAAGTCTGGAATAAATTGAAAACATTCTGAATGATGTTTATCAAATACTCTAAGTCTAATGGGCCTCTAGTAACCAGAACATCTAGTAGATTCAAGAGTCATAAGTCTCAATCATGATCAGTCGTAGTCTTTTAAAAGTTTCCTCCTTGTATGGGAACAATTCCAAAAATTATTTTCTAAAATCACTATGCAACTTAAATCATTGGAGATGGTGAAGGATCATCCTAAGCTACATCAGTTGATGGTATTATAAAAAATCTCGCTGAAGACATTTTTCAAAATTCCAAATAATGTTATGATTCATGAATCCATTAATTCAAGATAGATCTTAATAGGCCTATAGGATCACAAGAAGGTTCTCATAAATTAGATATCCATAAACCAAGGTATATCCTTCCTAGTACTACTTATAGTTGAAGCCATGTTCTCTATAAATACATGTTAGTCACAATCATATACATCGATAAAGTAAAAACATACTCAAGTTCAGATATTTGATCCAAAATGATATTTCATAATATTAGAGAAAAACATATGTTACATAATAGATAAATACATGCCAATATGAAATTGATAGCACAAATCAAATAATTTAATTAAAGATCTATTATTCACCACACAAAAAATATATATATGACATTTTATCCTAAGTTCCTAGTAAAGATTCTTGAACACACCCAAATCCCATAAATAGTAACTAAGAAATAGTTTATATATCCAACATCAAACTATAATAGGTAAAAAGATAACAATAATCCCATCAATGGTTTCTTGGCAGTCCACTATAGATGTGTTGGCCAAACACAAATATAAATCCCATACCCTAGTACCATGAAACCTATGAAAATTTATTCCATACCCCCCAAAACATTTGTTATGAAGATGATAAAGAAGCTAGTTCCATTTACATAATTTTTTAATGCCCCAACCCGAATCACCAGGTCCAACACAAAGTGCCACATAGACTTATGCACAAATTTCCATACTCAAGATATTTTCAACTTGGATTGAGTATTCATGTGCCACTAGTGGGGAAACTATACCCTCACTATCAATAAAGATAAGAAAACATAATATCACAAATAAACAAAATTAGAATAAATAAGAAAAAATGTAATAGATGATATGGAATTCACCTCAAATAATATAGAATATATAACTACGACAACCAAATTTGAAGGTAAAATACGAGTATGAGAAATAAAGGAAGGTAATTAACACATTGTGGAATCCCTCAAGAGTATTTACATGTACTACCTTTTAACACCATTCTTTGTCTCTTATCACCATTATTTTATGCATTTTTACTTCCTTAGGTCCCTAATCATAATGTTTTCACATGAATCAAGACTCCCATACAAGGTGTGATTAGAAAACAACTCAGAAACTACCAATATTTTCTTAATGGTTAACTTATAATTAATTAAATTGATCATATGGGATGTTGATATGAATGCTTGCGAAAGATTGAAAAAAATTGAAGCCTAGTGAGAGGCTCGGACCTTGGGAATAGTTGGGAGTGGTTGTTTATATTTATTTAAATTGAATTGTTTTGATTAAATTTAATTAAAGTATATACAGGAATTTACTGTGAGTTCCACGAGAATGTGACAGCATCAAACTAAGTATTTATATGGAGTTAGACATATGGATTGAGATAATGTAATCATCAATATGGGCTTATCCTAAGGCATATTGGGTGATGATAGATCACTGGTTGAGTGAATTGGGTCATCAGGAAGAAGTGACAATGTCATGAATATACAAGTGAGGCTTGTGTGATTTTGGATGGTAATGAACATAATATGGAGGAAGAGTTCATAGGGGAATTAGGTGTATTATTTATAGTTCTCATAGATTTATTTATTGATTTATTCTCACCCTTGATGGCCAATTTACCATTTGAATTCATGTACACACAGTATGACTTAGATGATGAGGTGGTTTTGACCAATCATGTAGGTTGAGGGATCTATTATTTGTGGTTAAGAGAATTTGATAGAGTTTCTTTCCAAATAATTCCATGAGGATAATGAGATACCATCATATGATAGTGATAACACTTCTGGTTGGGGGATGATGCTTGTTTTACTTATGGTCCTTTGTCCAGAACATTCTTTGAAGGATGAACATCACCATTCCTCCTAACTTAAGCTATTGAGAAGAAAATGATATTATTTTAAGGATAGATATCATTATGCCTTAGAATTTAGGAAAAGGTAAGATGGATTTTATTCTAAGACGAGGTCATAGGGACAATGATCTTATCATTTGGGCATGCCTTTGGGATATCAGTTACTGGATTGATGACACTACATGTCAGGTGAAATTTAGAGGTTTAACCTAAGGGTTTACCTAGGATGACTTTTATTAGGGGATTACTAGGGATTAGGACTGAATACTATCCTTTATAATGATTATAGTTATAGACAAAAAAGTTGATAGCTCCCTTGCGGCTGCTGACAAAAAGGGGAGAGAGTTGTTATTATACGTGTAGGAAATACTATTTTGTTTATTTTAGTACAAACTTCTTTAATCATAGATGTAATATTAGAACACATTAGTGGTGTAATATTGAGATTATTTATCAAAAGAAACATTGGACCTTGGGGATTAGACTATATTTTATTGATTTGTGATTAGGAAAAGTTTCAGGCTCTAGAGATAGAGAATAGTGTTGGACTGTTTATCATGGGATGGATGAAAGGCACCTTGAGGTTATTGCATTGGAAAGATCCATTACAGAGTAGTGTATGTGAATCTACTAGGTCTAGGTGAAATGTGCCGTATTTGAGAAAAAAATAAAAAATTACTCATTCTATGAATCCATCTTGGTTTCCAAAACATATGTCTATAAAAACTGGGGATTGATCCTTTATCTTATGAGTCATTAGACCCATAAAACCAAATCTTTTCATCACACACATGGTGAGGTGGGCATCAATTTATTGTAAATATTCTATATATGAAGGTAACTGATCCCCAGGTCCATTTATGATGAGTTCATCCCTCATAATGTTGCATGTGGAGATCCAAAATAGGATATATACTTGACTCTAGAGCTATTGAGAATACCCATGGATGTCGTGAAGAAACACCCTAGTTCCCATTCCAATATCATGTTTTAGGATTCTATGACTACTTTCTTATTCCCCCATGAACTCATTATTATATTAAATCACCCAATAGTATGTCCTTCCATTTTCAATATAGGAGTTTCTAGGAAATATTTTCCATAGATTGATTAAGGTGAGTATGAAAAGTGAGGATATGGCATAAACCCAAACATCCCATCATAGATTCATCTGGTAGGTTTCCTGGTCATGTTTATAAGAGGATATATCCTACTAGTTCATTATTCCAACAATGTTGTTAGACCTAGTACATTTTTTACATTGTAAAAAATAGTAATGTGGGAGCTTATGGGTTTCTTCATGTCTATATTGGTGAAGATCCACTATTCTTGCTAATCATCCACAACCAAAATCCCTCCAATCACATATTGAGTCTATTTTAGATATTGTAGGGTGGGATAGAGGCCCAAATTTATTATTAATAACTTCTTAGAACTTTTGGGATCCTGATATACATGTTCTATCCATTTATGAATCATGTTTATGGTTATAGGACATTATCATTGATCAGTTAAGGTGACCTCAAATTCATATGCATTAATAAAAAATTCCATGTTTCTACATATAGAGGACATACTATTGGTACAATAATTGATGACGAGAAGACACATATGATCTACGGTTCTATATGATGTCACTATAGGACAATGTCCTTATGAAACAAATGGGTTTCAATATCATCTATTACGGTCACCCACCTTACAAATAATCACATAAATTCATATGTATTAGATACCAGATGAAATAATATCCAATAGATGTGAAATAGGTTGAAACTAATTTTCTAGAACAAAAAATCTAGGTGATGGTGGATCGGGAGATTACTAAAACAATTATCACCACCTAAAGGATGCCTTCACGGGGAGTTCTCAGAATATTCTGGCACTTGGATATTTTCTTACCCATGGAGAATATTAGCTAAGGGAATCCCTCCTCCATGAGTCACCATAATATCTCTATGGGTTAGAGGGAATATACCAACAAATAATTCACCCAAGAAGATATAATAATATATTTTCCTGAGTCATCAAGGCATCTTGACCTCCCTTATTTATTTCCACTAAAGGTCAAACCAATTCCTCACAAGGTCTTTCCAAGTTGGTCTTTCCAAAATTGACAACCATAGGTCCCAATCACAATCAAATGATCGAGAAGTGACTCAAGTCAAAGGGGACTAAGTATTTCATGGTTTACAAGTTAACTGAAGGATGATTTAGAATAGATATATTTGGAGGATCTTATACGTTGGAGTGATGATTCCTCCCATATAGTACGAGATATTTATGGGCCTTTCTTAAAATTAGAATTTAAATTCCCAAAATATGTGATGTAAATTATTCCTTACAATTTTAATTTGAGACCAACCTCTTGGAATTACTAAAAAAAATTTGGGCGCTTTATATGCTGAACTAGCCCACCAATCTAATGGTTTATATTAATTGGTGGTGAAAATTATAAAATAATGGGGACCACTTGAAGGGATACTTAAAAAAATATTGGATGAGGAGTGGGACTCGTTTTCTGATCATGATGATGTATGTTCACCCCTTTAGGCTTCATAAATATTCATCAAGGAATTTATACTATACTTTAGTTCTATGATTTGTTTACAGGAAGAGTAGGAAGTTGAAGTAGGAGAAACTATAACAATGGTCATCTAACATGAGTATGTTGTTGAGGCCTCCTTTGGTGATGATATTAAAGAGAAAATTAAGGTAGGGAAACCTTCCCCTGGTAATGTAATGATGTAGAAAGAATAATGTAAAGATATTTCATCTATTATCCATTTTCTGGTGTTTGTTTGACCAGTAGTGGGGGGTTTTCCCTCCCTTTTTAGAGTTCAATCTTCATTAAATCGTAAAAAAACTATAAAAACATAAATTTCCCAAAGAAATCTGTATACATAAATTCATATATCATTGTTCATTATGAATATAAGACCTTTCTTTCATCTTAAGAGGGCCACCATGGTTTATTAATCATAGGATCCCTCTTTTTTGTGATTTCTGAGGAACATCCTTAGGATTTTAATAAATATGACTTGGTTAGGATCAGATTCTTACTACCGAAATGGTCGTTCCTACCACAGAGGGGATACCAGTAGTGGATGGTCCATAATTAGAGAAGGAGTAATCATTTGTAGAGGGGGAAACATTAATGGTAGGGACATAATCATTATTCCTAATGTTCATTTATTCCCCACACAAAATGAAGGATCTCTTGGAAGCTATTGACATCAGTACCCTTATTTTCTAAACTTAGGGAGGTTATTTGAGGATTATAGAAGACAAAGACATAACAAGTACCTCTTCTATGAAGCCCATCCCTACCAAAGGTTAGTCTATGCTAGTTTCACAATGAATCCATCAATGGGGGTAGTTAGGGTATAATAGGTGGTCTATTTATGTAAGTAGATGAAATTTCTCTAATGGATTCTATTTATGAGGTTATAATGAATTTTGGATCAACAATTACCACTAACAAGGGGGAACCTAATGAATGAAATTCCTAAGTAGTTCAATCCATTTAGATAACACACACCACATAAATCACTGAGGCTCCCATAAAGGGTGAGTTTATATATTATTCCTTCTTGAATAAAATAACATAGTAACATATATTACGTATAAATTTTATATCATAACAACTATAAATAGAGTCCCCAACTATGGAAGATTACACCCCCAGGCCATCAGCCTTAGAAGAAGTCACACCAATGTATCTAAGTGACCTCATTTCAGGTTGTATTTCAATTTATAGGAATGACTGAAATCCAAAATAGGATACCCTTAATTATTACAAGAATAATCATCAATTTTATTTTAAATCCATATAGAATTTGACCCCCAAAACTCCCATGGACATGCAGAAAAAACATTTTCATTTGTAATAATGTTACTCCATACACCGGGGTAGTGTGTGTTTATATTATCAGTATCTCCATGCCATTATAATGGTAGTAATATGAGAATATTATTGAGGAGGATCATTTAATGGATTCCTTCACTAAGAATAATTAAAGGCATAGTTCACCAGACTCTAGGCTACGATACTTCAACAAGCATCCCTTTATGAAACTATAAAACTAGGTCAATGAATTCTTGATGATGAAGAAGATTTCCAAATATGATGAATATGATGGGAGAAAAAGGGTTCTAGGGAAAAGACAAAAGGGAATGAAAAACTTGTAGGGGACACTTTGGTTGGGAATAAAAAGGAAACATATGAGGTGGAGAGTATTACCCTTATCAAAGAAGTAAATCCTGCAAGGATATATGATTTTTTTTTCATGAAATTTTTGTGGCCTTATAATCTGTTAGTGAGATTTAGGCCTTTACCAAGTGTCTTATATAATATGGAACTTATAATGAAGACAGAATCCAACCTATGGATGTTTCTTTTATTTTTTGATTAATGGATAGAGACAATTTTTTCTCTCATTCAATTTTTTCACTTGATTTTTCTACTACCCTGCCTTGTTTTCTTGACTCACATCCTCTAACATAAATTTTTTAAGAACTGTGAAGAGATAAATTGAATTGGATTAACAATTAAACTAAAATGATTATGATTAATTTCATTTATCAAACAACTAGGTAAACACACACTACTACAAAACATGCATTTATCAACGCCAAAATTTATCAATGATAGAAAAATGCGTTGAGAAAGTCTATCTTTATCTGCGCTAAAATAAACACTAATAAAGTGGGACATTTATCAGGACTGAATAAAAGCACTGATAAAGGGAACCCTTTATTAGTTCTTTTTATTTAGAGCTGATAAACATTCACCTTTATCAGCACTTTATCTATGTGCTCATAAAGGTTACCCTTTATTAGTGCTTTATTTTTGTCACTGATAAAAATTACCCTTTATCAATGCTAAAAATAAAACAATAATAAATTGTAACCTTTATCATAACATTATTAGAACTGATAAAGGTCCAAAATAAAATGAATTAATAAAACAAAGAAAATTTAAAAAATTAACTATTTCATTAATTAAATAATTATTGTTAAAAATGAATAAATTGAATATATATATATATATATATATATATATCAATTTTAAAAATTAATAAATAATTTATATTGAATATATAGATATATAAAGTGAATAAAATGAAATAATTAAACAAATAAAAATTTAAAAGGATTAAATTAAGAAAATTATTTAACATTTTATTAATTAAATAATTATTGATAAAAATGAATTAATTTAGTATACATATATATAGATTAAAATTTTTGATAAATTATTTATATTAAATGTATATATTTAAATGAATATATTATTACACAAAAAATTAAAAAGAATAATTTTCCAAATTATTTAAAAAAACTTAATAAAACAATTATTAAAAAAATGAATAAGTATAATATATATCTTTTAATTAAAAATTGTAATAAATAATATATATTTAATATAAATATATTTAAAATGAATAAAATGTTAACTAAAAAGATATTAATGTCTTATTAATTTTTAAAATTGTCTGATTTTTCAATTTAACATATATTAAATGTCATGTGTTATATTGATTTCATATATACATATATATATATATATATATATATATATATGTAATTAATGTAGTTTTATATACAAATGCACACCCAAATATAGTTACACAATATATAGAAACACATATACCTAATATTTATGTTATTTATTCAAATTTCTATATATTTTAGAATTTTATTATAACATGATACATTTAACACATTAGTTTTTTAATCGGTCAAATTTAATTATTTATTTTTAATACAATTACAGTTAGGGAATTCATTTTTAATATTTTTTTATTTTTTATTTTATTTTTGAATTTTATCACTTTATATTATTTATTTATATTTATTTATTTATTATGGTTTAATATTTTCAATATGTATTCATCTTTACTTCAATATATATATAAGAAACTTTTTTCTGATAAGTTATAATTAATTAATAAAACTTCACCATTTTTCAATATTATTAAAGTGTACTAAATTTGAATTATTCAATTTCACTCATTTTTAAAATCCGTGTATTTAAAATTATATATCCACTAATAAAGTCAAAAATATATTTGAAAATAAATATTTATAAATAAATATATTTAAAAATGTATATTTACAATATTTATAAATTTATATATTTATAATTGCTATAAATAAATATTTCTTTTAAATAAGTATTTATATAATTATAAATAAATAATTATATATATTTAATAATTATAAAATTATAATAAATTCATTTAAATGATTCCTTTATCACTGTTAAAATTTTTGTGTTGATAAAGATCAATCTTTATCAGCACTAAAGAAGCAATGTTAAAGTGCATCTTTATCTGCGCTAAAACATTAGTAGTGATAAATGTGTTTTTATTAGTGTTTTTTTAGCACTGATGAATCTTGAGATTTTTCTACATTTTTTAGCACTGATAAATATCCCTATTATCAACTATTATCAGTTTAATGCTGATAAAATGAATATTTATTAGTGTCTTTTTGAAATCACTTTTAAAAGTGTTCCTGATATATTTAAAAGAACCCAAACCGGTACTCTGTCAGTCATTATTCTTAAGCTATCGTGAAACTCCTCTGCAGATGGCATGACTCCTCTACATTCCCTTGGATGAATCAATTTTAGAATCCAATGTACATAGTTTTAAAATTTTCCTCCATCATTGTTTTCTATTTTGGGTTCTGTGTTTTAGATTTTTGCATAGTTCTTAACCATGAATAACCTTACATCTCATATCCCCACCACTACCAGTGCGAATCCTCTAGGTTCATATAAGGATCATAACGATGTGACATGATATCAATCACCAGTTTTTGGGGCCTATAATTATGAAATGAATCTTAGTATTCCTCTCACAATTTTTTACCTATAATCCCATAAAGGAAAAATAAAAAGAACCAAAAAGTACACTCAACACATTATTTTACTCTTAAAAAATGGGATGAAATTATAATGTATTTCTTGAAACGTTTTTCAAGATAAAATAAAACGAAATATGTATTTTAGGTTATAATGGATCAACTAACTAATATGAAAAACTTATTACATACTTAAGAGGCTTATTCATTTGATGAAATCGATTAATTATATGTCAAAGTGATAATAATGCATCTTGGTGTCCTATCTAATGTTGTATCTGATAGGGATATGATGTTTTTATCTTGGTTATAGAAAGGAAATTAATTTTTAATGCGGTTATCGGTGAAGTTTTATACTTCCATTATTCCACAGACTAACAACCATTCTTATCAAACTATCTTGATATTGGAGGATATTCTTTGAGCCTTAATTTTTAACTTTAGTTGATCCTAGAAGGATTAAATTTCCTTTGTCAAATTCTATTATAAAAAAAGTTATTAATCACTCATCCAGATGGACCCATATGCGGAATTATATTAAATACATATTCACTCTCTTTTATATTCGATAAAGATAGAATAATCTCATATGAATAGCCCGAGTCTTGTCTAAGAAATAATATACTAAGTGATATTATTTCAAAAACATTTAGAAATAACTCAAAGATAACCAATGTCCTAAAGTAACCATTAGAGGTAACCCCTATAATTTAATTTTAATGATCAGGTGTCTATTTATGTTTTCATGAGATTGGTTCACTAATGGATTATAAAGAAGATGAAACTAACCTCTAAATACATCAACCCTTTTAAAATTCTTAGAATTTTCTTGGAAATTTTGTAATATCTATCCTTACACATATGAAAACGCAATGGTTGAATCTATTCCCTCATGAATTTAGTTGACTCTTATTGAGTACAAAATGCTTGAGGCTATGATGGTTTTAAATTCCGTATCTAATATAACTATGTAATCCCCTTAAATGTTTGTATCTTAGTCCCATTTGTGGTGTATTTTGTGTTTAAGGGGATTTAAAATAGGGGTTAGAGTATTGGATATGAGTGAGTGGGGAAGAGATAGAGGTAACTTTGTGTGGTAGGCACCGAGTACCCGTGGGAATAGAACTAGGTTCATGTTGATAGGCTATTGTATGTAGGTCCACTATTAACACAACCAAGAACCTGGTGGCCTAGTATTATGTATATGGTGGTACATTCGAGATTTGATAACTAATATGGGGTTTTTGATCTTTTTAATCATAGTAAACTCATATACTAAGTAATGTATGGCCCACTTCCATGTCACCAGGTTATGTATGACTACTAGTTACTCTTTCTAGTGGATTAAAATGAATTGTGTCTTGTTTTGGTCTTAGTTTATGTGAGTATTCTTTAAAAATGAAAAATGTTTTGAAAACTAAAACAATTTATTTCAAATGGTATCAGATTGGGAAAAAATGGGTTGTAAAGGAAAATGTTTGGGATAAAAAATTTGGTAAATTATTGGTTTTGGTGATAAAGTGGTAAGTGTAACCCTCGATATTCCTTTGAGCATTTTTATATGTGTGGGTATATGAGGAATTGATTATAAACCTTATTTTATGATGTTGTGTTATTCATAATATTTCATGCAGAAAGGTCCCTGAAGATTCTAGTGTGTCTCACACTTTTTATGGTTCTCCTCATTTTCTTCCCATAATCTGTGGAAATCAAGGTTCTTTAAAGGCTTTGAAGTGGCTTGATAAAGGTGTGAATGTATTCAAAGGTATGAGAACTCCCAAATATTTTAGAGTTCATGTTGTTTTGGGTCTTCTTGGGGGTCCATCTTTGGAAGAATGAAATTTTTTCCCCCTACAATTATACAATTTGGGATGACATGGGATTTTTTAAGTCTGTATTTGTCTGATGGTTTATACCCAAGGAGGTGAAGGAGAAGAAAAGGTAATAACGCATGAGTGTCTGGAATGGTCAGCAGATGGTGATGGATTATATTGAACACTTCAAAGATATGGTTTCCTTTTCTCTAGAGGTGGTGTCATAGGATCTGTTGAAATATTATCTTTTCATTGGGGGTCTTCATCCAAAGATCAAGGAGCATGTCCTATTATCCTAGGATATTATTTTTGAGAAGTTTGGTGGAGGATGATTTTTTGTTTGAGTTGTTTTGAAATAATCATACAACAAAGTGGATCTTTTGTTTTCTCCTTTGTTGGATTGATGACATTTAGAGTTTCCTCATTTTTATTTGTAGCTGTTTTAAGTAAACCTATCATTATAAAATTCTGACGAAATCATCCTTTTATAGTTGAAATGGTTTGGTTGCTATTAATGTGAACCTTTAAATGGTTAGCCTTTCATGAATTAGTTCCCCTCTTTCTATCATGCATGTTTAGAGATGTATATTTTTGTGTAAATCACTCTTTGTTCCTTGTGTGCATGTTCATTGTTTGGTTCTTGATATTTTGTGGGTTTATCCCCATATCATAAGAGAAATAAATAATTTTTCATAAAAATGACCACGAGTCTCACATTAATATTGTTTTTGGTACTTTTTTTAACAACCCACAATTCATTTGTGACATGTAGGAATCAACTACACCTTAATATGATGCATGGTGTGATAGGTATGACTCAAAGTGAATCTTTTTATTAAAAACTGAGAAAACATATTTTTATTATTTTGGTACTTTGGTAAAGGGATCCATAAATCATTTTTGACATGTAGGAATCAGTAACACCTAAATTAAACTCATGGTGTGACCAGTATAACTCAAAGTCTGCATTTTTATTCAAAATATACATTTATTTTATTAAAAAAATTGAATTACTCTATAATGGTGTTGATTCTTGTATTTATTTTAGAAATTTTATTTCATTTATATTTAGTATTTTGGTACATTTTTTTCTTTTTATAGTGATGTAGAGTGTTTTTATAAAACACTACACTTGTTTCTCGGGTTCCAGTGTGCTATAGCATCACATTGCAATTTTGACCATTATCAGTGCTACTAAATGAACTGAAAAAAATAAAATTTATTAGTACTTTTTATAGAACTGATGTATGTATTCTTATCATCACTTCTAAAAGAGAAGATAAAGGATATCTTTATCATCTCTAAATAAAAGAACTGATAAATAGTGTCTTTTATCAGCACTTTTGAAAGATATGATAAAAGTAATATTTATCAGTGCTTTTATTTGTTTGATAAATCTAACCTTTAGTAGTGATTTTTAACACAGATAAAAGGCTTAACCATTTAACCATGCAGAATTAGTCAATACTTTTCTAGTATTGATAAAGACCTATTCTAGCATAGTTAAAGGCATGTTTTTTAGTAGTTATGGTTTCCTTTTGGGCATGGATCAAAGAGATATATAGTTACATATATCGTCACTATACATTTGATTTGGTCTTTTTTTGTGGGTGATGATGAATTCCTCATGGGGGTGTACTATAGAAAGATATTAATGGAAACACTATCTCATACTCATTAAATATGGTCCATTCATAAATTAATGATAAATTTTTACTAGGTCTGGATCAAAGACATATATGAACATAAACACCATCCCTAATGCACTAGAGATAAACCATTTGGAATGATAATGAATTATGCCTAGTCGTAGATCATGGATGGATATCAGTATAAACAAATTCACTAATTTACTTGAGCTGGTCCATTAATAATGATAATTAATTTTTCTTGGGCATGGAACATAAATGGATATTAGTATAAACACCATCACCAACACACTAGAGTTGGTCCATTCAGAATGGATATGAATTCCTCCTAGGGATGTCTCGTAGAATGATTTATGTATAAACATTATCATTAACACAGTTAACTAGTCTATTCTAAAGGATGATAATGTCCTCCTAGGCATGGATAGTGGGAGATTATAGGTATAAACACCATCACTAATGAACTAGATCTGGTTTATTTATAAATTGATAATGAATTCCACCATGGTATGGATCATATAAGTATGTCAGTATAAACACCATCATTGATGAACCTAGGCCAGTCCATTTAGAATTTATTGTGGAATACCTCATGGGAATGGATCATGAATTGAAATCATTAAAAACACCATAATCATCACACTAGAGTTTCTCCATTCAGAATGATTATATATTCTTCCTAGGCATATGCCACAAAAATATATCATTATAAAAACCATTACCAATGCATTATACCTAGTCCATTCAAAATGATGATAAAATCCTACTTGGAGTGGCTCATGGATAGATATCAGTATAAAAATTATCATTGTTGCACTCAAGAAGGTTTATTTAGTGTGATGATTAATTACTCATGGTCCTAGGAAATTCACAAATATCCATATAAACACCATCACTGATACACTATAGTTTGTCTGTTTTTAATGATTATGAATTCATATTGGGTGTATCTGATAGGAAGACACTAGTATACAAACCTACACTAATATACTATATTTGTTCCATTCAAAATGATGATAAATGGTTTGGATGAAAATATTTATTTAGGATAACATGTTATAAAAATTAAATTCTATAATTTTTCATAGGTTGGGGTCCAAGTGAGCATATATTGAATTTTAATGGGACCATATGGTGGGACCTTAAAACTTTATGTCTTTTTATTTTGTTTCATTAAATATATCCTAAGATTCACATGAGGAATTATTAACAAGTAGGGACTTGTATTTTTATTATGTTTCTATTTGTATATTTTTGACCTAACTAGGATTAAACCACATACATTTTTTGAATGATTAATTTTCCAAGATCATACTAGGAGCATGTGCATTAAGAAGAGGTTCAACTTTTACACTTACTATATATTATTGTTTTCAGTGTAACTATTACCATGTCTCATTCCTCATGTAGTTTAATGTGAGGCAAGTGAAACCAATGTGTCTTGTGGTTTATCTTTTCTTGAATATGAATGTCAAAAGGTTCAAGAATTAGGTACCACATCCTTTCTTTGAGAGTGTGTATGGTATAATGTTGCATTACATCGATGAAATAAAATATACTAGATTAATCATATTATGGGATGTGTAAATCTCATATCAAAGAGTTTGAACGAATAATGCTGGTATAATACATATTTGAAAGGGATTTCCACAGACCATATTAAAAGGGAGGAATTCACTGGATTGATTTTAGGATATATAGAGATCTCATGACCTTTTTTCCAGGATGCAATTGTCTTTGGTTTATAGGACACAATAAGGTAATGTTTGTAGGAGCCGAACTGTGGAATATATGAATATATAAAGAGAGGATTCCCTTGAAGACGAATACACTTTTTCCATTAGCCATGAATGTTTTGTGAAGATTAAAACACTTGGTAAATAATGTAATTTATAGAACAAAATATATTCAAGGAAGGTTCTGGAACCCTAAAATTTTCATCTCCTTTTACTAAACACATCTTAAATGATAAAGGATGTGTTAAATAATTTATTTTAATTTTTTATAAAAAATTCGATATAATAATCTTACCTCATATTCTACTAGGGTCATAAGATAGGCCATATGATATCATATCTCTTTTATTTAGGATATAAATTTTTCTTGATCACATGAATGGTGATACTTAGCAAGCAGAGACATAAAATTTTCTCAGATATCTCTTTATTAATTTTAATTCTGATAATTTTTGGGTCTATTTTACTAGTAGTTTATGCTCTTCAATCTTGAAAAAATTAGGATAGAGTTTGGAGATATATATCTTTGACCAAGGTACGCACATACTGAGGATTTAATGCATGGACTAGAGTGTACATAGTGTGAGGTTATGATGCGTAGACCATATCCCACAAAATATTAGGTCATGATGTGTTTACCATGGAAAAGGTAAATTGGGAAACAATATCCAAATTAGGGTTTCCAAGGTCAAGAATACTCTTTCACCCTTTTTAACGTGGTATGAGGATGATGTAAATCATTTCTCATATTTCATGGATCATGAGTGATACTATGTGATAGACACACAAGGGATGCTCGCTGACTATATTAAAAGGGGAACATTTATTTCAATGTTATCAAGAAATATAGGGATCAAAATATTCGTTTTTTAGGAAGATGCCTCAGGTTGGAAGACCAGATTGGGGGTACATATACATGATCCAAATTTTTTAATTATTCATAACCAAGAAAATGTGTCCATTGATGTCATAAAATCTCATCAATGCTAGCCATTAAAGTATTGTGGAATCATGAGACACTTAAAAGTTGAATTGGTACTAATGGAGTATGATATTTAGGATTGGGGATAGATATATCCCAAACATCTATTCACCATTGTTTTTTCTATCGTGGTAGTTTGGTAAGTAGTGATATTGAATGATGGTTAGTAAAATTTAATGTAATGAAACAAGGATATTATTTTAATACAGTTTTCTACCATGTGATCGGGACTTAGGAGTTCTATAGTTTAGGGTCATGCAATGACAAAATATTTCTTTATATTTCATTGTTATCGAGCTATAAATAAGTTCATATAGTTTAACAAAGTGTGGATAGGATATTGTAAACTGACATGATGATTGTTTAGAGAATATCTAGAGATATATCACATTGGTAGGGGTGTTTGAATATGGGTGGAATTTTCATCATTGTATAAGGTTATTGATAAATAACTATATGTGGGGGATCTTTTATAGATATTAATCATACACAAGTAAAGAAAGTCTTTAGGACTAGTAAATTGTTAATGAATTTATTGTCTCAGAAGGTAGACCAATTTTGCCTCCCATTTTTAGTTGTTATGTTAATAGTTAGGCCAAATGGGTTGACCAAACTAGACCAATAAACTCAAATGAGTAATTCATTTTTTTAGAAAAATGAGTTTATTTGATAATAACCCACAAATTACAGCCTAATGGTGCATGAAAAAGGATGTATAAGAAATATGGGGGACAATTTATCATACCACAAGCAAGTGAGTACTTTATGAATGATAGAATAGTGCATTGCAATGTTTTTATTTTATTATTATTTGATAAATGAGTGCGGTAAAAGTAATTCATATTGTACTTGATAATGGATGATATATGTCTGGAATGATGGATGATATGATCATGCAAAATGATGGGGTGGGGGTATTTGTAATTTATATGGTTGGACCTAAATGGGTGTCACTAACTATCCTGTAATGATAGTAATTAACTCATACTTATTTATCAGTTGGTAATTACCTTTTATATTAGGCTCTTAAACTAGGGTGATGTAAATTTTAGCATAGGTTAAAAAAACTCAATTGTCTAAACTTTAACATATACAAGGCACTTACATTGGAGTCAGGAAATTATATTTAGCTTCTTTATAAATCAAGTTCATGTGTGAGGGATAAAAGATGAGTTTCAACTAATTGTAGTGATATACTGAAAATAGAAGTGTCACTGAAAGTACCAAAAAAACTAAGGTGAATAGATTCATTTTTTTTAATTTTTATCAAGGACTCTGGTAGGGAGTGTTGGTATTACTGCATATCTGATAGAGATCAGAATTGAGTCAAACATGGTTTCTATAAGGAAATACCTTGTCTAGATCTGACTCTTATATGGGGAGAGATTATTTGTAATTAGAGTTTGTATTTGGGATGAGGACAAGAGTTCAGGGTGTTACTATATATCCTATATATATATAGGAATTAAGACCCATGTAGTAATTATATTAGAGGTACCGTACAAAAATCATGTTCATTTTCAAGGGAAGTGGGGAATTTTTTATTAAATTAGAGTTTAGCCTTGGATATAGAATCTTTGTTTCACTATGTATCCTATGTAGGATTTTTTTTGTTGGAAATTGCAACTGATCCCAAGATAATGTATTTAGGCATTTCTATATGCCATGTGATAACATGAATAAATCCGCGTATAGTTTTTATAGTTTGTTCTCCATTCAGATCAAGTTTATGAACATAAGAGAGTATTTTCAACATAGGTTTATGGATGAAGAACTCTATGATAAATAATTCTTTATAGATCTAACTCGTACATATGAAAATTTATATTATCAATTCATACAAAATTATTATGTGGCCTCTTCAACACTATTCTATCTCGTGTATAGGGGTAGAGAATTGAGCCCCACCATAGTGTAGTGATATTAAAGAAATAAAGTATTTCATGGAAGGCCCAAACAATAAAGAAAACGAGGTAATTTTTTATAATTGTCAATGGGACCAAGACAGGTGACCTGTTCATCACATAATATCCTTAATTGATATTAATTATGATACAAATAATTATGGAAGATAATTTACCCTACACAGATCTAACTCATACATAAGATAAAGTAGGGTTTTTTTTAAAACATTTGTGGCTGGTCTTAAGAAAAAGAATATGGGTGTCACTATATACCCTATTGGCATATGAATTAAGACATAAATAGTTATTTAAAGGATTTTTTATTTCATAGACCCATCTCGTATGCAAGGTTTATGGAGGATTAATTCTCTAAGAAACAAAGTTATTTTGTGCCAAATACTTCTATATGGATCATGAAATCTTGTAGGGTAGAAAGAGGCCACAAGGAATGGAAAAATTTTAGCAATTTAGAGAAATGAAAAATGGACTTACATATTATAGTTAAACATCATTTAATATGGATGATAACCATAAATTTTAACTTGATATGGTGAGGATATATGTACTATGAAATTTCAATTCTTGCAACCTGGACATGGATACTGACGTGAAAATTATTCAATGTATTTCTAGAGAAACCTTTAATTTTAGGGGGAATGATGCATTACTCCTACATTATGGTAAGGTGTAGTATCTATTGGAAAATACCTTTTGTATGACCTAGGACCCTTCTCAAATTGGATGAAGATTAATAGGTTTCATCCTTGGTATTATCATCATTTTGATAACCAATAATAACTCTCCTTGAAGGAATGAGTGGAGGGAGAACATCTTGTTGAAGTATCTAATAATCTAACTCTGATGGAATTATAGATTGTGCAATGTTTGAAACCTATTCCCATGAATTCATTCTAACTCATCAAGTTTCTTATGTGATTGTTCATCTTTTGATATCTATATGTTTAGATCAATTTAAAGTGAGGGAAACTAGTATTCAATGAGAAAAACAATATATGATCTATGGACAAGTAAATATGGTCTTACATGTGTGGTAATATGGGTTATGGTATGATAGGATAAAAAAGTATATATGTGTTTTTCTAGGAAAGTCTTCTTGTCTTTACCAACAGTTATATGGATTATATTTGATCATATATTATTGAAAGATTATATCAACAAAATTTTAGCTACATTATTATAATATAAATGGTTAGACTCAATGTTGTAATCCTAATGAAGCCTTTTTAACATTGGAGAAAAAACATTGTGCCATTTTCCATCACTTCCATATGAATTACACTGAATTGGTTGATGATGTTATACCTCACAAAGTGAATGATGTTCTTTTTATTAATATCCTTGAAGGGTATGGTCTCAAAGAATTTGGAAAATATGTCCATATAAGAAATAATATACTTAAACTATCTAGCTGTAGCTAAAGGGTAAATCCCCATGAGATCCATTCCCAATACACCAAGTGGCTTGGAGTATCTAGAAGTATGAAACAAAATTGTTTGATTATGGGTGAATTTTTCATATATTTTTCATGACTTCCATTTTATGGTGAATTACACATATCTTTATATCATTTTTAGCAATAAATAACCATTTATATTAATTTGGTTGGATATCTTGATTCTTGACTGTTGAGAACTATAGGAGAATGAATGGAATTATTACATTGCAAAAAGTGTTTCCTCTTATTAAAATTCTATGAGGATGAATCCATAAAAACCACAATTATGAAGGAATTTATGTTCGTTCAGAAAGACACAAATAGTATTGTTTTCGACTCAATGTCATATATATTATTTTTTATTTTGATCTGATGAGATATCCTTATTATGGAGGTAGTCAATTATGGAGATCATCCTTCCAATAATATATATTGAACCGTCATTATAAAGTGAAGTGCTAACATGATTAATTTATTCCATTTCATAGATGATGACTAAGAAGACTACCCTTTGGTGTGCAATGTGTAAGAAAGTGTCATAATTTTTTATGTTGAATAGGGTTATGGTTGAATCAAATAGTGAAACCCCATAACCATTTTATGAGTATGGGATGAAACTCTATATCTATTCAAAAGTGAAATTCGCTATTAATTCCCTATTGATGCCATTAAGTGAGGATAACTCTTCATTATTGATGGAGAATTCACTATTTTTGTGCTTAATCACCAATTCAAAATCACCTTTGACCTTTAGATGTTATATTTATAGCTAATTGGATAGTTTAAGACCTACGATAAGGGATTGGTAATCCTCATCGTTATTAGTATAGCCTACATATAATAGTAGATAATAGGGTATAATTGCATTGGTTGGGGAGATAATGAAAATAACTTGACAAACTAGGTTGAGGTTGGTATTTCCATTCTTTTCCTGGTTATACATATATAGGCTCTCTCAAAATACATCTCCCATGTTTGGGGAGTATCATCGGAACAGATAATATATTTTTATAATAGCTTGGAATCTTCTAGAACTCTCTCCTAGGAATTATATGTTGTTTGGAAATTATCTAGTGCTTTCCCTTTTTTACCATATGTGATATGAATTGTATGATGAATTATTATAGGATAACTTCCCATCAATCCAATTTCTCATTCAACATTGGGTGGATTATAATGTACTTGAGTAGGTCGATATAATTAACCAAGTGTGATTCATGGTATTGTAAGTAGTGTCTACAATAACCCCGTTCTTTATTATACATTAATACATTATTTATTACATAAGATTACGCATAATATAACCTGGAAGATCAAGAAGTCTAGATTATTTTGGAATTAGGTACATAAAATAACATATTGAACAGTGCATACAACAATATTATTTAAAACATATTTAACATGATACAAATATTTCATGGCTTTTAAAACTACACATGGTAACATGGAACATACATAAGAAAGGGGTGTGATATAAAGACCAAAAATGTAATAAAAATGGAATAAAATGAAGAAAATAATACTTTTTAGACAATAGTAATGTAAAAATTGAGTAATAATCATAGACAAGTATAGTGAGACATGATATAACATGATAATTATAAAGGAAACATGAGAAATGTGGAAAGAACTAAAAAACTACCTCATAAACACAGGTAAAGGATAACTTCCAAGACATAATGATGAAAAAAGACCCATAAATTAAGTAGGTTCACTCCATTTCCCAAAAGGATGTATCATGATATTAAACATTACCCAATGAATTAGAGTGTTATATAATTCTGGGAACACTCATCACATTCATTTCATTCTCATGCTTAAGTGTTCCACATAGATCATAAAACATATAATAATTTATCATAAAATTTTATTCCAAAATCATGAAGTATGGAATAAAGAAATGTAATTTCTAATTCAAATAAGTCTAAATTTATAATAGTGAAATCCCTTGATAAGAAATGGGTATGGTATTCACTACACAATTGTTTTTGGCATGGAAAATCATGGTGAACTTTCAACAGCATAACGACATCACATAAAAATTCATAAAATGAGTGAATGAGGGAGAAATGGGTCTCTCATAACATTGATATAAAATTTTAATTAATAGGTACATATAATTATATATTCAAACATAATTAATTGGAAATAGAAGGCGTAAGATAATAAAGAAACTTGAATAAAGAAGAAAACAAGAGGATCCCTTACTTGAGTGTGTGACTCCAAATGCTTGGGAGGATCTTATTAAGAGCTTGGGGTAACCATAGAAGGAATATAAAGAGGGAAGGGGAGAGTAATTTTGTGGTCCAAGGATATTTATTGAATACAAATGGGATCTTTTGTGGTTTTATATAAGAAATGATTGGGGGAATTCTTTGTCATTTCTAAAAAATTGGATTTGGGCTATATATAATAAAATAACATAAAACACAAACCTTACCATTGTTTTTTTTCCTATGGATTCTACCAAATGAAATATTTTTAGTTATTTTATAAGTACAAGGGATGAATTTAATAAAATAATACCCTTACTTATGAGTAGTTTAGTCATACTCTTGAAGAAATGGTTTTGAAACCTTAAAATATATTGATTGTTTTAGAGGTTCATAATGGCATTATAAAATTAATAAAATAAAATATAATTAGATTCATATTATTCTTAATAGAAAAAATATATTTGGTATTGGATACCATTTATAGTATATATTCCATCTCTTGTGGGACATTATGATTTCATAATACACACTATATATTTATAAAATATTTAATTTTTACCCAAAATTTGATTGTCTAAGAAAAATATAAAGAATTCACTATTTGATTATTTCGAAGTTTTGATTCCAAAAATAATATTCATTGTTTTTGAATAAATTTATAAATATTTATGTTTTTCACTTTTAAAATAATAATGGACAATTATTGAGAAATTATTGGGTTTTTTATAATAAAAGTTTTCAAAACCTTATAAAAATTACATTCGACTTCATAAAACTTATATGATATTTTATATTTAATAAAACATATTTAATAATTTTGTTTTATTAAAATATTTTTTATTTCTAAAATTCATTAATTCAAAAAAATAAATTCATGAATTGAATTTAAATATTACCCAAAAATAGAATTTTTGTTTTATTGTATCAAAATATAAAAAAATTATGTAATAATAATAGGATGAACATGCATTAATTATTCTATAAAAAATATTGTACATGATCAATTTTCTAGAATCTTGATACATATCCCTTTCATACACCATCAAACACCCTAAAAGTAAGGTGGTCTATGGTTTGACTTTCATGGGGTGGTTCAACATACATGGTTTCGATCGTGATCTCGATGAGCTTGAACATATCCCATAATTTATTATTAGGCTAATGTTGTTGATATCAACTTGGTCTTGGTCAAGGGAAAATCCCAGAGATGATATATCCCATGGACCCTCTGGTAAATGGGCTTTATAGTTTATGATCTTGCTGGATGAGGCCATCACTTACATTGTCTATGTCAACTAGATTTGTTAAAACCATATATTTATACTAATCATATGATCATGATTCAATGAGTATATTATCAATGGTAATGATTTTTATTAGTATTTTAAATCCAGTATGATATAATAAAACCCCATAAGTGCATGTGTTTTCTATAACCATGTTACATTATAAGACATTTAATGAAAACACAATGGTATATTTTATTTATAACAATTAGGTTTATTACAATATTCCCCCGTTAAGAAATTTCACCCTAGAAATTTTCATCAACCATACTAAAATATATGAGGGTAATTATGTTTTTTCACTTACTTCAGTTCCCACATTGCTTCTTCAATCATTTAGTTTCTTTATATTACTTTTACCAGTTACATTTTCTTATTTTGTAAAACTTTTTCTCTATGATTAAGGATCTTCATCAACTTATCTTGACATGAGAGATCATTCAATAATAGTACCACCTCTGTATTGAGTACAATTGAGGGGGATGGTTTGTACTTTTTCAAGAGATATACATAGAATACATCATTTACTTGAGATTGGTAAAGTGTTAGTGCTAGTCCATATTCCACCTCTCTAATGAGATCCAGGATCTCAAAGGGACTAATGTATCTTGTACCAAGCTTTCATTTATTCAAAATATCATGAATTTATGCCATGGAGATATTCGGAGGAATAACATGTCTCCAACATCAAATTCTAGGTCTCATATTTGATTTTCATCATAGATCATCTATAGACTCAAAGCATCCTTGTTGTGCTTCTAAATGATCTTAACCTTTTCCACAATTTCCTTGAATATTTTATGACCAACCAATTTGCATTTTCCAACTTCATCCCAGCACGTAGGTGTTCTTTACCACTTCCCATAAATGGATTTACAATGATCTATTTGGATTCTTGAGTGGAAACTATTATTAAAAGAGAAATCAACTAGATAAATATGTTGATCCCATCATCAATTGAAATCAATTGAGCATGCTCCCAACATGTCCTCAACTGTCTAGATAGTCCACTCAGATTCTCCATAATTTTGAGGGTGATAAGAAATGTTTAAGTTAAAATCAATGTTTATATCACTGTGAGTACTTTTTAAGAACATTGATGTGAATATTCAATCTCAATCAGATAAAATCAATAATGGTACTCCATTCAGCCTCACCACTTATCTAATGTATATCTGTAAATGTTGATCTAGTGATAATTCCTCTCAAATCACAATGACGTGTGAAATATTTTTTAGTTGATCAACCAAAAAATAGATAGAATGGTATCTTTGGATGTATTTGGAATCTTGGTGACAAATTCCATGGTGATCTTTTCCAATTTCCAATTAGGTATGGGTGATGGTTGCATCATCCCCTTATATTTTTTCTTTTCCACCATGACTTACTGACATACAAGACATCTTGTTGTATATTCTGTGATCTCCTTAATTGTATTGTCCCACCAAGAGTGTTCTCAGAGATCTTGATACATATTTTTCCTTCCAGGATGGATAAATAATGTTGGGTTATGTGCATCATCCAACAGCTCCTTTAACCTAGGAATTGATGGTCCACATAGTCTTGACCAAAATCATACCAGAACATCTTTATTAACATTTAAATCTAATCATTTTCCTTTTCTTATAGTTTAGACTTTCTTCTTAATTCCCAAATCATCCATTTCATCATCCTTTAGATTATTCAAAATGTACAATTGAGAAATCATTATTGAAAGGAATTATTATGTTCCTTTCTTTATAATTCCTATGTCCATTATTTCTTAATATAGGAAGATCGTATCTCTATCAATTCTCATCAATGATATAATTTTTGGATCCTTTATACTAAGAGCAACATCCACTTTATTTGATTTCCTAAGATGGTCTTTGATCATATCTAACCATCTTTGTTGGCACATATTCATCTCTTTTTGTATGAATATATACTTGAGTATTTTGTGATCCATATATATTTCACACTTCTACCCAGATAGATAATTCCAAAATATTTATAGAGAGAATAGTACAATAGCTAACTCTATGTCATGTGTTGGGTAGTTCTATTTGTGAACTTTCTATTGCCTTGTAGCATAGGCTATGACTTTTTCATTCCGCATTAACACACATCCCAATCCCTTCTTCGAAGAATCGCTTTATACTACGAATATTTTACCACTTGTGGGTTGTGTGATCACATGGGTAGTGATAATCCCATTTTTTAACTCCTTTAATCTTTCTTCACATTCATAATTTTAAGGAAAATTAACTCCCATTCGAGTTATATTGGTCAGATTGTTTGAAAATTACAATAAATTTATCAACAATAAACAATAGTACCAAGCTAATCCAAGGAAACTATAGGTGTATATCATAGATGTCAGCCTTGACCACCCTTAAATAGATTATATCATTTAGGGTACATAGATTTCCAATTTCATAGAATTATGTGCCCCTTTAATGAGACCTCCTTCAACCAAAACACATATTTGTTATACTTGGCATAAAGCTTATACTTTTGTAAGTTATTTAGAACAATATTTAGAGGCTTATCATTATCATCCTTGATTTTAGATTATATTAGAATATCATCCAGAAAGACTTCAAAATATTTGTCTAGGTAATCTCTAAAGACTATATTAATCATTTCCATGAACATTTCATGGGAATTAGTGAGTCTAAAAGGCATTATTATGAACTTATAGTGCTTGTACCTTGTAAGAAAAGCAGTCTTGTGAATATCCTCCTTCTTCACCCTAACTTGTCAATATCCTTACCATAGATCCACCTTGGAAAAGTATTTTTCTCCACATAGCTGTTCAAAATAGTCATCAATCCTTATAAGAGGGTACTTGTTCTTTATTGTGATATTGTTGAGCTCTCAATAATCAATATAAAGGCACATTTACCCATCCATATTATTGATGAAGATGACTAGTGCACCCTAAGGTGAAGCACTGGGGTGTATGAAACCTTTATCCAGATTATATTTTTGTTGTTTATTGAGATCCTCAATTTCCACAATAGTCATTCTATATAGATTACATATTAATGGTAACTCCCTATGTATATTCTTTATTGAAAATTAAGCCTCACAGTTTGGAGGAAGACTAGGAAATTCCTCAAGAAACACATCAGCATATTCCCTTATATTGGAAATTTATTAAAGGATGACATTTTCCTTATAATTAATCATTTTATCTAGATATGATTTATTTTAAGGAAATAATATCCAATATAGAGATGTTTTTTCTAAATAATATTCATCCTCTTCTTTACACTTGTAGAGAATCAGGGGGTCGATTCTCAATATAGAGAGTGATTTCATTCTAACAGAAATTTATATTGGATCTATATAGGAAAATCCAACCCATTCCCATAATTACATCAAATTCCACCAAAGAGAGTATAAAAAAGGTTTTTTGGGACGTTCATCCCACAAATTTATATAGGTGAGGAATTATATAATTGGGATACAATAATATCCGGATTTCTCATTTTCATCGATAACTCCACTTCCATGATTTATGGTGGGGTTTCAATAGTTATACTAAACTTTTGTTATATTAAGGAATGTGAATAACTAGAATCAAAATTTATGTTCTATATTCTTGAATGAATAACTAGTGTACCAGTCACCACTTACTTTTTGGGATCCACCATAGCAGTTGTGATGGAAAAATCTCTCTCGTGCAGTCTTGTAGGTTCTTGGTTGTCTCTGAAACCCTTGGTTTAGTTCTTTAGTTTGAAAACTTCCCTAGTTTTATGTAGTTAAAGAAATGAACAATGCATCGAGGGTTGACTAGTTCATTCCTTTCTTCCATAACAATGGTGGGTTTCTCTGGTCTTCAATCGCTAGTTAGGTCCCCTTCCTTCCCACACCTAATGAATTTTCTCTCCCCCTTAGGCAATTTTTGATGTCCTTCTTTCCAAAACTTTGAAAAGTAGAATGTTGAAATTTATTTTCACCATTAGATTTATCCAACAGACCACTAGAAATAAAATATAATTTCAACATCTTTTCCTAATGAGACCCTTAAGATTTGATGATCTCCATTTTGACTTTGAGGGAACATCAGATAATTTCCTCTCAGCTATCAAAGGAACATATGTCTATGAATTTTTTATATTTGGTTTTATCCAACTAAATAGGAAGCCAAAATTGAATTTATGGGTAAAAAATGATAGAGGAAGATTGTGTAAGTATTGTTATGTTTTCCTCATATTCCCCAATATATTTGTCATCTTTTTTCTTGATGGTAAGGAAATCCCTTTCCATTTTATGTCAGAGAGTCCAAGGAAAATATTTTTCAAAAAACATTTTCCAAAATTCCTTTTACCCCATCACTTTGATCTCTTCCTTAGGCATCATAATCTTGGTCAATGTCCACCACTAATTATATTATCCCTCCATATAATAAATATCACATAGAAACTTCTCTTTCTCGGAACATTGAATGATGGAGAAGAAATTATCAATGGAGATGATCCATTGTCCTGTGATTAAGGGTCTAGATGATCCTTAGATAGTAGGAGGCCTTTGTTATATAAAGGTCTCAATGACAGATTTTTCTTTCTTAAAGGGGATTGGGTGATCCTCTAGATCCATGTTTCTATTTAAAACCTAATTCACCTGAGAGAGTATCTTCACAATGTTCATGATTCCCACACCCATCGTGCTGGATATCTCATTGGGGCAATCATAACATTTCCCTTCGTATTGATTATTTTCCCCTAAAATAGATCATAATGATATTGTGAATTTAAAAAATCATATCCCATGGGAGTGTGAAACTAGGTGTTTATGAAGGCCCATTTTCATGCACTAGTTCTCCTTGGAGTCTAGCTCAATGTGGTGTTTTTGGGTTTTACTCCAATATAGTTCTATTCCAGAGCCAGATCCACTTGTAAAATCTATATAGGGATGAATTTTCATGATAAAAAGCTTAATATATACTTTTCCAAATTTATAAATGTTTTATTATACTTAGACTTATTCTTATGGCTTTCATAAGAGTTTTCAAATCATATTACAAAAAATAATGAATCTTTTCCTTTGATACCAATGATAACAACCCTTATCTTTAATACAAATTAATACATGATTTATTGAAAAAGATTAAACATAATCCAATCTAAAAATGTCATTAAGTCTAGTGTATTTGGTAATTAGGTACATATCATAGCATGTTGAACATGGGATAGAACAACATTATTGAAAACTTCTTTAAAATTATTCTAAAATTGTATGGCTTTTAAAACAGCACATGTTTACCTGGGGATATACATAAGAAACGGGTGAGCTATAAAAAAAGTAAGGGAATAAAAAAGGCATAACATGAAGAGAATAATAAATTTTAGAACATAGTAATTAAAAAAGTTATTATGAATCATAAAAATGAACAACGATACATGGTATAAAATGATAATCATAAAAGAAACATGGGAAATGTGGAAACAACTTAAAACACTGCATCATAAACATGGGTCGAGGAAAAATTTCATGATATCATGATGTAAAAAGTACCATAAGGGAATAGAGTTCAATAACTATCACAATATTAAGTATTATGATACTAAGCATTACCTAATTCATTGGAACACAGTATAATTCTGGGTGCACCCATCACATTCATTTCATTCTCATACTTAAGTGTGCCACATAGATCATAATCATGGATTCATTTATCATCACATTTCATTCCATGTTCATAGAGTGTGGAATAAATACATGTATGTCCCAATTAAATTAATTATAAGTGTATAAAGTTGAACATAATTTATAGGAAATGGGTATGGTATTCACTACATAATTGTTTTGGCATGGAAAATTAGGGTGAAATTTCGGCAACATAACTACCTCAATTAAAAAGTGATAAAATGTGTTTATTAGAGACAAATGTTTCTCTCATAATTTTTACATTAAATGGGAATTAATATTGATATGTAAATATTAAACCAAACATTTTTATTTGAAAATATAATTCAAAATATAATAAATAAACTTGAATAAAGAAGAAAATTGGAGGATCCTATACTTGAGTGTGTGACTCCAAATAAATTGGAGGAGCTTATTAAGTGGTTAAGGGAATCGTGAGAGGAATATAGAGAGGTTAGGGAAGATTAAGGAAGTTATAAAAGGATTTTTAGTGAATATAAATGGTATTTTGGGTGGTTTTACATAGGAAATGATTGGGGAATTCCTTATCATTTCTCAAACATTGGTTTTAGACTCTATATAAAAAAGTTACCAAAACAAAAAACATATCATCATTTACATTAATGTTTTCATAAAATGGGAGTTTTTCCACTATTATATAAGTCAAAGGTCCAAACATAATAATATTATACCTTGGGTTATGTGCAGGTGAGTTATACTCTTAAAGAAATGATTTTAAAACGTTAAAATATACTAAAGGTTTTGAAGGATTCACAAAGGATTTATAAAATTAATAAAAAAAATATAAATAAAATTATTTTAAAACTAAAACATAGATTTGGTCTTGTATAACCTTTATAGTATCTATTACATCACACTTGGGTCATTATGATGTCATAATTCTCACTGTATATTTATATAGTATTTAATTTTTACCAGAAAATTCAACTATCATAGAAAATGATGAATAATTAAACATTATATAATTTTGATGTTATGATTCAAAATAAAATACTTATTTTATCCAACAAATTTCTAAATATTTTTGTTTTTACTTTTAAAATAAGAATCGATGTGTATTCAAAGATGATGTGTTTTTTTTAAATAACAGTTTTTGACCCCTTATAAAAATTACATTTGACATCATAAAAGTTATACAATCATATATATTTAATAGATATTATTTAATTATCCTATTTTATTAAAATAATATTTATTTCAAAAATTTATTAATTCATCAAAATAAATTCCTTAATTGATTTTTATTATTAACCCAAATTAGAATTTTTGATTTATTGTATCAAAATAAAAATGTTTAATAAATTAAAAATAATATGATGAAAATATATTCATTTTTATATAAATAATAAAATACATACTAATAATGCTAGGGTCTTGATACATATTCCTTTAATACACCATAAAACACCCTAAGAGTATGGTGCGTGATAGAGAGACTTTCATGGGGAGGTTCAATGTACATTTTTTTGCATTGAGATATCGATGAGCTTGAACTTCTCTTATAAACATTTTCATTCATGATTAAGTTATTCGATATCATCATGGAATTGGTCATGGTAAAATCCCATATAATCTATATCTCTCATAGAAGCTGTAACAAATGGTCTTTATAAGGTACGGTTCAACTGGTCGAGGCCATCACATCCTTTTTCACTGTCTATTGAATTTTTTAAAACACTATATTTATAATAATAATATGATTTCTATTAAATGAATATATTATAAATGGTAGTGAGGAATAATGTTCTATTAAATCTGATAGGATATAATAAAACAAAATAAGTTCATCTATTTTCTATAACCATGTTACATTATAATACATTTAATTAAAAAGGATAAAGTTTATTTATAATAGTTCTATTTATTACAATGTCTTAAATTTATCACCACACATATCAATTAAAATAAGTTTTTCTCAACATGGAAATATTAGATATATGTATTAATCATCATTCTGATGAGATAATAGATAATTTTTTCATTTCCTACATCATTCTTCTGTGAGAAAAGGTCCCTAAGAGATCGCTCTATAATTTCAATTTATAGGATGAGTAAATTTCCTAATATTGGTGGAATTAAGAAATTAGGTAGAAGAAAATACAATTTAAGGGTCTTGATGTATACTTATAAATCTTAATTCCATTGATAAGTGACTCTTTTCATTATAAACATTCAGAAGGGGTGGAGTATTCCTGGAAATTTGTTTATGAAATATCAAATGTAAGAGAGGAATACATAAAGACCTATAAAATATTTAAGGTTTTGAGGATGTGTAATTGAGAGTATTTTAATAGTGTACTTAGGGATTAACTCAATGACATGGGGGTGTACCAAAAACTAAGGACGTTTTATGTTGTTATCAAGAAGGTACACTTCATTGGGTCCATCTTAAAGATGTTCTGCTACAATTTTATATACACTATTGGGAGGTTTGTGAGATGATCGCAACGATGTCAAGATTTAACTTGTAACATCCCAGATTTTCAAATTGGTAAAAAAACATATCTTAATCTTATAAACCTTTCATTTTATTATAATCATTTTCTATAAATTATATGGATTGGTTCAAGAGAGTTTGGGGCTCGTTCGGATCCAAAAGATTTGAAATTTGAGGAGGCAGACTGAGCTCCATAGTTACTACATTGTTAGGGACAACCATGCTACTCAACCAGAAAAATCACTCATAGAACATCAAAGTCCAAATGGCTTGTTTTCAATCATGATACCCAGGCCATACACTTTTTTATTTTCTATAATCTTTGTGTAAGAGTGGTTTTTCACATACTATTCATAGTTAGTCAATCTACATGGATTGACATGCGAGGGGGTTCCTTTCATAGTAGATACTGCATGGTTGGGGCATAGTTTTGGCCAATAGTGTGGCCAAACCATGAGATCCCTAATATAAGGGGTAAATGAACTTTTGTTCATGAGTTTTCTTAAACCTTAAACCATCCTTCATTCTTCTTTTCTCCCTAGTGGATATCCCATCTTCCTCACATGAGAGATCCTCCTTAAGCCACGTTAGGATATTTTGATTCTCTTACGTCTGATCTACATTCTCTACACCATTAGGTGCAATGAATCGACAATGGTATGGTATCTAATATGCCTTCCTATGTACATCATTTAACTTCCCATATCTTGTGATATTTTTGTGTGAAGTAGTTTTACTTATTTTTAGTTCATTTGACAATTTTTTTAATTTCTCACATTCTAGCTCAATTCAAGGGTCGACAGTGGATGAAAAGAGTTCTAAGTGACTAATTTAGGTGGTAAATTCCCATTCCCAAAATTCCAATTTATATTATATTATTCACCATTATTATGTATGATGGACTCCCTCGGTGTCACCTCTATAAATCCTTTTAAATTAAATTAAATGGGGTTTCATGCTTAATAAGGTCATAGCTAACAGATAATCAACACCATTGGTTAATCACGTTGATGTGATCCACCCACCTAGTTTTCACTCATTAAAGGTCTAAAATCAACTTTTCCATGAATTTGTTAGCCATATTTTAATGTGTGTTTCCCTCTTAATAACTGAAATGAATATGAGAATTGTTATGCCATGTGTTAGGCCCCTATTCCTTATTTTATAGTTGTAGTATCTTAATTAAATGATTTGACTGACTTGATTAAAGTAGTATGAATATAATTCCTAGGAAAAATAGTATGATATCTTGAAAGATGAACAATATATAGCATATTATGTTAAGGTAAATATAAGAGTATAACATGAGGATTCCCTAGATGGGATCATCATAGTTTATAATTAGAATTTGTCTATGAAAAGTAAAATCACTGAAAATGATACTTGGTATTACATGGAAGGGTTCCCTATGAGGATTTATTACCTCATTGGGAGCTATATTGGTTTCCTAGTGGATTCACTATGGATTAGACTGGTGGAATGATATTTATACCAGGCCACAAAAAATACTCAATTCCCTATGTGCGATACTAGGGATGGGCTCGAAGGGTCTTGCATTAAAACTGTGCTAGGGGTGAAACTTGGGATTCCATGTATGGATTTCCTTGGAAGGTACCTTTTGGTATTTTCTATCTATAATTCTCCTAGTGAGATACTTAAGTTTATTCATTTTTTTATCCTTGGAAGGGAATAAGATTTCATTTTATTTAAATCTAATATTGTCATTTTATTAAATTAAGGGATGTTTTTAAAAGAGAAATCAAACTCTTATGATTGGTCCAACATTGATACCATACATATGAGGACCTATTTATGCACCAAAAGATGCATTTTTAGTGAGCCAGTGTTCATTCCTCCCTATATGATGGCACCAAAAGAGCTCCAGGAACTCAAGAAGCATTTGGAATTCTTAGAGGCTAAGGGTTTTATATGACTCATTACTTTGCCTTATGGTTCATCTGTCCTTTTCATCAAAAAGGTGGAAGGTACCCTCCGGTTGTGAATGTATTATTACATGTTGAACCAACATATATTTATTAACTAGTACCCACTTCCTCATATAGAAGACCTCTTCGGCCATATATAAGGATCAAGAGTTTTCTCAAATATCTATTATAATCCAGTATAACACATGGTTCTTGTATGTTCATCATACATACCACATACAGTGTTCTAGAGTTGATATAACTTGTATGATTATATTTTTTAATGTTTTTATTAATTAAAAACATTCCAGAAATGTTTTTCAATTTCATTAATTAAGTTTTTTTTAAGTATCTAGATTTTTGTGGTGGTCTTTTTAGACATGATATTGGTGTATTCATACACACAACATGACCATGAAAAACATATTGATACTGTCTTGAATAAACTAATAAATAGGTAGTTGTGTTCTAAGCTAAAAAATTTAAACTTTTGGATTGATAAGGTTTACTTCATGGGTAACATAATTTTTGAGGCAGTAGTATCAGTTGACCCATAAAAGGTGAGTGTTGTTGTTTCCTAGGATCCTCCAAAGATTGTCTATGACATACCAAGTTTCTTGTGGATAGATTGATATTATAGGAATTTAATATTGAATTTATCCTTCCTAAAAGTGACTCTTATGAGATTGAGTAAGAATGTTGTGATGTTAAAATTCTTAGATTCTTATGAAACCACCTTTTAGAAGATCAAGGGGAGATTGTATTCAGAGTTAATCCTAATTATTCCAATGCCAGTAAGAAGCTGTAATATTTATTATAAAGCATTATTAATTGGTCTATTGAGAATTTATTATGTATGTATATTGGTATGTAGAGTATTGGTACCACCATCTCATGACTTATAAGCATAATTACCCAACACAATCCCTCGAGTTGGCAATAGTGGTTCATGCTTTACAGTGTTGGATTAATTATACATTAGGGGAAAAAAATTAGTTTACTATAATCATAAAATCTGAAAATAAATTTCCACAAAGTGTGATTTGAATACCATGTTCAAAATTTAGGTAGAATACAATAAGCAATTAGATATTGATCTTTCTTATACACCTGAGAAGAATAATTTAGTAGCAGACACCTTGATCTAGAAGTCTCAGAGAAATTTTATCCCAGAGTCCAGTGGTGAGTGGTAGTTAATGGATCTATTTTTTGAGATACACTTGGAGGTTCAGGAGTTTCCTAGGAAACATGTTATGGTATCTTTATAAGTGACATCCTCTATTCCAAAATTAGTTTGTATGAGACATATTTCAGATCCTAAGGGATTGTTCCAAAGGGGGATTTTCTCATGTGAGAACACACCCCTTGGTTCTTTTGTTGATGGGAATGGGATCATGTACTTTTTTGGGATTGTATGGGTTCATATAGATGTACATGAAGAGGTGATGTAGGAATCACATGCCTTGTTTTGGGAAGTTTAACCTGGGTGTACCAAGATATACCAAGACATATGTCATCAGTGTTGGTGGCTGAGTATAAAGAGGCAGATTGTAGGTTTCATCATGAGGTGTTCAACCTGTTAGTTGGTGAAGGTAGAGTGATAGAGACCGACTAGACTTTTACAACCTTTATTTATTTCAATGATTAAATGGAATGATATTATAATAAATATATTTATGGTATTTCTGATATCCCATCGAGGAAATTATGTAGTATGGGTGATCATCAATAGGTTGACCAAGGATGCACACTTTTGACCTATATAAGATACCATACCATTTGATTATCATGGATGGTTTTATAGCCAGGAGACAATATGATTTCATGTTTTCTACACTCTATTATATCATATCAAGACTCCCAGTTTATATCATGGTTTTGAAAATGGTTGTAGAATGAAATGGGTCTGCAAGTGCTCTTGAGTACTACATATCACCCTCATAGAGATGGGAAGTCATAGAGGATGATATTGGTGTTAATGGACATTCCTTGGGAATGAGTCCTTGATTTAGGATTTTCTTTGGAGAATCAAATCCCTGTCATTGAGTGTTACTATAATAAATAAATTTAGGAAATGACTCATATTGATCCGTATGAGGTCCCTTCTGGTAGGTCATTCCATTCACCACTGTTCCAATTAGAGGTAGGTAAGGTAGCAATATCAGGTCCTCGTCTCATCTAAGAGACTTTATAGAAAGTATAGTTGATTAAAAATTTTATGGATATAGATAAATCCATGTAGAAGTCTTATAATGATCGTCATCGTTGATGTATGGTGTGTGAGGTGGAACCTTGGGACTTTCTGTAAGTTTTTCCTAGATTGGGTCATAGATGGATTTAAATAAGAGAAAATTTTATCACTTCATTATGCAAGACATCAATCTAGTGGAATATCGGTTGTAGTTACCTATGGGTACCATTCCATGTGCGATGTATTCCACATATCATAGCTTTGACAGTATTATTCTGAACCATCTCATTTGTTTGATCATGAGGATATTAAGCTTCGGGAAGATGCTCCTATAAGGATAATATGATATTTATTTTTGACTGAAGCATGAATTCACTTTGAGGTATGTCAGTTCCACTATTTTGGTTTCCTTTAAAGCATAACTATGTACAAGATAAGACATGGGAGCAAGAGGTTGATGTGCATGCTCAGTGGTTGGAACTTTTCTCAGAAGATGTTTTACCACCATCAAAAGGGAAAATCAGGAATGAGTTTTATAAGGATGGAATAGTGTAACATGCCAACTTTTCAAGGAGTTATGAACACATATATTAATATTATATACCATTCATGTTACACTAAAAATTCACTCTAATGTCTAAGTATTGGTTTGATTGAGTTTGTAACTCATTCGGTGCCTTGATACCCAGAATTTGAGGAGGTGGAATGAGCTGCATGGTTAGCACACAATTAGGGATGACCATGAAACTCAAATGTGTGTGGAACTAATTGCACAATAGAGGCCACATGCTTTATCTACAATCATATGACCCAGTATGCTCACCAATGTGGGTTCTAAAAAATTCATGCAAGAGGATTTTTCATGGGCTACTCATGGTTTGTGAAACCATGTAGACAGGTTGTGTGAGTGGGTTACCTTGGTAGTCGATGCTACATGGTTGTTGTAAGGTTTTTTCATCCATGTGGCCCAATTGTGTGACCTATTAATGAAGGATAAATAAAACTTTTCCCATGAAATTTTTTAAACATTAAACCCTCATTCCTCCACCTTTTATTTCCAATGGACAACCCCTCTTCATCATGTGAGAGATCCTCCTAATACCAAGATAGGATTTCTCATTTCTCTTCTATCTGATCTCTATTCTCTTCACCATCATGTGCATTGGAACTCAAATAAAAAGATCTATAATCCCCTTAATTCCATTATTTATTTATATTACCATTTTCTATGTTATTTTGGTTATAGATCATTAACACTATTTTTTCATTTTTTTGATGAATCTTCTGATTTCTTTAATTATAGGTCAATTCAAGGGTGTACACTGGATGAGTAGAGTTCTAGAGGACTAATGTAGGTGGTATAGTTCCTTTCCATAAAGTCTATTTGTACTTATATTATGCACCATTCCTCCATGCACTGGACTCCTCCGGTGTCGCCTCTATAAATCCTATTAAATTAAATTAAACGGGTTTTCATGACTAACAAGGTCCTAGCTAATGGAAAATCAACACCATTGGTTGATCACATTTATATGAGCCCCCTATCTTTGTTCCATTCTATAAAGTCCAAAAATCCCATTTTTTATGAATTTTTAAACAACCTTTTAAGGTGTTTTTACCTCATAACAAGTTGAATAAAGATGATAATTATTATTCCATGTGTTAAGCCCCAATGACTTATTCCATAGTTTCAGTTCCCTAATTTAATGATCTGGGTAACATGTTTAAATTATTACACATATAATTTTGTGAAAAATTGTATGATATCTTGATATATGAACCACACATTCAATATCATTTTGTGGGACATACAAGGGTTTTACATGAGGACACCTTGGATAAGATCATCGTGATTTATTATTAGAATTTTTAAATGATATGTAAATAAATATTGAGTGATACTTGGTGTGATATGGATGATATTGTCTTTTGGGTTATTTACCACCTTAGGAATGATACTGGTTCCCTAGGAGAGTCGCCATGGATGGGATCAAGGGATAATTGGTTATACTAGGATATGAGCTTTAGTTGGTCCCCTATGTAAGATACCCAAGACCGGTTGAGAGTGTGTTTTCCTTACACTATGATAAGGGTGATACTTGGTATTATATTTATGTATTTTCTTGGATAGACCCTTATGGTAATGGATATTTATTATAATCCATGTATGATTCTTAGGTTCCTTTTTATTGTTCACTTTAGATGGGCCCATGAAGTCTTTTTATTTAAGTATGTTAATATCATTTTATTAAATTAAGGGATATATTTAGCAAGCCAAATCACACTTTTGGGCTCGGTCCAACCATAATACCTTACTTATAATGAACCATTTATAACTACATGTGATGCATGTTCTTGGTCACCATGGTGTAAAAAAATCCGTGTTAGGCTGAAGTAGTTACTGTCAATTGGGTATCTATGAGGAACTCAAAACGATCTGTATTATTTATTTATTGACTCATTTTTATTATTATTATTGGTATAATTATAATTTTATATTCACATACTAGATTTCTATAGGCACCATTAGTGGTGGATTACTTATTATATCTCACACCCTTTTGGGCTTCCCTTGGAACCCTAACATAATTCAAGATTGAAAGAATATGAAAAGGGAAGTGTGAAGCTTACAATTCATGATTACCAGTACTAGTATAGAGTACGAGAGAAGAAGGACGACCCTATTCTTGTGATTCTAGCTGAGGAATATTTTTGTCTTCTTGGTATTTTTACATTATATGTGGTAGATGAATGTTTCCATGATATCCCATGCACCTCATTTTTTTTGAAACATGATATGACTATAATCATATTTATCTATTTTTGTTTCATATTATGCATATTTCTTTATCTATATGATCTATAATTTAAGATACTATTTGTTAATTAATGTTTCCACTATTTCCGATTTCTTATTAAATACTTCACTACACTATGACTTGGGAGGGAATAGTATCCCCATGGAAACAACTTATGACCTCACTTCTAGTCAAAAACTTATGGTGTATGGGGAGGCATTCTTGAGGTCATGTGGCCCACCATCTCAGGGAACCTCTTAGTGGATTCTGGGGTAGGACAATATATAGTCACTAGATCACCAAAATAGTATTATAGAATTATTCTAGTAAAGGGTCTGAAAATGTTATTAATATTACATTAGTAGGTGGCTATGACATTATTTAAATTGAAGGGCATGACTCGGTGTGATAATATCCCTCAAGGTGCCCTAAAGGTAGAGACCTCTTCACCATAAAAGGATATTTTGATTTGGTTATACCCTAATTATCCAACCACAAATGAATGTCCTTGAAAACCTATGGCTTAATCAATCATGGGTTCTATAATCAGTACTGGGAAATAATCCTTCATAAAATGTTTATTAAGATCCATGAAATTGACGCAGACTCTGATCTTCATTCAAATTCATCATAAGGATGTTGTTGTCAATTTGTTTCTGATACAACATATCTCAAAGAAGATTGTATTTGATATTATCATAGTCATTATAATCTACCTTAATTACATCTGAGGGATACATTCATGTGGTCACCTTCTTGAATCCTTAGTGATCATCTTGCAGGCCCATGTGATGGGTGGATACATCAAGATCGAACCCCAACATCTCTATGTAATTAATGGAAAATACATAATGGTACAAATTCAACAAGGTGAAATAAATATTTGTATCATCCATATGCATAACTAAAATAATAAACTTGGTATGCGGATCGTCTTATATACCTATATTTACATGTATGAGCTCATTGATGGTGGTAGAGGAATCTTCCTCAAATGATGGAGGGGACTATCTAATTCTATTCAATTTATTTTCCATATAAATTTTGATGGAACTGTCCTTAGGATTGGTAGATAATATGGTAGAATCTCCAACAATTATATTGTATATTAATTCATTCTTAAGCCCTAGGAGTGAAAATCCAAGGAGATAATGATGAGGAGCACTCCAGAGATACACAATTTCATTTATGATATCATCATCGGTATAAGAAGCATTTAATTTATGTGTTTTAAGAGACATCATAAGAGATTTCACAAATCCTAATAATGGTGTGGATAAAATCTCTCATCTAGGTGGTGGATTGAGGGTCCCTTGGAGTCTCAATGTTTTAAAAGGAGAACACTTGTTGGGGTCATTAATCTTTCATGGTGTTACCTAATTGCCTCTTTCTAGGACAAATATAGATGTAATGGATGATATTATTTAGACATAGATCGGTTATGTTTGAGAACTATAATGTCTCTGTATGGAGGTATTTCCCACCACGATCTGGTTGATAGAAAAAACATAATTATTTCTATGTAATCCTCAAGGGATTATAGGAGCATCCCCCAAACCCTTAAGAGAGATGATCCACATGTCTCATTATTTCATCTTTTAATTTACTCCTATCATATAGAAACCCAACTCAGTGAACTTGGATTTTTAATATTTAAGTTGGGAAATAGCTCTACATAGTATTTCAACCTTTCTATTGATAGAGTATGTCAGGCATTGATGGTATGACAATGAAACTTCTGCATGGCTATGATTCCCAGGTCTTGTAAGTAGAACAATTTTTGGTGTGTCCTAATAGAGAACCATAAACATTTAATTATACACCCATTACCCAAAATGTTCATTGTTAATGGTCTTTTGAGGGGATTTTTATTTATTTTATAATACCACAAAATGGTCAGTTTTGAGAGAGAAAAGTCATCCTCACTGTACAAAAATATTTGGTGAGTCCGGCCTGAGGTGATATTAATCCCACAATAATTATAAAATATATATTATTATGTCAAAATTTTCAATATTTATTGAAATATATAGGTTTTTTATATTTCCTAAATGGATTCTTCATGATCTTTTCCTCATAATGAGATAGTTGTATGACATTCCATTGAAATAGTTTCCACTCAATAAACCGTGGAAATGGTTAATTCTATATAAAACTTATGGGGACTCTAGATAACCTTATTAAATTCTTTATAACTAAATATAAAAAATCAAATGAATATTTGGTCGTGATCTTGGCTAGAGTAGATGAATAATATTTCAAAATATCATAATTTTACACCAGAGGCATGTGCTTCCCAACTTGGGGTTACTCCTTAGAATATGTATTGGGGGATGAAATGAAATAAGTATATAGATCATGCAATTGAATAGTTGTTGAAGAAATAAATATCATTAAGGTTTGAGCAAAGCTAGCCTTTCCAATCATCCAGGCTAGCCAGATAGTTGCACACCTTCCAATCATTCATCCAAAATAATTAGGTTAGGATGAATCTTAAAAGATTCTGGGGTGTCTCTATGCTCATTCAAGAATCACTAAGGTGATTTAAAAGTGTCTTGAATGTATATATGGATTCAAAAAAGATTTTGATGAGATACCAAGATTAACCATAGTTTAGT
This sequence comes from Viscum album, assembly GCA_963277665.1. Taxonomy (NCBI): domain Eukaryota; kingdom Viridiplantae; phylum Streptophyta; class Magnoliopsida; order Santalales; family Viscaceae; genus Viscum; species Viscum album. Next base: position 142,148,948 of record OY728131.1, read on the forward strand.
ATTCGCATTTTATTTTGTCTTTCACAACCACTACCGTTGTATCTGCAGTTAGGTATGGTGAACTTGGGGTTCATATTCACATTCTTCATCAAAGAAGGTGTATATTAAATGAAAAATATTAATTGAGAAAAATAGTATCCTTCCATCCAAAATGAATTATATTTCAATTGTGGTGCCCATGAACCAAACAATGAGGGACATAAATCCGCAAGAGTCTAGGCCATGTTGGGTATCATATGAGAAATTTGTTCTTATTCCATATTATTCTTCTTCCTATCACATAATCTACTTGAGAATGAGTTTCATGGAGTCCCTTTTGATAAATAAATAAGTGATAGAACCATAATTGGTTTAATTATTTGTACTCTGAGAATGAAATTATCCTATTCCACTATCTTTTAGGCTATCCATTCATTTAATGTTTTATTAACCCCTATATGTAACTTCTTTACATTCAAATTTTCATAAAATTGGGTGGTGGACACTTGGACAATTGTGTGGGGGAATTCCCCAGTTCCACTATTCCAATATTATTCATGATCTGTAGGATTTATTTAAAGAAAAATAGATCTTGGATGGCATGTCCTATCCCAAGATAAAAGGGAAATAGTCAGGTTGATCAATGAGGCCAACTTACATGTTTTTTGGGGTTCTGTAAGCTTGAGTATATTTATTTTCAAATATGAGTGATAGTAACTAGGATCATATTATATTCCAAAGGAATAATTTTTTTATCCTCCTAAAATAATGGAAACTTTAATCACTTCTTTTATATGGATGAGGGTATTTTTGTTATTTTTATCACTCATCGAGAGGATCTAGGAAATTTAGAGATTTAACAAGTTCTCCAATAGTCATTGTCACTATTTTGAGTGTATAAATGACAGTTTCTGCCTTAATATCTCTTTTACCATGTGCTACATTTTTTGAGACTAGGTTCATCCTTAGTTCTCTAAATGATGTCTTTCAGTTGTTGTGCCATGACTCAAATCTACCAAAATCCCAATAACATTTCAATAGGATCAACAGTTTTTGCATTTCATTAAATATGATCTCTTCAAAAACTCCCAAAAATAACTCCTATAAGAGTGGATTGTTGAGTGATTATGTTATTCATTTCCATCTAAAAATAAATCCAAATAACCTTTTATCTCCACGTTATTCACTATTTGTCATATTATAAAATGTTTCTCTCCTTAGGGTAGAGGTAAATAGATAAAATAATTCTCATAAGAGGACTTTATATCTTATTAAGTACCCTTTTGGGAGCTTACTATTCCAGAAAAAAGATTCCCCTACTAGAGTATGCACAATGAATATCATTAATTCTACTTATTTATTATCTCGTAGGACAACTATGGGAATTCATTAGGGAATGAAGTGTGATTTATGTTATACTAGTTCTCCTACTACATCAAAATTTGGGAAAATTGGATAATACAATTTGGTAGAGGTGGAGTGGTGTCCACCAATTTAGGATACTTATTCCTTTCGAGTTGCATTAGGGAATGTTTCCTTCAATGGATTCCATTCAATCAAAAAGTGACTCGATGATTTTGAGGATTTTATAGGGTAATTTCATCTAAGTCATTGTTTGAGTTTGATTAATGGGTGAGTCTTGACACTGTCACCTGACCTCTACCAGCTTGTGACAACCTATTTGTGTCAGGAATGGGTGACTGTTTATATATAAGGGAATTTTCTATCGTAATAGAGGAAATTCCTAGTCATCAGTAGTTATAAATTCTATATAAATGGATCCATGGACATCTTGGAACAAATGTTTTACTTTTTTGGGTAGATTAAATCCCACATGGAGAGTAGGAGGAGTGGTATTTTTTTGGGAAAACCTAGAGTGATCCTTTGAGAATAAACCTCCAACCATTATGTCCAACAAATAAACTTGGAAAGATAATTTTCTTTGGATGAATATGTTTAATCAGATACATATTCCTGCAAAGGAAAAAATATTCAAAAAGTTTTATTAGAGAATGAGTTTTTTGATAATCTCCACTTCCTGAGTAATGTTCACTGAAACTAGGAAGAGTGAAATCATCTTAATCACCACACAATAATACAATGTTTTTAATTATGAATAAATGTAAAACATGGATCAAACAATGTCATATAATCATAGGGAAAGACTACAAACATTTTCATTTCAGGAGATATAGGCAATTTCACTCACTCACTCACTCACTCACCCTCTACTTTTATGTCTATATAAATTTATGTTAGAAACATTAACTACTCATAAAGTTATCATACACCTATCAAATTGTTGGGACAATACCTCTTTATAGATATATATTTCTAGTTAAAAATATTTCTCTCAACTTTTATCTTTTCAACCAACCTTCCATTGGATTAAGAAACTATTGATACCTAGTTATACCATTCATTTCAACCACCATTTACTAGTCATCATGTAATAAACAACATCATCATGAGGAAAATAGTATGTTTATTCTACCATTTACAGGTAACCTTTCTCCATCCTAAAATCTCTATCGAATAAAACCTTAATCTGATGACACTCCATCCACTGACCTCTATCTGAAGGAATTTCTATTGGGTAACAAACATCATAACAAAATTATTTAAACCACTATTGATGGAAACATACCCTAGATCAATCTAATGATCAACATATAATTATATCTTTCTATAAAACTATATATGAATAACTCTATATTTAAAACTCCTTCTAACGAATCTGAAATAAAGTTACACAGACCCAATAATCTCTTACTTGTAAACTGTATAAGGATTTTTATTTATCAACTTCTTTAATTTTCCTAATTGGTTACTCCTTCAACTTCATGGAGTTTCCACCATTCTGTCTGATTTTCTAATTCCTACTAAGGTACAATCTATATTCAAACTTTCTTAAAATATCATCATTGTAAAAAAAATAGGATTTTTATTCCTAGTAATCATATGATGATCAAAGAATTTATCCACTAGCAGACACCAAAATGAAATGATATTTCATGTCAATCTGTTTCATTATCACATGAAACGTTGGGTTATAAAAAATATGGATGGAACTGTGAGTATTATAGAATAAATTTCCTCTATTTATTCACTTTATGTGTTTATTAAAAAATTTCAACAACCAAATCATATAATCCCCCACTTCAATAGTAGAAAAAAAAATTATATTGTAGATAAAATAATCACTGGTTTTTACTAATACATTAAACTAACCAATATTCCCCAAAAATTAAATATAAACCCTATATTACATTTCCACTAATCCATGCATCTTGAAAAATATACAACTACAAAACCTTTCAACTGATCACCATTACCAAAACATAATGTTGCACCCTCAGACTATATTTGGTATCATAATATCCATTTAACCACTTCCAAATGTTTCCTTCTTATATTTGACATTAAATACTAACAGAATACACTAAAAAACAATATATGGTTTAACACTAACCATTTAATACATAAGTATTCCTACAATCAAAGAATATGGAACCGTCCCCATGTTATGAACTAAATTCTCATTTTATGGTGCCTATGTTTTGGAATGTTAAATGATACTACGGATGTGGGTTTAGAAAATTTTATAAATAGTCATTCTAAATCTTCCAAGTACTTTTCTAATAAAAACATTTTAAGAAAAAACTGAGACAATTTTCCAATCCCTCTCAATTCACCTCCCTAATATTTTATTATCTTAAAAAATATACTTCATTTAGAACCTTGTAGATTTCATTCCATTAAGTTTGTAAATATATTATAAATTTGAACTAGAAATCATAATATCATTTACATACAAATATATTAGGAGATATATTCCATCTTCCCATTTTTTTGTAACAACAATGATTAAAATCACATCAAATGAAACTTTATTCCATCATTAAAGTGTGAAACTTCATATTTCACTACTTTGGATATTTCTTCAATCCATAAAGATTTAATTTTAACTTATAAACCAAATCCTTCATCCAATAATCTTTAAAACAATTTGGATGAATCATGTAAATTTGTTACTCTAAAACTCTATAATTAAATAAAAAACTTTTTTATATCCATATTCTATAAGTGTTGATCATCAGCTTCAAAATTTCTTAGGACTATCTAAATGGATTTTTGTTTTATAACTGGTGATAGAATTTTAATGAAATCAATACCTTCTGTTTTCGAAAAACCCTTCACCACAAATCTTCCTTTATATCTCTTATATCCATAAGATTCCCCTTTCAATCAAAAATAATTTTTTCCCTAGATTCCAATTTCTATTTTTTTAGCACATCCAACTACAAAGTATTTTTGAGATTTAAGGAATTAATTTCCTCTTCCATAGTTAACTCCCATTTTATAGTATTCGAGAGTAGCTACATATTCCGTAATTTTCAATTCCCCTACATTTTTAGAAGTATGAAGTTCATATCCATAACAAACCTCTAAATAGGGTTTTCTTGATATGAGTGGATTTTATCAACCCAACAATAGGTTTATCTATCAAAACCTCTCTATCTAGTAGTCTTCTATCTTCTGCTGATTTTTCTTATCATTCTCCATCATGTACTTGTTTTTTCCAAAGATTCAACATCTATCAATTGTTTGTTAAATATTCCTATATTAGGTACCCTGAATAGCAAAGTGAAATCCTCTAATTTTTCTTTTAAAAAATTTTGATAGAGTATTTGTCTAATAGAATCTGTCTGATCACTCTAAACTCTAGTAGTTGAACTATCCTCAACTTCCCTTTTATATAGGTTTTGATATTTTTAAAAAGATCATTATTGAGAAAATTTCTCATCTTCAGATGAATTTTTTATTTTCATTATCCCGTAGGTGATAAATGATGTTATCATCACCAAAATTGATAATAAAACACACTAATTATTTTCCCCCTAACTTATCTCTATTGTTAACATCAATATGAACATATTGAAAAATCCAAAAGATTTTGAAATTATTGACCAATGTTCTCTTATCTAACCGATGTTACTATAGAAGTTCATATCCCATAACTAAAGCTTGACTCCTATTTACTAATAAATCTATTGTATTCAAGGAATTTTACCAAATTCCCTTAGTTATTCCTAAGTGTAGCCTCATACTTAAATATTTCATATTCAGTTTATGATTCATTATATTAGAAATTACATTTTTTTGGTTTAGATCCTCTAATATTCTTCCCATTCCCGATTCCCTTATTCTTATAGAATTTATGAATGTTGTGTCTAGTGAATTACTCACCATTTCTATCTGGAGAAACATCAAATTTATTTAATACTCATTCAATGCCAAACTGTACCACTGGATAAATTGTTGAAACACATACAATTTATTATTTAGGATTTATATCTAGACCTTGTGAATGGAATCATAGATGAATGTGAGAAGATATAATGATCCTTTATATGTTTGAATAGTGGATGGTCCCCAAACATCATGAGGAATAAGTTCTAACTTTTTGTTCCTCATCTTTCTTCCATCCAAGTAAAATGAAACACACTTTTATTTTCCTAACATAAAACCATAACATATTCCCAGCTCCGTGTGATTAATTTTAGTTATTCATTTTTTTGTGAAAACATTAATATTTTTATCACTAAGGTGACGAAACCTAGAGTGACACTTTTCAAGACCGTTTGATAAAATCATTTCTATAGTTATCACATCATCACTTCATCTGATATGATATAGGTTACCATTTTTTAATTGGTTGATCTTCCAAACACCATTAAAAAAATTCATTCTGAAACCTACATTATCAATTTGTACCACTAAAATGATGTTCATCCGGAGTCCTAAATTGTGTCTAATGTAATGACCCTGTCCCTTGTATCATGGAGTTAGTGACTTACTTTATTACATTGGTACTATGAATAAGCATTCACATCCTAAAGAACCAAATAGTTTTGTGTCTTTGGAAAACTAGATACAAACATAATTGTCAAATTAATAATTTAAATTAAAAATCATATAAAATCTATTGGAAACACCCATAAACTCTTAGATTGTCTTTGAAATTCATTCATAATATACATCTCACATCCTGGGGAAAAATAAAACATATGAAAGGGGTGATCCCAAATGATCAGTAAGGGTAATAAATATAACTGAAGCTATCATAAATAAATATAAATAATAAGACAAGGTTAATAACTAGAAACACATTCCATTAAAACAGAAACTTGAGTATAATATGATAGGAATATGATATTATTTAAAAATTCAAATATAAAAAAACTTATTAGAATGAATCCAAACCATTAATATTCTACTAATTGAATAATCACATGGATTATAAATTATTAATATCATGATGATAGAATGTATAATATTTGACATCTGAAACATACCATCTAATCCTCAACCAATAGATTTGAAAATAAATAGTTATGTCCTAAGAAAATTATATATCTAAAAATAAATTGTAAAGTCCTTGGACAAGTCCAAATTTTGTATCTCATGAGACCTGCCAATGAATTAAGGGGCTATATTGGGCCCCGACCATCACTTAAAAAGTACAAAAAATTACTCATGTGAAAAGGGTGAATCACAAGAAACATAAACATTTTTACTGAAAACTTGCATATAAAATGTGAAAACCTTAACCCAAAACCATGAATGGTATCAAAATAGTAAAATTGATAGTCAAACTTATCATAAAAACTCTAAAAAATATTGTATATGGTATCATAAGAGATAATTCTTAATGAAGTACAATATTCAATAAAATAATTTAAAATAGATTAAGGAAATTTTAAATGAGACCATTGAAAAATTCTTGAGGAAAATAATCTTTAAAAATTATAAAGTTTCACATACCAATTTGAAACATTTATATCACAATTCCTCTGAAGGAATAACATTAAAATAAACCTATAATATAATGAGAATAAGGATACAAGTGATATTGTATATACAAGGGGAGTGAATACACCGCATAGAAAGAATAAGTCTGGAACAAGGCATTTATCTTGTAGAAGTAAAAACGTGATGAGAAAAACCCTTTTTTGTTTTGGAAGGAAGAAATCTGTTTTGGAAAATAAATTTTATTTATCAAAAGATCATATTTTAAAAATAAATATCCTATAAAAGTAAAGGTAACTAAAATGAAATTATGTTTTGTGCATAAATGATGTCCAACTGAAGTGAAAACGTGTAAAACTTTAAGAAACTTTAGAAATGGTCTACTTCAGTGTAGTTTAAAAGAAAATATAAAAGTGTCTTTAAAAAAGAAAAATTAATAATTTTTTCTATAAAACAATAAATGAACAAAGATAGTTTTCCATTATAAAAAAATTGTGATTTTATAAAAATAATGGTGTCTTAAAATTTAATAGAGATGTTACTTGAAAATATGTACAAAATTGGGATGTTCCCTTTAATAGAGCCTGCTTAACGGGAAGAATTGAAAACGAAACCATATAAAACATGTATTTTTCCTAAAATAAATAAAAATGATTTGGATACATGAGTTTGGAACATATAAAGATAATTTAGAATAATTTTATAAAAATAATAATAATTACATTGGGGAAAATAGAGAAAATGTGTAACCCAAATGAAAAATAGAGGTTTGGGAATAAACTCTTACAACTTTAAAAATAGTCAAAATGTATGCCCCATATATTTAATGGACATAAAATGTGACATTTAATACCATTAATATAAATATTTTTAAATGGTATAAAACATAAATTGTAATTATAAAGTCACCACACATGAGAAATAGTGGTGAATGTGGAATATCACACATAAATGAAAGTGAGATGAGAAAACATGTAAATTATGTACGAAAGTGTTCTGTACTTGTACACAGTGTACTAGATAGTAAAATTATATTGAATAATAATTTAATTAAAAACATTTTACTTTTTTTATTATAATTTTATTATGTTAATTTATGACCTTTTTTTTGAGTTATAATATTTAATCTTATCGTTTTGGAGTGTTCATTTCCATTGTTTTCATGAGAGGGTTACTTGTATACATGTACAAAAATTATGTAAAATGGAAATAGTTATTTAGAATTGAATTTTATTTGTTATAAATGAACTTATAATAGATTTAAGGGCCATATAAATCATTTGTTTCCTAATATGAGGATTATTCATCAGATAAAGCGTTAATGATAACCATTTAAATTATTTTTTCATTTTCTTTGATCATTACAAACCAGTTTTATATTATGAATTAATAATATGTACATATACTAATTCAAAAAAATTAAATAAGTTTTATCATATAAATTAATATCTGGTTAAAAATTAAATAATTATTTTATGACCATCCTTGAATGAGGAATTGAAAAATGAAAACATGTCATCTATGAAGGCGGTAAAACGGTACCTCATGGATGATGTTTTATTTTTTAGAATAAAAGGAGTAAGAAAAGAGAATTTGGGGTTGATATTCCATTAAAATTATAAAATTATAGTATATAAAAGACAATGGAGTTGTCATGAATGTTTGTATATAGTAGCTAAAAATGATAAGAAAATATAATAAAATGAATGAAAATCAAAAGACTGAAATAGAATTTTACCTCTTGAATACCTCTCCTTGAGAACCTCCTTAAGGAATATTGAAATAGTATTTTGGGTGAGACTAAAAGGAACATAAATTTGGGTATAGGTATTGTCTAAAATGTTTATAAGAATCAAGGCTTTGGAGGTGTGTGGAGAAGAGGTGGTGGGGGTGGTATTTATAGTGAAGGAGAGGGGTGTTTTTTATTATATTATTAATTAGTTTGTTATTTTGGCTCAAGACTATGAATGGTTCTAATTAAAATTAATAAATATAATAAATATATAATTATAGTTCCATATTATGGGTCTTACAATAACAATTAATCACAAAAGTTTTTATTTATATTATAATTTATATATACAGTAAATTACCATAATTCACTATTTAAATAATCAACTATTTTAGGAAAATCCCAAAAAAGCACCCTAATCATTTTTAAATGCATAGAATACAAAATATGACTCTTTTTTACGAAAATAATTTTCTAAATATTTGAACATTATTTTTTAAATAAAATCATAATTTACTCTAAAAATACAGATTTTAAAATTATAACAGATTTTATGACAGTATCAAAAATTAAATAAGGTCTCATAAAATTATCTTATAATAATAGTACAAAAAACATTTATTTATGAATATATTTAAGTAAAATAATTTTTATTTTAAAAAATATTTGAATTATAAAATTGTGAATAAACATCTATGTTTAATAAAATACTAATAATGAATTTGTTATTTTTAAAACAGTTATTTACTTATTACATGATATATAATGTTATATTTTAATTCATAAGATACCTAAATTTTATTTATACTTTAATGGGATATATATACTCATAAATATACTTTTAATATAATGAAATTGACAGTTTAATAAAAATTCCTAATTTTCACTATTCACTATAAAGTAAATATTTTCATCAAAATACCAATATTTCACCCTAAGATAATTTTGAAATTAAAATTTTAAAAATGTTGTTTATTTTGTTCAATAGAATTTATAAATGTTCCAAAATTTATTTTTAAAATAAATTTTCCATTGAAAGGAGGTAAAACTACCTTTATAAAAAATATAGCCTTCAAATGCATAAAACTATATTAATTATTATCTTATGCCAATAAAATAGTTTTCATGAATATAAAAACATTTAATTAAATATAAAATAAATAAATTTTATAATTTTTTTATACTACTCATTCTCACCAATTTAACATCCATGTTATAATGGTCATTTTAGAATAATGATATTTAATTATATATTATCGTTCATTTGAGCTTGGTGTTATATAAAACCTATGATGTTAAAGAAATTAAATTTGGAAAGAGTCTTGTTTTGAAATATTTGGGTATCACATTCTCCCCTCCTTCAATATATTATTTCCTCCAAATTTGAAATTCTACTTCTAAAATAAAAGGTGTAAACTTCAAAAAAAAAATGAAACCCTTATTGGAAATAGGGTTAATAAAATATCCTGTTAATAATAGGGATAGGGAAATGTGGGGGTCACCATAAAATTAGGATTTTAGGTAATAAATCATTAGTTTTTAGTGGTAACATGGACATAGAAGAGAAATCTAACTATCAAGTTCTTATAGAGAGTGATAGAGAATATGGTCAATTGAAATCTAAACATCATAAAATCGCAAATACATTTATTGGTTAAAAAACCACCGATTTCTTAGAATAAAAAGTAAATAAACAATGTTTTTATTCCAAAATATTTTTTCTAGAGTTGAGGGATTCTATTACTATATAGATTATAACTTGAGAAAATTAAATTACTTGGTTTCTTTCCATGTCATAACCTCATCTTTCAGTTATGCTTTGGTCTATACCCACTTAATTTATTAAATATTGAGATGGATATTCAAGACACATTTTTATTCTTGAATAACTACTGTAAATTTCACTTATTCCAACAGTTTAAAGCCATTGGTATAGCCCCTAAAACTGTTAGGATAACCTATCCCAATGGTTTCAAGAATCGTTGGTTTGTTGGGCGTTGCAGTAGCTCTATACCAACCGTTTCTGGAGAACCGTTGGTATATGTGGTCTGAAATTAATCTGTCCCAATGGTTTAAGTAAAACTTTTGGTATATATGTGTACTAATTTTTCAAGAACTATTGGTATAAATACCATCCAGCATATATACCAATGGTTTTTGAACTGTTGGTATATATTCTATCCCAATGGTTTCATTGAAACCATTGAGATATATGTTTTCCTAACTAAATACCAACAGTTATGTGAACCGTTGGCATATGTTTTCTTGAATTTGAATACCAACGGTTCTGTGAACAGTTGGAATATTTTGTTCATGATATTGAATACCAACAGTTCTGTGAACCGCTGGTATATCCTCTACTCCCCAACTAACATAAAAAATGGACAGAGGACCTAAACCAAACCTGTAAACCCACTTAGAGAAAAAAACATGAACCTCTAAACCTATAAAATCTACACCTTTAAACCTATAAAACATGCACCTATAAACCTGCACCTTTAACAATCTTCCAAAGAACACTTTACACCAATAAACCTGCACTTTTAACTGTAAACCTGCACCTCTAACAGCCTTCCAAAGCACCTGTAAAACTATACTATCATGCACCTCATATGGGAGTTTCTTCACATGATGAGTGGGAAATGTCACTAGGTTTTTTTCATCTTGTTTTAGACTATTTAGAGTCTAAAAATGATGAAGAAGATGATGGAGAGTGTAGAGATGCTTTGGGTGGTTTTACCTTAGCAGAGGATGAGGTTTCATGTAAGGGGGATCCCTCCTCTGGTTCCAAATTGCCTGGACTATCATATCCAAACTCATATAGAGATAGTTATGGTGATGACCATAGTATTCCATAAGATCATGGTGGACCTACTTTCTCATTTGAAGTTGGGACATATCTTAAGGGATCCATAGTTAAGTAGATTGACCAAGCATGTGAGCTTCAGGATTTTCCCTTAGATGTACCTACCAAATCATAACCTGTAGAGGCTTCATTACCTAGTGTTGAGAGAGTTGTTTCCCTAGTGCCTTTAGATTTTTTATCCATAGTATATTTATAATATTTTATAGAAAGACTTATTTTATATATCAGTGTAATTTTGAGTTATCAAGAACCTCCTTTCACTCATCTTAATGAAGCTGATGCTACACACCATTTTGATATGGTTGTATGTCATATTCATCCCATGATGACTTTTCATATTTAGGAAGTTAAGATTTATAATCGATGGTTGGATAGTTAAATAGAAACCATTTGATATGTTATTGAAGAAATGAGGACCTCCTTTGTTTCCAGTCAGTATTCCTTATGGAAGAGATTGGAGAATATTCCTATTATTGCATCTACATCTAGTGCTCCACCTACCTCAACTTTTGTTGATACTGATTCGATCTAGTCTATAGACCAATAGTATCTTCATGTTGTTATAGGTGATGTGCATTCATCTCATCAGGATTAATTGAGGAAAATTCTATATAATGGGTTTTAAAGGAATATGTTGACCAGTTGAAAGTGATGACAACTCTTCTCAAGCCGTTCATGGAGGAGAAGAAAGATTTCTTTAGTAGTATAGAGAGATAAGGAACTATTAAAATATAATTTTCCAATATTACGAAGTCTTTACTGTATGTATCCAATACTCTAGTGTCAGTCTGCTAGAAGTAAAAAGTGAAACAGTAAAGTGGACTCCAAATTATACACTGCTACAGTTGCGGGCCACAAGAATTCAGCCCGATCAGATCGGGCTACACCAATCCAACAACCTCCAAGGGTACAACCATCTGTTTTCTACTGTTGAACTTTTCTGCCATCATATTTGATTCCACATCATCTTTTTCCAACATTATTTTTCTTGATTTAAATTAAATACTTCCAATGTATATTTCATGAGTGTTAATTCAAATGGATTAATTAATGATTATCCCTAACCCTTTTCATAGATGCATTGAATACAATGTTAGATTTAGAAAGAGGATCCAAAAAATCTTGATGATTATCCTTCAATGGGTGCATGCAGTGCTATATTTATTTCAAAGGATCTCCCTCATGAACATGCGATTAGAAGGTGGAGAGTATAGAATGATGAAAGTGATCATCACATGAGATATTACATGCTGATATATTTTACTCTGGAAGAGTGGATTATATTAAAGATCAAGATCATTTCCTATGAATATAAAATAGAACTTCTTTTCTCTAACTTTTAAAGATACTATTCGAGATCCTGCCTTTTCCATATATTCTTATTATATATTGAGGACTGTTCTCAAGGGCCTCATTGTTTGCCATTATCTTCTTACCATCTTCAGATAATCCATTTGAAAGTTCCACCACACTTTTGGAATCTAAATTCTGCTTGTCTTCACTAAAACTGGCACCTTTTGTTGCCCAATTACAGCAGATTTTCCTACTACCAAGCCACTTCCCTAATAATTCATTGATAGTGCTCTGGGCCTCCTATTAGTTTCAGAATGATATGAAGCCAAATCTTCTTGATCGTCCTATCTTCTGATCCAACATATCCCTTGCATCAGAGAAAGTGGAATATACATAAAAACAGGTAAACAATGTGCCATCGGGCACCTCAGGACTGAGAGCACCAACAAAAATGTTGAAGTGACTTGAAGTATCCTCTCTCTGGCCATTGGAATATGGCCAGTCAACTTTGATGGGTTTCCCAAACAAATGAATTCCATTGAGGGACATGATAGAAAGAGTAGCTGATCTGCGATCATAGTAATGGACAAATCCATATGATGACTTCTCCTTCCAGATATGTTTTCAACCCTCCATAAGGCCGGTGCTTGAAAATACCACCTAAATAAGTGGTTCAGTAACCTGAGTATGAATGTCCCCCACATACACACTGCGTCATGTAGAATGGTAAAATAGGAGAGACGTTTAACCCCCAAGGTGTACTCTCTAAAAGAGACCTTGGGGTTATTTTATAATGAATATTAAACTGCACATTAGACCTCAAGTCCGATGTGGGATACAGACTCCGACAGTTACTCTATTAACACACTGACACCCATTCTTGAAGAGGAGAATACTCAATATTATCTTTTATTTCCTATTATTTGTATACCAATTGAAACTATGGAAGAGGTACATGTGTGGACTCTGTTGTTTCATTCATAGTAATACTTTTTTATTTGGTGTTTCTTTTTAATAAAACCATAGAGGAGTTTGGTTTTATGTGTTTTTGTTTTTTCAGTAAGGGGGTAAAGGGAAGTGAAATTATTTCATCCCAAAGGGGGAATAAATTTTTCCAAGGGGGGAATTCTTTTGTGTTCCTAATTTATTCAAAAAGAAAAATAAATCATATCTTAGGGGGAATTATAAATTTTAGAATAAGTCTTATCTAGGGGGATACTATTAGAAGAATTTAAGGGTAGAAAAAATTTCTAAAAATTTATTGTATATCTCAAGGGAGATGAAATTTTACAAAAGTTAATGATATTTTTCTCGTTTATTTCATTTAATGTAAATTTACTTATTTTTTACTTTTCATTCAATTTTTAGTGATTGTCAAAAAGTTTAAGACTGTTGAGTTCCTATCTGAATCCGAATCAGAATCAGAATCAAATTCAGTTGGTTGGAAACCACATTTTTCATGACATTAAAGGGATGGAAGATTTATTTTATTGACATGTCGGTCTTCTATAAATTAGTATGGGTCACTGAAAAACCTTTGACCTTTTATTCTGAATAGATGATCATTGATCTTCAATGTTTTTCCCCCTTCCTTTAAACTAGATGAGACCAACACCTCACGTGTGAGGGTTAAGTCTTTATATTCACTTGAAATGAAATATTGGTAAGCATCTATCTTCAAAGGTAATCTGGATATATTCACTGGAAAAACTATTCCCATGTTCACCCTCTTTTTCTTACCTTTTTTCCCCTTTGAAATAAATATATCAATATAACCCAGGTTAGTCCTTCCCTTATTCTTTATTAAAGAACTACATATTTTAATGTTGTGTAGGCATAACCCCTTATCATAATAGACTCATTAAATATATATAAATATATATATATGATAGTTGTTTTCATGCACAACTATGAATGGTCTGGATCACACCCTGCTTCTATAATATTCTCTTTCTTATCAAAGTGTTCATGAAAAAGAACATGTTATTGAATTCAAATAAATATACTAAATACGACTCCAAGATATTTGATCACATTCGCAGCAGTTTTCTATTAAATTTTTCTTATTTTGAATCATCATCCATTGAAAACTATTAACTATCCATCCACACAGTCTACAGATATCTCCTTTTAAATCCACCAATTAAATATCTGAATATCTTACAAGAATACCTCCATTTTAATTCTACACATTTTACATAAATTTGGAAAGCTTTCAATCCTCCAAATGAATATCCATGGCATAAAAAAACCATTCAAACTTTCCCTTTAAAATCCTTTAACTCAGGATATATAAACTCATTTTTGAATTGTATTTATAAACATAATGTCTATAACCTTCATGCCAAGGCATGAAAAAACACTTATTTAAGCAATATTCCCATCAAAATGTCAGGCACCATAATTACTTGGCCATTTTCTCCACTACAAAATCCCGATACACAAAAACACCCAGCTTTCCAAAAATGATTTGGGAAGTGACATAGGGATCTCTCTAGCATCTTTCTATACTAAGCTATACACAGCACCACCACAGTGAGAAGAATTCCTTTGATGAGTATCCCTTCTATAATTCTTCTCATTATAACATGGGAGAAATGTTTCAATCCGAATATTCAAAGGAGGCACTAAATTATATGAATTGGTGGTGGGAAGATGAAGCTTATGGTGGGGTGCACCATCAACCTGAAAAATGTTAAACAATGACACCATCCGTGTTTTTATATATATGGGATCAGGTAAACACCCAAAGGGGTTTCCAAGAGTCCTGGAGAACACCCCAAATGGGTTTCTCCATAAGATAAGGTCAGAGTCAAGGCATATGCCTACTCAAGCAATGTCATTTGAGCTTAATGGGTATGACAAGAAGATTTATATTATTCAAAGAAAAAAACTAACTAGCCTCAAAACAAACACCAATAATAGATATATGGAAAAATCAAACCAAATCTAAACATGATACAAATAACCATCACTATTCTTTGGTTTAGAAGACAGCGCACCTCAGTTAGAGGGGTTTTATTATAAAATAATGGAATTTCTTTATCAAACAATTCATTTAATTATATTTAACATTTATTCTAAAACTCATTCATCAAAAATCAAATGAAATATAGTGAGAAAATTGATCAACTTAACTATCACTGTGAGTTTTCGAAGAAAAAACACCTCTGTTGGAGGGGTTTTATTATAAAAACATGACATTATTTATCAAATGAAACAATTATATTAAAGAAAATATATTCAAGATATGCCATTCAATATAATTAAGAAAAATTAAGAAAGAAGCTTAATTTAATTTAAAGACTTTTTGAATTAAAGAGGTGAGGAGAGGGACTTTACCTCAAGGTGGAACCAAGCCGTCCACTTTGGCTCTTGGAGCTTTCTATCTAAAAGTTACTACTCTTCTAATGGGTATACACACCTTCACACACATGCAAGGACACCTAGACCCTATGCACACACATCCACGGCCATGAGCATGTGTAAGGGGATCCTTGAACATATTCTTATATCCATATACCAGTCTCCACTCACCTACTTATGTATATATATATATAAAATGGGTACACCTATCCCCATACGTGCATAATCACTTCCATGGGTGATTATGCACATAACAAGGGAACCCACATACAAATACTTACCTATGCACATGTAGGTGAGTCACCCTTGACTTAGAAACTCGAAACCAATGAGCAGGGATCAACGCACTACACAAAGGATATTAGGAACCCTAAAACAGATAAAGGACGCTACATGACAAGTGAGAAATCAACCAATGGAATTAAAGCCTTACCTATATTGGCAACGGAGAACCAAATCCACTAGAACCAACATGAAATGATCCAATGCCCTACCGAAAACATAATATGGAGTCAAAAACACTAAAATCCCCAAATACATGAGGTGAGAGACAAGTAGTAACCACATAATCTTACCTCAGATCAAAGCCGGTGGACTGAATCAATCTGAACCCCTTCATTACCCTTCACAGAATATAACTACCCTCTATCAATAGAAATATGTCAATGATCTAAGTTTCCAATGTGATAAAGTAAATAAAATAAAAACTAAACTAAAACATACATGTATCCTGTGACTATACATGTCATCGCCCAACATAAAATAACCACAATGCCCCATGGGTCAAATCATGTTCCTGCAAGAAAGGGGGAAACAAATAAATGTTCTAAAATGATATTATCAAATAGTACATTTCTATTAATTAATAATTACTCTTCTTATTAATGGTATATAATCATTTTGGAATGAGTTTAGACTTAGTTTGCTTTAGTTCGATACAAGGGATGAGGTCTTATTATTCTTGGATTTTATTTTTATAGTCGAGATATTTATTTAAAAATGATGCATGTATTTTCCATTATTATTTATGGTTTTAGTTCATATCCTGTTGGCATCGGGTCTATCCACATGAATAATTCTTGGAATGTAGGGTTAAGTTGACATTTCAACGCTTTAATTTGTTTGATGTCACTAACGATGAGGACTCAACTTTTTAAATTAAAAAAAACCCTATATGGTGTTTTCCTATATAGCTGTTTGGAAGTATTATACATAGTTGAACAACAATATTACTTCTAATTAATGGTATTATGGATTATATGGTGAGATTTTCTTTGATGACTAATTTGTAGTCTCTCTATCCAAGGGATGTATATTGGCCTTTGGTGGGTATGTACAGGAACCAGTTATGATACAATGTTTTCTTGGGATTGATGGGCGTGGTTCCAGGTTGTCTCGATATTAACTATGTAGATGAGTAGAGATTTTGACGTTTTGTGAATACTGGTCATTGATTTCCAAGGGATTGATTATAACTATGTTCCATGGATTCATGGACTCTAAGGATGGTAAATGAAAGGAAATAGATTAACATAGTATATGAGGATTTAGATCAAGTAAAATATTCCTAAGATGATTGGCCTTCTAGGGATAGGTGTGGCAATTGTACATCTACTATTTTATGAGGAAATACTTATGAGGACAGATTGGAATATTGGTAAGTTCATAGACTGGGATGGTCCATCTGAGTCTATAAAATGTATTATGAAAGGTTTTACTCCATTTAATGATTCAAGAGTTCAACTAAAGAGATGAAGGATTAGATGCTTGTGTGGGTATTGGGTATTTTTTGACAGATTGGAATTATAATTCCAAGAGGCTTGGTGTTATTTAGCTTAGGATGGAACCTGGTTAGTGGGGTTGGGTTATAATACATGATTTTGATGAGGTTATTGGCCATACTATTGATAACATAATTAAGGAATGGCCAACATGCTGAGATAATAATATAGTGTGTGGGATGAGGATTATGGTAAATGAGTGGAGAATTGGACAGGTATGAGGTACCCTAGAGGATTTTCATGTGCATGAGATAAGAATGTAGATGGGTTCGACATGTTGTGCTTTTTTGACTAGGATAATCATGAGGTGAATAATCTTCTTTGTCTAGTTGGATGATGAGATGTACATCGTGGCATAGGATAATCCTCGATAGATGAGTCTAGATTATGTGACTGAGAGGATAGAGTAGGGTATGTTTGATAGGATTGGGTGAGTGGCCAACCCATGCGAGGATGATACGATGTATGAAGACACTTGGGGTTATTTATGCTAACTCATGGAGACACTTGGGGTTATTTCATGACTCCATCATACTCCAGAAATATTCCCACACAATGTTTTAGAAAAACAATTACATCTCATGGATGACCCCAAGGTTCCTCTAGCTTTCAAGGCTTCCTCACACTCATACCTCATGGTATTATAGTATACAAGTGATCTACGTCAGCTGGTCAGGATAGCATCACTACCCTTCATCCATAGAAAGTAGTAAAAGAACTAAGTGGACAATGCAATAAAGAAAATAAAGAAAATAAAATAAAAACTAAACAAAAACATACCTATATTCTGTGACTATTCATTTCATCACCCAATATATAAGAACCACAACACCCCATGGGTCAAATCATGTTCCTACAAGCAAAGGGGAAACAATTTCATTTAATAATCTCTTCATTTTTCATTATGTTCTTTAAATAAGATTTTGTTGGAAACACCATACTAGTACACTTATCTAATTAATATACACATATACAACATTAGTTTAGTTGAAGATTGTTCACATAACCCTCTTCACTATGGAAAGAACCTCACAGGGACCACAGTCAATGTTTTGTAGTTGATCCTTCTCTTGAACCTGGTTGGGAACCAGTCCATAAACTTGATGGTCTACTTGGTCATGAGGGTGTAATCCATTTCATTATACTATACAAAGAATAAAGGAGTTGGTGTCTTTTTTACCAGTAACGGAAATTTCTCAATGCTTGAGTTCCAATCGACTTCAGTTCCTAAGTTAATGGCCCCTTAACTATCCGTAGATGTCAAGGGGTTACTCCCATGGGTTTCTTGTGGTTTTTAGTGTTTTTATATGATTTATGTCATTCTTATGTATTGTGGGAAATGTGTATTTTATAGTCAGTTTAATAAATATATTGGTCAATTGGAAAATACACCCATAGTCAACAGAGATATACCCACTTTTGATAGAGAATACAATCCAAATAACCAACTTGGAAATCCAATACCAACATTTTACTTTACCAATTCCAATTACATATTATATGCAACACCAACTTGTGTTTTATGAACCAATCAATTAAAGGGAAATAAACTCCTCACAATAATCCATAAATTCTCATATAGAATCACTTGCATCCAATTAACCCTAATCATTTCTCATCTTACTGAAGACACAACCTCATCACATATATATCATGATTAACAAAAAATATCCAACACAATATTAGGTCTAATAGGGGTCTATAGTGGAAACAGTTCATAGATACCAAATAATTCACCACACCATGAGTTGGTTACTACCCAAAACTCTAGAAAATTCACAATTGATATAAATGGTTATCCTAACTATGAACTTAAAAATTTATTACCCGTTGCCTCATTTTTTGAAAAAGAAGTATAATTCTTACCTAGAAGTACTAATAAAGAACCCTAGCGGAGGAGAGGGATCCGATAGAGGGGGACATGGCATGGGGTGTTCAGCCATGGGGGGTCTCGCACGTGACTGGAGAGGGGTCCAACAGATGTCGTTAGAGGAGAGTGAGACAAGAGGGGAGGGGGATGTCACCAGGAGAGGAATAAAATAGGGGAGGGGGGGAACATTTCTGTGAGCCAAGAGGGGAGGGGGACGTCATCATTGGAGAGGGAGCTGAGAGGGGAAGGGGGAACACCACCGGAGGAGGGGGAGGGGTCCAGGAGGTAGAGGCGGAGGCCGGGAGTCAGAGTCAGAGGCCGGGAGGTAGAGGTGGAGGCTGGGAGGAGGTTGAGGTTGGGGAGTGGAGGAGGGGGTCAGGAGGCAGAGTTAGGGTTCATATGGGGATGAAATGTTAGGAGGGATCACTAAATTGGGTGTCTTTTTCCCAACTGTTAATATAAACTATGAGTAATAGTTTTATTTCTCAACAGTTTTGTTAAACCATTGGAAAAACCCAACATGTAACAGATAATGCCAATGGTTTACTGGAACTATTGGTATAGGTTCTTTTTCCCAATGTTTTTTTCAAACTTTTGGGAAAAAGTGTTGGTATAACCTGGATTTCCACTAGTGAAATGCCTTTATGAATCATAAGATTCACAAGTTATTATTTTAGCATATAAATGTCTACTGAAAACAAGATGGTCAAAATAAGTCATCTAATATGATAAATCATGTTTTAATCTTTATAAATAATTTCTTTAACCATTATACATATAGTTAAACTTCAGAATCATCAAAAATATTTCATTGCAATTTCAAAGACCAAAATGTTTGAAGAAAGGTCACTAAATATCTAAAATAATCTAAACATGAGATTCCCCAAATAATGTAGCTATTATTGTCACATACCAAATATATTAATTAATTAATCACCTTTAAACCATTATAATACATGCATGCTTCCATGAGTTTAAACTCAGGTTGTTGAATTATGTCCTTACATCTAAACATCTAATAATTCTATCATAATATAAGTCATCATATCACTAACCTCCAACATTTTCACTGATATTATCACCCAAGAATCTATTTATTATTATCTCAACATCAAGCATATATTTAGTGTTATCCTTCCCAAGTCATGTGTTTTCAATAAGATTAACATGAAACATAATCAAACCTCTTCATTATTAGTGCTAATAATCAAATGATTTTAATTTCATAAAAATAATGTATTGCAGTAAAATCCTTATATATCTCATGATTTTTATAACAAGAACATTATTGATAAAATACTCATAATTATTTAATCCAAGCACACGTATAATAATTATTCATCTTCATCTATGGTATTGTTATAAGCTGGAACATGATCCATTATCCTCTTTTAGGGTATATTATTTCAATGTATGAGACATTTATTTGTATAGTGTCCTATATATATATAGTTGAATCATTGGAAAAATCCTTTCTTTTATCTTTAATCATGATCCAGGTTGAACTTCCCTCCATGCTTGTAAAAAACTCTCATTCCCTTCAAAAATGTACCAGGGTGCTTCCTTCCATAATAAAAACATGTGGTAAAATCCTTCATTCCCTCATTATATTTATACCTCATTTTCTCTACCATCTTCCTCTTCTCTTGCTTCCTTTAGAAGTCATAAAATTAGATAATTCATTCTCTATCTTGATGGAACATGATAACATATCCTTATATGATTAAAATGTTAGGGATACTTTTTTCCTTCAAAATATTGTCATAATACCATAATATATATAATCGTTATTACACTTTAGACCATGAGAATTGGTTAGTATCACATTCCTTTTGCAAGGATCCATATTTTAACCATGGAATACATTAAATTAGGTTATGATTCAGAATTAATAATCTTCAACTAGAAAAACACATAACAGAAAATGAAAATTTATGCAAAGAGAATCTCATAATCATAAATATGGTTTCATTAGGGACGTATTTACTTTTAAACCTGCCATATAGTTTATAAATAAAATTTGAATTATCCTAAGAATATCCCATGGGTGTTTAAAACCAAGTGTGAAGTAAGGATCATTGTCATGTACCAGGTTACACTGAGTTAGGCTCGATGCACCTTATAAGAGTTGTTACCGCTTGGCACATCTATTTAAGAACCATGTCCACTTGTAGTATCCAGAGATAGATGTATTTATATTAAGAACCACAAAATAATTACATTACCCAAACAATATGTTTTTCTTCTATTATTATCATCAAATTATATCTTATGGTTATGTTCCATAATCTATTTTTTCTAAATCAATTTTCTACGTTTTCTACTAAACGTACTCTGATAGAAATTTTAAAGACATCAATCCCAATAGCCTAGGGCCAATGTCTTACTTTATTAAATTAGTACTATTGACAATAATTCACAACCCAAAGGAACAAAAAGTATAGTAGCTTTATAAAACCATATACAATAATAATTTTTACATTATAACTTTAATGAAAAAACCACATAGACACTCTATTAGAAACACCTATAAAATCCTAGATTATCCTTGCAAGTCATTCATAATATATATCTTTTTATCCTATTAAAAAATCAAACAGAATAATGGGATGAGTTGAAATGCATAGTTAGGTTAATAAATATAGTGGAAGATATCATAAATATAAATGTATAATAAGAAAAATTGAATAACTAAAAAAGATACTAGTAAAACATAAAATTTAGCATAACATGGGAGGAATAGGATTTGATTAAATAATACTATATAAATAATCATATGAGAATGAAACATATGCATGGATAATCTAATAGTTGAAAAGTCACATGGATAATCAATTAATAATATCATGATTATGGAATGTTTAATGTTGGATATCTAAAACATACCGTTGAGGCCTCATCCAAGGCATATGAAAATAAATGTTTAAGGCCTCATCTAAATCCATATCTAAAAATAAATTGGGAAGGCCTCGACCAAGTCCATATCTATTTTGTCTCACGAAACCTACTAATTCATAAAGGGGCTATAACGAGACCCTCCCATAACATACAAAGAATAATACATTCCTCATATGAAAAGGGTAAATCATAAACCACATAAATGTTTTTATTAAAAAACTAGAATATGAAATGTCAATACTTTAACCATAATATGTGAATGGTATAAAAATAAAACATCCATTGTGAAATAGTTCATAAACCCTTAAAAAATATATGATAAATGGTATCATAAGTGATAAGACTTAATGATGTACATGATTCAAAAAATGATGTTGAAATTGATGAAGATACTTATAAATGAGACTGTTGATTTTTTTTGAGGAAAATAATAATTAAACATTCCAAAGTGTCCCATACAACTTTGAAGCATTTTAATCATAATAACTATAAAGAAATAACATTAAATAAAACTTATAATATCAGTATAATATGGATAATCATGATGTGATATTTAAAAAGGTAGTACATACACCATACTCAAGGAATAAGTGGTGAATTAAAAGTGAGATTGGAAGAAAAAAACCTTTTTACTTTGGAAAGACGAATTTTTTAGGAAAATGATTTTTACTTTTTCATAAAATAAGATGGTAAATATATATCCCGGAAAAGAAAATATAATCAAAAGTAAATAATTTTTTATGAATAATTTTTTTCTAAATGAATTTAAAACAAGTAAAAATGGTTTTTAAGAAACTTTATAAGTGGTCTACTTCAGGGCAGTTTAAGAAAAAATATAAACGAGTCATTAAAATAGGAAAACTCAAATTTTTTTATATAAGAACACAAATAAAAAAAATATTGAATAAAATAGATATTTTATAAAAATAATTATTTCTTTAAATAAATTATGGATGGTACTTGAAAATGATTAAGAAATTGGGATGTTTTCTTTTATCGAGCTTCCTTAATGTGGACAATTGAATAAGAAACCTTATAAATCATGTATTTACCCATCAATAAAAGATTAAATGATCAATATATATGATTTTGTAACATCTAAAAAGAATGTATAATAATTATATAAAAATAATAATTACATTGTTGTAGATAGGGAAAAATCGTAACCTGGGTGAAAAATGGGGGTCCAGGAAGAAACCCTTACCACATTGAAAATAGTAAAAAAATATTCCCCATAAAATTAATGAACATCAAATGAAACATTTAATACCATGAAGATAAATATATTTATTATATAAAACATCAAATGGTATTATACATGCACCATACATGAGAAATAGTGGGTAATAAATCATATCTCACAGAAATGAAAGTGAGATGAGAAAATCCTTACCTTATGTATAAAAGTGTTCTAAACTTGTACATAATGTCCTTGATAACATGATTAGATTCATTAATAATTTAATTCAGAACCTATTAAATATTTGTTTTAATTTATTCTAATTTTATTAAGTTCATTTATAGCCTTTTTATCTGTTATAAGATTCAATTTCATCGTTCAGAAGTATTCATTTCCTCAGTTTTGATGATTAGTTCAATTGTATACATTCACAAAAGATAATTTTAAATGGAAATGGTTATATAGAATTGAAATATGTTATTAACAAAATTAAAAGATATTTAAAAGCCTTATATATCTTTTTTTTCAATATATGAGGATGATTCATCAAATAAAGCATTAATGATAACAATTTATGGTATTTTGGTGTTTTTTCGATCCTCAAAAACTATTTTTAAATTTTAAATTAATATTATGTATATAGACTTTTTATAAAAAATTAAATAAGTTTTATTTTATATATTATTGTCTATATTAACCATAAAATTGGTTTTTTGAATTTATTTGAATTCATAATTGAAAAATTAAAACTCATCATCTATGAAGGCAGTAAATCGTCACCTCATGGATGATGTTTTCATTTTTGGAATAAAAAGAGGATGGTAATAGAATTGATGATTGATATTCCATTAACACAATAAAATTATAGTATATATATGATATTATAGTTGTAATGCATTTCTTGAATAATGGAGTTAAAGAAAGGATAATAAAATAAAAGAAATTTAAGAAAATTAAAAGACTGAAATTGGATTTTACATTTTGAATTCATCTCCTTAAAAACATCTTTAAGGAACATTGAAATGTTATTATGGGTGACACAAGAAGGTAAAAAATTGTAGGATATGTTTTTTAGATGGATTGGAAATAAATTGGATAACAGTAAAGGATTTTAATATGTGAGGAGAAGAGTTGTTGAGGCTTGTATTTATGGTGGAGGAGAGGACTAATTTTTTATTATTTTATTCATTAGTTTATTATTTTGACTCAAAATAATGAATAGTTTTTATTCTCCCAGAAAAATACAGTAATGATAGAAAATAGAGTTATAGAATATGGTTATTACATCATAAATGACTCAAGAAATAGTTTATTTAACTTATAATGTGTATATACCGTAAATTACAGTATTTTAATATTCAAAAAAAAATCAACAATTTTAGAAAAATCCAAAAAAATCACCACAACCATTTTTTGATGTGTATAATTCAAAAATGGACTCTATTTTATGAAAATAATTTTCTAAATTTGTGAAATTTAATTATCAAATAGAATCATCATTTACTCAAAAAATGCAGATTCTAAAATTATAACTAATTTTATGACACTTTGAAAAATTAATTGAGGTCTAATAAAATTATATTATAATAATATGAAAAAAAAATATATTAATTTATTAATCTATTCCATGAAAATTATTATTTTTAATTATATTATTTTGAATATAAATTTATGCTTCAAAAAATACTAATAGTTCATTTATCCTTTTTAAAACAATTATTTAATTATTTTGTGATATAAATATATCATATTTTAATTCATAAGGCACCTAAATTTTATTTATAGATTCATAGGTGATATTTAATCAAACTTATAATTTAAATTTAAGGAAATTCATAGTTTAGTAAAAATTAATATTTTTCAATATTTACTAGAATATAAATATTTTCATATTAATGCCAAATTTTCACCTTAAGATAATTTTAACAATCCAATTTTAAAAATGAAATTTATTTTGTTCAATAAAATTTTATAAAATTTTCAAAATATAGTTTCAATTCAAGTGTTCCATTAAAAGTTGGTAAAAATATATTTAGAAAAACATATAGCCTTTTAATGCATAAAATTTGATTCAATCTCATCTTATGTGTATAAAATAATTTGGATGAATGTAAAAACATTTGATTTAATATATAATATAAAAATTTCCTAATTTGGAAAATACTATTAATTTCCTTTAATTTTATAGCTAGGTTATAATGGTCATTTTAAAATAATGATATTTAATTGTATATCATTTTTCATTTAAGATTGGTGTTCTGTAAAGACTATTCTATCTAAGAAATCAAATTTAAAAAGAGACTTACCATAAAATCATGGGGTGTTACATCTAACATACTTCAACTTCAAGAAACATTTATTTTTTATTCGAATGGTCACATCACCCATCTCAACTATATCCATAGATTCATCATTTTTAGATTAACTATTCCCCCTATTCCCTATATATATGCAAACATTTACCTTCCCTCACTAGTTGAATGAAAAAATACCCCTGTGTAAATAAATAGTGAATCCTCTTTAATGATCATACTTAGTATCATGTTAGACCCTCTATACATTTTAATGAATAAGTTCTTCTATTCAAATTTTGATGCCTCTGTCCAATTACTTCAATATTTACTCATATATCATGTTTTACCACAAAGCTAAAATATAGGAACTAAACCCATTGAATAACTTATACTTATTCATTGGGATGTATTCTCCGAAGAATTATTCTTATATCAGTCATTATTTCAAACATACCTTCTTCGACTAGTACCATTGAGAGCGGTTGTAGAAACATTCTGAACTTCATTATCCTTTGACTCATCATTAAAGATCTAGTTTATAATATCTTAAAAATAAATATAACTTCCCACTAGATATTCTATCTATTGTAACCATTGAACCCCAAATTAAGGAATTGAATAAATAATAAGAAAATCCTAAGAATAATCTCTAAATGTTATCTTCCCATACTAAAACATTTATCTGATCATATTGAAGTCATTCACAATATTAGAATGAAATCATCCTTTTAATAACATCAAGATGAATAATCTACACAATTAAAAAACATTCTTAAGATATTTTTTCTTATCATGTATTTAATCCAATTCTTTCATAACCTTAGAAGTAGTTTTATTCAATCTAATGTTGAATGAGACATTTCAGGAAAAAGAAATCTTGATTAAGTCCAGTGCCTTTATATATAATTACCATTATTCCACAACATCATTTCTTTCAAGTCATTTTCCAAAAAAAGGATAATCAAGTTCAATATGTATCAAAATTTATTCCAACTACATTCTCTAAAAGGAAAATTCCATTCCATCAAACATATTAATATGAACATTTCCTTCCTCTTATGTCACTTGACAAATAATTGTAAACCCACTAAAATATTTTGAATTATAATCCATGAGGATAAATAAACTAAATGTTATGAGTGAAGAAGAAACAAATCCTAGGTCACTTTGATACTACTTATTGGAAAAAAACCCAGAGATACCCCTTGAGAATCCACCTCTGTCCATTCTATCCAAAAAACTGACTTAGCGATACAATGTTCACCATATGAAGAAATTATTTTGGAAACCTAAAATTGTGTATTATAATAGATTCATAATTTTTTATTAGATATAGAGTTTGATTTATAATATCCACATCATATGTTATGTGCACTAGAAATAGGAAGATTAAAACCAACCTAATCACCACACATAGACTCAATGATTTAACTCCGCACAAAAAAAAAGAATGATAGACAAACATGATTAAAAAAGGTTTATAAAAAGTACAATATTTATAAGGAAACATTATAAACATATTCATTTCTAAATATATAAGGGATTAAAATCAATCACTCACTCATACTTTTCAATATCAAAAAAATATGATAGAAATATGCACTATTTTTATAGTGATTCTACAACTATAAAAGAGATAGGCCACCACCTCTTTATAGATATATTTTTCCAATTACGATGTTTTCTATAACCTCTAATATTTATGTCCAACCTACTGTTGACTTGGGAAATTGATGATATTCATTTTTAAGTTTCATTTAAACTACCAATATCCACTCATCGTGTAACAAAAATCAAATATGTGAGGAAAACAAAAAACTTTATTCTAACCATTAAGGGGTAAAAAATTTATTTGATGATCTATATCCAAACATCCATTGTTTTGATGATTATTTGTCCGCTGACCTCTGTCTGACGGAAGTTATATTAGGTTACAAAATTTCTACCAGAAATATTTGAAACACCAAATTGTGAAAAATTCATTCATTATTTCCAATAATATATGTATGATTATCTCTTTCTGGAAATCTATTTCCAAAAAAACTATTTTGATAAAATACCATTTGATGAATCCAGAAGAAGGATCCAAAACCCCAATAATGTCCACTTATTCTTAGAGGAAACACCCAATGGAAATATTTATCCTAAGTAAATCCTCATTAATACATATTTGATTGAATTTATTAACCTCATAATAT
Organism: Viscum album; assembly: GCA_963277665.1. Lineage (NCBI taxonomy): Eukaryota > Viridiplantae > Streptophyta > Magnoliopsida > Santalales > Viscaceae > Viscum > Viscum album. The sequence continues at coordinate 142,177,218 of OY728131.1, forward strand.
TCCATGCTCTCCTCCATAGAGAGTACTTTATGTTTTCATGGTGTAAATTTGGACATAGACACGCCTTTTCTTTTCTCTCTAGATGAATATAATTCATGGGTACAAAATTATTACTCGTCCACTAATTATGGGTATATGAATCCTCGATTGATTTTTCACTATAACCTGAGTCCTGAGAGTATTTTTTACCCATTATATACCTCACTGTCTATGTATTAATCTATATAACCTAATAGTTTTATGGTGTAAATTTTCATCAAGGAATATAAGTGAGCATGAATCATTTTCCCATCATCTGAGCAATATAGTGACTCTACACTACCCAATTCCCCTTTGAGGGTTATGTATAAGTCTTCCACTCATCCCCTTTTCTCAATGGGCATTTCCAACTAGAAACATTTTTAGGATTTTATTTTCCTTGTAAAATTTTAATATAGTATTTATTTGTGAACAATGATCCTGAGATAATTCTTGAAGATCCTTAATGAGCAAGGCCAGAATGAAAGGGTCGTGTAGCATAGTGGTATGAACAACTGGGGTCGAGGATTCTTTCAACCACTTCCTAGTCTATAAAATTATAATTTTCATTCCATAGGTGATAATAATTCCCATAGAACTTAGTGAATGGGATGATATGGGTCCACCACAGGTACTTCATAAACCTTCCATGAATTTTATGATTCTAGAGGTGAAGGAAATAGTAGAAATCCCCCCTTACCTATGGGATTAGGTTTACTTGGATCCATTCCTGATATCTTCTATACATGATTAGGATTTAACTACCCTTGAGGTGGAAGAAATAGTAAATTTTACCCTATACCTATGGAATGGGGCTTCTCCCAGATAGATTCCTAGGTTTTTTCCAATACAATATTCTTTATTTAGTGCATTTATACTCAAGCATGGTCTGGTTTTTGTGATTTCCTAGAATATGAGTTACTTTTCATAGTGAGATTCCTTACAACCATAGGTTTTTTCCTCTCATTTCAGATGATATCTCAACCTTTTAGGAAGTTTAGATCCATTTTCTACCAATATATGACACTACTTGGTTATGATGGTTTATACCTTATATATAGAAGGATTTTGTTCCTTTGAATGAATAGTTTTCACATTTCTCAGTCACATTCCCTCTCTTGTGTCAATGACACTATATGATTAAATATTCAACTGAATATATTAGACTAGGAAAAAAGTGGAGTGAAATGATATATACTCTCCCCGTCCCTGATTGTATACATCATATGAGGTTGTGGTGATTATTTTTCAGAGGACTGGTAGGCTGTGGGGATAAAGATTCCATATTTCCTCAGTGTCTCTCTGGCCTTGGGTAATAATTTATTATAAATTTTTCAATGTTCATCGGATAAAAAAGCATGTTCACTTCTTAGATAAGATTGTCACATCTCTAGTATGGGAGGCTCTTAGAAATTTGTTGATGGAGAATTTCCCATATTTTCTTGCATAATTAAGGCATCTATTACTCCTTTAACACATATGGGATATCATAACTAAATGTTTTGATGGACCAAAAAATAGTTGAAATAATGTTCTCAACAAATTATTTCAACATAACAATGCTAGCCTCTTCACCATCATAGGACATTCCTATAATTGGTTTGACCATAGAGATATCTTTTTGTGTAGATGAAGAATAGTGACTAGTAAATTGAAGGTATGGTGGTTTCCACTCTGGGCCATCTATTAACCAAGTTGAGGTGTAGTGGTCAATTGTTGGGGAACCATATAGAGTTGACCTCGGTTTTTTGAGAACATATCTATTAGAAGGTACCCTTAATAGGGAACTATATCCTTTCATGGATTATATAATACCATGGGGAGTTTGTACACAAGGGATTTCCTGGGTAGGATCCATATAATCCATCTCTATACTACCTAGAGGAGGATTTAAATGGAAAGTATTTCCTTATACTTTATATGAATAGTCAAGGAATTTTTGGGTTACTATATGTATAAGGCCTCAAGTATACTAGAATTGTATAAGGTAGGAATATGAGACTCAACCTACATTATCATTGGAATAAGTCGAACTTTCATTTGGGGTTGATTAGATATATGATCTTTCTATGTGGATACCACCATATTATACGAGTGATAATATTTAGTAGCTTCAGGGATAAACATCCACTTCAGGGAAGCTTTTGGGATATTTCAACAGTCTCTGAACTATTTGAAAGAGTATGAGCCTGCCTTTAAATGAATTCTAAAATAAGATAGATTTCCTTGGTTAAAATAGTGATATTTTTTTTATTTTTTTATTCATTCCCCATATGGATATTGTAACGGACCTCCAGAATGGTGGAAGGGATTGTGCCTTCTCTTACATGGTCTCCAAGGGAAGATGATGAAATCCCCATTGGTGGGAGTAGAAATATTCTTCTTACTCATCCCATATACCATAATGTACCACCCTGATATTTCATTATATATTTCTCTTTAAATAAATTTTAATTCTTGGATGTATTTCTTTACATGAAACACTAAGTTTAATCAAACCGCACGACAGTATTAAGATATTATTATTTAATGTGACAATTATTTATTAGATATTGAATTAGAAAGTATTAATAGGATTAACCACATTTTGAAATATATATATAAATGTTTTGTTTAATAAAAATATTCAAATTAATTGTTTGGAAATAAGTACTCAATTTTCTCTAAATTCATTTTATGCTTCAAAAACATGTTTTAACAAAAATGGATTTTATTGCACTTTTTGCATGAAAATTATAATCATTTTTTTCCTAATTTTAGAAAATTAATTTTATAAAAGGGATATCATTTATGAAAACATGAGGTTAAAATTTAGTTGTGGTGAATTTGTGGGGATTTTATAAAAAAATTTATTTTTTGTTGGATAGTGTAAATACCAATTTATAGAGAAAACTATCTTTTATTTTATTGTATTTACAATTCCACATTGTTATTTTGTTTTTTTAATTAAATTAGTTTATTTTTTTGACAAAATAAATTTATAAATTTAGGATCAATATTATACTTGATATTGGTATTGAAATAATTTAATACATAAAATGGTATTTGTAAAAATATCAATTTGTGTTTCATTTTTTTAGTTTATTATAAATTGAATTTTAAAATTATAGAAATCGAATCTATTAAAATAAATTATATATTTTTAATGGACATAGTTAATATTATTTAACACGATAAATGTAATTACTGGTCTAAATTATTAGTAATAATAGTAAAAGGGTAAATCAGGTTAATATAGATTTAGATTAAGTGATAAGACTAAATTATTTCATCATAATTATTATTTTATGAAGTTATTTCGACCCTTATCACCTTATTACTGATATTTAATTTTATATGGGACAATTTACCATGAAAAAACATAAACATATTTTAATCCTTTAAAAACTTCAAGGGATATCTCTCCCCCTATATATAAAAGGACACCTTCTTCTATCTTCTTTACACCACATTGAGCCATCTAAATTGACCAAACCATAAAAAAATTATATTATAAAATTACATGGACATGAAATAGTGGCTATTTAATCTTAAAATACCATTATATGTCTCTTTAATAGGTTGAACAAAATAGGTATACTGAAGAAGAGGTAATCATTTTTATCGAATCTTTCAAATTTATTTCATCATCTACTTCCTATAAATATATTATACCCATCGTAAAATAATGGATCCAGTATCATAAATGTACTAATATGTTATTATTATTATTATATTAAAACTATTTTCTCCTATTTTCCATCCCATATATAGAGAAATAATCATGCATGCGTACGCATGAGTTACTGTCTCCGTATAGCCATGCAATTCATTTTTGATCATCAGTTTACATGGATGGTTATAAAGATAGTAATAATGAATATATATGATATTTATAAAAAACTTATTCTCCTTGAAATATAATATATCATTAACTTTTTTATACTTTAACTCATTAAAAATGACTACGTCACTCGTGCGTACATGTGGACTACCACCTTTATTGTGTGTTGCAATACTTTTTTAATGTCTTCCATTAATAAATTATTATAAATATGTATATATTGAATATATATTCTACTTAAATAATTACTAATATTAAATATATGATATAATAAGTAAAAATATTTTTTTACTGAAACCACTGAACCGAAACATACATGAAAAACAAAATAGCTAACACTCATGAATGGAGATTTTAATAAAGAATTATTAATAAACAGGTGTCAGAATGTTATAAGTGGATCATATATGATATTATAAGTATGTATGTGGTTCTTGTATATAATTATAAAAAATGTAAATTAATTATAAAGGATGATAAATGAACTTACAAGGAAAGACAAAATTGAGGTCTGAGATTTCATTTGCAATCTAATTTTATTTCAAGATTGTTTATGTTTAGGTTTCCTTTTCGAGATTTATATGATCCTAATATCTTAAACCTTGTATATTTTATTATCCATTTCTTATTTTTTGGGATAAAAATTTTATTTTCTATTTATTCTCTTGTTGAATCAGGAATGAACATGTAATTTACATGTCTGGTAATTTCTTTTAAAAATATTATTTTAAAGATTTATTTCCAATCAGTTTTCATCCTCTTCCACCTTCTCTTTAAAATGTTTTCAATAATGTTTTTATTATTATATGAATATTTAATAATGTAATTTTAAATAATTTTTGAATTTATATAAAATTTATAAAACGGAATATACTTGTTGTTTTTGAATTATGAACTTTTTACCAAGAGTGTGAACAAAATCTGTATTTAAACACACACCGTATGAGAGAATTATTCCACCATCATGAATAATAATTTATTTTGAAACATCCTTTAAAATTTTTCTTGTTTATTTTAAAATATTCTATTTTTCCTAGTATTCTATATTTTTCAGAATTTAAATAATTGAGTTAAAAATGAGAACCGTATTTTACTCAAGAAATGTTATTGTAATCATTTAAATATATTTTCATCTATGAAATCTCCCATTTATCCTACTAGGGATATGATCCAATGACAAAATATTAATTTTTTATAAAGATTTTTTATGATGTTAAAATATGTATGTTTAGTATTATTTATTTTATATTAATAATTTTTGTGTTATATGGAATTTTTAGAATGAATTGTATTTATCATTCCAAATATATGGAATGTATATGATGTGAAAGTGATTAGTGGGGATAGATTATAGATATCCCCTAGATATACCAATAGATATCATGAGAAAAATAGAAATTATACCCGACTATATGGTTATTTGGTTTACTCCAAGCCATTTATTAAGAATTTGGTCTTGGTTGAGAGGTTGTGATTTAAAGATTCATGCTATTTTGATTGAGAGGACTTGATAATGAATGTATATAATTAGTAATTTCCTTTCATTATAATTCAATTTTTGTTATCTGTGTGTTTTCAATGTTGATATTGGGCATGGATTCTCATTTAAGTCAAGTTGTTAATTTAATACAATGTTTTTTGATTATCCACTCAACCATATTGATTAATCTATTCTTACTAATGATAGATTTTGTTGTACGTAACCCTTAATGAGCATATGAGCTAAAATTTTATTTGATTTTCTTTTTACATGATATGAATAAGTATTTTATGAATGATATTAAGGATAGAATAATGTTTCTAATCCAATTATTTGATATTTCCAATGTAATATGAGAACCATGTATATATCTAGTTTTCTAACACTACTAAACGGATCAATCCAACATGGTGAAATCCCTTGTAACTTATTCCAATGTAATAAAGTAAACATTGGATCTTGGTTACTAGAGTCCAGTTTCTATAGTTGGTATAAGAGGGGGTTTAACAGTAAAATTATAAACTATATTTATGAAAACATATATTAAGGAACATAACTGTATGACTATCTTTGTCTATATGTCTAATTATAGGATAATATAATAATGTTTTTGGTAAGGTATATATTATGTGGTTTTCCTAGAAATACATCCATGTTTGGATACTTTAAGTTGATTTGGTTATATTATAGATTCATGGTAATGAACCTGAAAATATTTGGTTGAGTATATCTATAGCATAATTTTAGTGAATGGGGAATGGACCTTACTATGCACCTAGATTGACACCCCTAAGGGATATTCATAGGTTAATTTACATTTTCATTAAAACAATTATGAAGTATTTGAATATAAAATAACCATATATAGCCTAGGATAAAACTAAGTTACCATAGTTTGAAAATAATTTATGATTAATTAAACATCCTATGAATGATTTTTATGATTATATGATTTCTCACAATGGTGGTTCATTCTCAAAATAACCATTTTAGTTTTAGTGAGGGAATGAAGATAGAATAATGAAGCAGAGGGGGTGAAAGGAATGGTCAAATATTACATTATCTTTTTTGATCTTGGTCAAAAGAATTTATATGTGAAAATTATCTATAAATGTTAGTTCATATACTCAAAAAACTAAATAAAAAGTTTGAAATGAAAAATCAAAATGGTAAGATGATCATATCACAGGTATATAGATCCTCCTTGATAGATGTTTGTGGGAAATTGTTTCCTAAAAATATTATTATTATTCCACTAGATAAATTTTATGTAATTTTGGGAATAGAGGGGAACTCTCTGTATAGATCCCATATTAATTAGAGATAAATGGAGGTTACATTCAATATTATAAATCTACCTATGATCATCTATCAATTTTAGGATTAACCTGAAATCCAAATGGAAATTACATCTTCATATTGGGTTTACTATATTTTCAAGGTTTTTATTTATCATAAATGGTTGGAGAGAAAATCAACATATAAATTGTTCCTATTGTTCAAATATATGTTGATTTATTTCCTGATGACTTTCCTATTCTACTCCTAAATCATGAAGTTTTGTTTAAAGTAACACTCATATCTCATGATACATCTGTTTCTATGAGTCTATATAAAATTTCCATAATAGAGTGATGGAAATAGAAGAGAATATCCAATAGAATATATATATATATAAGGGATTCATTTATCCTAGTGGTTAACTATGAGTTTCACCTATTCATTTGAAAAAAAAATTGGGTCAAGGAATCTTTGTATTTGTTATAAGGAGCTTAGAAATATCACTATTAAAAACAAGCATACCCTACCCTATATCAATTATATGTTTGATATTATTATGATGATCACAATATTTTTCTAGGGTGGATCTATGATATTAATATCTTTAGTTAAGGGTCAATAATGAGTAAATACATAGGATAAAATTCCATAAGAATTATAGCCATTTTGAAATTATTGTAATTACATTTGGTCTTACAATGTTCTACAGTATTTATTTATTTAAGTAATAGATTCTTTAGAGATTACATTGATCAGTTTCTGGAAGAATTTATTAATGAAAGTCTCATGTATTCAAATAGAAAGGAATATCATGATAAATATTTAAGTATTATGTTGAAGACCTAGAAGAAGGATAATATTTATTCAAAATTTACCAGTGTGAATTATTTCTATAAAAAACCTCATTCTTTAATCATATAATTTCAAATGTATTGGATCTACCAAAGTGAATAAGATATGTAGTTTTATTAGTATGGAAGGATAATAATTATGTTTTTGAGAAATTTTTCATGCCTATCATATCCACTTATAATGTTGACTAGAAATGGAGCTATTTTTTTAGACTAAAGAATGTGAGGATAATTTCAATACACCGAAGAGAACGTTAGTCAACACATCTATTCTTAGATTACCCTATAGTGTAGAAGGGTTTATGATATATAATGATGCATCAATGTATGGTCTAGGATAATTCCTCATATATAATGATATGGTCATAGATTATGCCACTTTATAATTGATAATTGGTAAAAAAAATTACCCAAATCATGATTTGTAGATTATAATGGTAATTTTTTCATTAAAGATATGGATGAATTATCTATATATTAAAAGATGTGATATTTATATTGATCATAAAATCCTAAAATGTATATTTACATAGAAATATTTTAATATTACCAAAATAATGTGGTTGGAGTAGATCAAATATTATAATAGTTCAAAACATTAGTAAAGATCCAAGGGATTGAATAACAACTAATATGGGAGGGGGTTGAAACAGTTTTTATGTTTATATAAGTTTCAAAGAATTTGTAACATAACCCATGAAACCTGTTAAAGTTATCTAAATTACCATATTTTTATAAATACTAATGCAATAAAATGTAGGAAAGTATGTAAAGAACACAAGATTTACATGGTTCATCCTCATTGTGAGAACCTACATACATTACAAAGAAAATTGTATGGGGATATAGAAATTCCCTATAATGAAGAAGGGAATACAAATTGTGTCAACTCCCATTGGACACATTATTTATCATGATGGGAATGGTTATAATGGATCATGTCAGTTTACAAAGTTCTATTACAAAATTATCCATAACAAAAGTGTAATATATTTGTTCAAAATACTCCACAAAATTCCCCATGACGGATTACACTGAGTCTGATGTCACTCATTCTAATGAACCTAGTCTGATTGAGTCGGTACTATTTTTCTTCTCTCAATCGGTAATAATCACACTTCTACTCAAAATTAGGTCGATCTTCATCAATCAAATTTTCTTCATCCTGTGATCTAAACTTACTCCAGTCTGATCTTCTAATTACATATCTATCCAAAAAACACTTTTTAATTGAACTCTATATCACTTCCACCTTTTTCACACACATAAAAAGCTGTAAGTATGAATGTACTATAAATCTATTTATTGGTTTCCTAGAATAGAATAGGTGGGATACAGAAAAATCTTTCCCACTCATAAAAATTCATAAAACCTGAATTTCTCTAACATTTTAAATTCATTATTTACCACTTCAAACCTTCTCAACTCCTCTGGTGTCTTCTCAAATATTCTTGAATTATCTTGAACGTCTTCTCTAATTCTCAACAATTGATCAGAAACCAAAGTATGGAAAACTTAGTTTGTTAGATATTTTCAGCCCTATTTTACATTCTAATAGAAACTCGATACAATTTAACTTTCTAATATAAATTTACTATCAATTAACTTTCTAATATAAAATCAGTACAATTTGAATTTCTAAAAAAAACACATCACAATATTACTTTCTTCTATAACTCAGTCTGATGGAACTTTCTCAACTCAGTATGATGGAACTTCCTCTATTTTTGGAAACTCTGGAAAAATTTCACTTCACTTTTCTTCTTCTAAATCCATATCTTATCAGGACTTCTTCATTATTTTTCGGAACATGAAATAACAACAAAGAATTGTCTGAGTTATCTAGTAATTTTAAGAACTTTTTACCTTTTTTAACTCTAGAACTTTATAAAATTATTCTATCTGAGGAATATAGAAACATATGACATTATAATAAAAACATTTTTATATGATCTTTATCTTCATGCCGATGGGCCATCCAATAAAAAAATTTACAATTCATAGAACATAAATATTTCTAAAAAAACTATGTTAGGTAGGTTGATATTGATTCCCTGCATCATATTAACAAAAAATTTCAAATAACTTTAATTATTCAGAGTCACATCTAATTCTTAGTAAAACCGGTTAAAATTTTTCATCAAAACATCTTTAATATGATGTAAAAAACATTATATTATTAAAATATTAGTTTTTAAAAAACAAAAAACATTGTAAAAACCAAAACATCACAAAGGATCATCAATCCCCCCATTTGAATTTGTTGAAACAATTTATTAAAAAAATTAAATTTTCCATTTTTTAGACACCCAAACTTTTTCACAACTATTGTTTTTAAATTTTTCCAAAATAAAAACCTTCTCAAAAGATATATTTCTAACACCAAACTACTATATAAAATAATTTTTTTGAAGTAATTACATCCCTTGGTGATAATGAAATTTTGAGTCCATGTTAAGACAAACTCCCACTCAATTTTATCTTTTTCACTTTCTTTTATTTTTCTCTCATGTATGTTATGATAAAAATAAATTCATATTATTTAAAGAAAAAAATAATTCTATACCATATAGGATAGAGTTGAACATTTCTCCCCCTTTTTCAATATAATCCAAAGGACTGTGGGAGTCATACCGTAAGATGTTTAAGATGACTTTGGTGAAGGATGAACATGAATTTGAAGCCTCAATTCCACACATATCTCTTTAAAAATTTCTTTTGTGAATATATAATAAATTTGATATTTTTTAAAATGTATGCCATAAAATATTCTTAAACAACAACCTTATCATTTATAAATTGAAACTTGATTTTAATTTTTTTTATCATGATTTTTGGATATGGTTTTAGAAAGATCAATTGTACTCTGATTATCATAATGTATCTTGAATAGCCTGCAAACATCAACTTTCAAGTCATCTAACTGATCCTTCATCCCTAAAATTTGAGTACAAGCCAGGGTAGCTGCATTATATTCTAATTTCATTATTCTCAAAGTTATTTATGTATTTTTATTAATTTTCCAAATCACAAAAAATTATCTCATGAAAAAATATATTCTAAAAGTTGATAATTATTTATTGTAATCTCTAACCCAATCTACACTAGTATAACTATTAAAGTTCATATAAAAAAATAACTTTTATAGTATACATTATGATATTGTTACTTTAACATATCTTATAAATCTATTTTCTTAAAATATATGGGACTCTTTTGGATCACCCTGATATATGTCACACAATGTTACAGCATAAGAAATTTTAGATCTTTAGGTTGTGAGATAATGAAATATTCCTATAAGCTTCAGAAAATCATTCTAATTCACAGTTTTTTAGGATACATCTTAACTCATCTCTATCCCAACTAAAATTGGATTAGAATATTTTTGTATTCTTCTATACAATAGTTTTGTAAACATTCCCTAATATAAATTTCTTGAGATTGTAAAATGAATTTTTTGGAACTTATAAACCAAGGTAGAAAGTTAATTCTCTCATTATTGATATATCAAAGTTATTATTCATTTATTCATCAAATTTTTTATAAATATCATATCTATCCACATAAAAAATATCATCCATATAGACAATTACAATAAAGGTGTTGGAGTAAAATTCTTTCACATACAAATTTTTATCAACTATTACTTTATAAAAATTAAACATTCTTAAACAATTTTCAAGTTTATAATACCATGAACATGGGTATTATTTTAATCTATACAAAGAATTAATCAATTTACAAACTTTTTATTCATATTAATCAAGTAAAATCCCACAAGTTTTATCAATTTAAACTAATTATTCAACATCAAAATTTAGAAAGGAAGAAATTACATCCATCTAATAATGTTTTTAATTTTGATGTGTAGAAATTACTAGAAAACTTCTAATAGTTTCTAATATTGAAATTAGGGAAATGGTTTCATCAATATAAACAACTTAGAACTGTGTATAGCCATTCTAAACAATACTTTGTTTTTTTCTTTATACTTCTCCCTAATCATTCAACTTGTTTTTATAAAAACACATTTTTCTAATAAAACATTTATTTTACGGATATAGAAAAAGTTCCCAATTGTTATTTTTCTCAATCAAATCAAACTCTTCATTCATATTATTTAAACATTATTTATGTTGAATATATTCTAAAATATATTTTGGTTCAACTTTGGATTTTAGTGAAGTTTTTTTCTCCAATATCAACTTTCAACATAACTATATGGTATCCTTATGATTCCCAATAGTATTTTTTATATCAAAAAGTTTTAAAAAATTAATTATTTTTTTTAATAAAATTGAAAATTATTTTTCCTCATCACACGATTCTTCTTAATCATGATAAGTATATTTTTACTCACTTTCATATCCATTGGAAATATTTAGTTAATATTACTCAGCATTCTCAACATCTTTTGTTTAGGATTTTGGATTTTTGATAACTATTACATCATATGAATCAACCAAATTTGGTAATTGTTTGTTCCAACATTTATAACTTCTTCTATTGGGTTAATATCCCATGAAAATTATTTCTTCATCTTTCTTATTAAATTTTCTAGGATTCTTATTTTTTATTTTTTGAATGAAAAGACTTCAAAAAAGTTTTAAATACTTCAGTGAAGTTATTTTTGTTATAACACATTTCAAAAGAAATCATGTTGTATTCCATCCTCTGTAAGAATCTATTATGAACATGTATAATAGCACTAATGGATTCTATCTAGTATAAATTTAAAATTTTATATTTTACTGACAGATTCTACCCATTTCCACTAAACATCTATTTTTTCCTTTCTTCAACACCATTTTGTTTTGGATTGTAGAGAGAAATATAACGATGTTTCATACCATTATTTATAAGATTAGTATGAATATAATTTACAAAATAGTATTACTTCCTTTCAAAAAAAATTCAACCAAAGAAAATAGATATTTGTCTAAAAATATATATATGTTTGTATAAAAAAATCTATTTCATCAACATTCTTCTTTTCATATTCCTTTTATTTTTCTACTATATGAAAGTGGTTTGGGAAGGTGTTTCATAAATTTTTCAGCATGATGACCTTCCTAGTCACATATTCCATGTACTTCTTCTATAAATTCAAATATTTATTCCATTCAAAATTTCTTAACATCTTGAAGTATTACTTTTCAAACTAATTGAGTTTTAGGAAAATTACTCCTTCTTCCTCTATTTCATCCACCCTGTTCAAACATTCTTCTGAGAAGTGACATTCCATGACAATAATTATATTCTATGTTCCTGATGATTCCACACTACTTTAAATAACCATAAAACATGATTTTTTGTTGATGAAAGATATTTATCAATAATATCATTGTTGAGGTAGATAAATTGTTTCATTTATAACATAAATTGTGAATTTAATATATTTCCCACATAGGTAGTTTTATAATTTTTTATCTTTGATAGTTTTCTCACATCACTTCTCAACCCATTATTTATCAATACTTTTATTCAAACCAAAAATGGTAGAAAAATTAGACGAACCATTATTTTTGGTGGGTGAGGATTTCACCAAATTTCTAATTTTATCTTTCTCTGTAACTTTAGAAGCCTCAAATTTTAATTATGATATTTTGTTGAAGATTTCATTCATCATTATTAATGTAATTTATGCCTCAAGAATGTTTATTGAGACGTGTTAAATTCCTATTACTTAGATTCAAACTTCTTATTGAGATCTTAACCCATATTTTGATGTTCAAAAATTCTATGTTTGTAACTTAATATCTCCTAGATGTATTCTTCTTCTTTCTGGACAATATATTTTTCACATTAAAAAAAATCCACTATATTTTTTTATCATTATGATTTATTTATTCAGAGATCTATTTTTCTTAAGACATGCACTGGTTCTGTTCTAAGATGATACTCTCTATAATATTCTTAACCTCCTTCTTCATCACTATTTAAGGAGTCTTCAGTTTTGTCAACCTTTCTGACAGATGATATTCCTTTTCTAAACATTCATCTTTTGAGGAATTTTTATATAATTGATTCAGATTCCACTTTATTACTCAGCATACTTCTCTTGTTCCTGTTAAAATTATTCTTATATTTGTTAGATGTATTTTATTATTTAAACAATAGTTCCACTTCTTCCATAATGAGTTTTTTTATCAAAATATTCTCAATATTCTTCATCTTTCTTCTTAAAAAAAATTATAGAAAAGTTTCCAATCCCAACACACTCAAAAAAATTGAATGATTTTTTCCTAAAAACGTTCCTCTTCATATTATATAATTCTTGGAAATATAATACATGATTTTATCATACAACTAATTATCCCCATTATCATCAAAAACATAAGGAACTACATCATTAAAATCTTTAATTTTCATCATTTTCATAGCTTTAAAATAAATCTCATCTTTTATAATATTGTTTAACACTAGAGTTTTTATCATTTCATAAGAAAGAATAAATTTATGCAGTACATATGGACATAAATAATATTTATCTTCTAATGATTAAATTTTATAATCAAAACCATCTAGAAAGTTTTCATGAGTGTCTTCATAATTAAAAAATAATATAAGACATATCTGAAACATTTGATGTTCCAAATAAATTAATTTACACTGGTGAATTATTCATCAATAGTTTCATCATCTCTCATTTTTATTTCTTCAAACTTACTATGAACGATTTTTAACTTTTATTCCTTTGTATTGTTATTCCATTTGAAAATAATTTACAAATTTTTTCAAATAATTTTTGATCTTTTGAGACCCACCACCTACTTATAAAAATTTTATGATATATTTATAATTATATAATTTATTTCCTTTCCATAAACTTAGATATTATTTTTTTAAAGAAACATGACATGATAATTTTCCTCAATAGGTGGAAAACTAATAGTATGAGCATCAGTAACTTCCAAGCCAAGTGATAGGAGATATTGAATCAACCTATTATTATAACCGTAGTAATTGTTTCCAACAAATGTTGGTATTAATATACTATTGAAATAATTGAGATTATCCATGATAATAATTAAACAAGGTAACCTTGGCTCAGATTCCAATTGAAGATCTAAGGGATAGAATACAATACTATGAGGGGGTTGAATTAGTTGTTATCCTATTCTAAGTTTTAAAATTTGGGAAACATAACCCCCGCAACCTATTAATGTTCATTACCTTATCATCTTTTAGTAAATACTCATGAATTCCAAAGTATGAAATCTATTAATACACATGACATTTACTAGTTTTAGACCCAATGTGAGATCATACATCACTTTTGATGTCATATCCATGGTTCAATGGAAATTAATTATAATGAATAAGTGGATAAAACAAGTTTCAACTCTCATATGACACCTTTTATATTCTAATATGAAAAATTATACTAACTCTCGTGGGTTTACAAAGTTTTCTTACAAAAATGATCCATAAAAAAAGTATAAAAACATTATTCAACTACTCCTCAAAAGTCCATGGATGTGATAACCTTGAGTCTAATGTCCCTTAGTTTGATGAACCTAGTCTGATTGACATGGTATTATTTTACTTCTCTCAATTAGTACCAACCAAACTTCTGCTCAAACACATGACAATGTTATTCAGTTTTTTTTCTCAGTTTGGCAATATAAAGTAACCCAAGTTTGATATTCATACGAGATCTGTATCTAGAAAAAACATTTGATATGAACTCTACAGTACTTCCACCTTTTTGAAAAATGTGAAAAGTTAAAAATATGAATGTATTCTTCCTCTATTTACAGGAATACTATAATACCATAGTAGGTAAACTAGAAAAAAAAATCCTACTCACGCAAATTAAAAAAACCAAATTTTACTCACATTTGGACTTCGTATTTGAATGCTTTAGAACATCTCAACTCTTTTAGTGACTTCTTTAAATTTATTCTATTCTCTAAAACATCATCTATAATTCTCAACAAAAATCTGAAACAAAGTTCTAGAAAAATCAGTTTATTAGAACTTTTCCATCTGATTTTAATTTCAAATAAAAACTATGTTTGATTTGAATTTCTAATAGAAAATTAGTTTTATTTGACTTTCTAAAAGGAAATTAGTACAATTTTAACTTTTAACATATAATTATTCTAATTTCAATTTCTTTCTCAATGAAGTCCACTGGGACATCCTTAGATCAGTCTGATATAACATCATTATTTTTTTGGAATCTCTATTAAAATTGAATTTCTATTTTTTTTCTTTTAAATACATCATGTATCATGAATTATTCATGATTTTTAGAAACATTAAATAACATAAAAGAATAAGTTGACTTATTTTGACATCTTTAAAACTTTCCAACATTATTAACTCTATAATTTCCCAAAATTATTCTTTCTCAGCAACTGAGAAACTAAGAATTTATAAGAAAATATTTTCAAAATATATTAAACTTTATACAAATGGATCACCTGATATACACTTTTTCAATGAATTTAACTTTCATCTTTATAAAAAAACAAAGTTAGTTAGGATTATTTCAAAAATATATATTTGATTACCAAAACTTTTCAATGACCAATCCTAATTTAAAAACACATATAATTCTCAGCAAAACATGTTACAAATATTAAGAAAAACATATTTCACCTGATTTCCAAAAAAAATTATTTAAAAAATTATTAGTTTTAAATAAATAAAAAACATTTTAAAAACAAAAAATGTCATAATGTATCTTCAGTTACCACCTTGGGATGAAGAATAAGGTGGTCGATGCTCTAATTCAGAATGATAATGCTAGTTGGTCTATGGTGTAGATTGAAAGAGATATAATATTTATAGATTTTCTTAATATAGATCTATAAATATTGAGGAAAGGGGAAATATCTTATATTTCCAATATAAATGTTCTACCATCCATAAATGAGCGTATTATGAAGGCACAAAAGGATGATGTAAAAATATAGAAGAATGTGAGGAATGTTCTTAAGTTGAAACATTATCATGCTGGATTGATAGTGCTCTAGAAGAAAGTATATCTTCCATTTATAGTATACATAAAGTAGGTTATGTTGGATGATTATTATAATTCATTATTTTCTACTAAACCTATAAGTAAGAGTAAGTATAGATACTTGAAAGACTTTTTCTAGTGGAATAATAGTAAAAGGGATATTTAAAATTATGTATCCTGATGCCTAGTTTATATGCAATTTGTGTTTGAGGGAAAAAATTCTAATGCGATGTTACAACCCTTACAAATACTAGAATGGAAATGGAAAAACGTTACCATGGATTTTATCATTAGACTCCCAAAAATAACTAAAGGGAACAATGGGATTTTGGTTATATTAAATTACCTTATTAAATCAGTTCATTTTATTACTGTTATAGAATATTTCTCATTTAATAATATTACTCAGTTATACATTAAATTGTTCAATATAGTTCATTGATATCCACTAAAATTCATACTTTATTGGGATCTGAGGTTTACCTCGATGATTAGGATATGTCTTCATACGGCCCTGGATATAAATTTGATTTTCCAAACTTCTTATCATCCATAGATAAATGTTCATTTTGATAGGAATAATCAAACTCTGGAATACATGATGATGTTTTTCTCAATGTATTTTAAATTAGGTTGGGATTGATACTTTCATTTGGGGTATTTAAATATAATAATTTCTTTCAATTGAGAATTCAGATGTAGTCTTATGAAGCCCTCAATAGAGGATGTTAGGAACTCTAATGTTTTGGTATGATGTTAGAGAAATAAATATGTTGTGGCCTGATCTATAAGGGGAAATAGAAAATAATTTTATATACATTAAACAATATAGTAGTAAAACGTAGAGTTGAAAAAAATTATTCTAACAATAGTCGGTGAGATTTTGAGTTTGATTTTATTGAAAATGTGTTCCTATGAATATCTTGTTAGAATAAGTTTATTATTTTTTTAATGAAATAAAATATGAGATCTAAATAGAGAGGTCCCTTAAAATTAATGATCATACTAAGGAACAAATTGATCATTTGGAATTTCCACAGAATCTAAATCAAGTTCAAGACGTGTTCCATGAATCCCTCTTAAAGAAGTGTATACATGGTCACTCACATGTAAAATATTGAGAGGTCATTCTTCTAGAGTAATATTTATCTTATGAGAAACAATATTTGGAGATTCTTGTTAATAGAGAGAATTTTCAATGAAACAAAACCTCTAATTTGGTCAATGGTTTGTGGTGAAACCATAAATTTCAGGAAGCTATGAAAGAACATGATGATTTAATGAGGCAGAAGTATCCTCATTTAATTGTATCATAGTAATGGAGTTTTAAGGGAAAACATTATATGGGTTATTGGTTATAATGAAACACAATGATATTTTATGATGCATTCATCTTTAAATAAAATTTATTTATTTGATATCTTTCGTTACATGAAGCATCGATTTTAAATGAATTGTAATATACTATTAAAATATTTACAATTAATGTGACACTTATCAACATACCATTGGCGTAGAAGGTATAAATAGAATTGAAAAAATTATGAAAAAATTTTATAATGCTTTTATTTAATAAAAATTTGTTGTGTAATTATTATTAAATAAGTACTAATTTTTCAGTAAAGTCATTTTATGCTTAAAAAATATGTTTTCTTCAAAAATTGGTTTTCTTTCATTATGTGGGTGGATAATATAATTTATTTCTAAAAATTTTAGAAATTTAATTTTATAAAAAAGGAATAATTTTTTAAATCATCATATTATAATTATCAAAGGTATAAATTATTGATATTTTTTTGAAAAAGTTGATTTTAGTGTCAATAGTATAAATACTGAATTTTTATAAAAACTATCTTTTCTTTTCTAATATTTTCAAATCCCATTTTGATTTGTGTTGGTTAAAAATATTCATTAGCCTATTTTTGAAACTAATAATAAAATTTATGCTTTTTACTAATATTATAGTTGATATTTTCCTAAAAATACTTTTGAACTTAACTAAGGTTAAAACTTAGTGATAAGGAAATATTTTATCATCTTAATTATAAATGAATGATAATATTCTAATCCTTATCACATTATTCTCAGGATTTAATATTTTATGGGACACTTGTCCATGAAAATGACTTAATAATATTTTAATCTTTTAAAAACATCAAGGCCAATCCCTCACCACAATTATTAAAGGATACCCCTCCTCTATCTTCATTACACCACATTGAGAAACCTATATCAAAAACCCTACCCAATTTTCTTATAAACCTCTAAATATAGTAATTATAGCTGTTGGTTTTCTTAAAATACTATTCCAAGGGTCCTTCTGAATGTATCTAAATGAGGTATACTGAAGAAGAGGTAATCGTTGTTAGCAACTCTTTAATAGTTTTTATTGTAATTCTTATAAATATTTGTTTCCAATCCTAAAATAATGAATAAAATATAATAAATATACTGATATGTTATTATGATTATGGAAAAACCATTTTCCACATGTTTTCCACCCTACATAAAGTGACAACATCGCTCCTCCAAACATATGGATTTCTGTCTCCACGTAGCTGTAAAATTAAATTTTCACCACTATTTTACTTTGATGATTATAAATATGATTTTTTAAATATATATAAAATTTTATTACATAATTATATTCCATTAAATATAATATATCTTTTATCTTTTTTACACTTCAACTCATTAAAAAATTATAACATCTCTCATGTATACATGTGAACTACCACATCTACATAGCGATGTGATCAATTTTTCATGACCAATTTTGATGAATTATTATTTATATTAATAAAATTAATATATATTATATTTATATAATTATTATCAATATATATATTATATAATAATTATCTTGATAATGGATTAAAACCCCCGAACTAAAACATATATGAAAAATGAAACAATTAACAAAAATAAATGAAAATTTTAATATAAAAATTTTAATAAATGAGTGTTGGATTGTTATAAGTGGATTGTATATGATATTATAAATTTAAATATGGTTATTTTATAGAAGTATAATAAAACATAAATTTATTATACATATGGTTAAAATTATTTTTGAGAAAATTTAAAATTGTGGCGATAGATTTCTTTTGTAATCACATTCTATTTTGGGATTAATTATTTTCAAGTTACCTTAAGGAAGATTATATGATCTCAATATCATAAAACCCACATATTGTGTTTTACATAGGTTATTTTTGGGTTTTTCATATTTATTTTCCATTTCTTATATTTTTGAATTATGAATCAACAATTAATTTACTTGTTAGAGACTTTGTTTATAAAAACTTGTTTTGAAAATTTCCTTCCTACAATTTTTATTTAATGTCTATATTCTATTTAACAATTTTCAATAAATGTTTTTATATTTAACGTAATTTATTAAAGTAATTTTTTCCAATGTTTTAATTTATCTAAAAAATAAAAATAATATATTGGTCTTTTTAGAATGAAGTACATTTTACCTAGAGTGTGAACTGAATCTTTGTTTTAACTTACACTAAAAAAATAGTTTCCCATAATTATTACTAATATCTTAATTTATCCTTCCTTTACATGTTTATATTGTTATTTTCATAGAAATTGTTTTCCTAATATTAAAAAAAAAATATTGCAAATATATGAATTTAAAATGAAAAGATAATGTTCCTCAAGAAATGTTCTAATGATCTTTTAATGGTATATTCAAATGTGAAAACACCTATTAATATTTCTGGGTATATTCCCCCTTGAAATTATCTATATTCATTCTATGAATGGTTTATTGTAATGAAATATTTATGTTATGTATTATGGATTCAATGTGAATAATTGTTGGATTATATATATTTTTTAGAATGAATTGTACTGATCATTAAAAATATGAGGGATTCATTGGATGTGGGTTTGATATGTGGGTCCTAGATTTAGATATACCCTTAATACATTGAAAATTATTATGAGAAAGAACAATAGAAATTTCATATTATATAGTTGTTTGGTTTACATGCACCCATCTATTAAGAATAATATCTTTGTTGAGAGGAGATATTAGAAAAATTGATGATATCTCTAGTAATATGTCATGATAATTAATGTCTAGAATTGTAAATTTTCTTTATTAAGAATTAAATTTTAACTCTCCATGTTTATACTGTGTTTATATTATTGATGGATTCTCATTTAACTGAGGTTTTTGATTAAATGAAATGTGTTTTGATCATAAACTCTACTATGTTGATTATTCCTTATTTACTGTGGATAGCTTCTCTTATACATAACCATTACTAATAATATTATCTCACCCATTATTTGTTTTCTTTACCATAGGATATAATAAAGGATATTATGACTGATATTAAGGATATAATAATGTTTCGTATTCAATGTTTTTATATTTCTAATGTAATATGTGAATAATTTATGTATCTAGTTTTCCAATACTGTTAAACTGATTGATCGTACATGGTGAGTACCCATGTATCTTGTTCTAATATAATAATGTAAACACTGGATCAAGGTTACTAGAGTTGTCTTCTTACAATTTATATTAGATTAATTTCAATAGAAACCTTCGGATATATTTTTATTGAAAAATATATTAGGGAACATAACCCTTTGACTAACCTTGAAAATATGTCCAATTATAGGGAAATGTCATACTATTTTTGGTAAGGCAGTGATTATGTGGTTTTCCTATAAATTATTCATTGTGTATATAATATAATAATATGAGGTATATCAACATATTAATTTATGAGTAATAAAACCAAAAACATTTGTTTGAGTATATCTTGACCATCATTCTAGTGCATGGTGAATATTCTTTTACTATAAACCATGTTTGACACTATTGGGGGATATGATTAGGTTAATTCACATGTTCTTCCTATACCAATATAAAGGAATTAAATAGATGATGACGAAGGATGTCTAAGTCTAAGACTAAGGTGTCATAGTTTGAGAATATGTTGTCACAATTTAGACATCTTATGAATGATCTTCTTTAGTATATGATTTCTCATAATGATGTTTGATTCTCACATTAACCATTTTGGTTTTAGAAATGGAATGACGATTGAATGATGAAGTTGATGTGGAGAATTTCAAATATTAAAGTATCTTATTTGATCTTAGTCAAAAGAATTACTTTTTGAAAAGTCTCTATGAATGTTAATTAGTATCTGTAACAAATTGTTGTTGATTTGGAAGTGAAAACTCATAATGGTATGTTAATTGCACCACAAGTGATGTGTGAGGTCCAGTTATAGATATCCAATTGATGCAACAGAAGTTATCATGAGACAAAATATTATACATGATATATTATATGGGTATTTGGTTTAAACCAACCCATTTATTAAGAATGGTGTTTTGGTTGGGAGTCCATGATAGTAAGATTCATGATATCTTGGTTAAGAGGATTTTATCATGAATTTCCAGAATTATGAATTTCATTTATTAAAAATTAATTTTTCATTATCCATGTGTTTCTTATGTTTATATTTTCCATAGATGATCATTGAAATCATGTTTTGGATATAATTTCATGTGTTTTAATTGTTTACACTACCATATTTATTAATCTTTATTTACTAATGATAACTTCAACTCTACATTATCATTAATGAACATCTGATCTCACCGTTTTTTTGTTATCCTTTACCAAGGATAAAAATAAGGATAATATGAATGATATCAAGGATACAAGAATTATTCTTGGGGTATGTTTTTATATTTCCAATGTAATATGATATTCATATATGTGTCAAGTTTTAAAAGAATTATAAATAGATCAATCTTTTGGGGTGAGAATCGTTTTATCTAGTAATAATTAAATAGTGAAAACACCCTCTCATAGTAACTATATCCAAGTTATTGTGTGAATAATTCATATAATATTGTGATATTTTATTACGAAATGGTGCTTCCCTGAACAGACTGAAGGAATATGCTAATTAATCTAAGTTGGAGTGGGATTATGCACCTAGTCTTGGTTTTCCTTTGGAATATTTTATTAGACATATTTGATTGTAATAAATTTCTATCCTGAGATGAATTTAACATTTAGATAACAAAATATAGTCTGAACATGAATATGAGATGAATCATATGATTCATTCTTTTTCAGAATATATTGATAATACTATGGATTTGAAGAAATAATGTATTCATTCTCTAGAGTGGATACCAGTTCATGTTGGATATAATGAAACCCTACATTGGTATTTGAAATAAGAATAGGTGAAAATTCTTGTGTGATTTATATAATATTCCAGTGAATCTCGTCTATTTATACTAGAATATGTTGGCAATTCATAATGGTATGAGCATGAATATGATCTTTCTCATTTACTATCTTTTTGATGTGATGGATTACAAATTTAATGGAAGTTAGAATATGTTCCCACTCAGTTCCTCTATTTTCCTTCGAGATATGCTGATGATCTTTGTGAACAGAAGTAGAAATATATTCCTTCCCTTTTCTTACTACTTGAACATGATGATAACCTTTTTATGTGCGTATAGGGATTTAAGCCTTCTCACCAATTTCCACTATAACATGTCTGTATAATTCTTTAGTGGGAGTGGGGATATGATCCCATTATCCATGTTTTTTATCTCTCTGTACCTAGTGAGATCTTCAATATTCTTATGTTTGAGTGATTGGGGGAGATATTTTGGAAATAACCCTCATCTGGTGGCTAATGGGGGGTGGTTCCATGATGCTTGTGGTGATGGTTTAACAGTTCCCTTTTTTGAGACATCTAAACATGTATTAATTCATTTTTTTCCACGATCCACCTTCTTATGATAAGGAAGTGACTAGTCATCATGATCTTGGGACAATATATCAAAGCGATTAGGGTAGTGATAGGTACCACTAACTTTTTATAAAGTCTTATGGGATGATATGAGCTTATATAATTTATCCCATTGACATCCTTACTTATGGAATACAAGGTTGTGATGGAACCGTACCGATAACACTCTCTTACCATTGTGTTCACTAAATAGTGTTAAAGATGTTAAATATATGGTGTCTCCATTTTACCATTGGGGTATGAGACTCTCATGGGAGACAAAGCACTAGAATTATTACGAGATTATAATGCCATATCATTGGGTAGAAGGGAACTCATGATAAAGAGTTCCTAACATCACAAAGACCAAAAAAAGAATATTTATTAGTACAACATTAAAAGTAGGAAAAAAAAATTAACTAACATTGTGTGGGAAATGAGATTGTTATTTTTCTTTTAATGAAATATTTATGTTGGGTTCAACATTTTTGTTTTGAAAAAAGTGTCCTGGTATATTGGAAACCAAATTATGTTTAATTATTCAAAGCTTCATATCATGTTTATAATTTTTGTTTTAACCTGTGATGAGGTGGAATAATGATTTTTTTCTAAGGGGATAACTATAGCTTCACAATCCTTATTATTGGTGATGGATCCTATCTTAGATGATTTCCAATGTGATTTATTCTGGGAACCAAAAAAACACAATGAATCCCATATTCACAACAAGCTATGATACTTATTTAGAGAGGTAGATATTTATTGGTGTTTTATAATAATGACACGTAACAACTCACATTGGTTGATAGGATGTGAGTTCTGAATCATAACACCTTGTTAGGGGTATTATTTTCTACATCGAGACACTCTTATTGATTTAAGTAATGTTCATGAATATTTACTGATTCCTGATAATGAATCAGTTACCCAAACATTTAGTAATTTGTTATTGGCATATGTCGATGTGAATATATTTTCATATCAGTGTATCCCATCAATGTGAACATCTATATATATATATATATATATATTAGAGGTTATCATTTATAATAATATCTATATGTGTATGATATTATCCATCTTGTTACTTACTATTACATTTTGATGCGGTTTTGGGGATCAATATGTTCTAAATCCATATATATAGGTGCTCTAGAGTTTATCATCAACTAGTGGAAGGTGTTAAGGTATAGGGACTGATCCCATCAATGGGATTCCCACAAATTCTTGGTAAGGAAATAAAAAAACATTTAATCCATTGGTGGAAGGTGTCATGTCACTTCGCCAGCGGTTCCTCACTTGATGAAGACATGTCAAAAACTCTTCACCAAGCCCCATTTAAATAGAGGGGAAAAGGTGAGTAATATGCCGATGAATTAATGAGGTTCATTAATTGATGTAATTACTGTGCCACATTAATTACACAAGGTTTGGTTACCCAACCAAAGTGTAACTGAGCATTTAATATCTCATATTGGAAATTCTGGCCACCTTCATGGTCCCCGCCATTGCCGCTCGACAGGTGGTAAGAAAAAAAAATAACAATTTCTATGTTATTTTATTATTTCTTTAAAAACTCTCAAAAACTAAATTTTTCACCATACAAAACAAAGTTTAAATGAAGCTTCCCTTAATTGAATCCTAGCACTGCGGATTCAATGGTGCCCTTGGATTTTTAATCTGAGAACTAGTTCAAAAGATAGAAAATGATGCCCACATGTTTATGGAACATACCTTAAAGAAAGTTCATAAATTATTAACAGTCACCCTTGACTCGTGTCGGTTGAGGTTAGGATCCCACTAAGGAGAAAACTTCCACACAAACCCAACGATACTCTTGAATTTTCATTCCACGTTAAGGTTTAGAATCTAGAGAATTTAATAATAAAATAATTGTTACTTAATTATTTTATTTACAGCCAAAAAATAACTTCTATTGTTGTCCCACGCCGGCCAATGTTAGGGTATTCCTATGGAAAGCATACCCTCATGAGTTTAGTGGTGGTATTATATTTTTAATCTGAGTCACCGTTCATTAGTTATAATCATTTTAAAAATAAAATAATTTTATTTAATAATTTTATTTGCAGTTATTCCATTTTTGGGTTTTCTCACTGGAGGCCCACACCGACTAAACTAAAGTCGCACTTAGGCTAAACCTTCTATATTGAATGCAACAGTGCCCTCAGATTTCTAATCTAGTAATATGTTTAAGATTTATTCAAGTTATTTATGAACACTATTGATGCGCACTTTTTTAATTTTAACACTTTTTTAATGGATCATTCCAGGCACTCCGGGCCTTGGAATCATGTGTTGTCAGATTTCACAGTCTTGAAATAATTCTATACAATTAAAAAATATTATACAAACATTTTGGGATATTACATTCTCCAAATATTAGGGATTTATGTCCCTAAAATCCAAAACAAGTAAAACCAAAAAAATGAGGGTACTGGGCACGAATCTAAGCCTCCCACTCCCATGTTCTCTCTTAGAGTTTCCCATGCTGCTACCAAACTCGCCCCAGAGGGATCCACCGTCCATGAAGGACTCACTTTTGTCGATCCCCTATCTCCATTGGGAACTCCGTAAAAGTCTACCCACCGTAAAATTCAAACTCGCCCTAGTCGATAATGTACGATGGATCATGCATGCATCTCCTCAGCTGCGACACATGGAAAACATTATGCACCCAGTGCAGCTATGGGGGAAAAGCTAAGAGGTACTCCACCTCACCAACTCTACTGAGAATCTAGAAATTTTCGATAAACCTCAGAGATAGATTTTTTCCCCAACCGAATCTCTACAATCAATATTAGGGTGAGACCCGCATGAAGACATGGTCTCCCTCCTTGAAATCTAAGGGTATCCATCTTCTGTTGTCATAAAACTTCTACCGGATCTGTTCAGTCTTCATCCCTGGCCACCAGTACTGACGTCGAAGGTCCTGGTACATCTTCACCACACTAGGGTGTACCTCCAAAGGGGATGTGTGAAAATACCTCAAAAACTCCTCACTTAGCATACCTGGTACCTTGGTGTGTCCTTTGAGAAGGTTGAAATGCTCCCCACTTTCATAAAATTCCTTGAGGAGCTTGTCCTGAAGATATATGAGAATGTCTGGCCCCACAATTTACATCCACACTTTGTGCCTCCTGAACTTGCTAATGGTGTGGGGGAGTTATAGTTATAGACTAGAGGTAATCAACTACATCACTATCTACAAAGGGTTTCTATAATGCGACTAGCTACTCTGTCGCCTCACTCAGCAACTAAAAACCAAACCTCCTGCTGAGTGTGTCTACCACCACATCCCCTTTCAAAACTCTTAGCTCCCAAAACCTTGTAGTATCCATCCAATATGTAGTTGTAGATATCAGTTTCTTCCTTGGGTACAAGTCAATATAGATGTCTCTCTCCCTTCGGGGAAGTAATTCTGGTATAATCTTTTAAAAAGATGTTCATGCACTCTGCCACTACTATTGGGAACTCAAAACTCAAAACTCCTGCTACCATGAGGGTAAGGTTGGTTGGGTCAAGATTGATCGGCTAGACCCTCCTATGCATGAGTTTATCCTGTGCTGCATGGGTTTCCTTTTTCACCGACCAAGGAAACCCCCATTCCAACATTTTAGATATACCACATCCCTTTTCCAAAAATATTAAATCTGAGTATGAACTGTGGATGATAATTCCATACCCAAAATAACTTCGTAAGGCCTTAATGCTGCTACTAAAAGGTTCAAAATGAAATTCACACCTCAAGGGTTAGATCACACCATTTTCATAAGTGTGATTATCAATTCTTCTCCCATAGATATCTCTAGATGTATGGTTCAAGTCAACAGTTTAACCAGAAACTCTAGGTCTTAAAAAAGATTCATGACAAGTAGTAATGATTAGTACCTATGTATATTAATATGACAACTATTGATAGACATATATTGTACTTCAAATAATTCCTGGATCCCTTGTTTCACACTCCTTGACCCCATGAAGCTACTCCCTTCCCCTATCCTCGAACTCCCTGAGCCTGGTGTGTATCACATTGGGATGGGGGTTGCAACATGTCGAAAAGTATACCACCTCCTGCTGCCCTCCTAACTCCTCTTCCACATTTGTTTCCCTATAGATTCATTTATCCCTAAACACATATCTCTCGAGGGTCTGATCTCTGAATCACTAGTTGTATCATAGTCATTTATTACCTGTAATGGTCAGTATGCCTTGATGAATACTCAGCTATCGACATGTTCTCCTGCCAAAGTTGTAGAAGCTCTTGGGAACACATACCCATTAGCATTTTATAGCAAGAGACACCCTTCTCTAAGGATGTTTATCAAGATCTGTCCATGGAAAAAG
This sequence comes from Viscum album, assembly GCA_963277665.1. NCBI lineage: Eukaryota > Viridiplantae > Streptophyta > Magnoliopsida > Santalales > Viscaceae > Viscum > Viscum album. Next base: position 142,204,813 of record OY728131.1, read on the forward strand.
TCACCTCATTGTAAGATAGGGGTAATCTAAACCCTTCCATCGCCTTGGTAAGCCACGTAGAATGCTCACTACCAGGTCTGCCATACGGTCTAATGGTGCCCTAGCTAGATGGAAACTCAGTCACCACATCAAACCAGTCCTTAGCCACCTGTGAGTCAGCATCGCCTCAAAACCAATGGGGTATCTATCACTAAAACTTATGTAAGGAACTAAGCATATAAGTGTCCTCAATATATAGCACCAGTAGTAACTGTTAACCAACGAGTAGTGGTATCATTGGGAAACTACTCGAAGGGACCATCTCAGGAAATATTCCTTATACTGAAGCCTCATCACGTTGTTCACCATCCTCATGGTCACGAATTGGAATCCTGGATGGCTGTCTGCGTGGAGGAATCTTGAAAGAGTATCAAGATGAACCATGATCATATAAGTTATACCTAGTGATCTGACTCAAAAAATATCAAAAGAAAAACATTCCAAAATACACGCAATCAGTGTTTTCGTGCATTGAGTCAGAAATCATAATTCTGGATCCTGGTGTGTGGATATGTCGGTCGTCGTACCAACACTAGACTCCATGAACTGAAAACCACACTCAAAACACTTAACACTATTTCTTCATTAAAAATATCAAATTCTTAGTTCCTTGGTAGAACAGACTCCTCTAATACCACTTTTTTATGACTTGTCCCTTATGGCCCATTCTGTGACTACCCCTAGCTCACCTTCCATATTCCATGGGTTGGAAACTAGCACTGTAATGGTGTATCCCTAAAATGGGAATGCATTTCCAATAAACCTATACAATCACACAATCCAATAACACAACAAGATGAAACCACAAAGTAAAACTTTTTCAGTAAAAGTGTGTAAAAAAATTAGAGGGGCGGAATACAAGCCCAACTGAAAAGGTACACTACAACTGAAAACCAAAAATATCTCATGTGATATTCCACCATGGATCCTACATGAAGGGTAGGTATAGCTCATCACATGGCTCTCCTTGTCCACCAGTCTCCCCTATCCACATCACATCCTGGATCCCTAAGTCTCAGTTAAGGATTCCCATCATCTGCACAAGACACAACAAGGTGTGGGCAAAGACTGTGTAGAGCTGAGTATAACAATACCCAGTAGGGACCCGGATACCCCTGAAGGTCTCTCAGAACTCCACAAAGTAAAATCAAAAAACTTGATCTCGGTCACAATCAAAAAGAAAAATACTCATATCAAACTAGATATAATTGTCTCATTCATAAAGAAACATAAGGCTTCGACCTCAATCCATTTTTAGAATTTCCAAAGAAGGATCAAAGCATAACTCAAGGATTAGGAGTACACGCTCCATGAACTGGCTATCCCTGATGGAATCCATCTGAGAGATGTAATCCATTAGGTACAACTCAACCATTCCTAATGGAACGCCTGAAAGTACGTGCTACATTGGGAAATTTCTTCTAGAACTGCCTCTAGTGCCCGCCACTAGAGGTCTTTCAGTCATAGTCTTGTGCTCAAGGTAAGACCAAGGGAAACCAAGTGAAGAGTCCCACTCCTCAACATTGTTTCCGGCAGTTAAAGGAGCTCCAAAACCCCTGAAGGACCCTCTCTCCATCACTACATAGATATGGGGGAGTAATACTCCATATGTGAGGACCTGCACACTACCTGGTAGGGGAGTACAACTCTGCTAGTTTTTTTCTGTGGGGGACCTGCACCCTATTACATCAGAAGAGTAATAACCTATCACGACCTGACTTCACAAAGATGAGGGAAGGGACAACATATTTCCATACCCTTCCTTCTTCAAGTTTAAGGATAGATAATGACCCATGAGACCCGCCTTCAATAGGTCCCAAAGTGGCGACTAGCACCAAGGGTATATAATCACATGCAAAATAGAAGGCATTACCCTTTCTATTTAGTAGTATCAAGAGATAAGATAGTAAATCCCAAACACCACCAAAACTATAATTGAAAGTAAATCCAAATAAATCCATTCCCATATTCATCATCCAATAATAAGTTCTACAAAAATACTAGAAAAATCCAAATTAAAGTACCAAAAGAAAAAAGAAAAGAAGCTACATAAACGGTCCCAACGTCCAAACTAGTAGGGTCCAGCATGGTCTTTGAAGTCCTCTTGGAAACCTGAAAGTAGTTTTATATACGTAGGGTGAGTATACAGGTATACTTAGTAGGGAAAACTAAAATCTCTTGTGTACAAGTGGGGAGGCATTCTAATTCCTCGTAAAAAATGAGATAACCAAAACACCTTGTAAGGAAACTATACACCCAACACTCACCAAGGAACACTCCCCAAATAACACAAGTCAAGTAAATTAATAGTAATAAAACATCAATTTTTAGGTACCATGCACCACTTTTCCACTAGTTATTGAAGACATCCTATACGTCAAACCTCCCCCGCCATTCTCACCACAGTCCCACTTCCATTCTCACCGCAGTCCCACTACCATACCCCGCCTGCACACACCTAGGCCACCACAACCACACATACCACCTTCAAACACTTGGGAAAAAACAACCACATGTAACCATGCCCGCACACACCTAGGTTCGTACAACTACTTCCATGCCTGAAGACACTTGGGCCTCATCCTAAAGACACTGGGGAAACAACCTACCCGCACACACCAGGAAAAACCCCCAAAAATACCCTTCCCGAAGAATCTTGTGATATAATGGACCTCATGCTATCACAGCTAGCCCAAAGATTCTTGGACTACTGAGTAAAAGGAGAAAAAAAGGAGATAATAACCAGTCACTCACAGGAGTGTTTCGAAAAACACCCACCCCCTTGAAATGGGGGTGTTCGTCATGATTTTCTCAACTTGAGTGGGGTGCGAATTAGAAACATAAGAACTAAATTATACATAAAGGTAAACAAGCACTCATCCCAACCTAGGTGTTCTAAAACTAGACAATAAAAAAACACCCTCGTTATTATTCATTCATAAAAAGCACAACAACCAAAACCAAGTCACAACTCATTCCTGAAAAAAAATCCCCATTGAACACATTCTTGTTATCACATTCAAGTAGTTCCATTTAAATAATTCTTCACTACTTGGAAACTGACAGGCATATCCACAAGCCAAAGAATAAAAAACAACCAAGAAGCTTATTAATCATTCACATGCAGTTCTCTTGTAAAGTCACAACAACAAAAGGGATTTGTGAGATCCCTTGAAGTAGTGGAACAAAACCAAGTGCCAACATACGGCCCCTCACGGGCTCAGATCCACAAACCAATAACAGTACCACAATAGGGGATCCCATCCCCATCCTCATCACCCCATCAGAACCAAGAAGAACAACCACACATATTACCAAGATAGTGCAATAGAGTTTCCATATTCAAACACACCATTCATTGGGTTCTTTCTTTTCTGTTTGTTTAACCGGGGGGATCACACAAGGATTCTGGTTCACTGGACATCCATTTAATCAACCGAATTCTAGTGATTAACCAAATCCCATGTTACATCCATTAAATAATTATATAAGGTAGGGGTTCATTAGTGTTCAGTGAAAGACCACCAATGGCCATGATTTTCAGTGGAAATAAGCCCATACAATTCACAACATGTAATAAAGGGTAAAAGAGTATAACAGCATCATAAAACACACCCCTTTATTCTTTAAGAGTCTGTTTATTATCTCCATTAAGGTTTGGTTTCATCTTTCCCCAAAGGAAACTTTATCATTCCCACCCTACATGATACACAGTAAAAAGATACAAAGAAAAAAAACCCTACTTGGATGATCAACGATTGAAGTTTTTCTCCACACACTAAGAACTGGGTTGCATGACTTGCAGGGGAGGAACTTTGGAGACTCCAAGAGTGAGTAAGAAAGGCTCCAGCATAGGAGAACCACTATCCTCAATAAGGGGGACTCCATATACACCAAGTAAAGTAAAAGATTCCATCCAGGAAGAAGAAAGAATTATCGTGTGATAAAAAGTTGAGATCTTGGAGTTACAGGATAAGAAATTTGAATGGATAAAAATATGGATCATGGTTTCTCCACATAGTCGGGTGGTTACACATGATGGAGTTAATTTTCATTTAATAATTCTCATCTGATAGGTGTCCATAACGGCTGTGAGTTAAAGGGTTTCCTTTAAACATAGGAAAACAAGTAACATGGGCAGAACTGGAATTACGAGAAAGGGTGTGGCACTAAGGAAAAAGCCACACATTTTGGTAAGTAAAGGGTCATCCATATCTTTGTGGACTTTAGATATCATTTATGGGATTTTAAATGGATTTGAAAGGGTTATTAAAAAACTTTTATGTAGAAAGATATGTTACGGGAGCGGAACTGGAAAAAGAAAAAAGTATGGGACACTATTTGGTGAGACACCATAAGCAGTACCACGGTCACGGTGCCACAGTCAGGGCGCCACTGTCATAGTTCCACCGTCAGTAGTGCCACAATTTTGGTGTGTGATTGTGATGGTGCAACCGTCATGGTGCCACCCTCATGGTGCCACCATCACAGTGCCACTGTTTTGGTGTGCGGCCATGACTGATGCCACCGTTTCAGTGTGCGACCGTGACCGGTGCCACCATTTTGGTGAAACTGTTTTATGGAACTAAGTTTTTGGAAAACTCTTTAATGATTCATTTCCTAGGCCATTACATCAGATACCTCTCAAATTATTCTCGTCCTCGCGATTTCAAGGATAAACCTGAAGAAACGAGAGGGGTCTGAACAACCACCTCGATGATACCTCTCAGGAGTAAAACTCATCAGCATCTAGGAACACCTCTCCCTCAAGTAACCACAAAAAAAATTAAAGGATTCACTATCCAGACATATGGATTAGGGAGCCCCTTTTCCCCATGTCGAGATACATCTACTTTGGGTGGCACTGACTCGCCCACACGGGTTTCATCGCTTCCACCTTAATGCACCTTGATTAGGGATTAGGTCCGTCCCTCCCCATAGTTAGTACTCTTCACTCATATTGAGAGAATAAGGAAAATAGACCATCTCATAGTTAACATGGTCAAGAACTTAATCACAAATAAGTACAAAACAAAACAAAAATCAAAACAGCTCTGGGTACTGCGTGTGCATCTGTGCCTCCCATTCCTAGGTACTCTCTTCAAGTCCACAATGCCTCTATAACACATGAGAAAATGGAATGGTTCATCTACAAAGCACCTTCTCCTCACAACCTTCGATCATCATTGGTCTCTCTACAAAAATCACATTGTACTCGATATCAAAATTTCCCCAGTCATGGACGTGTGAATCATCATGTAGATATCGACGAAGCAGAGACACATGAAAGATGCCATGCACCCTCAATAGCGGCGGTGGTAGAGCTAGCTGGTAATCCACTTCACCAACCCGCCGCAACACCTCGAAGGGTCCGATGAACCTAGAAGAAATATTGATCCCTCTTTAGAACCTTCGTTTCCAACACCGAGGGGGAGACCTTCAAGAACACATGGTCCCCAAACCTAAACTCCAAGGGTCTTCTCCTACGATCATCATACGACTTCTGTCTATCCTGATCCGCCTACATCCTCTCCTGTATAAGCTAAACCTTCTCCATCATGCTCTACACTACCTCCAAGCCAAGAACACCTACTTTCCAGACCTCTTCCCAGCACATGGGTGAGTGACATGGCCCCCCATACAAGGCCTCGAATGAATCCATGACAATTCTAGAGTGATAGCTATTATTGTAGGAAAAATCCACCAGAGGAAAGTGTTATACCCATGATCCACTTATGTCCAAAACACATGATCATAGCATATCCTCCAACATCTGGATGGTGCGCTCTATCTGCCCATCTGTCTGGGAGTGGAATGTAGTGTTGAGGCATAGCTAGGTTCCAAAAGCATGTTTCAATCCTTTCCAAACTCGTGAGGTAAACTGTGTATCACGATTAGATACTACAGACCATGGAATTCATTGAAACTACACCACTTCGTCCACATACCTCTATGTTAGGGAATCCACTGAACTCGACTCCTTAATTGCCAGAAAGTGTGCTGATTTTGCTTGTCGATCTACCACTATCCAGGTAGAATTGCAACCTCCTTGTACTCAGGGTAGTCCCATGATAAAATCCATCAAGATGTCATCCCACTTACACTCGAGGACATCTAAAGGTTGTAATAGACCTTCTGGGATATGGTGTTCATCCTTCACCTACTAACACATGAGGCAATTTTCCAGAAACTCTACCATTGCCCGCTTCACCCCAGGCAACTAAAACCAACCCCTCAAGCCTTGGTACATCTTGGAAACTCCTAGGTGTACCTCCAGGGGTGAGTTGGGGAACTCACCAAGAACTCTCCCATGAATTTCCATGGGGAAGAACAACTTTCCATGAAACAGCATCTGATTCTTCCTGTCTTTCGACCATACTCTCAAGGCATTGCCCTGGCTAACATGATCACAAATCACTTCAGCCTCTAAGTCCCCCCGTTGAGAATTATACACCTGCTAAAACAAATAGGATTGCACTATCATTTGGAATAGATATCCTCTACTATCCACCACCCTGGAATCTAGTTGTAGGGCAGCCAACTCCTCCATTGCTCTCCAAGCATCTATCAATTCTCAAACCACATCCTTATGTGACTTCCTGCTCCAGGAATCAACCACCACATTCCCCTTTCCTGAGGTGTAGAAAATTTCCAATTCATTGTCCTAAAGAAACTCCATACACCTCTACTACTACAAGTTCAGGTCTCATTGAGAGAATATATATCTCAAGATCTTGTGATCTGTGAAGACCATGAAGCGCTCCCCAATGAGGTAGTGTCTCCAAAACATTATTACGAACACAACCACTGTGAGTTCTAAGTCATGGGTGGCATTGTTACTCTCATGGGGACATAACTACCTAGACCCGTAAGATATCGCCCCTATTGTTACATCAGCACACACCCCAAGCCTAGGCCTGAAGAATCACAGAACACCGCAAACGTCACTCCTTATTTAGGCAACCTTAGTACTGGGGAACTAACCAGACTCCCCTTTAGATAACTAAAGGATTCATGGCACCACTCACTCCATATAAAAGCATGGTCTTTCTTGGTAAAGGTTGTTATGGGTGATATAACTTGAGAAAACATGGGCATGAATCTATGGTAGTACCCCAATAAACCCAGGAAACTACGAACCTCTACCACATTTTTGGGTGATTCCCAAGAAACAACCACTTCAACCTTTCACAGATCAACTGTTATTCCCTGCTTCGACACCACCTGTCCAAGGAAGTGCACCTATCATGTCCAGAAGTTTCATTTTGAAAACATTCTGTAGAGCTGGTGTTGTAGGAGGACCCCAAAAACCATTCTTATATGCCCAGTGTGGACCTCCTCTAATCTTGAGTAGATCAAGATTTCGTCAATAAACATGACTACAAACCGGTACAAATATTCCCAGAAGACGGAGTTCATGAGTCCCATGAACACGACTAGTGCATTCGTAACACTGAATAGAATGACTATGAACTCAAAGTTCCCATACCTGCACCTGAAGGAAGTCTTCTAGATGTCACCCTCCTTCACCCTCCGCTGGTGATATCATAACCATAGGTCGGTCTTGGAGAACCATACTACCCCCTTCAACTGATAAAAAAGGTCATCTATCCTCGATAGAGGGTAATGGTTCTTGACTGTTACCTGATTCAGTCTCCGGTAGTCTATGCACAGCCTTAGACCACCATATTCCTTCTTCCAAGACAAGACTAGATCATCCCATGGTGATACGCTTGGTCAAACAAAACCCTTCGTAATTAGATCATCAATCTAAATCCATAACTCCCACAACTCAGAAGGCTCCATCTGATAGGGATCCAACGAAATCAGACGGTCACTGGGTTGCAAGTCAATCCCAAACTCAACATTATGTTGAGGGGGTAGAGTCACCACCTCTTCAGGTAAGAATTCCATGAACTCACTGACAATTCCTAAAACTTACACAATCTCTGAGTCCAAATACTCCACTTACAGATCGGATAATAATGAAAGAAGGGGCTCCACTCACCATCTGCCCTCCTAGAAACCTTGTTCGCTGACGAAAGCTACACACTGGCTGCCTGTATCTGAAAACATGATCCTTCTTCAGAAGCAGACGATAATAGCACATATAGTGAATAGCCAGTCATTGCCTGAAATGACATCATACGGCTGCATATGCAGAAAAAGAAGGTACCCAATGGGCTGATGTGGTCCCAACATCAGTCTACATCCTCAGCAAACACGAGATAAGCTGGCCTGACCTCCAACTGGCATACTCAAAACCCAAGGTTCTGGAAGTCTCTTTATGTCTCGAACTAGAGCATGGGATAAACAGGGTTCAACAAAGGAATGAAAAACTCTTGAATCAATCAAGGTGTAGGTAAGAGTACTAAACAAGTTGATCATACCTCAGATGACTTATGGCTCTACTGAAACTATTGCCTCTGTGGTATGCATCTATCCATGCCCATCTCCTCTTACCCTCCGCTATCGGCCCCCTCCCTGATCCCCCCTAGTCAAGGTCCTTAAGGAGCGCTCTGAGGTTGGCCTCCCCCTGCAACATCTATTCTCGGATGAGTGGGAGATCATTGTCCCTGTTGCTATTGCTGAAAGGGTCTGGATGGAAACTACTTCTGCTGAGGTGGGCACTAAACCTTCCCACCCCAACTGTATTACACTCAGTTCGGGCACTAATTTCAAAGATACCCATGACTACCATATAAGAAGAATCTTGGTACTGGGCCCGTAAAAAAGGGGAATAACTGGGAGATTGAAATTGGAATTTTTGGGGCCTTCTCCCCACCGACTAAAACCTAGAAGGCCCTGCCATTGGAGGCTTGATGTGGAAAACTTTCCCATTTGATGGGCCCAACTGGCTCCCCTCTCACAGCACACCTCCCAGCATTTGCATCCTCTCCACCACTTCAGCCTTCCTCTAGACCTCCAAGTATGTCGGTAGAGTGGAGGGAGTAACAGAATACTGAAGAGAAGGTTGGAGTGACTCCTCTAAATGTCTCAACCAATACTCCTCATCTAGAAAGAGGTCTAGAGAAAAGCTAAGGAGATCCTTGAACATGATCCGTAGCTCCCTCATTGGCATACTCCCCTGCTGAAGAGAGATTATCTCCTGACTCTTCTCAGCCTTCATCATGGATGAGAGGAATTCCACCCGAAACTCTCTCTTGAAGTCAGTCCACAAAACTTCATCCTCCCTCTTCTCCCCAAGATAGAGCATCCACCACTGATGTGTCACTCCCCACATCTGGCTCACAGCCAAAGGAACCAAGTACTCCTTCAGAGCCCAAATCAAGCTGAAATCTATCACCAACTGTTCGATCTAGCTCTCTATCTTCATGTCTGATATGCTTCCCTCATACTTCTCGAGGGTCTATCGCTAAAAGGCATGAAGTGAATTCTACCACTGGTTTTCCTCCTCCTCTTGTTCAGCCATCTGTTGATCAGCTAAATTAGCCTCATGTGGCTCGATCACCCGAACTACTCATAGTCATCATCCAGGTGCAATAACTGAAAGGTAAATAAAGAATGCCTAATCCCAAGTAGTGTAGAATATTTATTTTAAATTTTTCTTAAACGTTTAATTTATTTTAGATCCCAAAAGTACCCAAGACACACAAGAACACAAGTCATTATGTTTCATGTACCTTTCCTAGGGTCTCTACCCAGAAATTAGTGTAGCCTCACTTGTTCATTCAGTAGGTCCATATTCCTTGTATTAGATCATGGGGGACCATAAAATCCTGTGTCCTAGCTGGTCTTCCCCGACCTATTTTACATACCAAGATTTCATAACATTGTTGCCCTACCATACCATGAAATCCTCAATATTCTTATCTCCGAACTCTATCTTATCTCTCAACATTCCATATATATTGTTCTGTCATAACCCAACTTCACCAATATGAGGGATGCGACAGTAGATGTCCAGACCCTTCCTTCTTCAAGTTGAAGGAGAGATAATGACATCCGAGACTATCCTTTAATAGGTCTCAGAGTGGTGAATAACACCAAGGGTATATAATCACATGCAAAATGGAATGCATTACCCTTTCTATTTAGTAGAATCAAGAGATAAGATATTAAATCCCAAAAAACACCAAAACAAGAAGTGAAAGTAAAGCCAAAACAATATATTCCTATATGCATGTTCCAATAATAAGTGCTACTAAAATATAAGAAAACTCCAAAGGAAAGTACCAAAATAAAAGAAAAGCAGCAACATCAACAGTCCCAACGTCTAAAATAGTAGGGTCCAGCACTGTCCCTGAAGTCGACCTGGAAACCAGAAAGTAGTTTTATATATGTAGGGTGAGTATATAGGTATACTCAGTAGGGAACAACAAAATCTCTCGTGCACAATTGGGGAGGCATTATAATGCCCCGTAAAAATGAGATAACCAATGAACCTATCAAGGAAACTATACACCCAAACCTCACCAAGGAACACTCCCCAAATAACGCAGATCAAGTAAAGTAATAGTAATAACACATCGGTGTTTGTGTACCATGCACTACTTTCCCACTAGTTATTGAAGACATCCTACACATCAGACCTCCCCTGCCATTCTCACAAAAGTCCTACTTCCATTCTCACCGCAGTCCCACTATTATACCCCTCCCACACACACTTGGGCCTCCACAACCACACATCCTTCCAGCACACACCTAGGCCAAAAAAAACCACATGTAACTACGCCTGTAGACACATGGGCCAGAACAACTAACGCCTTTCCCAAAGACACATGGGCCTCATCCTAAAGACACTTTGGAAACAACATGCCTGTACACACCTGGGAAAACCTCCACAACTACCATGCCTGAAGAATATTGGTCATTAATGGACCTTAGTCCATCAAAACCTACCCGAAGAGTCTTGGGATACTTATGAACGGGAGCAGAAAAGGAGCTAATAACCATCCACTCATTGGAGTGTTGGGGAAAACACCCTCCCCCGTGAAATAGGGGTGTTCGGCATGAATTTCTCAACTTGGGTGTGTCGCGAATAAGAAATATAAGAAATAAATTATACAAATAGATAAATAAGTTCTCATCCTAACCTATGGGTTCCAAAACTATCCCATACACAAACAGCCTCGTTACATTTCATTCATAAAAAGCACAACAACCACAACCAAGTCACAACTCATTCTCGAAAAACAATTCCCCATTGAAACCATTTTTGTTATCACATTCAAGTAGTTCCATTTAAATAATTCTTCACTACAGGGCAACAAATAGGCAGACACAAGCCAAGGAAGGAAAAATAACCAAGAATCAGATTAAGCATTCACACCCGGTTCTTTTGTAAAGTCACAACAGCAAAAGAGATCCATGAGATACCTTGAAGTGCTAGAACCAAACCAAGTCCCAACATACGACCCCTCATGGCCTCAGATCCAAAAACCAACAACTGTACCAAAACAAGGGATCTCATCCTTATCCTTGTTACCCCACCAGAATCAATTAGAACAACCACACATATTACCAAGATAGAGCAAGGGAGTTTCTAGATTCAAACACACCATTCATTGGTTTCCTTCATTTCTATTTGGTTAACTGGGGTGATCACACAAGGATTCTGTTTCACTGGAAATCCATTAAATCAACCAAGTTTACATGATTAACCAATTCCCAAGTTACATCCATTCAATAATTACCGAAGACATGGGTTCATTAGTGTGTAAGGAAATACCACCAACGACCATGTTTTTTAGTGGACATAATCCCATAAAACTCAAAACATATAATAAATGGTAAAAGTGTATAGTAGAAATGTCAAACAAACCCCTTCATTCTTTAAGAGTCTATTTATGATGTTTGTTAAGGTTTTTTTACCTATCCCCAAAGGACACATTATCATACCCACCCCTCATGATACAAATTAAAGAGACAAGAAGGGAAAAAATCCTACTTGGATGATCAAAGATTAAAGTTTTTCTCCATATGCCAATAATTGGGGATGCTCTACTTGCGGGGGAGGAACTTCGGGGACTCCAAGAATGAGTTGTAAAGGCTCCAGCATAGGCACACCACTAACCTCGGGGTGGGGGACTCCAAACACACCAAATAAATAAAAAGAGATCATCTAAGAAGAAGAAATAATTCCCATGCGATAAAAAGGAGAGATCCTAGAGTTACAGGATATGAATTTTGAATGGATAAAAATGTGAATTGTGGTTCCTCCACATGGTTGGGTGGTTACACAAAATGGAATTAATTGTCATTTAATTATTATCATTGATGAGGTGTCTATAATGACTGTGAGTTGAAGGGGTTCCTTTAGACAAAGGAAAATGTGTAACAGGGGTGAAATTGGAAGTACAGGAAAAGGGTGTGGCACTGAGGAAAAGTCCAAACGTTTTGGTAAGTCAAGGGTCGTCCGGATATTGGGGTATTTTAGATATCATTTATGGTATTTTAAATGGTTTTTAAAGGGTTATTAAAACAATTTTACCTCAAAATATACATTTCAGGAGCATAAATGGAAAAAACAAGGGTGGGACGCCATTTGGTGAGACACCGTAAGTGGTTCCATGGTCACAGTGCCACCATCACGGTGTGCAACTGTGAAGGTGTGACCATCATGGTGCGACCGTTGTGGTGCCCCCTCATGGTGCCACTGTCATGGTGTCACCATTTCGGTGTGTGACCATGACCAGAGCCACCCTTTTGGTGGAACCATTAGATGGAACCTAGTTTTGGATAACTCTTTAATGAGTCATTTACCAGGCCATTACATGACCCCATGATAGAGGAATCACACCCTAGCAAGATAGGGTAGCATTAACTATATATTTGAGGACCCGCACCCTACCCGGTAGGGGAGTACAACTCTGGTAGTTTGTTCTCTATGGAGGACCCACTACCCAGTACGTCAGGGGAGTACCGACCCTAGGATAGAGGACCCACACCCTGACACGTAAGGGGAGTACTGAATCTGTTGTAGCACTTCATAAGGAGGACATGCACCCTGGTTTGACAAGGGATTACCTAATCCTATCATAGAGGACATGCACCCTACCTGGTAGGGGAGTACCTGACTCTACGTGATTTAAGTATAGAGGACCTGTGCCCTAGTCCAATAGGGGATAACTGAATCCAAATATAGAAAAACCAAATAGAGTAAAATGAACTTGAACTCATGATATGGGGAGTCCCGTCTCTACCAGAGTAGAGGAGTAAGGAATACTCATGCCCTGGTTCATCAAGGGTGTAGCCATCCTAACTCTCACTAAAAGAATCACACTGGTTCTGCTCCTCCAGTTATTGGTCATACCACAACAGCCACTAAGTTCCACAAGGAAGTAACCTGATGCCCCATTAAGTCATAAGGGTTCCAATACAATAGAATCTGCATCAACCGGACACCCGATCTGTAAGATATAGGCATTTTTGTGTCGAGCGACCGGTTGGATTCGGGTATGATCCAACACGGACAAACTCCAACTTTCTCTGAAAGTCACGTAAAGTATCTCAAAAGGAACATCTCGCTCCAAGGATCCCAGTGCCATAGACAGTTCATCAAACGGACGTCTGGTTCGCAAGATACGACATTTTAAACATATCTGGGCCTGAGAGGGATCTGAGTCCGGTCCAACCAGGACGGGCCGACCCGGCTCGACCCAGTCTGGGCCAACCCGACCTGGTTTGGGTTAACCCGACCCAGTCTAGATCTGACCCAGCATGTCCTGAACCAGCATGGGTAGGACTAGTTTGGAATGGCCACAACGGGCTTGGCCCGCTGGGCTGTGGACCAGCTCGACCCGTTGGCTGGACACGGCCCGTCGGGCGACAGGGCCTGGTGCGCTGGTGCAGATCTCCACCACCTATCCACCAGCTCCCAAATGTCTAAATAAGATCCCTTCATCTTTTTAATAAGCGGTGGCTTGTGGTGCCACCAAGTGGTCTACTGGACCCACAGGGCGCGGGTCCCCCTCCTACCGCAGCTCCTTCACCATGGCGTGTGACGACACACTACCTTGCCAATGCGGTCAGCTAGTTTTTTGATGCCCCTTCAGGTCTGTTGTGGTGCCAAGTGACACCTCCCTCTTCCGCAACTGGTGAGCACTGGCACCGGTTACCGATGTCGTTGCGCTAGTGTTGCACCGTCTAATCTTCAGCAGGCCACCAGGTGAGCTCCAGTGGTACGTTCTTCCTTCCGAACGTTCCTACAGTCCTCCGGGGATGCCACTATCACTGTGAACCTCTTGGTTTCAAGGTTTCATCAAGTTGGAACAACCCACCTTTGAAGAACACAATGAATATTAAGCGATTGAGGGTCTGGGCCTTGTTCTTTTGTCCCGAACCCTCCTCGTTAGCTTTATAACTAGTGGGAGTAACTTATACATCACAATAAAATAATTATGAACCCCATTCAAATCCCCCGAAACAACCTCCCACAAATTCAAAACGAGGAATAGAATCGAGGTAATTTCTTAAATTAAAAGACAACACCTACCTCAAGATTCTTTGGAGACGTCGCGGTGGTGGAAGAAGATTATGCATTTTGATAAAGTTGTTGGTGTTCATTGATCCTAGTTCATTGCCGCATGATTTTTAATCTCTATCGATGGAAGGTGTCGTGTCACTTCCCCAGTGGTTCCTCATTTGATGAATCCATGTCAAAAACTCTACTCGAATCCCCATTTAATAATAGGGGGGAAAAGGTGAGTAACGTGACAAGAATTGATGAGGTTCATTAGTTGACGTAATTAATATGTCGCATTAATTACACGATGGGTGGTTACACAACCAAAGTGTAACTGGGCATTTAATATCCCATATTTAAAAGTCTGACCACCTATGTGGTCCCAACCACCGCCGCTCGACAGGTGGTAGGAAAAAAATAAAAATTTATATGTTATTTTATTATTTCTTTAAAAAGTCGCAAAAAAATACTTTTTCACCCTACCAACTATGATCGAAGTGAATCTTCCTTTAAGAGAATCTCATCACTGCTAATTTAATGGTGCCCCTGGATTTTTAATCTGAGCTCCAGTTCAAAATATAGAAAACGTCGCCTGTGCATTTATTAAACATACCTTAAAAAAGTTCATAAATTATTAAAAGTAACCATCGACCTGCATCGGTCAAGGTTAGGATCCTCCTAAGGGAAACCCATCCCCACGAATCCAATGGTTCTCTCATATTTTCAATCTAAGTTATGGTTCAGACGTTACATAATTTAATAATAAAATAATTTTTAATTTATTATTTTTTTTATGGAAAAAATCTAACTTCCATTGTTAGCCCATGTCATCCATTGTTAGGGTCTGCCTAAGGAAAGAATACCCTCACAAGTCTAGTGGTGTTCTTGGATTTTTAATCTGATTCATCATTCGTGAGTTATAAGCATTTGAAAAATAAAATAATTTTATTTAATTATATTATTTATGGTTATTCCATTTTCGGGTTTTATCACTGGAGGCCTAAGCCGACTAAACTTAAGTCGTGCCTAGGGTAAACCTGCCATATTGAATGCAATGGTGCCCACAGATTTATGATCCAGGAAACCATTTAATAATTATTCGACTTTTTCAGGAAAACTACTCATATGCGCTATTTTATGCTTAACACTTTTTCGAAGGATCATTCTGAGCACTCCGAGCCTCAGAATCATGCACCGTTAGATTTCGTGATCTAAAAATAATTCCATATAATTAAAAAAATATACGGAAATTATGGGACATTACACGTCATACATTTTAAGGTCATGTGAGAGGGACTGATACATACAGTTTAACATCTCATGAAAAGTTTCTCTAGTAATATAGAATGATTAGAATATGAACCAATAATAAAATTACTAGTTATATTAGTTTGTTCTCATAAGGAATATAGCCTTGGGAAGATAATTTTCTCATGGAATATTGCCCAACAAGAACAATGTGATGAGACCCGGAGGGAATATGGCTCATTGAGGGTGGGTATGAATTTATAATGAATATGCATGATAGAGGGATGATCCATGTGGAATATGGACCTAGAGAAGATGAATGAAAGTTTGATGGTGTTGGGTTTGAAACTCAAAAAACTGTCCAATTTATAAAATCAAAACATGAATCAAATCCCACATTGTTCGAATGACACCGTTTAATGTCTTGTGGGAAGACCATACAATATAGTTTGGCATCATACGGTGTGTACATTTCCATGTGGTTTGACAACAGTTGACTAGGACTATATAAACTGAAACATTACACACATAACTTTTACATATTATTAGAAAAATGTTCAACACATAAAATTATGATTTATGCTATAATTATAAAGGCTTAATGTATTTGAAAAATAGATACATAAATAATTTATTTCATGAATGATCTTAAATATAACCTAGAAAATATTCTATCATCAAACCATTTATAGAAATATCCTTCAAAAAATTCATCATCACTTGGGGAAGGCAAACATAATAAAGGGTGATCTGGGATTTTCTTTGTAATAGTAAACACAAGAGATATCAATCGATGGTCACAAATGTATATAAGATAACCATAATGATATGATAAAATAATTATAACATGAAAACGAAAAACCCAATCATTAAATGATATATAATCATGGATAATGTCTTAAGTGTTTATCATAATATTTTTAATAATTTATAAGAGTTTAGAATCATCAATAATCATTCATGGTCCACGAGAACATATCATAAGCATAAGACATGGGTTTTGGCATAAAAATAAGAATAATTTTTCCCCTTATTTAAGAATAATTACCAAGGAAATAATTGTGGATTTATTTCACTCATAATTCCATCATTTTCATTATCAAGTTTCACTCCCAATACTATCAAGTTGGAAAATTTCTCTTACTAAATAGGATTCACTCTCCATTTAAATCCTTATTATTTCATGAGATATTCATCATTGCCAAATGAATTAGAGGGATATATAATAATTGTTCCACTAATCACATATTCATATAATATTTATATGTGTTACACAAGATCATAAAAACATCATCATATAATCATACCATAACCCGTGGAATGGAAATTATTTTCATAAAAATTTTATCATGTCATCGTATCATTAGTAATTGGGTTTAGTAAAAATATCAACATTTTAAAAATATATCATTTAGATAAAGAATAATTATTTAATCATTTGATCGAATCCTCAGTAAAGAATTGGTACAATTAAAATATGTTAGAATAGATTAAATATGTCTTTAAAAGATGATTGGTATATTTCTTGATGAAAATTAAATTTCCCTTTTGAAATAACTTATTTAAAATCTAAATTTTAAAAAAAAAATTTGAAAAATATTCATTTAAAATAACCATGTAAACTTGTAAAGTAATATTAAAATAATAATACAGTCATTATTGTGGGAAAATCTATTTATACATCATATGTTAAAAGAAAAAATTCATTTCATTCTTTTACAAAATTTAAAAATTGAAAAGTTCATAAAAAAATTTTAAAAAAATATCCCATTTAAAACATAGTAAATAAAATAAAAGGTAATAAATATTACATTTTTGAATAATTTTATTTATTTGTAAAAATATTCATTAAATAATTTTTAATAATATGTACATATAACAAAAATAGCATTTACCAAAGTGTAAATAAGGTCACAATTCATTTAAGAACAATTCCTTGATAATATTGAGTATGAAATAGAGGCAAATTATACTAATATATAAAAATTATGAGAATATACAAATAAAAATAAAATATATGGGGTTCAATGGATAATATTCATAAAAAAAATCAATGTAAATTTAGCATAGATAATACCAAAAAGAAATGATATTGCAACATACCCCTAACCAATTTGGTAATTTTTGATGCATAACCCTCATGAAATAAATTACATCAATTGAAACATAAAATACCATGAACATAAAGATATTAATGATATAATATAACAAACAGGTTTTAAATAGACCTCATAAAATATGATAGGTATATCACATATCATATTTCCCAAAGAAAATAATTTGAGAAGATAAATCATTACAATTTTTAAAAATTTCAAATAGAAACCAATTGGATTAAATAATTTGAATTTAAAATTTTATTATAATTAATTAAGAAGGATATATGACATAACATTTAAAAGGAAAAGTATATATACCTCATAAACATAAATATATTCATAACATCAAATATGTCTAAATGAAACAATATTGAGAAGAAGAACCCTTACCCCTTTGGTAATATTTAAATAAAAAATTCATCAAAGTGAAAAAATTATATGGACTTGAATATACCCACTATTTTCTTGAGATTAATCATAAAACACATTCATATTTTTTAATAACACAACATAAATAGAATAGGTTGTGAATATGGAATATGTCTCACAGAAATAAAATCGATATGGGAATCACTTACCTCTAGTTTTATCCTCCTTCATACACGTTAAAAAAATACTATATGATTAATATTGATTTATTTCACTTTTTTATATAAAAATAATAATTTCTAAATTACTATGTATCATTACTTTATAATTTGAAATTACTATTTAATTAATAATTTTTCTATAAAAATGATCATTTGATTGAAAACTGGGTTTTTTCGATTCATGTTCTCAGTTTATCAATCCATTACATGGACCATGGTTATGTTTTCATAATATATAGAATATTAATCATGAAATTAGAATCATATTTATTCATCATATACTCTTTTATAATTATTCATATAAATCGGTGATGAAAAATTATTTTCATGACATAATAAAGACAATAATCTGTAAGTACACACGAGTGATGTTTCCACTTTTTTATGGTTCGAATAGGGGAAAGGTAAATAATAATTCAACTTTAAAAAATAATTCTTATATCACAAATATCATATATATTTATTTAATATATCCTTATTACCATCCATGTAAATAAAAAATTAAAAATGAATAGCATCGCTTCGTGGAGGTGGTATTGCACACATATACACCATCAATGTAATTGTTTTCCAATAGATAGAAGGAAGGAAGATAAATAAGATATTATAATTGTATAATAATAATTATTTTATAAAAATCATATATAAATATTTAATCTATAATAACAACCATTCATGAGTTATAGTGATTGAAAATAAATCATATCTCTACATGGAGGTGTTAGTCCATACATATGCACAACTGATACTTTAATTTCTCATTTGATTGAAAGGTGGATGAATAATAGTGGTGAAATAATCATAATAACATTTTATTATATTTAGGACACTGAATTAATTATTTTATGTTAAATAGTATATATTTAAATAATATAAAATAAAAAATAAATTGGAAGAGTTTGTGTAAGATTATTACATCTTCTTCAGCAGACCTCCTTTAGATCATTTTTCAAGGACCCTTGGAATAGTATTTTAAAAATATAAGTAACTATAAATTGTGTATTTGGAATTTGGGAAGATAATTGGGTAGTTTTTTGTTGATATATGTATCTTAATAGGGTGAAAATAAAATATAGGATTAATGTCCTTTTTTAAGTCTTCGGGCAGGACCAACATTGAATAATTTATGGGATTAAAATCGTATTAAGTAATTTTAATTGAAAAGTTTCATATAATCAATTACATTTATATAATAAGGTGATACAGGTAGAAATAAATTCATCCAATGAGAATTATGTTGAAAAATACAACCTTATCACTTAGTTTTAACCTATGTTATCAATTTACCCCTCTACTATGGTGACAAATTTTATTATATTTACTATTCGGTATGACCAAAAATTATTTTGAACCTATTAAAATATATTAATAATTATAATTCAAAATATGGAATCCGTCTTACCATATTCAATTTCTATAATTTTGAAAAATTCTTTTTAGAATAAGTGCACAAAAATCAAAAGAAATTAATTTTTAGTAAAATGCATTTTAAACATAAAACATAGTTTAAATTCATTCATTTCCATGTAAAAACCATTAAATAAATTTTACAATATTTTATTTAATATATTATTAAAAAAATCATTATAATTATTCATTAATAGGTATTAATTTAATTTATTAAAAAAACACATTGTGTGCATAAAAATATATTTTAAAAAATGTGTTTTAATGCCCAAAAATAAACTTTTACCTAAATAAAATATAATATTGATTAAAATATAATTAATTATATTATTTATAATTAAATTAGGGTTATTTTTCCTTAATTTAAACTTCAATACATTATGTGACTTGTACATGAAAATAAATTATATTTGTTAAAAATTTAGAAATTTTTACTATTCATTGAAAATTAAATATTTTTCCAAAATATACTAAAAATTAACCCTAATATAATATAGAAATGATTATTTAAAAAAAAATTCATATAAAAAAATAAAAATTCATAAAATATATAAAATTGATTATAATATTTTTGTATAAAATGAAATAAAAATCATTTTTGAAGAAAACATTATTTTGAAGCATAAAACGAATTTACTAAAAATAGAGTATTAATTTATTATGAATAATCAATATATTTTAATTATATAAAACATTTATAAATATTTTTAATAATTTAGTTATTAATATTCATATAAACAATTTAACATCTAGGTTATAACGGTCAGATTTACATATTCATAATTCTATAGAATATCAATGTTCATTTATACTCAGTGTTTCGTGACAAGAAATATATCAAACCATTATAAGTAATTTAAAGAAAAAAATATTCTAAAATATCAATGTGTTAAATTTTAACACATTAAATATATTATTTCCTCAAAATTTTATTTTTACCATCAATGGTTGAATATTTTAAAATACATATTTTGAAACCAACATAGTAAAAAGGGATAATAACACATCCTTTAAAAAGGGGAAATGGAAAACATAAAGGATAGCTAATGTAACATTTAAGTAGTTCCCTAGATAAGGGAAACATTTATGGAAAGTTAAAATATAGACATGGATAAGAAAATTAAAATTTAATGACTAATATTGTGTGATAGAAAACATTTTCATCAGAAAGTTAATGAGTATAAAACCATAAATCATTGAAGGGTGAGAAGACCATCAGTTTTTCAGAAATGATTGTAAGAAGAAAACTTTTACATTTTTAAGATCCTATTACTAGAGTTGAAATAATATTTTACTATCAATATAGAGTATATGATAAAATATACTTACACTATTTGTTTCTATTTTATAAGATCAAATTCATCCTTTGGATGAGATTCAATCAATTTCCACTTCATCTTTTACTTAAAAAATTAATATTCAAGAAGAATTATTCATTCATAAAGTAATAAAACGTAAATTTAATGGATCATAAGATAAATTAAATAAAGAATATTCAT
Organism: Viscum album; assembly: GCA_963277665.1. Lineage (NCBI taxonomy): Eukaryota > Viridiplantae > Streptophyta > Magnoliopsida > Santalales > Viscaceae > Viscum > Viscum album. The sequence goes on from OY728131.1 coordinate 142,226,123, forward strand.
TCCTCATATCTCTATATATTTACCAAATAAAAAATGGTTAGCGCATGTAACCCAATATAGACAAATATTCATATGACAAAATAATGTATTGATCTATAAAACCTTAATAATGAAACCCAAAGTTAAAGATAATACATTCAATAAGTATTTAGCCTTAAGACTCTTCTAAAATATTTATTTCCTCCTAACCCCATCATCATTCAAAAAAACAATTATAGATCCATCAAACAAGGAAGTTATATTTCCCTTAAATCTCCTTAAAACAAATAAGTCCCTTCTCCCTTCAACGTGATCTCAAATTCCATTCCAAATGTCACATTATGGTTTGGACAGGAATAAACCTATATAAGAGCCAGTGAAAATAAACCAACCATGGTTCTGAGATATCACTTTATTATTAAATATATCACATTGTTGAGTATTAAGAACATCATGGATAAATAATGGGTAATTTTAAACCTGATAAAATGAAATATCTAGTATATGAAATACATATAAGATGAGGGCCACACCTTCCCAATTACATTTCTATAAATGTATCATCCCATGATCCACCTGGAGTGGTATTACAAAACAAGAATATTCCCCTGAAGCATCTTCCATTAACATTATGGTTTCCCACTAAGATTAATCATGTCTATATCATACTTAATCTCAATAAAATTACCCCAAAGTTAACACCCTTCCAAGACATCCTATATGAGGTTTCCTTACATGATTTTCATTGAATCCCTCACAGTTATATGGTTGATTCCCCCATCCTCAATTGATCTCATTAATTTTTTCCATGAAGACCAATGTCATCAACGTTCCCCATGTGCATCCCAAATGATGGATGAAATAACATTTTTAATCCCCCTAGAAATTTATTTGGGACCCTATGAATAGTCAAAATGTGCATATGGATGGAGGTAAGAAAAGAGTTGAAAAGAATAATTTGGCCTTTAAATGATAGGACAATATTTTTACAGTTATGAATATGACATAAAAACTTGTAGAACACTCCCTCAAAGTGGTAGATTCGTATAATGCCAAGGGAAATTAGAGCACTTAAGTAATCCCAATGAAGCTACATCTCTTGAATACCCATAAGGACCTCAATTATGTTGCCCCTATGTATTGAACACAACTTATCAATGAACATACTACTTTTCGAGTTGTTGATATGTTTCTCACTATACTTTCTATAATCCTATATAAGAGTAATGAATACTATAACGGATCTTCTATTTCTATTAATGAAAAGACCATATAATTTGCATATAAGTGGTGATATACATTGATAAATTTATTTCTCCACAGAAAGTGGATGATAGTTCCTTTATGAATCCTCTCAAAGAGTGATATGTTTTGATAATCTTGACCCATATTAGAAAAACATGGCAATAGTGGGTCACCTAATCTTCATCCCTAAACAAACATAAAAAATCCAAAAAATTTACCCATAAAATATATCGCAATCCATGGGAAACAATAGCATCTAAAAATAGCTCAGTGAACTTGGTTTATAACCTTATTCTCTCAATGTATTTGATGATAACGTTCCATTTTAATATCTAATATTCATTATCCACATCGATCTTAATGAAAAAATTTGATCTAGGGTTTCATTCAATGGCATAGATCATTTCATGGGAAATATCGATCACTTCCTAAGTAGATATTCCACTAATAAAGTTGTTTTATTCTTTAAAAACCCATCCTTAGAAGTGAACTGATAGTATTTCATTTACCACACCTGAAAGGATTTTCTAGGGGAAATTAAAAATGCTAATAGGATGGTAGTGGTTAAGGGAGGATGAGTCTTTCATATTTAGATTGAGAATGAGGGATGTTGAATAAGACACTTGGAGAAGACCACCACTACAAATTAAATATTGAATCATAACAAACAAATCCCATTTAACAACCTCCCAAGATGTTTTATAGAACTAAAAATGAAATTTTTTAGGAACACAAGAGTTATATCTATAAAGATATAGAACTACCTCCAAAATATCTTACTCTTATAGAATTATCTCAAAAAAATATTGGTGTAGTGAGACACCATATTTGGAATATGATGAAAAATATCAGCTTAAACCCATGGCCATCCATAATTCTTACATTAGTTAGGTTAAAAAATAAGGGATATAAAATAAGTTTCTACCATACCTCCCACATCAAATGGATCACTAGTAAATGTTCCATCTTCCTTTATGGTGTTTTTATAGACTACACACTGTCATTCTTGCATACATGCATGGAAATAATTTGTGTTTCTGTTTCCTTTTCTCATCCACATTTCTTTGGATTTCTCCAAAGAAATTTTCTCTTGTTCGAGAATCACTTATACAAGTATGTTTTTCTTTCAAAATATCTCTCTAAACAAGTCATCATACCATTTTTATTAGAGGTTTAATTATGCTTTCTCAATGTCAGTTTTGATTAAATCTAGCCCAAGAGATTTTAGAGCCTTGCTTCGGATCCATTCCCACATATATATTTTTATAGGCATGATCTTATTATGATAGTCAACCCATTAATTTTCATTTAGGGATTTTTTTTAGGAATATCTCTCCACCTAATGGTACTTTGGGTTTGAGGTCCACCTAATGGTGTGGAAAAACAAAAATAATTAGAATTCCTAGGAGAAAGGTTAACAAGAAGAGGAGAGTGGTCAGATATAGTCTTAAGAAATTGTGTAACCTTTTCATTATTAAATAGGGAGATGATTTTAGGTTGGCTAAACACAAATAAAGAAGACACCATATATTCATTCTTACTCTTTGATTATTGCACCAAGTGTATTTTTTACATGTGAATCCCATGTTTGAGAGACCCTTACTGGCCATAAAGGATGAAAATTATTATTTATCTTTCCAAGGGAAAATAACACCACCATTTTCTTTGAGGAATAATTTCAAAATCACCCCTAAGGAACCATGTGATTTTCCCTAGTTTTAATGAATACATATCACTCCACAAATAGTCTATATCATGTGCACCACACATGGAATATATCAAGGACATGACAAAACTCGTCCAACCAAAACTAACCATAGTTTATATTAATTGATCTGAGAAACCAATATTTTCTATAGAGATGAAATTATTCTAAAAAAATTACACATGGTGATTCTCTAGCTCATCAAGCATGAAATTATGCTGGCCAATGCTACGAGAAAATTTTGTAATAATAGAAGAATTTGTCTTCATTTCAAGAAAAATCACTAACGGAATGTTGTAGTTTCACCTATTAGAAGAAAAAAAATCTATTTTATCCCATTCACCCATGCCATAAGCATCCAAATGATCATATATATAATTGATTTATAACTTATATTGTGCATGGATTTGGCCCCAAGTCACAGATTGACCATTTTATTAGAAGATATAAAATTTTGTATGAGTTTGGATCAACATCGGGTGTAGAAGACATTGGAAAGAGTTTAAGAAGACAATACTAGTAAATCCATGCCTTCTTGATCATGTGATAATATATTTTATCTATTAAAAATAAGTAGGGAAGTAATAATGAGGTATCGTGATCTCTATAAGAGGATACATTCAAGTTTGGCTTGTGGGGGCATGTGATTCTTGTAACATTTCAGTAAAAAGATACTACAAGGATAAAATATATTCCATCCTTTTAGTGATTTTGAACCTGGCCCAATAAATTAGGGAACCAATGAAATACACGAGTCACCTAAATATGTAAAATAATATTGTTGCAGAAACCCTATAATCACTAGATAGGACTCTAAAACTTAAGGAATACAAGCCATAACATGAACGTCTTTAGTCACTAGAGATGAAAAATGAGGCCCAAGAAGATAAACACCCAATTATTTTTTGTCAAAATAAACAAATATAAATTCAAAAGCTGATGTGGTGAGTCATAGAGAAACACTGAGGCCAAAACATTATTGATAAGGGACATGCTTCATAGAATATGGATAAGAATCACGGGGTTTTCCAGTAAACATTATCTTCGAGGATGATCTAGGGTAAATACGTGCCAAATGATTGGTCCAATGGGATATATGGGTAGATATTTATACTAAATGATGATGAATGACATTATAGGTATAAATATATAAAAAAGTGAGTATGTGATGTGTAAACTGGATTCTGTCCCTAAGCTGCAATCTCCCCAACCCAAAGAAGAATATATGATGGTTATAGCTGGGAGATGTAATTTTTTATACAAATCTGTGTGAGGGATTCTTCATGAAGGATTGGGTTATGGTCATATGTGTAGTGAAATTCCCCAATGGATTCTCTAATTCTTCATTGGAAGATGAGATTGTGTAATGGTATGAGAAGACTTTAAAGATTAATCAAGACCATCGCTTGAGGAGAGTACTCTTTGATGGAATTTTTCTAGCTACCATGTAGGTGGCTAGTTCACCTACCTCACCAACCCATGAACATGGTTTCTATACATTCTACATGTTCATACCCTATTCATTTTGCATCCATGGGAGAAGTCCATGGTAGATTGGGATTTTGGGGGAGTTGTTTCTACCTTGGCACCACCCATCATGGCTACGTAAGGAGGCCTTGGGGAGGTTCCTACACTTGATTAAGTTCTGAGCCAAGAGAGCTCATCTATCCAATGAGAGAACCTTGAGAGTTCCATGTGAGAAACAAATGGAGATATGGGAGTGGTCTTTTCTAACCATTTTTTCTTGTTGAAATAAATTTTTTTTCTTCCCTTTATTTATATCTCTTCGTAATCAAGGAATCACAACAAGTGGTATCAGAGCTATTTGTGGCGAAATAGTGGTGACCAATATATTTTTTCTAATAACTAAAAAATTCATGTTTTCTGGAATCAGGTGTTGTATTAATATTTTGAGATTACGTGTTGAGGTGAAAATGATGGTGAAAATGACATCAAAAACATAGAAAAAATCATCCTAGGCTCATTCAAAGTTTGGTTAAATGTAGGGTGCTACAGTACCACCCTTACTGGAGAAGAAGGAACTATTATGGTGCTAGCTATTTTTCTGACAAGATTTTTACAGCTACTCTGATATGCCACATCAACACCATGTCATCACCATGTCATTGATTAATATAAATTATTGACAATTATTTGGTTATAACTATATCAATTAGTATCTGATTTCAATGATCCAGGAGTCGATTCCACTATTTTAGGCCATTAAAGACACAACAATTAGATAATTTTTTTTAGATTATCCACCAATTTTTATAGAATTAAATTTAAATGAGGGGTCATCCACGAGAGGTGGTCGAGAGGCCAGAAATAGAAATTAATTCTAGATAAGAGTAAAGTCCATAGATGGAAGGATACCATCATAAAAATGAAATTATTGTTTCATTGAAGGACACATTAAGAATAACGTCCAATGGTTATTAAAAGAAAAGGGCCAAATTGGAAACCGATAAATATGAAATAGACACATGCATGTGATGGTCTTTGTAGAATTCATTCTTTCCTCCAAATATTAAGATGAAACATGTTTTAATAAATCATGTTTGAAAAAATAATGGGTGGTCAATATTGAAGCATCTCGCCATGTCACACCACATCATGAGTATTTCTTGACATATCAAGATGACGATTTGAGTGAAATCGATATGAGGAATAAAATTTCATCATATATTTTTGGAATGGGTGATATCAATATCAGGAAAAATGTTGGATACACAATCACCTTAAAGGATGTGTGGAATGTTACAAGGATTCAACTCAATCTGTTATCAGGGATATCCTTTGAATGATATATATATGAACACATCATCACTAATGTAGCATGGAAGATAATGAAAGGATCCATCATCATCTATGGAAGACACATATGTGGTATGTTGTTAAAAAATCATGGGGGTATATGTGAATAAAGCTTCAACATGGTGGAAGTGGAGACGTCGTCTAATTTTTTTGCATGGGAGACTTGGCCACTTGACTAAAATAGGGTTACCTACCTCGTTGAAGAAGAAGTACATTAGTATTAATTTCTATGCGTAACTTGATCAGTGTAAATACTATTTTTTGGGAAGAATCGTAGAGTTTCATTGAATACTACTTCATCAAGGACTTCAGAGTTGTCAGATATAGTTCACTCTAATGCATGTAGACCCATAGAGGTCGATTTACTAGGAGGTAACAAATATTTCTTATCCTTTATTGATGATTCATATCAAAAGGTGTGTTTTTTATTCTTACATATTAAGGACAAAGTACTAGACTACTTCAACAAATTACATTCCATGGTGGAGCATAAAACTATAAGGAATGAGAAGGGTCTTCATTTAGACTGTGGAGGAGAGTACACATCCTTGGAATTTGATGCCTATCATATGTGTCAATGTATAAAACATGATAGGATGGTCACACACAACCCAAAACACAAAGGAGTTGTAGAAGGGTTGAAAAGAACCATCATGTAGAAGTTCAGGAGCATGATGAGTTTAGATAAAACGCCTAATCCATTCTTGGGAGAATCTATTCAGGTAGAATGCTACCTCATCAACAGATCACCATTAGTCCCAATGAATTTTGAGATTCTATAGAAGATATAGTCTGGTAAAAAACCCTCTTACTCTCATTTATGAATATTTGGATGTTTGTAATTTTCACATGTATCCAGGGACCTCAGGTATAAACTAGATAAGAGATATATTCTATTTATATTAATTGTCTATTCAGATGAGGAGTTCAGATAAAAGCTTTGTGACACAAAAGAGAATAAGTTGACTAGAAGAAGGTAAGTTTTATTCCATGAAAACTAGATGATAGAGGTAATTCAAAATCCAAGAATTTGTAGAAGTTAAAGTTCTGAGGAATCAATTCTTGATCAAACACCTATACTACCACCACCTATCAATGAATGGGAGGAGGAGAAATGAGAATCATCTATAGTGGATCTAGAGGTGGTGTAGGTGGATATTGAGAAAGGGGAGACAAAATCATCTCCATAATAAGTTATAGAACCATCACAAGATCTAGGTTATTTTTTCCCTCCCAAACCTAACATTTCATTAGTTCAAATATCTTTACAATGAAGGATTCCATAAAAAATATTTTGAGTCAGGGTACCGATTGATTACTGATGAGGGGGCCATAAGGTTACCAATAAGCATTTCATAATTCTATATCATTTGATATGTGAAGTGATGGATCACAAGTTGTTGAGTGTTATGAAGATCCACACAATGGAGAAACCATATAATGTGCTTCCAAGGGAGGTTTCTCGGGAGAAGCTATAACTCTGTATACACTCTAGTAGATTACAGCTGAAGGGGAGAATTTATGGAGTTTTTTCCAGCTTCTTTATAGGTGGTCTTTGCACCTACCTCACTAACCCATGAAAATGGATTCTGTACATTCTACATGTGATTCCCCTATTCATTTGTGAATCACAGGAGAAGTCCATGGTATATTGGGATTGGTGGGGTTTGGTGGAGGAGTTGTGTCAACCGTGATACCTCCGACCCTGGCTATATATGATGGCCTTGGGGAGTTGCATATATTTGATTTAGTTTTGAAACAATGGTGATCATCTAGACATTGAGGGAACCATGATAGTTCCATGTGAGAATCAAATGGAGGTGTGGGAGGTGTCTTTTATAAACATTTGTTCTTGTTGAAATAATTTTTTTCTTCCCTACATTCAAATCTCTTTGTGATCATTGAATCACATCACTGTCATTTGTGAACAACCATCGACCAAAAATGTGGTCAAATCTCCACCTCCTAATGAATCTAGGTAAATGGGACCTAGAAGAAATAAAATCCTCTTTAGAAGAAGGAAGAACACAGTACTCTTTCCAGTTGAGGTTGAAAAATCTTTTCAGTGCTGACAAGCCCCATGAGGATATGAATTTTTGGATTAAGGAAATCAGAGTCTTGTCTTTCCCTAAAAAACATAGTTGAGTTAAATTGGGAAGGGAATAATCTTATTAGAAGGATTCCAATAGAGAGTAAATCACCATACATCCCACCTTTGAGCTAGACTAGTGCCCTTCAAAAGAGACTTCCTGAAACTGGGGAAAGGGACTCATATTCCCATGAGGTGGTCGAAACAAGGCTTATTTTTGGGTGGTCCAAAATATTATTTCAGTGAAAATATTTATGGATGAGAATACATAGATGTAATGGAGTCACCGATCACCTATCTAGTAGGAGGAAAGGGGGATAAATTCTTTTAATGATTATTTTTTGTTTTTGAAAAAATGGATAGGGTTCACATTATTTTACAAAATGGGTCTAGAGAAGCGTCAATTGGGTTCACGTTTCCTACAATTTTATTAATTATAAATATTACTAAATAAATATTTATAAATATAAATCTAATTAATTATTGGAATAAATATTTAAAAAAATAATAAATCTTAATTTAATATTAATAAATTCTAATTAAATATAAATAAAGAGTAATTGAGAAATCTTCAATATTTATAAAATATCAATAAATATAAATAAATACCAATACACATTAATTAAATAATTAAAAATACGAATAAAATATTAAAAATATTAATAAATATCAACAAAATATTTTTCAACATATATAAATATTCATAAAATTAAATAAAAATTATTAAATGTTAAGTAAATATTTATAAATTTTCATGAATATTAATAAATATCAAATAAATAATAATAAATATTAAAGAAATATTCATAAATTTAAATAAATTTTTAACAGGTTGTGAGATAAATCCTTCTATTACGAATATAAATATTAATTATATATTAATGAATATAAATAAATAATTTTTAAAATATTAATAAATGTTAAATAAATACTAATAAAGGTTAATAAATATTAATAAATATTCATGAATAATAGATATACTTAAAATAAATATTCATAAATATTATTAAATATAAGTTAATATTAATAATCATGAATATTTATTAACATTTAGTAATATCTAGTAATATTTATTGATATTGATGTTTATTTATGAATATTTAATTGATACGTAGTCATCTTTAATGATATTATTACTATTTAATAATTAATTGAATATGATTATTTATTATATTTATATGTTTTATTATAATACATATTATATATAATAAATAATCATCTTAAATTAATTATTAAATAGTAATAATATTTATTTAATTAAAAATAATTAATATAATTAATATTTAATAATCTATTTAAGAATATTATTTATTATACAGATATAGATAATTATATTGAACCATAATATGAATAGAAAATAGTAATTATTAGTATTACCAATGCAATTAAAAATATTAATGTTTCTTAGTTGTTGAAAATTATTTTTATGGATTTCCAATTATATCAATTATTTGATTTATGGAACATTATGTAATATATTAGCATGTTTTCAAAAAATATATAAATAATGATTTCAAAAACATACATTATATATCATCAATCTAATATCAATCAAATCTATGTTTGTGTCCTATATGCTCTTTTGTGCCACAACCTGGTGTATATATGATGCGTCCATGCCTTATCTCTATATGTCTATACTCTTGCATATGTTGCTCAAGTATATCATCATCAGCACCTTCCCCCACATCATCGTATGTGATAGGTAGTAGATATACAGTCTCACCACATGTACCCTTTCATACCTCTAAGTATAGTTGATGATGGCTGGAACTCCAACCAGCATATGATCAAGAAGGATTTTGTGTTGTAGATGTCTATAAGAAGAGTCTAAAAAAGTGTCCATCTCAGACTAGTCAATGTCTATTTTTTCCTATGGATGTGATTGAGAAGTTAGAGATGAATATTGGTGATCATGATGAACATCCTCCTCTGGGGAAACATATGTATCCATAACAGGTTTTTCACCCCCTGATACATCTATATCTGGCACAGAATCCTTAAAATCGTGTGGTGGATCAATGAAGATCCCATGGTAAATCACGTTAGTGGGAGGAACCAACACTATCACTGATCTATGAAAATATTCCTGGTCAAATGTTCCTCCCTCTACTGGATTAGAGATGTGATGGAGATGGGTGATACAAGAATCATGTGAAAAAAAAATCCGTTGTTAAGTAATATTAATAAAAAAATATGTTCAAAAGTGAAAGGAAGAATTATTAAAAAGTCATGAAATCCTCATCTGTGTCATGAGGGAAATATAAATAAGGACCTGAAATACTAGGATGAATAATCTAGCTAATCAAATAAATGAATGTGTACTATCCCCACCCCTCATAATCAGGACTCCTGTCATCTTTCCCATAGATTAATAGATCATGCATGATACCTCCTACAATAAATGTATCTCTTACATAACATCTTCAGGGAATGAATTGAAGGTAACTAACAGGGTGGTGAAGGAATGGGCTAAAGGAATCTAAAATGCCTCATAACTCTATCAGTCTAGTGCCACTCGACAATAATAAAATGAATCAAAGGAACCATACAAGAATCGATAGCAAGCATCACCATAAAATATTGTGGAAGTATCTAGATGATATCATCAGTATATAGAATCCATGTGATATGAAAAATTAATAATAATCAATTAATAAATTAATTCATGCATGGTAAATAATAATTTTTTTACTATTTAAATAATAACCACTTACATCGTCTAACTGAAGATTGTCCATCATAAGTTTGTAGGCATGGACATCATGTTTTGTTGTATCTAAATGTTGATGCTCCTAAATCCACCTGTAGATAACATTTTTATAGTTATATTTCATAATATAATGTTATAAAATTGATTTGGACATTAAAAGGAAGGAATACCATACCATCATCCACACAGAAACTTGGATATAATATCAGCAACTAATAGCACACTAGAATGTGGAGCTAAGTGAGGGATGTGATCCCTTATCAACATCTATATAAGAATAACACATCCTATGATCTACATATTATAAATGTGACATGTGATTCATAGCACCCTGTATGTATATTCTATGCAGTCATTCCCCCAGCTATACTGACATGCCTGATCCAATCCCTTTAATAAAGTTAAATACATCATATCTAGAAAATTAGTGGAATGATAAATGAAAATCACTCCACCAATCATTCTCAAAATGTATAGTTGTGAAAATTGTAGTACAGTGATCTCATCATCATCCTTTACTTAATGTGTGAAGGTCTATTCTATCCAGGGAATAAGTAATCTACTACTGAAGATATACATACCATCATTGTGGACCACAATTCTCAGTAATCTATGAACAAGATCAATCCAATCTTTTGTGGCTTGTCCTGCCACATCAACACCTTCTATGGGGAGGCCTAACATAATTGACACATCTTGTAGTGTAATAGTCATCTCCCCTCTGTCAAATAGAATATACATGACCCTAGCATCTATCTTTCTATGAGAACAAAAATGAGTTTATTTTAAAAAAAGGTTAAGTCTCATATTGTTATTCCATAGAACGCAGCATAAAAATATAGGGGATTGTAGAAGGATGTGCTGTAGAACGATGGAAATGATGAGATCTTTGTGCCGTCAATGGATGCAATGGACGTCCCTCTAAAACCATCCATAAACCATGAGTATCCTACGTTGTGAAAAATGGATTACCTTCCATCTGTACAAATTATATCATCCTTACTTTTTTATAGTGAATTCTATAAAAATTGTAAACATTGCTTTTCAAAAAAACAACAATAAGAAAAACATGGTAGACAATTAGAATTTATAATTTATCATTATGATGAAAAATAGGTAAAACAATTATGTCGTCAATGTTGTTGGTTTACTCTATGAATGTCTTATTTTATTGATCTCCAATGAAGTTTAATTTATTCTAATTTTTTTATATAAATCCACAATGATAAAAACCCACAAAGAACACGTGGCTTCATGATATATTCATTATATTTTTCTATTTATTTTTTTAAAAGTTATATTATCACTAAATTATTTATAATTGAATCCAGAAATAAAACAAACAAAAGTTGAAATATGCTTGAAATGGAGAAAGAACTAAATAAAAGGATTCATTATTGAAACATCTACATACTAAAAAATGTACACATTCTTGATAAAATACATAGACTTTATTATGAATGATGAGATGTGGAGCTCTGTCCTACAATATGGGAAAATCTCTTATGAGTATGTCCTTCTACTGGAAAAATGTTTCATCATATTCTTCCTCCCTATTTATGAGGGCAGTTTATCTCATTTTTTATTCGAGTTGAATTTGGTCTTCCTTGGGGGTGCAACCTGGTAATATCAAGCAAAGAAATTTAAAAACGAAAAATGTTAAAAAAAACATAAATAAAAAACCCCATTAAAAAACTATAAATAACAGGGATGATAGTTGAATGATCAGAAGAAAATTGGATAGAATTAAAGTCACAAAAAGGCATCCAAGATGAACTATAATAGATATCTAGAGTTTTCATGTCATACAATGGGTCAACATAGGGATCCAATGATATGTTTACCAATGATCAAGCTGCAAAAACATGTTCACATCAATATCTCGATGCTTGGATGTTATTGTAATTACAATTCTTATTATCCAACATGACCACCAACACTTTACCACCATTTCATGTAGCTCGGTCATATCACTCTCTAACCTAAAAGCAATTATGTACCCAGTCAAAGGTAAGAACACTCCATCTTGATTTTTCACGTAGTATCTAATCAATTTCACTTTGGAAATACTAAGTAAAATGCATTCAATTTTCCATCCTATGATAGGCATGTTGGGTCCATTAAACAAAGTAGTTCCCACATTTATAAAATGTCTCTTGGACTAACCTAGTGATTATCCATTTTCGCACACCCTTGAGGACCCTATTTATTAACACCACTATATTAGTGATCATAAGGCCATATCTCTAACAATAATCATATGCTAATTACCATTTATCCTTTCAACTTTGCACCATATATTCATTCATATATTCATTATCCCTTTTAATATCTTCAAAACATTGATGAAATCGTTCTTTTTTGGGCTTGTATGCTAACACCATAAGAGAATAATGTATTTAAATGGATGTTAAATTTTATTTTAAAAAATATTATTTTTATAAAAACTTACCCAACATGAGGATCACCTTCTTTATTTATTCATCTCTGAAATTCTTATGCACATTATTTATAATCTGTTAAATGAAATATTGATGACGATCATTTCTATCTCTCCACAAAACACCATTACTAATAATGACCTCTATAATCACTCAATGGTAATCAGATATTAGACACACTCCCTAATTTGTTTTAATATGAATTTGTATACATTACGAAAAACAAATTCCATGATTAAAAATTCTTATTTTCAACAAGAGTGAATGAAAGAACTAATATAAATAGTGGCTTTAATATTGGAATTATGACATAGGTTCCCTTTAATCCGATGTAAAAAAAGTTTTCAAACACTTGTTTGCACTGTTTTAAAAAAACTGAAGCCAGAAATAAATTATATTGGTATTTTAGTGTTGTTTTTTATCAAAACCGACACCAAAAATAGCCAAAAATTGATTTATGGTATCGCTTTTTTTACAAAAATGGGACACCATAAATTTTTTAAAAAATTATTGGTGTCTGTTTCTATATAAGAAACAATAATAATTAGTTATCATCACTGATTTAAGTAAAAAAGCGACACTAAAAACATGTTCAAATTATCATGAATCATGAAACCCTCATTTTTTGATCTTTCAAATGATTTTTCTCTTAACTCATTATGAATTCAAAAACCACCTAATGATCCTTAATGACTATTATTCTTGAGTTTCTTTAATTTTTATCATCATCTCATAATATGTGGTATCGATTATTCATTCTCTTTCTTTGTTTCACCATCCAAAGAAGTATTTTATCTTTGAAAACCATTTTATAGATGACCATAAACCATGGTTTTATTTTATTTCTTTGTTCATGTTTATTTTTTGTTTCTACAAACATATTTTTTAGATCATGGATTGTTTAATCTTCCAATAAATTTCAGGGACAAAATTCATATTATGGATCAATTTTCTTTTTTGGAATCTAAATTTTTTAAGTTATTTTTTTAATTTTAAAGATAAATTATTTATCATTTAGTTTTAATTTTGATTCATTATTTCAATTATTTTTCTTTAGTTGATTGTTAATTATATATGTTTTTGTTAATGTTTGTTTATTTTGACAAATTTTTTATTTGTTGAAATTATAAAATGGAATTGATGATATTATGAAATGAACAATGATACATGGTATCATTATTCATCAATAAAATGTCTATGACATGTCTAAACTGATGATCACTACATTTATTAGCTATGCCACCTTGAAATAAAGTGGTTTTCGATAATAGTGAGTGTCTAAGGAGTTACCATGTGGATAATGTACCCCCTATATAAGATTTTTAATTAGAAAATAAGTAACCATTTATCACACACAACCAAAAACACTAGGGTATGAAATTAAATAAACATCCAAATATTATAATATGAGGCATGTAAAACATACAAACAGTGAAAAAATCATGATTTTATATTGGGAATATCACACATATAAAATAAAATAAAATAAAATAAAGTAAAAACAAATAATAGATTAGTTTACAAAATCATGATTTTCTACTGGGAATTTCTACATGGGTCATTACATGTGAAGTATATTGGATCAAAATGAGACACATCACAAAAAATAAAAACCTTTAGTATATTATGTTTTATTTTATTCATTATAATCATTGATGTTTCCTATCATATTACAAATCATTTTTCTTCAATGGGTTTATTTTTAAAATTTATCTATTTATATATATGTGTGTTTATATGTTTATATGTTTTAATATATTCACTGATTATGTTAAAATATTATATATTTAATATATATTAATTGGATAAATTTATGAAGAAACAATAGAGAATATGTAAAAGGAGTTGATGATTTTTTTTGGAATTTTCTAAATAAAATCATCAAAAAAATAGATTTAATATTATATCCATGAGTGAAGTGTTTGAATATGAGAAAGGTAAATTCTATAGAAATCAAGGATAATCATATTTTCTATGGTTTTAGAATTAATTATACACATTAGATCTAGCATGGTTAAGGAATTGAAAATTAAATATATAATTTTGATGATAATATTCATAATGAGGTTGATAATCGTACTGAAGAATTAATTCACCATTTAGGTGTTGAAACCAACAAAAAAACAACTATTTAATGATTGGAAGGAGATTATAAGAAACCATATGTAGTAAATATATAGTGTTATTAGTAGTTTATAAGATTCTTTTTCTTGGAAGTATGAAATGGGTGGAGTGATAAAAGTTTCTCTAACTTACTTGAGATTTTAAAAGACATGCTTCTTAAATCCAATGGACTTCTAGAATATAATTATGATGTGAATAATTTATTTTCTCCTAATGGTATTGGGTTATAAAAAGATTCATGATTTCCCTATTTATTATGTATTGTATAGAAAATAATATGAATATTTATCAAAATTTCCTATATGTGGGACATCACTCTATAAGATGGATGAAAAATTCAGCGTAGATTAATTCTCAAATACCATCATCTAACCTCATGAAAAATATATTTTTTAATTTATAATAATTCCATAAAATATTTACTTTATATAATTTAAATAGTTCAATGGGGATTCATTATTAGGTACTAAAATCAATTCTCATGCTAAAGAAATTGGTTACCTACCAATAATTCATCATTTCAAGAATCTATTTTCAAATTATATTAATTCAAAAAAGGTAAATACGGAATTCAAATGAGGGAATCTTTGATAAAAACATACATAACCCTTTTGATTTACTGTAGAATAATACATTTTATAAACAATTTTCACATTTTGGATGTGAATTTGGAAATATCAGAATGGGATTGTGTACTAATGGAATGAATCCATATCGTAGCCTAAGCAGCCAACATAGTTTATGGACAACTTTTTCGGTAGTTTAGAACTTTTTTCCACATATATGTATGATGAAAAAAAAATGATGATTTCAATGATTTATAGACCAAAACAACTAGTAAATTATATTTATGTGTATCTTTCACAATTGATTTATTATTCTAAACTACTATAGGAGACAAGTGTTAATGTTTTAAATGTATACAATAAAGAGTATTTTCTTTTTGCAGGATATGATAATGTTCACTATAAACGACTTTCTAGCATATGGAAAGTTATCTAGATATAGTTTTAAGGGATATATATAATGTCTAATTTGTGAACAAGGGACTTCGTATTATCAATTTCATCATGGAAAAATGAAAGTGTACATGAGGCATTGAAGATTTTTTCAAATTGATCATCCTTATCATAGATTGAAAAAAAGAATTTAATGGTTTATAGGAATATAATCTTCCCCATGAAATTTTTAGTTAAATAATTTTATGACATGGTGGAAAATATTGATTCAACGTTCAGAAAGAAAATAATTACTCATCTTTAAAAAATATATAGAAGAAATAGACTATCTTTTTTGAACTGCGTTATTAGAGATTTTTGGAGAAAAAAATGACATTGATGTTATGCGTGTTATGTAAAACATATGTGATACATTGATTGTAACATTATTATACATAAAAGAAAATAAAAAAGATATATTTCATGCTAGATTATACTTGATTCCAATAGGAATACATTTTAGAGTTATCTCCCATTATGAAAGGAAATAAAACATATTTACCTCCAGTTTGTCATAGATTAAGTAAGATTGAGATGATGAATATTTTTCAGTGTCTTCATGGTATTAAAGTACCTAGTGGTTTTTATTTAAATGTAAAGAATTTGGTTTCATTGAAGGATTGTAAATTAATAGGTACAAAATCTCATGATTTTCATGTATTAATGCATCAACTTCTACCTATCACTCTACATGGTATATTGATGACAGTTGTCAGAAAGACTGTCATAATGTTATGTAATTTTTTCATATTCATTTTTAGAAAAGTATTTTATCCAAATTCTTTATATTTCTTGAAGAATTAAGATTCTCTTATAATTTTTAAATGAGAAATTTATTTCCCACCAACATATTTTGATATAATTTTTCATCCCGTGATCCATTTGGTGTATGGGATAAGAATATTTGGTTATGTTTATTTAGGATGGGTGTATCCTTTTGAATGATATATGAAAATTTTGAAGGGATATGTTAAAAATACTTATTTATCAGAGGCCTCTATTATTCAAAAATATGTATCAGAAGAGGTGAATGAGTTATATAATAATTATTTGTATGAAGTGAAGCATATTGTTCTCCCTATATCTCGATACATGACAGTTGATAGTGAAGGTATAGGGATTCAAGGATTAATGTTAATGTTCATACCACTTTATGAGGTTATGTGAGCACATTTATACATTTTAAACAACATTGATGAGGTTCAATCATATATGTTATCACATATTGAAGAATCAAAATTACGATATCCAAAAATAAATAAAAAGTGGTTGATGATTGAGCATAAAAAGTCATTTTTTATGTTTTAATGAGAATTTCATCTCAAATATATCTACTGAGAAACATTGAAATTATTGGTAGGGGGACCATATATTAATGTGATCACATGGTGTGGTTTTGATATTAATGAGTACACATTTTAAAAATAAAATTTTGATGAAAAGATTACTATTAAAAATAGTTATGTAATGGTCATCATTGAAGAAATGTATTTTTTGAGTGTAAAATATTAAAACCCAATTTCTATATCAATTTCATATTTGGGAGTTCTTGAAGACACATGAGAAATTTATTATATTAATTTCTGAGTCACTATGTTTAAGTCTAATTGGCTTGTAAGTAATAGTGGTGTGAAAGAAGACTTATATGGGTTAAAATAGGTTTATTTGAAAATATTTAGTTGCAATGAGGAACCATTTATCATGATACATAGGAAAAGAAAACACATTTTTTCATTGATCCATCGAATGATATATGGTCTTTCATTTTCAAGGGAATAGAATGCATGTTGTTGATGAGGATGAGGATGATGTTATTGATTTATATGAGGCTTCTTCATCTATTATAATATTTCTAGATATACAATGACGATAACAATGACATGGTGCATGTAGTATGAAATAATCATGTTGAGGGGATATCATAAAACACTAAATAACCCTCCTAGTAAATCTGCCAATTATTTACAGTATATTTATTTTTTAAAATTAACATGTGTAAAAATAGTATTTTTTAATAACTATTGGATATTTAATTATATATATTTGATTATCTATATTATTTATTATGTAAAAGTTTTATATTTTACAGTTATGTTTAAACATTTTTTCAATGAAATACCCAACATACATTACTATATTTTGGTTAAAGTTATGCGTATGAGAACACTTTTATGAACATTGATATTTATATTTATAAATGTTTATATGATTTTATAATTAATGTTTATATTTAATGGTATACCTAGTATATTTTTTCGCTTATGAATAATAACATCCTTTTTTTAAAAAAACTTACACACGTGTGCCACATTTTTTACTTACATATTTATTTTTTTCTATTTTCTAATTATTCACTTTTCTAATAATATGTATCTAACCAATAATTTAATTAAATATTTCTACTTAAATGATATATAAATATATAGAGACATAGGAACTATACTGAGGTATTTACCTTTTTCCATTTTATTAAATATCCATTAATAAAATTATTTTATAAAAACAAAATTACAACTTACAAAAAATAATTATAGGACTACTGATGAGACTTCTGTGGTGGAATCTTCTACTTTTAATATTATTAAATTTATTTCTTGAGTTTTTCATCTTGGAATTACACATTTACCAAAACAATTACTTTCTCATGGATATGTGTGATTACATATTACTTTTGATGAAAATAATAATGAAACTGGACCAAATGGAATGCAACTTATCAGTTGTATTGCCACACAGATTTGTTGCAGGATTTTCATTTTATATCCTGATTAAAAGGAAATCGATAAGATGGTGATAGATTATATTTGTGAGGACATAACTATATAATATCACAATTTATTTATTTTATCTTGTTTGATATATTTTAAATGACTAATATTTATTTCATTCAATTATAGATAACATTCAATTTTAATGAAACAAAAGCAAATAAAAAAATATGTTATTCTTTAGTGGTGGTTTTATGGAGAGATTGCAAGACAAATTTGAGAAAAAATTATTTTTTTGGAAGGAGGAAAAATGAAAACCATTGCCCAAAATATTATTTTTTTGATACATATACTTGTAAGAAATTTGTTTCCAGACGACATGATGAATCCTTTTTCTTATGATAATTATATTATATTATAAAATTTCTTATATATTTATCATATTACTTATCAATTTACTTTTTATATAATATGAATCATGTAAATCCCATGAATACATCTAGTTATATAATGTATAGCCTCATACTTTATCACATGGATGGTATATTTTTTTGGAGAAAAAAATGATTACAGAAAAGATTGAAGAATTAAGAGCTAATTCTAATAGTGGTTATCATGAGGTCTAGTTTGGTCCCCCCCTCTCCCAAAACCAACATGAAAAATGGAAAAATTAAAGAAGAATAAAAAATGGAAAATATCTTACAGTAAAAGTTATGGAAGTAACTGAAAGAACTATAATTGAATATTTTTTTATTTTTCATGAATTTTATTATATTATAAATTAACAACACTAATATTATATTTTCATTTTTCATTTTAGGATGAAATTACAAATAAATACACATAGTTAAATTTTATCCCATAGGGTAAGATAGACATTATAGCCACTGCATTAAGAAATCCATAACACCTCATCCACATAAGAGGATATGAGGTGGGTGTTAGTATTCCTAAATTTTTTTCCAACAAAGTAGGAAATCAAGAGATACAGAAATAGAACCCTTAAATATCGAGATGAATGATATGTAAAATTTCATTAGTGATCAAATTTAATCAACTGTGCAGGCTATGTTAGAACAATTTATGTGACAGTCAGAGTGTGCACAATGTTCCCAGCCTATCCAACCTTTTCAACAAGTTACGTAACCTATATAGCCCTCCCAGCTAGACCAGCCTTACAATCCTACCTACTCATATCCTACACCTCTCCCCTCAGACTCAACCTTATACTATGATTTATATGCTGGAGATCCTCATGTATATATTTTAGTGTTCATAGTAGTTCATTTTTTGGGGAATTTTTCACATCTCTAGCCAATGCATATGGATTAGTTTAGAGAAGCAGTACATGATATTATTGATCATACTTATCGACTACCATTTCCAACTTAGGAGTTTACCAAAGTTGGGGATTGTATGATTCATTTTTTACTTTTTCCATATAGCATCCTTCATTATCATTCATTCGAGGTATGTGTATTTTTAAATATTAATTACATTTGATTGAAAATTACTTATAATATTTTCATATATTTTAATTATATAAGAGTATTTGAAATCAAAAGAAAAGGAAAAATGTAAAAAAAAGGTTCAAAAACAAAAAAAATTAGATAGTACTAATATTTATGATGGGATACAAATATTATATAAATCTTCTTCTTCCTTGGTAAATATCAATGAGTTTCAGATAAAGTTCAATATTTGTGTAAGAGACTATCTGTTGAGAATATTCAGAAAATATATCGTGGATATACTTGATTTTGAAGAGCTCAAGATTCATGTGTTGCAGTTATTTTCCATGTAAGAAAATTGATATTTTTTTATTTTTTTAATTAAGGATGGTTTAAATTGACTAACTATATTTATTTTTTAATTATTTATCGACACACGCTTATTATTCAAAATGACATGACAAGAATTTATGTTTTTATAGATCTAGAATTCATTTATATAGCTATGAAATATGTGAATAATATTGATATAATTACATATATATGTGAGATATTTTAGAAGATAGAGATTGGGTGTTGTTTTTTATCTCTTTATGGGTAAAAATAGAAATATAATTGTGAAATAATATTCATTATAACTTCATTAATTGAAAAAATTTTGTATTGTAGGGGGCATTAGATGTTAGTCATATTCTGCCCAAGTGAATTTACCTTATGTTAGATTTTTTCTTTATTGGGTGATATTCATAAAAAATTTACCATATTGTTAGAAGATTATGTTTTATTCCTTTTTATATGTTCATTATATTGAATTCATATTGTTTATACATGTATTATTAGTTAATATATACGAAAATATAGGTCATTAAAAAAATTAACAATGATCACTTATCGATAAAGAACCCAAAGTTAATCAAATATGTGAAAGTAACAATATTTATTTTTTATATTAGATATTATTCTTATTTTATAAATATATATATTTGATTTTTTATTCAACTTAATGTTTTAAAAATACTATTTCATTGAGAATAAGGATATGTTGAATATGGATATTATGTTCTATGATTCATGTATAATATAATCATAAATGGGGTAACAACTGAATTTGATAAAGTTTGTTATATTAATTATTTTTTATTTTTTATCATAGTAATCTATTATTTAATCTCATATCATTCAATGTTATTGTAGAAATTAAATGATGGAGAGTATTATATGAAAGATAAACTTACTCATCTTTAATATTTGTTTGCAAACTATTTGTTAAGTAAGATTATGATTTATGGTGTGTATATTATAATGGTTATGATTAATATTAAATTTTTCAAATAAAAAGTGTTCAAAAACAATTTCTTTTGTTATAATATTTTCTTTAAAAAAATGATCTTGAAATAATGCTTTAACAACAAATGCCAATTATTATGTTTTAAATTATAAGGTATGTGTTTTTTAATTCTAATTTATAATACAAAAGCGTAGATAATGATTTTTTGATTACGTTGTTAAAATTATGTTTGTTTTTATAGATTTTTAACCTATAATACATGTTAGTTGATGGTTGTGTCTTCTTTTCTATTATAGGGATTCTAATTTTTTTGGGATATAATATTAAAAAATATCTATTTTTTTCTATTTCGGCATCAGTTTTTATCAAAACCAATTCGTAAACTTTAAAAAAAATCAAGGGTTTCAATGCCATTTGTTTTATAAACCAACATGGATAATAAATTCAAAACAAATGTTCTATATCAATTTTTGGTAAAAAATGGTACCAAAAAAATAGTGGATCTTCAATGTCGGTTATTAATAGAAAATAACATAAAAAAGGTCCTTTGGAGTCAGTTTATTTTAAAAAAATAACACTGAAAAAGGGTTAAATTTTCTAAAAATGAATTTTTTTCATTCTTTTTTAGAAAAATAATGCCCAAAATCTTATTTTTTTTACATCACCTTTATAAACGTTGGTTAAAAAATGACAATAAAATTAAAAAAAATAACACTAAAACGTGTTTTGAAATAGTAAAATGGTAAAATATTACATTTACCATCATGTTTGGAATAAATAATTAGAGCACATTTATAATTTCCATAACAGAAAGTGGAATCAACCTAAGTGAATTGTTTATAATAAGGGAAGGTAGCGATGTAGGGCATGAATGCCCAAAAAATCCTATTGAACTTCACCTTTGATCGACCAACATAGTGATTGGGGGAAACATACTAAATAGTTTTAAAATGATAAATAATGTGATTATTAAGAGAAAAAAAATCCATAATATGTGGAAACATTGCATATGATTCATCTCAAATACCATATACTTTTACAATTTCCTTTTATTTTTCATTCCCTAATTTTCTATAACATATCTTACTATTAAACAACTATTGTATTCGTTCCTGGATAAGGGACATGGGAATGTTCTGACACATTCGTATCATCTCTATAATACCAGTTTATATAATTTTTACATCATGTGAATAGTGATCATGTGACAATCTTGGATGTACACAAATGTGTGACTGTTCTAATTTTGTTAAATTCTAACATGAAAATAATTTATCATACATTTCTCTCAATATAAATTTACATTAGGGTCTATATTTTTCACATATAATGAGATATTTTTCCTTTTTTGACTCCATAACCCCAAATGTGAAATGTTTCTCTATATGGTATTGTTTTTTTCACATTTTTCATGGAAATATTATTTTCAAACTCTTTCCTAACATAAATGGTATTATCATTTGATGTAGATATATTCTATATAATTATAGGGAATTCACTAGCTGGTGTAATGAAATTCTAGTCAAAATATTGTATATTTGAGATTCCTTCGACTAAGGATGTCAATACTAAAGGATGATTACCACTAAATGGTGGATGACTATCTACCATATGATCTTTATAAGGTTCATTCCCCATATTACAGTCATCCACATCATCTTCTGATGCCATATTAGATACTTCATCCTCATATAAACTTTCATTAAATATATCAGGAGTACATGTAGGGATATACCCTAAATTTCTTTCCAAATGATGATCATCTTATTCACAATTTTTTCTATCATAGGATTCATATAATCATGAAATAAACTAGAGGGTTGTGAAATACCAACTAATACAGATCTCACAAAACATGTAATTGTTGGTTTCACCACATCAATATCATAAATCGTGATATATAATTTCATCATACGATTACTACACTAATACTTGAACAACAATGATGCGTCCATTAAATCCTCTTCATTGACCAGAGTATACTCATTGTTTCATAACCATTCAAGATATTAAATATGTTGATATATTTTTGAGGTAATTGGTTGATCAACCCTCAGTTTTTACTAAATATAAATATTTTGAAAACATCATCCATTGTCACACAATCATGAATATTTTGTATTCTTTCTGGTGTAAATCTATAGCTAAAACATTGCTCGGTATAAATTACCTTACCATTGAAATATATTTACACACACATGATTATATAGAAAAATAAAAAAAATATTATATACTAAATCATGATATTTTTAAATTATTTAAATTGGTTGTGATTTAATAATTGAAAAGATATTGATATATTTTATATAGATTAGTTTATCATTATTTGATAAACCAACCAAAAACTAAGGGGGGTCCTTTCATATCTATTAGAAATGATTTCCTTTACCATCAATCTCTTCTCATACATGGTGTAAAAATCCATCTTTAAACAACAACATTTATTGTCCAACACCGTTTTATTATAATGATACTCACATGAAAGTGAGGGGGTCTAGGGGTTTCAGATATATAACATTTTTTAAGAGGAAACACATATCCTTACATACAAAGAGAGAGGGACGACACATAGGTTATCAACAAGGGAAAAAATAATATTATTTCAAATTATATTACTAAAAAAACATGAGATGGATATGAATTATATATTGGTCAGTCATCTTAATATCATTGAATTACTATAATTTAAATAATCAGATAAAAAAATACAACATGTAATTTCAATCATACATTAGATGGTCATATCAAGATAAAAATAATTCTACATTTCTAAAATGTTTGTTTGAGATATTTATTATTCTCTAATTCTTTTCACTTTAAATACTGTATTTAATAAATAATATATATATATCTACTTATATTTACACTTTTATGAAGATTTTTCATTGTTACATGTGAAAAACTATAACTAAAACCTGGATTGATATCAATAACCTCATTGTTGATGTATATTGACAATGATATTATTTATAAATAAAACATAGTGAAATGTTATATATTTTTATACCACATCAACAAATGTTTTAAATATTATAATTACTTATGAATAAATAACTGTGACATGATTTTGAGACTTATCATATGGTTTAGTTTATCATTATCTAATAAACTAACCAAAACCTATGGGTGAAATCTTAGAGTATATACTATCATATATTTCAGGAAACACTAGTCTCCTTTCAAGTAGTAACGCCTCTTTTCGAACAGCTCTTATCAAAAACCATTTTATTACAAAGTTACTCACATGAAAGTGATGGGATCTAGGGGTATGAAATACATAACATTTTAGGTATATATATAGGTCCTTAAATACTTAGAGAGGTATGAATCACAATTCATTAATTTAGAAATAAAAATGAAATTATTATTAATTATATAACCTCATACAAAAAAAGAAATGCAATTTCAATTATGCATTGGTCAATCATCTCATTGTCAGTCATCACATATTACTCTTAACGTGTTTTTTGGTATACTTATTATTTTCTACATATCATATAACTTTACCTATAACTATATGTAATATATAATAAATAACTACACATGCTTTCCAATATTACAAATTTGCAATGTGTCTATGTATATATTTATATATTTAATATTAACAACATTTATTAAATTTAATTAAAATTAATATGATTTAAACTTACATAATAACCATTAAAATAATTTACACTTATGTTATTTTCAATTTTATAATATTTCATATGTAAATATAATATTTTTTTATTCTTCTACTTTCCAAAATATAAGTAAATATATTTTATACTTTATTACATGGAAGAATAATAAATTATACTTAATATAATGTCTAATTTTTAGTTAAAATTATTATTTACTAATTACATACATTTATATAATATTATGATTTAAATTTTTTTCTTTAAATATAACATATTTTATAATGTAAAAATATTATACATTTTATAATAAATATTATTTCCCTATAAATTAAAATTTATAAATTACAATTCATTTATTAGAACGCCATATTTAAATTTCCAAAACATTAAATATAAATTATATCATACCAAAAACAATAAATTATTCATGAATTAAATCTTAAAAAATACACTACTATACAAATCCAAAAATTAATGTACATACTAAATAAATGAATCATACAAACAAAATAAATAACAATTAGACAATAAAGATTTTAAATAGAAATTCTCCCTTCATAAAAGTATAAAATATATGTTGAGAAAGAATTCATGTAGGTATTTATAAAAAAAACAATAGAATAAGAATGAAATTTAAAGGAGGAACCACTTTAAAAAAAAGATGGTAGGAGGCATGAACGCCATTCTTACCTTCATTGTGAATGTTGTGGAGGAATTGTTAACATGGTACATGCTTCTTCCACTATGAAGAGGATGTGTGGATGGGGTTCACACTTCCTTGGTGGTAGAGGGAGAGTCTTAAACCTCGTTCACACTTATTTCTTGGAATGGAGAAGCATGAATGACGTTCATGTTTTTTCTGACCTTTTTCTTTAATTCCTCCAACGTAATTCTTTTTTAAACAAAAATTAAAAACCCATTTTGAAAAATTATCAAGAAAAAGGGTCAGGAACTATCATCAGTGGGGGAACTGATGGTGGTGGTTGAAAATATATAATAAAGTAAAACTGTGGAATATATTTCATGAATCATAAAATGAATTAAACTTCATTAAATATAACATAAAAAACAATTTTATTAAATCAAAAATTAATTCAAAGGTCACTAATATTATCCGGTTTAATTTCTCATTGTAAATAATCTCTTTATCTCAATTAAATATTATTATCTCAATACCATGTACATGTTAAGGGTTATATTTTCCTTAACCTTGAATTTTTTTTAAAAAACACACCTCACCACTAAATCAATTTTCTAGGTTATTGGTAACATATAACGTATAATTTTAAATCCTTAATGAGAAACTTCTACAGAAAAATCCTTAGATGTTTTTAATGATTCATATTAGTAGAATAGAATTGATAAAACAATTCTATAAAATAATTATTGAATCTCAACACCTAAACACTTCCACTTCAATTATTTTCATAACATAGGCCCTTACATGGTCTAAGAGTTAAATCTTGAATTAGGGTATTGACTTGGATGATACCAAAGTTTCCCAAAATTATGAAATTTATTTATAAATGATACCATATAATGATTTTCATTTTCTAATATCAAAATATTTATTTTTTCTCAGTAATTACTTCTTCTATGACCTTATTGTTCACACATAAATTATCGTATCATTCATTTGAGAAATTTATCTTAATGATTCTTCCCATATACTTGACATGATGGAAGGGGAATCATATTCCCTCCATGATCTTTTTCAACTAAACTTCCAAGAAAATCCATTTGAATCAAATTAAGTGTGATAAGAATCTTACCCAAGTTGAGGCTATTAATTATATAATGAGATATATGATTAAGAATAATCACATAATTTATCATTATATCTCCCACGTAATTTGGTTTCTCACTAATATAATCATTCCATTTTTTCACATTAAATATTAATGCAAATGATCATGGTTCCAACTATTAACTAAAACAAAAAATAATGGTGTGAGTAGTAATAATCAAAGAGAGTAATCAAATAATCATTAAAAATAATTAATAGGATTTCTAAATCATGACACCTATGGGTTGACCTATGTTATTCAAGGTCATAATATAATCAAATCATTCACACTAGTGGATAAATAAAATTTAAATTAACCCAAGCATATCCCCTATGTTTGTTTAGCTAGGTGTGCAATCTTAGTCCCACTCATCATGAACTAGTGATTATTGAGTAAATACCCAATCCACACCATTCATAGTTGTTACCCATTGGTTTATTAATTCCATAGCTAGATCTTATTTTCATTACCAAAATATGACGTATTTTATAAGAATAAAACATAATCACCACTTTATCAAAGATGTAGGACATTATCATATACCTATACTAATCCCAAAGGGATTTAAAAAAAATTAACCCTAACCTCCAATGATTAACTAAACCATACTATGATACCAACTATAACAACATAAACATTACATGAATAAATATTAAATATTATTTTATGAATATTCAATATATAACATTATGATCCCTGCCATAACCATAAAGGTTCAGGGCCTTTGGAAAATTGATATATAAAAAACTTATTTCATGAAAGATCATAAAAAATCGAAAAAAATATTTTTCTATCAACATACCCATATTAAATATACACTACATAAAACATTTATTCATACCATGGGGAATGGAAACATAATAAAGTGTGAGATCAGATGGCCAGTAAGGTTAAACATAAAATATATCAATTTATGATCAAAGCTAAGAATAAAAAAAGTAAAATGGGATGATTACATGATCATAATATAAAAAATCCATACCCAATAAATCAATGATATTTAATCGTGAATCATGAAATAAGTATTTTTATAACATAAGAAATTAGTTATAAGAGTGTGGAATAATAAATAATCAATCATGATCCTTGAGAAATAACATAAGCATAAGACATGGGTTTGTGGAATACACATAATTATAGAAAATAATTTACTTAGTAAAGTAAAATAACCAAGTATATCATAGTAGATTAGTTTAACTCACTATTACATCATTTCCTTCTTCATGCTTTACTCCTAAGACTATCATAGTGGAAAAAGTCCCTTACTGAACTTGATTCACACCCCATTCCAGTACTTACTATCTCATGAGATATCAAAATTTACCCAATAAATTAGATGTATATGTAATTATAGGACCAAAAATAACACAATCATAATCTATTAAAATATTTTCAGCAAGATCATAAAGTATTCATCTTATCATCACATAAAAACCTGTGGAAAGAAAACAAGTTTCATTATCATTTCATCAGTTTATCATATCATAACCAATTTATGACAAATGGGAATTATAAACATTTCATAATAATAATAATAATAAATAAAAATAATTAATAATTATATTATCATTTTAATATTCTGATTAATCATAAGTAACGTCAAAGGATGTCATCATAGATAAAAAATGCCTTTAAAAGATAACTAGAATTTTTTTCTGAGGAAAAGTACCTTTTCATTTTGAAGTCACATATTTAAAATCTAAAAATTTAAAAAATATTATAGAAATAATTTTATTCTAAAATAAAAATTTAAACTTATATTGTAATATTCAATTAAAATAATTATCATGATATTGGGAAAATCATTTTTTACCTTTTATGTTAAAATAAAACATTCTTTTCATATTTTGAAAAAAATTAAACAAAATGACTTATTGGGAAAACATTTCACTAAAAATATACATTTTAGATATTTGTAAATAATTTAAAAGGTATGGAAAACAACCTTTTTAAATTATTTCATGTATAGGTAAATAAATTCATAAATATTTTTTAAAGAATGTATACATGGAAGAAACTGTCTATTGACCAGTGTTGAAATTGGGTTCGATATTCAATAAAAGTATTTTATAAATCATATTAGGTACCAAAGAGAAACAAATAGTAAAAATACATAAAAATACCATGAATATTAAAATAATATTAAAATATCTAGTTTTTATAAAGTATATGATTAAAATAACTTCCTACAATGGAAATATGGCATAAACAATCTTGAAAAGAAATGAGATTGTAACATATCCCTTACCACTTTAGAAAATTTTGATTCATAACCCTGAATGAAATATATAAATTGAAATGAAACAAAAAAATACCATGAAAATAATTAAATTTAGGATATAAAATAAAAAATGGGTAGAAGATACACCTCATAAAATAAAATAAGTGTGTAACATAACATATGTCCCAAATTATACAACTTGAGATGATAAACCCTTAACGCATTTATAACTTTTGAATAAAAAACCAGGGATGAAATAATTTTAATTAAAACCTTAAATACCATGGATTATGTATGATACATGATATAAAATATCAAATGGTTAGTATATAAACCTCATAATAATACATATGTGAATAACATTAAACATGTCTTGACGAAACAGTATTGAGATGAAAACCCCAAACTACTTTGGTAATATCTGAATAAAAAGCTCATGAAAGTGATAAACATAGTTGAATTTGAAAATACTCATAATTTTCTAGAGTATCATAATAAAATAAATTAATCAGTAATATAGACATTATACAATTAAAATATGTGGTGAATATTAAATATGTCTCATAGAAATAAAAGTGAGATGAGAGACCCTTACCCCTAGTTCCGTCTAACTTCTTACATGATAAAATATAATTTCTAATAAATATATATTTATTAAATAAGTATTAATGAACCATAATAATACATAAATTAATATGTATCCTTATTTTATAATTTATAGTTATCATTTTATTAATAATTTCTTCATTAAAATGAACATTCGGGTGACAACTAGTCTGTTTTCTATGCATGATTTGGTTGGATGGTTACTGTAATTTTACCATGTTCACTGTTTAATTATCTCAATAATAATTTTAATTAAATAAGTATCATATTTTTTCATCATATAAAACTTCATAATTATTCATATAAATTGGTTATGAAAAATGAATTTATATCACTTCATAGAGATAATAATAAGCATGTATGCAGGATTGACAGTTTCACTTATCGATAGTTGGAAAAAAAAGAAAGGTGAATAAAAATTCAGCTTTATTGAATCATAATTATATAATAAATATAATAAAAATTTAATAAATATATCCTTATTACCATATATTCAATGAAAAAATAAAAAAATAATCGCATTGCTTTGGGTAGGTGGTCGTCCACACGTACACACGAGTGATGTTATCATTTACTAGTAGATAAAAAGGTAAACATATATATAGTATATTATAATAAAAAATGAATAATTATATCATAAATATAATATATAAATATTAAACTCATCATAAAAACAAACTATGTGTTATGGTGATGGAAAATAAATCATATCACTATGTAGATGTGGTAGTCCACACGTACACAAGAGGGATACATTCATTTCCCATTTGGCAGAAAAGAGGGTGGATAAAGATGGTACAATAATCATAATTAAATTTTAGTATATTTATGATAATAAATATATATTTTTAGGTTGAATAAAAAATATTTAAAATATATATAAGAATAATTAAGTTGAAAGAGTTCTGGTGACATGATTATCTTTTCATTGGTTGACCTCCTTCAAATACATTATTTATAAACTCAAGAATAGTCTTTTAAGAATAAATATATTTATAATTAATTTATATGTAATTTTATAAGATAATTTGGTAGGTTTATTCGATCTATATTTCATAATATAGTGTAACAAAAAGAGAGTGCAGGTGTCCATTTATATGGGAGGGGACAGACACACCTTGAAAATTTTAATGGATTAAAATACTATTCTATCATTTTCCTAGAAAATTGTACCGTAAAAAATTAAATTTTGATTCAAAGATGATATTTTTCAAAATAATTTTATCCTCTAATAATTAAGATGAAAAATTTTGGCCTTATCACTTAGTTTTAACCTAGGTAAATCTGATTTACCATTTTACCATGGTGATAAATGTTACCATTTTTACTATTAATTTATAAAACATTAATTCGAACATATTAAATTTTTTAAAATATGATGATTCAAAATATGAAATTATTTTCAATTATTAAATTTTATATGTATAATAAACTCATTTTAATAGAAGTGTGTAAAATGAAGCAAAACCATTTTAAAAAAAATACTTTTTAGAAAAAAAAAGATTACCTTCATTCCTTATCATGTGAAAATACTGGATAAATTTTATAATATTTTATTTAATATAGTTTCTATAACTTTTATTAAAATTATTCATTAATATTGATTATTTTAATTTATAATGATAATGATATATTTTTTTCATAAAAATAGTCATTTAAAAAATGTGTTATAAGCCCATAAGAAAACTTATACCAAAATAAAGTAAATTGATCATTAATATGTAATTAATTATATTATTTATAATTAACAAATAATTATGTTATATAAAGATAAAAATGAGAAAAATGTATAATTATACTTGAAATGAAATGAAAAATTTATAAAAATACTATTTTTCATAATTCACTAAAAAATAATTTTATAAAAATCATAAAAAATCACCCTCACCTAATATTGAAATGATTATTTTAAAAACGATATTAATTTATTAATATAAAATTTATAAAAAATTTATAAATTAATTATAATATTTGTTCCCAATTTAAATAAAAACAAATTTAAGAAAACAAATTTCTGATGTATAAAATGACTTTACTATAAATTGTGTACTTATTTATTATTAATTAATAAATAAATTTGTATTTTATAAAACATTATAAATATTTTCCATACTGTGTTTTTTAATACTCATACTATTAATTTAACATCCAGGTTATAATTTTTATATTTAAATGATCATAATTGAATAGTATATCCTCATTTTTTATACACATTGTTGTGGGTCAAGAAATATATGAAACACTTAAAATTTATTTAAAGAATAAAAAT
The DNA here is from genome assembly GCA_963277665.1 of Viscum album. NCBI lineage: Eukaryota > Viridiplantae > Streptophyta > Magnoliopsida > Santalales > Viscaceae > Viscum > Viscum album. Next base: position 142,258,187 of record OY728131.1, read on the forward strand.
TTATTCTAAAAAATTAGTGTAGTAAAAGTACGTAGGCCATTTAATTTACCATTGTGCATTGCATATTCATGTATGGACATTCAAACATTGGATAAAGGGCTAAGTCTTTAGAGTGGCATCCTATTTACCCCATGATTAAATGAATCAGAGCCAATATAGTTATGATGTTAAGTAAATTTTTATTGTAAAAGGAGAAAGAACACATGATTGAGAATTTCTTGAGTATATGATTATTTTGTAAGGAGTTTCATATGGAACATTTCTCTTTGAATGAATTTCTTGTGGGGAATAAATCCTATTGAGAAGGAGAAAATTTGAGTGAGGATTATAACTGATAAGGATACCCAAAATTAATTCTTTTTCAATATGATGGTATAATAATCATCATATATCTCTATGCCATTGTGATTCATGATTGGTGTGAGAAATAAGATATGATATTAAATTAATTAGATCATAAAATTACATTTTTAAGACTTATAATCAAAAAGTAATATCTTAAATGTAATCTAATCCCTATAAACTGATGGACGAGGAAAGAGATATAGAAGGATAGAGGGATATGGAATATCACATGAAATTCGAGTGGATTACTCCAAGAAGGATTCTAATTTACCACTTTGGATTAGAGGATATATGGATACAAAGTTATCCACTTTGATAGTACCATAATTTTGAATTGTAGATCTATTTATTATAAAGTATTATTCTCATATTCCACTATTTTCAGCCACATTTTAGGCATAACATAAGAGGAAAATCACACTTCATTGTCTATGAGGATTCCTATTACTACCACCAGGATTGGGGACCTCATTACCAAGGGGAAGCATGATCATGTACACCTTAAGAAACCTAAAATTTAAGTAGTACAACTAGGAGATAACTTTTATGAATATAATTCATGATAAAATATGGGTATGATAGTTTTCTGTAAACCATATCCATGAAAATCTAGTGCTCATGTGGGAGGCATCAGTAGTGAAATTACCAAATAGCATACTTAAGTAAAGAAGTATTGTGGTTCAAAGAATAAATAATCTTAAGTATCTTGATATGAATACTGATAAATAAACATTCCCTATTAGTGTACTTAGAGATATTATACTCTAATGAGGTATTAATAATATAGTATCATCCATAAATACGTCCCAATATGTATTTTTCACTAATGTTCATCCGAGGTGATGGTTCTATAAGGTGAGAAGCCTTGGGTGATGGGTTTCCCATGGGATGACACCCAGTAGAAAGTTATCCCAATTGATTATTCATGGGTTATGGGTTTTTTAAATAATGATTCTAGGGTGATAGATTTCACATTTGACGAGCCTCATGTGATAGTTCACTCGGGTGATTATACTTGGGTGGTGGGTTTCCCAGGTGGTGGAACCTAGGAAATGGATGAACCATGTGTTCATCCCCATGGGAGAGGTCTCCATGGTGAGTAGCCTTGGGTGATGGATCACCCAGGTGATGGGCCTGAGATGATGGGTATCCCTAGTAATTTTTTTGGGTAACCCTCTATCATTAATTAAGTTAGTTTCTTGAGGCATTAAAGTTCCATATGATACAAAAGAGAAGAGAGAGAGGCTTAGGCATAAAAACTTTGAGAGTATCTCTCTCTTCCTAAAGTGGGAACAAATTATTTATTCAACGTCCAAAGGAAGTCTATTTATTGTAAATGATGGAGGATTAGGGAGACATATAATAACAAAGTTATGTGGTTTTTGTAGGTGAAACATGTGACATAAGATTGGTAAACATAGGATGCACGAGCAAATAATACTGAGAAACCAAATGACTATTAGGCAAGGTATGCTGTTAAACCAAGGGTGACCATAGTAAGGCTAACTATGAGACCATGAGATACCAGGTTAAGGAAGCTTGGGAGATTTTTTTTAACTTCCCTTGGGGACTTTTTGACTCATTATTTTTACACCTTTACCTAGAAATAAGAGTTCTAATAATGTCTTACATTTTAATTTGAACAATATAGTGAAAATTATCTTTTCATTTAAATATATTCCACATAAATAGTTTTTCTTCACATCAAGTCATTTATTCATAATGAAGTTTCCTTTAAATGATTTAATTTTTTACAAAGAAAATAAAAGTCAAATTTTTGTGAATTTTACTTTTTAAAAGTTACCAAAAGAAAACAACTTTTTCTTTTTTTTTCAAATAATATTTTTAATGATTTGTTAAAAGGTATTTTTCTTCTATTTAAATATTCATTAAGGAATTTGATGCTTCATAGAGGATATGTTATTATGATATTTTCTAATTTTTTTATGTATGTTTTATGATGATGATGTTTAAGAATTTTTTTGTGAAACTCATTTCTCTCCCATTTTTAACTAAGATTTGACAAAATTATGAATTATTTTATAATCTTGTTGAGCTCATATTTATAATTTTTCTTATTTTATGGGTGGTTTTAGAAAAGTATAAAACTCCAAGAATTGGTCAAATTTCCATATATCATGATATATTTGATGGTAATGAAGTGTAAACCCAATCCTCTATGGGACTCTATCCACATTGATAATCTTGGAAGTGATATTTGACTAAGAAAATAATTATCTATGCATATATATATATATATATAATTTCAAAATATTTATTCCATAACTCATTATTTATGATCTATTAATTATGGGTATTTATCAATACTTTTTTATCAAGTTCTCATACACATATTCCTATCTTATTATCACTTATGATCATTAATGTATATCACCCATTTTTACCCTTACTAGGAATTCATACTCAACCTTTCATATGTTTTTATTTCCCTAGGTAATGATTAAATGTTTTAAGTATGATATATCTATGAAGGGTACTTTATGAGAATAAATTTATTTTATGTGTTCAATATCATTCACCAAATAAATTGATTATATGTCTAATAATCAATAATAATAAAACATTGGGGTATAGTGTGCTTATTATTGTAATATGTGTTGAAATTTCATCTAAAATTATACAATATTTATATAATATATGCTAATATTTCACCATATTGGTCTTCAATATTCATCCTTTACCTTCTAAGAACTAAGGAAACCTGAAATAAATCCATACATGTATTACATCTTTCCTAGAAATAAAATTTTCTTTATACAGTATTATACATCTTGGATTAATCATGAAAAAATTCCCATTGAGAAATTTCATTTCCTCACATCCATTTTTCTCACCATGACAACATAATAAAAATTTGAACTTGAAAATAAAAATGATAATTAAAATTTTCAGTGAAAAGATGTATTTTCTCCTTGCCATGTTTTTTTTATGAAATTGCATAATCTCAAAATCCAAACATCACTTCTTTTAACTTTCTCCAATACTGAGAATGTGATGATTAATGCAACCATGAATGTGTAACATTCTACCTCAGAACAATTAATATGAATATCTAAGATAAGTTACACAATCCCCCACTCATAATTCAAATAATGAGAATAAAAAAAACATGAAATTTCATATTTATATAATCAAAATTGGTATTCAATTTTTTTATCTAAAAATTTTAAAATCATGAAACATAAATATTTACTTTTTGATTTTATGATTAGTATATGTGAAAAAATTTAATTGAATATATCATGTTTCTAACTCTTAAGTGCATATTCCACTATGATAAACTCAAGATATTATGTTGGGTAATTTATCTCATAAAACCCAATATATGGAGGACAATATGTCATAACCCATCCATTCAACATCAAAATTCACCATAACCCCCAACTAATACTTTATAATAAAAATCACAAAACATATCTGGTTAGGTAAAAGGAGAATACGAACTAATGATAATATTCTATATAACCCAAGTAATTTGGCCTAATATCTATATTTTCAAAATAACTTTAACTCATTCTTAGTTAACATCATCATTGAAACTAAAAGATAGAATAATTCCTTAATAAATCGACAGAAAAATCCAATTTGATCTTATAAACATCCAACATAAAAGGAATTCATTGATATTTTCTATGTAATTGTAGCTTCTACTTTTCATGATCCACATATATTCTTGTTTTAGAAACAATATGTCCATGAAATTTCACCTTTATAATCCAAACAATTGATTTTGGAATTCATAGTAAATAATATATGTGAACTCAAAATATCCAATAAAATATCCAAATGTTTATGAAAATATATGAAATATATCATTATATGCTCAATAGATATGATAAAAATAAATTTAGATAATGAATAAAAAGATTTTTCATGATTTTTATAGAAAGTATTAGTATATTAGATACCCTGAATAACATTATAAAAAGTTAAAAATAGTTATATTTGGTTTAAAAATTTATATTTCACACATCTTTGCCTCACATCCAAGGGTTTTAATAACCCAAAAAAGGTCATTAATATAAATACCTGAATACATTATTATATGGTCAAATAAATCATTAATCTATACCAATGAGTATCAATTCATGATGGTACCTTGGTTTATATTTGAAATATCTATACACAACTAAAATATATGATCATCATTATTGAAAAGAATCATTAGATATCTCTAAGATAAAAGAAATTGATGAATAAATCCCTTATATTATAGATCTTATAACAAATTTTAAGTTCATTGTGTTTAGAGTCGTCCATGTTGTGTGTAATAATAAATATATATTTAGTAATTGGAACTAAGTAAATTAAAAACCATATCCCAATTTCTTGAATAGATCCTAAATATTATTTTATAGAAATTTATTAATATAAATCCATTATGTATAGAAAAAAAATACCCTTATACAATAAAATAAATAACTTTTCTATTTTAGATTTCATCATTTTATCCCTCCCTAGAAAAATTAATCTATACTAAGATGATTATAACATGAACATAGGAAACAAATACATTATAAATTGAAAATAAAGTTACTCACTTGTGAGAGAGGTCAATGAGATTCATAGAATGTCACAACCTATAAATCAGTATAATGAGATAAAAAAACCTCCATCTCCAAAATAATGATTTACAAATATATTAATCTTCACTAAAATTGAAGATCATGATGAAAATATTCTCATAGGTGCATCCATTTTTCTTAGTGATGTATTCATAGTCAAAATTCCAAATCAAAACTCAATATCCTATCCCTAATAATATTCAAATAAAATATAAAAAAATAAATCAGTTGAAACTATATCTAAGTGTACACATGAAAGATTATATGTGACTAGTATTTCACCCATGACCATAAATGATTATTACACATGCTTAATAGATGAATTGTCTATAAAAAATGAAAAAGAAACACCTATACCTTGATAGAGTCTTCTGAATCCCGTAATAAAAATATTTCTACAATCTCTAACCATGATAATATAGACCACTACCATGAAAATTCCTCCCATATGATATGAGACTACAACACGGTTGAGGTGTATTATCTCTTGCATGAGATTTCATAGTGGTATTATAATCCCAACCTATTCTCTTCCAATCCCCTTATAAATTTTTTTGATGATATCCTTTTTTCACAATAATTATATTATGATTAGATAACTAATAAATAAAACATGAGTATGGTGTATTTAGCCTTACTAGTAGAACTTTAACAATTATGTATGACTAAAAAAATTTAAATAATGTGCTTTACCTTAACTAATATATCACTCATTATCCTTGTGATAATTATATATCATCTTCACTATATTTACTTTTAATCTAATATCACTTCTAAAATCCTATATTTAACTTATAAAACATTATCAACTATAACATTCTTATTTAACGCTTTGGTTTTGTTATTTAAACAAAAAAAAATTCACTAATGAGTGAATATTGGGATTAAAACTAGACACAAAATTATGGGACTTATTAGACTCATATGTACTGATATTTATTGAAAAATAGTGTTTATACTTCAAATTATATTAATAACCTAGAAAATACATATCACTATACATTTTCATCATAATTTTCTGGGCATTATAAGTCTTAAATATCCTCTAATAAAACATATTAAATACTAAAACCTGGAAAACATCCCTTCTCGACCCCTTTGTACTTTTTTCTAAATAATAGTATCCTATAAGCACCATGTTAGTCCCACAAGAATTGAAAACAAAATATAAAAATTCCTGACTTTTTGTGAATCAACAAGATCAAGGGTTCTTCTAAAAACATATAACCATTCCAATTATCTTTATAATCCATCATCTCACTTAATTATATAATTATATTTCAACTAAACATTATGAACTACATCTGTTTCCACCTATAAATATTTTGATGGTCTTCCTTCCCGATTTTGAAGCACATTCAACTATATTTTCATAATACTAACCTCAACTACAGTCTATATAACTTCAACTAGATAGAAATGATCAATATTTCAGTTCATTTTCCCCTCATAGTTTAATTTATATTTAAAAAATTATATGAGGTATATAAAAATACTTCAATAGTGATATTATTCTACATGATTAGAACACATATTAGTATTTAAATTCATAATTTTATGTCAAGTAAATATAAAAAACATCATTTCCTACACATGTTAATAATGAAATTTCTCAAATAAGATCAATGAAATTAAATAATTAATTTCAACCCACTAATTTCAATCAATTGTTTCACTATTAATAACCTATTTAGTAAAAAAAATTAGTTAATTATAAATAAATTCATTTAACTAAAATTAAATCACAAATCTTGTATATTCACACACACACTTCTATATATATATCATTTCCCTATATAGTAAAATAATGCATGAGTTACCCATTACATTTCATCAATAAAGGTGGCTTTAATACCCTAATTTTTCACTCAATAGTCTTCAAAATCAGTTCCCATACATTTTTGGAAACATGTTCTACTATAATTTTACTACAAATTCACACATACATTGATTTCATAAAATATTTTAGATTATGATATTATTTATACCATTTATCCCAAATATCATTATATCATTATAAAAATTTATTTTATATCATATTGTAATATCCTATTGTTGAATGATGAAGAAAATGAGGTAATGTTTCACATAACCTCAAGTGAGTGTCATAATCACTTGAGGTTGAAAACTAGAATAAAGTGTAAAAAATAAAACATGGTCAATTATCTAATTTTAAATAGATTTTTAGAATACTCTAACAAATTATAAATTCATATTATCTTATGATGTGGATATAAGAGATAACGTCCTTTATAAACACATTAATTTTTCAGATAAATTCTAAATGATAGAATGTTTCCAAAAATATTATAATCACAACCCATGTATATATTAACTAAATAGTATAGTTAAAAAAATAAATAATGTAAAAACTATATCCTATAAACGGAACGAAAACATAAGAAAATAATATCTATGATCTCACCTAGAATTAAATCCCCTCTAAAATGGTTCATTATATTTTCCTACATCAGAAAACATGAGAATTTTAAGTAGGTAATGTGTATATGTACAAGTTTTGAGAAATAATATTAGTATAAATATTATAATCCAAAATATCTATTATTGTTTTTCATGTTAGTATATTATTGGATTAAATCTATCAAATTATTTAAACCAATAATCATAAATTTTCATTAGAATATTTTGGTACTAACTAAGTCATCTCAAAACTCATATACAGGCTTCAACTAATTTAGTTGAATATTTAATTTCAATCAATGAATGAAATTTTAGAACATTTGGGTAATATAATGTCTTTTATAAAAACATGTAATATAGTATAACATTGAAAAATTATATTGTATATAGTATATCCCAAGAAAAATATGGAATTTAAAATATTCAAAGTCCTAAAAGAAATCCTAGAAAAACATAGGGACGTATCCCAAAACATCACATCATAGACTAACCCAAATCACCATCTATATTCTATAAACTCATCAAAATTAATATATAATAAGGTTTATGTCATAATATCAAAAAAATCTCAATTGTACTATAACAAACTCATACTTCTCTACTTTCATGTTTACTGAAAATTAGTTCAAATAATTTACAAAATTTGATGAAAAATTTTAAATCTAAAACACCATTATTAAATATTATAATCTAAGTCATAAACAATTCCCCTTTAATTTCCAAGTTTAGTGACTTCATTTATTTAAAACTGATCTATAACAATAATAATATACCATGTCTTCCATTGTGCCTTTATTTCATCACAAAATAAAAAATCCATCATTTTTACATCAGTTTTATAAATTTTAATATTCATTATTAAATTTTCATAACAAATTGGGTTTAAAAATTTATACTTTCTAACTAAAAATTGATATTTTATCCATAACACATATAATTCAAAATTTGAATCTAAATTATAATATATGTAAATTTATTTTATCATGGAAAGGATTTCAAAAAAAATAATGAAACTCATATAAGACAATAAATCCCTAATTATTTATTTAATACATAAATAATAATTAAATTATCTCATCTACAATAGATTCACCCAATAAAACTTATATTTCCATGTATTAAGTAAACATTCAATCAATTAATAACAAATCAATAGATGAAATTTTCTTTCATTTTATTGAAAAAAAATTCATATAAATTAAAAAAAACATATATGAACTTATTTTATCAAAATAAAATATTCCACAATGTTATATGAAAACAAAACTATTATTATTAAACTTATGGAAAGATACCTTTTACCATCTGTTGTTTTTAAACATTAGCATGAGATAAAAAGAGATTTAATTTTGAATGATGATAAAAGTAATGATTCTATATTAGTTATAAAAATTGATATCAAATAGTTATTTCAATGTTAGTTTTATTAATAAACATTGTAGAAAATATGGGAAAATATATCATTAAAATGATTTATGACTTATATTCTTAGTATAGATGATGTAGAAACATGCTTCTGTGATATTTCATATTAAAAAACCACATAAAAATAATTTTTCAACATCATTTATAATTGAAATTCCTTTTGAAACATTCAAAAATTCCAATTAAAGTCTTTTTGACATGTTTTATGTAAATTAACGAACATCAAATGATTCCTTCCATGTCAAATTTTTTAATAACCGACATGAGAGGAGTATTTATACATCGCTTTTTATAATAATCAATATCAAGTTATTTTTTTAGAAGAATATTATATTAATACAATAACACGTCCCTATTAAAAAAACATGTATCTTAATAGCACACAACACGAAAAAAAATAATAAACAGTAGCAGAAAAAAAAGATAATTCAAACATTTCACAACAATATTAAAAAATAATAAAAATAGACGAAACTTTAACATATATATCTATAAATTAATTTTTTCAAAAATATATCTTTTAAAAAAATTCATGAATTTGGTTTAATTATTCTGTCAAATAAGATTCAACATCATTAAAATCATAAAAATAATGAATTTTATAAATTTTAAAATGCAAATATTTTTCAAATCATAAGAGATATAATGGAACTAAACCTATAAATATTTATTATGATTCTTATCATGAATGTCCTAAAAATGAATGATAAATCATAATCTCTATATTCAACAAGTCCTTTTTGATAAAGACATATCATTTATTAAATAACATGTTTAAAAAATAAAAAATATGTAATTTAATTTTTTTATTAATACTATAAAAGATATATAGATATACATGAATATAATTAATTTCACTTGGGTTCTTTATCGATAAATTATTTCTGTTAAACACTTTTTATGACCTATAAGGTGTTTATATTTTATTTAATATAACATATATGAAGTTAAAAAATTATATTAAAGAACTAATAAAATATTATGAAAAATATGAATTAAATAATTCTTGAAAAGTTTTAAAAACTTTACCCAAAAAATAAAATATCCAATATATTGTTCATTTGTGTGGAAAAAACATGCATAACATTAAATGAATACTAAAATATAAAAAATTCAATATAAATGATATAATAGTGAATATTAGTTCATTATTTTAATGTACAAACCCGGGTCACTCTACAATTAGAAGTTAGATTGGTGACCACAAGGCCCCAAGCATGCCTCCCTCTATACTAGAGGTTGCTGACTAGATATGAGGGACTAAAGGTGAAACAATAGAGATACTATACCATTAGAATCATTAATAAATATAATATATGAAATAATAAATAATTTTAGTGAAATATAACAATAACTGACAATCCCTAAAAATGAATAAATGATCATTCATGAACATGACATAATGTACAAGCATTATACATACATTAGACAATAAAATAATTAGGGAAGGACTAAAAAAGAAAAGTTAAATAAAATACCCAACTCCATTAGATAATTTAGGTACATGATCAGTCCCAGTCTCTGTGTCACATCATTGTCTACAGTGGGTAACATCCGAAAAACCCAATCCATGGTCATTTCCTGCAAACAAGAGGTATTTTTTAGTACAAAATATTGGCTCGAATATGGTGTGAACAAAACTCTATAGGATACCACCAATGGTATATAGTGAAATACAATCAATGAATATAAAATTTGTAGTGTCCTGGTATAATAATCATGGTAGTGTAATGAAATAAATAAATATAATCAAGTTGGATCAGGTTCCTCAATAGATACCTGGATGATCATACCGGCTTTGTACTAAGTTGAAAATGTCTATGAACAACTATTAAAATGTACATATCTATATAAGTGGGTATGTTTATATATACACTATATATGTAGAAACAAATATATATATATATATATATACATAGTACTATCCCTGAACCAAGGTATAACTCAAGCATCCATGTATAATTATAGGAGTCTCATATTTTTAATAAGGGTCGCCATGCCTATCTATCTCATGTGATAATGAGGGAATCCATACTTGAGTACCAAAATAAAAAAAGGACACCATGCCTGAGTATCATGAGTAATAAGGAATTATATTTCAATGTATCATACAACAATAAGGGTCGACATGTCCTTCAACCATAGAATAATAATAGACACATTTCCAGGGAATACCTATAGACTTCATACCTATTTACAGTTCAATAAATACTTTTTATCATTTCATTCATAAGTTATAATTAGGGTAAGTGAAAATTTTTTACTATTTTATTTTCTTTTAATGTAATGGACATAGTTTAGTTCATTCATTAAAAATGGATAAGGCCATATACATGAACATGACACATTATAATTTTGTTAATAAGTAATAAAGAAGTCTATTTACATTAGCATTCCATATTAAAACTTAATGTAATCCAATTTATTTTACCCTTTGTCTAGATAAGATAGAACACCTAAGAGGTAGTTTTATTATAAAATTGAGATAAGGGATACAATCCATGTCATTATCAATATAACTATAAAATTATACATTCTATTAAATAGATATAAATTTAATTCAATTAATAAGATTTATCGATTCACACCATCCATAATAAAGTAATATATTAATTAACATGAGGTATTTCTAATTCATTTAGTTCATTTAAGAATTCATAAAAGTACCAACAAATTTAAATTAATCACCCATGGTGTGGTTCAATTTGAGTTCACTAACCTCCAACTATTTAAGGGGTGTCTATGAGAATCAAAGTTATGGTCAAAATAGTCCAATTTATAAAATTTAATTATTTATAATAAATGTATGTAAAATCGATTCTTCCCTATAGTGTTTTCTTCTATAAATAATTGATACAATAAGGGAAATAAATGTACCACCTACCTAATGATTGATATGCTTTACTCATTTATAACATGGCCTTGAATCAAGACAGAATGAGAGAAATTGGAATAAAATTTTAATATCCCTGAAAATAGGGCAAACAAGATCAGATAACAATTATATAAAAATAGATAAGAGAAACTAAAAAAAGATGAATGAATAGTTTTAGAATACAAATTAATCTTCCAAAACACCTATAGATGCTTAAATAAGACCGTGAATGAGGGATAAACTACCATGGAAAGTAGTGGAGGTGGAGTACATGTGATGGAGGTCTCTTGAGAAAATGAGTAAGGAAAAGTTGTTTAAAACCCTTAAAGTAGGATATATAAAAAATCATGTTTTTCCAAATTTTAAGAGTCGCATGGTTTGGATACAGGGTTTTGAAAAACAATTCACAACCAACGTGAACCCACAACCTAAATGGCACTAAACATGTGGTCTAAAAAGACAATTTTTCACATTATTCATAGCCTCTTCACTCCCCTCTGAAGTTTTCTATAGAAATCCTTCATGGTTGTATGAACTTAAGAAAATGGATAAACAAACCATGTGACTCCCTATTAAACACTTCACCAATCCACACATTTTCCTCTAGGGGGATTAATGGTTTCAACAAATTGTGCACCCCTATCTGTTTGTCCTAGAAATGAGTATTCAATGCCCGATGCTTCTAAAACTCATCCAAAATCACATGATATCTCTAGGGAGATAAAATCATCAAATAAATACTTTTAAATATTGTAGTTCTAAAATTTTCTTTCCATGTCTCATCTAATGATTCATCTCATTCACCAGATTAAAAGATACAACTATTTAACAATTAAAACATCGCATGACCCACTTGTGTTTTGAATTCCCACTAAAACAATCATGTTTGATTTCCTATTCCAAAATAAACTATAAGAACTTATTTATGAATTTGACTCTTAAGAAACAAAACAAAATACAATTATCACAACCACTAATAATACACAAATATGATTCTTACTTGAGACCGTGTAACCTGATACATGATTCCATAATTGTTTATTTGATCGACCAGCCTATGGAGATTTACACCATAGGTTCTATCCTAAAAATAAAAGTTTCTAGTCATGATACTTATACCATCATAGTTTCTAGACAAATCACATCCTCATCATCCTATGATTCCCTCAAACCACTTATCACTTCAATACACCTGTTTTTTACATAGACAAACTACTCCTAGTCACTAATTTGACTTAATTGGTTGAATTCCAATCAACCAGGCTAAACATTTCCTTTCTTAACTTTCCTTTAAAATCCTCTATCGAACCATTCATTACACCCTTCTCAAACCAATGATGTGCTTACCATAGTTCCCAATTGTCCGCATATTCTATATAACTAATCTCAAGTGAAACATCAATTGATCGACTATTTCATAAATTCTTGGTTTATACAGATGACATGTCATCAAAATAGGATTCATAATCCTTCATCCAAAGGTGAATCAGGATTCTTCTATGAATACTCACCAAATCAAATACCTGACTGTTCATGAAGTCTCTAAGATGAATATCTCTATTTTTTATCCATTTTTGTGCAATATCATCAATATTAATAGGTATATGATTGAACCTAATTGGATAGTTGAAATTCAACCAGGGAATTCCGCCCAAATATAGACTTAAACTAAGTTGTAATCAATGTTGTACATGGAATCCATTGAGAAAATTAGTCATATAAATCTTAACATATCAAATGGAATATGGGAGAAAAAGAAACCATCGAAAGACGAGTCTCAAGATTCAATATCCCTTCCCACATGAGTTTCATTCATTAGAGACCAACACCATGCTCCTCACCTTATGAGAACACTTTTTATCACTCTAATAAAATAAAAATATGAAACCAAAGTCCATTACCCATCCATTTATACACATAATTTTAACATATATAAAAATAAACTCATCCATGAGTGCTAATAGAATGTCAACCCTAACTAATTCTTTATTTTCAAGAATATTTACTTTCGTGTTTGTTAAAAAATTAAAACACATCAAGGGTCACCCCCATCAAATATACATTGGTGCATCATTCAAAAAGATTCATTACTTGAAACCACTCCTTGAGATCAACTACCTAGGATTTATTTCTTTATCCTCTAAAATATTTTTGGTTAGATACCTCGACGTATAGTCGACACCCTTTTTTAGTGTGCTCTGGACAATGTCAAGATAAGGGGCATGATCACCTATAAACTAAAAGTACACTGATATTTTATCAATAAAAATTTATATCACCCTCCAAGTGACACACACATCTAACAAGGATATATTTTACTTTACCAAACATAACACCACATCTCTTGACTATTAGTGTATATGTATTTTTATAGGTAAATAATATAACTTTAACCAATTGTTTTTTTATCATCACTTATCACAGGGCACTTAATTTAATTTACCCTAATTATTTGGGTCCCCAAAATATTCACCTCAATAAATCAATCAGTCCTCAGCCCACACCAAACCATTTACCAATGATTGAACTCAAATATTTACCCCAAAAAAATTGCATGAAGTATGCTTGTCAAACATATCAGGTGTACATCATATACCACCTAATTCAAGTATAGAAACATGCCCATAAAATTTTTTTCATTACAAGATCAAGTTTACAATGAAACATGGAATTTTATTATGTAATACTTCAAGAAATCCCTTTAAAATCCTCCTAAAAATAGACACCTACATGTTCCATGATTTATAGAGTGATCTCCAACCTCATGATATCATTTAAAAAATTAATGCATCAATTCTATAACCACTTTTCAAAAGGGACATGTACATGAACAATCATTACCTTAAAATATTTTTTCGATATCCTGCACCCTGGTTTCATTTTATGAATCAAAAGGCATCACGATTTTTATATTGTACAACGTGTGCACCTCATGTTCATCGATCTCAAGAAGAGTGTGAAATGAAGCTCACTAACCTCAAGGAAAACATAGTCCAGGACCAACCTAACATAAAGGTTTCCCTTATTAAAAATATGTAGTTTATTAGGAGGGTCTAAATAAAAATAAAGGGAATAATTGTTTCACACCTAACCCTATCGATAATGCTAAAAAAGGGCTAATTGATCCTACCACCTAGACAAATGTTTTCACACTTTATAACCATATTCCATGTTAGGGAATTTATTTCATAGCCTCTAATACACATAAAAATATTTTAGAAGAGCCTAAACTGAAATAGGTAATAAAGAATCAAACTAAAAGGTTCAAAACCAATTAGCATTGGTGTAAATACATTAGCTTCCAAAATTGGTCTTCCAAGCCCTGATCATCACCAAGAATACTAATAGGGTAGTTCCCACTGAATGGTCACAATTTCAATATAAAATGTAAGGGAGCTGATACTCACTGAGTATCCTCATATAGCATTACCCCCTCTAGGTTAAAATTACCAAAAAAACACATGTCTCTCAGGAAGTATAATTTCATCAACTAAGAGTGATACTCTAGACAATTATCACCCAAATGACACCTCATATATGAACATTATCATAATATTTAATAATGGTTTTATTTCAATGGGTGGTACCTACAATGTGATAAACCATATATTAACATAGGGATTAGTATTTTAAATCAAATTCAAGACTAATATGTCCCTAGGCTCTGATTTATATCTTTTATGTTCAATACACCAATATGAAATATTCCAACTGAGACCTATGGGAAACACTTTCATTCATGGTTACAGCACATATCACAAAAACTAACGATGGACCTTACTCAAGGGTTCACACTACAAAACCCTATAAAAGGTTTCTTTCTAAGAAATTTAAATGATGCCCTTATATTACAAATTTTAAAGAAATCCATTTATATAAGATTCATCAGGTTCCATTTTTAAATAAAACTATGCTGAGTATTTTGTATAGTATAATCCATGAAACAGTAGGTATTTATCTCATAATTTCATTCTTAACCATTTCAAATTATCCATAATTCATTAAAATTAGTTGAGATGTAGAAAATTTCAATTTCCATGCTATAGAGGAAATCACCCTTTAATATTTAATTAGAATTTTAATTAACTATATCCTTATAAATATAAAGCTCAAAATTCGATAACATATCTTTATCAAGATAGGGGATTGTCAAGTAAGTTTCCACCATTCATTTATTTTAAATACCATATAAGTGGATGAGGAAATTTTGAATTACTTTCCCATTAGAATAATCATACCCCAGGGGGTTATGTAATAAGGCCTGAAAAGAAGTAGAGGTGACCTATCAGGGTCACATGATTCCAACTTGGTTCCATCTAAATGTAACCTAATAAGAGTTTTTTTATTAAATAATTAGCACACCCTTAATGGGTTATCTCATAATAAACATTCCCCAATTTTCCTACTAGGGTCTATATGTTCATTTAATTATTTATTTTTATAGGTTATCATTCCCAAAATATATAGGTATTATCCTCAAAAAAGTTACCATTTTGTATAATAATATCAATTTTTCACACATATATATACCTCAATGTTCAGTTACAAGATTAAATATTCCCTAATTATAAAGATAATCACCATTATATATTAGAATTTACATTCATGAAACTATAAATTAGTTCTTTCCCTGGGTATCAGAATATATCAATTCATATATAATGGTTTGATTAGAGGTATTACCCTTTTAAATTTATAATGTTACTTGGAAAAAAATTCTCCAGGATCATTTTCCATTTACCTTCAAATTTAAATTTTTATTAATGAAAGAGGAGAAATACACATGATCACGGGGGGTAAAATGATGAATCTCAAGTGCATCACCCCAAAAAATATCCACACACCCAATTAGAAGAGATACAGAGCTTCCAAAACACATACAAGAGACCTCAAAGCTTACATGAGAAGCCCAAACATTCACATCCTTATTCCCTTCACAACATGTGTGAATAATGGTGGTGTGATCATTAATGAGATCCTTGCATCTATGAATGTGATAAATAATCAAACAAGGCATGGTTATCAAACCTTGTAGATAATGAATAATAATAATTGAGTCATCCTCTAAAAAAGGCAATAAGATATTCCTATTATTCATATGTATATACCATGCCACATTACACAAGCCTCCATGATAAAAGAATCACCCAGACCATAATAATCCATAAATGAAATAATATAAAATTTTCTAGGTCACTAGACCACCTCCATACATAAGACCAGAGCATAGAGACCCATCCACATTCACTAGGGGAGAGATCCAGTGAATCCTTCTACCATAGGACATTATACTCTTCTTGGGATAAGATCTACCATGAAATAATCCCCCATGTTAAGGGATTTGATCCCATATATGAAGAAGGGGAACCAGTTCAAGCAGAAGGCACCTCAATCTAGTAATGTTGACTCAACTAGAAGAAAAATACCCCCTATATTGGGAACCATTCCTCATAGACCAGATGATCTAGACCCCCAATTACATGAAGAAGATATATCTCTCTACTTTTGGAACCTCCCCCCAAAATACCTCTAAACCACTGCTAGAAGAAGATGAAAACATTCATATTTGGACACACAAAACTGGTAAAGCCATTTTTGATGCTCAAAATCAACATTTCCCATCCAATATAAAAGAAGTGGTGATTGATCACTGATTCTTATGGGTTCCCACAAAAAATACATTTGTAAGTGAGTTGGATAAAATTATGTTTTACCAGATCAACTTATAGAAGGTCTTGATTCCAAACCCTCCACACCAATAAATTATACTTGGAAGGAAGATCATTACACTTATTGATAGAACCCCATTGATTTTGGTAGTTGATTACATTATAAATTTTTATTATAACCCATTATCAATTGTTATTGGAACCTATTTAATCACAACCATAAATGTTTCATTGCATGAAACCAAAGTTCCATGGATCAAACATGTCATAATTGCTTAATTAATGTGCCACCATCAATCTATATTGGAAGACACCATTTAGGTTGATGAAGACACTTTAATAACCAATAATATATATCATATATATATCATGGCAGTATATCCAAATAATAATACTCGTAAACTTATAATTAATCATCCAGACATGTTATATAATAATTAAACTAAATAATAACCTAATCATGTATGAAAATCATCATGAATTGGGAAATTAACAATGTAGTTTACATGGAATTTAATATGCATAGCAAGTGAATCAATATCTTCCAATAATGATGCATGTACACACCTCATCTCTTAACATACCGAGCCAAGTTTTAAATATCATAAATCTATAAATCCATCATGAAAAGAAGTACAATAATCTCCCAAGGTGAAATAATAATCAACATTAATAGAAACAATATAAATAATCCCACCTCTATAAAATTGATTCTTCCCCCATGAGTCAGTTGGATAGACCCAAATAGAAGATATCTACCAAGTGTTGACACATTCTTAGTCCCATATCTACCAAACCAATAGTGTAAGATAATGAGAAAATATATCTCATGACACTTTGTAATGTCCCAACCTATCTCACTATATAATTAGTAGCAGGATCAGTTGCTATAAGGCCTCAAGCACAACCCCCTTCATGTAAGATGCTTCCAACTACCAATAAGGGTCTAAAGGTGGAATTATGGGGAGAATGTACCTTTTGGATAAGTAATAAATAAATATAAGAAATAATAAATAAAGGAAATGGAATATAACAACCACTAACAATCCATAACAATTAATAGATGACCATGGTTGAACATCACACAATGAACAAGTATTAGACATATAGTAGATGATACAATAAACAATAATAGATTGAAAATGGAAAAATAAATAAAATAACCAACTCTAGTGGGCATAAAAGGTACATGAATGGCCCCCACCACTATTTCATGTCATAGTTTATAAAGGGGTAACATCCACAAAACAAAAATCCACAGACCTGTAACCAAGAGATCAATCCAGGTACCAAACATTGGCCTGAACATGGTGTGTGTCAAACACAATAGGCCACCACCAATGGTGTCCAATTCAATACAGTCCACGGATGTAATATAAAAATTGTTTAGGTATAATAATCAAGGTAGTTTAATGAAATAAATAAATTTAATAAAGTCATCCCATGTTCCTCAATGGATACTTTACCAACCATACATGCTTCATCCTAGGATACATCTGTATTTGAAAAAGTATAAACATATTTATAAATATAAATATAATTTTGTGTATATATATACTATTTATATAGGAATATATATATATATATAGACATATATGTATATACATAGTTCTAGCAAGGACCCAGGGCATAACTAAAGCATCCATGTATAATTATTTGAGTCTCATATTTTTAATAATGGTATTTATGCCCGTATAACTCATATAATAGTGATGGATTCCATTACCATGTATCACAAGTAATAAGGGACACCGTCCTAATGTATCATGAGTAAAAATGGAAACCATGCCTAAGTATCATATAAAATTAAAGTTCATCATTCTGATCGATCATAGAATAGTAAGGAATTCCAGGTCCATGAATAATAAGGGACTCCATATATATGTATAATGAGTGATTCCACACCTATTTATAGATTAAGAAATATTTTTATCATTTCATTTATAATTTCAATACAGGGGAAGTGAAATGGTATTACCATTCACTATTATTTTAATCAAATTTATATAGTTCAGCTCATTCATTAATAAAAAAGAATCTCATGCATGAATATTCCAAATTATATTTTAGTTAATAAGAGAGAATTATATGAACATAAACAATACATATTACAACTTTAAGCACTCACATTTAATTTCCCCTTTTGTTTGATAATACATTAAACCTAAGAGGTTGTTTTATTATAAAATGGATACATGGTTTATAGTCCATATAATTGTTAATTTAACTATGAAATCATTTATTAAATTAAATTAATATCAATTCCAAATAATAATATTGATTTATTTTCAATGTCAAGAATAATTTAACCTATTAAATACCAAGAGGTTTATCTAAATCATTTAATTCATTTAGGAATTTATAAATGTGACAAATAATTTTCCAAACTTACCCAAGGGGTTGTTCAATTTGAGGTCTCTATACTCCAACCATATAAAAGATGTCTAAGGGAATCATTTTTGTGGTCTAAAGTGATCAACTTATAGAATTTCATAATTTAGGGGAAATTCCTTGAAAATATAGTGATAAACAAAATAATGGATTTTATAAACAAGAGATACATTATTGTAAAGAAACTAGAATGCCTACTTCATTGTTAAGATGATTCACTCATCCAATTCTTAGAATTCATTTTAGATTGAGGGATAAAATCAAAAGAATACATCAAATACCTTAAAAATAAGGAAAATTATATCACATAATGATCACATAAAAAGAGATAATTAAAACTGAAAAAAGAGGAAATTTGAGTTATAAACTCAACATTACCCTTCTAACGCACCTAAAATTGCTTAAATTAAGATAATTAGGTGGGAGAAACCAATATATGAAGATTAGGAGGAAGATTTTTCATGTTAGAGGTCTCCTTGGTGAATGAGGAAGGTGGAAATTTATGGTTTTTCCACTTTTAATATTTGTATGTTTTGACCACACAGTTTGGGAAAACTGTACACTAATTGTACACAACCATAGCCTAAGTGTCACTAACCATGTGGGATGGGTGCATGGTTTTCAAAACTGTGTGTAGTATTTGATCTCCCCTCTAAAATTTTATGTAGGCATCACATATATTTGTGTTCCCTCAAGAGCATGATTGAACAAACTATATGAAACCCTATATACCCCTGCACTAGGCCTTATAGTTTTCTCTAAAGCACCAAAATGTTTCAAAAAAAACTTATACCTATGTATTCTTATCTTATAAATGAGTCTTCATATCCTTCCATTTCCAAAACATTTTTAAACTCCTAATACATATGTTGGGCCTTTAAACATAATCCAAAAAACAACACTTTTATGTGTTCCAATTCATGGATTTCAATTCCAAAGGTCAACTAATGATTCATCCCATCAACCAAAAAAAATTCAAACAAAAATATAAATATCAACCAGGTCCAAAATATGAGATGCTAAAATAATTATATAATTTTTCTTACCCTAAACGGAATGGAAGGAACCAATATCTAATCTATGTGTTTTAATTATTTTGGTGATATATTTCACACTAAAAATATTCCTTGTGTATGTAAAATCCATGAAAATAAATTATGAATATATAAATCCATAAAAAAGTGTTATCATATTTTAGGTAAATATTGTATAGGTATCTAATTAAAAAAATTAATAAATTAAATCACTATCATTTAAATTTATTTAAAGGAATAAAAATTGATATTGAAACTTACATTTATATAAAATAAATACACCATAGTTATGGATCACTAATCATTGATAAAAACATCCCTGGTTCCTTTTTAAAATATTCTTAGTTCATATTCTCTCCCAATTATCTCAGTTATCATCAGAAAATCATAAAAACTCTCAAATGGAAAAAAATTTATTAGATTTTTTTGAATTTTAAAAAAATTAAGGTATATCTGAAGGTGTGGTTTCTCAAAAAAAATTATTTTTTAATGAGTAAATATATTTTAGATACTCTAATTTAAGATAAATAAAAACATAATTAAGGAATTTAAAACAAAAAGAAAAAGAAAAATAAAAAGAAAGAATATACATCCGATTATAACTACTGGTAAATATTGTCTTGATAGAGTAAAAAATTACCCATAATCTCTTATTATTTCTACCTCATCATTAGAAAATAAAATGTATCATTTGGGTCAATAATATTAGGCCCCACTACTCTTACTTGATCTAACTGCATAAGATAATGATGTATGTAATACCCCATATTATGTATGGTACTATACATGAATTTTTTTGAATAGTGGTTATAAATATGAAAATAATAGTACACATTTGGTTCTAATTGAGTTGGTGGAGGATTTTTATATGTGTGATGGATAAAATGCATTTATTTTGGATGTTTCATCAATTTCACCAAATCTATAAACATAGCCATTAAAAAATAATTTATTTGATATTTTATCAACTAATTCAATTCACCTAACCTGGAATTCATTTAATTTATTTCTCCCATATATATTTTCTTCATTTACATGAAACTAGGATGAACATAGACTTTTCTAATACAAAAACATGCCTCATATCATCTTACGTTTCCTAGGGGTTCTTTGATTCCAAATGAATTAGATAGAATATACATTATACCATCTGGGATAAAGGTCCACTATATTGATTTATCTTGAATATAATCCTAAAATAATTTTTGAAAAAGTTATACTAGTGTGGTGAATTTAAAATACATTCATATTTCAGGTAAATAATTATTATATTCATACAACCTTCTCAGCTACTAATTTTGATTTATTTTTATGAAACTTTCCATTTTTCATTCTAACCATTTCCCATTTATAGGGCTATTAGGGGGATATGGAAGGCCCAACCAAATCTCTTACAATCTGCCACTAGATTTTTATCTTCATTTATAAAAAATTTCAACAATCACTTTCTTTTATAATAACTGATACTCTCTACACAATAAAGTATTATTATATACATTCTTAAACTGGATAACTTTGGGAGATCACATAGGGTCTTTTTGTATAAGAATAAATCAATATGATTTAAGGTAATTAATAAATAGCTTTTCAAATTGATTTTAAATTCTATAATTACCATACATGAAATTCTTCCTCCCATTATCTAGTGATAAAAATCGCACATGTATATACATATTTAAACCCATATTTGAGGCATGTGTTTTAATTTTATAATTTCCCAATAAATATAAATTGATGTTAGTTTTGTTTTTCAAATATCGTCATTAAATTATATCATGATTCCACTACCAATTTTTAAAACTAGTCGTATCTTAATTATAAAAATTCATCTACAATTAAAGAAATTAAATTCCCATAATCAAATATATAATATTTTAAAATTTTGAAAAAAAATAAATCAATTGAAAAAATACACCATTACAGACTCCCACAATTGATCATTTATTCTCTTTCAAAGTGTATTATCATAAGGATATAAAATAATAATTAAGAAATGAATCTATATATCCCTATAAATCTTAAATTTAATTTCATTGAAAACTATTTGACTATTATTATCATAAAATTAAATTAACAATTTCTACACCCCATGAAAAGTGATTTTTTTTAACATTTAAACCTAGGTCAACCAGATTTGGGTATTTTCCTCTTTGGAGAACAACAAGAATATTCCAAATAAGCCACACCTATAGTGTTTCAAATTATGTTGGAGAAAAATAATAATTTAATCAAAAAATATATTTATTATATATGTATTATTTTGAAAAAATACACACATAACTTAGTAAGGATCCCTATACCTCGATACCTATAATTTAAATAGATTCATTAATGTAATGTAAATCTAGGAACCTATATTATATTACATTTAATATATATAAGTTTTAAAAAGTAATAATTTTAATAATAGAGATAAATTTACATTTATTATGTTAACTAATACAAATTAAGAAAATTGAATATCAAAAAATTATAAATACAAATAAATAGTCCTAAAAAAATAATGACATCTGTTTCATCAACCATAAAATTCGAAACCAAAAGTAGTTACTAAAAACTTAATTAAAAATGGAATTAAATGATCAACATTAAGAGATATAAATATCCAACTTAATATTCAAAATTATACATATCTAATTTTCATTAGAAAAATAATAATTTGTGTTTTTTAATCAAATTTTTTTAATTGTAACAATTTATTATAAAATTTTATACAAAAATGAAGGAAATTATTCATATTTATAAATTTGAATATCCAAGAATGAATGATTACAAGTATAAGTTTCATTAAATTTATAAATATTTTATTTATCATAATAATTTTAAGATTAAGAGTGATTTTTCCCATATCCCTTTCATATAATAATTTCATATTTCATGGACTTCATTAACATTACATTAATTATTATCCTTCAGTAATAATTTAATAGATTAATAAATCTCATAAAAATTTTAAACATTACCAATAATTTCACCACCCGAATTAATTTTCCCCTTGTAAAATGATAGACCATGAATCATTTAATGAGTCGGAAATATAAAATATCTTTTATCATCCATCTTCATGATAAATATATCTTTTATAAAACTAAATATTTTCAAACCGATAATCATAAATACCTAATCATCTTCTCTTAAGAAACCATTACTGTCAAACCAATTAGTGCTCAACATTTTTACTTGAAATTTAGTATAATAATTCTCCAAAATAACCTCAATAAATATAGAATATGTTTTTGATGTTGGATCTTTTTTTGAATTTTCACATCAAAAAAAATAATTTCTTCGGTAATTCCCATTACTCCACTATTTTTAATGTTACTCTTGTTTTCCAAATTATTTTTATAAATTGTGCAACCATTAAAGTTGAAACATAATTATTTTACCACATTATCACACAGTCCCACTACTAACCATTTCAATGTTATTGATGTAGATAAATTATTGTTAAATTTATCCATAAACTAGTAATCAAATTTATTTTTATTTTATTTAGTCAACCACTTTTCAGTTCTTTTATAATATCCAATTTTTAGTCCAAAAATGCGTAATGATATATATGGTTCAACCTCACTAGTGTTTTTCAAAATGTAAAAATGTTCATACATCACATAATCATGTATAATTAACTTTACCTTTAGGCCATATATAACTTTACATCCATTATAAATTATAAAATTCTAATATAAAATTAGACCAATGCGAACCAAATCATATAAAACAACATCAAATAACTTAATCAAATCTTTAAAATATATACATTTTAAAATTATATTCTTTTTTCCAATGAAATGTTATAACATACCCTTTTATAATTTTCCTATATCATTTAGAAGGATACATCCAATGTAAATAAACATTCCCATATATTCTTATCTCTTGCACCAATTGAATCATCAAGTGAACTATAATATCAAAAAATGATGGTGGGAAATAAATTTATAGTTGTTAAAGTATTTCAATTTCTATATCCTTTAATAGTGGGATCTAACTTGGAATGTATTCTCAATGATATTACATCAAATCTTTCATTCCATCCATCATTTTAATTTCCTTTTATTATATAAAAATCTCAAATAAATCTATCACCTATTTTTTTCTCAATATGCACAATGTCAATGTCATATTTTACCTCAAAACATATTCAATAAGGTTGCTCGAATAATATGGAGCATTTCATTAATGTGTTTGGTGGATGACTAGGACATCCTTTATTTAAAAATGTGACATCTATATTTTTAACCTTATAAGAATACTCTTTAGAGAACAATAACTGTGTGAAAAACTCAAACAATTTTAAACTGTTGAAATCCTTTTTAATTTTTTTATAAGGTTAATTAATTCAATAAAATCTTCTTTGTCCCATGTACACTATATTCCTGAAATTATTTAATTGGTTATCTAAGTTATTTATATGAAAATTAAATAATCTTTATAACCATTAACACCTTATATAGATAATTGTTTCTTACTAGAATCAACTTTTTAGTGAACATTACCAATACACATAAATGAAAATAATATTTTTAAATAAGACATTCTTTCTATAGAAATATAAAATCATTAATCAATGGTTATAGATAAACATAAATATAATTACCTAGTAATTATGGTCTATAAATAATCAATATTATTGTAATAATTTTTTCAATTATATATATATGGGGTGAAATTTTTACACTACCAAAATAACAAAACATGAATTATATTTACACTTTAGGCTCTAATATTGATTAATTCAATTATTTCATTTGTCCAATTTTAGATTTCTAGCTTTTTTTAAAAAATAAAGAAATCTTATGATAAAATCCGTTCCATTATGGTGAATCTTCCAAGTGATGTAGGTTTTTATTAGATATTTGGTTATTTATACGTCATCTTATCCTTATTTCATCATTTCAATTTATAAAAAGTCACATTGAATGAAGAATTATTAGAAGATATCAGATTTCTGTTGTAAAACCAATAAATTTTGATACGTATGTATATTTTAAATTAATATTATCTTTGATATCTTTTGATATATGAATCATAAAACTAAAATGAATAGTGATACTTTTATTGAACAAAAATATTATAATAAATGATAAACACTAATATATTACATGGTTTCAATATAGAACATCATGAAGAAATGTAAAAGTTTTGTAAATATAAAAAATATACAAAAAATACCACAAGCATACCATATTTATCTTCATGGTTCACCATGAATACTTTGACTCCAACTTCAACTATGGAAATAAGGTAAATAATTAAAAATACAATAGTCAGGATGAGAGAAAAGAAAATAAATAAATTTCAATGAAACATGTATGGATATATATTATTATATAATATGATCATTCTATATATTTAAATTTACAAAATATAAATTTCATATATATAACCATTAGATAAATACTTTTTAGGTATATTAAAATTCAATTTTTTTTAATTAAAGATGAAATTGTTTGAAGGTAAAAGATATATTATCAAGAAAACTATTTTTATGTGGGAAATGTAGTTTTATCTTAATGGATTATATTTTTCAATATTAATAAATTATTTTAACAAAATAATTATATTATATATAAAATTTAATTAATTTAAATTTATTTAAATATGGTTACTATGAATGAAATGAAAATAGAGTAATTTTATGCTATAAAAACCTTTTTCCAAAAATGGGTTTTATTTCATTTTTTGCGTAGATATTATGATTAATTTTAACCACATTTAGAAATTAAATTTTATAAAAAAAGATATAATTTTTTAAATATATATAAAATAATTATATTATGTTGAATTTGTTTTTAATTTTTCTATAAATATTGAATTTTCACTTAATAGTGAGAAATAACAAATTTTAAGAAAATTGACATTGCTTTTTAAAAATTTACCCAACCCCATTTTCTTTATAATTATTTTAAAAAAAATTAACCCCATTTGATTAAAAATACAAAAATAAATTTTATTTAAATTAACATTAGGTATAATTATTGTATAAAAACATTTTTTTATTTTAAAATGAATTTTTCTAAAAAAACAATTTCCTCACATTTTGTTGGTTTATTTTAAAAATATTTTATTCCACTAATTTAAATTAAATTTTATGAAATGGAATTTTTTTTATAAAGTAAAATTTGTCTAATAATTATTTTTTGAAATTTTGCTAATGAAGTAAATATTTCTGTGAATAGTAAAAAATACAGTTTTTAGGAAATACAATATCTTTTATGATATCTTCAAGACAGAAGTAAGATAAGAAACTTTATGATAATTATATAAAGACTAATGTATGATGATATAATAAAAATATCATATTAAAATAATTACAAAAATTTAAATTATACTTTTTTTCATGAAAAATATGAAAATCATTTTTAGTACTAACACAATGATTGTACAACACTGGAAAAGTAAAATTTGTTGTGTTAAAGGTATTATTTGAGAAATAATAAGTATTTGATGATATTTTTTAATAACTATTATTTTAAAAACATGATATGGAACTATAGTTATAAATTTTGTAGTAAAATAACATGAATATTATCCAAATTTTTGTGTAGTTCTTGTGCAAGGTGAGCATAGTCAAAATAAGTTATTAAATAAGTTTTCATAACATGGATATGAGTAAATATAAATTTTTAATTAAAAAATATTAATTTTTTATTTATAAAAAATATTATAGTTTTAATAATTTAATTTTAATTTTTAGAATTCGTATTTTGGTCTAAAAAATTACACTCCAATGATGTAGTTTTTAGGAAAATAGAAAACAAAATATTACTAAATGATATTAAAAATAATAAAAAAAATTTATTTAGATTAATTTAGATATTACAAGAATTTTATAGATAATTATAAGTTATAAGGGATATTATAAGTTATTAAATTTGAAATTTTTAGCTGTCATGATATTTTTAAAATCAATATAACATGATTACAATAAAAACAAATTTTAGTGTGTTTTATGGTAAAAAATATTTTATTAATTTATTTAAAAGTAATAAAAATTATATAAATCAACTAATGGGATTTAATATGGACTAGAATTTTATATTTTTAGCTTTTTTATTCCACTTGGTATTTTATAGTTTATCATTGACCCTTAAAGACTAAAACTTTATAAAAATGCCATGGATATTTCCTTATTAAAAGGGAATCATTTCAAAAATTTCTAACACATTTTAAGTTCATTTTTTATCTCAAAAATATTCCCAAATACATCTCAAAACATACATTCCCACATTCCAATTACAATAGTGTGACCATAAACCACTTCTCAAAAGACCTTAAGCTCAATCTAATTGAGATTTTCCAAAAAAGAAGGTATCACTCTTAACAAAGTACTTTTTTTATTTATTTTATGTCTCCATAAAATTCTTCAATATCATGTTTAAATTATAAAATTATTATATAACATATAATAATATTTTACTATGTTAATTTAATAATCATTCTTAGTCTATATTTTCATCCTATGTAAATTGAAAATTCACTCATGTGTATGTGTCGATTACAACCTCCACAAAGTGATATGTTTTTTTCATCTCCACCTCATAATGAAGGTTATTATGATGGATTTAATTAATATATAATATTTTAATAAACAAATTTTATTTCTAGAAATATAATATTTCTTTTATCTTCTTACCTTTCTATCAATTGAGAAATGATAATGTCATTCATGCACACCTATGGAACACCACCTCCACAAAGCGATGTGATTTGTTTTCCTTGAATTCATTTCATGGATAGATATAAAATTTAATAATATATATATAAATGTTAATCATATAATTACTAAGATTTTGGAGATGTGGGTAAAATTAAATCTTTTCCAATGATAAAAAACACCACAGTTATTTTGAAATTATTTACCGAACATCCTGAAAACACCCGATGTGGAATTAAGTGTTTATATAATAATCAGGTCATTAACATATATGAATGAAATTATTTAATTATATGGTTTTAAACATATAAAATTTAATTATTAAATTAAATAATTTTAAAATTTCATTATATAGGAGTTGAATAATGTACATGAGAGTTTGGATTTAAGGTGATGGATTTTCCTTAAAAATAATTTTAAATAATTTTAAATATTCCCTCCAAACTTATTTTATTCAATTTATATATTTTATTAAATTTTTTGTATAATATATTATTTAATAATAATTTTTTAAAAATAATATTTTTCTATTACATTTTAATTTCATTATAATGATTAAAAAAGAATATTCTTATAATTTTTCAAATGAGGAACCTTTTATCAAAGGTTCGATAAGAATGTTTTTATATATAAAACAAGAAAAAATCACATTATCATATTTATTATTATTTAAGAATATTCATATAAAGTATTTCATGTTTATTTTCCAAAAATATATATATCTCCCAATATTTTAGATTTTTTTTTTGAATTTTATCAATAGAAAATGGAATCTTCCTAACCTTATCTAGAGACTGAAAATGCATTTCAACATGGGTTAAAAAAAATATTTTTTGATTTTTTATCATCTAAATTAAATATTTAGTGTTACTTATGTATATTATAGTCCTTTAACACTATTTATTATTGTAGGTTATAATGATATATCTCTCTAATGTATTGAGTAATGATTATTTTCTATAGATAATTATATTTGAATTAACCAAGTAGGTTATTCCATTTATAAGGGTTATCGTAAGGGTTCAATGAAGATGATGTGCCAAGGAACCCAAATGATAATTATATTCTTTAAAATTAGTTTCATGGAATTATATTGATTTTAAAAAATTATGTTATTGATATTTTGTTTTAAGGAATGATTGTTCCTTTTAAGGGAAAACTATGATTTTAAGAAAATTATTTTCATAGGTTATAATGTTTTTTAAGAAACACTTATAATTGTGATTTTTTACCTTGATATTTATTTATAATGTATTTATGAAAAATATTAGATAATAAATTATATTTCATGTTTAAGAAATTCATTATTTGATCTCAAATTATATCATATGAAAGGAAAACTCTCTCATATAATCTCATAGTTTTGTAATGGACTAACGAGTTTCTTTTATTTTTTGTAGATGTCCCTCACTGAGCTTTTTTTCAAATTCCATATTTTTCAATTATTTTTCATAGGTCTTAAGGATGATTATAATTCTTAAAAAAGTCGTATTTTAATATATAGGAGTTACCTTGAATGAAAAAAGTATATCTTTATAAATAATTTATTTCTGTGAAAAAGTTGCTAAATTGTGGAAATTTACACATTGTTGTGTAAGAATTTATCCCAATTCAATAAACCTCTAAAACTAAAAGGTCCACAGGTATGTAAGTGATCTAATATTTCTATTTAATGTTTCATGTAACGAACCAACCTTAAAAATTACATAATATTTAGTTTTTATTCAATAATTGGTTCACTTACATTTGAAGAACATTTTAGGTTTAGAGTTATCCAGAATTGGGTCATAACTCATACATAACAAAACCATATAATACAAATTGAACACTTCTTATTAGTATACATTTTTCCATGATATAATTTATTTAAAATAACACATTATTTTTTTCATAAAAATTATTCAATACTTTCAACATGAATTCTTATTTTCCCATAGCCAACCATAAAACTTATGAAACTAATTCTAAAAAACATAGGATGAGAAAAAAAACTCAGTAAGGGGCATAAAAAGAATAAAACTGTTAGTCTAGTGAATGACCTAAAATCCCACTAAAACCCTTTTAATAAAAACTAAAAAATACTTAGAAATTGTATTATCATTATTTTAAAAGGATACATTATCATACTTTTGTAAAAAATATGATTTCATTGAAAACTAGTTAGCAAGAATAGAAAAGTCACATAGGGTCCTTGGGACATCATCTCATATAACATTATAGAACCCTTATAGAACCTTTAAAAATTTAAATGACTATATGATCAACATGTAATATTACTATACAGAGAATATAATCATTTCCCAATGCATTTGAATGCTATTTGAACACACCATTTCTATAATTTATAACGGTCTCATCTGACACTATCTATACGTACCCATCATATAAGCCATAATAGGCTCACCCATGATCTATAATGGATATCAATAATTCGTAAACAATCTAAAAGGACCATGTACTAAATAAAACACTTTATGTATTCAATTTTAGATCATAAAATAATTTAAAAACTTCTAAAAATACATATTCAAATCAATTTTAGTTATCATAATACCTGTTTTTTTTTAAACAGAATTTCTATACTAAAATACCATTTTATTTCAAAAAACACTTTTAATAACACAATACCCAAAAAAAGAAAATTTGGGTTTTTAATTCAATAAAACCCAAAATATTTTAATGTAATTCCAAATTTGAATAATGGTTACAATGACCAAGAAAATTATTATCATTGTATATATTGTAATATAACATTACTTTTTTCATTTGAAAATAAAGTCACACATTCCGCATAAAGATTACCTAATTTATTAAGAAAATATAAATAATTAAGAAAAATTTATTTAAAAAATCTCATATTCATAATAAAATAATTTTAGAAAAGGACATGGATGAAAAATATATTTATAAAGAAAACATTAAAAGATATTATTTTTATATAAAAGTCATTTATCACTTTTAAAACATTTAAATAATAATCCCAAGGAAATAATGAAATTAAAAAAAATGATAAATATCATGATAATAGGTAAAATCATTATTTAACTTGTAAATGTTATTTTATATACACATCATAAAGGGTTATATACCCATAACCTTAAAATAAGCCTCAATAAAAGAAAATTGAGATTAAGTCTCTTACATAAAGTTTGATTTGTCTTGTTCATTATTTATCTTCCTTAATAATAAACTTATGATATTAATTTAATATCTTGAGATAATTTTTAAAGTTTATTATTACTTTTATTTTTATTATTTCTATGTCTTTTATAATTACTTAATTAATTAAGTTTGCATCATAAGTTTTCATAGTATTCGACATATAAGTAAAAAATGACTGTTTTAGGTTGAGTATTGGTCAAATAGGTTATTAACAGACATATCATGAATGATAATAATAAAATAATTATAGTATTTATACATAAATTATAATTTTAAAAGTAATCCAAAAATATGGTTATAAAAAATTAACTATGTTACAATCATAGAGACAGTAGGTCATACGTATGCTTAAGTGACTTTTCCATTTCTAGATCCTCATTATGGAAAGAAGGTATGTATTATTTTACCTCAAATAATAATAATAATATCAAAAATTACATATTATTTCATAATGTTATTAATTTATTAGAAAATATTTATGTTGATTCATAAA
Source organism: Viscum album (assembly GCA_963277665.1). Classification (NCBI taxonomy): domain Eukaryota; kingdom Viridiplantae; phylum Streptophyta; class Magnoliopsida; order Santalales; family Viscaceae; genus Viscum; species Viscum album. The sequence continues at coordinate 142,290,248 of OY728131.1, forward strand.
GGTGGTAGTCCACACGTACGCACAAATGACCTTATCATTTTTTAGTTTAAAGAAATGATATATTGTATTTTAATACTGATAAATATGTCATTAATACCATAATTATGCATTTTATATTAGATATATTGATTAAATTTATCCTTATTAACTTCTGTGTAAATATTTAGTGGAAAACAAATCACATCGCTTTGTGAGATGGTAGTCCGTCGTGCAAAGGGGTGACATTATTGTATCCCCTGCGAAATAAAATGTAAGAAGTAATATATTATATAATAACTAAATAAGTATAATTATGTTAATAATATCATATATGTATATATATATGTTATATAAATAATTATAACAAGTTTTGAGAGGAAATTATATAAAGTTAATGACATCAGTTCATGAGGTGGTAGTCCGCCATACAGAGGAATGATTATTTTGTATATCATTTGATGGAAGAGGAGATGAATTTAGGTTTTCACATTAACATAGTAACATATCAGTATATGGTAGATATTTTTGTTATTATATAATCATAATTTAATAATATTTTAAGTAATTTAAGAAGAAATAAAATAAAAACGTATGGTGAAACACGATACCTTTTTTCAGAAAAACTCGTTAGGAAAGCACCAAAAGCCATCTTAGAATGTATTTTTTTTAAATAAGGGATATAGTTCATGGGAATGGATATATTAATTGTATTGGGGTAGTTTATGGCAGATACAACATTATTTTAATGTGTGATGTGAAGATGAGTGGGGGTGGGCTTTTATAAGTGAGGTGAGTGGAACACTTTTTATTTCTAAAAAGAAAAAAGATGTAACCAAAGTTTTTACATGCCAGAAAGACACTAAAATGTTCCATTATCAATATTTATACAATATAAGGTTGAAAAAAATCCATAAAATAGAATTTGTAAAAAAAATTCATTTCAACCCTTATCTTTGTTTAACCCTAGTAAACTCGTTTTCACCTTAACGGTGGTAATTACTTTTTTACTTTCTTTACTATTCATTATGGTAGAAAATTTTATTTAACTTATTAGATGATATAAATTACAATTATTTAATTATTTAATCCATTTTATTAAATTCAGTTCATATAAGTGTAAAAAACTCATAGATTCAATGAAAAAGAAGGATTTCAGGAAATGCAATGTTAATATAAAAGATGATTTTATATTAACTATATAACTATAAGTAATACTTGTATTAATATCAACTAATATTTTTTGATATAATATATATATATATATTAAATAATCTCAAATTTTGTGTTTTTTTAGTTGATTAAAAATAATAAACACTATGCACTATAGGATAGTTTTCATAAAAACACCTTTTTTAATCAAAAAAATATACTAAAATCAAATATAATGTAATTTAAAGATTGATTAAGTGGAATAAATATCAATAAATAATACTTATGTTACTTTTAGTACTATTAAAAACAATATGGGAATTTAAAATATTTAATTTATTGGAAATAAATGACATTTTTATTTAAATCGGTATTTTTCACTTTTCACTGAAAAATAAATAATTTCTCAAAATTCCCAAAATTTTACCCTAAGTAAATTTGGATATTATGATAAAAAAAATGATAACAATTATTTAAAATTAAAATTATAAAAATATATAAATTAAATATTTAAATAAAACCATATAATAAAAGAGTTTAATTAAAAATATTTAAGGAACTTTTCACTTCATTTTTTGAATACCATTTGGATATTTTATCTTCATAACTCAATTGGAAAAAGTAATAATCATAATAATAAAATTTTTAATTATTTTTAATAATTAAGTAAAACAATAATAAATAAATTAAATGATTATAATATATACCATTTTCAAACCATTGATTAAAGATGTGTTGAAAATTTAATTTGATCATATAGGGTGAAAATTTTGAAATAAAGAGAATAAGGATTTATATATTATAAATGAAAATATTTTTAGTGCCAATGTATTAAAATTTAAGTAGGATTTTAAAAATTAAAACACATGTTCTGAAAAAAATTGAAATTCTGATCCCGCGTACTTGAGATTTTACTTTCAATGTCAGATAAATATATAAGTGAAGTGAAAAACCTTCTCATATTGGGTTTTTAATGTCATATTTTTATAAAATTGATGTCAAAGTATCACCACATCAAGTTTCATGTTGTTTTTATAGAAAAAATGATTTTAAAGCTTAAAAAATACTTTTTATGTCGGTTTTTTCTAATAATCAGCATCAAAAGTAGAAAATCAATTTTAATGTCAGTTTTTAATAAAAAATGACATTAAAACAGGGAAACTCTGAAAAATAATGCATAGTTTGTTTCTTAGGATTTTATTTTACTAGTATTTAAGCTCAAATGAACTTATGGATCAAAATTTAAAACCATCAACAAATTTACTTCTCTAGAGAAGTAGAACTTATGAAATCCATAACTTTTGATCTCTAAGTCTTTTTTATCTCCAAGACTAGAAATATCAATGTTTGGGAAATAATACAACTTTTAAATAATTTTGATGTCATATTTTTAAAAAAAAATGTTAAAATTTGAATTTGAATTTTGTTTTTAAAAAAAATCTATGTTAAAAGCCTTCTATGAGGACTTTTAATGTTGGTTCCTCATGAACTGACATTAAAAGTAGGCTTTTAACATCGATTATTGAATAATTGATATTAAAAGTCTTTCATGATGACTTTTAACATTCATTTTTATGGTAATAACATTAAAATTGTCCTTTTAAATTTTTTTAATGAATAACTGGTGTTAAAAGTCATCTATGAGGAGTTTTAACATCGGTCTTGAAGAATATATGTTAAAATTATAGTGTTAAAGACCATTTTTTTACTAATTTAGTTCACACATATGTATAAGCAACATCATTTTTTTCAACAAATTAAAAGGTAAGAAGATAGATTCTATATTATAAATATAAAATTATATTTATTTCATAAATATCATATATAAACATTTCATCCATAATTATATATATTTTTGAGTGACAGTGATGGAAAACAAATTGCATCGGTCCACGAGGCAATAGTCCACCATGCACACGATCGATAGATTTGTTTTCTATTTGATTGAATAGGAAATGGAAATATGTTATTTAATTAACATAATAAAGTCTTAGTATAGGGAATATAATTTTGTTATTATTCTATAATATTTGGAGAATATTTGAAGGTGTTATAGAAATAAATAAAATTAATTCACATGATTATGAACTATACCTATTCTTTAAAGAACCACTTTAGGTTTATACCTAAAGACTTCCTAGAATGATTTTCTCTAAAAATAGACTCTATTTCATAGGAATGAATTTAAGAAAGTTATTTTGGTAGTTATTTAATGAACCAAAGTTCTTTTTAATTCTAAATATGATAGGAGAGGGTGCCTTTTATAAGTGAGGGAGAGGAAAAGCTATGAATTTTTTTAAAAGAATAAATTATACCCACATTTTTTACATTCTGAAAGAATAAAAAAATATATCATTACAGAACCATATATGATATAAGATCTAAATATTTCTATATATTATGAATTATACAAGTTTTTAGGTCATTATAAACCTTATCTTTTTAGTTTAACCCCTAGTAAACTCGTTTTAACCTTAACCACAGCAATTACTTCTTACTATTTTTACTATTCATTGTGATCAAAATTAAGTTGATATTATTAAAAAATATTAATTATTCTGATTAAAAATATATAATCCTTTTTACCAAATTAAATTCACATAGTTTATTGAATTAAATTTAAAATTAAACCCACTCATATAATGAAAAAATGGTTTTCCCAAGGAAAGGTTTTCAAAATACTAAAACATTTTTATATCAAAATTCAACATATAATTGATTAAAATGAGACAAATTGGATTTATAATAATATAATTTTACTAATTTTACTTTTATAATAATTTTAAAATAGTTAAATTCTTTAAATGAAAAGGTAGTTTTTAATAAAAACAGTATTTTCACTATTCATCAAAAAATTAATCTTTTCAAAAAAATTATCAAAATTTCACTCTAAGATATTTTTTACATTATGATTCCAAAAATGAAGTTAATTTTTTCAAATAAACTTTATAAATTGCTAAAACATAATTTTAACATACCTAGGGAAAATGTGACGAAACCACTTTTTAGAAAAAATACAGTTTTTTGGAAAAGCAGTTCTTTTTATTTTGATTGATTTTTATTTTGATTGATTTTTATTTTATTTATAAAATATTAATAACCAAGAAATTTACTTATACATATATAAACCATATACTTTTCATAATTTATTTAGTCCAATTCATAGTCACCAATTTAATTTCTAGGTTATTGTAGTCATATTTAAATAATATATTTCATGTGTCATTTAAGCTTGGTGTTGCATGTCATATAAACTATCAAACACAATATTCTTCTTTTAAAACCTAGAGGTGTTACATTCTCTCTACCTTTAATAAATTTAATCCACTTAATTTTAAAAAAATTTATAAATCAAAGGTTTTAACTTTGAAAATACCTTTTTTGAAATCCTACATCATGAATAGGATAAATAATACTTCCTCTTGATATGAGAGATAGTGAAGTATGAAGGTTATTTAGAATAACACATAACTAGGATTCTTAATTAGAAAACTTTTTTGGGATACGGAAGAATGGAATAAATAATTATAGAGATTGATAGAGATCATTGATCATAATAACCTGAATAATCAATAGAAAGTTAATAACCAAAAATCCATAAATATTTTATGGGTGAAAAGACAACTGATTTTATTGGGAATAAAGGTAAATGTATAATATTTTTATTCAAATATCCTTTTACTAAATTTGGGGTAATAATTTACCATCTTGTTAGAGAACTCGAGAAGATATATTTATTTGATATATTTTTATCTCATAAGAAAAATTTCATCTTTTTTTATTCTTCAATAATTTTACACTTTATTTATTACTCTAAGAAATAAATTTACAAGATGAAATTTTTTTATACATAAAGAACTAAAATTAACTTTTAATGGATCATAAGATCCATTAAAAAGTGATAATTCATTCAATTTGTCTCTAAATATTTAACAAAACCAAAATGGTTAGCAAAGGTTATTCAATATAATATATCAATCACTAAAACATGAAAAATAACCCCAAATTTCAACTTAATCTATTTTAGAAATGGTTAACCTTAAGACTCCACCAAAATATGTATAACCAAATTCAAAGTCAAAAATTTTAGAAGGAATATCACTACATTTACAAAATCAACTTAACTTTAGATTCCCCCAACAACATATAGTATCTCTAAGTATCACATAACAAATATGTGAATAATTTAATCAGCATAAAACCTTGATGAAAACAAGCATGCTTCTAAAAAATCTCTCATTTTTTTTTTGAATAAAATCTTAGATTATCGAATATATTCTATAATTACAAAAATGCAGTAAACTTATGCAAAGATAACATAAACCACAAAATAACTAACCAATTTAAAGTTCACTAATACTATCCCATAAACATATATTTATCATTATTATGTCAATATAGATCATATATAAATGGTTACATTCCATCAATCACATGTTTTTTCAAAAATATCAACTTTCTACTAAATAACTTTTCTTGGTCATTAATTACATTCAATATATCTTTTCAAATACATTTAGAAAAATCACTAAAATACAATACCTACATGTTACATGATTATTATATTAAGAATATCAATGATAAAATACTTTTAATACATAATTCCTGAATCCAAATACACAAGTACTTTATTCTACTAATTTTTTATTAATAGCATAAGATTGAACTTGAACCCTTAGCTTCTATTGAGGTATATTCCCTTAACACTTGGGGAATTATTTTTCATAGTACCCCATATCATTAAAGTTAAAACACTGAGCATTATAGGTTTCTTTATTACCCTTTCATTCACATGACTGATGGACTTTCTCTCTACACTTGAAGCAAACTTTCATTCCCTTAAAGCAAGTACTAGGGTGTTTCTTTCCACAATTATCACATGTGGAAAGATTCTACTTTCCCTTCTTCCCCTTATCCATTTTTTCCTATATTTTCCACTTCTTCTCTTTATTTACTTCAAATCCATAAGAGATGGATAATTCTTTCTCTATTTTTATAGAACATGATATTATTTCCTTGTTTGATAAGAATGTTTAAGAGACTAGTTCCCTTCGAAGGATTTTATTAAGTCTGTCAAATAAATTGTCATTTTTTCTCTTTTGATTACATATGTAGTCTGTAACATTTCTTATTAACCTTGTAAAGTTGGATTCATACTTAAAAAAATTTCATATTCCTTTTTCCTTGGACTCGGGAATTTTATCTCTTTCTCATTGCCCGTGAGGAAAATATTTTTCCTAGATGAGTTTCTTAAAATCCTTCCACTCCATGTTTTTTATTTTTTTCCTTATCTATAGTGTTTTGAATAAATGAGAAATATCTATCTGCATATCCTAATAGATGATAAACTATCATGACAACATTCTACCTTTAATTACTTCAGAGATTGAGAAATATCTTCTCTAAGTATGTTATCTATAGCTCAGCTATAAAAGTATTTTTAATCCCATTAAGTGATGGAGGTTTTTGAGTCATAAAGTCATTTAACATTGTTACACCACATTATGGATTAATAGGATACTCCATATGGGTAAGGTTATTAGTCATAACATGATTCATCATCCCCAATATAGTTATAATTTGATTATTTCCAATTGAATATCTATCTCCAACTTCATTATCTTACTCAAGAGGTAAATCCCTATATAGATTACATTCATTAATATGGTTCTCATTCCTTCTAGTAGGTTCCATTTAGAAACAATGGAATACACTAGATCTAAAAAAAATTATAAAACATAATCTATAATCCAAAAAATAGTGAAACACTTAACATAAATAGAAAAAATTATGCATAACTAATATCATTATCATAATCATGGTTTCTTTGGAAAAATTTTCAAATCATAAAAATTTTTACAAATCCATCATATTTGTTTGTAAATAAAATGTGAATTAAACCAAAAATATCCCATGAGAGTGTCAAACCAAGTCTACATCAAGTCCCATTGTCATTCACCAAGTGAAGATTGAGTCAAATCCCAGTACTCCCTTTTCAATGTTATTACCCCAAGCTGCAATTGTTCCATATCCACATCCACTTATAGTATCCAGATATGGATTTACTACAAGGAAAATCAAATAATATCTATTATACTGAAACATTAGGAAGTTACCCAATACTTATAATTATCTTTAAATTCACTCATATGTATATATTCCATAATATATGTTTTCCTAAATCCAGTTCCCATGTTATATACAAATAATTATCTGATACCAATTGTAAAGACTTTGATCCTAGTAGCCAAATCGAGTGGTTACTTTATAATATTGGATCTAGATATAAGTGATAAAATCCCAAAGGACCAAATAGTTTAGTAGTATTTGAAAACAAGATACATAATTTAATTCCCCATTACATTTGAATGTTTAAAACGAAATATAGTATTTTCTTTGAGAATGCCTATATTACCTTTAGTTCATCCCTATATATTAATCATATTACATTTCCTAGAATCATGTGAAAAAAAAAACATAAGAAAGGGGGGTTAGATGCTTAGTAAGGGTATGATTAAAAAGGAAACTATTATTAATACAAATGAAATAATCAATATAAAAATGTAAATAACTAAAAAAAATTAATTTAATCAATAACTAGATAACAAAGAAGAATATGGTAGGAATAAATGATAATCAAATAATTTCATATAAATAATCACATGGCCTTGAAAACTATCCATGGATATAATACCTACTAAAATAATCACATGGAAATAAATACATTATATCATAATAAAAAATTGAAGAATGTCGTAAATAATAAACATACCATCAAGGCCTCATGCCAGGACATCTTACATAATGAGTAAGGACTTTTCCGAATATCCAAGCTAGTTTGTCTCGTAAGACATACTGATGCATCAAGGGTCTATAGTAGGCATCGCCCGTCACTTATTAAGTCTATTGCATTCCTCATATTAAAGGGGGTAATAAGATCAATATAAACATTAATATTAAAAACTAGTATACAAATTTTTAATAATTTCCTCAATCAATAAACATAATCATAAACCTTCTAGAGTAATATAGAGAATGGTATGAACATATTACATCCCTAGTCTAACTGATCATATATCATCCAAATAAATAATAAGGATGGTATCATTACAACATAAAATAATTATATCTTAAGTAAAATGAGGTTACATCCATATATTAATAGAAATACCATAAAAATGTTATTAAAAACATTCTTTATAGAAATATCCTTTTCACTTTGAAAATCACTTTTAAAAAATAAAAAATTCCATAATATTAGGAAAAACATTTCTTTGAAAATAATCATGGAAACATTTAAATTAATATTAAATAAATGAGTGGTCATGAAAGAAAATAATTCTATACATATCATATAAGTTAAAAAATTCCTATCGCGTTGTTGTAAAAAGATTAAAAGCCACCTCATTCAAAAAATGATAAGAATATTCCTTTCAAAATGTTTTGTAAGAAATCAAACATGGGTAAAATTTTATTTAATAAATAATTTGGATAGTGTTAAATAAAATATGAATTTTTTTTAGAAAACATGGATATGGAAGAAGGGGATTTTCGACTGAAAAGAGAAATAAGGTCAAGTTTTCTTGAAAACATTTTCTCAAACATTTTAAATACCAAATAGAGGAAAATGAAAATATTACATTAAAATATAATTAATAACTATATTAGAAGAAAATATATTGGTTTAAAAATATAAATATCTAATAATTCCCCCAAGAGATGATTAAATATAAATAATCTTGAATGTTGATGAGATGTGAAATATACCATTACTATATTGGTAACTTTTGAATTGTAACCCCCATGAAATAAATAAATAAATTATAATCATAATTTAAATACCATTAAGATAAATATATTCATGGAATATAATATCAAAGCTTCTATATATACACCACACAAAAGAAATAAGTGGTGACTATGGCATATGTCTCATAGAAGTAAAAGTGAGATGGGAAACCTCAGGTCTGATTTCCTTTATATGTGTTAAAAACTTCTATATAATAAATATATATGTATTATATATTTATTAAATAACTTTAATCATATATATAATACCATATATGATTTAATTATACCTTTTTATCACCCATTTATTAAAAATTCTTTATTAAAATTACTATTATGAGTGATAACTACTTCTTTTTTTCATAAACGTTTTGGTTGGGAAGTTTCAATCATTGTACTTTAATCATTATTAAATAATCTCTATAATGTTAAATATGATATAAATATCATATATATTCATTATATAAATATTAATAATAATTTACAAAATTTAGATATAGAAAAATGAGTTTTACTGATCATGGAGACGGTAGGTTGTACGTACGCATAAACATTGTTTCCATTTTATCGATGGATAGAAATAAAGAAAGGTAAATATTAATTAAAAATTATATAATAATTTTTATATCATATATACCATATATATATTCATTAAATGCATCTTTATTACCATCCATTTCAAAATAATATGAAAACAAATCGCATCACTTCATGGAGGCGGTAGCCCACATGTGCGGATGAGTGGCATTATCATTTTCCAATGGATTTTAAGGTAAGAAGGTAGATGATATATCATAATTATATAATTATAATAACTTCATAAATATAATATATAATCATTTATTTAATCACTATATCCATCCATGAGATACGATGATCGAAAAATAATTGCATCGGTTCGAGATGAGGTAGTCTGCCATGCACATGATTGACGGTTTTGTTTCTCATTTGGCGGAAGAGGAGGTGTATATAGGATATTACATAAAAACAATAAAATATAAGTATATATAATATAATTTTTATTATTGTTTTATCATATTTTTATAATATTTTAATGGGTTATATGAAGAAATAAAATGAAGACGCATTGTTAAGAACTATACCTCTTCTTCGGAGAACCTCTTTAGGATTATACATAAATATTTCCAAGAATGTCTTCTGATAAAAACATATAATCTGAGTCATGGGAAGGGATTTAAGGAATTTATTTTTTTTATTTCTTGTATTAACCGAATTTCTTTATAATTGTGAATAGGAGAGGATAGGGGGTTCTATTTTATAAATAGGGGAGAGGACACGGTTAGAATTCATGAAAATAAAATAAATTATACCCACACTTTTCACATGATAAAAGTATAAAAAATATCTCATTATCAAATATTATATAATATAATTTATAAATATTGATATCCCATAGTAATTAGATATGTTTTTAGATCATTTTAACCCTTATCATTTTAGTTTAACCCCCAGCAAACCTGTTTTAACCTTAACCCCAATAATTAATTTTTACTATTTTTACTATTTATAATGAGTGAGATTAATCTCAAATTACTATATAATACTAAGAATACAGATTAAAATATTTAATTCATTTTTTAAAATTCATTTCATATAAGTGGTCGGATTTAATTTAAAATTAAACTGAAAAACGCGATGATAAAACAGTTTTCCAAAGGAAAAGTTTTCAAAAGCATAAAAATGTTTTATATCAAAATTGAACATATAAATGATTAAAATGACCCAAATTGGATTAATTATAATATAATTTAACTAACTTAATTTCTAAAAAAATTTAAAACAAAATTAAACTTTAAATTCTTTAAATGAAAAGGCATCTTTCAACAAAAATTAATATTTTACACTATTCATTGAAAAATTAATAATTTCATAAAATTAAAAAAAATTAACTCTAAGATAATTGTTATATGATGATTTAAAAAATGAATTTAATTTTATCAAATTAATTTTATAAAATTGATAAAAATTAATCTTAACGTAATTGCTCAAAACGCGATAAAACCACTTTCTACCAAAAAAATACAGTTTTTCAGGAAAAAAATTCAAATTATTTTTATTATATTTATAATAAATTGATAACAAGTAAATTTATTTATAAATTTCTAAACCATATAATTTTCATAATTTATTTAGTCATTTTTATTGCTTCTAATTTAATGACTAGGTTATAACGATCATATTTAAATAATATATTTCATGGGTCGTTTAATCTCAGTGTTGTATATCCTATACCCTACCAAACATAATATTATTCCTTTAAAATCTCAAGGTGTTGCAGAATAGATTTCAATTTATCTTTTTTCAAATGGTATTAAAAGGGGAAATCTGATTCAACTCTCTTTTTAAAATACATCTCAAATGATTTTTTACACGTTTAAATTTAAATTAATGATTTTATTTTTGGATCAACCAATGAATCTCATTGTTTAGAATTTTTTGATTTAATGAAAAGGAAATTTAAAGTGAGATTTATTGGTTAACTTTAGTTCTTTCTCAGTTTTAAAATTTCTCAAAAAATTATCGTATAATCTTAAACAAAATAAAATACATCAATGAACTCTTAAAATGAATTAGAATGGATCACGCTAATGAAATTGGTACTTCTATGAGTACAACTTGTAAAATTATGTTTGATGAAGTCATTAAGTTGTTTGAAAAAAATATTTATAAAATTATGATCGGTAGTCTATATTACCTTACTATGACCAGGCCTAATACCATGTTCAATGTTTGTCTCTATTATAATTTTCAATCAAATCCCAAAAAAATATTATATAAAATCATTAAAAAGGATTTTACATTATTTAAAAGGAACTAAAAAACATTGTTTTTTATCAAAAAGTCACTTATTTTGAATTAACTTTTTTTTAGATGATGATTTTGGATGATTATAGATATATAGGAAAACTTCAAGTGATAATTTCCACCTACTTGAAAAATATATCATCTCATGGAGTACTAAGAACTAGAGATCAGTTTATTTTTTCACAACTGAAGTGGAACACATAGTTGTTGGGAGTTGTTGCACCCAAATATTATAGATGAAACACACTCTCTTAGATTTCATTACTACATTTGACCCTATCCCTATTAATTTTGATAACATTAGTTAGATAAATATCTCTATAAATCTTATCTTTCACTCTCACACCAAACACATTGACCATAGGCACCATTTCTTAAGTGATCACTTTAAAAAAGGTTATATATTATTAGATTTTTTAACGAATATCGATACACTGATATTTTCACCAAGCCTCCACTTCTTGATATTTTCGAATTCATAAAAGGTGAATGAGTAATGGGTGTCTTGTGATACTTTTCATTTGATCTATAGTTATCTTGAGTTTTCTTTCCAAAATATTTTTTTAGAAAAATATTGATATTTTTTAAAAACTTTTTAAAACTTAAATTTCATTTTTACTTCTCATTATATCTTACCTAAGTTCCCCTTATCTCACCTTTTTAGGGGAAACATTATCTCTTTTTTCATCAAAAAATTTCATTAAGAGATATTTTTTCAAATTAATTGATTTCTTTTCAAAAAAAAATCTATTGTTTTTAAAGTTTCAGAATAAAATTTTCTAAAAATATCTACTTTTTAATATTAATCTGAAAACTAGCTTTGATTCCATTGATTTTTTAGTGTGTTTATATATTTTTTTGAAAACTTATAAGAGAAATATGTATATGCTATCTAATTTTTAAAATATTTTTCGTATCTCTCTTTAAGAAAGATTAATGATGAGTAAAAATATTTTTTATCCTTGTATCTATAACTCTCTTTTGAGTATTCTATGAATAAATGGATATCAAAGAATAAATTTGAAGTATGATTTCACTTCAAAGTAACTTCTTCAATTTCTTTCAATAACAGAATCAATAAATGTTGTTAAAATCATTCCTTGAGTATATTTTTGATGTGGAAATGGTATGTAATAATTTTATTTTTATTATTTGTCTTTTCTATTTCCTTTCTTCTTTTATTCTATTTCTTATATTTCTCATTTATTATTTTATTTTCTCTTTTTCTTTATTTTCTAATATATTTTTATTTTTATCTCTTATTTTAAATTCCCTCTCTCTCTCTCTCTAATACCTATTCAATAGATTATTTATAAGTTAAGAGCTATTTTTTAAAATATCTTTGTTTTCCTCTTTTAAAAATCATTTTATTTCTTTAACTCTCTTTTCAAAAATACCATTTTTAAAAAAAAATATCTCTTGAGGTTCTTTCAAAACATTCTCATATTTCTTATAACTCTCCTTAGTTTCTTTTTGATAATCAAAAAGGGGGAGAAATTTGTTTGAAAATATTATTTATCACAAAGTGGGAAAATATTTAAAAAACAAGAAAGGAGATATATTATGAAAATATTTATTATTTTTTATTCATCTCTAGTTATAAATTGTTTTACAAAGAGATAATTTAAAATCCATCCTTTTTTTGTTAATAGCATTCTCAATGTGTTTACTTATTGAGCTCATGGAATATCTTGTTAAAATCTTGAATTTTATTATTGTATCTTTTACTCTTGATTTAAACTTAATTTATATTTTTTATATTAAGTGTTTAATATCATAGAAATGGGTACATATCTATCTCTCTCAGAGTGTTATCATAATCACAAACACTAATTTATGTATCTATCATTTTAATTTATGTGATTCTCATTGTTTAGACCACTGACTAAGTCATAATAAAGATCCTTAATCACCATGGAAAACTAGAGTGAGAATTTCTCGCAGGCCCATCATTAATTCCTCATTGTAATTTCTATAAATATATCTCTATTTATATAAATATAAATATTTATTTGTATATATAAATTTGTAATTATATAATTCTAAGTATATCCATTATATATATAATATAAATATATTTATATTTATATTTATTTATAAATAAATATTTATAACTATGGGTAGTAGGGGTGGCGGCTCAGTGGTAAACCTCGTAATCCTGCATCAAAAAGACTAGAGTTTGAATCTTTGCAAGCCCCTTGGGGGATGTATGATGTAGGAAGTGATGCAGACATGACATAGGCCTAGTGACATAGACATGGAAAACTAGAGCGAGAATTTCTCATAGGCCCATCATTAATTCCTCATTATAATTTCTATAAATATATCTATATTTATATAATTATAAATATTTATTTATAGTGATAAATTTATAATTATATAATTATAAATATATCCATTATTTATATATATATATATAATATATTTATATTTATATTTATATTTATATTTATTTATAAATAAATATTTATAACTATGGGTAGTTGGGGTGGCGGCTGAGTGGTAAACCTCATAATCCTACATCTAAAAGACTAGAGTTTGAATATTTGTAAGCCCCTTGGGGGATGTTTGATATAGGCAGTGATGCAGACATGACATTGGCCTAGTGACGTAGACATGACATAATCCTGGTGACGTAGACATGATGATGCAGACATGACACTACACTGGGCATTCGATCCATGTTTATAGGAACTTTCCCTTGGGCCTATGGGATATGTAATGGGTCTCCTTCTACCCAGATAAAAAGAGTCCTTTCTTTCATAATAAATATACTTATTCCCCAAACTTTTAAAAAATATGCATAACTATATAAATATACTTATAATTATAATTATATAATTATTAAAATATATTTACAAATAAATTTAAAATAAATTTATATTTATATATAAAAATTTATTTTAATTTATATAATTAATATAATTAATAACTGATAATATAACTCATATTTAATAATATAATTTATATAATTAAAAATTTAAAAAAAAAATTATATATATATATATAATTATATATATTAAAAGAATTGAAAATATGTATTCATAAATTTATTAGTAAATATATATATATATATATAATTATAAATAAAAAAATTATTTATATTATTTTAAATATATAATAATAAACGCAAAAAATATATTTATTATAATTTTATAATTATTTAAATATTTAATTTTTTATTTATAATAATATAAATATTTTTTAAAAAAATATGTATATTTATTTATAATTATAATTATATAATTATATATCTATATCAAAATTAATAACACTCAATAATAATAATAGAATTAATAATATTTCATAATAATTTAATTAATAATATAAGACTTAATAAGGAATATTCCCATAAATTATGTAAACTATAAATGTATTGTTTTTAAACAATAAAGTTTTTGTCGGGTAAATTAATTTTTTTACTATATTTTTTAGTTTATTTTCAATTTTCAATAATTTATTATATGTTTATTAAGAATTTAATTTAGATTGTATGTATAATTTATAATTTATATATTTTCTAAGTCACCTACATGAAACATAATAATGTTACAAGTGTGTAACTTTGAAAGTCTGTAAATTATAAAGTATAAATACAGTCTAAATGAAAATTGTCATACTAACTAAACATATAATTAATTATTGAAATAAAAAAGAATTTTGCAAACAAATAATGAAACATAATTTTAAGGTCACAAATTTTTTTTTTTCAAAACCTAACATTTGTACTTAATTTTTTTTGGAATTCCCTTGACTACTCAAAATGAGATCTATACTAACAAAATAAATCAGCGTTGAAGGTACAGATCCCATTTTCAATTGTGAAATAAATGTCCTAGAAAATTATAAGTAAAAATGTTATATTACAAGTAGTCAACTCAGAAAGATTATAAGATATAAGCTATAACTATAATCTAAGTGAAACTTTAAATTATTGGGTGTTTGTCGTCATTTGTTAATAGTTCATGTAAATTAGTTTTTATTTACTACATTTTTGAATTATTTTTTGTTTTTCTAAAACAACATTTAGTTTTTTCAATAAATATGCTTTTAAATATATACAATGTGCCATCAGAATACATCAATATTGATGTCCCTTAATACCATAACCTATCATATGAACCTCTTACCCACTTCGTGTCTAATATCTTTGTCACTCTGGTGTCCTAGCTCTAGGTGTGAGTTCATCCTCTTATGGTTCTATAGGTACATCCTCATGCTTCTGTGTAGAGGACTGTCGGAAATCATATGTGGAGGACTTACCAACATCATATGTGGAGCCATATGACCTTAGAGCTCCAAAATATGAAGGAAGTGTGATATAAAAGAAGTCATCGTCGGTGGGAGTGGGGGCACCACAAGTTGGGTTACCACACTTGGGTCAAAGTCCATCGCAATCAGTCGAGATAGAGATGGTATATCAAATGTGTGTTTAGGAATATGCATCACATAAACCCCTCCCAACTGTGTAAGATCCATAGTCTGTTGTGCAAGATCATCTCTCTATGGTGCAACAACATCTGCATGAGCCTCTCTTGGACATCGCTCTCTATGTCCATGCCTTTTTCCTCAACTATGTTCACATCTCTGACCTCCAGATGGTGGTGGAGGTGGTGGTGAATTATCCTTAATAGGAACATTAGGGACATCAACATCCCCCGGAGTCTCGGCCGGAGTATGTAGATCAGGATATAACTATGGCTCCTCATCATAGACACTTTCACATATGAAATGGATAGGATCTATGAGAGTCACCAAATCTGGGTGAACTACATCCCACCTAACAAATTCCTTCTCCTATGGATCTACGATTTATACAAGTTGATCGTTTTCATTGGATACAAATGAAATAACATTAAAATTAATATGAAACATGAGCTAAAAAAATATGATAAATCCTAGTAAAAATACTAACTACTGAATTCCTATCCCATGACACGTAATATGTATGATCTTGGGTTATTAATACCAATCTTCACAATCCCCCTGATCAACTAACCGAAAGAGTGTTTTCAAATATTTTTTCTGAAAGATAATGTATTGGGCACTTGTGTCCCAGAACTCAATATAACATGCATGAAATTGAAACTATTCAATCGTATGTTTACCTGCAAGCATAATGGAATGTAACACATCAACCTATCATGGTGACATGAGGATATGCTGTATATATCCAAATTGTTACATGACTCGATCTGGATAGTTCCACTTAATGATGTGGAAGTGGATGAGTGGAACCACTACACCACAATCTCCATTAATAGTTATACAGTATGGTGGAAGCAATTCATAAACAATTCCTATATATGGGGTCCATGAAACCTAAAATGTAAACTCAAAAAAATTCATAAATTAACACAAAAATGTTACTAAGATAACATTGAAATATCTTAAAAAATTAATAACAAATTTTATTTTTCTAAAAAAAATAATGTTTAGCTTTCATCTATGGGCTATATATCATTAAATATATATCAAAATATTTAC
This sequence comes from Viscum album, assembly GCA_963277665.1. Classification (NCBI taxonomy): domain Eukaryota; kingdom Viridiplantae; phylum Streptophyta; class Magnoliopsida; order Santalales; family Viscaceae; genus Viscum; species Viscum album. Next base: position 142,307,477 of record OY728131.1, read on the forward strand.
ACACAATGTCTTGGAGTATGTGAATAACACCGATCATGAATCTACCTAGTTAAAAAGAAGTAATATTTGTTGATTTTATAAATTACATTAATAAATTTACTAAATAACTCAAATTAATGGTGTAAATGTACTAGTGCCCTCAAGGACAGTCTGGAAATAGGTTTTTTGGTAGTGGTGAGACAATTATCGGAATTATGTATGGAAAATTCTCCCAAGACCACATCTATACAAAATCCATACACCCTACAATATACTATACATTAGGTTGAAAATTAGTATAAAAAAATCTATAAATATGTGATAATACATTGGAACCCAACTGTATCTACCTCTCTGGTCAAGATACTCAAGTGTTGGTAGGTATATCATGTGTACCAAGGTGGTGGATTGGTCCACACACAACATGCCTCGGACCAGTCTCATAATATATGCACATGTGTTCCAAATAAGTATCTCCCCATCTAAATCATCATGAATGAAAAAGAAATTCACTTCAAGCTACACCATGCACAAGTAGAAAACATGGAGGACATATGTTATATCAACGAATTCAACGCCCAATTGATGGTGTATGATCGCACACCAGTTGCCAATACTATAACTTGTAACTATATGTCCGTAGATGGTTAGACTGAGCATGTAGGCAACATATTCTAAAGTAATGGTCATCTATTCCTCAGGGAGATGAGATGTGTGTATCTATGGACTCCATATAATATCCAGTTCAACAATCAAATGGTTATCAATGGTCTTAAATTTTCACATGGAGACTCAACAAAATCCAGCAAATTGTAGGTATGGAAAAGTGGCTACTGGGGGTGAATTTTCCTGAACATAATGTTCACTCTGAACAACAAGATGTCTAACAGGTCCCCTCACCAACATGTCATTTGACATGTGCGGCTACAGGGTAGATAAGAAAACGTTTCTCCATCTTAATTTAAGAATAGTAGAATATTAATGTTGACAACTATTTAAATCATACTTGGTTTTATTATTTGGTATATAATATTTTCAAGATTTTTTTCATAAAAATGATGTATGTTATTTCAAGTGACCACATATGTACTTTGATGTGGAGTTATTTTTAAGTGAAATTCATGCTTTTGGATTAAAGTAGATATACTCTTATAGAGAACAGAAAAGAAATATATGCATGTGACTCTAAAGTAGTTTCAAAAGTTAGAAAGGGTTTTCAAACTTGTTTATAACTGAGTTCGGATCAAACCATTGGGAACATTTTTGAAAGATCAAACTACATTTATCTACAATTTAAGTTAATTAGATGTGATTATAAATTATTTATTTTATTTTTAAACTATTTTAACAAACATATTTATTTGAGAACTTAATTCAACCCCCTCTTGATTATTCTACTCCGACCAATAAATGATAATAATAAAAAAATAATCACATGTAAATTTTTCTACATTAACTGATAGATTACATCAATAATTTTAATAATTAGATGATAACCCTATATTTATAGGGAAACATTTCCTCATATGACCTTCCTGGATTTATAGGACATACCTTCGTCCAGGTGCCCATTTGCTAGGATAATCCATCTCATTGTGAATATGATTCAACTTTGTCCTCCATTTTGATTGCAACCTAGTCATATTTAATATAAGCACGGGTGTTCCATCTAAAATCTATAAATTCTGATATTCCCCAATAGACATCCACTAAGAATGTTAGTAGTCGTTAATACTCTCTATTTAATAAACTGGATCAACGAACTGCTCCCAAAATAAGTGTGCGGAAGTGAATTCTACAATCATATGGTCACATGGATATCATAATTCTTGAAAGCTTCCATAATCATAGTAACGTCGCTCCAGTAAAAATACTCACACATGACCACTACTACCAGTCATAGGATCATGAGGCTTTGTGACGTGAAATATTTTCTTTACACTATCAAATGAACTGACTTGAAATTTTTTAGCCTCCTAAATAACTCTATCTATATCGCATTAGAATTGGTGACCATATCACATCCATCTATTCAGACCCTCTTTAGTCTTCTTTCCTATTTCTAAAAAATAATTTACACTGTGATATAATGTTTCTTGTACCAAACCTATAATTTTAATTTAAAACATTATACTAATATTTTATTATAATTATAGATCTTCTAATTAACATATAATGTAATATTTTTAATTACTAGGGATGGGTAATTTTTGAACTTCATTGAAAACTCCATTTATATATTATATGATGTTGGTCTTCATATGTGTATGTATCCACCCATCATCATATGTCAATGACCATTTATGCTTTGGAATTATCATCAAGTAATCATAAAATTTTAGATTAGATATGTGAATATATTTGATACACCCCTACATTCATTCTTGTTGAGACTCATATGCTAACAAACAAGAATTAATATGAACACATATGAAAATAACTATGGTTATTATTTTTAAAATAATAAAGTACATTCATACCAATTTTTAAGATTGCTTTCTTTAGGGACTCTCCCTTGAACTTCTTTCCCACATTTATGGAAATGTGTCAAATATAGTATCGGTGATGGGAATAGGGTGGTATCCATGATATAACCTCAGACTTTAATTCCTCCTTGATTAATTAATGATGATATGAAATAAGATAGATCCATTTTTTTCCCGTAAAAAACTATCTAAGGCAATATAGGAACCATCTCCAAGATAAGAAGTTACACTTCTCGACAATAGAAAATTCAAAAGGTAGTGGGGATAAATTACCATATTATGTGGTGGAAATAAATAAAGTTCTGATATATTTTCTATAAAAAAATATTCCATCAATCTGTATAAATAGATTGAAATGTATAGAAGAAAACATATATGGTAAAAATTTCCAAAACAATCTATCAAAAATGAAAATCGAATGCTCAACTTGGATGTATTAGTTAACATATTCAATATTATGTAACTGGTATATAACTTTATTGTTGGGGAATAAAATCTCAATAATTTGTGTTAAAACTCGATAAGATTCATCCTAATCAGTATAAAATTTCACAATATCCTTCTTCCATACTGCTCATGCCTTCCAATAAGAGATTTGATGCCCAAAAATATTTTTGATTCTCTTCACCACTAGAACAACAAGAACATCTTCACATGATCTTATCATTTAAACAATAATAGTTAAAAAAACTCAACATCAAAGGATAAGTTTTTCTGTGACAATCTCGGGTTCACACAAGTGTATGGAGTAAATCTAGTAATGTTACAATAGTAAAAATTATTATCATTATATCTCACAAACACATCTAACATTCTGAATAATATTTTTCATAGTGGATAAAATAATGAGATCTCTTAAACTCATTTACAATATAACTAGAATGTATTTTGATTTGATATAGTCTTATCACAATTTTCATTACTTCTTTGTTGTCAAACTCTCATAAAATATAAATAACACCTTCATCCGACACTTTAATTTTACCATAAATAATTCCTAGAAATTATGTACTATGAGTAATAAGTGACCAATAAAATTATGTCAAGCATGTCATGCCTCCGATCAACCATGATGCTAATGGTGGAGGATGGTTCAAAGTTCAGTTAAACCTCACATAAGTGGGAATAAAATTTCTTTTAGCATGGTCTTCTTCTTCTTCAACTTCCTCGTCATCGCCTTGTTCTAAATTTTCGTCATCCTTAAAATTATCGGCCACCAAATCTAAATTACATGGAGGACTATCCATGGAAACATGAATTTCTCTATGATACATGTCACATACATCGAAATGTGTTTAAAGTTTCAAATTTATAATCCTACTAACTAATATTGAAGTAGCAAGTAGGGTCGAACCATAAAGAGAATGTGCATAGACACTTGGAATATCCTTAGGAATAATGTTCATGTGGATGAGTTTTAAAAGTCATTAACAACTAAAACATCTAAAAAACAAACAAAATTTAAAAATGACTATTTAAATTAACTAAAAATATCTAAGTGAACTTAATCAAGATATGGAATTAAATTGCGAAGATGGAAGTATTAGAGTTACAACGTCCATTCAAATTCATGAAATTCCAATTATTTAATTTCCATATCTAAATATTTATTTAATTAATTTACACAAATTCCAAATTTAATAAAAATAATAACAGGTCCTATTGTATGATGTTATACAATATTCTAATTTCAATATAAATCATCCATAATTTCATTCTATGGACTAGTGAATAATTTGTTTGCCATTTTAGAACTTAATCACTTAGTGAAATACCACAACACATTTCTCACAATGTTGAAGTATATATCTATGTTGGGTTTTCTTACTTAAGATCACTAATTAAGTATCACCCAAGAAATTTTGAAGGATGTTACACATAAAATATTAATTTTTTCAATTAATATATTTATTTATTCAGAATTCACTCATGTACAATTTACAATTCTCTCACATGTGTGACCAAATTTCAAATAAATAAACTCTTGGATGATCTCCCACCCATGATTACTTATTAGGTATCACATGAACAAGCACAAAATCATGTGTGCAGACTCCAAATGATAGTTAATTCAAACACATGTATAATTAATTAAAGAAACATACAATTAAAAAAATTAATTTAAAGGAAAATAAAACATGAAAATAAAATAATTCATGTGTGCATCATCACTTTCATCTCAAATCCAACACCAAGAATATTAGAAGGACATAATTCAGACACAATAAATAAAATGATAAATAAAAGTCACCATATACGTGTTGACGTGAGGGTCACTGTAATCTACTACAGATGATTGCAAAATAATAACCTTCACTCCACCGATCATCGCCTTGTCGAACCAAACTATCACATCAGTTTGTCACATGCCAACACGTTTCATATCTATTAATCACTTCTCTGATTGTAGCAGAAGGTGTGGTGGTGATTGGATTCTTGTAGTGGAGGAAGAAGAAAGGCATGGTTTTGTGGAAGTGAATCGAAGAAGGAGAGTTTTCTAGTCAGGATTGCATTGGAGGTGGGTTAGCGGCATTGTGGGGTCCATCCCCCTCATAGAAGTCTGTTGGTTCATCGTGAAGGGAGGAGGCTTCATCCGCCTAGGGAGAAACAATGGATCGATGTAGAGGATGAGTCATGTGCATGTAGGTGTTGTTTATGGGGTTGCTTCGTGAGGATAGGGGGTGTGCGGTGCTCCCTCGTGGTGATGGAGTGAGAATTGGGTGACTTTTGTGTGTGATATACTCTAGGAAAAGGGAAGAATCACCTGGTGGAGTCCTCTTAGTGCGAAAGAGGTCAGGGTTACACCGACTGGTTGCTTCATGAGAGGAGGAGGTGTGATGTGGGTGTGCTGTTGTGAGATGACCACTTAGTGTTGCTAAAGGTGGAGGCTGGTGATGGATGTGAGATGAAAGGCTCAAGGTGCGGTGAGTGGAGATGGAGGATGCCACTGCCCCCTTTTCTAGGTATTTTTCCCTCCAGCTGATGATAATGAAGAGGGCCTCTCACTCCTTATATAAGACTCACCTCCAGTATGAAAAGTGAGCAACAAGAAAATTGAAATTCAAATTAATATCAATTATCAAAATAGTTGAATAATTATTATTATTTTTATTATTATTATTATTATTATAAAATTATAATTGTATAAATATATATTATACTAATATGGAATTTATAACAATATAACATTTATTTATATATTATACTAATTATAGAAATAAATAACATAATTAGAAAAAATATAAAATAAATAAATGTACATATAATTAATATACTAATATTATACATAAAATATAATAAAATCATAATCTGTACTAAAAAATAATACTACTATTAAAAATTAATCTAAAATAATAAAAAAAATATTAATAATTCAAATATTTTAAATAATATACAATGATAAATAATATATAATACTAAAATAACAAATTAAAAAATTACTAATAAATATTAATGAACTAAAATCAATTAAATAAAAAATAATAATAAATGTTTTAGATATTAAATTTTAATAAAATATAAAATTAACATAAACTAATAATAATGATAAATAACTAATATTAGTATATAAATTAACTAAAATTATCAAAATATCTAAAATACTAAAAAACTATAAAAACAATCTAAAAACACTAAAAGTAGTTAGAAAAATAATTAAAAACAAATTATTAAATTATTAAAAATTTATGTGAAATCCATGTTCATAAAATCCCCCACACTTAAACTTTTTCACTCTTGGGAAAAAAAATTAGAAAGAATGTGCAAGTGGACCCATAGAAAAATAAAAACATCAAAATTACTAGTTTTATAAAATTCTAATCTCTTTTACCCACAAAATATCATGTTTCATTTAATATCTCAATTTTAAAAAATAGTTTCCCTTCCACGCATAGTATTTCTAAAAAAAGTACTTTCACTCATGCATTACCATCACTCTCGTCTCTCCAACAATTTGATCAAAGTTATGCTCAATTCTCATACACATGGATGCATACTATAGGATTTCCATGAATTTAACATCTTTGTTAGTATAAATAAAAAGAAAACACAAATCTCAAGGAATTTATATTAGGTTCAAATTTCACTGAGGCTGCGGGGTGGTAGTTAATAATAAAAAATATTGACATTTTTTTAGAAAAAATAAGGGTTAAATCTTGAAATAAATACATGATAAGAGTAAATCCAAATGTATCCCTCAAACTTTCACTCCCCCACACATAAAAATTTGCTTTTCATCAAGCATATTATAATCCAATGACACTCAAAAAAATTGTTGTTTCTATTATTTTTTCAATTTTTTTCTTCCTTATTTTATAGGGACACAACTAACTTAAAATATTGAAATAAAAAACTGGTGATTAATAGTTCCCAACCCAATGAAATAAATTTTAGATAAAATTTCAAAGAAAGGTACACAAGTAGTGCGCACACTTTAACATCTCAGTGAAAGTAGGTCATATAGAAAATTCTATTTATCCTGGAGTAATGATTCATCACTTTTATAAGTGTCTCCAAAACCTAGGATTACCACATAATGACCAAAAAATTAATTATTGTTGGAACAAAAAATAATCTAAATTCCCCTATAAAAATACATGTAACAAATATGGATACTATGAAATATAACACAGATGATCAGAATGAGATAATTTCAATCCATTTGCATCAAATGACTCATTATACCTCAAAAAACCCTCTCCATGAATAAATATATCCCCTATAATGATATTGAAAATTATCATGAAAATAGTCAAGAAATGGGCAGGGACGGTATCAGCTTTGGGTTTATTCTAGAAAGGTGTATTCATGGATTATAATGGATTTGAGACTAAAAAAATATATAGGTAGATTAGTGGGTCAAAGGGGATAAATATCACAAACAAATTCCTCAATCATTTTAGTGCACCATTCAAAATTTCTATCACTTTTAGGGATAAACATGGAAAGTTATATAAGAAAAAACATGTTTGATATTCCTTTAAGAAAAATAGAAGTAGGAAATGATGTAAAAAGGGGTCATAAATCACACGGGTATGTAAATACAATGTTATAAAACATAGATAAGAATGATTGAAAATAGGTGTCTTAAAAATAAACAAGTTTTCAAAAAACATTTTTGAATCATAGAATAATATTAGAAATCATCTAGGTCATGAGATCCATGATCAAAGTAGTCTAAATAAGGATCATGTGTTCAAAATTCCTATGGATAAAGTGGTATTTTTTTACTATGTCATGAAAAAAATACCGTCTCTTTCATGTGGGATCAATGATTACAGGAATGTTAGTTTTTATTATTTTTTATTTTTTTCATTTTTCTTAAGTTATTTATTTTACATGGTGTTTTTAGAAGTATAAAAAATAAAACATTTCCCTGAGTAAGTGATTATAGATGTGGGAAGGCTTCCAATATCTGATAAAGCTCCAAAAATGATGAACCTGTAAAATCTATACATGGAAATTCCATAACCACATCATATAAAAGAATTCACACTATAATAAAAATCATTTGGATAATAAAAATTTATATTATGAACTCAATTTCATTGTAGTTCCAAAAGAAAACTGTCATGAACCAAATCCGGTCACTGCCAACACCGGTACCCGACCCAGCCTGTGATATGGCCTGAAGGTCGTTCTAGATCCCCATGGGCTGACACAAGTTTCTCGGTATCATAAACTGAAAATTGGGAACTATTTACCCGAGTTTACAAACTTAAAACAACCAAAAAATCCAAAAAAAAAATATGAATCTGGATTTTTCAAACACAATCATCTTTTAAAAAAAATTAGAACTGAACAAAGTAATTTAAAGAAATTCCAAAAGACCATTATAAAGGGGAAAAACCAAAAATGGATAGCCAATAACCACCTCATGGCAAGGGGGAATCACCCTCAATCCATATCCACAAAAACGCATGAAGAAGGACCGCTAGAGAAACCCAAACCATTGGCACAAAGTTGTACCCAAACCTGTGACAAAAAGAACCAAGTCTACTTACACTCAAATGTGGAAGTAGGGTGTGAGAAAAATCCTAGTAGGATTCTACCAGTAAAAGATTTTATGTGATAAACAATCAAGGAATAAAATCATTGCAAGTTTTGTATATAAGAAAAGCTAGTGATAGTTTCTAAAAGATCCAACATTATAACTAAACAGTTTTGAGGTGGGCTATTTTAAAGAAAATAAGATTTTAAATAAAACCAACATGCTACTAAATTTCCATCCATTCAAACTGTATGCCGACGGTAAGCATAAAATATCTAATGAGCACAAGCAATAGGAAATAACCCCTAGGCACTAGCTCATTGTGGGTCCTAGGTACCTCGTATCTCGGTGAAAGTAACAATCAAAATAACTATTCTTGTGCACTAGCCACTAGTAGGGAACATACCCATAACCTATTGTTCCCCAATCATCATCCTCATCATATTTTATTTAGTGGTTTAAGCATCAATCTTGCTTCGTGAAGCTAAGGCCAAACCCCACAGGATCACTAGCATACTAGTACACGTCCACCCACCTAGATACATGTGTTTCCATATTATACTCAAACAAGTTCAACAAGCCATAAAATATAATTTTCACATTAAAATACCACTTTCACATCACACATTAACCAAAAATTCCCAATGTATATCACACAAGTCACATAATTCACTTTTTCATTCAAATGCATTTTCAAATCAAACTCACACCAAAAATAGCCCACGACACATTTCATATTTCTTTAACACTTCCTTAAATCCTTGAAACAATTTTATAAAAGCTGTACATGATATTCCAACTCACATAACATCCAACACACATATTACATAATACCCTTACCACCTTCAAAATTCATTTTATCGTCAAACTCACGTGAAACAATCAAAAAACATGTTTCGCACCCACATCACAATTTAGTAAAACATTTCAGCAATTTATAAAACATTGTAAAAATGTTTGACATCTTAAATCACCACTTCACCTTTCAAAAACTCATATTATGTTAACACACTCACCCAAACAGTACATATACACTCTTTTCCCACTTTTTTAACCAAATAAAACATTTAAAATTTTTACAAAACAACCCCAAGAGGTATAACCATGTTTTCCACACAAAACCCTTTTCAAAACCCTCATTCAAGACCCAAATCATACCAATACTAATTCAAAATAGAATTGGAATCCCTAACAACAATTATTAAACCACCCCCCAAGAGTTATAAAAATACCTCAAATAATACCACAAAAGGTACACATGAAAAACACACATTTTTACAAACCACTTTCAAGAAGTACAACATAGTTTCACACATTAAACCCATTAAAAACCCCACTTTCAAGGCCCACATGACACTAAGGAATTAACAAAAACAGAATTGGAATCCCCTTTAAACACTAATAAATCACTTTCATATGTTATTAAATACATCCAAAATTTACCCCAAGAGTCACACATGAAAAGCACCCAATTTCTTTCTAAGAGGCAACTATAAAATTAAACACTTAACCAAATCCATCAAAAACAGCCTTCACACCACACACAATAGATTAGAAATATTATAAATTAAAAAACCAAGCAATATAACTCATCTTAAAATGGTTACACATGTAATCACATGTTGAAAGTGTTGAATCCCTCAAATATTGGTGTGAAACATCAATCGCACCACCGCCGCACCACAAGGAAGTGAAGAGGAACCTAAAACCTCAATATTAGACAAATAAACCTAAATAAAAACCCTAGGTATGAATCCCTAGTTTTTGGGAAATAGTAACTTCAAGAAAGGGTGATTGAAACCCTAAGGAAAGAGAAGAAATCAAGGAAAGAAACACTTGATGAAATCATGTAGTTTCCCCACCAAAAAACCCGTCAAATATGGGTTCAAAGGGAGCTTGAGAGAGTTTAGAGGCCTCTCATGGAAGCTGGTGTCTAATGTTGAATGAAAGGGGCGGACTATAGTCATTTTCTATAAGGAAAAAAAGGAATTTCAAAAGTATTTTAATGACCTGGACAGCCTTGCATGGTTTGGCTGCATGGTTTGGAACCGTGCGGCCAAACCGTGAGGCCTGTTCTGGCCACCCAAAAAGTGTCCATTATCTTCCAATTTAATGGGGTTACAAGGGGGAAACTAAAGGGGATATTTTCGCCAAGAATAGGGGAAAATACTACCCAAAATAAAACAACCTTTTCACCCCAAGACTCATCCAAAGCAAGGGTACAAACCACCTCAACAACTTACCCCACAAGTGGTGTCACTAGGACTGTCACTAATACAACTCCAAAACACCAAAACCTAATACCATAATTTTTACAAAATAGGATAAAAATTACCACACAATACCCCCAAGACTAAGGCCATTTCTTAAGAACACAGGAGACACCAAAAATTCAAACCTGCAACACCCTGAAACCAAGAGAAAACCAAGATCTGAAAGAGGATTTGAAACAAAGCATGGAATAGAAAATCTGGGTTTAAAATTTCTCTCCGCCATAAAGATTTATTCCCCTATAAATCCATAGCAATGCCAAATAAAAAAACAAACCAAACTGTGAAATGAAGGTGTACCCCTTTTCCAATCTTCACCCCCAAAGGCCAAAACACTTCCAGTGATCAATTAAGGAAGGAATACTCTCACAATTATAACCTACACCACTTCCCTGAAATGATCAAGCCCATTCAGATTTTATCCCAAAAGAAAACTCCTCAAACACTATCTGAACAAGACTAAAGAAATTTAGCCAAATGAAAAACAATAACGAACAAGGTTGCACTTACCTTGCTTTAACCAAACCGTTGGGCATTCTTCAATCCCAACACTTACCCAAGGAAGATGTAGGTAGTTAGATAGATCCATACAAGACTACCTACATCCAAGATAAGACCAATGAAAAATATGAGTTACTAGTATGGGGACAAAAAAATGGTCTCCCCACCATAAGAGACAACTTAAATTTCTTCCAAGACAAAATCGGGACACTAACCGGGAGAGGCCTGAATGGACTCCCTAGTACGAGGGGTAGACTTCCATTAAAAATTTCCAAAGGAACATACATAAGAATCAGAGTGGGTCTCCCCACCATAATAACCAACCATTTTAACTAACCAGAAAGCGCCAACACAAAGAGACCCTAAAAATTAAAGGGTTGGCATGACTGAATGGTTATTCCACACATTTTGGGAAGTTGTGTGCTAACCATGAAGATCATTTTTTCCGCATGGCTTCCTAGAACACAGTCACTACTGATCGTGCACAAATCATGTTCTCAAACATGATGACACCAAAGGATTAAACTATTCTCATCTCCCACAATGAGGTTAGGAATTTGTATAAGGGTTTGAACAACCCGGGGATTTCCCCTAACTATGCTCCAGCTTCTCTCCAGGACCCATGGCTGGAGCTCAAAATATTGAAGCATATTCGTCCTCGTAGTTAGGGTTTGGAAACCCCTGTGTGGAAATTCTTCTTTTAGTTCCACAAAAAACCACACCACAATCCCAGATCGGTTCACCAAGATATAACACATTCCAAAACTCACCTTACCCTAACCTGAAATTTCACTGAAATAAGGGCTTAAAAGATTCACACACATCACACCTTGTTTCATTGGGTGAGAAATAGCATAAGGAAAGGACTCATATAAACACCTTCCTCTAAAAAATAGTATTTTGAAGTTTCTTCAAGGGAGACATACTCCCAACATAACAAATACTCTCAAAAGATTTCATGACCTTCACCTTTACAGTCTAACAAGCACATGACATCATATTACGTCACCAAGCATAACTATTGCGACTGATATAAATAATATAAGGAAATGGATCTTATGCCAATTCTCAAATAGCACACGGCTCTAGAAAGTGGCCATAATATCTACTCCTAACCAGATTTCCTATGATGGGTGTTTAACCTAAATTCTTACTTCGAAAAGACTACAAAGGACCCAGAGGCCCTCTTAGACACCATCTAGATAATCATCCACACAAACAACCCCAGACTACTTCATCCTTCAATGAATCAGATAACTTAAGAAACTATAGTCTCTTTCAACGTTCCACGAGCACTATCTCATACATAAGGATTATAAAAAACCGAGAAAGGAAATGGTGTATACTCAATCTCAAAAGCTTGTGAAAAATATTCCTTATATTTATCAACTAGAGGGTCTTCCAACAACAAAACAATCCGGGTTGCACATCAGTTATGCACTAACCCTTAATAGGGGTGTAACGTATCCATAGAGAGAACCCAAGGACCCAAACAAGCTATTACATTAGTCAAAACATGCCATAAAACCGAACCTAACACATGAAGGGAACCACCGTAAAGGTTTCCTGAAACATTTCTTAGAAGATACTACTAACTGGTCCTTCTGCCCAGCTTACTGACCAAACCCAAACCCAAAACATGGTTCAAATGGGAGGGGTTATTGAACTCAAATCATCACAAAACATAATTATTTTTCAAAAACACATAATACACAACATCCCAAACCATTCATAAAGACATCATGTTTTCCTTCAAAAACATTTTTTTGAAAACAAATGGTTCAACGGTTTGTGTATCCACCAATGGTACTCCCTAGGCCTCACACATGTATGTTTCATGCCACACCAGTCACCCTCCTCATATCCATCCCAGCACTCATCCAGTTGTTCCATTAACCATCCATCATACCATATAACACAATGCATGTGGTTGCTCATGGATATACTTAAGGTTAAAACAAAAATTCTTTCCAATTTTCAAGACCAAAAAAATCGAACAATACTTCATTTTTCTCAAGACCACTAACCACAAAATCAAAATCCCAATCATTAAAATTAATACTCACTTTCAAGTCATGTACATCAATTTATAAACATCTCATCCCATTAAGATACCTTTCAATAGTTTAGAAAACTCAATTGGGAACACATTTTCAAAAACAACTTTAACATAATTCACTTATTTCAAAAGAGGTGTAAACACACCATTTTCCATTTCAAAATAATTCTAAAAATTTAGTTCCACATTTCCAAATTTGAACCATTAAATATTTATTGGAAAATAATTTCATATAACTTTCATTATTCTTAAAACCATGTCATTTTTTCATTAAAACCTAACTTCCAAGATTTCAAAACCAAAGGGCACAAGACAGTGTGAGGGGAAACTAGCATCAGTGGGTGACTTGGACACATGGTTTGTGGTCATATTCCAATCATTTAACCATCACATAGAGTGTTCTAGGGAAATATCCCTTTCTCCACATGGATTGCTAGGCCCAGTGAGCTCACTGAGACCATTAACCCGACTCTCTTTTCTTTTCCCCTAATCATCATCAAACCAACAAAACCAAAGGAATTAGATAAATCTAGACATCCCCTAGAGACTCGAATCCTGTCATGAGATGTGGTGATTAGTAACACTACCCATAACAAGAATTTCAAGTCCTGATGATCCTATCTCTAAACTATTTCAAATGTTTCCCAAATAACATGACCCAATAAATTAACCAAAACCTCCTCTGATACCATTTTGTCACGAACCAAATCTGGTCACCGCCAAAACCGGCACCCAACCCAGCCCGTGACATGGCTCGAAGGGCATTCCAAATCTAGAAAGGAAGGAATAATTTCCCAAGTATCATAAACTGAAAATTGGGAATTATTTACCTGAGTTTACAAATTTAAAACAACCAACGAATCAAAAAAATACTAATTTGGATTTTTCAAACACAATAATCTTTTACAAAATTTCAGAAATGAACTACACAATTTAAAACAATTCCAAAAGAACATTAAAAATTTTAAAAAACAAATATGGACGTCCAATAACCAGCTCAAGGAAATGGGTAATCACCCCCAAGCCATCTCCATGAAAACGTATGATCAAGGACTGCTAGAAAAACCCAAACCATTGGCACAAAGTTATACCCAAACCTGTGACAAAAAAACCAAGTCTACATACACCCAAAGGTGTAAGTAGGGTGTGAGCCAAAACCCAGAAGGATTCAACCACAAAGATATTCCATGTGATAAACATTCACGGATGAAAATCATTTAAAGTTTAGTAAATAAGAAATACTAGTGATATTTTCTAAAAGATGCAACATTAAAACTAAACAATTTTGAGGTGGGCTATTTCAAAGAAAAGAAGATTTTAAATAAAAATAACATGCAAATGAATTTCCATCCATTCATACCATATGCCAATGGTAAGCACAAAATATCTAATGATCACAAGAAATAGGAAATAACCCATAGGCACTAGCTTGTTGTGGGTCTCAGGTACCATATATCTCGGTGGAAGTAACCAACACAATATCTGTTATCGTGCATGAGCCACTAGTAGGGAACATACCCATAACCTAGTGGTCCCCAATAATCATAATCATCATAATTTATTTAGTGTTTTAATCGTCAATATCACTACGTGAAACTGAGTCCAAACCACACGGGATCACTAGCATGCTAATACACGTCCACCCACCTATATATCCAGGTTTTCCACTTTTTCTAAAACATGTTCAACAAGCCATAAAATATAATTTTAACATGAAAATACAACTTCCACATCACACATTAACCAAACATTCCACATGTATATCACACAAGTCACATAATCCACTTTTTCATTCAAATGCATTTTGAAATCAAACTCACACCAAAAATAGCCCACAAAACTTTTCATATTTCTTTAACACTTCCTCAAATACTTTAAAAAAATTTATAAAACTTTTCAAATATATTAAAACTCACATAAAACCCCACACACATGTCACATAATACCCTTCTCACCTTCAAAATTAATTTTATCATCAAACTCATGCAAAATAGTCCAAAAACATGTTTCTCGCCCACATCATAATTTAGTAAAACATATTACCAATTTATAAAACATTGTAAAAAATTTTGACATCTTAAATCACTAATTCACCTTCAAAAAACCCATATTAGGTGAACAAACTCACCCAAATAGTATATATACACCAATTTTTCACTTTTTTTAACCAAATAAAACATTTACAATTTTCACAAAACAACCCCAAGAGGTATAACCTTGTTTTGCACACAAAACCCATTTCAAAACCCTCACTCAAGACCAAAATCATACCAATACTAATTCAAAAGAGAATTTAAATCCCTAAAATAATTATTAAACCACCCCCAAGATTTATAAAAATACCTCAAATAATACCACAAAAGGTACACATGAAAAACACATGTTTTCACAAATCAATTTCAAGAAGTACAACATGGTTTAACACATTAAACCCATTCAAAAACCCCCTTTAAAGGCCCACATGACACTAAATAATTAAAAAAATAGAATTATAAGCCTCTTTCAACACTAATAAATCACTTTAATTTGTTATAAAATACACCTAGACATTACCCCAAGAGTCACACATGAAAAAAACCCAATTTCAAGCTAACAGGCAACTATAAAATTAAACACTTAACCAAATCCATCAAAAGTATCTTTCGCATCACACCCAGCAGATTAGAAACATGCTAAATTAATAAACCAAGAAATATAACTCATTATAAAATGGTTACACATAAAATCACCTACCAAAGGTGTCAAATCCATCAAATATTGGTGTGAAACATCAACCGCACCATCGTCGCACCACAAGGAAGTGAAGAGGAACCTAAAACCTCAATAATTGTAAAAAAACCCAAAGAAAACCCCTAGGTATGAATCCCCGATTTCTGGATAAGAGTAACTTCAAGAAATGGTGAATGAAACCCTAAAGAAAGGGAAGAAAACAAGGAAAGAAACACTTGATGAAATCATGGAGTTTCCCCACCAAAACCCCATGAAAGATAGGTTAAAAGGGAGTTTGAGGGATCTTTAAGGCCTCCCATGGCTACTGGTGTCAAATGGTGGAAGAAAGAGGTGGACTAGACTTATTTCAGGGAGGAAAAAATGGAATTTCAAAAGTATTTTTATGACCTGGACAACCTTGCACAATTTGGCTCTACAGTTTGGAACCGTGCGGCCAAACCATGTGGCATGTTCTGGCCACCCAAAAAGTTCCATTATCCACTAATTTAAGAGGGGTCCAAGTGGAAAACTAAGGGGGAAAGGTAGTCCAAGAATAGAGGGAAGTAGTACCCAAAATAAAACCACCTTTTTACCCCAAGAATCATCAAAATCAAGGGTACAAACCACCTCAACAACTTACCCCACAAGTGGTGTCACTAGGAGTGTCACTAATCCAACTCCAAAAACCACAACCTAATACCATAATTTTTAAATAATAGGAGACCAAGTACTACAAAATACCCCCAAGACTAAGGTCATTGCCTAAGAACACAGTAGACACAAAAAAGTCAAACGTGGAACACCCAGAAACCAAGAGAAAACCAAGATCCGAAATAGGATTTGAATCAAAGAATGGAATTGAAAATCTAGGTGTGACAAAAACAGATTGCGATAAATTCATTCAATTTTATTAACTAAAAACTAAATGAAATTAAAATAAATTATGTTCAAGGAAAACAACCTAAATATGGGTTGCCTCATATTGAGTGCTATGTTCAATTCATCTTCATCCATACATTGATGACACTCCACTAGGATCAAACGAGAATTTAAACTATGCATCTTCTTCTTTATCAATGGGAGTGTGGAATCCATTCATTGAAAAAGAAATTATACTAAAAGTTACACAATATCTCAATGGAAACTTTTTAGTCGAATTGATGGGTGGAATGAAATTAAAATATACAAACTCATAATGAAATAAATATACCTTTTATGAATAAAAACTCACCAAATAATTGAGTTTTGTGCAAAGTGAATTAGTAGGAAGATCAAGAAGATTACCTCTTTTAATGTGCTCTAGAGAAAAAAATGCCTTTACCAAACTCATTTAGAGGCCAGATTATATCTTTCACATCCTTAAATGTGGTATCTCGGTTGAATATGTATCCAAATTCATTGTAACTTCTAACCACTAGCATAAAAAATCCAATTTTTTCCAGTCCAATTAACGCTCCATAGTTTCATTAATAATTCCAAGGTCAAGAGTATTACTATAATATGTGGGCATTTCAAGTGAAGAATTTTTAACCTTGAAGCATAGATAAATTGGGTGGGATTAATAGGAGTAGTTGAATCTATTGTTTCATGAATTTAATATTTTTGAAAAGATTATTCTATATTTCCTTCTTCATATTTTTACATTGGCACATGTGGAACCACAAACTCAGGATCCTCTTGGAAATTCTATTATTCCATTGTTTCTAGAAAATTATGAGTGTTCTCCACCACTAATTTTGACTGATTTTATAACTCCTACAATGCTTAAAACATCTCAATTTTGGAAAAAAATTTAAACTCACAACGATTTTCAGAAAGCGGAGATTCAATATCATTTGAATTGATTTCCTCTTGTATGTGGAAATATATGGTGTCTTGGTTCAATTATGACTCTATCGCAATAAATAACGGTCCGAGTAAAATGTAATCTTCATCCTAAAAATGTTTAATTTTATAGAAATCAAGTTCATCCTTTTTTTACTTTGGTATGGATGGGTTGTGAACTCACCTAATAAGAACACATAATCTCATTTTCTGAGGGACCATTATATTCAACAGGGTGCAAGACTAAAATATCATGTTCTTGATATGTGATTTGATAAGAATAATTAAATTGTTATGGGGATGAGTCATCACTGGTATGATAATAAAGTGAATCAATCAATGTAGTCTCATTATCATAATCATGAACTGGATGTTGTTCAAATGGAACCTCTGATACACTCTCTTTAAAATAATTATTATGAATTGGATCATCAAGTGGTAGTGAGGTAGCTAGTTTTATAAGATGAGTTGTTTGATTTACTAAATTCTTCTGTTGATTATCTAGATCTATTTTTGAGGTAAGGAACTTTTCATTACATTCATCTTGAAGTTCAAACCTTCGATTTGTCTTAGTGATAATAGGAAACAACATGAACCCAATTGTTAAATAATTTTTTTCACATAAATTATCAAGTTATATATTTTTATGAATTAATTGACTTTGAAAATTATTAACATATGTATAAGTACATATATCATAACATGGTTAAGCATTCTCATATGGATCATAACAAATAATTTAATAAAGATCATTAAAATAAAAATGATTACCTATATAAGTCATGTGCAGTGAATCATTATACATAGCACCTTGAGTTGTGGGCATGTAGAGAGGCTGTTGATTGTATTTTTATGGTGATAAACACTCCATTTAAAACTTATAGGTGTCTTTAAATTTCCTGCAATGAAAAATCCTCAGAGTAGAAAATTGAACATTTTTTTTAATTTTGAACCTAAATCAATCTATTTTATGTATCCTAATCCTGGTATTCTCCTTGGAAATAGTCCCAAAAATTTTACATGTGCATCACAACACATAAAAATTTATAAATTTTTAATCCTACTAACTACTGTATAAGCGAAAAGTGGGGTCGAACCATCGAAAGAATGTGCGCAAACACTGGAAATATCCTCTGGAAGAATGTTTAGGTAGATGAGTTTTAAAATGATCACTAATTAAAACTTTTAAAAACTAAAAAAAATTAAAAATAACTATTTAAATTAACTAAAACTATCTAAGTGAACTAAATTAATCTATGGAAGAAACTAGTGGAGGTGAAAGATTCAGATTTGTGACGTCCATTCAAGTGCATCCAATGCCAATTATTTAATATCCACATCTATATATTTATTTATTTAATTATCATCGATTCCAAATTTAATCAAAAAACTATCAAGTATCATAATTTGATGTCATAAAGTAATCTAATTCTCACACAAATCATCTGTAATTTCATTCTCTAGCCTGATGAATAAGTTGCATGTCATTGGAGCACTTGATAATTTGGAGAACTACCACAACCTATTTCTCACAAAGTCAAAGTATCAATCTGGGTCTGGCTCACTCGAATGAGATCACTGATTAAGTATCACCCATCCATATTTGAAATATAACACACATAAAATATTAATTTTTTTAAATTTATTCATAATTTTTTCATGTGCGATTTACGATTCTCTCACACACGTGACATAATTCCAGAAAAATAAATTCTTGGATAATCTCTCGCCCGTGATTACTTATTAGGTATCACATGAATGAGCACCAAAGCATGTGGGTAGATTCCAAATGAAATTTAATTCAAACATGGATAAAATTAATTAAATAAAAATCTTATTAAAATAAATTAATGTAAAAGGATATCAAATAATAAAATAAAATAAGGAATGCATACACAATCACTTTCATCGAAGAACCAACACCAAGATTGTTATCCAGACATCACATGGACACGACATATAAAATTATAAATAGAAGTCACCATGTATGTATTGATGTGAGGATCACTGCAAGCTACCTGAGATGGGTGACTTAGAGATATGGTTTTTTTAATGGGTTTAGGTTAGATTTATTTAGGGAAATAGGTTTGTTAAGCACCACTTCAAGTGGTGATTTGGTATAAAAACCCAAAGAGCCACTTCAAGTGGTGCTTTGGTTTCTTTTCCACCCAATTACCCATTATATATATTTATAATAAATATATAATTATAATATAATTATAAATATAAATATATTTACATATAAAGAGTAAATAAATTTTTATTTATAAATATGTATTTAAGATTATATTTATAAATACATAAATATTTATATACAATAATAAATAACTATATATAATATAAATTTATTTAAATATAAATAAATATAAGGAATTGTGATTATGTATTTATAAATATAATTTTAAATATATAATTATAAATAAGGATCTATTTATATAAATATATAATTACAATTATAAATATAATAGTATAAACATTTATAATTAATAAATGTAATTATGTATATATATAATTACAAATGTATATTTATAAATATATTTATATTTATATAAATATATTTAAATAAAAAATATATTTATAATTATAAATAGTTATAAATACTTATATATTTATTAATAAATAAATACTTATAATTATATATGTATTTATAAATTATTAATAAATAAATACTTATATATTTATAATTAACACTTATTAATTATTTATACTTATTAATTATTTATACTTATTAATTATACTTATTAATTATAGATACTTATTAATTATACTTATTAATTATAATTATTAATAAGTATAAAATAACAAAGCTCCACTTCAAGTGGCGCTTTGTGTTTGTGTTTTTTTTTTGCCGATTTTGTGGATGTTTTATTTATATATTTAAATAAAAAAAATATTTTTAATTATATAATTATAAACCTATCTTTATAGAAATATATTTATAATTATATAAATATAAATATATTTTCAAATATATAATTTTGAAAATATTGTTACATATATATTTAATATTTATTTATAAATATATTTAATATTAATATGTAAATATATATATGTGTGTGTGTGTGTGTGTGTATAATTATATTTAAAATTATATTGTAGTTATATTTATACTTATATATTTATAATTATATATTTTTACATATATATATAATTTTAAATCTATAATTACTAATCTATATTTATATAGTTATAAGAATTTATTTATAAATAAATTTGAAATATTGTTAAACAAGTAATAAATTTTTAATAAAAACAGTATTATTTGAATTCTTATAATTTTTAAATATTATTAAACATATAATAAATAGTTGAAAATAAAAAAATCATAAACAATGTTGACTAAAAATAATTTATAAGCTTTCAAATCCACCAACTTGAAACTTAAAAATGTTTCAAGTAAGTGGTTTTGAAAGATTATAAAATATAATAGCAATATAAATGAAACTTAAAACTTTAATTAAACATATAATAAATAGTTGAAAATAAAAATAATTTCATAAACAATGTTGATAAAAAAATTATAAGTTTTCAAAGCCACCTACTTGTAACTTAAAAAAATTTCAAGTATGTGACTTGAAATGCCTATAAAATATACACTATATGACCAATATAAATGAAACTTAAAACATGGATTAAACATACAATAAATAGTTTAAAATAAAAAGAATTTTTTAAACAATGTTCATCAAAAATATTTTTATAAGCTTTCAAATCCACCTATTTGAAACTTAAAAATGTTTCAAGTACTTGACTTTGACAGAATATAAAATATACACTATAAGACGGATATAAATGAAACGTAAAATATGTATTAAATATAAAATAAATAGTTTACAATAAAAAGAAACTCATAAACAATGTTTCTCAAAAATAATTTATAAGATTTCAAATCAACCTACTTGAAAGATAAAATTGTTTCAAGAACATGGCTTTGAAAGACTATAAAATATTAACTAAATATAAGTGAAACTTAAAATATAGATTAAACATATATGAAATATTTAATAATTAATTAGTTAATTAGTAATATATTTATTAATTATATAATTTTTTATTTTCTAATAAATAATATGTTAATTATTAATATAATTATTAATTATACAATATTTAATTAGTTAATTTGTAATATAATTATTAATTATCATTCGTTATTATAATTATTAATTATTAATGTTTAATAATTAATTATTTAATTAATAATTAGTAATTGGAATTTATAAATATTTTTACAACTATATATTTATAAATTTAATGTTTCTAAATATTTAAGTTTTCATGTAAACTATTTTTGGTTTACTATATGTTTATTTATTTTCTTTCTTCAATAAATTATTATATGTTTAGTCTATGTGAAAAATTTTATTTATATTGTACTTGGACATTATAATTCATACGCTTCTAATGTAACATACATGATGCATAATAATGTTATAATTATGAGACTTTGAAAATATATAAATTATTAATAGTTTATTTGAATTAGTTTTATTTACTATATTTTTTATTTTCTTGTGATTTTTCTTATGAAACAATTACATATCATAGTAAATAAATTTTTTAATATATACAAAATGACATCTGAAACATCAATGATGATGCCCCCCAGCACCACAATGTGGCGTCTGAATCTCACATCCTCTCCGCCTCTAACATTCACGTCGCTCTGGTGTCCTAGTTGCGGACTCCTCCTCTTTCGGTGCTTCTGGTGCCTCCCCATGATGCCGTGTAGAGGATTGACCAGAACCATGTGAGGAGGATGGACCAAAATCATATGGGGTTCCATATGGATTGAAATCTGCAATAAATGGTAGAAATGGGGCACTAAAGAAGGCCTCGTCGGGAGAGGGGGCCGCCATAAGCTGTGTGACCGCACCGAGATTTAAGTCTATAGTAATCTACGGAGACGGAATTTGTGGTATATAAGTGTCTCCCTACTATGCAATATCATTAGTCAGCTGGGCCAGATCCTCTCTCTGTGGTGTGATGACATCTGTAAGAGCCGCTCTCGGATGTCGATGTCATCACCTATGCCCCTCCTGATGTGCTCGTCTCTGTCATCCCACTGGTGGTGGTGGTGGCGGTGCATCGTCCTCAGTAGGCATAGTAGGGACATCTTCATTCTTAGGAGCTTCAGCTGGAGGAAATGTATTAGGAAATTCCTATGGCTCCTCATCAAAAAAATTGTCATGTATCAATCGGAGATGATTGAGGAGATCCAACACATCCTGATGAACTATATCCCGACTAATATATACATCCTCCTGAGGTTATGTGGTATGTGAAAGATTACCAATGGTGTCTACCTACAAATGAAATAACATTCAAATTAATACCAAAAATGAGTTAAATAAAAATAATAACTCTTAGTAAACATACCAACTGTTGAATACCAATCCCCTGACGTGTAAGGTGCATGATGGTGTGACGACGATACCAGTCTGCATAATCCCCCTGAGCAGATAACTGACTGCATGCTATGGTATATCCAAATGGAATGATACTAAATATGGCACACGTTTCCCAAAACTCTATATAAGATGCATGAAATCACCGACAATTTTTCATTTGTCTGCCTGTAAACACAATAGAATGTAAATCGGCAGGTTGTTCTAGTGGCATGGGGATATGTTGTAAGAAACTGAACTAGTGCATGACCCAGTCTGGCTGGTGCCACTCAATGATGTGGAAGTGGATCAGTGGCACCAATACAGCAAGATCTCCAACCCTTGTTGTGCAGTAATCACTACAACAGAAATTGAATTTTTTTAGCGGCAGTTTTGGGAACTGCCGCTAAACCCTTTTTAAAAATGGTTTCGTGGAAGTTTATAATAAACAGTCACGAAACATTATTTTTTTACACTTTCGACCCTTCCCCCCCCCCCCCTACCCTGACCTTGCTTCTCACCCTGCGACCCCACTTCCCCCATCCCCCCGCTTCCCCCGCGACCCCGGCCCCCCCGCGACCCCGACGACCCTGTGACCCTGGCGACTCTGCGACCCCGGCAACCCTGACCCCCCGTGACCCTGGCGAACTATACGAACCTTAAGGTTTTAATTCTAGTAATTTTACCTCAATTATTAATTTTGAATTCTCCAATGAACAAGAATACCCATAAGGGATATATTTATGGTTTTGGATGTGTTTAATCAGGAGGTTTGGTAGTTTAGGGTTAGTGGATTTTATTTACTTACAGTGTGGTTCTTCTATCAAAGAAGTAGATTTGTTTCTTCTTGGACATGTCATTTATTGTTATGAAATTAATTAATTTATAACATCATGAAATTCTTGTATAGTCTAATATTTCTTTTCATATTAAGTTATAAATTTTTATGGTTCATGTAATTGTTTTTTAAGAGTGTTTTATTTTTTTCCTAGATTTTGATAAAAGGGTATTATAATTTATATCAACTTTTGATATTAAAATTACTGATATTCATGTAATTTATTTGGGAAAATTACAATGAGGCTCCTTCTAAGGGATTTATAATTTTATGGAGATGATTGGCCCCCATTTTTTTATTACAAAATAATGCTTTATGTTTTTAAGGTATGGTCTATAAAAAAGGTGTGTAATTCGAGTATGTTTAATGGAAACAAGACATATATTTTTTATAATGATTTTAAATTGTTCTTAATGGAATGTATTTATTTGTAAAAGTATTTAAAAATTTGATTTGATTAAAAGTTTCAATAGTTATAAAAATGGATTGTCATCCAAATATTTAATTAAAACCATGGTTGGAATCTTAATAATGAATGTTTTCCATGTGATTTTTATACCCTCATTGTTACCTCATTAGATATTTTATGTTGTGTGGTGACATATTCCCTTATTAGAAATAATTTTATAAAAATTTAATTATTGAGATGATGTAAAAGAGAAATCTTTCTTTGGAGGTTATTGGAAGTTAGATGAGGTTTATTTAAAGTGTAATAATATAATATATTTTATCCTCATATAATTTGATTTTTTCCAATCCCCCAATTATTGAATTATTGGGAAACCAATGCAATAAAATAGAATATCTTTATTAGTGTTAAAATATTAGAGATTATGCAATTTCTAGTGCACCTAGAATGAATTATTTCCATTGGGGGTTACCTCCCCATGAGACTAAGAGGATCAGCCAGGGTTGGGTGGAGTATAGTTCAAATAGGGTTGGTCGATAAATATTTTGGTGTCCATATATGTGTTCCAATATCCTTCATGTTATAACCCAGTGAGTTACACATAATTCTTGGTTCACATTGATGATTACCTTGTGTATCCCATTTCCTACCTAGTTTGAACCCATAGACCTTTATTTTTTAATTCGGAACCATTTCTTGGTGGATGTTTATATAGTTATTTAGTAATATCTTGGTGCTTATTTATGTTCATTTCTTGTTTTAGTTATTTTTTTGGTTTAATGTTTACTATATAATGTGTTAATTCTACCCATGTTTTATATAAGAATTGTATATTTTTTATGAAAATGGATAAATCATGTGATTTATGTATTTCAAAACTTCTATATGTGAATAATATACTCTAGAACTATATTTAAAATAAGTATTTTTGGATATTTTTTATAAAATTAATTACAAAGAATCTATGGTGAAATATCTCTAGGACTATTTATATCACACTTTTTATACACATTCATGTGTGTGTATAACTTCTATATTTTCATTCTAATTCCAAGATTGTGATTTATAGTAATTTATTTCCTCTTATTCCATTAATGGATATTGGAATGTTGTGATTTTTTGGGTATCACATGGAGATGTTTTGAGTTGTGAATATGGTTGTGAATTTTTTTGGGAAATTTTATTGTGAGATAGTACAACTGGGTTTATTTTGTATTTAAATTTTATTTATATTTTCTTTCTCTATATGTTATCCAAACTAGATGATTTTTCATTAATACTTATATTCTTGGATGAAAGTAATCACTTTCATTGAATATGTATCCTTGTATTTTTCATTATTTTTTGAAATGGATAACCTATTTATTTATAAGGCCTACTTGACTATAATGAATTATGACACTTAGGTATGGAGTTCCTTATACTTTTGATACTCGATCATGGAGCCCATAAAACATATGTTACTCAAGCATAACATATTTTAATTTTTATAAATTTCTTTTATGAAAGTGAATGGTATTGAATTCATTCTAACTTATTGTAGTGGTTTGGATAAATATAATTCTTCCAAGTTCCCAAATATAATTTTTAAAGAGAATTCCTTCTGGGATCTATTTCTACCTATGTGATTTTGATTATCTTATTATGTTCTAATGGAGTATATTACCAACACCCCACATTTCATCTCCAAATTCCTAACATCATTCTACTATGAAACTCCAAACACTAATCCTAGACACATCAACTATACTTCAAATACCCTAGTTTTATCCCCAAACCACATCAGCCACATCTTGAACGACATTTATGATGTGGTCTCCACCTTACCACATAAGTTTTTATGCAATAACACTGGTAAGTCCTTCTATATATGAATTATACCAAAGGATCTCAATCCCACCCACCAATGCAATATCATATCCTGACCATGATGCCTTAAAACTCAAGGAATAACAAAAATGTACAATGCCCACACCGAAGTTTGAATTGTACTCTTAGTTCAACTCCATGGTCAGATCCTCGATCGTCCCATTTAACCATAATTCTCTACTCAAGAGCACTAACACATATATGATCCAAATCACCCTCAAGTAACACCACCACTCTTTTCTATGTGAATAAACCAAAGAGAGGTCTATGAATTCAATCCACACAAGGTTCATAGAACCTCAAAACATAATCTCCCAAGTTATTTCATCATGAATTTCCATGAACACCACTACTTATCATGCCACAAGACTACCATACCTCACGTGGTTCTTGCCACTCCAAGGAACAAACAATGAATTCATCCAAATCTAAGGCCCCGACCCCACATGACCTCGCAACTCTGGTAACCCCGCAACCCAGGAAACCCTATGACCCCAGAAACCCCGTGACCCCACTTCCCCCGGCCCCCCGTGACCCCAGTGACCCCGCGACCCCGACGACCCCACTTCCCCCGGCCCCCCACGACCCTGCGACCACGGCGACCCTGGCCCCCCGCTTCTCATTATGCATTATATACATTTTAATGGTTCCTTTATATATATTATAGGTATTTTTGGTTATTTTTTATATTGAGGATGCATATATATATAAGGTTATTATAGGATATGACCTCGATAGGGTTGCATGACCATATCTAAGAGTGTGTTGAGTTTTGTAAGCATCATAACATTTTCCCTAAACATTATTTATAATAGATTTATTCGATATTAGAGTTTTATATGAAGACTCTATAGAGAACTTAGGTTGGGGTTGTTATAAATTAACAATGTGATTTGGTTTTCATGGTAAATTAGCTTCCATGTTGTTAGCACACAGTTTCTCTTTACCAAACAAATATCCCCTATCCCAAACACTAGAGGGTTCATATCTAACTCAGGGTCTCAACTTTATTAAATTATGTTTCTGTAATCTTACATTATTGTATATATGAATCTCTTTCTCTATTTAGTATTAAATATGTGTTTTAATTTTTTTTATTATTGTGTAGGCACTTTGTGATATACATGGATAAAAGCTGGATCACATTACCGAGGAACACACCTCAGTATGCTAAGGGTTTGAATGAGTTTTTAGATTTTTCAATTTTTAATCGATGCATTGAAGGGAGAATAATATGTTCATGTCCTAAATGTAAATTTAGAACATGGTTGAGGAGATATGGAGTTTATGAACATTTAATGCTGAAGTAATTCCCTGGTCAATATTTGTGTTGGATTTTTCATGGAGAATCGAACGTTACATAAAGATTGAGAACTGATGTTAATCCATGGAATGAGGTCCCAAGTTCATCGAAAATATAAATTTAAATGAAAAACCTCATAAATGATGCATTTGGCACAGCAAGACATCACTATCAGCATCAAAACATATCAGAACAACCAGAAGAGGGTGTTATAAATTACAACGTGGCAAGTGATGTTTTTGAGACTATAACACAAGGAGATCAAGATTGTAACATATCATTAGATCCTCCTATTTATTTTTTTAGAGAAAAATGTAAGAGAAAACTTCACTAAGGAAAATGTGTTTCATGATTTAGTTGATGATGGAAATCAAGAGTTGTATAGTGGGTGTTTGAAATATTCAGAGATTTCATTTCTGCTAAAGTTGTTCCATATCAAATGTCTATGTGGAATTACAAATAAGGCAATGTCCATGATATTGGAATTGATTCGTGATGCATTTCCAAAAGAAAAAATCCCAGAATCTTTTTATGATATGAAAAAAGTTGTTAATAATCTAGGTCTGAATTATACAAAAATATATGCATGTCCCAATGATTGTATGCTTTATTGGGGAGAGGATTCAATTATACGGAATTGCAATAAATGTTCTTCTTCTACATGGCAGTAAAAGGGTGATGTTGGAAATCTGAATGAACATAATTTCATGGAGAAGAAGAAAATTAACACACCTGGAAAGGCTTTGCTTTACTTTTCTTTGAAGCCTCAATTACAAATATTATTCATGTCATCGAAGATTGTTGAACACATGAGGGGGAATTCTATAGATAATAACAATAATGGGTTAATGTGACATCCACAAGATTCCCAAACATGGAAGAATTTTGATTCATTACATCTAGATTTCTCAAATGGTCCTAGGAATTTTTGATTGGGATTGGTTGCTGATGGATTCAACCCATTTGGGACTTTGAGTACCAATTATAGCATTTGGCCAGTTTTTTTGATCCCTTATAATCTACCTATATGGATGTGTATGCAACAAACATCTTTTATCCTTTCAATTATTATTCCTAGAAAACAAATGCCTGGAAATGATATTGATGTATACTTGCAACCTTTGATTGAAAAATTGCATGAGTTATGAAGCAACGGTGTTGAGACATTTGATACTTCTTCTAACAATGTTCAAAATGCATGCTGCTTTAATGTGGACCATTAGTGACTTCCATGGGATTAGGAATTTATATAGTTGGAACAATTACATAGTTTTGGATTATACCATTTTTAACTTTGATTTTGAGCCCAAATGGCTACCTCATAGTAGAAAATGGATCTTCTTGTGCCATCGAAGATTTCTCGATGCATCTCATATATTTTGACTGAACAGATCAAAATTTAATGGTTCCATTGATCATAGACCACCTCCAAAGTTGTTAACTGGTTCTAAAATATTGACACAGCTTAAAAATGTTCAAACATAATTTTTGAAGGTTCATAATTTTAATTATAGTGGAAAATGGGTCTGAAGTGCATAGTCAAGTGAAATTAGAACGCAACAATGGAGGAAAAAGTTATATTCTTCAAACTTTCATATTGGGAATTTTATTTGTTGCGGCACAATCTTGATGTGATGCATATTGATAATAATATCTTTGATAATTTGATTTTCACATTACTTAATGATCATAGAAAGTAGAAGGATCGTCTAAATGCTCGCAAAGACTTACAAGTAATGAACATTAAACGTGATCTCTAGCTAGATGAGAATGAAAAATATGCTCTGGCCATTTTTGCAATGAAAAATAGGGATAAAGATACATTTCTTCATATTTTAAAGAGTGTGAAGGTATCTGATGGGTATTTGAGTAACATCTTGAGGTGTGTTGACTTGAAGAATCGTAAGTTACATGGATTGAAAAGTCACGATTCACATATTTTGTTACAACAGTTACTACCATTGACATTGCGTACATTATTACCAGAAAAAGTTATTACTATTTTACTCCAATTCTGCACATTTTTCAGGCAATTATGTGAGAAATATCTACATCCATTTCAGCTTGACAACCTCCAGTATGGGTTTGTATTGACCCTTTGTGCAATGTAGATGATCTTTCCTCCATTGTTTTTTACTGTCATGTTGCATTTAACTGTGCATTCGGTTGAGGAAGCTAAATTAGGAGGGCCCATTCATTATAGATGGATATATCAAATTGAGAGGTATTTTATTTATATGTTTTTTAGTTATGTAAACTATTTTTGGAATTTAAATAAATTCATAATATTATTATTTTATTTCACAGATATATCGGTCATTTGAAAGCATACAGGAGAAATAAAGCTCAACCAGAAGGCTCTATTGTTGAAGGCTATTTGGATGAGGAGTGTCTTAGCTTTTGTTCCATATATTTGGATAATATTGAGACAAGATTTAATTGATTTGGATGCGTTGATGACACATCAACTAAATCTCAAATGAATCATAAATCCAAAATATTTCTTGCTATTGGCCGATCAGTTGGGAGGACCTCAAATGTGACACTGACAGAATTAGAATTATTACAGGCACATAGATATGT
Organism: Viscum album; assembly: GCA_963277665.1. Lineage (NCBI taxonomy): Eukaryota > Viridiplantae > Streptophyta > Magnoliopsida > Santalales > Viscaceae > Viscum > Viscum album. Next base: position 142,337,680 of record OY728131.1, read on the forward strand.
GCTGATAAATAGTGAAATTGTGAATCCATATATTGAAGATTTGAGGATAAAAATAAAGAGACGAATGAGAGGCCGAACATGAAATGAGAAAGATATAATGAAATATGTGAATAAAGATCTTGTAGAATGGTTTGCACGACATGTAAGTTCATAAATATTGCAATAAATATGAATATTATTTTGAAACATACATTTTGTAAATCTATTAAATTATATTTCTTTTTTCAGATCATGAATACTAATACACGAGAAGACTTGTCAGAAGATTTGAAGTTTCTTGCTAGAGTTCCTATAAAACAAGTTAGAAAGTTTGATGCTTATAATGTGAATGGCTTTAGATTTCGTACAGTCGATCAAGAAGTGGGTTTGAAAACACAGAATAGTGGTATATTTACATTTGCTGAAGTGGGATACTATGTAAATCTACATGATATTATTGAATTAAACTACCACAGACATTTTTTTGTTGTTTTATTCAAATGAAAATGGGTCGATATTATCAGAGGTTTTAAAAGAGATTCCTTGCAATTTACTTCTATGAACTTCTCTCACCTGATGGATGTTGGTGATCGTGAACTACATGATCCATATATCTTAGCATCGTAAGAAAAAATGGTATATTTTGTGGATGATGTTGTGGATGAATGGTGGATTATAGTTTCTCACGTAATACAAAGAGATTTGTATGATATGGGTGATGAAGTGGAATATTTGACCGCTGAAATTGACTTTAATCAAAAACTAAAAGCAGAATTATTTGTCCATCGTGATATTGAAAATATTAGTCAAGAAAGTATGAATGAAGTTGATGAAGAAATGTAGCAGAAAACCGACATGATTTAAGGGTAAAATTATTGTATGTACAATTATTTATTCATTCAGCAACCACTTGTTTCATTTCTGTAGTCATTAATTATCATTGTTATATATATTTTTTCTATTTGTACTGGGCATATATTACCATTTTTAATTTTTTTTCTGAACAATTTTTTTGAAATATATATTATAAACTTAATTTTATTTGATCAAATGACATAAATGCCAAGGAGGAAGCGGTACACTATTTCATCTAGTTCTGCGACAGATGATGATCCATCTGGCTTCCTACCCACGGCATCTGAGGCACCAGCTGCCTACACCCCTACACCATCTCTCACACCATCTGTGGATGTCCCATTAGAGGCTGAGTTATCGACTCCCCTTTAGGATCATCAGTAGTGGGGAAGCGACACTCCCCTTCCAGTTCATCACAGACATACTGGAGTTTCACTATCATATGTACAAATTTTAATTAAATAAATTTATTGTATTTTGTTTATACTAATTGTTTAATCATTGAAGATAAAGAAAAATGAAAACGTGAAGAAAAACATAAAAATTTAAAATGTTTGGAATATGAATGTTGAGAAGATATTTGTGCCATTTGATTGTTATGAGGTCCCTACGGATGACGCCACAGGGTTACTTGTCCAGATTCTAGGCCAGTTGGCAGTGGAGCCCATTTACCTTCCTATTTCTTATGATGATTGGAGACATATTCCTCAAAGATAGAAAAATGAAGTTTTTTATTCCCAAATAAAGGTAATTTTATTACATTATGGTTTAATTTAATGTCATGTTACTAATATGTTCAAAATGAATTTCTGTATACAGATGTTCTTCCACTTTACAGTTGCCGATGTGATAGCACGGAAGTGGACGTTGAAAAATCTTGGTAAGAAATGAAAAGATTTCAAATGGAGATTGTGGTGTGATGTCAACGATAGTTCATTGACCATGTAACAAATGTATGGGAAGCTACCCAGTGGGGTACCGAAAGAACATATGGAAAGTTTTTGTTGACAGACATCGTGATGAGAAGTAGATGGTATTGAAATATATATTATTATATTATCCTCATTTAAATTTATACATGTATATGAATAGGATATGACATTGAATACATTAATATTAAATTGCATTTTATTTATTTCAGGATCTCTAAAGGAAGAATGCATAAAATCGGGCTAAGCAAGTCATCCCCCACACTGTGGGCTCAAAAATCTTTTCTAGAAGCCGAACGACATTGGTAATATTTTAATTAGTTTAAATATTTATAAGACAATATTTTCTTTTTATTATATTTAATTTTTTATTTATCTTTGCTTAATGTAGTCAAAAAGTTTAGGGTATGAAGCATCCCAAACTGAAATGTGGTTGGATGTTCATAAAAAATCAGATGGAAGTTTTGTTAATGAGCCTGCTAAAGAAGTTGGGGTATGAAGTCAATTTTTTATTATAATAACTTATTATCAATTTTTACTATGTTAATATATATTGATATTTGATTTATAGGTAAAAATTAAAGAACTATGGGATGGAAATCTTGCGTTGTCCTACTCAGTCTCCCAGGATGACCCAGTTGCTAAAGTCCTTGGGAAGGAGCATCTTGGTAGAGTGTGTGGGATGGGTTTCGGACCCGTGCCATCTGAGGTATTTGGCATGCCACCAGGGATTCCGGCTGTATCTACTATTGGTTATAGTCAGTCCATACCCGAAGATACTCAGAGGGAGATTTCTTCTCTACGAACCACGGTTCAAGACCAGGGGGTTCAGATATTAGCTTTGTAGAAAGTGATGACTGATATACATCAGCATATGAGCACATATGCCCTCGGTGGTAGTGCATCGACTGGTGGTATGTATGTAAATCACAAAAAAAACAAAATCATTTAGTTTTCATACTTTCATTGGTTTTAAGTTTTAATATAAATATGCAAAAGTATTTAATTTTCAATATAATGTTCTTACAGGTGATAGAAAAAAGTGGATATAGTGGTAGAGAGTGTGACGATGCATCATTGGACCATGATTAGTTGTATTTTTGATGTGTTGAACAAATATTGGAATAGTTGGTTTGTATATGTAACATGTTTGGCACATCGTTTCCACCAAACATTTTCATGTCCTAACATTTCCTTGATTTCTCATGTTTCCTTTTATGCATTTTATTGATTTCTGATGTCTCATTTTATGTATTTTTTTCTCGAGTGTGGTATACATCATTCCATTTAGGCTTGTGTTAGAATTGTTTTTCTATATTTTGGAGGACTTGGAGTTAAACCCATTGTTGATGTGTTGAACAAATTAGGTCATTTCATAGTGATCAAGGGGATAGTTTTGTGGACACTTTAGTGAGGAAAAATGTGTAGATAGTGAATCTTCATGCATTGTTGTAATGCCCTGAACCCGGTTACCTAGAGTCGGTGCATTATTACATAACATTGGCATGATCACAAAATATCAATTCTTGAAAGATCTATTAGTTTAGTAGCCTTGGAATAACTAGATACATTCGTCAAGTTTACAATACTTCATAAAGGGAAAACTACAACGACATCTTGTCTCCACACACATATCCCCTTATACTATCCCTACAGGTCATTCATAAAATACTTCTTCACATCCTAGGAAAAATAAAACATAGTAAGGGGTGATCTCAAATTCCCATTAAGGATAACAATATGGAAAAAACCTTCATAAATAAGCATAAACATTTAAGGCAATGTATAACTAAAACAAAAGCCTTTTAAACTTGAAATTTAGAATAATATGGAAAAAAATAAAATGAAATAATGCCATTTACTTATTCACATTGATATTATACTAGTCGAATAATCACATTCAATATCAATAACCAGTTACATAATTATGGAATGCATAATGCCAGACTATCATAACCACGTAGTCAAGGCCTCGTGTCAAGACTACAAATAATATTTTGTCAAGGCCTCATGCCAAGACACTAGTTTGTCTCATGAGACCTAACGATGCATCGAGGATCTATAGCGGTCTCCACCCGTCACTTATTAATTCCAATTCATTCCTCATATGAACAGGTTTCAACATAACATAAACATTCGTATTAAAACTAGCATACGAAATATCAATAATTTCACCATAAACCATGAATGGTATAAAAATAACACATCCACAGTCAAACATATCACAAAACCTTAAATAAAATATGTAAGTTTTGTATCATAATAAATCAACTTCAAATAAGCTTAAAATCCATCAAAGGATGTTGACATAGATGAAATCAAAACTATTTGAGAAAAATATCTCTTTTTCTGAAATCATTTGAAAGTCACATAATTATAAAATTAAACATTTACTTTGAAAATTTTATTATAAGCTTTTAAGGGACGATTTGAAGATTTTCTGATGGCGGAAAATAGCCACACCCACCGTATAAGTTAAAAAAGACATTCTTACCTTAATTCTGTCAAAAAGGTTAAAAAGGACCTTGTTTGGAAATCGACGGAAATATTTCTTTATAAACCTCTTATAAAAAGTCAAACAAGGGTATAAATGACTTTAACCCATATTATATAAAATATAAATAATGTTTTGAAATACATTTTTAAGAAACATGGATGTGGATGATAAAGAGGTCCCAATAGATAATTACGTATAAACAACCTCGGATAATGAAGAGATTGTGAAATAACCCTTACCAATTTGGTAACTTACGAAATATACACCCCATGAAAGAGGTATCATTCAATGAATATGTAAATACACATAAATTAATGTGTATTACATAAATAATACAATTATGGGAAGTACATACACCACACAAAAGGTAATAGTGGCAATATGGCATGAATCTCACGGAAATAAGGAGTGAGATGAAAACACCTTACTTTGTACTTTTTCCTTGGTCTAGGGTAGGTTATCCTCCTTTATAATGGTTAAATAATTGTTATTGAATTATACAAGTATCATATACCTTAATATCATATATTATCTTTTAACATTGCTTTGTTAATAATATCTTAGTATTATCGTCGTTTCGGGTGTTAACTTAGTCGTTTTCTTTTATATGTTTTATTACATAAGTCATGTTTGTTATGGGTAGGTTGTATCTTATTCATATACAGAATGATATAAAGTCATTAAACATTATTTTTAATCATCAAATGGGAATTATACTTGAATGGATACGATGTGGAATTAATCTCATCGCGTTCGTGGATACGGTAGTCCGTACCTACGCACGAGCGATAATATCATTATTTTGATATTAAAATAATATATAATTGGATGTTATATAATATATAAAGAATCATTATAATGTTATATTAATTATTTACATGAATTACACATCATTATTATACTCATCCAAATAATAATATATTGAATAACAATTACACCACGACGTGGAGACGGTAGGTCGTACGTACGCACGTATGGTGACATGTCATTAAAAGGATGGATGGAATAATGAATATGGTTGTACCATATTTATAATAATATCACATTATATAGAAGATACTGGATTTATTATTTTAGAATGGAAATAACAAAGAAAGAAGAAGTTGTAGAATAATGGAACTTGAAAGAGGGTGGTGAAAACATTACCTCTTCTTTGGGTTCTTCCTTTTGACTTGATCAAAAGGGATCCTTAGGTTGGCTTTCTGATAAAAATAAGGCCTCTAGGTTGAATTGAGGGATGTTGAGAGAGTATTTGGGCAGGGTTTGTCTGATCAAAAAGGATTTTAATGTGAGAATTAGTGAGAAGTTGGAGTTCCCTTTTATAAGAGGGGTGAGGGGCACCTTTGGAAAAGGTAGAAATATTATTTTATAATAAATTCATATTCGGTTTCTAATGGATCCAAAGTTAATTATTAAAATTATAAGGTTGGTATGGGTCGAAATAATTTCAACTAATAGAATTTATATTGGTTTGGGTCATTATATTAACCTTATCTTTTAGTTTCAACTCTTAGTTAATTAGTTGGGCATTTACCATGTCACTTTGTATTTTTATATTATATAGTTAATAAACATACTATATACATCCAATAGAAAACCAAGTGGTCCATTAATGACACATATATAATGATATAATTCCTTTGGCCGAACCTTAGATTTTTAGGAATATAATATCAATTAATAATATAATATTTGTTTTAAAAACTCATTTATGTCAATTTTAACACTATTCAATACTTGAATTTTTTTAAAGTCTTAAAAACTTTATTAATTAGAAAAAAATCATTTAAGAAATACTATAATTTCATATTAACCAATAAAATTCATGTATGTCATCAAAACTTTCAAATCATATTTATTTTAACATTTATAATACCAATTATTTGATTCTTTCATTGATAAAGAAAATACTGCATCATTATTGTGTCATAAATAATATTAACTATTAAATGTCTAAAAATTATAAATAAAATACCATTATGTATGAAATCTTTTTACCTTTCTAATGAATATTTATAGTCAAAAATCAAACATATATAACCCTATATAAAAATTGTTTTACTAAAAGATATATGCTTATGTCATTTTTGTATTTATTTTAACTTAATTAATATAAAGTGTCCTTATCACTTACAAGTGGATCCATGGGGTCCCAAAATCGACCCAAAGATGTCCATGGTCGGAAATGTATCAACCAATAAGGTTAGGACACGTTTTAGAGTAATTTATTATTATTATAATATTATTATTGTTTTACCCTTATTTACCGGATTTACCCTTTAACCATGGTAATTAAAATATTTACCGAAGTAATTATTCAAAATGTCTAAGAATAAGAGTTACCTATTTACACAATTTGTACATCCTGATTCCAAATATGTAATCCATTTTTCAAAATTCAAAACATAAAAGTGGAAGAAATTAATTTAAAATTAATTCCCGTTGTTAAAACAAAAAGTGTGTTTTTAAGAGATAATAAATATCAAAAGATTGACGCTTGTTTATGTCCGGTTTAATTGTGAAATTATATACAATGAGCAAAATTGTATTAAATGGTAAAAATATATTATAAATATACTTTAAAATCAATCAAATTCATAGTTTATCACTATTAATTATTTCGGTTAAAAAAGATGTTTTTAATTAAAATTTAGTAATTTTTACTTTTCATCAAAATATAAAATTTATCTGAAAAGTACCAAAATTTTACCCTAGGATAATTTTAATATTACGAATCCAAAAATGAAGTCCATTTTGAGAGATAAAATTTATAAAATTTCAAAAAGTGGGTATTACTATTCATAATGGTCACTTTGATTGGTCGTAGTGTGTTAGAATCTCGAAGTTGTGTACAACACATGCTACTGTATTATTCAAAGAGAATCGTATAGTGGAAGCTTGGGGTGTTACATTCTCCCCTCATTCAATAAATTGCATCCTCACAATTTTTAAAATTGGGATTGGGAATATAATGTAATGTCCCACATCGGAAAAAGAGCCAATAAAACTATCACTTTAAAAGAAAGAAAGAGAAGTAAAAAAGGTCTCCTGAGATAACCTATACTAGGATTATATATAGAAAAACATGGATATGGATGATAAACTAAGTGTAAAGTTATGATGGAGAGGGATAGAAAATATGATCAGGAGAAAGTTAACAACAAGAAAACCACAAACTTGTGATGGGACAAATAGTCATTAGTTTCCCAGTAGGAAAAGTAAATGGACAACATTTTTTTGTTTTAAGTTACATTACATAAAGATGGGGAATTAATTTCTGAGATTGACTAATAAAATAAAGAGATATACTTACTTTTTAAGTAGAGTTTCATTCTTTAATAAATTTCCACAACTAAATCATTTTTTTAAATGATGATTATTCAAGAAGACTTGGTCACACTGGAAGAGCTAGAATAAACTTCTATAGAATCACATGATCCACGAAGGATAAACTATATATTTACCTTCTCTTTAGAGATTAACCAAAACCAAAATGGTTAGTACAAGATCTGATGATCCCCCAAAAGGATATTCCTTTATAGAAAGAAACACTAATCTTAATTTCTAAAATCAATACCCCAAAGTTAAATAAATACCATTCAATAAACAATTGTCCTTAAAATCCTTTAATATAATCCAAACTAATATTAAAACCCAAAACATAGAAGAATTTGGTTATGTAGTCTTCCATGTTAAATTGTATCTCTAAATGACATCAACTACTCTTAAAGTCACATACTTAAAAGTATTTAACCTAATCACATATTCTCTATTATAGGTTAATCATTTTTATAAATAACCCAAATCACTATAAATCCACAATAAAAACATAGATAAAAATCCACCATTACTCCTCAAATGAAACCCCATATTATTCTATTTTCCTTGGGCATATAGTGTTCCCAACAAAGAAAACATCTTTCCAAAAAACATTTATCACTTAATCACCAAATAATTTTCCTATACTAAGGGTATTCATTTGATAAGACATAAGAACCCAAATCAACTTATTATTGATCAATAAATTCATTTAACTAAAAATAATTAGTCACACTAACCAGGGACTTCATATAGTCCAGTGGTAGGTGATAAATCCCAATCGCACTTTGGTTGTGGGTTCAATTCCCACAACTTTGTCCGATGCGATGGGTTGTCACACGGTCTGCGTGTTGTCCTTTTTCAAAAACTATATTTTATAACAATACCAAAATGTAATAAATTCTTCAAAATAACCATAACATAATTTTAACCAGAAATGTTATCTCATACCTTTCATTTTCATCCCAAAATATAATAACTTGTAATTTCCTCAAACCTAATGATCATATAAAATCAAATGGTTATTTATAACTATATTCACAAGGGAAAAGATAAGACTTCCTTAAATATCATTCTCACATGGAAAACTACAGGGTTACAAATACAAGAGAAAATTATTCCAATGTAATCCCATCACCAAAGATCCCTAATACTTTTAAACATTTCTCCAACCATTTATGTCCACATAGCTTCTTCTTTGACCAAGAAAATATCCTACAGAATAGGGAATTCACTCGGGTAATGGAAAGGTCCCCTACATTTATGGAAAATAACTGTAAATGGATTCTTGGGACAATTTTTATTTTCTTCCACAGTACTCTTCATTTTTCCTTGGCAATTCTTCACTTTAGGTCCTTCTTTAACGCACGTAAAGCATTTATTTGTTCCATTGAGACACTTTCCTGGGTGTATCCTTCCACATTTCCTACATGATGGAAATTTAGGATTCTTTTATCCACATTATCCACTACTGGAGCTCTTATCATTCATCACCTTTCTCTTCTTTGTTGATTCCGGGAGTTGGTTAATATATATGTTGTTGATCATATTTTTGGAAAACTGATTTAGTATGAACACGATATCTTTTACGCCTATCAACATCCCATTTTGTTGCTCATTTCCACCATCGTTCCCACCTTTTACAGCTTTCTCAAAGTTACTATGACTTCATTGGACACCATCCATTGACTAAAACCAGAAAGCATTGTGTGAGTAACAGTAGTCATAAAATCATTTAGAGAATATCATGACACCATATTTTCAATTTGAAACACATTAGGATTAACCAAGGTCATATATTATCATCTTATGTTAAAATACTTAAAATTGGTTTGAAAAGAAAATTTAAATTATCCTAAGCATATCAACCAGGAGTTTCGTAACCAAGAGTGCAGCAAGGCCCATTGTCGTGCACCAGTTCCCATTTAAGTCTAGCTCAAATCGGTGTTTTCGGGTTTTACCCCTAGGTACATCTGTGTCAGAGCCACCTCTACCTGCTCGTATCCAAAAAATGATGTATTTCTTAGAAAACTCACAAAATCTATACAATACCAAAATTCTAGGAAGTTATTCTATACTAATCCTCAAAGTCTATCTTAGGGTTATGTGCTCTAATCAGAGTTTATCTAAATCTAGTTTCTGAGGTTTGTACTAAACTTCCTCTGATACCAACTGTAACGCCCCTACCCCAGTTACCTAGAGTCAGTGCATAATTACATAACAATGGCATGATCACAAAAGATCAAGTCTCGAAAGACTGATTAGTTTAGTATCCTTGGAATAACTAGATACATTCATCAATTTTACATTACATCATAAAGTGAAAACTACAAGAACATCATGTATCCAAACTCATATGCCCTTATACTATCCCTACAAGTCATTCATAAAATACTTCTTCACATCCTAGGAAAAATAACACATAGAAAGGGGTGAGCTCAAATTCCCAGTAAGGATAACAATATGGCAGAAACTTTCATAAATAAGCATAAAAATTTAAGGCAATGTATAACAAAAACAAAATCCTTTTAAACTTGAAATTCAGAATAATATGGCAAAAATAAAATGAAATAATTCCATTTACTTATTCACATGGATATTCTACTAGTCGAATAATCACATGCAATATCAATAACCACTTTCATAAAGATGGAATACATAATATCATACTATCATAACCATGTAGCCAAGGCCTCGTGAAAAGACTACAAATAAGATTCTGTCAAGGCCTCATGCCAAAAAACTAGTTTTTCTCATGAGACCTACTAATTCATCGAGGAGATATAGAGGGCTCCACCCATCACTTATTAAGTCCAATGCATTCCTCGTATGAACAGGTTTCAACATAACATAAACATTCGTATTAAAACTAGCATACGAAATGTCAATAATTTCACCATAAACCATGAATGGTATAAAAATAACACATTCACATTCAAAAATAACACAAAACCTTCAATACAATATGAATGTTTTGTATCATAATAAATCAACTTCAAATAAGCTTAAAATCCATCAAAGGATGTTGATATAGATGAAATCAAAACTATTTGAGAAAAATATCGCTTTTTTGAAATCATTTGAAAGTCACATAATTATAAAATAAAACATTTACTTTGAAAATTTTATTATAATATTGTAAGGGAAGATTCGAAAATTTTATAATGGTGGAAAATATCCGCACCCTCCGTATAAGTTAAAAAAGACATTCTTACCTTAATTCTGTCAAAAAGGTTAAAAAGGACCTTATTTGGAAAATGACAGAAAGATTCCTTTATAAACCTCTTATAAAAAGTAAAAAAAGGTTATAAATGACTTTAACCCATATTCTATAAAATTGCAAGAATTTTTTGAAATACATTTTTAAGAAACATGGATGTGGATGATAAAGAGGTCCTAGTAGATAATTACGTATAAACAACCTCGGATAATGAAGAGATTGTGAAATAACCCTCGCCAATTTGGTAACTTACGAAACATACCCCCCATGAAAGAGGTATCATACAATTAATATGTAAATACACATCAATTAAATTTTATTACATAAATAATACAATTATGGGCAGTACATACACCACACAAAAGGTAATAGTGGCAATATGGCATGAATCTCACGTGAATAAGGAGTGAGATGAAAACCCCTTAATTTGTACTTTTTACTTGGTCGAGGGTAGGTTAGCCTCCTTTATAATGGTGAAATAATTGTTATTTAATTATACAAGGATCATATAAATTAATATCATATATGATATTTTAACATTTCTTTGTTAATAATATCTTGGTATTATTGTCGTTTCGGGTATTAACTTACTCGTTTTCTTTTATATGTTTTGTTACATAAGTCATGTTTGTTATGGGTAGGTTGTATCTTATTCATATACAGAATGATTTAAAGTACTTAAACATTATTTTTAATCATTAAATGAGAATTAGAATTGAATGGATACGATGGGGAATGAATCTCATTGCGTTCGTAGAGACGGTAGTCCGTATGTACGCACGAGCGATAATATCATTATTTTGATATTAAAATAATATATAATTGGATGGTATATCATATATACAGAATAATTATAATGTTATATTTATTATTTACATGAATTACACATCATTATTATACTCATCCAAATAATAATGTATTGAATAATAATTACACCACAACGTGGAGACGGTAGGTCGTACGTACGCACGTATGGTGACATGTCATTCAAAGGATGGATAGAATACTGAATATGGTTTTACCATATTTATAATAACTTCGCAGTATATAGAATATACTGTATTTATTATTTTATAATGGAAATAAAAAATAAAGAAGAAGTTGAAGAAGAATGGAACTTGAAAGAGGGTGGTGAAAACATTACCTCTTCTTCGGGTTCTTCCTTTTGACTTGATCAAAAGGGCTCCATAGGTTGGATTTATGATCAAACTAAGGACTCTAGGCTGAATTGAGGTATGTTTATAGATTATTTGGGTAGGTTTTGGCCGATCCAAAAGCTTTTAATGTGATAATTAGTGATAATGGGGAGTTCCCTTTTATAAGAGGGGTGAGGGGCACCTTTGGAAAAGGTAGAAATATTATTTTATAATAAATTAATATTCGGTTTCTAATAGCTCCAAAGTGAATTATTAAAATTATAAGGTGGGTATGGGTCTAAATAATTTCAACCAATAGAATTTAGATAGGTTTGGGTCATTATATTAACCTTGTCTTTTAGTTTTAACTCTTAGTTAATTAGTTTGACATTTACCATGTCACTTTGTATTTTTATAATATATAGTTAATAAAATTACTATATACATCCAAGAGACCCCCAAGTGGTCCATTAATTACACACATATTATGATATAAGTCCTTTAGCTGAACCTTAGATTTTTAGGAATAGAATATCAATTAATAATATAATATTTGTTTTAAAAACTCATTTATGTCAATTTTGACACAATTCAATAATTGATTTTTGTTAAAGTCTTAACCACTTTATTAATTAGAAAAAAATTCATTTAAGAATTCCTATAATGTCATATTAACCAATAAAATTCATTTATGTCATTGAAACTTTCAAATTATATTTATTTTAACATTTATAATACCAATTATTTGATTCATTCATTGATAAGGAAACTACTGCATCATTATTGTGTCATAAATAATATTAACTATTAAATGTCTAAAAATTATAAATAAAATACCATTATGTAGGAACTCTTTTTACCTTTATAATGAATTTTTATAGTCTAAAATACAACATATATAACCCTTTGTAAAAATTGTTTTTCTAAAAGATATATGCTTATGTCATTTTTGTATTTATTTTAACATAATTAATATAAAGTGTCTTTATCACTTACAAGTGGATCCATGAGGTCCCAAAATAGAACCAAAGATGCCCATGGTTGTAAATGTATCAAACAATAAGGTTAGGACATGTGTTAGGGTAATTTATTATTATTATAATATTATTTTGTTTTACCATTATTTATCAGATTTACCCTTTAACCATGGTAATTAAAATATTTAACGAAGTAATTATTCAAAATGTCTAAAAATAAAAGTTACCTATTTAAAAAATTTGGACATTCTGATTCCAAATATGGAATCCATTTTTCAAAATTCAAAACACAGAAGAGTCAGAAATTAATTTAAAATTAATTCCCGTTGTTAAAACAAAAAGTGTGTTTTTAAGAGATAATAACTATCAAAAGATTGACACTTGTTTATGTCCGGTTTAATTGTGAAATTATGCCAATGACCAACATTGTATTAAATTGTAAATATATATTCTAAATATACTTTAAAACTATTCAAATTTATAATTTATCATTATTAATTATTTCAATTAAAAAAGATGTTTTTAATTAAAATTTAGTAATTTTCACTTTTCTTCAAAATACAAAAGTTATCCGAAAAGTACCAAAATTTCACCCTGGGATAATTTTGATACTACGAATCCAAAAATGAAGTCCATTTTGTGAGATAAAATTTATAAAATTTCAAAAAGTGGGTATTACTATTCATAACGGCTACTTTGATTGGTCGCAGTGTGTTAGAAACTCGAAGTTGTGTACAACACACGCTACTGTATTATTCAAAGAGAATTGTACCATGGAATCTTGGGGTGTTACAATTGTTAATGGTTATAATATTATATTCATGATGATAAAATGTGGTCATACCCAATATAAAACCTGGGTTCCGCTTAATGGGAGATGGTATTAAACCGTATAAAACTGGGATTCATTATACGATGTGTATTGGATGATCTAAAAGTCTTACACTATATAAAATTTTGATTCCTCTTATGATAATTATGATATGTTCAAAAAAATTACCTCATATAAAACATGGAAGCATTACATTATGTGAGATGAAAAAAATCATTTTCTTCAAGACATGACATTAAATTTTTCATCATGGTCTTGGTTGTATGATCTTACAATGTGTGCAATCATATTCAGGATTTCGTCACGGGTTGAAGGGCCTATTTTATCCTATAACCCCAAGTTTTATTCACCACAACATTCTAGAACTATGGGTGGATTGATTCCCATTTCCATTGGATACGTATTAATGCATATATCTTCTATCATTGAGCCTAGCTTATGATTCACCATATAATAATCCATTACATAAGGTGTCATTTCCCTAAAACACTCACATGAGCCTCTTTTTTATCAATAATCTCCTTTCATTTATGTTGAAACATCAGTGGGCCAAGATACTCCCATTTCCTGATATGAGGAATTAAATAATGGGTATATAGATACAAAAGACCTTCTAAAATCCTAATAAGATGAATTTAAACTATATCATTACCCCGTGTAAAATATATATACCTATTAATGATAGAGAATTTAACCCCAAAAAAATCGATATGTCTCTTAAAGAGAGATAATTTCACCTCTTATAAATTCTTGATGCCTAATATTATAATATGTAATTATTCAATATCATCATCCAAGAAGGTAAACCCTTCTGGTGTTGGTATCCTATGACACCGTGAATCATAAAAACATGTGGATTGATTCCAATAATCACGATATAAGTACTTACATATAAATATTTAATCCAGGGAACAAACCCTATTACCGACTCATTATAGGTTTCTCCCTTTCCTATCTACTTTGGTTAAAGCTTTGAGACCTTTAACTCAAACCTATTCTTATATTTGGAGCTCTAGGAATTTAAACTAGTTGTAGTCATAGTCCAGGTTGTATGATTTTAAACATCAAAGCCCAATGTCCTCAGCAAATAATGTTAATTAACCACCATACCCTATTAAATGAAATAAGGATGCCTCATACGATAAGTGTGGGATGATTATAAAAATAATTACCACATATAAAACTGATATTCCTCATATGATAAGTATGAAATCAACCACACATTACCCGTATAAAACTTGTATTTATCTGAATATGAGATGATATTATATCCTTGCCAAAGATGAAATCACTCCACCAATAATAGTCTCTTACCATGTCACGCATAAAAACTATGTTTGTCTTGATTCCCATTATGAGGAGACACATATTGATGCATGTATATTTCATCTCAGTCCCATCCCTACCAGCAACTCATCATGGGGACGTTTCCCTATGGGCCAGGCTTGAATATTTTCAACCCACAGGTTTAAATAGAACATTTTACCACATGAGGAAATATCTCCCATGGAACCTAATATTCTATATGGTACATCCCCACATACACTTGTGTGGTTCACGCATTATACTATTTGGATAATCCTCACCCTATCGATCTGAAAAGGATCTCTAATGAAATGATTCATGGACATAGTGTCTTACATACCATCTCAGGCTCATTCAATGAAGTAAATTTACTGATAAAAATAATATCTCATGCTTTGATCTCCATAAATAGTAGATCATGATATTTTTCATCCTATCCTCAACCATCTCAGGTATCCTATGTTTCAAACATAATCAATAATAATTCTATTTCTGTCGATTACTCCCATTTCACTCCCCAGTTCTCAAAATTTATAATTTTCATCATGATATTTTTCAGGTCACTTCTTCCCCTCATTGGGTTCACCCATATAATAAATTATAACTATATAAATATCCTTGATTATTTAATCAATCATGGCTCAGTAGGGATTAGGGGTTGGGAGAAAGTCCACCTCAAGCATGGTTGAGTTGCATGATCACCACATGGTCCTAATTATATAACCTTAAATGAGTATTCCATGTCCATGAATCACTAATCTAAACTAATTTTAAATCAACCTTAGAATGTGTTGAGTTGTGCTGTACCCATTCTCTATCAATTTTGGTCATGTTTTTTACTCCTCCTCACTACACATATCCATTTATGATGTTCCACTATTTTTTCCAAGCATCACAACCATAAATTTTTTACTAGTTGTTTCCATTATTTTTTAAATTTTGTGTGCATTAATCTGTTAGGCTATTGGTATTTCTGGTTTGATTTGCTTTTCAGGGCAGTGGTGCAGTGGAACCAGAAATGTTTTTTTTCTGGTCAACTTTTTTTTGCGGTTTTAACCGCTGGGAAAAGTATACAGGTAAGACATTAGCAGAAGTTAAAACCACCGCTAAATGTAAGTATTTTTTTAATTTAATGGTGATTTTAACCGCCTCAATAGATTCGCATCACTCGCGTTCATTTCATGGCAGTTATCGTGACTTTAGCGGCGGTTTTACGGCCGCTAGATTTGATTTTATTTGTAGTGGTTATAACCACCACTAATAAAATAAAATCTAGCGCTCGTAAAAACTATCGCTAAAATCAGTAAAACTACCGTGAAATGAGGCAGGTACGATGCTTCCCTTAAACCTCCTCTAAATGGAAATAATTGTCTCTAATAGATTGATGAAACCCAATTTAGTGGCAGTTTCTGTAAACCATCGCCAAACCATGTAGCAGCAGTTTAAACTGCCGCTATATGCAAAAATAACCGCCGCTAAATAGCGTTTTTCTTGTAGTGAAGGTGTAAGTGATGCGTAGAAATGACCATTATATGAATTCCATGAAACTTTAAATGTAAACTCAAAAAAATAAGTCATATATTAGCATGATAATGTTACTGGTATTATATTTAAATAACTTAAAATAGTGATAAAAAAACAAATTTGACTATAAAAAATTATTGTTTAACTTACATTAGTTGGCAACATGGTGTCAAATATCTATCGGAAGTTGTGCACACTATATATCGGAGTATGTGCATACTTTTGAGACTGAATATACCTAGTTAAAAATTATTAATATATGGTAAGTTTATAAAAAACAATAACAAAAGTACTAAATAACTGAAATTAATGATGTAGACATACCATCTTCCCCGAGGATAATCCTGAAATAGCTTCGGTGCAAGTGGTATTATGGTTCGAGGAGTGATGCATGGAAAATTCTCCTAGGCCCACATCTGTACTAACACCACGCAACCTACAATATGATGCGAATCTGTCTAAAAACTAGTACAGAGTGATTTGTACATATGTGCTAATACAGCGGACCCCCCAACTTTATGTAGTCGTCTGATCCAGATCCTCATGTAATGGGAGGTGAAGCATATGTACCAAAGAGGTAGAGTAGTCGACACACAAGACGCCTCTGAGAAGCCACAAAATGTATACACGTACGTGCTGAATAAGAATCTCCTCATCTGTATCATCAAGAATGACGTCTAAATTCTGATGAATCCACCTCATGGGCAAGTGTGAACCCTGGAGGACACCTCATGTGCCGACGACATCAATGCCTAGTAGATTATATATGACTGTAACCTAGTCACCACTATTGTTACCTGTAACTACATGTCCATGGATGGTTAAACCAAGCATATAGGTAACATCTTCTAAAGTGATGTTCATCTCCCCCTCTGGGAGATGAAATGTGTGTGTCTCTGGATTCCATATTACAACTAATGCAGCAATCAAATGGTGATCAATGGTCTTGAAGTGGCACATAACGACTTCATAAAATCTAGCACGTATAAGGTAAGGACAAATAGACACTGAGGGGTGCCTCATGATGGAAATGATGTGCTCTCCGAATAGCAAGATGTCTAACAGGTCGTCGCACCAACACATCGCGTGACACGTTCATCTCCTGGGTAGATAATAGTGGCTGCTTCATCTAAATTTACAAATAGTAAAACATTAATTTCATGTAAGATATTACATTTATCATGTAAGGTATAACATTTATCATATAATTATTGAAAAAAATCATAAACACATTGTCTAACTTATGTTGTCTCCCGTGTTGAGTTGTTGGGGTGCAAGCGTTTGTAGTTTCCTCATTTTTGTTTTGTGGCCATTGTAAGTTCATCTTTCATTATAAAATTATGATAACATTTTCATTTCATAGTTCAAATGGTTTTGTTTTTTTGAATGTGAACCTTTAAATGGTTAGCACTGCATGATTATCTTTAAACAATCAACACCAACTCAAAAAAAAAGAATCTACCTGTATAAGAAAACATTTCAGTGTCGAAATTTTTTCTTATACAGGTAGATTGTTTTTTTTTTTGAGTTAGTGTTGTTTGTTTAATTCCACTCATGTAGTGTTGACATATCAACAAATAATGTCAATTAAAATCATGGTAACATTGATAGTTTGGATTGTTTTTTAATGTATATAATAATTTATATTTATGAAATTCTATTAACAAATGTTTAAAATGTTTATAATATATAAGTACATTTTTTAAAAGTTACCCTATATAAAAATAAGAAAAACATGATTATAAATTTTCATAATGATAAAAATGATTACATGTACAAACTTTTACAGCAACTAATAGAGTACAAGATTCATTTCAACCATTACATGATTACTCTATGTGTGTAGGGCAACATGTCTTCGCCTGACCTTTCTGGCGGCATATGCTGCACCTTCATCCAGCTGGTAGTTCACTAAGTGAATCCATTCATTCCGAATACGAGTAGACATTGTCCCCCCTTTAGGTCGAAGTCTAGTATTGTTTGGTAGAAGTGTGGTTGTTCCATTAGACAGCCAAAAATTTTGATATTCCCTGATTGGCATTCACAGAGTACTATAGCAGGAGTTGATGCTCTCGAGCCGATAAGCTATATCAACGAACTGCTCCCAAGATATGTGTATGTAAGAACATGCTACAATCACATGGCCGCAAGGATATCTTAGTGCCTGAAAGTTGTGACATTTACAGTAATGATTCACCAGTAAAACAACTTGCACATGACCATTTCTACAAGCCACAACATCACTGAGCTCAGCGACCTCAAATCATTGCTCTGGATGATTAAATGCAGTTACACAGTAAGTTGTAGCCTCTTGAAGAATTGTATCTAGCTCATGTTGGAAATGGTTCCCATAGCGCATCCCTATTTTCAATCCCTCTTCAGCCTACTTTCCTCATTCCAAAAATTACTTTACACTATGATAGAAGGTCTCTTGTACCAAACCTATAATTTATATTTATGACATTAGAATAATATTATATTATAATTGTATCTCTTCTGAGTAACATATGATCAAATATTCGTATTTACCTATGATAGGTAATTTTCAAACTCCCTTGGAAACTCCATTTATACATTATACAATGTTAGTCATCATATGACCGTATCTCCTCCCATCATCAAATGCCAATGACCATTTCTACTTTGGAATTTACATCATGTAATCATACACTTTCGGATTCACTCTATGAATATCTTGAAGATGGTCCTCCATCCTTTGTTGTTGAGGCTCATATGATATCAAACAAGAACTCATCTGAATATATGTGAAAATTACTATGACAAAAAAAATGCAAAAGGATGTCCATACCAATTTTTAAGATTGCCTTCTTCATCGACTCATTTTTGAACTTCTTTCACAAATTGTTTGCAATGTTTCGAATATAGTATCGATGATGGGAATAGGGTGGTCTCTATGAAAGACCCTTAGATTGTATTGCCTCCTTGATTGCACGGTGTCGATCTGAAATAAGACAAATCCCTTCTTCATCTGTAACAAACTCTTAGAGACAAGCTAAAAACCATCTCCATGATGAGAAGTTCTCTTTCTCCACAATTTCAAATGCCAAAGCTAGAGGGGATCGATTTCCATCTTGTGTAGTGGAAATCAATAAAGTTCCTATATACTTTCCATACAGAAATTTTCCATCAATCTGTATAAACTACTTGTAATGTCTAAAAGCTTCCACACATGGTAAAAATGTCCAAAATAATCTATCAAACACAACCATTGAATGATCAACTTGGTTGTGTAGGTTAACATATTTAGTAGTATGTAACTGATAGAACACTTGATTATTGTGGCATAAAAGCTCTAAAAGTTGTGGTAAAACTCGATAAAAGTCATCCCAATCACCGTACACATTCACAATAGCCTTTTTTCATGCCGCCCATACCTTCTAGTAAGAGATTTGATACCCAAAAAGTTGTTTGATTTTCTCCATCACTAGAACCACTGGAACATATTGACATGCTCTAATCGTTCAATAATAATAGTTGAAACAGACTCAACATCTAATGAAGAGTTTTCATGTGACAATCTTGGATTCACACAGGTGTGTGGGGTAAATCTAGTGATGCACCAGCTGTGAAAAGTGTTATCAATTCTAGCTCGCAGATGCATTTGACAGTTCAATTCATATTTGTCACAACGAATCAAATAGTAAGACCTCTTTGACTCTTCTACAATATAAGAGTAATGCCTTTCAATGTGATATTGTTTTATCACATTTTTTATTGCTTCTTTGCTATCAAACTCTCTACCAATATACAGAAAACTTTCATTTAACACTCGATTTGTGCCACCAATGATTCCTAGAAATTCTGAACTGGGAGTAATAACTGACCAATCAAATTCTAGTAAGTGATTCATGCCTTCAGTCGACAATGAATCCAATAGTGGAGGATGGTTCAATGGTAAGTTGAACTTCACATGATTGGGCACAGACTGTTCTTCTGCATGCTCTTATTCTTCTTCAACTTCCTCTTTATCTTTTTCTTCAAAATTGTCATCATCATCAAAATCATCTTCCAATGCATCTAAAGTATGTGGAGGACTATCCATTGAAATTGTGGCCGAGTGAAATGATGGAACAACTACTGATGATGATGGAACTTCTTGATGTGTAGGAGCATATGACACAGTCTCATGACATTGATATGGTCCAACTTCCAATGTCGATGGAACCTCCATTGTAGCTATAGAGACATACAACTCCATAATTTGATTCTCAGGTAAATACTTAACCAATGAAAGTACATATTCCCAATATTAATCATCATTTACCGGATAATCCACATTCCAAAATCTATCTATATATTGAAAATGTCTGAATGTGATACACTCTATCACTTGATTCCCCACCAGTTTTAACTTTCAATGAATTTTCCTTTGCACAGCTTCCAAAGTAGTACATCCTCCAAGCATCACAACAAATTTTGGATGTATACTATAACTACATCCTTGTTCTGTCTCCACTATTTGACCGTTACAATAAATATAAGTATCCATCTTTTTTATCTAAAATAAACCATCATTATAAATTAAATCTGATTAGAGAATAAAATTATGTATGCATGCTTCTAGTAATTCAGGTTTGAATCCTAATCCCTCCACAAAATCAATATGTTCAAACCATATTGATGTGTAACTCTTTACACAACCCAAAAGTTTGTATTACTTACCCAAAAATAGAAGTAAAACATTTTCATACATATCCACATGCATTATATACATGATGTATACGAACAATTCATGTTAAAGTATAGAGTTATGAAATTGAAAAACTCCACATGAGTAAGCCTAGAGCGACAAATAGCCAACCTCATTCACTTTCCTAGACAAGGCAAGACTCCAGGAAAGTATGTGGTCTGACCCAAAGCCCCACTACCCAGGGATAATTTACTCAATAGATCATTCATTACATGACAACTCTAAAACTTAATATGAAAAAAATATATTCAACTACTAAATTCAAGTTCATAACTTCAATTACAAATTGAGTTCAAGGTGGATGGAAAACTAAATTCATTATTATACCTAGAATGTAATGCAAGGTTATATTCTAGAAGTAGTCTATAACTACTTCTCTAATTAATATAACTATTTTTCTAATTAATATAACTACTTAGCTAATTAATATAACTACTTCGCTAATTAATATAACTATTTCACTCATTAATATTACTACTTTGCTAATTAATGTAACTACTTCGCTAATTAATTAAGTTCCTAATGATAATTAATTAAGTTATTACAAATAATAAATTAATTTCTTAACAATAATTATTTAATTTCATAACAATAATTAGATTTAAGTAATTTCCTAATGAGAATTAAGTAATTCCCTAATTAGAATTAATTAATTCCCCAATAACATTTAATTAATTGTCTAATCACATTTAATTTTATTAATTTCTTAATCACATTTATTTAATTCCCTAATCACATTTAATTAATTCCCAAATCACATGTAATTAATTCCCTAATAACATGTAATTAATTCCCTAATCACATTTAATTAAGTGACTAATCACAATTAATTAGTTGCCTAATCACAGTTAATTATGTTCCTAATCACATTTAATTAAGTGTCTAATCACATTTAATTAAGTTCCTAATCATAGTTAATTAAGTGTCTAATCACACTTAATTAAGTGCCTAATCACACTTAATTAAGTGCTTAATAACACTTAATTAAGTGTCTAATCACAATTAATTAGTTGCCTAATCACATTTAATTATTTGCCCAATCATATTTAATTAGTTGGCTAATGATAATTAATTAAGTGCCTAATGATAATTAATTAAGTGCTTAACTATAATTAATTAATTACTTAACAGTAATTAATTAATTGCTTAACGATAATTAATTAATTGCTTATAATTAATTAATTACTTATAATTAATTAATTACCTACTTATAATTAATTAATTACCTGCTTATAATTAATTAATTACCTACATATAATTAATTAATTACCTGCTAATAATTAATTAATTACCATCTTATAATTAATTACTTACCTAATGATAATTAATGAAGTGCCTTATTATAATTAATGAAGTGTCTAATGATAATTAATTATGTACCTAATGATAATTAATTAAGTGCCTTATTATAATTATATAAATATATATTTTAGTAATATAGAAGTTATAATAATATGAAAATTGTTTATATATTATACTTATTATAGAAATAAATAACATTATTAGAAGAAATATAAAACTCATAAATGTACGTATAATTAAATATACTAATATATTACATAAAATAAAATAAAATTATAATATATACTAAAAAAATATTACTAATATTAAAAATTATTCTAAAATAATAATAGTAATAAATAATAATATTAGTAATACTAATATACTAAATGATGTACAATGTTAAGTAATATATAATAATAAATTAAAAAATTAAAAAATCAATAATAAATATTAATAAACTAATATTAATTAAACTACAAAAATAATAAAAGTGTTAGATATTAAATTTTAAAAAACTATAAAATTATCATAAACTAATAATAATACTAAATTACTAATATTAGTATATAAATTAACTAAAAATTATCAAAATATCTAAAATACTAAAAAACTATAAAACCAACTTAAAAACACTAAAGGTGGTTATAAAAAAATTAAAATGAAATTTGAAAATTATTAACAATGCATGTGAAATCCATGTGCATAAAGACATCGTAACTTGAGGATATGAAACTATGGCATGAGGATTTGATGAACTGAATACCTTTGCTGATGGAACTTCTTGAGGTGTTATAGCATGAGGATATGACATTGTATCATGAAGTTATGATGGACCAACTTCCAATGTCGATGGAACTTCCATTATAGCTATAGTGACATAAAAATCCTTTATTTGATTTTAAGTTGATACTTAACCTATGATAATATGTGTTATCAGTCTTCATCATCAGTTACAGGATAGGATACATACCAAAACCTATCATTAAATTATTTATGCTTGTATATGATGGACTCTATCACTTGATTCACCATCTATTTTAACATTTTATGAATTTCTCTTCGAACAAGTTCCAAAATTGTACACTCTCCAAGCATCACAACTCTTTCTAGTCATATACTATAACTAAATCCTTGTTCAGTCTCAATTATTTGACCATTGTAGTAAATATAGGTAGCCATATTTTTATCTAAAATAATGCATTGTTATTAATTAAATTTGATCATATAAAAAAATAGAAATTTTAAATATTTCAACATTTCTAAGGAATATCACATAGTCTTCACTTTACTGAAATTTTAGAACATATTCATATATCCTCAACAATGACACTAAGGTTTCATATTACAATTTTCAATATTTATAAAGGTATGTTAATTAGTTTATAAATAGAATTTAAATCATCATAATAATATCCTTTGGGAGTGTCAAAATAGGTGTGAAACATGGCATATTTTCGTGCACTAATTCTTGATCAAGTCTAGCTCAATATAGTGTTTTCAAGGTTTTTACCCATAGGTACATCTATTATAGATCCAGGTCAACTTGTAGTATCCAGATAAGGATTTCATTGCTTTGATAACCACATAATCATTACTTTACTGAAATTTTAGAATGACTTCTTAGATCCTAAATTATGACACTAATGCTTCATAATTAAAAATTTAACCTTTCTAATTACATTAATTTACTTCCTAATTACAATTAAGTAATTACTAATTATAATTAAGTAATAATAATTTAATTACTAATTATAATTAAATACTTGATTTTTTAATTAATAATTAAAAATAATAAAGTTATAATTACAATTAATTAATTACTAATTAGATTAATTTATTTACTAATTACAATTAAATAATTACTAATTGTAATTAAGTAATATTAGATTAATTAATAATTTCAATTATAAAATTAATAATTATAATTATTTAATTACTATTTATAATTAAAGATGGGTATTTTTTATTGTTTTCCTACTAACTCCAGATGCACACAGGTTCTATGACAATGATGAAAATGGGATGACTGGTATGGGTGGTTGTAATATTATTCTATGTAATAATGGTTCATCAATGGATGCATTTGATGCTGGAATTTAGAATACCCTTGAACCCACTATAGCTCATGCACAGGATGAGGCCCAAGGAGATAATATTGAGAATGATCAGGTTATTCATCATGGAAATTTGGGTAGGGCTTAGGTCTCCACCTCCACTCATTTTTCTACTTTGGCAGGTGTGACACAGATCACTTCTAAAGAATCTACACACAAGAAAGCAATGATGAATACATCCAATTGCTTTGATGTTATTGAATCCCTGGGTCTTAAAGATCAAGGAGTTAAAGAATTCCATGATGAGACACTAACCCCCATAATAGGGAACAGAAGAAGCAAGGATGCATTGCTATATGACCTTTCAAAGATGGAATAGGTTGTGATAGATGTTATGAAGAGTGACTCAGATATTTCAAGTGAATCAAAGAATAGTGAAATCTAAGGCCTTTGGAAACAAGTGAAAACTAGTATGATAGGCCTTCATTTGATAGGTCATGGATGTGGGCATGGAAGAATCAATTGGAATGTTATTTGTGATGAAGAACATAGGATTGGAGCAAAGATTCAAAAAAAATTAGGTCTGTGACTATTTTTATTGATTATGGTAGTTTTATTTTTCTAGCCCCATCCACCACCTTTTTGTTTTTTATCATTTAATAAAGGGTTATGTACCCAAATTTTCAAAAAAAGTACTAATTATAACTAATTAATTCCTAATTACACTAATTTATTTACTAATTACAATTAACTAATTACTAATTACAATTAAGTATTATTGATTGAATTACAAATTACAATTATATAAGTATTAACTACTAATTTCAATTATATAATTATTAGGTTCTAATTATAATACATTGACAATTTACTAATTATAAACTAATTACTAAATAATTAAATAATTAAATTAAAATATTAAACAAATTCAAATATAAATAGAATTACCTCAATATTAGAGGGTGGTGCCTAAATGAGGTCCGGGAGGGGTTTCTGAGTAGAGGGTCACTGAGTCTTTGGAGGGGAATTCTAGAGCTTTGAAGAGTGTTGATCATTGTTGAGATGGATGTAGGGGATGGGGGATCCCCCTTTTATTGGGTGGGAAAATGATGGTTCCACTTTAAGTGAAACCCTTATGGATTTCAATTCAAAGAATAGTGCCACATAAACAGGCACACTACATTTAATATTTTTACAAAAGAGTGCAACTTCATGTGGTGCTTTAATATTTTATCCACAAAGCACAACATAAATTGGAGATTTGTAATTTAAAACCATATATCACTAGATGACCTGGTGTTTTGGTGTTTTACCAGAAAATAATCATTTTATCTGGTGCTTAACACCCCCATTTCCCAATATATTAGCATCCTCACCCCATTAAATTATATATAAAAAACACCCCATATGAAAATTTTTCCTCCAATATACCAAACAAGGCCATAGATTGATAGGAACATGTTCTCTATATGTTCAATGAAATTAAAAAATCAATTTATAAGATTTAATTATATTTCTAAAACTATTCGGTTCCATTGGTCAAAGGGTATGGAAGGTAAAATATACGTATTTCCTTTATTCAAAAATGTTTTATTAAAAAATGGGGTTTTGGTGGAAACCTCAATTACGTTACCTTCTTTTTTTTCTTCTATTTCTTTTTGTTTCCTATAAACCAAACGAGGCATATGCCTATTATGTCAATCATTTGGTTCCATGAAGAAATTTATGTTATCCAAATTTGTATTTCTATTTGGTTCTAACCTTAAAATACTTTATTTCACTTGATACTCAATCTTATGAACACATGGTAAAAATAATACTTTTAATATATCATCGCTTATCATGAAGTACTGATAATGACAAGTCAATGGTCATGCATTATAGAAAATTCATGAAAAAAAACAATGATGTTTATGAAGAATTTTAAAAAACATTGATAAAGGGAAACATTTATCAATGCTTTTTTTACCTTCTATCTATTATTTTTTAAAAGTTGATAAAATACAATGTTTATCGATATTTTTTTAGAATTTATAAAGAGTAACCTTCATAATATAACATATATATATTTTTAAATATGATTTATAATATATATTTTGTATTTATTTTATGCTTGTTTAAAATTATACATATTATCAAAATTACATGTGTATATTATAAAATATATCAATATAAAGTATATATAAATAAATATATTAAAATATATCTATATATATAATATAAATATAAATATATAACTCATATTATAATAAAAATTTATAAAAAAATTAATTTTCCCAATTTATGCTAAAAAATATTATTAAATTTATATTAAGTAATATGTATTTTTTATAAGGTATTTAAATAAATTAGAAAAATGATTTTGTAAATTAAATACAATATAAATTTATTTAAGTATATTATACACAATCACACACACAAACATATTATATAAATACATTATATAAATTTATATAAATATACATATTCAAATATATTCAAATATATATGTATTTAGACCCCTTATTAGGTACGTGCTCCTGCACATGAGTTTCTTTTTATTTGAGTTTCATTCGGCCCTAACTCTTTCAGCCTATTACTTTGCGGGTTTTGGGCGATGGAAACCTTGTGATGAGTTCAGGGGATGGAGAAGAGTATCTTGAGTAAAATCTATAACTTTAAGTGGTGACTCGTTCCATGAATCACTGGTTCATAGAGTGAATAATGTTTCATAGGGTGGATTCATGACTTGCGAGACCTGTTCCGATCAAGTTTGATTCACATCATGAAATGTTATTCACGTTATGAATTTTCATAATAATGTTTTTCCGATAATGAACATTGAATAATTCATGGTTTGAAATGTCTATTCACATCATTAAATCCCACCCGAGTTTGTTGGATCAAGCACCTTGTTTTCGGTGAATGTAAACCACGCGAGGCTCATAACCTGAACCATCCATTCACATCGTGAATGGGGAAATTTCTAGGATATATATAAATTATTACCTCTCTATGATTTCCCTCATTGTCCCTCCAATTATCTTAGACATTAGGAAATTCCTAGTAGATTTTAGGATCCCTAATAGCCTTTGATATTTTGTGTTTATCCTTGGATTTATGGGATTCAATATCTGTGATTCTATGTGAGTTGTTATTCTCTTTCTATCGGAGTTATTCATTTTTTTAAGATATCACAATGGTTATTTTTGAGTTTGGGGTTTATTAGGATGTGATTTTTATGAGATATCACTGCGTTTCAGATTTATTTAAGGATTCTTTGTATGGTTTTGGTTCTGCGGTTCACCCTCTCTTACTTTGGATTTTTGCGGTGAATTGGAAAGATTATTTTAATGTATGGAATTCAAGTTATCTCTCTTTTCTGTAAATATATGAGATTATCAAGATTTATATTTCTATTAGGTGTATTTTATAAATTATCATAATAAATATACTAAACTATACTAATGAAATTGAAATAGAATAGTGTGATGTGCATGTGGTTACCAATTTTATTGATGTTATTGATGTTATTTTATACCATATTATTTCTATTGTATTACTCCTTATAGTGATGAATTGATTTTAGAATACCCTATAAATGGTTAAATACTCAAAGCCGATAAATTTAAATAATAAGTAGAGTATTCTTATTTTAGGATTGATTTTATGTGTGTGACTTAATGAATTTGGTTATGTGTGGCTTGGTAGCCTTGGCTATTTGAAGATTAGTGGCCTTGATTGTTTATGACTTACTAGTCGTGGATTTTTGAAGTAGTTTAATGTAGTGGTTTCTTGATAGAGGTTAAGTATAAATGGAATAATAATTTTTACATTCATCCTGTTGGATGATTGATAAATTAAATAATGGGAAATGGAACATAGTTTGTATCCCTCTGTTTGATGGTTTTGGTTATTCGGTCTATATTATAGTCTGCTCTTGGTGGCATGATATCAGTAGTGACTTAAAGGTGATTGTGGTAATGTTTCTTGTTTGAACCCATATATAGGGGCTTGTGCGATACTATTGTATACCTGTATTCTTTTATGAATCGTCTACACACCCCACCCAAGTCAAGTAACATGACTAATGCCCAGAGACCCTGGGGTATTTTTCCCTAACATCTAAGTTGGGGAGGATATGAATAGAAAACTACTACATCTCCCTCTCTCCCCCCTTACTAGTAGATTTTGGTGATACTGGTGGTGGATTATGATATATGTGGTGGGGGTCATGCATGGTAGTAGGAGGAATTTGTGTTAAATTCTTATTCATTCATTATAACCTTCTACCCTAGTTAACTGATATGATATCGTGGTTGGTGTCTCAAGACTTAATATATGGTTGGTGTCATAATACATGATATATGGTTTGTTCTGTTATTGGTGTATATAGAAGGGTGATAGAAAATGATGTATTCTCATTGGTAGAGAGTGGAAGATTATTGGGGAAGTGGTAATTAGGTGCCTTTATCTACATTATCATGACATTATCTTATTATACATGGATGTGTTATTTAGTGAGTGAGACTTCATGAGGCTGGGGGGATATTGACCCACTTAGGTGTTGGGTAGTTATATTTTTTGGTCACTCAGGAATTAGTATTCTCTTTTCAAATTTTCATGAGATAACTTAGGTATTATCCTACTAAGTATACATGTTATGATCACCCTAAATATATATAATCCTTCTTTCATATTTTCAGGAGGGATTTGGTGATCGAGCTGGTTAATAGTAGTTCAGAGCTAGGATTGTTGTGGTTTCCACCACATTATTTTCTTTTGGTATTTTTTTATCTTTGGGTGTTTTTTATATATTTTATATTCATGAATATGGGATATTACTTATATAATATTTTGGTTTATTTCTTTTATATTATGGTATATTGGTTGGAAGTTTTATGTTATGATCCTAAGATACTGAGGGTAATGCCTCCTATTTTAGTGTTTTATACTCTCAACATTAATCTCAACCCTCGAATCTACTAGAGGTGGGACTCGAGGGGTCACTCATTATATTCATTGTTGGCTCAATAGGGGTACCAATGGACGGGTGTGGGTCATGAAGAAGTGGCATTAAAGGTGTTTCTTAATAGATACAGTGGAGTTTAGAGTTAGGAACTGCTGATGACTGTATGGGTTAGAAAGGAAACAATGTTCGATGTATATAATATGTGGTGATGGTAAGGGAGACCATCTAGGAAATAGTATTTTAGGGGGACCTATGATCTGAATCAATGACCATAATCTCACTTAATTTACTAGGTAAAGTGACACTAAATTCAGGGTAGATACCTGGGAGAGTTACATTCATCATACTTGATTGAGTTCTATTTTGAGTAGGGTGGTTCTAGGAATAAATAAATGAATTAAATAAATGAGTTGAAATAAATTCATTTTTACCAGAATTAGGTGGTTCTCCTTTCATTGAAGAGACATTGGTTAGTCATTGCCTATGTGTTTTCTAGGTTGGGAGGTTTAGTAGGCCAACCTATTGATCTTCAGAGTGTTGATCCTAGACAAGATTATAAAATATAGTAGTAGACATTGCACACCTTTCAGTGTTAAAACTTGGTAAAGTATGAGGGTGGCATCTCAGATCTAGAGATGGAACACGGTCTTGAGGAGTTAGAGATTACTTTATAATTTATTTGAGATAGATATGAGTTTTGTTTTCCCCTAATGGTTAACCAATTTAGGGTAACAACACAATAGTGGTGGATACTGTACCTTAGAGAGTGGAAGGGGTCCAATGTTCCATGGTATGATTTCCATTAGGGGTTCAAGTCTGAGTTCTTATTTATGAAGGTAAAGGAAATGAAGATAAAGGATTGTATCTCCCTTCAGCATGGGAGCACGAGCATTCGGAAGATTAGGATTAAATTTAAGGACCTTCTGGGATTTTTCCCTAACATCCTTCCAAATGATGAGTCCCGGTCATAGCTCTTATAGGAGGCACTACACCCTAGATGTTATTTTATAGTTTCTCTATTTACATTATATACATATTTGTAGGGGAAGAAGAAGGATGAGGTGATAGAGAGGGTGTATGAATGGGACAGAGCACCCCTAATCAAGAGTTAGTAGGGACCTTTGAGGAGTAGGGCATCAGATGGAGGTTCATAGATGATGGACCATTTGAGGTATCAACTGGCTAGGAAACAACCCCAACAGTCAGTATCAAATTTCTCGAGGGATTGAGGTTTTCATGAATCTATCAAGAGCACTTTTTTTTCTTTGTCTATAGAGTTCATGGTCACTATCAGTGGTAGTGTCATTCATCCCTAGAGATATAATCTTCCTTAGGTGGTCATGCCCCCTTCCAATAACAATGGTGGTTTTTTCTAAGGAAATTTAAGTAGAAGGGCCTTCCAGATTATTTCCAGAAACCTTTTCATCAGGCTTATACTTATCCATAAGGAGGTGGATTTGGAAGAGGGTATCCCTAATATTTCATTTTCCATTAGTTTCCCAAAACATAGTGTGGATGTGGAGGTCATATGTAGTGAGGCAAAGGAGTCAACTTGGTCCATATGTAAGTGATAGAGTTTTTAGTTCTAGAGGTCCCAAAGGTCGCCTAAGGTATGATTATTTTATCATATACCTTGGTTTATATTTTTTTAAATTATATAGATTCACACTCTTTTGTTTCAACCACCTTGGTTAAAGCATAGGGACTACATGTGGAGAGGCTTACCATGCCCCTAGTGTTATTCATGTCTGTCGAAGGCCATGCTAGTTTATTTAATCTGTTTTGGTGATGCAGGTCAATAATAGGTCAACATAAGTTATTAGTAGATTATTTTTATGATGAAAATACAAACCTATGATATCATTCTTTTCCTAAATTTATTGAATTCCATTCTCTTTTTTGTTGACTGTTTTTAGAGGAGAGTTGAGTTTTATGATGTGAAAGGATGACTTCTAGTATTCATAAATTATTGAGGATTTTTTATGTGTGGTAGTTGAGTATATCCACTTATTTATTTGATTTATATTCATCAGTAGATTCAGAGAGATCTCTGGCAGTAGAGGCCCCTAGAGTTGTTTTAGATTTTTTGGATGTTTTCTCTGAGGAGGTTGTGATTCTACCCCCTCAATGTGATGTAGAGTTTCAGATAGAGTTGCAATAAAGTGTTATACCAATTTTTATGTATCCTTAACAGATATCACCCTTAGAGTTTCAGTAGATGAGGATATAGATTTTTGACCTGATGTAGAAAATCTTTATTAGTTTTAGTGTGTCACCATAGGGAGATCCAATTTTGTTCTTCAAAATTCGGACTTTAGTTTGAGGTTGTGCATAGACTATCAGTGTTTGAATTAAGTGATGATCAATAATCATTACCCTATCCTAATAATTGATGATATCTTTGTAAATTTGAGGGGATCTGTCTAGTTTTATAAGAAATATCTATGTCCAAGATATCATCAGCTAATAGTAAAGGAGGTAGATATACTGAATACAGCTTTCCAGTGCCGCTATGGGAACTTTGAGTTCATATTTATGTCATTTAGTCACACAAATTCACCATCTATGTTCATGGGAATCATGAACTTCATGTTTTTTGAGTTCCTATTACAGTTCATAGTCATGTTCATTTATGTCATTCTTGACTACTCGACATCAGATGAGGAGTAGGTCAATCACCTGATAATCATTTTTAAAACTATTTTACACCACTAATTGTATTAGAAACTCTCCATGTGATAGTTCTAGATAAAATAGGTCCATTTTCTTAACCATGTGGTCTCTTAATAGGGAGTGGTGGTGGATTCAAAAAAGGTTGAGATAATTGTTTCTTGGGAATCTCCCAAGATCATAGTAGTGGTCTGTATCTTTCTCAATATCATGGGTTATTATATGAGGTTTATGTATTTAATCTATCAGGTTATATTCTCATTGATCACCCTGACCAAAAAAATCCAGGATTTCATTTCTATTGATCACTTACATGTATATTTTGACCACTTAATGGAGCAGTTAGTAAGCATCCTAGTTCTTTAGATGCCTGAAGAGGGTGTGATGTTTGAGGTGTTCTGTGATGCTTCCCACTTGGATTTTTGATGTTTCATGATGTAGAAATAGGTGTTGATATCTTATAGTTCCATGAATTTAATCCCCCATGATCATAAATATTCCACCCATGATCTAGAGATGGTGGAATTTGTGTTTTCCTTGAAGCTGTGGAAACATTACCTTATCAGGGAACCCTTTTTGGTCTTTATAGATCACAAAATACTTAGGTATATTTTATCCAAACACAAAGTAAATATATGAGAGTGCAGTTGGATGGACTTCCTCTAGGATAATGACTTCAATATCTACTATACACTAGTAAAGGTAAGTGTTATAGTATACACACTGAGAAAAAAATTACAGGGATCCATTTGGAAATATAAGGATTTCTAGAGGGTGATGGAGTTTTCAGTTGGAGACTATATTTTCCTAAAAATTTCCCCTAAGTGAATTTAGGGGAGTATTGTATGGGGGATAAAAATATATCCCGAAATATTTGTACCCTTTGAATTGTTGGAGCACATTGGTGAGGTGGATCATCTATTATAACTACCTATACAGTTGGAAATTGTTCACGATGTCTTCCTTGTGTCCTAACTCCACTAGTATCTTCATGATGATTCCCATTTCATTGAAAAATATAAGTTAGATATTAAAGACAATTTGATGTTCATGGAATAAAAAATCAAGATTCAGGACCATCAAGAAAGGTTTTGTGTGGGTGAGTTATCCCCTTGGTTCTAGTTTTGTGGAGGCATGGTGGGTAGGAGGAGAGTACTTGGGAGTGAGAGATGTAGATGTGTTCCTAGTACCTAATGTTTTTTGTTCTGTGATGTTTTTGGTGTTTTTATTTTAGACTTTTGTGATGGTATTTTAAATTATTGTTTTTATGTTTTGATTCTCATTATGTTTCAATGTATGGATCGATCCATGATTGAGATGTATCTCCTAAGGGAGCGTTTGGTGGTTTCTGGTAGTTGTTTCTACCTTTTCTTTTTCTAGTTGGTTTTGATTTTTGAGGATAAGAATCGTTTGAGATGTATCTAATATAATATCTCAGTCCCTTCTACCCCATTTCTTTGGGATTTTTTGGTGGTAGAAGCCTTGGGATGAGTTCAAGGAAGGGAGAAGAACATTTAGAATAAAATTTGAAACTCCGGGTGGTGATTCACATAATGAATCACTAATTCACATAATGAATGATGTTTTTTATGGGGGATTTATGACTTGGGAGACTTATTTTCATGGTTTTTATTCACAATGTGAAACATTGTTCAGGTTTTCACTATTTGTGATGAAGTTTTTGGGGTTTTAGTATTCAAATAAATAATTGCATGAAATATCTATTCACGTTTTAAAATCATACCTAATTTTATTAAATCGAGTTAATTTTTTATAGATAATGTGAACCATGTGAGTTTCACAATGTGAACTATCCATTCATGCCGTGAATGGAATGATTTTTAAGTCATTAAAAATTTATGATCTCCCTCGGATTTCCCTTATTCTCTCTCTGATTCTATCTGACTTTAGGTGATTTTGAGAACTCTAACAACCTCTGGTCTTTGGTGTTTATCCTTATCTTTATGGGATTCTATGTCACACCCTAATAATTAGAATCATGTGTGGATCCCATTTTTTTGTTTTCTTTTTAATTCTAGTTCACCATTAATTTGGGAGAATGTTTTTGGATAGATGGTGACAGTAAGAGGCCACTGGCTAGCTGGTGCTGGCTACAAAAACACATGTAAGACTGAAGGTGCCACTAGCTAGCTGGTGACACTACTGGGCATGCATTTTGATAGGGGCTAAAATTTATTTTTTACCCTGAATTAATCTCTTATCTCGAATTAATCCAAAACATACATCCATAACATGGTTTTTCTTATTTTAGAGGCTCTGAAGTGATGTTCATGGATCTATCCCTCTAATCAGTAGAAAACCTTCATTTAGGTTGAGGAATGGGTCTCAGATCTTTGGATATAGCATGAACATGGAGAATTGATATCATTTTTATCAGATCTAGGTTCTCTAGGATCTGATCTCTTCCTCTCCCATCATTGATCAAGAAATAAACATCATTTTAATCATTCTTGAGGTTGGTGTCTCTATCCTACGGTATAATATTTTTTTGTACATATGATCTTAAGATGTTTTCCTTTGGTTTTTAATATAAAAATTTATTTTAATATTGTAAGGCTATGGTTCTGTTCTCAAAAAGCATGGGTTTTATGCAAACCATTTTAGATACATGATATGTTTGTTAAATTTCCTTAAGGATGGTTTTAAAAAGGAAATGGGCTTTCAAGCATGGAATCGGTGTGATGTCGCTATAGAAAATGTTTTATGAGAATGTGGGAATGAATTTGAAATGGATTAATCTTTGAATTTTTTTTACAAAACGTGGTTTTGTTTTCCTTGAACATAATGATGATGTAATATTACATTGGGAGACCATGAGGTATATGGGAAAACTAAACAAGGATGACCCCTAATAGAGTTAGTTATCACTAGGGGAGGTTCCCTTAATGTAATGGATTCTAGGGGTAGCTATTTCAAGGGAATGAGGTTCCTAGAATCTAGGAGTCACATATATTAGCTGGTGTACCTTTTTGTATCTTAGTGGTTTGGTTATGTACACCCACACATCATGGATTACTCTCTTTGGATTCTTTGAGATTACATTACGTGCATGATCATTTGGTATGATTATTTGACCACTTGATCCTGATATAGATATTGATTCTTGACAAATATTTTATTTATCTTTTTATTCCATTGGATATGTGATATGTCATATTTATCTTTTAATTTTTAAGGATATGATTTTGAATGGAATAACAAGTTTTTTAAAATAAAACCAATCGGAAATTTATAAATTTAAAATTATATTTTTTGAAGTGTTTTAAAAATATATTCTTTTCAAGAACTAATGGATACACATGGTTATATATTGTACATATTATTAGTGGTACCCTTCTGAGTTTTAGTGGTCACACCCGAATTTCCCCTTTGGGTGTTTGTAGCCTTGTTTTTTTAGGATGCATGTAAAGGGAATAGAGTCATATAGAGGATAAATATCTAATATTATGTTTCTTTTATAGTGGTTTGGGATTATAGTGATGTGAAATCACATAGATATTGAACCATGGGTCATTTCGAGTTCCATGTTTTGATATCCTTTTAGTTTTTCATTGAGACCCTATTATCTAGATGTCAGATGTGACCTTTTTGGTTTGTTTTTTATATGTGATAGATTTTGTTTATCTATTGTGATACTCTAACTGATTTTATCTTATAATATTTTTTTAAGGGATAAATCATACCCATATCCTATTTATATGATACCCATTCACTTATCTCCAGTTTGTGGTGATTGGGAACACACTTCATGCCTTGTAGCAGGGTACTTTTGGTAAAGTTTTGGGTTGACCTGGGTTGTTCTGTTATAAATTTTTATCATAGCCCTCAAGTCACATTAAATTCTATTTTTGTGCTTTTTTCTCACCCTCTTATGTCTAGGGGTTTTTGATAGGCTAGAGATAGGTTAGTAGAAAATCAAGTGGGAGTGTGGGGGTGTTCCTAGCTAGCTCA
This sequence comes from Viscum album, assembly GCA_963277665.1. Lineage (NCBI taxonomy): Eukaryota > Viridiplantae > Streptophyta > Magnoliopsida > Santalales > Viscaceae > Viscum > Viscum album. The sequence goes on from OY728131.1 coordinate 142,373,894, forward strand.
ATTTCATGAAAATCCTTAAGTTACTATGGGAAGTCTAGGGTTGTCCAGTTTTCATGTTTTTTATGCTATCCTTCTGGATTCAATTATTTAAATTTCATTTATGATAAAGGAATAAAATTATATTAATATGGATTATTTCCTCTAGTTTTATAGATTATGGGTCCTCCAAGAAGAATAACCTAGAATGTTGGGGGGGAAGCTGTAGAGAAAATATCATAGGTGAATCCTCTGATTGACCTAGTTCTAGTGGAAACTATCATCCGAACAATCCATTATATGGGTTAAGTTGATAAAGTTGAACTGAAATTAAATGTGGAACATGATTTAGAATTTTCTAAGCAACATCCACATATTTTTCATGGTTAAAAGGGTACAAAGGGTTCAGAATAATGGATAAAAAAGATTGAAATGATTTTCTATTTTCTAAAAACTCCAAAAGACTCCAAGGTTGGATTCAATGCATACATTCATGAAGGGTTGGTAAGGAAGTGGTGGAAATATATTATACAAGCTAAGTTGCACAAATACCTCACCTAGAATACCTTTAGGAAATCCATCAATTAATAGTTCTATCATAAGACACTGATAATACAGAAGGCATGAGAGTTTGTTACCATAGACTAAGGAGATTATTCTGTCATAGAGTATGCTACTTGATTTTCTGAGTTGGTTCACCTATCTCTAGAGCTTATTTCCAATCATTTCCTCAATGTCTAGATATTTTAAATGGGTTTAGGGGTAAATATTTTTCTCTATGTTGTTTCTTATGTGCCTACCCACCTATACGTAGGTTTTGGACAATGTAGTTATGGCATACGTGGACATATCTAGGAAGATATGACTCTTTAGAGTATTAGTGACAATGAGAGGTAGTCAGAGTTTTGTTTTTGAATGGAAAAGAAAGTGGGATAACCAATGTTGATGTGGTAGTAGGAGTTTTTAATAGGCATCAGGGAAGAGTCAGTTGGTCTATTACTATTGTGGGAGAAAGGGGAACCTCAAACATAATTGTAAGTCTACACCCAGGGTGTGTCACACTTGTGGTAAATCTTGTCAAATTTAGTGTTTCTGTAAGAGATCATCCTAGGAAAGTAGAGATAGATACAACTTCAACAAGGACTCTTGGTCTATACCTAAAGTAGTAAAATATGTTGTATTTAAACCTAATTCCAAGGGTGATACCCTGGTTGTGAAGAAAGGGTAGGATGAGGTTGGATGCATTTATGTAGAGAAATGTGCACCAAAGGATATAGAGGTAGGACCAACTACTATGAGAGGTATTATGTTTATTTAATATTCTATGGTTATGGATTTTTTGATACAGGTGAAACTCATTCCTTTATAATGTCCAAGTGTCTTGATATATTGGGATTATGTTCAGAGCTTATTCCTTTATTGATAACTCCTTCCACTCCCTTTGGAAATAAATTGGAGTAGGGATTTAAATGTCATAAGTATCAGGTGATAATATGATCTCTTTTGAGTTGTTATAATTATTCATTGATGTTGTTCGCTCATGCCTTAGTTTCCTTCTTCTTATGGTGGTGTGTGAGTATCATGCTGTTTTTTCAGATAATTTATCAGGGTTACCACCTAAAATGGAAGTTAGGATCCCTATATACATTCTTCTAGGAATGATACTCATTTACATACCTTTATACCATATAGAACCCATTGAATTGAAACAGTTAAAGGTTCATCTTGAGGATCTTGAGACTATGGGATTTATTCATCCTAGTGTTTCACCTTGAGCATCACCAGTTCTCTTTACAAATAAGGAATATAAGAGTCTCTGTATTTCTATTGATTATCTAAAACTTAACTGGGTGATAGTGAAAAAAATATCTCTTTCTTAATATTGATGATATTATTATCATCTCAAGGGGGCTCAGTGGTTTTCAAAAATTGATCTGAGATCTGGGTACCAACAATTGAGGTTATGAGAGGAAGATATTCCTAATACAAAATTTAAGAGTGGTTGTGGGTATTATGAGTATTTTTTTATGTTATTTGGACTCACCAATGCTCCTATAGTGTTCATGGAATTGATGAATCAAATATTCTATCAGTTCCTGGATTCCTTCATGGTTTTTTTCATGGTTGATATTCTTGTTTACTACAGATCAAAGAAGGGTCATTCTGAGCATTTAAGTATCATCCTTGGAATCCTGAGAGAACATTGTCTTTATCAAAAGTTATCTAAATGTTAGTTTTATACTCAAGAGTTGAAATTTATGGGCCATGTTATTTCTAATAAGTATGTCTCAGTAAATCTAGATAAGTTCATGCAATGATGTTATGGGATTATCCTGGAAACATGTTTGAGATCTAGATTTTCTTGGGATTAGCTGGTTATTACAAGAAATTTTAATGATAATTATCCAAGATTGCATCCCCTATAGTTGATTTGACATGTAAGGGTGTAAAGTTTGTTTGGAACGATCAATTCAATAGATATTTTGAGGATTTGAAAGTGTTATGGGATTTATCTCTAGTCATGATTCTTCCTAATCTGAGTGTCGGTTATGATGTTTACTATAACACCTTAGGTATGGGTTTGGGTTGTGTTTGGATATAGGCAAGATAGGTAGTAGTTTATGGATCTCATAATTTATTATCTCATGAGAATAACTACCCCACTCATGATTTAGATTTAGTGTTAGTGATGCATGCTCTTAAGGCTTGGTGTCACTACCACTTCAAGGAGCAGTTTACAATGTATCCAAACCATAAGAGTTTAAAATATATCTTCACTTTTAAGGATATTAACTTGTGATATATTTGGTGGGTGTATTACCTTCAGAACTTTTGTTTAGATACCTTATATACCCATGGAAAAGGGAATCTGGTCATATAAACTTTGAGCAGGAAATTACCAACTTAGGTAGTGAAAGATTCAGTTGAATAGTGGTGCTTCGTCTTGTTTTCTAAGATATACTTGGATTAATAGAGAACTGAAAGATAGGTATTTGAAGAGGCCATAGGTCTTCACGTCCCTAAAATTTATATTTTTTAACCTACACTAGTATAGCAGTGCAGGGTCGATCCACAGAGAAGGCAGACGAGAATTCTAGGTTTTATTCAAAGATGAACTTCATTGTTGTCAGCAGTGAAGCGAGTGTGCATTTTCTACTTTTTTTTAAATGAAATTGAGATAGGATGAGGAAACAAGATTTTCTACAAAGGGGATAAAATTATGCTAGGTAATGTTAAACTAAGAAATTAAGCAAACTACTTTAAGCAACAAGTGAAAAGGAGCTAAGAACAACAATTTTCTCAGAAATTCCAAACTTGATGATTAAAAGGATAACTATACACTAAACTTAATTGAATCACACCCTAGAAATTGGTTGATATATCTTCCTCGCTAGAAGAAACATCAAACAGAAGTATGACTTTTAGAGTTCGCCACTCTAAAGATCATCGTCTGTTAAAATTTTGAAAAAGAATACAGTCGATGTTAAACTCACCATAAAACTCCAACTGTAATGACATTAACGCATGAACAAATTGAAGATCAAGTTCAACCTTGCCAATTTAACATGAAACTATGACATTTTTTACAGTAAGCTGTGAACAACTTTACTTAACATTAGAGTTGATCTTGCCGATTAATTCTGATGTCAATCAATGAGTTAGTGAACAATTTAACAGATAAACCAACAAATCTTGAAGCTCCTGATATAGCAATCAGCTTATGTTCATAATGAAACCTAGCATTGAAAACAACCGAAAACAGAGTACAATGATTAAAGAAAGGAGAAGGAAAATCTCCCTAAGTGATTCTCTACCTTCAGACTCCTTAGTCTCCAGCTCGACTCCAGTGCTGCTCCTCGAAATCTACTCTCGGATGAATGTGATCGTGGAATGTCGAATGAGAGTCCCCAAGCGTTTTTTTAAAGAATGATGCTTGCTCTGCTTAAGTAACTATTTCCATCCGCTGCATGCCACCGCCACAACTTCCACCATCTTTGAATGTCCTTCGTGAGAGAACCGCACACGTGCATTTAACCCGCGACAGGCACGTCGTGTGAACTTTTCCCTCGTAACTAACTCCGGATGAGTTAGTTAGATGAACCTGGACATGTTTAAGTCCCTTGAATGAACCTGCCATGAAAAATAGAATAAATAAATGGAATCTCAAAGGAAGAAAGTTAGTTAATTTTTAAGTCAAGATTTATTTTTACAAGGTTAATAGAAATTGATTGATACTTATTTTTTATATTTTATAAAATTATTAATTTAATAATACTAAGGTGATACATATATTATTAAAAATTTATTAATTTTATCCACTTTTTAAACTAAGTTATTAAAAATTAAGAACATAAATAAATAATTAATTAAGAAAATAATTTAGATTGAATTAATAATTTAATTATTACTATAAAAGAAATTAAATTGTTAGGTTAATTAATTAAATAGTTAATTTTTAATTGAGTAATTAAAATTATTACTTATGTTTTAAATATATTTAAACTAAAAAGTATGTTTTATAATTTATTTATAATTATTATTAATTCTAAATTTATACTGTTATTAATTTATTATTTTCATTTATTATTAAATTAGTTTAACATTTTAATTTATAATTTATCTATAAAAATTTTAATTGTTTTAAAACTTAACTTTTATAAATTAAATTATGTTAATTTGACTTAGTAAAGTTAACTTTAAGAAAAGTTGACTTTATTTTAATTTTATTTTTACTTTAGCTTTTGCTTTCTTTTTTTTTATTTTGACTTAACTTTTATTATTTTATTTTAAGTTTTTATTTAGTTGTATTCTTCCCTCCTCCCCAAATCGGCGCACAGCAGGGAGGAGGTTTTATTCCACCATGGAACCAGCGGCTCTGGTCCGATCTCCCCCTCCCGCGGCAGCTTAAGCAGAGCGACTCCACTCCAGCAGCGGCTCCAGGTCTTCTTCTTCAGTTCCTAGGGCGATGCACAGGGTAGGGCGACATCCTGGCTTCAGCAACGGCGTGACATCAGCATCCCAGTGGCTGCGGCTTCGGCTCTCATGGGTGGCGAAACCTCCTTCTCACTGCCTCCTCATCTCCAACAGTGCATAGCAGCGATGCATGCGGCTACTCCTGGTGGAGAACAACAGTGGCTTCCCCTCTGCCTTCAACTGGCACGACTACTCCCCCCAGCGGAGACGGCTCCCTTGAAGCGGCGAGTGTGGTTCTTGGGATGGAAAAACGCAGGAGGGGTGAGATGGAGAGATGTAGTGTGGGGTTTGTATATCGGTGAGAAGAGAAAAGTTATTCTATCGGTGAGCTAGAAATCTGGGTAATGGTGAGGTGCGAAAGGGGTGCGCGGAGTATAATGGTGAGGTGAAAAATAAGTGGATAACGGTGAGGGTATAACTCACCGATAGAGTGCAAGGTAACGGTGAGGTTCTACGGGGAAAGGTCTACCGGTATAAATAAAATATAAGTCACTAATACTCAAAAGCAGAAGTTCACCGTTAGTGAATAAAAAGAAGTCTACCGTTACGCAATAAAAATAAAAGCTCACCAGTGCTGCAAAGGGGGTCACCGTTAGAACAAAAATATATAACTAACGTTGACCTTTTAAAAAAATATTTTGTACTAAAAATTAAATTTTAAACAATATAAATATGAAGAATGAAAACAATTAATTTAAGATTAGTATCATAAATTTATAACAAGATTTTTATTAAACCTTAGAATATTAAAACCACACCTAAGATTATTAATTGACAACACTTAAGCTAAGAACTGAATAATTAATAAACTAAAATAATAAAAGAGTTAAATTGAAATTACTATATAAATTAATTAAAGAGTACCATTAGATGAAAATGAAAAGCATCGGTAACCCAATATGTCACCGTAAGCTCTTATCTACCTCACCGGTAGACTAAATTCAAAATTCGGTGTCTTAATAATTAATCTACATACATAAAATAATATAATTAATGATTAACAACTCTTAATTAATTAATTAAATAACTATTTGAACACATATAATTAAAATTGAACTATTTAAATTAATTAAAAAGCACACATAACTTACTTAAATGACGAGCAGGAAGACTAAACACATAAAATAATAAGATTAACCTATTCTAGTGTAACTTTATTAAAAGATTAATTAATAAAATAAAGCCAAAGTTAAATAATTAGGATTATGTTGATAAAAATAATTTTTTAAATAGATATTAACTATTATAAAGTTAAGTAGATTTAAAATAAACCAAGCTAAAAACTCACTGCTAAAAGGTTCACCGGTAGAATTTAAAAGCTACCGTTAGGACAAAAAGGGTAACGGTGACAAAGGTCACCGTTAGCAATATAGCAGTAACCTAACAAAGGTCACCGTTAACATCAAAGGTCATCGATAGAATTGTATATGTGAGGTAAAAAGGTCACCGTTAAGTTAATTGGGTGACGGTGACAAAGGTTATCTATTAGCGCAAAATTGGTAACGGTAACCTGACTAACGGTAACCTGGTTACTGGTAGCGAGCAATTTTAAATTAAAAAGTAAATTAATTAACAAACAAAAAATGAAAAATATATATTAAAAGAACAGATTAAAATTAATTATAATAATTGATACTTAGTTATATTAAAAAAAGAATAAATTTATTATTTTAAAAACTAAAATTACATAATTAATTATAAAAAATGTATAATTAACAAATTTAATTATAAAAATACAAAAGGGCAATTATTTATTAAAAAGTGTTAAAATAATTAAATAAATCAGTAAAAATTAATAAAAAGATGTGGAAAACTAAGTAAAAATAAGGCCACATCAAATTCCCCCACACTTAAACATTGTTTGTCCTCAAACAATCTCATGTTTTATTCTCTTTGATAACAGTAAAGTGTTTATCATTTTTGCTCAAAATGTAACATGTCTAGCACTCAAAACAGAGAACACTACATAATAGTAGGCTCTTAAAAAAATGAGTTACTCAGATGAATATTACCTAGAACAAATTCTCACTAGTAGTCTTGAAAACTATGAATCATCAAGTAATGAAGATGTCATGCCTCATATGTGACACAACTTAGTGACTCATTTCAATCCAAACTCAGGTTCTAATTCCAAGAGTGACATGAAGTAAAACATCAATGGAATTAAGACTACAACCAAGGAACTTAGTACTTTGACCTTTTCACCTAGGTTCCAAAAATAATTAATTAATTTTAATTAATTTTTTTTTTGAATCACCTCAATGATACAATCTAAATGATTTGCATATAAACCAACTGATCCTTTCTTCATCTGGCGTTCATCCTTCCCCTCACCTTAATGAGCTCATTTTTGACCCTAGACACTTTATTTATTTTTCCCAAGCCATGTATTATTGTGCCAAGCACTGTGCAATGCACTTATTCATAGTGTACAGAGGGCTTTTAGTAAACAGAAACACACCCAGCAACTAGGGTCTCAGAGACTCACCGTGGGATCCCAGATGCCCAAATTACTCCAGTTTCAAGGGATTTATATAAAACTCATTTACATTGGCTCATTAAAGTGATTAATTTTAATAAATAAAAGATGAAGAAAGATTCCCCTCGAATCAAAATCAAATTTCCAGTTCCAAGGCTATAATCATAATTCCACAAACATGTAACCCATGTCACCTCAGAAGAGGTTACTAAACCAAATTTCCATGAAATCACTAAGTAAAATCACTAATAAATCATCCATGATCATTAATTTTAGACTCTAAGCAGTTCTTCACCACCAGCAAGGACTAATCCTAAGGAACGACTCATTTGAGTATAGTAAAAAAACTAAAATTATGCATGAATTTTGAAAAAATTTGACCCTTTTTTGACAAAAAGTTCAAAAGCAGTGGAAATTGATGAGCTTTACAATAAAACATAGTTTAGGACAGTCAAGAATTGACCCCCTCCCCCACACTTAAAACCCAACTTTTTTCCCAAAATTGACTTCCAAATATGGAAGAGAACAATTAATCAATTTAAGTTCAAAACATATTATCAATTAAGTATAAATATGACATGTATAAAGGGTCTCAGTGAAGTTAAAAAATTTAGTTTTCCACAATGAATAAATAATCAGCAGGTTCATTGACAAGTACACTCATTAACATCGATGTCCAATAGAAAATATTTTCATTAAAGTTCAAACATATAATATTAGGTGTGTGTGTACAATTAACGGGTTGTAATCATTTTAAACACTAAGTTCAATAATATGTTCAATATAGTAGACAAAGTTCATGCTAAACACCTCAACAAAACAAGCATATTCAAATGACCAGAAGCATGTAATCCCCCCCACACTTAGGTTCATGCAGTGAAAATGTTTTATCACAATAGTGAAATTCAATTTTTTAAAGCAAGGAGGCTCATATAGATTTTTAATTCATTAGTTACAAGACATGCAGCAGAATTTTAATAATACAAGCAGAATTTTAGGCATGCATAATTTTATTTACAAAAACAGGAGCAGAAAAATAAGTGCAGCAAGTTGAAGTACTTCCCTGAATATATGATGTCGTTACACCTCCAACATAGGGATTCCACTCCTTTATTGAAACAAGCAGCAGCATCCTGAAAAACAAAGAATGTAAGCTAATAACAAACTTCCAACATATATAGAGCATAAGGAAGACAATCAAAGCAGCACTTTATTCAACACTAAAGAGTATAAAAATGAAAACATAGGAATCATGGGTTGAATCCCATGAAGCACTGATTTTTAAGTCTTCAGTTAGACTTTATTTAAGCACAAATTGTTTATTTATTAACAAAAGAAAAAACCATGGGTTGCCTCCCATGCAGCGCTAGGTTTAAATTCCCCAGCCAGACTCACCTAGAAACTAACTATAGTCACTGGGAGGATGTGGTTTCCTCAGTAGGAACCACCACATGTGTTTGGCCCATTTATTTTTAACAGAACAGTAAATATTATGGGAACCAAAACATAAGCAGATAAAAATGGAATTCTCATAGCCTGAATTAACCCCTAAGTAGCACCCTTTAGCAGTAATGGAAATAGTGTTGTCCACTTCTAGTTTTGTTTCAGATTTATCAATATTTGAGTTCACATGAAGGGAAACCATAGTATTAGATGCTTCAAAGGGTGTAGAATTATTTTCATGGCTTTCTCTCTCAACTTCAACACTCATAGGTTCAAATTCAAGGGTGCTTGTGGGTGAATACTGAATAGTAGGTTCAAAAGGGGATTCAATAAAGTTCTGAACAGAATCATGAGAATTGGTACTCAAGTCTAATTCCCCCTCTGGACTACTATCAGTATCATGAAAAAGCTCAGAACCCTTCACAGGTGAGGATGGAAGTGACAAACAAGAAAGAGAATTTATTTTATCACTAAGTGGTTCAGCTCTAACAATGTTATAAATCTCTTCCAAAAGATCTTCATCTGTTAACTCACATTGAACATCTACTGCTTCTATCAAATCAATTCTTTAACCATCATATAATGTGTGTTCAACCACTTTTTCATGTTCAAGTTCAAAAGGCTCATTTTCTAAAACCATGTCAGTAGTGTATTTAAAGAAGTTCAAATTAGGGGAAGTAGTGTTCAATTCGGCTTCAATGAAGTCATGTTCAAGATTGATCAAATTCAAATAGTTTTCCCTAGGAATGAAAACACTACTTTCCATTTCAGTACACAAAGTTTTAGAAAAATTATCACTATGAGAATAGGGAAATGTAAACTCATCTGTTAATTTTTCTTCAAATGCCATTTCCTCTTCCTCATAATCCAACATCATTTCAGAATTAATTGGGTTTACATTTTCAAAACATGGAAGAGAAGTTTTCAGTTGAGGTTCCAAAAATTTAGATTCTATGTTATCCAGCTTAAGGTTCTCTTCCAAAGTGTTCCCAATTTCAATTTCAGACTCATTGTTCATAATTTCATAAAGATTGGGTGAAGAGTTTTTAACATTCAAGTTTTTAGTTTCAAGTATATCTTCAACCCGAGTGACTTCATTCTCAAAGCTTCTAAAATAGTGATTTTTCTCAAGTGTAGCAATTATGAAAAGAAATGGGCTATCTTTTTCAATCTATTTCAATTCAACTTCAAAATTGTCCAACTCAATTCCATTAAAGTTCTTTATTGGATTTTCAATGATGTGTTCTTTATTTAGAGAGTTGGTTATTTCCAGATTTAGTTCAACAGAGTCAGATTTTTCAAAGTGAATGGGTTCTTGTCCAGTTTCAATATCACTTTCTTTTTCCACTAGATTTTCAAATCTTTTGTAAACATTTTCTTTTACCTTTTATTCAAATACTTCTTGTTCTTTAACCCTTTGTTGCAATTCCAAGAGCATGGTTTCTATTCTTTTCATTCTTTGATCTTGCACTTGAGAATATCTAAGTTGAATCTCATGGGTTTTAGTTAACCAATTATTAATTTGTTCAACACTAGCATCTAGTTTAGAATCAATTAATTCAATTTTAGCTAGGGTGACAGGACTAAACTCACATTGTTTATTTTCATCAGTGTGAAAAACTTGTTATGGCTGGTTATAGACACACTGCCAACCAGTATGTCCATAATCACCACAACAAACACAGTTAGGTCCCGGTTGATTCCAATTCTGATTAACATCCATTTTAATTCAAAATTAAATGAGCTTAAACACACAACAGTTCTCTGTGAAGCAGATTTTTCTTTTCAAAACAATAAAAGCAGCAGATACAGTTGAAAGCAGTTTTTTTAAATGATTTTTTATGTTTTTTTTTGTGTTTTTTTTATTTTTTTTAAACCCTAGACTCTCGGTGCTTGCCTTCCCCGGCAACGGCACCAAACTTTTGAAGAGGTTGTAGGTCGTCACGGCCCAAAAAATTACATTTATTAACCTACACTAGTATAGTAGTGCAGGGTCGATCCACAGAGAAGGAAAACGAGAATTCTAGGTTTTATTCAAAGATGAACTTCATTGTTGCCAGCAGTGAAGCGAGTGTTCATTTTCTATTTTTTTTAAATGAAATTGAGACAGGATGAGGAAATAATATTTTCTACAAAGGGGATAAAATTACACAAGGTACTTTTAAACTAAGAAATTAAGAAAACTACTTTAAGAAACAAGGGAAAAGGAGCTAAGAACAACAATTTTCTAGAAAATTCCAAACTTGATGATTAAAAGGATAACTATCCACTAAACTTAATTGAATCACACCCTAGAAGTTGGTTGATATATCTTCCTTTCTAGAAGAAACATTAAACAGAAGTATGACTTTTAGAGTTCACCACTCTAAAGATCAACGTCTGTTAAAATTTTGAAAAAGAATACAGTCGAAGTTAAACTCTCCGTAAAACTACAACTGTAATGACATTAACGCATGAAAAAATTGAATATCAAGTTAAAACTTTCCAATTGAACTTGAAACTATGACATTTTTTACAGTAAAGTGTGAACAAATTTACTTAACATCAGAGTTGATCTCACCGATTAATTCTGATGTCAATCAATGAGTTAGTGAACAATTTAAAAGATAAACCAACAAAGCTTGAAGCTCCCGAGATAGCAATCAACTTATGTTCATAATGAAACATAACATTGAAAACAATTGAAAATAGAGTACAATTATTAAAGAAAGGAGAAGGAAAATCTCCCTAAGTGATGCTCTGCCTTCGGACTCCTTAGTCTCCAGCTCAACTCCAGTGCTGCTCCTCGAAATCTGCTCTCGGATGAATGTGATCGTGGAATGTCGAATGAGAGTCCCCGAGAGTTTTTTTTAAAGAATGCTGCTTTCTCTGCTTAAGTAACTATTGTCATCTGCTGCATGTCCCCACCACAACTTCCACCGACTTTGAATGTCCTTCATGAGCGCACCGCACACGTGCGTTTAACCCGCGACAGGCATGTCGTGTGAACTTTTCCCTCGTAACTAACTCCAAATGAGTTAGTTAGATAAACATGGACGTGTTTAAGTCCGTTGAATGAACCTACCATGAAAAATAGAATAAATAAATGGAAGCGCAAAGGAAGAAGGTTAGTTAATTTTTAAGTCAAGAGTTATTTTTACAAGGTTAATAGAAATTGATTGATACTTATTTTTTATATTTTATAAAAATTATTCATTTAATAATACTAAGGTGATACATATATTATTAAAAAGTTTTTAATTTTATCCACTTTTTAAACTAAGTTATTAAAAATTATGAACATAAATAAATAATTAATTAAGAAAATAATTTAGATTGAATTAATAATTTAATTATTACTATAAAATAAATTATATTGTTAGGTTAATTAATTAAATAGTTAATTTTTAATTGAATAATTAAAATTATTACTTAAGTTTTAAATATATTTAAACTAAAAAGTTTGTTTTATAATTTATTTGTAATTATTATTAATTCTAAATTTATACTATTATTAATTTATTATTTTCATTTATTATTAAATTAGTTTAAAATTTTAATTTATAATTTATCTATAAAAATTTTAATTGTTTTAAAACTTAACTTTTATAAATTAAATTATGTTAATTTGACTTAGTAAAGTTAACTTTAAGAAAAGTTAACTTTATTTTAATTTTATTTTTACTTTAGCTTTTGCTTTCTTTTTTTATTTTGACTTAACTTTTATTATTTTATTTTAAGTTTTTATTTAGTTTTCTTCTTCCCTCCTCCCCAAATCGGCGCACATTAGGGAGGAGGTTTTATTCCTCCACGGAACCAGCGGCTCTGGTCCGAGCTCCCCCTCCCGCGGCAGCTTAAGCAGAGCGACTCCACTCCAGCAGCGGCTCCAGGTCTTCTTCTTCGGTTCCAAGTGTGGTGCACAGGGTAGGGTGACATCCGGGCATCAGCAAAGACGCGACATCAGCATCCCAGCGGCAGCGGCTTCGGCTCTCATGGGTGGAGAAACATCCTACTCACGGCCTCCTCATCCCCAACAGTGCACAGCAGCGATGCACGCAGTAACTCCCGATGGTGAACAACAGTGGCTTCCCCTCTGCCTTCAACCGGCGCGACTACTCCCCCCAGCGGCGACGGCTCCCTTGCAGCGGCGAGTGTGGTTCTTGGGATGGGAAAACGCAGGAGGGGTGAGATGGAGAGATGTAGTGCGGGGGTTGTATATCGGTGAGAAGAGAAAAGTTATTCTATAGGTGAGCTAGAAATTTGGGTAACGATGAGGTGCGAAAGGGGTGCGCGGAGTATAACGGTGAGGTGAAAAATAATTGGATAACTGTGAGGTATAACTAACTGATAGAGTAAAAGGTAATGGTGAGGTTATGCAGGGAAAGGTCTACCGGTATAAAGAAAATATAAGTCACTGATACTCAAAAACAGAAGGTCACTGTTAGTGAATAAAAATAAGCCTATCGTTACACAATAAAAATAAAACCTCACCAGTGCTGCAAAGGGGGTCACCGTTAGAACAAAAATATATAACTAACGGTTACCTTTTAAAAAAAAATTTGTACTAAAAATTAAAACATAAACAATATAAATATGAATAATGAAAACAATTAATTTAATATTAGTATCATAAATTTATAACAGGATTTTTATTGAACCTTAGAATATTAAAACCACACCTAAGATTATTAATTGACAACACTTAAGCTAAGAACTGAATAATTGATAAACTAAAATAATAAAAGAGTAAAATTGAAATTACTATATAAATTAATTAAAGAGTACCAGTAGATGAAAATGAAAAGCATCGATAACCCAATAAGTCACCGCAAGCTCTTATCTACCTCACCGGTAGACTAAATTCAAAATTCGGTGTCTTAATAATTAATCTGCATACATAAAATAATATAATTAATGCTTAATAACTCTTAATTAATTAATTAAATAACTATTTGAACACATATAATTAAAAGCGAACTATTTAAATTAATTATAAAGAACACATAACTTACATAAATGACGAGCAGGAAGACTAAACACATAAAATAATAAGATTAACCTATTCTAGTGTAACTTTTTTAAAAGATTAATTAATAAAATAAAGCCTAAGTTAAATAATTAGGATTATGTTGATTAAAATAATTTTTTAAATAGATATTAACTATTTTAAAGTTAAGCAGATTTAAAATAAACCAAACTAAAAACTCACCGCTAAAAGGCTCACCGGTAGAATTTAAAAGCTACTATTAGGACAAAAAGGGTAACGGTGACAAAGGTCACCGTTAGCAATATAGCGGTAACCTGAAAAAGGTCACCGTTAGCATCAAAGGTCACTGATAGAATTGTATAAGTGAGGTCAAAAGGTCACCGTTAAGGTAATTGGGTGACGGTGACAAAGGTTATCTGTTAGCGCAAAATTGGTAACGGTAACCTGACTAACTGTAACCTGGTTACCAGTAGCGAGCAATTTTAAATTAAAAAGTAAATTAATTAACAAAAAAAATGAAAAATTTATATTAAAAGAACATATTAAAATTAATTATAATAATTGATACTTAGTTATATTAAAAATAAAGAAAGAATAAATTTATTATTTTAAAAACTAAAATTACACAATTAATTATAAAAAATTTATAATTAACAAATTTAATTATAAAAATACCAAAGTGAACTTATTTATTAAAAAGTGTTAAAATAATTAAATAAATCATTTAAAATTAATAAAAATATGTGGAAAACTGAGTAAAAATAAGGCCACATTAGTATTCCTAGACTTTATATAGACAATATCATTTATGGATGATCATATTTGACTAGGACATGATGAGGATATAGAGTGTAATTATTTTATCATGAATATTTATGGTGGGGAGACCTCAGGTGAATGGTATCGGTCTCCTGATGGAGTTTTTCTCTTCCAAGGATGAATGGTTGTTTCAATGGACTTGAAGAAAGATTTTTTGGATAGTGGACACCAATAGAGCTTTTCCATGCACCCCAAAATACCAAGATTTACCAGGACCTGAGACATCATTATTGGTGGTCAGGAATGAGATGATCGATTATGGGTTTTGAGTCTCAATACCTCACATGTTAGAACATTAAGGTGGAATATAAAGGACATATTGGTTGGTGAAACCTTTAACCATTCCTATGTGGAAGTGGGAAAGGATTTTCAAGGACCCTTTGATTAGGATACCTTGGAATCCTAGTGTTAAGGATAAAATATGGGTGATTATTGATCAACTAAAAAAATCATCACATTTCCTACCTATTAAGTAGTCAATGAAGGTAGATAATATTGGGAACTTGTGTGTGTTGGAGGTTTTCATACTTCAGGGAATGCCATCATCCATCATTTCTGAGTGATAACCTCACTCTACATATCATTTCTAGAGTGGATTATAGAAAATAATTTGTTCTTAGTTGAAGTTGAGCACTACTTATCATCCAAATAAGGATGTCTATACTGATCAATCCATTCAGATTCATGAGGTTAATATTTGAGCATGTGTGCTTGACTTTTGTGGATTGTGGGAAAACATATACCCTTAGAATAGTATTCTTATAACAATAGTTATTAGACTTAAATATAGATTGATTTGTTTGAGGTTTTGTATAAGAATTCTTTCTGGTTTCCACTCTATTGGGAAGAGGTTGGAGAATGGTCCTTAGCTTGTCCGAGCATCATCCAGAACACAAGGTATATCATGAAATTGATAAAGAAGAGGTTACTGATAGCTCAGAGTCACCAAAGATATTATTATGATAGATATAATTTTTATTTGGACATTAAGGTAAGTGATTGGGGTTTTCTTAGAGTTTCTCCTTAGTTGGGAGATAGACATTTGGGGAAGCAGGGTAAGTTAGCACCTCGTTATGTTGTCCCATTTGATATTTTGGAGGTACTCATTAATGTGGATTATCATTGGGACTTTATCATTTAATTTTTATCCATGATGTGTTTCATATTTCACAGTTTATGTATCATCCAGATCTATCCCACATGATTGAGTGATAGGATGTTGAGATTAAACCTAACACCATAGTGATTGAAAGACCTATTTAGATAGTGGAACAATAGAATAATGTGTTTCATGTAATGGAAATTTTATTGGTTTTAGTGATATATAAATGTGAAAATAATAACCATGAGACATGGGAGCACAAACCCTTGATGATACAACCATTCCCTTATATCTTCACAAGGTTGTGATCTTGAGCCTTTCTTAGGATAGAAAGATTTTATGGTGGGAGGAATTGTCACACCCTAATACTCATAATCGAGTATAGAGATATTTTTGTTTTTGTCTCTTTTAATTTCAAGTCATATTTAAGTTGGGAGAAGGTTTTTGGGAAGTTGGTGGTATTATGAGGCCACCGGCTAGCCAATTCTAGTTGAAAGAACACCTACTAGACCACAGGAGACACTATCCATCCATTGGAGTGATAGAAGGTATAAGAATTATTCTTGAACTCACCAGCCTATCAGTGGAATGTTTTTAGGTCTAGGAATTCATCCTGCACATACTGACCAACCAGTGGGCTATCACCATTCCACCGGTGACGCTGCTGGGCGTTCATTTTAGTAGGGGCTAAAATATCTTTTTGAAATGAATTAATCTATAATACAACCCTTTGGTACCTAACTAATTTTTTCTTGGTTTAGAGGATCAAAAGTGATGTTCTTATATCTCTCCCTCTCCCCATTGGAAAATAATCATGCTAGTTGAAACTTCGGTCCTCATTGATCATAATCCAGTGAGTTATACCTGCTTGATTCTATTTATTCTCTTCTTCACCATGTGTTTATTTCTACACTACAAAATATTTCACTATTTTCAATGGGGACATATCTGTTTGTAAAAGTGCATTTTATGTTGGTAAAATGTTTTACCAACATATATGTCCTTTTCACTAAACTTTTCATAAAAACTTTGTCGCTAAATGTTTTTGCAATAGATAAAATAGTTTTGTTGCAATAATAATTATACAAACAAATAATATATATGTTGGTTAAAGTGTTTAACAACATGTTATGGTGACAAATTTATCTGTTGGTAATAATATTACCATCATATAATATTTATTTATTTATAAATTACATTTGAATAAAAATTATAAATTTTTATTGGTAGTAAAATTTTATATTATATTTATTATTTTATCATATACAATACATAGAATACAATTTTAACACATTTTAAACATAGAAAAAAATTATATTAATAATGAAGTATTTTATACAAAACATTAGATCCCCCAATCCCCCCCCCCACGCTGAATCCCCCAATAGGGTCCACCCCCCTCCAGGTGACCCATCCATGCCATCTAGTCAACTCCAGCTCCAGCACCCAAACCATGCCAGCAACTCATCCATGTCATCTAGTTAGCTCCAGCTCTAGTACCCCAACCATTCCATCGACCCATCCATGCCATCTAGTCACCTCCAGCTCTAGTGACCAGCTCAAGATAAAATGAAATTTAAATTTGATGGGAAATAGATGATATTTCGATATAGTCTCACGCACATCTTGATCCACCACCATGCGATAAGGCCCAAGCTGCTTGTCATACTGTTCTAGAATCCATCCATGGTCTTCCAACATCAACCTACTTCAGTAATAATTCTTCATAAAAGTAGTACTTCAAAAACTTATAATCAAAACAACACAGACAAAAAAAATAGAAAATTAAGTAGTACTTCAAGATGTACATTTAAAACATAAACTCAACCTATTAGAAAAACAGAAACCCAAGTTACATATCATAATCTTCTAACATCCATCTATGATTTTCCAGCATTGGCTGTCACTATAGTGATTCACACAATAAATCTATCTCTCATACTCCTAGAAATGTTACCTTCACACTTGACAACTGCAGACATCAATATACCAATGGGATATTTCATTCAATCAAAATACAATTTCATTTAATTTAAATTTTGGATTCTTGTGTGAAAGAAGACTTACATTTTTGTAAGAGTTGCAATACCTACAAGTGCAAATGATTATTCCAAGAGAGAAACAATATTTACAATGTCAATTATTTTTTATAAGGAAAAATCTTTTAAAACCCCAATGAAAGATAAAAAAATAGTCTAGACTTAAAGAATGACATGATAACCAAGCTAAGTGTAGTGAACTAGAGCTTGAAACATTCAAATTTTGAGACACTATAACACTGTGATGGAATCATAGAAACCCCCCACAAAGAACAAAAAACTCGATCTCCAATATCTTCCTTCCATCCTTATCATAACAAGGCTATAAAACACTCCATCATCTATCTACATAGATTTATATAAGTAATAAACTACAAAAACATTGAGAGAAATAGTTACAAAAATACAATAAACATTCTAGAAAACTCACCTCGCACCTATCTTAACAGATCAAAACTGAGGCCAAAAACATCCAAGATGATAAGATGGTACTCATATTCGGGAATCGTCAAGATTATTTGATCAAAGAAACAAGGTAAAATAAAGTTCAATCCTACAAACCATGCTGACTTTACCTAGGAAAGTAAAAGAAGGAAAAAGACCACAATACCATGACAATAATGGGTTAAATGGTGCATCCAAATGAAATATTGACCAGGAAAAACACTCCATTAACCTGGAGACCCAAATCATAGAAAAATTCCATATCCACCTTAGTATTCCCTACTGCAGTAATGATAAAACACCCACATCCCTAAGGAAAAACATATTACTCTCCCTTTATTTTCCCCTTTCATTACATGAATTCAAAATCCAAGCCAATAGTTTCCACACTACACCATAGAAACAAACCTAGCGTTAAAAAACACATAAAATAATAGTCATACCTCTAGAACCACCCACCCTTGAATAATGACAGTGAATATTGTGCTGGAGACCCACCATGAACACTATAGTACACCAGTAAAAATCATCCATGAAAGTCGAAGTACACATGAAAAACCTTGAAATGGACCATCAATGCATAAATAGAACAAGAAAAGAAATGAAAACACAACCTGTCACAAACCATAAAAAACAAACACACATCTAACAGGTGCATGATTGGAGATTTATCAAAAGGAATTCCCTCTACTGTTCACAATAATCAGTAAATGAAAAGGGAGGCCACGAACAACCAATTTGACTCCAAACTACCAGTCTCATGAGTAAAGATCAAAAGTTAAGTGATCAAACCTTCAACCTAGAGATGATGAGGGACCATGAAGAACACAAAAAAATAAATGTGAACTAAGAAAAAATGATGAACAATCTCCAAGAAACTAGCTGAAACCAAAAAAATAATAAATAAAATAGCGAACCTAATCAAACATCCTTAATCTATTCAAGTCATCACTCAATGACCAAGATACAATTATTATAGCAATGATGTGATAAATCCCTAAAATTTGGAATATATAATTTATTTATTAATATCATTTTCAAATTTGGAAAATAAATAATCAATAAACAAATCCGATAACATATTCCATTCCATAGAATTTGAAAGATAACTAGAGAATACTAGACCAATATTATAATTTTTTTGTATCAATTAACAAAAACATTCAAGATAGATTCATAGTTTAAAAAATAAAATTGAACACATAATTTTTAATTCATGAAAATATTCAAAACACTATCAAAATAGCAATGATTCAATAAAAATACTACAATTGGTATAAAAATGTTGTAGTGGTCAAAACAAAATAGTTTGTGGCATAAAAAAGAATCAACATTATCACAATTCTGATTCTAAAACATGAACTAAAGAATAACCAGTTCAAGTAAAATGAAACAATAGAGATGATAATAAGTGACTAACCAAGAAAACTATCAAATTCATAGTTCTTAAAATATTAGAGGTACGCAGTTAACCAAAGATTGATATATCAAAATATACACCCACATTATACTGGCTCACTCACACTGATATCAACATATATACCCACATATGATTTTTGATATTGAATGATCTAGTATCTGAAATGTAATAATAGCCTTTGAAAAATGGGAATTGAACTGGAAAAGATCACAAGATTGATAGAGAACTTCACTAGTAAGTATTCAACACAACCAAATTCTGAGTAGGGAAGTAAATAGATATAGTGATACTCTCAAGCTACCTGAGTTTAGAACACATGCATGATTTAAGGTTCAATTTTTATTGAGCTTGATCTTGATATACTCAAGAAATCCATCATGTTGAACTTCAATAATTGAGCCAGTCATGAACATAATAGATGAGTTGATATTTAAAGATATAAATTAATGTTAATATTCATTTATTAGTTGAAATACTTTTAAAGTCATTATATAATTGTGGATATTTATTTCCAATTTTGTATATGTGTTTATATATTATTTACAGAATCAAACTTCATCGAGAAAGCTCAAATAACTCAGTTTAAAATTTGAGTAGAGTTAAATCTTAAAAGTCATTATTCAATCTAGTTTTAGATGAGAGTCATGCTTGGACTGAAGCAATATCATCTATTTACTTGACTCGACTCAATTTGATTACACCCCCTAATGGGGAACGTAAGCTCAATTTGAGATATCAACATATACACCCACTTTATACTAATTAACTAAACATAACTTGGGATGTTTATATGTTATTTATTTATAATTAAACTAATAATGTCATTATTTCCTTTGTAAGGTAAAATTCTCCAAGTGTATCCACCTAAGAGTCAAATATTCATATTTTTCACATTTATATTTAGGTTGAGAGAAATTTATATAAATGTGAAAAAGATGAATCTTTCAAGAGGAGGAGGTCGAGCAGCAGCTCACGGAGCTGAAATGCACTGTGAAGTGAAACCTAGAAAGGTGGGTGATTCTGTACCGAGGTCATATGAGTTGACTAAGTAAGTTTTGGGTGAGCCATGTATATAGGAGGATCCAGTACCAATGCAGCTCGGTGGAGCACATGGTGATGGAGCTCTAGAGACTAGTCCAAGAGTTTGTGGACAGTAGGGGAGGGTGGGTCTGGCTCATGGGAATCGCCACTTTCAAGACCTAAATGGCATGCAAAGTGGGTAGCCCATCCTTGGAGACCATTTGGGATCTTTATCCCATTTTCAGTCCTGCGGGTAGCCTGGACTTGAGCCTCAGCTTCAACATGTAATTAACTAATAGCATCCCTCTTTAATTTTATAATATTCATGATAGTATAATGTGTTCTTCTTGGTCTTTGTCTGCTTATTATTTGATAATGTGAACCCATTTGGAATAAGAAAATGCCAATGATAATAAATATAACGGTGGGTGTGAAGAGTGATTGGTCAGTTTTGAAAGAGAAGATAATCACAGTGACAACAATTCCAACCCCTCCACCACCACAAACATTCCCTTCTGGCTTCGACAATGATTTATAGGATCTATTTAGGAATATTAATAAATAGAAAATGTTACAGGATCATTTTAGGAATATTACCAAATAGAAAATATTAGAATGGAAAAGAGGGAAATCTATGAAAAAATCCTTTACAGGATCTGTTTAGGAATATTACTGAATAGATAATATTAGAATGGAAAAGAGGGATATCTATACAAAAATCCTTTGCAGGATGTGTTTATACTATAAAGTTATTACAACTTGAAACATTCATATAAGACCAAAATTGTAAAAAGTATTACTAGGACTAAATAATACATTAAAACATCATCAATCCAAAGTAAAAAAACTCTAATATATTAGATTTTCTAGTAAATGTTCCAAAAAAACTGTATAGAACATGATTTCTATGATCGGGATCCATAATCGGTAAATAAATAAATGACATGAACCATCCCATACAACTGGTTGATTCTTGTGAGCATCCATTGTTGTAGTGCCTTCTTCAAGGACCTTGTTAAGAATGTGGAATGCACCATCTTAAGTTGTATCAAGAACGGTACAGTTCCTAAGTGAAACACCAGGGGAAATCCACTTTTTTCAAGGAAACCCTTTAAATTACTGACAATTGTCTCGGTAGGATTATCAGAAACACCTTGAAAATTTTTGAATCTGGTTACATGAATTGTTATGGCTTTAGTTCCTTCAATGCCCATCTATTTATATAAATCCTTGTGTAGACAAATGTAATTCCCTATTCCCAAAGCACACGTCTGCTAAAGTATGCCTCCCAAAACACCACCTCGCATGCTTTCAAGAATAGTAACATACAAGTAAAGAAATAAACACCAAGAAATAATATTCAATGAAATATGTTTTCATTAAGAATGTGATGATTATAGATGAATCAAACAATGAAATGGTAATTTATGAACAAACAAACGAAAAATTATAATTTGATTATATGAAGCACATAAAATGACTAAAAATAATGATGATTTACACAGAAAAAAATAAAATAAACTAAATCAGATGCTTAGATTATGGATACTGTTGGTAGGAGATGGATTTAAAAAGCCGAAAAAAATATTTCACAGGAGAAGAAAAAAAAATTGGAGGATAGAACTCAACAAACGATCTTGCAAGCTTTTAATTTCCAGCGGCTATATTTTCCAATGGACTAAAAACAATTTTTATAGGCAAATCTAAAACAAAATAAATGGCAAAGAGTTAAATGAGAGAACAAAAAACAAGGGTGAAAATAATAAAGCACCGCATGCCGCATGGAGAAGAGGAACAGCCGCATGGGGAAACAAGAAGCCACTACATGGGAAAGATAAAGAGACCCTTGCTTTGAAAAAACACCCTAAGTTATGGTTTTTATTTCCAACAGTCCTCTTTAAACCAAAACTGACTTCAACCTGAGCATCATTCTTAATATTTTGAATGCATCCAACGGTAATTACTTTGTGAAAATATCTTCCACCTATTCCAAAGTATGGTAATATTCCAATCTTATCGTTTTTTGTTTCACATGATCCCTGAGAAAATGAAAATGAGTATCAATGTGTTTGCTTCTCCCATGCTGCACTAGATTTTTGGCTAGTTCAATAGCCAACTTGTTATCCACATATATCACTATAGATCCATCATGTGGATTATTCATCTCCTTTAGCAAATTTATCAACCAGATTCCCTCACAAACAGTAGATGATGCTGCCACATATTCTACTTCACATGTGGATAGAGCGACCACACTTTGTTTCCTTGAATTCCATGTGAAAGTAATTGATCCAACGAAAAATACATACCCAGTGGTACTTTTTCTTTCATCTTGGTGACCTCTACAATCACTGTCTGAGTAACCATATAGCTTTGCTTCTTTATTTTATGGATAAAACAGACCAAAATCCAATGTTCCTTTGACATACCTGAGGATTCATTTTCCTGGTAGTCAGTGTGACTCTTTAGGTGCCTCCATATACCTGCTAAGAAGTCCAGCACTATAAACAATATCAAGCCTTGTGATTGTGAGGTACCTAAGGCTTCCAATATAACTCTTGAACAAAGTCGAGTCAACGCTTCTTCCTTTTCAATCTTTTGTCAGTTTCAAGCTCGTTGCAACCGGTGTGTTTACAGCATTACAATCTACCATTTTTAATTTTTCAAGAAACTCCTTATCATACCTCTTCTGAGATATATAGATGCCTCCATGTTCTTGTTTCACTTAAATGCCCGGAAAAAAGGACATGAGACCACCATCGGTCATCTCGAACTCCTTGAACATGTCCCCTTTGAATTCATCAAACATCTATCGACTGTTCCCTATAAACAAAAATTCATCAACATATAAGCATGAAATAAGTATATCACCACGATCATTCTGCTTGATGTAAACCGTGTGCTCATATGGACATTCGGTGAATCCATTCTCTCTCAGATAGTTGTCAATGCGTGCATTCTAAGCACACAGATCCTGAATTAACCCATAAATAGCTTTCTTCAAATGATACACTTTTTCTTCCTCCCCTTGCATAACAAAGCCTTTAGGTGGGTCAACATATACCTCTTCTTCTAAGATTCCATTCAGGAACGCAGACTTCACATCTAGTTGGTAAATCATCCAACTGTGATGGAAAGCAAGAGAGATAATCATCCTCACAGTGTCAAGGCGAGCAACAGGGGTGAAGACTTCTTCATAGTCCACCCCGTAATTTTGTTTATACCCCTTTGCTACAAGGCTTTCCTTGTAGCGGTCGATCTCGCCATTAGCCATTCGCTTTATCTTGTACACCCATTTCACGCCAATGATTTTCTGGATTTTTGTGAGTGTTTTAAACTCCCATGTTCCATTTCTCTCTATGGAATGAATTTATTCTTCCATAGACATTCTCCAACATTCTTCCATCACGGCTTCCTGAAATGTTAGAGGCTCATGATCTACATACAAGAAAAAAAGATTTAACTCTTTGTTCTACTCATAAATATCACTCAGATTTTTCATCTTCATAGGAGCCATAGGAGAGGATGATCTAGCCAAATTTTGATTTGTTGGAGTGCTTTAAGGAGTGAGGAAATGTACTCATGGACTTCTTCTAACTGATGATGCACCCAAGGAAGGTGTTTCTGGTGTTTGCTCTTGATGTTCATGCCTTTCTTCAGGAACCTCTGTCTCGACTAGAACATCCTTGTTAGATTCTTCATCATTTTACTTCCACACTTCTTCCTCACTAAATACCACATCTCTACTCACCACTAATTTATTGGTTAGTGTATTGTAAAGCTTGTAGGCTTTAGAATATTCACAATATCCGATGAAGATGAACTTTTCACCACGATCATCAAGTTTCCTTCTTCTCTCTTTAGGAACTTGAGCATAGGTGACACACTCGAAGATTCTTAGGTATGCCACGCTCGGTTTGTAGTCTCTCTATTCCTCTTGTGGTGTAAAGTTCCTAACACTATTTTTTGGACACCGATTGAGAAAGTAGGTAGTACATGCTACTGTTTCTGCCCAAAAACCCTTTGGCAGCCCTTTCTCTTTCAGCATGGTCCTTGTCATGTCGAGGATAGTGCGGTTCTTCCTTTCAGTGATGCCATTCTGTTGTGGCATATAGGCTTCAGTATATTGCTATTTGATTCCATGTTCCATGTAGAAATATTTAAATGCATTTGAGGTATATTCTCCACCTCTATCAGATCTGAGTACTTTGATTCTGTGGCCACTTTCAGTTTCAACTCGAGCTTTAAATGTTTTAAAGATAGTGAAAGCAGATGATTTTTCTTTGATGCAATACACCCACAACTTTATACTAAGATCATCAATAAAGGTAATAAAATACCTATTACCTCTAAGTGATGGTGTTTCAAGTGGTCTGTAGATATCAGTGTGAACCAACTGGAGTGGTTCTGTTGCTCTTCTAGACACTCCACTTGGAAAGGATTTCCTTTTTTGTTTGTCGAGTGTACACGCCTCACACACATTATTTGGAACTTCAATCTTCAGCAAGCCACGCACCATGCTTGATGATGATAGAAGTTTAAGCCCGCTAAAATGGAGATTCCCAAAACGCAAATTCCATCTCTAGTAATCATTCTTCATGAGCCCAAACAAACACTCCTCAGCCTTCGTGTTGATATGAAGTGGAAACATTAGATTCTTCACCATTTGTACTAGAGCGACAAGTCTCCTATGAGCATCTCTTATAGACAAAGAAGAATTTTCAAAGTGTATGACATACCCCTTCTCAAGGAGTTGGCCGAGACTAATGATGTTATTTTTCATACTTGGTACGTAATATACATTAGAAATATAATTTGACTCACCATTCTTCAGAAAGATTTTTATTTTACCTTTTCCTATCACAGGTACCTTGGATGAGTCGCCAAAACTCACGTCGCCCCGAACTTCTACGGTGAGTTCCTCGAATAGTTTTTTGTTACCACTCTTGTGGTTTCTTGCTCCCGTGTCCAAATACTATACATCGGGGCGTTTTCATGCTTTTTCTTGTGCAAGGAGGAGTGTGGTACCTTCTTCTTCATGATGAGATGCTTCAACATAGTTGGATCGCTCATCATGATCCACCTTGCTCCAATAATCAGATGTAAAATGTCTGAATTTCTTACAGTTGTAGCATTGGACGTTCTTTGTATTTCCAAAACCACGCGTGAATCGGCCTACACCATTTCCTCTTCCACTAAAGTTGGTAAAGTTCTGTTTCCTTTCTTGATGTCTTGGAGGATTTCCACGCCCTCTTCCTCTTGCATGATGATCGCCTCGTTGCATTAGGTCATTATTTTGATTTTGTAGAGTCAAACTGGACTCTAAGGCATGCTCTATTGTTGAACCTACATTTTTCTACATTTGGTGATCATGTACATGCAATGACCCCATTAGTTCTTCAATTGAAAATTTTTCCAAATCTTTCGACTCTTTGATTTCCACAACCACATGATCGAACTTGGTTGTGAGCTATCGAAGTGCTTTCTCAATAACTCGAATATCCTCCAATTTTTCACTATTCCTTTTTCAATTTGTTAATAATGATAATTAGGCATGAGAAGTAATCTAAGATACTCTCACCTTCCATCATTCTCACTGCTTCGAACTCTGCTCATAATGTTTGAAGATGGACCCACTTCACACGATCAACTCCTTTGAAAATGGTGGCAAGTGTATTCCAAGCTTTCTTGCTTGTTGTTGTATCGGAAATCTTTTCGAACGTCGATTCATACAACCCTTGATAGAGGAGGAATAATGCCTTGTTGTCTTTCTTCCATTGGTTTTTGAGGGCTGCATTTTCTTCATTCGGGAAGGCGGCTTCTTACTCCGCAGTGGGTACTACATACCCATCGGTGACGATCTCCCATAATTCTTGTCACCCGAATAACGCCTTCATTTGGATGCACCACCTCTCATAATTGTCCTTAGACAAGGTCGGAACTTGTGGCTAGATTTCGGTGGCCATCTTCGGAATTTGGAGGATGCCTCCAACCTGCCTTTGATAGTAGTTTTTTGGTGGGAGATGGCTTTACAAAGCCGAAAAAAATATTTCACAGGAGAAGAAAAAATAAAGCGGGGGAGAGAACCCAAAAAAATAGCTTGCAAGCTTTTAATTTTCAGCGGCTAGATTTTCCAACAGACTACAAACAATTTTTATAGGAAAATCCAAAAAAAATGGAAAATCATTAAATGAGGGAAAAAAAGGATGAAAATAATAAAGCACCACATGCCGCATGGGGAAGAGGACCATCCACATGGGGAAACAAGAAGGCGCTGCATGGGAATGATAAAGAGACTCTTGCTTTGAAAAAAACACCTAGAGTTCTGGTTTGTATTTCCAATAGAGACTTCGTGATCAAATCAAAGAACAATTCATCTGCATTTTTTCGAGGAAGATGAAGTGGGATATGAATACAAAAAATGGAAAAAACGTCTGAAAGAATAAAAGAAAATAAAACGGTGTGGAAAATGGGGATCAAATGGCACCTCAGAACTCCCACATACCGATTCATCAAAATATAACCTACTTCTCGGTGGTAGACTGGATGGGAGTTGGGGGAAGTCGGGGAATGGATACCGGATTTGGGGAGAGGTAAAGGGGTGAATGGCTAGTAGATGTGAGGCGGGGTGGCAGGAAGTGACGTGGGGCGGCAGCGAGGCTAAACACGGACAGGGGTTAGTGGGATGTGAGGCCAGAGTAGGGTAGGCTGGGGCAGCAGGATGTGATCCCAGAGTAGGGTGGGGCGGGATGTGATGCGGGGTGGCGGCGAGGACGACACAGACAGGCGGTGGTTGGCGATGGAGTCCCAATTAAGGTTTTACTGGTGTTTTTTTCAGAAAAATTATTTAAATGTTTATTAAATAAATAATATTGAAAAATATAAAAACATTTAATATTTAAAGAAAATTGAATAAATGGTACTAAAAAATAAATAAAAAATAATCTTTCGAGAAAATTGAAAATTAAAATCAATTATGAGATGTTTTTAATAAAACTCCGGGATATAAAAATTTGCTCGATCATAAATATATGTGTGTGTGTGTGTTTGTGTGTCTGTATGTATGTATATATGTATGTATGTATGTTTCTCTTAATTGTTTATTGATAAAATCTTTTTTTGAATGATTTATTGTAACATTTTTTATTGACGTCAAAAGATTTGTTGGTAATAGCATTATTATTAACATATTCACCTGTTAGTAAAAAATGATTGGTATTAGTATGATAAAGTAATAGACTCAACTGTTGGTAAATGATATCTTGGTATTGAATTATTAATATCAAAAAATATATCTGTTGGTAAAAAGAAGTGTTGGTATTAAAAATTAATACCAATAAAACTTATTATATGTTAGAATTGCTTATTTTTACCAATAGATATATTGTCTGTCAATAAATTTTTGTTGGTAAAAGTCATTTTTTTGTAGTGTTATTTGATATTATATTATTTTATCTATCATGGATATAGATAATTGATTTAATTTCTCTCAGATCTAGGTTCTCTAGTATCTGATCTCTCATTATCCCATCACCATTTAAGAAGGAAATATCATTTTAATCATTCTTGAGGTAAGTTTCTCTAGCCTATGGCCTAACCTTTTTCCCAAAACATAATGATGATGTAATAGCACATTGGGGGATTTTAGGGTATGGTGGGAAACTAAATAAGGATGAGACCTAGTGGAGTTAACTATCACTAAAGGAGGTTACCTTGATGCAATCAAGTCTAAGGGTATCCTTTTTTAGGGACTAAGGTTCTAAAAATTTAGTAGTAACATATGTTGGATAGTGTTTTATTGTGTGTATTAGTTGCTTGGTTGTGTACACCCTCATGTCATGGATTTTCCTCATTGGATTTTTTGAGATTACATTGCATACATGATCTTTTGATATTCTTATTTTCTCACTTGATCTTAATATGGATATTTTTGCTTGAAAAATAATTTATATATCTAATTATGGTAGTTTATATGTTATATGTCATATTTCTATGTTTATTAGATTATTAAATGATTTTGAAAGGAATGGCATGTTTTTTAAAAGAAAACCAAATGATGATTTATAAATGGAAAATGATTTTCTTTGAATCATTTTAGAATTTTGGTTTATTCAATAACTAATAATTAACATGGTTAGACATTTTATATATTCTTAGTGTTATATTAATGAGATTTAGAGTCCACACCATACTTTTCCTTTGGAATTTTTAGCCTTGGTTTTGTAGGATATAGGTAAAGGGAAGAGCATTATAAAGAGGATGAATCTTCAAGTTCATATTTCCTATCCAGTTGGTTGGGATGGTGGTCACATGTGGTCACATGGATATGGACCCACATGTTATTTTAGGTTCCATGTTTTGATGGCCTTTTAGTTTTTTGTTGATACCATGTTGTATTTATGTTGGATGTGACATTTTTAGTTTTTTGTTTTGTCATGTGATATATTATGGTTATCTTTTGTGATACTTTGATTGGTTTTATCATATAATATTCGTGTTTAGGGTGAAATAATTCCCATATCCTATTTTTATGATACCCAGGTGATTACCTTCAACTCATGGTGATCTGAAAGGTGTTTGGACCTATGATGGGCTGGTTCAGGTAACATTTTCGGTTGACCTAGGTTAGTCTGTTACATTTGATATCGATGATTCTAAGAGAGTTCTTCTTCTCTTTCTCTCTTTCTTCCTTGTTTCTTTGAATATCTCACAATGGATGTGTTTTTTTGAGTTTTTGTTTTTTTGGGTATGATTTTGATGAGATATCAATATGTTTTAGATTTATTTGAGGATTCTTTGTGTTTTTTGGGCATGTGGTTCATGCTATCGTGCTTTATCTTTGAACAGTGAATTGGTAAGCTTCTTTTGAGGTGGGGGATTCAAGTTATCTCTCTCTTATATGCATCTATGATATTATTATTATTTTTCTTTCCATTATATGGATGGTATGAATTGGCATAATAAATATAATAAATCAAACAAATCAAATTGAAAGGGAATAGTGTTATGCGCATATAGTTATCTATTTTCCTAGTGTCACTGATGTTTTTTATATGCTTTTTATTAAATTATGAATTATAGGGATGGATGGATTTGAGAATATCATTTAAATTTATAAATACATAAAGATTGTAAATTAAAAGAAAAATTTTAATATGTTTGTTTTATGCTTGACTTTATGTGTACAATCTAGTGGATTTGGTTGTGTGCAGCTTGGTGGCCTTTGTTGTTTATGATTTGGTGGCCTTGGTTGTTTGTCGCTTTGTGTCCTTGGTTATTTGTGGTGTTTTAATGTGGTGGTTTCTTAATATAGGTTTAGTATTAATGGAATAATGATTTTTACATACATAAATGTTATTATGGATAAAAAATCCCTTAGCGTGAATTTAAAGACTAATAACTAAATTAATAAAGCTTGGTGGCTAATCATAATATTAAATAATGGGAAATAGAAATTGGGTTATGTACCTTTGTGTGATTATTTTGGTTTTTTTTCATCATTAGAGTAAGTTCTTAGTGGTGTGATATTGGCAGTGTCCTCATAGTGGTTGTGGAAGTTTTTCCTATGTGAAACCATAAGTGTGGGATTGTGTGAGACTATTATATACTTTTATTATTTTATTAATTTTATATATTCCCCACTTGAGTCAGGTAACTTAAATGATACCCATATACCCTAGGGGTATTTTCCCTAAAATATATAGTAGAGAGGATATGGATGGATAACTACCCCTTCTCTCCCTTCCTCAATAACTTCTGGTGATACCAGTGGTGGACGATGAGATATGTGGTAGGGCCGTGTTTGGAAGGAGGAGGACATGAGGTTGATTTCCTATGTGTTCATGAAACCCTAATTCACTGGTTACCTAATATAGTATATGTAGTTTGTGTCATGGCACTTGATATTTGGTTAGTTTCATGAGAATTGATATGTGGTTAGTACCGTGAGACTTTATGCGTTGTTGGTCTTTTGAGAAAAGATATATGGTTCGTGTCATTATTGGTGAATATGAAATGGATATAAGAAAAGGATGTATTCTCATTGGTTTAGAGTAGAAAATTAATGAATAAGTAGTTATAGAGGGCCTTTATCTGCATTATTATGACATTTCTTTATTATACTTGGATGGGTTGTTTGGTGAGTGAGCCTTAGTGAGGTTGGGGGACTAGTTGTCTTGTGTAGGTGTTGGTTAGATCTACTATTTTTTCACTAGGGAATTAGTATGACCTTTTCAAATTTCCATGAGATACATTAGGTATGATCCTACTAAGTATACATATTATGCTCACCCTACGTATATGTAAATTTTCTTTCATGATTCCAGTAGGTCTTTGGTGATCAATCTAGATATTAATATCACGAATCTTGGGTTTTTGTGGTTTCTTCTATAAAATTTTCTTTCGGTATTGTTTTATCTTTGGATATATTTGTATATATTTTATATTCATTCATGTAGGGAATTTATTGTATGGGATTTTGGTTTTTTTTTATATTATGGTGGATTTTTTGGAGGTTTTATTTTATGATCCAAGGATATTGAGGTTAATTCATCTCATTTGAGTATTTTATACCATCAGTGCTAGTTTATAACCTATATCCTGCTGGAGGCAGGACTCGGGGGGTCACTCATCTTCACTGTCGACCCAGGAGGGGTACCAATAGAGGGGGTTTTATATATATATATATATATATATATATATATGTATGTATTTAAATATATTTAGATATATATATATATATATTAATGTAAATATTTATGGATATCCTAGACACAGGGAGTCTATTGAGGGTGCAACGACTGTGTGGCTGATCACTAACAACAGTGAACGGCTACAGAGATCACCCAACAAGTTTATAGAGGCAATAGTAAGGTTCAGAATGTGATGAGATAATGGGGATAGAAGAAAGGCTTTCAAGAGGAGATGTTATAGTTTATTCCTTATTCCACTAGGAATTCATAAGATGTAACTCTGGGTCTTTATGCCTATAGGCCTTTGGGACATGTAAAGGGTACCCTATCAATGTCACGAACCCTACCTATAAAGGCACCTAGTTCCTACACAAGTTCATAAAATTATGATTCTTGATCATTACCTAGGTATCTACCATGAAAGTAGAATAAATTTTTTTAGTATGTTCAGTGAACTTAAAGGACCTTGTGTCAGATCACAGGGTCCCCTAAATACCTATCTCATAGCTAGTATCCCTTGTTTACATCACATACTAAGTCTAGCTAATACAGTTGTCATATAAACTCATGAAATCATCACATGTTTCTATCTATAAACTCTATCCTACCTCTCAAACATCATCTCTGATACTGTTTTGTTGTGACCTCTTCCCTCCAAAGGCACCCCTCCTAGGCTGGTAGGGAATAAAGAGAGATAACGACTCTTGAAACCCACCTCCAATAGGCCACAGTTTGTAAACAAGAACTGAGGT
The DNA here is from genome assembly GCA_963277665.1 of Viscum album. Lineage (NCBI taxonomy): Eukaryota > Viridiplantae > Streptophyta > Magnoliopsida > Santalales > Viscaceae > Viscum > Viscum album. The sequence goes on from OY728131.1 coordinate 142,406,019, forward strand.
TATATAATATATAAAATGGGAGTAATTACCTTCAATAAACAATTTAAGTAATAAGATATAAGATGATAAAAAACCAACCAACACCATGCATAAATAAAAAACAAATCCTGATACATAATGTAATACCATACAATTGATACAACTAAAAGGTACCAAAAGAAACAAGTCTAGGTAGTTACCTTGATCTAATTAACTTCTAAACAATCTCATGAGTAATTAATTACCATACCAATAACCAACTATCTCTTATAGACTTTAAAAATAATTTATATATACTTAGGGTTATCATAACACATATACTTAGTAAGATCCTCCCTAAAACTTCATATGTAGAGTGTGAAAGATTCATATTAAAGACCAATTTATAAAAAATGAAACCAAATAATCACCTAAATACGTAAATCTATTTTTACCATCCTATACATTCCTCACTCAATAAATAATACATTGAAGTGAGCAATTATATATCAAAAGCGTATGTATAAGAATGGTACCCAACTTCCACTTCCCCACTGGTTTTTTGCTCCCACAAGTCATGTCTTGTGTTCATACCTTATATAATTCATCTCATATCTCATGTAATCATGTCAAAAGATTTTTCATCTTGTGAATCTTGAAAAAAACTATTCTATATCCTTTGCAGCCCGACACAACCGCATCATTATCATTATCTCATATGTAACCAAATAGTGTCCCAGAAGCCACTACATCCTATGTAACATGAATTATACCTAAAGCTATTTCAATCCGTGCATGTACACATATGGGAATATATAACAACCATGATCAGATATAATTATTTATATAACCTCAATTCATTATAGCTTTCACATAAATGTATAAAATAACTAAGACTAATCACAACCCAGGTGAGTCTATACCCTATAACTTAAGCCAACATTGTCCAAATATACTCACACATAATTCTATAACCAAAGGGAGAGCAGGGGATAGGGATAAGTTAGAAATAAATTCTCTCACCATATTTTATGTTGGAGAAAGCACCCCTCAAAACATTTGGGTGTTGGTTTCCCTATCGAATTGAGTGGTGAATCATGTGAAATCAGAAAATATAGATATATCACACACAACCACACTAAGAGAAACTACACAACCTTAGACTCATATACATTTATCACTACACAAGATACTTAACTATCACTTATAAGTTATAGATCTCAATCATTAACACAAGAATCAAGGTTAAATATTAATTATCTAATCATCCATAAATTAACTAATATTTTTCCATATTCATTTTCAAGATTAATACTTTAATATTCTAATTATAGTTTCATCGGCATTATAACTTTCTAATTTTCTCAAGTATTTCATCATAATATATAATCATAAAGAACCATCCCTATTATTTTATTATATCATTTATCATTTCATAATTTTATGATTACTCGTCATACTACATAAAGAAGTTTGAAACCATAACAAATGATATCTGGATAACCAAATATTTAAAAGCAACAACCATAATAATATATATATATATATATGAGTAATTCCATCTCTTAACTCATCCCAACCACCCCATTTTCATCTCATTCACCACTTCACATAATAATTTCCATCTCATTATCATTGTAATCAACCACCACTATATCCCCAAGTAATTCATGTCCATTTATTGAAAAATGTTCCAACAATTATAGGTTATCAACAAATCACATCAAGGATCTAATTTCCTAGAGAATATATAAATGGAGAAAAAAATGTCAAGACCATAATTTTAAAGGTAAAAAAGTCTATAGTGTCAAGGTATTCAAACCTCCCTCCAACAAGAATAAGCTCGTTCAACCCTAACTAATTATATTTAGAAAAAACCCATTTTAATTCCCAAATTTAATTAACTAGTTTATTATGCATAATTTTTCCAAAACAAGAATCCCATAATCAATAGATAATAATATTTAGGAATCAACTAATAACATGCTTCAAGAATTTTTTTTATATTCCATAAATTTCCGAGTATAATGGTAAATGATTTCATGCCTCTCTCATTAAATAATTTCATCATTCCAACTTTACACCATTTATCTGATTACAAGAAAATCAACCATTCTAAATAATAATAACCAATGTATAAAAATAACACATTACCTAGAAAATCAATACACAATGCCAATATATCATAAAATACATGCAATCGCAATATCCCAATTGATTATCAATCCATAACAATTATCCCGGAACTACACTTATCATTTCATGTAGTTTTATAAATAGGAATAACCTAATATATTATTATTTTTCCTTAATATTTCATATTTATATTATTTACCCAATTTCAATCCTTTTATTTTAATTCTTGAAATAATAATAATGCATCATGTGATAATCTTCCATTTCATTCCTTCTTTAATTTCCAAAATTATGAAATAATATTTATCATTCCCCATCATGTGATAGTCCCTTATTTCTTTTTACTTTAATTTTTCATGCTATGAAAAACTATAATAGTAATCATATTCATAAAATATCTAGATTCATGGAAAAAAATAAAATCCATTTTATTTTATTTCTAGATTTAAAATAATAACATTAATCCATTTCATGCGATATTTTATTCTCTTTCCTCATGTACATTTCCATATTATTACCATATTATAGTTAGATCTTTATATATACCTAATGGAAACTAAATCATGATTAAAACACACCTTTAAAAAAATTAAGATATAAATTAGATACCCTACCTCTATAATAATCTTCACAACACATTGCACCAAGATCAAGAAGATAGAGGAATGATAATCGTAGTTCAGGAATTTCAGGAAGGAACTTAGATGAATTTGAAGAACACTTGAAAATATCATAGGGCTAGTTTGGATCATCTTTACTCAAAGTAAAATGAAGAAACCTGAATGAGGGAGAAAAGATAATCATTTTTAAAATAATATATAATTTCTTGGATATACGATAAATATAAGCCAAAAAACCTCCATATTAATTTGAATTAATTGTGTTTCCATTTAAATTCTCTCACACAACCTTTTAAATATTCTAACATTTGGAAATTCAAAGATTAAATTTATCTTCCTTTATAAAAACCTAAAATCTATAATTTTATTTTTAATATTTCTATTTATTTCATAAAAATATAAATTATAAATGGAAATTTGTAAGAAAAATGAAATTTTTTGTACATAACCAATTACCTTTTCATGAGGGGTAAGTTGCATAAAGGTAATCTAGTTTACCTTTATGAAACACTAAGTTAGGGTGAAATTTACAAAACCTAGATTAGATACCATTACATAGTGACTTGGACGTGATATTTCCTTACCACAAGACAAATTATCTACATTTATATAGTGCATAAGAACTAGGTTAATTTTGTAAAAATAATAAAGGTACCTTTACACAACTCAAAAAACCAAGACTACCTTTATGCAACTAAAAAACTCACTATGGCATTTACACAACTATGGAATGAGTTTCATTACCCTTTTGTGTCCTCAATCTACCTTTATTCATCCTTCATAATTCCCATATCACCTTTATGTAGTGATAATTCTACCCTTCTATAGCTTATGAAAAATCATGTTGACCTTTTCACAGTTAAATAGAAAACCCACTTACCTTGAGGTATCCATTTAAAAATGAAGTTAAAATTTATAAATCTTAAAAAAAATTGAATTAACTATATATAGATAATAAAAAACCCATATGTAATGGTAATAAGGATTACCTTTATGCAGGTAGGGGGTTTTTCGTGAGGGAACAAAATTTTAATAAAAACTTTAAATTTTTCAATTAAATGAACTTATAAATAATAAAGTGTGGAATATTATTATTATTTCCAAAATTATGGATTACTTATAAATTAATTGCATCACCTTAAAATTAATCTCATAATCAAAAAACCATTCTAATACAACTTTTTAAAATTATGAAACTCTCCTGACACATTAAACACACAAAAATGAAAAATGAAAGACTCTAGGAAAATCCAAGACTTTACATCAGAAATACTCAAAAAAATTTAATCCTAAATAATTTAAAACAAAACATGGAAAGTAAAGTAAGGGGAATAAAAAAACCACCATGTGAAATACCTATCAAGGATCTCACTACATTAGGAATGCAACTAATACATCAGAGGAAAAATGCACATAAACACACAGCACCAATAATAATATCATAAAAAAGAATATCAATAAAGATAAAACAAATAATCACATCAAGGAATAAAAAAAATAAAAAAACTTAGGATATTGAGTGCAAATCTACAACTCTCACACCTATGTTCTCTCCTCCAAGTCACTGTGTCATCACATGACACAAACCAAATAGATAACATGACTACACAACACATTCTCCCAATATTCTTGGATCTCAATAGGTAACTCCTTGAAGGTAAAATAATTTTAATATTCATATATCCATAATATATGGTGTGACAATAATCATGAATATATCAATGAAACTGAAACACATGGAAGTCTTAATGAATTCAAATCATCTATAAGGGATGTTCTTACCAATACAAAACATCTCTAATATGCATAATACCATGAAAGGTTCAATAAATCGGGGAGAAAGATTGCTCCCACAATAAATCCTTTAGTTCCCATAATGAAGATATACCTTGAAGAGAATATCATATCCAACATCAAACTCCAAATTAATTTTTATATGATCAAAATAGGGATTCTAATGATCCTATTCCACCTTTATTCGGTCATGGATCACCTTTTCCTTCTTTTTCATGTTGTGAACCAATTCCTTTCCAAGAATTGATGACTCTGTGACCTTAATGTAACACATATAAGATCATTAAGGTCGACCATAATGCTTTTTTTTTAATAGAGATATACCAATAGTGGAGTGAAAACTATTGTATGAAACTCCACCAAAGTTATTTGGATCACCCACAAACCTCAAAAATCAAGAATATGTGCACAAAAAATATACTCTAAATTCAGGATAATCCTATATATTTTACCATAATTATATGGATGAAATTAAGTGTTAATGTATAAATGAAATCCAAAAGAACACTAGATACATCTCCAAACCCTTGAGGTAAAATAGGGATCATGATAAGTGATTATTGTCTTTAAAACACCATGAATACTAATCGTATCCACTACTCCATAATTAGTAAGAAGTAAACTGAATTCATTAAGAAATCTATGACCACTCATATAGAATAATAAATACCCTGATCTCTAGGAAAACTATAAATAAAGACCATCATAATTTCCTCCCACTTCCATTGGGGAACATCCAACACCTAAAGCAACCCACCAAGAACACGACACTCATCCATCACCCTCGAGTAAACCAAACATCTTGAGGAAAACTCTACAATTGATCTTTTTATTCCATACCACAAAAACTAATCTCACAAGGTGTGATAAAACTTTTATACACCAAGATATACCTCCAAGGTAGAACCATAGAACTCCTAGAGGAAAATATCATGCATCACAAAAGGAACAAAAAACTTTCCCTGAAGCAAAACTTGATACTAAACTTTCTAAAACCATCCCTAAGGGGAATTACCATAAACAACTTGATCACATAAAAACTATAACTCAAAATATATAATGAACCTATCCTTTTACACATATTATTATATGATTTTGAGCATAGATATATATCAAATACAAACCAAATATTGTAAATACTACTGTCTTTGGAGGACTAGGTACATAATTATAAAGCATGAAACCAAAACAGAAATATATTTTATTTAATCTCCATAAAGTGATCCTAACTTTATTTGGGAGTTTACATCTATATAGGATAACATGGGGAATACATGAACAAAGTTATGATCTAAAAATACCAATAAGGTAATAAACATATAAATAAAGCCTAGCACATGGGTTAGAAGTCATAAAATAGTGACATAAAAAGTCATGGAACATGAATAAACATAAGCAAGCATAACATATAGAACATGGGATCATGTAATCGTGGAATAATAGGAATTTGGAAACAATATACAACATGTAATAATCTTGATTCAATGTAAAATACTAAGATGATTTCACATGAAGGAGCATGAGTCAAGGATAACTCCAAGACCATTGCACATGGAAGACCAACTCACATTAAGGAATGAGGTTTAATCCCTATCCCAAAATAACATCTCATGAGACTAAACATTAATTAATTCATTAGTGATATATCTGGGTTCACCAATCATAAAATTTTCATGCATATGTGTGTCACATGAAAAATAAATCATTAGGGTTACCCATGGAAAGAATTAGGTATCATAATAATGTCATAAGGAATAATAAAAGGGAATATCATAATAGTGTCCCTGAAAGAATAGATTTAAATAATAATTTAAAATTATTAAGATAAAATAGAAATATATCATGATAATTGATGTCAAACTTAAGTGAAAACATGTAAAAATAGTGATTCAGAAACAATAGAAATAATACATTTTATTTTGGTTTAAGAAAATATAAAAGAGAATTTAAAGAAGAAAAGGAATAATATTTTAAATAAAACAAGAAAAGAACCAAGATAAATTTTCTTAATAAAATTATTTATTTTATAATAATAATTTTGGCTTAAAATATATTATGGATGGTACTTTAAAATCGGTAAGAAAATGGGAAGTTCCCTTTAATCGAGATTGCTTATCGGGATGAATTGAAAAGGGAACCTTATAAAAAATGTATTTACCCATTAAAGAAAGAATAATTGATCTAGGTATATATGTTTGGAACATAAACATAGGATTTAGGATGATTACATAAGAATAATATAGAATTATATTGGGGAAAATAGGGAGAAATCATAACTTGAAGGAAAAAATGGGGGTTGGGAGAGAATCCCTTACCTTATGTCTAAAAATGTTTTGTGCTTATACTTAATATCCTAGATAATAAAATCAAATTAATTATTTAATTAATTTAGAACATCTTATTCATTTATTAAATTTATTATTATTTTATTAGGTCAATTTATGGCTATTTCATTGACTTATAGTGTTTAATTTCGTTGTTTTAGGAGTGTTTGTTTCATGATTTTATGATCGGTTCCCATGAGTTTAATTATGGGAATTCTTGTCAAATGAAATAAAAACTTCAGAATTGGAATTATATGATATTAATAAACCTCCAAGATAATAAATAGTCCTGTATATAATTTTATTTAAATATATGATAATGATTCATTAGATAAAAATTTAATGATGAACATTAGTTTATTATTGTGAATTTTTTATCATCACAAAATAGATTTGTTTTATTATTTAATATTATGTATTTATATTAGTTCCAGAACATGAAAAAAGATATAATATACATGTTTCAATATGATTTAATCATAATAATGGTTTTAGGACCATCCTTTAAGATGGTAATGGAAAATGAAAACACATCGTCTACAATGGCGGTAAATAGACACATCACGGATGATGTTTTCATTTTTTGAATAAAAAGAAGAGGGGAGACATTTGATGATGGATTATTATATTAATGTAAGAACCCGGTTCTTATTCTTGAGGTATGAGTTTCTTCTTTTCCTTTTCCTTAAGTGTTTTTTAGAAAAACAAGGAAAATGGGGAAAACCCCAAAATTTGTGGGTACACGCTATGTACTTTTTGTACACACGCCATGTACTTCGGATATGTGGGATGAGAATACATGGCATGTGGTTTTGTCGTTAAAAACAAACGACATGTCATGTACCTTCATATACACGTCGTGTGCCTTCATATACACACTGTGTACTTTGGCTGTGTGGGATGAGAACACAGGGCATGTAGCCTTGTTGGCTATTCAGGATGTAATAACTAACTACATACCATGTACTTAGTCATAAATGTCGTGTAATCAGTCGGCAGATGAACAGGGTGGCAGTGAAAATTAGTCTTCAGAGGAACAGTTAAAAAAATAATACACTCTATGTAGTTAAGTTTTCTTGTTATAAATGGGCAGTAGCCTCCTCATTCGGCAGAGGAGGCAGTGGTTTCATTTGGAGCACTGGGAGAGGAGGTCGAAGCTTGGAGGAGCTCCCGATCGCATGCTGGAACCCTGATTCCTTCGTCATCATTCTCGTTTGGACCGCACAGGTAAGCTCTTCCCTATCCTTGAGTGTTTCCTTCAAATTCTTTCCATATGGAAAGTTATTTGGGTTTTAATGGGTTATCATTCTCCCCAGATATATGTCATTCTTGGTGGATTCAGGAGGCGTCGTTCATTTATATTGATCAGAGGAGATCGAGGTAGGTGGTCTAATGTTTATTTCCAACTGTCGGGTTGTTTTTGTGTACCTTGGTGCTATGTGCCCATGTTTGGGGTGCCGTATGGTTGAGGCCTTGACTAATTAAATACCTATAATTGAATAGGTAATCTTTTTATTATGTATAAACTGCTATTTGGGATCGTTTCCTTGATCCAAGGCCACCATGTGGGTGTGTTTCCCTTGTTTATCTATTTGGCCAGGATACCTATGGGTATGCTGTGATTATAGCATGATTTGAGTTTTCTTTAGGGAAAATGTATATAAATTGATTGCTTATGTGTTGGGATCGGCCCAATTACTTGCTGAGCCTGAGGGTAGTGTTTTATTTAGCTTGAGGGGAGTGTTTAATTTAGCCTGAGGGCAACTTTTCTCATGCCTGTGGGCAGTAGCTTCTGTGCCTAAGGGAGACATCTCGTATGACTGACGGTGATATTTGTTATGCCTATGGACAGTCACCTACAGATTTCGATTCTGATTCCTTAAGGGTAAGTTTTCACATATCTTAGGACACTGCTTTCATTGAATATTCATTGTGGTGATTTATTATGTTATACATACCAAGCTAAAGCACAGGCTTGATATTGTTTTTCCTTCTACTTGTTAGATAGCATGTTTTGGTTTTGCTGCGGCACTGTATAGGAGATTTTCGGATGAGGCTAATACTTAGGAACTTATAATTCAATTATATTGAATTTCTAAATAATAATTAAATGGAAATGGAACTGGTATGAGTAGCTTATTTTGAGTACTTCCTAGTTTACTGCATTTCTTTGTTTGCATACTGTTGTTTCACATTTTCACTGTCAGTTGGGCATGGGCCATTGGTGGTTGCCTACTAAGATTTATTTATCACACCCTATTTGGGTCATATATTTGGCCCAAACAGATTATATTGTTATAGGTGTTGATAAGGGAAAGAGTCCCTATACAGGTACTTGATTGTTGCAGTGGAGTAGGAGATCATGGAACCGAGCTTAGGCTTGTGATGATGCTGAGTTCCTGTTGCTCTGTTTAGTTTGCTTTGATATAATTGGTACTTTGTACTATATTTTATTTGATTGTAGTGTATCCCATTTTGACTGATTTCATAGAAATAAGACATATTACATCATCATATATATTTTACTGTTGGTTATCTTTTTCTTGAGTACCATTGTCCTTTTATCTTTGTATTGTTACTGTTTCTGCTTTTGGTATGTTATTATTTTCTCTGATATGATACACTTTAACAAATGAGGGCACAGTTTCCCAACTATCAGACCTATACCCTCACTGCTAGTTGGAAGCCTCTGGCATTTGGGGAAATTTGCTTGAGGTCATGTGACCAACTGGGTTCGGGGCACCCGTTGAGTGACACCCGGATCTGGGACGTTACAAAGTTGTATCAGAGGGATTTATTTTCTTTGAATTACTATTTGGAGCCTATAGTCAAGGATAGGATGGAATTGGAAGTTGGTAATAAGTTGTTCCTAGGAGTAGCTAACCCGTGTATAGGGAAAAGTCAATCTACCTCATTTAATTGCAATTTATCTAGTTTTTCAATTTTACAGTTGATTTGATTTTCACCGTTGGGTGACGCACTTGTGGTGTGCTGTTTATATTTTTATACTAGGTTTTATTTAGTTGCAACCCAATGAGATTAGTGTTGATCCAATAAGGTTTTCCTTATGACTTTTCCATTCCTTCTTGTTTTAAAAATCACAGACAACTTATACTTAAGCAAATATATATTTTACTTCTATAAAGAAAATTTCCTTCCCAAAGGAATTTACCCCTACCATGTTTTCATTGTTCATATCAATATTTTTTTCTTAAGTATAAAGATCAGATTCATATCTAAAACCTTGGAATCATATAATACTTAGATATGAATCATTCTGTTTTAGGATCTGAATCTTGGATATGAACTCTAATGAAGTTCCACTCCGAATTCTGTATATGAACTCTAATGAAGTTCCAATCCGAATTCTGGATACGAACTCTAATGAAGTTCCACTCCGAATTCTGGATATGAACTCTCATGAAGTTCCACTCCAAATTCTGAGTACGAACTCTCATGAAGTTCCACTCTGAATTTTGGATACAAACTTCTATGAGTTTGACCTTGAACTTCTACTAGTTTGACTCCGAACTTCTATGAGTTTGACTCCAAACTCTGTAAGTTCAGATTCTGAATTCTAATGAAACCAGACTCTGAATTTCCTTAGAAATTCAGACTCCGGATTTCTACAGAATTCAGGTTCTGAATTCCTACAAAACAAAATCCGAATATCTCTTTATTATAGACTCTAAATTCCATTTTGGTTATACTATGAACTTTTATTTGCTTAATTTCCGAACATCAGTTTTACTTATGCTTACACTTTTTTTCATTACAAAACGATGTCGTGCTTTCAGTTATTGACTAACCATTGGTTGAGTGACACGTGTATAGGTCCCTCCGAAATTCAAGGAACAATATGACCATTGGAGGAGGGAGTCGACTGTTGAAGATCCGCCTATAAATAGGAGCTCATTTGAAATTCGACAATAACTTTGACAACCTTGACATCTATACTTACATGTTGTTGAAGTGTTTTCTAGAGAGAGAGGCTCTTATAAACTCTCAAAGCTTCATGCAGAAAGTTTGAACAGCTTGTTCAAACTTTGACTTGTGCAGACTTGCTTTGTGCAACTCTGATTGTTGCTGATTACAATTGAGGTCTTCCGAGGATAGGAAGATAGAGGTTCCAACACCTTGAAGTTGAGGGCTTCCTTGCTAAGGAAGACAGAGGTGCCGACTACCTGATAGTTGAGGGCTTGTAGGGATATCAAGACAGACTCTGATCTTTGTATCGAGGGCTTACCCTGGTGTGGGTAAGACAGACTTTCTTGAAAGTATAAATCAAGGGACCTTTATCCAAGGTTGTTGGATACCCTTCTCTTTGGGTTAAAAGAGTTATTGTTTCTTACTGGTAATTTTAATACTTGTTTTTCTTCTTCATTGTGTATTGTTAAAGAAAGTATAACTTTCTTAAACTACCTTACTTGTACTCTGATATAGTTAGATTCTATACGCTTTAAGGTAGAATCTTAATCTTTGTAACTTTTGTTAAGTTCCTTTTTCGGAATCACTTTTCTGGAATCTAGCAAGTCTTTAGTACTTATAGAGGTCTTGTGAATTATCATGTTTAACCTTGTTAAACATAACAATCCTAAAAATTTCCTAAAGGAATTTTTTAAAAGATACCATTCACCCCCCCCCCCTTGTATCTGAGAATCTCATTCTTATTTCAAACCTACGTTTGGTATTATAGAGTTTATCATACTCAAAGTCATACCATCATAACAATGAGGGTATTCCATCTCATGCATCATTTAGGCACATGTTATAATCACATGCCATGCATAGTTTCCTTTACATGTAGGTGCATTATAAATTGCATTTTGTTGTGATAGATGTTGTGCTACAAAATGCATGTTGTTGTGATGGGTACCTTGATAGATATACCTACTTTTGATAGGGTATTGGTACATGTTATTTTTGGGTTTATGGATGCTAAACTTTGGCTCTTGAGAATTATGGGCTCTCTTGGGCCGGAATTTAGTGGATCATGATCCAACCTTTTTGTGGTGTTTTGTACTATAATGTGAAAGGTCGAGTGCTAAACTTTGGTTCGCGGTGAGGATGGCCCCCATAGATTGGAATTTCTAATATCGATGCTTGAAATTTAAGAAAAAGGGGCTTCGGAGTAGTTTCTGAGGTCTATTATCTGGAAACCCAGACAACACGGTGTGTGGTTCTATGAACACATGTCGTGTACTCTTCTGTTCGGGAAGAAATGAAAAAAATTTAAGTACACATCGTGTAACTTATGTACATTTCGTGTAATTTCTAACTATGACCTAGGCTGTGTAGGTAGAGACATGGGATGAGAAAAATCTAGAGGGAACACACCATGTACAGGTTGTACACGTCGTGTCGTGTTGACCCTGTGTCCGCCATGTCACTAACAACATAGATGGAGAAAACTTTTCTTAAAAACATTGTGTCAATGTCGAACACTCCATGTAGTTTAATCAGGTAATCCGACAGTGTAACTAACAACACGGTTTAGTGTTATCCTTTCTAGTACATGTCGTGTTCCTGTGGGACATGCCGTGTAGTCTTGACCGGTAAGAGACCATGTAGACTTGGCCATGTGGCTGGGGAAATAGGGTGGTGTACAGGCTGTGTGTGGGTGTAACACACCGTGTAGTGTCATCTGAGTATCCATTCATGTCACTAACAACACGAGCAGTTGGAATCCAATTCGTACACACCGTGTCTATCTGAAACATGCCGTGTAGTGTGATCTGTGTACTCATCCGTGTCACGAACAACACGGGTCGGTGATGCTTTTATAGTACACTTCGTGTAGTCCTTATACATTTTGTGTAGTCTCGTTCAAAATATAGTTGTGTGGCTAAGCCATGTAGAAGGACTCGGGCAGGGGAAGAAAATTCAATTACACGCCGTGTGTGTGGATAACACGCTGTGTGTTTGGGGTGTTAAATGACCAGGTCTGGCACAATTACACACCCTTGTGGAAGACTTGAGGGAACACGCCATGTAGTTATTCTACATGTCGTGTAGTCTTTTTTTGTAAAACTTGAATGTTTTCTTTCTCTTTTTCCCTTCTTACACTTCCAGTTCTTAGACCTTATCGATCTTCATCTAAGGCATATGTTTGACCTTGTAGATTCATACCACTGAGACGACCACGATTTATTCACCAAGAGAGTGGAAAAGATTATACTTGAGAGATGGTAGGCCATGGGCTACAAATGGATCCTCCAGCAGTGCCAGATGCGGCACCAGCCATTATACTGGAAGCAGGCACGGATGTACAGTTCTGTGAAGGCTTCATGCGGTTCATGAAGTCCTTCTAGGGAGCACCACAGGTTGCCACATCTTTGGAAAAGATAACACGTATATTCCAGTAGTAGAATTCGCCTACGTTCTCAGGGGATAGAGGCCCACAGGCTGTGGAGTCACGGATGGGTTCTATGAAGGCTATCTTTGAGCATCTAGAGACGCCTCCAGGGAGGAGGGTCAAGCTCGCTACTTACATGCTCTGTGATTCCACCAAGAGATGGTGGGATGTTATGCTGTGTGATTCCACCAAGAGATGGTGGGATGTTACCACCCAGACTGAGCATTACCAAGACATGGCGTGGGAGTATTTTCAGGTAGTCTTATATGACTTTTTATTTCTAGAGATGCTAAGGGAAGATCGAGATCGAGAGTTCATGAATCTACAACAAGGAACTATGTCAGTGATGGTCTATTCTGCCTGCTTCACTGAGCTACAGTGTTTTGAACCTATTATGGTGGGTTATGAGATACTAAGGTCTAAACGCTTTGAGGATGGTCATTGATATGACATCTGAGCACTGGTGAATGTTTTCAGGTTGACTACAGTGCATGCTATTGTAAACCAAGCACTGATTATTGAGCTGAACCTGCGGAAAGCTAGTGGTGTGGGCCAGGGAGGTTCAGCTCCAGTTTCTGGTACTATTTCTACCGGCAAGAATAAGAATATTGATTTCTCTCACGGTGGAAGTAATAGCCATAAGAATTCTTCAGGTGGCCAGGTCATGTGCTATCAGTGTGGTAAAGAGTGGTACAAGAGACCTCAGTGTCCACATGACTCAGTGGAGTGCCGATCTTGTGGAAAGATGTGTCATCTCTAGCATTTTTGCAGGGATTTTCCACCAGTGTCTAGTGAGAGGGGTTCTGTGTAGACTCCGCATATAGGAGAAGGGTCAACAACTTCTTACCAGTCAAGGAATTTCAATATGTTAGGATGTTTAGGCCGAGGTGGTGGTCGTGGTCATGGTATCCAGACACCAGTGTCTCAGAGATAGCAGGGCGGGTCAGCTCAGGGTATCCAGGCTCTGTCGCAGGGTCGTGGTACTGGGTAGGCATATGCAGTGCAACCGACCCAACAGGAGACGGATCCCGGACCTTCCAATGTCAGTGGTATTATTCTAGTTGCTTCTTATCTTTGGTACATTTCAAAAGTTGTGCTATACATAGCTTTATATCGGTGCCCATTGTGGAGAGCCTTGGGATCTGTGTTTCTTCTTCTTCTGATATTATGACGCTAGACACTCCATTGGGAATTAGAACGGCAGGTGTGCGTTAGTGCAATGAGTTCCCCCTAGAGGTTGTTGGGTGTCACTTTCTATGGGATCTCTATGTCTTAGAGATGACGAGTTATGATGTCATTCTCAGGATGGATTGGTTGGTACCCTTTCGAGCCTTTGTAGATTGCTATCATTGTAGGGTGAGCTTCACGTCACCATAGGGCGGAGAGTTTCTATACAAAGGCGAATGGGGTGTCTATGAGAGCAAAGCTAGACCCGAGCATCGTGGGAGAGGTGGAGTGACAACCCAGATTGCGAGTTTATATCTGGATGACCAGGGAACTTGTCAGAAGGATTTCCCTCCAGTGGTCGATCATTTTAGGGATGTCTTCCCGGACAACTTTTCAGGTCTACCTCTGGAGCGAGAGGTGGATTTCTCTATTGATCTTGTTCTAGGAGTGACACTAGTGTCCATTCCTCCTTATATGATGGCTACACTAGAGTTTCAGGAGCTCAAGAAACGGTTAGAGGATTTGCAAGCAAAGGGTTTCATCTAACCCAGTACTTCTCCTTAGGGTTCGCCTATCCAATTTGCAAAGAAGGTTGACGGTACCCTCAGAATCTATGTGGAATATCAGAAGCTGAACCAGTTGATGGTTAAGAACCGATATCCCTTATCGAGGATTGATGATATTTCTGATCAACTTCAAGCAGAACGAGTGTTCTTGAAGATTGACTTGAGATCCAGATATCATCAGTTGCGCATTAGACCATCGGACATACCGGTTACAACCTTTTATAGCAGATATGGTCTATACAATTACTTGGTCATGTCTTTCAGACTCATGAACGCGACAACAGTTTTCATGGCTCTAATGAATCATGTGTTCCACCGTTATCTGGATTCTTTTGTGGTAGTGTTCATGGACGATATCTTGGTGTACTCACACACTCGACACGACCATGATACCCATATTAATATCATTCTGAGTACACTGATAGAGCATCAGTTATATGCTAAGTTCTCAAATTTTCACTTTTGGATGGACCAAATACAATTCTTGGGTCATATTATCTCAGAGGCAGGCATTGTGGTAGACACAGAGAAAGTGAGAGCAGTAGTTTCCTGGGAGCATCCAAAAAACATGTTTGAAATGCGGAGTTTCATGGGGCAATCTAGTTACAATAAGAACTTTATACAGGACTTATCCCACTTAGCAGCACCATTGATGGGTTGGAATAAGAAGGGTGTGAAGCTTTTTTGCTCATAAGCTTGTGAGATAGTCTTTCAAGAGCTGAAGGGAAGGTTGACATCAGCACTAGTATAGATACTTATAGATGAAGGGAATAGCTATATACTTTACTATGATGCATCAGGTATTGGGCTGGGATCAGTGTTGATGCAGGGTGATCGAGTAGTTGTGTACGGGTCTCGGCAGTTGAGGCCACATGATAGGAATTACCCGACACATGATTTCGAGTCGGTTTCAGTTGTTCATGTGTTACGTTGTTGGAGACATTATCTCTTGGGAGAACATTTTGTTGTGTTTACAAACCACAAAAGTCTTAAATACATCTTTACCTAGCGTGACCTAAATTTAAGACTGTGAAGGTGGGTTGAATGCCTTCATTCCTTTTAATTTGAGCTTTCCTATACACCTAGTAAGGGTAATGTAGTAGCTGATGAACTGAGTAGGAGGACTCAGATACAGGCAGTGCAGGAGGCCAGTGGTGAGTGGAAGCTTATGGCTTTCTTCTCTGAGATGCATTTGGAGTTGCACGATATTTAGGGGAGAGCCTATCTTTCATCCTTAGCAGTGACTTCTACCCTCATAGATAGAGTGAGGATGAGACAACTATTGGATTCAAAAGGCCTAGTTCTATGGGAGTCGGTGGAAAGTGAGGACCCTCCTTCCGGTTGGAAGATAGGCGATGACGAGGTACTGTGTATCCATGGACGAGTGTGGGTTCCAAGGGATATACACAAGGAGTTGATGTGGGAATTCCATGCTTCAGCTTGGGCAGTGTATCCTAGAGTTACCAAAATGTACTGTGACTTGAGACTTCAATATTGGTGGCTGGGTATGAAACATGAGGTAGCTAATTTTGTTACGAGATGTTCCACCTGTCCGTAGGTGAAGGTGGAGCATCAAAGGCCAGCCGGACTGTTACAACAGTTACCCATTCCAGAGTGGAAATGGGATGATGTCACAATGGACTTCGTGACTATGTTTCTGAGGTCACCTCAAGGCAGTGATGTCATGTGGGTTCTTGTGGACAGACTTATAAAGGTAGATCACTTTTTTCCGATCAAGAAGACCTTCGGTGTTGACGAGCTCAGTAAGTTGTATATTCGAGAGGTAGTCCTTCTTCTTGGGGTCCCTTGTTCTATCATTTGGAATAGGGATGCATGTTCTACGTCTCATTTCTGGAAGAGTTTTCATAGGGCACTAGGTACACAGGTGCTTCTGAGCACAACTTACCGCCCTCAGACCGATGGCCAATCAGAGCATACAATACAAGTGCTGGAGGACATGCTTTGTGCATGCATCCTCAAATTTGGGGGCTCTTGGAAGAGGCACATACCCCTGGTCAAGTTTTCCTACAATAATATTTTTCAGGAAACTATTGAGATAGAACCTTATGAGGCTTTATATGGTAGGCCATGTAGATCACCTTTGTTCTGATTGGAGGTAGGTTAGGCAGATTTACTGGGACCACGTCTCGTGCAGGAGACTTCAGAGCAGTTCCAGTTGATACAAAAGCGGATGGCTACTACACAGTCTCATCAGAAATCTTATGTTGATCACCGTAAACGACCCTTGGAGTTCGTGGTTGGGGATCGGTTTTTATTGCATGTTTCACTGAGGTTGGGACATAGGCAGATCAGGAGACAGGGTAATTTTTCACCGAGGTATGTGGGGCCTTTTGAGATTCTGGAGAGAGTCGAGCTGATTGCCTATCGGTTGAAGTTACCACAGAGGTACCAGGCCATGCATGATGTCTTCCGTGTATCTCATTTTCACCGTTATCACTTAGACACATCTCATGTTTTTCAGCATGAGGTGGTTGAACTTCAGGTCGATGCATCCTTTGAGGAGCATCTGATCCATATTGTTGATAAGAGCATGAAGGTTCTCTGAGGCCGGTCAGTTCCTCTCATACAGGTGTTATGGCAGCATGGCTGAGTGGTGGACGAAACATGGGAGCAGGAGACCGACGTACGTGCTCAGTGGCCATATTTGTTCTCAGATTTATCTTCACCGCTCTTGGAAGGGAAATTCAGGGATGAATTTCTTTAAGGGGGGAAGTTTTTAAGAACTCGATTCTTATTCTTGAGGTATGGTTTTCTTCTTTTCATTTTCCTTAAGTGTTTTTGATAAAGATAATTAAAATGGGGGAAAATCCCAAAAATTTTGGGTACACATCGTGTACTTTGGCTATGTGGTATGTGAATAGAGGGTGCGCGGGTTTTTTGGTAAAAACAAACTACACACTGTGTACCTTCATATACACGCTATGTACTTTGGCCATGTGGTATGAGAACACAGAGAGTGTAGCCTTGTCGGTGGTTCAGGATGTAATAACTAACTACACATCGTGTACTTAATCACACACTCTATGTAATCAGTCGGTAGATGAACAGGGTGGCGGTGAAAAGTAGCCGCCAGAGGAACAGTTAAAAAAATAGTACACACTGTGTAGCTATGTTTTTTTTTGTTATAAATGGGTAGTTTCCTCCTCATTCGGTGTAGGAGTTAGTGGGTTCATTTGGAGCACCGGGAGAGGAGTCTGAAGCTTGGAGGAGCTCCCAATCGCATGCTGGAACTCTAATTCCTTCATCTTCAATCTCGTTTAGACCGCGCGGGTAAGCCCTTCCCTCTCCTTGAGTGTTTCCTTCCAATTACTTCCTGAGGTGAAGTTATTTGGGTTTTAATTGGTTATCATTATCCCTAGATCTACGTCGTTCTTGGTGGAATCGGGTGGTGTTGTTCATGTAAATCGATCAGAGGAGATCGAGGTAGGTGGTCTGGTGTTTATTTCCAAATGTCGAGTTGTTTTTGTGTACCTTTGTGCTTCATGCCCATGTTTGGGGTGTCGTATGGCTGAGGCCTTGATTGATTAAATACCTATAATTACATGTTCAATCTTTTAATTATATATAAACTGTTTTTTGGGATCGTTGCCTTGATCCAGGGCCACCCCATGGGTGCGTTTCCCTTGTTTAGTCGTTTGGCCAGGATACATGTGGGTATGCCGTGATTATAGCATGCTTTGAGTTTTCTTGAGAGAAAATGTATATAAGTTACTTGCTTATATTTTGGGATCGGCCTGATTATTTGCTAAGCCTGAGGGCAGTGTTTTGTTTAGCCTGAGGGCAGTGTTTCGTTCAGCTCGAGGGCAACTTTTCTCATGCCTTTGGGTAGTAGCTTTTGTGCCTGAGGGTGACATCTCGTATGCCTAAGGGTGATATTCGTTATTCCTGTGGGCAGTCACCTATGGGTTTCTATTCTGATTACCTGAGGGTAAGGTTTCGCATGTTTGAGGACACTGTTTGCATTGAATATTCACTGTGGTGATTTCTTATGTTATACCTACCAAGCTAAAGCATAGGCTTGGTATTGTTTTGCCTTCTACTTGTTAGATAGCCTGTTGTGGTTTTGCTGTGGAACTGTATAGGATATTTTCGGTTGAGGTTGAGACTCAAGAACTTATAATTCAATTATATTGAATTGCTAAATAATATTTAAATGGAAATGGAACTGGTAGGAGTAGCTACTTTTGAGTACTTCCTAGCTTACTGCATTTCTTTGTTTGCATACTGCTATTGCAATTTTTCACCATCAGTTGGGCAGGGGCCTTTGGTGGTTACCTAATGGGATTTATTTCTCACACCCTGTTTGGGTCATGTCTTGGTCCCAAACAGATTATATTTCTACAGGTGTTGATAAGGGAAAAAGTCCATAAACAGATACTTGATTGTTGCAGAGGAGTAGGAGAGCATGGGACCGAGCTTAGGCTTGCGATGCTACTGAGTTCCTGTTGCACTATTTAGTTTGTTTTTCTATACTTGTTACTTTGTACTGTATTGTATTTGATTACAGTGTATCCTATTTTGACTACTTTCTTAGAAATAGGATATATTGCATCATCATATATATTTGATTGTTGGTTATCTTTTTCTTCAGTACCGTTTCTCTTTTAGCTTTGTATTTTTACTGCTTATACTTTTGGTATGTTTTTATTTTCTCCATTGTGCTGCACTTTTATAAATGATGGCATAGTTTCCCCACTATCAGACCTAGGCCCTCGCTGCTAGTCGGCAGCCTCTGGCATTTGGTGAAATGTGCTTGAGGTCATTTGACCAATCGGGTTCGGGGCACCCGTTGAGTGGCACTCGGATCCGGGATGTTACAATTTACATGAAAATATTATAGTATATAAAAGACATTGGATTCATCATTACACTTTGGTATAGGGAGGTGAGGATATGATAATAAGAGAAAACAAATTGAAAATAAAATAAAAGAAAATGAAAGAGGATTTTACCTCTTGAACTTCTTCTCCTTGAGAATGCCCTTAGGGAAAATGGGTCTGGTATTTTGTTGAGAAAAAGGATCCTAGACATGGGGGAGAGGATTGGGAAGAGTGTTGAGAAGAATTTGGAAAATCTCCAAGGCTTGGAAAGTGTGATGAGAAGAGGTGGTGAGGGGTGGTATTTATAGGGGAGAATATGGGTGTTTTTAATTATTTTATTCATTGGTGTATTTTTTTGGCTCAATACTATAAATAGTTTTTATTACCATGAAAAAATAAATTAAATATATAAGGATATTTCAATAAATTGGTTCTTACATCAACCATACCTCAAAAATGACTCAAATATTCATGTTTTTATCTTATATCTCAAATTATCATATTTCACTATTCACTAAAAATCCAATTATTTTAGAAAAATATAAAAAATTTACCCTAACCTTTTTTAGATTTTTATATTTAAAAAATGGTTTCAATTTTATGAAAATAATTTTATAAATATGATAAATTTAATTTTTAATTAAAATCATCATTTATTTGGAAAATACCAATTTTTAAATTATAACTGATTTTATAACACTTTGAAAAATTAATTAAGATCTCATAAAATTATCTTATAATTATAAGAAAACAATATTGATTTATGAATCTATTTTTTTTAAAATAAATCTTTTTTTAAATCTTTATATTAATTATAAAATTGTAACTAACCATTTAGGTTTCACAAAAATATCAATACTTAATTTATCATTCTTAAAACATTTATTTACTTATTACATGATATAAATATATCATATTTTCATTTATAATGTGCCTAAATTTTATTTATACTTTCATAGGTGATGTTACTATTCTATTGGTTGGGTTACTAGCCTTAATGGTCACATTACTATTCCAAAGGTCATTTTATTATTCCATTGGTTTAGGTACCTTAATTTCTATAAGTACCTATTATTTCATTTATTATTAATTTATAATGTTTTTATTGTGTTATATGTATGATGTTTATGTGATTTATACTATATAAAATAATTATAATAAGATAAATTTTATTGATAGAATTATGGGTCGTTACATTCTTCCCCCATTATGAAATTTCACCCTTGAAATTTCATTTTACAATCTAAGGGGGCAATATGTGAGGGTACTTCTCCTTCATTGATTCCTACAGTTCCCATGTTGCCTCTTCGTACTTATGGTTCCACCATAGTACTTTGACCGGGTATGTAATCTTATTGCATAGAACTTTATCTCTACAGTCCAAGATCTTCACTGACTACTCCTCATAAGAGAGGCCATTTTCCAACTGTACCACCTCTAAATTCAGAACATGTGAGGGATCTGGTATGTACTTCATCTAGAGGGATACGTGGAATATATCATGTACAGAAGACATGGTTGGTGGAAGTTCTAGTTGACAGGCCACAGCTCTGGCATGATCAAGATCTCAAAGGGTTCAATGTACCTAGGACTTAGTTTTCCTTTCTTACCAAATCTCATGATCCTATTTCATGAAGATATGTGAAGGAATACCATCTCTCAATCCTTAAACTCCATGTCCCATCAACAATTTTCTACATAGCTCTTCTGTTGACTTTGGCCTTCCTTGAGGTGATGCTGAATGGTTTACACCATTTCTACTATTTCTTTGACCATTTCAGGTCCTAGAAGATTATGTTCACCAACTTCATCCCATAATGTCAGTGTTATGCATATTTTCTTTATAGACTCTATTTTTTACTTGTAATACCTTGAAATATATATATATTCAGAGCTAGGCATAGATACGGCGTGCAATTCTGAGGTTTGGTGTTCCTGTAATTAATTTTATAAAAATATTAATTATATTCTATATTATTCACATGAAAGAAACATGATATCTTAAATGGTATCTTAGGATAGAAATATGAGTCCATGGTTGAGTCCAAAACATGGGGTTTACCCTAAGTGGTATATAACTTTTTTCGGCGCAAGACTTCCGCGGAAAAATTCACCCAGGGGAAAATCATAAATAAAATAATTAAACTTAATTATTTTACCCCTAATGTCATATCAAATGACTCTTGAAAGGGGAATTGGATTCAAAATTTGAGACCGTCATTAATTTAAAAATGGTGTGTTTTACCTAAGAACAACATAAAATGAAGGGGTACAGAAAATTCAGATTTTGCACCAAGCGAGCCTCCTATAAATAGAAGTTTAAGAACTCTGGATTAGGGTTAACCCCTAATCTCTCTCCCTCTATCTCTCTCTTCTCACTAAGCCCTCACTCCTATCTCCTTCATTATTCGATGGATCAAGGTGAAATCTCTATCAAAATCTCATCGGATCAAAGTGGGATCACAAAGGACTCATTATTAATAAAGAAAGATCGAATTAAGTTAGGATTTCTTATACTTTTGTTTCTGATTCAGCTTTTAAATTGAAAATCCATTTCTTTTCCTTGTTGTTCTATATTCATTTTAAAAACCATCAATGGATGCACAAACATGGTCATTGGTTTGTGTTTAAATCCCATGTTTCATCCTTTCTTTTTCAGTTATTCGTGGAATTTTTCGGCTACTTTTGGACACGACAAATCAACAACGGTTTGAAGGGTGGAGGCTGATTCTGTGAAGCGCTCATCATAAGGATCACATATCCAATCATGGTTTCAAATATGGACCAATAGACGAGGACCTATGGTCTGTGCAATGAAACACTATATTTCCACTAGTGCGGTAGCTGACAACGGCATATAGTGGTGTTGCGATGCCGTGGAGACGCTGGACCCTATCGGTCAGTCAGGCGAGGTCGCGCGACATGACCCAAGTGGTGACAGCCGCCACAATGTACGAGTGGCAGGTTTTCTATGTTGATGGGGCTAGATTCTAGCCACAGACCGACCCCCTCTCGAAATGTGGTCTGGGTTGTGATAGGTTGGCCCAGCCTCATTGGGTTGGGCCGGGATAATGGGTCAGGTTCCACCCGGCGGTTCAGACCTAGCGGATCGAGTTGGATCCCAGTTGACTTGGGGTGACCACATGGTCAACCATACACGGTCAACCATACACGGTCAACCCTAGTAGTTGACCTCCATGGAAGCTCAAGCTTCCATGGCATGATTGCACGATCGACGTCCATAGTCGATGGAATGACCGGGAGTTGGTCCACCAACCCAGTAACCCCCCCCCCTCATTTTTGAAACTTCAAATGCCCCTAACTTTAAAATTGGATTTACATCTTATGTTCCATCTATGATGACATGACCCTCACTTCAAGATGAACCTTCTGAAAAAAATTGTGAATTGGAAGTTTTTGATCGTGATGTGGGCCCCACTTTACCCCTTTGGGCTTATTTCAGCAAAAAGAATCATTTTCACTGGTTATCTGTTTTGAGAAAGTAAATAGACTATCCTGTTTTTTCTACGTATAATGTGATGGTGACCTCAGTTCTAAATTCTGAGTTATAATGTGAGGTTTTACAAGCATGACACATCTTTAGTCAGTGTTTGGTGGCAGTAGTGATCAGGTGATGACATCAGGGAATTCCAAGTGGCACCCTCTAGCTAGGCTAGACATGGGTCCTCAAAGACACTAGAGTGAAAACCTTGATCCGTTCTATACATGGGTCCTCAAACTATTCTGAGTGGCACCCTCCATCCAGGATGGGCTTGGGTGCTCGATGAAACTAGAGTGGCACCCTTCAAATGGATCAGGCATGGGTCCTCAACCTATTCTGAGTGGCACCCTCCATCTGAGCTAGGCATTGGTCCTTGATTAAACTATAGTGACACCCTCCACCTAGGATGAGCATGGGTCCTCAACTTAAGATGACCTCTAGACTACTCGGATTAGTGACGATATGTACTTTAATGTTACTTTGGACTCACAAGTAAGAGGGGAGATTTCCCCACTGAGACAGATCCTTATAATGTAATCTAAAATTGTTCAAGAAAGACAGACCCACCCAAAGTGAATAGTATCTAGGTGTGGTATTTGAGCCCCTTTGACTTGTAGTTCAGGGAATACGTGAGGGATATTGGGCATCGATGGTGGATACTTCTGGAACTGTTGTCGAATCTTCTTCTTGGGAAGAGATGTGATATGGAGATCCCCTTACTCTCTTGTTTGGGATTATTTGATTGAGTATATATATATATATATATTCTTTTTCAAAACCCACTCCTTGGGTTTTGGTTACTCTCCTTCCAGGATAGGTGAAGATGTGGGAGGTATGTCATGTGTTTTTCGTGTCTAGCTTCTCATGGTTGGAAGATTCTACTCTCCTACTATAGGTAGTGAATACTCGATGAGAAGTCCATATTCTCACTGTCACCAGCTCCTTGTGTATAGATTAGTTTAAATCACTCTCTTTTTTGGTTGAGATGCACTCTTTTACTTTACTTTGTTCCATCTATTGTTGTCCTTTCCTACTGTATCTCTTAATACATCTTGTTCTTTTTTGGGATTCCTACTGGGTATATACTCACCCCTACATGGGCTTTGCTTGCATGTATCATTCCTTATATGGAAAATGGATAGGGTTAACCATGACTTCAGAGAGCTTAGGTATACAGGTGTCTGGACCGTGTATGGTGGTCATAGCTTGGATTCATGGAACAGGGTTCTGTCAACTATTTTCCTTTTTCCCAGTATTTTTTCATGTAAGGACACTATCCTGGTTGGGCATGTATTGTTTCCCATTTCCTTTCTATTTACATTTCTATAATAATATTTTTTTAGTGGCCCTTGCATGTTTTGGTGTATTTATAGTAGGTTGCATCTTTTAATAATTTCCCAATACACTTTTCCATTGAGTTGGTTGTGTGTGTGTGTAAAAGTACTTAGGAAAAGGCATCCCTGAGTTGTTGTGTCTTCAGCGCTTATTGTCATCCCTTAGACTATGGAGTCGGGCTTGGGGTAGTTATGGCTTGAGGCCTAGCATGGGTCGGATTGTGACAAAGTGGTATCAATGGAAGTTCATTAATTGGGATGTTTTTCAGACCTTTCCCCATCAAATGATTGGTTGGGTTTAGTAAAATAGTGTCAACCTTCCTCAAGAGTGGCTCTTAGGCCAGGAAGTCCAGTGATGGTGCGACAATCGATGTAACCATTCATTAGGACTCTGATCACCCACTTGTCAACTCGGTATGCTAAGACATTTGTTGTAGGGAAATTTGATACATGCATCACATAGTATTGAGTCTTTGACTATCCTTGTTGAGTCATATCCCCATTGTTGTTTTTGTAGTTATATATATATATATTTATGTGATCATCTAACTATTGTAATCCTAAATAACTTTCATAATGACTCTATGATGACATCCATCTAGGATGCCCACTCCAATTCATGACGATGACCTCATGTGTGATGAGACCTCAGTTCAACACCCATCATGTGATCTCATTCCTCTAGGTGGGCTAGTAGTAGCACCTCCACCTGTGGGGTAGCAGATAGTTCCTGCAGCGTAGGCTGAGGACGAGTGTAGGTTGAGTGTGCTCTGTGAGTTCCAGCACCAGAAGAAACTAAGGTTTCTTGGTGTTCCTGACCCTCAAGAAGCAAAGGACTTATTGAAGTTAGTGGTACACCTCTCTAGGCTTGTGCGAACATCAGTAGATTAGATGGTGGATTTGGAATCCAGTCTTTTCCATTGGTTGGTTGGGTGCGGGTGGAGTTTAGTTTCCCAGATGAACGATGAGACGACTCTCTCATGGGATGTTTTCCAGTAGCTCTTCCATGTAGAGTACTTCCCCTCCTGCTTGCACTCTATTTAGATTTAGGATCTTATATGGCTTTGAAAGGGAGGGATGACAGTGGCAGAGTACTCAGCTAGGTTCATTGACCTGACTCAATACTCTTTGGACATGATCTTTGATGGTTACTTATGAGCATGGAAGTTTGATCAGGGACTCCATAGAGAGATGTGTGACAGCATAGTACCCTTGTGCATACCCACCTATGTCGAGGTACTGGAGAGAGTGATTATGATAGAGAGATTCAATGCTAGTTGGATGGGACTGGTAGTGGAAGTTTCATATCTGAGACTTCTATAGAAGCTAGAAGACATCCTTTGGTAGGGACTAGACATAGGATACCTACTCAGGATTGGGCTTAGGTGCCTGGTCAGATAGAACCAAGGCAGCATAGAGCTTTGGGTCATCCCAGAGAGGTTCGATACTATACTTATGATGGGTGAGGTCACATGGTGTGAGACTGTCTGACCAGACATGTTAATCATCCCCATCAGGTAGCAAGTGGACCACCATGGCAGAGGTAGTGTTATGACCAGGGATCCCCCAGGTGGGGATAGGGTGGTCTCCATAGAGGCAATGTGATGTGGCAGTGTTTTCACACTCTTTGTCACATCCTTTTTGCATTTTTATTGACTTTTTTTTATTTTAAAATGTTGTTTTTTATTAAATAATTGATAATTATTGTGTTTTTGTTCTTGCTATGTAGAATAATCAGTTTTTAGTTTTAAACTAATATTTTAATGTGCATTAGTATCATTTTAAATAATTATTAAGTTTACTTAGTCTTACAAATTATATTTTTAGTTATTCATTCTTCTATTTTTATAATTTTTCAATCTCGTCAGTTTATTAAATCATTTATTAAATTAATTAATACTTTATTCTTCAAATTGTAAATAAATAACTCATTTTAGTTTTTAGTCTTTTAATAATTAAATTAGTTTTAACAATTTAATTTTATTCAATTAATTTTTCTTATTCTTTAATTTACTTTATTAATTCTTTAATTAATTGGTTAATTAATTTAAGTTAGTGACTTTAAATGTTCTAATTCATTTTAAATTAAATTTGTTATAATTTTACAAATAAATTCATTCTTTTAAATAATGTATAACTAATTTTATTATTTAACACTACTTTATTTTATTTATTGAGTTATTAATTTATTTCTTTAGTTTTATTAAATTATTAATTTATTTAATCTGTTCTTTTTATTTTGCAGGTTCTCATGGTGGCACATCACACCGTTTCCATCACAGTGCCTCTGTTCCTATCCCACTATTTCAGCCTCAATGTGAGACTGTGATCATCACTCACGGTGCCACCACTTTCCTTACTGTCCATCACTCACGGTCATGGTGAGACCGTGAGACATAATTATAGTGACACTGTTTCATTCACGCTGTCACTGCCACCACTTACACTACTTTTTATTCACGGTGGCACCACCCCTGTCTTCCTCTCTCCCTCACGGTTCCTCACCCATAGCAGCTTCACGGTGCCTCTTCCTCTTGCATTGTCTCACCGCTTCCTACTATCATTATCTCACCGCTTCCTGCTATTCCTATCAGACCATCTATTCCCACAAATAACAGCAGCAACACAACCATCACACAGAAGAAACACACAAATCACAACAGCAGCATAAAAACAAACCAACACCAGCAATCCACAACAACAACAAGATGAAAAAAACATAAAATCAAGAGTGATTCAATAAATAAAAATCAACCCAGCCACAGATGAATAATTCAATCAACAATGTTTCAACACCATGAACCCGAGCTCACCATTCCCATTTCTGGAGCCACATCACTGGTTCTTGACCGCCTCTTCCTTCCATCCACTGATTGAAGTCGGCACTTCCACCCGAATCACCTCTGCAGCATTGCACAAGCTCCTTCCAGCCACTTCTGAAGCAGCACCACACCCCAGCTGCACCTTTCATCACATCCACATCTCCTCCTCACCACAAGCTGAACCTCCTGTGTGCCGGAAACCACCGCTACTCATTCCACCTCGCTTCCACCGTCTGGCCACCATAAACCCTAACCGAACCCCCTGGGCCCTCGCCACCACCAGCTCCAATCCGCCGCTCCCATTCGCTTCCTTGCACCGTTGCCCCCTGCTGGAGTAGTCGCCGCACCAGAGCCTCGATTTGTCGCCACCTCCCCTGCCCTGAAACATTGTCGCCTAGCTCCCTTCCCCCTTCACGCCACAGGAACTCCCCCTTTCTCCCCTCTCATCCACACCGTGAAGTCCCCCCCCCCCCCCCCCTTCATTGTGTTTTCATTTTTTATATATATACTATAATATATAATAACATTTATATAATATATACTTAATATATTAACATATATATAATATAACTATTATAGCATATAATATAACATAATACATTATATATATATCAAATACTATACAATAATAATTATACGTATATTAATAATAATATATAATCTTATATATAATATCAGTATATCATAATAACTAATGTTATTAAATAAATTTAATATTCATTAAACATATATTAGTAATTATAATATTAGATATTATTATAATATACATACTTCTTTATAAGTGTTTTCATTGATTTTAAGTTGTGATATAATATATGGTAGTTTCATTTTTTATTTATTTGACTCGGGTGTGTTTGTTGTTGTTTCGTTGCAAGGGCAGGATGAACTCACTTGGAGTTCATTAAAAATATTGTGACGTGAACATAAAAGCACGCCATGTGGATTAGCTTTTTTCAGGGAAGAAATTAGCTCACCGTGCATGCATCTTTTTTATTCAGTTAAGAGCAATTGCTCCGGTGACCAACGCTAGAGGAAGCAACACAGTGAAAGCTCCACGTGGAGGAATAGGGGCTCCTCAGGGGAGATTCCAGAGACTTTGACTGGGTGATGAAGGCGCAGGAGGTGGGGGAGGCTTTGATCCGGACGAAAGGAGCAGGATCATGGGAGAAAAAGGTCATTCGAGATAGAGGGAACTCGAGAAAAAGCAGCGGGGCTTTGATCCTGACAAAAGGAGAAGAGCCATAGGAACAAACATTTTCCATCGTGAGTAGATTGGAGCACCGAGTCTTTCAGATCAGAGCATTTTTCATACCTCGATTCCCAGGGCAGGATATTGAGTGGATTCCAAAATTGCATCTACCATCAAGCAACAGGAGTTGGAATTTTCGAGAGCAGTAGCAGGGAGTTCGACCATCTTAGTTTTTCTTGTGCTCTATTTTTTTGAACTTATTTCAATATGAACTACATTGATTCTTACTCTATTGTTACATTAAAACCAACCATTATGTCCAACTAAATTCATTTGGGGGGAATAAGCTGGTTGATTTGGGTTGTCTAGTCTGATTCATGCGCTACATCATTTTTTTGGATTGTCTATCTTATTTTTTACAGACAAGCTTATTTTCAAAACAACAAGATCGAGTGAAAACCGATCTTTTTTGCACCATAATGAAAACTGTTTCAATTTGAGGAACTCACTGACAAGTGAGTTATGCTCGAATGAGAGAGACACACCGAACTCAACTGACAAGTTGAGCCTGATGACTTCTGACTTATTTTCACCATTGGATGTAACGACTTTTACAGTCAAAGGACTATAATAGCTATTTCATCATAAACTGACCAGACGATAAATCTGGTCACTTACTTCTAGTCAGATCAATATTTTTAAAACTCCAGTGCATGAACGAGGCTGAGCAATATCGAATCGGCCAGTGGACTTTCCCCCTTACTCATCTATTTGTTGTTTACACCACAATTTCTCTTGTTGCTCTATCAACTACATTTGCACTCACTAGCTTACCCTCACTTCTTCACACACTAAATCTCATTCACTCCACTTCACAACCACCAATTGTTTTTTTCTTGTTTTTGTTTATTTCTTTCATAGATCGCCAAACACAACAAGCGGCCTCCCTGTGGTTTGACTATGTCTTGCCACTCTCCTAAGTAGTAAGTAGGTTATAAATTTTAGTTTGTCTCTCGTTCCCAACGACGTGCGAGCATGAAAATTTTGGCACCATTTTCGGGGAGGCTAGGCGCGTAAAAAAAACAAACAAAAATTCACATAAAAAATCACAAAAAAAAATCTCTAAAAAGAACAAATTTTTAAAATGCAAAAAAAATTGTGAACCTGATGCATGCAAACCAGGTCTAAGTCTGAACACTTAGTACCTGGTAATCATGAAATTGATAAACACCTCAAGGAGGTGAAAAGGAAAAAAGACAAAGTCAAAATGGAAGATAACAGAAATGAAAACTTAAACAACCCACTTCCTAATAATTTGAACCAACATGGAACGATGAACCCACCTGGGAATGAGATAGCTGAGAGGCACAGTTTGAGAGAGTTCTTGTTACCTTCAGTGTCTAGCAACCCATCGTGCATTAAACTCTCTCCTAGGTCCAGGAATTATGTGATCAAGCAATCTATGATTAGTCAGCTGCCTACCTTCAATGGATTGCCTAGTGAAGACTCTCTTGACTTCATTAGAGACTTCTATTGTAGTGTTTAGCAGCTACCACTTAGGGTCTCACTGAGGAAGATATTAAACTAAGAGTGTTCCCCTTCTGCCTTAAAGGAAATGTTAGGTCTTGGTTACAACAGTTATAAGAAGAAATCTTTTTTACCTGGGATCAAGTTTACAATGCCTTCACAATGAAGTTCTATCCTAGGAGTTTGAAATTTGAGATTAGGAACGGAATCACTAGATTCATTTAGGTTGAAGGAGAACTATTTCATGAAGCCTGGGATAGGTTTAGAGGTTTGCTTGGGCAATGTCCAAACCATCAATGTACACCTCAGTTACTTATGGATACCTTCTATAATAGTCTCACCCCTTACCACCAAACCTTGGTGGATCAATATTCTGAAGGAGACTTTAGTGATAGGACTGATGAGAAGCTTAAATAGATCTTTAACACATTAGCTCAAAATTCCCAGCACAAATTCTCTTGTAGGATAACCATTGTGAAAAAAGAAACTGCTCCTACTCCTCAATTTGAAGCCCAAGTTGTTGGGTTCTTTAATTAGAACCCACATCAAATCCTTAAGGATCAGTTTCACTACTATGTCATGTATGTCCATTCTCAAACCTATTGTCCAAACATCGATATGCTTGTCCAGCCTCATGAGAGTGTCAGCTTTGCTGGCTATGGACCTCGGATGCAGCCTAGAGATGATCCTTTTTTCAACACCTACAATCAAGGGTATAGGAAGCATCCAAACCTGTCACGGAGGGAGTAGGGATTCCTCTGACCTACTGCCCCTCATGGATTCCAACAACCTCCTAGGCAGCAATTCCAACCCCAAACCCAACCTAAGGCTGAGTCATCCAACTCAAAATATGAGGTGAGAGACATGTTCCATCAATTTATATAGAGGTTTGATGAACAAAAGACCAAAAATGATTTTGATAAAGTTCAAATGGATTATAGAATGAAGAACATGGAAATTCAAATGTGGTTGTTGGATAGGGATGCTAGTAATAGAGAAAAGGGTAGGCTGCTTGTCACCACTGAATCCAATACTAGGGTGAATTCCATGGATGTGACCACCATAAGTGGTCTCCAAACTCACCAAGAGCCTTGGAAAGAACCCCAAAATGCTGAAAATGAGAAAATGGATGAAACTGGAAACTCAAATATTAAAGAACCTAAATCTGGAAAACTGGATAGCACCACTGGAATCCCTCTAGTCCCTGCTGTTCCAACTCAAAAACCCAAATAAAATGGCTTGAAAAACAAAGACAATAAAGGGAATAAAATTGATGAAGAAGAAATTGTAGAGATTCCCCTAATTATGAGGAATTTTCCCCCTACAATCCACTTCCCACAAAGAATTAAAAAACCAATTCTTGATTCTGAACTGTTGAAATTTTTGAAAGTGGTTAAAAAGTTGAACATTGATATCCCATTCTTCGAAGCATTGATTCAAAGCCCATCATATCTAAAACCAATCAAGAAAATTTTTTCAAACAAAAATGCATTAGAAGAATTTTCCACCTATAGCTTAACAGAGGAGTGTAGTGCAGTCTTGCAGAATAGTATACCTCCTAAGCTTCAGGACCCTGGAAGCTTTGTCATCCCTGTCACATTTGGGGATAGAGGTGGTAAGTTCAACTGTTTGTGTGATCTGGGTTCTAGTATTAATCTGATTCCACTATCACTTTTTCATCACCTGAGATTATGAGTTCCCCAACCCGCTACTATTGTGTTACAGCTTGCTGATAGGTCCAATACACTTCCAGTGGGTAGGGTCAATGATCTGTTAGTGGGAGTAGGAAAACTATTTTTTCCTACTGACTTTCTTATCCTTGATATGGAGTGTTACCAGGAGGTTCTTATCATTATTGGTAGGCCCTTCTTGGCCACAGGGGGAGCTATGATAGATGTGTCTAAGGGGAAACTGATTTTCAATTTGGGTGAACAGAAATAATAATTCATTGTGTTTAAGAAAATCCAAGAACCCACCCACCCAATTTTCCCAAAAGATGATATGTTAGGTGCTGAGAGTAGTGTTGGTAAAGAGGAAGAAGATTTTATGAGAATGATAGCTAAAATCAATAGTGAACCTGAAATCCCAGATGCCTCTTGCATGGGGAGAAACTCAAGTAAGGAGAGAGAATTTTTTGATGAGTATGAGGTATAATTATTGGAGAACATAGATGAGTTTGTTTTAGAGCACATTCTTACCCCGGGAGAGGAGTCTAAGTTTGAGGAGATATCTTTTGGAAGCTCTTTCACTGAGGAACAAGCCTTTTCTACTTCCTTCATCAAGAGGCAACATGAAGACCTTAGGCCACTCAGGCCTAAGTGTCTTCCCTCAAGCTAGTCACCACCCACCCTTGAACTCAAGCCCCTCCCTGCCCATCTCAAATATTCCTTTTTAGGAGAAAATTCCACACTTCATGTGATCATTTCATCCAATCTAGAGATGAGTCAAGAGAAAAATCTGCTTACTGTTTTGAAGAAGTACTAGTCTGTCATAGGTTGGTCGATTGCTGATATTAAAGGGATAAGTCCATCCTTCTGTATGCATAAAATTCCAATAGAACCTGAGTTTAAGCCCAGAGTAGAATCCCAAAGAAGAATCAACCCCAACATGAAGGAATTTGTGAGAGAAGAAGTGATTAGGTTGCTTGATGCTGGAATAATTTTTCCAATTTCTGATAGCCCTTAGGTTATTCCTGTCCAGGTGGTACCCAAAAAAAGTGGAGTGACAGTGGTCACTAATGAAAATAATGAGAAAATCTAGACAAGATCAGTAAATAAAAGGAGAGTCTGTATAGACTACAGAAAATTGAATGTAGCCACAAGAAAGGATCACTTCCCCATGCCATTTTTAGATCAAATGTTAGAGATATTAGCAGGTAATGAATTCTTCTTCTTTTTTGATGGTTATTATGGTTACAACTAGATTTCCATTGCACCCGAGGACCAAGATAAAACCACCTTCACCTATCCATTTGGGAAATTTTCCTACCGGCGGATGCCCTTTGGCTTGTGTGGTGATCCTGCCACTTTTCAGAGGTGCATGATGGCAATTTTTTCAGGCATGATTGAGAAGATTATTGAAGTGTTCAAGGATGATTTTTCTACTATGGGAGATAACTTTGAGAACTGTCTGAAAAACCTGGAACTAGTGTTAGAAAGATTCCAAGAGACCAACTTAGTCATAAACTGGGAAAAGTTCCAATTCATGGCTACTGAAGGCATAGTTTTGGGACATAAAGTCTCTAAGAAGGGGTTATAGGTCTATAATGCTAAAATTGAGGTCATAAAAAAGTTTCCCCCACCTGAAAATGTGAAAGGAATTAAAAGCTTTTTGGGTCATGCTGGGTTCTATGGGAGGTTCATTAAGGACTTTTCTATGATTACTAGACCCCTTGTGCTCCCTGCTAGTTAAGGACACACCCTTTTTCTTCAATGAAACATGTCTAGAGGCCTTTAATTTGCTCAAGGAGAAGTCAACTACTCCACCTGTAATCATTTCTCCTGACTGGAATCTTCCTTTTAAGGTTATGTGTGATGCTAGTGAATTTTTAGTAGGAGATGTGTTAGGGCAGAGGAAGGGTAGGAAATTACATGTTATTTACTATGCAAGAAAGCTGATATATGATGCCCAAAAGAATTATTATACCATTGAAAAGGAGTTGGCTGCTGTGATGTTTGATTTAGAAAAGTTCAGGTAGTATTTGATAGGATCAAGGATCATAGTTTTCACTGATCATTCATCCCTTAAGTATTTGCTGGCTAAAAAGGACTCAAAGACCAGACTCATGAGGTGGACCTTATAGCTACAGGAGTTTGATTTAGTGATTAAGGACAAGAAAGGTGTAGAGAATGTAGTTGCAGATCACTTGTCCTGATTTCCCAATTCCCCAAGTAAGAAACCAAAAGAGATCAACACTTCCTTCCCTAATGAACAGTTGTTTTCTGCTTCTCTGTAGCAGTCTGCTTGGTTTGTAGACTATTCCAACTTTTTGGTAGCTGGAGTTCATGCCCAAGGATCTCTCACACAACCAGAGGAAGAGGTTTATATCTAAACTGAAATACTATTATTGGGATGACCCTCTTCTCTTTAGGAGGTGTGCTGATGGGATTCTGAGAAGATGTGTGGTTGAGGATGATATTTTTCTCATAATTGAGATCTTCAATTAATCACCTTGGGGTGGCCACCATGGAGGAGAAAGGACTGCTCAAAAGGTCCTCCAGGGTGGTTTCTACTAGCCAACACTATTTAAAGATTCTAGGAGTCTAATTATTGGCTATGAAAAATGTCAAATGTTGGGGAATATTGGAAGAAGGTAGGAACTACCCCAAAAAGGTATTCTGGAGGTTGAAATCTTTGATTTGTGGGGATTGGACTTCATGGGACCATTCCCATCCTCTTATGGGAATGAGTACATTTTAGTTTGTGTGAACTACATGTCTAAGTAGGTTGAGGCAGTAGCACTACCTGATAATTTAGCTACTAGTGTTGTAAAATTCATCAAGAAAAACATCTTTTCCAAATTTGGTATGCATAGAGCATTCATCACTAATAATGGGACTCACTTCAAGAATTATAATTTCAAAATTTTGATGGAGAAGTATGGGTGCTCACATAGGACATGCACTATTTACCACCCACAGTCCAGTGGGCAAGAAGAATTTTCAAATAGAGAGCTCAAACAGATTTTAGAGAAAACAGTGTCTAGCTCTAGGAAGGACTGGTCAAGGAAGTTGGATGAGGCTCTTTGGGCCTATATAACTAGTTATAAGACTCCTATAGGGATGTCACCATATAGGCTACTCTTTGGGAAAGAATTTCATCTACCAATTGAGTTACAACAGATATCTAATTGGGCAGTAAAGGCACTTAACCTTGATTGTAAATCTACTAGAGAGAGGAGACTGCTAGAGCTGAGTGTGCTGGATGAGTTTTTAAGAGAGTCCTATTAGAATGGTGAAATTTACAAAGAAATAAAAAAAATGCTTTTCATGACTCAATAATTCAAAATAGGAATTTCAAGGTTAGTAAGAGGGTCCTGTTTTTCAATTCTAGATTGAAGTTGTTTCTAGGAATGTTGAATTCCAAGTGGTCAGGACCCTTTACCATTGTTAGAGTTTTGGTTAATGGAGATGTTGAGCTGGTTGGAGAAGAGAATCAACCTTTATTAGCCAATGGTCAAATAATAAATCACTTCTTTGAAGGGAATCCAAAGGGATTGGTTGTCATATCTCTGTTGGAAGAATGAGTTGATTCAAGTCTAACTGAGGACTATAAACTCAGTGTTGCATGGGAACTAACCCATGGTATCTTTGTTGTTTTCCTTTTTATTTTTGTTCGTTTATAAAGTTAATCCATGCTTCTTGTTCTCCAGTTCAAATACTTAACTACTTGATGGTGCTTCCTGATTTTTTATTGTTTCAGAGAGAGTTTTTGCTGCCAGAAACTTGGACATGAAACCCCAAGGGAGAAATCCACTGCATTTTATGGATACCATTTCTTTATACTCACTCTCTTGGGTTACTTATCTTGAACTTCAAACTCTGAAATCTTATTTTACTTATTTGAACTTGTAGGTTAATTAAGAGGTGTAATAAACCAATGATGTTGAAGAGGATCTGTTGATGAAATCCACTGCTAAAGGTCCAATAATTCAGGGAAGTGTTGTTATGCCTTTTTCACTTTCAATTACTTGATTACTCTTCACTGTGAACTTAGTGTGAGGGAATTCCTCCTAATATGTGAGAAATGAATGTGTTTTCTTACATGAGTGTTTAGATGCTAGTATCTAGAGAGTTGAAAATGTATTTTGAGCTGATTTGTTGAAACATGCTTCCACCCACTGCTTTCAATTTCATTATGCTACTACTGCACATCACTGATAATCATGAAACTATTTGAAGTAAATCGATACAATATTTTGTATGCTCTTTAAAAAATTTAAAGCATGAACATATTAGGAATAGAAATATACTTGGTTGCTGGTGGTGATTGGTGGGTTTGGGTTCTTCTATTTTTGTTTGTTTCAGTTTTTATTTTATTTTACTTTTTGTGTGGCAATGAAAATTTTTGAACTTCATTGATACCCCTCCATATCCTTTTTCAACTAAAATTTCCATCTATTTTGAACATAACCTGTCTCCCACCTTGAGATTCAACATTGGGGAAAATGTTGGTTTTTAAGTGTAGGGGAGAGGGGTCATTCTAGTGTCATGTCGAATTCCCCCTTCTTGAACATGTGGTTGTTTAAAAACTGGTCAAATTTTGTCATTTTTTCAAAAAAAATTGTTCAAAGATCCTTTAAAAAATTTCAAATTCTTTCATCACTTGATAGTCATTGAAGGTTCAATGGTACTTCATTTTTTTCTTGTTTAGTGGATAACTGTTTGCTAGATTTTGAGAGTGGAACTTAGTCAGAAACTGTTAAGCATGAATGATTGATGAGTGCAATTGTTCACTGTCTCTATGGATCTGCCTGTTTATGAACTGAGGATAAGAGTATGACAGGATAGGTTTTGTGTGATTATGATCATTGATTAGGATAACTTGAAGTTATCACTAAAACCCATGGGACACACATTTTTATTAAATAATATTAAATCACTTTATGAAGTCAATTTGAATGATTATTAATTAAGTTATTTGTAATTGTAATAAAATGGGAAAATGGGATTCCACAGTGAGTATCTGAGACAAGGTGCACTGGGTATGTTTCTATTAATAAATAAATCCAATTTCAATCATAATAAGTGCTATGCATGATGCTCTGCACATGGAATATGGCTGGGAAAAAGTAAAATAAAGTTCCCTTGTCAAAAATTAACTCATTAAGGTGAGGGGTATTTTGAACCCATAATAAGAAGGGATCAATTGACTTGGTTAATTTTCATTTGATTTGAATCATTAAAGTGATCAAATTAATGAACTTTAATTTTTTGGAACTTGGGGGAAGGTGATAATGGAAGGTGTCCTTGGTTAAGTATTAAATTCCACTTCATCTAACCTTTTATCGCTCCTTGAATTAGAACTTGAATTGGAAGGTGAAGTGGGACAGTTAATAAGTACAAGTATGAGGCATGAAATACTTGACAGTGTATGAATTTGTGATGCTTTTGACTTCCAGTTAGTATTTGAAGCTAGACAGGACATCATTTTTGAATACCCTTGAAAAACTTGACTCATTGTTTGGTCCTGCTCCTCTGGATATTAAAGTTCAATCATGCACTTTTTGAGTAGAAATTCACAAATCATATTTCTGTTTTAAAGTCAAGGGCATATATTTGTTTGAGGAAAAACAAGGTTTTAAGTGTGGGAGAGTTTTATGTGGCAGTGTTTTCACACTCTTTACCACATCCTTTTTTCATTTTTAATGATTTTTTTTATTTTAAAATGATGTTTTTTATTAAATAATTGATCATTATTGTGTTTTTGTACTTGTTGTGTAGAATAATCAGTTTTTAGTTTAAAACATGTGTTTTAATGTGCATTAGTGTCATTTTAAATAATTCTTAAATTAAATTAGTCTTGAGAATTAGTCTTTTAGTTATTCATTCTTTTATTTTTATAATTTTTCATTCTAGTTAGTTTATTAAATCATTTATTAAATTATTTATTTATTTATTCTTTAAATTGTAAATAAATAACTCATTTTAGTTTTTAGTATTTTAATAATTAAATTAGTTTTAACAATTTAATTTTATTCAATTAAATTTTCTTATTCTTTAATTTACTTTATTAATTCTTTAATTAACTGGTTAATTAATTTAAGTTAGTGACTTTAAATGTTCTAATTCGTTTTAAATTAAATTTATAATTTTTACAAATAAATTCATTCTTTTAAATAATGTATAGATAATTTTATTATTTAACACTAATTTATTTTATTTGTTGAGTTATTAATTTATTTCTTTAGTTTTATAAAATTATTAATTTATTTAATCTGTTCTTTTTATTTTATAGGTTCTCACAATGGAACTTCACACCATTTCCATCACGGTGCCTTTGTTCCTATCCCACTATTTTTGCCTCACTGTGAGACTATGATTCATCACTCACAGTGCCACCACTTTCCTTACTGTCAAGCACACACATTCACGGTGAGATCGTGAGACACAATTATAGTGACATTGTTTCATTCTCGGTTCCACTACCACCGCTTCCACTGCTTTTTATTCACGGTGGCACCGCCCCTATCTTCCTCTCTCCATCACGATTCCTCACCCACAGCAGTTTCACGGTGCCTCTGCCTTCTGTACTGTCTCACTGCTTCCTTCTATCACTATCTCACCACCTCCTGCAATTCCTGTCTCACCGTCTATTTCCACAAATAATAGCAGCAACACAACCATCACATAGAAGCAACACACAAATCACAACAGCAGCATAACAACAAACCAACACCAGCAATACACAACAACAATAAGATGAAAACAACATAAAATCAAGAGTGATTCAATAAATAAAAATAAACCCAGCCACAGATGAATACTTCAATCAACAATGTTTCAACACCATGAACCCGAGCTCACTATTCCCAAATCTGGAGCCGCATCACTGGTTCTCGACCGCCTCTTCCTTACATCCACTGATTGAATCCAATGCTTCCACCTGAATCACCGTTGTAGCATTGCACAAGCTCCTGCCAGCCACTTCTGAATTAGTACCACACCCCAGCTACAAATTTACTCACATCCACATCTCCTCCTCACCGTGAGTTGAACCTCATGTATGCCAGCAACCACCGCTACTCTTTCCACCTTGCTTCCACCATCCGGCCACCATTAACCCTAACTGAACCCCCTGGGCCCTCACCAACACCATCTCCAAGCCACTACTTCCATTCGCTTCCCTACGTTGTCACCCCCTTCTAGAACAGCTGATGTACTAAAGCCTCGATCCGCCGCCGCCTCCCCTTCCCTGAAACCCTATCTCCCAGCTCCCTTACCCCTTCACGCCGCATGAACTCCCCCCTTTCTCCCCTCTCATCCGCGTCCTGAAGTCCCCCCCCCCTTCATTATGTTTTCGTTTTTTTATATATAATATAATATATAAGAAAATTTATATAATATATACTTAATATATTAACATATATATAATATAACTATTATATCATATAATATAACATAATATATTATATATATATCAAATACTATACTATAATAATTATAGGTATATTAATAATAATATATAATCTTATATATAATATCAGTATATCATAATAATTAATGTTATTAAATAAATATAATATTCATTAAACATATATTAGTAATTATAATATTAGATATTATTATAATATACATACTTCTTTATAAGTGTTTTCGTTTATTTTAAGTTGTGATATAATATATGGTAGTTTCATTTTTTATTTGTTTGACTCATGTGTGTTTGTTGTTGTTTCATTGCAGGGGTAGGATTCACTCACTTGGAGTTCATTAAAAAGATCGTGACGTGCACATAAAAGCATGCCACGTGGATTGGCTATTTTTAGGGAAGAAATTAGCTCACCACGTGCGCATCTTTTTCATTCAGTTAAGAGAAATTGCACCGGTGACCAACGCTGGAGGAAGTAGCGTAATGAAAGTTCTAGGTGGAGGCCAAGGGGCTCCCCGAGGGAGATTCTAGAGTCTTCGATTGGGTGATGAATGCACAAGAGGTGGGGGACGCTTTGATTCGGATGCAAGGAGTAGGAGCATGGGAGAAAAAGGACATTCGGGATAGAGGGAACTCAAGAAAAAGCAGTGGGGCTTTGATCCTGAAAAAAGGAGTAGAGAAAGAGGAACGTGCATTTTCCATCATGAGTATATTGGAGCACTGAGAGTTGCAGATCAGAGCATTTTTCATACCTCGATTCCTAGAGCGGGATATCGAGTGGATTCTAGAATTGCATCTACCATCAACCAGCAGGAGTTGGAATTTCTGAGAGCAGTAGCAGGGAGTTTGAACATCTTAGTTTTTCTGGTGCTTTGTTTTTCTGCACTTATTTCAATATGAACTATATTTATTATTACTCAATTGTTACATTAAAACAAACCATTATGTTCAGCTAAATTCATTCGCGGGAATAAGCTGGTTGATTTGGTTTGTATAGTCTGATTCATGCACTACATAATTTTTTTGGATTGTCTCTCTTATTGTTTACAGACAAGCTTATTTTCAAAACAACAAGATTGAGTTAAAACCAATCTTGTTTGCACCATAATGAAAACTATTTGAATTTGAGGAACTCACTGACATGTGAGTTATGCTCGAATGAGAAAGAGACACTGAACTCAACTGACAAGTTGAGCCCGATGTCTTCTGACTTATTTTAACCATTGGATGGAATGACTTTTATAGTCAATGGACCATAACAGTTATTTAATCACAAACTGACCAGATGAAAAATCTGTGTAGTTACTTCTAGTGAGATACATATTTTTAAAACTCCAGTGCATGAACTAGGCTGATCAATATCGAATCAGCTAGTGGACTTTCCCCCTTACACATCTATTGGTTGTTTACACCACAATTTCTCTTGCTGCTCTGTCTACTCCCTTTACACTCACTAGCTTACCCTCACTTCTTCACACACTAAATCTCATTCACTCCACTTCACAACCACCAATTGTTTTTTCTTGTTTTTGAATGTGTATTTTTTTTAGTTTTTTTTAGATCGCCAAATACAACATGAGGCCTCTCTATGGTTCAACCCTGTCTTACCACTGTCCTAAGTAATAAGTAGGTTATAAATATTAATTTGTCACCCATTCCCAATGATGAATAAGCATGCACAATGCTATTAGAGAAGTAAGAGGAGATGGAGGTCGGGGGAAAACGCTACGAGATCCTCTCACCACCATCGGGTGGCCCACTTTAAGCTCAGGGAGATGGTGGCTGGGGTCGCAGACAGCTGCAGGCTATGGATGTTCGTGATCCTCCAGTTCGTGAGATGATCTGAGGTACACTCTTTTTTTATTCTACTCTTTCTTCGATATTAGTAGACACAGGATCTAGTCACTCTTTTATCTCGTTACTCCAATAATGGGAGTTAGATCTCTCAGTTGAAGCACCAACACAATATTTTCGTCTCAAGGTTCCTAAGGGAAGAACTTCTTATGTGTCTTTTATCTACTGATAGTGCATGCTATTATTTGGATAAGAAAGGTTCACATGGGACCTATGGTTCATCACGATGTAATATTATGACATCAACTTGGGAATGGATTGGCTTTCCATGGTTTGAGCCCAAAATGAATGCCACTGCAGGATAGTCAGATGCCTACACACTGATGGGATGA
Organism: Viscum album; assembly: GCA_963277665.1. Classification (NCBI taxonomy): domain Eukaryota; kingdom Viridiplantae; phylum Streptophyta; class Magnoliopsida; order Santalales; family Viscaceae; genus Viscum; species Viscum album. The sequence goes on from OY728131.1 coordinate 142,447,427, forward strand.
GGTTCTCCTTTCTCAGTGAATGATACTTCATAGAAAGGAAGGCATGTGCTATTAGTAGGAGGATATATCCTTTTACCCATCAGTTAGAAAGCATGACTCTGAGTGTAGTGGAATCTTTAGGAACTTTGGTTCCTTCAGTTGTGGAGTATTACATTTAAATCTTTCCTAAATATGTTTTGAGACTATCGTCAAGGCAGGAGTTGTATTTTTTCATTTATTTTCAACTTGGTACTATGATGATATCTTCTGTGGCATATCAGATGGCACCCACTGAGCTCTGAGAGCTACAGTTACAGTTGTAGGACCTTCTTAAGAGGGGTTTCATTAGACCCAATGTGTCCCCTTGGGCAACTCCAGTTCTATTTGTAAAGAAGGAAGATGGGTTATTACAGCTTTGTGTGGATTATCATCACCTGAACTATGCCAGGATAAAGAAAAATTACTCCTTACCGAGTATCGAAGACCTCTTAGAAAAAATTCAATGTGTGAGATGGTTCTTTAAGATCGATCTTAGATCTGGATACCACCTTCTACGGGTTTGTGAGGCTGATATTCTAAAGTTGGCCTTCCGATGTCATTACGAGCATTATCAGTTCCTAGTGATGCCTTTTGGTGTGAAAAATGCCCCCTCCATTTTCATGGATTTGATGAACTAGGTATTCCATCCATACTTGCAGCAGTTTTTTGTTGTCTTCATCGACATCATACTCATTTACTCTGCGTTAAAGAAGGAGCACACAGAGAACTTGAGGATGATTCTTGATTTACTTTGAGAGAACCACCTTTATGGAAAGATCTAAAAGTTCCAGTTCTAGATACATGAGGTTCAATTTTTGAGGCATATCATCTCAGAAGAAGGTTTATCTATGGATCCAAAAAATATCGAAGTCATTCTTGCTTGGGATCTTCCCAAGAATGCATCATAGGTGTGAAGCTTTCTTATTTTGGAAGGGTGTTTGTGGTAGACTTTTCCATGATCGCATCCCCTTTGAATTCTCTGACATGGAAGGGACATCCATTTGATTGGTCTCAATAGTACTATAAGGCCTTCGAGGAGTTGAGGCAGAGGCTGATGAATGCTCCATTTTTTAGACTTCTAGAGGATCGTGTGAGTTTGTAGTGTATAGATATGCCTTAGGAGCTAGGATCGGTTGTATGTTGATGAAATATCAGGTAGTCATTGCATACAGGTTGAGGTAGTTGAGATTACATGAGTAAAATTATGTGACTCATGACTTAGAGCTCGAAGTGGTAGTCTTTCCTCTAAGGATGTGGAGACACTACCTCCTGGGAAAGCGCTTTATGGTTTACTTAGACCACCAGAGCCCTAGGTACTTATTCACGTAGAGAGATCTGAATCTGAGGTAGGGAAGCTGGTTGGAGTTCCCGTAGGACTACTAATTTGAGATAGTATATACTCCAGGGAAAGGAAATGTTGTAGCATATGACCTTAGCAGAAAGTACCGTGATTTCCTAGTATATGAAGCTTCAAATCAGTTAGCTTCCCTACCACTGACCCTCGTGAAGTAAGAAGGTACTTCTTTTCTATAGTTGATGATGCTGACTCATTCACTCCTTGAGAATGTGAGAGAATCCCAACTAGGATACATTGACTACAAATTTCTACGTGATCAGATATCTACAAGAGAAGCACCTGATAAATATTCTGAAGGAGGGATTCATGAGATATTGTTCCAGTGGTAAATAGTGGTTCCAATCGTGATGAAGGAAGAGGTGATGTGGGAGTTCCATACTTCTCCCTTAGATATACATCCCAGTGTGAGGAACATGTACAAGGATCTTTAGTGGCAGTTTTTTTGGTCTGTATTGAGATGAAGCGTAGCTGATTTCATCTCATGATGCCTCAACTATCAGAAAGTGTAGGCTGAGAATCAGGTTCCGATAGTTTTTTTGCAACCTCTTGAGATCCTAGAGTGTAAGTGGGATGACATATATATATGGACTTCGTTACAAGGTTTCCACATACAGAAAATTTCCATGAATCCATCTGGGTGATAGTGGGCTGACTGACTAAGCCGGCATACTTCCTTGTTATCAGAGAGTAGAGTTCAGTGGAGATATTGGGATAGTTGTACGTACAAGATATCGCCTTCCTTCATGGGGTAACCATGACGATTGTCTCTAATCGTGACATGTGGTTTACATCACAGTTTTAGAGAGGCCTATAGGAGGAATTTGAGACCCATTTGTGGATGAGTATAGTTTTTCACCGCCAGATTGATGGGTAGACCAAACACACTATCTAGGTGCTGAAGGATATGCTGAGGGCTTGCATATTAGTTTTCAGTCAGAATTGGGAGGATCACCTACCCTTGATAGAATTTATATAAAATAAAATATACCACTCTACCATTGGTATGACACCTTTTGAGTCCCTATATAGTAGATTGTGATGGTCACCTTTGTGCTGGATAGGGGTTGTAGAGTCATCCCTCATAGGCGACGACAAAGAAAGTGCAGGTTATCCATGAATAGTTGAAGACAGCCCAGAGTATACAGAAATCATACACATACTACCTTTATAGGCCCTTGTAGTTTGAGAAGAGAGACCACACCTTCCTGAGAGTCTCCCCATGACATGGAATGTGGAGGTTCATTTGGGGAATCAAGTTATCCTCGAGGTTCATTGGGCCTTTTGAGATCCTATAGAGAGTTGGCGAGGTTTTCTACCACCTTTCCCTACCCCCATATCTAGAGTGGTTGCATGATGTCTTCCACATGTCATAGATGAGGATATATGTGCATGTTCCTCCACACGCCATCAACTGGGGAAATATAGAAATTGAAGATGAATCCACCTTTTCAGATCACCCAATGGTTATTGAGGACCAATAGGAGAAATCCATACAAGTATGGTCCATCCTATTGGTTCACATGTTTTAGTATTATGGAGTCATGCAGGAGAGTTCCTGAGAGTAGGAGATCCAGATGTGGGCTCAGTATCCCAAGTTTTTTTCCTAATTTTTCTTTTTAGGGATGAAAATATTGAAGGATGGAATGATATAGAGACCCTATTTTTTCCAAGTAAGACTTTTAAATATTTCTATATATATTTTCAAAGCTAGGCATTAATATGATGTGCAATTTAGATCCCCAGTGTGCCTGAAATTAATTTTATAAAAATATTAATTATATTATCTAATATGCACATTAAAGAAAATGGATCTCTTAAATATTAGCTTAGATCAAAAATTTGAGGCCATGGTTGAGTCCAAAATTTGGCATTTACTCTAGGTGGGACATAACTTTTGTTAGTGTGATACTTCTATGGAAACATTCACCTAGGTAAAATCATAAATAAAATAATTAAACTTAATTATTTTACCAATAACATCGTATCAAATGACTCTTGAATGGGGACTTGGATTCAAAATTTGAGACCATGGTTGAGTTCGAAATGGAATTTTTTTACATAATAATGACATAAAATGAAGGGGCGTGGAAGATTCAGATTCTACGCCAAGTGGGGATCCTATAAATAGAAGTTTAAGAACTTTGAATTAGGGTTATCCCCTAATATCTATCTCTCTATTCACTAAGCCCACACCCCTGCTCTATCCTTTATTATTTGATGGATAAAGAAGGAATATCCACTAAAACCTCGGAAGATTGAAGTGGGAGTGAAACAGACTCTTAATCAATGATGAATGATCGAATCAAGGTAGGATTTCTTCTACTTTTATTTCTAATTTACCTTTTAAAATGAAAATTTGTTTCGCTGACTTATTGTTTGTTGTTTCATTTATAAACCATCGATGGCCACACAAACATGACCATCGATCTGTGTATAAATCCCATGTTTTATCCTTTCTTCATCTGTTCTTCATGAAAATTTTCACATACTTTTGGACATGATGAATTGACAATGGTTTGACAGGTGGAGGCAGGTTTTGTGAATCCCTCATCATAAGGATCGCAGATCCATTCAATGTTTCAAAAATGGACCAGTGGATGAGGACTGGTGGTTTTCGGAATGGACCATCATAGCGTTGTCGATGCGGTGGTGGCGTACTATGGTTGGCTGCTCTATGGAGGAGTTGTGAGACTCGTCTGGTCAACCGAGTAGGTTTGCATGGTGTGACCCAGGCGGAGACAGCCACCGAAAAATGTGGGTGGTCGGCCAGCCGTGTTGACACGACCTACGACTAGACCAGGGCCGAGCCACTGTCAACAGGTGGGTCGGGTCGGCCCAACCATCATGGAATAGGCTAGGCTAATGTGTAGGGTCCCACCTGGAGGTCGGACCGAGTTGGACTCGGGTCAGTCCCAACAAAACGGGTTGGACCCGGTTTGGATCCTGGGTCGACCCAGGGCGACCACACGTTCGATCGCCGCAGCAGCTCAAGCTTCCACGGTGTGGTCACACAGTTTACCACCATGGTCGAGGGATCAACCATGAGTCGGTCCACCACCCCATTGACCCCCCCTATTTCTAAAACTTCAAACGCTCGTAACTTTTAAACTGGATGTCTATTTTACGTGTTGTCTATGGAAATGTGACCCTATCTTAGAGAAAGGAACTTTTGAGATCAATTTTAGAATTTTAAGTTTGGGGTCATGAAATGGTCCCCACTTTGAACTGTTTGGGCTTGTTGTAGTTAAAATCATCATGTGCACCCGTTATCTTTTTTGTGCAAGTAAATAGTCTATCCTGTGTGTTTTTCTACATAGAACGCGATAGTGACCTCAATTAAAACTTTAGATTTATTATTCAATGTGTTCTGAGCATACAACATCTTCAAGCAGTGTTTTATGGTAGTAGTGATTAGGCAATGACATCAAGGGCTTCAGAGTGGAACCCTAAAGTCTGTCTAGGCATGGGTCATCGACCACACTAGAGTGGTACCCTCCAGTCCGGCTAGGAATGGTTCCTCAAACTATTCAGAGTGGTAACCTCTTGCTGGGATGGGTATGGGTCCTTAAAGACACTAGAGTGTCACCCTATATCTAGGCTATGTATGGTTCCTTAACCTATTCCAAGTGGTACCCTCTAGCCTAGCTGGTCATGGATCATTGACGAGACTAGAGTGGCACCTTCCAACCAGACTGGGCATGATTCCTCTACTTTAGAAGACCTATAGACTACGCTAATTAGTGATGATACATACTTTAATGTTACTTTGGACTCACTAGTAAGAGGGGTTATTTCCCCACTAATATGCATCCTTATGATACGCTCTAAAACCATGTGGGTGGGACAGAACTACCCAAAATGGATATTATCTATGTGCGGTGTTTGAGCCCTTTTGACTTGCAGTTTAAGGCATACAATAATGATGTTGGGCATCTATGGTGGATACTTCTAAAACTATTGGTGACTCTTCTTCTTGGATAGATTTGTGAGATAGAGATCCTCTTAATCTCTCATTTGGGTTTCTTTGATAGAATATATATATATAACCTTTTTTAAAACCCACTCCTTTGGTTTTGGTTACTCTCCTTCTAGGAGAGGTGAAGATGCGTGGGATATTTCATGTGATTTTTGTGTCTATATTCTAATGGTTGGAAAATTATATACTCCTACTTTAGGTAAATAATACTCAATGATAAGTTCATCTTCTCACTGTCTCTATCTCATTGTGTTTGTATGAGTTTACTTCACTCTTTTGTTGGGTTAAGTTGCACTCTTTTACTATACATTGTTCCATCTACCGTTTTCCTTTCCTACTGTATCTCTTACTACTACCCCTTCTTTTTTGGGAATCCTATTGGGTATATTTATACTCACCCCTATATGAGATTTTTCTGCACATATCGTTCCTTATGCAGATGACATAAATGATTGATCGTCACTTTAGAGAGCTTAGAGATACAGGTGTCTGGACTATGTGCGGTGGTCGCAGCTAGATTCCAACATTGGGGATCTCTCATATGTTTTCCTTTCTCCCAATATTTTATCAATTTGGGACACTATTCTAGTTGGGTGTTTATTTTCCCCTTTTCCTTTATGTTTGGATTTCTGTACTCATACCGTTTTAGTGGTCCATGCATGTTTTGATTTATTTACAGCAAGTTTCATCTTTTACTTATTTCCCTATACACTTTTTCGTCGATTTGGTTGTGTGTGTGTGTGTGTGTGTGTGTTCAGGTACATGGGAAAATTCCTCCCTGATTTATTGTTCCTTTGGTTCTTTTTACCACCCCCTAGCCTATGGTGTCAGTCTTGGGGTAGTTATAGATCAATCCCCAACATGGATCGAGTCATGAAATTTTCCCATATAGAGATTTATATAGATCCATTTGGATGCTCTAGTGGAAACTATTATCATAAGTGAACTCAAATAGTGGTAGATATTGGCCCCATCCTCCTCTAAAGTTCATAGAAAATTCTTTCAAACTGTATTCTTGTGTCTGAATTTTCCACTCAGATTGGCCATCAGTTTGAGGATGATAAGTTTTATTGAAGTTCAACTAAGTGATTAGAGCATGTTGGATACTTTTCCAAAACATAGAGTTAAATCTCATATCTTGATTAGACACAATTTATAGTGGTACTCTATGCATCCTCACCAATTCTATGATGTATAACCATGCAAGTTGATCAAATGATAATTCATCTTGAATTGTGATAAAGTGAGTTTTCTTTATAAGAAAATCCAAAATGATTTATATAACATTATTTCCTATGGATATATTTGGAATTACTATAACAAAGTCCATTGTGATTTTTTCCCACTTCCATATAGGTATGGTTAATGGTTTCATCATCCCCTTAGAATTTTCTCTTTCATTCTTCACTTATTGAAATACCAAATTTTTTTATTATAGTCAGTAATCTCCTTCTTCATATTGTCCCACCAATAGTGATCTCAAAGATATCAATACATCTTTGTGTTCCTAAGGTTAATAGAGAAGGTCGAGCTATGTGAATTATTCATAATCTATTTCTTTATGTCTAGATAGGATGGTACACATAGTCATGTCCCAAATATTATGACTCCTTCCTCATCAATCTTGAACTCTAAGGATTTCCCTTTTTTGATAGCTTCCACCATCTTTTGAATTTCCTAATTATTTCTTTGAGAATTCATTATTTTTTTCATAAAGGATGGTTTAACAATCATTTGAGAAATGATTAATGATATTCCTTCCTTAATGATTCCCATGTCCATCCTTTATAGGTCTATGATTATTGGATCCTTCTCAATTCTAATCATTGATAAAGTTTCATGATCCTTTCTACATAGAGAATCCTCCACTTTATTTGCTTTACCAGGATGGTAGTGGATTAAGTAGTCATAATTCTTGATGAGATATAACCATCTTCACTAGAACATACTAAGATTATTCTTTTTGAATATATGTTTGAGTCTCTTTTTATCATTATATATCTCACACTTCTCCCCATATAGATAATTCCTACAAATTTCAACATAAAGATCACAATTTCCAACTCCAAATCATGAATGGGATATTTTTTCCCATGAAATTTCAACTTCAATGAGGAATAGGATATCACTTTATCATCTTGAATTAGTAAATATCTTAATCCCTTATTTTAATCATCATTGTATACCACAAAGAGTTCCACACTTGTTGGAAGTGTGAGTACTAGTACAATGATAAGATTCTTTTTCAACTATTTGAAGTATCCTTCACATTCACTAGTCCAGATAAATTTACTCCCTTCTGAGTCAGCTTGGTTAGTGGGTTTGAAAATCATAATATGTTCTTAACAAATCATCGGTAATTCCCATCTAGACCAAGGAAACTACAGATCTCTGTTACAAATGTTTCTCTGGGACACTCTTCAATTTCTTTTATCTTGGAAGGGTCTATAGATATTCCTTTTCTGGTGATAACATACCCCAAGAATGATACTTCCTCTATCCAAAACACACATTTTCTATACATTTCATAAATTTCCTCCATTATCAAAGTATTTAGCATAGAATTTAAATACTCTTCATGATCCTCTTTGATTTTGGAGTATATCAGAATATCATCAATAAAGACTACCATAATTTTTTTGATGTAATATTTAAAGACTCTATTTATTAAGTCCATGAAAATTGATGAAGCATTAGTGAGTTCAAAGGGAATCACTATGAACTCATGGTGTCCATACCTCACATGAAATAAATTCTTGGGAATATCTTCCTTCCTCTCCTTTAATTAGTGATATCCTGACTGAAGGTCCACCTTAGAGAAATAATTATACCCACAGAGTTGATCGAACAAGTCATATATCTGTGGAAGTGGATACTTCATATTTATCATGATTTTATTAATCTCATTATAATCAATGTAGAGGCACATTTATCAATCCTTGTTCTTGAAAAAGAGGACTGGTGCACCCCATGGTAAAGCACTCTAGCATATAAAACCCTTGTTTAGATTCTCATGTAACTTCTTCTTCAGTTACTCCAACTTAATGGTGGCCATTCTATAAGGTTTATTTTAAAAAGGCATGGATCCAAGTATAAGATCAATTGAGAACTCAACCTCACATTCAGGAGGAAGACCAAAAAAACTCTTCAAGGAACACATTAGTGTAGTCCCTCGCAATGGGCATGTCTTCAAGCATTATCCTCTCCTTTGTCTCAATCATTTAAGAAAGATATGATTTCTTATAAGGAAATAATATCTGTATTTGAGATGATGATTCTGAAAGAGATTCATTATCCTTATTACACTTTTATAAAATTAGAGGATTCTTTACGATGTGAAGAGTGGTATCCTTTTCCCAAAATTTTATGTTTTATTTTTATAGAGATAGTCAATCCATGCCCAAAATAGCATTGAACTCCACCAAATTAAGTAAGATAAGATTTTATGGGAGTTTCAGTCCAAAAACATTAATTGGGGAGGATTTATATACTTTGGATGCCATAATTTCCCCATATTATATTCTCACAGATAACTCAACCTCTATATTTTGAGGTGTTGTTTGAATAGTTCTACTAAACATGAAAGATATGAAAGAATGCATAGAACCAGAATCAAGTAGTATTTTTCTATTATTTAATGAATAATCAGTGTACCCATCACCACATCATTTTTGGGTTCCACCTCAAAAGTAGTGACAGAATATGTCCATCCTTGTTTCCCTAGAGGTTGTTGTTGTTGATTTACTCCAACAACCCTTGGATTAGGGAAATATCTCACATAATTTCTACGTTTCTAATAGTTGAAATACTTCAATACATGTTGAGTATTTATCTAAACCGTCCTTTATTCTTCCTCATTTTTAGTCTTCTTTATATCCCTTATGTAATTACTATATAGATAACCCTCTCTTCCACATTTAAAGCATCTCCTGGTTCCCTTTATATAGTTCCCATGATGCTTCTTCCCAAAATTTTTACACGTGAGATACTGGGTTTTATTTCCATCATTGGATTTATTTATTGATCCTCTCTATTAAACTCCATTTTCCTATTTTTATCTCCAGGCCCACGAGACTTTTAAGAGTCCTAATATACACATTAACCTTAAGGTATTGATAAACAATCACCTCATAACTATCATAGCCTCAAATCACCAATTCTTTTCATAGACTTGGATTTAGTCCTATAAATAATCAATCCACTTTTCTTTTGGTGTTCATGGAAAAGACAAAGGTGTATTTTGAAAGCCTTGTAAATTTTGCCTCACACGCCCCAATAGACTCGTCTTCCTTTTTCCTCAGTCCAAGGAACTCCATTTCTATATTAAGATAGATATTTCAAGGAAAATATTTATTAAAAAATATTTTATTGAAATATTACCATACCATGGATTCAATTTTCTCCTTTTAATTTTTGTTTTTGATCACTTTACACCACTGACCAGCTTCCCCATCAGATTGATAGACTGCCAACATGACTTTATATTCTTCTGAGCACTGGAGGATGTATAATATCTTCTAAATGTATTTAATACATTGTTCTATGATGATGGGATCAGAAGATCCACTAAAGATAGGAGGTATTTTTCATATAAAGGATTCAATTTCCACTTTCTCTTTTTTAAGAGAATGAGGGAATTCCATGAAATTGAACTTATTATTCATAACATGATCTAGTTGAGAAAGAAATATCATGAAGTTTTGAGCTCCCATTCCCATTAGATTTTGAATTTCATTAGGGAAATTGTCACATTACCTATTGTATTTATTGTTGTCATGGGTTCTCTTATTTCCATCCATTAACTAAGAAAAAGGAAGCACAATTAAGGGCTTCAATACTTAGATAATAAACATATAAAAAGAAAACATTGAACATATAATGATAAACTTGTTAATGGAAAGTATATCATATCTTGTGAATCCCTAAGTCCCAATCTAATTTATCCTTAGTGATAGAATTATCTCTAGGATTCTTACTAAATTTCTATAATCTGAATATCAAAACAATAACTAGACCATGCTATGATGCCAAATATAACAATACTAAAATTTTATACATATTATTACATTATTTTAATCATAAATATCCATCCAATAAAAACCATGGATCATAAAATCTAGTGTCTTTGGAGGACTAGGTACATAATTATAAAACATGAAACCAAAATAGAAACATATTTTATTTAATATTCATAAAGTGATCCTAACTAACTTTGGGAATTTACATATGCATAGGATAACCTAGGGAATACCTGAAAAAAGGGATGAGATAAAAATACCAATAAGGGAATAAACATATAAATAAATCATAGCACATGGGTTTGAAGGCATAACATGATGACATAAAAAGGAATGGAACATGAATAAACCTAAAAAAGAATGAAACATGAATAAACATAAAGTACCATAACATGTAGAACATGGGATACTATAATCATGGTATAATAGGTATTTTGAAACAACATACAACATAACATAATCGTGATTCAAGGATAACTTCCAAGAGCATTTCACATAGAGGATCATGAGTTAAGGCTAACTATCATGACCATTGCACATGGTGGACCAAGTCACATAAATGAATCAAGTTTACTCCCTATCCCAAAATAACATCTAATGTGACTAAAAATTACCCAATGAATTGGAGTTCTATCTATATTCACCCATCATAACATGGTCATGCATATTTGTACCCCATGAAGAATCAACCATAAGGTTTACTCATGGAAATAATTGGATATCATAAGCATATTGTAATACATAATAAAAGAGAATATCATAATAGGTTCCATGAAATAATAGATTTAAATAATAATTGGACATTAATAATCTAAAATATTCATATATAATGATAAGTTACATCAAAATAAAGTGAAAACATGTAAAAATGGTGTTTAAGAAACATTAGAAATGAGATATATTATTGTGGTATAAGGAAACAATTAAAGAGAATTTAAAGCATAAAAGAAATAATCTTTCATATAAAACCATAAATTAACCAAGATATATTTTCATGATAAATTTATTGATTTTAGAATAATAATGGTTTCATAAAATGTATTATGGATGTTACTTGAAAATGGGTAAAAAATAGGAAGTTCCCTTTAATTGGGCTTTCTTCTCAGGAGGAATTAAAAATAGAACCTTATAAAACATGTATTCCCCCATAAAAGAAATAATAAATGATATGGTTACATATGTTTGGAACATACACACATAATTTAGGATGAGTACATAGGAATAATTGATAATTAAATTGTGGTAATGGGAGAGAAATCAAAACCTGAAAGAAAAATGGGGCTTCAGAGAGAATCCCTTACCTTATGTTCAAAACTGTTCTACAATTGCACTTAATATGCAATATAATCAAATTTAATACATTAATTAATTAACTAAAAAACCTATTATTAATGTTTCTAATTTATTATAAATTTTTTAGGTTAATTTAAGGTCATTTTATTTAATTATAGTGTTTAATTTCGTCATTTTAGGAGTGTTTGATTCATGATTTTATGATCAGTTCCCTTGAGTTTAATTATGGGAGTTCTTATCAAATGAAATAAAAACTCCATAAGTGGAATTATAAAATTTTAATGCACCTACATAATTCTAAATAGTCTCATATATCATTTTATTTACATATATGATAATGATTCATTAGATAAAAAGTTAATGATGAACGTTAGTTTATTTTGGTGAATTTTCGATCATCACGAACTAGTTTTGTTTTATTATTTAATATTATGTATGTATATTAGTTCCAAAACATGAAAGAAGATATAATATACATGTTTTAATCTGGTTTAACCACAATAATGGTTTTATGACCAACCTTCAAGGTGGTAATGGAAAATGAAAATGCATCATCCACGATGGCGGTAAATCGACACATCATAGGCAACGTTTTCATTTTTACACTACTGTAATTTCAAATATTTGCAATGGGCTCTTTATGACAGGATCCCATCACAAAAAATCTTTTGTGACGGGGTCCCATCTCAAATAGCCTGTTTTAGAAAATGGCGTTGCAACTAGTATTTTTTGCGATAAGAATCTGTCTCATCGCAAATAGTCTCTAATTAAATACATTATATATATAAAAATATGTTGTGACGGGCCCATCACAAAAAGTAGTTGTGATGGGATTTTTTTCCAGTTGCAAATAGTTCTCCATTTATATATGTTATATATACCTAAACTTTTTGTGACGGGCCTGTTGCAAAAACTTATTTGCGACGGGTTCTTTTACTGTCACAAATAAGTTTTAAAAAATATGTATATAATCTATTTGTGACGGGGTCCCATAATAGAAGGCCACATCACAAATACTGAATAAAATATAAAAAATATTTAATAAAATTATGATTAATTAAAAAATAATATTAATATTATTAAAATAATAAAAAAATAAAAAATATTAAAATTCTCAATATTCACAAAAAAATATAAGAAAATCATAAAATATTATTATTATTATTATTAGTAAAATAAACAAAAATTAAAAAATATAATACTAATAATAAGTAATAAAATAATAAAATATTAAAAAAAATGCAATATACGCACCAATATAAAAGACAAAAACTGTAAATAGTTTATATTACAACAAATGTTGAATTCAAATGTTTTTAACATAACAAAAAAATCACAAGGGGTAGTCTTATGGAGGAGCTGGAGGAGCTGGAGGTGTTGGAGGAGATGGTGGAGGAAACACCATCCCTAAACTACGAGTTAGACGGTGCATGTACTCCACCTTCTTGTGTTGTTGCTGTTATCATCAACGCATCTCTTCCTCGTGCTGCTGTTGCTGCCATCAACACATAATCACCTTGGACTTCTGTTGTTGTTTCCACTGCTGATGCATCTCTTCCTACAACTGTTGTTGTTGACGCATCTCTTCCTGTTGCTTCTGTAAACTCTCTATAAGATCAGTCTGAGCTCGCAAATGCTCATGATACTGTGAGACAGAAGATGATGACTCTCCATGAGCTCCTCTCGAGCTGTACACCGATATCGCAGAAATACCATAATAAGTCACAGGAGTCAAATGAGATCTAATACCAACTACTTGGCCCTTCTCGAAGGCATACTGGGTCTCCTGCATCCATGTCGCCTCATCAAAATGGTGGGAACTAGTCTGATTAGTCGTCTCAGCCTGACTCTCAACCTGTGTCAGAGAGGTTTCAACCTCATATGAGTCCTTAAGTTCCAATTTGAAATTAAAATAGTGAAAATATTATATGTAGTAAATTTTAAAACTGAAAAAAATAATACTGACCACAATCTAACGCTGGCGATCACCTCTAATCTCTCTAGTGGCTAGATCACTATACATCCTCCAATAAACATCGTACTCCATAATATTGGGATGCTCTACTGCCAATATGAATAAAAAATAAAATGTTTATATTTAATATTATATAAAATATTTAAAAAGGATACTTACAAGATCCTCTCTATGTGTACTGAATTTATGGCTACCAACTCAATGTGTCACCTCCTGCCTCCCCTGGTTTTGTCAGCCTAATGAAGATCTCCACTGAAATCTACCACTCAAACAGTGTGAACATAATTCATCCCAAATATGAGATGAAATGTACTCTAGCCTGTGGGCTCTACACGACTCATCAAATACTATCACTCTTACTTTCTTAATGGTCATCCTTCTCAAATTGTAAAAAAACAGATGGAAACGCTCATTCATAGGCACCTCATATGCCTCTTGGATAGCATCACGCATGATATCATCAATGGGATACCATAAACCCTACAAATAATTTATAATATCAAGTTATTAATGAAATAAATTTCAAAATAAATATTATTTATTTACATACCATCCAATGATTGAACATATCGAGCTGCACATCAATGAGAATCTATTCTCATGTGATCCATGGATGAGAAAAATAAAGGCCCAAGATAGCACTCCCCTATCAAACTACTACATGCGCAACACTGTAAAAGTAAATAAATAATCAAGCAATTTGTATATAAATAAATTAATGAAAGCTAACTAAAATACACAGGTTACCATACCTCTGCATGAGTGGATCGAAGCCAAGACATGAACGTTGCTCGAGGATAGGGTCAGGAATCATCATTCGCGCAAGACCACTCCCCCTCCGCATACCCCCTAAACCGCCAGTAGGTTGAGGGCTAGATAATCCCAAATCCACCTCATCCAAAGGTAGCTCAACCTTCTACAACTCATGAAGTAGATCAGGCTCCATCTAAAACACAAAATTATTGTTGTTAGCAGATAGTTGAAAATAATTTATATATATATATATATATTAGTTATGATTATAACCAGTATTTAATTGTGTCAATGTTCACCTTCATCATCATCTTCATATCTAATGGTGTCAATTTCTTTATATTCATCATTGAAATCATCAATATCAATATGAGTTTCAGTTTCATCATCTCTTTCTATTTAAAATTCATTTGTAACATCATTAAAATCATCACCACCATCGACCCTTAATTGTGTGGTGTCATCATCGATATTCATATCTCTTTGTGAAAAAGATGAATTTTGAGTAGTCTCTTGAAAAATTTCAATTCCTTGTACTTCATCAGAACCATATTCAGTTTGTGTAAACTAATTTCCCTAGATTTCATTTTTATTATGCTCCACCAATCACTCAGTTATCTTGAAGTAGCATAATACTTTGTGTAATATATTTGATGTGCCTATTGAGCCAGTAAAAATGGTTCATTTACTGCAAGAAGACTTTTATATTTAATATTGATGATTCCATGAATTGGATGAACACGAAAGCCTCTCTTAGTATCCAACCACCGAAATTTAAACATCATTATGTAATTTTTCCCTAGATAACACGGTTCAATAATTTCATCTAGCATACTGTAAAAGTCAAATTTATTTTCTCTATGATGCAATCCTCTCAAGAAAACTCCACTGTTAATTGTTTTTTATTCCTCATATGCACGTGTATGAAATTGAAAACCATTCCCCACATATACATTATAAGATTTAATGATTTTGGATGGTGGGTTACTCAATATACATAGTCGCTTATCAATTTTATCATCATGTTGAGACACTTGAAAATTTTAAAAACAATTATCAATATAATAAATAATAAATTGAATTGATATGTTAAACCATAAATAATTTATGTTACTAGTTTTGTAAACCATTGATAAAAAAATTTGGCGTTCTTCAAGAGTAGCTGCTGTAATTTTTGGAAGCTGTTTCTTAATATGATTATCATATAACCTACAAATAAAATAAGTTTACTTACTATAACATAAATTTTAGAATAATTGACAGAATCACTCACAATAAAAATGATCTAATTTATTTATAGTTGAGCAGAACATATGTATGAGCTCTGTGGTGTTCCTCATCTAAAATCCATCATTCATGAACTCCACCAAAGCCAAGCTCTGGGTGATTAAAAACTGATAATTGATTATCCATTTGATCATCAGCATTCCCCTTGTTATGTCCCATGTGGTTTTGTTTTGAGTAATATTCAGATTCAAAATAATGAGAGAAAAAAAAATCAATTTTCTCTGGCAAATAAGCTTCAATAATTGAGCCTTCAACTGATGCTTTGTTGCGTACTTTTTTCATCAATTTTTTCATGAATTTCTCGAATGGGTACATTTATTGAAATTGTACTGGACTTCCACATTTATATTTATGTAGAAAATGTAATATTAGATGTTCCATTGAGTCAAAGAAAGTCGGTGGGAAGATTTTTTCCAGTTTATATATAATTAAAACAACATATTTTTTCAGTTTTCTTAGTGCATCATAGTCTGTTTTTTCTGCACAAATGTCTTGAAAAAAATATGATATGTCTGTTATCGAATCCCAAATCATAAAATTCAACAAACCTATGAATCTAATCGTCATAATTCTTTCCATTATAACATGAAAATTATGACTTTTTAATCCGGTAATATGACCGTTCTTAACACATCTGCCCAAATTCAAAGTATATCCATCTGGAAGTCTCAAATCTGCAATACAATAAAAAAATAATAAGTGACTCTCTTTGGACAGTTTATAAGCTGTTTTTGGCTTTATTAACCTCTGTGATCTAACATTTTGAAACAGTTCAAGTTCTGGTTGTCTGCAAATTTGGGCAAGATTTAATCGTGTCTTTACATTATCTTTGGTCTTACCTGGTGTATTAAAAACTGTATGAAATAAATTATCAAAATATTTCTTCTCAATATAAATGACATCCAACATGTGGCAGACCAAAAAATCATACCAATATGAAATATCCCAAAAAATGATCTGTTTTATCCAATTGTGTTCTTTCCCAAAGCCATGAATTTTCTGTTGGTTTACTGTTGACCCAAATGTAATGAGAGGTAATGAAAGTACAACTGATTTTAACTCTGTACCTGAGATCATTTTTGGAGGTCCATCCCTTTCAATTATGCCTTTTCTGAAATGAGATTTATTCCTCCTAAAAGGATGATTGGTTGGAAGAAATCTGTGATGACATTCAAAATAGCAAGGTTTTTTTTCCATTGATGAGCATAAAGGCTTTGTTGTCTTTCATACAGTAAGGACATGATTTTGGACCATGTGTACTCCAGCCAGATAACATGCCATATTCCATGAATTCACTAATCATCAACATCAATGCAGCTTTTAATATGAAATTTTGTTTCACAACAACATCATAGGTACTAACACCATTACTCCATAATGAATTTAACTTATCAATCAATGGTTTCAAATAAACACCAATATTATTTTTCAGATGTCCTGGGATTAATAAGGTCAAAAAGATATAGGGTGCCTTCATCAACATCCATAGAGGTAAATTGTACGAAGTTATAAAGACAGCCCAACATGAGTACTAACTACCATAAGAACTAAATGGATAGAAACCATCAGTAGAAAGACCCATTCAAAATTCTGGGATTCTAAAGCAAAAGACGGATGCAGTCGGTCAAAATGTTTCCATGAATCACCATAAAATGGATGATACAAGGTTTTACTAGTTTAAATCTTTGTTTTGTGCCATGAAATCATTGAAGATGTGTTCTGATATATAAATAAATTCTACAAGCTAGGTTTAAGGGGGAAATATCTCAATTGTTTTACTGGAATCGATCCAAACTTCCCAAGTTGAGCTTCCTTATACCTTGATTGTTCACATATGGGACAACTATCCAATGCCTCATTTTCACCAGAATATAAGATGAAATCATTTGAACATGCATAAATCTTCCAATAACTAAGGCTCAGATTATAAACCAGGCTCTTGCACTCATAGTAATTTGTAGGAAACATATTTCTTTTAGATAATAGTGTTTTAACCAAAGAAAATATCTGATCAAAATGGTTCTTTTATATTTTATTATCTAATTTAATACCCATAAATTTTTCCACCACTTCTAATTTTCTTATCTTGCAACTAGGATATAATGCATCCTCAGCAAACCTCAAAAACTCATAAAATTCAGATGGTGCCAACTCAGGAGTAAAATCAATATCATTATGATTTTCAGTTTGTTGAACAGATGTACCTACAACATCATGTACTAAATTTTGAAACCATGATGGATGTGGAATCAAGTTATTAGTATCTTCTCTAGAACTACGTTTACTATTTTGATACAAAAAAAATTAATCTAGTTGAAAACCAAACCATAAGAGATGTCCCCTAACCTTGTCAAATGTGTCAAACATTCTCAGTGCCCATTTTTTACAAGGACACTTAATTGTGCCTTCTAAAACGAATTCTGGTTTTGATGATACAAATGATAAGAAAGCTTTAACACCCTCAATATATACAGGATTTAAACTAGAACCGTTTGGATTTCTCCGTTGATTTATCCAAATGTGATAATTTAATAAGAACTATTATCGACGTCCTTGTTCCATATTTTTCTATAAAAATATAAAATCATTACTATTTTAGAATATTTTGAAATTATAAAAACACTATCCAAAAAAAGAAGATAAATAATTACAACTACTTATTAATTATTACCATTAATTACCGGTGACACAATTTCCAGTAGATTGATGACTACTTTTTTTTATGGCTCATTTACTTGCAACTTTCTCTCACTGAAATCACAATAAAGAATATGCTTGAAGGTACGCATATCCATTCTCATGCATATGAGAATGTATAAGCGTACCTCTGAGCAGATTCTTCATTGTGATTTCACTGTGAGAAAGATGAAAGTAAATGAGCTGTCAGACAAAAAAGCCCCCTTTTCATTGATGAATCGTCTTCTTGCAACTATCACCACCTAAAAACATTATGAAAAATGTGGTCCTATAAATGCATATTCAAACTTTTGTATACGAGATTGAATATTCATACGTAGAAGCATACTTTTTATAATGTTTTGAGTTGGTGAGAGTTGAAAGGAGAAGAGTCATCGAGCAAAAGTAGTGCCACCAATCCACTGGAAATTGTTCCAAGTTATTAAAATTTATTACAATTGATTTTATTCTTAATTATTACTAATTATTCTTAATTATTTCTAATTATTCCTAATTATTCCTAATTATTCCTAATTATTCCTAATTATTCCTAATTATTCCTAATTATTCCTAATTAATCCAAATTTTTCCTAATTATTCCTAATTATTCTTAATTATTCTTAATTATTCTTAATTATTCCTAATTATTCCTAATTGTTGTTAATTATTCCTAATTATTACTAATTATTTCTAATTATTTCTAATTATTCCTAATTATTCCTAATTATTCCTAATTATTCTTAATTATTGCTAATTATCGCTAATTATTTCTAATTATTTCTAATTATTTTTAATTATTTATAATTATTTCTAATTATTCCTAATTATTCCTAATTATTTATAATTATTCCTAATTATTCCTAATTGTTCCTTATTATTCCTAATTATTGCTAATTATTGCTAATTATTCCTAATTATTCCTAATTATTCCTAATTATTCCTAATTATTCCTAATTATTCCTAATTATTCCTAATTATTCATAATTGTTCCTAATTTTTCCTAATCATTCCTAATTATTTCTAATTACTACTAATTACTACTAATTATTGCTAATTATTCCCAATTATTGCTAATTATACCAAATTATTTCTAATTATAGCAAATTATTGCTACTTATTCCTAATTATTTCTAATTATTGCTAATTATTGTTAATTATTCCTAATTATTCCTAATTATTCCTAATTATTCCTAGTTATTTCTAATTATTGCTAATAATTACTAATTATTACTAATTATTTCTAATTATTACTAATTATTCCTAATTATTCCTAATTATTTTCTATTATTCCTAATTATTCCTAATTATTGCTAATTATTGCTAATTATTACTAATTATTTCTAATTATTGCTAATTATTGCTAATTATTGCTAATTATTGCTAATTATTGCTAATTATTGCTAATTATTTCTAATTATCACTAATTATTCCTAATTATTCCTAATTATTCCTAATTATTCCTAATTATTCCTAATTATTCCTAATTATTGGTAATTATTGCTAATTATTGCCAATTATTCCCAATTATTGCCAATTATTGCTAATTATTGCTAATTATTGCTAATTATTCATATTTATTGCTAATTATTCCTATTTATTGGTAATTATTCCTATTTATTGCTAATTATTGCTAATTATTTCTATTTATTCCTATTTATTACTTTTTATTACTATTTATTACTATATATTACTATTTATTACTAATTATTATTTATTACTAATTATTACCATTTATTACTAGTTATTAGTATTTATTACTAATTATAACTAATTATTACTATTTGTTACTATTTATTACTAATTATTACTATTTATTACTAATTATTACTCTTTATTATTATTTATTACTATTTATTATTATTTGTTAATGTTTCTTACTATTTATTACTATTTATTAGTATTTATTATTATTTATTAGTATTTATTACTAATTATTACTATTTATTACTAATTAATACTAATTATCATTATTTATTACTAATTATTAGTATTTTTTAATAATTATTTGTATTTATTTCTAATTATTAGTACTTATTACTAATTATTAGCATTTATTACTAATTATTAGTATTTATTACCAATTGTAAATATTTATTACTATTTTTTCCTAATTATTACTATTTTTCTTAATTATTATTAATTAGCGTTAATTAATATGAATTACTGCAAAATACAGCTACTAATTACTAATTACTGCTAATTATTTATATATATTACTAATTATCGTTAATAATTATTAATTATTACAAATTACTAAGAATTAGTACAAATAATTTCATTTTATTATTACAAATAAATAATGATGACAAAACAATTTAAATCTGACTTAATTACAACTAATCAACAATAATTAAAATTAATATTAAAAAATGAAATAAATACTAAATTAAGTAAAACATAAATACCTTTAAACTTGATCTCTTATAATTGTAGACGAATTCACAACTTCGTAAAAAACTAACTCTGAAAAAATTTCACACTAAAATTAGAGTTTAGAGAAGCAGAGAAAGTAAGAATTGAGGGGGAGGGAGAAAAAACAGATGTGGGGTATATATAGGTTAGATTAGTTTCGATGTGACTATTTGCGACGGTAATCCCGTCGCAAATAGTACTTTTTTACGATGGGACCCATTGCAAATACTTTCTGCCGCATTAATTACGCTCGGTGGTTAAAAGGTTATTTGCAACGGGACCCGTCGCAAAAATTAACCTGCCTACACACTATTTGCGACGGGACAACATCCCGTCGCAAATAGGTTTTTACCGCCGTCGGGTATTTGGGACGGGTCCCGTCGCAAATGCCCTCTGGCGGATGCACTAGTTGCGACGAGGGATCTCCCGTCGCAACTAATGTTTATCACCTCCCAGTATTTGTGACGGAAGGTGCCAACCCGTCACAAATAATTAGTTATTTGTGACAGGTTGATTTTCCCATCGCGGATAACCACTTCGACGGACTATTTGCGACAGGATTTATTCCCATCGCAAATAACCCACCGCAAAAATCAGTATTTCCCGTAGTGTTAGAATAAAAAGAAGAGGAAAGATATTTGTTGATGGATTATACCATCAACACAATAAAATTATAGTATATAAAACATGCTAGATTTATCATGCCACTTAAGATAGGCAGGTGAGGATAGGATAAGAAGAGAAAATAAATTGAAAAGAAAATAAAAGAAAAAGAAAGCGGATTTACCTATGGAACTTCTTTTCCATGATAATTCCCTTAGGGAAAAAGGGTTTGATATTTTTTTTGAGACCAAAGGCTACTGAAAATTAGAGAGATGCTTGGAAATAGGATTGTGTAGAATTTGGATAAACATCAAGGCTTGGAAGTTATGAGTAGAAGAGGTGGTGAGGGTGGTATTTATAGGGGAGGACAGTGGTGTTTTTTTATTATGTTATTCATTAGTTTATTATTTTTGATGAAGACTATGAATAGTTTTGATTCCAATGAATAAATATAGTAAATAGAGAATTATATTTCAAGATAATGGTGCTTACATTATCCATACCTCAATAATTACTCAAATATTCATGTATTTAACTTATATCGTAAATTATTATATTTCACTATTCCAAAAAAAATCAACTATTTTATAAAAAAGTACCAAAAATTGACCATAACCATTTTTTAATGTGTAGATTTAAAAAATATAATCCATTTTATGAAAATAATTTTTTAAATATTTTAAAATTAATTTTTAATTAAAATCATCATTTATTTAGAAAATACCGATTTTAAAATTATAACCGATGTTATAACACTTTGAAAAATTAATTTAGGTCTCATAAAATTATCATATAACTTTAGGAAAATAAAATATTGATTTATGAATATATGTTATGAAAATAAATTTTCTTTTAAATGAATATATTAATTAAAAAATTTTAACTAAAAATTTAGGTTTCACAAAAATACCAATACTTATTTTATCATTCTTAAAGCATTTATTTACTTATTCAATGATATAAATATATCATATTTTCATTTATAAGATTATTAAATTTTATTTATACTTTCATAGGTTATGTTAATATTATATTGGTTGGGTTGCTATTATTAATGGGCACATTACTTTTCCAAAGGTCGTGTTACTATTCCATTGGTTTAGGTTCCTTAATTTCTATAAATACCTCTTATTTCATTTACTCATCATTTATAAAGTTTGTATTGTGTTCTATATATGATATTTATGTGATTTATACAATATAACATAATTATAATAAGGGAAATTTCATTCATATAATTATGGTTCATTATAGAATCCCTCACCTAGGACTCTTCAACCTACTATTCTTGACATGACCACACCTTCATTAGATATATACATCCTCTGCTATCAAATTTTACTACAACAAGTTGTATTAAAACCAAATCTTCCATCACTGTCCCATAGTCTCTAGACTCACACACAATACCACCACATGAATTCCTACTCAAGGCATCACCCACAACCTCAGGCAAGATGTGAATTGTTGCAATAGACATTGAACACAACACCATACTCTAGAAAATAAAGAACACGAGCATTGACCAACTTCTCTTTCAAATTCTCAAAAATAACCCAGTGTTTTTCAATCAATGTGAATTTCGGTTCCTTTCTTGTTTAATCTATCATAAGAGTCATGAATTAAGAGAGTTCAGTAAAAAATATCATGTAATAACCATTAGGACCAAGAAAACCCTATAATCCCATAACATTATTGGGGGCCACCTAAGAAATAACCACAAAAATATTTAAAGGATCCACATCTACTCCACATCCAGACACAAAATTCCCTAAGAAATGGACCTCATAGGCCCAAAACTCACACTTTGATAGCTTCCCAAATAGCTACCAATGTTGAAGAAATTACAAAATGGCCTGAAAATTCTCTATGTGCACCTCCTTAGACACCAAAAACACAAGGATTTCATCAATAAACACCTCCATCCAGAAACTCATCGAAAACTACATTAATTAGTCCCATGATCACATTTGGAGTATTTTTTACACCAAGCAATATCACAATGAACTCATAATGTTCATAAAGACCTCAAAAATAAGTCCCAAGGATATCCCCATCCTTCACTCACATATGATGATATCCTAACCCAAAATTGATCTTTGAGAGACAACTAGGTCCAATGAATCCTCTCCAAAAAATATCATAAATCTGAATCCATAGCTCCCTAAAATCAGAAAGGGTAATCCTATAAGGATACATTGAAATAGGATCAACACCCAACTGTAGTTTTATCCCAAACTTGATCTCTTTTTGAGGGGGTAGTTTAACAATCTCTTCTAGAAATACATATGGGTACTCTTCAATAACCTTGGGAAACACCACTAGGTGATCCATTATGGAACTCAACATAAGATTGACTAACAAAGAAGACAAGGATTTAGCATGCTTCAAACCCTTATGAGGGTCTCACAGACTAACTAACACAACCTTCTCACCATCAACATCGTATAATATGATTCACATTCTAAATAAATCCATAATATCCTTCACTGAATACAACTAATCCATTCTAAGGATGACTTTGTATGGTTGTATATGCAAATATAGGAAATATCCCCAAGAGAGATGCTTCCCCAACATCAACTCATAACCTCTACACACATCATTTAGTCTTGCTCATCCTCCAAGTGGAATAGTCAACACCAAGGGCGCTAGAAGTATCTCCACCTCAAATCCCAAATCATGGACTATGATGGGCGAAACAAAGATGTGCATAGCTCCCAAATTAAACAATGAATAAACCTAAGTAGAAAATAGAAAGATGGTACCTTGTAAAATGTCTAGATCACTTGGAATTGGAAATGCTAAGTCATGTATCTGACTATGATCCAGTCTACGACCTCTATGACCCTAATGGTGACCACCTCCATGACCACGCTATGCTCACTGAGGATGAAGATCATCACAGGGATATCCTATGACTGCCTTGTCTCCTCTATACTAATCATAAACCATGGTACACTAAAACTACTGCCACCTCATTATATATAACTAAAATGGTCAAGCCTAAAGTGGTCCTATAACACTCTAAACTCGCACATTCAGATTTGATGCTAGAAACTTACTCATTACTTATTATCTTGATACGTACTATTACAACCCATATCATAATCAACCCATATTTATATGATTTATAAAAATGGATTCACTTTCTTACATTTCTAGGATATTTTTGGTTTATAGTTTTATAGAATTAGGAAAACCATTGCACAACAAAGTTGGTACTTCCATACAGTGTACATTTTTTCACAAGAACAAGTTATTATGTTTACACTTATGTTTTATTCATGATAATTTTGATTAGTTCATTATGTGTCACCATTGATTTTTCTATGGTTCCTATACATCCTCAATCCTTGTGAAAAACATTTAAAACATGGGATAATAAAACAAAGCTAAATAAGAGATAAAAATAAAGGAAACCCATTTCCCTTTTTGAAAAACATGAAAATCCCTAAGGAAATTTTTCTTTTAACAAAATAAAATTTTATCTCAAATAATTATTTACATACTCATGAAATTAACTCCATTGCCCAAAATTTTTCATAATTTTTTTAGTAAGAATAAAGGAAAATCATTACCATAACAATTACCTAAGAGAACATAAGAACTCATGAAAACCTTTTTTCTAAAAAAACCCTTTCACCTTTAGAAAATCATGAATCTTATTTAAAATCATAAACTCATCTTCTTAATTTTTTAAATCAAATCATTCCTATAAAATTAATTTTTAAATAATAAAAAATAATATAGGTACCTTAGTGCATCATCTTCATATCACTCATACAATCACCCTTACGAAGGAATAACCTTCAATTTTAAATCCATTATATATCCTCTTAGAGAACATATCATTACCTAATGCATTGGAGAGTTATATCATGGGCTCACTCATTATTATCAATAATTTACAGGAACTATAACATGAATGAAACATATAAAATATTTCATTTACATCATAAAACTAATAACAATTCACATTTTATCCCATAAGTAAAATATCTTTTAGTTATCTCATAAAAATGAGAATAGATACACTTTTATTTTGAAAAACATTTAAAAACTAAAAATTCCCAAAACAATAGGAATTAGATATTCTTTAAAAAAATATAAAAACTTATAGATTAATCTGAATGATAAATTATTTATATGAAATTTGGGAAAGGTATTCATGTGGTAAACATTAAAAAAATACATTTACACTTTGGTAAAAAGATTAAAAATTCATCCATATGGAAAACATTAAAAAGGTACCTTTTTAAACCTTTATAGAGAAAGTAAAAATTAGTTGAAAATGATATTTAATAAACTTTTAATTATAAATAAGAATATTCTTGAAAAAATTAAAAGATCATCGATATAGAAGAGAAATATTTTAGAACATTTAAAATAAGGTTTTAAAGATAAATCCTTTACGACTTTAGTAACTTTTGAATCAAAAGAACATTGAAGGAGATAGATTGATATGGATTTGAAAACTAATTTAATTTAAGTAAATTATTGATGAAATATATCCATGTGGAATTCTATACACAACATAAAATGGAATAAGTCTCAAAGAAAGGAAATTGAGATGAGAAATCCCATACCTTGAGTCCAAACTCGTTTCATATGTTATCTAACTATTGAATTATAAAATTATATTTATCATTTAATTTATTAGGAAATTTTTAAAAATTATTTACATTATTATTATTATTCCTTTTATTTACTTTAATATCATGTTCTCTTTAGTTACTAAACTGGTTAAGTTCATGTATGAGGTTTTGGGGTTGTTTTGTCCAAAATAGATTTGTTGTGTTAACCATAGTCAAAGGGGTCAAGGTTTTATCATATAAAAAATCTTAAAAATTTTATAATTATCATTTTTATACATTAAATATACTTTTAAAACCATCCATGTAAGGTGTCCATAAAAAATTAAACGTATCATTTCATGGAGGTGGTAGGCTACACATACACATGAGTGACATTTTAATGTTTCTAATAAATAAAAAATAAATTAAGTATATAAAGGTTTAAATTTATAAAATAATAATATTATTATAAATGTCATATTTATTAATTAAATACATCCTTATAACCAACTATGTAAAGTGGAAATGAAAAATGGGTCACATCACTTCGTGGAGGTGGTAGTCTACACGTATACACAAGAGACGTTGTCAATTTTCAATTGATGAGAGGGTAAGAAGGTATATAATATTTTATATTTATAGAATTATAATTATGAAAAAAAACATTATATATATATATATTAAATTCATTTTTATATCCAATCATGTAAGGTGATAATGAAAAATGAAACACATTGCTTCATAGAGGCGGTATTCCGCATGTACACACGAGTAAAGATTTTATTTCCCATGGGATGGAAAAAAGGTAGAAAATAGTTTCCCCATTATGATAATAACATTTAACTATATTAAATATATTTATTTAATTATTTTATGATGGTTATAATATATTTGAAGGAGTTAGAATAACAAATAACATTAAAGAACTCAGTTAAGACTTATATCTCCTCCTTTGATATATTCCTTTGGCTTACACCTTAAACCTTATAGGATTGGTATTTTGGTAAGATCAGGACTTCTAGGACATGGTGAGGAGATTTTGGAATGGATTTGGATAGGTATTGTTTGAGATAAAGTTCTTAATTAGTGTGGAGAAGTGGAGAGAGGAGGTACCCTATTATAATTGAGAGGATCCACACCCTTGTAAATATTAAGAACATTAAAATATAACAAACACTATTCTAATGTAAAGTGACTCCAATTTAGTCCAATTTAAAAAATAGGATAATGTAAGATCAAATTCAACTCATCTAATCAAATTTAATCAATCTTTATATATATTTAAAACCATGTCTCTTAGTCTAACCCCTCTCTTTACACTACAAAAAATAGTGTGATTAGAGGAGGTTATTTTTTCATTCTAAGGAGGCTATAACCCCCCCCCCTAATAACTTAGAAATGGTTATCCAATACCACTGCTAAAGTGGACACACAAACCTATTAGCAGTGGTTTTTTATAAACACTTGTAAGGTTAAAAAAATTATAGCCACTTATTTTTTAGGGGGTTTTAACCCATTCAAATTTTTTTTAAAAAATTAACCACTACTAAAAGATATGATATTATGTAAAAAAAATGAAATATTTAGTGGTGTTTACCTATCATTGATTATTTTAAAAAAATATATATAAAAAATTTGGAGTGGTTGTGAACTGTTCTAAATTGTTTGTAATTTTTTTTTAAAATATTACGGTCGCCCCCTCCTACTAACGGAGTCACCACCACCTCCACACCCTCCTACACATGCACGAAGCCCCCCCCCCCCACCCACCTGTGCAAAAAATCATTGCCACATCCTCACCCTCAACCACACATGAACCCCAACCCACCTCCCCACACGAACGGAATTCTCCTTCGCTAGGTCTGAACCTGCCATTCGTGGAAGAAAACCCTAAGACAGTGCCACTATAACCCATTGAATTTCTAGAATTTATATACACATGTTTATATTTATATATACTTGTTTTTTTACAAAAAAAAATATTTTTATGATATATTTAAATACATTTAAATATAAAACCTTATATATATATTTATATATTTATATATACATTAATGTATTCATATTTATAATATATACATTTATGTTATATATTAAATATATTATATTAATGTGTACACAAATATAAATATAGTATATTATAAAATATATAATATAAAATATCTATATTATACATTTATATACATTAATTTATTCATATTTATATTATGTATAAATTTATATTAATATTATATACATTTATATTATATATTAAATACATTTATATTAATGTATACAGAAATATAAATATGGTATATATTTATAAAACATTGAATATAATATACATTAGTGTATTTATATTATATACATTTGTATTATAAATTATACAAATATATATATATATATATATAATACATATAAAGATATATATTATATAATACAAATATATTATAGAAATATAAATATATATTGTAAAAATATATATTTTACAAATATATGTTATACATATATATCATACAAATACAAATACATAATACCTCATAAAAATATATTATACAAATATAAATATATATTTATATATTATATTTATAATTATATATTTATTATATTTATATGTGTATGAATATTTATTATATATTATATATTATATATTATATATTATATATTATATATTATATTTAATATATTATATGTTATATGTTATATATTTTATATTTTATATTTTATATTTTATATTTTTATATCATTCAAATATATTATTCAGATAAATATATATATATAAATATAAAAATATATATATTATATTATACCAATCGAGAAAAAGATATATATATATATATTTATTTATTTATTTTATATATTTATATGTATACAATTCAAAAATGAATATATATATATATTATTTAAATATATATTATTTATTATATTTATATGTATTATATATTATATATTTATATATTACCCAAATATATTATAAAAATATATATATTTATATATTATATATTTTTATGTACACAATTTAAAATATATACACATAATTACATATTCATATAAATACAAATATCTATTATATATTTATAAATACAAATATCTATTATATATTTATAAATACATATGTACAAAAATATATATATATATATATTATATATAATATACATATAATTAATATATATATTATACCAAATATATATATTATACATATAATTAACCTTGAAAAAAAATATTGAATAAAATATAAAAAATATGTATATAATCTATTTGTGACGGAGTCCCGTCATAGAAGGCCACATCACAAATACTGAATAAAATATAAAAAATATTTAATAAAATTATGATCAATTAAAAAATAATATTAATATTATTAAAATAATAAAAAAATAAAAAATATTAAAATTCTCAATATTCACAAAAAAATATAAGAAAATCATAACATATTATTATTATTATTATTAGTATAATAAAAAAAATTAAAAAATATAATACTAATAATAAATAATAAAATATTAAAAAAAATGCAATATACGCACCAATATAAAAGACAAAAACTGTAAATAGTTCATATTACAATAAATGTTGAATTAAAATGTTTTTAACATAACAAAAAAATCACAAGGGGTAGTCTTATGGAGGAGATGGAGGAGCTGGAGGAGCTGGAGGAGCTGGTGGAGGAAACACCATCCCTAAACTACGAGTTAGACGGTGCATGTACTCCACCTGCTTGTGTTGTTGCTGCTATCATCAACGCATCTCTTCCTCGTGCTGCTGTTGCTTCCATCAACACATAATCACCTTGGACTTCTGTTGTTGTTGCCACTGCTGATGCATCTCTTCCTACAACTGTTGCTGTTGACGCATCTCTTCTTGTTGCTTCTGTAAACTCTCTATAAGATCAGTCTGAGCTCGCAAATGCTCATAATACTGTGAGACAGAAGATGATGACTCTCTATGAGCTCCTCTCGAGCTGTACACCGATATCGCAGAAATACCATAATAAGTCACAGGAGTCAAATGAGATCCAAAACCAACTACTTGGCCCTTCTCGAAGGCATACTGGGTCTCCTGCATCCATGTCGCCTCATCAAAATGGTGGGAACTAGTCTGATTAGTCGTCTCAGCCTGACTCTCAACCTGTGTCAGAGAGGTTTCAACCTCATATGAGTCCTTAAGTTCCAATTTGAAATTAAAATAGTGAAAATATTATATGCAATTATTTTTAAAACTGAAAAAAATAATACTGACCACAATCTAACGCTGGCGATCACCTCTAATCTTTCTAGTGGCTAGATCACTATACATCCTCCAATAAACATCGTACTCCATAATATTGGGATGCTCTACTGCCAGTATGAATAAAAAATAAAATGTTTATATTTAATATTATATAAAATATTTAAAAAGGATACTTACAAGATCCTCTCTATGTGTACTGAATTTATGGCTACCAACTCAATGTGTCACCTCCTGCCTCCCCTGGTTTTGTCAGGCTAAAGAAGATCTCCTCTGAAATCTACCACTCAAACAGTGTGAACATAATCCATCCCAAATGTGAGATGAAATGTACTCTTGCCTGTGGGCTCTACACAAATCATCAAATACTATCACTCTTACTTTCTTAATGGTCATCCTTCTCAAATTATAAAAAAACAGATGGAAACGCTCATTCATAGGCACCTCATATGCCTCTTGGATAGCATCACGCATGCTATCATCAATGGGATACCATAAACCCTACAAATAATTTATAATATCAAGTTATTAATGAAATAAATTTCAAAATAAATATTATTTATTTACATACCAACCAATGATTGAACATATCGAGCTGCACATCAATGAGAATCTATTCTCATGTGATCCATGGCTGAGAAAAATAAAGGCCCAAGATAGCACTCCCCTATCAAACTACTACATGCGCAACACTGTAAAAGTAAATAAATAATCAAGAAATTTGTATATAAATAAATTAATGAAAGCTAACTAAAATACACAGGTTATCATACCTCTTTATGAGTGGATAGAAGCCAAGACATGGACGTTGCTCGAGGATAGGGTCCGGAATCATCATTCGCGCAAGACCACTCCCCCTCCGCGTACCCCCTAAACTGCCAGTAGGTTGAGGGCTAGATGATCCCAAATCCTCCTCATCCAAAGGTAGCTCAACCTTCTACAACTCATGAAGTAGATCATGCTCCATCTGAAATACAAAATTATTGTTGTTAGCAGATAGTTGAAAATAATTTATATATATATATATATATTAGTTATGATTATAACCAGTATTTAATTGTGTCAATGTTCACCTTCATCATCATCTTCATATCTAATGATGTCAATTTCTTTATATACATCATTGAAATCATCAATATCAATATGAGTTTCAGTTTCATCATCTCTTTCTATTTACAATTCATTTGTAACATCATTAACATCATCACCACCATCGACCCTTAATTGTGTGGTGTCATCATCGATATTCATAACTCTTTGTGAAAAAGATGAATTTTGAGTAGTCTCTTGAAAAATTTCAATTGCTTGTACTTCATCAGAACCATATTCAGTTTGTGTAAACTAATCTCCCTAGATTTCATTTTTATTATGCTCCACCAATCACTCGGTTATCTTGAAGTAGCACAATACTTTGCGTAATATATTTGATGTGCCTATTGAGCCAGTAAAAATGGTTCATTTACTGCAAGAAGACTTTTATATTTAATATTGATGATTCCATGAATTGGATGAACACGCAAGCCTCTCTTAGTATCCAACCACCGAAATTTAAACATCATTATGTAATTTTTCCCTAGATAACACGGTTCAATAATTTCATCCAGCATACTATAAAAGTCAAATTTATTTTCTCTATGATGCAATCCTCTCAAGAAAACTCCACTGTTAATTGTTTTTTATTCCTCATATGCACGTGTATGAAATTGAAAACCATTCCCCACATATACATTATAAGATTTAATGATTTTGGATGGTGGGTTACTCAATATACATAGTCGCTTATGAATTTTATCATCATGTTGAGACACTTGAAAATTTTTAAAACAATTATCAATATAATAAATAATAAATTGAATTGATATGTTAAACCATCAATAATTTATGTTACTAGTTTTGTAAACCATTGATAAAAAAAATTCGGCGTTCTTCAAGAGTAGCTGCTGTAATTTTTGGAAGCTGTTTCTTAATATGATTATCATATAACTTACAAATAAAATAAGTTTACTTACTATAACATAAATTTTAGAATAATTGACAGAATCACTCACAATAAAAATGATGTAATTTATTTATAGTTGAGCAGAACATATGTATGAGCTCTGTGATGTTCCTCATCTAAAATCCATCGTTCATGAACTCCACCAAATCCAAGCTCTGGGTGATTAAAAACTGATAATTTATTATCCATTTGATCATCAACATTCTCCTTTTTATGTCCCATGTGGTTTTGTTTTGAGGAATATTCAGATTCAAAATAATGAGAGCAGAAAAAATCAATCTTCTCTGGCAAATAAGATTCAATAATTGAGCCTTCAACTGATGCTTTGTTACGTACTTTTTTCATCAATTTTTTCATGCATTTTTCAAATGGGTACATTTATTGAAATTGTACTAGACTTCCACATTTATATTTATGTAGAAAATGTAATATAAAATGTTCCATTGAGTCAAAGAAAGCCGGTGGGAAGATTTTTTCCAGTTTATATATAATTAAAACAACATATTTTTTAAGTTTTCTTAGTGCATCATAGTCTGTTTTCACTGCACAAATCTCTTGAAAAAATATGATATGTATGTTATCGAATCCCAAATCATAAAATTCAACAAACCTCTGAATCTAATCGTCATAATTATTTCCATTATAACATGAAAATCATGACTTTTTAATCCGGTAATATGACCGTTCTTAACACATCTGCCCAAATTCAAAGTATATCCATCTGGAAGTCTCAAATCTGCAATACACTAAAAAAATAATAAGTGACTCTCTTTGGACAGTTTATAAGCTGTTTTTGGCTTTATTAACCTCTGTGATCTAACATTTTGAAACAGTTCTAGTTCTGGTTGTCTGCAAATTTGGGCAAGATCTAATCGTGCCTTTACATTTTCTTTGGTCTTACCTGGTGTATTAAAAATTGTATGAAATAAATTATCAAAATATTTCTTCTCAATATAAATGACATCCAACATGTGGCAGACCAAAAAATCATACCAATATGAAATATCCCAAAAAATGATCTGTTTTATCCAATTGTGTTCTTTCCCAAAGCCATGAATTTTCTGTTGGTTTACTGTTGACCCAAATGTAATGAGAGGTAATGAAAGTACAACTGATTTTAACTCTGTACCTGAGATCATTTTTGGAGGTCCATCCCTTTCAATTATGCCTTTTTTGAAATGAGATTTATTCCTCCTAAAACAATGATCGGTTGGAAGAAATCTGTGATGACAGTCAAAATAGCAAGGTTTTTTCCATTGATGAGCATAAAGGCTTTGTTGTCTTTCATACAGTAAGGACATGATTTTGGACCATGTGTACTCCAGCCAGATAACATGTCATATTCCATTAATTCACTAATCATCAACATCAATGCAGCTTTTAATATGAAATTTTGTTTCACAACAACTTCATAGGTACTAACACCATTACTCCATAATGAATTTAACTTATCAATCAATGGTTTCAAATAAACATCAATATTCTTTTTTAGATTTTCTGGGATTAATAAGGTCAAAAAGATATAGGGCGCCTTCATCAACATCCATAGAGGTAAATTGTACGAAGTTATAAAGACAGCCCAACATGAGTACTGACTACCATAAGAACTAAACGGATAGAAACCATCAGTAGAAAGACCCAATCACAATTCTGGGATTCTAAAGCAAAAGACGGATGCAGTCGGTCAAAATGTTTCCATGAATCACCATCAAATGGATGATACAAGGTTTTAGCAGTTTAAATCTTTGTTTTGTGCCATGAAATCATTGAAGATGTGTTCTGATACATAAATAAATGCTACAAGCTAGGTTTAAGGGGGAAATATCTCAATTGTTTTACTGGAATCGATCCAAACTTCCCAAGTTGAGCTTCCTTATACCTTGATTATTCACATATGGGACAACTATCCAATGCCTCATTTTCACCAGAATATAAGATGCAATCATTTGAACATGCATAAATCTTCCAATAACTAAGGCTCAGATTATAAACCAGGCTCTTGCACTCATATTAATTTGTAGGAAACATATTTCTTTTAGATAATAGTGTTTTAACCAAAGAAAATATCTGATCAAAATGGTTTTTTTATATTTTATTATCTAATTTAACACCCATAAATTTTACCACCACTTCTAATTTTCAAATATTGCAACTAGGATATAATGCATCCTCAGCAAACCTCAACAACTCATAAAATTCAGATGGTGCCAACTCAGGAGTAAAATCAATATCATTATGATTTTCAGTTTGTTGAATAGATGTACCTACAACATCATGTACTAAATTTTGAAACCGTGATAGATGTGGAAACAAGTTATTAGTATCTTCTCTAGAACTACGTTTACTATTTTGATACAAAAAAACTTAATCTAGTTGAAAACCAAACTATAAGAGATGTCCCCTAACCTTGTCAAATGTGTCAAACATTCTCAGTGCACATTTTTTACAAGGAAACTTAATTGTTCCTTCTAAAACAAATTCTGGTTTTGATGATACAAATTATAAGAAAGCTTTAACACCCTCAATATATATAGGATTTAAACTAGAACCGTTTGGATTTCTCCATTGATTTATCCAAATGTGATAATTTAATAAGAACTGTTATCGACTTCCTTGTTCCATATTTTTCTATAAAAATAGAAAATCATTACTATTTTAGAATAATTTGAAATTAGAAAAACACTATCCAAAAAAAGAAGATAAATAATTACAACTACTTATTAATTATTACCATTAATTACAGGTGACACAATTTCCAGTAGATTGACGACTAATTTTTTTATGGCTCATTTACTTGCAACTTTCTCTCACTGAAATCACAATCAAGAATATGCTTGAAGGTACGCATATCCATTCTCATGCATATGAGAATGTATAAGCGTACCTCTGAGCAGATTCTTCATTGTGATTTCACTGTGAGAAAGATGCAAGTAAATGAGCTGTCAGACAAAAAAGCCCCCTTTTCATTGATGAATCATCTTCTTGAAACTATCACCACCTAAAAACATTATGAAAAATGTGGTCCTATAAATGCATATTCGAACTTTTGTATACGAGATTGAATATTCATACGTAGAAGCATACTTTTTATAATGTTTTGAGTTGGTGAGAGTTGAAAGGAGAAGACTCATCGAGCAAAAGGAGTGCCACCAATCCACTAGAAATTGTTCCAAGTTATTAAAATTTATTACAATTGATTTTATTCTTAATTATTACTAATTATTCTTAATTATTTATAATTATTCCTAATTATTCCTAATTATTCCTAATTAATCCAAATTTTTCCAAATTATTCCTAATTATTCCTAATTATTCTTAATTATTCTTAATTATTCCTAATTATTCCTAATTTTTGTTAATTATTCCTAATTATTACTAATTATTTCTAATTATTTCTAATTATTCCTAATTATTCCTAATTATTCCTCATTATTCTTAATTATTTCTAATTATCGCTAATTATTTCTTATTATTTCTAATTATTTTTAATTATTTATAATTATTTCTAATTATTCCTAATTATTCCTAATTATTTATAATTATTCCTAATTATTCCTAATTGTTCCTCATTATTCCTAATTATTGCTAATTATTTCTAATTATTCCTAATTATTCCTAATTATTCCTAATTATTCCTAATTATTTCTAATTTTTCCTAATTTTTCCTAATTTTTTCTAATCATTCCTAATTATTTCTAATAGTTACTAATTACTACTAATTATTGCTAATTATTCCCAATTATTGCTAATTATACCAAATTATTTCTAATTATAGCAAATTATTGCTACTTATTCCTAATTATTTCTAATTGTTGCTAATTATTGTTAATTATTCCTAATTATTCCTAATTATTCCTAATTATTCCTAATTATTTCTAATTATTGCTAATTATTACTAATTATTACTAATTATTTCTAATTATTTCTAATTATTCCTAATTATTCTTAATTATTTTCTATTATTCCTAATTATTCCTAATTATTGCTAATTATTACTAATTATTTCTAATTATTACTAATTATTGCTAATTATTACTAATTATTGCTAATTATTGCTAATTATCACTAATTATTGCTAATTATTATGAATTATTCCTAATTATTCCTAATTATTCCTAATTATTGGTAATTATTGCTAATTATTGCCAATTATTCCCAATTATTTCCAATTATTGCTAATTATTGCTAATTATTGCTATTTATTCATATTTATTGCTAATTATTCCTATTTATTGGTAATTATTTCTATTTATTGCTAATTATTTTTATTTATTCCTATTTATTACTTTTTATTACTATTTATTACTATTTATTACTATTTATTACTAATCATTATTTATTACTAATTATTACCATTTATTACTAGTTATTAGTATTTATTACTAATTATTAATAATTATTACTATTTGTTACTATTTATTACTAATTATTACTATTTATTACTAATTATTACTCTTTCTTATTATTTATTACTATTTATTATTATTTATTAATATTTCTTACTATTTCTTACTATTTTTTACTATTTATTAGTATTTATTATTATTTATTAGTATTTATTACTAATTATTACTATTTATTACTAATTAATACTAATTATCATTATTTATTACTAATTATTAGTATTTTTTAATAATTATTTGTATTTATTTCTAATTATCAGTACTTATTACTAATTATTAGCACTTATTACTAATTATTAGTATTTATTACCAATTGTAAATATTTATTACTATTTTTTCCTAATTATTACTATTTTTCTTAATTATTATTAATTAGCGTTAATTAATATGAATTACTGCAAAATACAGCTACTAATTACTAATTACTGCTAATTATTTATATATATTACTAATTATAATTAATAATTATTAATTATTACAAATTACTAAGAATTAGTACAAATAATTTCATTTTATTATTATAAATAAATAATGATGACAAAACAATTTAAATCTAACTTAATTACAACTAATCAACAACAATTAAAATTAATATTAAAAAATGAAATAAATACTAAATTAAGTAAAACATAAATACCTTTAAACTTGATCTCTTATAATTGTAGACGAATTCACAACTTCGTAAAAAAACTAACTCTGAAAAAATTTCACACTAAAATTAGAGTTTAGAGAAGCAGAGAAAGTAAGAATTGAGAGGGAGGGAGAAAAAACAGATGTGGGGTATATATAGGTTAGATTAGTTTCGATGGGACTATTTGCGACGGTAATCCCGTCGCAAATAGTACTTTTTTACGATGGGACCCGTCGCAAATACTTTCTGCCGCATTAATTACGCTCGGTGGTTAAAAGGTTATTTGCGACGGGACCCGTCGCAAAAATTAACCTGCCTACACACTATTTGCGACGGGACAACATCCCGTCGCAAATAGGTTTTTACCGCCGTCGGGTATTTGGGACGGGTCCCGTCGCAAATGCCCTCTGGCGGATGCACTAGTTGCGACGAGGGATCTCCCGTCGCAACTAATGTTTATCACCTCCCAGTATTTGTGACGGAAGGTGCCAACCCGTCACAAATAATTAGTTATTTGTGACAGGTTGATTTTCCCATCGCGGATAACCTCTTCAACGGACTATTTGTGACAGGATTTATTCCCATCGCAAATAACCCGCCGCAAAAATCAGTATTTCTCGTAGTGTTAGAATAAAAAGAAGAGGAAAGATATTTGATGATGGATTATACCATCAACGCAATAAAATTATAGTATATAAAACATGCTAGAGTTATCATGCTACTTTAGATAGGCTGGTGAGGATAGGATAAGAAGAGAAAATAAATTGAAAAGAAAATAAAAGAAAAAGAAAGCGGATTTACCTATGGAACTTCTTTTCCATGATAATTCCCTTAGGGAAAAAGGGTTTGATATTTTTTTGAGACCAAAGGCTCCTGAAAATTAGAGAGATGCTTAGAAATAGGATTGTGTAGAATTTGGATAAACTTCAAGGCTTGGAAGTTATGAGTAGAAGAGGTGGTGAGGGTGGTATTTATAGGGGAGGACAGTGGTGTTTTTTTATTATGTTATTCATTAGTTTATTATTTTTGATGAAGACTATGAATAGTTTTGATTCTAATGAATAAATATAGTAAATAGAGAATTATATTTCAAGATAACGGTGCTTACATTATCCATACCTCAATAATTACTCAAATATTCATGTATTTAACTTATATCGTAAATTATTATATTTCACTATTCCCAAAAAATCAACTATTTTATAAAAAATACCAAAAATTGACCATAACCATTTTGAAATGTGTAGATTTAAAAAAATATAATCCATTTTATGAAAATAATTTTTTAAATATTTTAAAATTAATTTTTAATTAAAATCATCATTTATTTAGAAAATACCGATTTTAAAATTATAACCGATGTTATAACACTTTGAAAAATTAATTTAGGTCTCATAAAATTATCATATAACTTTAGGAAAATAAAATATCGATTTATGAATATATGTTATGAAAATAAATTTTCTTTTAAATGAATATATTAATTACAAAATTTTAACTAAAAATTTAGGTTTCACAAAAATACCAATACTTATTTTATCATTCTTAAGGCATTTATTTACTTATTCAATGATATAAATATATCATATTTTCATTTATAAGATTATTAAATTTTATTTATACTTTCATAGGTTATGTTAATATTATATTGGTTGGGTTGCTATTATTAATGGGCACATTACTTTTCCAAAGGTCGTGTTACTATTCCATTGGTTTAGGTTCCTTAATTTCTATAAATACCTCTTATTTCATTTACTCATCATTTATAAAGTTTGTATTGTGTTCTATATATGATATTTATGTGATTTATACAATATAACATAATTATAATAAGGGAAATTTTATTAATATAATTATGGATCATTATAGAATCCCTCACCTAGGACTCCTCAACCTACTATTCTTGACGTGACCACACCTTCATTAGATATATACATCCTCTACTATCAAATTTTACTATAACAAGTTGTATCAAAACCAAATCTTCCATCATTGTCCCATAGTCTCTAGACTCACACACAATACCACCACATGAATTCCTACTCAAGGCATCACCCACAACCTCAGACAAGATGTGAATTGTTGCAATAGACATTGAACACAACACCATACTCTAGAAAATAAAGAACACGAGCACTGACCAACTTCTCTTTCAAATTCTCAAAAATAACCTAGTGTTTTTCAATCAATGTGAATTCTGGTTCCTTTCTTGTTTAATCTATCATAAGAGTCATGAATTAAGAGAGTTCAGTAAAAAAATATCATGTAATAACCATTAGGACCAAGAAAACCCTATAATCCCATAACATTATTAGGGGACACCTAAGAAATAACCACCTAAATATTTAAAGGATCCACATCTACTCCACATCGAGACACAAAATTCCCTAAGAAATGGACCTCATAGGCCCAAAACTCACACTTTGATAGCTTCCCAAATAGCTACCAATGTTGAAGAAATTCCAAAATGGCCTGAAAATTCTCTGTGTGCACCTCCTTAGACACCAAAAACACAAGGATTTCATCAATAAACACCTCCATCAAGAAACTCATCGAAAACTACATTAATTAGTCCCATGATCACATTTGGAGTATTTTTTACACCAAGCAATATCAAAATGAACTCATAATGTTCATAAAGACCTCAAAAATAAGTCCCAAGGATATCCCCATCCTTCACTCACATATGATGATATCCTAACCCAAAATTGATCTTTGAGAAACAACTAGGTCCAATGAATCCTCTCCAAAAGATATCATAAATCTGAATCCATAGCTCCCTAAAATAAGAAAGGGTAATCCTATAAGGATACATTGAAATAGGATCAACACCCAACTGTAGTTTTATCCCAAACTTGATCTCTTTTTGAGGGGGTAGTTTAACAATCTCTTCTAGAAATACATATGGGTACTCTTCAATAACCTTGGGAAACACCACTAGGTGATCCATTATGGAACTCAACATAAGATTGACCAACAAAGAAGACAAGGATTTAGCATGCTTCAGACCCTTATGAGGGTCTCACAGACTAACTAACACAACCTTCTCACCATCAACATCGTATAATATGATTCACATTATGAATAAATCCATAATATCCTTCACTGAATACAACTAATCCATTCTAAGGATGATGTTTTATGGTTTTATATGCAAATATAGGAAATATCCCCAAGAGAGATGCTTCCCCAACATCAACTCATAACCTCTACACAAATCATTTAGTCTTGCTCATCCTCCAAGTGGAATAGTCAACACCAAGGGCACAAGAAGTATCTCCACCTCAAATCCCAAATCATGGACTATGATGGGTGAAACAAAGATGTGCATAGCTCCCAAATTAAACAATGAATAAACCTAAGTAGAAAATAGGAAGATGGTACCTTGTAAAATGTCTAGATCACTTGGAATTGGAAATGCTAAGTCATGGATCTGACTATGATCCAGTCCACGACCTCTATGACCCTAATGGTGACCACCTCCATGACCACGCTATGCTCACTGAGGATGAAGATCATCACAGGGATATCCTATGACTGCCTTGTCTCCTCTATACTAATCATAAACCATGGTACACTACAACTACTGCCACCTCATTATATATAACTAAAATGGTCAAGCCTAAAGTGGGCCTATAACACTCTAAACTCGCACATTCAGATTTGATGCTAGAAACTTACTCTTTACTTATTGTCTTGATACGTACTATTACAACCCATATCATAATCAAACCATATTTATATGATTTATAAAAATGGATTCACTTTCTTACATTTCTAGGATATTTTTGGTTTATAGTTTTATAGAATTAGGAAAACCATTGCACAACAAAGTTGGTACTTCCATACAGTGTACATTTTTTCACAAGAACAAGTTATTATGTTTACACTTATGTTTTATTCATGATACTTTTGATTAATTCATTATGTGTCACCATTGATTTTTCTATGGTTCCTATACATCCTCAATCCTTGTGAAAAACATTTAAAACATGGGATAATAAAACAAAGCTAAATAAGAGATAAAAATAAAGGAAACCCATTTTCCTTTTTGAAAAACATGAAAATCCCTAAGGAAATTTTTCTTTTAACAAAATAAAATTTTATCTCAAATAATTATTTGCATACTCATGAAATTAACTCCATTGCCTAAAATTTTTCATAATTTTTTTAGTAAGAATAAAGGAAAAATCATTACCATAACAATTACCTAAGAGAACATAAGAACTCATGAAAACCTTTTTTCTAAAAAAACCATTTCACCTTTAGAAAATCATAAATCTTATTTAAAATCATAAACTCATCTTCTTAATTTTTTAAATCAAATCATTCCTATAAAATTAATTTTTAAATAATAGAAAATAATATAGGTACCTTGGTGCATCATCTTCATATCACTCATACAATCACCCTTATGAAGGAATAACCTTCAATGTTAATTCCATTATATATCCTCTTAGAGAACATATCATTACCTAATGCATTGGAGAGTTATATCATGGGCTCACTCATTATTATCAATAATTTACAGGAACTATAACATGAATGAAACATATAAAATATTTCATTTACATCATAAAACTAATAACAATTCACATTTTATCCCATATGTAAAATAGATTTTAGTTATCTCATAAAAATGAGAATAGATACACATTTCTTTTGAAAACATTTAAAAACTAAAAATTCCCAAAACAATAGGAATTAGATATTGTTTAAAAAAACATAAAAACTTATAGATTAATCTGAATAATAAATTATTTATATGAAATTTGGGAAAGGTATTCATGTGGTAAACATTAAAAAAATACATTTACACTTTGGTAAAAAGATTAAAAATTCATCAATATGGAAAACATTAAAAAGGTACCTTTTTAAACCTTTATAGAGAAAGTAAAAATTAGTTGAAAATGATATTTAATAAACTTTTAATTATAAATAAGAATATTCTTGAAAAAATTAAAAGATCATATATATAGAAGAGAAATATTTTAGAACATTTAAAATAAGGTTTTAAAGATAAATCCCTTACGACTTTAGTAACTTTTGAATCAAAAGAACATTGAAGGAGATAGATTGAGATGGATTTGAAAACTAGTTTAATTTAAGTAAATTAATGATGAAATATATCCATGTAGAATTATATACACAACATAAAATGAAACATGTGGTGAAAATGGAATAAGTCTCAAGGAAAGGAAATTGAGATGAGAAATCCCATACCTTGAGTCCAAACTCATTTCTTATGTTATCTAAATATTGAATTATAAAATTATATTTATCATTTAATTTATTAGGAAATTTTTAAAAATTATTTAAATTATTATTATTCATTTTATTTACTTTAATATCATGTTCTCTTTAGTTACTAACTGGTTAAGTTCATGTATGATGTTTTGGGGTTGTTTTGTCCAAAAAAGATTTGTTGTGTTAACCATAGTCAAAGGGGTCAAGGTTTTATCATATGAAAAATCTTAAAATTTTTATAATTATCATTTTTATACATTAAATATACTTTTAAAACCATCCATGTAAGGTGTCCATAAAAAATTAAACGTGTCATTTCATGGAGGTGGTAGTCTACACATACACATGAGTGACATTTTAATGTTTCTAATAAATTAAAAATAAATTAAGTATATAAAGGTTTAAATTTATAAAATAATAATATTATTAGAAATGTCATATTTATTAATTAAATCCATCCTTATAACCAACTATGTAAAGTGGAAATGAAAAATGAGTCACATCACTTCGTGGAGGTGGTAGTCTACACGTATACACAAGAGACGTTGTCAATTTTCAATTGATGAGAGGGTAAGAAGGTATATAATATTTTATATTTATAGAATTATAATTATCAAAAAAACATTATATATATATATATATCTTAAATTCATTTTTATATCCAATCATGTAAGGTGATAATGAAAAATGAAACACATTGCTTCATAGAGGCGGTATTCCGCATGTACACACGAGTAAAGATTTTATTTCCCATGGGATGGAAAGAAGGTAGAAAATAGTTTCCCCATTATGATAATAACATTTAACTATATTAAATATATTTATTTCATTATTTTATGATGGTTATAATATATTTGAAGGAGTTAGAATAACAAATAACATTAAAGAACTCAGTTAAGACTTATATCTCCTCCTTTGATATATTCCTTTGGCTTACACCTTAAACCTTATAGGATTGGTATTTTGGTAAGATCAGGACTTCTAGGACATGGTGAGGAGATTTTGGAATGGATTTGGATAGGTATTGTTTGAGATAAAGTTCTTAATTAGTGTGGAGAAGTGGAGAGAGGAGGTACCCTATTATAATTGAGAGGATCGACACCCTTGTAAATATTAAGAACATTAAAATATAACAAACACTATTCTAATGTAAAGTGACTCCAATTTAGTCCAATTTCAAAAATAGGATAATGTAATATCAAATTCAACTCATCTAATCAAATTTAATCAAGCTTTATATATATTTAAAACCGTGTCTCTTAGTCTAACCTTTCTCTTTACACTACAAAAAATAGTGTGATTAGAGGAGGTTATTTTTTCATTCTAAGGAGGCTATAACCCCCCCCCCCTAATAACTTAGCAATGGTTATCCAATACCACTGCTAAAGTGGACACACAAACCTATTAGCAGTGGTTTTTTATAAACACTTGTAAGGTTAAAAAAATTATAGCCACTTATTTTTTACGGGGTTTTAACCCATTCTAGTTTTTTAAAAAAAATTAACCACTACTAAAAGATATGATATTATGTAAAAAAATGAAATATTTAGTGGTGTTTACCTATCATTGATTATTTTAAAAAAAAAATATAAAAAATTTGGAGTGGTTGTGAACTGTTCTAAATTGTTTGTAATTTTTTTTAAAATATTACGGTCGCCCCCTCCTACTCACGGAGTTACCACCACCTCCACACCCTCCTACACATGCACGAAGCCCCCCCCCCCCCCCTACCCACCTGTGAAAAAAATCATTGCCACATCCTCACCCTCAACCACACATGAACCCCAACCCACCTCCCCACACGAATGGAATTCTCCTTCGCTAGGTCTGAACCTGCCATTCGTCGAAGAAAACCCTAAGACAGTGCCATTATAACCCATTGAATTTCTAGAATTTATATACACATGTTTATATTTATATATACTTGTTTTTTTTCAAAAAAAATATTTTTATGATATATTTAAATACATTTAAATATAAAACCTTATATATATATATTTATATATTTATACATACATTAATGTATTCATATTTATAATATATACATTTATGTTATATATTAAATATATTATATTAATGTGTACACAAATATAAATATAGTATATTATAAAATATATAATATAAAATATCTATATTATACATTTATATACATTAATTTATTCATATTTATATTATGTATAAATTTATATTAATATTATATACATTTATATTATATATTAAATACATTTATATTAATGTATACAGAAATATAAATATGGTATATATTTATAAAACATTTAATATAATATACATTAGTGTATTTATATTATATACATTTGTATTATAAATTATACAAATATATATATATATATAATACATATAAAGATATATATTATATAATACAAAT
This sequence comes from Viscum album, assembly GCA_963277665.1. NCBI lineage: Eukaryota > Viridiplantae > Streptophyta > Magnoliopsida > Santalales > Viscaceae > Viscum > Viscum album. The sequence continues at coordinate 142,492,244 of OY728131.1, forward strand.
ATATTATAGAAATATAAATATATATTGTAAAAGTATATATTTTACAAATATATGTTATACATATATATCATACAAATACAAATACATAATACCTCATAAAAATATATTATACAAATATAAATATATATTTATATATTATATTTATAATTATATATTTATTATATTTATATGTGTATGAATATTTATTATATATTATATATTATATATTATATATTATATATTATATTTAATATATTATATATTATATGTTATATGTTATATATTTTATATTTTATATTTTATATTTTATATTTTTATATCATTCAAATATATTATTCAGATAAATATATATATATACATATAAAAATATATATATTATATTATACCAATCGAGAAAAAGATATATATATATATTTATTTATTTTATATATTTATATGTATACAATTCAAAAAATGAATATATATATATATATATATATATATTATTTAAATATATATTATTTATTATATTTATATGTATTATATATTATATATTTTATATATTTATATGTATACAATTCAAAAAATGAATATATATATATATATATATATATATTATTTAAATATATATTATTTATTATATTTATATGTATTATATATTATATATTTATATATTACCCAAATATATTATAAAAATATATATATATTTATATATTATATATTTTTATGTACACAATTTAAAATATATACACATAATTATATACACATAATTACATATTCTTCAATATTTGACTTGAAGACACAATGGGCGTGAAGCCCATTCCATGGCCCAAAGGCCCACAATCTATCCCGAAGGCCCAGTGCAGCATCATAACTGCATCATGTCTGCATCACTTCCTGTGTGCATCATGTTTGTGTCACTGCCTATCTATGTCATAACGGCATCACCGCCGGCATGTGTCATGCCTACGTTACCGCCTACTGGCGGAAATTCTCTCCCACTCGGATTTGAACCTGGGTCAGATGCAGAATCACGAGGCACCTCTACCACTGAGACACACCCCAATTGCTTATTATATATATATATATATAACATTTATGTAATATATATACATATAATACAAAATAATATACCCAAGATGGTGAAAACCATGGTTAATAATATAATATAATATAATAATTATATATAGATAAATCTTTATGTATATTTATATATAAATATATTTTACATATATAAATATATCTATACATATATTGATATTTATAAATATATATAGTTATATTATGTATACAAATATATATTTAATATATTAATTTAAATACTTATCTATATATTAATATAAATTTTTATATATATACTTATGTATGTATATATATCTATGTAATATAGCATAACATAATATTTATTTACTTATTTATATGTGCACACACCCTCTAAATTATATATTTACATATATATATATACAAATTTATATTATGTATACTTACACACACACATGTTTTTATAAATACACACACACACACATTTATATCAAACATGCATAATGTTTATATAAATATACTTATGCATATATTTATACATACATTTATGCACACACATGCGCATAAATGTGTATTTATATACTTATTTATAAATATTTATTTATATACTAATTATATATATATAATGTATTTATATATTTACTATTAGGATATATATATATAATATAATATATATATATAATATATAATATATATATATATATATAATATATTTATCTAATATATATGTAATATAATATATATATATATATATAATTATTTGTATATAATTACATTTTTTATTATATATATCATTATTTATTTAATTTATTTATAGAATGTTTTTATATAATATGTTTATAATTTATTTAAATACATTTACATAAGGTCTTTATATAACACACACACACACATATTGTAAAATTTGATATTAAAAAAAGAGTTAAAACTCCCTCTAATCTAAGAGATTAGTAGCGGTTTTGAAATAAACAACTCTAAAATATAATGGCTTTATTTAAAAAAAATAGAGAAGTTTAAAACCACATCTAATCAAAGAAATAACATCCTCTAATTTTTTTTATTTTTTTAAATAAATATGTGATATTTTAGTGATGGTTATGTCAAAACCATCACTAAATTTAATTTTAGAAGAGGTTTTTACATAACTATCATTAATTTATATGAAAATTTAATTAATAAGGGGTTGTGAACAACCACCTCTAAATAATCACCCCTAAATGCATTATTTTTTTTTTTAGTGTTAACACTTTTAACATGTATCGTGGTGACAAACTTTTACTGTAGTAACTGTTCATTATAACTAAAATTGAAATATAACTTATAAAATATTTTTAATATGGTAATTACAAATATGGAATCAACTTTCTAAAATTTAATTTCTATACATGTTAAGAAATAATTTTAATATAAGTTTAAAAAATGCATTAAAAACCCATTTTTAGAAAAAAAATCGTTTTTAAGCATAAAAATGATTTTATTCCAAAATAATTTATAATGTTGATTCTCATAAAATTAGCTGGATTAAGTTAAATAAAAGGATACATATTTTACTTTCATACCCAAAAAAATGAAATGAAACTTTTGAAAACTAGATTAACATAGAAGAACCAAAAATAGTTTTTATTGGAATAAAAACATTACTTATATTTCCAAAATGTTAAGAATGTATTTCTAAGTTCAACATTATATTTTAAATAATTTATATTAATTATAAAATATATATTCATTCTTGAAAAAGGTTTCTTAAATTTTCAATTTATTCTTATATCATGATAATTTCATAAAAATGATAGTATTTGTAAAATTGGTATTTTTGATTAATCACAAAAAAAAAGTATTTCAGAAAAACCCCAAGAAACTATATTAAGTTTATTCTGAAATTATTATGCCAAAAATGAAGTCCATTTCATCAAATTAATATTCATAATTTTATCTTTTAAATATAAATACAAAATATAAAGAAAAAACTACTTTCATAGAAAAATGACACTTTTAAACTTTAAGAGTTATTTACCTTATTTCACATCAATTACCAAAGAGTGTTAATTTATTTGTTTGAACATTCTATATTCATAATGCAATGGATTTTTTACTTTAATTTTAATTAATTATTATTCACTTTAGTTTGGTGTTTTATATATCACACACTATTTAACAAGTATTTACTTAATGTAATACATACTAAAATATCATGGTGTTACATTATTCCCCCCCCCCCACCAAAGAAATTTTATACTCACAATTTTTATCTCATGCATGATAAATTTTAGGTTTAAAAAATTTTAAAAAACAATTTCAATGGGTTGAATAGGACTTCAAAAACCATAAGTTTAAAATGATCCATAATAATAGAACCTTGAAATAGAGAAAATGAAAAAGGAATGTGGAGTGAAAGATAAATGTACAAGTGTAAGTAAAAACCCTTTAATATAACTTGATTAAATTTCCTTCTAAAAGTAATATTAGTGTCTATGTTAAGACTAGGAAAATTATCAATTCCTAAATATTTCATAAACAATTAATTTACCATTATGATACTCATACTTGTGAATGAGTTTCAAAAAGTTTACCATGATAGTTGAGTGAAAATTTTCATATAAGACTAGATATATTTATTTTTATATTAATTGATTCTAAGGAATTCATTTACCAGTGAGATATATAATAAGATAAAATATAATTATTTCATTTATTTCCATACAATAAGATAAATTTCATCCTTTTATTGGGATTAGAGCATTTTCTTCATCTATAATCCACATCATATTCTAAATGATAAATAACCATGATGAATTTTTCATGCCTAAAGAACTAAAATTAACTTTTAATAGGGTATGTGTTAAAAAAAGTATGATAAGTAATTAATTTTATTTTATACATTTATAAAAAATCAAAATGGTTAGCACAAGTCAATATAATATTCAATATGAATAAACCATTATATAATGAAATATTAAATTAATCTTCAAAACTGAACAATAACACCCTAAGTTCAACTTAAATAATTACACAAATAACTAACCCTAAAACACTTCAAAATATTCCAGACCAAATTTGAAATAAAAAGATGAGAATTATTTGACAACATATTCTTCCAAAATCAACTTAAAAGTTACCTCTAAAAAACATCAATTAATCATAAAGTCACATGCCAAAAATGTACATATCCTAACCAAATATTCTCCAAAATATGCTAATATTTTCCATAAATAACCTAAATCACTATAAATCCAAAATAAAATAATATATTCTTCAATATTTAGCTCAATATTTATTCCTCAATTAATATTAACCACTTTGACATAAAATCCCATATTAAACAATAATTTATCATTTACCTTAATTCATATAATGTTCCCAAAAATATAGTGAACTTCTTCTAAAATAACTTTAACCACCAAATAATTAAATCGATTTTTAATACTATGGTTATCTATATGATAAAACATATGTTCCCAAAATTATAATTAACTTTCGTCCTAATTTACCATAATTACTTCAACATCAACGAAAGTATTAACACAAAAGGTTATCTATACCTTTCATCTTATACCCAAAAAATAGAATAATATTATTCCCTAAATAACCTTCATAATAAATTACATGATAAAACAAAGAGATTTATATACATCAATCAATTATTCATCATAAAACCCAATAAATGTCTCCCAAATTATCCTTAAGCATCTTAAACTCCCATCACATAAATCCTCAAAAAGGTATTTACACCTTTTGTCTTATGATCAACCTTAAAAATTTAAACCCATAATGGTATCCAAAACTCTTAAATAGTATTCATTTCATAATTTGTTAACCTATAATATTATTTAAAACCGTTCTTTAGTACCAAATATAATTCCATTTATCCATACACTCAGATCTGGTCCTAGAAACATACTCTTTGTATGTTACCTTGATACCAATTATGATAGCCTATAACATATTTTACTCATGTTTACATGATTTATAACAAGGGTTTAACTTTCCTAAATTTATAGGATCTTTTAGGTTGCATTTTTAGATAATTAGGAAAACCACTTCATAAAAAAAGTGGACACTTCTATGTAGTGTGCATTTTTTTACAAGAATAGGTTCTTATGTTTACACTCATGCATCATTCATGACACTTTTTCTTCTTTCAACACATGTAACCATTGACTTTTATATAGTTACTATATATCCTTAGGCCATATGAGAACATTTGAAAACATGAGATGAGAAAAAAGGCTCAGTAAGGGATATAAAAATAAAGGAGAACTATTTGTCCATCTTAAAAAACATGAATATCCAAAAGGAAGTTTGTCTTTTAAAAAAATAAATTTGATCACAAATAATAATTTACTTAATCATGAAAAAAATTACTACCCAAATTTATTCATAAAACATTTTTTATCAAGCATAAAGGAAAAATCATTAACATGATATTTTCTTGAGAAAACATAAGTACTCATGAAAACCTTTTTACTTGAAAAAAACCTTTCTAATTTAGAAAATCAAAAACCTTAATTATATCAAAAACTCATTTTATTACCTTTTTAAGTAAAAATATTTACATAAAAATCCATTTTTAAGCATAGAAAATCATATAGGTAACTTGGGAAATCATCTTCATATCACTATCACATTTACTCTTACAATCACCCTTACTAAGGAATTAACTTCACAGTTAATTCCATTATGTTTCCTCTTGGATAAAATATCATTTACCCAATGCATTAGAGATCTATATCATAGACTCACCAGTCGATTAATTAACTCACTTCACTACGCTTGTTTTGAAAACCACAAAATACTTTGATAAATATTTGATCTAACTTAAGGTTATTGTTTTTTCTTTAACGATTTCAAGATATATAAAACTATTAAATGAAAAACTAATAACTTGAGGTTTAATAAAATACTGATAGAACTTATTTATGAAAATAAAATATCATAAGAAATTTCATAATACAAAAATTATAAATTTTCCATCTGAATCATTATTGTTGTGTTGAACCAACCTATTGATAGATATGGAAAAAATACAAGTTCATAAGAAGATGCATAGTGAGATTCTTCTGATATTGTAGAAAATAACCCCAATTTTTGTAAAATAAAACCATTAGAAGATTTATTATAAATATAGTTGAACCTCATGGATAAAAAATTAATTACAAAAATAATTATAAGAAAACTATGAGATTCACAATTTCTTGATGCCTTTAACTACTTGTTGATTAATGTACTTCTAGTTTTTTTCTTTTTGAGTGTTTTGTTAGAGATTATGTTTTTGAGTATTTCATTGTAAAATCATATATCATTTCTTGTTGTATTTTTTTTACTGAGAAATCGATTAAGTAGTGGGAGAAACCGAGCTACCATTTATTGTAGCAGAATAACCAAGCTACCGGTTATAGTAGCGGAAACATTAGGCTACAAGATAAGTAGATAGTTTAATGAGTTGCTAGTTTCTATAGAAGGGGAAATTTTGATCGATCTAACTGATATCTTATAGATAAGAAATACATGGTTTAGACTCAAACTTTAAGAATTGGATACCTTTTTATAAGTTTAAAGTCAAGGATACCTCATATCAGTTCTAAAAATATAGCTTACACTTTAGTCTAAAATAAAGGATTATAATATCCTTGTTTATTTGTTAAATAATATACTATATTTTTCAATTTAATTAATATAATACACTTTTGTTTCTATTTACGCTATGTTATAACATTTTATCTGTAATTGATAAAATTCTTTTTATTTTATAATTCAACTGTTCATGTTAAGTTGATCGATAATTAAAAATACCAATTATTAAAAAAATTACTTTAAATTTACTTTGATAATTATTGGTTAATCATATTTTTTTTAATTCTTACTCTTTTAAATATCTAGGAGGATAAAATTCTATAGTTGATTTTAAACTACAATTCACTCTCCTCTTGTAGTATACTTACCATATTATATTAAATTTATGATCCTACTCACCCATCATCATCAATACTATCCAAGAACAATAACATTAATAAAACACATAAAATATTTCATTTAAATCATAACACTCATAAGAATTAGAATTTTAACCCATAAGTAAAATAATTTTCAATTATCTTTTAAAAATAAGAAGAAATACCCTTTTCATTTGAAAATATTTAAAAACTAAAAACTATCAAAACAACGGGAATAGGATATTATTTTAAAAATCATAGAAAATTTTAAAGTAATATTTATAATTAATAATGAATATGAGGGTGAAAAAAATAAGACACATGAAAAAGGTTAAAAATTTTCTTTTACACTTTGGAAAAAGAGTCAAAATGACCCGTATGAAAAAAATTAAAAAGATTCATTTTTAAACATTAAAAAAATTAAAATTTAGTTTAAAATTAAATTTAAAAATATTTTAAGTATAAATAATAAAATTATTAAAATTATTAAAATCAAATGGATATGGAAGATAATGAGTTTAAAACATTTAGAACAAGGTTTTAAAGATAAATCCCTTACAACTTTGGTTACTTTTGAATCAAAAGAAAAATTAAGGTGATAGATTGAAATAAATTTTTAAACCACTTTAATTTTAGTAAATTATTTATAAAATATATCAATATGTTAGTTTATACACCACAAAAAATATATGTGGTGAAAAATGAATAAGACTCCAAGAAAGGAAATTAAGATTAGAAATACCTCACATTGAGTCCCAAATTATTTTGTATATTCTATAAATCATGAATAATAAAATTAAATAAACCATTTAGTTTATTAAGTACTTTTTTCATGTTAATTACATTATCATTATTCCTCTTATTTAATTTTTTATCATGTTTTATTTAGTAACTAAATTTTTTATGTTCACGTCAGATGTTTTGAGGTCATTTGGTCCAAAACAGCTATAGTGTGTTGATTTTGGTCAAAGGTTTCATGGTTAAATCATCTCCATAAACTTAAAAATTTTCTAATTATCATTTTTATACATTAAATATACATTTAAAACCATTAATTTAAGGTGTTCGTGAAAAATTAAATGCATTGTTTCATAGAGGTGATAGTTCGCACGTACAAATGAGTTACGTTTTCATTTTTCAAATGAATGAAAAAGAAATAAATTATATGATGGTTTATATATAAATAATAATAATAATAATAATATAAATATCATATTTATTCACTAAATTCGTCCTTATGACCGTCCATGTAATGTGTAAATGAAAAATGAATCACATCACTTCGTGAAGGTGGTAATCCACACGTACGGATGAGCGATATTATCATTTTTTAGCTGATGATATGGTTAGAAGGTAGATAATATTTTATCTTTATAGAATAAAAATTATGTGATAAAAATCATATATATCCATTAAATACATCTTTATAACCATCTATGTGAGGTGGTGATGAAAATCAAAACACATCACTTTGTGGAGGTGGTATTTCGCATGTATAAATGATCGAAGTTTTTATTTCCCATTGGATGGAAAGAAGGTATAAAATAGTTATTCCATAATAATAATAAAATTTAATTATAGTAAATATACTTATTTATTTATGTTATTTTGGTTATAATATATTTTAAGGAGGTGTAGGAAGAAATAAAATTTAATGAATTCAGTTAAGATTTATACCTCCTCCTTGGATATCTTCCTTTGGATTACACCTTAATCCTTCTAGGATTGCTATTATGGTGATAAAAATACCTCGAGGATGTGAGTGGGGAGTTTGGAAAGTATTTTGGTAGGTATTATCTAAGATAAATGGCTCAATTGGTGCAGATAAGTGAAGATAGTGGGTACCCTTTTATAAGTCTGTGGAGTGACACCCTTATAAATATTATGAACTTTAAAATATAATAAATTTATTCCTCATGTAAAGTATCTCCAATTTGGTTCAATTTTTATGATAGGATAATTTAATATATAAATACACTCATCCAATCATATTATTACAAGTTTTAGATATATTTGAAACCTTATCTCTTAGTTTAACCCTCTTCATTAACCCCTTTAATCCTTACTATGGTGGTGAAATTTTACCATGGTAACTATCCATTATGACTAAAAATGAAATGGAAATTATTAAATAATTTGAATATATTGATTCCAAATATGGAATAAATTTTATTATATTCAATTTATAAATGTGGTAAAAATTACTTTAAATATAAGTTTGCAAAATGTAATGAAAACCCATTTTTAGAAAAATGCATTTTTTAAGAATAAAAAATATTTTTTAAAAAAATAATGTATGATATTGATTATCATTTAATTAATTATATTATTTTAAATAAAATGATACTTATTTTATTTTTAAACCAAAAAAAAAACTTAATGAAACCTTGTGAAAACATGATTAAAGTAGAAGAACCAAAAATAGTTTTTATTTGAATAAAAACATACTAAGATTTCCAAAATATCAAACATAGATTTATAAGTTCAAAATTATATTTTTAAATGAATTGTGTTAATTAATAAATATATATTTGGTCTATAAAAAAGGTTTCATGAACTTTATATTCATTCTTATATCATGATATTTCATAAAAGTGAACGTATTTGTAAAATCATAATTTTTCAAAATTCAACCAAAAATCAATTATTTTTGAAAAATAAAAAAATATACTTATGTTTTTTTACATGATGATGTAAAAAATGAATTCCATTAATCAAATTGAAATTATAAAATTCATAAATTTTTCTTTTAAATGAAAATAAAAAATATACAGAAAAATATATTTCATAGAATAATGACAGTTTTAAACTTTAAATGTTCTTAACCTTATTTTAAATCAATCACCAAAGAGTGTTATATTATTTGTTTAATAATTTCATATTCATAATATATATTTATTACCATTCGTTTAATAAAATATTATACACTTTATCTTGGTGTTGTGTATACCACACACAATTCAACAAGATATTTACTTAAAGAAACACATACTAAAATATCTAGGTGTTATAGGGCCACCAGCCCCACACTGGCTACTAAAGAAGTTTAGAAACTCTAAATTATAATGGGAATGACCACTTAAAGAATAAAAAACCATGCATGACTCACTGTTAGGGCTCTAAGAACTTTTATCCTTGGTGAAATGTGTTGAAGAATGTGGAAACTCGCTCTCTGTTGACTAAAACTTCTTTTTCTAGACAAGAAACTAAGAATATTTGATCATAGAACTACTCTATGGAAAATCTCAATGAATCACACCCCATTATGATAAATTCCTAGAAAATATCCTCTTAATGGACTCATCACTCTCTAGAACCTCATGATATGACTTTAACATAAACGAGGTGACCTAGTACTGGATCTATATACGTAAAACCACCTCAAAATGACTCGCCCTAGCCTCTTCAATTGGAATAATTTCAAAATAATAACAAAAGAGGTTATTATATAGGATACTAAACTCACACGCCATGTAAATCCTTTTATTAAGGTTCAAAGTCTCCAAATAACAAGCTTCCTTCATGGTTGAAGAAAGAAACTAAGCCTGAAACTACTCTTATAACTTTTCTCATGAAACAACTTACTCTTTCTTATCCAAAAGGGATTATAGCCACTATTATCAATATTACATATATATTATCATCATAGATAATTAAATATAGTGATCCTTCCTATAATTAATTTAAATGAAGGAAATATCCACCTCCTCCATCTAATCCTCTATCTCCGAATATAAAATAGAGCCCTCATACTTCAACAAACCCCAATACTAAAACTCTCAGAGTATCCTTCTACATGTTTTGTCGATTCAACCTCTACTCTAAAATGATCCACTGGCACATCTTACAAAATGTATTTAGCACTAACTTAAAGGGGGGTTTGACTTGGATCCATACCTGTAAAATAAAAAGATTTAGGGACTCCTAAAATTGAGATATAAAACATTTAAGTTTAATTAATTAATTCATCTTAACCTAATTCCCATTATTTACCCAATTCAATAAAAATCATAGAAAACCAATATGTATGATCCTTACCTAGGTATCTACCCCAAAAGAAATATCACTTATAACAACCTAGGTATTTATAGAATAATACTTTTTGATTTCTATTAATACTTATGAATAAGATATTAATTTTAAGTTAAAGGGGACACTTTTTTTTGATATCATACCTGACACGCAACAACGGTCTTCTTAAAAATCTTACATTGCACACAACATTGAGTTATAATGAAAAATAATACAATAATAATATTATTATTGTAGTTAATTCCTATCCATTGGAATGGCGGGAATGAATAGTATCAACTGAATTTTTAAATATGGGTTACACATGTTTAAATTATGATTCATAAGTTACCAAATTTATGAGAAATGGAAATAAAAACCAATTGAATATAATGGATGTGTTTTTATGAAAACCTATTTAAAATAAAATAATTGTGTTTTCATATCAGCCTTTATGATTTTTTATTTAATGAAAAATATATGATATATATTTAATGTAATTTTTTAAATTCATATTATATGTTTTCTAGATATTATATAAGAATAAATTCATTTTTTTGTATAAAAGTAGTATTTTTCTCAAAATGCAGTTCTACCACCTTTTAATGGAGAACCATTTTTAAATCTATTTTTGACACATTTATATGTTTTATTTGACAAAATAAACTTCTTATTTAGAATCATAACATCATAATTTACTTTGGATGAAATTTTGGTATTTTATTGCTAAAGTTCATTTTTTAATGAATAGTGAAAAATACTGCATTTTAATTCAAAACTGTCTTTTAATATAATCTATTTTTATAGTTAGATTATAATTTTAATTGTTTTTAAAATTTAATTGGATTATATTTTTATCATTTAATCAAATTTTGGTCATTGGAAGTAATTTCACTTTGAAATTTGACATAAACGCATGTCAATCTTTTGGTAGTTTTTACTTCTTAAAAACGCGTTTTTGGTTTTAACAACGGGAATTAATTTTAAATTTATTTTTGAAACTTTTTTATTCTAAATTTATAAAAATGGATTCAAATCTGGAGGTCTAAATTTTATAAATATGTAACTTTTATTTTTATACATTATGAAAAGCAACTTTAGTAAATGTTTTATTTACCATGGTTAAAGGGTAAATCCAGTAAATAATGGTAAAAAATAATTTATAATAATATTAAATTACCCTAACACATGTCCTAACACTATTGGATGAGATATTTCAGACAATGGTCATCCTTGGGTTGATTTTAGGACCTCATGGAGCTACTTGTGTGTGAAAATGACATTTAATTACTTTTAATTTAATGTTAAGGAAAATATAACCTAAACATGTATCTTTTAGTAAAACAATTTTTATATGGGGTTATATAATTTATATTTTTGACTATAAATATTAATTAGAAATATAAAAATATTTCCTATATCAGGGTATTTTATTTTTAATTTTTAGACATCATATAAATAAATATATTTATGACACAATGATGATGTAGTGATTACCTTATTAATGAATGATTTAGATAAATGAGATTATAAATATTAAAATAAATTTATTTTAAAACTTTTTATGCCATAAACGAATTTTATGGATTTTTATGACTTTTTATATTTTAATTAATAATGTTTTTTTGAAATAATCAAGTAGTTATGGATTTTTTAAGTCATTATATGAATAGTATATAAATTGACATAAATGAGTTTTTAAAACAAATACTATTTTATTAAATGATATAATGGTTATAAAAATATAATATTCGGCAAAATTAATTATATAATGTTTTAAATTTCATTAATTTACCACTTTAAGTTCTATTTTCATTTTATGGTAACTATATTAACCATATAGTATGAATACAGAAGAAGACATGGTAAGAGTCAAATTACTTAACTAAGGGTTAAAGCTAAATGATAAGGTTAAATTTGAAACCAAAACATTTATAAAACCTATTGGTTGAGATTATTTAGAACCATAATCATATTATATTTAAATTAAATGAGTTTTTTAACTTTTTAAAATTGAAATTTAATTTATAGTAAAATAATCTTTCAAGACATTCCTAAAGTGCCCCTCCTCCCTCTTATAAAAGGGCATCATCTCTAACACCTTAATCACACATCTCAAGCCCCTTGTCTCATACAACCTCTACCCAAATAATCTCCAAATATCCCCTATTCCTCCTAGAATCCTTACCTTGGGAAAAAGGCAATTAAATAAGTCCTTTTAGCTTAAATCAAAAGGAGTTACCCGATTTGAGGTAATGTCTTCTCTCAAGCTTCTTCCATTTATTTTCCTTATCCAACCCCATAAAATCTCTTTATTAAATTATTTTATAACAAAAACAGTATCTTAAATATACTAGGATTTTTTTTATAATTATTATAACTAAACTCACACACACCTTCATCTAATGGATTTAGAATATACTGTTTCTGTGGACGGCGAACTACTGCCTCATTAAACGATGATTGTTCAATTATCTCCTACCACCTCTCATGGTGGTCATTAAGATGAAACTATAATTATATATGATATTTTTGATATTTTTTTATCTATATGATTCTGTAATTCTCATTTATAACATACCTTTATTCTTTTCATGTTGTATAAATATGATAATTTCATTCGAGGAAGTGCGGACTACCGATCCCTTAAAGTGATATGACTTGTTCATGCTATACATGTAATGTATAAAGTATGGAATTAATGAACTTATGTAATACATATAACATATATATTATACTGAAATTATAATATAACTATGTATCATTTAGTTTTCATTCATTTAAATATGAAAAAGAAATGAAAGTAGCATTCATGAGTACGTACGACTTACCGTCTCCATGAATGGTGCATTTCATTTCTTATATCCAAATTATGTGGAATATTATAAATACATATTTACTGGATATATATTATATGTATATATAAATAATATTCTAGAGATAATGGAATTTTTACCACATGGAAAAATTGTAATTGTAATAAGATCATTTTCGACTCAAGTACCCAATATCGACAAAACAAATAATATTAACTTAAATAATTATGTAATTTTTATAACATGGTAATAAGTGATATAAAATGAATAATAAACTTGAAAAGGTTTATTAATTAAGTATAAATTAACTTAAGTTTATTATTTATGAAATTAAAGAATGAACGAGTCAATTCAGACATGAGGTAAGGGAACTTCTTAACCCAATTTCTATCCTTTGGGTTAATATTCTACATCTTGATTATGTCGTGCTATGATTATATAGGAAATAAATTTTGATATCCTATCTTGTATTTATAATTGATTTATGTGTAATTATAGTGAATACACATAATTTATCTATTTTAATTATAAAATGATCTCTGTAAGGGACTTCGTCTTAATCTCCTTTCATTGAGAAAAATTTTGATAATATACACCTCCTTCTTTTATACAGTGTATAATAAAACCCTTTGACTTTTAATTTCATTCAAAGGGAATCTTTTTTCTAGGAATATTTTTACTAAAAAGGAATGTTTTTAACGTATGTGGCGACAATGACCAATTTGTCATTATAATCGTTATTTGGCTTCCTCTATAAGACTTAATGTTTTAAAAAGGAAAAGAAATAACTTATTCTATTTTTGGATGTTTTGGTATTGAAAATAGTTGTTGAAATGGATTGATTATTTCAATATCTTGAAATTTTTTCTTGTGATTTCAAATGAAATTATATTAGTTAAATGTTGACATTTTCAATATTTTATGTGTTATGGTTACTAATGTTACTTGGAAATTTGACAGGTGGTTACGTGATAAACCAAATGACAGGTGGTTCCTTGATAAACCAAGGATGGGTGGTTACGTTATAACCTCAAATGCATTGGGTATAGAAGTCAGCCATATGGCTATTCCATTTAGTTATATGTGTGGAAGTCGACTGTATGGTTATTCCATTTAATTATGTTTATGTCCCAAGTTACCTTTATATTCTATATGTTGTTTTCTATGGGCTTTATGATAATACTTTGGTTACAAAAAGGGTAAGAAATGAGATTATTTTCAGTGAAGTGTTTTTTATACTTCTTTAAGGTGAAAATTATTACTTTATGATAAATTATTCATGGTTTACATGTTGTTTTGAAAGACTACAAGTTTTGAAATGTTTTTCACAGGACTTAAAGATGAATAGGGTCAAGGATGAGATCAAAGAAAAGTCATTCTATCTAAAACATGGAACTAGACATGTTTCTTTTTTTAAGATTTTTTGTTATATGAAAAAAATGGATAGTGAGTGTAAGGGTCTACTTGTATTATTCAAGTTCTTATGTATAATTTATGACCTAATTCTCTAAATCTCTAAAACTGAAAAGATCCTCAATGTGAATTATTAACTTAATTCAAGATTAAGTAATGTTTAAGGTTGGGGACTTACATCACTTTTCTTAGTATGTTTAGTAAACTTGAAGTTCCTTATGTCAAATTATAGGGGGGCCTAAATACCTATGTTTTAGTTTGTCTCCCTTGTTTACATAGCATACTAAGTCCAGTTGATATTTTTTTCCTACCAACCCATGAAATCCTCACCAGTTCTTATCTTCAAAATTTTTCCTATCTCTCAACCATCATATTTGATAAAATTTTGTTACAACCCTCTATAACACCCCAGTTTTGAGGCATTTCCCTATTTTATCTCTTATTTAAAGTTAATTAATGGTTGGGTTATGACATGGAATGTTTATAGAAGTTTTCAAAAGGTCTTGGAATAATTTTTAAAGGTTTACAGATTGATCACATTTAAGATAAACCATGTTTAAATCTCCAGGAAATCATATGATGTGTTTGGGGTCATTGGGAAGGTGCACAATTGGTTCACGATTTGGAAAAAATAAATGGAAACCTTTATGACTTGTAATTTATAAAGAAATATTTGATTCACATTATTAGTGTATGATATCCCAAACCATTCTTCCTAACCATGTGACTAGTTAATAATTATATTAAAATTGAATTTAAAACCAAAAAATTACTTGAAAATATTTATTATTCCTCATTTGACCTGGTCTCTTGATTTCTAGGGTTCATCTAGGTGACTCTTGACAATATTTGATGTTTGGAATTTAAGTTTGACGATTCTCTTAGTGGTCAATTGTGGAAATTAAATATAAATTTAAGGAAGGTGTAAGATCTATGATAAAATATAGATAATCATTATACCGAATTAATCTAATGTAATTTGTTTTCCCCTCCTCCAACATTTATTGGAATTTGAAAGCTCTCATGATTTGAATAAAAAATCTATTTCCAAAAATCTATTGAAACTCTACTATAATTTCCTATGGTTTACCTCATTCTTGGTTTTTGGGATATGGGTGAAACCACATGGGATCTGATAGTAATGGTTGTATAAAATTAAAATTTTGGTAAATCAAAGTGGTTTTGATGGGTGTTCTTGGCATGGATTCGATTTCATCTATTCTTGTGCATTGAGAAAATGGATCATGGATGGAAGTCACTATGATCGTGGTAATATTATGGGAGGTCCAAGTTATGCATGAGTGTGTCAGTGGAATCATGGGATATATTATCCAAGATATTTGGATAAAATAATTTTTCTATTTTTAAGACAAAGTTATATTTTGAAAAAAAAAATATTTTGATCACTTTATTTATAGTTTAGAACTAATTTGGTAAAATCTACTTATTTGGTTATATTATTATAAACTATTTTAAATTTTATTTGATACTCCTCATACTATTTTATAAAATTGTAAGCTAACATGATTATACTCCTCATACTATTTTATAAAATTGTAAGTTAACATGATTAACTAGTGGAGCACATCGAGAGTGGTTTTAATATATGTTTTAAGATAGATATTTGTCACATGGTCATTTCTTAGAGTTTATATGGGTGCTACCTTGGTGCCTGACTTAGTTTCTGCTTTGGAGTCTTATATATTTTGGTTTATTTTTCACTGTTGTTACTCTAATATTTTATTGTTAATCCTTTAAGTTGTAATATTCTACCTCATTCATCATTATATAGTGGTCTATTTTATTTTCTATATTTTCATCTTTCTCTCAGTTCTTGTATATGGTTGTGTGCATGTGATTAAGGGTAAAATTTCCCCCCTTACTATTCTTGTGTTAACCCTTGGAATTTATTTTCAACCTTTGGTGTTAATATAATTTCACATCTTGTTATTAGAACCTATAAGTAGTCTTAATCCAATGGGTTGGGTGGGGATGTTACAAATGGTATCATTTTGGTTGTTCCTTGAGTCAGGATGGTAATAAGGAGATGAGACAGGTCGATACTTGAAATGTATAAAATAAAAAGACCCATCTAACCTTTTTATACTAAAATTCAATTTACCAAGTTAGTCCTAGAACATAAATTATTCTAAAATATTTTCAAGTGTGTTGTTAACTCATCGTCATGGGTTTAGTTGATGAGTGTTTGGTATCATGCATTATTGAAGAGACTTCCCAATGAGAATTAATTTCTTATTGGTTATTTTATCTTGATACCATGATATTTTTATTGTATTTATTTGTTATATATGATTGAAACTAGGATAAAAATGTTAAAAATGAAATTAAATAGAAAATTTTTTATTTGGTTTTTGAATGAAAATGACACTAGTGAGGAGAATTAGAAACCATAGGAAGGGTGAAACAGAGAATGTGGTTCCACCAGAAATACAGGTGAACCAACATATATTTTAGAATATTGTGAATACATTCCAATTTGTTGAATAGATACCTTAATAATAGGAACATCCTCATGTGAATCACTTGTCAAAGTTCTTTAATAGAAATCCAAAGACATTTTGGAGGTGATTTGGGACCTGAACAAGAAGAAGTTTGGATGATTAGGATAAAAAGAATTTTTAAATTCCTAAAAACCCTAGTTGAGATGAAAGTCAAGCTAGTGATGTTCATGATGGAATACTTGAAACTATAGTGGTGGGATTTAACTGTTCAAGAATAATTGGATTAGAAACATACTTGGGAAGGGTTCGAGGATTTGTTCAATAAAAAGTTTTATCTATACATTTTCTAGCTGGTGAAGAGGATAGATTTATTATAGGTGAAACAAGGAAATATTCTAGTGATTGAATATGCTTATTAATTCACTCACTTGGTTCACTTGACACTGGTAGTAGCAAATAGTGAAACATTAAATGCCTAGATATTCAAGAATGAACTATAACCTGAGTTACACTCGGAAGTAGTTATATTTTGTATTATTTATTATATTGAAATGGTGGAAAATGAATTGGTCAAATAGTGATATTTTTTAGGAAACCATAGTGGAGGTGACACCTTTGTAAATAAAAGTGTAGGAGGGAATCACAGTGTAGGGAACAAATATAATAGGTAGGACTACTCCTAAGGATGTAGGGCTATGGAGAACCAATCTATTTGATCAATATCATATGCACTTTATTGTAGCAATAAACAAGGAATATTTAAATATTGATCTCTTCATCACAGGAAAAAGGATTTTACTTCATAAACAAAGAATTTCCACATTTTTTGAAAAAAATGGAATATTAATAATTATTTCAATAGACTTCCAAATTAAATGGGAGGAGAGGGTATGACTCATCCTTGGGCCTTGTATATTTGGTTAAAATAATATAATCAGAATAGTTCTCATCCCCATAATTAGGTGAATCGGGATAACTCAAAGAACACTTTAGTGGTCCAATCAACACCTTAGCATGGGTGGGTAGAACTATTTATTGGTCAAAGATTATGGAAATAGGGGGTGAATTACCCTTTTAAAAAATTTAAAGAGGTATAAAATATTAAAGTGAGAAATCGATTAATAAATAATTGGTAAATTAAATTTTGAATTTATACGGATAATATCAAAGTAATTCAAACATGGAAATAGTCGAAGTGATATGAAAGTATTCAAATAGATGTTAAATAATAAAATACATAAATAGTAAAGAGAAGACAAACACAATTGATAAGGAGTTTAAAAATAGCATGATGTGAGCCCATACGTCTCAAACTCTTGAATTGAGAGTTTAATAGTATAAACCCCTTGATCTTAATAGTGATCAAGAAACTCATCCATCATAATTCTTTGTTTGTGAACACCCTCTTGAGCATCATTGGTATCGAGGGAACCCATATCTCACTTTTTTAGAGTGATAATCATTAGATAATGGTGGTTGATAAGAGATGGGTTTTCTTTAGGAGAACCTATTACAAGACAATCACAAATATCTTCAGATGGATGATGTACTGTGGAGAATTAGAGATTTTAGAGAATGGTTGATATCCTTGATATTTTTTGAATTTAGGAATGTTATTTGAGAGAATTTATATTCCAGTACTTCATTTAAGATTCGAACTTGAGAAAACATTGGTAACTGGTTTTTTTTCAAGGGGTCAAGGGTGTTCTTTTATATGCTCTAAAAGGACAGATAATGTTTTGGAATTTTCTTGGTCTTATAAAGATAATTAATTAAGACTACATTTAAGGTATTTTTTAACATAACAATTGATTCCACACTAAAGTTATTGAGACACTTCCAAATACTTAGTATCCTCCATCGAGTAGTCTATGAAATGATTATAACTCCGGAAATCAATAAAATCATCACCAACAAGCTACTAATAGCCAATGGTTGGTTGGTGGCCTTCAAATAGCATGAAGAAACATTGTATGAGCTACTAAATGGCTAGTGGGTCTGTTGGAGAAAAACTACTACAACCATCAGGGCACCGTCCGGTCGGTGCTATCTGTATAGGTACAAATACATATATGGATTTCTCCACTCGCTTATAACATCTTCTAATGATCTTTAAACATGTTTCCAAGTTCACTAATAATGTAAACAGATATAACCAATAGCTTTATTAAGGATTCAAATAACCTTTAAGTTTCCATTGAATTCCACTAATTTATATTCAAATAAAACACCAAAATTCATATAACTTAAAATGTTATAAATATAGGAGAGTGTTTATGATCATGAAAACACCATAATAGAGAGAGAGAGTTACAACAATCTCCCACTTTTTGATAATAAAAAACACATAAGATAAAAATATTAATTAAGTGAAAAAAGAGTGAAATATATAGCAAAGTATTTCAAGAAATTAATAAGATATTAAATGAGCATAAGAAGTTGACACATTAAGCGTGATATTAAAAATAATAAATAATAATTTTAAAATATCCCCATTTTAAAAATGATTAAGCACTAGATAAGAGTAAAAATAATTAAAATAAATTTAATAAATACTCCCCATTTTTTAAAATATAATTTTATAAAATTTATCCCTTGGTAAAAAAACAAACACTTCACCTTTTTAGGAAATTTATCCCCCTTTGTGATTATAAAAAATAAAAAAAACATTAAAAAGATAAAAATATGTTAATAAAGGGAAGCACTTAAGAAATATTTTGAATAAAAAACCAAGGTATTTTTAAAATAAAATAATTTTGAAAAATAATAAAAATATTTTAAAAACACATTTTAATTTATAAAATCTCAAAATAATATTATTATTATAGAGAGAGAGATGAAATTAAAAAGTTAAGACAAAAATAAAATAAAAATATAAAAGAGAAAGAAAAGATTTTGAAAAATACTTCTTAGATTCAAAAATCTACAAATAATATGATCATTAAAGTAATAGTAAAGTAAAAAAAAGTATCAAAGGAAAAAATATAATCGGGAGAAAGAAGAGAAGAAATAAATAGAAAGAAGAAGATAAAAATAAAAAATAAAAGATAAAAGAGAAAAAGAAGTAAATGAAAATAAAATTTTACATACCTTTTCTATGCCATCACTTTTCATTAAGGAATGATTTTACCTCCATTGAATTATTTCTTCATTTAAAAGAGATTGATGAAGAAATTATTTTTATAAAAAGCATAATTTTAAGGTTTTCTTATATTTTCATTCTAACAAATTCAACTTAATAGAAAAGTTAGAGATGAAAGTATATGAAAATAATTACTCATCAATAATTTTCTTTAAGAGATATAAAAACAAACATTTTTTTTGAAAGAAGTATTTACAAAATAAATATGAGTTTTAAAAAATAATTTTGAAATATATTTTAAAATAAAAGATATGGAAGTTTTTTTTAAAACAATATTAATAATAAGTACTTAATTTTTTATAGAAAATATTGTTTTTGAAATTTTAAAATAAGATAAAATAATTTAAAAAATAGTTTGAGAATGATCACTCCTAAGGAAAATTTTATAATTAAAGAAAAATTATTAGTCTCCCCATCAAATGATAGTGTATGTGAGATAAAGAGATCATATACAAAATAAAAATGATAAATCATGAAATTTAATATTTTAAAATATTTTAAAATAATATCAATATTTTTGAAATATATCTCAAGATATACATATACCAAATAAATAATTTCACAAGATAAAAATTCCTAATTCACCTTTGATTAATTTTAAATGACCTAGGGAAAGATTTTTGGTGAAAATATCAGCAAGTTGATATCCTATAATGATAAATTACACTAAGATCTCAACTTTTTGGAAGTGATATCTTAGGAAATTGTGTCTTAGATAAATATTTTTTGTGAACGAGTAATATATATTATTTTTTTAAATGTCTATGACACTTATATTTTTTTATTTGATATGGATATGGTCAAATGTAAGCTTAAAATCCATGAGAATTTTTTTGTCCATATAATTTGTGTGAAAAAAACCCTTAGAGACTATGTATTCTTCTTTTGTTAAAGAAAGATCAATTGAATTATGCTTTTAAATATTCCATGAGATGAGGGATTTTCCTTGTAGATGAACATTTACACTAGTAATTTTCCTATCTAGTTTTCATTCTCAAAAACCAATGTCAAAAAAGAAGTTAATTCAAAATAATTTCCATTTTGATAAAATAAACTCAAATTTTTAGAACCTTTTAAATAACAAAAAATTATTTTGGTTGGTTTGAAATGTTATTCCTTTGGATTTTATTGAAAATGGTTATAAATACACACACTAAACATGATATCAGGTCAGGTAGTGGTAAGGTAAATTAGACTAACCATCATACTTCTATAAATCTTATTATTGACCATTTTATTAGATTCATCCAACATTAACTTACAATTTTTTCTAATGTGAGTGATAATTTATTTATCAAGATCCATTACAAATTTTTTAAGAGTTTATTGGTGTATTTTCATGCATTTAAAAAGATACCATCATTTCTTTGAGAAATTTGGAAACCAAGAAAGAATTTGAGTTCACCCATAAAGCTCATCTCAAATTCCTTCTTCCTTAAATCAAAAAAAAATTTCATTGGTAGAGCCTAAAATTAAATCATAAATTTAAATTTTAATGAGTAATAAATTATTTGATAGGTATTTTAAAATGATAGTTAAATCATATTTTCCCATTTTAAAATAATTTTAAATGAGATAATTTGAAAGATGTGCATACCAATCTCAAAGGGATTATTTTAAAGCATAAATATCATTAGTAAGTTTGTAAACATAATTTGTAAAAAGTGGATTTTCAAAATTGGGTGGATTTTCAACAAAAAAAATAAAAATAAAACCATTTAGAAAATTTCTTTTGAAACCCATTTGAAAGAGTTTAAAATAAAAATGATAGGTGAATACCAATAAGATTCTTATGGATTCTAACTGAGCAATGGGTTCCAGGGTCTCACTACAATCAATTCCTTATTCTGGGTTATAGCCTTTAACAACTAGATGAGATTTATTTCTAGTAATATTTCCAAATTCATCAAGCTTATTTATAAAAATCCAAATTATATCATATAGCAGAATCTTCACTAGGTCTTTCCATGGAAGTTTATACATCATTTCAAGGGAATTAATTTAGTTCCTCTTGCCTATAAAGTACCCAATTTTCTTCATTAAGTGTGTTTTTAAGGTTTTGGGGTTCAAGGTGATAGAAAAAGGTAAGGTGTCCAACCTCATTTAAGACCAATATATGAGTATAAATTTCTGTTTGTAAGTCTAAAATAAAATTTTCAAGGAGATGGTCTTTAGATTTTTTTAAAATCTTTAGGAAGATGATTTTAAGGATATTATTATTATTATTAAATTTATTTAGTTTCAAAAGGTTCATTAAAAATAAACTTTTTAAAAAAATTATGAGAAGAATATTTTGGAAAACTTTCATAAAAAACAACAAGGATTGATTATTCCATAATTTTAGTCCTTTTGTTAAAAAAACGACAATCTTTGCTTGAGTTAGAGTACCCAATAAAGATACCTTTGTCTAATTTATAATTGAATTTTTGAATATTGTCCATAGTGTTTAAAATAAAAAAAAATCAACTGAAAATTTTAAAAAATTACACTTTAGGTTTTTTATCAAGACAAGGTTTATATGGGTTATTTTTACGAAAAGGTCTTATGAGAATAAAATTAATGATATAGCATACAGTATTCATGACCTCAGCCTAAAAATATTTTTAAGGGAAATTTCATTTAAAAGAGTTTGAGTGGTTTATTGGATTATTCTATTTCACCTGTCCATTATCCCATTTCATCGAGGGGTTTGAGGAGTATAAAATGAATGATTATAGCCTTATGAAGAACATAAATTATCAAATTCCTTGTTATTTAATTCTCCACCATTATCACTATGAATCAAAATAATTTTAAAACCTTTTTAATTTTCAATATTTTTAGAAAACTTGATGAATGATTGAAAGCTTAACTTTTATGAGATAAGAAATATGCCCATGCGAATCTTGTAAAGTTATACAAAATTATAATATTATAGGATTTACCTCTTATAATTTCAATTTGATGAGGAACAAAAAATTAAATATGAATTAATGAGATATATCTTAAATAGTAAATTCCATTTTAGATTTAAAAGAGTAATTGTGTTGCTTACCATGTTATAATGATTCATAATCCATGTCATCTTTGAAATGAAATTTGGTAAGATCTTGTACTAGTTGATAATGGTTGAGTTTGAAAAGTGAGTGTGTGATAAAATAACTGAAGCATCTATTTCAATGCCATGACTCAGTAACATGTGTACTCAAACATTTTACGTTTTGGAAAGAAACTGATTTTAAATTAATTGTATAAACATTTTGAAATCTTGAAGTAGTAAATAATTTTTTTAGTTTCAAAATTTAAAAAAAAATTGAAATAAATTTTAAAACACTATAAACAATTGAATAATTATTAGAAAATTGGGTTTCAAGCCTTTTATAAAGAAAACATTTTTTATAAGGTTTGAGTTAGAAAAACTAATGGTACCTTCACTGATTATCTTACCCCAAGATTTATCCCCAAAGGTGACATGACCTCCTTAAATTTTATTAATTTTATTGAATTCAGAGAGGTCTCAACACATGTGTATTAGTAAACCACTATCAAGGTACCACATTGATTTTTGTGTTTTTCTCTCAATAAAATTTTCATAAAAAATTAAATGATTGAAGGTCTCGGTACCCACACAAACTTAGGTCTACTTATGTTAGAAAATAAATATTTTTTTATCAATATTTTATTAGAGTGTGGTTTTATTTATAAAAAATTGTAAGAAATATTAATTTACTATGGTCTCCCATATCTTTAATTTTTATGATCACATTCATAGATTAAATTACCGATAATGTTTTAAAAAAATATTTTTTTATCAGCCTTTAACAAAATTAGTTTTCAATTAATTCTTAGAGGTTATTTAATGATTTAAGAAACAAAATCAAACCCATTATTTTCCATTTTTTGAGAGCTCAAAAATTTATTTAAATTTTCTTCACCTTAGGTGAATTTAAAAAAATATATCTTTTGAGGTCTTGAATGGAAGACTTAAGTTTATCAAAATCTGGTTGATCTTTAATTTTAATGGATAAATTTTCCATTTCTTTGAAGATAATATCCTTTTATTTTTAGTGTTTTTCTTCCTAGACTTCTTGATTATATTTCTTTTGAATTTGTTCTTATAAATAGGAAAGTTAAAGGAATCCATTTGTAAGTTGGTTATGAGAAAGTTTTAGATATTCATAATTTATGTTAATAGAGGATCAAGAGTAAGAAGATAGAGGATAATAATTAGGAGAATGGGGATAGGAGGAGGAAATAGTAAATGGGGTACTAACCTCGATGTATTCATTAATATATTCCATAATGTACTTTTATCTTGAGTCACTTGAAGTTGATGATGATGTTAAATCCATGGATTCATCACTTTACTCCATTTTGTGACTTTGGAATCCTTTTTACCTTGTTTATTTTATTTAAATTTTTTATTAAAGATGGGGAACTCTATTTTGAATAGATATTTCTTCTTTAGATTCATAACACATCACTTAAAATCTCACCTTTTGATTTTCCTTTTTGTATTTCTTATGTAATTTATTATTTTGGAATAAATTGTACATATTCCTAAAAAATTGACCATGGTATATAACCCCACCTTTGTATTGTTCATCATTGGTAGCATTGAATGTGATGGTTTTTTTGACTTATTTATATTTTTTGGTCTAATTTTCCACTTATTACTTCATCGTTATTTCATATGTCATTAGGGACTTTATTAGTTATTTAACCAACATCATTTTCACATCATTGTCTTCTTTGATTTCCAACACTTTAGGATCCCATGAACTAGGTAAAACTTGTATGATTTACCTTATGATTGTTTATGTAGATAGTTCATCACTGAGTAAATTTCTATTATTTAATATTCCATTAAATCTTATAAACATGCTTGTACTAGATTCATTAGATTTCATAGTGAAACTTTAAAAATCATAATAGTTCATATATAATAAAATTTCCTTTACTTCATTCATTCCTTCACGTATGACTTATAATAATTTTTAAATTTCATAAGTTGTTTTTCTAGAAGAAACATTATTGAATTAATTTCTATCAAGACCATAACATAAGGAATTAATGTATTTGTTATTAATTCAAAATTCTTAACATCTTTGGGAGTATCTAGTTCTTAAAATTATTTGGTGGAAATATACACATGAATTTTCATTTTCCCTATGGGATAAATAATACTACCAAGAAAATTTGATATATGATTATTTCAATAGGAATAATTGGTTCCATAAAAGATAAGAGTTTCAAATTAGATTTTGAATCCATTATAAAATATATCTTTGAAATCATTAAAATTTAAAAAAATATTGAAATATGGTTTTGAAAAATATATTTTTAATAAAAACACAAATCACTCTATTGAAAACAATTTTTGGTCAGAGATTATGGAAAGAGGGGGGATTTCCCTTTAAAAAAATTTAAAAAGGGATAAAATATTAAAGTGAAAAATATATTAAAAAAAGTTTATAAATTCAATTCGATTTGATAAGATAATATCAAAGGAATTTTAGCATGGAAATAATTGAATTGAATTTATGAAAGTATGAGAAAAGAAGTTAAATGATGAAATGTTAAAATAATAAAGGGAAGAAAACACAATTGATAAGAATTTTGGAAATATCAGGATGTGTGCCCCTATATCTTCACAAATAAACTCTAGAGGTCAATAATATAAATACCTTGATCTTAATGATGATCAAGAAAATCATCCCTCACAATTGTGGTTTGTGAGAACCCTATTAAGCTCCACCGATAGCTAAGTAACTTGTTCCCCGCATTTTCAGAGTGAGAACAATTGGAAAAAGGTGGTCGAGAAAATATAGGATTGATTTTGGAAAACCCAATAAAATCTACTCAAAAAATCTCTTTGGATGGATGAATTACATTTATGGGTGCTCCTCCACTAACTGGATGGTACTCCTCCACCGATCAGTCATTACTCTTCCATCGTTCGTCTAGTGGGTCTTCTATAAAAAAAATTTATTATTATCATCATGGTTTCGATTGTCTAGTTCCATGTACAGGTGAGTCAGTGATATATTCATAGGTACAACTTTATTTATGTCTTCCCACACTACCTTCTAATTCCTTATAAGGAAATTCAAACATGACTCCAAGGTCTTAAATGATAGAAATAAATATTATTAACATATTTATCAAGGATTCAAAGAATATTTAACATACCATTGAATTACAATAATTAATATTTAAAGAAAACACTAAAATTAACTTAAATTAAAATGTTATAAAAATAAGAGAGTGTTTCTTATTATGAAATCACCATGATAGAGAGAGGAACAAAACTATTCTATGGGGGTAGATCAATAACTATATTAAGCTGAGAATTCTATTCTGACTAAGAAACCAGGTTCCTCAATGGTGTGAGGTGCCATATTTTTAAACTCAACTATTTTATATGTTTTTTATACGATTTCATAAAATTCCTTTATTTTTTATAATATGGTTAAAAATAAATATTTCACATTGAGATTATGTCTCACATCATGAGTATTAAGACACCTATTAGGAAACGGGAGTGTAGAGTATTCAAGTGCCTAATATGTTCTACTACCATTGGTGTGGTGCAGTTTCTCAGGGATTTTATAGTCCTAGATATGAATATTTTTTATCAAATATTTGGAATGGATTGGATCATGAAATTTAAAGTTCACATTGAATACTAAGCTCAACAAGTGAATTTTACATCCCTTGATGTTAAATTTCATGTATTCAAGAGGTATTGGGATATTAACATAAATAGAGAAGGACCTTTAGTAATAGTGGATAGAACCATCTCTGGCCAGTTTACAACATTGGTTTTGGGTACTGTGAATTAAATTGAGAATAAGACTCTTGCTGTTATAGTGGACTGATACCCAGATGCCTTTTCAAATGATTTCTTGGGGATACCACCTCAGCGGGAAATCAAATTTATTATCGATCTACTCATGGAAACTAGTTTGATTTCACTTTTTTCATATATAATGGCTCTAATAAAACTACATAAATTAAAGTTATAGCTTAAAAAATTAGAAAGAAAGGTATTAATCAGACCTAGTACATTGCACTGGCCTACAACAGTTTTATTTCAAAATAAGGCAGATGGTTTACTCTAATTTTGTGTTGATTATCATAGAATGGACCAAGTTATGATCATGAATTGATATAATCTTCCTTTAATTTATAAACTATTTGATCAATTGAACGACTCTAGGTAGTTCTCAAAGATTATCTATAATCAAGATACCATAAACTCAATGATATAAAAGTGGATATTCTAAACATATAATTTTGAAGTTGAAATTTTTATTATGAATATTTTTCTATTCCCTTTGGTATGAAAAATACATTTGTAGTATTTATGGATCTCATGAACTGTATCTTCCATATAAACCTTTATTATTTTGTTGTGGTATTTTTTATGATAATGTGGTTTATTATATGAACATGAATGACCATAAGGACCACTTAGAGATTGTGTTGATCACATTTTATGATCATGAACTTTATACTAAATTTACTAAGTGTGACTTCTGAATTCAAGAAGTTCATTAAATCAGAAATTTCTTATTTGAAGAAGTAAAATTTATTGATCCTATGAAGATCGAAGTAGATATAGTAACTTCCAAAGAATAACTTTGACATTTTAAGTTTTTAGGGATTGGAATGTTATTATCATTACTTTATTTGGGATTTTTCAAGGATTATTTCTCTTATGACTATGTTGACAAATAAGGGAATTCTATTCAAATGGGATAATAACTATCAAAAATTATTTTTGGATCTTAAATCTTGGCTCACTTTGACACACATACTCATCTTGATAGAACCAGTTCGTGGATATATTGTTTATTTTGATACATATAGATCAGGTTTGGGTTATTTTTTCATGTAACAAGATAATGTTGTGGCTTATAGATCGAGGTAGTTGAGAACATATAAAAAAATTATCTAACACATAAACTAGAATTTAAAACAATGTTCCATGCATTAAAAACATGGTTCCACTTTATCTTTTGTGAAAACATCATAGTCTTCACTAATCATAAGAGATTGAGTCATATATTTTCTCAATGAGGCTTGAACTTGTGGAAATGAATATGGATGGAGTATCTCTAAATGTTTGAACTTCACTTGATGTATCCACAAAATAAATGGAATTTGTGGAAGATGATTTGATTCATAATTCTTATAGTGAAGTGGCCAAAGAGGCTCATGACTAATGGTAGTTGATGAGAGATATTACTGATATGCATCTAGATTGTATTGAATATATTGAGAATGCAGTTTTCTTTCTGATCATTGATGTTCATGATTTAATTAAATTTATCATGGAATATCAATGATCAGATCTTAATTCCATCACAATTAGGTCAAGACTAAATGGTGGGGATACCATTGATGATTGAACTAAAGATCTAGAATCTATATTTCATTTTCAAAACTAAATCATAGTGCCTCAATATTTTAAAAAAAACATATTTCAGCACATCACCATTCAAAATGATATATTCACTTGGGAATTCAGAAAATATATAAAGTAATGAAATATCATTTCTAGTGATCTTGAATGAAAAATAAAGATTATAGGTTTTGTTAATAAATGCCTAACTTGTCATCAGTTCAAGTTTGAGCATCAATGACCAGATGGTATGCTAAAATCTATGCCTATAACTATTTAGAAATGGGAGTATATTATGATATAAATTATCACTGGTCTACTAAAGTTGCTTCGGAAAAATTATTCTATTTGGTTGATTATGGATTGAAAAACCAATTCAGTACACTTTCTCACAATCAAAGAGTCTAATATAGTAAAAGATCAATAAAAGTTATATATTCAAGAAGTGGTCAAGTTACATGGCATACCAGTTTCAATCTTCATTGATAGGGATCCTTGATTCACTTATAGGTTTTGGATATCATTGAAACATAATCATAGAAATAAATTGACCATGAGTACAAAATATCATCCTTAAAAGGATTTTAAATTAGAATGTTCTATTAAGATGTTGGGATATATGCTTTGAGCACATGTTATGGAAATTAGTGGCTTGCAGGAAGATCGTCTATTATTAATATAGTTCTAATATAATATGAGTTATTAAAAAATTCTACATATGGACTTTTTTGAGTAATTTTATAGATTTTCTTTCCGTTCTCCACTTTGTTGGGTGGAAACCTGAGACACTTTACTGACAGGACCTAGTCTTGTCCATGGGACTACAGAAAAGATCCAAATGATCTAGAAGTGGATAACAACGACTTAGAGATAACATAAATCACATACCAATCATTTTCATTTTACTTTTTCTTTAAATGTTAGTGTCCATATATTTTTAAGAGTTCCATCATGTCTTGGTCAATGTCTCTTGGGGAAGCAAGGGAAATTGGATTCATAGTATGTTGGACCATTTGAGATTCTGAAATTGATTAGTGATGTTTCATATCGGTTAGTCTTACCACCAATAATTAGTATTATCCATAATATGTTTCATGTATCTTAATATAACAAGTATCAATTATATCCTAGTAGCGTGATCAGTTGGTATCATATTATGATTAATTCGAATGCGATGTTTATCCATGAACCAACCTGAATTTTAGATAGACAAGAGAAGACTTTGTGAGGGAAATAAATTTCTTTGGTAATGATATTTTGGAAGCATGTTCAAATTCAATAATATAATTGTGAATTAGATGAGTTAATGTGATAAAAATGGTTGAACCTATTCCAGCTTTCCATGGAAAAAAACCCAATGGTGGGGATAATTTAATACCCTCATCTTGAGTTAATTCCATGTTTTATTGCTTATTTAAAGTTAAATAATGGTTTGGTTAAGACTTGCGAAGTTTTTGTAAGGTTTAAAAAGTTTTTTTAATCATTTTTGGATGTAAAAGGTTTGATAATGGTGGGATAAATTATTCTCAAGTCTCTAGGAAACAGAGTTAGGTGTTTGGGGGCCATCGAGTAGGTGCACAGCTGTGGCAAGATTTGAAAAAATTATACGACTTGGAATTTTTCTTGATAGTTTCAATTTCCATGGTTATAACACTATTTACCAAAAACTTTTTCCTAAACATGTGATTGAAAAACAATTATATAAAAATTGACTTTAAAACATAAAATTTCCCAAAATCCTCATTCTTCCTCCCCTGACCTAGGATTGCGATTTCCAGGATTCCACTAGGAAAATTATAATGATCATCAACATCTAGATTCTTATTATGATGATTATTTGAGTTTTTGATCCTAGAAATAAAATAGAAATAGAATTAATAGGTAATATTTGTGATATATTCTAGAAAATATTAGTGCCGAATGAATCTAAGGTAGGTGGTTTTTCCACCTTTCACTTTTCTTGGAATGTGAAAGCTCTCATGATTTAATGGAAATTATATTGACAAAACTCTAATGAAACACTATTGTAATTTCCTTTGGTTGATCTAATTATTTTTTGGTATGTGGATAAAACCACATGATGTTTAAAAATGATTTTTTTTAATGAATATTTTGGTAAATCAAATAGGTTTTTATTAGTGTTCTTGGCATGGCTTGGGTTACATGTGTTCTTATACATGAGGAAAATGGATCATGGATGGAAGTCATCATGGTCATAGGACCATTATGAGAGGTACAAGTTATGCATGAGTGATTGAGTGGAATAATGGGATTTATGTTTCAATATGTTTGGATAAATGGTTTTGTTTGTTTTTAAATTAAAAAATTATTTTGAAAAAAAACTATTTTGATCACATAATTTCTGATTTATAACTGATTTGGTAAAATCTTATTATCTGGTAATATTGGTATAAAATATTTCAAATTTATTTTCATACTCCTCCTATTATTTTACAAAATTATGAGCTAACAAGATTCTGGTCTTAGTGGCATGTGGGAAAAGTCTCTTGGGGTTTCTAACTGGGTTGTTATACTCAACCCTATATATAAACCTCAGTGTATATGTAGAAGTTTTCTTCTAAGATACAGAGAAATTAGAGGATTCTTAATTCCCTAGTAGAGACATTTATATTGGTTTTCATGGATGTTCAAAGATGGATCTTTGGTTCATGGTTTTGTCTTAGAGTTTATAGGTTTCCACCGTGGTGCCTGAGTTGGTCACTACTTTAGAGTCTTAGTTGTTTTGGTTTATTTGTCTCTACTATTACTCAGATACTATCTTGTTTATCCTTCAAGTTGTTGGATTTATCTCATGAATCATTATATATTTTTCTCTTGCATTATCTATATGTTCATATTTTTCTTGGTTCTTATGAATGGTTTAGTTCTTGTTATTAAGGGTAAAACATTTCCCCCTCCTGTTATTGTGTTAAACCCTTAATATTTATTTCCAACCATTGGTGTTTGAGGAATATCACATAAGGTCAATAGAAGATTCGAACTGGCCTAATCCAATGGGTTGGGTAGTGATTTTACACCCCCTCCCTTTAAAGGTACTGCTATTGGGACAGTGGTAAAGAAAGGGAGATAATGACCCTTGAAACCTACCTCTAATAAGCCATGGATTAAAAACTAACATTGAACCTATATACTCCATACAATGGTAGGAATTAATCTCAATATATAATTTAAGGAATAATAGATAAGATGAAAAACCACTAACTAACACCATGCATAAATATATATGAAATCCCAATACATAATGTAATGTCAAATAACTGATACAACTAAAAAGGTACCAAGAGAAACAAATCTAGTAAGTGATTGTCATGACCCGACCCAATATGGGGCTTAAGACTAAACTACCTCAAGCCCACCTCCATATTATAGGGGTTTTAAACCAGTGCCTCAGGAATAAATAACATGGGGATTCCTTTTCTTAAGTGCCTGTATGCACACACACAGTTATCTCAAAGCAGAAGTGCAGAGGGATAATAGAAAAAGATGGAAAATACTAGGGAAACAACCTTGCATATAAAACCCCTAGATAGTAAAAGAGTATGGTAGTGTAAAATGAAAATTAAAGGGAAAAAATATACACCCAACCCAAAATATATCCCAACCTAAGAAAACCATAAAGTAAAATGTTGAGAGAGACTAGCTCTTGATCTTTAAGCTATAACCACCGTAAGCGGTCCAAAGTACCAAATATCCCTAAGATCTTCTATAATCACTGCTGACCTATCCATCATATGCATAAAAAATGGAATTTTGGGAAAAATCCCATGCAGGGGTGAGTATATATATACCCATTAGGATGCCCCAAAATATTAAGGGGGGTAGTAAGAGATACAACAGGAATAAAAGGACTTTATATAGTAAATAGGATATTGAAAGCAGTAAAAGAGAACAGATCAACCCAAACCAAGAGAGAAAATAACCTTGTCTAAACACAATGGCCTCAACACGGTGTGTATATAAACTACACATCAAGTATTTTCCACCTATAGTAGGAGAGTAGAGTCATCCAACCATGAGAACCTAAGCATATAAATCATGTGGCATACAACACACATCTTCACAACCCATGGAAGTACGGTAACCAAGTCCAAGGGTATGGATACAAATGTATATATATATGCTCATTCAAAATAATCCTAAATGAGAGGGTAAGGGGATATCTATATCAAAAATCATCCCAAGAAAAATAATCTCCAACAGTTACAAATTTCCGTCAATGATGCACATCATCTCACACGTCTACAAAAAGTATTTGTGTGAAAGAACATGCCTTGTCACTAGGTCACACATTTGAGGAGGAAAAAACTCTAAGTAGAGGACTCATGCCCTAGTTAATTATTTTGGTTCCACTCTATAAGTATCCATAGAGGAATCATTCCCATGATAATGGGAGGTTCTACTCTAGTGTCATGAGGACCCTCCACCTATCTGATAGGGGTTCCACTCGTCAGGTAGAGGACCTACACCTAAGTTGATAGGGGGTTCAAATATGGTCATTGAGGACCTATTCCCTAGCTGATAGGGGAACCAAATTGATGTAGGGTTCTACTATATAATTTGAGGACTTTCACCCTAGTGTGATAGGGGGTTCCACTCTAGTCATCAAGGACTCACGACCCAGGCAATATAGGGTTCCACTGGGAAGGTAGAGGACCCACACACAAACTGATGGGGGTTACACTCTACAAGTTAAGGAACCATGCCCCAATGTGATAAGGGGTTCAAATCTATTCATTAAGTACCTGCTCCTTAGTTTATAGGGGGTTCCACTCAAAAGGTAGAGGACCCATGCCCAAACTGACGGGGGTTCAACTCTATAGGTTGAGGACCTGCTCCCAAGCTAATGGGGGTTCCACTATATAGAAAGTATTTGGTGATCCTGCCTGATTACTGTCATTGTCAGGAATCGATATAATAATATTCATGTATGGAACATTTTACATCATTCCTAAAAATCTAAAACTGAGGACATCAACATGTTCTATATAGAAAAACACTCAAGATAGTCTACTAGTGAGCCAAAATCCAAGTTCAAATGAAGGAGATATGGAATATCGAAATTTTCTAAAAAGGATAAAAGAGGTACACATCATGTGAGGGGATCCACATGGCATGTGGTCCTCCTCCTTCGCCTAGTCATGTCCCTATAGGTACAAGGCTTGACTACCATGTAGGGATACATGACATTTAGGGGATATACATGACATGATCATGCCACACAGGGTCCAACCCATGTTCTTGGTCATGTTCGTGTATCCATGTTTTTATGTGTAACTATGCCATGTTCATGTACTTTAGTACATGGTGTGCCTCTTCACATGGGGTTTCATTAGTGTGCTTCGACTATGTATGTGTACTCAGGTACATAGTGTTTACCTAGTCGTGTGCTC
This sequence comes from Viscum album, assembly GCA_963277665.1. NCBI lineage: Eukaryota > Viridiplantae > Streptophyta > Magnoliopsida > Santalales > Viscaceae > Viscum > Viscum album. The sequence goes on from OY728131.1 coordinate 142,526,817, forward strand.
TATCACACGACTCATCCACATGGAAAAGGGGGTACATGGCATGTAGGTAGTCTACACGGCATTCCATCCTTATAAATTCCTGAAACCCTAGCCGCCACAGCCAAGGTCATATATGTCATGTGTTCGTCATAGTATACATCGTGTAGTCATGTTTTTCACAGATTCTCAAATCCACTCTTTGTGTGTGAGATCCAGCCATGTTTCCTTGATTCTAGCCTTGATTTCTCCCAAACATAGTGGATCTAGTCATGATCCATCATTTTCAACCATTCGGTGGCTGAAAATCTATTTATTTGATCCTCAGAGGCTTTTCATTCAACCCTTATACTACTGAACCTTATGCCTCCCTGGATTTGATCTATGATCATCAAAACAATCGCCCATGTCCCACAAAAATACCATATCTATCCTTTTTTCATCGATCCATGACTTTTTTTGTTTAATCCTGATTTCAGGGGTCTGATCGAGCTCAGTACTTTCCAGCAACATCAAACCTGCACCGAAGGTTCCTACTAGTGAAGAAAATGAAGTAATTGAGGGATAAAGGCACAAGAACAAAATTTTAAACATCATTAGACAAGCGTTCTTAACCAACGATCAAGAATGAGGATATCCGAGTTAAATAATAAAGATTAACTAATTAAATCAGTACATGAGTGCATGCTCATTCCACAATTGGTGTGGATCAATAGAAGGGATTTATCTGCTCAATAAATTTAATCAAAATGGGAATAATATAAAAAATAAAAGATTCCTACCTGAATATTGGATCATTCATAATTGAAGAACATGATATCCAAATATTGAAGGAATTTGTTACATTCATTGTGTTCTAATCTTCTCTGGTCCATCATTTCGTTGTCGTCTGAGGTGACCCACCAATAGAAGGAGAGGAAGAATGTATATTATAGATTATAGGGTTATTAGGCTAACCCTAGGAATATTTCTATAAAAAATTATTTATAGGAAAATTTTGTTAGTTTAAATGAATGAATGAATTAAATAAATAAATAATTAATCAACTAAACATGTTTCCAATGAGAGAGATATCTGAATTCCCTATACTGAACTATTTTAGGTCTCTCCTAGGATAAACATAGCATTCTGATATCAACTGTAGACTTAAATTTCGGTTACAAGATTCCATTTAATATTTATACCATTTTATTTAAAAAACTATGCATGTGTAATATAAAATATTTTTAATATTTTTATAAAACTAATTATAGGAACACTAGGAATTGGAATCACATGTCTTCTTAGTTCTTGAATCTAGAAATATATTTAGAAACATTTCAAATTATTACAAGTCAAAAATCAGATCTTTGCATCACTCCCTCATTCAAGATTTCCATTATCAAAAAGAAAAACTACACAAAAAATCATGGAACTATCGAGCATTGCCTCAATAATTTCCTTACTCAGAATATTTCACATCATACCTCAAAAGCCACAATAGTTGGAACTATCACATTCTATTAAGAAAAATGCTCATGATATGCTACTTGCAGTCCAAAATCTGAGTTCAAATGAAAGAGATACTAAAAATTGGAGTTTCCTAAAATAGATCCAAGGGGTACATGGAATGTTAGGGGACCCACACAACCTATGGCCCCACTCTTTCACCTAGTTCTATCCCTGGAGGTACATGACTCACCTATCATGTAGTGGTACATGACGTGTAGGGGATATACATCATGTTCCAATGCCACTCGGGGCCCTACCTGTGTGCTTGGTTGTGCATGTGTATCCAATCCATGTCTATGTACTTTACCCCATGTTCGTGTACTTTAGTACATGGTGTGCCTCTTCGTATGGGGTGCCTCTCATATGTTATGGTCATGTTCATGTACTTAGGAACATAGTGTGTTCCTACCTGTGTTCTCTATCACACGACTCATCCACATAGGAAATGGGGTACACAGCATATAGAAGGTTTACATGGTGTTCCATCCTTACAAATTCCCAAAACCCCATCCAACATATCCAAGGGGATACATGTTGTGTTTTCATCATGGTAGATAGTGTGTAGTTGTGTTTTTCATAGATTCTTATATCCTCTATCTACATGTTATATCTAGATATTTTACTTCGATTCCGACCTCAATTTTGTATGAAATTAGTAGATCTAGTATTGATCTATTGTTTCCATCCATCTGATGGCTAGAAATTAATTTTTTTGATCCTCATAGGTTCATCGCTCAACATGTACACTGCTAACCCTTCTCTCTCCATGGATTTGATCTCCAATAATCAAAATGATAACCCATGTCTCATAAATATCCAAAATCTATCCTCGTCTCATTGATCCATTATTTTTTCATCATTTCTTTGTGATTCCAAGGATATGATTGGGCTCGGTACTACCTGAAAATGTAAAATTGTGACCTCAGGGTCCTACTGGTGAAGAATGTGAAGCAATTTAGCAGTAAAGGCACAAGAAAAAAAAAATTAACCATTATTTTCCAAAATTTATTCCCTAACGATCAAGAACAGAAATATCCAGGTTATAAAATAAAGATTAATCAATTTAATCAGTACACAAGTGCATTCTCATGCCACAATTGGTGAAGATCAATAAAAGGGATTCATCTGCTCAATAAATTTAATAAAAATGGGTTTAACCTAAAAAATGATGAGTCTTGTCTGGATATTGGATCATTCATCATCAAATAACTAACTCTCAAACAATCACAGGAATTCTTTACCTTCACTGTGCTCTGATCATCTCTAATCCATCATTTCAACATCATCTGAGGTGATCCACCAATAGATGGAGAGAAAGAATGTTTCATGGTGATTCATAGGTTATGAGGCTAACCCTAGGTAGATTTCCATAACAACTGATTTATCGGAAAATAATTTAGGTTAAATGAATTGATAAATTAATTAATTAATCCAACGAACATACTGCTAACGGGTGAGATATCCAAATGCCCAGTGCCGACATATTTTAGGTTGTTCCTAGGGTAAGCACCGCATTCTGGACTCAACTGTAGTCTTAGATTTATAATTTGAGATTCCTTATAAGTGTTATTCTATTTTATTTAATAAATTGTACTCGCATGATATAAAATATTTTTAATATTTTTATAAAATTATTTATGGGCACACTGGGCCTCAGAATCGTATATCATCTCAGTGTCTATCTCTAGAAATATATATATAAATATTTAAAAGTCTTACAAGGTAAAAACTTGCTCTGTAAAGTGACCATGATATCAAAAACTCCCAAACAGTCCTATGATCTTGTAATTCCAAACTCAATTACTAATTAGATCCTTAAAATATTAAAATAGTTTATATATATGTGTAGTGAACATAAAATTCATACTCAGTAGGATCCTCCTTGAAAACTCTCATAAAAAATGTGAAATAATCAAACTAAATATTAGTGAATAAAAAATGAAACTAACTCATCACCTAAATAGGTAAAGTTATTTTTTCCATCCTCTCCATGGATTACTTACCAAATAATGCATAAAATTAAATAATTCAATATCAAAATCATATGTCTATTAAAGGTACCCTGCTTCTACTTCCTTGCTTGTTTATCACTCTCACGCCCCAAAAACTCATGTCTTGTGATCATCCATTACATAATTCATCCTTTATATCGTGTAACCATATCAAATATATTCTTCATCTTGTGTATACTAACACAACCTCATCATCATCATCCCATTTGTAACCAAGTAGTATTCCATAAGCCAATACAGCTTGTGTATCATGCATTATACCTTAATCCATTACATCCCATGCATATACACTCATGGGAAGTCATATCCACCATGACCATATATAATTATGTTTTATAACCTCAATCTATTACAACCCACACATAATTGTATAGAAAAATTAATATCCATCACAACCTGTGTGAATCCATACCCTATACCATAATTCATCACAACCCATATATGACGGAGCATAATACTATAGCAAAAGGGGGAGTGGGGGAGAGGTAGAAGTGAGTCATTTGTTTTCTCTCCATCCCAAATGTTGGAAAAAACACCCCCAAACATTTGAGTGTCGATTTCCCTACCAACTAAGGTAAATCATATAAAATAAAAAAATATTGAAAAATCACACACAACCACACTGAGTATAACTACCTAGATTTAGAATAATTTGTAGTTATCATTACATAATACACCTAGATTCCACTATTAAGTTTTAGATATCAATCATGCACACAATCATCAATGTTCAATAATAATTATATAATCAACCATAAATTAATTAATATTATTCAGTATTCATTTTCAAGATTAATACATTAATATTCTAATCCAAGATCATCAACACCATAACTTCCTATTTATTCTCAAGTATGTAATTGTCATCTATAATCATCAAGAACCATCCTCATTATTTTATTAATTCATTTAACATTTTATAATTTCTCAGTTACTCTAGGACTCATCCTAATCTACCAAAACAAAGATGCACTTGTTGCGCATAAAGAAAAACTACATCAATTAGTTGGAAACCATAAAAAATGATATCCAACTAACCATACATTTAAAATAAATCACCAAGAATATATTAATGAGAAATCCCAACTTTTAAGCCTTTCTAACTTCCCTAGTGTCATCCTGACACCATTGTTCATTATTATTTCTATCCCTCCATTATTCGCATCAGCCACCACTATAGCCCTAGGAAATTTTCTCTCATTGGTCTCCAAACATTCCAACCATACCAAGTTATCAACAAATAACATCAAGAATATAATTTCCTAGACCATACATACATGGAAATAAATATGTCCAACACACAATTTCAAATTCAACTATGGTCATAACTATTGGGATTCAACATGTTTATTTAGGAGAGAAAAATTAATTATTGCATAGTTTTTTATCAACATTAATAAAGAAGTTTATTTAAGAAATAATGGATATTTATTCTTGATATTAATGGATAGAAAAATGATTTTTGAATAAATTAATTAGATATATGGACTTCGTGTCCATATAAGAGGATATGGGAGTTAATGGGAATGGATAGTTAGTGGGGATACCACATAAAACCCTAGCCACAGCACTCACCCTTAAGGTAGTGGTGAGGGATTTCCCGCCTGCCCCCTACCCCCTGTCGGTATTCTCCCCTTTCACTGATCCAGACTCTCTCCCCAATTTCCCTCATATCCTCCTTAGCCCAAAATCCCCTACCCTCCATAATGGTGATTTATCGCTTTTTATTTCTCTCCAAGAGTTCTCAGAGGCTTTGTTTCTCCATGGATTATCCATCATCGACCACTTTAGCCATCTTTGTCCATCCCTAGACTGCTTCAATAGGTTCTCCAATAGTATCTTGCCTCTAAAGAATTGCGTCGTGGTTGGGATCTTGAATCCTCACCACTTTATTATTTGCTTCGACAGTCCTGATGATCTAGATTCTTTGTGGTCCAAAGGAATTCATTCTTGTGACGGATCTCGCTTCTTCCTTCTCATATAGAGTTATGAGTTCAACTAGAATCACGAACTCCCCTTTGCAGCGGTCTGGGTAAGTTTTCCAAACCTCCTTATCCCCTTCCAAAATCTTTCTATTTTGAAAATGTTGAGCAACCTCGTCGGGAGGTTCCTTGCCTTGAATGAGAACTCACGCACCATATGCCACCTGACTTCTCCATATATTTGTGTTGAAGTGGATGTTTCAAAGCCTCTAGTGGATATAGTTTGGATTGATGTTAGTAGATAATTCCGTTTCCAGTAACCAGTGGTCTTTGAAAACTTCTTTGACTATTGTAGTTTTTGTTTTCATCTAAGCCACCTCCAATTTGAATGTTGATCGCCTCATAGCCCAACTCCAAAGGAATACTAATCTATTAGTATTTTGGACCATTCAATAAATGTTTTCCCCCTTTAGTTATAGGCTCAACCATTTTTTCCGGAATCGATGGTGCATGATCTAGTGTCATTTGAGGGGGGAACCCGATTTTAACCTGGTGTTACTACTACCAAGTTAGATGTTGTTGCTCTCGTTATTCCCCCTTTGAATCGGGAGCCTCATGTGTGTATCCATATCTTGGGACCTCTCAGTGCTAAGACAATGGGTTTTCATCCTAATCCAAGGGTTGAAGATATATTTTCAAGGTTAACTGATTTGGGCACTCCCAAACTATCTGAATTTGTCGAGGGTGAGTCTAGTCCTATGGTGCTCCCTACATCCATTGATATAGTCAAGGATGGAGTATTAAGGACTGGGTAGGTGCCTGCGCATCATAAACATTTCAGGGATGGTGGATTTCAAGTTAATGGAATGTTCCTTGCTAAGAGAAACAACTCCCTTGATTTGAAGGATAGTGTGGCACCAAGTTGTGAGAGACCTACCCTTCTTGGTGACTTTATCTAGATGGTTGTCACTCAGGGGTCCAATCTGAGAAGAAACTATACTAATCTCAAGTTAAGAAACCACTTTGATATACTGAGTTTTGATGGAGGGGTTTCTAATTGTCCCTCAAAAGTAGATTCATTTGGAGAAAGACATCCCTCAGATGACAATGTAGTTAGAGGGTATGGTAAAGGCCTACACAGCCCAAGGAGGAAGAAAGGAAATAAGGAAAATAGGGACCTGAGGAGTTAAATTATTTCCAAGTGGTGGAAATCAAAGGGACATAAATACTACTCATATCTACCTAGGCCTACGAAGATTCAGTTATCCAAAAAAGGTGGTAATTCTAATGAATAGAAGGCCTATCTAGTGGAAGGTGATATGAAGGGTCACTATATAGAAGTATCTGGGACCCCAAAGAATGGAAAAAAGGTTTATCAAGATAAGGGTATCTCAGATGTTTTGGTGATTCTTAAAGGTGGTGAAAATATGTTGACTGCGGATCAACAGGGGGAGCTTCCTCCCTAATTAGAGGATGCACATCTGGAGAAGGAGGATACTCTACCTCCTGGGAATCTGCGAGAGGAAGAGTCCCCCGATGTCCCCTTGTGATAGGATGTTGAGGTTCATGAATAGAGTATGGATCTGCTAATTCACTCGGGTAAAGAGATGATGGATGATGTTCTGCAGATTAAGGTGACAAAGGAAGATGTTGATGAAATGATGGGAAGATTTATCCTCATGTATACTACGAGGGAGAAAGGTGGGTGGATTGACAATAAAGACCACATACTGATTAGAGGCTTCAACTTGGGGATGATTAATAAATAAGAATAATTTAAATCTTGGGACTATTTGGAATTCCATTATGAAGACAAAATAAAAGATCATCCAGACTCTCAAGTAAATTCTTTACATTGGAAATTGTTTAGGGTGATAGATTCCAATCGACTTAAAATTTTCTTTAACAAGCCTATTGTTTCTTTTTATGTCTGATCTGACTATGTTGTGAGGGTTCTCACTTACCTCTTAAAAGTGTTTCATAATAAAAATATATATATAAGAGGTCATGGTAGAATATTTTATTATGAAGAGTTTTATTTCTAATGATGATCAGGTTCTTGAAAGTTTCTCAAGATGTAGTTAACCAAGAGAATAAATGAGGATACCACATTTTCAGTAGCATGTGCAGCACATCGACATGGAACAAGTGAGAAATAGAAGCAATGAGAATAATGATCTGGGACATGTATTAAAATTCTTCCTGATAGTAGTGATCATGTGGTATGTCATGATGGATGATCGGTGGTACATCATGATGGTGAGATCATGAGAGAGAGAAATACTTTAGTTTTCATAATACGGTGTGATGATGAATCATGTTCGGATGAAGATCCTTATGGTATTGGTGTTTCATCAATAGAAGGGTGAGATTTTGTCTCAGATAGATCTCTTAGCATTGTGTTTTGATCAAGATGATTTTTAGAGAGAAGAAAAAGGCGCATCGAGGTGTGTTTTTCAAATATATCTTTCTAAAGTATATTTAACATTCAATGTTGGGAATTTACTTAAATTTTATACGTTATGATTTTTTAGTGTAATTTTTGGAGTTTCCCCATAGTTTTTTAATCCTCCACATCATAGGATTTTTTCACATTAAAAATCTTGCATGTTGTTTTATTTATTCTTCTTTATATCGCTTCCATATTTCATCAGGTTTATCATAATTTTTTTTAAAGCAATTTTATACTTAAAATTGAAATTATCCCCAACAGTGGTATTAAATGAATATTAGTCCATGTTTTAAATTTATCATGGGAATTATAGAAGTGATTTATAATAGGATTGATGATGCGTGTGTGAGGCATAATAAGGTTTAAAAATCAAATCATGTTGAGAAACGGGATGCACATATCTACTCAGGGAATGTTGAGTAGGGGGGTAGTTAATTTTGGAAGGTTCTCTAGATAATATTGTTATAAATATTATGGGGGATCTAGATGATTTTTGTGTTAGTATTATTCTGTGAGACAATGAAGATACACATATGATGAAGACTTTAGTATATAAATTTCTTTCGTAGGGGTCTTTGTCAGTTTTCTATCATAATTTCAAAAGGGTGTCATCATATTTTCTTCAGAGGATAATGGTTGGTGTCATACCAACCTATTTTCTTTCCAAATGAGTTTTTTGGATGTTTTTATTCATTCATGTGCTTAAGGGGTATATTTTTGGGATTTATCACATTTATTGAGGATAGAGAAATTAATTGTTGGATAGTTTTTTCTCAACATTAATAGAGTAGTTTATCTAAAAAATAATGGAGATTTATTCTCAATATTAATGGATGAAAAAATTTTATATTGACTAAATTAATTTGATATATAGACTTGGTGTCTATATAAGAGGATGTGGTATCATATTTTATTATGATGAGATTAACTTATATTGATGCGGAGGTGCTTAACAAGTGTTCAAGACATAGTCCACCAAGAGCAGGAATGGGGTTACCACATTTATGGTAGTATGTGCGACACATTGATATGGAATAGGTGTGAGGTAAAAATGATGAGATCATTGATCGAGGCCATGTATTGAAAGTCTTCCTGATAGTGGTGATCAATTTCACTACCAAATATTGTGCTTAATCCAATGCTAACCTTTAACAGTGCTAGGAAAAAACACTGATAAAGGGGTGAATTTTATTAGCGCTTGTAAAAAACACTGATAAAGTTACCTTTTATCGGTAAAAAAATATAGATAAAAGGGTACCCATTTTTTTTAGCGATGATAAAATTCCCCCATTAATCAGTGGTTTTTTTATCACTAGTAATTATTAAACCTTTATCAACTCTTTTTTCTAGTGTTGATAAAGGTTGTAGTGAGTAATTTAATTTATATAAAAATATTTATATAATTTTTAATAATATTTATATTACAATAAGTATATATAAGTAAATTTAATATATAAATATGATTTACATACAAAAAAGCTATAGTGAGAAGCCAAATATATTAAACATTTATTAAAGACTAAAGAAAAAAAATGTCACGACCACTACCACAAAACTGGGCAAGGCATGCGCCTGCCTTTATCAGCGCTAACGGAAAAGCGCTGATAAAGGTCCGGACCTTTATTAGCGCTTTTTTTAGCGCTGATAAAGGTTGTATTTATCAGCGCTTTTCATTTTAGCGCTGATAAATACACCCTTTATCAGCGCTTTTTACTAGCGCTGATAAAGGGTCCCGCGGATTTGTTAAAAACCCGCGGGTCCTCTTCCTCCTCCCCGCACACAATCAAGCTCTCGCGGAAGCCCTCGTCTGCGCCGCTACCGCCGCCTCCTCCTCCTCCGTCGTAGCCGCTGCCTCCTCCTCCTCCTCCTCTGGTGCCTCCGCCGCCTCCGCCCTGCCTCAGCCCTGCCTCCACGCCGGTGCCTCCTCCTCCACTGTGGCCTCCTCCTCCTCCGCTGGTGCCTCCTCCTCCGCCGGTGCCTCCTCCTCCACCGCGGCCTCCTCCTCCACCGCGGCCTCCTCCTCCTTCGCTGGTGCCTCCGTGGCCTCCTCCTCCTCCACAGCCTCCTCCTCCTCCATTGTGTGGTATACTATGCCCAATAATTGTAATTTGCTTTGTTTTTTGTTTTTGTTCTATATTTCAACTATCATGATTTGTGTGAATCAATTTTATTTGAAGTGGGGGGGTGCAAGTGCTGCGGGGGTGTAGTGGGTGGGGGGGTGTGCAGGTGGGGGTGTTTAGGTGGGGGAGATGTGCAGTGGGTGAACATGTGTAGGTGGGGCGTATAATGGGGGGTCTATTGGGTGTGAGGTTGGGGGTGTACAGGTTAGGGGTGGGGGTGTAATCCACAATAGCCCGCTAATTGCAGATACTCAACTTCCGGTTTTCAATGAACAATGTTGTTGTTTGAAAAAATCATACATTGTCATCATTTTTTTATAAAATTATGTCATAAATCTATATATTGACTCAATACTAAAAAACTTACAATATAACTATTTTGGCTTTAAAACATTTTAAAACCCAATGTGGACTCACAAAAACAGATTTGATTTTTTATAAAACAAAACTAAATTTAAAAGTAATTACACATTAAAAAATATAATTTAAGAAAAATTCAAATATTCCTTGGATAATTGGATAATTTTAAAAAAAATATGTATAGAATTTAAAACATCTTTAAATATGAAATTTCATGACAATTAATTTTTTTTACCTATTTCCAATCCGTCATGGTTGACCACTCTCCCCACGTACTCCCTTCCAACCCTAGCATCTCCCTCCTTCTGACCACTTCGATCCACTTCGATCCACTTCGATCCACTTCGATCCTCTTCGATCCACTTCGATCCTCTTCGATTGTCGCCACCATGATCTCCATTTCATCGCCGCCGCCATCCAACGCACCATTTCATTGTATCGGCATCCCCCCTCCCTGTTCTACATCCAAACCCTAGCCTCTTCCTTCAGCACGGTTACAATTTCTTCGATCAACGCCACCTTCCTCCGCTCAATTTCACCGCTCCCAGCATCATCCCGACAAGTGATTCATCCTATCAAGGTCACCTTTTGGTTGTTGAAATACGTGAATCATCAGTTGACCCCTCTCCAAATACCGTATCTTCCTCATCCTAAAAGGTGCGATCTTTTTCAATACCATTTTATTTCACTGTCCCTAAAACATAGCATTCGCCCATTTTCTCTTTTCCAATCCAACACTACCATATCCAGTACCATTACCTATAAAATAACACATTATGCATGCGTTCTTAAAAATATAATAAGCGAGTAGTAAAACTCCGCCGCCTCCTCCTCTGCTCCTGCTCCTCCTCCTCCTCCTCCACCGGACTCATCCTCCTCCTCCTCTGCTGCCTCCTCCGATGCCTCCTCCTCCTCCGCCGATGCCGTCGGTGCCTCCGCGGCCTCCTCCTCCTCCGCCGGTGACTCCGCGGCCTCCTCCTCCTCCGCCGTCACGCCGCGGTCACGCCACGGTCAATACGCGGTCACGCCGCGGTCACGCCGCGGTCACGCCGCGGTCACGCCGCGGTCACGCCGCGGTCACGCCGCGGTCACGCCGCGGTCACGCCGCGGTCACGCCGCGGTCACGCCGCGGTCACGCCGAGGTCACGCCGCGGTCACGCCGCGGTCACGCCGCGGTCACGCCGCGGTCACGCCGAGGTCACGTCGTGGTCACGTCGCGGTCACGCCGCGGTCACACCGGTGCCTCCGTGGTCGCCGCCTCCTCCTCCTCCGCCGCGGCTTCCACCTCCTCCTCTGCTCCTGCTCGTCCTCCTCCTCCTCCACTGGCCTCATCCTCCTTCACTGCCTCCGCTGCCTCCGCTGCCTCTACTGCCTCCGCCCTGCCTCCGCCCTGCCTCTGCGTTGCCGCCGGTGCCTCCTCTTCCACTGAGGCCTCCTCCTCCTCCACCGCGGCCTCCTCCTCCTCCTCCTCTGCTCCTGCTCCTCCTCCTCCTCCTCCACCGGCCTCATCCTCCTCCTCCTCCGCTGCCTCCGCCCTGCCTCTGCGCTGCCGTCGGTGCCTCCTCCTCTACCGCGGCCTCCTCCTCATCCACCGCGGCCTCCTCCTCCTCCTCCACTGCCTCCGCGGCCTCCTCCTCCTCCTCCGCAGCCACCGCCTCCTCCTCTGCTCCTGCTCCTCCTCCCCTCCACCGGCCTCATCCTCATCCTCCTCCGCTGCCTTCGCTGCCTCCACCCTGCCTCCGCCCTGACTCCGCGCTGCCGCCGGTGCCTTCGGTGCCTCCTCCTCCACCGCGGCCTCCTCCTCCTCCGCTGATGCCTCCTCCTCCTCCGCCGGTGCCGCCAGTGCCTCCACCGCCGCGGTCACGCTATGGTCATGTCGTGGTCACGCCGCGGTCACACCGCGGTCACGCCGCTGTCACGCCGTGGTCACACGCCGCGGTCATGCTGCTGTCACGCCGCGGTCATGCCGGTGCCTCTGCGGCCGCCGCCTCCTCCTCCTCCAATGCGGCCGCCGCCTCCTCCTCTGCTCCTGCTCCTCCTCCTCCTCCTCTACCGGCCTCATCCTCCTCCTCCTCCGCTGCCTCCGCCCTGCCTCTGCGCTGCCTCCGGTGCCTCCTCCTCCACCGCGGCCTCCTCCTCCTCCGCCGATGCCTCCTCCTCCTCCGTCGGTGCCGCCGGTGCCTCCGCGGCCGCCTCCTCCTCCGCGGTCACGCTGCGGTCACACCGCGGTCACGCCGCGGTCACGCCGGTGCCTCTACGGCCGCCTCCTCCTCCTCTTCCGCCATGGCCGCCGCCTCCTCCTCTGCTCCTGCTCCTCCTCCTTCTCCTCCACCGGCCTCATCCTCCTCCTCCACCGGCCTCCTCCTCCTCCACCGTGGCCTCCTCCTCCTCCGCCGATGCCTCCTCCTCCTCCGTCGGTGCCGCCAGTGCCTCCACGTCTCCTCCTCCTCTGCGGTCACGCAGCGGTCACGCTACGGTCATGCCGCGGTCACGCCGCGGTCACGCCGCAGTCACGCCGGTGCCTCCACAGCCGCGGACTCCTCCTACTCCGCCGTGGCCGCCGACTCCTCCTCTGCTCCTGCTCCTCCACCTCCTCCTCCACCAGCCTCATCCTCCTCCTCCTCCACCGCTGCCTCTGCCTCCTCCGCCGATGCCTCCTCCTCCTCCGCCGGTGCCACCGGTGCCTCCGCGGCCGCCTCCTCCTCCGCGGTCACGCCGCGGTCACGCTGCGGTCACGCCGCGGTCACGCCGCGGTCACGCCGCGGTCACGCCGCGGTCACGCCGCGGTCACGCCGCGGTCACGCCGCGGTCACACCGGTGCCTCTACGGCTGCCGCCTCCTCCTCCTCTGATGCGGTCGCCGCCTCCTCCTCTGCTCCTGCTCCTCCTCCTCCTCCTCCACCGGCCTCATCCTCCTCCTCCTCCACTGCCTCCGCCCTCCCTCCGCCCTGCCTCCGCGCTGCCTCCGCGCTGCCTCCGCCCTGTCTCTGCCCTGCCTTCGCTGCCTCCGCTGCCTCCCCTGCCTTCGCTGCCTCCGCTACCTCCACCCTGCCTCCGCCCTGCCTCTGCGCTGCCGCCGGTGCCTCCTCCTCCACCGTGGGATCCTCCTCCTCCACCGCGGCCTCCTCATCCTCCTCCTCTGCTCCTGCTCCTCCTCCTCCTCCACCGGCCTTATCCTCCTCCTCCTCCGCTGCCTCTGATACCTCCGCTGCCTCCGCCATGCCTCCGCCCTGCCTCTGCGCTGCCGCTGGTGCCTCCTCCTCCACCGCGGCCTCCTCCTCCTCCACCGCGGCCTCCTCCTCCTCCTCCGCTGCCTCCGCTGCCTCCTCCTCCTCCGCCGCGGCCGCCGCCTCCTCCTCTGCGCCTGCTCCTCCTCCCCTCCACTGGCCTCATCCTCCTCCTCCTCCGCTGCCTTCGCTACCTCCGTCCTGCCTCCGCCCTGCCTCCGCGCTGCCGTCGGTGCCTCCAGTGCCTCCTCCTCCACCGCGGCCTCCTCCTCCTCCGCCGATGCCTCCTCCTCCTCCGCCGGTGCTGCCAGTGCCTCCACGTCTCCTCCTCCTCCACGGTCACGCTGCGGTCACGCCGTGGTCACGCCGCGGTCACGCCGGTGCCTCTACGGCCGCCGCCTCCTCCTCCTCCGTCGCGGCCGCCGCCTCCTCCTCTGCTCCTGCTCCTCCTCCTCCTCCTCTACCGGCCTCATCCTCCTCCTCCTCCACTTCCTCCGCTGCCTCCGCTGCCTCCGCCCTGCCTCCGCCCTGCCTCTGCGCTGCCGCCGATGCCTCCTCCTCCACCGAGGCCTCCTCCTCCTCCATCGCGGCCTCCTCCTCCTCCTCCTCTGCTCCTGCTCCTCCTCCTCCTCCTCCACCGGCCTCATCCTCCTCCTCCTCCACTGCCTCCGCCCTGCCTCTGTGCTGCCGTCGGTGCCTCCTCCTCCACCGCGGCCTCCTCCTCATCCACCGCGACCTCCTCCTCCTCCTCCACTGCCTCCGCTGCCTCCTCCTCCTCCGCCGCAGCCACCGCCTCCTCCTCTGCTCCTGCTCCTCCTCCCCTCCACCGGCCACATCCTCCTCCTCCTCCGCTGCCTTCGCTGCCTCCGCCCTGCCTCCGCCCTGACTCTGCGCTGCCTCTGGTGCCTCCTCCTCCACCGCGGCCTCCTCCTCCTCCGCCGATGCCTCCTCCTCCTCTGCCGGTGCCGCTAGTGCCTCCACGTCTCCTCCTCCGCCGCGGTCACGCTGCGGTCATGCCGCGGTCACGCCGCGGTCACGCCGCGGTCACACTGCAGTCACGCCGCGGTCACACCGCGGTCACGCCGCGGTCACTCCGCGATCATGCCGCGGTCACGCCGCGGTCACGCCGCGGTCACACCACGGTCATGCTGCGGTCACACCGCGGTCACGCCGGTGCCTCTACGGCTGTCGCCTCCTCCTCCTCCGCCGCGGCCGCCGCCTCCTCCTCTGCTCCTGCTCCTCCTCCTCCTCCTCTACCGGCCTCATCCCCCTCCTCCTCTGCTGCCTCCGCTGCCTCCGCCCTGCCTCTGCGCTGCCGCCGGTGCCTCCTCCTCCACCGCGGCCTCCTCCTCCGCCGCTGATGCCTCCTCCTCCTCCTTCGGTGCCACCGGTGCCTCTGCGGCCGCCTCCTCCTCTGTGGTCACGCCGCGGTCACGCCGCGGTCACGCCGCGGTCACGCTGTGGTCACACCACGGTCACGCTGGTGCCTCTACGGCCGCCGCCTCCTCCTCCTCCGCCGTGGTCGCCACCTCCTCCTCTGCTCCTACTCCTCCTCTTTCTCCTCCACCGGCCTCATCCTCCTCCTCCACCGGCCTCCTCCTCCTCCACTGCGGCCTCCTCCTCCTCCGCTGATGCCTCCTCCTCCTTCGCCGGTGCCTCCAGTGCCTCCACGTCTCCTCCTCCTCCGCGGTCACGCTGCGGTCATTCCACGGTCATGCCGCGGTCACGCCGCAGTCACGCCGCGGTCACGCTGCGGTCACGCCGCGGTCACGCCGCGGTCACGCCGCGGTCACACCGCGGTCACGCCGGTGCCTCCACAGCCGCCGCCTCCTCCTACTCCATCGCGGCCGCCGCCTCCTCCTCTGCTTTTTCTCCTCCACCTCCTCCTCCACCAGCCTCATCCTCCTCCTCCTCCACCGCTGCCTCCGCCTCCTCCGTCGATGCCTCCTCCTCCTCCGCCGGTGCCGCCGGTGCCTCTGTGGCCGCCTCCTCCTCCGCGGTCACGCCGCGGTCACGCCGCGGTCACGTTGGTGCCTCTGCGGCTGCCGCCTCCTCCTCCTCCGCTGCGGCCGCTGCCTCCTCCTCTGCTCCTGATCCTCCTCCTCCTCCACCGGCCTCATCCTCCTCCTCCGCTGCCTCCGCCCTACCTCCGCCCTACCCTTGCGCTGCCTTCGCCCTGCCTCTGCCCTGCCTCCGCCCTTCCTCCGCTGCCTCCGCTGCCTCCGCTGCCTCCGCTGCCTCCGCTGCCTTCGCTGCCTCCGCTGCCTCCGCTGCCTCCACCCTGCCTTCGCCCTGCCTATGTGCTGCCGCTGGTGCCTCCTCCTCCATCGTGGCCTCCTCCTCCTCCACCGCGGCCTCCTCCTCCTCCTCCTCCTCTACTCCTTCTCCTCCTCCTCCTCCTCCACCGGCCTCATCCTCCTCCTCCTCCACTGCCTCTGCTACCTCTGCTGCCTCCGCCCTGCCTCCGCCCTGCCTCTACGCTGCCGTCGGTGCCTCCTCCTCCACCGCGGCCTCCTCCTCCTCCACCGCGGCCTCCTCCTCCTCCTCCGCTGCCTCCGCTGCCTCCTCCTCCGCCGCCGCGGCCGCCGCCTCCTCCTCTGCGCCTTCTCCTCCTCCCCTCCACCGGCCTCATCCTCCTCCTCCTCCGCTGCCTTCGCTGCCTCCGCCCTGCCTCCGCCCTGCCTCCGCGCTGCCGCCGGTGCCTCCAGTGCCTCCTCCTCCACCGCGGCCTCCTCCTCCTCCGCCGATGCCTCCTCCTCCTCCGCCGGTGCTGCCAGTGCCTCCACGTCTCCTCCTCCTTCGCGGACACACTGCGTTCATGCCGCGGTCACGCCGCGGTCACGCCGGTGCCTCTGCGGCCGCCGCCTCCTCCTCCTCCATCACGGCCGCCGCCTCCTCCTCTGCTCCTTCTCCTCCTCCTCCCCCTCCACCGGCCTCATCCTCCTCCTCATCTGCTGCCTCCACTGCCTCCGCCCTGCCTCCGCCATGCCTCTGCGCTACCGCCGGTGCCTCCTCCTCCACCGTGGCCTCCTCCTCCGCTGCCTCCGCTGCCTCCTCCTCCTCCACTGCGGTCGCCGCCGCCTCCTTTGCTCCTGCTCCTCCCCTCCACCGGCCTCATCCTCCTCCTCCTCCACTGCCTTCGCTGCCTCCGCCTCCTCCTCCTCCTCTTCTCCTCCTCCTCCTCCTCCTTCTCCTCCACCGTAGCCTCGTCCTCCTCCTCCTCCACTAGCGCTTCCTCCTCCTCCTCCTACTCCGCTGCCTCATCCTCCTCCTCCACCGGTGCCTCCTCCTCCTTCTCCTCTGCCTACTCTGTTTCCTCCTCCTCCACCATGGTTTGAGAGGTGCCTCAAGTGATTTCACCATCTTCCTTACCATTTTATTCTTTATATTTAGTTTTTATTGATTTTTTATTTATCTAGATTAGTTTTTATGGGTGATTCAACTGGCGCACGGTGGTATCATATTGATGTGAGGCTTGGGGATTGTAGTGGTTCCCAATATATTTTTTATTTTGGTATTTATTTATTCCTTTATTTCCTTGAAGTATCTTGTTTTTTATCTAAATTATACTCATATTCCTTCTCCTTTAACCTATATACTTATCCTATGGATTTTAAATAGGATGAATATAAATAAAGAATGGATGAATGCCAATCGGTTGACAAAAGAGTATGAAGAAGGCGTGAAAGAATTTATCAAGTTTGCAATAGATCATGCATGTGACTCTTCTCAAATCCTTTGTCCATGTTTACGCTGTTGTTATTCAAAACAAATTAGTCCAAATGAGTTGGAAGAACACTTGATCTGTCACAGAATAGATCAAAGTTATACATGTTGGAATAAACACGGGGAAACAACGAATGTAGGTAGTGACTGGGGTGACACTGCATTTTATGGATCATCTGATATGATTAAAAACATGAACAATGAAGATGACCGTATGGAGGATGTGATTACAGATGTGAATGATGATGAAGATCGTATTGAGAAAATGACAAGGACCTTCGAAGATGAACTTCGTGATTGCCCAAAAATTTTTGAGAAGTTAAAAAGTTGTGAAAAGATGCCATTGTATGTTGGTTGCACTAAATATACAGCATTGTCAGCCGTACTAAAGCTGTATAATTTGAAAGCAGATAACGGGTGGAGTGACGACAGTTTTACGAAACTACTTGCCCTCTTAAATTACATGATCCCAGAAGACAATGAGCTCCCAAGCCAAACATACGATGCCAAACGAATGCTACGCTCTATGGGTATGATCTCTGAAAGAATACACGCCTGCCCGAATGACTGTATACTGTTTCGCAAGGACCACAAATCACTTAAAGAATGCCCAAAGTGTGGTGCTTCTCGATATAAGAAAGATGAATCCAGTCCTACTAAAGTTTTATGGTACTTTCCAATCATTCCAAGGTTTAGACACCTATATGGAAGTGAGGAGACTGCAGAACAATTAACATGGCATGCAGATACAAGAATTAAAGATGGGATACTATGTCACCCGGAAGACTCTCCTCAGTGGAAGAGAATCGATCATGAGTATCCTGAATTTGGAAACGAGTCGAGAAACCTTCGTCTTGCGTTATCTACAGATGGAGTGAATCCTTTTGGTTTTCAATGTAGCAGTCACAGTAAATGGACAGTTATATTGATAAATTATAACTTACCACCGTGGTTATGCATGAAACGAAAATACATCATGTTATCTATGCTTATATCAGGACCAAAACAACCGGGTAATGATATTGATATTTATTTAGCTCTATTGATCGAAGATTTTAAATTATTTTGGGATTCAGGTGTTACATTGTATGATGCTTACAGAAAGGAAGATTTCACTTTGAGAGTCATGTTGTATGGGACGATAAATGAATTCCCAGCTTATGGAAATTTTTCAAGATATAGCATTAAAGGAACTCAAGGTTGTACCGTTTGTGAAGAAGGTACACAATCAATTAGGTTGAAACATTCATCGAAAACCGTGTTTCTAGGATATCGCAGATTTCTACCGCGACGAAATAAGTACCGTTCTTGGAAGACATCATTCGATGGAAGTTTAGAAGAACTTACAACACCGTCTCCACTAACAGGCGATCAATTGTTTGAGAAAGCTAAAAATTTGGACACTACTTTTGGTAAACTGGCTTCGAAAAACCTTATGAAAATCAGTTGGAAAAAGAGATCAATTTTTTTTTTGAATTACAATACTGGAATTGTCTGTATGTAAGACATTTTATTGATGTTATGCATGTAGAAAAAAATGTATTTGACAGTGTTATTGGAACGTTGCTAAATACATCTGGCAAAACAAAAGATGGAATTAAGGCTAGGTTAGACATGGTTAAGATGGGAATACGAGAAGAATTGGCACCAGTAAAGGATGAAAAACGAACATTTCTTCCTCCTGCTGCTTACACTCTTTCCAGGCAAGAGAGATATCAGTTTTTCAACTTCTTGAATGACGTAAAGGTTCCAGAGGGGTATTCTTCAAATATCAGTAACCTTGTTTCAATGAGCGACTTGAAGTTAAAAGGTCTGAAATCACATGACTGTCATGTTTTGATGAAAAATCTCATTCCAATTGCTTTACGTTGCATTTTGCCCAAGAATGTCCGCCATACATTAACGAAATTGTGTTTCTTCTTCAAATCTATATGCAGCTGGTCCCACTGCTGACGTACAACAGGTCTCTCAACCTGTTGCAGCTGGTGTCAGTGCCGAAGCTAGTGCTTCGGAGAAACATAATGATGATGCAGAAACTGAGGAAATTGTAGGCGATGAAACCCCAGCGACACAAAAAAAAATAGGTGCGCCGTAGATTGACAGTTTTAGCAAAAATCCTTAAGGAAAAAAGCAAAAGGCATCAAATATGAGGTGGGATGGAATAAGCTAGGCCAGCATGTAAAACCCAACAAAGCCATGTTTAGTATCTACATTGGAATCGTCACTCAACAACGTGTGCCGATTGACGTAGAGTCATGGCACCATGTTGTCAGCGGGTTGAAAACATTAATGTGGGAAGAGATTACGGTAACATTACGATATCATCTATTTAATTTATTAAAATAAAATAAATTATTGAAATATTGACTAACCCTTCATCATCTCTTGCAGAGTGCATTTATAGTAGATGTTTCGCACAAAGAATATGTTTTCAGATTGGCAGGAAGGATTCATAGAGGCTTTCACACCATTTTAACGAAAAATCATCTGAAAGATGCCAAAGGGAAAATCAAGCTGCACCCGCCTCCTCTTTAAGCACACTTGATATCCCAAGGAACGTGGGATGCGTTTTGAAACCATCGTGCGGAAAAGAATTTTCAGGTACATTGTGTTTGCTTACACGTTGTGTAACGTTGCTTGTATTCATCACATTGATTGATGGGTTTTTATTTATGAAACAGCAACTGAGTTATGAAAATAAAGAACGGGCAGAAAAACCAGCGTACCCCTACCGTAAAGCAAGGTTGGGGTACGCTTCAATTGAAAAACAATTGGTATGTATTTTAAAAGTACTATAATAATTTTATGTGACATAAAACAACACTGTAACCATGTTTCTCTGTTTATAAGCAGATTGATGAAGCAAAATATCAAGTCACTTCCATTCCACTCCATGTGCTATGGAAGGAGGCTCGTGTTAATAAAGAGGGGAAACTGATAGATGAAAACACACAAAAAGTGTGGGAAACATGTGTAAGTATGACATAATATAAACTTGTTTTTCTTTAAATCACTATTACATAACGATGCTTACTTATTTTTTCATATTTTGTATTTGACATAGTCACAGGAAACATCAACACCCACACTGGATGCAGACATACTTTCAACGGCCTTGAAACAGCCAGAACAGTATGGTCGCGTCAAAGGTGTGGGTTTTGGGGTGTCACCCAAGACATATTCTAAGAAAAAAAACAAGAGGATGAACAAACTAAAGAATTGCATGTAATGAGAGATAGAGTATCTACCCTTGAAGAACTAATCCAAACTCAGGGAGATATTCTAAAGAGTTTGATGGAGGAGAGGCTAAGAGAAGAAACAACTCAAGAACAACCCCCGCGAGAAGATCCACCCCTCACTAGCTTTGAGGTGAGCCATTCCCCTCAAAGACCTGACTTAACCGAGGTAATCAATGTTATAATATTCGTTTTTGTGTGATGTGAATCACATAGACACTGATACCTTTCATTTAATGATATTCTGCAGGGTGAAAATGACTGTGATTTATATCTGTCAACTCCCACCCATCGCCTTGTAGCGAGGGCTACGGTGTTCAATATGCAGAATGACACGCTACACTCTAGAACACTTCCAACCGGTCATGTCAAAGTGTTGATTAACGTAGCTCATGAGCCGAGCGCCGAGCTACCCGTGCCAAATGACGATGACGACATTCATATGGTGGAAAAAGCTATTGGAACATTCGTTGCATGGCCGTCGAATCTTGTAAAAAAACACGTCGAGCAGGAGGTATTCATTTCCAGTTCATTTTTCAAGAAGAACCTTTAACATTAAATTAGAAAATGGCTGAACCGATGAATGTTATTACAAAAGGATAAAATGGAGAAGCTAAAACGAAAGAGAGGCTCCAATATTGGATCAACCAACCGATCAAAACGATCTACTGAGAGCACGTTCACCCCGCCCGTTCTATATCCACATTTAATATCATTACAAGCTCATGTGGATACGAAAATGAAATACGGAAAGAATCATACAATTGTTGGTGAAAAAGATATATACGGAGAGGAAACAATGGATTTCGTTAGTGCAGACGCTGTTTCTGAGATCATCACATACGACTGGCTAGGCGCCTCAGTTATAAATGTATACATGAGGTATGTTTTCATGATTTGATTTTACAGAAGCTGATATACTTTGATAATTATGGATAAATACATCTCATATTTTTCACAGGCATATATATGAAAAACAATTGAAGGTATTTGACCATGAATACAAATTTGGACTCGTTAGTCCTCACACCATTTCTACACAACGAACAGAAATAGATTCTAATTTTCAGGCTGAATTGATGTCAAATCTGCTCAGAACGTTTCAAAGAAGAATTACGACTGACGGGCTCTTTTTAATACCAACGATGCAAGGGCAAAACTCTAAATTTTAATAATATCAATTATATTTTCATTTCTATCAGTACTTATTTCTTTTTGTGTTTTTAGGGAACATTGGATGCTCATTGCAGTCAATTTGGATACTCCAAAGATTTATTTTCTGGATTCACTGCATGGATATCCAACTAACTGACCACACATGATGGTGATTGTAAATTTTTAATACACTAGATCCAACATTTTAGAACTAAATATCTAGTTATATAATTTATATTATGTTTTAATGAGGATTTTGTTATGATAGGGCGGTGTATGAATATCGTCTAAAGGCTGGAATGAATCCAGGGCGTAAGGACGACAATGCCCACAAGATCTACAAATGGAGAATTATCTGGGTATATATAATTATATTTCAATATCCAAATACATATCAAAACAAATTACTTATTTTTCTCGATGTTTCTGCAGTGTCCGAAACAAACAAATGACAAGGACTGTGGTTATTATATTTGTAAATTTATGAAAGAGATCATATTTCATGGACAAACTAGCATCCCTGAAGAGGTATTTTTGAAAATAATTACTACTTTATTTAAAATAATTATTAATCCTTTTTGTATTTATATTTTTTCAGTAATACTATGACTGTCGCAAAAACTATTATTCAGAAGATGATATAAATGTCTTTAGAAACGAATGGGCAGCGTACCTGATCGAAGAATGTAAACAAATAGGACAATGAAGGTGAATTCCTAATACTTATGTCATCTTTATATGGTCATTGATATCTCCCTTTACACTTATTGAGCATCTATGATCTCCCTTTCTTATGTTTCATATCCTTAGATTAGTGAATTCCTACTACTTAGTTTGAAAATAACATAAACTTTGGAAAACAACACCAATGACATACACCAAACCGAGAAAACGCCTTTGGATTGTTTTGATACTTTAGGACAATGATCCACGAGTCATTTGTGACGTGTACGAATCAACCGCACCTCAATCTGACGCACGGTGTGACCGCTATGGCTAAAATTGTCTGATATCAGTTTGAAAATGACATAACTTTTGGAAAACAACACCAATGACATACGCCAAACTGAGAAAACGCCTTCAGATTGTTTTGATACTTTAGGAAAATGACCCACGAGACATTTTTGACGTGTACGAATTGACCGCACCTCAATCTGACGCACGGTGTGACCGGTATGGCTAAAAGTGTCTGATATCAGTTTCAAATTGAGATAAACTTTGGAAAACAACACCAATGACATATGCCAAACCGAGAAAACGCATTCGGATTGTTTTTATACTTTAGTACAACGATCCACGAGTCATTTGTGACGTGTAAGAATTGACCGCACCTAAATCTGATGCACGGTGTGACCGGTATGGATAAAAGTGTCTGATATCAGTTTCAAATTGAGATAAAATTTGGAAAACAACATCAATGACATACGCCAAACTGATAAAACGACTTCGGATTGTTTTGATACTTTATGACAACGATACACGAGTCATTTGTGATGTGTATGAATCGACTGCACCTCAATCCGACTTACGGTGTGACCGATATGGATAAAATTGTCTGATATCAGTTTGAAAATGACATAAACTTTGGAAAACAACACCAATGACATACGCCAAACCGAGCAAACGCGTTCGGATTGTTTTGATACTTTAGTAAAATGATCCACGAGTCATTTGTGACATGTACGAATTGACCGCACCTCAATTCGACGCACGGTGTGACCGGTATGGCTAAAATTGTTTGATATCAGTTTGAAAATGACATAAACTTTGGAAAACAACATCAATGACATACGCCAAACCGAGAAAACGCCTTCGTATTGTTTTGATACTTTAGGAAAATGACCCAAGAGTCATTTTTGACGTGTAAGAATTGAACGCACCTCAATCCGACGCACGGTGTGACCGGTATGGATAAAAGTGTCTGATTTCAGTTTCAAATTGAGATAAACTTTGGAAAACAACACCAATGACATACACCAAACCAAGAAAACGCCTTCGGATTGTTTTGATACTTTAGGAAAACGATCCACGAGTCATTTTTGACGTGTACGAATCGACCTCACCTCAATCCGACGCACGGTGTGACTGTTATGGCTAAAAGTGTCTGATATTAGTTTGAAAATGAGATAAACTTTGGAAAATAACACCAATGACATACGCCAAACCGAGCAAACACGTTCGGATTGTTTTTTTTACTTTAGTAAAATGATCCACGAGTCATTTGTGACACGTACGAATCGACCGCACCTCAATCCGACGCACGGTGTGACCGGTATGGCTAAAATTGTCTGATATTAGTTTGAAAATGACATGAACTTTGTAAAACAACACCAATGACATACGCCAAACCGAGCAAACGCCTTCGGATTGTTTTGATACTTTAGTACAACGATCCACGAGTCATTTGTGACGCGTACGAATTGACCTCACCTCAATTCGACGCACGGTGTGACCGGTATGGCTAAAATTGTCTGATATCAGTTTGAAAATGACATAAACTTTGGAAAACAACACCAATGACATACGCCAAACCAAGAAAACGCCTTCGGATTGTTTTGATACTTTAGAAAAACGATCCATGAGTCATTTTTGACGTGTACGAATCGACTGTACCTCAATCTGATGCACGGTGTGACCGGTATGGCTAAAATTGTCTGATATCAGTTTGAAAATGACATAAACTTTGGAAAACAACACCAATGACATATGCCAAACTGAGAAAAAGCCTTCGTATTGTTTTGATACTTTAGTAAAACGATCCACGAGTCATTTTTGACGCGTACGAATCGACCGCACCTCAATCCGACGCACGGTGTGACCGGTATGGCTAAAATTGTCTGATATCAGTTTGAAAATGACATAAACTTTGGAAAACAACACCAATGACATACGCCAAACTGAGAAAACGCCTTCGAATTGTTTTGATACTTTAGGACAACGGTCCAAGAGTCATTTGTGACGTGTAAGAATTAACCGCACCTCAATCCAACACACGGTGTGACCGATATGGCTAAAAGTGTCTGATATCAGTTTCAAATTGAGATAAAATTTGGAAAACAACACCAATGACATACGCCAAACTGAGCAAACGCCTTCAGATTGTTTTGATACTTTAGGAAAACGATCCACAAGTCATTTTTTACATGTAAAAATTGACCGCACCTCAATCCGACGCACGGTGTGACCGGTATGGCTAAAATTGTCTGATATCAGTTTGAAAATGACATAAACTTTGAAAAACAACACCAATGACATACGCCAAACCGAGCAAACGCGTTCGGATTGTTTTGATACTTTAGGAAAATGATCCACGAGTCATTTGTGATGTGTAAGAATTGACCTCACCTCAATCTGATGCACGGTGAGACCGGTATGGCTAAAATTGTCTGATATCAGTTTGAAAATGACATAAACTTTGGAAAACAACACCAATGACATATGCCAAACTGAGAAAACACCTTCGGATTGTTTTTATACTTTAGGAAAATGATCCACGAGTCATTTGTGATGCGTATGAATCGACCGCACCTCAATCCGACGCACGGTGTGACCGGTATGGCTAAAAGTGTCTGATATCAGTTTCAAATTGAGATAAACTTTGGAAAACAACACTAATGAAATACGCCAAACCGAGAAAACGCCTTCGGATTGTTTTGATACTTTAGGAAAACGATCCACGAGTCATTTTTGATGTGTATGAATTGACCGCACCTCAATCCGATGCACGGTGTGACCGGTATGGCTAAAAGTGCCTGATATCAGTTTGAAAATGAGATAAACTTTGGAAAACAACACCAATGACATACGCCAAACTGAGAAAACACGTTCGGATTGTTTTGATACTTTAGAAATATGATCCACGAGTCATTTGTGACGCGTACGAATTGACCGCACCTCAATCCGACACACGGTGTGACCGGTATGGCTAAAATTGTCTGATATCAGTTTGAAAATGACATGAACTTTGGAAAACAACACCAATGACATAAGCCAAACCGAGCAAACGCCTTCGGATTGTTTTGATACTTTAGGACAACGATCCAAGAGTCATTTGTGACGTGTACGAATTGACCGCACCTCAATCTGACGCATAGTGTGACCGGTATGGCTAAAATGGTCTGATATCAGTTTGAAAATGACATAAACTTTGGAAAACAACACCAATGACATACGCCAAACCGAGAAAACGCCTTCGGATTGTTTTGATACTTTAGGAAAATGATCCATGAGTCATTTGTGACGTGTAAGAATCGACCGCACCTCAATCCGACGCACAGTGTGACCGGTAAAGCTTTTCATTAGATAAAGAATTAGTATTTATTAAATGAGATAAATCAATCAAAAACATATTGATTTTACATTATTCCCTTTCATTGTTATGAAAATGAAAACTTTTGAGTTTAAAATTTAATATTTTAGTTTCACATTTCCATATTAATGTATTCTTTCATATTACTGTTTTAATTTCTTTCATTATTTCATTACTAACATAATATTTGTTTTCTTATATAGGTGAATTTTTTTCCTTGAGTTCGGATGCTTTGTTCGGCAACAAATACCATCGAGAGCGGATCACGGATATCAAAGGATGAAAAATGAATGTTTATAACTGTTGTTGAATAATTGTAAATGTAACCATGTAAAACAATGTTTGAAATGTATATAGCAATGCGTTTTTTTTGTATTCATGATGTTAAGTAAATGTATATACCGTTGTCAGTCAAAATATTGGGTGCGGGTGCTATGATGTGCAGGTGTGCATGTGCTACTTTGTGTAGGTATTCTGGTGTGCAGGTGTGCAGGTACTGTTTTTTAGGTGTAGGCGCTGGGGCCTTTATCAGTGCTTTTTTAGCGCTGATAAAGGACACCTTTAACAGCGCTAGAGGATCGTTGATAAAGGGACCCTGTATCAGCGCTCCGAGAAGCACTGATATAGTTGACCTTTATCACAGCTCCACCACGCGCTGATAAAGGGGACCCCCCCCCCTTATCTACGCCGGAATTAACAACGCTTTTCTAGCACTGTTAATGCTGGTTTTTAGCGCAGATAAAGGCACAGGATGTAGTAGTGGACCCGTCCTCGGGGCCCGTGCCGTGACTTCCCCAAACCCGCCTTCCATAGGCCAGGGGCTGGCGACTAGCACCAAGGCGTAAATCCCAATAAACTGGGAAGTCATTGCCCTTGTAAAGTAAACAACCACCATAGAGTAAGCAAGCGGAAAGAGTAAACACTAAGTAAAAACCGTAACAAGTTGTGCTGAAAGTAAAAGGGGCCGGAAATATAAGCCCAACTATAAAGTACAACTGAAAGGGGAAAACAAAAACTGAAAGGAAAAGCCGCAGTGTCGGGCCGTCCACTGAAAATCCCACCTGAAGGGTGGGTACAGATATCTCCACTGCTCCTCGGGTCCTGCCGTCCGCTCCGAGTACGTCCCGCCCAGTGGTCCACCTCCAGGTACCATCCTGCTCTGCAAGCCTCAACCACGATCAACGCTATCCGTCGTCTGCAACCAACACAACGTAGTGCGGGCATAGCCCGTGCTGGGGTGAGTATAAGCTACTCAGTAGGGACCCCGAGACCCCCGAAGGACTCCCAAAATCCACAAAGGATAAACCACAAAGGAAAGATACAATCACGAAGTAATAACCGACACTGCTTAGGTATATGCCCATACATATACCTAAGTCAACAATTCCAATACGCTCCAACCTCCGAGCCCAAGTACAACTCAGTCCACACAGGAAAGTATATGTATTCCACACAGGGAAGCAAAACATAATCCACACAGGATAGCACAACACAATCCACACAGGAAAGCAAACAGGATTCATCTCACACAGGTATACATCATCGAAAAGGTGAAAGGGATGATCAGATATAGATACTGAATCATCTAAGCTAGGACCCACATAGGATACAAGACCAGCACTGAATCATCAAAGTTGGGACCCACATAGGATACAAGACCAGCACAGCTAGGACCCACATAGGATACAAGACCAACTGTCTTCATTGATTCATCTATACTGGGACCCACATAGGATACAAGACCAGTACTTGAATCATCTAAGCTGGGACCCACATAGGATACAAGACCAGCTATCTTCATTGATTCATCTATACTGGGACCCACATAGGATACAAGACCAGTACTTGAATCATCTAGGCTGGGACAAACATAGGATACAAGACCAGCACAGCTAGGACCCACATAGGATACAAGACCAGCTATCTTCATTGATTCATCTATACTGGGACCCACATAGGATACAAGACCAGTACTTGAATCATCTAGGCTGTCAGATCCACAAAGGATCGATAGGTACTAATCCCCGCAAAGGCCCACACAGGATCGGACCCACACAAGATCTGTAGCACTGATCCCCGTAGGATCGCTGAGTGTTGTAGTCGTCGTCGTCGAATCCACTGAGGATCTCTGCACAGTTGTCGTCGAAGTCGCAGTCGCAGCCAGCACTAGGGTTCCCGCACACAGAAAGCTCGTTCAGGAGGGTCCGCTCCAC
Source organism: Viscum album (assembly GCA_963277665.1). Lineage (NCBI taxonomy): Eukaryota > Viridiplantae > Streptophyta > Magnoliopsida > Santalales > Viscaceae > Viscum > Viscum album. Next base: position 142,555,015 of record OY728131.1, read on the forward strand.
GAGCCTAGAGGATGATACATCAACTGACAAATAGTCTTAAGTTGATGTATCCAAAAGTTCCGTATCGTCAACAAGAACTCAACGCAACAGATGGCGCGTCAATCGGACGCCCAGTCTGAGAGTTATTGGCTTTTTCGTTCCAGGGGCCCGGTTGGTTTTTAAGGCAAAACCAACCCGATCGTACTCCACCTTCGTCCAAAACTCGGGCGGAGTATGCCAAAAGATCGTCTCACTAAGAGGAACTCAACCAAGTCGACGGCATGTCAATCGGACGTCCGGAGTTCAAGATATGAGCGTTTCCGCTCCGAGGGCCCGGTTAGTTTCGTGTACAAACCAACTCTACTGAACTCAAAGTATTCCAAAACCTTAAGTGCAATATACGGAAACGACCGTCTCGATCCAAGGATCGCGTGTCCACTGACGGCTCGTCAATCGGAGGTTTGTAGCCCAAGATATGGGCATTTGACCAAATTTGGTCCGAAATTGGGGGGTCTGGGTCCGGGCCGACCCGGCCCGACCCCCCCCCCCCCCCCGGGTCGGCCCGAACCGGGTCGACCCGACCCGGGTCCGACCCATCTGGGCCCGGCCCAGCCCGCCCGGCCGGCCGTGGCTCGGCCAGCGTGGCCGAGCCGAAACGCGGAGCGGGGTGCGCGACTCCCCCGCCCGCCGCTAATTGAGGCCGGTGGCGGATCCGCCGGCCACCAACCCTCCAGCGGCGCGCCGCCGCTGCTGGTCGCCGGCGCCGCCGCCGCCTTCCGCGGACCATCGGACGTGCTCCGGTGGTCCGTTTCTCCTGTCTTCTTCACCTATGGTCCCGCCGGGACCCGACCTTCACTGCGAAGGAATTCAAACGCCATAGCGGCCTGCTTCTTCGTCGCCCGTCAATCCGCACGTCAAAAACAAACTGCAGAGGGTTGTCGGGCCATGTTCATTCGGCTCGTGCTCTCCAAGTTAAGTGATATCAATTGGCAAATCAAACATTTGTTCCCAAAAAATTATTGAACACATACTTAACAATGAAATTAGACGACACCCAACAAAAGTAACCCCGTATGGACGAATGGTCCGCGGGTCAACCGGGTAATGGTTGGTCCGCGCTCGTTGTTCTTTTCTCAAGGTTAAGAGGAAACAAATAAAATTCCCCTAATAAAAAGAATCATAACAATAATCCCAACCCGCAGAAATAATCTTCGCGGATCAACATAATATTTAGTTGATCTGCGTTCTTAAATTTAGAAGGGAGTAAAAGAGGGTTCACCAACAATCACAATTTAAATTCCCTACCTCGGTTCAGGAACGGTGCACGTCAATCAAGTCGCGGAAGACAAGCGTCGTGGAAGTCGGGCGTCGATTCCGTTGTCGTCGAGGTGCGTTCAAAGGGGAAACATCGATGTAAGAAGACGTCGCGTTCTTCAGCGGAGAAGTTCCTCGTTGATGAATGGTGTTCTTCGTGTTCTTCATCGAGGTTGAAGAAGTAGAAGGCTTCCTCAAACTTAGCCTTTTTCTCTCCCAAGTTTCCACCACAAGAACAACCAACCCCAAAATAAAATAATCCTCCCATTATTTTATTAACCCAACATAGGTTTTGAATTTCAAGAGTTTGAAATTTCAAAACCCACATTTAACTCACTTAAGTTATTAACATAAGATGTTATAAAATTAATGAGGTGATAAGTTATGAAAACATAAATGGGGGGTTAGAGGGGTTAGGAAAGTGAGGGGTTGGGCTCATGTGGGTCCCACCCTACCTTATCCTCTCAAGGTTGGTTATCACAAGTGGTTCTCACCCCCAACATCCTTACTTAGGATAAAACTACCATGTGGAAAAAAATAAAAATTGTAGAGTAATTATAAAATTAACTTCCACAATTTTTATCATCAACACTCGTGAAAACGCAACTCCGGAACAGGAGTTCCTAAGCAATTACCGATGCTGCGGTTCCATCGGTGCCCTCGGAATTCAATTCCGGGCACCGCTTCAAAAGTTAGAAATTCCCGCTCGTTCATTCACTGAACGTACCCGAGCCAAACTTCGGAAGTTAATTCCGGGCACACTGGTCCTCGGAATCAGGTGCCGTCAGAAACTGCGTTCTTGTAAAATTCCAAAGAATATTAATAAAAACTTTTCCTTGAAATTTATAGGTCTTTACATTACTCCCACCACAGGGCTTTACGTCCCCGTAAATCTTCAACACAAACTAGGGATACAAAGGCAGTAGAACTAGGCGGTAAGCCACCTCGCCAATCCTGATGAGGACCTGGAAGGGTCCGATGAAGCATGGAGTCAACTTGCCACCTCGGCCAAATCTCCGTAATCCACGTCTAGGTGAGACCCGCATGAAGACGTGGTCGCCATCCTCAACTCTAGTGGCCTCCGCCTCCTGTCAGTGAAAGACTTCTGTCGGCTCTGAGTTGTCTTCATCCGCTCCTAGATGACCTGGACCTTCTCTATCGTGTCCTGGACCACCTCTGGTCCCACAAGAGCTGCTATGATTTCTTCTTTGCCGATAAGAGAAATCCGGTCTCATCCCTTGGATGAACCACGTTCGTTGCCTAATACAGTCAATCCTGACATGGATGATACTAATCCATACCAAGGATGACGTCGTAAGTCCTCGACGCTACTACCAAGAGATCCAACCGTTACTCTCGCCTCCAAGGGTTGAGTCACACTGTCGGCTTCAGTGTGTGGTAACTGGGTCTCCTCCGGTAGATGTCTCACAAGTGAGGTTCAAGTCAACAGTCAAAACTGGAACCTCTTAGTAACAACACAAAAGAGGACAGGAATGAAAACATCACAAAGGTATGCGTCTTTTATTATTGCAGATCATATAATACAAAGACGCTACACAATAGCAACAAGGAACTAGAAGTACAAAAGACGTATCCACTAGTTCCGCTCCTGTCCATTTGCTCCCAGAGCTCCATGATCGAAGGCCTCAGCTGCCTGAAGTTGAGCTCTCCCATGTCCACCAACTCACTGCGGTTGGGGCGGACCTCCCGATGGTGGTGGTGGCAACACCTCAAAGTGACTCCCACCATCTGCTACTCGGCCAGCTCCTCTGCCTCATCCGCCTGCACCCTGCGGACCACCGTGGCCGAACCTCTGTCTGAGAGGTCCTTCTACCACCTGCTGCTCATCTGTAATACGAGTCGGGCAGTCTCGAGCCATGTGACCTTGCCCGCCGCATGCGTAGAAATGCCTGCCCCTCGTGTAAATGGCTCTCCTTCGTGTGCCCCGCACAACCGAATCTTCATCCAGTGACTGCCCATCTGATGGTCTGGCCCGTTTGGACCTCTGCGTCACCTATCTACTGCCAACTATAGAAGACCCTACTACGGGTCGTCCTGTGGAGGGCCCTGTCACTGGAGCCTGCTCGGCGAGAAAACTCTCCACTAGAAGGGCTCCCTCCAACACCTCTTCCTGCGTCGGAATGTTGAGGGAGATCATCGAAGCCCTGATATCATGCCTCAGTCCTTGCTCGAAGGTCCGGTCCTGGAAGAATGGGTCTCATACCATATCTGGGGAGTAGCGCGAGAGATCAGTAAATCTCGTCGAGTACTGGGCCACTGTCAAGCTGCCCTGCCACAGTTGAAGAAGCTCCTGAATGCGCACCGCACGGAGGGTGGCTGGGACGAACTCGGAGCAGAAGATGCTCTCAAAGTCCGTCCAGAGAAGAGATGTCTCATCGTGAACCTAGAGCATCAAGCTCCACCATCAGCCTGCTGTTGCGTGCAGTAGGCTTGCTACGAGGGTCACCATGAGGTCTGCTGGTGTCCTCACAAGCCTGAAAACTCGTATGACTGCCTCCAGCCAGTCCTCAGCTGCCTGGGGGTTCGTCTCCCCACCGAACATGGGTGGTCGCTGGCGCTGGAACTCATGCAGCGCGCTAAGGCGACGTGCATCGTCAGCGGCTGGGGCTGGTAGCATCGGTGGCTCGGCGGGTAAAGGTACTGTCGGTGCCTCTGCTGACAAGGAGCCCTGCACTGAGGCCTCGTCGCTCGGTGGGCTGTCATCACGCTCCACTCTCGGAACCCTAGCTGGCTGCCATCATGGGGCTCTCCTGAAAAGAAACAGGTGTGCCACGGTCAGAACTGTATACCTGGTGAGCTGACACAAGTAATCACAAAGAAAACTTGAACACACATGCAATCAATGTTTTCGTGCATTAAGTCAGAAATCAGAAGTCAGGGTCCTGGGGTACGGATACTTCGACCGCCGCACCAACACTAGACTCCCTGGACTGATAACCACACTCAATACGCTAAACACTATTGCTTCACATAGAAAAATATCAGAGTCCAAAGTTCTGCGGTAGAACCAAACTCCTCTGATACCAATTTGTCACGACCCATCCTCGGGGCCCGTGCCGTGACTTCCCCAAACCCGCCTTCCATAGGCCAGGGGCTGGCGACTAGCACCAAGGCGTAAATCCCGATAAACTGGGAAGGAATTTCCCTTGTAAAGTAAACAAACACCACAGAGTAAGCAAGCGGAAAGAGTAAACACTAAGTAAAAACTGTAACAAGCTGTGCTGAAAGTAAAAGGGGCCGGAAATACAAGCCCAAATGTAAAGTACAACTGAAAGGGGAAAACAACAACTGAAAGGAAAAGCCGTAGTGTCGGGCCGTCCACTGGAAATCCCACCTGAAGGGTGGGTACAGATAGCTCCACTGCTCCTCGGGTCCCGCCATCCGCTCCGAGTACGTCCCGCCCAGTGGTCCACCTCCAGACACCGTCCTGCTCTGCAAGCCTCAACCACGATCGACGTTGTCCGTCTTCTGCAACCAACACAACGTAGTGCGGGCATAGCCCATGCAGGGGTGAGTATAAGTTACTCAGTAGGGACCCCGAGACCCCCGAAGGTCTCCCAAAATCCACAAAGGATAAACCACAAAGGAAAGATACAATCACGAAGTAACAACCGACACTGCTTAGGTATATGCCCATACATATACCTAAGTCAACAATTCCAATACGCTCCAACCTCTGATCCCAAGTACAACTCAATCCACACAGGAAAGTATACGTATTCCACACAGCGAAGCAAAACGTAATCCACACAGGATAGCACAACACAATCCACACAGGAAAGCAAACAGGATTCAGCTCACACAGGTATACATCGTCGAAAAGGTGAAAGGGATGATCAGATATAGATACTGAATCATCTAAGCTAGGAGCCACATAGGATACAAGACCAGTTGTCTTCATTGTTTCATCTATGTTGGGACCCACATAGGATACAAGACCAGCACTGAATCATCAAAGCTGGGACCCACATAGGATACAAGACCAGCTGTCTTCATTGATTCATCTATACTGGGACCCACATAGGATACAAGACCAGTACTTGAATCATCTAAGCTGGGACCCACATAGGATACAAGACTAGCACAGCTAGGACCCACATAGGATACAAGACCAGCTATCTTCATTGATTCATCTATACTGGGACCCACATAGGATACAAGACCATTACTTGAATCATCTAGGCTGGGACAAACATAGGATACAAGATCAGCACAGCTAGGACCCACATAGGATACAAGACCAGCTGTCTTCATTGATTCATCTATACTGGGACCCACATAGGATACAAGACCAGTACTTGAATCATCTAGGCTGTCAGATCCACAAAGGATCGATAGGTACTAATCCCCGCAAAGGCCCACACAGGATCGGACCCACACAGGATCTGTAGCACTGATCCCCGTAGGATCGCTGAGTGCGGTAGTCGTCACCGTCGAATCCACTGAGGATCTCTGCACAGTCGTCGTCGAAGTCGCAGTCGCAGGCAGCACTAGGGTTCCCGTACACAGCAAGCTCGTTCGAGAGGGTCCACTCCACGGGCCGAGAGGCTGATACATCAACTGACAAATAGTACGAAGTTGATGTATCCAAAAGTTCCGTATCGTCAACAGGAACTCAACGCAACAGACGGCAGGTCAATCGGACGCCCGGTCTGAGAGTTATTGGCTTTTTCGTTCGAGGGGCCCGGTTGGTTTTTAAGGAAAAACCAACCCGATCGTACTCCACCTATGTCCAAACCTCGGGCGGAGTATTCCAAAAGATCTGTCTCACGAATAGGAACTCAACCAAGTCGACGGCACGTCAATCGGACGTCCGGAGTTCAAGATATGAGCGTTTCTGCTCCGAGGGCCCGGTTGGTTACGTGTACGAACCAACACGGCCGAACTCAAAGTATTTCGAAACCTTGAGTGCGATATACCGAAACGACCGTCTCGATCCAAGGATCGCGTTGCCACTAACGTCTCGTCAATCGGAGGTCCGTATCCCAAGATATGGGCATTTGACCGAATTTGGTCCGAAATCGGGGGGTCTGGGCCCGGGCCGACACGAACCGGGTCGACCCAGTTGGGCCCGATCCGGCCCAGCTCGTTCCGGCTCAGTCCGGCTCAGTCCGGCCCGACCGGCCGGTCGTGGCTCAGCTAACGTGGCTGAGCCGAAACGTGGAGCGGGGTGCACGACTCCCCCGCCCGCCGCTAATTGAGGTCGGCGGCGGATCCACCGGTCGCCAACCCTCCGGCTGCGCGCCGCCTCCGCCTTCTGCGGACCACCGGACGCGCTCCGGTGGTCTGTTTCTCCTGTCATCTTCGCCTATGGTCCCCCCGGGACCCGACCTTCACTGCGAAAGAATTCAAACTCCATAGCGGCCTGCTTCTTCATTGCCCGTCAATACGCACGTCAAAAACAAACTGCGGAGGGTTGTCGGGCCGTGTTCGTTCGGCCCGCGCTCTCCGTGTTAAGTGATATCAATTGGCAAATCAAAAATTTGTTCCCAAAAAATTATTTATCACATACTTAACAATGAAATTAGACGACACCCAACAAAAGTAACCCCGCATGGACGAACGGTCCGCGGATCAACCGGGTAATGGTTGGTCTGCGCTCGTTGTTCTTTTCTCAAGGTTAATAGGAAACAAATAAAATTCCCCTACAACCTCTTAAATAAAAATAATCATAACAATAATCCCAACCCGCAAAAATAATCTTCGCGGATCAACATAATATTTAGTTGATCCGCGTTCTTAAATTTAGAAGGGAGTAAAAGAGGGTTCACCAACAATCACAATTTAAATTCCCTACCTCAGTTCAGGAACGATGCACGTCAATCGAGCCGCGGAATACGAGCATCGTGGAATTCGGTCGTCGATTCAGTTGTCGTCAAGGTGAGTTCAAAGGGGAAACGTCGATGGAAGAAGACGTCGCGTTCTTCGGCGGAGAAGTTCCTCGTTGATGAACGGTGTTCTTCGCGTTCTTCGTCGAGGTTGAAGAAGTAGAAGGCTTCCTCAAACATAGAATTTTTCTCTCCAAGTTTCCACCACAAGAACAACCAACCCCAAAATAAAATAATCCTCCCATTATTTTATTAACCCAACATAGGTTTTGAATTTCAAGAGTTTGAAAATTCAAAACCCACATTTAACTCACTTAAGTTATTAATATAAGATGTTATAAAATTAATGAGGTGATAAGTTATCAAAACTTAAATGGGGGGTTAGAGGGGTTGGGATCGTGTGGGTCCCACACTACCTTATCCTCTCAAGGTTGGTTATCACAAGTGGGTCCCACCCCCAACATCCTTACTTAGGATAAAACTACCATGTGGGAAAAAATAAAAATTGTAGAGTAATTATAAAATTAACTTCCACAATTTTTATCATCAACACTTGTGAAAATGCAACTCTGGAACAGGAGTTCCTAAGCAATTATTGGCGCTGCTGTTCCATCGGTGCCCTCGGAATTTGATTCCGGGCACCGCTTCAAAAGTTAGAAATTCCCGCTCATTCGTTCACTGAACGTACCCGACCCAAACTTCGGAAATTAATTCCGGGCACACCGGGACTCGGAATCAGGCGCCGTCAGAAACTACATTCTTGTAAAATTACAAAGAAAATTAAGAAAAAAATTTCCTTGAAATTTCCGGGTCTTTACAAAAAAGAAAACATAATCATCATCAGGGAAATTCGGTTCATTCCCATAATCATAATCATCATCAGCACTAGTAGAGGTAGTAGTATCAAAAGTAGTTTCCCACTTAGATTGTGAATTTATTTGATTAATAATCCTAAGGATCCTATCCTTGGACCTTTCCTACTCTAGAGTGATCTAGTTCTTTAATTCCTCGGAAGATGACCTGCTATAAAAAATTATGGGAAAACTAAAATAATATTTTCACGGCCTTATTTTTGGAGAAACTGGAGAAATACCTCCACTTAAAACCATCTTTACCTTACCACTTAAAAAACATCCATAAAAGGAATTGGATCACTGATGCTCATAGAATGAAAATGAGTAGAGTCCCGAAAAATCATCTTCTTTACCTTATTACTTTCATCATTCAAAACATTTCCCCATTTTCTAGGCATTCCTGAATAACTAAAAACATTATGAATCTCTTGAAGAAAATCCACATGTTGTTGAACTTCAGATTTCCCAAGTTCATCATCCTGTATAAAATTCCATCAAAATTTAGAATCCAATGGTTGCACAGTATAACCTTTCTCATTAATTAGTGAAACATCAACAACCTCATATTTAGACTTCCTAAAAATAACCAGTTTAGAGGGAACTACACCCATAGAAACACCAACACTACTCCTATAATCTGGTTCTGCATTCCCAGCAGCAGGCTCACTAATGACATTGTCATCCTGATTCTGATCCACTCTAGTCCCCACACTATCTCTAGCGAGGCTAGAATAATCAGCTACCTGTGGATCAAGATCAACAGCTACCTTAGCCCCAATGGATTGGCCATGCATCATTAACATCATGTCCTCCAAACCTTATGTAGGATGATCATCCCTAGCTGTCATTGGCTTCACCCTGGGAAGTTTGGGAAAATATAAGGGTAACCCATGTTACGAAGACTTAAAATCCTGTTTCCATTTCAATTTAACAGCACATTCCATTATAGAGTATCCCTTCAAGCCACATAATTCACAAATCCTTCCCCTACAGTTCTAAGGCAAATGCCAAATAGAATTATATACACAATAATAATTTAAAATATATGTACATGTATAATTGTATGTTTATATGTGCATGTGTGTATATATATGTTTTTGTGTGTGTAAATATGTATGTATATCATGTGTACATATATGTGTGTTCCCAAGTCTATTAATTGATTTAATATTATTTATTCTTTTTTAATATCTCTCCATTTTTAGTATTTTTTGTATTTATTCATTTTTAATATTTATTCAATTTTAATATAAATTTATTATAATCAATTCACCATGAATATGTGTGTGTGTGTGTGTTTAATTTAATTTAATTTATTTAATTTATTTAATTTGATTTAATTTAATTATTAATATTTTTACCAGGAATGACATGAACCATGGATTAAAACCCATAGTCCCGAAAAAAAATTGTTATTAAATTAATTAATAATATTTGTGTATAGTTAATATAATTTATTTTAAGGTGAGAAGGAAGCCTCTTTTTATTATGAAATCAAAGACCACATTCAATTTGGGTAGAGGGAGACTCATTACATAGCCTGTAGGCCCAAGAACGTGGTCTAAAGGCCCAGTGTAGTGTCATGCCTGCATCGTCCTGCCTGCATCACCAGGCATGCGTCATGCCTACTCACTACATCCCTACATCATGTCTAAATCACTTCCTACCTCATAAATTCCCAAGTGGATTTATAGGATTCGAACTTTAGTCTTTTGGATGCATGATTATAGAGTATACCACTCTAGCTCCACCCCAACTGCAAAATAATTTGTTTTTAAAAATTTTGTTATTTATATAATTTATATCATCGATTTATTCATTTTTATTCATTTTTTGTGTGTCTATAATTCATGTAAATGTTATGAATTAAATTTTTAATATTTTTTAGATTTATTTAAATTTATTTATTCTTTCATTATTATATATTCATTAATAATTTTAAAAATATATTTAATCATTTTTAATATTTATTTATACATATATTTATTTACTATACATGTCATATTTTTAATATGTTTGTAATTTATAAGAATAATATTTCTTCATTTTTCTTTATTAATTTTTAAAATTTAAAATATGTTTGAAATTTATATAAAAAGTCTATTTAAATGATTTTTTAAATAATTTTTTATTTTAAATAGTTAGTTATGAAATTATAAATATATATAGTTTCTTTTAGGTATTTATAAATTTATAAATAAATACATATATATTTTAATAATTATAAAATTATAATAAATATATTTATTATATTTATAATGATATATATTAATATATTAATATATATATATATATATATAATTATTTATATTAGTATAATTATATAAATATATATAATTATAAAAATATATTTATAATTATATAAAAATATTTATAAATTTTTTTTATAATTATAATTATAAATATATATATTTAAATAATTATAATAAGTACCTGATTTTTGTGGTTTTTTAACTACATTGAGCACTCAAATGATGGATGACGCCAAAAACATATTTGAACCAACTACAATAAACATGGCCATGTGCTTGAAAATTGTAAATTTAAAAAATCCATTAGTGAGACAAGCTCTGATAGAGTGGATGATCCTTGGGATGTCTTGCTGGGAAAGGATATCTAGGTGAAAAGAAGGTTCATATCACCAATAATCATAGAAGGGTTGTCTTTCAAGGATATTGTTCGAGATGAATCTCTTTCTAGTATAAGGGATAAGGTTGGGATTGTTGCATCTTATGGAACTGATATCCAGTGAAGGGTTGAGAAGGTTTATAACCCTATTAAAGGTGACTCCAACTCTGTGTGTGCTGAGATAAGAGGATCTAGCAGTGGGGATAGGGATAGTCATGATGCTACTCACACTTCAGTTCAAAATCTCAATCCACTCACTATGGCTACTTCTATAACCTCTACCACTATATCAGATCCTAGAAAAATATAAATGGGCATCACTAAGCCTGAGGCGGTGACTATGTAGGGTAATTTAGATCCTTCAAAGCATGTTTTTATTTGTTTTGAATATATTGTCTCAACAATACTATATATTTTATGATGATACTGATGTTCACAAAAAACCCTGATTATTTTCTAATAATGTTTTTTAAATGAGTTTTACAGGAATTTATATTCTATTTTAAAGGAATTTAGTGTTACAGGAAAGATTATGGAAACACTATTTTCATCCCTACGTTACAATGAAAAATTAATGTGTGTGTATGATATCAATCCTAAATTATGCAAAAGAGTTTGAATTTAGATCATCATCCTTACATTCGGAAAATTAACACGCGTATGGATCAACAACCCTATGTTGGAGTCTGGATTTATTGTTTTCAACCTTACATTCTAGAAAATTAAACATATGGTTAATCAATGCTAAATTCTATATTGTATGTTGATAAGGATAAATGTATGTATCATTATCCCTATGCTATGCAAAGCAGCCCTATGCTATGAAAAGTAACCCTACACTACACAAAGGAACCCTAAGCTACACAAAGGAACCCTACACTATGCAAAGGAACCCTATGCTAGGCAAAGGAACCCTACGCTATGTAGCTCGACCCTATGTTGTGTTCTCAACGATGAAGTTCTTCAAGTCACGTTTTCAATCTGAGATTACTGCAATGGTCAAATCAAAAATGAATACAGATTCAAGGATCATTTTGATTGTTTCAAAGAACCGTGTTTATTGGAGAAAATCTCCCATATTCTTAAGGGACTTTAATACTCTCCTAGTTAATTGAAATTTGAATTTCTGTGACCAATTAGGCTATTCTTTTGGATTTGGAACACCAAAGAAAGTCTTTTATGTTCTATATATTCCTTCATAATATATCTTCATAAAAGATGTGATAATTGATTTACATACAAGATTAATTTATTGAAATTCATTTTATATTGCTACAACAAATGAAAAACTCTATTTAAGGGATACATTTTGGACATACACATGTTCTATATTGTTCTACTATAAGTTTTCAATTGCTCTATTTTGTTGCTTCTTTTAAATTAAAGATCTATATGCAACTAGGATCACTTCAGACTAATTATCTTTTGAAGAATATTATTTATGAAGAAAACAATTCATCTACTATTAATTTCATTCAACTAGAATTGTAAATTTTAACCTGTTTCACCAAATCAATTTATTTTAATTTATTTTATTTCAATTGCTTGTACTCAGTTGTGGTGTAGTATCAGCTTCTTGATATAATTTGTGGATAATTGGTTCTCTGTTATATAACCAAAAGGATTTTTTATTTTTATCTTCACTCAGTTCTAGTTTCTTGGTCTGGTGATAATAGGACGATTCTAGTGAAATTTACCAAGCTTGCTTAGAGAGTAATTGGTAGAGTGGACTAGGGGATCTTTGTTTCCCGAAACACTATAAAAAGTTGTGTCCTTTATTTCTATTTATCTACTGCATATTTTCATACAGAATAATAAAATTTCATGTTCTCATAAATTACAGTGAGTGTTAAAATCCAGAATTGTGGAAGATTTTGAAAAGACATAATTCACCCCCCCCCCCCCCGCCCTCTTATGTATTACTTCGTTTATTTCAACCTAACAATTGGTATTATAGGGTAGATTTTGGATAAATAAATATCAAGCTAAAAAGTATAAGGTCTATAAAAATATTTAAATGGATGATCCTAGAGAAGGAATGTCAATGGTTCAATCTCCATACTTTAGTGGTGAAAACTATGGTTTTTGGAAATCAAGGATGATTATTTATCTTAAAAATATTGGATTCAGAGTTTACTCAAATATCATTACCCCATATAAGATTCCTGAGAAGATAGAAACATGGGATGTTTCAACAGAAGTTGAATATGACATGAATTAAAAATCTATGGATGTTATTATTTGTGGTCTTGGACTGGATGAGTTCAATCGTGTTTAATAACGCCCTACTACCTATGAAATGTGGCAAACTATTGCAGTTTCCTATGAAGGAACAAACAATGTAAGACATATGTGGTATGCAATAGTAAAGATGAATTTTCAGAATATTTGATGGAGAAAGTATCACACAGATGAATTAAAGTATTACATAAATGATCAATAATATTACAAAATTAAGGTGAACCCATTAAACATTCTGATCAATCCTTAAAAGTACTGAATCTACTACCTTTTAAATGGAATGGTATATATGTTGCTATTCGACAATCATCACCTGTCAAAGATCTGATAATGAAAGAACTATTTGGGACCCTAATGATGTATGAAGTAGAAATGAAAGATGAATATTAAGATCATAATATTATAATAAATAAATAAAATACTACTCTAACACTAACATCTTAGAAACATAGTATAAGATCAAAGAAAGAATTAAAAAAGGATAAGAATTTGGATTCATCTAATTCTAAAATGGAACTGGCTCAACTAGACATAAAGTTCATTAAGTTCTAAAAAAAGAAAAGAGGATTCAGAAAAAAATCCTTCTGGAAGGATGATAAAGAACTATTAGAAGTCAGATGTAATGAATTCAAGAAACTGGGTCACATCAGACCAGATTTTCCTCAACTAAAAGTTGAAAGAAAGAGGCAAAAAAAGAGATATCATAAAAATACTAATTATGAGAATAAAGGAAAAAATAGCAATGAAAGCTACATGGAGTGTATATGAAGACTCCAATAGTCCTTCAAAGTCTAATTTAGATAAGTAGAAATCAAATCTAAAGTCCAACATGTGATTTATGGCTAATGTAGAAGAAGAAAAGGTATACAATTATTATTCTTCTGATTCTGATATTAGTAGTTTCTCAAATGATAAACTTGTTTCCTACTGTTCAATATTAGAATAAAAATATGATTCTCTGATAAATAACCATAAGTATTTAAAAAATATTCATAGTTCAATTTTAGGTGAAAGAGATACCTTTCATAAAAAACATCAAGATTTGATGGAAAAATTTAATTCATCCACAATCAACTACATTGATCATGAAAAATAAATCAAACCATTACAAGATGAATTAGAAACTTATAAGAGTGCTTCTCATTTTTTTTACAAAAGGAGAAAATATCTTAAAGGAAATTCTTGGAAATAATTTCATTAAAAGGGAAAGATATGAAATATAAATCAAGGGTGAGAAATCAAAATTGTATAAAAATTATTTTGTTCCCAGTTCTAAAAATATAACATGTTATCATTGTGGAACAAAAGGCCATGTCACTAACAACTGTTATGTAAAAAATACACAAATAAGTGTCATTAAAAGAGATTTTATTTATAAGAGTTTTTTTGAAGAAAATATTATAAAAACAAATAATATCTAGATTCCTAGATCATTGCTAGATAACACTATTGGACCCAAGAAAATATGGGTACCAAAACAAACATTTTTTTAAATACTTTTGCAAGTAACAGGACACAAAAACAAAAATGGTATATGGTACATAGAAAATGTATGTTCTATTCATATAAGTGGATATACATAAAATTTTTACACATTGACACAAATGGATAGAGGTCTTGTCACTTTTGGTCACAATTCCAAAGAAAAAATAATTGGAGTTGGAACTATTGGAGATCCAAAGACTATCTCAATAAACAAAGTACTATATGTGAAAGAGTTAAAGAAAAATATGATAAGTATTTATAAACTTTGTGATGATGGTTTTTATGTTGACTTTTCTAACAATTTATGTTCTGTGTTTAAATATAATTTACTTAAATTTTGAGCACCTATAAATGAAAATGTTTATACTTTGGATTTAAACTCCTTGTGTAAACCTAAAGTGAATTGTTTAACTTCTAAGACAAATGAATCATGGATTTGGCATAGAAGACTTGGAAATTGTAATATTTATATTTTACATAAATTATCTAAGAAACGGTTAGTTTTTTATTTTCCTAGTCTTAATTTTGACAATGACAGATTCTGTGATGTATGTCAAATTGGAAAGCAGCACAAATCATCTTTCAAATCTATTAACAAAATTGCTACATCTAAACCTTTAGAACTTATCCATATGTATTTTTTGGGCCATAAAAGATATAAAGTTTGGATAGTAAATTATATGTTTATGTTTTAGTAGATGATTATACTATATTTACTTGGGTTTATTTTCTAAAACTCAAAAGTGAAGTTTTCAATATTTTTGATTTTTTTTTGTAAATTTTTTTAAAATGAAAAAGTTTTTAAAATAATTTCATTAAGAAGAGATCATGGTGGAAAATTTGAGAATCAAGATTTCAATTCTTTTATCTCAAATCTAGGTATTAAACACACCTTCTCTACACCAAGAACACCTCAAAAAATTGGATTATTGAAAGGAGAAATAAAACTATTCCAGAAATGGAAAGGACTATGCTGAATGAATAAAGTCATCCTACCTATTTTTGGTAAAAATTTGTAATCACAACATGTTATATCCTAAATAGAGTTTTAATTAGGCCTATTTTCAAAAAGACACCCTATAAACTTTAGAATAACATTAAACCAAAAGTAAATTATTTTAAAGTTTTTGGATGCAAGGTGTATATCTTGAATACTAAGGAAAACCTTGGTAAGTTTGATCCAAAGGCTGATGAAGTAATATTTTTGGGATATTCTACTACCTATAAATCTTATAGAGTGTTAAATAAAAAGTCCAGGATTATTGAAGAATCAGTTCATGTGATGTTTGATGAAACTAGCCCTTTCATTAAAGAGAAAGATCAAACTAATAAATTCACTGGCTCTTTTGATAACATGAGACTTAAAACCCTTAAAATGATTTTAAAAATTATATTGATAAAATTCGGTCCAATTTAGAATAAAATGATACTAAAGAATCTGAAAGTGTCTTGCCAAGATAATCTGGAACCCTAAATAACCATCCTTTAGAAATTATAATAGGACATCTAGACAAAGGAATTAGGACTAGAAGAAATATAGGAAACCTAGAAGAATTTTCTACCTTTCTATGTAATTTAGAACCTAATACAATTGAAGAAGTATTAGATGATGAGATTTGGCTATTATCCATGAAAAAAGATCTAAATTAGTTCAACATAAATGAAATTTGGGAACTAGTAGAGAGACCAACCAATTATCCACTTATAGGAACCAAATGGGTCTTTATAAATAAATAGGATTATCAAGGGATCATAAACTGATATAAATATAGATTAGTTGATATAGGTTATAATCAGGAAGAAAGAATATATTATGATAAAACCTTTTCCCTTGTAGTAATATTTGAATCCATTAGAATTATTTTAGCCTATGCATCTCGTATAAATTTTAAATTATATCAAATGGATATTAAATATGCCTTTTAAAATGGTTATTTAAGGGAGGAATTTTATGTTGAACAACCCCCTGGTTTTGAAAATCCTCAAAAATTGAATTTTGTTTTTAAACTTACCAAAGCTCTTTATGGCATTAAATAAGAACCCATAGCTTGGTATAAATGATTAAGTTCTTTTCTTTTAAAAAATGGATTTACTGTTGGTTTGGAAGATCCAACACTTTTCAAGAAAAACATTTGTTATAATATTTTATTAGTTCTAATTTATGTTGATGATGTTATTTTTGTCTCAACAAATAAAAATGTTTGTCATAATTTTTTAAAATTTAATGCAAAAAGAATTTGAAATGAGTATGATGGGAGGAATAAATTTCTTTTTAGGATTTCAGATTTACCAAAAATATTTTGGAAATTTTTTAAATCAAAGAAAGTATATTATTGATCTATTGAAAATTTTGGACATGAGAACAATAAGAAATATACAACTCATATGTATACCAATATAAAACTTGATTTGGATGAATATGGAAAACTAGTTGATAGAAAGTTATATAGAGGTATGGTTAGTAGTTTGTTATATCTTACTGATAGAAGATAAGAAATTATGTTTTCTAAATTTCTTTGTTCTAGATTTTAGTAAAATCCAATACAATCCCATCATACTTTTGTTAAAAGAATTTTTAGATATTTAAAGGGAACAATTTTTCAATCTCTTCTTTACCCTAGAACTTCTAATTTTAATTTAATATCATATTAAGATACTGAATTTTGAGGTTATTGATTAGAAAGAAAAAGTACATTAGGAACCTGTCACTTTTAAGAAAATCTTTAGTTTCATGGTCTAGTAAGAAACAACACTCAGTTTCCCTGTTAACCATTAAGGCAAAATATGTGTCTACTAGAAGTTGTTGTGTACAAGTATTGTAGATGAAAAACACTCTACTAGACTTTGGACTAAACTTTAATAGTATTCCCATTTTATGTGATAATACTAATGCTATTAATATATCTAAAAATCCTATAAGTCATTCTAGGACTAATCACATTGATATAAGACATCATTTTCTAAGAGATCATGTCCTTAAAAAGGATATTTCTTTAGAATTTGTTAATAATGAATATCAATTAGCTGATATTTTTACTAAACCACTTCTCAGTGATAGTTTTGATTTTATTTAGGGGGAGTTAAGAATATTTGAGTTTAAGTAATTGATTATTAATTTATTTTTAGTTTCTATGATTTTATTTTAGTAAATTTTATTTAATATTTTTTGTTTGATTTAGTTTTAATTTATTTTGAAAAAAAATTAATTTTGATTATATTTTATTTATATTTTAATAATTAAAAACATAATGAGTACATCCTCGATCAGCATGAGAAAAATGTTTTCCTTCTCCCACTCTCGTACTCCTCTCCATTCGACTTATAGAGTACCTCTCTATTTTGATTCCCTTCTACCGAAAACCCTAAAATTTTAATCCCTTCTATCCATAAACCTTATGAGATGGAAACCTCATGAATATTTTTGGATGTTGAGTTGTATAAATAATTATATGCCTTAGGAAAAGCTCACAAGGTTTTGCAAGGGAAGGCAATAGAATTTGGATATCTAGATTCAAAAAAATATATCATTGAAGGAAGTGATGTGTTTTTAAGGTATGGATTATGCATTTGGTGAAGATAACATACCAATGATTTATGAAATAAAAAGTTAATGATTTTTGTACAAATTCTTCTTTCAGTATTGGTTTTGATGAAGATGTTATTTATGGCATCCCCCCTTTTTATCACATAAAATTTCATTACATTATACAAAACTGAGGATCTTTAAGGTTTAGTGTCTTGAAAACCAGGAACTTAAAACATAAAAACATAAAACATTCTTCTAAAAGACTTGAAAGGCTTCTCCTCATGTTCATCCTAGGTTCATTACGGCATCACATAACCTGGTATCATACATCCAAAGAAAGGGTGAGCAGAAGGCCCAGTAAGGGAAACAAGGGAAACATTTAACATGTGAACTTGAGATACATCAACTATGTCATGAACAAGATCTTTAAGGCATGATAAAAAAAATCATGTGTCATATCATAATAAAAATAACATTTTCATAACTTGAATATGTGGCTAAATCATTTAACATAGACAATCATGAACATATCACCAAGGTCCATCCCCAAGGTGTCATTTGAAAATTACCAAGGTTATTCACCAAGGTATCGTGAAAATTGTAATCTCTAGTGGTTACATCATTACCCAATGCATTGGAGCGCTATCAGGGCGCACCCTTAAATTTGCCTTTATTATCATGTGAGCCATATATATAATCATCAAAAATTTCATAAATAACCCATATAGCATAAAGGAAATGGGTTTCATTTCATAATCATAACTTTTTTTAAAAACTGCTTTAAAGACATGATCTTTATATCACTTTAAAACCCACAGAAAAGGAAGGTGGGTCTCATGTATGTAAATCCCAGAATTTAAAATAGAAAATTTTGGTATATATGTGAATACCCCTTTAGAAGAAAGAGCTTTGAGTATTCACTTAATAAAATAAAAGAACTTTAGAAAAAGAGATAGACATTTTGAGACAGAAATTCTGCAGCATAACGGCAATGTTCAGAGGTTTTAGAAGACATTAAAAAGAGAGGTAAAATGAGTCAAACATTCATAAATGACCCATAAAACAGTATATGGACAGAATAAGAAGGATAAATGATCATGGTAATGAAATTTCAAGGACATACCATTTGAAATGAAAAACATGGAAGGAAGACAAAAATTAGATTTCTCTTATGAAAGTTCAACAGCCTAACGGCGTTACTTAAACTTCAACAAAAATGATTTGAAAAGATCAAATACGGTCTCTCATCATGTGAACATAATAGTTCAGTATGATAGATATAGAGATAATTCCCCAACATAACAAAAATGAACTTGAAAGAATTGACATGAAAGTAGATCTTCAAAACGAGAAGGGTGAAGAACCACTTAAAAATTCGGCAGCCTAACAGCGCCACTTAAAACTTCAAAATACTGAATTGAAGCGATCAAATGGGGTCTCTCATAATATGAAAATAAGAGTCCAGTATGATATATATAGAGATAATACCCCAATATAACAAAAAGGAACTTGAAATAATTCACATGAAAGTAGAACTTCAAAACGAGAAGGGTGAAGAACCACTTAAAAATTCAGCAGCCTAACGGCGCCACTTAAAACATCAAAATACTGAATTGAAGAGATCAAATGGGGTCTCTCATCATATGAACATAAGAGTCCAGTATGATAGATATAGAGATCATACCCCAACATAATATAAATTAACTTGAAAGACTTGACATGAAAGTAGAACTTTGAAAAAGAGAAGGGTGAGAGAATCCCTTAAAAAAAATTCGGCAGCCTAACGGCGTCACTTAAACTTTCATAAAACGAAATGATGAGAGTAAGAGGGGATCTCTCATAATATAAACATGAAAGGGAAGTAAGAGGAATATAAAAGAACATCCTCTCACATAAAAACATGGAGCATAATAGGAATGACATAAAAGAGATTACATGAAAAGAAAGAGAGGGGTCGGATCCCTTACCTTAAAATGTAACTCTTAAACCTCAAAGGTTGGGACCTTGAGCGCTTGGGGGCACCTTGGGAGGACTCCTTGGGAAGTAATGAGACCATAAATTCGTTGGGAATGAGTGGGGAGTCGAATGGATGAGAGGAGGGCTTGGTATTTATAGGGAAAGTGAGGGGACAAGGCATTAATGGCCAAAGGACACCTCACATGTGCTTTTCTCAAACCCATGTGCTCTCCCTTGGCATTTATCATGGAGTTAGGCCACATGGGGCCCCCACAACAATAATTCATCACCCTTGGCCGTCCAACCCTCAAAATCTCTCATGACATCATCATGACACAACTATGATGTCACTAAACATACCGAAACCCTAAAACTGCATTTTTACTATTCACTGAAAATTCAACTTTCTCAGAAAAATCCCAAAATTTCACACTAACCAAATATCAATGCTCTGATTTCAAAAATGAACTCCATTTTATAAAAATAATTTTCTAAATATTTTTAATTCAATTTTTAAATAAATTCACTATTCACCGAAAATTCATTTTTTTCAGAAAAATCCCCAAAAATTACCTTAACATAATATCGATGCTCTGAGTTCAAAAATGAAATCCATTTTCTAAAAATAATTTTCTAAATATTTTTAATTAATTTTTTAATTAAAAAACACTATTCACCCGAAAAAACTAATACTTGAATAATAATTAATGAAACCGCTATTTAACCATTTTATTGAATCACATTACTTAATCAAGGTGCCTAGATTATTTTAAAACTTTCTTTAAGTGAGATTACTAATCCATTTGGTCACATTACTAATCCTAAGCGTAAAATCACTATTCACAATTTACTATTCATCAAAAATCAAGTTGATCTTATTAGACTATAAATTTCGTAGTGGACATAATTGTAGAAGACCAATTTTTGAAAATCATTACACATTTTTAATTATTTAAGGTTTACACAACCATTTTTAAAATAACCTTTTTATAAAATTCTTCAAAAATATGCATGCTATATTTATCCGGTCATTTCAAAATTCATAAACTTCATCATAAGAAGAAATCCCAATTTTTATTTAAAACAAGGATTACACAAGGTAGTTACGGTCTCGTTATATAGCCCCTTATAATACCAGCATAGGACCTAAGAGTAAGATGTGCTAGGGTGATAGAAGCTTGGGGCGGCTCAGTCAACATTGCCCGAGTAGTAATTTCTATCAGTTTGAACTTCTCACGAAGGCGATTCCGTTCTAGCTTCACATGATGAAGCTCGACTTGGATTTGATCCAGAGCAAAGCCCAATGGTGCTACCTATTTCCCAAGCTCTGTTAGATGGGCTTTGATCGGTCCAAGACTACTAGGTGAGGCCATCGAATCTTCTTTCTATAATAATTAACCAAGATTACTTATATTTAGAGACAATAATCAAAACATTTTGTTCACAGCGGTCATGTTGACCGATGGTTATATAATAGGCAAAACCCACTGATCTAATTTTAATTATAATCATGTTTATCAAATAAAACATTTTTGTTGAGTATAGCAATAACACATAAAATTAGGAAACAAAATTTATTTAAAAATTTCGGGTCGTTACAATCTTCCCCCCTTAAGAAATTGCGTCCTCGCAATTTTAAAATTGGGTTTTGAAATTTCATTGAAAGTCCCACATCGGAAAAGGAGTCAGTAAAACTATTACTTTAAAATAAAGGAAGGGAAGTACAATGGTCACCCGAGTTAACCCACACTAGGGTTCCATGTAGGAAAACATGGACATGGAGGAAAAAACAAAGGGTCAAGTTCTGAGGGAGAGTGATAGAGAACATGATTAGGAGAAAGTTAACCATGAGAAAATCCCAAACTTATGATGTGTGTAAACGGTATTTGATTACCTAGTAGGAAACGTAAACCAACAACATTTTTTGTTTTACGTTTCTTTTCATAATTTTGAGGATTTCATTTACTACATAGAACAAAAACATAAGAAAATATACCTACCTTCAAGTAGAGTTTCATCCTTTAACAAGTCCCTACCAACACTAATCTTTTCTCCAAATGATGAGAATTCAAAAACACTTGGTCTCATAAAAGCACAAGAATCATCTTCTATAGAATCACATAATCTACAAAAGATTAACTATCTATTTCTTCTATCTTTGAACATTATCCCAAAAACAGAAAGGTTATGGTAAAACAACTCTTCAAAAAGAAAGAATCCCATAGGAATGGAAACTACTTTTAAATCATCAAATTCTATGGTACTACCCAAAGTTCATCATAGTCCATTCCGTAAATAATGGTCCTTAAGATTCCTCAAAATAAACCAAACTAAGATTGAAACCCAAATACAAGAAAGATTTGATAACATAGTCTTCCAAAATAAACTTCATTGTTCATCTCCAAACAACATCAACCACTCCTAACATCTTATAACAAAAGTAGCTAACCTAAACATATTTTACCCAAGATAGGTTAATAATTCCCGTAAGTAACCTAAATTACTATAAGTCCACCTTAAATTCACCGACTCTTCAAAATATAAGTCAACCTTACTCCTCAATGAAAATACCGTTGTAATCTATTTACCTCGATCATATAGGGTCCCCAAAATTGTGAACGTATTCCAAAATAAAAATCATATTTTAATCCCCTAATCAACTCTGTCATCTTAATACGGAAATCGTAGCATTTCCTATCACATTGGTTGTTGAGACATGTTCTTCTATTTCCCGCCATTAACTATGAAAAGAAACTATAATTAGGGGCTTAAGTACTTAGCTAATAATCATGAAAAGGAACTGAAAGCATATAAGGATAACTTGTATATGAAAGGTATACCCTAACTTGTAATCTCCTAGGTTCCCATCTAGGTTATGAATGATCATATATTCTTATGTGAACCTTTATTTTATTTTATCTTTGTTCCTTTAACAATGGTTCATACCAAGCTTATGAATTTACCAAAGCATATCCCCCGGGAGTGTCGTAACCAAGAGTGCAGAAAGGCCCGTTGTCGTGTACCAGTTCCCGTTCGAGTCTAGCTCAAAGCGGTGTTTTCGGGTTTTACCCCTATGTACATCTATGCCAGAGCCACCTCTACCTGCTTGTATCCAGACAAGGATGTATTTGCTTGGCAACCCCTTACTCAATACTCACCAAAATACCAGGAAGATTTCCTATATTAAACTATTCTATAGGGTTACTCCTAGAGTTTTCATATCCTAATTTCCACAAATAACTAAACCATCCTTTGATACCAACTATGGCATCCCGCCTTTTTATCACATAAAATTTCATTACATTATACAAAACTGAGGATCTTTAAGGTTTAGTGTCTTGAAAACCAGGAACTTAAAACATGAAAACATAAAACATTCTTCTAAAAGACTTGAAAGGCTTCTCCTCATGTTCATCCTAGGTTCATTACGGCATCACATAACCTGGTATCATACATCCAAAGAAAGGGTGAGCAGAAGGCCCAGTAAGGGAAACAAGGGAAACATTTAACATGTGAACTTGAGATACATCAACTATGTCATGAACAAGATCTTTAAGGCATGATAAAAAAAATCATGTGTCATATCATAATAAAAATAACATTTTCATAACTTGAATATGTGGCTACATAATTTAACATAGACAATCATGAACATATCACCAAGGTCCATCCCCAAGGTGTCATTTGAAAATTACCAAGGTTATTCACCAAGGTATCGTGAAAATTGTAATCTCTAGTGGTTACATCATTACCCAATGCATTGGAGCGCTATCAGGGCGCACCCGTAAATTTTCCTTTATTATCATGTGAGCCATATATATCATCATCAAAAATTTCATAAATAACCCATATAGCATAAAGGAAATGGGTTTCATTTCATAATCATAACTTTTTTTAAAAACTGCTTTAAAGACATGATCTTTATATCACTTTAAAACCCACAGAAAAGGAAGGTGGGTCTCATGTATGTAAATCCCAGAATTTAAAATAGAAAATTTTGGTATATATGTGAATACCCCTTTAGAAGAAAGAGCTTTGAGTATTCACTTAATAAAATAAAAGAACTTTAGAAAAAGAGATAGACATTTTGAGACAGAAATTCTGCAGCATAATGGCAATGTTCAGAGGTTTTAGAAGACATTAAAAAGAGAGGTAAAATGAGTCAAACATTCATAAATGACCCATAAAACAGTATATGGACAGAATAATAAGGATAAATGATCATGGTAATGAAATTTCAAGGACATACCATTTGAAATGAAAAACATGGAAGGAAGACAAAAATTAGATTTCTCTTATGAAAGTTCAACAGCCGAACGGCGTTACTTAAACTTCAACAAAAATGATTTGAAAAGATCAAATAGGGTCTCTCATCATGTGAACATAATAGTTCAGTATGATAGATATAGAGATAATTCCCCAACATAACAAAAATGAACTTGAAAGAATTGACATGAAAGTAGATCTTCAAAACGAGAAGGGTGAAGAACCACTTAAAAATTCGGCAGCCTAACAGCGCCACTTAAAACTTCAAAATACTGAATTGAAGCGATCAAATGGGGTCTCTCATAATATGAAAATAAGAGTCCAGTATGATAGATATAGAGATCATACCCCAATATAACAAAAAGGAACTTGAAATAATTCACATGAAAGTAGAACTTCAAAACGAGAAGGGTGAAGAATCACTTAAAAATTCAGCAGCCTAACGGCGCCACTTAAAACATCAAAATACTGAATTGAAGAGATCAAATGGGGTCTCTCATCATATGAACATAAGAGTCCAGTATGATAGATATATATATCATACCCCAATATAATAGAAATTAACTTGAAAGACTTGACATGAAAGTAGAACTTTGAAAAAGAGAAGGGTGAGAGAATCCCTTAAAAAAAATTCGGCAGCCTAACGGCGTCACTTAAACTTTCATAAAACGAAATGATGAGAGTAAGAGGGGATCTCTAATCATATAAACATGAAAGGGCAGTAAGAGGAATATAAAAGAACATCCTCTCACATAAAAACATGGAGCATAATAGGAATGACATAAAAGAGATTACATGAAAAGAAAGAGAGGGGTCGGATCCCTTACCTTAAAATGTAACTCTTAAACCTCAAAGGTTGGGACCTTGAGCGCTTGGGGGCACCTTGGGAGGACTCCTTGGGAGGTAATGAGACCATAAATTCGTTGGGAATGAGTGGGGAGTCGAATGGATGAGAGGAGGGCTTGGTATTTATAGGGAAAGTGAGGGGACAAGGCATTAATGGCCAAAGGACACCTCACATGTGCTTTTCTCAAACCCATGTGCTCTCCCTTGGCATTTATCATGGAGTTAGGCCACATGGGGCCCCCACAACAATAATTCATCACCCTTGGCCGGCCAAACCTCAAAATCTCTCATGACATCATCATGACACAGCTATGATGTCACTAAACATACCGAAACCCTAAAACTGCATTTTTACTATTCACTGAAAATTCAACTTTCTCAGAAAAATCCCAAAATTTCACACTAACCAAATATCAATGCTCTGATTTCAAAAATGAACTCCATTTTATAAAAATAATTTTCTAAATATTTTTAATTCAATTTTTAAATAAATTCACTATTCACCGAAAATTCATTTTTTTCAGAAAAATCCCCAAAAATTACCTTAACATAATATCGATGCTCTGAGTTCAAAAATGAAATCCATTTTCTAAAAATAATTTTCTAAATATTTTTAATTAATTTTTTAATTAAAAAGCACTATTCACCCAAAAAAACTAATACTTGAATAATAATTAATGAAACCGTTATTTAACCATTTTATTGAATCACATTACTTAATCAAGGTGCCTAGATTATTTTAAAACTTTCTTTAAGTGAGATTACTAATCCATTTGGTCACATTACTAATCCTAAGCGTAAAATCACTATTCACAATTTACTATTCATCAAAAATCAAGTTGATCTTATTAGACTCTAAATTTCGTACTGGACATAATTGTAGAAGACCAATTTTTGAAAATCATTACACATTTTTAATTATTTAAGGTTTAAACAACCATTTTTAAAATAACCTTTTTATAAAATTCTTCAAAAATATGCATGCTATATTTATCCGGTCATTTCAAAATTCATAAACTTCATCATAAGAAGAAATCCCAATTTTTATTTAAAACAAGGATTACACAAGGTAGTTACGGTCTCGTTATATAGCCCCTTATAATACCAGCATAGGACCTAAGAGTAAGATGTGCTAGGGTGATAGAAGCTTGGGGCGGCTCAGTCAACATTGCCCGAGTAGTAATTTCTATCAGTTTGAACTTCTCACGAAGGCGATTCCGTTCTAGCTTCACATGATGAAGCTCGGCTTGGATTTGATCCAGAGCAAAGCCCAATGGTGCTACCTCTTTCCCAAGCTCTGTTAGATGGGCTTCGATCGGTCCAAGACTACTAGGTGAGGCCATCGAATCTTATTTCTATAATAATTAACCAAGATTACTTATATTTAGAGACAATAATCAAAACATTTTGTTCATAGCGGTCATGTTGACCGATGGTTATATAATAGTCAAAACCCACTGATCTAATTTTAATTATAATCATGTTTATCAAATAAAACATTTTTGTTGAGTATAGAAATAACACATAAAATTAGGAAACAAAATTTATTTAAAAATTTCGGGTCGTTACATTATTATATCTTCAATTGATAATAAGGATTTTTCTTTGTCCTCTTTTGAAATGGCTGATATACTTCATTATCCCCATAAGGGGTAGTTTCAATTAAATTTATGGAATATCGGTAATGGAAGACATACATATAAGGATATTATGTGTTCTTTGTTTGGTATAAGAATTTTTAAGAATTTATTTGGGACTTTATCTTGACCACCGCATGATGATGAAGTTTATTCAATATAGGATATTTCCTAGGACTGCTGAGCTTGAGAAGGATCTATATCCAGACATGTATATCCTATTTATTCTTCTAAATAATGTAAAGCTTAATTTTTCTTAGTTTATGATAAGATATCTAAACCATTACTACTATGAGGATGAAAAGATCAGAAATTGTCCTTATGGTAGGATTATTTCTTTCTTTCTATGAAGAAAATAAAAAATAGTGAATATATTATTTGGAAAAACATGTCACCACAGCAACATGTTGAATACTAGAATGGTGAAGAAGCTTTGTTTTTTCTGGAGAAACTCATGCAACATTTTTCTTCTAGTTGGTACGGAGCAACAACAAAGGTTGTTAGCAGCTGCTCGGGGGAAGAAAAAGGTTATCCATTCAATTGGATCAGTTCATCAAAGTTCTGATGATGAAGGAACTTAAAGTCTATAGGAATCTCTTTTTTAGAAAAGAATAAGAGTTTCAATCAATGTTCCAGAAGTTGTTGTTGAAGCTAATATTGGAGGTGTGGATGTCACTCTACTTGGTGAGTAAAGAGAAGATAAAGGTGAGGCTTATGTGTTTGATCAAGTTGAGTAGGAGGATCAAAGTAAAGAACTTCATAGGGAATATATCACTGACCCTCAAAAATGAGCTAGTGAGCCAAGCCTAGATCCTAGTGTTTTAGGAGGATCTGATTTAGAAAATAGACCAAAATGAGCTGGTGAGCCAAGCCTAACTTTAATTTAAGTTGATCAAGTAGGAGCTAATTCTCCTAAATCTTCAAATTCAGAGGATAATTCCCAAGTTGTAAAGATATAGTTTTTGGAGGCTCATAATTAGTTTTTAAGAGAACATTTAGAAGTTGAGTATAAAAATTTGAAGAATACAGGGTTGTTTCAGTACTGAGATCAGAGTTTAAAGCTCAGAAGCTTAATTAAAGATAATTCAAAGAAAATATCATTTCAGTTGGGGATTTTATTGAGATTATGGATAATATTTCAAGAGAATTTTGTTCATTAAAGGATGGTTTATTCAAGAATACATAGTTTTATGTATTTAATTTGGTGATTTGGAGATAGTTTCAGTCTCTCAGAACAGTCAAACAAGAATATACTTCTTCTTAAAAGACACTTCGATAATTTCTTAAGAAGTTTGAAGTAATTACCTCAGTGCTGGTTTATTTTAATACTGGGCTACACACTCTTCAGTGTGATATCATACCATTAAATATTTTTTTGGATAATCAGATATATATAGTGAGTCAAATAACTTCGAATGAATCTTGGTTGGGACCAGTGATTAATCAAGTTAAAGACAAGTTGATCTATTTCATCCAGTCAGAAGAAACTCTGAATGAGTTTGTGAAGATCAATTTGGTTGAAAGTTTTAAGGTTGTAAATGATTTGAGGAAACTAATTTAACACTATAAAGAAGTGTCCAAAACCCATATTTAGATCATATTGCTAAATTTGATTGATCATAACAGTTAATTTCAAGAAATTCTTCTTTCAGAAAAACCCTCTATCCATGCTGAAACTGAACTCTAGACCTTTCATTTTTAAGATCTGTAACCATGGATTTTAATTAATATTTTTCAAAAATATAAATTTATGTTTCACTTTAGTTTATTCGTTTTTAGATCTATTTATTTAAGTTCAATACTTCACTTCCAATCATAGATTTATTTTCCTATGTTAGAATTCATAACTATTCATTTATAGTTATATTCAATATTAACTGTGGTTTATTTTATTTATTATTTCATAACCAAATTTTTGATATCACAAAAAGGGGGAGAAGATTTAATTTTATATAATGGAAACTATCTCTTGGGGAAATTAGGATAATATTTTCAACCACAAACACTTTATTTTGAAAAATTCTCTTTATCTAAATATTTTTGTGAAATCAAAATTTTTAAACAATTTCTATATTTACTTTTGTAGTTTAAAAATCCTATATTTTATTTAATTTTTTTTAGTATTCTGTTATGGTTTTTGTGATCATAAAAAATGGGGATATTTTTGGGAATGTATTGTCTCAATAATAATCTATATTTTATGATGATTTTGATGTTAAAAAAACTCCTATTTCTTTTCTAATAAAGTTTTGTTAAGTGACTTTTACGGAAATTTATATTCTATTTTAAAGGAATTTAGAATTACATGAATGATTTTGGAAACACTATTTCCATACCTACGTTACACTAAAAAACTAACGTGTGTATATGGTATCAACCCTATGTTATGCTAAAGTGTTTGTGTTTGTATCATTATCCTTACATTCGTAAAATTGACATGCATATGGATCAGGAACCCTATGTTAGAGTCTAGA
Source organism: Viscum album (assembly GCA_963277665.1). Lineage (NCBI taxonomy): Eukaryota > Viridiplantae > Streptophyta > Magnoliopsida > Santalales > Viscaceae > Viscum > Viscum album. Next base: position 142,584,070 of record OY728131.1, read on the forward strand.
TTTACTGTATGCAACCTTACATTTGGGAAAATTGAATGTATGGTTACTCAATGATACATTTTCTATTTTATGTTGAAAAGGATAAACATATGGATCATTATACCTACACTATGTAAAGGAACCCTACTCTACACAAAGGAATTATATGCTACGCAAAGGAACCCTACGCTATGCAGCTCAACCCTATGTTGTGTTCCCAATAGCGAAGTTCTCCAAACTGTGTTTTCAAGCTAATATTACTACAATGGTCAAATCATAAATGAAGATTGATTCAAGGATCATTTTGATTATTTCAAAGAACCATTTTCATCAGATAATTTCTCTCCTATTTCTAAGGGAAGTTATGACTCTCCTAGTTAATTGAAATTTGAATTTTTGTGACCAATCGGGCTATTCTTTTGGATCTTTAACACTGAAGAAAGTGTTTGATGTTCTATATATTCCTTTATAATATCTCTTTATAAAATATGTGATAAGTGATTCACATACAATACTGCTTTATTAAAATTATTTTTATAGTGCTGCAGCAAACGAACAACTCTGTTTAAGGACTACATTTTGAAAATATATATATCCTATCTTGTTCTATTATAAGTTTTTGATTTCTCTATTTTGTTTCTATTTTTAAATTGAAGATCTATATGCAACCTAAATCTCTTTAGACTCTTTCTCTCTTGAATAATATTATTTATAAAGAGGAAGATTCATCTATTGTCAATTTTGTGCTTCTGTAATTATGAAGTTTAACCTACTTCATCAATTCAATCTCTTTTGATTTATTTTAGTTTCAACTGCTCGTACTCCATTGTGGTGAATTATCAACTTCTTGATCTAAGATGTGGATAACCGGTTCTCAATTATAGAACTTGAAGGATTTTTAATGGTTTTTTTTGTATGATTTCAACTACCTGTACTTAGTTGTGGTTTCTTGGTATTGGGATAATAGGACCATTCTAGTGAAATTTACCAAGATCACTGAGAGAGTGATTGGTAGAGTGTACTAGGGGATCTTTGTGCCACGAACCACTATAAAAAAACTGCATTCTTTCTTTATTTTTATCCATTTCATATTTTCGTACAAAATAATAACACTTTATATTCACATAAATTAATGTGGGTGTTAAAATCCATAATTATGGAAGATTTTGAAAATTCACAATTCACCCCCCCCCCCCCTTGTGTATTACTTTGTATATTCTGACCTAAAAATATTGAATCTTCTGAACATACTAGGAAGGAACATAACCCACCTATTTTTTCTAAGTAATCACCCAAAATCCTAGTGTTTTTCAATGCTCTAGTGAGTAGAAAACGTATAGTGATCCTAACCATTTTAACATATCATTTCATGATTTTAAACATAATTAAACATCAAATTTCAAGCTAAGTATCAAAAAGTATAGTGTCTTGGAGATTATGTACATGATTAAATATCATGATTAAAAAATAATAATATATTTTATTTAATATTCATAAATATCTCCAAAATTCATTTGATCTCTTACATCTATATAGGATAACCTAGAGATAACATGAACAAAGGGAAGAGGTAAAAATACCAGTAATGGAGTAAACATTAAAATAAAGTTGATCACATGGGTTATAAGACATAACATAATGATATAAAAACACATGGAACATGATTAAACATAAGGAATAATAACATGGTATCATAAAAACATGGATTCATAGTAATTTTGTAGAAATATAAAACATTACTTTAGCATGATTCAAGGCTCTTTTCACATAGAGGAGCATGATTCAAGGCTCGTTGCACATAGAGGAGCATGAGTCAAGGCTAACCACCAAGACCGTTGCACATAACGTCTCATGAGACTAAACATTACCTAATATATTAGAGTGCTATCAGTGTTCACCCATCATAACATGTTCATGAATATATGTTTCATATAAAGAATCATACATAATGAATCAAACATAAATATAAGGGTTTCCCATGGTAAGAATTGGGTATCATAATCTTGTCAAAAGGGAATAACATTAGGGAATATCATAATGGTGTCCATAAAATAAATGATTTAAATCATAAATGGAAATTAATAAGTGAAAATAGGCATATATCATGATAAGTGAGGCCAAACTGAAGTGAATACATGTAAAAATTTCATTTAAGAAACTTTAGAAATAAAACATTTTAGTGCGGTTTAAGGAAAATATTAAATATAATTTTAAGCATAAAAGGGAATAATAGTTTATATAAAACCAGAAGTGAACCAAGAAATATTTTTTAATAAAATGAGTGATTTTATAAAAATAATGGTGGCTTAAAATATATTATAGAGTGCACTTTAAGTTGGGTAATAATTTGGGACGTTTCCTTAAATCGGGCTTTCTTGTCAAGAATAATTGGGTAAGGAACCTTTAAAATATATATATACCCAAAAAAGGATGAATGGATCTTGATACATGATTTTGGAACATATTAAAAATCATTTATAATATTTAAATAATAATAAAATATAATTTCATTTGTGTAAAAAGAGAGGAATAGTAACCTGAAGGAATAAGGGAGGTTCGGGTATAATCCCTTACCTTATGTCTGAAAAGATTATTCACTTGATCTTAATATCCTAAATAATAAAATTAAATATATTAATTAATTAATTAATAACCTTTTATACATGTATTTTTTTTTATTATAATTTTATTAAGTTTGTTCATTTCCCTTTTTATGGGTTATGAGATTCAATTCCATCATTTTGGGGCATTTGTTTCATTGGTTTTCACGATCGGTTTAATTGTATATGTGTATAGAAAATCATGTAGAATGAAGATAGTTTCCCAAAACTAAAATTATATGTTATTAATTAACTTATATAATATTAAAATACCATTTTTAATAATTTAGGATGATTCATTAGATAAATCATTAATAATTATACTTTATCTTAATTTAGCGTTTTTTTATCACAATGAACTCATTTTGTTTTATAAATTAATATCATGTGTAAAAAATGATTATATAACTTTAAATAAGATATAATAAATATATTATAATATTTTTAAACCATAAAAATTGTTTCATTACCATCATTGAAGGTGGAATTTAAAGATGAAAGCATGTCATCCATGAAGGTGGTAGATCGACACCTCACGAACGATTTTTTCATTCCTAAAATAAAAGAGATTGGAGATGATATTTGATGAATAATTATTCCATAAACATGATAAAATTATGGTATATTTAGGATAATATAGTTTTCATGCCACTTGGACAAGGTTAAGTGGGGATAATATAAGAAAATAAAGTAACTTGAAAATAAATTAAAAGAAAAGGAAGAGGGTTTTACCTCTCGATTCCTTCTTCTTGAGAGCCTCCTTAGGGGATTGTTTTTGGTCTTTTGTTAAGACCAAAAGATCCTGGACATGGGAGAGAGTTTTGGGAAGAGTATTGGGTAGAATTTTAACAAGGATTAAGGCTTTAGAGGTGTGAGTAAAATATGTGGTGAGGGGTGGTATTTATAGTGGAGTAAAGGGGTGTTTTCTCATTATTTAATTCATTAGTTTATTATTTTGGCTCAAGACTATGAATAGTTATATAATTATCGTAAAATATGATAAAATAATGAATTATGGTTCGATATTTTGAGATTACATAAGTCTTAAATCATCTATGAATCCATAAAACATGTATTTAGCATTTATCATAAATTATTGTATTTTACTATTCACAAAAAAATCAAGTATTTCAAAAAAAATCCCAAAAATTTACCCTAACCATTTTTTGATTTTGTAGAATTAAAAAATGGACTCGATTTTATGAAAATAATTTTTCAAAATTTTATAAATTTTAATTTTAATTAAAATTTACCCTAACCATTTTTGATTTTGTAGAATTAAATATTTATGACTTACAAAAATACCAACACTTAATTAATAATTTTTAAAATATTTATTTGCTTATACTATGATATAATTATATCATTTTATATCTTATAAGATGGATAAATTTTATTTAATATTTCATTGGTGAGGTTACTATTCAATTGTTCAGTTTACTATTCATAAGGGTCATTTTACTATTCAAAGGTCAAGTTACTATTCTTTTAGTATATGTTATTTAACTTCTTGAAATGCCTTTTATTTAATTAATTCTCCACTTATATAGTTTGTATTGTATTCTTAATGTGATTTTATGTGATTATATTATATGAAATAATTATAAGAATGGAATTTCATTCATAAAAGTTTTGGATCGTTTCATTCTTCCCCCCTTAAGATATTTCACCCAGGAAATTTCGTTTTATATTCTAAGTTTTAAATAGGTGTGGGTAATTCTCTTTAATCACTTGATCTTGTTCACATGTTTCCTCTTCGTACTTATGGTTCTACCAAAGTACTTTGAACAGGTGAGTGGTATTGTTGCATAGAACTTTATCTCTATGATCTAATATCTTCACTGGATTCTCCTTGTAAGAAAGATCATCTTCCAACCGTACCACCTCTAAAGTTAGTACATGTGAAGGATCCGGTATGTGCTTCCTCAAGAGGGATGCGTGGAATACATTGTGGATTAAGACATGGTTGGTGGGAGTGTTAGTCGATAGTCCACAGCTCTGACATGATCATGGATCTCAAAGGGGATTATGTAAATGCGACTTAGCTTCCCTTTCTTCCAAAATCTCATGATCATATTCCATGGAGATATGTGGAGTAATACCATGTCTCTGACCTCAAACTTTAGGTCCCATCGATGATTGTCTACATAGCTCTTTTGTCAACTTTGGGCTGCCTTGATGTGTTGCTGAATGGTTTTCACCTTCTCCACTATTTCATCAACCATTTCAGGTCCTAGAATCTTACGTTCACCGAATTCATCCAGACATGCTATTGTTCTTCAACTTTTCCCATAAAGGTCTTAATATGGAGCCATTTAGATGCTCAAGTGGAAACTATTGTTATAAGAGAACTCAACCAGAGGCAGATTTTGGTCCCATCCTCCTTTGAAGTGCATAGAACATGCTCTCAACATTTCTTCCAGTATTTGAATAGTCTTCACATATTGGACATTAGTTTAAGGATGATATGTAGTACTAAATTTTAGCTCAGTGTTTAGATCATTTTGGATACTTTTCTAGAACTTCGAGGTGAATCTCAAATCTCGATCGCATACAATCAATAGTAGTACTCCATCTAGACTTACCAATTCTTTGATATATATCTATGCAAGTTTATCCAGTGATAATTCTTGTCGAATTGTGATAAAGTGAGATGTCTTTGTAAGATGATCCACAATAACCTATATAGCATTGTTTCATCTATATGCCTTTGGAAGTCCAGTGACAAAGTCCATGGTGATATTTTCCCATTTCCATGTTGGTAGGGATAATGGTTTCATCATCCCTTTATAATTTTTCTTTCAACCTTCACTTTTTGAAATACCATGCACTTTAATGTATATTTAGCGATATTATTTTTTATATTGACCCACCAAAAGTTCTCTCGGAGATCTAGATACATCTTTGTACTCCCTAGGTGAATAGAGAAGGTTGAGCTATGTGAATCATTCAGAAGAAATTTCTTTATCTTGGGATTGGATGGTATACAAATTCATGACCCAAATATTATGGCTCCATCCTCATCGATCTTGAACTCATAGGATTTCCCATTCTTGATAGCTTCCACCCTTTTTTGAATTTCCACATCATTTTATTGAGCATCCTTTATTTTCTCTATAAGGGATGGTTGATAAATAATTTGAGAAAGGATTGATGATATCCATACCTTAATTATTCCCATTTCCATACTTTGTAATATTAAGAAGATTGGATCCTTTTCATTCTCATCATTAATAAATATGCAAGATCATTTCTACTTAGATAATCTTCCACCTTATTTTCCTTACTAGGATGGTAGTGGATTAAGCAGTAGTAATCCTTGATGATATCTAACCATCTTCATTAGAGCATATTAAGATCCTTCTATGTGAATATATATTTGATACATTTTTTATCATTATATATCTCACACTTATCCTCATAGAGATAATGGTTCCAGATTTAAAATGTGAATATCACAGCCGCCAACTCCATATCATGCATAGAATAGTTTTTCTCATGAATTTTCAATTGCCTTGAGGCATAGGCAATCACTTTATCATTTTTCATCAGTAAAAAACCTAAGCCTAACTTTTAAGAATATTTTTACACCACAATGAGTTCTCCAATTTTTGGTAGTGTTAGTACTAGCATAGTTACAAGCCTCTTTTTGAGCTACTTAAATCTTTCCTCGCATTATTGAGTCCAAACAAACTTCACTTCCTTCTGTTTCAGCTTTGTTATTGGGTTTGAAGATCATGATAAGTTCTTCACAAATCATCGATAGTGCTCATTTAGGCCAAGAAAAATATGGATATCTATTATATAATTTGGCATGGGCCACCCTTTGATTTCCTTTATCTTAGAAGGGTCTACATATATCCCTTTCCTGGTAATAACATTCCCCGAGAATGATACTTCCTCCATCCAGAACTCACATTTACTGTACTTTGCATAGATTTTATCTCTTCACAAATTCTATAACATAGTATTCAAGTTCTCCTCATGTTTCTCCTTTATCTTGGAGTATATCATAATATCATCCATAAAGACTATCACAAATTTGTCGAGGTAATCCATAAATCATCTATTCATTAAGTACACAAATATTGTAAGAGCATTAGTGAGTCTAAAGGTAATCACTTTGAACTCATAGTGTCCATACATTTTTCTAAAGGAATTTTTGGGAATATATTTTTTCTTCACCTTTAATTGGTGATATCCTAACCAAAGGTCCACCTTATAGAAATAATTGGCCCCATGTAGCTGATCAAACAAGTCATCAATCCGAGGAAGGGGATACTTGTTCTTTATTATGATATTATTAATCTCACAATAATCAATGTAGAGGCATGTTGTTCCATCCTTCTTCTTAACAAAGAGGAATGTTGCACCCCATAGTGAAGCACTTGGGCATATAAAACCCTTGTATATATTCTACTATAACTACTTATTCAATTATTTTAGCTGAACGGTGTCCATTCTATAAGGGGTCTTTGATATATGAAGAGATCCAGGAATAAGTTCAATTGATAACACAACCTATCGATCAAGTGGCATACTAAGAAATTCTTCAAGGAATACAATATTGTAATCCCTCATGATGGGCATGTCTTTGAGAATGATCATCTCTATTGTCTTAATCATTTGAGTGAGATATGATTTCTTATAAGGAATTAATATCCTCACTTGAGATGATGATTCTGAAGGAGATTCATCTTCCTACTTACACTTATAAAGAATTGGATGATGCTTCGAGATGGGAAGAGTGATATCCCTTTCCCGAAAGTTGATGTTGGATTTGTATAAAGATAGTCAATCCATTCCCAAAATAACATAAAACTATACCAAAGGAAGTAAGATAATAGTTTTTGGGAGATTCAGTCCACAAAAATTAATTGGGGAGGATTTATGTACTTTGGATGCCATAATTTCCCCATTTTCTATTATCACAGATAAATCAACCTCCAAATTTTAAGGTGGTGATTGAATAGTTCTAATAAAATTTCAATATATTAAAGAATTTGTAGTACCATAATCAAATAGTATGTTTTCTATTCTTGAATGAATATCTAGTATACCTATCACCAAATCATTTTCAAGATCCACATCATCGGTAGTGATAGCATAAGCCCTTCCTTGTTTCCTTAGAGGTTTTTGTTGATTGACTCTGACAACCCTAGTCTTAGGGAATTGGTTTGAAAAATTTGGATGTTCCTTGTAGTTTAAACACCGCACTACAGAATGAATGTTGATATGAACCTTACTTTCTTCTTCCATGGTAGGGGAATTATTTATATCCCTTTAGCAGTTCTTATCCAGATACCCCATTATTTCACATTTGAAGCATTTCCCAGTTCCCTTTAGATAGTCCCCAGGATGCTTCTTTCCATAATTTTGACACGTGGGATATTCCGTCTTCTTTCCTCATGGGATTTATTTGTTGATCCTCCTATATTAGACTCCATTTTCTGATTTTTTTTTTCACGGAGCCCATGATACCATTGAGAGTCTATGATCTTCATTTCAACCTTGAGGTCACAACAAACAATCTTCTCATAAATGTCAAAGTATTGAATCTCCAACGCTTTTTATAAACTCAAATTTAGTTCACTAAAGAAGTGATCCACCTTGATTTTAATGTTCATGAAAAATATATAGGTGTATCTTTCAATCCTTGTAAATTTTTCTTCATATTCCCTGATAGACTCATCTTCCTTATACTTAAGTCCTAGGAACTCTCTTTTTATCTTAAGACAGAGGGTTTAGGGAAAATATTTATTAAAAAACATTTTATTGAATTCCTCCCAATCCATGGAATTAATTTCCTCCTTAGAAATTATATTTTTTATCAGTGTCCACCACAAATAATATTCCCCATAAAAATGATAGACCTCCAACACAACTTTCTCTTCTTATCAGCACTAGAGGATAGAGAATATCTTTTCAATGCAATTAATCCACTATTCTAGGAGGAGGGTATTAGAAGATCCACTAAACATGGGAGGCCTTTTCCACATGAAGGATTTGATAACAACTTTCTCTTTCCTTGGAGAAGTAGGGTGTTCTACATGATTCAAGTTATTATTCATAACTTGATCCAGTTGAGAAGGTACTATCATGAAGTTTTGAGCACCCATTTCCATCATATTTGGAATATAATTAGTAAAATCACCACATTACCTATCACATTGATTATTGGAATGTGTACTTCTATTCCAATCCCTTAACTAAGAAAAATACATTACAATTAGAGGTATTGAATACTTAACTAATAAGCATAATAAAAGGAAACTTTGAACATAAAAGGATTATATTGTAATAGAAAATTATATTCTAATTTTTGGTTCCCTAGGTTTAAATCTAGGTTATACACAATATTTTTCCTAACATATATTTTCTTATGGAAATTTTTTTTATTCTCGTAATAATGTTTCATAATGATATTATGAATTTATCAAATCATATCCCACATGATTATCAAACTAGGTGCGTAGTAAGGCTTGTTTTCGTCTACCAAGTTACCCTAAGCCAGGCCCAAAACACCTTGTAATAGTTGTTACTCCTAGGTACATCTGTGCCAAAACCATGTCCACTTGTAGTATCTAGATAGAGATGTATTTTCTTAATAAACCAATTACTCCATACTTAGAAAAATTTAAGGATTTTTTCTTAGACCTGGTCTTATCCCTAAGGTTCTTATTAAATTTATCTAGTACTAATATCCAAAAATAACTAAACTTTTCCTCTGATATCAACTATATTTACCTTAACCTTTTTCAAATATCATTACATGATTTTAAGAAAAATTAAATATCAAATTACTATCCAAGGATCATAAATTCTACTGCCTTGGAGATTAGGTACATAATTAAACATCATGATTCCAAAATAAGAACATATTTTATTTAATATTCATAAAGAGATCCTAAATTCCTTTGGTCCCTTACAACTGCATAGGATAACCTAGGGATAACATGAACAAAGGGATGAGATAAAAATCTCAGTAAGGGAATAAACATTAAAATAAATCTTAGCACATGGGTTAGAAGGCACAACATAATGATAGAAAAAGGAATGGAACATGGTTAAACATAAGGAATCATAACATGGGATCATAAAAACATAGATTCATAGTAATGTGTAAGCAACATAAAACATGACTTTAGCATGATTCAAGGCTCATTTCACATAGAGTATCATAAGTCAAGTCTCATTGTACATATAGGAGCATGATTCAAGGCTAACCACCAAGACTATTGCACATAATGTCTCATGAGAAAAAAATATTGAATGCATTAGAGAACTATCTAGGTGAACCAATCATAACATGTTCATGAATATGTGTTCCATATTAATAATCATACATAATGAATCAAACCTAAACATAAGGTTTTCCGATGGTAAGAATTGGGAATCATAATCTTGTCCAAAAGGCATAACATAAGGGAATATCACAATGGTGTCCATGAAAAAAAGAATTTAAAAAATAAATGGAAATTAATAAGGTAAAATAGGCATAGATAATGATAAGTTATGTCAAACTTAAGTTAATACATGTAAAAAGGAATTTAAGAGACTCTAGAAATAAGACATTTTAGTGTGGTTTAAGGAAAATATTAAATAACATTTTAAGTAGAAAAGGAAATGATATTTTATATAAAAACATATGTAAAATAGGAAAGTTTTCATAATAAAATTATTTATTTTAGAAAAATGATGTTATCTTAAAATATATTATAGATTTTACTTGAGTTGGGTAAGAATTTGGGAAGTTCCCTTAAATGGGGCTTGCTTATTGGGAAGAACTAAGTAGAGAACCTTTTAAAACAATGTATGTCCCCAAAAAGAAGGAGAATGGATATTGATACATGATTTTGTAACATATACATAGAATTTAGAATATTTACATAATAATAAAATATAATTTCATTTGGGTAAAGAGAGAGGAAGATTAACTCGAAAGAATAATGGAGGTTCGGGTAGAATTTCTTACCTTATGTATGAAATGATTCTACACTTGATCTTAGTGTCATTAATAATAAAATTAAATACATTAATTAATTAATTCATAACATTTATACATTTATTTTATTTATTATATTATTATTAAGTTCATTAATGTCCCTTTTTATGGGTTATGAGATTCAATTTCATTATTCGAGAGCATTAGTTACCTTGGTTTTCATGATCAGTTTACTTGTATATGTGTATGGAAAATCATGTAGAATGAGGATAGTTGTCTAGAAATAAACTTATATGTTATTAATGAACTTATATAATATTAAAATATCATTTTATTTCTATAAGTGTAGATGATTAATTATATAAATAAATAATGATAACTGTTTAGATTAATTTAGTGTTTTTTCATCACAATGAACTCATTTTGTTTTATAAATTAATATCATGTGTAAAAAATGATTCCAGAACATTAAATAAGATATAATACATATATTATAATCTGGTTCAACTATAAAAAATGTTTCATGATCATCCTTGAAGGTGGAATTGAAATATTAAATCACATCATCCATGATGGTGGTAGATCGGCACCTCATAGACGATGTTTTCATTATTAAAATAAAAGAGAGGGGATATGAGATTTGATGAAGAATTATTTCGTAAACATGATAAAATTATAGTATATGTAAGATACTAGAGTTTTAATATCACTTGGAAAAGTGGAAGCGAGGAGAATATAAGAAAAGAAAGGAACTTGAAAGGAAATTAAAAATAAAGGAGGGTTTTACCTCTTGATTCCTTCTTTTTGAGAGCCTCCTTAGGGGATTAGTTTTAGTATTTTGTTAAGACCAAAAGCTAGCAGATGTGTGGAATAGGTTTGGTAAGAGTATTGGATAGAATTTGGACAAGGCTAAAGGCTTGAGATATGTGAGGAAAAGAGGTGGTGACGGGGGTATTTATAGTGGAGGAGAGGAATGTTTTCTCATTATTTAATTCATTAGTTTATTATTTTGGATCAATATTATAAATAGTTAGAGAATTATCATACAATATGATAAAATAATGAAATATGGTTTTATATTTTTGGATTAAATTGGGATTACATAATCCATGACTCCATAAATCATGTATTTATCATTTATCATAAATTGTCATATTTTACTATTCACAAAAAATTCATGTATTTCAGAAAAATACCTAAAATTCAACCTAACCATTTTTAAATGTGTAGAATAAAAAAATTATTTCCATTTTATGAAAATAATTTTATAAATATGATAAATTTTAATTTTAATTAAAATCATCATTTACTTAGAAGATATATATTTTAAAATTATAACTTATTTTATAAAACTTTGATAAATTAATTGTGGTCTCATAAAATTATATTAAAATCATAAGAAATTAAAATATTAATTTTTGAATACATTTTATAAAAATACTTTTTTTTAAAAATAATTCAATTAATCATATCATTGTAATTAAATATTTATGACTTACAAAAATACCAACACTTAATTAATAATTTTTAAAATATTTATTTGCTTATACTATGATATAATTATATCATATTGTCTCTTATAATATGGATAAATTTTATTCATACTTTCATTGGTGAGGTTACTATTCAATTGTCTGGTTTACTATTCATAAGAGTCATGTTACTATTCCAAAGGTCAAGTTACTATTTCTTTAGAATAGGTTTCTTAACTTCTAGAAATGCATTTTATTTCATCAATTTTTCATGTATAAAATTTTTATTGTGTTCTCAATTTGATTTTATGTGATTATATTATATGAAAAAATTATAAGAAGGGGATTTAATTCATAAAAGTTTTGGGTCGTTATAAAAAACACCCTTGTTAGTTTCATTAGGCCTATTGATCAGGCTGGTGACAATGATGGAGACCCATCCAAATCAAGGTACTCTCATAATTCAAAAATGTTTTCATTAGATGATAGAATTACCAATGCTACTAATACTACTTCTTCTAATTTTTTTCTATGCTTGATTCTATTAATAGCCCTAACTTTGACTGGCTTTACATTGAGAGTCGGGTGAGGTCTAGTTCCAAAATTAAGACAAAATCTCCCCAAAGATTGGCTTTTAAATTTTTGGCTAGTATGATGTCTTAGAAGCATTGGGTTATTTTTCATGGCCTCAGGATAGTTCACCCTCAAATTTTGATAGGCTGGAGGATTTCTAGAAATATGCAGGTGTAAATAACACCACTAGAGATCAGGTCACTATAGGTGATGAGGTTTGAAAAAATTATAAGGATGGTGACAAAGAGGAACCTAATAATCCTCTTTTGACCTTCCTTAGGGATGATTCCCTAAATCAAAAAGGCTCTGATCAATATTCTAATAGTGAAAAGGATGAATCATCAGAAACAAATGTGCAAGGTGAGATTTGGCTAACTCATATACAGTGGAGTAGATGCATACATCTGAGAGATCGAGGTGATACCTAAGGAAGGGGAGACAAACATAAAAAAGGTAAGCATTGTCACTGGTCTAGTGTTTTTTGTGGCATTGTGTGTGCCACTTATTTTTGTTTCACAACTCCATTATCTTTTTACTTTACTTTTTCTAATAATGTTTGAATGTGTGAGTTGGTTCAACAACTCATGATCAAACCTCTTTGAGTATATAAATATATATAATTATATAAAAATATTTATAAATGTATTTATTTATAATTATATTTATAAATATATATATATATATTTAATTTTAAAATTATAAAAAATATATTTAAATAATAAATATATTTATTATATTTATAATTATATATATTTATATATTAATAAATAAATATAATTATATAAATATATAATATATATGTATAAATATATAAAAATATATTATTAGATAAATATATTTAAAATTATATATAAATATTTTTTAAATATATTTATTTATAATTATAATTATAAATGAAGATGGGGTGTAGCTGAGTGGTTCACCAGACTCTCCATTTTCATCTGCGCGGTTGGGGTTCAATTCCCAACAACTACATATTTCTGGGCCCCAATTAAATTGGGATCTCAATTCTGTGGGATGGATTTTCCATCATTAATCGTTAATATAATGGTTGTGGAGGGCGAGTGACGGACCAGGTAAGATCCCCACCCATCGATGGGGGTGAAACCCGGTAGATACACGTAGTGTGAAGCTTCTTGCAGTAATCGATGATCCTAGCGGTAGGGGATCCTGATTGCATATGGTAGTCTCACCCTCGATGGTTGGTGATCCACTGTTGGGTGTGGTCACAAACAGCATTGGCATGGAGATGGAGTATCGCAGAAAAAATTGGGTCCAACCATCAGTGCAGGGAGGCAGGAGGATCTATGATGACCTATTTCTTCTTGGCAGCATAAATGGAGGATGCATTAAAAAATTTAGGGTGACCACCGACAGTATGGGATTCCAATGGAGTAGATGATCTCAAGCACTTCATCCACCGATGGTATGAGATGCTGTTTATTTACATCTCCCAATGACTATTGCACTGACACCTCTATCGATCATTAGGGATGACCTCAAATGATCATGTGGTGATGCTAAAGGGGGGTATGATGACATCATCAGGAATTTCGATATGCTTCTGATGTAGCATTTCATCCATTGATTTCTGATGGAGCTTTTTCTTCCAGGGTGTGGGAGCTTCAAGTGCCCATTGTCCCTTGGGGTTGGCTCTCTGCGATGATCAGAAGCTGGAGCAGTGGACGATGATGGAAGTATTGTTGATTTTTGTGAAGGTTTTGGGTGCAGTAGAAGCATGTGATTGTTCATGCCCAACTATTCATTTTTTATGATCGATGATCAATCTCATATATACATAACGATAAACATCATGATCAATGGAATTGAATCAAAGAAAATAGAAAATAGATAAAATTCCAAAACCAAAGGGGGAATCATCACATATTATTTATATTAATTTATTTAATTAAAGAATTACATTTTTTTAATTCTTTCCTCATTAACGAGTCTGAAAATAGATCTATGTTGTACCATCGTTTTGTTGTAGGAATCAAGAGCATATTCCCTCTGGTGGTGATCCAAACGTGTCCCATAAATCTTCAAATGTCGCCATATGAATCTACGAGTTCTAGCATGGAAGATACTATTTCGTACATTTTTCACCTTTAATATCCTTGATAATCACTTATAAATTATTCTCATTGATCTATCTTGACTTGAGGTTGGGTGGTTGAGGAAGATCAATCTCTATTCTTGGGAGCGTTCTTGGAGAAGGGAGCTCTATAGGTATTGAGAGGATTCTCCAAATTTGTTGTACACAACCAAACAAATGAATTGGATCTATTATAACATAATATAATTTGATTTATATACCACTAGGGTTAAAATAAAATAATTTCACAAGTGCCCTTTATTATTTATTTAATCCCTGAGGAACCTCATGTCAAATAATAATATTATTATTATTTCTTGACATGTGCTTTAACTCGTGAATTAAATTAAATATTATTGAATCAAATAATATTTATTATTTATTATTTCTCACTAGACCATTAAACTCAGCCTGCCATTCCTCCACAATATTGATCAGGCCTTGAATAATGACTATTTGTTTATTAAATAAATATAACTGCAGTATTTTCCAATAAATAAATAAATATTATTTTTAATAAATAGTAAATAAATATTTATTAAATATTATGCTCATATTATATTCTATAAAATAGCTGGTGATGGAATATATGTGATCAAGAAAACATGAATAATTATTAAACCACATGTGGGACTAATATTTATTCAACTTGTTAAATAATAAATAATAACATATTATTTAACTGGGATTTTGGATACATTTTGTGTGTGACCCTCTAGGCCTCTTTCTCAGTGGAATTAGGTGAAGCATCCTAAAGTCCAAGGTTAGAATCTAGCAACACACCAAGTCACCCATATAGAAATAAGTTAATGAAGCAATGAAATAATACCTCATACGAATTCTTACTATGTAATATAATCCCTTTATTATGATATCTCTAATCAAGAAGGTTGCATGATAGTACCATAAACCTATATGCTTCTCTTTCTTTGAATTCATGGAAATTGAACTTTCTTATAGAAAACCATGATTATAGATTTATTTAGACTATATAATTTCCATAAAAGGTCCTAATATATAAACTATCATTAAAGAACATAAGGAAAAATCCTTTCTCACATTATTCCGTAATGTAATATTACTCATGATGCACCCAACGTATCCTACCTCACTGTGAAAATATGTCACCATGGTTTTCTTCAATACATAAAAGTACGCAACTCATAATACTCATTAATAATAATATTAAATTATAAGGATCAATACACATATCTACATATAGGAATATCCAATGACACATATAAATGTGGATTCCCTACTGACGGGTCTTGTTCTCATAATATCCTACACTGGATATTACCAAGGGAATACACCATGAGAAGGTGTCTCAAAGTCCTATGAGTCTCCACCCATGATAGCCTATATCATTTTTTTCCCTCAAATGATATCATCTAGCTATATAACATATATTTAGGAATAGTGTCATAGCACTTACAGGTTCTCATCATAGTGGGGAACTGCTATGACCTTTTAGTGCGACAACTACTCTTGGAACATTATTAAATACTATGTTATACATAAGAATAATCATGATGTGATAAGAATATTGTTAACATTTAAAACTATGAATACCGGTTATCATAAAGTACACAAAATTTGTTTCTAGGGCACCAACTCCAACAGAATCCCAAGTTCACTAGAGCCAACTACTAACAACCTTTAGTCCGCTAGCTCTCACATGATACTCATGATTTTGTTGAGACATGAATTTATTCCAGGGGTCTATCACGTTCTCTTCCATGGTTACTCTATTTACTACAAATTCACCTCTTTGACAAAAACCCCTCAAGAGGTAATACTTTCACGGTATATTATTTATCTATTGGTGTAACCTTGTCTCTTTTAAAAGAGACACTGCTGTAGTATTATCACAATACAATGTGATAGGATCTTTACTACTAGGTACCCTATCAAGCTCCTCGGAAAAAATTCATAGCCAAATGGATTCCTTAGACACATCATAAGTGATATATACTCAGACTCCTCTATAGAATTAGCGACAACTAGATGCTTTGAACTCTTCCAGTTCATAACTCATCTATTGAGACAAAAAAACATATCTTAACTATGACTTCAGATCATTCTGGTCTATCTAAAAACTAGAATCATTATAAACTCTAATGAACAGCTTTGTGTATCCTCCATACACCAGGAACATATCCTTAGTTCTTCTCAGATACTTAAGGATCGCCTTAACAACATACCAATGTTGTTCTCCTAGAATAGCTTGATATCTGCCTACCATGATCAATGCATAGGCAACATCAAGTCTAGTATATAACATGGAATACATGGTTGATTATATTGACGAAGTCTATAGAATATTACTCATTCTCTCTTTATCATGTTGTGTCTGATTACACATTTTCTCAGAAACATGTAAACCATGTGACATTAGAACTAATCCCCTCTTAGATTGTTCCATACTAATTCTCTTAAGTATTTTTTCAATATATGTACTTTGACTTAGTCTAATAATCCTCCTGGATATATCATGAATGATCTTGATCCCTAGAATATAGGATTATTCACCTAAGTCCTTCATAGAGAAACATTTTTTTAACCAGTCCTTAACAGAATATATTACTTATATGAAATTTCCAATAAGTAATATGCCATAAACATATACTACTAGGATAAAAACTACATTTCCACTAAACCTCTTATAAAAACATGGCTCAAATTCATTCTTAATGAAATTGAATTCTTTTATAGCTTCATAAAATAAAATTCTCCATGACTTGGATACTTTCTTTAATCCATAAATGGATCTATGAAACTTGGAAATATTTTTGGCATCACCTGGAGTCACAAACCCTTTTGGTTATTTCATATGGACATATTCCTAAAGTTTTCCATTAAGGGGTGTAGTTTTGACATCCATCTTTCAAATCTCATAGTCATGGTAAGTTGTCATAGCAAGTAGAATTATGATGGATTTAAATCTAGAAAATGGTGAAAAGGTTTCATTGTGGTTAATTACTTGATGTTGTTTAAACCCTTTATCCACTAACCCTGATTTATAAGTATTTACTTTACCTTCCATGTTCAGTTTCCTCTTGAATACCCATTTTCACCCAATGGGATTTACATCATCTAAGGCATCGACTAGAACCCAATCTTGGTTCTGATACATGGAATCCATTTCAAAATTCACAGAATCTTACCATCTAGTATCTTATAAGCTCTATATTACCTCTTTGTAAAAGAGTGGTTCATAATTTTCAACCAATAATGAGTCACCATATTCGGTGACTAGAAAACCATATCTCTCTGGTTCTCTTACTTCTCTTGTTCTCCTATGTAGTACTTTTGTTTTAGGAACTACTTCTTCCACATAGACCTATGGAACCTATTCTTATACCAACTCTTGTGTATCTTGAGTATCAACTTCATCAAAGTCAATTTTTATCCCACTATCCTTTTTTAGGATGTTCTCCCTCTCAAGAAAGATGGCTTGTTTGGCAGCAATCACTTTCTTATATGAGGGTTTGTATAGGTAGTATCCCTTTGTTTCATTAGGATACCCTATAAAGACACACTTTGTTCCCCAAGGTACTATTTTCTACATGGGAATGCCCTAAAATTTCCTCACAACCCCATACATGTGTATGCAACAAAACAGGTTTCTTTCCACACCATAACTCAGAGGGAATTCCATTTGATGCTTTATTTCGTATTTAGTTTAATGTGTATGTCACAGTTTGTAATGCATATCCCCAAAAGGATAATGGAAGATCTTCATGACTCATTATTGACCTTACCATGTATAACAAGTTATGGTTCCTCCTTTCACTCACACCATTCCACTATGGTGTATAAGGTGGAGTGAGTTGAGATACAATCTCAAACTCTTGTATAAAGTTGATAAATTATTGGTTAATATATTCACCACCTCAACCCAATCGAAACTTCTTTATCTTATTTCCAAGTTGATTCTCTAATTCATTCTTGAATTCCTTGAAATTATAAAAGTACTAGTACTTATACCTCATCAATTATGCATAACCATATCTATTCAATTCATTAGTAAACGTTATGTCATAAGAATACCCACCTATAGCTTCTATTAGAAATGGTCCACACACATCAGTGTGTACCAATCCTAGAATCTTTGTGGCCCTTTCACCCTATCCACTGAATGGTGGTTTAATCATTTTCATTATAAACAATAATGACATATTTCAAGTGGTTTTAGCTCAGACAATTCTAAATAACCATCTTGATAGATCTTTGGAAAATTCATCTCATTTACATGACCAAGACAATGATGCCATAACTGGGTGTTATATGAGTCATCTGAACATGATTTGTTATCAATTTCCAATACTTGTTTTTCATAATTTAATACATAAAGACCATTATTTAAATGTGACATAACATAACATATGTTTTTATTATAAAAGAAACAACTTTTATTTCCAAAATTGAAAATAAACCCATCTGCATCTAAGCATGGTATAGAAATTATATTCTTGGTTTCCATTGGTACATAATAAAAATCATTTAAAACAAAAATAATTCATGTTGTAAATGAAAGTTTGTAGTCACCAATGTCTAAATCATCCTCACACCATTGGTAGCTTGTAGATCCAATCTTTTTAAATCTATTTGGTTACTGCATTTGGATATATATGTGAGCACCACAAGATGTATCTAATACCCAATGTATAGATATTAAAAGATTACACTCGATAAAGAAATAATCTTTAGCTTCCTGTTAATTTTGGGTGCAGTTCCTCTTCTAGTGTCCTAGCTTTCCACATGAAAAACATACTACCCCCTTTTCCTTTCCCCACCTCTAGATCTTCTTCTTCTTGGAAGGACGATGCTCAGGATCTTTAGACTTGATGTGAGTCTTGGGACCCTTTTCCTTGTTCTTAATTTTTTTATTCATCATAAGGATTGTAGGTTTATCCCTCCCCATGTCATTATCCACTTAAATAATCAAAGTAAGAAAATTTGAAAGACCCTTCTCATTATTTCTCATATTGTAATTAACAATAAAACTGGAGAAGGTCTTGGACTGTGATGAAAGTATGAGATCTGTATAAAACTCATCTGATAATTTAATATCTAAGATGTATAATAATTTAATATAGCCAATAATCTTGACTACATTGGGCCCAGTTGGCCTAGACTCTCCAAACTTAGTTGTAAACAAAGCATTAGATATCTCATATCTCTCTTGTCTCACCTTCTCTTGATAGATATCCCTAAGGTGAGACATCATGCTATATGAATCCATGTACTCACATTGTTTCAAAAGATCATTAGACATGGATGATAGCATGAAACATTGAAAATTTGTGGAATCATTCAAAATTTTCTCATAGAATCATAACTCTTTGTCACTTGCCTCATTATCAGGCGCATCAGGATTAGGTTCTTCCAACACATATAATTTCCTTTCATGGTGAAGGATAACACATAAGAGACTTTGCCACTCTTAGAAATTTGTGTCTGTGAGAAGGTTATCCTTCTAAATTATGGATCATAGTGATATCTTTTAAGTCATTTTAATTATATTTATACAAAATAATATGAGAAGAATTTTAGTAATTTATTTGATAAAATTTAGAAAATTGAGTAAATATTATATTTATTAATCTCCCACTATTTGGTCAAAACCCAATATCCCTCAACATTGGATTAAAAATATCATGTTTCTTGGACATTATAGTGTTAAGGATCCATATTCCCCTTCTCATTACCCCAAATTTTATTAGTCAAGAAACTTGAATGGTTTTAGGTATTCATTCTAAATTCCTACTGCATTAATTTATAGTTCCTTGATCTGTTGAGTGGACTCCTCAATCCTAAAATCCATAGATTGGATTTCCTCAACTATTGCCTCTTAGTTACACCAAGTCCTACTTTGGCAGTCAACCCTTGATGTGAACTAAGTTAAGTCATTCCAAAACTTCAAGTTAAGATTCCCCGATAATTGAATGCACCCCAACTTTGGTTGGTCAAACACTTTGATCTATGGTTCGATTTTAACTGAAGTAGTAGAAGATTATACCAAATTAATATATATAATTGAGTGATTTTATCCTTTTATTAATAAATTTACAATTATTATCTTTATTAAATGCTTGTTAATATTAATTGGGTTTAATTAAGTGATTATCCATGTATTAGATAATATTTACACATAATTCAATTTATTTTTGTTCTATCTTTCATGCTTGTTAATTCCTTAATTCGTGTGATTGAAAAAAAAATACATGATGAAACAACCATGAAACTTGATAGAAATAAAATAATAAAGTGGTATGATCATGAGCTTATACTAATGGTTAGTTTATTTAAAGTATGATAAACCAACCGTCGACCTAGAGGAAAAACACCTTGGACCAATTAAGGTGCATGTTACATCTTTCCACCTATCCACCTATGTATCTCTCTTGTATTGGTTTCTCTTCATCTCTAAACTTGAACCAACTCCACTGGATTGGGATCTTCATCCATTACATATGCTTTTACTCACATACAGGTGAGGGGGAAAGGGTTTACATAAAAGAAACCATGTTCATGTAGGCCCTTACATAATAAGAGGAGAGAAGGCATGTTGGACAATAATTTAATTTAATATTAAATTAAATGAAACTAATCACATAAAAAGGTTTGGTTTATGTTCATGATCATCCACATGCATGAAACAATTAAACATTTAATAAAACTATCATTAAATTCATAATTGTTCTTATTTAAGATAAATCACTCTCAAATCAATTAATTATCTTCTTTAATTAAGAAATTATTTTATCATAATTCTCATAAAAATTTCCTTGATATTATCATCCATCATAATTTTAAACAAATTAAATTAATTTATTTAAAATTAACAGTGTACATAAAAGTACCTTGGAGGCAACTTTGTTAATTCCCATCTAAATATACCCAATTGTATTATACTCATAAATTGTTTACTCTTTTGATATATGGAATACACGACTTATCATTTACATTCATGATGAGTACAATCAACTTAATGATTACAAAAATTAAATGATTTATCATTTACATGTTATGATTCAATGAACTTAGATTAATAACTATAATATGACTCGTACATGATATGCAGATATGAACATTACACAAAAATTAATTAAACATTTATATATATATATATATATATATATTAAAACTCATCACATGGCGTGTTCTATTAACTTAATGACCACATGAAAGTACATATCAATACGGTTTTCACAGTATAATAAATTAATTTTAATTATGTGTAATTTGGTATCATCACACAGTATGTACATGCGAGCTATACGGTGTGTATGTTTCTCACCATCTATCTGAGGGACACACCGAAGTACTCAGTGTGTAAACTGTGCCTTGGAAAATTGAATTACATAGTGTGTATAAAGGAATACATGGTGTGTGGTCTTTGAGTTACACAGTCACCAGTCAGGTAGGTCATGTATAGAAATACACAGCCCATTTGTGACTTAAAAGGACTACACACCGTGTATGTGGGTTATATGGCGTGTACTCCGGCTTACTATGTGCTAGGATGGCTCGGTCAACATGTGGTGTAAGAAATTTAATGCACCGCATGTAATCTATTTACATGGTTTGAATTAATTCTAAATTAATTCCTGGTGCATTGAACCTATGTACATGACGTGTAACTCCAGTTATATAATGTATATTCTTGTGTTATCCGACCAAAATCCTCAGCACCTCTAGATGAGATATTTAATTTTGTTTTGTTCATAAAATTAATCATTTTGATTAGGTCTATGAGAAATAGAGGAAGAAGCATGTTTCACAATTTTAATTAAAAGAAAGATTAAACATGAATATAAAAATTAAAAAATACATAAATCAATCAACAATATTTAAATAAATATAAATAATTATTTGGTCACTCTTATAACAATTGAAAGTTTTAAGAACAGTGGAAGCGTGCGATGGGTCATTCCCAAATTTTATTTTTATCATGATTGATGGTCAATCCTAGATCTACGCGATGATAAAATCCATGATCAATAGAATTGAATAAAAAAATACAATGGATAAAACACCAGAACCAGAGGGAGGATCATCATATATTATTTATAATTAATTTAATTAATTAAAGAATTACAGTGTTGAAATTCTTTCCTCATTGATTATTTTGACAATAGATCTGCATTGTATCATCTTTTCTTTGTAGAAATCAAGAGCATATTTCCTCTAATGGTGATCCACACATGTTCCAAAAATCTCATAACATCGCCATATGAAGCTCTGAGTGCTAGAACAACAGATCATATCACTTGTGTCATTCGCCTTTGATCACCATGAGAATCGATTCCAAAGCATTATCCTTGATCTCTCTTTACTTAATGGAGAGTGGTGGAGAAAGATCACTCTCCCTTCTTGGGAGCATTCTTAGAGAAGGGATATCTCTAGGTCTTGAGAGGATTCTCGAAATTTTTTGTGCACAACCAAACAATTGAATTTCCTCTCTTAGAAAATAATATAATTGGATTTATATACTACTATAGTTAAAATAAAATAATTGCACAAGTTCCATTTATTATTTATTTAATCCCTATAGAACTCCATTTCAAATAATAATATTATTATTATTATGATTTCTTAACATGCGCTTTAGCTTGAAAATTAAATTAAATATTATTTAAACAAATAATATTCAATATTTATTATTTTTCACCAGACCATTAAACTCAGTCCTCCATTTATCTAGGATATTTATCAGGCTGTGAATAATGACTATTTATCTATTAAATAAATATTATTTCATTATTCTCTAATAAATAAATAAATATTATATTCAATAAATAGAAAATAAATATTTATTAAATATTCTAATCACGTTATATTCTCTTGAATAACTGGTGGTGGAATATATGTGATCAAACAAACATGAATAATTATTAAATAATGTGAAAGATTAATATTTATTCAACTTGTTAAATAATAAATTATTTAACAGATATTCTATATACACTTAGTGTGTGACCCTCTAGGCCTCTTTCTTAGTGGCGTTAGGTGAAACAGCCTAAAGTCCAATGTTAGCATCTAGAAACATTCCAAGGCACCCATAGAGAAATAATTTAATGTCACAATGACATAATACCTCATATGGATGCTTACTGAGTAATATAATATCTTTATCACGATATCTCTAATCAAGTAGGTTGTATGCTGGTACCATCAACCTATGTGCTCGATGCCTCTTTCTTTGACTTATTGAAAACTGAACATTCCTATAGAACACCATGGATGTGGATTTATTTAGGCTATATCATTTTCATCAAAGGGATTGAGATATCAACTTCTGTTAAATAACAAAAGGGAAAAATTATTTCTCACACTATTCGCTAATGCAATATAACTCGTGACGCACCCAGTGTATCTTACCTTGTCGTGAGCATATATCATCACAGTTTTAATCAATACATCAAAGTTTGAAACTAATAATAATTTTTAATAATAATATTAAAGTATAAGGATCAATACACTTGTATGCAAATAGGAACATCCAATGACATAGATAAATGTGGATTTCTTACTAGTGGGTTTCGTTCTCATAATATCCTACACTAAATATTACAAAGTACACCATGAGAAGGTTCCTTAATGTCCTATGAGTCTCTACCAATGATAGACTGTATCATTTGTGTCACTAAAATGATATCATCTAGCTATAGAATATATATTTAGGAATAGTGTTGTAGCACTTTTAGGTTCTCATCATTGATGGGAACTACTATGACCTTTTAGTGTGACAACACTCTAGGTACATTGTTGCATACTATGTTACACAGAAGAATAATCATGATGTGACAATAATTTTATTAATATTATAAACGATGAATATATTTTATCACAAAGTACACATAAGTTCTTTCTAGGGCACCAACTTGAATAGTTTTCATGTACGGGTGTGCAATGGGAAATAAAAATTGTATGGGCATAGGTGGTACTTAGGAGTTGGGAAAAGAGTTTGATGTCATTAAATATGGACCATTGGGTGTGTATTGGGGGACCTCTAAACCAATTAAATAAATGGGTTAATAATGTAGACTTTCCCATTATAGGGCTATGGTCTATGTTATCAAGCCCCTAAGATAGTGTGTGTGTTTCATGTAATTTTCCCCCAAGAATCTATATATATATATATATATATATATATATATATAATTATATGAATATACTATAACGGTTCAGTGGCTTTGTTAACCAAAAACCATGACCCTGAAAATTTTATTGAAAAAAAGTAAAAGCAACACACATGGTGATGCATGGGATACAGACCCCTAAAATAAATATTGAGTATCAAAAGACCCCTCTTACCACATGGACATAGGGTTTCATTAATTTTGTTCGGCCCAAAGCCCCTCCACCATGACCCAAAAGTCCTATCAAGTCTTCCTTGATTAATCCCATAAGTTATCTGTCCATGTGTGATTGGCCCAAACTCTCATATAGAAAGAAGTCATCAAAGGCCCAATGCGAACCTACTACCATCCTGTGGCCATTCCCGATCCTGTGGTCACCTACCAAGTCATCGCATGTTGAGCCCATGGTCTCTCAAGTCACCGCATGTCAAGCCCGAGGTATCCTCCCGCTTGCATCACATGATAGTCTATATTTCCCCCTCTTGTATCCACCACAATCACTCCATCCTGAAGTCATTTCCCACATCTCAAGGCACCAACTCCCTACATCCCAGTCTCACACGTAGTCGCCAGAAACTCCAAGTCATCTTCGGCCAGTAACCAAGATTCCATCCCCATCAATGTGTGGGGATTCTTTCATCACCATCGTGGGGCACCATCGCCATTCACCAATGCATCCTCCCATCACCGAGCCTTCATCATCACCTCCACTGAGAAACCCAACACTATCGGCCACTGTCGGTTCCCACACCCATAGCCCGAGATCATCACCTTCTTGCCCATACCAAGGACACGAACGTCATTGGTCTCATCCATCCTTTTGCTAGGCGGGATCGACTGCCTCTATCATATCATCATGGTAGCCACCCGCCAAAGGTTTGCCTTAAACACCATCTCTTATCATCAGCTCGCACCCATAATTTATCCCCACCATCAGTCAGAGATCCCGCAGTCATCCCCACACTCCATCGTTTCCAGCAGCACTACTTCGTAGCAGGCCCCTTCGGCAAGGTGGGTCTCCAATAATCATCCATGCAAAGCATAGGCCCTCCAAACCCCTTTGCACAGATTCACCAATCTGATCACCACCCCTGGGGAAACCCACAAAAGTCATTCCTTCACCAACAGGAATCTCAGCTTAAAAATCCTCAGTTCTTTTAGGAACTGGTAACTCTAAAGATTGATACTAATGGAGTGAACTAAGTACAGTCATGAACATTTAGAAATTCCCAAAAATTACATCCCCAACTCTTGTTATTGGGAACAACAGATCACGAGAGCAATCCGTGGATTTAAGAGAGATAAACTCTCCATTGATGAGAGATAAGTTCTCCAACCTCTATTAAATATATCATTATAGGAATATATATAATTATATACAAATAGTTATAATTACATACAAATATTTTTAAATATATTTATTTATAATTATAATTATATATATATATAAGTAATTATAAAATTATAATAAATATATTTATTATATTTAGATTTATATACATTTATATATTAATAAATATATATATAACTATATAAATATATATAACTATATATATGTATTGAGATATGGAATTGGATCTGGAGCATCTCTCTCTAGGGTAGAATGATGAATCCTTCTTGTATTCAATGGCCATCAATCTTGACTACTATTTTGATCCTTGAGATGTTTTCATCATACTTTTAAAAAGGGGAAAGCTTCTGTAGATAAGAATCAAGTTTTTTTTCAAGATGTTGTAGAGGTTTCCAGGGGGTTTTCCACTAGATATAGGGATTTCAAGAGGTTATTTTTTTCCCTTATGAACTGCCCTCTATGGTGAACTATTAAGAAGGGTAGTACAGCTCATGTCTCATCCTCCAATGACCTTATTACTGAATGAATTATGATATTTAATCACTCTTATTTCTCTCATTTTACTCTCTAAAGGCATGGAGCCTTATAATGCTTCTGATCTTATTGCTCACCTAGTGTCTATATGGGGATTCAATGACTAGAAGTGTGTTTCCCTTGGTCACTGATTCTTTCACATTATATTCCCATAGGCTAATTTAAAGGGGAAGTCTTGGAGTTTTTGTTTGATCAAATTAAATCCTGGAACCTTGAGAATTAATGAATGGAATATTAATTTAAATTTTCATGATTATAAGGAAACATGTGCATTGTTATGGGTTTGAATTTATTGGTTAAACTAGGTGATCTGGCATCCTGAAATTTTATTTGACATTGATTCTTCTATTGGAATACCAATTAAAATGGATAATTCTATTGAATTGGCTAGATTTGGACACTTTTTGTGGGTTCTTATTGAGTTTGGCCTTATTAATACTCTAATTGATAGAGTTGTACTCTCAAATACTCAAGATTATGTCATTCTTAATATTATTTATGAGAGTATTCCACCTTTATGTCCTGATTATGGAATTATTGGGCATGTGGAATCCAATTACAGGTATGGAATGATTGTCTCTAAATGCCTTGAAAGAGTACATGATTCAGACCAATGTAAGAAGAAAGTTCTTAATTTCAACCAGGTGAATAATGCCCAAAATATTGGCAATCTACCAAGATATGAGGGTTTGGGCATGGAAGAACCCACTACTTCCAGGACTTCTTTCAAGCAGAGACATAATTGTAAGGATGCGACCCTAATTGCCCGGATTCGGTTCCTTATTTGATTACATTGGCATATAACAAGGAATATTCAACCCAAAGGACTGATTAGTTCAGTACTATTGGAAACAATATATATACATAATTTTGACATTACAACTTGGAAAGAAAGACAACATAGAAACTTCTTAGAAAACATCCATAACTCCTAGGTTATTTTAGCATGTCATTCATAATAAAATTCTTCATGTCCTGAGAAAATGAAACATAAGTAAGGGGTGAGATCAAATGCTCAGTAAGGGTAAGAAATATAGTAGAAGATATATAAACATTAGGCAAGTTGAATAACTAAAAATATATTCCTTTAACAAAAACTTGAACACATTATGGCAGAAATAAGAGCTGAGTAAGTAATGTCGTAATAAAACATAATCATGGGTATTCTACTAGTCGAATAACCACATGAACTATCAATACTATTTTCATAATGAGGGAATGCATCATACAGGACATCATCACCATACCGTCAAGTCCTTGTGCCAAGACCATAAATAATCATTTTTTCAAGGCCATGTGTTAAGAACGTAGTTTGTCTCATGAGACCTACCAATGCACTGAGGGGCTATAGTGGGCCCCACCCTACACTTTCTATGTCCAATTAATTACTAATATGAATGAGGATAAATATAAACAACATATACATTCATATTGAAAATAATATATGAAATGAAAATAACTTTCCCCAAACATTAAGCATAAACACTAACCATTCAGAGTAAATTGGTGAATGGTTTTAAGATAGCACGTACGTCCATAGACAAAATAATAATAAACCATTAAATTAAATATGCTAGATTATAACATGAAATATTAATCCCAATAATACATAATAATTAACAAGAGTGTTGAAATAGATGAAGATATTCTTATAAAATCTTTGAGTAATTCTTGAGATAAATACCCTTCTACTTTGGAAAGAAGAGTAATTTTGGAAAAATATTTGTATAAACACAGAAGTGAAGTTGTTGACACTCCTTTTCGTCACAAAGTCTAATGATTGAAAAAGGGAAATACCTTAGTCCAAAGGGATTCATCCTTTAAAGAAACATCAAAAATCGACAAAGTCATGAAAAAGGATTTCTTCCCACTTAGGTCACGCAAGTTTCATCATGGTCGTGCAAGTATACTTGCGCGCTGCATAGTGGTCGCACAAGTGACTTGTGTTCCCTCTTTGTTTTTCTCCTAGGGTCTTCAGCAGCCTATAAATACCCTCGGTGGGCCACCCATTTTAGGGATGAAAAAATTCCAGAAACTCAGATTTGAGCTCCCGGTGCCCTAGTCTCTTCGCAAAGTTTCCAAACACTTCTAAGGTAATTTATTAACTAGAATGGAAGATCTAAAGAAGGGGAGTAAGTCCTAAGTGTTGAAACTCATCAACACTTGCGCGCCTAAGTGGACAGCCCTTAAGGGAAATGGCCACACTTGCGCGCCGCCTTACCCCTCTAATAGAACTTGCGCTCCCCTCTTCCGAAAGCTTCTAGGTATAGTACTAAGGGCTTGAGCCAAGTCTCGCCCAAGTATTACCCTAAGGGTTGACTGTCGCGCAAGTACCCCTGTGTTGCGCAAGTATACTTGCGCGACCATGACTTGCCCACCCACGCAGGACTTGCGCACCACCTTCTTTTTGGGTTCCCATTCTGCCTATTTCATCTCTCCTATTCCTATCCACCTGTCCTCTTCAAGATTAAGCCCTCAGAACTCTCTCCAA
Source organism: Viscum album (assembly GCA_963277665.1). Taxonomy (NCBI): domain Eukaryota; kingdom Viridiplantae; phylum Streptophyta; class Magnoliopsida; order Santalales; family Viscaceae; genus Viscum; species Viscum album. Next base: position 142,613,261 of record OY728131.1, read on the forward strand.
AGCCATCTATGGCATGATTTCCTTGTTGGATTTCTTATCTAAAAGGAATTCTGTGGAACATCTCTTAAAACCTAGTGATTTACATATCTTCATGTCATTAAGGTCAGAGATTTCATTCATTCAACCTCATCCTTTAAGATGAGAGAATCCCTAAATCTGGGCATCCTCCTTAGGAGTAAGCCCCAGTCTTCAAGTCCCCTAACCTGGGTATCCTCCTTAGGAGTAATCCCCAGTCATAATTTCCAAATCTGGGCATCCTCCTTAGGAGTAAGCCCCAGTCTCAAAGTCTATAAATATGGGCATCCTCCTTAGGATTAATCCCCAAGTCCCTTAACCTGGGCCTCCTCCTTAGGAGTAAGCCCTAGTTCTCAAATCCTTTAACCCGAGCCTCCACCTTAGTAGTAATCCCCAGTCATAATTTCTATTAACCAGTCTTAATTTACTTTTGATTTGGGCTTACTTCTCAGGAGTAAAACCCAATCATAAGTCCCCTCCTAATTTGAGCATATTCCTCAGGGGTAATCCCCAAGTTAGAGTATCCAAATCTCCATAAAGTACATATACCTTTATGGACCTTGTTCCTGGGTTTCTTCCTGAAAGTAAATCCTAATCTTCATCTATTTGGGTAGTCATACATACATAATCCCCACATCATTTTCTCATGATGGCACAATTGTCTGGTTTTACCAATACCTCTTGTTTCTCACACTGAGCATGACTCACGTGAGCTTAGAGTGTAAAAGTAATTATGACATCTTTCTTTGAGCCATAAATCATACATAAACATCATACTCCCTTACTCAAACTACGTGGGTTCTGATTCCTTTTCCAAAACAAAGGATATGTAGGTATCCCATCTGCAGGTATGATCCCGGTTCTGAAATGATCCATGTCCTTATGAATGACAATAAACTTCAAGTGCCCCACTGAGTGGCTTTAAAACCAGTATGGTCATCATAATGACCAAGAGAATTTTATGTATTGAAGGATACCTTTGAATAAGAATCTCTAATAAATACAGATGATTCTCTATCAATGAAGAACCTAGAATACATATAAAAGATTCTCTAAATTTCCTACATATCAATCATTGATTGTTAGATCTAAAGAAAAGCTCATTTTATACTTGGTAATGTAATAAGGATTCACGAACATAACTTAAATCTATAAAGAGAGTCCCGAAATAGACAATAATTCCCCTCAAAAAAATTTTGATGACTCCGACCTCCCATCCTCTTGACCAATGCAAATTATTAAGCCTTATCAGTTCACAACTAATGAGAACCTACCTTTGGAAAGTAGGTCCAAATGGATATGGAATCATTGGATGTTTCCGGTTCTAAGAACAAACCTGTTAAAAATCACTTGGAATGTTTGAACCTTAAATAAATAAGGTCATCCCCAATTCCCGAGGAAACAAAAAATGGTGAACCTGACATGAATCCTTAACCAAGTTAAAATGATGTTTTACTTATTTGTTAGGCCCCTATTTAAACTCAATGAGAGGACCAACAAAGCAATCAATAACATATGTTCTCATCCAAAAGATGTAGCAGCCAAACTTATCTTGATTATGTTTGTTATATAAAACAGGTTCTCTTTTCCAAGATCTTCTATATTACAAGAATGGATTTTCTTAAGTTCACGTCTGTGAATGCCTCTGCTGTGAAAACCTCTTCTGTGAATGCATCTGCTGCTACTCCTTCTGGATCGTCATCCGCTCTGAGGTCGACATCACCTAATTAGTGTCTTTAACACTGGGTATCAAATGCACTGGTTAAGGAGTACCATCAACACGGTACCATTCCAACTCTGGAGGCTGCTCGACAAGCCCTCCAAGTGAACAACTCACCCTAGTAGTTCGGACAATGACGACCAGTGATCAAGAAGCAGGTGGTTCCAACCACCGTCTCCAACCGTTTTGGGTCGTTATCCCCGGAATGCAATCACCATTCACTCCTGTATTCTGGGGAAGTGAATGAGAAGGTCCCTAAGGGCCTTAATTCAAGGATACTGGAGTCCTTCCCGAGGACTCCCACCAAAAATTGCTGCCAGACTCGTGTGGTAGTGCGCCCTCAACATGATAAGGGTGTCGTCTCCAGGAGTTCGGCTTAGGTTCCTCGAACCTGAGTAGGCAAGACGAACCACCATAGGCGACAACCGGTTAACAGTGAACAGGTTCTCATCTCTGCCATTTCCGAATAATTCCACCAACCTAACTTGGTGGCAAGCAATGAGCGGGCACACACACTCGTCCGTTTTAATTCCGATGTCCAGCAGACTCGTCTGGCAGCAGCACACCAATCCCTCCAGGAAATTCTGGTGGAGTACTATAGATAGAAACAAACACCTGTTTATAAATCATCGGCTAGTCAGCAGGCTCGTCTGACTACATGTGATGGAGCCCGCCAACCCAATGTGTTGACAACTGGTAAACAGGCATATACACCTGCTTACACTCATCAATCCTACTAGCAGCCTCATCTGTCAGTATTGAAGGAATCTCATCAACCACATTCGGTGGAGTGCAATCAGCAGGCACATACACCTACTAGTATTGATCAAGCCTACCAACAGTCTCATTTGGTAGCATTCGGGGAAGTCATTCGGAAAGCTCCGGCGACAAATAGGAGGCAAACTCAACTCTCTGCCCCCACACATGAGTACTGTCAGAATTCACTGACAGGAAAAGGAGGATAGGAGCAGGCACATACACCTACTCCAAGAACGGAATGGACGTATATCCTCGTTTCGGTCGCTAAAGTCACCAAGCACATTCTGTCAATGGTGAAAGATGAGAAGAAAATCCCTGCTCATATTCTGGATGTCTGTCATGATATTATAACAGCTTCAGCAGCATCTTAGGGAAAGACACATAAATCTATCCCTTCCAATGGAGTGACACATCAACAAGTTCACTCTGGAATAGACACACACATCTGTTCCAGTCCAAGAGGGTTGTGGGGCATACTCCCCCATATCATACGGACAACCAAGTCAGGCACATACACCTGATTTGAGTGGAGATAATCAGCCTAACCTGATCATTTCTCCTGAGCAGACACATAAAGCTACCCATAATGACCACTTTCGTCAACAAGTGGTTCCTAAAGTGAGTAAGAAGGCATCTAAGAAGAAGACCCACCCAGCATAGTAAAGAAATCAAGGGCCAATCTGTAATAAGGGCTTACTCAATGCTGGAGTTCTTAATGCACTCATACATTTATCTATTGCAACTCAAGATTCTACTCTCTCAGTTCCCAATAGTTGGGACGTTAATTCTGAAGGTCTGCATCATACACTTCCTCATGAAGGCTTACTTCATGACAATTCGGTTGAGCTTGAAGTTTCATCTTTAGATGAGAGCCACAAGAACACTCTGTGTGGCCAGAATACCAAGGAGAAAAATGTTTCATCTTTTATTGTAACCCACCATGGTGGTCCTCCCCATGATAATGAATTTATCTGCGAAATTCCTCTCTGTAGTAATAATGCACATTGCCTAGAAAATTATCCAATAGACAATGTAGTGAAGAGAAATCTCTCTTATCTTGAGGCACTTGAAAATTTGAAGCCAGTCATGTCTGATGCTTTACCACTATCAGGTGAAACACTTTCTCAATCAGAAGATATCTTGGGGTGTAGGTCATTCTCCGAACCACCCCAGGGTCATTCATCTTCTAGTTTGATCGGTGAATTCTCTACCAATATTGTTGAATCTGATGAAGTAACAAGGAAGCACAAGCTCTGGTCTAATAAGGTAGAATAATCTTCATTGAATGATAAAGAGGAAGTACTGAATATGAGAAAATAACTGGAAAAAGGTGAAGTGCCAGTTATGTTTTGGTCTTTGGTTGATTCTCAGTATGACATTCCAGATATGTTGACAGAAGATGGAATTCATGATATTCGTCTCAACATATGGAAAACTCTTTTTCAGTTGAAAAAGAAAATATTATCTTATGATGAATATGAAAATCATGTCAAGATAATAGAAGGGTTACAATACCAAATTGACTTGGCATCTCTCTCAGTTTCTCGATATCTGAAGGCTGAAAAGCAATAGAGATCCCTTCAGCGTTCATGCCTTGGCACACTAAGAAGATTGCGCTAGTTAATTGACAATGCTCTATCTGGTATTCATATCAGGGGATGGGGTGTTCATGGAGCGCTACATTTCACCGTACTCTCCAGTCAGCAAATCCCACCGAAAATGGTCTCATGCAATGTTATTACTCATAGCCGGCCACAGTCAATGGGTTTTGTTTATAATCAAAATATTTCCCAAGAACAGGCCTCAACTAGTTCCTCTAAAAATAAAGCATACATAGAACAAGTTATTGAATTACTCCTATAGCAAGAAAACAAGAATATTGAATAGGTCTCTTGTTTAGAGCAAGCACATCACCAAGTGACAGAAGTGTCAGAAATCATCCAACAGTCTTTTGAGTTGGGTGATAAAAGTAGATACAGGTTGATGCATCTAGCTAATTTCTGGACTAAAGTCTGCAAGATCAGGAGAGCTTTCAAGAAACTCTCAGATATAACATCTCATGAACCACCCCAGCTTTCCAGACTGGGGACTCTTTTAACCCAACCCTCAGAATCAAAAAATAAGATTCGAGGAGTTGAGCAGGAACAGCCCCAGTCCACCGGACTGGGGACTTTTTCAAATCATTAATCTCTTCCTCAGAGGAAGTCAGTCTTCTCTCGATTAGGGAAGAAGCCTCAAGAGGAACGAAGAGCCAAATTATCAGGAGATTCCCTCCAAATTACAGTTCATCAAGAAGTTCCTGAGGGATCAAATTGACAAAAGAAAATGTCTCATCAGGGACATGGAAGAAGACAATATCGCAGAAATTACAATAGAAGGGATGCAATGAATTATGCATCAATTAATGTCATCAATGTCATTTTTTCTGATCCACCAGATGAGCCTCACACAGTGGGATCAAATGAATAGGTTTCTGATCAAGAAGTTGTATGCACAGACACAAATGAATAAGGTGTGTGTACACGAAATCAAAGGATTACCTAGAACCTAGGTAATCCTTCAAGTAACCCACTTACCCCTCTTCAAAAGTTGTCTAATAAGGTGAAAGGAAAGAATCAGGTTACATACCATTCCTCTAGATAAGGCCAATCGCTCTTACTAGAGCAACTATTTGCACAACAAGAGGAAGAAATGAAGGAATTGAGGAGGTTGAACGCAGAACTACTTCAAGGTAGTCTTCCTCCTAAGTGTTATGGAGTCAGTTAGCCAAGGGAATTTGTTACGGCTACTAAGATAGATCAAGAATATCCTCCTCTACCAGTGCACCCTCACAGGTCTAATCCTACGAGTCAAGTGAAACAACAATCGGCAGTGCTACCATTAGTTGCAGTACCAGCCACCACATCTGTACTAGCTCCAGTCATTGCACCTGTTCAGGTCCAATCCCAACTGGATGTTTCTCAAAAGTTAATAACTACTATTGAGTCATTAACAGCTCGGTTGGAAGCTATGGAGGGAAATCATGCTCAAATTCAAACAAAAAAGAGAGCTTACCCTGAGTGGGTTGATGCGATTCCTCCCCCGTCAAATTTTGCAAGTACCACATTCCCAATCTTTAATGGTTCGGGAGACCCAGAGAAACACTTAAAACATTTTGTTTCTTGTTTCAATCCTATGATGGGAACCCATCATCAAAAAGAAGCAGTTAAGCTTAGGTGTTTTGTACAGTCATTACAAGGACCTGCTTTTGTCTGGTACACAAGCTTGCAATCCCGGTCAATTACCAGATGGGAGGATCTCCGCCAATGATTCCTTCTTTAATTCAGCTCAACTTTTCCAAAGACAACAATTTTTGATCTTACAAATTGTAATCAAAGGGAGAATGAAAGGGTTTCAGATTTCATTTCTCACTGGAAGGGATTAACATATTCCCTGAGCTTAGCACTCCCTCAAGAGGAATTTTTGCCAATCTGTGTGGCACATTTATGTGATGTGTTATGCACACCATTAATCCCTATGAAATACACATAAGGGTTTTGAGACCTTACTTCAATCGCTCAATAGATTGAATATTCTCTTATGAAGACTAAGGATAAAGCTCGTATAATTCCATCAGCTCCAGAAGGATAATGGGTAAAGTAGATATTGCTACAGTTATGCTTAAACAAGCACCTTTACCAACTTCTACTTCAAAACTGTCATCTTCTAGAAGGGCTCTACATCCTGAGCGCTAACAATAGAGTTCGTTTCGTCAAGATGATCAAAGATATCAAATACGAAAAAAATTTGAGGATTTGAAGAGAAAAGTTTACTATTTCTGAAACGAACAAGTTCTGGGTTATTTTATTTCGGCTCTGGAAAATAATTTGGTTCAATTTCCAAGGCCCAAGAGGTCGAACAAGGAATGAGATGAAGATCGTCCCAATTATTGACCATTTCATCAAATGTTGGGGCATCCCATTCAAGATTGTTTTGTCTTCAAGGACCTCCTGTAAAAAATGGTCGACTTGGGAAAAGTCAAACTGAAAGGTTCTTCAGCTTAGGTAGCATGAGTTACTGCTACAGATCCAGAGGAAGAAGGCGAGTGGTAAGAAGTCAAGAACAAAAATGCACAAAAATATGATGATTGTATGTTCAGAAAAATGATCAACCGAACTCAGGCCATTTTGCAAACATAATTGAAGAAACCAATTGTGTCTTCTTCCATGAATGCCACAGAAAAACCCTCTTCATCAGAGGGAAAATTCTCAAAGAAACGACATAATTCAAAGAAAGATGAAGAATCAGAAGAAGATGAAACTGTGTCAAAGCCTAAGTTGTCTTTGACTCTGGCAGATTTTATGCCATCTACTTCGAAGTCACGGGAATCTCCCCACAAAATGGAACAGCCTAAACAGGCTAATCAGGTAGAGTCTTCATCAGATGAAGAGTTGATCTTTGGTTCTATTAATATGATTCAATTAACAGATCCATATGCCAGTCGCAGTTTCGATTTTGATGAGATCGAGTTCCCTGTATCAAGATGAGGAATCAGAGGAAGTTCCAGAGGCTCAGGATACAGGGGAAGACGTGGATCTTTCAAAGGCCAATATTCCAATTCTACCCCTATTAAAACTATTTATGTGGTAGAAACTCATGGTAGAGCCCTTCAATGAGCTCAACAAGAACAAGCAAGTTCTTCCACACAAGGTAGACTCAGTCCTGGCACAATTATTCTGGAAGATCGGTTGAAGGATCCATATTTTTCTTATCAGCAAGTAAATAGACCTAATCGGTCTAATCTTCCAAAGCCATGAGTATTACCAACTCCCATCCCAGTACAAGATGCATCTACTTCCAAAGCATCAACTTCTAAGGCACCTGTGAAACTACATGTTCCTGTTGGGAAACGCAGACCTTTGGATCAAAAGTATGATGTATTGAAACACTTGACCCAAACACCACGGCCAAGTTATCAATTCTAGATGCTTTGAATTTATCAAAGGATCTTCGAGGGGCACTCATCGAGGCTTTTTCGAGTCCTCAGGAGTTTGAAACTGAAATTATTGCAGCTGAAGTCTACCATGTAGAGAATAATCCTGCAGAATGACATGCAGTGATATCTTTCACAAATGAAGATGGAGATGATGTCGTGCATGGACATATTAGACCTTTGTACTTATCTGGCAAGTTCAATGGTGTAGATGTCCAAAGAGTTTTCATTTATAATGGTTCAGAAGTCAACCTTATCCCCATTCATACACTTCGTCGATTGGGCCTCACAGAATTTAATTTATCTCCTTCTACTTTGATGTTACAAGGATATGATAAAAATGAACAAGAACTGCTGGGTGAGATTACACTCAGAAATCATTTTGTATATCTTGTATCCAATTCAGATTTCATGGTTGTTGATCAAGACTCAGCCTTCAACATCTTTCTTGGAAGACCCTGGCTATATCAACATGCAGTTACCCCTTCATCATACCATCAATGTCTCAAATATTGTTTTGATGGTCAAATTGGAACATTTTATGGTGATAAATCCCCGTTCAAGACATGTGAGTCTCAATACATTGAGTCTTAATTATATCACATGAAGGTAAAGGAGAAATCCACAACAAGGGAGATTAACAAAGTTAATGCTCCATATGGTTTGGAAAAGATTCCAGTAAACCCATTTACACATGTGAGTACAGATTATGTGTTGCCTATCAGTCAAATTGATAGGATAGACCCAAATCCAAATACTCTTATGGAAACTTCCATAATGTCAATTACGGCAATCAAGCCAGACAGCATGGGAGAAATTGGTGATTCACTAAGTAATGATGAAAGCTTAAATGGGGATGTCTTCATTTCATCTGCTGAAATTCAGCAAGTCTATACTTCTCCATTTAGATCAGAATAAGTTATAGCAATGTCAGAGGTGAACGATGATGTCGATTCTCAATCCATCATCTCCTCTATATTACCCAAGGAAGACCCTTCATTGTCATTCTGGTCGGAAATGGAAGCTTCTTATTCAAGATGTTCAAATTTTAACATCTCTTCTGATCAAGGAAATTCTGTTTCATCATCTACTATGCAAGTAGAAATAGAATAAATAACACATGTTGAAGAAGAAGAGGAATATCTCAAGGATGCTCCTCCAGCATTTGAAGAGTGTATATCTACCACCGTGGATGAACTCATAGAAATAAATCTGGGTACAAAAGAAGATCCATGCCCCACTTTAATTAGTGCGGTCATGACTCTTTAAGAGCAAGAGATGTATATTTTTTTTAAATAAAAATCGAGATATATTTTCTTGGAACTATATAGAGATTCCAGGGCTTGATCCTGATGTTTCCACTCATCGCTTGGGTTTTCTAGACGAACATTGAGGATTCAAACTAGCCGCTAAAAGAACACACCCAACCTATGCTTCCAAAATTGAGGTTGAAGTGGATAAGATTATCAAAGCTAACTTCATCATAGAAGTTCAATATCCCAAATGGTTGGATAATATTTTCTAAGTAAAAAAGAATAATGGGAAAATTAGTGTTTTCATTGATTTCAGAGATCTTAATCGGCATTGTCCTAAGGATGATTTTCCAGTTCCGATTACAGAACTCTTAATTGATTCAACAACTGGCTATGAAGCACTTTCCTTCATGGATAGATATTCTGGATATAATCAAATCTGAATGGCTCTAGAAGATGAAGAATATACAGCCTTTAGATCCCCTCAGGGTGTGTTTTGCTATCGGGTAATGCCCTTTGGCCTAAACAATGCAGGTGCAACATATCAGTGTGCCATGCATCGTATCTTCAAACCTTTTTTAGGTAAATTTGTTGAATGTTATGTGGACGATTTGGGGGTTAAATCCAAGCAACGTTCTAATCACTTGGCTGATTTAGAAGTCATATTCCATAAACTTAGGCAACATAATTTGAAGATAAACCCCTTAAAATGTGCTTTTGGGGTAACCTCAGGAAAATTTCTCGGCTTCGTCGTATGATATCATGGTATCAAGGTCGATCCTGAGAAGACAAAGTTAATCCTTGGTATGTCAGCTCCTCAAAATTTAAAATAATTGAGAGGACTTCAAGGACACTTGGCCTATATTCGGCGTTTCATCACCAATTTGGCAGGAAAAAGTTTACCCTTCAACAAATTCATGAAGAAGGGAGTCACTTACCAGTGGACTGAAGAATGTAAGAAGAATTCGATATTCTCAATAAGTATCTCTTGATTCCACCGATGTTAATGCCACCTGTTGAAGGAAGACCACTTATCCTCTATGTGACAGCTCTAGAGCAATTATTGGGTGCATTTCTTGATCAGAAGAATGATGCTGTGAATGAAAACAGCCTCTACTATCTCAGTCGAACTATGCTTGAAGTAGAAACCCAATACTCAAATATTGAGAAGTGCTTCCTAGAATTAATCTTTATAGTTCAGAAGTTGAGACACTACCTGCAACATCACGAGGTCCAATTGGTATCTCGCAATAACCCGCTCAAATTTATCCTTAGTCGTCCAATGCTTACAGGATGTCTGGCAAGGTGGGTAGTTATTTTGCAGCAATTTGATATTCAGTATGTGTCTCAAAAGGCAATAAAGGGTCAAGCTCTGGCTGATTTCCTTGCTGAACATCCTTCAGTAGAAGATACATCTTCAGATATTGAACTTCCTGATGAGGAAGTATTCTTTATTCTAGATAGTCTTCAAACATGGGAAATGTACTTTGATGGTGCTTCCATAAGTCCAATAGGGAGAAAAATGGAAAATCCTAAATTCAACAAATTTGGGTTAGGAATTGTACTCATTTCCCTAGAAAAGGCAGTGCTACCTTATTCCTTCTCATTGTTGAGAGGTGGTACAAATAATGAAGCAGAATACCAAGCTCTCATCGTAGGCTTGGAGTTGGCACTTCAAGAACAAGTGAATCACTTAAAGGTGAAAGGTGATTCAGAACTGGTAATCAAATAGGTCAATGGGGATTATGCAATCAGAAAAGCAGAACTAATCCCTTTGTATGATTACGTCAGAGAGTTAATGGCAGAATTTCCTTCAGAACCAACATTTTCTTATGTCCCAAGATCACAAAATTCCAAATCTGATGCACTGGCTAATATAGCCACAGATCTGGCAGATCCAAATCAGGACGAGACAAGTATCAGTATTTCCCACCGTCGTACAATTTCACCTTATGTTTAATCCAGAAAAGAGGAAATCAATGAACTTAGTCCCATCTCTCAATCATATGGTCATACTATAGGATGGATGACACCTATCAAGGAATACCTTCAAAATGGAACACTTCCACCTGATAGAGCTGGGAAAGAACAAGTCCAGAGACGTGTGGTCAATTTCACCCTTTATGATAGCACAGATCACTTAGATAAAGTTCTCTATAAAAGAGGTTTTGATGGAGTTCTCTTCAGATTCATTGATGGTGAAGAGATGGTGGCTGTCATGAAAGAAGTGCATGCAGGAGTTTGTGGTGCCCATCAGTCTGGAAACAGACTATCTGATCAAATTTGAAGGCTTGGATATTTTTTGTTTTCAATGATACAAGGTTGTGTTGATTTCACAAATAAGTGTCATTCTTTCCAAGTACATGCCAACTTCATTCATCAACCCCCGGAGTTTCTTCATACAACTAAATACTCGTGGCCATTTTCCACATGGGGAATGGACGTAGTAAGACTTTATCCTTCAGCTACATCCAAGCAGTTGAAGTATATTCTTACTGCTACTGACTTCTTTTCCAAATGGGCAGAGACAATACCTCTCAAAGAAGTTAGTTCTAAATGCATTATTAGCTTCATCAAGTCTAACATCATTACCAGATTTAGTGTCCCTCATACCATATTGACGGACAATGGCACCAACTTCTATTCATCCGAGGTGAGAAAGTTGTATCAATAATACAACATTAAATCCAATCAATCCTATCAGTATCATGCAACGGCCAATATCTAGATATAATCTTTCAATAAGACTCTTTCAAACATACTGCAAAAGATGGTGGATAAAGATAATAAATCATGGCCTGATAAACTTTTTCATGCTTTATGGGCTTATCTAACTACCACCCGCACTGCAACGCGGTCAACTCCATATTCATTGGTATATGGAATAGAAGTAGTCTTGCCCATTGAGGTTCAATTACCCTTGCTCAGAGTAGGAATTTGTGATCGTTCATCTATAGATGAACAATCTCAAAAGTTATTGGATGAATTGGAATGGTTAAATAAGAAAAGATTGTGCACCCTGCACCACTTGGAAGTCTATCAGAATTGAACAGCATGAGCTTTCAAAAAAAAAGTTCATCTTCGTTCATTTGTTCAGGGAGAATTGGTATTAGTTCTCAGAACTCCAATGATACCAGGAAAGAAACCTCCCAAGCAGGAGCCAAAATGGAAAGGACCTTATTCAATACATAAGGTCTACTCCAATGGAGTTTATTCTTTAATCTCAAGGGATGAAGAACTCATCACTACTCCAACCAATTCTATATTTCTAAAGAAGTATTTTTTGTAACAAAAATAATTCCTTTCATCCAGAAATAGGTTAAACTGTAGCATCAATGGTCCATGAATACGACCTTAAACTATTGGCATTTCATATCGTCCAGCAAGACGTTAAACTACAACATCAACGGTCCATGCATACGACCTTAAACTATTGGCATTTCATATCATCCAGCAAGATGTTAAACTGCAGCATCAACGGTCCATGCATATGACCTTAAACTATTGGAATTTCATATCATCCAGCAAGACGTTAAACTACAGCATCAACGGTCCATGCATACGACCTTAAACTATTAGCATTTCATATCATCCAGCAATATATTAAACTGCAGCATCAACGGTCCATGCATACGACCTTAAAATATTGGCATTTCATATCATCCAACAAGACGTTAAACTGCAGCATCAACAGTCTATGCATACGACCTTAAACTATTTGCATTTCATATCATCCAGCAAGACGTTAAACTGCAGCATCAACGGTCCATGAATATGACCTTAAACTATTTGCATCCTTATCGTCCAACATGACGTTAAACTGCAGCATCAATGGTCCATGCATATGACCTTAAACTATTTGCATCCTTATCGTCCAACATGATGCTAAACTGTATCATCCCTTATTGTCCAACATGACGTTAAACTGTGTCCTTATATTTTTCATACATGACGTTAAACTGTATTTTGTCCCTGCTACATGACACTAAATTGTGCAGCACCAATAGTCCTCACTACAAGACTTTAAACTGCATAGTCCCTTCATATGTCATACATGACATTAAACTGTTCATTTTTAAGGTTTTTGCTACCTCTTGTTTCTCACACCGAGTATGAATCATGTGATCTTAGAGTAAACTTCAACCATAACACCCTCTCTAGACCGCTAACCATGCGTAAGTCCCAACATCATTTTTTGGGTCGTTTTCCATAAGAACAACTTGATCACTAATTCATTCTTTAATTGAACTATGTGGACTTTGATCCTTGCCTTCTAGGCTGGGTACATAGGCAACCTCCTGAGTTTCAATCCCAAAACCAATCTCTTCACATTGGTTCACCTTTGTCCTAGCTACATGACGTTAAATTGTACAACACTTTTGTCTTGTACGACAATAAACTACAACATTCTTTGATACCTTCACCTGAGAGGGAATCATTATTTACATTGATTTCCAATCATGTTATATTCTAAAGACTACGTGTATACATGGAAATGCCCAGACCTTTTATCTTGGGTCAAACCATCATTACACTAAAGTCTCCTTCACCCTTCACTTGTACGAACCAAATTTGAACAGAGGGTATTTCAAGAACTATGTACGACTTGATTCCCATCCTTATAGGATACGTAGGAACATTCGAGAATCCCTCAAATCCAGCCCCAAGTCTTTGGGCCTAACCCCAAATTCCATTTTCAGTCCCCCAGCTGAAAATTCCCTATGAAAACACACACTGTGTATTCATTATTATGGTCCGAGCTCTATGACCCTAAACTATGATCTCCCATACTTCCGTCCCACATAACGTTAAACTATATTTCAAGAAATATGTATGGTTTGATTCCCATCCTTATGGGATACGTAGTGAAGTCTAACATTTCAATTTAGGACCCAGCCACAACATGATTATGGTTAGAATTGATCTGTGTATCTCTACATACATTGGAAAATACCCATTTTTATGTGTCATAATCCTAACCTTAAATATTTTCAGATCTCCATAACCCTTTTCTTGACTTCTGGTCACAAAATGTCCAACTTCTGAGACTTCTTTTGCCTGACTATGCAGCACGTGCCCTTAGGCGGCCTTGCATAAACAGTCTACATAACAGACTTGTCAACCAAAGGATATTATTATTTGACTATGCATCCAATGCACTTAGGTGGCCCTGCATAATTCAACCCCCTAATAGGTTTGTCAAAAAAATGGTAAATTCATTCTTGGGAAGAAAACCTCTTTTTTCCTTATTGGTCTTATCAACAATATGTAAGGATCCGTAGAAAATAGTCATCCTTAACATATTTGTCCCATGTTCTTTTTCATGATCTGAAAGTATTCAAGTCTATGGTTTTTATTTTCCTTCCCTACGTTTGGGTCAGATCTTCATAGGAGTGACATTCATCCAGTTCTTAGACAGTCTTTCTTGGAAATATCTTCTCCATATTCAAGTACCTCTCTCCATATAGAAAACTCTATGCTTTGGAAATTTTGAATCTCTATAAACTACCACTAGATTTTTAGCAGTAGAAAAGTAAATTTCTGAGAGTTCTTTTGCCTGACTATACAGCACGTGCCCTTTGGCGGCCATGCATAAACAGTCTACATAATAGACTTGTCAGCCAAAAGATATTATTATTTGACTATGCATCCAATTCCCTTAGGTGGCCCTGCATAATTCAACCCCCTAATGGGTTTGTTAAATAATGGTAACTTCATTCTTGGGAACTAATTCTTCTAATGCCTTTTAACCCTTTTTCGTATCATTCCTCATATTCAAAATTTATTAAGTCATAGTTTACATGTTTTCCTTCATACTTGAGTGTGTTAAAATGTTTTCAGATAAGTTGTTAAGGAATTGAGTCAATTTTAACCCATTCGGTCAAAGGTATTTCAACCTTAAACATTAGCCTTTTTATGTCTGACATGCATCACTTTAAACTGCCAATAACCACAAAGACCCATGGTTTCTCTTTTTTTTTCTCAGAGTCAAATCCTCTTTTCACTCTGGATCCAACTCTGAGGGGGGGATTTTGTTGACACTCTTTTCGTCGCAAAGTCTAGCGAATGAAAAAGGGAAATACCTTAGTCCAAAGTGATTCATCCTTTGAAGAAACATCAAAACTCGACAAAGGCATGAAGAAGGATTTCTTCCCACTTAGGTCACGCAAGTTTCATCATGGTCGTGCAAGTATACTTGTGTGCTGCATAGTGGTCACATATGTGACTTGCATTCCCTCTTTGTTTTATGCCCAGGGTCTTCAACAGCCTATAAATACCCCCGGTGGGCCCCCCATTTCAGGGATGAAAAAATTCCAGAAACTCAGATTTGAGCTCCCGGCACCCTAGTCTCTTCTCAAAGCTTCCGAACACTTCTAAGGTAATTTCTGACCTAGAACGGAAGATCTAAAGAGGGGGATTAAGTCCTAAGTGTTGAAACTCGTCAACACATGCGCGCCTAAGTGGCCAGCCCATAAGGGAAATGGCCACACTTGCGCACCACCTTACCCCTCCAATAGAACTTGTGTGCCCCTCTTCTGGAAGCCTCTAGGGATAGTACTAAGGGCTTGAGCCAAGTATCTCCCAAGTATTAACCTAAGGGTTGACTGTCATGCAAGTACCCCTATGTTGTGCAAGTATACTTGTGTGACCATTACTTGCGCACCCACACAGGACTTGCACGCCACCTTCTTTTTGGGTTCCCCTCCTGCCTATTTCATCTCTTTTATGCCTGTCCACCTATCCTCTTCAATATTAAGCCTTCAGAACTCTCTCCAAATCCATCCATGGAATGATTTCCTTGTTGGCTTCTTTATCTGAAAGGAATTATGTGGAACATCTCTTAAAACCTAGTGATTTACATATCTTCATGTCATTAAGGTCAGAGATTTCATTCATTCAACCTCATCCTTTAAGATGAGAGAATCCCTAAACCTGGGAATCCTCCTTAGGAGTAATCCCCAGTCATAATTTCCAAATCTGGGCATCCTCCTTAAGAGTAAGCCCTAGTATTCATGTCCCCTAACCTGGGCATCCTCTTTAGAAGTAAGCCCCAGTAATAATTTCCAAATCTAGGCATCCTCCTTAGGAGTAATCCCCAGTCTCAAAGTCTATAAATATGGTCATTTTCCTTAGGAGTAAGCCCCAAGCCCCTTAACCTAGGCCTCCTCCTTAGGAGTAATCCCCAGTTCTCAAATCCTTTAACCTGGGCATCCTCCTTAGGAGTAAGCCCCAGTCATAATTTCTATTAACCAGTCTTAATTTACTTTTGATTTGGGCTTCCTTCTCAGGAGTAAAACCCAATCATAAGTCCCCTCCTAATTTGAGCATCTTCCTCAGGGGTAAGCCCCAAGTTAGAGTATACAAATCTCCATAAAGTACATATACCTTTATGGACCTAGTTCCCAGGTTTCTTCCCTGAAGTAAATCCTAATCTTCATCCATTTAGGCAGTCATACATACATAAGACCCACATCATTTTCTCATGATGGCACAATTGCCTGGTTTTACCAATACCTCTTGTTTCTCACATCGAGCATGACTCACGTGAGCTTAGAGTGTAAAAGTAATTATGACATCTTTATTTGATCCATAAATCATACATAAACATCATACTACCTTACTCGAACTACGTGGGTTCTGATTCCTTTTCCAAAACAAAGGATACGTAGGTAGCCCATCTGGGGGTACGATCCCAAATCTGAAATAATCCATGTCCTTCTGAATGACAACAAACTTCAAGTGCCCCACTGAGTGGCTTTAAAACCAGTATGGTCATCATAATGACCAAGATACTTTTATGTATTGAAGGATACCATTGGCTAAGAATCTCTAATAAATAAAGATGATTCTCTATTAATGAAGAACCTCGAATACATATAAAAGATTCTCTAAATTTTCTACATATCAATCATTGATTTTTAGATCTAAAGGAAAGCTCATTTTATTCTTGGTAATGTAACAAGGATTCACGAACATAACTTAAATCTATAAAGAGAGTCCCAGAATAGACAATAATTCCCCTCAAAAAAGGTGTGATGAGTCCGACCTCTCATCCTATCAACCAATGAAAATTATTAAGCCTTATCAGTTCACAACTAATGAGCACCTAACTTTTTAAAGTAGCTCAAAATGGATATGGAATCATTGGATGTTTCCGGTTCTATGAACAAACCCATTAGAAACCGCTTGGAATGTTTGAACCTTAAATCAATAAGGTCATCCCCAATTCCTGAGGAAACAGAAGTAAAATAATATTTTCATAATAAAATGAATGATTTTATAAATATAATGGTTTCCAAAAATAGATTATAGGGTTCCCTTGAAGATAGGTAAGAATTTGAGAAATTCCCTTGAATCAGGCTTGTATTTCGGGAAGGATTTTTAAAATATTCTTTTAGAAAATATAATTACCATTAAATGAAAGTAGGATTATGGTTCATAAACATATATATAATACTCAAACTAAATTTATTAGGAATAAATAATAATACAGAATAATTTCATTGAGGTAATTAGACAAAAAAATAACCCGAATGAAAATAGTGGTTCGGGTGGAAAAACCCTTACCTTAAGTCTGAATGTGTTCCGCTCTTGAACTTAAGGTCCGGGAATTTAAAAATAGAATTATTAATAACTTATTTAAAAACCTATTAGAAATTATTTTATTTTATCATAATTATTTTTAGTTTATTTATGTATTTATTGATAAGTTATTATATTGAATTTTGTCGTTCCGGAGTGTTCGTTTTATTGATGTTCATAAACGGTTCACTTGTTTTATAGTAATGGAGTTCATGTGGAATGGATGTAATTATATAGAATTAAAATTAAATATTTTTTATGAACATAAAGAAGTTTTAATGGTCATTTTTATCATTTTTTTACATGGAAATAGGATTAATCATTAGATAAATTATTAATGACATTCACTTAGATTATTTTAGCAGCATTTTGATTATTAGGAACTAGTTTGGTCATATGATTTAATAATATGTATGTATACTGGTTCCTGAATATTAATTAGGTTATAATACACATATTATAGTCCATTTCAACTATAAAAATAATTTCATGACCAGTAATGAAGTATAAATTTAAGAATGAAACTTCGTCATCAACGAAGGTTATAAATTGGAACCTCAGGGATGTTGATTTCGTTTATAAAATAAAAGAAAGAGGGTAATAATATTGATGATAATTATTACATTAACATTATATAATTAAAGTATATATATGATACTAGAATTATCATGGTCATTTTGATAGAGGAGGTGAGGATAGGATAATAAAAGAAGATAAATTGAAATGAAACTAAATGAAAAAGAAGGGTGCTTTACCTCTTAAAATAACCTCCCTGAGAACCTCCTTAAGGGAATAGGTTTTGGTCTTTTGGAAATACCAAAAAATTATTGGAATTGGGGAGTGACTAGGGAAGGGTTTTTAGGTATATCTTTAAGGAGCTTTAAGGCTTAGATGAGTGAAGAGAAGAGGGAGTGATGGGGTTTTTTATAGTGGAGGAGAGGAGTGAGTTTTGAATATTTTATTCATTATTTTATTCATTCCTTCAAGACAACCAATAGTATTGTTTCATGTGATCCCTAATAGTAATAAGTTCATGTTAGTTCTAACCAAGCTGTCTTTCATCACTCAGGATGTCATAAATAGTGTATTTAACTGATAATTTGTATATACAGTATTTTACCGTATTTCACTATTCATCAAAAATTCAAGAATTTTAGAAAAATCCCAAAAATACACAACTACAATTTTCTGATGTGTAGAATTTAGAAATGAAATACATTTTTCAAAAATAATTTTCTAAATATTATTAATTTAATTTTTAAATAAAATCATAGTTAATTCAAAAAAACAATTTAAAAGGTATAATTAATTTTATATCACATTGAAAAATTAATTAAGATCTCATTATACTATTACCTTAATAAAATAAAATAATATCATTATTTACTATTCATAAGGGTCATATTAATATTCATAAGGGTATGTTAATATTCATCAAAAATCAAGTTTGTTCTATCAGACTCCAAATGACTAACTGATCACAACTCTAGATGACCATTTTTTCAAAATTCAAAACATAGAAGAGGCAAAGTTTTGTTTAATAGCTAGATTATAAAATGTGTTGTTTTGTAGGGACACGGTGTTTCATGCATTCAATAATTATTTTCAAAACCTTGGGGTGTTATAATAATGGTCTAATCCCTATTAACTCTAATTTGCATACCCCTTCATGAGTTGGTATGATGGTCAGGGGATGATGGATAATGAGAGGATTAATTCATATCCTGGATCTTACTTCCGAGATACTCTTATTCATGGTTTGGAAGAGGAAAAAATAAGATTCAAATTTGGATGGCATTAACACGAGACAGGGCATTGCTGAAGAGGACCTGTAGTTTAATGAACATCATTCTATGTGATCTGATTTGTGGCCCAAGGTTTTCAATCATGAACCTTCGGTTGGTAAAGGTTCCTAGGTGGACCTTATTGCTGAGGAGGAGGGGCATCTGGAAAGGAACTCTTCTAAGGATTATCAAGAATTGCATTAAAAGCACAAAATTTCCACTGTAAAAAGAAAAGGTGAGATTAAGATGGTCTGTGTTGTTTCAAAAAATATGAGTCTAATGAGATCTTTATAGGTTCAAATCCCAATTCCTACTATTGTGATAAAAATATCCAATTCTAAGGGGACTAGTGGTTCTTATGGCACAGGTGGTGTTGATATAAATAGAGTGAAGGCTACTAAATCCAAGGGTGAGTCTCCCTTAACCTAATTAAAACTAGAGGCAAGTTGGAAATAACTCAGTCTACTTGATATTTTAAATAGATTCTAAAGCAGTAATGTTTTCCATGAGAAAATCGGTAGCACACATGGATTCTCAAAGAAGAGCTCTGATATGAAGTTAATACTGAAGGGTTCAGATCTGTCTGGTTAATAAGATCCTTATAAACTTAAGGATCTTACCCCATTGAATGATAGCTTTGACCCTCATGATGATTAAAAGACATGAAAAAAGTCTAAAACCTGTAGAATGAGGAGTCGTTAGAGAGGTAAGGGTAGTGGCCACTCTCATCTTACAAGATGAATTCTCTTCTCTTATTATCAAGATAGTTGTTTTCCTTGTTTTGTGGCAATGGGCTATCATTATTTTCCATTTCTATAAACTTTGTACTTTCTTATTGTTTTTAAAAAAATTAGGATCATGGGATACAACCCATGATTCACACAATTTCGAGAATATATATATGTATAAATATATAATTATATATAATTATATAAATATTTTTATAATTATATATAAATACTTTTAAAATATATTTATTTATAAGTATAATTATAAATATATATATATATATATATATATTAATAATTATAA
Organism: Viscum album; assembly: GCA_963277665.1. Classification (NCBI taxonomy): domain Eukaryota; kingdom Viridiplantae; phylum Streptophyta; class Magnoliopsida; order Santalales; family Viscaceae; genus Viscum; species Viscum album. Next base: position 142,633,379 of record OY728131.1, read on the forward strand.
CCCTAGGTGTTTGAACCTATTCTCTTATGTCTCAAATAAACAAGATACTCAGTAGGGATCATCTGCTAGGAAGAAGGTAAAGGAGTGTGAAGAGGAATACTTGAAGAGTTTTTCTTCCTTTTCTGGATTTTGAGGATGATCATTTGTATTCCCAAAAAAAATTTGTTCATGCAATGTATCATTAGGAAGGGCACCAAAGATCGTGTTTCAGATTTAGATGGAGTAATGTTGAAAAGAATAGATCTTTGTAAGAACTCATTTATTTCTTGCATTTTTCTATTTAAAGGTATGAAGCCCTAGAAATTGATTGATATTGTATCTCGTTTAGCCTCTATTTGGGGATTCTCTTATTTTAAGTGTGTTTCTCTTGGATGAGAGTTCTTCCATATTCTATTTCCCCCTATGAAATTAAAGGGTCACACATAGAGTTTGGGTTTGGTCATTTTAAGATCATGAACCCTTAGAGTTTATGATTGGAATTTAGGTTTTAACCTTAATGATTTTAAGGAAACTTATGCATAGGTTAAGATCAAAATTTATGGATTAAATTGGGTATTGTGGCACTCAAAAATTGTGTTCGATATCTATTATGTTATTGGTATACCAATCTAGATGGACATGGGAACCGAGAAAGTTTTCTTTGGACAGTTTGCAAGGGTCTTGGTTGAGGTTGACTTAAGTTCTTATTTGATTGATAAGGTTTTTCTCTTTACTCCTTAGTATGAGATCAATATTAGAATTGTATATGAAAAAAATACATTTTTTATGACTCCTGTTATATTATTGGAAACTTGAGTTCCAATTTTAGGGGAAATCTTGTTTGTGTTAGATTTTAGTTAAAGGGACATAATTTTCTATATTGTATAAGGAAGGTAATGGGGCTTCCCATGGTACTTTTAATCAAGATAAAGATTAGGTTGTGGATAATATTACTCATAATTCTTCCTCTAGGAATTTAAGTCTTATGATTGTACATCTCCATGTTAATTTTGAGGATTCTTCTCATGAAACACTAATTATTTGTGTTTAATGTATTCCTTATAGAATGATATGTACATAAATTCCTAAGCCTATACCTTCTTCTACTCGTATTGATACTGAGTTTCTTTCTCCTTTTTAGCTGAATGATAATCTTTTTATCTCTAAGGATGATATGGTAGAGGAAAATGAATCGGTTGTTGTGAGAATGTCATTCAAGGATGTATTAATTGGGGGCATAGGGGAAGACCAGGGTGGATATGAATTAGATGATAGTCAAGTTTCTAAGGATATTTCTATACAATCCAAGGTGGATGATAGGCTTTGGAAGGAGGAAATTGTAGTTTCCTCAAAATGTTGTAAAGGTAAGGCCAATCTAGAGGCTTCTACTTTGATAAAATCCAAGACCAAAAGGGATCACACATATATTATTTAATAACAAGGTAAGTATGATCCTGAAAAAAGAAATGAGTAGATTTTGGTTACTTCTAGACAATTCAATTCTCTTAGTCCCATTGGATCCAGTATGAAATATTTGGGAAAATTTATAGTTTTAAATGAATCAATGGCTTCTTCTATTTATATTGATCTTGGTGTTGGTGGGTTGGTGAGTGGACATCTATTTTCTTCAAGTAGATTGCAAGTTACGGTGGATCCTCATAAATCAAAGGATCAACCAAGACCAGAGTTGTCACCAAAACCTGCTCATGGTAGGGAAATGTTAAATTCCACTATTATTAAATCCTCTTCTCTAAATATGGATAGAGATAAAAGAGGTGCAGCTACTATAACCCCTATCTATGGCATGTATACTACTTAGATCTTTAGTGATTTAGATGATCAGTAGGGACATGGTTTGGCATAAAAACCCACTCTATGTAGGGAGATATATGATACTGCTTTGGCTCTAAGGATGGACCCTGCTGAAGGAGATGGAACAAGTGCAATGAATGCTCTCAACAAATAGAATGTTGTCTCTGATCATGGTCTTAAGAGAAAGGTTTTAATTTCAAAGCTGTGAATTATTCAGCTTGATAAATCAAACATTTCCTTTTTCTTCTATAGGTTCATATGTTATTCAACCTGTGAAGAAGAATTCGATTTCGAAGGTTAGTACACATAAATCATTTAGGATACTCGCATCCAGGAGTAGTGAAGAGGATGGAAAAAATAGTAAGTTTGTATCTAGTAGAGAGGGAACAATAGATTTTGTTGATATTGGACTTCGAGATGAAGCTGGTGTACTATGGATTCAAGTCAAAACATGGAGAAGGGGATGTCATCCACATGGTCAGGGTGGATGCTCTTCTCACCACACCATGAGTACTCGATCTCGAGTAAATTGATTTATTCTATGTTTCTTTATTTAGATTTTTTGGAGATTTTATGTTTTGTATATTCCTCCTCCATTTTTTTACCTTTTTATTTAATAAAGTGGCCATTATGCCTCAACCTTTCAAAAAAATAATTATAAAATTATAATAAATATATTTATTATATTTATAATTATATATATATATATATATATATATATATATTAATAAATATATATATATATATAATTATATATAATTATTTAAATATATATAATTATCTAAATATATATAATTATATAATTATATATAATTATATAAATATATATAATTATTTAAATATATATAATTATATAAATATATATAACTATTTAAATATATACATTTATATACAAATATTTATAATCATATAAAAATATTTTTAAATATATATAATTATAATTATAATTATATATGTATATTTAAATAATTATAAAATTATAATAAATATATTTAAATAATAAATATATTTATTATATTTATAATTATATATACTAAGATAGCGTGATCAATGGGCTAGCCCTTGGTTTTGAAATTTATGGAAAAGAAAATAAGTACATGGTACAAGGGAAGATGAAGAATGTATATATATTAGGTTCTTGGGGTACAATTATATCAAACGCACACACCTCACACACAAGACAGAAAGGAAGGCCATAACCCCCCACCCCCACCCCACCCCACCCCCCAAGGGGATAGCCCACCCATCAAGCCTTATTTATTTATATATGGATGGACTGAAGGCTAAGTGGGCTTGAGACCTATATTTTTACTAATCAAAGGCCCAATAGTGTGTCTGTCTCTCCTCTATGTGGTCCACCATCTCCCATCGCAGATATACACAACCATCCACCTTAGCTTGAACTATTGTTGTCACCCTTGACTAGCTACCGCAATCCACCATGATCCATCGTCGACAGAGATCCCTGTCAGTCTTTGATCCACCGTTCATCCCGCCCATCTACCGATGATGCCACCCTAATTTTAGCTACCAATGACTACATCCCCCCCCCCCACCGGTGAAAGAACCATCCATTAACCCATCATCACATTGGAACCCAGCCTACTCGTTTTCAAATGATAACTGCCAGGCTCGCCATCCGCAAACGTGCCCTCCACCAGCGCAATCGCCGACTATCTGTCCTTCATATCATTGATGACCCATTGTCATCCACCACCTCTTCCTCTCGTATGATGACCCATCCTACATGTTTTGGGCTACATCCATGTCTCGTCATTATTATCATCTAGTGGGATTTGATCTTCTTTCAGACTTAAGACCTCCAAAACAGACCTGTTAGTCTCAGTGCCTTAAACAAGGGGAACTCTATGTGCATTCCCAAATTCCTCACAAAATACCACCTTAAAGTTTGACCTATTCAATATGTCAAGAAGAGTAATATTATTTTTACCAAATCCTATTAGAGTAATTGTGTCAAGACTATGGGCATCAAAGGCCCCCTACACAGCATCATCCCATGCCTTATGCCCCTTCCCCTACCCATCCATGATAGCCTTAGTGGGTCCTGATTCACTAGATGCATCCCACCACTTATCCTAAACCGCATGAGTAACTTTAGGAGGAACTAATCCCAAATACCCTTTACTAGTAAAAGAACCTATATAAGGTTTATCCTACAAACAGGAACCACAAAAAAGATTTTTCTTCCCTTTTTGGTCAAAAGAGGCAGTCGGAAGGTCCTCTTGATTCAATTTCAAATTGACTGCAACTTGAGTAGCGCATTCCTCATCAGATTCCACATAATCCCTAGTAGTTCAATGGGGCTACTCATTCTTCAATGAAGTAATAGATCGTTGCACCTATTTAGTAATTCCAATAGATTTATTCAACTACCTATGAATGTTAGATTCACTAGCACCTTTAAGAGCTTGTAGGAAAGACCTGTTTCTAGTCCCTTCAACGGTGTCACCAGGATAAGATCTTTGGGGAACTGTCATAGGGGATGTTCCAACCTACACAATAGAGTAGTATATACCAATATGGACACCATCAGAACACAATGCATTCTATCAAGCATGATTTTCCAGACCAAAGTCACCAAGGCCCTTCAGTGAGGCATGGTTTTCCTCATTCTGAGAATTAAGTTCCCTTATATTGACATTTCCTAGACCTTTAATGTTATAAGGTATTTCATTAGTGGTTCTTGGGTTTCTTTCCTTTACATTAGCCTTGGATGAGGCCACCCCTCCCTTCTCAAACAATCCCCGCCCTTTTCCCTTGAAAGTCTTGGATTTGATCTTCTGAACCTGCCAATAATTTCTAATTTCATGACCAATAAGCTTTCAAAATTTCTTAAAAATGGGTAATTATTCATATTAAAAATAAACTTCAACTATTTCACAATTCTCAATTATAATGACACAATTGTGCCTGGGATTTAATAAATCAATATCAATAAATACCCTTACATAATAACCTAACTTTCCTTGAATGGTATTATCATCAAGCTTGAGAGGTGCACCAATGAAAGAAATAATATCTTTCAATATCTATGGATGATAGAATACTCAGGTGAGGCCATGAAACCTAACCCATAACTGAGCATTATTGTGATTCTGATGAAGAGGGTTAAAGTTATAGTGTCATTCTAAAATTCTCATAATTCTTGGATTTAGGGTATAATAGTTAAAATTTCAAGATACTAATTTCTATGTTTCGGATTGGAAAAATAAATAAAAGTGTACCCTTCTTATGGAGATGATCTTCTAACTTTAAAAACCTCATATTCGATTCAATTTATGCTCTAAATCATCCATATTCATGGGTTTATCAACCTTCTCAAGAATCATACTTCCAATTAGGGAGAACTAACTGGAACCCAGACACTCCTTGAACGCATCCTGATTAAACTTACCTTCCTTGGATTTCATTATTCAAGGCTCAATTGAGTATGACACATCACGATTTTTTGTCTTGTTTAAGATCTCTGCAAACGTGAAGGATTTCCCGAGAGGCTTTATAGTATTTACATGTCCTTTCTCATTCACCTGGGTTGAGGGATCAAACTCCATATATGATGAATGAACCAATAGACGGTGAATCAACATTATATCTTTGAAGGTTGCAGCTTGGATCGCTAAAAACTGGGTCCCTGAATGTCGTCACTGAGTGAATGTTCGACTTTCATCACTGACAAACTATGAACTTAAATATTAATAAATTTATATAATTATATATATGTATAAATATATAAATATATTTATAATTATATATAAATACTTTTTAAATATATTTATTTATGAATGTAATTATAAATATATATATATATATATATTTGAATAATTATAAAATTATAATAAATATATTTAATATATATCTATACTTATATAAATATATTTAGAATTATGTACAATTATTTTTACTAGAAATTTTCAGGATCCGAACGTACTCGACCCGAAAAAATTATTAAGAAAAATAATGTACAGAAACATCAATTCCATTGAATGGAAAAAAATTCACCCCTAAACACAAAGGTGGAAACCAAATGCTACCTACAAGACAACCAGACCAAAAGCATCATCTATTAAAGAAAAAAACATGAATGCCCATCACAAGACCAACAGTCAACACAACCCCACAAAATAAACAGTCTAGGCTTGATGGACCAAACAAACTAAAACATAGTTATTGACAAGTAAATGCCACACCATCGATGTCCCAAGCTCATCAAAAAATTTGAGGTCACCTTCTCCTTGGGTTGAAGTGAATCCTGAGGTGTCTCTCTCCCGAGGACTTCGCATCATCATTGGAGTCATCCTCACTCACGTCATACAAGATCTTGTTGAAACGAATCACTTTATCCGCTCTTCTTGATGAATCAATCATCTCAAAATCTAAGATATGTGATTATTTTTACTCCTCTTTAATTGAGATCCAAACTACGCACCTGATCCAATTCATATCCCACTGTATCTAATCACATGAAAAATATAGTCGAGCCTCCGTTTTCCAACCATTTTTATCTTATAATTTATAAAAAGGATCAATAAGTTATTAGTGACAAATAAGAATCAACCACACCTCAATCTGATACATGGTGTGTCTGGTATGATTCATAGTGTATGTTTTCAGTTTAAAACTGACATTTTAGTTGAAAACACATGTCACATTCCCAAAAATGAGAAAACGCATTCCGATTGTTTTGATACATTAGGAAAATAATATATAAGTCATTTATAATGTGTAGGAATTAAACACACCTAAATCTGATACACAGTGTACCCAATATGACTCAATGTGTATGTTATCAGATTAATATTGATAATTTAGTTAAAAACATGTGCGACTCAATCAAAACCATTAAAAAATTCTCATATTGTCTTGATACTTTTTGGAAAACAATTAATATGTCATTTCTAACATGTAAGAATTAGTATCATGTCAAACTAACCCACAATGTGACTGATATGACTCAAAGTGCATGTTTTTAGTTTAAACTAACATTTTTGTAAAAAAATAAGTGACATGCTTAAAAATGAGAAAATACATTCTGATTATTTTGATACTTTAGGAAAATGATCCATAATCAACCGCATCTCAATCTTACACATGGTGTGGCCGATATGACTCAAAAGTATGTCTTTTATTTAAAATTGACATTTTAGTAAAAAATACAGGTGACATACACAAAATAGATAAAACACATTTGGATTGTTTTGATACTTTTATACAATGATCCATATGTCATTTTTGACATGTAATAATCATATGCACCTCAATTTGATACATAGTGTGTCTGGTATGACTTAAAGTGTCTATTATCAGTTTAAAATAGACATTTTAGAGAAAAATTTGTGTCGCTCATTGAGAACTGAGAAAACGCACTCTGATTTTATTGATAATATAGGACAACAATTGATAAGTCATTTTTGATGCGTATGAATCGGTCTCACATCAAGTTGAAACACGATGTGACTGGTCTCACTACTAAAAAATAGATGTTTAACTGTGCTGGAAATTATCTTCTCTAGAAAAAAGTGTTGATAAATGTCATCTTTATCAGCATTAAAAAAAGAGCTGATAAATTTAACCCTTTATCTGTGCTTTTTTATCACTGATAAAGTGTCCCTTTATCAATGCTTTATTTTTAGCACTGATAAAAGGTACCTTTTATCAGTGCTTTATTTTGATCACTCTTAAAGGGTAACCTTTATCAATGCTTTATTTTCAGCGCTCATAAAGGAATCCTTTATCAGTACTTTTTTAGTATTGATAAATGTATGAATAAATAAAATAAAATAATTAAATAAATAAAAAATAAAAAATGAGTTTGTTTAAAATAATATTACAAATTTTATTAATTAAATAATTATTGATAAAAATGAATTAATTTATTATACTATATATAAATTATAAATACTAATAAATAATATGTATTAAATATATAGATATATGAAAAATGAAATTTAAACAAATTAAAAATAAAAATAAGTATACTGAGAAAAATAATAAACATTTTATTAATTAGAAGATTATTGATAATGTTAAAAAAATATTTTATATTAAATATATAGATGTATCTTAATGTATATAAATATGATTCATATAATACAAAAATATTATTTATCCTTTACATTAAATATGGATATATTTAGTGAATAATGGTTTATAATTAAAAATTAATATGAATTAAAAATACTGACTAATTACATTGAGTAATATAAATAATTGAATGTCATTTTATTATTCAATTTATAACATAGATCAAACTTATTATATTGATTTCATATGTATGTAATTACTATATTTTTATATACATATGCACACACACAAATATTTTTTTTGTAATTTAATCAATTTATATTATTTATTATATTTATTTATTTATTTATTTATTTAAGATGTTTTAATATTTTTAGAATGTATTCATCATTATTTTAATATATATCCATTTTTTAATGAGTTATATTAATCAAACCTGTCCAAATTTTCAATATATTGTACTCATTTTTTATTAATCAATTTTACTCATTTTTAACATGCAAGACCTTAAGATTAAATATTCATTAATTATGTTAAAAAAACATTTGTAAAAAAATATTAAGAAATAAATATATTTATAAATGTATATTTATTGTTTTTATACATTTTTAATTATAAATAAATAAATAATATTTTTTTTAAAAGTATTTATGTAATTATAAATAATTAATTGTAAATTTATAATAAATTTATTTAAATAATCAATATATTTACTATGTTTTTATATATATAATTATATAAATATTGTTGGTCAGAGTGGATACTCAAGAGGGGGGTGAATTGAGTTCCAATTAAAATTTCTGTTAAAAAGGTTTTCAATAAAATCTCCCCAAATTAAATAAAAATTAAACTATAGTGAATTTATAAAGCTTTAAAGGTTTCAATTAGTTTCTCAAAGATTGATTATTTCTCAATTAACTTAATCTGAAGATTAAGTTAGCTTTTGAAACTAACTTACTGGCTAACAAAAATTACAAACACTTTCTAGTTTAACAATCAGAGTTACTTTAAAACAGATTTGAATTTTAAATAAATTAGTAGTAGAATATAAGATATAGTTTAAAATGAAATAGGATGCACAGAAGGTTTAACCAAGAGGTTCAGTATCAATCCGAGACTTAGTCCTCTCAAACAGTTTATATAAAACTTTGATCCGCACCCTAGATCGGGGTTTACAACAGTACTCAGACTGTCCAGGTCCTCAGACCTCTACCATAGTTCTATGTGGGAAATCAAAAATAACAACAGCTCACAGGCTGTCCAGGTCACACTTGACCTCTACCACTATCCACAGAGGAATATAATAGTGTAAGGAAAATATTGAGTGAGGATTTATAAATCCTCCAGTTTAGCATAGGAGACAGGGTGTGTTTAGAATACAGAACACACACTGCTCAAAAATGTAAATAAATGAAAACACAATAGATATAAACAAATAGAGATGAGTTTATAATTCTCTATGTGTTTTGAGTGAATCTATGGACTCCTTGGATTGATGCATATGAATCTTTGAGTCCTTCTCTGGTTTTTAGCCAAGAAAAACAGAGCGTCGTTTTTGTATTTGACTTCTAGGACCAGGTTGATCAGTCTGATCAGCTTGAGTATAGGTGAAATCATTAAAGCTCTTTACTCCTTGAATAATCAGGTTTTTCATATTCAGAATGTATTCTTCCTTCTTCTTCTATGCGTGTAAGTCCTTGTGTATCTCCATAAGGTTGTTTCGTATGTGCATGGAAAGACTGATTGATCTCTCTTTAGTAGTTTGAGGTTCCCTTTTATATACATATCTTTTGCTCCAGCAATGAAAATGATTACCTTTTTACAGGTACGAGGTATGGTTTCCTGACATTCAATAGACATTGATTAGTTAATAGTAGTTGCATTAAAATCACAAAATATGATCATTGTAAATAAACAAACATAAGTAGGGTTTAGAGATATAGTGACTAGTTTCCATTGGTAGCTCTTAGTATCAGTGAGCTTGTATCAGTGGACTTGAGTCAATTGGTTTGTATCGATAGCTGTTACTCTTTATAATGGTAGACTATGTATTAGTGATAGTTACTCTATATCGGTAGCTCCTCTTATCGATAGCTCTTCTGTATAGGTATCATTATTCTATCAGTGTATCTCTCCATCGGTAACTCTCCCATATTGGTAGCTGCTTGTATTGGTGGCTTTATCTATATCAGTAGACTTCATATCGGTAGGTGTCTATTTGTATCGCTAGACTTGTATCGGTAGCTGTCTGTTTGTATCAGTGGACTTGTATCGATAGCTGTCTGTTTGTATCGGTAGACTTGTATCGGTAGTTGTCTGTATCAATGACTCAAAAACTTAATACTTATCTGTTCTATGTAAATCATATCCAAAGTGAGTTAGTATTATTTCAAAACATGTATAAACATAGATAAACATTGATTAACATATTCCAATTATTATTTTGATATTTTTGTCAACTCAATTGTAGGATGACATAATGTAACATATAGATAGGATTATCAAAGCATATGAAAACATAATTGATATTATCAAAACAGGTGAGGTCAACAATATCCCCCTTTTTGATAATCACAAATTATGGTATTATAATCCAAAATAATAATTAATATATCAGTATAAAATACATTGGGTCTCACTTTTTAGTGTGAGTAATGACACTTTCAAATGTATCAGATAATAGATTATTACATGCAAATGTATCCGAGGTATGAAACAACTGTATCAGAGGTAGAATTATACAACAAATATACCAGAGGTAGAATATATTATGCTCATATTTATCCCCCTTTGTGATTAGAAAAAATTAGTAAACAATGGATGAGAGAAGTAACATAAGATAAAAGATAATAAGATCATATATATTTATTGGGGGAAAAAATACAGATAAATACAAAATTGAGGTAAAAATAGTCCAAGTGATTCCTATCAAATGACCTAGACACTATTTAATCCACCTCATCAGCATGTGATTTGGATTTTCCCTTGGAATCAGAAGTGGATTCAGGCTTGGTAGATGCAGGTGGAGGCTTGGGAACACCAGCGATAATCAGAGGAGGCTGAGCTACTAATACAGTGCCTGACCTATAATATGGAGCCCTCTGGGGGATCATAGGAGAGAGACTTCTGATTTCTTGATCTGGTGTCATCTGGGGAATGGAGGCAGACTAAGCAGAGGCCGGTAGAGCTGGAGGTACAATGATAGGAGTACTGTCTACATGAAAAAATGGCAATAATAGATTCCTAAAGTCCATAATGATTCCTCCTCCTCTTTCCATAGTAGAGATAAAGTCATCCTTGTTCTCCATAAACTTTTCTAGAGCAGTAGTCAACACCCTGAGCTTGCTTACTTGTTCTCTGAAAGCTTGAGTGATTGGAGGTAGTTTCACGTTCTCAAACAGAAGCTTGAAATGATTGTTCAACTGATGTTTAGTGTAGAACCTTTGTAAATAGTAATCCACTTGGTATTTTACCTCTTTCTGAGAAGCAGTGGCCTCTCTCATAAAATTTTGAACAATTTTCCCTATATCCCTAGTGGTATTCACCACTTGGGTCAAGGCAGCAGAGTCTAAAGAGCCATTGGTGGAAGACAGTCCAATCTCTTCTCTCATCACAGCTCGAATCTGATCAATATCTAAAGAAGGACTGGTAGTACTCAGAGGTGAAACTATAAAGTCTATTGTTTCCTTAAAAGATTTATTCAGCCCATTAATGAGATTTTTCACAACAAAGTCTTGGGTGCTGACATGTTGATCTATAGAAATATTAAATCCATCAAAAACTGATACCATCCAGCTAACTACACTTTTTTAAAAATCAAAATCCTTGTATGATTGAGATTTAGAGCTCATATAAGATTCCAGATAGATAACTAATTTCTTTAGAGATTCAACATCATCTGCCAAACTTGAAACATTATTCTGGCAGGTCTTGACTTCATCTGAAACACCAGATACCGATTCAGTCATCATAGATTGAATAGATGATATTAACGAGGTTTACATTCTTATCATTTCTTCTAAAAAATAGTTCTTAAGATCAGATTTCAACTTTTCTAGATCATATTTTATTACTATTTCCTTAGGTAAAGTTTCAGAAAGTAGATTATAAGAGCGGTCTCCCGAGGTCACAAGGGTTCTCCCCCTTCGGTGATGGCGGTGGCTTTCGAGCCAGTCCCTCCTCCCCTGCCGGGGGAGGGACTTCTGATGTCCTTCACATGAGTGCATTCATCTTTCTGACCTTTCTCAAACCCTGACCTTCTTCCCCCTTTTCCCCATGTTTCTCTTTGCCCTAAAGTACCAGATTTGCTTAATGGATTTCCGAACCTTTCGCTCTCGACCTCTGAGTTCAACGAGGCTTCGGGCCTTCTGAATATTTCCCTGGTTGCGCGGTTCAAGCAGAGGCATTTATATTGTTAATATTTTCATGTATTATTATATACTCCCTTTACTTATTTTATATGAAATGTGCATAATTTGTGTGAAATATTAATGTTTTAATATTAAGTATAATTTTTGAGCATTTTTAGAAGTAGTCCAATTAAGTCAGTTTACTGTTTTAATAATAAATATCACTATACAGATCCAAATTGTATGGTTCTTGTTTTTTAGAATTCTAATTTCAATATAAAACATTTCATTATAAGGTACCATGAGCCAATTCTTCCATTTTAAGGGCCATATAGTCCTCACAAACAAGACCAAAGAATCTGTGAAGAAACTGGACTATTCATGAAGATTGATTTACTGGGATAAATACAAAAGTCCAAATTCTATTATTCTCTACCATAGTTCGGGGGAATATGTAAGGAGTCTTGGATAAAAATTTCAAGGACCAACTCCAAAAACAAGGGGCCCAACATATGCTTTGAAGTCCATCCCACCATTCTGGCCGAGAAATAAAATTAGTACATTATTCATGACATATATCATGATGTAAGTATCAACTCAATCTGAGATTTTGTAGTGTGAAATAGGAGATATAGGTTGACAACTTTGTTGAATAAATAATTCGGATTTGAAGGCATATTCCTGTTACAAAATCCATTCACATTTTGGCCATTGAAAAAGCATGGATAGAAATGGACAGTTTACCTTTGTTTAATAAAACCGCCATAACTTTGGCTCCACTTATACAAATTCTTCCAACTTTTGAAAGTAGTCGACCAACTTTATTATATAAAACTTTTAAGAAGGATATATTTGGAGATTCGGCTGTCTGAATAGCCAAATTGGCGATGCAAGTTGAGGGACATAATGGGAATGCAAACAATCCACTCCTTAGGCTATAAATACTCTCCCCTTCTCTCCTTGAGAGGGGTTGGCATTTCAGAAGAGAGGAGATTATATTGGCATGACCAAAGCCTTGAAAAATTCTCGGGAGGACTTTCCATACTCAAGTTTTCACTTGAGAGACCTTTCCTCCTATCTTTTTTTTCAATTAATTTCGTGTTCTTCATTTTTGTAATTTTGTAAGTCTCTTTCTTTGTAATTCTGTTTTAATGCAAGTTACTTCTTCAATATATCTTATTCTCATCCACCTTATGTAGTTTAATATTTATGTTCTTAAAATAGTTTAAATATAGTTTAATCCCCTTCCCTTATTTTGCTTCCTCATTCAATCGAAATTCTATTTTTGATTCTAAAAAATATTTCATGTGTGTGTTCGGCACACTACTCTTATCGTGTCCCTTTCTTTTTCTTCTCTTTATAATTCATCACCATAAACATATATTACCAGATTAATAAACATCATAATGGATGAGTAAATCTCTCATTGGGGTGAGTTTTAATTTAGGTATGTTAAGCGATTGAGAGCTTTTGCTCGATGAGTATTCGTTGAATTAACATTGTGTATGTTGGACTTAGCATGTCATGGATTAATGAATTGTTTTGTTTAACGTGTGGTTTACATGGATTATTGGAACCATAAATACACTACCATAAACAAGATATGATCAATATTAGAACCCTAAGTTAAGTTAAGGCTTGGATTAAATCCCTAACACTTGGGAATTCAAAATCAACGCCATCTTGTGACATGGATGTTAATTTAATGCAATATAAAGCAAAGCTCAAGGATATCACAAGCTTAAATAACTAATAATGAACTCAACCCAATAATTATCAATTTGTTAAAACAATTATAGTCAATCAATCATTTCAATTAAGCTCTGCAAACAAACCCCCTAGTCAAAATACATTCAACTAAAAACAATTGACTATTACAAAGTATCATCGCTGAGGATTCGACCCGAGTGCTGCTATACACATTAGCAGAGCACCGGAACTTTGACTGGTAGATAGGAGAAAATCAGCCGTGCATTTGAAATGGTGTCATTTCCAGGGATGGTGCTTTAACTAGTCATTAATTTCTGGTAATTGTCAATAAAACACAAAAAAAAAACAAATTGAAAAAAAAACACAAAGAAAAACCTGTCTTCCTCTTAAAAATCATACACTAAAAAAATAAAAAGAAAAACCCATCTTCCTCTTTCTTCCAAAATCTCTCTAAATTCCCCGTAGCCTCCCAAACAATCCCTCGGATTTGTTTGACCCTGAAATTGAGTGAACACTTCGCCAACTTAGGAGGAACATAAGAGATAATCAAATAATTCAAGAACCAGTCATTGTCCAACCAATTGAATTAGATATGGCCAATCCTAGGGAACAGACACTTAAAGAACTTGCTGCCCCTGATATGAATTACCAACCTCTTGGTATTCAATATCCAAACATAGAGGCCGACTTCGAACTCAAATCAGGTTTGATTCATCTTCTTCCTCATTTCCACGGGCTATCCGGTGAGGACCCACATCTCCACCTTAAAGAGTTCCAAGTGGTGTGCTCTACCATGAAGCCTCAAGGGGTTTCTAAAGAACAAATCAAACTTCTAGCATTACCTTTATCCCTAGATGACACTACTAAGTCATGGATTTACTACCTACCTCCTGGTTCCATAACCACATGGAATGACATGAAGCGACTTTTCTTAGAAAAATTCGTTCCTGCTTCTTGTACTGCTTCTATCCAAAAGGAAATATGTGGTATACGTCAATTCCCAAGTGAATCACTCCATGAGTACTGGGAGAGGTTCAAAAATCTTGTTGCAACCTTCACACACCACCAAATGCCTGACCAACTCTTGATCTAATACTTCTATGAGGGGTTATTGGCTATGGAGAGAACTCTCATTGATGCCGCAAATGGCGGTGCTCCTATTGATAAAACTCTCGCAGCTGCAAGATATCTCATAAGTAACATGGCTGCAAACACACAATAATTCCATACTCGAGCACATGCTCAAGTCAAACAAGACCAAGATAATCAATCAATTGAGCCGAACAATATGACCGAGTGGATGAGTGAACTTACAGGTCTTGTGCGACTACTAGCTGTGGCCACCAAATCCCCAACCTCATCTTCTCCGTAATCAATGTTTCCTGGACCTGTCAAAAACTATGGAATCTGCAACTCTCCATCTCATCCAATTGACACATGTCCACAACTTCAAGAGGATCAATCCAATTCATCTAGACCAATGGATCTCAATGCAGCATATGCTCAGCAGAACACCAGTCCTCAACTATCAGGTCATTTTGTTAGAAACATCAACCAACCTCACTCTGAGCCATTCTCTTCTTCATATAACCAAGGCCTGAGGTAGGGTCATCCCATCTCTCATCCCCCTCAATTCCCTCCTCAAAACCCAAACCAATTCAAATATGGTCAAGGTGGTGGTAACTTCCAATAACCAAACCCTTTTGTCCCTCAACCTCAAAGGATCAATCCTCCTATTCCTCCTCCTGGATTCCACTATCCTAGTGAGACTTCCCAATTCTCAAACCAATTCAATAGCTTTCCCAAGAACCAAATAAAGGTAATCCCAATCCAGGACAAGCCTCTTCTTCCAAGAAACCATGGGAAAGTGCAGTGGAAGATCTTGCCTCCTTCACCCGTTCAAGCCTCAAAAACATTGAAACTCAAATAGGTCAACTTGCATCCCACCTGAGCCAGCAACAGCAATCCAATTCTTCGAAACTTCCAACTCAAACATCACCCAACCCCAAGGGTAATGTAAGTGTAATATCACTTAGATCAGGAAAGCCACTTTCTATGCCTCAAGATAAATCCTCAAACCCTCCTTTGAATGTTGACCTAGAAAAGGAAAATAAAAATAAACTTTAAAAGGAACATGAATCCATTCCCTCACCTCCTTGCATTCCACTTAGGAATCCAATTCCTTTTCCTCAAGCTGTTTCTAAACCAAGGAAGTCCTTTGAACCTGATCCTGAAATGTTTGACATGTTTAGACGTGTTGAAGTCAACATTCCCCTCTTAGATTTCATAAAACAAATTCTTAAGTATGACAAGTTTCTTAAGGAGTTGTGTACCCATAAGAGGCAACTTAGTACCTTCGAGAATGTTTCCACCCAGCAGTCTATTCCCATAAAGTGCAAAGATCCAGGGACCTTTATGGTTCCATGCCAAATTTAAAGTTCCAACTTTTATGATTCACTCATAGACCTAGGAGCCTCAATTAATGTCATTCCCAAATCCATATTCTCCAACCTTGGTCTAGGTCCCTTACATCCAACAAGTATTTTCATTCAGTTATCCAATCGAAGCACAACCAGTCCTGAGGGAAAAATTGAAGATGTCCTTGTTCGTGTGAATTATCTTATCTTCCCTGTGGATTTCTATGTCCTTGACATGGAAGGTGAGACAAATTCTTCTTGATCTCCCTTAATTCTAGGAATACCTTTCCTCATGACATCTAAAACCAAAATTGATGTCCATGCTGGCATCTTATCCATGGATTTGGTGACCAACTAGTCAAGTTCAATATTTTTCAATCCATGTGATACCCATCAGAGAATGAATCTGTATTCTCTATCCATTATTCTGATACTACCTATGAGAGGGAATTGAATCCCAATCCATCATGTTCTTCATGTTCTACTAATAGAGGAGTTTGTGAATATTGTATCCTCATTAACCAAGTCATAAATGGAGAATCTGATGTTGACATTACAAATGTAGACTCCATTGACCTAAAGGATCTTGAAAACTCTTTGGAATCTCATCTCACCTCTGACCTCCAATGATTCAACATGGATGGTAATAAAGAAAATGAACTTTAATGCTCATTTTTTGATTCAAATATGATTATCCGACATTCATCCTTTCCTATCCAGGATTCTGAAAATTTTGTTATATGTGAAGTGAACCCTGAACCAATGTGTTTATATTTTCCCGATGGTAGTGATGTTTGTGATATTTGTACCCTAATTAATAAATTGATCACTGGTGAGATTGAAATTGACCATTATTTGGAAAACAACATTGAAATAAAGGATATTGAAAATTGTATCCAGTATTATGACTCCACTGATCCCCATTACTCTACATCGGTAAGTGATGAAATAAATGAGTCAAAAACAATTGGGATCTCATACTCTGCTTTCGTGTTATCTAAACCTTACATAAATGAACCATTAGAATTGATAAATCTTCATGAATTTACAAGAATAGAAAATCATCAATTTGTGGATAAAATCATTCCTCACATTGAAGACCAAAGGGTTGATAGTCATATTCTATTTCCACCCCCATTGAATTGAAAGTACACCAACAAGGATGGGAAGAAATTATCCAATGAATCATTAGGCCTCCCAGAGGAGAAGTTTTTCTGGAATCACACTAGAGTTGAGAAAATACGATGGCCGTCATCAGACTATGGGTAGTCCACTGCAACTGTCTAGCTGTAGACAAATAAATGTAGTGCTTCTTGGGAGGAAACCCATGTTTTCTTTTACTTTTGTGAAATTTCAATTTCTTTTTAGTTTTTCATTATTTGAATAAATATTTTTCTTTTTCAGGTAACATCCCACAATCTTGGAACCACCTCGACTTACATCGAATCCCCAACTTCTCCAGTCAACCAACCACTAGATGGAGATGGAAACCCTCCAAATCCAAACCAGGGGGCACATCTTTCCGTTTAACTCTCCCTATCTCTTCCTCTCTCTACCTCTTTCTTCTTTTTCCTCTCTCTTTAATTTTTTTACCACTTTATTTATCAAAACCTTTATCTTTAACTTTCTCTTTTGTGTGGGTGTATCTTTACAAAAATAAAAACCTAAAAAACAAAAAAAACAAAAAAACAATCACTTAAAAAATACAAAAAAATTATAATTCATGCTTACTCACCATCGAGTTTTGAAATTTTGTACAACCATTTTGGGGAGTTAACAGACATGTTTTCATCTCAAAAATTTTGTATTTTCATCATGACTTTGGATAAAGAATTTTTTGTCAAAACCAATACATTTTGAATGCTCAATTTTTGATTTGGAAAATGATTTTCCCCAATCGTGAGAACAAACATTTGTTTTCATGCCAAGGCCACCTATGGTCATCTTTTCAAAATGTTTGTTTTCACCCCCATTTGTGAGTCTTGAGTTTGTGGACCTTCGATCTGAATTTCCTACCTTAGGGTGTATTAATATGATAGAGGCATTTTCTGAACCACATGAGAATCACAATAGCCAAATAGTCTCTCATTTCCCTTAAATTAATCCTCCTTTTGAAAGCCCCTTCGAGCCTATGAAAACCTTTTCTTTGATAGCCACATTACAAGCCCAATACCTTTTCCCACCCAATATCAACATGGATTTTCATTGCATATTTTTTTGAAATTTAAGTGTGGGGGGAATGGATTTCATTTTTTGGGTACTCTATTATTGATTTTCAACGAGTTATCATCTGCTTGAGGGTAAGCATCCATTTCAGTGTGGGGTAGAGGTTGTCATTCAGTTTGTTTTGGGGAATGTAATGTACATCCATTTATGTGATTTTGTAAATGTTATTGACAAGTGTTCAAAAAAATCAAAAATGATGAAAAAAAAATCAAAAATCAAAATAAAAAAAATTGGTTGTGTATTGGGTAGGTCAAAAATCACTCTTCCTCAACCTTTGATCTTGTTATAAATATTACAATTAGTGTTGTGAGGAGATCAAACATGGGTTGGGATATGAGTGAGAGATCTTTTTCAAGGTCAACTTTTGAAAAAACAAAGAAAAAAAAAACACTTGCATTATATTATTATATCATTGGGAGAAGTTTTGTGGTTTTTAAATATTTCATTTTCTCATCCCCTTCATATTTTCTTCCCCTATTGTGCCTTTCTTCACACAATAATTCCCTTGTAAATATGTGTTTTCATTTCCTTCCATGTTTTATTTCAAAAAAAATGTGCATTTCTTTTTCTATGTTGGTATTTTAACCCTCTTCTTCTATCTCTTGGACATTATATTCCTATCATCCCATAGCCATAGAAAAACCCCTTAAAAAGACCTCTTGATTATTGTTCACTTTGGATAGGTATTGGAAGCTGAGGTCTCTTTTCAAACTCTAAGATTTTCACTTTTGGTTGGTGAAAGAGTGAACCTCCACAAATGAATTTTATCATCTTGAGAGGTGTGAGTTTTGAGTGTCCACATTTTCCATTTCTAAATATGAGCATGAAAAAATGAATTAGTTTTAGAACATTGTTTCTGTAACAACTTGTGGTGGAATTCAAAATGGATGAGTGAAATAGTCTAAACCTCCCCTGATTGGATAAAACAAAATTTTAATATTTGTTGGTGAGTAAAAATGATTTTGTCATGTTTTTATATTTGTTTCGCATGAGGACATGCACAAGACTAAGTGTGAGGATTTGATATTGTTAATATTTTCATGTCTTATTATATACTCCCTTAACTGATTTTATATGAAATGTGCATAATTTTTGTGAAATATTAATGTTTTAATATTAAGTATAATTTTTTTGCATTTTTAGAAGTAGTCTAATTAAGTCAGTTTACTGTTTTAATAATAACTATCACTATACTGATCCCAATTTTGTGGTTTTTGTTGTATAGGATTCTAGTTTCAATATACAACATTTCATTATAAGGTACCATGATCCAATTCTGCCATTTAAAGTTCATATGGTCCTGACAAAAAAGACCAAAGAATCTGTGAAGAAACTAGACTATTCATGAAGATTGATTTAATGGGATAAATAAAGAAATCCAAATTCCATTATTCTCTACCATAGTTTTGGAGAAAATTTAAGGAGTCTTGGATAAAAATTTCAAGTCCCAACTCCCAAAACAAGGAGCCCAACATATGCTTTGAAGTCCAGCCCACCATTCTGGACGAGAAATAAAATCAGTACAGTATTAATGACATATCTCATGATTTAAGAATAAAATCAATCTGAGATTTTTCAGTGTGAAATAGGAGATATATGTGGCATACTGTGTTGAATAAATCATTCGGATTTTAAGGCATCTTCCTATTCCAAAATCCATTCACATTCTGGCCATCGAAAAAGCATGGATAGAAATGGACAGTTTACCTTTGTTTAATAAAACCACCATAACTTTGGATCCACTTGTATAAATGCCTCAAAATTTTTACAGTAGTCGACCAACTTTATTATCTACAACTTTAAAGAAGGAGATATGTCGAGATTCGGAAGTCTGAATAGCCAAATTGGCGATTCAAGTGGAGGGATAGATTGGGAATGCAAACAGTCCACTCCTTGGGCTATAAATACTCTCCCCTTCTCTCCTTGAGAGGGGTTGGTATTTCAGAAGAGAGGAGATTATATTGGAACGACAAAAGCCTTGAAAAAGTCTTGGGAGGACCTTACATACTAATGTTTTCACTTGAGAGACCTTTCCTCCTCTCTTTGTTTTCACTTAATTTCGTGTTCTTCGTTTTTGTAATTTTGTAGGTCTCTTTCTTTGTAATTCTATTTTAATGAAAGTTACTTCTTCAATATCTCTTATTCTGATTAACCTTATGTAGTTTAATATTTGTGTTCTTAAAATAGTTTAAATATAGTTGAATCCCCTTCCCTTATTTTGCTTCCTCATTCAATCGAAATTCCATTTTTGATTCTCAAAATATTCCGTGTGTGTGCTCGGCACACTACTCTTATCTTGTCCCTTTCTTTTTCTTCTCTTTATAATTCATCACCATAAAAATATATACCAGATTAATAAACATCATAATGGATGAGTAAATCTCTCATTGGGGTGAGTTTTAATTTATGTATGTTATGCGATTGAGATCTTTTTCTCGATAAGTATTCGTTGAATTAACATTGTGTATGTTGGACTTAGCATGTCATGGATTAATGACTTGTTTTGTTTAACGTGTGGTTTACATGGATTATTGGAACCATAAATACACTACCATAAACAAGATATGATCAAGATTAGAACCCTAAGTTAAGTTAAGGCTTGGATTAAAGCCCTAACACTTGGGAATTCAAAATCAACGTCATCTTGTGACATGGGTGTTAATTTAATGCAATATAAAGAAAAGCTCAAGGATATCACAAGCTTAAATACCTAATAATGAACTCACCCCAATCATTATCAATTTGTTAAATCAATTATAGTAAATCAATAATTTCAATTAAGATCTGCAAACAAACACCCCTAATCAAAATACATTCAACTAAAAACAAATGACTATTACAAAGTATCATCGCCGAGGATTCGAACCGAGTGCTGTTATACACATTAGAAGAGCACCGAAACTTTGACCGGTCGATAGGAGACAATCATCCATGCATTTGAAATGGCATCATTGCTGGGGATGGTGCTTTAAGTAGTCATTAGTTTCTGTTTATTGTCAAGAAAACACAAAAAAAACAAATTTAAAAAAAATGAAAAAAAAACACAAAGAAAAACCCGTCTTCCTCTTAAAAATCATACACTGAAAAAAATACAAAGAAAACCCCATCTTCCACTTTCTTCCAAACTCTCTCTGAATTCCCCGTAGCCTCCCAAACAATCCCTCGGATTTGTTTGACCTTGAAATTTAGCGAACACTTCTCCAACTTAGGAGGAACATAAGAGATAATCAAATAATTCAAGAACCAGTCATTGTCCAACCAATTGAATTAGATATGGTCAGTCATAGGGAACAAACACTTAAAGAACTTGCTACCCCGGATATGAATTAACAACCTCTTGGTATTCAATATCCAAACATAGAGGCAGACTTTGAACTCAAATCAGTTTTGATTCATCTTCTTCCTCATTTCCACGGGCTATCCGGTGAGGACCCACATATCCACCTTAAAGAGTTCCAAGTGGTGTGCTCTACCATGAAGCCTCAAGGGGTTTCTAAAGAACAAATAAAAATTAGAGCATTCCCTTTCTCCCTAGATGACATTTCTAAGTCATGGATTTACTACCTACCTCCTTATTCCATAACCACATGGAATTACATGAAGCGACTTTTCTTAGAAAAATTCTTTCCTGCTTCTCGTACTGATTCTATCCAAAAGGAAATAAGTGGTATACGTCAATTCCCAAGTAAATCACTCCATGAGTACTGGGAGAGGTTCAAAAAGCTTGTTGCAACCTGCCCACACCACCAAATTCCTGACCAACTCTTGATCCAATACTTCTATGAGGGGTTATTGGCTATGTAGATAACTCTCATTGATGCCTCAAGTGGCGGTGCTCTTGTTGATAAAACTCCCACAGCTGTAAGAGATCTCATAAGTAACATGGCTGCAAACACACAACAATTCCATACTCGTGCACATTCTCAAGCAAATAAGCCCAAGATAATCAATCAATTGAGTCGAACAAGATAACCGAGTGGATGAGTGAACTTACAGGTCTTGTGCGACAACTAGATGTGGCCACCAAATCCCCAACCTCGTCTTCTCCGCAATCAATGTTTCCTGGACCTATCAAAAACTGTGGAATCTGCAACTCTCCATCTCATCCAACTGACACATGTCCACAACTTCAAGAGGATCAATCTGATTCATCTGGACCAATGGATCTCAATGCAGCATATGCTCAGTGGAACACCAATCCTCAACTATCAGGTCATTTTGTTAGAAACGTCAACCAACCTCACTCTGAGCCCTTCTCTTCTTCCTATAACCAAGGCATGAGGTATGGTAATCTCATCTCTCATCCCCCTAAATTCCCTCCTCAAAACACAAACCAATTCCAATATTGTCAAGTTGGTGGTAACTTCCAACAACCTTACCCTTTTGTCCCTCAACCTCAAAGTATCAATCCTCCTATTCCTCCTCCTGGATTTCACTATCCTAGTGAGACTTCCCAATTCTCAAACCAATTCAATCGCTTTCCCAAGAACCAAAATCAAGGTAATCCCAATCTGAGACAAGCCTATTCTTCCAATCAACCATGGGAAAGTGCAGTGGAAGATCTTGCCTCCTTCACCCGTTCAAGTCTCAAAAACATTGAAACTAAAATAGGTCAACTTGCATCCCACCTGAGCCAGCAACAACAATCCAATTCTTCCCAACTTCCAGCTCAACCATTACCCAACCCCAAGGGTAATGTAAGTGCAATTTCACTTAGATCAGGAAGGAAAATTTCTATGCCTCAAGATAAATCCTCAAACCCTCCTTTGAATGTTGACCTAGAAAACAAAAATAAAAAGAAACTTGAAAAGGAACCTGAATCCATTCCCTCACCTCCTTCCATTCCACTTAGGAATCTAATTCCTTCTCCTCAAGCTGTTTCTAAACCAAGGAAGTCCTTTAAACCTAATCCTGAAATTCTCGACATGTTTAGATGTGTTGAAGTCAACATTCCCCTCTTGGATGCCATGAAACAAATTCCTAAGTATGCCAAGTTTTTCAAGGAGTTGTGTACCCACAAGAGGCAACTTAGGACCTTCGAGAATGTTTCCACCCAGCAGTCTATTCCCATAAAATGCAAAGATCTCGGGACATTTACGGTTCCATGCCAAATTGGAAGTTCAAACTTTGATGATGCACTCATAGACCTAGGAGCCTCAATTAATGTCATGCCCAAATCCATATTCTCCAACCTTGGTCTAGGTCCCTTACATCCAATAGGTATTTTCATTCAGTTATCCAATCGAAGAACAGCCAGTCCCGAGGGAATAATTGAAGATGTCCTTGTTCGTGTGATTGATCTTATCTTCCCTGCGGATTTCTATGTCCTTGACATGGAAGGTGGGACAAACTCTTCTCAATCACCCTTAATTCTAGGAAGACATTTCCTCATGAAATCTAAAACCAAAATTGATGTCCATGCTGGCATCTTATCCATAGAATTTGGTGACCAACTGGTTAAGTTCAATATTTTTCAATCCATGCGATACCCATCAGAGAATGAATCCGTATTCTCTATCCATTCTTCTGATACTCCCTCTGAGAGGGAATTGAATCCCAATCCATCATTTTCTTCATGTTATACTAATAGAGGAGTTTGTGAATATTTTATCCTCATTAACCAAGTCATAAATGGAGAAGTTGATGTTTACATTACAAATGTAGACTTCATTAACCTAAAGGATCTTGAAAAATCTTTGGAATATCATCTCACCTATGACCTACAATGCTTCAAAATGGATGTTAATAAAGAAAATGAACTTTAATGCTCATTTTTTGATTCAAATATGATTATCCGACATTCATCCTTTCCTATCCATGATTCTGAAAATTATGTTATATTTGAAGTGAACCCTGAACCAATGTGGTTATATTGTCCCGATGGTAGTGATGTTTGTGATATTTTTACCCTAATTAATAAATTGATCACTGGTGAGGTTTAAATTGACCATTCTTTGGATAAAAACATTGAAATAAAGGATATTGAAAATTGTATTCAGTCTTATGACTCCACTGATCCCTATTAATCTACATCAGTAAGTGATGAAATAAATGAGTCAAAAACAATTGGGATCTCATAATCTGCTTTCGTGTTATCTGAAACTTACATAAATGAACCATTAGAATTGAGACATCTTCCTGAATTTCCAAGAATAGAAAATCATCACTTTGTGGATAAAATCATTCCTCGCATTGAAGACCAAAGGGAGGATAGTCATATTCTCTTTCCACCCCCATTGAATTGAAAGCACACCAACAAAGATGAGAAGAAATTATCCAATGAATCATCAGGCCTCCCATAGGAGAAGTTTTTCTAGAAGCACACTAGAGTTGAGAAAATACAATGGCCACCATCAGACTATGGGTAGTCCACTACAAATGTCTAGCTATAGACAAATAAATGCAGTGCTTCTTGGGAGGCAACCCATGTTTTCTTTTATTTTGTGAAATTTCAATTTCTTTTTAGTTTTTCATTATATGAATAATGATTTTTCTTTTTTAGGTAACATCCCACAATCGTGGAACCACCTCGACTTCCATCGGATCCCTAAATTCTCCAGTCGACCAACCACTAGATGGAGATGGAAACCCGCCAAATCCAAACCAGGGGGTACCTCTTTCCCTTAACTCTCTCTCTATCTCTTCCTTTATCTACCTATTTCTTCTTTCCCTCTCTCTTTAATTTTTTTGCCACTTTCTTTATCAAAACCTTTATCTTTCACTTTCTCTTTTGTGTGGGTGTATCTTTACAAAAATAAAAACCTAAAAAACAAAAAAAACCAAAAAAAAATCACTTAAAAAATACAAAAAAATTATAAGTCATGCTTACTCACCATCGAGTTTTGAAATTTTGTACAACCATTTTGGGGAGTTAACAGACATGTTTTCATCTCAAAAAATTTGTATTTTCATCATGACTTTGGATAAATAATTTTGTGTCAAAACCAACACATTTTGAATGCTCAATTTTTGATTTGGAAAATGATTTTCCCCAACCATGAGAACCAACATTTGCTTTCATGCCAAGGCCACCTATGGCCATCTTTTCAAAATGTGTGTTTTCACCCCCATTTGTGAGTCTTGAGTTTGTGGACCTTCGAGCTGAATTTCCTACCTTAGTGTGTATTAATATGATAGAGGCATTTTCTAAACCACATGAGAATCACAATAGCCAAATAGCCTCCCATTTCCCTTACATTAATTCTCCTTTTGAAAACCCTGTCGAGCCTATGGAAACCTTTTCTTTGATAGCCACATTACAAGACCAATACCTTTTCCCACCCAATATCAACATGGATTTTCATTGCATGTTTTTTATAAATTTAAGTGCGGGGGGAATAGATTTCATTATTTGGGTACCCTATTATTGATTTTCAACGAGTTATCATCTGCTTGAGGGCAAGCATCCATTTCAGTGTGGGGGAGAGGTTGTCATTCAGTGTGTTTTGGGGAATGTAATGTACTCCCATTTATGTAATTTTGTAAATGTTATTGACAAGTGTTCAAAGAAAAATAAAAAATGATGAAAAAAAATCAAAAAAAAATGAAAAAAATGGGTTGTGTCTTGGGTAGGTCAAAAATCACTCTTCCTCAACCTTTGATCTTGTTATAACTATTACAATTAGTGTCATTAGGAGATCAAACATGGGTTGGGATATGAGTGTGAGATCTGTTTCAAGGTCAACTTTCGAAAAAAAAAGAAAAAAAAACACTTGCATTATATTCTTATATCATTGGGAGAAGTTTTGTGGTTTGTAAATATTTCATCTTCTCATCCCCTTCGTATTTTCTTCCTCTATTGTGGCTTTTTTCACACAATCATTCCCTTGTAAATATGTGTTTTCATTTCCTTCCATGTTTTCTTTCAAAAAAAATGTGCATTGCTTTTTCTATGTTGGTATTTTATCCCTCTTCTTATCTCTCTTGGACATTATATTCCTACCATCCCATTGCCACAGAAAAACCTCTTAAAAAGACCTCTTGATTCTTATTCTCTTTGGATAGGGATTGGAAGTTGAGAGCTCTTTTCAAACTCTAATATTTTCACTTTTGGTTGGTGAAAGAGTGAACCTCCACAAATGAATTTTATCATCTTGAGAGGTGTGAGTTTTGAGTGTCCACATTTTCCATTTCTAAATTTGAGCATGAAAAAATGAATTAGTTTTGGAACATTGTTTCTGTAACAACTTGTGGTGGAATTCAAAATGGATGAGTGAAATAGTCTAAACCTCCCCTGATTGGATAAAACAAAATTTTAATATTTTTTGGTGAGTAAAAATGATTTTGTCATGTTTTTATATTTGTTGAAAATGAGGACATGCACAAGACTAAGTGTGGGGGAGTTGATATTGTTAATATTTTCATGTATTATTATATACTTCCTTTACTGATTTTATATGAAATGTTCATAATTTGTGTGAAATATTAATATTTTAATATTAAGTATAATTTTTGAGCATTTTTAGAAGTAGTCCAATTAAGTTAGTTTACTGTTTTAATAATAACTATCACTATACTGATCTAAATTGTGTGGTTCTTATTTTTTAGGATTCTAATTTCAATATAAAACATTTCATTAGAAGTTACCATGTGCCAATTCTGCCATTTGAAGGCTCATCTGGTCCTCACAAACAAGACCAAAGAATCTGTGAAGAAACTGGACTATTCATGAAGATTGATTTACTGGGATAAATACAGAAGTCCAAATTCCATTATTCTCTACCATAGTTTGGGGGAAAATATAAGGAGTCTTGGATAAAAATTTCAAGTCCCAACTCCAAAACAAATTGGCCCAACATATGCTTTGAAGTCCAGCCCACCATTCTGGCCGAGAAATAAAATCAGTACAAAATTCATGACATATCTCATGATATAAGAATCAAATAAAGATGAGATTTTTCATTGTGAAAGAGGAGATATAATTATCCTACTTTTTTGAAGAAATAATTCATATTTTAAGGCATCTTCTTATTCCAAAATCCATTCACATTTTGGCCATCGAAAAAGCATGGATAGAAATGGACAGTTTACCTTTGTTTAATAAAACCGCCATAACTTTGGGTCCACTTGTCCAAATTCCTCCAAATATTTATAGTAGTCGACCAAATTTAATATATACAACTTTGAAGAAGGATATATTTGGAGATTCGGCTTTAGGAATAGCCAAATTGGTGATGTAACTGGAGGGACAGATTGGGAATGCAAACAGTCCACTCCTTGGGCTATAAATACTCTCCCCTTCTCTCCTTGAGAGGGGTTGGAATTTCAGAAGAGAAGAGATTATATTGGAACGACCAAAGCCTTTAAAAAGGCTTTGGAGTACCTTCCATACTCAAGTTTTCACTTGAGATACCTTTCTTCCTCTTTTTTTCACTTAATTTCGTGTTCTTCGTTTTTGTAATTTTGTAAGTCTCTTTGTAATTCTGTTTTAATGAAAGTTACTTCTTCAATATCTCTTATTCTCATCCACCTTCTGTAGTTTAATATTTATTTTCTTAAAATAGTTTAAATATAGTTGAATACCCTTCCCTTATTTTTCTTCCTCATTCAATCGAAATTCCATTTTTGATTCTCAAAATATTTCGTGTGTGTGTTCGGCACACTACTCTTATCTTGTACCTTTATTTTTATTCTCTTTATAATTCATCACCATAAAAATATATTACCAGATTAATAAACATCATAATGGCTGAGTAAATATCTCATTGGGATGAGTTTTAATTTAGGTATGTTAAGCGATTGAGAGCTTTTGCTCGATGAGTATTCGTTGAATTAACATTGTGTATGTTGGACTTAGCATGTCATGGATTAATGAATTGTTTTGTTTAACGTGTGGTTTACTTGGATTATTGGAACCATAAATACACTACCATAAACAAGATATGATCAAGATTATAACCCTAAGGTAAGTTAAAGCTTGTATTAAATCCCTAACACTTGGGAATTCAAAGTCAACATCATCTTGTGACATGGGTGTTAATTTAATGCAATATAAAGCAAAGCTCAAGGATATCACAAGCTTAACTACCTAATAATGAACTCACACAAATCATTATCAATTTGTTAAATGAATTATAGTCAATTAATCATTTCAATTAAGTTCTGCAAACAAACCCCCCTAATCAAAATACTTTCAACTAAAAACAAACGACTATTACAAAGTATCATCGCCGAGGATTCGACCTGAGTGCTGCTATACACATTAGCAGAGCACCGGAACTTTGACTGGTCGATAGGCGAAAATCGGCCGTGCGTTTCAGGAGTCCTTACATGGATACATTCGACAGATGCATATTTGGGTCTTGGGGATTACAGGATAGAGCTACGGTGGGATTGATTGACTCCAGACACATTCTGATTCGATTTTCATCGGAGGAGGATCTGGTGAAGGCTTGGTCCAGTGCTCCGCACAACTGCAATGGATTTTGGTTCTACCTCTTTCGATTTTTGTATGATTTTCACATGAATCGTGACTCCTCTACAGCTGCGATTTGGGTTACTTTCCCAGAAATTCCCTTACCATTTCAAAATCCCACGATTTTGAGAATGTTAGGAAACCTTGTCGGTAGATTTATGTGTGATGATTCTAGAACCAAAGCTCTCTGTCACCTGGTTTATCCTCGGATATGTGTGGAAATAGATGTCTCCAAAATTCCTCCCAATTTTGTGTGGATTACAGTGGAAGAAGAGTTTCTTCACAAGAAACCAGTGGTCTATGAGTCATGGTTCGACTTCTGCTCCTTCTGTAAAAAACTGGGGAACCCTGTGGAAGTCTGCAGATGGGGGAGGAAGGATTTACATCCTAAAAAGGGTGAAAGTTCAGTTGACAATAGCAAGGGGTCAGGATGTGGTGAGGGTGTGTCTGGCCAGAATCAATTAGTGGCCCCAATTGGTATTAAGGAGGTGCAAAGTGGGTCACAGGGGGGAAACCCATTGGTGGATGAGGTACTCCAACGCTTGCGCAAGGACATGAAGGTTCCTGTGCATGATTCTTCGAAGCAGGAGGGCTCCGATGTGATGCTGGTAGGGAGTGTAGGAGGGGTTGTGCTATGTGACAGTGGCATTTTTCTGGATGTTGAGATAGTGATGGAAACAGATGTAGGATCAAGGACTCCCTTGACTTCTTCTTATGCAGGGGCACTGTGTGCTGGAACTGGTTCAAGTGAAAGAGGTAGATCTCAGATGATTGGAAGAGAGGGAGAGTTATTAAGTGTCAAGGAACAGAAGCAGGACATAGGGGGTGGTCTACCGATTCATTCTATCCCAAAAAGGGAGGTTCCAGCTATTAAGTTGGGCAATCGCTTTGAAGGGCTGGTGACTGAAGATCCGGTTCAGGACTTAGATGCAGCTTGAACTGAGGAGAAGGGGGCGTCCAGCGATGAGTCTGTTGAGTTCTCACCAGGTGATACTGCTGATGACCTTCATGATAGAGGGCCTCCCAGCCCAAGTAGTTGAAAAATCATGAAGGGGAAAGGGAGAAAGTACTATTTATACTTACCTCTCTTAATGGAAACAAGGTCCGCCAAAAAGTCGAAGGACAGGATGATTGCAGGTGACTCCAAAACCTCTGGTGGCCATGCTGAGCCTGCGGATCATGGTGCTTCAGCCCTTCAGCTGCGGGAGTCAGGTGAGGCACATGAGCAATCATTTGAGCTTATTTTACATTCTGATGAAGAGATATTGGAAAGTATTTTGGTGATTAATGCCTCTGATGAAGAATATAACAAGATGATGGGAAGGTTGCTTAAAGTAGAAACCACTGAAGAGCAGAGTGCATGGATTGACAAGTAAGACCTTATATTGATAAGGGGATACAATGAAGGTAAGATTAATCAATAGGAGTACATGCAAGCTTGGGACAAGATGGAGTCTCGCTTTGAAGACTTATTAGAGGGTGTTCCAGACACACGAGTATCCTCTATCTCTTGGAAACTTCTTAGGGATAATGCATCTAGCAGGCTCAAATTTCTTTTCAATGATTCTAAAACTTCTCTTGATGCTTGAACTAGGCGGTTTCTCACTTTTACCTTAAAAGTGTTTTTGAAAATAAAAAAGTTACTTTGGAGGAGATTATAAGAGATAGGAGGTCTACTTATGGGTGTCTCAACTTCTGAATCAGGATAGTCCAACCCAAAAACTACAAAACCTGGGTCTTTGGCCCAGTATTCAATCTCATGAGCTACTGAAATAGTACCATGTCTGATGGGATTCTCCCCCTCAATCTGTACATTTTCTTGTACATGTACATCAATAGCAGCTTGAGCGGGCAGGTATTCCTCAGAAGAGTTTTCCACAACTCTATTCACATCAGGTGTCCCAACCTAGGGAGAATGAGGACTAGATTCAGGTCTGTCTACTTCAAAAATTTCCCCAGTATTCATTGAGGAGTAATCAATTAGTGGACTGAGAATCAAGCAGGAAGAAACAGATGCTTCATTTTCAGATTCTTGTTCTTCCTCATTCTATGGAGCAGGCTGGTCTTCCTCATCAATAGGGGCTTTTTCATTGCTTACTCCCAACACAGTTTCCTTTCCAGATGATACAACTTCAGAAACTAGACTTGGAGGCAAGTATGGATCCCCTCCATCAGCTACAGAGGTATCCTTCTCATCAGTATCATCACTATACTGAGGTTCCTCTTCATCAGGTCCTAGACCTGGATCTCTTCTGTCTCTTAGCCTATTGGGATGGTCAACAGGGTTTAACTTATCATACACCTTCTCATCATCAATAACCAATTGCCTTCTCCATGGGTTCCATCCAATATTCATATACTTATAGATTGTGCTTGTGATGCAAAAAATGTTCCTCACAACTACTGTCTCATCCTAAGACTCAGCTACTCCTTTCACCTTGATCATTACCGAAATCAACTTTTCAAAGAATGAATCATTGGATTTTGACTTAGGTCTGGTCATAACCTCAATTTGGATCATCAACAGCCTACACATATTTACCTTGACACCATGCCTTAGTGGATGTAAAAAATAAATATCTTGGTATTTCAGATTTGTAAAGTCCCATCTTCTTGGACTTAGCACCTGTTGGATAAATATGAATAATGTTCAGTTTTCTCCATCCATCTCAGCAGCCACTACCATTATTTGTTTTCCACTACCAATGAACTCTTCCCAATCAAACTCATAGTTAAAAATGTCACTGGTATGAGGTATTGTCTTCGAGGTATACCCAAATAAACCCTCATGTAGGACTTTCAGACATTTATCCCATTCAACAGAAGAAAAAGAAATTTTCTTACCATTCACTAATGAAACCATTCTGTTTTCTTCTTCAGACTTCTCAAAACGAACAAAAGCATAAAACTCCTTAACCAAATTTTGATAATGAGGTCCATTATTTTTTTCAAAACAATCTATCTGTCCATATTCCTCCAATACCCTTAGAACCAATGACTTTCTAGGCAAGAGCCATTCCTCAATGAGTTCCTTTTCGATCACTATTTCTCTATTTTGCAACTACGGGTTCACAGCATGCTTCCCCGACCTTGTTCTACTTTCACTGACACTACCTTCAGGTCCTGTTTTCTACTTCTTCACACTTGGCACATCACTATCATCCCTGACTATCAGGATTTTTGTTCTTTCCATCTTTAATCGAAGAACTTAGGGTTACGCGTAATGCGGGGGTTTGAGAAGTGAGGATTGAAGAGAGGAGAGTTTACGGTGAATTGAAATGTGACTAAGGATTAGTTTGTATCATTTAGGAATAAAAATTTAATAAAAATAATTATACTGAAAACAATAAGAGTTTTGGTTAAATAAAATAAAAATCAGACAGCTCATGACATATCGGTGACAATTACCGGTGAGAACCCTGACAGTGAGGTTTATCTATCGGTGAGGTCTCTAGCGGTGAAGTTTCTCTAATGGTGAGGTTTCTCTAGCGGTGAGGTTTCTCTAGTGGTGAGGTTTCTCTAGCGGTGAGGTTTCTCTAGCGGTGAGGTTTCTCTAGCGGTGAGGTTTCTCTAGCAGTGAGGTTTTCTAGCAGTGAGGTTTCTCTAGTGGTAAGGTTTCTCTAGCGGTGAGGTTTTCTAGCGGTGAGGTTTTCTAGCGGTGAGGTTTTCCTAACAGTGAAAATTTGGATAACGGTGAGGATTTGTCTAATAGTGAGGATTTGGCTAACGGTGAGGATTTGGCTAACGGTGAGGATTTGGCTAATAGTGAGGATTTGGCTAACAGTGAGGATTTTCTTCTACAAAGTCTATCATTCGTAACTCATGTCTAATGTACCTTAACCTATCTGAACTTAAATTATTGGTGAATATGTCAGCTAATTGATGTTCATTACCTATAAATTTAAGATTAATATCACCATTTTGGTAATGATCTCTCAAAAATTGGTGCCTTACATCAATGTGTTTGGTCCTAGAGTGAGATATGGGATTCTTAGAGATATTGATCGCACTAGTGTTATCACAGTTTATAGATACATGTCTAAACTGATATTCACAGTCCAATAATGTATGTTTCATCCAAATAATTTGTGCACAGAAACTACCAGCAGCAATATATTCCGCTTCAGTAGTAGATAATGCAACATAATTCTACTTTTTACTACACCAATATATCAGGGACTTACCTAGAATATGACATGTTCCAGAAGTTCTCTTTCTATCTAACTTGCAACCGGCAAAGTCAGCATCTGAATAACTTATTAAATCGAATGATTGTCCTTTTGGATAAAATAATCCTGAGTAAGTAGTATGTTTAAGATATTTGAAAATTCTTTTAACAGCAAGCAAGTGTGACTCTTTTGGATTAGCTTGAAATCTTGCACACATACACACACTAAACATAATATCTGTTTGACTATTATTAAGATAGATTAGACTCCCTATCATACCTCTATAGTTGGTTTGATCCACTGGTTTTCCAGTTTCATCAGCATCCAACTTACAAGAGATACTCATGGGTGTTTCATTACCCTTACTACTATCCAAACCAAAATGTTTTAAAAGATCCTTTGTATATTTACTTTGATTTAAGATAATACCATTTTCATTTTGAAAAAATTAAAATCCAAGAAAATATTTTGAGTTCTCCTATTAAACTCATTTCGAATTCATTTTTCATACTCTTTGAAAAATCAATACACAAAGCATTTTTAGAAGATATAAAAATAATATCATCAACATAGATTTTTACTATCAAAACATCTTTGAAAATTATTTTAATAAAGAGAGTTGGATCAGGAATCCCTTTAGAAAAACCTTTTGAAATAAGAAAACTATTAAGTCTATCATACCAAGCTTGTGGGGCTTGTTTTAAACCATATAAATCTTTAGAAAGCTTAAAACATGATTTGAAAAATGAGGATTAGTAAATCCAGGTGGTTTTTCAACAAAAACATCTTCAATTATAAAACCATTTATAAAATCACTTTTAACATCCATTTGATATAACATGAAATTCAGATGAGCAACATAGGCAAGTAGAATCCTAATGGATTCTAATCTAGCTACAGGTGAAAAGGTTTATTCATAGTCTATTCCTTCCTCTTGACTATATCCTTGTACAACTAGTCTTGGTTTTTTCCTAACTATATTTCCAGACTCATCAACTTTATTCCTAAAAACCCATTTAGTGCCTATGGTCAAAGTGTCCTTAGGTCTGTCAACTAATTCCCAGACTTTGTTTCTTTCAAATTGATTTATTTCTTCTTGCATGGTCATTACCCAAAATTCATCATTGATTGAATCATTGATATTTTTAGGTTCTAACTATGAAAGAAAGGTTTGATGTTCAACTTGGTTTCTTAGAGAAGCACTAGTTTGTGTACCTCTATCAAGATTACCTACAACAGCATCTAAATGGTGATTCTTTAGAATCCTAGTTGATCTGGTAAAGGTTGGACTAGAAATTTCATGTTATTCTCCAGGTTCGGGTTCATCAGAAGCAGATTCTAGAATATTGTCATAACTAGTTATCTTAACAACAGGTTCACTAAAATTATCACTAAGATTCAGAACAGACAAATGTTCTTCAAGATTTTCAAGAGAAGTTTTAGGTTCATGAGGATCAGTTTCATCAAATTTTATATGAACTGATTCTTCCACATATTTTATTCTTCTATTAAAAACTCTATAGGCTTTTCTAGATAAACAATAACCTATAAATATTCCTTCATCACTCTTGGATGCAAACTTATCAAGATTATCTTTAGTATTGAGAATAAAGACTTTGCAACCAAAAAATCTGAAGTAACTAACTTTAGGATTCCAATTATTCCACAGTTCATAAGGGGTATTTTTAAGAACGGGTCTAATCAAGACTCTATTTATAATATAACAAGTTGTATTGACATCTTCAGCCCAAAAATAAATAGGTAAGTCATATTCATTTAGCATAGTTCTTGCAATTTCCTAAAGTGTTCTATTTCTTCTTTCTACTACACCATTCTGTTGAGGTGTCCTAGGGGTAGAGAAATTATTATTGTAGCCCTTTTGTGAGTAATATGATTCAAATTCATGATTTTAAAACTCATGACCATGATCACTTCTCATGGTTTTAATCTTAATTCCACTAAGGTTTTCTATAGACTTGGAGTATTTCATAAAGTAAGAACAAGCTTCACTTTTGTGAGATAGAAAATATACCCAAGTATATCTAGAAAAGTCATCTACAAGGACATAGACATAGTGCTTCCCATTTAAACTAGAAACTCTGGATGGTCCAAATAAATCCATTTGAACCAACTCAAGAGGTTCAGAAGTTGAAACTTCTTTATTTGATTTGAATGAAACTTTATGTTGCTTTCCCTTCTGACAGGGAGTACAAACTTTGCCTGATGGGAATTTAAGTTGAGGTAGGTCTCTAACTAAATTTTTCTTAGTCAGTTTCTTAAGTGAGTGTATATTACAATGTCCTAATATTCTGTGCTAAATCCAAGATTCTTTATTAAAATCATTTAAATAAGTAATACTTTGCTTAGCTAAGGAGTTTAAATCCACAACATAAACATTTTCATTTCTTAAGGCAGAAAACATTAAAACATTTTTAGAATTAAAAAAATTACAAGAATCATTTTCAAACTTAACATTAAATCCATCATCACACAACTGATAAATTCTTAAAAGATTATATTTTAGTCCATCAACAAGTAAAACCTTAGAAATAAAAATTGAATCAGTGTAACCAATTTATCCTAAGCTGATGATCTTTCCTTTTGAGTTATCACCAAAGGTGACATGTCCTCCATCAACTTTGACTAAGCTTTTAAAACATGAGAAGTCTCATGTCATACGTTTTGAACATCCACTATCCAAGTACCATGTCTTATTATAGGAACTTTTTAAGCAGGTTTCATACAAAATAGGTTGAGACATAATATGATTTTGGTACCCAAATTTTCTTGGGTCCAGACAGGTTAGCAAGAAAAACTTTTGGTACCCATATTTTTATAATGGGTTTAATATAATCAATAGATTAAAAAGACTTTGAAAGATAAACTTTTTTTGATCTATAACTATGTGAATAACTAGTTGTGACACAAGAATTTCCAGAACTGGAACTAGCAGAAAACTGTCCAATTTTTGGAATAAATCTATTTTTTATGATCTGTCTCTATCTAGGTTGATAGCCTAACCCAGTAGTATACTTTGGGGATACTTGTTTTCCTAGAATTTTTGTAAGAGTGTTCTTTCCATTAGTAAATTTTTACAAATCTTTCCTAAGTTACTCATTAGACAGTTTCAGTTCAGTATTTTTTTTAATAGTTGAGCATTCTTTTCTTTTTCTACTTTTAGTGCAGATTTGACAGTGCTAGTTAAAGCATGTTTTTTATTTAAGGTTTTATACTTGTCTTTTATCTCATTGCAATTATCTTCTAGCATGTTATAATATTCAAATAACTCTTCACTAGACATGTTTTCAGAATCAGAATCAGAATCATCTCCAGAATAATAAGAATTTAAAACAAGAGTATCCAATGTTACCTTAGATGTATTTGTCATGAAACACATATTAGCTTTTTTGAGATTTTTTATCCTAAGTGGAATCAAAATCACTTGAACTGTCTTCTGAAGCACTTCGGGTTTCTTTCATAGCTTTCTTATATTTTTTGTCCTTGTACTCTTATTTATTCTTGTACTTTAATTTTGGAAAGTCATCTTTCACATGTCCTTTCTTCTTGCATTCATAGCAGACTATGTCATCACTTTTTTTAGTTATTTTCCAATCCTTCTTCCAATGACCTTTATTATCATACTTTCCCTTATAATTGGATTTTCTGAAAAACTTAATTTTTCTATAAAAATTCTTGAATTTTCTTGTTATCTGAGCCATTTCAGCATCACTGTCAGATGCACTCTCTTCACATCTTGAGCTATCACTTTCACTTTGAATTTTCCCTTTGTCCTTAAGTTTTGAAGTAGAAGTCTTGAAATATACAGAATTATTTCCTGGTTTATCATATTCTTCTTTGTTTACTTTCAGTTATTCTTCATACATCATTAATTTACCAATGAGTTCCTTGACAAGTAAAGAACTAATGTCACAAGATTCTCTAATTTAAACTAATGTTCCTCTCCATCTGTCTGGCAGACATCTTAGTATCCTCATGATTTGATCTTTTGCAGGAATAGCTTTTCCAAGTGAACTCATTGTATTTAAAATTTCATTGAACCTGAGATATAAGTCAGAAATAGGTTCATCAGGATTCATTTTGAAATTATCTTACTTAATAGTATAGGTATTCGATCTCATTTCTTTAACATTGGTTGTTCCCTCAGATGAAATAGCCAAAGTATCCCAGATTTCATAAGCAGACTTACAAGCAGATATTCGATTAAATTATTCATCTCTTAAATCACAATATTGGGCATTCATTTCATTACAATTATTATTGTAAGAAACTTTAGTAGGTTCATCCCAAGTAGTTCTTTCAGTTTCTAGAATCTTATATTGAGTCTCTATAGTAGTCCAGATATCAAATCCCATACTTTCTAAATGAATTTTCATTTTTAGTTTCCATTGGGCATAATTAACACCATTAAAGAAAGGTGGCATGTTGGTAGTTGCACCTTCTAGTCTATTATCCATAATTAGATTTTAGCAAATATATTTAAAGAGATAAAATTTAGAACTAACAGAAATTTTTTGATCTTTAAGATACAACTAAAATCACAGTTAAAAACACTTTCACAAACAGAGTGTTTTGAAAAACTTTCAAATAAACTTCCCTCTGATACCAAATGTTTGTCGGAGTGGATACTCAAGAGGGGGGGTGAATTGAGTTCCAATTAAAATTTCTGTTAAAAATATTTTCAATAAAATATCCCCAAATTAAATAAAAATTAAACTGTAGTGAATTTATAAAGCTTGAAAGGTTTCAATTAGTTTCTCAAAGATTGATTATTTCTTAGTTAACTTAATCTGAAGATTAAGTTATCTTTTGAAACTAACTTAATGGCTAACAAAAATTACAAACATTTGCTCGTTTAACTATCAAAGTTAATTTAAAATAGATTTTAATTTTAAATAAATTAGCATCAGAATATAAGATATAGTTTAAAATGAAATAGGATTCACAGTAGGTTTAACCAAGAGGTTCAGTCTCAAGCCGAGACTTAGTCCTCTCAAATAGTTTATATAAAACTTTGATCCACACCCTGGATTGGGGTTTACAATAGTACTCAGACTGTCTAGGACCCCATATCTCTACCACAGTTCTACATGGGAAATCAAAAATAACAACAACTCACAGGCTTTCTAGGTCACACTTGACCTCTACCACTATCCAAAGTGGGATATAAGGGTGTAAGGGAAAGATTGAGTGAGGATTTATAAATCCTCTAGTTCAGCACAAGAGACAGGGTGTGTTTAGAATACAAAACACACACTTCTCAAAAATGAAAATAAATGAAAACACAATAGAGTTAAACAAATAGAGATGATTTTAGAATGATCTATGTGTTTTGAGTGAAGTTCTGGACTCCTTGGATTGATGCAGATGAAGCTTTGAGTCCTTCTCTGGTTTTTAGCCAAGAAAAACAGAGTGTTGTTTTTGTACTTGACTTCCAGGTCCAGATTGATCAGTCTAATCAGCTTGAGTATAGGTGAAATCATTTAAGCTCTTTACTCCTTGAATGATTAGTTTTTTCAGATTCAGAATGTATTCTTCCTTCTTCTTTGACGTGTGTAAGTCCTTGGTTATCTCCAGAAGGTTGTTTCGTATGTGCATGGAAAGACTGATCAATCTCTCTTTAGTAGTTCGAGGTTCCCTTTTGTATACATATATTTTTCTCTAGCAATGGGAATAATTGCCTTTTTACAGGTATGAGTTATGGTTTCCTAACATTCAAAAGACATTGATTAGTTAATAGCAGTTGCATTAAAAGCACCAAATATGACTGTTGTTAATAAACAAACATAAGTAGGGTTTAGAGATATAGTGATTGGTTTCCATCGGTAGCTCTTAGTATCAGTGAGCTTGTATCGGTGGACTTGAGTCAGTAGGTCTGTATCGGTAGCTATTACTCTTTATAATAGTAGACTATGTATCAGTGATAGTGACTCTGTATCGGTAGCTCCTCTTATCGGTAGATCTTCTGTATAGGTATCATTCTTGTATCGGTGGCTCTCTCCATCGGTAACTTGCCCATATCAGTATCTTCTTGTATCGGTGGATCTGTTTGTATCAGTAGACTTCATATCGATAGTTATCTATTTGTATTGGTATACTTTTATCGGTAGTTGTCTGTTTGTATCGGTAGACTTGTATTGGTAGTTGTCTGTTTGTATCGGTAGACTTGTATACGTAGTTGTCTGTATCGGTGACTCAAAAACTTAATACTTATCTGTTCTATGAAAATCATATCCAATGTGAGTTAGTATTATTTCAAAACATGTATAAACATAGATAAACATTGATTAACATAGTCCAATGATTATTTTGATATTTTTTTCAACTCAATAGTAGGATGAAATAATGTATCATATATATAGGATTATTAAAACATATAAATACATAATTGAGATTATCAATTCAGGTGAGGTCAACAAATATATATAATGATATAAATATTTTTTTAAAAAAATTATTTATATAATTATATATTCAATGAATTATAAATTACTATTTTATAAAAATTATTATTATAAGTATTATTATTATATATTATTATTATTATTTTTTAAAAGTATTTTTTAAAAAAAGTATTATAAGTATTTATCAGTGCTAAAAAAAGCACTGATAAATATTTATTTTATCAACAATTATTAACTTAGCACTGATAAAAGACATCTTTATCCAAGCTTTTCTTAAAGCGATGATCAAAGTGTAACGATCTATTTTAAGAACCCTATCCATCACGAACCATTTCGCGATATATGAAGCTCTCTGCATAAGAAACCTACTATCGGTGCTCCTTGTTGTCAAATCCAAGCTCAAATCTT
This sequence comes from Viscum album, assembly GCA_963277665.1. Classification (NCBI taxonomy): domain Eukaryota; kingdom Viridiplantae; phylum Streptophyta; class Magnoliopsida; order Santalales; family Viscaceae; genus Viscum; species Viscum album. The sequence goes on from OY728131.1 coordinate 142,673,327, forward strand.
GGCCAAAATCAAGTCTCCAACTATTCCAAGGCCTGAATCTAAGTCTTGAGTGATTGAATAGTTGAACACAACCATGACTCAAACAAAATCCAGATTTTTTAATATCTATACTTTCTCTTAGTTTTCCACTAAACCTTCTAATCTCACATCTATGTATCCCAATAAGTTTAATTACACTATCCTATAATAAAACAACCCAAAATTCATTGTTTTTTTAGATATATTTAAGTATCATGTTCACCGATATCATGTGGGTCTTTTTGGTACAAAATTGGAATTGTTTGACTTGAAATATGTCAAACCCAATGTTGGGTCATGTTTTTTTGAGGTATAATAGGCTCCCAATACCTATATTCCATGAAATCCACCTCTTTTTAATCGTCAACTTTTGAAAAATTCATCCATATAGCGGTCGGTGTTGTCATTGGTTTGGAAAATTACATTAAAAATTACTTGGATGATGAAATATCTAACATCATTGAGGTCTTATATTATGTCATGAAAAAATTGTCATTAAGAGGGTTGAGTGAGGAGGAACTGAAATATAGGGTTATCCCCTTCTATTTGAAAGGTAATTCAAGAAGTTATTAACAAAGAATGGATGGTGAAATATCTGACACATGGGAACAACTATATAATGATTTTTCCATGAAATTATTTCCTAGGATAATGATCACTGAAATATGGTGTAAAATTAATGGATTTATTTAGGATGATTATGAACTATTTCATGAGGATGGATAGATTCAGGGGTTACTTACTAAATGTAACAATCAAATAATTCTAGTAAATCTATAAAATCATATGATAAAAAACATTATATATGTTTGATTTTTGGTCTTATTTATTTAAATACTTCTTGAAAAAATATAATGTTTTCATTTTTTATTTTTGAAATATTTATATTTAAATTAAAATAATATTACATAAATTCTATAAAAATAAAAAATCAAATAGGTTTAAGTTTCTATAATCCTTAGACTATATTATACAGGAAAAGCTGATTTTGAGATAAAATGTAATTGATATTTTGATTTTGGTTGTTGAAATATAGTCAGAAAATAAAAAATTGGAATGAGTCATTTTCTAGGAAAAACCTTAGCATCATGGTGTTTTAAGAAACAAAATATCGTTTCATTACATGGTGTAGAAGAAGATCACATTTTTTATATAATTTATTGTTCTCAATCCTTTAGGATTGATCAAAATTTTTCTAAATTTGATATTTTCTTTGAAATGTGACTTATTTGATGATAAAATTTTCCTATTATTTAAATTTTAAAGAATATTTTAAATCATTCAAGAATAAATATTATACCACTATATTTAAATAATTTTGATAAAATAAAAAATTAACATTGATTGATGTAAATTTAATAAATAAGTTTTAATAGAATCTATTTTATTGAAAGAAAAATTAGTTTTCATGGATAAAATTATTACGCCTTTAGATTACCACTTTAATTAAACTTTATTAGTTTGGATTTAATAAATTAATGACATGATATGTTCACTGTGGGTTCTTAATTCTATTAAATTTTATGGTTTACGAACATAAACTGAAATCCATTTTTTATGTCCTTCTAGTGGTAATATGATGCCCCGTAGATGTGACCATCTCAATTACATGAAATATTAAAATTTTTCACTAAAATATATTACCATAACCTTTTATGTTAATATTTTTACAGAATTAGGACAAAAAATTAACTAAAAAACTCATGTATTTTTTAACTAATGGAAATTTTTTGGAATGATATATGCAACAAATTGATCCATAAGAAGCCTTAATTGTTCTTATTTGGATCAAGATCCTCGTGTCACATTGTTCTTATTTGAATCAAGCTCCTCATGCTTAGATTTGATCCAATTATCATCCTTGTTAGCCTCTCCAAATGATGTAGGCCCTTCTTGGGGAAAAATGAGGATTTTTATAGAGTCCTACTCCTTTGAGTTTCCACTGAAACTTTTTGATCACCAATGACATTTTATTCATTGGTTTCAGCCTTTATTTTATTTCTTATAGTTGATAAAAATATATCCATATTTGAAATTATAACCCACTCATTAATACTTCTTAAAAATCACTTCATTTCCTTTATCAGACATCTAATAAACACTATATATGTTTTACTTTAATCCATCCATGTAATTCTCACAAATGGGAGGCTTTCACCTTTGATAATTAATATCTTATGTGTATTTATTTATTTATTGTACAAAATGAATATTTTATAAACCTAATAGGATATATTTACTTTCTCTCAAATGATTCAGAGCTTCAATCCAATGTATCTTATTTTCTCTTCATCCTCCTCAGTTATTGATTGATTGTTTGGCGAGATCTATTTGTGTTTTTTATCATCATTCTTGCTTTATCATCTACATATCCCTGTGGTCAAAAAATTTTGCACAGTAAAATCATTATCCATATAATTAATGTATACGTTTCATATTTATGTTTAATTTATTTATTTTCAGTATTACACATATAATAACTATTTTATTGTACAAGTATTTTATTTTATTTAGGTCGGGGTAGTTTGTTCGAAGCTGCTCATGCTCGTGAGGGATTGGACTTTGAGTCTACAACTGAGATAATAACAACAAGGAAATGTGTCATGAATGCATAAAACCATCAGGAAAAGGTGAATTCCTAACACTTATTTAATCAATTTTTTCATCATTTTATATATTATTTTTAAGTTAATTTCCATATCATTTTTATCTAATTCTTATTTAGTTTGTTTTCATAGTTCTTTTGGGAATTCATATTTTGATTTCAACTATTTACAGCAGGACACAAAAGAGATAAAATGATTCTTTATACAAATATTACCATGTTTTCAATTTTCATTTATTTTCTTTTTCAACCTGCTAAAATTGCATATTGATTCGATGTTATTACCTAAAAAACTTTCTCATTATTTAAAGTATCTTCTCTTCTGACTTTTAACAACCAGAAAGGTTTTTCAGCTAAGAACAACTAGTCAATATGTATTTTTGGAAATTATATATAGAGAGAAAATGAAAATGTGGAAACATTAGAAGTTGGGATTATTTTGAGACTTTGGGATGTGTAGGAATTAGTCACACCATAATTTGACACACGATGTGACTGGTATGACTCCAAGTGTTTCTTTTTATTTAAAAATGATATTGATTTTAGTAAAAAGGAAAACTGACATTCTCAAAATCAAGAAAATATATTATGATTTTTTTATAATTTAGTTAAATGTTTCATAATTCATTTGAGATGTTTAGGAATTAGTTTCAACTTAATTCGACACACGGTGTGACCGTTGTGGCTCAATGTGTCTTTTATCTGTTTAAAATCGACAGTTTAGTTAAAAATATTTCACTCACTAAAAACCAAGAAAACATGCTCTTATTTTCTTAATAATTCATTTCATATATTCATAAGTCATTTTGATGTATAGGAATTGGTCTCACATCAAATCGATACATGATGTGATCAGTATAGGTCAAAATGCGTGTTTTTAGTTTAAAATGATATTTTAGTAAAAAAATATGTGATGTACTCAAAACTGAGAAAATGCATTTGGATTATTTTGATACTTTATTAAAACGATTCATAAGTCATTTGAGATGTGTATGAATCAACCGTACCTCAATCTGATGCACGATGTGACCAATATGACTCCAAGTGCATGTTTTTATTTAAAAATGGCATCAATTTTAATAAAAAGAAAAATGGATCTGCTCAAAATAGATAAAACACATTCATATTGTTTTTATACTTTATTAAAATTATTCATAAGTCATTTTAGATGTGTAGGAATAAGTTTTACCTCAATCCAATGCATGGTGTGTTCGGTATGACTCCAAGTGCTTCTTTTTATTTAAAACTGACATTAATTTTAATAAAAAGAAAAATTGACCTACTCAAAACCAAGAAAACTCATTCATGTTATTTTAATACTTTATTAAAATGATCCATAATTCATTAGAGACATGTAATAATTAGTCGTACCTTAATACAACACATGGTGTGATCGGTATAACTCATAGTGTGTCTTTTTATTTGAAAATGACATCAATTTTAATAAAAATGACAACTGGCCTACTCAAAACTGAGAAAACACATTCATATTATTTTGATACTTTATAACAATGATCCATAAGTCATTTTAGATATTTAGGAATCATTTTTACCTCAATTAGAAGCACGGTGTGACAAATATGACTCCAAGTGCATCTCTTTTATTTAAAAATGACATTAATTTTAATAAAAAGGACAACTGACCTACTCAAAACCAAGAAACAACTTTCATATTGTTTTGATACTTTATTTAAATGATATATATTTCATTTTTTATGTGTAGTAATTAGTATCACCTCAATACAATACATGATGCACTCGGTATGACTCAATGTGTCCGATATTAGTTTAAAATCGACAATTTAGTTAAAAAATGTCACTTACTGAAAACCAAGCAAACACACTCGGATTTCCTTGATAATTTAGTAAATTGATTCATAAGACGTTTGTGATATGTAATAATTGTTCTCACATCAAACTGATATATGATGTTATCGGTATGAGTCAAAGTGTGTGCTTTCAGTTTAAAATGACATTTTAGTAAAAAAAGACGAGTGACATACTCAAAACTAAGTAAACGCATTAATATTGTTTTGATAATTTATGAAAAAGATCCATAATCCATTTGGGTTGTTTAATAATTATCCTCACTTCAATCCGATGCATGGTGTGACCAATATGACTCCAAGTGTGTCTTTTTATTTAAAATTGACATCAATTTTAGTAAAAAAGACAACTCTCCTACTCAAAACTGGGCAAACACATTTGAATTATTTTTATACTTTAGGAAAAAGATACATAAGTCATTTGTGACTTATATAAATAATCCTCACCTCAATATAATACATGATGTGTTCGGTCTAATTCAATGTGTTTTTTATCAGTTTAAAATCTACATTTCAGTTCAAAAAGTGACACTCACTGAAAACCAAGAAAACGTGAACGAATTGCCTTCATAATTTATGAAAATGATTCATAAGTCATTTTTAACATCTAGGAATCAGTATCATGTCAAAATAACATATTATGTGATCATAATAATTCAAATTGAATGTTTCAAGTTAAAAATGACATTTTAGTAAAAAAGACAAACGACGTACTCAAAACTGAGAAAACGCATTCGGATTGTTTTGATACTTTAGGAAAATGATCCATAAGTTATTAGAGATGTGTAAGAATAAATTAAACCTCAATATAATACATGGTGTGACCGGTATGACTTCAAGTGTGTGTTTTCAATATATAAGTATCATTTTAGTTTAAAATGTGCATCACATCATCAAAACTGAGAAAAAGATCCTAGATTGTTTTCTCTTTATTTAAATTCTGTATTTGTACTTGATTTTGCAAATTTTTTGGTGTTTTTTGTGTTGTAGTGTGCTATTACAACACATTTCACTAGTGCTACAGTGTGCTGTAACAACCCATTGTAGTATTCCCCTTTATCAGTGCTTCTAAAAGTGTTGATAAATGGTCCTTTATCAGTGCCTTTTTAAGTGTTGATAAAGGTTTTCTTTATCAGTGCTTCTAAACGTGCTGATACATGACCCCTTTATCAGCTCTGATAAAGGACCCCTTTATCGGTGCTTTTAGAATCCCTGATAAATGGGTTCTTTATCAGTGATTTTTTAATGCTAATAAAATACTCTGGATTTTAATCACAATCCAATAGTCACCGCTTCTCTAGCATTGATAAAGGAAATTTTTAGTGCTGTTAAATGATGATTTTGTAGTAGTGTATGACTCAAAGTGGATGTTTTAAGTTTAAAATTATATTTTAGTAAAAAAACAAGTGACATGCTCAAAACCAAACAAACGTATTTAGATTTTTTTTATAATTTAAGAAAATGAATTATAAGTCATTTATGATGTGTAGAAATCATCTTCAAATAAATTTGACTAATGGTGTGATTAGTATGACTCAATGTGTGAGTTTTCAATTTAAAATGAAATTTTAGTAAAAACTACAAGTGACATACTCAAAAATGAGAAAATGCATTTGGATAGTTTTGTTTCTTTATTAAAATGATCCATAAGTCATTTTTGACGTATAGGAATCAGATGCACCTCAATTTGATGCACAGTGTGACCCATATGAATAAAAGTGTGTCTTTTTATTTAAAATTAACATTTTAGTATAAAAGAAAAGTAAAATACTCAAAACTGATAAACACTTTCATATTATTTAGGTATTTTAGGATAATGGTACATAATTCATTTATGATGTGTAAGAATCAGCCGCACCTCAATCTGATACATGGTGTACCTGATATGACTCGAAGTGTATGTTATCACTTTAAAATTAACATTTTAGTTCAAAACGTGTGTTACTCACTGAAAATAAAGAAAACACACTATGATTGTTCTGATAATTTTGGAAAAATATTCATAAGTCATTTTTTATGTGTAAGTATCGGTCTCACATTAAATCGGCACATGATGTTATTGACATGACTCAAAGTGTAAGTTTTTAGTTTAAAATGACATTTTAGTAAAAAAACAAGTGACATACTCAAAACTAGGTAAATACATTCATATTGTTTTGATACTTTAGGGTAACAATCCATAAGTCATTTGTGATGTTTAGGAATTATCCGCATCTCAATCCAATATACGGTGTGACCGGTATGACTTCAAGTGTGTCTTTTTATTTAAAATTAACATTTTAGTAAAAAAGAAAAGTGCCATACTCAAAACTGAGAAAACGTGTTTGGATTGTTTTGATGCTTTAAGAAAAAAATTCATAATTTATTTGTTACATGTAGGAGTCAGTTTCACCTCAATCTGATACACAGTATTCCCAGTATGGCATAATGTGTCTTTTATCATTTTAAAATTGATATTTTAGTTCAAATATGTTTCACTCATCGAAAACCAAAAAAACTCACTCATATTGTCTTGATGATTTAGGAAAATGATTCATAAATCATTTGTGATGTGTAGGAATCAGTCTCACATTGAATCGACACATGATGTGACCTGTATGACTCAAAGTGCATGTTTTTAATTTAAAATGACATTTTAGTAAGAAAAACAAGTGACATAATCAAAACTGAGCAAACACATTCGGATTGTTTTGATACTTTAGGAAAACAATCCATAAGTCATTTGTGACATTTAGAAATCATCTTTACCTCAATCCGACGCATGGTGTGACCAGTACTACTCAAATTGTGTGGTTTATGTTTAAAAATGACATTTTATGAATATATTGTTTCATATTTATATTAATTTAATTCTTTATAGTATTACTAACTTAAGTATTGTTTTCTTATATAGGTGAATTATTTTTCTCTAGTTGGGTTAATCTGTTCGGTAACTAATACCATGATCATACTTTTTTAAGAGGGGTTCAGGTGCTAAAGACAATAAAGTCATTGATGTTTTTAAATGTTTTTGATAAATTGTACTTTCTAATTTAATTGTACAAAACAATGTTTGAAATGGTTATAATAGTTTTTTTTCTTGTATTTGTGATGTAATTTTTATTTCAACTAAATTATGAAGTTATCATATCCTGTATTTTACTGTATTTGTTTTTGTAGTATGCTTTAATTTTAATAGCACATTGCAGCAGCATAGCCTTTATCAGTGCTACTTCTAGGGATGATAAAAGGCCCCCCTTTTAATAATGATTAGATCAATAGTTTTTTTAGCACTGATAAATGCATTTTTAACACTATTAAAAGTTTGTTATTTAGTAGTGATGGCATGTCCCGATTGATGATCGATGGTACATCATATGATGGCGAGATCATGTAAGAGAAAAATCTTTCAGGTGTTGCATGATGGTACAAGGTTTATGGATATTCAGATGAATATCCCTAAGGTAATGGTGTTTCATTGACATTAGGGTGAGATTTTTTCTCAAATAGATCTCTAATCATTGCATTTTGTTCGAGGTGATTTTCAAAGAGGAGACAGAAGCATATCGGTTTCACACATGTTTTTTATGCTCTCATTTACATTCCAGTTTGGGCATTTACTAGGATTTTGTACATTATAATTTATAAGTGGATTTCTTGGAGTTGCCATGTAGTTTTTTAATCCTCTATATTAGAGGGTTTTTCCACGTTAAAAATCATGCGTTCCAATTTTTTTATTCTTCTTTATATCACTTACATATTTTATCGGGTCTCTCACAAATTTTTCACAAGCAATTTTATTCCTGGAATTGGGATTCTCCACAACAGTAATATTAAGGCATTCAATCCTCCCGTTGAAAATAATGGGCTCACTGAGTCCCAATAAATTATCTTTAGCAAACAACCATTTTAATTCATGCCTTTAATTAACCGATTTATTATTTATAGGTTTTCAACCACAAGAAATCTATGATCAATAGGTAACAATAATTAGGAATTAAGTAATAACTTTCTTTAATCATCCTCTTTATATTCAATCAATTTCAAAAAGAATGATAAATAATGACACCTATCTTATTTATTAATTTCATCATTCTCAATTTATTTCCTGCATATCAACCATGCTAAGCATCCTTTTTATATTCCATCAATTTCTAAAAAGAACAATAAATAATTAAATCTCTCTTATTTATTAATTTCTTCATTATGAATTTATGATTTTTATTTGATTCCATGCATATAAACCATGCTAAATGATAACAACCAAAGCATAAAAGATGTCATACTATTTAAAAAATCAAGAGGCATCATTAGTATATCATAAAACACATGTGGTCACAATATCCAAATCGATTATCATTCAATAACAATTATGCATTAATTTTCACTTATTGTTTTATGTAGTTATATGAATAAGAATAACCCAATATATTATTACTCTTCCTTAATATTTCATATGTATGTTATTTAACCAGTTAAAATAATAATAATATTGCATGTGATAATCTTCCATTTCATTCCTTCTTTAATTTACAGAATCACGAATCATGACCACTGTGGTCATCTTCCCAACCATCCAACAGCTTCCAGGACCCACCTGCTTGCTGCACCATCCCCTTGTTCTTCTCGCATCACCAGGCACCGAAGCAGGATCCTGGGTGGCTGGTGCGGAAGTCGTTCTTTACGTACTTTTCTAGAGATGTTGGGATGATGATTTTTCATTATTGGCCACGCATGGGCCATGGCCTCTACATGTTAAATCGACGTCACCACCGAACAGTGCAAGAATTTCGGCAATGGGCTGGAGAGGTGCCAAATCGCTAGATAATTCACATGTGTGTGTCGTATGCTCAAATTAAAGACAAGAATGATACCCATGAAGAAAAAAAAGAGTAAAGTAAAAAAGGGTAGGAATTAGGTGGAGTATATTTTATGATGAAGTATGGTATTGGTATCCTTTAATTTTATACCCTCTAATAATGGGGGGGAATAAAACATTTTTGCTTCTAATATGATGGTACTAAAAAAACTTTAAATCCTAAAATAGATTATTTACCATAAACAAATATTTAGTAATCTAAAAATGATTTGATTTAAGATTTGTTAATATTAGCAACGTTGGAATCACTACCACATATCACGTGATATGCAACACTGACTTTTATCAACTCTACATAAAAAACACTGATAAAATGTGAATCTTTATCATCAATAGATAAAAGCACTGATAAAAATTACTTTTATCAATGCTAAAAAAAGCACTAATAAAGGTGTCATTTTATCAATGATTTTCCTAGAGTTGATAAAAGATACAATGATTTTTATAACTTAATAAAAAATATTATCAATATATATATATATATATATAATTGTCAAATTTATATTCAAAAATTAATGTTTAATTGTATACATAAATAAAAAATGTATATAATTAATATATATTTTAATAATTAAAACAATTATATAAATATAAATGAATATGTATTATTAATATGTGATACTTGAATTTATATATTTATATATATGTCAATGCATATATGTGTGTCCATTATGTTGTGTGTGTTTTGTGTATGTGTATATATATGTGTGTGTTATACATATGTGTGTGTGTGTGTAACGAACTAATCCAGGTTGACCTAAACCATCACCTGAGTTAGCCCGCCACACAGCCTGAAGCATGTTCCCAATCACCACAGGCTGACGATAAGCACCAAACATAACCAAACTAGCACTTGGGAACAATTTTTCCACTGATAAACGGGAATGACCCATCCATAAAAATGGGACAACCATACCAATATCATCAAACTCAACAAAATAAGATAAAAAATACCATAAATGAGATCATACACCAAATACAAACATTCCATAATAAAACATATACATGGTATCTCAAAATAAACAACTCAAACTCAAAGAAAATGTAAAATTCCAACAAGACCCAAGTACAACCCTATGGGTACAAAACACAAAAAAATGACTCCACATGAGTCCATCCCTGTGATACCATGTCTCGTCCACAAAACACTGGACAACAATAATTAAGAAGAGACGCCCTAATACATAGTGCCCTTACCTTTACCTATGTCCTACAAAATGAAATATGAAAACAGCCAAAAAGGGCCTAAGCAAGGTGTATGGCACAAAGCTCAGTATGATACCACCATGAATCTATTTAAGGGTTTTACCCATGCACCCAATAAACTAGTTTGAAAACGTTTTCAAAACTATTTCACTTTGAAAACATACCATTTCCAAATAAACCTTTAAAATACCTTTTCTTTTCCTTTTTAAAGACAAAACATGGTTTTACAAAACAATTTCCAAACATGGATCAATTAAATAAACATGACCACAAGGCACAACATGCTCAACATAACCAAGAAGGCATAATAAAGGTGAGTGTAAACATCAACATCAAATTACCATATAAATGGAAAATGAAAAAATGGGCATAATATATCTCATCACATCAAAATGACACTAATTGATCAAATTCATAAATCATGTAAAACAATCTGACACGATTAATGTGAACCCATGTCTCTAACCATCAGGCCTAACATGATTGAGTAAATAGGTATGCTAGCTATCTAAGCAACATAAGTGCTCATGGTCTTCCTCTGGACCAACTCCAAGATCTCACACGGTCTCTCAACAACCAATATGGAAGTTCACACGGTCTTCTTACTCAAAGGCTCACTCAATCCATTGGAAAAGAATAGAGCTCACACAGTACTCCCTCTGAAGGTTCACATGGTCCATCGAAAAAACCACTCACTCGCACCCTGATCAACCCATCTGCTACTCTATGTCAACACATCACAAGTAAGTGCCTATATCAATCAAGCCATAACACTAGCCATTTCACAATCCATTTTAGCAAACAATAAGTCCATTTTATCAAAACTCCTTCAACAAGGTAAACCTATTTCTAAAACCACTTTATAAATTCATTTAAAATCACAAAACCACTTTGAGCCATTTAATCAAACATTTGATGGCCATACAAGCCAAACCCATTTGGAAAACCCAACTTTAAACACAAAAATTTCCAAATAAATCCATAAAACACATCAAACATGGAATTCAAACCAAGAATAAATCATTTAAATGGAAATTTAAATGAAAAAAAACAAAGATTATAAATTTAATAGTATGCTATGAAAAAACCATTAAATAGAGACACCTACCTCAGATTTGGTCTAAAGCTTGTCGCCTTTAAAGAAGATCACCCAAAGTAGGTAGAACCAAGCCTCTCACACCAAATCCATAAGAAATAAAACCAAAACCCCAATTATATACCCTATATTCGTCCAAAACCACCCCTAGGGTTCCACACCTCCACAAAATGGAAGAACAAGGCTTAAGGAGGGAGAAGGAAGAAGAAAACAAGAAGAAATAAACTTACATCAAGAAAAACACCAAGAATCCAAGAGTAAATTCACCAAGGAAGAAAGGGGGTGTTCTATCACCAAGGGAACAGGGATACACAAGATGGGGAAGGAGAAATATCCCCCAAAACAAAAACAAAAAAGATAGGGGAATTTTGGTAATTTTATAATTTTTAATGAGCTAGACAGGGTCACACAATTTGGGTGTACGGTTAGGCAAACCACGCACCAACCATGCGGGTGAATTTGTCTACCCAAAATAAGCAGCATAGTTTCCTTTAGGGTGTCACTCAGTTTGAAAAACCATACTCAAATCATATGAAACTGAATTGTCGAAAACCATAGCACCCCTCACAGGGTTTCCACACGATTTAGAAAAACCATGCACTAATCGTGCACCCTGGTCTGTCTCCCCCAAAACTCCCGATTTCAACCCCCAACATCCAGGAACTCTAAGAACACACTCAAAGATAAATAAAACTCAAAATAATAGGCACTTGTGACCCTATGGTCATCACAAACTCCCCACCATTCCACTTCTTGGCCCTAGAAATTCCTTAAGCTTTGCTATAATAAAACAGGTGAGACCATTGATCCCTCAGCCAACTTTCCCACTCCCATGTCTCATGGCTATCGCCACCATACTTCCAGATCATACACACCAACAATATCACCTTCTCACAAATCACCTTGATTTGAACATCCATAACACAAAAAATATACTCCACAATGGTGGCATCAGTCTCTAACTCCAAATATTCCCACTCTATCACATGAGATGGGTTTGGGTGGTATATATTTAATTGGGAAACATTAAAGACATCATGGATCATGGTCAGCCATGGTGACAACTCCAAATGATAGGATACCTTCCCAAGACAATCCACAATAAGAATCATCCTAATATAACATGATGCAAAATTTCCCAAGTGAAAATAACACAACTGAACTGATGCCCGAAGAAACACTTGATCGCCAACCTGAAACTCAAATGGATAATGATAACAGTCGAGATACAAATTATGGTGACTCTGATCTATCACTAACCATTTCTGAATCATCTGAAATATCTCAGTCATCTCCTGGACAAGGCTCATTGCAACCAAAGAATGCCCACCCACCTCATACCAGCACAAAGGATATTGTAATCGACGCTCGTACAACACTTCAAATAGGTTCACCCTAACCAAGGCCTGATAACTTTTATTATAAGAAAAATTAGACAATAGAAGGTGTCTTCCCCAAGAACCACTGAAATCAAGAACACATGTGCGCAACATATCCTCAAGAGTCTAGATGGTTTTATCATAATGGTCATCCAACTACAGGTGATATGTGGTGCTCAACCTCAACTAGGTTTCCAAAGCCTCCTGGAGTCCCTTCCAAAATATAGATATAAAATAGGCATCCCGTTTAGACACTATCACCGAGGTAACTCCATGATGCTGAAAAATCTCTTGAACATACATAAATTCAAGGTCCTCTACCTTTTTCTAATCCCTGATAGGTAAAAAATGGGATGATTTCATCATATGATCAAAAATCATCCATATAGTATCCTTCCCACTCATAGTATGAGGCAACTCGATCATGAAATCCATAGTGATGTCATCCTACTTCCAGACCAGCTCGGGAAGTAGCTGTAATAACCCGACTAGTCTCCGATGATCAATTTTGATCCTCTGGAAAGTTAATCATTTGGAAACAAAGTCCACCATAAAACATCTCATCTCAGTCTACCAATACCTGCCTCTCAAGGTATAAAACATCTTGGTTACCCCAAGGTGAATGAAGTTACTAGAATGATGTGCCTCATGCATTACCTCCCACATTTAGCTCAAATGAACTACCATCCACTTCTGAGATAGAAGAGAAACCTCAAGAGACTGAGACCAATCACCTGAGGTCTCCTAACCCTTTAAAGAATTGCTAATATGCTCACACTCAGGGTCAGATACCTGATTAGTCCTCACTTGATTGATGAGAGAGGGTGTAATTTGTGCACTAACCAATAATACTTGTCCTATATCCTTCTACACATCTAGTATCATATAAAAAAACAATCTCATCAGACCCCACTCATCCACGGATTCCTAAATGACCTTCCCTGAAAGATTCCTGCTCAACACGTCTGCGACCACATTCCCCTTCCTGAGCATATATGCATTCTCGAAATCAAAAGTATGAAGGTTCTCCACCCATCTACTATGCCTAAGGTTCAAGTACCTATGATTGAAAATATACATTAGGCTCTTATGATCTGAAAACACTATAAAATGTTCCATAAAGAGGTAATGTCCCCATGTCTTCAACACATTCATAACAAATTCCAATTCTAGGTCATGGGTGGGGTAATTTTGTTCATGTGAACATAGTTTCCTCGAGCCATAGGCCACCACATGGTCATATTTCATCATCACACACCCTAAAACCACATCGAAAGCATCAAAATATACAATATAATCTCTCCCAGGATTAGGTAGACTCAAAACAGAAGCAGATGTTATATGGGTCTACAACCACTCAAAATCACCCTTGCACTTCTCATCCCACTAAAACATTGCCCCTTTCCTAGTCAAATACATAAATGGAGAATCTAACTTAGAGAATTATTGAATAAAAATTTTATAATACCTATCCCAACCCAGAAAGCTACAAATATAGAACACATTCTTAGGATGATCCCAAGACATATCGATCATACTTTCCCTGGATCCACCGAAACCCCTACCTCAGAAATCACATGACCCAGAAACATCGCTTCCCAAATACAAAACTAGAACATGGGAAACTTGGAATATAGAAAATGATCTCTCAAAACACTTAAAACAACATCTGGATGGTCAGTGTGATCCTCCTCCATCTTGTAATACACCAAGATTTCATCCAAGACACGATAGTGAAGGAGTCTAAAAAAAGTGGAAAGTCCAGTTCATTAGCACCATTGAAATAATCAGAGCATTGGTATGCCCAAATGACATAAATAAATACTCAAAATTTATATGCTAACTTTGAAAATAGATCTTTGGAATGTCCTCTTCTTAGACCCTTAGCTGGTGGTACCCCGATCTCAGGTCGATCTTCAAAAACCAATGGGTTCCTCTGAGCTGGTCAAAAAAATCATCAATTCTGGGAAATGATTATTTATTATTTACTATCACCTAGTTAATCTTATGATAGTTTATATAAATTTGGAGTATACTGTCTTCCTTCTTTGAAAATAGCTCTGGATAATCCCATAGTGAAAAGTTACGATGGATAAAACCCTTTCCCTCATGATCCTCCAGCTTTACTTTCATCTCCTTTATCTTGGTCAGATCCATCCAATAAGATGAAAAGGAAATCTAGATCATCATGGGGAGAAGATCGATGGTAAAATCAACCTTTCATTGGGGAAAAAATCCGGATAAATCCTCTAGAAACACTTCTGGGTATCTATCCATGACCATTGGAATTTTACCAACTAAACCCTACTCAACCACCTCAAGGAACAGCCTAAAAAACTAGGATGATATCAACCCCATCATTGAAGAAACTAGTCCCACCCTCCCTGAATGTGGATCCCACTCACCCTGAAATATTTGAGTGATCTAGTCAGGAGTAAGAAATTAGACCCTATGGAGATAAAAATCGACTAATTCCTTAAAGATGATCAACCAATCTATGTCGATAATGAGGTCAAACATGTCCAGGTCCAAAACAAGGAATTCCCAAACAACCTATACACCAACTACCACAACACGACACTCAGGGAAATTGAAACCTTGTTAATTTTTTTCTACCCAATGGTGTTAGAATATCCATAACATATGATGTTAAATTAACCTTCATACCCAAGGCATCAATCATCTTATGTGAAATTAAATAATGAGATACACCTATATAAAATAAAATTGATTCCATAGAAGAATTAATAAATTCCATACCTCTAACGGTGGATGACCCAAAATTTGAGCCATCTATAATGACCTCTACTGTATGGAGACACCCTATATTATACCCACCTCATGCCTTCTTCCCCTAGTGATAATTCCCATTTCCAAGAGGGCGAGATACTTCACCCTTGGAAGCCTCTGAACACACCTGAGGTCCCTTCAAAAAAGTGGATCCTACACTGCTCCCACACTAAGTCAACTGACAGAACCACTAGATATACCCTGACTACCCACACTGGTGGCACATCCTCAGAGTCTCTAGGCACTTTATCCTAGTGTGTCCTACCTTCTAGAATTGATAACAAACAACTGGTCTATATCCCACCTTATACACATAAGTTGGTCCCAAATACCGTTGGACACTCTTTCTAATGCCTCTCTGAGACTCATACTGCTTCCGATTGTTTCCTAAAGAAGAAATATGGATTTTGATCATAGAAGGAACACTAGTGAGACTTGTCTTTCCAGTAAAATCTTCATCCACCATAGCTTCACTATCAACCACCTTTAAATAGGTAAGTAGTAATAGAAGGATGACCATAGATTTAATCTCTATCCTCAATCCTATCTCAGAACACTAATCCTTGAGATAATCATTTATGAGGAGATCCAGAGATACATGAACCAACTCAGTAAATCTTGTAGCATACTCTATAACCAAATGATCACCCTAATCTAGCTTTAAAAACTCATGGGTATTTTCCACTCTTAAGGTATCTAGGTAGAACTGTCGGTTAAAATCAACCTTGAAGCAAAACCAGGTGAGATGCTCGTGATTCTCCGAAAGTACCATCGGTTCCCACAAATTCCTACTTGGTCTTTCTAAAAAACATACATTTAAAATTCCACCTTATAGGTATTCAAAAACTCAAAGATCCACTCGATATGGTCTAAAAAATCCTCAGGATCATTGGGTCCCTTAATCTCATGGAATAATAATGGATTTTACCTTGAAATCTCTTGATCATGGTCCACAGTTCGTGTCTACTCATGACCGCCCACCTGACCCAAGGTTTGGATCATATGAATCACTGACTATACCAAATCTAGATCAACAAGAGGGTTTTCCTATGGTTCAATCTCTGTTTCACCCTCTTTATGCTTGTACGATGTCCTTCTGGGAGGAATTATCTACAAGACACAAAAACACAAGCTCTATTAAGCACAATTTAAGATTAAAAAATAACAAAAAGATAACCCCTCCCCCCCTCAATATGGGTATCAAAAAGAAGAACTAACATCAAAATAAACTCTAAATGATAAAGGAACCAAAACATAGAAAATTTCAAGCATTTTCCACATTGTATGATTTGGATGCATGGTTTGGAAAATCATGTACCAATCCTGCGAGTGTCACTAGATTTGGAGACAAGTCTGCATGATCTGCACACAATTACTACTAATTGTGCACAATAACAATTTGCCTCCTCCAAATGAACTTGTTTCACACTGAAACTCAAAAATAACCCTAGGATTATCCTAAAATTTTCCACCGATTGGGAAATACCTTGAAACATCATCAATAAACCCATTATTAGGCTCAAACATAATCTCAATCCTGAACCAATCATGGAAACTCGAGGTTTGACATGAAGAATAGTTGGCTAGGAACTCCCCCATTCCTACTTCTTGAGTTCCAATGGTCCTATATCTCCAAACTGCCACTAAATCCCAAATAACATCCTATGATATCATTTTGCAATGAACCAACTTATTTTGAACTAACCAATCACTTGATTCATCCCTCTATATGTCTTAAAGAACGTTCCCAATCACCACAGGTTAGAATCAATCACTGAGCATAACCAACTAGCACTTGGGAATAGTTTCACCACTGGTAAATGAGCATGAACCATCCATAAAAATGGGGCGACCATACTAATATCATCAGAGTAAAAAAATATAAACGGATTCCATAAATGAAAACATACATAAAATATAAAGCATGTCATAACTGAACATATACATGGTATCTCAAAATAAACAACCCAAACTCAAAGAAAGGGTAAAACATAAATAAGGACAAAGTAAAACCCATTGGTTAAAAAATACAAAAAATGACTCCACACGAGTCAATCCCTATGATACCAAGTCTCCTCTACAAAACATTAGATGACTGTAATCAAGAAGATCCAATATGGTACATGGTTTCCTTTCCTTTACCTATGTATTGCAAAATGAAATATGCAAACGCCCAAAAAGGGCACAAGCAGGGTGTGAGACATGAATCCCAGTAGGATACCACCATGAATATATTTAAGTATTTTAACCATGTAACCAATAAACTAGTTTGAAAAAATGTTCAAAACCAAATCCACTTTAAAACATACCATTTATAAATAAACCTTTAAAATCCATTCAGTTTTCCTTTTTAGAGACAAAACATTATTTTCCCAAACTTTTACAAAATATGGATCAAATAAATAAACAAGGCCAAGAGGCACAACATGCTCAACATAACTAAGAAGGCATAATAAAGGTGAGAGTAAACATAAAAATCATATAACCATATAAGTGGAAAATGAACAAATGGGCATAATACATCTCATCACGTCAAAATGGAACTAATAAAATGAATAAATCATGTAAACAAATTAGGAATGAGTAATGTGCACCTATGGATATAATCATGAGGCCTAATGTGAGTGAGTAAACAAGTATGCTAACTAGTTAAACAATGAAAGCTCTTAGTGTCTTCCTTGGGCCCAACTCTAAGAGCTCACACAGTCTCTCAGCAACCAACATAGAAGACAACATGGTCATACTATGCAGAGGCTCATTCGGTCCTTTGGAAATAAATAGAGGCATGCACGGTTCTCCCTCCAAAGGCTCACATGGTCCCTCGAACAAACCTCACACTCACACCCCAATCAAATCATGTTCTACTACATGCCAACACATCACAAGAAAGTGCCCATATCAATCAATATATATCATAAGACATTTTACAATCCATTTTCACAAATAATAATCCCATTTTATCAAAACACCATCAACAAGGTAAAACCATTTCTAAAACCACTTTAGAAACTCATTTAAAACCATCAAACCACTTTGATCCATTTTATCAAACACTTGGTGGTCATACAAGACACACCCATTTGGAAAATCCCACTTTAAACCCCAAAATTTCCAAATCAATCCATGAAACACATCAAACATGGAATTAACACCAAGAATAAATCAATTAAATGGAAATTTAAATGAATCAAACCAAAGGTGATTAGAAATTAAAAGTTATGACTTGGAAAACGAAATTAAATAGATACACCTACCTCAGATTTGGTCCAAAGCTCATTGCCCTTGATGAAGACCACCCAAAAGAGGTATAACCAAGACACACACACCTAATCCATAATAAGTCAAACCAAAAACCCCATTACATACCCCATATTTTCATAACACCACCCCTAGGGTTCAACACCTCCACAAAAATGGAAGAACAAGGCTTAAAGAGGGTATAGGAAGAAAAAAACAATATGAAATCAACTTACCACATGAAAAATACCAATAATCCCAAAGGGAATATACCATGGAATGAGGGGGAGAGCTCCAATACCAAGGGAAGAGGGCTACACACGAAGGGGGAGGAGAAAGAGCCCCCAAAACATAAAAACATGACAGGGGAATTTTAGTAATTTTCTAATTTTTAATGAGATGGATAGGGTCACATAGTTTGGTTGCACGATAAGGAAAACCATGCGCCAACTGTGTGGATGCCACTACTCACCCAAAATAGGTTGCATGGTTTCCTATGGGGTGACATGTGGTTTGAAAAACCATGTTCAAACAGTGTGAAACCATACTGTCAAAATTATAGAACCCCTTTTATGGTTGTTGCATGGTTTAAAAAAACCATGTGCCAACTATGCACCTTTGTTTGTCTCCCACAAAACTCCAAGTTCCGACCCTCAACACCCAAGAACTCCAAGAACACACTCAAAGATAAATAAAACTCAAAAGAATATGTATGAGTGACCTGACGGGTGTCACAATATGTGGATGTGCACATGTGTATATGGGATGTACATATATGCATGTATATATATGTTTATGTTTATGTATATAGGACCTATGTATATTTGTATGTATGAAATTTACTATTCATTTTTAATACTATTTAACATTTAATATATATATATATATATTCATTTTTTATATAATATTTTTGGAATTTATTCATTTTTTAAAGTTTATACATATTTATTTACCAATTATTATCTATAGTATGTTTTTAATTTATAATATTAGTATTTATTCAGTTTTATTTATTAAGTTGTAGTATTTTAAAAATGTTTAAAATCTATATAATTAATTTTTTAAAATGCATTTTTTAATATTTTATTCATTTTTGTACATGGTTACAATTCATGTAGTTAATCTTATATGAATTCATTTTTTAAATAGTTTTTTATATTAAATTTTATTTATTCATTTTAAATATTCTTTCATTTAATATCATTAATTCATTTTTAATATTTTTTTATTTTTATATTTGTTGGAATTTAATCATTTTATAATATTTATTTATACATATATTTATTTACTATGTAATATTTTCAATATGTTTATAATTTATATTAATAATATTTATTCATTTTTTTTTATTATTTTATAACATTTAAAATATGTTTTAAATTTATTTAATTAATTAATTTAAATTCATTTTTAATAATTTTTTAATTTAAATTGTTAATATTTTTATAATTTATTCAATTTTATTTATTCAATTTTAATATTTTTTCATTTAATATTTTTTAAAAAAAAATCATTTTTAAATTTTTTTTTTTGAAATTTATTCATTTTTTAAAATTTATATATATTTCTTAACTAAGTATTAATATTTTCACTATGTTTGTAATTTATATGATTAATAGTTATTCAATTTTATCTATTAAGTTTTATTTTTTTAATATTTTTGGAATTTATATAATTGATTCCTATAAATTCATTTTAATTTTAATATATTTGTAATCGATATAATTCACTTTTAATAAATTTTTTATTTATATAATTAGTAATATCTATTTATTAATTTTTATTCATTTTTATATATCTGTAATTCATGTTTTTAATGTTACGAAATCATTTTTCAAAACATTTTTGTAATTTATTCAATTTTATTTATCCATTTTTAACATTCTTTCATCTAATATGGGTGTATTTGAAGCTAGGGTTTCGTATTCAAATAAATAACATGTACCCTAGCAGTGAGAGAAGACCTGGAAGTATATATGACACTCATGAGGAAGATATCCTCATATGAGAGGCTCGTAGGGCCTGAACCTTACTTATGCTGTTGATTTTCCTGATTTTTAGTGTCTTTTTTAGTCTTTGTTTGATGTGGGGTGTCTTTCCATATCTATGCTCATTCTCATCTTTGTACTTTCTTATTTTAATAAAAGGAATTGGGCCTTTGTGCCTTTGTTCCTTATCCCTAATCTTAAAAAAACCAATATGGTTAATATTTCGAACTTTACATAATTATTTACTATGTTTTAATACTCTTAGTGTAACAACCTGAGATATTATGAGAATTATTCTTTTTAATTTCTTTGATGTCTTTTTTTTTTACGCTACACCAAGATTATCTTGCACTATACGCAACACCGTATTAGCTTGTAGTATACGCAACACTATTCTTGGCTCGTGTTACACACAATTTCAAGTTCGTTTTGTGGAAATTATTTTACGCAACATTAAGTATAGATTTTGTTTAATGTATAAATGAAATAAGTTTTGATTATGTTATACGCAACATTGAGTGTATATATATATATATATATATTCAATGTATAAATAAAATATGGTTGGATTCTATTATACACAACAACAAAGGAGTCTTGCACTATACGCAACCCTAACTTGGCTTACATTACACGCAATCGCGACCTTCCTTGATAGCGTGTGTAGTACGCAATACCGAGTTTCACTAAACGAGATATTATTATAATATTATTATGAACTAGCCGTTATGAATAGTAATACCCACTTTTTGAAATTTTATAAATTTTATCTTTCAAAATGGACTTCATTTTTGGATTCGGAGTATCGAAATTAGCCTAGGGTGAAATTTTGGTATTTTTCTGAAAACTTTCAATTTTTTATGAATAGTGAAAACACTAGGTTACTATTTAAAAACCGACTTTTTATTTAAATAATAATTTATTTTATTTAAAATTATTTTAGGTCTAAATTGATACATAATACCTATATAAGTTCAATGTAATTCATTGGAGTCATTTTATAATAATTTTAGATATATAAAAATTTTATTGAACTTTTTACCGTCTTTTACCCACCTCCTAGGAGAATTTGGAAATTCACATAAAACTTAATTTTACCGCTTATGTGAGTGGAATTTCAAAAATTCGAGAGACACGGTTAATATCAAGGACTAAAATGTGGTTCAATGAGATGAAAATAATTTTTGGTGAATAGTAACTTTTTACTTTTTTTTACCATGGTTAAAAGTAAATAGGGTAATTAAGGGTAAAAATGATATTATTATTACCCTAAAACATGTCCTAATTTTATTGGATAAGTTTAATTCAACCAAAAACAAAATTAGGAATAAAATATGACCATTTAGCCCCACTTGGATTAGATTAGGACATTTAATATTATTTTATTTAAAGAATAGTTAAAATAGTTAAAATCAAAGTTTAATAACTAAAACATTTTTAATATAGGGTTATACATAAGATATATTTGACTATAAATATTCATTATAAATCTAAAAATATTTCCTACATAATGGTATTTTATTTATAATTTTTAGAAATTAAATAATTTAATTTATTTATGACACAATGATGATGCAGTAATTATCTTATTAATGAAATATTGACATAATTAATATTATAAATACCCAAATAAATTTAATTTGAGAGTTTTTATAAATTAAACTAATTTTCTAGGATAATATGACATATTAGTATTGATTTAATTAACTTTGTTTGAACTAATCATTCTGTTATGATTTTCACAAAAATCAATTACCAAATAGTGTCAAAATTGACATAAAATAGTTTTTAAAACAAATATTATATTATTAATTGTTATTTTATTCCTAAAAATATAAGATTTGTCCAAATGACTTATATAATGTTATATATATTAATAATAAACAACTTGGGGTTCGTTTGGCTTGTTATAGTAAGTTTATTAACCTTATAGTGTAAGAAAACAAGAAGACACGGTAAAAGTAAAATTATTTAACTTAAAGTTAAATCTAAATGAAAAGGTTAAAATAGAAACCTAAACTTGTCTAAATTATATTGTATGAGAGTATTTATACCCATCCCCACCTTAGCTTATAAATAAATCAATTTGGAGATATTAAAAACCAAATATGACTTTATAATAAAATAATATTTTTAGTTTTTTCAAAGGTGCCCTTCTCCTCCCTTATAAAAGGGAACCTCCTCCCTCTCTTCCTCACACCCTTTTGAGCCTTTAAGATCGGTCAAACCCTGCCCATTTATCTTCTCCACTTCCCTAGAAACATTCTGGAGGTTCTGGTCTTATCAAAAGACCAACTCTACTTCCATAAGAGGAAGCTTAAAGGAGGTGCGTCGAAGAAGAGGTAATCTCTTCTTCCTATTCTCTCAAGTTTATTTCTTCTTCTACTTATTATTCTTTAGTTTTCTCATTATAAAGTAATAACATCAGTATCACTTATATACTGATATCTTATTATAAATATGAAACAACCCTATTTCACCTTCTATCCATCCTACGGAAAATGAAATCACCGTGCGTGCGTACGTACGGAATACCGTCTCCACACCGTGGTGTAATCTGTTTTCGACCACCACCTTACATGGATGGGTATAATGGTGTAAATAAATAACTATATATGATTATTGTAAAGTTATTTTGATTCTAAAATATTATACATACACTTAAATACAATTCCACGATCATGGGAATGGTATCATCGCTCATGCGTACGTACGGACTACCGTCTCCAAGACGCGATGAGATTCATTCTCCATGTTAACCATTCATGAATGATTATAAAGTATATATAATGAATAATAATGAAATATATGACATAATAATGATACTGGATTTATGTATATATATATTTATTTCATCTACTTAATTCCATTCAATTCAATAAGGAAACGAAAACAGCGTTCATGCGTACGTACGGCCTACCGTCTCCATGAACAGTGTATTTCATTCCATTTATTGATCTATCATATATATATATGTATATGATGAATATATATTATATATAAATCATGTTTTACATTCTATAATTAAGTAAATCAGGATATAAGTAATAATATCAAGAACAACAATTCGAAACACGTACAATAAATGAAACGATTTTACCCAAATCGCAGCTTTTACATCGAATTTACAAAAGAACGAGTAATATAAAGTCATAAATAAACTATATATGATATCATAACAATGAATATGATTCTTTAATAAGTCAATAACATTATTTAAATCATTATACAGGAGGTTCGGATACATACGAGGCTTATCGGACATAAGGTAAGGGATAATTATTCCAATCTCATTCTTATCCGAGATTGTTTATTCATAAGTATTTACTGAGGTTATGTTTATTATCCATGTCCATATGTTCTCAAAATGTTTTCATAAAATGTTTACATTTCTTCCATGTATGTTTAAAGTCATTCTTACCCTTTTTTTTACTTTTACCACATCGTATGGAAGGAATCTTTTTTTTGTTTACCATACGAGGTACTTTTTAACTTTTTTGAAAAAAGTACGAGGAGAATGTTTTTTTTAACTTATACGGCGTGAATGGATTTTTACGGTTTCATAACGCCTCATTTTCATGAAGATAACTCTACAAGATTGCATGATTATTTTCAAAAAAACCCTTTTCTTTTAAAATTGCATGGTATTTTGTGAAAAGAAAATGATTTTGAAGAAGAAAGGATATTTTCCTCAAGAATTCATTTCAAGTGTTTTATCAAAACTATTTTCCATCTAAAATGAAATTATTTAATATGTTTATGTTTCAAGTATAATGTATCTATTATTTACATGGTTTAACTTTTCTTATGATGAAATGATATCCATTTTTTTAATGGATTATTTTATGATGGGATGATGTTTATGAAACCCATTTTATACTTTGGGTAATGATGAATGATTTATGTTTATGTTGTGGAACAAGTAATAATGATTTCATTATGAGATGGGTGGGACCTATATCTCCCTCCAATGCATTGGGTAAAGATTTATATCTCATGAGATAAACATGGATGGAATGGTAAGTTAATCTGGTTCAGTGTTACAGGACTGGAATGAGGAGTGAACTTGATTCAGAATGGGACTTTGTCCACTAAGATGGTCTTGGAAGCAATGCCTTGGATACTATGGAAATCATAACATGTGCTTAATGGATGCCAAAATTACATGTTTTATTACCATGCTAGTTTATCATGACTAATTTTCCTTTATGATCTATGCCTTTTGTACTTCCAAGATTTATGTCATTGCTCATGATTTTGATGTTTAGATTTTATGTACAAGTTTTTGCATTCAAATGTTTATGGATTGTTTTATGTTCTCTATGTTTTACCTTACTGATCATTTGTGCTCACCTTTTTTATGTTTTCTTTTCCACATGATATAAATAAAGGTTTTAGGTATGGAAACAAAAAGGGGAAGATTGTTATGGGAGATGTTGAAGATCTTTCAACATGATTAGACGTTTATATTCCAAGTTTCCAAAGACACTAAACTATTACGGTCCTTTGGTGTCTATTTTTGTTATATATTAAGTATTCCGCAAATTAATGTAATGTCCATGTACGTCAAGATCTGGGTCTCTACAGTTGGTATCAGAGGAAAGGTTTAGTCAACCTTTGGAAACTAGGATGTGAGAACTTTAGTGAGATCCCTAGAGATATTTCTAAGGTATGTCTAGGGATATCCCTAAGGTTAAGTACAAGTGTAGGTTATAGTCCTATAATTATGGTAACGATCTTAGAATTTAACCTAATATGTTAGATATTGAAGGTAATCCCCATTGATTATGATTTTGGCCTCTCACACTATTCTTTTTGGGTTTTTAGAAAATGGCCGGGAACGGGAAGATTCACGATAATGGAGGATATGATGGACAATGGAATGATATTCTTTAGGAGCAACCAAATGAAATTGGATCTGGAGGTCCACATATCGTTATTATGCCTAATCAACAATCTCATAATATGATCAATAATCTCAACTTTGGTAAGTTTCCCGACTCAACTAATAAGAGAAAGATGGAGTTTCATGATAATCATAGAGGAAGGAAAGTTCAATTTCTATCATGTAAATCATGTGGGAAGAGGCATAAAAGAGAATGTTTCAAAGGAACTGGAAGATGCTTTGGGTGTGGAAAATAAGGACACAAATCCAGTAAGTGCAAAGGAAAAGTTTCAGTTAACACCATGGATAAGGATAATGGTATTTCTGCGACATCAACAATGATTAAATGTTTTAAATGTGGAATGTATGGGCATTATGTAAACCAATGCCCTAAGGGAAAATCTCATGAAGAGAATCAGCATGGTCATATGGGTAGTATTTATGTGGATGATGAGGAGGAGACTACAAATGATATATGAGATGAAAGAAGTGTTGAAGCTTGGTCAATGGTTTAATAAGGTAGTGGAATGATTGTATGTTTATCAAGAGTTATGTTGTATAGGTAATTTAATGGTACTATGGAATAAAGAAACATCTAAGGATTGTTACACTATTGTTTTTCCTAAAGTATTTGAAAGTATATGTTGAATGGTACTGGTAACCATGAAAGGTTATTCAGATATTTTTGGAAAGAAGACGATATGCACATAATGAATGGATAAGGAGGAAATAATATGTTTGATAGTATTCATGAGATCATGATTGTTATAAGGACCAAGTGATATCATGGTTTGTGTATACAGAATTTTGGGATTTTGGTATGTGTAAAGAGTTAACTTTTGATAGCACTCATGTTTTCACTAAGGTTCAATGGGTATTCATTTTTCAAGAGAATACATGATTAAGGCCTTCGAATGTTTGGAATGTGATCAACAAGACATATCTTATGATATATGGGGATCAACGATGGTATTAACATGCTTGTTATATGATCTCTCTGGTAATCGTTTTCACTATAATATGATATTGGACAACAGTATTTTGGATAAGCCTAAAGATTGGAATGGATTATGTTGGACATAAGTTAGTATTTTTTAAGGCTTTAAATTTTTTGATATTATTGATGGAAAGTTATAATAATGTATTTTTAGAAAAAAGGACAACCTACAGGATGGGCGACAACCTGTCACGTCGGACAAGGATGTGGGAATCGAACCCACAACCGAAGTGCGATAGGCCTTTATTTCCTACCACTGGCCTACAGGAAGTCCCTGGTTAGTAGAAACTAGTTTTATTTTATTATGCAGGATGATAGATAAAGTATAAGTCCATTTTGGAACCATATATGATTAATCTCACCATAGATGGATTTATGTATATAACTTTTGCTAACTTATGTTTGAGACAGATGGAATGACCTATCATTCTATCGCATGATCTGCTAAAACTTTGCGAAAGACAAATTCAACTTCATTTCTTAAAGAGATGAAGTGGAAATTGTTCAAGGCACGAACAACGGTGAGATTTTACCAAAATAAAGTAAGTATTTCTTCTAATTCAAATTCTTCAACTTTAGGTAAATGATCTTGAAAACCAAAAATGTTGTCCTAGTTCCCTTATATCTGATGAATCAGATGGTACCCTAGATCATCACAAATTTATGGCTTTGTGATTGTTGGCTTTTTCATAGCCATGTTCTCTACCACTCTCCATCAGAACATGACGGTTATATTTCTCTTCCATATCCATATTTCACCGATGTTCTCCTACGTGGAAACCTAGTGATTAGTTAATTTGGGTAATCGTTACGTTTCATACTTTAGTTTTTAAAGATAAGTTTTGGAATTCCTTTTTATGATGTGGGTTTCTATTAAAGAAACTTTCAAGTAGAAAACCATTTATAACCCCGACGAATTTTAAGGGACAAATTCATTTTAAGGGGGGTAGAATGCAACAACCCGAGATTTTATGAGAATTATTCTTTTTAATTACTTTGATGACTTTTGTTGTATGCTACACCAAGATTATCTTGCGCTATACGCAACACCGTATTAGCTTGCAGTATACGCAACACTATTCTTGGCTCGTGTTACACACAATTTCAAGTTCATTTTGTGGAAATTATTTTACGCAACATTAAGTATAGATTTTGTTTAATGTATAAATGAAATAAGTTTTGATTATGTTATACGCAACATTAAGTGTGTATATATATATATATATATATATTCAATGTATAAATGAAATATGGTTGGATTCTATTATACGCAACAACAAAGTAGTCTTGTACTACACGCAAACCTAACTTGGCTTACATTACACGCAATCGCGACCTTCCTCGATAGCGTGTGTAGTACGCAATACCGAGTTTCACTAAATGTGATATTATTATAATATTATTATGAACTAGCCGTTATGAATAGTAATACCCACTTTTTGAAATTTTATAAATTTTATCTTTCAAAATGGACTTCATTTTCGGATTTGGAGTATCGAAATTAGCCTAGGGTGAAATTTTGGTATTTTTCTAAAAACTTTCAATTTTTGAGGCATAGTGAAAACACTGGGTTACTCTTTAAAAACCGACTTTTTATTTAAATAATTATTTATTTTATTTAAATTTATTTTAGGTCAAAACACGACGTGTGGCCCCACTTCAACCCCAACCAAGCGCACAAACTTTCTCAGGTACAAACCACACGTACCTCCAAGCGCTCTCGTATACTCCCAGAGTATACCACGTCTCCAGCCCTAAGGCTATCATGCACACGGCACCCCAACGTCAACACGAAGGGCGTAAACATAACTTTTCCAACTTTCCACCTCATCGGCTGAGGCACATCCATCCACATCACTTCAATCATTTACATCACTCACACGGGAGTGCACGCGATCACTCGCCAAGGGTCCGCTACAAACACGGTAGAGGGACTACACCGGGGCACCTTCACATTTCCACATTTAACAAGATCGCGCAAGGGGATCCGCACAACCAAACGGATCGTATCATTGTAATCCTCGCGTAAAAACACGTGAGATAGACTACTTACTCGCCTCAAACGGATATCTGACGGAAAAGTCACCATCACCGCCTCACGCCCGAACGGCATCCCGTGATCCCGAGCCTCGGCCCTGAAAATAGTCGGGCACATCACACCACTGCGATCCCCTCGGGAAAACACATCAAAATCACTACTCATATGAGTGCAACGGATATCCGGAGAAAAAGATGCATTCAGGTGCACCGCACACGAGGGGTTCTATGTGGGACCCGCAACCCAATCCCGAAACTCAACGGACAGATCTCACCGTTACGATCCTCTCGAAAAAGTACACAAGATGTACTATTCACTTGTCCAAAACGGCCGCCCGGTGATAAAGCTGGAAATCTCCGTCAACTCCCGAAACAGCCCTCACGGGGCCCCCACTAGCGTGCAGAATTAGAGCAGGCAGATTGCGCCATTGCAATCCCCTCAGAAAAACACCCCAAAACGACTGCTCGCACGCCCCGAACGGACGTCTGATGAAAAGGTCGTGAAACGCTGCACGCAGCTCATGGGTCGTGGGGCCCGCACCTCAACTTTGGCCTCAACACCTGAAACCACTCTGGAAAGCTCCGCCTCGGTGCCAGGGTCTCAACGCCACTAAAGGCGCTTAAATCGGACGTCGGACGCGTCCGCGCCGTCCAAAACAAGATCCCCCGAAGAAAACGTCAAACCACTTAACATCGTGTCGCGCCCCGAGCCCCTCGTTTCTGGAATTAAAAATTCCCGAAACCATCTCAAAAGGTCCACCTCGTTTCAAGGAGCGCATCGCCGCTGACGGAATGCAAATCTGACACTCGGATTGCGAGTTATGATGTTTTTAACATTGTCGGATGAAAACGGGGGGGGGGGGGGGGGTGGGGGGGGCTGGGCCGGCCCACCCCCTCCAAGTCGGCGGTCCGCAGCTGGGTTTCCCGGACCGCCCGGTCCACCGCGGCCCGCGTTTCACCGCGCGGGCCGCACCGCGACAACCCGGACCGGCTCAGTCGGTTCGAGTTTTCTCAACGAGACCTGCGGGATGCGGGTCTCTGTCGGCTGGCCGGGGTCGCGACGACCTCGGTCTTCGCGCGTGCCGCTGACCGGCGAAGCCGGCCAGCCCGGCTCCCTGCGTCACCTCGCGTACACCGCCGAAGCACAGCCCCCCGCTCGCACCGACACCCGCCGCCACCTGCTGAGGAACCGGCCACCTGCCGAGGTGCCCCCCGCCGCCTGGAACCCCCGCACGCCGCCGTCCGGCTATCCGCGCCGCTGCCTAGGATGGTCGGCCGCCGCGCCTACCCGCCGGAACACCCCAGAACTCCTCCAAAAACCCGCAATCTTCGGCGAATGATTGCGGGTTCCTCAGAACTCCAAAACCAAAACCGAAAGATGCGTCAGATAGCTCATAATTTCTACTCCGCGACTAGGGGCTTTTCTCAAAGATCAACCATAAATTCGATGATGCAAAATTAGGATGAACATGGTGCGGGAAATAAAACGAAACAAAAACGACGCCTACTTCTTGGGCAATGCCCGGAGCTTCACGGGGAGTCTTCCGCCGCACCGCTGCCTTGCTGGAGCTGAGGAGGAGAGGGAGGAGGGGGAGCTTCTTCGTTGGGAGCTCCTTGGGCCAGGGAAAACCACAAAGAGGGGGGGAGAAGTGTTTAAAAACAAAACACTTAAACTCCTGCCCGTGGGCCCCGTACCCGAACCCTCAGCAGGGTCGAGGTTAAGCCTCACCTAGGGTAAACAACACCTCCCGAGCACAACGGTGGTCTCAGAATTTTAATTTGAAGTCTCGTTCAAAAGTTATTAAACTCAACGCCCTAGGGCACCAAATTATGAAAACGCCTCTGGGACCATTTTTCACAGACAGCCAGCGCCCGCGAAAAATACACCCCACCTAGGGTAAACGGCATGTTCCGAACTCAACGGTTCCCTCGTTTTTCCAATCTGAGCCACCGTTTAAGAGATACTTGAGTTTCACCATTAAACGAATAAATTAATTAACTAATTAATCTGTTTAACGTTCCAGAAGCGGGCGAGGGGTCCAAACGTCCCACGCCGATAAGTTTTATGTCGTTTCTATGGTAAACACCCCATTATGGACCCATTCGTACACTAGGATCTCTGATTCGGATCACCGTTTAGGAGTTATCGCATTTATTTGGCGTTTCCAGTGTGAACGCACTGAAAATTTAATTTCGGCCACTCCGGGGCTCGGTATCGCACGTCGTCTGAAGGCGCTGCTCTGGAATACCATCAAGAATATTCCAAAGTCTTTCACATAAAAAACATGGTTTTTACATCATTCCCTCCTTCAAGATTTTTATCCTTGAAAAACAAAACTAGGGAGCAACATAGGGTACTAAGCCCACACCTGACTCTTCCGTACC
This sequence comes from Viscum album, assembly GCA_963277665.1. Lineage (NCBI taxonomy): Eukaryota > Viridiplantae > Streptophyta > Magnoliopsida > Santalales > Viscaceae > Viscum > Viscum album. The sequence continues at coordinate 142,704,634 of OY728131.1, forward strand.
CAGAAGAACTCTCGCACAGCTCTGCGCAACCGCACACAGACCAAAGGATTGATCTGTTCACGTGAGGTCGGTCTTTGCTGATGTCGTGCACCCACTCCAGACTTTGGGGTTAGGGCAAGGTGGTAGGGAACCTCACCATCCCTTTGCATGGTCTCAAACAGCTCGAAGGCCCTCGGGGGTAGCTCACCTCCCCGGTCAAAACCTATACGTCGCACGCCGCGACTGGAATCACCACCCGCACCTGGAACAGGGCCCGGTGATTCCCTCCTTCAGAATATCCATATGGTGGAACACCCAAGGATATCTAGTCATGTAAGATTTCACAGTCGATGTCCCACAACCAAGACTCTCTTACACACTCGGGGAGCGAAGGAGTCAACATCATCGACTAAAGAAAAAGGTCCTACGCCTTTTATCTTACCAACACAGGGTTACACCGGCACCCCGCGCCACCCTCGTAACAACCCAAGCAAGGAGCAGGGAGAAAATCATTTCACACACAGAGTCTAACAATTATACTGCAAAAAGTAGAAGAGCCATAGAGCATACCTCTTACTACCTCATGCTCTGCAGGATCGTAGACATCCAAAGCTTGCGGCTGTCCGCAGTCCCAACTGTCAGCTCCCGGAGCCTGACGTGGACTGCCTAGTGGTGATGGGAAGATCTTGTAAAGTCGTCCCCCACCACCAGCTCCTCCCGCTCCTCTGCTAGCACCACCTCTCTAGGTACTACTCTGATCATGGTGCTACCCCCGTCGTGGTGGTGCACCTGCTGCCTTTCTGAAGCTCTCTGCATGCCTGGTCGGGAAGTCCCATTCCAGGTGACCTCGCCCACCGCAAGCATAGCACCGACTCTCTCTGGGCTGCACTAGTGCCCTCTAATTCCACTGTGGTGTACGACCATGCCCCTGAGCCCGGTTGTCAGAAAGCCACCTGCATCGAGGTTCTATTTGCCGACGCCCACTAGTTACGGCAGACGTCTCGGCTCCAACGTGCTTGCTGCCACCACCAACTCTAGAACGTGAAAAGAAGCTCTCTGTCACTAGCACCTGCTCTAGCACCTCAGCATATGTGGAAATTCCCAAGGGTACTATGACAGCACGAATCTCTCGACGGAGACCCTGATCAAACTTCCGCGCTCGGATGTTGTCGTCATGGACCAAGTCCGGGTAAAAGTGTGCACGGTCTGCGAAACTAGCCACGTACTCGGCCACCGTCATCCCTCCCTGCTGAATCTGAAGGAGCTCCTGAATCCGAACGGAGTGTAAGCAGGAGGGGCAAAACTCCTCACGGAACAACAACTGAAATTCGCCCCACAAAAGCGACGACTCGTCAAGAAACCGAGTCCCCAGACTCCACCAACGCTGAGATGCTCCGCGGAAAAGGTTGGCTGCCAAAGCCAATCTCTGATCTGTCGGCGTCTGCACAAGCCTAAAAAGGAGAACCACTACCTCAAGTCAAACCTCTACTACTTAAGGGTCTGTCTCACCACTGAACCTCAGCGGTCTCTGCCGCTGGAACTCACGAAGCGCGCTCAACCTGCGCTCAGGCTCAGCCTGCTCTGCTGAAACTGCCTGCTGCTCAACAGGTGGGGGTGCTGCTACCGGCCCTCTCGGAGAAAGGGGCTCGCATGATGGGTCCTGGACTGTGGCCTCGTAGCTCACAGGGTCATCGTCACAAACCAAAGCTGGTATCCTGGCTGGCTGTCTTCGCGAGGACATCCTGAAAATTATCAAGGAGTGTCACGGTCAGATGAGCATATATGTATATACCAATAACAACAACGATGGGGAGCTGACTCAAGAAGGATAGTCAAATACTCAATCCTATGTGATGCACAAACCAAATTTTCGCTGCAACAAGTGTCTCAGCATGCCGAGTCAACAAGTGGGTTATCAAGGTCCTGGTGAATGGATACGTCGGTCGCCGCACCATCACTGGACTCACTGGCCTGAGAGCCGCTCTCGAGACACGTTAACATTGTTTCCCCAAGTCCCAACCAATTCCTATTTTAGGGACGTCCGCACAACGTCCCAAGGAACGAACCACCTCTGATACCACTTTGTCACGACCCGACCCTACTCGAGCTCAATCCGCAACTACCTAAAGCTCGCCTCCATAGGCCAGGGGCTGGCGACCAGCGCCGAAGGCACAACAACTCGGGGAGGCCTTTGCCTAAGTACCTATACACACACACGCAGCACACTCAATGCAAAAGTGCAGAGTAAAAGAAAGAACAATCATAGTAAAAAGAACAACTGCTATATATAAAAACCACAAATGTGCATCGACCTCTAAACAGTACAAAGTACAAGCTGAAAGTAAACTGAAAAGAAAAGGGGCAAAACACACGCCCAACCAAAAATGCCACAACCCGGCAACATGTAAAACAGAAGTAAATAGCTGGGAGGGTCCCACACCTAGAACCCGACAATGACCACCGCACGCGGTCCAAGATCCCGGCTCCTAAGCTCCTTTGATGTCACGACCAACATGTCTGTCGTCTGCAAGGGCACACCAAGTGCGGGCAAATCTCAGGCAGGGGTGAGTATAAAAATACTCAGTAGGATACCCCAAAGGCTCGATGGAGCAACAAAGGAGGTACCGAAGGGTGAGCAGTAGAGCGAACAGAAAAAGTAGAGGATTACAATTGAAAGTGCAGTAAGAGTAACAGTAGAGAGTCCAGATCAACCCAACAAAAGGAAAGAAGGTAGACTCATCCAGACACAAGGATCTAGAAACGGTGAGAAGATGAACTTCCCATCGAGTCTTCGCTACCTATAGCAGGAGAGTAGACTCGTCCAACCATGAGAAGCTAGACACGGAAAGTACGTGGCATACCCCGCGCGTCTTCGCCTCTCCTGGAAGAAGAGTAACCAAACCCGAGAAGTGGGTACTAGAACAAGGTATATACATAACCATATGCTCAATCAAGAATCCCGAACAAGATCTTAAGGGGATCTCTATCCCGTAGCTCAGCCCAAGAAAAGTGAGTCTCCAACAGTCCCAGAAGTAAACTCCATCGATGCCCAGCAACCCGCACGTCTGCCCCAAACTACAAGTCAAAGGGCTCAAATCACCGCACCTCGACACTATCTGCTTTGGGCGGCACTGACTCGCCCGCACGGTTTTGGATCGCGTCTCAAGGACGCGTCTCGATGGGAAAAAGCACCCCTCGTACTTGAGAGTTCTGGGGGAACGTCAAACCACAACTCATCACTACCCCGCAGTCGAGAGGTCTCCTCAAAGTCAAGTCGTCACCACACTGACCCGTATAACCAAGGGTCCCACTCTGGTAATCACGGAGGAAAGCCACAGGCTAGCCTAGTAGAAAGGACTGAGCCTGGAATACCAATAGGTGTCTCACTGCCCAGCCCTGCTGGAGGGTAATTCATAACCAGATATCGGGTGACCCACTGCCCAGCCCTGCTGGAGGGTAAACCCTAATACATCATCAAGTGACCCACTGCCTAGCCCCGCTGGAGGGTAGACCTTAATACATCATCAAGGGACCTACTGCCTAGCCCCGCTGGAGGGTAGACCTAAAATAAGTTGACAGGCGACCCACTGCCCAGCCTTGCTGGAGGGTAGACCTGGAACTAGACGACGGGCGACCCACTGGCCATCCCTGCTGGAGGGTAGACCCTAAGAGGTCGTCAGGTGACCCACTGCCCAGTCTCTACTGGAGGGTAGACCCTAAGTGCGTCGGGTGACCCACTGCCCAGTCTCTGCTGGAGGGTAAACCCTAGAAGTCGATGAGTAACCCACTGCCCAGCCCCGCTGGAGGGTAAAACTCAGAACTGCTCTGGCCATCTCTACTTGAGGGTATAACACTGGTCAACCGAACATGGAGTGGGTATCGTGCAACCACCCAACTCCAGAACAACTCACCCAAAAGGGGTTCAGCGCCTGTTCCATCACTGGGCGTCACTGGCACCGCTACCGGCCGATCCATTGAGAACGGAACCAGGGGGAGACCACTCAACCCTGCTGGTCAAACAAACGAGCACAGAGGGACCCTCTACATCGCGAGAGGTCAAAGTACGCAAAGCAGAACACGGCAAGCACATGGGGCCCACACGACGTGTGGCCCCACGTCAACCCCAACCAAGCGCGCAAACTTTCTCAGGTACAAACCACATGTACCTCCAAGCGCTCTCGTATACTCCCAGAGTATACCACGTCTCCATCCCTAAGGCTATCTTGCACATGGCACCCCAACGTCAACATGAAGGGCGTAAATGTAAATTTTCCAACTTTCCACCTCATCAGCTGAGGCACAACCATCCACTTCACTTCAAGCATTTACATCACTCGCACGGGAGTGCACACGATCACTTGCCAAGGGTCCGCTACAAACATGGTAGAGGGACCGCCACCGGGGCACCTTCACATTTCCACAATTAACAAGATCATGAAAGAGGCTCCGCACAACCAAACGGATCACATCGTTGTAATCCTCGCGGAAAAACACGCGAGATAGACTACTTACTCGCCTCAAACGGATATCCGACGGAAAAGTCACCATCACCGCCTCACGCCTGAACGGCGTCCCGTGATCCCGAGCCTCGGCCCCGAAAACAGTCGGGCGCATCGCACCATTTCGATCTCCTCGGGAAAACACGTCAAAAGCACTACTCATATGAGTGCAACGGATATCCGGAGAAAAAGATGCATTCAGGCACACCGCACACGAGCGGTGCTACGTGGGACCCGCAACCCGGTCCCAAAACTCAACGGACAGATCTCACCGTTGCGATCCTCTCAAAAAAGTACACAAGATAGACTATTCACTTGTCCAAAACGGTCGCCCGGTGATAAAGCTGGAAATCTCCGTCAACTCCCAAAACGGCCCTCGCGGGGCCCGCACTAGCATGTGGAATTAGAGCGGGCAGATTGCGTCATTGCAATCCCCTCGGAAAAAAACCCAAAAACGATTGCTCGCACGCCCCGAACGGACGTCCGATGAAAAGTTCGTGAAACGCTGCACGCAGCTCAAAAGACGGGTCGTGGGGCCCACGCCTCAACTTCGGCCTCAACACCTGAAACCACATTGGAAAGATCCGCCTCGGTGCCAGGGTCCCAACACCACTGGCGGCGCTTAAATCGGACGTCGGACGCGTCCGCGCCGTCCAAAACAAGATCCCCTGAAGAAAACGTCAAACCACTTAACATGGTGTCGCGCCCCAAGCCCCTCGTTTCAGGAATTAAAAATTCCCGAAACCATCTCAAAAGGTCCGCCTCATTTCAAGGAGCACATCGCCGCTGACGGCATGCAAATCCGACACTCGGATTGCGAGTTATGATATTTTTAACATCATCGGACGAAAACGGGGGGGGCCTGGGCCGGCTCACCCCCTCCAAGCCAGCGGTCCACGGCTGGGTTGCCCGGACCGCCCGGTCCACCACGCCCCGCGGTTCACCGTGCGGGCCGCACCGCAACAACCCGGACCAGCTCATCCGGTCCGCGTTTTCTCAACGAGACCCGCGGGATGCGGGTCTCTGTCGGCTGGTCGGGGTCGCGACGACCCCGGTCTTTGCGCGTGCCGCTGACCGGCGAAGCTGGCCAGCCCGGCTCCCTGCGTCGCCCCTCGTACGCCGCCGAAGCGCGGCCCCCCGCTCACACCGATGCCCGCCGCCGCTTGCTGATGAATCGGCCGCCCGCCGAGGTGCCCCCCCCCCCCCCCCCCGCCACCTGGAACCCCCGCACGCCGCCGTCCGACTATCCGCGCCGCTGCCTGGGATGGACGGCCATCGCGCCTACCCGCCGGAACACCCCAGAACTCCTCCAAACACCCGCAATCTTCGGAGAATGATTGCTGTAAGAACCTTGGTTTTACTACAAAAGACTTTGGAATATTCTAGATGATATTCCAGAGCAGCGCCTTCAGACGGCGTGCGATTCCGAGCCCCGGAGTGGCCGGAATTAAATTTTCAGTGCGTTCACACTGGAAATGCTAAATAAATGGGATAACTCCTAAACGGAGTTCCGGATCAGGGATCCGAGTGTATGGATGAGTCTGGAATGGGGTGTTTACCCTAGGAACGACATAAAACTTGTCGGCGCGGGACGTTTGGACCTCTCGCCCGCTTCTGGAACGTTAAACGGATTAATTAATTAATTAATTAATTCGTTTATTGGCGAAATGAAAGTATCTCTTAAACGGTATCTTGGATTGGAAAACCGAGGGCACCGTTGAGTTCGGAGCATGTCGTTTACCCTAGGAGGGGTATAAGTTTCGCGGGCACGGGCTGTTTGCGAAAAATGGTCCCAGGGGTGTTTTCGTAATTTGGTGGCCTCGGGCGCTAAGTTTAGTAACTTTTGAACGGGGTCTTGGAATAAAATTCCGAGACCTCCTTTGCGCTCAGAGCGTGGTTCTTAGCCTAGGGGAGGCTAAATCCCGACCCCGTCGGGAGTTCGGGTTCGGGGCTGTCGGGCGGGCGTTTAAGTGATTTGTACTTAAACACCCCCTTCTTCTTCTTCCTCTTCTTCCTCAAACCCTCCCCCCCCCCTCCTTCACCTCCAGCGAGGCGAGATCCGGCGAGGCGAGCTCCGGCGAGGCGACTCCGGCAAGGTGCGGTGGTGCCGGCGGATCGACGCGAAGCTCCGGGCGAAGCCCAGCGAGGTAGGTGGTGTTGTTGAGTTTTAAATCCCGAGCCCCCTTTGAACCCCAATTTTAGCATCGGTTCGTCATTTAATATTCGAACAAATTACATGGATGCGTAGTATAAAATTTTCTCTTTCCGACGCTTGTTTTAGATTTGAAATCGGAGGTCGGAGGCAACCGCAATCGCTCGCCGAAGTTTGCGGGAAATTCGGGAGGTTCTGGGTGTTTCCGGCGGTTTCCGGCAGTCCGGCGGCTTAGGCAGCGGCGGTCCGAGGTTGGGAGGCGGCGGCTTCGCAGGGCAGGGCGGCGGCGCTTCCGGGAGGCGGCGGCGGCTGTCGAAAGCCGGCTGCGGCGCCGGCCGCGGGCGCCGGCTGCATGGCGCCGACGAGAGGCAGGGGGCCGCGCGGCTCGCGGCCCCGTGCGGCAGACCGCGACCCGCGATAAGCGGGTCGCTGTTGGAATCACGACCGGCCATTTGGCCGGTCGGTGAGGAATCCCGCGCGGCGGGCGCGCGGGTGTGAAGGGGGAGCGGGCCGCGGAGCGGCGGCCCGCGGCTCGGCTGGACCGGGCCGGCCCAGGCAGGGCGGACCGGCCGGACCGGGCCGGTCCGGCCCAAAGGGGCTTTGCCCCTCAGACTTCGAACGCCCGTATTTCGGGCTACGGACGTCCGTTTTGCGCGCCGTCTGCGGCAGCGCGGATCTTGAGTCAAGACGGAGTTTTTGAGATGGTTTCGGAAATTTTTAATTCCCGAAACGAGGGACCGCTAAGGCGCGACGTGTCCTTAAGTGGACGAGCGTTTTTCCGGGATTCTTGTTTTGGACGGCGCGGACGCATCCGAAGTCCGTTTTAAGCGCCGTCAGTGGCGTTGGAACCCTGGCGTCGAGGCGGAGGTTTCCAGGGTGGTTCCGGTCGTTGAGGCTGGAGTTGAGGCGTGGACCCCACGGCCCGTCTTTTGAGCTACGTGCAACTTCTAGCGACTTTTTCCTCGGTCGTCCGTTCGGGGCGTGCGAGCAGTCATTGTTGGGTGTTTTTTCGAGGGCGTCGCGTTGGCGCAGTCTGCCCGCTGTAATTCCGCACGATGGTGCGGGCCCCGTGAGGGCCGTTTCGGGAGTTGACGGTGATTTCCAGCTTTATCACCGGGCGACCGTTTTGGACAAGTGGATTGTCCATCTTGTGTACTTTTTCGAGAGGATCGCAACGGTGCGATCCGTTCGTTGAGTTTCAGGACCGGGATGCGGGTCCCACGTGGCGCCGCTCGTGTGCGGTGCGCCGGAACGCACCTTTTTCTCCGGATGCCCGTTCTACTCAAGCGAGTAGTGCTTTCGACGTGTTTTTCCGAGAGCATCGCGATGGCGCAGTCCGCCCGACCTCTTTCAGAGATGTGGTGTGGGCCCCACCCGACCGGGCTACGGTGAATAGTACCTTTTTCACCAGGTGGCCGTTTTGGGTGATTGAGTAGTCAATCCCGTGTGTTTTTCCAAGGGGATCGCAGTGGCGTGATCCGTTGGTGCAGTTTCAGGATTCTGGTGTGGGCCCCACACGGGTTTGGTCATGGTGAATAGTACCTTTTCCACCTGTTGACTGTTTCGGGTGAGTGAGTAGTCTAACTCACGTGTTTTTTTGCAGGGATTACAACGGTGTGATCCGTTTGGCTGTTCGGAGCCTCTTACGCGATCTTGAGAAATGTGGAAGCACAGAAGGTGCTCCAGTGGTGGTTCGCCCTACTTTGCTTGTAGCGGACCTTTGGCGAGTGATCGCGTGCACTCCCGTGTGATTGATGTAAATGCTTGAGGTGACGTGGTTGGCCGTGCCTGGGCCTTTGAGGTGGAGTTGATACGTCACACCTTCGCGTTGACGTTGGGTGTCGTGTGCACGGTTGCCCTTGGGCTGGAGACGAGGTATACTCTGGGGGTATACGAGAGTGCTTGGAGGTACGTGTGGTTTGTACCTGAGATGTTCATGCGCTTGTTTGGGGTTAACTTGGGGCCACACGTCTTGTGGTCCCCATGTGTGTGCCGAGTTCTGCCTTGCGTACTTGGACCTCTCGCGGCGTAAAGGGTCCCTTTGTGCTCGTTGGTTTGGGGTAGCAAGGTGGAGTTTATCTCCCCTGGCTTTGTGCTTGTTTGGTTGACCAGCAGGGTTGAGTGGTCTCCCCCTGGTTTCGTTCTCATTGGATTGGCCGGTAGCGGTGCTAGTGACGCCCAGTGCTGGGGCAGATGCTGCACCTCTTTTGGGAGAGCTGTTCTGGAGTTGGGTGGTTGCGTGACACCCACTCCGTGTTCGGTCTGCCAGTGTTGTACCCTCCTGTAGAGATGGCAGAGCGGTTCTGAGTTTTACCCTCCAGCAGGGCTGGGCAGTGGGTTACTCATCGACTCCCTCGGGCTTACCCTCCAGCAGGGCTGGGCAGTGGGTTGCTCACTGACTTCTAGGGTTTACCCTCCAGCAGAGACTGGGCAGTGGGTCACCCGACGCTATTAGGGTCTACCCTCCAGCAGAGACTGGGCAGTGGGTCACCCGACGCTATTAGGGTCTACCCTCCAGCAGAGACTGGGCAGTGGGTCACCCGACGACCTCTTAGGGCCTACCCTTCAGCGGGGCTGGGCAGTGGGTCGTCTGTCGTCTAGTTCCAGGTCTACCCTCCAGCAGGGCTGGCCAGTGGGTCGCCTGATGATGTAATTTGGTTTACCCTCCAGCAGGGTTGGGTAGTGGGTCGCCTGATGATGTGTTAGGGTTTACCCTCCAGCAGGGCTGGGCAGTGGGTCGCCTGACGATGTATTAAGGTTTACCCTCCAGCGGGGCTGGGCAGTGGGTCACCTGATATTTGGTTATGAATTACCCTCCAGCGGGGCTGGGCAGTGGGACACTTGTTAGCATTCTAGACTCAGTCCTTCCGACTAGGCTAGTCTGTGGCTTTCCTCCGTGATTACCGGAGCGGGACCCTTGGTTGTACGGGTTGGTGATGGAACGACTTTGGCTTTGATGAGACCTCTCGACTGCGGGGCAGTGACGAGTTGTGGTTTGACGTTCCCCCAGAACTCTCAAGTACGAGGAGCACTTTCCCCACCGAGACGCGTTCTTGTGATGCGATCTAAAACCGTGCGAGCGAGTCAGGGCCGCCCAAAGCAGATAGTATCGAGGTGCGGTGATTGAGCCCCTTGGCTTGCGGTTCAGGGAAGACGTGCGGGATGCGGGGCATCGATGATGGTGTTCTGTCTGGGACTGTTGGCGACTCTTTCTTGGGCTGAGATACGGGACGGGGATCCCCTTACGACGTCGTTCGGGTTTCTTGTTGAGCATACTGGATATGTATATACCTTGTTCCGGTACCCACTCCTTGGGTTTTGGCTACTCTCCTTCCAAAGGGGGCGAAGACGCGCGGGGTATGCCACGTGCTTTCTGTGTCTAGCTTCTCGTGGTTGGATGAGTCTACTCTCCTGCTATAGGTAGAGAAAGCTCGACGAGAAGTGCATCTTCTCACCGTTCCTAGCTCCTTGTGTTAGGACGATCCTTCTACGTTTCTCTTGTTGGGTTGAGCTGGACTCTTTACTTCGTTTTCATTTGTACTCCTCTACTTTTCTATTCGCTCTACTACTCACCCTTCGGTACCTCCTTTTGTTTCTCCCTCGAGCCTTCGGGGTATCCTACTGAGTATTTTTATACTCACCCCTACTTGGGCTTTTCCCGCACTTGGTGTGCCCTTGCAGACAACGGACAGGTGGAGCGTGACCTCGGTGGAGCGTAGGAGCTTGGGAGCTTGGACCGCGTGCGGTGGTCGTGGCCGGGTTCCAGGTGGGAGACTCGTCAGCTGTTTCTTTTTTGTTTACCTGTTGTCGGGTTGTGGCACTTTTGGTTGGGCGCGTGTTTTTCCCCTTTTCTTTTCAGCTTGTACTTTGTACTGTGTAGAGGTCTATGCACATCTGTGGTTTATATATATAGCATTTGTTCTTTTTACTCTGCTTGTTCTTTCTTTACTCTGCACTTTTGCATTGAGTTTGCTGCGTGCGTGTGTACAGGTACTTAGGCAAAGGCCTCCCTGAGTTGTTGTTCCTTCGGCGCTGGTCGCCAGCCCCTGGCCTATGGAGGCGGGCCTGGGGTAGTTGCGGCTCGAGCCCGGGTAGGGTCGGGTCGTGACAAAGTGGTATCAAAGGTGGTTCGTTCCTTGGGACGTTGTGCGGACGTCCCTAAAAGAGGAATTGGTTGGGATTTAGGGAAACAGTGTTAATGTGTCTCGAGAGCGGCTCTCAGGCCAAGGAGTCCAGTGATGGTGCGGCGGCCGATGTATCCATTCACCAGGACCTTGATAACCCGCTTGTCGACTCGGCATGCTGAGACACTTGTTGTAGGGAAAATTTGTTTGTGCATCACATAGGACCGAGTCTTTGACTGTCCTTCTTGAGTCAGCTCCCCATCGTTGTTGTGGTATATACATATATGCTCATCTGACTGCGGCACTCCTTGACAATATTCAGGATGTCTCCGCGAAGACAGCCAGCCCAGATACTAGCTTTGGGTGCGTGAAGACGACCCTGTGAGCTATGAGGCCACAGTCCAGAACCCATCATGCGAGCCCCTTTCTCCGGGTGGGCCGGTAGCAGCACCCCCACCTGTTGAGCAGCAGACAGTTTCAGCCAGAGTAGGCTGAGTTTGAGCGCTGGTTGAGCGCGCTCCGTGAGTTCCAGCGGTAGGGACCGCTGAGGTTCAGTGGTGATCCAGACCCTCAGGCAGTAGAGGCTTGTCTCGAGACAGTGGTTCGCCTTTTCAGGCTTGTGCAGACGTCGACAGATCAGAGAGTGACTTTGGCAGCCACCCTTTTTCATGGAGCAGCTTGGCGTTGGTGGAGTCTGGTGACTCAGTTTCTTTACGAGTCGTCGTTTTTGTTGGACGACTTTCAATTGTTGCTCCGTGAGGAGTTTTTCCCCTCCTGCTTGCGCTCTGTTCGGATTCAGGAGCTCCTACAGTTTCAGCAGGGAGGGATGACGGTGGCCGAGTACGCGGCTAGTTTTGCAGACCGTGCATGCTCTTACCCGGACTTGGTCCATGACGACGACCTCCGAGCGCGGAAGTTTGAGCAGGGTCTCTGCTGAGAGATCCGTGCTGTCGTAGTACCCTTGGGCATTTCCACATATGTTGGGGTGCTAGAGCAGGCGCTGGTGACAGAGGGCTTCCTGTCATGTTTTGTGGTTGGTAGTGGCAGTGGGCGCAATGGAGCCGGGATGTCTGCCGTAGCTAGCAGGCGCCGGAGGACAGGGCCTTGATGCAGGTGGCCTTCCCACTTCCGGTTTCGGAGACGTGGTCGTATACCACTGTGGCGAAAAGGCGTAGGGCCTCAGCCGAGGATGCCCTTCCGTGAGTGGATCCCAGGCCGTGGTCGTACACCACAGTGGCGCCGGAGGGTGCCAGGGCAGCCCAGAGAGCGCCGGTGCTATTCTTGTGACGGGAGAGGTCACTTGGCACCAAACTTCCCGACCCGAGTTGCTGAGAGCTTTGGGCAGGCCGCAGGCGCACCACCACGGTAGAGGCAGCACCGTGATCGGAGTGGTACCCAGAGAGGTGGTTCTAGAAGAGGAGTGAGAGGAGCTGGAGGTGGGGGAAGACGTTACGAGATCTCCCCATCACCACTAGGTGGTCCACGTCAGGATCCGGGAGCTGATAGTTGGGACCACGGGTAGCCGCGATCTTTGGATGTCTACGATCCTGCAGAGCACGGGATGGTGAGAGGTACCCCTTGCGACCCTTCTACTGCTTGCAGTAGAATTGTTAGGCTCTGCGTGTGAAATGCTTCTCTCCCGACTCCTTGTTCGAGTTGTTACCAGGGTGACGCAGGGCGTCGGGTGTAACCCTGTGGTGGTAAGGAGAAAGGCGCGAGACCTTTTCCTTTAGTCGATGGTGTTGACTCCTTCGCCTTTTGAGCGTGTAAGAGAGCATCGACTGTGGAGCCTCTAGCGTGACCAAATATCCTTGGGTGTTTCACCATATGGGTATTCTGAAGGAGGGAATCACCGGGCCTTGTTCCAGGTGTGGGCGGTGATTCCAGTCACGACGTGCAACGTAGAGGTTTGACCGGGGAGGTGAGCTACCCCTGAGGGCCTTCGGGCCGTTTGAGACCGTGCAGAGGGATGGCGAGGCTCTCTACTACCTTGCCCTAACCCCAAGGTCTGGAGTGGGTGCACGACATCGGCAAGGGCCGACCTCGCGTGAACGGATCAATCCTTTGGTCTGTGTGCAGTGACGCAGAGTTGTGCGTGGGTTCTTCTGGGTATGGGAAAGCCAGGTGTCGGCTTCATACCCTGTATTGCTCCATAGTTTTGCTTTTAGAGGACGAAAATATTGAAGTATGGAATGATGTAAGAACCCAGGTTTTTCTAAGAAAGACTTTGGAATATTCTAGATGATATTCCAGAGCAGCGCCTTCATACGGCGTGCGATTCCGAGCCCCAGAGTGGCCGGAATTAAATTTTCTGTGCGTTCACACTAGAAATGCTAAATAAATGGGATAACTCCTAAAAGGAGTTCCAGATCAGGGATTCGAGTGTACGGATGAGTCCGGAATGGGGTTTTTACCCTAGGAACGACATAAAACTTGTCGGTGCGGGACGTTTGGACCCCTCGCCCGCTTCTGGAACGTTAAACGGATTAATTAATTAATTAATTTATTCGTTTATTGGTGAAACGCAAGTATCTCTTAAACGGTAGCTCGGATTGGAAAACTGAGGGCACCGTTGAGTTCTGAGCGTTCCGTTTACCCTAGGATGGGTATAAGTTTTGCGGGCGCGGGCCGTTTGTGAAAAATGGTCCCAGGGGCGTTTTCGTAATTTGGCGGCCTCGGGCGCTAAGTTTAGTAACTTTTGAACGGGGTCTCGGAATAAAATTCCGAGACCTTCGTTGCACTCAGAGCATGGTTCTTAGCCTAGGGGAGGCTAAATCCCGACCCCGTCGGGAGTTCGGGTTCGGGGCTGCCGGGCGGGCGTTTAAGTGATTTGTACTTAAACACCCCCTTCTTCTTCTTCCTCTTCTTCCTCAAACCCTCCCCCCCCCCTCCTTCACCTCCTACGAGGCGAGCTCCGGCGAGGCGAGCTCTGGCGAGGCGACTCCGGCAAGGTGCGGTGGTGCCGGTGGATCGATGCGAAGCTCCGGGCGAAGCCCAGCGAGGTAGGTGGTGTTGTTGAGTTTTAAATCCCGAGCCCCCTTTGAACCCCAATTTTAGCATCGGTTCGTCATTTAATCTTCAAAAAAATTCCATGGATGCGTAGTATAAAATTTTCTCTTTCCGACGCTTGTTTTGGATTTGAAATCGGATGTCGGAGGCAACCGCAATCGCTCGCCGAAGTTTGCGGGAAATTCGGGAGGTTCTGGGTGTTTCCGGCGGTTTCCGGCAGTCCGGCGGCTTAGGCGGCGGCGGTCCGAGGTTGGGAGGCGGCGGCTTTGCAGGGCAGGGCGGCGGCGCTTCCGGGAGGCAGCGGCGGCTGTCAAAAGCCGGCCGCGGCGCCGGCCACGGGCGCCGGCTGCAGGGCGCCGGCGAGATGCAGGGGGGCCGCGGGGCTCGCGGCCCCGTGCGGCAGACCGTGACCCGCGATAAGCGGGTCGCTGTTGGAATCACGACCGGCCAGTTGGCAGGTCGGTGAGGAATCCCACGCGGCAGGCGCGCGGGTGTGAAGGGGGAGCGGGCCGCGGAGCGGCGGCCCTCAGCTCGGCTGGACCGGGCCGGCCCAGGCAGGGCGGACCGGCCGGACCGGGCCGGTCCGGCCCAAAGGGGCTTTGCCCCTCAGACTTCGGGCACCCGTATTTCGGGCTACGGACGTCCGTTTTGCGCGCCGTCTGCGGCAGCGTAGAGCTTGCGTCAAGACGGAGTTTTTGAGATGGTTTTGGAAATTTTTAATTCCCGAAACGAGGGACCGCTGAGGCGCGACGCGTCCTTAAGTGGACGAGCGTTTTTCCGGGATTCTTGTTTTGGACGGCGCGGACGCATCCGACGTCCGTTTTAAGCGCCGTCAGTGGCGTTGGAACCTTGGCGTCGAGGCGGAGGTTTCCAGGGTGGTTCCGGGCATTGAGGCTGGAGTTGAGGCGTGGGCCCCACGGCCCGTCTTTTGAGCTACGTGCAACTTCTAACGACTTTTTCCTTGGTCGTTCGTTCGGGGCGTGCGAGCAGTCGTTGTTGGGTGTTTTTCCGAGGGCGTCGCGTAGGCGCAGTCTGCCCGCTGTAATTCCGCACGATGGTACGGGCCCCGCGAGGGCCGTTTCGGGAGTTGACGGTGATTTCCAGCATTATCACCGGGCGACCGTTTTGGACAAGTGGATAGTCCATCTTGTGTACTTTTTCGAGAGGATCGCAACGATGCGATCCGTTCGTTGAGTTTTGGGACCGGGATGTGGGTCCCACGTGGCGCCGCTCGTGTGCGGTGCGCCGGAACCTACCTTTTTCTCCGGATGCCCGTTCTACTCAAGCGAGTAGTGCTTTCGACGTGTTTTTCCGAGAGCATCGCGATGGCGCAGTCCGCCCGACCTCTTTCGGAGATGTGGTGTGGGCCCCACCCGACCGGGCTACGGTGAATAGTACATTTTTCACCGGGTGGCCGTTTTGGGTGATTGAGTAGTCAATCCCGTGTGTTTTTCCAAGGGGATCGCAGTGGCGTGATCCGTTGGTGCAGTTTTGGGATTCTGGTGTGGGCCCCACACGGGTTTGGTCACGGTGAATAGTACCTTTTCCACCTGTTGACTGTTTCGGGCGAGTGAGTAGTCTAACTCGCGTGTTTTTTCGTAGGGATTACAAAGGTGTGATCCGTTTGGCTGTTCGGAGCCTCTTGCGCGATCTTGAGAAATGTGGAAGCACGGAAGGTGCTCCAGTGGTGGTTCGCCCTACTTTGCTTGTAGCGGACCTTTGGCGAGTGATCGTGTGCACTCCCGTGTGATTGATGTAAATGCTTGAGGTGACGTGGTTGGCCATGCCTGGGCCTTTGAGGTGGAGTTGATATGTCACACCTTCGCGCTGACGTTGGGTGTCGTGTGCACGGTAGCCCTTGGGCTGGAGACGAGGTATACTCTGGGGGTATACGAGAGTGCTTGGAGGTACGTGTGGTTTGTACCTGAGATGTTCGTGTGCTTGTTTGGGGTTGACTTGGGGCCACACGTCGTGTGGGCCCCATGTGCGTGCCGAGTTCTGCCTTGCGTACTTGGACCTATCGCGGTGTAGAGGGTCCCTTTGTGCTCATTGGTTTGGGCTAGCAGGGTGGAGTTTATCTCCCCTGGCTTTGTGCTTGTTTGGTTGACCAGCAGGGTTGAGTGGTCTCCCCCTGGTTTTGTTCTCATTGGATTGGCCGGTAGTGGTGCTAGTGACACCCAATGCTGGGGCAGACGCTGCACCTCTTTTGGGAGAGCTGTTCTGGAGTTGGGTGGTTGCGCGACACCCACTCCGTGTTCGGTCGGCCAGTGTTGTACCCTCCTGTAGAGATGGCAGAGCGGTTCTGAGTTTTACCCTCTAGCAGGGCTGGGCAGTGGGTTACTCATCGACTCCCTCGGGCTTACCCTCCAGCAGGGCTGGGCAGTGGGTTGCTCACTGACTTCTAGGGTTTACCCTCCAGCAGAGACTAGGCAATGGGTCACCCGACGCTATTAGGGTCTACCCTCCAGCAGAGACTGGTCAGTGGGTCACCCGACGCTATTAGGGTCTACCCTCCAGCAGAGACTGGGAAGTGGGTCACCTGACGACCTCTTAGGGCCTACCCTCCAGCGGGGCTGGGAAGTGGGTCGCCTGATGATGTAATTTGGTTTACCCTCCAGCAGGGTTGGGTAGTGGGTCGCCTGATGATGTGTTAGGGTTTACCCTCCAGTAGGGCTGGGCAGTGGGTCGCCTGACGATGTATTAAGGTTTACCCTCCAGCGGGACTGGGCAGTGGGTCACCTGATATTTGGTTATGAATTACCCTCCAGCAGGGATGGGCAGTGGGACACTTGTTAGCATTCCAGACTCAGTCCTTCCGACTAGGCTAGTCTGTGGCTTTCCTCCGTGATTACCGGAGTGGGACCCTTGGTTGTACGGGTTGGTGATGGAACGACTTTGGCTTTAAGGAGACCTCTCGACTGTGGGGCAGTGACGAGTTGTGGTTTGACGTTCCCCCAGAACTCTCAAGTTCGAGGGGCACTTTCCCCACCGAGATGCGTTCTTGTGACGCGATCTAAAACCGTGCGGGCGAGTCAGGGCCGCCCAAAGCGGATAGTATTGAGGTGCGGTGATTGAGCCCCTTGTCTTGCGGTTCAGGGCAGACCTGCGGGATGCGGGACATCGATGATGGTGTTAGGTCTGGGACTGTTGGCAACTCTTTATTGGGCTAAGCTACGGGACGGGGATCCCCTTACAACGTCGTTCGGGTTCTTGTTGAGCATACTGGATATGTATATACCTTGTTCCGGTACCCACTCCTTGGGTTTTGGCTACTCTCCTTCCAGAGGGGGCGAAGACGCGTGGGGTATGCCACGTGCTTTCCGTGTCTAGCTTCTCGTGGTTGGATGAGTATACTCTCCTGCTATAGGTAGAGAAAGCTCGACAAGAAGTGCATCTTCTCACCGTTCCTAGCTCCTTGTGTTAGGACGAGCCTTCTACGTTTCTCTTGTTGGGTTGAGCTGGACTCTTTACTTCGTTTTCAGTTGTACTCCTCTACTTTTCTATTCGCTCTACTGCTCACCCTTCAGTACCTCCTTTTGTTGCTCCCTCGAGCCTTCGGGATATCCTACTGAGTATTTTTATACTCACCCCTGCTTGGGCTTTGCCCGCACTTGGTGTGCCTTTACAGACGACGGACAGGTGGAGCGTGACCTCAGTGGAGCGTAGGAGCTTGGGAGCTTGGACCGCGTGCGGTGGTCGTGGCCGGGTTCCAGGTGGGAGACCCGTCAGCTGTTTCTTTTTTGTTTACCTGTTACCGGGTTGTGGAACTTTTGGTTGAGCGCGTGTTTTTCCCCTTTTCTTTTCAGCTTGTACTTTGTACTGTGTAGCGGTCAATGCACATCTGTGGTTTATATATATAGCAGTTGTTCTTTTTACTCTGCTTGTTCTTTCTTTACTCTGCACTTTTGCATTGAGTTTGTTGCGTGCGTGTGTACAGGTACTTAGGCAAAGGCCTCCCCGAGTTGTTGTGCCTTCGGCGCTGGTCGCCAGCCCCTGGCCTATGGAGGCGGGCCTGGGGTAGTTGCGGCTCGAGCCCGGGCAGGGTCGGGTCGTGACAATTGCGGGTTCCTCAGAACTCCAAAACCGAAACCGAAAGATGCGTCGGATAGCTCATAATTTCTACTACGCGACTAGGGGTTTTCTCAAAGATCAACCAGAAATTCGACGATGCAAAATTAGGACGAACATGGTGCGGGAAATAAAACAAAACAAAAACGACGCCTACTTCTTGGGCGATGCCCGGATCTTCACGGGGAGTCCGTCGCCACACCGCTCCCTTGCTGGAGCTGAGGAGGAGAGGGAGGAGGGGGAGCTTCTTCGTTGGGAGCTCCTTGCGCCAGGGAAAACCACAAAGAGGGGGGTGTAACGGCCCGAAATTTTGAATAAATCTTGTTTCCTAATTTCATGTGTTATTTTATTTTATTTTTATACTCAACAAAAATGTTTTATTTGATAAATATGATTATAATTAAAATGAGACCATTGGGTTTTTACTGTTATATGACCATCGGTCAATATAACCGTTGTGAACAAAATGTTTTGATTATTGTCTCTAAATATAAGTAATCTTGGTTAATTATTATAGAAAGAAGATTCGATGGCCTCACCTAGTAGTCTTGGACCGATCGAATCCTATCTAACAGAACTTGGGAAGGAGGTAGCACCATTGGGCTTTGCTCTGGACCAAACCCAAGACGAACTTCATCATGTGAAGCTAGAACGGAATCGCCTTCGCGAGAAGTTCAAACTGATAGAAATTACTACTCGGGCAATGTTGACTGAGCCGCCCCAAGATTCTATCACCCTAGCACACCTTAATCTTAGGTCCTATGCTGGTATTATAAGGGGCTATGTAACGAGACCGTAACTGCCTTGTGTAATCCTTGTTTTAAATAAAAATTGGGATTTCTTCTTATGATGAAGTTTATGAATTTTCAATTGACCGGATAAAAATAGTATGCATATTTTTGATTAATTTTCAAAAGGATATTTTAAAAAAAAATTATGTAAACCTTAAATAATTTAAAATGTGTAATGATTTTCAAAAAATGTTCTTCTACAATTATGTCCAGTACGAAATTTATAGTCTAATAAGATCAACTTGATTTTTGATTAATAGTAAATTGTGAATAGTGATTTTACGCTTAGGATTAGTAATGTGACCAAATGGATTAGTAATCTCACTTAAAGAAAGTTTTAAAATAATCTAGGCACCTTGATTAAGTAATATGATTCAATAAAATGGTTAAATAACGGTTTCATAAATTATTATTCAAGTATTAATTTTTTCAGGTGAATAGTGTTTTTTAATTAAAAGTTAAATTAAAAATATTTAGAAAATTATTTTTATAAAATGGACTTTATTTTTGAACTCAGAGCATCGATATTATGTTAAGGTAATTTTTGGGGTTTTTTCTGAAAAAAATGAATTTTCGGTGAATAGTGTATTTATTTAAAAATAAAATTAAAAATATTTAGAAAACTATTTTTATAAAATGGAGTTCATTTTTGAAATCATAGCATTGATAATTGTTTAATGTGAAATTTTGGGATTTTTCTGAGAAAGTTGAATTTTCAGTGAATAGTAAAAATACAGTTTTAGGGTTTCGGTATGTTTAATGACATCATAACTGTGTCATGGTGATGTCATGAGATATTTTAAGGGTTTACCGACCTAAGGTGATGGATATTTGTATTGGGGGCCCCATGTGGCCTAACTTTATGGGAAATATCATGAGAGAGCACATGGGTTTGAGAAAAGCACATGTGAGGTGTCCCTTGGCCATTAATGCCTTGTCCCCTCACTTTCCCTATAAATACCAAGTCCTCCTCTCATCCATTCGACTCCCCACTCTTCCCCAACGATGTTATGGTCTCATTACCTCACAAGGAGTCCTCCCAAGGTGCCCCCAAGCCCTCAAGGTCCCAACCTTTGAGGTTTAAGAGTTACATTTTAAGGTAAGGGATCCGGCCCCTCTCTTTCTTTTCAAGTGATCTCTTTTATGTCATTCCTTTTATGCTCCATGTTATTATGTTGGAGGATGTTCTTTTATTCTCCTCTTACTGCCCTTTTTATGTTCATATAATGAGAGATCCCCTCTTACTCTCATTATTTCGTTTTATGAAGTTTTAAGTGGCGCCGTTAGGCTGCCGAAATTTTTGTAACGGATTCTTTCTCCCTTCTCATTTTTCAAGATCTATTTTCATGTAAAGTATTTCAAGTTCCTTTTTATTATGTTGGGGTATGATATCTAAATTTATCATACTTATCTTTTATGATCATATGATTATAGACCCCATTTTATCTCTTCAATTCAGTATTTTGAAGTTTTAAGTGGCGCCGTTAGGCTGCCGAATTTTTGAGAGATTCTTTCACCCTTCCCTTTTTCAAAGTTCTACTTTCATGTCAATTCTTTCAAGTTCCTTTCTATTATGTTGGGGTATTATCTCTATATCTATCATACTGGACTCTTATGTTCATATGATTAGAGACCCTATTTGACCTTGTCAATTCATTTTTTTTAAGTTTAAGTGACGCCGTTAGGCTGCCGAATTCTCACAAGAGAAATCTTATTTTTGTCTTCCTTTCATATTCTTCATTTCATATGGTATATTTTCAAATTTCATTACCATGTTCTTAAATCCCTTATATTTTTTCCCTCTACTGTTTGATGGGTCATTTATGAATGTTTCAGCCATGTCCCCTCTCTTCTCAATGTTTTCTAAAACCCCGAAACATAGCCGTTATGCTGCAGAATTTTCGTCTCAAAGTGCCTCTCTCTCTTTTCTAAAAATTATTTTATGTTATAAATTGAATACTCAAAGCTCTTATTTCTACAGGGTTATTCACATATATATCAAAATGTTCTATTTTAAATTCTGGGATTTACATACATGAAACCCTCTTTCCCTTTCCGTGGGTTTAAAGTAACATAAAGATCATGTCTTTAAAGCTGTTTTTAAAACGTTATGATTATGAAATGAAACCCATTTCTTTTATTCTATATGGGTTGTTTATGAAATGATTGATGATGATATATGTGGATAATATGATAATAAAGACATGTCAAGGGTGCGCCCAGATAGCACTCCAATGCATTGGGTAAAGACTTAATCTCTAGAGATGACCATTTTTAACAACGCCATGGTGAATAACCTTGGTAATTTTTAACAACACCTTGGGGATGGACCTTGGTGAAACGAAACGGTTGTCAATATAAAATGTTGTAGCGACATATTCAGGTTATGAAAAATGTTATTTTTATTATGATGTATCTCATTATTTCTTTCTCATGCCTTAAAGTTCTTTTCATGTCCTTATTGAAGTATCTCAAGTTCACATGTAAAATGTTTCTCTTGTTTCCCTTACTGGGCCTTCTGCTCACCCTTTCTTTTGATGTATGTCCCCAGGTTATGAGATGCAGTAATGAACCTAGGATGAACTTAAGGAGAAGCCTTTCAAGTGTTTAAGAAGAGTTTTTTTTTCTTTTCATGTATTATGTTCCTTGTTTCCAAGACACTAAACCTTAAAGATCCTCAGTTCCGTGTAATGAAATAAAAGTTATGTTATAAAAAGACGGGATGCTATAGTTGGTATCAAAGGATGGTTTAGTTATTCGTGGAAATTAGGATATTAAAACTTTAGGAAGAACCCTATATAAAAGTTTAAATATAGGAAATATTCCTGGTATTTTGGTGAGTATTGAGTAAGGGGTTTCCAAGAAAATACATCCCTGTCTGGGTACGAGAAGGTAGAGGTGGCTCTGGCATAGATGTACATAGGGGTAAAACCTGAAAACACCGCTTTGAGCTAGACTCTAAGGGGAACTGGTACACGACAACGGGCCTTGCTGCACTCTTGGTTACGACACTCCCGGGGGATATGCTTTGGTAAATTCATAAGCTTAGTATGAACCATTTTTAAAGGAAAAAAGATTCACATAAGAATATATGATCATGGATAACCTAGATTGGAACCTAGGGGATCACAAGTTAGGGTATACTTTTCTTCTACAAGTTATCCTTATATGCTTTAAGCTCCTTTTAATGATTATTGGTTAAGTATTTAAGCCTCTAATTATAATTTCTCTTCTTATTTAATGGTGGGAGATGGAAGAACATGTCCCAATAACCAATGTGATAGGAAATGCAATGATTGCCATATTATTATGAAAGAGATGATTAGGGGATTAAAAGCTGATTATTATTTTGGAAGACGTTCATTATTTTAGGGAACCATATTTGATCGAGGTAAATAGATTACTACGGTATTTTCATTGAGGAGCA
This sequence comes from Viscum album, assembly GCA_963277665.1. NCBI lineage: Eukaryota > Viridiplantae > Streptophyta > Magnoliopsida > Santalales > Viscaceae > Viscum > Viscum album. The sequence goes on from OY728131.1 coordinate 142,726,683, forward strand.
AGGTTGACTTATATTTTGAAGAATCGATGAATTTAAGGTGGACTTATAGTAATTTAGGTTACTTACGGGAATGATTAACCTATCTTGGGTAAAATATGTTTAGGTTAGCTACTTTTGTTATAAGATGTTAGGAGTGGTTGATGTTGTTTGGAGATGAACAATGAAGTTTATTTTGGAAGACTATGTTATCAAATCTTTCTTGTATTTGGGTTTCAATCTTAGTTTGGTTTATTTTGAGGAATCTTAAGGACCATTATTTACGGAATGGTCTATGATGAACTTTGGGTAGTACCATGGAACTTTGAAGATTTAAAAGTAGTTTCCATTCCTATGGGATTCTTTTTGAAGAGTTGTTTTACCTTACCCTTTCTATTTTTGGGATAATGTTTAAAGATAGAAGAAATAGATAGTTGGTCTTTTGTGGGTTATGTGATTCTCTAGAAGATGATTCTTGTGTTTTGAAGAGACCAAGTAGTTTTGAATGCTCATCGTTTGGAGAAAAGATTAGTTTTGGTAGAAACTTATTAAAGTATGAAACTCTACATGAAGGTAGATATATTTACTTATGTTTTTCTTCTATGTTGTAAATGAATTCCTCAAAGTTATTAAAAGGAACGTAAAACAAAAACGTTGTTGGTTTACGTTTCCTACTAGGTAATCAAAGACCGCTTACACACATCATAATTTTGGGATTTTCTGGTGGTTAACTTCCTCCTAATCATGTTTTCTATCTCTCTCCTTTAGAACGTGACCCTTTGTTTTCTCCTCCATGTCCATGTTTCCTACATGGAATCCTAGTATGAGTAAACTCGGGTGGCCTTTGTACTTCCTTTTCTTTCTTTTAAAGTAATGGTGTTGCTTACTCTTTTTCCGATGTGGGACTTTCAATGAAATTTCAAAACCCAATTTTAAAAATTGCGATGACGCAATTTCTTAAGGGGGGAAGATTGTAACCGCCCAAAATTTTGAATAAATCTTGTTTCCTAATTTCATGTGTTATTTTATTTTATTTTTATACTCAAAAAAAATGTTTTATTTGATAAACATGATTATAATTAAAATGAGACCATTGGGTTTTGACTGTTATATGACCATCAGTCAATATGACCGCTGTGAACAAAATGTTTTGATTATTGTCTCTAAATATAAGTAATCTTGGTTAATTATTATAGAAAGAAGATTCGATAGCCTCACCTAGTAGTCTTGGACCGATCAAATCTCATCTAACAGAGCTTGGGAAGAAGGTAGCACCATTGGGCTTTGCTCTAGACCAAACCCAAGCCGAACTTCATCATGTGAAGCTAGAACGGAATCGTCTTCACGCGAAGTTCAAACTGATAGAAATTACTACTCGGGAAATGTTGACCGAGCCGCCCCAAGATTCTATCACCCTAGCACACCTTACTCTTAGGTCATATGCTGGTATTATAAGGGGCTGTGTAACGAGACCGTAATTGCCTTGTGTAATCCTTGTTTTAAATAAAAATTGGGATTTCTTCTTATGATGAAGTTTATGAATTTTCAAATGACCGGATAAAAATAGTATGCATATTTTTGATGAATTTTCAAAAGGATATTTTAAAAAAAAATTATGTAAACCTTAAATAATTTAAAATGTGTAATTATTTTCAAAAAATGGTCTTCTACAATTATGTCCAGTACGAAATTTAGAGTCTAATAAGATCAACTTGATTTTTGATGAATAGTAAATTGTGAATAGTGATTTTACGCTTAGGATTAGTAATGTGACCAAATGGATTAGTAATCTCACTTAAAGAAAGTTTTAAAATAATCTAGGCACCTTGATTAAGTAATGCGATTCAATAAAATGGTTAAATAACGGTTTCATAAATTATTATTCAAGTATTAATTTTTTCAGGTGAATAGTATTTTTTAATTAAAAATTAAATTAAAAATATTTAGAAAATTATTTTTATAAAATGGACTTTATTTTTGAACTCAGAGCATCGATATTATGTTAAGGTAATTTTTGGGGTTTTTTCTGAAAAAAATGAATTTTCGGTGAATAGTGTATTTATTTAAAAATAAAATTGAAAATATTTATAAAATTATTTTTATAAAATGGAGTTCATTTTTGAAATCATAGCATTGATAATTGGTTAATGTGAAATTTTGGGATTTTTCTGAGAAAGTTGAATTTTCAGTGAATAGTAAAAATACAGTTTTAGGGTTTCGGTATGTTTAATGACATCATAACTATGTCATGGTGATGTCATGAGATATTTTAAATGTTGGAAGACCTAAGGTGATGGATATTTTTATTGGGGCCCCATGTGGCCTAACTTTATGGGAAATATCTTGAGAAAGCACATGGGTTTGAGAAAAGCACATGTGAGGTGTCCCTTGGCCATTAATGCCTTGTCCCCTCACTTTCCCTATATATACCAAGCCCTCCTCTCATCCATTCAACTCCCCACTCTTCCCCAAAGAAGTTATGGTCTCATCACCTCCCAAGGAGTCCTCCCAAGGTGCCCCCAAGCCCTCAAGGTCCCAACCTTTGAGGTTTAAGAGTTACATTTTAAGGTAAGGGATCCGACCCCTCTCTTTCTTTTCAAGTGATCTCTTTTATGTCATTCCTTTTATGCTCCATGTTCTTATGTTAGAGGATGTTCTTTTATACTCCTCTTACTTCCCTTTTTATGTTCATATAATTAGATATCCCCTCTTACTCTCATTATTTCGTTTTATGATGTTTTAAGTGGCGCCGTTAGGCTGCCGAAATTTTTGTAACGGATTCTTTCTCCCTTCTCATTTTTCAAGATCTATTTTCATGTAAAGTATTTCAAGTTCCTTTTTATTATGTTCGGGTATGATCTATAAATTTATCATACTGATCTTTTATGATCATATAATGAGAGACCCCATTTTATCTCTTCAATTCAGCATTTTGAAGTTTTAAGTGGCGCCGTTAGGCTGCCGAATTTTTGAGGGATTCTTTCACCCTTCTCTTTTTCAAAGTTATACTTTCATGTCAAGTCTTTCAAGTTCCTTTCTATTATGTTGGGGTATGATCTCTATATCTATCATACTGGACTCTTATGTTCATATGATTATAGACCCTATTTGACCTTGTCAATTCATTTTTGTTGAAGTTTAAGTGACGCTGTTAGGCTGCCGAATTCTCACAAGAGAAATCTTATTTTTGTCTTCCTTTCATATTCTTCATTTCATATGGTATATTTTCAAATTTCATTAACATGTTCTTAAATCCCTTATATTTTGTCCCTCTACTGTTTTATGGGTCATTTATGAATGTTTGACCCATGTCCCCTCTCTGCTCAATGTTTTCTAAAACCCCGAAACATAGCCGTTATGCTGCAGAATTTTCGTCTCAAAGTGCCTCTCTCTCTTTTCTAAAAATTATTTTATGTTATAATGTGAATACTCAAAGCTCTTATTTCTACAGGAGTATTCAAATATATATCAAAATTTTCTATTTTAAATTCTGGTATTTACATACATGAAACCCTCTTTCCCTTTTCGTGGGTTTAAAGTAACATAAAGATCATGTCTTTAAAGCAGTTTTTAAAACATTATGATTATGAAATGAAACCCATTTCTTTTATGCTATATGGGTTGTTTATTAAATGATTGATGATGATATATGTGGCTCACATGATAATAAAGACATGTCAAGGGTGCGCCCAGATAGCGCTCCAATGCATTGGGTAAAGACTTAATCTCTAGAGATGACCATTTTTAACGACGCCATGGTGAATAACCTTGGTAATTTTTAACGACACCTTGGGGATGGACCTTGGTGAAATGAAACGATTGTCAATATTAAATGTTGTAGCCACATCTTCAAGTTATGAAAAATGTTATTTTTATTATGATATATCTCATTATTTCTTTCTCATGCCTTAAAGTTCTTTTCATGTCCTTATTGAAGTATCTCAAGTTCACATGTAAAATGTTTCTCTTGTTCCCCTTACTAGGCCTTCTGCTCACCCTTTCTTTTGATGTATGTCCCCAGGTTATGAGATGCAGTAATGAACCTAGGATGAACTTAAGGAGAAGCCTTTCAAGTGTTTAAGAAGAGTGTTTTTTGTTCTTTTCATGTATTATGTTCCTTGTTTCCAAGACACTAAACCTTAAAGATCCTCAGTTCCGTGTAATGAAATGAAAGTTATGTTATAAAAAGACGGGATGCTATAGTTGTTATCAAAGGACGGTTTAGTTATTTGTGGAAATTAGGATATGAAAACTTTAGGAAGAACCCTATAGAAAAGTTTAAATATAGGAAATCTTTCTGGTATTTTGGTGAGTATTGAGTAAGGGGTTTCCAAGCAAATACATCCCTGTCTGGGTACGAGCAGGTAGAGGTGGCTCTGGCACAGATGTACATAGGGGTAAAACATGAAAACACCGCTTTGAGCTAGACTCAAAGGGGAACTGGTACACGACAACGGGCCTTGCTACACTCTTGTTTACGACACTCCCAGGGGATATGCTTTGGTAAATTCATAAGCTTAGTATGAACCATTTTTAAAGGAACAAAGATTCACATAAGAATATATGATCATGGATAACCTAGATTGGAACCTAGGGGATCACAAGTTAGGGTATACTTTTCTTCTACAAGTTATCCTTATATGCTTTAAGCTCCTTTTCATGATTATTGGTTAAGTATTTAAGCCTCTAATTATAATTTCTCTTCTTAGTTAATGGTGGGAGATGGAAGAACATGTCCCAATAACCAATGTGATAGGAAATGCAACGATTGCCATATTATTATGAAAGAGATGATTAGGGGATTAAAAGATGATTATTATTTTGGAAGACGTTCATTATTTTAGGGAACCATATTTGATCGAGGTAAATAGATTACTACGATATTTTCATTGAGGAGTAAGGTTGACTTATATTTTGAAGAATCGATGAATTTAAGGTGGACTTATAGTAATTTAGGTTACTTACGGGAATGATTAACCTATATTGGGTAAAATATGTTTAGGTTAGCTACTTTTTTTATGAGATGTTAGGAGTGGTTGATGTTGTTTGGAGATGAACAATGAAGTTTATTTTGGAAGACTATGTTATCAAATCTTTCTTGTATTTGGGTTTCAATCTTAGTTTGGTTTATTTTGAAGAATCTTAAGGACCATTATTTACGGAATGGTCTATGATGAACTTTGGGTAGTACCATGGAACTTTGAAGATTTAAAAGTAGTTTCCATTCCTATGGGATTCTTTTTGAAGAGTTGTTTTACCTTACCCTTTCTATTTTTGGGATAATGTTTAACAATAGAAGAAATAGATAGTTGATCTTTTTTGGATTATGTGATTCTCTAGAAGATGATTCTTGTGTTTTGAAGAGACCAAGTAGTTTTGAATGCTCATCGTTTGAAGAAAAGATTAGTTTTGGTAGAAACTTATTAAAGTATGAAACTCTACATGAAGGTAGATATATTTCCTTATGTTTTTGTTCTATGTTGTAAATGAATTCCTCAAATTTATTAAAAGGAACGTAAAAAAAACGTTGTTGGTTTACGTTTCCTACTAGGTAATCAAAGACCGCTTACACACATCATAATTTTGGGATTTTCTGGTGGTTAACTTCCTCCTAATCATGTTTTCTACCACTCTCCTTTAGAACGTGACCCTTTGTTTTCTCCTCCATGTCCATGTTTCCTACATGGAATCCTAGTATGAGTAAACTCGGGTGGCCTTTTTACTTCCTTTTCTTTCTTTTAAAGTAATGGTGTTATTGACTCTTTTTCCGATGTGGGACTTTCAATGAAATTTCAAAACCCAATTTTAAAAATTGCGAGGACGCAATTTCTTAAGGGGGGAAGATTGTAACGTCCCAAAATTTTGAATAAATCTTGTTTCCTAATTTCATGTGTTATTTTATTTTATTTTTATACTCAACAAAAATGTTTTATTTGATAAACGTGATTATAATTAAAATGAGACCATTGGGTTTTGACTGTTATATGACCATCGGTCAATATGAAACAAAATGTTTTGATTATTGTCTCTAAATATAAGTAATCTTGGTTAATTATTATAGAAAGAAGATTCGATGGCCTCACCTAGTAGTCTTGGACTGATCGAAGCCCATCTAACAGATCTTGGGAAGAAGGTAGCACCATTGGGCTTTGCTCTGGACCAAACCCAAGCCGAACTTCATCATGTGAAGCTAGAACGAAATCGCCTTCGCGAGAAGTTCAAACTGATAGAAATTACTACTCGAGCAATGTTGACCGAGCCGCCCCAAGATTCTATCACCCTAGCACACCTTACTCTTAGGTTCTATGCTGGTATTATAAGGGGCTATGTAACGAGACCATAACTGCCTTGTGTAATCCGTGTTTTAAATAAAAATTGGGATTTCTTCTTATGATGAAGTTTATGAATTTTCAAATGACCGGATAAAAATAGTACGCATATTTTTGATGAATTTTCAAAAGGATATTTTAAAAAAAAATTATGTAAACCTTAAATAATTTAAAATGTGTAATGATTTTCAAAAAATGGTCTTCTACAATTATGTCCAGTACAAAATTTAGAGTCTAATAAGATCAACTTGATTATTGATTAATAGTAAATTGTGAATAGTGATTTTATGCTTAGGATTTGTAATGTGACCAAATGGATTAGTAATCTCACTTAAAGAAAGTTTTAAAATAATCTAGGCACCTTGATTAAGTAATGTGATTCAATAAAATGGTTAAATAACGGTTTCATAAATTATTATTCAAGTATTAATTTTTTCAGGTGAATAGTGGTTTTTAATTAAAAATTAAATTAAAAATATTTATAAAATTATTTTTATAAAATGGACTTTATTTTTGAACTCAGAGCATCGATATTATGTTAAGGTAATTTTTGGGGTTTTTTCTGAAAAAAATGAATTTTCAGTGAATAGTGTATTTATTTAAAAATAAAATTAAAAATATTTAGAAAATTACTTTTATAAAATGGAGTTCATTTTTGAAATCATAGCATTGATAATTGGTTAATGTGAAATTTTGGGATTTTTCTGAGAAAGTTGAATTTTCAGTGAATAGTAAAAATACAGTTTTGGGGTTTCGGTATGTTTAATGACATCATAACTGTGTCATGGTAATTTCATGAGATATTTTAAGGGTTGTCCGACCTAAGGTGATGGATATTTATATTGTGGGCCTTATTTGGCCTAACTTTATGGGAAATATCATGAGAGAGCACATGGGTTTGAGAAAAGCACATGTGAGGTGTCCCTTGGCCATTAATGCTTTGTCCCCTCACTTTCCCTATATATACCAAGCCCTCCTCTCATCCATTCGACTCCCCACTCTTCCCCAACGAAGTTCTGCTCTCATTACCTCCCAAGGAGTCCTCCCAAGGTGCCCCCAAGCCCTCAAGGTCCCAACCTTTGAGGTTTAAGAGTTACATTTTAAGGTAAGGGATCTGACCCCACTCTTTCTTTTCAAGTGATCTCTTTTATGTCATTCCTTTTATGATCCATGTTCTTATGTTGGAGGATGTTATTTTATACTCCTATTACTGCCCTTTTTATGTTCATATAATGAGAGATCCCCTCTTACTCTCATTATTTCGTTTTATGAAGTTTTAAGTGGCGTCGTTAGGCTGCCGAAATTTTTGTAACAGATTCTTTCTCCCTTCTCATTTTTCAAGATCTATTTTCATGTAAAGTATTTCAAATTCCTTTTTATTATGTTGGGGTATAATCTCTAAATTTATCATACTGATCTTTTATGATCATATGATGAGAGACCCCATTTTATCTCTTTAATTCATCATTTTGAAGTTTTAAGTGGTGCCGTTAGGCTGCCGAATTTTTGAGGGATTCTTTCACCCTTCTCTTTTTCAAAGTTCTACTTTCATGTCAAGTCTTTCAAGTTCCTTTCTATTATGTTGGGGTATGATATCTATATCTATCATACTGGACTCTTATGTTCATATGATTATATACCCTATTTGACCTTGTCAATTCATTTTTGTTGAAGTTTAAGTGACGTCGTTAGGCTGCCGAATTCTCACAAGAGAAATCTTATTTTTGTCTTCCTTTCATATTCTTCATTTCATATGGTATATTTTCAAATTTAATTACCATGTTCTTAAATCCCTTATATTTTCTCCCTCTACTGTTTGATGGGTCATTTATGAATGTTTGGCCCATGTCCCCTCTCTTCTCAATGTTTTCTAAAACCCCGAAACATAGCCGTTATGCTGCAGAATTTTCGTCTCAAAGTGCCTCTCCCTCTTTTCTAAAAATTATTTTATGTTATAAAGTGAATACTCAAAGCTCTTATTTCTAAAGGGGTATTCACATATATATCAAAATGTTCTATTTTAAATTCTGGGATTTACATACATGAAACCCTCTTTCCCTTTCCGTGGGTTTAAAGTAACATAAAGATCATGTCTTTAAAGCAGTTTTTAAAACGTTATGATTATGAAATGAAACCCATTTCTTTTATGCTATATGGGTTGTTTATTAAATGATTGATGATGATATATTTGGCTCACATGATAATAAATACATGTCAAGGGTGCGCCCAGATAGCGCTCCAATGCATTGGGTAAAGACTTAATCTCTAGAGATGACCATTTTTAACGACGCCATGGTGAATAACCTTGGTAATTTTTAACGACACCTTGGGGATGGACCTTGGTGAAATGAAACGATTGTCAATATTAAATGTTGTAGCCACATCTTCAAGTTATGAAAAATGTTATTTTTATTATGATGTATCTCATTATTTCTTTCTCATGCCTTAAAGTTCTTTTCATGTCCTTATTGAAGTATCTCAAGTTCACATGTAAAATGTTTCTCTTGTTTCCCTTACTGGGCCTTCTGCTCACCCTTTCTTTTGATGTATGTCCCCAGGTTATGAGATGCAGTAATGAACCTAGGATGAACTTAAGGAGAAGCCTTTCAAGTGTTTAAGAAGAGTGTTTTTTGTTCTTTTCATGTATTATGTTCCTTGTTTCCAAGACACTAAACCTTAAAGATCCTCAGTTCCGTGTAATGAAATTAAAGTTATGTTATAAAAATACGGGATGCTATAGTTGGTATCAAAGGATGGTTTAGTTATTTTTGGAAATTAGGATATGAAAACTTTAGTAAGAACCCTATAGAAAAGTTTAAATATAGGAAATCTTCCTGGTATTTTGGTGAGTATTGAGTAAGGGGTTTCCAAGCAAATACATCCCTGTCTGGGTACGAGCAAGTAGAGGTGGCTCTGGCACAGATGTACATAGGGGTAAAACCTGAAAACACCTCTTTGATCTAGACTCGAAGGGGAACTGGTACACGACAACGGGCTTTGCTGCACTCTTGGTTACGACACTCCCGGGGGATATGCTTTGGTAAATTCATAAGCTTAGTATGAACCATTTTTAAAGGAACAAAGATTCACATAAGAATATATGATTATGGATAACCTAGATTGGAACCTAGGGGATCACAAGTTAGGGTATACTTTTCTTCTACAAGTTATCCTTATATGCTTTAAGCTCCTTTTCATGATTATTGGTTAAGTATTTAAGCCTCTAATTATAATTTCTCTTCTTAGTTAATGGTGGGAGATGGAAGAACATGTCCCAATAACCAATGTCATAGGAAATGCAACGATTTCCATATTATTATGAAAGAGATGATTAGGGGATTAAAAGCTGATTATTATTTTGGAAGACGTTCATTATTTTAGGGAACCATATTTGATTGAGGTAAATAGATTACTACATTATTTTCATTGAGAAGTAATGTTGACTTATATTTTGAAGAATCGATGAATTTAAGGTGGACTTATAGTAATTTAGGTTACTTACGGGAATGATTAACCTATCTTGGGTAAAATATGTTTAGGTTAGCTACTTTTGTTATAAGATGTTAGGAGTGGTTGATGTTGTTTGGAGATGAACAATGAAGTTTATTTTGGAAGACTATGTTATCAAATCTTTCTTGTATTTGGGTTTCAATCTTAGTTTGGTTTATTTTAAAGAATCTTAAGGACCATTATTTATGGAATGGTCTATGATGAACTTTGAGTAGTACCATGGAACTTTGAAGATTTAAAAGTAGTTTCCATTCCTATGGGATTCTTTTTGAAGAGTTGTTTTACCTTACCCTTTCTATTTTTGGGATAATGTTTAAAGATAGAAGAAATAGATAGTTGATCTTTTGTGGATTATGTGATTCTCTAGAAGATGATTCTTGTGTTTTGAAGAGACCAAGTAGTTTTGAATGCTCATCGTTTGGAGAAAAGATTAGTTTTGGTAGAAACTTATTAAAGTATGAAACTCTACATGAAGGTAGATATATTTCCTTATGTTTTTGTTCTATGTGGAAAATGAATTCCTCAAAGTTATTAAAAGGAACGTAAAACAAAAACGTTGTTGGTTTACGTTTCCTACTAGGTAATCAAAGACCGCTTACACACATCATAATTTTGGGATTTTCTGGTGGTTAACTTCCTCCTAATCATGTTTTCTATCACTCTCCTTTAGAACGTGACCCTTTGTTTTCTCCTCCATGTCCATGTTTCCTACATGGAATCCTAGTATGAGTAAACTCAGGTGGCCTTTGTACTTCCTTTTCTTTCTTTTAAAGTAATGGTGTTACTGACTCTTTTTTCGATGTGGGACTTTCAATGAAATTTCAAAACCCAATTTTAAAAATTGCGAGGACGCAATTTCTTAAGGGGGGAAGATTGTAACGTCCCGAAATTTTGAATAAATCTTGTTTCCTAATTTCATGTGTTATTTTATTTTATTTTTATACTGAACAAAAATGTTTTATTTGATAAACATGATTATAATTAAAATGAGACCATTTGGTTTTGACTTTTATATGACCATCGGTCAATATGACCGCTGTGAACAAAATGTTTTGATTATTGTCTCTAAATATAAGTAATCTTGGTTAATTATTATAGAAAGAAGATTCGATGGCCTCACCTAGTAGTCTTGGACTGATCGAAGCCCATCTAACAGAGCTTGGGAAGGAGGTAGCACCATTGGGCTTTGCTCTGGACCAAACCCAAGCCGAACTTCATCATGTGAAGCTAGAACGAAATCGCCTTCGCGAGAAGTTCAAACTGATAGAAATTACTACTCGGGCAATGTTGACCGAGCCGCCCCAAGATTCTATCACCATAGCACACCTTACTCTTAGGTCATATGCTGTTATTATAAGGGGCTATGTAACGAGACCGTAACTGCCTTGTGTAATCCTTGTTTTAAATAAAAATTGGGATTTCTTCTTATGATGAAGTTTATGAATTTTCAAATGACCGGATAAAAATAGTACGCATATTTTTGATGAATTTTCAAAAGGATATTTTAAAAAAAAAATATGTAAACCTTAAATAATTTAAAATGTGTAATGATTTTCAAAAAATGGTCTTCTACAATTATGTCCAGTACAAAATTTAGAGTCTAATAAGATCAACTTGATTTTTGATTAATAGTAAATTGTGAATAGTGATTTTACGCTTAGGATTAGTAATGTGACCAAATGGATTAGTAATCTCACTTAAAGAAAGTTTTAAAAAAATCTAGGCACCTTTATTAAGTAATGTGATTCAATAAAATGGTTAAATAACGGTTTCATAAATTATTATTCAAGTATTAATTTTTTCAGGTGAATAGTGTTTTTTAATTAAAAATTAAATTAAAAATATTTAGAAAAATATTTTTATAAAATGGACTTTATTTTTGAACTCAGAGCATTGATATTATGTTAAGGTAATTTTTGGGGTTTTTTTCTGAAAAAAATGAATTTTCACTGAATAGTGTATTTATTTAAAAATAAAATTAAAAATATTTAGAAAATTATTTTATAAAATGGAGTTCATTTTTGAAATCATAGCATTGATAATTGGTTAATGTGAAATTTTGGGATTTTTCTGAGAAAGTTGAATTTTCAGTGAATAGTAAAAATACAGTTTTAGGGTTTCGGTATGTTTAATGACATCATAACTGTGTCATGGTGATGTCATGAGATATTTTAAGGGTTGGCCGACCTAAGGTGATGGATATTTGTATTGGGGGACTTATGTGGCCTAACTTTATGGGAAATATCATGAGAGAGCACATGGGTTTGAGAAAAGCACATGTGAGGTGTCCCTTGACCATTAATGCATTGTCCCCTCACTTTCCCTATATATACCAAGCCCTCCTCTCATCCATTCGACTCCCCACTCTTCCCCAACGAAGTTCTGGTCTCATTACCTCCCAAGGAGTCCTTCCAAGGTGCCCCCAAGCCCTCAAGGTCCCAACCTTTGAGGTTTAAGAGTTACATTTTAAGGTAAGGGATCCGACCCCTCTCTTTCTTTTCAAGTGATCTCTTTTATGTCATTCCTTTTTTGATCCATGTTCTTATGTTGGAGGATGTTCTTTTATACTCCTCTTACTGACCTTTTTATGTTCATATAATGAGAGATCCCCTCTTACTCTCATTATTTCGTTTTATGAAGTTTTAAGTGGCGCTGTTAGGCTGCCAAAATTTTTGTAACAGATTCTTTCTCCCTTCTCATTTTTCAAGATATATTTTCATGTAAAGTATTTCAAGTTCCTTTTTATTATGTTGGGGTATGATCTCTAAATTTATCATAATGATCTTTTATGATCATATGATGAGAGACCCCATTTTATCTCTTCAATTCAACATTTTGAAGTTTTAAGTGGTGCCGTTAGGCTTCCGAATTTTTGAGGGATTCTTTCACCCTTCTCTTTTTCAAAGTTCTACTTTCATGTCAAGTCTTTCAAGTTCCTTTCTATTATGTTGGGGTATGATCTCTATATCTATCATACTGGACTCTTATGTTCATATGATGAGAGACCCTATTTGACCTTGTCAATTCATTTTTGTTGAAGTTTAAGTGACGCCGTTAGGCTGCCGAATTCTCACAAGAGAAATCTTATTTTTGTCTTCCTTTCATATTCTTCATTTTATATGGTATATTTTCAAATTTCATTACCATGTTCTTAAATCCCTTATATTTTGTCCCTCTACTGTTTGATGGGTCATTTATGAATGTTTGGCCCATGTCCCCTCTTTTCTCAATGTTTTCTAAAACCCCGAAAAATAGCCGTTATGCTGCAGAATTTTCATCTCAAAGTGTCTCTCTCTCTTTTATAAAAATTAGTTTATGTTATAAAGTGAATACTCAAAGCTCTTATTTCTACAGGGGTATTCACATATATATCAAAATGTTCTATTTTTAAATTCTGGGATTTACATACATGAAACCCTCTTTCCCTTTCCGTGGGTTTAAAGTAACATAAAGATCATGTCTTTAAAGCAGTTTTTAAAACGTTATGATTATGAAATGAAACCCATTTCATTTATGTTATATGGGTTGTTTATGAAATGATTGATGATGATATATGTGGCTCACATGATAATAAAGACATGTCAAGGGTGCGCCCAGATAGCGCTCCAATGCATTGGGTAAAGACTTAATCTCTAGAGATGACCATTTTTAACGACGCCATGGTGAATAACCTTGGTAAATTTTAACGACACCTTGAGGATGGACCTTGGTGAAACGAAACGATTGTCAATATTAAATGTTGTAGCCACATCTTCAAGTTATGAAAAATGTTATTTTTATTATGATATATCTCATTATTTCTTTCTCATGCCTTAAAGTTCTTTTCATGTCCTTATTGAAGTATCTCAAGTTCACATGTAAAATGTTTCTCTTGTTTCCCTTACTGGGCCTTCTGCTCACCCTTTCTTTTGATGTATGTCCTCAGGTTATGAGATGCAGTAATGAACCTAGGATGAACTTAAGGAGAATCCTTTCAAGTGTTTAAGAAGAGTGTTTTTTGTTCTTTTCATTTATTATGTTCCTTGTTTCCAAGACACTGAACCTTAAAGATCCTCAGTTCCTTGTAATGAAATGAAAGTTATGTTATAAAAAGACGGGATGCTATAGTTGGTATCAAATGATGGTTTAGTTATTTGTGGAAATTAGGATATGAAAACTTTAGGAAGAACACTATATAAAAGTTTAAATATAGGAAATCTTCCTGGTATTTTGGTGAGTATTGAGTAAGGGGTTTCCAAGCAAATACATCTTTGTCTGGGTACGAGCAGGTAGAGGTGGCTCTGGCACAGATGTACATAGAGGTAAAACCTGAAAACACCGCTTTGAGCTAGACTCGAAGGGGAACTGGTACACGACAATGGGTCTTGCTGCACTCTTGGTTACGACACTCCCGGGGGATATGCTTTGGTAAATTCATAAGCTTAGTATGAACCATTTTTAACGGAACAAAGATTCACATAAGAATATATGATCATGGATAACCTAGATTGGAACCTAGGGGATCACAAGTTAGGGTATACTTTTCTTCTACAAGTTATCCTTATATGCTTTAAGCTCCATTTCATGATTATTGGTTAAGTATTTAAGCCTCTAATTATAATTTCTTTTCTTAGTTAATGGTGGGAGATGGAAGAATATGTCCCAATAACCAATGTGATAGGAAATGAATGGGTTTCACGCATCCCTTATCGAATTTGCGCAGGATGCGTGAACCCCATTCACGCATTTCTCCGCGCCAAAGATGCGTGAACGGTGTTTAAACATTTGAAGACCTATTTTTTAAAAAAATTCTAACCCCATCCCTTTTCTATAAAAAAAATCAAAACCCATAAATAAAAATTCACCATTATTATTCCTTAATATTTCATATGTATGTTATTTAACCAGTTAAAATAATAATAATATTGCATGCTATAATATTCCATTTCATTCCTTGTTTAATTTCGAGAATCATGAATCACGACCAGTGCCGTCGTCTTCCCAACCATCGAGCAGCTTCCAGGACCCGTCCGCCTGCTGCACCATCCCCTTGTTCTTCTCGCACCACCAGGCCGCCGGCACCAGAAACTCCTCTCGCAAGCACTCCGTCCTCTTATTCACCAACGCAATGTCCCTCTCCACCTCCAACTCAAAACCCCCTCCCCTCCCACGGCTCCCCGCCACCCCGTGCAGGTACACCTCCAGGTTATGGTAGCTCGCCGCGCTCCCCGGACTCCTCAGGTACTTCGATTCCCTCGTGTCAATCCACAGCTCCTCCCCGACCTCCGCGTACCCGCCGGCGAAGGGGTACATGGGGACCACGTCCGCCGCGTTGCGAACCCGGAGAACCTGTAGATGCCCGAGCCCGCGGCAGAGCTGGCCGAAGCTCCGGTCCCCCACCCGGGGGCTCGCGAAGAAGAGTCCGGTCACCGGAAAGGCCCTGTTCACGCCGCTGAATGCTATGTCCGCCGCGTTTAGGGTTCCAACCGCCGCGCCGAGGCTGTGGCCGGTGATGGTGATGCTCACGTCCTCGTATCTGAACTTCTCCACCAGTCTTTCAATCTCTGAAAGGACCTGATCTCGAGCACTGGTGATATTGAAGGCCGATCTGGGATCGTTCGAGGTGTAGATTGAATACCAACCTTCATGCACCATAGGAGAGCCGCCGCCGCCGCCGCCGCCGTTCTTAAATACTTTGGCCGCCGACACCAAACCGAACTCCAAATCGTCAACCCATTCCAGAGCCTGCACCGTCCCCCGCCATGCAACCACGATATCCCTCCGCCCCATCCTCGCCTTCCCCTCGTCGGTCGCCGCCGCCACGTAGCCGATCCAGTTGGACTCCCGGCACCACGCCTCCCTCGACGCCGACCTCAGGATGAACGACTCCGGCACCGACACCGACGCGGTGGCGTACAGAAACCTCGTCACCCTGTACTTGGTGCCGGGGTGGCCCTTCTCCAGCCCCGCCCTAGCCAGCAGCTCCCCGGGCCCGTACCGGCTGGCCCCGGCGAACCTCGACGCCTTCTCGCGGTTGAACGCGTCGTACGTGGCCTGGGCCATCTCGCCGTAGTGGATGAGGTGGCGCCGGAGATCGACGTGGGGAGGGTTCAGCAGGCCGGACCACCGCTCGCCGTCCGCCCCGCTGAGTCGCCGCCACTCGGTTCCGAGCTCGGCGGCCGTCACCTCGACTCCGGCGCCGAAGCAGGATCGTGGGAGGCCGCGGAAGGCGTTCTTTACGTACTCTGCTAAAGAGGCGTTGGGACGATGATTTTTCATTATCGGCCATGCATGGCCTCTGCGCGTTAAATCGACGACGCCGCCGAACAGTGCGGGAACTCCGGCGTTGGGCCGGAGAGGTGCCAAATGGCCGGAGAATTCACATGCACGTGACGTGTGCTCAAATTAAAGACAAGAATGATACCCAAGAAAAAAAAAAGAGTAAAGTAAAAAAAAGGTGAGGAATTAGGTGGAGTATATTTTCTGATAAAGTATGGCCACTTCCTTGGAGATTGGTATCCTTCCTCTTATGCCCTCTATTAATGGGGAAAAAACAAAACATTTTAGCTCCTCATATGATGGTACAGAAGAAATCTTTAAATCCTAAAATTGGTTATTTACCTAAAACAAATCTTCACTAATCTACAAATGATTCTATTTAAGATTTGTTAATTGATTATTTACCCAAAACAAATCTTTAGTAATCTACAAATGATTCTATTTAAGATTTGTTAATATTAACAATGTTGGAATCACTATCAAAGATCGCAAGATATATTGTGTTAACTTTTATCAGAGGTAAACATAAAACAGTTATAAAAGAAAAACTTTTATCAACAATAGGTAAAAACAGTGATAAATGTTAATTTTATCACCACTTTTTCTAACACCCAATAATTTGTATAACTTTTAATAAAAAAAATATTATCAATATGTATACAATTTGTCATATTTATATTAAAAATTAATGTTTAATTATATACATAAATAAAAAATGTATATAATTTATAAATATTTTAATAATTTAAACAATTATATAAATATAAACACTACTACAAAAACGGGCAAGGGAAACGATACCCCTTTAACGGTGCTAAAAAAAGCGCTGATAAAGGGGGGACTTTTATCATCCCTAAAAAAAACGGTGATAAAGACCCCCCTTTATCATCGCTTTTTTTAGAAACGGTGATAAATGAGGGTTTTATCAGCGCACATTTTCCTAGCACTGATAAATGTGTATATTTCAAAAAAAATCATAAAAAATAATATATTAATATATAAGTATATTTATATTGATATAAATATAATAAATATTTTTTAAAATATGTTTTATATCGATTTGATATGTCGTAGACCCAAAATGGACACCCTGGAGCAAAAATTATAGTCGTTTGTAGAGATTAAGGACCTTTTCGTACTTTGAAGAATATGAGAAGGTGTTACAATGGTCACTGTAGTGTAAGTCTGGTCGCAAGATTCGATTTGATATATGGTTGAGGCAAAACAGACACCCAGAGCAAAAGTTATGACAAAACGGACCCCCGGAGCCAAACTTATGATCGTTCAAAGGGTTTTTGGTCCTTTTTGAACCTCAAAAAACGCGAGAAGGGGTTTCGGTGATCACTGAAGTGTGTAAATTTTCGTAAGCTTCGATTTGATATGTGGTAGAGCCAAAACGGATACTCGGAGCAAAAGTTATTGTCGTTTGAAATTTTGCAACTCTCGTATCTCCTAAAAACCTAAGAAACTAGCAACTCACTAAAACGGGTATAACTTCTTATCCGGTTGTCCGTTTGAGCGTCGCGACCAGTCAAATCAAAGTTCGCAAAACGAGTGATGACTACGTCTAGTCGAAACCGTTAGAAGATCAGAGGAACAAAAGATATATCAGTTATAGTACTCCAAAAAAAAGTCCAACTTCAAACGACCATAACTTTCACTCCGGGTGTCCGTTTGGCCTCTACCACATATCAAATTGAAGGAAGCAAAGAGATATACGCAGAAGACTGACTAAGACATAATCTAAGTTATTTTTGGGACCCAAAAATCCCAAGAAACCACCAGAAGGCCTCCAAAACTCAGTTTCCGTGTCCGGACCCCTGTCAAATTTTTATTAAATGGTCATAACTTCTTATCTGTGTGTCTGTTCGGCCTCCGGAACCTGTGTTATCGTAGTTTGTTCCATGAGTGCGATTTGTTAGGTTTTTCGAGACCCCTTTTTAGCACTTTTGTATATACATATTAATATATAATATTTGTAAATATATATAAATATGTATAATTATACCTACAAATATACATACATATAATATATATCTGTGTGTGTGTTGTATATATGTATGTATGTATGTATGTATGTATTTATTTATAAAAACACACATAAGAAAACATATTTTTATAAATGTATTTAAAATTAATCTTATAAATATATATAAATATATATTAATATACAAATAAATATATGAATAAAAAATTATAACTAAATATATATATATATATAAATATATATTAATATACGGATATATATATATTAATATAATTAAATATATGTATATATCAATATGACTAAATATATATGTATATATTAATAAGACTATATATATATATATATATATATATGTTGGTATACAAATATATATATTAATATAACTAAATATACATATATATTAATATATGAGTAAATATAACTAAATATAACTATATATATATGTATATATATATATAACTATATATATATATATACATATATTAATAAATGAAAAGCAAAGCAATATGGTGGAGTGGTAAAGGCTTAGGCGCGCAGACAAAAGGTCTTGAGTTCGAATCCTGGGAGAGAGGTCACGCGCGCAGGTGTGGGGAATTACCTAGCGCTGTTAAAGGGGGGGAGGAGTGCTGTTAAAGGGGCTGGGGCTGGGTGGAGCTTGCTGGGACGTTCGTGGGTTACCATGGGCAGTGGGCGCTGTTAAAGGGGGGCTTCAAGCGCTGTTGAAGCCCCCCAGAATTGCAAATATATACATATTTTTTTTTATTTTTTTAATATTTTTCAACTTTTATCAGCGTTTTTTAAAAGCGTTGATAAAAGGAGTCTTTTATTAGCATTAAAAAAAGTACTGATAAAAGGGGCTTTTGTCAGCGCTGATAAAAGGGATCCCCCTTTATCTTCGCCTCGATTAACATCCCTTTTTGTAGCGCTGATAAAGACCATATTTGTAGTAGTGAATGAATATGTATTATTAATATGTGATATTTGAATTTATATATTTATATCTATGTCTATGTGCATATATGTGCATAGATTATGTTGTGTGTGTGTGTTGTACGTCTGTATTTGTATGTATGTCTATATACATATAAGTATATGTGTAACGAACCAACCCAGGTCAACCTAACCCGTCACCCAAGTCTGCCCACTACACAACCCGAAACACGTTTCTGATCGCCACGAGCTGGCGAAAAGTATCAGGTATAATCAACTTGCACTTGGGAACAGTTTTCGCCGCTGGTAAATAGGCATGACCCATCCATAAAAACGGGATGACCATACAGATATCATCAAAGTCAACAACATAAGATAAACAGATACCATAAACAATGACATACATCAAATACAAACATGTCATAACCGAACATATATATGGTATCTCAAAATAAACTGCCCAAACTCAAAGAAAGGGTACAATGCCAAAAAGGCCCAAGTACAACCCAACGGGTACAAAACAAAAAAAACTTCACATGAGTCCATCCCTGTGAGACCACATCTCCTCCACAAAACACTAAACAACATTAATCAAGAAGATCCACCCAGGTACATGGTGCCCTTGTCTTTACCCGTACCTTGCAAAACGAAGTATGAAAATGCCAAAAAAGGGTCCAAGCAGGGTGTGTGACATGAAACTCAAGAGGATACCGCCATGAATCTATTAAAGACTTTTACCCATGCAATCAATAAACTAGTTTGAAAACATTTTCAAAACCAAACCACTTTGAAAACATACCATTTCCAAATAAAACTTTAAAATCCCTTTGGTTTTCCTTTTTAAAGACCAAACATGGTTTTCCACAACAATTTCCAAACATGGATCAAATAATTAGACAAGGCAACAAGGTGCAACATGCTCAACATAACCAATAAGGCATAAGAAAGGTGAGCATAAACATCAACATCATATAACAAAATAAATGGAAAATGAACAAATGGGAATAATACATCTCATCACATCAAAATGTCACTAATAAAATGCATAAAAGCATGTAAACCAATACAACATGAGTAAGGCCATAACCATCAAGCCTAAAATGAGTGAGTAAACAAGTATTCTAGCTAGCTAAGAAACAGAAGCTCTCACGGTCTTCCCGGTGCCCAACTCCCAGAGCTTACATGTTCTCTCGACACCCAACATGGAAGCTCACACGGTCGTCCTACCTAAAGGCTCACTCGGTCTCTTGAAAACAAATAGAGGCTTGCATAGTCCTCCCTTTGAAGGTTTACATGAACCTTCGAACAAACCTCTCGTTCACACCCTGGTCAACCCATGTACAACTCCATGCCAACACATCATAAGCAAGTTCCCATATCAATCAAGACACAACACAATCCATTCCTAATCCATTTTCACCAACAATAATCCCATTTTATCAAAATACCTTCAATAATGTAAAACCATTTATAAAACCACTTCATAAATTCATTTAAAACCACAAAACCTCTTTGAGCCATTTTATTAAACGCTTAATGGGCATGCAAGCCATACCCATTTGGAAAACCCCACTTTAAACACCAAAATAGACAAATCAATCCATGAAACACATAAAATATGGAATTCAAACAAATCATAAATCATTTAAATGGAAATTTAAATGAAACAAACCAAAGGTGATTATAAATTTAATGGTATTTTATGAAAACGACATTAAATAGAGACACCTACCTCTGAATTGTTCCAAAGATCATCGCCCATGATGAAGACTGTCCGGAAGAGGTAGAACCAAGCCCTACAGACCTAATCCAAAAGAAATCATACCAAATACCCCATTACATACCCTAGATTCATCCAAAACCATCCATACAGTTCCACACCTCCACAAAAATGGAAGAACAAAGCTTAAAGAGGGGCAAGGAAGAATAAAACAAGAAGAAATTGACTTACCTCAACCAAAACACCTAGAATACAAGAGGAAATCCACCAAGTAAGGCGGGGGAGAGCTCTAACATCAAGGGAAGAGGGTTTCACATGATGGGGGAGGAGAAAGAGCCCCCAAAACATAAACACCTGATAGAATATTTTTGGCAATTTTCCAATTTTTAATGAGTTGGATAGGGTCACACAGTTTGGTTGCACGGTTAGGCAAATCATGCACCAACAATGTGGGTTCCACTGTTCACCCAAAATAAGCCACATGGTTTCTTATAGGGTGTCACATGACTTGAAAGACCATGCTCAAACTTTGTGAAATCGCACTATCAAAAATTGCAACACCCCTCACACGGTTTCCACACCGTTTTAAAAAACTATGCACTAACCGTGAGCCCTGGTTTATCTCTAAAAAAACTCATGATTTCAACCCCAACACTTAGGAACTCTAAGAATTCACTCAACAATAAATAAAACTCAAAAAAATATGTACTTGTGACCCAAAAAGTATCAAAAACTCCCCATAAAGACACTTTATTCCCCTAGAAAGTCCTCAAGATTCACTAGAAGAAAAAAAGTGAGGCCACTGTACCCTCACCCAACCTTCCCGCTCCTATGTATCATGGATATCTCCACCACGCTTCTAGAGAATATGGACCAACGATATCACCTTCCCATGAAGCACCTTGTTCTGAACATCCACGAAAAAAACCGGTTGCTCCACAACAGTGGCATCATGAACTAACTCTAAATATTACCACTATAAAACATGAGATTATTCCAGATGGTATCTATTAAGATGTGAAACATGAAAGATACTGTGGATCGAGGTTAACCATGGTGGCAACTCCAACCGATATGCTACCTTCCTAAGACACTCCACAACATAAAACAACCTGACATAACACAACACTAACTTCCCCTGATTTCCCAAGTGATGGAAACCCAACTGAATTGATACCCATAGAAACACATAATTGCCAACCTGAAACTCCAATAGATGATCACGACAGTTGGAATATGACTTCTGGTGACTCTGAGCTGGTACTAACCATTTTTGAATCAGCTGCACTATCTCAGTCATCTCCTGGACAAGGCTCGATCCAACCAAGGAATTCTCACCCACCTCATCCTATCATAAAGGGGGTTGGCATGGCCTCCTATACAACACCTCAAATACGGCTACCATGAATGAGTCCTGATAAATATTATTATAAGAAAGCTTGACCAATGACATGTACCTTTACTATGAACCACCTAAATCAAGTACACATGCCTACAACATATCCTTAGTAGTCTCGATGGTCCATTGAGACTAGTCATCTATCTGTGGGTGATATGCGAAGCTTAATCTCAATTAGGTTCTAAAAACCTCTTGGAGTCCCTTACAAAAGAGAGATGTAAAATGAGAATCCCGGTCCAACACTATCGCTGAGGGAACTCGATGATGCCAAAAAACCTATCGAACATAAAGGTGTCTAAGTTCCTATTCCTTCATCAACTCCCTGATGGGTATAAAATGGGATTATTTCATTAGACGATAAAAAATAAACCATATAGAATCTTTCTCACTCAGAGTATGAGGTAGTACGATCCTGAAATATATAGATATATCATCCCACTTTCAAATTGGAATGGGAAGTGGTTACAACAACCCGAATGGTCTATGATGTTCATCTTTGATCCTCTAGAAGTTCAAGAATCTAGAAACAAAGTTCTCCACAAAATATTTCATCTCGGGCCACCAATATTGGCCTCTCAAGTTATAGAACATCTTGGTCACCCTGAGGTGAACGAATTAACTAGAATGATGCACCTCATGCATCACCTCCCACCTCAGGCTCAAATGAACTACCGACCACTTTTGAAAGAGAAGAGAACCCTTGAGAGACCAAAACCAATCACTCAAGGTCTCCACACCATTTAAATAACTACTAATCTAGTGAAAATCGTGGTTAGATACATGCTCATTCCTCACCCAATCGATGAGAGAGGGTGAAATCTATGCACTGGCTAAAAATACCCTCCCTCCATCCACCTACATATCCAGTATTAGATCAGAAAACAAGCTCATCAGAGCCCACTTATCCACTAATTATTAAATGACCTACACTAAAATCTCCATTCTCAATGCATTAGGGACCATATTCCCCTTCCTGGGCATATAATAAATCTCAAAATCAAAAGTCTAATGGTACTCCACCCATCGCATCTACCTGAGGTTCAAGTCCCTCTGAGAAAATATATATTTCAGGATCTTATGAATTGAATACATTGTAAAATGATCCTTGAAGAGGTAATTTCACCACATCTTCAGCATATATATAACAACTTCCAATTCCATGTCATGGGTGTGGTAATTTAATTCATGTGAGCATAGCTACCTAGAAACATAGGCCAACACATGGTCAACTTGTATTAGAACACACACTAAACCCAAACTTGAAGCATCACAATACACAACATAATCTATCCCAAGATTAGGTAAAATAAAAATAGGAGCATATGTTAAATAGGTCTACAAATTCTCAAAAGCACCCTGGAACTTCTCATCCCACTGAAACATTTCCCCTTTCCTAGTCAAAGAAATTAAGGGAGAAGCTATCCTATAGAAGACCTAGAAAAAACTTATTTAATACCTAGCCAAGACCAAAAATCTACAGATCTCAAACACATTCTTGGGCTACTCCCAAGACACGATTGCTCATAATTTCATTGGATCCACTAAAACCCTTGCCTCAAAAATCACATGGCCCAAAAAATTCACTTCCTGAATCCAAAACTGGAACTTGGGAAACTTGGAATATAGACAATGGTCACTCAAAACACCCAAAACAACCTCCATATGGTCAGTGTGATCCTCCACCATCTTAGAATACACCAATATGTCATCCAAGAACATGACTATGAAGGAGTCTAAAAAGAAGTGGAAAATACTATTCATTAGTGACATGAAAATAGCCAGAACATTGGTAAGACCATATGACATAACAAAATGCTCAAAATTTTCATATCGACTTCAAAAATAAATCTTTGGAACATCCTATTCTCGAACCCTCAACTGGAAGTACCTTGATCTCTAGTTTTTCTTTGAAAACCAATGGCCCCCTTTGAGCCGATCAAACAAATCATCAATTCTAGGAAACATATATTTATTCTTTACGATAACCTGGTTAAGATTACAATAATTTATGAAAAGTCAGAGGCTACCATCCTCCTACTTTTAAAATAGAACTGGAAAATCCCATGTTGACATGTTAGGATGGATAAAACCCTTTCCCTCAAGATCCTCGAGTTGAACTTTCATCTTTTTCAGCTTGGTCAGATCCATCTGATTAGGCGGAAAGGAAACCGATATCATCCTAGAGAGAATATCGATGATAAAATTGACCTATCACTAGGGTAGAAATCTCAATAAATCCTCTAGAAACATGTCTGGGTACCTATCCATGACCACTGGAAGTTCACTCACTGAACCCTGCTCATCTTCCTCAAGGAATTCCTAGAAAACCGGTACAATATCAACCTCATCTCTAAAGAAACTGGTCCCTCCCTCCCTAAAGGAGGATCCCACTCACCCTGAAATATGTGATTACTCCCATCATGAGTAATGAACTGGACATTAAAATGATAACAGTCGACCAATGCCTTAAATATGATCAAATAATCTATGAAAATAATGAGGCTGGACACATCTAGTTCCAAATCAAGGAAGTCCCAAACAACCTCTATGCCAGCTACCATAACACAACACTCAGGGAACTTGAAACCTTGATCCTTTTTTCTACCCAACAGGGTTAGTAGATCCATAACATATGATATCAAACCAGCCTACATACCTAAGGCATCAATCAACTTAATTGAAATGAAATAATGAGGTACACCAGTGTCAAATAGAACTAATGCCATAGAAGAAGAAATAAACACCATACCTCTAATGGTGGTTGGATTGGAATCTGATCCTTCAATAATGAACTCTGTTGTATGGAGATGTCATAGCTTAGACCCTCCCAATACCTTCTTCACCTAGTGATAATCCACATTTCCAATAGGGTGAGATCCTCCACCCTTGGAAGCCTCTGACTTCACCTAAGGGCCCTTTGAAAAAGTGGAACCTACACTGGTCCGACATGAAGCCAATTGATAGAAGTGTAGGATATGTCCTGACTTCCCACACCAGCATCACATCCTCGAAGTCTTTGGGAACTTCATCATAGTGCGACCTTACTTACCACACTGATACCATATAACTTTTCTATACCCTGTAGGAGCCATATGAGATGATTTGAAAGACTGTTGGACACTCTTCCCATTACCTACCTAAGAATCATCCCACTTACACTTCTATCCTTAAGAATAACTATGGATTACACCCATAGAAGGAACACCATTAAGACCAATCTGTCTAGTCAAATCTACCTCTGTCATAACTTCCTTTCCAACCACCTCTGAATTGGTCGATAAAAATAAAAGGATTATCATAGATCCGATATTTGGCTTCAATCCCATATCAAAACATTAATCCTTGAGATAATCATTCGGGATGAGATCCAATGTAATGGAATAGTCTAGACCACAATCATGATATTATCCACTTTGTCCCTATCTTGCACATTTTTTCTTTCCCTAGGCTTTAGTCCTAAAAAATCCCCAGGAAAGGCCTCATGATGGGATAAGTATCCACACCACCTTATAAAGGAGTGATTCATGATCCTCCTCATTCTAAGTGGGATTGTCATAATACTCCCCCTAGAAGGGATCAACTTCCTCATTGTAACATTGAATGGACACTAGATCTGATACCATTTGTAATGGCCTAGTCTATACCATGATCATAATATTGTCCATTTTGGGCCTAGCCGACATGGTTTTTCTTTTCCTGGGATCTAGCCCTCAAGCATACCCAAGGAAAGGAAAAACCATACGGACTAGGCCCAAAGCGAACAATATCATGATTATGGGATGGACTGAGGCTATTATAAATGGTATGAAAGCCAGTGTTCATTCAATGTTTCAGCGAGGACGATATGCCCTTTTAGATGGGGGGGGGGGATTATAGAAACCCCACATCGAAGGAGGATGATCATGAAGAACCACTTTATAAGTTGGTGTGGATACCTCTCCCACCATGAGGACTTTTCTTGGTGGATTCCTGAGGGCCAGATCCTAGGGAAAGAAAAACTGTGTGAGCTAGGACCAAAGTGGATAATATTGTGATCGTGGGCTAGACTGGGCTGTTACAAATGGTATCAGAGCTAGGTTCTATTCAATGTTCTAGAGAGGATGTTGGGACCTTCTGGGAAGGGTGATTATGAAAATACCACATCAAAGGAGGAGGATCACGAAGCACCCCACGGGTTGGCGATAATAACATGAGAATCAAACAACAAAAAAAGGGAAAATTTTCACCCAACCTGAAAAAAACATGGAATATATATACATGGATTGGTAAGGAACAACAAAAATCTAATAAATATATTTCATAACTGTAATAAGACAGCAGAAATAAAATAACTATAAAATTATCCAAAATATCCAAGAGACAAGTCAAACTGCAAAGGACCAAAACCCAACAGCTACTCCATGTGATAGTGTGGATGAACTCCCACCATCTCACCACTATCTACCCAACTCATCTTACACGAAACCTCACCACCTCACTAAAGCACCTTGTATTTCCCTAAATTAGAATAAATACATTGGTATACACACCACTAAAGAGGTGTGCAGGGTGTGAGCTAATAGGATCAATAAGATCCCACCCAAGTGTTCTATAAAGTCTCTTTATAACAATTATTGTATTCTAATTTCAAATAAAACATGACATGATAAGCATTAAAGCAG
This sequence comes from Viscum album, assembly GCA_963277665.1. Taxonomy (NCBI): domain Eukaryota; kingdom Viridiplantae; phylum Streptophyta; class Magnoliopsida; order Santalales; family Viscaceae; genus Viscum; species Viscum album. The sequence goes on from OY728131.1 coordinate 142,753,453, forward strand.
TTTTATAGAAAACATGGTAAAAATTTCCCTTTTTCATAGTTCTAAAACAAAAGTTGGTATATCAATTCCAAAGAAAATTTTCCATATCATCTTTCACAAGCATAAACATGCATATCAAGGCTAAAACAAAAAATTCATACAAAATAAAATATAATAATAGGTATCAACACTTAGGATCAATATAGGTCAAAGTAGAAGACTACTTTTACCACAATAAATCAAGTGCACAATCCAGTTTCTAGAACACAGGACTAGGAAGCATAGGAATACCCCATGACTAAACCCCCCTAAAAATATCAATATCAATCCCCTAGAACAACGATCCTAAGAAATATAGGAAATCTCCATGATAAAACCTCCCGATAATCACAAAAGTGGATGATGGACTCAAGATAAACCTTCCACCTAAGTACCAAAGGTAACCCATGTGCTCATTTTATCACAATTCATTTCAATGATTTGAAAATACCCCTTTTCTATCCATTTATCAACAACTAGGGAAAACTATTTTTCTTTAAAAAATCTTTTCAACACAAAAAAAATCATTCAATCCAATTCCATGTATAAATTAGTTTATAAAACAAGAATAATAAGGTTCATCAACATAGGCTAGAGACGGAGCCACCTACCTCAAAACTCGGGTCGCACACACCCTCAATGGAATCCACCAATAACAAAAAATCAATGACATAAACAAAGCCCCTAAAACCTAATCCACACATCTCAAAATTGATACAATTGAGAAATAGGGTCAACAGAGAGGAGAAAACACCACATACCTCAAGAATGAACACCCGCTGCACCATAAACAACAAAGGAATGGCCTATGGAATGAGATCGTACAAGATATCTGGAATAAGAAAAGAATAACACCATTCTAGAACAATGAATCTTATAATGAAATGTAAGGGAACCACCATGATCAATGGAAACGAATAAATAGGAAGGTCACTCTCCTGGAGAGACACACTGCAACTGCAATGAAGATCGAATGTCGAATGGATCAATTGGGAAGGAAAAAAGTATCCCAAAATCACCGGAGAGGAACCCTTGGTCGAGAGAAAAAGAGAACTAGAAACCAAAATGGGAACTCTAACCCGTACGACACCCAAAAATACCTAATCATAAAATTTCATGATGTGTATTATTGTTACACTTCATGAAATCCATGATGTCCAAATATGATGAAAAACTCATCACCTCGAATTAAAATCCGATCTTTAATTAATTCACGACATGTAAAAACTTATCACATCATGTAACCTTCCACAACATGAATCCTTCTCATAGCAGGCACCCAAAAACCATTACACATCACATAACCTAGTTACATGACATGTAATTCTCCTACAACCTGTAGAAAATTCAAAAACCGACATCTAAAACTCCATGCCAAAAAGGGAACTCAGATAGAGGGAAAAAATACCCGATCAAGGTAATAGGATGTTACAAACTCCCCACCATAAAGAATTTCCATATATGGGAAGACATGTGGAATATGTAACCCCTAGAAAAACATGATGCCTTTACTCCCTCACCAACAACTTGTGTTCCCAAGTATCATGAGAATCTGATCCGTACTGCCATGAAACTCTAAACAACAGAATCAACTTCCCATGAAAGACTTTCACTTGAGATTAAATGATCTCAACTGGTTTCTCTAAAATGAAAACATCTGGATCTAAATCAATTTCTTCCCAATGAAAAATGAAAGTGGGGTAAGAATGATACTTCCTAAGCTGGGATATGTGGAAAACATCATGAATAGATGCTAAATAAACCAGAAATGTTAATCGATATGCAACCTTCCCGATCCACTCAGTGAACTAAAATTATCCAAAGTATCTTGAAGACAACTTTCCCTATTTTCCAAGATTATGGTGACCCAACCGAGGAAAAAATTTCAAGATAACCCAATCACCAACAAAAAACTCCAAAGGACAAAGCTACTGATCTGCATAATATTTCTATCGACTTTGGGATGTAACCAGATGTTGATGTACATCCTAAATCTTCGTTGATATCTCCTGAACCAAACTTCGTCCAACTAAAGATACTTATCCCACTTCATCCGAAAAAAGAGGTGATCTACACAGGAGACCATAAAATGCCTCAAAGGGATCCATTCTGATCAATGAATGATAACTATTGTTATAAAAAAACTCAACCAGTCTCAGATGGTTATCCCATGATCCACCAAAATCCAAGACAGAGGCATGATGCATATCCTCCAAGATCTGAATCACTCACTCCCTATGACCATCTTTCTGTGGATGGTAAGCTATGATCAACTTGACCTGAGTTCCCATCGCCTCTTAGAGACTCCTCTAAAAAACTAGAGGTAAACCTAGGATCTCTATCCAAAACAATGGAATAAGGAATCCCATGTAACCTCATAATCTCTTGTACATACAACTTACCCAGATTTTTAACCTTAGTGGTATCCTTGATCGGAATGAAATGAGAAAACTTCATCAACTGATCAATAACGACCCAAATAACATTCCTCCCTCAAGGAGTTCCTGGTAATCCAAAAACAAAATCCATGGATAACTTGCCCCATTTCCAAAATGACAGAGAAAGAGGTTGAAGCAAACCAAAGGGTTTCAAGTGCTCTACGTTTATCTGTTGGAAGTTGTAACAGTGAGACACATAATCTGCAATGTCACGCTTTATACTCGGCCACCAGAATTATTACCTCACATCACAACACATATTCATAGATCCTGGATGAACGACCCATGAAGATCTGTGACAATTAAACAATAATAAACTCCTCAAAGATGCTGAGATGATAACCCTCTTCCCAAAGTGGATCATACCATCTGAAGAGAGAGACCAACCAGAAATAGTCTCCCCACCATAAAGGCTTTCTCAAATTTCACTGAACTCATCATCCTGATAATGAATCTACAAAATAGACTATAGGAGAGATGATAATAACTAAACACTAGTAAGAACCATACCTGAAACATCCTATTAATCATGCATGTGCAGCTGATCAAAAAGACCCATAAGGTTCCACTCCTCATTTGATTCCAAAACAGCCTGTGATGATACTTTCCTGCTAAGATCATCTGAAATGAAATTCCCCTTCACTAGGTTATAGGAGATATCGAAGTAAAAAATTTGAAGGTATTATAACCATCATCTCTATTTGAGATTCAAGTATTTGTGAGAAAATATACAAGTCAAACTCTTATGATCAGAAAAGAATATGAACATTTCCCCAAAAAGATAGTGCCACTAACATTTTAAAGTATTAATAATTGTAGAAAACTCTAAATCACGAGTGGGGTAATTCTTCTTGTTCGTCTAAAGATGATGAGAACCTTAAGCTACCACATGGTTATCTTGTATAAGAATATATCCCAAAATAGAACCATAAGCATTGCAAAAAACCACATACCCATTACCAAGTTTAGGTAAGATCAGAATAGGAGCCGATGTTAGAAGTCACTTAATTTCATAAAAATAAGATTGATAATTAGCATCCCATGTGAATTTCACTACTTTAATGTTAAGAGCAGTTAAAGGTGATGCCAACTTAGATAAATACTTAAAAAACTGTTGATAGTATCCATCAAGACCAAATAATCTCCGTATCTTAAAGATATTATGTGGTTCTTTTTAGGACCATACAACCTTCACCTTCTCAGGATTAATTGATAATCCATGATTATAAATCTTGTTCCCTAAGAACATCACTTCTTGAATCTAGAAACTACATTTTGAAAGATTTCCATAGAAATGGATACTTCTCAGAATTTCTAGAACCAAACTCAGATGGTTCTCATGCTCATGCTTAGATTTCGAATAATCTAGAATATCATCCATGAAAACCACCACAAAAGTGTCAAGATATTTATGGAATATATGATTCATCAAATCCATAAAAATTTTAGGAGTGTTAGACCAAAAGGAATCACAATATATTCATAATGGACATACCTACTCCTGAAATCTGTCTTCAGTATATCAGAATCTCGAACTCTGAGCTGATGATAACCTAACCAAAGATCAATATTTGAAAACCACTTTTCCCTTTTAAATAATCAAAAAAATCACCCACATGAGAAAAATGATACTTATTTTTAACTATTACCCAGTTCAACTTTCGATAGTCTACACACAACCAATGTGAACTATCTACCTTCTTGGAAAAGAACACAGGGGCTACCCAAGAAAAAACACCAGGTTGAACAAAACCTTTTTCCAACAGGCCATCCAACTGAATCTTAAACTCTTTCAGATTTGTTGGTACCATATGATAAGAAGGTATCAATATTGAATGCGTACCTGGAACAAGGTCAATCATAAAATCTACCTCTCTTTGGAGGAAGACCAAATAAGTTGTTTGGAAAAATTTCAGAAAAGTCCCAAAGAATAACAGGAAGATCAAAAATAGAATAAATGTCATCAGGCTGAATTGAAATAGTAGAAAACAAACTCCAAGCTCTGGGAAGGAAGATCCTGCATGACCAAAACTTGGGTCCCACTCCACCTAAAACAAATTTGAGCTCCCATTGGTAGCAAGAAATGAAACACACTGATGATAAAAAACAACCTCATCTCGATGAGAGATAATCCAATTCATACTGATGATGATGTCAAATAGATCTAGATCAAGAATGAGAAAATCTTATACCAACTCTGTATCAGCTATTATTAATGAACAGGAAGGACACCAAACCCCTTATATTTCTTCTTACCAAGAGGTATTGTTAAATCCATTACAAAGGACATAAGTTTAATTTTAATTTTAATAGTATCAACAAAATGTAAATATATAAACAAATGAGAGGCACCAATATCAAATAAATAAATTGCTACTAAAGATGTAATAAAATAGTACCTCTCACTGCTTCTGGACCCATGCCGATATCCACTGTAAAATCATCTAATGTGTGAAATTGATTCACTCATGAGGCATGTGTATGGATCCCTTTAGTCCTTAAAGCATCTGACTTCCCTACAATAGCCTTTAGAGTTGACAGAACCTGATCAAAATGAGGCATAGTTATAGCCTGAAAAAATCACTTTAAGTGACCAATGTGTCCACAACTATTTCATGTATCCAGGGGAATAAAACAAGAATGATTTTTTTGTCTGAACTTTCCAAACTGATATAAAGTCATAGGAACATTTCTAGCTATAGAAGATGGTGTGGAGGAGTCTTGTTGTTGATACCCACCTCCACCACTTCTATGATGATCTTCCCACTTCCTCTTCTTCTCATGCACACCACTGAAACCACCAATGGATGGAAGATAAGGGGTGTAAAATAGAACCTTTCCTACCATATTTATCTCTTATATCATAACTATGTCTACCATCTCTATATAGTTAGAAATATTTAAAATAAACACCTGCAATCTGATATTCGATCTCAAACCCCACAGATACTTCTAAGCCTTTAACTAGTCATTCTTTACCACATTCAGAGAAAAATAAACAAGATCAACAAACTAACTGGTGTACAATGACACAAAAATCTCTCCCTGATGCAAATATAGGAACTCCAGAGACTTTGTCAATATTAGAAACTCTGGAAAAAACTACTGGAAGAACAAGGTTTTGAAACCCTTCTAATCCAAGTCCACATGTTTATCTTCCTGGACTATGTAATCCCACAATCATTTACTAGAACCCTTGAACCTGAACACTGCACACTTTACCTTGATATTATCAGGTGTCTTTAGGAATTAAAAGATTTGATCGAACCTATTAATCCATTCCTCTACCTCTTGAGGTTCATTCATTCCTTTAAAGGATGGTGGCTTCTCACACAAGAATTCTCATGACTGATCACTATCCCCTCCAGCTCCTGGATGTACCTCAACAACTGTGTTCTAAACTCATGGTACATCTTGATCAAAAACACGAACTACCCATATAAAGACCTTGATGGTATTATGATCTAATGAAACATTTCCTTGTGAAGCATCAGAAGCACCCTCCTGAGGAACTTGTGGAACACGTCTTGAAGGCATACTACTGCATTCCGAAACATAAGAATGACCAAACAACAGAATAAATATTAGTTCAAACCAGAAAACCCATAAGTATAAATTGAGATTTAAAAAAAAAATCCCAACACTATAGACACATATCCCAACATACAATGGAAACTTGAGTCTCTTCATGAAAAGAGCTGACCAGACACTTATCGCAACATACCTCTCAAGTCCCAAAAATCCTATATCCAATCTAACAGATTTCCCAAGACAAGGAATCTTAAGGACAATAACCACCCTTTGATACCATTTTGTAATGAATCGACTCAAGTTACCCTCAAACTTGGAACCTAACCTGTTACGTCACATACCATAAGGGCGTTCCTGATCCCCATGGGATGATGACAAGCACCCGAGCATCGAACAATAAACCAAAGGGATTTTTTTTACCAACATGAATAAACACATGGAATATATACACACATATCAGTAAGGAACAATGGAAAGCTAATAAATATATGCCATGAATGTAAGAAGAGAGAAGAAACAATACAACTATAAAAGTAGCCAAAATATTCAAGAGACAAGTCCAACTACAAAGGACCAAAACCAAATAGCCACTCTATGTGATGGCGTGGATGAACTCCCACCATCTCACCACTAGTTACCCAAATTAGCTGACATGAATCGTCGCCACCTCACTATGGCACCTTTCCTTTCCCTATATTGGAATACATACATAGGTCTACACACCACGGAATATGTGCACAGAGTGTAAGCTAACATGCTCAATAGGATCCCACCCAGGTGTTCCATAACAAGTATCTATATAAAAATTTCTGTATGCTCTTTTCAAATAAAACATGACATGATAAGTAGTAAAGAATTTTTATAGAAAATATGGTAAATATTTCCCTGTTTTACAGTTCTAAAACAAAATTAGGTATATCAATTTCAAAACACATTTCCCATATCATCCTTCACAATAATAAACATGAATATCAAGTATAAAATAAAAAATCCCTAAAAAATAAAATAGAAGCACATGTATCAACACTAAGGATCACTATAGGTCAGACTAGTAGACTAATCGTACCACAATTAATCAAGTTCACAATCTGGTTCCTAGAGCACATTCTTGGGAAGTAGAGGAATACCCCATGAGTAAACCCTCCTAACAATGTCAATATCAGTACCTTATAACAACGTGCTAAGGAAACAGAGGAAAGCCCCATGATCAGACCTCCTAATAATCAAAAAATGGATGATGGACTCAAGATAAACCTTCCACTTAAGTACCTAAGGCAACCCATGTGTTCATATTTTCACAATTAATTTCAATTATTTGAAAAAAAAATTGAAAACAATTTCACAATCCATTTCAATTCTTTGAAAATACCCATTTTCTTTCCATTTACCAACAACCATGAAAAAAAAATTCTTTAAAAACTCTTCTAAAAACACAAAAAAAAATTAATGATAATTCCATGTATAAATCAGTTTATAAAACAAAAATAATAAGGTTCATCAATATAAGATAGAGATGGAACCATCCACCTTGAAACTCAAGACACACATACCCACAACAGGATCATCCGACAATGAAAACTCAATGATGCCAACAAAGGCCTTAGAATCCAGTACACACATATCAGAATTGATCCAATTGAGAAAGAGGTTTAGTGGAGAAGAGGAAATAATACATACCTCAATAAACAACACCTACCATAACATAACCAACAAAGGAATGGACTCCAAAATGAGTTTGTACAACAGATATGGAAGAAGATAAGAAGAACACCATTTCAAACCAATGAATATGATAATGCAACATAAGGGTGCTACTACGATCAATGGAAATGAAGAAGCATAAAGGTAACTCATTCAGAGAGATGAAATACAACTAAAATGAATATAAAATGTCGAACGGATTGATCAGGAAGGAACAAAGTCTCCCAAAATCACTGGAGAGAAACCCTCAGTCGAGAACAAAGGATAGATGGCAGCAAAAATGTACACTCAAACCCGTATGGTACCCTAAAAATCCTTGATTGGGAAATTAAATGATGTGTAATACTGTTACACATCATGAAATTAATAATATCCAAATACACAAAAAAACCATCACCTCATATTAAAAATTGATCATTAATTAACTCTTGATGTGTAAAAACTCGTCACATCATGTAACATTTCATAGCATGAATCCTTATCACAGAATTCACACAACAACCATTTCACATCATGTAACCTAGTTACATAGAGTGTAATTATTCTACAACATATAGAAAATCTAGAAACCAATATCTAAAACTCCATTCTGAAAAGGTAACTCGGAGAGAGAGGAAAAAACGTACCTAATCGAGGTAATGAGATGTTACATCCTAAGATACATGAACTAAATCAGTTAATATGGCATCATACTTCATTACCATACGATCAACCAACTCCAAATTTAGGGTATTCACTACTCTTAAGGTCTTTAGGTATAACTATTGGTTAAAAAAACATTAAAGGAAATCTAGGTGAGATGCTCATGCTTCCCAAAAAGAACCATTGACTCCCACCACTTCCTACATGGTTATTCTAGTACATACATGGAAAATAAAACCTTAGAGGTTTTAGGGGTCTTCAAAAACATGAATATATTCTCGATACAGTTCAACTAATCCTCAGGATTATTAGGTCCCTTGTTTCAATGGAACACTAGTGGATTTTTCCTTGAAAACTCTTGAGCACGGTCCACAGTTTGTGTTTGATCATGACCACCCACCTGACCCAATGTTTGAATCATAAAAATCACTGAATCCAAAAAATATGAATTAACATGAGGGTTTTCTTATGGGATACTCTTTGATACACCCTCTCTATGCTTGGACGAGGTCCTTCTGGGAGGCATTGTCTACAAGAAACAAAAACACAAGCACCATTAAGAACAATTTAAGCTTAAAAAATAAAAAACTAAAAATCACTCAAGATGGGTATCAACAAGAAACTACAAATGATAAAGGAACCAAAAAATATAAAATTTCAAAAAATTAACACACTTCAAGGTTTGGAAAACTGTGTGCTAACTGTGCATGTTTCACTATAGTTTGAGGAAAGGCTGCATAGGCTGCATATGATTACTAATAACTATGTGCACTAACTACGAACCTCCTCCCAATCTACCTATTTCACCCAAAACTCAAAATAGACCCCAAGTTTATCCCATAATTTTACACTGACTATGAAATACCTTTAAACATCATTAAAAAACCCATAACTAGGCTTAAACATAATCAAAATCTGGAACCACCCATGTAAACTTGAGGTTTTAAATGAAGAAGAGTTGGCCAGGTACTCCCCCATTCCCACCTCTTAAGCATCTATAGTCCTAACTCCAAACTAAAAATAACATCCTATGATATCATTTTTTAATGAACCAACCTTGTTTGACCTAAATCGTCACTCAAATAAACCCTCCACAAGACTTGAAGTGCGTTCCCAATCACCATGGGGTGGGGAAAATCACTAGGTATGACCATCTACCACTTGGGAATAGTTTCACCACTGGTAACCGAGCATGAGCTATCCATAAAAATGGAGTGAACATACCAATATAATTAGATTAAACATCATAAGATAAACATATACCATATACAGTGACATACATCATGAACAAAGCATGAAAAAACTAAACATATACATTTTATCTCAAAATAAACAACCCAAACTCAAAGAAATGGTAAAATGCAACAAGGACAAATTACAACCCAAAAGGTACAAAATACCAAAAAAGATTACACATGAGTTCATCCCCATGAGACCAAATCTCCTACACAAAACACTAAAGGACAATAATCAAGAAGATCCACCCTGGTAAATGATTCCCTTACCTTTACCCATGTCTTACAAAACGAAATCTGCAAACACCCAAAAAGGTCTCAAGAAGGGTGTGAGAAAAAATCTCAGTAGTATATCACCATGAATATATTTAAGGATTTTACCCATGCAACTAATAAACTATTTTAAAGAAATTTTTAAAAATAAACCACTTTGAAAACATACCATTTCCAAATAAACCTTAAAAATCCCTTTAGTTTTTCTTTTTAGAGATAAAACATGGTTTTCCAAAACAATTTCCAAATATGGATCAAATAAATAAACAAATCCATTGGTCACAACATGCTCAACATAACCAAGAAGTCATAATAAATTTTAATGTAAAAATGAACATCATATAACCATATAAATGTAAAATGATGAAATGGGAATAATACAACTCATCACATTAAAATGTCACTAGTAAAATGAATAAAGCATATAAACCAATTTGACATGAGTAATGTGCATCTAGGGCTCTAACCATTAGGTATAACATGAGTGAGTTGACAAGTATGCTAGCTATTTAAGCAACAATATCTATCACGATATTCCTTGGGCCCAACTCCAAGAGATCACATGGTCTCTCTAAAACTAACATGGATGATCACATGGTATTCCTACCCAAAGGCTCACTTAGTACCTTGGAAACAAATTTAGGCTTGCACATTCCTTCCTATGAAGTCTCACATGGTCCCTCAAACAAACCTCTCATTCACACCCTGATAAACCCATGTGCTACTCCATGCCAAAACATCATAAGAAAGTTTCCATATTAATCAAGCCATAAAATAAGATATTTCACAAGAAATTTTCACAAACAATAATATCATTTTATCAAAACACCATCAATAAAGTAAAACCACTTCTAAAACCACTTTAGAAATTAATTTAAAACAAAAAACCTCTTTGATCCATTTTATAAAACATTTGGTGGGAATACAAGCCACACACATGTGGAAAACCCCATTTTAAAAACCAAAATTGCCAAATAAATCCATGAAATGCATCAAACATGGTATTAAGACCAATTATAAATAATTTAAATGAAAAAAACCAAAGGTGATTAGAAATTTAATGGAATCCCATGGAAAATAACATTAAATAAAGTCACCTACCTCAGATTCAGTCCAAAGCTTAATGCCCTTGATGAAGACCACCTGGAAGAGGTATAACCAACCCTCACACACCTAAGACATAATAATTCAAATGAAAACACCCATTACATACCTTATATTTGGATAACACCATGCCTAGGGTCCCATATCTCTACAAAAATGGAAGAACAAGGCTTAAGGATGGGGAATGAAGAATAAAATAAGAAGAAATCAACTTACTATAATAAAAAAACCAAGAATATAAAAATAAATCCTTTAAGGAAGGAGGGGGAGAGGTCCACTACCAAGGGAAGAGGGCTGCACATGATGGGGGAGGAGAAAGAGCCCCAAAAACATAAAAATACAATAGGGGAATTTTGATAATTTTTCTATTTTTAATGAGCTATATTGGGTCACATGGTTTGTTAAAACAGTTAGGAAAACCATATGCTAACCGTGAGGGTTCCACTTTCCACCTAAAATAGGACACATCGTTTTCTCTATGGTGTCACACTGTTTGACAGACCATGCTCAAAATGTGTAAAACCGCACAGTAAAAAACTGCAGCACCCCTTGCATGGTTGCTGCATGATTTAGAAAAACTATGCTCTAACCATGCTCCCTTGTTCATATCCCCAAAAACTCATGGTTTAGACCCCTGACGCCCAAGAACTCCAAGAACGCACTCAAAGATAAATAAAACTCAAAATAATATGTACCAATGACTAAAAAGGTGTCACAATATGTGTTTGTGCACATGTTTATGTGGGATGTACATATATGCATATGTGTATATATGTTTATGTATACATATATAAAACTTGTGCATATGCTTATGTATGGAATTTACTATTCATTTTTTAAATTATTTCACATTTAATATACATATTTTTCATTTTTATTTAATAATTTTGGAATTTATTCATTTTCTAAAATGTATACATATTTAATTACCAATTATTATTTATAACATGTTTTAAATTTATATTATTAGTATTTATTCATTTTTTTTATTAAGTTGTAATATTTTTAAAATGTTTGAAATTTATATAATTAAGTTATTCAAATGTAATTTTTAATATTTTATTCATTTTTGTATGTGTTTACAATTCATGTAGTTAATATTATATGAACATTTTTTTAAATATTTTTGTCTATTAAATTTTATTTATTCACTTTTACTTTTATTTCATTTAATATTATTAATTAATTTTTAATATTTTTGGTTTTTTATATTTGTTGGAATTTAATCATTTTATAATATTTTTTATACATATATTTATTTAATATGTAATATTTTTAATATATTTTTAATTTATATGAATAATATTTATTCATTTTGGTTTATTAAGTTTTAATAATTAAAATATGTTCTAAATTTCTATAATTATTTTATTTAAATTCATTTTTAATAATTTTGTAATTTAAGTAGTTATTTTTTTGTAATTTATTTAATTCATTTTATTCATTGTTAATATTATTTCATTTAATATATTATTTCATTTATTATATTTATTAATTTTTATTTTTTTTGGAATTTATTCCTTTATTAAAATCTATTCATATTTATTTACTAATTTTTAATATTTTCAACATGTTTGTAATTTATATGATTAATATTTATTCATTTTTAGTTATTAAGATTTAATTTTTTTAATATATTTAAAATTTATATAATTGATCCCTATAAAGGAATTTTAATTTTAGTATTTTTTTAGTCAATATAATTCATTTTTAACATTTTTATTTATTTATATAATTAGTAATATCCATTTATTCAATTTTATTCATTTTTATATGTCTCTAATTCATGTTGCTAATGTCATGAATTTTATTTTTTAAACATTTTTTTAATTTATTCAACTTTATTTATCCTTTTTTAATATTATTTCATCTAATATTATTTATTCATTTTCAATATTTTTTAATTTTTAATATTTTTAGAATTTAGTCATTTTTTAATATTTATTTATACATAATTATTTACTAAGTTTTAATAACACCCATATATTTTTAACTTATATTACTAGTATTTATTCAATTATATTTATTAAGCTGTAATATTTTTAATTTTTTTTTAAAATTTAATTAATTAATTTATTTAAATGCATTTTCTAATATTTTCTTCATTTTTATGTGTTTACAATCAATGTAGTAAATATTATAAACTCTACATAATTATTTACTAAGTTTTAAACTCTTAGCATGTTTTTAATTTATATGATTAATATTCATTCAATTTTATTTATTAAGTTTTAATATTTTTAAATTTTTTTGAATCTATGTAATTAATTCATTTAAATGCATTTTTATCATTTTATTCATTTTTTATACATGTTTACAATACATATAATTAATCTTATGAATTAATTTTTTAAATAGTTTTGTTATCTATTAAATTTTATTTATTCATTTTTAATATTATTTCGGTCAATATTGTTTATTTTTTTAATATTTATTAATTTTTATATTTTTTGGAATTTAATATTTTTCTAATATTTATTTATACACATTTATTTACTATCCTTTAATATTTTCAATATGAATTCATCTTCATTTTCATATATATCAATTTTTAATAACATTAATAATTTGTATAATTAATAAAACTTATACATTTTTTTAATATTTTTGAAATCTTATTTTTTTAATTATTCAATTTAAGTCATTGTTAACATTCACACATTTAAGATTATATATTAATTAATAATGTTAATTATTTTTTTTTAAAATTTATTCATCTTTAATATCTGTTCGTTTAATATTTTTGTATTTTATTTCAAAATTTTTTATCAACGCTTCTAAAAAAACGCTGATAAATATGGGTTTTATCAGTGCTATAATATAAAGCCCTAATAAATCCTATCTTTATCAGTTCTAAATTCTAGCATTGATAAATACAGGTCCTTATCATCAATTATTATTTTTAGCACTGATAAGATACATATTTATCATCACTTTTTTGAAAGAACTGATAAAAATCTTCTGTTATTATAAATTCAACACTAGAAGAACCCACTTACCTCACACCATTCAAGCTCTCACAGAATTATACCTCTACTACCGCTCCCCCTCAACCTTTTGAGATGAATCGACCCTATCAAAACCTACGATATTTGATTATTTATACTCCTCTTTAGTCGACATCACCGGTTCTCCTTTATCATGTCTTTATCCTTATGATATTGTCTTCGATGTGCATCACCTCCCTCGTGCTTACTTGATACAGAACTACCATCACACACTACTTTTGACAGTTTAGACAATATCCTCATCAAGTGGTGATATTTCCTAGTTCACTACCAAACTCACTCTTATTTTGGTCCACTCGATCATTCTCATCCTAGCTATTCTCTTTTTTTTAGTTCAGGTGACCGATACTTTTCAGTGAAAAAATTTCGTGTATGATTTAAATTATTCACAGTTTTTTTGGATCTTGTATATATATCTAATCATATGAGATATCTTTGAATTAATCATACATGAAATTTAGCCACTAACAAGTGTTGGTCACCTGAACTTTCCCACTCCTTCCACATCCTTAGGTAATTTTGGAGTGAGGGCTTAGATCAAAATTCAAATGAGAGGGAGAAGGATCTAAGTTCCATAAATCCTTTATTCTCACATGAATTAATGTTAAATAATTATGCTCATTTTATTTCATTAATAGGAATAAGAACCTAAATCCTTTTAATATTTTTATTTCTATGTACATCTACGATATATATTCTGCAACACAAACCGCCAACCTCATGTTTAGTTAAAAATTACTTCTTATAAGAATGACACAAAAATAGAGCATACACAATAGAAAGTTTCAGATCATTATCAAGTCAGATAATTCACATTCTATTTTATTTTTAGTGCCCTAGTTCTATAAATTTTCACTCATAATAGTTACATCCCATGGTTAACCCCATTGAGGATTCCTTCCACTTTAATTTCAACCTCGACTCTAATTAGAAAGTGGGTCTTTCTTTTCAGTGAATTCATGCTCTTTTACACACTCACATTCATTCCAACCACCGGTGGATTTATTTAAGCCATCAATATTTTTATCTTTTTTTCTATTTGACTTTATTGGTTAATCCTATTGTGAAAAACCCATAGTTTTATTTAAGCCCTAGTCCTAGTTATGGGGACTCCTAGAACTCTCTTTAAATATCCACTCAGTCTGCCTTTCACTCCTTAAACTGGATTCATGACTAGTATTCAAATATATATATATATATATATATATTCTTCCATCTTGTTTAAATATTTCCCTCACTTTACACTTTGACATTTTTCCATAGTTGATTTTATTTATTGGTTCCACTGAGGTTAAGTTTTTTTTTCAGGTTATCCCAGGTAGTTGGGATTATAATCCAATCATTAGTTTGGTATAATGATTTCTATTGATCCCACTGAGACACTTATTCAACTTTTTATGAAGTTGATTGTTCCTTCCATCCCCAATAAGAATTTTCATTGTTTATCTTTGAGGACTCATCTCATTCATGTGTGTTGTTTAAATTTGAAGCATTCATAAAAACCTAATTAGATTGTTCTACTATTTTACCAGTAGCTTGAGAACTCCAGCCCGATACTTCTGGTACATTGGATTTAAATTCAATATTTTCTTCAAATTTTGAGTTCTCAAGACCATATTATTGTTCCCTATCAACATTTTAATCATTTGAAAAAAGATAAATTTTACCTCCTAAGAGTCCTATTATTGAAACAACACCTAACCCACTATATACCAAGTAAAGAAATGAATAAGCATCAACACCTCCATCTAGTTACATTCATATCGAACAAAGTTAAAAAAACTTTCCTTGATCTCTGTGTTTTTCAAAATATGAAAATTTAATTATATTTTTTGACTTTATATATATCACACTTTCCTTTCATTCAATGATTTACACCACTAAAAAAAAATCTCAATACACATCATTCAACTCTTATTATCTTAGAACAATGGATTCATGTATCTTAAAAAATTATTTAATAATGACCTTTTATGGGTTATAAGATCATACTTTATATTTATTTTTTATAATATTAATATCACCGAATCAAATAGGATGGATATAAATTAAAAATGAATGGATTCCAGTCATATGTCAAAAGAGTATGAGGATGGGGTGAAAGAGTTCATCAAGTTTGAAAAATATCATGAATGTGACCCTTCTCAAATCCTTTGTTCATGTTTACATTGTTGTTATTTAAGATTAATATGCTAGATGAGTTATAAGAATGCTCGATGTGTGATGGAATATATTAAAGTTATAAATATTGGATGAATCATGGGAAACAACTGAATATATCTAGTGACTGAGATAACAGTGTGTTTTATGGATCATATAATATGATTACAAGTGTGAACAATGATGAAGACTATATTGAGGATAAGATTAAAACTGTGAATGATGAGGATGATCATATTTAGGAAATTACAATTACAGTTTAATATAAACTTCATTATTATCCAAAATTGTTTTAGAAGTTAATTTTTTTTCAAAGGCACTAATGTATATTGTTTGTACTAAATATATAATATTTTTAGCCATACCGAAGCTATATAATGTAAAATTCATCAATAGATGTAGTGAAACCAAATTTATTGAACTACTTGATCTATTTAATGATATAAATCATTGGAAAGTTACTAAATGCACCTAGAAAAACAAAGGATAATATTAAGGCTAGGTTGGACATGATTGACATGGGGATATGGGAAGAGTTGGTTATAGTGAAGGGAGAAAGATGGATTTTTCATCCTCTAACTTCTTGCACTCTTTCCATAGAAGAGATATATCAGTTTTAAAACTTCTTTAATGATGTAAAGGTCCCAAAGGTGTATTCATAAAATATAAATAATATCATGTCAATGATTGATTTAAAGTTAAAGGTCCTGAAATCACATGGTTGTCATGTTTTGATGTAAGATCTAATACTTGTAGCTTTACATTGCATTTTTCCTAAGAATGATTTTCATACATTAACTAAGCTCCATTTATTTTTTAAAGCCATATATAGTAAAGTTATAAACCCAGTGAAATTTCTAACTATGGAAAAAGAAATTATTGTCATATTATGTGAATTGGAGAAGTTCTTCCCACTATCATTATTTGATATGATGGTTAATCTGATGATTCACTTGGTTAGAGAGATTCAACTATTTAGTCCTATACATTATAGATGGATGTAACATATTGAATGGTATATGAATATTTTGAAAGTGTATGTCACAAATCAAAGTTGGTAAAAAGGTTTTATTGTGGAGAGATATATTATTAATGAATCTATTAAATTATGTACCTACTATACGTCTGACGTGGAAATTATTGGTCTACCAAATCCTCATCACACCGAGAAGCTTGTGGGTGAAGGAATTTTTAGAATAGATGTTGTCACAATTACTATTACAGAGCATGAGAAGGATCACATTTATGTTTTGTATAATATTTTATAGGTTGTTTCATATGTTGAAACCCTAAAGTAATTATAAGGAATTTTAATCCATCAAGGGATGAAATTTGGATATCAAATACACATAATCAATAGTATATTACATGGGTTTGAGACCATATTTTTAAAGATTCAACTGTAAATACACATTCAATTTCAAAATGAATTTGATGACTAGCTAGAGGAACAAGTGTGTATGTATTATCTTATAATGGTTATTTAATTAATAGTTATAAGTTATATAAAATTGAAAATTATTAACACAATACCATGAAAAATAGTAGAGTTAAAATTTTGTATTAAGCGATACATATATCTAGTACCAAGGACAAAAATAAAATTTATATGAATATGTCATACTTTGTCATCGTCAAGAAAACATGAGCGTTGGATTATAAAACTTTCCAAGTGCATATTTTTCAATGAAAGTGGTTTGATAATAGGTTTTTAGTTAAAATAGATGAATTGATATTCATGAAAGTTAATTTAAATAAGGAAGGGTATAAAGATGAATCATTTATAATGGAATCACTGACAGTACAATTATTTTATATTCCAGATCCTACAATCAGAAAGTGGTTGATTATTTTGTTATTGACCAAAAATACCAAAGGGTAAAATGTCATTTAAACTAAGGATGACCCTTTAATTGGTACATCATAATCATTTAATCATGGTATAAATATATATGGGGTATTGTATATCAGAGGATACCATAATGATGGTATTTGGATACTTGATAGAGGGGTAAAATCCCTTGAACCTTAAAAATAGAGTTTAATAACCAAGATTTTTTTTAATATATATCACATTACTTAATATTATTATTTGTTCACTATTAAATTTACATAATCTAAATTAAATGTTCAACCACTTATATATATAATGACTTCTACACATGTTGATACTCCCAATACTGATGAAAAATAGGTTCCTCAACATGTTGATGCTCTCAATGCAGAGGAACAATAAGTTTCCACACACACCAATTCTACCAATCCATAGGAACAACAAATTTATGAAGTTGAATATGAGAAAATACTAGATAATAAAAAATATATGTCCTAGAAAAAACAAGATCATTGTAGTGTGATAGTGTTAAAAAAATTATTAGGGTGATAAGTAGAGGCATCAAATTCAAGGTTGAATGGAATGTACATGACTATCCCATTAACCATAATAGGGATATTTTTAGTTGTTACATTAGAATCACCCTGGAATTCATGTTCCAATTGATATATATAAGTGGAACAATGTTGTTACCATGCTTAAGGAATTGATTTGGGAATATATTTGGGTAATATTATGATATAATTTAATTATTTTACTAAAAAATAACGAAACATTGATTTTCACTTAATTATCCCATACATAGTTCATTTATACTAGATGAATGTCGAATTAAATTTGTATATATGCTCACTAGAAAGGATCACAAAGCCTTTCAGAAAATTCTTATGAAGTATCATATCAGGGATATTGAAGGGAAAATAAACCCATACCCACCAAATATGTATGCACATATGATAAAAAAATAAATTTGGAATGTGTTTATTGGTCATCATGAGAATATAATTTTTTTTGGGTACATTGTGATTGGTAATACATTTCTCAAAAATATGTGTATTAATCAGTTTTATTAAGAATTATTAATTTATGAAATATTAACTAAGTGATAAAAATAAGTAGTGATCATCTATACCAACATACCCCTACCGTAAAGTAAGGATGAGTTATCCTTTACTTGAAAAAAATGGAATGTATTTTAAATCTATAGTAATACTTTTATGTTACATGAAACAAAAATACAATTATGTTCCTTTTTTTATATGTAGATTGATGAATAAAAACCTAAAGCCACTTAAATCCCACATCATGTGTTATGGAAAGTGTAATGTTTAAATAAATACGAGTTACTAATAGATGAAAACAAACAAAAATTATGGGAAGCATGTGTAAGTATGACATAATAATTTTTTTTCTCATATAAAATCAGTGTTACATAACAATGATTACATATTTTCTTATATTTTTTAATCCAGATTAGATGCATGAATTTTCATTAGATGTACCTAATTAATGACTACCATTAGTTTCCTTCAAGAAGCCAAAATAATATGGCTACATTAGAGGTGTAAGTTTTGGGATTTCACCTTAAAATATTTTGAGAAAAGAAATACACAAGGGAATAAAGATAAGAAAATGGATGAGATGAATAAATGATTAGATGCTCAATAAAAAAACTTAATTGGTAGTTTGAGTTGTTATAAAATGTTATTGGAAGGAATTAAAGAGAAAAAAACACAATGAAAATAACTACATGAAGATCCACCCCACCCCCACAAACTTCAAGGTGATCTATCCCCCTCAAAGTGTTTCCTTATAATAGGTAATAAATTTTATCATAACCGATTATATGAAATTTAAATTAGGAAGACATTGATACCTTTCCTGTACTAATATTCTAAATGGTGAAAATAATTTTGATTTATATCTATTAGCACCAATCCATCACCTTATTATGAGGTGTATAATTTACAATAAGGATATATTCTACATAAAAAACAACTTCAAAAGTTTATGTGAGAGTGTGGATTCATGTAGCTCATGAGATGAGCATTGAGATAACTTTTCCACTTGATGATATAGATGTTCATATGGCCGAGCTTGATATTTTAATTTTCATATCATATACATTTGATCTTATAAAATACATATTGACAAGGAGGTATTCCTTTCCAATTTATTTTTTACGAATTTTTTTAACAATCAATGAAAAAAGTTCTAAACCGATGAATTTTATTATAGACAAAGAAAGGAAAGGGGTGAAATGGATGGTTGAATGAAAATGATCTAAAGGATCAAACAATAAATCTAAAAAATATTCAGAAATTAACTTTACCCTTGTATTTCAAGTTACACATTTATTAACATTACATGTTCATGCAGATAGAACATTAAAAAGTAGTGATATGACCATAATTGATTTTGAAGAAAAAATGTATGGAGGGGACATTATATACTATATTGGTCTTGAGAATGTAGATGAAATCCTCAAGCATGGATAAAAAAGAGTCTTAGTTGTAAATGTATACATGAGGCATGTTTTCATAATTTTTTTCCAATAGGTTATTTATTATGTTGATTATAGTTAACTATTATTCATATTTTTTTATAGGCATATATGTTAGTACTATTTGAAGGGAAAACCTTGAGAACAAATATTTGGACTCATTAGTCCTAACATCAATTATTTATAACAATTTTCATTAGAACCAAATGAATATTTAGTAATAGTAGAAAAACCAGCCGCAATGTTTAATAACAAACTTATAAATGACATACACTTCTTAAAACCCACGATGTAGGGGTAAAAAACTACAATTTAATCATATCAAATATATTTTCATTCCTTTAATTACTTATTCATTTTTGTTTCGTATGCAACATTGGTTTCTCATTATAATCAATTTGGATACTCCAAATATTTATTTTCTAGATTCAATGCATGGATACCCAAAAAATCAACCATATGTGATGATGTTTATAAAATTTTAATATACAACATGTAATATTTTATAAATAAACATCAAGTCATAGATTTTATATTATGATTTAATGAAAATTATTTTATGATAGGTTAGTGTTTAAATATCAACAAAATCATGGCATATGGAAAATCCATGAGCACATGAATCCTATCAACTTCAACAACTGGATAATTAATAGGTTATATATAATAATATTTCACTATCAAAACATATATAAACAAATTACTTATTTTTATCAATGTTTTTATAATGTCTGAAAAAACTAATGGAAATGATTATGGTTATTATATTTGTAAACTTTTGAAATAAATCTCATTCTATAAAAAAACTAGTATCCCAAAAGAGGTATTTATAATGATAATTAAAAATTCATTTAAAATATTTATCTATCCTTTGTTTATTTATATTTTTCCAGTACTACCATGACTTCCGAAAGTCCTCATATTCAGAATAGGAAATAATTTTTTTAGAAAAAAATGGGTATAATACATGGTGTTAGAATGTATACAAACATTATAAAGAGGAGACATTTTACTACTTATGTAGCTAATTTCTCATCATTTTATCTATTATTTTTTAGTTAATTTCCTTATCATTTTTATTAGATTATCATTTTAGTCAATTTACTTATCAAAGACACATGTCACATGTAACACCCCAAACTTCCACAGTATGTTTCCCTTTGAATAATGCAATAGCTTGCATTGTATGCAACTTCGAGATTCTAACACATCGCAACCAATCAAACTAGCTGTTATAAATAGTAATACCCAATTTTTGAAATTTAATAAATTTTATCTTTCAAAATGGACTTCATTTTTGGATTCAGAATATTGAAATTATCTTAGGGTGAATTTTTGGTATTTTTCTGAAAACTTTCAATTTTTGATGAATAGTGAAAAACACTGGGTTATTGGTTAAAACCAACTTTTTATTTAAATAATTATTTATTTTATTTAAATTTATTTTAGGTCAAAATAGGTACATAGTGCCTATATAAGTTCAATGTAATTCATTGGAGTCATTTTATAATAAGTTTATATATATAAAAATTTTATTGAACTTTTACCGTCTTTTACCCATCTCCTAGGAGCATTTAAAAATTTGCATTAAACTTAATTTTACCGTTTTTGTGAGTTGAATTTCAAAAATCCTAGAGACACTTTTAATATCAGTAAGTAAAACATAGTTCAATAAGATAAAAATAAGTTTTTGTGAATAGTAACTTTTGACTTATTTACCGCGGTTAAAAGTAAATAGGGTAATTAAGGGTAAAAATGATATCATAATTATCCTAACACATATCCTAATTCTATTAGATAAGTGTAATTCAAACAAAAACAACCTTAGGAATAAAATATTATCCTCTTTGGCCCACTTGGATTAGATTAAGACATTTATTATTATTTTATTTAAAGAAGAGTTAAAAGAGGCAAATTCAAAGTTTAATAACTAAACCATTTTTAATATAGGGTTACACACAATATAAATTCGAATATAAATATTCATTAGAAAGATAAACATATTTCCTACATAATGGTATTTTATTTATAATTTTTATACATTATATAATTTAATTTATTTATGACACAATAATGATACAATAATTACCTTATTAATGAAAGATTAAAATAATTGATATTATAAATATCCAAATAAATCTAATTTGAGACTTTTAATGAATTGAACTAATTTTATAGGTTAATATTACATGTTAGGTTTGATTAAATGATTTTTTTAAGTAATAATGTTGTTATGAATTTAACAAAAACAAAATACCAAATAGTGTCAAAATTGACATAAAAGAGTTTTTAAAACAAATATTATATTATTAATTGATATTCTATTCCTAAAAATTTAAGGTCCGGACAAAGGGATTAAATAATATTATATATATCATTAATTAACCACTAGAGGTTCTCTTGGAAGTTTATAGTAAGTTTATTAACCATATAATATAAAAATACAAATAGTCATGGTAAATGTCAAACTATTTAACTAAGAGTTAAATCTAAAAGATAAGGTTAATATAGTGACCCATACCTGTCTAAAACATAATGGTTAAGTGGATTTTGACTCATAACCACCTTATCCTATAAATAATTCATTTTGGAGCCATTAGAAACAGAAAATTATTTTATTATAAAATAATATTTCAATCTTTTCTTAAGGTTCCCCTCACCCCTCTTATAAAAGGCCACTTCCCCTTCTCTCAAATTCACACCTTCAAAGCCATTTGGATCCGCCAAAACCTGCCAAAATATCCTATCAACTGTACTAACTTAATCCTATAGGTCTTCCTTTATTCATAAATCCAACCTAAGGATCCCTTTTGACCAAATCAAAAGGAAGAACCCGAAGAAGAGGTAAATATTTCATCACCTCTTTCAAGTTCATTTCTTCTTGCACTTCCTATTTCTTTGTTTTTTCCATTATAAAATAATAAATACATTATCTTCTATATAATATGATGTTATTATAAAAATGGTACAACCATATTCATTATTCTATCCATCCTATAACTGACTAAGTCACCATACGTGCGTACGTACGGATTACCGTCTCCACGTCGTGGTGTAGTTTGTTATTCAAACACTTCATCATTTGGATGGGTATAATAATGAGTATAACTGATGTAAATAATAAATATAACATGATAATTATTCTGTATATATGATATACCATCCAATTATATACTATTTTAATATCAAAAGAATGATATTGTCGCTCGTGCGTACGTACGAATTACCATCTCCATGAACGCGATGAGATTCATTCCCCATCGTATCCATTCAAGACTAATTTTCATTTTATGATTAAAAATAATGTTTAATAACTTAATATCATTCTTAATATGAATAATATACATTATATCCATAACAAACATTACTTACGTAACAAATCATATAAAGGAAAACGAATCAGTTAACACCCGAAACGATGATACTACTGAAATATCATTAACAAAGCAATATTAGAAGATCATATATGATATCATATTAATGTATATGGTTCTTTTAAAATTTAATAAAAATTATTTCACTATTATAGAGGAGGTTAAACTACCCTCTACCAAGGAAAATTAGAAGGTAAGGGTTAATTTCACAATCTCTTTATTATCCGAGGTTGTTTTATACGTGAGTATCTACTCGAACCTCTTTATCATCGACATCCATGTTTCTTAAAAATGTATTTCAAAACATGTTTACTATTTAATAAACAATGGGTTAAATTCATTTATACCCTTATCTGACCTTATATGTTTTTTAAAGGAATCTTTCCTTCGTTTTCCAAACAAGGTACTTTATGACCTTTTCGACAAAGTTGAGGTAAGAATGTTTTTTCAACATATACGGTGAATACGTTTATTTTCCACCGTTATAACATCATCGAATATTACCTTACAAGCTTATATGAATATTTTCAAAATAATTTTTTTATTTTATAATTATATGACTTTTAAATAATTTCAAAATATAAAGAGATATTTCTATATTTTTTTTTGATTTTATCTATGTCAACATACTTTGATGGATTTTAATCTTATTTGAAGTTGATTTATTATGATACAAAACTTCCGCATTGTATTGAAGGTTTTGTGATATGTTTGACTATGAATGTGTTATTTTTACACCATTCATGGTTTATGTATAAAGTATTGACATTTCGTATGATAGTTTTAATACAAATGTTTATGTTATATTTAAACCTTTTTATATGAGGAATGCATTGGACTTAGTAAGTGACAGGTGGAGCCCTCTATAGCTCCTCGATACATTGGTAGGTCTCATGAGACAAACTAGTGTCTTGGCACATGGCCTTGACAAAATCTTATTTTTAGTCTTGGCACAAGGCCTTGACTATATTGTTATAAAGTCTGGCATTTGGCATTCCATCATTATGAAAGTGGCTACTGATATTGCATGTGATTTTTTGACTAGTAGAATATCTATGTGAATAAGTAAATGACATTATTTGATTTTATAATGGTGGAAAATAGCCTCACCCAACGTGAATTCCATATTATGATGAAGTTCAAGTTTAAAAGGATTTTGTTTTAGTCTTATACATTGCCTTAAATTTTTATGCTTATTTATGAAAGTTTCCTCTATATTGTTATCCTTACTGAGCATCTAAGCTCACCCCTTTCTATGTTTTATTTTTCCTAGGACACGAATAAGTATATTGTTATTGACCTACAAGGATAGTCTAAGGGATATGAGTGTGTCCTATAGAGACTGTGTTTTTGTAGTTTTTCATTTCATAATGTAATGTAAAACTTATGAATGTATCTAGTACTTCCAAGGCCACTAAACTAATCGGTCTTTTGAGACTTGATATTTTGTGATCATGACAATGTTATTTAATAATGCACCGACTCTGGGTAACTGGGGTCAGGGCATTACATTTGGTATCATAGGAAGTTTAGTAAAAACCTTGGAAACTAGATTTAGATAAACTCTGATTTGAGCACATTACCCTAAGATATACTTTGGGGATTAATATAGAAGAACTTCCTATAATTTTGGTAATATAGAGATTTTGATTATTTTATAAGAAATACACCCCTGTCTAGATACGAGCAGGTAGAGGTGGATCTGGCATAGATGTACCTAGGGGTAAAACCCGAAAACACCACTTTGAGCTAGACTCGAATGAGAACTGGTGCATGACAACGGGCCTTACTACACTCTTGGTTATGACACTCCCATGGGATATGCTTAGGATAATTCTCATTTTCTTTACAAACCATTATAAAGGGTTTATGAGTATATACTTCCTCAAAGAAAACATTTTTATGATTATGGACTATATCCATAAATTATTCTATTTATGTTAAGTGTTTTACAAGTTTGGAATTATGTATTGTGATTCATAAACTAATATAGTGTATTCCATTGTTTAGAAATAACTCCCAGTGGAAGGAATGGAAACCGTATCGACACACATAATCCATGTAGGGATTTACCTCATACTCAAGATAATTATAGTGGAGCTGGTGAAGTAACTGGTGCTGATTAACTCATCACCATACTGAGACAACTCACTCAGGTTATGAATAATAACCTTACCTATATGGAGCACCCTGATCCGCAACGTGGAGGATCAATGTTATACCGCTTCATGAAGTAAAAACCACCAACATTAAATGGGAGTACAAATCTATTAGTATCTGATCAATGGATAAATTCCTTAGAGAAAATATTTCATGCTTTGGGGAGTAGCGAAAGGGATAAAGTTGTCATGGCAGTTTATCACCTCACGAGAGATGCAGATCAATGGTGGTCATTAATCCAAAACAAAAAGGAAGATGAAGAAGTATCAAACATTTAATGGAGGGAGTTTAAAGATATTTTCTTAGAAAAATACTTTCCTCATGACCATCAAGCAGATATGGAAATATAATTTTTGAGTCTGAGCCAAAAAGAGGATGAGAATGTCTCAAAGTATGAGGATAAATTTACAAGGTTAGCAATGAATGCAGTAGATTATATACATAACCCAATGAGTAAAATTGATCAATTATTTGATGGGTTAAAACCTTTTATCCTTCGAGCATTAGTATCAAAATCCTTCTCATCGTATGAAGATACTGTCTCATGCGCTATCAAGACAGAAAAAGAATTCTCTAAGTCTTATAACATTAAAGCAAAGAAAAAGAAAAAGAGATCTGTTGAACACTATGGAAATAAAAATAAGGGGAAGAAGGGAAAAATTGAATATCCATCCTATGGTAAATGTGGGAAGAAACACCCTGGTACTTTCCTGAAGGGAAGGAGAGTATGTTACAACTGTGTTGAAAAGGGACATCAAGCTCATGAATGCAAGGGGAAGAAAGAGGCTGTCAATGTTGAATGATACAATTGTAGAGAAAATGGGAATTATGAAAATGAATGTCCTAAGATCCAAGGGAACTTACCTCAGAAAAGGCCAAGGGAGCAAGGCCAACTTATACGATCACTAATGCTGATGTTGAAGCTCTGAAAGATGTGGTGGCAGGAAATTTAATGGTTTCATCAAGTTTAGCCAATTCTTTATTTGACTCTGGATCATCAGATTGTTTAATATCTTCCCAGTTTGCTAAGAAAATTAGATATTTCCAATTTGTTTTAACAAGGGAGTTTTTAGTCAAAACTCCTAAGGTAAGTATCATTGCAACAAAGTTTTGTGAATCAATTCCCATTAAGGCATATAAATGTTATTTATCTGCTGATCTCATCGTCATACACATGATTGAATTTGATATAATCCTGAGTATGGATTTACTTTCGGACTATGATGCAAAAATTTATTGTAAGAAGAAGGAGGTTACAATATTTGATGATGATAAGGAGTACCTTATATTTAGAGCATAAATGTCACCACCTAATTCTTATCTAGATCCACCCCCAGTAGCTCGACTAAATTCAATTATCGGGGATGAAGAGAATGAAATGACTATGGGTGAGGAAAATAATATTCAAATAGAGGTCATAACTACTGTGCAAGAATATGTTGATGTGTTTCAAGAGGATTTAACTAGACATCCTCCAGAATGAGAAATTGAGTTTTCCATCTACTTAATTCCTGGTTCAAGGTCCCTATCAAAGACCCCTTATAGAATGGACACTGTGGAATTATTGGAACTAAATAAATAGATAGAGGAATTGAGTAAAAAGGGATTTATTCAAGCCAGTGTTTCTCCATGGGGAGCCCCTATCCTTTTTGTTAAAAAGAAAGATGGATCTATAAGGTTGTGCATTGACTACAGGGAGATCAATGCTATAACAATAAAGAACAAGTATCCCCTACCTTGAATTGATGATTTATTTTACCAACTTCATGGAGCTCAATATTTTTCAAAGATTGACCTTCAATCTGGATATTATCAGTTGTGTGTGAAGAAGGAATACATTTCGAAAACAGAATTTTAAACAAGGTACGGGCATTATGAGTTTACAGTAATGCCTTTTGGATTGACTAATGCACCCTCTGTTTTCATGGATCTAATGAACAAAGTTTTCAAGGAATATCTTGATGAATTTTTAGTGGTATTTATTGATGATATCTTGGTATAATAAAAAAGCTATGAAGATTATGAAAATCACTTGTGCATTATCCTAAGGACTCTTAGAATAAATGAATTATATGGGAAATTTAGCAAGTGTGAATTCTGGATTTAGAAGACCTTTTTCTTGGCCATATTGTCTCTAAGGATGTAATTTCCATTGATCCTTTTAAGACAAGAGCAATCCAAGAATGGTCGACGCTGATGAGTATAACTGAGGTACACAGTTTTATTGGTTTAGCAGGTTATTATCAGCATTTCGTTCATAATTTTGCCCAATTGGATAACCCATTAACCAAGCTCACACGTAAAGGGGTTAATTTTTTTTGGACAAAATAGTGTGAAGAATGTTTTAAATAATTGAAGAGAATATTATTCAATGATCATATCTTGAATATACTATAGGATAATGATGGGTTTGTTATTTATAGTGATGCTTCAAATAAAGGACTTGGTTGTTTCCTTATACAAAATGATGGGGTTATTGCCTATACATCACGACATCTAAAAATTCATGAGCAAAACTATCCTACTCATGATCTTGAGTTAGAAGTTGTAATATTTTATTTGAAGATATGGAGACATTATCTCTATGGTAAAAAATGTGATATATATACCGATCAAAAGAGTTTTAAGTATATTTTCTCACAGAAAGAACTCAACATGAGGAAAATAATATGGCTTGAACTACTCAAGGATTATGATTGCACAATACACTACCACCCAGGGAAGGAAAATAAGGTGGAAGATGCTTTGAGCAAAAAGGATCATGGAGTTTTGAATAAGATGAGAGTTTAAAGGGATCCTATTTATATGGATCTAGTGAAAATGGATATGAGAATAATCATAGAAGGTGAACCATCAATACTTTTTCAAATGGTTGCCAAACCATCTTTACTAGAAATGATAAAAAGTTCTCAGGTTGATGATGAGGAGTTTCAAAATAAAATTAAAGCTATAAACGATGATAGATTGATCAAATTCATATATGAAGATGGGATTTTGAAATTTAGGAAGAGACTTTTTGTTCTTAATATACCTAATCTGAAAAGATAATTGTTAGATGATGCTCATAGATCCAATTTCTCTATACACCCTGGTAGCACTAAGATGTATAGAGATTTGAAGGAACATTTTTGGTGAGACAACATGAAGAGGGAGATTGCTTATTTTGTATCAAGATGTATGATTTTTCAACAAGTGAAAGCTAGAAGGCAACAGCCTGGAGGAGTCATGCAACCTCTTACCATACGTGAGTGGAAATGGGATAATATTATAATGGAATTTTTCATGGGGATACCAAAGACTCCTAGAAGGAATGATGCAATATGGGTCATTGTTGATCATCTTACCAAGTCAGCACATTTTCTTGCTATAAGAGAAGATTTACCACTTGAACGTATGACAATACTATATATTAATGAAGTTGTAAGAATTCATGGAGTACCCCTATCGATTGTTTTTGATCATGATTCCAGTTTTACATCAAGATTCTGGAGAAGTCTTAAAAAAGCCCTGGATACTGAACTTTGTTTGAGCACTGCCTACCACTCTCAAATTGATAGACAATCATAACAGACTATTCAAACCATAGAATACATGTTGAGATCCTGATCACTTGACTTTCAAGGTATGTGGGATCAATATTTACCTATGGTAGAATTTTCCTATAACAATAGCTTCCATTCAAGTATTCAAATGGCACCATATGAAGCGTTATATGGCAAGAGATGTCGCACACCAACTTTTTGGGATGATATTGGTGAAAGAAAACTTGTAGGCCTAGAAATTTTTGAGGAAACAATAGAAAAGGTAAAGGTTATCCAAACCCACATCAAAACAACTCAAAGTAGGCAAAAGATCTATGCTGATAACCGAAGGAAGGATTTGGAATTTCAGGTAGGATATCATGTTTTCTTGAAGGTATCTCCATGGAAGGGTGTTATACATTTCAGTAAGAAGGGTAAATTGAGTCCCAGGTACATCAGACCTTTTGAAATTATAGAATGAATTGGAGCTGTAGCATATCGTTTGGAAATGCCTCCAAGTCTCTCCAAAGTTCATGATGTGTTCCACGTATCACTGTTGAGAAAATACACGCCTGAACCAACGCATGTACTCACCTATGAGGAAATTGAACTGGAACTAGATCTATCTTATTGTGAAGAGCCTGTCAAAATTCTTGATACAAGAGAACAAGTGCTGAGAAACCAGATGACTCGTCTGGTAAAAGTTCTATGGAGAAACCATAAGATGGAAGAGGCAATGTGGGAACTAGAGTAACTTATGATGAAGAACCACACAAATCTTTTTGTGCGGTAGTATTCTAGAAATTTTGAGGATGAAATTATTTTAAGGAGGGAAGAATGTAACACCCCAAGCTTCCACGGTATGTTTCCCTTTTAATAATGCAATAACTTGCATTGTACACAACTTCACGATTCTAACACACCGCGGCCAATCAAACTAGCCGTTATAAATAGTAATACCCAAATTTTAAAATTTTATAAATTTTATCTTTCAAAAAGGAATTCATTTTTGGATTCATAATATCAAAATTACCTTAGGGTTAATTTTTGGTATTTTTCTGAAAACTTTCAATTTTGATGAATAGTGAAAAACACCGCGTTATTGGTTAAAACCGACTTTTTATTTAAATAAATATTTATTTTATTTAAATTTATTTTAGGTAAAAATAGATATATAATACCTACATAAGTTCAATGTAATTAATTGGATTCATTTTATAATAATTTTAGATATATAAAAATTTTATTGAACTTTTACCGTCTTTTACCCACCTCCTAGGAGCATTTGCAAATTTTCATAAAACTTAATTTTACCGCTTATGTGAGTTGAATTTCAAAAATATGAGAGACACAGTTAATATCAGTAATTAAAATGTGGTTCAATAAGATGAAAATAATTTTTGGTGAATATTAACTTTTGACTTTTATTTACTGCGGTTAAAAGTAAATAGGGTAATTAAGGGTAAAAATGATATCATAATTACCCTAACACATGTCCTAATTATATTGGATAAGTGTAATTCTACAAAAAACAAACTTATAAATAAAATATGATCCTATTTTGTCCAATTTTATTAGATTAAGACATTTATTATTATTTTATTTAAAGAAGAGTTAAAAGAGTAAAATTCAAAGTTTAATAACTAAACCATTTTTAATATAGGGTTACACACAATATAAATTCTACTATAAATATTAGTTAGAAATATAAAAATATTTCCTACATAAAAGTATTTTGTTTATAATTTTTAGACATTATATAATTTAATTTATTTATGACACAATGATGATACAGTAATTACCTTATTAATGAAAGATTAAAATAATTGATATTATAAATATCCAAATAAATCTAATTTGAGACTTTTAATGAATTACACTAATTTTATAGGTTAATATGACAAGTTAGGGTTGATTAAATGATTTTTTTTCGAAGTAATAATGTTTTTATGAATTTAACAGAAATGAAATACCAAATAGTGTCAAAATTGACATAAAAGAGTTTTTAAAACAAATATTATATTATTAATTGATATTCTATTTCTAAAAATCTAAGGTTTGGCCAAAGAGCTTAAATAATATTATATATGTCATTAATGAACCAATTTAGGTTCTCTTGGAAGTTTATAGTAAGTTTATTAACTATATAATATAAAAATACAAAGAGACATGGTAAATGTCAAACTATTTAACTAAGAGTTAAATCTAAAAGATAAGATTAATATAGTGACCCAAACCTATCTAAAACCTATTTTTTGAGTGTTTTTCAAACCATACCCACCTTATCCTTTAAATAATTCATTTTTGAGCCATTATAAACCAAAAATTATTTTATTATAAAATAATATTTCAATCTTTTCCTAAGGTGTCCCTCACCCCTCTTATAAAAGGGCACTTCCCCTTCTCTCAAATTTACACCTTCAAAGCCATTTGGCACAGACAACCCTGACCAAATATCCTATAAAATATACTCCCTTCATCATATAGGCCTTAATTTAGTCAGAAATCCAACCTAAGGATCCCTTTTGATCAAATCAAAAGGAAGAACTCGAAGAAGAGGTAAATATTTCATCACCTCTTTCAAGTTATTTTCTTCTTCCACTTCCTCTTTCTTTGTTGTTTCCATTCTAAAATAATAACTCCAGTATATTCTATATACTGTGATTTTATTATAAAAATGTTACAACCATATTCATTATTCTATCTATCCTATAAATTACAAAGTCACCATACGTGCGTACGTACGGATTACCGTCTCCACGTCGTGGTGTAGTTTGTTATTCAAACACTTCATCATTTTAATGGGTATAATAATGAGTATAAATGATGTAAATAATAAATGTAACATTATAATGATTATTTATATATGATATACCATCCAATTATATACAATTTTAATATCAAAAGAATGATATTGTCGCTCGTGTGTACATACGGATTACCATCTCCACGAACGCGATGAGATTCATTCCCCATAGTATCCATTCAATAATAATTTTCATTTGATGATTAAAAATAATGTTTAAGGAATTAATATAATTCTGAATATGAATAATATACATCCCATCCATAACAAACATTACTTATGTAACAAATCATATAAAGGGAAATGAATCAGTTAACACCCGAAACGATGATACTACTGAAATATCATTAACAAAGCATTATTAGAAGATCATATATGATATAATATTAATGTATATAGTTATTATATAATTTAATAAAAATTATTTTACCATTATACAGGAGTTTAACCTACCCTCAACCAAGGAAAAGTACAAGGTAAGGGTTAATTTCACAATCTCTTTATTATCTGAGGTTGTTTTATCCGTGAGTATCTACTAGGACCTCTTTATCATCCACATCCGTGTTTCTTAAAAATGCATTTCAATTTTTTTTAATATTTAATAGAAAATGGTTTAAAGTCATTTATACACTTATCCGACCTTATATGTTTTTTAAAGGAATCTTTCCATTTTTTTCCAAATAAGGTACTTTATGACCTTTTCGACAAAGTAAATGTAAGAATGTTTTTTTAATTTATACGGCGAGTGCAGCTATTTTTTGCCATTATAACATCATAGAAGCTTCCCTTACAAGATTATAATAATATTTTTAAAATAAATTTTTTCTTTTATAGTTATTTGACTTTTAAATTATTTCAAAATAGAAAGAGATATTTCTCTAAAAAAAGTTTTGATTTCATCTATGTCAATATCCTTTGATAGATTTTAAGCTTATTTGAAGTTGATTTATTATGATACAAAACTTACACATTGTATTGAAGGTTTTGTGATATGTTTGAGTATGGATGTGTTATTTTTACACCATTCATGGTTTATGGATAAAGTATTGACATTTCGTATGCTGGTTTTAATATGAATGTTTATGTTATGTTTAAACCTTTTCATATGAGGAATGCATTGGACTTAGTAAGTGACGGGTGGAGCCCTCTATAGATACTTGATGCATTAGTAGGTATCATGAGATAAACTATTGTCTTGGCACAAGGCCTTGAAAAAATATTATTTTTAGTGTTGGAACAAGGCCTTGACTATGTGGTTATGAAGTCTGGCATTATGCATTCCATCATTATGAAAGTGGCTACTGATATTGCATGTGATTATTCGACTAGTAGAATATCCATGTGAATAAGTAAATGGAATTATTTGATTTTATCTTTTCCATATTATTCTGAAGTTCATGTTTAAAAAGGATTTTGTTTTAGTCTTATACATTACCTTAAATGTTTATGCATATTTATGAAAGTTTCCGCTATATTGTTATCCTTACTGAGCATCTGATCTCACCCCTTTCTATGTTTTATTTTTCCCAAGATGCGAAGAAGTATATTATGATTGACCTCTAGGGATAGTCTAATGAATATGAGTGTGGACTATGGAGACTATGTTGTTGTAGTTTTTAATTTTATAATGTAATGTAAAACTTATGAATGTATCTAGTACTTCCAAGGCTACTAAATTAATCGGTCTTTCGAGACTTGATCTTTTGTGATCATGCCAATGTTATATAATAATGCACCGACTCTGGGTAACTGGGGTCAGGGTGTTACATCAAAAACTCTAAATATATAAAATTCATTTTTATTAGTTTGATACATTAAAAAAATGATTTATTAGTAATATTTCATGTGTAGGATTCAGCGGAAACTCAATTAGATACCCGATGTGCCTGATATGAATCAAAGTGTATGTTTTTAGTTTAAAATATTCATTTTAGTTCAAAACATGTGTCACTCACTAAAAACCAATAAAACACACTGGTATTATCTTGATACTTTAGTATAAAAATCCACAAGTCATTTTTGGCATCTAGGAATTAACCTCACCTCGATCTAATACATGATGTGCCTGGTATGACTCAAAATTTATGTTATGAGTTTAAAATTGAAATTTTAGTTCAAAACACATGTCAATCACTAAAACCCCCCAAAAATATCATATTATCTTGATACTTTAGTAAAACAATTCATATGTCATTTATGATA
Source organism: Viscum album (assembly GCA_963277665.1). Taxonomy (NCBI): domain Eukaryota; kingdom Viridiplantae; phylum Streptophyta; class Magnoliopsida; order Santalales; family Viscaceae; genus Viscum; species Viscum album. The sequence continues at coordinate 142,787,963 of OY728131.1, forward strand.
TGTAGGAATTAGTACCATGCAAAACTAACACATGATGTGACTAGTATGACTCAAAGTTCATGTTTTCAGTTCAAATTGACATTTTAGTAAAAAATACTCATGAGATACTCAAAATAGTTAAAACACATTCATATTATTTTTATACTTTATGAAAATGATCCATATGTCATTTTTTACATGTAGGAATCAACCTCACATCATTACGACACACGATGTGGCCAATATGACTCAAAGTGTGTTTTTTAATTTAAAATTGACATTTTAGTTTTAAAAAAATGTCACATACTCAAAACTGAGTAAACCAATTCATATTGTTTTTATAATTTATTAAAATGGTCCATAAGTCATTTGTTATGTGTAGGAATCATCCAAACCTCAATTTGATACATAATGTGCCCAATATGAATCAGATTGTATGTTATTATTTTAAAATTGACATTTTATTTTGAAATGTATGTAACTTATTGAAAAATAAGCAAACATGTTCTAATTTTTATAAAAATTTATTATAATAATTTATAAGTCATTTGTGACATGTAAGAATCAGTCACATGTTAAACCAACACATGATGTGACTAGTATGACTCAAAGTGTGTGTTTTCAATTTAAATTGAAATTTTAGTAAAAAGACACATGACATACTCAAAATAGAGAAAAAACATCCATATTATATTGATACTTTAGTAAAATGATACTCAAGTCATTTATAATGTGTAGGAATGAAATAAACATCAATCTAACGCATGGTGTGACTGGTATGACTCCAAGTGTGTGTTTTTATTCAAAATTGACATTTTAGTTAAAAACATACATCACATACTCAAAAATGAGAAAACACATTCATTTTTTTATAATTTGGGATAAAGATCCATAAGTCATTCACGATGTTTAGGAATCAGCCTCACCTCAATTTGATACACAACATACCCAATTTGACTTAAAGTGTATGTTGTCAGTTTAAAATTGGTATTTTAGTTCAAAATATGTGTCACTCATGGAAAACCAAGAAAAAATGCTTGTATTTTCATGATACTTAGTACATAGACTCATAAGTCATTTTTATGTATATGAATCAGTCTTACATCAAAATGAAACACAATGTGACCAGTATGAATCAAAGTGCATGTTATCAGTTTAAATTGAAATTTTAGAAAAAGAAGAATGACATACTCAAAACCAAGAAAACAAATTCCTATTTTTTTTATACTTTAGGAAAATGATCCTCAAGTCATTTTTTACATGTTGGAATCAACCGCATGTCAATACGACGCACAATTTGACCGGTATGACTCTAAGTGTGTGTTTTTATTTAAAATTGACATTCTAGTTCAAAACACACATCAAATACTAAAATATGAAAAAAAATATTCATATTTTTTTGACACTTTAAAGGAATGATCCATAAGTCATCGGTGATGTTTAGGAATCAACCACACCTCAATCTGATACACGGTGTGTCCAAAATGACTTTAAGTGTATGTTTTTGAGTTTAAAATGGACATTAAGTTCAAAACATGTATCACTCACTAAAAACTAAGCAAACACACTCATAATATCTTGATACTTTAGGTAAATGATTCATAATTCATTTTTGACATGTAGGAATTAATTGTACATAAAACTGACATATGATGTGATAGGTATGACTCAAAGAACATATTTTTTGTTTAAATTGAAATTTTAGTAAAAAATGAAAGTGACATACTAAAAAATTATGAAAACACTTTATAATTATTTTGATACATTAGGAAAATGATCCTTAAGTCATTTTTGATGTAAAAGAACCAACCACACATCAATCCAACACACCGTGTGACTAGTATGACTCCAAGTGTGCATTTTTATTTAAAATTGAAATTTTAGTTCAAAACACATGTCAAATACACAAAATAGAGAAAACACAATAATATTATCTTGATAATTTAATACAAAAATAATAAGTCATTTTTAACATGTAAGAATCATCCATATCTCAATATGATACATGGTGTGTCCAATATAACTCAAAGTGTATGTTTGGACTATAAAATTGACACCTTAGTTAAAAACATATGTCACATACTCAAAACAAAACAAAGGCTTTATTATTATTTTTATATTTTAGGAAAATTATTCATAAATAATTTGTTATGTGTATAAATAAACCATACCAAAATATGATACATGGTGTGCCCGATATGACTCAATGTGTATGTTTTTAGTTTAAAATTGGCACATTAGTTCAAAACACACGCCAAATACTCAAAACTGAGAATATTCATTTATATTGTTTTTATAATTTAATATAATGATCCATAAGTAATTTTTGATGTGTAGGTACTATCTGCACCTCAATCCAATACATAGTTTGACCAGTATGACTCAAAATGTGCGATTTTAGTTAAAAATTAATGTTTTATTAATGTATTATTTCATATTTATATTTAATTTATTTATTTATAGTATTATTGATATAATAATTTTTTTATACTAGTACACTCTTTCTCAAGCTATAGTGGTTTGTTTAGAAACTGGTAGCATGATCAGGCTCTTTTGGGAGGGGGTTGAGAACTAAAGACAATAAAATATTGATGTTTTTTAATGTTTGTGATAAATTGTACTTACAAATCTAATCATACAAACCAATATGTTTGAAAAGTATATTATATAGTGTTATTTTATTTTATTTGCGATTTAAATTTAATTTCAATTAAATTAACTATTTTTTTCTACATTATGTTGTAATTTTAGTAGCACATTACAATTGCATGGATTTTATCAGTTCTAAACTAGAAATGATAAAGTAACCCCTTTATCAGTTATTTTTAATGCTGATAAAAGGTTATTTTTTTCCTTTTTATTTTTAGCACTGATAAAATTCACAGGCTTTTAATGGTTCTTATAATATCAATGATTTTTTAGCATTGATAAAACTCATTTTTCACACTGTTAAAGGAAATATCAGTGGTAGTTAATATTACTGATTAGAACTTATATGGTAGATATTTAATGGGAAAAAATAACTATTTTAATATAAAAGGTCTATTACATATTAATTATGGAACACAACACAATGAATAAAATCTTAGTAAACATGCAAGTTTGGGGACCTGCAACCCCCCTCCTTAATCCCAAACTCAAACCACCCCACCACCAACCACGGGGCACAATACGATAATAAGGAAGAAGGGTTTTAACAATCATCCAAAGTCCTTACTAAATGCCATCAACCATGTAATGTGTGATTTTGATAAATCAATCAATAAAATCATTTAGTGATAGTTTAAAGTAATCAATGAGTTTTTTTAAAAAAACTTTTAAATTTTTTATGGATTTTAATGGTTATTATTATTTTAAAAAAATATATCAAAAAAATTAGCAACTAAATATTTGATTGGTAATGATACTATTTTTTTTAAAAAATATCTATACATTAATGCAATAACTTTTTTTTTTAAAAAAATTAATATTTCATAATTTCATAATATATAAGAATTTTTAAATTTTCTACTAAAATATAATAAATTCTCAAATATACCTAAAACTAAATTCAAAATAGTATATAAAAAAATGTGTTGTTTTGAAATTTAAAACATATTTATATTTTAAATTCAACATCCTATCAATATAAAAATTATAATATAAAATAATTCAAATTTTATGGTCACAATTCATTTGGTCATTTTTTTAAAATCTATGGATACCTTATTTTATGAAAATATTTTTTAAAAAAAATGTTATTTTCCACCATTTCAAGATCCAAAACATTTTTTTAATACACAATTCATCCTTACATAACACAATTGACACTTTAGAATTTGATTAACATGTAATTCATGTTTTGAAGATAGATTCTGAATGTTTTTTTCAAGACAATTACAACTACCCAAATGACAATGAAAATAAAGTTAAAACAAGATCCCTAGACGTGGTTAATGTTTGGGTCAAAGTTTGGGTGTTACAGTTCCCCCTTATTGATGATTAAGACATTATTCTAGCACTAAATACATTTCCAGAAAATTTCCAAAAACTACTCTGGCGTGCCATGTCAATGTCATATCATCGGTCAATCTTGACCATTGATAACATTTTTTTCCTATCTTGATCAATAAAAGTATATTTTCGATGATCCATGATTCAACCTCAATTCCACTAAGAAACCTGAGTGGAAGAACCTGAATAAGAACATGATCAATCACATCATCTACCTCTACTTTTCTCAATAGGACAACATGTAAAAATTATAAATGAAATTGAAGAATATATACTTTCCAAATACCACTCAAAACAAGATCCTATTGTTAAAATGGTTGATGAATCTTTGAATAAAGTGTGTAAATTCTATAAAAAAACACACCCATGAGTTTTAGAGCCTGGTGAATCAACTAGTGTCCACATATAAGACTTTGACTAATAAAGATCATGTAAACCATAAACTTTTCACACTTCCAAATAGCTGGGGTACATTGTCGGTCTCCCTCAGTAATTCAATGTACGAATGAGAAGTTACCGTGATAATGGTAAATTATGAAATTTTCAATTAGGAGGCCCTAAGTAAGGACACAAGTTATATCCATATGTAAGATCTCATTCAGGAGAAGTGAGAGAGATAACAAGGAGGTGGAATAGTGGCAAGAAGAAGATGGAGAAGCATTAGAAGAAGAAGGAACACAAATAGTATATAAAAAAAATATAAATGATACCATTGTGGTATGGAGGGAAAATGGTAAAGATTTTCTAATAGTAATTACAACAGAAGGGATAAGGTATTATCCAACAATTAATAAATGGATAATATCACTAGAGAAGTTTCGGTTTGCTCCAAATATGAAGAATATTTTTTTTTCACACATTAGTATAAGAAACAAAATGGTTCATTGATACTTTAACATTGTAGCACATCACTTAATTCTAGTGAATTTGGTGTTGTTAATATGGGGAATACTGGTTTGGTGGATATTTTTTACATGGATGATATCTATGTCAAGAAAAATGTTGGATATATAATCACCCTGAAGGATGTTCGACGTATTCTAAGTCTTTGACTCAACTTGTTATCAAGAATATCCTTTGATAGAAAAAGATATGGAAACATCTATTGTTTGGATTAAGTATCTCAAGAGGGTGGTGAATTGAGTACCCAATAATTTTTTTTTAAAATAGATTATTTTGAATTCCCCCAAATATTTAGAAACATCCCAGTTTATCCAAATAAGTATTATGATATTGATATTAATTTTTATAAATATATCTATAAAGAATGATTAGGTCTCGAATGAATAATATAAAATATTATCATATCCTTTTAAATCAGTTTACTTGATCAAAATACTATATGAACATGAATTAAGATAAACTATCAAAGTATATATTTTGTTTATATTTAATTTTTTTAGGTTTAAATCTAAAAAATAGTATAACAAAATAGAAACACACAAAAGAAAGAATAAATACAAGAGGTTCATTCTCAAGTCGATACTTAATCCTCTCTAGTAAGTGATCACCTGCCAACAAGTATTTTATTTAAAATAAACAAGATGTTCCACAACCTGGATTGGGTTTTACAATAGTTTACAACTGTACATGTCAAACATGACCTCTTCCATAGTTATTCATGGAAAAAAATAAAACAGGACACACATGGACCTCTACCACTCTTATTCATGGGAGAAACAAATATGTAAAGAGTTTGAGAAGATATAAAGTATCTTCCAGTTTAGCACAAGAGACAATGTACATGTGATAAAATAGGGTATGCACACACACTGCTGAATAAGTAATAAAAAATAGATAAATCTATAATAGTAGAGTTTATAGATTCTTAGTCTGATGGAATGCAACTTGAGACTCTTGATTTGATTAGGAAATTAAGCTTGAGTCAATTACTTTTTAAAAATTCTGAAAAATAGAGTGCCACAGACTCTTATTCTTTGATTGGAGGATGTAATTGGAAGTGATGGTGCATTTTAATATTCTTCATTTTATATCTATGCATGTCTTTTTATCCTCTTTATGAACCAGGGAGTGTGTTTCAACTTTATTAGTAGCAATAAGGAGAATATATGGATCATATTCTTCCTTGACTTCACTCTGACACACTCTTCAATGATTTCTATCAAATATTTAAGAGACAATCATTAAAATAGTAAATAACATTAACTTCAATAAATATAGTCGATAAAATAATGTAATTAAAAAAAAGAGAATTTGAGAAATTAGTGGCAATGTCTCAAGGTATGAAGGTGTCTCACTCTCATGGTATGACAGTGGCGGTGTCTTAGACGTAACCAAATTTCCACTACCCTAGTGGTGTCTCAAATAACAATGTCTAGTTTGGTATTATGATGTCTGGTGGTGTATTATCTGGTGGTATCTCATACTTATCCAAATTTTCATTCTATCAGAATGAAACCCTGGTGGTATCCCAAACTTCGAGATATTTTCATGTTGGTGGTGTCTATCTCAACGGTGTCTCATACTTAGATAAAAATTTCACCGATCTCAGAATATATATTACTTATAAAAAACATGAAACTCATTAATACCATTAGAATCATGATTTTGTGATCATTAAAACTATGAGGTCAACAATATCCCCTTTTTAATGATCACAAATCCTAGAATCAAATAATAATATAAATATAAAAACAGGTCATCAAAGGTATTTCTAAAGATTAAACATGATATCCAAGGTAGTATCAAACAAAACATAACATTATAAGTAATAGAAGGTGGTAAAAAGGAAAATAAGAAAAATAATAAGTATCAAAGGTAGTTATCATAAATAGAAAGATTACTAAAAAAACAAATATTCCATAAACAAATATTCCATACAAAGTTTTCCCCTTTTGGGATTATAAAAAAGGTAAGTATTAGTAGAATAAAAAATTGTATAGAGAAAAGAATAAGAAACATCAGAGGCATTCAAAATGATTACAAAAAAGTTATTACATTCCAAAATCCCATCAAATAAAAATTGTCTAAGACAACTAAAATAAGGTTCAAGATTGATCAGAGGTGTCCATTCTTTCCTTTACTTTAGATTTGTATTTCTATCACTCCTTATCCAAGGCAGAAATATCGGGTTGAGGAAAAATAGATGGATCACCTTAGGAAAGACTAGATACAGTCTAAGGATGATCTTCCACAATAACAAATGGATGGAGATGGCGTATAGCTTGATTAAGAGAAATTGGAAAAGGCTAGAACATAGAAGGTAAAGGTGTAAGGGGATCTCAAGTAGCTCCTAGTATGAGAGAGAAATAAGGAGTAATTGGAATAACTTCTTGATCCACTACAACTTGACCATAAACATGCAGAAACAATTTCATCAGATTGAGAAAATACAATATAATTTGGACATCACTTTACATTTCACTAAAGAAGTTAGATTTATCTTCCATAAAATGGTTCAAAAATAGAGTCATCTATTTTATTTGTCTGAATTTATATTTTAAATATTGAGATATATGAGGCATTTAGATATTCTCACCCAATAATTTAAAATTCTCTTCCATTGCATGCTTGGTATAAATCTGAGAGAGATACTACTTAATGGAGTTAGTAATAGTTTCTTTATCATCACTCATGTACTCATAATACTTCCTTATCATCATATGATCATTCTCAGTTCCTTGTTCAAACTTCATAAGAATTTATAAAGGAATCACAAGTTCTACACTTAAGGGACCACTGGAGGTAGATGCAACTTCCTCTCGCAAAACTATTCTTAACTAATAAACATACACGATTGGTTATAAAGGAATAGAATCATATAAATATGAATCCTCAATAATTTTAATAATACCTTTTATAGAATTAGTGAAATTTGACTTCAATTCCTCAATCAAAGCCTTGAAAGAGTCCAATTCCCTTCCAATTATTTTATTTTCAATCTCAACTTGTCGAATGTGATGCATCATCTTTGGTTGTATATGCTAAATAAACAACCCGAATATGCATCTTACATCCTTCTCACAAATGAAATTCTCTTAAGGAGGTTAATTATTTAACTTTAAAGAAAAATATAACATCAAAATATTACCAAAATCATCTAAGTCACCTTTAATGACTACATAAATTGGAACATAAATATGCACTATAGTAGGTGCGGGTGCAGGTTTAGGAGTTCTGACAGAAGAAATCTTTTCCAATAGTCCATCAAAATATACTTAAGCTATCAAGGATCCATTAGTATCTCCTTAACTTTGAACCCCAGGTAAAATAGTAATTGGTTAAATCCTACTAAATTTTACCCATTCTTTAAACATGGGATCAACCCATCTCCCAAAATCCTCAACAACTATTAGAGAAGTGAAAGGAGGGACCAAAATTGTAGGAACAACCATCACTGTGTCAATAGATCTGAGAACATATGAACTCTATCTGAATACAAACTATACAATGCCTGTAGGGACTTCTTTTAACTTGTGAGCATCTGAGCTCTGAGTAGCAGCACTGGAAGACTCTTCTTCCAACTGTGAACCAACAACAGGAGCATCTAAATTCTGAGCACCATTCTTTTGGTCATTAATAGTATACTCTACTTCCATCTGGATATCAATATGAATCTTATTAGCATTTAAATCAACTAATTTTTCTTCCCTACCTTTCTTATAAGAAGTAATTTTCATCTTCTTCTGATCATCCACATGATGTTCTACTGCAGAAATCACACTTAACTATTCTAACACAGTAGAATTAGAAACAGTTTGACCAGTGTAAACTGATATAGCCTCAAATTCATCGACAACTAGAGCTTCATGAAATATTTCAACAAATGGGGATCACTTTCCCTCAAAAAATTCATCTTGAAGCTCTGGAGGAATCTCCATTTCTTTTCATTGATTCATACACTAGTACCATTTGGGTCAGAGTCATCATCACTTTCATAATCTATATCCTTTTTATCTTCATTACCATTCTCAGCTTCATCATCTTTTTCCTCCTCCTCCTCCTACTCCTCATCACCATCATCATCTACTTTGGTGGATTTTTAACTTTTATATTGCTCCTCTCCAGAGACCTCAATCTCTTCTTCATCACTCTCAATCAACTTCTATATTTTTGGAAACCTCCTAGGTGGACTAGGAAATCCAAAGGTGTTGAGAGAATATTTGAGAGATAGATTAGGGTCACTCCCTACATCCACATATGGTTCATTTTCTTCATCTTTAGCAAAGACTTCTTCCTTATTAGAATCAAAATACTCAACACTTCATCAGGATTAAATCCCAGATCAACTTCATCTTTTGGTATGGTTGGATGATCAACCAGACTAAAATCAGCATACAACTTTTCAGAATCTCCAACCCACTGTCTTTTCCAAGGGTTCTAACAAATTTTCATTCTTGAAAAAGTATCTCTTGTAAGACAAAAACCACCATAGTTTTTAATAGACTCATCACTATCACGTACTAGGCCCTTGTCCTTCAACATGGAAGAAATCATCTTTAGGTAGATCAAATAATTATATCTTGAGGATGGATTGGTCATTTCAAACATATGAACCATGATATATCTAAAAGGATTGATCCTGTGACCTTATGTCATAAGGGAAATAAGATAAACATCCTGAAACCTTAGTGTCGAAAAATCACCCTTTCGTGGGAAAAGAATGTGCTACACAAACTTGAAAAGTATCCTATATTCTCCATCCATCTCCAAGGCAACATGCCTTTTGGTTGTACCATCTTCTACCAATATAGGAAGAGAATACTCATATATGAACAGATAATTGGATTCTAGAATACTACCTTGGTAGTCACCATATACTCCATCATGTGGTACACATAAAAATTTAACCCATTTTATTTATGAAAAACCAAACACTTGTCCTCTAACATGGCTTCTGATCCAATCAGAACCATCTTGATTGAATGAAAATTCAACATTCTGATAAAACTCATAGACCATAGGAAGACATTTATTTTTTTATAAGAAAAACAATCTAACCAACCCTAAATATGAATCAATTTGAGAAATGAAGACTTTCTGGATAACATCCACTTTTATTAAACTTATTTTTCTGGTACAAAAACTCTATTTGAAAGATCATGAATGATGAGAGAAACTAGAGCAGGTGAAATCAACTCTTTCTTATACTTCTTAGAGGTTTTTGACATAGAAGGAGAAAAATCAAAGGAAAAATTCATTCTCAGCATTCAGATGAGTTCAACAATCTTGATCTAAGGTTAGGAGGAGGTTTTAAATGTGGAAGGAAAAGTGATTACACTAGGCTTGAGAGAGATACAGGAGTATCACGTGGGGATCAAGGTATATTGGGAATAGACGTAATGAAAATTTAATATCATTTGGGATATTAGGTTTTCCAAAAATTGAATTGATACTTGAAATAAAAATTGAAATCCAATGAAAAACACACATCAGGTTATAGGAAATAAAACAAACTAGGAAACATTAAACCAGTGATTCAATATATCGAGAAACATAAAATTTGGAAAGGAATGAAAGCAATGACATGACACAAAAATGGAATGAAAATTCAACGACATGAAAAACCAACAGCATGATAGACCAATAATATGACAGACCAATAACATAAAAGGTCAATGACATGTCACCAAAATAGTGTGTCATCACAATGGTATTTCATAAAAAATAAAATCAACCAAAATTTATCATTCATAAATCATGTTTGATATAATTCATTATCTCGTAATTCAAAGTCTTATTAAAAATATCATCTAACTGATGTTTAGTGTCTATAAACTCAAGATTAATACCTCCTTTTTGAAAAAAATCTCTTAAAAATTGGTGTATTAAATTCATGTGCTTTGTCCTAGAATGTGAAACAAGATTCTTAGAAATGTTAATAGCACTTGTGTTTTCATATTTTATGGGGGACATGTCATAATTGATATCCATGGTCTAGTAAAGTGTGTTTTATCCACAAAATTTGTTCACAATAATTTCCTATAGCTATGTACTCAGATTTAGTAGTAGATAATGCAATTTTTTTGCTTTTTACTATACCATGAAATTGGACACTTGCCTAAAAATTGACATGTTCCAGAGGTGCTTTTTCTATCTAACTTTCATCTACCAAAATCAACATCATAATAACTCACTAAATAAAACACATGTCCTCTTGGGTAAAACAATCCTAAATTTCTTGCATACTTGAGGTATTTTAAAATTATTTTAATAGCAAAAATGTGTGAATCTTTTGGGTTTGCTTGAAAATGATCACACAAAAACACACTGAACATAATGTATGGTCAGCTATCTGTCAAGTATAGAATAATTCTAGTCATACCTCTATAACTAGTTTGATCAAGTCATTTACCAGCTTCATCAAGATCCAATTTATAGGTATTACTCATAGGAGTATTTTCATGACCCGACCTACCGAGGTCTGATCCGTGACTACCCCAAGCTCGCATCCAATAGGCCAGGGGATGATGACTAGAGTTGAGTATGCATATCCCATAAATGGGAGTAATTTTCCTAAATTACCTTCATACAAACACACACATATCCAATCCCACACAATGCTAAAATGTAAAACCACTAAAAAAATGCATGCATATATCAAGGATCTAATAACAGAGTACAACAGTAAAGTAATGAAAACAGAAAAGGGTAAAAAAATAATCCCAACCAAAACTATAAAGATTCAAACCTTCTACAAGGGTGAGAAATAAGTCAAAAGTATGATCCCAATAAAAACCTTGGTCTTTCAACCTCAATATATGATCCACCCAATCTCTCTCCTCATAGGAAAACGTCAAAAAAATCCATTTTCTACACAAGACACGACATGTGCAGGAAAAGACCATGCAGGGGTGAGTATAAAAATACTCATTAGGACACCCTTAAAACACTAAAAATGAAGTACCAAGTATATTAAAATCAATAAAATATATAAAAATAAATGTACAATGGAAAAAAACCTAGATATACTCAGGAAAGACACCATTCTACCAGGTGGTCATAACCAACTATCAGCTATAGGATTTTGTTCAAAGAAATGCTTGTCTAGGAGAACCCACTCCACAATCCATGCTACCATTGGAGACACTCGATGAATAGGTTTGGGTCATTACGACCTACCTAATGAAGCTCACTGGTCTAAGGGGATCATGATACATAGATAGTGGGTCACACCCGGAACCATCAGGGGTCACCATGAACCCAATCTGGATCAACCCACTATATAGGGGATCATATTCTAATGATTCCAAAACACCACCAATGTGACCTTCTAGATAGAGGATCAACTCCCTGCTCGGGAGGTCATGATGATTCCATGAACTCCAACTAGGGAACAAAGTAGATATAGGATTGCACTCGAGTCTCACGAAGGGACACCACAACTCTATCTAAGACTAAAACTTTAGAGGGGATCAAAATCCATTGATGTGGATGTAATACCGCACTATAACCTTGAGGAAAAGGACCAAGGGAAAACACTCAATCTATACTGGTCTAAACTAAGAAAATGAAGAGCCTCAGGCACTCTCGAAGGGAGTACAAAGCATGTCCCAATGGGTACACAGTGTGTTCAGATATCCTAAGTCTAGAATCAATAGTAAAGACTCACAAAAAATGTAGTCTTCATATAAATGGCATGCATAATGAGAAAAATTCATTTAGAGACACATAGTTTCTTGCTATGTCTCCTGGCTATTTTAGTGTACCAGTCAGTGTACACTAAGCTATGTCCGTGTGGGAGTACAAGGCATGTCGGTGTCCATATACTCCAACCTATGTCTATAAACTTATGAAGTGCACACCAAGTCAACTAGGTAGGGTCACATGCTATGTGATAAGGTTCAAACACCGTGTGATCATCATCTCCTCCCCGAAACCCTAGTTTCCATTGAAGGGGCCCCATACGCTGTGTAATCCTAGATTGCACGCTGTGTGTTATGAGATTTTCCAGAATCCCAGATCTGCAGTCATGTGCCTCCTTGCCCCTACGATATTCAGTTTTGTCCTCTCCTTTCCAAAAAATTAGATATCCTAGGCCTTTCAATCCATTTCATCGTCGAACAATGAGTTTCTTCACCGGATCCGCTCACAAATCAGATCAAAATGTTGTTCCTTATTTCACACTGAATAACACTGAAGAACACAATTTAGAGAATCATTCGTCACTTGATTCATTTCCACAACCACCATCACACCTCTATCAAATCATGCCAATACTAGATCAATGATATCAGATCATTGTTCCAAGAATTTGGTGTGAAACAATCGATTGATCGGGATGTGTCGAACCCCAATCTATTGAAGAACGCCTATGGTGAAACATGGAATTGGGGGGGAAAATAAAAATCAATCAAGAGGAACAAACCGTGATCAATGTTTGGGTCAATCTTGATTAATTTACATTATAATGGTAAAGGAATCCATCACCAAATTAAACCAAATAATTTCTCCCATAAATCCCTGAAATATAAATCCCATCCCACAATACACACGATATGTGAATAAATTCATTCGTTTATTGATTCACATTTATCATAGAAATTAAGAATGGGGAAGAATCCACATAAAATAAAAAACCCTACCTCGATTCGGTTCGATCGATGATGAAGAATGTCCACTGTGTCACATTTGTTGGTAAGATCCATTGAATCTGTGGATGTGCTGATCATTAGATCCATGATCAGAAACTTCGTCATAATTCATTAGAGAGAATTATCAAAGGGTTCTCTTTAATGATCCTCTAGAGGTTCCAGGGATTTGTGACTAACAATGAAATTATAGCATAAGGATAAATTTAAATAAAATCAATTCACTATGTCAAAAAAACAAATTAAAATAATTTTATTAAATAATTTTATTCGTTTTATACCCACAACAATTTTTTCACAAACAACTCACACTAACCAATGTTAGGTCTTTCCTAGGGTAAAACCTCCATTCTAAACTTAACAGTGCCCTAATATTTCTGATCCAAGCACTTGTTTAAAATTTATTCCTCTTTTTTTTAGAAAAACCACGTATACATGATATTTAATATTTTAATATATTTCAAACATTTATTTTGGGCACACCTAGTCTTAGATTCACACACTATCTCTGCATATGGTCTCGATAATAATCCATATAATATTTAAAGATAATACTTAGAAAACCTGAGACGTTACATTCTCCACACCTTAGAGTTTTACATCCTTGAAAATCCAAAACAAGGGTTATACAAAGAGATGTGGGTACCAGGAACAAATCTGAGCCTGCCACTCCCATGTTCTCTCCTGAAGGTTCCCATTCTAGCACCAGAAACACACTAAAGGAATCAATCACCCAAGAAGGATTCTCTCTTGTCGAACTTTGATCTCTACTAGGTACTCAGTAAAATTTGCTTCATCCTCGACATCCAACTCATCCTAGTTGATAATGTGAGATGGGTCATTTACATTTCTCCTCTGCTACGACTTATGGAAGACATCCTGTACTCAGTATAACTTCATAGGTAGAGCTAAGTGGTACACCACCTCACCAATTCTACATAGTATCTGGAAAGGGCCAATGAACCATGAAGATAGATTGCCTCCTTGAACAAATCTCTGTAATCCACATTGAGGTGAAACCCATAGGAACACATGGTCTCCCTTCTTGAAATCCAAAGTCCTCCATCACCTATCAGCATATGACTTATGATAGATCTATGCAGTCTTCATCCACTCTTGGATGATCTGCACCTTCTCTATAGTTGCTCACACTAACTCTGGTCCCAAGAGTGTTGACTCCATTGGGTCAGTCCAACAAAGTGGTGAGCTTTAGGTTCACCCATAAAAATATTCTAAGGGTTCCATACCAATGGTGTAATGTTAGTTTTTGTTATATAAAAACTCCATTAGTGGTAGGTGATCCTTCCAACTACAACAAAAGTATAACATGCAAGATCACAACATGTCCTCCAGAAACTAAATGGTCTACTCAGTCTAGCCATCATTTTGTGGGTGAAACACATTTATCAAGTGTAACTAAGTCCCAAATGCCTCTTATAATCCCTTTAAAAACTAGGATGTAAAGCAAACATCATGATCAGAAATAATAGTTGACTTAAACCCATGGAGTCGAACTATCTCCTGAACATAGAGGAATCTAAAGATCTCTGCTTAACTCTACTATCAGATAGGTAGGAAGTGGTTGGACTTGGTGAGTTAGTCAATGATCACCCATATAGAATCATGTCCCCTAGATGTACATGGTAATCCTATCATGATGTCCATATATATCCCATCCCACTTCCATTTCGGCACATTGAGGGATTGATCTAAACCTACTAGAACTTGGTGCTTAACCTTCACTTTCTGATAAGAAAGACATTGAGAAACAAAATCAATAACTCCTTTCTTCATCCTTAGACACCAAAACTAAAGATCGTAGGTCCTGGTACATCTTTTCCACACTTGAATGTACTACCAAGAGAGATGTATGAAACTCTATTAAAACCTCCTCCTGCAATGTCACTGGTACCATCATGCATCTTTTGAAAAGAATGATGTGATCCCTACCTTTAGAAATCCCATCAAGATCCTGTCCTATGGATATGTGAGCATGTAGGGTATCACAGTCAATATACCCAATATGTACCTCCATGAATATATATAAGAGTGGAGGGGTGAAAACTATCGACTGGAGGTAATCTATTCCGTCTCCATCCACAAAGGATAACTGTAATGAGGAAAAATTCTCTGATGCCTCATGCAACAACTGTGAACTAGATCTTCTAATAATAGAATCTGTCACCACGTTCCCCTTCCTAAGAGTATAGACAATATAAAATTCATAGTCCTATAGGAGATCTAGTCATCACCTCTATCTCAAGCTAAGATCCTTATGAGAGAAGATATAGTTGAGAATATTGCATTCAGAGGACATGATGAATCACTCACCCATTAAGTAGTGTCACCACATCTTCAACGTGAAAATTACTACTGCTAACTCAAGGTTATGGATCACATAGTTCTACTCATGTGGTCTCAACTGGTGTGAACTATAGGCAATAACTGCTTGCCACTACCTCAGAACACAACCAAGTCTAGCCCCTAATGCATCGTAGAACACTACGTAATCGACACCTTCCTCTAGTAACCTCAAGATCAGAGCACTTTTCAACCTCTTCCTTAGATCCTAAAATAATTTCTGATAGTTTTACATCCACACAAAAGACTTCCCTTTCCTGGGAAAGTATGTCAAGGGTGATTCCACCCTGGAGAAGTTGGGTATAAACCTCTAATAGTACCAAACTATTCCAAGGAAACTCCGTACCTTAGTAACATACTTTGGTGGCTCCCAAGAAAGCACTACCTCAACCTTCGCTGGATCCACTGCAACTCCATCCACTGAGATGACATGTCCTAGAAAATAGACCTCTCGAATCCAAAATTGACAATTAGAGAGCTTCCTAAAAAGTTGGTGCTCTTGTAGTGTTTCGAAGACCATCGTCAAGTGTCTCACATGATCCTCCTTGGATGTTGAGTACACTAGGATGTCATCAATGAAGAATACCATGAACCGGTCTAATAAAGGTTGAAAGATCCATTTCACTAGTACCATAAACACTGCTAGGGAATTCATCATGCCAAATGACATTACCAAGTACTCATAGTGACCATAATGGCATTTGAATGCTGTTTTTGGTATATCCTTGTCCTGTACTAACAACTAATGATAGCCTAATATAAGGTCAATCTTCGAAAACTATCACACCCCTTTTAACTAATCAAATAGGCCATTGATCCTCAGTAGTGGGTACTTGTTTTTCATGATCACCTGGTTCAAGCACTGGTAATCCACACATAACCTCAAGCCCCCGTTTTCCTTCTTGGAAAACAAAAATGTGGCTGCCCAGGGTGAAACATTGGGCCTCACGAATCCCTTCCTCTATAAGTCCTATAACTGCACCCTCAGCTCATGAAGCTTTGTGGGAGCCATACAATATAAAGGTGTAGATATCGGTTCCGTCCTGGGGTGTAGATAAATACAGAAGTCTATCTCTTAGTGGGGAGGTATACCTAGAACATCTTCAAGAAATAAGTCATCATACTCTGCCACTACTATAGGGAACAGAGGACTCATAACATCCACTGTACCAAGGGTCAGGCTATCCAATTTATGAAAAATTGGCTGCAACCTCCTATGTGTGAGTCTATCCTGTGATGTCTGGTTTTCCTTTTCACTGATAAAGGGAAAACTGGTTCCATCACTATAGAAACACTTCACCCTTCACCTAAAAAAGTTAATTTGATCATTAACTGTGGATAACCAATCTATACCAAGAATGACATTGTAAGGAATCAATGATGCTACCAAGATATCCCAACCAAAACTATCACATCCAAGAGTCAGGTCACACTATTAGTAGGCGTGATCATCGAGTCTCCTCTAGTAGGAGTCTTTAAGCATAAGGGTCAAGTCAACAGTTCAACTGGAATATATGAGTCTCGAACAAGATTCATGGAAAGAAAAGAATTATGAGCACCTATTTATATCAATACTACAATTGAGGTAGAAAAGAAACAGATCGTACCATGTATCATACCTAGAGCCTCACGATCATAGAACTCCATAGCCAATAGTTGGCCTCATCTCTACCCACCAGCTCCCTAATCCTAGCATGGATCACCTGGGGGTGGTGGTAGTAATATGTCGAACCTCTGACCAACTCATGATGCTCTACTATCCCCTCTTCCACATCCGCCACCCTACAGAACACTCTGCTCCTACATCTGTCTCTGTCTCAATAGTACCTCGACCATCTCTTAATCAGATGTAGGATGGGTTTGGAAATCTCATGCAAGATTTCCCTAACTGTTTCAAGAGAAACACCACATATCCCTTGGAGGATTTGAGCCACCCTAAGAGCCTTTCATCGCTGAACCTGAGTCATGTGATTGCCTGCTGAAGCGTATGACCCACTTGGATCCCTGTGACTACCATCAGCTACCTACTGCCGAGGTCTCAGCTACTGGGTTCCCACTGATAGCTCCCACTACTAGTGTATGCTCTGCCAAAAAAATTTCTACCAACATGGCTCACTCAAGTACCCCAACATAGGTGGAAATGCTAAGAGATACCATTGACATCCTAATGTCCTGGTGAAAGCCCTGCTCAAAGGTCCGAGCCCTAAATAATTGGTAC
This sequence comes from Viscum album, assembly GCA_963277665.1. Classification (NCBI taxonomy): domain Eukaryota; kingdom Viridiplantae; phylum Streptophyta; class Magnoliopsida; order Santalales; family Viscaceae; genus Viscum; species Viscum album. The sequence continues at coordinate 142,806,065 of OY728131.1, forward strand.
CATACCATATCCAAGGAGTAACTCGAGAGATCAATGAACCTCACTAAATACTCTTCAACCATCAAACTACCCTGCTGTAGATACAGAAGCTCCTCTATGCATACCGATCATAAATTGGCTGAATAGAACTTATCTCTGAAGAGACACTTGAAGTATATCGTGGATAGAGCTGTATCATCATGTGACTAAGTCACATAGCTCCACCATCTCCCAGTATATCCATGAAGAAGACTCACAATGAGGACTTCCATTTGGCCTTCAGGTGTCCTCACAAGGTGGAAAATGTGAGTGACTACTTCTAGCTAATCCTTAGCCACCTGTGGGTCTGGATCACCTCAAAACCTAGGAAGTCACTACCTATGAAACTCATGCAACACACTTAGTATGTGTGCATCCTCATATGGTAGTTCTAGTGCTAGTTGTTTCTCAACGGGTGGTGGTATATATAGTAAACCACCTGAAGGTTCTATCTCTGGTACAAGACCCTAAATCGATGCCTCATCACTAGGAAGATCATCCTCATGATCATACAATAGAATCTTGGCTTATTGTCTATATAAAAGAATCCTGAAATAAAAAAACATGTAAATGGTTAAAAGAGTATATATGGGGAGATAAATCAGGAAATACATGAAAAAAAATCCTAAATGATACATGTACCTTTATTTTCCCTACAGTAATTTTTATCACGTACCGAATAGAAAAGAAGGTGATCAGAGTCCTGGTGTATGGATATGTCGGGTGCTGCACCAACATTGGAGTCTATGGCCTGAAAGATGAACTCGAAACACTTAATTTTTTTTTACCCAAATCAATATCACCGACTTAGGTCCTAAGTTAGAACCAACCACCTTCAATACTACTCTTTCACGACCCGACCCACTGAGGTCCAACGCATGACTACCCCAAGCACACCTCCTACAGCACCCCAAAAATTTTATGGCATGTTTCTCTTAAATACATTCTAGTTATAGCCTATATTTCATGAATCAATGAGCCTATGGAACGAAACGTGGTTAATTATAGGAGATAGCCATAACCTAGCCATAAACTTAAAATTTTCAGCTCTGTGATTTGGATTTTAAAAATCTAACATACACGGTTGTGATCAAGATGATAATTAGAGTCTGATAGAATTAACTTAATTTTAGGTGAATAGTAACCTACCCTTATGAATAGTAACCTACCATTATGAATAGTAACTCACCCTTATGGATAGTAATACGAAAATTATGAATGGTATCCATTACCTTGAATGTATAAATGAATTTATGCACCTTAAAAATGAAGATGAATATTTTAAGTGTTTATATTTTTAGATTAAATAATTATTTTAATTTAATATTTAATTAATCATATTTAGAAAATTATTTTGAAAAATGGACTTAATTTTTGGATTCTACACATCAAAAAATGGTTAGGGTGAAATTTTGGGATTTTTCTAAAATACTTAAATTTTTGATGAATAGTAAAATGCGATAATTTACGATAAATGATAAATAAGGAATTTATTGAGTCATTGATGATGATATACAGATGTTAGCCCAATTGGTTCTAAGTCACATGCATATATTACTATTCTTGGTCATGGAATACTCACTATTGGTTGTCTTGAGAGGAAATAATAAATTAATGATTATAATATTAAGAAAACTTCTCTCCCCTCCACTATATAAACCACCCCTTACCCCCTCTTCCTCCAACACCACTCAAGATTAAATCCTTGCCTAAATTCTGCCAAATACTCTCCCCAAGCCCTATCCCCACATCCAAGACCTTCTGGTCTCACCAAAATTCCAAAAACAAAGTCCTTAAAGAGATTCTCAAGGAGGAGTACTCAAGAGGTTAACCTTCCTTCTCTTTTCTTTCAATTTCTTTTACAAAGTTCCATTCTTTTGTTCTCCCTTATCACCTCCTCTCATCCAAATGACATGATAATTACAGTACCCTACATGTATTGTATTTTCATTGTGATAATGGAATATTTCATCATAATCTCTCTTTTCCCCTCCTTTTATGCAATAAATGCAAACACCATCCGAGATGTGTAAATTTATCACACTCAAGGAAGACGAGTTTTCAATTTTCATTAGTATCTTCAATACTGGTCATGAAACCTTTTAAATGGTTGAAACAGGTAATAATATATTTATTTTATCTTGATTAATGTTATGTAATATGTACACGTTCATAATATGAAATAATAATACAAAACAAGTTTATTGTGCACAAAACCGCCAAGCCAAATCCAAGCCTTTATTTTTAACTCATCGAATGAGTCGTTCTCATGGTATATAACCAGAATGATTATAAGGCCATTTATATCTATTTAATTTCACTAATAATGTATATTAAAAATTCTGTATGTTTAACCATATTTCAAACAAACATCCATTCATGAACACAAGTAAACGGATCATGAAAACAAAAGAAGAAAATGCTACCAAAACAATAAAATTGAATCTCTTAAACCCATAAAAAGTCCATTAATGAACATAATAAGGTTATAACATATCAATTACATGTTTATGAGGTTCTGGAATTATTAACTAATGAATCTAAATTTTATTATTCAGGTCGTTAAGAACAATCAAGAACACATTTGAGCATAAGATAATGGATCCTCTCTCTCACTTTTGTTCAAGAATCTCCCCTATGTTGTTCTCTTTTATTTTTAATACCTAATGATGGGGTATGTTTTAAAACCTCCCCTATACTTCCCTTATGACATATAAATAATGGGATACCCCTTTACCTCTCATTAATAGCTCTCAAGAATACTTGTTAACATGCCGAAATGTTTGTAAGGGGTGTTCTCTTCTCACTTTCAATTCTGTGGGATTTCCATTGTTTGCCTCTTATTTCTTATATGTGGTATATTTTTACTACCATTTGGTATATATTATCATGATTCTATTTATATTCATGGTATTATATGATTCATTTGGTGGTTATTAACTTTTGGTCATACGAATCAATTGATTACAACGTGGTAACGAGCTTTGCCTCAATTTTCACTTCATTGTGACTTTCTTAGTATTGTGCACCTACTCTTTCTTATGTGGTGTACCTAATGCCCATTTTAGATCAATTTTCAATTGAAATTATATTCCATTTAAATATCCATATTCTCATATAATGGATATGATTATTGTCTAATCCGTATACCATTTTACTTATGGTATTTATTTTGAATGTTGTTTTGACTATGGAAATATTGATGAATCAGTATCCTCTATTCTATACAGATAATGTAAAGTCATTTTTATATTGTGTTTAATCTATGTATAAAGAATTATTTGGATGCAGTGGTGGGTGGGGCCCGCTACAGCCCCTCGATGCATCGGTAGGTCTCATGAGACAAATCAGTTGGCGACAAACCCTATGAGTTTGTTTCCAAAAATCAGACGGGTTTCTACCCATAGAACTAAACCATTTTTATGGTATTATGGTATCATTTGCCAGATAAATGATGTCCAATTAATAATAATTCTCTTTATTCATTATCAATTATTACTATCCATGAGATATTTACTATGATAAAATCTATGGATGTGTTTTCATTCTTAGTTTATTAATGGTGTGAGTTTTTCATCTAATCACCATGCCATATTGATTATGATTAAATTATTATTGTATTTATGATTCTGCTATTTTTAACCCTTAATGAGCATTTAAGTTCACAACTTTCATTTTTTTACTTTCAACAGGTGACAAAGTGGAGATCATTTATTGAGTTCTTGTGGATGCAGTTTTTAGTTTTCATTATGTATTGTATTTTGTAAACTTTTCCAATGTAATTTGAGTAACATGTAAGTATCTAGTTTCTTCAAGACTACTAAAATAATTGTTCCTTCAGGATTTTCATTCCTTGTAACCATGAAAATGTACTTTGTAATGCACCGGCTCCAGTCTAGAGGGGTCAGGGTGTTACACCTCCAATAGGCCAGGGGCTGTCGACTAGTGCCAAATAGGCATATCCCACAAATGGGAGGAATTTTCCTAAAGTACCATTATACATGAAAACATCTCCAAACCCATACAATGATGAAATGTAAAACCACTGAAACAATGGATGCATACATCTAATATACAACAATAGAGTATATAATTAAAGTATTGAAAAAAGAAAAGGGTAAAAACACACCCAACCAAAATTGTAAAGAGTCCAACCTGCTCTAAGGGTGGGGAATAAGTAAAAAGTATACTCTCAATAAAAAACTCAGGTTTTCAAGATCCATCTATGATCCACCTACTCCCTACCCTCCCAAGAAAAAAAATAAAAAAGTGCCATCATCTTCACAAGACACGACACATGCGGGAAAATCCCATATAGGGGTGATTATAACAATACTCATAAGGACACCCCAAAAAAACTAAACAAAAATTTCCAAGTATAGTCATATTAATAAAATATATAACAATAAATGTACAACATAAACAAAAACCCAAATATACTCAGGAAAGACACCATTCCAATAGGCGGTCATAACCAACCATCTACCACAAGATTCTGTTCAAAGCAATGCTCGCTCTGGGAGAACCCACTCCATTATCCATGCTAACATCAAAGACACTCGAAAAAGAGTTCTGGGTCATTGGGCCCTACCCAATGAAGCTCACTAGTCTAAGGGGACCACGATACACAGATAGGGTGTTACATCCAAAATCGTAGGGGGACACCACGAACCCAATCTGGATCAACCCGCTACGTAGGGGATCATATGTCAACGATTACACAACCCCACTAATATGGCCTTCTAGATGGAGGATCAATGCCCTGATCATGGAGGTCATGCTGATTCTAAAAACTCAAACTAGGGAACAAAGATGATAGAGGATCTCACTCTAGTCTCATGGAGGGACACCACAACTCTATCTGAGACTTATCCTCTAGAGGAGATCATAATTTAGTGATGTGGATATAATGATGCACTGTACCCTCAAGTAAAATGACCAAGGGAATGAACTCAAAAAATACTGGTCCAAACTAAGAAAAGAAATAGCCTCAAGAACTATCTAAGGGAGTACATGGTGTGTCTCAAGGGCTCCACAACATGTCCAGCTATCCCAATTCTTACATGTGTGGAAGAGCCTCAAACAGAATGTAGTCTCTATATATAGGACATGTGGAATGAGTACATAGAAAGTAAAGACACATGGTTTCCTACCCGTGTTTCCTGGTCATGTCTATGTACTAGTCTGTGTATGCCGAGTTGTGTTTGTGTGGGAGTACATGGTGTGTCCATGCTCATGTACTCCAACCTATTTCAGTGTACTTATGAAGTACACATCGAGTCAACTGGTGAGGGTCACATGCTTTTTGACAGGGGTCACATGCTATTTGATCCTAATCTTCTTCTTGAAACCCTATCCTTTGCTGAAGGGTCCCCACATGCCGTGTAATCTCTTATTACACACCGTGTGTTACGAGAATTTCTAGAATCCTAGATCCTTTGTCGCACACATCCAAGCCACTTCAGCCTTTGGTTTACAACCTTGACTTTCCAAAAAATTGGAGATCTGAGGTTGTCCAAGCCATTCCATCACCAAACAATGCATTTTTTCACTGGATATGCTCACAAATCGAATAAAAAAGTCATTCATTGTATCGTACTGAAGAACACTAAAGAACACTATTTAGAGAATTGTTCTTCATTTGATTCACTGTTTCAACCACCGTCACACCTCTGTTGCATTATAATAATCCTAGATATACGATATTAGATAATTGTGCCTAGAATTATGTGTTCAAAGATCGATTAATTAGGATGTGTTGAACCTTGGGCCAATAAAGAACGCCCATGGTGAAACGTAGAATTGGGGGAGAAAAGAACAATAAATCAAGAGAAACAAACCTCTATCAATGTTTTTTTGATCTTGGTTCATTTATATTAGACCAGTAAACAAATACATCACCAAATTAAACCAAATAATTTCTACCGTAAATCCCCGCAATATAAATACCATCCCATAATACACACGATCCGTGAATCAATCCGTTATTCAATTGATTCATGTTCATTATAGAAATGAATAACGGGGAAGAATACATATAAAATAAATGACATACCTTGATTTGGTTTGATTTACGATGAAGAACATTCACTGCTTCATTTTTGTTGGTGAGATCTGTTGAATCTGAGGCTGTGCCGATTGATTGATCCACGATCAGAAATTTCATAATCATTCATTTGATAGAATTCTCTAGGGGTTCTCTCCAATGATTCTCCAAAGGTTCAAGGGTTATTAAACTAACCATGAAATTCTTACATAAGTATACCTTTAAAGAAAATCAAGTCTTTAGGTCAACATAATGATTTAAAGTAATTTTATTAAATAATTTTATTCATTTTACTCCTATGAATTTTTTTTCACAAATGACCCGCACCGACCAATGTTAGGTCATTCCTTGGGTGAAACCACCATTATAAACTCAAAAATGCCCTCAGATTTATCATCTAGGAACCCATTTAATAGTTATTCCTCTTTTTCATGAAAATCGCATGCACATATTATTTAATATTTTAATATATTTTAAACATTAATTCTGGGAACACTGTGCCTCAGAATCACACGCCATATCAACACCTAGTCTCAATAATAATCTATATAATATCTAAAAATAATACATGGAAAATTTAAGACATTACAAGTATCACTACTTTTAGTTATATCCATGTTAAAAACATTTTAGAAGATCTTTTTTATATTTACTAAGATATAAAATAATTCCTTATTTATTTTGAAAGATATAAAATACAAGAAATAATTTAAGTTCACCCATTAATACCACTTAAAATTTATTTTGCATCATTTTAGAAAAATATATACAAATATAAATTTTTAAAGATCTGAATATAATATCATCAACATAGATTTTTACTACTAATACATCTTTTGAAATTCATTTATGAAAATGGTAGGACCAACTATTCCTTTTGAAAATACTTTTGAAATCAAAAAATTGTTGATCTTATCATACCAATATCTATGAGCTTTTTTTAAACCATATAAAGCTTTAGTTAATTTAAAAACTTGATTTGGAAAATGAGGGTTTTGAAAACCAGGGGGTGGTTCAATAAAAAAATCCTTAACTATAAAATCATTTAAAAATGCACTCTTGAAATCCATTTGATAAATATTAAAATCTAGATGTTCTATATAAGAAATATGAATTCTTATGGATTCAAGTTTGGATAATGGTGAAAAGGTTTCCTCATAGTCTATACCTTCTTCCGGACTATAACCTTGTGAAACAAGTCTATCCTTGTTTCTAAAAATGGTACCTGACTCATCAACTTTTTTCCTAAACACCCATTTAATGCCAATATTCAATGTTTCCTTGGGTCTATCTACAAGTTACCACAATTTATTTATTTCAAACTGATTTAATTATTATTGTATAGCTATTTACAATAATTTATCATTAATGTTTTCATTGATGTTCAACCTGATTTCGAACAGAAGCTCTAATTTGTGTTCCTCTATTTAGATAACCTAAAATAGTATATAAGGGATGGTATTTAATGGTTCTAATAGATCTAGATAAGAATGGACTGGTCACTTATGGATTTCCAGGTTTAGGTTCTAGAAGTTCTGGAAATTCTTTAGAACGGGATGATTTTTCTACTTGTTTGACAACATAGTCTAAAGGTTTATAATTAAAGTTCATAGATGAAAAATCATCCTCAAGATTTTTTTAAAGAGGTATTAGGCTCATGTGAATCAATTTCATCAAATTTTACATGGATTGATTCTTCCACAGTTTTGGTCTTTTTATTGAACACTATATAGGCTTTGCTATATGTTGAGTAACCTAGGAAAATTCCTTCATCACTTTTGGAAGTAAATTTGTCAAGATTATCCTTAGTGTTAAGAATAAATACTTTTCATATAAAAACTCTAAAGTAATTAACATCAGGTTTCCTATTATTATATATCTCATAAGGGGTATTCTTAAGGATAAGTCTGATCAAAATTATATTGATGATATAGCAGGCTATATTGACAACTTCTTCCCAAAAATAGACAGGTTGGTCATACTCATTGAACATGGTCTGGGAAATCTCTTGTAAAGTTCTATTTCTTATTTCAACAACTCCATTCTACTGGGGTTTCCTAGGAGAAGATAAGTTATGAGTTTAGCTATTTTGTGAGAAAAAATATTCAAAATATTTATTTTCAAACTCACGAACATGATCACTCCTTAAGGTCTTGATCCTAAGTCCACTAAGATTTTATATAGAGTTAGAATACTTGGTAAAGTAAGAGAAGGATTCACTTTTTTGCACTAAAAAATATTCCTAAGTATACCTAAAGAAATCATCTATAAGAACATAAACATATTGCATCCTATTAAAATTCTGAAACTCTAGAAGGTCCAAAAAAATCCATGTGAACCAACTCAAGAGGTTAAAAATTTGGAACTTATTTCTTTAATTGAAAAGTGTCTTTGTATCATTTTCTCTTTTGATAGGGGTCAAAGACTTTATCAGTTGGTAACTCAAGATTAGGTAGATACCTAACTAACCCTTTCTTATTAGCTTATTTAGTGATTGAATTCAGTAATTACCTATTCTCCTATGAAAAAACCAAGATTCATTGTGAAAGGAACTTAATCATGAACCATTTTTAAAAATAAATGAATTTAAATCCACAACATAAACATTGTCATTTCTCAAGGTAGTAAAAATTAAAGCATTTTTAGAATCATAAAAATTTACAACATCATTATCAAACTTAACATAAAAACCATCATCAAAGAACTAAGAAATTCTAAGAATATTATATTTTAAACCATCAATATATAAGACTTTAGAAATTAAAAATATTTTTTTACCAATCTAGCCTAGGCCAATGATCTTTTCTTTTTCATTATCACCAAAGGTGAAATGTCCACCATCAACCTTTATCAGGATCTTAAATCATGAATAATATCTTGTCATATGTCTTGAACAACCACTATCCAAGTACCATAGACTTAAACTAGATGTATTCAAGAATTATTCAAACAAAACAAGTTTTAAAAAAGAAATTATTTTGGTACCCAAATATTTTTGGGTCAAGAAATATTAGTAATTAGAGATTTTGGAACTAATAATTGTTTTATGGGTTTTCTATAAAAATATAGCAATACTTTTGAAATAAAAAAATTATTATTTCCTTTTGAAAAATTAATGGTTGTAGAACTTTTAGGTCAAGATTTAGGAACAAAATCCCTCTTAGATATTCTCCTCTGTCTAGATTCATATCCTATTCCAGTAACATATTTTGGATCAACTTGTTTTCCAAAAATTTGTGTAAGTGTCTCTATAACATTTTTAAAATTTTCAAGTTCTTTCTTCAATTTCTCATTTTAAAATTTAAGTTTAGTGTTTTCTTTGAGCAGTTAAGAATTTTTCTCTTTTTCTATTGGTAGTTCAGATTTTTTATTTGTAGTTAGAGAATGCTACCTTTTTAGACTTTTATACACATCCTTGAATTTCTTAAAGGCATATTCTAGCATACTGAAATATTCAAATAATTATTAATTTGACACATTAACATATTCATGTTGTTCATTTTAAGAATTATTAGACTCTGGAAGAATACTAGAAATGGTAGGTAAGTAAAGTACCTCACTAACTCTAGTCATAAAACACATATTAGATCTGTCTGGTCTCTCTTTTGATGGTGATGCACTTGATTCACTTAAAATATCTTCATAAGAACTCCATGTTTCCTTCATATACTTCTTGTATCTCATGTTCTTATCTTCATATTTTGTTTTTTACTTAAACTTTGGACAATCAGATTTTAATTTCCCTTTTATTTTACATTTGTAGCACACAACTTCCTTTGAAACATCATACTTCTTCCAATATTTCTTCTAGTTTATTATATTTTCATACTTTCATTTATAGTTTTATTGTTTTATGAACTTCTTATTTTGGTAAAATTTCTTGAATCTTCTATCTAAGTGAGCCATTTCCTCATCACTATTATAGGGTGATTCACTATCACCGGAACTAGCAGCTTGTACTTTCTATTTATCTTTTTTTATTTTTTTATCTATGTGAAGTAGTATTAAAGGCTGCTGAATTTATTTTAGGCTCCTCATCTTCTTCACAATATACCATAAATTATTATTCATAAATCATAAGCTTTCCAATCAACTCTTCACATTAAGATTACTTATATTTCATGATTCTCTGATTGAAACTGATGTGCCTCTCCATCTTTCTGGTAGATATCTTAGCAATCTCATGATTTGATCCTTATCAGATATTGGTTTTCTAAGTGATCTCATAGTGTTTAAAATCTCATTAAACCTAAGATAAAAGTCAAAAATGGGTTCATCAGGCTTTATTTTATAATTATCATATTTAATAGTATAAGTATTAAGACTCATCTCTTTAACATTTTAAGTTCTCTCATGGGAAACATACAAAGTGTCCCAAATATCAAAAGTAGTTTTACAAGCATAAATTATATTAAATTAATCATCTCCTAAAGAAAATTATAGGTAATTAATTGTTTTATAATTATTATTGTAAGCTAATTTTGTATAATTATCCCAAGTGCTTTTAGCAGTACCAGGTATAGCATATTTATCTTCTATTATAGACCAAATATCAAAACCCACACTTTATATGAGTTTTCATTTTAATCTTAAATTGGGAATAATTTTTACCATTGAATAAAGGAGGTCAGTTGGTAGAAGAACCTTCTTGATAATTATTCATTTTAAAGAACCAAATTTAGAAATAACAGAAATTTGAGATCTTTAAAGTATAACTAAAATCACAGTTAAAATGATTTGAAAAAATTTAATACTAAAGAAATATTTCCTATGATACCAAATGTTGGTCAGAGTGAGTATCTCAAGAGTGGGGGTGAATTGAGTACCTAATAAAAATTTCTATCTAAAATGGACTATTTTAAAATCCCCTAAATATTTAAAAATAACCCAATTTATAAAAATAAGTATTATGATATAGATCTTAATTTTTATAAAGATTTTTTAAAGATTGATTAGGTATCAAATGAATAATATATAATATTACGAGATCCTTTGAAATTAGTTTACTTGATCAAAATACTATATAAACACAAATTAAGATAAACTATCAAAGTATATATTTTGTTTACAGTTAAAATAATTTTTAGTTTTAAAGTAGAAAAAATAGTAAAAAATAAATAAATTCACACAATAGAAAGAATGAATAAAATAAGTTCAATCTCAAGTTGAGACTTATTCCTCTTGACTTGGTGATCACCTACCACCAAGAAAATTATATAAACTAAACAAGATAATCTAAAACCTGTATTGGGTTTTACAATAGTTTACAATTTTCCAGGTCACACATGACCTATTCCACATTTATTCATGGGAAAAAGAAATAAAATAGGACATACAGGGACCTATACCACTCTAATCCACAGTAGAAACAAATATGGAAAGGGTTTGAGAAGATATCAAGTATCTTCCAGTTTAGCACAAGAGACAGTGTGCGTGGCATAAAACAGGGTATGCACACACACTACTCAATAAGTAATAAAAAAATAAACATAACATAGTAATATTTAAGATTAGAGTTTAGAAATTCTCAGTCTGATTCAATGCAGGTTGGGACACTTGATTTGATTTGTAAATTAAGCTTGTTTTGAGTCCTTTTGAAAACTTATAAAAACCAAAGTGCCGCAAACTCTTGTTATTTAACTGGTGTAAGTCACTATAAGTGATGGTGTAGTTTAGATTCTCGGTAAAATATTTTCAGCAGGTTCAGCTCTATGTATGATTAGAAAGTTTGAACTCTCATCTTGCTGTAAATATTCTTAATTTTTTGTCTATTAACGTTTTTTTATCCTATCTGTACATGAGGGAGTGTGCTTCACCTTTATTAGCAGCAATAAGAAGAATATCCGAATTAGCTGCTTCCTCATACTACATTATGACTCTCTCTTCAATGCATTTTGTCAAGAATTTAAGATACAATAATTAAAATATTAAATAGAATTCACTTAAATAAATATAGCAGTTAGAATAATGTAATTCAAAAAAGATAAGTTTAGAAAGAAATGGCGGTGTCTCAAGGTCTGAATATGTATCGATCTAGCGGTATGACAGTGATGGTGTCTCAAACTTTTCTAAATTTACACCAAGCTGGAAGAATCTCAACTAGTAGTGTTTGGTCTAGAGGTACAAGGTCTAATAGTTTTTTATCTACTAGTATCTCATACTTATCCCAATTTTTATTCTGGTGGAATGACATCCTGGAAGTATCTCAGACTTAACAAGATTTTCATACTAGTGGTGTCTGTCTCAAAGGTGTATCATACTTAGATAAATTTGTCACCAGGATCAGAATACAAATTACTTACAAAAAAACATGAAACTAATTAATAACATTAGGATCATGATTTTGTGATCACTAAAACTTGGAGGTTAACAACATCTTCTGTAATGGATCATAGAATATGACAAAAGTTTCCATTATTATCTCCTGATAACACATACACGTTATATTGTACCAAAAATCATGTGAAGATATATGTAGACAACCACAACATAGCGAATGTGAGGAATCAAAAAATTTGTTGCATAATAGACTCATCCACACGAGTGAAAGAGGGATATCAACCCTAATAAAGAATAATTACATCAATGTTGACAAGGATGCGTCACTTAATCATTTCTACTACTGCTTGTATGATAAGTGTCACATATTATCATCTAGAACTGATTTATCCATGAGATCTGAGTTTTTGGATTTAGTGCACTCTCATGTATGCATTTTAATTGAGTTGGGATCACTGGGAGGTAACAAATATTTTATAACCTTCATTTTTAATCCATTATGAATGGTGTGGGTATTCTTCTTGCAGATGAAGGACCAAGTACTAGATTAGTTCAAGATATTCCATTCCAAGGAAGAGTGTGAAACTAGAAGGAAGATGAAGTGTCTTTATTCAAAAAATGGAGGAGAGTACCAATATAGGGAGGTTGAAGCCTATTGTAGGAGTCAAGTCATCCTACATGAGATGATAGTTCCACACACCCCAAAACACAATAGAGTTTCATAAAGAATAAAAAAAAACCATCCTAGAGAAGGTTAAGCACATGACGAGTTTGGATAAACTACCTAAGCCATTCTATAGAGAAGTTATATGGGTTACATGATACCTCATCAACACATTACCATTAGTCCTTCTGAATTTTTAAATTCTATATAATATATTGTTTGGTAAGCATCCTTCTTACTATCATTTATTATTATTTGGATGTTTTTTATTTTCACATGTATCTAAAGAGCTCAAGTATAATCTAGATGAGTGATCTAATATTTGAATATTCATTTTCTATGGAGATAAGGAGTTTAAATGAAATATTTAGGACCCAAAGGAGAAGAAGGTGAATGAAAACAGAGATGTTATATTCCAAGAGAACAAGACAATCAAGAACATTAAAAATCCCAAAATTCTTTGAAGAGAAAGTATTGAGTAAATAATTCTTGATCCAACACCTATAATAGAACCACCTAACACTGAAGATGAGGAGGTGCAATAACAATCATCACCATTAGAACAGGAGGTAGTGGAGGAGGATATTGAGTAGTGGGAAACTTAATCATTTCCACCAAATATTATAGAACCATTATAAGATCTAGGTGATGGTGTGCCTTATGAACCCATAATTTTATAGGTTCAATGATATTCATGTGTAAGGATTCCATTAACAAGATATTTGGAATCTGATTACCTGTTGCTGATTAATGGAGGGAGATAGAAGGACATCAGAAAGTATTATCTCATCCAAACAAACTCAAGTGGCTACATGAAATAAAGGATGATATAGAGTCATTAATGAAGAACCAGACATATTATTTTGTGGAGCTACCCAAAGTTAATAAGGAACAAACAAAATAATTGGTGTTTAAATAAATAAGGGTGAATTTATAAAGGAGGTGAAATGAAAAACTTGGCTTGTAGTCAAAGGATTCCTTCAGTATAAAGGAGTTGAATTTGATGAGATTTTTCACTCGCGGTGACCATGGATTTAATTAGAGTCATTTTCATATTTATGGAAATTTTTTTACTGGATCTTGATAAGATGGATGTGAAGATATATATTCTTCATGTTGACCTCATCAAGGAGATCTACATAAAGAATCTTGAATATTTCAAGGTTTCTAGATAAAAAAACCTTATTTTAAAATTGAATACGATCTTGTATGGACTAAAACAATTTCATAGACAGTGGAACAAGAAGTTTGACTCATTCATGGTGAGTCATGGCTACAAGTGGTAATAGGAAAACGATTGTGTTTAATTCTAGATATTTAAAGATTGAAACTTCATTAATCTTCTACTTTATGTTGATAAGATGTTGATCATTGGGAATGATATAGTGAAAATAAACCAATTAAAGGAGTTATCCATGAATTTTGATTTAGAAGTATTGGGAGTGACTCAACATTTTGGGGATGAAGATCATTCATGAAAAGAATACTATTTTTTATGGTTATTTTATGAGAATTATGTTGGAAATGTTCAAAAATGTTTCAACAGTCATATAAAAATTAATGAGTATTCCTCTACCCAATCATGTAATTCTAAGAAAGACTTTATGTCCATTATTTAAGTAAGAAATTGAGTTGATTAATATGATACCATACTCCTCAGAAGTTGGAATATTGATGTACACTATAGTGTGTATGAGGAAATACATTTCCCATTTAGTGGTGACCGTGAGCTGATTTATCTTCAATCTCTAGAAGTAGCACTAAGATGTAGACAAGTGGATTATAATTCATTTTAAAGGTATATGAAAGCTATGTTTGTGCTATGGAGGAGATAATAAACTTTTGTAAGGATATTTTTATGTATATATTGTTGGTTAACCTAAAATTATGAATTCTACATTAGGATAGATTTATAATTTTTTAGGAGGATCTATATCAGGGAAGTCAAGGTTGCAGAAGTGTTTCACTTTATCCATGATCAAATTAGATTATATTGTTGTTGTAGAGGCCGAAAATAAGATGTTATAGTTAAATAATTTTATCTAATATCTTGAATTAATCCAAAATGATTAAAATGATCATTATGATAGTCAAAGTACTTTTGAATTGAGTAAGAACTCCATGTATCATTCTCAGATGAAGAACATTAACATTCACTATAAATGGATATGTGAGTTGATGGATCTTCAGATGTTATAACTTGTAAATATAAACATGAAGGGTAACCCTATAGATATAATGAAAAAGTTGGTAGCTCGAGATATGATGGAACATTATAGATACTTTGATATACTACAACTTAATGGAGAGAATTGATGGATATTATTTCCAGCTACCATGGTAGGGGGATGGTTCACCTACCACACCCAACCTTGAATTCCATCTTCACTTACTGTATATTATAAATGTGCTACAACTATTCCCTTGACTACCATATTTTAACTCCAAGGTTTGGTGGGTGTAGGTGGGGTTTTTTGTAGGAGTTGTGTCAAATATGGACTCTTCCCACCATGCCTATAAAAGGAGGTCCATGAGAGCCTTCTACAATGATTTATCAGAGCCCTAGAGCTCTTGTACTAGAGAGAGAGAGAGGCTTGAAACATTTATGTGGGAAAAAGGGAGGATTAAGAGTTTTTAGTTATTATAATTTTTTTTATTGAGAAATAAAGGGAATTTTCTACCTCCATTCTCTTTTATTAGTGATTAGTGAATCCCAATATAGAAATTATTATTAATATTTTGAAATAAATTTTCCTCATTTTGAGCATCTCAAGTGTTAAGTTAATTAGTTTTTAAATCCTATAGGTAACATGTGGCCTAAGTTGATAACATTACAAATTAATGTGTATCAAGACTCATTTAGGTTGTTTTATATATTTGATATAATTCACTTATAAAGGTGAACTCAATTGTTTTTTTGTGATTTTTAACACCTTAGATATCATATGCATGTATCTCTCACTTATATAGGTCAACAATAACCAATGAATTACTGTGATTTTTTATATTATCTATATTAGGTTTAAATCATTTAAAACTAAACATTTTTCAATCAAATGGTGTATTGTAAAATTGTTTTATAAAAATGATTACATGCTCCATGAGAATAAAATTCTTGCGTTTCTCATTTCTATGAATAAAACATGACCCAAAAATTATTATAAAAGCCTAGGATGACAAATTTTGAAGAACGTTTTGATGTTTTTATGCTCATTTTCAACTATTTAATTAATTTTGAACTTGATCTCATCCTCAAATGTATGTGTTTCATTAACATTCACACTGAGGGTTGAATTCATGTACTGCTTATTTATAAAATTAAAAAAATGACCTAATTATTTTTGAGTTTCAACTTGATTAATAATGATACCCATTTGGGTGGTTTTTTACATTTGAAAAACATTAATTAAACTGGATTGGGTTTTTATTGATATTTATAATGCTTCGAGCATTAAATTTTCTTAACACCTATTCCAATATATTTACATGACTTGAAGATTATTATTCAAAATTTGATGATATTTAAGCACATTTAAAACTTAGAATAATTAAATCAAATATTTTTTTATTTAAAAAATTCATAATAAAACAGATTCTTTTACATTCATGTGTGTATTAGATTTCAAATTCACATAACTTTTATTTATATGGGTAAAACATTAACCAATTATTATTTTACATCCTATGAGTGATGATGTTTATTATAGTTCTAGGAGAAGTGGAATAACCTATTAGGACTATCACCAAATTGTATTTTTTTTGGATTCAATGGATCATTTATAATGTATATGATGTGAATGCGATGAACAATTGAAAATTTTCCAAAGAATATTGAAGAATAATTTTACCAAAACTAAGGAAGAAGTTCTTTAACATTAATTTATAATTAATTTAAAACACTAAGAAGAAATATTATATCAGTTTTATGATCATTATTTATTAATTATGTTGATCATTCTAACATAATCAGTTTATTTTCAATGTGTAATGGAGACCCAAAGCATATCCACTCTAGTAATGATCCACACATGATCATTCAATCTCTAAACAACATTGATGAACCCCATAGTACTAGCATGATCGATTGATCATCTTGCATTGTTCATCTTGATCACCTCACATTTCATTGGTCTTGAAGGAATTTTATGTTATTCTTCTTAGTCTTGAGAGGAATAAATAATGAGGGATATATTTAGAGGTAATTGTTGTGCACAATGATTAACCTTTCTCTGATTGACATAAAAATCTATTTACATACTTATGGTTATGCTTTAACATTTTATTAATTTCAAAAAGTTTCATAATAATACATTAAACCCAAAAGGAACCCCATTTCATGTAATAAAATAATAATAATATTTTATTTTATGGCTTCAATAACCCACACAATGATAAATATTTATTTTTCAATCTAGTAAATAAGTATTCATCACCGGACAAAAACTAGTATGCTCATCCTCCTCAACATTTATTGAATTATCAAATAAATATTTAAATAAATATTATTAAATAAATAAATAAATAAATATTTTATTCATATTTTGGACAATTGATATTTATTAAATATTTTAAAAACAAAAATAATTATTGAATTAATTAATAAATAAATATTAATTACCATGTGAATAATAAGAGATAATAAATATTATATATTCATGTAATTAAAAATTACCTTACAAATAAATATTTATTTAATATATTTGATCATTTAATAAATTTTGAATTAATATTATTTCTTGGTCTGAGGAATAATATTCATTACAATTTTTAAATATAAATAATATTTAACTAAGATCAAAGGAAACACTTTTTGTGTGATCGTTTAGGCCTCTTCCTCAGTGACATTAGACATGCTTTCCAAAATTCCAATATTACTATCTAGAAATAGTTAATATACCTAATATAGAAAGAATATATGCCACAAAAAAAACCATATATAAACACTCATTTTTCAATATAACCCCTTTGTCATAATATATCATCAAGCATGTTGCACATTAGTTTCATCAACCTATATTCTTGATAAGTCTTTCTTTAACTATCTAAAATTAACTCTCCTATATACCATGACCGTGGAATTTTATGTGATAGTAACATTTCAAAGGGACAATACATCAACTTCTGTAAAGATGGAAGGGATAAATCCTTCCTTGACTTATTAATTACTAATATATCTTTCACGACTCACCCAACGTACCCAACATCACTATGATCATATATCATCATGGTTTCAGTAAACACATCAAAGTGAATGAGTCATTAAATGAATTAATAATAATCTTAAATTATAAGGATCATTACACATGATCATAAACATTAATATCAAATGAAAAATAAACATGTGGATTTCTTATAGGTGGGTCTGTTTTCATAATATCCTATCTTGAATATTACCAAGGGTGAAATTCATGAGATGAAGTATCATATACTTATGATTATTCACACTTGATAGTCAACATACTATTTATCCCATCATTTAATTCTATCTAATCATAGAATAATACTTAATAATATCATCATAAAATTTTAAGGTTCTCATCATAGCATAGATCTACAATTCCTTTTTCAATGTGACAGACACTCTATGACATTATTAAATTAAGGTCATTAATACCAATGAAAAATATATAATAATGTATTTAAATAATATTCACCTATTTGAATGTAAATTAAATCTAAAGTACAAATAGTTGGTTCTAGGATACCAACTCTAATATACAACCACTTAGACTAGAGCCAAATGGTAATGAAATTTAGTCTAATAGCTCTCATATGATGATCATGTTTATACTAAGTTAAGGATTTAGTTAAAGGGTATGAATATTGTCTTCCATGGAAAATATTCTCACTATAAGATCACCCTTATGAGAAAAATTCCCCAAGAGATGATATTTACGAAGTATGTGCTGCATCTGCTGATGCGGTCTTGTATCCTTTATAAGACCCATCACTATAGTATTATCACAATAGATTGTGATAGGGTCATTATTTATAGAAACCATGTTAATATATTGGATGAATATTCAAATCTAAACCACTTATTTAACTACCTTAGAAACCAAATTGTACTCAGACTCCATGGTAGAGTCAACAACCACTACTTAATTTGAGCTATTAGAACTCACAAAACCTCCGTTGAGAGTGAATATGTATCCCGAATATGATTTAAGGACATCTTGATCAATTTGGAAACTATAATATATATATATATATATATATATACTCTGATGACTAGCTCCTCATCTATTCCACAGACTAGGAACATATAATTAGTATGAATAAAATACTTAAGTATTGTCTTGAATGCCATACAATGGCAGTCACTTGGGTTATCTTGATATCTTCCTACCACACATAAGGCATGTGTGACATCTATCCTAGTACAAAACATAATATACATGACCAAACTAATCACTGATGCATTTGGAGTCCTTTCCATTCTATATTTCTCATCATGTGTTTGAGGAAAAATTTTATTAGAGAGATAAATACTATGTGACACTGGAAAAAAAAATCCCATATTGAATCATTCTAAAACGATTCTTTTAAATGTCTTATTTATGTATGTATTTTGTTTTATTACAGTCATCCTCTTCGATCTATCATGATTGATCTTGATCCCAAGAATATATGTTTCTTCAGCTAAGTCCTCTATGGAGATTTATGTGTTTAACTAATCCTTAATTGACTGAAATAATAGTATTACATTTATAATAATTAATATGTCATTGACATAAACAATTAGTAAAAAAACCAAACTATCATTAAACAAATTATAAACATAGGGCCCACATTTATTCTTTATGAAACCAAATTCAATTATGGCTTCATGACATAAAATATTCCATAACTTGGATTCTTATTTTAATCTATAAATGGATCTATAAAACTTTTATACCCTTTTATCATCCTTTGGAGTCACAAACCCTTTTGGTTGTGTAATATAAATATATTCCTAAAGGTTCCCATTTAGGAAATATTTTTTGATATCCATCTATTAAATCTAATTGTCATGGTAATATAGTATGGCGAGTATAATTCAGATTTATTTTAGCATTGAAAATCAAAAAAAAAATTTCATCATAGTATATGCCTTGAAACTTTTTGAACCCTTTTGAAATTAGTTATTCTTTACAGGTACTGCCTTTCCCATCAATGTAAATTTTTTTCTTGAATACCCATTTACAACCAATGGGATTTATATCCACTAGATGGTCTAAAAAACCCCAAATTGGTTTTACTATAATGAATCCATTTTATAATTCATATATTATTGTCATTTAGAATATTCTATGACACTTTCTGATTTATTATAGGTCACATGATCATTATTGTCAAATAATAATGAGTCACCATCCTTAGTGACTAGAAAACCATACCATTATGGTTCTCTAAATTCTCTCATGATTCTATTCAATACTTATGTATTTAGAATTTCCTCTTACATAGGGCTTTGTGAAATCTGTTCCTATGAAAACTCTTGTGTATATTGAGCTTATACTTCATCAAAATTTATCTCACTCTCACTATCTCCTTTAGATATGTGATCCCTTTCAATTATGGTGGAACGTATATTAACCACAACATTCTTATATGAAGGATTTTATAGGTAATATCCTTTATTTTCCTTAGGATACCATATAAAGATACACTTAGTTCCATATGGTGCAATTTTTTTTATATAAATAGCCTTAACAAATGATAAAAAAACCCACACTCACACATGCAATAATATGGGTTTGTTTCCATACCAAATCTAGTATAGAATATCGAATAGTGCTTTATTTGGCACATGGTTTAGTATGTATGTTTCTATCAATAATTCATATCCCCAAAAGGATAATGGAAAACTTGAATTACTGATCATTAATCTCACCATGTCTAATAGGGCGTGGTTCCTCTTTTATCACACATATAATTAGCGATTGAATAAATGAGATCAATAATTCCAATAGTTTAATACAAGTAATATTTAGCATATATCAATAGATACAATAAGTTTGTAACCCCTAGGCATATTCCTAAGTGAAATTAAGAAATCTTACTTAAATTACAATATCATCATTTAACATGTAAAGTATCCCATATATGAATAATTTAATGTCGCTGGTTTTGAAAATGTAGGCCTGTTGCTTATTATCTCCCCCATGGAATTCTCAAAATCCTATTCCAGAAATAAGATCACCTTGGTTTCCCACTTCGATTGCTGAATGACTTCCGTTAATATTGTTGATAGACTCGTCAATACATGGTGGGATCTCCATAAATAACCGGTGGTTAAATTTTTTGATTATCAACAAATAATGATTTAATTTTCTTCTGATAAAGACCTTTCCCTTACGTGGTCCAGTGGGTCATACTCCATTAACCACTTTCATTTTATCCATCTTATATGATCATTTTCTTTTCAAATGAATTGTGATCTAGAAACCACAATGATTTGGATTCATCTTCCAAGTTTTCCTCTTTCTTTCCAAAACCCTTCATTTTTTTCCATATGTTAGGTAATCTTGTTGGCCGCTTTCTTCTTACAGATCTTAGAATCCAAGAGGTCCTCCATCTCATTGAGACCCAAATTTGTGTTGAGGTTGACATATCTAAACAACATTTTGATTTTATATAGATTGATATTTAGGGAGAGTAAAGATATAAAAATCTGATTATCTATTAGTTGTGGACTCATTATTGCATTTCTTACTTCCTCTAAGGGAATTAAACAAAGAGATTTTGTTGTAGGGGCACTGATCCTCTTGAACCAAATCAAATGAACGATGATGTCTCAATCAAAAACATTTCTACTGAGGAAAGGGGGATAATGGTTTCAGAGAGTCTGGATCCTGAGGGAAATAATCTAATCTAAGTCAATCAACCTTATTCATAAGAATTGAATCAGTTTCTCCCCTCACTAATGAGATTTGGATCCAATTCGGTTGAGATCATACCTGAAAGGATGATAGAAATTCCTCTAGGTTATAGATTGAGTTTGTCTAATGGTAAGGAAAGGGTAAATTAGGGCTTTATCAAACTCAATATTTTGAAGATGGACATGGTCCAGTCTAGTAAGAGACTCAAGGAATCTCCATTAGAGTTAGAACCCTAAACAGGTTTTTAGTGTTAGGTGATGGTGAGATAATTACATTTAAAGGAGGGAATTTTGAGGATGAAGGGGATGATTCTCAGGGTGGGAAAATGGATGAATTCAAATATGAGATGGATTCTTACACTAGTATATGGTATACCAAGAGAAAGTAAGTAGAACAAGTGAAGTATCACCTTTGTTCTCCTTCTAATATAGACAAGAAGAACCTTATGAAACCAGGGGGCTTCATCAAGCACATGAGGATGTTACAGACTTAGAAAAAATACTATAATTTACCCAGAAAAATAGTTATAAGATCTCTAAGTAAAGGATCCCTCATGTAAAATAAATCTCCCATTTCTATGAATACATCTATAAAGAGTGGAATAGAAAAGGACTAATAGCCTAGAAGGGAAGTAGATTCTGATCAAAAGTTAGATCCACTTGTTGGAGTCATGAAGGGTACATATAAGACCCGTTGTCCCCTAAAGGTCTAGAGATAATCATCTACTCCTTCCCCCAAAATTTAATGAAAAAATTAAAAATGGTATTATTACCAATGATATAGCTTGGAAATATTATTGAGCACCCTTGGTCCAGAGACTAATTGGTTCTTAAGTGGTGCAAAGGAACCAAAGCTTGTGTAGGTATCATTCTAAAATTTTTCTTATCCTTTTTTGGTTATGTTTTATTTAAATGGTTTGTTTTGGTTGTTTCCTTTTATCATTATGGTTTTCTAATATGGTTCCCACTCCACCTAAAAGTGGTTTATTGAAAATTAAAAAAAGTATTTGGATTATATAATCCCTTTTCCCTAATATATCATCAAGAAGGTTGCACAATCATTTCATCAACCTATATGCTCAATATTTCTTTCTCCAACTATATGAAATGAACCTTTCAATACACTATAGACATGGAATTTAGTTATAAATATCCATTCCAATCAAAGGGATGAGGCAATAACTTCTATAAATCTTGAAGGGATAAATCCTTCCTTGATTTATTCTTTTATAACATATTATTTGTGAGGTACCCAATGTATCCTAATTTTACATGAACATATGAAATCACAGTTTTATGAAATACATAAAAGTACACAAGTTATTATATTTACTACTAAAATTCCTAAATTCCAAATATAATTACAACCATTCATATATAGGAAAATATAATGACACTTAAACATGTGGAATTCCTACTTAAGAGTCCGTACTTATAGTCTATCATCTTAGAGATTAAAAAATCAAAAATTCATGAGATGAAACCTCTTTTTCTTATTAGAATCCAACACCTAATATTCTACATCATCCATTTCCCATTAGATTATTCCATATGAATTAAGACCTATTTTCTAGAATATTTTCATGGAACTTCAAGGTTATCATCATAAAGGTGAACTGCTATGGCCTATTGATGTGACAAATACTCAAAGGAAATTATAAAAAATAATGTAACAAAGAGGAACAATCAATATGTGATAAGATAATTAATAATATTCAGATATATGAATATAAAAGAAATATAATGTACAAAGTATTTGGTTTTAGGGAACTAATACCAACAAAAAACACTTGGACTAGAGATAATTGCTAATGATTTTTAGTTTGATATCTCTCACATAATGTTCATACTACTTTAGAGATGGATATTTAGTCAATGGGTCCACTATGTTGTCTTCTGTGGAAAATATACTCACTATGACCTCACCTCTATGAGAAAAATCCCTTAATATATGATACTTAAAAGTATGTCCTTCATATAAGGATGTGATCTTGAATCCTTTTCAATCCACTACAATATTATCATAGTATAGTGTGATGGTATATTTACTACTAGGAACTATATCTAGATCATAGATGATGTTTCATATCAAAATTTATTCCTTAGATATATCAAAATCCATAGTATACTCAAATTCTAAAATATAATTGGTGACCAATACTTTCTTTAAGCATTCCCATCTTAAATAACTTCCATTGAGAGTGAAGATATATCTTGATTGTGATTTCAGATCATCTTGATATGTTTGGAAACTGACATATGTGTATCCCTTGATCACTATCTCCTCATCTCCTCAATAAACTAAGAAAATATATTTATTACACCTAACTTAATTTATGATAGTATTGACTTGCATCCATTGGAAGTCTCATAGGTATTCTTGATATCTATCTACCATTCTTAAGGATTAGGTGACAATAAGCATGGTTTATATTATAGCATACATGACTGACCCTATCGAAGGTGAGTATGTGATACTTTTCATCCTATATCTCTAATAATGTGTTCTAGGATGCATTTTCTTGGAGATATGTGTGCCATATGACATTTGTAACATTCCCCACTTGGATTTACCTATACTGAATATCATTAGTATCTTGTTAATGTGCATAGCATGACCTCATCCAAACAACCTATTGAATCTATCTTGATGGATCTTGATATCAAGAATGTACGATGCTTCAAAAAATTCCTTCATGAAGAATCATGAATTTAACCACTTCTTAATAGACCTTAATACTAGTATCTTATTTCCAATTAGTAATATTTTATCAACATATATTATCAATAAAATAATTTCACTCTCACTAAACTAATTTTAGACACAACACTAACATTTGTTCTTTATGAAACAAAATTTCATTATGGATCTATCAAAGAGAATGTTACATGGACTAGATGATTTATTTAATGCACAAATACATCTCAGAAACTTATATACCTTATTAGAATTATTTATAGCCACAAACCCTTATGGCTATGTCATATAAACAACTCCATGAAGGTTTACACTATAGAAAACTATTTTGACATTCATATGTGAAATCTCATAGTTGTGGTAAAATTATAAGGAAAGTATAATTCTGATGAATTTTATCATATAAATTATATAAAAGGTTTCTTCATAGTATATACCTTGACGTAGTTTAAGCTCTTTTGAAACCAATCATTCATTAGAGGTACTAAATTGTACACCCATGTCCAGTTTCTTCTTGAACACCCATTTGTAAATAATATGATTTACATCCATTGAAGTATCTATAAAAATCCATACTTGGTTTTAGTTCATATAATTCATCTCATGATTCATGGATTCTTTCCATCTAGGAACTTCTATTCTACTTACTACTTCATTGTGGGTTACTGGTTCATTATTTTCATCTAATAATTAGTCACTATCCTGGGTGACTAGAAAACCATATCCTTTTGGTTTTATAATCTCTCTTGAACTCCTATAAAATACTTATGTCTCTGAAACATCCTCTTTTATGGTGCATTGTGGGATCTGTTCCTATGCCAACTCTTTTATATCCTGATCCATGATTTCATGGATTTATTTCTCTATCACATTATCTATTTTGAAGATAAGATCTCTATAATGAAAGTTAATATTATTGTTAACCAAAATATTGTTATATAAGGTATCATACATTTAATATCCTTTAATTTCCTTAGGATATACTATAAATATACACATATCACCTCAAGGTTCAATTTTGTTACTTGAAAAGACCTTAACAAATGTATCGCAACCCCACACTCATATATGTGAAAAAATAGTTTTACTTTCATACCATAGTTAATATGGAATACAATTTTCTAATTTAGTTAGTACTAAATTTAGTATGTGTACTCATTTCTATAATGATTCTACCTAAAAGGAAAAATAGAAGATTTTCATGAATCATCATTGATATCACCATGTCCAATATGTTTCATTTCCTCCTTTCACTTAAACCATTCCATTATGGTGTATAAGGAGGAGTGAGTTAAGATAGAATATTAAACCCCTATAAATAATCAATGAAACCTTTTTTTAGATATTATTTTTAAATATTTAAGTGAAGTTTCTTTATCTTCTTACAAAATTTATTTTTAACTTCATCCTTGTACTCCTTGAATTTATCAATGTAATCTGACTTATACCTCATTAAGTAGAAATATCCATAAATGTGTTATTAAAAGTTATTATATATGATTATCCACCAATTTCTTATATAGAAAATTTCCACACACATATTTATAAATCAATTCGAGAATCTCTATTTCCTTTTCATCATTTCCATTGAATGTATATTTAGTCAATTTTACTTGAAAACAAACTTAACATATGTCAAGTGGTTTTATTTTGAAAATAATATTAATATCCATATTGGTATAATGTTGTCAAGTTATTTTCATTTCTATGACCCAGCCGATGATTCCATAGCTGGGTGTGATATAATTCATTAGAACTAGATTATTTATCGATTTCTATTACTTATTTTGTATGATAAAACACATAAAGTTCATTATTTAGGTTTTCCATATAATAATATATTCTATCTTTATAAAGTAGAAAAATTTATTCCAAATTTTAAAAATAAAACCCTCCATATAAAGTATGAATAAAAAATAGTGTTTTTGTTAACTGATTGAACATAATAATAATTCTTTAAAACCAAGATAAATCCTTTTCACAGTTTGAGGTGATAATCTCCAATAGCTACCATAACAAGTCTAAATATGGTGGAAGTTCATAGATCAACCTCACCTCTTGAAACTATTATTAATGTACTCATTTCCACTAATTTAATTCAAACATGAGAACCTTAAGCTATATTTAATTCCCAATTTAAAGAAATAGATATATTTCACAAGATAATGAATACACTTAAAACTTCCCCTTAACTACTTTCCATGGTGAAATTATTCTTAAGCTAGATAATATTTTCATATGAAAAACACATGATGTGATACTTTCTTATTTTCCCTTTGATCTTCATAATCTTGGATGATAATTTCAAATAATCCATAGACATATAGTTAGTCTTGTAGAATTTATATTTTCCCTTCCCATTTTTCACCATAAGTACAAAAGTATTTTTATATTTCCTTTCATTATAAATGTATAAAATAAGAGTAAGGAGATATATGAGAGTCTTCTCAATGTTTTTACTATCAAAATTCATAGAAAATATCGAGAATCTCTAAGGGAGTGAAGAAATAATGAGATCAGTGAAAAAATAATCTGGCAGTTTTAACCCTAGAATGGCTAGATGAATAATATAGATAACCATCATAATTACGCGAGGGCAAGATGGAATAACCTCTATATGTTTTCATTTAAATAGTTCCTTGGATATATCAAATTGATCTTATATATATATATATATATTTATATATCTATATAAAGATCATTAAGATTATGGAGATTTCTATATGAATCCATGCTCTCACGAGACTTCATGAGTTCATCATTCATGGATAATAACGTCAAACACTAGAAATATAGTGTATAATACAAGCATTTTTCATAGACAACGATATCTTCCTCACTAAACTCCTTAGTAAGAATATTAGAAATTGGGGAATCTAGCATGTATTTCTTCCATTCATGGTGTACTACAATGTGAAAATTCCTATACCATTCCTAGAAGTTACTTCCAGTAAGGATATTTTTCTACTCTAGTATATATCATAGGGATATATTGGTTGATGAAATTTGAATTATTTATAAAAAATATAAAATAAGATATAATTACTTTATTTTAATTTCTAAAGTATATGAGATGAAATAATTTAATTATCTTATTAGTATTCGACTATTTTATCAATTACCAATCATCCTCATCATTAGTCTTCGGATTTCCTATTGTATGGAAATTTTAGTGTCAACTATCCATATTTCCCTTCTCAAAAATCATAATATGTCCATAAAAATCACAATAAGGTACTTAGGTATGTGTGTAAACCTATAGCTTACAACTCCTTGTTCTTTTGAGTGGACTCCCCAATACTGAAATCCTAACTTGAATTTTTATAACACTTGTCTCCAAATTCATATTGAAAAAACTATATCCAATAAATTCAATAAAGGTTTGGTTAACTCAACTCATAATCCTTATTTATAATCCATGATAATTAAAACTGCTATCAAATATATCTTAGACAGACATTGGTCCATCTTTAACTTAGATAATGGAAATATTTTCTTAATATAATATTTCATTGAGGGATTCTATTTTTTATGCACAAATATACTTATTTTATCTTTTATGATTTATTAATATTATAAGGATTTTATATAATTAATTAAATATGTTATGATGAAACAATCTATGAAAAATACTTTTATTTTAATTATATCTTTCATGCTTATTAAATTATTTATTCTATGTGATCGTGATAAATCACCCATAAAAATTAACCATATATTAAACAAAAATAAGATAAATAAAATGAATTTATCATGAGATTTATAATAGTTTATTTATTGAGTGGATGATGAATCAACCTATGACCCTAGGGTAAAAACTCATTGAGTTGGGCTTGGATTGAGTTGCAATATTCCACCATGGAACTCTTTATCTTAGTAGTTGGTTTTACCTTGGTTCGAGTTGTAAAGTGCCACCTCTCTTTAGAGATCTATCCTTTATATATTTTACTCACACATAGATGAGGGGAACCAGGTGTATTATATATATAAAATAAATCATATACATATAGTTAATGCATAATAAAGGGGTAATGGATGAATCTTAGACCATCATATTTAATTTAATAATACGTTTTACATATAAAAACCCATAAAATAATATTAAATTTAACATAAATCAAACACATACATTGGTCGGTGAAGCTCACAATTAATCACATACATGAATTAACATTTCATTCATGAACGTTATCATACATTTATAATCACTCAATTAATTAATATAAATTTATATTTTTTTAATAATTAATCCTCTTATTAATTAATTAGTTGTTTATATTAATTATTAATTCAAAAATTCATCATGATACATATGATAAACCTTCAACTTGTAATCTAAATAAATTAAATAAATTAATTTTATTTTAAATTTCTTCTGTGTGTATTGGGATTCAAAATGGTGTATACCCACCCAAACTATGTGATTCCTTTTTATAATCATATATAGTGTATTTACATTCCTTGTAACATAAAAATCATGTCACATAATTACATGGAATGTAAAAATGAATATAGCCTATGTAGAATGTTCCACTTTAAATGATCGTGAAACATACATGGTGTGTATGACCACCAAATAGTGTGTAGTTACAAATTTTACATGGAATTAATCAAGTATTTATTATTCTATAAAAACATCTCACATGGTGTATAAAATAGACACATTCTATGTTGTTTGGTTTTAATTCCATAATCAATTTTATTCTTTGTAATTTATTTAACGTTGTGTAAAACTTGACTTAACGTGTACTCCATGTAAACAAGTATAAGTTACATAGTGTGTACACCAGCTATACGACATGTAAATCTCTTATTACAATCATACATTACATACCTAGGGACTTGGTGTATAATTTGTGTGGAATAGTTCTGCGTTACATTATGTTTACACCAGCTACACGTCATGTAACACAGTTGGCTCTTTATCATCCAACATGCATTAACCTCAAAACCACTACACTATGTGGGAATTATAAGATGTATATGATAGTTTCATGTCATATATCCTTTAAAAGTGTATGACACCCTTATAGTCAATATGTGCTTTAATTAAGAGGAAAATACATGCAACATAATTACTTCCCACATGTACAACCGTGATTGGCGCATATGCATGTGGATAACCTTGGATACACGACGTATAATCAGGTTACATGTCATGTAATAATATCCTGAATTTATTACCCCTATTACCTTCGAATGGTATCTCTATATATTCTTTACATTTTCTTGGATTCATCTTGGTCATATGATAGTGAATGAACATGATATCTCAAATTTATTGGTTATGAACTATAATTGGAATGAAACACTAAAAAAATAATTATGATATAAATCAATAAATAATTAAATAAATATAATTTTAAATGTGACCATTTTGACAATTCTTAAAATTTCTAGGCATAGTGGAAACCAATAAATCTCTTGATTGATGATGGTTTTTCTTTGAATCTGATGAATAAATCATAAGAACATGATGAAGAATGAAATTTCTCATGATTGTATCTAATTAACCATAATGAAATAATCAAGGAACCGTGATATAGAATATTTTATATTAAATTTATAATTAATTTAATAGTACAAAATTTACTTGGTCTTGAGTACTTTTTTGATGTAGGCATTGATCGATCAAACCTCATACGTGATGTATCATTGTTGCACTGAGAGGATCTAAAGTATAATCCCTCTATATTTTATCCTCATGTGCACCATGATATCCAAATGAAGTCAAATGAATACTATTCTAGCATTAATGACTTATTCCTCTTATTTTTTGTCTTAATTAAAACACAATTATGACAACCATTATCTTTAATACACTTAATTTCTTGATTTATCATATAAAATAACACTTATTACAAACCATAAGTTCAAAAATCCTAGTGTATTTGGGATATTATGTACATATCACATCATATTTACACATGGTTACAATAACATTATTAAAAACGTCATCAACATGCTTCTTATATTCAATTTCCCATTTAAAACTACATGAGATAACTTGGGGATATACATAAGAAATGGGTGAGCTATAAAGACCACTAAGGGAATAAAAAAATCATAACATGATGAAAGTATTACATGTTAGTCAATATTAATTTCAATGGAACATAAAAGGGGTGAGAATAATACACATTAATAGCAAATCATGATATACAATGATAACATAAAGGCAATATGAGAATGTGGAAACAACATTAAACTTGGCATCATAAACTTAGGTCAAGGTTAACTGGAAAGACATCATAACATGGTTGAAAAACTACCATAGCATATTAGTTTTACTCTATAATACTATACATGATGTCTCATGAGACTAAAACATTACCCAATACATTGGAGAACTATATAATTCTGGGTGCACCTATCGCTTTCATATCATGTACATGCATAAGTGTGCCACATAGATCCTTAAAAATAGGATCATATTTCATCACATTTAATCCCATGATTAATTATTATGAAATAAATTAATATAATTACTCAATTAAATAATCGTAGGTATGTTTATCTGAGTACCCTTGTGTGTAAATGGTAATGGCATTCACAATACAAAGGTTTGGCATGAAAAACTCATAGGATAATTTCAACATCATAACAGAGGTACATAATGAATTAAGGGAGGGAATAATGAGAGTGGAAGGGGTCTATAATAACTTTAAAATCATAGGGTTAGTAATATGGATATGTAATAGTATAATAAAACATGAAAAATTTAGAATTAAAAGGCATAAGATAACAAGGGTTCTTGAATAAAAGGTTGGCATGAAAAAATTGCAGGATACTTTCTGTAGCATAACGAGGGTACATAATGAATTGTGGGATGGATTAATGAGATTTAAATGGATATATCATCACTTTTACATAATATTTTAAGTAAAATAGTATGTTTAAGAGCATATCCCATTAATATTAATTGAAATAAAAATGATATTATATAAAGAAGGTGCTTGAATAAAGAGGAGATGGAGATGATAACTTACCTTGATAGGGTGTTTCTAAAATCTTGGTAGGATATTTTTAAGAGATTGGGGGAACCTTGAGAGGGATATATATAATAAATTTAAGAGTATAGTCATGATACAAATGTTTTTAGTGAATATTAATGGGATCTTGGGTGGGTTTATATAGGAAAATAGAGGAGAGTACTTTATTATTTTCCAAATTTAGGTTTTGGACTCTATACAATAAAGTAATAAAAAATAAAAACAATGAAATGGTTTTTTACAATGTTTTATACCAAAAAGGATTATTTTTAATTATTTTATAAGTACATGATCCGATCACATTAAAATAATACCCTTGTTGATGTAGAATCAATTCATGTTTACAAAGAATTTATTTTAGAACCTTAAAATATAATAATGGTTTTGGAGGATTCATAAAGGGTTTATAAAATTAATAAAATAAACTAAAAAACAAATTATCTTAAACAGAAAAAATATATTTGGTTATGTATACCTTTTATGGCATTTATTACATAACTTTTGGTTCATTATTATGTCATAATACACATCGTATATTTATACCATATTTAATTTTTAACTGAAAATTAAACTATCTTAGAAAAGTATGAAAAATTAATCATTCGATAATTTATATGTGATAGTTCCAAAAATAATATTTATTTTATCAAAATAATTCTCAAAATATGGGAAATTACACTTTAAAATAAAAATCCTTGTTTGTTTAAGAATACATGTTTTTGACAATAAACATTTTATGGACCTTATAAAAAATACATTTTCACTTCATAAAATTATATTATAAATTATATTTAATATATAATATTTAATAATAATATTTTATTTAAATATAATTTATTTTAAAAATTCATAAATTCATCAAAATGAATGTCTTAATTGAAATTTTGTATTAACCAAAAATACAATTCATGTTTTCTTATAATAAAATACAATTTTTATCATACTCATTACTTAATAATTTATAAAGTAAAAACAATATGGAAATAAATATAATAATTATTTTAAAGGAAATATAAATATTAATACCATTAGGGTCAAGATACATAACCCTTTATTACACTAGAAAATGCTCTAAGGGTGAGGTGTGCGACAATGATATTTTCTTAGAGTGGTTTGACAAACATGGTTTGGGCCATGATCTCAATAAGCTTGAAATTATCCCTTAAATGGTTCTAATCATGCTTAAGTTGTTGAATATTAGATTGGGTTTGGTCAAAGTTAAATCCTATAGATGCTATCTCCCTTGGATGCTCTGATAAATGGGCTTCATAGGACACTATCCTACTAGTTCAAGCCATCGATTCTTTTGTCTATGTTAATATGACCTTATCATAACCCTTAATATATATCAATAATATGATCACTATTAAATGAATATATTATCAATAGTCATGATGTTTAATGGTATTTTGAATCTGATAGAATATAACTTATAATTTCCCAATATAACCAAATTAGTGCATGTGTTTTATATAACCAAATTACATAAATACATCATTTATTCATTAAAAAAGGTAATTTAATTTATAAAAGTTCAGGTCATTACCAAAATTTCTCATTATTGAGGATTGTCTCTCCTATCACTCATTCTTGAGAAGAGAAAGGAGGTGAAATATATTCTCTCAGTATTGATAGAAATCCCTTGAATTGGTCTTCACTGACAGAATTCTCTAGAGAGGATAAATTTTGTGCACAACAACCACACATTGAAAAATAATATAACTAGGTACAAATTAAACTAGGTTAGATAATTAAAAATTTAAAATAGGCCCATAATTAATCTATTAATCTTCATTTAACCCCATATTTAATAATAACAATAATATTATTTATTTGACACATGTATGTCTCAAGGATAATATAAATAGTAATAATTAAGTTAATACTTATTTAAATGTTATTTAGTATATCCATTTTGTTATTGGATACTTGAATCATCATGAACACCTCCATGAACATTTACCTATCCCTGAATAATAAATATTATTCAATTTATAAATAAATAAATATTATATCCAAAGTCTTTTGAATAAATATTTATTCAATATTCACATAACTAAATAAATAAATAATATTTATTTTATTCTGAATAAAATAAGAGATAAATAAATATTTGATTGAATGGACTTGTGAATAAATATTTTTTTAAATATTCAAATCACATGTAATTAGTGACTGAAAAAATATGATCAATAAATTCAATTTTATATATAAATAATATTTATCTGATATCAATGGATACATTAATGTCCTATTTAGCACACATGAAACAATTTTAATGGAAATAAAAAGGTAAATGGAATTGAAAAAAATACACATTTTTAAAACATTAAAAGGAAAGGGAACCTATTAGGGGAATATGTTAAAATATTAATAAAAATTAAAATTACTTTTATACCATGTTTTATCTTTTTAAAATGAGACATTGGAGGTCGGGGGGGGGGGATGCGACCTCGATAGAGAAATAATGGTGGGGGGGGGGGGGGGTAGTAATAAAAATGGGGTGGGGTGGATGAGGTGAAACCTCTACTAAGATATGGAAGTGAAGGGGGAGTTGTGATGATAATAGTGGAAATTGGGGTGGGGGTATGATGGTGATGAAGAAGGGAAAACTATGGGGGTTACATAAATGGAGACACAATGATGATAATGATGGTATGGTGTAATGACATGGGTGACCATGATGATGGGGGTGGGGGACACGATGATGATGGGGGTGAAAAGATGATGAAAGTTTCATGGTGTGATGATGGGGGTAATAACGATGAAGGTGAAATAGTGAAGTGGTGGGGGTGATGGAATTATGGAATATAAGTGGTGGTAGGGGTGTTGTATTAGGAATCCATGATGGTGGTCCTGAGGAATGATGATGGGGGTGAGACCGGGTGTTATTTAAGGGGGTGAATTTCATAAATGGATGATGGAAGTGAGATTGAACCATAGTTCCACTTATTTTGGGAGGAACCAAAATTCCATTGTGTGAGTTCTATTTTTTGTATACTAAATGTATAAAACATTGTTTTTTCATTTCCAAGTCTCCATTTTCTACATACCAAATAGGGCCTA
The DNA here is from genome assembly GCA_963277665.1 of Viscum album. Classification (NCBI taxonomy): domain Eukaryota; kingdom Viridiplantae; phylum Streptophyta; class Magnoliopsida; order Santalales; family Viscaceae; genus Viscum; species Viscum album. Next base: position 142,840,691 of record OY728131.1, read on the forward strand.
AGTGTGTGTACCTATAGGAAACTTCCTCAACGACATTAGGCAGGCTTTCCTAATGTTCAATATCAGAGTTTGGTAACACATAAAGGCACCCAATAAGGAAGATTTTAATGTCATAATGATGAAAAAAAACATAAAAAATATCAATGTGTAATATAATACCATTGTCTTGATATCTCATAAAGCAGGTTTCACAATCATATTATCAACCTATATTCTCAATATGTATTTCTTTAACTTTTTGAAACCTGTAAATACACTATGTCCATGGAATTTATTTCAATAATTTTAATCTAATAAAATTCCTAGGATATCAAATTCCATAAATATATAAGGGATAATTCCTTACTCAACTTATTCATTAATCACATATCATTTTTAAATCACTCAACATATCCTACTTTGTTGTTAATATATAGAATAATGGTTTTAAGAAATAAATTAAAGTATCCAAGTCATGATATGTATTAATAATAATCCTAAAGACTAAGGATCATTACACACATTAATAGATAGTAAACTTCAATGAAAATAAACATGTGGAATTCTTACTTCCAGGACTATCCTTATAATCTCCCATCATGGAGATTACCATGTGCGAACTTCATGAGATAAAGCCTCATCTACTCATGAGAACTCCGAACCTGCTAGTGTGAATCATTTGTGTCCCATAATATGATCCCATACAATAATATAAATTATGTTCCAGGATATTGTCATAGAACTTAAAGGTTCTCATCACAGTGAAGAACTTGTATGACTTTTCGATGTGACAAATACTCCAAGGACATTATCTAATTAGTTTAACATAGAAGAATAATCAATAAGTCAGAATATTTTTAGTAATATTCATACCCATGAATATAAAATAAATATAAAGTAAACAGTAAATATATCTATGGAACCCAATCCAAATGTAAGAAGATTCCATGTTTATCATGAAAGGATACCATGCTTGTTGAGAAAGGATTCCATGTTTTTCAGGAAAAGAAAAAACCTAGTAACCAGTGACATGTGTTTACTCAAACTAGTAATTACTCTCAAATTGAATCATGATAATAATCAGTATTACCCATATCTAGAGACTTCAATAAAATATCCTTTTATTTATTATAGTCTTAACAATCATTAAAAAAACTATAATATCTCATTTAAAACATGTGTATGTGAAACAACCTTCGATATTTCTGGCATATCATCACAAATAAGCCTTTTAGAATTATATAATTCAATTATAAGAATTGAAACTTTTCATATAAAAATAAATAAATATTATGTATGAATCACTTTTGAGATAATATGACATAAGAAATTTTTTATTTATAATAACACCATATAAAATCAAGGATATACATGTATCATTTAAAAAAAAAATTTAAAAGTAGATAAAATATAAAAATTCATACCAACAATATATGTTGTAATTCTCTTGGACCATAATCATCCGAAAATATCAAAATTATAAAAAAAACAATACATAAAAATAATAATATAATCCATAAAATAAACATTTTGTTGGAGAATAGTGATTAAAATAAAAATTTCGTAGTAAGGTATATTGGTAATATGGTTTTTACTTGATCAATGATAGTGGATAAGGTAGCCATTATAAAAATTATGTGGTCATTGAAATAGTAAGAAGGAAATTATAAGTAATGTCTATTATACATATATTTTTTTGAGATATTTATTTAATAATTAATTTACTCATATTAAGAGATAAATATTTATAAAATAGATATTTTTTTAATCAACACATTCAAATTTGATTATGGTGAATTTTTATAAATTTTTCAAAACAGTAAAATTTTTAGATGAATATCAAAATAAGATACATGTATATGATATACACTATAATTTTATTATGATATAAAAATGATTCAATAATTATATTTATTTTTAAATGACTTAAAATATGTATTAATGGTTAAATAAATATTTTTAAAATATTATACTCATATTTTCAACCATAATGTTTTTTTTAAAAGTATAAAACACATTTTATTCCATTAAAATACTATTTATGATTCCTTTTAATGTACACCCAACAAGTCTAGCCAGAAGCAAAGATTATGATCATTTATTAAAAATAAATAAAAAAGTACAGATAAGAGGCGAATGGGATCAAACAAACAGAAATGTCCTCATCCACCTAACAACAGGTCTAGATATCATAATACGACATATCATTTCTATAATCATAGCCACTAGCAACCTCTCACTCAGATTGAGATTTATCCTGATCAAAAATCTTAAAAATGTCATTATCCACCTTCCTGAGCATCTTCAAATATTCCCTGGTAGACACATTTCTAGGAAGGTTAGAGTAATCCTTGCGTGGTCTCCTCTTGGAGGGTAAAGAGGTACAACCCTCACCATTAATCATCTTTTCCTTGCCACTCATTATTATCTCCTTGAAAGATGTACGCCCACCACTACTTGAAGCCTTAATAGGGGTAACATTCTCTCTTTCATCATCAGATACATTCCCCCACTTCTTAGATAATTAAGAATATTGAAAGAGCTTTTGGATTTCCCGATGGCAGTCAACACACTACTGTGCATCAGGCTGATCAGCGACTTCCACCTGAGAGTGATCAAAGATCATCACTCGCAGAGTAGGGATTTCCCCCGATGAAGTAACCTCTTTAACCAAATCAACTTGAGGGTATGAGGGGCCACTAAGATCTCTCTCCAAAGACATATCCACCTGCAAACCCTTTTCTTTTATCTTAGACACATGAGAGTCATATTTCCTAGAAATTAACACATCAGCCATAGTGGAAACTAGCTCCTTGATTGCATCCCCATCATGCACAACGGGCTTTGACAAAGCCGCATCTTCCATCCTTGAATTTCATTGGAAAATTTTTTCTGAATGACCTATCATTACACATTTCTCACATGAAACATGTTTTTTACATGTCTCAAAAGAGTGTCCAACAACCATGAATTCATTAAAGAAAAGAGGGGTTTTTGTATTCAACATCAATTTGAATGTTGTCCGAGGGAGTAGAAAGAGTTTCCTTGTCAATCAAGGTGGAGCTCAATTCAACATCCACCAAAATCCTAGAAAAGTGACCAAACCAAACATTTTTGGTCTCCTTGTCGAGACGAATAGGAGTCCTAATAGCTGTAGCAATATCGTATAAAATCTTTGTATGCCAAAGAACCCAATTGAGCCCATGCAGCCGAACCCAGACCTAAGAAAAGGCATTTCTTGCACATGAAATATTAAAATACAAATACCATTCATGTATTTAAATCCAACCAGGTTTCAGCATCAGAGTCCCCATGCTCTATGCATGAAGTTTCAAGTCATCTGAAGGAAACAGAAAATGAAAAAATCCTCGACCAAGAGAGACACAATTCCAATTAGAGAATCCCCATAAAATCTAAGTCTAGCGAATCAAATCATCAAGTTTCAATGTGTTTTCACCCTTAGGTAAAACAATGCGTGCAATAAAAGAGTTATTTATAATCGCAAATCTCTCAGCAAGCACTGCAGTATTAGCTTCAATGTGAGCTGATGAACCCTTACGAAGGATCCTACCAGGACATGAATCCCTGAAAATACCCAAAGAACTAATACCATTCAGCTTTGTCCCTAAAGTTATATTCTTTAAAGCATCATCATAATATTAAGAATGCAAGTCCTTACCACCGGACAGAATTGGATCCACCCTGGAATCTTGCAACGATACATTAACCATCACACCCGATGACAATCACAAATCCCCATGGTTTATATGCACAACATAAGCCGATATTTGTAGCAATTTTTCAGATCTAGTAAGAATATCTGAGATCAGGCGAGGGAAGGACAAACCTTACAGAACAACATCTGATCTATCATGTATATCTAAAACCGAGTGAAGACAATCTGAAGCACACGTATTCAGAGCATCTGGAGGGTAGCAGGTATCAACAGAACACCACAGGGCTTTCATTACAACACCAGATCTATCAAGTAGATCCGCAACCACATGAGGACCAGCCGATACATGAGTTTCCCACACGTCCGTAGGGTTTCAAGTCTCAGCAGGATTCCATGGGTCACGAACAGGTAACGACGCCAACGCAGAGCCACCGAGAGGGAGGAGGTTGAATCCAAGGAAGTGCGGGATGGCCATGACTAAACCCTAAATTCCATCGTCGAGGGTGGAGAAACCCGCTGCCCATACCGCCATCCATTCCTTTTAATGTATAGTTTATTAAAGAACATGAATTTTGGTTTTTCATGTGTTAAAAGTATATGAAACATATTTTTTTAAATAAAATACCATGTATTAGTAATTTGAAATCATGGGTGAAAAAATATTTATAATTTTGTATTGTTAATATTTTATAATATTGATTCTAATAGATAAAATCAATAATTATTAAACTATTCTAGAATTTTCACTATAAATAACCCCCATATACCCATTTATCTTCACTATAAATCCTATTACCATGATTATAATCTTATTTTATATCTTAAGTATCTCTTCAATAAGTTACTAGGCCTTAAAAATGTTTTTTATCAATTTATAGGAAGTGATAATTAATGTAAGAATCCACTTCCCCCTCTCTCCCTTTTTCATTTTATAATAATCCACTCTTTTTTTCTATTTCATATTTGTTTATACTCAAATATCTATTTTATTAATATTAATTATATATTTTAAATCTCTCTTTTTAAACTCATTTCATGATTCTATCATTATTTAGAATATTTTTTTCATCATTTTAGTGAATACCTAAATCTCACTCTCTATATATTTTCACATTATTATTATCTAAATCTCACTCTCTATATATATCATGTATATGTCGTATTATGGATATAGAAATTTTTAGTTGGGTGGGGGCTCTATATAGAATTATAGAAGAAAGTATATTTGGTTTATCCATTACTAGGACCTTAAAGACTACTCTCAGTATTGGCACAAATGAACATTTACATTTATTTCCAACCAATCTGAGAGTTCTTTCTTAAAGAGATTTGTATCACTAATTTGAGTTAAATATATGTATCATATAATATTTTTTATATATGGTTTTATCCACCATTACCTTAAATTTTCACCATAAAAACCCCTTGTACAAAATCACCCATTGATACATAGATTTTCTTACAATACCTTTTCATATAAAAATTTTAATATCCATTGAGATATTACTGATTCATAGAGAATACTTAAATAATGAACCTTGCACTATGAATTTATTATCCTATACTTTATTAATGTTCATTAATATAAATATCCATACCATACCATTGAAATTTAAAATAATTAACCAATCTATATATTATTTGAGTCTACATAATTTAAACTTTTGACACCCCTCCATGTTGATTATTAAGCCATGTGTTGAATTTTTTTTCATTATTAAACACTATACAAAGTAATATAATACATTTTTATATTATGATTTGGTTAGTTTGTAAAGAAGTGGGATTTAAATATATATATATCCCCTTAATTCATTGGTAGGTCTCTTGTGATAAATATGACAGTGTAATGAGCATGCCCTTGTCCTATGAGTATGTTGTTTTAGAAAAAGGATTTGATTGTATATTTATAATGTTTTACATTATAAACTCCACTATTTTGTTATGATATATGTCATATATTTTATCTAATTATGTTGATTATTGATTATTTCCATATTATTTATGTCATTATCATGCCTTGATGTATGCATAGCTCCTTTAATATATTAATCTTTACCAACCATCCGACCTCAACTTTCCTTTATGTTTACTTATTTCCATAAAGTAACATGATGAATTATATTTTTTTATCTATACTAAGGGAAGAGTTTAAGAATTTTTATGTATAATAAATATTATATTTGTTCGACAGAATCTATATTTTAATGTTTATATATGTAATCTAGCATCAAAATTATATTAGACTAGTGATCATCATGAGTAATTTCACATAATTATACTGTAATTAATAACTACTTTCTCTTAGGTTCTATTGGGATGGGATAATTCCAAACTCTCATAAAAATCCTAGCACTTTATGTGACTCCTTCTTCCCCTATGAGGGGTTTATATGTGGTCCTTTGATGGTGATTGAATTTCTTCATTTATCTTAGCCTCTCTATCTCTTCCCTTACCTCAATTTTTTTTCTTCTTCTTTGGTGTCTCATTTCCCCCATTGTTCATATATGTTTTCTTAAATATAGATATTTACACCCTCATTTCTTCAAAACACATAGGTGTCAGTTTCCCTATGGTCTCTATATCTATAACATCCCTAACCTGGAAGCTACTAAACCGGTGCTACAAGTCGAGTCGTCACATGACCTCAAGTGCGCCTCCCAGTATGACAGAGGTTTCCGACTAGAGGTGAGAGTTTAATGAGTCACATGAGGAGACTATACCCTATTTACCAGTGTAAGATACAACAAAACACATTATAAATAATTGAAACAACATGAACAACCAATAAAAATGCATAACAAGACATTTCCTAAATGGGTTACAACATAAAATCAAATACAACAACGCCATGCCGTACTAGTAGTGAAAATTGAGAGAATCCCAAAATAAACAAACATCCAAAACTCCAAGCGGGTCCTAACTCTAAGTCCGGGTCCTTCTCCTTGTAAATTCTGATCCAAACATAACATCCTAGTATAGGGCCTCTTCCCTTGTCCTGACCTGCAACCAAAAGATCTTCTCAGGTACCCAACGATGGATCGAGCAGGGTATGAGTACAAAACTCAGTAGGCCACCATCAATGGTGTCTAAAAAATATCTATTCTAATCGATAGTGCATGAAAGTAAAAAATAAACGATAAGTAAAAAAGGATAACTCAGTTTCCATTGGATATACAAGGTTCACTTAATTAACTCCTATCATTTATTGCAATTTAATTTCATATACCATCTTCATTCCTCAATCCATTTTGATAACATGTTCCGTGGGTTAGGCATAATTATCACCTATACAATGGTCTAATGAAATAAATCATAATTCATAGGGTAAACAATTTAAGTCCCCATCTCACTAGGGATACACATATCACATCAACACATTATCATCACCTTAAAGCCTCAGTACGAGTGTAATGAAACCGTTAGGGGAATAGAGCCTCCGTCCCATTCCCTAACCCATGAATTTATGGGGTGGAGTTTATAGCCTCAGTCTAACTTGACTCGTGGGCATAGAATCTCAAGTCAATACCCCACTCTACTAAGCCATGTGAACATGCTTATTTATCAAATCACCTCAAACATACCATAACACAACATAACATAACCGATTCCATTGGAAATCATCAATTACAATGAATAACATCAACATGGTAAATAATACTATGCCATAACCCATTAACACATTTACGAATTACAATTCGTAGTTATTTAGCTAAATTCCCATTCTCGTGCCTTAACCCTTTAAGTTTATTCAAAAACCCATATGGCTTAGTCAATATTCATCAATAACCATAATTTAACCCATTTATCCCATTTATCTTTTCATGAGCATCTACCCACTTATGCCTTCCATGTACATTTCTCATATCTCATAACCTGACCACTTATTACATCCAACCATTAAATATAACAAAATTTCCATGTATTAACCCATTAAACATATTCATCCATTCCCTTATTACATCCCACTAACATACACTCCATTTCCCATTACATCATCAAATTATATGTTCACTATTTAATATTCACTAATCCACTTAGGAATTTCTAACCAAATTTCGTTAAAAAATTGACATAATCCTGTTTTACACAATTTACCCATTTCCATGTCATATAGAACGACCCCTTGGGCCTTATCACCCTAGGAATCTATATTATCATTAAAATTAAAACTAAATCAACTAGTTATACATTTTATACATGTGAATCACATTATCAGCCAACAAACCTCCATTTAGACCTACCATTTTCTAAGTTCGGGAGTGCCGGTGCACCCCATGGGTGGCCCTAAAATGGTCAAGTCATCCTCCATGAATCTCACAGGGACCATAAGGGGTTCAAGAAATCATTTTTGACACCCAAATGACCAAATCATACTCAAGGTAACCAATGCGCAACAAGAGGAAGGAAAAATCTCAACACACATGCACAAATCTATAACAAAACCATAGGATATAACTTACAAACAACCTACCTCTAATTCAATGATGAATTCACTCTTAATTGAATCCATATATTTGTATTCAACAACCCGTTTATACTTAAACCTATATCTCACCCAAAAGGGAAGGTTTTAGGGCTTTGGAAGTAGATGGAGAATAAATGGAAACCTTGAACCAAATAGAGAAGCAAGAGTGGGATTAGCCTTACCTAGATCATTGTTTTTAAATCGACAGTGCTTGAAATGGCCAAGAAAATAGAGATATTGATCCTTGAGAGCTCTTGGAGATCCTGGTTTGTCACTAAGGTTGAGAAGGAATGAATGGAGGAAAATCCCGAGTTGGGGTTTAAAATCCCAGGGTGGGAATTTTGTAAATTTTCTAACTTTTCTGGACTACACAGTTTACCCGCACAGTTTTCTAAACTGTGCACAAAACGTGCATGAGACACTATCCAAAGAACACCCCCCTTTGCACAGTTTCCTAGGAATTCTAAATGCTTTTCTTAACTGTGCACCAACCATGAGTAATCCCATGTCCCTGGCTGCACGGTTACCTGGGATACTCTGTACTGTTTTCACTAACCGTGCGCAAACCGTGCAACATGCCCATAAATTTATTTTTCTTAATATTTCATGTCTCGAACCCCTGGAACACCCCCGATCCCTCACATCAACATGGGGAAACACTTATCTAGCCAAAAAGAAGATGCCCAAGCCAAAAATTAAACAATAACATACTTTAAGAAAATACGGGACCTTACAACCTCTGCACTTTATAATGACTCATCCTCGAGCCGCTCTTCCCGAGCATCACTTAAGCTTCCACAAGGTGATCATGCCACTAGGCCTATCTATCCTTTCCCACCTTTCAAGTTTCTGGTTGAATATCACAAATCCCACTGAACATAGATCCAAGGCACAGACATTCCCCACAAGTGTTCCTCACCACAACCACAATAAGAACTGAAAACACATTAAGGATACATCAACTTCAACCATACCTAACCACTAGAACTTCACCTAGGAAAATTAGACAACGGTTCCTGAAGCACAACACATGGAAACTTTCATACAACATCACATCATCATGGAGAAACCAATCAGGACCCCATCAGCCCAATTTTCTACACAACACATGACCCAAATCACTTGGCGTCATTTTCCTCTATTTTCCAAAATATAACAGCAACCAAATCCGATACCACATAGAGGAAAACACATGATCCTTACAACCAAATTTCTTAAATATTTCATTCCACGACTATACATCAAAACACAACCCATAACTCTTGGATACTAGACCAGTTAAACCCATGTCAAAACTCTCTACCAAGGCCAACTCACCTGAACAGTGACTACTTGTGTCCTTCCAACTCGAAACTTTGATCACGTCTTCAACCAACCATTCATTCGGCATGGTTCTCTCCACTATTTCTGATTACTTGGAAACTCCACTATCAACGAAGGACCACTAAAACTCAACTCAATATTCCCATCACCTAACATGTTCCAACTCACCACACCCAAACATCCATAAGGGAATTACCTTGCTTTGGTATCCAGATACACCATTGAAACCATTTGGGAGGATATTCCTACACTATCCATTCAAGGACTAAGAGAAACTTGACTCCACCTAGGTATGAATTAATTTAGAAAAGGTTCCAGCGACCATAACATGAACCCATAGGTGGGTCACTCTCACCACACCCATGCAAGTTTACCATCTCAGGTTGGACCACACCCAACTGGCTTGTCCTAGAACACCCACCTGCCACTAATGGTATGCTACTCCTTTCTCACCTTCCCAAGGTGTTTACTGACTTTAAGCCTATCATTATCATCCAACACACCCACTAAGGTCATTCCCTAAATTACAATAGAATTCCATCATCACGGAATTACCACCCTCTAGACTGTAATCGGGCTTCACCCTTGGCATTACATCACATTACAAGGACAAGGTTTCCTCAACTTCAAGATTTTCCAAAACCACATGAGGAGAAATTACCCAAGTCTAACCCTGATCTTCATTGGAATTATAGAACTCAACCTCTCTTGCCACAACCTGTTGTCATATCTAACCACACCCTTTTATGACTCCAGCACAAACATCACAAGATTCACATGGAACCACCAAGAACTCAAAGCCAACACTTTTCTCATCAGTAACCACATCCAAGTCCCACATGGTCTCTATAAGGAACCTAATGTGCACCTCATGGGTTCCTCATTGGCATCCTGATTCCACCACACAAACTGATTTTATCCTCTCAGCATTTAGGACTAGCGTATCACTCCCCACCTTTGGAGTGTCGTTACCATTTCTCACCATGAGGGTTACCAATCACCATATCTCACACTTGATCACAAGAGAAACCCAAAAATTAGACATCATCATCTATATTTTTCCAAAATAAGAAAAAAAACGTCACCTAGTGCCCATTATCAGCTTTCATGAACAACACCCATGGCATTGTCGACACTCATTCCATCCCGAGGACCTCAAACTAATCCATCGAGGGCGTGCATACCATCATCAATCTCCACAAATACCATTTCCATGTGAATAACTCCATGATGTCCCTCATCCAACCAAACACACACAAGCTTCTTGGCATAAATCCAGAGTTTCTCAATGTACCTGGGATGATATCAAGATATTGGGTCGGATCATCACCAGCTTAGGTATGTTAATAAGTTTTTGAAGAATAGTGTCACAAACTTATCCATTTCTGATATTGACTAGGGACATCATGACCTACCAAAGATGTCAGGCTTTCCTGCCGAACACAACTCATCGATACTTAACAACCACCACTCAGGTGTGATTGCCAACCATGTCTCACCACTGCTCCATGACAAAATCACAAGGCAGTAGTGAACCAACATTTTAGGTGGCACTAGTTCCACCACACCATTCAATTTCTTCTGATGCATCCTTAATAGCTAATAACTGAAGAAAAATGGTATACCACACCAACCAACCAACGATCTCTCACAAATCAACCTTTATCTATATATATCCCATCACTCAATTACTTAAATAACCATGTATCTTGGTTAGTCAACGTCATCAGTCCTGAGGTGGCCTCTGCATCTCACCAAATAACCAACCCATTCATGAAAACAAGTTCAGACACATGTATACTCTCACCTCAGGTGACACCATCGAGCAAAATCATATTACCACATTTCACCCACCCTTTTCTTTTCTGTTCATAAGCAAATTCAATACCTCCATTAATCATCATCCAAATAGGAGAGTTAAGAATCTATACAATAAAACCCTTCGAAAAAACCTTACCTCCTATCACAACACTAGGGTTCCCTTATGAAAGAACCAAGCTCAAATATACCATTTCCTAAAACTTGGCGGTACTTAGCATTCATTGACACCCCCTATAAAGCATATCCCATGCCTCATATTCTAAGGTACCTGCACTGCTGGGCTAACCTCCCATGATATCACCCTTGATTTTTCAAAACTATCAATGCATAACCACAAATCAAGTTGTAATAGAAACCATCATCCTTCCCACTTATACTTCTATGACAAAACTGCACCATACATCACTCTATGTCCCACCGTCAAAGTCCAAAACACCCACATGTTCAACACACACCCAAAATAACCAGAAAACTCATCCTACCTTTCTCATATGTCACATTGAAGGTTGAACATTACCAACTCCCTAGAATGGAGTCACACCTAAGAAAATCCATTTTTCCTCTCTCCAAACCATATATATCATGACACGAACAAATAAATTCTTGGAAATGTCACTCTCACCCCCATTACGATTCACACTATGCCTAACGAACCATGCAACCATTTACTCTAGGTTCCATACCAAATGTATACACATTCATCGACACTACGAGCAAAACATCCTTTCTGGGATCTAAAACGCACTCGCAAGGTCTCTAAGACCCAGGTACCATCCTTAGGGTCCAACATGCACTCCATACGATCACAAACCACAAGAGTTTCCACACTATAATTTCCAAACAATGCATCACAACCCAAAAGCCACAACCCCGCAAAGGGTTCCCTAAACACACCACCTCATCCATATAATAACCATAAATGCCTCAATAAAAATCCAAAGTCTCAAACTAGGGTACTCTCATTGCCCTAATCCACACATACAGGGGTCAACCAGCAACACAAAGGATACCCACTTTTTAAATCAATAATTCTCATTTTAAAATTATTGTTCATCTGATGCTTTGAAGAACGACTAACAGGATTTAGCCACATATGGAAAATATATCATGCTAACAACCTTAAAAAAATCATTATTCATACTCTATCCCAATGGTCATCATCACACTTAGAACACTACCCTCTACCATACCTACTGCTGGTCATGGTCAATATGGGGTAACCAATTTACTTAATCCCAAGTCTTTCTTCAACACCTCTTCAAACCAATTCTTCTTTTACAACACTATCCCTTCCTCTTAAGCACATTTCCCATTTCATAACTTGTTACAATCATCATTTTAACTCATTTACACTTTTTATTAGGCAAAATCATTAACAATTTTACCGTCATTATACAATATTTTTCTTTTAGACATAGAATCAACCTTTACAATTCATCACAACCCAAAATTTGAACCCGATCATAACATTTATTTATACATGATACTACTTAACTATTCATTTTCACTCACCCACTTTAATTACCATTATTAGGCATCATTTTCTTCATATTTATCAAGGAAGTAAAATGCATTCTACTCTCTATGCCCCACACACCCATCTCATGTGTGTACCTATAATGACGCATGACACCTATATCCTTAGGTGCCTAAAATGATGGATGAATGCGCATCCCCAGTCCATTACAGAAATGAAATAAATATCATAAATCAATCAAATCACACAACATGTACATCACCCAATAGTGAAATATCATTCAACTGTAACAACACACATCAAGAACAAAAATTCCCACCCAGGGTGACTTGGATTTCCCTTGTACATGGGTTAGATACTCCCAAGAACAAGCTTATTACCAAGGACCAACACATCCAAATCTTCTGTATACCATCCCCAAATAGTAAAAAAGAGAAAATAACTCCTATAATACCACTTTGTAACATCCCCGACTCAGAATCCACTAAACCAGTGCTCCGAGATGAGTTTTCACATGACCTCAAGCGTGAATCACCATATGGAAGAGGTTACCGACTAGTGTCGAGGGTATAATGAGTCATGTGGGGAGAATATACCCTATTTACCAGAGTAAGACACAACAGAACACATTATAAATAGTGAAAACAATATGAACAACCAATAAACACGCATAACCAAACATTTCCCAAATAGGGTACAACCACAAATCAAAAACAGCAATTCCATGCTGTACTAGTAATGAAAAGTGAGAGAAACCCAAAATAAACAAAAGGCTAAAACTCCAAGCAGGTCCTAACACTAATTCTGAGTCCTTATCCATGTACATTCCAATCAAAACTCAACATATTAGTGTAGGGCCTCTTCCCTTGTCCTAACCAACAACCAAGAGATCTCATTAGGTACCCAACGATGGCCTGAGTAGGGTGTGAGTACAAAACTCAGTAGGCCACCACCAAAGATGTCTTCAAAATATCAAGTCTAATCAATAATGTTTGCAAGTAAAAAATAAACGGTAAGTAAACAAGGAAAACTCAGATTCCATTAGATATCTAAGGTTCACTTAATTAACTCCTAGAATTCTGTCCCAATTCCATATCTTATACCATATTTATTCCTCAATCCATTTTGATCACATGTTCCATGGGTTAGGCATATTTATCATCTACACAAGGGTCTAAGGCAATAAATCACAATGAATATGGTAAATATATCAAGTCCCCATATCACTAGGGATACGCATATCACATCAACACATTATCATTACCTCGAAGGATCAGTTTGGGTGGAATGAAATCGTTAGGGGAATAGAGCCTCCTTACCCTTCCCTAACCTGTGCATTTATGGGGTGGAATTTAGAGCCTTAGTCTAGCTTGACCTGTGGGCATAAAACCTCAAGTCAGTACCCCACTCTATCAATTTATGTGCACATGATTATTTATCAAATCACTTCAACCATACCATATCACAACATAACATAACCAATGCCATTGGAAATCATCAATCACAATTCATACCATCAATATGGTAAATAATACAATGACATAACCCATTAACACATTTACCAATTACAATTCATAGTCATTTAGCCAAATTACCATTCTCATTACTTAACCCTTTAAGTTTATTAAAAAAACCCTATACCTTATTCAATATTCATAAATGTCCATACTTTAACCCATTTAACCCATTTATCTTTTCATGATCATCTACCCACTTATGCCTTTCATGTATATTTCTCATATCTCATAATCCGACCACTTATTACATTCAACCATTATGTGTACCACAATTACCATGTATTAACACATCCAAAATATTCATCCATTCCCTTATTACATCCCATTAACATACTCCCCATTTTCTATTCCATCGTCAAATTATAAGTTCACTATTTAATATGCACTAATCCACTTAGGAATTTCTAACCAAATTTCATTAAACAATTGACATAATCCCATTTGACACAATTTACCCATTTCCATGTCGTGTCGAATGACCCCTTATGCCTTATCGCACTATGAATCTCTATTATCATTCTAATTACAAATAAATCAACCATTTAGACATGTTATACATGGGAACCAAATTATCACCCCCTCCATTTGACCCTACCATTTTTTAGGTTCAGGAGTGCTAGCGAACCACATGGGTAGCCCTAAAATGGTTAAGTCATCCTAAATTCATCTCACGGGGACCATGAGGGGTTAAAGAAATCATCTTGACACCAAAATTACCAAATCATATTCAAGGTAGCCAATTCACAACAATAGGAAGGCAAAATCTCAACACATATGAACAAATCTATAACAAAACTATAGGATATAACTTGTAGACCACCTACCTTGAATACAATTATGAAATCACTCCTAATTGATGTCATAGATCCATATTAAACCACCCTTTTAATCCTCAACCTATATATCACACAAAAGGGAAGGTTTTAGGGCTTCATAGGAATATGGAGAATAAATGGAAACCTTCAACCAAAAAGAGAAGCAAGAGTGGGATTAGCCTTACCCGGATCTTCATTTCGCAATCGAAGAAGCTCCAAACATCCAAGAAAAGAGTTATATTGATTCTTGAAAGCTCTTGGTGGTATTGTTTCATCACTAGGGTTTAGGGGGAAATAATGGAGGAAAATACCAGTTGGTGTTTAAAATCCCAGAGTGGAAATTTTGTAAATTTTCCATCTTTTCTGGATCACATGGTTTACCTACATGGTTTTCCAAACTCCGTGAAAACTGTGTGTGGAACACTATCCGAAGAACACCCCATTCATACAATTTATTGGAAATTCCACATGGTTTTCTTAACCATGCACCAACCTTGTGTAAGCCCCTATCCCTGTATGCACAGTTACCTGGGATACTCTGCATGGTTTTCACTAACCGTGTGAAAACCGTGTAACATGCCCAAGAATTTCTTTTTCTTCCTATTTAATGTATCAAACCCTTAGAACACCCCTGATACCTCACATTAACATGGGAAAAAACTTATCTCACCAAAAATAAGAGGCCCAAAACAAAACTTAAACAAGAACATACTTTAAGAAAATATGAACCTTATAATATCATTCCCTCTTTTTTAAGAATATATTGTTTCTTGTTATTAATCATAGTTGAGGGAACCATTGTCTATCTATCAATGATATTTATACCTGAACTTCCAGGATTTACCATATCATTAGTAAAGTATAATGGTGTCTATGATTGTTTGGTATTTTGATGGTGGTTTTTTTAATGTCATCTCCTCCATCAGGTTATTAGTGGATTTTCCTAGTTTTTGGTAGCTCTTAGGTATCCCAGTTGTGATTATATTAACCATTGATCTAAATAAATATTTTATGTCTGATTCATCCTGAAATAACCCATATTTGGTTTGGTATGATGATGTTTTAATGGATCTTGGCATGGTGATGGTGGACTAGAAAACAACAGATCCAATATATGCATTCTACATCATCATCATCTTCTTCTTCTACTTAAGAGTTTATAGTCTCTCATGGCATGGTCTTGGTCTAGTACTTAGGTTTTATGTTCAATTATAGCTTCCTGTTTGTGTGTAATTTTCAAGTGGTGGAATTTATTCCAACTAATTCTTGGTTTCATTCATGTCGTTCATTATTATTTAATCTCTATTCTACTTTTAGGGTAATTTATTTGTAATAAATACATGATATTATTTTTTGATAGAGGTGTAACATGAATGATGTGGTGGTATCCTCTAAAAGAGATGAAACTATTCGATATAATTAGGGATCAAATAATTTATTTTGTCCCTTTAAAGACTAACATGAGATATAGGTTTTAGTTCTTAGATTTAGTGACGACTGTGATGTTCTTTAGTTTTGTGGTGATTTTTTCATAGGATGGTGCCTTAGATATGGAACTTGTGACCAATGATGGTATTATTCTTGGAAACAATGTGTGGTGGTGGGTAGTTCATCATATGGTATGGTGTAAATGTTTATTTATGGAATATTTTTTTATAATGTTATGTAAAGATTTGTTTGTGGATGGAGTTGGTTCTATTCAAGTTTGTAATGATGAATTTAGAGTTTTTTGGTTTGATGTTTTGTGATTGTTTGTTATGTTTAAATGGTGACAATGGTTAATGAAATTGGGTTTCCAATAGGTAGTAATTCTAACTGATAATGGATACATGTAATGATTTTGATGGAAATAAATAACAAAAGGCATGTAAGTCTCGAGCTAGATCCCAAATTAGAACATATGTGGCTTGAGGTTTTGATGTATCTTCACCCGGGGACCCTTGACCTGGGTTGTGGTCATGATCAGGTAGTCCAAAAGGCTACCTTGACCCAATTTATATTTTTATTAGTTATTTTGGAGAATTATGTTTTTGAATTTTTTTAAATATTATCCCATACTATTACCCAGTTCCCACTACAAATTAAAAGCTGCAATTTGAAAATAAAAAAAAGGCTTAGAGTGATATTGTATGTAATAAAGGACCACCATCTTTAGGTGAATGGATTTAGAGGATTTATAGTTTCAATTAGAGTGAGTTTACCAAAAAACTTAGGAATTTGATTTAGTTGATCATAGGTAGTGAATAATATATTTATAGTTTATTTATTTATTATAGGTATAGGGTATTATAAGAAACCAAACAACACACACATCTAGGAACCATAGTGGGTCAAGCCTCTTCCCTCCCCACAAGGAATAGAAAGCACCCACCATACCTATTGTTTTTACATATGATGTCCTGAAGGACCATTAAATAGAGGGAAATAACATGTTCCAATGGCCCAGTGGACCAAAAGGATAGCATAGGGATTGAAGACCTAATAGAGAAGCCTAAATCATGCCATGTCACTGGTCAAATGCCTTCTTTCCCCCTTTTCAATAGTCATCAAACAATGTAACCGATCTGAGTTCTACATCACCACTATCAATAATTGGTGTATCATACTCCCATATGATGAAACATAGAAGGGAACCCCTCAAACCATAGTAATCATGTAGGTAGAGGGATAAATGATTTGTTTTAACACACCTATCTCCTTTTCAAGCTTCCCACTTGATAACGCCTTGCATGGAGCCCCATTGCATCACTTTCCTATCATTCTACATTATCAGACCAGTCTCACTAATTTATAATCACTAATATTTTACCCATCCTTACCAAGTTATAAATACATGAGGAAAAGTGGTTAGTTTATAGGAACCTTCATGACCATCCCTCTTTCGAGGCTGCACACCCAATGGCGCCTATGTGTTTCCCTATTGCGGTGTCTTCCTACTACATCGAACCATTTTTTTATGTTGTTTTCATGTCACACAATATAAAAAAATGGTGGCTTGAAGGATATATAGACCAAAGTATATGTTTTCCTAGGGGCCCTGTGGCTTGTAGGCCCAACTCTATATCCCAAAATCCCTTTCTAGGTGAATAGTTATACTACTACAACACCTACTACGATACTGATATAGTGACTCCTACAGTAAATTAGAAATACCCCCACCCAATTTTAACCTTGGTCTATTGATGTAGGATTATATATGTTTACCATTTGGATATACCCCCAGTTTCATTTATAATAAACCATTATATAATTTGAAATTTTTTTACAATGTGTTTGTTATTTGATATATTCCATATGTGAAATACATAGGAAATCAACATTATGTGTTAAAGGAAATTTACCTTATTAATGGTTTATAGTGCCTCTCAATAACTTATTAAAATATTTCATTTATTAGATAATGTTTCCTATTAGAATAAACGGAAAGAGTGATAAAACTCATGGAAAATGTAGGGATTTTTTTGGATGAAAAACCTAATGAAGTTGGATTCGGTATCAAAACATTTATAATTTTTTCGAGTAGGTGGCCTAATATATAAAAAATAATATTTCTCATGTAGAGAAAATATTTTCACCTCAATAAGGTTCACTTATTTTAGATTTCATCATTATGAAAAACCTATATAATTTTTTATGACTAAGAATTCATTAGTATTTTTTGGCCCCAGTGGGTTAAATACCTTGATAGGGGGAGTGGGGAGTGAATCAAGGTATGATGGATTAAAATAACCACCACATTGATCTTATTTCATCATTAAATAGAATATTATTATTTATTATCAATGTAGAAATATATGTATGTAGAAATAAAATTATGTAAGAGACCCAAAAATTTTACTTAGTTCACCCTAACTGGTATAGTCAAAAGAATATACAAAGGCAATATTCCAATGTACAAGAATTCACTATAGAACACTAATGTTACAAGGTTCAGAGCCAAATAACTATCCCCTAGTTTATAAATATTCTCACTTTTAGAATATATTTCTCTCTCAACTGAAGTGAATAAACTACTCTTTTATAAGATTCATCCATTATTCTAAATTAGTATAGATTTTTTTCACACATATGCAAGTGTTCCTTGCAATTCCTTTTTCACTTGAGTGATGAAACCCACTTCACCGCATAGCTTCCACTTCATGGGAAAACTCTTCATGAACTTTTTTTCTTCATGAACTAATCCTATGTGCACTTACCTCACTGAAACAACATACCAACTGGGTGGAACACCTTCCACTATGAAAGATATAGGTGGAACCTCCTAAATGATCTTTTTATATGCACATTAATCACATAAACACTACGCACTACCCAAGAAAAATTCCACCTCTATGCCCTAATTTCATGGATAACCCTTCTTAACCATAGACTTACCATGAAAAATGACTTCACCATACACTCCCCATCATTACATTCATATTATACACCATGAATACACAAGATTCTTTCTCCATATACTTCCCTCATAGAATTCATTTAATGCTTAATTGAACCATGATTATCCTACCAATTTTGTGGAATTATCCAGTGATGATCCTCTGATATAATTTCCACTTTTCTAAATGATGTAATTTTGGGGTCCTTATATAGGCATAGAATATCTATAAAACCCACTAATCAAGAAATTAATGTTCACTCCTTTGGTTCAATCCTTCCATCACTATTCACATACTTATTCTACCTTATAACTGCATGTTAACCTTGCGGTTCCACAAACATCCCAAGAGATGAAATCATATTGTATGCTTCTTTCATGATCAAATCTCTACTGCATGACTCTTACGTGATCGTGCACTTAGTAGGAAGTCTCATGAGATACCACGCACCTCCTATGTAGTTTCATGCACTTACCATGTGGTCCACCTAGTTAGAACTTGAAAAACCTTCCTTTTCCATTTTTACTCCTCCCAAAAACCATACCCAAAATTTTAGAAAACAATAACACCTTTAAAAATCCTACTCAGAAAAAAAAAACATATTGAATCTATGTCAATTGAAATTTTCAACAAAAACAAAATGAACCCCAAAACACCAAAATGATTGTTTGATGGATTTCCCCCAACAATATTACCATTTGGGTTTATTAACAATTTTTCAAATCTTCTTAAAATCCTTTGATACCAAATCATTGAAAAAAATTATGCACTCATTTATCCAACCACCACCTGCAGAAAGTGAATGGAGATAGTGATAAAAAATTTAATCAACACATACTTTAATAACACATAAGATAAGATCGATGTGATAAATAAGAGTAACCTGAAAATATTTCAATTATTCACTTCATTCATAATTTCAATTAATGAATCTTTATCCATACTAATTTTACTTATAGGTAGATATCAATTGTTTTTGGAAATTGATACCACGCGTTGATTTTTTATAGAGTTTATCTCTTAAGAAGAAAACTTATTCAACCACACTTTGTATCTATTTTAATCATGAACCTTAAGATCATTTTTTTGACATGTCTTCATTGAATGAACTATTTCAACATTGTTAAATTTCAAACCAGCAAAATCTTTTCTCCCCTTGATTAATTATAAAGACCCTGACCCTAGTAGCTCAGAGTTAGTAGTTAATTTATTACACTCTCATAAGATACAATGAATCACATCTTGAAGAACTGAATAGTTTAGTAGTGTGGGTAACTAGATATTTAATTTAATCTCATTTTTCAAATGAAAACATAAATTAAAACAATGGTTTTTCTTCAAGTGCATCATTATTTACTCTAGTATAACCCTGAATATCAATCATAATATTGATATTGGAATCCTGGGGAAAGAAACATAAGAAAAGGGTGAGCTCAAATTCTTTCCATGGGTATAAGTATGATGAATGATATGAATAAATAAATAAAGATCAATATGTAAAGGTAAATAGATAAAACACATTCCATTTAATCAATAACTTGAGAATAATATGGTATGAATAAATAATGGTGAAATAATGCCATATACGTAATCACATGAGCTTGAAACATTTCCATAGATATTATAAATAATCAAATAATCATATGAACATAAATGAGTAATAAAATAATGAGAGAATTCATAATAATATACATCATAACCATAAATTAAAGGCCTTATACTAAGACATCTTACATAAATGGGTATGGCCTTGGCAAAAAACCTAATCTAATTAGTTTCATGAGACCTATTGATTAATTGAGGCGATATGAAGTAATATTATTTTAACTTAATAAGTCTAATGAATTCATAATATTAAATGGGTGAAACATAATCAATATAAACATTCATATAAACAAAATTATCATATAAAATGCTAATACCTTCCCAATCAGTAAACATAATCATAAACCATTCAGAGTAATATAGTGAATGATATTAAAAAAGTAAATCCCTATAAAATTATCATAAACCATACAAATAAATAATAAGTATGATATCATTACAATATATTCCTAATGGATCATAAGGTAAACTGATGGTTTTCTTCATTCATGAATATAAATACCATAAAAATTCCATTAAAAATATTAACGAGGAACATAACATTTTCATTTTTAAAATCACATTTTAAAAATAAAATTTCACAAAATATTTTAAAAATACTTTTATTTAAAAATAAAATTGTAAACGTGTAAAAAATATTTAAAACATTGAGTGTTATTGATTGTTGTGAATTCCATACATGTTTTATTAGTAAAAATAATAATCCTTTCACATTTTCAGTAAAATCAAAATAGGCATTGTTTGGAAAATAACATGAAGATTAATTTTAATTTTTTTTAAAATGTCAAAAATGTATAAAAATTTCTTAAAAAATAATTTTTAGAATTTTAAAAATATTTTTTAGAACATTTTAATAAAACATGGATTTGGAAGAAAAATGATTTTTGACCAAAGAGAGAAATAAAGTCATATTTTTTTAAAAACATTTTCCCAATAATATTAAGTATCAAAGAGAGAAAAAATGGTACTATTAATTTAAAAACTTAATTAATCACCAGAGTATAATAAAATAAATTTATTTTAAGTTATAAATATCAAATAATTCCTCCAAGATAGACTTAAACATAAAAAATCCTGAATAATGATGTGATTATGAAATAAACCCTTACCACTTTAGTAACTTTTGAATCATAATCCCCATGAAAAAAACTTCAAATTAAACTTTAAATGCAATGAATAGAAATAAATATATTATATAACTTATCAAATGGGTATTATATACACCACATATAAGGAATAAGTAGTGAAAATGGCATATGTTTCACATAGGTAAAATTGAGATGAGAAACCCTTACCTTTGGTCTGATTTCCTTCGTATGTGCCCGTAACTCATGTATAATAAATATAAATTTATTATAAATCAATTAAATAGCTATAATAATATATTTTATACCATAAATTATTTACTTATAGTCTTTTATGACATGTTTATTAATAAATCTTTGTTAAAATCATGTTTTATGTAATAACAACTTTGTTTTTCTTGTATGTTTTGATTTTTTATTTTTTATCCTTTTACATTGATCATGGTTCCATAATATCCAAAATTTTAAACATGATATAATTATCATATATATTCATCATATATGTATTTCGAGTAATTTATAAAATCTATAGATAAGAAATGGATTACATTGTTCTTGGAGATGGTAGGCCGTACGAACGCATGAGCAATGTTTCCATTTTCTCCTCTGATAGGATGAAAGGAAAATAAATATTAATTAAAATTTTAAAAATAATTATTATGTTATATATATATCATTTAAATTAATAAAATTTATCCTTATTACTATCCATTTAAAAAAATGAAAAATATTTCACATCACTGCGTTTAGGCGATAGTCCACACGTACGCATGAGAGACGTCATTATTTTACCAAAGGATTGTAAGTTAAGAAGTTATATGTGATAAAATATTTCCATAAGTACATTTAGGTCATAAATATAACATATATTCATTAAATTTATCCTTAATACCTTCCATTTAAACCATAAGAGAAAAACGAATCACATCACTTCGAGGAGAGGTAGTCCAACGTACACACGAGTGATGTTATCGTATCCCACATGGAATAAAAATTAAGAAGGTATATGTGATATTATAATTAAATAAGTATAATATTGTTATAAATATAATATATATATGTTAATTACATCATTATATCTATCTTTTAAAGGTTTTTATGGAAAATGAATTACATCGGTTCGTGAGGTGGTAGTTCATCGTACACATGATCAATTGTTTTGTTTCAAATTTTATGAAATATGAGATGGATATAGGTCATTAAATTAACATAATGAAATATTAGCATATGGGAGGAACTTTTTTATTATATTATCATAGATGAATAATATTTTAAGAAGTTAGAAGAATAAGTAAAATGAAAATTCATAGTTAAAAACCTTTACCTCTTTTTCAGAAAAACCTCGTAGGTTTAACATAAATATTTCCTAGGTTCGATTTAGATATAAAAAATGCCTCTATGATGTGGTGATGGAAATTAAGTAATATAATTTTTTTGGTATCATCCGAGACAAAGGGTTTTGGAAGTGTTAAGAGGAGAGGATAGTTGGTGTCCTTTTATAAGCAGGGGAGATGACACACATGGAAGTTTTGAAAAGAATAATGTGTAACCACATTTTTATCATACTAAAAGTCTCAAAAATGGGTCATTATTTAATAATAGAGGTTATTAGGTATAAATATGGCCATAAAATGGGTTATTTTCAAATTTGTAGGTCATTTTTACCCTTATCATTTTAGTTTAACCCTCAGTAAATCTGTTTTTACCTTTACCATGATAATTAATTTATTACTATTTTAACTATTCATTATGGTATAAACTAAGTCAACATTATTAGGTAAAATTAATTATTATGATTCAAAATATTTAATCCATTTTTCTAAATTAAATTCACAGAATTGGAATAATTCAATTTTAAATTAAACTTACAGACGTGGTGGAAAAGTGGTTTTCCAAAGAAAAGTTCTCATAAGTATGGAAAGTTTTTATATTGAAATTGAACATAAAATTGATCCAAATGAAATAAATTAGCTAAATTTTAATATAATTGATAGAATTTTAATTTTTAACTAATTTAAAATATCATTTAACTTTCTAAATAGTTTAAATGAAGAGAAAATTTTCAATAAAAACCAATATTTTTCACTATCCATTGGGAAATTAATTTTTTTAGATTATTCTAAAAAATTCACCCAAACATAGTTTTGAAATTTATATTTCAAAAATTATTATTATTTTTAAATAAATTTTCTAATGATGGTAAAAAGTAACTTTAAATTATATGCGCAAAGTGCGACTAATCTGCCTTTTATAAAAAAATACAGGTTTTTAGAAAAATTTTCCTTTTCTTTCTAATGGTTCTTATTTTATTTCTAAATAATATATAACAATTGAATTTATTTTATAAATTAGTAAACCATATAATTTTCATAATTTATTTAGTCTTATTCATAAGATCCAACTTAATGGATATTTTACTATGGTTATGTTTAAATAATAATATTTTAGCAGAGTTTTGCGTTTCATTTAAACCCAGTATTGTGTGTATTGCATGATATAAAATAAATTGAATTTATTTAGAAGGAAAGATATAATTAAGTCTTGGGGTATTATATTATCTTATAATATTGGTGTTTCATGTCATATGTGCTATCAAACATGATGTTCCTCTTTTCAAATCTTGGGGTGTGACATTATACCCCCTTAAATAAATTATGCCCTCATAATAATATTTTGATCATCATAGGTTTAACCTTGTTGAAAACCCAAATTATAATAAAGTTTTAATAAAACTTAATCTTGATAAGAGATAAAGGAAATTTTGAAATTCATATATAATAACACATAACTAGGTTTCCAAATAGAAGATCATTGGTGAGAAGTGAAGATGTGCAGAGTGATAGAGATCATTGATCACAAGAAAGTGAATGATCTAAAAAAGTTGACGATAAAAAATATAAAAATTTGTGATGAGTGAAATTACCATTAGTTAATAAAAAATGAAGGTAATATGGTAACATTTGTTTCAAGATCCTTTTCCTAGAGTTGAGGAATTTCTTTACCACTTAGATTTTGAACATAAGAAAATATACTTGACAAGTATAATTTCATCATTTGGTTATACATAGATTAATTTAAACTCCATATCTTAATATATGAAATGAATATAAAAAAGGAATTTTTATACCCTAATAACTAGAATCAGCTTTTAATAGATCATAAGATATATAAAATAATGTTAATTCATTCCCCCTGTCTCTATATATCTTCCAAGATTGAAATGATTAGAAAAAGTTATCCAATAATACATTAATTTATAATAACTCACTAGTAAATAAAAATGTTCAATGTAATAAATTTAATAAATAGTTAACCTTAATATTCATGCAAAATATGTATGAACAAATTCAAATTCCAAAAATTTAAATAGAAGGTCACTAAATTTAAAAAATCAAATTAACATTAGATTCTTCAAGTAGCATAATGTAGATCTTAATATCACATACCAAATATGTGAATACCTTGATCACTATAAGACCATAATGAAAACATGTATGCTTCCAAAAATTATTTTTCTCCTTATTCCTTAAATAAAATATCAAATTTTAAAATTTATTCCATAATTCTAATAATGCAGTAAACTCTAGAAGATATAAAATAAACTATTAAATCATGAACCAATTTAAAGGTCTCCAGTGATATACCATAAATGTATCATAATTATCTCAACAAAAAGAACATATTAAGGGTTATCGTCCCCCAGTAATGTGTTTACAAAAAAGATAAACTTTCCACTGAATCACTTTTCTTGGTCATCAGTACTATTCAACTTATTATTTCAAATCCTTAAAGAAAACTATTACAGTATTATACTTATACATTTTATGATTCTTATAACATGAATATCATTGAAAAAATACGTCTTCAACATAATCCTTAAATCTAAATACCCAAGAAATTCAATCATTTGAATTTGGATATATCAATAGAATATTCTTGACCTTGATCCCTTGGATTATTCTGAGGTATATTCCCTTGTCACTAGGGGAATTAATTTGAATAGTGCCCCATATTATTATAGTTAAAATATTGAACATTGGAAGATGATTTATTTCCCTTGAAATCATGTGCCTGATGGAATGCCTCTCCATAATTAAAGAAAACTCTCATTCTCTTTGAGAAAGTACGAGAGTGTTTCTTTCCACAATTATCAGATGTGGGAAAATCTATTTTTCCCTTCATCACTTTATCTAATTTTTCTCCATCATCCTATTTTTTCTCCTGCTTCCTTTTAAATCCAGAAGACTTAGATATTTTTTTCTCTATCTTGACAGCACAAGGTATTATCTCCTCATATGATGAAAATGTTTCAGTGACTAGTGATCTTTTAAGAATTGGATTAATCCTATTAAAGAAATGACCAATATTTCTATTTGGATTATGAAAATAGTATACATAATAACTTAATAACCTTGTAAATTTATCTTCATACTTAGAAAAATTTTACTCATACATTTTTATTATACTTAAAAATCATCTTTCCATATTTTCTTTTTAATCTTGAGGAAAATATTTTTACTTGAAGAGTACCTTGAAATCATTCCATTTTTCAATTTCTTATTCTTCCTTAGAGTTTTAAATAAACAACCACCATTGATCTATATATCATGATAGATAATAAAATGTCATGATAACCTTATCCCTTTCATTACTTCCTAGGGTAAGAAATATATTCTCTAAGGAATTTATCCATTTCTCAGGTACAAATGGATTTGTAGTCCCATTCAATGATTGAGGTTGCTGACACACGAAGTGGTCTAATATTGTTACACCATGTTCTGGATTAGTAGTATATTACATATGGAAAAAGTTATTACTCATAACCCAAGTCAGATTCCCCAATATGATTATAATTCAACCATTTCCAGCTATAGTTCCAGATCTAGATTCATTATCTTTCCCAGGAGGGAAATCCCTACATGGGGTATGTGAATTGATACGTTTCCCATTACTTCTATTAGGATCCATTTCTAAACAATGAAATATACTAAATTATATCATATCATTATGAAACATAATTTATAATCTCAAAACTAGTGAAACACTTAACCTAAATTGAAAAATTTATGCATGGATAATCTTATAGTCCTAAAAATGGTTTCTTTGGGAAAGTTTTAAAATCATACAAATATTTTTAAACCCTTCATAATGGTTTAAAAAGAAAATGTGAATTATCCAAATAATTTCACCTAGGAGTTTCAAACCATGTATTCCTTAAGAAACATTTTTGTGCACCAAGTCTTGATCAAGTCAAAGCCCAATGAACCCTTTTTAGATTTATTACCCCTAGGTATAATTGTGTCAGAACAAAATCCAATTTTAGTATTCAAAAATGGATATATTATTAGGAAAACCCACATAATATCTATATTACCAAAACTTTGTAATGTTCTTATATATTTATCCTCAACGTCTATCACATGGTTATGTTCCCTAATTTATGTTTTCCTAAATCTAGTTCATAAGGTTTCTAATAAATGTCCACATATACCAAATGTAAATACCAAGACACTAGTAACCAAGAGTTGGCGGTTACTTTATTACATTAGAATAAGATATAAGGAATCACATCTTGAAGGACCAAATAATTTATCAGTCTTGGTAACTAGAAACATACTTGAATCTCATTTTAAAAATGAAAACATAAATTACAACAGGTGTATCATTATTTACACTAGCATAACCCAACATATCAATCATATTACTCATATTGGAATCCTAGGGAAAGAAACATAAGAAAGGTATGATCTCAAATTCTCAGTAAGGGTATGAGTATAATAGAATCTATGAATAAATAAATCATAATAAATATTTCAATATAAATAACTGAAACACATTCCATTTAATAAATAACTTGAGAATAATTTGGAAAGAATAAATAATGATCAAATAATTCCATATACGTAATCACATAAGCTTGAAACATTTACATAGATATTATTACTAATAAAATAACCACATGGACATCAATGAATAATATTATAATGATGAAATTCATAATGCTAGACGTCATAGCTATACTATCAATGTGGAATCCTGACTCGGATCACACTAAACGGTTCCCCTAGCCAAAGGGTCACATGGCCTTAAGAGTGCCTCCCCATATACCATAGGCCACTGAATAGAAAAAAAGGTATGAGGTGTTGCAATTGGGAGACTATATCCTCTTGGTCTGAGTAGCACAATAGTGAAATAGATAGATAAATTTTTGAATCATAATAAATAAAAGATAACAGAAGGCAAAGTATCCAATAATAATAACTAACTTCCAGTATCATATAAAAAATGATGATATGTCATATGATTGAAAAAAGGAACATAAAATCATTCTATAGAATACATGTATTAAAAAGGGAAAAAGACCCAAATGACTATCTATATTAGAATCAAGAGCCACATCTTGGTCCTATGCTTCCCTGCTCTCATGCTATATATGAATCAAATATCAACCAATGGGTGCTTTACCATCTCCATACCCACATTCATATAATCTTCCTAGGTACCATCTATGGCTTAGACAAGGCATGAGATAAACTCAGTAGGACACCACCAATGGTGTCTATAAATATCCAGTTAGTTCATATAAAATGGAAGTGTGTAGGTAATAATAATAATAAGTAAATAAAACTATAAAGGGTCAACTTTGGTTCCCAAAGAACATCAGGATGACACTACCTACTTAGACCTAAGTCGGATGTTCTCTGAAAAAGTAACCATATGTATACACATATATGGATTGTATACATAGTGGCATCTACAACCATATATATGGATACTAACATTAGCATGGACCTGAGGCATAACTTAGAAGTCCATAAGCTATATCCTGAGTATCACAAGTATCAAGGGACGCAATGCCCAATATCATAAGAATATGGGATTCTTGGCCCAATATCACAGTAGTAGAGAGGGTAAGAAAAGAAAAAGGTGGTATGACCATTTAAAAACACCCCATGATATTTACATGAAGTGTAAAATCTTTACATGTCCTAGAAATTTAGGCCTTTACCTTCTAGTGAAAGTCTATTGCATGTTGTGAACAAGACTACCTTGGCCAATACACACTGTGTATCGAATACTCAATGTGTATTCAAAATAAAAATCATGTACTTAGATTAAAGCCATGATTTAGTCCCCTATTTCATTATTTCCAAGGAAAAAAGACCCAGACTAAGGTGCGTTTTCCAATTTTAATCCATAAGAGGACTAAAAAAATTGTTTTAATCAAAAATTAAAACGATCCATACCTGAAGGAAAAACCTGGTTCTTACATTCTTCCCCCTTAAAGCTATTCATCCCTGAATTTCCCTTTCAAGGGTGGTAGAATAGTTTTTAAAAATAACTATGGACACTAAGAACGTACATTGGCCTCCTGCTCCCAAGTCTCATACTGTACCCAACTATGTTTCCATGGCACCCGTACTAATGGGACAAACTAGAATTGGAGATCCCTCATGATCTGGTCAATGATGCATATGATATACTCCTCAAAAGAAGAATCAACATCTAACTCCACATCTTTAGGATCAAAATTATGAGATAGGTTGGCATGATAACAACGAAACAGTGAAACATGGAAGATGTCGTTCTTGGAGTGGTACCTCTGAGGTAATAGTAACTGATAGGCTACTGGCTAGACTCTCTCCATGATCTCAAAAGACTTGATATAATAAGGGGAATACTTCTATTTCCCTATATCTGTCTATTCAAAAGTCTAGGTGCTACCTATAATAGAACATGATCCCCGACCTTAAACTCTAGAGGTCATCGATGGAGGTCGACATAAGATTTCTGTCTAGGCTGAGAATTATACATACACTTACTGATCAACTATACCTAGTCCAAAGTCTCTTGTATGAGACGAGGACCCAATAGTGCTGTCTCTCCTACCTCTAACTAGCATAGGGGTGAATGCCAGGGCCTACTGTATAGGTCCTCATAAGGAGATATCTATATCGTCACCTGATAGATATTATTATCAGATAACTCAAGGAGAGGGATATAATTTTCCCAAGAACCAACAGAATCAAGGATGTATGCTCAGATCATGTCCTCCAACACATGTATAGTCTATTCTGACTATCCATTGGTCTGAGGGTAAATATATATGCTCAAAAGCACCTAGGTACCCATAACTCTCTATAAACCCCGACAAAACCTCGTTGTGAAACCAACATCCCTATCTAAAATGATAGTACAAGGGAACCCATGAAGTAGTATAACCTCACAGACATACAATATCCCCATATCATAAATTGAGAAAGTCTCTTAAATTTAAAGTAAGCGGGATACTGTAGTCAATAGATCTACAACTACCCAAACTGTGTTTCTACCTCGAGGTGACCTCAGAAAGATGAATAAAAAATACATAACAATATCTTCCCATTTCCATTCTAGAACCAGTAATGGATGTAACAAGACAATAGGTTTTTGGTGTTCCGCCTTTACATGCTAACAAGTGGAACACCTAGTGATAAATTCAATTGTCTAACATTTTATCCCTGACCACCAATACTATCGGTATATATCATGACACATATTAGTGATAATTAATTGAAATTCCAACTAAGAAGTATTTGATTATCTCATTATATCTTCTCTCATGTCTATAGGGACTTAGATACCCCATGTATATGTAGGATGTCGTCACTATCAATAGACGATAAAGATTGGAACTCGTACTTCCAGATTCAGTGATCAAAACACGTTGTGTATTATTTTACAAAAGGTAACTAAAAATACATAGTTCTTTATACAACTGAGGACTTTTTACGGTCTACATTCTGTAGAATTAGGCAATACCTTACAATTTATCAGATTTTTTCAAAAATAAAAATAAATTAACTATTTCAATTCGCATCTGCTAACTCCAAAAGTGAATCCATCCATCTTAAAACTTCTGAAAGAACTATGAAAATTATTTTAAAACATGGGACGAGCACAAAATTTCCCATTAAGGTTTTTTAAAAACTAGTGAAAAATATTTTTAGTAAATACTTATTTTAAAAACTCATTTAAAATTTTGATATATATATATATATACTAGTTTTCAAATTTTTTTTGAAAATACTTATCATTTTTAAAATCATTTTCAAAAATAACATTTAAAAAAAAATTGGATTTATCCTTGAAAATCATTTGAAAGTACTAATAATTTTCCAGGATAAAATGATACATGGAAGATCCCATTAAAATCATGTGGCCAAAAGAAATATCACTAGTAGGACAATGTATCATGAGGTCGTGGGTTCACTCTACATTCTTCATAAACTCATTTGATACCCAAGTTCTAGATTTAATTTTTAAGAAAACATTATTACTGAAGATTATCCTTTCTTAATAACATTCCATAAAAAACCCTTTTCAAAAATATATTTAATAATTTTCAAAACAGAAAATAATTTTACTTCATCCATACTTTGTTAAAAGAATATATTTCATAAAATACTTTTAGATTTTGGAGAAATCCTTGAATTTAATAAATTTTAAGGTATAATTTAAACACATCACATAATTAAATTTAAAAAAATTGTTTAATTAAATTCATGGAATGTTATTGATATGAATTATTCATGGCCATTATATATGAAATTACCACATTCACATAAAATGATAATATAACATATGCTTTATTTTCTATGAAAGTTCCATTAGAAACAATACATATACATAAAATATTACTTTTATCATTAAAATAAATTATTATAAAATGAATAATTTGAACTATAAAATACAATTTTAACATAATCAAGCTTTAGTAATAAGAATATTTAATTCAAAAATATAATTTTTGAAAACATAAGGATTAAAAAATAATTTCTTCCTTACAAATAAATTTGAAACATAAATATCATATATGTTTTTAAAAAATTAACCCTTTGCACATAAATTAAATAATACCTTTCACAATTGAATTTATTCATATAAAAACATAATATTGTAATTGTTTTTTTAAAAATATAAGTCATAGAACAGAACATAAAATCATATTTTAAAATAAATAATCACTTTCTATAAAATAATTTGAATAAATAAATAATTGAAAAATAATTATTTCCCTTACAAAATATAATTTTGAATAAATAATTTTTTTTAAAAATATAAACATTTACCTTACAAAATATAATTTTTTTAAAAATAATCCTTTTAAAAATAAACATTTCCCCTACCTCAAAATGAAAAAATAACCATGGTAGCTCTCTGTTGAAAGGTTGGACACACAAAAATAAAGAAACAATGTCTGTTGGACTTTGAACATATCAAATAGAAGATGGACCAAGGAAGATGATTTCCCTACTCCCTTCTAGTTCTCTCTCTATCTCTCTCATTTTTCTTCCTAGAATGAAAATAAATAAAACAAGGATACATTATAGTCTGCCTCTACCTCTTGACCCCTCACCAGACTCAAACAAAAAACAAAGCAAAGGAACTCCCATTACAGCCTCTCCACACAACTATATATATATATACAGTCAAAAAAAAAACAGAAGGGGAGAAAAAATGAAAATTATTGGCCACTGATATAGATTAAATAAATGTGGTTGTAGGAAAAGGATTTCCAAATAAGATGTATGGATTTAATCCAAATTGAAAAAAAGGGTGAATGATTCCAAAATTGAATTTATGGAAACAAATAAAAACCATATCGATAGAGAATTAATATATATATATATATATATGAATTTTTTCTAAAGAAATTGGACATATTCATCGAACTAGAAAATAAATGCACTGTAAAAATTACTGCTGGTGGTTATGGGTTGGATTCAAGGAAGAAAACCATGATGGAGAAATTAAAATGATCTAATGTCAAAATAAATCATTGAAAAAACAATTCCAAATTAATAAAAGCATAAAAAATAGGCATTTAGAAGAATAAAAACCAGAACAACGAAGAATGGGGAGTTAATAAATTTTAAATGATGGATTTCAAGGATAATTAGACACCTAAAGTTAAAATACACAAACACCTAATTTGATAGATCTAAAAACCAAAAAATAGGAGGAAGAATATGGTATTTATGTGATTTATTTCCTCATATCCTCACCTTAACTTCTTCACGATTCATATCAGGTGCTTGAACTCATTTTTGTAGTTGATACTCCTTCAGTGCTTGACCTCTATATTCTCTAACTTCAACTAATCTGTGCTCTACCTCCCCTTAAAATTAAAACCCTTTTGAAGAATATCCCATGTTCCTTTCTTGACTTGGACTCATCCTGAAGCCCTTGATTCTTTTGAGTTTGGATCCTCCTCGCTTGGCCTCTCCTGATGGAGGAGCCTTTTCGATTCCCTTATTTTAAAATTGACACCCCTCTACCGATTATCCATTTAATTTATTTATTTATTATATTTTTCATCATATAATCTTCACATTTCAGAAAATAATAATACGTATATTTTAATAATTTTATATATTAAAAAATAGAAAATTTAGAAAGAAAATTCAAATTTCAGAAATTTTAGTTATTTTAATTACTATTTTAATATATTTATTATCACAATTTTGTTTATTTCATATATTTTATAATTTCAAAATGAAATGAAACAATTTATAATCCAGATTTTGAATAATAAAAATACCCATTTTTTTTATAATTTCATATTCAAAATAATTATAATATTATAAAAATATATTTATTTTAAAATTTATGAATATTATAATTTCATTTATTTCAAATATTTTATCACTTTTAAAATTAAACTAATTTTTTTTATTCAAATTATTATTTTTACAAAAATAATAATTTATTCAAATATACATATATATAGTCAAAATAATTAATTTTTTTATAATTATAAGTAACAAAATATATATTTATAAATATTAAAAAATTATAAATCAATTAATATATTATTTTGAACAAAATAAAGTAGTATTGTTTTAATTTCAAATAATAATTTAAAATCAAATCTTATTTTATGAAATTAATAATTTATTTTAAAATATTATGACATAATATTTGAAAATTATTATTATTTTATTAAATCACAATTGATGTATAATAAAGGAATTATTTTTTTGGAAAATAATAAAAATTAAAATATTCCACTTGAAAATAAAATTCTATTTTGATTAAATAAAATCACTTAGTTTTATAAAGGATCTATCATAACTTAATTTATTTAAATTATAAAATAATTAATTTTATAAAGAAATTATTAATATTTTAAATTTTTTGGGTTGTTATATTCTTCCCTCAAAATAATTGTGCCCTCACAATTCATTTTTAAGACTTAAAAAAATTCCGAATCTCGAACTTTAAAATTAAGAAAAAATAGAACTTCTAAGAAAACTTAACTATAAAATAATTATAACATGTAACTTTTATTTTTGTAAAATGATAACATGTAATCTATAAAATTGTATAGACCGTTTATTTAATATCAAATGTAATGATCCTAACCCTCTATTTCAAATTCAGTGCTAAAAATATGATGTGTATTTTTTATAAAAAAATACATAGTGTTTTATACAATTGAGGACCTTTTTGGTCTAGATTATGGAGAATTAGATAATACCTTAAAATTTATCAGAGTTAAAAAATAAAAATTAAATAACTATTTGGTTTAGTATACTCTAACTCCAAAAGTTAATCTGTCCATCATAGAACTTCAAAAATACCTATAAAAATTATTTTAAAACATAGGATGAGCAAAAAATTACCCAGTAAGGGGTTTTAAAAATTAGTGAAATATATTTTTATAAAATATTTTTTAAAAAACTCTTTTAAATAACTTTAAATCAAATTTAAATATTATATATATATATAATATTTCAAAACTTTTTTAAAAGAAATATAATTTTGAAATTAAATTTTGGAAATAACCTTTGAAAAAACAATTTCATTTATCCTTGAAAATAGTTTGAAAATAATTATACCTTTCTGAGTTAAAATGATACTTGGAAAATCCTATGAAAATGATGTGTCTACAATAAATATCATTGGTAAGACAATGTCCTGTGAGGTCATGGGTTCAATCACCATTCCTCATTAACTCATTTGATACACAAGTTATTAATTTAATTTTTAAGAATTTTTTTTACTAAAGACCCACCTTTCTCATTAAAAACCCATCAGAAACCCTTTTTAAAAATATATTTTAATCATTTTCAAAACAAAAAATAATATTATTCCATACTTACTTTTTCAAAATAATATATTTCATAAAACACTTTTAGAGTTTGGATAAATCCATGTGTTTAATAAATTCAAAGGTAGAATTTAAACACATATCATATTTAAATAAAAAAAATTGTTTAATTCAATTCATGGAATGTTATTGATATGCATAATTCACGACCATTTTATATGAAATTACAACATTCAAATAAAATTATAATATAAAATATGATTCATTTTCTATGAAATTTATCTTAGAAATAATACTTATGCATAAAATATAACTTTTATCATTAAAATAAATTATTACAAATAGAATAACTTGAACTATAAAATACAATTTCAACATAATAAATATTTTCTAATACGAACATTTCTTTCAAAAATATAATTTTTGAAATCATAAGCATTTGAAAATAATTTATTTCTTATAAATAATTTTGAAACATAATGATCATATATGTTCTTGAAAAATATAACTCTTTGAACATAAAATAAATATTCCATTTCAGAATTGAATTCATTCATATAAAAGCATAATATTGTAATTATTTTTGAAAAATATAAGTCATTGCATTGAACATAAAATCATATTTTAAAATAAATAATAACTTTCTATAATATAATTTGAATAAATAAATAATAGAAAAAATAATTATTTTTATTACAAAATATAATTTTTAATAAATAAACATTTTTAAAATATAAATGCCCCCTTAAAAAATATAATTATGAATAAATAATTTTTTAAAAAAAATAAATGTTTACCTTTCCTAAAAATGAAAAAACGAACAATGGTAGCTCTCTACCGAAATCTTGGACACATAGAAATGATGAAACAAAGTCTGTTAAAATTTGAACATATTAAACATAAGATGAACCAGGGTAGATTATTTATCTGCTCCCTTCTAGTTATTAATATATCTTATTATTCTCAGACTAAAAACAAAGAAAACAAGTATACATTTTAGTCTCCCTCTACCTCTTGACTCTTTATGAGACTCACACAGAAAACAAAGAAAATAAACTCACATTCTAGCCACTCTGCACACTAATATATATATATATATATAAACTGAAAAAAAGAAAATAGACTTAAGGTGTGGATTGATATAAATTACTGGCTGCCGATACAGATGGAATGAATGTGGTTATAAGAAAAGGCTTGCTGAGAAATCTATTTAGATGTAAGATGAATCGAAAAAATGGATGAATGATTCTAAAATTGAATTTATGGAAATGACCAAAATGCATATCTATAGAGAATATATATATATATATATATATATATATTAATTTTTTTTAAAGTTATTGGATAGATTCATCAAACTGGAAAAATAAAGGCACTATAAAAATTAGTGTTTATGGTTCAAGGTTGGATTCATGGAAGAAGACAGTGATGAAAAAATTAAAATGATCCAACACTGAAATAAATCATTGAAAAAAGGTTTCAAATTAATATAAGCATTAAAAATACATGTTGGGAAGAAGAAAAACTAGAACAATAAATAATACATAGTTAATAAATTGAAAAATATGGATTTCAAGGAGAATTAGACACCTAAAATTAAAATACAGAAATGCCTACCTCGATAGATCTGCAAACCGAAAAACAGGAGGAAGAAGATGGGATCTCCACATCAATTTCCTCCTATCCTTGTTCAAACATTTTTAAGGTTTAGATCTGGTGATCGAACCCATCTGCACAGTTGTGCCTCCTTTGGTGCCCAACCTCTATCTTCTAGGGATTTGACTAAGCTAAGATTAGCCTACCCTTAAAATTTAAACTCTTCCAAAGTATAGATCTCATTTAATTCTTGGTCATAAATTCTCCTAAATCCCTCAATTATTCAGATTTTGGCTCCTCCTCTCCTGACCTCTCTTGATAAATGAGCCTTCTCAATCCCCTTATTTAAAAATAGGCACCCCTCTACTAATTATCCACTCCTTTTATTTATTTGATATTATATATATATATATATATTAATCATATAATGTTTAAATTTTGGAAAATAATAATACTTATATTTTAATATTTTTTATATCCAAAAATCATAATTTTAAAAAGAAAATTAAAATTTCATAATTTGTAATTATTATAATTCCTATTTTAATATATTTATTATCACAATTTTGTTATTTTCATATATTTTGTAATTTAAAAATGTTATCAGACAACTTATAATCCAAATTTTAAATAATTAAAATACTCATATTTTTTTTTTGTA
Source organism: Viscum album (assembly GCA_963277665.1). Taxonomy (NCBI): domain Eukaryota; kingdom Viridiplantae; phylum Streptophyta; class Magnoliopsida; order Santalales; family Viscaceae; genus Viscum; species Viscum album. The sequence continues at coordinate 142,878,186 of OY728131.1, forward strand.
ATTTCATATTCAAAATAATTATAATATTATAAAAATACATTACCTTTAAAATTTATGAATATTATAATTTCATTAATTTAAAATATTTTATCACTTTTCAAATTACCATAAATTTGGTTATTCAAATTATTATTTTAAAAAAAATAATCATTTATTCACACACACACACACACACATATATATATATTCAAAATAATTAATTTTTTTATAATATGAACTAATATAACATATAGTTACAAATATTAAAAAATTATAAATCAATTAAAATATTATTTTAAACATAATAAAGCAATATTTTTTTATAATTTTAAATATTAATTTAAAATAAAATCTTATTTCATGAAATTAATAATTTATTTTAAAAATATTATAACATAAGATTTAGAAATTAATTTTTTTATAAAACAATAAATTATGTATAATAAAGGTATTATTTTTTCTTAAGAAAAATTCAAAATAAAAATTTCCACTTAAAATTCATATACTATTTTGATAATATAAAATCACTTAGTTTTATAAAGGATATTTTATAACTTAATTTATTTAAATTATAAAAATATTCATTTTATTAAGAGCTTATTAATATTATAAAATTTCTGCGATGTTACATAGACCAATCTAGAGGCGGGTCCTCTCTAGAAATACTTTCCTATTGGACCAAGCCTTCAAGATCAGAAAAATGCCCCATTTTCACCGTTTCCATTAGTGAAGAGGTCACTGATAGAGATTCAAGTATAGACTATCCATGGAAGTCATGAACCTCTATATGTATCTCAGAAAATAAAAACATAAGTAGCCATTCACTACTGGACTCCTGAATTACCTATGTCTGAATCCTCTTGCTTAGAGAATCAACAACAACATTGCCTTTCCTAGGTGTATAGGCTAGCTCATAATCAAAGGACTAAAGTTATTCAACCCAAATTCCCTACTGAAGGTTCAAGTCACTCTACATGAAAGTATAACTATGGATTTTGTGGTCTGTAAACACTACCAAATACTCTCCCAGCAGGTAATGCCTTCAAAAATGTAAGGCATGTACAACAATTTCCAACTCGAGATCGTGCATCATTTAATTCTACTCATGAGAACTCAACTGTCATGACATATTGATCCAAAAGTGGCATTTATTGATCTTAGCATATAGCTGATTCTCTCTCAGTGTATTCAGAATGATCTCAAGATGTGTGTCATGGTTACTCTGATTATGAGAATAAACCAAGATGTCTTCTATAAAGACCCCCATGAATGAATCTAGATAGGGATGGAAAACCCTATTCACCAAAACCATAAATATGGTAAACATGTTTGTAAGTTTGAATGACATAACTATATATTCATATAAATCATACCGACTAAAAAAATTCATAAATGTTATATATAAAGGTCAAACATGCACTTGAAAATAACCTGATCTCAGGTTGGTCTTCGAGAATACCCTCACTCTTATGAGCTGGCTATAAAGATCATCTCTATGAGGTAAGTGATACTAGTTATTCAGAGTAAGATGATTAAAATTTTGACAATCGACACAAAGCCTGAGGGTTCTGTCTATCATATGAGTGATAATGATTGGTGATCCCTAGGAAGAAGTATTGGACCATATAAAAAATTTGGCCTCTAAATCCTCTAGATAACTTTTAAGCTCTTGCAAATTAGTAGTAGACATCTTATAATTAGAAATGGATATTGGTGTAGTTCTAGGAACTATCTCAATAATAAAATCTACCACTCTCTCAGGAGGTACTCCATAAAAGTCATCAGGGAAAGAATCCCTGAATCGATTGACTACAGGAGGGAATTTAATCTGATGTAATACCTAATCTTATATATAAAGGATAGCTATCTGGGCAGTCACTCCACCTAGACTAAGATTATCTAGCCTATCTATACTGTCCTGGAAATCCCACTCATCCTTGTGAATATATGTACCTCCCTCTAGTGATGTGAATAATACCCTCCAGTGATAAAAATACACATAGGAGTGATAGGGAAGAAAATGATCTAACCCAAGAATGATATCAAACCCTATTATCTTGAGGATGAAGAGGTCCCATAAAAAATTATGGATGCCTACCTAAGTTGTACAATCCCTAAATTGTCATACACTCTCTAATCATAAAACCAAAGGTGAATCAAGTGTCATAATATCATAGGAGTACTGAAAATCAATCCCAAGGCTTTCCAAAATTTCCATAGAGATAAAGGAATGTGATGAACCTATATAAAAAAGGACAGACACAATAGTATAGGCTACTAGAATAGTATCTTGAACCTTAGATGTCCTGATACCCTGTTCCTCTGGTATAGGTTGCACTGAATAAATTAAGCCTGATCCATGACCCTGTGCTATAACCTGACTACCCAAAGAATATTTGCTCTGTTTTTGTTGTATATATGAAGCCTAGATACCCAAGACACCACCTCATCCTCTATATAAGTGGTTGGTAGCACTCTATCTACCTTCTCGGTGAGATTCTTTTGATTCTACTCCTAAAGGTCGAGTTGAAATGGATCCTCTCCCACTAATCATATATGGGAAGATCCTGTAAAAATTCTGAATATGCCCCAATTTTCCATAGCCTCGACACTCAACAGGGTCTGTGGGACACTGGGGATTCTTATGCCCAAGCATCCCAAACTGGTGAAAAAAACACATAACAGTTAGTGGGTGTCACCTGGATGCTAGTTCTCATGCATGAAATCTCAAAGTGTCATTTTTGATTTCTAGTCTAACCACTAGTTTGTCTTGATTATGAACTTCCCTAGATCACACCACCTGATTGCCTAAGATTCCACTCAATGATAAGAGCTAGTTTACTATATCAGATACAATATTCAACTGGAAAATTTTACCTGAAAACAAATAGGATGCCTACGGTAATCCTCGAATCATATCACTTTACCTAGATCGACAATAGTATAGATAGGTATAAATAATTGAGGATCTATAAAATGAGATGCGTAGTCCATAACTGACATAGAACCCCGTTGTAGGTTCATGAAATCCCTAGCATGATCATCCCTCATAGTCTTAAGGAATAAATAGTTGTATAATCTTGAATTAAAATCTCTCCAAATTACTTTCTGATACTAACCTTCCAAGTTCATAATATCCCACCATTGTTTGGAGGATCCACAAAGCATATAAGTGTAAAGATTCACTCTCATATTAGGAGGTGTCTCTAGATGATAAAATATATAATGACAATCTCAATCCATAACTCTACAGCCTGGGGTCCACCATCCCTTGAAAATGTTGGTGGATGCTACTAATAGAACTCCCACAAATTCTCTCCCATAGAAAGGGAAGGTCACATAAATCCCTATATCATTTTCATAAGTTGTAGAAACTCCCCTAAAAACCAGAAATCATTTCTTGCATAAGGGATAATAGGAGGTCCCATAGGTGGTACTACTGGTGGTATCACTAGTGGAATAGGGCCCACCACCTCCATATCATGGTCATCTCCACCCTCCTAGTGGAACAATAGAAGGCTTCATGGTAGAATAGCTCTGAAAATTACAAATTCATGCCTTAGATTGGTTCAATCAAAATAAATACCACATGATATGCTACCTACTGACCACTACTAAGGTTGGGTATGGGCCAATCTCTATGTTTCGCAATGTGGATCATGATATATAGTGTTTAAATTGTAATTTATAGAGGAAAAAACCCTTTAATTAGAAATCATCATCCCTGTTAAACGATGACCATTTCATTTTATAACTTAATTCTATTTAATTTCTTTCTCATTTATATAAAATTATATTTAAATTGTTGAACTATATAGATCACCACTTCCAATATATAAGGTCTCACACACATCATAAATTAAAATACAGTGTCCATTTTAATATAAACTATTCACTTATTAAATCCATACATGAAAAGTTATCATAATTCACAAGTATAGCAATAAAGAACCAAAACATGAAGTAAGCACTACACACAATAATATAAACATGGAAAGGAATAATTAATGACATATAAATCCTATAAGGTGCCTAAAATGATGCATTATCAATGCTTTATTTCCATATTGGTCCAGGGATAAAATACAATCCCCAATCATAGTAGTAACATCACATATAATGTGCATCACCCAATGGTGGAATCAAATTGACTACAATAAGAATAATATAGAACAACATGTATCATCCTAGGTAATTTGGAATTTACCTATATGTGGGTTAGCTACTCCTAGTAAATGATCATTACCAAATACAAACACATTATAAATCTCTTGTCTAATATTCCAAAAATAACAAGACAAAAGAAAAGAAATTGGCTCTGATAACACTTCATGACATACCGAACTGAATGAAACTTAACAGCACCTTGATCCAGTGGGCCATATAACCTCAAGAACACCTCTCGGTATGCCACAGGTTTCTGATTACCAGTGAGGGTATGTGGTGGTAAAGTGGGTAGACTATACTCTCTTGGTTAGACTAGCATAATAGTGAAATAGATAGATAAATAGAATAATAATAATAAATAAATGAAAGTGGAAGGTAAAGCATCCAATAATAATAACTAACATCCAATATCATATAAAAAATGATGATATGTCATAAATATAACAAAAAGTAAAATGAAATCATGCTATATAATACATTTATGAAAAAGATAAAAATACCCAAATTACTATCTGCATTAGCATCATAAGCCAAAACTCAATATTGTGCCACCCCGCTCCCATTTTATAAATTAATCAAGTATTAACCAGTGGGAGCTTTCACTTATCAATACCTACATCCACATAATATTCTAGGGTACCATCTGAATCCCAGATAGGGTGTGCAATAAACTTAGTAGGCTACCACCAACAATCACTATAAATATCCAGTTAGTTCATATAATATAAAAGTGTGTAGGTAATAATATTTGGTAGTGAATAAAACTATAAAGGTTCATCTCTCATTCCTAAAGGACACCAGGATGGCACTACCTGCTTCATCCTAAGACGGATGATCTCTAAAAAAGTAACCATATGTATACACATTTATATATTGTATATGTAGCGACGTCTACAACCATATATATGAATACTACCACTAACCTAGCCCCAAGGGGTAACTCAGACAACCATAAGATTTAGAATGAGTTTCACAAGTGTCAAGAAATGAAATTTCCAATGTCATGAGAATAGGGTATTCCATGCCCAGTATCACAGTAGTAGGTTCTCCATACCTAGATCATATCAATAAGGGTCATCATGCCCATATATCAGAGTAAGGTTTGTCTTTCCCAGTATCATATCAATAGGTACATCATGATCCTTATCGTATCAATAAGTTCATCATGTCCAAATCATATCACTAGGGTCACCATGCCAAATATCATATAACTAGGGTCTACATGACCAATATCATATCACTAGGGCCTCCATTACAAATATGATATCATCCTAAGGTTTTCCATGCCCACATATCATAATATAGGTATGCCATGCCCATATCATATCATTAATAGAATGGACTTCATGACCATTTATAGTAACAGTAGGAGGGATTCCACGACCATATAATATAAATCATAGAGGGTTATCATGACCATTTTCATAACAGTGATAAGAAATCATTAGCTTTAATACGAGCCAACTGATAGTTCATAATTCATTAACATTCATTGATAATAAGGGCACAACCATTTTTCAATTTAATCTAGTGATGTGGTCATACCACTCACCACCATTCGATTATTTATATATTGATAAGTGTGTTAGTCATGATAAACCACAAAAAATATCCATTTAATTTCTGATATCATAATTAGAAGTCATGCCAAAACTATATAGATTATGGTTTGGATGTTTATGAATTTATAACCAGAATAGAAATTTGATCGGAACACCTCAAGGGGTGGAGACAATTATAGGGGACCTAGAAGAATCACCAGGTTCAAAATAACTCAACCAATTTAAGGAAAATTCAATTTAGGGGAAACACATGGTAAAACAGACATGAAACACAAAAATTCATATCATAAAATACTTAAAATTTAAGGGATAATTACTAGACCACCTACCTTATGCGTTTAAAGATCCAATCATCCATTATCGACCTTTGGTTTAGTATAGATCAGAAGAAAATGGAAAAAAAGATGAACACCTTGGAAATAAGGTATACAAACCAACAATAAAATAAATTTATTGAGAGGAAAACACATAATTAAAGGTTAATGATGAATGAATAACTCACCAGTGCATATCCAACAAGATTATTAGAAGATTAATTTGAGTCTAGATTGTGGAACAACTTCAAATCCTAGATTTTGATTCTAAGGGGATATTAAAGGGAGGATATCTTATTCTATTCAAGATAAAGATAGGATAGAGGGTAAGAAAATAAAAGGGGGTCCTCCCCTTTAAAACCACCCATAAAATTTAAATGTGGTGTAAATGCTTTACACATCATATAAATATCGGGCTTTAAATTATAGAGAAAGTCCATTACACTTCAAGAACTGGCATTACCATGCCAATACACATCATGTATTGAATACACATCATGTATTCAAAATACATGTTGTGTACTTAGCCTACAGCTAGGCTTCAGTACCCTCTTTCTTTATTTCCAGATGAAAAATAACCACACTAATGCACAATTTTCAATTCTAATACATAAAGGACTAAAAAAAGGTTTTTAGTAAAAATTAAAAAAGTATTCATACCTAAAGGAAAATCTGAGTTATTTTAGTCAATGCCTCATGAAAAAAAATCTTATATAATTGGGCAAGTCCTCAGCAAAAAACCCAACCTATTCTGTCTCATGAGACATACTGATGCATCGAGGGGATATAACATGAACTATACATCATTTACTAAGTCCAATTCATTAATCATATAAAATGGGTGGAACATAATTAACCAAACCATTTGTATTGTAAAAACTATCATATATAATGTTAATACTTTCCCCAATCAACACACATAATCCTAAACTAATCAGATTAATATGGAGAATGGTATCAAAATAGTACATCCTAATAAATTGATAATAAACCATATAGATAAATAAAAAGGATGGTATCATTACAAAATATTTCTAATGGATCGTATGGTAAAATGGGAGTTATTTTCATTGATGAATATAAATACCATAAAAATTCCATTAAAAACATTCTTTATGAAAATATCCTTTTTATTTTGAAAACCACCATTTAAAACCAAAAGTTCACAAAAAATTTTGAAAATAATTTTCTTTGAAAATAAATTTAGAAGCTTGTAAAATAATATTAAAAACATTGAGTGTTTATGGAATCAGGAAATCCCTTACATTCTATAAAAGTTAAAAAATGATTCCTTTTAGATTTTCGGTAAAATCCAAACGTGGATTGTTTGAAAAAATAAATGAAGTTTACATTAAATTTTTTTTGAAAAAAAGAAAAAAATGGGTAAAAATTTATTTAATAAATCATTTGGATAATTATAACAACAATTTTAATACATTATTATAAAACATGGATTTTTAATAAAAAATATTTTCGACTGGTGAGAGAAATAAAGATGGATTTTATTAAAAACATTTTCTCAATAATTTTAAGTACCAAAGAGAGGGAAAATGATACTACTACTATAAAAATTTAATGAATAACTAGAGGAGAAAAAATAAACTGATTTTAATATTTAAATATCAAATAATTTCTTTAAGGGATAGTTAGACATAAGAAATGCCAAATAATGATTATATTGTGAAATAAACCCTTACCACTTTGGTAACATTTGAATCATAATCCCCATGAATGAAATAACATAATATAAAACATTAAATACCATTAATAGAATTATATTCATGATATAAAATATCAAATGGGTATTATATACACCAAAAAAATGGAATAAGTGGTGAATATGGTATATGTCCCACATAAGTAAAAGTGAGACGAGAAGCCCTTTCCTCAGATAAAATTTCCCTTGTAAATGTTTGTAAATTATATATAATAAATATAGATATATAATAAATATATTATGTAACCATAATAATATATTTCACACCATACATGATTTACTTATAGACTTTTATGACCTATTTACTAACAATTCTTTTTTAAAATCATTGTTTAGGTAATAACACCTTTGTTTTTCATGTATGTTTTGATTTGGTATTTTCCTTCCTTTTAATTTTATCATCATTATATCTTATCCAGAATTTAAAACCTGATATAAATATCATATATATTTATTATATATTTACTTAGAGTAAACTATAAAATCTATATATGGGAAATGGATTGCATTTTTCTTAGCGACGGTAGGCCCTACATATGCATGAATGTTGTTTCTCAACAGATGGAATGGAAGGAAAATAAATATGAATTAAACATTAAAGAATAATTATTATGTTATATATAAAATTTATATTAATCAAATTTATCTATATTACCATCAATGTAAAAATCAAATTAAAAACATTTCACATCGCTACATGGAGGCGGTAGTCAACATGCATGTACGAGAGACATTATTGTTTTCTTAAAGGGTTAGAAGGTAAGAAGTTATATGTGATTATATATTTAAAAAAGTATTTTTAGGTCCTAAATATCACATATATTCATTAAATTTACCCTTAATACCTTCCATGTAAAGCACAATCCAAAAATGAATCAAATCACTTCATGAGATGATAGTCCTCCATACAAACAAGCGACATTATTATATCCCCCACATAATGGAAAGAAAGAAGGTATATGTGATATAATAATTAAAAAATTATATTAATTTCAAGTCATATAAATATTTTAAATTAATAATTATATGCATCATTTGAAGGTGGTGATGAAAAACGAATTACATCTATTTTCGAGGTGGAAGTCCGCTATACAAACGATCGATGACTTTGTTTCCCATTTGATAGAAGAGGAGATGGATATAAGTAATTAACTTAACATAAAAAAAATATAATTATATTTGAGATAATGGTGTTATTATATTATAATATATTAATAATATCATTATTATTTACAATAATAAGTAAAATAAAAACGCATAGTTAATTTTTTTACCTCTTCTTCGGGAAGCCTCTTTAGGTTTTAACTAAATCCCTACTAGATTGGATTTATGATATAAAAAATGACAATAGAATATGGGGATATAAGTAAGGAATATATTTGGGAAAATATTGTCTAAAAAAGTGTTTTTGAATCATGAAGAGGATAATAGATGGGGTGTCTTTTTATAAGTGGGGGAGAGGACAGACATGGACTTTTTGAAAAGAATAAAGTGTACACACATTATTATATTTCCAAAATCCACAAAATAAAGTTTCTATAAAACCATAGAGGTTATAATTTATAAATTTTTTTATAAAATGGGTTATGGAATGGTTTTTATGTCATTTTAACCCTTATTGTTTTAGTTTAACCCCCAGTAAATCCGTTTTTACCTTAACCACGATCATTAAATTTTTACTATTTCACTATTCATTATGTTAAAAAAATTAAGTTTACCTGATGAGATAATATTAATTTTTCTTATTCCAAAAATATAATATATTTTTCCAAATTCAACTCACATAATTTTTAAAATTCAATTTTAAATTAAACTGACAGACGTGATGACAAATTTTTTCTCCAAAGAAAAGCTCTCATAAATATATAAAGTTTTTATATTAAAATTGAACATAAAATTGATTAAAATGATTTAAATTAGTAAAATTTTAATATAATTAATCTAATTTTACTTTATATCCAATCTAAAATATAATTTAACCTTTTAAACAATTTAAATGATAAGATATTTTTCAATAAAAAACAAATTTTTTCACTATTCATCAAAAAATTCATCTTTTTATGAAATTATAAAAAATTCACCCAAATATAATTTTGAAATGTATATTTCAAAAATTAAGTTTATTTTTTCAAATAAATTTTCTAAAATTTATAAAAAATAATTTTAAATTATGTGTGCAAAGCACGACTAAACCGCCTTTTATAAAAAAATACAGTTTTTTCGAAACATTTCATTTTATTTCAAATGGTTATTTTTTTATTTATAATTAAAATATAACTATTTAATTTATTTTATATATGTGTAATTTATATAATATTTATAATTTATTTTTTCTTGTTCATACCCACCAACTTAACGACTAGGTTTTAATGGTCATGTTTAAATAATTTTTTTAATTGGGTATTGTGTTTCATTTAAACACAAAATTCTGTGTATCAAAAGATATCAAAGAAATTGACTTTATTTAAAAAGAAATATATCATAGAGTCTTAGGGTGTTACATTATCTTTTAATCTTAGTGTTTCATGTCATATATGCTATTGAACATGATTTCTCCCTTTTAAAATCTCAGGGTGTTACATTTATCATGGAGTTTCTCTCCCCATGTAAATAACTTTTATTCATTCATTAACAAGATTTATTCCCCCTTTTCAAAAAAATAAAAATGTCACTCATTTTATGTCTGTAACATGTAAAATAATACATATCATCACAAATGTAAATTCATAACATTCCTTAAGGATTGGGGACCCCACATCCATACTGTTCTTATGTTGGGTGTCGATTGGACTCTAAGAGCTAGCCAATGCCTTTTGAAAGCTTCCTTAGGTAAGGAAATCATAAAAATGTATATGAATTGATGTTCAATTGGTTAATACTCTAATATCACAAACCCATGTTCTACTTTCTCCTTGATAAAGTGATAATTGATTTTAATGTGCTTCGTACTTGAGTTATAGATGTTTTTTTAATATTAATTACACTTGAATTATCATAATTGATTTTGATCAAAGGATTCCCTTAAAATCCCATGTATTTAAGATGTTTCTTCATACTTATTAACTATTTGAAATTTTGAGTGGCTGTAATATATTCAGATCATGTGGTGCTTTTAGAAATGAAATGTTGTTTCTTTCTTAGTCAAGAAATACAAAATCCACCAAGATAGAATGCACCAATTATTGTTGAATTTATTTCATCTATAGAATCAAGACAATCAGTGTATATATATCCCAAAAAATCATGTTATGATGTTTCATTATAAAGAAATCCTAAATCCACAATGACTTTGATATACTGTAGTATTTTATTCACTTAAATCATGTTGATTTATTTGGGGTTACATTGATTCCATGTTACCTGAAGTGTGGAAAAAACAATATTGGGTCATGTATCAGTTAAGTATATAGGGATTCCAATGATCTATCTATATTTTATGACATTGAATGCTTTTCCATTATCATCACTTGAAAATTTCATCTGGGTAGGAACCAGAGTTTTCATCTCCTTGGATTCCTTCATTATAAATTGTCTTAGAGCTTCCATAGCTTATTTATATTGATAAATAAATGTGAAATCTCTTCCTTGTATCACCTTTAGACTAAGGGAAAACATTTCAAACTTTCACTTCATGAATCCTTTAAACTATTTTCATTGTTCCTTTTCTGATCCACAAAATATTATTTCATCCACATACACTATAACCATAATTCTCTGATTACATTAATTAATGACATATAGATTTTAATAAACTCCACAATGTTATAAACCAATCTTCATTAACTACTGATCACGTCATGAATACCAAAAACATAGTGCAAGATTCAACCCATAAATAACTTTCTTCAGTTGAATAAACTTTGTTCTCATCTTCATATAAAAGAAAACCCTTTGGTTATTCAATGTAAACCCATTCTTCCAGAACTCCATTTATAAATATTGACTTAAAATCCAACTATAAAACTGTGAATTTTCATTAAATTACCATGTAAAATAATGGTCTAATTAACTCCAACCTTTCCATGGGTGAATATGTGTCATCAACATCGATTCCCTCAACCTAGGAGTACCCTTCACACACCATCCATTATTTCAAATCAATATAACATCCATATTTATCTTATTATGGGATACCCATTTGGTCCCAATGAAATTATAATCTATTATCCTTGAAACAATATACCATGTTTGATTCTTCTTGATTTTCTCATGTTATTTATTCATCAACTTGACCCAATTCTCATCTCTATTAGCTTATTTAAAACATTTTGTATCAAGCCATAATAGAAGAGATGTTTACAGTAGAGACTTCATTATTCTAATCTACAATAGCATTGTCTGATCACTGATGATGTTCTACCTATAAATTTTAGATTAACTCTTTGGATTCTATGCAGATACAAGTTCAACTTAATCTTTCACATAATAAATATATTCTTATTTTTCATCATTTTACACTTGTTCTCCCCCATATATTCTATCCTACTCATCACTTTCATTATGAAATAACTCACTATGTTATTTATTATTATTATATTTTTCTACCACAACAATACCATTTATCTCTATAACCTTTCCTAGAAACTTATTAAGGAATTTATTCTCATTTCCTTTTCCTGAGTAGCCTACAAATATCCATTTATATATAAAGGATTCAAACTTCTTATGTTTCTGCTTATCAAGAATAAAATATTTAATTTTAAAGACTTGAAAGTATGTAAACATCAAATTATTTCCATACCATAAATTTTATATAATCCTGTATTATTTTGTACACAACAAATCTCTATTAAAGATGTAGATGAATTTTAAGATTTCTTCCTTTCAAAAATTCTCTAGTAGGTCCTTTCCAATGAGAATCATTCTTTTTATTTTTTATGACACGATTTATCCAATCAACTACACTATTTTTATAAGGAGTTATCACTGTTAAATATTGGTTTCTTATCCAATTTTTTTGAGATAATCCTTCACATAGATATTGGTAAAATCTGTACCATTATCTGTTTGAAATTTTAGAATTTTCTGTCGAAGCATTGTTTCAACTTCCCTCTAATATTGTTTTATAGAACTAGAAACCTAATAATTGTGGGTGATGAATGAAATCCACACCATCCAAATATAATCATCAATAAAAAGAATATAGTATCACTTTCTACTAATATCTCTTGGTGATATAGGTATATACACATCAATATGTACTAGTTCAACTATTATTATTGAGTAGAATTCAGACCCTATACATCGCAGAGCATAGCTACATTGAGGGTGATCCACATAAATCAATAAACCACACGTGCGACCTGATTTTCAATTTCACCTGACTACTACTTTGGTTCTTCCAGTTCCCCTTTTCATAGTGCTGCTAGGATCTCTGGGGCCTGATGCGTGGGTAATCCCCCCCTCTCCTCCATTTTCAACAATTCATCAAAAATCATTTGGGACCTCCCCAATTTTTAACTCCGAACCTCTTCTGGAACCTTCATACAAGAAATATCTTCATCATACCATACCTTCCCAGTCATTGATGAGAAAAATCTTTTTGTAGGTCCCACTAGAATTGAAGTATTCCTTAGAAGGAGGCCTCCTGATCCTATCTGTTTCAGTGACATCTTTTGGGGGAAGCATCAATGAACCTAAAATAGAATTTGGTGGTGGGATTTGGGATATAAAAACTTCCACATTCCATATTTTATGACACTATGAGATTGTGGGGTTTTTTACTTCTTAACCAAGGTGTCATATCTAAATCTCAATAATTTCTTCATCATCTTGGCTTCATAGGAGGATTTTGTGAAGGATTTGTGTGAAATCCCCAGATCCTTCGATCACTGATGGTTTAACTTACTTTGGTGGTTAGTGGAGGCTCATAATAGTAAGGATTACTCTCGATATTCTGTGTGGATATCTCTCCCTAATATTCCCCTCCCTTTTATGAACTTAACCTACTTATGTAGTATTAAATACCCCTAGTATCTTTTATCTGTGATGACGAGCACACTATCCAACTCAAAGAAGTGGAAATGCAAAGGGTTTGTGTCGATATGGATATCGATCTGCCTATCCCAAAATTGTTCCTCCTTCATGTTTATGGAATGGAGGGCTGGTCTAAAGAACCCCTTTATCCTTCACCATTGTAGTTCTGTATAAGATGTCACAAACAAGTACATTATTTTCTAGTCTTCCATAAAAAACCTTCAGCATAGGCTGGATTAATGTATGGTGGATAACTTCCGCAATGATGAGGATTTACCTTAAATAGACACTAAATTTTCCTTAATGTTATATTATGATATGGGATATTTTTCTTGAAGGAAGGTGGTTCTACACTCTTCTCCTTATATAGAGGCTTTTAGCTCATATTCTCATGATTCTGAACATCATAATGTTGTGTTCCCTTTATTCTCTGAGTTGGTTCCCTACGGAAAGACCCCAGACCCCTAATTTTCCCATCCCTAGGACCAAAGCCCTTCCAGTTTGATGTTGCTCCCCTATATCTTGTAACAATGTATTATCACATGTACCTATCTAGGTCCCTCATCTTCAAATTTCTAAAGTTCCATCGAATGTGCTTGAAAATGGGCATCAATTGGAAGCCCCACACTTTTTATGGTAGTTATCTACCCTCCCTAGAGAGGTAATTATGGTCTCCCTCAATGTACTAATGCGATATGTCAAAGGAGTTATGTCAACAAGATTTCATGGAGTGTCCAGCAGTGTCTTCCCCATTACACTATAGAGTCAGCACCAGATCACATTGCAAAACAAATGCGGATCAATCATCATCTCAAGTTTTTTGTAGGAATTTTTCTAGGACCAAATATAGATATAATGGTTTGAGATGATATCATTTCTAATTTGGAGTGCCCGTGTGTTGGGATCTTGAGTCAAAATAGATTTCCTATATAAAAAACTTCACAATAATTCGACCTCATTGGCTGTAGTTCTGGATTCGAAATAAAATTCTTCTAAGACCATGTATTTTGTGTATAAAATAAGGGTGAAAAATTTCTTACATTAAAACCACCATAAAATTCACATTTGGATATTTTGGAAGGATAACATCTCAGTAGACCTGATTACTTCTACTAACCAGTTCATGACCACTAAAATCACTATAGGTATTTACTATATTTTCTTCTATTTTTTATATTACAACTGAGATGCTTAGGTTTGGGAGCCTCTATGAAGTGACCTCATATCATTTAACCCAAAAGATAATATGTGGATTATCTATGGAAACTTCAAAATTTTTGCTAACCTAGAGGAAAAGAAGGGAGGAGGGCCTTTTCCAAGGAAATCCAGCTAATATTTCACCTCTTTTATGGCCTGAAATGAGCCAATGGATGTGTGATTCATAGGGGGTCATATAACTTGGTTCAATGACTAGATAGGGATAAATTAGACCTGGATTCATCTCGAATGGTGTTTGGAGAATGAATATCTCTCTATTCATTTACATATATTAAGGTCTCTCACCTGGCTCACAACTGATCGGATTACTCTCCTTTACATATTGTGTTGGACCCTAGAAATATTAGTGGTTAAGGTTTCCATTTTTACCATATATGGACAGAGGAAGAGGTATTTTATTATGTAGTAAGGGAGTCATAGAGAATTCCTTTTCAAGGAAAACTATGTATGGATCTTCACAATAAACTAAGACGTCTTTGGGGTGAAATTCATGCATGGATTATAAATCTTACACCATGAAGTTAGGATCTGGAGGCGATCAATTAGTAAATTTAATGGATTAAGGATAGTCTGGAGAATGGTTGGGATGAATATTTATTATACGATATGAGGAATAGGAAGAATATCATGGCTGATATGATCTTGAAATAAGAACATATGGCTCATGAATATTCAAGGTTTATATGGATTTGGGAAGGCGATCATAACATTGGTTTTTTCCATGCTTACATCAAAGAAAACATTATTTCATGAGACCCAATATCATCAGGGAGGATGGTTCTTATTTGGAAGACTATTATTTAGTGTAGGTAATGGAAAAAAATCACTTAAAAATCTTCTAGCTAGACCCAACCCTTGCATTAAAGGAGGATACCCAAGGGATATTGTAGTGCTCTTTGATGTAATTCCTAACACGGTTAATAATTCTGAAAATGAGCTATTGAGGTATGTCCTTGATTTAAGGGGGGGGGGTGGGGTGGGGTTGTGATGAGTGTGGAACCTTAATCCCAAAAGAATATCTAGACCAGATGGGTTTCCATGCTCATTTTATGGTGGATCATGGGACGTAGTGAAGGAAGATTTGGTCCTTGCAGTATATGAATATTTCATTGGGGGAAATCTTTTGTGGGTTTATTGTTCCATGAAGATTATCCTGCTTCCAAAGTTGAAATACCCACACTCTAAAAATTAGTATAGACCTATTTATATGTGTAACATACCATATAAGGTGTTGACATGCATCATTAACAATAAAATAGTGTCCTATCTTCCTTGATGGATATCCAAATAATATCACATTTTTATTAAAGGTTGAATAATCCAATGTGAAATTGGCCTAGACAAAGAGGTGATTAGGGATATTAACCAAAAATAATTTTCGATCCAACATATCAATTAATCTAGACTTGAACAAATATTATGACATGATCAAGTATAACTTCATTATAAAGGTCCTCTCCTGTATGGGATTATATTATTGGGTAATTGATCTACTATTTAGATTCTTTATCTCCTCATAGATATCAACATCCTTCATGGGAAAATAATATAGTTTCTTCAAGGAAGAACAGGGTCTAAGACAAGGTGACCTTCTTTCTCCTATTTTTTTATATACTTTCCCAGGATGTTCTTAGCCAATCCATTAACCAATGCATATTTTTTTGGTACCATTATCCCATACCATAGTATGCACCAAGTTGGTGTAATATCTCAGATGATGTTTTTATATGATACAATAATATTTATTAATTATAGTAAAATATCAATTTAGGGGATCAATGAGGTCCTGAAGGAATATTGTAAAGGAGTGGAAAACCGGTAAATCGGGACAAGAGAAACTTATACATTGCAAGCAATTGTTTGGATGAACATGTTAGTGAAATGGAAAGTAGTATTGACATGAATAAATGGAACTTTACTATTTATTATTTTAATGCACCAGTTTCCCCAAAAAAAGATTCATATTTACCACTTTGATAAAATTATAGACAAGATCACATGGTATATTTTGAACTGGAAGAACATGTTCATTTCTTTTTGAGGAAGAATTGCCATGGTAAATATAATTCTCTATTTGATCCCCATGAACATAATTTATATCCTCAAAGTGATGAAAGGGTAATATACAAAATTGAGATCTTAATGATTTCCTTATTATGGGATGCTTAGTTAGATAGAAAACACCACTGGGCATCTTGTAATATGATGGATACACCCCTTTACAACTGGGGAATCAATATCATGAGTGCCTCTGGGATAATTAATGTCTTGAATGCAAAATTGGATTAGGAGGTTAATGAGGGGAAGATTCTCTGGGGAAGGAACATAAAAAATAACCACAAAATTGATAAGGACATGCAAAGAGCCAAACCATCTGCTATTTGAATCATGATACAACCCTATATTCCTTTTTTACACAACGTACTTGGTAAATTTTTCATATAGGTGACATCAAATTGTGGAATAAAAACTAGGTAGGGACTAAACTGAGTATTCATGGATGTCCCACACTGGGCATCACTTTAAATGAGGAAATTTAACACCTAACCTTCATCCAATATATTCTCAACGAGAACTAGTGGGTCATCTTTTAAAACATTATTCTAAACTCTGAACTATACAAGTGTATGTTCATAAGTTTTTATTTAGGATCCTTTTCAAAGAAATAGTTCCATAGATCGTAGATAGATTCCAATGATCATGATGATTGGGATAAGGTGATCTAGTGAAAATTGATTACTACGAAGGTTAACTTATTGGTTTGTAATATTAGGAATAATGAGCTACCCACTAAGGATAATATGAAACAACTGGGAGTCATCCTCACTTCAAGATGCTAGTGCTTCAAGGAACAACAAGTTGAAACTCCAAGAAACCTGTTTTTCGAAAGTGACTGAGTGAATTCATCATGGTGCTCATTAAGAAGCTTTATAGGTTTAGATTCCCAAGAGATATCGATCCATTGTTTTCTCAACCTATGGTTTTAGGGTGTGGGCACTCTATGACTGGAGAAAAAGGCAAGGTCTATCATACTCACTACTTGAAATTGGTGCATCTAAAAAAAAGGAACAAATCACGGTACTAAAATTTTATTGGTACATGTATGAGAATTATTTTCAAGACTAAAAAAACCTTAATTGATCTCATAAGGTTTAAAAATCATTGGAAGATCACCCCTACCTTAGGAATCTTCAAGACTCTAGTCCTAACCATAAGTGAGTTATCAGATCTGGGAGCGTGAATTAGATTCCATGATATCCCCATCATTTTTAATAGAA
The DNA here is from genome assembly GCA_963277665.1 of Viscum album. Lineage (NCBI taxonomy): Eukaryota > Viridiplantae > Streptophyta > Magnoliopsida > Santalales > Viscaceae > Viscum > Viscum album. The sequence continues at coordinate 142,896,397 of OY728131.1, forward strand.
ACTGAACACCGATGGCTCTTTCCACTTGGGGGTCATGTGGGGGGGGGGGTATTAGGGACCAGTGGGGCTCAATAATTTTGGATTTTTATGTGTACCTTGGATGAGGTGAATCAATTTAAGTTGAATCCTAGGAATTTATAATTGGTCTCCATTTATGTAAGCAGAGAAAAATTCACCTTGTAGTAGTAGAGACTGACTCTCTGACTATTTACAATTCTCTGCATGGAACTATAATTACCCATAGTATATTGATTATATTATTCAAATATGCAAGGGTATCATGAGAAAACACATGGATATTTTATATACATGGTGTAAAGGTAATTCATTTTCGAATTTCCTTACTTCTATGGGGACTCAAAGTGATCATATTTATTTTTTCTCGAGTCTTGGGACCTTTACTTCTAAGGGGGTCAATCTTGTTAGACCCGATGCACTCGGGATTCACTAATTCATACCTCCATGATTCCAAGGTGGGCCTTTCTATTTATATTTTATGTGTTTTCCTTTTACCACTCCTTTCTACTATTAATAAAATAAATATTGATTTGTGTCTTTAAATAATATTGTTGACCTTTTTTATTTTTTCCTTGTATGTATTTCGAGTGATTTTACCTTATTGGAAAGGATCATAGGTGTGAGTATGATCATGTGATAGATTAGGGAGATCTTGAGCTCTATCAAAATTTTCTAGATCTTCCAAGGATGGTTGGATAAAATGGACAACACATTTAAGCCATGATTTTTTTTCTTCTATCTTGGATAGAAAAAAGATATCTTCTTCTCAACTAGAAAGGTTGAGATCCCCCTTTACATTATTTCCCTACATAAAAACCATATTATATTTACCATTAATGAAAATATTTTTTATAGTAAACTGTATTTCATGCTTTTAGTCACACAGTTGACTGAAACTTAGAAAGTTGTGACTAAGACCTTCAACAACCAATATATCTGTGCATATCATATATTTCCCCCCAAATTTGGATTTCTCAAAGATAATAATATTTAATCCCTTATCATTTATAAACCCATAAAAAATTCTTTATCTCTTTTGATTCCTACTAAAAAATCCTCATTTCCCATCATGTGAGAACTGTATCCACTATCAAGGGTCCAAACACCAAATGATATGATGATTTAAGGGTAATTTATACAACAAATACATGATTTATTATTTTATTCTTCATCCATGTTTTTGGATTATCACATAATATTGATAAACATGCTTGATCTTCTTCAGAGTATTATGAAAAAATTTTATCTTTCAAATCCAAAGATAGATTTATCATTTTTAACTCATTTAATGATTCTATTAGAATCTATGTCTAATCTATTTGGGTATACTTCATCATATTTTCCTACATTATCAATGAGAAATATATGGACATGTGTCTAAATACTACACACCAAAAAAATGACTATCAAAAGCATGTCTTGAATATGGAATTCATTTTAGCTACCTCTATTACTCTTATTCTTTTTTGTACCTTTTGGATATGGAACAAAATTTTTGGGAATGTCCCATATTTCCAAAAAAATAACACCTGATTTGAGGTACACTCCTATGTGTTATTATTTTAGCACCAGTTGTCCCTTTTTTTCTCTAAATATTCTAAGTTATACAAAATCAACCTTCAACTTTGGAGTTAGTTATTGTGGTCTTATATTATCCATCACTACTTTCTGTTTATAATCAAGCCTTATAATAGCCTTATCATTTGAATATAGATTTTTATTTTACTGAACATCATTTTCCTATTTTTCTATACCTTCATGCTCTACTATCACTTTATCTATATCCTATATGATCTAATTCTCTAATGTTATATTGGGATTCAAGTGTATCTCCCAATCTTTAAATCATTATCACAGGCCAACAACTACAACCTCTAGATCTTCGATACATTTGAGACAATATTTCACTATCTATGTCAAACCATTAATAACCATAGTCTATTATACAACTTTTATATTTTACTCAACAACCTTTTCTTAGTGTTTTTTCTTTACAGAGTTTACCTTCACAATTTATTCCTTAAGAACAGGATTCTCCTCTTATTTTAATTGTATATAAAGTTTGGAACCATGGACCACTCTAATGTATTTCTTCATTTTTACTCTCTAAATATATCTCTCTTTAAGTGAAACATCAAGTTCAATATAGAGATCAACTCATTCTTATACTTCTCCATTTCCAGCATCTCTCTCTTCCATTTTCTAGTAATTCCCTACAATAACCACCATAACATGTTCTTAATGGTATTTAAAGTTTCTAATTTATTCTTCCTCACTTTATTATAAAAAATTATATTATTGAAAAATCATTTTATTATTCTTACAGAATTTAAAATTAGTGCTTCTCTTAAATTTCACATTTTCTTAATAATTCTTCATGGAAATTTCATCACCTTTATCATCTTCTTGAAACTTCTTGAGATAATTTTTTACAAAGTTTCCAATCATTCCACATTGAAGACAAATGACTGGAAGTTTCACTTTAAACTTTCCTTTAACCCTTTTTAGATTTGATGAAAGGAATGACATGTCTTTATCTAACTCTTCATATTTATAGTCATTCTCCATGTCAAGCTTCTTCATGCCCTTGAATGACACCTCTTTAGACTTCCCTTTTCCCATAACCTCATCATCATTATTTATCATCTTTTATGTGACATGTGTATAGTGAAAACTATCCAATGTCAACCCATTTAGATCTTTATCCTCATGTATAGAGACTTTTGAATTGAACTAGGGTGGAAATATTCTCAGGATGTTCATGAATTTCTTCACATCATCAATGATTTGTTTGAGACTACACATGTCCTTCATAATAACATTCACCTGATCAGAGAGTGTATCAACATATTTATTTAGGGTCATTCTTAATTACCCATAATTATTCTAAAAAACCTTCAATTTTTCTTCTTATACTCTTGAATCAAATTTATAGATATTTATCATATTTACCCATATATAATGGGATGTTTTACATGATATAATATTCATATAGATTGTGTTGGATTTGGCTCCCCCTATGGAATTTATTCATCTATTATCCACATCTAATTATCTATGGTATACTTTTTATAGGGAATTACTATCCATACTGAATATAATACCATGCCTCATAGCTGTAAACACATCCATTCCAAAATATAGGAATTATTTTATATCAAATTCTTCTATATTTGAAAGTTGATTACATTAAAGATCAGAGTCCCTTTATGATTGACTGTTTCCACTTATTTCATTGGGAAAAAACACACTTTACTTTAACTTTTAGATTTGATATAAAATTTTCCTCCACTAGGTTAAATACATATATGTAGGGGGGGGGGTTGAAATATTTTATGATAGATTAAGAAAAATTCTCCTTTTACCTTCTCTCATTATTAAACAAAACTCTCCTCATTCTTCTTCTTACATCAATATACGTATACAAAAATAAAAGCATACATGATTCAGATAAATTTTAATTTTTTCAACCTAATATGGATAGTAAAAGTAGTATAGAAAATTTTTATTCCAATTCACTATAATCCATTTTAGCTCACTGATGTTACAAGGTTTAGAGAAAACTCATTTTCCCTTTATTTTCAATAATTTACACTTTGAGAACACACTACTCTCTCAACTGAGGTTAATACATTGATCCTATATAAGATTATTAAATTGTTCAAAATCATGTCATATATGGTTCAAACATATGTGAGTATGTCATGAAGCTCCCTTTTCACTTGATAGATGAAACCCACTATACCAAATAGATTATTCTTCATGGGAAAACCCTTCATGATCATGTTTTCACCACAAACTTCTCCAATATGAACTGACCATGTGGGAATCATATATGAAATGGGTGTAGAACCTTCCACTGTGCACATACTTATGATAACCTCTTATGCGATCTTCTCCTCTATACACTGATCACATTGATACCGCACACTACCCAAGAAACCCGTTGACTCCACACACTGAATATGTCGATAACCCCATTTCCCTTAGAATTATTGTGTGACGTTCCTTTTTCACACACTCCCCTTGTGAACTATATATTTCATTTACTAACTACATATAATTACTCCTCCAAAAAATTCCCTCAATGACCCCTTTGCTGCTTACTTGGGAAATATTCTTCAAATTTTACAGAATTCTCCAACAATGATCCTTTAAGATAATTATCACTCTTCCAAATAATTTGATTAGGAGGATACTTATATAAGGATAGAAAAACTAAGAAACCCACTAATAATGAAATTACTATTTACTCCTGTATAATCCTCCTGTCATCAAACACCTACTTCTTCTTCTTTAAGACTATATGTTAAGCACACAGTCCCATAAAATTTCCAAGTGATAAACTACTTTTGTGTGATTCCATTATAATTTAACCCTTGCTGCATGACTTTTTTGTGACCTCACACCCACTGGTATGTCTCATAAGCTTTTATCCACTTCCTATGTAGATTATATCTCCTACCTTGTGCTCTTCCTAGTTACCACTTAAAAAACATTTATTTCCCATTTTTCTTACTCCTAAAAATTATTCCCAAAGTTATAAATAAAATTAGGAAACAAAATTACCTTTAAAACTGCTACTTGAGAAAAAAAACTCATTGAACCTCTTTCAACTAACATTATCAAAAACATAACCAATTGAGAACACTGAAATATTAATTGGAGGTATTTTTTCCCAACAGTAGTAGATTAATTGATTGAGTAGTTAAAAAAATATTTTTATCATATCAGAATGCTAAAAAAGGTGATGGTTTTGAAAAAAATGTATCATTAGATATGGGATTCTTATCAATGGTGGATGCCAATATATAATAATCATAAATAATGATTAATAATAAAAATTATGTGGAATAAATGTTAAAAACCATTCAATAGAATTTTTTTCCTAAAAATAAGTGAGTGGAAATGTTGAGTCAATTCCTAAATCTTGATAAAAAATAGTAGAAGAAACAACGGGTAAGTATGGAGATTAATTCAGAAGGCTTGTCATATATATTTAATACCACGAAAACAACCAAGAGAGTAATATTGAATATTTATTTAAGGGAATAAGTACTAGTATATGAAGGTCCCTAGCATACCAAACCATTTTTTACAAGTGATAGATATTTTCCAAAATGGAAAGTATCCTTTATTGAATAAAATAAAAATTAAAAAAATTTCAAGTAAGTTTTTTTACAATAATATCTTTGAAACAAATAAAAATTCTCATTAGGTATGTCATTAAGCCCTATCATATCAGGTGTAGTTACCCATTTATTTTTCAAGTCCATTAGTTAAATAACTTGATTCATGATTTGTATGTGTACTGATATAATTCATGGTCAAAATAGTATCAATTCAGTTGATCCATCTAATAGATAGATTCCATGAAAGGTGGATAATGACATTTTTGATTGCTTGTATAATAGTGGTGGAGTCACATTATTGCCACAAGTTTCACCAACCTCGCTTCCTTGTCATTTCAACCATATTGATGATGCTGAGAATTTCAGCATCAAGAGATGTAGTGACTCCACATGGTCCATAGAGGCATCCCATGGAATCAACATTAAATCTATGAAGACCTATCCACATGAAAAAGGTCCTGTATTTTCTATTGATCCTCTATCTATATTACATTTGATAAATCCTGTAAATAGTTTAATCCACATAATTTCAAAAGTTCTAGAAATACGATAATAATTAAATATAATTCCAAAATGCTTAAACATTGTGAGATCATGAATAGAATTATTACAATATTCATTTTGAAGTGATTTCATGTTTTTCACAACAACCATAATTCAAACCAGATCCTATTGAAGATAGAAGGTAGCATTCTCATGAATCAGTTTATTTTGGATAAGTTATATAACATGAATAAATTCAATTATGGACACAAGAAAGTTATTAAGAAGATACTGAGAATGTGATAGCTTTAAATGGGAAGATATATGATCCTGTATACTGGTTTTCCTAGGGATATGAACTTCAAAAAAATAAAATACCACATACCAAAATGTTGGATCCATTACACAACTTAGAAACATTTGGTTAAGGTCATCCCTATAATGATTACATAGTGCACATATAGATATTAAAAAATACCTGTATATTTAATATAATAATAATCTGGGATCATTGAGTATATCAACCACAATGCAAGGGTGAATCTAGATGGAAGGATATGACTTTTACTCAAGAATCAATCCCAGCGGTTCACATGCCCCTATACAGATTCTTGGTACAATATTTTGGAGGTGAGAACCATTAGAGGTAGGTTCTCAAATTAAGATGTCATATCCCCAGATAAAATTATAATTCCATACCACTACCTTGGTTTCAGTTGGAATAACAAACAAAGAGTTTCTCATTTTATTCTTAATCGATGCATTTGTATCAAGTGATGGTTCAGGAGAATTTATGATATTAATAAGTGGAATACCTATCCAGTATTCTAACTAGATATTGATAGATGAATTAATTTTTTCCAGATAGTTTGAGTTTATTGAAATATTGGAAAATTAGGCCTTAAGGGTAGGACATATAGAGGAGTCCACATAGTTTAAATTCCTAGATTTGAGTCTGCTTAGAAATATGGATCTTAGAAAGGAAATCATCTATGACTTCTCATTGATGATCCTCTATATAAAATGATCCAACAAAGATTGATTGAATTTATAGATATTTTTAATTCCACTCTGTATATGATTAATGTGTTTACAACATTTCTTCTATGGGATAGTGATGATCATTGTTTGAAGGATTCTTCTACTATGATTTTTTTAATAGAAGTGATTATATTCCTAATAAATTTATCCATATATTTATATATTATTAATGAGTAAATAATTTGAGACAAAATAATTTATTTCACAAGGATGAAGATACTTTACATCGAGAGCATTTATAACTTCAAGGAAGCCAAATGATTTATTATCTAACTCACAATATGATTGAAATGAAAAGAACAAGGTTTTCCTAAAAACATAGGGACACCAAGATAAGTTAAAGGGAGAAAATATTCTTTAATTCCTAACTCATTGATGATATGCACTCTTCTGGCTACAAAAGTACTATTTCCAAAGTATAAGAATGATCTTTTCCAACTAATCTCTTGACCTGAGACATTTTCATAATTAAGGAGTAAATTCTTGATGTTTTTAATTTTTCTCTTGTCTCCTTTAGTGAAAAGGATGATATAATCAATATACAATAAGTGAGTGTGGGTAGCTAAGCCTTTGGAAACTCTAATGGGTTTGATTTTGTATGAATATACCTTGTTGAGAAGAAGCCTTCTTAAATAATCTTTAGAAATAGAGAAACTAATTTATGAGATATGATCAACTTGTATGAGACCTATGGTATGGAATCTTGCCTTTTTATTATATAAATGTTTATTACATTATACAAATAAGGGATCTTTTAATGTTTAGTTTCTTAGAGAAAATTTACATAATACATAAAAACACAAAAAATTATTATAATCCACTTGAAAGTATTATTAAAAGGTTCATCCTATGTATATTTATTGAATCCCATAACTTGGGGATATACATCAAAGGAAAGGGTGAGCATAAGGCCCAATAAGGGAAAGCAAGGGAAATATCTTATAGGTGATCTTAAGGAATATCAATAAGAACACAGGGAATATCATTATGGAATGAGAAAGGGAACATGATGAATATAATAATAAAAATGAAATTAATCATAACATGAAAATTTGTTTATAACATTTAAATGATACATTCATAAGCATATCACCAAGGTTTTTCACTAAGGTGTCATAAAAATTACCAAGGTTATTCACCAAGGTATTGTAAAACATGTCATCTCTAGAGATTAAATTATTTACACAATAAATTAGAGAGATATAAAGGAGAACCATTCTTATATATTAATTTTCATGTAAGACATATAGATCATGATAAATCATTTTATAAATAAACCATAGATAATAAAATAAAATAGGTTTCATATCAAAATCATGGCCTTTTAAAAGTGCTTAAAAATAAGATCATTATGTCATTTTTAACCCACTTATAGGGAATGAAGGTTGTATGAATATCAATCAAAAAATAAAATAAATAATTTCTATATATTTATAAATACCCCTGTAAGATAAAGAGGTTTGGGTATTCATAAAAAGAAATTAAAATTGAATTTATTGAGGAGAAGAGATAAACTTTGAGAAGTAAATTCGGTAGCATAACGAATATAAAAAGTGGCTTTAGAAAAGGGTAAAAAGAGAGTGGACTGAGGTATATGATTTATAAAACATATTTTCAAATTAATTTAATGAATAAAAAGGAAATAGGAGAGATTTAGCATAACATTTATAAGCTATATACAAAAATAGGTTCTTGAAATGAAGAGAAACGAAGGATATTTCCCTTACCTTGAAAAGTAAATCCTAAAACATGAGGGTTGGGACCATGGGGGATTGAAAACACATTTGGAGGACACATTGGAAGGTAAAAATACTAGATATTCTTGGATGATGGATTTTTAGTGAAATTTAATGAAGAAATGTGTGGGTATTTATAGAACAAGTGGAGGATTTGTTTATTAATTTCCTAATATAGGCCTTGGAAACCTAGGTTGTGGAAAATGTAAAACCATGGGCTTGACCATGGTATTTGCCCATGTTTTTGGACACTTAGGTCATATTTTATGTTATTTTAATATAAAATATTTGACCATCATTTTATATTACTTTTTTTTTCATAAAAAAGTGAAGTTTCCACTAAAATAATGTTTTTAAAGTTAAGGTTTCCATTTTAGACTTTGGAAAGTAAATTATAGGTTTGGAAATTGATTAAAATATATTAAAATATTTGATATTAATAAAATAAAATATTTTAGGTCTTTTATTTTGTTTAATTAGTTATTAAATCATTATGACATAATTATGAAGTCATTAAACATACCAAAAAACTGAAACTATATTTTTATTATTCACAAAAAAAACAAAGTATTTTAGATAATTCTCATAATTTAACCATAAAATAAAATTGACATGATTATTTAAAAAAATATATTTATTTAATCAAAATAATTCTATAAATACAATAATTATAACTTTCAATATAACATTTTTTATTTATTAAAAATAATTGCGAATTGAAAATGCATAGTAAAATTTCTAACACTTGAAAAAAGAAAATTATTTTTATCATTAATATTTCAATAAAAGTGTTTTTATCATATTATTTCATTAAAATAATTATTATTCATAATATATTAGTTTAATATAAATATTTATATCTTTTCTAGAATGTAAAATTTCTTTTTGAAAAATCAATTTATCAAATTCAATCTCAATTTTACTAAGAAAAACTATTCTTAAAACGAAATTGATGGAATAAAAATTTTATTTATAAAAAGTAATTAATATTTAAGTAACTAGGGCTTCAATACATAACCCATTATAACACTCACATAAAACCTAAGTGTAATGTGTGAAATGGCGATAGATTCATGGGGTGGCTTGGATAACATTTCCTGAGTGGTAATTTCCACTAACTTGAACTTCTCCCATAGGAGATTTCATTTGAGATTAATTTATTGAATATAGATTTGGTATTTGTCAAGAGATAACCCTAGTGATGCTACCTCACTCCCAAGTTCCAACAAATGGGATTCATATGGAAAAACTCTACTGGTTGATTATATCATTTCTCCTTTCTAGATTAATTATTCTTTATCATTTCTACTTACAAATTACTACTTAAAAATTATTATCAAGAGTATAGTTTCCAATATTCATATTGAAAAAATAGTCATATTTGACCGATGTTTAAAAAAGTTAAAATCCCAATGGTCACATTTTCTATTATACACACTTAATTATTAAAGAGATACAGTTTTTTTTGTGTATGGTGAAAAATAACATCGATTGTCTCAGGAAAAAAATATCATTTAAAAATTTTGGGTCATTACATTTGGGGCATGTGAAGCAACCCTCAGGAGAGCCATCAGTAAAAATTGAAATATTGGTTGAACTCAGAAATATTTTAACCCATTTGATAAAGGTATCATCAAAACCAAACCTGTCTAGTATATTTAAAATAAAACCCTAGTCTAACATTTCAAAGGATTTTTTTGACATTAAGTTTTAGTGACATGTTACCTTATATGTTAGTTTTACTGAAAAGGTTAACACATTCAGAATTGGTGATAAGGAATTCTTGTATAGTTCTTCCTTTAATGAATCTAAATTGATTTGAATACACAATCCTATTGGTAATTTTTTTAAGCCTGTTAGAAGAAAATTTTTCTATAATTTTTTAGATCGTGTTGACAAGAGCCACATGCCAAAAAAGATAAATCTCATTCTTTTATCCACTTTAGGAATGGGGGCAAGAAATTAAGGATTTATACCCTAATTTAGTTGAACACCTTTGAATAAATGATTTAAAATTCTGTAAACATTAAAATGAATAGCCTCCCATATGGTTATAAAGGAAGAGTTGGTGAAACCATTAGGTCCATGGGAGCTACCATAATTTAAACCATATATAGTTTTTCTAATCTCAAATTTAAGGATAATTTCAGTAATATTTTCATTATCCTCATGATTTATAATCATGGGTATAAATTATTCCATTAAATAAATTTTAGTGTTGGTATTATTAAATAGGTTCTTGTAATAATAGATAATATGGCTAGAAAGATCTTGTTCATTTTCAAAAAACTCCCCAGTATCATTGAGAATAGCCAAGGTTCTGTTTACATTCTTGAATCATTCAAGAGAGTTGAAAATTTTGGTATACATATCACCATCCTTATGCTAGTTAATTTTAAAATCTTCTCTATTTATGCATTACTTGAGGTTTAAGAGGCTATTGAGATCATGAGTAATCATATTTTCCTTCTCAAATCCTATGGATAAATCAGTGTAGATGTTATTTCCTTAAATGATGTGAAGATATGATTCAAGATGAGAAATTTTATCATCAATACAAATGAATAATTCTCTTATCCATTCTTTCAGATTTCTCTTAATCCATTTATGCTTTAAAATTCATGCCAAATTATCATTTTTGTAATTGAAATAGCTGCAGGTATCTTAAACCTAGTTTTTATATTCAAGATGAATAATCTAGGCATTATTGAATTTTAAAGGAAATGGTGGTTTAACCTCTCTAGTGACAAGAGTTACCAATATTGGATAGTTTAATGAATTAATTCTTTAAAGGGTGGTATAAGAAACGGAGTCCCAAACATCAAGATCCACATTATTAAAAAAGGACCTATTCAATTTGTTGGACACCATTTTATTGAGGTAATTTCCATACCAAGTATATTTATCACCCACAAAGCTCACTTAATAAAGCATTATACTTTCAATAAATGACATAAAATATATAATTTATGTAGAAGAATTAACCATACTTAACTTTTCATCTAGATTGATGATAACATTAAATTCTCTAAGTAGAGTATATGATCTATTGATTGAGCCACTCAATAACCCTTCATTATCTATATCCATTATATGCATAAATTAAGGAATAAAATTTCTATATTCTTATACATTTATAACCGAGTGTGACCATCTATTCTGAGGATTTGATAGATAATATTCCAACCAAAATCAAATGATCTAAATCCCAAAGTCTTTTGATGTTATTGAAAGAATCCTTTTTGTCTATAAGTTGGTAAACCATATTTTTAAGAGAATATATCCTTAATGAGAAGATCCTACTCAGTTCAGAAAATCCTATAAGATCAAGATTATTCTTATTAATAAAAATCCTAAGAGAGAATTTTATTTTAGGATTGGAATATCCTAGTAATTTCTAGAAGAGAGTCCTCATTTATTCTTGTTTTTGGGTTTAGAACCCTCTTTTTTTCTTCCTCCTGAGTTTTTTTATGGATGACTTCCTAGTAGGACCAACCTTTTTCACATATGTATCCAATGTTTCAAAATTTTACCTATACACATAATCTGGTATATTACCATGCCCATATTCCTTTAGAGATGGAGTATTATAAACATTAGGACACTAATATATGGGTTCAAAACCCATCATACTACCATTAGTCTTTAATTTTCCATGAAGATATATGTAATTTGGAATGATAGAAATCTGAGTATCCTTTAGAGTAGGTTATATAGATATGGTGTCAGTATATTCATCATTGTTACAATGTTTATATTCCTTTAAGGATTAATTGATATCACTAGTGTATTGATAATATGTAAGATAGATATGATTCCTATATTTACTAATAATATCCCTAGAAACATTTGAACTTGTATAACATGGATTGGAAAACATTTGGATACCCTTTATAGAAGAGACTAGAAACTTAGTGAGAGGAACCTCATCAGGATTTACAGAGTTTTGAGGGAATTATACTACTAGAGTAACATGTAGAACACAATATTACCTAGGAATGAATATAATCTTAGTCTTTTTAAGAGGATATTAAATAGTCATGTTGTAAAAGGTTTCAACATTAGTCTCATTTTGGAAAGGGGGGACTAGGTTCTCGATGTCTTGATAAAGTTCAAGAGTAATGCTGGTATATCTAGAACTCTTTGATGAAATTTCTCCCTAAACAATTGAGGAAGAAGTATTGTATTTTTCCGGGACCTGAGATGGGGAAAATAAGTTGTTCTCATTCTCCTCTTCCTCTAAAAGCATAAACCATGATTTTCTAGATGAAACCTTTGAATCTAGAATGTCATCTTGTTTATATTTGACCCATTTCTCATAATCATTTTTATTTTTTCAGGGCTCACCCTTCTATAATTTAATGGAATTTAATTTTTTGTTCTTAGTTAAATATTTGTAGGTATTAATATAGGTATAATGTTTAACCTATTTTTGAATAACCATTCAGTTAATAATAGAATGTCCAATAATTCTACAAACATCACAAAAGGGATGGTTACACTCATACTCCACCTAAAATTTAGATATATATTCACTGGTAGTGAAATTGATCAAATTTTGAAGTATTGAGTATAAGTTAGAATAAACCAGTATCCTAGAATAGAAACCTAACTATTCATTAATGGTATGTTGGTCCATCTTAAAGGGGATTATTATATAGGACTCAAGATCATTGAGATTTTTTGGGTTCCAAAAGACCAAACTTAAATGATGTATCCTAACCCATATTTTCATCCTAGATTTCCATTTTTTCAGGGATTGAAATTAGTATAGTATTTTGATATTATTAGCACTCCAATATTTAGATGTAAATTTACAATTTTAAACTTTGAGTTGAGATCTTATTTGCTTACCCAGATAATATGGAAGAAGAGTCTTCTAACCAGGTTCAATTTACAATTAATTTTTCCCCAACAATGAGAGATTTTGGATTTTAGATCTACATTAGACCAAGGATTTTTTTCATTTGAATATGTGATGCACCTAAGAATGGAAAATTTTCACATTTTGAGTCTTTGATGTAGAGGCTTAGGGTCAGTGATTAATTAAAAACTTCAATCACCTATCTTTAAGTGAATGAAGCTTTAGAAGGTTATCATTGGATAAGTATTTTATATGGAGAGTCTCTAGAAATAACTTTCCCAATATTTTTAAAGAAAATTCCTTCTATTGATTCCTCTCAATATCTAGGTTATTCATAGCTTGCATCTCGCTTTTAGGGGATTTACACACCAAGTACTTGAATGAATGATATTATTATTGATGAAATGAATTTATGAGGCATCTGAAAGACTTGAAGATTGAAGTAAATCCATAAAAGTAATATACATATATGAATATTTGTTCATGTGAAGAAAACACCCACATAGGTCTGAGAACCATCCATAATCATCAATTTCCATCCAGGCGATCAAAGCATCAACCACCTTATCATATGTGTATGAGTTATTCTTGGCTCCCACTGAGGTCCCACAACCAAAAACAAATAATTCCACATGTTCCCCAGCTATGAAATGGATTTCAATCACCTTGTCTATAATACACATAGTGTTCGAGTCTGAAAAGACTCAAACCTTTGTCGTTCCATCTTAGAGCAAGGGTTAAAACCAATGATGCAACACTTGACTAACACCCTATGGACTGTTTACCAAACTATTTAGACATATGATTACATCAAGAAATGTGATATCTAGATAGATATATATTTTTAAAAATAATATATTATTAAGGGAAGGTTAGGGAAAAATATGATGATTGAGAACCATATGGAAATACTATAAAGAAAAAAATAGGGGAGATGGTTGTTCCTAGTATGATAAAAATATTATAAGAAAAACTCTCAAAATTAATTAAAGGATTGAGTCTATATTTTAAGCATGTAGAAATAGGACACAAATCTCATAAATAGAAGAATAAGAGAGAACAACCAATATATAATTAAATAAATATACATAGGTGAGAAATTATTAAAGAAAATCATCTTAGGTTTTTATCAATGACATTTTAAAATCCCTATGGAATAAAATATTACCTCAAACCTTGTGTTATTTCCCAAGGAGGTTTCTAATCACTAAATATTAACTTTTTCAATTTTTTTAAAATTTTTAAATTAAAAAACCAGGGGGAAATAATGATTTTTATCTAACTAAAATATAAAAAAACAAACAAATTCAATGTAAATAAGTTTGTGATAATTGTGTATTTTCCCCATGTTATTACATAGTTTTTTATCATGGATTCACGTTATTTTTTTCATGTTTTCATTCTCTCATGGTGAAAACCCACTCATATTTTAACACCTATCACTATCTATTTTGAAAGAATAAGTATATTATAATTTCATGTGTACTTAACCTTGTATATTCCCATGTTAACTGACATACACACTCAAATCTATCATATGGATAGTAAGTAAAAGTACCTTTAAGTTCACTATTTTAAAAAACTATCAATTGGGTGTTATTTTCATGAAATAGTGAGAGACAAATATTTCACCATAAATCACATCTATGAAATCATGGAACACTCCATTTATGATCACCCATATCAATTGTATAGTGGATAATTAATTAAGGGAAAACATTGATAGTTTATGAAATTAATGAATAAAAATAGAGTATAACAAGAATGATATGATGATAATTATCATCCCTTCCAAAAAATCCATACACTTCCAAACAAAGAGTAAAGAAATTGAAACTAGAACAATGTATATACTCTAATGAGATACTTAAAAAAAATATCTATCTATTCCACCATAGATTAGTCATAAATGGTTAGATTAACGTTGAAGAAGGTAAAAGCTATGGAAGAAACCAAGTGAAAAAAGGGAATGAAAATTAATGAGTGAATTGGAAAGGTAAAAATAAGACAAGTCTAGGGATTTGAAGTCCTAAAATATTTATTCCCCTCAAATACTATTTATCTTATAGGTATAATATCATTCTCAATGTCAATATATCAATGCAAATTTACGTGTATTTCTATAAATGGCCCATATATAACATAAAAAAATTTCACATCATTTTACAATATTATATATAATAAATACGTATTTAAACAATCATCTAATTCCCAAACAATCAATATATTTGGTCATTAGAAATGTAATCATCTTATTTAACAATAAATCATATATTTATTCTATAAAATATATCAAATGAGGTTTCATTCTAGACATATCACTATGCACAAAATGATAAGGAGATAATAAACAATGAAAGTAGTGAGCTAAACAACCGAGTAATAGAAAAACATATGAGATACTGAATAAATCACTATGGGTGGTCATAAAGAAGATCATAAAAGAATTAGAAGGAAAAAAATATAGGTATGAAAACATAATAAAAATATATTAAATAAGAATGAGGAAATCATATTGAGATGATTATAAACCTTAGTAACTACTAAGGTCCTATAATATGGTAGGATAAGATAACCATCCAAATCCTATAAAATAGTGGATTTGGATGAACAACCATGTCCTATAAAATAATATACTAGACTAACCACCCTCACCCCATAGCATATTTTACTTGGATAACAACCCACTTACCATAATATAGTTCACTAGGATAACTACCTAGGTCACATAACATAATAATTTCATGTGATGCACTGCTTAAACTAAATCATAGAAATGATATATAATATTGATCTCACCTATCATATAAATCATCTAATGTATTACATATTTATGGGAATGAAGAATACTGGATATGTTAAACATACCATTGAGGTTTTTTGTAAATACATCATACGTAAAAGGTAAGGACACTTCTATTACCATATCTTAGTAGTCTTATGAATATTAAAATATCATAATGTTCAATAATAAACAACATATTAATAAAAGGATTAATAATAAATGATTTAATTTACTAGGTTTTCCCATGAAAAATAAAGTGATATATGGTTATAATAATATTTTTATCGATTCAATTGAATTGTATGTTTATATAAGTGAATACCTTTAATCAAAATAATAAAGTATAAGGTATTAAGTTGTAAAGTATATGAAAATTTATTGGTAGAAAATTTATCTTTATGCATTTTTGATGATAAATAAAGACAAAGGCATTGATCTATCAATCCTCATATAGAGATTCCATTTCCACAATATCATGGATACATATGAATTTTAATAATGAATCAAGGGATTATGTCATCCTAATAATGACTTATGAAAAATGTATAGTTATAGGAAATATAACATCAATAATGTGAAAAGGGTATACTATAAAAAAGTGTTCACATTGATGAACACTCTTATATTGGAAGTGAATAAATTTTATATATTTTAAAAACAAGATTAATTAGTTTTTACACAATGTTGAAATATTCACCCATAAGGAAAATAGTGATTCAAACATAATTTTCAAGAAAATACATAAAGATAAAAAATATTTATATTAGAATTTTTATATATATAACCAATGATTATAACATATATTTGAAATAAAGGAATTGAAAATAATTCTTGATAAGAAATAGGGGAAATATGTATGAAAATTTTGAAGAAATATCCTTTTCATTTTCATATTATAAAAGATATATATGAAATAAAATTAAAGTAATGCATAGAAAATTGAGAAGAAAATATAATAAATTCAAAGAACATGACAAAAAAATATTCCAAATAAATTTACATAAATATAATATAAAAAACATAGATATAGAAGATAAATATCAAACCAAAAGAGTGATCAAGAGGATGATTCCCTTTATAAACATTAGAAGGATAAATTAAACATAAATGGTTAAGAGAATAATAAATAGGTATGTAAATCAACATAAATGACCTTAGGAGAAGAAATGAAATATTTAAATTGTAATGTATATATATATTATCATGAATCAACCTAGATAAGACTACTCTTGATCGGAAAATGAAATTGAGAATGACCCTTAAAGCCAACCTCTAATTATCCCTGAGGTAGTGAATAGAACTAAGGTTATAAAAAAAATTATGGGGGAATTATTCTTTTATAAAAAAAACTAATAACCCAAATAATACTCATAAAAAATCTGAAATTCAAATTACATAGACACATGTATGAGTATTTCATCAAACAATAAAAATCCAAAAATACTATCTAAATATTATATGAAAAAACACCAATATATGACTCCACATACTCCCAATTATATCCCTATTCCTTTACATACAATTCTTAACACCACCCTCAACATGATAATTTATATTTTAAAAATAGTAATGAACAATAATGTGAGAAAACAAGTTTACTCATTTGGTTCCTCCTATAACATAAACTGTGTAACATGAAAAGGAATAAAGAATCCTCAGTGAACTAAATAAGTTTTGATCAATTAAGAAAAAAGAATAACGATACAAGTATTTCTTGACTTCATATCACCCAATACCTTTATTTCACCAAAGAAACCACCACCACATGAAAACTACACCTTTAATAATAGTATATATAACCACAAAACCTACTTTCCATCATAATTATGGCCATATAAATATGACTAAAACAACTACATGGTGGTAAAACTATAACAACAAAAATGTTATCCATATTGAGAATAAAACACCCCTCATATCACCACGACCTTTGGGAATACAATATATCACCAATGATTGTCTCATTATAAACCCACCAAGAAATATTATCACAATACAATGATATATCATAAATATCATATAATTCAATAGTTTTATAAAATTATAAAATAGTAATTAGAACATAGAAACTAGAATAACATCATCTATACTCACTGTCACCTCCCGATCTTCATACCGACATCCCATTTTCTTTGGAAAAATATCCCCAAATAACTACCACCGAACAAAAAAATCTATTTTTTTAGTGAAACCTTAGAACCATCTAATAACCATCATTCCTCTAACTTCAATGTGTAAAAAATAGTTTTATCAGGTTACACATCAATAATAAAACAATAAATAAATGACACCTCAAACCTTGCATAAAGTTTCCATATCAAACATCAAATTTCTTTATTCCCGTTATTTGTATCCTTCATTACCGACTATCATAACAATAGTTTTTGTCATTTTAGAATTCAAATTAACCTATTTTTTATTATTACATTAATTTAGTATGTCTGGCATATAAAATTCTCACTTCTTCACAAATCTCATTAATTTAGATTTTTTATAATTTATTCATCACGTTAATCATGCAAATTACCAATCACCATATCAACCAAACTAGGTAAATCCTCTCAATTTGTAGAAAAATGAAGTTTGAGTCCCATAACTCAATAGATGCTTAAACCATCAAATTTCTAAGTACAAGGTTATATTCCCACATTATCTTGAGTATCTACCAAAATAACTATGATCCACCAACCCCACATCATTCTTACACTTCTTGTTACTATAGAACACTAATAAGAAATTGGAGAAAGAATAGATAAAGAATAATTTGGGAGAAATTAACTCAATTTTTGTGGATTGGAACTCCCAAAAGAAGAATAATTTAAGGTTAATGAAAGGGTGTTTAAGTTTTTTAATAAGGCTCCTAGGGTTTCCAATAGTCAATATAAGGGAAGAGGAATTGAGTGGAATGTGAAAAAACATTTGATTTTACATTAAAAATGAATTCCTAAAAATCATAGAATAATGGTCTATATTACACCCCAACATTTTTCAGTCAACTAGATTTATAAAAAACACAGGAAAAATCCCCCTAACCTCCCCCATATTCCATGACCACTAACTAATCATATTTGATGATTTCAAGGTACATTATGTTGTAATGAACCTAGTCATGCTATACTGTTTAAGGCCTTTTATTTTCATGGTACAACCTTATATTTCATTTTAATTTAAAATACACCTAGAAATAATAATGTCACAACACTGAAATACAATTATGTAATAAGAAACTCCTTTTAAAATAACGTCCTATAACTATAGTGTATTCAATCATCTATAACATCCATCCATGACATAAATACATCACCCATGCAATATCACAACATAATTTTACCATGTCATGTTATAGTATATAGATACATATTGAAATAATATAGTCTTAATGGCTAGTCAAAGGTACTATTTCTCTATCCATGATAATTAATAAAATCATAGTACCCAATATAAAATCATTGCATAATTCCAACTGTCATGATAATATTTGTGGGGCAACAAAAATTTTAGCTCAAACTTTACTTTTATCTCATAATTCACCTCTAAGATCATTCCTAAGACTTATATCACCTAAAAATAAAAAAGTATAAGACCCAGAATATTTGGGCCTCTACATAAAATACCTCTTAAATGATTCCCATCTCTATAAATAAAAAAACCCAAGAAATTACAAAACAAGCCCAATTCTGAAATAATATATGAGATGCCTACCAAATATAAATCACTCCATTGAAAAATATCATTGAAGTACAAATTAGAATGTACAAAATAAATAAATTCATCACAAAACCAAATATAAACATCATAACAAGAATCAAAACTCAAAAAAAACTTTGGATATTGATCCTGTATTTGTGAATTGTGCTCCCATATATATTCTTCCAATCCACTGTTCCACCACAAGACGTGAACTATGGGAATAGAACATGCTCATAAAAACCTATCCAAATGATTCATTATCTCCACAGGGTACCCTTTGAACATCAAATCCTCCTTAATATCTTGGTCATATCAATTAAAAAGTGAGAGTCATCTAATGATACCTTCAAAGATGTGATATATAGATAACATCATGAATTTAATATATCTAAAGTAGAATAAAAAACCAATATTCCACCTCATAAAACCTTTTAATCAAATTTAAAGGATTTAAAACCCCTAGATAAATCTTATAGACTCTAAAGAACCTATATTTTCCCTAACGAGGAGAAACCTTCACTAAAACATGGTCACAAAACTCAAACTCCAATGTTTTCCTCATCCTATACTCATAAGTATTATAATGCTTTAATTTTTTTTAATGACCCGCCAATTATCATTGTCTTGAGAGTACAACAAGTCATTACTAGGCCTTAAGCGACATCCCCAAGACACCAAAGGCTGGAAATAAATGCTTAAGGGTTTCAAATACAAGTGGGGGATGATTTAACCATTAGGAAATTAACCAATAAACCTACCAACCATAACCAAACATTCACTATATGATGCATGAAAAAATTAAAGACAACTCAACAACTTCATGCACTCAAAACCACATCAAAGTAAGCAACAACGAAAGGATTACCAAGTATCAGAGTACACAACGGATAAACTACACAGGAATCTCCAAAGACCTCAAGACTCCAAGCTCCACATGCTCCAAGCTATAAAATCTCTGAACAGCCCAAAATCATGAGGTAGTTATAAAAACGTGTGAAACATTACCTTTTCCCCTATCCCGAATGATAGCATATGAAAAAGCACTGAAGTTCCAAAGTAGGGATGAGTATAAAACTCAGTAGGTTTTCCCCAATGACTTCCCTACTCACGCCACTCAGATAGAAGAGTTAGAAACAATTATATAAAATAGTTTATATAAAACAATTTCTCAAAAACAGTTTATAACTAAATATAAACAAGTTTCCAAAACCATTCATTACCAATACATGCAAGTTCAATTGAAACCAATTTTTCCCATCAAGATATTTTTCTAGAAAAATAACTAAACAATCTTTACAACCATTCCAAAATATACCTTTAATATCATACCCAACCATTCCTCAAACCCATGAAACCAACCATGCATGCTATGTTATGACAGTTCCATACTCATGAGTGGTTTCTCTTCGATCTACCAAGTCGTCACAAGGTAATTATTTCCCATGTTCCATTAACCCTTTGGCACCGATCACAAGGTCATATTTTAACCAAGCCCCATCTATGAAATTCCTATGTGCCATTAAACCTTTGGCACTGAGCACAAGTTCATATTTCACCCAAGCCCCGTATATGCAATATGAACACACAACCTATATGCCTAATGATCAATCCAAAATAAACCTTTCAATAAAAACACCTTTTTATTGAAAACTATTTCCGTCAAAACCATTTCAATACCAAACCATTTAAACTAAAAACCATTTCAATAAAACTCAATTTTATTGAAAACCATTTCTATTGAAAACCCCCTTTTCATTAACCATTTAGAAATTATAGAAAATCCATAATTTAAAATCAATATTTTGAATTCATGAAACTAAACCCCCTTTGCAAAACTATTCACCAAGATCATGCAATTTCACAAAAACCATAAATCATCACTAATGAAGATTTTCCATGAATTTCAAAATAAATAAACCAATTTGAATCTAATACAATAAATTTTAGCAAGAGGATACGAGAGTGAATCCACCTACCTCGAAGGTTTTGATGAAACTTTAACAACAGATGAAGAACGTACAAGGAAGCAGGTCGATTCTCCAAGAACAACCTTAGATATCTTATCCTAGAAAGACCACGACTCAAAATTGAAATATTTGGCATCCAAAAACTTAGATATACCAACTATAGGTTCAGATATGAGAAATAATGGAGACCAGAGAAGTCGATCTAAGCAGATCTAAGAAAACATGACAAATCCATAAAGGATGATGACATACCTCAAGAATCAGACACAAAATCACCAAGGGAAGGCTCCATAATGTCTTAAACTAATGTGGGAAGTGTTATCCAGCCTTCTAGGGAGAGTAATCTAGAATTAGAGGAGTTTTGAAGCCAAAAATAAATAAATAGAACAAAAAAGAGTAAGCTTCTAGAAAATAGGATCTAGAGTTGACCTCTGCGCAAGATTTGACCACACGCTTTGTGCAAACTGTTTATGGATCATGAAACATTCCTTTTGGTACAAAAACTCCCTAAAAAAATACCCCAAATTCTTCCATCCTTCACTTTTACCTTTTTTATGGAAACATACTAATTTATGGAAACACCCCACTTTATAGAAACTCTCTATATTATGGAAACTCTCTATTTTATGGGAACTATCTATTTTATGGAAACTCTCTATTTTATGGAAACTCTCTATTTTATGGAAACTATATATTTTATGGAAACCCATAAAATAAAAACCAATTAAAAAAATGTGAGTAAAGGGGGTTATGTACCCGAAACAGGGGGTACTACATTCTCCCCACCATTGGTGTTTCTATCCTCAGAAAGTAGAAATCCCTTGCTGGCCAAAAAGACTTCAGGCCAACGATCTTTCATTTACTTCTCACGTTCCCAAGTCTCTTCCTAAGTCTGACCATGTTTCCATAAAACCTACACTAGGCCGATGCTTTTCCCACACAAGACTTTTTCTTTTGTATCCACGATCCACACTAGATGCATCCAGTTCTAGCTCAACGTGATCCCATCTGATTACATGGTCAGGATCAGGGAGAACTAGGATACATGGAACACATTATGCACCGAACGAAACCATGGTAGTAATGCCAACCGATACGCCACCTCTCCAACTCATTCCAGTATCTCAAAAGGGCCGATGTATCTAGGAGTTAACTTGCCCTGATTCCTAAAATGATGATGTCCAAGCCTTGGAGAGATCCTCAAGAAGACATGATCACCCACAACAAATGACAACGGTATTCGATGGTGATCTACATAAGATTTTTGACGACTCTGAGCTATCTCCAGCCTCTTTCTAATCAACTGGATCTTCTCTGTTGTTTCTTGTACAAGGCTTGTCCTGACTAGTGATGTTTCACCCGTTTCCACCCAGCATAGTGGAGAATGACAAGGATGCCCATACAATGCTTCAAATGAAGCCATGCATTTCGAGGCTTGATAGCTATTGTTGTATGATAAATCCACTAAGGGTATATGATCCTCCCATGAGCCACCAAAATCCATTACACAAGCCTGCAACATGTGTTACAATGTTTGTATCATCCACTCGGACTTCCCATCTGTTTGAGGATGATACGCGGTGCTCATAGTCAACTGAGTTCCAAGGGCTTGCTGTAATGATTTCCAGAAACAAGATGTGAACCTCAGATCTCTATCTGAGACTATTAATACTGTTATACCATGCCTTTTTACCAATTCTCGAATATAGTTTTTTGAAAGATCCTCCAACGTATGATTTTAATGAATATGGATGAAATGGGCCGACTTGGTTAGAAGATCCACTATCATCCAAATGGAATCATGTTTCTGAAACGTTCTTGGAAGTCCTGTAACAAAATCCCTTGCTATTTGATTCCATTTCCACATTGGAATGTATAAATATTGTAACATACCAGTTGGTCTCTAATGATCTTCTTTAACCTGCTGACAAGTTAAGCACCACGAGATAAACTCAGCCACATTCCTTTTCATGCCGCTCCAGTAAAACTGCACCTTCAACACCTTATACATCTTCTGTGTACCTGGATGTAAAACCCATCTTGAATAGTGGTAAGCATGAAGGAGTTGTTCCTAAAAAACCGTAGGTATAATCATATGATCTTTGAAACACAAAACTGAACCCCCATCAAGTTTCTATCCCTTAATGGTCTCCCCACCATTGAGTTTTGAACTTACAACCAGACATTCTGCATCAGATGTTTGTGCCTCTTTGATCATTTTTTCTAAGTCAAGAACAAGCGTAGCAGAAAAGAAAACCGCAACATCACCTCAGTCTTCACATTACAAATGCATGTTAGCTAAGACCGACATCAACTGCCATTCATCTGGAGATTCTTTCACCAACTAAGTATATGACTTTCTACTCAATGCATCTGCTACTGAATTTCCTTTCCCTGGTGTGTACATCAAGTAAAAGTCAAACATTTGGAGATACTCCATCCATGTCCTTTTCCTCAGATTCAAACCTCGCTGTGAGAAAATGTGTTTCAAGCTTTTGTGATCTGTAAACACAGTAAATTTCTCACCAAAGAGATAATATCTCCATGTTTTCAAAGCATGGATGACTACAGCTAACTCCAAATATTGTTTTGGGTAATTCTTCTCATACACCCTCAACTGCCCTGAACCATAAGAAACCACACAATCTCTTTTCAGGAGAACACAACCCAACCCTAATCCCAAAGCATCACAATGCATTATATACCCCTGTACTGATTCTGGAAAGATCAACATAGGTGCCGATGTAAGATGAACTTTCAGTTCCTAGAAAGACTTATGACATTCTTCTATCCATTTGAATGGAGCATTATTCTTTGTAAGAGCTGTCATTGTTGAATATAGTCATGATAAATCATGAAAAAAGCGTCAGTAGTAACCAGCTAGACAAAGAAAACATTGTATCTCAAACACATTCTTCAGTGGTTGCCAAGAGATAATGGCTTCTATCTTTTCAGGATCAATAGAAACGACTTTATCAAAAATAAAATGGCTAAGGAAATGTACTTACCATATCCAAAAATAACACTTTGATAATTTGGAATACAAATGACGATCTCTCAAGATTTGTAACACTATTTCTAGGTGCACCTCATGATCAGTCCTTGTCTTTGAATAGACCAAAATTTCATCCACAAACACCATAACAAAAGAATCCAGATATTTTTGAAATATCCGATTCATCAATGTCATGAATACTTCTAGTGAATTAATTAGATCGAAAGTCATGACTACTTATTCATAGTGTCCATATCTACTTCTGAAAGATGTCTTTGGAATATCCTCTTTCCGAACTCTCAATTGGTGATATCCTGATTAAAAGTCAATCTTGTAGAACCACTAATATCCCATTAATTGATTTAATAGATCATCAATGTGTGGAAGTGGATATCTATTCTTTATCTCAACTTGGTTAAGCTTAAGATAATCAAAACACAGATGAAGAGTTCCATCTGCCTTCTTCACAAACAAAACTGGTGCTGCCCATGGAGATGTACTTGGTCAAATAAAACCCTTGCTTTCCAGCTCCTCTAACTACACTTTAAATTCCCGTAACTCTATTGGTTCCATCCTATAAGATGGAAAGGAAATAGGAATGGTCCCTAGAAGGAGATAAATGATAAAATCCACTTCCCTTAGAGGTGGTAACCCTGAGAAGTTCTTGGGAAAGACATCTATAAATTCATCCACAATAGCTGGAAAACTATTTACCTCGATCTTTTCCATTGACGCTAAAGTCAATGCTACTAATTGGTAATATATCGTTCCCACCATTGGTGCCAACAAGCTCTTTTCACCTTTCTTTACAATCCTCTCTCCTCTAAAGAGATGCTCGATACCGTCTTCAGTCATGAAACTAATTGTTCTCCTATAACAATCGATTTGAGAATTGAACATTGTCAGCCAATCCATACCCATGATTACACCATAGACATCCATATCCAACATCGAGAAGTCCCATTTTAGCTCAGATCCATCAACACTTATAGCACATGCTCTACACACAAAGGATTGAAATTATCTTTCACCAAGAGGAGTTTACAGTTTCAAAATAGAAGGAATTATTTCCAGTTTTAAACATACCAAGTCAACAACATGAGAAGAAATGAAGGAATGTGATGCACCAATATCAAACAACACTTTCACAAAGGTAGAATTCAAAAGAATCATACCTCTCACTGTAGATGGTCCAACCTGATCATCTAAAATCATCTTATTAGCTTTATACAATTGCTTCTTCACTATACTATTCTCCTTGTTTCCTCATTGAGGTTTCCCTGGTTGCGGAGTCATGGTATTTCTAGAATCACCATGGCAAGTTTTGCTCTGCTAATGAGACTAATTCTACTTTCCTTGTCTAGTCGAAGCATATGATGCTTGCGATAGCTGAGAGGTGTCTCGAGCACCTAACCTTGGAGCACTGCAACAATAGCACTGAAGATGTCCCATCTTGTTACAATTATGACATGCTCTAGGTTGTTCTGTACAATATCACTTTATATGGTCAAGAGAACCACATTGAAAACAACCTGTTTTGCTCTGGGGTTGTGGAGGAAGGTTTACTGATCCAGCCATCGGGTTCTGATTTCCACTTGCACCATGGAAATATGTGTCCTTTTTCCTCTTGTTCCCAGTGGTTGAGTTCCCACCGTTTCCTATCGGTATCATCATGCCTCTTCCCATAGATCCCAAGATATCACGTTCAGCCAAAATCGCTCTGTTCACCATCTCTGTATAGTCTGTAATACAAAGTACTGAAATCTTTGATCGAATCTCTTATAGTAGCCCTGATTCGAAGATGCATGCCTTTAAATAGGAACTAGCTGTGACTTTTGGTGAAAAGCATACTAAGTTCATGAACTTAGCTGCATACTCTATGATAGAAAGACTCTCTTGTTTCAGGCTGAATAATTCCATCGTTTTTTGGATCTTGAATGTGTGAGGATAGAATTGTTTGTTTAACAATTCCTCAAAATCCTCCCATGTAAGTCCTTCATCCAATTTAGTCTACACCGCTAAATCCCACCACTTACGTGAAAGATCCTCGAGCATATACATTGCTAGTTTGACCTTTAGATCTACTGGTGTGCTGATGAAGTTGAAGATACGATTCATCCTACATAACCACACCTCCGCCTTCTCGGGTTCGGAATCACCCTGGAAATTAGGTGGATTATGCTTCATGAACTGGATGGTATGATCCACATGTAGTGGCTCATTCCTCTGGTTCCCTGTGTCCACAGCTTGAAAATCTTGGAAAATACTCTGAACCAGCTCTTAGTTCACACGTGGTTAGGTGCAACCACATTCTCCACAGCTTCTTCAAGTTGGTTTCGATGAGGCCTACCATGCTCCATTTTCTAAACCAATAACAAACTCTATTAATCTCACTCTCTAGCAACTGTTGGCTTAGCATTTCAAATTCTATCAACTATCACAACATTGTTTTCCAAATCATCCTTTTTCTCATGTTCAACTATTTTTGAAACCACTTCACATGCTTTTGAAAATTAAACTATTTTCAAAATACAATAATCATTCGGTTTTTCAAAATATTTCATTTGAAAACCAATTCCATACTTTTCAAAAATGATTATTTCTCAAAATGATTTATATACTCCTAGTGGGAGGTCATTCCTCTATAATGCATGTCATGCTCATCTCATTGGCTAAACCCATGACAATGAGATTTCAAAATCATAGTGGTAACTTGAAGTTCAGCATAAAAAGGTTAGCTACATCCTTTTATGATATACATTTCAAGTTCCGACAATCCTACTCCTTTCTAAGATTCCCACCCAAGGAATAGAAAAGAAGGGATTTAGACTCCAAAACTAGAAAAATCGATGACTACTTGTTAGGAAAGGACCAAACAAGCTGATACCATTTGTAATGACCCACCAATTATCATTGTCTTGAGGTGACAATGAGTCATTAATAGGCCTTAAGCGATATCCCCAAGATGCCAAAGGCTGGTAATAAATGCCGAAGAGTTTCAAATACAAGGGGTAGACGATTTTCCCTTTAAGAAATAAACCAATAAACCTACCAACCATAACCAAACATTCACTATATGACACATGAACAAATAAAAGACAACTCAATAACTTCATGCACTCAAAACCACATAAAGTAAGCAACAACGGAAGGATAACCAAGTATTAGAGTACACAGCAGATAAACTACACAAGACTCTCCAAATACCTCAAGAATCCATGCTCCACATGCTCTAAGATCCAAAATCTCTGAACATCCCAACATCACGAGGTAGTGCTAAACACGTGTGAAACATTACCTTTGCCCTATCCCAGAAGATAACATCTGAAAAAGCACTAAAGTTCCAAAGAAGGGGTGAGTATAAAACTTAGTAGGTTTTCCCCAATGACTTCCCTACTCACGCCACTAAGATTGAAGAGTTAGAAAAAATTATATAAAATAGTTTATATAATTTTTTTCTCAAAAATAGTTTATAACTAAATATAAACAAGTTTCTAAAACCATTCATTACCAATGCATACAAGTGCAATTGAAACTAATTTTTCCCATCAAGATATTTTTCTAGAAAATAACTAAATAGTCTTTACAACCATTCCAAAATATCCCTTTATCAGCATACCCAACCATTCCTCAAACCCATGAAACCAACCATGCATGCTACGTTATGATAGTTCCATACTCATGAGTGGTTTATCGTAAATATACCAAGTCGTAACAAGATAATTATTTCCCATATTCCATTAACCCTTTGGCACCGAGCACAAGGTCATATTTCAACCAAGCCCTGTGTATGAAATTCCCGTATTCCATTAAACCTTTAGAACTAAGCACAATTTCATATTTCAACCAAGCCCCGTATATGAAATATGAACACACAACCCATATTCCCAATGATCAAGCCAAAATAAACCTTTCAATAAAAACACATTTTTATTGAAAACTATTTACGTCAAAACAATTTCAATGCAAAACCATTTCAACTCCAAACAATTTCAATAAAAATCTATTTTTATTAAAAACCATTTTTATTGAAATCTCGTATTTCATCAACCATTTAGCAATTCTAGAAAATCCACAATTTAAAATCGACATTTTAAATTCATGAAACTAAACCCCCTTTGCACAACTATTTAACAAGATCACACAATTTCAAAAAAAAAACCATAAATCATCACTAATGAAGATTTTACATGAATTTCTCAATCAATAAACCATTTTGAATTTAAGAAAATCAATTATAAAAAGAGGAGATGAGAGTGAATCCACCTACCTCGAAGGTTTTGATGAAACTTTAACAACAGACAAAGAACGCACAAGGAAGTGGGTCTATTCTCCAAGAGCGGCCTTAAATCTATTATACTTGAAATATCACGACTCAAAATTGAAATATTTTTCATCAAAAAACGTAGATATACCCTCTATAGGTTCAGATATGAGAAATAATGGAGATCGGAGAAGTAAATCTAAGTAGATCTAAGAAAACATGACAAATCTGTAAAGAATGGTGACATACCTCAAGAATCAGACTTGAAATCACCAATGGAAGGCTCCAGAATGGATTCAACTCATGTGGGAAGGGTTCTACAGGATTATATGGAGAGTAATCACGAATTAGGGGAGTTTTAAATCCAAAACGAAATAAATAGAGCAAAAACAAGTAAGCTCCTAGAAAATTGGATCTAGATTTGACCTCTGCATAAGATTTGACCACACGGTTTGTTCCATGGATAATGAAACCTTCATTTTGGTCCCAACACTCCCTAGAAAAATCCCCCAAATTCTAACATCCTTCACCTTTACCCCTTTTTATGGAAACATCCCAATTTATGGAAACAACCCACTTTATGGAAACTCTCTATATTATAGAAACTCTCTATTTTATGGAAACTCTCTATTTTATAGAAACTCTATATTTTATGGGAACTCTATATTTTATGGAAACTCTATATTTTATGGAAAATCTCTATTTTATGGAAACTCTCAATTTTATGTAAACCCAATCAAAGACACAACAATAAAATAAACGTGAGGAAAGGGGGTTATGTACCCGAAACCGGGGGTACTATAATTTTTCTTCATATTATTCAATATAAGACTTAATATTCTACAATAAATATTTTATTATAATGTAATTCCTTTTATTTCATTATAGTAGAACAAAACAACTATAGAGTTTCATTCATTTTAATGAATATAACTAGTGATATAAAAAATTACATACAAAGAATAAATACACTTAATAAAATTAAATAAATTATAACACAACTATAGAAACAAATATATTACAATATTATATTTTGAAAATCCATAGTTTTTTTGTCCTCTATAAATATCATATTCATAAAGAACATTTCAAAAATAAAAAAAACCTTTAGAAATATGATTGACATTTTGTAAATGAATTGTAGAGAACCATGGGAGAAAATTGGTTAAATAAGTAATGATATAAAGAATAGGTATTAATTAGATGTGAAAAATTATATAATCATTTGAAATATGACCATTATAACACTAATGATATAATTATAAGAAAAATATAATAATTAGAATAGTTACATGATCATTGGAATAATAAAATGACTATTAGGTTAAATTACTATTTAACCTTGTAAATAATGTTTTCCATAAATTAAATAAGAAAATATAAGTATAAAAAATAATATGAAATAAATACTCTATAAATTTATCATAATTGACTTATAAGTGTACATTTTTAGTAAAATAAGTTTTATATTATTTAATAAAATATAAATTTTGATACTATAAATAAATATTAAAATGGAATATTTTAAAATTTTAATTTAGATAAATTGATTTCATTTTTTGGTTTAAAATATTTAATTATTCATTGAATATTTTTTAAAAAATTTATAAATAATTAAATATGTATGTGAATAATATAATATATAAATTTTAATTATATGTTTGATACATAATTAATTTAATCCTTGTTGATGAAAGAAACCATTATCTTGGCCTCACAGGCATCAATTACTGAACCTACTAACATGAATCAATACTATTGATAGTTTTGTATAAAAATAATATTTTAATCAATATTTTATTAAACCCCCTCCCTTTTTCCTATAAAGACCACCCCTCAACACCCACTTATCCTCACACTTTAAGATTATTATATTTCCCAAGTTCTACAAAATCATCTGCTAAAATACTATTATCCACATTGAGGAGTTTTTCCACATCAATAGACCATATTTTGAAGTACTAAGTCAATTAGCAAAGGAGTTATCCCAAAGAGTAAGGTAATAACTCTTAGTCATACTCTTTTATTTAAATCCATTTATTTATTCTTATTTCTATTTATATATCTTAAAACTGGGTTATAATAAAATAAATTTTATAATTCTATTGAAATATTTATTGTAAAGCCATATAATAAATAAAATTAAGATAAAAATTTACCTTGACAAACATACATGGTCGGTATAACAGTCTATAAGGATGTCGTTATTAAACATATAACACCTCATCCAAGGATTTTTATAATAAATCATTTTATGGTTAAATATAAAATTAATAATGATATAATATTATGATTTATATTTTTTAATGGGTAAATAACCATAAAATTAAATAAAACAAATTAATTCCATCATGGTTGTTAAAACTGCCTAAATGAATGTACTATTTTATGATAATACTTATAAATATATAGTTTTTATTATCTTTGAAAGAATATTGGAATTTGTAATAATTTTAACTTATTATAATACAAGAACTCTATATCATTTCACTTCTAGACATTTGGAAACCATTTGAAAATTACGACCGTCCATTACCGCTATACCGATGCAATATAAGAATTATTGATTGAACAAAACCAAATGATTTATGTGAGTAAATTAATATGATAATAAATTAATTATGATAAATAATAAATTATAATATATCAAATAAAAATTTAAAAGGATCTTAATTATTTAATTAATAAATATAATTAAATAATTCAAGATTTTAGAGGTGCATTCAAAAAAACCAGGACTCAAGTTAAGAGGACACCTTTCTATTTATTTCTATATATTTTTTAATTATTTATATTTCATAATATTTTAATTATAATTCATATAAATTATATGTGATCCTCTTTTATAATTCATTTATTTGCCCTTTTATTTTTTCTAGATATATGCATGTTTTTCTAATTATTTTCAAATAATTTTTTTAAAGGTTAAAACTTTTAAAGTATATATGGGAATGGTTTCCATATACATTAATTATTCATTTATTCCTCTAATAATTGTTATAACCCATGATTTTATCAACCCCACTATTGTACATCCAATACTATGATTCTTTTTTAGTTTTTTGGAAAATCATATGAATTTATTTCCATTTAATGATAAATTTACCATCCCATTATTTTTTAAAGGGTTCTCTCTACATATTTAATTTGGGATTCTATATATTTATATAATAATCATTCAATTTTTTATGTATTTTATAAAAAAATAATATCCATTTCTCATTTACCCTTTTCTTAGGATATATGTACATAATCTCAAATATTTGATCTTAAGTAATACCATATAAAATTTTAAGGGACATTCTATATTAATAATTTCATTTTGAATCACATTACCTCTATTTTATCTTCAATTCCCATGTTATCTATCTCCTAGATGTATTCTATATCCTTTACAACATTTATATATATATTTTATTTATATTGATTTGACCATATAACCTTTGAATCTATCCAGTGTAAATACCCAATATTTCATAATTTATTTTGAAATGTATTTACCTATAATATTTGACCATTTGTTTAACTATAGGAATATTTACATTCCTTATACCCTTTACTTGAATACATATGATTATAGTTTTTGTATTCAAGTATATGTATGAGGTTCATTAGGTAACATCATGTATTTTATATTTTATATATTATTTTCATACGCTGAATTCATTGTTCTTAGTAAATTATGGGTGGGGAAAAATTATATATCCCTTATTGCATTTAAATGATTCATGAGACAAACAAGAATAGGTAAATGGGAGTAACTTTACCTAATATTTATGATTTCTTGTCATAAGGTTTTGATGGTATTGTTGTGATGTCTGACATTATGAATTTCATCATTTTGATATCTATTATAATTATCCATGTGGTAATCCTTTTCTATAGATATTTATATTTTATTGTTTTATATTTAGTTATATAGTATTAATTTTTTAATTTATTCTAACTATATTATCCATGTCATACTTTTTCCATGGTTTACGTCCCTTATATGTTACTTCTTACTGAGCGGTTGTGATCACTCATTTATATTGTTTACTTATTTCCCTAAGAAACCATAAAGAATGATATATGTGGAATAAGGATAAAAAATTATCAAATAATAAAGATTTATGTATTTTAATGGTGTATTTTATGGTCCAATATAATGTAACAATCTTGTATGTGTTTTGTCTTTTGAGAATACTATACTTTTGGAACCTATATATTTGGAACTATGTATCCTATTTAAAATGTAATAAATTACTACTAGAATTTGTTTATGAGAGCCGATATTAATACTATTGATATCAAATCAATTTTAGTAGAAACTTTAGAAACTAGATTTAGAAGAACATTGTTAGAGAAAAAAACTTTTTGAAAAACCCTTAGGACATTCTAGATAATTTTATATGATAGATATGATATTTGGTATGTATTTGTAATAAATTTATATCAATTATATACTATGATTCATAATTCATTGCTTTATTCATTAACTAATTATTATATGTAATTATTTAGAAATGTATCGTAATAAAAAAATAAAAAATTGTGTCAACACCCATATTTAGTGTCAAGGTTTCCCTACTGAGAAAACCAATGAAGTTGGTGTTGTATTTTAGATAATTATCACTATATTATGATCCTTAACTCAAGTTATAAAAAATTACCATAGTCATATGTATTGACCTATTTCACCTCGGCATGGTGTGACAATAATATATTTTTTGATGAGAAAAATCTTCATCATTTAATGGAACCACTAATCCATTAGTGGGAGAGTAATGGTTTAAATATATAGAGAATATATTCAATTATTTATGATATAATGAAAAGGATAAGTTTATTATGGTTGTATATAGTCTGAAGGGAGATGCTGATCAATTTTGTTCATTGATTCAAAATACTAATAATTAGGAAGATATAGATAGTATGAAATATAATTTTTTAAGGCATTATTCATTGAAAAATATTTCCCTCAAGAGAAACAATATAACATGAAAAATAAATTAACTAATTTATAATAAAAGGAAGTGAAAACTAAATCTAAATACGAGGCTAACTTTACAAGAGTAGTGAGACACACTATAAATAATGTACACAGTCTAGAGAGTAATACTAATCACTTTTTTGATAGACTAAAGCCAACTATTCAAAGGGAATTAGTCTCTCAAACATTTAAACTTATGAATAAATAAGAACAAGTGACATAAATAATTAAAATAATTTCTCCAAGGATAATATCATTAAAAAAATTATGAGTAAAATTGGATGGATAAATTCCATGTCAAAATAACTATAATAAATGAAAACAAAGGAAGTGCAGAGTTTCCAATACATAATAATTGTGGTTAGGAACACCCTAGGGATTTCTTGAAGGGATTTATATCTTATTTCATGTATAGGGATAATGAGAATCAAGATCATGATTTAAAAGTTAAGAGAAATTATAATAATATAAAATTCATCAACTGTAAAGAGATACAAAACTATTATAATCAATACCCCAAACATCAAGGGAATCTACCTCCTAAGAGGATATGAGATTAAGGTAGAGATTATGAAATTAATATAGTGGAATTTATTGTCCCAATTGACATTACATTAGTTAATTTAATCATAAAATAGCACTTATTTAATATATTATTTTATTATGGATATATGTACTCTTTAATATCCTATAAATTTTCTAAGAACATTAAATCATACCCTGATTCATTAAAGATTTTTTTTGTTAACACACTAAATTTAAATATTATTTCAAAAGAAATATATTATCTTGTTCTTATTATGACATGTGTATGTAAAATTACTAAAAACCAAAGTGTTATAACAATTTTTTAATTTCACATAATTCATGGGTTTGATTGGTTCTTGAAGTACAATTCATGAATTTTAAACCCAGATAAAGGGATTATAATCTGAAAGGCAGACATAAAATATCTAGTTTTTAGAGGAGATAATTAATTAATTGATTTATACTAGAAACCAAATTTAAAATGAAATACCAACCTGGTAAGGAAAAAGGTACAATATGACATGAGTAATAAATATCATGGAGTTTTATCCATGATGAGTATGGAAAATGATCAAATATTCATTTATTTTTTATAGATAGGGATGAAGTTATTATGGATGGGGAGACATCATTTATTTTCCAAATAAATTACCAACCATTATTTCTAGAGAAGATAATGAAATTTAAATAAGTTTATAAGGGTATATAAAAGAAAGTTAAAAATATAGAATATGGTAAATTGATATATTTCATCTATAAGGAAATGTTTTTGAAGTTTGAGAAGATATTATGGGTTTCATCAGAATCCGAGATGAAGAATGAATTATTAGGCGAAGTAAAAATATAAAATTTCTCTATATATCCCAGTCGAACCAAGATGTATAGTGATTTGCAAGAAAATTTTTGTTGGGATAACATAAAGTTCAAAATTGTGGAAAATATATTATAATTTTTGATATGTAGTAAAGTAAATGATAAGAAAAAAATTACAAAAGTTTCTCTATAATATCTCCCTTTAAAAATGTGGAACCTGGATAATATCATAATGAACTGTATAACTAGAATTCCTAATACATCCAATAGGAATGATGCAATATATGAAATCTTGGATCTCCTTAAAAAATCTACACACTTCATAGAAATAAGGGAGGATATACCTATTGATAACATTATATGAATTTATATTAATAAAGTTGTGAGGAATTATAGGGTTTTTATATCAATTTTATATGATCTTGAACCTTGTATCACCTCAAAATTATAAAAGTTTCATTAGAAGGATATGAAAAAAATGTTACATTTGGAAACTGTATATCATCCTCAGACTGATGGGAAGTCTAAAATAAATATCAAAACATTATAGGATATTATGAGGTCATAGTCACTAAACTATTCATCCAAAACTAGTTTAGGTGACAACATAGAAATTGTGTTCTATCCAGAAATATATCAAGACATCTCAAAGTAGATAGAAAATATTTATTGAAAATTAATGAAAGTAATTAGAGTATCAAGTAGGGGACCATGTAGTTCTAAATATATCACCATGTAAGGTAGATATAAGTATTAATAATAATGTAAATATAAGGAAAAGGTAAATTTGAGATTTTTTAATTTTGGAAAAAATGGTGTTGCTTATTATCATTTTTCCATGCCACCCAATCTCTGTAAAATAAATGATTTCATCCACGTGTCATTATTTATGATGTAATTGCTTTATCTAACACACGTACTCACCTTTAAATAAATAAAGATTGTGAATAAATTATCCAATGGGTAATAAACTATCTAGATTCAGAACACCATAGATAAAGTGTTTCAAAATTGGATAACTAAGCTAGTTAATCTTCTTTGGATGAATCATAAGTTGAAGTAAGGGATGTGGGAGCCTAAGGAAGTAATGAGAAAACATTACCCACAATTGTTCATGAATTGATTTATTCCCCAAATTTTGAGGAATAAATTATTTAAATGGTATATAATATAAGAACTAATATTTTATAATAACTATTTATATACAACAAAATTTATTTTATTTCATCATAGTAGTACAAAAAAACTTTATAATTAAATTCACTATAACAACTAAAACCACTAACATAGAACAATACATAAAAAGTAGAAGTATAATATAAAATTAAAAATTGTATAATAGGATAATAAAAACAAATAAATAATATTAGTATAATTTATAAATCCATAAAGTTATGGTCCCCTAATAATATCACACCTATGAATAACACTCAGAAAAGGAAATAAGGCATTATAAATATTATTATAATTTTATAAATGAATTATAGAGAACATTGAGAGAAAACTGAGTGGATGAAGAATCATAAAAATATTATGTATTTATTATATGTTTAAAATTATATGATCATTGGAAATATGATTATTAGAATTGTAACCTCATGGTTAGAATTATAATTTTATCGTTATAATGGAAACCTGACTATTCTAATTGTAAAATGACCATTAGGATAAATAATGAAATAAACTTCTAAATAATATTTTCCATTAATTAAATAATTAAATATAAGTATCAAAATACCATTAAATAATTACTCAATCAATGCAACATAAGGTAGGTTTAAGAGTATTTTTTAGTAAAACATGTTTTATATTATTTAATTAAATAATAATCTATATACTATAATTAAATATTAAAATTATCAATTTTTGAAATTTATCTTAGATGAATTGATGTTATTTTTAGACTCATTAAATATAAATTAGGCATAGGTTATTTTTTTCTCCAATTTTTATAAATAGTGAAATAGGTAGGTGAATGGTGAAGTATAGTAAAATATAGTATTTTCCATTATATATTAAACGAATCTAGTAAGTTATAACTGTATGAACATAAAAATGAGGGAGAATTTTCCTATGCATTTAATTCAATATCTATTTAGTGTATTTTTTATTTTTATCCCTAACTTGAATTTATATGAAGTTCTTTGGTGGATTTCTTTATCACCATAGGGCATTAATAGTTGAAATTTTAAAATTTATATTAAAAGGGAAAAATATCAATTTACTCCCAAAGAGGATTTCATATTGAAAAAAATCTATGCTATTGGGTTTATAATGTGTTGTTTACCCCAAGGTAATATTTTCATAATTATTGGGTGACATTCATCCATCACGTAGAGATGGTGATTCATTTTTAGAATTAATAATATATATTAATTCTTGTAATACATTTCCAAAACCTTTAGTTAATAATAAAATATATTCTCTTAATTGAATGATTATTGTTTATATTCCTTTATATTTTTTGATATTCCAATTTATTGGGATGTGTCCTATAATATTTGTTTAGGGAACCGATAGAATTTGAGATTTTTTTTGACTTTGGGACTTAGGCCTACATGTGGATGAGAAAATGTTAATATATATAAAGTTGTGCATGGTATTAGGAATTAAAAAACATGAATAATTATAAAACAATGTATTTTATTTTGGATGAGAGTTCGTAAGATTTAAAAGATCATCAAATTACCCAAAAATATTAAAAGTTTTATAAATTTAGTGATAGTGAGAGGGGAGTGAATTAATTCACTCCCATTTTATCTCTCATCTCTCAATATACACCTCTCTACTGTTGTGGGTTTTAGATAATTAGATGAAGGCTATAGTGGGTGAGGAGAATTGAGAAGTATGATTCGAGGTATGGTTATTTTAATAGACCCCAAACCCTAATCTATTTTATTTTAATTTTATTTATCATTAATTATTTAATCTATGATTTTTTGTTAATTTTTTTGGTTAATATATATATGGAATCCAATATCATAATGATATATCCATAACGGTGTAAAGAAATTACTAATCCTATAATCAGATCAAAAAATATCATATTGAGAAGGTGTCGGTCTGAACTGACTTCTCTCTAAATTCTGGAAGCCTAAATGGCTAAAGTTTTTAAAAGAAACCCTGATTTTAGATTTTAGGAAATGAAAAAAACTCATGCTGGGAGTTTCATGGGATTTGGATAAACTCATGTTAGTTAGACGTTGACAATATTTCCATTTCCATATGGTAGGTGATGACGGTTATTGTTAGTTACTAGGCTAAAGTATATATATATATATAATAAAATGAAAAACAAAATAAAAACACAAGTTTGTGTGGAATGACTCGTGTTGTATGGGACACTTTAGTAGCGGTGTAAAAAACGGGGGATGGGGAGTCACCCTAGCCTTGTTTTAATATTTATATACTAACTTATATATTATAATTTTAATTATATTATTAATAATATTATTAATAATTTTTATATTATTATTATTTTGACACCCTGCATTGCTGTGGGTTGTTTGGGTGAGGTGGGGATTAAGTTTAATTCTTGGTATCAAACCAAGGCATGGGTTTATTATCTTTATTTTTATTCATTGAAAGACTTCTTATATTATCATTAATATTTTTGTAAAATGATAATTTGTACCCAAATATCCAAATGTGGAAAATTAATTGTCTATTTTATAAAATTTCTAGTAAGGATCACCATGGTAGTGTTTTTTGGGAATCTAAGCTCCTATATAATGAATTTTGGGCATTATAAAATATTGAGTGTTGAGGTTAATGACCATTACACCTGAGAAATATTATTAAGATACCATTGTTTTTTTATCCCCAGTAAAATGTGATGGCATCCTCCGTTTATTAATTTGAATTCCCAAAGTTGATAAAAGTGAATTTAGGATTTCAGATTTGGGCATTTGTGAGTTCACTTCAACAAAATGCTATGTTGGCGATGTTATATGGGGAGATCATAGTTAGGCAGTGACTAATGATAAGGTTGATGAAATTGGTAGTGTCATTTCTAGGACATATGTTATGAGATCAGGGTGAAGGAATTATGCATTAATAAATAAATAAATCAATTTTACATAAGTCAATAAATTTAAATATTATTATTTGATAATAAAAATATCTAATGAGGATTTTTAACTTCAATAGGAATCTTGAATTAGTCATTGGATTTATTATTTATAACATGGGAGGTGGTGAATGGTTTTGTTTGATATCTCTATGGATGCAATAAAATGTTGCACAATGATTATATAATCTTTTAACCTAATAATGTATTCCATAGTGATATATTGTAAACACATAAGGGATCATGGATTCATTTCATAAGAATGGAACTCTAGATATTGATCATGTTTGATTGAAGTAGATGTGAATAAAATAATGAAGTGAAAATTATTTTGAAAATAAATATGGATGGATAAATAAGGATTGAATAATGTGATGAACTAGTTATATGAAGGAAGTAATGGCTTTATTAAAGGTGTTGGTGAGTATAAATATTTATGTATTTTTTTGTATGATATAAATGTAAACATATTTATCAAATCATGGAATCAAAACACTAGAATGATAATTATGTATAAGAAATTGGATCATAAAGTGCGATAATGGTGGAGAATGTTGAAAATCAATAATGGTAATGAAATAATGGTATGGAATTGGGGGAGAGTATTCCCTTATATTGTATGAAATGATTATGAAAGAACTATAAGTAGTAATTGAATATGAATGATATGAATATAAAAAGTAATGGTGGTGAAATCCTTAAATAATAAAGTGGAATAATATTTATGATAAAAGATTTAGTTTTTTTACCATTGTTTATGTAAACTAGTTGTGGTATCTAGAGTTACTTTCGATGACCCAAACTCTATTTCTATGAGGAGCGTGAGATATCCTATTTTTTGAGGAATATAGAATAATAATTCAATAAATTATTTCATCTATCATTTATTTGTTTTTATATCCTAATTATTTTAGTATGTGGGGGTCCATTAGGATTATGAAATAACTTGTTTTCTACCCAAGGAGTCTTTCAAGACTCATGGAGGTATCATTTTTTTAGGTGATTATTTCATGGTTTAGTTTACTTTTCTCAAGTTGTGATGAAGCCTCTGGTGATTGGATATTGATGGAAATGAGTTATTATGGTAGAATCCCTATGAAATCACCCTCTAACTAGGGTTTGATAGGGATTCAAATGACCTTACTCCTTCACCCCACCAATATGGGTCAAGAATAATGATGCCTTATAATTTTATCTTCTTTTAGTCAACCATTTTTTAGGATGAGATATAATAGATATTTTTGGAAGATATTTACAAATGATCATTTTCTTAAACATCTTTTTTTCAAGATATATAGAAATCGATACTTCCTCTAGTATAACTTATGTAAGAACATGATGGATGAGATAGGTGGATATGGGTAATTTACAACCTAGATACAAGAAAGTGATGAACAATAATTCACCCGAGTGGTGATTCTATTCCTCACAAAAAACTATGGGGTGAAGGAGGAAAATGATTGAACTCCTGAAATCTATACCCCCTACCCATTTCTATGGTTTTGAGAACACCAAATATTAATAAAAATACCTAAAGGTGTGTATTTTCTGTAGTATACCAATATAAATATTTATCCCTAGAGACGTGTATTTCCATGGTGTCTAGAAATGTATACACTTCTAGATATAAAGACCTATATTTTCTTTGGTGATGATGTGAATTTACTCTAATATTTCTAAGATAGTTGGAGATTCACATTTTCTTTAGTGCAACAAGATAAGTATATATATGTATTTCAACCACTACCTCATAACTAGTGAATCTAGGATGAATTATCAGGCATGAAATCCATGGTGATTTATGAGATATAGTTTATTATTAATATTTTGTGAAACATCATGATTTAGAAAGTCTTATGATAGTGAAATTTGGGTTTATTGATTTGGATGAATCATAATGTTGGTTCTAGGTACAGTGGAAGCATGCAGTGGTGGGTAATGTTTTGAAATTTATTTTAATATTTTGTTTCCTAAAACCCCAAGAGAGGCTATTTATCATCAAATTTATAATTAATTTATTTAATATTGAAATAAATAAATACAAGATATAATAATCCTTTGTTCAATGTAGATTTCAGTCGTCTAGAAAACCATTTGGAATTTCATTCATTGCACTGTGATGATCCAAGGATAGAATCTACCTAGTGATGATATACACTTGCTCCTTTGATCCTTGAGCAATGAAAATAAATCTTCAGGTGATAGAGCAGATATTCGATTATCTTGTGTTATTATTTTGATCACTTGTCTTTTGATATTGAAGGGATATCTCTTTCATTTATCATTTTTAGAGGAATAAATAAAGGAGGAGTCGAGAGAGAGTTTCATTATGAACAACAATTTTCAAATTTCGATTTTTGGATGTAATACACAACAAACATAACCATCTATTCATAGATAATGGGGTTAGGTTAAAATTTTATTTAATTTAATTTAAAAAATTAAATAAAATTATAATATTTAATAAACCCCATGCCATATAATAAAATTAAAAATATTATTATTTTTTGGCACCTTCCAAATTTCACAATATCAAATATTATTTAGCCATCTTGTTAATAAATATTTTTCACCAGACATGGTCTTGGTCCATTAAAACTCCTATATCATTTATTTAACACCCAAATTAATATTTAAATTAAATATTTCATTCAAAAATAAATATTTTTGATTAATAAAACATGATTAAATCATCCCTCGATCTTGAGAAAAATATCTATTAATTTAGTTAAATTTAAATATAATTTAATCCAGATCATCAGAAAAATGTAGTGTGTGACCCTTAAGGATTATTTCTCATTGGAATTAGGTGGGATTTCCTAAATTCAAAATTACTATCTAGAACTGGGTCAAGAAAAAAAAAGACAAAGAACTTAATTTTCTAATGATGACAACCACATACAAATGGTCATTGTGTAATAAAATCCATTTATCACAATATATCATCCAGCAGGTTGCATATCTGTGTCACCAACCTAAATGCTTCATAAGTATTTCTTTGACTATATGAAATAAACACATAATTAAACCATGTCCATATAATTTAGGGTTAAAATTAAATTCGAATCAAAGGGCCGAGATATCAGCTTCCATAAAGATATAAGGGGAAATACTCCCCCGAATTATCATTTAATGACATGTCAATCATGAAGCACCCAACGTACCCTACCTCACCATGAACATATGGTATCATAGTTTTTCATACAATATAAGTGCATGAGTCATGAAATAAATTAATTATAGTCTCAAAGTCTAAGGACCATTACACATGCTCACAGATTGGAATATTCGATGACACAAAAACATATATAATTATTGATGGAATTGTCTCTTCTCGTAATCTCCCATCATGAAGATTATTAAGTGAAAAAGTCATGAGAAGTAGCCTCATATGTTTATGATTACTCACACCTGACAGTACATATAATATTTTCCTATAAAATTATGTTATCCGACCACAAAACTATATTTAGGGATATCATTATAACACTTCAAGGTTCTCATCATAGTGGGGATCTACTAAGAACTTATCAATGTGACATATACTCTATGAAATTATTAAATTAGAGTCATTAAGAATAATGAATTTTTTTTAATAAGAAGTTTTATTAATATTTAATACATAATATACATGTATTCAATGTACAAACAATTGGTCCTTAGATGCCAACTCTAACAAACTCCCACTTGTACTAGAGCCAAATTCCTATGACTTTTAGTCCGCTAGATCTCACATGATAATCATGTTTCTATTATATCAAGGATTTTGTCAAGTGATCTGTCATGATTCCTTTTATAGAAATACTTCTTTCTGAAACTTCACATATCTGAGAAAAATCCATCAAGAGATGAACCTTTTTAAGTATGTTCTTTATCTATTGATGTGACTCTTTTGCGAGAGCCACCTCTTTAGTATTATCAATGTAGAGTGTGAAATGATATTTAATTATAGGTACCATTTCAAGATATTGGATAATGTTTTACATCTATACTGATACTTTAGAAACCTTATAATACGTAATATACTCATACATTATTTTAGAATCTCTAACAACATCCTACTTTGAGCTCTTCCATCTCACAACACCTCCATTCAAATTGAATATGTATCCCATTTTTTACTTCATGTCATCTTGATTAGTTTGGAAACTAGTATTTTCGTATCCTTTGATGACTATTTCCTCATCTCCTCCATAAAATAGAAACATATCTTTATCATGCCTCAAATACTGAAGGATAGTTTTAACTTCCATCCAATGGTTGTCACTTGGGTCAACTTGATATCCTCATACCATGATTAATGCATTGGAGAAATGTAGCCTAGTATATAACATAATATAGATGACTAAACCAATATATGATGTGTATGTAATACTTTCAATTCTATTTCTTTCCTAATGGGTATGATGACACATTTTCCGAGAAAGATACATGTCATGTGACACTGGAAACAATCCCCTTGTGGATTATTCTATAACGAACCTATTTAGTATCTTATCAATGTATCTACGTTGACTTAGG
Source organism: Viscum album (assembly GCA_963277665.1). Lineage (NCBI taxonomy): Eukaryota > Viridiplantae > Streptophyta > Magnoliopsida > Santalales > Viscaceae > Viscum > Viscum album. The sequence goes on from OY728131.1 coordinate 142,940,275, forward strand.
CTGAGAAACCACTTAGATATAGAACAATGTATCTTAATCCCAAGAATATATGCAACTTTACCCATGTCCTTTATAGAGAAGGATTTATTCAACCATGCCTTAACCGACTATTAGAAAAGTATTTCATTTCCAATAAGTAATATGCCATCAACATATACTATTAAGAAAATCAAGGCACTCCTAATAAAACATTTGTAGACACAAGGATCACACTCATACTTTATGAAACCAAATTACATTATGGATTCATTGAAATGAATGTTCCATGACCTAGGTTCCCGCTTTAATCCATAAATGAAAATTTGAATTTCTCATATCTTGTTGGAATCCTTTGGATTAAAAAAAACCTTTAGGTTGTGTCATATAAACATCTTGATGAAGTTTCCCATTAAGGTAGTTTTTTTTTGACATCCATTTTACAAATCTCATAGTCATGGTATGCAGAAATAACAAGTAGAATTCTGATGGATTTAAACATCTCAAATGGTGAAAAGGTTTTATCGTAGTCAATGCCTTGATGCTATTTAAACCCTTTTACAACCAGTTGCACATTATATGCACCGAATTGTTCTTCCATTTATAGTTTCTTATTTAATTCCCATTTACAACCAATGTTTCTTACACCCACTAGTGGATATACCAAAATTGATACATGGTTTTGTTACATGGAATCCATTTTAGAATTTATAGCATCTTGCCACTTGGAAACATCTGTTCCACTTAATGATTCCTTATAGGATATAGAATCATTATTATCAAATAATAACGAGTCACCATCCGTAGTGACTAGAAAACCATACCATTATGGTTCTCTATCCTCTCTTGTACTCCACATAGCACTTGTGTCTCTGGAATAGTTTCTTTTTTCCATAGGGATTTGTGGAATCTGTTTGTAATGACACAAAATTTTTAAATGATATTTGTTTCCTGAATAAATATGTGGTATATATAATATTATACACATACAAAATATTTAGAAACTTAAAAATTTTACATCATTAATAAATATAATTAAATTAGTCATCTATTGAACCAATTAAAATGTTAATCATTACAACTGGTGAAACAAAATAAAATAGAATACCTAAAATGGGAAGGTATGGATCACCTTAGTCTTATATAATCATCTCCCCCATAGAAAATTCTATATAAATAAAACAAAATATTTTTAAACCAATCAAAATCTTATAAAAATTAAAATATTAACTTAATTGTAATTGTAGTGAATTTTGAGTGAAAGAATGAAGTTGTATTTATTGGGCATAAAGGGAAATGTTACCATTGGGGTTCAATCATTATACCACTTTTGTTCAACATGAACATTGGAAAGTATAACCTTCATTGATAATTTTACCATTATAATTAGTTTTTATAAGTTGTAATGGCAAAGGATAATTGATATAGAAAGAATAATTGATGGCCTCAACTAGTAAAGTCATGCCATTTGAAACCCATTTGCTAGAATTTAGAAGGGAGGTATCATCAATGGGGTTTTACCTTGAACAATAAAATTATGATATTTAAAAAGTGAATCTTGAATGAAATCTCATATGATAAAAGTTCAAATTAGTGTAGAATACCACTCTATCTATGTTAGCTGAGTCACTCCATGAAACTACAACCATCACACACCTTATCATTAGGGAGTATATGGGTGTTATAAGGGGTTATTTGTACTGGAATTATTTATTTATAGTGTAATTTTATTTTTTATAAATAAAATTTTTATTCCATAAATTTATTTTAAGAATATTTTTGATTAATAAAATATTTGTTTAATTGAGATGACTTAGATAAAACAATTTTGTTGATGAAAATTAAGCACAAGTGTATTTTTCTAGAAGATATATACAATTTTATAATAAGATAAAGTATTCTGAATAATATTAATTTTAATCATATATTCCTTTAAAAAACTATCACCTAAATATAAATGATAAAATAATTTTATAATGGCCTTCAATTTTTTTATATGTGTTTGAAATTTGAATGTGCCTTAAAAACTACTATTTTTAAATAAATAAGAATTTTAATATTTAAAAGTTACAATTATAATACTTATAGAATTTATATGATAAGATAAATATTATGTTTTAAATCATTATTATGAAATTAGTATAGGGTGAATTTATGATATTTTTCTAAAATACTTTATTTTTTTCATGAATAGTAAAAATATAGTTTTGGGTTTTCAGTATATTTAATGACTTCATAATTATGTCACAATAATGTAATAATTAATTTAACCCAATACATGACCTAAAAAATGTTATTTTATCAATATTAAATATTTTAATATATTTTAATCAATTTCTAAGACTATAAGTGATTTTCTAAATTCTAAAAAGGAAAATTTAAATTTTTAAAAACATTACTTTGTTGAATATTTAGTTTTCTAGGACAAAATAACTATTAAATAATGGTGTTTAGTTATTTTGGATTAAAATATCATAAAATGTGGCCCAAATTTCTAAAACCATGAGAAATTTGTTTTGGTAAACCAATGATTTTTCATTTTCCACAACCTAGATTTCTAAGACGCTTATTGGAAATTATTAAACAATTCCTCCACTTTTTCTATAAATACCCAACCATTTAACCATTCCTCTTCACCCCAAATCCATTCTTAAAAACTTTATAGTGATTTTTACTCCCATGGAGTCCCCTAAGGTATCCTCAATCCCCTAAGGTTCCATCCTCAACTTTTAGGAACAACTATTCAATGTAAGGGAAATATTCACTTCACTTTTCCATCCAAGTTTCCTTTACATGTGGTATGTATTATTATTTACAAACTAATATATTTTTCTACTTCATATTATTCCAATACTATAATAATATTATTTTATGAATTTGGGACCCTTTCCCCCCCTCATTTTACCCTTTCCTAAAAACATGTTTTATACCCCTCATAATGTTTAATTTACTTCTCAAATCCCTCTTTTACATGATAAATTATTTTTTCCTTTTTATTTGAATACCCAAACTATTTTATTTTCAATGGGTATAAAAATATATTTCAAAACTAATCTTTATTTTGAATTATTTATATATATGAATCCCACATTTATTTTTTTAGGTTAAAAATGACATAATGATCACGTCTTTAAGCTCTTTTGTATGCCTAGATTTTGATAAGAAACCCATTTATTATTAACCATGGTTTATTAGTGAAATTATTTACAATGATCTATTTGGATAACATGACATTAATACATATAAAGGTTTTTACCTAATAGTTCTCCAATACATTGGATAAATAATCTATTCTCTATAGAGGACATGTTTTATGATACCTTGGTGAATAATCTTGGCAATTTTCATTTATGACACCTTAGTGATAAACCTTGGGGATATGCTTATGAATGTATCATTTAAATATTGTATCCACATTTAAATGTAATTATTCATGTTATTATTATTATTATGATATTACTCTTGTTCATTCCCTATTGTTATGCCTCATGCTCTTATTGATATGTCTCATGATCACATGCTTTTGTATCCATTTATTATTCCATTACTAGGCTTTATGATCACCCTTTAATTTGATGTATGTCCCCAAGATATGAGATGCCGTAAATGTAATTTAGAGTTAGCCCATAAATAAGTATTTCAAGTGAATTTAGATGAACGTTTCATGTTCTCATGTATTATGTACATTATTTCCAAGAAACTAAACTTTAAAAGATCCTATGTTTTGTACCATGTTATGAAATTTTTTGTAATAAAAAGGTTTGATTCCATAGTTGGTATCACATAAAGGTTTAGTTATTTATATAAATTAAGACTTGAAAAATTTAGAAATAACCCTAGGTAAATGCATAAATATAGGAAAACACCCTGTTATTTTGGAAAGTATTAAGTAAGTGGTTTCCAAGAAAATACACCCATTTCTATTTGCTACATGTGGATGTGGCTATTGAATATATGTACCTAAGGGTAACACTTGAAAACACCGAATTTAACTAGACTTGATTGGGAACTAGTGCATGAAAATGAGCCTTATTGCACACCTTATTTGTCACTCCCATGGAATATGTTTAGTTAAACACAATCTTTTTATGAACTATTATGATGAATATAAAAAAATTTAATTGTTATTAGAGGATACTAATTAAATATTTAATAATTTGTTTTTTAGACATAAAATCCCTTTATAATTGTAAGATTCATAAAAGTAAAAAATCTCTCATTAAGTTTTAATTGTTTTAGAAAAATGGAAGGAAGTGGGAGGAACCTCATAAATGAGAAGTGAAACAAATAATGCACTCATAGTGCTCCAATGGAATATGGAAAGGAAAACTTCATGAGGATGATGAATCAACTAACTCAAGTGATTAAAAATAAATTGAATCAAGTCAAGAGACCAGATTGACCTCAAAGGTAAAAAATTTCTGTTGAGTCCTTTATGCATCAATGGCCACCTTTTTTAAGTGGATCTACTAAACCCTTGATTGCAGAATAATGGATTATATCTATAGAAAATATCTTCTTTATAATTCATTTTTTAGAGAAAGAGAAATTCACCCTGATAGTATAACTCTTATAAGGAGAGGATGATTAGTTGTGGAAATCAATTAAAAACATGAATTCAAGAAAGGAGATCAATGATATAGAGTGGGTAGAGTTTAGAGGAATAATTTTCAATAAATATTTCCCCTTCTTGATGTGAATAAAAACAGAGAATGAATTCATAGAGCTGAAGCAGAAGGAACATTAATAAGTGGGAAGATATGAGATGAAATTTAAAATTCTTTCTCAACACACCTCTTGCTTTTATAAGGATCATAAGGGAAATTTTGATAGATTATTTTGTGGAATGAGACCTCATCTGTGGATGAATCTAGAAAATAGAGACTATGAAAGCTATGAAGAGAGAGTGAGGAGTGCTATGAAGGTTCAATTAGAGTTTGGATATATACAGTGGTCACATAATTTAAATGAAAATAAGATAGAAATTGAGACAAACTCAAGGAGGAGTGTTGATTATGAAATAGGATTAAAGAAAGTGAAACTTCCCATGTGAAATAAATGTTGGAGGAATCATTTGAGGAATTGGTTTCTTGGGAGTAGAAAGTTATAATAGTGTATAAGAGATGTCCATATATCTCAAAACTATCATGGTGAGGTGAATCCTCAAATTCTCAACACTAATTACAACGAGAAGATAGTGGAGGCCTAACCAGAAGTTCAATGCTTCAAGTGTGGAAAAATTGATCACTTTTTCAATAAATTTACAAATTAAAAGATAATGGAGGGGAACCAATATCAACATAATCATAGGAAAAGGGAGTAATATAAGTAATTTTCTATCATTAAGGATAAAGTAGAGGCTCTAAATGATGTGGTGGCAAGTACAATCGTTTGGCTATCAATGATAAAAATTACATTGTTTGATTTTAGTTCTATACATTCCTTTATTTCATCCAAGATTTCAAAGAATATAGAATCAAAAAATAAAATTTTAGAAGTATAATTATTATTAAAGACTCTTGGAGGTGTTATCCCAGCATCAACAGTGTATAGAAACTCTAGTAATAACTTTTATAAGTAATATCTCATCTCAAATATAGTATTCATTTCCCATAGTGGAATTAAACACTATACTAGGGATGAATTAGATATCCAAGTACAATGATAATATAAAATTCCTAATCAAGGAAATTTCAATAGTCTTGAATGGAAATCCTATAATTATTCTTAAAGGAGAGATATCATGACCTGATTTTTTTTTCAAAATAAACTACCATATATTTCATTATGGAGATGATCAGTGAAGAGGGAGAAGGAAATGAAAGTATAAAAATTGAGAATATACCAATCATTCAGGAACACATTGACATATTTTCTAAAGAGTTACCTAGAAAAACCCCAAAAAGATAGGTAGATTTATCTACTGAACTCATACTTATATCCAAGATTATATCGAAGACCCAATATAGAATTGAAAATGTGGAGTCAGAGTAATTAAAAGAGAAGGGATTTATCTGACCAAGTGTGTATCTTTGGGTATCACCTATTCTCCTTTTATAGAATAAAAATAGATCAAATGAGGATTTGTATTAATTATATAGAATTTAACTGGATCATAGTGAAGAAAAATTACCCTCTCCGAATGATTTGTGATTTATTTGATCGTCATCGTGGGACTCAATTCTTCTCCAATATCGAGCTCTGATCTGGGTATCATCAATTAAGGGTGAATAAATAATATATTCCAAATTATTCCTTCTGAATAAGATATTAAAATTATCTATTTTTTGTTATTCCCTTTAGCTTTACTAATGATCCTACTATATTTATTGATTTAATGAATAGAGTATTTAAGGACTACCCTGATAATTCGTGGTATCTTTTATCAATGATATTCTAATAAATTACAAAAGTCGCGAGGAGCATGAGGATCATCCAAGGGTTATATTGAAAACTCCGAGGAAGGAGAATTTTTTAGAAAATTCACTAAATGTGATTCTAGTTAAAAAAATTTACATTCTTTGGGAACATTGTAACCAATGAAGGAATCTCAGTTTACCCTTCCAAGAAAAAGGCTATAGAAGAGTGGGATCATCCTACAATATTAAACTAGATTCATAGTTTCCTTGTTTTAGAATTATATTTTTGGAGGTTTTTGAAAAAAGTTTCATGAATTTATAATCTAATAACAATGTTAACTCGAAAGGGGTCGAAGTTCATCTGGACAAAGGAGTGTAACGAAATATTCCAAAAAGTAAAGAAGAGATTAGTTACTACACTCGTGTTAACTCTACCCTTTGTTGTAGAAGGATTCATTATTTATAGAGATGAATCTTTGAAAGTGATTTGATTTTTCCTCATGAAAATTGAAAAGGTGATCACTTATACATATTGATAGTTAATGTCTAATGAGGAGAACTATCTTACACATGATCTAGAGTTAGATATAGTTATTTTTGCTATGAAAATATGGAGGCACTATATTTATGGGGAGAAATGTGATATATATACAGACCACCAAAGTTTTAAGTATATATTCATTTAAAAGGATTTGAACATGAGACAAAGGATATGGTTGGAACTTCTTAAAGACCATGTCTGCTCAATTAATTATCACCTTAGAAGAGAAAAAAAATCACTGATGCATTAAGTAGGAAATAACCTATTGTGCTGGTAATGATGAGGATTCAAGGAGATCCATTGATCGAGGATCTAGTAAAGTTTGACATGGGAATATTAAGATAATAGACGTTATCGACCCTATCCAAAATGATTTATCAACTATTATTACTATATAAAATCAAGAGATCTCAAAAAGAAGATTCATTTTTACAAAATAAGATAGAGGCTGTGAAGAATGGGAAGTTTCATAAGTTCAATATTAATCAAGAAGGTGTAAGGAAATTTTTTTACATGGATATGTGTCCCATATATCCCAGAGATAAAGGAGTTGTTGGATGAAGCTCATAGATCTACATTCTTTATAAATTCTGAAATAACTAAAATTTATATCGACATTCATGACCATTATTAGAGGAATAATATGAAAAGGGAGATCGATGACTACACTACAAGGTGATTTGTGTGTCATCAAGTGAATACATAATGACAACATCCTAAAGGGGTATTATAACCACTTCCCATAACAACATGAAAGTGGGAAACTATCACCATGTACTTCATCACTGGTCTCTCAAGAAAATCCAAAGAAATTGATTCAATAAAGTTTATAGTGGATCTAATCACCAAGAATACCCATTTCATCTCTATTCAGAAAGATTTATCTTTTGAATAACTTTCCATGACATATTTAACGTAAGTGGTGAGGCTACATGGGGTTACACTTCCTATCAATTCTGATCATGATACAAGGTTCACGTATAAATTCATTAGAAGTCTTAAACATTGTCTAAATGATGAATTGAATTTCAGTAATACCTGTCACCCTCAAATTGATGGCTAGTATGAAAGGTATATTTAGACACTTGAGGACATGCCGATAACATGTTCAATGGAATTTAAAGGTGAATGGGAAGATATGCAGAACTACAACTTATTGGGATAAGGTTGGTGAGAGAAAGCTACTTGGGCCCAATCTTGTGAAAGAGCTGATAGAAATGGTTCATGTTATCCAAAAACATATAAGGGATGCTCAGAGTTGCTAGAAGTTCTATGCTAACAACCATAAAAGGGTCTTGGAGTTTGATGTTAGATAATATTTTTTTCCTCCAGATATCATTATGGAAGAGGGACATGTTATTTGGAAAGAAAGGTAATCTTAGCCCTAGGTACATTTACCCATTTAAGATCATTGATTTCATAGTAGTAGTGTCCTATCAACTATAAATTCCACCAAATATTGATAATTTTCATGATGTATTCCACATAACTATCATAAGGAAGTATATACCTGATACCTCACATGTACAGAACCCAAAGGTTGTATAAATGGAACATGGCCTCTCTTATGAGGATCATATGATGGAGATATTAAGCCATAAAGACAAAGTGTTATAAAACAAGATGATCTACATTGTCAAAGAGTTATTGAGGAACCATAAATATGAAGAAGCGACATGGTAGCCATAGGAGACAATGAGGAAGAAGTACCCTCACCTTTTCTCAATTGATAGAATGAGTTGAAATTTTAGGGATGAAATTTCTTAAGGGGGAAGAATGTAATGAATTGGAATTTTTAATTGATATTTATTTTTAGAATAAATTTATGTTATATATATTATTATACATATAAAAAATATGGAGAATATGAAAAAAATTTATATCATTAATAAATATTATTTCATTAGTCATCTATTAAACTAATTAAAATTCCAAACATTACGATTGGATAAAAAATATAAAATAGAATAGCTAAAATGGGAAAGTATGGATCACCCGACTCTTCTAGAATCATTGCCTCTACGGAAAATGATATAGAAATTAAAAAAGTATTAGTAAACCAGTCAACATCTTATGAAAATGAAAATATAACCTTAAGTGGAATTGTAGTGAATTTTGACTGAAATAATGAAGTGGTACTTATAGGTTATAAATGGAAATGTGACCTTTAAGATTCGAACATTGGTCAATATGACCATTTTTCAATATTACCATTTGAAATTATACCCTTGGTTGATAATTTTACCATTATAATTAGGGTTTATAATTAGTACTGACATAGGATAATTGATACAGAAAGAAGAATCATTAGCCTCAACTATTAGATTCATGTCGTTTGAAGCCCATTTGTCAGAACTTGGGAGGGAGGTATCATCAATAGGGGTTTCCCTTGACTAAGACCAATTTGAACTTCAACAAGTAAAGATTGAATGAAATTTAATATGGGAGGCTTTCAATTTAGTAGATATTACCACTCAGTCGATGTTAGTTGAGCCAACCCATGAAACTGCTACCACCGTACACCTTACCCTTAGGGAATATGTGGGTGTAATAAAGGGTTATGTGCCCAAGATATAGTTATTTAAAGTGTAGTTTATTTTTTATAAATAAAATGAGTATTATATAAATTCATTTTAATAATATTTTTCTTAAAAAAATATATGATTAATTGAGATGAGTTTGATAAAAATGTTTTTTGGATGCAAATAAAACATAATTTTATTTTCTAGAAAATATATACAATTTTATAATAAAATTAAGTATTATGAATAATATTTGTTTTAAAAAAAGAGTATTTTAAAACTCTCTCACCTAAATATAAATGATAAAATAATTTTATAATGGCCTAGGAATTTTTTTTATAAGTGTGAGAAATTTGACTATGACTAAAAAACATATATTTTCAAATAAATAAGGATTTTTATATTTAAAAGTAAAAATTATCATACTTAGAGATTTTTTTTAATAAAATAAAAATTATATTTAAAATAATTATTTTATGATATTTTAATCCACCAAAACTGAATACTATTCTTTAATAATTATTTTTCAAGGAAAAGTAAAGATTCCATAGAGTAATGTTTTAAAAAATAGAAATTTTCCTTTTTTGACTTTGGAAATCCACTTTTAGTTTTAGAAATTGATTAAAATCTATTAAAATACTTATTATTAATAAAATACCATTTTTAGATAATGGATTCTATTTAATTAATTATTAAATCAATATTAAATAATTATAAAGTCATAAAATATACTAAAAACCCAAGGCTAAACATGCGCAACAAATACCAAGTGGTTTTAGTTCATAAAAATCTAAATATCCATCTTGGTATAATTTATTCATGTGATTTTAGTTTACATAACCTAGTTGGGGATGCCATAGTTCAGTGTATTTTGAGTCATGTGAAATAGTTTCATTATCAATTTCCATTAATTGGTTTGTGTAATCCAGCACATACAGATAGATACTTAAATGAGCCTTACCATAATAAATGATGTCTTTATAAAATAAGTAACATTAATTTCCTAAATTGAAAATGAATCCATTCATATGAAGTATTTATAGAGATATAATATTTTTGATAACCCAAGGAGCATAATAAAAACCCTTTAAAATTAATATCATTCCAGTCAACACTGAGAGGTGGTAGTCCCTAACAGATACAATAATAAGTTCAACTCTGTTGGATGCTTGTAGATCTACCTCCCCTCAGTAAATTTTTCTGTTTATTCTTGGTTCCATTATTTGAATATATATATATATATATATATATATATATTATCATCACCAAAATATGTATCTAATAAACAATTTTTAGAAATGGATAAATTTCACTCAATAAAAAATACACTTTATACTTTCCGTTGATTCTTTGGCTGGGTGTGGTTTTTCTTCTAGTGGTCCTTCTTACCACATGCGAAACATACACCATTATTTTCCATTTCATTCCCCTTGATCTTTATCTTCTTGTATGGGAATAAAGAATATAAAACTTAGATCTATTTAATTTACCTTTCCATTTTTAACCATAATGGAATAATACTATTCATTCTTTGTATCCTTATCCACATGACAAAGGGGAGTAAAAAGTTCTGATAGACACTTCTCAATACTGTTCATATTAAAATTTATAACAAAGATTGATAATCTTTGAGGGAGTGATGATAGAATGAGATAGGTTCCAAATTATTCTAGGAGTTTAAACCCTAAAACCTCTAGGCACTCAATGTAGCAAATGAGATTGACTATATGAAGCCCAACTACTGAAACCTCTCCAATATTTCTCTAAAATAGTACCTTGGAAATGTCAAACTATTTATTTCTGTATCTCTCCATGTAAATACCATGAAGGTTCTCAAGCATGCTATACAAATCCATGTTCTCATGAGACTTCATGATTTCACTAGAAATATACTAAAGTATCAAAAATTTAATGTCAACCACATTGCTCAAATGTTTTTCTTCAATAAGAAACTCTTCATCACTTTCCTCCTTGGTAGGCAGAACACATGCTGAGGATTCTAGAAAATAAAATTTCTTTTCTTGGCATAGCATAAAATGAAGAAAGATAAACCAATCCTGAAAGTTACTACCAGAAATGAGATTGTTTTTCTCTAATATTGATAATAGGGATATTGTGGATGATGATATTTCCATTTTATCCTATAATTAAATATAATTTTATGAGTAATTTTTATTAATTAAAAATTATGTGAGGAATAATAAATTAATTGATTTTTATTAAATCTACTACTATTTTATCAAGTCCCAATATCCCTCACCATTTAAATTGGACATTAGAGTCACTAGGACATGATAGTGGAAAGGATCCATATGATCCTTTACAGAACCCCAATGAGGGTTGGTAATGCTACTTGAAGATATTTAGGTAGGAAAGTCTTTTCCAACTGTGGGCTCACGACTCCTTGATTCATTGGGAATTTCATTCCCAAGTTCATTAGTAAGATTATTATTAAAAGGATGAGGTGAATGGTTCATGACTTCATTACTCTAAATTAATTTTGACTTGTTCCTAGGATAATTATTCAGAGTTTTCTGTTCACAGCTTTAGAGTGTATAAACTTATTAAGGAGGAAATCAAAGGAAAGTAAATTTTCACTCAAAATGAAATTTATAAGGCCTATAACACACTGAAATTGAGATTTCTTCTTAAGGTTCTTATAAAATCAGTATTTTTAGAATGAGTGATTAATATTATTATTACATTATTCATCTCATCAAGGCTATCCATTCTTATCAATGAGTCGCATAAAGGTTTTTGTGAACTACCTAAGGGGTGTGACACAAGGTGATCCCCTATAAGGACTTTTTTTTTCTATTAATGAGGATTATTTGAGTATATGAAATAATGAGATCATCTAAATTGGATTTTATAATCAAATCAAGGATGGGAAGGATGAATTTTTTCCTTTACACATACTTTACATTGATGAAATTTTATTGCTTGGAAAAGCTTAAAAAATATGATTTTCTCTATTAAGGTTCTATTTTCACATTATGAAGAATTTGTAGGATTTCCATAAGTTGGGAAAAATCCTTCAAGGTATTTGGTGAAGGTATTTCAGTTGGTAGAGAAAACAGGATAACCTAGTGACTTGGGGTGAGGAGGGGAGCTCTCCCTTTCAATTATATTGGTGTCCCCTATTTTGGGGCAAGGTGAAGAGTCATTATTTGGAAAAAATATATTATGGTATTTTTAATATAATGGTTAAGTAGAAAGGGAAAGAAATGTCCTAATATGGAAGGGTTTTCCTTGTTAACTCTTTCTTCACATATATGTTTGTTTATTATTTTTCAATCTATAGATGGACAATGGGTCTTACCAAGGAGCTTCAGAGTATTGTTAAGAACTTTATATGGACAAGATCATTCCATGAAAATAAATTGATTACCATTTCATGGAAGGAATGAATTAAACTAGTGGAATTGGGAGGACTTGGGATCAAGGAACTTAGGGTTTTGAATGATGGTCTTATTTAGAAATTTATATGGAACTTGATTTCCAATTATGATCTTGGTAAATTCCTTGTTATTAGGTTTAAAGGGAAAATGTTGAATGGATATACATATTATATTACCTCATCTGTCTATGATTCCATCAAGTATTCATTTAATAGGATCATGTGTGGTACTAAATGGCTGGTAAGCAGGGTCTCCGGTCTTAATTGCTGGACCACAGAATGGATCGAGCATCCGCTACAGGACAACATGAGTCTTCAACCTGATAATAGACACTTATTGATTAATGAATTATTATCACATCTTTACACCTATAATATCATGATCCAACCATAGTTTCATCTAGATATTCAAAACTATAACTTCGTGGATTGTGATACCCTTGTATGGAAACCAAACAGTGATGGTAATTTCATCACCAAAGATTTTTATAAAATGGAATGTGAGGGATCCACTCAATCACCAGCCTAGTTAATGCATTTACACTCCCATTTTACATTACCATCTCATTTTATTGTCCTCTGGAGGATCCGGAAAAAGCAATTTTCCCCCCAAGATCAACTTAAAAGGGTTGGTTTTCAGATTTCTTTTGCATGCATTCTATACATGAGCACTAAAGAAACTTCCCAAAACCTATTCCTCTCATGCAGGTTTGTATAGAACTTTTTGAAATACATAATCTTCTTGTTCTTCCTGTACTTTGACAAAGGTATGAAGCTTTAGGTTTTAATGGATTCACTTTACACTACTTATTATAGTACACGGGTTCATAATTTGTTGTTGTCAGTAGCTATTGCTGGTCATGTTGCTATATTGACATGATGTCTGAGGCAAAGCACTCTACTCCACAGCTGGTCATGATCTCCATCCATCGGGATGTTTATGCTACAACTATGGATAAAATTGGAAGTAGGAATAATAGCTTGATAGATTTAATTATACTTTGACTCTTCGGTGTGTCAGGCTGTCTAAGAAGAAAAATGGCCAAGTACATTCGATGTATACCTACAATCAACCCATGGATCAAAGTGAACATCGATGGGGTAGCCTCTGGTACACTAGGTCCCTCAGGATGTGGAGGTGTCTTCCAAACATATCTTGGTTTTGTTAAAGAGTGATTCTTATATTACATTGTAGTTGGGGTAGCTTATGAAGTTGAGTTATGGGTGATGATAAATGTAGTTGTATATTCTTCCCAATATAAATGGAACTTATTATGGATTGAATCAGAATCTAAAATTGTGGTGTAGGATTTAAAAACTAGAAAAATAATGTGACTTGGCATATCCTACCTCATTGGGTTGAATGTCTCAATAAGGTAACTCAACTCAACTTGGTTGTCTCACATGATTATAGGGAGGAAAATCAAGTAGTGTATGTCCTATTAAAGAAATAAATTGAGGATATAGACATGATGTGGTCCTTTACGATCTTAAAATATTGTGCTTCAATATTGGAGGATGAAATGTGTGGTAAAGTTAACTCTCATATTTGTAATAACCCCTTGTAACTATTGAACCTTCTTATATATATATTTCCTATGAACGGTTTCTATCGGATCTTAGATTTTTGGATCTAAGGATGTCATTCCTAATCAAGTGATAGAATGTTGTTGATGCTCCTTTCCATCACAGAATTTAATGACTGAAAAAGGGAAATACCTTAGCACAAAGTGATTCAACCTTTGAAGAAACATAAAAAATCGACAAAGGCATGAACATGGATTTCTTTAAGCATGGGCCATGCAAGTTCCAAGATGGTCACACAGGTATACCTGTGCGCCACATATTGGGCGCGCAGGTGACCTCTACACCCTATTTGATTTTTTCCCAAGGCCTTCAGCAGCCTATAAATACCCCTTGTGGCCCCCCCATTTTGGGGACTGAAAAAATTCCAAAAGTCAGATTTGAGCTCCCGGTGCCCTAGTCTCTTCTTGAAGTCTTCCGAACACTTATAAGTTAATTTCTTACCTTGAATGGAATATCTAAAGAGGGGGAACAAGGCCTAAGTGTTGAAATTCACCAACACTTGCACGCCTAAGTGTCTAACCCTTAAGGGAAATGGTCACACCTGCGCGCCACTTTACCCTTTCAACAGAACCTGCGCACCACCCTTTTGTAATCCTTTTGGGATAATACTAAGGGCTTGAGCCAAGCCTCACCCAAGTATTACGCTATGGGTTAGCCGATGTACAAGTACCCAAGTGCCGCGTAAGTACACTTGTGCGACCAGGACCTACGCACCCCACCAGCACCTGTGTGCCTGCCTCTTTTTGGGTGCCCCTCCTACCTATTCAGATCTTTTCTTCAAATCCACCTCTCCTCTTCAAGATTTAGTCTTCAAAACCCTCTTCAAATCCATTTTTGACATGTTTCCTTTGTTGGATTCCTTATATGAAATGAATTCTATGGAACATCTCTTAAAACCTAGTGATTTACATATCTTTATGTCACTAAGGTTAGAGATTTCATTCATTCACCCTTATCCATTAAGATGAGAATATATTTAACCTAGGCCTCCTTTTTAGGAGTAAGCCCTAGTCTTAATTTCCTTAGCTTGGGCATCCTCCTTAGGAGTAAGCCCCAAGTCCCCTATTCATGGGCCTCCTCAAAAAATAAGCCCCAATCATAGGATTCTTTAATTTGGGAATCCTCCTTAGGAGTAAGCCCCAAGTCCCCTATTCATGGGCCTCCTTCTCAGGAATAAGCCCCAATCATAAGCTTCTTTAATTTGGGCGTCCTCTTTAGGAGTAATCCCCAAGTCCCCTATTCATGGGCCTCCTTATCAGGAATAAGCCCCAATCATAAGCTTATTTAATTTGGGCATCCTCCTTAGGAGTAATCCCCAAGTCCCCTAACCTAGGCCTCCTTTTCAGAAGTAAGCCCTAGTCCTCAAGTTACCTTAATTTTGGGAATCCTCTTTAGGAGTAATCCCCAAGTTCCCAAATTTAGGGCCTCCTTCTCAGGAGTAAGTCCCAAATTCCAAGTTCCTTAACTTGGGCCTCCTTTTCAGGAGTAATCCCCAGTCATAAATTCCCCTTAACCTGGGCATGATCCTTAGGAGAAAGCCCCGGTCTTAATTTACTTTCGATTTGGGATTCCTTCTCAGGAATAAAACTCAATCATAAGTCCCCTCTAATTTGGGAATCCTTCTCAGGATTAAGTCCTAAGTTAAGTATCCAAATCTCCATAAATCACATATACCTTTATGGACCTTGTTCCCAGGTTTATTCCCTGAATTAAATCCCAATCCTCATCTATCTGGGAAGTCATACATACATAAGCCCCACATTATTTCTTATAATTTCATCTTTCATGGCACAATTGTTAGGTTTTACCAATACCTCCTGTTTCTCACACCGAGCATGAATCATGTGAGCTTAGAGCGTAAAAGTAATTATAAAATCTTTCTTTGAGCCATAAACCATGCATAAAAATCATACTTCTTTACTTGAACTATGTGGGTTATAATTCCTTTTCTAAATAAGGATACGTAGGTAGCCCATCTGTGGGTACGATCCCAACTTTGAAATAATTCATGTCCTTATGAACGACAATAAACTTCAAGTGCCCCACTAAGTAGATTTAAAACTAGTATGGTTATCATAATAACCAAGAGATATCTATATAATGTATTGAAGGATACTATTGACTAAGAATATCTAAAAAATACAGATGATTCTTGATCTATGAAGAACCTCAAATACATATAAAGGATTATCTAAATCTCTTTCACATCAATCATTCATTGTCAAATATAAAGGAAAGCTCATTTTAATACTTGGTAATTTAATAAGGTTTCACGAACATAACTTAAATCTATAAAGAGAGTCCCGAAGTAGAAAATAATTCCCCCAATAAGGTGTGATGAGTTCAACCTCCCATCCTCTCGACCAATGAAAATTCTTAAGCCTCATCGGTTCACAACTAACAAGCACCTACCTTTGGAAAGTAGGTCCAAATGGATATAGAATCATTAAATGTTTCCAGTTCTATGAACAAACCCATTAGAAACTGATTGTAATGTTTGAACCTTAAACCAATGAGGTCATCCACAATTTCAAAGGGAAACAAAAAATAGTGAACCTGACGTGAATCCTTAACCAAGTTAAAATGATGTTTTACTTATTTGTTAGGAACCCATTTAAAACTCAATGAGAGGGCCAAAAAAACAATCAATAACATATGTTCTCATCCAAAATATGTAGTGGCCAAACTTATTTTTATTATGTCTATTATATCAAACAACCACTCTTTTCCAAGATCTTCTGCGTTACATAAATGGATTCTCTAAAGTTCACACCTGTGAATACCTCTGCTGTGAATGCATATGCCACTACTCCTGCTGGATATTCATCCGCTCTGAGGATGACATCACCTAATCAACATCTTCAACACTGGGTATCAAATGCACTGGTTAAGGAATACCATCAACACGGTACCATTTTGACCCTGGAGGCCGCTCAACAAGCCCTCCAAGTCAATAATTCACCCTGGTTGTCCGGACAGTGACGACCAACAATCAAGAAACAGGTGGTTCCAACCACCATCTCCAACCGTTTCGGGTCGTTATCCCCAGAACACAATCACTAGTCCCTCCCATATTATGTGGAGGTGAATGAGAAGGTCACTCAAGGCCTTAATTCAAGGAGACAGGAGTCCTTCCCGAGGGCTCCCATCAATAATCGCCGCTAGACTCGTGCGACAGTGTGCCCTGAACATGATAAGGGTATTGTCTTTAGGGGTTCGGCTCAGGTTACTCAGACCTGAGCCCACAAGAAGAACTTCCAAAGGCAAAATATGGTCAACAGGGAGTAGGTTCTTACTTCTTCCCCCTATGGAGAAGTCCATCAATCCAACTTGATGGAAAGCAATGAGCGGGCACATACACTCATCCGTCCTGATGTTATTACCCAGCAGACTCATCTGGCAGCCATATACTAATCCCACCAGGAAATTTTGGTGGAGTATTATAGGCAGGAATATACACCTGTTTATAACTCATCATCTAGTCAGTAGGCTCATCTGACTACAACCAAAGAAGCTCACCAATCTGATATGGTGGCAACTGATAAGTAGGAATATACACCTGTTTAGAATCAATAATTCTGTCAGCAGTCTCATCTACCAGTATTGAAGGAAAATCATAAACTTTACTTGACAAGGAATACAAATCAGGCACATACACCTACCAATATTCATCAAGCCTACCAATAGTCTCGTTTGGTAGCATCCAGAGAAGTCAGTCGGAAAGCTCCGACGACAAATTTGGAGCAGACTCAACTCTCTACCCCCACACATGAGTACTGTCTGAATTCACTGATAGGAAAAGGAGGAAAGGAGCATGAATACACACCTACTCCAAGCACAAAATGGATGTATATTCCCATTCTAGTAGCTGAACTCACCATGAACATTTTAACAATGGTGAAAGTATAGAAGCAAATCCCTGCTCATATTCTGGATTCCTGTCAGAATTTTATAAGAACTTCAATAGAATTACAGGGAAAGAAATAAAAATCTATCCCTACCAGTGGAGTGACACATCAACATATCACTCTGGAACAAACACACACCTCTGTTCCAGTCCAATATGGTTGTGGGGCACAATCCCCCATGTAATACAGACAACCAAGTCAGGCACATACACTTGATTTGAGTGGAGATAATCAGCCAAAACTGACTATTTCTCCTGACCAGCCACATAAACCTGCCCATAATAACCACTTTTGTCAACAAGTTGTTCCTAAAGTGAGTAAGAAGGTGTTTAAGAAGAAGACCCATCTAACACAGTCAAGAAATCAAGGGCCAATCTGTAACAAGGCCTTGCTCGATGCTGGAGTTCTTGAAGCCCTCAGACAATTATCTGTTAGAATTCCAGATTCTACTCTCTCATTTCCTAATAGTGGGAATATTAATTCCGAAGTTCTTCATCAGACACTTCCTCATGAAGGCTTGCTTCATGACAGTTCGGTCAATCTCAAAGTTGCATCTTCAGATGAGAGCCACAAGAACCCTCTGTGTGGCCAGAAGACCAAGGATAAAAATGTTTCATCTTTTGCTGTAACCCACCATGGTGGTCCTCCCCATGATGATGAATTTAGTTGTGAAAGTCCTCTCTGCAGTAGTAATTCACATTGCTTGGAAAATTCTCCAATGGAAAATGTAGTGATGAGAAAGCCCTCTTATCTTGAGGCACTTGTAAATGTGAAGCCAGTCATGTCTGCTACTTTACTGTTAGCAGGTGAAATAATTTCTCAATTAGAAGATATCCCGGAGTGTAGGTCATTCTCCGAACCACCCCTAGGTCATTCATATTCTAGTTTGATCAGTGAATTCTCTGCAAATATTGTTGAATCCAATGAAGAAACAAGGAAGCACCAACTCTGGTCTAATCTGGTAGAATAATCTTTATTGAATGATAAAGAGGAAGTGCTGAATATGAGAAAACAACTGGAGAAAGGTGAAGTGCCAGTCATGTTTTGGCCTTTGGATGACTCTCAGTATGATATTCCAGAGATGTTGACGGAATATTATATTCATGATATTCATCTCAACATTTGGAAAAATCTTTGTCAATTGAAAAATAAAATATTATCTTATGATGAATATGAAAATCATGTCAAGATAATAGAAGGGTTACAATGCCAAATTGATTTGGCCTCTCTCTCAGTTTCTCAATATTCGAAGGCCGAAAAGCAATAGAGAGCCGTTCAGCGTTCATGCCTTAGCGCACTAAGAATATTGTGCCAGTTAATTTCCAATTCCCCATCTGGTATTCATATCAGAGGATTGGGTGTTCATGGAGAACTGCATTTCACTGTACTCTCAAGTCAACAAAGCCCGCTGAAAATGGTCTCATGCAATGTTATTTCCCATGGCCGGCCATAACCAATTGGCTTTGTTTGTAATCAAAGGCTTGCTCAGGAACATGCCTCAACTAGTTCTTCCCAAAGTCAGGAATACAAAGAACAAGTTGTCGAATTAATCTTGCATTAGGAAAATGAGAATATCAAACATGCCTCTCATTTAGAGTGTGAACATCATCAAGTGATAGAAGTATCAGAAATCATCCAACATTCATTTGATCCAGGTGATTTGAGTGGATGTAGGTTGATGCATCCAGCCAATTTCCAGACTAAAGTCCACAAGATTAGGAGAGATTTTAAGAAAGTATCATATGTAGCAGCTCAAGAACCACCCCATCTTGTCAGACTGAGGACTCTTTTAACCCAACCCTCAGAATCAACAAATATAATTCAAGGAGTTGAGCAGAAATAGCAGGAACAGCTCCAGTCCACCAGACTGGGGACTTTTTCAAATCCTCAATCTCTTCCTCAGAGAAAGTCAGTATTCTCTCGATTAGGGAAGAAGCCACAAGAGGAACGCAAAGACAAATTATTATGAGATTCCCTCTAAGTTACAGTTCGTCAAGAAGTTCCTGAGGGATCAAATCAACAAAAGGCAATGTCTCATCAATGACATTGAAAAAGACAGTATCACAGAAATGCTGATAGAAGGGATCCAATGTATTTTGCATCAATTAATGTCATCAATGTCATTATTTCTGATCCTCCAGAACATGAGGATCACTTAGAGGGATCAGATGAAGAAGTTTCTGCTCAAGAAGTTGTACACATAGATACAAATGAAGAAGGTGTGCATACACGAAATCAAAGGCTTACCCAAAATCTAGGTATTCCTTCAAATAATCAACTTCCCCCTCTCCGAAATGCGTCCAACAAGGGGAAAGGAAAGAATCAGGTTACATACCCTTCCTCTGGAGAAGGCCAATCACTCTCACTAGAGTAATGATTTTCACAACAGGAGGAAGAAATGAAGGAATTAAGGAGGTTGAATGCAGAACTACTTCAAGGTAGTCTTCCTCCTAAGCATGCTGGAGTCAGTCAGTCAAGGGATTTTTTTCCGGCTACTTAGATAGATCAAGAATATCCTCCTTTACTAGTACACCCTCACAGGTCTAATCCTATGGGTCAGGTGCAACAACAACTGGTGGTGCTGCCCTCAGTTGTAGTACCAACCACCATATCTGTCTAAACTCCAGTTATTTCACCTACTCAGGTCCAAGATCAACCGGATGTTTATCAAAAGTTAATAACTAATATTGAGTCATTAACATCTCGTTTGGAAGATGTGGGGGGAAAACGTGCTCAAATTTAACCAGAAAAGAGAGCTTACCCTGAATGGGTTGTTGAAATTCCTCCCCCATCAAAATTTTCAAGTACAACATTCCCAATCTTTAATGGTTCTGGAGACCCAGAGAAACACTTAACACATTTTGTTTCTCGTTGTGATCCTATGATGGGAACCCCTCAGCAACAAGAATCAGTTAAGCTTAGGTGTTTTTTACAATAATTACAAGGTCTTGCCTTTGTCTGGTATACAAGCTTGCAATCCCGATCAATTACCAGATGAGAGGATCACCGTCAAAGATTCCTTCTTCAATTCATCTCAAATTTTCCAAAGACAACAGTTTTTGATCTTACAAATTGCAAGCAAAGGGAGAATGAAAGGATTTCAGATTTCATTGCTCGCTGTAAGGGATTAACATATTACCTAAGCTTAGAACTCCCTCAAAAAGAATTGTTTCCAATCTGTGTGGAAAATTTGTCTGATGAGTTACGCACACTGTTGATCCCTATGAAATACACAGGAGGGTTTCGAGACCTTACTTCAATCACTCAAAAGATTGAAAACTCTCTTACGAATACTAAGGATAAAAATCGTATAATTCCATAAGCTCCAGGAAAGAGAATTAGTAGAGCAAAGAATGCTACAGTTATGCTTAAACAAGCACATGTACCTGATTCCAATTCAAAACCTTCATCTTATCGAAGGGCTCCACCTCCCGAGTGTCAAAAACAAAGGATGTTTCGTCAAGATGATCAAAGAGATCAAAGATGGAAAGAATTTGAGGAGTTAAGGAGAAAAGTTTTTTCTTTCCGAAATTAACAAGTTCTTGGTTACTTCATTTCAGCTCTGGAAAATAATTTGGTTCCATTTCCAAGGCCCAAAAGGCCGAACAAGGAAGGAGATGAAGACTGTCCCAAATATTTCCCATTTTATCAGATGTTGGGACATCCCATTCATGAGTGTTTTGTCTTCAAGGACCTCCTGAAAAAGATGGTGGACTCGAGACAAGTCAAATTAAAAGGATATTCTGCTCAGGTAGCATATGTTACTGCCACAGATCCAGAGGAAGATGGCGAGTGGAAGGAAGTCAAAAGCAAAAATACACAGAAATATGATGATTGGATAGTCATAAAAACGATCAACCAAACTCATGCCATTTTGATAATGAAATTGAAGAAACCAATTGTGTCTCCTGCTATGAATGCCATAGTTAAACTTCCTTCATAAAAATAAAAATCCTCAAAGAAACGACATAATTCAAAGAAATAGGAACAGTCAGAAGAAGATGAAATCATGTCAAATCCCAAGTTGTCTTTGACTCTTGCAGATTTTATGCCATATACTTCAAATCCACGGGCACCGCCCCACCAAACGGAATAGCCTAAACTGGCTAATCAAGTAGAGTCTTCATCAGATGAAGATTTGATCTTTGGTTCTGTTAACATGATTCACTTAACAGATCCTTATGACATTCACAGTTTCGATCTTGACGATCCTGAATTCCCTGTATCAAACAGAGGAATTAGAGGGATTTCCAGAGGTCTAGGATACATAGGAAGACGTGGATATCCCAGAAACCACTATTACAATTATACCCCTACTAGAACTGTATATGCAGTAGAAACTCATGGAAAATCCCTTCAGCAGGGTCAACAAGAACAAGCTAGTTCTTCCATGCATGGCAGATTCAGTCCTGGCACAGTTATTTTGGAAGATCGTTTGGAGGTTACACCTTCTTCCTCTCAGCAAGTAAATATACCTAGTTGGTCTAATATTCCAAATCCAGGAGTATTTCCAACTCCTACCCCGATACAAGAGGCATCTACTTCCAAAGCATCGACTATTAAGGCACCTGCAAAGCCACATGTTCCTGTAAGGAAACACAGACCTTTGGATCAAAAATATGATGTCTTGAAGCATTTGGCCCATGTACCGGCCAAATTATCAATTATGGATGCCTTGAATCTATAAAAGGATCTTCAGGAGGCACTCATCGAGGATTTTTCAAGTCCTCAAGAATTTGAAACCGAAATTACTGTAGCTGAATTCTACCATGTAGAGAATAATCCCGCAGAATGCCATGCAGTGATATCTTTTACAGATGAAGATGAAGATGATGTCATGCATGGACATATTATACCTTTGTATTTATCTAGCAAGGTCAATGATGTAAACATTCGAAGAGCTTTCATTAATAATGGTTCAGGAGTCAAACTCATCCCCATTCGTACACTTCGTCGATTGGGCCTCACCAAATCTGATTTATCTCATTCTACTCTGATGTTTTAAGGATATGATAAAAATTAATAATAACCTCTCGGCGAGATCACACTCGGAACTCAGTTTGGAGATCTTGTATCCAATTCAGATTTCATGGTTGTTCGTCATGACACAACTTTCAACATTTTTCTTAGAAGACCTTGGCTACATCAACATGCGGATATCCCTTAATCATACCATCAATGTCTCAAATATTATTTCAATGGTCAAATTGGTACATTGTATGGTGATAAATCCCCATTAAAAACATGTGAATCTCAATACATTGAGGTAGAGTTCTATCACATGGAGGGTAAGGAGAAATCCACAACAAGGGAGGTTACCAAAGTTAAGGCTCTATATGGTATGGAAAAGATTCCAGTAAACCCATTCATACATGTGAGTACATATTATGTGTTGCCTATCAGTAAAATTGACAAGATAGACTCAAATCCAAATACTCTTATGGAAAATTTTATAATTTCAATTATGACAATCAAGCCAGATAGCATGGGAGAAATTGGTGATTCACCAAGCAATTATGAAATCTCAAATGGAGATGTCTTCATTTCATCCGCTGAAATCTAACAAGTCTATACTTCGCCAACTAGGCTAGAAGAAGTTATAGCAAAGTTAGAGGTAAACGATGATGTTGATTATCAATCCATTATCTCCTCTTTATTACCCAAGGAAGACCCTTCATCATCCATAGGGCTAGAAATGGAATCCTCTTCTTCAAGATGTTCAAATTTTAACATCTCTCTTGATCCTATAAGTTCTGCTTCATCATATACTATTAAAGTAGAAACAGAAGAAATAAAACATGTTAAAGAAGAAGAGGAAGATCTCAGGGATTCTCCTCTAGCTTTTGAAGAGGGTATCTCTACCACTGTGGATGAACCCAGAGAAATAAATCTGGGTACAAAAGAAGATCCACGCCCCACTTTAATTATTGTGACCATGAATCTTGAATAGAAGGAAATGTATATTTCATTTCTAAAGAAAAATTGAGATATATTTGCTTGGAACTATACAGAGATGCCATGAATTGATCCTGATGTTGATACTCATCATTTGGGTTTTCCAGAAGAACATCGAGGATTTAAGCAAGCCGTAAGAAGAACACACCCAATTTGTGCTTCCAAAATTGAACTTGAAGTGGATAAGATTATCAAAGATAACTTCATTAGAGAAGTTAAATATCCCAAATGGTTGGATAATATTTTCCCTGTGAAAAAGAAGAACAGAAAAATTAAAGTTTGCATTGATTTCAGAGATCTTAATCGGCATTTTCCCAAGGATGATTTTCCAGTTCCGATCACAGAACTCTTAATTGATGAAACAACTGGCTATAAAGCACTTTCCTTTATGGATGGATATTCCGGGTATAATCAAATCCAAATGGATCTAGAAGATGAAGAATCTATACCCTTCAGAGCCCCTCAGAGTGTGTTTTTCTACCAGGTAATGCCCTTTGTCCTGAAGAATGTGGACGCAACATATCAGCGTGCCATGCACCATATCTTGAAACCCTTTTTAGGGAAGTTTTTTTAATGTTATGTGGATGACTTGGTGGTTAAATCTAGATGAAGTTCTAATCACTTGGCTGATTTGGAAATCATATTCCACAAACTTCGACAACACAATTTAAAGATGAACCCCTTAAAATGTGCTTTTGGGGTAACCACAGGAAAATTTCTCGGCTTTGTTGTACGCCATCGTGGTATCGAAGTTGATCTTGAGAAGAAAAATTCAATCCTTGGTATGTCACCTCCTCAAAATTTGAAGTAATTAAGAGGAATTCAAGGACACTTAGCCTATATTCGGCGTTTCATCACCAATTTGGTAGGAAAGAGTTTACCCTTCACCAAATTGATGAAGAAGGGAGTCACTTACTAGTGGACTGTAGAATGTCAAGAAGCATTCAATATTCTCAAGAAATATCTATTGAGTCCACCGGTATTAGTGACACCTGTTGAATGAAGTCCACTTATTCTTTATGTGAAAGCTTTAGAGTGATCATTGGGTGCCTTCCTTTCTTAGAAGAATGATGATGGGAATGAAAAAATCCTTTACTATCTTAGTATGACTATTCTTGAAGCAGAATCCTGATATTCAAGTATTGAGAAGTGCTACCTAGCATTAATCTTTGCAGTTCAAAAATTGAGACACTACCTGCAACATCATGAGGTCCAATTGGTATCTTGCAATAACCCGCTCAAATTCATCCTTAGTCGTCTAATGCTTACAGGATGTCTGGAAAGGTGGGCAGTTATTTTGCAGCAATTTGATATCCAGTATGTGTCTCAAAAGGCAATAAAGGGATAAAATCTAGATGATTTTCTTGCTGAACACCCTTCAATATAAGATACATCTCTAGATATTGAACTTCCTGATGAAGAAGTCTTTTCTATTCAAGATAATCTTAAAACATGGGAAATGTACTTAGATAGTGCTTCCAAAAGTTAAATATTGAAAAAAATGGAAGATCATAAATTCAACAAAGTTGGGTTAGGAATCGTGCTTATTTCCCCAGAAAAGGCAGTGCTACCCTATTCCTTCTTATTGTGGGAAGGCGGTACAAATAATGAAGCAGAATATCAAGCTATCATCGCAGGATTGGAGTTGGCGCTTCAAGCACAAGTGAATCACTTAAAGGTGAAAGGTGATTCAGACAAGGTAATCAAACAAGTCAATGAGGATTATGCCATCAGAAAAGAAGAGTTAATCCATTTGTATGATTACGTCAGAGAGTTAATGGTGGAATTTCCTTCAGAACCGACATTTTCTTATGTCCCGCGATCACAAAATGACCAAGATGATGCACTGGATAATATATCCACAGCTCTGGAAGATCCAAATCGGGACAAAACGATCATCAGTATTGCCCAACGTCGTACAATTTCACCTTATGTTCAAACTAGAACCAAGGAAATCAATTAAATTAGTCCCATTTCTAAACCATATGGTCATACTATAGGATGGATGACACATATCAGGGAATACCTTCAAAATGGAACACTTCCACCTGATAGAGTCGGGAAAGAATAAATCTTGCGATGTTTGCTCAATTTTACTCTTTATGATATCCCAGATCACCTAGAAAAAATTCTCTACAAAAGAGGTTTTGATGAAGTTCTCTTCAGATGCATTGATGGTGAGGAGACAATGGATATCATGAAAGAAGTACATGCAGGAGTCTGTAGTGCCCACCAGTCTGGACATAGACTATCTAATCAAATTTGAAGTCTTGGATACTTTTGGTGTTCAATGATACAAGATTGAGTTAATTTCATGAAGAAGTGTCATTAATTCCAAGTATGTGCCAATTTTATTCATTAAACCCAAGAGTTGCTTCATACAACTAAATACTTGTGGTCATTTTCCACATTGGGAATGGATGTAGTGAGACCTTACCCTTCAGCTACATTCAAGAAGTTTAAGTATATTCCTACTGCTACTAACTTCTTTTCCAAATGGGAAGAGGAAATACCTCTCAAGGAAGTTAGTTCTACAAGTATTGTTAGCTTCATCAAGTCTAACATCATTACCATATTTTGTGTCCCTCAGACCATATTGACGGACAATGGCACCAAATTCTATTCATCCGAGGTAAAGAAGTTGTATCAAGAATACAACATCAAATCCAACCATTCATCTCGGTATCATGCAGTGGCCAATGGAAAAATAGAAGCCTTCAATACGAATCTTTCAAATATACTGCAAAAATGGTGGATAAAGATAAGAAGTCATGGACTGATAAACTTTTTCATGCTTTATGGGCTTATCGAACAACCACCCGCACTGCAACGCGGTCAACTCCATATTCATTGGTATATGGAACAGAAGCAGTCTTGCCCATTAAAGTTAAATTACCTTCGCTCATAATAGACATTTTTGATCAGTCATCTATAGATGAACAATATAAAAAGATATTGGATGTATTGGAATGATTAGATGAGAAAAGATTGTGCACCCTGCATCACTTGGAAGTCTATCAGAATCGAATAACACAAGATTTCAACAAAAAAGTTCGTATTCGTTCATTCATTCATGGAGAATTGGTATTGGTTCTACGAACTCCAATGATACTAGGAAAGAAACCTCCCATGCTTGAACCAAAGTGGGAAGGACCTTACTCAATACATAAGGTCTACTCTAATGGAGCTTATTCTTTAATCTCAAGGGATGGAGAACTCATCATGACTCCAACCAATGCCAGATCCGCAAAGAAGTATTTTGTGTAACACAAATGCTCTTTCGTCCAACATGACGTTTAAATGTGTTGTCCTTGCTGTAAGAATTTAAACTGAACAGTCCCTTACGTCCAACATGACGTTAAACTGTGTTGTCTTAGCTACATGACACTAAAATGTACAACACTCCATCATCCAACATGACGTTAAACTATATTGTCCTTTTTTACGTCCAACATGACATTAAACTGTGTTGTCCTTGCTTCAAGACTTTAAACTATATAGTCCCTTATACGTCCAACAAGACCTTAAACTGTGACGTCCTAGTTACATGATGCTAAAATGTACAGAAGTCTCTTACGTCCAGCAAGATGTTAAACTACATAACCATCATCCTAGCTATATGACATTAAATTCTGTACCTCTTCATCCCATATGACGTTAAACTGTGAAAAATTCCATAATACGTCCTAGCTACATGACACTAAACTGTACAACACTCCATCGTCCAACATGAAATTAAACTATATTGTCCCTTTTTTGTCCAGCATGACGTTAAACTGTGTTGTCCTTACTGCATGACATTAAACTGTACATTCCCCAAATTCCTTACTGCAAGACTTTAAACTACATAATCTTTTCTTTCGTCCTAGCTATATGACATTAAAATATACAACCCCTCTTTTGTCCTTACTACATGACATTAAACTGCATAGTCCCCCCATTGTCCAACATGACGTTAAACTGTGTTCATCCCCTTATACGTCCAATATGAAATTAAAATGTGCATCGTTAGGGTTGTTGATACCTCTTGTTTCTCACACCAAGTATGACTCACATGAGATTAGAGTAAACTTCAACCATAACACCCTCTCTGGGCCGCTAACTATGCGTAAGTCCCAACACCATTTTTTAGGTCGTTGTCCTCAAAGAACAACTTGATCACCAATTCATTATTCAATTGAACTACGCAGACTTTGATCCTTACCTTCTAGGATGGGTATGTAGGCAACCTATCGAGGTTCAAGCCCAAAACAAATCTCTTCACATTAGTTCACCTCCATCTCATACGATGTTAATTCGTGAAGCCACCCCCAGAATCAATATCTTCACATTGGTTCACCTTTGTCCTTTCTATATGACGTTAAACTATAAAACACTTTTTTCCTATAAGAAAATAAACTAAAACATTCTTTGACACCATTAATTGAGAGGAAATCATTATTTACATTGATCTCCAATCATGTTATATTCTAAAGACTACGTGCATACATGGTAATGCCTGAACCTTTTATCTTGGGTCAAACCATCATTGCACTGAAGTCCCCTTTAACCCTTCACTTTTATGAACCAAATCTGTATAGAGATTATTTCAAGAACTACATGCGGATTGAGTCCCATCCTTATGGGATATGTAGAAACGTTCAAGCATCCCTCGAATCCAGCCCCAAGGCTTTGGGATTAACCCCAAATTCCACTTTCAGTCCCTTAGCTGAAAAGTCACTTTATGAAAACATGAATGTGGTATGAAAACCTTGGTCTTTATTCACATCAGGTTTTTAAAAAACACTCACTGTGTATTCCTTATAATGGTCCGAGTTCTATGACCCTAAACTAAGATCTCCTACACTCTCATCCCACATGACATTAAACTGTATTTCAAGAACTACGTATGGCTTGATTATCATCCTTATGGGATACGTAGTGAAGTTCAACACCTCAATTCAGGACTCAGCCACAACATTATTATGGTTATCATTGATCTATGTATCTATACATGCATTGAATAATGCCCATTTTGATGTGTCATACTACTAACCTTAAATACTTCCAGATCTTCATAACCCTTTTCTTGACTTCTGGTCACTAAATGTCCGATACCTGAGAGTTCTTTTTTCCTGACTATGCAATACGTTCCCTTAAGCGGCCTTGCATAAATAGTCTACATAACAGACCTATCAGCCGAAAGATGTTATTATTTGACTATTCATCCAATTCCCTTAGGTGGCCCTGTATAATTCAACCCCCTAACGGGTTTGTCAAATAGTGGTAACTTCATTCTTGGGAGAAAAACCTCTTTTTGTCCTTATTGGTCTTATCGAAAATATATAAGGATCCGAAGAAAATATCCATCCTTAACATATTTTTCCCATACTCTTTTTCATGATCTGAAAGTATTAAAGTCTTTAGTTTATATTTCCTTTCCCTACTTTTGGGTCAGACCTTCACAGGAGTGATATTCATCCAATTCTTTGACAATCTTGATTGGAAACATTCTCTCCATATTCAAGTACCTCTCTCCATACATCAAACTGTATGCTTTGGAAAAATTGAATCTCCATAAACTTCCACTAGCTTTTTAGTAGTAGAAAAGTAAATTTCTGAGAGTTATTTTTCCTGAATATGTAGCACATGCCCTTTGGCGGCCTTGCATAAGTAGTCTACATAACAGACCTATCAGCCAAAAGATGCTATTATTTGACTATGCAGGAAATTCCCTCAAGTGGCTCTGCATAATTCAACCCCCTAACAGGTTTGTTAAATAGTGGTAACTTCATTCTTGGGCAATACTTCTTCTAATTCCTTTTAGACCTTTTTTCGTATCATTCCTCAGATTCAAATTTTATTAAGTCATAGTTTACATGTTTTCCACCATACTTGAGTGTGGTAATATGTTTTCAAATAAATTATCAAAGAATTGAGTTAATTTTAATCCATTCAGTCAAATCTATTTCTAACTTAAACATTAGCTTTTTTATGTCTGACGTGCATGACTTTAAACTTCCCACAAAAGACAAGGGAACTCTGAATAAAATTGAAGTCCCAACTCACTAAACATACATTTCATATGATTTAGGTAATATTGAGCAATTAAAAGATTCAAAGTTTGTAGGGTTATTTTTATAATCCTCGTAAAAATCAAACTTTGATTACTAGGCCCATTGGATTAGGTAAAAATTTAAAGCATGTAGTAAGAAAATGCGGGTACAAATGATTGAAGATGAAAGTATTCTTCATTGATGCACAAGAGTTAGAAGGACATCCACCGAATGGAGTCTCTTCTCTTTTCCAAGAATTACAAAAGGCTGTCAACATAAATATTCATTTGATTTACAACATCCCAAGCTTCATCAACAGCCACTTGAAGCTCATGCACTCGACTAACTTCACTCTTTTCAACTTGATGGAGTGCTTTCTTGTCATCTGCAATGGCTTTCATACCATTCGTTTGAGCTCCTTCCAGTGAATTATTAAGTTGGTCAAGTTCCCTAGTAACAACATCTAACTGTTTCTAAAGGTACATCTTCTGGATGACTTTCTCTTAGATCTTATGCTTCATCTCCTTTAACTTGGCAGCATGATCAGCCTCAGCTCGGGATACTGCAGCCTCAAATTCACTGATATTGGCTGACAACCTGACCCTAGTCAGGACTTGACGGTACCTCTGCTCCTGGTCCCTCCTTAAAATGACTTGTTTCACCATGGCATGTATCTCATGATATCCAAAACCACCAAGTCCCAACATGACGAATAGGTATGACAGTCGCAGGATCTTCGAGGATAGCTCTTCTAGAGGCACTTCAGATATGATCTTCCATATGTTCTGCCATGCCTTGAGTCGTGAAAATTGGAGCTCCTTTTGTACCTCTGGGTCTGACTCAACATCACTGTCATAGGGGGGAATATAATCCGGGATTAATTCACTTAGGGAAGTTCCCTGTTATGTTCCTTCCCCCCTGAACCTTGTTACTTCACTTTCTATTCCTGTTGGGGTGGAGGCTGAGGCTTCACCTCCAGATCTAGCCACTGAAATTGATGGCCCTGCATAATAAATTGAAAGCTTTGGTTAGTTTCAAAGGATAAAAAATGTTGATTGGCTGTTTTACAAATTAAGTACAGTCGCAAATATTGTTATCCCTTACCCAACGGTAGATCAAAAATATGAGAAGATCCTCCCCATCTTTCCTAGCTTCAATAGGATTTTCAGGATAAATTTTAGGAAGTGCTACTGGGTTAAGATCCACTTGGGCTAGTGTCTCTACAATAGTAGGGTTGTTTGTACCCCCTTCAGGCATTGGCAGTTCAGAAGCTTGCTCAGATGGAACTACACATTTGAACCAATCATGGTCAGAGATGTAATAAAAAATTATTTTAAAAGGAAAAAGGATAACACTCACGTCCAAAATATTCTAAATTACATGGTAATTTAACATGATCTAAAAAATAATCAAAATATTCTCCAAGTTCCATCATTTCATCAATTATTATCTCATATTCCTGGTTAGTCTCACCAGTGGGAGCATTCGATACATCTTCTTGGTAACCCTCATTCTACGGCCTCTGACCCTGGACAACTTCTTCGGATAAAATTGAAGCATCAGTTGCAATGACCTCTAAATGTCCCAGTGCCGGGGTTGAACCTAAAGTATCATAGAATGGAAGTTAGTTGATGTTTTCATTCAACATCTTATGAAGCATTATTAATTTATCAGAAGCATTCTCTTCTATTCTTGCAGCAAAAACAGGAGTGGTACTGGGAACAAACGCTGGTTCCTCTTCAAGAGAAGCCAAGCCAACATGAACTTGTGATTGTTCACCAGCACCATCTATTGTTATTAGAGTAGGGTTAGTCCTTTGCCTAAAAAAGGAAACTGAATAATCCCCTGCAATCCCAAGAAGTATGAGAAACATATTCATGGGTTAAGACTCATGACTATCCTAAGGACTTACCACTACTGATGAAACATTTAGCTGTGGACTTCCTCCTTCGATGCTTTTGCTTCTTTGGATTTTTGGGAGTGTTGACATCATTATCTACAAATACAGGTATTGGAGAGTTAAAAGACCTTTCTAATTCCTCATCCATGTCTTATCGTCCTGGAGATACCTCACCCGGCTCGCAAGAAGATTCATTAGCCCCGATGGCAGTACCACCAGGGCTATACTGTGGTGAAGGAACCTCAGTAGTTCCTTTCTTTTCAAGCTGAAGGATGAAGAAAATAATTTCCTTGAGTAACAAAGATTGACTGAAACCAAGTTGAAAAGAAAATAAGGAAAGAAATTGAATTCCTTGTATATTCTCAGCCTCACCTTCATATCATAGATATTGAGAGCTAATGGAGCAACTCTAGAATATTCCAGAACTGATGGCCTGAAAGAACTTCCAGGAACCTGTACTCCGTTCTGTACAACATAGGTCTTGAAATGAGTGGTGATTAATCCCCACAAAACATGGAATGTCCCACTATTCTCAATGGATACTTACCCATAAATACATGGATTATGATCCTGTGAATCTTCGTCAAAATGGGGGTGGCCAACCCAACCATTTTTTTCTCATCCAACTTGGATGCCACAACGAAGGTCTCTAGCTTGACACCTCCCTTTGAATCCATGACTGGAAGATTATAAACACTGATCCAAAAGGCTAAAAATCCCTCCAGATGGGTTTTTTTGGGATTCTCTGATCCAATCTGTACCCCCAATTATCAAATTCTCCAACTTCTAGAGTTGGCCAGAATGTGCCAGAAGCACCCCTATTCTCTATTATGTGGAAAATAGTTGGACGATTATAGCTGGGCCACTCCCCCTCCTTCCTGGTAAGAAACATATCCATCCACTCCTCTGGATGAATATCCTTTCTGGAATGAGTTTTGGAGGTCTTGGAATTCTTGAGCTTGTAGAAGATTTTCAATAGCTCCCTAAACAATGCCGGAGTCTTCTCGGAATTATTCCAAGTCGCCTTGGGGGTATGAATTAATCATACATATCACCCAAAATTGGAGCCCCCGAGATCTTTTAGACATCCCACAAACTGATTCCTACTTCTCCTTGATTTAGATGGAAAGAATTGGTTTCTGGGATCCAGTGGCTGATTATCTCTGGTACAAAGTCATCATTCCTATAGACATATCTCTGCCCATCCCAGACAACTTCATATATTGCAGAAAATTTCAAATCCTCGACAAAATCTATACAGGTTTGTCACACCCAATATGCCCACATCCAAGTTGGCTTCACACCTCCTCCAGGACGGAAGTCCCAACTCTTCTTCCAGCATTTGGATTGATCCATCTAAGAGTTTTGGAAGATTTAAGGATAACAATGTGGTTGCAGCTCAGGCTTGTGAGGTTTCAGATCTGGGACACAAGGGATATGATGCATTATATAAGCCTTTTCCACTATTCTAGTATTAACAAATGATCCTCAAATTGAGATATTTGCTGAAGAAAAATTGGTGTAATTCTGAAACCAAGAATGCAAGAGATAATTCTTTACCTCTGGAATATTGACATCTTGCAGATGACCATGCCCATATAGAGGCAAGTAGATGCTCTATGGAAAATTAAGATGATACTTATTCAAGTACTTGGCCAAATCTGGGAGAGTACTGTCGTAGCTATCATAGTAATCATGGCCAAAAATGTTCATCATATCATCAATTCGCTTGCTCTCCATTTCATCAGCCGTTCCAATTCTTCTAGGATCCATTGAATCTGCACAAAGGTCGAATAATTAACTCTTAATTAAGTTTATTTTTCATTAAATT
Source organism: Viscum album (assembly GCA_963277665.1). Taxonomy (NCBI): domain Eukaryota; kingdom Viridiplantae; phylum Streptophyta; class Magnoliopsida; order Santalales; family Viscaceae; genus Viscum; species Viscum album. The sequence goes on from OY728131.1 coordinate 142,974,289, forward strand.
TGTGAATAAATTCGAAAAAAATGGCTAAGGAATTAAGGATCACAAGTAAAATGTTGGCGCGCAAGTGTAACCGTGTCACGCAGGTTTTGGCGCACAGGTATCGGTGCGTAGGTCAAAATACCTCTACAGAAGCGTGACATGAACATAAGCAATGAAACCGTGGAAAATCAGCAACCTGCATAGCGAGATCTCAAAAGCGTTCAAAACCGAGTGCTTTGCACGAGAATAGAATGCCTATTTATAAGCAAGGCCACACCCCGGTGCACTGAAGTCTGCGCGTATCCCTCTTGCGCACCACCATCTGCATTCCCAAAACTTGTGCGCCATTCTTCATTGGTTTTCTCCTCTACCTCAGAGTAAAATACTCCTTCCTTTCGAATCCAACTCTTAGGGGGGACTTTTGTTGATGCTCCTTTTTTTCACTGAATCTAATGAAAGAAAAAGGGAAATACCTTAGCACAAAGCGATTCATCCTTTGAAGAAACATTAAAAATCGACAAAGGCATGAACATATATTTCTTTAAGCATGGGCCATGAAAGTTCCAATATGGTCGTGTAGGTATTCCTACATGCCACATATTGGGCGTGCAGGTGACCTGCGTTCCCTATTTGATTTTCACCCAAGGTCTTCAGCAACCTATAAATACCCCTTGTGGGCCCCCCATTTCGGGGACTAAAAAATTCCAAAAGTCGGATTTGAGCTCCTGGATCCCTAGTCTCTTCTTGAAGTCTTCCGAACACTTGTAAGGTAATTTATTACCTAGAATGGAAGATCTAAAGAGGGGGAACAAGGACTAAGTGTTGAAATTCACCAACACTTGCGCGACTAAGTGTATAACCCTTAAGGGAAATGGTCACACCTACACGCCACCTTACCCTTCCAACAGAACCTGTGTGCCACCCTTTTGTAAGACTTTAGGGATAATACTAAGGGCTTCAGCCAAGCCTCGACCAAGTATTACCCTATGGGTTGGCCGACACACAAGTACCCAAGTGCTGCGCAAGTACACTTGCATGACCAGGACCTACGCGCCCCACCAGCACCTATGCGCCCGCCTCTTTTGGGTGCCCCTCCTGCCTATTCATCTCTTTTCTTCAAATCCACCTCTCCTCCTCAAGATTTAGCCTTAAAAACCCCCTTCAAATCCATTTTTGGCATGGTTTCTTTGTTTGATTCCTTATTTGAAAGGAATTATGTATAATATCTCTTAAAACCTAGTGATTTACATATCTTTATTTCATTAAGGTTAGAGATTTCATTCATTCACCCTTATCTTTTAAGATGAGAGGATCTTTAACCTGGTATTCCTTTTCAGGAGTAAGCCCCAGTCTTAATTTCCTTAGCTTGGGCATCCTCCTTATGAGTAAGCCCCAAGTCCCCTATTCATGGGCCTCCTTCTCAGGAATAAGCCACAATCATAAGCTTCTTTAATTTGGGCATCCTTCATAGGAGTAATCTCCAAGTACCCTATTCATGGGCCTCCCTCTCAGGAATAATCCCCAATCATAAGATTATTTAATTTGGGAATCCTCCTTAGGAGTAAGCCTCAGGTCCCCTATTCATGGGCCTCCTTCTCAGAAATAATCCCCAATCAAAAGCTTCTTTAATTTGGGAATCCTTCTTAGGAGTAAGCCCCAAGTCCCCAACCTGGGCCTCCTTTTCAGAAGTAATCCCCAGTCTTCAAGTTCCCTTAATTTTAGGCATCCTCTTTAGGAGTAAGCCCCAAGTTCCCAAATTTAGGGCCTCCTTCTCAAGAGTATGTCTGAAATTCCAAGTTCCTTAACCTGAGGCTCCTTTTCAAGAGTAAGCCCCAGTCATAAACTCCCCTTAACTTGGGAATCCTCCTTAAGAGAAAGACCTAGTCTTAATTTACTTATATTTGGGCTTCCTTCTCAGGAATAAACCCCAATCATAAGTCCCCTCTAATTTGGGCATCCTTCTCAGGATTATGTCCTAAGTTAAGTATCCAAATATCCATAAATCACATATACCTTTATGGACCTTGTTCCCGGGTTTCTTCCCTAAAGTAAATCCCAATCCTCATCTATCTGGTCAGTCATACATACATAAGCCCCACATTAATTCTTATGATTACATCTTTCATGGTACAATTGTCAGGTTTTACCAATACCTCTTGTTTCTCACACCGAGCACGACTCACATGAGCTTAGAGCGTAAAATTAATTATGACATCTTTCTTTGAGCCATCAACCATGCATAAAACTCATACTACTTTACTCGAACTACATGGGTTCTGATTCATTTTCTAAATAAGGATACGTAGGTAGCCCATCTGCGTATACGATCCCTACTTTGAAATAATCCATGTCCTTCTAAATTACAATAAACTTCAAGTTCCCCATTGAGTGGATTTAAAGCCAGTATGGTTATCATAATAACCCAGATATATCTATATAATGTATTGAATGATACCATTGACTAAGAATCTCTAACAAATACAGATTATTATCTATCGATGAATATCCTCAAATACATATAAAGGATTCTCTAAATCTCATTCATATCAATCATTGATTGTTAGATCTAAAGGAAATCTCATTTTCATACTTGGTAATTTAATAAGGATTCACGAACATAACTTAAATCTATAAAGAGAGTCCTGGAGTAGACAATAATTCCCCCCAAAAAGGTGTGATGAGTCCGACCTCCCATACTCTCTACCAATGAAAATTATTAAGCCTCATCGGTTCACAACTAATGAGAACCTACCTTTGGAAAGTAGGTCCAAATGGATATTAAATCATTGGATGTTTCCAGTTCTACAAACAAACCCGTTAGAAACCGATTGGAATGTTTGAACCTTAAACCAATGAGTTCATCCCCAATTCCAGAGGGAAACAAATGTCAAGTTTGACTTAACATGTATTTGAGGGATTTTAATTTATTATTAATAAATTATATCTTGCTTTATCCTTTACATTTCTTGTTAATATTATGTTGATGTTACTTAATTAATCATCCTTTATGAATAAAATATTTATGAATAATACAGTTAATTAAATTCCACCATTGCACATTAATTTATTCATTTATATGATCGTAGTCTTTTATCCATAAAAATTATATATTCCATAGGCAGAAATAAATAAATAATTAAATGACATGTTCATGAGTTTTATATAATAGTTGATTTAATGAGTAGATTTTAAATCAACCTATGACCTTGGGGAAATAACTCATGTTTCAGTGTTGGCATGTGTTAAAATATTTCACATGTCGACCCATGTAACACTTGGGTTGGAAACATTATAGTTCCTTCTTGAACCACCTCCAAACACCTTTGGAATCTCCATTAATTATATGTATTTATATCTCACATTAAGGTGAGGAGAAATAAAGGATTGGTTAAGGGGGATTACCTAAATAACCATGGATATGCAGGTCCAACATAATATTTTAGGGAGGGATGAATTGTAGGCCATTATATTTAATTTAATAATAAATAATTGAAAACCCATGAAATATATTAAATTAAAACATCCAACACATATATAGGTATTGGTCAAGATCATGAACAATCATGCATGAAACATATACTAAAAAGTAAATGGCTAACATCCATTTCTTTATAAATTATTCATTATTAGGATAAATTCACTTACATTAATTAATTAATTAATTCCCTTTCATCTTAATGACCATCCAAATCATCTTAGTGACAACCATTATAAAAGCATTATTGTAAAATAAACGACATAACTTACAATCGTAAATTTATTATAACAAATTAATTGATAATTTAATATTATTTAAAACCCTTATTAAATTATCAATCACTCAATGTGTAAATTAAAGCAATAAGGTTTTAATGCTATAATTTTCAATTTAATCTAATTTAATTATACTAGTAATTGAGAGACTATATGGTGATTACTATCCATCTACACGCTATGTACCTTGGTTGCTGTGTATCTGAGTTACACATCAGGGGCTTCGGTGTGTTGACTTGGCATGACTACATAGCATGCATATACTAGCTACAAGACATATATCCCTTATGTTGTGTGTCTTCTTCCCTCATTGAATGGATTAGTTTGTATTTAAGATGCAATAAATGATGAACTACATGACATGTACACTGTATACACATCATGTATATCATAAATAATCCAGGATGTCAGTCTCATATGGTTTGACCGTGTATAATGACCATTCGAATTGTGTGATTTACACTGCTAACCCATGCAGACTACATGGTGTGTACATTGTATATACATAATGTAATCCATTATATCGTGTGCCAGGTATTCCAGTAAACACATGACGTACACCACATGTAATAAATGCAGGACATTTTATGTATTTCATGATGTGACCAGGTGTAGCATATTAGGGTACAGAATATGTACTCCCATGACATGCCATGTTACTCTACCTTAAAATCCAAAAATTTGGTGGTTCCCAATGGAATATCTGATCATTCTTCAAATGTTCTTAAACCTTTAAGAAAATTAAAAACTACATGAACATAATTAATATGTTGATAACATGTCAAATCAAAAAATATTAAAGAATGAATAATATGAAATGAAAATTCAACCACGAGTGCATATGGATCAACAATAAAATAAAGAATTATAAATTTTTATGTGACCACTCTGATACCACTTATTTGTTCCATGCATAATAGAAGCATGTGGTGGTGGGTGATATATTTAAATTTATTTTAATAATGAGTTACCCAAAACCCTGAGCGAGGATATTGCACATAAATTTTTTAATTAATTTTTTTAATATAGGAAGAAAAAATACATGATATAAGAATTATTTCTTCGATGTAGATGCCAGTAATCTAAAAAAACCATATCATATTGCCTTTATTATGATGTGAGGATCCAAGGATAGAATCCCTCTAGTAGTGACCCGCACATGATCCTTTTATCTCCAAGAAATGCCTATCGATCCATGGGTGTTAGCAAGGTAAATTTATTATATTGCGTTACTCGTGTTGATCACTCATCCTTTAATCATGAAAGCATTTCTCTTTCATTTATTATTCTAGAGAGGAAGAGAGAAATGAGGAGTTTAGAGAGAGTTTTACTGTGCATAATGATTCTCAAGTTTCAATTTTTAGATGTAATACAAAATGGAAAAAAGTGAGAATTTATATTGTTAGTGTTTAGGTTAAAATATTATTTAATTACATGATGAAACTTAAATAATATTATAATATTTAATAAACCAAATTCAATATAATAATAATAATAATAATATTATTTTTTGGCATGCGAAAACTTGTATAATAAAAAATATTATTTGATTGAATTATTAATTAATATTTTTCACCAGACACAGTCTTGGTTTGTTTGAACTCCTCTAGAATTTATTTAATACAAAAAAAAATATTTATTTTAAATATTTCATTCATCAATAAAAATTTTTTATGAATAAAACATGACTAAAATTACCCTTCAGTCTTGAAAATAATATTTATTCAATTAATTAAATTCAAATATAATTTAATTGAGATCATAAAAAACACTTAGTGTGTGACCCTCTAGGATTATTTCTCATTGGAACTAGGTGGGATTGCCTAAAGTACAAGATTAATATCTAGTAATAGTTCAAAGAGACCAAGAGAAAGATCTTAGTATCTCAATTATGACAACCACATATAAACACTCAATGTGTATTATAATACCTTTATCACAATATCTCATCAAGAAGGTTACACATTTTGTTCACCAAAGTATATGCTTGATATGTATTTCTTTGACTATATAAAATAATAACATCATTACACCATAGACATAGAGTTTACAGTGACTTTTCTATTCTAATCAAAAGGATAATATATCAGCGTCCATAAATATGTAAGGGGAAAATATTTTCTCAACTTATCCATTATTGACATGTAAATCTTGACACACCCAACACATGTTACATCACCATGAACATATGGAATCATAGTTTCATCTAAAAATCTAAGTGCATGAGTCATGACATGCATTAATGATAATCTTAAAGTCTAAGTATCATACACATTCTCAAATATGGGAATATCTGATGACACCAAAACATGTGGAATTCTTACTGGCAGGTCAGTTCTCATAATTTTCTATCTTAGAGATTACCAACTGTGAACTTCATGAGAAGAAGATTCATCCACTTATGAGTACTCACACCTAATAGTCTATATACTATGTGTTCTATCATATTATTGATCCAACTGAAGAACTATATTTAATAATACCATCATAGCACTTCAAGGTTCTCATCATATTAGGGAACTAATCTTACCTTATCAAAGTGACATATAATATAATACATTATTACATTAGATTTATGAAGAATAATGAAAAATATATAATAAGAAGTTTTTTTAAATTCAATACATTAAATATACATATAATAAAAATAAAAATAGTTGGTCTAAGGACACCAACTCCAATACATAGTAATACCTATTGATGATGTCATGTAATGTCATTTTATTTACAATTTACTTTTTGTTAATGCACATATGGTCTAGATGTTTATGGGGTCCACTCATTACTTGGGACTACCATAATGGGTATTATTATACTCACCTGTGAATGTGAAATTTCACGCCATTCACCTTGTTTCCTTAGAGATAATCTAATGTGGATGATATATGATCAAGAATCTAGGAGATGGGTGGTGGATTTGGATTGGTGAAGATTAGGAGATCCCATTATCAAAACCACCCTCATGTCATTATTATTTGAGATGAAATATATTTGGGATTCATGAGTTATATATATGGCTCTATTTGTATCACATTTCACTATATCATGGATATTTTATACATATTCTCACATTTCATATTATTCTATTTTAATTTCATTCATGTTTTGGTTAATGTTGATGTGTGATAGAAGGTGACATGCAATTTTTAGATGAAAGTATCCCATGACCAAGAGAATACATTAACACTGATTTCCAACCCATGGATTAGTGTAGGCGAGCTTATAGAGTAACTTACTAGTATGATGATATATGAAAGATTCATATTAGGGTGATAATATAGATTTTGGAGTTAGAAACATACTAGGATTGGTTGGTATTGTTAGAACGAGTGTTACTAAGGATACCTTATACATGTAGTCATTATTGAGGAATTTAAAAGTATATAGAGACCAACATAATTCAGATCATAAATCTTATCAATGGAACCTAATAGAGACCTTATACTTTTAACTTGTATTATAGAGGGGGAATCATACATCATGTTGAAATGGGAGATGTTTTTTGTGATTTAAAGGGTTATTTGATTGCATCTGTGAATTTTTTTCATGATTCAAACCAATGAAGGGGTTATTGAAATCTATATAATAACATATGAGTTGAGGTTAAGATGATTTATGGGTGGTAGTAGGTATGTATTTATGACATTGTGATATTGTATGGTGCATTGGTGGTTGTGATAATGACCAAAGGTAGTGAAAACAATTGATAAATTATGGAGTAGATCTGATAGAGGATCTATAAGGACCTAAGAGGGCTCCTATAATAGTCATGCAAAATTTTGATATCAATTACTTGTGAAATGAAGGATAAATTTATTGATTTTTCTCAATTTCTCTCAATTTTTCTCTAAGTTGATTAGAATTTTGAATTATTTTTTATATGATATCTAAAACTTTGTAAACTTTTGTTAGAAGTTGTTATCTATATAACTAAATTTTCACTAATTATAGTACTACCTATAGTTGTTTTGATGTTGTGGGATCCATGTGATAAGAGTATGATAGAGAAACCATAGTGAAATATGGGATATCTAGTGGAGATTAAATCACTTACAATGAATTCTTTCCATAATAAAATTTATCATGGTTAACATGCATATTAAATTCTATGAAGGGAAGAAAGTAGTAAATTTATATTAGTTCCTAGAAAAGGGGATTCCACATAGGGATATACATTGATACTTCTCATTAATGTTGATTTCATCTACTAATTTGAGTTCTATGTATATGTTAAGATCCGACCCAAGATGGGTCTCAATTCAAAAATACTTCAAGCCCGCATATATAGGACATGGGGTGGAGACAAGAGATGAAGGCATAAATAACTCAGGGAGGCCTTTTCCTAATTACCTGTACACACACACACAACCATCTTGATGGAAAATTACATAGGGAAAGAAAAAAAATGAAACACTACTACAAAGTAAACCAAGCATGCATGAACCTCTAGGAAGTAAAAAAGTATGGTTGTGTAAACTAATAAGTAAAGGGAAAAAATACATGTCTAACCAGAAATGTTTCCCAACATGATAGAAAACTGGAAAAGTAAACAACTGAAAGAGATCCCAACTCCCAAATCCCAAGCTACGACCATTGTATGTGGTCCAAGAACCCAGTATCCCAAATCTCATCTGTAGTCACTTTCAAAATTTACATCATTTTCATAATACATGATATGTGTAGGAAACTTCCATGCATGGGTGAGTATAAACATTCCCAGTAGGATTCCTTTAATTATGAAGGGCAAGTAGTAAGAGATACAATATAAGAGAAAGATATTAGATAGAACAAAGTACAATGAAATAGTACAACTCAACCCTACAAATAGAGTGAAGGAAAGATCATCCAAACACAAGGGAATCAACAAAGTGAGTTGGTGGACTAATAATCAAGTCTTTTCCACCTATAGGAGGAGATTATACTCATCTAACCATGATAATCTAAACACTAAAAGCACATGGAATACCCCATGTGTCTTTGCCTCACCTAGAAGGAGTGTGTCCAAATCCATGGTGTGGATACAGAAGAAAGATAAGTATATATGCTTAGTTAAATAATCCCAAAAAAGAGAGTAAGGGGATATACATCTCATAGCTCATCCCAAGAAGAAGAGTAGCCAATAGTTCCAAAATTCCATCAATTGTGCCCATTATCCCATGCATCTGCCCAGTAGTAACTGTACAAGACTAACCACACCTTGTCACTATGTCACAGAGCCAAGTGGGCACAAAATTAATGTCGAGGATCCAAACCTTAGTATAATAGGGGTATACCACTCTGATGGTGTTGATGACCTACTACCCAAATCGACTAAAGGTTACCACTCATAAGACATTGAGGACCCACTACCTAGATCAACTGGATGGTACAACTTGGGAGGCGTCGAGGAACCACTTCCCAGATAAACTAGAGGGTACCACTTAGAAGATGTTGAGGACCCAATACCCAAATCAACTGGAGGGTACCACTTAGAAGATGTTGAGGACCCATTACCCAACTCTTCTGGAGGGTACCACTAGGAAGACATCGAGCACCCGCTGCCCAGCTCCACAGGAGGGTACCACTCGGAAGGTCTCTGATGATCCTGCGCAATCACTACCATTGTCTGAAGTTTCCTAACCAAGTATTGTGCCCATAACATTACACATTGTATCTCTAAATCCACAATAGAGGGAACCGTCATTCTATATGTGAAAAAAAATCAGGATAAGCTACTCGTGGGCCAAAATTCAAGTTTAAACGAAGAATACATGGAAGCATGAAGATTTATAAAAGAGTACACAACATGTCAGGGCCCCACATGATGTGTAGTCCCACTCTGCTTGTTATCCATGTCCTTGCCATTACACAACTCGCTAGACTTGTAGTACTACATGATGTGTCTCGATCAAAATATTGAAAAACACATGAGGATCATTGTTGGTTCGAAGGGAAAATACAAAATTTCAATAAAATTCCTCTTCAAATGAACCTACATGTCCAAAAAAATCACACTATTATGTTACTCATTAAAAAATTCTAGAGATAGACTATTCACTTGCCTCAATTGGACACCTAATAAAAAAGGCACATTTCAATGCATCACACTAGAATGGCATCTCGTGGGCCCAATCTACTAGTCCAGATTAAAGACCTAAAACTAGTCTTGAAACGTCCACCTTAATTGCAGCATCATAGCATCATATATGGGTTGTCATTTTGAAATCTTATGTGGAAGATATTTCATATACTAGATTTAATATTATTATTATTATTATTATTTTTGGGAATTTCATTGACCCGAGGCATAAGTCCAAAAAAGGTATCCAAAATTGGTATTAAAATGACCGTCTCAATTCTAGGGTCATACTACTGTTAAATATTTTTAAATCAGATTTTGTACAAATAAGTTACAAATGATTTATGGTTTGACAACCAAAATAAAAAAAATAATATTTGAATATTATTATTAATATATTTTTATAAACCTCATTTTGAATTAGGATACCCAGGATCCAATTTACTTGCATGCGTACAACAACTTCCCAAGGGATAATTTTCTCTCTCTATTATAATAAAAATATTATTGTCATTTTATAATATTATTATTAATTTATAAACAAAAATGGGGGGAACCTCTACCCCCTATTCACTTGTACAGTGTGCCCAGGAAAGGGGGTCATGCCTCCCCTCTCATGTTTTTGATTTCCCCATTCATTTCCTTCAATATTATTGTCATTTAATAAAAATATTTAATATTAAAACTCCCATTAAATTAAACCCATTTAATTTTATTATTCAAAAAATCTTTTAATTTCACCACTATTATTTATATTTAATATAATAATAATGAAATATATTCTTTTCATTTTATTAACTCACCACCATTTTTATTATCTGCAATAATAATATTTAATGCTCAGTGCATTGACAAAGTCCAACCACCTTGTTTGAGATCCGACTCTGTTAAACTCCATGCCAACACCAAATAGCCTCTTCCATGAGATTTGGAACATATAAACCATACATAAACAATCTCTTCACACCACATTTCATAGCCACATACCAACCAGGAAAATGGGGATCACTGATCCAATCCTGAACCACCTTCGATCAAAAATCTCACACCTGTGGTACCAAACCAATCCATTCACCAACAACATCCCAATTGTTTATCAAGTAATCCCCAAATCGTTAATCTTCATGTCATATATGCCACTATAAAAAATATGGGGGTTATACCACTTTCAAACCCACCCCAGCAAAGTCGAATCATGACCTCATCGTCCAACTATGAAGAACACAAAAACTGTGGGGGAAAAGAACCATTAAAAAAAGGTGATAAGCAATATTGGACAAAAATTATTGGCCAACACTTTCATAGTGGGGAAAATGGGGTGAGAAACATGGTAGGAATAATAAATAAATTGAACGAATAATTTATTTCGATACACATGCTCATGCAAAGGTTCAAATTATTACTAATTAAAGAGAGGGAATTCATCATGATCAATATTTTAATTATAAGTGTGTAAAACCACATATAATGAGTCCTACATCGACTATGGATCAATCATTGGTGAAGAATGCATCCTCCAGTGATGAGGAATACCCGCTGTGATCACTGACCATCGATCCACCTCAATCTGATCACCATTCATCATTCTATGTTTATCTGCTAATGAAGAAATATATCCTCCTCCTCTTGTATCTAGAAAGGGCTATGTGGGAAAACATAAAAAATAACCATAAGAGAGTTTTTATACTGGGATTAATTATTTTGTTTAGTAAAATAAATAAATAAATTATTTTAATTAAATGTACCCACCAATAGCTGAATCATCTAAACTTCCTACACTGGCAAAATTTATGTCATGCTTAGGGTAAACACCACATTCCAAACTCAACAGAGGTCCTATATTTCCCACTCGAGTCTCTATCTATGATTTATTTTGGTTAGGGTGACTAAATAAATTAATTTAAATTAATTAATTTATCCAATGCACCCACCAATGGCTGGCCCATAAGAACATCCCACATTGACCAGTTTTAGGCCACACCTAGGATATAATCCATGTTTTGGATTCAATCGTGGTCTTATATTTCTGATCTGAGATTCTGTTTATGAGATATTCCAATTTTTAAGGAATAATTATTTTCTCAATAAAAATATACTTAATATTTTTATAAAATTAATTCTAGGATACCTATGCCTCAAAATCACGTGCCATATCAACACATGGCTCTGAAAATATTCTTAGGAATATTACAAAGTATTTCATGAAAAAACTAGAGTATATAAATTATTCCTTTTTTCATATATATTTTTCCTAAAAATCACAAACTAAGGAAAATGTTGGGATACTAATCCAGTATCTGCAATTTCCATAGATCTTCCCTGCACTGATACGTACAACCCATGGAGAAGTGTGAAACTCACTCATTACCTCCTCTCATAATGCGACCAAAATCAATGTTTTTCCCTGAAAAGGATGACATGATTTCCTTCTTTAGAAAATTAATCAGGTGAAATTATTAAGGATATTTGATCATGAGAGACCTCATAGTCGATGTCCCACTGAATGAAGTTCGTCCACACCCCCAAGAAGAAGACCAACACTGCCATCTCTAGGTAATGAGTCTCATAATTCTGTTCATGTGGTCTCAACTACCTCGACTCCTATGAGATAAATACCTTCCAATGAATCAAGGTTGATACTGATCATGAAAGGGTATAAATGAAAAAATCCGGTGAGAAGAATCATATAACCACAAGAATCTAGACATAGAAAACATGGAGAATACCCCATGAATCCTCACCTATATTAGAAAGAGAGAAACCCCAAACCATAAACTTTCCACACTCACTAGTGGAATCCCATTAAAAATTTATCTAGAAATAAATACCACTAGAAATGCCAGGACCTACTCAAACACTCTATTTCACAACCTCAGTTGAACACAATAGTATAAGGAACGTGTTCAAAACACCTAGATACTATCTTATTTGGGAGGCACTGACTCACCCAAATAGTTTTTGTCTAGTCACAAAAATGTGTTTTGGTGGGAAAGAGTCTCTCTTCCTCATGACTATAAAGTTAGGTCAAACCACAAATCACGTCCTCCATGACTGTATTACATAAAAGATGATGCAAAATTCATGAGGGTACCAATGAGAAACAAAGGACTACCTAAATTCTCAATTGGGACTTATCGAGCCATCTATTTGCAAACACCAACACATCACTGAACCCCAAACACACAAGAAAGATGGAATCATCCACCACACATCAATACTATCTATATTGGGTGGAATGAAATTACCCTCTAAATTTTTCCCATGTACCAAAAAATGAATCTCGGTGGGGGGAAGGACCTCTCTTCCTCATGCATTTGAAGATACGTCTAACAACACTGGAAAAGGGTTACACCAATGCCCTGTGTAACCTCGATTTATACCTCAAAAAAGAAGAAAAAAGAAAAGATCACCTCACATAATGACTGATAATTACTATTTCAGAAATTATAAGAGACATAGATAAAACCTCTTACCATCTTAGGCACTACAATATCATAGACATACAATGCCTACAACTGTCTATGGTTCCAACTGCCAACTCCCCGATCTTAATGTGGGCTACTTAGTGGTGGTGGAAGGGTCTCATAGTGACATCCACCACCCATATCTCATAATTCTCATATTCCAAAACTATATCCTCAGGGACCACCCTATCTACATTTGGGAGATCCTTGATCATAGTGCTGCCTCTACTAAGTGGTCCATCCGATATCCAACTATGCAGATTATCATGTAAAATTGGGATCATGCCATGTAACTTCACCCATCACATGTAAAACATTGCCCCTTTGTAGGCTTCCCCTGACCACATTTCTGATTCTAATCATGGAAAGGTGTCATGTTCCGAGATCTTGGTGCCTAACATATACTAGCTGCTTTGGATGAATTAGCTCTGCGACATCCATTGCCAGCTTTAGCTATATGGTGTCCCTCTGATAGAAATATCTCTATCACTAGTTCCTATTCCAGAACCCCGATATAGGTGGGAATGCACAAGGGGAAAATGCTATCTCAGATCACTCCACAGAGTCCTTGCTCAAACTTCCATGCTTGGAAGTATCCATCCTTGATAATGTCAAGGGAGTAATGTTTAAGGTGTGTGAACCTCACTAAATACTCATATACTATTATCCCTCCTTACTAAATCTCTATAAGCTCATGGATATGGACTCAACATAATTAGAAGGGGTAGTACTCTTCAGATAATAGCTGCTTGAAGTCAGGCCATGCGAGTGTCAACTCATTGTGAATTTACAAAACAAGGCTCCACTAATGACCAAATACTTAATGGAAGAGGCTAGCTACTAGTGAAAATACCCAATTCATAAGGTTCAGAACACACTTGAAGATATGGACCACTGACTATAGCCAATCAAATACTGCCTGAGGATTGGGATCACTGCAGAACATTAGTGGTCTTTGATGTTAGAACTCATGGAGCATGATAAGCATGTGTGTGTCCTCGACCTTCTCTTTTGGAAGGATATTCTGCTTCATGGGGAGAGGTGATACCACCTACCCACCTAGAGTAAGGGGTCATGGGATAAAACCTGAACTAAGGCATCATTGCTCATCATATTGTCGTTATAAACCAAAGCTGTTATCCTGGTCGGTTATCATCACAGAGGCCTTCTAAAAGTCATCAAGGATTACAACGATCAGATGAGAACACACACACACACAAATATATATATCAACAAGAATAAGGATATGAATCAATAAATAATTTCAAAGACTCAACCCTATATGATTCATTTACTATTAATTCTTGAAATAAATATCTCGGCATGTCGAGTCGACATGAAAGTAGTCAGGGTCCTGGTGAATGGATACGTCGGCCACCACACTGTCACTGGATTCCCTAGCCTAAGAGCCACACTCAAGAAACTTTGAATCTGTGTCCCTAAACCCAAAAATATATTCTTAAGGGGATACATCCAAACAATGTTCCAAGGAAAGAACTTTCTCCGATACCAATCTTTCATGACCTGACTCAAGCAAGGTCTCAAGCCATAACTACCCCAAGACCACCTCCATAGGCCAGGGGGTGGTGACAAGCACCAAAGGCATAAATAACTCATGGATTACTTTTTCTAAGTACCTTTAGACACACATACACAACCATATTGATGAAAAAGTGTAAAGGGAAAGAATAAAAAATGAAACCTGACTTTAAAGTAAACTAAACATTCATGAAACTCTAGGAAGTAAAAAAGTATGGTAGTGTAAAGGGGTTAATACATTCCTAACCAGAAATTTGTTCCAACATGATAAAAAATTGTAAAAGTAAATAGCTGAAAGAGATCCTAGCTCCTGGATCCCAAGCTACAACCACCGTACATATTCCAAGCACCATGTATCCCTAGGATCCTCTATAATCACGGTTGACCTATTCGTTGTCTACATAAGACATGATATGTGAAGGAATAACTCATGAAATGATGAGTATAAACATACCTAGTTGGATTCCTTGAAAGATGAAGGGGGATCAGTAAGAGATATAATATAATAAAAATAGAGTAGATAACACAAGGTATAGAGAAAGAGTACAAATCAAACCAAAAATAGAGTGAGGGTAACCCCTCCCAAATACAAGGGACTTAACACGGTGAGCAGAAAAAATACCTATCAATTCTTTTCCACATAATGGAAGAGATTAGACACATCCTACCATGAGAATATAAACTTAGAAAGCACTTGGTATACCTCACACGACTTCGCTTCTCTTGGAAGGTGAGTTTCCAAATCCAAGGTGTGTATACTGAAGAAAGATTGATATATATTAAAAGTTAAAGAATCAAAAAGAGAGAGTAATGGGATCTCCATATCACAACTCATACCAAGAATAAAAGTATCCAATAGTTCCAAAATTCCATCAACGATGTCGAGCATCCCATGCATCTTCCCCGAAGTAATCTTACAAGTCTAACCATGCATTGTTGCTGTGCCACATAGCTGAGTGGGCACAAACTTGTAGTCAAGGATTCATACATTGGTATAATACAGTGGTACCACTATGGTGGCATCGAGGAACTACTGCACAACTCTACTGGAGGGTACCACTAAGAAGACATTGAGTATCCAATGCCCATATCAATTGGATAGTACCACTCTAAAGGTGTTGAGGACCCACTACCCATCTCAACTAGAGGGTACCACTAGGAAGGAATCAAGGAACCACTGCCCAAATCAACTGGAGGGTACCACTCAGAAGGTATCTGATGATCCTGTGAGATCCCTTCCATAGTTGATTGTTTCCTAACAAGATTTCTTCTTGTAAAATTCCACACCATATCACTAAATCCACAATAGAGTGCACCATCATGTTTTATATGAAAAAACACTAAGGATAGGATACCTGTGGGCCAAAATCTGAGTTCAAATGATAGAGATACGAAAGATTTATGATTCATAAAGGAGTAAATGACTCATAAGGGCCCCATAAGTCATGTGGTCCTTCTCTATTTAATAAACATGTCCTTTACAGCATGCATATTTTTAGCCATGTAGTACTACACGATGTGTCTTGGTCAAAATCATGACAAACAAATGATGCTTGTCATCAGTCTAAAGTAAAAAAATATAATTTCACTAATATGCCTCTTGAAACTGACCTGGATAGAAAAACAGATGATAACATCTCAATCCTTATAGAAAAATGATCAAGGAAGTCTATTCACATTCCTCAATCAGACACATGGTAAAAAAGGTGCATTTTACATCATCACGCTCGAATGGCATCTTAGGGGCCCAAGCAACGAATCCGAATTAAATACCCAAAATATTTCTTCTAATCTCCACCTTTATTTTAGGGTCAGAACATCATAGATAGTTAATAATTTAGTCATTGTATGAGGAAGATATGGTAGATAATAGATTCAACAATAATAAAATTTTATAATTATTGGGAATTTCATTGACCTGAATCACAAGTCCAAAAAATGTATCCAAGATCAGTCTTAAAATGACCGTCTCAATTCCAGGGTCATGCTACCACTGATGGTTTGTTAATCAGATATCATATGAAGAATTTAAAGATGAATTAAGGTTTGGAAACTGAAATAAAAATAACAATATTGAAATATTATTATTAATATTTTTTTTATAAACCTCATTTTGAACTAGGAGATCCACACTCCAATTTACTTTCCTACGTACAACTACTTACCAAAGAGAGAATTCATTCTCTCTATTATAATAAATAATAATAATAATATTATTAATTTTTTTAAAAAAATGGGAGGAACCTCCCCCCTATTTCATTTTTGCAGCACACCTTGGAGGTGGGGGGCATTCCTCCCCGCTCATGTTTTTTATTCCCATTTTTTATTTAATATTATTACCATATAATAATAATATTTAATATTACAAATCCTATTAAATTAAACCCATTTAATTTTTTTATTCAACCAAAATTTTAATGACTGTACTATTATTATTATTATTTAATATAATAGTAATGATAAATATTTGTTTCATTTTGTTAACTCACTCCCATTATTATTATTGTCATTATTAATATTTAAAGCTCATTGAATTGACCACATCCGACCACCTTGTCAGAGATCTAAGTCCGGCCACTACCACACCAATGATGACTAGCCTCATCTATGAGATTTCATCCATGACCACCATAGAGAAACAATCTCATCACACCGCATGTCATCTCCACACACCAAATGAGATAGCGGGGATCACTGATCAAATCCCGGACGACCCATGATCAAAAACCTCACGCATGCGATACCTAACTTATCCGTTCACTGAACACCATCCCACTATTTTATCGATCCCTCCCCAAAACATCAATTGTCATGTCATTCATGCCACCACAATGAATCCATGGGTTTAACCACATTCAAAGATGCCCCAAAAATTTCAAATCGTGACCCCATGGTCCAATGACAAAGAACGTGAAGAACGGTTGGGGAAAACACCAATAAAAAAGGTGATAATCATTATCGACTAAAATTTCTTGGTAACTGATTTCTTAGTGGGGAAACTGAGGTGATAAACTTGGCATGGACAAGAAATAAATTGAAATAATAATTTATTATGATACACGAGCTCATGCGAAGGTTCAAACTATCGCTGATCAAAGAGAGGGTATTGATTATGAACAATATTTTAATTATAAGGGAGTAAAACCACATATAATGATTCTTAACTCAATTATGGATTGATCTTTTATTGAATAATGAATCCTCCAGTGATGAGGAAGACCTACTACGATTTATACCCATCGATCTACCTCAATCTAATCATCGTTCACGGTTCGATTCCAATGTGCCAACAAAGAACTCTCTCCTCCTCTTGGATCTATCTAGGGTTATGTGGAAAACCATTTTAAATTCATCATAATAGGGTTTTTATAGAGGTTTTAATTAGTTTATTTAAAAAAAAACAAATAAAATATTTATTTATTTTAATTAAACGTACCCACCAATGATTGCCGCATCCAAACATCCCACGTTGAAAAAATTTAGGTCACGCCTAGGGTAAACACCACATTACAAACTCAATGGTGGTCTCATATTTCCCATATGAGTCTCCTTATATGAGTTATTTGGGTTATGATTATTAAATAAATTAATTTAAATTAATTAATGTATCTATTTCTCCCACCAACAAATGACCTATCCGAATCTCCCACACCGAACAACTTTTGGTCACACCTGGGGTAAACTCTATATTCCATATTTAAACATGGTTACAGATTTCTGATAAGAGACTATGTTTATGATATATTACACTTTTTCATAAAAACTATGTTTTCACAATTATTTTTAATATTTTAATGAAATTAATTCCGGGCTCACTAGACCTCAGAATCATGTGCCATCTTAGTGTCTGATCTAAAAATATTCTTAGGAATATTAAAAAGGATTTCATGAAAAAACTATAGTATCTAAAGTATATATTCATAATAAATGATGGATATTCATGCGAGGATGATGAAAGTGTTTTATTCCAAGTTTTCTAATGAAATATTCAGTGTCACTCTACTTTGGTTAGATGATATATTTGAGTATAGACTAGACCATTTTAGGTTATTTTTATATCATTTGGACCACAAACTCTATATGAAGTGGTGTGGTTCCTAATTTAAATCTCAACCATTGTGTTCCTTTGGTGGTAAATAAGGATGGAAATGCGAGACAAACCTTGTCTGTATTATTCACTTGAATGTGATGATGAGATGACTATACCTTTATATGGTTATTGAGGAAATCCAAAATGACCTAATTTAGTGGATAATTAAATTCTGTATAAATTTAGAATAATTGATATGGTAGAAGAATCATGGTCATCATGTGTCGGTATGAAAATAGTGGAGAATAAAGGCAATCATTGTTTTCTCCATGATGGAAATTCAGATATATGTGAAATAATCTTTCATAGTAGAAATGTGTCAATGATCCTCTAAAAGAATATTTTTTTCTATGTTGGGTGATGCATGAACATTATAGACATGGTGATTATTAATGGATGAAAATTATTTCAAAGGATATGGAATAATTCAAGTGTAATGAGATCACCATTTTAGTTTGGTGATGTCTTCTGTATATGAGGGAGGGTTGAGTCAATGTTTTCATCAGTTGAAATTGTATTTTTTTGATTTGTTTGGGCCCTTGGTTTGTGTTTTCATCATAAGGAATGAAGTGACCTTTTTTCTATATACATTTCCCTTAAAGGGAATTGGAGGAACCATTGGATTAGGGTTTTACTAGAGGATTAATGTTTAAATAGATATTTTAAAGGAATATGAGGTAATGATGATCTATTGTTGAGTTCTTGTGGAGTTTTGGTTAGTGATTAGTCTTTCAATTGGAGGATGAATTTTTTGAGGGGGGATTTTGGATGACCTATGATCCCTTGTTCAATTGAAATTTGTGGATTTGGAGAGGGAGTCTTCATCTTTAAGTTTTATTATTAACCCATAAGAAGGTCTTGATGAGGAGAATAATTCCTAATAGATGTATTATCATGGGAACCTTGAGCTCTTTTATAAGGTAGGGAACTTGATTCTCTTTCAAGTGATAGATGATAAGTGTTCTTGATATTTTAGAGGGTCTATTGAGTGAGAATAATGATTTTTAATAATGATATTCTAAACACCCTAATTTTTTATGATTAAGAATTTGTGAAGTGGCGCCTCCTTTGTTTGGTTGTTTGGGAGTAATAACATGGCTAGGCCTTGTGATTGAAATGTACTTTTATGGGAATGTTTTTTCAAAATGTGTTGTTCGTATCAAGTTGAGTAGAACATATAAATTTTTGTGGAAGGTAATATTTGAGTTAGATAAATAATTTTAGATATAATATTATTAATTTCTCTCAACATTTTGGAGAGTTTCATGGTAGTTATAAATAACTACCTAGTTTCTTGTTATTTTCATCTAGGGGTTAATGGTTTTTAAATGGGTTACTTCTTCAATGATTAAAGATTGATAAAAGTTATAACTAGGATTCCTTTGGAGTGTTTTATTTTCAAGAATAAAAAATCTTAATGTGGATAGGATATAATGGTATGGGCTTTCACTAGTTGGATATTTTTACTGTGAATGAAATTTAATGCTCCTTTAGTGTCATTGGGTTAAGTATCACTCAGTTGAATTTATATGAAGTACTTTGGTTTCTCAATTAATTTCCATAGGAAATTTATATTATAATTGTTAATATTTTTATTTAATAGAATAAAATTGTAAATTCCTCCTAAATGGTTTTTTAGATTGAAAAATGGAAAACCTTATTAGGGTAATAATTTTGTGTTTATTCTAGGGAAATGTTTTCATAATTTTTGGGTGATGCTTAGTCATAGTACAATGAGTATTTTTCATTTTTTGAATTAATAATATAGGTTAATTATTGAAATTAATGACCTATAATTTAAATCAATAATAACATTTATTATGTTTATTATGTGATTCCTATTCTGGTTCTATTTTTTTTTTGAAATCCAAATTTATTGGAATGGGTACCATAATTGGTTTTTAGTGTGTTTATAGAGGTTGAAAAATGATTTGAAAATTTAGGAATTGGGTTCACTTATGGATGATATAATTTTAAAATCTTTTATATAATATATATTAGAAAACTAAAAAAATGATTGATTCCAAAATGTGGTGTCTTATTTTAGATGGGAGTTTGATAATTTTTAGTGATCATAAAATTACATTAATAGAATAATGGTCTTATAAATTTATTATAAGGGTGAGAGAAGTAACTTAATTCACTACCTTTTTATCTCTCCTTTAGCACTTTTTCTTTTTCCCTCTCTCACTACCAAAGGGTTATTATAGAATTAGATGAAGGTGGCAGTGGGTGTGATGCGTTTGGAAGAATGATTCTAGGTATAATTATTTGACTCAACCCACAAACCCTTTCTTATCTTATTATTATTATGTTTTTCATTCGGTTTTTAGATCTATAGTGATCCACTAAAATATATTTTTAGAAATATACATGGAATAAAACATTATAATGATGTCTTAATAACACTATAAAGAAATTTATGATCTAGTGGTTAGATGAAAAAATATCTTAGAGAAAAGGTGATGATATGAACCAAATTATGTCTAAATCTTGGATGCCATAGTGACCAAATTCATGAACAATGATCCCAATTTTGGATTCAGGGAAACAAAAGTAATCAGGTGGTGTTTCATGAGACTAGTAATTCGGGCTGGCCCAATGGAGATAATTAAGGTTGTAGCATGAGGTAGGTGGAAGAATATATTTCCACCACCCATATAAAATTATAAAAAAAAGAAAACAAAATTCAAAAAAATAAAATAAAAAATAAAAGTTCCTAAGGAGTGAACTGTGATTTGTGGCTCAATTATGAAAGTGGTGCATGACAGGAGGGAACCTAACGTCACTCATTTTAATTTCTATATAATAATAATAATAATAATAATAATAATAATAATAATAATAATAATAATAAGGTTATAATTATTTTTATTATTCTAAAAAATGAAAATTTTTACCTTGATATACAAATTACAAAAATGAATAGTCCATTTCACATGATCTTCCACAAGGATCACAATTTCAATGTTTGTGAGGGAATTTGAGCTTATCTGAAAGGTGTTTTTTGTATTATAAAATAGCGAGTGTTGGGGATGATGATGACCCAACCTGAGAAATATTATAAGGATACCCCTGATACCATTTTTGTGATTATAATGAAATTATATCCTTTTTTCATTTATATAGTCATAAAGTTGATGAAAACACATATTTTTTAGTTTGGATGTGGACGTTTTTGGGTTATATCTAATGGCCCACAGTGTTGATGATATCATATGGGGAGCTCATAGTGAGGTAGTGAACGTAGAAAAAATTGGCAGTGTCAATTCTAGGAAACATGTAAGGGGATCCATGTAAATGAAATATGAATTACTAAATAAATAACATCCAGTTTAGTTAATTCATTTAAGTTATATATTATTATTACTTGATAATAATAATATTTAATGAGGAGTTGTCAACTTCAATAGGATGGTGGAATTAGTCATTGGATGTGTTTCTTAAACCATGAGAGGTGGTGAATGTTATTTTTTAATGTCCTTATAGATGAGATCATAGGTCACAAAAAGAGAAGATAATAATTTTAACTAATAATGTTTTCAAAAGATATATGTTGAAGCCCCTTAAAGAATAATGGATTCATTGTCATGAACTGACCCAAGCCGGGGATCGAGTCATAGCTACCCCAGCCTCGCCTCCATAGGCCAGGGATGGAGACCAGCACAAAAGGAATAAATAACATAGGGAGGACTTTTCCAAACTACCTATATGAACCCACACAACCATCTCGATGAAAAAGTGAATAGGAAGTAAAAGTAAAATAAGATAAAAGATATGGTAACAACCATGCATGAAAAATATTTGGATAGTATAAGAGTACGATAGTAAAAACTGGAAAGCAAAGGGAAAAAATACACACCCAACCAGAAATTTTCCTCATCCTGAAAAAACTAGAAAGTAAACTGCTGAGAGAGCCCAGCTCCTAAAATCCTGAGCTATGACCATTGTACATGGTCTAAAGCACCTAGTATCTACAAGATCCTCTCAATTCACTACCGACATTTCTGTCATATTAATAAGATAAGAAACTTGTGGGTAAATCCCATAGAGGGATGAGTATATACATACCCAGTAGGACACCCCAAATGACTAAGGGGGAGAAATAGGATATACAACAGTAAAATAAAGAGATTCAATGCAGGATACAGTCAAAGAGAATAACTTAACCTAAATCAAGAGTGAAAGTAACCTCATCCAAACATAAAGGGATAATCATGGTGAGTATATGAACTACCCATCGAGTCTTCACCACATACATTTGAAGAGTAGACTCATCCATACATGAGAAGATAAACATAGAAATAACATGGCATACGCTGTGCGCCTTCGCCTCCCATGGAAAGAGAGTAACAAAATCCAAGGTGCAGAAACAAAATAATATATATATATGTTCTCAATCAAAAGTAGCATAAAAAGAGAGTAATGAGATTGACATATCACACCTTAGCCTAATAAAAAGAGTATCCAATCATTCCAAATGTCCATCAATGATGTTAAATATCTCACATGTTTGCCTAGAAGTAATCATCCAATTCAAGCCATGCCTCTTCAATGTTTTTCACAGTTGATGGGCCATAAAATCAAAGTAAAGGAGATGCACCCTAGTATATAAGGGGGTTCCACTCTGATTGTATTTCTGTAGGACCCACACCCATTCCAATGTGGGGTTCAACTCTAGTGTCATGAGGACCCACACCCTTTGCTGATAGGGAGTTCCACTATATAGGTTGAGGACCTGCACCCATGATGATAAGGGGTTCCACTCTAAAGTCTGAGGACCTGTGCCCTGGTGTGATGGGGGGGGGGGGGGTTCTATTCTAGTCATCTAAGACCCATTCTCTATCTAATAAGGGGGTTACACTCAGAAGTTAAGGACTCTTTCCTTGGTATAATAGGAGGTTCCACTCTAGTTACTAAGGAACCACATCAAATCTGATAGTGGGGTTTCACTTAGAAGCCATGGACCGACACCCTGGTATAATAAGGGGTTCCACTATTGTCATTGAGGACCTACACACTATCCGATAGGGGGTTAAAATTAGAATATATCTATAGAGGACCCTTTCCCATGCTGATGGGTGGTTCCACTACAGTTGTCTAGGACTCTACTTCTCATCTCTATTAGAGGGTTCCACTCGGTAGTCTTTGGTGATTCTTCATAATCACTACCATCATCAAGAATTTTCTAAATAAGCACTGTAAACAGAACATTTCACATCATATATATAAATCCATAACTTCAGTAACCATTTTTTTCAATGAGAAAAACAATTAGGATATGCTACTCTCAGGACAAAATCTGAGTTCAAACAAAAAAGATACAAAACCTTAAAGTTTCCTCAAAATAGGTCAATTGGTACAGGATGTGTGAGTAGATCCACATGATATGTGGTCCCACTCCACCACCTATCTGTGTCACTATATGGAACATGAATACCATCCCATGTAATAATACATGTTTTTTAGGTGGAATACATGACATGTCTAGGATAACCAGGACTGGTCCATGTCATGTTGACCGTGCCCGTGTACCAAACCCTATATCCGTGTACTCGGCTAAACAACCATGTACCTAGCCGTATACATAAACATGGGGCCCCACCCATGTGATCCGTTACATGGGTTTTTCAAATAGGGAATGGGTACATGGCATGTATTGTAACACCCCGAGATTTTATGAAAAATATTATTTTAATTTCATTAATGTCTTGTGTTGTATGCTACACCAAGATTACCTTGCGCTATATGCAACACCGTATTCGCTTGTAGTATACGCAACACTATTCTTGGATCGTGCTACACACAATTTTGATAATAGTTATTCTATGAAACATTGAGTATATATATATATATATATTTAATGTATAAATGAAATATGGTTGGATTATGTTATACAAAACAACGAAGGATTCTTGCACAACACGCAACCCTGACTTGGATTGCATTACACGCAATCACGACCTTCCTCCATAGCGTGTGTTGTACGCAATAACGGGTGTTACTAAACAACGATATATTATTATAATATTATTATGAACTAGTCGTTATGAAAAGTATTAACAAAATTTTTAATTTTATAACATTATTATTATTCTTACACATTTTCTAGAACATGTTATAAGAACAAAATAAATTTTTCGGGTAAAATAAGTATTTTTCAAAAAATACAGTTTTGCCGCCTTTTGATGGTGCACCCACTTTAAATCTAGTTTTTGAAATTTTTATAAGTTCTATTTGACAAAATAAAATTATTCTTTGGAATCAAGAAATAAAAATTTACTTTGGATAAATTTTTCATTTTATTCTGATGACTTTCATTTTTTAATGAATAGTAAAAACACATAATATTTTAATTAAAAACAAATTTTTTCATCGTAAAATCTTATGTGGTTAAATTATAATATTGAATGGTTTTAAAGTATAAATAGAATATATTTTTACCATTTAATATAATGTATGTCATTATCATTGATTTTACCTTGAATTCGTAGGTTAAATCAATTCAATCTTTTGTAATGTTTTAAAGAAAAACCCGTTTTTTTCGACAACGGGATTAATTTTAATTTAATTTCTGAAACTTTTGTGTATTGAATTTGGAAAAATGGATTCCATATTTGGAATAATTGGGTCCAAATTATGTTAATAAGCTACTTTTTATTTTTGGGCATTGTGAATAGTAACTACAGTAAATTTTATTTACTATAGTTAAAGGTAAATCGGGTAATTAAGGGTAAATATAAGATTATAAAATTACCCTAACACTTGGAAAAATCCTATTGGATGACTAAAAGTCGACCCATATCACCTAAGGGTCGGATTAGATTCATTTAATGGACTTTTTTCCATGAAAATAATTTAATTATTATTAAAACCAAAGAAAGTGACAACATGTCACTCTCTTAAATACTATAAGTATAATAATTTTAAGTTAGTGATAAACTTCATGAAACTTCGAACATTAATAGTCTAAAAAAATTTAAAAAAATTATCTACATCATGAGAATTTATTTAGAATCTTTTGGGACTAAATAATTATCATTAATTGTGACATAATAGTGATGCAGAAATTATTTATTTAGTGAAACATCAAGAATATAGTTTTTATTAAACTAATAGTGACCATAAAAGGCACAAAACCCTGACCAAAACTTATTGGTCATGTAAATTTAAACTATAATCATCCAATGGTCTAATATTTGACCATTTGGAGTCTTATACAAGCAATTATGACACTTATATTATTTTATTTTAAATGATGCCAAAGTTGTCACCTTCATAATTTAATAAATATAACAATTTAACTATTGTGATTTTAAGATGATAAATTAGAGTAAAAGTATTATTGTGAAAGTTAATAGATTTATCTTCATCATAGGATTTTAATTTTAATTTATATGCAACATATAAGTAAATTAAATAATTATAAAAAAATGTTGTAGTAATTATTTTATTAAGATATAAACCAAATAAATGGTTTTAAAAATAATAAAATAAATATTATATGAACTATTTAATGAGATCCACTAATTTTATAGATACATATGACCTTGTATGAATCTATTAAAGCTTTTAGTTCGAACATATCTTCTGTATATATTTTATTTAAATTCAAATAAATGAATAGTATCAAAATTGACACTATTGTTATTTTATAAAAATAACATATTATAAAATTGTTTAAAAATCACAAAAATATTTAAAAATTATAAATTTAAATTTATATGGTATATAATGTTATAAAGTAACCAATTATGGAAAATTCACAAAAAATAAGTAATTATTTGTTATAATTTAAAATTTAGAATTTTATTACCACAAATAAACTTAAATAGATTAAATAAGGATAAATAAAAATGATAAGATTTAAAATAAGATCCAAACATGTCTAAATTTGATTGGTTGATGAGATTACAACCCTATCTCATCTAATCTTAGAATATGAGTCATTTTTGAAGGTTTTTAAGTGGGGTTATATTTATTATAAATTAATATTTTTAAGAATTCCAAAGGTGCCCCTCTCCTCCCTTATAAAAGGGCACCTCCTCCCTCTCCTCCTCACACCAATTTGAGCCTTCAAAATCGGCCAAAACCTGCCAAATTATCTTCTCCACTTCCCTAGAAACATCCTAGTGGTTATAGTCTACTTTAAAGCCCAATCTTTGTGACCTAAGAGGAGGTTTCAAAGAGGCGTATCGAAGAAGAGGAGGTTCAGATACTTACGAAGCAAATCGGACATAAGGTAAGGGAAATATCACCATCTCATTTTTATCCGGGATTGTTTATAATTTGGTATTTACTGGGGTGTATTTTATCATCCAAATCAATGTTTCCTCAATATGTAATATTTATATCCTTCTACAATAGTTTATATTCAATTTTACCCTTCAGTGAGTTTTTAGTAAAAGATATGAAAGGAATCTTTTGTCGTTTTTCGTACGAGGTAATTTTTGAATTTTTCGACAAAAGTACGAGAAGAATGGTTTTTTAACTTATACGGCATGAATGTATTTTTAAAATATTATTTCCAAGAATATTCCTTTACAAGTTTTCAAGTTTATTTTTAATCAACTTCTTTTATTTTAAAATTGTATGACATGTTAAGAAATGAAAAATGTTTTTGAAGTAGAAAGGATATTTTCCTCAAGAATGGAGTTCAAGTATTTTATCAAAATTATTTTCCATCTAAGATAATAAAGGGTTCTGTTTCTATCCCTATTATTACTTTGATTTGATTATGCTGTGATGAATTATTTTTATGAATTCCTTTATCTTATATGAATTGTTTTATGATGTCACGATGTTTAAGAATCCCATTTTTATTACATGGGTTATTCTATGATGTATGGTTTATGATTTTGTGGCACACATAAGAATGGTATCATTATGAGATGGGTGGGACCTATATCTCCCTCCAATGTATTGGGTAATGATTTTATATCTCATGAGATAGACATGGCTGGAACGACAAGTTATACCGGTTCAGTAAAACAGGACTGAAACGAGGAGTGAACTCGGTTCAGAAATGGACTTTGTCCACTAAGATAGTCTTGGAAATAATTCATGACTAATAAGAAATTATTATCTATGATTATGTGTGTATGCCACAAAGTTTCATGTTTTAAGTTATGATTATTGGGATTTCATTTCACTAATATGATTTATCCCATGTTATGAAATTATTCTCTCTTTTGCAGGTTAAGATTTCCAAAAGTTATGTTCTTATGTATATGATGTGATTGATATTTCTTTTATTTACCCTTACTGAGCATTTGAGCTCACCCTTTTGTATGTTTTCTTTTCCCCAGGATATAAAGAATGGTTTTATGTAAAAAAAGGAAGATCTTTATGGGAGATGTTGAAGATCTTTCACCACAATTAGAAGATTATATTCTGAGTTTCCAAAGACACTAAACTATTATGGTCCTTGTGTGTGTGTTTTTGTTATGTACTAAGTATTCCGAAAAAGTAATGTAATGTCCATGTACGTTAAGCTTCAGGTCTCTATAGTTGGTATCAGAGGAAAGGTTTAGTCAACCTTTGGAAACTAGGATGCGAAAACGTTAGTGAGATCCCTAGAGATATTTCCAAGGTATGTCTAGGGATGTACCTAAGGATAAGAATACGTATAAGATATAGTCCTAGAACTACGGTAACGATCTTAGAATTTAAACTAAGATGTTAGATATTGAGGGTGCTCCCCATTTACTATGTTGTTCTCCCTAGCATGATTTTTGCCTCTCACAATATTCTTTTTGGGTTTTAGAAAATGGCTAGAAACAGGAAGATTCATGATAATGGAGGATATGACGGACAATGGAATGATTTTCTTCATAAGAAACCAAATTAAACGGGATCTAGAAGTCTAAACATCGTTATTATTCCTAATCAGAAATCTCATAATATGATCAATAATCTCAACTTTGGTAAGTTTCCCGACTCAGATAATAAGAGAAAGATGGAGTTTCATGATGATCATAGAGGAAAGAAAGTTCAATTTCCCTTATGTAAATCATGTGGGAAGAGGCATCAGGGAGATTGTTTCAAAGGAACTAGAAGATACTTTGGGTGTGGAAAAGAAGGACACAAAGTCAGTAAGTGCAAAGGAAAAGGTTCAGTTAACACCATGGACAAGGATAATGGTATTACTACGACATCAAAAATGATTAGATGTTTTAAATGTGGAATGTACGGGCATTATGCAAACCAATTCCCTAATGGAAAATCTCATGAAGAGAATCAGCATGGTCATATGGGTAGTATTTATGTGGATGATGATGAGGAGACTACAAATGATATATGAGCTGAAAGAAGTGTTGAAGCTCTGTCGGTTGTTTTAGAAGGTAGTGGAATGATTGTATGTTTATCGAGAGTTATGTTGTATAGTTAATGGTACTATAGAATAAAGAATCATCTAAGGATTGTTACACTATTGTTTTTACTAAAAGTATTTGAAAGTATATGTTGAATGGTACCAGTAACCATGGAATGTTATTCAGATATTTTTGTAAAGTAGATGATATGCGCATAATGAAGGAATAAGAAGATAATGAGATGTTTGATTGTATTCATGAGCTCATGATTGATATAAAGACTAAGTGATATCATGGTTTGAGTATATAGAATTTTGAGGATTTTGGTATGTGGAAAGTGTTAACTTTTAACTTCATTCATGTTTTCACTAAGGTTCAATGGGTATTCATTTTTCAAGAGAATACATGATTAAGGCCTTCGAATGTTTGTAATGTGACCAAAAAGACATATCTTATGATATATGGGGATCAACGATGGTATTGACATGCTTCTTATATGAAATCTCTGGTAATCATTTTCACTATAATATGACAATGGACTGCAAGATTGGAATGGATTATGTTGGACATAAGTTAGTATTGTTTAAGGATAGAACCATTTTTCGATATTATTGATGGGATGATATAGTAATATAGTTTTAGAAAAAGTACAACCTGCAGGATGAGAAACATCCCATCGAGTCGGACAAGGCTGTGGGAATCGAACCCACAACCGAAGTGTGATTGGCCTTTATCGCCTACCACTGGCCTACAGGAAGTCCCTGGTTAGTAGAAACTAGTTTTATTTTATTAAGTGGTATGATATATGAAGTATAAGTTCATTTTTGGAACCATATACGATTAATCTAACCATAAGATGGACTTATAACTTTTGATAAGATTTTGTTTGAAAGAGATGGAATGACCCATCATTCTATCACATGATCTTCTAACACATCACGAATAACAAATTCAAATTCATTTCTTTAAGGGATGAAGTGGAAATTGTTCAATTCATGAACAATAGTGAGATTGTACCCAAATCATGTAAGTATTTCTTTTAATTCATCAACTTTAGGGAAATGATCTTGAAAACAAAAAATGTTTTCCTAGTTCCCTTATATCCGATGAATCAGATTGTACCTTAGATAATCACAAATTTATGGCTTTGTGATTTTTGGCTATTTCATAGCCATGTTCTCTACCAATCTCCATCAGAACTTGATGGTTAGATTTTTCTTCCATATCCATATTTTCACCTATGTTCCCCTACGTGGAAACCCATTGATGAGTTAATTTGGGTAACCGTTACATTTAATACTTTAGTTTTTAAAGCCAAGTTTGGGTATTCTTTTTTATAATGTGGTTTCTATTAAACAAACTTTCGAGTAGTAAACCATTTATAACCCCGACGAATTTCGAGGCCGAAATTCATTTTAAGGGGGGTAGAATGTAACACCCCGAGATTTTATGAAAAATATTCTTTTAATTTCATTAATGTCTTGTGTTGTATGCTACACCAAGATTACCTTGCGCTATACGCAACACCGTATTCGCTTGTAGTATACGCAACACTATTCTTGGACCATGTTACACACAATTTTGATAATAGTTATTCTACGCAACATTGAGTATATATATATATATATATATTCAATGTATAAATGAAATATGGTTGGATTATGTTATACGAAACAACGAAGGATTCTTGCACAACACGCAACCCTGACTTGGCTTGCATTACACGCAATCACGACCTTCCTCGATAGCGTGTGTTGTACGCAATACCGGGTGTTACTAAACAACGATATATTATTTTAATATTATTATGAACTAGACGTTATGAATAGTATTAACTAAATTTTGAATTTTATAACATTATTATTCTTCTTACACATTTTCTAGAACATGATATAAGAACAAAATAAATTTTTTGTGTAAAATAAGTATTTTTCAAAAAATACTGTTTTGCCGCCTTTTGATGGCACACCCACTTTAAATCTAGTTTTTGAAATGTTTATAAGTTATATTTGACAAAATAAAATTATTCTTTGGAATCAAGAAATAAAAATTTACTTTGGATAAATTTTTCATTTTATTCTGATGACTTTCATATTTTAATGAATAGTAAAAACACGCTATATTTTAATTAAAAACAAATTTTTTCATTGTAAAATCTTATGTGGTTAAATTATAATGTTGAATAGTTTTAAAGTATAAATATAATATATTTTTACCATTTAATATAATGTATGTCATTAGCATTGATTTTACCTTGAATTTGTAGGTTAAATTAATTCAATCTTTTGCAATGTTTTAAAGAAAAACCCGTTTTCTTTCGACAACGGGATTAATTTTAATTTAATTTCTGAAAATTTTGTGTATTGAATTTGGAAAAATGGATTCCATATTTGGAAGCATTGGGTCCAAATTATGTTAATAAGCTACTTTTTATTTTTGGGCATTGTGAATAGTAACTACGGTAAATTTTATTTACTATAGTTAAAGGTAAATCAGGTAATTAATGGTAAATATAAGATTATAGAATTACCCTAACACTTGGAAAAATCCTATTGGATGACTAAAAGTCGACCAATATCACTTAAGGGTAATAATAGATTCATTTAATGGACTTTTTTCCATGAAAATAATTTAATTATTATTAAAACCAAAGAAAGTGACAACATGTCACTCTCTTAAATACTATAAGTATAATAATTTTAAGTTAGTGATAAACTTCATGAAACTTCAAACATTAATATTCTACAGAAATCTAAAAAAATTATCTACATGATGAGAA
Organism: Viscum album; assembly: GCA_963277665.1. Taxonomy (NCBI): domain Eukaryota; kingdom Viridiplantae; phylum Streptophyta; class Magnoliopsida; order Santalales; family Viscaceae; genus Viscum; species Viscum album. The sequence continues at coordinate 143,006,264 of OY728131.1, forward strand.
TTTATTTCGAATTTTTTGGTATTAAATAATTATCATTAATTGTGACACAATAGAGATGCAGAAATTATTTATCTAGTGAAAAATCAAGAATATAGTTTTTATTAAACTAATAGTGACCATACAAGGCACAAAAACCTGACCAAAACTTATTGACCATGTAAATTTAAACTATAATCATCCAATGGTCTAATATTTGACCAGTTGGAGTCTTATACAAGCAATTATGACACTTATATTATTTTATTTTAAATGATGCCAAAGTTTTCACCTTCATAATTTAATAAATATAAAAATTTAACTATTATGATTTTAAGATGATAAATTAGAGTAAAAGTTTTATTGTGAAATTTAATAGATTTATCTTCATCATAGGATTTTATTTTTAATTTTTATGAAACATATAAGTATATTAAATAATTATAAGAAATTTTTGTAGTAATTATTTTATTAAGATATAAACCAAATAAATGGTTTTAAAAATAATAAAATAAATATTATATGAACTATTTAATGAGATCTACTAATTTTATAGATACATATGACCTTGTATGAATCTATTAAATCTTTTAGTTTTGAACATATCTTCTGTATATTTAATTAATAAATATATAAGTGATAAGTGAACTAGAAATCTTTATCTTATGTATAAATATTAAAAAGATACATTTTAAACATTCTGCTCATGTTCTTTAAGAGACTTGGTTGAATCTATAAAAAAAAAGTTGTAAAAATATGTTTGATTGATAACATGGTTGAAAATAGTAATTCTAGTTATGATTATACTTATGAAACTAACCATGAATCCATATATAAGAAGCCTAGTATTAAATATTTAGTGAATATGTTTACACAATATTATTATTATTATTGGAGATTGTTAAATAAAACTGAATAAGGATCATAAATGTTTGGTAATATAGAAAAATAATGTTGACTATGAACTTTTTAATTTGAAATATGAAAATTAAAAATGAAGAACCCTAATTCCAAGAAAAATTATTTTTTAATGATTTATAAGTTATATAGAAAGAAAATGGTGAGTTTAAAGTTAAATACATATGGTTAAAGGAAGATTTTTCTAAATTAACCCCATCTTGTATCTTTATATCTTCATCCACGACCCCATATTCTTTTTGTTTTTATTGAAAGAAGATTGGGTGAAATTCTATTCTATGTTATTATTATTTTACTGATAAGTGTATGGCTAATCAAGGAATGTTATTAGATATATGGTTTGGTATAATTCCAACCATGGGGTATGTGTTGTTTGTATCTGGGTGTAATACTAACCATGGGTATTGTTTAGTTTGTGGGTTGGACTTGATGCCTCCGATATGGTTGTAATATGGTTTGGGTGTAATGCCTATTAAGATATTTGTGATGTGGGCCACACATGATCCCTATTGAGATGGTTGAGATGTGGGTTGGATGTGATTCCTCTTGGGATGGTTGTTATGCAAGTTGTTTGTGATGCATACCATTATAGTTGTGATATAAGTCAAATATGATGCCTCCTAAGATGGTTTTGATACATATGGATGTGATGACTCATGTCATGATTGTGATGTGGGTTGGGTGTTTTTCCACCCAATATGGTTATAATATGGGTTGAATGTGATTCCTAACATGATGTTTATGATATGGATTAGACACAATGTCTCCCAAAATAGTTATTATTTGGGTAGTATGTGATGCTTCTTAAGATGGTTATAATGTGGCCTGGATGTGATTCTCTTTGATATAGTTGTGATGTAAGGTGGACATAATGCCTCTAAAAATTATTGAGTATGCTCGGTGGAATGTTCAACCCCCATAGTGTGGATATGTTTATAGGTAGAATATATTACCAAACAATAGAAAATATGACTTACTCATAGTAGAAATTGGATTTGATTAAAGGAGTGGCATAGACAGATCATAACCATCACCAGTTGAAGATGTTTTTCATCGACCATAAAGGAAGTTCAAAAAGTATTCAATTGTGCAACATGTAAATACCCTAACCATATGGATAAAAATTATATTTAATTTCAATATATTTTAGTTTATTTCTAGTATATTTTATTTTTAATGGGGGTGGGTTGGGTTTAAGAAGTCACATGGGATTTCAGGAGAAGTTAGACGAAAAAGGTGAATGGGTTCATGTGTTTTAAGTAATAGGAACCCAATGTATTTGTAATGGGTACCAGGTGAGGAACCATAGATTATAAGTGGTTATGTGAGGTCCATATATTACCCAATGAACTATTATCAGGTAATCAGCATGTTGTTAGAAAGAATCGATTTTTAAAAGGCAATTTTGGTCCTTTTGACTCAAATTTAATCCCCTATTTAGGGGAATATTAGGTTTTTATTACTAATTAATCCATTCTCACTCATCTTGGGCTCTCCATCCCCCCCAAGAATTCCAGGAGACTCCTCCCTTGATCTAAGTAGCTCCATAAGGCTATTGAATCCCGATTCTAACAAGGTATGGTCATAAATCTACTCCAACCACCATCTCATTATTTTTAATTCATAATATAAATTATAATATAAGGTGTCCCTAATTTATGGTTTGTGGAACCTTATAAATTCAACTATTGAGCTTCAATTGTAGAATGTTTTTCTAGAGAAACACTAACTTAATGCACATAAGGTTATTTAGAAATATAATTAAAAAAAATTACAAATTTTTATAAATTGAGTTTGATGAAATTAATTTCATTTTTTAATTCATCATTTAAAAATCATATTATGGTTATTTTTTGATATTTTTCATAAATAGTTTTTTTGGTGAATAGTGAGAATATACCGATCTTAAAAAAACTATCACTTTTATGACATTATAATGATGTAAGAATAACTTGATTATTTATGAATAATTTTGGATAGAAAAAATATGTATTTAATAAGTAACACAATTAATATAAAAACATAATGTTTAACTTATTAATACATGCTTATCATTTTAGAATTTGAAGTAATTTCTTTGTTCAAATACAAATTATTTTTAGTTCTTCTCTTTTAATCAAGTATTTACAAGGTACATTTGGGTTTTTGTTTTTTTGAAAGAAAAAAAGACTCCTTTGATTTAAAATAATATAATTAATCCCATTGTAATTAAAATTATACTATATTTTACTAGAAAATAATTTTTATTCTTAAAACAAACAATTTTCAAATAACGATTTTCATTGTGTTTTGAAAATTTATATTAAGAGTAATTTATTTAACTTAGAAGAGTTTAATCATAAAATATGGATTTAATATTTGGAATAATAATAATTACTTTTATGTAATAAGGCCAACTTAATTTTTTTCATAATTAATAGTAATTGTGGTAAATATTTATAACCTCAGTTAAGGGTAAAAAGAGTTAAAAAGATTAAAAATAAACGGATAAAGATTCATGATAACACAAAACACATTATTAAACCTCATTGGTTGGTTTTATTTCAAAATAACCCTTATAATATTTGAATATATTATAATTTTGAGAAACTTTCAAAATAAAATTACATTATATTATTTAAAAATTTTAAGTAATTTCATTTGTGTCCCTCACCTAACTTATTTAAGGGAACCTATTCTCCACCCTTATTCAAAGAAGTCAATCCCTCTAGATCATCCAAACCCAAACCAAAAACCTTGTTATATTTCTTACTTTAATTATTAATCATTTATTCTTCTCATAATACCATCCTAATAAGGCTTCAGTGTAATCTAAAGGAGTTCTCTCAAAGAATAGGTAATCATTTTTACTGATTATTTCATAGTTTATTTATTCTTATTATTTATATAAATATATTATAACCATAATAAAATAAATTATAAATTATTAAAAATATACTGAGATGTTATTATGATTATGGTACAACCATTTTACACCTATTTTACATCGTACGAAAAATGGAAACATTACTCGTGTGTACATATGACCTACCTCCTCCCCGTAGTGGTGTAATTCATTTTTCATCACCAATTTACTTGGATGGTTATAAATGTGAAAATAATTAATATATATGATATTTATAAAATAATTATTTTTATATAAATATAATATATCATTTACCTTCTTACCCTTCTACCTATTAAAAAATGACACAGTCGCTAGTGTGTATATGTGGATTACCACCTCTACGACATGATATGAATCATTTTTCATGTTTAAATTTCAAGATTGATTATAAATATATATATATAATGAATATATATGATACTTATATCATTATTGAAATTATGTATATATATTTAACCATGATAAATATGTAAGTACTGAAACCACTGAACTGAAACTTACTTGAAAAATGAAATAGTTAACACTTTAAACAATAATTTTAATAAGGAATTATTAATAAAAGAATGTTTAAATGTTATAAGTGGATCATATATAATATTATAAGTATGTATAAGGTTATGGTATAGAATTATAATAATTTTAAATTTATTATACATGAGGTTCAAACCACTTATGAAATAATTCATACCTTAGGTAAGAGGTTATTTCACAATCTCATCCTTATTGAGGATTGTTTATGCGTAAGTTCCTATTGAATGAATTATATGATATTTTATATTTTAAACCCCATATATTTTATTATAATCCATTTTTTTGTATTTTTCAATTATTGGTTCCATTTTAACCTTTTTGGATCTTAAAAATACCAAATAACTTTTTTAAGGAAAACGAACTTTGTTTTTTCTATTCGGCCAGAAATATTTTTAATTTATTTCCACATTTTCTATAAAATTTATTCAAAAATATTATTTTATATTATAAAATGATTTATTAAAGTCATTTTTATCCATTTTTTACTTTCTATAAAAATTTCTAAAATGAATATCCTTATCTATTTCCAAACGAGGTACTTTTTACTGAACGTGTGAGTGAAATATTTATTTTAACACTTATTAGATGAACAAAATTTATATTAATAATGAATATTATTTTCCTTGAAGACTCCTTTATAAATTTACAAAGTTATTTTCAAATATTCTTTTTCAAATATTTTATAAATCTTTATATTTTAAAAAAGGTATTTCAAAATGAAAATGTTATTTTCTTTAAGAAATGTTCTATAGACAATTTAAATGTATTCTCATCTATGTAAACATAATTTTATGAAAATTATGATTTACAAGGGATATAATATAATTTTAACATCCCATTAGTTCTATGGATTAATTATTATATTGTCTTTATATTTATTAATTTTGGAAAATATTAACAATTTGAATGTTAGTTTTTTAATATAAATGTTTATATTGATTATATATTAAATTATTAGTCACCCCTTTAATGAGATTAATGAATTGGACTTTTTAAGTGAAGGGAAGGGTCTATTATAGCCCCTTGATGCATCAGTAGGTCTCATGAGAAAAACTAGTTAGGATATTTGGTGTATTCTATACCTATTAATAGATGGTGTCCTGACACAAGGCCTTGACGATAATATTATGATTTTCAAAATTATGAATTATTTCATTATTAAAATAGTTATTGATAGCCATGTAATTATTTATGTTTTTATGTAATTCATGGATTTATTTCCGTTTTTAAGATGAAATATTTTTTTATTACTTATCTCATCCATATTATTCATTCTTTATTTATTATATGATAGATTATGCTATATGCTTTCCTTTACTGGGCATCACAGATCACCCATTATTATGTTTTTTCTATATAATACAAATAAGGGATCTATGAAAGAATTTAGGGATATAATATAAGAAATAATAATTTTCTCATAAGAATTTTTAAGTTTCATTTCATGTTTTTTATGTAATTTGAGAATCATTTAAGTATCTAGTATTGAAATACTACTAAACTATTCAATTCTTCTAGATGAAATCCCTTGGATTTCTAGAAAATGTATAAAATAAACATCAGATCTGAGTTACTAGAGTTGGGGTATTAAAATTGGTATCAAAAGGAAGTTTAGTATATACCTTGGGAACTAGATTTAGGAAAACATATATTATAGAACATAACCCTATGAAAAAAATATGAGGATAAGTGTAAATATAGAATAATATCATAAGGCTTTGGTAAAGTAGATATTGTGTGGTTTTACTAGAAAATTCATCCCTATATAGATATTATAAAGTGGATGTGTCTATAAAAGATATGAACTTAGGGGATACCACACTTAAAGGGATGGATTGAATATTAACTCATTGATCACTAGTACATGATAAGTGGGCCTGATACGACACATCTAACTAGACACTCCCAAGGGATATTATTTGGTTGATTTACACATTATTTCCAAACCATTATGAAAGATTTGAAAATATTTTTATGATTTGAAGATATTCTCAACGATACTAATATTATGATTCTAATATTAACTATGCAAAATTTTTTAATTTAAGTTGAGTGTTACACCATATTTAGAATTATATACTATGATTTAAAATTCACAAAGTTATGAGATAATTTGGTTTGTGAAATTACTTATAAATATATATGAATAGATGGAATAAAAGATATATAATACATATAATCTATGTAAGTATTAACCTTATGGGAAAGGTAATGAAGTTGGAGTTGAAAAAATTATAACACTATTTGGGTAGATGACTGAGGTTTGGAATAATAACCTTGCCCATATGGAACAAACTGCTAATCCCCAACATAGTGCACCAATTTTGGATTGTTTCTTGAATAAAAAAACTCCAAAATTAAACAATACTACTAATCTATTATTATCTGAACAATGGATCAAGAAACCAAACAATATATTTCACACTTTGGGAAGTAGTAAAAGAGAGAAATTTATGATGGGATTTTATCTTTTTAAAGGAGATGATGATCAATTGTGGTCATTAATCTAGAACACTAATGATTTCAAGGAAATAAATGGTATGGAATGGAATAATTTCAAGTATATATTCTTTGAAAAATACTTCCCTCATGAGTTGTGAGATAATATGGAGAGGAAATTCCTCAATCTAAGTCAATTGGGAGGAGAAGATTTTATTGAATATAAACATAACTTTACAAGGATATAAAACATTGATAAATAATATATATATAATCCAAGGAGTAGTATTTATTATTTATTTAATGGGATAAATACCATCCTTTAAAGTTAACTATTCTCCTAAACATTGTTTTGTATATGATGATATATTATCAAGTTCTACAAATTTCTATCAAGACATATAAATAATTATGCAAGTCATATGTTTTCCAAGGAAAAAAAGAAATGATACAGGTCCCTAAGAAATATATAAAAATAAATATATCAAAACGTTAGAAGTGAAGGGTATAATTTCAAAATATTAATAATTTTGGAAAGAAAAACTATGAAACATGCTCACTCGGAATGAGTGTTTTATTCAATTATGGAGAGAAAGGCCACTAGGCTCATGATTGATATAGAAATAATTATGTCACCAATGTTCAATGCTTCAGTTGTAAGGAGTTGAGTCACTATTTTAATGAATTCAACAGTTATAAAGGGAATTTTCCTTAGAAAATGCAAAGGTAGAAAGGAAAATATTATGTTATCACTACAGTTGAGGTTGATGTTCCAAAAGATGTAGTGGCATGTATGTTGATTATATCCTCAAATTCAGCCAATTATTTATTTAATCTTGCAGTGTCTCACTATTTCATATCCTCTATGTTTTAATAGAAAATTAGACATTTCCCTGGCACCTTAAGAGGGTAATTTAAATCAAGACTCTTAGTGGAAATCTTATAGCAACTAGGATATGTTAGTCTGTTCCCATTATAACACATAAACTTACCCTATTTTTAAACTCGATAATTATACATATGGTTGACTTTTATATAATTATTGGTATGAATTGGATTTAAAATTAGAATGTTAAAATTTATTTATCATAGATTATGATTACAATTTTTAATGGATTTATGGGATCCCTTATCATGATAGGGAAGACTATATCATAAGATTCATGTATGAATCTAACTTTAGAAGCTACCATTAAATAAATTCTTAGAGAAGTAGAGAATACATTATATATGAATGGAAAAGGTATCCTTAGTAAAAATTATATACTTATTTCATATGAATACATTGATGTGTTTCATGAATATCTACACGGACACCCACATAAGAATGAATTTCAATTTTTATATTGATCTTATCCCTGAGGAAAAACCTACACCTAAGACTCTCTACAAGATGATTGGAGTGAAATTAGTTGTACTATAGAAACAACTGAATGAGTTGTTTGATAAAGGGTTTATATTCCATAGTGATTCACCATGGTAATCCCCTATTATTTTCGTTAAAAATAATTATGGGGCTCTGAGGTTGTGTATCTATTAGGCCTATGAGCCACATATTTGGGCCTTTTGGCCACATGGACTTCATGCCACCAATGGAATTCAGGACATAGGGACTTTAGGACACTATATGAATTCATTACAAATAGGTAAGGACTATATTTCATAGGGACTTCAATACATAAATAGCGGGCCTTAAGTGTAACACCTTAATATTTGAAAATAATAACATTATGTTCGATAACATATTCGACACGCAACACTGATCTTAAACGACTAGGAAAATATATGACCATTATAACCTAGCTGTTAAACTATAGGGTATGAATATTATTAACTAATTTATGATATATAAATATATATAAATTTCATACTCAATATAAATTTATTGATAAACTCTGAGTAAATAATCATTCAATTTTTAGTAAAGAAATTTTATTCATCAAAAATATGTTTTCTTCAAAAATAATTTTTATTACTTTTTGTGAGAAAATATTATAATTTATTTTTAGAAATTTAATAAAATTTATTTGATAAAATGAACCCCAATTTTTAAATTATCATATCAAAACTAACTTATAGTGGAATGTTTTGATTTTTTTTATAAAATATAGACGTTTCAGTGAATTTGAAAAAATACTTATTTTTTTTATAAAAAAGTCATTTATTTTAAATAAATCAATTATTTTAAAAGTAAAATTATATTCTGAATATTATTTAAAATAAAAGAGTATTATCTGGTTATATTTAATCCAATTAATTTCATTTGAATCATTGTTAGATTGGATTTTATTATAAATTTTTTTGGAGTTTAAAAATGGGATTTTTCTGAAAACTATTTTAAAGTGAGTAATGTTTTTGCATTTTAATTAATTATAAAAACAACTAATTAAAAATTATTTAAATGAAATTCATATTATCTATATATATATATATTAACCGTGTGGTATAGTAGCAGGTACTATAGCGGGAACTGTAGCATGCACTGTTTGTCACTGTAGCAGCCGAGAATATTCCCCCATTTGGGCCTTCGAGCCACCGATTTGGTCCCCGAGTCCTTTAAGGTCTTCGGGGCACCCCGACCTTCGGGTCAGTAAGGCCTTCGGGCCACCTCAAGGCCTCCGGGCCACCTTAAGTGTAAATGAAAACCAGAAAATGTAACACCCCGAGATCTTATGAGATATATTATTTTTTTATTTCTTTGATGTCTTCTATTATACAGTACACCAAGATTAGCTTGTACTATACGAAACACCATATTAGCTTTCAGTATATGCAACGCTATTCTTGGCTCCTGTTACACACAATTTCAAGTTCGTTTTGTGGAAATTATTCTACGCAACATTAAGTATAGATTTTGTTTAATGTATAAATGAAACAAGTTTTGATTATGTTATATGCAACACCAAATAGAGTTTTCACTACACGCAACCCTAACATGGCTTGCATTACACGTAATCAAGACCTTCTTTGATAGCGTGTGTAGTACGCAATACCGAGTTTCACTAAATGAGATATTATTATAATATTATTATGAACCAGCCGTTATGAATAGTAATACCCACTTTTTAAAATTTTATAAATTTTATCTTTCAAAATGGACTTAAGTTTTGGATTCAGAATATCAAACTTATCCTAGGGTGAATTTTTGGTATTTTTCTGAAAACATTCATTTTTTGATGAATAGTGAAAACACTGGGTTACTATTTAAAAACCGACTTTTTATTTAAATAATTATTTATTTTATTTAAATTTATTTTAGGTTAAAATTGATAAATAATACCTATAAAATTTCAATATAATTCATTGGAGTCATTTTATAATAATTTTCGATATATAAAAATTTTATTGAACTTTTTAGCGTCTTTTACCTACCTCCTAAGAGCTTTTTGCAAACTTACTTAAAACTTAATTTTACCACTTCTGTGAGTGGAATTTCAAAAATCCGAGAGACACGGTTAATATCAAGGAGTAAAATGTGGTTCAATAAGATAAAAATATTTTTTGGTGAAAAGTAACTTTTTACTTTTATTTACCACGTTTAAAAGAAAATAGGGTAATTAAGGGTAAAACTGAAATTATTATTACCCTAAAACATGTCCTAATTCTATTGGATAAGTGTAATTAGACCAAACACAACCTTATGAATAAAATATTTCCCTTTAGGTCCACTTGGATTAGATTAGGACATTTATTATTATTTTACTTAAAGAAGAGTTAAAATCGTTAAAATCAAAGTTTAATAACTAAAACAGTTTTAATATAAGGTTATACATAAGATAAATTCGACTATAAATATTAAATTGAAATATAAAAGGATTTAATACCTAATTATATTTTATTTATAATTTCTAGACATTAAATAAGTTAATTTATTTATGACACAGTGGTGATGTAGTAATTACCGAAATAATGAAATATTAAAATAATTGATATTATAAATACCCAAATAAATGTAATTTGAGACTTTTTATGAATTACAATAATTTTATAGGAAAATAGGACATGTTATTATTTATTTAATTAACTTTATTCAAACTAATAATTCTGTTATAATTTTCACAAAAATCAATTACTAAATAGTGTCAAAATTGACATAAAATAGTTTTTAAAACAAATATTATATTATTAATTGTTATTATATTCCTAACAATATAAGGTTTAGACAAATGACTTAGATAAGGTTATATATATTAATAATTAACCACTTGGGGTTCTTTTGGCTTTTTATAGTAAGTTTATTAACCATATAGTGTAAGAAAACAAGAAGACACGGTAAAGGTTAAATTATTTAACTTAGAGTTAAATCTATATTATAAGGTTAAAATAGTAACATAAAATTGTCTAAAACCAATTGGTTGAGAGGATTTATACCCATACTCACTTTATCTTCTAAATAAATCAATTTGGAGATATTATAAACCGAATATGACTTTATTCTAAAATAATATTTTAAGTTTTTCCAAAGGTGCCCCTCTCTTCCCTTATAAAAAGGGAACCCCTTACCTCTTATCTTCACACCCTTTTGAGCCTTTAATCTCGGAAAAACCCTGACCATTTATCTTCTCCACTTTCCTAGAAACATTCTGGAGGTTTTGGTATTCTCAAAAGACCAACTCTACTTCCCTATGAAGAAGTTTAAAGGAGGTGCGCCGAGGAAGAGGTAATCCCTTCTACCGACTCTTTCGAGTTTATTTATTCTTATACTTTCTCTTCTTTAGTTGTTTCATTATAAAGTAATAACATTAGTATTAATTATATACCGATATGTTATTATAAATATGAAACAACCGTATTACAACTTCTATCCATCCTACGGAAACGAAATCACCGCGCGTGCAAACGTACGGAATACCATCTCCATGCCGTGGTGTAATATGTTTTCCACCACCACCTTACCTAGATGGGTATAATGGTGTAAATAAATAACTATATATGATTATTTTAAAGTTATATTGATTCTGAAATATTATAAACACACTTTAATACAATTCCACAATCATTGGAATGATATCATTGCTTGTGCGTACGTACGGACTACCGTCTCCACGACGCGATGAGATTAATTCTCCATGTTAACCATTCATGAATGATTATAAAGTATATATAATGAATAATAATGAAATATATGACACAATAATGATAATTTATTTATTTATATATATATATTTATGTCATCTACTTAATTCCATTCAATTCAATAAGGTAACGAAAACAGCGTTCATGCGTACGTATGGCCTACAGTCTCTAGGAACGGTGTATTTCATTCCATTTATCGATATATCATATATATATGTATATGATGAATATATATTATATATATAAATCATGTTTTATTTTCTTTAATTAAGTAAATTAGGATATAAGTAATAATATCAAGAACAAAAATTCGAAACACGTACGATAAATGAAACGATTTTACCCAAAACGCTGCTTTAACATGAATTTACAAAAGAACGGGTAACATAAAGTCATAAGTGAACCATATATGATATCATAACAATGAATATTATTATTTAATACATCAATGACATTAATTAAATCATTATACAGGAGGTTCAGATACATACAAAGCATATCAGATGTAAGGTAAGGGATTACTATTCCAATCTCGCTCTTATCCGAGATTGTTTTTTCGTAAGTATTTACTGGGGTTTTTGTTATCATCCATGTACCTGTTTTCTAAAAATGGTTTCATGTATGTTTAATGAAATTTTTACCCATTTTTTAATTTTACCACATGTTATGAAAGGAATCTTACTTTTTTTACCACACGAGGAACTTTTTGACTTTTCTGACAAAAGTACAAGTAGAATGTTATTTTTAACTTATATGGCGTGAACGGATTTTTACGGTTTCATAAAGCCTAATTTTCATGAAGATACCTCTACAATATTGCATGATTATTTTCAAAAAAACCCTTTTCTTTTAAAATTTCATGGAATTTCATGAAAAGAAAATAATTTGGAAGAAGAAAGGATATTTTCCTCAAGAATTCATTTCAAGTGTTTTATCAAAACTATTTTCCATATAAAATGAAATTATTTAATATGTTTATGTTTTAAGTATATTGTCTAAATTATTTAAATGGTTTGATTATTATTATGATTAAATGATATCCATTTTTTAAATGGATTATCTTATGATGGTATGATGTTTAAGAATCCCAATCTATTATATGGGTTATGCTGTGATGTATGATTTATGATTTTGTGGCACACGAAAGAATGATTTCATTATGAGATTTGTGGGAACTATATCTCCCTCAAATTCATTGGGTAAATATTTATATCTCATGAGATAGACATGGCTAGAATGGTAAGTTAATCCGGTTTAGTAATACAGGACTGGAACGAGGAGTGAACTCGGTTCAGAAAGGGACTTTGTCCACTAAGATGGTCTTGGAAGCAATGCCTTGGTTATTATAGAAATCATATCATGTGCTTAATGGTTTGATACAATTAAATGTTTTATTCCCATGTTATTTTATCATGATTAATGTTCCTTTATGATCTATACCTTACGTACTGCCAAGGTTTATTTCACAACTCAAGATTTTAATGTTTAAACTTTATGTTCATGTTTTGAAGTTCAAATGTATATGGTTTGTTTTATTTTTTTATGATTAGCCTTACTGAGCATTTTAGCTCACCCTTTATATGTTTTCTTTTCCCAAAGATATAAATAAAGGTTTTAGGTAAGAAAAAAAAGAGAAGATCTTTATGGGAGATGTTGATGATCTTTCACCAAGATTAGAATATTATGTTACAACTTTCCAAAGACACTAAAATATTACGGTCCTTTGGTGTCTGTTTTTGTTATGTATTAAGTATTACACAAAATTAATGTAATATCCATGTATGTCAAGCTTTGGGTCCCTACAGTTGGTATCATAGGAAAGGTTTAGTTAACCTTTGGAAACTAGGATGTGAGAACTTTAGTGAGATCCTTAGATATATTTCTAAGGTATGTATAGGGATGTCCCTAAGGTTAAGTATAAGTATAGGTTATAGTCCTAGAATTAGGGTAACAATATTATAATTTAACATAATATGTTAGATATTGACGGTACTCCCCCTTTATTATGTTGTTTTCCCTAGCATGATTTTTTCCTCTCACACTATTCTTTTTGGGTTTTAGACGATGTCTAGAACCCGAAGGAACTGTGTTGATCAATGTAATGGAAAATGCAATGATTTTACTCATGAACAACTAAATGTGATGGGATATGGAGTGAAAAATCTTATTTCTATACTTACATAAGCTATTAATCATTTTGGATTTCCAAATGATCAGAGAAGGGAACAGTATTCTATTGAGTCCTTCATGAGGCAACATACACCTTCTTTCAATGGGTCCTCTGATAAACTTATTGTTGAACAATGGATCAGTACCATTGAAAATATATTTTCCATACTTCACTGTTCGGAACATGATAAAGTAATTATAGCTATTTAGCATTTAGAAGGTGAAGCAGACCAGTGGTGGACTCTAATTAAGAATACAGGGCCCCAAGATGAAATTGAATCTATGGAATGGGACGAGTTCAAGAACTTGTTTTTCAGTAAGTACTTCCGTCGTATTATTCAAACAAAGATGGAAAAGGAGTTCCTTGAGCTTAAGTAGAAGGATGATGAATCTGTTGGTATGTACGAAGCTAATTTTACAAGACTTGCAAAGTATGCATCTGGTTTTATCATCCAACCAGAAAGTAAAGTTGATCGATTCTTTAGTGGCTTAAAACCAAGTCTTCGAAGGGAATTAAATATAAGAGACATAAGTAGCTAAGAAGAAATTGTGAGTTGTGATATCAAGGTAGAACTTAAAGTTGGTGTTACATATCCATCTCATGGTTTTGATAAGAAATTAAAGATGGAGTTCAAGGAGAAATCTCAGAACAATGGTGAAAAGAAGATGAATGTTTATTTATGCTCAAAGTGTGGAAAGAAGCATGGTGTAGATTGTCTAAAAGGTAATAGAAAATGTTTTAAGTGTGGAAAAGAAGGTCATAAAGCATCTGAGTGTCGACGTAATGGAAAAAGGGTTGCTAATGATGTGAATAAAGAAACGACTGCAGAGAACGCACCACCAACACTTCAATGCTTCAAGTGCAAGGAAATGGGACATTATGTTAATCAATGCACTAATCCAAGGGTTAATGATGATCAACTTGAGAAACCTTTTAAGGAAAAGGATAAAGGGAAGTCACATGCGATCACTATTTGTGATGTTGAGTATAAAAATGATGTTGTGTAATGATTAAGTGTTTATGTAATGTGATTTCAAAATAGTATCATGGAATCTCATTTATGGTATCGTGGAATTTTAGAATATCTATGTATTGGTTTATTATGGTTTTCCATAATTATATGGTACCGATAACCATGAAAATTGATTCAGATATTTTGGAAAGCAGATGATATGCGCATAATGAATGGATAAGGATAAAATAATATATTTGATAGTATTCATGAGCTCATGATTGATATAAGGACTAAGTGATATCATGGTTTGAGTATATAGAATTTTTGGGATTTTGGTATGTGGAAAGTGTTAACTTTTAACTACATTCATGTTTTCACTAAGGTTCAATGGGTATTCATTTTTAAGAGAATACATGATTAAGGCATTTGAATGTTTGGAATGTGACCAACAAGACATATCTTATGATATATGGGAATAAATGACGGTATTTACATGCTTGGTAGACGACCTCTCTATTAATCTTTTTTCCTTATAATGTGAGTTTGGGTAAGCCTAAAGATTGGAATAGATTATGTTAGACATCATATAGTATTCTTTAAGGCTATAACTTTTTGATATTATTTTTGAAATATTATAATAGTATAGTTTTAGAAAAAGGACAACCCGTAGGATGAGTGACAACCCATCGCGTCAGACAAGGCTGTGGGAATCGAACCCACAACTGAAGTGTGATAGGCCTTCATCGCCTACCACTGTCCTACAGGAAGTCCCTGGTTAGTATAAACTAGTTTTATTTTATTAAGAGGTATGATAGATGAAGTATAAGTCCATTTTATGAACCATATACGATTAATCTCACCATAGATGGACTTATGTATATAAATTTTGCTAACCATATGTTTGAGATAGATGGAATGACCTATCATTCTATCGCATGATCTGCTAACACTTCATGGAAGACAAATTCAACTTCGTTTCTTTAAGAGATGAAGTGGAAATTGTTCAAGGCACAAACAACGATGAGATTATACCGAAATAAAGTAAGTATTTATTCTAATTCAAATTCTAAAACTTTAGGGAAATGATCTTGAATTTTTTTTCCTAGTGACCTTATATCTGATGAATCAGATAGTACCTTATATCATCACAAATTTATGGCTTTGTGACTGTTGGCTTTATCATAATCATGTCTTCTACCACTCTCCATCAGAACTTGATGGTTAGATTTCTCTTCCATATCCATATTTTCACCTATGTTATCCTATGTGGAAACCCAGTGATTAGTTAATTTGGGTAACTGTTAAGTTTCATAATTTAGTTTTTAAATATAAGTTTTTGTATTCCTTTTTATGATTTGGGTTACTATGAAAGAAACTTTTAAGTAGTAAACCATTTATAAGACCGACGAATTTCGAGGGAAAAATTCATTTTAAGGGGGGTAGAATGTAACACCTTGAGATTTTATGATATATATTTTCTTTTTATTTCTTTGATGTCTTCTATTATACACTACAACAAGATTATATTGTATTATATGCAACATTGTATTAGCTTGCAGTATACGCAACACTATTCCTGGCTCTTGTTACACACAATTTCAAGTTCATTTTTTGGAAATTATTCTACACAATATTAAGTATAGATTTTGTTTAATGTATAAATGAAATAAGTTTTGATTATGTTATAGGAAACACTAAATGGAGCTTTCACTACAAGCATCCCTGACTTGCCTTGCATTACACACAATCAAGACCTTGTTCGATAGCGTGTGTAGTACGCAATACCGAGTTTCACTAAACGAGATATTATTATAATATTATTATGAACTAGCCATTATGAATAGTAATACCCACTTTTTGAAATTTTATAAATTTTATCTTTTAAAATAGACTTCATTTTTGGATTCGGAATATCGAAATTATCTTAGGGTGAATATTTGGTATTTTTCTGAAAACTTTCATTTTTTGATGAATAGTGAAAACACAGGGTTACTATTTAAAAACCCACTTTTTATTTAAATAATTATTTATTTTATTTAAATTTATTTTAGGTAAAAATTGATACATAATACCTATATAAGTTCAATGTAATTCATTGGAGTCATTTTATAATAATTTTCGATATATTAAAAGTTTATTGAACTTTTCACTATCTTTTACCTACCTCCTAAGATCTTTTTGCAAACTTACATAAAACATAATTTTACCACTTCTATGAGTGGATTTTTAAAATTCCAAGAGACATGATTAATATCAAGGAGTAAAATGTGGTTTGATAAGATAAAAATAATTTTTGGTGAATAGTAACTTTTTACTTTTATTTACCACGATTAAAAGAAAATAGGGAAATTAAGGGTAAAAATGATATTATTATTACCCTAAAACGTGTCCTAATTCTATTGAATAAGTGTAATTCGACCCAAAAAAACCTTAGGAATAAAATATTTCCCTTTAGGTCCACTTGTATTTGATTAGGACATTTATTATTATTTTATTTAAAGAAGAGTTAAAATACTTAAAATCAAAGTTTAATAACTAAAACATTTTTAATATAGGGTTATACATAAGATAAATTCGACTATAAATATTCATTAGAAAGATAAAAATATTTCTTACCTAATGATATTTTATTTATAATTTTTAGACATTAAATAAGTTAATTTATTTTTGACACAATGGTGATGTAGTAATTACCTAAATAAAAAAATAAAAAAATAAAAAAATAATTGATATTATAAATACCAAAATAAATGTAATTTTAGACTTTTTATGAATTAAAGTAATTTTCTAGGTTAATATGACATGTTAGTATTTATTTAATAATCTTTTTTCGAACTAATAATTCTGTTATCAGTTTCAAAAAAATCAATTACCAAATAGTGTCAAAATTGACAAAAAATAGTTTTTAAAATAAATATTATATTATTAATGGTTATTATATTCCTAAAAATCTAATGTTCGGCCAAATGACTTATATAAGGTTATATATATTAATAATGAACCACTTTGGGTTCTTTTGGCTTTTTATAGTAAGTTTATTAACCATATAGTGTAAGAAAACAAGAAGACACGGTAAAGGTTAAATTATTTAACTTAGAGTTAAATCTAAATTATACGGTTAAAATAGTAACCTAAACTTGTCTAAAACCTATTGGTTGAGAGGATTTTGACCCATACCCAATTTATATTCGAAATAAATCAATTTTGAGCTATTATAAACCGAATATGACTTTATTATAAAATAATATTTTAAGTTTTTCCAAAGGTGCCCCTCTCCTCCCTTATAAAAAGGGAACCCCTTCCCTCTTCTCTTCACACCCTTTTGAGCCTTGAAGCTCGTCCAACCCCTGCCCATTACGCTTCTCCACTTCCCTATAAAAATTCTGGAGGTTCTGGTCTTCTCGAAAGACCAAATCTACTTCCCCAAGAAGAAGTTTAAAGGAGGTGCATTGAGGAAGAGGTTATCTCTTCTACCGACTCTTTCAATATTCTTTCTTCTTCTACTTCCTATTCTTTAGTTGTTTCATTATAAATTAATAACATAAGTATTAATTATATACTGATATACTATTATAAATATGAAACAAACCTATTACACCTTCTATCCATCCTACGGAAATGAAATCACCGCGCGTGCGTACGTACAGAATACCTTCTCCACGCTGTGATGTAATATGTTTTCCACCACCACCTTAATTGGATGAGTATAATGGTGTAAATAAATAACTATATATGATTATTGTAAAGTGATATTTATTATGAAATATTATACATACAATTCAATACAATTCCAAAATCATGGGAATGATATCATCGCTCGTGCGTACGTATGGACTACCGTCTGCACGACGCAATGAGATTCATTTTCCATGTTAACCAATCATGAATGATTATAAAGTATATATAATGAATAATAATGAAATATATGACATAATAATGATACTGTATCTATGTATATATATATTTATTTCATATACTTAATTCCATTCAATTCAATAAGGAAACGAAAACAACGTTCATTCGTACGTACGACCTACCGTCTCCATTCACGGTGTATTTCATTCCATTTATCGATCTATCATATATATATGTATATGCTGAATATATATTATATATTTAAATCCTGTTTTAAATTATTTTATTAGGTAAATCAGGATATAATTAATAATATCAAGAATAAAAAGTTGAAACACGTACGATAAATGAAACGATTTTACCCAAAACCCTGCTTTAACATGGAATTTACAAAAGAACAGGTAATATAGATTCATAAGTGAACCATATATGATATAATAATAATGAATATGATTATTTAATAAGTTAATTAAATTATTTAAATCATTATACAGGAGGTTCAGATACAAACGAAGCATTTCAGACATAAGGTAAGGGATAACTATTCCAATCTCGCTCTTATCTGAGATTGTTTATTCATAAGTATTTACTGGGGTTTTTGTTATCATCTATGTCCTTGTTTTCTAAAAGTGTTTTCATGTATGTTTAAAGGCAGTTTTACCCATTTTTGAATTTTAACACATGTAATGAAAGGAATCTTACTTTTATTTACCACATGAGGAACTTTTTGACTTTTCTGAAAAAAGTACGAGTAGAATGTTATTTTTAACTTATACGGCATGAACAGATTTTTACGGTTTCATAACGCCTCATTTTCATGAAGCTTACTCTACAATATTGCATGATTATTTTCAACAAAACCATTTTTTTTTAAAATTTTATGGCGTTTTGTGAAAATAAAATGATTTTGAAGAAGAAAGGATATTTTCCTCAAGAATTCATTTCAAGTGTTTTATCAAGACTATTTTCCATCTAAAATGAAAATATTTAATATGTTTATGTTTCAAGTATAATGTCTCCATGATTTACATGGTTTTATTCTTCTTATGATGAAATGATAACCATTTTTTAAATGGATTATGTTATGATGGCATGATGTTTAAGAATCTCATTCTATTACATGGGTTATGCTATGATGTATGATTTATGCTTTTGTGGCACAAGAAAGAATGATTTAATTATGAGATGGGTGTGACCAATTTCTCCCTCGAATGCATTGGGAAAATATTTATATCTCATGAGATAGACATGGCTGGAACAATATGTTAATCTGGTTCAGTAATACAGGACTTGAACGAGGAGTGAACTCAATTCAGAAAGGGACTTTGTGCACTAAGATGGTCTTGGCAGCAATGCCTTGGATAATATGGAAATCATATCATGTTCCTAATGGTTTTACAAAATTAAATGTTTTATTCCCATGTTATTTTATTAGGATTGATGTTCCTTTATTATCTATACTTTAAATACTGCCAAGATTTATTTCACAACTCAATATTTTGATGTTTAAACTTTATGTTCATGTTTTGAAGTTCAAATGTATATGGTTTGTTTTTTTATGCTTACCCTTATCGATCATTTGATCTCACCCTTTATATGTTTTATTTTCCCCAGGATATAAAGAAAGGTTTTAGGTAAGAAAAAAAGGGAAGATCTTTTTGGGAGATGTTGAAGATCTTTCACCAAGATTAGAAGATTATGTTACAAGTTTCCAAAGACACTAAACTATTATGGTCCTTTGGTTTCTGTTTTTGTTATGTATTAAGTATTCTAAAAAATTAATGTAATTTCCTTGTACGTTAAGATTTGGGTCTCTATAGACAACCTATAAGGAACAAGATTTAGAAGGAGGATGAGCAAGGAGCTTTCAACATAGAAGAAGTTAAAAAAATTGCAAGAATGGGAGGGTATAACACTTTCTATAGGGAAAAGACTGTACATGCATGGGAAATCCTAGACCAACATCCATGAGAATGTGGAGAGCTGATTTCATTATGAAGATGCTGGGGAGGAGTAGTTCCAAGTTGTTAGTCTAGGTTGTATGTAATGTTTGAAGCCTATGAGAATTTAATTCCTCTAAGGCCTACAAGACATGTAATACTTATGCCTACGGGACTTATAAGGGTTCCACCTCACCCCTTGAAAGGTGGATTATAAAAAATCAATAAAAAATGAAGGCCTTCGGGCCATTGGAGGAGGTGAGTTTTATATTAAATTAAATTCATCCACTTATGTGAATTGAATTTAGAAAAATGGATTAAATATTTTTATTCATAATAATTTATATTATATAATATGTTTAATATAATTTTTTTCCATAATGAATAGTGAAAACAATAAAAATATTTTATAGAGCTTAATCTAAAAATAGATTTACCTGGGGGTTAACCAAAAAGGATATGGGCTAAAATGAGCTAAAAAATTGTCTAATATATTTTTTATTTCTATATTTAGAGCTTATAATATATAATATCTATTATGGTCCATTTTTAGCATTTTTATGTGAATAACATGGGAGTCACTTTTTCTTTTCAAAAATTACAAGCGTGCCACTAACCTCACTTATAAAAGGACACCACCTCTCCTCTCCTCTTAGTAGCTTAAATACATTTTGATTTAGAAAATACCTACCCAAATACCTTAATTAATTCCTTAAAAAAATCTTATATTTATTTATTTGATCATAAATCCATCCTAATAAGGATTTTGGTGCTATCCTAAGGAGGTTATCTGAATAAGAGGTATCATGCCGAACAGATTTATTTTATTTTATTTATTCTTCCAACTACTTCAAATAATATTAAATTATAATGATAAAATAAAATCATTTTATATCATATAATGATATGTTATTTTGATAATTTAATAACCTAAATCTATCCTCACTTCCACCAAAAGCAAAAAAACCATTATTTGTGTGTACGGAGGACTACCGCCTCACGGATCGATGTAATTCATTTTCAATAACCAATTTCAAGAATTATAATAATGATGTATTTAAAGTATATATATATATATTTATATGATATTTGTATGATAATTATATTTTTTAATTATTATATTACACATACCTTCTTACTTAATATTCTTTTGGGGATACAATAACACCGCTGACGTGTATGATGGACTGCTAACTCATGAATTGATGTAAATCATTTTTAACTGACACTTTACATGGAAGGTAATAAGGGAAAATGTAATGAATATATGTGATATAAATATTACTTAATTATTATATTCAAGAAATATTTATCATTATGAAAATAAAATATATCATTTTTTATTACCTTTCCACTCACTGAAAAATGATAACATCATTTGTGCCTATGTGTGAACTACTACCTCAAAGAAGCGATGTGATTATTTTTTCATAACCACAACCCATAAATGATATATATAAGTATATTTAAATAAATAATTTTGTCTTTATAATATTATTACCATTATTTAAAGATAAATTATGACTTAACTTCTTTCCATAATGATCATTGATAAATGGTATCACTACACATGTGTATCTATGACCCATCGTCTCCATAATTGCAACATAGTTCAATTTTCATAACCAAAATTCATGATTGGTTTTAAAATTTAAATTTATATATAAAAATGATAATTATTTGATGATTATTATTCTGGATGTGTTTAAAAAATTACCACTTTGACCTCTATCGATAAACCAAAGCTATTTTGAAACAATGAACCGAATATCCTCAAAACACCTGATGTGGACTTAACTCATTAAGTATTTAAATATGAAATTTAAAATAAATAGAATAATAAATAAATTATAAGGTATTAAATATTATAAATTTTATTAAGAATTCCAAAAATTTATATACTCATATTATATATGAGATAAAATATATACATGGAAAGTCAAGACTCCATGTGAGTTTCTCATCTCAGTTTTATTTCTGTGAGAAATATACCATATTTCCCAGTTATTTATATTGTGTAGTGTATATAATGACCATGAATAAATTTTATTATTATTTTAAATAAGATTATCGGGATTTAAAAATCCTTATTAGGTAGTATCTTTCATGAGGTTTTGATCTAGATATTACCCAAGTATTAAGTGACTTCATCTCAATTTCCCCTTATTGAGGCATATTGTAATGTCATGTACCTAATTTATTTTAAGTGTTGTATATAATTACCATTTTACATGTAATATCTTCAATACTTCATACTTAATGGTATTTTATGTTTGAATTTGAATGATTTTTTCCAAGGGTATTTTAATTGAAAGTTACCAAGTGGTAAGTAATTTCATAACTAAATTTCTTTTCACTGGGTTATATGAATATTTAATTATCTTTTATATTGTAAGATTACATGGGTAATGAATTTTTATTATATTATGTTTTATTCAATTTTTTTATATGAAATTAAATTGAATAAAAATAAATGATTCATTGATCAATTATCACTTTAATGTTATCATCATGGTATGGGTTTCTTGTCTCAAATTGTCTTCTTTAGGACATATGTTATGTTATACAACTATCTTATTTTATGAGGTGTATGTACTACCAATTTTACATTTTATATCATGAAAATACATTTGTTAATTATATTTAAATTATCATTTTATGTTATTATTTAATGGGGATTTTGATTGAATAGTACCAAAGGAACGAGATTTATGTTACAATCTCATTTCATTCAAGGTTGTGTATGTTCAAGGTTCCTTAGGAAGAAATCATATGTTATTATTTTATTAAACCACATATATTTTATTCTCATATGTTTATGAATGTGGTTAAAAATTTTAATTTTCATTTCCTCACTTATAAATAATGAAACATCATGAATGTCATTTAAAAGTGATATAGATCTTTTATTTTATTTTAGATCAGATATCTTCCTCTTCGATATCTATGTTTTATAAAATAAATTAATAATTATTATTTTATAAAAATAAATGATTCACTAAAGATATTTTATATTATATTTTACCTTATTTTAAAATGTTTTAGAAAGTGAATTTCATAATGTTTTCCAAAAGTGTCACATTGACTCCAATTAAAAAATGTTTGAAAAGATTATTTATTTTTAGTATTTACCACATGGAAATATTTTCCCACTATCATGAAACTTATTTTCCTTGAATATTACTTTATAAAATGTCATTGTTATTTTAATAGAAAATTATTTTCCAATTATTTTTTGAATTCTTAATTTTTAAAAGTGATTTTTAAAATGAAAAGTTTATTTTCCTAAAAAATGTTTTAATAACCTTTTAATGGTATTCCAATTTTCCAATGACAAAAACCATTGATTTTACTTGAACTCCTCTGGGGATATGTTTTATTAATGAATACTTGTTATTTATTTGTATGGATTATGAGATTGAAGTTGAACTAATTTATTTTCTATGGGAGAATCAAGAAATGAAATAACAAATATTATTTTCATGTAAAAAACTAAAAGATTCAAAATGTTTTATTCATGAATGATACTTGTACATTATTTATGATCACATTTTATCCCGATACATCTTATTTTAAGGGATGAAACCATTTATAGTTCATGAGTGAACTCGATATAGATTATATGATGAGTTCTCCCAAATAGGAATATAATTAATTAGGTATTGTTTCTTATCTTAATAAAAAAGAATGATGGTCTTACTAGTAAGTTTCTCCCATGGATTTAACAAGGATCTCATTATCTCTAACGTAAGTTTAAATTGGGTTATAAAGATGATATTATAAAGATACCAACACATTTTATTTATTATTAATATGTGTGTTAATGATTTATTTGATCAATATTGGAATAATAGGGATCATGGTTTTGGATTATTATTACTCTTGACTTTGATAAATCTTTATTCTATGTTTCACGATTTATTATAACACCTGGAGATTTTTTAAAATATATATTTTTCAAATGAATATAATATTTTTGATATTTTGCGTTACATACAACATTGAGTTTAGTTTAAGTTAAAATAAATAATATGTTTTAATTGTGTTACATGCAACACTAATTTTATCTTTTGTTACATGCAACACTATTTTTGGATTATGTTAAACACAAGACCAATTTTAGATTTCATTACATGAAACACTGAGTTTAAATGAAATGTCACAGAATATTTAAATATTATTATTTAATATGATGGATATAACCGACCCATTGGAATAGAATTTATGACTAGTATTAACTAAATTATGAAAATATATAGTTTACATATGTATATACAATGAATTATTTGGTAAAAAATTAATTATGAAAGAAAATAATAACCTTTTGAAAATGAAGGAAATCCTTTTTTGGAAAAGTATTTTTATGCACATAAATGTGTATTACCTAAATAGATTAAAAGAACCAAGTTTTGTGAATTATTTCAATGAAATGTTTATATAATACATTCAATAAAATTTTTAACATTCATATTATGTTTTTTCTAAAAAATAGATAAGAATAAATGCAGTTTTACACTTAAATTGTGTTATATAAAAAGTAGTTTTATCGCCTTTGGTGCACTTATTTTAAAATAAAATGTCACCAATTTTATAAAATTTATTTTAAAAAATAAAATCATTTTTTGAAATTTGAATATAAAAATTATCTTAGGGATTTTTTTTTATTTTTCTAAAAAGTTTCATTTTTAGACGAATAGTGAAAAATACTAAATTTTAGTTGAAAATTAATTTTAGTTTAATTTATGTATAAATTTAAATTATATTTTAATTTTTTTTAAAGAAAAATTAGTTTAGTTATAGATCCATTAATCTAATTTTTATTATTGAAATATATTTCATATTAAAATTGGATTTAAAAACTTTGTAAACTTTTGAACATTTTTTCTTTAAAAACCCACATTCTCGTCGCTTCTGCGAGATTATTTTTAAATTAAAATCATACAATTATGTGAATAAAATTTTTAAAAATTGTTTAAAAATTTGGTATAATGATAATTTATATTATCTAATATGTTCAAATTAATTTTTTTTACCAAAATAAATAGTAAAAGCAGTTAACATTATTTACCACGGTTAAGGTAAAAATGGTTTACCTGGGTGTTAAGCTAGAAACATAAGGGAAAAAATAACCCAAAAATTGTTCAAAAAACATTATATATATATATTTATATCTTATAACTTCTATGATTTATATTTTTATATTTTTAGATCATTTTTACATGAAGGAACATGGTTGTAGTTTTCTCTTTTAAGAAGATTACAAGTGTGCCACTCACCTCACTTATGAATGGACACCCCTCCTTCTCTTTACACCTTAAAACCCTTTTTTATGACAATAATTGATAAAATAACATTCCAAAAAATATCATATCATCCTAGAATACTTATTTTGGTCATAAATCCGTCTTATAAAGTCTTTTGGTGAAAACCTAATGAGAACACCTGAAGAATAGGTAATGTTCTTCAAAGAGATTTTTTACTTTATTTATTTCTAAAAACCCTTAAATTATTATTAAAACTTGATGATATAATTAACTAATAATATTAAATATAATGATTTTTTTTATTTTTATGTAATTACCTATAAACATCTCTACTTCCATCTAATGGGTTACAAAATCATTGTTCGTGCGTACGGAGGATTACTGCCTCACAAAATGATGTCATTCATTTTTTGATTACCAAATATTATGGTTGGGTATAATGATATATATAAAGTATATATATATATATATATTATATATTACATAATTGTACTTATGAAGTAATTATATCATAAATAACCTTTTAACTTTCATTTCCGTAGGGGATACAATAAGGTCTCTTGTGTGTACAACAGACCACCACCTCATGAAGCGATGTGATTCATTTTTAACTAACACATTACATGGAATATAATAAGGGTAAATATAGTGATATAAAATACATAATAATGATATTAATGAAATATTTATCATTATTAAATGATAATATATAATTTTATTTATAATATTTTCAATCACTAAAAGATGATAACAACGTTCTTGTATGTGTGGACTAACCCAGAAAGCCAGTCAGAGGCTAACCCCTGACCATTTATTAAAATAAAAGAAAAGTTCAGTACAGAAGAACACAATTCCAAAAACAACAACTAGAAACCATCAAAACCATACCCATCGCCACACCCATGTTTGAAATATTCCTCAGTAGTAGCTGATTCCCATTCTGAGATTTCATAATGATTTAGGATTTTGGTGTACTTCCTCCTCAAATTCAACTACTCTAAAGAAATAAATGCATTAGGAGACTTCATAACTTTACTTAGAACTGCCACGCCTCCCTTTGTTATCGATGACCTAGTGGACATCAGCTTTGGAAAAGTGGAGTAATCCTTCCTCGGCCGCCTTTGTGGTGAGTCAATCTTCACCTCCTAGTTCTCAACTACCTTCACATTCCTTTCCTAGACAATGTTGCTATACGAGGGCCTCGGAAATCCACCATTATTTTCTTTATCACTCTCAGTGACCTCCCCCTATTACCCAGTAATAAACAAATTTTTATAATATGCTGACTGATTCTACTGAAACTGAGCATTAGCATCAATTAATGCTAAGCATTGCGGCTGTTCAACTATTTCATGATCTTCATAGAACACCATCCTCATTTCTTCATTTGCATTAGTAGCCTCTTGAGATCCAGTCTCCGCATTGGCACCAGTATTACCTGGGTTAGTCACCTCTGCATCCTCTCATTCCAAAACCTGAAAACAGTTTCTTATAGGAATTGAAATGAGGACCCCTCCATCATCTTTATTCCGGTCACTTTTCTCAACACATCTCTCCGAAGCCCCCACAGAAGGGCCATCATGAACTACAGGACCTGTTTTCTCCACTTCCATAGGTTGCACCCCCTCAACCATGCTGCTAATAGCCTGGTCATTATTTCTAGCCTGCTGGTCCCCCACTTCCTTACTTGGATCCAAATTGGCCTCTGCCTCTTGAAGATTTGCAGCAATGTCCTGGACCAGACCAGCATTAACCCCAGCACTCGCTGCCACTACATTGCGGTTTTCCAAGCCATCATTCCTCCCAACTTGTAGAGCACCACCATTATGTGCGACCCATGAAACTTTAATAGCTCCTAGAGGGCCTTCCAGGTCATGTATCAACCTATTGAATATTTCAGTGACCCTTAGTTCAGGAGGAAACACCCCTGCCTACTTTTTCATGGCCGCTACACCTACAAGACCATCATACGCTGCACTTTCAACTCCCCTAAACCCATCCTTGCAATTAAGATTCGATGACTTGCTACTCCCAACAGTGGGGCCAACTGAGGCCTGAGATGCCTGAACATTTGATGGGGTTTATTCACCCCTTTTCCCATCACCTGGGGCAGCCTCACCACCTTTCAATGGGACAACATTTGCCACATTCGGGAGCTCAGTAGGTCAGACACCCCCATCATTCTTATGACAACGATATTCATCATGTCCCTATATATGAAAACAGGAACAGACGGGAGTCCAAGATTCATAAACAATAGACTAAGCATACCTGTATTCATTTTCAACAACAATCCAGACAATATCTGGTGGGAATCTTGAAAGATCCATTTCAATACAAATTCTCACAGTCATCAGATGTGTCATCGATGCCATCCTTTGATCACTACATATGAACCACCCAATGGAATTTATAATTAATCTCAGCAACCCAAGGTTCTATAACAGAAGGGGAAGACAAGGTAGTTGGATCCATATTGCCATATTGGGTGAGTCATGATTCATATGAGCATAAAAAAACCACCGAAGAAGATGGAAATAGGAAACAGAGAACGATTTCCTATTTCGAGACCAAGCCCTACCCAAGTCTTCTTCATCAGCAAAGATAATGAGAAATTTCTGTGTCCCAAGAATACCTACCAGCGTATGATGCTTCAAATGCCATTCTACATTGACAGCCCTGTCAAAATCCTCCACAAGTGGTCGTTGCCACACGAATCTCACAATCAGAGCCGTGGAGAGTAACGACGATACTTCAGAGAACTCCTGCACTATAACCGGAACAACATGCTAACCTGAGATGCAGCCGGGGACCTTCGGAGCAACTTGGATTTCAGACAAGAAGAAACCCACATCAGACGAGGACGGAAATAGATCACAATTACTCGATTTCACAAAGTGATGTGACTCTCTCATTTCATCACCACACCACATAGATGATATGTATAAGTATATTTAATGAAATTATATGTTATTTATTATATTATTATCATTATATAATTATAATATATTACATACATCCCTTCTATAATGATCTTTGAGAAATGAAAATGTTACTCACACGTACGTATGACCTAACGCCTCCAAGATCGCAACAGAATTCATTTCTAAAAAACATATTTCATGATCGGTATTAAGAGTATAAATGACATATAAACATGATAATTATGTCATAATTATTATTCTATAGATAAATAAATCATTACCAAGGTAAGATAACCAAAAGTAACAAATAAAAACATAAATGAAAAAAATTGTTATTACCCAAAGCGTGACTTTCGCATGAAATTTTTAATAAACTGATAATAAAAGGACATAAGTAAATTATATATGGAATAAAATTATAAGTATTTTTATTTAATAAACTTATAATAATATTATTTTTTTTATTCATGAGGTTTGAACGTGTATGAAGGAATTTGAGATTTAAGGTAAGGATATTTCTAGGCTCACTTTTATTTTTGAGAGACTTATGCCCTATCCACAACCTGTTTATTTTAAATAGTGTATATATTTAAATATCACATGATATATCATGAATCTACCCATTTAAGGATAAATAATTTTTCTATTGTTTTTATTATTTCACATGGTTTACAATTCAAAATTTACTCATGTAGTAAGGGACTTTTGTCCCAACACGCCTTCTTTGAGACATATCTTATGTTATACACCTATATTCTTTTATAAGGTGTATATAAAGACTGATTTACATGTAATATCATGAATTTATTTATATTAATGATATATTATGTTTCATTTAATTTTATTTCTTAATGGGTTTTACGTTTAAAAGTTACCAAAGTTTTAAGAGTTTTATGTTATAATCTCATCTTTTATCATGTTTTTTTATGATTATACTTACAATGATAAAATATTATGATATATCTCTCAAGAAACTCATGGAATTTCTTATAATATATTTATTTAATGATAATAAAAATTTTAACTTAATTTTATTCTCTTTGGTGACCAATTATTTATAAATGAAAATAATAGCCTTTTGAAAATAAAGGAAATCATTTTCTAAAAAACCATTTTTACACACATAAACATGTTTTCCCTCAATAAATTAAATGATATGATTTTGGGGAAATATTTTAATGAAATTATTAAATTAAATATTTATTTTTTAACATTAATCTTATGTTCTTTCTAAGAAATAGATAAGAATATATCAAATTTTATGCTTAAAATCGTATCTACTAAAAAATAGTTTTTTCGCCTTTAACACACTTATTTCAAATTAATTTTTAACAATTATAGAAAATTAACTTTAAAAAAATATAATTCAATTTTTAAATATTAGTATAAAAATAATCTTATCATAAATACTTGGGATTTTTCCAACAAGTTTTATTTTTTTATTAATAATAAAAAATATTAAATTTTAATTGAAAACTACCTTTTCGTTTAATATTTTATAAATTCCATTATTTGTTTAAATTGGTTTTAAATTAAAATTAGTATAATTTTAAATATATTAATATAATTTTGGTCATTTTAATTAATTTCAAATTGAAATTGGATTTAAAAAATTTCTATACTTTTGAACATTGTCTCTTTAATAACCCGTATTCACATCGCTTTCGTGGGATTATTTTTAAATTAAAATTTTCCAATTATATGAATGGAATTTGAAAAAATGGATTCAGTATTTGAAATTATAATAATTTATATTATATAATAATGTTAAATTAATTTTTGGCCAAAATGAATAATAAAAGCAGTAATTTTTTTTATCATGGTTATAATAAAAATGGTTTTACTAGGGGTTAAAATAAAAATATAAGGGTCCAAAATGACCCATAACTTGTCTAAAACACATTTTATGTTCTTATATAGACATTATAATTTATACTATCTACATGTATATATTATTGGATCCTTTTGTGATGAAAAAAATGTGCATGGAATTCTCTCTTTCAAAAAAATTACAAGTGTTCCACTCACCTCACTTATAAAAGGTCACCCCTTCCATTATCCTCTTCACACATTAAAACCTTTTTTTCATCCAATAATTGAAAAAATAAATTCAAAAATTCCATCCTATAATCCAATAATCATTATTTTATGAATAAATACAACTTATAAAGTCTTTTGGTGCAAACCTAAGGAGGATACCCAAAGAAGAGGTAACGTTCTTCAACGAGTGTTTTTATTTTATTTCTTTCTCAAACTCCTTAAATTTTTATTAAAAAATGATGATATAATAGCCTTATTATATTAAATATACTTATATGTATTTATTTTTATTTAATGAACTAATAAACCTATACTTATTTCAAAATGAGTTACAAAATCATCATTCATGTGTATAACAGACTACCGCCTCACGAACCGAAGTCATTCATTTTTCCATTACCACCACTCACGATTGTGTATGGTGATAGATATAACTTATATATATGATATTTATAAAATAATTATATATATTGATTCATTATATAATATATACCTTTTTTACTTTCCATTCTACAGGGGATACAATAACATCTCTTATGTGTACGATGAACTACCGCCTCACAAAGCGATGCGATTCTTTTTTCACTAACACTTTACGTTGAAGATAATAAAGATAAATATATGTGATATAAATGAAATAATTATTATCTTAATGGAATATTTATCATTATTAAATAATAATATATCATTTTATTTCTTACATTTTCACTCACTAAAAGATGATAACATCATTCGTGTATGCGTGGACTACTGCCTCCTCGAAGCAATTCAACTCTATCTTTTCATCACCACACCACATGGATGATATGTATAAGTATATTTAAATAAATTATATTATATTTATTATATTATAATAATTTTTTATAGATAATATATTTCTCAACTCATTTCCATAACGATCATAGAGAAATAGAAATGTTACCCATGCGTATATACGACCGTCCATATCTATGATCATAACACACTTAATTTATCAAAACCATCTTTCATGATTATTATTAAGAGTATAATTGGTGTATAAATATGATAATTATTTCATTATTATTATTATTATAAATAATTTAACTATGATCAATGTAATAGGACCAGAAGTAACAAATCATAACATATACAAAAAATAAAACAGTTATTAGCCAAAACATGACTTTAACATGAAATTGTTATTAAATGGGTAATAAAATGACATAATTAAATCATATAATTTTTGGTATATTTAATTATGATAAAATATATTTATAATAAACTTATATTTATTATAAATTATGTTCTAATGTGTATGAAGGAAGATGATACTTAAGGTAAGAGGATTTCTAGCCTCACTTTTATTTCTGAGAGGCTTATGCCATATTCACCACTCATATTTTTTGTGCTGTGTATATAATAACCTAAAAAATGATATATCATGAATATAAATCATTTAAATATAATTAAAATTTCTATTTATCTTATTATTTCACATATATTATGATTCCAAAGTTACTCAAGCAGTAAGGGATGTTGACTTCAATTTTCCTTCTTTGAGATATATGTTATATTATGCTCCAAAATTATTTTATTATGTCTATATAAAACCCATTTTACATATAATATAATAAATTTATTTAGTTTCATGATATTTTAAATTTCATTTAATGTTGTTCATTCTTTGTTTTTACATTTGAATGTTACCAAAGTAGTAAGAGTTTTATGTAACAATATCATCGCTTATCATGATTATTTATGATTATTCTTCTAATGATGGAATATTATGATATATCTCTCAATAAACTTAGTAATTTTATTATTATATCATTATTTAATTATAAAAAATGTTTTCCATTAATTTTCATCTCTTCATGTATTCAGTAGTTCAAAAATAATATTTTTATGAAAAACCATCTTTTCAGTCGAAAACACTTTTTATTAAATACCATGTTTTCTAAAAATGTTTCAAAAAATGTTTTTAATATTTTTAAATGATTTATTAAACAAATTTTTACCCATGATTTAATTTTCACAATTTTTTTGAAAGTAATCATCATGTCATTTTCTAAAGAATTCTCTTTTGGATTTTACCAAAAATGTGAAATTTTTGTTTTCAACATTCACACACATGAATAGTATTTACCACTATCATGACCACTCAGCATTAAAAATTACGTTAAAGTTTTCAAAGTTATTTTTAAATAAAATGGTTTACTTAATATTTTTGAATGTTTTAGATTTAAAATAAACTATTTCAAAAGGAAATGATTTTTAAATCTTTTTATGTATTTTATAAAATTATTTTCAAAATGTAAAGGATATTTTCTTCATGAAATTTTTTAAATTATTTTTAAAGATTACTTTATATGTTCTCATGGTTAATTTCAAATAAAAGGATTTTCAAATTTTTTATTTTTTAAGAAATATTTTTAAAGTAAGGAGGATATTTTCATTAAAAAATGTTTTAAATAATTTCTAATGCTTAATTTATAGGTTTTAAATTTTATTTTTAATTAAAATGATTTCGTAAATATTTTATATATTTTAGATAAAAAAAGTCATTTTCAAGGAAAGGATATTTTCCTCAAGGAATGTTCCAGGTGATTTATCTTTCAAAATCATTCTTCTTCTAAGATGGCATCATTTGTTGTTACTTATGATTTAATAGGTTTATTATCCAAGGATAACTTTATTATTATTTATTTGAATGGTTTATGATTATGATGGAAGTATGTTTATGAAACTCATTTCCTTTCCATGTGTTATACTGTGGAAAAATTATTATGAATCCTGATTATTTTTCTATGGGTTATGCTATAATGAAATGAATAAATGACTATGAAACCTACCTATTTTATACGGTTTGTGATATGATAAAATTTTTATGAAAACCATTTCATTTCATGTGTTATGATATTATAAATTTTTTTGATATTATGGAACACATATTTATTATTTTTATTATGTGATTGGTTGGACATATATCTCCCTCCAATTCTTTGGTTAACAATTTATATCTCTTGAGATATACATGAATCTAATGGTGAGTGAAGCTAGTTAGTACGCTAATTTTTCCACTATGATGGTCTTGTGAGTGAACCTTGACAGCAATGATGGTTTTGGGAGTGAACCCATTCTACTATGACACCCTTGGAATTGAGCCTTTAATACTATGGAAATCATTTTCTTTTCTTATGTGTATTCCATAATTACATCTCTTATTAAAATGTTATACTATCATGTATTATGTTATTTTAATTCCTTGTGATTCATGTTATATAAACTCCCATCATTTATGCCTTTAATTAATATTATTATATTTGATATGTAGAATATGGATTTTAAAATACTATGCTCTTATTCTCATACAATTATGTTCATGTTATGCTTATGTATCTCCCTTGTTTACAATTATCGAGAATTTGATCCCACCCTTTCTTATATTTTCATTCCCTAGGTTATGATGAAAGGTTTTAAGTAGGTTATTTTTGTGATGAGTACTAAATGGGAAGATATTTATGGGAGGTGTTAAATATATTTCACTAAAGTAAAATATTTGGTACCTAGTCTTCAAGGACAATAAACTATTATGGTGCTCAAGTGTGTGTTTTTGTAATGTATTGAATATTCATCTAAAAATATATAATATCCATGTATGAAAATATTGGGTTACTATATTAATGATCTAGGTATTTATGGGTATGAATATTATTATGTTATTATCGTGCACTTTGATTATGTCATCATACCCTTATTCTCTTCTTTTTCTCACTAATGATGTTAAATTTTCAATGCTTATGTTTTCCCTTTGTGATCATTTAAACTCACACTTATTATGTTTCATATTACCCAAGTTAGCAAGAATTATTTAAATGAATTATTTATCAAACGGTTTTTATGTTTGGTGATAACGACCTAGTGTGAAATAAAAAAGCTAAGTATAGTGAAAAAGATACTCTATTTAAGTCATGGGTATTGTTTATGTAATTGTTTTTCCTAATTATACAAAACTACAAAACTAAAAGGCCATTGGGTATGTAAGTGATCCAATATTTTCTTTTTTTGTTTTATGTTTTGGATAGTGAAAATTTATTCTCCTTCATCTGTATCGAATATATAAATTTAAGGATCATGTTTTTAGAATCAGATTTGGGAGTGTGTGTTCAGAGTTGTTATAGTTAGTATCAGAGCATGGGTTAGATACATTTAGATATTAGGATGTTTTCAGGTAATACTATCTTAATATTTATGGATACAGTCATATATTTATTAGATTAATTTTTATCATAAGTTCAAATTCATAAAAACACCTTTTTAGGTTTTAAGTGATTATATCTTAAAGTAATTAATAAAATTTCAGGAGATGTTTTATTAGGTTTAAGTATATATAATGATTTGGTTTAATGTGAAGTAGGACTATACATTTTGTGGAAATATGTTTTAAGGTATTTATAACCTTTAGGGTTTATATGATATTGGATATTAAGGTAATTATGGGTAAACATGTTTTATCATATTTATGAATATGGGGTTGAGAAGTGATTTGGTGACTAAGTGATGAATGTTATTTTAGAAGAATATAGCTATATTTTAGGTCTTGTAAAATGAAATGTATTATATAACCTTTGAGGATAAAAATTTGTTTAATTTTGAGTTTTTTGAGGTTATTTGGGATATATGGTAATTTATATATGTTGTGATTTAGTTTGAACTTTGGGTAATACTATTTAATATTAGAGATTAATATACTATTTCTTCATACGAAGGTTTATTTATTTTGGGAATTATCTTACCTTGGGCTAAATTATTTTTGATTTAGTTAATTTCTTATGGTATGAGGAATATATTATTGTAATATTATGTTTATGTGACCATTTAAAAGTTTATTTTATTTCTTTAGGAGTGAAAAAATCATCTTGAATACTTATTATTTAGAGAAAAAGATGAGATTGTGATGGAAATTGATTAAAAAATAAAATTCAACCTATCAAGTAACTTTTTTTCATTACATTCTTAGTCTAGATAGTATGTAATTAAAAAACCATAGGAAAAGGAACTTTAAAATAAAAATGTTATCTTATTATGTTCATTTTTGATGAAATAATGGTCTTTTACACAGCCCCCTAGTTTTTGGTTTTGTGGATGTTGACTTTATCCTAATAATTAACTTTATTGTGATAAATGATCCCAATTACTCTCAATAATTATTTAGGAATTAAAATTTTCTTCTATATCCAAATATTCACTTCCCACCAGTGTTCTTCTATTTGGGAACCTTGTATTTGTTATTCGAGATGATATTTGTACTTCCTTTTCTCTCTTGTCAAGAAGATATTTTATTAACCCTTTCTGTGATATGGGATTTCAAGAGAGGTATTTGAAAAATTAAAAACATTCATTACTAAGATAGTGGTAAAATTTTAAGTAAATAATTTATTAAATGGGGGGGGGGTATAACAGCATGATATTTTAAAATAAGTACGTTATATTCGATAGTTTATTCAACACGTAACAATGATCTTTAATGACCTGAGAAATATATGAATGTTATAAAATATCTCTCAAATTGGTGGGTATTAATATTATTAAATAATTTATGATATATATATATATATATAAATTTCGTACTAAATATATATTTATTGATAAATTTATAGTAAATAATCAATCAAATTTTGGTAAAGTAATTTTTATCATCCAAAATATGTTTTCATCAAAAATGATTTTAATTATTTTTTTGTAAGAAAATATTATAATTAATTTTTTATACATTTTTAATTTTTTGGTAAATTAACTCTATTTTTAAAATCATAATATCAAAATTAACGTAGTGTTTAATTTTAGTATTTAATTGAAAATTTTGATTTTTAGTGAATATTGAAAAGTAGTGATTTTTTATGAAAATATCTTTTCTTTTAAATAAATTAGGTAAATTAAATTCAAAATTATATTTTGAATATTATTTAAAGTAAAAAATTATTATTTAATTATATATAATCTAATTAATTATATTTGAATCATATTTATATTGGATTTTAGTATAAGTTTATTTTTGGGTTTAAAAATTGTATTTTTTAGAAAACTATTTTAAAATGAATAATGTTTCAAAACATTAATTAATTAAAAGAACCCTAATTATGAATTATTTAAATAAAATTAATATATTATATATCTATAAATATTAAGTTAAATTTATATAATTATCATTATTTGTCATAGAGCTAACATATAATCATCTTTTTCTTGAAAAATAAACTTCTTAAAAACTTGAGTTTTCATCACGTCAATTAATTTAATTTTAAATTAAAATCCTCAACTTATATGAATTGAGTTTGAAAAAATATACGCTATATTTTTAATTATAATAATTTTTATTGTATAATAATTTCAAATCCTATTTTGGTCATAATTAATAGTGAAAATAGTAATAATATTTTATTGCATTTAAGATAAAAACAGATTTACTGGGGGTTAAACTAAAATATGAATGAATAAAATGGAATAAAAAATTATATAAAATAATATATAGACTTTATAATGTTTAATTAGTTATAATGTTCAATTTTAGATCTTTTTTTATGGGAAAAACTTTAGTATCACTTTATTTAAAAATTACAAGTATGCCCCTCACTTCACTTATAAAAGGTCACCCCTCTTATCTCCTCTTCACAAATTTAAACACTTTTTTTCAAAAAATACCTTCAAAAATAACTTAATTACATATATAAAGACATATTAGAGTCATTTATTTGATCATAAATCCATCCTAATAAGGATTTTGGTGCTAACCTAAGGAGGTTGTCGGAAGAAGAGGTATCATTCCAAACCTAGCATTTTTATTTTATTTTTTCTTCCAACTCCTTCAAATATTCTTCATTTATGATGATATAATAACACAATTATATACCATATAATTATATTATATTATATTAATTTTACAATCAAAACACATATGCTCTTCCATAAAATGATAAACAAAACCACCATTCATGTGTATGAAAAACTAGCGCCCCGTAAACTGATGTAATTTATTTTCCATCATTGCCTCTCACAAATTGTTATAATGATGGATTTAAAGTATATATATATATATATATATTACATTTAGAACATAATTATACCTATTTAATTATTATGTCACATCTATCTTCTTACTTTACATTCATTGGGGGATATGATAATATCACTCAAGTGTATGGTGGACTACCGCCACATGAAGTGATGCGATTCGTTTTCACCAACACTTTACATGGAATGTAATAAGGGAAATGTTAATGAATATATATGATATATATATGAAATAATTATTATATTAATGATGTATTAATAATCCAGGAAATATAATATACAATATTTTATCTTACCTTTCCACTCACGGAAAAATGATAACGTCATTCATGCGTACATGTGGACTACCACCTCCACAAAGTGATGTGATTATTTTTTCATCACAACATATCATGGATGATATATATAAGTATATATAAAGAAATAATATGGTATTTATGATATTACTATAATTATTTATGTATAAAATATTAGTTACCATGTTTCTATAATGTTTTTTGAAAAATGGAAACGTTACTCATGCGTACTTATTGCCTACCGTATACATGATTGTAACATTGTTATTTTTTCATAAAAAGAATTAATTATTGGTTTTAAAAGTATAATTGATGTATAAAAATGATAATTATGCCATCATTATTATTCTTCATATCTTAAAACAATGACCTATTTTACCTCGATCAACACACCAAATCTATTTTGAAACAATGAACTAAACATCCTAAAAACACCTAACACAGAATTAACTTACTAAGTATTTAAATATGATGTTAAAAATAAATAAAATATTTTTATATAAGAAATTAAAACTTTAAAATTTTATTAATTAATCAAATAATTGATATAAGCTTATTATACAGGAGTTAAAGGACATACATGGAAATTATGGACTGAGGGTAAGAGTTTGTCATCTCACGTTTATTTCTGTGAGACATATTCCATATTCACAATTTATTTATATTTTTGGTGTATATAATAACCATGAATGTATTTTATGGAAATTTTCCTGAAAATTATTGTAATTTACAAATCCATATGAGGTTCCCTCTTTCATGAGGTTTTGATCCAAATATTACAAAAGCAATAAGGGACTTCATCTCAATTTTCCTTGATTGAGGAATATTGTAACATTATGAACCTAATTTATTTTATATAGTGTATATAATGAATATTTAATATGTAATATCCTAAATCCTTCCTAATTTAGGGTATTTTATTTTTCAATTTTAATAATTTCCTCCTAGTGGATTTTTCTTGAAAGTTACCAATTCGCACGGAATTTCATAACTCAATTTATTTTTGTTGGGAAATATTAATTTTTCATTGTATTTAACTTTATAAGATTATGTGTGTAATTAATTATTATTATATTATTTTATATTCCCAATTTTTATTAGGAATTACATTCGATGCACATAATTGATTCATTTATTTATTTTCACTTCCGTGTTATGATCATGGTAAGGGTTGTTCGTCTCAAATGGTATTCTTTGGGAAATATGTTATGTTATACACATATATTATTTTATGAGGTGTATATACTACCCATTTTACATGTTATATAATAAAACTCCCTATTTTAATGATTTTTATGTATCATTTGAAGTTATTTTTTTTATGGGGATTATGATTTAAGATTACCAAAGTGGAAAAGGATTTATGTTACAATATTTTTTCTTTTCATATTGTTTAAGTTAAAGGTTCCTTTCAAGGAAATCATATACTCTTATTTTATTAAACCACATATATTTTATTATCCATTTTTATGAATTTGGTTAATATTTTTTATTTCCATTTCCTCCCATATTTATTAATGAAACATTAATAAATTTATTTATAAGTGATATTGATCTTGTATTTTATTTTATCATTATCCTGTAAATTTTATTTCTAGAAAGTAAGCAAAACAAGAAAGGGAGGCCCAAAACACCCCATAACAAGAGGCCTAAGGAGGTCAGAAGTATTGGAGGCCAATGGAATACCATCTAACCAAGTTTAACCCCTCCATTTTTATAGTGGTATATTTATTCAAAAAAATGGGATTCAAACCTAGAACATCAAGAGAGTCGATGTGGTCCATGACATTGTTCCCCTCATTCCATGTGTGGACCACACTAATGTTGCTACTGATCATGCCCATACACTTCCTAGTGATGTAGTGAATAGACCATGGAACATCTCCAAATCCTTTCATAACGTTTTGGGGTGTTTTAGAGTCAGTTTCAACCTCCGATAAGATGATCCCCTTTTGAAGACATAAACTGAGAATAAAGAACATCACCTTGGCCTCCTCCTAGAGGGAAGAGCAAGGCCCAAGGTGAGCAGAAAAAGCTATGATGACTGACCCTGAGGCATTTAGAACCTCCCCTCCCTTCGAATAACCCCCATGTTTCATAATCCATCTGAATTATGTTTAAGACCTCTGCTGGGTAGAGACAAACATACCCAGTTCCCTATACTATTGGTTCTTTAGGGGGAAAAGATATAATTGTGCGCATGAAGATATTGGAGAGTAGGCACCTCCTTCCATTTGATAAGGGATATTGCCAAGTCAAGGAGGAGGATATTAGAATGAAGGATGATGCCTTGGCTGGAGGCCAGAGTCCCTTTGTTTCCAACCTTATTCCTTGCTTTCTAAATTGACCAGTAACCTGTATGAAGAACCATGGTGCACGCCATTTGCTTATGCCCCCCTCTCCTCCACACCGTGGAACCATCGATCCAGAAAAATCATGACCACCATTCAGTTATCATGAATTACTGTAAACTCACCAAAATATATCCACACTGCCCTCTCCCATTATCCTTTAAATAAAAAATTCCCCTCTCTCTCCTCCTGGTGATTTGAGCAGTAGTGGTACCTTGAATCCAATGAGATGCCACAACGCTTGATGTTCTCATTAGTGGGAATAGCCTTGTGATGCGGCCTTCATGTAAGAATGTTTTTTTGAGAGGAGTAAATTTGGACTATAGGATATCATTCCACGTATCTCTCTATTCATTTATATCCAAAGTGTATTGGAAGTATCTTGATGAGAAGGCCCCCGATGCCG
The DNA here is from genome assembly GCA_963277665.1 of Viscum album. Classification (NCBI taxonomy): domain Eukaryota; kingdom Viridiplantae; phylum Streptophyta; class Magnoliopsida; order Santalales; family Viscaceae; genus Viscum; species Viscum album. The sequence goes on from OY728131.1 coordinate 143,047,324, forward strand.
AGAGAGAGAAGACGCATATGTATGAATCGGTGTTGAGCTCAATTAGGTTGAAGGCATCATGCTGGTCCTCATCCAAGATATCTTTAATGAAAGTCAGATGTGAACTAACCTCCTTGAAGGTGATCAAATTTTATGGGCACCCAAGAAAGCCAAGGACGGTCCCCACCCAGTTGTGATGCCAGAAAGTTATGGACCCTCCCTATAATCCATATGGAGTGGGGTGTCATGACATAGATAAGAGTGGAGATGACTAACCAAAATGGAGAAGCCTGACCAGTGTCCATATGCTCCGATATAGAATGTGAGTTGTGCATGGTGATACCCTATAGCATGTGCTATTCCAGAACTTCCCAAGAGATATTTACATTCATGCACAAGATGGAGTCTTCAAGACGGTGCACATTGATGTTGCCTTACCTAGTTGGTCTTGCCACCCTATGCTAGGAAGCCCAGTAGAATCTAAACTCCAATCGGAAAACCCAAATAAATCCTTCATGAAGATTATAATTTTTTTTAATGATACTCTTCAGTGTTTTGATTGATGAAAGTGAGTGGACGGGGGTGGAAAGAAGCACATTATTAACCAGCATTATTCGTCCCCCAAGCAAAAGGTAGATTCTAATCTAGTTGAGAACCCGGTCTGTGATCATGTTGATGAGGGCATCAAAGTCACATAATCTAATCCTCCCCTAAGATATTAGATCCCCCATGTACTCTATAGGGGAGGTATCTCTATGCATATCTAGGATGTACTGAATAGTGGGGATCTGAGTGACAGTTCATCTATTGGATATAAAAAAGTTACTTTTGGCCTTATTGATAATCTCCCCACTTCACAAAAAGTACTTCTGCAAAACCCTGTTAGGGCCTCTAATGGAAAACATAATAGAATTTGTGAAGATGAATGTGTCATCTGCAAACATCAAGTGAGAAACAATGGGTACTCCCATTTTTATATGATATGGAATTACCTCACTATTATTGATAACCCTATAAAGAAGATGGATGAGGACATCCTGAGGTAGAATAAAAATTTTGGGGACAAGGGATCCCCCTGCCTCAGATCATGGGTAGCCTTGAAAAACAAATATGTTTTTCCCATAAAAGTGATCTCCAACCAAGAGGATATGAAGCACCTATAGAAGATTTCAATTTTATATGAGGATAACCCCATTCTTTCTAGTACCTTGTTGATAAACCCCACTCTACCCGGTCATATTCTTTATTCATTTCTAGATTGATGTCTAGATTGGAGCTGTGGGACTTAAAATTGATGTCTCTAATCATCTCTCGTGTAAGTGTAATGGCCCCCTGAATAGACCATCCCTTCATGAACCCATGTTGTTCTAAGGACACCCACCAGGGAATATGGGATGACACTCTCTTATTGATTAGGAATACCAAAATCTTATATAAAAAACTACTCAAACTCACCAGCTAGTAATGAGATATGGAGGAAGGGTTCATGATCTTAGGGAGGAAAATGATGTCCATGGCACATGAAACCCTGGGAAGACACCCCCGGAAAGAAGTCACAAATATCAGAGATAACATCCATTTTCATGATGACCCATGAGGCTCTATAGAATGATCCTAAGAACCCATTAGGGCTTGGAGAGGTTTCAGAGTTGAGACTCAGCATTACTCCATGTATTTCCTTATCATCAGGAATGGATCTCATATCAACAATGTCCTGGGCCGAAAGCCACATCAAAGAAACCCTCATCCTCCACCAGATAACCATTGGTCAGGTGGGGATTATGACATGCAAGAAGGTCCTTCAAGGATTCCAGGTCCATTACACCCACAATATCTCTTTATTCAGTGTACCTGCCATCATCTAGCATGATGTTAGTATTCACCCTATGTTTCTTTTCCTTGATGCAAGCATAGAATAATATGATGTTCTTTTCTCCGTCCCTAATAAACTTTATCATCAACTTCTCCCTCTCTAAGAATTCCTCCCTAAGGAGAATTTCCTCTAGAACACTCTTCTTGCTGGAGAGATCTTCAAACACCCTATTATCCCTGACATCCTTTAGGTTTTTCTCCAGGAAATCCACGTCCTGCATGGCACCCACAATATCACTGTCCATGAGAGATAAATCTTCTTCCTATGCTTGGATCCTTTCCTTGAGCCCCCATAGCTTGTTGGGGATAACCATCCATGGATTTCCATGAGTGGTCTCATTCCAATTGTCGTTAACCAAGTCATGGAATCCTAGAAGACTTTCCCAGTGATGATAATACTGAAATGTTATAGGCTGGTCCTTCCTTGAGGATAGTGAAATGAGTATGGGGGAGTGGTCAGATAACCCCTGGACAAGGTGACTTACCTTAGCATTAGATAAAGAGGTTATGGAATTAATTTTAGACATGAATCGGTCTAGATGGATCCATGATTGTTTGCTCTCTTTCTGGTTGTTGCACCACGTGAAATGGTCTCTCGAGAAGCTGAGATCTGAGAGCCCTTTCCCAGCCATAAGATAAAAAATTCCAGGCTCATGTTCCTCTGAAACGGGCCTCTAATTACTCTCATCCATGTATGAGACCACGTTTAAGTCCCACTAAAAATACAAGGGTGGTTTCTTGGATCAAAATAATTGAGGTTGCTCCATAAGGATTGCCTTTTAATTGTATCCCAGCTTCTATAGAAGTAGGATATTAAAAGATACATACTGCCATACCCCACCCTCGTGGTGATGAACTGGTTGTTAGCATGAATCAGGTCTATAGAGAGGCTTCTGTGCCACATAATCTACATTGTTTATTCATGGGATCAAAATGCATTCACCCATGTAGTTTGATGTTTCTGGAGAGATCATTGAGTTTAGAAGGACACTGCTTATGCTCAAGAATAGTTACGATGGAGACCTTGTGACTTCTGATTTCACTGGCGAGGAATCTGCCTTACCTAGAGCTCCAATTATGCAGGCATTCTAGATGATAAAGGGAATCATTTATCGAAAAATATTTTGGAATTGTCCCCAGAATCCATGGCCTTGTAAAATTTAAATGAAGAGTGCTCTTTTAGGTTCCTCCAATGAGATTGTGTGCATACTCCTGCACCCTTTGAAGACAACTAGAAAATAGGTGGTGGAGTTGCCCTGGGGACATCAAAAGAGGGGCCTCTTGTGCTGGAAGGAGACCTGAGTATCCACCTTTGAAATGTAGGATTATATAAAGGGAAGTATTACTTAGAAGGAATCGAGGAATTTGGAGATGATGAGACTAACCAAACCGAGAGGTATCACCCTAAGGGAAGACCGAATCCAAATATTTCCACCCCCTAGAAGAGTCTTCCTGAGAGAAGTGGACCAAGGCTGTCAAGGTAGTAGCCTCTAAAGGACAAGCATAATCCAAGGATGATAGGATTGACAATGCCAGAAGGCCAGAATGCCCAACCATCCTGCACAACAGCCACCCCCAATGGGAGAACCCCTGGACATCCAGAATAGAAGCAGAGGGGGGAAAAGGCACCCTCCAGGGATAAGGACATAGCTCTAGGAATGAAGGTAGATTGTTCCAAGTTATAAAGTAGTGATTTGGATGGATATGGGTTCAAAGATACCATGGAACCTAATATGGAGGTGTGGAAAGCCACCATTGGCCTGTCCACAGAAGAGGGAACCGCAATGAGATCTAGTTCGGGAAGAACACCTGGGGTTGTAGGAGGCTGCTGGGACCATCTCTCAGAAGGTCGTCAATAGACCATATGCTGATGACACCTACACACATGAAGAGAATGCCCTTGGAGAAAGCATAAGGGACAATATGTAGGGAAGAACTAGTTTGAGATGACCTAATCCCATTAAAATCCATCCATCACCTAAAGAGAGATTCGATCTAGAATGGGTTGGGAGAGATCCAACTCTACACATATATGGGACAACAAAACATCTTCAAAGAACGCCATCCTAGAATCAACACAAAGGAATCCACCCTAGGAATAACCAATCAATTTTAGAAATCCCTTATTCTAAAAGGGAAGAGGCAGCCTAGGGAGGTTGATCCAAACAGTGGCACTCAGGCTTTCCTTTCCCCTATGTACTTCCAAGGACCATCAAGATAAGCTGAACTGCCATCGACCAAAAGACCTAGAAGCCTTACAACAAGCAGACACAAAATCTTCTTCTAAGGATAGAGAAATGCAGAATGAATTTATATGCATCGGTGAGATCCGAGCCGGAAGTTGGAGACCCCAAGAGGCTACAAAGTGATGAAATATGGTGGGGGGTGTTTTTTGGAGCCAAATCATGCCACAATGGTCCATTTTAGGTATGATTACTCCACCGAGAAAGTCAACGCATGAAAGACCATGGAGATGCTGGAACCAGTACTCAAAGAAACCATGTCCAACATGAAAACCTCAGGGAACCAAGGTTCAGGGGAGACTCCTCTCAGACCGTGTAGTGCATTACTGAAGGATCTAAGATAGGGGAACTCGTGGGGAGGTACCGCTGGAAGTGGGTGAACACCAAGGGATGCGGGGTCTACCGTGGGGGCCTGTACAGAGGGGGAGCAATGAAGATCGGGGAAAGAACTGAAGGAGAACCCTAGAGGAGTGGAGATTGGGGGAAGTGGAGGAAAGGTAGGGCTGAGGTCATGACCGAGTACTAGTGGAAGAGGTTCCGGATGCCAGGTAGGGGAAGCTGCAGTTGTTGAAAAATCTGAACTGGCGGACGACACGTGGGGTGCGTTCTCATGGGTTGTGAGAGCCATCAAGAAGGAATGTACCTCCTTGTATTTTCATTTAGATATGATATCGTTAAAATTGATATCCATGTTTTCTAAAATGTTATGAAAATTTTTATTTTCAAAAATTGAATGATTTACTAAATTAATTTTACATTATCTTTTACCTTCTTTTAAAATGTTTTAAAAGTAAAAATTCTTAACATTTTCCAAATGGTTCACTTTGATTCCCTTTTGATGTTTTTTGAAAAGAATGTCTATTTTTTACATTTAAAACATGAAAAAAATTTCCCACTGACATGAACCATATTTTATTTGAAGATTATTTTATACGTTTAAAAGTTTATTTTAAATAAAATTATTTTCAAAATATGTTGTGAATTTTTAGTCTTTAAAATTGATTTTCAAAATTAGAAAGTTATTTTCCTCAAAAAATTTTAATAACCTTTTAATGGAATTTTCATTAATCAACAACCACAGCCCTTGATGTTACATAAACTCCATTGGGGATATTTTTTTATTGATATCATCCTTATTTTTTATCTTTATAGATTTTTAGATTGAAATGGAACCCGCTTATTTTCCACAGGTGAATCAATCAATGAAAGAATAAAGATTATTTTTATGTCTTAAAGTGAAGGATTCTCATTATTTTATTAATTAATGGTAATTTGAAACATTTTATGGTCAAAAATTAGGAAGAAAAATATTTTATTAAGGATTGAGCACTAGGATATCTCACGGGTTATCCTAATATATATTATATGATGGGTGTACCCAGATAACACTCTAGTGCCATGGGTAATGTTACTTCTCTTAATAGACAAGAATGTGGGAGTTATAGGTGAGTTTTTCCAATAGACTTAACAAGGCTCCATTTATCTATAACATGGGTTTAAAATGGGTTATTAAGGCGATGTTCCAAAGATACCAACACATTTTCTTTATACTTTCTATTTTTAATGATTCCTTTGATCAATATTGAAATCGCGTTGCTTATGATTATTGATTCTTATTAATCTTGACTTTGATAAATCTTTATCCCATGTTACATGATTAATGATACAAATATTGATGTGTATGTATATTCTTACATTATTCTCATGCACTTGGGTTATGTCATCATACCCTTATTATATTCTTATGCTCACAGTTGATATTTAAATGTTAATTCTTGTGTCCACCCTTTTTGAGAATTTGATCTCACCCTTATTATGTCTCCTCATTCCCAGGTTATTAATATTGATGTTAAATGAATTATTTATAGAAGGGTTTCATACGTATTGTAACACCTCACTAATTTTTTATAGTTTTAAATAAATGCAATCAATTATTTGTTTTAATTAGAAATAATAAAACTTATAAATAATTATATTGCAAATTTATAGCGTTCAATTTAATTAATGTCATAAAAATAAATACTATTTTGTAGAATTATTTTGTGAAAAATAATATTTTAAAATATATATTTAATTATTTTATTAGAAAGTTTATTTTTACTGAAATATTACTTAATTAAATATTTTAAACGAATAGGAACAATATATATATTGGATATTATAATTATTTTTATAAATAATAAATCATACTATCAATATATTCATTATTAATATTACACCCCAAGGATTTACAAATTAATTTAATAAAGAACGAATGAAACACCGAGTCCCTACGAAACAATACTTTGTTATAACTTAGCCAAAAAACATAATTTTACATCTTCTTTATTTTGAATTTCTAAAAACTGACATACACGGTTGCATTCAATATGATATTTGGAGTTTCATAGAATCAACTTAATTTTGGATGAATAGTTACTTACCCTTATGAATAGTGACATACCTTATGAATTGTAACATAACCCATATGAATAGTAATGTACCCTTATTAATAGTAACCTCACCCATGTAAGTATAGTTAAAATTCAGGCACCTTATAAATGAAATAGAATATTTTATAAATTTTTAATTAAGTGTTGGTATTTTGTGAGTAATAAAAATTTAATTACAATTTTAAATTAATAAATTTATTTAAAATAAAATTAATTTTCCTAAAATTGTTTCCTAAATAATTTTTTTGTGGTACTATGATTTTAAGATAATTTAATAAGACCTTAGATAATATTTCAAGGTATTATAAAATCAGTTCTGATTTTACAACTATATTTTTCAAGTAAGTAATAGTTTTAATTAAGAATTAAATTTCTCATATTTATAATTTTTTTTTCATAAAATGGAGTTCATTTTTCAATTATAAACATTAAAAAACGTTTTGGGTGAATTTTTGGGATTTTTCTAAAATACATGAATTTTTGGTGAATATTGAAATTCGATAAATTATAAAATATACTAAATAAATAAATTTCTACATCCTGATTGAGTCATAGCTGATGTAAATATCCATTTTTTTGAACTCACATGAAATTATTACTATTTTTGGTCATGTAATCATCAATATTTATCATTTTATGAAAAAATAATAAACTAATGATTAAAATATTAAGAAAACCCACCTCTCATCCACTATAAAAACCACCCACACTCCCCTCTTCTCTTCACTACTCAAGAAATTTTCCTTGCTTAAATTATTCTAAAATATCCTACTAAGATACCCCTACTACCAATATCCATTTGTCACATAAAAAGGCCAAATCCTCTCCCATAAAGAGGCTCTCAAGGAAGATTAATTCAAGAGGTAAATTCCTCTTTTCAATTCTTTTACTTTTTTTTCAAGTTCCTTTATTTTCTTTTCAATCCTCACCCATCCTCATCCAAATGTTATGAAAACTAAAGTTACATAAATTTACTATAATTTTTTTTATTATATAATTATTTATTATCATATCTCCTTTACCCTTTTTTATGCTAATAGTAAAAAACACCATCTCAGATGTGCGAATTTACCTTATTCAAAGACGATGGGTTTTCAATTTCTATTAGCGTATTCAATTCTGGTCATGAAACCATTATTATAGTTTAACAAGAATATAATATATGTATTATTTCTCATATATTGGTTTTCAATCTTTTTTACTCATGGTTTTGATTTATAATGCAAAATAATTTCATTATGTTCAAAAACCACCAATTAACCCAAGCCATTATCATTAAATAATTTATATAATGATTCATCTTAACTCCAAGTAACCAAATGAAATTTACAACCATGTAACCTTATTTATGTTCACTAATAAAATATAACTTCAATTCTATAAAACCATCCTAATTTTACGTTATTCCCCATTCAAGTATATAAGTATACCGATCATGAAACAGACAGACGCGAACAATGAAATTGAAGCTCTTAACCCATCAAAAAGGCCATGAATGAACATAATAAGATTATAATAAATCAATTAAATAGAGATTATGTTAATGAATTATTAATTAATGAACCTAGATTTTATTATTTAGGTCATTAAGATCAAGTGGAGAACACCTTCATACTTGAGGTAAGGGTTTCTTAATCTCACTTTTATTTTTGTGAGATTTTCTATATTCACTACTATTACTTGTGTATGGTGTATGTATACTTACAATTTATTTTTCATATCATTAAACTATTTATTTTAATGATATCAAATTTATCATTTCATGATTATTAATTTTCTGGAATATGATTCAATTTATTACAAAGTAGTAAGTATTTTCTACCCGAACGTCTATTTTCATTCGGTTTTCTCTCATTCACTACTAGATTTAGTGAAATTATTATTTATTCTTATGTAATCCTCAAAAATTCTTTGTGAATTTTTGATATTTTTACCAATAATATTCCTTATTTATTTTATGGATAGTTACATGTTTTAAATGAATCTTTCAAAAATTCTTCTGAAATGCAAGCTCAATTCAAGGAAATTCTCGAATTCTTATATATTTTGAATTTCACTCTATAATCTGTTTTAATCCAGATTTATCTTTATAAAATCAAATATTTTAAAATGAAAAATATATTCTTGTTCATTTCTTGTTTTATGAAAGAAAACATTCATTTGTGCTTCAAAATATTTTTAATGAATTCCTTAAACCACACTAAAATGTTTTAATTCTAAAACTTCTTTAAACACACTTTTTACATGATTTCACTTCAGTGGGACAACATTTTTGACTCAAATGAAATATCAATGTATTTCCCTTTTATTTTCTGGGATATACACATTTAAAACTATATTTATGACAAATTCAAATGATTTTCCAAAAGAAATATTCTTTCCAATGTAAAATAGATTTTTCTTTCCTCACTTGAACTTCTATGAGATATATACCTTCCTCACCACTTATTCTTTGCATGTGGTGTATGTACTTCCACATGATATATCATATCAATAGACTCCTTATTCTCATGATATTATAAGGGATTATTATTTGAATGTTTCAAGAAGGTATATGATACTTTGAAATGTTTAAGGATTATTTCCTCTAGAATTTGTCAACGGTCTCATTCAAAAGTATCTTTATTTATGCAAATATCCTTTGATGAATCTTGTATTTCATATAGTTTTATATCTTATGATGTAATCTAAAATGTGTTTTAAGGGCTTCTGATTATTTTGAATGTGAATGTTCTATCTTGATACCATTCACCAATTTACTTTGATTGGTTAGTATTTATGTTTAATGTAAGGGGGAAGTTATTTACGTTTCATATGTTATTTTCAATATGAATGTATATGTTGTGTATGTTTATCTCTATTAATAAGAGGAATGAATTGGACTTAGAAAGTGTTGGGGTGGGTCCCAGTATAACCCCTTGGCGCATCGGTAGGTTTAATGAGACAAACTATGGTCTTGGCATGAGGCCTTGACAAATGGATACTTATGGTCTTGGCACGATGACTTGACAAAATGGTTATGATGTCCCGCATTATCTTTCCCTCATTATGAAAAAAGTAATTGAATGTTCATGTTGTTATTGAACTAGTATAATATCCATGATTATGGTTTATTATGGAATTATGTATTCATCTGTTATTTCTACCATAATGTGTTCTAATTTATTTTTTAAGGCATGTTTTTTTAGTTATTCTCCAAGCCTAATGTTTATGATTATGATATCATCCATTATATTTCGTACCCTTACTAAGAATATGAGGTCACCACTTTCTTATGTTTCACTTTCTTTGGACATGAAGAAGTTTATTATGAATGACCTGTAGGGATAAAATTAGAGTTGTGGATGTTCCTAAAAAAATAATATGTTGTTTTTCATTTCAAGTTGTAATGTTGAACCTAGGTATGTATCTGGTTTTTCAAAACTACTAAACTACTTGGTCATTCAGGATATGAATTTCTTGTAATCATTTTCAATATAATGAAATAATGCACCGACTCTAGGCAACTAGGGTCAGAGTGTTATAGTTGGTATCAAAGGAAGTTTAGTAGGAAACTTGGAAACTAGACTTAGAAAATGTAGATTAGGGAACAAAACCCTAAGATAGTATTTGGGGATAAACATACAAGAAAATCCTATAATTTTGGTAAAAAATAGATTATGTGAATATTTATTGCAAATACTTCCTTTTAAAGATACTACAAGTGGATGTGTTTCTAGAAAAAATGTACCTAGGAGTAACAACTCCAAAAATAAGTTTCAGGCTTGACCCATGGTATCCTAGTACTCGATAACAAGCCTTACTACACACCTAGTTTGACACTCTTGGGGGATATGATGAGGATAATTCACATTTTTATTACAAGACATTATGAATGATTTATGCATCTAAAGTATCCAATGTATATGGTTCTAGGATTTGTGATGCATAAATGTACACTACTTGAAATACCTCATATACCAACGCCACTATCCCAATGGTTTAAATAAAATTTTGGGACATGGTACCTATACCAATGGTCTGCTGAAAACCACTGGTATAGAACTTTTTAGAGATTATTTTCCCAACGGTTTTTGTAACCGTTGGGATATGGCATGCTTACTGTAACGCCCCGACCCCAGCTACCCAGAGTCGGTGCATTACTTCGTAACATTGGCACGATCACAAGAAGATCAAATCTCGAAAGACCGATTGGTTTAGTAGCCTTGGAAACACTAGATGTAATCATAAAGTTTTACATTACATTTCAAAGTGAAAAACTACTACAACAACAAAGTCTTCATATCCACACTATTAACCCCTCATAATATCCCAGCAAGTCATTCATAATTTACTTCTTCACTACCTGGTAAAAATAAAACATAGAAAAGGGGTGAGCTCAAATGCCCAGTAAGGATAACAATATAGCGGAACATTCAAAATAATCATAAACATTTAAGGCAATGAATTACTAAAACAAAAGCCTTTTAAAATTGAACTTCAACATAGTATGGAAAAAGTAAAATGAAATAATTCCATTTACTTATTCACATGGATATTATACTAATCGAATAATCACATGCAATATCAATAACCACTTTCATAATGTTGGAATGCATAATGCCAGACTATCATAACCACATAGTCAAGGCCTCGGGCCAAGACTACAAATAAGATTTTGTCAAGGCCTTGTGCCAAGACACTAGTTTGTCTCATGAGACCTACCGATGCATCGAGGAGCTATAGCGGGCTCCACCCGTCACTTATTAAGTCCAATGCATTCCCATATGAAAAGGTTTAAACATAACATAAACATTCATATTAAAACTAACATATAAAATGTCAATAATTTCACCATAAACTATGAATGGTATAAAAATAGCACATCCACAGTCAAACATATCACAAAACCTTCAATACAATATAGAAGTTTTTTATCATAATAAATCAACTTCAAATAATCTTAAAATCCATCAAAGGATGTTGACATAGATGAAATCAAAATTCTTTTTAAAGAAGTATCTCCTTTTATTTTGAAATAATTTAAGATCCATATAAAATAAAACATTTTCTTTGAAAATATTCTTATAAGCTTGTAAGGAAAGCTTTGAAGATTTTATAACGGCGTAAAATAACCGCACCCGCCGTATAAGTTAAAAAAAACATTCTTACCTCAATTCTGTCGAAAAGGTTAAAAAGGACCTTGTTTTGAAAATGACGAAAAGATTCCTTTATAAACCTCTTATAAAAAGTCAAACAAGGGTATAAATGACTTTAACCCATATTCTTGTAAATAGTAAAAATGTTTTGAAATACATTTTTAAGAAACATGGATGTGGATGATAAAGATATCCCAGTAGATTATTACGTATAAACAACCTCGGATAATGAAGAGATTGTGAAATAACCCTTACCTTGTACTTTTCCTTGGTTGGGGTAGGTTAACCTCATGTATAATGGTGAAATAATTGTTATTAAATTATACAAGAATCATATACATTAATATGATATCATATATGATCTTTTAACATTGCTTTATTAATAAAATCTTAGTATTATCGTCGTTTCGGGTGATAATCGATTCGTTCTTCTTAAATGTTTGGTTAGGTAAGACATGTTTGTAATGGATGGATTATATCTTATTCATAATCAGAATGATATTAACATTATTTTTAACCCCAAAATGAGAATAATACTTGAATGGATATGATGGAGAATGAATCTTATCGCGTTCGTGGAGACGGTAGTCCGTACGTACGCACGAACGCTACTTCCATTTATTTTTTATTTTAAAAGAATCAAATCCAAATGATACATTGGTATATTACTATTCCAGTATAATATAATTTTTTATATATGTTACTTAAGTTCATTAACACCATCCTTTATACGTTCCATGTGTGGTATGAACGAGTCATATCATTTTAAGGGGGCGGTAGTCCGCACTTCCTCAAATGAAATTATCGTATGTATATACAACATGAAACGAATAATGATATGAAATAAAATGGAATTACAGAAGCTTATATATAAAATATATATCATTAATATCATATTTAATTCTAGTGCCATCATAATGGCCACCATGAGAGGTGGTAAGATGTATTTGAACAATCATCGTTTCGTGAGGCGTTAGTTTTCCATCCACAGAAACATTATGTTCATCATCCATTAGATGGAGTTGTGTGTATGTGTAGTTTGAATACTTCTTATAAAAACATCCTAGTATATTGAGGATACTGGTGTTGTTACAAAAGAAGGGAAATAAAAAGAGTTTGGGGGTTGGAGAAGCAAAATAATTGAAAATAATTTAAGAGAAATCGTTACCTTCAATTTAGGTAACTCACTTTGGTTGGAACCAAAGGACTTCTTGAAATGATTTCTGCCTAATGGGAAGCTTCAAGGAGGAGGATAGGGATGTGGGGAGATTATTTGGGCAGAGTTTGGACGATCCAAGTGGCTTGAGAGGTGTGAGTAAATGAGAAGGAGGAGTGCCCTTTTATAAGAGGGGTGAGGGGCACCTTTGGAAAAGCTAGAAATATTAATTTATAATAAATTCATATTCGGTTTACAAAGGCTCCAAAGTTGACTATTCAAAGGATGAGGTGGTTATAGGTCGAAAACAACTCATCCAATAGAATTTAGACAGGTTTGGGTACTTATATTAACCTTATCTTTAAGTATTAACTCTAAGTTAATTAGTTTCACTTTTACAATGTCTCTTTGTATTTTTATATAATATGGTTAATAAACTTACTATATATATCCAAGAGACCCCCAAGTGGTCCATTAATGATTAACCTATCATGATATAAGTCTCTTGGCCGAACCTTAGATTTTTAGGAATTTAATATCAATTAATAATATAATATTTGTTTTAAGAACTCTTTTATGTCAATTTTGACACTATTCATTAGTTGATTTTTTTGAAACTCATAACAGATTGATTACTTCTAAAAAAGTCAATTAAATCAATTCTAATATATCATATTATCCTAGAAAATTAGTTTAATTAATTAAAAGTTTCATATTATATTTATTTGGGTATTTATAATATCACTTATTTTAATTTTTCACTATTATAGTAATTACTGCATCATCATTGTGTCATAAATAAAATAAATTATTTAATGTCTAAAAATTATAACTAAAATATCATTATGTAGGAAATCTTTTTAGCTTTCTAATGAATATTTATAATAAAACATCCAACATGTATAACCCTATGTAAAAATTGTTCTTCTAAAAGATGTAAGCTTATGCCATTTTTATTTTTATTTTAGCTTTATTAATATAATGTGTCATTATCACTTACAAGTGGATCCATGGGGTCCCAAAATAGACCCAAAGATGCCCATGGTCTACCATGTATCAACCAATAGGGTTAAGACATGTTTTAGGGTAATTTAGTATTATTATAATATTATTTTTTTAACCCTTATTTACCGGATTTACCCTTAACCATGGTAAATAAAATATTTACCGCAGTAATTATTCAAAATGTCTAAAAATAAAAGTTACCTATTTACACAATTTGAACATCCTGATTCCAAATATGGAATCCATTTTTCTAAATTCAAAACACAGAAGTGGCAGAAATTAATTTAAAATTAATTCCCGCTGTCAAAACAAAAAGCGTGTTTTTAAGAGATAATAACTATCAAAAGATTGACACTTGTTTATGTTCGGTTTAATTGTAAAATTATGTCCAATGACAAACATTAAGTTTAATGGTAAAAATATATTCTAAATATACTTTAAAACCACTCAAATTCATAATTTATCAATATTAATTTTTTTGATTAAAAAAGTTGTTTTTAATTAAAATTTAGAAATTTTCACTATTCATCAAATTATAAAAGTTATCCGAAAAGTACCAAAATTTCACCTTAGGCTAAATTCGATATTATGAATCCAGAAATGAAGTCCATTTTAAAATATAAAATATATATAATTTCGAAAAGTAGGTATTACTATTCATAACGGCTAGTTTGATTGGTTGTGGTGTGTGTTAAAACTCAAGGTTGCGTACAACACACGCTACTATATTATTCAAAGAAAGCGTACCGTGGAAGCTTGGGATGTTTCATTTTAAATTTTAGATGTCCCCATTTAGTCAAAAAGTTTAAAATATTGTATTTAAAAAGGTTTCACTATTAAAAGTTATAAAAGTGAAATACTGAAAATGAATTTGTTCTTGAATTATATCTAAGAAACTCATAATATGGATTCTAAAATTATAAGGATTATATAATGTTTAAAATTTAGATAATACTATTCATAACCTCTTTTTAATGGATTTTTTTTTGTATGTCATGGTGTGGTTGAACTCGGTGTTGCGTGTAGTGCAAGTTATTGAATTATTTTGAAGAAATAACACATTATGAATTCTTGGGGTGTTACACTTACGCCCACTTTTCCCAATGGTTTTTTGAAACTATTGGGATTGTGCCTCTTTACGAAATAGTTTTATAATAACATTGGGATATGAATGAACCAAAGTTCCAAATGTGGTTTTTAAAACCAATTGGATAGAATACCACAATTATCAAGGAAATAATATTCCCTCATTGGGCCCTAAACAAGAGCACCCATTCTTCCCATTTTGTGAACCCTTATTCCCAACAATTGATTTTTTGTTCTTCCATTTAAAATATATATGTTATTAGTGAGTTTTTTATTTTGCCTCCATTTTTTTTCTTTCTTTCAATCAGATTTATTTAAATACAAGGTTTTTTTTTTCTATTTGGATTTTCCCTAAATGACAGCTCCCCTCTTCTTTACGAACCCTTATTTACAACTTGTGATCCATCCTTGGTTCAAGTTATTGTTTTTTCTTTCACTTCAAAAAGGAAATTTCTAACTGATTTATATTTTCTTCCAAGATTTCATTTTACCTCTTTTCATTTAGATTTATTTAAAGACAGGTTTGTTTTTTTTAGTATTTTGATCAATATTTTTTTTGATTATTTATTTGGAGGTGTGTTTATAATATCTTAGTTATCTCAAAAGTTGTTTATAAGTATAAGAAAATATCAGACCCATGTCGCGTGTCAAGTGAAAAAAATAGGTATTGGGTCACTGGGAACTCAATGAGGGGTCTAATGAAGGGGTTCTCCCAAATAGACCATTAGGTACCCAATGAAGGTGTATTATGTATATGATTTCCCAATAATATTTTTTTAAAAAAATTAATTAAAATAACAAATTTTGTTTTAGGAAATACCTCATCCTCCTACCATCTCTTTAGTTTGATCAAATATAGGAGTCACATAAGTATCCCTATACCCTTATTATTATTCTTTTATACCTCTCTTGAATCTTGTTTTTTGTTAATATATCTATAATGTGAGTCTCCTATATGTAATTCTTACCATGGGTATCAATATTTTTATAGTTTCTCATGTCATATTTTTTTATCCTTTCAAATACAAAATGTTTATGGGTTCTAATATTCTTTTATAATTCTAGGATATCGAAGGAGATTTATCCCATTATAATGGGATGGTTTTCTCTAGATTTTCTATGGTGGATGTTCCTTTAAATTTTCCCTAAACTTATAATAATTTTTATTATTGGTATGATGGTCATATATATATTGTGGGTTTGTGTGTTAAGAAGTTGAGTCAATATGGCATAAGAGTTCAAGTATGAGTAAGTGAAACTCCTTAGAATCATAAATTATAAGACATTTCTGATAAAGTTTTATTCTATTTGTGTTATATAATTATGATAATCCATGGGGGATGCCTATAATTAGAATTGGAACTCATAGAGGGTTTCCATTCCCAAAATGAGTCCCTTCTGAGGAAAATTAATTTCTAAAACTAGTGTGGAAGTACATCTCTTATAAGTGATTTTGGTTGGTCTAATTTAAGTGGATTCCATAATTTTTTTACTTTCCTTTAAAATCCCAAGATCTTAATATTAAGAAAATATTTCTCTTCATTAACTGACATCAATGTCTCTTACCGGTTACTATAAATATTATGAACTAGTTCATCATGTATCACGCTAACCACTTGCAGTGAAGTATCAATATATTTCTTAATTTTTGTATTCAAATATAATTATGATTGCTTGACACTCAAAATCAAATTTTATATATCCTTAAATGCATGTAGTACTTATAAAAAACATAATCTCTTCCTGATTAAAAACTGTTATTTAAAATGATTATTTATTTATAGACATATTATGATTCAAAATTAAAGCTGTTTCACCCATGGATTTCACCATATTTTAGTGGGTGATGTCTTTTAACCTATTTAGACAATAATATTTCCATAGAATAAAAAATGTAAACTTGAAATATCCTCATGTAGGACCATTAGTATCTCAAAAATGACAACTCAAAATGACTAGATTACCTCTATATAACATTTGTTTTTTATTACTCTTACACATGTATTTATGATATCTATTGGGTGTCAACAAATCTAAACATGATATCATGTGGTTAGATAGTATTTTTATGAAAGGAGTATTTTAATTTCTATCAGTGGAATTTTGAATTTCATTAACCTCATAAATTCTTTCATATACTATGTACATTAGTACGGATACTGGAAGTTTTCCCAACCAAAACCCACAATGAATTGTCCATATCATTATGAAATCCACCATTACATGTATAAAAAATCCCTCTCCATAATTAAAACAATTAGAATCCACTTTTATCGTCCCAACGAACTCATACATCCTGTTTGAATGTTTCAGATTGCACTTGTCCATCTCTTTCAACTGAACACACCACCTGCTGATAACATAATGTAGCATACTTACCCTAACATAACACATGATTCATCCAATTGAATATATATTCAAATGATGATTCTATATCTATTGAACTGGATTAATCTTACTAAAATAATAATTCAATGGTGCTGGTGTGTTATCATCTTCTAGGATCACCCAAGTGTTTAATATTTGAATAAACTTACAAAGATCCAACATTTGTCTATGAAAATCACTCTAAATCAGAACCATAAATTATACCACTTGATAATTTTTATTTAATGCGAGGCTAATAATATCCCAATCAACTTATATTATAATGATCACACTAAATTACCACTACAAAACATGTGACCACCACCCATCTATAGTATCCACATTATTTTCTATTCCATGTTTACATCCAATCATTCAAGCTCCCTTTGAACGAATTCCCCCTCCAATATTGGGAAGAATGATCTGACATACTATTTCATCTATGGAACTCATATGACTACATCCATGTAAATCAACCATAGAAAACCATAATTGAGTTTCCATCCTATGGTTTTTTTAAACTCCATTAATATATTGTGTGATTTATAGGGAGAATTAGAAATCTATTTTATAAAAGTACCACTAAAACTATGGTGGTGTCCATGTTACATGTGAGATATCAATTACAACAAAAATCAATGATATCATCATAACTGGATGCTATCCAAAATCACAAATTCTAGAAATATTTGAGGTACTTGGCATTATGATCTCCCACTGAAACTTATCCTTATTGAATTCCAGTAAATTATTATCATTTTTTGGTGTTGTATTAGTTTTTTAAAATTTTTGTATGTGATTTTAATATTTTTGGAGATGTATATCCTTTGTGAAAAGGAAGGGAAAATAGTGGGAGAATTTTTTTCATTCTATGGAAAATGGTGGACTTATGTGTATTATATGGGAAACATAAGACAATAGAAAACTATAGAATTCGGTGTGAATTATATGTATTCTGTGCTTTGTTATTTGTGTATGGGAAATAGTGTAATTATTTTTATTCCATAGTGAGTGAATTATATATATTATGTGTTTGTGATTTTTATATGGTAATGTACTATTTGAAATAAATTATGTGTATGGTATTGTACTATTTTCAGTGTGGTGTTGTTTGGTATTGTTTTATATATGGAATGTTGGAGCTGGTATTGTCTGCTATATTGAATTTGGACCTACTCTGAGAAAAATTGTGGGGGTATGCTATGTTGATTTTTATAGGAACTATATACCAATGGTTAAAAAACTATTTTTATAGTTTGAAGGTTCATTTATACAAACAGTTATTAGTAAACTATTTGGAAATACCTTGGTAGAATTATATACAAATTGTTCTTAAACCGTTGGTGTAGTTCAAAGGATTAGGCTCTAGACCAACGGTTAGAAACTGTTGGTATATATTTATCCCAACAGTTATCTATAAACCATTTATATATATGATTTTCTAATGGTCTATACCAATAGTTAAGGTATAACCATTAGTATAGGGATATCCGCACACCTTATCAACCAATGGTTATTCAAACCATTTTATAAGATATACCGATAGTTTGCTTCTCTATACCAACAGTTTTAAACCATTGGTATAACCTCAATTTCCTGTAGTGTTATGTTATGTAATATACCATTTTAATGGTTAAATAGAGTTCATAATTTTATGATATAATTTAGTATATGTAATTTATTAAAAATGGCACCTTTTAGAAAGAATGGGAACTTCACCAATTCACGTGATGAAAATATTAAGAAGGATCTTATCTCTTATGGTCTTAAGCCTTCATTTTGAAGGAAGATAGTCTCCAAAGTATCCTCATAATATGAGGGGATTATATCATATATTAAGAAGTTATATAAATAATTCTCGCAGTCTTATGAATTTGATGAGAAGCAAGAGAAGAAGAGGGTGGAAGAGAAATGAATGGATAAAGGGAAGAATAAAAAGGGTAGTTTTCCAACATGTGGTACTTGTGGAAGGAAACTCCCCAGATCCTTCTTAAAAGGAAAAGGAGTCTATTACAGATGTGAAGAAAAGGGAAACAAAGTTCATGATTGCAAGGGTAAGAAAATGGGTTTCAATGTACAATGCTTCAACTGCAAGAAAATGGGACATGATACAAATCAATGTCACAAGTATCAAAGGAATATTCCATAAATGATGTTACTAGATAATTATCAAGTCATGATACCGCCACGGATGAAGTGGAATGATTAATATGCCTCATTTATGATCATGTCATTTTAATATTTTATCATTAATGTAATGGTTATAAGAATTATGGATGAAATGTGGATTATACTGTAATACTATTTCATTAAGAATTTGAGGCTGTATAATGAATTGTACTGAGGTTAAGTTACTCAGTAGAAAGTTAATATATTGGGAAAGTATATAGATTAGGGTAAGATAACCCTAAATATATTCTTTATGATTAAGATAATTATGATGAAATTATTGATTTGGATAAGTACTCACTACCTCAAAACTGATTATTGAATTATCTGCAAGTGGTCTATGATATCATTAATGGAGTTTACAACATTTATGGACATAAGGAATATATCCCATAACATGTGTAAGGATGATTTCATGTTTACGACAAGGTTTTTTTGTAATTTGAGTTATTACCATATTTCAAGAGGATACATGATGAAGATATTCAGATGTTTGGAATGTGAAAATTTAGGGTTGTTTTATTTTTATTAAAGGCAAATAAGGTAGTAGATGTGTTGAACAAGATAGATCACAGATTTCTGAACAAAATGAGGATTTCCAAGGACCCTGTGTACATGAATATAACAAGGATAGATATAGGAATGATTCTAAAGTGTTGGATCATGATATTTTGGAAAGTTAAACCATTTATGAAATAGTTTACGTTGACTATTTTATAAGGATTTATAGTATAATGTCACCACATGTTGTAACTTGTGCTAAAAGATGAAGCATAGAAATTTTAAGGCACAAAAAAGGATAATATTGTGTTCATGAAATAGAAATATATATTTATACTCTTATAGAGTGGAATAATTTCTCAACTATAGGAAAATATTCTTAAAAAAAATTTCTTTTTTTATTTTTTTTATAACTATAGTTTATGGTTTTATATTAATGATCTTTCATCTGAGAATGTTCTCTATCACTCTCCATCAGAAATAATGTTTTGATTATTCTTCCATGACCATGTTATCCAATTAAAATGAATAGTTTCGTAGTAACTAATGCATTTCCCTTTCCCTCTTATTAATAGGGTATTTTAACCATATTTCTGATGTGGGTTTCCCACAAGAGAATTTTCAAGTATCAACCTTTAAATTTTGAAGTGAAATTTCAAATTGCGAGGATGTAATTAATTGAAAGTGGGGAGAATGTAACCCCCTAATAATTTGTTTTATAGTTTTAAATAAATTCAGTTAATTATGTGTTTTAATTAATAATAATAAAACTTATAAATAATTATATTGAAAATTTATAGCCTTCAAATTCATTAATGTTCTAAAAAGAAAAACTATTTTTTAGAATTATTTTGTCTAAAAGAATATTTTAATATACATGTTTAATTATTTTATTATAAAGTTAATTTTTAATAAAATATTAATTAATTAAGTATTTTAAAAGAATAGGAACAATATATATAATGGTTATTATAATTATTATGATAAATACTAAATCATGCTATGAATATATTTACTATTAATATGACTCCCCAAGGATTTAAAAATAAATTTAATAGAGAATTAATGAAACACTGAGTCCCTACAAAACATCACTTCATTATAACCGAGCCAATAGACATAATTTTTTTGCTTCTATGTTTTGAATTTTGAAAAACGAACATCCACGGTTGCGTTCAGTATGATATTTGGAGTCTGATAGAATCAACTTAATTTTTACTGAATAGTAACATACCCTTATGAATAGTGATATAACCTTATGAATAATAACCTGAACCATATGAATTGTAATGTAACATTATTAATAGTAACCTCACCTATGTAAGTATAAATAAAATCTAGTCACTTTATAAATGAAATAGAATATTTTATTAATTACTAATTAAGTGTTGGTATTTTTGGGAGTAATAAATATTGAATTACAATTTTAAATTAATGAATTTATTTAAAATAAACTTAATTTTTATAAAATGTGTCCCTAAATAATATTTTTTCGTACTATTATTTTATGATAATTTAATATAATATTAAATAGTTTTTCAGGGTATTATAAAATGAGTTATTGTTTTAAAACTTTATTTTTCAAGTAAATAATAATTTTAATTAAAAATTAAATTTCTCATATTTAGAAAATTATTTTCAAAAAATAAGTTTCATTTTTTAAATCTAAACTTCAAAAAATGGTTTGGGTGAAATTTTTGGATTTTTTTGAAACACTTGAACTTTTGGTGAATAGTAAAATTTGATAAATTATAAAATATGAAAAATAAATGAATTTTTTCACCATGCTTGAGTCATGGATGAGGTAAATGGCCATTTTTTCAAACTAACATGAACTTATTACTATTTGTTTTATGTAATCATCACTATTTATTTTCTTATGGAAAAATAATAAACTAATGATTAAAATATTAAGAAAACCCTCCTCTCCTCCGCTATAAAAACCACCCACACTCCTCTCTTCACTTAACTCTTATAATTATTTGTTACTTTCCTAAATTATGTTAAAATATCCTCCCCATCTCTTACCCCAATTCCAGGAGACCTTGGTCTCATAAAAATACCAAATCCCCTTCCTTAAAGAGGTTCTCAAGGAAGATTAATTTAAGAGGTAAACTCCTCTTTCCAATTCTTTTAATTTCTTGTCAAGTTCCTTTGTTTTATTTTCTATCCTCACCTCTCATAATACAAATGTTATGAAAACTCTATTACCTTAAATGTACTTTAATTTTATTATGATTATGGAATAATTTATTATCATATCTATTTTACCCTTCTTTTATGCTAATAGTAAAAAATACAACTCGAGATGTGCTAATTTACTACATTCAAGGACGATGGGTTTTCAATTTCTATTAACTTATTCAATTATGGACATCAAACCATTATTATGGTTGAAACAGAATATAATATACATATTATGTCTCATATATGGTTCTTGAATCATTTTGTTCACATGATTTTGATTTATAAAGCAAAATGTGTTCATTATGTTCAAAAACCACCAATTAAACCAAACAATTATCATTAAATAAATTATATAATTATATATATTCAATACAAGTAACAAAAGGAAATTTATGACCATGTAACCATATGGATATTCAATAATAACATATAACTTAAATTCTATACAACCATCCTCATTTTACAAGATTATCCATTCATGTATATAAGTATACTGATCATGAAACGAACAGACCCAGACAATGAAATTAAACCTCTTAAACTATCAAAAAATATGAATGAACTTAATAAGGTTATAATAAATCAATTAAATGGATACAAGTTTATGGAATTATTAATTAATGAACCTAAATTTGATTATTCTGGTCATTAATATCAAGTGGAGAACACCTTCAGACTTAAAGCAAGGGTTTTTTCATTTCACTTACATTTTTGTGAAATATTCCATATTCCATACTATTACTTGTGTATAGTGTATGAATACTTACAAATGATATTTCATATGATGAATCAATTTAATTTCATGATATTAAATATATTATTTTATGATTTTTAATTTTTTGGAATACGATTCAATTGATTACAATGTTGTAAGTATTTTCTACTAGAACCTCCATTTTCATTCGGGTTGCTCTTATTCTCTACTCACCTCAATGAAATTATTATTTGTTCTTATATACTACTCATATATTATGTTTTAATGTTCTATATATTTTGACAGATCGTAATACTTCTTTATTTTATTGGTATTTACATGTTTTAAATGATTTGTTCAAAAATTCTTTTAAAGTGAAATCCCGATTCAAGAAACCTCTTGAGTTCTTAACTATTTTGAAGCTCACTATATAATTTGTTTTAAGCAATAATTATCCTTCTAAAATAAAAAATTTTAACATGAAAAAGTAATTTTGGTTCATTTATGGTTTTATGAAATAAATAATGCCTCTACACTTTAAAATATATTTTATGAATTCCTTAAACAACACTAAAATGCTTTAATTCTAAAGCTTCAATAAAAACACTTTTTACATGATTTCACTTTAGCGGGACATCAGTTTTTCCTTAAAATGTAATATAAATTTAATAACCTATTCATTTTCTGGATAAAAATGGTTAAAACCAGATTTATGACAAATAAAAATGATATTCTTAAATAACTCTTCTTTCCATATTAAATTAGATTTTTATCACCTCACTTTAACTTATGTGAGATATATGCCTTGTTCACCACTTATTCCTTTCATGTGGTGTATGTAATTCCTCTTATTATATCATATAAAGAGTGTCCTTATTATAATGATATTTTAAGGGATTATGATTTGAATGTTTCATGGTTGTATGGGACACTTTGTAATGTTTAAGGATTATTTCATCAAGAATTTCTCAATGGTCTCATTTAAAAGTATCTTTATTTTTGTCAACATCCTTTGATGAATATTATATTTAATAGAGTTTTATAACTTATGATGTAATATACAATATTTTTTGAAGTTTTTATGATTAGTTTGAATTTGGATATTTTATCTTGATATTATTCACCAATTTACTTCGAATGGTTAGTGTTTATGTTTAATGCAAGGGGAAAGTTATTTAAATTTCATATGTTATTTTCAATATGAATGTATATTTTGTTTATGTTTATAACCATTCATAAGAGGAATTCATTGGACTTAGTAAGTATTAGGTGGGGCCTGCTATAGCCCCTCGGTACATCTGTAGGTATCTTGAGACAAACAATGGTCTTGACACAAGGCCTTAAAAAATTGATATTTATGGTCTTAACATGAGGCCTTGACAGTATGGTTAGGATGCTATGCATTATGAATTCCCTCATTATGAAAATAGTAATTAAAATTTCTTATGGTTATTGGACTATTAGAATACCCATGATTATGATTTATTATGGCATTATTTATTCATCTCTTATTCCTACTATAACGTGTTCAAGTTTATTTTTAAAGGAATGTGTTTTTAGTTATTCACCATGCCTAATGTTTATGTTTATGATATATTCCACTGTATTTCATACCTTTACTGAGCATCTGAGCTCACCCCTTTCTTATGTTTCAATTTATCAGGACATAAAGATGTTTATTATGAATGACCTACAGGGATAAAATTATATTTGTGAATGTTCCTAAATAAAAATATATGTTGTTTTTAATTTCAAATTGTAATGTTGAACTTAGGTATGTATCTGGTTTTCCAAAACTACTAAAATACTTGGTCTATCAGGATACAAATTTTTTTAAGCATTCCAATGTAATGAAATAATGCACTAGATCTGGGCAATTGCGGTTAGTTCATTACACGTATGATTAAAATGACATATTTTGAAATAAAAAAATCTAGGAATAGTGAGAAAGATACTCTGTTGAAGTCATGGGTATTGTTTATGTAGTAGTTTTTTTTCAAATTATCTAAAACTCTAAACTTAAAATGGTCTTTGTGTATTTAATATATCAAATATTTCTTTTTGATTTCATATGTTTTGGATGGTGAAAATTGGGCCACTTTCATCGATATCAATTATAAAAATTTAATATCATATTTTTAGTACTAGATTAGGGAGTGTGGGTTCAGGGATGTTATATCAAGGCTTTGTGATAATGCATTTCCAATCTAGTAGAGAGAATGAAAATGAAAAAGAAATATATTATGATCAGTCGGATATGGGGTTTTGTTCATGGAGCAACCAATATACTCCTATTAATGACCTTGATTTGGGAGGGAGGAATGAAATCCATTAAAGTGAAAATAAAGACATGAAAAATGGGGAAAAATATACAGGAAGATGGAAATGTTATATACTAGGGTGGGGTCTTGGGATTTGGCCTTTGAGCATGTAATGACTTAAGTGACATTGGGACTTCATGCCACGTATATAAGGGACTTCAAGTCATGTAAGGGTTCCCTCTCAATCCATTTAAAAAGGGTATTATCTAGAGAAAAAAATATCGAATTGTTAGTCAGTATGTGCATTGATTAGAGTGAAATAAATTCCATTACTATAAATAACAAGCACCCTATGCCCCCAAAAAATGGATTATTTAATCAACTTCAAGGAGATCAATATTATTAAATAATTTATCTTCATTTTTGGTATCATTAACTATGAGTAAATAATGGAAATATTCCAAGGAAGTCATTCTTGTGTGAGGTATAAACATTACAAGTTTATATTAATTCCATTTGTATTAACTAATTCAATATATGTTTTTAAAGATATTATGAATAGAGTATTCAAGGATTATCTTGATAAATTTCTTTTTTTTATTTAATGTTGATATCTTGATATAAGAAAAAATATATGATGAGAAATTGACTCATTGAAAAATAATTCTTTATATTCATAGAGAAAAGTAGATATATAGAAAATTTAGAAAATGTGAATTATATATTTTGTAAGTTTACTCTCTTGGACATATTTTATATTAGGATAGAATATCAGTTGATCCTTAAAAGAAAACTTCATTTAGGGAATGTCTAACACCAATGAATATAATTAACCTACATAGTTTCCTTATATTATCAGGTTAATATCAATGATTTTTAATTTTTTTTCTCAATTATCTAACCCATTACCTATATTGGAATATTAAGGGGTTAAATTCATATGGTTAGAATAATATAAGGAATTTTTTGAATAAGAAAAGATAAAACATTTCAGTGCACCTATATTACATTTACCACCAGGAGGGGATATATTTGTGATATTTAGTGACACAAAATATAAGGGACTTGGATGTGTCCTTATACAGAATGATAAAATTGTTTCCTATGCCTCAAGGTAGATAAAGATTCATTAAAAGAATTATTTAACCCATGAAATTGAGTCATAATATCCAATATCTGCATTGAATATTTAGGGGGATTACATTTATGGTGAAATATTTAAAATATATACCGATCACAGAAGTTTAAAATACATCTTATCACAAACATTTTTCAATAAGAGGAAAAGGAGATGGTTAGAATAATATAAAGATTATGATAGCTCAATAAACTACCACCCTAAAAAATAAAATAAAGTGGATAATGTGTTTAGTAGGAAATGTTATGTAGTTTTGACTAAAATTTGGATTTAAAAAAAATTTATATTCATAGATTTAGTAAATTTTGATATTGGAATAATTAAGGAATGGGAAAGACCACATCTATTCTAAATTATTTCCAAACCATTATTATTATAGAAAATAAAAAGTTATCAACTTTAGTATGAGAATATTCGAAATAAAATCTTGGATGTGAATGATAGAAAGTTTTTAAACATCATCTATGTAGATTATATTTTCAAATTTGGAAAAATTATATGTTTTCCATTCATGCCTGAATAGAAAATAAAATTATTAGATGAAGTACATAGATCAAATTTATCTTTAAACCCTAGTAGCATAATAAAATATTAGGATTTTAAGGAAAATTTTTGGAAAGATAATATGAAATGGGAAATTGTAAACTCTATATAAATATACATGGTTTGATAATAGGTGAAGTCTAATGGGAAACATCACAAAGGATTCATGAAACCTCTCTCTATTCCTATGTGGAAATGGGTTGGTATTACTATGGATTTTTTATATGGATTTCAAAATACTCTTAGATTGTAGGATTTCACATGGGTTATTTTTTTTATTACCTTAAAATGTCCTCATATTTCATTTCCATACATGACTATTTACCCATTAAGTGTCTCAGGCATCTCTATATTAATGACTATATGATGCATCATGGTGAACTTATTTTGATTGTATATGATCATGATCTATGATTTAGATCAAAATTTTGGAGGATTTTATAGAAGGAAACTGACATCAAGCTACATTTTTGTACCACCTATCATCCTTAAACTAATGGGTAGTATTAAATGACTATTAAACATTATAAGACATGTTGAGGATGTGCTCACTTGACTTTAATGATATGTGGGTTCAGTGTTTACTTTTGGTTAAATTCACATATTATAATATCTTTAATTAATTAATTCAAATGGAAGCATAAGAATAATTGTTTAGTAATAGGTTTCATAGTCTAACTTGTTGGGATGAATTTGTTTAAAGGAATTTTGTATGCTGATATATTAGTTAGGATATAATAATGAAAGTGAATACTATTCAGAATAATATTATGATAGTTCAAAGTAGAAACAAATTTATATCAATTTCAATATGAATAATTTATAATTGAAAGTGGGAGATCATTTTTATTGAATTTTTCACCGTGGAAAGATGCTGTAAGGTTTGAAAAGAAATTAAAACTAAGTCCAATGTACATCTGGCCTTCTGAAATTCTATAAATAATTGGAGATGTGTCTTACCATTTGGATAATCCGCCTAGCCTCTCCAAAGTTCATAATATGTTATGTATCTCTTTATTAAGGAATTAAATTCTAGAACCAATACATGTGCTCACCTATAAGGAAATATAATTGGAAAAAAATTTATCTTTCCATGAAGAACCTATTAGGATTCTAGAAATTAGAGAATAAGCGTTGACGAATCGTGTGACTTGGCTGTTAAGGTATACTGGGAAAATAATAATATAAAAGATGAAAAAAGAAAAACCAAAGAGGTTTCGATAAATAAATACCCACATATATTCATGATGTGATATTCTGAAATATTTTAGGATGAAATTTTTAAAGGAGAGAATAATAAAACACCTGAGCTTCATTTATAGTATGCTTTTATTTTTAGAGAAACAATAGTTTAATTCACATAACATTATTCAAGAATGTGATTAAAAAATAAATTATAAATTTTTATTAGTTTAATTTTATTAAGTTAATTTAATTTTTCAATTCATCACGCTAAAATTTTCTTATGGTGAATTTATTATATTTTTCTAAAATAGTTCATTTTTGGGTGAATAGTGAAAAAATAAAAATTTTATACAAATTTTCACTTTTATGAAATAATAATAATAATAATAATTTAATAAGGTCAACTTAATTTTTAGTCATAAATAATAGTAACAGTGGTAAATATTTATCACCTCAGTTAAGGGTAAAATGGGTTAAAAAGGTTTAAAATAATGGTACAAGGCTTGAAGATAACAAAAAACCTTATTAAACCTAATTGGTTAGTTTTATTTCAAAAAAAACTTATAATATTTGAATCTATGTCAATTTGTGCCACTTTTATAACCAAATGACTTTATATTATTTTAATCCTTTAGGTAATTCTATGTGTGTCCCTCCCCTCACTTACAAAAGAGAGCATCTTCTCCAACTTTATAAACAAACTTTGAGACCTCAATATCAGAAAAAACATTCCCAAAGACCTTATTAGATTCGTTACTTTCATAATTGATCTTATTTTCTTCTTTTAAGACCATCCAAACGAGGATTAAGTTTTAAGGCAAAGGAGGTCTGTCAAAGAAGATGTAATCGTCTTTGCTGACTCTTTAAAAGTTTAATTCTTCTTATAATTCCAATTAATTAATTTTAACCATAGTTAAAAAATTAATAAAAGATTATAAATATACCTATATGATATTATGATTATGAGAAAAATATTTTCTTCCTTTTTTCCATCCCATTTAAAAAATAAAAACATCGCTCGTGCATACATATGTCTCATCATCTTCATATAGAGGTGTAATTCATTTTAACCACTAATATACCTAGATGGTTAAAAAGATGGAAATTGTAAATATATTTAATAATTATGAAATAATTATTATTCTGAAAATATAACATACCATTTCCCTTTTTACCTTTCCACATGTTAAAAAATGATAATGTTGCGCGTGCATACGTGTGGACTACCACCTCTACGAAGTGATGAGATTTATTTTTCATGTAATACTTTCAAGAATGATTTTAAAAATATATATAATAAATATATATGATATTTATATAGTTATAAACATTATTTTGATTATGTAACCATGATCAAGAATCTAGTAATGAAACCATTGAACAGAAAGTTACATGAAAAAAGATACAATTAACACTTAAAATGATGATTTTGATAAGAAATTTTTGATAAAAGATTTTGAAATGTTTTAAGAGAATAATATATGATATTATAAATATTTATATTGCAATATTTTATAATTATAATTAATTTAAATTTATTCCATAGGAGGTTAAAATCAATTACGCTACATATCAGACTCATGGTATGAGTTTATTTCACAATCTCATCCTTATTCAGAATTGTTTTTGTTTAAGTTTAGATTACAAGAATTATATGTTATTCTCAATATTAAACCCCATATATTTTATTTTCATATGTCCCTTTATAAATTTTTTAGTTATTATTTCCATTTTTACCTTATTTAATACTCAAAAGTTCTAAATGAATGTTTTTAAGGAAAACTAGATTTTTTTATATTCAGTTGGGAATCATTTTCATCCACATCCATATATTCTTTAAAATATTTACAATATTTTTTACTATTATATAATTATTTATGAAATTCATTTTTACCCATGTTTTACTTTCTATAAAATTGTTTAAATAGAATCTTCTGTTTATTTTCTGAATGAGTTACTTTTTACTGAAGGTGTGAATATAATATTTTTTTTTAAATTCTTACCACATAAATGACTTTTCCTAGCTTCATGAATATTATTTTTCATGAATCATACTTTATACATTTTCCTTTTTATTTTAAATGAAATTTTTTCCCTACTGTTCTGAAAATTTTTAGATTTTAAATAAGTGATTTCAATATGAAAAATGTATTTTCCTCAAGAAATGTTCCAATGAACTTTTAAAAGTATTTTCATCTATTTAAACATAATTTGACAAATTTTATGATTTACTAGGGATGTAATATAATTTTTACATATAACTTGTTTCTTTGGATGGATTATGATCATGTTGTTATATTTATTAATTGTGAAAGATATTAAAATTCCATATGCTAGTTTTTAAATGAAAATGTTTCTGTTGTTTATCTATTGAATTGTTATTCACCCCTTTAATATGATGAATGAATTAAACTTAGTAAGTGATGGGATGGAACTATTATATCCCCTTGGACCATTGGTAAGTCTCACGAGATAAGCTAGTTGCATATTTTGAGAACACATTACCTATTCATGCATGATGTCTTAGAATAATTCCTTAATAGAAATATTATAATGTCATACGTTATGAATTCTATAATTATGAAACTTTTAATTTATATAAAAGTGATTATTTATGTTGATATTGCATTCATGAATTTAGTCTATGTTTTGTGATATTATTTATATGCTATATTTGATTATTATTTATCTCACCCATATTATTAATTATTTATTTATTCTATGATAACTTATATTATATTATTTCCCTCACTACATATCTAAGACCACTATTTATTATGTTTTCTTTTATCCAAGATACTAATAAGGGATATACGAATTAATTTAGGGATATAATTAGAGAAATAATAATGTTCTGAAAATAAATTTTAAGTTGTATTTTATGTTTTCATATTTAATGTGAGAATCATATATTTATTTAGTCACCCAAGAATACAAAATATATTCTATCTTTTGTGATCCGAACCCTTGAATTTTGTTCCAATGTTGTAAAATAACCATATTATCTAGTTTACTAGAGTTGTGTTGTTATAATAAATATAAATGATCCCTTATGGGGTAGTATCTATAGAGGTTATGCCTATAAAAATATAAGTCAAGGACATGGTTTTTCTTCTTGAATTAATTCTTATCATATAATAGGTGTGTAAAAGTTTTCTAAATACCTAGTTATGTTGTTATATTAAGTTATTAGTGACATATATTCTATTCCTATGACCCTTGTAGGAACATATGTAATTTAATTGGTAGGTATACACCTTCTACCTCATTTATTTGTATAGATCTAACCCATAAATTTTTTGAGTATAAGTGAACCCAACTAAGAATCATGTTTTAAAACTAGTAAATCTTTCTCCTGAAATAATTTATGGAAAATTGATATTTGAGTTCCTTCCTTGATAATTCTTTACATTCCATAGTGCCTTGTTATTCTTTGGGTATATGCTTTATTTGGTAGGTTAAATTCTTAAATTCGAATATTTTGATACATGTTTTGATTAATGTCATGTTATTATTAGATATTATTTTTAAGAGATAAAAGTGAATGATTTTTGATATATTTTCCCACTCTTAACTAACATACCAAGGCTGATCATCAGATACTTTATTTGTAATATTAAACTTATAAAGTGTATGTATATCTCTATTTCTCCATAGGAGCTTGCACAATTACCCTTGTTAAGGATTTACATGGTTCTTGGATATGATAGAAATTAGGACCTATATTTTTATATTAGTTTATGGAGTGGGATAGGATTGTAAGACCTTAAATATTTATACCCATTTTTCTATTCCCCAGGATAGGTTGCATGATATCCCCAACTATCTTTGACTAATTATTTTCATTGGGATAGTTGGTGTGTTATGTTTTTTCATTTCATTTTTTTTATTCTTATCGAATTACACATTCATACCAATATTTTTGATGGGTGGTTCCATGAAATAGACAAAAAAGACTATCAGCACACCCATGATGTAAAGTTTGGGTATGATTTATATTATTTATCTATTTTTTTATAATAATTTTTTTGGGTGTTTTCCAATGAAAATTTCAAGAAAATAGGGGAGTAGTTATTTTAAATGGTTGGAATATGGTTAGGACTAACTGCGCTAAAAACCACACTAAAGACTACAATTTTTTAATAGAGTCGATTTGAATGGTTGGTGCACAATTTTCCTAACCACAGGGAAAAATTGTATGATAGATGATGTGTATCCAGTTCCACCCACATGGTTGGAGTATTTTTGGAATACCATATGGAAAAACCATATGACACATTCAGGTTTTTAAAAATTTGAAAATACCATTATATCCATCCTCAAAATAAATGCTTTAACCTTCATTTTCTTCCCCCATTCAACCCAAACACTACCCTAAACATTATGTTCCTTTTCCCTTCCCTGTTGGTGTGATTTTTGATTTGATCTAACAAAATTTATTTAAGGAATAATATAGGTAAGTTATCCTCTTAATTAATCTGGATTATTTTCTCTATTTTTCTTGGTTTTCTCTCTATCCATAATCCTTTCTGGACTAGGGATTTCTATGTAAAATTTTAATGATAGTTTTTTTTGTTTTTCACGTTTATTAATTAATTTTAAAGAACCCTTCATGCATTTTAAGTGTTATTATTGTAGTTTTTATCATTAGAGATGGATTAAAGAAGGTCATTTCTAGATAAAACCTTGTTTAATGAAATAATTATACTTAAATTGTTTGTTAAAGGTGTTTTAATAATTCTAATCTATATTATACTACATTAAAAGGTTAATTTCATATTCTATACTTGTTTAAAAATTTATTCCTTATATTTTGAAAATAAAAATAGTTTAAGAAGGCCTGATTTGTATTAAATAAAAAAAATAACTTATGATGGGTTGACAGAAGTTTTTTTTGGAAATGAAAAATTATTTTAAAATTGATTAAAACTCATTGAAATTAGAAATGGAACATGTGAACCTAAGTATATAAGGGGTAAGACTAGAATTAACTATCCCTATAGACAAAACGATGATAACTAAGCATATCATAGTTATATGAAGGTCATGGTTCCATGGATGGGCATCACCTCACCACTAGTCCAAGACATGTACTCCTTAGTGTTCGATTGGATATGATGTCGTGTTATGAGAGATACAATTACAATAGGTGAAGTAATGATATTTTTAATGGTTCATTCATGAAATTGGATTTTACCATTAGATAACAAGTTATAATAAGGGTTCTAGGGTGATTGTGACCTTAAATGACATAGGGATCTCCCACGAATCTTCTCCTAATGTGTTCTCTTACATGAAAGTTTCTTTTATTTTAAATTTTTACATATATGTAGACTATGTTCTTGGATATAAAAGTTAAAATAATTATTTTATATAATTGTTTTGACTATAATTATTATTTTATGTAACAAGAGTTACTCATGAAATAATGTTGGGGTCCTATTGGGATAGAATTTATTACACCCTATATACACCCAACAGGTGTATGCAAGCCATTTTTTATATGTATAGGTATAAGAAAATGACCTTTTGGTGTTGATGATTCATATTATTAGTGGATCAATGTATGATAGTGGTGACGTGGTGGGAATTGAGATCTCATGTCACACAAAGATGGGTAATGGATTTTGATTTATTTTTGGCCTTCAGTTTTTGTATTATATTCATGTATCTCCTAATCAATTTATAACCCTATTGTTTTTTATATTTTTATTATTAGATCTATAATTTTTGTTATAACATGATTTTTAATTGTTTCATATGATTATTTTATCTTCATGATTCTTCAATTATGAACATGCTGGTAATTTTTTATTGTTTCAGTTTTACCTTTTTGGGAGAATGAATTTCCAAGAATTGGAAAGGTTATCAGGGATAGTCAGATTAGGTCTATTTAGTGGCTTAAATTAGTCAAACTATTCCCAAATGAAATAATAGATACCAAGGAACTAATTTACAGTTTTTGGGGATCAAGAACTCCCTTTGAGCCTTTCTACATGCCAACTCATGTACTTGGTTGAGGGGTGACCCAGGGTACTTCATTAAAAATAGTATAAGATCCCAGGTATTGGTTTATGATATTTGGTAAGTCCTAGTAGATAGGAATTGTGGTTATATAGGGTTTAAGGGTAGGTTTATAGTGATTTTATATAAAAAACTCATCATAGTGATCCTCAATTACCCATGGGATATTAGGAAATGAAAATTTTATATGTGATATAATGTGATTTTTTATTTTTTGAGAAGTATCAAGTAAAAAACAATGAATTTTAGGAACTTTTATAGGGAAAATGGCCTAAAAACCTTTCATACAAACTATAAGGCCATGTGGAGGGCTTCTGGTATTATCTACACAGTTGGTGCATGGTTCACCAAACTGTTTATCCAAACCATATACAATACAAAGTTTATGAAGTCATGTGTTTTATTATGTACATTGTTTTATTATTATTCTTAAAATTTGTTTAATATATTTTTTTATATTCAAAACCTTGTAAATACTATGAATATTACAAAGGAAATTATAGAAAATTTAATATGGGTGAATCCCTTGGTAAACCATAATCTTATTAAAGTGGTGGTTGAAATTTTATGATCAATAGACTAAGGAGTAGACCCCAATCATTCCCAAGCTAAGGAGGTAGTTTTAGGATAATATAAAGACCAAGATATTTAATTCCTCCTCCATATGCAATTATCTTTTTGAGGAAGAAATGATCCTTGAGTGGATGAGGATTATTTAGAAAAGATAGAGAGGATTATTGATTTACTTAAGATCTATACTTCTATCAAGGTGAAGTGTATTGACTTTATTCTTGAAGACTCTAGTAAGAAATAGTGGGAGTTAGTTGTATAATCTATGTAGAACATGTATCTTGAATGGAAGTACTTAAATTTAGTCATTACACAATATTTTTATCTAGACACAAAGGCATTGACTAACCCAAATTAATTTTTTTCACTTCCGAATGGTGGAAAGAATGTTACAGAATGTCTCTATAGATTCACCAAGCTTATTCCCTTTTCACCATATCCAGTATCAAATGAAATTATAAAGGATCGAAGATTTGATATGGGACTTCATCCTAACATTTTATCCCATGTATTTATCTTGAATATCTTGAATTATGATGAGGTTATGGAATCAAACTTCATCCAGCCATAAAGGAGTTTCCCAAGGTATTCCCAAATAATTTATTAGGTTTACCTCCATAATTAGAAATAATGTTTTCTATTAGACTAGTTCCCAACTCTCAAAATTTTTCTTTAATATATAATTTAATGGAAACCATAGAGTTTGATAGAATAAATGATTAAACTAGATGATTTATAATTTAAAGGATTCATTCGCTCGAGTGTGTTTCCTTAGGATACTCTAGTTCTTCTTGATAAAAAAGTAGATAGGTAATTATGTCTGTGTATTGATTATTAAAATTTGAGTTGGGTGATGGCTAATAATAAGTAACTATTTCCCTATATTAGAGAACTATTTGATGAAATAAATGAAGAAATTTTGTTCCTAAAAATCAACCTCTAATTGGGGTATCATCAACTCAGAGTGGAGGAATTTGATATTCCCAAGATTGAATCAAAGAGAAGGTATGGTCATTTTATGTACCTGGTGATTAATTTTGGGTTAAATAATACTACAATGGTCTTTATGATGATTATGAATGAAATATTCCATTTATAGTTTCAGTATGGGTTTTTTGGATGGCATCATGGTAATCTGAAGATAGAGGTAGATCATGGACATTATCTAAGGATTTTTTTGGGTACCCTTCACAATCAGGGAATCACTACTATGTTACACAAGGGAATATTATGGATCCAAGAATTCTAATTATTGGGACACATGGTATCATAAATGTCATTTAAATCATTCCTAACAATTTAAGAGTTGTTATGATTTTATAAGAACTAATAAATGTATTTGAGATCTGGATATTATCAAGTTTATATAGGCATGACTAATGGTTTATAAATATTTTTTTCAAATTGGAATCTAACTTGATTTCTATCATGTATAAATGGGTGAAGTTTTTATAGAGATTTTAATTCCCTAAATCCTTTGATGAGATAAAATGGTAGTTTAATTCCACCTATATCCTGAATTTATTAGAGAAAATTCAAGGTTATCTAGTTTATTGGGATGCACGATGTATATTCTTGGGTTGGGTGATCATACAGAGTTATCACATGGTGGATTACAGTTCTTTTCAACTTCATCCACATGAGAATATCTACCCAACACATTACATTGAACTCATTATAGTGATTCATGCGCTTAATCTTTATTGATACTACCACTTTAAGGAGAAGTTGATGGCCTATTTTTAATAAAATATTTTAAGTAATATATTTTATCATAATGACCTAAACCTCATGAAAAGGTAGAAGGATAAATATATTTAGGTAACTAACTTTTTCATCACCTATAATCTAGGAAAAGGAAATGTGGTCACATACGCTCATAGTAGGAGTTTTTCCTCTCAATTTTTGAAAGTGTCTATCAATGAATAAAATTTTATGGGTCTTCTTGATAAGATTCATTTGGATGTGAAGGAGGAGAAGGAAGATACATTTTATAGGTTTTTAATTGACCCCATATCTTTTGGAGATCATTTATCAAGAGAAATAGGGATATTAATAGTTACTATCCATCATGAGAACTATATATTTTAGGGATATCACCATCAACTTGTCTCTCACTATCTCCCTCTCTCAAGAGTCTCTTCCATTTATGGAACAAGTTTGTGATCCCTTTTTCTATAAATAAGTTTTTTATATAGTATTTTCATATTTCTAAATAGGTTATCCACCATAGAACCACTAGGATGTATTATGATTATAAGTAATGATTCTCTTGGCTAGGTATGATATATGATATTATAGAGTTCATGATACGATGTTATAGTTTCCATTAGATTAAATATAGGAAACAAAATACATATTATATATTCTAACCTCTCCCAATACCCACCAAAAAATGAGATGGGATATATATGTATTTTATCATAGTATTACCTTAGATAAATAAAGTTAATAATGGTATTTTTGTGATGATTAATAGACTGAACAAATCAATAATTTTCATTCTGATCAAATATACCACTATGGTAGAAGATCTTGGGAGGTTGTACATACAAGAATTAATAAGGTTTAATTTACTTTTCACTATTATCATCTTGGATAGGGACTCACAGTTCACTTCTAGACTCTAGACATGTCTTTAAGAAACAATGAGATATCAAATGAAATTTAACACAATTCACCATTCCTTGAAAGATATTCATATGGATAAAACATTACACATTTTTAAGTACATTCTCTATGAATACATTCTATAATTTTTAGATTCATGTGATAGTAAACTGGGATTAGTTTTATTAAATTATATAAACAGTTACCAAACATTGATTATAATGACTCCTATTGAGTCATTGTACGTTTTATCATACCAGAATCCTCTCTACTAGGATGATGCGTTCCTTAGTAGATTAAGTGTTTTTCAATATCTGATGTTGAAGATTCAAATAATTTGAAGGTGTCTAGTGATTTATTATTATTTCCCTAAATATTTATCTAATCATCAACATTACCCATTGTAATTTTCTATGGGTGACTAGGTATTCTTGAAGCTATCTTGTCAATTAGGTCACTAAAGACATAGAAATTAAGGGAATCTATGTTTACGGTATTGCATCCCTTTTATGTCACTAAAAGGATTGGTAATTTCACCAATCAATTATAATTTATACCATAGTTGATGTTGATCCATAACATTTTCCATGTCTCTTTATTGAATATGTATTACCAAAACCCCTCTCATGTACTGAATTAGGAATAGATTTATTTAAAACCTAAAATTTTCATGAAAGCGAAATCAATTTAAACCTTCAACTCTTAGGATAAAGCATCACATAGGAAATAAAACCCATTATTGTGTGTGATATTGTAACACAAAAATTCTTCTCATGAGACTTGGGAGTGATAATATTTTGTTAGGGAGAAATAAACTCAGTTCTTTCTTGAGAAACCATGTTTGAGTTTATTTTATAGGGGTAGAAAGTGATATGATGTGGACAATTATAACAACCAAAAATTCATATTTATTAGTATCAGGGTTGGTAGCAGAAGAATATGGACCGAGGTTTTAATTTTTTTATTACCATATCAAAGTAATAGTACCCTCTCTGATGTTGCATAGCCTGGTAAGAAAGTTGAGGAAACCACATGAATGAGTGAATCAAAAAACTAAATCAAATAGTTACCTAATTCTATTTTAAGGCACATTGATAAAACACACATCCATGGTGATTGTTTCTCAAATGAACCAACATAAAATCCCTATAGATTGTTAACACACACTTCAAAAGTCAATGGGAATATAGATCATCAATATCTAGGTGCTGTCGTGGAGATTTTATGAAGCCTTCAACGTACTGATGATCACCATAATACGAATTATCTGATCCATGAAGGGGAACTTGGATCGATGTCTTAGATCAATTGATTCTCTCTCTAGGATGTGATAAAAATTAGAGAGAGGATCTAAATTTCAAGTGATGAATAGTACGATGAATGAGATCCTCCTCTAATGTATATAGTGAGGTATAAAATACCTAGAAATAGATCCCCTACCCCCAAATATGTATTTCCAAAAAAAATCCCTAGAAAACATGTTATGACCAACTAACTATATCATAAAAATATTTTATATTTTTATTACTTACTTATAATTTAATAAATATATTAAATGAAAAAATAGATTCATTAACTCAACTTATTGTTATCGTAAATATTAAACGAACCTTGAATAATAAAATAATATCCTTTAGTTAAATATCTTCCCATGTATTAACTTAAATACTACTAAATACATTAAATAAATAAATTCAAATTCAATTATTATATACTTGGATAATAATGAATTTATTTATTTCTTGGTGATTTTTCATACTCAAACATCTCCTGGAACCCATGGTGGGGGCCACCATATTATAATCTTCTATTCATTTGAATTTTCCAGACCTTTGAATACCCTAAGTGTGTGACCTTATAGAACCATATCTCGTTAGTAGTGAGTACTACTCACATACCCAGAGTAGATTCTAGCAACTCATCAAGGGAATTAAAAAGATAAGGTAAAGTCATAGCAATGGAAACCTACTATAGGAAAACACCATGTTTTATAATCTATTTATCTCATAATGTCTCATAAAATAGGAAACACACATAATTTAATCATTATTTCATACTTTATTATTCATTAACATCATCAGATGAACTTACCTTCTTATATGATGACCATGGATTTAACAAAGGTACCACTATCTTGATCAACTCAACCTGAGATATCATTTCCATTTGGAAGTGAAAAATTCTATCTTGAGAATTAAATCAATGTCAAACCACCAATGGTGCACACAATGCATTATCACTGATAGTGATATAAATTTTATGGTTTTATTATTTTATCAAATTAAATAATAAAATGGGACACATTAATAATTATCTCAAGTCATGAGACCAATACATGTATTCAAAAATTTGAACTACCAATGCCACCTAAAACATTGTTCCCTTGATGGCCAGTTAGTCCACATGATCTCTTCCACTTGAATTCACTAAGTGGAAAATTCATGAGAAAAATTATCAATTCTTATGATCCCCCAAAACCTGACAGTCAAAAATCATCTATGTCTAGTTAGTATAATGTATCTTGACTTTATAACATACAATTAATTTTAATGTTACATGATCTTGATGTCATCCTTATAGATGGGAGCTTCTACGGCTGAGTGATAAGGAAAATAATCTTAGGAAATTTCTATGTAAATATTATATGAAAAAGTGTTAATAATTTTTATGTAAGTATACATCATTCATAACTCATTTTATACACGATTTTTTAATCAAAATTACTTTTCAAGTTGGGTCTAAGGAACCCAAAATTACAAAAATATTTAGGTATGATTTAAATTATTTATGTTTTTGTATTATACTTTGTTTTTACAAGTTTTACAATGAATATTTTAGGAAAATGGGGAAGAAAATATTTTTCAGGGATGAGGCATGGTTAGGAAAAACCATATGGAAATGATGAAAAAGATTAATGTTTTTAGTAGAGCTAATATTCACAGTTGGTGAATGGTTTTCCTAATTTTGAAAAAATCATCTAATTAACCAGGTTTGTCTAGTGAAACCATTATGATTGGAACATAATTTTTTAAATTTTATAGCCAAACCTTTCAACATATCTAGGTTTTTAGGAATACGATAAGTCCATTACTCGAAATAAATCTTAAATATCCCATTTTATTTCTCTATTAAACACCAACCTCTCACCCATGTATCGGGAACCTTCCCGCTTCCCACATGGCATGATGTTTATTTCGATTTAATGTAGTTTCTTCAAATAATAACCTAGGTAAATGACCTTATTCATTAATCTTGGTTTATTTTTCCCCTTTTCTTTGAATTTTATTTACCCTAAGTCTATAGTGGCCTATGGTTTCCTTTAACTAATTTTAATGACAAATATTTTTGTTTTTAGGTTTTTTTTCTTGCCTTTTAAGGATCCTATCTCAAAATTTAATTGGGTTTAAACCATTTTTCATCATTTATAACAGATTAATGTAGATGGTTTCAAGAGATACCCTTGTTTGATGAAATTATTATAATTTATGCTTTTTAGTAAAGGTATTTTAATTAATATAAGTAATTTTATTCTATTATTTAAGGTTAATTATATATTCTATAGTTTTTAAAATGTTTCCCACAAATTTTGATAAGAAAAATGGTTTAAAAAATAATGATATTTATTTAATAAATCAAAATATCTTATGATGAGTTGATGAAAGTATATTTTTGGAAGTGGAAAATGATTTCACAATAGGTTAGAACATATAAAAATAGAAAATGGTTCATAAGAACTTGAGTTTCTAAGTGGAAAGATGAGAATTAATTATTTGTTGTGGTTTCATGGATGGGTATCACTACATTTCTAGACCTAGATATGTACTCCTTAGTGGCCATCTTGACGTGGTTACATGAGATAAGTGACACTATAACACTATGCCACATTATGTTCTACTTAGTAGTTTATGCGTCAAATTGGGGTTGACCATTAGATCACAAGTTGGTACGAGGGTAATAGGGTACCTTTGACTATAGAAGACTTAGGACCCCCCATAGTGAATGTCAAAATGTTTTTTCTTACATGAAATTTAATTTAATTTTAAATTGTTACATATATAAATTTTTTCCCTCTCTTTAAAATTTAAAATCATAATTTCATATATTTTATTTCTATCTAGAATAATTATTTTATCTATCTAGAGTTACTCATGAAACACTTGGTGGGATCCTACTGGGATAGTAGTGTTTACCACCCAATGTGTGTATATAGTCTTTAATTTTTTAGATATAGATATAAGAAAAGGTCTTCTTAGAACCAATAGTTCTTAATTATAGTGGATCATGGGATGATGGAGGTGACATGGTGGGAATTTTCCCCCATATTATAACACCCTGAGATTTTGTGAAATATTTGTTTTCGAATTAATATAATCTTTTGGATATTTTTCATTTCACAAAACACTAAAAATAGTTTATTTTAAAAAATTTATATGGTTTTATAGAGTTATAAGACACAACAAGTTAATAATGCACTATACACAACATAAATTTTAGCTTGTTTTACATAGATAATCAACTTAGTGAACATTACACACAACACTGACTTGGCGTACATTACACGCAACACTGAGTTTCTATGAAGTATAATTTTCTTATTATAATTATATAAACGAGATATTATAACCTATACATTTAAACTTAATAATATTAATATTGATAAATAATTTTCAAATGATTTTTTATAATATTTTTATATAAATAAAACCTATTTATAAAAAAATATATAATTTTTGGTAAAGTCTATATGTTTAAAAATATTATTCTCTCAAATGAACTCCTTTTAACATCTTTCTTTTAAAAATAATAAAATTAATTTTAGAAAAATTTAAAATTTAAATAGATAAGATAAAATTAATTTTTGAATTTAGAATGTAAAAATTAGATTAGGTTTAATTTATCTGATTTTTCTATGAAACTTTTTATTTGGATGAATTGTGAAAAATACTGAATTTTAATTCAAAACAACTTTTTCATCCATTTTATTTATAAGGTTAAATTATATTTTATTTTCTTTAAAATTTTATTTAGATCATATTTTTATCAATAAACCCAATTTGGGTTATTATAATCAATTTTACTTTTAAATTGAATATAAAAACATAGCAAACTTTTAAACGTTTTTTACTTTAAAAACACACTTTGTCGACCCAACTATGAGAGTAAATTTAAATTAATTTATGCCAATTATGTGATTGTGATTTGGAAAAATTGATTCCATATTTAGAATAATATTTATTTATAATATATAATATGGTCAAATTACTTTTTCACCAAAAAATACTAGTGAATGTAATTAAAATTAATTACAACGATTAAGGTAAAATTAAGTTTAACGAGGGAATAATACTTAAAATTAAGGACCCAAATGAGCTATCTGGTTGTCCAAAACCCATTATATGGACATTATTCATCAATTAACCTTACATTATTTAGGGTTTTTAGGGTTTTATTTGTTTTATTAGGTAAAAACGTGGGTATGCCTAACTTGTTTTCAAAAATACCAAGTGAGTCCTTTTCCTTCACTATAAAA
This sequence comes from Viscum album, assembly GCA_963277665.1. Lineage (NCBI taxonomy): Eukaryota > Viridiplantae > Streptophyta > Magnoliopsida > Santalales > Viscaceae > Viscum > Viscum album. Next base: position 143,090,014 of record OY728131.1, read on the forward strand.
GGACACCACCTCTCCTATAAAGAACCGCACTTGTTACATACATAATCTTGAATTTATTAAAGAAAGCACTTCATTTTACATTTAGGATATTTTCAAGTTTAGATCTTTAGATAATTAAGACAAAACATTCCTAACATTACACATAGTTACATAGTGGATACCATAAAATCCGTTTCCATTTTTCTCAGAATATAAAACATTAAAACTTAAAACAAGACTCCTTGAAAATTATTCAACATTTAACATTTATTCCTTACTTGTATTACTCATCCATTAACCTTTTAAAAATCTTTTAAAAACTTGGGATGAGCACAAAATCCCAGTAAGGTATGAAAAAGAAGGAAAAATCACATTAGTCCATGAATACTCATAACGTATGAAAACATTTTCAAAAGACATGCTTTCCACCCATAAATACCTAATTCGTGTAACATGATATTTAAAAAAGATCCAAAAAAACATAAATATAATCATAGAGGTATCTTAGGGCATTACTTACATAATCTTGTAACCATCTTGGCTACCTTAAAATTTGTAACCCTCACGGCTACCATACTTTGTGTAACCATCGCAGTTACACGTGGAGTAACCATACAACCGACCTCCAACTTACTCATACCCAATGAATTTTAGGGAAATATAGGTCCCAACCTTAATTATAAACAATTCACAATAACCAAAACATAATCATACAACATAAATAATATCATAAAAACATTACTTTTGAATCTTGTAAAACCGAATTTTAAAAGAGGATTTTAGAAGAAAAGTACCTTATAAACATCATATAATTGAAGTGAGACTTAATAGAGTGGATGGAATATGTATATACTCTGTAAATACACATAATGAAACATAATATAAACATAAACCATCACACAAACAATTTAAAAAGCACATAAATAATAAAGAAGAAGGTTAACCCAAAGAATGGAAATCGGGTTAAGAATTACCTTACCTTAAGCTTGTCTTACTTAAAACTTGTTAAAACCTCCTGTATAATGTTTAAAAGAGTTATATTAGTATTTTAAAGAATCATGTTCATGTTTATAACATCTTATATGGTCATTTCATAACCTCACTTCACCCATTAATTGTTAGTATTTTGTTCCTTGCATTATTTTGGGTGAGTTCTTTTGTGATTTCCACGATCGGTTCATGATGAATAGTTATTGTTGATTGGAAGTGAAACTCCAGAATTGGAATGGATTAGTATTTAAATATTTGAGGTACCATAAATTATACCATTTATCACTTTGATTATTTATATGAGGATGATTTATTAGATAAAACATTAATGATGTTCGTTTAGATCATTTAAGTGGTTCTTTGATAATAACAACCTCTTTTAGTCTTTTAAATTTGAAACATGAGTACAAAAGAATTACAGAACCTTATATGAGTCATATAACATATATTATAACCTTTTTAAACCATATAAATGGTTTCATGACCAGAATTTAAAGAATTAATGGAAATTGAAAATACATCGTCCACGATGTCGGTAATTCGACAAAAATGGACAATGTTTTTTGATTCTTTAAATAAGTGGAAGAGGAGAAGAATAATGATGAGGAATTTTCCATAATCATGAGAAAATAATGAATATAAATGATTCTGGATATTTCATTCCCCTTGGATAAGAGGGAGTGAGGAAAAACGAATCATGAAATAAAAGAAAATCTTGAGAAATTTCTCACGAAAATTCGACAGCCTAACGACGTCTCTTAAAATTTCCTATAAACAAGATTGATGAGAGGAATGGAATATATCATCATTAATACATGTTATGGAAAGTAAGGGGGGAATATTTAATGAAATATCCTAACACAAGACAAAGGGAATGGAAGAGAAAACAAAAAATGAAAGAAAATAAAGAAAATAAAAGAGGTTGTTTACCTCTTGATCTCTTCTCCTTGAGATCCTTCTTAAGGGCTTTGATTTTTGTCTTTTGGTGAGAACAGAAGCTCTAGAAAGTGGGGAAGAAGATTGTGGAGGAAATTTTGAAGAAATTAGACAGTTCTCAATTCTTGAGAGGTGTGGGAGGAAGAGGGGAGTGAGGGTGATATTTATAGTGGAGGAGGGGAGATATTTTAGATTATTTTAATCATTATTATAATATTTTTATCAAGACTATGAATAATCTCAAATAAAGTGGCCCTAAATAGTGATAATATCATGTGAGTTCGAAGCAAGTGTCCTTGCATCACTTATGATGTCATAAATAGTGCATTTTTACTGATAAATTGATTATACGGTATTTTATCGTATTTCACTATTCACGGAAAATTCAATAGTTTCAGAAAAATACCAAAAATTTACCCCAACCATTTTTCGACATGTAGAATTAAAAAATGAACTCGATTTTTAAAAAATAATTTTCTAAATATTATTAATTTAATTTTTAAATAAGGTCACAGTTAATTCGAAAAATAACAATATTGAAGTGCAATTAGTTTTCTGTGACATTGGAAAATTAATTAAGATCCCATTATCCTATTACCTTGGGAAAATAAAATAATAATACTATTTACTATTCATGAGGTCATATTACTATTAATATTACTATTCATAAGGTTATGTTACTATTCACCAAAAAAACAAGTTTGTTCTATCAGACTCCAAATAACATACTGAACACAATTATAGATGACAATTTCTTGAAATTCAGAATATAGAAGTAGAAAAGTTATGTTTTAAAGACTAATTAAAAATATCTATTTTAAAAAAAAGTTCCATGAATTTCTATTTTTAAACAAAATCTCGGATGTTACATTATCCCCACCTTCCGGAAATTGTGTCCTCGCAATTTTATTTACTTATTAAACAAGTGAGGGTACCCTGATCAAGGTGTCCACCTGGTCTCATCATCATCTTGCTCACGTAAATAGATGGTCCATGCATTGCAACAATGATTTAGAGATCCTTCAAAATCATTTGCTTCCTTTATCCAAATACACCTTGTACAACTTGGGTCATATGGGTGTTCACAGAAAAATTGTTTTGGAAAATAATCATGTATGACATATAATTTCAAAACATCTGATAAAACTTGATTTTTATAAAATTTTCGGACCGAGTTTGAGTTGAAACTTTAAATCAATGGTCCTTTTAAAATATCATATGTATGTGCTGAAAGTTTATACTGTAAAAGCAAATATAAATAGGTTGTGCAAGGGTCTCCTTCTTCAGCACCTCTTTCAAAATCATAACATGCTTCAAAATCTCTTGATAAGGTAAAATATTTAAAAATTCCTTGATAATATTTAACTTTCTTAAAAATGTGAGAATATTGAGAAAATAAGATTTGTTTAAATATAACCCATGATCCACGATGGTATCAAGGTATAGTGGAGGTGTTTGATATCTCAAACAGTTGCTTGCAAGTGAGTTGCATGTTAGAAAAGGTTTCAAAGTCATCTCGACAAGACTTTGCAATAATTATTGCAAGCAAGTCATCGAGAAGAGATAAGAATGTCATTTGAGATCCTCCTCCTTCCAATTGTAACTGAATTTACTTAATATGAAAAGTTATAAAAAAAGGATTTAACATAAATAATAGACATACAGACTAACCATATGTTTAAAGAAAACTTCTAATCCCTAAAGTTGTCTAAACTTTTCCTCTGATACCAAATGTAAATACCCACACTTGTTCCATACGTAATCCCGAATTTATTCAAGAAAACACTTCCTTTTACATTGAGGATATTTTCAAGTTTAGATCTTTATAGAATTAAGACAAAACATTCATAACATTACACATAGTTACATAGTGGATACCATAAAATCAGTTTCCATTTTTCTCAGAATATAAAACATTAAAACTTAAAACAAGACTCCTTGAAAATTATTCAACATTTAACATGTATTTATTCCTTGTATTACTCATCCATTAACTTGTGAAAAATCATTTAAAAACTTGGTATGAGCACAAAAGCTCAGTAAGGTATGAAAAAGAAGGAAAAATAACATTAGTCCATGAATACTCATAACGTATGAAAACATTTTCAAAAGACATGATTTCCACCCATAAATACTTACTTCGTGTAACATGATATTTACACAAGATCCAAAAAAACATAAATATAATCATAGAGGTATCTTAGGGCATTACTTACATAATCTTGTAACCATCTTGGCTACCTTAAAATTTGTAACCCTCACGGCAACCATACTTTGTGTAACCATCGCAGTTACACGTGGAGTAACCATACAACCGACCTCCAACTTACTCATTCCCAATGCATTGGAGGGAAATATAGGTCCCAAACTTAATCATATACAATTACCGATAACCAAAACATAATCATACAACATAAATAATAGCATAAAAACATTTCTTTTGAATCTTGTGAAACAGAATTTTAAAAGAGGATTTTAGAAGAAAAGTCCCTTATAAACATCATATACTTGAAGTGAGACTTAATAGAGTGGATGGAATATGTATCTACTCTATAAATACACATAATGAAACATAATATAAACAGAACCCATCACACAAACAATTTAAATAGCACATAAATAATAAAGAATAAGGTTAACCCAAAGAATGGAAATCAGGTTAAGAATTCCCTTCCCTTAAGATTGTCTTACTTCAAACCTGTTAAAACCTCCTGTATAATGTTTAATAGAGTGTTATTAGTATTTTAAAGAATCATGTTCATGTTTATAACATCTTATATGGTCATTTCATAACCTCACTTCACCCCTTAATTGTTAGTATTTTGTTCCTTGCATTATTTTGGGTGAGTTCTTTTGTGATTTCCACGATCAGTTCATGATGAATAGTTATTATTGATTGGAAGTGAAACTCCAGAATTGGAATAGATTAGTATTTACATATTTCAATTACCATAAATTTTACCATTTATCACTTTGAATATTTATATGAGGATGATTCATTAGATAAAACATTAATGATGTTCGTTTAGATCATTTAAGTGGTTCTTTGATAATAACAACCTATTTTTGTATTTTAAATTTGAAACATGAGTAAAAAAGAATTAATGAACCTTATATGAGTCATATAACATTTATTATAACCTTGTTCAACCATATAAATTGTTTAATGACCAGAATTTAAAGAATTAATGGAAATTGAAAATACATCGTCCACGATGTCGGTAATTCGACACAAATGGACAATGTTTTTTGATTCTTTAAATAAGTGGAAGAGGAAAAGAATAATGATGAGGAATTTTCCATAATCATGAGAAGATAATGAATATAAATGATTCTGGAGATTTAATTCCCCTTGGATAAGAGGGAGTGAGGAAAAACGAATCATGAAATAAAAGAAAATCTTGAGAAATTTCTCACGAAAATTCGGCAACCGAACGACGTCTCTTAAAATTTCATAAAAACAAGATTGATGAGAGGAATGGAATATATCATCATTAATAAATGATATGGACAGTAAGGGGGGAATATTTAATGAAATATACTAACACAAGACAAAGGGAATGGAAGAGAAAACAAAAAATGAAAGAAAAGAAAGAAAATAAAAGAGGTTGTTTACCTCTTGATCTCTTCTCCTTGAGATCCTTCTTAAGGGCTTTGATTTTGGTCTTTTGGTGAGACCAGAAGCTCTAGGACGTGGGGAAGAAGATTGGGGAGGTAATTTGGCAGAAATTAGACAATTATAAATGCTTGAGAGGTGTGGGAGGAAGTGGGGAGTGAGGGTGATATTTATAGTGGAGGAGGGGAGGTATTTTAGATTATTTTAATCATTATTATAATATTTTTATCAAGACTATGAATAATCTCAAATCAAGTGGCCCTAAATAGTGATAATATCATGTGAGTTCAAAGAAAGTGGCCTTTAATCACTTATGATTTCATAAATAGTGCATTTTTACTGATAAATTGATTATAGGGTATTTTATCGTATTTCAATATTCACCGAAAATTCAAGAGTTTCAGAAAAATACCAAAAATTTACCCCAACCATTTTTCGACTTGTAGAATTCAAAAATGAACTACATTTTTCAAAAATAATATTCTAAATATTATTAATTTAATTTTTAAATAAGGTCACAGTTAATTCGAAAAATAACAATATTGAAGTGCAATTAGTTTTATGTGACATTGGAAAATTAATTAAGATCCCATTTTCCTATTGCCTTGGGAAAATAAAATAATAATATTATTTACTATTCATGAGGACATATTACTATCATATTACTATTCATAATGGTATGTTACTATTCACCAAAAAAACAAGTTTGTTCTATCAGACTCCAAATAACATACTGAACACAATTATAGATGAAAATTTCTTGAAATTCAGAATATATAAGTAGAAAAGTTATGTTTTAAAGACTAATTAAAAATATGTATTTAAAAAAAAGTTCCATGCATTTCTATTTTTAAAAAAAATCTGGGATGTTACATTATCCCCACCTTCCGAAAATTGCGTCCTCGCAATTTTATTTACTTATTAAACAAGTTAGGGTACCCTGATCAAGGTGTCCACCTATTCTCATCATCATCTTGCTCACATAAATAGATGGTCCATGCATTGCAACAATGATTTAGAGATCCTTCAAAATCATTTTCTTCCTTTATCCAAATACACCTTGTACAACTTGGGTCATATGGGTGTTCACAGAAAAATTGTTTTGGAAAATAATCATGTATAACATATAATTTCAAAACATCTGATAAAACTTGATTTTTATAAAATTGTCGGACCGAGTTTGAGTTGAAACTTTAAATCAATGGTCCTTTTAAAATATCATATGTATGTGCTGAAAGTGTATACTGTAAAAGCAAATATAAATAGGTTGTGCAAGGGTTTCCTTCTTCAGCACCTCTTTCAAAATCATAACATGCTTCAAAATCTCTTGATAAGGTAAAATATTTAAAAATTCATTGATAATATTTACCTTTCTTAAAAATATGAGAATATTGAGAAAATAATATTTTTTTAAATATAACGCAAGATCCACGATGGTATCGAGGTATAGTGGATGTGTTTGATATCTCAAACAGTTTCTTGCAAGTGAGTTGCATGTTAGAAAAGGTTTCAAAGTCATCTCAACAAGACTTTGCAATAATTATTGAAAGCAAGTCATCGGGAAGAGATAGGAATGTCATTTGAGATCCTCCTACTTCCATTTGTAACTGAATTTACTTAATCTGAAAAGTTATAAAAAAAGGATTTAACATAAATAATAGACATACAGACTAACCATATGTTTAACGAAAACTTCTAATCCCTAAAGTTTTCTAAACCTTTCCTCTGATACCAAATGTAAATACCCGCACTTGTTACATACATAATCTTGAATTTATTCAGGAAAACACTTCCTTTTACATTGAGGATCTTTTCAATTTTAGAGCTTTAGAGAATTAATAAAAAAACATTCATAACATTACACATTGTTACATAGTGGATACCATAAAATCAGTTTCCATTTTTCTCAGAATATAAAACATTAAAACTTAAAACAAGACTCCTTGACAATTCTTCAACATTTAACATGTCTTACTTCCTTGTATTACTCATCCATTAACCTGTGAAAAATCATTTAAAAACTTGGGATGAGCACAAAATCTCAGTAAGGTATAAAAAAGAAGGAAAAATCACATTACTCCATGAATACTCATAACGTATGAAAACATTTTCAAAATACATGCTTTCCACCCATAAATACTTACTTCATGTAACATGAGATTTACACAAGATCCAAAAAAACATAAATATAATCATATAGGTATCTTAGGGAATTACCTACATAATCTTGTAACCATCTTGGCTACCTTAAAATTTGTAACCCTCATGGCTACTATACTTTGTGTAACCATCGCAGTTACCCGTGGAGTAACCATACGACCGACCTCCAACTTACTCATACCCAATGAATTGGAGGGAAATATAGGTCCCACCCTTCATCATAAACAATGCACAATAACCAAAACATAATTATACAACATAAATAATAGCATAAAAACATTTCTTTTTAGTCTTGTGAAACATAATTTTAAAAGAGGATTTCAGAAGAAAAGTCCCTTATAAACATCATATACATGAAGTGAGACTTAATATAGTGGATGGAATATTTATATAATCTGTAAATACAAATAATTAAACATAATATAAATATAACCCATCACACAAACAATTTAAATAGCACATAAATAATAAAGAAGAAGGTTAACCCAAAGAATGGAAATCGGGTTAAGAATTCCCTTACCTTAAGATTGTATTACTTCAAACTTGTTAAAACCTCCTGTATAATGTTTAAAAGAGTGTTATTAGTATTTTACAGAAACATGTTCATGTTTATAACATCTTATATGGTCATTTCATAACCTCACTTCACCCCTTAATTGTTAGTATTTTGTTCTATGCATTATTTTGGGTGAGTTCTTTTGTGATTTCCACGATCAGTTCATGATGAATAGTTATTGTTGATTGGAAGTGAAACTCCAAAATTGGAATGGATTAGTATTTAAATATTTCCAGTACCATAAATTATACCACTTATCAATTTGATTCTTTATATGAGAATGATTCATTAGATAAAACATTAATGATGTTTGTTTAGATCATTTAAGTGGTTCTTTGATAATAACAACCTCTTTTTGTATTTTAAATTTGAAAAATGAGTACAAAAGAATTATTGAACCTTATATGAGTCATATAACATATATTATAACCTGTTGCAACCATATAAATGGTTTCATGACAAGAATTTAAATAATTAATGGAAATTGAAAATACATCGTCCACGATGTCGGTAATTTGACACAAATGGACAATGTTTTTTGATTCTTTAAATAAGTGGAAGAGGAGAAGAATAATGATGAGTAATTTTCCATAATCATGAGAACATAATGAATATAAATTATTCTGGAGATTTCATGCTCCTTGGATAAGATAGAGTGAGGAAAAACGAATCATGAAATAAAACAAAATCTTGAGAAATTTCTCACGAAAATTCGGCAGTCTAACGTTGTCTCTTAAAATTTCATAAAAACAAGATTGATGAGAGGAATGGAATATATCATCATTCATACATGATATGGACAGTTTAGGGGGAATATTTAATGAAATATTCCAACACAATACAAAGGGAATGGAAGAGAAAACAAAAAATGAAAGAAAAGAATAAAAATAAAAGAGGTTGTTTACCTCTTGATCTCTTCTCCTTGAGATCCTTCTTAAGGGATTTGATTTTGGTCTTTCGGTGAGACCAGAAGATCTAGGATGTGGGGAAGAAGATTGGGGAAGGAATTTTTCAGAAATTAGACAATGATCAAGGCTTGAGAGGTGTGGGAGGAAGAGGGGAGTGAGGGTGATATTTATAGTGGAGGAGGAGAGGTATTTTAGATTATTTTAATCATTATTATAATATTTTTATCAAGACTATGAATAATCTCAAATCAAGTGGCCATAAATAGTGATAATATCATGTGAGTTCGAATCAAGTGTCCTTGCATCACTTATGATGTCATAAATAGTGCAATTTTACTGATAAATTGATTACACGGTATTTTATTGTATTTCACTATTCACCGAAAATTCAAGAGTTTCAGAAAAATACCAAAAATTTACCCCAACCATTTTTCGACGTGTAGAATTCAAAAATGAACTCCATTTTTCAAAATGAATTTTGTAAATATTATTAATTTAATTTTTAAATAAGGTCACAGTTAATTCAAAAAATAACAATATTGAAGTGCAATTAGTTTTATGTGACATTGGAAAATTAATTAAGATCCCATTATCCTATTACCTTGGGAAAATAAAATAATTATAATATTTAATATTCATGAGGTCATATTACTATTCATATTACTATTCATAATGGTATGTTACTATTCACCAAAAAACAAGTTTGTTCTATCAGACTCCAAATAACATACTGAACACAATTATATATGACAGTTTCTTAAAATTCAGAATATAGAAGTAGAAAAATTATGTTTTAAAGACTAATTAAAAATATCTATTTTAAAAAAAAGTTCCAAGCATTTCTATTTTTTTAAAAAAAAACTGGGATGTTACATCTCCCCTTCCTAAAATCTCTAAAAACACTTATGTTTGACCAAGAAATTTCCAATACACTTATAAAAGTACATAAATTCATAATTTACCTCCATGTTGGAACAAATCAATTCAAGGAAGGATTTTGGCACAAACCAAAAGGACTTACCTGATTAAAATGTAACGTCTTCTCTCAAGTTCCTTTATTTTATTGTCTTTCTCCACCCGCTCAAAAATAATTATTCCACGATTTTATAACAAAAAAATTATATTCAATATACTATTATGTTTTTAAGTTATGGTTTAAACCAATAATTATACACACTTCCATCTAATGAGTAAAGAACATTCAGTTTACGTGTATGACGAACTACCGCCTCACTAAATGATGACTATTCATTATCCCTTTAATGACCCTCATGGGAGAAATTATTATAGAAAATATATTTAAATATGTTATATATTATATTTATTATTTATTTAATCATTTTTAATCCTTTTATAACACATATCTTTATACTTTCCAATTTGTGTAAATATGATTATTTCATTTGAGGAAGTGTGGACTATCGCCCCTCAAAGCGATGTAATTCGTTCACACACTACATGGAATGTATTAAGGATGAGTTTATTGAACTTATATTATATATATTATATAATAATTCTACTATAATAATGATATATATACATATATACACATATATTTCATTTAATTACTTTCTTTCAATACGATTGTTAAAGAGAAACAACGTTCATTGGTATGTACGACCTACCATCTCCTTGAATGGTGTATTCCATTTCATAATTCCATATTTTTATATATTATTATAATACAAATACAATGAATATAAATGATATTTATATCATTTTTTACATTCTTTAAATAATTATATAAGTATAGGGACCAAAGATATAACAATTATGACACATGCAAAGAACCAAACATATATTACCTGAAGTGAATCCTTAACATAAAATTATTAACAAGCGGGTAATATAAAGTCATAATAAAATAATATAAGGTATAATATATAAGAATACGGTTCTATGATATATTTATAGTAAAATTATATTTATTATATATGAGGTTTTTATTAGTATAATGAGAGTAAAGACACAAGATAATGAGATTTCATATCACTTTTGATTTCTATGAGATACATGCCACGATCACCAAAAATTCATTTTTGTGGGGTGTATACTAAAATGTATGTATTCAATGATTCTTATAATTAATTTTTATGAGTATTTACATATTTATTCAATGATATTTACTTCATGGGGATAATGTTTCAAAAGCTTCCAAATCGGTAAGACTGTTTTGTCTCAATTTTCCTTCTTTAAGACACATGTTTTGTTATGTACCTACATTATTTTTCAAGGTGTATATAATATTATTTGACATGTTATATCATGAATATTTTTATTTTAATGATATTATAAGATTCATTTAATTTCATTTTCTTACATGGATAGTATTATCCCAAGTTAACATGTGGTAATATTTTATAGAAACAATCACATCATTTGTCAATATTGTTTATGATTTTGCTTCCATTGATAAAATACTATGACCCATATCTCATGTAAATCCATGATATTTATTCTAATATTTTTATTCAATATATCTTCATGTATTAGTACATTTTTTCACTCTTTGATTTTTAATATAAATAAGAAAATGTTTTTATGAAAGTCTGATTTTACCTCTCTCTTCAGTCAAAAATATTCCTTCCTTAAAAAATATGTTTACAAAAAATGGTTACCAATAGTAATGTAATATTATCTTATAATATTTAAAAATATTTTTTTTGATTTTTTATTTCATAAAATTTTTCAAAGGAATATTCTCATCGCTTTCCAAACAAGGCATTTTTCTAACATTTTAATATGAAAAATGAATGTTCTTATTTCCTTGTACGACATTTATGGATTTACCCAATGTCATTTCTATGAAGATTCCTTTTTATGTTTAAAAGGTTAATTTTTAAGAATTATTTTAAAAAAAAATTATTTTCAAAGAAACATTTTTCCAAACATTTTCAATATACTTTTAATCATTTTCAAGGAAAACGGTTTTCAAAATGACTTGAAGCCTTATTTATAAGTTTGAAAAGTATTTTCAATGAAATAGTTTTCAAAAGGTATTCAAGATCCTTTTATAATTTTTCAAGGAAAATGGTTTTCAAAACAATTTCAATATATCTTTATATATTTTCAAAGAAAAAGGTTTCCAAAAGGTTTTAAAATATTTATTTATAATTATTCAAGTTTATTTTATAGAAAATGGGTTTCAAATGGTTTTTATATTTTAAAGATATTTTTTAAAGGAAGAAAGGCTATTTTCCTCAAGAAATGTTTTCAAAATATCTTTATAATTTATTTTCCATATAAGATGACATATATAAATGTTACTCATTCCCTTTTAGGAAATGATCCAAAGATTCCATTCATATTCTTTCTTGAATATTTTATATCTTGATGGAATAATGTTTATGACACCCTTTTCTATTCCACATATTATATAATTTTGAAACCCACTTCCATTCAGGGGTTATTATTTGATAAAATGACTATGAAACATATATCTTTCCATAGGTTAAGATATGATTAAATGTTTATGATACCAATTTCATTTCATGGGTTATGATATGATTTTTAATGATCTTGTGGAACATGTATGTATGATTTATTATGATATTAGTGAGAACTATATCTCCCTCCATTACATTGGGTAAAGATTTATATCTCAAGAGATAGACTTTTATAGAAAAAAATTGAAATTGGTTTATTATTATAAGGATAAAATGAGAAATGTACTCAATTAAGTATTGCAGGGATAGAATGAGGAATGGACTTAGTTTAGTAATATAAGGCTAGAACAGGGTGTAAACCCAGCTCATGAAAGGACTTTGTCCAATAAGATTGACTCGATAATAATTCCTTGACTACTATGGAAATAATTATATATTCTTATGTGTATGCCAAAATTCCATTTTTTATTCCTATGTTATGATTTCATGGATTATGTTCTTGATTTAATTATGATTCTTGTCTTATGAACTGCCAATATTTATGCCACGATTCATGTTTATAATCTTATGATATGTAGGGTATGATCTTCCAATGTTATTATCATGTTATCATACCCTTATGATCATGTTTATAGTTACATTTCTCCCTTATTTACCCTTACTAAGCATACAAGTTTACCCCTTTTTATATTTCATTCCCCAAGTTATTAAGATATGTATTAAGTATGATGTGCCTAAGAAGGGTTATTTTCTTAGAGAACATAGTGTGAGATAATGTAGCTCACTTATGTATCAGTGTTGTTTTTCTATGTTTCCAATATAACTAGACTAATACAGTATTTGGGCATCTGTTTGTATAATTTTTTAAGTATTTAGAAAAAGTTATGTAATATTAATGTATGAAGAGTGAGGGTCTCTATAGTTTGTATCAGAGAAACAATTTAGTTATCATTTGAAAGCTAGGATGAGAAAACCATAGTGATAACCCTAATTACATGTCTAAGAATAAGTTTAAGGATAAGGAAAAGTGTTGTAAAATATCTTGTAATTTTGGTAAAGGATAGAGTAATTGGTTTCCTAGAAATACATTCTTGTCTAGATACTATGAGGGGAGGTGACTTTGGCATAGATGAAACTAAGAGTAAATAATACAAGAATATGTTGAGAGCCAGATTCGGGGTAATCTAGTACATGATAACGGGACTTACTGCACATTTGGTTTGACACTCCAAGGGTTTATGCATTGGGGATTCACAAACTCTTCAAAAATCATCATGAAGGATTTAAATACATGTTTACTAGAAATAACCTAGGATGAACCTAGGGTATCATCGATTAACGAAGTTATCACAATTTAAACATATTATAAGTAATAATTTTATTTACTATGCAGTTTTCTGATATGATAAGTAATGCTCACACTATGCTTCTAGTTTTAGTTAATGGATAGAACCCGAAGGAACTAGATTAACATTGAATGTGATGAAAGATTTTCTAATATGTAGTATGTCACAAACCGAATCTGGTCACTATCCAAAACAGAATCATACCCAGCCCGTGACAAGGCCCGAAGGGAGTTCCCAATCCCCACGGGGTTGGCACAAGTGCCTGGGTATCATAAACTAAAAATTGGGAATGATTTACCCGAGTTTACAAACTTAAAACAACAAACCAATACAATAATATGAATTTAGTTTTTTCAAACACAATCATCTTATACAAAATTTTAGAATGGAACTACACAATTTAAAATAATGTCAAAATACAATTACCATGGTAGAAAAAAAATATCCCGCCAAGATCAACCTCAAGGAAAACGTCAATCACCCTCAAGCTTTCTCCATGAAAATGAACCAAGAAGGACCGCTAGAAACTTGAACCACTGGCACTAAAAACTGTACCCAAACCTACGAAAAAAATATCCAAGTCTACTTACAAGAAAAGGTGTAAGTCGAGTGTGAACAAAATCCCAATAAGATACCACAACTAAGAGATTTCATGTGATAAAAATTTTAATACAAATATCATTGAAAGTTTTTTAAATAAGAAAATGATTGTGATAGTTTCTAAAAGACGCAACATTAAAACTAAAAAGTTTTGAGGTGGGATATTTTAAAGAAAGGAAGATTTTCAATGAAAGCAACATGCTAATTAATTTTTCTAGCCAATCATAATGTATGCTGATGGTAAGTAGAAAATATCTAGTGATCACAATAAATGGAAAAAAACACCCAGACACTAGCTCATTGTGGGTCCCTGATACCTTGTATATCTATGAAAGTAACAATCACAAATATCCATTCTCATGAACAAGATACTAGTAGGGAACATATCCATAACCTAGTGTTCCCCCACCATCATTATCATAGTTTATTTAGTGTATGAAACATTAAACTTGCTACATGAAACTGAAGCCAAACCCTATGGGATCACTAGCATACTAGTACACATCCACCCACCTAGACACACAGGTTTCCCTCTTGTGCTAAAAAAAGTTCAATAATCCATAAAATATAATTTTCACAATCAAATAACACTTCTAAATCACACATTAACCCAACATCCCCCATTCATATCACACAATTCACATAATACACTTTTTTATTCAAATACATTTTGAAAACATACTCACACCAAAATAGCCCAAAACACTTTTCACATTTTTTAACACTTCCAAAAATCCTTTAAAAAATTTTATAAAACCATTCCAAAATATTCCCAATCACATAACAACCCACACAAATATCAATTAATACTTGCAATGGCCCAGACATCTCCGGTCCATTACTTTGTAAAAATTTTATGTGGTCAAACACAACATGTGTTATAATAATAATTTTTGATTATAATAAATGATAATGGTGGCGTGAAAATATTTGGTGTTAATTAGATTAAATGGTTTTAATTTAATCATTTCTAAATAAAAGAAATAAAATTGAATGTATTTAATTCAACGAGGGGAGGTGCATGGTTTCATTTTGATTTACTTAAATTTTAATAAATAATAAATTATGTGTGTAATGGGAATATAATGGGAGGCGCATGGAATAAATTATAAAGGAATAAATTATAATAAATGAGGCGCATGTAATAAATTATAAAGGAATAAATTATAATAAATGAGGTTCATGTAATAAATTATAAAGGAATGAAATTCATGGAGTGCATGGGCGTGGCTTGTACAAGAGGCATTGTGCGGTCCTCCACAATTAAAGTTGGAATTTTGTAAATAACATTAAAAGGGTATTATTATATAATAATTTGTCATAATAATAATAACATGAAGAGGTGCATTGAGGGGGTGGGGGGACCCCTTATGGGTGAATCCAACTTGTATTTTGGAATATTAAAATAATTATAATAATATTCATTTAATAGGTTATAAAAAAATAATAGAATGATAATGAAGAATGGAAGGGGTTCCCAACCCGTGCGTGAATATCATGTGATTGGAGAGAGGGAGTGTTATCCTCCAATTATAAGAATTTAATAATAATATATGTAATATAATGTTGATTTAATATATTATAATAGTAATAAAATGATAAAAGAGTAAAGGGAAGGCGCATGGGGTATGGGGGTGCCAACCCCTCATGCATGAAGTGTTTTGGATGATTAAAAGAATATAAATATAATAATAATAATATATTAATATTGTTATTATTTTGAGTTATCAAATCTTAAGTAGTCCATAACTTCTTCAGATGATATCAGATTGACGAACCATCAGCGGAAACGTAACCCTAAAATTATGACAGTCATTTAAAGACCAATGATTAATACATTTTTATTACTCATGTCTCGAGTAAATAAAACACCTATTATTAATTGAAGTTGTTATTATCATTAAACGCATGGAAACTGCATGACGTGTCATGTGTTGACCAGTCAAACAGTGTAACAGTTGTATAGTTACGTCATGTATTCATTAATACATTCTACATACCATTTTACCTTTTCGTTGCCTATATAAGAGGGGGTCACGTGTTATTTACAGACCCCTCTTCTTCTCTTCACGACGACGCTCTAGGATGACCTAGAAGCCTTCCTCATATCTTCTTCATATGGATTCTGATCGTCGATCTACCGGTGGCTGCGGGATCATGTCAATGAGGCGAACATCGTGAAACTTGTTCCATTCCTTCTTCTTCGACTTCCTATTTGTAGTTTCCTACTGAGGAGATTGTTGATATTTGATGGGTATGACACACTTTGACGAACATCATCTTAATGGTACGTTCTACCCCATTCTTATTCCTTCCTCGATTTCCTTTTTCTATTCCTCCTTTCCATGCTATGACAAGTGACACCTTAAAACTTAATGGAGTCTCTCTTGGTTATTAGTGCGGTTGTGTCGTAGCATCCATGGGAGGACATAGTCATCAGGATGAGTGATCGAAATCCTCATGGTAGTTGTTCTCACAGATGGAAATCAAAATCTATTCAAGTAGGGATCCTACCTCTGTCTCTCTCTCTTTTGTGTATCATGCAGGGTGGGTATCCTCTTGTTTTCGTGAGATACGGTTGAACAAGTAAATAAAGATAATAACTAGTTAAATAACGGGTTTGGGGAAATTTTTGTTGATATTGTTGTTTTATTTCCATCAATGGTTATCCTTTGATTATGTTGTGAATTGAATAGGCCTATGCCTACTGAAAATCACAGTCATTGGGGGCCTTTGCTTGCGCAATTAAATGTTTCCTTGTTTTTATGGATTGTTTTGTGGATAGAATTTCATAGAATGTGAAAATTGGTTATTCATGTAAAGTTACCTGATTAAATGAACACCTAGAAACCTTGTATGATCACCCCGGTTAAACTAAATGAAAGAATGAATTTGTGGGTGCTAGTTGAGGTTTAATTATGTGAAGGGGTGGTTCATGGGTTTTTGTGGTACGAGTATTGTTTTTGATGTGTTTGTGGTTATGGTGGTTGGAAGCAGGGCTGCAGGGTTGGGCTGTACATACGAATAAAAGTGGAAGAGTTAACTAATGAATTGTGGGGCATGGTAGTTGATTAAATATGGAAAATAAATGGGATTGATTGGATGATAAATGAAAATGGTATTGTGTTGCTTGTGTTTTCCCTAACTTTATTTGTGGTTGGCAAGGATATGTTTTATGAATGATTGATCTGGTTTGGTTGTTGTTAGTTGCTCATTAGTTAAGGAACTAATAAACTAAAATAGTTGAAACATGAAAAGCTTAATGGGGTTTGGGGCTGTTTATTGTGTGCATACTTTCAAGGTCGCAGTGCCGAGGCATGTGCGCAGATCTTTTGTGTAGAAGCCTTAGGATTGGCTGAGTGGTTGATATAATTATATAAATCTGTACGTTTTATGTTTCTTTACACACCCCACCCATGTTGAGCACTACGTGGAGAACACCCATGGTATGGGGGGTGAGATTCTCAAAAATTTAAAGGATGGTTGGTTACTATTCTTCCTTATGCTCCCTCTTCCAGGTTCAATAGCCCAAGATCCTTTGGAAAGGTTTCTAAAGATGTTTCCCAAGAGTCTTCAGGATGAGGATGTGATATGTTCCTAGGTGTCTTCGGGATGACATGTGATATGGCTCCCATGTTTCTTCAGGATGAGATGTGGTTATGGCAGAGGATTGAGTGCCGGCAGGATACTATGAGCTTCGTATGGCCAGGTTGCGGCACTAGCTTAGGAATAGGGGGAAGCATCAGAACATTAGGCGTGAGGGCTTGAGCAGTATTCAGTGGGAAGGTGGTGCAGGGTACCCATACTTTGATAATATTACTATACTACTCTATTGACTTGTGATATTTGGTGAGTGTGGCTTATAAGGTCGGGTGGATAGATTCCTTGCTAGGCTTTTCTTCCTTCTGTTTTCTCATGGGGCATTAGGATGTCTCCCCACCTGTGCACGATAGCTTTATTTTTTCCTACTGAGTATACTTTTATGCTCATCCTACATTTATTTTCAGGTTTTCAAGAGGACTTAAAGGATCGTGCGAGACCTTTCTAGTTGGGTGTTGGAGTTTTGCTGGTTTCTTTTTTTCTTTTTTTTTGTATCGTACTCTGGATCTTTTCTTATACATGTAATTTTGTTTCAGTATTGTATAAAACATGCATATGGGTTTGGTTCTAGGTTTATTTTCATTTAGTTGTTCCATTTTCTTTTGGTGTTTGACTCTTCCTATTTCTCAAACTTAAATAATAAAAAGGGTAATGCCTCCCATATTTGTGAAAACTCATACCCTTGGTGCTAGTCGCCATTCCGAGGCCTACTGGAGGCAGGACTCAGGGGTCATTATCTCCCTTTCACCATTTCCAACTTAGGAGGGGCATCTTTGGTGGGAGGGGGTCGTGACAGAATGGTATCAGAGGTGATGGTTGAGAGATAAGATGGAGTCTAGAATTAGGCACAATGAATATTACATGGGATGGTAGGGAAACAATGTTGGCTGATCTTGGTGCGTGACATAGTCCAGGGAAAACCGGATAGGACACGGGATTTTAGGGCCCCCTGTGATCTGATGTAAGGACTTTGAGCTTACCGAACGACCAAGTAAGACTACATTGATTGCAGGGTAGAGATCCTAGGAATGGTACATGCGTCATCATGATTTTTGTTTTACTTGATTTGGGTGTTCCGGGAAAGAAATTGAAATAAAATGATAAAATGAAACCTTGAGAAAATTTCCTTGCTTCTTGGGCTTTGTCGTTATTTTTTTTTCATATAGATATGGCACCTGGATGTTGTTCCCAGGTGACTCGGGCAGTTGAGGCCCAACAGATTCAGATGGTCGATCAGCTGAGGATTGACCGAGAGGAGGAAGTCGACTTGTGGTAGCGCATGTTTCATTATTTCCAACGACAGAGCTTGAAGAAGTATGAAGGCAGCACTTCAGATACGGAATCAGAGAGTTGGTTGGAGGAACTCGAGATCACCTTTAGGATGATCAGGGCTCTATCGGAGTACAAGGTTCATCTAGCAGTAAGCTTGATGTGAGGAGTGGCGCATCAGTGGTGGATGCTTTACCTTGGGGAGGGGAAGAAGACAGAAGTTCTATGAGCCATCTTCGAGAAGGATTTCTATGAGGAATTTCTTTCCTTGATGAGTAAGGACGAGAAGAGGCAGAAGTTGTTGTCTCTCCAACAAAGAAGCATGTCAGTGTGGGAACTAGGGGTCAAGTTCAAGGATCTCCTCTGTTTTCCCCTGAATCTCTTTCCGGATGAGGATTCCTGAGCCAGACATTTAGAGGAGGCACTTCACCCCTCTATTAGGTGCGCGGTGACCCTTTCACCTTACCAACGTACCTGGAAGTACAGAAGAAGATAGAGATAATCGAGAGGATGCAATCAAAAGTAGGTCCACCACAAGATAGGAGTCACCCATGTTCATACAAGAAGTAGGCAGTCCGCAGTAGATCCGCAGCAACATGACCTTCCAAGTTTCAACTGCCAGGGAGCAGACTTCAGCAGGTCCCATACCAATCTCACAACTTCTACCTGTTTTCTATGGTCCAGGGACCGAGGTTCTCTTCAGGTGGGAATCATGGGCATCTTGCAAGATATTTCCCTTTTCAGACTCAGTATGGAGGTACTGGCCATGTTCAGCCCCAGCCTCAGCAGCAGTTCCCAGCCCAACCCTTCCAGCAACAATATACTCCAGTCCCTCCAAGGGGAGCTGGAGCAGGTGTTGGCCAACCATATGGAGTTCCTCAAGGACCCCAATCGGGATGTGGTTGAGGAGATGGATGTCAACAGAGAGGAAGAGGAGTGGGATGTGGACAGTTTCACGCAATAGAAGTGGCAACCCTAGCAAGGCTAGATATCGAGAGAGATATTTTCGGTTTTACATAAATGCTCTCATTTATGTTTTGTTTAAATTCAGGAGCATCACACTCATTTGTTGAAACTTATTCTCTCCCATGCTTTGGGCCTGGACCTTGTTTTTCATGATTCTATAATTCTAAGTTGTTTCCATATTTCCTTTAAATGTGTGTGAAGAGTCCTAACATGTGAGGAGAGGAGGACCTGATACCTAATCAAGATGCATTAATGTGGATGCGATTAAACCCGTGTGGACGAGTCAGTGTCGCCCAAAGTGGATAGTATCTTGACACGAGAGAAGGAATTCCCCAATACATGTTTTGGGGAAGCGTGTTTCTTGTTTTCTGCAGTGTTGGGGGTAGTGTGTGTATAAGAAATCCCAAATTATAGGAGTGTGAGGACCTAATCCCTAATCAAGATGCATTAATGTGGATGCAATTAAACCTGTGCAGGCGATTCAGTACCGCCTAAAGTGGATAATATATCGACATGGGGGAAGGAATTGCATGACTCATATAATTGGGATAGTGGTTGGATTCTTGTTATTATGAGATCCCTGATAGGTATCTTGTGGGGTGGTTTTTTAGACCTTTCCCCTTTTTATGGGTTGGTTTTTAATTCTCAAGGATGAGAATGTTTTGATAGGTATCTAATGTAATGGCTCAGACCTCTCTGGACCATTACTTTGTAAAACTTTGATGTGGTCAAACATGACGCATGTTATAATAATAATTTTTAATAATAATAAATGATAATGATTGCATGAAAATATTTTGTGTTAATTAGATTAAATGGTTTTAATTTAATCATTGTAAAATAAAAGAAATAAAATTGAATGTATTTAATTCAATGAGGGGAGGTGCATGGTTTCATTTTTATTTACTTAAATTTTAATAAATAATAAATTATGTGGGTAATGGGAATATAATGGGAGGTTCATGGAATAAATTATATAGGAATAAAATATAATAAATGAGGTGCATGTAATAAATTATAAAGGAATAAATTATAATAAATGAGGCACATGTAATAAATTATAAATGAATGAAATGAATGGGGCACATGGGTGTGACCTTGTACAGGAGGCATTGTGCATTCCTCCACAATTAAAGTTGGAATTGTTTAAATAACATTAAAAGGGTATTATTATATTATAATTTGTTATAATAATAATAACATGAAGAGGTGAATGGAGGGGGTGGGGGGTGGGGGGGGGGGGGCGCAACCACTTAAGGGTGAATCCAACTTATATTTTGGAATATTAAAATAATTTCAATAATATTCATTTAATAGATTAAAAAAAATAAAATGATAATGAATAATGGAAGGGGTTCCTAACCCGTGCATGAATATCATGTGATAGGATAGAGGGAGTGTTATCCTCCAATTATAATAATTTAATAATAATATATGTAATATAATATTGATTTAATATATTATAATAGTAATAAAATGATAAAAGAGCAAAGGGAAGGTGAATGGGGGGGGGGGTGACAACCCCCCATGTGTGAAGTGTTTTGGATAATTAAAAGAATATAAATATAATAATAATAATAATATAATAATATTGTTATTATTTTGAGTTATCAAATCTTAAGTAGTCCATAACTTCTTTAGATGATATCGGATTGATGAACCATCAGCAGTAGCGTAACCAAGAAATTATGACTGTCATTTTAAGACCAATGATGAATACCTTTTTATGACTCATGTCTCGGGTCAATAAAACACCTATTATTAATTGAAGTTGTTATTATCATTAAATGCATGGAAACCGCGTGACGTGTCGTGTGTTGACCAGTAAAACATCATAATGTTTGTATGATCACGTCGCGTATTCATTAATACACACTGCATACCATTTTACATTTCCTTTTCATATATAAGATAGGTTCACATGTTATTTACAGACCCCTCTTCTTCTCCACACGACGACGCTCTTGGATGACCTAGAAGCGCCTTCCTCTTATCTTCTTTATCCAGACTCCGATCGTCGATCTGTCAGTGGCTGCAGGATCGTGTCGACGAGGAAAACATCGTGCACCTCATTCCATTCCATCTTCTTCAACTTTCTCTTTGCAGTTTCCTACCGAGAATATTGCTGATATTTTATGGGAACAACGCTCTTCGACGAACATCATCTTAATGGTACGTTCTACCCCATTCTAATTCCTTCCTCGATCTCCTCTTTCTGTTCATCGTTGCCATGCTATTATAAGTTACTCATTAAACCTTAATGGAGTCTCTCTTGGTTGTTAGTGCAGTTATACCGCAACGACCACGAGAGGACGTAGTCATCAGGAGGAGTGATCGAAATCCTCATGGTGGTTGTTCTCACAAAAGGACATAAAAACCTGTTGAAGTAGGGATCTTACCTTCGTCTCTCTCTCTTTTGTGCATCATGCGGGGTGGGTATCCTCTTGTTTTCGTTAGATAAGGTTGAACCAGTAAATAAAGATAATAACAGGTTAAAGAACGGGTTTGGGGAAATTTTTGTTGATATTTTTGTTTTATTTCCATCAATTATTATCCTTTGATTATGTTGTGAATTTAGTAGTCCTATTCCTACTGAAAATCACGATCGTTGGGGGCCTTTGCTTGCGCAATTAAATGTTTCCCTGTTTTTCTAGATTGTTTTGTGGATGGAATTTCATAGAATATGGAAATTGGTTAATCATGCAAAGTTTTCTGATTAAATGAATACCTAGAACCATTGTATGATCACCCTGGTTAAACTAAATGAATGAATGAATTTTTGGATGCTGGTTGGGGTTTAATTATGTGAATGGGTGGTTCGTGGGTTGTTGTGGTACAGGTATTGTTTCCGATGTGTTTGTGGTTATGGTGGTTGGCCACAGGGTTGTAGGGATGGGTTGTGCATATGAATAAAAGTGGAAGAATTAACTAATGAATTGTGGGGCATGATAGTTGATTAAATACGGAAAATCAATGGAATTGATTGGCTGATAAAAGAACATGGTATTGTGTTGGTAGTGTTTTCCCTAAATTTATTTATGGTTGGAAGGGATATGTTTTACAAACGATTGATCTGGTTTGGTTGTTTTTAGTTACTCAGTAGTTAAGGAACTGATAAACTAAAACTGTTGAAACATGAAAAGCTTAATGGGGCTTGGGGTTGTTTATTGTGTGCATACTTTCGAGGTAGCATTGCCGAGGCATGTGCTCAGATATTTTTTGTAGAAGCCTTATGATGGGCTGACTGGTTGATATAATTATATAAATATGTATGTTTTATGTTTCTTTATGCACCCTACCCATGTTGATCACTACATGCCGAACACCTGTGGGACAGGGGGTGAGATTCTCAAACAACTAAAGGATGGCGGGTTACTGTTCTTCCGTGTGCTCCCTCTTCCAGGTTCTATAGCCCATGATCCTTCGGGAATGTTACGACAGATGTTTCCCTAGAGTCTTCTGGATGAGGATGTGATATATTCCCAGGTGTGTTTGGGATGAGATGTGATGTGGCTCCTAGGTGTCTTTGAGTTGAGATGTGGTTATGGCCGAGGATTGAGTGCCGACAGGATACTATGCGCTCTGTATGGCTAGGTTGTGGCACTAGCTCAGGAAGAGGGGGAAGAATCAGAGAATTCGGACTGAGGAATTGAGTAGTATTCCATGGGAAGGTGGTGCAGGGTACCCATACTTTGATAATATTACTATACTACTCTATTGACTTGCAATATTTGGTGAGTGTGGCTTATATGGTTGGGTGGATAGATTCCATGCTAGGCTTTGGTTCATTCTGTTTTCTCACGGGGCATTAGAATATCTCCCTACCTGTGCACGAGAGATTTAGGTTTTCCTACTGAGTATACTTGTATTATCACCGCACATTTACTTTCATGTTTTCAGGAGGACTTTAGGGATTGTGCGGGACCTTGCTAGTTGGGCGTTGGAGTTTTGCTGGTTGCAGTTTTTGCTTTTTTTTGTATCATACTCTAGATATTTTCTTGTACTTGTAGTTTTGTTTCAGTATTGTATAAAACATGCATATGGGTTTGGTTTTGGGTTTATTTTCATTTACTTGTTCCTTTTTCTTTTGGTGTTTGACTCATCCTATTACCCAATCTTAAATAATAAAAAGGGTAATGCCTCCCATATTTGTGAAAACTCATACCCTTGGTGCTAGTTGCCACTCCGGGGCTTACTGGAGGTGGGACTCGGGGGTCATTATCTCCCTTTCACCATTTCCAGCTCAGGAGGGTCATCTTTGGTGGGAGGGGGTCGTGACAATACCCTTCTCACCTTCAAAATTCATTTTTATCATCAAACTCACACGAAATAGCCCACAACCATATTTCTCACCCAAAACACAATTTAGTAAAACATTTTAACAATTTATAAAACATTCTAAAAATGTATAACATCTTAAATCACTAATTTACCTTTCAAAAACACATATTATGTGAACACACACACCCAAATAGTACATATACACAATTTTACCACTTTTTTTAACCAAATAAAACATTTACAATTTTTACAAAACAACCTCAAATGGTATAACTATGTTTTGCACAAAAAACCCATTTGAAAACCCTATTTCAAGGCCAAAATGACCCAAAGAACCTACCAAAGTAGAATTGGAATCCATTTCAAAATTTATTAAAAAACTCTCACGTGCCATAAAATCACCTCAAATAATTGCACAAAATATTCACATGAGAAACACTCATTTTTAAAAACACTTTCAAGGAGTAAAACAAGGTTTTACACATAACACCCATTCAAAGCCCCATTTTGAGGCCCAAACGACACTAAAACATTCCAAAACAAGAATTGGAAGCTAATTTCAACACCCAATAAATAACATTGACATTTTGTAAAACCACCACAAGAAATAACACATTAGTTACATTTAAAAAATACACACATCAAACAAAAATGTAACTTTAATGCCAAATGCTTTACTATTACAACCAAAAATGGTTTTGGAACCACAAAAAACAAATTAGAAACATGATAAATTAACAAACCAAGAAAGATAACTCATCATAAAATTATTACACATGGAATCACCTACCAAAATGTAGAAACCCTCAAATCTTGGTGTGAAACCTCAACTACACCTCCGCCGCACCACAAGGGAGATAAATCCAGCCCCAGACCACAAGATTTGACCAAAAGGACACCAAATCAAACCCTAGTTTCGAACCCTAACTATTTTAAATTTTATAACTTCACAAAAGAGGGAGGAAAACTTAAGGAAAAGGAAGGAAATGAAGATAGGAACACTTACTTGAAGGAATTTTGGAGTTTCCCCACCTGAAATGCCATCAAATATGGGTATCCATGGGAGATTTAGGGAGCTTAGAGGCCTGCCATGGATTCTGGTGTTTAATGGGGGAAGAATGAAGTATATTAGAATTATTTTTGGGAGGGAAAATGGAATTTCAAAATGTTTTTAATGATCTGGACACCCTTGCACGGTTTGTCCGCACGGTTTGGAACCGTGCGACCAAACTGTGTGGAATGTTTTGGCCACCCAAAACCATGCCATTATCCTCTAATTACAGGGGGGTCCAAGGGGGAAACTAAGGGGGAACGATAGGACATGGATAGGGGAGAAAAATTCCCAAAATAAACTATCCTTTTCACCACATAACTCATCTATCTCAAGGGTACAAACCACCTCAACAACTTACCCTGCAAGTGGTGCCACTAGGAGTGTCACAAATCCAACTCCAAAATACCACAACCTCACAACATCCCTTTGACAAAATAGGAGGACAGGTTCCATTCAATACCCCCAAGACCAATTTCATAGCTCATGAACACAAGATACACCAAAATTTTAGACCATGAATACCTAGAAATCCAGAGAAAATAAGAACCAAATAAAGATTTTGAAACAAAGACTTGAATTGAAATTCTGAGTGTGAAAATTATCCCCAACATAAATATTTCCAACCCCAGAAAGCCAAAACAAGGACCCAAGAAAAAACCAAATCAAACTGATAAACCAATATTTAATCCCTTTCTATGTTTCACCCCCAAAGGTCAAAACACCTCCAGTGTTCAATTAAGTAAGGAATACTCTCCCAAACCAAAACAAACACCAATTTCCTGAAATGATCAAGAACAATCAGATTTCGAAATGAAAACTCCTCAAACACTATTCAAACAAGCTTCTAGAAATTTACCCAAATGAAAAACAACAACAAACAAGGTTACACTTACTTTGGTTTAACTGAAATACTGGGCACTATCTAATCCCAAAGTTTACCCAGAGAATATGTCAGTGGTTAGATAACTCCGAACAAGACTGCCTACCACTGATCCAAGACCAAGGAAAAATTGGAGTTACTAGTATGGGGAGACCCAAATGGATCCCCAATATAAGAGACAACTCAAACTTTCTTGAGACATGATCAGGGCACTAACAGGGGAAGGACCGAATGGACCTCTCGATACAAGGGGTAAAATACCATTAGAAATATCCAAAAAAACTTACATAAAATTCATAGTGGGTATCCCCACCATAAGAACCAACTATATTAACTGACCATTATGAGATGACACAGAAAGATCCCAAAACATAAAGAGTTGGGATGGCCTCATGGTTAGTCCGCCTAGTTTGGGAAGTTGTGTGATAACTGTGAAGATCATTCTTTCCACATGCCTTCCTGGCACACTGTCACTACTAATCATACAAAAACTATGTGTTCAACCTATCTAGACAAATTTAAAGCCTTTCACTAAAAACTCAATGGAAACCAAAGTGGGAGGTAATGAAATTGGCCGATAACATGGACACGAGGTCCTCCCTCCCCTTTTCATCAAACATGAACAAGAAAAAAAAAATGGATACATAAGAGATTTAAACTATTACCCATCTTTCATACTAATGATAAGACTTTGTACAAGGGTTTAAATGACCTTGGGATTTCCCCTGACTACACGCTAGCTTCTCTTCATGACCTATGGATAGAGCTCAAATGATTGAAGCATCTTCAACCTTGTAGTTAGGCTTTGGAAACCCCCGAATATAACTTCTTCTTACGAGGCTACAAATAACTACACCACAATCACGATGGATTTACAAAGACATAACACACTCCAAATACTCACTTTAACCTAACCCAACATTTCACTGAATCAAGGGCTCAGAGGATGCATGCACATCACACCTTGCTTCATCAGGTGGGAAAGAATAGAAGGAAAGGAAACATATAAACACCTTCCTCTAAAATATAGGATTTTTAAGATTTTCCATGGGAGACATTCTCCCAAAATAACATAGATTCTTAGAGGATTGCATGAACTTCACATTTATAGTCAAATGAGCATAAGACATCACAAGGCGTCACTGAACATGACCATTGCGACTGATAGAAACAATACATGGAAAGGGACCTTATTCCAAGTCACCAAACAACACACAATTCTAGCAAGTGTCCATAATAGCCTCTCATGAATAGATTCCCTACACTAGTGGTTTAACTTAAACCCTGACTCCGAAGAGACTACAAAGGACCCAAAGGACCTTTTAGACACTATTGAGATACTCATCCACACGAACAACCTGAGACTACATCCACCTTTGAAAAATCAGGTAACTTATGAAACTATGGTCTCTTTTAACCTCCCACGAGAACTCTCCCTCTACAATAGGATCCAAAAATCAAATAAAGGAAATAGACCAAACTCAATCTCCAAAGCTCGAGAAAAATATTCCTTATATTGATCAACTGGAGGATTTTCCAATGGCGAAACAATCTGGGATGCACTTCAGTCATCCACTAACCCTTAATGGGGGAATACCTTATCCCATGAGAGAACTGAAGGACCCAACCAAGTTGGTCCATTGGTAAAAACATGCCACAAACCAGATCCAAACACAAGAAGGGAACCACCATAAAGGCTTCCTAAACTTTTCTCAAAAGATACCACTAACCAGCCCTTCAACCCAGCTTACTGACCAAACACAAACCAAAAACACCATTCAAAAAGGAGGGGTTCTTGGACAGAAAACATCCCAAAAAATCAATATTTTCAAAAACACATAAGACACACTATCCCAAACCATTCATCAAGACATCATGTTTTCCTTTTAAAACATTTCTTTGAGAAAAACCGGTTCAGCGGTTATTGTATCCACCAATGGTACCCCATGGGCCTCCCACATGCATGTTTCTTTGCGACATCGGGCATCCTCTTCATACCCATCCTAGAACTAATATTTTCATTCAATTAACCATCCATCATACCATATAACCCCATGCATGTGGTCATTCATGTAAATAACAAAGGTTAAATTTTTTTTTTCCACATTTCAAAACCAAAATGATCAACCAACACTTCCCTTTTTATCAGACCTAACCACAAAATCAAACCCAATTTATAGCTTACAAAAATTTTCATAAAGACACAATCATTCAAATAAAAATTCACTTTCGATATATTAATATCATTTTCAAAACATATCATACCATTAAAAAACATTCAATAGTTTAGAGA
This sequence comes from Viscum album, assembly GCA_963277665.1. Lineage (NCBI taxonomy): Eukaryota > Viridiplantae > Streptophyta > Magnoliopsida > Santalales > Viscaceae > Viscum > Viscum album. The sequence goes on from OY728131.1 coordinate 143,118,834, forward strand.
ACTCTATTGGAAACACTATTTCAAAACCATCTTTAACATAACTTCCTACTTTTAAAAGAGGTGAAAAAAAAACCACTTCCGATTTCAAAACCATTATGAAAATTCAGTTCTACCATTTCACAAATCAAACCTTTATCTATTTACTAGAAAATGATTTCACAAAAACTTTATGCTTCTTAAAACCATGTCATTTTTTCTTTAAAAACCAAACTTCCTGGGTTTCGAGACTAAATGACACAAAATGATGAAATAGGAAACTAGTTCCAGTGGGTGACTTGGAAATATGGTTGGAGGCCATATTACAATCACTTAACCATCACAGAGAGTGTTATAGGGAATATCCCCAGCTCCACAGGTCTTTCCAGGCCCTACGAGCTCACTGAGACCATTAACCCAACTCTCTTTTCATTTCCCCTAATCATTATCAAACAAAGAAAACCAGAGGAATCAGATAAATACCGACTTCCCGTGGAGACTTGAGTCCCATCATAAGGTGTGGAGATCAAGTACACTACCCATAACCAAAATTTCAAGTCCTGAAAATCCAAGCTCTAAACTATCCTAACTCCTCCCCAGATAAAATTACCCAATAGAGAAAACCTGGACCTCCCTTTGATTCCATTTTGTCACGAACCGAATCTGGTCTCCACTAAAACCTGAACCATACCCAGCCCGTGATAAGGCCCGAAGGGCATTACCGATACCCATGGGCTGGCACAAGTTCCCGAGTACGATAAAATGAAATTTGGGAATGATTTACCTATGTTTACAAACATAAAACAACTAACAAATCCAATAATACAGATCTGGATTTTTCAAACACAATCATCTTTTACAAAATTTCAGAACTAAACTACAAAATATTAAACAATGTCAAAATACCATTAAAAATGTACAAAACCAAAACAGTATATCCAAGAGCCACATCAAGGCTAGTGATAATCACCCTCAAGCCATATCTATGAAAAAATACCAATAGGGACCGCTAGAAACCCAAACCACTGATACTAAAAACTGTACCCTAACTTGAGACAAAAATAACAAAGTCTACTTACACCTAAAGGTGTAAGTAGGGTGTGAGCCAAATATCAGTAGGATAACACCACTAAGATATTCCATGTGATAAACATTTTAAGAAAAAAATAATTGCAAGTTTGGTAAATAATAAAATACTTGTGATAGTTTCTAGATGATGCAACATTAAAAATAAATAGTTTTGAGGGGGGATATTTTAAATAAAGGAAGATTTTCAATGAAAACAACATGATACTGAATTTTTCTATCCAATAACACTGTATTCCAATGGTAAGAAAAAAATATATAGTGTGCACAAGCAATGAGAAATAACCCCTAGACACTAGCTCGTTGTGGGTCCCAGGTACCTCGTATCTTAGTGAAACAAACAATCACAAATAGTCATTCTCGTGCACGAGCCACTATTAGAGAACAAAAAAATAGCCTAGTGGTCCACCATCATCATAATAATAGTTTATTTAGTGTTATAAGAATCAATATTTCTACGTGAAACTAAGGAAAAACCCCATGGGATCACTAGCATACTAGTACACCTCCACCCACCTAGATACTCGGGTTTTCCTCTTGTGCTCAAACAAGTTCAACAAGACATAAAATATAATTTTCACAAGAAAATACCACTTCCATATCACAAATTAACCAAACATCCCCCATGCATATCATACAAGTCAAAGAATCAACTTTTTTATTCAAATTCATTTTGAAAACAAACTCACACCAAAATATCCCAAAACACTTTTCATATTTCTTTAACACTTACACAAATCCATTAAACAATTATATAAAACCATTAAAAAATATTCCAACTCACATAACAGCCCACACACATATCACATAATACCGTCCTCACTTTCAAAATTCATTTTTATCATCAAACTCACATGAAACAGCCCACAACCATGTTTCTCACCCACAACACAATTTAGTAAAACATTTCAGCAATTTATAAAACATTCTAAAAATATATGACATCTTAAATCACCACTTTAACTTTCAGAAATCCATATTAGTTGAACACACTCACCCAAAAAGTATATATACACCCCTTTCCCACTTTGTTTAACCAAATAAAACATTTACAATTTTCACAAAACAACCCCAAAGGGTATAACTATGTTTTGCTCAAAAAACACATTTCAAACCCCTATTTCAAGGCCAAAATAACACCATGACCCTTACAAAGAAGCATTTTAAGCCCTTTGATCATTTTTAAACCACTCTAAAGTTTTATAAAATCAGATAAAATAATTCCAAAAAATATACACATGGAAACCACTCATTTTCATAAACACTTTCAAGGTGTAAAACATGGTTTTACACATAACAACCATTAAAAGCCCCATTTTGAGGCCCACAAGACACTAAAACATTCCCAAACCAGAATTGGAAGCCCCTTTCTACAACCAATAAACCCCTTTAACATTTTATAAAACCAACACTAGAAATAACACATGAGTTACATTTGAAAAATACACACTTCAAACAAAAATGTATCTTTAATGCTAAATGATTTACTATTGTAACCAAAAGTGGTTTTCTCGCGACACACAATAGATTAGAAACATGATAAGTTAATAAACCAGGAAATCTAACTCATCATAAAATGATTACACATGGAATCACCTACCAAAAATGTAAAAACCTTCAAATCTTGGTGCGAAACCTCAACCACACCTCCGACACACCACAAGGGAGATAAATCCATCCCTAGACCACAAGATTTGACCAAAAATACACCAAATAAAACCTTAGGTTATAAAAATAACTTTTTTACATTTTATAACTTCACAAAAGAGGGAGGAAACCCTAAGAATAAATATATAAATGAATATTGGAACACGTACTTGAATGAATCTTGGAGTTCCCACCCAAAGCCCCATAAAATATAGGTTCCATGGAAGATTGGGGGAGCGTGGAGGCCTCCCATTGATGCTGGTGTCGAATAGAGGAAGAATGGAGTGGATTAGACTTATTTTTGAGAGGGGAAAATGGAATTTAAAAATATTTTTAATGACTTGGACACCCTTGCACGGTTTGGAACTGCGCGACCAAACCGTGCGGCCTGTTCTGGCCACTCAAAACCATGATATTCTCCTCCAATTTTATGGGGTATAAAGGGGAAAGATAGGCCATGGATAGGGGAGAAAAAGTACCAAAATAAACTATCCTTTTCACCCCAAAACTCATCCAACTCAAGGGAAAAAACCACCTCAACAAATTACCCCATATGTGGTGCCACTAAGAGTATCAAAAATCCAAATCCAAAACCCCACATCCTCACACCTTCCCTTTGAAAAAAGATGAGGCCAAGTACTATTCAATTCCCCCAAGATCATGGTCATAGATCAAGAATACAAGAGACACCAGAAATTCAATCCCGAAAACCCAAAGAAAGCTAAGAACCAAAAGTGGACTAGAAAAAATAATTGAATTGAAATTATGGGTGTGATAATTCTCCCCACCATAAATATTTCTTCCCTTGGAAATCCACAACAAGTCCAAAAGAAAAAACCAAATCAAACTGATAAATCAAGATGGACTCCCTTTCTATGTTTCGCCCCCAAAGGGCAAAACACCTCTAGTGATCAATTAAAGAAGGAATACTCTCACAAACTAAAACATACACCACTTTCCTGAAATGATCAAGCACATTCAGATTTTTTCTCAAAAGAAAACCCCTCAAACACTATCCAAACAAGCTTCCAAAAATTTTCCCAAAAAAACAACAACAACAAGTTTACACTTACATTGATCATACCTAATCAACTTTCATAGAACATGATTGAAAATGTGTACCTTAACTAGCTCTTAGACACACCAAGGAAGAGAAAAAAGGATTTTGCTAAGATTTCGGGTAATAGAGACTAGGGAGGAAAGAATATTTGGTTTCCTTTGTGTTAATAATGTGTAATTAATCACCTAATTTAATGTCATGGAGGAACAAGAAGATGTTTTGACTATAGAAAATAAGGACACAAATCAAGTGACTGTAATGGAAAAATGAAGAGTCTAGTTAACAAAATGGATGAGAATATTGGACTTCCTAAGGAATCATTGAAGGTTAAGTGTTTTATGTGTGGAATAAATAGTAATTATACAACTCAATGTCCCATGAGGAAGGTTCCTGAGTAGAATCAACATGGTGATATGAGTAATGGTTACATTACTGATGATAAAGAGACTGGAGGTGAAATATGAAAGGAAACAAGTATTATGTGATAGGATGAGGTATCCTTGTTAATGGATTAAGGATGAAGTAATCAAAGTTTTTATTTATTTGGATTCAAGAATTATAAAAGGTGAAATAAATAAGGATTGTCCAGTTTATGTTTTTTCGCTAATGATTTACAATAATACATTGAATGGATCCAATGGAATAGAAAAGTAATTTAATGGAAAGGTGATGTACATGGAAAACAAATTATTAAGGAAAAAATAACCCTTAATGTGTTCTTTATGTTAAGAAAATGTTTTTTGGGTAAAGATATGTTGGATATAATTAAATTGGAAGGTACTGATTACGTTGGAACTAATTATGGACTTACTGAAAAGTAGTTTATGTTATCATAGTGGAAGTTTTAAACTTCTTGAATTTATGGAATATATACAGTAATCTTGGGACTAAAGAAGCATTCATGTTTTTACAAAAGTATTTATGGTAATTAAGATTGTTACCATGTTCCAAGATAATTTTCCATGAGGGTATTCACATGTTTAGAATGTAACAACAAAGGGCTACTTTGTGATATATGAAGGATCAATGTTAAGCTGATTTCATGAATTTCTTACTATGTTTTTGTATTTTCATCTTTTAGAGGGGTTATAAGGTTAACCATTACTTTAAAGTTTAAGTTAATTTTTTGAGGAAGTATTTATGTATTGAGATTGTATTTAAAACCGTTCTTAAAAGGCTATTTAATGATTAACCTAATTTTAAGGATGTCCATCATATTTATTTTTAGAAATTATATTAGTGTGGCTTTTGAAAAGTAAATCATGCATATAAGTTGATAACCAATAAAGTTTGGAAAGGATATAGGTCCTGAAATCATGATCAAAGGACAATAAGGGTTTCAAACCTACCACTAACCTACGTTATGTCTTGGTTAATTTATAATTATTTTTGGTTAATAATTACCTATGATGAAATTGTAGTGTTACTATTCTTGTTTAGAGATTAATGAATTAACTATATTTATTTTTAAGAAAATATATAGATAAATAGTTGTACTTTTAATTATTTTGTAGGCCGTAATATCTGATAAAAACGTATTTCACTGCTTCAAGCATCAAATTTAATTTCTGGACATCCATTTCATGAAGTAGTGGATGAATTAGAAATAGTTAAAAACAAACCCAAATAATGAAATCGTGTTTATAGAAATATATCAAGTAATTAAATTTAATTATATACTTTTTCAATAATATAATTACTCAATGATATGATAATGATCAATAAGAAAATATTGTCTTAATACCTTAATTGTTTCTGAACCAATGGACTTATAAATCATCACAAATTTTTGAATTTGAGGACCTACAATTTTATTTTATCATTCACTTTTTTATGATTGATTACCTCAATCAATACATATAAATATTTACATTTTTTCCTCTATGTACAATCTTCACACCCAACCTATGTTCTCCTATGTAGAAACCAAGTTATATGTTACTTTGGGTAACCTTTATGGTTCAACCTTTCCCTTTTTAATGGATGTTTTAATATTCATTATTATGATGTGTGTTTTAATGAATGGAAATATAAATTATTAAACCATTTATATAGAATAATTTAGAGACAGAAATTAATTTTAAGGGGATTATAATTAAACACCTAGAGATTTTGTGAAATATATTTTTTCAAATTAATATAAACCTTTTAATATTTTTCAATTCATGAAACACTGAAAATATTTTATATTATAAAAGAAGTATGTTTGGATTGAGATATAAAAAAACAGAAAGTTCATTTTAAACTAAAATAAACTAAATTTTATCTTTTTTTACATGTAACATCGACTTGGAATATGTTGCATGCAATACCGACTTAGCATACATTACATGTAGCACCGAGTTTCTACGAAACCTCATTTTATTGTTATAAATATTTAAATGATATAATTATAACTTAGCCATTAAAATTTATAATTATAAGAGTAAGAAATAATATTAAAATATTTTATAGAATGGTTTTATATAAATAAAACATATTCATAACGAATGATATAATTTGTGTTAAATTCCTTATATGTTTCGAAATATTATTTTCTCAAATGAACTTATTTTAATGTCCTTCTATGAAAAATAAGAAATTTAATTTTAGACATATTTAGAAATTTAATTTAATAAAATAAAATTATTTTTTGAATTTATAATGTAAAAATTGTTTTGGGGTGAATTTATGGGCTTTTCTAGGAAACATCATTTTTGGATGAATAATGAAAATACTGAATTTTAATTCAAAACTGATTTTTCCAAATAATTTATTTATAAGTTTAAATTAAAGTTTAATTTTGTTTAAAAGTTTAATTAGATCATATTTTTATCAATAAACCCAATGTGGGTCATTGGAATCATTTTCAATTTGAAATTGAATATAAAAACATAGAAAACGTTTGAACATTTTTACTTTAAAAACCTTCATTGTCAACCAGATTAAAGGATTAAATTTAAATTAATTTATACCACTTCTGGGATTATAATTTTTAAAAATGGATTCCATATCTAGAATCATAATTATTCTTAATTTATAATAAGGTAAACATAGATTTTTACAAAAAAGATTAGTGAAAGTAATTAAAATTAATTACAACGATTAAAGTAAAATTAAGTTTAACAAGGGAATAATCCTTAAATTTAAGGTCCAAAATGAACTAGAAACTTGAAAAAAACCCATTTTATGGAAATTATTAGTAAATTAAACTTAAATTTTTGAGTTTTTGGGTTTTGGACGACTTTTATATTGTAAAAACGTGGGTACTCATAACTTGCTTTCAAAAATACCAAGTGAGTCCTTTTCCTTACCTTTAAAAGGCCACCACCTCCCCCCTTCCTAAAACCTATCAAAACACTGATTTTCATCCAATATATGACCAATAAACTTAACAAAATCACCCCTTACTAATTTAAGACTTCATATGGGCATACATAAATCTATGTAATCCTTTTGGCACATACTAAAAGGAGTTACCTGATTAAGACGCAATGTCTTCTCTCAAGCTCATTTCCTTTATTTTCTTTCTCCACCCCATAAACACTTCTTATTACATGATTGTATAAAAAAATATATCCTAAATATACTATGATGTTTTTATGACAAGTTTTATACCTAAAATTATAAACACTTACATCTAATGGGTAAATAACATATTGTTTATGTGTACGACTAACTACTGCCACACAAAACGATGATCGTTCATTTTTCTTTACCGCCTCTCATGGTGGAAATTATGATGGAAAAAATATTTATATATGTTATATATTATATTTATTATTTATTTTATCTTATTTAATCATTTTATAACACATATATTTATAATTTCAATTTTGTGTAAATATGATTATTTTGATTGAGGAAGTGTAGACTATCGCCACCTCAAAGCGATGTGATTCATTCACACACTACATGGAATGTATTAATGATTGGTTTAGTAAAATTATATTATATATATGATATAATAATTATACTTTATATAATTTTATATATATATGTATATATACATATATTTCATTTACTTACTTTTTTTTGAATATGACTATTAAACAGAAACAACGTTCATACATACGTACGACATACCATCTCCATAAATGGTGTATTTAATTTCATACTTATATATTATATAGATTATTATAATAAAAATATAATGAATATAAATGATATTTATATCATCTTTTTCACTCTTTAAATCATCATATAAGTACAAGGACCAAATATATAACAATTAAGACACATGAAGGGTCAAAATAGATATTACCCAAAGTGAAACCTTAACATAGAATTGTTAACAAGAGGGTAATATAAATTCATAATAAAATGATATAAGTTATTATATATAATAATATGGTTTGGTGAAAGATTTAAAACAAATGTAAATTTATTATACATGTGGTTTTTAGGAGTATGATGAGTGTCAAGACATAGGTAAATGGATTTCATCTCACTTTTCATTTCTGTGAGATAAATGCCATGATTACCACCCATTACTTTCATGTTGTGTGTATACTAAAATTTATTTATTAAATTATTCCTATAATTACATTTATGGTTATTTAAAAATCTATTTTATGATCTTTAATTCATGGGGTTAATGTTTCAAAAGCTACCAAATCGGTAAGACAATTTTGTCTCAATTTGAATTTTTTGAGACACATGTTTTTTTATGATCCTACATTACTTTTTGAGGTATATATAATTAGTTTTGACATGTTATATCATTAATCTCCATATTTTAATGATATTTTATGCTTCATGCAATTTTATTTTCGTACATGGATATTATGATCCCAAGTTACCATGTGGTGAGAGTTTATTGAAACAATCCCACCATTTAAGTGTACTGTTTATAATCATGCATCCATTGATGAAATTTTATGATCCATATCTCAAGAAAATTTATTAAATTTATTCAAATCTTTTTATTTAATATATATTTAAGTATTAGTACCATTTTCCACTATTTGGTATTTAATATAACTAAGAAAATGTTTTTTATGAATGTCCAACTTTACATCGCTTTTTACTCGGAAATCTGTGTTACTTCATAGCCATATTTTCTAAAAATGGTTTCCAAAAATATTTTACTATTATCCTATAATATTTAAAATATTTTTTTCACTCTTTTTTATTTTACCGTTTTTGTCAATGGAATATTCTTTTATATTTTACAATAAGTCATTTTCCCAAACTATTACCATTAAAATTCAATGTTCTTCTCACCAAAGATGACATGTATGAATTTAACCACTTAAATTTCTGTGAAGCATCCTTTTCATGATTAAAAGGTTAGTTTTAAAGATTTTTTTAAAATGTATTTTCAAATAAATGGTTTTCAAAACATTTTCAATATCATTTTATAAATTTTCAAGGAAACATGTTTCAAAATGATTTCAAGAATTATTTATAAGTTTGAAAAGTATTTTCAAATAAATGTGTTTCAAAACATTTTCAAGCTCCTTTTATATGTTCTCAAGGAAAATGGTTTTCAAAATATTTTCAAGATATCTTTATATGTTTTCAAAGAAAAAGGTTTCCAAATGGTTTTGAAATATTTATTTATAATATTTCAAGTTTATTTTCAAGAAAATGGGGTTTTAAAGGTTTTTATGTTTTAAATAACTCTTTTCAAAGAAGAAAGGAAATTTTCCTCCAGAATGTTTTTCAAAATATCTTTCTAATTTATTTTCCATCTAAGATGACATATGTTGATGTTACTCATGCCCTTCTAGGAAATTATTGAAAGGTTACATTGATATTTTTTCATGAATATTTTATGTTTTGATGGAATTATTCTTATGACACCAATTTCTCTTCCATAGGTTATATGCTTTTGAAACCCGTTTCCTTTCACGGGTTATGATTTGATGAAATGATTATGAAACTTGTATCTTTCCACAGGTTAAGAAATGATTAAATGTTTATGATACCCATTTCATTTCATGGGTTATGATATTATTTTTAATTATCTTGTGGCACATGTATGTATGATTTCATTATGATATGGGTGGGACATATATCTCCCTCTAATTAACTGGGTAAAGATTTATATCTTATGAGATATACATGTATGGAATGATAAATAAACACAGTTTAGTATTATAGGGATGAAATGAGTAATGATACCAGTTTATTATTATAGGGTTGGAACCAGGTGTGAAATCAGTTTAGTTAAACAAGGATAGAAAATGGTGTTATCCTGGTTTAGTAACGTACTTTTTCCATTAAGATGGCCTTGGATGCAATTCATTGACTACTATGGAAATAATTATATATCCTTATTTGTATGCCAAAATTTCATATTTTATTCCTATGTTATGATTTCATAGATGATGTTCTTTATTTACTTATGATTCATGTCTTAAGAACATCTAGGATTTATTCCGTGATTCATGTTTATGATCTTATGATATTTTTAGTGTGATCTCCCAACGATATGATCATATTCTCATACCCTTATGCTCATGATTATGAATACATGTCTCCCTTGTTTACTCTTACTGAGCATCTTTGATCACCCTGTTTTATGTTTCTATCCCCAATTTATGAAGATATGTATTATTTATAATGTGTCTAATAAGGGTGCTAGTCATGAAGAACATAGTGGGAGATAATGTAGATCACTTATGTACTCGTGTTTACGTTTCCATTTTTTCAAAGTCTCTAGACTAATGCGGTCTTTGGGAATCTATTTGTATAGTGTTTTAAGTATTCCAAAAAAGTTATGTAATATTAATATAAGAAAATATAGGGTGAATATACATCTCACATAGATATGGGATATGACTTTTATTTTATTTTTTGTCCTTAGTTTTTTTATCTTATCCAAGTACCACTTTCTCTTCTTCCCATCCCATTTTTTATATGTTTATGATTGAATCACACATTTTGGTTATGAAATATTTATTTTCTATTACCCTTTATGATTATTGTTATAGTCATGAGACTTAATTCAATATTTTTCTGGTTATTTATATAGTTTCACCTATTTGAGAGCATGATTTCCCAAGATTAGGAAACGTCATGCTAGATCCTTAGATTGGGATACTTTAATGATTTTTATTGGAAAAACTCTCCCCAAAGGTGATTCTAGATGCCTAGGCATTGGATTCAAGATTATGGTCATTGAGAAAAACCCTTTGGACTTTCCATTGGATAGATTGGGTTATCTATTGAGGGGTGACCTAAGTTGGTTTGTGACAACTACTAACAGGATGTGGAACCCATGGGAATATAAATTAGCAAGATGTTTATTTATTTTAATGTGGGTAAACTACCTATAACTAGTTATATGATTGACCCATGGTATTTAAACCAACTTATTGAAATAATTTGGTGTAATTGAGATATTACGATGACATGGTATGAGTTCCAATCAGGTATTTAGGTAATAAATGTTACAAACTGTCATCATAGTATACTAAGGTATATTGGGTTTGGGATTGAGTGTAGATAAGAGAATATTATTATTGAGACTGTTGATATAACCCATAAATATGTCTATATAGAATATTTTTTTGGAATCTGGATTCACCTGGGGTAGTTCCGGGTTTCTATTTCATTTATTTTCATTTCTTTCCTTTCATTTAGTCCATAATCCTCGAGTCTCACACAACATACTGGGTGTCGATAGGTAAGAAAAAGTAGGATATCAAGACATGAAATGTTCTTTCATGTCCTTCCATGTTATATAATTGTTATAAATTAATAAATACCCATATTAATTGAAATATTAATAACTAATAAATAATTTCTTCTAGTATATATCTTATTATCATATAGTTCAATATGGAATAAAAAATTATTCCTATGATTGATAGTTTCTTTATATGATAATTATATCCATGGTCTTTATAATAATACTCAAAGTGTTTTTATATTTCACTTTAAATGATTCTTCAAGTATGTAATTCTTTAAAATGGTTTGTAGAGAGTTTTTATGTTCTAAAGTTCTATGATAAATGAAATTGATGGAGAGCATTATGGGATAATACTTAGACTAGATTATATGGTAACCTGTTAGGGTGATCCATTTGGAAAAAAAGATAGTGATATTATTTTATAATTCTATATAGTGGATTATACTAAGATAAACACCTCCTATCAACCAAGGAGTAAACGAGCATGTTCCACAAGTGGAAAAGAATGCACTTCATGATCTTCCAATTTTGGCCCTTATGTTTTGGATGGTATAAACTTAATTCTTTATGTCAATAGTCAAGGATCTAAAAAAATGATCCTATATATTCTGAGATTATGAGAGACTTCAATTTCACTATCCTCTAATGTTTCAATGTAATGTATATCCTCAAGAGGATGAGGATCAGATTAACCATCTCTGTTACACCTTCAAAAGTATTGTGGAACCTAAGTAAGATTGGATTTGTGTATAAAAATTTATGCTATAAAGTATGGTATGTTGGATAGGGGATTTGATATTTGAGGCCAAGAAAGACTATTGCCTTTCTTGGGAAGGTTTTTAGAATATATTCTTTCCTAATTTTACTTTAACACCTACACTAGATAAATGTTAAAGAATTAATGTAAGTCTATCAAGGTTCAATAATAGCAATGGGATATGCCACCAATTTTACCAATATTCTAATCATTGATCTTTATCTATATAGGGTTGAGTAATATAAGGTATGTAATTTTAAAATTGGTCGAAAAGAGTATCTGAAAACCTAGGTTAACCTCTTTAATCTATAAATTATTTCAAAATTGGTTAAAAAAAATGTTCCCATGGAGTCATGCTTTAGAGGAGGTTTATGAGTGTATGATCCACTACTTGGTCGAGCCTCAAATGATATCTCTTTTGAAGTTATAAATGACAGTAATAGGAGGTGAAAAAAGGAGTTTCACACTGATGAATATTGGGTGGTGGTGTACATACACCACTTTGTTAGGGAATATCCTCATTTCAGTAAAATCAATATAGATGACCTAGACGTAGAAAGATAAAATTTAATTTTGAGGCCAATCGGAGCTTCAATTTCATTCAGTATATCCATATCTAGAGGTTTTATCATTGGGTTATATACTATAGTAATAGTTATAACCCTTAGTATACTTAGTTTTATTAGGATCATTCCAGCATATAGTCTATAGGAGGGATTCAACCATCATTTGGATGGTCCAGTTGAGGAATCTAATGAAATTTTCAGATCAGAGTATCAATAGTGAAGTCTATTGGGTAGGGGTTTGAATCTAAAAGGAAGTATAAGGAGTCATGAAATATATAATTAATGGAGTATCCTATCATTAATACTAGATCTAATAATTTTACCAATAGAGGAAACATTCTTTTATCTTTTACTTCAAATTTTTCTCTCATTGATACAAGTTATTCAATTTTCATTATTTATAATAAATTAAATTTTCTTCTTAAAATCGAAGTGGAAGCATTAAATTATTATATGAGCCTCGATACTCCTTTAATAAAAAGGATATAGTAAACTAGGAAGTTTTATGCTTATGATTTGTTAGTGGAATCATTTAGATATCTATAGGGTCTTATATTTCTTAATATGGACACCTTGGATATAATTCTTAGATTGGAATAGATAAGTCATCTACAAGATTATATTTAATAGTATTATATAAGGATATATTTTATGTCTCCTACTAGTATTTGGTAAACTCACTATAGAGAGTTGGATATCCTTTCTGGTCGAGCAGGTCTATAATTAGGAATGGTTTGTTTGATCATTATAGAGATATCCTATATTGTTCTTTGAGTAGTGGATTTTAGGAAACAACTCATTTTAACTATTTTGGTAAATCAATATCCTAAGTGTTCCATAAATAATTTCTTATAATTATTCTAGAGTGAGAATCTGAATTTATCATTGACATGATGCTTGGAATTGAACTAACATATATCCATTCCAATATATGTCTCTAACTGGGTTGTGGGAGTTAAATATCCAACTAGAGGAACTTGAATATAAAGGGATTATTAGGAATAAAACATCCCTTTAGGGTGGTACAGTTCAATTAACTATGTATTATAACAGAATATTATGCTTATGTGTGGACTATCAAAAACTCAATCAAGTTATGAATAAAAACTACCACCCTCTACCTAGAATCAATGATCTCTTCAACCAATTGAAGGGGTAAATATGGTTTTCTTAAATAGATTTTTTCTTAGGATATATTCAACTTTGAGTTATTGTAGATGATATTTACAATGTGTATTTCAATAATGGGATGGAAAATTTTAATATATGTTAATTCTTTTTTTCTTAAAAAATATTCCTGATGTGTTTTTAGATATAATCAATAATATTTTCATCTATTTATAAACACCTTTGTGGTAGTATTTATATATGATATCATTATCTACTCAAGGTCTCATGTAGAACATGTCTAATTTCATTGTTTCATTTTGGATAACATTAGTGAAATTTTTTTATATACTTGATTATCCAAATAGACCTTTTGGATTAAGGATATTAAGTTTCTTAGGCATGTTATATCTGATGTTTGGATTTTTGTGGACTGGAAAATGGTGGAGTCAATAAGGATATATAAATTTACAATTAACATATTCTCGGTTTAGAGTATTATTAGGCTTATAGGTACTAAATATTATTTATTTTATACTTCTCAGAGATCCTGACCACTATGATGTACTTAACCAAGAAATGATCTAAATTTGTTTAGCTTTATCAATGTGAGTTAGTGTTTTCATATTTAATGAATTGGTCGACCAAAACCCAAGTTATTATTCTACCTCAAATCAGTGAATTCCTTGAGGTATATTGTGATTCTTATTCAGTTATCCTTGGATTTATTATAATGAAGAATCATTGGGTGGTGGCTTATTGTTCTATACAATTGAATCCTTGTGAATAGAACTAACCAACCCATGATCTTTTTCACTCCCCCAACATTGGTCCCCCAGAGTTAGTGATTTATTTATTACATGGTAATCACAATATAAGATTTTAAATTATTAAGATCAAGGTTCATTAGTCTATATAAGGATACATACAAAAACAGTACATTATAATATAAAAAGTTATTTTTTTAGTGAAAATCATTATTCCTTAATTATATCCATATATCCTTTCATTTATAGTATTCTTGTTCATTACATAGGGACATGTAAAACAAAAGGAAAGGGTAATACTGGGAAATTATTATGGGATATCATATAATGGGAGTCAACATGGCATAATAATGGAATAATAAATTTAGTTCAAAGAATTAAAAAAATTATTCCTCATCAAGGAATAAAAAATAAGAATATAATCCATGGATGAATAAATACATAAATAATAACATGGATAAATTAAAATGATCCCATAATGATGTAAATTAGGAAATTTCGTAATTTTAGACATCATAAACCCATATATATGGCCTTGTGTCAAGAAATCATATATAAATGGTAAGGAAACTTTGATTATCCTATCATAGTTGTCTCATGATAACCAATTAATTGAGGTGATATATAATTCCAGTGCCCACCTGTCACCTAAAATTTTAATGAATCTTATCATATATTTTTTTACCATATAGAACAAATAATTATATGAGAATGTAAATACATTTTTCCATTTAATGAATTATGATTTATATCTTGTTTTATTACCTAAAAACTTATTAAGGATAATTATGAATCCACAATGATCAAATAAACACCTTTATCAAGTGAAAGATATAACATTATAGTAATCAAGTAATTGTTAAGATTAATTTTATCAATGTGTTAATGTAGTTGAATTTATGAATTTCTATTGTAAAATAAAAATGAAATTTAGGATAAATCTATTTTAAAAAAAGAATATGAATTCATACATATTTTATCAACATTAAGTTTTTAGAATTTCCTTGATGAAAGGATTCAAGGATGACATGAACTGATGGAAAAATTGAACTTGCTCCAAAATTTATTTTAATCCACTTGGGAACTGATAAAGGCTCTAATGAATAGATCACCACCATATTTTCTTATAACAAATACCACCCCTTATAAATGAAAAATCCATAACACCACAAATATATTCTATACAATGTGGTTTTCGATCACATAACAATATGAAGTTTTATTCCTCTTGGGATAATTTCTTTATTACAAAAAATTTTAATTGTAGTCTCACATATATAAGATATCATAAGGATAATAGTTAAAATGATATTATAACATTTTCTATAATACGTAATTAAAAATTGAAAAGGACAATAAATTGGGAATGTAAACAAGAATTTAAAATAGAGATAAATAAGATCCCTAGTTTGACATGGTTTTAACTTATGAAAGGGGTAATTTAAGTGGGATTAAAAAATATATCTTAGATAAAATATAAAAGAGAAGATAATACCATATAATTTTAACTATGGAATCATATAAATTTGGTGTTTGGAATAAATAAAAACTAAATAACATCTTTTTTAAATGAGGGAAGGGGGATTAGGAACCCTTACCTCCCTTTAGCTTCTTAGCCTATATCTGGACCATAGAACCAACCAAAATCTCCAATATTTAAGAGTGATATATAGGATAAACTCATTGAGAGATCTATGAAGATATAATTTTGAATTATTTATGAGGGAAATTTTAATAAAGGTTGTGTATTTATAGCTATGGCGAGTGAACTTTTCACGAACAAAGGATTGAATATTTTATTTTGCCGTTATATAAAGTGCTTAACTACTCCCCAGTTAACCCATTATCTCCCATAATGATCCAATACAGTGGATAATCTCTTAATGAGTCAAATATTGCTTCCTTTTCTGATTTTATTCATTCTTACATATATATGATGCCATATTTTCTATATTTCATCATTTATTACCATTGTTTTTACTATTTTTATAAAAAAATGAAAAATTCTACCCCATGGATAATTTTAACATCCTGATTTCAAATATGAAATACATTTTATCATATATGATCTATAATTATTTATATTTAAAATTTTATGTAGGGACTATACATTTGATAAAAAATAAGTATTGAGTGAACAAAATTTCATTTATAAATTTTTTTAAGTTTAATACTACTTAACCCCCAGATACAAAACCTTTTATAACACAAGAATAATCCTTATGGGTAAGTTGAGAAATGGTGGTACTTTCATGGGGTGGTTTTACTAACATTGATCTTTTATTTATTTCCATTAAATTTAAATTCTCTCATAGAATATTGTTCTCAAACCATAATTATGAAATTTACACTTGGGATTGGTCAAGGGAGAACCCACTGATTCTACCCATTTCCCAAGATATGATGAATTAATTTCATATTATAAGTTCATATTGGTTGAGGTTATAGTTCCTAAATTCTTTATAAATTTTCTCCCATTATTTCCTTTAATATACACTAATTCTAACAGTAACTTTATAATGGCTATATCTCCAAAATTTATAGTTCCCAGTGGTAGTGATTCCCAATGATCATATTACCCAATGATCATATTTAATTCCTATAAATTGACTAGAACTAATCCCTAAAATAATGATTATCATGTTATGTTTTCCAAATAAGTAAATTCTATGGATTTTATTATTTTTATTTTATATTTTTCTTATTAAAGTTGTGATGTTTATTAGTGAATTTTATCATGGAGACATCTAAATTTTACTATAATTATTTATTTTTGTCCATTGTACATTATTTTTTATAACAACATTAATAAATTTTTATCTTTGATTTATTGTAATTTTTTTATAAAAATACACTTATTTATCTGTATAATTTCCCAGATATTACATTATCCACCTTATAATAATTTCATCCTCAAAATTTTCATTTAGTACATGAATAATGTAGACAATTATTTATCATTACATCCTCAATTTCATATGTTTCCCCCCTAGTTGGTGATTACTCCATAGAATTTTTACCAGTTGAGTCATTTGATTACATAAAACTTTATCTCTCATATCTAGAATCTAAATCTATTTTTTTTATTATATAATAATTCTGCCACAAACTAAACTTGAACTACCTTAAAAACACATGAAGTGTTTAAAATATACTTACATAGATGTGATATATATAATAAATAATTCATTTGAGATAGTTTTGGGTGCATTTCTAAATTGTATTATAATTTCCTACACAAGTTTGCAGCCACTAAGTGGTTCCCAGACCATCAAAGTCACTACAAGTTTGGAAGAGAACCTACCCATATACCAAATACTACTTACTAGTAGTGAAGGTAAGGGTGTTATCATAGGGAGCATATACATTAATATCAATCTGAAACATCTGGGTAAAAACTAAATTACATCTATCATAACAGTAATCAGAGTAGATATATAAAATAACCCAAAAGCATGCTATAAAAAATCTCATGTGGAAGCATATAGTTACATAAACCCACTATCATGCCAATATATATCGATTGATCACCCACTATACGAATTACAATAAAAAATAAATAATGAAATAAAAATAAAATAAGGATGTACTGTCATCCCTAAGACTCACCTCTTCCAATATTCATACCCATCTGAGAAATTTTTCCTAATCATAATACATCAGGCCTCTGCCTAACCTGACCCTAAAATCAGTAATGTATACTCTAGTAACCATGTTTTATGGATACCCAATTAGGGTGTGAGTATGTCTCACTTGGGAACCCCCAAATGGTCGCCAATATAAACAGTAAAATCACAATGTTCACATGTGATATAATCATCATTATAAATAATTACAATGTCAAAGAATAAATAAATGACCATTGTAGATCATTAGGCTCTAACGTGACACCAAATATCAACAACACATGCTTCATTTAGTTCCAAAGTGTATCTGATCATGTCATACAACCATTAAAAATAGTACAATGAAAAATGACCTTATAGTAGAAGATAAAAGCAATAGATCCTTGAAATTATCCTAAGTAATCTTAATAGTATCAGATAGAATGGATGAATCTGAAGGATGTAATCCTTTCCATTCCTCAGGCAGTGAGAATGTAGTCAAAACATAAGAGGATGACCTTAGGAAATTATATAGACATAAAGGATAAAACCCAATATCCTCAGAATTACTTATATCCCTAAAAGATGAATCTAAGGAGATTTCTTGAGGCATTCATAAAATTTCAAGCTTAATAATTATATCCTAGGAGAATATCCTTGGAATCACATAGTATTAGGCTTAATGGATGAATCCTAGGAGACCAAACATAGCCATTCCATTTTTATCAAATAGACAAATACTATGTAACCAACTTGGAATTCAACTTAAATTAAAAAAGGAATGTAAATAACATTTATATATCTCATAATAATAAAAACATATTGGTTGGAAATGTACCCAAACCCATCGCACATGACCAGGTCCACCTCTCAAGTGCATGACTTAACATCATCACTAATTCCATGTAAGGATCACACAATTGATATAGGTTCTAAGGTGACATCCAAAATCATCACTACCCATTCTAGAAAACACTATATTGGGTGTCATTATATCATTGGGGAACCCATTTTTTCCCGTTACGTCTCATTTTAATCACATTATGACCTCTCTATATACACATGATAATCCATGATGGTATCACTCCAAAGAGATGGAAGAAGGATCATTTTAATTCACAAGTCATCCTAGATTGACCCTCACATGGCCAACCTATACATGTATACCCATCATACCTAGGGAATACCAAACTATTTACTCACATTCTAGGGGAATAAAAATTCACCCCTCTCTAATCAACCATCATAATGGTTCTAAAGTATCTCACAACTATCTCATAGCCTACTCATGTCAACCATTATTTTCCATCACACTATTCTATTAAGAGGTGTGTATGGGCTCCTATACAAGGCTAATATATTATGTTCACTTCATTTTAGTCATACCCCATAGGGTACCAACTATATCAAGCCATACATTTATTATTAAGGACTCAACCATCAGGGGTCTAGGAATCTACTAGGGTCAAAGAGTCCACCATGGCCCCTGACACATATATTTTATCTATAGTAAAAATCTTTTAATAAAAAATTGAATTAATTTAAAAGGTATATCACCCTTAGGGGAGAGACTAAGAAACACTTTCATACATAAATATAATGAATTTCTTTAATGGGTATTATCAAGGGGCTAACTACCTCATTCTTGAAGTTATTACCCTTGATGAGAACACAAAAAGTATTACATGATCTCATCCAAGTATAGCCATCCATTGCCTACCCATATAATAAACTACCTAAATCCATGATATTAAAATAAATCAAATAAAAAAAATTATAATTAATTATCAATTTAAATTAAATAGGCATAACACCTAAAAACTCACTAACAAGAATATTCTCATAGAAACCTCAAGAAACGGTGTGTGCTTCACTATTGACACACAGCTGGACCTAATACACATGAAATCCTAATTATACACTAGATTCAGTAGAAAAATATCATTAAATTTAGGTAAGATATATAGATAAATTCACCAGGTGATGCAAATTTATCAAAAAAGTGTTCAATGACATGAGTTCATTATCTCATTACATCCTATAGCTACACCATGAAAAAGACATATAATGTCGAGATGATTTTACAATGATCTAGTGGAATCTTATTAAGTAACTTAATTTAAATTACCCAAAATTAGCGGCGATTAGGGGAAAACAAGAAAAAATAGATATATAGGAAGAGATTCACCTTGAATCACTATAATATGATATCAATAATTCCCTACATCCAAAGGAAATTGAGAGAAGTGAATGAGGGAGAGAACCCTCTAGGTTCATATGTGCATGAGGGAAAAGAGGAAAGAGGGGTATTAAAATCGAATGGGGTAAACATATTTGTTTTAAAAAAACCATGATTCCATTTGGTAGCACCATGTATTACACCAAAGTTTTAACCATGATGTGGTTCAGAAAAAGGATACCTTTGAGGACCCCCAAACATGACCAAGGCCCCACAAAGACCCTCACTCATTTCTAATTACTATTTCACACAAGGAGATCCAACCTCAAACCACAGAATGCACACAACATGGTACTACCTATGGTATATGAAAATGATCACAAGGATCACAACACATTATAGTATAATTTTTTTGACCACTCAAACGCCAAAATTGGCTAGTCAAATAGGTTTTTATCTATGCCTTATCTATTTTGCTCACACTGAATTACCACTGAATCCCTTAAATCTTTATTCCCAAAACACGCATCACCATTATGTATAGACTCCCCCTAATTATTTTACAGCCTGAAATGACCATAAAACAAGCATTTTTACCTTTTTATTTCTAACAGTGACAAGCCCCAGACGCCCCATACTCACCTAAGGTCAATGGAATTCAATTTTTTTAGAATAACACAAACACATGCATGATTCCCTCAACTAAAGCAAGATCCATTCTATGATTCTCCCCATGGTGGGGAACTTGTAGAAAAAAACTATAGATCCACCTGAACTTGATCTAATTCTCACCTATTCACTCAAAACACCCAAATGGAGTTTCTTTAAATATATAAAATCATCTCATCAAGATATTAAAACTCCCAGAATTCCAATATGAACATCGTTTCTCAAATTGAACATATCCCCAAACATGAAAATTCAAATTTTCTTTGAAATTCACATTATAATTCTCTACCCACATTGGCCAATTCCATGCCACTGTTCTCCCCACCATTGGAATCAACTATTGAAACAAATTTATAGTGGTCAAATGATATGTTCATTTTAGTTTCTATATCACCATATATAATTATATTTCAAAACAATAGTCATACCTCATTTGATCATCCATTCCCAAAATAATCTATTGCGCCCACTGATACACTTCCACATCATCCACTAATGATTCCAACATCCTTGAAAAAAATCATGTGATCATCCCAATTCCCACACCAAAGTTTATATCAAACATTCTATGTGACTCTATGATTGGAACACCAACTAATAAAATTAGTTATTATGTTCTAACCCAGAGTACTGACACATATTCAATATGACTCACACTTGGATTACATGAAAACTATCTATAATTCAACAACAATGTATGAAATCTACACAACACCACATATAAATCATAAGTCATGTATTCTAAGAGGAACTGGATGAAATTGGCCCCACCTATTATCTATAATATAAAATTTATCTTGAACATACAATGGAATATATCTTTACACTAATGAACCTACCAACATGGGGTCATATCTCCACAAACCATGATCTATATATTCTTGTACATAATGACTGAATGTAGCCATCCCACTCACAACCAAGCGCCTTTGAAATACATCCACCAATTACTGTTCTAGAATCACTAGGAATGTTATAATTATAATCAATTGAATTTAAAATTGTAATAAGGGTCACACCCATTAAGAGACTATGATTCACTCCTCTATCACAAACCAAAATAAACAATTGATCAATATTGGAATCCAACCTACTCTACAGAAAACCTCGAAGGGCATTCTGGATCCCCATGTGATAGTGACAAGAAATTAAGAATCAAGAATAACCATTGGGAATGATTTATGCCTAAATTGAAAGATAAAAACTGATATAACATACATGTATAAAAAAGAAAAATGAATAATAAAGTGCCCCATAAATAGAAACAAACATTTTTATCGAAACCCCAAGGATTACAGAAACCAATCATAACATGAAGAAACCAAAAGGAAAACTAGAAGTATTCAGAAGATATAAAATTATATAATGTATGTGATACATTGGAAATGTCTCTCCATCTCATCACTAGATACCCAAGACTAGATGACCATGAAACCCACTTCCTTACTGTGTCTCCTTAACATTTCCCACACTAGATAAAACAATGTCTACACACACACATGAGAGTATGTGGTTGGTGTGAAAAAATACCTTTAGGTTCCTAATAAGTGTTCCATAAACAATATTTATTAGATAAATATAAATATTACCAAATTTAGATAAAACTTGTAATGATAAAAATTGCACAATTTATATCAAAATCATGGAAATCTCCCCATTTAATCTAATACAAAGAAATTTCATATAAATAGTTTTCAAATAACTTTTGATAAACTGTTTTCTATTTATCAAATCATGAATTATAATTCCATATCATACCCAAGAATAATAGAATTTCCCCTAGGATAACATAGGACTAAGATATCTAGGATTCCCATAAAATGATCAATCCTGACTAGTGCACACTAAACCTTTCCCCAACCCACCCACTAAAGGATCAGAGTAATACCTTTATGTGTAATTCCCCCTGATGATGTCTTATAGACTTGTACCTATCCATCTTGACAACAGATCATAAGAATAACCTACTATGTGATTTACCTTTAAAAATTAATGAGAATTCCCAACACCAAATCATATATTTTAATTACCCAAGTCTACTATGTAATACATTTATAATTTTTTTTAAAGGGATTATCAAAATTCAAAAAATAATTCCCTAAGCCTTTTTAAATTATCAAAACCATGATTTGAAAACTAAGTTTCCTAAAAAAACCATCATTAGATTGAAATAATATTTCCTTTTACACTTTTTAAGGGAAAAAACATTTTATATAATAATCCATTATACTTGAATTTCATAAATCAGGGATCATGCCAATAACCATTTAGAAAAAAATTTAGAAACCAATGGGAAATAAAATTCATTAAAAAAATACTTTATAAAAAATGACCAACATTAATACTTGTGTTGAAAAAAGAGAAAGAAAGATACATGCTTCAAGATGAAATGGAACATAAGAAAAGACAAGTGGAGGCCCCAAACATCAATCCATTCCATATAAATCTGATTAGGTGATCACATGGTTGAAAAATTACAAAGGAGATTATATACATCATCAAACTTGAGATCTTAACCATGAAAAAACAAGATCCAACCTCCAGGAACCAAACACATAATGGATCATTGATAAATGAGAGAGAAAAAATTACACATAGCATATCAGATAAATAAACTATAGATATAATTATAATCCAAGAGAATAAAGAATAATAGATTAAAATAGATAAAACATACCAATTATTAGAACACCAATCGATCTAGGATCAAAACACTAATAAGTGATGATCAAGGGAGAAAAAAATACGAAATAGAAGCCTCTCCAGGTTCCCAAGTATAATTATTCTAGAGGAAGAGGGATTAATAAATAATATTGGGATTTTTGTGTAAGAAAATTATTCTATTGCCCTTATTAATTTATCCCATATTGACCACATAGATGAACCAATTAAGGCCAATTGGATGGCTGGTGGGTGGCCTCCTATATCAACCACCAAGGCCTTGAAACCAAGAAATGTCATTGAATCACCTCCACCACCTAACAAACAAAAAATCTCTTAAAAATTAAAAGAGAGACATTCCTTGAATGATATGTGACTATTCTCCCCAATGTAGGACTTTCTATCCATATAATGTCAAAAGGAAGTGGATAATCCAAAGAAACACAAGGGAAATGATCCCTTTTCTAAAATTTCACACTCCCAAGTCTCATAATAATTTGATTCATGTTTCAATATCACTTTAACCAAAAAATCAATTTACCACACATAATGTTCATCTGGGAGTGAATGATATACACTGGCTCCTCAAACATTAATTCATCTAGTCCCAGTACAACATCCCTCTAATTTAGAACATTGTATAGATCTGGGTGATATTTATTAAGCTGAGATATATAGAATAATCATGGATAGTAGTCCATTGTGATGTCAATATTGAATTATAATCCACCTTTCTAACTTGATCAGTGATAAAAAACAACCCAACATATCTTAGAGTCAACTTACCCTACTTCTCAAGTAAACTGTGGCTTGAACGGGGTGATACTTTTAAGAAAATAATATCACCTATAGATAATTCTAGAGGATGATGAAAATTATTGATTTTTTTTCTAAATATGAGATATCATGAAGCGTCAATGTATAACTTTACTCTTCAACATCATCACCTAGAAAATACTCATTCCCCCATGAGAAACCTCTCCAACCTTCTCCCAATAAAGAGTTTATTTACATAATCACCCATATAGAGCCTCTAAAGAATACATTTTGATCAAATATTGGTAGCTATTAATAATATAAAAATCAACCATTCTAATGATCCTCTAAAATCCAAGTTGTCGGAATGTATAATATCCTTTAAAATATAAATTGTGTGCTCTGTCTTTCCATATGTCTATGGATGGGAGGCTATACTCAATATAACATGATACCACATCTCTTAATAGAGACAATTTTAAACCAAAATATTAACTTGGGATACTTATCTAAGCTAATAAAAGGAGACACCCTGGGTAACTTCAAAATTTCTAGCACATAAAACCTCCCCAAATCCTCAATCATGATGCATTCTTGAATCAAAATAAAGTGTTCCATTTTAGTCGACTGATCAATCCCCACACAAATGGAATTATTCCCTTGGGTAATACTTGTTAAAATAAGAAATTAAATCCACGGATGCCTCATCCCATTTACACATTGGTACTGGAAGAGGTTGGAGAAAAATTGAAGTCTTATGATACTAAACCTTAATCTATTGGCATGTATAATAATGACACACACAATCAACGATGTCACACATCATGCCTATCCACCAAAACTGGTGTCTAAAATAATAACACATATTCATGGTTCTAGGGTTAACAAAAGAGTGATAACTATGAAAATACTATATCACTACGACCCTGAGGGATAAAGGTACAACTAATTGAGTCTTAAAGAAAAGAACCCCATTAGAAGAGAGATACCACTTAGAAATGGTCTCCCCACTATATAAAAAATATATAATTCCCTTGAACTAATCATCCCAATGCTATTCTTGAAGAATAGATTCCAGGAGAGATAGTTTCAATAACACACTGGTGAAAAAAATTCTTAACGATTCCTTCCAATTATCTAGATGAAATAGGGAAAATAGTCCCATGTGTTTCTACTCCTCTGATTCTTATACTTCCTGAGAGGGAAATTTCCATCTAATATCATTACTAAAAAATTACCCTTACAAAGGTTATAAGTGATTTCTAATTTATAAATTTTAAGGTAATCCACCCATAATATCTACCATAGGTTCATATCATTTTTATAGATGACATATATTTTAATATTATTATTAGAATAGACAGTGAACCCCTCCTAGAAAAGGTTATTTCAGAAACAATTAAAATCATGAATGATGGTTTCAAGTTACAATTCATGAGGGGGATAATTATTTTCATATGGACAATGATTATAGGATTATTAAACCACTATATGTTTTCCATGCATAATCACAAATCCCATACTTTCACTTGAAATATCACAAGTATCTATATATCCCTAACCATATTCTGGAAATATTAAGACATAAATTGATGTTATACATCATTTAAACTACTAAAATAAGTTCTGGAACCTTTATCCCATAATAATTTCTCCTATTTCTTGTTCAGTGTAGTAGAAAATGATGAAATATTTGAGATATTATTCACAAACTAATGATAGTATCTAACTAAAAAAGAATCTTTATATCTAAAATAAATTCCATGGATCATCCCATGACATGAAAAACTTCACCTTTTTAGGATCAAACAAGATTACCTATTCTAAAAATAAATTCCCTAATAAATTCACTTCCCAGTTCTAGAAATGACATTTCACTATTTTTGTATAATGGTGGTGATTCCTCCAGATTCCCAAAACTAAAATCAAATGATGCTCATGCTATTCCTTATATTTGTAATAAACTAGAATATGATCTATAAATATGAAAACAAAGGAATTAGGTTATGGGTGGAATATCTAGTTCATCGTGTCTATGAAATCATAGGATAATTAGTTTGGCTAAATGATATCACAACGTTCTCATAATGGTCACACCTGCCTCTAAAATAGGTCTTTAGGTTATCTGACTCCTTAACTCTTAGTTGATGATAATAAAACAGAATTTTGGCTTTTGATAACCATTTCCCCCCTTTTTAAATGATTTAATAAATAATAAATACATGTAAATTGATATTTCTTCTTTATCACCACATGATTAGTCTTATGAAAATCAATGGATGGAAAAAGTGACCTATAAGACTTCTTGGAAACGATCACTTGGGTTTCCCAAGGTAAAATTATAGGATGGATGAAATATTTCTCTAACATATCATCCAAAAAAATACTGAGCTCATTTAACTCATAAAATTCCATAAAATAAGATGGGATATTGATCAGATAAGTACCATACACCAAGTTGATAGAAAAATACCCCTCCATTTTTAAGGGATGACTAGAGAAACCATTTGGGAAAACCTTATGAAGGTCTCAAACCACTAAAAGAAGATATGGACTATAAGATATAATACTGATCCCAACAACACAAAAGGCACAAAATCCATGAGGTCAATATGATAACATTCTACATAACTAGAACTTTGACCCCATTATCCCATAAATTTTCTAGAGATCCCATTGAGAATAAATAATGATACACACTAATGATAATAGTAAATATCTTCCCTATAAAAACCAACTAGTCCATTTTGAGAATAATGTCTAAGATATTTAGATTAAGTACTAGAGTGTACAAGGAAGAATCATCATCAATATTAAAATTGAAAATCAAGGACATAGAAACTCATACTCATTTTTCTTGATAAGGGGAATCATCAAATCCATAACATATAATGTGATTTATTTAGGATGTTTCAAAAAATAAAAAAATAGGTAGATATACCAGAGTGGGTGGAACATATGTCAAAAAAAAAGAAGTTTATAGAGAATATAAAATAAATATAGTACCTCTCACTGTATTATGTATTACGTTAACTCCCACTGCTGATTCTTTTACATTGTACACCTACTTCACCCTAGAGGCCTGTGGCTAGAGCCCTAAAGGTTCAAAAGAATTTGACTACACCAAAGTTCTATTTGGAGCTGAATAACCCTATTGGTCAGAGTGATTATCTCAAGAAGGGGTGAATTAAGTTCCCAATAAATATTTCTATTTGAATTATATTTAAATAAAATATAGAAATCGATTAAAAAAACCAACTTTGTTAAAATAGTAGTTTGATATAAGTTTTATGTTTCAAAATATTTCTCAAAAGATTGATTAGGTCTTAGTTAAAATAATTATGAAAAACTACTTTATCCATTGAAATAAATTTACTAAATGAAAACCTTATATAGGTACTAATTAAAACTATCTACAAAAGTATTGATTTTTCATAAAGGTAAATATAAATTCAGTTTTATAGTAAATAATATAAAGAAAAAATAAAACAAATAAAACACACAATGGAATTTGCGTACAATAGGTTTAGTTTCAAGCTAAGAGTTAGTCCTCTCCACTTAGAAATTACCTTTTTCTAGTTTTTTATATAAAATAAACTTTTTATCCACAACTTGGATCTAGTTTTACAAAAGTATAAAAACTGTTTAGGGCACTTAGAGACCTCTTCCATAGTTTTTGTGGAAGAAAAAATAAAACTTGTCACAACTGGACGTCTACCCCAATATGTGGGAAACTAGAGTAAAGGTGTTGAAAAGATATCTAAGTCTATTACAGTTCAAAGCATAATAAATTTATTTACAAAATAGAGTATACACACATTTCTCATAATGTAAATGAAAATAAGAAAATTGGGAAAATAAAAGATATAAAGGAATAGTGTTGCTTTGTTTGTCAGGATGTGTAGATTGTGACTCCTTGAAAATGATTTAAACTAATGATTAAGTGAAGTTTTAAAAATATTATATATAATAGAGTGTCGTAGATTCCTTATTCTTAACTTTAAGAAGGCACTGAATATATTTTATGCTTCGTCTCCCTTAGATGAGTGTACATAAATTTTCTTAATATGGATTTTTTCTAAGAGGTCTCTCCTTAGAATCTTCAATAATCTTCAACACCTTCTATCACACACCTCACTCTAGTATGGGGGAGTCTTATTCTCTTTTTAATAGAATAATTCATAAACAATCATCCAGATTTCATTCTCCTCATACTTAGAAATAACACATTCTTTAATGTATTATCTGTAATAGGTAATACATAATCACTAAAATAATAAATTTCATTAAATTAGATAATGTATCCATTATAAATATTTAATTCAAAATAAATAAGTAGCCGAAAAGTATTATTGAGTCTTTTTAATGGTGAAACTTGAGGTGTCTAAATGTGACAGTGAGAAATTTGAACAGTGTCACTTATGACAACGACTCTTTTTAATGGTGACACTTTCTGGAGGTGTATAATTCTAGCGGTGAGACATTGGAATAATGTCTTGATCTGGAAATATGTCAGGATAGTGGTGACTCATACTTTGAAAATTTTATGTTATGGTGGTGACATGTGCTGATGGTGAGTTATCCTAGTACTTAGCCAATGCTAGATCCCAACAGTGAGTCTTTATTGGTGGTGACTCATCCTTGGTGGTGTCTCAAGGTAACAATGAGACTTTGTTGGTGGTGGGACATTATTGGTAGTGAGAATTTTCCAAACTTAACCAAATTTATTTCAAATCTATCTCATTAGATAAAATAAAAGAAAAAAACATGAAACTCATTAATTATCACAATAATCATGATTTCATGATCATTAAAACAAGGACATCAACAATCTCACACTTTTTTATGATCACAAATCATGGAAGTTTATATTAATGCCATTAAAGGTAAAGCATGACAAATTAGATAGATGGTACCAAAGATAAAGATAAGGACAAAGAAATATATCAAAGCACATAGCATCAAAGAAAATGTGTTTACATAAAGTAGTAATAAATCAATGAAAAATAAGAAAATAAAGATATTACATAGTATCAAAGGAAGGTAAAAATATATATATTAGTAAAGAAATTTCATTCAAAAATAAGTTCCATAAAGTTATCCCCTTTTGGGGATTATCAAAAAGGATCATAATAAAATAGGAAAATTAACTAGAATATAAATAAAAAAACAGAGTAATCAAATAAGTTCAATTTAAAAATTCATTGTGGGTACAACCAAAATGTTCTAATAAAATGGTATAAAAAACATTCCCATAAAAAATAAAATTTACAATGATCAATTATGATTAGGTTGGGTTGAAGGAAACATATGATATTTTCCCTTATCCGTTTCTAAGGAATAATCAATACTAATAGTGGGTTTAGTAGGAACAATGATAGGAACAACAATGATAGCTGAAGGAGTTCAAGGCTCTCGAATGAGGATGGGTCTCAAGTGTTTCAAGACATGGATGGGAGTGAGAGAAAATGATTTAAATTGGGTGGGAGAGGGGAAAGATGATATCTCATCATACCATATCTAAAAAAAATTACATAACTATTATTAGAGGAGTCAGATGAGAAGTCACTGGTATGGCCTCATGAGCCACAATAGCTTCCCCATGCACATGAAGGAAGGGTTTCATAAGGATTATAAAGTCCATTATGATTTTTCCACCACACTCCATTGTACTAAAAATCATTTTTTTGGTTTCATAAAACATTGAAGTACATGATTCATAACTTTCAACTGGTTAACTTATTCCTTGAAGTATTGGAAAAAAGGTGGTATCCATATATTTTCTTTCAAAAGCATAAATTGAACATCTAGAAATTTTTTGGAGTAAAGCCTTGAGAGATAAAAATTGATATATTTGGTTATGGTATCTCGATATTCCTTCATATCCTTTTTATACTATCAGATCATCATATGACCATGATCATTATTGTGCTCAAACTTCCTCAAAGTCTCCAAAGGCAAGGAAACCACATCAGGTGAAACAATAATAGAGGTATTTCTAAGCTCTTCCTATATAACTGTTCGGATTAGATCACCATAAAATAGGTGGATGATCTGTAGAACTAGATTATACAAAAAAATATTTTCAAATGTATCAAGAATGGAATCCATAGAATCTACAAAGTCAGATTTCATCCCTTCCACTATGGATTTTAGGTATTCTAAATCATTATTTAACCTACTATTCACAACTTCAAATTCTAGGATGTGATTCATCATCTTCAGTTGAATGTGATGGATTACAAATTAAAACAAATATATCACATCGTTTTCACTTAGATTAGTAAGAAGTGGTGCATTATTCTTCAAAATATTACCAAAATCAGAAAACATATTTTCTTTTAAAACATCCATGTCAACCATGGTGACCAAATCAATAGGAACAAGCTAGAAAAAAGGTGAAGGATCTATCAAAGAGGAAAATATTAATAAAAAACTATTAAAATAAATCTAATTTATCATTTATTCTTTAGGATCTATTTTTTTTAAATGGAAGGTTCACCATTCTTTGGTGAACTACTATGAAATAAATCCCATTCCTCTAACATCGGGTCAATATAACTTTCTATAGTCGTATAAGGAAGGTCAACTATTTATGGAACTACAACTTTAGACATAAATATAGTTTTAATAATAATTGAAGGTACCTCTTTGACATAGGTCTTAATTGATCTCTGATCATCAACAATCTTCTCTACATGATCAAATTACATCTGTTTAGCTATATGATTTTCAACAGTACAAATAACTGACATCTGTTCAAAAACAACAAAATAAAAACCTGTCTAACAATTAAAAATAGATACAATATCATCTATATCTGTAGGAGCATCTACTTTATGACTTCCATTACTTGGGTATTACTCCCACTCAACTGATGCATAACATTTTTCTCTGGTATAAACATCCACTTCACCAATGAAATTGATCCTCTCATTTGATATGGAAATAGAATCACGAGGAGAAGTTAGTGGATCTTGAGGAATTTCAACATCCTATATTATAAGTTTCCCACTAGAACTATCAAGGTATAGACCTATATCATCATTATCTTCATCATCATTTCCATTTCTTTCTTCCTCTTTACTAATATAAAATGAACATATACCTAGGGTTATCCTAAAACCATTAGAATAGGGATTGTATGGAAACCAATACCCACGGTTTTGGAAAATTGTGGGTATAGGTCACCTATACCCATAGTTTTGGAAAGTTGTTTCCATAGGTCACCTATACCCACAATTATTTCAGAATTGGGGGTAAATATTTTTTTAAAGACCTATAACTAGGTTTTGGAAAAAACCATGGGTATAGGGTGTTTAGGGACCTATACCAAGGGTTATATAAAAACCACGGGTATAGGGTTATTTTTGAAGACCTATGCCCATGGTTTTCCAAAATTGTGGGTATAGCTTCCCCACTTTATAGCGGGGAAAAAAATCCATGGGATATTTTTTGCGGGAACACCTATTACCATAGTTTTCCACATATATCCATGGTTTAGATAAATATACATAAGTAAATATTTATTTATATCCTAATAAGGGATGATCAGGTAGTGGTTAGGTGCTAAAACCATAATCATGTGGCCTTAGGATCGAAACACGTGACTGCTTAATTTTTAAAATCTATACCTATAGTTCTAAAACTATAGGTAAAGTGATAATGACATGATTTAAAACACAAATATACATGGTTTCCAAATGTTGGGTATATGTATTATAAATCATCGGTATAGGTTAGGGCTATACCAACACCTCTATTTCACATGGTTCTTTGAAACTGTGGGTATATTGTAGTTCTTCATCATTACCATATCCATTTTCCTCAGAAGATTTGGAATATCACTTGAATTGATCTTCTACAGAGACTGCAGTCACTTCCTCATCACTTTTTAATAATTTCTATCTTTTAGGGAGAGTCTTAGGTGGACTAATAGATCCATATGTGATATAAGGAGATGTAGGAGACAGGTCAGGATCATTTCCCACATCAAAAAATTCATTTTCTTCTTCTTGTCTAGAAGAAAAAAACCTCTTCTTCCTTATCATAATTACAATAATCAACAGTTTTATTATGCTCCTGACTAGGTTCAATAATATCTCATGGTCTTCATAGTTGATAAAAAGGTTAAAATTTCCATAAATTTGTTCATTATCAGCAACTCATTGATTCTTCCATGGGTTTAAACTTATTTTCATCCTTTTACAAATTATTTTTAGCGACCCAACCCCATAAATCCCAAAATTGGTGTCTATTACCACTAACTTGGCATGATTACAATGAATAAAATACATTAGGACCAACGAGCTTAGTAGTTTTGGTAAACCAGATATATATATATATGAGAATTTCATTACAAATGAATACACTAATTTCAACATATTTTTTTCTTTCTAGGATGACTTTATTCTATCTAGTTTATACTTGCATATCTTTCTCAGTATACTTTATGGATTCACGGGGAAAGGAAACAAAACAATGGTGATCTAAAATTCATAGTTAGGGTAAAGTAAATTGGAATCAATAATGAATAAACTATATTAGTTAATATAGAAAGTTATTAACTGAAGACCCAAGACTTGTAATCAATAATCATATAAAGAAGTGCATAAACAATATGGAGATGTAATAAAATAAAACAGAGACCATTTAGTCAATAATCTAGGTATGAAATTTATCCATAGATATGTAGACACAAAATATCATTGATAAATAATAACTAAATCAGAATTAAGGCAATGATTAATTATTAGATGTCATGTCTCAGGAACATGAAAACCAATACTGTTAAGATCCATCCTTTATATTGTTTGAAACTACAATTAGAAACCCATTTAATTTGTGCAACATAATCTCCTCATGAGAACCTATTGATGCATTAAAGGGATAGATAAATTGTGGTCCCCAAAATTCATTTCACGTCCAAATAATTCCTCATATCTAATAATCAATTTAATTAATAATGAATATGCCTTATCAAAAATCTGTATAGCATAAAAAATATAGATTTATCAATATTTCCCCATATAATCAAATTACTATCCAAGTAAACACCGTATGTAAAATGATATTAAATTTAGGAAATAAAAATATCCATGATAAATGATACAAATAATGAGGGGAAATTCAACATCTAATGATCAATGGAAATTGCATATTTCAATGAGAATTACAGAGGAATAAAGAAGTGAATGTGAATAAAATCCTTGTCCAAATCTATTACAAACCATCCAGATGAATAATAAGAATGGTATCAATGCAAAATAAATGAAGTGGAGTATAAATAAAATTGTTTTTTATTTTTGAATAGTAATAATATAAAATATATTTTAAAAACATTATTGAGGAAAATTATCGTTTTATTTTGAAAAATATTTTGAAAATACTTTTCTTTGAAAATCACTATTAAAAGACATTTTATTTAAAAATTAACCTTTTAATCATAAAAAGGAAGCTTCAAAGAAATGACTTTAGGGAAATCTATACATTACATATAAGGTAATATGACCATTCCTTTTGAATGGTAAAAGGTTATAAAAATTCATTGTTTAAAAAGAAATAATAAGATTCATTTGAAAACATTGGTAAAAAAGGGTAAAAATATATTTAATAAATAATTTTGGAATAGTTAAAAAAATTGAAAAAATTTTAACAAGGTTTTTATGAATAAAATAGGCTCTCAAACTAAATAGAGAAATGAAATCATGTTTTCTTAAAAACATTTTCTAAAACATTTTGAGTACCAAAGAGTGGAAAATGGTAATATTATGTGAAAAAGGTCATGAATAGCCAGATGATAAGAAAATGAATGGTTTTATTGAAAAATGATCCAGTAAATTTCTCTAATGGAAAATAAATTATAAACAATCCTAACAAAAACGATGTTGTGAATTAAACCCTTCAAAATAACATAACTTTGATGTTAGAATGAATCAATAAATAGATTATGTGTGACAAATGAAAATAAAAATAAAACAAGTTGAAATAATATAAAAGATAGAAAAAGTGATTACACCCAAAATCTAGGAATATTAATGACAATGAGGAAGTAATATATCCCAAAGAAAATAAATTGGGTTATGAAATTTTTTTCCACATGGTAACCATTAACTCAAATCCCCTTAGATGAAATAATTCAAATTGAAACTCAAAATATCACGAACAATGAATGAATCATGGTATTATATGAAACATTGGTTGTATGGACACTATATATAAGAAATTAGGTGCAAAATTATAAAGTGATTATTTTTGGATAAATATAATAATAACAAAACTAAGTGATATTTCAAAGATTATTATTAATAATTTTCTTGAGGATAATAATATTTAGGCATTCTAAAGTGTCCAACACCACTTTGAAACATTTGAACCATA
Organism: Viscum album; assembly: GCA_963277665.1. NCBI lineage: Eukaryota > Viridiplantae > Streptophyta > Magnoliopsida > Santalales > Viscaceae > Viscum > Viscum album. The sequence goes on from OY728131.1 coordinate 143,153,672, forward strand.
ATATAATTGAAGTAATAAAATTAAATAAAACTTATAAAATCATGATAATAAATATATTCCTAATATAACATGTCAAAGGTCAGTACATACTCCATATAAAAGAAACATGGTGCATACTAATAAATAAGTTTCAATGGAATGTAAATTGAGATCAAATCTTGTACCTTGAATTTCCTTTTGTGTGAATGGTCTTTTAACTCTTGTATAATGGGTTCAAAAATTTATATAACTTATACAAGAACCATATTTATATTTAGGATATCATATATGATCTTATTATAATATCTTATTACTTGTTTATTATTAAGTTTCATTATTTTCATTATTTTGGGTGTTAGTTTCCTAGTCTTTCGAGTAAGTTTTGACTTGTTACTTATTATACTTAATATGTCAATCATGATTTAATAACATATATTATTTAAACAAATATGTAATAATTTATATTTAGTGTATATTTATTTATAGTAATCTATAATATTTAGAGATATGAAATGAAATGCACACTTTATGGAGATGGTAGATCATACGTATGCATGAGCCCTAGTTTCATTTATGTTTCGTATTATAATAATGAAAATAAAATTATATATATGTATATTATAATTCCAATATCATATATATGGAATAAGTGATACATATTTTTATTAAAATCTTCCTTACTATATTCCATGTATAGTGTGAATGAATCACATCGCTTTGAAGAGGATGTAGTCCACACTTCCACAAACGATGTTATCATAATTACAAAAAAGAAAAACTATAAATTTATGAGTTATAAAAAAATTATAGAAGCATAATAAATAATAAATATCATATATATCATATATAAACATCATTTACTTCATAATTCCTAACCATGAAAGGTGCTAACAGAAAAATAAATGACATTGTTTTGTGAGGTGGCAGTTCGTCAAACACAAAAATGGTAAGTTCATTTCCCATTAGATGGAAGTGTGTGATAGTGTGGGTCATAACATTAATATGAAAACATCTCAGTATATTTAGGATTTCTGTGTTAGTATATAATTATGGAATAAGAATATTTTAAGGGGTGGAAAATGTAAATAAAACAAAATAGATTGAGAAAAGATGTTACCTTCTTAGGGTAAATCCATTTTTTTTCTAACAAAGGGATTCCTTGGATGGATTAATGGGAATAAAATGGATTTTGGAAAAAATTTTAGGTCATTTTTTCTCTCAAGCTTAATTTTTAATCCCTTGCTAAGTAAATTTTTCTCTTAATCATTATAATTAATTTTAATTACTCTCACTAATATTTTTGGTAAAAACTAAGTTGACCTTATTAGAAATTATGAATTATGCTGATTCCAAATATATAATTCCTTTTTACAAATTCAAATCACATAAGAGGATGAAATTGAATTTAATTTAACCCTGTAGAAGGGACGAAAATGCAGGTTTTTAAAGTAAAAATGTTCAAAGGTTTTCTATGTTTTTATATCCAATTTCAAAGTTAAATTTATTAAACTGACCTAAATTTGATTAATTAATATAATATCTATCTTTTTAAACTTTAAAGAAAATTTAAAAATTTATTTAACCTTATAAATAAATTAAAAGAAAATACTGTTTTGATTTAAAATTCAGTATTTTTCACTATTCATTGAAAATGAAACTTCATAGAAAAATACAAAAAATTACCCTAACCTAATTTTTATGTTATTATTTAAAAGGATAAGTTTATTTATAAATATAATATTTATAAAAGTTTCAAAAATTAGATTTAAAATAGGTTCTCCACTAAAAGGAGGTAAAAGTTCTTTAATAAATATATAAGTTTTTATATGTAATATTGGATTTGTTATCATATCAAACCAATTAAATATGTTGGATGAATATAAAAATATTTTATTTAATATATAATATATATTATAATAATATCACTCAATAATTTTAATTAATTTAATTTATTAGGATAAACCATCTTTTTTGAGCATAAAATTTGTTTTATATAAAAACATTCCATTTATATTCAATTGGTCCTTATATTTATTTATAATTAATTAGTAACCAATGAATTAATTTAATATTTTTGTAAAACATATATTTTACTAAGTTTTTAATACTATTCATAACCTCTAATTTAATAGCTAGGTTATATTAAATAATAATATTTTAATAATATATTATTGTTTGGTAAAAATTGGTCTTAGGTATATTGCAAGCCATTGAAGAAACTCATTGTTGAATGAGACACACACTAATTCAATTTCACATGCATTGAAAGATATAAAATATATTTTATTTATTTAAAAATAGTAAATATATTATAAATTCTTTGGAAATTATATTCCCTTACACACTCTTTGTTGCCTCTCATATACGTTATTAGATACAATGTCATTGTTTTAGAATTTCGGGGAATTATATTCTCCCCACCATAATTAAATTTTATCATCACAATTTAAAATCACTCTTGGTGATATTTTTTTGAACATTTCCTATGATTTAAATCCCACATCGTGAGAATGGTTTGTAAGAAATCATCTATAAACGAGAAAATGAGAAGCAAAAATGTCATAAGGTATAATATATAACATGGTTAATAAGTAATAGAACATTAGTGGAAAGTAAAGATATTTACATAGTGTAAAATAATAAATATTTCTAGTGAGTGATTAAGATTATCAATCAAAAATAGGTGAATGTTCAATAGAAGGTTGAGGGTCTCAAATCCATAAATCCATGATGATTTAAAAGAACACTAGTTGAAAAAAATGATATTATGACAACATATTTTTTTGATACTTACATGAAATATTTATATAAAAAAAATTCATCCATTATCTGTGCTTCAATAAAATTTTAATTGATACCTTTTTTCCAAGGAATGAATATCCAAAAATAAACTTTGATTCCAAAATCACTAAAATATACTTTTAATAAATCTAAGGCCCATAAAAGAGAATTTTTTTTTACATTTTCCTCTAACTATTCTACAAATCCAATATGATTAAGACATTAATCTATAAACCTAAAAATCAACACTATATATTCATAATTAATATTTATTCATAAATTTTTTTAACTTAAAATAATTATAATTTAACCAAGACATCACACATGACAGTGTTAGGTGTGAAAAACTTATCGTCCTTCGATCATCGGTTCAATTACTACAACTTTTCCATATTTGATGGGTTATACCCCAACATGTAGTATTTCTGTTTTTAAAACCAAATTAATATAAGTCCAATAATGTTTTGAAAGTTTTTATAGTCATTCTTGAATTAAGTTTAATCAGTAAACTAACTTTTACCTAGGTTTTTCAATACATTCCTAATACATAAATACTTCTTCCATTTTATTTCATCATTGGTCCTTCTTTGGTTTAAAGTTTAACCAAGCTCATTTATTATCACTATCTATTCAAATCCTTTATAATGTGCTATAAAGAAAATTTTAATTATCCCAAGCATATCTCCTAGGAGTTTCAAACCAGGTGCACAGTAAGACCTATTGTTGTGTACTAGGTTACACCGACTCAAACCCGATGCACCATGTTGAGGTTTTTACCCCTTGGTATATCTATTCCAGAACCATGTTCACTTGTAGTTTCCAAACATGGATATATTTCTTGGAATACCCACATAATATTTAACTTACCAAAATTCTAGGATGTCATTCTATACCTATCCTAAAATTCCACATTAGGGATTTGTTCTAAAAATCATTTTTTTTTTCATAAATGTAGTTCCCAAGGTTTCTACTAAAATTTATCTCATACCAACTATAGAGACCCAACCCAAAAATCCTGAAACCAGTGTGTACTACTAGTACATTTCCATGATTACATGGAATCAAATCCCAAAGGACCAAAGAGTTTTTTATTCTTGGTAAACCAGATACATACATGATTCTTGTATTACAAATGAATACACTAATTCAAAAATATTTTTTTCTTTCAAGGATAAATTTATTCCATATATCATATCCTTGAGTATCTCTCTTGGTGTACTTCTTGGATTATTGAGGAAAGGAAACATAATAAGGGTGAGATAAATTTCTTAGTAAGGATAAAGTATAGAAGACAAAATAATGAATTAGTGAGAGTAGTCAATATTGAAAGGTAATAAATTAAGAAAAATACCATGTAATCAATAAAATAAGAAGGAAGTGAATAACAAATATGTAAAGGTAATAAAATGAAATACATGTCATTTGGTCAATAATCTAATAATAAAATTCATATATAGATATTTAGATGAAAAATATAATGGATAAATAATAATTGAATAAAAATGAAGGGATTGCTTAATTATTGGACATCATATCTCAGGAATATTAAAACCACTACTATAAAGATACATGCTCCAGACAGTTTAAAACCTTATGTGGAAACCTATTTAATTTATGAAACTTATTTGTATCTTTGGAACCTATCGATGCATTTATGGTCTATATATGAAGTCAAGGATCCACCTTCCATTGCATTTCCAAAGCATTTTTCATATCAAATAATTTATTTAATTAATAAACAATATGCCTTATCAATATCCATATGGAATAAAGAATACAAGTTTATCAAAATTTCCCAAGATAATTAAATAAATTTCAAAGTAAACACTATATGTAAAATGATAAGATTTTTAAAAAAGAAATATATCCACGATAAATGACATGGATAATTAGGGGAAATTAAATGTCTAATGATCATTGGAAATTGAATATTTCTATAAGACTGTCAAAGGAACAAGTAAGTGAATATGAATATTATCCTTAGCCAAATCAATTATAAACCATCCAGAGGAAGAATAAGGATAGTTTCAATACAACATAACCCAAGTGGAGTTGAAATAAAGTGTTTTTCATTGATGAAAATAAATATAATAAATTATATTTTAAAAATAATCTGGTGGAAAATATCCATTTTATTTTCAAAAACATTTTGAGAATATTTTTATTTTCAAAACAACTTTAAAATTAATTTTATTTAAAAATTAACCTTTTAAAATTGAAAAGGAATATTATAAGAAATTACAGTGGGTAAATCTATACATGTTGTATGAGGTATAAAGAATATTCCTTTTTCATGGTAAAAGTTTATAAAATTACTTATTCCGAAAGAGATAATAATAATCCTTTGGAAAAAATTAGTAAAAAAATGGGTAAAAATTTCATTAATAAATCGGTTTGGAATGGTTAAAAAAATTGATTTTTTTTGTAAAATCGGGGGTTTTGATGAAAATAAGTTATCTGACTAAATTGAGAAATGAAGTTGTTTTTTCTTGAAAACATTTTCTAAAACATTTTTAGTACCAAAGAGTGAAAAAGTTGTACAATTTATTAAAATTGTTCACAAATAAATAGAAGATAATAAAATTTGAGGTTTTTCTGAACACTGATCCAATAAACTCCTCTAATGTAAATTCAGGTATAAACAATCCAAAAATATGAGACTGTGAATTAAACTCTTGAAAAGACCATAATATTGATGTGAGAATCGGACAATAATAGGTTATGTGTGACAAATTTAAATCCACAAAAAAACATGTGGAAATATAAGAATTAGATATTAAAACTGATTAAACACATAAACACAGAATATTAATGAAAATTAAGAAATAATATAAACCAAGTAAAATTAATTGGGTTATGAAATTAATTTTTATTTGGTAACTATTAACTCAAATCCCCATAAATGAAATAATTTGAATTGAAACAAAAAATATCACGAAGAATAAATGAATAATGAGAGTATATGAAAAATTAGAAGTATTTGCACAATATATAAGAAATTATTTGAATAATAATAAATTTATTGTCTCAATATAAATATAATAATCACAAAAGGAAGTGATATTTCAAATATAATCATTAAAAACTTTCCGATATAGAATAATCCGTAAGCATTCCAAAGTGTCCCATACCACTTCGAAGCTTTTGAATAACAATCTAAATGAATGGATAACATTAAATGAAACCTATAATATCATAAGAATAAATATATTTATGATATAACATGTTAATGGGTAGTATATACACCATATAAAAGAAACTTGGTCTATAATAGTAAATAAGTCTCGAGGGAATGTAAATTGAGAAGAAATCTGTTACCTTGAGTTTTCTTTTGTTTAAACGGCCTTTAAACTCAATAATAATGGTTTTAAATAACTAAATAACTTATAAAAGAACCATATTAATATTTATTATATCATATATTATCTTCTTATTATATCTTATTACATATTTTTTATTAAATTTTATTATTTTCAGTATTTCAGGTGTTAATTACCAAGTCTTCTGAGAATGTTTTGACTTATTACTTGTTGATCTTATTAAACTAATCATGATTTATTCCTATAAATTATTTAAACCATTATTTAATTATATAAATTCAGTTTATATTGGTTTATAATAATCTTTAATATTTATAGATAAGAAATTAAATGCACCATTCATGGGGACGATAGGTTGTACGTACGCTTGAATGCTACTTTCATTTGTTTTTCACATTAAAATAATGAATATATATATATATATATATTAAAATATCAAATATATAGGTCATATATATAAGGCCCTGGCCTTAAACCTTACTTAATATTGAATTAAATGAATAATTCACATTGAGTATATTTTCAGGTTTAGTGTTTTAGAGAATTAGGACATAACTATTACATCTCAAAAGATTACAAAGTAGAAACTTTTACTAGGTTTCCATAAAATAAAAACTCTTAAAAAGAAACATGTTCAGTTCCATGTTTTAGGTTGCATGACTTTCCCTTGATCCCATCCTTGACCCTATTCCAAGTTAATTCCTGTGAAAAACATTTCAAAAACTTGGGATGAGCATAAAAAGCTCAGTAAGGGATTCACAAAGAATGAAAACTGTTAGTTTTTTTCAAAACAACAAGTAAACCATGTATACTTTATAAAAGTAATACTTTTCAACTTTTCTAAGTAGTAAATAAATCTTTGCTGAATAAAAGTTCATTACTTACCCTTCTGTAACCCAAAGATTACCATAAATCCCATATAAAGATCACATAACATATAAAGGTAACTTAGGACATAAAGATACTTAAGTGGAATAACCATAAGGTCTACTTCCACACATATCACTTAATGGAATAGCCATTCGGCTGACTTCCATACATACTTAATGGAATAGCCATACGGACAACTTCCATACCCAATGCATTGGAGGTTATAACGTAACCACCAGTCCTGGTATTCACGGCACCACCCGTCATATGGTTTATCACGTAACCACCCGTAAAATGTCCAAGTACCATTATAAAATTATAACACATAAAACCAACATAAAGGAATGATAACATTTCCACATTTCAATCACAATATATCATTTAAATATATTGACATAATATAATCCTTTATCAAAACCATTTTTAATACCAAAATACAAAAAAATGTATATGGTATTTATTTTATTTTAAAAACATTACGGCTTGTTGAGGAAGCCAAATATCAAATAATACTCGCAGCGGCGGAAAAGGTCGTTGTCACTGCGTACGTACAAACAAACATTCCTTTTTGTCGTTTAGTAAAACTCTTCGTAGAAAAAAGATTCCTTTTGAATAAACATAAAAGTCAAAGGGGTTTATACACTATATAAAAGAAGGTTTTGTATAAAACAAAATATGCCTCAATGAATGGAGATTGAGACGAAGACCCTTACAAAGACGGTATCCTTGGTTTAAAGATAAATCAATTGCATAATTATTTGTGACAAAGAATACACCAAATATAAGTGGATATTAAGTGTAAAACAATCAGAGATAATTCACACATATTCATAGAACAACATATTCAAGGAGTACAAGTTTATCCCAAAGAATCAAATTTGGGTTAAGAAGTTCCCTTGCAAAAATTTGACAGCCTAACGACGTCACTTCAAAATTCAGAAAAAGAGTTGATGAGAGATAAAAAAAAGGGTATCTCATCACTTGGGCATAAAATTTATATCAATAAGGATATATGAGAACATATCCCAACATAACAATATGTGAATTAAAAGACCCAACAAAAAAAGTCTTTTAAAAAGATGAGGGTGAAAGGTTCCCTTACCGACATGGGTATCTTTCGAAACATACACCCCATGAAAGAAAGACAATACATCATTGATGTAAATAATCATAAACAAAAGTATATTACACAAAGAGTAGAATAATGGGAAGTACATACAACACTCAAATGAAATTGTGGCAAATGTATCATAAATCTCACGGGAATAAAAGTGAGATGAAAAATCCCTTACGAAAACTCCGCAGCCTAACGACGCCACTTAAAACTTCCAAAATGGATTGATGAGAGAAAGTAGGGTCTATCATCATATTAAAATAAATTTTACAGAAAGAGGAATATAAAATAACATCCCCCAACATAACAAAGAGGATCTTAAAATAAGTGAAAAAAAGGAGGGTACTTAAAAAGAAAGAGAGAGGTTAGATCTCTTACGAAAATTCGGCAGCCTAACGGCGCCACCCAAAACTCCCAAAATAGATTGATGAGAGAGAATATGGTCTCTCATCATATGAACAATAAAAATTATAGTAAGAGTAATATAAAAGAACATCCCAATAACAATCAAGATGAGCTTTAAAAGTAATGACATAAAAGATCGTACTTAAAAAGAAAGAGAGGAGTAGGATCCCTTACCTCAGGTCCGACTTGACTCGATTGTTCTTTAACGTCCTGAATAATAAACTTGAGTTAATTTCTACTTGCTTAAGAACCTTTTTCAAGTTAATTATTCCTTTTATATCAATTATTGACATGTTATAAACATTATGTAATCATTTAAGTTAACAATGTTTGTTTTGTCGATATTTGGTTCTTAAGTCAAAAGTGGACTTCTTACAATTACATGTTGTTCGTGTGGTAAATGGTTCATTATATCCAGAATTATATTCATGATTTGGATATCATATATATCATATATATCTAGTATATAAATGTATTTATAATATTAAATAATCATTTAGAGGTAATAAATGAAATGCACCGTTCATGGAGACGGTAAGCAGTACGTACGCATGAACGCTACTTTCATTTCTTTGTCATATTAATGGAATTAAAACTAAATGATAGGTATGTATATTTTAATTCCAGAATTATATTCATAATTTATATTTATGATTCATCATATATATCCATTATATACATGTAATTATAATAGTACATTACATTTGGGGATAAGAAATGAAATGCACCGTTCATGGAGACGGTAAGCCGTACGTACGCATGAACGCTACTTTAATTTCTATTTCATATTTTTATGGAATGGAATAATAATGATATATAGGTATATTATAATTCCAGTATAACATCATATATAATAACTTTAAATCCATCCTTTATACGTCCCACATATGGCCTTAACGAATCACATCACTTTGAGGGGGCGGTAGTCCGCACTTCCTTAAATGAAGATATCGTGTTTACCCATAATGGAAACCATAAAGGTATGCCCAAAATGAAAAATACAGAATCTTAAGGAAAAAATAAACATATTATATATCATATATAAATATAGTTTCATCTTAATGGCCACCTTTGAATGTGTTAAAAGAATGTTGAACAATCATCGTTTCGGGAGGCCGAAATTCACCATCCACGGAAACAGTATGTTCTTTAACCATTAGATTTAGGTGTGTGAAAGTGTAGCTCTAATACTTCTTATAAAAACATCCTAGAATATTGATGATACTGGAGTTGTTACAAAATAAATGAATAAAAATATTTTATGGGGTTGGAGAAGAAAAATAAAACAAAAGGACTCAAGTGAAGACATTACCTTAAAATCAGGTAACTCCCTTTGGTTTGAGCTCAAAGGCATCCTTGGGAAGACTTCTGCCCAAAGTGTGGTTTCAAGGAGTAATAGAGGGAAGTGTAGAGACAAAATGGGTAGATATTGGCCGAGACAAAGGCTTTTGGAGTGTGGGTAAGGAGGTAGAGGTGGGGGCCTTTTATAAGAGGAGAGGAGGGGCACTCTTGTAAAGTTACAAAATGTTACTTTATTTTCAAAAGAGTTTCGGATTTTAAAGGTCCCACATTGATGTATTTCGAGGATAAGGTGATAAGGGTTCGAAATTCACTCATCCAATAGGTTTTGGACATGTGTGGGTCGTAGATATTACATTATATTTCCATTTTATTTAAATCGTTAAATAATGAGGTCATCACTGCATCATTATGATGTCATAAATAATTTAATTTATTTAATGTCTAAAAATTATAAAAAAAATACTATGATGTAGGAAATATTTTTATATTTCCAATGAATATTTATAGTAAAAAATATGACTTGTATAACACCATGTAAAAAGTTTTTTTAGTAAAACATCTCATGTTTGTGTCATTTTTACATTAACATTAAATAAAAAGATATTTATGTCATTTTCCAACCAAAGTGGCTCCATGGGGTCCCCAAGTTGACCCATGGATTTTCATGGTCGGCCATGACACATCCAATGAGGGTAGGACATGTGTCTAGGTCATTTAAATGTATTAAAACATTATTCTTACCTTAAACTACACTAATTACCTCTAATTGCGATTAAAAACTTAATAAGTTACTATTCACCAAAAAATTATTTTAATCCCATTGAACCACATTTTACTTCTTAATGAAAACCATGTATGTCGGATTTTTGAAATTCAAGACACAATTATGGCAAAATTTCATTTAAACGGAAAATCAGTTTTTATAAGTATCACTTAGTGGTTTCACTATTCATCAAAAATTGATGTTTTTCAGAAAATTACCAAAAGTCCACACTAAGCTATATTTGATATTCCGAATTAAAAAATGATCTCTATTTTACAGAATTCAGAACATATAAGTTTCATTAATTAATTTAATAATTAATTCCCGTTGTCAAAACAAATAGCGTGTTTTTATGAAACAAAATGAATCAAAAGATTGACACTAGTTTAAGTCCGATTTCAAAGGGAAATTAATTCCAATGACCACTATTGGATTAAATAGTAAAAATATATTCTAATTTCACTTTAAAACCAATTCAAAAGATAATCTAATCATATAAATAAATTAGATTAAATGAGGATTTGAATTAAAATACAACATTTTTCACTATTCATTAAAAATTGAACTTTTTTGGAAAAATACCAAAAATTTACGCAAAGTAAACTTTGATGTCCTGATTCTAAAGAAGAATTTTATTTTGTCAAATATAACACATAAAATTGTGAAAAAGTGGATTTAAAAGAGGTTCGCCATCAAAAGGCGGTTAATCGACCTTTTAAAGTATATTAGAATATTTACGCTTAAAATTGGATTCATTTGCATTTTTTAATCCTCTAACATTTATTGTAAAAAGTAAAAATATTTGACAAACATATATAATCATTTTTTAGTTAGTTCTATTCATTCCCTCCATTACAAAGGCTAGGCGTTACTACTATTTAAAATAATATTATTTTATTATTAGAGTGCAACGTAAGATTCCCAAGAAACTCATTGTTGCGTGTTGGGTACGCCATCGAGCATAGTATCCCCTTTAAAGTAATATTAATATTTTATTCACAAATATGGATAAATATAAAAATGTCATATTCTTTATTTACCTGGTGTGTTACAATATATGATCATTAGGTTTATTAAAAACATCTTTAATAAGTTCCATATATAGCATGAATAAATCACATCACTTTGAGGAGGCGGTAGTCCACACTTCCATAAATGATGTTATCATAATTATACAAAAGGAAAAATATAAAAGTATGTGTTATAAAAGAATTAAATAATAATAAATAAATAATAAATATCATATATACCATATATAAAAAACATTTACACCATAATTCTCAACCACGAAAGGTGGTAAATAAAAAATGAATGACGCATTTCATGAGGTAGTAGTTTGCCATATGCATAAAGGGTAGCTTCATTACCCATTAGATAGAAGTGTTTGTAATTTTAGGTACAGAAAATAATATAAAAATATATCAGTATATATATGATACTGGTTTTATTATATAATCATATGATATGAATAGTTTAGTGGAGGATAATGGAAATAAAACTGAAGATCTTTATGGAAGATGTTACCTCTTCTATGGGTAAACCCTTTTAGTTTGCAGAAAAGGGATTCCTTGTATGGATTTATGAGAAAAGAAAGGACTATAGGATGAGGTTAGATATTTAGAGGATCGTTTTAGGTAGATATATATTTAGTAAAATTTTATTGAGAGTTATGACGAAGTAGGATGCTTGAGTGTCTTTTTATAGTCGAGGAGGAGTGACATCTTGTAAATTTTGGAAAAGGGAATTCCACCCGAGTTTTTACCATTTAATGTGGACACAATAATGGTAAAAATTATATTAGAGGTAGTATAGGGTTTAAATATGGATATAAAATATATTTTTGAAAAGTTTATAGGCCATTGTTTGATCTTATATTTAAGGATTAGTCCCATGTTAAGCTAATTTTTCTCTTAATGGTTGTAATTAATTTTAATTAATTTCACTAATATTTTTGGTTAAGAACTAAGTTCAACTTTTAAAAATTATAAATTATTATAATTCTAAATATTTAATCCATATTTCCATATTTCAGTCAATTAAGTGGTAGAAATTAATTTAAATTTATTCCTGATGATGAAATGACAACGCTAGTTTTTAATGTAAAAAAGTTAAAAATATTGCTAAGTTTTTATATCCAATTTCAAAGTGAAATTTATTACAATAATATAAATTATATTAATTAATAAAACATTGATATTATTAAACTTTAAAACCAATTTAAAATTTTATTTATCCTTATAAAAAAATTATATGAAAAAGTAATTTTGAGTTATAATTTACTATTTTTCACTATTAATTGAAAAATGAAACATCACAAAAAAATACCAAAAAATCACCCAATCATAATTTTATTTTATTATTTCTTAGATTATGTTTATTTATATAAATAATATTGATAAAATTTCCAAAAATTGGATTTAAAATTGGTACTCTATCAAAAGTTTGTAAAAGTGCCTTAATATAAATATTGGTTTTATATGTAATATTGGGTTTGTTCTTATGTCATGCCTATAAAACTATGGGATGAATATAAAGAATTTTTTATTGAATACAATATATATAAAAATTACATTAATATTAGTCACTAATTGTAATTAACTTAATTTATTAGGATAACATAGCTTTGGAAGCATCAAAATAGTTTTCTATAAAAACATTCCCTTTATATTCAATTGGTTATTATATACATTTCTAATTAATTAGTAAGAAATGAATTTATTTAATATTTGTGCAAAACATATATTTTTATAAGTTAGTAACTAATATTCATAACTGGTAATTTAATAGCTAAGTTATATTAAATAAAAATATTTTAATTATATATTTTTGTTCGGTAAAACTCACTCTTGCATGTAACACAAGCCAATGAAGAAACTCTTTGTTGTGGGAAACATAAACTAACCCAGTGTCATGTGCATTGAAATATATAAATTATTTTGAATTTATTTAAAATTGTAAATATATTATAAATTCTCAAGATATTTTATTCCCTTACACGCTCGGTGTTGTGTGTCATGCACGATATCAAATATAATGTTATTATTTTTTTAATTTTAGGCAATTACATTATTCTAATGGTACAAAATCCACTTTAATCCACTATATCTTCTTCATATTTAATAACTAGACCTTTTTTTATGCATTTCATAAATTAACTTGGTATAGAGCAAAGAATTTGATCTAGAGGTTGGTTTGGCCATTTCCATCAAATGAAGCATGAGATATCTCTAAAGGTTTATATTTTATCCTCATTTCATAAGACATAATAAATAAAGATCTTGATACCTTAAGGTAGAAAAATCATCCTTCCTTGGGAAGATAATATTATGGATAAATTTAAATATAAACCTATATTCTCTATCAATCTCTAATGAAATTGGCCTTCATCCATATCATGTTAACTCTACAAGGGCATCTTCATAGAAAAACATCACTATATTCCAGAATAGTGCCTTTATAATCATTAAAACACGTCTATGAAGAATTTTTAAACAATTAACACACTACTTTGAAGAAAAAGGAAACTCGGGGACAATTAATCCTGGTTCACACTCACTATTCTTCTTCTTCTTCAAAAAATGAATTCCACATATTGATAAAACTAATATACCAACCAAAGATAGAAGGGTATATCATTTGAAAATAACCATTTCATACATACCTAGTTCTGTATAGCTTTCAGAACTAATAAATTACTTGATAACAAACATTCATATTTATCTTATTTTTTTGGAAGCACTACACTTTTCAAAATCTCGGGATTCATTAGTTTCACTGGGTTAGGGAAACATGGTTCCCATTTTTGCTTCTTTGTAGAAAATGACTTGTCAGACAAAGAATCTAAAGGTCATTTCACTATGTCTATGAATTTAGGATTGTTCAGCTTGGTCAATGGTGAAGTGAAGGTGTAAAGGTAGGCCAAAAGGTTAGGAGAGAAAGATAGAACAAGGATCAAGAGAAAAAGTAACAAGTAAATAAGATAATTGAAATATTACAAAGTATCATATTTATTATCAATTTGGAGTTTATTGATTCATAAAATAGAAATAAAAAAATGGGACAAGGATTTGAATCTAGTTATAAAATAAACCGTAATGAAAAAGAAAACTGATGGTTTAAAACTTATTGCATAAAATAGAAAAGCCGAAAAAGTCATGAAACATTCCATCAATGAGATAAAAAAATTATGGGAAATATCAAAAATGATAAGTATCAATTTTGAGAAGTATCTATTATGAGAGGTATCAATGGTGAGGAGTATAAATGGTAACAACTATCAATGATGAGAAGTGAGAAGTATCAATGGTGAGAAGTGTCAATGGTATGAGTATTATTGGTGACAACTATAAATGGTGAGAAGTATCAATGGTGATACATTAACAAAGGAGAGACATAAAAAATAGTGAGAGATTTCCAATGGTGAGACAAACCAAATGGTGAGAAATATTCAACAACAAGTCTTAGAAAATTAAACTTAACCAAAATTGATCATACCTAATTCAAGTTTTATATAATTCATTCTCTCGTAATTCAAAGTATTTGTGAATATTTTAGTAAGATGTTGTTCTATACCAATGTATTGAAGAGTGATATCAACCTGTTGAAAATTATCTCCTATAAAGATATTTATTACATCAATATTTTTTTTCTAAAATGTGAAACATGATTTTTAGAAATATATATAGCAATTTTATAATCACAGTGTACAGGGACATGTTGGAATTGATAACCAAAGTCTAATAACATGTGTTTCATCCAAAAGAATTTTGTATAGAAGATACCGGTATCTATGAATTTATCTTTATTAGTAGACATTGAAAAATGAATTTTCTTCTTACTACACCAAGAAACTAGAGACTTTCCCAATAATCACATTTCAAATTCATTTTTCATCATTCTTGAAAAATCTGTACATAAATAATTTCTTAAATATCTAAAAATAGTATCATATATGTAGATTTGTACAACTACAACATCATTTGAAATTAATTTCATAAATATTTTAGGATTAAATATACCTTTTAAAAAAACTTTTGAAATATGAAAAGTGTTGAGCCTATCATTCCATGATCTAGGGTCTTGTTTCAAACCACATAAAGATTTAGTTAATTTGAAAACTCTATTTGGAAAATGATGATTTTGATAAAAAGAGGGTTGTTCAACAAAAACATCCTTAACTGTATACCAATTTAATAAATCACTCTGGACATCGATTTGATAATTTTTGAAATCTAAATGAGTTGCATAATCTAGTAGTACTCTAATGAATTTAAGTCTGGTTGCTGGTGGAATGGTATCTTCATAGTATATTATTTCTTCTTGACTATACCCTTGTGCAACTAGTAGATCTTTATTTATTACTATAGTGCCTGATGCATCTATCTTGTTTCTAAACACTCATTTAATTCCTATAGTCATGGTTCCCTTGGGGGTATCCATAAGTTACTATAATTTATTTATTTCAAATTGGTTTAATTATTATTTCATTTTCATTACAGAACATTCATCATTGATTGCATCATTGATGTTATTTGGTTCAATCTGAGACAAGAAATATTGATTTTCAACTTGATTTATAAGAGAATCTCTAGTCTACATAAATCTATCTAGTCTCAAACTAAAAAAACTAAAGGATTATAGTTAAGGGTTATAATAGATAAAAAAAGAGGGTCTGGTCACATCAGGTTCTTCTATAGGTTTAGGTTATATATGTTCTTAAAATTACACAGAAATAGATGATTTTTATAACTATTTAATAGGATCATCTGTGGGTTTGTAATTTAGTTTCATAGTTTATAAATCACCCTCATGGTTTTATAAGGAGTTCATATGTTCTTGTTGATGTGTATCATCAAATTTTATGTCAAAAGACTATCCCACAGTCTTATTCTTTTTTTAAAAAAACTCTATAGGCTTTACTAGAGGTAGAATAACCTTGGAAAATTCTTTTATCACTTTTGGAGGAAATATTTTCAAGATTATACATAGTGTTAAGAATAAATACTTTGCAATAAAAAAATAAATAGTAATTAACCTCAGGCTTCCTATTATTATAAATCTCATAACCAGGCTTCTTCAAGATAGATCTAATTAAAAATCAATTGATTATATAATAGGATGTGTCTACAGAATCTTCCCAAAATTAGATAGGTAATTCATATTCATTTAACATAGTCTGGGATATCTCTTGATGTGTTTTATTCCTTCTTTCTATAACTCCATTCCACTGAGGGGTCCTAGGAGTGGAGATGTTATGACTATAACCATTTTTGAGAAAAAATATTCAAATTTATGATATTAAAACTCATGTATGTAGTCACTTCTTAGTGTCTTAATTATAAGTCCGCTTAAATTTAATATAGATCTAGAATACCTGATGAAATAAGAACATGCTTTACATTTTTAAGATAAAAAGAACACCCAATATACCTAGAAAAGTCATCTACTAGTATATAGACATATTTCTTCCCATTTATTCTAGAAACTCTATATATTCCAAATAAATCTATATGAACTAGCTCAAGAGGTTGAGAAGTGGAAACATCTTTCTTTTATTTTAAAAAAATCTTATGTTGTTTCCCTATTTGAAAAGGGCTATAGACTTTGTAATTTGGGAACTCTAGTTTGGGTAGATCGTTGAATAAACCTTTCCTAGTAATCCATCTAAGAGAGTGAATATTACAGTGGAATAATATCTTATTCACTATCTAGGATTATTTATGAAAGGGACTAAAGTACACAACATTTTTGAGAGATTAAATAATTAATATAACCAACATAAATAAATTTCATTCCTTGAAGTAGTAAAAACTAAAGAATATTTATAATCAAAATAATTACATTCAATGCTCTAAAATTTATTCTAAAAACCATCACTAAATAATTGTGATATTTTAAGAAAGTTATACTTCAAACCATCAAAAAATAGTCTTTGGAAATTAAAAATGAATTAGTGTTACAAATTTGACCAAGGTTGATGAGTTTACCTTTATCATTTTCACCAAAGGTGACCTGACTATGATCATAATTTATTAGAATCTTGAAAATTGAGTAGTATATTATCATATTCATTGAAAATCCACTATATTATTACCATATAATTTTAAATTAGGTATTCAAGAACTTTTCCTACAAAACATAATTTATACAAGAAATGATTATGGTACCTAGATTTTCTTGGGTTTATAAGTGTTAGAAACCAGGTCCTTAAGAACCCATATTTTTATAATAGGTTTCTTATAAATAGATTGTAATATTTTTGAAATAAAAACTTTTATTGGTCCTCTAGAAGAATAACTAGCAGTATAGAATTCTGATTTATATTTAGTTACAAAAGTTCTCTGGAATATTCTTCTTTGTCCAGGTTGGTGTTCTATAGCAGTAACACACTTAGGTGTAACCTTTTTTACAATAACATGAGTAAGTGTTTCTCAAACATTTTTAAATATTTATAAATCCTACTTATGTTACTCATTATACAATTTAAGATCTGTGTTTCCTTTCAATAAATAATCATTTTTCCCTTTCTCAACAGATAAATCAGATTTAATAATGGGTGATAAAGAATGATATCTTTTAATAACATTATACTTATCCTTAACCTAATTAAAAGTGTCTAATAGAATTTGTCAATATTAAAACACATATTCTTAATACATTTCATCTTAATTATTTTCATTCTCATAAATATTAGAATTAAGAACATGTAAAATAGTAGAAACAACATGTACCTCAGAGACGTTAGTCATGAAGCACATGTTGGATCAATCTGAATTTTTTTCAGGAGTATAGTCAAAATCACTAGAGCGTTACTTATACGAACTCTATATTGATTTCATGTATTTCATAAAATTTTAGTCCTTTTCATCATATATCTTTTTTTATTTCATTTTTGGATATTATTCCTTAACATATCATTTTTTTGTATTCATAATAGGTAATTTCATTTGTATTGTCATCCTTTTTCTAATAATTTTCTAGTTTTATTTAGTGTCATACATTCCTTTATAAATAGGCTTTCGAAAAAAATTCTTATTTATGTAAAACTTATTAAATATTATAAAGAGATGGGAAATTTCCCCATATCTCTCTATAGGTGACTCACTATCACTTTAACTCTTTGTTCATGTCTTTTCCTTTTTTTCTCTCTATTTGGATACAATAGATTTCGAGGATACTGAATTTCTTAGTGGCTCATCATCCTCTTCTCAGTTGAATTTTATTTCTTAATACATCATTATATTCCTAATCATCTCCTTGAATAGATGTTTTAAAATTTCACATGACTCTTTAATTGAAATAGATGTGCCTATCCATATTTCTACAAGGAATCATAGAAACCTCATAATAAGATCTTTATTAGATACTGGATTTCACAGTGAACTCATGGTGTTCACAATTTAATTTAAACTGAGATACATGTTAGAAATTAATTCTTTAGGTTTCATATTAAAAGTATCATGATTAATAGTATATGTATTCAATATCATATCCTTAATATTATTTGTTCCCTCATGTGAGACAGCTAGTGTATCCCAAATTTCAATATAGGTTTTATAATAAGAAATTATATTAAACTGCTCATCTTCTAAAGAAAAATAAAATGAATCCATAGATTTAAAATAATAATTATTATATGAAGTTTTGGTAGACTCATCCCATGTAACTCTAGAAGTTGTAGGTAGATCATATTTATCTTATATGGAATTCTATATTTCAAAACCCATACTCTATATATGCATTTTCATTTTGATCTTCCACTGATCATAATTATTTCAATTGAAAAAGAAGATATATTAGTATTGTAACCTTATTTTCTATTATGCATTTAAAATAATTAAATTTAGCACTAATGGAAATTTTGGATCTTTAATTAACAACTAAAATCAATGTTGAAATGTTTTGAAAATCTTTGATATCAAATCATAAAATATACAACACCAACTGTTATTCAGAGTGAGTATTTCAATAGGGGTGAATTGAGTACCGAATAAAAATTTCTATTTAAGATGGATTTAAATAAAATCAACAAATTAAATAAAAAAACCATGTTAGTTAAAACAATAGTTTGATATAAGATTTAAGATTTCAAAAGATTCCATAAAATATTGATTAGGTCTCAATTGAAAAAATTATGAAAAACTACTTTAACTTATGAAATAAATTGAAAAAATTAAAATATTATATAGATACTAATTAAAAATAACTATAAAATTAGTGGGATTTCATGAAGGTAAATACATATTCAGTTTTATAGTATAGAAAATAATGAAAAAAACAGACAAACACACCATGGAATTTGAATACAAGAGGTTCAGTCTCAAGATGAGTCTTAGTGATCTCTACTTGGGAATCGCCTGCTACAATGTAGTTTATATAAAATAAAATTTTGATCTAAAACATAGATCATGTTTTATAATAGTATAAAAATTGTTCATGCCACTTAGGGACCTCTTCCATAGTTTATGTGGGAGGACAAATAAAATAGTTCACAACTAGACCTCTACAAAAATAGGTGGGAAACAAGAGTAAAAGGTGTTGAGAATATATCTAAGTATCTTCTAGTTTAAAGTAGGATACAATGTGTACTTTTACAAAATAGAGTAATCACACACTACTCTTAATTTAAATTAAAATAAGAAGACTTATCAAATAAAATATGTAAAGGAATGGCATTTCTCAGTTTGTTAGGTTGTGCAGTTCGTGACTCCTTAAAAATGATTTAAACTGAGGCTTGAGTCGAGTTTCAGAAATATACTATAAAAAATAGTGGCATAGATTCATTATACTTGACTGTAGGAAGGCACTTATTTTATGTTGTGCTTCAACTTCCTCGGTCGAGTGTATTTCAGTATGCTTTGTATAGATTTTTTCTATGAGGGAACTCCTCAGTATTTTAAATAAGATTAATCACTTTCTACTTCATACCAGACTCTCACATAAGGGAGTCAACTTTTCTTTTTAACAGAAACATGCATGAATGATCATTCGTATTTCCTGCTCCTCATTCTTAGAACTGAAACATTATTTAATGAATTCTCTAAAATATGTAATACACAATCATTAAAACAATAAATGACATTAAATTTGATAATTTATCTATTATAAACATTTAATTAAAAATAAATAAGTAGAAGAAAAGTTTCAATGAGTCTTTGGAATGGTGACACTAGTGGTGAGACACTGTAAGGATGTCACTTCTAGTGATGAATCTTAGGAATAGTGACACATTCTGACAGTGTCTAAGTCTGGCATCGAGACATTGGAACAATGTATTGATCTGAAGGTATGTCAGGATAGTAGTGAATAATAGTTCTCCAATTTTACATTCTGTAGGTGACTCGTTCTGACGGAGAGTCATCCTAGTACTTATCGAAATTCTAGATCCTATTGGTGAGTCTTTCTTGAAGGTGACTCGTCCATGATGGTGTCTCAAGGTGATAACAAGACTTTTTTGGTAGTGAGACATGCTGGGTGGTGAGACCTTTCCAAACATAACCAAATTTATTTCTAATCTATCTCATATGATAAAATGCTAATAGAAAACATAAAACTCAATAATTATCATAATGGCCATTATTGTATGATCAGTAAAACATGGATTTTAGAAAACGTGAATAATAATAAGGTGTATATAGATCTTATAAGAACCTATATAGATGACCAATATTCCAACCCAAATTGCAGGTCTTCATAGGTGTGAAGAAATAATTCTTATTATACGACAACCCTGATTTTATTACAAAATTAAACATGATTTATTACATAATACTTCACTTGATACAACAAAGAAGATCGAGAGGTTTAGTGTCTTTGGGGATTAGGATCATTACATAAAAAATTAAAACATGAAATACAACATCTTTATTGAAAACTTCCTCTACATGACCACTACAATCCCTCATACTTAGCATTGCATGGGATAACCTGAGGACATGCATAAGAAAATGGTGAGCTATAAAGCCTAGTAAGGGAGTACACATGGAATAACATGAGGAGTACAATACATGTTAGGAAATAGGCATATCAATAGAGTATAAGAGAAACATTAACATAAAGGCATGATAAAGCATGATAATCATAACATGGAAATGTGGCAACAACACTTAACATGGAATTAGCATGTGCCATGGCCCATTGCACATAGAGCTTGAGTAAATCCTCATTGCACAAGAAGCACGAGTAAACCCTCCTTGCAATTGAATTAGTATGAGTGAACACTCATTGCACATGACATATCATGATACTATACTTTACCCAATGCATTGGAGTGCTATAAGGGCACACCCTTCTTAAACATTTCATTTCATGCATAAGTGTGCCACATGGATCGTAAAACATGGATTCATAAAACATAATAATTTATACCACGATATAGGAATGTGGAATTCAGACATGAAATTTTATAATCAATAAGTAAATGTGCATAAACGTGAATACCCTTGATGGATAAATGGGCATGGTATTCACTACACAATGACATTGGCTTATAAAATCAGTGTGATTTCGGCAGCGTAACAGCGTGACATAAGAATTCATAAAAATGGTTGATGAGAGATAAATGAGTTCCTCATCATATTTAAATGTAATGGACAGTAAGGAGGTCATAGAGATACATGTCCCAAAAATTGTAATGGAATTTAGATTCATGATACAAAAGTATTGCTTGAATGTAAAAGAGGAGAGAGAAATTCCTTTCGGAATTTCGGCATAGTAACGGGTGTACATGGGAGGCATTTAATGAGGGAGAAAGGGTCTCCCATCATTAAAACATAAATAAGAAAGTATGAGGGAGGTACTAAACCATACCCCGACATTCATAATTGAAATTAAAAGGGCAAAACAACTTTAAGAAAATTGGACAAAAATGAGAAAGGAAGAAAAAACCCTTACTTGGAAGTGTGCTTCTAGAGGCTAGAGAGAGGCTTCTGAGAGGCTTCTTGAGAGCTTGGGGAACCTTGGGAGGATTATAAAGAGAGTAGGGCAGAGGTTGGACGAACTCCAAAGGCTTTGAGTGAGGAGGAAGTGTGAGATTGGGTGGGTTTATATAGGAAAGGTGAGGGAATTCTTTATTATTTAGGTTTGGGTACCTTACATTAAATTAATCCAAAACACAAACCATCCCATGGTTTTTGCACATGGTTTTTGGAGAAGGGAAGAGGAAAACAATATTTTATAAGGCCAAAGTCCGAACTTCTTAAAATAATGAGGTTGGTTAATGTGAAGGTGAGTCACACTCCCATGAAAAATAATTTAAAAAGACGAGGTGTTTAATAAGTCTTGAGGGGTCCACTAATGCTTTGAAAAGTAGGTCAAACAAACCCAAAATCACATTATTTTAATGGTAAAACGAATCTTGACCTAAAATAAAGCTTATATTATTTTATTACATCACTATTGGGTCATTATGATGTCATAAAACACATTATATATTTAAATGGTATTTAATTTTTACCCAAAAATTTGACTGTCTCAGAAAATTATGAAAAATTCACCATTGGATAATTTTGACGTCCTGATTCCAGAAATAAAATTTATTTTATCTAAATAATCTTCTAACTATGTTAATTTTCACTTTTAAAAATAAAAACCGACATTTATCGAAAATTCACTGGTTTTGACAGAAATGGCTTTCAAACCTTAATAAAAATTACAACTGCATTCATAAAATTATAAGATCATTTATATTTCATAAAAATAAATTTAATAATAATAATAATATTTTACTAAAATATTATTTAATTAAAAATCCATTAATTTAATAAAATAGAATTTTTAATTAAATAATAACTAAAAACATTATTTGTACTTTAAAAACTATTTACAATGTATCAATAATGACAAGAAAGTATATTCATTATTATATACAAAAAATAATGTACATGAACATAGTTATATTTATTTGTTACATAACCCCTTAAAACAGCCGCATAATACCTAAGGGTAAGGTGTGCAATGGTGACAAACTCTTGGGGTGGCTCGGATAACATCGCTCGAGTGGTAATCTTTATCAACTTCCACTTTTCCCGTAGATGGTCCTGTTCGAGCTTGAAATGATGAACCTCAGCTTGGGCTTGGTCAAGAGCGAATCCCAATGATGCCACCTCTTATCGGAGCTCTAATAAATGGGCTTTGTATGGAGCAATTCTACTGGATGAGGCCATCGCTTCTTTTGTGTGAGTAATTTTTGATTTGTTAAAGCCCTATATTTATACTAATCATGTGATCACTGTTCAACGGCTATATTAGAAATGGTCAAAATTCAAAACGTAAAACCAATGAAGTTGACATTTTATATAAACATAAAGAGACATTTAATTATATCAAGAGGGATTTCCATTAATGAAACTTTGGGTCGTTACAATATTTCCCCCTTAAGAAATTTCGCCCTCGAACTTTTCCTTTTCCCACACTAAAATAGATGTGGGTAACTCAGCTTCATCATTTCCTCCGATTCCCAAGTTGCTTCTTCAAACTTGTGGTTTCTCCACAACACCTTGAAGAGGGGAATTGTCTTATTTCGTAGAACTTTTTCTCTACGATCTATGATCTTCACTGGTTACTCCTCATACGAAATATCATCTTCCAATTGTACCACCTCAGAAGAGAGTACATGTGAAGGGTCCGGTATGTACTTCCTTAAGAGGGATACATGGAAGACATCATGTACTTTGGCCATGGTAGGTGGAAGTGCTAGTCGATAGGTCATAGCCCCGACACGATCAAGATTCTCTAAGGGGCCGAGGTACTTTGGACTTAACTTCCCTTTCATTCCAAACCTCATGACCTTTTTCTACGGAGATATGTGTAGAAAAACCATGTCTACAACTTTAAACTCAAGGTCTCGTCGACGATTATCTGCATAACTCTTATGTCGACTCTGGGCTACCTTGATATGCTGCTGAATGGTTTTCACCTTCTCTATTATTTCCTCAACCATTTCTGGTCCAATCAGCTTACGTTCACCGACCTCATTCCAACATGTCGGTGTTCTGCACCTTTTCCCATACAGGGCTTCATATGGTGCCATTTGGATGCTCGAGTGGAAACTGTTATTATAAGAGAACTCAACCAGAGGAATATGTTGATCTTATCATCATTTAAAGTCCATTGAGCATGATCTAAACATATCCTCAAGTGTTTGGATAGTCTGCTCGGATTGGCCATCCGTTTGAGGATGATAGGCCGTACTAAAGTTCAGTTAAGTATTCAGAGCATTTTGAAGAGTCTTCCAAAACATAGAGGTGAATCTTGGATCTCAGTTAGACAAAATAGATAGTGGTACACCATGAAACCTTACCACTTCCCTGATATATATCCGTGCCAGTTGATCCAATGAGAAATCCTCCCGAATAGCAATGAAGTTGCAGTCTTTGTAAGATGATCCACAAAAACCCAGATTGCATTGTTGCCTTTAGATTTCCTCAGAAGTCCGGTGACAAAGTACATGGTGATGTTCTCCCATTTCTATTCTGGTATGGGCAATGGTCACAGCATCCCCTTAGAATTCTTCCTCTCTTCCTTCACTTACTGGCACACCAGGTACTTTGATGTATATTCCGTGATCTCTTTCTTCATATTATCCCACCAAATTTTTTCTCAGAGATCTCAATACATATTTGTGCTCCCTGGGTGAATAGAGAAATTTGAACTATGTGCATCATCCAAAAGTTCCATCTTCAGCTCTAGATTTGATGGAACACATAGTCTTTTCCCAAACCTCACAATTCCTTATTCATTAACAATAAACTCTGGGGATTTCCCTTTTTCAATAGATTCCACTTTATCTTGAATTCCCACATCATCCTTTTGATCATCCTTTAACCTTTCCAAAAGAGATGGTTGAGCAATCATTTTTGAAAGGTTTGATGATGTTCCCTTCTCTATGATTCCCATGTCCATCTTCATCAAGTCTAAGAAGATTGGATCCTTCTCAATTCTCATCATTGATATAATCGCGGGATCCTTTCTACTTAGGGCATCTTCCACCTTGTTCTCTTTCCCAGAGTGGTAATGTATTGAACAGTAATAATCCTTGATGATCTCTATCCATCTTCTCTAGCACATACTAAGCTCTTTCTATGTGAATATATATTTAAGACTCTTGTGGTCAGTATATATCTCACATTTCTCTCCATAGAGATAATGCCGCCATATTTTCAAGGCAAAGATCACTGCTACCAACTCCAGATCATGCGTTGGATAGTTTCGCTCATGGATTTTCAACTGCCTTGAGGCATAGGATATCAATTTATTATTCTGCATTAGCACATAACTGAAGCCCTTTTTCGAAGCACCACTAAATACCACAAAATTTTCCACACTTATGGGTAAAGTGAGCACGGGCACAGTGATAAGACTCCTTTTAAACTCCTTGATGATTTCTTCACATTCATCACTCCAAGAAAACTTTACTCCCTTCCGAGTTAGCTTAGTAAGAGGGTTGGAAAATCGTGAGAAATTTCTCACAAATCGTCGATAATATCCAGCTAACCCCAAGAAGCTACAGATATCCATTACCGATGTTGGCCTCAGACATCCCTCAATTGCATATTTTTTGGAGGGATCCATAGATATCCAATTTCATGTGATGATATGGCCCAAGAATGAGACTTCCTTCATCCAGAACTCACACTTTTTGTACTTCTCATAGATCTTCTCCTTGCGCAATGTATCCAGTACAGTTCTTAAATGCTCCTCATGATCCTCCTTGGTTTTGGAGTATATTAGAATATCATCTATAAAGACTACCACAAATTTGTCTAGGTAATCTCTAAAGAATCTATTTATTAAGTCCATGAAGATTTATGGAGAATTAGTGAGTCTGAAAGGCATTACTATGAATTCATAGTGCCTGTATCTTGTGTGAAAAGCAGTCTTGGGGATATCTTCCTTCTTCACCCTTACTTGATAATATCCTGACAGCAAGTCCACCTTGGAGAAGTATTGTGCTCCACGTAGCTGATCGAAAAAGTCATCAATTATTGGGAGAGGATATCTGCTCTTTATCATGATTTTTTTAAGTTTACGATAATCGATGCAAAGACGCATTGACCCATCCTTCTTCTTGACGAAGAGGACTGGTGCACCCCATGGTGAAGCACTTGGGCATATAAACCTTTTATCCAAATTCTCCTGTAGTTGTTTCTTAAGATCTTCAAGGTCTACAATAGCCATTATATATGGAGTCTTGGATATTTGTAAAGCCTTAGGTATAAGTTCAATTGAGAATTCAACATATCTTCTAGGAGGAAGACCAGGAAGTTCCTTGGGAAACGCTTCCGCGAATTCCCTCACAATAGGAATTTCTTGAAGGATGGTTTCTTCCTTGGACTCAATCATCTGAGCGAGATACACATGCTCATAGGGAAGTTATATCCATGCTTAATATTATGGAGCTAAAAAAGATTCATCTTCCTCCTTACACTTTTAAATCATCAGGGGTAGATTCTCCATTTGGAGTGTGATTTCCCTCTCTCGACAATTTATGTTGGCTCTATATAAGGAAATCCAATCCATGCCAAGAATTGCATCAAATTCCCCAAGAGGGAGTATGACAAGGTTCTCCAGGAAATTCAATCCATAGATTATAATAGGGGAGGACTTATATTCATGGGATTCAATTATTTCCCCATTTTCCAAACTCACAGACATCTTCACTTCCATGATATTTGGTGGTGCTGGGATTGTTCTACTAAACTTTTGAGATATAAAAGAATGCGTAGAACCTGAATCAAAAAGTACTTTCTCAATTCTTGAATGAATAACTAGCGTACCTGTCACCACTTCATTTTCGGGGTTCACTTCGGAAGAAGTGATGGAAAAATCTCTTCCTTGCTACCTTGGAGGTTGTTGGTTGCCTCCAAAAACCCCTGGATTAGGGCACTGATTTGAAAAATGACCCGGTTCTGTGCCTTTGTAGCATTGAACAAAGTGTTGAGGTTTGAACGGAGAGTTCCTCTCCTCTGTCGCAGCCGCGGTTCTTTCTTGTTGATAGTTAACAGCTAGGTGCCCTTCTCTTCCACACCTGAAGCATTTTCTCGTCCCCTTAAGGGAATTTCCAGGGTGTTTCTTTCCGCACTTTTGGAAAGTGGGGTTCTGGATCTTCTTAGCACCGTTGGATTTTTCCATTGGACCACCAGCATTGAATTCCACCTTACACTTCTTGTACCCATGATACCCCTGTGATTCCACGATCTCCATTTCGACCTTGAGGGAACATCAGACAATTTCCTTATAGCTGTCGAAGTCACGGATATCCAATTCTTTCCGCAGGCTAGGCTTCATCCCACCAAAGAAGCGGTCAACTTTGCATTCAGGGGGTAACAAAAAAGCTGGAAGCATATCATGCAAGCCTTGTGAAGTTTTCCTCATACGCTCTAACATATTCTTCATCTTTTTTCTTGAGGGAAAGGAAGTTCCTTTCCATCTTAAGCCGGAGGGTGCACGAAAAATATTTATCAAAAAACATCTTCCGAAAATCCTTCCATTCCAATGCCTCGATCTCCTCCTCAAGCTTTGTATTTTTGATAAAATCCCACCATTGATCAACTTCACCCTCTATATGATAAGCAGCCAGGAGAACCTTCTCTTGTTCAGAACATTGATGGATGGAGAAGATATTTTCAATGGAGTTGATCCATTGTTCAGCGATCGTGGGATCAGATGATCCACTAAAAGTAGGAGGCCTTTGTCTCGTGAAGCTCTCAATAGAGACTTGTTCTTTCTTAGGGGGGGTTGAACGTTCCTCTTGACCCGTGTTTCTATTCAAAACTTGAGTTAGCTGAGAGAGAATCATGAAAAAGTTTGCGATTCCCGCTCCCATTGGATTGGGCATCTCATTAGTACAGTCATCACACTGATCTTTACAACGGTTGTTAGCCCGAGTCATCCTATTACCGACTATTGGATGTAATAAAAGGAAAGTTAGGGGTAACAAATAAATTTAAATCCAAATAAAAAAGTTGATGACTTATAAATAAACTTTTATTTCCTTAACTCATGAGTCTATAGGCTTCAATCTAGGATTTTCATGATCTACATTCTAACATATATTCTTAGGGGCATTTTTTTATTCCCTTAATAAAGGTTCATACTAAGCTTGTGAATTTACCAAAGCATATCCCCCTGGAGTGTCGTAACCAAGAGTGTAGCAAGGCCCATTGTCATGCACCATTTCCCGTTCGAGTCTAGCTAAAAGCAGTGTTTTCGGGTTTTACCCCTAGGATACATCTGTGCCAGAGCCGCCTCTACCTGCTCGTACCTAGACAGAGATGTATTTTCTTGATAACCCACATACTCAATACTCAGCAAATATTAGGGACATATTTATTATACTTAGTCTTGTATCTAAGGATTTACTAGGGTTTTCTAATCCTAATCCCAAAAATAACTAAACCTATCCTCTGATACCAACTATGACAACCCTGATTTTATTACAAACTTAAATAAGATTTATTACATAAAATGTAACTTGATACAAAAAATAAGATTGAGAGGTTTTGTGTTATTGGGGATTAGGATAATCACATAAAAAATTAAAACATGAAATACAACATCTTTATTGAAAACTTCCTTTACATGACCACTACAATCCCTCGTACTTAGCATTGAGTGGGATAACCTGAGGACATGCATAAGAAAAGGGTGAGCTATAAAACCCAGTAAGGGAGTACACATGGAATAACATGAGGAGTACAATATATTTTAGGCAATAGGAATATCAATAGAGCATAAGAGAAACATGAACATAAAGGCATGATAAAGCACAATAATCATAACATGTAAATGTGGAAACAACACTTAACATGGAATTAGCATGAGCCATGGCCCATTGCACATAGAGAATGAGTAAATCCTCATTGAAAATGAAGCACAAGTAACCATTTTTTCACTTGAATTAGCATGAGTTAACACTCATTTCACATGATGTATCATGATACTATACTTTACCCAATGTATTGGAGCGCTATAAGGGAGCACCCTTCTTAAACATTTCATTTCATGCATAAGTGTGCCACATGGATCATAAAACATGGATTCATAAAACATAATAATTTATTCCACGATAAATGAATGTGGAATTCAAACATGAAACTTTATAATCAATAAGTAAATGTGCATAAAGGTTAATACCCTTGATGTAGAAATGAGCATGGTATTCACTACACAATGACATTGGCTTAGAAAACCGGTGCGATTTCGGCAGCGTAACAGCGTGACATAAGAATTCATAAAAATGGTTGATGAGAGAGAAAGGGTTCCTCATCATATTTAAATGTAATAGAAAGTAAGGATGTCATATAGATACATATCCCAAAAATTTTAATGGAATTTAGATTCATGATACCAAAGTATTGCTTGAATGTAAAAGAGGAGAGATAAGTTCCTTTCGGAATTTCGGCAAAGTAACGGGTATACATGGGAGACATTTAATGAGAGAGAAAGGGTATCCCATCATTAAAACATAAATAGGGAAGTATGAGGGAGGTGAGAAACCATACCCCCAACATTCATAATTGAAATTAAAAGGTCTAAACAACTTAAAGAAAATTGGACAAAAATGAGAAAGGAAGAAAAAACCATTACTTGGAAGTGTGCTTCCAAAGGCTAGAGAGAGGCTTGTGAGAGGCTTTTTGGGAGCTTGGGGCACCTTTGGAGGATTATAGAGAGAGTAGGGCAGAGGTTGGATGAACTTAAAAGGCTTTTAGTGAGGAGGAAGTTGGATCTTGGGTGGGTTTATATAGGAAAGGTGGGGGAATTTTTATTATTTAGGTTTGGGTCCCCTTACATTAAATTAATCCAAACCACAAACAAACCCATGGTTTTTGCCCATGGTTTTTGGAAAAGGGAAGAGGAAAACAATATTTTATAAGGCCAAAGTCCTAAATTCTTAAAATAATGAGGTTGATTATGTGGATGTGAGTCACACTCTCATGAAAAATAATTTAAAAAGACAAGATGTTTAATAAGTCTTGAGGGGTCCATTAATGCTTTGAAAAGTAGGTCAAACAAACCCAAAATCACATTATTTTAGTCGTAAAAAATATATTTGCCGAACATAAAGCTTATATTATTTTATTACATCACTATTGGCTCATTATGATGTCATAAAACACATTATATATTTAAATGGTATTTAATTTTTACCCAAAAATTTGATTGTCTCAGAAAATTATGAAAAATTCACCGCTGGATAATTTCAACGTCCTGATTCCAAAAATAACATTTATTTTATCTAAATAATTTTCTAAATATTTTAATTTTCACTTTTAAAAATAAAAACCTATATTTATCGAAAATTCACGGGTTTTGACAAAAATGGCTTTCAAACCTTAATAAAAATTACAATTGCATTCATAAAATTCTAAGATAATTTATATTTAATGAAAATTAATTTAATAATAATAATAATATTTTATTAAAATATTATTTAATTAAAAAATCCCTTAATTTAATAAAATAGAATTATTAATTAAATAATAACTAAAAATATTATTTGTACATTAAAAACTATTTACAATGTATCAATGTTGACAAGAAAGTATATTCATTATTATATACAAAAAATAATGTACATGAAGATAGTACTATTTATTTGTTACATTACCCCTTAAAATAGCCGCATAAGACCTATGGGTAAGGTGTGCGATGGTGAGAGACTCTTGGGGTGGCTCGGATAACATCGCTCGAGTGGTAATCTCTATCATCTTCCACTTTTCCCGTAGACGGTCCTGTTCGAGCTTGACATGATGAAGATCAGCTTGGGATTGGTCAAGAGCGAAGCGTAAGGATGCCACCTCTTATCCGAATTCCAAAAAATGGTCTTCGTATGGAGAAATTATACTGGATGAGGCCATCACTTCTTTTGTTTGAGTAAATGGGGATTTGTTAAAGCCCTATATTTATACTAATCATGTGATCGTTGTTCAATGACTATATTAGCAATGGTCAAAATTCTTAACATAAAACCAATGAAGTTGACATTTTATATAAACATTAAGAGACATTTAATTATATCAAGATGGATTTCCATTAATGAAACTTTGGGTCGTAACATAGTGTGCCCTTTCTTTCCACACTGGTAGAAAGTCAAAGGAATACTAATAACTACTAATACTAGTGTAGAAGAAACCCACTACAAAGAAATACTACTACCACCACCTCTATGGGTGTCATTCCATTTCCTATGCTTCCCATGTGTTCCATTGAAGTTAACATTGGGTAGAGAAGAGTATCCTACCAAATCTAAATTTCTTACTAAGTCAAACTCTTCCATCAAAAACCTATCCTAAAATTTCATAGAAGAGGTCATGTTAGGAATGAATACCTATGTTGACATATCATGTCACAATCCCATCTATAAACTTTAATCCTCTAGATTATTGTTCACGTTGACCTCAAGAGAAAAATGATATATCTCAACAAAGTGATTGACATACTCTTTTACTAAGAGATAACCCTTCTAAATCAAGAGAAACACTATACAGGTTTCTATATCCAAGGACTCTAGGATGATCTAATAAAAGAAGTAGGTGTTTATTTATTTCCACTCTAAGACCTTGTGATGGTTTTTTGAAACTATAGTGTCCCACAATCTCTTACTAGGACCCTCAAGATTAAAGGTCAAACATTTCATCTTTATAGATTTTTAAGTCTTCACAAAGGTAAAGATCTATTAAATATTATCTAGATATTCCTCAACCTCTTGGAGATCATTTTTACCCTTAAAAGATAGTGGATTATAGTATAGGACTTACTGAGCAAGATATATATCTAAACTAGCTCCCGATTAAACCACTATTTCTTGATTTTAAGTAGGTGGTACATTTTGATCCATTGCACAAAATTCCCACACTATAGCCTCAATAAAGTTCAGATCAATTAGAGGGTTCCCTTGAGGATCATTTCTAGTAGTTTCCTCCTAAGTAACTCTATGAATTACTCTAGGGGAATGATTCTTCATATCATATAAAAAGTAGGACATCAGAAGAGAACTAATCTTATTTTAAATCAAGAGTATATAGGTATGGAACCATTATTACATCAAACACGACACATGAGAGACATATCCCAACATATCAGGGTGAATCAA
The DNA here is from genome assembly GCA_963277665.1 of Viscum album. Taxonomy (NCBI): domain Eukaryota; kingdom Viridiplantae; phylum Streptophyta; class Magnoliopsida; order Santalales; family Viscaceae; genus Viscum; species Viscum album. The sequence continues at coordinate 143,186,299 of OY728131.1, forward strand.
TGATCATCCCAATAAGCTGTGTCCATGAACTCACATGAAACCTACATCTCGAGTCTTGAAAATACTATCTCATATCTGTTTAAAACATACCATTGATATTACTTTTTTATGAACTAATCAGAATATCTGATCAATATAATAATTTTACTCAATCCATGACAAGTCTTAAAGGGAATTCTTAATCCACACAGGCCGGTGATAAGAACCTGAGTATTAAGAAAAACCTTTGGGAATAATTTATTATCAACTCGATCAAAAAATAAAAATATGGAATAAATTTATAAGGGAGTAAAAGGAACAATAAAGAGGTCCATAAATAGAAACAAGTAGGGGTGGTGATAATTCAAGGACTACATAAAACAATCCCAATATACACAAACTAGAAGGAAAACCAGATTATTTAAAATAACTAATAACTAATAACTAATACTCTATGTGATACATGGGAAACATCCCACCATCTCACCATAAATTAACAAAGCCCAACTAACAAAGAATCTAACCAATTTACTATGGAACCTTTCCCTTTTTAAAACTAGATAAAACAAGTTCTACACTCCCAGTAGGGTATGTTTAGGGTGTGAGAAAAGAACAAACCTCACAGGATCCCACCATGTGTTTCATAAGAATTAATTGTTAGATAAATAAAAATGTTCCCAAATTTAAAAGAAAACATGGAATAACAAAAAATTCCACAATTTATATCAAAAGGATGAAATTATCCAATTTAATTTAAGTTTTTTTCAAATAAAATTAAATAAACCATATTCCAATTATCAAAGAATGCATTAAAAATTGATATCATTAACAAGAAAAATGGAATTCTTCCTAGGTTAACATAGGTTTGGGAAAGATAGGTTTCTCATACAATGATCAATCATTACTAGTGTATGTTAAACTTATCCCCTGCATTATAACTAGTAGAGTAGAGGAATAAGTCAATGTGTAATTCCCCCGATGAATTCATAAAGCCTAGTCCACCATACACATACCCAAATTGAAAATGAATACCATGATGTGTGATCCAACTGAAATATCAATGAAAATTATCGGCACCAAAACATTCCTAAGTTCCAAATTCTCCCATGTGATACTCTTATCAAAATATTTCAAAGGGATTATCATAATTTATGAAAAAATTCTATAATATTTTTTTTTCATTATCAAAACCATGATTTAAATCGAAATTTTTATCAACAAAACATCGATGATTTGAATTCAACATTCCCTTACCACATTTCAAGTGGAAAACCATTTTATATCAAACTCTATTTCCCATATATTTCATAAATTAGGAATTTTACCAATAACCATTTAGAAAAATGCTTAGAAACCAATTAGAACATACAATTAATTATGAAAAGACTTTATATGAAAGCACCTACCTCAACATTTGGTTCATATAATGAGAACAAAAGATCCACACAGTTGGTGGAAATGGATTGAAACAGAAGACCATAAGAGGTCCTAAACATCAATACATATATTAAAAATCACATTTTGGGATTTAATGGTAAAAAATAAGAAAGGATATCACAAACCCCAACAAAAATGAGATTCGCACCACAATCAAACAGTATCCTTCCATCGGGAACCAAACACACAACTAATCTATGAGAAACAAATAAGGAAACCTCATATCACTGATAGATCATTTAAGCATAACATAGATCCAAAATAAATATAGAATAAGAAGGATTAATTTAAGAAAACATATAAAAATTACCAATTAGAACACAACCAATCATCCTAGGATCAAAACACTAATTACAGATGATCAAGGAAGATGAGAATGAAAAAGATCAGCGTATCCAAATCCTCAATCAAATTAGTTTAAAATAAGAGGGATTAGAAAATAAATATAGGGTTTTGGTGGAAGATAATGACTATACTGGACTTACTAATCTGGTCTGGATTGATTTTATTGGTCATCCGGTGAACACCCAATGGTGGGCTAGTGGCCACTATAGAAATGCAGTGGCTATTGTTTGTCCAAATGGCTAGATTATAGAGCCCCATTGATTTTCTAATGGATACAAAATAATTTTTTATTTACATCAAATCCCATCGGACAGTCGGTGGCCTCCTGTATCTACCACCAAGGCCAAGCCACCTAGAAATATCATCTAGTCACATTATCTACCTCCCAAACCTGAAATAAAACCTCTTAAAAATTGAAAGAGAGATATACCTCAACTTAGATATGACATACCCAATATATTAATTTTTTTATACCACACATCGAGCACAAACTTAACTAGTTCTTTCATATTATGCTTATTAATCCTCCCAAGACAAGATTTTTAACAATAAACTCTTGAAACCACCCCATTCACTATGTCATAATCATAACAAAGGTAACCTACAAAAAAATATTTTAGCCCAACTTTTTAAAAACAATTTATAGAAACATGGCTAAATTTGGATTCAATTTTTTTTACTAAAAAGTGGATAAATTACAATTTAGTTAATTTAGTTTCATTCTAAAACCTCACAAAATTTTAATTTTTTGACATTTTAAAACATGAATAATTTACTCGTTTTTTAAAAGATGGATGATTTACCCATTCTTTAAAATGTGGAAAAATTAACCATGTTTAAAAAAATATTATTTTAGCTATGTTTCAAGACATTGATAACTTGAATAGTCTATGAGGTTTCGGTGGGTATGGTAGAGGTCCGATGGAGTTCTTCATAGTGTTGGAGTTTGGATATTCTTGGGGAGGTCAGAAGTCATAATGGAGGTGGGGGGGGTACTAAACAATATATATTTAGAAAAAAAATTCTTTTAAAAAAATATTACATCATAAGTCTATCACCATTAATAAACATGAAAAAATTACCCACACACCATTTCCCTGTGTTGAAACCAAAACATGACTAAATTCGATTTTTCTCATAGTGTAATACCTCTTATTCACATTAAAAAAATCAGGAGATCATTCACGCAACATACCATCTTGAAATAACAAACTACACAAGATATTTCAAGGGAATCCAACTTATAAATCCATTTAATTCACACATGTGTGCTAATCTAATTAATCCTAAGAATACCTTCCAATTTACACAGTTGACCATGACTCTTGCATGTAAATCACGTCAATATATAAGAAACCTCAATGTTCCTCTTAAAAATTTGAAATTTTACTTATGCCATATTTTAACTCACACCAACCAAGGAATCATTTCAAAAACCATAAGCATTTTTCACACTCTCACTATACCACCAAATTCAAATCTAGAATCCATGGGGATAGACACTCTTCCAATCCTACCCTTGAAACAATAATCTCTCTATGTTATTTATGTCTTAAAATCATGGAGAATCACCAAGACTATAATATATACTAGGTATTACCTCCTGTTCACCGACCTGATTACCCAAACCATATATCCATCATTTCATCTCTAAGGGTACAGACAAGCCTGGGATAACCTTTCTATTAGTTTACCTGTATACAGGACACTCAATTCACTCATATCGTGAGCAGTATCTCTAAGGCTCTAGGATATTCCACCTGTCCTATTAGTAACATATCACATAGGTCACATCCCATAGAGAAACATCTATTCTCTAATCTCAACATCAAATATCAACTCACATGCCCAAAAACTTATTATTGTGTTTTTTCTTACACACATGCATAACATGATTCACATAACAAGTAATAAACATATTAAGGAACTAATCCTCACTATACATATATATATGAGACTACCCCTCAGGGACCACAATCAAATATAGGGACACACACACAATGACATCACACCATCACAATCCACGATGATTATACCATAATCACATGGTTTGGTTAAATTGAATTCCACCAAGAATCTATATGGTAAAACAATATAAAGGTTTTTGTTGAAAATTTAAGTAACTTGAACTTATTTTCCATTCAGAACAAGTACCATAACCACAAACAAGGGGTTTATCACTAAAGAATCAAATTCCTATACATGCCTACTAGGGAAAATATATATCCCATAGCCCAAGGAACTTCATAATCATCAAGGATCATCTCATATTAGATCCACATGACCAGTAATTAAAAAAATACAGTTCAGATAAGTTCAATTATACCAATAAGTTATATGGTAAAACACCATATGAGTTATTATTGAAACTTTTAATAATTTAAAACTCATCATCAGTGATATCAATCAAACATAGGCATAAAATTTTCATGTGAATCCTACATGAAAAGAATGATTCAAGTGAATAAACCACTTACTAATAGTACAAGAGATAAAAAACATTAAAGTTTAAATCTATAAACCCAAGTGCATCAAAAAAGGTGAAATTAGAAATCCATAAAGTTGGAAACCAAGAACAAAAGGCTCATATCCTTGCTAAACTAGAATTCCTATCAGAAAAGGTTATCATGATGCACTAGTGTGATATCCATCACAATTTATAACATGTTCCTAAACCATATCTACCAAATCCAAAATAGTAAGACAAAAGGAAAGGATTCTTTGATACCACATTGTAACATCCTATCCTGATTCATAGCTATTGAGTAGTGATCAGATTGTAAAATGTGTTATTAGACCTCATGCGAACATCCCCATATACTAGAGGTTTCCAACTTGTAGCAAGTGTCTTGGATATTATCATGGGGAGACTATACCCTCATATTATAGTGAAAAATATTTAAAACAACCAAATTAAATCCATCACAATAGTAATTAGAGAATACATATCAAATATCCATAAAGCATGATTTAAAAAATGTCTTTTCGAAGTATACAATCATATAGAATTATTATCATTTCAGTATAGATTGATTTATCGATCAGTAGGATCATCAAAATATAAGATAAATAAAAGAATAAAAAGACACTAGGGATCCCCTATCATAATTGAGCCTATCCTTATCCCAATATCAAATCGAATTCAATAAGTGTAACTTGATTATTATAAACTATGAATCTTACCAACCTAAACCCACGACCAATGAAGTTTTCTTGGGTACCCAAGAAACATGGTCACCCAAGAAGAGTGAGAGTACAACTCAGTAGAGAAACATCAACATGGTCCCAAATATGACCAGAAAATGCAGTGTTTTCACTTGTTATATGCTCATATGGATAAATAAATAATGTTTATAAGCATAAATGAATTACTAAAATTGATCCTCATGTTCCCAAATGACACATGAGATTCAATATAACTACTTTGGAATGTACCATAATGTCTCTTAACATATCACATAACCATGTAAACCAATACCAATCCCAATTGACCTATAGTAACTTGTGAAAGAGCAAGAAACATGTGTGTATCCAAAGGAATCCTAATACTACCATTCTTAAATGGATGAATCCATAAGAGATAATATTGGGCCTTCCCAAGGTAGAAAACATGCATCCAACTCGAGGAGGGATGATCCTAGGGAATCATATAGACCTGAAGGCTAAATCTCAGCATCCTGGTCATTCTATATAGAGACAAAGGATAAATACAAGGTAATTAACAAAGGAAATAATATAATATGAGGCTCGAAAACTAGATCCTAGTAGCACTTACTTGGAATCTTATTGGTTTAGTCTCAATGAATTAATCATAGGAAACCATCCATGAGTAATATATTTACACTAAAAATATGAATTACAGATAACCACCTAGGAATTCCACTTAATGTATCAAGGTCATTATATCCCTCCAAAATATCTCATTATAATAACAAGGAAATGTGGTTTGGCCATGTTCTCAGACCAAACATACATAAAAGTGGTCAACCTATCAATCGCACAACCTAACATCATCACTAACACCATAGAAGGCTCACTCAATTGGTTAGTTCTAAGGCATGACACCTATAATCATCACCATCATTTCCCTCATACACCCTCCGAGGGGTAGTTATATATTTAAAGAACAAACTAGGGTCCGCTATGTCTAATCATAATCATAATATAGCCTCACTTACCATATAGGAAATTCCACATTATCATCACTCTAAAGAGATGGAATAAAGAACATTTCAACTCTGCAGTCATCGTATGTTATCCCTCACACTCCAAACTTATATATGTATATCCATCATACCCATATAATACATTCGTGGGTACTCATATAATATTGTAATAAACACTCACTCTATACTGTAATCAACTATACCAAGGGCTACAAGGCATATCATATCCTTCTCTTGTCCGACTCAGGCTAACCATTCCAATCTATCACACTTATCTACCAGGTGGTGTATAAGGGATCCTACACATGGAAAAATACGTTATGTTAACTTCATACAATTCATAACCCTCAGGGTTCCATCTATATCAAGGTGTAAATTTATTTTCAAGGCCTTCATTGTAACACCCCAAGTTTTTATAGTGTGTTATTTCTTCAAAATAATTTAATAACTTGCACCACACGCAACACCGAGTTAAAGCGCACCATGACTTACCAAACAAGCCGTTCAAAAGAGGTTATGAATAGTATTAACTAAATTTTAAACTTTATATAATATTAATAATTTTAGAATCCATATTATGAGTTTCTTATACATAATATAAGAACAAATTCTTTTTTTTCAGGTAAAAGAAGTATTTTTCAAAAATGCACTTTTTCCAACTTTAATAGTGAACCCTTTTTAAATCCAATATTTTAAACTTTTATATATTCAATTTGACTAAATAAATTTATTCTTTAGAATGGGGACATAAAAAAAATTTACAATGTAACACCCCAAGCATCCACGGTACGCTTGTCTTTGAATAATATAGTAGCGTGTGTTGTACGTAACTTTGAGTTTTAACACACACTACAACCAATCAAACTAGCCGTAATGAATAATAATACCTAATTTTTAAAATTTTATAAATTTTATCTCTCAAAATGGATTTCATTTTTGGATTCGGAGTATCGAATTTAGCCCAAGGTAAAATTTTGGTACTTTTCGGATAACTTTAATATTTTGATGAATAGTGAAAATTACTGAATTTTAATTAAAAACAATTTTTTAATCAAAATAATTAATAGTCATAAATTATGAATTTGAGAGGTTTTAATGTATATTTAGAATATATTTTTACCATTTTATCCAATGGTGTTCATTAGAATTAATTTCACTTTGAAATTGGACATAAACAATTGTCAATCTTTTGATATATATTGTTTCTTAAAAACACGCTATTTGTTGTGACAACGAGAATTAATTATAAAATTAATTAATGCAACTTATATGTTTGGAATTTTATAAAATAGACATCATTTTTGAATTCGGAATATCAATTATATCTTAGGGTGAAATTTTGGCATTGTTCTGAAAAACTTCAATTTTTGATGAATAGTGAAACTACTAAGCGGTCGTTAAAAAACTGAATTTTTCATAAAACTTAATTTTACCGCTTCTGTGATTGAAATTTCAAAAAACTGAGAGACATGGTTAATATAAGGGAGTAAAATGTGGTTAAATGAGATGAAAATAATTTTTGGTGAATAGTAACTTTTGACTTTTATTTACCATAGTTAAAAGTAAATTGGGTAATTAAGGGTAAAAATGATATTAATATTACCCTAACACATGTCCTAATTCTATTGGACAAGTTTATCTCGACCAAAAACAACCTTATGAATAAAATATTATCATTTAGGTCCACTTGGATTAGATTAGGACATTTATTATTATTTAATTCAAAGAAGAGCTAAAAGAGTTAAAATCAAAGTTTATTTACTAAAACATTTTTAATATAGTGTTATACATAAGCTAAATTAGATTGTAAATATTAATTAGAAATCCAAAAATATTTCCTAAATAATTATATTTTATTTATAATTTTTAAACATTAAAAAATTTAGCTTATTTATGACACAATGATGATGCAGTAATTACCTAATTAAGGAAAAATTGGAATAATTGATATTATAAATACCCAAATAAATGTAATTTTAGACTTTTTATAAATACCAATAATTTTATAGGATAATATGACATGTTAGTATTGATTTAATTAGCTTTTTTCGAAGTAATCATTCTGTTATGTTTTTAAAAAAATTCAATTATTGAATAGTATCAAAATTTACATAAAAGAGTTTTCTAAAAAATATTATATTATTAATTGATATTAAATTACTAAAAATATAATGTTCAGCCAAGAGACTTATATCATGATAGGTGTATCATTAATGGACCACTTGGGGGTCACTTGGATGTATATAGTAAGTTTATTAACCATATAATATAAAAATACAAAGAGACATTGTCAAAGTGAAACTAATTAACTAAGAGTTAATACTTAAAGATAAGGTTAATATAATGACCCAAACCTGTATAAATTCTATTGTTTGAGTGGTTCTAGACCCATCCCCACCTTAAAATTGAAATAATACACTTTGGATCCATTATAAACCGAATATGAATTTATTATAAAATAACATTTCTAGCTTTTCCAAAGGTGCCCCTCACCCCTCTTATAAAAGGGCACTCTCACTTATCATTAACTCACACATTCAAAGACTTTTGGTTCGGCCAACCTCTGCCCAAATACTCTCTCAACTTCCCTAAATTCATCCTAGAGGGCTTACTTTAGTCAGAAATCCAACTTAAGAAGCCCTTTTGATCAAATCAAAAGGAAGAACCCGAAGAAGAGGTAATGATTTCACCACCCTTTTTCAAGTTCATTTCTTCTTCCACTTCTTCTTTCTTTTTTATTACCATTATAAAATAATGAACCCAGTATTTCCTATATACTGTAATATTATTATAAATATGGTACAACAATATTCAGTATTCTATCCATCCTTTGAATGACATGTCACCATACGTGCATACGTATGGCTTACCGTCTCCACATCGTGGTGTAATTGTTATTCAATATATTATTATTTGGATGGTTATAATAATGATTTGTAATTCATGTAAATAATAAATATAACATGATAATGATTTTGTATATATGATATACCATCCAATTATATATTATTTTAATATCAAAAAAATGATATTTTCGCTTGTACATACGTACGGATTACCGTCTCCACGACGCGATGAGATTCATTTCCAAGTTCACCATTCATCGACGATTATAATAATATATATTAATAATAAGTATGTAATATATGACAGAATAATGATACTGGATATATATATATATATATATATATAAGTATTTATGTACTTACATATATCTTATTCATTTACTTCCGTTCAATACTATATGAAAACAGAAACAACGTTTATGCGTACGTACGGACTACCATCTCCATAAAAGGTGTTTTCCATTTCATATATATGTCTATTATACATATTTATATTCTAATTATATATGATATATTTATCATGTTTTATATTCTAGAAGTATTTAAATCATGATCCAAGTGATACAACCAAGAGTGACAAGTTAAAACACGTACGATAAAGAAAGTGATTATTACCCAAATGTTAACTTAACATGGAAATTATTATTAAATGGGTAATATAAAGTCATAAATGAATCAGGTATGATATCATAAATATTAATATGGTTCTGTTATAATTTAATAACATACTACGATCTTTGTACAGGAGGTTAAACGTACCCTCGACTAAAGGAAAGTGCAAGGTAAGGGGTATTCATCTCACTCCTTATTCCCATGAGATTCATGCCATATTGACACTATTACCTTTTTTGTGGTCTATGTACTGCTTATAATTGTATTCTTTGTGTAATACACTTTAATTTATGTGTATTTACCTATTCATTGTATGATACCTCTTTCATGGGTTGTATGTTTCGTAGGTTACCAAATTGGTAAGGGTTAATTCCTCAATCTCATCATTATCCGAGATTGTTTATGTGTAAGTATTTACTGGGAAATATTTATCATCCATGTCCATTTTTCATAAAAATGATTTCAAAATGATGATTTTAAGGATTTTGAAAGGTACTCTTTATCAAGATCAAAATTTCAAATGTTTTAATGATTTATCTTTCTAAATCTTTTCAATTAATGTCCATGTTTTCAAAATGTTTTTAGGGATTTATTTATCTGGACATGAATGTTTTGAAATGATAATTCTTTTTAAAAGTTTCAAAGTGTTATGGGACACATTGATTCAAAAATCTCTTTTAAAATTACTTCCTTTATAAATGTGTGACTTTTAAATGATTTTACAAAAGGGATATTTCTCTCAAAATATTTTACTCATCATTTGATGGATTTTAAGCTCATTTGAAGTTGATTTATTGTAAAAAACTTCTATTGAAAATTTTGTGATATGTTTGACTGTGGATGTGTTATTTTTATACCATTCATGGTTTATGGAGAAATTATTGACATTTCGTATGCTAGTTTTAATACGAATGTTTATGTTATGTTTAAACCTTTTCATATGGGAATGCATTGGACTTAATATGTGACGTGTGGAGCTTGCTATAGATCCTCGATGAATCGGTAGGTCTCATGAGACAAACTAGTGTCTTGGCATAAGACCTTGACAAAATCTTGTTTGTAGTCTTGGCACGAGGCCTTGGCTATGTGGTTATGATAGTCTGGCATTATGCATTCCATCATTATGAAAGTGGTTAGTGATATTACATGTGATTGTTCGATTAGTAGAATATCTATGTGAATAAGTAAATGGCATTATTTCATTTTATTTCTGCCATATTATGCTGAAGTTCATGTTTAAAAGGCTTTTGTTTTGGTTTTATACATTTCCTTAAATGTTTATGCTTATTTTTGAATGTTTCCGTTGTATTGCTTACCCTTACTGAGCATTTGAGCTCAGCCCTTTCTATGTTTTATTTTTCCCAGGATTCCAAGAAGTGTAATGTGATTGATATGCAGGGTTATGACAAGGGAATAATGGCATTCATAAAGGATTATTTATGTTTTTTTGTATGTTATGAAGTGTAATGTAATATTCATGTATGTAATCTATTTTCCAACACTGCTAAACTAATCGGTTCTTCAGGACTTGGTTCCTTATAATCATGCCAATGTATTAAAATAATGCACCGACTCTAGGTCACTGGGGTCGGGGGGTTACATTCATCATCAGTAATAGAGGAATTAAGTAGGATTCAATGGTTTATCATAGACAATGAAACATTCATTTTACCATTGGTAAAATATTTTTTTAAAAAAATCATTAATTTAATGTTTTAATCACCCTTAGTTGAGAGACAATATAACACTTTCATACTGGAGAAAAATTTAAATTTTTTATTATGAAATAAATGAAGGAAGAATAAAATCCTAGGAGTTCAGAAATAATAAATCCCAAAGAAATCCCTTTGGAAAATTTTAATTCAATCTATGGGTAGAGAACATATGCTTGAGTAGATAATCAACATCACCAACTAATCACCTTTGGGATAGAGAAGATAAAACAACATATTTCCTTTGATCCATGTATTCAAAATCTTTATATACTAGTATACTTTTCTTCTATAGGATTTGATAATATAGTAAATGCTCTAGTGACTGAGGGGTTAGTCAACTTAAAATAGTAGACCATAGATGATTAATATCCAACCACATATAAGGTGAGGTTATTATCAGCACAAAGATATATTCTTATTAGTATTTTCAAATATTTCTCTTGAATATAAGTTATTACCCCAAATAATGTTAAAAAATACATGATAAATAATCCCCTAAAGTCCAATATAATACCACTTGTGTGTATGAAACCATGTATACATGACCCCCCAGTATTGATTTTAAGCCCTTGCATTGGTTCATTCCAGCACACTCAAGACTCTTGTACCTCCTTGAGATCCACCGAACAAATTTCCACTACACTAGAAATATGATCCTATAATAAACACAATAGAATAACCTCATTGTATAAATAAGTGATATAAATAACAAGGGGAAAACATAACTTTGAGGTAAGTGTTATTTAGTTTCAATACATAATGTAGAATTTTAATTTGGGTCTCCCAAGTATAATGAAAACCAATATAGACAATAATGAACCAAACCTGGGAGTTAATATTCACACCACCATAAATATTGAAGCATATTACATAGAATATTTTGAATTAATAATCATATAAATTTTATTATGAGAGAACCCTAATCAAATTTCATGTAAACATATCCCATCCTCTTTCAAAAAATAAGTGTTCTATTAATTTTTAATGTTGAAATATCACAATACATAAATTTTTATACCATAGAAATTCCATTTATTAGGTTTTTTTCTTTTGTAAAGATACCATGATTACAAATACACCACATAAGATTTTTTTTAATGGGCAAAATTTAAACCAACATTTTATACATAGGTTAAAAAAGTTTTTTCGTATATGGATAATTTTATAGAATTCCAAGCAACTAAAATTACCCAAAGATGAGGATGTGAATACACAACAATTTAGTTCTTCAACCAGCTAATGATTATAACACAAGGGATTTTTATCACTATTTAGGAAAACCTCTATGAATGAGGGGTTATTACAATCCAATCTAAAAGTGAGGTCTTGGACCATAAACTTCTTTATAGAAGAGTAGAAAAAATGTAGTATTTTTTCTAGAAGTGATGTCACCTCTTATAATAATCAAGAAATAGCTATCAAGGAAAAATATTATTCTACAATGATGGATTCACCACATATGAGAACTATAAGACCCTTTAGTGTAGTTTATAGGATATATCCCGTACTTCTTCCGCTGAAACTAGATTAGATGGATTATCTTGAAAAATACTCCTAGATCATCATTATATGATCCATACTTTTCTTTTTTGGTATAGATCCTTTAAATTTCAGTTTAAACGTAACATTTTATCTTTATGAAAGTACATAAGAGTTTAAAGAAGGTTTTAGAAGAATCTAGGTCTCGTTCAGAGCCCAAATCTCAGGGTTTTTCATAAATATATAGATGCATATAGTTGATGCAAGATTAGTAGTAACCGTGAATATCAATAGTATATACCTAATAAAGAGGATCATGGTTTGAAATAAAGTACTAGGGAGAGTGTATGTATGTTAAAAATGGTGTATATTGGTTTCCAAAGTTAATCAAACAGTGTTTTCATGGTTTTTCAAACCGTGTACAAACCATGTAGGAGGGTTTTACCCTATGCAGTGGGTGTGCATGTTTGGTGCATGGTTTGGCCAACCCAGTGGCATAACTGTTTGACCCTTAAAAAGTATTAAAATTAATTAATATAAAATATTCATATTTAAATATTCTCCTCCATTTTATTTTAAAAAATTCTCATCCACACTTTCTTATCATTGGAAACCTCCACCTCTCTTATAGGCTTGGTTATAACTCCCACATACAACATTAGATTCAACTTTTTTTTCATCTCTTTGGATCTGTCTCAGTAATATCTTCAATCCTCTATATCCATTTCTTGTTTTATTTCTCTATATAGAATTCAAAATACATGTGATATAATATTATATGTTATTGGATTATTCACCTATTTCTATAATTTTTACCTTTTATCCTATATTAGAGGCTAATAACGAATGTGTAGTCTACCACCCATCTTAGATAGGTAGTTTAATGTTTTTTTATAAAAGTCGAGTTGAATAAGTATTGTGTAGGTTTCATGTGCACTGGTATTTCTATGAATCTATTTTAAAAAAGAGTCATTCCTATAATAACTTTATGGGCCTTGACACATGTGACCTATTATGTCTATTAACACCATTGTAGGTTTGAAACCTATATTACAAATACCATATGGGTGTGTTGTTCAGTAAGGTAAATAATCAAATACTCGTTAAGTAATGAAATAAATTTTTGAGTTCTGTTACATTCCCCTTATATTTGGGATGTTATAATAAATATAATGGAATGTAAATTTAATTTAATGAATGAAGGAATATAGTGTCCATGTCCCTTTATCCTTGGCATTATTATTATTTCATTATCATTGAGATGTCCCTTATAAATTATGTGGATAAATTGAATAAGTAAACTGTTAAATGGTATGGTTGGATAGCTAATCCAAAAAAATTATAACTATTTTTCTTACAGTAATATAAGGGTTCCAACTTGGAAAACCTTTTATGGGATCATCAATATTATCGAATTAAAATGATTTATAAATGTAAGCATTGCATCTTGGGAAACACAAGGATTCCAATATGGAATGGCTTGGATGATATTACTTGTAATGTACACTATATTACTCTATGATTGACGCTTGGGCTCCCTTTTTGTGGTACTTGAATCCTATTGGAAATTAATTCCTCTAAGGCCTATGGTCCATGTAATACTTATGCCTGTGGGCCTTGTAAGGGTTCCACCTCACCCCTTGAAAGGTGGATTATCAAAAATCAATAAAAAATTAAGGCCTTCGGGCCATTGGATAAATGGGGGAAAATAAATAAATAAAGAAGTGTTTAATAAGTATAATAGTATTATTATTATTATGATTATAAATAATAATTTTTTTATTAATTAGACTAGTATTTTAGATACCCAAGTGGTCTCTTCCTCTCCCACTCACCTTATTCGCATGACACACCAAGCCCCCTCCTCTCCAGGCAGTGCGAAACCCCCTGTACGAACCCCCTTAGTATCACATTTCCCTCCTTATACCCTCCTTAGTTCTTCATTTTTTACTTAGTATTTCCACAATTGTTTCCATTGAATCCTCCATGGAATGGATCTCTACTCTCTTATCCTCCAATTTCCGGCCAATTTTCAGTCTTCCCGTAACTGATTTTAGTTTGTCCAAACCCAGGGTTTGGGCTAAACTAGGGGGTTTTTATTATGATTATAGGAAATGAAGTGTGTCTCTAAGGTCATGTTTATGTGTATTCATACATCTTACACTGAAGGCGAAGCATATTGGTTTGTTTTGGCCCACTTTCATCTTTTTCAGGTATGTTTTTCGTATATTTTAGTTTTTCCCTATTTTATTTATGGTAATTTATGTTTTCTAAAGGTTATAGTATTTTATTTAGAGTGTGTTGGACCTTTTTTGGGTTTTTTCAGGGGTTTATTTCTAAATCCATCATGTTTCGAGTGTTAAATTTGGTTTTATTTGTGATAGGATACCTTTCCATTCTCCCTTTAATTTTAATAATGCATCAATTTATTTTTTTACACTTTTCCTTGAGTTTAATTCATGTTTTTAGTTATAAAAAATAATTTTTTTATTATGATAAATGAGTTTCTTTATTTAGAATAATATCATGGTTTTTATAATAAAACCCCTCCAATGGAGCTGCACTGTCTTCAAAAACTCATAGTGATGTTTGATGATTTTTCTTATGTTTTCTAATATTATTACTTTTGTTTAGTGTTGAATGAGGTCAAAGTAAATGTTAAATATAATTAAATTGTTTGTATGATAAATAAAGACATGTTTTTATAATATAATCCTTCCAATGGAGGTAATCTATCTATGAAAACTAACAATGATAGTTTGTTTTTATTTATCTTGCGTGTCATTATTGATTATGTTCTTTCTTATTTATTAATTCCTTTTCTATATTTATGGCATGCCTATAAATGGAATTTTTTGTTATTTATAAATGAAATTTCTTCCTTTAAAAAATGATATATGAGACAAGGAACCTCCTAATTGTGTGTCCTAACTTTTAATTAGAATTACCACTGTATGTAATCTACCATCTTCCCCTTTACTTCATCTCTTATTTCATGTCGCACAATTGTTTCACTCTCTGAAAACTTCTGGTGATGCCTTGTAATCACATATTAAAGTGTTTGGTCTGTCATTTCATATTATTTATGGACTTATCTCATGGAAAAATCCATTCGGGATGTTCTCCTTTCCTCTTGGCCACCCCTTGGGTGTGCTATCCTAAATAGACCTAAATGCCCATGCCCCAAATTATTTTTTTACCACCTGAGAGGTTCTTTTTATTAAATTACTTACATTATTAATTTAATTAAGGATAATGGTTATCTAAGATAGTGACCATTTATCCTTAATAATAACTTCTAAACTCATGTAAATTCCTAATATACAATTCCTCAGGACGGATGATTCACATTGGATTATTTATGCAATATATACTAATTCATATACAAGTTGGTTTTATACCTTTTCTTATTTCCAAATAATGTTTCTCACTACTTTTCCAATTCCATGGGACTATATTAAATTCCACTATGCCATATTCACTATTTTATGCTTGTGTATGCATTTTTGTCTATTCTAAAGTGGTCTAGCTTGGTTGTATAAAATGCACGGTAAGGCATGATAGATTGATACCTTGAGATGAAATTGATGAAATATGGTTAAAGGAATGCCAATTCCAAGTTAATGTAGTCTAATTTCATTGATAGAGATTATGTATTGTTTCTAAGCCTCTTGCTTAAACCTTTCTTATATTTATTGCTTATTACCTAGTGATCTGGAATTGATCCCTGAGTAACTTTTGTGCTAAATTCCTTACACCATGTTGATGGCTTGGATGATTTTACTTGATAGCTTGAATATATTATGGTTCATGGTGCTTGTTTTATAGAATGATTTATATATTCATTCCATGTGATACATGTATTGATGTTTTCCTTTCTATGAAACTTAGTGATTTGTTTCACTTGTTGCGGGCTGGGTGAGAATGTGGGTTTTTTATTAAGGAATCATGGATGAACTCCCATGCTCGAGTGGTTATACCACAACCAGATGGATGTGATATTTGGATTTCTAGGATAGGGATTCCTGGGTGTTTTAATATACTCTTGAGTGACACTAGTTCCCCAGGGGGAAATTTTGGATGGACCCATTCACAAGATGGCTGCACAATGCCTTGAGTGATACATGGTCCTCTAGTGAGATACCTGGGACAGACTCAGAGTTACCATGCCTCACAATAATACTTGAGACACTATAAGGGTCACCATAGATGAGCTTGGTTTTATTGGATTATATCAAATGTTCCCATTATGATACTTTGGATTCTTTATAGATCACCTTGGACTTGCATGAGACTCCACGCCATGATTTGAAATATTATTTGGATTTTATTGTCTGTTTTATTTTTTAATCACATGAGATGTATCCTTCATTATTATTATGTATTGTACTTATACTTGAGATGTTACACTTTCCTTAATAGTATGGTTATGTTATGAATTGGGATTTAGAACCCAAGATAAAGAACATGATTTTTGGTATGACTTATATTGTTTTCCATGTTACTATTGACCCTTGTATATATATATATTAATCCATTGAAAGGTATGAATTTCAGAAATTCATCTTAGGCCAAAGCAGTTGGTATGGGATGAGTGACTGTTTAGGAACCCAAACAAAATTTCTATTATTAATTTGTCATCACTCTACACTTATTATATATGACACATTAATTTATATTGGATTTTTTGGATTAGATAGACACTGGGGGTCCCAGCCTATTGAGATTTAAGTCTCACAACTTGATCAGTCCAACATGTTTGAAGGTCTTTGGATTTATTAATTATATTGTGATTCTTTGCATGTATATGTGAGTTAGGAGTATATGACAGAGATAATGATGGAGATACGCACGGATCTAGTTGTTGGGAAGTTTTTATTTTATTACATTATATTCGTATTTTTTACTTCTTGATGGTTTCACTTATAGAATCATATTTTATACATTCATTGTTTTAAATTGCTGTTGGCCACTATAAATTTAGTTATTATAAAATTTTTCTTCCACTGTTTTTTCATTTACTTATTTCTATATCCAATTTTACCTGGTAATTATTCTATTATAACACTTTTTTACTTAGATATATGATTGAATAGTCTCCCCATAGACACACCACACAATATGTACTCTCTTCGAGACATCAACCTCTAGCGTTTAGGGAGTTGTGCTTGAGGTCATGTGACCCACTATTCTAGCTACTAGTTTAGTGGTCAGCCATGCTCGGATGTTACACAGTGGTATCAAAAGTCATTTTATTTTGTAGTACTATTTTGGGGTGGTAGAAAGGATACTAGGAATTCACCAACTCTTGGTTAATAGTCATTCCTTGGACTGATCACGCCATGTATGGGAAATGACCAAGTTTCTAGGGTGGGGAGTTTATGTTCATGCTATTTGTTATTTCAATTGATGGGATTTCACCTTATGTGAATGGTGTATATTCCACTACTTATTGAATTATTATGTTCTTGTATTTTACCTTTTTCCTGGTAAAGAAAGGATGAATAATTACATGAATCATTGTAGGCACATAAATATTAACATTCCATGCATATTCCATGTCATATAGTTGCATATGCAGGCTACTTGCTTATTTGGATTGTGTGCCTTGAGTGATATGCCATGTTTTTATTTTCATTAGCATTCCTTCTTACATAACATGCCTAGGGGTTAATATTCCATGCTACTGTTCCTATAGCATGTATTATCTGGGTTATTTTCTTATAGTGACATGCTTCATTTGTTTTAAATATGTTATTGAAGGCATGGGAAAAATGTATTTGGTTTTGATAAATGAGATCCAATTTTAAACTTATGAAGTGTGTGGACACTTCATAAATTGGGAAATGACAACCCATATTAAATGTAATGACCATGAAAGGTTTTAAATGGTAATTAATGTTAAATCTATTTAGTTTTAATATGAAATTAATTGGGTATATTCCTAAATGCTAAGTTGGACCCAATTAGGTCAATTGGGGAATGTTTATTATTTGATAACCCGCTAGGGTGTTTGAAACTTAAATAATTAAAAAACTATAATTGGTTTGCTTTTTGATGAACCCAGGTTGGCGTAGCGGGACCCTTGTAGGTCGCTTTATTTTTTTTTAACACAAGGAGAAATTTATTTCATAAATTTCCCAAAGATGACCGGATGTCAATCAACATAAAATGTTTTAAAATTAAGTTTTATGATACTTCCCTTTTATGAATGGTTCCTTGTTCAAATATTTTAACTGTTTCAATATTAAATGTGATTAAATGTAAAGTTCTTGGAAATGAAACCCTTGATGATGCTCTCTTTTTAAAACCCTCTTGTAAGGTTGTTTGAGTTTGTCCTTTAGTTTTTCCATAGGATTTATTCTCTTTTTAAATGAACTTAATCATTATCTCTTGAGCCTAGTAACTTTCATAAGCATGACCCTATTATGGGTCAATGCTTTTTACTTTTATAAGGGGATGGCCCATGGTAGGTAGTACACTTAGTGCTTAAATTACATGATAAATACATGGAGTTTTCTGATGTTTGGGGAGATTAGGGTGTCATTGTCCCTAGTAGGACTTTTAGATTCTCAATGGCACCCTTTTCCAGACTGGTGATGATGGGGTCTTTGGCCCTTGTTACATGAATGTGCATCTAGAAATGATCAATTTTAGTAGGTTAGACATTCCTAGGGCATGATCATCTACTTCAGGGGTCTCATGACCGTTTCGTATCCTTAGTGGATAGCGTAATTGGTATGGTTCTATCTACGTTAATAATTGTAAGGTGAATACAAATTTGGGTTACATCGTTTATACGGACAACTTGATACATGAATGCATAGGGTGGATAGCATATGGATAGTATCGAGGGTGTGTCATCTTGCTTCTAAATTCTCACGGTAGTATGTGTTTATGTACACAGTGCCCGTCGAGTGCTTAATGTTTTAATGAACTAGTTGAGTATAGTGAAATCATTGATCCTTGTGATCATAAGTATATAATTAGGTCATATCTGTAGTAGAGTGTCATAGGTGTTAAAGGTAATCAATTTTGTCCGAATGCGTGGGATGATTTCTTTGAGGCTTGGGTGTTTGACATGTTGATATGTTTGGTTCTGGGTTTACACCTATTGATATAACATACCCGAGCATGGACCATTATAAAATGGTCAATCGTGATTAATTTCCTTTGAGGATTGTGGGTTTTGAATCTTTTTGGTGTTTGGAGGGTATCAAAAATTTGATGTGGTCGTCTATGTATGAAACCCTTGAGAAGAACTATTGGTCCTGGGGGACTTCAATTGTAAACCTTGAACAATCACGAGGTTCCTTGGTTGGTAAAGGTATCTTGGCCAGTTAGTAATTATGCATCGACAAGTGAATTCAAGCTTCTTTTTAAATTATTTGACCTATACTGGTTCAACTATTCTTTTCTTGAGTTTGGGTATGTAGGTTTTGAATCATATTGAGCACTGTGTCCTGATATGGTGGTATTGTATTAAGTCTTTTTGGTAAATCATAGACTCCTTTTAATGTACAATTATTAATTACAAGTATTCCCACTATCTTGAAGGTGTATTTGATACACTAAGAGATCATTGGTACTATGCTGCACTAAAGACATAAATCCATTAGGCTGGTTGGGTGATCTCATTAGGTGTTACATGCTCAACGCATGGTTCCTATTGAGGATTGGTTGTTCCAAGTGATACTTGGATTCCTGTGTAGAATGGTCTATGATGAACTCTTGGACACCATCCATTTTCATTTACTTGACTACCAAGAGGATTCCCTTTAAGGCTCATTATATATATTATTTAGATCTTTTGTCCTAGTATCAATGTCTCATGTGTAATCGTGGAGTTTGAACTAATTTCGTTAGTTCCTTAGACTCATGTTCAATGAATCTGATGTTACCCTGAACTTGTTTTTAGGCTCAGAGGTGTTTCCTAAGGGTGACGATTCCAATTAGATTCATTTGGGCCACACCCTTGTTCGTGTTGAGGAATGAAAAATTTAAATGTCTGAGGGTTTCTTGACCAAATAAAATCTACAAAAGCTAGGTATATGACCTAGTGAACAAAATTGTTGTAAACACAATATTCCTTGGAGGAAGGCATTGTGATTAAATTTTTAATACATTAACCATCTAAGATGGGTGACTTCAAGAATGGTAATACTATTGTGGACTGACTTGATATCTCTCTTGAAAAATGTTATTGTCAAACAGAATCAGGTTAAACACATCACTAGTTTGAGGCAAGAATGGTGTAAATGTCAGAAGTGTCGTTCAAGGAAAGATTATGTGACCAGTTTTTATTAGGTTGATCGATATTCAATTGTAAATTTTTAATGAAATAACACATGAAGCATCCTTATAAAGCTTATAGGCATGTGTTTTTGGTAATTTTGACAGTGGGAGGTACCTTGGACCAGAATTGAACCTTTTCAAATGTTTAAGATAAAGATGGTGAGCAGCTTTGGCCACTTGCTTAACAAGACGATGACATGATCATGTCTCTAGCAAAATGAGATTGGGTGAATTGTATGTTGTTACCAAAAGATTCTTAGGGATGATAAGTTATAAGGTGTAGAGGTAGTAATGTCTTGTGTTTTGAAACTGATAGAAATTCCAAGCGAATTTTAACTTTAGGATATTAATGGATGGCCTGTTTTTAAAGTTATGCTTCAGAACATCTTTTTGTGAGTTGGAGCACTTCTAAGTGTTGTATTTTTGAACTTGGTTGAATTCCCAAGAGAACCATTGAAGGTATCGCTGTGTTCCATGAATGTTAGGGTCTATAAATCAAATTTTTGGAGGGTCTGTAGAGGGCACAAAATTTTTCTAAAACTGTGTGGTGTGTGTTTTTAAAAGAAATTAATATTAATTAAATTAAAAAATTTAAATGGAAATAAGTTAAATGAGTTAAATGGGAAAAAGGATGACAAATAAATAATAATAATAATAATAATAATAATTATTATAACTAATAACAATATAATTAATTAGATTAGTTTTTTGTGACCTAACTGGTATCCTCCCCTCCCCCTCCCCTTACCCGCATGGCGCACCAAGCCCCCTCCTCTCTAGGTGGTGTGACACCCCCTGGATGAACCCCATTAGGTGCATGTGACCCCCCTTCTGCCCTACATAATTATTCATTTTTTCCTTCACATTTCCACTATATTTTTCTCTATCCTCCATTATAAGGCTTTATTCTCCCTTCTCCTCCCATTTCTAGATAATTTTTAGTCTTCCCATCACCGATTTCTATTCGGCTTAACCTAGGGTTTGGGATAACTGAGGGTTTTGTTATTGGTTCTAATTATAGGGCATGTGGTGTGTCTATCTGGTCATGTTTATGTGCATTCTGACATCTAAGGCTAAAGGTGAAGTAGATCAGTTCATTTTATCTCGCCATCATCTTTTCTAGGTAAGGTTTTGAATCCGCTGTTGTGTTTCCTATTTCATTTAGGGTTCATTAAGCGTTCTTAAGGTTTCAATATTTTATTTATTTTTCATTTTAACTTTATCATTCCATTTTGGGTGGTCTCTTCTAAATCCATCATGTTTCGAGTGTTTGACTTGGTTCTATTTGAGGTAGGATCCCTTTCCCTACCTCCATTAATTTCAATAATGCATCAATTATTTGGTTTACCTTTTCCTTTAATTTAATTCATTTTTTTGATAATTATAATAAAATTTTGATCATGATAAATGAGTTTTTAGATTAACATCACAGTTTTTATAATAAAACCCATCTAACGGAAATGTGCTATTTGTAAAAGCTCATAGTGATTGTTGATTATTTTTCTTATATTTATATGGATTATTTATTTTTTTATTGATGAATGAGTTAGAGTAAATGTTAAATATAAATAAATTATTTTTATGATAAATAATGTCTTGTTTTTATAATAAAACCCCTCCAACTAAGGTACACTATCTGTGAAAACTCACAAGGATAGTTTATTTTTATCTAGCTTTCTTGCCATTGTTTCTTAAGTTCTTCTTTATTTCTTAATAAGTTGTCCATATTTATGAAATAATTTTATGTGGCCCTTTTGGTTATTTTAAAATTATGTTTCTTCCTTTCCAAAATGATAGATGACCCAAGGAACCTCCATAACGAATGGTCCAACTTTTAATTCGAATTTCCAGTGTAGGGTGTCTATCCTCCTCCCCTTTACTTCATTAGTTATTTCATGTCATGCCATAGTGTCACTCAATGAAACTTTATGATGATGCATTTTTATCACTTATTAAATTGTTTGGTTTGTTCTATTATGGTAATTGTGACCTTCGCTTAGGGAGAAACCCGTTTAGGGTGTTTCCTTGCTTCTTGGCCACCTGTTTGGGTGTTCAATCCTAAATGGCCCTAAATTCCTATGCCTTAAATGATAAATCACCCCCTGAGAGGTTATTTTGATTAAATTTCTTGTGTTATTAATTGAATTAAGGATAATTTTTATCTTGGAGAGTGACCGTTGGGCCTTAATCCTCACTTATAAACTAATGTGAACGCCTTATATACAGTGCCTCATGATGGATGCTTCACATTAGATTCCTTATAACTTTTATACAAATTCCTACTCAAGTTGGTTGTATACCCTTTTTTCTTGACACATAATGTTTCTAACCTATTTTATAATGTCATGGGATTATATTAAATTCCATTGTGATTTGTGCCCTATGCATATGCTTTTTATGCATTTTTTGGTGCCAAAGTGGTTTGACTTGGTTGTAAAAACAATAAGCTAAAGATTTATATATTGTGTCTTCAATATTTCAATCATTACATATGGTTAAAGGAATGAAAATTCCATATGAATATGGGTTCATTTCATTTTTAGAGAGTACGACTTGTTTCTAAGCCTATTGCTTGAAACTTAATTATGAATATTTTTTATTACCTAGTGATTTGGGTTAGAGCCTTGAGTTACTTTAATTCTAAATTCCTTATACCATGTTGATGGATTGGATTATTTTACTTGATTGATTTAATATCTTGTGAATCATGGTTCTTGTTTGGTAGAATGATTTATATATATACTTATCATGTGATACGTGTATTGATGTTTTCCTTGAAATGGGACTTGGTGACTTTTTTTACTTGAAGTGGGCTAGGTGAGAATGTGGATTATATATTCAAGACTCATGGATGGACTCTTGTGCTCGGGTGGTTATAACATGATGCACTAAGGGAAATTATTTTTCTTTCTAGGTGAGGGATTCCTAGGGGGTTTCATATACCCTTGTGTGATACTAGTTCCCTAGGGGAGAAACCATGGATGTACTTATTGGAAAGATGGCTATGCCATTCCTTGGGTGATACTCAATCATCTAGTGAGATACCTGGGATGGAATCAGAGTTACCATGACTCACTGCGATGCTTGGGATGCCTAAAGGTTCACCTTGGATAGACTCAATGGTATTAGATTATATCATATGTTCCTTTTATGATTCTTGATATTATTTATAGATCACCTTGGATGGAGATGAGACTCCACACATGGATTTGATGAATTGTTTGGATTTCATTGTCTATTTGATTTCTAAATCATGTGAGTTGTATCCCCCATTATTATTATATATTGTGCTTGTATATGAGATATTTCACCTACCTTACTAGAATGCTTATGTGATGACATGGGAGTTAGATTCAAGCCAAAGCACAAGTTTGGGGGTATGCCTTCCTTGGTTTTTCATATAAATATTTACCCTTATTTATATATATATATATTCTTCAATTCAAAGGTATAATTTTTAGACTTTTGGCTTAGGCCAAAGTGGGTGGTATGGAATGAGTGACCATTTAGGAACCCAAACCATGTTTCACTTATTACCCGATTATCACTTTTCATTTATTATATACTCCCAACTTCTTAATTTATATTGCATTTTACATATTAGGT
Organism: Viscum album; assembly: GCA_963277665.1. NCBI lineage: Eukaryota > Viridiplantae > Streptophyta > Magnoliopsida > Santalales > Viscaceae > Viscum > Viscum album. The sequence continues at coordinate 143,210,779 of OY728131.1, forward strand.
TATAAATTGGTGGTGTCAACCTACTATGATTTATGTCTCATACCTTTCTCAGGTCTTCATTGCACTAGGGTACCCAAGAATTCCTACATGCTTTCAGGTCTTTGGATTTATTTTTTGTGCTTTGCTTCAATGCTTATATATGGGTGTTTGGAGCCGAGGATTGAGCTTATGCTCAAGATACTCATTGAGCTAGTCATTGGAATATTTTATTTTATTAAATTTTATTTATATTTTTAATTCTTGATACTTTCACATGTAGAATCATCTTTTATACATGAATTGTTATGAGTTGGAGTTGGACACTTTAAATTTAGTTATTATAAAAAATTTCTTCCTATATTATTCCATTTATTTATTAATTCCTCCACAATTGACTGTTATTTATTCTGTTATACCACTATGTTAGTCTGATCTATGAAGTGATATTATCCCCACAGACACACTATAGTTCCTAAATACTAGTTGGCAGCCTCTGGTGTTTGGGGAGATTTACTTGAGGTCATATTACCCACTGGTACGACTACCAGTTTAGTGGTCAGCCAGGACGGGACATTACAAGAACCTATTATACAAGTTAAATCAAAATTAATTAGAGACATACCATTATAGGATGAAGTAGGTAGCATTAGATGGATTATCCATTTGAGGCATGTACTTTCTTGGGATTTATGTATTTCATTTACTTATTTTATTATTCTACATGCACACCCACTTATGGTATACTCACAGACTTAATATCCTTAAAAACCATTGTTGGTGGGATACAGAGTTTTTACCACACAATATTGTTTATATCGATAGGTACATAGACAAAATTCATGTATATAGGTAGGGATAAATAATAAAGACATGTTATGGAGTTTTATGTTCCTAACTATGATGGAGTGTGGGTTAAGAGGATCAGGATTATGATCGTGATTATATCTAAGATAGTATTTTATCTTTTTTTATTTTCATATAGCATGATGTATATTCATACTACTCTAGATCCCATTTATTTCCAATTTTTATAAAATATGAACATGATATCATTTCATATATGACTGTGGTAATTTTTTATTTTACCTATTTTATTTATCTAGATGTTTGGTTCTACTTCTCTTGTTCATTTTTATATGCTACTTCTATTTATTCACCTATTGTAATTATGTGTTCTACTATGATCATGAGGTTATAGTCTCCTTAACATACAATCACAGACCCTCTCTGCTAGTCAGTAGCCTCTGACATACAGGGATGGACACTTAAGGTCTTGTGGACAACTATATGAGTGAATTATTTATGAATCGGTCCCAAGTTGTCATAAAGTTGTATCAGAGTACCTTTTTTGGTTTTTTATTACTATTTAGGCTAGTAGTTAAAGGACTTGGAATGTGTTGAAATTTTGTAATGAGTCTTTTCATAGGAGTATCTAATCCATATATAGGAAAAATCCAAATTATTGGAAATTAAAATTACTATTTTGGAATTTTTCTATTACAGATATATTGATTTCATGGTTGGGTGAAACAAATGATATTTGAAATTTATTATGATTTTTACTATGGATTATATTTTACCCTGGGCCCGATATGGAAAATAAGCATTATCTTATGCATCATTATATGAACCCAATGTTTTATTTGTTAAGTATATTCCATGCCATTCTTATATTACCCACATTCACTGACTATAGTATGTTATAGTTCCTGGATAGTGGTATTTGAAATTGTGATAACATTTCATGTAGTAAAAGTATAAATAATTGGTTACCTAAAGTGTATGCATCACCCTAAATAGTGTTTTCATGTATATCTTAATGGTGTCACCTTAATTAAACAATTATCACATGTTTGAGATTTATAACCATGGTTAAATGTGTTGAAACTCTAGTTTGTTGTCATTAAATGGATTCTAATTGTAATTTATAAATATATAACTTCTATAATTTTAGAATGATCATTTATATAATTGAGTTATCATATATGCACTTATTATATTTTGAGATCAGTCATAAAAGATATGGTTTCTGTTACATGACTTTCCAATTATGACTTATAATTATTAAACATTTATACCCTGGCAATGGTATCTCAGTTAACTGGAACATGATATATACAATGAAATTTATAATTATTAAAAAATTAATTGATACGACTTCTTTTAAATGGGGATTCCAATTGAAAATTAAAGGGTGTTTTTCTCTATAACTTGGAATTCATACTCCATATACCTAAAACTAGGATATATAACGAAGAGAGTTATTTTTACATGAACTTAGTATTGTGAATTTGGGAGTATATCTTATATTCCTTTATAAATTTCTAGACCACCTATACTTTCCTTTAGGAGTAGGAATTTTAGTGAAAACTTTTATATGGAAATGATTTATACATGTATTTTTCTTGCTCCTCAATTTATTTAGTTATCAAATATTGATTTGAGGTATGTGTTTGGAATATAGAGATATTACACCATATTTGTCTCAAGTCTGGCGCCATGTGGGTGTTAATGGCCTTGCTCTAGAGTTGGTGGGCCTAAGAAAACAATATTACCTCCTATCATTCCACCTACAACACATATTTATATTCCTTATCTATGTTCCGATTCTCGGTTTTGAGATAGTTTCTTAAGAGTAGTGAATTCTATATAGGGATATCCCTAACCTAAACTTATGTGGAAGAGTTTAATAGGGGGTTCCATTACAAGAACCCTTCTAAATATTTTAGGTAAGGTGGTCCCCAGGATTCCATTTTAGTGATGAAGGTCGTGCTCCCCATCTTTGAGCATTTAGAAACACCTCACAAGAGAAGAGAGATATTCACTATGTATATGATTGTTGATTCATCTAATTTATGGCGGTATGTTATTACCCAGGTGGATAATCATTAGGATATCATATTGAGGGATTTTTAGACTACCTTCTAAGATTATTTCTATATTGAGACATTGGGGGTTGATAGAGCTTAGAGTTTATCTAACTGGAATAGGGTGATTTATCAGTTATGGACTACTTTGGTCATTTTATAGATCTTCATCACTTCATACTGGTTCTTTTGGGTGACAATAAATCTTGAGATAGGTGATTTGAGGATGGAATCAGGTATGAAATTCAATCCTAGGTGAATGTTTTTTTGGTTGACTACCACATCAAAAATAGTGAATACAGTTCTCATTACCAAGTGTAACCTGAGAGAGTATGAAATCATGGGGCTTCTTGGTTTGACAGATATACCTATAAGTATATAGAATAGGGGTAGTAAGAATATCATTGATATTTATCATGGGGGAAACAATATCTAGATTTTGCATCCAGGTATCCAAGTGGTATTCCATACGTGTGATAGTTTGTGACACACAAAGCCCTGGTTTATCAAGGAACTAGTTGAGTGATGAGCTTGTAGAAATATTGTCCATATTTAACTCTTTTGTTGAAATATTTCTCCTATGTGTAGTTTGAGGTGATTTTCATTAACTCCATTTTCATGAGAAGGGTCAGTAAGTCCATGTTAAGAATATTTTGGATTTACTACCAGCCCTTTAGGATGGGGAGGTGGTCATAGAAAAGGAAATTGGACATAAGGAACACATTACCAATTCAGTGGGTATTCCTAGGGTAATCAATCTATATATCAAAGCCATGGTTCATGAAATATATAAGTAATATATAAAATAAACAAGGATCAGAGTTCTAGTCCTTCTATAGTTTGAGGTATTATTTTTGTTGCCTCTACTTTAGTGTATGTTTTTTGACACAGGTGCTTCCCACTCCTTTATATCATTAAAATTTGTGGAAATTATTTGGTTCAAGATTTAGTATTTATATGGGGTAATGAAACTTTACACCCAACAGGGGATCCAATTAGAAAATGTATTGAAACAAAAGGAGTTCCCTCTAGATGTTGGTGACTATCATTTTTTATGGAACTTCTTTAACCTTGAAATGAAATGTTTTGAAATAATTATTAGGACTGTTTGGTTACCTACAATGAACATGTTGATTTATATCACTAGAGTGTGTATTTCACATCACTTGAGGGTGGAAAATATATTCAAAAGGGTGAATGAGATGTCCAGGTGAGTCAATATGGACATGATCTTCATTGTTTGAGTAGGGTGACATCCCAAATTGTTATCCTTTATCTGAATGATTAACGAATGTGATGTAAAAATTTACCTCCTATTGTATATCATTTCAAGAATGTTTTCCTTCATAATTTTTCCAGAATACGTCATGAGAGAGAGGTGGAATTTATTATTGATCTAGTTCCAGGAGCATCATCAGTGTCCATTACTCCTTATAGGATGGCCACTAATGAGCTGAAGGAGCTCAAAATACGACAATATGACATGGATTCTACGGGTTTTATATGATCCATTACATGACCTCGGGTTATCCCATGATTTTCACCAAGATGGAGGATGAAACCATTTTTTTGTTTATTACTAGAAATTAAATCATCTTACTATGAAGAACTGTTATCCTTTACCTTGTATAGATGTCCTCTTTGACCAGCTTCGAGGTGTGGGGGTCTTATCGAAAATTGATTTGAGGTTGGGATATCATCAGGTGCATGTTAGACTATCAGTTATAAAACATAATTTTTTTTAAATTAGATATGGATTTTATAAATATTTTTTCATGCTGTTTGGTCTAACAAATTCACCGATAGTTTTCATGGCTCTAATGAATTTGGTTTTCCACCCATATCTAGATTATTTTGTGGTATCCTTTGTGGATGAAATCTTGGTGTACTCTTATAATAGACAATATCATGAAAAATACATTAATATCATATCGATTACACTAAGGGAGCCCTATATATATGATATTATAACAAAATTCCATTTCTATATAGATAAATTCCACTTACTGTGTTATATTGTATCAGTGTCAAGGGTATCTATAGACCCATAGAAGGTGAGAGCTATAGTTTCTTGATAGCTTCCTAAGAACATGTTTGAAATATAACGTTTATTGGGGTTGGATGGATGTTATAAGTGCTTTATTTAGTATTTCTCATGACAAGAAGCAGAACTCATAAGATTGACTAAGATGTGATTCATGTATATATGGTGTGAATCCTAAGATAAAGCCTTTCAGTAGTTGAATGGACGGATTAATTCAGCACAAATAAGGATTTTACATAATCCTAGAAGTGGCTATATGGTAAACTATGATGCATTTGTAATTGGGATGGGAAATATTCTAATATTGGTATATTTATTCATGTCATATGGGTCTCCCAATTTAGGTTACAAGAACATAATTAAATGATAATCTTCCCTTGGGTTGACAAAGAATAAATATAGCCAGTGACCTTGTTTCCCTCACACCACATATAAATAAGGTCAGTTTTGGTATCCATGAGACTAATGAATTTCATCATGATATAGGATATAGACTATGTGATGGAGGTCTTACTAATATGGAGTTCTATATAATGACAGATTTAGTTTTCACTACACTTGGGGATATGTTCCTCTTCCTAGATAGTTGTAGACCAGATACCATAGCCAGGGATTCATCCTACAACGAATGAACCATACTGTAGTGGGAAAAAATCATTCATAAAAACACCATTCATGCCACATATCACACCACCACCCTCATGATGACCATAGTGCACGAACCATCAATGTTTAGTTTGGGACCTGATGGATGGGGGAACAATCGAACCCACTACCTCGGCTTGTCGATGTTGGTAGGGAATAATAACTGATTCTGGCCTACAATCAGCCTCATGGTGGGGTCATCCTGCCAGCTTTTTCCTATCTGAAACAGATCCAATAGCATACATCTATCCCTTGCCACTACATCCTGCTAAGAATAGATAGCCCTCAAAAATGGATTTTTTTGAGCATTCAAAATCCACCAGCAGTCTTCCACAAGCACCAAGGTGAGGGCATTTAACTCAGACACTCTGGTACATAGATTCAAAACCTTTAATGTCTCTAAAATTCAACCAAATTTCATTGGACCAATCTCCCACAAGGTACAGATGATTCACAGTTTCTACTCTATTCACCCTACAATAAGAGTACCAAGACTCCATGTGGATTCTTGTCCTTTTGAAATTTTTATCAATGGAAAATTCATGGTTCTTGATACTCCAAACTAGGAAGTTAAATTTTTATAGTATTTTTTTATTCTAGAGAGTCCCACCCCATGAATCAGTTTGTACTGAATCCATAAAGGCCCTACAAAAATCCTTCATTGAAAAATCACCAGAACTCAAGTAGTGAAAACACATTTATCCCAATTGTTGTTGGATTCAATAAGGTCAAATATTTCATGATGAATACTATTCATAAATGATGAAACAATATTTTGATTTATCCTAGCTTAGTAGAAGGATATTTTGTTAATGGTATATCCTGGTAACCCAAGACATGTGCCAGTCTAGTTGTGGTGCTAGAAGGGAATCTCATCTCTTCCCAAAATCCATCTGGGGTGCGGTTTAAGGGATGTGATCAAAGGAGAAACCATGTGCCAAATAGAGGAGGCGTGACCTTCCCATTTCCCCTCACTCTTCTTAAAATTAATTTCTATAAACCTACCCCATGGATAATGGGACTCAATGATATCCTAGTAAATTTTAGCATGCATGGAATGCATGGTACTCTAGATGCTCCTCATATTGATACCTACATCCTAAACCGTCTTGGAATGTATCTCCTAGGATGACCAATGATGATTCTAATATGAATTTTCATACTAGATGAAGGATACCTGAACTCTGTTTATGCTTTTAATCATGCCATTCATAACTTTAATGGCAGAAATTGCATGAACCAAGATTGAGGTGAGGAAACTATTAACCAGCGTGATCCTACCTCCAAATAAAAATAACTTTATATTCCACTTTGTGACTCATTCATTAATGCGAGCAAAAATGTGATAAAAATTTCAGACCCACCTTCTAGGGGAAACTAAGGAACCTAGGTATCTCATTGGGAAATATATGTGCTTTATGTTCAACCAGTTACTCAGGGATTCACTTCAGGAGTCTCGGAATCAGTTCTTGACAAAGAAGGTGCTCCTGTTACAGTTGATGAACTGGCCACTCCAGTAACAATATTCCTCCATAATTCTATTTATGACCTAGATGGATATCTTATTTTCATTGATAAAGATAATAGTGTCATCAGAAAACATGATGTGAGAAATAAAGCTCTGTCTCTGCCTATATTGATAAGGAGAAATGGTACCTCTACTGCTGCTCCTATTGATATGCCAGCTGAGGACGTCCTAGGCCATGATGAAGATGCTTGGTGAAAGGTTATACCCTTGTATCAGGCCACAAACTATCTTAAAAAATCCTTGATTCTTACCCATGAACTAAACAGACAACCACATGGAGATGATGCACCTGAAAACTAATTCAATAGACTGAGTTGAGAATCCCAATCTAGAAAGAAATTTGATGATAAAATTACACTCCATGCCGTCATAGATATTTTCCATGTCTAGATTTATGACCATATTTTAACCATGAACCTTCATGTTAAGATATACAATAATCTTATGGGCCAAGGCAATCACCCCCTGTGTGAATATACCTTTAACGAAGTCATTCTGCTCATTTGAGATTTGGTTGGTAAGATGAACTGCAAGTCTCCAGTTAATGATCTTTGTAATAATTTTATAAGGGACATTGCACATACTCATGGGTCTGTAATGGTGGATGGATAATGGATAAGTGATCTTTCGGATCAATACCACAGTGGTGGTGTAGACAATACGGGGTAGGCTCCCTCCCTTGAAGAATTTCTTGGATCGCCGCGATCATGTCTCCCTTCACCAAGTCTGAAGAAGCCCTGTAGATAGCACTCGAGAAACCATATGGCACTGAGGCACTCTCTGGATTAATTCTCACCATCGCCTCATGAATCTCCTTCTCATTCAGAATAGTTTATATAAGATGAGTGTCTAGGATAGATATAGTGATAGGAATCAACTCCAAGAACTCCTCATGACCGCGTGGATGTCCCTCCATCATGTGAGGATTATGACCCAAAAATAATTCTATGAAATGTGCCTCATTCATGCTCCCAACAAGTTCCCAATCATCAAATAATATACTATCTAAGAGAAATATGTTTGGTCGGGCCAACCTACATTTATCCTTGATGTACGTATGGAAATAAGCTGAATTGAGATCTCCCTCATGAATCTACTTTGTTTGTGCTTGTTCTTGAGGCACCCATTCCTCTATCAAAACCATTTCCTCCAAGTTTACATTCTTGAAAGATATTTCTTTAAATAGGTTATCCCACCAATCAGATTACAAGTAGATTTACATGGATTTGATCTCTTTAGTAATATCATTCATATTATGGTGATGGGGGGGGGGGGGTTATCTGCTTAGCCACGCCTAGAGGTCACCTTTCAGTATTATTAATTTTTTATAGAAGTAAATCCAGCCAAATCCTTTTCTAGTTTTCACTAGGATTCCCTAACTGTGTGGTGGAAATCGGTAAGCTGGGCCAAGTATGAGAGAAGACACATAGATTTTTCTAATCCTATTGTAGGGAGAGGGATACCAAAATGGGTGAATGGTTGGATAAGATGTGGATGATATGAGAAAACTTGGCATTCTGAAATGAAAATAACTACTAAACATTAACAAGAAAATAGTTGATGCGGAACCAGATGTGCCAACCTCCTCCTTTATTACTTCACCATGTGTACTTATTTTCATTGAATTCCATGTCTATGATACCCTTTCGGGCCATGAAATGAACAAAATCCTAACTGGCATTGCGAGGAAATGAATTTTCCCCTTTCTTTTCATTTGAATCATCAATGATATTACAATCACCTCATAATAACCATGTAGTATCCTCCAAGTCAAAGGATTTTATGTATTTTCATAATAGTCTTCTTTTATTGGAATCACAGCTACCATACACAAAGGTGACAAGAAAATGTAATGAACCAAATTGAATTCCAGTGGTTATATTCTGGTCTGAGGCTTGAATCATGTTGAATGAGGATGAAGAATTCCAGAATATTCAAATATTTAGGTTGGTAGGGGCTTCATGAATATAGGAACTAAGCTTGATCCTCCTCATAAATTCTCCAATAATAGAGGGTGACTACTGGGGTTCTAAATCTAGCACAATAGAGGCTCTATGAGACTGATATTAAATTTCCATGAAATCTATTTTTTCCCTAGAACCTATGACATGGGTATTTCAGATGATGATAGGAATCATTGAGAATGGTTAATCCTAGATTTGGCCCCTGGATTCATGGATCCAATGTTATGATAAGGAAATGGACCGTTTTTATTAGAGTGAGACATGGTATGGTTCTCAATGTGTTGGGGAGAGACTTTAGTAATAGGGGGAGTTAAGTGATCTATAGGGTTGGGACCACTATGGGAGTTCAAAAGAATCACTAAAGGAGTAGTAGGTGGCTCCTCACTAGGACCTCATCTCATTTAGCAGACCTTAGAAGAAGTAAAAATTATCAAAAATCATATGGATTCAGACCAGTCAAGCAATAACACTTATACTGATCATTCTTGCTAACCTCTAGAGTTTCTGGTTGGGTATAATGTTTTCTTACATGTCTCACCTAGAATGGCGAATCAATGGATAACACATATGGTTATGATAGTGATCAAATTCATTGGCCTTTTTGAGTTATTGGACAGGATTAAACTTATTTATTATCAGATATAACTCCCTCATATATATAAGGGTATTTACAACTTATTTCATGTTTGTTTGTTATGTTTTTATTATTCAAACCCATCTTATATACTTTATCCTAATGAGGCTAAGTTGGAGGTTGATTCTTCTTTTGAGGATCACCCTATTCGAATTTTATATTGAATTATGAAGGCTATTAGATGTAGATATTTTCCTCTAGTATGAGTTCTATGGGAGTTAAATTGTGTACAAGATGAAACCAGGGAGCTATATACCTAAAGTTTCTGGGCATAGTGGAAGCATGTAATGGTTCATGCCCAACAATTACTTTTTTTCATGATCGATGATCAATCCAAGATTTAAATAACAATGAATGATGTAATAAATATAAACGAATCAAATAAAATATAAAAGGGGTAGAATTATATAACCAAGAGTAGGATCATCACATATTATTTATAATTAATTTAATCAATAAAATAATAAAATTTTGTTAATTCTTTCTTCATCAATGGATCTAAAAACAGATCTATGATGTTTTATTATTGTGTTTTAGGAATCAAGAGAATTTTCCCTCAAGCAGTGACCCACACATGTTACAAAAATATTTGTACAGTCCTATAGTAATCTATGGGTTCCATCGCAACAAATCATATTGCTTGCATCATTCACATTTGATCTGCATGAGAATCGATTCCAAATAGTTCTCCTTGATCTATCCAGTCTCAAGAGTGGGAGGTGGAAGAATATCACTCTCTTTTCTTGGGAGATTTCTTTGAGAGGGATCCATCATAGGCTTGAGAGGATTATATCTGGATGTCATTATGAACAACACAAATGAAATAACTTTATAAGAAAATAACATAAATGGATATAAATACTGCTTGCATTTATAAAGAAATATTTTCACATGTCCCCTTTAATATTTATTAAATCTCTTAAAGAACCCCTTCTCTTAAAATAATAAAAATATTATTATTTCCTTGATAAGAACTTACCTTGTGAAATAAATTTAATAATATTTAATGAAGTAATATTTAATATATATTATTTCTCACTGGACCTAAGAACTCGGTCCAGCATTCCTCCAAAATATTTATCTAGCCGTGAATAATGACTATTTATTTAATAAAAAACATCACTACATTATTTTAAAATAAATAAATAAATATTATATTCCCTAAATAATAAATAGATATTTACGAAATATTCTTCTCTCATAATATTCTTTCAAATACGTGGTGATGAAATTTATGTGATCAAGTATGCATGGATAATTATTAAAACATGTGATGGAATATTACTTATTAATATTTTTAAATAATAAATAAAAATATATTATTTAACTAATATTTTGGCAACACTTAGTGTGTGACAACTGGGTCTCGGTGACAACACAACCACCCCGCCTTAACATGGCCATCAGGTCCTAGCCCACTAGGTTCCACCAGTTGCCCCGCAGACACATGGTCCCCACCCAGGGGCCCACCCACATGCCTGAATGGGTCGTCTGACTAATGATTGTGCCCATAGGACAACACATGTCCTTTCTAGTGTGCTTTGTCCTCACTCACGCACACCTTGGGAAACTTCCCAAGTCACCCATCCTGATCACTACTCCAAGCCAAGAACGCTTAACTGTGGAGTTCTAATCAGATAGGCTCCCGAAAATGATGGTGCACCTTGTTGACATGAGTCATACCATTTAGTCATTTAACCCTTTATCATTTAGGGGTGTTACAATCACCCCCTCTTTATAGAACAACATATTCGTTGTGGGCCCTATATCTTTACCCAGGCAGTGCACCACACTTAAGGTTGGGTAACACCTCGGATACCAAATGTGTCACAACCCATCCCCCGGGGCCCGTGTCGTACTACCCCTATCCCACCTTCCATAGGCTAGGGGCTGGAGACTAGAACAAAGGTATATTCCCTAAAACTAGGAAGGCATTGCCTTTATAACCTATATACACACACAACCAAACACACGATAATGTACAAACTCAAGTAAAATTTATATTATACAAGTGAGTAAAATAATTAAAAAGGGCCAGAATACAAGCCCAAATGGAAAGAACAAGTACAAGTGGAATGCAATACAACTAAAGAAAAATAAAGACAGCTACTGGGTCATCCTCCGGGTTCCTACCTGAAGGGTAGGTATAGATTGCCTCCTCAGCACTCCATGCCCATCCATCTCCTCCACGTATCAACACGTTGTATGGTCCACCTCCGAGCACCATCCAGTCCCAGTACTCTCATCCTCATTTAGTTTTCTCTGTCATCTGCATCCAACACAATATTGTGCGGGCATAGCCCGTGCATGGGTGTGTATAACGATACTCAGTAGAGACCCCAAGACCCTCAAGGTATCACTAAAATCCACCAAGGATAAACCAAAATGTAATAAATCAACAGATAAACCTACTTAGGTATATGCCCATACATATACCTAATTTACCAACTAATCCATCTCACTTATGAGGAAAAAATAGAAAAATTGACTCAGATCAAACCATGATTTTATTCTATGGGGTAGTATCAAGTAACTACCCCAATCACATTGTCGAAACCTCAGCTGCTAGAGAACTGCTCCTCTATCAAGTACAGTGGGCCTTCCATGACACTAAGGCACTTCCCACTAACCTTGGACTACTGAGGTACTCCTCCTGTCGAGTACCGTGGGTTTGCTGAGGTCATCCTCTATCATAACCAATTTCGGGTTCTAATAAATACGCTAGTTGATGTAATGATCGAAGGGTAAAAATGGGTATTCAAGATAAAACAAGATGTATATGGTAAAATAAATACCTATAAAGTAATGATAGTGGATAAAGGAAATGAATAACATCAAGGAATTAACTATAATGAACCCATTTCACCATTTTACATTTTTAAGTCCTTCATAATTATAATTTCCATGGAAATTTACCATCATTATGAGATTTGGTAGATGGATGTCAAAATTTCATTCCTTATGAGAACTTTTAGGAAGATTTCGATATGACAAAACCAGAAGGATTTGTGACTCTAGGTGATGCTAAAAAGATTTGAAAGTTGTAGAGATCCGTTTATCGATTGATGAAAGCATCCAGGTCATGGAACATTTGATTCAATGGAGCTCTAAAAGAATTTGTAATCCTTAAGAATGAATGTGAGTCATGTGTTAGAATAGGTTTAGTGTATATTCAGTCATTATACTAGTAGTATATTTTGATAAAATATTACTTATTTAGAATGACATCCCAATATTATAGTCTATTAAGGATTGGTTAAACAAATGTTTCCCTATGAAGGAATTTGGTGAAGTTACTAATATTTTAGAGATCATGATCATTCAGGATATATCTAAGAGGATTCATGGATTAAGTCAATGTGAATATATTTTATAGACAATAAATATCTTTATAATTGAACAATCTAAGAGAGGATTGGTTCCAGTGACACTTGGTTTACATCATTCTAGAAAAATTTTTCCTTAGACATAATAGGATAGAGAGAGAAGAATTAAGATCCCATATGATTCAGAAACATGAGCAATCATGTATTCTATGTTATGATATTGACTTGATGTTGCCCATGAATTGACCATGGTAAGGTGATATCAAGTCGATACAGGAGAATATCATTGCTCTACTAGTAAGGTCATAGTTAACAAGATCTAAGGATATGTTCCTAGTGTGTCGAAGATATGAGGAGTTGGTCATAAGGGTTTATATAGACTCTTTTTTTAGATGGATCACAATGATTTAAAGTCACATTCAGGATATGTTTTCTATCTCAATGAAAGAGCTATAAGCTTAAAGTGTCCAAAGTAGTCAGTTCTGGTTAATTCTACAGTGAAGTCTAAGTATATAGAAGCTTCTGATGCATCCAAGGAATCCATTTGGATATGGAACTTAATCTAGGATCTTTATGTGGTGCCTAATAGTTAATACCCTATCATGTTGTTTTGTGATAATACTATAGTGGTCGCTCTTGTAAAAGAGAAAAGTTCACACGAAAGCATAAACTATATACTTGGGAAGTATCACCTATTGAGGGAATTTTATCATAGGGGTGATGTTTCAGAAAGTAGTATACCCTCGGAAGATAATGTGATGGGACCCTTGACTAAAGTCCTATCTCAGCAGAATCATGAGTATCATGTGAGAGCTAGCAGACTGAAGGTTGTTAGTAGTTGGCTCTAGTATAGGTGGGAGTCTGTTGGAGTTCATGACATAGAACCGACTTCTATGTACTTTATGATAACATGTATTCATAGTTTTGAATTTTAATAAACTCCTCATCACATCATTATTGTTAATTTGTTTAACATAGTATGTGATAATGTCCTAAGAGTAGTTTTCACGCTAAAAGGTCAGGTCAGTTCCTCACTATGATGAGAATCTAAGAGTGTTATGACACTATTATTTAATATATGTTCTATAACTAGATGATATCATTTTATAGACACAAATTATATGATCTATTGTGGGTGGAGACTCATAGGACATTGAGGTACTTTCTCATGGTGTACGCCCTTGGTATTATCTATTGTTGGATATTATGAGAAAGAGACTCGCTAGTAGAAAATCCACATTTATATGTGTAATTGGTTGTTCAAATATACTTATGTGTGTATTGTTCCTTAGAAATTAATATTATTAATAATTATTATTATGATCCATGTACTTTGATGTATTGAAAAAAACCATGACTGAATATGTTCACAGTGAGGTAGGATACGTTGGGTGCATCATGGGTAATATAACATTAATGAATAATGTGAGGAATATTTTTTCTATTTTGTTCTTTAAAATAAGTTTATATCACATGATATTTAATAAAAATTATATTACTTAATAAATCCATGGACATGGTGTGCTATATACAACTTCAATTTTCAGGAAGTCAAATAAAGAGACATCGAGCACATAGGTTGATGGAATCAACACACAAACTTGTTGATTAGACATATGACACGAAAGGGATTATATTACAAAATAAGCATCAGTATAAGGTATTATTTCATTAATGAATTAATTTATATCCCTATGGGTTCATTGGTGTGTTTCTATATGTTAACCTTGGACTTTTTGTATCTCCTAATTCCACTAAAAAAGAGGCGTAGATGGTCACATACTATGTCACGACCTATCCCCCAGGGCCCGTGCCATGACTACCACAAGACCGCCTTCCATAGGTTAGGGATGGAGACTAGCACTAAAGGCGTATTCCCCAAAACTAGGAAGGAATTGCCTTTATAATCTGTAAACACACGCAACCAAACACACAACAAGGTACGAACGCAAGTCAACTCTATAGTAAAAAAGTGATTAGAGTAAGTAAAAAGGGCCATAATACAAGCCGAACTGGAAAGTACAAGTACAACTGAAATGTAATACAACTGAAGAAAGGTAAAGATAGCTATGAGGTCATCCTCCAGGTTCCTAACTAAAGGGTAGGTACAGATCGTCTCCTCAGTACTCCACATCCGTCCATCTCCTCCACGTATCGACACGCCGTATGGTCCACCTACAGGCACCGTCTAGTCCTAGTACTCTCAGCCTCAGTCAGCGTTGTCTGTCGTCTGCATCCAACACAATAAGGTATGGTCATATCCCATGCAAGGGTGAGTATAACGATACTCAGTAGGGACCCCGAGACCCTCAAGGTCTCACTAAAATGCACCAAGTATAAACCACAAAGTATGAAATTAATAGATAACCATACTTGGGTATATGCTCATACATATACCTAATTTATGAAGTAATCCATCTCAACCATGAGGAAAACACCAAAAAATTGACTCATCTTAAGCCAAAATTTTATTCTAGGGGTAGTATTAAGTAGCATACCCAGTCACATTGTCGAAACCTTGGCTACTGGAGAACTCCTCCTTTATCGAGTATAGTGGGCCTGCCGTGATACCAAGGCACTTCCTACTAACCTTGGACTGCTGAGGTACTCCTCTTGTGAGTAATATGGGTCTTCTGCATCACCAATTCACTCCCCACTGTGGTTCATGACCCACGGTACTCGACAGGAGGAGTACCTCAGTAGACTATGTGGGTGACCATGCATGGTGATGAGGTAGACCCACGGTGGGGAGCACCTTGGTGACACAACAGACCCACGATACTCGATAGGAGGAGTACCTTAGCAGTCCAAGGTTAGTGGGAAGCACTTTGGTGTCACGGTAGGCCCACTTTACTCGATAAAGGAGGAGTTCTCTAACAGGAGAGGTTTTGACAATGTGACTGGGGATGTTACTTGATACTACCTCCTAGAATAAAATCCTGGTTTGAGCTGAGTTAGTTTTTCTGTGTTTTCCTCATGATTGAGATAGATTACATGATAACTTAGGTATATGTATGGGAATATACCTATGTAGGTATATCTTTTGATTTCATACTTTGTGGTTTATCCTTGGTGGATTTTAGTGAGACCTTGAGGGTCTCGGGGTCCCTAATGAGTATCATTATACTCACCCCTACATGGGATATGCCCACACCATGTTGTGTTGGATGTAGAAGACAGACAACACTGACTGAGGCTTAGAGTACTAGGACTGGACAGTGCCTAGATGTGGACCATATGGCCTGTCGATATGTGGAAGAGACGGACGGACATGGAGTGCTGAGGAGGCGATCTGTACCTACCCTTCAGGTAGGAACCCATAGGACGACCCAGTAACTATCTTTCTCTTTCTTCAGTTGTATTGAATTTTAGTTATACTTGTACTTTCTAGTTGGTCTTTTATTCTGGACCTTTTTACTTACTGTACTCACTTTTTTACTATACAATTGAATTGTGTTCATACCTTTCTGTTTGTTTGGTAGCGTGTATTTACAGGTTATAGAGGCAATGCCTTCCTAGTTTTAGTGATATGCCTTTAATGCTAGTCTCCAGACCCTAGCCTATGGAAAACGGAATTGGGGTAGTCATGGCACGTGCCCCAGGGGACGGGTCGTGACAATCAACTTTATCAAAGTCCATATTTATCCCAATATATTTTTTTAGGATGTGACCCCTCTCAAGAAAGGCAGCTTGTCTAGCGACAATCAATTTCTTTTCCAAGGGGTTGTATAGGTAGTATCCCTTCGTTTCCTTAGGATCCAATATAATGATACACTTTTCCCCCTAGGTGGTAGTTTGTTACCTAAAAAGTCCCTAAAAACACCTCACAACACCATACACATACATGTGACAAAAGATGTTTGTTTCAACATCATATATCGATGGGAATTCCATTTTTCGCTTTAGTTCCATATTTTTTAATGTATATCCCCAAAAATATAATGGAAGATATTCATGACACATTATCATCCTTACCGTGTCTAATAATATATAGTTACTCCTTTCACTAACACCACTCCACTTTGTTTTGTAAGGCGGATTGAGTATAGATAGAATCCCAAACACTCATTTAATTTTGATAAACACTTGGTTAACATATTCACCACCTTGATCCGATCGAATCTTCTTTATCTTATTTCCAAGTAGATTCTCAAATTAATTATTTAATTCATTGAATTTATAATAGCATATAGACTTATACCTCATCACGTATACATAACCATATCTACTCAATTCATCAATAAAAGTTAAGATGTATGAACACCCACCTCTATATTTTACAAGAAATAGTCCACACACATCAGTGTGTACCAATCCTATAAGCTCTGTGGATCTTTCACCCAAGAACCAAATGTGGGTTTTTTCATTTTTTTCTTTTAAAAAAACATGAAATATTTCATGTTTTTTGAGCTCAGATGAGTCTAAATAGCCATCTTGATTGAGCTTTGTCAAGAGTTTCTCATTTTCATGACCAAGAAAGTGATGCCATAGCTCGGTGTTAACAATATTTTTTTATCAATATCCAATAATTGGTTTTCATAATTTAATACATAAAGAACATTTATTAATTATTCCATACCATAGCATATGTTATCATTACAAAATAAACAAATTTTATTTCCAAACATGAAAATAAAACCATATGCAACTAAGAATGAAACATAAATTATGTTCTTCATAACTGTTGGTACATAATAACAATATTTTTAAACCAAAATCCATCCTTTTGGAAATGAATGTTGGTAGTCACCAATGGCTAGAGTAACCATCCTCTCACCATTAGAAAATATCATATCCAACTCTCCTCTATAGGTATTTGATAATCTACTTGGTTGATGCATTTTGATATATATATGATCACCACAAGAAGTATTTAATGCATAATGTGTATATATTTAAATATTATGCTCAATAATGAGTGCACCATTAGCTTCCCCTTTCTTCTGGGTGTAGTTCTTCTTCCATTGGCATTGATTTATAGATGAAAATCATACCACCTCCTTTTTCTTTCCTTTCCTCTTGATGTTCTTCTTCATAGAAGGAAGGTGTTCGGGATATTTGGACTTATCACGAGTCTTTGGCCCCTATTACCTATTATTCATTTTCTTATCCACCGTAAGGATAAGTATTTTATCACTCCTCATGTCTATATCCACTTTTCAAATCAAATTACGATGTTTAGAAAGACTCTACTCATCATTTTTCATATTGTAATTAATAATAAAACTAGAGAAGGTATTGGTCAGTGATTAAAGTATGAGATTTGTACACAAATCATATGTGAATTTAATCCCTTATATTTCAAAGCATTCAATGTATCTAATAATATTGTCTACATGAGTCCTAGATGGAAAAAAACCTCCAATATTATTTATAAAAAAATAATCGAAGAACTTGTATCTCTCTTGTCTTGCCTTCTCTTGATAGAGATCCCAAAGGTGGGGCATCGTTCTATATTTATCGATGTCCACATATTTCTATAAAATATCATTGGTCATGGATGACAGTAGGAAACAATAAATTTTTTTATCATCATTCAAACAATTCTCATAGAGATACAGCTCTTCCTTACTAGACTCATTTCTAGGTGCTTTAGGAATAGGTAATTCCATCACATACATTTTCTGATCATGGAGAAGGATAACGTGCATGTTCCTTTTCCACTCTTGGGAAAAAAATCAGTGAGAAGGTTATAATTATCATGTATTGATCCTAGTGATATGATTGAAGTCATTTTTATTGTTTTTTAAATGTATGTTGAGAAGATATTTAGTGATTTATATCTTAAAATTTAAACAAATAAATGAAGAATATATTTATTAACCTCCCACTATCTTATCAAATCCCAACTTCCTTCACCATTGGATTCGGAATATTCTATTTCTTAGATATTCTAGTGGTAAGTATCCATATTCCCCTTATTATTAACCAATCATCAGTTGGTCAAGTAACTTTAATGGTTTTAGGGAGGCATTCCAAATGACAACTGCAATAACTCAGCGTTCCTTGATCTATTGAGTGGACCCCCTGATCTTAAAATCCCTAAATTAGATTTCCTCAACCCTTTCCTCTCATTTAACTCAAGTTATAATTTGGAATTAAACCCTTGATGTGAACTAAGTTAAGTCAAATCAAAATTTCAGGTTATAATTCCCTGTTAATTGAAAGAACCCCAACTTTTACTGGTCAAGAACTTTAAACTATGATTCAATTTTAACTAAAGCAGTGGAAGGCTATACTGATTTAATATATAATTGATTGATTTTATATTTAATGAATAAAGTTCCTATAATTGTCTTTATCACATTATTTTTAATATTAAGTGTATTTACTTGAGTGATTAACCATGTCTTAGATGATATTTATTCATAATCAAATTTATTTTAAACATATATTGCATGCTTGTTAATTAATTAATTCAGGTCATTGCGAAAAAACATCCATAATGAAATAACCATGAATCCTGATAGAAATAAAACAATAAAGCATTATGATCACGAGATTTTACTGAAGGTAATTTTGTATAGGGGATGAAAACCCAACAGTTGGCCTAGGGGGAAAACAACTCGAACCAATTAGTGTTCTTATTAAAGTATCATCCTATCCACCTATGTACCACTCTTGGATTGGTTTCTCCTCAAATCCAAACTTGAACCACCTATACTATCATCAGATATCCATCCATTACATATTCTTTTACTCAAAAAATAGGTGAGGGAAACAAGGGGTTTATATAAAAGAAACCATGGGAATACAATACCATACAAAATGAGATGAGAGATGACACCCAGAACAAAAATTTAATTTCATAATAAATTTAATTAAACTAATCACATACAAATTTCTGGTATATTCCTATGATAATCCAAATGCATACAATTAATTACACATTTAATAAAACTAGCATTAAATTCTTAATTATTCTTATTTAAGATAAATTGCACTCGAATCAATTAATTATCTTCTTTAATTAGTCATTTATTTTATCTTAATTCTAAACTAAATTTCTTTGATATTTTCATCATTCATATATTTAAAAAAATTAAATTAAATTATTTAAAATTAACTATGTATATAAATGTATCATGGAGGAAACATAGTGAATACCCATATAAATCCACCCAACATGAATTATACTTAGATACTATGTACTCTTGTGACATATGGCATACAAAAATTATCATATACTTTCTTAACGTATACTATCAACTTAATAATTACAAAAATTACATGATTTTTATGTCACACAATATGATTTAATGAACGCAGAGTTATAACTATAATATGACTCATACATGATAGGCAGATCTTAACATTACTTTGAAATTAATTATATATATATATATATATTAAAACCCATCACATGGAGTATCCAACAAACTTAATGACAACATACAAGAACTTGCTGATATGGTTTACACAGTATAATAAATTAATTTTAATTATGTGTAATTTTTTTAACTAAAATTCATGTAGAAGAGAACTATACAGCATGTACATCTCTCACCATCTATCCCAGGAATATGCCTAGGGACTTGATATGAAAATTGTGCCTCAGAAAAATTTGAGTACATGACATATACAAGGGGATACATAGTGTGTGGTCTCTGAGTTACACGGTCACCAGTTAGGTAGGATGTGTATCAGAATACATATATAGTTTATGAATTAAAGGACTAAACACTGTGTACATTGACTATATTATGTGTACACCATCTGACCATACACTAGGATGGCCTGATCAATACATGATGTAAAAAATTAAATTCACCAGGTGTATTCAATGCACACAGTTTGAAGTAATTCTAAATTAATTCATGATTTATTTAATGATAGTAAACAGAATGTAACTCCAGTTACACAACATTTAATCCTGTGTTATTCAGCTAGAATCCTCAACACCTCCAAATAAGTTCTTCAGTTTTATTTCATTCATAAAATTAATCAATTTTTTAGATTTATAAGAAATAAAAGAGGAAGAAGAAGATATCACCATTCAGTTTAGAGGAAAATTAAACTTGAATTGAAAAAGAAATCACAAATGTGTAATCAATAAAAAATCTTTAAATAAATATAAATAATTATGTGACCAATCTGATACCACTTAAAGGTTTTGGACCTAGCAGAATATTGTGATGGGTCATTCCAAGCTTTGTTTTTTTCATGATTGATTATCAATTCTAGATTTCCATAACATTGAACATCATAATTAATATAATTAAATCCAAGAAAATAGACAGGGGCTTGAATATCAAATCAAAGTGTAGGATTATCAAATATTATTTATAATTAATTTAATCTATTAAATAATTACCATGTGTGTATACTATCTTTGTTGATGGATCTAGAAACATATATATATTGTACCATATTTTCACTATAAGATTCAAGAAGAGATTACCTCTAGCAGTGATCCACATGTATTCCACAAATATCTGAACATTGTCGTAGGAATCTATGGGTGCTGGCAAGATAGATCCTATCACTTGTGCTTCTCACATTTTATCTCCCTGATAATTGATTCCAAATCTTTCTCCTTAATCTATCTTGTCTCTAGAGTGGAAGGTGGAGGTTGGCTCTTCTCTATTATTAAGAGCGTTCTTGGATAGGGATATCTATTGGTATTGAGAGAATTATCTTTGATTGTCATTGTTCATAATGAAAATGAGTTAACTATCTATGAAAATAATATAATTGGTTTTAAATACAACTAGGCTTTAGACATAAATATTTTCACAAGCACCCTTTATTATTTATTGAATCCCTTATGGAGCCCCATTTAATAAAATAATAATAATAATATTATTATATACTTAACCTGAATTTAATTTGAGAATTAAATTAAATATAATTTAATCAAATAATATTCAATATATATTATTTCCCATCAAACCCAAGAACCCGTCCCTCCATTCCCTCACAATATTTATTAGGTAATGAATAATGTCTATTTATTCAATAAATAAATATCACTACAATATTTTCCAATAAATTAATAAATATTATATTCAATAAATAGAAAATAAATATTTATTAAATATTATCCTCCTATAATATTCTCTTGAATAAATAGTGACATAATATATGTGATTAAGAATATATGAATAATAATTAAACAATGTGTGAAAAAAATATTATTCAACTTGTTAAATAATAAATAATAATATATTATTTAACTGAGATTTTGGATACACTTCGTGTGTTACCCTATCGACCTCTTTCTTAGTGGAATTAGGCAAAGCAGCCTAAAGACTAAGGTTAACATCCAGCAACACTCCAAGACACCCATAAAGAAATAAGTTAATTCCATAATGATATAATATCTCATAAAAATGACTATTGAGTAATATAACCACTTTAACGCAAAATCTGTAATCAAGAAGGTTGTATGCTGGTGTCATCAACCTATGTGCTCAAAGCCTCTTTCTTTGAATTCCCTAAAATTGAACTTGAATATAGAACAACATGACCATGGATTTATTTAGGATATTTCATTTCCAAAAAGGGCTTAAGATATATTATTCTGTTAAAGAACATAATGAAAAAAATCATTTCTCTCATTATTCATTAATTCTATATTACTCATGATGCACCTATCATATCCTACATCATCGCGAAGATATGTCGTTATAGTTTTCATCAATACATCAATATACATGAATCATAATAATAATTAATAATAATATTAATTTCTAAGGACAAATACAAACATCCGTAGATAGGAACATACAATGACACATATAAATCTTGATTTCATACTAGCGGGTCTCATTCTCCTAGTATCCTACACTGTACATTACCGTGGGTGTACACTACGAGATGGTTCCTCAACATCCTATCAGTCTCCACCCCTAAAATACTGTGTCATTTTTGTACCTAAAATGATATCATATGAATATAGAACATATATTTAATAATAGTTTCATTTAACTCATGGGTTCTCATCATAGTAGGGAACTTATATTACCTTTCATCATGACAAATACACTTAAGAAATTGTCACATATTATGTTACACATAAGAGTAATCATGAGGTGATAAAGAGGTTATTAATATTAAAAAATATTAATAATGTTCATTATATATTACAAGGAAGTTGGTTCTAGGGAACCAACTTCAACAAGTCAAACATAAATGCTCAATGGACTAAAATATTATTAGATGATTCTTTACCATCCTCAGTGGTAAAAATCCTGGATTAATTGTTTTAAGTTGGAGAGGTTTCAAGATAATTGATTTATTATGAGGAAAATATCCTTTTAAATTTCAGTTTAGACATTTAATTTTATCCATATAAAAGTTACCAATAGTTTAATTAAGGGTTCAAGATCATCTGAGGCTTGTTTGGAACTTGGAACTTGGATTTTTAGAAAAAGAGACAGAGGCGCATAGTTGTCACACAATTTGTATTAACTATAAAACTCAACTATGTGGCCCCAATAAGGAGTATAAAAGTTTGAAAAACCATGATTGGGTGGATACATGTCAGTGTAAAATAGTGATAAAGAGTTCAATATTTGAATCACACGGTGTATACATTGTTTTTCAAACTATGCACAAACCATGAAAGGGGGTGTCACCCTAGGTAGTGGGTGTAATGGTTGGCACACATTTTGGTCATCCATATATAAGTAACATGTTCCCATTAAAAATTGTTTAAATAACATAATTTACTATCTATATATTTAACACATCTACTCTATTTTCTTTCACCAAACACACAACCTCTCCTCCATCTTGTTGGAAAACTATTTATCTTCTCTAGGCTTGGTGATAACTCCATTATATGATTTTTGACTCAAAAATTATCCATCACTTTGGATTTATATTACTATTATCTTTAATCCACCTATTTCCTTTATTTTTTTCTTTCTCTATATGGAATTTTAAATCCATATGATCTAATATTCCATACTTTCAGGATATTCTCCTATTTCTCTAATTTATCCCTTTCTAACCCAAATTAGAGGCCAATAAAGGGATATGATTCTACTACCCATCTAAGGTATGTGGTTTAATTCCTTCCACTAAAAGTCTAGGTGTTTATATATTGTGTTGTTGTGTCACACACCATGATTTTCATTCGTCACTTCTTAAAATGAGTTTTTCCTATATTAAAATCATTTTCCTTGTCTTATGTTACTCGTTATGCCTATTAAAACCATTAGAGGTTGGGAAAGTCAATTATAACCACCCCATTGGTGTGTTGTCCAATTAGGTAAATGATCAAATACTATTTATGTAATAAAATCAACCTCTAAGGTGTGTTCCTGACCCCTTTTACTTGGGATGTTATAATTAATTGAATTGAATGTAAATTGAATTAAATAAAAAATGGAATGGAGAATCCCTATCCCTTGGTCCTTAGAATTTATTATTATTACCTTATCATTATTATGTCTGTTATAAATTAATTGGATAAATTGAAATAAGTAAATTATTAAATGGTATGGGTGGACTAGTAATCCATAACCATACCAAATTATATTCTAAGGGTGATATAAGGGATCTAGCTTAGAACTCATTGGAAGGGATCATCCATATTATATAATTAAAATGATTTATATATGTAATTATTGGAGCATGGGTGACGCATGGATTCTTGTATGTAATTCCTTAGATGAGCATACTTGGAAATTATATTATATTATTTCATTAGAGACACTTCAGTTCCTTATGTGTAATTACATGGAGAGGATGATTGGGAATTGTGTCATATCATGTCATTAGTTACACATGGGTTCCCTTTATGGAATTCCATGGATAAGATAAGAGGTAAATTCTATTATACCATGCCTAGGGCGATACCAAGATTCCCATGAGGAATTCATTAGATGGGATCATAGGGTGACGAGTTCATAGTACACCTATATCGATATCTAGGTTCCCTTTGTGGAATTCCTTGGATGGGCACAGTATTCCAATAAATTAATTAAATGATGAATCTATAATGAAAATGAACATACTTGTATTTGGTCAACAATTTACATACATCAAAACCTTATTTCAATTCCTTATCTAAACCATAAATTTCATGGGACTTATCTACCCCTTATATGAATATGATTAATATGTGATTCCTTGGATTTGAGCCTCAGGACCTAAGACTATTACACATGTTAATCCATAAATCATATGTAATCAAATACATACTGGCCTAGGTTAAAGTATGTAACATTGGATAGGCGATCCATGGGAGTCCTATTACAACATGAGTTTTATGCATTTCATTCATTAATTTTATTATTCTATCTGCAAATTGAATTATGGAATACTGATAGACTATATAACATTATACACATTTAGTGGTGTCCTAATGAGTTTTAAAGACATCCTGTTTGGTCCACCGATTGGTACCCAGAAAGTCTTCATGGATATAGATAGGGATAAGGGAAAGAAACCTAATATAGATGTTTGATTTTCTGTAATATGATTAATCACCACAGTAGAGGACTAATATTATGCTCAGGGTGATTTTTTAGATAGATTTATATATTTTTCCATTTTTGAATAGCATTTTGTATATGATTGATACTCTTTATCCAATGTATTCCCAATTTTTTATATCATAAATACATGAAGTCATTTCTTATATGACTCTGTTTATTGTTGCTTCTACATGTTTTATTTAACTGGATGGATGGTTTTTTAAATTTTGTTCATTATTATCTATTTCCCCAATTTATTCACTTATTATACCACTATTCTCAAGTCCAATCACGATGGTATAGTCTTCCCACCATACCATCACAGACCCTCACTACTAGTTGGTAGCCTCTAGAATATCTAGAGGCATGCTTGAGGCCATGTACCCATCTATACTGGTAAATTATTTTTGAAGTGGGAACAAGACATCAAAACATAGCTTTAAACCATTTAATATTTTCTTTTATTCCCCTGAGATCAATACCACCCTTAGAAATCAGTTTGGATATACTAGACAATCTAGTCTAATGATTAAAACCATATTTATTGGAGTCTTTAATAAAGAAATTCGGTATTATTTCAATGCTCCTTATTAAAAACATTAGGGAACTATAAATTAAAATCATGTGCATAGTGATATAAGAGAAACACTATTCACTAGAGTGATCCAAACTCAATAAGAAAGGAAATGACTCTTCCAATTTAGGATCCTTCTCATGATTCTATTGATAATACCATATAAATTGTGTAGGATATTTCTTACATTATTTAATGTATCAAAAAATTAATCTATTGGAATGTTCTTTCTAGAGATTCCAAGTCTCTCCTCAATACTCTTTAGGAACTTGGTAGTGCATTTATTTGAAATATATATGATTCTTCTTATTAGTGCACTAAACACCCCATCTAAAATATAATCTTCGAATCATATTAATTTTTTTAATAAATATTTCATTATTGTTCGTGCAGAATATCATGTATTTGGATAACAAGTGAGAGATTCTAAAGAATCCATACCGACCTCTATGTAGGTGGAACAACCCATATGCAATACCATTATTTAGAATTATACTAAGAACATCCTGAGCCAAAATAAATAATCTCAAATATATTGGATCCCCTTTTTAAAGACCACTCATTGAATTGAAAATCATAATTTTTTACCCATGAGATAAATCATGAGCCAATATAAGGTGAATAAACAAAAAAATAGCCAAAAAACCACTCAAAAAAGCCACACCATCTTAGAAATATTAGAATGAAACTCCCTTCCGTCATATCATAAAATTTATCAAATTAAATTTTCAAAATAACATTGAAGATAACCTCTTTTGGATTAAGTTCAACTATCATTACTTGGGATAAACCATTCACTTCCAATATTTTTTAAAAATACACCAAGAAACATCTACTCATATAAGCATTGATCAATGGGGTGTTGTATACTCCGGAAAGACAACCAGGCCTAAGACAAATGAAAATACCATTTTTTGTCTGATTAAATAACCAATTTCAACAAATTTAGGTAAAAAACCTAATAAAATTCACCATGAAACATACCATTATTTAAATGGAGTGATACGTCATGCGTTCATCATTTTTGGACAGCCTCTAGATATCTCAATAATAATACCTATCATATTAGGATGATTCTACCACAATCTTCAATAATCATCTTAGGAAACCTAATTTTAATAGCCCAAAATCAATGATGATGAGGGAAAAGAAATAATGAAGAGATAAAAAGGGAAGGACCCAACATGAATCCCAGAAAAATGTCATCAAGGACACCCCATATAAGGGAATTGGGAGAGGAGAATGAGCTAGATAATACTCTGGGTTTAGCCACATGTAAGAGAAAAGAGGGAGGAATGGTATTAAAATCAAGTGGTGGAAAATATTTAATTTATAAAATTTTATATTTTCAAAGGAAGACACTATTGATTTCTCCATGGTTTTCATCATGGATTGTAACATGCCATGGTGAATCTCCAAGATGTTATTAGGGAACCACAATACATCTAGGGTTATAGATAGGCCCTAACCCCTTGTTACTCTCAATTTAACACATGGGACTCGTCCCTCAGACCATAAAACATAATAAGATGTGGTGCTGCCCATGTTCCATCAAAATTACCACAAAGAGCACATAATGACATTAGAGACTCTATTTAGACCACCAAAATTCCCACCACACCTATCCACTAGGGTGTTTTATCCATGTTCATTTTTCCATCCCTAATAATCACCAAATACATTATTTCCTTTCACCAAAAACACCCAACACCCTAATGTAGGGATTCCCCCATTTTGTTTTCCAAAACACCCAAACCATAAAAATATGATTTCTTCCTACCTTTTTCTAACAGGACAATCTCAAGGTGCCTCCTGCTCACCTAGGTTCTAATCCATTCAAAACACTTTAGTACCATGCTCACCTAGGAATGGTTCCATCCACCATGGTGAGATTTATGTTTTGAATCTTCCCATTGTGGGGTTCCTATAGTAAAACCATATAATAGTCCATACAAACTTTCTCTGATGCTCAATAAGCCAGTCAGTATATCTAATTTTTCCTTTTTTGATGTTTAAAAAAACCCCATCAAGATTTACTAACTCTAATAAATCCAATAAAAACCCTCATATCAAAAAAAAAATCCCTCTCCAACCTTGAAAATTCAAATTTCTATGAAATTTACATATTAAATGAATAAAGACTTTAAATATTATCAATAGATCCTATCCATTTAAATGTTTCAAATAATCTAACGTACCATGGACCCAAATTCCATTTCTATCCTAATCCCCTAACCCCTTTATATAGAGATATATTGGGGAATACATGGCTCCTACATAGAATTCATGGTATTTTATTAATTTTAAAACATCACTTTTTTATATACTTTGGTCAAACTTGAATTTCTTCAATGTGGATCTTACCTTCTCCGATATCTCCTCTACAAGTTCAGGAACCAATAACTTCTTTTCCCTAACTTTATTCTAACATATTGGAGGCCAACATCTCTTTCTAATCAAGACTTTATATGGTGACATTTTTTTGTTGGAATGTTAAGTGTTATTTTATATAAACTATACTAGAGGTAAATACTAATCGAAACTTCTTTGAAAGTCTAGAGTGCATGGAATTATCTTTCCTTCTATTTTTTTGATGGTCCTTTTAAAATATACATCTATTTGAGGATGATAGGTTGTTCTATGATTAATATTTGTATTTAATTCCTTCTAGATACTCCTTTAAATTTTCAATATAAATATTAAGTCATAATCAAGAAAAAAGTGATAAGCATGTTCCACACAGTCTCACATATTAATTTATATATAACCTAGAAAGAGGTTCTATGAGGAAATATTATTCAATTAAAATGAAATTGGATAACTTTTTAAGATCATCTATAATGAACCATATTTCATTATTCCCCTCAGATGTATTAGGTTGTCAATTGTTGAAATCAATAGTAATATTCACTTTTTCCGCTATATTATAGGTAAAGATTGTATAAATCCTTTAGGAATTTTTCACCTAGACATCAGTTTTTAGCATACTAGGCATCTTTAAATATAATATGTTATATCATGCTTCATATTTTCCCAATAGAAATGATCTTAGATATCTCTATACATCTTGGTCATACTGTTATGAACAGAGAAGTTTGAGCTATAATCCTCATATAATAGAAATTTATTCACCTCTAGTATTGATGGATAATATAAAAACATACCAAACATTATTAATCCATCATTAACATCAATCCTAGTAATTTATGAATTTTCACATCATCTATCATTTTTTAAGTCCATATCATCCTGTTAAGATTTCTTAATCCTCTCTAATAATGAATGTTAAGAAACTACTTGGAATAAGAATGATGTCACTCCTTTTATTACAATAACTATGTATATTCTTAATAAAACTATGTGAATTGGATCATTGTCCACCCTAAGCATAGATAATAAACCCTGGTCTTTTCTAGATAATTCATCTGATACCTTATTTGTTTCCCAAGATTTAAATATATAGGAAAATCAAAATCTTTGAGTAGTTATACCCATCTGCTTTACCTCATGTTAATATCATTCTAATTAAAGATATATTTCAAACTATTATAGTTAGTTTATATATTACATATCTCTATATAGAGATAATTTCTTTATATATTTAGTTTAAAGACTAGAATTTATAACTCTAAATCACGAGTTGGATAATTAATTCCATTTTGTTCAGTTGGTGAGATGCATAATACATATCCCTATCAATTTTCATTATAAAAAATCCATGAAATTTCCTTTATTAATAAATATAAATAAAAACCCATATTTTCTAGATGTGATAGTCAGTATAGGTTAATTTACCAATATCCTCTTTAATTCCTCAAAATAACTTTTAACTACTTTTATCATGTGAATTTGACCCCCTTATGGGTTAAATTGGTTAATATATTAGATAATATAGTGATGTTTTAAATAAACTTTAGAATCTTGATAAGTGAAGAAAACTATGTATTTCAGTTATATTAGTAGGTTTTATCCATTCGTTTAAAACATTTGTTCTTTAAATTTCAATAGATATACCATATTTGGATACCATATGTCTAAGGAATTTTAGTTGTTGAATCTTAAATTAATGTTGAATTAATTTTACATATAAATTATATTTCCTTAGAACCTCAAGCATGATTTGAAAATACATCTCATTATCCTCATAAAATTAATTATATACAAACATGTCCTCAAAAAATACCACAATGTAGTTATCAATATAATCATTAAATACTATATTAATCAAATACATAAACACAAAGGGAATATTTTTAAACCTAAATGGAATTGCGTTTAACTCATAATGACCATAACTCCCATGAATTATTTTAGAGATATCCCCCTTCTTAACTTTTAATTGATGATAAAAATGAAGATAAATCTTCTTAGATGTGTTTATCCCCTTGAATATGATCAAATAGGCCATAAATGTGTAGAAGGGAATACTTGTTATTTATTATAATTCCATTGATTCCATGTAATCAATGTATAACCTCATTATGCAATCCTTCTTTTAAAATAATACTGTATCTCTCTATGCAGATGCACATGGATAAATGAGACATTTATATAAAAAGTCTTCTATTTTCTTCTTTAAGTAAACTAACTCAACTAGATCCATTATATATAGTGGAATAGGTATGGGTTTTGAAATAGGGATAAGATCAATAGAGAATTCAACATATCAATCGGGTGAAAAACAAGGAATTTAATTAACAAACACATCAATATATTCTTACAAAATGAATATGAATTCCATTCTAATAATGTATTTACCTTTTTTATATTGAATTTAATCCATTTATTCCCTAAATATTTCATTAAGTTAATATACTAGGTGTGGTTCCCAAAAAAATCTAGGTAATAAAATATATCAAAAAATGTAATTCTATGCTTAACTCACCAATTATAGCTTATTTTTATCTATAATAACTTATTACTTTATAATTAAAGATCTAATTTATCCCCAAGATTATATAAAAATCCCCAATAGTTATGATGGTTATATTTTCAACTAAACAATACCCATGCATTGTAATTTGAAATTACTTGTAAATTTTTATTTAAATAAATGTACCAAAGATTATTTTAACTAATAAATCATTCCTTAATGAATCAGGGGAATGGTTGAATATTCTTGGCAAAAATACATGACATAAAATAGTGCATACATCCCAAATCAAATAATTTATTTTCTAACATTGAGTACATATTAAAAGTAAATGATATCACATAAATTGTATATTCAACTTCACCCATTGTTATAGTAAAATAATTCCCTTCATCCCCAAACATATTATGGGATAGGTTTCCTTGGTGTTTGGTGGGTTTTTTGAGTAATTCCCCATCTCCTTAAAGTTTAATAATTTCCCATTAATGTAGTCTTTTTTTCAATACACTTATGAGTTTTAGGAACTTTCTATCTACATTTAAATCACTCACCGAATCCACTTAATAAATACACTATTTGTTTCTTCCAATATTTATTGCATATAAAAAAATCCAAAATTACCTTACTTTATTTTCTTGTAGTTCATTCCACAAAACTATTAGCCATCCTCTTCTTTATAGGTTTTCTTTTATAAATAAATGATTTATAAAACGCTTTCTTTGTCTTGGTAAAAATTGATACAATATTTTCATTTGATGAAAACGTTTTATAGACTAAATATCTTCAGAAACATGGGGTTAAAACATAAAAATATAATCAATCATTATTTTCATTTTAAATAGATAATTTATAAAAATCCTTTTTAACTTTGTGAAGTTATCCTCATACTTAGCCACAATATCTTCTTCCTGCTTCATCAAATTAAAGAATTTCCTTCCCATCTCAGCACATTTCCCCAAGGAAAATATATTTCTAGAAAAAATAGCTCAAATTACATCAACTCTATGATTTATATCTCAACTACCTTATTAGTATTTTTAATCAGGGAAAAACATTAGTTTGGTTCCCTCTTTACTTATAAGTACTTCCCAATTCCACAAAGGTCTTCTCTAGATACTTTATCCATTGGTCAACCACCATTAGATTATTGGACCCACTGAATGATGGATAATTTTTCCTCATAATATGTTCTAAAATGGATAATCATTATTAGAGGGAAACTAGTTTCTACATGTGTGAAAAGTTATTTTACATAACCTAAGTTAATTTCCCTAGAATATTAGTAATTTATTCAACACCAACATTAAATCCATTATCTGAATTATCCATAAAATCACCATATTCTCCTTGATTATTTCCATGGTTTCTGTTTCTTCTTATAGGATCCATTATCTAAAAATTTTAGAGCATAATTAGTGTTATTATAAACTAAAAATGTAGAAAACATGTATTATATATCTTGTTTTCATAAATATTATCCTACATATAAAAAAATTACAGAATGGTCTTTATAAATTTCTAACAGTGCAATATATGTTATATACCAATGTTTTTTTAAATATGATTCCATTAGTTTCCTACCAAACATTTCTATGATACCAACTGAAATGACCTAGAACTGGTCACCCAAATCCATTAGGTTATTAATTACATGGATATTAGAATACATGAGTCTACATTCCCAAAATAAAAGTTTAGTAATCCTTAAGTAATTTCTTACATAAAAATTACATTACAACAAGACAAGTTACATCATCTGAGTAAAAATAATTACTACATAATGATATACATTGAGTTTATCATGCATAATTTTTATCTTCATGACCATGGGAAATAGGAAACATAAGCAAAATGAGAGCTTAGATGCTCAGTATGGGATAATGTAAATCAGAAGAAAACATAGAATAAAAATTGTATAAACAATATAGTTTGAATTGATAAAAAAATAAGGCTATATTTATGAATATATAATTATAACATAATCCATGAATATAAAAGTACATAAATAATAACATGTATAAAATTAAATGATCACATAATTATAAAAGTTATGGGAATTCATAATGTCATAAGTCATAAACATAACTTCAAGGCCTTGTGATAAGACTTCATAGATAAGGGGTAAGGACTCCCCATTACCCTATATTAGTTGTCTCATGAGACATACTAGTGAAATTAGGGTCTATATAATTATAATCCCAAACTTTGATATAAATTTACAACGAATTTCATCATATACTGAAAGAGTATATTCAATACATGGAATAATGTTTAGGAATGAACAACTAAGAAATAATTTTCAAAATTTTTCAATGCTATTTATTTTACATGATTTTTATATAAAATTAAAAGTATTATATATAAATTACAATATATTCCTCAAAATATGCATTAATATGGATGTTTTAATGGATTCCATTGAAAATTATCGAATATAATTTTAGATTCACATTGTTCAAATATGCAGCTTTATCAAGTGAAGGATATAGAATTATCGTTATCAGGTACTTATTATGATTAATATTATAAATCAGTATATGTAGTTATATATATATATATATCTATATATATTAAATGGTAGTAGACCATATAAATTTTTAATAAATTATATATAAAAATACTATTATAAAATCACAAATATTTCATTTTAATTAAGGATTTATAATTTCCTTGAATAAATACTTCCAACTTGACATTTATTGATTTCAAAGGTGAACTAGTTCCAAAATCTAGTTTATTCTTCTCATTTCCCTAATAAAGGCTCAAAAATTTATATAACTATAAAAATTTGTTATCAACAATACACCTCTTATAAATTATACATTCATAATAATTAAAATATATGAAATAATTTTGGATTTTTGATCACGGGATAATATAGGGTTTTATGCCTCTTAAGAGAATATCATCATTATAACAACTTTCAAATGGGGTCTCACATGTTTAAAATATCATAAATATAATTATTACAATGACATTACAATAATATCAAAATAATTAAATAGAAAATTAAAAGGATACTTTAATGGGAATATAAATGAGAATTGAAAATAGTGATAAGTAGGACCCTTACTTCGACATTATAATGATTTATAGAAAGGGTAATATAAAATGGATTGAATAATTTATATTTAATAAATGTTAAAAGGGAATATAATAACATCTAATTATATTTATAGAATAATATAAATTTATATTTGGAAGAAATTAAAACTAAAGGATTATATTTGTAAAAGAAAGAGGATTTAGAAACCTTAAATCTCTTGAGATTCTAAGCCAAATATTGACACTTAGAACAAAAAAACTTTGAAATTTAAGAACAATATGTGAGAGAGACTCCTTGAGAAAGATATAAGGATTTAAATTATAATTTATTTTGGGATAAATGAGAAAATAGGATGGGTATTTATAGGCGCGGTGAATGGAATTTCATGGAATAAAGTGTGGAATATTTAATTTTTTTCATTATCTTAAGTTCTCCAACACTCCCTATAATTCCTCATTACAACCCATAATGATCCAATATAGTAGATATTAAAAAATTAATCAAATAGATCTTAATTGACCATGTTTAATCATTCTTACATATTTATCATACTATATTAATCATATTTCACCACATTTCATAATTGTATATATTTTTTTACTATTTTTACAGAAAAATTCAAATTTAAATACTTGTATAATTTAAATAACTTGATTCTAAATATTAAAATACATTTTATCATATTAATCCTCTAATTTTAAATATTTAATCTTTATATATGTATGATACATTTGATAAAAATGTAGAATCGTAGTATACACCATTTCATTTCTAAAATAATATTCACTTGAATACTAGTTAAACCATATATACTTAACCCCTTATAAAACCATAATAATACCTAATGGTAAGTCATGAAATAGTGGTACTTTAATTGGTTTGTTTTTCCAATATTGATATGGAAGTTTTTTCCACTAACTTGAAATTCTCTCATAGATGATTCCACTAGAACATAAATGTTTGAAAGTCTACATGGGATTGGTTAAGGGATAAACTTAGTGATACAACCTTATTCCCAATATATGATAAATGAACTTCATAATGGATTTTCATATAGTTCAGGGACATGTTTTCTACCTTATTCGTTAATTAACTCCCATTATTACCCATAATATATAGTAATCATGATTTCTACTCTATAATGGATATATCACCAATGGTCATAATGGAAAATGATTATAGTAACTTCTTATAAGTTCATTCAAACCAATCCCTTAAATATTACTTCTCATTTTTATTTCTTTCAATATATAGATTTTGTACCTTGTGTTATTTTTTGTTTTTATACAATTCTCATTAAAATTATTATGTTGTTTTGAGAAGTGATCGAGGATACATATTAATTATACTTTTATTATTTATTTTTGTTTATTGTTAATTATTAGATATCGTGTTATTTATAAATTTTTTATCTTTCATTTGTAGTAATTTTTTTTTGTAAAAATATTTTAATTTGTTACTATAATTTCTATGTTATTATAATATTGAATTAGCTGCAGCTATTTATGTTTTGACGTTATAGAGACACTAACTGTACAGTGAACACATTGTGGTTCACACGGAACACCAAATACTAAAATATATATTTTATTAATAGAATTTGAATCTTAGTAAATTCCATTGGGTGGAATATATCCTACAATATGACTTCAATATCTAGTATACTCTTAGTAATTAAAACATTATTATATATGAACTTAGTCAAACAATTCATACTGAAAAACAGGTGGAATCCAAATTTGAGTTGAGAATGATATCTCTTATGGTTGAATTCAACATGGATACGGTCAAGATCCTAGTAGAAAGTGGTTATGATATGTCAACCTAGTGTCTTCCCTCATGAAACAGGTAATAGATTCTCAGATTTATGGTCTCAATTTTACAATTTTTCAAGAGAAAAAACTTTTTTGAGAGATATGAAGGTTTATTATAGGAATTTTCATCAATTTTATAGATCCTTAGAAGACTATTTATTCCAACTATTATGAGGTAAATATTTTTGGAAGAGTTTCGAGCTTCATGATAGTCTTTTTATCCAGGGATTAAAAAGATATATCCTGATTTTCATCATAATTTGAAGTTTCCAAGAAAAAAAAGGATATCATATGATTTATTTGTAAATTCCTCACATATCATTAGGTTAAGGTTGGAAACCAAAATACAATAGAAATTTTTTTTTAGTCACATCACCAGTGTAGAATTGGAATTAAATTATTATTTCCTTCATGTCTAATTTTCCAATAACTATAAGTAGATGAGACAAAATATGTGTGATTATAGATTGTCTAAACAAGAAAACTCATTTCCTATTAATTTTATATTCTTATTCATTGGATTATCTCATGAACATATATTTTATTGAGATTTTGGAAATATATAAAATTATAGATAGTAATACCTTTGATAGGGAACTCATATTTACATCATGGATTTGGAAAGGAATACAACTGGATTTGGGTTTATAGGTAAAGATGAACACTACCTTTCACCCCCAAACTAATGTTCATCCAGATAAAAACATATATTTCCTATAGAATATTCTATAATAATTAATTTTTTATTTTGGTGTTTCATGTGATAATCACCTCACTCAGATGAAATTATCATAAAATAATAAAAATAATTATTACTTTCATTATGAAAACTTAAAGGATTTATATTTATGAAGATTCATTTCTCTCTTATAATTATTTGAGATGGGTGAAACCCTTTTTATCGGTCCTAAAATCATATAGAAAATGTACAAGAAGCTGAAAATTATCCAAAATAAAATTGTAATTGCTTATAGTTTCAAAAAGTCTTATGTTGATAATTAACAATGTACCTTAGCATTTGAAGTTGGTAAAATTATTTTCCATTTGGTTTCACCATGGTTGGGTTAATAATATATGGGGAAAATGGAATTTAACTCCTCGATATGTTGGGACTTTTGAGGCACTGAATTATATTGGAGAGGTGGATTATCATCCTAAACAAACTCTTTAATTTAGTTCCATGCAAAAAACTTTTCATGTATCCTAAATGAGTAAGTATATCCTTGAAAATTTATGTGTTATTCATTATGATAGTGTTGAGATTCAGGTTGATGTATCCTTTATATATAGTTTTGATATGTATTCCGGACCAATGTACGGAGGTGTTATGGAGAAAATTCATTTTTATAGTTTGTATTAAGTGCCAACATAAGAATATATAGGATGAAACATAAGAGAGAGACGTATAAATGAACATGCAATATTAGTTTTTTAATCTCTCAAGGAGTTGGTGGAGGTATCTTTGGGCTGATAAGCTTGATGATGGAGTGGTTTTTATAGTTCCCAGGTTAATGAGATCACTAGGGGTGAAACTTTGATCCCTTTTTTTCTTTTTATGAAATTTTCCCATAAAATCATCATATGTGGCATGTTAATGTTTGATCTTGTGTATATATATACATCTCAAAATTTCTTGACTAAATCAATAAATAAAATTAATAAAAAAACAAAAGTTTTTACAAGGTTCATCCTTATTAATATACTCATTATTTTGATTGTTTAGATTCCCCAATCATATATTCTTCACAATAAACAAAATTTGTTGCAACCAGAATCCCCCTAATCCCAACCATATAGATTAACACTACTCCATTCCTAGAGTTACACTAGAAGATCAATTTCCCACTGTTAGTATAAAAAAATATTTCAAATCATAATAAGAAAGATCTCATCAATAATATTTTTTATTATAAAATATTGATAGATATATTCTTGTTGAGTCTATGTGATAAAAAGATATTGATATGCTCTATATTTCATGTTCGTAGATCATAAATAGTTATAATCCTTGAACAAATTATGTATTGGTTATTTAAAATCTACCTCCCAGCCATCAAACACAAAATACTTGGATGAAATGGTTGTTCTGATCACTGTAGAATAATTGAATATAGAATTAGTTATATTCTTCCCATGTGTTAACAATACTAAAATACATGAAATTTCTGGATCATCATACATTTTATTGTTCACACACTATTATATAACTTTTTTGTATAGTTAGATTTATTAAATTCCAATTAACATTAAATATACACAAAATATGATACCTTCTTGTATGATCGATATTCCAACCAAAAGTGTGAAAGTTTCTTTTTCCTTATTTATAAGATAAAATATGTCATGATATATTCCTAAAAACTCTTTAAGTTGTTCAATTTACCTCATTAGTTCATTTTAGTCTCTAAAACATATATTTCATTCAAATTATATGGAGAGAATGATCCCACCTCCAACCTTGGTGTCAACAAATTGAAAACACATTTAATCATTTCATTAAAACTCGGTGAAAAATATTATTTATATCTACATGAATAATATCCTTGAATTAACTATCATGAAATGACATTATTCTACATGATGCAATTCATACAATGTAATTTAGATTTTTTGGTCTTCAAATTATTATAATAGAAAACACTTAACCAAAAATTACCTTGATTACATACAGATTTGATTATATTTATTGGTTGAATCATGGAAGAGTTTCTCTGGAGAAAAGAATGGAAAGGATGATCCCGTAAGAGGATTCTCAACTCTAGGTTTCCTCCCGCAACCACCTTTACCTCCTCCATCTTAGGTCGAATATGGTCATCTCCTCAGCACTTCGGATTAGAACGCTCACGGCATGAGGTCTCTTTCGGAGGAAGCGACGTGGAGACTCATTATCTTTGGAAAAAATCATCGTTTGTTGACAACTTCTCACCCTAACCTTCGATTTGGATAGGTAATCCTTGGAGTCATGATATTGGTCCGTTGTTTGTGTTTCAGATGCTGTATTATGGGTTCATCACTGCGGTCGTTGTCAACTTTGAGTGCATCTGAAGGATCTGGTTTTTGTGTGAGGCTTTGAAGGTAGTGATGGGATATGGGATTTACAGTTGGCTTACAGAAAGGTCTTATTCCGACGCGCTCTGCTTTGGGAGGTCATCTCTTTATTGTGTCGTAGATGTGTCTTGGATGAGTTGAAATGGATCCATTTTCTCAATATTTTATGGTTTCTTGAATCTCGTTTTCATTTATTTTTTGGATTTGAATGTTTTTCTTTCATGTGTGGGTTTTTGGTGAATTCGGACCTGGATCTATTGTGAATTTTATGTTATCCATTGTTTTTATACTTGTGGATGACTCTGGTATTTGGGTGATCTTTGATTTTGAATGTGTTTGGGGAATGTGGAGGCAGTTAAAGTTTTATATTGCGTATCAGTTATGGTTTTCATTTTGCGGTTAGTTTGCTTTTGGCGTGGCTTTGGTGGTCTATGATTAAAAAGACTACACAATCAGATCATCTATATGAGGATTCTTGAGATGAGGTTTAGGAACATAGTTTCCACTTTAGCTCTGCTTTTCTAAATCATTTTTTGAGAGATTATGGTTAGTTTCATCAGTTCCAGGCCTCTGTAATTTTTCACAGGATAGCTAGCTGATCAGCGGTGGAAGGTGGAAGATAGATTTCAAGTTTTTGATGCTGGGAGGGGATTTTATCTTGTAATGTGGGTTGTTAGTTCTTGAACTTTTGGACATCTAGGTTCTTTTTGACATGTTTATGTATTTTATGTCATAGTGGTTTCCCCTTTTTCCCTTAAAAGGGGGTTTATCTTAATAAAATAAATAAATATTCAATCTATCAATGAAGAGTTTCTCTGGAGCTATCAAATCAAATACCTATATAATTATTAAAAATATTTTTTTTCCATGTTTATATCTTCCTCACAAATCATTTTCAATCACTAAGAATTTTCTCTCAAAATTTTTCTTTATTCAAAAATAAATATATTTTTAATTCCATTTTAACTAACAATATTGATGAATAGTAAAGAGTTAGTAAATATTTGACCAAGAATAATGGAGAGAAAAAATCTCCCATGTAATTAAAATAAATAAGGAACTAAAGAATCATATTTAATCCTAAACAAAAGTAATTTTAGGTATATATAGTGTATGGAAAATAGAAATTAGTAAAATAGTTATTCAAACATAATTTTAATGATTCAAGAAAATTCATATTTCAATACTACTACTCAGGTTATAAATTTTTTGTTCATAAGGCCTACTCATTATATTATAATATTTCATTACATTGGAAGAAGAATTAATCTAAGGGGAGTAATTTCAAGGACATGACATCATATTTTAAAATAAGGAAACCTGTGATAAAAAATTCATCAAATCTTATCACAAAAAGTAGGTTTCAGTGTTAAATAGATATATATGGAATATGTGTCTATTCAGGTCAAAGATATGAGGAATTCATGACTATATTACCCAGGGAGTTTCCCTACGGTGTCATAGGTAATAAAATTAAAAATAAAATAGAATATAATTCACATGTTTATAATACATATGAAAAATCATATGAAAAATCTAATGTGACTAATAATGGAAAGAAAGGATGACTATAAGTTTGGTTAGATAAATTGACCACGAAAAAAAAATGGAGGATTGGAAATTTATTTCTATTTCCAAAGGAAATCAAGTGTGATCAGATAAGGAATTTGAAGCTCGTGAGAAATTATCCATAGCAAGTGACATGACAAAACCAAATCTTCTATGTAGAAGATGTTGAAAATATGTGCATGGCTAGAATTATTGTGTGAAAATTATAAATTCTATAGAGGAACATATAAAAATAATTAAGAAATAACTAGATAATGAAGTTTCCCTATTGACTAAAGTGAAAATACTTCACTATAAAAGGAATTCATTCATGAGAATAAGATAAGTCTGTAACTGATTAAGACTCATAATCAAATAGGAGACATGAATAATGCTTCCTATACTATGTTCCAAAGAAATAAAAAATGTTTTTTGGGAGGAAAATCACATACTTGATGTTTTCACGAGGGATCAAATAGGTTTTTTCTAATCCTATAACACTTTTTATAATATGAATCAACATGAAAGGAATTTATTGATAAAAATTTCAAATAGGAATTGGATGAGTTATGTATGCTCAATAGAAAAAAATAATTTTTCCGTTGAAGAGTATTTAAACTATCATAATCAATTAATAATTGTTGAATCCCTTAAGGGGGATCTTACTTATAGTGACATTTACATTTCACAGATAAATATTACAATTTATTAGATGAATATTCATTACATAACATATTGATCCATGCAAGAATCATATAATAATGATATCTTTGGAAACTTGGATTTTATAAATAACTGGTAAATAATTAAACCAAATCATCTCCCACTAAGTCTTATATAACTATCACCCTTCTTAGAAATATTAAAATTAATACCATTATTTATAACATGAGGAAAGGAAATATAATAAAGGGTGAGATCATATGCTTAGCAAGGGTAACCAAATAAGATATCAATGATCACTTAAACATAATATGAGCATAAGGGTATGAACAAGAGGATAACATTTGAAAACTATACAATGCATATCATACATCATAATCTTGATTCATGGTATAAATCTTGGTAGTTCATAATACATGAATCATAACGAAGTCAAAGAACATATTCCACGGGAGCATAACATGGGCATAAGACATGAGTTTTTGTAATACACATAATTATACAAAATAAT
Source organism: Viscum album (assembly GCA_963277665.1). NCBI lineage: Eukaryota > Viridiplantae > Streptophyta > Magnoliopsida > Santalales > Viscaceae > Viscum > Viscum album. Next base: position 143,252,271 of record OY728131.1, read on the forward strand.
TTTGTTAGTAGTCAAGGGTGACTAACAAGAAAACTATAGTGGATTGGGTTTACTACCCAAACCATCTTAATAGAAAATTTTCTCTCCCAAGAAAATCATAGTGGATAAATTCCTTTAGTGAACTATGTTCACTCCCCATTCTAGTCTTACATATCTCATTAGATATCCATCTCCACACAATGAACCAAAAGGATATATAATCCCAAGACCCTAATCAAATAATGAAAATCATACATATTTATGAAAAAATTTCATAAAACATTGATCATGTCATAACCCATGAAAAAAATCAAGTTTCATAAACATTTTATCATTTCATAACATGTTAAAAAGAAACAGGTTTCAAAAACATTTCATCAATTCATCATAGTATAACTAGTGGAAAGGGACCGAGTTTCAAAAATATATTTTCATCCTAATCATAAAACATCTATATAAAGGATATATTTGGTATCATTGGATAATATACCTAAACAAAAATCAAATTATTCCATATTCTATGGAAAATTCTTTTAAAATACCACTTAGAACATTTTTTATGGAAATAAACTTTTTAATTTGAAATCACCTATTTAAAATTTAAAATTTTCCCAAATATTAAAGAAAATATTTTACTTGAAAATAAAAATGGAAACTTGTAGATTAATATTAAAAACATGGAGTGGTCATGATGGTAGAGAATTCCATTCATCCCATATACATTAAAATAATTATTTCTTTCACATTTTAAGTTGAAAGTTAAAGGTACCTCATTTAGAAAATGAAAAAAAATATTTCTTTTAACCCATTTTATAAAAATAAAAACATGGGTACAAATGAATTTAAAAAATAATTTGAGAATAGTAAAAACATCTCTGAATATTTTTAGAAAACATGGACATGGAAGATTATTTTTGACTAAAGATATAAATAAAGTTGATTTTACTTAAAATAATTATTTCAATGTCTAGAGTTCTCAAGGAGAGGAAAATGAAAGGAAAAAAATGTATTCGTATGAAATAAAAATATCAGTAGAAAATTCATGATTTTCTTGATAGGTAGGTCATGAAATTTCATGTAACATCCCAACATATAATCCTATGAAATTATGGCTGAAGCCGGACACCACTTGACCTCAAGTGCACCTCCCTGAACGCTAGAGGTTGCCCACTAGTAGTGAGGATATAATGACGGAACATGGGGAAAATATACCCTCATGACTAGAGTAAAACAATAGTATAATAATAAATAAATAAATCAATAGTGAAAGAAATATAAATGAAGGAGCAGTGGAAGATAATAAAAATAACTAAATAAAAATGGTCATCACCAAATATACAACTATGGAAGCATGTCCAGATGATGCTATAATTAATAATATATAATCCAACAATGTGATATACCCTAAAATACAATGAATATATAAAGGAAATGAATAAAAAATAAAAGTATAACTCTAGGATCATCTTGATATCTAGCTCAGTCCTATGGTCCTAATCCACCCAAGTACTAACGAACAACACAAACATAATCCATAAACCAAAATCTACACACATGAGGTATGTTCGGGTATGCCATTACAAGAGTGGCCTAAAAAGGGTGTGATATATACTCGGTAGGCCACCACCAATGGTACCTAAGTATAATATAGTCCATGAATATAAAATATAGCAGTGTTTGACTATAAATGATTTCATAGTAAATAAATTAATAAAATAAAAAAATTGGGATGAATTTCCACAAGGACACCTGGCCCTCCATACCTACTTTTACCTATGATAGAGTATCTATGATCATGTAACAAGATGTATACATATATATAGTCTATATATGTAGTGATATCTATAGAAATATATATGGATACTATTTCTAGAATAGACCTGAGGAATAACTCAAGAATCCCTAAGTAGTAGTATAAATCTCATAAGTGTCACGAGATTCCATGCCCACTCATCATGAATGTATAGGATGTCCTTCTTGAGTATCATAAATATATGGGACTTCCTTCCCGATTATCATAAATATGTGGGATTCTCTACTTGAGTATCGAAATTTTTTGAGATGTTCTTCCTAAGTATCATAAATATATGGGATTCCCTACTTGAGTAATACAAATGTATGGTATGTCCTACTCAATTATCATAAAAATTTGGGATATATTTCACATGTATCATAATTTTATGGGATATCCTACCTGTATATCATAATATATGGGACATCTTTCCCAAGTATCATAAATATATGGGATTCCCTTACCAAGTATCAGAAATTTATGGGATGTCTTACCCGAGTATCATAATCTTATGGGATGTCCAGCCCGGCTATCATAATTATATGGGACATCCTGATCAAACATCATAAAGATATATGGAATACTTCATGAGTATCATAAATATATAGGAAACCCTTACTGAGTATCAAAAATGTATATGATGTAAAATAACAGGCCATTCCGGTAAACATTCCATATCCCAATCCAGTTATATTTAATGGTGGGGGGAATTCCATTTTTTCATTCCTAATATTAGATAATTAAGGTCATTCACTTCCATTTCAATACATGTTATCCAATTAATTCATTTTTTCACTTTGTCTTCAATAATATGAGGTCCATGTGAACTATCCATAAACCTTTAACACTATACATGAAAAGGGTATAATCTATGCCATGATAACATGCACGCCATGCATCAAACATCATGGTAACTCAATAAGAAAAAGGAATCAATGACATAAAAGATGATTTGGTAACTAAGGAATAATAGAGTGGAGTGTCACATACCTCCACTTTCTAATTAGTCAACCCTTCTATATTTTATAAAAACATTGCATCACAATACGTGGTTTTTAGAAAATAATAAATTTTATTAACTAAATTAATTCAAGGAATAAACCTTTATAGGGTTGTTAAAAATCGATGCCCATGACCTTCAATAACACCAATTTAATACATAAGGGAAACTAGAATTATAGAATTAGGCTCCACAAGTTTAATATCATATTTAAGAGGTGTGTCATGGAAATAAAGGTTCTTGGAACAATGATGTAGATTATAAAAAACTATGAATTTATGGGAAAATATCTATAACACCAACCTCATAATTAGGATGCCACACATATCTAATATTAAGTATCGAATTAAGCCAGTTCGAGAGAAATCATAATATTTTACAAGTTCCATGAAAATAAGGTGAATTATATCACACCAAAATATCATAAAATATAGAAATAAAAACGGAAAATGAAGGAAGAGGAGTGAAGGGATTACTGAGAGTCTTCCATTGAGACAAAAAAAGATGAATCAGAAACAAGAAGGAGGAGATCCATGGATCCCCAGGTGAGGGAGGCGATCCACTTAGGACTGTAGGCACACTCTGATGTGTGTGAGAGAAATGAGGGGTCAAGCCCATGCTTCCTAGTTTTTAAAAATTCTACCTACATATTACATGGTGTGTAACTATTACATGTTATGTAACTTTTACATTTCATTTAACTTTTTCACAACATGTAACAGATACACATCATGTATTCCTCAGGACATGTCCCCCAAGCTTTCACATCATGAAGCCACTGGGCATCACAACATGTAAATCATTTACATGATTTTTAAAACTGAAAAAACTATTTTTGATAGATTTTCAACCAGTTCTTCCTCTGATGTTTTTTCAAACCCCTAGGACTTCCAGCATAACATAAGCCACATCTAAAAACATTACTTATTGATGTTATAAGTCTTAAATTTACATTCTATAGAACCTATCAAGAAATGAACTATCCACAAAAAGGATGATTTAAATTCTTTTTTTAAACTTTACCCTAAATCAAAAACATATGATGCTACAACCTCCTCACCTTATAAGTTCTTATCCCTGATAATACTTGGGGAAACAATAAAAACAACACCGAACCTGAGTCATGAATCCTTTTTTAAATGGTTTTATAGAATTTAAAAATTCCTATCACTTGTCCCAACATTATTTTTTAACATATGGTGGATAAACCATTAGAGATTTATCCAAAACTCACATCAATAATAAAAAAATCAAGACATATATTACTCAATCATGTATATCCTATGATGTGATCACATCACTATCCCTTGAATTAACAAAGCACATGGTATTTACCATAATGGGTTCCTATAGTTAATATCCAATTGCAATCCATGATACTCTCCAACATCAGAATTTATTATTTAGGCATTCTCATAGCATTCTAATGATGCTCATGGATGGATTATTAGCTTGATCATATAGTTGACTCCCAATAAACCTAATTTAGCTTGGTCTAGCTTAATTTTCATGGAATGATTGAACTGAAATTATTCTAAACTTTCCTTATCCTAGAGACTTTTCATAACAGTTACTCATTGACCACATTCCATAATATATGAAAAAAAATTCAAACCGCCAACAACCATCCATTATAAAAAATATTAGCTTAGATGGAAGATGTATCACGACTCAAAACTAAAAACCTTTCTATAAGGTACCTCATGTTTTCCTTGAGTATACTAACAAAATCTGATATCTCAATCCTAGTGTTTTATCAATCCAAAATATTAATTTATTTTTTAATGCCCCTTCAGGAACATGGGTGTCTTCCTGATCCAACATACTTTGGTTTTCACTCTCAAAACATCCCATCCAATCTTGATTGAAGTATTGGGTAACCTTAGAATCATCAACAAGATTTTAAATAGCTCATCCAATGATGTCAACAGTATAGAGTTTACAAGTGAGATTTTGGCACACGAATGAACATATACATTTGAAAAATCTAGATTGATTCAAAAGTAGTATCCTCCTCGCAGTCAAGGAAAATGGACATGATTGGTGTTAGTGTGTCTATGCAAGGTATTCCCACTCGAGAACCCAAGTATCACACTAGAATGACCATAAATCTAACATACCAAGATACATATGTATAACTCCAATGTAGTTTTATATATCTAACCAAATGGAATTTAATTTTCATCTTTAACTTGATGTATAACTGATGCTCTCTATCAGTGTGCCCATATGATTGTATGATAGGGAACATGATCTTAACTAAACCAAGGGTATATTAAGAGGATTTAAATTATTTTAAAAAAGGACCCAAGACACTCCTGCTACATAAAAATGATGTATTCAACACAGTTTTGAACCATCCATAAACAAACTACACAAAGGATAAGACAATTGGACCACTTTAGGCTGACTCTATTGAAAAAACATATATGCACCTGTCGACACACCATTATAACTTTACTATGATCCCCTCACTACCAATTAATCCCATGATCTCTCAATAAAAACCACTGGAGTCTATCCAAGACCAATGATTTTTTCAGAGGATGCATAAAAAACCAACCGAATCAGCATCACAATTCCTCATAAGAACTAAAATATTCAATACACAATGCTCCAAAGTAAAGTTAAGCAAGATGACCATTTCCCAAATTTCCCTTCATGGATGTTTTACTTCTACTAATAAGGAAATGATTTTTATTTATCAATGTGATTCAACATACCTTAAGATGATTCTAATCATTAGATTTAGATATAAGGGAACTCATCCCATGGTACTTTCTCTATCAACCACTGACTATAGGTCCTGTACGTTGATAACAATGATAAAGTATTTAATATAAGAGACAAAAAAAATTCGACTTGAAGGCGTGCTAGATTAGATTTAATTTTTTATATACATGTCTCAATCCTTCTGATTTACAACCATGTGTACCATAACATTAATCATAAATGACAAAACCAACAAAACAACATGTCAACATACTTGATACTTTCACAAATTTATCTTGAGAATTAGGTTGAGTCTAATTTTCTACAATTCCTAGTCCACTATAACATAGAAGAGAACTATGAACACAATCAAACAGTTCCATGATTAAATGAGTAATACAGAACCCATATAGTTCAATCTACCTTTTTAACTACTCAATGACACCCATTGTATCAATTCATACTACATAGATATTTTCTAGGTAAATGAAACACCCATTATACAATCCATAAGAATATAATCCCTATGAGTCCAAGTATCTAATAGCCCATAAAAAGGAGGACTATCCCAGAGTTGTATTATCCCACATGACAACAAATATGGGTCAAGATTTACTAAGTCGTCCACCACTAAATAAGACGAAGGGTAACACGGCCTACTAAGTAATCAACCATTCTATAAGAATGTCTAACCCAATAAAATAGTGTATCACATGATTCTATTTCCTATAACAAGGTTAAAATTACCAAATGATTTCCCATCCATCTCAAGTTTTATTTTTGAAACTAAAATTCCTACTAGGGACAAATGGAACCCAAATGGTACCTCAAATTAAAAAAAATCATCTCGAGCATTCAGAAATGTTTTTAATATTCTAATGGAAATACCTACATCAGGCTATCCACTTTACTGAAAAATAAGGAATCGATCCTACCAGGAGTTCATGTTTCAAATGGTAATCAGGACCTATGAAAATCATTTAGGCATGATATATAAACTATGAAGCATATGGGTAACAATCATGTTTCTCTTTTTAGGAAAACCTCAGAGAAGAGTTTAACTACCATTACATGAGGGTTGAAATGAAGAACACCACTTTTGGTTTCCTTTTAAATCATTACATTAATTAACATTTAACTCTTTAAATAGTTTAAGGATTGGTTTTTAAATAAGACTAGGTACAAATCATAAAACGAAATTATTTTCTACTTTATTTAACTATCCTCATAAGGAAACTCAAGCAAGTTTTATCAAAATTCCATTGAAGAATTATTTATTTAACTGACATCCTATCATATTTAGGTAATTTATCACAAAAATTATTTTTTCCATTTTATATATACATAAATATTCACCAAAACAAGGCATTGTTAAGGAAAATTTAAATTCAAATATATATAGGAAAACATACTTTAGATCATAATTGGTATTTTAATTAACTAAGGGAATATATAAACACAAAATTAAAGTAGATACTAGGTATGTTATAAATTTTATTAGGGGACTTTTCAAGTAAGATGGATACATATGTTTATATGTGAAAACATATAAGAGGATGTAGTCACATTAAATAACTATCCTTATATAACATAAACATACCCCCATGGTGTTAATTACTAAGGCATATTAAAGTAAGGTGACCTATGGGGGTCCCATCATATCATCATGGGTGCATTTAAATGAAACCCACTTATAACTAAAATATTATGATATTTGAAACATAGTTAATGGTTTTATCATATAAACAACATTCCCCAACTGCTCTACTTTGGTCCAGTTCTATATTTAGATTGTTTTCCAAGTGGGTCATCATGCCCATGCGATCGAGGTAAAATCCTTTAGAAAGGAATCCCATTCATTTAAAAGTCACAATTAATAAACAATAATACTTATAAAATGTATTCAAGTTATATCAAGCTCATATACAATGGTTCGTTTATATGGGTTACCATTTCCCAATGTATAAAGAATCCATACACATTATGAATTGAAAATTGGCTCTTATTTAAGCGAATAAAGTATGTTTGTTCCCATGAAACCAATGTTTCATGGATCAATCATATCATGATTCATTAGTCAAGGTGAAACAATCAATATATATTGGAAAACACTATTTATGTTGATTCTAAAACATTAATAACCAATTTAATATCAAATTCATCGCCAGACATACTATCAAATAATAATAATTATAGGTATATATGGAAATAAGCATGGATTATATACCAATTAACATGAAAATATACTATATAAGTAGGTAAAACACCCAATAATGGTATATAATAAATATCTTGATAAGAATAAAATTATAGAATGTAATTTCCTAAGCATGGTAAATAGATAAGAATACTAATTATGGAACAATAATCAATGAATATGCTATATTAGAAATAATGATAAATAAATAACTAGAGAATGGAATATCACTCAAGGAACATATCACAAGAATAATGAAACCTACATAGAATGAAAAATCGATGGAATATGAACCTCTATGTGCCAATGATGATTCATATAATGTTACTTCCTTTCCATACTAGGCCAACGGTAAATACTAAAAATCTCATAAATCAGCAAGCATCAGAAGTAATCCATTCCCTCAAGGTGAAGTCATAATCAACTATAATGACGAAAAACAAAAACATAAATATAATCCATGGATACTTGTAATTTTCCTCATGCGTGGGGTGATCAATCCCAGACATAACTATTTACAACGAATCAAATCATTCCTAGTATCCTATCTATGAACCCAAAATAGTAAGAAAAAATAAATAAAACATCCTTTGATATCACTTTGTAATATACTGTCTTGGGAGCCTTTGAAATTGTGCCTTAAGCTGGTCACCACATGGTCTTAAGTGAGCCTCCCTAAACACCAAATGCTGCTAACCATTATCGAATTTCTAATTATGGTATGGTGGGGAGACTATAACATCATTACCAGACTAGTAAACTAAAACAATAATAAGAAACTAAATTAATAGAAGAACCAGTATAAATTAAGGAACAATGAAAGTTAATATAAATAATTGAATAAAAATGTCCATCACCAAAAATAAAACAAATAATTCTTCTCTAGTTGATGCGATAATTAATAAGAAGTAATTTTACAATAGGAAATACAATACAATACATTACATGTATAATGGAAATGGAGAAAAATCCCCAAGGGATAACTCCATGAGCATCCTGAGCTTAGGATCAATCTTTTACTCCTAATACCCCATGTATAAATGAAAAACACAACCATAGTCCATAAACCTGAACCTATAAAAAGGATTTCTGTTCAGGTACCCTAGTGCAATGGCCGCCTAAATAGAGTGTCAGATATACTCAATAGAAAACCACCAATTGTGTATAAATTATAATCTGGTCCCCAAATATAAAATACCACAGTGTTATAGTATAAATTATTGTGTAGTAAATAAATATATAAAATAAATAAGTCAAGATCATTTTCTATAAGGACACCAGACACACCATACCATATTTGACCTACACCAGAATATCTCTAAACATGTACCCATATGTATACATATAAAAAGTCTTTATATGTTGTGATTTTTATATCCACACACACACGCACACACACACACACATATATATATATATATATTGATACTAAAACTATCCGAGACCCAAGGTTTTATTAAAAAATTTATAGTTAGTAGTATGGATATGATAAGTGTCATGGGACACCATGCCTAATCAACAAAAATGTATGGGATGTGCTACCCAAGTATCATAAATATATGGGGTATCCTACCCGAGAATTGTAAATATATGGAATTCCCTACCTGAGTATCAAAAATGTATAGGATGTCATGCTTGAGTATCATAGACATATGAAAATCCCTTCTTGAGTATCACAACAGTATGGTATGTCCTTCCAGAGTATCATAAAAAATGGGTTGTACATTCAAAGTATCACAAGTGTATGTGATGTTATTTTTGAGTGTCATTAATATATGTGATGTAATTCCTGAGTATTATAAATATATGGGATCCCCTACTTGAGAATGAAAAATGTATGGGGAATCTAGTATGAGTATCATAAATTTATGGGACTTCCCATATGAGTATCATAAATGTATCTGATGTCCTTCCAATGTATCATAGATATATAGGACGTCCTGCCCAAATATCATAAATATATGGGATTCCCTTCTTATGTATCACAAATGCATATGATTTAAAATATGTGGCCATTCCCATAAACACACCATATCACAATCCAATTATATTTAAAGGTGTGTGGGGAACCTAATTTCCATTATAAATATAGAATAATTAAGGTCTTTCAATTCCATTTCAATACAAGTTATTCAATTAATTTATTTTTTCACTCCATTATCAATAATATGGTGTGCATGTGAACTGTCCATTAATATTTAACTCAATACATGCAAAAGGGTATAATCTAGGCCATCCTATCATGCATTCCACACATCAAACATTATGATCCCTCAGTAGGAAATGTACCACAAACACTTTGGAGATGGTTTGGACAATATAGAATAATAGAGTGTGTCACATCACTCCACTTCCCAATTAATCAGACCATCTACATTTTATAATAACCGCACACCTCAATAGGTGGTTTTAATAAAAGAAACAATTTAATTCACTAAAGTTATTCAATGAAGTTACCCTTAAGCAGAGGTTGAAACATGTGGCCCATAAATTTCAATGATTCCAATTTAATACAAAAGGATACTAGAATTATGGAATTAGGTTCTACACATATGTTTTTATATTTAATACGCATCACATGAAAATACCAACACACAACACAATAACGTAGTTTATTAAACACAAAAACATTATGGGAAAATATATAGACCATCTACCTCATACTTAGTATTCCGCACTCTTCCTAAATAAATCCTTGAATCAATCCTATTCAAGAGAAATGAAAATATTTGAAAATATTTGAAAAGAAACCAAAAAATATGATGGATTATCTCACATAAAAATAATGAAAAATATGGTGAGACAAAAAGAAAAAGGAAGCAAGATGAGTGAAAGAATTTCTATGAAACTTCCATTAAGATATATGACACTTTTGTTTGACACCGAAAGGAGGAGATCCATGGGTCCCTATGCGAGGGAAAGGAGTTGATCAGGCCCCTAGGAACCCTCTGTTGTGAATGATGGAAATGAGGGCCCAATTCAATATTTCGCATTTTAAAAAAAGGCTTTCTATATATGACATGATGTGTAACAGTTTCATGACATGTAACAGATACACATCATGTGTTCCTCGGGTTTCGCCCATGAGCATTCACATCATAACCCTATCATGACACACCTAATGAAACCATTAAACACTATATAAATCATTTAAAAAATGTGTAAAACTTTCATCATCTCTTTTTAATATACTAACCATATATTCTTCCCCTGGGGTTCTCTTGAACCCATAGTACTTCCATCGAAACATAAACCACATCCAAAAAAATCACTTATAGAAAAAATAAGGATCATGTTTACATTCTGAAGAATATTTAAATAATTTACCCATCCCAAAAAGGAGAATGAAAATTCGTTTGGAAACTTTAAACTTGAATAAAAATATAGGATTCCACATTTCATCATCATAAAACTTAATAAATAATCCCAATAAAAATTTGGGATTGTAATGTAAAACCATTACATATTTGGTAACATTTTGAATCATATGACCCATGAAAAATAAAATCAAATTAAACATTAAATATCATGAAAATAAGAAGATTCATGATACTAAATTTCAAAGGTTCCTTTTATACACCTCATAATAGATGATAGGTGTATAACATACCATATTTTTTAATAAGACAATTTGAGATGAAGAACCCTTAACTTAGGTCTGACTCAATTTTCACGTATTTAAACCACATATTTAATAAATATAGATTTCTTATATATATATTATAGAACTATTATCATATATATCATACCGTATATGGTATAATTACATTCTTTTATCACCTGCTTATTAATATTTTTTTTAAATCACTTTCCAGGTGATAAATGTTTCTTTTTTCATATAAGTTTTGGTTCAATAGTTTGATCCTTTTAATTTGATCATGGTTACATCACCTAAATTATTTTAATAATGATATAAATAGAATATATATACATTCTATATGAATTTTGAGTTATTCATAAATGTTATCTATAGAAAAATTAATTAAACTATTTATGGAGACTCTAGGTCGTACGTATACAAGAACAATGTTTTCATTTTTGGATTGATGAAACAAATTAAAGGTAATTAATAATTCACATTTATATAATTTTTATAATATCATATAAATAATTTATAATCATTAAATCAATCCTTATTTACAAAAATTTAAAATAGAAATGAAAAATGAATCACATTACCTCATGGAAGTAGTAGTCCACACGTATGTATGAGCGACATTATCATTTTCCAATGAATTTGAAGGTAATAAGGTAGATATGATGTTATAATAATATAAGTATAATTATTCTATAAATATAATATATATACAATAAATGAATAATTATATCCATCTGTGATAGGTGGCGATGGAAAATTAATTAAATCAGTTTGTGAAAAGGTGGTATGCCGTACACATGATCGACGAGTTTATTTCCCATATTATGGAATATGAGACAGATATAAATTATCGAATTAAAATAATAACATATAATTTTATTGAAAATAGTTTTATTATTATTTAATCATATTTTATGTTTATTTGAAGGAGTTAGGAAAAGAAATTATATGAAAATGCATGGATAAGAACTATACCTCTTCTTCAGACAACCACTAGGTTTATACCAAAATCCTTCTTAGGATGGTTTTATAATAAGAAAATGGACTCTAGAAAATAATAAGGGATATAAGAAAGGTATTTTTTTAGTAATTAGATAAACTAAATAGATTCTAAAGTGTGTATAAAAAAGGAGATTGGTTATTCTTTTATATTTGAGGTGAGTGGCACATTTGTAATTTTTCAAAGTTTTAAATAATATCATGTCACTTTCTTGAAAAAAGGCCCAAAATGGATCATATTAACAGTTTATAAGGTTAATTTAGAAATAAAACCAACCAATGTGGTTTTAGATAGTATTAAGGTCATTTTAAACCTTATTATTTTAGTTTAAACCCTAATAACCCTATTTTAACCATAACCGTGGTAAAATATTTTTACTGTTTTTACTTTTAATTATAGAAAAAATTATGTTTTAACTTATTAAATAGTATAAATTATTATTATATAGAATATGGAATTTATTTTATCAAATTTAATTAATATATGTTCATAATTTCATTTTAAAATAAACCTACAAATGCACCGAATAACGATTTTTCAATGAAAATGTTTCATTAAGTACAAAAAGTATTTATATAAAAATTTGTCATAAAAATTATTCCAATGATTTAAATTGGTTTAATAAGATTATAATTGAGTTAATTTTAGTTTTTAAAATATTTTAAAATAAAATGGGACTTTATAAATGCCTTAAATGAAAAAGATAATATTTAATAAGAATCAGTATTTTTACTATTCAAAAAAAATTAATCTTTTTAGAAAATTATAAAAAATTCACTATAAGGTAATTTTTACATGTTTAATTAAACAATGAATTTCGTTTTTTAAAATATACTTTCAAAAATTGGAAAATAAATTTCAAATAAGTATAAAAAACAGGATAAAACTACTTTTAAAAAAAATACATTTTGAAGCATAATGTTGGATTTATTCTTATCTAATGCATATAAAAAATATTAGATGAAATTTAAAACCTTTTTATGAATATAATATGAAATTTCAACTAAAATAATTCACCAATAGTAATCGATTTAATTTATTAAAATAAATACAATTTAGATGCATAAAAACACTTTTTTTCAGAAAAATTTTTCTTTTATTTTCAATTGGTTTTTTTAATTATAATTGATTGATAAGAAAAGAATTAATTTTATACATGTCTAAACCAAATTTTTTTAATAATTTAATTAGTCCACTTTATGTCCACCAATCCAAAATATAAGTGATAACTGTCAAATTAAATAATAATATTTTAAAATTATATCATTCTTCGTCTAAAATCGGTGTTTCATGTAACACCAGTTAAATTTATTTGAAAAACATATTTAATAAAATCATGGGGTGTTACATTATATATCAATTAAAATGAATTTTCACCTATAAATTATTTTAATTAGATAAAAAATATAAATAAATCTCTACTTCATTATGTCCTTGGGTTCCCAAGTAGCATCTTTGAATTTATGATTCCTCTAGAGAACATTAACCAAGTGAGTAGTCATATTCCATAGAACTTTATCTCTACAATCCATGATTTATTCTGATTTTTCTTCATAGGAATACACTTTCTCTAGTCATAAGACCTATAAGTTCAGTACATGTGAAGGATAAGGTATGTAATTTTTTTAGATATATATAGAACACATCATTAACTTTAGAGAGGTTCGGTTGGAGTATCAAGTGATAAGTTACCATCCATACTCTATCAAGAATTTTGAAGGAACCAATATACTTAGCTTTAAAATTTTATTTCTTCTCGAATCTCATAACATTATTCCATAGTGAAATTCATATAAATACCTTCTCATCGTCATCAATGTAACACTATGGAATGATAAAGGATTAAATTACTAAATGATATGACTCATGTCAACAAGGTGCACTGTTATTTTTGAGAGCCGACATGATTAAAACTTTACATATAATCATGCTTCACCTAGAGAAGTGATTAGGATGGATGACCTTCTAGGATGATTCCCAGGGTGTGTGTGAGTGAGGATAATTCACACTTGAAATAACATGTGTTGGATTGTGGGGACATTCATTAGTCTCATGACCTGTTCTAAAATGTAAATGGGCCATAGGTAGGGGACCACATGTTTTTGGGGAAACTTGTTGTTCCTGGTGAGCTTGGACCTAACATTTATGTTAAGTTAGGGTGTCTATGATATCAATGGGTCCTAGTTTTTACATTCGAACTCTAAATCTCATTGATTATTATCAATATAATTTTTTTATCAATGCTAAGATTCCTTAATGAGCTATTGAATGGATTTGAGTTTCTCTACCATTTCCTTAGTTAGCTAAGGTCACAATATAATTATTTCTATAACTTCATAACAAATCATTGGAATTATATACTTCTTTCCATTGAGGGAATAAAAAGGACCATTAGAATTATTGAGTGAAAGTTTTTGTTTTGACCGATTAAACAAGAAAATCCATTTTATAACAATACTATAAGAATCAACATGCAAGAAATAAGTTGTAAAACTACGAAATCCAAATGAAAAATAATCAACATGTGATAGCTTTAAATGGACACTCACCTTAATCTGTTATAGATCAAACATGGATATTTGGTCTTCTTCCCAAGAATGCATGAAAATAATCTCCAACAGGATGGACTTATCTTCTCCAAGAAGCTCAAGATCCAACTCCATCAAAGCTCAAAAATCTATAAAAGATGAGAATATTCATTCAATGGGCATTTCCATTCATCTTAAAAATATAATTTAAACTTCCTATGATTAAAAATACTCTATATATTGAAATTACTTATGCAAAAAAATTTATCTAAAAATAATCAAGTGATTTTTCTGAAAACAATATGCATGAGTTTGAAAAAAAATACAGATGCCACTTTAAATATTAAAGGCTATCATGGACCTACCGACTTGTCGAGGGATGATTTCAATCCCTAATTCCCAACCACATTTACAATGTTCATGTTATATATTTTATGAAAAAAATAAGCTTTCTTTATATATATATACATAATTCACTAGATTTTTTACATTAAAAGAATTGAAAACATATTCACATATAAATTAAATAAATTTACACATATAACTTAATTAATAAATCCTTGATAAATTGGATAAACTAAATTTATATAATTTTTGACATCTCATAAATACATATAATGTTAATAAAAGAGTAATTAACATTATTATATTATAATTTTCATTCAATAAACTCAAAAAAATCATTTTTATTTAGTATTACATTCAAAGGAATAATTTCATACACATACCCAATTAATAAACTAGAGTATGTATTGTAAATACATGAAATATAATAATTATGGTCGTATCATAAATGATATTCATGATTGTATATGTAATTTCATAGTTAAAATGATTAGTTATTATTATTTAAAATAATAATCATAAAATGATGTCAGAACATAATTCATAAATAATTACTTTCTATATAATAATTAATAGATATATATTTCATTTATCAAAATAAAATAATTAATTTTAAAAAAATATTTCCACTTCCAATAATAATATTTTAAATAATTAATTAAAATAAGAAATTCCTCATAAATAAACCTGAAGATCATAAACATTATCTTACACATAAATTTCAATATCTTAGAATTCTCATGAAATGTGAAATTGACAAAAAAAAATTTCAAAAAAACATTTCAATTACTATATTATAAATTCAAAGATATACAAGTATAAATTTTTAAAATAAAATATTTATAATACTATAATTTGGAATAAAATAAATGTTTCTCTTACGAATAAAATTGATCATAAATTAATAGTGTATTAAAAAAAACGATAAATATAATCATATATGCTTTTTAAAAAAAACATTAGAACAAAAAATAAAATTAAACTCCCTTACTAAATTTTGAAAATAAAACATTTTAAATTTAATGATCCAATTTGGAATAATCAATCAAATAAATGTTTCTAAACATAGAAAAATAGGTTTACTTACTAAGATTTAATTTGAAGACAGAAATTGATTTCCACTACCCTTCCCATCACTGGAATTATTTTGTCCCACCATGGGTGTGTAATAATTTTTAGTATACAAACACTGAGAAGTGAAGATACTTTTAGAAGCTATCAATAGTGTATAAATATATATTTTATATTTATAGAAGTCTCTAGATGCATAAATCAAAATTATAAAATGTCGAGAACATGTCTTGAGATTCAGATATGTTTTACCATACTACTGTAAGTTTACAATGGTGTTTAATATATATTTAATATTCATAAATTCATTATTGACAGATCGCAATAGATACAAAAAGGATTTATTTTCCCCAAAAAAATTTTTAGGAGTTATACCTTTTGAGAAAGCTGAATGTGTTCATATTTTATAAGAAAAATAAACCAAATGAATATATTAGGTGAAGACTACGAATGAATATTTATATATATATATATATAATTATTTGGATAAATCTTTTTTATATATTCAAAGAAAAAAATAATGGATAAAATTTTTGAACCATAAGAAATATGCACATACTTGAAAATTACTGAAAACATCATCAAAGGGAGAAAAACCAAAGAAAAGGAAAAACAAAGGAATTAAGATATTGAAATCACTAAAACATATAATATTCCGACACAAAAAAAAATAAACAAAACCAACATCCAAATAAAAACAAAATCAAGCACATATCCAAAGATGATAGTCACACCCCCCCCAATTTAATTTTCATCTCAGATATAGACTTCTGAAGCCTTTACGTCGCTCGAAACTCCTACATGGCCCAAGTCTGATCATTATCGATCTTCAGTGGTCAATATTGATTCAAACCAATTCCATCAATATTTCTGAGATATTTTATTCTTCACTTGGCCTTGCTCGTAAATACCTTTGGACTCGAAGTCCAAATGGTTTGAACCATTTTCCAATGACAAACCCCTATATTTTAATTTCTTGATTGGTGCTCCCCTCGGGGCACGACATGACTCTAACATTTGTTCGGGCTCCTGAGGATTCGAGACCCTTATCCCTTATCTTGATTCTCTTTATTTTTTTGATATTTTTTATCATTATTATTATTTATTTGATTTAAGTCCCTTAATAAAATATTATTCATTAATTTTTCTCTTTTTCTTATTTACAAATTTTTTAAAAATTACAGATTGTTTTAATTTTTTTGACTGTATATATAAAAGTTTTAATTCTGAAATAATATTATCATAATTTATAATATATTACAAAAACTTTTATACTCTAAAATAATATATATATATATATATATAATTTTTTATATATTTTTTTTAAATTAAGTTATCTATAATTATTTTTATCATTTATGTGTTCTATGACTTTATCAGTGTTTTAAAATAGTATATATATATATAATGTATAAAATTTTAATTACAACGTTACATAATAAAATAACTATATGAATTTATAACTCTAAATAATTTTATCTATGATCCCTATAATTAAAATATTATTTTCATGTCAATAGTTTAAAAATTAATGAAACTCAAATTAAAACATATTTTAATTGTTGTTAACTTTTCATATAATTTGATATAAATATTCGATAAAATTAATTTTTTTATAAATTGCCATTAAAATTTATTTATTTTCTTAATTGATAATATAATATTAATTTAATTTTTTAGTAATATTATAATTAAGAACAATGAATTTATGTTTAATTAAAAAAATAAATAAATCTTTTATTAAAACTCTGGTTGTTACATTCTCTTCCCACAATAAATGAATTGTGATCTCATAATTCATTCATCAGAGTTAAGAAAAATCTGAATTTCTATCTTTAAAATTGGAAAACTAATCTTCTAAGAAAACATAATTACCTTGAATAATTCTATCACATAATTTTATTTCCCTCGAATGAAAACATGTAATCTCATATGTTTTCTAGACAGTTACTCTGAAACAAATCATAATTCCCCAAACCCATAATTTAGGGTTCAACACATAAAAATATATGCATTTTTTATAAAAATAAATAAAAAATTCACATAAAATTTTATATTACATGGAACTTTTCTAGTCTAGGATCTAAAGAATTAGAGAACAACATAAAATTTATTAGAGTTTTAAAGAAATTAATTATTAAAAAACTTAATTTTCTTCATACACTCTAACTTGTTATGTGAAGACATACATTCTAAAACTTACAAGATACCTGTGAAAAACATTTAAAACATGAGTTGAGAATTTTATTTCACATTAAGAGGTTTCAAAATAATTTAAATATATTTTATGAAATATTATTTTTTAAAATAACTTTGGATAAATTATTTTGATCATTATTTATATTATAATAAAAAAATAATTTTAGTAACACATTTTTAAAATATTATCAAAAATAATTATGCTTAAAAATACTACATATTTTTAATTTACTTATGATCAAAAATTACTTTAAAAATAATCCAGTTATTGTTATGAAAATAATATGAAAGATTTTTAAAATAAAACCTTGAGGCCACATGAAATATATAATGTTGACTTGGTTCCACCAACTTACTGAGGGATGGGTTGACTCACCAATTCCCTACCATATTTACAACGTTCAATTAACGAATTTTATAAAAACATGTTATCCATGTTTTATATATACAAACATTTTTACCCAGTTTTCTACTTTAAAAAAATTGATAGCATACTCAGACACACATTAAATAAATCTCCACATATAACTTAATTATGAAATCTTTAGATAAATTAAATCAATTGAATTTATCAAATTTTAGTCATCTCATAAATACATATAATGTTAATTAATTATTAATTAACATTATTGTATTAAAATTTTCATTTATTGAACTCATAAAATGATTTTTATTGGTTATTATCCATATAGTAATAATTCAGTACTCATACACAACTAATAAACTAAAGTATGTATTGTAAATACATGAAATGTCATAATTATAGTCTTATCATAAATGATATTAATGAATTTATATGTGATTTAATACATAAAATGATTAGTTTTTATTATTTAAAATAATAATCAGGAATTTTTGTTCGAAAATGAATCATAAATAATTACTTGAAATATAATATTTAACTGATAATTATTTTATTTATTAGAACTAAATAATTAATTGAAAAATAAATTTTAACACTTTCAATAATAATATATTGGATAAAGAATAAAAAAATCAATTACTTAAAAAACCTGAAAAACCTAAATAGTCTTATACACATAAATTTGATAGTCATAGAATTATTATTAGATAATCACTTAATAGAGGAATTTTGAAAATAAAATTTCATTTACTAAATTATGAATTTAATGATATATAAGTATAAATTTTTTAAAAAATATTTAATATATTATAATTTGGAAAACAATAAATTTTTCCCTTAAAAATAAAAATGATCATTAATAAATAGCATTTTACAAAAAATTATAATTCTAATCATATATGATTTTTAAAAAAAATACAGGAATAAAAAAAATTAAACTCCATTACTAAAATTTTAAAATAAGGCATTGTTAATGTAACGAACTAATTTTGAATAATCCAACAAATAAACGTTTGTAAGCACAGAAAAATAATTTATATTACCTAGATTTAATTTATATACTGTAACTATTGTCCTATATTCTTCCTATATTTAGACTTATTTTATCTCATGCTGGGTGTGCAAGAATTTTCAATAGAAAAACATTGAGCAGTGAAGCTTCTTTTATTGGCTCTTGACAGTGTATAAGTTTATATTTTATATCTATAGAACAGTATAGATGTGTAACATAGAAAAATTATATTTTTGGAATGTGGCTTGAGATTCAGATATGTGTTTTCATACTATTGTAAATTTACAATGATTTTTAATATAGGACTAATATAAACTGAATCTCCATCGACAGATGGAAGCAGATATAGGAAGGATTCAATTTTATTTAATCTTTGGTCTTGGAGAAAATCTTTCAGAGCAAAATGTATGTATACATATTTTATAAGAAAAATGAACTGAAATAATCTATCAGATGAAGACTTCAAATGAAAATAAATAAATATTTGTTTCAGATCTAGGTTCATCCCATATTTGAACAGATAAATCAACAAATACAATGAATAAACCATAAGAAAAATGAAAATATATGAATTTGACTGCATACATCATCAATGGGAGAAAAATCATAGAACATAACAAATAGATGAATTAAGACACTAAAATCTCCCCAATAGATATGATTTAGATACAAAAAATTTAATAAATAACACCTACTTATAGAACATAACAACAAATTAGGAGATATAAAAATATTACATCCAACCCCCCCACCCCCACCAAATCCCATGCACTACTCAAATCTGGCCTTCAAATGCCTTTACCTTACTCGAAACTCCTATACAGTCCAGATCTAACTGGTGTCGCTGGATGAAGGTCGATCTCTATTTGAACCAAATCATATAGTTATTCTATGATCTCTTCTTCTTCGATTGGCCCCACTTTGAAAGTTCTTTAGACTCTAAATCTACAGTGGTTAATCCTCCTTCTGAAGAAAAAACCTAATAATTCAAGCTTTCGCTCTGTGCTCCCCCTCCGCACACAACTTGTCTCCAACCTAAGATCGGGATCCCAAGGATTCAAGACCCTTATCCATTGCTTCAATTCTTTTTATTTTTTATATCAATTTTCTTTATTATCATTTATTTTATTTAATTAATTTAATAAAATTTTATTCATTTTTTATTTCCTTTTTTTTGATTGACACATTTTATAAAAACTATATATTGTTCTAAATATTTTTAATAACATATATAATAGTTGTAATTTAGAAATAGGATTATCAAAATTTTTAATATATTGCATATTTTTATAATAAAAAATAATAATCATATATTTATATATAATTTTTTAATAAATTATGTTTTCCTTAATTATTCTTATCATTTAAGTGTTTTATGACTTTACCCATGTTTTCAAATTTTATATATTTATAAGTATAAAATATTAATTAAAAAGTTAAATAAAAACTATGTTATTGTATTTATAACTAAAGATAATTTTATTTATGATCCCTATAATTAAAATATTACTTAAATTTAAATAGATTAATAAATAATTAAATTCAAATTAAAACATATTTTTAACTTCTCGGATAATTAAATATAAATAATCGTTAAAATTAAAAAATATTATTCAATAAATTTTCATTTTAATTTATTTATTCTCTTAATTGATAATTTAATATTAATTTAAATTTTTTTTATTAATATTATTTTCAATAACATTGAATTATTGTTTAATTAAAAATAAAATAAATAACTATTTTATTAAAACTTGTGATGTTACAATTCAGCACAAAGATCGCTCCAAACACTTATATCACCTCAAAATCACAATGTATCAAAACAGAAAAATGTATGCATATATAGAAAACCTATAAAGGTATATTAGATACAAATAATGTCATATAAGAAGAGAGATTAAGGGAAATCCCTTTACAAATGTTATAATGAATGAAGTACCAATCAATTAGAGAGACTAGATTTTTAAATCCCTAAAAATAATTATAGAAGAATAAACATGAGGATATAAATGGATTGTATATGTAAATTATATAAATGATGAATATATTTATATAATCTCATAGAAGAAGTGAAATTAAGAGAAAACCCTATACCTTAACTTTCGACTAGCTTGAATGTTCTCTAAATCCCTATATAAGAAAATTTGCATTATTAATTATCTATTTAATAACCTAAATGATATTTATAACTTTTATTTTTTTCATAGATAATAATTTTTTACTCTTTTATTTTCTAGAGATAGTTCATATTAACCATCTGATGTTAGTGGTTACAATTGGTTAATACTTTCTTCGGTTTAGTTGTCTTGACTATTATTCCATGTTAATGATTTAATTATATATATAATATCCATGTAACTAAAATAATAATGCAATAATGAGTTCTTATATTCCATTTTTCTATAATGTGTTTGATTATGGTTTCAAAATTACTTTTAAGGATTTTTTTCATTTGTAGTGATGTTTCCAATTTTAAATAGTTAATTTAATAATGTTTCCCCTTTTATCCTTTAAATAAACATAAAAAGAATTTAAATTGACAATAATTTTAATATATAATTATAAATTATATTTTTATATCCCTTAATAAATATAATAATAAAAATAGAGTATCAATATTCATGTTGTTGGTTTAAATAACCCAAACATGAACTAACTAGAATGAAAAATTATTATATGAAAATTATTTTTTCATTATAATAAAATTATTTCTAAATTATTACATTAATGAAATTTTATTAAATTGATTTATTAGGTTTATGATGTTTTAAAATGTTGATATAAATTAAATAAATTAAAAAAAATGTAATGGATACTTTGATGAAATTAGACATTGAAATGAAGACCTTTTTGATTTGTAGTATTTGGGAATTATTCATGTTACTAGAAGAAACCAAACATGAGAGTGAATTATATATGAGAAATGTTGTGTATATTTTTATGAAACAACATAAATATAGGTGTGTCTTGGAATTTTTGTTTGAGGGGTTCTTTTATATATAATATTAGTGTGTCTTTTTTTCCAATGATAACTCCTTAATTATTATAGAATTTAATTGTTGGTGAAAAGTTACTCATGAATAGAAAAAAGGAAGTTTGGACTTTAATTATTCATCCAAAAAAGTTTATAACACTATTTCACTATTTTTTTATTTTTTTAAAAATCATTTTTATACTATATAACATATTTACCATATTTTGTATCTCATTTTAACTTTTCACCATTGTAACCTATTTTTGTAACAAAAAATGAATTTAAAATTGTTTATTTAATTTTAAAATAATAAATATGATTTTGGAATCAATTTTATTAAATTCAAACTGCAAATCCGAGGAATTAATCTTATAAAAAATGCATAATAGTTAGAAAAATAATTGTATTAGAATAAAATTGTATCTTTTTTAATGAATAGGTATGTTTTTATTATTACCATTTATTAATAATTTCATGGATACTAATTACGTATCATATATGTTGAAAATATTGTTTGTAACACATCTATCACTTCTACATAAGTGTTATATACATATTTTAAAATATTTAAAATATCTATTGAATATATATGTACCCAATTTCTATGTACATATATATATATATATATGTATCCAATGAACATATAATACTTACATTATTTTTTTCTCCATTTTTATATTTAACTATACACATCATTGAAAATCATTCATCCAATTACATTAAAATTTATATCATATTTCAAATATTTTTCATGCTTTTTTCATTATATTATTCCATATTATTTTAATGGAAGATAGCGAGAAAAACTGTTTTAAGATTATAGTCTTTTTATTTACATGTATTTATTCTCCTCATATACTTTTTATATTTTTGCATAAAAATATTTCATATATTAAATTTTTTTTCTTTTTTATTTCTTTTTCAACATTATTTCATATTGAAAGAAATAATTTTTTATTTATGATTTGCGTTATTTTCGATACCAGTAGTAGGGACTATAACTGGTACTGTAGTAAACACTATAGCTAGCACTGTAGCAGGTACTATAGCAGGGACTGTTTGGTACTGTAGCAGCCAGAACTATACACCCGATTTGGGCCTTCAAGCCACTAGTTTGGGCCTACGGGTCTCAAGGGCCTTCAGGTCATAAAGGCCATCGGGCCACATGGCCTTTGGGCCACAGAGACCATAGAGTAGCCCTGTTCACACAGAGGAGGCCCAAAAGAGGATCAAAGAAACAAGAGTAGCAGTCACCAGATGTAGAGCTAACCATATTGGAAGAATGAGATGGTATGTCAACCGTTATTGGGACTAGGCACCGTGCAGTTTTGTATGGGGAAATGCTAGACAATCAGCAATGCAAGGTGGGGAGCTAGGCGATCAATGATGCAGAAGATGGGGCGGGGCAGTTCTAGTGGGTTGGGCTTACGAGTCATGTAATAGGCATGGTATGCCTCTGGGCCTTCGGGTCATGTATTGCGAGTCATGTTAGGCCTTGTGCCTTGGGCCTAAGGGTCATGTATGGGTTCCCCTTCAACCCTTAAAATGGGTATTATCCATAATAAAATAGAAAATTAGGCCTATGGTCCATTCAGAGACACACAAAAAATCACATTAAAAAATGTGTTGTTACATTTTTTATTCATCCATGTGGATAATGAATCATTAATACCTTCATTTTATAGTAATGTTTTATTTATATGAATTTCAACACCCATGATCTTAGATTACTGCCTCTTTCTTATATTAAGTTCCAAATTTCTACATCATTTGAGCCTCACCAAATTGTTTTATACATATCATATAGTGTATTGTATTCACTTGAGTGCAGGAATTTACTTCACATGAATTTTAAATCTCATCAAAATATTAGTTTTAAAAGAATTTAATAAAAAAAGTTGTGGCATGTTGAACCCCCTAAAGGTTAGCTAACTAAAGATCACTATATTTTGGTAAAATGGTCATGAAAAATTTAACGTACCACAACCGTGTTTCATGATAATATTCTCATATATTCATGATATGTTTGGGATATTCTTATGCCCTATTTAACTTACAGTGAATTTTTTTCAAAGATATTTAGTTTTATATGAATGGTGAGTTCAACTTATCATGAATAACCATTCATGGTCACCCAGATACCCTATCATCTCATCACCTATAGATCATCAAATAAAATTATTAAAGTAAAATCATGAAAATAAATTTCAAATTATTAATTAAATTTATTAAATTTTCATTTTATTAAATTTACACATTTCATTCCATAAACACTAATATTTTAAACCATGTCGTATATTATATATAAATATTAATTTCATTGGGGTTATATAAAATGAATTTTATAATAAGAATTGGAAACAAACTTCATAATCACCCCCACCTAAATATCTTTTCTCCAAATAAAATGATATCAATGAATTTTATTAAAATATATAACCATGTCTAGAAATCCAATTCAATAGGAATAAAAATAATTCAATATTTTTACTCTTATATTATCATACTTCCTTTTTGAGTTTATTTCCTCAATTGATATTCTCTAAGACCAATAGTTATCTTAAATTTTCATTTCCATTAATCTCTCAATTATAACCCACCCACCTTGAAAATTATCAATCTATATGAAGAGAAAATTATTTTCAAAGTATTTGTCAATATCAATTTATTCATACTTCTATAGTCTTTTTGTAATCCAAATGTATCCCCTAATGAATTAAAATTGATGAATAAATCACGAAAGATTGAAG
This sequence comes from Viscum album, assembly GCA_963277665.1. Classification (NCBI taxonomy): domain Eukaryota; kingdom Viridiplantae; phylum Streptophyta; class Magnoliopsida; order Santalales; family Viscaceae; genus Viscum; species Viscum album. The sequence continues at coordinate 143,277,795 of OY728131.1, forward strand.
GGTTTTTTAAGGTGAATGGTAGGTGGGTAATTATTTCAAAGACAAAATTATTAAAGTTGTGGTTTCTATTTAAGTACAATAAATGGAATTTAATTAAAATCTCAATCTTATTTTCTCACTTTTCCCCCTTACAATTATATCACACATGATGCACATATTCTTATTTTTCTCATGAATCAAAAGTCATGATAGTAATAAAACAATGAATGATTATCTTATCTATTCTTTTTATTTTTATTTTAAAATATTATATTCATTTTTATATTATTTTATTTTATAATTATTTCTTATTTGTAAAATACAATAGAATAAAACAAAAATAAAAATTTAAATATTTTAACCCTCCATCCCCAAAAAAAGTTGATGACTTTACATTTTCTCCAAACAGTGTACTTCCATTAATAATATCTTAGGAAAATACCTCCCCTATACTTTTAATTTAATTATTTTTCATATAAAATTACCTATGTGGGGGTTTTAAAGGAAATATAATCTTCAATTATGGCCCACCTATTTGAAATTTTATAGTTTTTAAGGTCTTATAGGGAGGTAAAATGTGAAATTTAATGTTTCTAACCCTCCAACCCATTAATTTGTCAGAATTATAGTGATGGAGTTGTATGGGGGATACTCTTGGGATGTTTTGAAGTAGATAGTGGAGTTTTGGGGGAAACATCAATTGAGATAAATTTTATGGTATTGAGGATTTTACTTCACCATAAAGGGAGTCAATGTAGAATTGAAGGGACAACTATAGCATAAAGACATGGAGGTGGAGTTTTTATAGTTTTTTCATTTTAGTATAACTATAGTTTGGAGAGAGAGGATATGGTGTTGAATCTAGGAGGAGGGTTTATTGTGGTTCTGTTGATTTTGGTTTAGCTATACCATATAGTGAGGAAACAACATGGCCTTATTCTTGGTAGTTGAGTAATATATCCTAGTGGTTCCTCTAGAACAATGGTTCTTTTCTTAGTTTTTCAGATCTATAGTGTGGGAATCATTGTGCTTCTTATATGTGGCTTTAACCAATGCTACTATGGTGTGGTCCTATCTCTTACACTATAGTCTTTTCATTTTTCATTAATTTCATGCCATTATGAGGGGTGTTGTACTATGGTCTTCTGTTTTCTATTTTTCTTAAAAAATTATATTCCGCAGTGATCCTAATATTCCATCAATATTTTATATCTAGTCTTGGGTGGATCTTAGTTGATTTTGGGTGGCCTTTCACCATATCCTCTTGGTATTCTACCTTCATCATTAGGAGATTGATCCTTGGTAACTGTAAGGTAATTCCTCTCTATTACTTATTTGTATTGTTCTCTATTCCTTGTTCTATAGTTTTTTTAATTAGGAGATTGATGGTTTCTGTAGTGTTATTAATGGAGGTTGACTTGGGATGTTGTGTTATTGGTTGATCAAGGAATTCCCCTATGTTTTGGTGTCTGTAGTACATCTTCCTCTTGTGTTAAACCTAAACAATGGTTCAAAAATATTTTTTTGATGTGTGGGATCTATTTTATTCCCTCTTTTATTTTTACACATTGGAATATCATCCTTTTTTCCTTTAGGATGATGGTATGCACTAACCTAATGAATAAAATTAACTGGTTTAACTAAAAATAATGTGGAATTGAAGAAATCAAATGATTTTTACACAATCTTTTGATTTATTTATGTGTTTTAGAATTCTTTCTACTTATTTATATCTTTGTTATTTTTATTTTATTTTTTATGACTTTTTTAGATTTTTAATTTTGTAAAACCTTTTTATGCTTGTTTCTTGAAACAAAACACCTGAAAATAGAAAATAACTTATATTTGGACAATGAATTTATTACCCAATTGAATATTAGTTTGTGTTAGAATATAATTTAATATATTGAATTAAATGTGATGAAATACTATTAGATAAACTAAAATAATATATGTGAATATTTTTGTGTGGTGTTTGTGTTGTGCTATAGTTTTTGGTGTGGTATTTGATTTGTGTAGATCTTACAATGTGTGGTATTTGTGGAGTGTAATGGCCAAGATATGTGGTGGTTGAGATGCGGGTCTTATTGATATGTATAAGGTGGGTTATATGTTCTTGTGATGCCTTGTTCCAGTTGACTATAAGTTATGGAAAGAAATATTAATGATGTAACTGAAAAATAATGGGTTGGAATGGCTAATTGGATTTTGAATTAAAATAATAAGTATGCATAAAATGATTTTTGTTAAATTTTAAATGAGTGACATGGATACGTGGAATGCTTTGTAATTAGAAAATTTGGAAGTTCTTGAATTGAAAAGGGAAACATGGAATGTGGTTTGTGGGGTTAACTTGATTTTTTTGATGTAGTTCATTTAAAGGTGGAGGAGAAAGTTGAAAAGGTTTTAAGGTCTTGTGGTGATGTTGTGTGTTGGGATGGTATTCTTACTATAAACTGATAGTGTGGATTTTGTGTGTCGCTATTATATATATATATATATATTATTTTGATTTTGATTTTTATACACACCCCACGTGCGACAACCAAATATTTTGCAAGGTTTTTTCCCAACATCCATCATGGTGAGGATGTATGGATGGATTCTACTTCTTCACTGTCCTCTCTTCCAATCATGGTTCTTATGAACAAACGATGTTGACTTGAAGATATTGTTTAATTATTATTTGTATTATGATATTGATGAGGTGGTTATTTTTAAGGGTCATGCATAGTAGGAGGAGGGAATGAGGTTGATGTACATAATTTTTATGATACAATGATATACTAGATGTATAGTGTTAGATGTGAGAAGATGTTGATGAGATAACTAGTTACACATATGTTTCTTACTATGATGTGTTTTCCTAGGTTTCTTTGTGAAGGATTTGGTGGTCAATTACATGCATAGTTCTTAGAATGATGTAGTTTCCCATGTATCTCATGAAAGAACTTTATTGAAGGGATTTAAGAACCAAGATATACAATATTGGGGGGTAAGGGTGTAAAATAAGTTGGAAGGTAGTGTGAGGTACCCATTTATCATTATGATTCTTATTTTTTTTTACTATAGTAGGATGAAAATTTTTCTAGTGTGCCTTGGTGAGGATGTGATTGGTTATTTGATATGCTTATGTGTTTTTGGTCCTAAGATTTTCTCATTGGTGAATTAGTATACCCTTTTTAATTATGCATGAGATACATTGGGAATGATTCTACTGAGTATACATACTATTCTAACCCCACATATATATAAACTATTTCCCTTGTTTCTAGGATAATGATGGGTAATGAGATGGAAATTATTATCCCAAAAATTGGACTTATTGTTGGGTCTCTTCCCTTGGAAATTATTTTATATATTTATTTATAGAATCCTTATATTTTTTTGCATTTCACATGGATAATGTGATGGCCTTTTTCAATTTCATTTATATTAAGTAGTTTCCTAGATGTTGATATCCTATCTCCTGGTCTTACATCATCCATTGTGGGTAATTCCTTCCATTTGTGATATTTTATATACCCCTATGGTTAGTTTCCAACCCAAGCCCCACTAAAGAAAGGGACTCAGGGGTTATTATCTCTATTACATCATTTTCAGCCTATGCGGGGTACCTTTGGAGGGATGTATCATGATACTATGGTATGAAAGTGAGGTTGAGATATAGTATATAGTTTAAAGTTAGTATTTGGGAGGATTTCATGGATATGTAGGGAAACAATTCTAGTTAAACTTAGTGAATGAATTAAACCTGTGATACTAATTAGGACACAAGATTTAGGGCCCTCTATGATCTGGTGAATGGAATATGATTATACCGAGTGACTATGTGAGGTGGTTCTTCCTGTAGAGTAGATATATAAGAGAGTAAGATACACCATGTTTTCTTGTGTACCTATGTGAGTTTTATGGTTTTGGAAAGTTGAAATGAATTAATTTAATGAAACCAAATAAATTTTCATACTACCATTATTTGAAAATCATTATTTCCCTCTTATATATATCCCGTGGATGTGTCTGTGTGTGGTTCAGTTAGGAGAGGTTCAACAAACTGACATGGTTTAAAATCATAGGGTCGGAATGATTGATGGCAGTGATAAGTGGTAGAATACATTATGTTCATTTTAGTGGAATTATTGTGAAATGTCTAAGAGAAACATATCAAATCTGATTACATGGAATTAGATATAGGAGCTCTATATTTCCATTAGTATAATTTGGGACTATACCATGTACTAGTTCCCATTATTATTTAGTCAAATAATGGATGAATCATGTTAGTGGTGGATAATTTATCTCAAAGAGAATATGGAGTAAAACATTTCATGGGTATACTTATAGAAGGAGTTCTAACCAAAGTTCCTAACACAGAACATAAAGTTAGTGAAAAAGTAGGAATTTACCTCTCTCCAGGATTGGATCATGTCTATGCAAGGTATTGAGATCAATTTCAATGATCATTGAAATTTTACCCTAACCTTTTTCATGATGAGGATTCTTGTTTGTGGTACCTTGAGGATCCAATCTGCCTTTTTATTCACTATACACTTAATCCATTTACATTTCCAACATATTTAGAGGGATAAAAGAAGGTGGAGGTGATCTAGATTATGTAATCATGGGGAGGTTTACTATGATGGGGGAACAATTATAAATTATCAATTATAGTTATTGGTGGAAATTCTTAGGCATCAGGGCCTTTGAGTTTTTGAGTAACGAGGAGTTAGACTCAGTAGATTCCATTCGGGCATTATGAAAATAGTGGGTTTAAATGATATTCCTAGGGACTTTAATATAGTGTTCAATGTATGTGGGGTCCTGATCATCATCAAAATTATTTCACAATGGTTTTTGGAGATCAAAATATTGGTGGAGGTAGTCTAGCTTTGAGACAAACTCAGTATTAGCTGCCAGTGAGGCTATTTTAGTAGAAGTGGAAGCAAAGTTATGTTCCACCAAGAGGATATGGGTATGTAAGGGATAACCTCAATATTATCCCCATATTAAGAGATACCAACTTGACCATGGTTTTGGAGGTTTCCTTCAGTAGTGAGTCGAGATATTTGATCTTGGAGAGTTTCATGTTGTGGAGGTGTCGATACCATAGGGTCCAAAGATCATCAAAGGTATGATCAACTAATCATCCACCATTTATTTTTCCTTTTTTGATTAAGGAGATTCACACTCCTTTATTTCACCCAATTTAGTTCATAATCTGGTACTAGACATTAATAACCTCCCCATGCCTCTAGTTTTGACTATTCTAATCAGAGGCGAGGCCAACTTATTTGATGTTTGTTCGGGATTTAAACTGATGATGGGGAAACATCAACAATGTGGGGATCTTTTTATTTCTATATATAAAATCTTATTATTTAATCCTTAACCTCAACTAGTTTTATTCGATGCATGAAGGTCTTAACTAATTCATCGAAAAGGTTGTGTTCTTATATGTGGATAGTTATCATGAAATTTTCATCAGTAAAAGAGGTTATCATTTGGGAAGTAGAATTTTAGAGCCCCATATTTCCTTTGTATTATAGGTTTTAGAGAAATAAGTGGTCATGTGAATGGTGGAAACCCCTTGGGTTGTTGAGTAATTTCTATATGTATTTCTTGAGGAGATTCTGACACTAACCCATTAATGTGATATTTAGTTCATGAGAGAATTGTAGCCATTCACTTTTTTTTTGATTTTAATGATAATTGTTGAATATCCCCCTCTAAGTTTTGGGAGTTGAGGATTCAAGGAATTTAACCAACCTAGTATGTTACTGTGGGGTACTCTGGTGATATTTTTAAAGATGGATGATGCTAGTCCAAGGCTATGTATAGGCAACTGAATGTAAATTTAGGTAATGACCCATAATTTTTAACCTCTTATGATGATTGATGATATTTTAGACTTGTTTAAAGGGGTTAGTTGTTTCTTTAAAAATTATATAAAGTCTGGATATAAGAAGATTAGGGTGATAAATAAGATATCCTGAAGATTACCTTGAATAATAGGTATTGAATATTCAAGGTTGTGTTCATGTCATTTGATGTATGAACTCACGAGTCATGTTCATGGGGAACATGAAATCTATGTTCCAAAATGGTTCATAGTAGTGTTTATCGATGAAATGTTGATCCACTCAAGGTCATAAGAGTAGTATTTTTAGCATCATAGGGTTTTCCTTAAAGTTATTTGGTTCTACTAGCACTAGTGAAAGTTATCCAAGTATATTTTAAGGACATGGTAGGTGTATTTATTTAGGAACGTCGTGTCTTAAAAAGGTATGTTTGTATACCCATCAAATAAAAAGTTAGTTTTCATTTGGAAATACCAATGAATGTATGATATGATCATAGTTTCCTTAATATAGTGGGATATTATTGGAGTTTCATGATCTATTTCTCATTTATTTCAGCTCTGTTGATATATTTTATTAGGAAATACTAGGGTTTTATCTATTCTTATCAGTGTTAGGAAACATTTGACTGCCTAGAGGGTTGGTTAACCAGTGCTCTAGTACATTAGTTTCTAGTGTGTGAGGTGATGTTTTATGTTTTCTATGACACTTAAAACATGGTATTGGGAAGTTTATTAATGAATAATTATGAAGTTATCTCTTATGATTTTAGGTAGTTATTTACCCATGATCATAACTATGAAACCAATAAACTAGATATGGAATTAGTTTTGTTCTCACTAAAGTTGTGGAGACATTACCTCTTAAATTTTTTTTTGGTCCCTAACAATCATAAGGTAATGTGGTATATATGATCTTAATGTGAACTAAATATGTAACAATAGATGTTGGTGGGGTTTCTTCGAGAATATAACTTTAATATCTCACAAAACACAGGAAAAAGAAATCTGATGGATGATGCATTGAGAATGAAGTTGTGAAGAGATGTTGTTTGAGTGTCTGTATATTCTTGGAGGGAAATTGAGTACTTAGTATCCCTATACATAGAATGGATCTTTGATGATGGAAGTTTCCAATTTTAGATGACAGTGTAATCCTTTATGATGTAACTGATGGAATCATCTCAATGGGGAGACTCAGAGGCGGAGGTGTTGTGAGATGGTTTTGGCCATGGTGAGGCCCCAAAGGGATGGTTGGAGGATGGCCAGAACCAGATGTTTATTTAGGGGAGTTTTTCCATTCCATTGGAGATACGTGAGGGTGTTTTTCATGATTTTAAGAGATCACCATTAGTAGTACATGTATGAGTATCCAATATGTTCCATAGTTTGAGGAGGTTGTTTTGGTGGCCTATGATGAAACATGCAGTGGTAGAGTTTATGGACCGTTATTTAGTTTTCTGTATGAAAAGGAATAACATTGGGTTCCTAGTAGCTTGTTGCATCCTTTGGATATTCTTGAGTAGATGTGAGATGGAATCTCAATGGACATCATCATGGTGTTACCCTGGGCTCAGGGAGAATATTATTCCATTGAGGTAATCATGTATTATCTTATAAAGTCATCTCACTTATTATTGACTAGGGAGTCAAGATTCCTGTATATTTTTTAAATGAGGTGTTTCAACAAGGTTGTGTATATATATCGAGTTATAAGGTCCAATATCTCATATTGGGATACTTGATTTACCTTGTGAGTCTGGATAGGATTTTATTACACTTTTAGCACTCGGTTACACCTCAACACTGATTTACACCCTCAGATGAATGAACAGACAGATCATACAATCTAGATGCTTAAGTATATGTTAAAAGTATATATATTATACTTCAAAGGATCTTGCGAAAAGAAGATTCCATTGGTATAGTTTTATTATAAAAATAACTACCACTCGTCTTTAAGAGTATCCCTATTTGGGGAATTATAAGATTGGCCATTTCATTCTCATTCATGTTGGGATGAGGTCAATGAGTCCTAAATTCTCAATCCCAATGTGATTTAGAGCATGATAAAAATGTTCCAAGTGGTTTATGAGAGGATTAAGGTAGTTCAGGAATGAAATAAGTCTTATGATGATAGTAGGAGGAGGCCCTTGGAGTTATAGGTTCAAACAAATGTGTTCTTAATGTTTTCTTCTCATCATTGACAGTAGAGGTTTTTGAGTCGGACTAAGACTTATCCTTAGTTAATGGGACCCTTTAAGGAATTAGAGTGTATTATTATAGTGTTCTATTCATTAGAACATACACCATGGCTATATAGGATCCATGAAATCTTAATTTATCTCAACTTAGTCTATATCTTCATGAAAAATCACATGTCATTGATTTAGGGGAGTTGGATATCAAGAATGATTCTATGTTCATGAAGTAGTTAGTAGAGATACTAGATTATCAGAAGAAGGAATTGTTTTCATAGACTATTCCTTTGGTTCCTGTCCTATGGAGCCATAGTGTCTTGGAGGATAGTACTTAAGAGGGTGAGACACGGATGTTTTATAAGTACCCTAAGGTATTTTTGTTTTTTTATTTCTTTGTTTTCCTGCTAATGTCTTGTCTACATATTTTCAATTTATGAGATTTTCTTATTTCCCCAAATGATGATGTGCCTTAAATAAAAAATTTAAATATGAGGGGAAAACTCTAACCTAATCAAGATGCATTATATTACAACATTTTTAAAAATGTGCAGGATAGTTTTTCCCACTCAAAGTTTATAATTTCATGATATGGAAGGTGGACTTCCATGATTTTTACCAGGGTCCGTGTAGTATGATGATTATAGAAGTTGTCAGATTGGGTCATGTGGAGGTTATAAAGGTGGTAAGAATGGATATATGAAGAATAAGTTTCTTTTAGTTGGTGTGATTTGGTTATAGTGTTTCATTTATAATGTAATCCATAATAGGTATATCATTGGATGATTTTTCTGACACTCCACTTACCTTATATGCACTATGTTTATTTTGTTTCTTGATGATAATATTTTTTTGGAGTAGAATATGATATTACAGTATGTACCATTTAACCTATTACATTGTAATAATTATGGTCATGGAGGCATCATTGGGAATTTATAATGGAGTTGGGGAGTATGTATTCGATTTTTAGATAGAATTTTATCTATAAAGGATTTTGTAATGTGGACATTTTTACTCCATCGTAAAGGCAGTTGTTTTAGTGTGAATATACTAGCTATGATATAGAGCCTATAAGACAGTGTTTTGGTGGTTCTTCATTTTTTATTATTTCTAAAATGTGTATATAGGCTATTACATGGAGTCCAAGAATAAGATTTTATCTGTTTCTATAAATTTCAGGGTTACCACATCATAGATCTGGGTTGCGACATGGCCTTCTTCTTGGAAGTTGCGTCATACAACATAGTGGATCCTCTTGTATCATGTTCATTTTGTTGATTTTTTGTATCTTTTTGTGAAATTAAACATTATTATTGAATTTTAATTTTACTATCCCCACTGTTTCATGTTCCTTTCCCTTATTCCATTGTTCCATTCTTTTTCAATACTATTTGGATATAGTGAGGGTTGTTTCTCCATGGTATTCTATTTTCAAATTTTATTTTTAGTTTATGATCCCCCTAAAAATATATATTACCACATCCTTTTCTCTCAGTTATTGGGAAACTTCTAGGTGATTACAGGTTTCCTTTAACACTCTCCTTTAAATATTTGACTATTTACATAAAAAGATCAATTCTTGGAAATTATAATGTATTTTATATCCCTTCTTTCTCTATTTTCACCCACGTTCCTTGTTCTAGATAAGGTTTCAATTTTGGAGATAGATGTTTTGTTTAGTATTATAAAGGGGGTTAATTAGGGATTCTATTTTCAATATTAATTAAGGTATTACATATTTTTTTGTATCCCAACATTTGTATTCCTCTTGTTCTAACCTTTAGATATGATTAAGAAATATTTTTTCGAGGTAAGGGATCCTTTATCTTTATTCTTTGGGTTTTACTTTTCATATTATCATGATTTTATTCCTTCTGAAAGATTTTATAAACTATTATAATGAATAATGTTATTTGTTTTAATTGAAATTTAATGGGCAGTGATGAAATATCTGGATTTTTACACATTCCTAAGATTTACTTATGTGTTTGAGAATTATTTCCATTTTTTCCAACATAGGATTGTTTTGTTATTAATTATGTTATTTTAGATATTGAATATCATAAAACCTACGTTCTCTTATTCCTTGACTCACTACACATGGAAATTGATAAGAACTAATGTTCAAATAATGTATTGGTTACCTAATTGAATATCTGTTTTTGTATTAATTCCCTTGAAAATATCGAATTAAATGTGATAATATTTACTTGGTCAATATGAAATAATATATTTGAAATGTGTTGTGTAGTGGTTTAGTTGTGTTGTGTTTTTTAGTGTAGTGGTTGTGTTGCAAATTAGTTGTGACGTGCAATGTTTTTGGAGTGTGGTGACCAAGATTTTTGGTGCTTGAGATGTGGGTCTTGTTGATATGAGGAAGGTGGGATGTTAGTTCTTGTGTTTTGTTTTTATGGCTACCAAAAAGTGATGGAATGAAATATTAATAATGATACTAAAATTTCATGGGTTGGAATGGATAATAGACTCTTTAATTAAAATGGTATGGTTTTCTAAAAAGTTTATTATTAGATATAAAATGAGTATGCTTGATAAGGGGGGTTGTCAGTAATCATAAAATATGGTAATGAAATAATTTGAAAAGGGAAATATGGAATGTGGATTTTGGTTGTGTCTTTCTTATGTTGTGTAATTTAGTTAGGGTTATAAGTGAAAGTGGATGAGGTTCTGTGGTATTGTGACAATGTTGGGAGTTGGGATTATATTATTTCTATAAACCCATAGGTTGGGATTGTGTGTGTGACTATTATATGTCTTGTATTTTTATTGTGATTTCTATATGCACCCACCCACATAGAGCACTTGTAAAAACACATATATATTTTAGGGGGTGTTTTACCAATATTTATAATGGTTTGGATAGATTGTTGGATAACTAATCTTCTATACTCTCTCTTATAGTAAATGTACCTATAAATAGGCCATGATGGGTTGAAGATATAGTTCACTTATGGTTTGGTTGATGACACTAATGATGTGTTTATTAGTGGGGGTGATTCATGGTTGGAGGAGGGAATGAGGTTGATACCATTAATGATAATAATTCCCAACTATATTGGATCTATGGAAGTGGATGTGTGAGGAAGTGGATGTGATGAAACATTTCACATAGGGTTCTTGGTATGTTTTCATTTCCCAAATGTATTCTTCTAGGATGTGATGCCCAGTTTCACATGGGGTTCTTGGCACATTGCAATTTCCCATATTTCTTTGAGAAGGTCTATGTAGAAGGGGTGGGAGTTCAAGGGTCTATGGTGACATGGGATGATAGTTTCAAATCCGTGGGACAGTGGTGTGGGGTAACATTTTATCATTATTCTTATTATAATGTCACTATATTTGAATGAATTAGTTTGTGAGCATGCCTTGATGGGTATGGGATTGGTTTTTTATACTTCTTAGGTACTACGGGTCTTGTTGTTTGCTCATGAGTGTATTATTATATTTTCACATTTACATGAGAGAAATTTTGTATGATCATACTTAGTATACATGTTATTCTTATACCATATATAAATAAACTATTTTCCAAGTTTCGAAGAAGAGTATGGGAACCAAGGTGGAATATTTTAGCTCAAATAATGGAGTTTTTACTATGATTCATCCATATGAATTTCCTTTGGGTATTTATTTAGAGTCTCATTATATTTTGTACACTATACATGTATTATAAAAAGGGCTGGTTTTCCATTTTTATTTACATCATGGATTTTTTGGTGGTTGAAATCCTATCTCCTATTCATATATCATCTATTTTAGAAAATGTCTTTCATATGTGAGATTTTATATACCCTCTATGATTGTTATAAACATGGAACATACTAAAGTCTAGGATTGGGGGTCATTATCTCTTTTACTTATTTTTTAGTCTAGGAGGGGTACCTTGGAGGGAGGGGAAAGACATAAAATTTTAGTCTCATGTTAATAACATGGGATTAAAAATAATTCTTTAATCTTACTGAAGAAACCAATAAAAACTAACTTTTTTTAAAAAAAATGTTATTAAAAGTTATATAATTAAAAAAATAATTCAAGACCCTCTTAATAAAGACGTTTATTTCAAGAACATTCGAATTGGTTATTAATACCTTATAGGTTTATAAAATTTGACACTAGACGGTCACATAGGGCTTGAATTTCTGTGATTTGTTAAAACTTATAAGAGGTTTGAAAATTGAAATATGTGAATGAAAAAAGATAATAGATTTCTTAAAAATGAGTTTTTCAATATAATACTAACTTAAATATGATTTTTTTATAATATGATATTAAATATTTTTTTTATGGTCAATATTGTTTTGGAAAAAAAACAAATACAAAAAAAGGAAACACAAAAATCATATCAATAAGTAAATGAAAATACCCACAGATATCTTTTATTAATATTTCATAGAGTTAAAATACAATCATGATATTTGTACATAGAATATTATTAGGATAAAAAGAAAATAAATATTTAGGATAGATACAACTTGATGTTCTTCTATACATCTTGATGCAGAATGACCCACTATTAACGCAACTTACATATAAGAAAAAATATTTTAATAAAATTAAAAAAAATGAAATAAAATGTAATGTAAAGAATAAAAGAAGTTAATTAATTCTTTAGAAAACTCCCAATAGATGTTTCAATATTATATTTCATTTTTAGAATGTCTATATGTTATCCAAAATATAACGGAATAAATAATTTGTGTTAATTGAACAATGAAATCTATGTAACTCCCTTTTTCTTCTAAGAATAATTATTATACAGGTCCCATTATATAATAAACTATATTTACAACACCAATCCATTAGTAAATATATAACTCTATGGGGGTGGAAGTAGTTATGTATCCTAATTTAGTCCAATATGGTTAAATTTTATGACCATTGAGATTGGCCATCGAATCTCATAAAGTGGATGTTAAATTTATACATGGGTAGTAGGTACTACATTATTCTCTATCCCTTTACCACCTTCCATATTCTCCTTAAATATCAGTACTAAATGATCATTTGTTTTTTCTTCATTCAGTTTTAATTCTTCTTTATCCAGTTAAATCATCAATAGTATTGAATTTGTAATTTTAATATAGAAAGTGTTAGTTTTCAATTCAATTAGAGTAAAATTATACCAAAATTAATTCATAGTTGAGTCATATCTCTATAATTTATTATCTAGAAAGTTTTTATCATGGAATAATGTATTTTAAAAATAATTTCTTATGGGATCATTTAGCGGTTCTTCCATTTTTTTAAAATAAATCACAACTAGGGTGGTATTCTATTCATCATCATCTATAGATTATAATAATTGAGAATGGTATTTAAGTTCAAAATGGGGAGAATTAATTTTTTATTTTAATTATATAAATACTTCCCTCTATTCATCAAATCCCTTATAACCTCCCTCAAATGTCTCAACTATTGAATTATTAATGATGTATAACTAATTTTTCTGGTAGATTTATCATTGTAATAAAAAGTGGATTTAACTCTTTAAGATTCTTCTCTATTTCAACAATATCAACGTTTAATGGAATTAATTATTTAAATTTTTAAGGAATTGGTAAAACCTATGCCTTATTATTTATTAGGTAGTAGAGTTAATTATTTTGAACTATTACTTTATCTATTTTATCCTATTATTAAAGAGTCTAACTACTTTTTCCATCTAAATATATTGTATCAATTCAATAATTCTTAGATTTATCTTTTATTAGATTTGGAAGTCTGAGGTTTCTTTTTCTGTTCATAGAAATATTCACTATTATAGCTTCAACCTCAATCCAACACAAGATTTTATACTAGTTATTTTAGTAACTTCTCCAATTAGTAGGATCTAACATAACTATTTTTCATCCACATATGAAATAAAATAGTAAGATATATACTGATCCATTTATAATTATATAATAATAGAAGTGAGTTCATCTAATTTAGTTTCACATGATAGAGTTATCATGAATTATATAGAACGGTCTATTTTAAGTGTGAAAATAAAAAAGAAACAAATAAATAACATATATAGAAATAAAAAAACGCAATGAATCTAATTATATAAAACTAAGATCAATGAGTGAAATCATTTTTTTCATTTGCAATGACCCCAAATTGATAAATGAAATTTTCATAGTTTCTTATGAAAAATGTTTTTTAAAATCCCAAAAGAAATATAGTATTACTGTATACCATGGGTTGTCTCTAAAAAATGATGATAAAACCTCAATATTCTAATTTTAATTTATTATATTTTAATATGTTTTAATAGAATAGGGGGAAATGTTTATTTTTATAAAAATTGATTATAAAAAAATTAAATAAATTCAATGTAAATTATTTCAAAAAAATAATTTTTTTACCCTTGTGTTATTAACTATTTTTGTAGCATGATGGTTTTCATTTATTTATTTGATTTCTGATTCTCTCTCAATGGATACATTCCCACATTTTTATAACTTCCATTTTCAATTTTTAAATAATTTTTACTTTTTAATAAAATGTACATTTTACTGTATATATTTTTATATGAATCAGTATTCCCAATAAATTTAATCCTATTAAGAGTATTCTTAGTTATATGAAATTTCTTAATCTAAAATAACTCCAATTTGAGTTCTCTACCTTTTAAATAGTAAGAAATCAGTGTTCCAACAAATTTCACATAGCCATAATTATTAACTACTCCTTCCATGATCACCTATTTCTATTATATAATTGAAAACCAAGGAAGGGGATGAATTTCCACCTCTTGAAATTAAAAAATAAACCTAATCTATAGAAAGAATGATATGACGAGAACCACTAAACATGCTACTCAATCTACACAATATATAACTCATATTAAATAAATTTAATCAAGAGTGATGTATATATTATAATAATATACACTAGAAAAGAATTGCTTCTTTCCCCTAAAATAAGAGACTAAAAATAAAATTTAAATTAAAGAAGTTGAAAAAAGTTGTTGAAATAAAGAGAAAATAAAGAAATGAAATTATAAAAGTAATTTTAAAAATTAAAACTAAGCTAGGAACAAGGATCCAAAATACTATAATACTTATTCCTATCAACTCCTTTTTGTTTTATAGTTAGTTAGTCAACCTTGATGTCCTCATATTAGTTCAAGTTGTAATACCCCATTTATACGAATGAGTTTTTGGAAACTGAGGGTTTTTTAAAGAAATTTAGGTTTGATGGATGGTTCATTTTGAGTATTGGGATTCATAATATAATTAAATGAGTTAAATAACCTTAAAGTATCATTTTTTGATGAGTAATAAGGCTTAGGAGGCGTCTTAGGAGCTTGGGAGTTCCCTAAGAGGGATTGGCGTAGCTTAAAATAGCCAAAACTATAGTGATCCACTGACAAGAATATGAAATAATAAAGTAACCATGTAGAATAATATAACCCCTGGTTATCTAGTGTCCCATTAAAAGAAATAATATAGACTTTAAAAGGAGAAAATTTACATTTCCACACTCAATTTTTTAGAGCGGGCATCCTTCCTCTTCCTCCCTCATTGCTCGCATGGCTAAGTGTATGGTTCCCACTCATCCTCATTTACTTCTGTTTCCTTGGGGTGGTTTTTATTAGTGTTGATGGTGGGGATTATAGGTATGTCCACCCTCCTTTTCCCTGTATTCCTTATTCTCGTTTTTTTATTTATTTATCCATTTTTAGGGATTAATTGACAATTTCACCAGAACATGATGAAATCATCAATTTATTTTAGATTGTTTAGATATCTTATTTATAGTACAATATGATACAATTTATTCCTACCATTTATCATTAATTTTAAAAAGTTAATTTTTATGGTTAATTTTCTTTATATTTTTGATAAATCATTAATTTAATTATTATTTTCATTTTGGTTCTTAGGAAATTTCATTGGTGACTTCTTGAGGTGTGGCATGGACCACGAATAGGTAGTTGGTTGAGTTTTCACTGATGTACTGGTGTTCAATGAGTGGTTTAGTAATTAACATAAGTTGAATAAATTTGGGATTAAGTTGATAACTTTTTAAACTAATTAATTATAACTTGATTATAATTAATTGTTAATGATTAATGTGAGTTTGGGGATTTGGATGGTTGGAAATTCTTGGATGGACCATAGTGGGGAATTAGATGAGATTTTAGCCTTATAATTAAAAATAGAAATCTTCATGGATTTTGTAGGGTGTCCTTGTTACTTTACCTATATAATTTATTCTTTTTTACGATTCCTGTGATGTGCAGTCGTGCCACCAATTGAGATGACCTGTCTAATTAAAATCATACACTTAAATATAAATGAAATGTTTAATTTATATAATGTTACCTAAGTGGGATGAGAAAGAATCCAAGGCCACATTTTTTTTGTTTCACTAGATGGATTACCTTGGTCACTGATGTTCAAGGCTATAATTTTCAATGGCATGACTCGGTGATCAAATCTCAGGAGGGGTGTCCCTTAGAAAAACTAAAAACTTAATATGTAGTTTACATTATGTATAAACCTTCATACACATCGAAGAGAAGGTTTTACATGAATTATGTTGGATGACCATTGGTAGGATTTATCATGATCCTTGGGAGAGCTTATAAACTTTTAGTTTTGTAGCCGGATGTAGGGATGAGTGATCATTTTCTTTTGATGTGTTGGGCCTAGGTGCATAGTCCTTAGAATGTTCTGAGATGGGGTGGGTTAGTTGACTAGACTTGGGTGAACTTATCTATAGAGACAGGGCATTATCCATATATTGAGACCATCACCAGTGAGGCATACCCTTAAGGTCTAGTTTTTCATATGACGAATTTGATGATGTAGTGGTAGGTATGTCCTATGAGAATTGGATATTGAAATAAATGCCTGGCTATGATTCAGGATCTCGAGTGAGACTCTTATACACTAGTAATGATATTGGGGATCCCTGTGGGTGCCCCTTTGAGAGTTGACCTAGATCGGGCATGTGAGGAATTGGGTAGAGATGGTTGCAAGTGTCACCTTAGATCCTAAAATGATGGTTAATCTATATGGGGTTGTGATGAGGATGTTGAGAATAGTTGTTTTACTATCCCTTTTTTAGTTTTTATTTAGTTATTTACATGACACAAGATTACCCAAGATTCCTAGGAAGCAACAGTAGGACTGGATCTTTTACAATTACCCGAGATGCCTAAGAATCACCTATAGAGATGTGTGAGACCATGGGATACCCAAAATGAATGGGATGTAGTATCATGATATATAAGGGTGGAGTTCTAGTTTGACTAGTATCCAATGTATATGGACAATGAAGCGGTTGATGCCTCAATTTGGTACCCATGATCCAACATCTAAGCTAAGAGATAGAATGGATGCAGGAATTTCTAGGATTCATAGGATTCCATTATTATTATGAGACCATTAAGAATGCTCAGGGAGCTTGAGATTCAAATGGACATACCTTTAGACCACTGAGAATACCTAGGATTCCTAACATTAGAATGGTAGTATGATGTTTTAGGTGGATATATATCCTTGAGCATAGATGCTGGATATCCCAAGGGCGAATATTGGATCCCCATGATTGATAACAAAGATACCCCTTAGGATTAAGTGGACACACCAGATATGGTATAACATAAGAGAATCTTGTTATTGGATACCAAAGAGAATTACCATGGGATATAGGAGGGTATTACATTTGATTTATTGAGTTTCATAAGAATTAGTCATTCTTGGATATATAGAATTTCCTAGGAACTCCTTATACTAGTAACTTTATATCCTCCTAAAATTGAGAATTACTAGGTATTATCGTGGTGTTTGTCCTTAAAATATTGAGTATGATGGATTCCTAGTGCTTTCCCAAGTCCCATAACTCATAATGATGCAAGAATGAGTGTGGGATCCCTAGATTATGAAAAGAGGTCCTCCTGAGGTTATGCTTTTACTTAGAGACACTCTGGAACTGGTTGAAGAAGGTTTGGTGAATTTAGACCATGGACATGAGTATCAATAGTGAATTTATTTATTTATATGATTCCTGAATTTTTTTATTGATTTTATATCATCATGTCACATACACATATCATTTCGTTACTAAATATTCATGGGGCCATGTTGGTTGCTCCCTACGGATTTTTATACTCACACCCTGCTTAGGTGGCCATAAAATGTGGGTACTTGAGGTGTTATACAATTATTCCAGGCATAGGTTAGGATGAGTCCCATTATTTTTAAGATAAAGAATGAAAAATCAATGGGAATATTGGGATTATTATGAGGTATAACTAAGAGTTATAGTGGATACCTTGTATTTATCTTATTTTTTCCTTTTATGTTCATGTGATAAACCCAATGAGTTATTCAGCTTCTATTCCTTTATGTTGGAATTTTTTTATCGAATGATTATTATATATATTTACGTATTCATATTACATATTTTAATAAGTTTGGTTATTTATTAATAATTTTTCACTTTGATAAAGGGGTATAGTCTCCCCATGGTACTTCCTTAGACCCGTACTACTAGTCTACAGCCTCTGGTGTGTTGTGAGTCGCATTTGAGGTGATGTGGATATCTGGTCCATCAACTACATAGAGTGAGATAGGGTAGGGAATTAAAAAATTGTATAAGTGTTTTTTATGGTTCCTCTATATTAAAAATAATAATTTGTGACCTTCATATTCTAGATTAACTACGGTTTCATGGATTCTAGCACCCCTGATTTTCGATTCCTCCCCCTTTTGTTGGTAATCATTCATGTGTCTACACCATTTGAGCCTTTCTCAATTCAGTTAGAAATATAATTAATGACTCATTTTCTTTATTTAAGTGCATGCAAGTCTTCTAAATGTATTATAGATCTCATAAATGTCCCATGTTTACAAATCATTGATAAAAAATTCCCTGTAAGTTGAAGTGTATCTTGAATTGTTGACAACATCTCACAACATGTTTGAAAGAAGTTCATAATTAGTTGAAATTATAATGAATACGGATTAAAATAATTTTTTTGGGCATTCAGAATATGTTTTAGTCATATTTATGGTGAATTTAACTTAACATGAAAGTGTATCATGGTTTTTTGGATATAGATTCATGACCAGGTCACCTATCCGGGAATAACCATTCATGGTCATTTAGTCACTACAACTTATTATCAATTGTATATCATCAATGAAAATTAATTAATGTTTTTATATGATAATAAATTTGAAAATATGAAAAAAATAATTTAATATTTTATACGATTTTTTATTTAATTACAATATAATAAAATATTAAAAGATGTGCTAAATTCTTATTAAATATAATTTTTTTGTGTGTGGGGGGGGGGGTTATACAATGAATTATTTGAAAAAAAGTTTAATTTACTTGTCTTTAAAAAATATTATCCTAAAAAAATCTATAACAGTCATGGGAGTCTACTAAGAAAGAGGAATAGGGGGTCAAGGTTATGATTAAGTAATTAAAATAGCTGTGGTTAATGCTTTAAATGATGTGATAAAAGGGACTAGGATCATATATTCAAAATTATAACATATATTATTTTATTATGGATCCATAAACAATTTTATTTCCTATAATTTTTTATATATTATTGAAACACACCCTAATAGATTTGGAAAGGATTTACTGATTTAGACACTAAGTGAGTCTTAAATCATGATAAAAATATATTGGATTATTTAAATTAGAATACATTTGTGGTTCTGAGTTGTGAACCTAATCATCAAATAAATAATATAAATTGATTCAATATTTAATATGGATCTAATATGAAATTAAAAATTTCAAATTTATAATATGAAAAAATAGGTTACTATTTAAAAGGCAGAGATTATAACACTTAGTTTTAGATGATAAATTTTCAAACATAAAACATTTTCTGAACCACCTACCTTATATCGTACATAGATAATTATTGGTGATGATATTGATGGTGAAACATGATATATGATAATTAGGGAATATTAATAAAATAAGTACCCATCATATAATGATACATTAACTTATTTTTAGATAAAGTTTAGTTCTTTACCATAGAAACCTAGTTAGAATTTTATATCAGGATCAATTTTATTGAGATTACATATTTAAGTAACATTACTGTATGAATCTATTTGGGTTGTGATAGATGAAAAAAACTATTTGAAATATGTGATAAGATATTTATTAGTTCAAATAGTTCACAACATATAACAACTATATTGTTTTTAAAGAATAAGGATGGTTCAATGGGGCTAATCTTTAAATGCAATGAAATCAAAGTCATAACTATAATGCGAATTTACCCTTTGAACTGTAATAATGTAATATTTTAGAAACTAAACAGGGGTTAATAGTTTTTAAAATTTTATTATAACCTTATAAAATATGTTTTATTAATGAAGATATTCAAAATATGGAGTTTTAAAAATTTAATAACTAATATGAGTACACTCTTATTAAATTCAAGCAGACAAATGCACCCAATGCATTTAAATAATTGATGAATAAATTTCCCAATAATGATCAAGAAAAATTTATGGTTTTTATTGGTTATATCTTTTTATGTTGTAAAATAAATTAGGAAAAACACTTTTATGGATTTTTGGAGATACACTTGTCTTTTATAGTAAATTTAGTAAGTGAGAATTCAATACGATGAATGTTTTTTTCTTTGCTAATGTTGTTTCTTGGGGAGGTATATTTTCATATCATTCAAAGAATAAAGTGTTCCAAGAGTAATAAAATCAAAAAAATACCATTGAAATCTATTGTTACCAATTTTTAAAAAGTCACAGTCTATAACTTCATTGTTTTAAGTTATTTTGTTTATTATTAATTTATATTTATAATAAATAATTTGAGACAAATAATGTTTTGGAAATACATAAACATTTAATTATTAATTATAATTAGGAGATTGGTAATATGATGGTTTTAAAATTAAAAACCTCATGAACTATAATTATTATTATTACTATTATTAATTTTAAATAGTTATGTTAGAAGGGGATACTCCCCCTTTTGTGTAATGCTACCTATAGAGGAGAGAGAAATCCTCACATAATTTCAGCATGGTAATAGGTGTACATGGGAGGCATTAATGAGAGAGAAAGGGGTATCCGATCATACAAACATTAAGAGGGAAGTGTGTGGGAGGTTTGAAATCATACCCCAAAATTTGTAATTGAAAACAAAAGGGCATAACATCTTAATGAAAATTGAAGAAAAATGAGAAAGGAAGAAATCCTTTTCTTGGATGTGTGCTTCCAAAGTTTTGGGAGAGGATTTAGAGAGCCTTCATGGGAGAATTGGGCACCTTGGGAGGATTCTATATAGATGAGTGAAGAGTTTTGATGAACTCTAAAGGCTTTGAGTGAAGAGGAAGTGGGAGCTTGGGTGGGTTTATATAGGAAATGAGAGGGAATTCCTTATTATTTAGGTTTGGGACACCACACAATAAACTAACTAAAAACACAAAACAACCCTTGGTTTTTTCCCAGGGTTTTTCAAAAGGGGAGTGGAAAACAATATTTTATGAGACCAATGGCCTATCTTCTTAAAATAATAGGATTTTCTATGTGGAGGTGAGACACACTCTCAAGGAAAAAAATTAAAAAAAATGTTTTATAAGACTTGAAGGGTAAACTAAATCTTTGTAAAATAAATTAAACAAACCCAAAATCACATTATTTTAATGGTAAAAAATATATTAGCCAAAAAATGTGTATATTATTTTATTAAATCGCTATTGGTTAATTATGATGTCATAAAACACATAATATTTTAAAACAGTATTTAATTTTTACCCAAAAATTTGACTGTCTTAGAAAATTATAAAAAACTCACCATTGGATAATTTCAATGTCTTGATTCCAAAAATAATATTAATTTTATCTAAATAATTTTCTAAATATGTGAATTTTTAATTTTAAAATAAAAAATAATATTTATTGAAAATTCATGGGTTTTGATAAAAACAGCTTTCAAACCTTAATAAAAATTATAATTATATTCATAAAAATGGTATGATCAGTTATATTTAATAAAATTTTATTTATTAATAATATTACATTAAAATATTTTTAAATTAAAAAATCCATTAATTCATCAAAATAGATTTCTTAGTTGAATATTTACTAAAAAAATACTATTTAAGCATTAAAAAATATTTACAAAGTAACAATAATAAAATAAATGCACATTCTTTATACAAAAATAATGTACATAGTCATTGTGCTAGGGTCTTGTTACATAACCCCTTATAACACCCACATAAGATCGAAGGGTAAGGTGTGCGATGGTGACAGAATCTTGGGGTGACTCAGATAACATCGCTCAGGTGGTAATCTCTATTAACTTCCACTTCTCCCATAGTCAGTTCCACTGAAGCTTAACGTGTTCAAGCTCGGATTGGGCTTGGTTAAGAGAAAATACCAATAATACCACCTCCTTTTAGAGCTTCGATAAATTGGATTCGTAAGGGAAAAGTCTACTGGATGATTCCATCACCTCCATTGTCTGAGTAAATTGGATTATTTAAAGACCTATATTTATACTAATCATGTGTTCACTGTTCAATGGATATATTAGCAATGGTTACAATTCTTAATGGTGTTTTCAAAACTAGAAAAATTAGACTAATGAAGTTCACATTTTATATAACCATAATAATACATTTAATTAAATCAGGAATAATTTTCATTAATGAAAGTTTGGGTCGTTACAATCTTCCCCCATTAAGAAATTTCAACCTTGAAATTTCCTTTTCCCACACTAAAACAGATGTGGGTAACTCTACTTAATCACTTCTTCTAATTCCCACATCACTTCTTCAAACTTGTTTTTTTTCCACAACACCTTGAAGAGGGGAATTGTATTATTTCGTAGAACCTTTTCTCTACGATATAAGATCTTCACTAGTTGATCCTCATAAGAAAGATCATACCCTAGCTGTACTACCTCAAAAGAGAGTACATGTGAAGGGTCTAGTATGTACTTCATTAATAGGTATACATTAATGAAATCATGTACTTTGGCCATGGTTTTTGGAAGTTCTAGTCGATAGGCCATAGACCTGACACGATCAATAATCTCAAAGGGGTCAATGTACCTAGGACTTAACTTCCCCTTGTTTCCAAACCTCATGACCTTCTTCCATGGATATATGCGTAGAAATACCATGTCTATAACTTTAAACTCAAGGTCTCATTGGTGGTAATATGCATAACTCTTTTATCACCTCTAGGCTACCTTGATATGTTGCTGAATGGGTTTCACCCTCTCCACCATTTCTTCGACCATTTCTGGTCCTGGTAGCTTATGCTCACCAACTTCATCCCAACATGTCGGTGTTCTGCACCTCTTCCCATATAGGGATTCATAAGGTGACATTCAGATGCTCGAGTGGAAACTGATATTATAGGAGAATTCAAATAGAAGAAAATATTGATCCCATTCCCCTTTAAAGTCCATTTAACACACTCTCAACATTTCCTCATGTGTTTGGATAGTCCGCTCAGATTAGCCAACAGTTTGGGGATGATAAGCCGTACTGAAGTTCTTCTCAATATCCAAAGCATTTTGAAGACTCTTCCAAAACATAGAGGTGAATCTTGGATCTCAATCGGATATAATATATAATGGAATGCAATGCAGCCTTACCACTTCCTTGATATATATATTCGTTCTAGTTGATCCAATGACAAATAATCACAAATTTAAATGAAGTGTGTTGTCTTTATAAGACGATACACAAAAACCCAGATTGCATTGTTGCATTTGGATGTCTTCGGAAGTCCAGTGACAAAGTCCATAGTGACGTTCTCACATTTCCATGCTATTATGGGCAATGGTTGCATCATCCCCTTAGACTTTTGCCTCTCTGCCTTCACTTTCTAACACACTAGGCACTTTGATGTATACTCAACAATCTCCTTTTTCATATTATCTCAACAATGATTCTCTAAAATATCTCGATACATCTTCATGTTTCCTGGGTGAATAGGGAAATCTAAACTATGTGCATCATCCAAAAGTTCCTTCTTTAGTTCCAGACTTGATGGAACACATAGTCCTTTCCAAAATATCATAATTCATTATTTATTAAAATTGAACACCGAGGATTTCCCTTTTTCTGATAGCTTCCACTTTTATCTAAATTCCCACATCATCCTTTTGAGCATCCTTTAGCCTTTCCAAAAGAGATGGTTGAGCAATCATTTGTGAAAGGATTGATGATATTACCTTATTTATTATTCTCATGTCCATCTTCATCAAATCTATGAATATTGGATCATTCTCAATTCTCGTCAATGATAGAATCACTAGGTCCTTTTTTCTTAAATCATCTGCCACCTTATTCGCTTTCCCAGGGTGGTAATAGATTGAGCAGTCATAGTCTTTGATCAGCTCTAACCATCTTCTATGGTTCATGTTCAACTCTTTATGTGTGAATATATACTTGAGGCTTTTGTGGTCCATATATATTTCACAATTCTCCCCAAAGAGATAATGCCTCCAAATTTTAAAAGAGAAGATAACCACAGCCAACTCCAGATCATGTGTTGGACAATTTTGATCATGAACTTTCAATTTCATTGAAGCATAGGCAATGACTTTTTCATTTCGCATCAACACACAACCCATGACCTCCTTTAAAGCATCAATGAATACCATAAAAAGTTCTCCACTTGTGGGTAAAGTGAGCACGGGTGCAGTGTTAGCCTCCTTTTCTACTCCTTAATGCTTTCTTCGTATTCATCACTCTAGGAAAACATACTCCCTTTTGAGTTAGTTTGTTAATAGGGCAGGACAATCGTGAGAAATTTCTCACAAATCGTCGATAATATCTAGCTAACCCCAAGAATCTATGGATATCCATTACTGATGTTGGCTTCAACCATCCCTCTAATGTAGCTATCTTGGAGGGATCCATAAGTATCCCATTGCTTGTGATGATATGGACCAAGAATGAGGCCTCCTTTAACAAACAATCACACTTTCTGTACATTTCAAAGACATTCTCCTTTTACAAGGTCTCTAATACAGTTCTTATATGCTCCTCATGATCCTCCTTGGTTTTGGAGTATATTAGAATATCATCTATATATAATACCATAAATTTTTCAAGGTAATATCTAAATACTCTATTCATCAATCCCATGAATATTTCTAGAGCATTAGTGTGTCCGAAAATAATTACTATGAATTCATAGTTCCCGTATCTTGTAAAAAAAGCAGTCATGGGGATATCTTCCTTCTTCACCCTTACTAGATAATATCTTGAATGCAAATCTACCTTGGAAAAGTATTGTTCTCCATGTAGCAGATCAAACAAGTCATCAACTCGTGGGAGGGGATACTTGTTCTTTGTCGTGATTTTGTTAAGCTCATGATAATCAATGCAAAGGCACATTGACCCATCCTTCTTCTTGACGAAGAAGACTGGTGCACCCCATGGTGAAGCACTTTGGCAAATAAACCTTTTATCCATATTCTTCTATAGTTATTTCTTCAACACCGCAAGCTTCACAACAACCATTTTATATGGAGTCTTGGATATTGGAAATTACCCAGGTATAAGATCAATTGAGAATTCAACATCTCTTATAGTAGGAAAACCAAGAAATTCCTTGGGAAACACTACAACAAATTCCCACACAATAGGAATGTCTTCAAAGATGGTTGCCTCATTATAATCAATCATCTGAGCTAGATACGCATGCTCATAGGGCAGTAATATCCATGTTTGAGATAATGGAGCTGATGAAGATTCATTTTCCTCCTTGCACTTGTATATAATCTGGGGTTGATTCTCTCCATGGAGAGTGATTTCCCTCTCACAGTAATTTATGTTGGCTCTATATAAGGAAAGAAAATCCATGGGAATAATTTCATAAAATTCCCCTAGAGGGAGTATGAAGAGGTTCATCGGGAAGTTAAATCCACCGATTAAGACAGGGGAGGAGTTATATATCATGGGGTGCAATGATTGTCCCATTTGTCGTAGTCACCAACATCTTTACTTCCATTATTTTTGGTGGTGTTGGGATTGTTCTACTAAACTTTTGGGATATAAATGAATGTGTAGAACCTGAATTAGAAGTTATGTATGATATTATTGAATGAATAACTAGCGTACCTGTAACCACTTCGTTTTTGGGGTTCACTTTGGTAGAACTGATGGAAAAATCTATCTCTTGCTATTGTGGAGGTTGTTGGTTTCCTCTAAAAACCCTTGGATTAAGGAACTGATTTTTAAGATGCTCCAGTTCTTTTCATTTGAAGCAATGAATAATGCATTGAGAGTCGAACTAAGCGTTCCTCTCCTCTATCTCAGCTATGGGTTTTTCTTGTCGGTATTTAATGGCTAGGTTACCTTCTCATCCACACTTAAAGCAGTTCCTCGTCCACTTTAGGCAATTTTTGGGGTGCTTCTTTTTTGCATATTTGGAAAGTGGGGTGCTGGATCTTCTTAACATCATTGGATTTATCCATCAGATATCCAGAATTGAAATCAACCTTATGCTTCATATCCCCATGATACACCTGAGATTCTCTGATCTCCATTTCTACCTTGAGGGCATATTAGACAATTTTATCATAGCTATCAAAGTCACAGATCGTGAGGGATTTCCATAGGTTAGGTTTCATCCCACTAAAGAAGTGAACAACATTGCATTATGGGGTAATGACAAAGCCGAAAGCATATCGTGAAATCCATGTGAAGTTTTCCTCATACGCTCCAATAGATTTGTCATATTTTTTCTTAAGGGAAAGGAATTCCCTTTCCATCTTAAGCCATAGGGTGTGTAGAAACTATTTATCAAAAAACATATTCTGGAAATCCTTCCATTTTGATGCCTTGATCTCCTCCTCAGGCTTCGTATTCTTGATCAATGTGCACCATTGATCGGCTTCACCCTCCATATGATAAGTATCTAGAAGAACCTTATGTTGTTCAGAATGTTGATGGATGGAGAAGATCATTTCAATGGAGTTGATCCATTGTTCGACGATTGAGGGCATGGATGATCCATTAAAAGTAGGAGGCCTTTTTCTTATAATGCTCTTGATAGAGAATTTTTATTTATTGGGGGGGGGTGAATTTTCCTCTTGACCCTTGTTTCAATCCAATGCTTGAGTTAACTGAGAGAGTATCGTGACAATGTTCGCGTTTCCCACTCCCATCGGATTGGGAATCTCATTAGAACTATCATCACATTGGTCTTCACATCAATTGTTAGCCTGATTCCTCCAATTACCAACCATTGGATGGAATAAAAGGAAAGTTAGGTGTAACACATAAAGGTTAATCTAAAAACAAATGACTTATAAATATCTTTTATTTCCTTAACTTATGAATCCATAAGCTTTAATCTATGTTATCCATGATCTACTTTCTAACATATATTCTTAGGGGATTTTTTTTAATTCCCTTAATAATGTTTCATACTAAGCTTGTGAATTTACCAATTCATATCCCCTAGGAGTGCCGTAACCAGGAGTGAAACAACGCCTATTTTCGTGTACCAGGATACCCCGAGTCAATCCCAAAACTCCTTGTCGGGGTTTTCACCCTTAGGTACATTTGTGACAGAGTTGCCTCTACCTACTCGTATCCATATGGCGATTTATTTTCATGATAAACCACTTACTCAATACCTACTGAAACTTAGGGATATTTTTATTATACTTAGCCTTGTCTCTAAGGCTTCACTAGGGTTTTCTAATCCTAATCCCAAAAATAACTAAACCTATCTTCTGATACCAACTATAACAACCCTGCTCTTTATTACACACTTAAACACGATTTATTACATAAACTCTTCAATTGATACCACATTGAATATTGATAAGTATAGTGTATTGGGGGATTAGGATCATTACATAAAAACTTAAAACATGAAACACAACATCTTTATTGAAAACTTCTTTACATTACTACTACATTACCTCGTACTTAGCATTGCATGGGATAACCTGAGGATGTGCATAAGAAAAGGGTGAGCTATAAATCCCAGTAAGGGAATAAAAATGGAATAACATGAGGAATAAAAAATATGTTAGACAATAGGAATATAAATTGAGAACAAGAGAAACATGAACATAAAGGCATGATAAAGCATGATAATCATTACATGGAAATGTGATAACAACACTTAAAATGGAATTATCATGAGCCAAGGCTCATTGCACATGGAGCATGAGTAATCCCTCATTGCACATGAATCATTATTAAACCCTCATTTCACTTGAATTATCATGAGTCCACACTCATTGCACATGACGTATCATGATACTATACTTTACCCAATGCATTGGAGCGCTATCAGAGCGCACCCTTTTTCAACATTTCATTTCAGGAATAAGTGTTCCACATGGATCATACAACATGGAATCAATCATCATCATTTATTCCACAATAAATGGATGTGTATTACATACATGAATATTTATAATCAATAAGTAAATGTTCATAAAGGTTAATACCCTTTATAGAGAAATGATCATGGTATTCATAACAAAATGACATTGTCTTAGAAAATCATAGTGCAATTTCGGCAGCATAACAACGTAAAATAAGAACTCATAAAAAATAGCTGATGAGAGATAAAGGAGTGTCTCATCATATTTACATGAAATTTAGTGTAATGGGGTCATATAGATACATGTCCCAAAAAATGTAATGTAATTTAGATGCATAATACAAAAGAATTACTTTGATGTAACAAAGGAGTGAGAAATCCTCCTAGAATTTTGGCATGGTAACAAGTGTACATGGGAGGAATTAATGGGAGAGAAAGGGGTACCACATGATACAAAAATATATAGGGAAGTTTGGGGGAGGTCAGAAATCATACCCCAACATTTTTAATTGAAAACAAAAGTGCATAACATCTTAATTAAAATTATACAAAAAAGAGAAAGGAAGAAATTGATTACTTGGAAGTGTGCTTCCAAAGTCTTGGGAGAGGCTTGAGAGAGGCTTTTTGGGAGCATCAGGCACCATGGGAGGATTCTAGAGAGAGGAGGGAAGAGTTTTTATAAACTCGAAAGACTTTGAGTGAAGAGGAAGTGAGATCTTGGGTGGGTTTATATACAAAATGAGAAGGAATTTGTTATTATTTAGGTTTGGGACACCACACATTAAACTAATGAAAACCATAAACCAGCCCGTGGTTTTTGCCCATGGTTTCTTCCCAAGGGGAGTGGGAAAAAATATTCTATGAGGAAAATGTCTGAACTTCTTAAAATAATAGTGTTGCCTATGTGGAGGTGTGCCACACTCTCAAGGAAAACAATTTTAAAAGACAAAATGTTTTATAAGCCTTGAAGGGTCAAATAAATCTTTGTAAAATAATTAAAGCAAACCCAAAATCACATTATTTTAATGGTAAAACATATATTGGAAAAAATAATTATAGTGTTTTATTACATCACTATTAGGTAATTATGATGTCATAAAACACATTAAATATTTAAACAGTATTTAATTTTTACCCAAAAATTCGATCATCTCAGAAAATTATGAAAAATTCAAAATTGGATAATTCTGACATCTTTATTACAAAATTAATATTCATTTTATCTAAATAATTTTCTAAATATGTGAATTTTTACTTTTGAAATAAAATTCAACATTTATAAAAAATTCATGGGGTTTGAAAAAAATAGCTTTCAAACCTTAATAAAAAATACAATTGTATTCATAAAAATTGTACGATCATTTATATTTAATAAAAAGTAACTTATTAATAATATTATATTAAAATAATATTTAATTAAAAAATCCATTAATTCATCAAAATATATTTCTTAGTTGAATATTAACAAAAAATACTATTTCTGCTTTAAAAACTATTTACAAAGTGACAATAATAAAATGAATACACATTCTTTATACAAAAATATTTTACATATTCATAGTGCTAGGGTCTTGTTATATAACCACTTATAACACCCACATAAGACCGAATGGTAAGGTGTGCAATGGTGACAAACTCTTGGGGTGGCTCGGATTACATTGCTTGGGTGGTAATATCTATTAACTTCAAATTCTCCCATAGTAAATTCTGCTCAAGATTAATGTGTTAAATCTTGGATAGGGCTTAGTCAAGAGAAAATCCCAATGATGCCACCTCCTTTCCGAGCTTCGATAAATGGGCTTTGTTTGGAGTAAATTTACTGGATGAGGCTATCACTTCCTTTGCCTAAGTAAATTAGATTTATTAAAGCCCTATATATATACTAATCATGTTATCATTGTTCAATGACTATATTAGAAATAGTCCCAATTATTACCGGTATTTTAAAATCCAGAAACATAAAACCAATGAAGTTTACATTTAATATAACAATAATAAGGCATTAAATTAGATCAAGATGAATTTTCATTAATGAATTTTTGGGTCATTAGAGGTTGACCAAGATAGACCCTCAATAAATTGATGTTAGTTTTTAAACTCAATTGAATGATGTTGTGGGATGTCGTTAGGTATTTTCTAGTTGATATATGAATGTTATTCTAGGTAAGAGTATTGATACCACTTTGGTAGATTAGGCCAGGGGTAAAAATTGAATTTAATTGAATTGTTCTCATTGAATTGTTTGGTTCCATGGGAACATGATAGGGATGGATCTGGGATTTAGGTGATGTTGATCACTTGGATCAAGGGAATGTGGTTTGTCCGTTTTTTCTTAACCTGATTTTTTAGGGTGGTGATGGTCACCAGGTGAGGAAACATGATCATCATATTTAGGTGATGATATTGTTAGGTTGATGGATTGCATCTCAAAACATGGGATGGCAAAGAACATCAGGATTGAGCAACATGGTTACAGGGGAATGAGGTTTCGAATGATGTGGATTAGTTTTTTTGGTGATTCCCTCTCATAGTTTGTTGGTCAACTAGCCATTCGAGTCATGTTAACATATATAGGACTCAAATTTAGGTGGTGTTTACCACTCATTGTGGTTAGATTCCCCCATAGACTATGCTGCTTAGGTGATGGTGTTGACCATCATAATTGTTTAGGGTACTTAGGGTAGAAAGCCACATAGATGGTGATGGACCATTGATTGAAAATGTTTAGACCTTTCATTAGGAGATGAGGATCATTTTGATACATTATTTGTTTAGGTCAAGTCTTTGGGAGGAAGGATATGACTATGCCCCAAGACATTATTTGCTGAGATAACAATGATTATTTAATAGAGGATAAATTTCATTGTGCCTCGGGATGTTGGGTTGTTGAGATGATGAGGGATCATTTATCAGAGGACCATGGGGGCATGTATCTTATTGATTGGGAATTATATATGGAAGTTTGGTATTTTTTTGATGGCATGAGGTTCCAGGTGACATTATTAACAGAGGAACCTAGGGTTTCACTTTGGTTTCCACATTAGGGGATTCATCGGGATTTTTCCATTGATCATCTCAAAAAATTATATATATGAAGATAGATGTTATAAACCACATATTTATATATATTTGGACACATGTTCTGACTTATATTGGTGATGGAAAAAGTAGGCGATCAGTTCCTTTTGGTTGTTGAGCACAAGGGAAGGGGTTATTTATTAAGTGTGTATATACTTCATTTTTATTATTATTAGAATAAAGCTGTATAATCATAGATGTAATACATGCACAGGTTTGGGGTTGCCTACTTATATTTATTCTTACAGACCACATGGGAACCTCAGGTTTCATGTAGAATTTATATCTATGATATTGGGTAAGGAATCAGGCTTAGGATCTGGACCTCAATGATCATGTCATACTACTTAACATGGGGTTGATAAAAGTTGACCACATTAGTTCCACTACATCAGTTGGAGTTTACTTTTTTGTTTTCAAAATTATACATACATATATATATATATATGTATATTCATGTATATCTATATGTATGTATATGGTTGGCCATGGGTGACCCTATGTATATATTGTTTTCTATGACCTATTATGTTTTGTGGTTTTTATAAATGGTATGCATTTGGGATTGTTTATTGATTATTGTTGTTGTAATTTCATAAGTTTCTACTGTGATTTTACTTTATTTATTCTATTGAGTTATGGTCCTCTTTCCATATGTTACAAATATATGGACCAATATTACTCTCACCACAATATGGTGTAGTCTCCCCACAATCACTTATCAGACCCTAGCTACTAATCGACATCCTTTGACATACGGGGAGGTGTGCTTATAGACCAAAAACCAATGTGACCAAAGAACTATTGAGTGGAAATGGGTTGGGGTGTAACAAATTGTATCAGAGGGAGTTCTTGATGGTGTTTTCTGGTAGCATGACATGATATTACTATTAAATGGTAACTGTGTCCAATAGGTTACAAATGATTTTAGATTATTTCTTTTTAGTTGGTCTTACTATTTGGTCTATGGTAGACTAGATAATATTATGTACTTGAAACTGGGAACAGAGTTCATGTCTGGGTGAATACAGGCCCATGAATAGTAAATATACTAAGTTGATAGGGGTATAAAATAGATTTTCTGATTTTCTTTTTGATAGTTGATTTTATTTCATCCTCGAGTGGCGTAATTGTGTGTGTTGGTTATTTGTTATATGCTTTGAACCTTGGCCCGGTATGGAAATGGAGGTGTGATTTTCCATTATGTTAGTCATTTAGGCTCATATTATTCATTTTTTTTATTTTCATTGGGAACATAGAATCCACTAAGAGGGGTTGGACTGTTTAAAGAGTCAACAAAGAAGTTAAACTATGTTTCCATACGTAGCCAATTTTGGTGGAATTCTCACTATCCATTCCAACATGTGGTTCCAATGAGATATTATGTGATTCTTTCTGACATATATGTGATATGTGGGATTGAAACTGATAAGGTTGGGCATGAATGATGATAGGGGTGAGCTGTTTTAAGTGATAACAAAGTATCTAAACAACATTTTCATGTATAACCTCTATTATGGAATTTTACTCAGTGACCTAAAATTGATATACAATATATGTGATGTATGAATTTGATGTGGGTAGAAAGGGGTCCATGTGGCTGGTTATTACATGATAATTGACCGTATTATGGGTATGTAAGGGGCCTTGAGGTCATATTTCATGATATAGAGTGTGGTAGGGTAGTTTAAGTGTAGTGAGATGAGATACCTATTAGTGCTTTCACAATCTATGATATATATATATATATATAAAATATTATAGTTGTTTGACCATCGTGATTGGTATTCAGTGGGATTCCTACTAGATTTCTTACAGTGGAGCATCATGAAGGAGGTGATATGGTTCCGCTTGAGCGTAAATAGGATGAGGCCCGTGAGGGTTGGGATGAGGCCATAGAGGTTCGAGATGATCATTATAAACATGTATAAGATCCATTATAGGTGGGGTAGCTATAGTGTATGATATAATTTGGTCCATGGTTTGATGATCAGCTTAGAGAAAGACTGGTTCTTGTGATCTAGGGTTTTAATAGGGGATCTCAAGGAACTGATCCATCTATGAAATATCATATTTGTGAGTTCTAGTCTTAGCACCCACCTTTGGTTCAGGGTGATGAAGGACCATATGTGGGAAATAATTGGATTGATTCGGTCTACACTATATTTGACCAGCTCGAGACACCCCCAGGGTGGAGGGTGTAGCTGGTGATGTACATTCTCAAAGGACAGGAAAAGTGCTGGTGGGATTTACATATACAAGCTGGAAGACATAAGGGATTAGATTAGAATGATTTTGAAGTTAGGTTCTTCTTTAACTTCTTCCCAGAAAAGTAGTTGGAAGAAAGAGTCCATGATTTTAGAAATCTCCAGCATATTTATATTTCTATCATGTACTATATAGAAAATTTCCCAGATATGTCTCGTTTTTCACCTACTATGGTGGGCAACGACACCACCAGGGTGTGGTTCTTCAAGGACGGTTTATGTAATTCCATAAAGGTGCATGTAAATATATTAAGGATAACATAATTATCATTGGTGGTCAATTAAGAAATTCTAAATGAGGGGAACCTAATAGAGTGGTCTTATAAGATATGAGTGACAATGTAAGGTGAGTTTTGTGGTGATGAATAATTTTGAAGTAAGTGAGGCCATGGGGATTCTTAGTAAGATAGTTAGGAATTAAATTCAAGTAGACCACCAAGGAGTGTGTCATAAATAGTGTGCTTAAAATTTGGGTAGTTTTATCACATTCTAAACCATTATGATCGATTTCCAAAGTAGTTTCATTTTTGGGTTTAGATGGGTAATTTAGGGAGGTTTTGTTGGAATCCTTCATAGATGGCCAGGATCCAGGGACTAAGGTAGACTCAGATATATGAGGTCAGACTAGGATAGGTACTAGGAGCTGTTAGTTAGGATTAAAATACATAACGATGTCATGGTAGAGATAATGGGACCAAATAGTGGGGTTAGTGGCTGGTAGCCTGTGCATCTCCACAGGGAGTCTGGGCCTCAAATAGTCATGATTCAGTCTAGGTTCATATAGTTGAGCTTCCACATTTATATTAGGCCAGGGAGCTGATGTAGTTAACAGTATGTCATGGGTGTGACTAGATTTATTTTGTTTTGGGATTTGGCTATTTTTGGAGTACGAGGTTCACATGTATTGTTTGGGACAAACCAGGCGCTAGTAAGTACGTTGTCATCAGTTTTGATGTCTGATATATATGTATGATGTGCATGAAATCAAGACTTATTATGGGGATCAATGAGATGAGGATTCTATATGATGTGTGTAGTAATCAGTATTTTTATAGGAATGAATAATTATATATGACATGGGTTATTTTGAGTGTCTATTGAGATATCGGATCATGGGCATCTGATGAGTTGCAGGGTATTTTGGGTTTTGTGTATATCGTATGTAATTCTGGGCATCAGATGAGATGGGCTTGATGGGTGTTGGATATGAAACAAAAATGATTTTGGAACTTGATGATGTACATGAATGAAAATGGATAACGGGAGGAATTTTGAGTTTGGGGATGGTTAGTGGAACCAATAGAAGTTTCTTTTTGGGTTGGGAAGTAACTGGGTAAGTAACTCCTAAGATGGGGAATGCCTTTAGAGGATTTTACCTATGGATTAATAACCAAGGTAGGTTGGGATGAAATTAATGATATGGGTTTGTAATGTACTATATAGGGGTAAGAAATTATAGACCAAGGATGATCTATATTAAGGTAGATATATTTTATCCTTTCTGGTTTTTGATCGGGTCAAATTTCCCCAAACATTTTGATCTTTTTGACTTTGGTGGTCAGAACAAATCTTCTATTGATCATTAGAACCTAATTTTGAGTGGTTTTTTGACGCAAGGTGTTGTTTATGGATGTGGTATATGGTCCAGTGGAAGTTCCAGGTATTTGGTAAAACATATTAGGAAGATATGAGGGCCTGGGATTTTATAAATAGCTCAATACATAAATACATAGTGTGTAAAATTTACATGACGTGTAAGTCATTTTCACAACATGAAACATGTCATGTAGGCTCAAGGGGTTTACCTGAAAAATTTTTGACATGTAAAATTTAAACTTCAGGTAATGTGAAGGACGTGTTTTTTTAAAAGATCCACAAGTTTCTTAGACACCCTTATCTTCTTTTCTCCTCCAAGTAAAAAATGAAAGAGAACCTAGGTAGATCACACAAAACATCCCTCTCTATATTTAGGTTTCCCTCAATATTTTTCATCAACGATCCAATCTGTGATCCATCAATCATGTTTTCATATTAGTGATATGTCCTTCAGTCCTATTTCTTTACTTTTTTGTCTTTCCATATGGTATGCTAAATTTATTTGATCTCCACTATCCAATTTTCTAGGAGTTTGTCTAAATTACTTATTTCTCTTGTTGAGGATTGATTTAGAGGATGATATCAGATGATCGAGAACCTATGAGTATAGGGTTGGTGGTTCCTATATATCTTCTTGTTTTTTATAATATTTTCGGATGCATTATACATACACCGCATGGGTTAACCAAGAGAGACCCGTAATAAATTGATGGTAGTCATTAAAATTAATGGAATGATTCTATGGAATTTCATTGGGTATTAACTAGTTTATATATGTTTTCTAATCTTGGTAATAGGCCTGAGAAAACTTGGGTAGATTAGGCTGCGGGGTGTAAATTGAATTAAATTGTCTTTTTTTCATTGAATTGTTTAGTTCGATGGAAATGAGATGAGCCTGGACAAAGGATGGATGTGTTATTGATCACCTAGATTTAGGAGGCATGGTTCTTCAGGTTGGGATTAGCCTATACTTTCATGGGGTGATGATGATTACTAGGATAAGGGAAAATGGTCATCCGATTAAGGGGACGATGTCATACAGTTGAGGGCGTGGCTCTTAGAGAATGGGATGGTGTAGATCGTCAGGATTAATAGATATCGTCGTAGGGGGAATGAAGTGTTGGATGATTTAACTTATGTTGTTTGTTGATTTATGCTCACTATATGTTCCTTGAGGTTTAATTAGAGTTGTTTTCACATATATATGACTCAGATTGAGGTGTTTTTGACGAATCATTGTGGATGGAGGCCCCCATCGACTATGAGGATTAGGATATGGTGTTGAAAATTGTATTTGTTTATATATTATTAGTATAGAAATCTATGTGTACGGTGATAGACCATCAGTTGATCATGATGATACAATTAGTTAGGGGATGAGGCTCATTGTGATACTTTAGGCCATCGGGAAAAGAATTTGGGAGGATGAATGTTGTTGTGCCTTGGGATGTTGGCCATTTAGCCAATGGTGATTATTT
Organism: Viscum album; assembly: GCA_963277665.1. Taxonomy (NCBI): domain Eukaryota; kingdom Viridiplantae; phylum Streptophyta; class Magnoliopsida; order Santalales; family Viscaceae; genus Viscum; species Viscum album. The sequence goes on from OY728131.1 coordinate 143,314,593, forward strand.
CTTGGAGGGTATATTTCACTATGCCTAGGGACATAGTGTCATTGAGATAACCATACTCTTTTAGATGAGGTATATATGACCTAGATATAATTTATTAGGAATCTTATATGGATGATGAGTATTTTATTGATGAAAAAGGTGTCGATTCACATGATTATAGGTGGAACTAGAGGGTTCACCATGGTTTCTGCACATCAGTGGATGCCTTGGGCTTATGCCATGGATCCCCACCACTATAATTATTTATATACAGAAATACAATGTATTCTATTTATATAATTGGGGGAATGTGTTCATATATATACTCAAAGAGAATTATGCATGTGATTGCTTCCTTGTGGCTACAGAGTACAGGGGAAGTGGGGGTTTTTATTAAATGTGCATGTGCTTCATTTTTTTATTATTTTAATACACTTGAATAATCTTGGATGTAAGATAGGTACTCATTGGTGGTGGACAACTGAGATTTATTCTAAAACACTACATGGTCCCCTTAGGATGTATTTAGAATTTATAACTCTAAGATTAGGTAAGGGATCATGCTTAGGATCTTGATCTTAGTGATCATGTCATACTACAGAGCTTAGGGTGGATGCTAATGGATCATGGTAGTTCATCAACATAAACTAGCATTTCCTTTTGATTTTCAATATGATTTATATAAATGTGTATAGATATGGTCTACCACAGGTGACCCTACATGTCTATTGTTTTGTATAACTTTTTATGATGTGTGTTGTTTACAAACAGTATGACTTTATACTTGTTTAAAGACAATTACTGCTACTTTTTCATATACCTCTGCTATGATTTTACTTTATTTATTTCCCTAAGATGTAGTCCTCTTCTGCCATGTTACATACATATGGACCATTATTACTATCGATAGTAGACGGTATATTCTTCCCACTATCACCTCTCAGAAGCTCACTACTAGTTGGAATCCTTTTGTATATAGGGAGGCATTCCTAAGTCCTAGTTGAACACTAGACCAAAACATTTTTGAGTGAAAAATAGGCTAGGGAACTACAATTTGTAAGACCTTGTAACTTTCTATAGAATACTTTTAACAAAACTCAATAAAGATGAACCACATATTTTTTTCAATCCAAATTTGAAAATGATATTTTTTCTGTTATTTAATAGTTTTCATGATGAATATGAGTGATTAAACCAAAATATGAAGTTATATAGACTTAAAACATAGTACCTTCCCATTACATGAAGTAATATTGTTTATGATATGATTGGAATAAAATTTAAAGCATATGATACTATTCAAAACAAGTACACTGTCACCCACATTATGGGTAGTCAAGAGTGATGTTAAATTATAACTTACTTTGGACTCTAAAAAATGATTGATATTTATTTAGATGAAACAAAAACAAAATTTTAATACTAATTCATCCCCACATTTTTAGTGTTGTAACAAAAATTTCATAGGACATCATAGTTAGAATTAGAGCATCTAAGTTTCACCTCTATTCAAACCATCAAGGTTAAATCTAAATTTTAATTAAGTATTATCTGTATAATTATGTCCCAATTATCAAAATAAAAATAAATAATATAAATTTAATTAAAACTAAATTAGTTACTTTTTTTAATAGAGGAAAAAATCATACATAAAAAAGAATGAAAATCCTTACCTAATTTTAATAGTGATAAATGTTATTGAATCTTCCATCATGAGTTCTATTCCTAGTGAGAACATAGTTTCTATAGATCCTGATGATAAGGAAAAAATTGATGTTTATTGTAAGGAAAAAGATAAAATAATTACCACTTTATATAAAAATAATTATCCAAAGTAAATGGTATAAAAAATAAATAAGAAATGTGGTATAAAATGAAAAAAATTATGAAGGAAATAAAAAATGATAGGGATGAAAAAAATGGAAATTTAGGGAGATAAATTTATAGAACAATAGTTCATAATGGTAAATATATTGATGATTATTTCACTTTATTTAATGAAATAGTAAATATCATTACTTTTTTATGATAATAAAAGATTATCCTTTCCTTTGGAATTATAGGCCAATTTTTATTGATTTCCAAAACAGAATGAATTGTAAAAAGGATAAATATAATTAATAAGATATAGTTCCAAGAAAGAAATATAATAATATTTTTAATTCGAAAAATTTTAAAAACATTTTAATGAGAATAAAATATTTTTAATAAATAAAATATAATTCTCATAGAAAATGAAAAATGATAAGATAAAATATATATTGATTGAAGTTAATTATAAGAATAAAAATTTAATGACAAACAACATTCATGGATTTTATTAAGGAAGATGATAAGTCTTGAAGAATTGAAGAATAAAGTGAGTAGATTTATATAGATAAAATGATAAGGGATGATTTATAACAATTTCTTGATAAAAACTATAATATTAAAAATTAAATTAATATGATAAATAAATAAGTTGAGAATAATAAAGGTAGTGAAGTTTAATTTCAATACAAAAAAACTGAATATGTAGATAAAACCATGATTCTCAAAATTATTTTTTTATTTATGGAAATTGAAATATAATCACAATAGTAAATTTTATTCCCTATCTAAACGTATTTAATAAATTTCATAAAACATCACTACTGGGAATTCATGATTTCCCAACACTTCTTTACCAATGGTTTTCTTAAACCGTTGGTAAAAAAGATCCAGGACACCCTTTCCCAACGGTTTCCTAAAACCATTGGTAAAAGGGTGTCGAAGGCACCCTTACCCAACAGTTCTAGTAAACCATTGAGAAAGGGTGCCCCTTTGCCAATGGTTCTACTGAACCATTGGGAAAGGGTTCCTTGGACACTCCTTTACCAACAATTTTATAAAAACCATTGGTAAATGTTTACCCCAAATATAGTCGTCCATCATTCCTCTCCCCCATTCATGACAGAACCCTAAATCTCTCAAGGGTTCGACTCCTCTCGTGACTTTCCCCATCCAAACTACTAAAACTCCTTCAGAATCATCTCAAATTAGGTATTTTCTTCTTTATACACATATAATATTTAATTGATACCTTTTTTTTATTTTTATTCATCTCATATTTTAGTTTTATGTTTTGATTTTGATGTGTAAATCATTTTTTGTGTTTTTATTTAACCTATACTTTCTCCGTTCGAATCCATTTAATTAATTAAATCTTTAAACCTCCATCGAAGAAGAAACATCTCAAATTCATTTCGGTTGGATTCCATATTTTCTAAGTATGTGTTTTATGCTTTTTCATTATCTTGTAATTAATTGTTACTTGGAAATTTATTTATATGTGTTTATTAATTTTTAGAAAACTTTTTCTGAATGTTTTCCTTAAAATTCCTTGAGGAAAGTGTTCTATTAAATTGATTTTTTTAATAAGGCTTGTGTAATATAATTTGTTATAGTACACTATGTGACTATGTTTGGTATTTAGTAACACATGAGATAACTGGTGTGTGATAATGTGTTGTGAAAGAGATTCCATGGTTGGTTCAATATTATATTTACGTTTGGAGCCTCTTAATGAGTTGGTTTAAAGATATTTTGAGATATTTACCTGATGTTTATTGGTGAAAACTGGGAGATATAGAGGTGGTTTATGATTAAGACATATAATTACTGCTAAAAATGTGGATAAACCATGCATAATAGTGAATTCTTGAAATTTTTTATGTTTTTAGTCCTTTTTTATTTGGATTTTCTTTTGATGCTGATGTTTCTTATTGATATCTATGATGGGAATTTATTTTAGTTTCAAAATTGGCTAAGAATACCCCACCATGCACAGTGTATGCATCCTCTACCCTTATTTAATCATTCTTTTTACACAGCCAATGCAACCTCTACCCTCATTTAATCAGTGAACTCAAGTCATTAATTCAAGCCTTAATTCTCACTAGCATGTAAGAAATTGAATGTTATAAACCCATACTCACATGATTTCGTACCTTAGATAGTGTCCAACATATGGAATATGAGATTTTGAATTCATCACTTAACCAGGATCATATATTCAATTTCCACCAAGATGACTGTACTAATATAACTTTAGGGCCAATTAAATATGGTTCTCAATGTAGGTTGTATATTATGTGTCCTTCTTGGCCAATACTCACTTTTATGAGGGTGGGGTTCTTTTTACTAACCATGCTAGCATGTGTAGACATCCATAAAAATGTTAGATAAGTCACAAGTTTAATTCAGTAATTTTGTTATCATTGAAATACTTTATTATTAATATCAAATTTAAAAATAAATTTTTTTTGTCTATACTTAATGAAATTAAATCTTTTTACAATCCATGAACAACCTATTAGTGTAGAAGCCCAAAATTTATTCACCCATGGGGTGCGCTTGACTTGGGTATGTAATTGGGTAATGAAAGGTATGTCCATAGAGGTGCCAGTAATGAGTTATTGAACCTGAGTGAATTATTTGGGATTCCTATAACACATAAAGGGTCCTGAGGCATGTTCCTATTATATAAATAATTAAAATTAATATAAATAAATTTTAATTAAATTTACGAGTACTTGTTCTTTACATTATTTTAGTAGTTCACTACATCGACTAGAAACTTATTCCTATATTGTTTAATTAAATTTATTTTCTATTAAAGTTCAATACTATTGAACTGTTCATGAAAAAAATGAATTATATAAATTCTATTTACAGAATGGCCAGAAGTTGTATGTATGAAACCGATCGGATCTCAAGCAATTTTCAAAACAATTTGGAGAGCTTTATAGATTTTTCATTACACAATGCTTCTGATAGTGGTCGCATACACTGCCCATGTTTCAATTGTGTTGGTAGACCTTGGCTGAGCCGTGAAGAAGTCAGCTACCACATAACCAAAAATGGTTTTCAAGCAAACTACTTTTTGTGGTATCATAATGGGGAGAAAATGAAATCTCAAATTGATGATGACCAAAATGAACGAGATGGAATGGAGAATTTGTTAGATGATCGGTTTCTGTTTATTCGTTATCATGAAAACGAAAGGATTTCAACTCAAGAAGACTTAGATATGGGGACAGCTGATGCATCTAGTGAAAATGATGATATTGATAGGGTGAAAAAATTGAATTATGCTGCAACGACTCCAGTATATCGACAATGCGATAAAATGAAAAAGCTGGAATTTTTATTCCGATTGTTTCATGGGAAAACTATGTATTGGATTTTTAATATAGCAATCGATTAAATTCTTACCCTCTTGGAGGATTTACTTCTATGTGATACAGATATTCCCTCAAACCACTATATGGAATGGATTTTAGTTGAGGAACTTGGATTTTCAAGAAACAAAATTCATGATTTCCCGAAAGATTGTAGTTTATTCTGGGAGGAAACCGCTGAACGAAATGATTGTATAAAATGTGGCACATCCCGCTGGAAATCAAAATCTGAAGAAACACCATCCCAGATTCCACAGAAAGTAATGTGTCACTTTCCATTGATCCCCAAACTCCAGAATATTTTTATGTCTGATGACATATCAAAAAAAATGAGATGGAATGATACCGAGAGAATGAAGACTAATGATGAGTTGGTTCATCCTGCAGATGGATTTTCACGGTAGAGATTTGATGCTTGACATCCTAAATTTGCAGCTGATATGCATAATGTGAGTATGGGTCTTTCATGTGATGGTTTTAATCCATTTGGGTATATGCTTACATCGCACATCACATGGATAGTTTTTGTACACATTTATAATCTTCCCCCATGGTTCTGTATGAAAAAACCTTTCACTTTCATGAGTATACTCATATCTGGTCCTTCAGATCCCGACATTGATATTGATGTATACATGCAACCTTTAATAAAAGAGTTGAAACTTCTTTGAGATGTGGGTGTGCGCACATATAATGCATGTTCGAAATAAATATTTCAGATGCATGTTGCGCTTATGTGGACGATCAATGATTTTTCGACTTATGCAATGATGTCTGGATGGAGCATTTAGGGAAAACTATCATGCCCAGTTTTTATGAAGAATACACGATCCAGAAGACCGAAACATCACTGTAGTTTATGTTTTATGGGATATCGATGATTCTTGATAAATGATCATCCATATAGAATGAATCATCAAAGATTTGATAATACCATAGAGACTGATGATCCACCTCAGTGTATGTATGGAAATGATGTACTTAATGAATTGAAAGATTTCAGTTTTTCATTCAGGAAGGGTCAAATGAAATCTAGAAAGAGAAAGAATGTTTCCACTGAAACCTATTACAATTGGAGGAAGATGAGTATCTTTTTTGATTTTGCTTATTGGTCAACCAATGTTTTATGTCATTGCTTAGATGTAATGCATATTAAAAAAGAATATATGTGAAATGATGCTTTAGGTTCTTCTAAATGTCAAGGGGAAGACAAGAGATGATTTACGATCTCGTGTGACTTGGTGGATTGGGGCATCAGTCCAGAATTGCATCTTGTGTGTATCCGTGAAAATAAATGGAAACTTCCATGTTCTTCTTATGTGATGACACCTTCGAAAAAAACAATTTCTGGAAGTATTAGAGACTATTAGAGTTCCTGGTGGCAATTCAAGAAACATATCTAAACAGGTCAACAGAAGAGAGTTGAAGCTAAAATCTTTGAAGACTCATGATTACCATGTTCTATAGCATGAGTTGATTCCAATAGCAATTTGTCATCTTTTGTCCAATAATATAAGGGTGACTATTATTCAGTTGTGCCATTTTTTATAGATCTTTGTGCTAAGAAGTTGTCCAATTATTTCTTGCAAAAAATGTTTATAGATTCCCCATTAATTTTGTGTGAGTTGGAGAAAATATTTCTTCCATCATTTTTCACTTGCATGCTACATCTGACTGTCCATATTCCCAATGAAATACTTCTCGGAGGACCTATTTCTTTTCGTTGGATGTGTCCAACTAAATGAAATATGTATACATTAAAGTCTTATGTCCAAAACAAGAATCATCCCCATGTTTCTATCGTGAACGATTACTTGGATCAAGAATGTATGGATTTCTACTCAATGTATTTGTCTGATCTTACTAAAAGAATGAATAGACCAATGATAAATAAAGAATAACATTATAAGAAAATTAAACCCATTTTTCCATCACTTCCTCAAACTTTAGGAATTCCGTGATCATATACATTGAAGACATTAATCCATGAAGAGCGGGAGGTGTCACATCACACAGTTGTTTTCAGCTATGATTTGTTCGATGACTATATCAGGAAACTAAATTGAATAATTATATATTAAATATATATTTGTTAAACTATTCATATTTTTTATCTACAGGGAACATAAATCAATGATAAATAGGAAGCATCATTCTTTATCTTTGAAAATGAGAGAGACATTGCATAGAAAAGAGTTTTATGCTTGGTAAAAATTGAAGGTAAAAATATTACTGTTTAAAAGAATTAAATAAATATTTAATTAAGTTTAATATTCATTTATATTGTAGGTATTGAGTTGCTCTGCTGACTCTATCTCTGAGGAAATAAGAGCTTTGTATTTTTGTCCTAATATCGTGGTTCGTCACTATAAATCTATTGTTATCAATGGGTACAAATTTATTGTCACTGAATGAGAAAAGAACATGAGAACAAAACATGATGGTGTTATGGTTACTCCCACAACATATTGTTATGCCAGTGCATCAGATAGTAGACCGCGATTTGAAAATGCGGGTTATTATGGAGTCGTTGAGAAAATAATAATATTGGATTATTAATCTCATGGATGAGTCTCAATGATGGAATTCCATTAGTTTGATTCGATGATGAGACATAGAACATTTATTGATGATTATGGATTTCTAGTAATTAATATGACTCGGAATCTTGCTACCGAAGAACCATATATGTTGGTATCAATGTCTAAACAAGTTTTTTATGTCAAAGACCAACTTCGACCTGAATTTGGTGTCATAGTTGAAGTAATTCCATGAAATATTTTTAATGATGGTGATGAAGGAATTGACACTGTCCATAGTTCCATTGGAACCAATCCATTTATTTATTTTGATGACTCCAATAGATCAATTGTCAGAGTTGATTGTGAACCTGAAGTTTTGGTTGAAAATATATAAAATCATTCATCCATGTTCTCAATTATTTTGGTTTACCTCGATTTGGATTTTTAAGGTTGTTTATATTCAAATTGATTTAGTATTGATTAAAAATATGTTTTAGCTGACTTGACCATTATGTGAATTTTCAATGTTTATTGGTTGTAGTTTTCTTTGAATTGCATTTTCTAATTTGGAATTAAACTGTATTCAAACCTAGTCAAACAATATTTCTAACTTTGTGAACATTAAAACTTGTATGATTTATTAAATCCATTAAAGCACTTCTAAAAAAATTGATAGCTAAATTACCAATGAATCCTCCTATTCCCTCATATATTTTTTTCGGTTACACATTAGTTTCCTTTTTCTAATTAATTACATATTTGTTTTCAAAAGCAAAAAATGCAGCCAATTAAAGAGAGACGAAGGAAAAAAATGATGGAGAACAATCGTGGAATGGTGGAGATGGGTGTTCCACCATTAGTGCCTATAGTGAGTAATTTATTTCAAGAATATATATTTAAAGAATGTATAATGTCATGTGATTAATGTTTTTGTAAATTTTTTTGTAGGATCCACCTATACGTCGACAGTTATTCGACGAGGAGCCTAGTACTAGTCCTATTACTCAGGTTGGTGGTACGAGGAGGGTTCGTACCAGAGGTGGACGAGCTGCTTCGCGTACCCGACTATACCCTTCCCCTCCCACTGACATTTCATACTTCCCACATTCTAATCCTGGTGTGTCATTAGGGACACATGAGATATTTAGGCCTCCCATGTTTTCTTCGCATTGTGAATCTTCTGGCCCATCATTTTCATACCCCATGATGATTCCCACTCCCGAGTCAGAATCCAGTCATACAACTATCCCATCTTCATTTCCTTCTACTTCTATCTCTCCGAGCTTCAATATTCCCTCGTCTTCAACTTCTGTTCCACCACAGGGTGTTCCATCAGTTTCTGTGGATCCAGCGGCGCTCAGCGATCAGACTTCCGCAGGTATATTTATAGAACCCTAACAAATTTTTATAGTAATATTTATTTCCATTATAACATGTTTTGATAAAATATCTATTTTTCTATCATGAAAGATACATCTACTGACAGGAGGCGGGGGTGGGGGCGTACATACATGAATTCGGTGTAGAACCGCCACACATAGGTTATGGTGGATTACAATGAAGACAACCAAATGGTTGAGAAAACAGGGCAGCAATGTCGGAGTTTTTTTGTGACACTTGCCAAATACTCTGACAACATTCCCATCAGACCGCTATCGTGGAGACATTTTACACATGAGGTAAAGGATAGAGCTTGGGCAAGGATATGGGTAAAAAAATTTGTTGTATTTAATGCCATGAATTATTTTTGTATTTATATGAATTAATATTTTGATGTCAGCATCGATTTAATTTTACCGATGGTGAGGGTGCATGACCGGAACGTCTAAAGGATTTTGGTGATCTTTGGAGAGCCTACAAGAATGAGTTGTATATTGGCTAGCATTATAGAGTTGGAACTGAGTTAGAGGTGGTAACAGTCGTGGATGATTGTACTATAGAGCAGTATCGTCAGATGATTACTCATTGGACGACTACCTAGTTTTAGGTATGAATTACATTTGATGTATTTAAATAATAACTTTGATTTTTTTCATTAATATTATCCTTCTCATTATCTAATTTTATTTAGTAATCATCTGGAAAAAATGATAAAAACATTGATGCAAAAAAATACCTCCACACACTAGGATGTACTATGATGCCATATCATGAGAGGAAGCATGTATGACAATTGTTTAGAAGTTTTATTTACGACTTATAATTTCTTTTGTTTCCTCAATTATTTAATAGTTTTCTAATGTTTTCATATAACTTTAGTTTTCAATGTCATTGTAGAGGCAAATTCAGAATATTGAAGGACGTGTTCCTCGAGCAAAACTGTTTTGCTCGAGTAGAGGGAAAACCGATGGAAGTGCCATCAACGAAGCAACTTAGCAGCAGATTGTAAGTTTTAATCTGTTGATTTTATATTTTAATATCTATTTTTAACATTATAATATATTTATATTTGTAACAGGATGCTTTAGAGGCCCTCGATTCCCAAGAACCAGACAATTTTGGGCCCACTAATCACTTACACTAGGTGTTGGGAGAGGAGCATCCTGGCAGAGTACGCTGCCGACCTAGGATAGCCCCGATGAGGTATTGAACCTCTTTAGGTACAAGTTTTAGTGCAACTGAGCTATATAAAGTTAGGCCACAGGCAGAAAATGCTATGAAAAGGGCCACAGATACGGCAGAACAGTCTGTTAGGGAAAACAGTGCATTTATGAAATTTATTAAAGTTCTACGTCCAACACTTCCACCAGAGGCCAGACCAGCTTTCGATGAATATATGTCGTTGATAAATTATATATATGTTCCACCAGGTGATAGTTCTAGTGGTGGTCAAGACGATTTCCAGCCTGACGATGATGATGGTGAGGAGTATGATGCGGAAGAGGAGGTAGAGAATGAGGGTGAGGCGGATGGCGAGGGCGAGGAGGGTGATGGTGAGGAGGAGGGCGTTGAGGAAGGTGAGGACGATGATGGGTATGAGGACGAGGATGATGATGATGGTGATGATGGTGATGGTGATGTGGGAATAATTGATCTGTTACATTTTTTTACTAATATTACTGATATTTGATGTTTAATCTATTCCAGTTGTTGGTTTAATCTAGACCCGTAGTATAGTATTTGAGTTGAGTTATTTTTATATATTGTCTGTTTTCATGGATGTTGTTGTCTTTTAGTAGTTTTGATGTATCTTGAGAATGTTTATAGAGATTTGTGTGTTTGGGAACTCCGAGGACAACCCCCCTCCTTCCTAGACCCTGGACAACCCCCCACCATCCTCCTCGGACCCTAGAAAGACCCCTGGACAGCCCCCAGATAGCCCCCCCCCCCCACCATCCTCCTTGGTCCCCAGATAGCCCCCCAGACACCCCCCAGACACCCCCTGGACAGCCCCCAACCCTCCTCCTTGAACCCCGGACAGCTCCCTGAACACCCCCCGCACAACCCCCCGCACAACCCCTCATCCTCCTCCTTGGTCCCCAGACAGCCCCCAAAGAGCCCCTAGACATCCCCCCTAATAGCCCCCACCCTCCTCCATGGACCCCGGACAGCCCCCCCGGACAGCCCCCCCCCCCCCCGGAGATCCCCCCAGACAGCCCCCCCACCCTCTTCCCTGGACCCCAGACAGTCCCCCAAATAGCCCCCTCGGACAGTCCCCCCACCCTCCTCCCTAGACCCCCAGACAACCACCCCACCCTCATTGATTTCACATGATTTTTTTATTTCTCTGATCATGCAATGTTATTTAGGATTATTCCATTTTTATCTCTTGAATTATATGAATGTCTTGGTAATCATATTATCTCATGCTCATCAAATGCATGTGATGACATACGATAATTTGAATAAAAAGTCATGATGTACATTCTCCATGTTATGTGAATTACTCCTTGTTTGATTTGGTTTACTTGTCAATTGTTAGGAAAGACATGGGTTACATGTTAGGAACTCATAGACAGACTCGTCATGCTCCGGGAATTGAGACTTGAAATTCTAGGATTTATGATTTGGTTTATAGGATAGGGCTACTAGGATGGTTTCTATTACTTATTTGTTACGTGTACGAGTCAACCCCGCCTCAATTAGAGGCCCGGTGTGGCCAACACCACTCAAGGTGTCTCAGGTTTATTTGAAATGGAAAACATTTTAAGTAAAAATTACAACTAGCACATAGAAAACTGACCAAACAGATTCTGATTGTGTTGATACTTTAGCACAATGATCCACAGGTCATATGTGACATGTATGAGTCAACCCTGCCTCAATCCGAGGCCTGTTGTGGCCGACACCACTAAAAGTGTCTCATGTTAATTTGAAATGGACAACATTTTAAGTGAAAACAACAACTAGCATACGGAAAACCGACCAAACGGATTTTTATTTTGTTGCTACTTTAGCACAAAGATCCATGGGTCATTTGTGACATGTACAAGTCAACCCCGCCTCAATCCAAGGCACGGTGTGGCTTGCACCATTAAAAGTGTCTCTCTTTTGTTTAAAATGGACATGATTTTAAGTGAAAACAACAACTGACATATAGAAAACTGACCAAACGAATTTATAATGTGTTGATGCTTTAGGAAAACGTTCCATGAGTCATATGTGCCGTGTATGAGTCAACGTTGTCTCAATCCGAGGCACGGTGTGGCTGACACCATTTGAAGTGTCTCACTTTTGGTTGAAGTGGACAACATTATAAGTGAAAAGTACAACTGACATACGAAAAACCAACCAAAGGAATTCAGATTGTGTTGATACTTTAGGAAAATGATCCTTGGGTCATTTTTGATGTGTACGAGTCAACCTTGTCTAAATACGAGGCGCGGTGTGGCCGGTAGAACTCTAACTGTGTCTCTTATTTTTAAAATGGATGAGATTTTAAGTGAAAAGAACAACTGACATAGAGAAAAACAACCAAACACATTCCAATTCAATTGATACTTTATCACAAAGATCCATGGGTCATATGTTACATGTACGAGTCAACCCGGGCTCAATATGAGGCATGGTGTGGCCGGTACCATTAAAAGTGTCTCACATTTGTTTGAAATGGATAACATTTTAAGTGAAAACTACAACTGACATACGGAAAACTGACCAAACACATTCATATTGTGTTGATACTTTAATACAATGATATTTGAGTCAATTTTGATGTGTAAGAGTCAACCCCGCCTCAATCTGAGGCCTGGTGTGGCCGGTACCACTCAATGTGTCTCATGTTTATTTGAAATGGAAAACATTTTATGTGAAAACAACAACTGACATACAGAAAACTGAACAAAAGCATTCAGATTATATTAAAACTTTAGGAAAACGATCCATGGGTCATATGTGACGTGTAAGTGTCAATCAATCTGCGGCATGGAGTGGCCGAAACCACCCAAAGTGTCTCTCTATAGTTTAAAATGGACTTCATTTTAATTAAAAACAACAAATGACATACGGTAAACCAGCCAAACACATTCAGATTCTAGTGAAACTTTTGGAAAACGATCCATGGGTCATATATGATATGTACGAGTCAACCACGCCTCAATCTGAGTCGTAGTGTGGCCGAGATCACTTTAAGTGTCTCTCTTTTGATTAAAATGGACAACATTTTAAGTACATATAGAAAACCGACCAAACGTATTATGATTGTGTTGATACTTTATAAAAATGATCCATGGGTCATATGTGACGTGTACGAGTCAACCCCGCATCAGTCCAAGACGCGGTGTAGCCGACACCATTCATAGTGTCCAGCTTTTGTTTAAAATGGACATCATTTTAAGTGAAAACAACAACTGGGATACAAAAAACTGACCAAACACATTCGAAATGTGTTGATTCTTTAGAACAATGATCAATGGGTCATATGTGACATGTACGAGTCAACCCTGCCTCAATCCGAAGCACGGTGTGGCCAGAACCACTCTAAATGTCTCTCTTTTGTTTCAAAAGGATATCATTTTAAGTGAAAACATCAACTGGCATACAGAAAACCGACCAAACACATTTTTATTGTGTTTATAATTTAGTAAAATGATTCATGGGTCATTTGAGACATGAACGAATCAACCCCATCTAAATATGTGGCATTTTGTGGCCGGTACCACTCTAACTGTGTCTCTTTTGTTTAAAATGGACAGGCTTATAAGTGAAAAGAACAACTGGCATACATAAAACTGACCAAACACATTTGGATTCTATTAAAACTTTAAAAAATGATCCATGAGTCATATGTGATGTGTACGAGTCAACTGCGCCTCAATCCGAGTCGCAGTGTGGCTGGGATCACTCTAAGTGTCTCTCTTTTATTTAAAATGGACAACATTTTAAGTATATACAGAAAACCATCCAAATAGATTCTGATTGTGTTGATACTTTAGAAAAACGATCCATAGGTCATATGTGACGTGTACGAGTCAACCCTGCCTTAATCCGAGGCGCGGTGTGGCCGACACCATTCATAGTGTCACTCTTTTGCTTAAAATGGACATCATTTTAACTGAAAAGAACAACTAACATATGAAAAACTGACCAAACACATTCGAAATGTGTTAATGCTTTATAAAAATAATCCATGGGTCATATGTGACATGTAAGAGTCAACCATACCTCAATCCGAGGTGCGGTGTGGCTGGAACCACTCTAAGTGTCTATCTTTTATTTCAAAAGGATATCATTTTAAGGGAAAATATCAACTGGCATACGAAAAACCGAACAAAGGCATTCAGATTGTGTTGATGCGTTAGGAAAATTATCTATGGGTCATTTGAGACATTTATGAGTCAACCCCGTCCAAATCTGAGGCATGGTGTGGCCGATACCACTATAACTGTGTCTCTTTTGTTTAAAATAGACAGGATTATAAGTGAAAAGAAAAACTGGCATACGAAAAACTATCCAAATGCATTCGGATTCTGTTGATAATTTATCACAATGATCCATGGGTCATATGTGATGTGTACGACCAAACCGGGGGTCAATCTAAGTCGCGGTGTGGCCGAGATCACTCTAAGTGTCTCTCTTTTGTTTAAAATGGACAACATTTTAAGTACATATGATTACCGACCAAACACATTCGTTTTCCATTGAAACATCAGGAGAACGATGCATGGGTCATATATGACATGTACGAGTTAACCTCGTCTCAATCTGAGGTGCGGTGTGGCTGACACCATTCATAGTGTCTCTCTTTTGTATAAAATGGACTTCATTTTAAGTGAAAACAACAACTAGCATACAAAAAACTACCAAACAGATTCTGGATGTGTCGATACTTTAGCACAACGATCCATGGCACATATGTGACATGTATGAGTCAACCCCACCTCAATACGAGGTGTGGTGTGGCCGACATCATTCATAGTGTCTCTCTTTTGTTTAAAATGGACATCATTTTAAGTGAAAACAACAACTGACAAATGAAAAACTGACCAAAGGCATTCAAAATGTGTTGATGATTTAGGAAAATGATCCATGGGTAATATGTGATGTGTACGAGTCAACCCCACCTCAATCCGAGGTGCAGTGTTTCCAGAACCACTCTAAGTGTCTCTCTTTTGTTTCAAAAGGATATCATTTTAAGTGAAAACATCAACTGGAAAATGGAAAACCAACCAAACACATTCATATTGTGTTGATACTTTATGAAAATGATCCATGGGTCATTTTAGACATGTACGAGTCAACCCCGTCTAAATCTGAGGTGCGGTGTGGCCTGTACCACTCTAACCATGTCTATTTTGTTTGAAATGGACAGGATTATAAGTGAAAAGAACAACTGACATACGGGAAACCAACCAAATGCATTCTGATTCTATTGATAATTTATCACAATGATCCACAGGTTATATGTGATGTGTACGAGCCAACCCGGGCTCAATCCGAGTCGCGGTGTGGTCGGGATCACTCTAAGTGTCTCTCTTTTATTTAAAATGGACAACATTTTAATTACATGCGAGAAGCCATCCAAACTCATTCAGTTTCTATTGAAACATTAGGATAACGATTCATGGGTCATATGTGATGTGTACGAATCAACCTCGCCTCAATCCGAGGCGCGGTGTGGCCGACACCACTCAAAGTGTCTCTCTTTTGTTTAAAATGGACTTCATTTTAAGTGAAAACAACAACTAGCATACGAAAAACCTACCAAACAGATTATGATTGTTTCGATAATTTATCACACGATCCATGGGTCATATGTGACGTGTTCGAGTCAACCTCACCTCAATCCAAGGGTCGGTGTGGCTGGCACCATTCATAGTGTCTTTCTTTTGTTTAAAATGGACATCATTTTAAGTGAAAACAACAACTAACATAAAAGAACTTATCAAACATAGTATTAATGTTTTGGTGCTTTAGGAAAATGATCCATGGGTCATATGTGACATGTACGAGTCAACCTCGTCTCAATCCGATGTGCGGTGTGGCCGACACCACTCTAAGTGTCTCTACTTTGTTTCAAAAGTATATCATTTTATGTGAAAACATCAAATGGCATATGGAAAACCGACCAAACGCATTAGTATTGTGTTGATACATTACGAAAATTATCCATGGGTCATTTGAGACGTGTATGAGTCAACCCCGTCTAAATCTGAGGTGCGGTGTGGCTGGTACCACTCTAACTGTGTCTCTTTTGTGTAAAATGGATAGGATTATAAGTGAAAAGAACAGCTGGCATACGGAAAACCAACCAAACACATTCGGATTCTATTGATAATTTATCACAATGATCCATGGGTAATATGTGACATGTACGAGCCAACCCGGGCTCAATTCGAGTCGCGGTGTGGCCGATATCACTCTAAGTGTCCCTCTTTTGTTTGAAATGGACAACATTTTAAATACATACGGAAAACTGACCAAACACATTCAGTTTCCATTAAAACATTAGGATAATGATCCTTGGGACATATGTGACATGTAAAAGTCAACCTTGCCTCAATCCGGGGTATGGTGTGGCCGACACCACTCAAAGTGTCTCTCTTTTGTTTAAAATGGAGTTCATTTTAAGTGGAAACAACAAATAGCATACGGAAAACCGACCAAACGGATCCTGATTGTGTCGATAATTTATCACAACAATCCATTGGTCATATGTGACGTGTACAAGTCAACACCGCCTCAATCCGAGGCACGGTGTCGCTGACACAATTCATAGTGTCTCTCTTTTGTTTAAAATGGACATCATTTTATGTGAAAACAACAACTGACATACGAAAATCTGACCAAACGCATTCAAAATGTGTTGCTGATTTAGGAAAACAATCCATGGGTCATATGTGATGTGTAAGAGTCAACCTCGCCTAAATCTGAGGCGCGGTTTGGACAACACCACTCTAAGTGTCTCTCTTTTGTTTCAAAAGGATATCATTTTAAGTGAAAACATCAACTGGCATACGGAAAACCGACGAAACGCATTCGGATTGTGTTGATACTTTATTAAAACGATCCTTGGGTCATTTGAGATGTCTAAGAGTCAACTCTATCTAAATCCAAGGATCGGTGTGGCCAGTACCACTCTAGCTGTGTCTCTTTTGTTTAAAATGGACAGGATTATAAGTGAAAATAAAAACTGGCATACAGAAAACTGACCAAACGCATTTTGATTCTGTTGATAATTTATCACAATGATCCATGCATCATATGTGATGTGTATGAGTCAACCCTGCCTAAATACGAGGCACGGTGTGGCCGACACCATTCATAGTGTCTATCTTTTTTTAAAATGGACATCATTTTAACTGAAAACAACAACTGACACACGAAAAACTGACCAAACTCATTCGAAATGTGTTCATGCTTTAGGGAAACGATCCATGGGTCATATGTGACGTGTACGAGTCAACCCTACATCAATCCAATGCATGGTGTGTCCGAGATCACTCTAAGTGTCTCTATTTTGTTTAAAATGGGAAACATTTTAAGTACATACAAAAAATTGACCAAACAGATTCTGATTGTGTTGATACTTTAGCACAACAATACATAGGACATATATAACGTGTAAAAATAAACCCCGCCTCAATCTGTGGCGCGGTGTGGACGATACCACTCAATGTTTATCTCTTTTATTTCAAAAGGATATCATTTTAAGTGATGACATCAACTGACATACGAAAAACTGACCAAACACATGGGGATTGTGTTGATATTTTAGGACAATGATCCAAGGGTCATTTAAGACGTGTACGAGTAACCTCGTCTAAATCTGAGATGCAGTGTGGCTGGTACCACTCTAACTGTGTCTCTTTTGTTTAAAATGGAAAAAATTATAAGTGAAAAAAACAACTGTCATACAAAAAACCGACCAAACACATTTGGAATCTGATGAAACTTTAGGACAATGATCCATGGGTCATATGCTATGTGTACGAGTCAACCGCGCCTCAATCCAAGTCACTGTGTGGCCGATACCACCCAAATTGTCTCTCTTATGTTTTAAATGGACAATATTTTCAGTACATATGGAAAAATGACCAAACGGATTATGATTGTGTTGATATTTTAGCACAATGATCCATGAGTCATTTCTGATGTGTACAATTCAACCTCGCCTCAATCCGAGGTACGGTGTGGCCGACACCACTCAAAGTGATTTTCTTTTATTTAAAAAGAACTTCATTTTAAGCGAAAACAATAACTAACATACAAAAAACTGACCAAACTCTTTTAGAATATGTAGATACTTTAGGAAAATGATCCATGGGTCATTTGTGACATGTACGAGTTAGCCTCGCCTCAATATGAGGCACGGCGTGGTCGGTATCACTCTAGGTGTATGTATTTTGTTTAAAATTGACATCATTTCTAGTAAAAACATATGGTATATGAAAAACTGAACAAATTATGAATTGAATTCTGGATTCCACATATAAATTTCATCAAAATTTTAAATTGAATTCTAAATGAATTATGTATGTTTATAATTACGTTATGAATTCTGATTTAATTATCGATGTGTATAGTTCCCGGATGCATTATATGTTAAATGTGTATGAATTTTTTCTCTATATGAATGTTTTAGTTGGTTATTGTAGGTACAATACTTGTATATGTATGTGTTAGTTTATTGCAGGTAAAATAATTGGAAATGATTGAAAATGAGAGGGAATGGACTGGCTACATTGCAAATTGCAGGCTGTTGTGCAGTTTTTACAGCATAGGCTATGCCAACAGTTTGAAACCGTTGGCATAGAATTCTGAGTATTTGTTTTCCAATGGTTCATAGAACCATTGGTAAAAATCCTTTCCCAATGGTTTAGAAACTGTTGGGAAATAAGTTGTTTTCTTGGTTTTCCCAATGGTTCAAGCCAAACCATTGGTAAAAACTATCCCAACGGTATGGCACAACCATTGGGATATGTTCATTTTTCCAACCTATCCCAACGGTTCAGTGAAAAATCTTGGGAAAAGTTTTCCAAATGGCTTACTTCCCTACGGTTTGCAGAACCGTTGGTATAATATATACCAACGGTTATGTAGCATTTTAAAACAGTTTAGAACTACTGGGAAAGCCTTCATTTCAAGTAGTGCATCTTGATGTTTAAAAAACATTGAATGAGTTGAGAAAATATGTTTGAAAAATCCATTATCGTGTTAGTTTAATCTTAATAGGCCTTTAAGAAAAGAGAGTAACAATCAAGACTGACTGAATATTAATTTTTTATTATCATCAACACTTTTTAGGAAAAAGTGAGAAACCACAACATCCATCATTACACAAAAATACCATTAAAAAGATAATTCAAATGGAGACAACAAAATCTGACCCTCCCCAGCGAATACACCAAGATGTCAAGATTTCACCATCACATGACCACTCAGCTAGCAGTCCCGTGAAGAGTTGCATGGGAACTGAACCGATGGCAGAGCCATACCCTCTCAAACTTCCAAATCCAAATGTCATGCACATGGGAATGCTTCTTGCTCTGATCCTCATCTGTCGCCGATACATGTAGAAATCTATTTTCAAGATTATCCAAAATACACCTCTGAACCGAAACACCATCAGGAGCTTCAGATTCATCATAACATCACCATTGATTCATAAAATTCACTACTGATTCCTCAAAAACTCACCACTTCTCATAAAAATCACCACTTCATCCTCAAAAAATCACCACTGCAACACCACCAGAAGCGTCTACTTCCGCAGGACATCAGCACTGCAAACCATCGCACATCCTTCACAATTAAAAATTCCATGAAACCAGAAAACCATATAGGATTATTCTTCAACAATACATCACCACTACAAACCGTCATGAGGAAAACCCAGAAAACCAAATTCGACCCGAGCAGGAAACCAAAGCTGAAAAAGTCGACAAGCTTCAAATTGCCGACTCCCGGAGTAGCATTACCAACCATTGCTCAACACAGAACCACAAATCAACCTGAACCGAGACTCCAAAATTAAGTCATGAAAACAAAAAACATCCATGATTCACATATTGTCGAAGGGGTTCAATGCGAACCATCGTGCAACAAGAAGAAAAGAATCTGAAATGAAAATGATTGCAAGAAAATGAAAACAGAACATCACCGATATGCCTAAAGGAGGTAACGTTGTGGCCAGATCCCGTCACTTCCAACCAGAACCCTCAAAGAGATGCGACGAACCACCCTACGCACCCCTATAGATGATGTGATATCCTTCAGCAGTTGAATCTCGGTCGCGGGTCACCATGCCGCCAAAGAAACCCTATCCAGCTATGAGGATTCAGGTGAGGAACCGAATAGCAACTGGAATAAGTGTCCAATCTTGAGAAGAACACTGCAAAGGAGATCTTCTGCAGCATCTCACTGAGCGTGAGGAGGAGCGCTGCGCCATCTTGAGACAAAAGGAGGCGTCGATGATGAGGGGGAAAACCTAGCACGTAAGGCCCCTTACGGTCTCATCTTTGGATCGAGAATATACAATCAAGAAATTAGAAATGTTTTTAATAGTAAAATACCTCATTCATTATGAAATTTACTCTTAGTATTCTCAGAGGATATGTATACATTAATCCCTAAGTAAAAATTTATAAATTTTATTCTTTAAACACATAAAATTATTAAAAAAATATTTTAGGATTACCGGTTTGAAGATATGTTTTGGAAAAATAAAAGCCAAACATATTATTAAAATGCTATGTATATATTAATAAAGATATAAAATAGTCAAAAAACAATCTCTATAAATAATCACAACCAATGGATCATTTTTCAAGAGAAAAATATATCATATTTGTTCACAGAATTTTTTAGAATTGAAAAATGATTTATTTTGTAAACTATTAATGCTATAATTTTTTTGAACATAAATATTTTTTATTGGTGTAAAATGTATTTTTCAAGAATTAAATGATTAAAATAAGTGAGGGGGTGTAAACTAATGAATGATGAAAACAATATTATAAAGAATATAGTTATTGAAATGAAAAAAATATAACATATTTGGAAAAAATGGATTTAAATATTTAAATGAACCATGTGATATATATGGTCAAGCTGATAAAATTGATATAAATTTTAAAATATAGACAAAAAGTAAATCCTTTGAGAATTTTTTTTATAAATATTAAATAAAAAGAAGATCTGAAAATATTATGTACTCGTAGTGGATCTGTAAGATATAAATTAAGAAAATTAATGATATAAGATTGTGGTTATTCTTTACACATTTCGTGAGATAAAGAAATATTGAAGAACAAGGACAAAAACAATAGAATTTCACTAATATTAAAATGCTAATATTTTTTTGAGTTATGGAACACTCTTCTTAGTGTAAGACAACCATTTTATAATGATTATGAGGTGATTTATAATAATAATACACATATCATCCAATGTTATAAAATGGTTCACTCAGGGTGAATGAATGATAGGGTTGAATTTATAAATATTTATAATTTTATTTAATGGTATTAAAATTCCTTAGAATTCATAAACTTGGATAAACGTTTCATTTTAGAAAATTATTTTAATGTTAATATATATTTTTATATCTTTATTATATAGTAATTTAATTTAATTAATTATAGTTATGTGCTTTAATTGAATGGACTTGTGTAATTGTTTTCACTTTATGATTCATTTACGTTACGGATTTTGAGATAGATGGTAAAATAAATAAAATCAGATTTCCTAAAAGTAATTCACCAGAATGTATAAAATTACAAGATAAAGAAATAATTTTTTAATGTATACCATATTTTAATGAGATAATGTATGTCCTAACCAATGATAAAATATATAATAGATTATTGAATGATTCTACATTAAGAAGTTATATAATGTAGAATGTGACATGGAAATTTCAATTCCAATGACTTAGGTTACAAAAGTGACATCATGATGTTATTTATTATGATAGGGTTGTGTGTTTGAAGAAATGAGATATCCTAGATCATGAATAGACATATCATTATGTATAATTAAATTATTATGTATGATATTTATATAAGAAAATCTGGCCCTATTCTTATATTTCAGGTCACAATGTCATGCAATGAATCATAGTAAATGACATGGATAGTTTTGAATAATGGATTGATTTTGAGATGGTGGAATAATATTTTCTCATTTCATTATTGAGGATATAATTGGATAAGGTTGAATCTATAAATTTTATATAAGATATCAAAAGGATTAGGATTGGGGATTTCAAAGGATGAAGGTTTATCATCATTAATGATATACCACATTGTCTTTTATGATACAATTGAAGGACAAAACAATGAAATGTCAGTTATCATGAAATTTAAGATAAAGATATCACTATTTATGGTATAAATATATCCCAAAAAGTTACTTGGTTGATGATCAAAACATTCCTTAAGAAAACCAAAAATATTTTCATTACTCCATTATAATTTTATCTCTTAAAACAAATATGAAGATTAATTTATATGGGTTAGGGTGTAATTTTTCATGGACCAATCCTAGAAAGTGAGAGAAATCATTATTCACATTACAGATATGAATGATAGTCTAGATTTGAATCGATTTATTTAATGGGATATATGAGCATATTGGGTATCATTATAAATAGAATGATATTAATTTACAAAGTAATGAGATAAAAGGCTCAAGGATCATGCGGTGAATACCATAGTAATAAGAGAGGGGTATCAAATCTATAACAGAATATTGACTAAATAGATTATTTTATACATGGATATACTATATAATCTCAATAATACATTTATTAATATAAAAAATGAGTATATGGCCAAGAATTTCCACTTAAAACTAGATAAATATAGAGTGAGATAAATTGAGGGGAATAATATTTATCTCATTTCAAATTTAGAGTATTTTTATTTTTATTGTAGTTTCTCTATGGTCTTACATTTTTCACCGTTTAAATAATTTAATAGAGAACTAACCACTTAGTGGTTTCTCCATAATAGATATGACCAATTAAATTCGTTTTTTTTTCTTCTTAAAATTAATTCTCTACTATTATTTTAATTTTAAGACTTTAAATTGGTTGAATTAGTGGAATAAAATTATTGTTTACTCTCCTATTTGTTCTCACATTTATAATTCTTCTTATAATTTATTTTCATTAAAATAATCCATATTTTACTCCTTCTTCTTAAATGATGGAATGAATAAAGTTAGGGATTAAGTTATATGTTATTAAAGTTATTTGGATTGGGGTTAATTATTGAGTTTTACTAGTTAAA
Organism: Viscum album; assembly: GCA_963277665.1. Lineage (NCBI taxonomy): Eukaryota > Viridiplantae > Streptophyta > Magnoliopsida > Santalales > Viscaceae > Viscum > Viscum album. The sequence goes on from OY728131.1 coordinate 143,337,969, forward strand.
GGATACATTACTCAATTGAGGATACTATTAGTAGTGGGATCTAAGTAAATACCCAACTAATAATTTATTGTTAATTAGTTTAGTATAATTTATATTAGAAATAATATTATTAGTGCACTCAAGGATTATAGTGTATTGATACTCAACATTGTACTCAATTAATGTTAGTGGATTTGCGTTCATGGATTTTCTCACCATGTAAGAGTAAGAGTATGGGATAAACATTAGTTATATAATTATCAAACAGATTTGGTAAACCTATTAATTATCACCATGGATTTCTTCCATTGACTATTTTTATACAGAATATTTTTATAAAAAAAATTAAATAATAATATTTATTATTACCATCTAAAACATTAAAAATATATAAAGATTTATTATAATTAAAAGAGTGAGTGTTAAGAAGAATATTTGAGAGATGCCCATAGTATTCACTATATTTAATTATTTTATTTTTATATTACTATTTTTCATAGGTCCTTTGAAATTTCTTTCTCATCAAATATTAATCATTTCCAAAAATGATACATGCATCAAAACATTTTTATTTATTTAAGAATAATTTCATTTTGTTTCTTTATTGTTGATTTATTTCATTCCTTATTTTTCATTTAATTTTTGTACTAGTATATTATATATAATTTCAAAATAAATATAGTGTGAAAAAATAATTTGTATGAATTTATTTATATGGTAATAAACTTGGAACTAAATCAATATACTAACAAAATATATTTTTCATTGGTAAAATAGAACAATAAAGGAAGATATCATTAGAAACAATATAAATAATATGAATAGAATAATGTTATATGGTAAGATATATCTTATTTAAACTATGAATATGACTAAAAAAAGAAACAATATCCATTTAAAGAATAATATAAATCTCCCATAGTTTAACAAGAACAAGTAAAAACAATAAATATTGATTTTTTAAATAAGATATTGATAAACCAGTAAGAGAAAATAAACAACCAAAAAAATTGAATTAAAAGAGAAGAAACAGGGGACATTAAATGTTTTAAATATAATAGTTAAAGGAAAAAAGTTTAATAAACAACTACATCCCTCTAAGTATATATTAAATATAGGAAAAAATAAATCATGATAACTAATAAAGGAATATGTTTTTTACTACGACTTTTGATAAATAATTGATAGAGGTGGTGAATATTTTAGAAAAATAACTACAATAGATTAACTATTTTTTGACCAATTTCAAAAATGAATGATTGAGGAATGATATATTTTGGTTAGGTAATTTTAAGGAGACAACACAGCACTCGATACAGAATGGTTTGATATTCTATAAGAATAAGTTCAAATAAAAAATCAACTCAACTATTGTATTCACTTTAGAATGAATAATAAGACATTTTTTAGAGGGGAATATGGATGAAATATTTATACTCCCACTTATAAATTTTAGAAAGTTTATAATATAATGAAAATTATAAATAAAAAATCACTCAATCTGAAATATAAAATAAGCCACATCACGAAGTTGACAATAAAAACTTAGTGAGACATATAATTCTTCACAATAAATTTGTAAAATAGGACCATAAATCCATCCTTTATAGAGTATTCATATTCAATACTCTTGATAAAAGTTCCACATTCACACCCTGATCACTCAAAAACTAGGAATAAATAAATGAATGAGATGAACTAATATAAAAAAACACTATTTAAAATTGAATTGACTAGTTCTATAACTTTGAAACATAATAGACCTAATAGAAATTAGTGGGAACCCTATCTAATTTAAATAACTACCCATATCCCACTCCATAACCCAAACTCATATCTTTCTAAGAACCCTGGGCTACACTTCCCTACTAAATAGAGAATTTTTGACCGTTTTTACCACCAATATTATATTTTCTATATGAAACTAAATTTCAATCATATTATATCCTCATATCCAAGTTAATGATACGGGAGAAGAAACATAACCCTATACATCACCTCCTTGATCTCCTTTATAATAATAATTATGTCGTTGTATTTATTTTCCCATGAATAGGAATAACTTTGGTATGAGGTAGTGAACCACATTTTTCAGAAACAAAAAATAATTTGTGTAAGTTATGAAGGATGATCCATTTATCGTGGGTAAAGTGATAAATTTACACTGGGGGTTTAACTCACAAAAATATTCTAAAGGATTTATTGAACTCAAAATATGTCATTTTCCATGGGATGAATATTGGTGAATTTCTAAGCGAGTTGGATTTTAAGGAATATTTATTATTTAAGAAATAAATAAATAATGATCTTATAAGTTTAAATGTTAAAATATCATATGGGTAATATTGGGTGAAAATTTTTACATTGGGATTGTGTTCATAATGGGGGGATTTTATTTACTATGGTATAAATTAGGTTATTGGGTGTTGAGTTGTGAATAAATCATTTTTAGATCATTGTCTAAATAATTAAATCAAATCATTAAAAAATAATAATTTTATTTTGGGGGATTGTTGATGTGGTATTTTTTTCCAATATGGTGATGATATATCCTTTTAGTTTTATTTTTGGGAGGTTATTCTTAATAATTTTTGAATAGTTATTAGATCATAAATATTTCCTAGGGAATGGTCTACATGTTCCACCATACTTGGGTTTGATCTTACCAATTATTCTATTTGTGCTATATGTTTTAAGAGTTTTCTACTGGTTATATTTATACTCACCCATATATTGTACTTTTGGCTACATATGTTTTGTTAATATATATATTTCATTAATTGAAACTGTTGATGGAAGGCACGTAGCTGGAGGAAGTGTGGGAGTCTATGCATAATAAAATACAACGGTTTTGGTGGAGACAATTTCAGATGCTATTTATTCTTGTAGGAAAATTAGCAAGGAGGTATAATCCCACTCTTGGAGTCATATTTTATTGGTGGATAATGACTTTTTCATTTGTATTTATTTTTTTTTATTATCCTTTATAGAGCTATAGTAGATAGTATTTTTTTAATGTATGAATTATATATAGTTCAATTTTTTTATATATTCTTATTGGTTTTATTGGATATCATTTCTTATTGGATATGAATTTATGTTGTTGGTATATCAAGTAAATACCTCCTATGTATTTTTATTCATTTTTTTGCCGGTTTCCAACACTAGTATTATTAGTTGTAGGATTTTGGTGGTGCACTAGGAGGTGTCCTAGTGGGTTGTATAGTTTTATAATGGTATCAATGTAGTTAATGTATTATGAACAGATTATGAGTTACATGTTTTGTGATATTTTTTTGGAAACATAGTGACATGATACTAAAAGGATATTAGGTTAATTTATCAGACCAAGAATAAAACCATAGATGCAATGGATTTTTTATCCTTCTTATAAGACATTGATAACCTATTAATTTTTATTAACACTATATGGAATCATTGGTAGGGTATAGGTAACATTGGTACATGTACTATATAGTGGTCAGATCTGATCTGCCAGATTATTTCTGTGTCATATCACCTAGATATTCTCTAAAAACATTGGGTTAATCCAATCTAATAAAGGTTTTTATCCATCCATCTCCACCTCTTATTAAAATTTATTGTCTTGATATTCCTTTGGGTATGATTAAGTTCCTCACCCCAGATTATTTTAGTGACGTGTAATCGAATCTAAGACTAATTTTCTATTATGCATATGCCATGAATAAAGGTAAATATATTCCACATATATGATTTGTTTAGATTCACTTATTGAGTGGATAATAGTTCATATAGAGATTGACAAGTCTATTTACAATCAATATTTGTTTTGTGTTCTCTAATGATGGATGCATCGTAGGTTTATGAGGTGAATCTAAACCTTATTTTTTAGAAGATTAGTCAGAATATGATATTTTCTTACCATTTTTGTTTGGAAAACCACCGACTATATAATGATTATTTTATTTTATTTAATCTTTATTGTACAACTAATCATTCATTAATGTTTATAAAAACACATAATGAAACTATTCTAATTTTATTGGAGTTCAGGTTTCCTCTTTATGAGTTTTATTCAATGATATTGTAGATTTTATAATTTCAGTTTTTGGATCTCTTTTTTGGTAAACATAACTGCATTCATTATTAAGAATATGGATGTTGAAATACCTAAGACTGAATAGAGATTAATTCCAATGAGATTAAGATTTTTATTAGTGCATATGGTTTGAAATTTGTGTTTGGGTGTGTGTACACTTAGATTCAACACTTACACTAGATACATATAAAGATTTTTTATAGTAAATATTTTTCAAGATGTGATTAACACTGAATTTTTGAATAAGATATTTCTTAAATATGGTTTTCGATTGGAGTTTTGTGGATGAATCACTATGAGGGATTCATATTTCAGATTAGATTCTTACCTATTATAGTCTCTATAGACTTCTATGAGGTAGTTCCAATACAAGATTTGGTGGTATATGGGTAGATAGAGATAAATGATTCTTTATTTTATCCTTTACACTAACTTTAGGTAATCATTACTATGGTTAGAGTGATTAATATTCAATAAATAGAAGGTTATGTATGGAGAATGTATCTAAATATATAGTAAGCAATAAGGTTCAACATATTAATTTTTTCTTTCTCAATGACTCCCATACATCTGAATTTTATTATATTTTATTTTGTATGTTGGTTTTTTCCAAGGGTAGGTAATTCTACTAGAGCACCTAGGGTGTCCCTTAGCACAAGAAACATAAAATAATGGTGGTTATTATATTTTCGCATCTACTGAAAGTGTGAAAATTTCCACCAGAGAGGAACATCATTTATAGTGTTTCAATTGATCATCCATTAGTTAGTGAGTTTAACTTTTCATGATACAAAAACTATAGTGGAATTATTACTAGTAGTGGAAGTTAAACTCATGAATTCTATCCAATGAAATATCCCAGGGATAACCACATCGAGTGTTAAAACTTTGTATTAGCTTGATTTTCATGTTGCACTTATATCACTTACTCTTTATTAGATAACTTGGTTGTGATTAGGTAGATGATTCTTATTTATTAGACAAGTTGGTATAGTTTTAATTTGACTTACAGTGACCTATCCGACCAATGGTTCTTAGTGATTGAGAAATCATCTAGTTTTTAGTATCTTTAGTTTTGTTAGAGAGAGTATCTGTAGATATCATTCAGAAATCATTAATTACATCTTGAGAGTTTTAATGATGCTTTTCGAAGTAAGGAATTTCATACCATGAATATGTATCCTATGGATTGATCCTGGTAGTCTCAATTTGTATCAACTTCATTCAACTAAAATGGAGGGTGAGAATATCAGGCATATTAAGGTAGTTTTATACCTTATTATATAATATCAATGGTGTGAAAAATTCTTATGTAATGAGTTCTAGGTTGAGAAATCCATCCATGTAGGTGTGATATCCAAGATAGTCAAATAGAGGTTCATCCACACTAAGATCATGTTTGGGATCTCTTATGTGTTTAATCTAGCATATAAGTGTGGTGGTAGATGATTCACTTAACTAGATTTTTTCCTCTCAATACATATTAGTGAAATTTTGTTATCTATTCTCAGTAGGGTTGGTCTCTATGAAGTGTTGGTGTGTATTTTACCAGTAATTATGTCCCTCATGCCTCAACTAGCATAGAAGGTTTGATATGGTGAATTCAATTATGGGATCATGTGTGATTGAATATTTCTATATAGTTCACCCAACATATTCCATTTAATGTGGGGATTACATCATTTTTCATTAATATTATAAAATAAAGTCCCATAATAACCATTTAGGGATGTATAATGCAAAATTTTGAAGTAGGGTTTTCTAGTGGGTATAGAACCTTTTCTGTATAAGTTTAGTATATCATTGGTGTATCTTGTTTAGTGGTACCTGATACATAATGAATGATGTTTATATGAGGGTTATAGATTTATACACTCATGTATGGTTGGTTTTATCCTGTGGTTTTAGGTTGATATAGTGGCATTTTTTAAACGGATGGATTTGTAATCTATGGATTGTGTCAAAATGGGTCACCAATGAGACTTGATTTTGTTTTATCGATTTTTATGATGTTGAAATCATAAATTAGTGTACCCATTATTCTATTTTGAATTTTTTAACTGGAACCTAGCTAACTGATCTTCTATAGTGGATGTGATGTGGTAGGGAATCAAAAGTGTGGTAGAGTGTTACCACTGGTGGATTTTGTGTTGATCATTAAATAAGGGAGAATGATTCTCTCAAATATGGAACCCTTGATAATGATATACTTTAAGATTAATATTCATTGTTTTTAGTTTTCCCTTTTTGACATGTAAATGAGTGGCCAGTAGTTGGAAATATCATTACTATGGAGTCATGAATGAGTCATGTAACATGAGTATACACCATTTTATAACGATTTACTAACATAATATTAAGTTGGATGATTATTATTATGATGTGGATGATGTTTCCTCGAATATTTGTGTCCCAAGTCTTCTTAGGGTCTTGTATTTTTCAAAAGTGATATTTAATTTATTTTATGAATTTTTAAGGTTAGTACATTTAATGCGGGTAAAGAGGTAAATTTACCCTAGTGTTTTTCTTTCTTATTTTTAAATGGGTTTTTTAAACATATAATATAGTATTTACCCTTAGAAAAGATTTTAGTGAAGTTTTGAGCCAGTTGGATTTTAAGGAATAATAACTATTTATTAAATAAACTAATGTTTATCACACAATTATAAATATTAGTATCTCATAAATGGGATCTTTAATGAAAATTTAGATTTTTGTCTCAAATGATTTGTTCTATTTTGTGTTGTATAAATTATACACTCGAGTGTCATCTCATGAAACAATATTTTTCATATATTTTTCTCAATCACTAAATCAACTAAGTAAAAATAAATTATTATTTTCTTTGGTCGATTAGTGATATTGAAATTTAAATACCACAATAGAGATAAGAATAAATTTTAGGATTATTCTTGGAGGATATTCATAAAAATGGTTAAATGGTTTTTAGAGCATATTGATTCCCTGAGGAATGCCTTACCTATTCCATCAAACCTGGGTTTGAGCTCACTATTTTTTATCTATACTCTATATTTTTAGTGTTTTCCATTCTGTATGTTTATTGCCACCAATTCATTTCACCTACACATATGGTGTATTGCAACCATATGATGATAATTTGGATTTTCTTCAATTTGATTACATTTTTTTGAAGTCATTTGATGTTACATGAGATGAGTAAAGATTTTTGGGTTAAAGAAGAATATTTAATCTATAATGATTTCATGATATTGAAGATATAAGAGTATATCACAACACGAGTTCATGAATCACACGAAGAATGGATATGTATTCAAAAAAATGGGAAATTCTATTAGTAATTAAAAATAATAGAGAATATATTATGTATATTCTACGTAGTGGAAAATTAATATTTCATGATTTATTAATATTTGAAGCACTTGTGTCACACAAATAAATAGCATGTGCACTATGAAGGGTTTTAGAAAAAATTTTTGTGGTAGTGTTCAGATTTGGACATGTTGTGAAGAATTATACTATGTCATACTTTATTTCAAGATTAATGAAATCATAAAGATTCCACACCATGATAGTATGTTGTGAAAAATATATTGTAACAGACCATCTAAGGAAACCACAAGATCAGTCACTTCGGCCAACCCGTGGTATAACTGAGGTGTATTTCTAATCACTATTGGTTGGAAACTAGTTATAGGGTATCAAATCATAACCATTTGTAATTATTTCACACTTCGAAACAAAATATTCAAAAAGAAAAAACAGTTTCAACACAAAAAATTGGCATGACCCATCTTGATATTGAATGTAGAAACAATTAGTGAACACACAATAATAAATAGAGTAAAACACAGTAGTAATATTAAACAAGAAAAAAAGTGAAAGTAATCCTTAAATATATAATATAATCAACTAAAAAATAAATAATAAATAATAGATGATAAATTAACCAAATGAGGTTTTATCCATCATAGTCTATACAAAAGAATTCCCAAAATAAAAGAAAAACTGGACATGATTAATCATCTCCATTTGACCACTTGGTTGCTCTCTACATCTAAAGGAAAACATAACAAAAAACATAAATACTTTAAATGAAGAATACCAAATCCAAATCAATATAAAAGAAAACCATAAGACCAATATATGCCAAAAGGGGTATGAAGGGTATGAGTGGAATGAAACCCACTACGATCTCACTAAGGATTCTTCATTACTCCTTTCAAAAGTAATTTTATTTTATGCAAGTTCTGAATACAATTAGATAATAGGATTTCCATATATGAGAACATAAATTCCAATATGACTACCATATCCATTTTATAAAATTCCTTTTTTATTTTTGTTAAATTAAATAAATTACTTTGAAAACATTTCCCCAACCAAATAATCCTTTATTAAAACATAAAATTTTAACAAACATTCAAAATCACTTTATAAATACTATTTCATTAAAAACTTTTTATAATTTTTAATAAAATAATTTAAATTTAATAATAAAGAAACAAAACACAAAGGGACCATATAAAGAGGAAATATATGTAAACAAGCTTCAAATATTTTTCATAGTTCTATATTTTTCAACAAAATTAAGAAACACAAAGGATGTGGGTTCATTAATAAATTTATCTAGTATAATGGGAAATTAAATAGGTCTGTAGGGTAAGGTAGTCGTAGAAATTACCAATTCATGGGATCAATTGGTAACCTACATTTAATCAAAATAACATAATCCACCCAACTAGTATACACCTATAATAATCATGGTAACTCCCAATCTAGTCCATTCATACAATAAAGGGGACACAAGTAGGGTGAGACTATGTAGTGTAGAATTAATATTTACCTCTCCCTAATTTACTTATGTAACCATGAAAGTAGAAATATAAGACGAGTAATCAAATAAGACATATGATTAATATATCAAAAAAATATAAATATCACCTTACCTCTAACTCCCTATTAGTAACGAACCACAAAAAAATTTATCCAACTCTTAATGAAAAACAATATCACCATTGAGGATCCCTAAAAATATCAAAAAACTGGGTCAAGAAGGTATTAAATACACACCATAACAAACTATTTCATAGTACCAAATGGAACTTATTAAAATAGTCTTGATTTTCCAAGATGTATTAATTTTCCTTTAAAATCTCATTTCAAAACCAATCTTTAAGAATATCAATTAATGTAAAATTTAAAATATTTTAAATAGTAATAAAATTCATTCTAAATAATTTAAGATAAAAAACCTTAATTTCAACTAATTAACAACCCAAAAAAATCCAAATACCCTTAAAACACAAATTTCATTCAAAATAGACATTGAAAAAATTTACAAACACTTGGAATTCAAAAATTATTTTAAACCCCCGACCCATTTAACAACATTTTATGGAAACTATATAATAAATCCAATTCATCTACCAAACCCAATTTGATTATAAAATATTTGTGCCATTTAATAAATAATGTTTTTTGAAACACAAAACATTAAATAACATTTCAAATTGGGTAATCACTTAATAATATACCTTGATTTAATGGAAATCAAGGTAGAAGTCGTCGCTTTTGATAGAGAAATATAAAAAACGTAATGGGATAACCCCTCTAAGAATTAATATCCAAAATCCCAAATATTAAAAACACCATGAACCTGAAATCAAACCTTAATATCCTTTGGGTTTCATGATAGAAAGGGAAAATGAAGGGGGAAGATATAGAGTAATGAATGACAAGGAAACCACAGAGAAGGAGGGTCTCATTATGAAAAATCAACTTGGAAAAAGGTGGGTAGATCTTGAAATCTCCAAAGAAGGGAGGGGGATACACCTTTGGCCATGACCTACAGTTTTTGAAATTAGAATAATAAAAATAGTGGTGAGAAATACTTAAAATAAACATAGGTAAAGAGGGAAAAAACTAAAAACATGTTAGAGCACACAGTTAGGTCACATAGTTTAAAAAATCATATGCCAACCATGAAAAACAACACTATTAATCTAAAAGAGTCATTTCCTATTTTCCACATTGATTTCCAAAACTATGTGCTACCTATGGACCCATAGCCCAGTGGAATAGGTACCCCACATTTTCTCTACTAATGATTGTATGGTTATCCCGAATAAATTATCTAACAATTTGTACTAACAATGAACATTTAGAATTGAAATGAGGAACCATCTACCCAAGTATACTCACATAGTTTTAAAAAACATTTCACAATTAACCATGACCCATAGAAGAAAAATGTAATGTTCATTCATGTGGTTTACTCTAACCATGTTCTACCCACATGAAAATATGAAAAAGAAAAAAATTGTGAATATTTAAAATATGAATCCCAAAAAAATAAAAATAAAAATTAACTAATTATTTATTAGTGTAAACATAACTAAACTAACATAAGGTTTTACAATATCCCGAATATACAACTTTTAAACTAAAATGGTCTCAATATAAGAGATTGTACCAGAACAAATACCACAAAAAAACACTTGAAAGAGGTAGAATAAGTAGGAAAAATGTAAAAGAATATTCTCGAAAAGAAAACCACCAGTCATAAACAACTCCACTAAACCCAAGAAAAACATCTAAATAGAACTCTAAAAAAATATATCGGATGAACCCTAAAATAGTCTGATAGAGGGAATAGATATTACAAGATTTTAGAAATAATATAAAATGTAATAACACCTGAGAGACACACCTAGTAAATAAAAACACTACTAAGAATCACAATTACACAAAAACCCATAATACCACTGGTCACATTAGAAAATTATTTGAAAATTTTAAAGTAAGAAATAGCCCAATATTAATCCACATATACAAGACAAGAACCATCACCAATATCCAACATAAGAATCAATCCAAAAAAATTTCTCTAAACCTCGAGTCACTATATCAAATTAGTAAACTATGACCTATATCTAGTAACAACATCCCATAGTGAACCAAATGAACAAAAACAAGCACCAACAAGTGATAAAATTACATAATCCCATAGTAGTCTTAGTTACTAAGGCATAATCCCAATGTAATTCTATATTAGAACTACTAATAATCCATCGCCAACCATCAACATCACAAACACACACCTAACACCATAAAGCATTCCCAAAAGAATCATTATTGTAAATAAATGAATAAACCCTAAAGTACTCAACATGTAACTGATTAATATCTTAAAAAACATTAATAACTGAAAACAAAATTACAGTTGAGAATTACCTTTATGATAACTCTATTTACAGAATCCTGGAAGATGGGAGAAGTTACTACAATCAAAATATTACCTTATAAAATTAAAAAAATGACATGGAATGACTAGTTTCTCCACAATAGAAACACACAAGATGCATATTCTTCTTATTTACTTGAAGAGACTGAACCTGACCAACATAAAATTTCAACTAGATCTCAAATAACATTCTATGTCCATATATCTTAACATATCCACATTCTTCACCAGAAACACCATGACTATCCTCGACTGATAGGGCATTAGCAATTGCCTCCTCATAAGTGAATATACCATATTTTGTTACATATTATCTAATATAGGGATGAAAATAACTCTAATCTAATAAGTCATTGATATAATCCAAGGAATTTAAGGAATAAAATTCAACCACTCAATCCTGAGTCTGGGTAGATTCGTAGAATAAAAAATTAAACCTAAACAATTAGAAGAACCACCATGAAGGCCAACCCACTAAACAGACTTCCTAAGTTTTTTGAACAATATTTTAGTGGAATACTCTAAATAAACAAAATCTAAACCACAATCAATCTATATTCTATAAATCCAATAAAAATGTTCTATAATACACCATATAAATATCAAATTCTAAGTCTCCCTAAAAATAAAAGTAAAATCTTTCCTAAAAAATCCTTACAACAAATTTAAATTTCAAAAAACCCCTTTCGAAACACATGACCTCATTTTGATTTTCAATGAAAGTATAAAATCGAATATAGATTCCCAATTTTATTATAAAACTATTTATATTAAAACAATTAATAAATATATTTGATCTTATGAACCACCAACCAAAATTAAAATATCTATTGCATGTAAGAAAAAAACATAGTTTTAAAATCACACCACCTTTTTAACCCAATATACATCAAAAATATTATTTTAAAATTGATTGATTTTGGAAACACTCAAAATAAGAAATTTAAATCATTCCATGAATGCTAAAAAACACTCACAAACTGTAACATCCCAAGTAAATAAAGAATAAATAATTTTCATATTTATTAATATTTACGAATTAAATATTAATTTTAATTAAAAGGGGTTTCTACGTTTGATAGCGTACTCGGTACGCAACGATGAGTTTCTTTGAAAACTTACGTTGCACACAAGTAATAAAATAATATTATTTTAAATGTTAGTTAACGAGTAGCCGTTGTACTGGCAGGAATGGATAGAAATAACTAAAATATGATTATATATGTTTTTAAATGTTTTTACATTTACCCAATAAAAGATAAAGGATTAAAATACGGAAAGAGTTCAATTTTAGGCATTTATACCCTAATTTTCACGAAAGGTCCACTTATCACCTTTTGACGGAGAACCATCATTAAATATAGTTTTGATTGATCTTATAAATTCTATTGGACCAAATATAACTCTTCTTTAGAATTGGGACATCAAACTTTACTTTGTGTAAATTTTTGGTACCTTTCTGATAAAGTTCATTTTTTTTAATGAATAGTGTAAAATGTTGTATTTTAATTCAAAACCTCCTTTTAATATAATTTATTTATATGATTAGATTATCTTTTTAATTGGTTTTAAAGTGAAATTAGAATATATTTTTACCATTAAATCCAATAGTGGTCGTTGGAATTAATTTCACATTGAAATCAGACTTAAACTAGTGTCAATCTTTTGATACTTATTGTTTCATAAAAACACGCTATTTGCTCTGACAGCGGGAATTAATTATTAAATTAATTAATGTGACTTATATGTTTTGAATTTTGTAAAATAGACTTCATTTTTGAATTCGTAATATCAAATATAGCTTACGGTGATTTTTTGGAAATTTTCTGAAAAACTTCAATTTTTGATGAATAGTTAAACCACTAAGTGGTACTTATAAAGACTGATTTTCCGTTTAAATGAAATTTTTCCATCATTGTGTTTTGAATTTCAAAAATCCGACATACATGGTTGTCATTAAGAAGTAAAATGTGGTTCAATGAGATTATAATAATTTTTTTGGTGAATAGTAACTTATTAAGTTCTTAATCGCGATTAGTGGTAATTAGTGTAGTTTAAGGTAAAAATAATGCTTTAATAAAATAAGATGAGCTTGACACATGTCCTACCCTCATTGGTTGTGTCATGACCGACCAATAAGAAGCCATGGGTAAACTTGGGGACCCCATGGAGACACTTTGGTTGGGAAATGACATAAATAACTTTTTATTTAATGTAAAAGTAAAAATGACACAAACATAATATGTTTTACGAAAAAAAATTTACATGGGGTTATAAAGATCAGATATTTGATTATAAATAGTCATTGGAAAGATAAAAAGATTTACTACATCATATTATTTGTTTTATAATTTTTATACATTCAATAAACTAAATTATTTATGACATAATAATGATGCAGCGAAGACATCATTATTTGATGATTTAAATAAAATGGAAAGATAATGTAAAATCTATGAACTACACATGTCCAAAACCAATTGGATGAGTGTATTTAGAACCCTTATCACCTTATCCACTAATTATATAAATGTGGGACCTTTTAAAACCGAAACACATTTTCAAATAAAGTAATATTTCTTTACTTTCCAAAAGTGCCCCTCCTCTCCTCTTATAAAAGGCCCCCACCTCTACCTCATTTCACACACTCCTCAAGCCTTTGGCTCGGCCAAACCCTGCCCATTTACTCTCTCCACATCTCTATACTCATCCTAGAGGATTCCCTTTGGGAAGAATCCTTTCAAAGGAAGCCTTTAGGCTCAAATCAAAAGGAGTTACACTTTTAAAGGTAATTCATTCTCTCTTGTTCATTTGTTTTATTTTGCTTCTCCAACCCTCTAAACTCTTTTTATTTAATTATTTTGCAACAACACCAGTATCTTCAATATACTAGGATGTTGTTATAAGATTTATTCGAGCTACACTCTCACACAACTACATCAAATGGTTAAAGAACATACGGTTCTGTGGATGGCGAAATTCTACCTCCCGAAATGATGATTGTTCAATACTCATTTAACACCTTCAAGAGTCACCATTATGATGTCACTATTTTTATATATGATATATAATATGTTTATGTTTTCTTTAAGCTTCTGAATTTTTCATTTTAGGCATACCTTTATGGTTTCCATTATGGGTAAACACGATATCTTCATTTAAGGAAGTGCGGACTACCGCCCCCTCAAAGTGATGTGATTCGTTAATGCCATATGTGGGACGTGTAAAGGATGGATTTAAAGTTATTATATATAATGTTATAATGGAATTATAATATACCTCTATATCATTATTATTTCTTTCCATTAAAGTATGATATAGAAATGAAAGTAGCGTTCATGCGTACGTACGGCTTACCGTCTCCATGAACGGTGCATTTCATTTCTTATCCACAAATGTAATGTACTATTAAAAGTACATGTATATAATGGATATATATAATTAATGATATATCTAAATTATGAATATAATTCTGGAATTAAAATATACATATCTCTCATTTAGTTTTAATTCCATTAATATGACAAAGAAATGAAAGTAGCGTTCATGTGTACGTACGGCTTACCGTCTCAATGAACGGTGCATTTCATTTCTTACCTCTAAATGATTATGTAATATTATAAATACATGTATATGCTGGATATATATGATACATATTATATCCAAATCGGGAATTTCATTCTGGATATAAAGAACCTTTGACCACACGAACAACATGTAATTCTAAGAAGTCCACTTTCGACTTAAGAACCAAATATTGACAAAACAAACATTATTAACATAAATGGCTACATAATGTTTATAACATGGAAATAAGTGATATAAATGGAATAATGAACTTTGAAAAGGTTCTTAATCAAGTATAAATTAACTCAAGTTTATTATTCAGGACGTTAAAGAACGATCGAGTCAAGTCGGACCCGAGGTAAGGGACTTCGTCTCAATCTCCTTTCATTGAGGCATATTTCGTTTTATACACAACTTTATTTTATACGGTGTATAAACCCCTTTGACTTTTACTTTTAGACAAAAATAATCTTTTTCTACGAAGCGTTTTACAAAACGACAAAAAGGAATGTTTCTTTTAACGTACGTGGCGACAACGACCTTTTCTGCCGCCGCGAGTATTATCTGGTCTTTGGCTTTCTCAACAAGCCGTAATGTTTTTAGAATAAAATAAATACCATATACTCATTTATGTATTTTGGTATTGAAAATGGTTTTGAAAAAGGATTCTATTATGTCAATATATTTATGATATATTGTGATTGAAATGTGGGAATGTTATCATTCCTTTATATTGGTTTTATGTTTTATGATTTTATATTGGTACTTGGACATTTTAACGGGTGGTTACATTATAAACCATACGATGAGTGGTGCCGTGAATACCAGGACGGGTGGTTACGTTATAACCTCCAATGCATTGGGTATGGAAGTCGGCTGTATGGCTATTTCATTAAGTATGTATGGAAATTGGCCGTATGGCTATTCCATTAAGTGATATGTGTGGAAGTCGACCGTATGGTTATTCCACTTAAGTATGTTTATGTCCCAAGTTACCTTTATATATGTTATGTGTTCTTTTTATGGATTTTATGGTAATCTTTTGGTTACAAAAAGGTAAGTAATGTTACTTTATTCAGTGAAGAGTTTTTACAACTTCATGAAGGTGAAGGTATTACTTTGATAGAGTATATATGGTTTTTTGGATGTTTGAAAAACTAACAGTTTTCATTCTTTCTGTATCCCTTACTGAGCTTTTTATGCTCACCCCAAGTTTTTTTTGAAATGTTTTCACAGGACTTAATGTTGAATAAGGTCAAGGATGAGATCAAGGGAATGTCATTCTATATAAAACATGGAACTAGACACATTTCTTTTTAAGAGTTTTTTTTATTATGGAAACTTAGTAGAAGTGACTACTTTGTAATCTTTTGATATGTAATAGTTATGTTCTAATTCTCTAAAACTCTAAACCTGAAAAGATCCTCGACGTGAATTATTCATTTAATTCAATATTAAGTAAGGTTAAAGGCCTGGGCCTTATAGTTGGTATCAAATGAAGGTTTAGACAACTTTAGGAGTTAGAAAGGTGTTAAATTATAATATGATTGAAATGATATAGCATTTATGGATTACCATGTTGCTTCGCCTAAGATATTTCTGTGTTCAGAATGGTTTTCCGCAGAAGAAACAAAGCAGCTATGTTGGGACGACATCAGGAGGAAGATAACCTTCCAAATCAGCAACCTGAGATGGTCGGAATCGGAACTGAATAGTTTGTTGCAGTGATGGCACAGTTGACTCAGGCTATAAATGGTGGTGGTATCCATGCACGAGATCAGCCAGATCAACCGCAGAGGAACATGTCAGTGGTGGAACATTTCATGAGGCAACATCCCCCATCATTCAGAGGATCATCTGACCCTGTGCAAGCTAAAGGGTGGATTAAAGCACTGGAGAATATTTTTGATGTCATGGGGTGTTCAGAACATCAAAAGGTTAGTCTTGCTGTTTACCATTTTGAAGGTGAAGCTGATCAGTGGTGGTCGATGGTGAAAAATATAAGGGATAGTGATGAGATTGAGGATCTTCACTGGGACGAATTCAAAGGTATGTTTCTTGAGAAATATTTTCCTAAGGTGGTTCATCTTAGGATGGAAAAACAGTTCCTAGAATTGAGGAAGGAGGATGATTCAGTGGCTGCTTATTAAGAAAAGTTCACTTGATTGGCAAGGTATGCTCCAAACTTCATACGAGATCTTGATAGTAAAATAAACCGTTTTTACTCAGGGTTAAATCCAAAGTATCGAAGGGCTTTAGCTTCTCGTGAGTTCAAAAGTTATGAAAAACATGTTCGATGTGCGGAGAAGGTGGAAATGGAGTTTTCCGATGATCAGGTGTTCTATGACAAACAACAGAATAAGAGGTCTAGTTGGCAGGAAAAGGGGAAGAATTCATCAAAGAAGCAAGGAGGTAAGAAAACCAAATATCCATCCTGTGAGAAGTGTGGTAAAATGCATCCTGGATAATGTTTATCCAAGTCTGGTAAGTGCTTTCGGTGTGGTAAGTCTGGTCATATTGCTCGTAACTGTAAGGAAGATGATCTAGCAGGAAATGAAAAGCCAACAGTAAGATGTTTTAAGTGTAATGAAATGGGTCATTATGAAAACGAGTGTCCAACGAAGAACTCAACTGGGGGAATGCAGCCAGACTACAAGCAGAAAGGGGTGGTGAAATCCTTTGCAACAACTTCAGCAGATGTTGGGCCATCGAATGAAGTGTTATCAGCTCCAGGGAGCTCAGTATTTTTCAAAGATTGACTTGAGGTCGGGGTACCATCAGTTGAAAGTAAAAGAAGCAGACGTTCCGAAGACTGTGTTCCGTACAAGATATGGACATTATGAATTTGTAGTTATGCCTTTTGGGTTAACCAATGCACCATCTGTATTCATGGACCTTATGAATAAAATTTTCCATGAGTTCTTGGATAAGTTTGTGTTTGTGTTTTGAGGTTTGGGAAGAGGTTATGTGTGCCTTGTGATTCACAGTTGAAGAACAAGTTGTTATGTGAGGCTCATAGTTCCCCGTTTTCAGTTCATCCAGGCAGTACTAAGATGTATAGAGATCTGCGGGAGTATTACTGGTGGGATGGAATGAAAAGAGATATTGCTGATTTTACTGTGAAGTGTTGGACTTGTCAGCAGGTTAGAGCAGAGCGGCAGTTACCGAAAGGGATGCTTCAGCCTTTACCAGTGCCATAGTGGAAATGAGAGAATATATACATGGACTTTGTTGTTGGATTTCCGAAGACATCTCGAGGTAATAATGCAATCTGGGTTATTGTTGATCGCTTGACCAAATCTGATCATTTCCTTGCTATACGAGATACTTTCTCTCTTGATCAACTTTCCCATTTGTATCTTAAAGAGATAGTCAGGTTACATGGAGTTCCTCTCTCCATTGTATCGGATCGTGATCCCAGGATTACATCTAACTTTTGGAAAGGCCTTCATAAGTCGTTGGGTACGGAATTAAATTTTAGTACAGCTTTTCATCCTCAATAAGATGGGCAGTCAGAACAAACAATCCAGACATTGGAGGATATGCTACGAGCTTGTTCTATGGATTATCAGGGAAGTTGGGACCAACAACTTTCTTTGGTTGAGTTTTCTTATAATAACAGTTTTCATTCCAGTATACAGATGGAACCATTTGAGGCATTATATGGGAAGCGGTGTCGAACTCCAGAATTTTGGGATGAAGTGGGTGAAAGGAAGCTGATGGGACCAGAATTGGTAGAAGATATGGCAGAAAAAGTTCAGTTGATTCAGAAGCACATGAGAACAGCTCAGAGCAGGCAGAAGAGTTATGCGGATAATCGGAGGAAGGATCTATCTTTCGAGGTAGGTGATCATGTTTTTCTCAAGGTTTCTCCTTGGAAAAGTGTGATGAGATTTGGTAAGAAAGGAAAGCTGAGTCCAAGGTTTATTTGACCATATGAAATTCTGGGGAGAGTTGGATCAGTTGCATACCGGGTGGATTTACCTCCGAGTTTATCTCTGGTACACAATGTTTTTCATGTTTCAATGTTGAGGAAGTATATGCCAGATCCATCTAATGTTTTGAGTCCAGAGGTAGTTCAGCTGGAAGAGAACCTATCTTATGTGGAACAACCGGTCCAGATTCTTGACCACAGGGAGGAGGTGTTACGGAATAAGGTGATTCATCAGGTAACGGTTTTGTGGAAAAACCATGTGATTGAAGAGGCAACGTGGGAATCTGAAAATGCTATGAGGGATAAATACCCCCACTTATTTTGATAAGTGAATAAAATTGCGAGGATGAAATTCCCAAAAGGGGGGAAGGATGTAACATCCCAGGTAAATAAAGAATAAAGAATTTTCATATTTATTAATATTTACGAATTAAATATTAATTTTAATTAAAAGGGGTTTCTACGTTCGATAGCGTACTCGGTACGCAACGATGAGTTTCTTTGAAAACTTACGTTGCACACAAGTAATAAAATAATATTATTTTAAATGTTAGTTAACGAGTAGTCGTTGTACTGGCGGGAATGGATAGAAATAACTAAAATATGATTATATATGTTTTTAAATGTTTTTACATTTACCCAATAAAATATAAAGGCTTAAAATACGGAAAGAGTTCAATTTTAGGCATTTATACACTAATTTTCACGAAAGGTCCACTTATCACCTTTTGATGGAGAACCGTCATTAAATATAGTTTTGATCGATCTTATAAATTCTATTGGACCAAATATAACTCTTCTTTAGAATCGGGACATCAAAATTTACTTTGTGTAATTTTTTTGGTACCTTTCTGATAAAGTTCATTTTTTTAATGAATAGTGTAAAATGTTGTATTTTATTTCAAAACCTCTTTTTAATCTAATTTATTTATATGATTATATTATCTTTTGAATTGGTTTTAAAGTGAAATTAGAAAATATTTTTACCATTAAATCCAATAGTGGTCGTTGGAATTAATTTCACTTTGAAATCGGACTTAAACTAGTTTCAATCTTTTGATACTTATTGTTTCATAAAAACACGCTATTTGCTCTGACAGCGGGAATTATTTATTAAATTAATTAATGTGACTTATATGTTTTGAATTTTGTAAAATAGACTTCATTTTTGAATTCATAATATCAAATATAGCTTAGGGTTAATTTTTGGTAATTTTATGAAAAACTTCAATTTTTGATGAATAGTGAAACCACTAAGTGGTACTTATAAAGACTGATTTTCCATTCAAATGAAATTTTGCCATCATTGTGTTTTGAATTTCAAAAATCCGACATACATGGTTGTCATTAAGAAGTAAAATGTTGTTCAATGAGATTATAATAATTTGTTGGTGAATAGTAACTTATTAAGTTCTTAATCGCAATTAGTGGTAATTAGTGTAGTTTAAGGTAAAAATAATGATTTAATAAAATAAGATGAGCTTGACACATGTCCTACCCTCATTGGTTGTGTCATGGCCGACCGAGACAAGCCATGGGTCAACTTGGGGACCCCATGGAGAAACTTTGGTTGTGAAATGACATAAATAACTTTTTATTTAATGTAAAAGTAAAAATGACACAAACATAATATGTTTTACGAAAACAATTTTTACATGGGGTTATAAAGATCAGATTTTTGATTATAAATAGTCATTGGAAAGATAAAACGATTTACTACATCATAGTATTTTGTTTATAATTTTTAGACGTTAAATAAATTAAATTATTTATGACATAATAATGATGCAGCGATGACATCATTATTTGACGATTTAAATAAAATGGAAAGATAATGTAAACTCTATGAACTAAACATGTCCAAAACCAATTGGATGAGTGGATTTCGAACCCTTATCACCTTATCCACGAATTATATCAATGTGGGACCTTTTAAAACCTAAACACATTTTCAAATAAAGTAATATTTCTTTACTTTCCAAAAGTGCCCCACCTCTCCTCTTATAAAAGGCCCCCACCTCTACCTCATTTCACACACTCCTCAAGCCTTTGGCTCATCCAACCCCTGCCCATTTAATCTCTCCACATCTCTCTCCTCATCCTAGAGGATTACCTTTGGTAATAATCCTTTCAAAGGAAGCCTTTAGGCTCAAATCAAAAGGAGTTACACTTTCAAAGGTAATTCATTCTCTCTTGTTCATTTGTTTTATTTTGCTTCTCCAACCCTATAAACTCTTTTTATTTACTTCTTTTGCAATAACACCAGTATCTTCAATATACTAGGATGTTGTTATAATATTTATTCGAGCTACACTCTCACACAACTACATCAAATGGTTAAATAACATACGGTTTCCGTGGATGGCGAAATTCTACCTCCCGAAACGATGATTGTTCAATACTCATTTAACACCTTCAAGAGTGGCCATTATGATGTCACTATTTTTATATATGATATATAATATGTTTTTGTTTTCTTTAAGCTTCTGAATTTTTCATTTTGGGCATACCTTTATGGTTTCCATTATGGGTAAACACGATATCTTCATTTAAGGAAGTGCGGACTTCCGCCCCCTCAAAGTGATGTGATTCGTTAATGCCATATGTGGGACGTGTAAAGGATGGATTTAAAGTTATTATATATAATGTTATACTGGAATTATAATATATCTCTATATCATTATTATTTCTTTCCATTAAAGTATGAGATAGAAATGAAAGTAGCGTTCATGCGTACGTACGGCTTACCGTCTCCATGAACGGTGCATTTCATTTCTTATCCACAAATGTAATGTACTATTAAAAGTACATGTATATAATGGATATATATAATTAATGATATATCTAAATGATAAATATAATTCTGGAATTAAAATATACATACCTCTCATTTAGTTTTAATTCCATTAATATGACAAAGAAATGAAAGTAGCGTTCATGCGTACGTACGGCTTACCGTCTCCATGAACGGTGCATTTCATTTCTTACCTCTAAATGATTATGTAATATTATAAATACATGTATATGCTGGATATATATGATACATATTATATCCAAATCAGGAATTTCATTCTGGATATAAATAACCTTTGACCACACGAACAACATGTAATTGTAAGAAGTCCATTTTCGACTTAAGAACCAAATATTGACAAAACAAACATTATTAACTTAAATGGTTACATAGTGTTTATAACATGGAAATAAGTGATATAAAAGGAATAATGAACTTTAAAAAGGTTCTTAATCAAGTATAAATTAACTCAAGTTTATTATTCAGGACGTTAAAGAACGATTGAGTCAAGTCGGACCCGAGGTAAGGGACTTCATCTCAATCTCCTTTCATTGAGGCATATTTCGTTTTATACACAACATTATTTTATACGGTGTATAAACCCCTTTGAATTTTACTTTTATACAAAAGGAATCTTTTTCTACGAAGCGTTTTACAAAAGGACAAAAAGGAATGTTTCTTTTAACGTACGCGACGACAACGACCTTTTCCGCCGCCGCGAGTATTATTTGGTATTTGGATTTCTCAACAAGCCGTAATGTTTTTAGAATAAAATAAATACCATATACTCTTTTATGTATTTTGGTATTGAAAATGGTTTTGAAAAAGGATTCTATTATGTCAATATATTTATGATATATTGTTATTGATATGTGGGAATGTTATCATTCCATTATATTGGTTTTATGTTTTATGATTTTATATTGGTACTTGGACATTTTAACGGGTGGTTACGTTATAAACCATATGACGGGTGGTGCCTTGAATACCAGGATGGGTGGTTACGTTATAACCTCCAATGCATTGGGTATGGAAGTCAGCTGTATGGCTATTCCATTAAGTATGTATGGAAATTGGTCGTATGGCTATTCCATTAAGTGATATGTGTGGAAGTCGACCGTATGGTTATTCCACTTAAGTATGTTTATGTCCCAAGTTACCTTTATATATGTTATGTGTTCTTTTTATGGATTTTATGGTAATCCTTTGGTTACAAAAAGGTAAGTAATGATACTTTATTCAGTGAAGATTTTTTACTACTTCATGAAGATGAAGGTATTACTTTGATAGAGTATATATGGTTTATTTGATGTTTGAAAAACTAACAGTTTTCATTCTTTCTGTATCCCTTACTGAGCTTTTTATGCTCAACCCAAGTTTTTTTTTGAAATGTTTTCACAGGACTTAATGTGGAATAAGGTCAAGGATGGGATCAAGGGAATGCCATCCTATATAAAACATGGAACTAGACACGTTTCTTTTTAAGAGTTTTTTTATTATGGAAACTTAGTAGAAGTGACTAATTTGTAATCTTTTGAGATGTAATGTTATGTTCTAATTCTCTAAAACTCTAAACCTGAAAAGATCCTCGACGTGAATTATTCATTTAATTCAATATTAAGTAAGGATTAAGGCCGGGGCCTTATAGTTGGTATCAAAGGAAGGTTTAGACAACTTTAGGAGTTAGAAAGGTGTTAAATTATAATATGATTGAAATGATATAGCATTTACGGATTACCATGTTGCTTCGCCTAAGATATTTCTATGTTCAGAATGGTTTTCCGTAGAGGAAACAAAGCAGCTATGTTGGGACGACATCAGAAGGAAGATAACCTTCCAAATCAGCAACCTGAGATGGTCGGAATCGGAACTGAACAGTTTGTTGCAGTGATGGCATAGTTGACTCAGGCTATAAATGGTGGTGGTATCCATGCACGAGATCAGCCAGATCAACCGCAGAGGAACATGTCAGTGGTGGAACATTTCATGAGGCAACATCCCCCATCATTCAGAGGATCATCTGACCCTGTGCAAGATAAAGGGTGGATTAAAGCACTGGAGAAGATTTTTGATGTCATGGGGTGTTCAGAACATCAAAAGGTTAGTCTTGTTGTTTACCATTTTGAAGGTGAAGCTGATCAGTGGTGGTCGATCGTGAAAAATATAAGGGATAGTGATGAGATTGAGGATCTTCACTGGGACGAATTCAAAGGTATGTTTCTTGAGAAATATTTTCCTAAGGTGGTTCGTCTTAGGATGGAAAAACAGTTCCTAGAATTGAGGCAGGAGGATGATTTAGTGGCTGCTTATGAAAAAAAGTTCACTCGATTGGCAAGGTATGCTCCAAACTTCATACGAGATCTTGATAGTAAAATAAACCGTTTTTACTCAGGGTTAAAGCCAAAGTATCGAAGGGCTTTAGCTTCTCGTGAGTTCAAACGTTATGAAAAACTTGTTCGATGTGCGGAGAAGGTGGAAATGGAGTTTGCCGATGATCAGGTGTTCTATGACAAACAATAGAATAAGAGGTCTAGTTGGCAGGAAAAGGGGAAGAATTCATCAAATAAGCAAGGAGGTAAGAAAACCAAATATCCATCCTGTGAGAAGTGTGGTAAAATGCATCCTGGAGAATGTTTATCCAATTCTGGTAAGTGCTTTCGGTGTGGTAAGTCTGGTCATATTGCTCGTAACTGTAAGGAAGATGATCAAGTAGGAAATGAAAAGCCAACGGTAAGATGTTTTAAGTGTAATGAAATGGGTCATTATGCAAATGAGTGTCCAACAAAGAACTCAACTGGGGGAATGCATCCGGACTACAAGCAGAAAGGGGAGGTGAAATCCGTTGCAATAATTTCAGCAGATGTTGGGACATCGAATGAAGTGGTATCAGCTCCGAGGAGCTCAGTATTTTTGGAAGATTGACTTGAGGTCGGGGTACCATTAGTTGAAAGTAAAAGAAGCAGACGTTCTGAAGACTGCATTCCGTACTAGATATGGCCATTATGAATTTGTAGTTATGCCTTTTGAGATAACCAATGCACCTGTTGTATTCATGGACCTTATGAATAAAATTTTCCATGAGTTCTTGGATAAGTTTGTGTTTGTGTTTTGAGGTTTGGGAAGAGGTTATGTGTGCCTTGTGATTCACAGTTAAAGAACGAGTTGTTATGTGAGGCTCATAGTTCCCCGTTTTCAGTTCATCCGGGCAGTACTAAGATGTATAGAGATCTGCGAGAGTATTACTGGTGGGATGGAATGAAAAGAGATATTGTTGATTTTACTATGAAGTGTTTGACTTGTCAGCAGGTTAAAGCAGAGCGGAAGTTACCGAAAGGGATGCTTCAGCCTTTACCAGTGCCAGAGTGGAAATGGGAGAATATATACATGGACTTTGTTGTTGAATTATCGAAGACATCTCGAGGTAATAATTCAATCTGGGTTATTGTTGATCGCTTGACCAAATCTGCTCATTTCCTTGCTATACGAGATACTTTCTCTCTTGATCAACTTTCCCATTTGTATCTTAAAGAGATAGTCAGGTTACATGGAGTTCCTCTCTCCATTGTATCGGATCGTGATCCCTGGATTACATCTAACTTTTGGAAAGGACTTCAGAAGTAGTTGGGTACGGAATTAAATTTTAGTACAGCTTTTCATCCTCAATCTGATGGGCAGTCAGAATGAACAATCCAGACATTGGAGGATATGCTACGAGCTTGTTCTATGGATTATCAGGGAAGTTGGGACCAACAACTTTCTTTGGTTGAGTTTTCTTATAATAACAGTTTTCATTCCAGTATACAGATGGCACCATTTGAGGCATTATATGGGAAGCGGTGTCGAACTCCAGCATTTTGGGATGATGTGGGTGAAAGGAATCTAATGGGACCAGAATTGGTAGAAGAGATGGCAGAAAAAGTTCAGTTGATTCAAAATCACATGAGAACAGCTCAGAGCAGGCAGAAGAGTTATGCGGATAACCGGAGGAAGGATCTATCTTTCGAGGTAGGTGATCATGTTTTTCTCAAGGTTTCTCCTTGGAAAAGTGTGATGAGATTTGGTAAGAAAGGAAAGCTAAGTCCAAGGTTTATTGGACCATATGAAATTCTGGAGAGAGTTGGATCAGTTGCATACCGGGTGGCTTTACCTCCGAGTTTATTTCAGGTACACAATGTTTTTCATGTTTCAATTTTGAGGAAGTATATGCCAGATCCATCTCATGTTTTGAGTCCAGAGGTAGTTCAGCTGGAAGAGAACCTATCTTATGAGAAACAACCGGTCCAGATTCTTGACCACAGGGAGCAGGTGTTACGGAATAAAGTGATTCATCAGGTAAAAGTTTTGTGAAAAAACTATGTGATTGAAGAGGCAACGTGGGAATCTGAAAATGCTTTGAGGGATAAATACCCCCACTTATTTTGATAAGTGAATAAAATTGCGAGGACGCAATTCCCAAAAGGGGGGAAGGATGTAACATCCCTGGTAAATAAAGAATAAAGAATTTTCATATTTATTAATATTTACGAATTAAATATTAATTTTAATTAAAAGGGGTTTCTACGTTCGATAGCATACTCGGTACGCAACGGTGAGTTTCTTTGAAAACTTACGTTGCACACAAGTAATAAAATAATATTATTTTAAATTTTAGTTAACGAGTAGTCGTTGTACTGGCGGGAATGGATAGAAATAACTAAAATATGATTATATATGTTTTTAAATGTTTTTACATTTACCCAATAAAAGATAAAGGCTTAAAATACGGAAAGAGTTCAATTTTAGGCATTTATACCCTAATTTTCACGAAAGGTCCACTTATCACCTTTTGAAGGAGAACCGTCATTAAATATAGTTTTGATCAATCTTATAAATTATATTGGACCAAATATAACTCTTCTTTAGAATCGGGACATCAAAATTTACTTTGTGTAATTTTTTGGTACCTTTCTGATAAAATTCATTTTTTTAATGAATAGTGTAAAATGTTGTATTTTAATTCAAAACCTCTTTTTAATCTAATTTATTTATATTATTAGATTATCTTTTGAATTGGTTTTAAAGTGAAATTAGAAAATATTTTTACCATTAAATCCAATATTGGTCGTTGGAATTAATTTCACTTTGAAATGGGACTTAAACTAGTGTCAATCTTTTGATACTTATTGTTTCATAAAAACACGCTATTTGCTCTAACAGCGGGAATTAATTATTAAATTAATTAATGTGACTTATATGTTTTGAATTTTGTAAAATAGACTTCATTTTTGAATTCGTAATATCAAATATATCTTAGGGTGAAGTTTTGGTAATTTTCTGAAAAACATCAATTTTTGATGAATAGTGAAACCACTAAGTGGTACTTATAAAGACTGATTTTCCGTTTAAATGAAATTTTTCCATCATTGTGTTTTGAATTTCAAAAATCCGACATACATGGTTGTCATTAAGAAGTAAAATGTGGTTCAATGAGATTATAATAATTTTTGGTGAATAGTAACTTATTAAGTTCTTAATCGCAATTAGTGGTAATTAGTGTAGTTTAAGGTAAAAATAATGCTTTAATAAAATAAGATGAGTCTAACACATGTCCTACCCTCATTGGTTGTGTCATGGCCGACCAAGAAAAGCCATGGGTCAACTTGGGAACCCCATGGAGACACTTTGGTTGGGAAATGTCATAAATAACTTTTTATTTAATGTAAAAGTAAAAATGACACAAACATAATATGTTTTACGAAACCAATTTTTACATGCGGTTATAAAGATCAGATTTTTTATTATAAATTTTCATTGGAAAGCTAAAAAGATTTCCTACATCATAGTATTTGTTTTATAATTTTTAGACGTTAAATAAATTAAATTATTTATGACATAATAATGATGCAGCGATGACATCATTATTTGACGATTTAAATAAAATGGAAAGATAATGTAAAATATATGAACTAAACATGTCCAAAACCAATTAGATGAGTGGATTTCGAACCCTTATCACCTTATCAACGGATTATATCAATGTGGGACCTTTTAAAACTGAAACACATTTTCAAATAAAGTAATATTTCTTTACTTTCCAAAAGTGCCCCTCCTCTCCTCTTATAAAAGGCCCCCACCTCTACCTCATTTCACACACTCCTCAAGCCTTTGGCTCGACCAAACCCTACCCATTTACTCTCTCCACATCCCTATCCGCATCCTAGAGGATTACCTTTGGGCATAATCCTTTCAAAGGAAGCCTTTAGGCTCAAATCAAAAGGAGTTAACACTTTTAAAGGTAATTCATTCTCTCTTGTTCATTTGTTTTATTTTGCTTCTCCAACCCTCTAAACTCTTTTTATTTACTTATTTTGAAAAAACACCAGTATATTCAATATACTAGGATGTCGTTATAAGATTTATTCGAGCTACACTCTCACAAAACTACATCAAATGGTTAAAGAACATACGGTTTCCGTGGATGGTGAAATTCTACCTCCCGAAACGATGATTGTTCAATACTCATTTAACACCTTCAAGAGTGGCCATTATGATGTCACTATTTTTATATATGATATATAATATGTTTATGTTTTCTTTAAGCTTCTTCATTTTTCATTTTGGGCATACCTTTATGGTTTCCATTATGGGTAAACACGATATCTTCATTTAAGGAAGTGCGGACTACCGCCCCCTCAAAGTGATGTGATTCGTTAATGCCATATGTGGGACGTGTAAAGGATGGATTTAAAGTTATTATATATAATGTTATACTGGAATTATAATATACCTCTATATCATTATTATTTCTTTCCATTAAAGTATGAGATAGAAATGAAAGTAGCGTTCATGCGTATGTACGGCTTACCGTCTCCATGAACGGTGCATTTCATTTCTTATCCCCAAATGTAGTGTACTATTAAAAGTACATGTATATAATGGATATATATAATTAATGATATATCTAAATGATGAATATAATTCTGGAATTAAAATATACATACCTATCATTTAGTTTTAATTCCATTAATATGACAAAGAAATGAAAGTAGCGTTCATGTGTACGTACGGCTTACCATCTCCATGAACGGTGCATTTCATTTCCTACCTCTAAATGATTATGTAATATTATAAATACATGTATATTCTGGATATATATGATACATATTATATCCAAATCAGGAATTTCATTCTGGATATAAAGAACCTTTGACCACACGAACAACATGTAATTGTAAGAAGTCCACTTTCGACTTAAGAACCAAATATTGACAAAACAAACATTATTAACTTAAATGGTTACATAATGTTTATAACATGGCAATAAGTGATGTAAAAGGAATAATGAACTTTAAAAATGTTCTTAATCAAGTATAAATTAACTCAAGTTTATTATTCAGGATGTTAAAGAACGATCGAGTCAAGTCAGACCCGAGGTAAGGGACTTCGTCTCAATCTCCTTTCATTGAGGCATATTTTGTTTTATACACAACTTTCTTTTATACGGTGTATAAAACCATTTGACTTTTACTTTTATACAAAAGGAATCTTTTTCTACGAAGAATTTTATAAAATGACAAAAAGGAATGTCTCTTTTAACGTACGCGACGACAACGACCTTTTCCGTCGCCGCGAGTATTATTTGGTCTTTGGTTTTCTCAACAAGCCGTAAT
Source organism: Viscum album (assembly GCA_963277665.1). NCBI lineage: Eukaryota > Viridiplantae > Streptophyta > Magnoliopsida > Santalales > Viscaceae > Viscum > Viscum album. Next base: position 143,367,198 of record OY728131.1, read on the forward strand.
GTTTTTAGAATAAAATAAATACCATATACTCTTTTATGTATTTTGGTATTGAAAATGGTTTTGAAAAAGTATTCTATTATGTCAATATATTTATGATATGTTGTGATTGAAATGTGGGAATGTTATCATTCCTTTATATTGGTTTTATGTTTTATGATTTTATATTGGTACTTGGACATTTTAACGGGTGGTTACGTTATAAACCATATGACGGGTGGTGCCGTGAATACCAGGACGGGTGGTTACGTTATAACCTCCAATGCATTGGGTATGGAAGTCGGCCGTATGGCTATTCCATTAAGTATGTATGGAAATTGGCCGTATGGCTATTCCATTAAGTGATATGTGTGGAAGTCGACCGTATGGTTATTCCACTTAAGTATGTTTATGTCCCAAGTTACCTTTATATATGTTATGTGTTCTTTTTATGGATTTTATGGTAATCCTTTGGTTACAAAAAGGTAAGTAATGATACTTTATTCAGTGAAGAGTTTTTACTACTTCATGAAGGTGAAGGTATTACTTTGATAGTGTATATATGGTTTATTTGATGTTTGAAAAACTAATAGTTTTCATTCTTTCTGTATCCCTTACTAAGCTTTTTATGCTCACCCTAAGTTTTTTTTTGAAATGTTTTCATAGGAATTAATGTGGAATAAGGTCAAGGATGGGATCAAGGGAATGTCATCCTATATAAAACATGGAACTAGACACGTTTCTTTTTAAGAGTTTTTTTTATTATGGAAACTTAGTAGAAGTGACTACTTTGTAATATTTTGAGATGTAATAGTTATGTTCTAATTCTATAAAACTCTAAACCTGAAAAGATCCTTGACGTGAATTATTCATTTAATTCAATATTAAGTAAGGTTTAAGGCCAGGGCCTTATACAAACAATTTATAAGGTCCCTTGTTTCATTTGTAAATTATTTTTCCAAATCTTAAAACTAGTTCCCAAAAGAAAACTAGATATCAATCCATGAACATCATTCCAAAAACAAGCCAATGAAATCATCTTCACATATAAACACAACAATTTTACATCAAAATAACTGAGAAATCAATTGGGCTTTATTTATAGAACAAATAAGGTAGAAGGAATATTAGAGGAGAAAATTTCACAATGTATGGTTTGGCCACACAAGCTTCTAAACTTTGTACCAATCATGCAATTGGCTCTGTAATGTTTCTAGGACCATATGAATGAGCTTTATAAGATTTACCTGACCACTTGATCTAATTTTTTAGCTCTTGTTCTATATTCAATTTCACCTATGAAACTCAATATGACCTAAAAATACACTAATATACTCATCATGGATCAAAATACCATCATCACATATCAAATTTCCATCAATGAAAAAAATTCAAAATCAAGAATTAAATCCCAAACACCCTTGGTAACTTGAGGTTTTATGTGGAGAAGATCAATCCACACACTTTAATCACTCTCCACCTAATTTTTTATGATTATCATAGTCTCTTTTCTACCAAGACACACCACAAATAACAATAAAGTTCTTTTATTCCATATTTTTCATGATGAAACCCATGAAACACTTAGAAAGGGCACCCGAGATAGCCCATGACATACCCAAGTATTTTCCCAATCACCTTGGGTTTGAAACTAGTGCTAGGATCATAAAAAATATCCATTGGGAATAATTTCACCATATAAAAAGAAAATTATAAATAAGTGGTTTCCACCTAGAAATTTTGTATTTCCCATCCTGATGTTGGATTCGAATTCAATTAGTTAGAAGATATTAATAAGAAAAGTAAAACATAATAGTTAATTTAAATCAACCAAACTGAGTATACTTTGAATAAATGAAAAAATGACTTCTTAAAAAAGTCAATAATAAAAAATTCCATAAATTAATCGAAATTGGAATGGGCTATCATTGTTGAAGAAAATGCATCCCAAAAATAAAAAAACTAAACCTGGTCGATTATCTCCATGTTACCACTTGTTCACTCTCCAAATCTTATTCAAACGACCCCAAAACAACAAAAAAACCTATCATGGGGAATATCAAATCCAAGGAACCTATATAGATAACTATAAGAGTTACATGTACTGAATGGTGAATTTATGGAGTTAGAAAAACAAATACAAATAGTATCCAACCATCAAATATATTCTATTCCTTTAAAAATGAATTTTATTTTATCGAAATTTTTAATAAAATTGGAAAATAGGTTATTCATATATGAGAACACAAGATTCGGTATCACTTAGTTAACTATTTTAAAAAAACATTTTTTACTTCCTTTAAAAATAAATAATCACCTAAAACATTATTTTTTGGTTGAAGCCTCTTTTATTAAAACACCCATTTTAAATAAAATTTCAAAAATCACATTATAAATTTACTATTTTTTAAATGATTAAATATAATTTAATACAATAATTTAAATATAAGAATACAGAAAGAAAACACTATGGAACTACATCAAAATAAAATAAACATAAACAAGTAATGAAAATCAATTATTGTTCCATATGTATGAATATATCTAGATAATACAAATGAAAAGTTTTCCCTATAGAAGTTATCTAGTATCATGGGAAACACACTAGGTCATAAGGTAAGATGGTCATAGAACTTACCAACAAATGGGGAAAATACCATATTATTATAGAATACCTAGCCTTTTACATATATCATTACATGATGTTATGAATAATTAAAATTCAAATAACAAGCCAAGGATCATATGGTCTAGTGTCTTAGAGGACTTGGTACATAAAACGGAAAATGTGGGACTAAATAAAACATTTATTTATTTAATATTTATAAGGATATCCTAAATTCCATTATTCTCATACATATTAATTGGATAACATGGGGATAATATGACCAAAGGTATGGCCTACAAATCCCAGTAAGGGAATAAACATAAGAATAAAACATTAGAACATGGGTTAGAAGGCATGACATTAAGATATAAAAAGGCACGGTACATGATTAAATATAAGGAACAAAAACATAAAAAACATGGGATCATAAATCCATAAAATCAAGGAAATGAGGAAGAAATATAAAACACGAATTTATCATGATTCAAGGCTCATTTCACTTAGAGTATCATTAGTTAAGGCTAGCCACCGTGACCGTTGCACATGGAGCAGGAGTTAAGGCTAACCACCAAGACCGTTGTAAATAACATCTCACAAGAATAAAATTTACTAAATGAATTGGAGTGATATATTTAAACACCCAACATAAAATTTTCTTGAATATGTGTTCCATATGAATAATCACAAATAAGTAATCATATATAACTTAAGGGTTACCTATGTTAAGAATTGGGTTTTATAATCATGTCATAAAAATTAATAAATAACTATATCATAAAAGATTCCATGAAATAATGAAATTAAATCATACATGGTCAATAATAAATTTGAATAGTCATATATCATGTTAGGTGATTCCAAACTAATGTGATAACATTTAAAAAGAGTATTTAAGAAACTTTATAATTAAAACATTTTAGTTCAGTTTAAGGAAATTATCAAAGATAATTTAAAACAAAAAAATGAAAAATATATAATATAAATATAGAAGTGAACCAAGATTTTTTTCATAAAAAAATGAGTGGTTTTATAAAAATAATGTTATTTGAAAATATTTTATGGAGTGAACTTGAAAATGGTTAATAATTTGGGAAGTTCCCTTAAATCGATCTTGCTTATCCCAAAAAATTAAGTAAGGAACCTTTAAAAAACATGTATATCCCAAAAAAGAAAGATTAATGGATCTTAATACTTATGTTTGGAACATATAAACATAATTTATAATATTCACATAAAAATAATAGATAATTTCATTTGGTTAAAGAGAGAGAATGAATAACATGATTGAATAATGCAGGTTCAGGTAGATTCTCTTACCTTAAGTCAAAATGAGTCCTTTCATTGAGGTTAATGTTCTAGATAATAAAATAATATTCATTAATTAATAATTATAAGACGTATCCTACAATAATTTAATTTATCATAAGTTAATTAAGTTCATTTATGACCTTTTTTATTGGTTAAGGGATTCAATTTCATTACTTGGGAGCAGTGGTATTCCTTGGTTTTCATGATCAGTTTACTTGTATACATGTACTAAGGGTTATGTAAACCGGTGTTAATTATCCAAAATTAACCATTATGTTATTAATTATATTCCAATGGTTAAATTTATATTATATAATTTGGTTTTATGACATGAGGATGAATCCTTAGATAAATAGTTAATTATAATCGTTTGGATTTATTTTGGCAGTTTTTTGATCATAATGAACTCATTTTCTGTTATATATTAATATAGTGAGTACTAAATGATTCCATAACATTAACTAAGTTATAATACATATATTATAATTTTTTTAAACCATAAAAAATGGTTCCATGACTAGTCTTAATGATTGTAATAGAATTTGAAATCCCATTATCCTTGAATGTGATAAATTAACACATCTTGAATGGTGTTTTCATTTTAACATAAAAGTAGGGGAAATAAGATATGATGATAAATTATTCCATTAGAACAAAACAATTCTAGTATATTTAAGGTAATAGAGTTCTTATACCATTTTGATGAGGGGATTTGAGGAGAGAAAAATAAAATAAAGGAATAGGAAAAAAAGAGAATCAGAAAGGTGAGTTTATCTCTTGAATTTATCCTCCATGAGAGCCTCCTTAGGAAGTGGTTTTGGTATTTGGATGATATAAAGAGCTCCTAGACACGGGGGAGGGATTGGGAATATATTTTATCTGAATTTGGAAAAGTAAAAAGGCTTGAGAGGTGTTATTTATAGTGGAGTAAAGGAGTGTCTTCTGAATATTTAATTCATTAGTTTATTATTTTTCTCAAGGCATGAAATAGTACTGATTCTTGAGACTAAATATAGTAATTGGATCATGTGAGTTTAAAAAAATGGTACTTACATCATACATGACTCAATGAATAGTTTATTTAACTTATACTTTATATATACCGTAAATTACAGTATTTTACTATTCACAAAAAATTCACGGATTTCAGAAAAATACAAAAAATTCACCCTAACCATTTTTCAACATGTACAATTAAAAAATGAACTCAATTTTTTAAAAATAATATTTTAAATATGATAAATTAAATTTTTAATTAAAATCATAATTTACTCAAAAAATAAAAATTTTAGAATTAAAACTGATTTTCTAACACTTTAGAAGGTCTTATAAAAATATCTTATAAGAATAAGACATAAAAATTACTAATTTATGATTAAATTTTAAGAAAATAAATTTTATTATAAAATATTAAGTTAATCATAAAATTATAATTAAATATACATAAATTAAAAAACTACCAACACTTAATTAATAATTTTTAAAATATTTATTTAATTATACTATGATATAATTATATCATATCGACACTTATAAGATGTTTAAATTTTATTTATACTTTAATTGGTGACCTTACTATTAAATATTCTAGTTTTCTATTCATAAGGGTCACATTACTATTCCAAAGTTCAAGTTACAATATCATTAGTATGTGGTCCTTAACTTCTAGAGATGCCTTTTTTTCACTCATTATTTATTTATAATGTCTGTATTATTTTCTCTATATAATCTTATGTGATTATAAAATAATACATAACAATAAGAAGGGAATTTACATTGGAAAAAATCTATTTTGTTACACTTATCTTATATCGAAATAAAACAATCCACCCCAACTATCCATCACCTAATAACATTAGGGAACTTTATATATAGTCCCATCTCACACTAGAGGGGAAACTAGTATTGTGATTCTATCTAGTTTAGATTAAATATAGGCCTCTAACTTATTACCTATTATACCCATGAAAACATAAATATTATTTGATAAATTAAAAAATTATTATGATTAATGTATCAAAAATAATAATAAATTTCACCTTACCTCTAATTACATTAAAATAAACAACCCTAGAAATTCAATCCATATCATAATGATAAAAAATATCCCCTTCAGGGGTCATAAACAATATTAACACAAAGGTTTCAATAGGGTATCACATAAATTCCATGAAAAAATATTTCAATATTCCAAAATGGATTTCATAAAATAGGCTCTAATTTTAAATATATTTTACTTTTCATTTGAGCTCCCATTTAGAAACCATTGTTTAATAAAAATATTTAAGTTAAAATTAAATAAATTTAAAACAAAAATTCCTTTCATCTAAAACTATTTATGAAAATAAAACATTTATTCCACCCAATTCATGACCTAGATAGGTTCTAATACCATTAAAACACCAATTTAATTCAAAATAATCCACAGAAATGTTTTATAAACACTTTTCATGAGAACATCATTTTAGAGAACAAACTAACATAAAAACCCCCTTTATTACAAGTTTAAAATTAATCCAAAACATCTATAAAACTCATTTCAAATATTAGATATAGGTTAGATTTAATAAAAAATTATTTTGAAAAACATCTAGCAACAAACAACATGCTAAATAAAGGAATAAAAAAATCACCTACCTTGATTTAATGATAATAAGACTGGATGTTTTTTCCTTTGAGGATAATGTTTTAATAGGAAAGAATATTACCTTAACAAATCCTAATTTTCCAAACCCAAAAACTGAAACCACCCAAAATCGAAAATCTAACCTTGTTATCTCCTAGGTATTTTCGGAGAAAGGTAAACCAAAGGATAAAAGGAGAGGGGGATAATAAGAATGAAACAAGAGAAAAGGAGGGTCTCACCTTGAGAAATCCATATGACAAGTTGTGGGAGAGCTTAAAACCCCAAAATGAGTGAGTGTGATACACCATTTGAAATGGATAATACTCATCAAATGAGAATAAGTAAAATAAGAGATAAAACTTCTTTTAACCCTATATATGTAAAAATGGATAACCAAAATTAGAAAAATAGGAGGTCACATTTTTATGATACTCAATCTGATAAATCATGTATCAACCATGAAAAATAAAACTATAAATTTGTACAACACTTCAAATGGTTGAATCCTGGTTTGTCTTAACTGTCCAAAATTCATGTTCAGTGCAAAACACATGTCAGGGTACATGACATGGTCACTAATAAGACCTACATGATTCACCCCAAGCCATGAAAAAACCATGCATACTTACTGTGGATGCTAAAATTGAACTATGGAACCCTATATGAAAGGGTACTCATATAGTTTGAACTAAAACATTTTTTTTGTAAAGTATGCATTATAGAAGTCATATGTAGTGTTTATATACACAGTTTACTCTAACTGAGCACATTCCATGAAAAAACCATTGAAAAGAATAAAAAATATCAAAAATTTAATTATAAAGGTTAAAATAAAAAACATAAAATAAATAAAAATTTATTTATATAAACATAACTATAGTGGCGTAAGGTGTTATAGCTATATGTTTGTGAATGTTAATGTCTGAGTTGTTTTAATTCTCTTATAATGTATAAACTATGAAGGTTTATATCATGTTTTGAATCAACTAGAAGTTTAATAAAGATAATGGAAGACATTAAAGATCATGTTGTGAGGTATTTTTCCATGACATGATTTGGTAAGTCTATAAAATTCAAATTGAAATTATGATGTGAATTCCAAATGGTATTTTAGTGGTTATCTAAGAAATTAATAAATATAAATTTTAATTTATATAGTGAATTTTTTTTAATATTATCCATTGGTTTTTATTAAAGCAAAATAATTTTTATGTTTCTTTAGATTTTAATTTTTAATTTGAATTTCAAATATTTTGGGAGTATACTTTTTCGTGGTTGTGTAGATAAAGAGGTATCACACAGAGAAAATAAAGAGTGGAATCTTGAAGATCTAGAAACTAATAATCTATAGTTAAGTTCATTAAATTACTATAAATATAAATTAAATCTTGATTTATCTAACTTACATTTAATAACAATTTTTCTATATTAAATTCACATGTATTTTGGTGAATATTCAAAAGGGAAGATAAGTCACATCATGGTGGATACCTTTTTCTATATGGTGTTAAATATTTTATTGATTATATATATGTAGATTTGATATATGTTTTAACTATATCATTTTAACCATCCTGAAATCGATGAGTGGGTTAGGGGAGGAGGTTGTATGCATTGGTTGAGCATTAAGATTATGATAAATAATGTAATCACATAATAGTGAATTATTTGTAAATTATAATATCAATGCATCTTTCATATATACACCATCGATGTATCCAATTATGGTTGAAACAAATAAAATAATTACATCATTTTCTATTTATTATTTTTTTATATTTATTACTAACAAAATATTCAAGGATTGTTTCCAATGATAATAAAAGAATCAAAATTTTCAAAATAAGAATAAATTCTTAAGACACCTTAATTTACCACATATTAGGTTTGTATAGCTGGATCATAGGTTACACCAATTTGTATACGAACCAATGATTATATCTTTGTGAAATGTTTCAAGAACTTGTGGTTGAGGACAATAATGTGATTTCAAAAGTAGTGCCAATATTTTATGGATGATAATTTCAGGTATTGAAGAAAAAGATGATATCACATTTAAGATCTATTGGGTTGGATGTTTACTCCATAATAGTATATGAGATCCTTGTATGTGATTATATCAAATTAATAATTATTAAAGTAGATAAAGATATGTGTAAAAAATTTCGTATGGCTCAAAATGATTTATAGGGAGGTCTATCTGATTAAATTTATATGAAGTTGTTGGATTTTCTAATAGAAACTGATGTTTGGTACAATATTGTTAATATCTTCAAGGTGATAAAAACATAATAGAAGAAGAACCACCAGTTTTTGACATATGTTTGATGATATGAATATGAGTTCCAATGAAAATATTTATGGATTCATAAGCTATTTTACTAATGTTATTAGTGAAATATGTGGACATGGTTAGGAGATCAAGTATTTTAATATTATAATGAAAATCATGAGACTGTTACAACCAATGTATAATGAAAAAGTGTCAAAATTCGATGAAATTAAATTTTAGAATTATCCACTGATGAATTTCATAGTTACATGGTAATATATGAAATGTGGGGGAAGCTAGATATCCATTTAGAACATTCATCTAATGAGATAAAATTGAAATTAGTTAATAAATCAGAGGTTGTCGGGGATATAATGGAACATGAGTTAAGTTATAAGTCCTTATCATTAGTGTTAATAAAATTTAAAAGATGAAAAGTATGGTTTAAAGATAAATTAACCCTATATTTTCATTTATTAATGTAATATTTTCATGTCTTTTCTACATGTTTAAATATATATGACAAAGATTATGTTGAGTTTGAATTATCACCAAAACCAAAGACGATGTTCCCCATGAGAAGGAAATTTCAATGGAAGTTCATGGAAAGAATTATGGAAAAATATGCAAAGAAATGTCCCTTGTAAATAATTGATGTTGCGTTTAACTCAAATATAGAAGTTTCAATGTTGGATTCAATGGATAAGTCTAAAATTTATGTTGAAGATAATAAACACCCAGTGCGAGTTGAAGAAGTCAAAGTGAAATTCTAAGGGGATCTTGAGGATTTTGACATATAAATAATAATGAAAAATAAAATTAAATGTTTTTATAAGGTTACTTAATGTTTTATCAATAAACATGAATAATAATTTGACCTTCATAAAAATGTAGTGAAGAAATCTGAAAATAATCATATGCAATCAGAAGAAGGTATGAATTATAGATGGAATATTAGGGAAAAAACCAAGATCATTGATGATATTAATATTTGTATCATGTTGAAATTTAGGAAAATTGAAATACATGATGAGGAAGTCACATCCTTGTAAAAATATTTTCAATTATATATTAATAAATATGGTTTGAAGAAGAAACATTCGTTTGGGAAATTCTAAGATGAGGTTTTCAAATGAAAGGGAAGACCAAGGAACACAAATTTTATTAGAATTTCATAGTGCTCAAATACTAAAATCTATAGGTAAAAAGGTCTTGGTTATGAGTTCTTATCCTAGAATGTTTTTTTATTATATTTTCGTAGAAAATAAGTTTATAAGAAAAGATAAAGTCGTCAACCATTAGGAATAAACTGACAATCAAGGGGTATTCAAAAGTGATATATTTTTGGATAAATGATAGAAATAAGATATTTCAATTGATGAAATGGTAGTTTCATGTTTTATTAGACAAAATATATCTTATTATGGTGGATATAAAAGTTATTTAATAGAAAAAAATATTTCAAGTCAATAAACGAGTGTTACAATGTATTATTTATATCAAAATGGAAACTCATTTTATGGGTATAGGTTTAATCACACAATGTTTTGGAACAGAGTAGTAAATTATAGGAATAGAATAGGTAGATATTTCTTTGGAAGGAAAAGTAGAATGGATGAAATAAAATATAATTGAATTTTATTGAAAACCATTTTATCCTCTTGAATCAGAAGAATTAAATTTAATTAATTATGATGAATTAAATGGAAATTGATCAAAAAAGCATCAAATAATTTGGGAATATATTTGAAGGAAAATTTATATTAAATTTACTTTAAATAATTAAATAATTGTATAAAATGAATTATAGAAAACAAATTCATATAATATGATAAATAATATGAATATTTTTATGAATATAATGGGAAGAGTTTATAAAATAGTGAAATTTTAAAATGTTAGAGAAATAATGATTACAGGAAGTGTAAAGACATGGTTAACATGAGATGATTTGATGAATATTAATTTCATATAGATTGATTAAATTCACCACAATTTATTTAGTGTAATATTGTTTTTTGACTCTTTCTTGGAAGTCACATTTAATCGAAAAGGGTACTATATCAAAGGGAAGGTTAGGAATTTTCTAAGAAAAGTTTGTATAATTAATTGGAATATATATAAATTATAAAATAAATATAATACAAATATTTTAATATTAAAAGAATAAAACATCTTGTGTAATAGAAGTCTAGGAAATATTATTAAAAAAAATTGCGAAATTGACCATGTTTCGAGATACAGTGGATATTCCTAACATGAATTGAGATCAAGAAAAAAATTGATGATTATAAGAAAGGAAATATTATTTGAAATCCATATCTATGTAAGGAGAAGAGATAATCATGATTATTGGGTACATTATTGAGGAATTATGTGTTTAGGAGTGTAGGGGTTGATCACAACCATTATATAAAAATCTTATAGGAGTATCATTTTATGGTGATGTTTTATGTCGATGAAATCATATTTTGATGTGATAACTAGAATTTATTTGATGAGTTTTTTTATTAATGATTTTAAAATTTTATATTTAATTTTCTTGATAATTTTATTACTTTATAGTGATGAAAATACAACAAAAAAGGAAATTATATTCATCTCACTGGTAAAATATGAAAGGGAAGTGTTGAAGAGATTCATAATAGACGACTGTAAGCCAGTTTTGACTATGACATCAATTAATATTGAACTTTTCAATAATGAGGTTAATGGGGTAATGTAATTAACTATGTTTATAAGAGTCATATATATTTTAATTTATCTTACTACAACCTGGTTGGAAATTGTTTACGCTCATATATGGGAGAACCATTCTAGAGATATCCTAAAAATGAACACCATTTGGAAGGGAAAAAATAATGAGTAATATTAAAGGAAGGTTGATTTGTTCATTGGTGTTAAAGGTTTGAAAAAATTTAATTTTTAGCTTACTTCAATATAGATTGTGCTGGTCACATTATGGATTAAAAATCCACAAGTGGTGGAGCATTTTAAATTTAACGAAACTATGTTATTTGGATACGTAAAAACATGGTTGTATATATTTTATTATAATGGAATAATAGTATATTTCAGTTTCCAATTCATGTACACAACCAATATGGATAAAACTATAATTTAAAGATCCTGGTGAATTAGTACAACACATTATGTTGATTTAGTGGGATAATAAAAGTTCCATTGAAATAATGTGGAATTTAGTAAAAATATCTTTCCCAAAAGACATTATGATATATTACCATGTGTTAAATTACTAGGTGTATAAAAACATTGAAATAATAATTTTTACAAACAAAACATCATATGGTTCACATATTTAATAAACTATTGGCTATAAAAGTTTTTTAGAATCATCAATTAATATTTATAGTTCAACCAATTCCCTCAAAATAAATAGTTCAAGGTTCTAATATCCCTATTGTATTTAATGTTGTATATAGATAATATTTCATCTAAATTTTATTGGGTATAATAAGATTTGGTAGATATTACCCATGGGGGTTTGTAATCCGATCAACGATTTAATTAATTTACCTCTTATTTGATAATATTTCCTCATTAAGTTATTTCTCTTATTTCCCACATTGATCATTGACTCATGTATACTTAGATTTATTTTAATTGATATTATTTAAGATTTAAAATAGTGGTTATTTCAAGGAAAAATGAACATGAATTAAACTTAATAGAAAACCATTTAATTTTTATTTTTAAAGGGGAATAATAACACAAGGAGGAGAATAGGTGCATAAAGAGAATTTATAATGGATTGGGACAAGTTGGAAGAGTATATGAGAATGACTATAGAGTTAATGTATGGGGGGAAATTATGTAATATTAGGAGAAGATAAATGGTCGTTTGAAAACATAACTAGTGAAGTGATAAAAAATCCAATGTGGGAAATTACTATAGCCACAAGATAATATGTTGAATTTCATAACAAATAGATAAAAATTTTCTATAATTCATTTGAATTTGTTTGAGATTAGTGAAAACTGTTTTTTTAATAAAGTTTAGGAAATATGCAATGAGTTGATTGTTTTACAGTTATTAGAACTTATCATGTTTTGAGCTCATTTATCATACTATGAATGGATTTTAATTTAGTAAATGTAAAACTTTCTTAATCATATATAATGGTAAAGAATTTATTATATATGTTTCACCTTGAGTAATCATATTATTCCATTGAAAATATTAAAATAAATTTTTTAGTAATGTTATATAATGGTTGATCCATGAAGGACTTCATGCGATTTCATGTATTTATTCTCAAATTAGGTCATGCCATTAATAATTAAACCATTCTAAAAAAAATTCCAAATCAATGAAATATTGAAGGGAACACACCATGGAAACATGGGGTTAAAAAGTTATAGGTATTTTAAAGTTAATGTTAGGTATTCTTTTATTATCTAATTTGGTACCTTCTATGGAGTTTCATGTCACACCAGAACTCAATAGGAAGTTAAATAATCTTAATGTAGAAACTCAACTTTCATGATGCGATGTATTTTTCCACACAACGATGTTTTAAATCCATAAAATTTTAATATAAATGATGATGTAGAAGTGTCATGGTGTTTTGGTCATTATTTGAGAAACTAATAACTGCTTTTTAGAATTTATACTTTGAAAATCGATATAGAGATTATCTAATGGCTAAAATAAAGTAAAATGGACCACGGAGTTCTGTTATACTTGAATTTTGAATTTTAAATTCAAATATTATGAGATTATACATAGTATATGATATGTAGATATTGAGATATCACACATAGAAAAAACATTACAAATAATAAAGATACAAAAACAAAGAATTATTATTAAAGTTAATTGAATACCTGGAATTATAAGGTGAAGTGTGAAAATTCTGATTTACATTTAATTTTTTTTGGAGTATAAGTTAATTATGAATGTATGTGAATAATTTTAAGTGAATATAATCCTCATCTTAGAGAACACCATTTTTTGTTTTGAAAAATTAATTGATTATAACTTTCAAGATATGACCCGTGTGTCCACTATATCTTTGTATATATTTCATATCACCTTGAAACGTGTGTTCTAGTTTAAGAATCACTACTTCAAAGCAGTTTCCATTGGATTTATTCATGGAACCAAAAACATCCAATAGTTCTTTATACAAACATGACATTATTTACAATGGAAGGTGTTTGTTATGATTATAATTTACGATACTTAAGAACATGCATTAGTCGAGAGCATGGGAGGTTGGACTCATCACACCATTTTGGGGAGAATTATTGTCTACACCGGGACTCTCTTTATAAATTTATGATATTTTCATGAATCGTTATTAATTCACCATGTATAACATAGGTTTCCCTTATAATTTGAAATGAATTATGAACATGTTTGAAATTTATGATCATCTGTATGTATTAGAGGTTCTTTATTAATTCAACTAAGTATCCTTGTGAAAGGAATCAAAACCCTCATAGATTGGTGCCGCTTAATGGGACACATCATTACTTTTAAGTTGATGTGATAAGGACCTAGCCAAACAGTTTAATGACATGTGGTAAAGACATTTAATCAAAAGGTGCTTAGTTAATGTTTGGTGTGGGACTTATGCCTAAGGATTCTATGGAATATAGAATGAATCTAGGTTTCCAAGTAAGATTATACCCTATTGGAAATATGGCCCATTTAGAACAAGGTTAAATTGAAGTGTTGGGTTTGAACCTCAAGTAGTCTTCCTACGTATCCCTTATGGATTGGAATCAAATCCCACATAGTTCGATGAGTCTCATAGGAGAGTATAGTCCTTTGAGAGAATTTTTTTTGGGATTCCTTCTTGAAAAGAATGAATTGATGATTTGGGGGTTTATTTTGGGGGTTTAATTTGGGGATTATTTTTAAAGAGGATTCCCATATTAATGGAATTATGGTTGGATTCCTTAAGAGGATATCTAGTGAGCTCGGGCCCTGAGAAGGATTCCTACGTATCTTAACTATGGTGGGAATCAGAGTTCTCATAGTTGAAGATATTGTGCAAATGTTGTGATCATGAAAAATATATAAGCCCACGTGTTTCATGATCGGTGTGAGAAACAAGAGGATGTAAACATTCAACAAAGGCATCCACAATTTTCCTCCTCTACAAGTGGAAGAGGGCACGCCTACGATAGTGAGTGTGGATGAGGTCGAGGTGACCATGGAAGAGGGTGAGGCGATGGGCCTTCCCTCTATTCTGTTTCCATTAGACAAGGGTCAAATGTAAAGAATGAGTGAAGGGGAAGGAATCATAGAGGAGAAAATTGGATCTTAATACTTGAAAGGTTAGGGGATTACACCCGGATGGCTGCCCAAAAATTGATCATGGTAGGGGAGGGAGACTTTACTTTTCCTTTCATTGAAAAGAAAGTGTGAACTGAACCTTCCCTACTAGATACCTAAGGTTCCTAGTTTTAGAAATGAAAGGGGGGGGGATAAAACCCAAACCATAATTCTCTAAACCATGAACTTCCCAACATTATGCATCGGAGAAAGGTCTATGTGACTGCAGATATACAAACCCACAAACACTCAATGAATCCTAACCCCATTATGAAACTAATGTGAGAAACTTATGACTTCATATTTACAAACCCAAATAAGAGACGCACTGATGTGCCTTTCCCAATGTTTTGATATGTTAGATGGTTTTGGGGGAGTTTTCAATAAAATACCTTACAGACAAGGGAGCCAATAAAGAAATATACTTTCATTGAATGGCTTTGAAGAGGTATTAATGGCTTGTAGACTAAAGAGAGTAGGTGAATCAAAGAGGGGAACCGAAGTAGGTAGTGTTGTGCATGTATGGGCCCACAAGTAGGCTCAGGCTACCAGATGTTCACTTGAGTGATGAACAAAATTGAAGTTAATACTTGGATGAGACCTTACTCAAGCCTTCAAGAGTATTCATAGGTATTCCTAGAAGTGGGTCACTCAAGTTCATGTGAGAGGAATAGGTGGCATGCAAGTGTTTCAGATATAGGGAGGTTAGGCACTTTATGCATGCAAGTGTTATGAATTTATAAGACTAAAATAAATTATGTCCTATGGTCCTCCTTAAATACTCCTACTTTAGGTGTTGATGAAAAACCTTTTAAGTTTCAGAATACTTGGGTGAAGCGCCAGGATGACCAGAGCATAAATTAGGATTCAGGGAAATTCGTCCATACAAATAAAGGCCCCAAGGGTCCATTTATAAGAAAAAATAGGTCCATGGGTGAATGCACAAGTGGATTGAATTCTATAATTGTGGTGCACAAGTACCTTGTGTTCTGGTGGTGTTTTGGCTATACTGAGGCGCTGATTTGAGGACTTAGCCAAAATAGTTACTTCACAGAGCTCCAACATGGTGGTGCATAGGTATTTGCATGCAGGTACCTTGAGTACCACTTTAGGTACTTAAACAAATTTATTTCTCCATACCGCGGGGGTTGTGCCCCGACACCCTTACTTGGGATCAATGCTTGGCTACGGTCCCGAACCTTTGGGTTGGTGCCTTCACTTCCATCCATGACCCCCATGAAAAATTCAGAGTCACACTGTGAACTTTTCAAACCCAGTTGAGGAAATTTTGTAGAAAACTACATGGAACACATTTCATGGTGTCTATAGTAACCCTATTGAAATCATTGAGTAGAATATAGGAAGAGATAATGGATCTTGGATAAGAAATTAGATTATTATATATCTTTTTAAAAAATACTAGGGATGTAATGGTTAATTGGAATATCAAAACATTTTTGATATTTTCACCTTAAATGTTTCACATTATAGGTGAAGCATGTAAATCATATGTGTGTTTTGATTTTAAAATTTTTCATTTGGTTGTACCTACAATACATATTAAAGGTGTATTTTCTAATAATAATACAAGATCCAATTTATTTTAAATATTAGAAGAAATGGTTATTAAACCCAATTACACCCCAATTTTACGGTATATAATGGGACCACAAGTTACAACATTTTTTCTACGTAGGAAATTCATAGATTAGAATTTTTTATTGAAAAAATTAAGTCTGTAGAGATGGTGAAGTTAACGTATATTAGAAGACATATGTGTATAGTGGATACAGTTTCGATGGAGTTTATTCTAGGAGACCATATAGTAAAGAGGTTTTATCCTATTCCAAGAGTCATTGTCTCCTAGTTTTATGTATTCTTCATATAAGATTATTTTTTGGATCACCCTTTATGATGTTTTATAGGATAATTTTTTATCTATTCATGCATAGTTATAGTTCAATTGATTATATATACTATTTATTATTTTTGGGTATTATTATGTGTTGGAGATAAATTTATTTTTTATGTTATTAAAGGATAATTCCTTCCACGTACATTTATTCCTACTTGGAAATAATAAATATCCCTTGGCCTATTGGATATGGTCTTGGGTGGACAAACATGGATTAATAGTGACCTAGGAAGGGTCCTGGTAGGTCAGGTTATGTCACATAATCAGAAAGATTACTTTGATATATCTTAAAAACCACACTAGAAAGACTCATATTATGTCCTACTATGAAATGGGAGAGAAGAAAATATATTTTCCATAATTTCTAACAAGTCTCCAACAAGATAGAACTTCTAAACCCTTATCTTACTACAACCTAATTATATACTACCATAATATACTATCACTAAACCTATTATTATCTTACAAAACTATATAAGGAATTTTTTAATAATTAGTATATTTCCCACTACTTCATTATATCTTGGTAAATGAAAAATATTCAAATGATATTGAAGTAGTAGATTAAATCTATTCTCAAATAAAATTTCCATAATTACCCCATCTCTTCCACGAGTCATGAATACCCTGATTAGTCAAGTAAAACTCCTTAAATACTCTATAATAGTTGTGATTACATGATTTAAATATATAAATTTATTATATTTATCTATTATTAAAATATAATGATAAAAATGATCATAAAATAATGACCAAAATCCATATTTAAAATTCCATTTTTCTTCTTTACATTCACTAGATTTTTTCATAGGAGATTTGATGGATTTTAAAAGATATACTCTATATGTTTCACATTATAATTTTCTAAAGAATAAATAATCTCGATATAATAACCCTAACCCCAATAACCCGAACCTGATGTCTAGTTTATTCACATTGTCATTAGATACTAGGAATCATATACTGAATGACCAAATAGTTTAGTTGTCTTGGTAAACTATACACACACTTGAATCATGTTTAAATTTG
Organism: Viscum album; assembly: GCA_963277665.1. NCBI lineage: Eukaryota > Viridiplantae > Streptophyta > Magnoliopsida > Santalales > Viscaceae > Viscum > Viscum album. The sequence goes on from OY728131.1 coordinate 143,385,239, forward strand.
AAAATATGAAATACAAAAAACTATTTTATTGAGAACACTATTTTTCTCTTTAGAATATCCCTACAGATCAATAAAAAAATACTTGTTGGTATTCTGGTGAAAATAATACCTAAGAAATTAGTGATCTAAAATGATTATTAAGTGTAACAGTACAACAAAAACTGTGAATAAATAAGAACCAATCAATATAGAAAGGTATTCAATTGAAAACAGGTTCAATTTAATAAATTACGTGAGTATAATATGGAAGGAATAAATGATTATCAAATAATTCAATATAAATAATTATATCATCTTGAAACATAACCATGAATATTATAAACAATGGAATAACTACATGGAATATTAATAACTAAATTCATAATTATGGAATTTATAATATCAGACAACATAATCATATTATAAATAGCTTTCACAAGATATTTAGTGTCAATACCTTTCAAAAGAAATTTTGAAACTACTAAATTCAATCCCATTGGGTTTGGAAAACTCATTTATGTCACAAAATTTCACAAGACACTTTTGGTCAAGACCATTCAAAATATAGATTAAAATTATTGGGTATAAACTCTTAGGGTTTAGCCAAATGATTTTCTCTCATGAGACATATCAATGAATTGAGGGGATATATATACTAGGCCCACCCACCACTTACTAAGTCAAATTAATTCCTCATATGAAAGGGTTGAAAGATATAAAATATGAAAATTCATAGTAGAAACTAAAACATGAAAAGTTAATACTTACCTCAACCAAATAAAAATAATCATAAACCATCCAGAGTAATCTGGTGAATGGCATCAAAATAACACATCCAAAATAAAACTAATTATAAACCACCCATATAAAGAATAATGATGATATAAATATAACATATCTTTATTAGATCATAATTATATTAATGTTTTGATGTAATTTATTAATATAAATATCAAAAAATGTCTTTAAAACATTCTTAAGGAAAATATCCTTTTCATTTTGAAAGTCAAAAAACATTTTGAAATAACTTTTCTTTGAAAATAACTTTTTAAAATTAATAATTTTAATAATATTAAGGAATTTTTATTTACTAAAAATTTCAATATAAACATGAAATATAATATTCAAATAAATGATGTTCATGATGGTGGGTAATTTCCTATATTTTGTAAAAGTTAAAATAAACTTATTTTTTCTCTATAAAAAGATTAGAAAAGTGTCTTGTTTATAAAATTACAAGAATATTAATTTTAAAAAAAATTAATAATAATAAATGGGTAAAATAGTATTTAAAATTTATTTTTAAAAGGTAAAAAACATTTTTAGAAAACATCAGTTTTGAGGAAAACATATTCTTGACAAAAGAGGGAAATAAATTCAGATTTTCTAAAAAACATTTTATCAATAATTGTTAAGTACCAAAGACTAGAAAAAATGTTAATATTACATAAAAAAGTTCATTTATATATTATAAGAAAATATATTTGATTTAATATATAAATATAAAATATTTTCCCTAAGGTAGATTTAAACAAAAACAATCCTAAATAATGATGAAAGTTTGAAATAAATTCCAACAACTTTGGTAAATTTTGTATCATAAGCCCCATGAAAGAAATAACATCTAATGAAACATTAAATACTATCATGATAAATTAATTCATGATATAACATATAGTAGGGTAATTATATATACCACACAAAATAAATAAGTGTTTAATATGGTTTATGTCTTACAGAATTAAAAGTGAGACATGAACCCCTTACCTCATGCTTCCTTTCACTTGAACATGCTTTAACCTCCTGAATATATATTTTAAACATGTTCTCAACTTCTATGAAAAGATATCATAATTTAAAATATCACCTATAATAATTTTATAACATATTATTACTCATCTATTTATAATATTTTATTATTTTCATTATTTCAGGTGTTAATCACATTAGATTCTCAAGCATTTTTTTCATGAAAGTTCATGTCATTATGAATAATATGTTGTTTCATAACCTAAATAATAATATTCATGACCTAATTATCATATTTATATATCAATTATACTTTTATGTCTAATCAAGAATTATTTTTTTATAAATAAAGTATGTTATGATCGTGTAGATGGTAGGTTGTACGTTCCCAAGAGTAACAGTTCCATTTTTCAATGATCATTAAGGAAAGAAATTAAGAAATATATCATATTTATAAAATGTTATTAATATAATATATAATATATTATTTATATAAATATAATTATATATAGCATCCATGTGGTTTTGTTATTAAAAGAGAGTTACATCGTTTTGGGAAGGCGGTGGTCAACATGTACACATATGAAGTTATCATCTTTCATTGAGTGAAAAGGTAAGAAAAAAATGATAAATATTATATTTTCAAGATGTTAAAAATGTAATGAATATAGTAATTATGTAATTTATATCAAATTTAATCATTAAATTGTTTCTTATCACCATCCATGTAAATCATTAGTGAATGATGAATCACATCGCTATGCGAGGCGGTAGTCTTTCGTACACACGAGCAACATTATCATATCCCCTAGAAATAGAATGTAACAAGTTATATATGATATAGTGAACCCATAGTTAAAATAATGTTATAAATATAATAAATATAATTTATATCCATCATCACATGTAACCATGAGAGGTGGTAATGGAAAAACGAAAGGCATATGTTCATGAGGTGGTAGTTCTCCAAACACGCTAATGATGACTTCATAAACCATTTTATGGAAGTGGTGATATTTTTAAGTCATTAAATTAAAATAGAAACCTCTTGGTATAATTAATATACAAATTTTATTTTATAATCTAGTATTTAAAATAATTTTAGTGGGTGGAGGGATAAATAAAATAAAAACATTTATTGAAGAACACTATCTATTCTTCAGGTATCCTCCTTAGGTTTGCACTAAATCCTTCCTAGGATGGATTTATTCCCAAAATAAATATTCTATGGTGAGGGGAGGAAAGTTTGTAAGTGATTTTGGTTGGGTATTATTTATAAAAATTTATTTATTGGTGTGAATAAGTGAGGGGAGTGAGTGCCATATAAAATTGAGGAGGGGTGGAATTTTTTGTAAATACCCCAAAGTATTCACTATTGGGATGTCACTATTACCTCATATAACTAAAAATTAGATCAAAAAATTATTAGAGGGATTATTTTGTCTAGAAACTCCTCCACAAAAAAACACATTTTTATCATGTTATTCCTCAGTCTTTAGGTTTTCTCAATTTTTCCCTTTCAGATTATTTACCACGATAATATATATCTTTTTAATTACCAAGTTAATTTATCCATTAAGAAAAAAATTAATTTGATATTTATTAGATAATTAAAAAATAATTATTATAAATATTATATCAAATTTATTTAATAAAAATAATATGTTTGTTTAAAAATAATTTTAATACAAATGCATGTAATGCGCACAACCCTGTTTTAACCTTAATCGCAGTAATTAATTTGTAATGTTTTCATGAACAATTATGTTCAAAAATTAAGTTGAACTTATTAAAAAATATATATTATCAATATTTTTAATATTTAATGTATTTTTAAAAATTAAATTCATATTAGAGTCTAAATTAAATTCAAAATTAATCCCACAAACGCGATGAGAAAACATGTCTTTTAAAGAGACAATGTTCAAAAGATTACTATGTTTTTATATAAAAATTCTATATGAAAATGATTAAAAAGACATAAATTTTATTGAATGATATAAAATTTGAAATTATTTTACTTTAAATCCAATTCATTATAAAATTTATCAGTATTAATAGTTTAAACGAAATGGCGGGTTTTAATTAAAATTCAGTATTTCTCACTATTCATCCAAAAAAGAAACATTTCAGAAAAATACAAAATATTCACCCCAAAATAATTATTATATATTTATGTGAAAATTTAATTTTATTTATTCAAATACATTTTCTAAAAGTGTTAAAAATTACTTTTAAATATGTTCCCAAAGCGTGACTAGTCTGTATTTTTGAAAAATACAGTTTTTAGAAAACATTCCTTATTATTTTAAATGATCATTATTTTATTTATAATTAATATAGAACCAAAATTTTCATAATATAGTGATTAATGTTCCTAAATTCTAATTTTATGCCTGGTTTATAATGGCTATATTAAATATTAATATTTTCATAATATTTCATGTTTCATTTAAACTCGATGTTGTGTGCAACGCAAGCTAAACATAGTATTGAATGTAACACAAGATATAATCAGTTTTGAGTGTAGTGTAATTTATTTAAGAGATTGAATTTATTTAAAAATAAATATATAATAATTTCTTGGGGTGTTACATTTTTTTACACTTTGGGTTGCATGTATTACACAGTATCGAATACAATGTTCTTATTTTAGAATTTTAGGGTGTTACATTATCCCCACCTTAAATAAATCACATCCTAAAAATTTAAACATGATATTAGTAATCAAGGGTCTGATATTTTTAAGTACATTTATTGGAAAGATACATAAAAAAACATTTAATAAAATATACAATTAATAAGGGAGATTGGGGAGTATAAAGATAACATAAAAAATCACATAACTAGGTTTATACATTGGATAAAATTAGTAGAAAGTAAAGATATAGAGATGGAATACAATAATTAATAATTATAGAGAGTGATAGTGATCATTTATCAAAATAAATTAAGTGATAAATGGATATTTAAGGTCCTAAAAATCTTAAATATGTGATTATTTAAAATATTACATGATTCACTGGATATGAATAAAATGTGATAATATTTCTGTTTCAAGATCCTTAGCCTAAAGTTATAGATTTGTTTTATAGTCTAAGAATATATTGAAATATATATAATTGATATGTTTCTATTTGAAGTTCTCTGTAAAATTTAAAATTCATATATTAATCCAAGAAATATATATCCAAAAATTAATTTTTTTTTCATGACGCACTAAAATTCAAAATTAACAGATTGTAGGATCCATAAAAGAGTGAAATGTATTTCCTTCCATCTATAACTATTTTTCAAAACCATTATGGTTAGTAAAAGTTATACAATATAACACATTAATCACTAAAATCTAATAATTTTTTTTAACTTAAACCATTTCATAAATTGTTAATCCTTATAACCCTTCCAAAATAATAATATAAAAAACATTACAAAGAAGGTCACTAAATTTCAAAAATTAAATTACCATTAATCCCCCAAATAACATGAAGTATACCTTAATAATCACATACCAAACTTGTGAATACCTTTGTCATGTAATCTATTAAAATAAGGTAATAAAATAAATTACCATAATTCATTATTGGAAACTTGAATGCTTCAGTATTAATTAAATAAAACATAGATTACTGGATATATTACTTATATAAAAAAATGATTTTAACTCCATTAATGATAGCATAAACCAATTTATAAGAAAATAATTAATCATTTTCATGGTATACAGTACTATCCAATTTAATTTATCCATATCGATTATCTTTTTATCCAAACATAATTATCTTAATATCATGAACATATTAATGGTTATATTTTCCTAAATCATGTGTTTTTCTAGAAGTTAAAATTTAAACATAATCATTTTTACTGGTCTTCAGTATCATTATGTAAATGATTTTAAATATTTAATGATAAAGTAATGTCATATAATCCTTATATATTTAATAATTCTCATAATTTAGATATCATTGAAAAAACTACTCAAATAAAATATTCATTAATCCAAACACGTGACCATTAATTATTCCCCTTTATCTTTTGTAGTAGCATAATCTTGACCATGATACATTAGCTTCTTTTGATTTATATTCCTTTGTTGCTTAGGTAATTCATTTACATCATTACCTATAACCTAAAAATCAATACATTTAACACTAGTAACCTTTTTATTTCCCTTGAAATCAAGATCATGGTGTAAGTTCACTCCAAACTTATTGGAAACTCCCACTCCTTTTATGCATGCATTGCAATTTTTCTGTCCACAATTATCACATGTTGGAAAACGCTTTATTTCCCTTAATCCATTTATCCATATTTTTATCTTCTATCCTATTTTTCTATGGATTCCCTAAAATCCATACTATATAGAGAATTATTTCCTTATATTGTTATTACATGATATTATGTCCTCATATAATGAGAATATTTGGGAGACTAGTTCCCTTTGAAATATTTTCTTAATCTCATCAAAGAAATGATCATTCATACTCTTTGGATTATAAGAATTTATGTGTTTCTATTTCTTATGATCAGATCCCTTTATAAATGTGGACACACACTTGATTTTATCATAAAATTATGAAACATAATTTATAATTTCAAAATTACTTAAATAGTTAACATAAATTGAAAATTTTATACAGAGCTAATATAAAAATAATAAACATGGTTTCTTTGAGGAACTAATTATTTTTAAATCCTTCATAATGGTTTTTAAATAAAATACGAATTATCCCAATAATATTCCCTAAGAGTATCAAACTAGGTGTATAGTAAGTCATATTTACATGCACTAGGTGATGATCGAGTCTAGCCCAACGTTCTCTTTTCAGAGTTATTAATAATTATTTCTTATATAACAAAACCATACACACTTGTAGTATCCAGATAAGGATATATTTCTGAGAAAAACAACATAATCACTTTATTACCCAAACATTTTAATGTTCCAATATAAATATTCTTAAATTCTATAAAATATTTATATTACCTAATCTATGTATTCCTAAATATATTTACCAATAGTTCTATTATACTTCCTCTAATGCCAAATACAATGACCCTGACCCCAGTAGCCCAGAGCTAGTGTCTACATTATTACATTGGCATAAGATACAATGAATAGCATCTGGAAGAATTGAATAGTTTTTTAGTCTTGGTAAAATAGATACATACTTGAATCACATTTATGTTTGAAAATATAAAAAATACTATTGTATTTTCTTAAGAACATTATTACTCCCCTTAGAATATCCATGTATATCAATCATAAATTATATCTGAGAATCTTGGGTAAAATAAAATTATATAATAAGGTGAGATCCTATGCTCAGTATGGGTGAAAGTACAGTAGAAACTATGAAAAAAAAGAAATAATCAATATTGAAAGGTAAATAACTGAAAAAATACCATTTAATCAATGAATTGAGAATAAAATGTCTGGAATAAATTATAATCAAATATTTCCAAATAAATAATCAGATGGTCTTGAAATATAACCATTCATATTATGAATAATTGAATAATCACACAGAATATAAATAATTGAATTCATAATGCGTGGATGGATAGTGTCAGATATCATACTAATATCATCAAGATCTTTCATAAGAAACTTACTATCAATACCTTTCACAAAATGGTATAAAAATACTTGGTTCAAAATCAAAGGTTTTGGAAAATCATTTGTGTTAATACATATCACAATACACTTTCTATCAAGACAATTCACAAGACATTTCAAAACTACTAGGTACAAACTCATAGGGCTTGGCCAATTGATTTTTCTCATGAGACATGTCAATTCATTGAGGGGATATCTATACTAGGCCACACCTACTACTAATTCCAATGAATTCCCCATATGAAATATATGAAACATGATCAACATGAATATTTTTATTCGAAGAGAAATATGATATGTTAATAATTAACTCAATCAAATCAACATAATCATAAACCATCCATAGTTATATGGTGAATGGTATCAAAATAGAATACACACAATCAAACTGATCATAAACCATTTATAGAAACAATAAGTATGATATCAATAAAACATTTTCCCATTCTATCATAATTAAATTAAATGTTTGGTTTCATTATTGAATTTTAATTCCATAAAAATATCTTTATTTTTTTTATAGAAAATAAAATTTTCATTTTGAAAATAATAAATCATTTTGAATAAATTTTTTTCATATCACTTAAAAAATCTAAAAAATTATTGAATAATAGGGAAAACATTTTTTCAAAAAAAATCCTTATAAACTTGAAATGGAAGCTTCAAATAAATTATAGTCACCATAGAGAGTATATCTATATATGCTGTATAAGTTAAAAGAATATTCCTTTTGCACTATTATATTTTTAGAAAAGTGACTTGTTTAGAAAACAAAAAGAATATTTCCTTCAAAATATTTTGTCAAAAATAAAATTTTGTAAATTTTAAATTAATAAATTATTTAAAAAAAAATTCAAATATTTTTGGAAACATTTTTATAAGAATTTGTTTTTGATGAAAATAGATTACCAGATGAAGAAGGAAATAATTTTATATTTTCATGAAAAAAATTTATCAATCATTTTAAGTACCAAAGAGTAGAAAAAATATTTTATTACATGAAAAAGTTATTGATTAAAAATATTATAACAAAATAGATATATTTCAAGATGTAAATATCAAATAATTATCCTAAGGTAGACTTAACAAAAACAATCAAGAATAATGTTGTGATTTGGAAATAATACATTATTACTTTGTTATATTTTATATCATAATAACAATAAAATAAATAACATTAAATGAAACATTAAATATAGTTATGGAAAATAAATTCATTATATAACATATAGTAGGGGTAGTATATACACTACAAAAAATAAATAAGTGGTGAATATGGTGTATATATCATGTAAGTAAAAGTGAGATGGGGTGTAAGATCCCATATTTTTCTAGGAATGTCTATGTTTGAGTTTTTCAATAATTTTTCTTCTGGATAAGTTTTTCCTCATTTTTAAACAAAACATGGTAAAATAGAAGCGGATCCGTGTAGAGTGATTTTTTGGGGAAATGACTTAAATTCTAGATACATATGTTTATATTATTAATGGATTCCATGTATTAATGGGTTAAATGTTTCATGGGTTCTTGGTATGTTGAGAAGTTTTAAATTTATTTTGTGTTTTTTAATGGGAAAATGGGCTGAAAACCATCTTTAGTAAATTTTCACACCATTTAAATGGATTACACATCATGTGATGTTCGGGTGTTTTAATAAAATAATCTTAGGTGATGGGGTTTTTGGTGTATCCCCTTAAAAATATTTACATGATGTGTAACTACATTACATAATTTTTAATTCCCCAACCTATTATTATAAATTATGTTGTGTGAATGAGTGTTTTTCTAACTTGTGGAAATTTTATCTTAGGGAAACTTACAGACAATTTTGGAGTTCTAACATTCCTTCCAGATATCTCAATAATGCCTTCGATCCCTGATAAGTGGTTTTGGTCTAGTTTATCCCTTTTCCTCCCTAGTTCTCTATTTATTATGGTGAATTCCTTTGACTGTATGAATTTATGGTTTTTATCTTGATCAGTTTTAATCTAGGATTCTATTGGAGATCATCCTCACATTCTTCCTCATGGTAGTTTTCCGTTGGAATCATTATTATATCATCAGTTAAAGGTGGGGGGTCTAAATCATAACCCTATGGTTTGATAATTTCTATGTTTATGAAATATTGTCATTATTCCAATGTAATATGTTCCCGAATCAATTAAATAATGAATGGGATTATTCCATGGAGTTATTTAGTTTTAATTGGATTTGACCTATATTTTAGCTACTTGTTGGGTGAGAAAACCATAAATATAATTGAACTAGTTAAAGGATTGATGTTTTTTTATCAAGACTTAAATCCTTAAGTTATTTATAGATAAATAATCTCTAAGTTGTGTATTATTTCATATTATTATGATTTTTAATCAATTGTTATTTAATTTAAATTAGTATATGAAAGTTAAATAGTATTCCATATAATTAACTATTGATACTTATAATGTGATATTATGATATTTTTGTTGTATGAAAATAATTTTCTTATAAAGGTTGAGTATTGATCCGCCTTCATTGAAAATCAACCAGGCCCCAAACTAGTCCAAAGCTATAATTATTATAGTGATTTGACTCTACCCAATCCCATTATATAATGACTAGAGGGCTTTCACCTAGAATATGTAATTCTTATAGGTATTTAACATGGATCGTTGTGACCATACAATTGTTATATGGTTGTGGTTGGAATGATCAAAAGAGATGCTCTGTGATATTTCAGCATGGTGCTGAAAAAGGTAGTTTTACAGCATGGGATTGGGAAGATCCCACTCACACCCTATTTGGGCCACTGTCTGGTAATGTAGAAGATTCCCTTAATGTAGGTTTGGAAAAGGGCATTGGATATTGATGTGGATTTTTTTCATTCTTAATGGGATGGAATTTGGAGGTTGGACCAATGTTGAACTACTAGAAAATGGGTTTATACCATTGTTTCTATACCAATAGTTTATAAAAACCATTGGTATATATGATACCATGTCATCTATACTTATGAGTTTTCACTAAACGTAAGAATATGAGATGATATATCGGGATCCCCTCCCCTCCCCTCATGTAATACCTCCCCTCCCATCCCCGACATCCACCTCCCGGCCCTCTCCTCCCCTTTCCTACCTCGACCTCCCGGCCTCCGCCTCCCGACCCCTAGCCCCTCTCAGCTCCCTCACCTCCAGTGATGTTCCCCTTACCCTCTCAGCTCCCTGTCCTCCAACGACATCCCCTAGTCCCTATTATCTCCTTCTCCTTTAGTAATGTCCCACATCCCCTTATCCTCTCCATTCACGCATGAGCCCCCCCCCCCCCCACAGCCAAACACCCCACCCGGCATTCCCCTCTCTCACCTCCCTCTCATCCTGCCATTTCTTCAGAATTTCTTAAGGGTTATTTGTTGGTAAATTTAGGTAAGCATTAATCATCTTTACTTTTTCAATTTCTTAGATGTTTACTCTCTCTTATTTCTAGGTTTCATTCGGCCGAACCCTAGGGGTTTTGAGGTTCTCTGATTATAACATTGATCCTTGTTTCTAGGGTATATCATGGTTCTTCTTGGTCTACCTCAGACACAATTTGGTATCATTGTTGAAGGAAAAGTGGTTTGGATCATCTTGGTTTATCTGCCACCATTTTCCACCATTTAGGGTTGGTTTATCCTTACCCCTTTGTTTGGACCAATTTAATTTGGGGAATTCGGTGATTTATGTGCCCATGGGAAATCTATATTAGGTATGAATCGCATGAATAAGACTACCTTACATCCTGCATATCTATTTTTGTGTGTTTGTAATACATATTATGTGTATATGTTCACGATTCATCCTTTGATATAATCATCTCATGTTTTTTATCCATGGGTGAGTTGAGATATGGTTAGAAACATTATATTGTGCAATGGATATATCAGAATAATTGTTTTTTATTCTGTTTTGGTATGTGCTATTATATTTGTCAACTCGGCCTAGTGTATGTTTGATTCTACTTTCATTTATTCTTATTTATATGATCCATTTTTTAATTTTTAATTTATGTTAACTAGGTTAATATCATTTGTTTTATTTACCATTTTTAATTCTGTTCATTTGATGTTTTGTGGATGTCCAATGTATGGGTGACCCATTCAAGATTATCAATAACCAATTCAATGTATTTAACATAGTCTTGAGTATGAAACAGTTTATTGTACGGGGAGAATGGGAGATGGTGGTGGTTAGTGGATTGTTTTATACACATGTTATTATGACATATAATATTTTTTTAATTATAATCGATATTTTTAGTTAATTAAATTATCTATAATCTCAAATATTTATTGATGTTTTCTGCATTGGAATACTGATTTTTTATGTTTCATATTCAATAATTTTTTAATGGTTGTTCTAGAATATAAATAATTCTTTTAAGGATGTTTTTAATACCTACAAGAATTTGTCTTACACAGGGGATTGGGAAGTTACTTCGGGTTTTGTATGGAGTATGTTACATACTATTTAGGGGAGTAATCTAATTTATTTTTGACAGATATCAAGTTCTTTATTCAGATCATGTCATGACCATTTTAGTTAACATTTAGGATAGATATGTTGGTCAATTCATGATAAATTTATATCAATGTTTGACATGTATTTTCTAGGATGTTGGTAAATTTTTTTGGTGTCATGGTATATAGGAGACTTTATTTTCTTGACATAAAATATTGGTTATGAGGGTGTTAATTTTTATCACACGTCATTAAGATCATTAACATATAAATATTTATTGTTAAAAAGTTTATCCAATGAGTTTATTTATCATATTGTAGTATTTTTAAAAGAATTTATATGATACTTGAGTTCCCATGATGAGTTTTAAATAATAGATTTGACTCTATTGATTCTGTTAAAATATATTTATTTGTTATATGTTAATGGTGTATAGTAATGTCCTCTAAAGAATATTTCCTAAAATATTAATTGAAAGTGAGATTTATGAACCATAGAAAGAGAACCCTATGATCATCCTAAAACATGTAGTGGTTGGAATGAATGTCATATTTCTCTAGGATAAGTTGTTGTACCTGAATCTATGCTAGATATACAAGATGTAACTTAGAGGGATGCCTAATAAATAGAATTCATAAGAATATCAGTAGTATAAATCATGATCTTTATATGAATATATGATGGTTGTACATGATATAAATTAGGGGGATGCCAACAAATATCATTCAAAAAATATCATCAATATAAATCATGATCATTATTTGGAGTGACTGATCCTAAATAGGTAGTGGAATAGTTGTACAATATTTTGAAACTTTTTGACTTCATGCAGATGATAGCTCTTTTAAAGTAAAATGACATGTATTCAAGTTTTATGGGAATTTTTGTAGATGGTGAGGAGTGATAGTTTTTTTATTGATGAATTAGGTAATGTAGTTAGATTGCCTTATGATTATGTTTACAAAGAAATACTAACTATTTTCAATTTATTTGGCTATTTCTACGGAGTCCCTCCACCTTAACCAATGGTAGAGGACAATGACTCACAATAAAAATCATTTTTATGAACATTACCATTTATCAAAAAAATATAGTATAGATTGAGAACTTAATATCATGGTATTTTTTGTTGGGTTATTGATCATATATCTGGTCTCATGTAATTATTTTGAATCATTCATTGTCGGCATATGTTCTGGAAAAACCTTTGATGGATAAAATTGATCTAGCTTGTATGTTAGGGTAAAATAAACTTCCTCCTACTAACATAGGCATTTTTAGTGGTTCCGTTAAAGGAATGATGAAGAGAGATGAATCCCATGGTGGAAAAAGTACTTATGGTCTTTAATAGAAAATATTTAATAAAATGGTTGTTGTGTCTGCTAAAGAGACAATGACTTTTTACTAATATTCAATGGTTGGGAAATAAATGTATATGGGAATGAAGATATTGAAGATATTAAGATCTTATAATTACTAAGAAAAATTATAGGGATTTTTCCTGAATTTATACTACTATGCATACTATTATGGGGTTTTCTATACCAAGAGGATATGAGGGATTCTCAGATAAATTGTGAATTTTGAAGTTCTATTCACATGAATTTGGAATGAAATTTCATGAAATGGTATATGATAATCGAATGATAGTTTATATAGGTCCAACTATAGTGAGAGGTAGACTTAATATTGATTGATTATTATATAGTGTTTTATTTGAAAATATTTCCATTAATTATATTATTTAGACCTATATTGTGTACAAGATAAGTAATTTTGTTGATTTCGTGCATTTTTTTATTTAAATTGCAATGCCTCTAGGTAAAAGGAGAGTGAAAAGTCTCATGTTCACCTATTATGATTTTACTTATATGATATCATTCATTTCTATGTATTGTTTACTCTAGATTTAGAACCAATGGATATAATTATTAATATGGATTGAATAATTATTATTAATTCTATAACTAAATATTTTTTTTTAAAATACACATTACTTCCCCTGATAGGGGTCTCATATTTCTCTAGGAGAATCAAATATAGGTTATATCTATTCTAATCATCTATTATATTGTTGTGTAAAATGATATGAATTTATTATTTCGAATTAGAGTGTCAATTTTCATGTGGTGAAAATCCTTCTATAGAATATAATTTTTTATAATTTTTTATCATAAATAATTTTTTCCCACAAGATAAAGAGATAAATTCCCCTATCAATTTAGTGCCAAGTATGATAAATATATCTATTACATATTATAGGATTATACTAGCTAAAAATATACAGTTAATGGATATGTTGGATGAATCAATTTCATGATGCTTCATTCAACCAAGTTTGTTTCCTTTTACATCAATAATGTTTTTTTATAATAAACCAAAATGGAAACTTCTTTTTTGTTTTTATTATATAACTAAATATTAGGTTAAATTCATGAAATTTTATATATTATCCCAATTATCAAATTATTGTACTCAATTTTAAGATTCATGACCCCAACTTATATGAACTAAACTAAACTAAACCAAATTGATATGAATCAAATGTAATCAAACTGAATCGACTAGAACCCAAATGACTGAAATTGTCCAAGATAGTATAAAAAAAATCGATAGACTAAATATAATGGAAATTTCCCAAAAAAACATGTACCGAAAAAAACCAAACTAAGATAAAACTAAAGCCAAACTCATTATATACCATTAATAGGAAAAGTAATTGTTAGTCATTAGGAATGTACTATTTTATAGTATTATTTTGAAACATGGATTTGTTTCCCCTTTCCTGCAGAAACATTATTTGACCCATGGGGCGCTGTGGTTCTTATATTTTGGGCAGTGACATGTATAGTCATAGGATAAAGGTATGTTTTATTTTAGTTTTTATTTTATTTTCTTTAGTACATTGGCCACTTAGGCCTTTTACTACTTTCCATAGACTGAGCGTAGTTATATTATGCAAACGGGGTGAGAAGGGACCTGGAGGTAGCTATGCCGTTTTTATTGTAGGGGAAAAAGATTAGGGTAGTGGAGAGATTGATTAGTGTGTTTCATTTTTGTTCCCCTTTATACCATGTTGCTTCTGTTTATTTTCTTCTCCTTCAGTGTAGACATCCGATATATAGTTGGGTCATGCCGAAATATTATTTATAACTCTAAAATCTTTCCCAAAAAATAGAAAAAAATGTGTCACATCCTAAATTTAATGAAAGAAAATTCACTAAGTTCAACTTTAATACGCCAAGGTCTAGCAACAAGTGTTAAGGCCCAACTAGTAAATAAGCCCAAACTTCCCTTTTCTCTCATACCAAAAAACAAAGCAAAAGATAAAGTGAATGATGTCAAAATTCCCTTTTATCTCATTAGCAAACACTACCAATTTATAAAAATATTTCTTATAATCAAAACATTGGAAATAAGTGTGATTATATTACCTTATTCTAACATTTAATAAATCTATCCAGAATTTTTTGATACACTATATATTGGTAATTTTTAAGAGTTTTTGCAAATCCCCCATCAAGGGACTCATTCCCTCTTAATCATAGTTTTTTTTGGGATTTCCAGGATTTCCATCTTATTTTCTGTATAATGTATACAACACTATTATAAAAAATCATTTTCATTACTTCATTAATTTTTTACATGTTTTTAAAAATAAAAAAATATTGACTAATTTGGAACCACATACTTCCCATGTTGAAACAAAAAGGTTGAGAGTTCCCTCTCAACTGAAACCTCGCATTCCATCCAATATCAGTATGGAATGAATTCTACATAAACATTTTATTTTCATCAATATATATAGATTGAAAAGACATTTTATTCTCATTGCATGGAATTTCCTTATTCAGAAAATCCATTAAAGGAACTAAATTTCCGGATACTAGTGTCACTTTCATAATTAAGAATACATTCATTTGTATAATGGTCTCACATATTTTCATATAATATCCATCTTATTCACATATTATATAAAAAGTTTCATTAATATTTAGATTATCACTTTTGGAAAACACCTCATCATCTTGGATCTATTCTTGTGAACTCAATTTCTTTCCATCAACACAAGAGATTATTTTTCTTTCTCTATATTTTGATACATTTACACTTGAGATGGCCAAACTATTAAGAACATTATCTTATCATTCGAAAATTTATGGGGATTTTAACATGGATTCATGTTATTCAAAACAAAATAGTTCTTTTATATTTTTTCTATAATTCCACTACCTTCACACCACAGTGAACATTTCTTAGTAGGATTTTAACATATTCCTCTATCCTTGCCTTATTTTCCTAATTCCTTCATCTATTCATTAAATTGTATTTTGATACTTCCATTTATAATTCATCATAGATAGAGACAAAATTTTTTATTTGATATTATTATTCAAACATCTCAAAAATAACATTTATTTTGAGGTATCTTTGGTATTTTTTAAGGTAACCTATAATTTTCCAAGATACCCAGAGTCATACAGGTTTTATGGATTCACAATATGTATACGAAAGTGTTTCCTTTTATATACTCCTTGGAAGTCAATAACAAGGTTTGTATATGATACGTTTTCATCAGAAATATATATAAACTTATTCTCCATAAAAGGTCTCCAAATGCCATAAAGTCTTCAAGAATGGTGAAAGTAACTTGGTTGTTGTTTTAGCTCAACTTCATCTTTTTAATAGAAATAGTTCCCTTAAATTTCTAACATAAAAATAGGGAGAATAGGAATTTATGATGAGATAAATATACAAGATGCATTTCTTCTATCCTTTCCAAGAAATCTAGTTGATTCTTGTAGAGTAATTTCACCCCTACTCTCTCTAACATTCCCTTTTTAACAGCCTCGCCTCCCATTATTCCTCACATGGGACCACTAAGAAATATATATGGGGACCCTAAAAACCCCCTTGTTGTTGTTTCTTTCTATTATATAGTTTCTCATGTATTCACCATGATTCCCCCTTCTGGAATGTTCTTTCCATTCTATAATAGTGCCACAAGCTCTATCATTGACCAGCTTATTTTCCCATACACACACCTTGGCCCAAAATAGAAATCATGGTATTATGTAGGGCATGTGCATTTCCCAGTACATGTTGATTAACCTATGATTCTATCACAACCACCTATTCTATTTTTAAGTATGTCGTTTGTCCTATATATATATCACATTCCATACGTACTATATACATTTATTAGCCTATGTACATGCATCATAATGAACATTGCATGGATTGTGTATTTAAATATTCTATAACCTGATACAAGTCCAATTGAATTAGAAATCATTAAATATTACTACTATAGAGTCTCTTGTTCATTGATCCAAGATTTAAATTCAATTGAGGGAGGAATGGAGTCTCTAGTTATTCATAAAAAATCAATTGTTCGACAATAATAAGCAACCAGATGTGGTTGTATATTTCTATACTATAGTTTCTCTTATTGGACCCCCATATTCCTTCTACAGGAATGTGATTTTTGGGTTTTAGGGGTGCTAAAATCTTTATCATTGGCTTCCTTATTTCCCTGTATGTACTAGTTGGCATGAATTAGAAATCATGGTAGTCTTCTCAGCCTAAGTATTTTCCAATACAAACTATTTTTCCTTTGATTATTTCATAAAATCCAATAATGTATTAAATTACATTGAATGTTCTGTATATATCACATTCCACACTACTAGTAAACACAATGTTCCCTATATACATTCATCACAGTATACACTACTTAACCTGTGTGTATCACTTATGTACATTTTAGTGCATGACCAAATGAATTAAAAAGCATGGTAGATTCTTATGTGGATTCTATAGTTCATTGATCTAGGATATAAATTCAATATAGGTAGAAATACAATATCTATTTATTCATCAAAATCCACTCATTGTTTATGTGGGATGCTACTTGGTGTGTGTTTTTTATTGCAGGTGAGTTGTTTTCTATGGGTAGGGGAGTGTTGTGTGTGTTTGATTGCGGGTGGGATATGTGGGTAGTGGAGTGTTGTGGAGTGGGGGATGTTGCAGTAGAGTGGGAAGTGGGGGATGATACAGTGGATTGGGGGATGTTTCATAGGAGTGTGGAGTGGTGGGATGTTGTAGTGGATTGGGGGATGTTGTAGTGGTGTGGGCAGTGTTGCGGCGTGGGCACTGTAGGTTGTGTGGGAGGCTATACCAAGGCTGTTGCAGTGTGGGCAGTGTTGGGGCAGTGTATACCATGGATGATACAGTTACAATGTGGGGGGGTGTGGTACGTATCAAGCCTTGTAAAAGGAGTATCCCAATGGTTTCAAACCGTTGGGATACTTTCATTCCGACAACTATGCTTCCTAATGGTTTGAAAACCGTTGGGATGGATTCCTTCCATAATTTTCCAATAGTTTATACAAAACTGTTAGCATAGGTTGTTCCTAATAGTTTTAAACCATTGCTATTTCTATATCCCAATGGTTCAAACCATTTCTTTACAGTTATCCTAATAGTTTTCAATTATTGGGATGTATCTATCCCAATCATTTAAAATAAACTATTGGATAATTTAAATTGAAACTGTCCAATGCCAATTTTTTTACTATAAAATATTAGGATAAGGCTATCCTAATGGAAAACATGCCAACAGTTGATTAAACTGTTGGAATATGATCTCCCAACGGTTTGGAATTGTTGGGATATTTTACATTTTCAGTAGTGTTGGGTTCAAGACTAGGGAATTTTGAGTATTTATTTCCCTTCTAGTATTTTACTTGATTTTTTTAGCATTAAATTTAGTTATATTCTAATAAATAATTACATTATTCCTTTTTTATTTATTTTATTATTTATTTAGTTCTTATTGTTCATTTCCTCTGGTCTATACTTTTATTTATTTCATTTATATAGTTTATTTTTAATTATATGGAACTTCATACCAAGGGGTATAGTCTCAAAACTATACATTTCACACCCTCAATACTATTTGGTAGCCTCTGTCTTATGCGGATGTGTTTTTGAGGCCTCATAACTAGCCCATCTGGACACGCAGGAGAGTGCCGGATCAGGGGACTTTACACTGGAAAACCTTACCTCATGCTTCCTACCAGGTGAATCTTCTTTAACATCATATATAATGGTTTTTAAAAATTTATCGACTTATATAATAACTATATTAGTATTTATAACTTTATATATGGTCATTTTATAACATATTATTATATGTTCGTTAATAATCTTTCATTATTTTCAATATTTCGGGTATTAATTTCCTTATTTTCTCATGCATGTATTGTAATGAATGTTCTAGTTCTTGTACATAATATATTGTTACATAACACTCCCAATAATAATAATGAAATAATTATCATATTTATACAAAAATTATACTTTTAAGACCAATCATTAATGTTTTTTTGAGATATGAAGTATGTTATGATCATGGAGACGGTAGACCGTACGTACACATGATTAATGATTACATTTTTTGAAGATCATTATGGAAATAAGTTAGGTTACATATTGTATTCCCATAATTATGATAACATCATATATACCATTGTTTTTAAATATACATATATATCATCCATTAGGTGTGGTGACGAAAAAAGAGTCACATCATTTCGTTAAGGCCATAGTCCACACATACACAAATAGTGTTATCATCTTTTATTGAGCGAAAAGGTTAGATATAAAATGATATATATTGTCATTTAAAAATCATAAATATGTTATAAATATCATAATTATTTCATGTATATCACATATTATCATTTAATTTATCCTTATGAACTTCCATGTAAAACATTAGTGAAAAACGAATCACATCACTTCGCGAGGCGGTAGTCCATCATACACACGAGAAACATAATTGTATCCCATATAGAATGAGATGTAAAAATTTATATATTATATAATGAATACAAATTTATTATTATGTTATAAATAATATATATATACTTTAGATCAATCATCTTACCCAATCATGAGTGGTGGTAATGGAAAAACGAATGACATCAGTTCATGAGGTGGTAGTCCTCCGAACACACAAATGATGCTTTCACAACCAATTTGTTGGAAGTGGGGATAGTTTTATGTCATAAAATTAACATAAAAACATCATATTATATTTAATATACTAAGTTTATTATATCATCATGGTTCAAATAAATTTAATGAGGTGGAGGAAAAATAAAATAAAAAAATGCTCGTTGAAGAAGATTACCTATTCTTCGCTTGTCCTTTTTTAGGTTTCAAATAAATCCATCCTATGTTTAATTTCATCCCAAAATAATGGTTCTAGGATGGGGGGAAGGATATGGGGAATTAATTTTTGTTTTTTTAGGTGGAACTAAATGTCTTGTATATAGTGAATAAGTGAGGGGAGTGAGCTCCCTTTCATAATTTTGGAGGGGCGACATTTTCTTGGAAATAGCTAAAATTATTCCTTATTGGGTGATCAATATTAAATAATATTCCTCAAAAATATATTAATAATGAATTTTATGGATTATTTGGTTGATAAAACCCTCCAAAACACAATATAAATACATTTTTTATCATGATATTAATTTTTCTTTATGTTTATTCAATTTTATACCTTTAGTTTTTTTACCACGGTAACTT
The DNA here is from genome assembly GCA_963277665.1 of Viscum album. Classification (NCBI taxonomy): domain Eukaryota; kingdom Viridiplantae; phylum Streptophyta; class Magnoliopsida; order Santalales; family Viscaceae; genus Viscum; species Viscum album. Next base: position 143,405,666 of record OY728131.1, read on the forward strand.
GAATCTTTTTATTAACCTAGGTAATTTATCCTTTAAAAATGAAATAAAATTGATATTTATTGGATAATTTAGACCTAATTAATTTTAAATATGAAATATTTTTTATTAAATAAAAAACATATGTGTGTGTAAAATTAATATTAATTCAAATTCATGCAATGCGCATACTCCCATTTTAACCTTAATCACTACAATTAATTCAATTCTTTCACTATTAATTATGTTAAAAAATTAACTTTACCTTATTATATAATATAAATTATTCCAATTAAAAATATGTAATTAATTTTCCAAATTAAATTCATAGATGGGGAATAATTTAATATAGATCTAATCCCTATAGGCATTATGAGAAAGTTGGTTTTTTTAAAGAGAAACCGTTCAATAATTTACTATGTTTTTATATCAAAATTCAATATGAAAATGATTCAAATGAAAAATTGTATTAATTGATAAAATAATAGACTAAATTTACTTTAAAAAAATTGAAAATATAATTTATCATTATAAATAATTTAAATGAAAAATGAATTTTTTAATGAAAATTCAATATTTTTCACTATTCATCAAAAAAATGAAACATTTAAAAAAATACGAAAATTTACCCAATAATTTTTTTTGATATTTTAATTTAAAATATAAATTTTATTTTTTAAAATAAATTAAATAAAAGTATATAAAATTAATTTTAAATTGCGTGTGCAAAGCATGACTCATTCATATTTTAGAAAAATACAGTTTCTCAGTAAACATTTCATTTTCTTTTAAAAGAATATTATTTTATTTATAATCAGTATATAATAATAATTTTCAAAATTTATTTAGTACTATTGATACCCTCTTGTTTATAGGATATGTTTTTATAACCTGACATTCCTCAGGGCATAGACCTTGTCATCTGACCCTATGGGTCTCCTTATAATACATTGGTTACCTTCCGAGAACACCATATACTATTACTCATTAGGGTTATTTATCAGACTGATGATTTTCCCAATAGTCTAACACATGTTCTCCTCAGTGTGTTTTGTCCTCACTAATACACACCTTGATAAAATTCCAATAAGGTCTCCAATTATGATAAATACTCTAGGACATGCATGCTTAACAATAGAGTTCTAATTAGGTAGGATCCCAAAAAAGAAAGGTGCACCTTATTACAATAGGTAGTAACATTCAGCCTTTTATGTATCACATTTCTTGGGGTCTTACTCTCTCCACCCCTTTAATGCACAACACCAACATTGTGTAGCCTAATACTCAATCCCATGCAGTGCCTTTACACTTTTGACTGGGTATTGGCTTTGATACCATTTGTACTGACCCGACCTTCCTTAGGTCGTGAACCTAGTCATCTGAACCCATGCGTCTCCTTATAATACATTTGTTTCTTTCCCAACACACCGTGCGCTATTAATAACTAGGATCTCCTATGAAACTAATGATTTTCCCCAGAGGAAAACAAATGTTCTTTTTAGTGTTATTTTTCCAGACTCACACACACCCTGAGAAACATCCCAAAAGATAACCCATCATGATTACTACTCCAGGACAAGCATGCTTAACTATAGAGTTCTAATCAGGTTGGATCTTGAAAATAAAAGTTCACCTTTTATACAAGGTTAGTAACATTTAAACTATTAATTATCACTTTTCAAGGGGTATTACACCCTCCACACCTTTAAATAATAACACCCTTGTTAGGTATCCCACCTCTCAAACCCATGAAATGCCTATTCACTTATATCTTAGTATTGGATATGATACCATTTTTCATGATCCAGCCTTCCTCGGGCCATGATCCAATTCACTTGACCCCATAGGTCTCTTTGTAATTCCTCGGTTTCCATCCAAGTACACCACATGTTATTACTCATTAGGGTCTCTTATTACACAAATGATTCCCCCAAAGGACAACCCATTTTCTTTCCAGTGTTCTTTCCTTGGGAAACTTTTTAGAAGGTCACCCATAATGATCACTATACCAGGACAATCATGCATAACTTTGGAGTTCTAATCGGGTAGGCTCCTGAAAACAATAATGAACCTTATTGACATATATATTAACATTGAGCCTTTTATGTCTCACATTTCTAGGGGTGTTACATAGGTTATAAAAATTATATTAAATATAAATATTTTAATAATATTTCACATTTTATTTAAACTATGTGTTTCATGTAATGCAAGACAAACTCAATGTTTCATGTAGAGTAAGTTGAACTGAGTGTTTCATGTATTACAGGATATTGAAGTGCTTGAATTTATTTAAAAATAATTATATCACAATGTCTTGGGTTTTTACATTTAATTATATGAATGGGGTTGTGTGTCTTACGTGATATCAAATACAATGTTATTATTTTAGAATTTTGGGGTGTTATAGTCTAATATAATATTGATAATATTAGTCAATTACTTAGAACCCAAAGGTTTAACAACTCCTCTATATAAATGAAGATAATAAACTAGAAAATCTAGAGTATTATCTATTACCATCTTCTCTTATTCTCTTAACATACCCTTATATAAGTTATACTTATTTAAAATAAGTACCAAAATAAGTTTTATATTAACAGTAGAATAACAAGATTATACAAGTGGATCATGATCTGCTTCACCCTCTTGGTACTCATTGATGCTGAACACATTATTAAATTCCTCCTAAAAATGTCTCCAATCATGTTTACTTTGTTCCATATATCTATAACATTAAACAATAATTAACAAAAAAATAAAAAATTTAAAATAATTAGTCACAAAAAAATCTTTATCTCAATATATATACATGGAAATCAATAATTAAAATCTAGCATGTCATCGTTATTATCTAATTCGTATTATTAAACGGATTCATTAAAAATAATAGATTCAAAAAAATGTTAATTATTAAATTATATAATTAAAACCATTTCTCATATCACATTAAAATCAAACCATAATAACATTAAATCCAATATATTTCATGTTCGCACATTCCAAAAATGGTGCATGGATACCCCTTATTATAATTATAATTAAAAGTAAATTTGTGACCCATTAAAATTTGTTTCTTGAAAATAAAAAAAGGGTTTTATATCATAAATAATAGTATCAATTAAGTAATTAGTTGGTAATGTGAACTTACGCTATAAATGTGGTATCCATGAATATATACATTAATTTCATTTTATGTTCTAAAGTCTATATATCTTATCAACTTCTACTAAAAGATATGAAAAAATTAAAAAAATTAAAAAAATAATTTTGATATAAATTAATAATTGGAGGGTTTTCTAGGATATCACTATGAACGAATATAGTAGATGAAAAAAATAAACTCAATCAAAATATTTTCCCATAGAATAAATTATAATTAAAAAACATAAAAAAATATACCTCTCATTTTTTTGACAATACCTCCACAATAATAAGATTGATAGAGATACCACAAAAAGAAATTAAATTACTCATGAATCCAAAGGTATCTGATAAAAAATTAATCTCTAAATGATTTATCATTTATCCTTATCCTTAAAATAACCTATTATCACTACCTCAAATGTCAATTCAGAAAATAGAACATGATTTTTTTTCTATCTTGAGAATAATATCTGTTATACAAAATAAGGTCATTTAACTCTAATTAAACATAATTACTTCATTAAATAAAGGATTTACATGATGTTTTAAAATTTATATATTATAAAATTAGACGAATATTTAGTTCTATCCATTATAGAAATTATAACGAATCCATGTTTATTTAATTGATTTCTAAAATCCATTAACATTTACATAACCATTTACACAAAATCTCATGATATCTCACAACGAAACCGGTCAACAATTATAGTGTAAGTATCCACCAAATGATATATGATATTCTTCCTGATGAAAAAAATTAATAAAACAAAAAATGATATCATAACACAAACCATTGTACGGTGAGTCTTACCAAGTCATTGTTCACTACTGGAAATGCTGTTTTTCCCAACGGGTGTTTACCAACGGTTTGCTAAAACTGTTGGGCTTGAAGGATTAAGAAAGCCTTTCCCAACGGTTCACTGAAACCATTGGGAAAAGCCACCCCTTTGCCAACGGTTTATTCAAACCGTTGGTAAAGGGGTGTGTTAATCACCCTTTTGCCAACGGTTCAAAGAACCGTTGGGAAAGGGTCACCCCTTTGCCAACGGTTTCCTCAAAACATTGGTAAAGGGTTCCTTAGAATCTCTTTCCCAACGGTTCTTAAAAACCGTTGGGAATTATTTCCCCCAAATCCAGTCGCGGGGCTGCTCTCCCCCATTCGCACAGAAACCTAATTTCATCCACTCCACCGCTCTCCTCTCGCGAAATCCCCTATCCGAAGAGGTGAAAACCATCTGAAATCAGGTATCTTTTAATTTATACACATATACTTCCTTATTTTTATTGTTATTGCTTTAGTATTTTAGTTTTAAGTTATCAATCCACCTCTATCTCTCTGCTACTCTCCAAATCCCCCATCCGAATAGGTGAAAACCCATTTGAATCATCTCAAATCAAGTAATTTTTTGTTTATACACATATGGTCCCTGGTCTGTATTATTTTTATTGTTATTTCTCTAGTATTTTAGTTCTAAGTTATCAATCCAGCTGCAGCTCTCTGCTACTCTCGAACTCCCCCATAGGAATAGGTGAAAACCCATCTGAAGCGTCTCAAATCAGGTAATTTTTTCTTTATACACATATGGTACCTTTTTTTATTGTTATTGATCTAATATTTTAGTTTTAAGTTTGGATTTTGATGTGATTTCACCGTGTAAAATAGGGAAATGAATAAATATTTTGTTAATTAATTAGTTTCCCCTGGAATATCAGTTGTGTTATAATGTCCATGCTAAATAAAGGGGTAATGTAATAAAAGACCTTGAATAAATAAATTGTGGAAGTTGGGGTATGTTGCCTCTATGAGAGGTTTTTTGTTGTGTTTCATTGTATGTTGTAGGCTGTTTTATGGGGATTGAGGTGACCAGTTGGGCTTTGTGATATGTGGGGTTGTAATGTGATGGTTAGTGGGCATGGATGTGTCATGTGAAGTTGTATGATAGTGATGATGTGTGGTGGTGTTGTGTCGTGTGGAGGTGTTGTGTGATGAAGATGTGGTGTATAATGTCATGAGGTGGTTTTGGTTGTGCGGTGGTTTGTGATGTGCAATATTTTTATTGTGATATGTGGTTGTTTTGGTGAGATGGTTGGTCGATGTAACATGGTGTCGATGGTTATTGTAAGATGGTGAGTTGTTGTGTGGTGGTTTTATTAGTTTCCCGGTTATCTATGGAATAAATTATGCTGTTAAAACAAAAAAACAAGATATTAAATAAATGAGATGGAATAGAAATTGATATGTGGTAAATGGATTTAATTAATTTAACATTAAATGAATGGACAATGTAAGTGTGAATGAAGTGGCTTATAAATGAATGTGAGAAATTCTATGCGTCTTGTGTGGTGGTGGTGTGGTTTATGTGTTTTATGGTAGTAGTGAAGTGTGTGATTTTGTAGTTAATGTGAACCCATAGGTTGAGTATTTTGTGCTATCTATATATCATGTATTTTTACATTATTTCTACACATTCTAGGGGGGTGGTATGTCTAGGTGGTGGTGGTGGGGTTGCAGGGGAGGGGTGTGTGGGCTGTTTGGGAGGGTGGGCGGGGCTATCTAGGGGGGTACGGGGTGTCCAGGGGGGTACGGGGGTGGGCGGGCTGTCCACAAGGGTGGACGAGCTGTCCACGGGGGTGGTCGGGCTGTCAAGGAGGGGTGGGCGGGCTGTCCAGGGGGGGTGGGTGGGCTGGCCGCGGGGGGTAGGGGTGTCCAGGGGGGTGGGTGGGCTATCCACAGGGGTGGTTGGGCTGTCTAGGGGGTAGGGGGTGTCCACGGGGGTAGGTGGGTTGTCCACGGGGGTGGGCGGGGCTGTCCACGGGGGTGGGAAAGGCTGTCCACGGGGGTGGGCGGGGCTGTCCAGGGGGGTGGTATGTCTAGGTGGTTGTGGTGGGGTTGTAGGGGAGGGGGGTGTAGGTTGTTTAGGAGGGTGGCGGGGCTATCCCGGGGGGTACGGGGTGTCCAGGGGGGTACAGTTGATTGTCTGATGTTTCTCTAATGATCAAGGACGGAATGTTTGGAGGACATCAGAAGTCCTGACTGGTTGATCCTAGAAGCAATTTCAGGATCATGGATGTAATGCCTATAGGGAATCTCTTGATTTTGGTGATCTTCTCCATTTTCATCAAAAGACATGTTTGACACACAGGGAGGGAAACTCTAGAGTCAGTGTGACATGTCTTGAAGGATGATTTATGTCCATAGTGACATGATTTGAGGACATCACATGACCTATTTGGTGTGCCTGGAGGGTGTTAAGGGAGCCATCTAACATTCCTGACATTTAATATGAGACTGAGATAATATGTATTGATTCCCCTATATAGAAGGAGATACATATCTATTGGAAAACATGTAGTCTGTATGGTGAGAATTAAAGGCTTTTCATTACAAGGGTGGCAAATTCATGGGTGCCATCTGATTTTATTTGACATTTCAAGGGGACATCAAATGATCAAAATAGGTTTCCAATGGAATGTATTGTGAACATGATGAAATTTCCTAGTGCAATAAAATTTCATAGGTGATGAATTTTATGAACATTAGGGTCAACATATATTTCCTTCACCTTAGTCTCCCATATTTTAGTATTTCATCCATCCTTTTATCCCAAATTCCATAGATTTATACATTATTTTATTATATTATGTCTCAAATTATCTAAAATATGTGTTTTATGTTCTTCACATGACCTATCATAATTCCTTCTCATAATCTACAGTGATCATGGGAAGATCCCATGCATGATTCATGATCACTCAAATTATTCTGCAGATCACACATAATGGAAGCCTTATAGGATGTGAGATGATTATATCTATGAAATCTACTCAGGTACCTGGTGAGGAAGTGCATATTAATTCAAAAAGGTAAATCACATATGAGGATACCCTATTAATATGGTTATGGGATGAGGCATGCTCTGATGTGATAACACATTAAGTTCTTGTTGGTTTTACATTTTTTCAATAACACATTAGTATGTTTTTTTCACATGTGTAGTTGATACCGTGATTATTTTCTTCCTTTATCGTTTACTTAAATGTATTTTCTATTAAAGTTCAATCCTATTGAATTGTTTATGACAAAATGACTTATATGAATTCTTTTTACAGAATGGACAGAAGTTGGATGTATGAAACCGATTGTATCTCAAGCGATTTTCAAAACAATTTGGAGAGATTTATAGATTTTGCATTTCACAATGCTTCAGATAGTGGTCGCATACACTACCCATGTTCCAATTGTATTGGTAGACCTTGGTTGAGTCGTGAAGAAGTCAGCTACCACATAACCAAAAATGGTTTTCAAGCAAACTACTTTGTGTGGTATCACAATGGGGAGAAAATGAAATCTCAAATTGGTGATGATCGAAATGAAAGGACTGGAATAGAGAATTTGTTAGATGATTGGTTTCCGTTTATTCGTCATCATGAAAAATAAAGGATTTCGACTCAAGAAGACGTCGATATGAGGACAACTGATGCATCTAGTGAAAATGATGATATTGATAGGGTGAAAAAATTGAATGATGCTGCCATGAATCCAGTATCTCGAAAATGCGATAAAATGAAAAAGCTGGAATTTTTAATCCGATTGTTTCATGGAAAAACTATGTATGGGATTTCTAATACAGCAATCAATTACATTCTTACCCTCTTGAAGGATTTACTTCCAGATGATGCAGATATTTTCTCAAACCACTATATGGCATGGAAGTTAGTTGAAGAACTTGGATTTTCCAGAAACAAAATTCATGCTTGCCCGAAAGATTGCAGTTTATTCTGGGAAGAAACCGCTGAACGAAATGAATGTATAAAATGTGGCACATCCCGCTGGAAGTCAAAATCTGATGGAACACCATCCTGCGTTCCACAGAAAGTAATGTGGCACTTTCCATTGATCCCCAGACTCCAGAATCTTTTTATGTCTGATGACATATCAATAAAAATGAGATGGCATGATACAGAGAGAAAGAAGACTAATGATGAGTTGGTTCATCCTGCAGATGGATTTTCATGACAGAGATTTGATGCTCGACATCCTGATTTTGCAGTTGACGTGCGTAATGTGAGTCTGGGTTTTCATGCGACGGTTTTAATCCATTTGGGCAGATGCTTACTTCGCACAGCACATGGCCAGTTTTCATGTAATGGTGGGTGTTATTCAGTTGTGCCATTTGTTTAGAGATCTTTGTGCTAAGACGTTGTCCATGTCTTTCTTGCAAAAAATGTTGATAGATGCCCCATTAATTTTGTGTGAGTTGGAGAAAATATTTCCCCCATCATTTTTCACATGCATGCTGCATCTGACTGTCCATATTCCAACTAAAATACTTCTCGTAGGACCTGTTTCTTTTTGTTGGATGTATCCAACTGAAAGAAATATGTTCACATTAAGTCTTATGTTCGAAACAAGAATCATCCCGAAGGTTCTATCGTGAACGGTTACTTAGCTCAAGAATGTATGGATTTCTGTTCAATGTATTTGTCTGATCTTACTACAAGAATGAACAGACCAATGAGAAATGAAGAAAAACAATATGAGAAAATTGAACCCAGTTTTCCATCACTTCCTCAAATAAGAGGAATTCCTGGATCATATACATTGAAGACATTAATCCATCAAGAGCGGGAGATGGCACATCGCACAGTTTTGTTCAACTGTGATTTGTTCGATGACTATATCAGGTAACAAAATTGAATATGTATATCTTACATATATATCTGTTAAACTATTCATATTTTTTTATCTACATGGAACATAAAACAATGATAAATAGGAAGCATCGTTCTTTATCTTTGAGAAGAAGAGAGACTTTGCATAGCAAAGAGTTTTCTGCTTGGTTAAAATTGAAGGTAAAAATATTACTGTTTAAATTAATTATTTCAATATTTACTTAAGTTTAACTTTCATTTATATTGCAGGTATTGAGTTTGTCTGCTGACTCTATCTCTGAGGAAATAAGAGCTTTGGATTTTGGTCCTAATACCGTGGTTCGTGACTATAAATCAATTGTTATCAATGGGTACAGATTTATTGTCACTGAACGAGCCAAAAAAATGAGAACACAACATGATGGTATTATGGTTACTGCCACAACAGATTGTTATGCCAGTGCATCAGATAGTAGACCGTGACTTGAAAATGTGGGTTATTATGGAGTCGTTGAGAAAATAATAATATTGGATTATTACTCTCATGGACGAGTCACAATGATGAAATGCCATTGGTTTGATTCGATGACGATACATGGCACATTTATTGATGATTGTGGATTTCGAGTAATTAATATGACCCACACTCTTGCTACCGAAGAACCATATGTGTTGGCATCAATGGCTAAACAAGTTTTTTATGTCAAAGATCAACTTCAACCTGAATTTGGTGTCATAGTTGAAGTAATTCCAAGACATATTTTTGATGATACTGATGATGGAATTGACACTATCCCTATTGCCATTGGAACCAATCCATTTATTTTTTTTGATGACTCCAATAGCTCAATTGTCAGAGTTGATTGTGAACCTGAAGTTGTGGTTGGAAATATATAGAATCATTCATCCATGTTCTCAATTATTTTGGTTTACCTCGAGTTGGGTTGTTAAGGTTGGTAATATTCATATTTATTTAGTATTGATCACAAATATGTTTTAGCTGACTTGACCGTTATGTGAATTTTCAATGTTTATTGGTTGCTATTTTATTTGAATTGCATTTTCTAATTTGGAATTGAACTGTATTCAAACCAAATCAAACAATATTTCTAACTTGGTGAACTTTACAACTTGTATGTTTTATTAAATTCATTCAATCTCTTCTAAAACAATTGATAGCTAAATTACCAATGAATCCTCTCATTCCCTCGTATATTTATTTTTTTGGTTTACACATTAATTTTCTTTTTCTAATTAATTACATATTTGTTTTCAAATGTAAGAAATGTAGCCAATTGAAGAGAGACGAAGAAAAAAAATGGCGGAGAACAATCGTCGAATGGAGGAGATAGGCATTCCACCATTAGTGCCTACAGTGAGTACTTTATTTCAAATATATATATATATATATATTTACAGAATATATAATGTCATGTGATTAATTTTTTCTATAAACTTTTTTGTAGGATTTACCATTACGTCGACAATTATTCGATGAGGAGCCTAGTACTGGTCCTAGTACTTAGGCCGGTGGTACGAGGAGGGTTCGTACCAGAGGTGGACGTAGAGCTGCGCGTGCCCGACTAGACCCTGCCCCTCCCACTGACATTTCAGCCTTCCCACATTCTGATCCCGGTGTGTCGTTAGGGACACACAGGGTATTTAGGCCTCCCATGTTTTCGCTACCTTCTGCATCTTCTGCACCATCATTTTCACATCCCATGATGATTCCCACTCCCCAGTCAGCATCAGGTCATTAAGGTGTTCCATCTTATTTTCCTTCTACTTCTGTCTCTCCGAGCTTTTATATTCCATCGTCTTCGACTCCTGTTCCACCAGAGGGTGTTCCATCAGGTTCTGTGGATCCGGCGCCACTCATTGATCAGACTAGCGTAGGTATATTTATAAAACCCTAACAAATTTTTATAGAAATATTTATTTTCATTATAACATGTTTTGATAAAATATTTGTTTTTCTTTCATGACAGATACATCTACTGACAGGAGGCGGGGGCGGGGCCGTACACGCATGCGTTCGGTGTGGAACCGTCTCACACAGGTTATGGTGGAATATAATGAAGACAATCAGATGGTTGAGAAAACTGGGCAGCAATGTCGGAGTTTTCTGGCGACGCTTGCCAAATACTCCGACATCATTCCCGTCAGCCCGCTGTCGTGGAGACATTTGCCACATGAGGTCAAAGATAGATCTTGGGCAGAGATATGGGTAAAAAAATCTATTGTATTTAATGCCATGAATTATTTTTGTATTTATATGAATTAATATTTTGATTTCAGCTTCGATTTAATTTTCCTGATGGTGAGGGTGCACGACTGGAACGTCTAAAGGATTTAGGCGAGCTTTGGAGAGCCTACAAGCATGAGCTCTATATTGGCTGGCGTGCTAGAGTTGGAACTGAGTTAGAGGCGGTACCAGTCATGGATGATTGTCCTATAGAGCAGTATCATCAGATGATTACTCATTGGACGAGTACCCAGTTTAAGGTATGAATTACATATGAGGTATTTAAATAATAACTTTCAAGTTTTGCATTAATATTATCCTTTGAATTATCTAATTTTATTTAGGAATCATCTGGAAAAAATAAAAAAAACATTGATGAAAAAAATACCTCCATACACTAGGACGCACGACGATGTCGGATCATGAGAGGCAGCAGGTATGACAATTGTTTATATGTTTTCTTTACGACTTACATTTTCTTTTGTTTTCTCAATTATTTAATCATTTGCTAAAGGTTTTATATAACTTTTGTTTTCAATGTCATTGTAGAGGCAAGTACAAAATATTGAAGGACGTGTGCCTCGAGCAAAACTGTTTTGCTCGAGTAGACGAAAAAAGGATGGAAGTGCTGTCAACGAAGCGACTCAGCAGTAGATTGTAAGTTTTAATCTGTTGATTTTATATTTTTAATATCTATTTCGTAACTTAATAATATATTTATATTTGTAACACGATTCTTTAGAGGCCCTCGATGCCCAAGAAGTAGACAATTTTGGGCCATCTGATCACTTACATCAGGTGTTGGGAGAGGATCATTCTGGCAGAGTATGCTGCCGACCTAGGATAGCCCCGACGAGGTATTGGCCTTCCTCAGGTACGAGTTGTAGTGCCACCGAGCTGCAGCAAGTTAGGGCACAGGCAGAACAGGCTGAGAAAAGGGCCACAGAGATGGCAGAACAGTCTGCTAGGGCAAACAGTGCATTTATGAAATTTATTGAAGTTCTACGTCCAACACTTCCAGCAGAGGCCAGCCCAGCGATTGATGAATACATGTCCTCGATACATTCTATATATAGTGCACCAGGTGGCAGTTCCAGTGGTGGTCAGGCCGATTTCCAGCTTGAAGATGATGATGGCGAGGAGTCTGATGCGGAAGATGAGGGAGATGAGGAGGGCGAGGAGGAGGGCGAAGGCGAGGAGGAAGGCACTGTGGAGGGTGAGGACAATGAGGAGGACGATGACGAGGGTGATGATGATGATGGTGATGGTGATGGTGATGCTGATGTGGGACATATTGATCCGTTACATTTTTGACTTATATTATGGAGATTTGATGTTTAATCTATTCTAGTTGTTGGTTTTATCTAGACTCGTAGTATAGTATTGGAGTTGAGTTATTTTTATATATTGTCTGTTTTTATGGATGTTGTTGTCTTTTAGTGGTTGTGTATTTGAGAACTCCCTGGACAACCCCCCTCATTCTTGGACCCTGGACAACCCCCCCCCCCTGGACCCCGAACACCCCCCAAACACCCCCCGGACAGCCCCGCAGACAGCCCCCTGGACAGCCCCCAACCCTCCACCCTGGACCCCGGATAGGCCCCCGGACAGCCCCCCGGACAACCCCCCCACCCTCCCCCTTGGACCCCGAACAACCCCCCCCAAACACCCCCCGGACAGCCCCCTAAACAACCCCAGACAACCACCTGAACAACTCCTGAACAACCCCTGAACAACCCCTCAACAACCCCCTGAACAACCCCCGGATAGCCCCCTAAACAACCCCGGACAACCCCCTGAACAACCCCCAAACACCCCCCGGACAGACCCCGCACAGCCCCCCACCCTCCTCCTTGGTCCCCGGACAACCCCCCGGACACCCACCGGACAGCCCCCCCGGACAGCCCCCCAGACAGCCCCTCCACCTTCCTTAATTTCATTAGCTCTGAAATGTTTCATAGCACGATCAACTTAAATCTAATCCATACTAAATATGATATAAAAATATTCTATATGAATTTCCATAAGATTTTAAGTGAAAACAAAAAGTAACATACAAAAAACTGACCAAACGCATTCCAAATGTGTTGATGCTTTAGGACAACGATCCATGGGTCATATGTGACGTGTAAGAATCAACCCCGCCTCAATCTGAGGCGCGGTGTGGTCGGAACAACTCAAAGTGTATGTCTTTTGTTTCAAAAGGACATCATTTTAAGTGAAAAACATCAACTGGCATAAGGAAAACCGGCCAAACGCATTCGGATTGTGTTGATACTTTAAGAAAACGATCCATGGGTCATTTGAGACGTGTACGAGTCAACCCCGCCTAAATCCGAGATGTGGTGTGGTCGGGACCACTCTAAGTGACTTTCTTTTGTTTAAAATGAACAGTATTTTAAGTACATATGTAAAACCGACCAAACGCATTTGGTTTCTATTGAAACTTTAGGAGAACGATCCATGGGTCATATGTGACGTGTACGAGTCAAAGCCACCTCAATCTGAGGCACGGTGTGGCTGACACTACTCAATGTGTCTCTATTTTGTTTAAAATGGACTTCATTTTTAGTGAAAACAAAAAATGACATACGGAAAACCGACCAAACGCATTAGGTTTCTATTGAAACTTTATGAGAACGATACATGGGTCATATGTGACGTGTACGAGTCAACTCCACCTCAATCCGAGGCGCGGTCTGGCCGACACCACTCAAACTGTCTCTATTTTGTTTAAAATGGACTGTATTTTGGCCGTTTATGACACCAGAACTGCGTTGTCGGTCACTGCGGGCACATGGCACGTCCGATTGACGTGCCGTCTGTGCGTACACATCATTAATAATAATTATAATGTTGCACGGTGTTTTCAGGTCAATCGGAGGTCGTCCTCTATGAATTTGACCGTTTGACGCCCGTTTTTGCCATTTATGACACCAGAACTGCGTTGTCGGTCACCGCGGGCACACGACACGTCCGATTGACGTGTCGTCTACTCAACCACTTTATAAATCACCCACCTATATTTTTCGTCTGATTTAAGGTCATTCCGACTTCGTTCGGCCCATTTGGACCCCCCCTCACGCGCGTTTACGAAGCGCGTGCATCACTTAAAATACGAATATTGAGCCGTAACGCTCAAACCGCACGTCCGATTGACGTGCCGTCTGCACGTACATGTCACGAATAATAATTAGAATGTTGCACGGTGGTTTCAGCTCAATCTGATGTCGTCTGCTATGAATTTGACCATTGGACGCCCGTTTTGGCCGTTTATGACACCAGAACTGCGTTGTCGGTCACCGCGGGCACATGGCACGTCCAATTGACATGCCGTCTGCTCGAACACTTCAGAAATCACTCACCTGTATTTTTCGTCTGATTTCAGGTCATTCCGACTTTGTTCGGCCCATTTGGACCCCCCTCACGTGCGTTTACGAAGCGCGTGCATCACTTAAAATACGAATATTGAGCTGTACCGTGCAAACCGCATGTCCGATTGACGTTCTGTCTACGCGTACACGTCACGAATAATAATTAGAATGTTGCGCGGTGGTTTCAGCTCAATCTGAGGTCGTCCGCTATGAATTTGACCGTTGGACGCCCGTTTTGGCCGTTTATGACACCAGAACTGCGTTGTCGGTCACCGCGGGCACACGACACATCCGATTGACGTGCCGTCTGCTCGACCACTTCAGAAATCACTGTCCCGTATTTGTCGTCTGATTTCAGGCCATTCCAACTTCGTTCGGCCTGTTTGGACACCCCTCACGCGCGTTTACGAAGCGCGCGCATCACTTAAAACACGAATATTGAGCCGTACCGTGCAAACCGCATGTCCGATTGGAGTTCCATCTGCGCGTACACGTCACTAATAATATTTATAATGTTGCAAGGTGGTTTCAGGTCAATCCGAGGTCGTCCGCTATGAATTTGACCGTTTGACGGCCGTTTTGGCCGTTTATAACACCAGAACTGCGTTGTCGGTCACCGCGGGCACACGGCACATCCGATTGACATGCCGTCTGCTCGACCACTTCATAAATCACTCACTCGTATTTGTCGTCTGATTTTAGGCCATTCCGAAATCGTTCGGCCCATTTGGACGACCCTCACGCACGTTAACGAAGCGCACGCATCACTTAAAACACGAATATTGAGCCGTACCGCGCAAACCGCATGTCCGATTGACGTGCCGTCTGTGCGTACACGTCACGAATAATAATTAGAATGTTTCACGGTGGTTTCAGCTCAATCTGAGGTCGTCTGCTATGAATTTGACCGTTGGATGCCCGTTTTGGCCGTTTATGACACCAGAACTGCGTTGTCGGTCACCGCGGGCAAACGGCACGTCCGATTGACGTGTCGTCTGCTGGACCACTTCATAAATCACTGTCCCGTATTTGTCATCTGATTTCAGGCCATTACAACTTCGTTCGGCCGATTTGGACCCCCCTCACGTGCGTTTACGAAGCGCACGCATCACTTTAAACACGAATATTGAGCCGTACCGTGCAAACTGCACGTCCGATTGGCGTGCCGTCTACGCATACACATCACGAATAATAATTAGAATGTTTCACGGTGGTTTCAGGTCAATCCGAGGACGTCCGCTATGAATTTGACCGTTTGACGCCCGTTTTGGCCGTTTATGACACCAGAACTGCGTTGTCGGTCACCGCAGGCACACGGCATGTCGGATTGACGTTCCTTCTGCTCGACCACTTCAGAAATCACTCACCCGTATTTGTCGTCTAATTTCAGGCCATTCCGACTTCGTTCGGCCCGTTTAGACCCCCCTCACGCGCGTTTACGAAGCGCGCGCGTCACTTAAAACACGAATATTGAGCCGTACCGCGCAAACCGCACGTCCGATTGCCGTGCCGTCTGCGCATACACGTCACGAATAATAATTAGAATGTTCCACGGTGGTTTCAGCTCAATCTGAGGTCGTCCACTATGAATTTGACCGTTGGATGCCTGTTTTGGCCGTTTATGACACCAGAACTGCGTTGTCGGTCACCGCGGGCACACGGCACGTACGATTGACGTTCCGTCTGCTCGACCACTTCATAAATCACTCTCCCGTATTTTTCGTCTGATTTCAGGCCATTCCAACTTCGTTCGGCCCATTTGGACCCCCCTCACGCGCGTTTACGAAGCGCGCGCATCACTTAAAACACGAATATTGAGCCGTACCGTGCAAACCGCATGTCCGATTGACGTTCTGTCTATGCGTACATGTCACGAATAATAATTAGAATGTTTCACGGTGGTTTCAGGACAATCGGAGGTCGTCCGCTATGAATTTGACCGTTAGACTCCCGTTTTGGCCGTTTATGACACCAGAACTGCGTTGTCGGTCACCGCGGGCACACGGCACGTCCGATTGACGTGTTGTCTACTCGAACACTTCATAAATCACTCATCTGTATTTGTAGTCTGATTTCAGGCCATTCCGAAATCGTTCGGCCCATTTGGACCACCCTCACGCGCGTTTACGAAGCGCGCACATCACTTAAAACATGAATATTGAGCCGTACCGCGCAAACCGCACGTCCGATTGACGTACCGTCTACGCGTACACGTCACGAATAATAATTAGAATGTTTCACGGTGGTTTCAGGACAATCCGAGGTCGTCCGCTATGAATTTGACCGTTGGACGCCCGTTTTGGCCGTTTATGACACCAGAACTGCGTTGTCGGTCACCGCGGGCACACGGCACGTCCGATTGACGTGTTGTCTACTCGACCACTTCATAAATCACTCACCTGTATTTGTAGTCTGATTTCAGGCCATTCCGAAATCGTTCGGCCCATTTTGACCACCCTCACGCGCGTTTACGAAGCGCGCACATCACTTAAAACACGAATATTGAGTCGTATCGCGCAAACCGGACATCTGATTGACGTACCGTCTACGCGTACACGTCACGAATAATAATTAGAATGTTTCACGGTGGTTTTAGCTCAATCCGAGGTCATCCGCTATGAATTTGACCGTTTGACGCCCGTTTTGGCCGTTTATGACACCAGAACTGCGTTGTCGGTCACCGCGGGCACATGGAACGTCCAATTGACGTGAAGTCTATTCGAACACTTCATAAATCACTCACCCGTATTTTTCGTCTGATTTCAGGCCATTCCAATTTCGTTCGGCCCGTTTGGACCCCCCTCACGCGCGTTTACGAAGCGCGCGCATCAATTAAAACACGAATATTGAGTCGTACCGCGCAAACCGCACGTCCGATTGACGTGCCGTCTACGCGTACACGTCACGAATAATAATTAGAATGTTTCACGGTGGTTTTAGCTCAATCCGAGGTCGTCTGCTATGAATTTGATCGTTTGACGCCCGTTTTGGCCGTTTATGACACCAGAACTGCGTTGTCGATCACCGCGGGCACATGGCACGTCCAATTGACGTGCCGTCTGTTCGAACACTTCATAAATCACTCACCCGTATTTGTCGTCTGATTTCATGCCATTCCGATTTCGTTCGGCCTGTTTGGACCCCCCTCACGCGCGTTTACGAAGCGCGCGCATCACTTAAAATACGAATATTGAGCCGTACCACGCAAACCGCACGTCCGATTGACGTGACATCTACGCGTACACGTCACGAATAATAATTAGAATGTTGCATGGTAGTTTCAGGTCAATCCTAGGTCGTCCTCTATGAATTTGACCGTTGGACGCCCGTTTTGGCCGTTTATGACACCAGAACTGCGTTGTCAGTCACCGCGGGCACACGGCACATCCGATTGACGTGACGTCTGCTCGACCACTTCATAAATCACTATCCTGTATTTTTCCTCTGATTTCAGGCCATTCCGACTTTGTTCGGCCCGTTTGGACCCCCCTCACGCGCGTTTACGAAGCGCGCGCATCACTTAAAACACGAATATTGAGTCGTACCGCGCAAACCGCACGTCCGATTGACGTGCCGTCTGTGCGTACAGGTCAAGAATAATAATTAGAATGTTGCACGGTGGTTTTAGGTCAATCCGAGGTCGTCCGCTATGAATTTGACCGTTGGACGCCCGATTTGGCCGTTTATGACAACAGAACTGCGTTGTCGGTCACCGCGGGCACACGGCACGTACGATTGACGTGCCGTCTACTCGACCACTTCATAAATTACTCTCCCGTATTTTTCGTCTGATTTCAGGACATTACGACTTCGTTCGGCCAGTTTGGACCCCCCTCACGCGCGTTTACGAAGCACGCGCATCACTTAAAACACGAATATTGAGTCGTACCGCGCAAACCGCACGTCCGATTGACGTACCGTCTACGCGTACATGTCACGAATAATAATTCGAATGTTGCATGGTGGTTTCAGGTCAATCCGAGGTCGTACGCTATAAATTTGACCGTTGGACGCCTGTTTTGGCCGTTTATGACACCAGAACTGCGTTGTCGGTCACCGCGGGCACACGGCACGTCCGATTGACGTTCCGTCTACTCGACCACTTCATAAATCACTCACCCGTATTTGTTGTCTGATTTCAGGCCCTTCCGAAATCGTTTGGCCCGTTTGGACCACCCTCACGCGCGTTTACGAAGCGCGCGCATCACTTAAAACACGAATATTGAGCCGTACCGTGCAAACCGCACGTCCGATTGACGTTCCGTCTGTGCGTACATGTCAAGAATAATAATTAGAATGTTTCAAGGTGGTTTCAGCTCAATCCGAGGTCTTCCTCTATGAATTTGACCGTTTGACGCCCGTTTTGGCCGTTTGTGACACCAGAACTGTGTTGTCGGTCACCGCGGGCACATGGCACGTCCAATTGACATGTCGTCTGCTCGACCACTTCATAAATCACTCACCCGTATTTTTCGTCTGATTTCAGGCCATTCCGACTTCGTTCGGCCCGTTTGGACCCCCCTCACGCGCGTTTACGAAGCGGGCGCATCACTTAAAATACGAATATTGAGTCGTACCGCACAAACCGCACGTCCGATTGACGTGCCGTCTGCGCATACACGTCACGAATAATAATTAGAATTTTTCACGGTGGTTTCAGCTCAATCTGAGGTTGTCCACTATGAATTTGACCGTTGGACGCCTGTTTTGGCCGTTTATGACACCAGAACTGCGTTGTTGGTCACCGCGGGCACACGGCACGTACGATTGACGTTCCGTCTGCTCGACCACTTCATAAATCACTCTCCCGTATTTTTCGTCTGATTTCAGGCCATTCCGACTTCGTTCGGCCCATTTGGACCCCCCTCACGCGCGTTTACGAAGCGCGCGCATCACTTAAAACACGAATATTGAGTCATACCGCGCAAACTGCACGTCCGATTGACGTGCCGTCTGCGCGTATACGTCACGAATAATAATTAGAATGTTGCACGATGGTTTCAGCTCAATCCGGAGATGTGGTGTGGCCGACACCACTCAAAGTGTCCGTCTTTTGTTTCAAAAGGACATCATTTTAAGTGAAAAGCATCAACTGACATACGAAAAACCGACCAAATGCATTCTGAACCTATTGATAATTTATCCCAACAATACATGGGTCATATGTGACGTGTACGAGCCAACCCGGGATGAATCTGAGTCGCGGTGTGGCCAGGATAAGTCTAAGTGACTCTCTTTGGTTTAAAATGGACACCATTTTAAGTACATATGGAAAAACGACCAAACAGATTCGGTTTCCGTTGAAACTTTAGGAGAACGATCCATGGGTCATATGTGACGTGTACAAATCATCCCCGCCTCATTCCGACATGTGGTGCGGCTGACACCACTCAAAGTATCCGTCTTTTGTTTCAAAAGGACGTCATTTTAAGTGAAAGGCATCAATTGACATACGGAAGAACGACCAAACGCATTCGGATTCTATCGATACTTTAGCACAACGATCCATGAGTCATATGTGACGTGTACAAGTCAACCCCGTCTTAATCCGAGATGCGGTGTGGCCGACACCGCTCTAACTCTGTCTCTTTTGTTTAAAATGGACATGATTATAAATGAAAAGAACAACTGGCATACGCAAAACCGACCAAACACATTCGTAATCTTTTGATAATTTATCACAACGATCCATGGGTAATATGTGACATGTAAGAGCCAACCAGGGATGAATCTGAGTCGCGGTGTGGTCAAGATTAGTCTAAGTGTCACTCTTTTGTTTAAAATGGACAACATTTTAAGTACATACGGAAAACCAACCAAACGCATTCGGTTTCCATTTAAACTTTAGGAGAACGATCCATGGGTCATATGTGACGTGTAAGAATCAACCCTGCCTCAATTAGAGATGCGGTGTGGTCGGCACCACTCATAGTGTCCGTCTTTTGTTTCAAAAGGACGTCATTTTAAGTGAAAAACATCAACTGGCATACGGAAAACCGACCAAACGCATTCGGATTGTGTCGATACTTTAGCTCAACGATCCATGGGTCAAATGTGACGTGTACGAGTAAACCCCGCCACAATATGAGGTGCGGTGTGGCTGGTATCACTTCAGGTGTATGTATTTTGTTTAAAATGGACATCATTTGAGGTAAAAATATATGGTATAGAAAAAACCGATCAAATTATGAATTGAATTTCGGATTCCACATATAATTGTCATCTAAATTTTAAATTGAATTCTATATGAATTATGTACGTTTATAATTACGTTATGAATTCTAATTTAATTGTCATCTAAGTGTGGTCGGGACCACTCTAAGTGACTTTCTGTTGTTTAAAATGGAAAACATTTTAAGTACATACGGAAAACTTACCAAATGCATTCGGTTTCCATTGAAACTTTAGGAGAACGATCCATGGGTTATATGTGATGTGTACGAGTCAACGCCACCTCAATCCGAGGCATGGTGTGGCTGGCACAACTCAAAGTGTATGTCTTTTGTTTCAAAGGGACATCATTTTAAGTGAAAAACATCAACCGACATACGGAAAACCGGCCAAACGCATTTGGATTGTGTTGATACTTTAGGAAAATGATCCATGGGTCATTTGAGATGTGTAAGAGTCAACCCCGTCTAAATCTGAGATGCGGTGTGTCCGGTACCACTCTGACTGTGTCTCTTTTGTTTAAAATGGACACGATTATAAGTGAAATAAACAACTGACATATGAAAAACTGACCAAACGCATTCAGAATCTGTTGAAAATTTATGACAACGATTCATGGGTCATATGTTACGTGTACGAGTCAACCACGTCTCAATCCGAGTCGCGGTTTGGCCGAGACCACTCTAAGTGTATCTCTTTTCTTTAAAATGGACTACATTTTAAATTCATACGGAAAACCAACCAAACACATTCTGATTGTGTTTATATTTTAGCACAACAATCCATGGGTCATTTGTGATGTGTACGAGTTAACCCCGCCTCAATACGAGGCGCGGTGTGGCTGACACCATTCAAATTGTTTCTCTTTTATTTAAAAAACACTTCATTTTAAGTGAAAACAACAACTGACATACGGAAAACCGACCAAACGATTTCGAAAAATGTTGATAATTTAGGACAATGATCAATGAGTCATTTGTGACGTGTACGAGTTAATCTCGCCTCAATCCGAGGCACGGTGTGACCGGTGTCATTCCAGATGTATGTATTTTGTTTAAAATGGATATCATTTCTATTAAAAATATATGGTATATGAAAAACCAATCAAATTATGAATTGAATTCCGGATTCCACATATGATTGTCATCTAAATTTTAAAATGAAT
Source organism: Viscum album (assembly GCA_963277665.1). NCBI lineage: Eukaryota > Viridiplantae > Streptophyta > Magnoliopsida > Santalales > Viscaceae > Viscum > Viscum album. The sequence goes on from OY728131.1 coordinate 143,427,399, forward strand.
TCTAAATGAATTATGTATGTTTATAATTATGTTATGAATTCTACTTTAATTATGGATGTGTATATTTTCAGGATGCATTATATGTGTTGGTTGGTTGGTTTGCATTATTTGTATGTGTTGGTTTGTTCTCTATATGCATGCATTATATGTGTTACAGGTACAATAATTGGATTGAAAAATGAATTGAAAACGAGGGCATAATTGGATTGAAAATTGAATTGAAACCGAGAGTGAATGCCCAAAAACCAGACCTGCTGTGCAAATTGCAGGCTGCTGTGCAATTTGCACAGCATAGCCTATGCCAACAGTTTGAAAACCGTTGGCATAGGCTCTATGTAGCTGTTTTTACCAATGGTTTGTAAACGTTGGGAAAGAAAATTCTCTTTTGATTTCCCAACGGGCCAAACCGTTGGGAAAGGCCTTTCCCAAAGGTTTGGTAGAACCTTTGGGATAGGTTGATTTTTTCTATCCTATCCCAACGGTTCTCTGTAAACCATTGGGAAAAGCCTTTCCCAACAGCTTACTTCCCCACGGTTTGTAGAACAGTTGGTATAACATATACCAACAGTTCTGTAGCCTTTCCCAACGGTTCTAAACCGTTGGGAAATGATGGATTTCCAGTAGTGGTTTATGATTTTAGTGTATAAATATCTCAGTAACATCCCTTTATATAATTAATATGTATCCAAACCAAAATTATTTAATTATTAAATGAAATATTACATATATAGATTCTTTGTACTAGTACTAAGTTTCAATAAAGACAAATTATTGAGTAAGTTTCCATCAAATTTTTTATTGAAAATAATAAACAATATTCATAATTAAATAAACCAAGCACAGAAAATGTAAAATTATATAATGATATAATATCTTAAAAAGAACCCAATAAAATACATAAATTTCATAAGTTCATAAATAATATATATATATATATATAATATTCCAAACTCATCACAATCAAATAAACTAAAATAAAAAAGTAAAAACCACTCTTTAGTAATATATATGAAACCTTATGAATCAACCTCTCCGAATATTTCACCCATTCCTATATCAAGATGAATAATGAATATACATACTTAAGATGAATATTAATATAGAGTGAAAATTAAATTATTCTTTATGAAACTATAAGTTACTAAATATTTTCATAAATTTATCATGTTTACATGTTTATAATGAAATTCAATGCTTTAAATTTAACACATAAAACAATTTAAAACTGTGAAGAAAAAAATTTCTTATATATAACACCCCAGGATTTCAAAATAGGAACATCATGTTTGATAGTGAGTATTATATAAAATACCAAGATTAAAAGATAATATAACATCCTAATACTTTACAATATATTTTCTTTTAAAAAAATTCAATATTATTGATAGCTTGAGATGCATCCACATCAGGTTTGAATGAAACATGATACTCAACTAAAATATTGTTATTTAAAAATGAGCATTATAATATCGCCTTTAAGTTGGTGGGTGTGAATATGACTAACTAAATTATGAAAATTATATGGTTTAAAATTGTATAAAATAAATTTAATCGGTATATATTGCTTATAAAAAAATAACCATTTGAAAAAATGATTTTTTTTAAATAACTATATTTTTTTAAAAGGGTGTATAGTCATGCTTTTCAAAAAATATTTTAAAATTAATTTTTACCACTTTTAAAAAATTAACTTGAAAAAATAAATTTATTTTTTGAAATCAACATGTTAAAATTATCTTATAGTTAATTTTTTAGAAAATTTTTAAAATAGTTTTTATGAACAATGAAAAAAATATTCTTTATTGAAAACTTTCTTTTCATTTTAATTATTTACACGGTTAAATTTTATTTTAAATATTTTTAATGTTAAATTAGACCTATTATATTATATTTTAACTAATTTAGGCCATTAAAATAAATTTCATATTTAATTCAGGTAAAATAATCTTTTTATAATTTTTAAATTTTTCTTTGGAAAATGATTTTTTTAAACATGTCTGCACGTTAAATTTTAAATTGAATTCATAAAAATAAAAATAAATTTTTTTTCAAAAATGGATTATATATTTTTAATATGAATAATTAATATTATATAATAAGGGAAAATTAATTTCTTACCATAATTAATGGCAAAAATAGTAAAAATTAATTATTGTGGTTAATATAAAAATGAGTTTATTATGGGTAAAACTAAGAAGATATGGTTAAAAATGACCTAAAACCTATAAAAAATAGGATAAAAATATTTTATCCTTATCACCTCTATGTGTCTAGAATATCAGATTTTGGAGGCTTTTGGAATGATTAAAACCTAGGTATCACTTTTTCTTTTCAAAACATCCATATGTTTCATCTCCCCTACTTTTAAAATGCCACCCTCTCTCCTCCCCTATTTTCACTTCTAAAACCATTTGGTTCAAGATAATACATGAAAAAAAATTACTTAATTCCCTAATCGCATACTAGATGCATTATTTTATTATTAATTCATTTTAACAAGTATTTAGGTATAAACCCAAATTGAATATTTGATGAAGAGAAAAAATTCATAAACTTGTGAATTTGTTTTATTTTTTCTTCCACATCAATAAAATCATATTAAAACATGATAATATAACAACAAAAGTATATCCTATATAATAAACTTTTATTTTATTTATGCTATAACTTTTGTCCATCTCTTCTTAAATCAAATGGGAAAAGAAACTATCGATCGTTTGTATACTGGACTACTGCCTCACAAACCAATGTAATTAAATTTCCATAAAAACCTTTCAAGGATAGATATAATGATGTATTTAACATTTTTATATAATATTTATAAAATTATTATAATTATTTAATTATTTTATCACACAAACATTCTTATTTTCCATTTAGTAGGGGATACAATAATGTCACCCATGTGTACGATGAACTACCGCCTCATGTAGCAATGTGATCTTCTTTCACTCACGCTTTACATGAAAGGTATTAAGGTTAAAATTAATTACTATTTTGATATATTTTTCATATAAATTATTATTTAAATATAATATCAAATATAAATTATTACCTTCCAATCCATTGGAAAACAATAATGTCACTTGTGCGTACATGTGGACTATCTCCTCTATATAGCGAAGTGAAATGTTTTTCATTTTATTTTATACATGGATGGTAATAAATATGGATTTAATTAATATTAATCATATATATAATATAGTATTTATTATTTAATTTTTAATTAATATTTATTTTCATTTCTTTCCATCAATTAAGAACAACAAAAACAACGTTCATGCATACATATGACCTACCATATCCAAGAATAGTGTAATCCATTTTTTATATATACATTTATATATTACTATAATTGCAAATATAATGAATATATATAAAATTTATATCATTTTTAACATTATGCATATAAAATATCCATGATCAATGAAAAATAACCCAAATTACAAATCCAAAATATATATAAAAAATGAAGCAATTATCACCTAAAACGGTGATTTAAACCAAAAATTGTTAATAAACAGGAAATAAAAGGATATAATTATTTCATATATGGTATAAAATATATGAATATATTTATTTAATATATTTATAATAATATAATATTTATTATATATGAGAGTCAGAAACACAAAAACTTACTCAAACCTTAGCTAAGGGTTTCTCATATCACTTTTACTTCCATGAGACATATGTAACATTCACTAATTATTTCATTGTGTGGTGCATATAATATCCCTTTGATATGTAATATCATGAATATTTTTTTATTAATGTTATTTAAATTTTAATTTGATGGTATTTATTTAATGGTTTTTATAATTCAAATGTTACAAATGTGGTAATAGATTTAAGTTTCATTCTCATTTTATTCAACATTGATTATTCTTGAATTCCCATTGAAGAAAGTTATTTTATTATTTTCTAATAAAACACTTAAATTTTATTCTCCTATGGTTATTTATTAATTTTTCATGTCGTATTAACATATTACTCTCTTTGGTACTTAAAATTATTTAGAAAATGGGTTTAATAAAACACGACTTCATTTCTCTCTTCGGTTGATAATGTTTTTTCTTCCAAATCCATGTTTTATAAAAAATATTTTGAAAATGTTTTTAAAATTCATAAAAGGATTTTTTATAAATACATTTCTACCCATTTTTTAATTTTTTTTTAAAAAAATAATACGAATCTTCATATATTTTTTCTAAACAAAGCCCATTTGGCTTTTACTGAAAATGAGAAAGGGAACTTTTTTGACATATACGACATGTATAGAATTAAATATTATCATGAAAAATAAATATATTTAATATTATTTTAAAATTATCCAATTTTATTTTCAAATAAATATATATTAAAAATGTTTTTTGAACTTTTAGTTTTAAAATTTGATTTTCAAACATAAAAGGATATTTTCCCCAATAAATTTTTTAATGTCATTTTATTTTATTTTTTCATCAACAATGACAAAAATAATTTTAAGTTGTAATTCATTAGGAATATGTTGTAATGATACCATACATAATATTTCTCTATATGGTTTAAGATCAGTTTACTACGATGTACTATTTTGATACCATTCTCCATATTGATCTAAATGATTTATAATTATGTTTATTGATTTGGGAAAGTGTTACACTTCATTTGCCAGTTTTTCAAAAATGAATTTTTTATGTTGATTATATTTCACCCCTTTTATATAAGAAATTAATTGGACTTAGTAAGAGATTGGTGGGGACCTCTATATCCCCTTCAAAGGTCTTATGAGACAAAATAGATTAGGTTTTTGGAGAAGGCCTAACCCATTTATGTAATATGTCTTGGAAAGAGGATGAGACATTGTGGTTATAACATGCATTATTATGCATTAAATCATTATTTTAAAAACTCAGATCTTCATTTCAATTTGGTTTTTTCTTTTCTAGTCATTTTTTGGAAAAAGAGGAAAATCTTGAAATTTTCGAATTACACATCGTGTACTGTGATGCCGCTAGAAGCCGTGGGCTGGTCGTGTCATGGCCACACACATGACCATGAATGGGTGATATAGAGGCCGCCTAAAGTGGAGTACATAAAGGGAGATTACATGCCACAAACAAACCCGGGTCGACCCTGAACTGGTCACCCGAGCCAGCCCGCGGCATGGCCCGAGGGGCGTTCCCAATCCCCACGGGATGGAAACTAGTGTCGGGCATCAAAACTAAATAGGTGGGAATGATTTGTCCCATAAAATAAAGACAAATAAATTAATAAAGACTAAACAAATAGAAAGAAAACTAGCAGCTGCAAGAAAACAAGACTGCACATCCCTCCATGTGACCTCTTGGTCACCTCCAACCACTAATAGTCTGCCTCGCATAGGTAGAAGAAACAAGAACCTGAACCAAATAGCTGAACCTGCATCTGGAAAGGTAAGATAGGCATGAGAATTAAAAATTCTCAATAGGAATGCCCAAAAATGAACCACAGAATCCATGCATTTTCCAATTCCAAAATAGTCCAATAATACTAGTTTGAACTACTGTTATAAAAATAAGGTTTTCATATCTACAATGTACTTTGAAAACTAACAATCACAAATCCATTTCCATTATAATTAAAAAAAAGGAAAAAAACAAAAGAAGAGTTCACACAAAATCTTCCAAAATAGATACTTTGAAGTTCATTTTAAAACCAACCATACACACAAAACTTTTCCATGAAAACACCAAAACCATGTTCAAGGGTATGATTCCACACACAACAAGGGAAATGGTACAAATAGTGCTCATATCAAAGGATAAAGAAAAAAACAGGAACTCGGAGAAAGACCAGAATGTACTATACATGTGACTGATCCTAAAGGAATGCCTACTCTCAAGGACGTCATAACACCCTAACGCCCATTGTTGCCCTACATGGCCTAACCGAGGGGCCCAATCCCCTAGTAGAGTATAATTTGTACTAGGGGCCACTAGCTAGTGCGTAGTCTAAACTATTGCAACAATAATTCTGAGTAAACCCCCTTGATATGATATGATTCCATGCTATGTTCACAAATAGGTGTTCCACACATTCAAATAACCAGCCATATATATATAATCTAGCACGCGACACAAATCAGAACCACCCTGACCACATCATGGTTAGTCCCATGCCTTAACATAAAAATTCTCAAAAGGAGGCCCATGCCGAGGACCCTCCTGTCACATGATCAACAGATGAGGCAAAGGGCCTAACCAAAGAGGGGTTTTCTAAACACACATTTTTAAAGATGCCAAACGGGCCTCATGCAATTTACACACATCAAAACTTTTGTAAACAACCAATCCAAAATGAAAAACGGGCCTTTAGGTTTACCTCATCAACCATTTACCAAAACATTTAGGAATGTCTCCAAAATAGTAATAAACATCATTTTGTACAAACATTGTTAGACTGACCAAAATGTGCCAATATCTTTTCACGAAAACATACATTTACCAAAACATGCCTTTACCAACACATGCGAAAATAATAAACATTTACGAACCATTTTTGAAACAACACGAAAAACCAAAACATGTTTTGAACCTAATGGTTAAACCTTAATGAACCCATTAAAACAATGTTTTCCAAAACACTTAAAGCGACACAATCATTTTACTAGTCATTCATAAACAACTCAAACAGTTCATTAAAAAACAATATTAACAAATCAGACTAATTACACAAACTAGAAGATAATGTAACAAACTACTTTTTAACAAGCCCAAAAGAAAACTTGAAAATGCTATAGCATGTTGTCCAATTACTTGTCAAAGATACTAATCTTGTAAAATAATTTAATAAACACATACAAGAATTAAATGGACTTTTTTTAAAATGGGAAAATGCGAATTCACCTACCTCAAGGAAGAACTGGGTCAGGTCGAACACTTGGGAACATGACAAAAAGGGCTACGACCACCCGAAATTGGCCCGCACTCTCACGCACATACCTATATATATATACATATATCTATAATCGAATGCACGTATTCCCCACACCATGATGGAATACATACTTGGAGGACATATATATATTATATATATACATACCTTAGGTGTATGCGAGCGTGTCCTCAGTTGTTGACAATAAATTCACTATAACAACAAAAGATACCCAAAAATAAGGTGGCAAGGACCAACGCATGACCAAGAGTACCAAGGACTCACAAAAAACCAAATGCACATGTCATAAAACACAACCAATTTCTACCCAAAAATATTTATATCCGAAACACACCCTGATATAACCAACAATACAATTTTAAAAGAAGATGAAAATAATTCAAGACCAAAGGTGAGGCATTTACATGAGCATAAAAGAACGGCATCAAAAAAAGATAATTTTGATCAATTAAGACAATATGAAATCCATACTACAAATTGACTAAGTATATAATAAAAGTGTGAAACATATTTTAAATATCAATTAATAAAAAATAAACCAACAAAAGGATTGAAATTGAAGCGAAGGGAAATGAACACCTACCTCAACCCATGTGAAAACAATGACACATTGATAGAAGGATGAATCACCATGTGGACCAAATGCATTCCCTAGATACCGAGAAAAATGTGCAAAATGACCCTTGGTATTAGAGTGATGATTGATTTGAGAAAAACACCTAAAATAGAGAAAATATACCAAAGGAAAAAAATTATTTTTGGAATTCTGGTCGGTCAAGTATGAGGTCGGAGGAGGCTGGCTGGAGCATGGGACATCGAGTGGAGGGCGGTGGTCGGAAGCCAATCGGACGAGGAGGGTCACACCAGACAGGGGAGGTCGCACCGGACTGGGAGGGGTCGCACCAGACTATAAAGGGTCATACCGGACTGGGGGGTTGCGCTGGAACTAGAGGGGTGAGGCCGATTGTGCAGAAGGTGTGGCCGAAGCAAGAAGTCGGTGAGGCTAGAGGTGCGGAAGGGCACAAAAACTTGAGCGCGAGGAGAGGTCCATGGTGATGGCATACAGATATGCAGCGCGCAGGAGGAGATGGGTCGATGGGTGCCGCATGCAGCTAGCATGGGGAAATGGGGGGCTGACGTGAAAACTAGGGTTTCATAAAAAAGGAGAAGCAAAAAAAAGTTATAATAATAATAATAATAATAAATAAATTACATTAATAAAAATTTCAATAATAATAATAATAATAAAACCAATACATATTAATAAACCCAATAATAATAATAATTATCACTTATCCATATTATTTTATGAAATAATAATAATAATATCAATGCTACAATAATAATAAGAGTAATAATATTAATAGACAAATGATAATAATAATATTAATAACATCAAAAGAAATTAATAACAAACTTAATGATAATTAAAGTGATAATTATATTACGATTCATTAATAATTATATTTATAACAATTTAAAAAAATTAATAATATTACTCCCTAATTAAATAATAATAATATTACCATCTACGCAATGAGATTCTCATAATTATAATTTAAACATTAACCTTGTTTTATCGATATAAAATTTTATTTAGATTTATTTTTCAATTAACTTTATTTATATATTTAATTTATTATCTATTTGAATTGTCGAGCCACCACGTACTCACCATGACCAAACACACGGTCGCCACTAATGGTGCGGTGACCGTACACAGACCAAGACCCACAAAAAACATTGAACTTCGAAAATTCCAAACCAAGTCCCAACTAAACCTCATCCAAATGATGCGTTACCTGGTAAATAGTAAAAATAGAATAAAATAAATAGGTTTCCGAGGTCGGGGTGTGACAATTCTCCCCACCGTGGACATTTTCTTCCCCCAGAAAGTCATCAAGCCAACAATTGACACAACTAGAGTCCATGCCCAGAAAAAAAAACCCAAAAAAAAGTGAGCCTCAGAGTAACTATTACCAACGACGTCACAACCAATCAATTCAAGTAAAACCACTACCCGAGATTGAGGGGACAACATGAGAGTGTTCTCCCCACCACAAGAATTCACTAATATATAAACCCTTGAAACTCGAACACCCCCCCTGGGGGGGCAATGTGGGAAATCCCAAACCAAACTCGTTCATTTTCCCCACATGAAGTGAACAACACACTTGAGTATTTGACAAAAAGCTTGATAAAAAACAACCCAGCAACTTAAGGATGAGAAATTAACTCAACAACTCCCATTAATTTCACAAAACTAACATCCACCTAGGGAACACCGTTGAGACCAACTCAAATCAGAACGGGTTAGATTATTTATGGGCCCACCCCATTCAAAGAGGCCAAACAATTTAAAAAAAAGCATACTGAGAGCAGGTAAGACCGCTTAGATACTAGGGAAACAAGCTCATCACACCACCACAACAAGGATGAGCTTACGACAGTGATGATAATAGAATGAGGATGTTTTTTCGGATATTTCTATCCCAAAGTTGGAAACATTATCCGAACTGAGGTTCCACATACCCTTGGAAACTCCCGAGTGTGTGCGAGCTTCACCCCAAGGCATGTGACTGGGGCCATGATGGCTAAAGCGTCTCCCTCATCACAGTAAATCATTTGAATCCTCCAGTCCCTAACTTCTTCCTTCTGAATGACACTTCTTTCGAAACTCTCTCCGGTGACCCGAAGAGCTGCACAATAACAAGACTTTGAAGGGATGCAATAAGGTGAATTAGAATTCCTGAACAGCCACACTAGTGGAATGTGAGAGAACAGTCCCACAAACTGGGAGTCGGTATAGAAGACGGTCCATTCCAGATGAGGAACCTTCACAAGAGACGACTCCCACCAACTACACCCAGACTCCAACAACGATGAGACATCCCACCTTTTCTAGTCCAGAACTGAACCCTCTAATAACTCTAGGGAGAAATGAACCTTAACAACCCCAAAAGTTCCAAACTACCCAAAGACACACTATCTTTCTGAAATATACAACTACCTCTTACAAAATTTGATCACCTCGATAAGCAGGCAACACACAAAAAGAATTCGGAATTGGGCATAACTCCATGACAACTTTTGGAGGCTTTCCGGGTAGTATATTCAGAACAACACAAAAAACACAATCAAAACCAGCATCAATCCAAAACTCAATTAGAGAAAAAACACCAGCCAAGGGAAATAGACCAATAATCCAAACATATTAAAACACAAGCAACACTTATTTTTTCAAAAACCACCATTTCTTTTATATTTTAAAACTCATCTATGGAACCTTATGAACTGTAACATGTGTGTTAATTCAATCCTGTTTACATTATCTGTAGACAAGTGATCCCATGCACTCTCCCCACATACCCATGCACATGTGACCCTCCATAAATAAATACAAGGACCAAAAATCTCTTTCCCAAATCAAGCCCATACACACACTAAAATTTGTTTCCAAATCAAAACGCTTTCTCTTTAAAAACCGACTTTACTAATTTCCAAAAAAAATTGGAAGAAACCCCCTTTTTTCATTTTCAACATAAATTTAATTTTTAACACACCCTTACATCAATAAAGTTCAAAACAAAACAAAACCAACTATAAAGCATCAAAATAAGGAACTAGTGTCTATACCTATCCCGATGACATGGTGGTGAGCCATGCCCCAAGTAAGGCATAACACTAAGAGGACCTTAAATCATGCACTTAGAATCCAAATGGGTCACCATCCCATGTGAGGTTGCAACGTGAACCAATTTTCTGCTATTATCATCCCTCAATCCACAATAACCAAAGAAAAAAATACTCAAATCCCAGACTAACCCAGGTAACTCAGGTCTCGTTGTGAGCGGTGGTGATCAGGCACCGACCTGTAACTTACCTCCTGAGCTCCGATAGTCCAAATCTCCATCGACCAGACACCCCAAATAAAAAGGACTTCCTCTAATACCATTTTTTCACAAACCAACCCAGGTCGACCCTAAACTGGTCACCTGATCCGGCCCGCGACATGGCCTGAGGGGCGTTCCCGATCCCCACGGGCTGGAAACTAGTGCCGAGCATCAAAACTAAACAGGTGTGAATGATTTGGCCCATAAATGGAAGAAAAATAAATTAATAAAGACTAAACAAAGAGAAAGAAAACTAGCTACGACAAGAAAACAAGACTGCACATACCTCCATGTGACCTCTTGGTCACCTTCAACCATTAACAGTTTGCCTCACACTGGCAGATGAAATAAGAACCTGAACCAAACAGCTGAACCTACATCTAAAAAGGTAAGATAAGCGTGAGAATTAAAATGCTCAGTAGGAATGCCAAAAAATGAACCACATAATCCATAAATTTTCCAATTCCAAAACAGTCCAATGATACTAGCTTGAACTATATTTAAAAAAATAAGGATTTCATATCTACACTATATTTTGAAAACTAAAAATCACAAACCCATTGCCCCTGTAATTAAAAAAACAAGGAAAAGAAAACAAAAGAGGGGTTCACACAAACTTTTACAAAATGGCTACTTTGAATTTCATTTTAAAACCAACCATACACACAAAACATTTCCAAGAAAACACTAAAACCAAGTTCAAGGGTATGATTCCACACACATCAAGGGAAATGGTACTAATAGTGATTGTATCAAAGGATCACTGAAAACCTAGGAACTCGGAGGAAGACCATAACGTACTATACATGTGACTCATCCTGAAGTCAGGCATACTCTCAACGACCTCATAACGCCCCAACGCCACGTGTTGCCCTATAGGGCCTAACCGAGGGGCCCAATACCCTAGAAGAGTATAATACATACTAGGGGATATTAGCCAGTGCATAGTCAAAACTAGTGCAACAATCATTCTCAGTAAACCCCCTTGTTATGCTAAGTTTCCAAGCTATGTTCAGAATGAGGTGTTCCACGCATTCACATAACAATCCATATATATATAATCCAACATGTGACACAAACAGGAACCACCCTGACCACCTCAAGGTTAGTCCCATGCCTTAGCATAAAAATTCTCAAAAGGAGGCCCATGTTGAGGACCCTCCTGTCACATGATCGACAGATGAGGCAAAGGGCCTAACCAAAGAGGGGTTTTCCAAACACATAGTTTCAAAGATTCCAAACGAGCCTCATGCAATTCACACACATCAAAACTTTTATAAACAACCAATATAAAATGCCAAACGGGCCTTTAGGTTTACCTCATCAACCATTTACCAAAACATTTAGGTATATTTCCAAAACATTAATAAACATAATTCTTACAAACATGGTCAGACAGACCAAAATGTGCCAATATCCTTTCATGAAAACATGTATTTACCAAAACACACATTTACCAAAATATGCCAAAACAATAAACATTTCCGAACCATTTTTGAAACAAATCTAAACACCAAAACATATTTTGAACCTAATGGTTAAGCCTTCAAGAAACTATTTAAACCGTGTTTTTGAAAACACTTAAAGAAATAAAAATAGTTTACTCATCATTCATAAACAACTTAGACAGTTTTTTTGAAAAAACTATATTAAAAATTCAGACTAATTACACAAACTAAAAGATAATGTAACAAACTACTTTTTAACAAGCCCAAAAGAAAACTTCAAAACACTATAATAGGTTGGACAATTACTTTTCAAAGTTACCAATCTAGTAAAAGAATTTATTAAAAACATGCAAGCATTAAATAGACTTATTTTAAAACGGGGAAATGTGAATTCGCCTACATTAAGGAAGAACCGGGTCATGTTGAACACTTGGGAACTTGACAAAAAGGGCGGAGACCACCCGAAATCATCCCGCACTCTCACACACATACCTATATATATATATATATATCCATAATCCAATCCACTTATTCCCCATGCAAAGAGGTAGTATTTATTTGGAGGACATATATATATTATATATATACATACCATAGGTGTATGTGTGCAGGACCTCAGTTTTTTACAATAAATTCACTATAACAACAAAATATACCCAAAAATAAGGCAGAAAGGACCAACGCATGACCAAGAGTACCAAGGACTCATAAAAAACCAAATACACACATCATAAAACACAACCAAATGCTAACCAAAAAGAATTATATCCAAAACACACCCTAATATAACCAACAATACCATTTTAAAAGAAGATGACAATTATTCAAGACCAAAAGGTGAGGAATTTACATGTTCATAAAATATTGACATTAAAAAAGCTAATTGCGATCAATTTAGCCAATATTAAATCCATACTACAAATTGACCAAGTATGTAATAAAAGTGCGAAACATATTTTAAATATTAATTGAAAAAATTTAAGCATCAAATGGATTGAAATTGAAGAGAAGGGTAAGGAAAGCCTACCTCAACCCGTGTGAACACAACGACACATTGATAGAAGGAAGAAATCACCCCACAGACCAAACACATACCCTAGATACCGAGAAAAATGAGCAAAACGACCCGTGGTATTAGAGTGAGAATTGATTTGAGAAAAAAACATAAGACAGAGAAAATATACCAAAGGAAAAAAATATTTTCGGCATGCTGGTCGGTCAAGAAAGTTACCTGAAAAGGCTGGCCAGAGCATAGGACATCGAGCAGAGGGCAGTGATCGGAAGCCGATCGGACGGGGAGGGTTGCGCTGGACAGGGGAGGTCACGCCAGACCGGTAGGGGTCGCGGTAGACCAGAAAGGGTCGTGCTGGATAGGGGGTTGTGCCTGACTAGGAGGGGTGAGGCCAGTTGTGTAGAAGGCACAACCGAGGCAAGAAGCTGGGGAGGCTGGAGGTGCGACAAGGCACAAAAACATGAGGGCGAGGCGAGGTCCGTGGCGGCGGCCTGCAGGTGCGCAACACGCAGGGCGAGATGGGTCAGGTGGGTGTCGTGCGCTGCTAGTAAGGGGAAATGGGGGGCTAACGGGAAAACTAGGGTTTCATAAAAAAAGATAAGAAAAAATTTATAATAATAATAATAATAATAATAATGAAATAAAATTATTAAATTTTTTAATAATAATAATAATAACAAAACCAATACATATTAATAAAACCAATAAAAATAATAATTATCTCTTATCCATTTTATTTTAAGAAATAATAATAATAATATCAATGTTACAATATTAATAAGGGTAATAATATTAATAGAAAAATGATAATAATAATATTAATAACAACAAAAGAAATTAATAAAAATCTTAATGATAATTAAAGTGATAATTTTATTACGATTCATTAATAATTATATTTATAACAATTTTAAAAAATATATTATTCCCCAATTAAATAATAATAATATTACCATCTGCGCAATGATATTCTCATCATTATAATTTAAACATTAACCTTGTTTTATCGATTAAAAATTTTATTTAGCTTAATTTTTCAATTAAATTAATTAATTTAATTAATTTATTATCTATTTGAATTGTCGCACCACCACACATTCACCAGGGCCCAACGCACGGTCTCCTCTTACGGTGTAGTGACCGAACACCAGCCAAGACCCACCAAAAACATCGAACTTTGAAAATTCACAACTAGGTCCCAAATAAACCTCGTCCAAATGATGCAGGACCAAGTAAATTATAAAAATAAAATAATATAAAATAAAAAGGTTTTTGAGATTGGGGTGTGACATTACACGTCGTGTACTTCCAAATTACACGTCATGTACATTGTTTTTTTCATTAAATGCACTGGGGTCACGTCTGATGGACAAAAACCACTCTTTTTAGGTTTCATTCATCTGAGAGCACCGAGCATCCGTGGATCTTTGATGAGGCCCTGATCCTCTTTCCGTCCTCCGATTCGAACACCATTGAGTACGTTAGAATAGCAGCGGTAATCTTTTCCTTCTTCTAGTGCATCGTTTTTGAATTACTCCTCTTTTTCATGTTATCGTGGGTTGAACTTTTTGTATGTTTTCATATATCTTCAACGTTCTAAGGTGATTCAAGTCTCATGGTTCATGTATATCGATCTCCTAACATCAAGGTAGGTGGTTTCTTCCATTCTGTAGAAATTCTTTGAGTATTTAGTGAAAATTACACCAATATCCTTGAATGGGGTATTTTGTGTTTACCGTTTTAGCTTTGTTGTATTCTTGTTTGCTTGTATGCCTAAGTAGAGATTATTGTTTGTGAATAGTTTAATTTGATGTGAATTGGATGTTTTTCCAACACATGTTTTGCATGTTTATGAATGTTTGGTCTAGTTTTTCTTGTTAGGCTATTTCCAGTTCCATGCCTAGTATTGTAGGATGGTGTTATTGTTTTTTTCCCATGAGGAGATGTTTTAGAATTCTAGCCAAGTAGTTCTTGAGGTTACTTTAGCCGTTAAGCACTGTGATACTTGCTGACTTTACACAAGGATATGAGAACCTAGTATAGTAGACCATAGGATAATGGACGTAAGGGCTTCTCCATAGAGCCTTTAGTACGATACGATACTATAGGGGGAATTGATGGTGAGTGCTTCCCTAGAGAGTTTATTCTTTATCTAAACTTGAGGGGTGAGATTGTGTGTGGATACCAGAGGGTTTCTAGTACTTATTGGTTGAACGATAGGGTTTAGGCT
This sequence comes from Viscum album, assembly GCA_963277665.1. Lineage (NCBI taxonomy): Eukaryota > Viridiplantae > Streptophyta > Magnoliopsida > Santalales > Viscaceae > Viscum > Viscum album. The sequence goes on from OY728131.1 coordinate 143,442,900, forward strand.
GTGAGAACTACTCATAGGGTTACCTATTTGTTCTACTTGCTTGAGTGACTGCTTACTTGTTTGTAAATTATATGGTAGAAACTGTGGATTGTTTGCTATACAGTACTTTCCTGTTTACTGCTTTATGTACTTTTACCTGCCATATATTCACCGACTGTTAGGCACATATCTTTGGGTGGTTGGATACTGAGATTTTTTCTCACACCCTGTTTGGGTCATGCTTTTGAGCCCAAACATATTATATTTTTGCAGGTATAGATAAGGGAAAGCACCCTTAGACTTCGGGTTCTTGATTGTTGTTGAGCTGGAGAGCATGGGACCAAGATATGGCTTGCGATTCTGAGGAGTTTATCTGCTTTATTTTGAACTTTGGTTTAGCACTATTGTATTCCAGCATTGTGACTTGTTTGGTTGTTTTCATTGACATATATGTATCATGCATTATTTATATATATATATATATATATTCTCCAGTTTTTTCCTTTATCAGTCTTTTGTTGTAACTGTTGTCTGGTATTTACTACTTCTGCTATTGTATGTATTTGTGTATTTTGTGTTACTCTGCTAATGAGGGCATAGTTTTCCCACTATCACACCCAAGGCCCTCGCTGCTAGTCAGCAGCCTCTCGTGTTCGGGGAAATGCGCTTGAGGCCACGTGGCCAACCGGGTATGGGGTGCCTCTAGGTGGATTCCAGAACCGGGACGTTAAAAGTGGTATTTGAGGCATTATTTTCTCTTGACTTACTGTTTGGAGCCTATATCCAGGGATAGGATGATATAGGTACTTGGTAATAAGTTGTGTCTAGGAGTACCTAAATTGTGTATAGGGAAAAGCCATACTACCTCATTTATTGCAAATTTTATGATTTAGAAATTATTACAATTGATTTGATTTCACCTTGAGTGATTCACATGTTTTTTTCTGTTACCGTTGATGTTATTAAGGTTCTATTTCGGTTGCAACCTGATGATATGGGGGTATTCCATCTCATGAATCATATAGGATCTTTCTATAAATCACATGTCATTCATTCTTGCCATGTCCTCTAGAATGAATTAGCAATTTCATGTTGTTGTGATAGATGTTGTGTAAAATATTCATGAAGTTGTAATAGATGCTTGATAAAAATATCTGATTCTTGTTAGAGCATTGATTGTGTAAGTTTTTACCTGAATGAATGCCAGATTTTGGTACTTGAGGTGTTATGGGCCCTCATGGACCAGAATTTGGAAGATCATTGGCTTGTTTACCTTGTTTGTAACCTGTTAAAGATGCAAAACTTTGTTTCACAGGGTGTATAGGCCCCTACAGATCAGAATTTGGTACCTTCAGTGTTTGTTTCTGTGTTTTCTGGGATCCGGAGTATTTTCTGAGGCTTACTGTCTGAAAAAACCCAGAATACACGTCGTGTAGTTTTGACTACACACCATGTGTTCTTCTATTCAGGAAGAAACAGTTTTTCAAAAGTACACACCATGTACTTATGTACATGCCATGTTGTCTCCAAACCATGTCATAGGTCATGTGGGTAGAGACCCATGATAGGGAAAATCTTGGGGGAACACGCCGTGTACTGGTTGTGCACGTCGTGTAGTGTAATCCTAGGAGTCTGACCATGTAATTAACAACACGGTCAGTGGGGTCTCTTCTTATACACGTTGTGTCCACATTAAACACGCCATGTAGTTTGACCCAGGTACCTAGTCATGTCACGAACAACATGGGTCAGTGTTATCCTTTCGCGTACACGCCATGTCTGTCAGGAACACGCCGTGTGGTTCAAGCCATGTGTCTGACCATGTCATTAACAACATGGGTCTGGTGAATCTTGTCTAGTACACACCATGTCTGTTGAGAACACGTCATGTAGTCTTTTCTTAGGAGAGTCGTGTGGCTAAACTACGTAGAAGGACTTGGACAGGGGAAGAGAATTTAGGTACATGCCATGTGTTAGGATAACATGTCGTGTGTTTGGGGTGTTACACGACCAGTTTTGGAAAAAGTACACGACCATATAAATGACAAAAGGGAATATGTCGTGTAGTCTTTATACACACCGTGTAGTCATGCTTTGTAAATTTTGGATTCTTTCATTCCTCTATTCCCTTCTTACGCTCCTAGTTTTCAGTCCTTGATAATGTGATCTAATGGGTGTGTTTGACCTTGCAGAGTCATGGCACCGAGACGTCCTCCGGTTGTACACCAGTTGTGAGGTGGTGATCAGACACCGGATATGGCTGATCAGGGACTTCCCGCAGATCCCCCTATTGTGCCATCTTTGGCACCAGTAGTGATACCGGTTATAGGCACCGATGCACAGTTTAGAGAAGGATTTCTAAGGATGATGCAGACATTCCAGGGAGCACCGCCTCCTGCCTCGACTATGGGAGACTTGATTTGGGTTTTCCAGTAGCAAAATCCTCCCACCTTATCAGGGGAAGGAGGACCTCAGGCTGTAGATTCATGGCTAGAAGCCATGATCACAATATTTGTGCATCTGGAGACCCCTATAGAAAGGTGGGTCGATCTCGATACCTACATGCTACGAGACTCCGCCAAGAGGTGGTGGGACGTGATCTCATAGGCGGGTAATCAGTAGGTTATGGCATGGGTAGAGTTTCAATGCGTCTTTTATGACTACTTATAACCAGAGACCCTGAGGGCTGATCGAGCCCAGGAGTTCATGAGCCTAGAGAAGGGTACTCTTTCTATCATGGAGTATTCCTATCATTTATCCGCGTCTCAGCGTTTCACACCCCTCCACGTTGGATATGGATTGTTCTTGGCAAGGAAGTTTGAGGATAGTCTTAGGAGGGAGATACAATCACAGGTGAATATCTTCAGGCTGACTTCCATCTTTTCCATCATCAACCGGGAACTGATTGGGGAGCATAATATGAGAGATTCTAGAGCTGAGAGATAGAGTGGTTCTACTTATAGTGTTAGTGCTCCACTAGCTGACAGCAGGAAGCGCCATAGAGATTCTACGCGTGGAGATATGAGGTAGCGAGACACATCTTTAGGTAGCCATGTGGTATGATTCTAGTGTGGAAGGGCTGGGCATACGAGGCCATAGTGCCAAATAGATCCAGTGGAGTGACGATATTACGGGAAGATGTGTCACCTTCAACGATTCTGTCAGGTTTTCTCCCCAGCTGCTGGTGACAGGGGTTCATCCATGACTCCTCGTTCACGAGAAGCCCCACCAGTTTCTCACTAGTCTGGGAACTGGAGTTCTTCTGGCCATTCGAGCTGAGGTGGAGGTCAAGTCCGTGGTGGTCTGTCACCATTATTTCAGTGATAGTAGGGTGAATCAGCTCAGAGCGGTCAGTCAGGGTCATAGGGTCGTGGTACATGTTAGGCTTTTGGAGTAGAGCCAACCCAATAAGAGCAGGATCCTGGACCCTCTATAGTTCGAGGTGCGATCTTAGTAGCCTCAATTTTATCTTAATCTCTTTTCGATACTGGTGCTACCCATAGCTTTATCTCTGTTGCTATTGTGGAGAGCCTTGGGCTCTGCATCTTTTCCTCTACCGATACTTTGACTCTAGACACACCATTGGGGACTAGGACGACTAGTGTACGTTAGTGAAAGGAGTTCCCTCTATAGGTGGCTAGGTATCACTTTCTATGGGACCTCTATGTCCTAGAGATTATAAGCTATGATGTCATTCTTAAGATGGACTGGTTAGTTCCCTTCCAAGCATTCATCAACTTTTATTATTGCAGGGTGAGCTTCATATCACCACAGGGTGAATCCTTTCTTCATCGAGGCGAGTGGGATGTCCACGAGAGTAGGGCAGGACCTGATCATCATGATCTAGGTGGATTTACAGCTCAGAATTGCAGTCTCTATCTAGATGACCAGGGGAATTCACAGTTATACTTTCCTCCTATGGTGGATCGTTTCAAATATGTCTTTCCAAAGGACTTTTTAGGTTTTCCTTCGGATCATGAGGTAGGATTTTCTATTGAGCTCATGCCAGTAGCGGCACCTCTGTCCATTACTCCTTATAGGATGGCTACACCTGAGTTTCAAGATCTCCAGAAGCTGTTGAAGGAGTTGTAGGAAAAGGGATTCATCTGACCCAGTACTTCTCCTTGTGGTTCGCCTGCCCTGTTTATGAAGAAGGTAGACAACACCCTTAGTCTTTGTGTGGATTATCTGAAGTTGAACCAGTTGACGGTCAAGAACTGATATCCCTTGCCTAGGATCGATGACCTCTTTGATCAGCTTTGAGGAGCCCAGATTTTCTTGAAGATCAATTAGAGGTCCGGTTATCATTAGTTGCGCATTAGACCATCTGATATACCTCTTACAGCCATCCAGAGTAGGTATGGTCTATATGACTATATGGTTATACCGTTCGGCCTCATGAATGTGCCTGAAATTTTCATGGCACTGATGAACCGAGTGTTCCATCCATACTTTGATGCTTTCATGGTGGTCTTCAGGGACGATATCTTGGTGTACTCTCACACTCGACATGACCATGATACCCATCTTGAGATCATTTTGAGTACACTGAGGGAGAATTAGTTATATGCTAAGCTCTCGAAGTCCCACTTTTGGATGGATCAAATTCACTTCTTGGGTCATGTTATCTCAGAGGCAGGAGTATCATTAGACCTAGAGGAAGTGAGAGATATAGTTTTCTAGGAGCAGCTGAAGAATTTCTTTGAGGTGTGGAGTTTTCTACGGCTGGCTGGATACTACAAATGCTTCATTCAAGACTTTTCACACTTGACAGAACCACTGACGGGTCTGACCAAGAAGGGTGTGAAGTTCTTATGGTCACATTCTTGTGAGTCATCCTTTTATGAGATGAAAGGGAGGTTGAATTTAGCATCGATACTTATCATGCCAGATCCGGGAAAGAGAAACACTGTTTGTAGTGATGCATCGGGTATCGGGCTGGGAGCTGTGATTATGCAGGGAGATGGAGTCATTGTGTACGGGTATCAGTAGTTGAGGACACATGAGAGGAACTACCCAATGCATGATCTGGAGTTAGTAGCTGTTGTTCATGCCTTACACTGTTGGAGACATTATCTTCTGGGAGATTATTTTTTGGTTTTCACTAACCACAAAAGTCTCAAGTACATCTTCACTCTACATGATCTGAATCTGAGATAGCATAGGTGGGTCGAGTATCATCAGTCCTTTGAAATTGAGCTTCCTATACACCTGGGAAAGGAAACGCAGTGGCTGATGCATTGAGCAGGAGAACTCCGATACAGGAATTTCAGGAGGACAACTGTGAGTGGTAACTTATGGATCTGTTATCGGAGAAACATTTGGAGGTGCACGATAGATAGAGGAATAATTCTCTATCTTCTATAGTTATTACCCCTACTCTTCTCGATCAGTTATAGATGAGGTAGATATCAGACTTAGAAGGCCTAGTCCTGCGGGAGAGTGTGTCAGGAGAGGACCCTCTTACTAGATGGACAATATGTGAGGATGAGATCATGCGTTTCTAGGGAAACGTATGGGTGCCAGCAGAAATACACAAGGACTTGATGCGAGATTTTCATTCCTTAGTTTGGGAAGTTCATCCTGGCATCACCAAGATGTATAATGTTCTACACCGCCAGTATTGGTGTCCAAGTATGAAGAGTGATGTGTCTGGTTTCTTCATGAGGTGTTCCACTTGTCAGCAGGTGGAAGCGGAGCATTAGAGACCAACAAAGATTTTACAGCAGCTACCCATTCTCGAGTAGAAGTGTAATGACATCGCGATGCATTTCGTGATGGGGTTTCTGAGGCCTCCTCGAAGGAACGACATAGTATGGGTTGTCATTGATAGACTCACAAAGGTTGAACACTTCTTGACGATCAAAGAGACATTCAATGTTGACGAGATGGGACTATTGTACATCCGAGAGATTGTACATCTACATGGAGTTCCATACTCCATTGTTTCAGACAGGGATGTGTGTTTTACTTCTCGGGTCTGACAGGAGCTTCAGAAGGCTTTGGGTACATAGGTACTTTTGAGTACAACATACCATCCCCAGACAGATGGCCAATCCAAGTGTACGATTCACGTTCTTGAGGATATGATCTGAGCTTGAATTTTGGACTTTGGAGGTTCTTGTTAGAAGCATATAACTCTTGTAGAGTTCTCATACAATAATAGTTTTCAAGAAACTATTCAGATGGCACCATATAAGACTTTGTAAGGTAGGACATGCCGATCAACCTTATGTTTGCTAGAGGAAGGAGAGGCAACTTTGCTGGGACCTCATCTTGTTCAGGAAACCATAGACCAGATAGAGTTGATTCAGAAGAGGATGGCTACTGCACATTCTCATCAGAAGTCTTATGCTGATCGGTGGAGACGACCTCTAGAGATCGAGGTCAGGGATCAGGTTTTTCTACGTGTCACACCAAGGTTAGGACACAAGAGGATTGGGAGACAGGGTGATCTTTCACTGAGGTATATTGGACCATTTGAGGTGTTGGAGAGAGTTGTGTCAATTCCCTATCAGTTGTAGTTAACTCAGAGGTACCAGGATATGCACGATGTCTTCCACGTTTCTCAGCTCCGATGTTACTTTTCAGACCCGTATCATGCTTTCCAACCCGAGGAAGTTGAGTTGGAGGTGGATTCATATTCCGAGGATAATCCTATACTGATTATCGATCACAGTACAAATGTTCTCAATGTCCAGTCTATTCCTCTGGTACGAGTGCTATGGCAGCACAGGCAGGTACAATACGATACTTGGGAGAGGGAGGCCGATGTATGAGCACAGTGTCCGGAGATGTTTGGGGTTTCTTCTTCTACGCCACGCTAGGGAAATTTGGGGACGAATTTTTTTAATGGGGAAAGTTTTTAAGAACCCAGATCATCCTTTCAGGTATGTTTTTCCTTTTCTGGTCATTTTTGGGAAAAAGAGGAAAATCTGGAAAATTTTCGAAGTACACGCCGTGTAATGCGATGCCACTAAAGGCCATGTGCTGGCCATGTCATGGCCACACACATGGACAAGTGTGGGTGATGTGGAGGCCACCTAAAGTGGAGTATATAAAGAGAGATTACACGTTGTTTACTTCAAAATCACACGTCGTGTAATTTGTTTTTTCATTAAACGCAGCGGGGTCACATATGATGGACTGAAACCACTCCTTTCAGGTTTTGTTTATCTGAGAGAACTGAGCATCCATGCATCTTCTACGAGGCCCTGATCTTCCATCCATCCACTGATTCCAACACCATTCAGTGAGTTGGTATCACAATGGTAAGCTGTTCCTTCTTCCAAAGCATCGTTTTCCAATTCCTCCTCTTTTCCAAGTTATCGGGGGTTGAAATTTTTTTACATTATCATATATCTTAGATGATATAAGGCGATTCAAGACCTGTGGTTCAAGTATATCGATCTCCTAACATCAAGGTAGTTGGTTTGTGCCTTTTTGTAGAAAGTGTTTGAGTATTTTGTGAAAATTCCACCGATACCCTTGAACGGGGTATTGCATGTTTACCATTTTAGCCCTTTTGTTTGCCTTCTTTTCTTGTATGCCTGAGTAGAGGTTATTCTTTGTGAATTAAGTAATTTTTTCTACTTTGGTTGTTTTCCCATGCATTTTTTTCATGTTTATGACCGTTTGGTCTAGTTTTTCTTATTAGGGTATTGCTAGTTCCATTCCAAGTATTGTAGGATGGTGTGACTATTGTTCTTCCATACAGAGATGTTGTAGAATGATATCCAAGTAGTTCTTGAGGTTACTTAGGATGTTTCGTGATGCGATACTTGATTACTTTACATAGAGATGTGAGAAACTAGTATAGTAGAGCATAAGGAGAATGGACATAAGGGCTTCTCCATAGGGTCTTTATAATACGATGTGAGACCACATAGAGAATTGATGTTGAGTGCTTCCTCCAAGTGTATGTAGTTCCTCAACATGGTCCACAGGGGGAATGAGACGTTTATTTCTTCCCTAGAGGTCCTTTAGTATGATATTAGACTATAGGGGGAATTTACCGTGGGTGTTTACCCAGAGAGTCTATTCTTTGGATAAACCAAAGGAGTGAGACTTTGTGTGCCTCCCATAGGGTTGCTAGAACATTTTGGTTAAACCATAAGGGTTAGGCTATGATAAATACCCATAGGGTTACCTATTTGTTCTAATTTCTTGAGTGGATGCTTAATTTTTTGTAAATTATATGCTTAAAACTGTGGATTGTTTGCTGCTGAGTACTTTCTTGTTTACTACTTTCTATAATTTTACCTGCCATATATTCACGGATTATTAGGCACATGTCTTCGGGTGGTTGCCTACTGGGATTTTGTCTCACACCATATTTGGGTCATGATTTTAGGTCCAAATATATTATATTATTCCAGGTATAGATAAGGGAAAGTTCCCTTCTACTTCAGGTTCTTGATTGTTATGGAGCTGGAGAGCATGGGACCAAGCTATGGCTTGAGATACTGAGGAGTTTATCTGCTTTATTTTGTAATTTGGTTTAGAACTGTTTTATTCCATCATTGTGACTTGTTTGGATATTTTCCTAGACATATATGTATCATGAATCATTTATATATATATATTTTCTCCAGTTGTTTCCTTTAACATTATACCACTATTTGTATTGTTTGGTATTTACTGCTTCCGATGTTGTATGTATTTGTGTATTTCTGTTGTGTTACTCTGCCAATGAGGGCATAGTTTCCCCACTATCACACCCAAGGCCCTCACTTCTAATCAGCAGCCTCAGGAGTTCGAGGAAATGTTCTTGATTCAATGTGACCAACCGGGTACGGGGCGCCTCTGGGTGGCATTTGGAACCGAGACGTTACAATTATGAAATTAGTTATTGATGTTACAAGTGATTATAATTTTAGATAGAATATCCATTTTTATGTTTCAATATCATGTGATTATTTATATGGAATTATTTGGTCATCTTTTATTCCTACCATATTATGATCATTTAATTGATTGAATGGAATTTGATTCAGTTTTATACCTTTCTATATTGATTATTATTACTTATACATGATAAATTCCACTATACACATATCCTTACTGGGAATTTTTGACTACCCCTTTCTCATGTTTCTTTCCCCAAGATGACAATATGTTTATTATGGTTATTATACAAGGTTATGCTAGAGGAAATAATAATGAATTGAAACAAATTCTTTGTTTTATTTTAGGTTTTAAATTGTAAAATTAGATTCAAGTATGTATCTAGATGAACAAGAATACTAAGTTATTCAGTCATTCAGGATGATAATCTGTATATCTTATTCCAATGTAACAAAGTAAAAACCAACTCTATGATACCAGGGTTGGGGTATTTATAGTTTAAACAAGAGGATGATTATTATAAATCATCGGTACTAGATTTATGAAAACATTGATTAGAGAAAATAACTTTATGATAGACATTAAGGATAATTATAGAATGACATCTATAATTTTTGGTAATGAAAAGGATAATTTTGTCATTGAATCTTGTCATATCTGAGGAGATGTCAACCAATGGTGGTCGTTGATTCTAAACACTAAGGATAAAGAAGAAATAACAAGAATGTAATGGAAGGATTTTAAGGTACTCTTCTTGGAAAAGTGTTTTCCTCATGAGCAATGAGTGGATATGGAGAGATAATTCTTGAGTCTATGAAAAAAGGAAGATAAAAATGATTCTATGTATGAATCTTAATTTAATAGTTTTTTGAGGAATGTTATGGACTATATAAATAATCCCAAGAGAAGGAATGGAAGTTTCTTTGTTGTGATTAAGAAAATTCTATGAGGGGATCTAGTCTCCAAAAATTTCTCATCATATAAGAAAATATAATAATATGGTATAAATATAGAGAAATAATTCTCCATGCCTTATGAATTTTATGTTATTAGAGAGAAGAAGATGATGGAAGTGAAAAAGATGGATAATTGTAAGAAGGGAAATAAGGATTTCCCTATATGATAACTGTGAAAAAACACTCTATTACTTATTTAAAGTGAATAATAGTTTTCCACAAGTGTGGAGAGAAAGACCAACATTATCTTGATTGAAAGGGAATTAAAGAATCTGAAAATTTGGAATGAATCAAATATAAATATATGGCGCACTATGTAAATGATTTACCCAAGCATCAAGGGAATATACCTCAAAAGAAGATAAGGGATAGAGGTCAATCTAGTGTTATTACAATATATGAAGTGGAATGATTAATGTGATAGTGTTAAAATTCAAGAACTATATTATAAATGTATTTTTTTCACTGATATTCGAGGTATAAAAATTATGAAATGTATAATTATTTTATTACAATACTTTTTCATTAATTATTTTAGAGAATTTATTGAATAGGATCAATGAATAGGAAAAGTGATTCAGTTGAAAGTTGAAATTCATGGAAAAAATTATTAAGGGAGCATAACCCTTAATATGTTCCCAATGTTCGGTTAATAATGATAAAAGGTTTTTAATATGGTATTGGTTAACATAAAGGGTTATCTTACCTTTTAGGTTGAGGTAATTATGGGTGATTATAATTTGGTACCATTATACGAATTATATTAATAATGCTTTTCAAAATGGAAAATCCACATACTGGGTGAAAACACAAAAAAATTATCTGGTACATGGGGATTAAACCCACAAACATAGGGTGAAAAGGGTGATACACCAAGAACTAGCCTATCATGACCCAACCTAATGGGGCTCGAGCTGCAACTACCCCAAGCCAGCCTGTATAGGCTAGGGGCTGGCGACCTGCACTGAAAGAAATACCTAACAGGGGGGGCTTTACCTATTTTATTTTTATGCATACACCTTTCCATCTCAATGCATAAGTGAATTTGAATAAGAATAAAATTTTACAATAACAAAAATATCAACCAACCATGAAAAACCTCTAGGGTGTATAAGAGTACTATAGTGACAATTGAAAGTAAAGGGGAAAAATGAATTCCCAAACATAAATACATCCCGAACTAAAAAAATTATAAAAGTAGACTAATGATAAATCACATCTCTGAATCTCTAAGCTCCGACCATCGTATATAGTAAATAGATGAAGGTATCTCTAAGATCCTTTGTAATCGTCGCCAACCTGTCCGTTTTCTTCATAAGAAACGACACTTAATGAAAAATACCGTTCATGCGTGACTATATACTTAACTAGTAGGTCATCCCAAAAGATAAATGGGGATAAATAAGAGACTCAATTGGAATAGATAGTAATAACTCTACCCAAAGGAAAAGGGTAACCTCATCCAACCACAAGGAGATCAACATGTCGTGTATACGGACTACACATCGCATCTCTACCACCCATAAATAGAGAGTAAAAAACTCCAAAAACATGGATATATATATATATACTCCTTAAATGGAGGCCAAAATGAGATGGAATGGGGATCTAGATCTCACAGGCCATCAAAATAAAATACTTACCTATAGTTCCAAAATTCCAACAATGATACCCAACATCTCACTCATCTAACCAATAGAAAACAATAATTTCAAGTCACACCACGAATCTATGTTGCATAGTTGAGGGGGGAAAATCTCATGATAAAGGGAACATGCCCTAGTACAATAGGAGGTTACCACCTAGATGGTCGATTAACCATGCCCAAACCAGGTGGAGGGCACCACACTAATCATTAAGGACCCATGCCATGACGCATAGGAGGGTTCCACTCAGTATGTTAAAGACTCATTCCTATATTGGCTTGAAGGTTCCACTCAAATCATAGAGGATCCAGGCTCATACCGACTATAGGGTTCCACTCGTAAGGTAAAGGACCCATGTTGTGTCTCTATGGGAGGGTGACACTCTAGTTACCAAGGACCCATGCCCAACCTGGTTGGAGGGTGAAACTTAAAAGGATGAGGACCCATGCCTTGTCTCCATAGGAGGGTTCCAATATTGTTATCTAGGACCCATTCCTAGCCTGACTAGAGGGTGCCGCTCTGAAGGTCAAGGACCCCTTCCATGTCTTCATAGGAGGGTTCCACTCTAGCCATTAAGGACCCATGCTCATCCTACCTAGAGGGTTCTACAATAATCATCGGGGACTGATGCCCATCCTAGCTGTAGGGTACTACTCATAAGTTCAAGGACACATGACCTATCTCCAGAGGAGGGTGACACTCTTGTCATCAAGGACACATGCCCATCTCAGCAGGAGGATCCAACTTGAAAGATCTCTTGTGATTTTATATGATCACTTTAATTGTAGAGTGTTTCCTTAATAACTGTCATGCCCATAACATATCAAATCATATCACAAAATCCACTATAGAGGATGTCAGAGCATTCTAAATGAAAAAGAAAACTAAGGATATGCTATTTGTGGACCAAAATATGATTCCAAACGAAGGATAAATGAGAGATTGAAATTTCCTAAAAAGTAAACTACAGGTACATGGCATGTAGGGTACCCACACAGTGTATAGTGCCACTATTTCACATGTTTGTGTCTTTGGGGTACATGGATCACAAAACGTGTATCACTACACGTCATTTAGGGGGTTTACACAGCGTTTCCAAGCTACACGGGGTCCCACCTGTGATCTATGTCTGTGTCTTTGTATCCATCTTGTGTCCTTGTACTTTGTAACACAACATGAATCTTCACACAGGGTGTCGACCATGTCTCTGGCTATCCTCATGTGCTTGGTCATGTCTTTCCACATGGGGTCTTGATCATGTTCTCTGTCACATGACTCATCCATCTAGGGAAGAGGTATATGACTTGTAGGAGGGATACATTCCATTCTATCCTTATATTTATCCAAACTATATCCATCATGACCATAGTGGATACACACAATGTTTTCATAATGATACATAGAATTTAGTTCGATTTTCGAAGAACATTATATTTGACTATATACTCTAAACTTGGCTACTATTCCACATATATCACCTCCACACAACACTCAATTGTTGTATCTAGTCCCAACTCGTCTTTTTTTTCATATGGTGGCTGGAAAATAGTTCCATCGACCCATGGGTATTCACTAAAATTCCCATGTGACATGTTCATCACCTGTCATCTTTGATACATATTCCATTCTAATGAATTGATCACCCATAACCCCCAAAGCCTTCCCTTCCATCCATGATTCAACATTAGTTTTATCATAGGTGATTCTATAGTGAATCTAAAGGTGTTATTGGGCTTGGTACCACCCAAAAAAAACGAGACATGGGCCCACAGCCCAATGGAATAGAATGTGAATAAATTTAGACAGAATAGTACCACAAAAAGGTTTAAAGAATCTTCTTCCAAGAGTTCTTGTCCAACTATCAAGAATGGGGGTATCCTAGGTGATAAAATAAAGTATAATCAGTATAATTTCTATAGTTGGATACATAGAAAATCTTTAAATTGACAGAGGTCAATGAAAAAATGGTAATGATCAATCAATTTAATAAGGAAGGGATTATACCATGAATTGAGAATTCATACCTAGAGATTGTATCGTTTTTCATCAAAGAACACACTTTATAATGAATTGAATAATTTTTTGTGTTTTTTGTGTCTTGATCATCTTAGATTCAAATTATCGTCATTTTCTGATTCGATTCTCAAATAGAAGAGGAAGGAAGTACTTGATCATCCCATGGTTTATGTGAAAATACACGGAGGATTATCAATAGTGTTGGATTTATAGGAAAATAGGTTAGGTTAATTTAATTAATTTTTTTAAAACTAGTTATTTATTCTAACTAGATATATGTTCCAAATGTTTCTCCTTCCGAACACTATGTGCCAACCTATTTTATGCCACACCTAAGGTAAAAATTTCTATTCAAACTCAACCATGGTCTCATATTTCTGATCCATTGTTCTATGTAAGTTTTTACCATTTTCATTAACAAAATTTTCACATATAATATAAGATATAATTAATAATTTTATAAAATGAATTCTGGGAGCACTTGGTCTTGAAATCACTTGTCCTCTCATATCCTAGCTCTGAAAATATATATTGACGTATTTTAAATACTTAAATATAGAAAACGGGTCTCTACATCATTAACACTTTCAATATTTTTGACCTCAAAAAGAAAAACTACATAAACAGCTCAGGATAAAACACCTACAACTAGATCTCCCGCTCCCAAGATCTCTCATACATGTTCTCATGCTACCACAACACACAAAACAGGGGGATGGTATATCCAAATAGGGTCCTCCCCTATCGATCCTTTATTTCCATCAAGTGATCTTCCAAAGTGGCTCTATCCTCTATGTCTAGATCTACCCAATCAATAAAATGCATTGGTTCATCCACATATCTCCTTAGCTATGACATATGGAAGAAAGAGTGAACCTGATCTAACTATGAGGGTTGATCAAGGCTTTAAGAAACCTCACCAACCCTATGATATATCATGAAAGACTAGATGAACAAGATGGATAGATTTACACCCTATTTAAACCACCACAATCCTCATCATGGGGAGACTCAAAAAAAATGTGATCTCCTAGATTGAACTCTAAGGTCATATGATGGTTATCTGTGATAGATTTTTTTCATACTATGGTTCTTGCTCATCCTCTCATGAATGACCTAGACCTTCTATGTTATCACCAGCAGCAACTCTGGACCCATAAGAAATGCATCTCCAACCCATGTCCAACAAAAGGTTGACACGAAGGGCCTCCCTTACCAGGCCTCAAAAGGTTCCATGAAAATAGTAGAGTAGTAGTTAGTGTTCTACAAAAACTCTACCAAAGGCAAGTGATCCTCACTAGTCTGGCCAAAGTCCAACATGTAATCCCTCTGTATATCCTCCATCACCTAGATAGTGTTCTCAATATTCCCATAAATTTGGGGGTGGAAGGTTATACTAATCATAATATGGGTCTTGAATACTTCTTATATTCCTCTCCCCAACCATGATGTAAACCACATATCACATTCGGTGACAATATTCGAGGGAACCCAATGAAGGAGAACAATACCCCGCATGTACATCTTCCCTAAACTCTCTATAAAAATATACTCCCTAATAGCGAGGACAAGTGATGATTTCCTAAGTTGTTAAAATATCACCTACATGGCACCATAAACCTTTTTTATCTATATAATACCTACCAAAAAGACCATGGATATGGTGTCCTACATCCCCTCTAGGATCCCAAGGAGATGAATTTTTTTTTCCAAAACTTGGTGCTCATCCTTCACCAACTGACAGGTGAGGCATTGTGAGAGAAACTCATCCACACTCTATCTCATGTCAGACTACAAAAATATCCACTGAAGGTATTTTTACATATTCTGTACACCAGGATGTACAACCAAATGAGAATTGTGTAAATCTAGCATCACTTCCTCTCACACCATGATCATAACCATTGTATTTCCTCGCAAAAGGATACCATGATTCTCTCTACCAAAATATCCATATGCTAAATCTCCCATGAATATCTGGTCATGAATGACATCACATTAAATGTATTCTTGTTAGGACTCTCTCTCATAGTCGATATGCAGATGAGTCAACACCATCAACTGAAGAAAATTTGTACCCTTTTACTAAACTAGGGTCTTCTACATTGAAGATAACTATTTAGAGGCCTCATATACCAAGAGAGGCTAGA
The DNA here is from genome assembly GCA_963277665.1 of Viscum album. Lineage (NCBI taxonomy): Eukaryota > Viridiplantae > Streptophyta > Magnoliopsida > Santalales > Viscaceae > Viscum > Viscum album. The sequence continues at coordinate 143,458,494 of OY728131.1, forward strand.
AATTTATACTAATGGAATCTACCACCAAATTTCCATTCCATGGTGTATTAAATATATCTATGTTATAGTCCTAATGAAATTTCAACTAGTGTCGATGTATTAGGTTCATATATTTCTACATGAAGAAATACCCGATACTCTGATGGCCTGATTAAACCAAAAAGTTATATCCCAGAAGGTAGTGCCTCCACATCTTCAAGGAAAACACTACCACTGACAACTCTAGTTCATAATTCACATAGTTCTATGTTTGGGGTCTCAATTTCCTAAACTCATATGCAATAACTTCATGTAACTATATCGACACACACCCGAGACTAGATCCTCAGGCATCACAATACACTATGTTCTCCAGGCCCTCCTATTGTAGTCTCAACACATGGGCACTATTCAGAGTCAACCTCAACTCCTAAAAGGCCTTTTTTAATTTTCCATTCATGTTAAAAGGATTCCTTTTTTCAAATAAGGGTGGTCAAAGGGGTTGTAATGCTATATAAATCTAAAAAAAACCTCTTTTAGTTCCCCTCCGATCCAATAAGACTTTTCACCTGAGAAATGATCTTTGGTGGATCTTCAGAAATCACTACATCAATAATCATTGGTTCTATAACCAAACGATGATCCGAAATGAAATACCCTAACAAGTGAACCACATTAAACTATAAATATTACTTTGAGATATTACCATAAATATGGTGCTCCCAAAGGAAATCTAAGACCATCCTCGATTTATCTGCATGAAAAAACTCTGACATGGAGTATATGATTTTGTTTTTAATGAATAAAACTAAGAATCGGTCTATGTATGGATGGAAGACTTGATTCATAAAATCTATAAACATTGTGGGGGAATTTGTTACACCAAAGGGAATAATGAGGAACTAATATTGTATATAGAAATATTGAAATGACATCTTTCAAATAATTTCATCGTGAACCCTCAACTTTTCCTAGATAGACCTCAGATCAATATTGGATAATAATCTTGCACCTCACAATTGGTCAAATAGGTAATATGTATTTTGAAATGGGTACTTTTTCTTTATCATATCCTTGTTTAGGGGATGATAAACCATGAAAAATCACAAGCACCCATCTGCCTTTTTCGTGAACAAAATTGGAGTTTCATAGGGGGACACACTGGGCCTAAAAAAACCCCTACTCATAAAGGTCCTCCAACTATAACCATAGATCCCAGATCTAAGTAAAGGTAATTCTATTTTCCAAAAAAGATATTAGGGTACTACGATTATAAAATTTGATTCAAAACACCATCTCATGCCTCATATATAGTACTGAAATTTCCTCGAGGAATGAATTTATGAAAGCCTCCAAGAATAAAGGAATCCAAATTTCTAAAGAAAATACAAAACCAAGGGATACACTCTCTAACTGATGGGTGATGGGATGTAGTATCCTACTCACAGAACCCACTAATACTACCATGAGATATCTCTCACCCATAATGAAAAATCTATTCTCAAAAATGAAAAGGCATCTAATACATCTACAGTGAAATTTAATCTGGGCTTAGAACATTGACAACCAATCTGTTCCAAAGATTACATCATAGGGTACCATCATGTTGACCAAAGGTCCCATTTGAACCATTCTTCCCTAGGCGATAGCTCGCACTACCGACATATAAAAGATATAGAAGAATAATTTACCAAATTAATCTCAAGATGAAGCTTTCGGTATAATGTATCTACTGGGAGATCTTTCTATCATACCAGGAGTATAGAGACAAAGGAATGAATCAAACTAGTCTTTACTAATACTGAGGAAAAATTGGAATAAACATAGATCATACCTCTAATCCTCTCATGATATGAAACATCATAAGCCTCCATATCCTACATATTTTTTCGGCCCTAACTTTCGGATCCATGATCTTGATATTGTCTTCTTGGTGGTGGTGGTGGAAGGAACTACCACACATAGATCCTCCTGCTCCGCATGATCCTCAACCAACTCTTCCTCCCTTGGTACTACCCAACCCTCTCCCAAAAGATCCTTGATCACGTTGATGCCTATACAATAGTGGTCTATTAGTTATCTCCCTGTACTCTTCATCACCTATGGTCATGAAATCTCAATATATGTGGTCTCATCTATCACAAGAATAACATTGAACCACTCTAGACTTCCTTGGTCCTCTATGCTACCCTTGACCACATGTCCAACCCTGATCCTTATAATACCTCCTATGTTGAGATCCCGTTGACTGGCATCTTCTATCTACTATAGATGACTTAGATCTTTGATTCCCACTGCTAGATCCACCTAACTGGAGTCCCTCTAACAAAAAAATCTCTATCATTAGTTTCTGTTCTATCACCCAAATGTGGGTGGGAATGCATAAGGGAACCACTCTGAAGCATATCTCTCTATGTATTCCTTTCTCAAACTTTCATGTTAAGAAGTGTCCAAACCCCAAATCACATCTAAATAGTACTGTGTAAGGTCTATGAACCTCACAACATACTCATATACTATCATACCTCTCTTATACAGATTTAAGAGGTCATGGATATGAACTGAGAAAAAATAGGAGGGGTAGTACTCCTCATTAAACAGATACTGGAAGTCAGGCCATGAGAGTGTCAAATCATTGTACATCTGGATTACATGACTCTACCAATAGCCAAATAATCTATAAGAAATGATAGATTCCAGTGAAACCACCTTATCCGTCGGTGTTTAGATAATCCTAATGAAACAACCCACTAACTCTATCCAATCCTCTATTTTCTGGGTATCTAGCTCACCATAGAACCTCTACAACCTCTAGAACTGGAACTCATGGAGTGCACTATTCCATGATGAATCCTCAGCCTACTCTGCTAGAATGATATACTACTCAACCGGTGTTTGTTCTACTACTATTCAATCCAAATGAAGGATCTCTTAGAATGGAGCTCGAAATAAGGACCCATCACTCATCAGATCTCCATCATGATCTAAATTAGGTAACCTAGGAAGATTTCATCGCAGATGCATCCAAAAATTTAATCCATACATACCAAGATCAGGTGAGAATATATATATACAATAGAGATATGAATAAATAAGTAAATTCAAAGACTCAATCCTATATGATACATGTACCGTTAATTGCAATAACCAATGTATGAGAATGAAGAGTTAAGAAGTAGGTAGTCGATGTTCTGGTAAATAGATACACCAACTGCCCATATCATAACTAGGATCCCTAGCCTGAGAGATACACTAGAGACAATTTTACTCTATTTACCTAAATCCAAACCAAATAATCAGAATTGGACTTCTCCAAACACTATACCAAGTATCAAACCACCTTTGATACCAATATTTCATGACCCATCCCAACAGGGTTAAATCCATAACTACCCCAATCCCACCTCCATAGGCTAGGGGATAGAGACTAGAACCAAAAGTTGTATCTAACATGGGGGGCTATTTTGCCTAATTTACATGTATTAAAACTCCTAAACATGTAAATGTAGAAGTTCAAAGGAATAATAATTAAAAGATATAACATCTAGAATATGAACTAATCATGAAAACCCAATAGGGTGTAAAAGAGTACTATAGTGAAAAATGAATGTAAAGGGGAAAATACGTGGCCAACAAAAAATATTTCCCAACCTAAAAAAACTAGAAGAGTAAACTACTAAGATATCCTAGCTCCAAATCTCCATGCTTTGGCCACCGTATGTGGATAATGCACCAAGGTATCCCTAATATCCTTTTAATCACCACTAACCTTACTAGTGTATGTATAAGACATGGAATGTGTGTGAAAAGCCCATGTAGGGGTGAGTATATACATACGTAGTAGGATTACCCAAGAGATAAAGGGGGAGGAGTAAGATAATCAATAGGAATAGATAGAAAATATCTCACACCATTGAAAAAAGGTAACCTCATACAACCATAAAGATATCAACATGTCATGTTTGTGGTCTACACATCGTGCATCTTCCACCCATACAATGAGAGTAACAAAATCCAATAACATGGATACAGATATATATATATATATATATATATATATTCTTAGTAAAATAATCTAAAACGAGAGAGAAATGGGATCTCCAACTCACCACCCAACCTAGGAAAATAATCACCAATAGTTCCAAAACCCCATCAACGATGCCCAGTATCTCATGAATCTTACCAACAGAAAACATCAAAGTCAACCCACACCTTCGAACTATGCTAAAAATTATATGGGAAAAAATATCAACATATAGGATCCAAGCCCTGGTATAATAGGAGGGTTCCACTCAAACGGTGGAGGACCCATTCCAAACCCAGCTGAAGGATGCCACTCTAATCACTGAGGACCCCTTCCCTGTCCCTTAGGAGGGTGTCACTCGGAAGGTCAAAGACCCATTCTCAGCCCATCTAGAGGGTTCCACTATAATCACTGAGGACCTATGCATATCCCATCTAGATGGTAAAACTCTAATCATTGAGGACCCTTTCCCAACCCAACTAGAGGGTTCTGTTGAGTGGATCCTTTTCTTTCTCATTTTGATTTAGTTTTGATAATTAATTTAACTCGTCAATATTTATTTTATACTAAATTTGTTAAGTATTTTGGATTTAGTATGTCAAAGTATTTATTTTATATCTGTAAAAATATTGATTGTATTCCTATGAAGTTTATTTTGTTGGAAATATATGAATATTATCTTCATTTCACCTATTTATATAGAAAGAGAATTCAATTATTTTGATGTAGAAAAAATTCACCAAAGATGTTATAAGTTATTCAAGGGAAATTGCAGTTTTATGCTTAAATTAAATTCAGAATTATAATGATATATCAATATAGATTAAACGGATTCAAGTTATAATTATACTAGTGGATAGATAAGTAATTTATGTAAACATAATTAGTTTATGTGGATTTCTGAAAAGGATTTTTGGATACTCTAAAACCCACTGAATTTTCTGGTGCGGTTTAGAAGCTGAATAGTGAACATATTATAAAACATTTAGTATTTATTTTACTGAAAGTTCTACAGATATCGGAATTTCTCAAAACGAAGAGAGATAGAAAGAAATTGTGTTTATCATGATTTTATCAACTTGCAGAGATTTTTGAAAATGTGTTTTTGATGGTCTATAAATTCACTGAATATTGGGAATTCATTTTCTTGGCTACAGTTTTCCAGAATTTTATTACTTCAATTGTTTCAAAGATTCTTCTAACATTATAATCTGAATTGATTTGATTCTTAAAAAATTGAAAATATATTAATCTTTCATAGATATAAGTATTCAATTTTAAGGATGAATATACTATTAAATGGAATTGAAATTTTTTTGAAATATCAAAATTCAAGTTGTCTAGTTTTTTAAATGTTTATTTAAACCCTACATTTGAAATAGTAAACATATAGATCTAAAACCCTACATTCGTGATTAAATGGAGGTATGGAATATCAACACTACATTGGAAACTGGAATCAGTTTTCATAAATAGTGTTCAGGAAACTAATTTTATGGTTAATCGATGATACGTGTGGAATCATATGCTGAAAATTATGAACGTATGGATCAAAATACCTACATTACTTAGATCCCTTGATTACACAAAGATGATAGTATGGTTTCGGAACCATATATTGGAAGGAACATAACGCTATGCAAAGGAACCCTACACTGGACAAAGGAACCCTTTTCTACACAAATGAATCCTATGCTACGTAGTTGAACACTATGTTTGGTGGTTTTTGTTACATAAAGGAACCATACATTTGACTTTTCAACAATGGTTCTTTAAATCAATGATATTTTTCATGATTTCAAAATTGGCCTTATTAGTATTAAAGATAATTATAAATATGTTTTATGACTAATTAAATTTCCCTCATCCAACTAATTAAATCATTCACATATATAATGAACGTTATGAATATCTTTGAATGATTTGATTTCATATTTTCAGGAACTGTATGTACTATATTCAAAGATGTTTTAATGGATTTAAATAGTATTTTTAACTTGTTCAATGCATCTATTATTATGGAGATATTATTGGAGGAGTTATTGAAATTATTTTTAAGGAATTCATTTGAGATTTATTCTTTATGAAAAAATAGGAAATAGTGTTGTGGTATTATTGGGGATATTTATGAAGTCTTTTGACTCAATTTATTTTAGGTATCTTAAGGAAGTGGAATTCTATTTCAACTACTAAATATTTAATATATATATATATATATTTCTTTTGATATTAAAGAATATATACATATAAAATAAGAGATGTAAAAAATCTGTTAAAAAAGGTTCTATAAATATTCATATTAAAATCTCAATGATTTTGAATAGAGAATTGAAATTCATTTTACATTCTTATTCTATCAGGGTTTTAAGAATATGGAAGACTACAAAAACATTTATTGATCTATTGCCTACTATTTTAAAAAGAGGAAGAAGCTTAATCTATATTGAACATTATTTTTCTACTGTTTTTATGCTATATTGAAGATTTTATCTCATATGTTTGTTACTACTGAAACTATGAGCTAAACTAATTTCACAAAAAAAATCATCTTATATATTTTATTTTGATTATCTGCTACTTGGACTCAGTCATGATGGAGTATTGGCTGCTTGGACTCATTCGTGGTGGAGTATTTGCTACTCAGACTCAGTAGTGGTAGAGTTTAGCATCTAGAACTAAGATGTGGATATATCGGTTCCCTTTAAAAAACCATAAGGCACTATAAAAGCTTTGTAAGGTGTAAACTATCTGTACCTGGTTGTGGAAGGTCCTGTGATAAGAGGACATACTAGTGAAAATCATAAAGGACATGAAGTAAAGCATTGGTGGAGTGTACTAGTGGATTTTTGTGCCCTCAAACCACTATACATCCTTGTGTTCCTTTCCTTAATGTATTTACAATACCCGATAAATTTCCTAAGACAAGTAAATGATCATTTCATTTGAAGAGGTATATTTTAATATTTTCAGGATTTTTAAAAGGACATAATTTACCCCCCTTGTGTCTTCATCATAACCATTCCATCCAAATAGGTTACACTCCTAAGATCAAGGACCCATGACCTATCTCTATAGGATGGTTACAACGTTGTCATCTAGAACCCACTCCCAGCTCAGCTAGAGGGTCACACTTGGAAGGTCAAGGACCCATACCCAATCTCTGTAGAAGGGTTCAACAATAGTAATTGAAGACTTATGTCCATCTTGGATAGAGTGTACCACACAGAAGGTCAAGAAACCATGCCCATCCCGAAAAGAGGGTTCCACTCTAATTATCATGTGCCAATCCTAGTTGAAGGATGCATATGGAAGGTAGAGTATCCATACCCAATATCATTAAGATGTTTCCACTCTAGTCATCGAGGACTCATGCCCTTCACGGTTAGAGGGTTCCACTGAGAAGGTATCTAGTGATCTTGTTTTATCACTACCATTACCATGCATGGACTCAATAAGCATCACACATGAAACATCTCACATCATATAAAATAAACACAAAGGAGGCCATTATCACATTTTATAAGGAAAAACATAGTATAGGATACTTACGGTCCAAAATACGATTCCAAATGAATAATATATAATAGATTGAAGTTTCTTGAAAAGGAAACAAGTGGTACCCGGTGGGTATGGGACCCAAATGATGTGTGGTCCCACTCTTTCACCTGGTTGCTTCTCTTTGGGTGCAAAACTCACAAATCGTATAGCATTACATGACTTGTATGGAGTCAAAATGGTATTTACAAGACACTTAGGGTCTCACCCTTGCTCTCTATCTTTTTATGTGAATCCATATCATGTCCACGAACTTTGGTATATGTAGTGACCCTTTACATGGGGTTCTTCTCATGTATGTGGTCAAGAAAGTGTGTTGGGTCGTGTTTTTGTATTTCTGTGGATGACTTTCCATTGTCAATGTCTTTCCATGTGGGGTCCTTCTTGTGTTATTCTCCATAGAAATCTACAATATAGGGTAAAGGTACATAGTGTGTGGGAGGGTTACCCATCATTAAATCTTTATATTTCTTCAAACCCTATCTATCACGGCTGTAGAGGCTACATGCCCTGTGTTTGTTTTGATACCTGACATATAGTTGGATTTGTCGTATAACTTTAGATCTGACTCCACCGATCAAATATGGATCCTCCACTATATATCTCACATCCAAACCACTCACAATTAGTGGATCTAGTCCCAACTCATTATTTCCAACCATACGGTGGCCAGAAACCGGTTCTATCGACTATGGGGGTTCACTACATACCCCATGCATTCTATTCATCACCCATTGTCTCTGATCTAGATTACTTTTCAATGAATCGATCACCTAAAACCCATAAATACCACATATAATCCTTTATTAAATATTCCATTCACCATAAATTATTATACTATGAATCTGGAGGACTAATAGGTCTTATTAGCTCCTAAAAATGTAGAGGCATAGCCTCGTAGCCTGATGCCCAAGAACATGGAGAAATTTAGAGATTAAAGAACAACTAAAAATGTTTAAATGATTATTGGATAAGATTTCATGGGAAAAGATCAAGAATAGGGGTATCCAGGGTGAGAAACGAAATAATAATCAATATAATTTCAAAACATGGGTGCACAAAACGTTTAGGAATTGGCACAAATCAAAGAATGAATGATTTTGATCGATCAATTTAATCCAAAAGGTTGTAAAACACAAATTTAAGAGTACTAATGGGGTATTGAATAATTCTCCATTGAAGAATGAACTTTTCAATGAATGGAAGAAGTCATTGTTTTCACTATGAATCAATCTTCTCATATATGAAGTCTCATCGTCGTCTGATTCGATTTTCCTATGGAAGGAGAGGAAGAATTCTCTTGATCCTATTAGGGTTTTTGAGGCTAACCCTGAAGGGTTCTATATTTTTTTTTGGATTTATAGGAAAACCGATAAGGTTAATTTGATTAATATAAATATATTTAATTATTTATTTTAACTAAACATACCCACCAATAGAAACTATTTCTGAACACCCAAAACATACCTATTTTTGGTCATTCCTGGGGTAAAGATCATGTTCGGGACCCAACCGTGGTATTAGATTCTAATCTAAGATTCTTTTTTAAGATTTATCCCATTTTATATGAAAATATATACACGTAATAAAATATATATTTAATATTTATATAAAATTAATTATGGGAACCCTAGGCCTTATAATCTCATTTAGTATCGATTCCATGCTCCAAAAATATATATATAAGTATTTCAAGGTCTTATAAGGAAAACAAAGGGTGCCAATAGGCCTATGTGCTGTTTTATTTAATATATAATTATTTTTAATTAAATAATGTGGTGGATAAATATTAATTCAAATCCAATAGTGCTAATGTTGGGTGTAGAGATTAATTTATTATATAAAATTTTCTATCTGTATTTTTTTGGTAAATATTTAGGGACATGTAGAATGAATTTTCACTCGTTTATAGATCTTATGATCCATTAAAGGTTATGTTTAGTTCTTCAAATATAAAGAAAATCATTTTTGGACATTCATTTCATAGAGTAAGAGATAAATCATAAATTTATTGAAGAGAAAAAGGATAAAATTATTCTTATGAAATAGAAATATATCATATAGTTATATTTCCATATATTCTAATATAGTAAAAGAATTCCTGAACTTAAGGAAAATGATATTAAAAAAAACATTATCAAATTAAATTCATATCTGATGTATCGAAGGGTCTTTTAAATATCCATTGAGTTATGGTTTTGAGTTAATTAAATGTAGATTTATCATTCATTATATTGTGATCAGTTATCTATTATAATTATTTACACTTTCCTTCCATGTTCATATCTTCACTTCCCACCAATGTTCTCCTACTTGGAAACCTAGTTAGTTGTTATTATAGATATAATTTGTACATTAAATTTATTACTATAAATAGGATGTTTTATTAATCCTTTTTATGATATTACTTTCTAAAAAAGTTATTTTATAATGTCAGACCCTTAATTTATTATATAAAGATTAAATTATGGGGACACAATTTATTTAAGGGAGGCAGAATGTAACACCCCGATATTTTAAAAAGAATAAAATCGTGTTTGACAACATATTTGTCAAAAAATAAAAAGATTATAAGGTAATAAAAAACCAAAATACATAAAAATATATTTCATTTAAAAAAAATTAATATATTTGATAGCTTTTGATACATGAAACACTGGTTTTGAATGAAGCACAATACTATACTGAAATATTATTATTTAAAAATTATCATTATAACATAGTTATTAAGATAGAATGAAATAATTATAGTAACTAAACAGTGATAATTATATTATTCAAAAATTTATAAAATAATTTCAATGGTTAACTATTTATTAAATAATTTAACCATTTTAATGAAAAAGAATTGTTTTCTGAAAAACTGTAATTTTTTAAAAGGGGTTTAATCACACTTTAGAAATATAAATTTAAATTATTATTTAATAATTTAAAAAAAATTAATTTTAATAAATAAAATTAATTTTTTAAATCTATATGTCAAATTTATATTTTGGTGAATTTCTGAGAATTTTCTGAAAAGATTTATTTTATGATGAATTGTGAAAAATACTATTTTTTATTGTAAACTACCTCTTCATTTAAATTATTTAAAATGTTAAATTATATTTTAAATTGTTTTTAAAGAAAATTTAGTTAAAATATATTCTAATTTAACTAATTATTTTCCTTGAAATAAATTTAATTTTTAATTTTTATATAAAACACTTTTTTTATATTTTGAAATTGTTTCTTTGGAAAATTCATTTTTTTACACTTCTTCAGGTTTAATTGTAAATTGAATTCTTCCACTTATGTGAAATGAATTAGATAAAATTGATTAACTATTTGAAATAAAGATAATTAATATTATCTAAGATGTTAAAATTATTTTTTTACCATAATTAATAGAAAAAAAGCTAAAATGAATTACCATAATTAAGGAAAAATGGTTTCACTAGGGGGTTAAACTATGAATATAAGGGTTAAAAATGAACTAAAACATGTTCAAACCCCATTTTTTGGATATTTTTAGACCTTATCTATTATAAGGATCATTAATGGCCTATTTTTGTTCTTTTTTAATGATAAAAATGGGTATCTCTTTATCTTTTCGAAACATTCATGTGTTTTCTCTCCCCTAATTATAAAAGGCCACCCCATCTATTCCCCTATTCACATTTAAAAAACCATCTGGTTCTGAAAATAAAACAATTCCATAATTTCCAAGTCACATATAATATTACTTATTTTTATTATAAATCATTCTTTTTAAAAATTTAGGTATAAACCAAAATAGGATATCCAAAGGATAGGTAAAATTATTAAACATGTGTATTTGTTTTATTTCTTCTTCCAACTATATAAAATAATATTAAAATATTATAATATATTAAAACAATTATCTTATATATATACTAATATGTTATTATTTTAATATAATAACATATATATATCTCATCTTCTATCAAATGAGAAATGAAATTATCACTCATGTGTACAACGAACAACTATCTGGCGAGGTTATGTAATTCACTTTCCATAACAAACATTAATGGATGGATAAAATGATAAATTTAACATTTTTATATAATATTTATGAAATTATTATAATTATTTTTTAATGATATCACATATACCTTCTAACATTCTATTTTGTGGGGGATATGATAACACCACTCGTGTGTACGGTGGACTACCACCTCATGAAGCGGTGTGATCTGTTTTTCTATTACTCATTACAAGTATGTTAGTATGGTTAAAATTAATTAATATATGTTATATTTATGACCTAATAATACTAATAGAAGTATAATATCACATATAACTTATTACTTTACAATCCTTTGAAAAACAATAATGTCGCTCGTGTATACGTGTGGATTACCACCTCCACGTAGAGATGTGAAATGTTTTTCAATTTATGTTTACATGGATGGTAATAGGGTGTGTTTTAATTAATATAAATTATATAAATATAATTATTATTATTTATAAAAATATAATTAATTTTTTCCAATTCATCAAGAAAAATTGAAACAACCATCATGCATACGTATGACCTACCATCTCCATGAACTGTATTCTCCATTCACAATATATAAATTTTATAGATTTCTGTAAATAAATATATAATTAATATATATGATATTTATATCATGTTTTAAATTATGTATATTATGGAACCATGATCAAACTAAAATTACTGAAATTACCAAACCAAAACACAGATGAAAATAAAAAAAATTATCAACGGAAATAATGATTTTAACAAATAATTTATAATAAATGGGTTATAAAATAATATAAATAAATAATATATTGTTTGGAAACTATTATTTTATTTCTATATTATATTTAAAAGAAAAATATATTTATTATATAGGATATTTGAATATATAAGAAGGAATATTAACCTATGATAAAGGTATTTCATATCACTTTTACTTCTGCGAATCATATTCCATATTCACTACTTATTCCCTTATATTGTGTATATACTAAACCTATGATATTTTTTATCATTAATATATTTATCTTAATGGAATTTAAATTTTATTTTATTTTATTCCTTTCATGAGGATTCCGATTCAAAAGTTACCAAAGTGGTAACATATTTATTTTTTAATCTCATTTTAATCGGGATTGTTTATACCTGAATTACAATTTAAGGAAATTATTTAATATTTATATGATAAACACATTTAATATTTTTTTATTCTGTTTATTCATGAATGTTTCAATTAATAGTACCATATTACTCTATTTGGTACATAAATTATTGAGAAAATGTTTTTAACAAAATCCAACTACATTTTTCTCTTAAAAAAATCCTTTTTCTTCCGAATCAATATTTTCTAAAAAAATTTTAAAATATTTTACAAAATTATCAAAATGTTTTTTTAAATTAAGTTTTAAACATGTTTTATTTTTTTACAGTTTTTTGTAATGAATCTTAATGTCATTTTCTAAACAATGGTCGTTTAGCTTTTACGAAAAATATTTAAGGAATTTTTTTTAATTTATACAGCATGTATGGAATTTCCCACTATCATAAATAATAAGTGTTTTAAATAATATTTCACAAGTTTAAAATGTTATTTTCAATTTTTTTTTAAAATTCTTTGTGAACTTTTAGTTTTAAATTTTTATTTCCAAAATGAAATAGATATTTTCTTAAAGAATATTTTTAATGGTATTTTTATTTATAAAAGATAAAACCCTCATTTTACCCTATAATCCATTATAAATATAATTTAATGATTCCAAACATATTATTTTTCTATATGGTTTATGATAATTTGATAGATATGTGCCATTTTGATACCATTATTCATATTACCCTAAATGGTTTATGATTATGTTCATTGATTTGGGAAAGTATTAACATTTCATATGATATTTCTTCAATATAAATGTTTATATTGATTATGTTTAACCCCATTCATATGATTAATTAATTATACTTAGTATGTGTTGGGTTATAAGTCTATTTCCCATTGATGCACTAGTTAGTCTCATGAAAAAAACTAGCTTGGTTTTTGGATGAGGCATTACCCATTTATGCAAGATGTCTTGGCATGTTTCCTTGATGGTATGATTATGATATATTGTATTATGAATTTTATCATTATTATATCGATTATTTATTATTAATGTGATTATTATATTAGTTATAATTATTTTCAAGCTCCTGTGACTACTTATATGTCATTATTTGATCATATTTATTCCAACCATATTATGCTCTAGTAATTGATTGAATGGTATGTGTTTTAATTATTTACCTTTGCATATTTATTATGCTTCTTTATTTGTGATATCTTCTATTGTACGCATACCCTTACTAAACATTTGATCTCACCCCATTCTTTTTTTCTTTCTCTAGGATTCCAAGATTAGTGTTATGATAGATATAAAAGGTTATGCTAGAGGAAATAATGATTCGCTTGAAAATTTTACTATATTATATTTTATGGTTTCAATTATTTAATGAGATTCATGTATATATCTAGTTTTCTAAATCTTCTAAACCATTCAGACCATCAGGATGTGATTCCTTGTATCTTATGCCAATGTAATAAATTAACCACTGACTCTAGGATACTATGGTTGGGTTCGTTACATTGTGGGTTGTCAACCTACCACAAAATTATGTTTTACTTTATTTGGCTATCCCTAGTGAACAAAAACTCATATTTTATTACATATATTCTAGAATAATGACTCAATATTGGGTCAAACCTCAAATATTATCACATCCTAGACCAATGTGTAATATAATATTTGGTTAATCCACTTATAATATATCATCATCGATTAAGGTATCACATAACACAAATTAAATATATATATAATACTTTATCATGGATCATACTGTGATATAACATAAGATCAGTCCTTATATAATTTATCATCATAGAACATGGATTAACATTTATCAAGGTAAATTCCATATATAATTTATTATCCCATATATCACAGATCATTGTAAAATAATTTTAGAAATACTTGTCCAAATTCACAATTAATCCTTTTAAACATATCAAAATATTAAAACACCTTCAATCAGTCCAAAAATAAAAATAATGATTTCAAATTATTCATTTTATATATAATTTACAATAATATTAACTATAATTTTTCGAATAAAAATTATATCTTATTTATAAAACTGTCATGAGATAATAAATATATATTTTAGTAAATGAAAATAATTATTATTATAATTTCATATATTATACATTTGTTTTTTAATTTTCATAATCACCATCAGTGTCTATAATCACCATAAGATCAATTTTATATAAAATTTCAGTTAGGTTAACATTTTTTGGATATCAATAATTAAATTTATATATTAAATTAACAAAACAAAAAATAAAAATTGAATTAATTCTAATAAATGGTTCTATGAAACCTATATACCATCAAATTAATAATAAATTCAAGAGAACATCGGTGAAATCCAATATATTCTGTCAAAATCAAGAAAATTAAAAAACTAAAATAAAAAAAGATAAAATTAAAAAAATAAAAGTAATAAATAAATCACATAAAAAACTATAAGAAAATTTTTATTGACCCCATGAATCCATAACCTTTTATAGGATATGATTTCATTACAAATTAATAAGTTTGGAAGGGACTAATTAAGATAAAACATTGAGAGACAAATTCATGGGTTATTGTTCATATGAAATAAAAATAATAGATATAAATAGAAATATCTGTGTACGAATTACCATAATTACACCTTTTAAAAATGAGTTCAAAAATCCTACTAGTTTCCAGGTGTACACCATTGGATTCCAAGTAAAAACCCACAATATTATTAGTGATTGATTTTATTAATTTACTTCACCTCTATTTCAATCACTTGGTACCTCATGAATTATTCTAAGTACTTGGTGGATCCATCAACTATAAATAACCCCCCATTAGATACTCCATTATTCTAATATTTTACTCCTATAATTCCATTAATGTTTTAGAATATTAGCATATTATAGTAAAAGATAACTAATAATTTCAATATATACTAGATAAAGCTAAAAAAATTTACATAACACACCAATAATAATACATGGCCTTTGAGAATTTATTTTGGGATTCCACATTATCTCATGTGCATTCCATGATTGGTAAGGATTGATATATTCTGTTGAGGGATAACAAGTAATAAATTTTTAAATAATTTGAAATTAATAAACAAACCAAATATTCTATAATAAATTAAATATAAGATTAATAAAAATCTTACAAATACTTAAAAAATATGTTTAGATAAAGAATAGTGTGGGTGAAAAGAAACCACATGTTAGGTCCAGAAAAACCCAAAAGTATATGATTAGACATATTCACCAAGGATAGATTTATACCTCCATTAATGGAACTAAAAACACCAACACACCAATTCTCTAACACAAATCCCATGATACATCACTGATGAATAATAATGCTTTCCATTTACTGATCATTAAAAATGACATCTACAAGAACACTATTGCATACCAATATAGGTGAGCAACACAGTAATTAGGACGATTTTACCAAGAAATATACATGAGTTTTTATATATTATATATATCCTAAAACATGTAACCAATAACTTTTTAAAAATTTAAATATATCATGAAATAAAATTTTTCTAACCAATACCTTGTGACAAAAAACAATCATATCAAAACATCTTATTCAAGATTCTTCCAAAATTATCTGAAATCTTACCCAATTCAACCATAATCAAAGAAAATAATTTACAATAAAAAGTTACAAGAATCATGAGAAAATATTTCATCAATTTAATTAAAAATTATACCTATCAATATGTCATCACATGTTCTAGATCATCATCAATTCAAATATTTACCTTTAATTGTCATTCTTCAGTCATATCACACCATGTATCTCTGTAGTCCTGTGAATTCCCAATTCATCCCTTAATTATCAAACCTTATGTATATTTATTGGCACTTTGGTTCATTTATTATACCCATTATTTATTTATTTCCCTAAAAATTTATTCTCTAAATAATTGTTTTTAAATACATGGAAAAATAGCATATTAAATCCAATAGAATTTAATATAAAATAAATTTACTTAAAACCCTTATTTGACAAAATATTTTGGTTTATAAAATCCAAAAAACCTAATTTTCAATAACAAAAAATACATTTCTTACTAAAAAATACCTAAATTTTCAAATTTATTTTATATAAATAATTATTTGATAATTTTCCTCATTGAGATAAAACATTTGAAACAAAAAATGATTCACACATAAAAAAATTAGAGGAAATAATATGATTTATGTAATACTCTATATTATTAGTTTGAGAGACTTTAAATATCCCATTTGTTAAAATCTTGTCTTTCATAAAATACAATAATAAAATGGACAATGACATTATAATATTCATAAAATTAATAAAATTATAATTAAATAAAATTAATAATGGATCTAAATATTCATCGTCGCAATCTCTCAAAAAGATCACATCATTGATGATAATTTTTGAAAAAATGAAAAACATTATAAATATGATAATCATATTGAAAAATTAATTAGGGAATAATATGAATGATTTTAGTGAATAATGTAAGGTTTTATAATGGAATGTAAAATACTTGATACATGATCATTAGTTATATAACCATTGGATATATCTTCATTGAGTATATATTTACTAAATGTTTATATTGATGATTTCATAATTAAAATATAAAAATTATAAATTTGATATAAATATTATATTGGTATTTAATTAACACATAACAACATATATATCAGAATAAAATGAAAATATATTAATTATTTTGTGAAATATTTTTTATTTTAAATATTTTTTTAATAAATTTATTACTTATACAAAATAGTTTTAATAAATTATATTAATTAAATTCCTAGAATAATTAGTAAATAAATAAATAACATTCAATAAATAAATATAAAATTATAAAAATTTAAATTTAAATATTTGTTGTCAAAGAAATGTGCTTTATTTAAAAAAAATATTTGAATTATATTTAATTTTTTATTCAGAAGTTAAAATTTTCATATTTGGAATAGTATTTTTTTATTTTTTTTTATATAAAAAGGGTATTAATATTCATAGAATGATTATAAATTATAATGAAATTAAAATCACTTAATTTTTTAAAAGACACTTTTCTAAAAATTAATTCCATTCATAATGCATTTTTATTATAATATTAATTTTTACCACTTATTGAAATTATATTTAAAGATATATAACTTATATTTTTAATTTTAATTCCAAAATTTTGTAATAGAATCTATTTCATTTTTTGGAAAAAAATAAATTACCTGAGTAAAATGCAAGTTACCACAATAATTGGTAGAATGAGGTAAAAAGGTTAAAATAAGGAGTAAAGTCATAATATATCCTTAACACCTATCACTAAATTGTTTATATGAGGTATTTAAAAACCGATATAATTTATTTTACTATTTTGGATCAACTTTAATTGTAAAAGAATGTTCCTTACACATTATGAAATGGGTATTTAAAAATATACCACTCAATCTTACCAGTAAAAGAACATATCCTCCACTAACTACATACTAAACCAATAATTAGATATCCACTATAATATCTATCAAATTTATTACCTAAAAAACTTATCACATATTTTGAATCCAATGGTCAATATAAATGTACCAAAAAATAATTTAAAACTAAATAAGGTTTCTAGAGGAGGACTAGTTTCTATAAAGTATTTAACGAAGTTATTTTTTAATTATCCTCTCACCCCCTTAGTAAATATTATTTAACACTAATGTCTCATATAAATAAAATAATTATTATCCTTTTATAATATTATTATAAATAAATAAGTCTGCACTCTTTTATTAAATTATTGTGTGTTCATATTTGTGCCGGTTTAACCACCTACAAGAATGATTCTATAATGTTTTCATCCTGAATATTTGTTACAAACCCACCGAGGATTCCATCTGAAATAACACCCAAACTGACTCGCTATTTACCAAAAGGGAATTCCTAATCCCCATGGGCTAGCAATAAGAACATATGAATCAATAAATTTCCATGAGGAGTGATTTTACTCAAATAAAAGATTATATAAATCCAATAATACAACATAAACATATAATAAGACATAAAAACAATACAAGTATTACTGGATTCCACACTAAATAAATGGAATCTCAAAATACCACAACATTAAGAAATAGGGTGGTATTGAAAATATATACATGAAAAAGAAAATAAATAATCCACAAACCATCTTCTGGTGGTCCATTACCACCCATCATATACCAAATCACCCAACCTCATCTAATAAAGGATGAGCGCACAAAGGAATATGAGGGAAACCCATGTACATATTAAAGAATCATAAAGACTATATACACCAAAATATTTGTACATGGTGTGAGAAAAAAAATCCTAATAGGATTCCACTGACGATTCTATAAAAATTATTCTACAAAATAATTCAGATATGCTAGTTTGAAATGTAATGATAAGAAAATATTTTTACACTCCATAAAATGATGATAAATCATTAAATAATCTTAAAAGAGTTATAAATCCATATAAACCAATTTTGAGAAACATAAAACCGAAAAGATTCCTTTTTTATAATTAAAATTAATTTAGAAATATAAAGATGAAAATAATTCTAATCTTTTTTTATAAAATTCATTTTTTAGTAAAACTTTTAAACCCATTTCACAAGACAAGGACAATAAGGAACAATAGAACTATGAAATGACCATATATATCATAGAATAATATATCTTAACAATGTAAGATACATTTTTAATGATAGTTCCTCATAGTAATGAGAATACATAACAATTGAAGAAGGAAAATGTGGAAAATCTGATTCCAAGGAATGATTAGACTATTAGATTGGTATATCAAGTACCATGTATGATATATCAACTGTTTAGGGAAAAATTATATTAGTGTATCCTATATAAGATTGTGAGACCACCAAGACTGGATAATAAATCTCATGGATGAGTATAGGAAAATGTCAAATCTATATATATACAATCTTACTGATTCAAATCACACCCACCTCTTCAAGGATCATCCCAAGTCTGAAACCAAGTTATTTAGGGACATGCTAGTTAGGGTGTGATTCTGAAATAGCATAGCATAAATATTGTTCTCAAATCTAACTAACCAGGTTTTCCAGGACCAGTAAATAAATGTGAGTGAGAAAATAAGCGTTAATGATCACAATGTAAATCCACATCAAAAGTATTTGGGGAAACCATACATAGTATATTTCTCACCATCACACCCATTCTTATTCATAGATAATAACCACCCTTTTAAACCCTTATCACTAACAAACATTAACTGAGGAAAAATTTATATAAGGGGTTCATTCAAATAATTACATAATAAGAGAAATTATTTCATAAATTACAAACTAGGACTTTAAGGAAAACCAAATTTTAGAAACAAATAATTTAGAAATAAAATAAAATTTCATTTTGATCCATCCATTTAAAAAAGGCCACACACACCCACTTCCTTTAAAATTAATTTTAGAGTTATAAATGAGACTTTAATGGAGAAACAAAAATACTAAATGTTTCCTTTAAATGGTTTGAAATAACCTATCAACAAGCCTTTCAAAATGAGTAAATAAAAGTTATAATTTAAATAATTCCAAAACATATTTTAGAGAAACACACACCTAACCATCAATTTGGAATTAACTTTGAAACAATCAATCAATATTTTTATTAAAAAAGTATTTTCAATTTTAAAACTAAAACCCATAATGTTTGGAAAACATACCAATTTTATTTCAAAATAAAGGATTAATTTGTTAAATGACACAATTAATACCAAATACAATTTAATTGAAAAAAAGGAGAATAATTATTTAAAATTATTAAACAAAGTTTTTTTGAATTTTAAATGATATATTTTAGACTCTGGAAAAAATTTAATTATATGAATAATAAAGTGCATAGAAACAACTACCTTGTAATATATTGAATTAAGAACTAATGAATATAAAATGTATCACATTCAATTGTGAATAAAAAATCAAGGATGATAAATCTAGATAGAATCCATATGGAATCCTAAAACTACAAACCAATAAAAAAATCTCATATCCCACAAATACATAAGTTTTGATAACATTTAAAGATAAAAATAAGAGGGAGAATTGGAGGTTGAAGGATAAGAGGAGTTTGAATTATGGACTGAGAACAACTGTAATGACTGACACTTACCCATCATGAATTGATGTTAGGAGATCCCAAATAATCCAAAATGACTCCCGATGACCCTACGGTTTGATCTAATCTTTATGTATAAGGGAGGAAAAATGGGGGTTTTGGGAAGAAATAAATAAAATCTCATTTTAAAATCCATGACCAGTGATGCCAATGGTGGGTTGGTGAAGACCCATCGGTAGGTCGGTAGCTAAAAAATTATTTTACAGCCACTGCTATACTGACTAACTAGATTATGGAAATTTTAGGATGTTATTTCCCCTAACAATACGATAGACTAGCCAATGGACCTCATCAGAAAGACCATGGGAAACTTATATCTCATACCACTATAAGTGAAATTTCACACCTTTTTCGGCAATATAATCCATCCTCTGACTCATTTTGAATCTTATAAAAAATAATATATTTTATATTAACATAATTTGATACTATAATGCTACCATTCTCATTAACATGTCACTTTTTTCATACAAAAAACTCTAAAAAAGGAAATAAAATATGAGAAACAAAAACCATAAAAACCTAACCTCTAGGGTAAATAGTTCATGAAAAATAGGAAGACGCACCCAAGAATTATCCACTAGGTACAACCCCTAAATGATGAGTAGACATTATTCCCAATAATATATAAATAATATACAACATGGTCATTTAAAGTATCCAAAAAAAACAAAAATCTTTTTGAGAATAGATAGTTTTTTGTTAAGAACTAAAGACCTTGCTTAGTTCTCTCCACTATTTAAAGATTCACCAAAATTGTGTTACAAGAGGAGAACATTCACTAAGAAAACATCCCATTAATATAAATAATACACCAAAATTAACTTCTATAAGGAACCATGTATGATAAGATTCATAATTTTTAATGGGACAAAACACTAAAAACATGTCGATGATTCACAAAAGAGATAACACTCTCAAGATCTATAAATGACCTAATTGTCCCCTAGAATTCCAAAAAAATAAAAAAGATGTATTCCTAAGGTATGTAATCGATGAAAAACTAGTATTTTCAACACATATCCTCACCCATTATTGAGATCACCAAAACAGACATTGGAACATTCTAGTGTCTAGTCTAATAGTAATTCACACAATCCTAGTTTCCGAAATACATCCCTAAGGAATATACAAGTCCAATTAGGAGGAACTCAAAAACAACTAGGCCAATATAAACAAATCAACACAATATTTCAAAATGGGAGATCACCCAAAACATAGTAATTTATCTCTATCCCAGAGTTAAAAACTAAAGGATTCCAAATGGATAACAAATTAACAAAATTATATCCAACACTATCCATAAGGAGAAACCCATGAAAGGGAACAAAAATTATTGTTGAAAGACAATAAGAACAAGGTTACATTACACCACAAAAAGAAAGAAAAACTTCAAGGTAATATATTACAACTAGGATGAAAATTAAAACCACTCACAATAATTCATCCATGATGGGAAAATGAGGAGATCCCAAGAAAAGGATTCCATAGTTAGGATAATAGTTTTCAAAGGACCCCATCCCCAGTCCAAATATAGAATCGATAAAGATCCCAAAACATGAAACAAATGATCCTCAAAACAATAATATCACCAAAAAATGATTACCACTAAAACATCCCCTTTTAGTAACCCAATGTAAAAAAATTCTAAAGGTTCCCTAAGCATGAACCCTGATGAAAAACTCTCAAGGATTTAAAACATGACCACTTAGAATGACCAGGTGTCCTACAAAATAAGAACACCATATAAATCTTATTTTACTAATAATATTATCCATACTCAACCAAATTTTGTGATCCATTAAATGGAAAATATCAACTTAATCCAAATACACAAGATTCATTACTCACTTATTATTATTTTTCTATCTCCATATCTACTCTCTGGGACATTTTAAGAACCTTAAGAAATGAGTTTAAATAGATCTTTGATATGAAATCTCAAAGGTTTGGGTGAGTACCTTAAAAAAAGGTATCCATACCCTATAATATCATATGATATACATACCAAAATTGAAAATTTCATGGAATACTCATCACTTGAGTGCTCACTATGAATGATACCCATGACCTCATAGATGTTTTTAACTTCCTTAAGATATTTCCATTGAATTAATACTATCTTTAAGAATCCTTAATACATAATTTTATATAGGTGATAAAGGACCAAGTCATTCCACCAATCTCGGTGATGTACTTCAAATGATGAAGTGATACACTTGACCATTAGAGATTTGGAAATCTTGAGAGAATCAATGATTCTATCAATTTATTCTAGAAACATCATTTCCTTAAGAGAACCGGATATATTGAAGACCAGACCAATGAACAGACTTCCTACATTACCCCCCAAAAAATAGTTTAAAACTTTTCTACTTTAAAATATAAAAGTTTTCATCCTTTTTTAAAAAATCTTCATCACCCCAAATAAAATTATCAAATTTGATCTGGAGTACCATATGGCTTCATGCATGCCTCCCTATACACAATAGGATTCCAATAAGATGTGAGGGTCCAAATTCCCTCAGTGGTGAGACTATAACCTTAGTATCAATAAAGACAAACATAAATAATAACACAAATAAATAAATAAATAATACTAAAAAAATATGGCATGTAATGTATCCCAGGTCATATAAGATAATAAAATTAGTACCCCCAATATGGTTTTACAATCTGTATTTTGTGAAATAAAATGTATTTATGTAAACACTATAAAATCCATTCAAATTATATACCAGTAATTCCTTTGAAAATAATACTCAGTCTCCGAAATTCCTATCGATGGGATCTTCCTCTTTCATATATCATTGACTATGAATTATATACATACATCAATTTTGTCATGCATGGCGTGATTATAAACCCATTTAGACACCACCAATGCGTTCTTAACGTGAGTTCATGCTAGTAAGAGTGCATTTAATGACATAAAAAATTTACCAAGATGAAATATACAATAATGTAGCATGTAATCATGCACTAACCATGCTGCCAAAATACCCTAGAAGTACTTGTTTTGTCTGAATTATGAAATAATGTAAACTTTCCATTTGACATGATTTCCATGATAGAATAATCCAAAAACATATCTGTCAGATCCCTCTTGAAGTGATACCCCATACATGTATCGATAAAACATCTGAACATTTTCAAAGTACTACCTGACACATCCCCCCATAATGGATCTTTGAAAAACATGTCTGACACATCCCCTTGGATTGGATAACCCATGTACATGCCGAATAATCATCTGACATATCCTCCTCAAGAGACATAGTAAATATAGATCAACATGAACACTTAAATATAGAAAAAAAGGAATGTAACCCAAAATATAAGGCATAGGATGATATATCAAACATTACATCTTTTCAAGAAAAATTCAGAACCATCGAAATTACACATTCAATCAAACATCAATCAATAGTCTTATGAGCTACACACACAAACAAATTTCATCAACATCAAACATCATATCAAGCATAATCACATTGAATCTAATAATGAAAAAAACATCAACATGGCCTATACATGATAAGGAACATACAACCTCAAGGTTTTTGACATCAACATCATTTTATATTGAGGGTTTTGTCTCCAAAACCACATTTACACACCAAGTGGAACATGTTCACATATTAGGAAATCCTAAAACATGTTCCACATAAAATAACATGGGTTTTTGAAAAATATTCAAGGAATAAAAATCCAAGGATTAGAATAATACATACCCAATTTCATTTAACAAAAATTGCAATGTTCAAGTCTGGTTAAAGGAAGAATAATCTTCATGAATTTTTCCACAATTAATTGTGAGTGTTGGAAGAAATGGGAACAGTTCCTTTTCAAATTAGTGGTTGATAATCTTATATCCTATAGTTTTGCAACTATACATGGATTTGTTTCATCTTGAATGGGAATGATCTTTCAAATATGTGGTGTGTAATTCTCATAAAAACATTATTGGCTCTAATAAGAATATAAGAAAAGGAATGCATGAAGTATGTCTCTCTATTGATTCATAAAGATATATCCTTCTCAGAAGATTCTTATGGGTCCTATTCCTCTAGGGATGTCCTCACCAAGCCTCTCATTTTAAAAATATTAGATGATGGAACTCTATTGATTGTTTCTGACCCATATGTTCTCTAGAAAAGACTCAATTTGTGTAATTTTTATCCCCTTGTCTGAATCTATTTTTAGAAGGGTGATAATCCCTAGTCCAATTCAGATCTTAAATCTTCAGTATATCATTCCTGTAATATTTTACATTAAATAATAATCTTAATTAGAAAATGGTACGTCCATATCATTCTGAAGTTCTAGGAGGATCAGAACTTAATGTGGAAGTTTGGTAATCTAAACATGAAACCTAGAGCCTTCGAATTATAGAATGGGAAATGAACATCAACCCATTCATCTATTGGAAATCAAATGAACATGTTTGGGCAAGGATACATGGACTTCACTTGGAATTTTAGAACCCCAAAATTTTCAATTATCTAGAATCATATTCCCTTAAAAGTGCACAAACAAAATCTAAATGGGGTATTGGGCCTTTATTCTATATCCCTCATTGATATTAATAGAGAAATATAGTATCATGACCTGATTAGTCTTATTTACAATGAGTATAAATTCAATGTGAAATTTTAATATTAGAATATTACTCCATACTAATAAGTATTAAAGATGGTGGGACATCAAATTTCCAACTATAGAGTAATTCAAAAAAAGTTAAATCATGAACAATATGTAAAGGTATGGAATGAGTTTCCCAAAAATAAAAAAAGTACGGGGTTGAAGAAGGGTGAATCCTCTATGCATCTTGATGTGATAAATGGTGAAAAGATGAAGTCTATAACCACATATATTGTGATTCTTGAAGATGATGAGAAATAACATAACTCTTATTCTATTCTGAATGCTCTGATTCTAAATAGCCTCCTTTTTCCAATGAAAATGAATGCTTCACCTTGGAGGATGATTGTGGCACTTACCAGGATATTTCAACTGAGATAAAATTTTTTGAGAAATCACTAATGTTTGAGAAGGATCTATTCAAGGTTATTCAAATTGATATTTATGTAGTAATACATGATATTTTTTCATTCATGAATTTGTACACAACAGAAGAAAATCTGCAATAGGGTCCTACTGGCATGGATCATCCAGCTAAATCATTTGTCTCTAAAGATTCCTATTGCATAGAGATGGAGGTTACTCCAACAACCCCCTTAAGGATAAATTTTACTACTAGAGTTCTAAAAAATATTACCTCTACTGATGGAAATAGGAAACTGACTATAGAATCTAATAACAAAAGTATTGGACCATCCATAAAGTCAAATAGAACATGAAATTTGGGTGCAAATGAGAAGGGGTGACACTAATAAGTCCAAACAAAAATTAATATATTATTCTCGAATATCCATGGATTTGAAAGCCATGATATAATGAGTTCCATTAGGCACCTCATTCCAAATCAAAAACATGACCTCATTGGTATATCGAAACCAAAAATTGGTTTCTCGTATGACATATAAAGATTTACCGATCGTCATTCCATTGAAAATTCATTTTCATTTTGAAAGGTTAATATTTAAAATAATGTTTTTAAAATTAAATTTCAAGGAAAATATTTAAAAAGTAATTGCAAGTATTCTTTAGAAGTTTTCATGTTATGTTATAGGAAAATGAATTTTAAATGGTTTTATGTATTAAAAATACTTTCAAATGAGAAAGGATATTTTCCTATAGAAATGTTTTTGATTGATGTTTCGAAATTATATTCCATGTAATATGACATATTTTAATGTTACTCATTACATTATAATAAATTATATTAAGGTTTCATTAATATTCTTTCTATGAATGGGTTATTCTTAATGTCATGGTCTTTATGAAATCCATTTCTTTTTCACAGGTGACATGCTTTCAAAACATGATTTTTTTTCATAGGTTATACTTTAATGAGATGATTTTAAAACCTATCTATTTTCCATATGTTTTGATGTGATGAAATTTTATTAATTCCCATTTCATTTTGAGGGTTATTATTTGATTTTTAAATAACCCATAAAATTTCATGGGTTAGGATATGATGAATGTTTTATAGAACATGCATGTATGATTTTGTTATCAGAAAGGTGGGACCTATATCTCCCGCCAATTCTTTGGGTAATGATAAGTTTTATATGATCTAAAACGGTATATTGGATGTATCCCAAGCCTAAAATAAATAAGGTTCATGGGTTATAGCTCGTGCCAAAAATAAATAAGGTTCATGTTTTGTGACTGAAGCCTAAAAGAAAGAGGTTCATGGGTCGTAGCCCAAGCCTAAAAGAAAGAGGGTACATGGGTTATAGCATAAGCCTAAAAATAATAAGATACTTGGGTTGTATCCAAATCCTAAATGAATGTTGGTATAAAGGTTTCTAGAACAAGCCTGAAGTAGGTACACGGGTCATATCCCAAGCCTAACATGTTACAATGATCTAGGTTTGTAGCCTTGACATAAAAGTTTCTATTTTTGTATGTATGCCACAAATCCTATGTCTAATTCCTTATTTGGGATTTTATGATGTTTATATTATTATGATTCATGTCTTGTGAACTACCAATATTTATCCCATAACTAATGTTTCTAATCATTGACATGTAGGGTATGTTCTCCTAATGTTCTGATCGTGTTATCATACCCCTATGTTTATGTTTATGCTTACATTTATCTCTTGTTTACCCTTAGTGATCATCTAAGCTCACCCCTTTCTTATGTTTTTTTTCTATAGGTTATGAAGAGAGGTTTTAGGTAGAAGTAATAAAGGTAGAGATATTTATTAGATATGTTGAAGGTCTTTCACCAAGATAGAATATTTTGTTTTCATGTTTCTATATACACTAAAATATTATGGCCCTCATGCATGTATTTTTATAAAGTACTAAATATTTACCTAAAATTATGTAATAACCATGTATGTTAAGATTTTTTTACTATAGTTGGTATGAAAGGAAATTTTTATTCAGACTTTGTAAACTATGATGAGAAAACCTTAGTGAGATTCCTAGGTATATTTCTAAGTATATGTATAGGGATGTCTCTAACGATATGTATAAGGATGAGTGAGCATTTAGGAAAATTTCTTAGAATTTTTCTAAAGGAGAGAGTGAGTGGTTTCACAGAAATAAATATTTTTCTTGATACTAAAAGTTAACGTGGCTTTGGAATATATTTACCTAGGGTTAAAAACTCTGACAAGATGTTCCGAGATTGACTCAGGGTAATTCAGTTCATGACAATGGGTATTGTTGCACACATGGTTTGACACTCTCGAGGGATATTGTTTGGGAATTCACAAACTATTCAAAAAGCAACAGGAAGTATTTGAACCTAATTTGACTATGAATAGCCTATTATAAACCTAAGATGTCATAGATTAATTAATTTTTCAGGATTTAGCCATCATTTAAGTGACTTTTCATGATTATGTGGCTTTCTGATAAGATATATGTTTCTCACCCCATGATTTATGGTTTTAGTTACTAGGGTATCTAGAAGGAACATGGTTAACACTTAATGTTTCATATGTGTAATGTATGGGTAATATTATAATTGATTTCCCAAGGGGAAATCTCATAAATAGAATCTAGATGGTGTTACAAGAATTAGTAATTTTTCTGAAAGATAAAGAGACTGAAAATAACATGTGAAAGGTGTGTGATGTTCTTATAGTATTGTTTACATTAAAAATAATAATCATGATTATATTGATGTTTAAGAGCCTTAATACATGATTAATATTTCATATTCTAGAAAATATGTACTAAGTAATAAGTTGATGAAGCCTGAGTAGTGGTTTAAAAATAATGCTAGATGAATGAAGTAATTATGTATTGGAATTCAGAGATTAAGTTATATGAATCATGAAATATATTAGTGTTTCATTAAGGATTTGAAAGGACATGATGAATGGTGGTGAATTAATAAAAAATATATTTCATAGAAATGTGATATTTCGATTAAGGTAAGGTGACCCTTAATCAGTGTCAAACATTGAGATAATGATGTTTAGGTAAAGATATGTTAGATGTGAATAAATAAATTGGACAATAGTGATTACCTTGTAACTATGTAAGGATTTTTAGAGAGGTGGTTCATACTATCAACGATGATGATTATATAATATATAGATTTAATGAATTGATCCAATACACTTATGAATAAGGAAGCATGCATGTTTCCCAAAATGATTTATGAAAAATATGGTTGTTACCATATTTCAAGAGAATATATGATAAAGGTATTCACATGTTTGAAATGTGATAATAAAAAACACATTTTTTATATATTGGGAAATCATTGTTAAGATAATTTCATGACTCTCTTTCTAAATTTTTCGATGTTCACCTTTGAGAAGGGTTATAAGGTTAACAGTCCATGAAAATTATAAGTTAAACTTTAGAGGAAGTATTTTTGCACAGATTTTCTGTTGGAAACCTTGATTAAAAGACTAATAAATGATTAAACCTATTTCAAGTATTTCCATAATATATATTATATTATATATTTTTTAAAAATGACATCATGTATATTAGGTGACAACCAGTCAAGTCCAGTAAGGTTGTGAGTCTTGAACCCATGAATGAAAGAAGATAAGGGTTTCATGACTACCACTAGCCAATATTATGTCCTGTTTAATGTATATTTTTTTGAATAAATATTTATGATAAACCAATATCATTAATTTTTATGTTTATAGATAAATGCACATTGATAGTTATACTTTTCATTATTTTTCATTGAAATTAAGATTAGTTTGAAGTCTATTTGTGGACATTCATTCCTTGAGGTAATGGATGTATTATAAATTGATCAAATCATGAAAAATGTATGAAGTTTTGTTTATACAAATATATCAAGAATTAACCAACATTCTTAAAGTGATCAATTTTTTTGTCCTAATACCTTAAATTCTGTTGAACTAATGACTTCTGGAATCATCACATATTTATGAATTTGAGGCCCTCAACTTTTATTTGATCATTCACTTGTTTTTTACTAATATCCTCAATAACTCCCTATAAATATTTACTCTTTTCCTCTATTTCCAATTTTCACTCCCAACCAATGTTTTACTATGCTGAAACCCAGGTATATGTTACTTTGGGTAACCATTATGGTCCTAAACTTCTCTTTTAAGGGATGTTTTAGTATCCATTCTTATGAAGTGGGTTTATCTGAATGAAACTTTAATGTGTTCAACAATTCATTACCCATGTGAATTTTGAAAGAAAAATTCATTTTAATGGGGTATAATTTAACTCCCTAGGATTTTGGTGATTTTTTATTTAATTTAATATTTTGATATTTTCCACTTAACGAAACACTTAAAATAGATTTTCGCTAAGTCAAAAAATAATTTCACATAGATCCAATTTGGTGTATGTTACACGCAACCCCAACTTGGTGTACAATACATGTAACAACAAGGTTAGCATACATTTCATGCAAGATTGACCTTCCTCGATGGCTTGCGTATCACACAAGACCGAGTGTAACCTAACTATAATATATTGTTAAAAAATATTATTATTATGGAATATAACCTAGCCATTAAGTTTATGTATGTTAATAATATTGAAAAAATTATGAAAATATATGGTGTACACAAATATAAGATGAATTCATATGTTTCTAATTAGTTAATATGAAAACCGACTGAATATAAAAGAAATAGTATTATAGTCACAAAGCTATTTTAACCTAGTAAATTAAATTAATTAAAATTTGTAAGTTATATTAATGTAATAGATATTTTATATAATCAATCAAATACTTTTTTATAATCATAAAATATATTCTATAGAGTTAATATAAGAACAAACCCAATTTTATGCATAAGAAACTATTTTTTTATAAAGGAAATTTTACAAAATTTTAATGGAAAACCCATATTAAATCAATTTTTTGGAAATTTTATAGATTTATTATGTCAAAATAAATTTTATCTTTGAATTTGAAACAAAAAAATTAGGATACGATAATGTTTTTTTTATTTTTATGTACAGTTTCATTTTATTATAAATAGTTAAAAATAATATATTTTAATTCAAAACATCTTTTTCATATAAATTATTTATAAGGTTAAAATATTTTTTTTTATTTTATTTAAAAGTTTTATTGGATAATATATTTATTAATTTATTCAATTTTAGTCATTATAACCATTTTCATATTTAAATTGGACATAAAGACTTAGTGATCTTTTGATCCTTTTTTCTATAAAAACCCACAGGGTCGTCCCGATAGTAGGATTAATTTTGATTACTTTCTACCACTTCTTGGATTAGAATTTGGAGAAATGGATTCTATATTTGGAATCAGAATAATTTATAATGTCAAAAATGGAAAAAAAATTAAAATAGGGTTAGTGAATATGATTAAAGTAAATTATATCGATTAAGATAAAAAGTTGCTTAATAAAGTACTAAACCGTTAATTTAAGACTCAAAAAGACCTAGACACATGTCCAAAACACATTTTATAGAAATATTTAGACCATTTTATCAATTAGATTGACCTTTTTCCATTATTTGATCCACTTTCAACATGAAAAATATGGGTGAAATTCTCTTTTCAAATTTTTTCAAGAGTGTCACTCCTCCAAGACTATAAAAGTCCACAAACTCTACCCATTTCTCACACCAATAAAACCTCGTATATTAAGCCAAAACATGACCAATATAATTCCCAAAAATCCTACCTTATACCTTGGACCCTCCCTTTGTACAAAAATCCTCTCAAGGAATAATTTTGGCACAAACCAAAACGAGTTACCCGATTAAGAGGTAACGTTTCTCTCAAACTCTTTTCTGTTATTTTCCTTATTCACCCACACCACTCACTTTATTAAATTATTGTGTAAAAAAATTTATCCAAAATATACTTGGATTTTCTTATTCTAATAGTTCACCTGCACTTACACACACCTCTAGCAAATGGATATCGAACATACTGTTTCTCTATATGGTGAACTACTGCCTCACGAAATAATGATTGTTCATTTTTCATTTACCACCCATAAGTGTGGAAATTATAATGGAAACTAAGTTTCTATTATATTTATTATGTCTTTAACCTTATTTATTCCTTTTTAAACACACATATTTTTACTTTCCATTTGGTGTTATTACGATATTCCGGTTTGAGGAAGTGTGGATTACCTCCCCTCAAAGTGATGTGATTCGTTCACACACTACAGGGAATGTATTAAAGATGGGCTTAGTGTACTTACATGACATAATAATTATAATATAATAATTAAATATATATAAATACATACATACATATTTCATTTGAATACTTTCCTTCAATACAACATTAAAAACAGAAGAAAAAAATGTTCATGCGTATGTACGACTTACCGTATCCATGAATAGTGTATTCCATTTTGTACCTATATATTATCTAGATTATAATAATATAAATATACTATATATACATGATATTATCATGATATAATTATTAATACAAATGATATAACCAATTAAGACACATGTGAAGAACAAAAAAAATATTACTTGAAGTGAAACCTTAACCTAGGATCATTAAAAAGAGGGTAATATATGGTTATAATAAAACCATATATGGTATTATATATAATTATATTATTTTTGGAAAGATTTATTATAAATTTATATTTATTATATAGGTGATTTGAATGAGTACGATGGGAGTCGAGACACAAGGTAAAGGGATTTCAGCTCACTTTTAATTTTCGTCATATACAGGTTATGTTCGGCACTCATTCCTTTTTTGTGGTGTATGTGATGTACATGATTGTGTTATGTTTATATTATAATTATATTTATGGGTATCAATATTTCCATTTTATGATCCTTCTTTCATTGGGTTTAAGATTCAAAAGATACAAAATCCGTAAAATAGTTTTGTCACAATTTTCCTTCTTTGAGACTCATGTTTTGTAATGTCCCTAAACTCTTTATTTGCGGTGTATATACTTCCATTTTCCGTGTTATATAATGAATATAAATCTTATAATGATATTTTAAGATTAATTTAATTTTATTTCCTACATAGAGAGTATGATCACATGTTACCAAGTTATAAGTATTTATTGAGAGACCTCATCTTTTTATTCGATATTTTTATGCTCCCTTGGATGAAATCATTTGATCCATATCTCAAAGAACATTAATGAATTTTATTATCCCCTATTTATCCATGTTTTAATCATGTATTGGGACTATATTTCTACTCTTTGGTACAAATGATAGTTAAGAAAGTGTTTTCAAGAAATCCCAACTTTACCTTCTCTTCGGTCAGATATCTATGTTCCTTCAAACCATTATTACTAAAAAGGGTTTGCAAGAATATTATGCCAGTATCCTATAATATTTAAAATATATTTTTACCCTTTTTTATTTTATAAATATCTTAAAGTGAATCTTATTTTTCTATTCCCAACAAGGAATCCCTTCAATCCTTTTTACTCTGGACAAGTAATGTTCTTTTACCTCATATGACATGTATAGATTTACCCATCATCGTTCTTTTGAAGATTGATTTTCATTTTAAAAGGATAGTCTTTAAGAAAATGTTTTAAAAAAATTCAAGGAAAAAGGTTCCAAAATTATTTCAAGTATTCTTTATATGTTTTGATGTTATGTTCAAAAAAATTCAATTTTTAATGGTTTTATATATTAAAAAGCCTTTTTTAGAGGAGAAAATATATTTTCCTAAAAAAATTATTTTGACTGATGTTTCAAAATTATTTTCCATCTAAGACGACATCTGTTTATTTTACACATTCCATTCTAATAAATGATATAAATTTTCCATTCATATTTTTTTTTATGAATGTGTTATGATTAATGTCATGTTATTTATAAAATATTTTTCTTTTCTAGGGGTTATAGGATTTCGAAACCCACTTATTTTTGGGGGTAATGATTTAATTATATGATTATGAAACCTATCCCTTTTCCATAGGTTATGGTGTGTTTAAATTTTATTGATTACCATTTCATTTTTTGGGTTATGATTTGATGTTTATGGAACCCAAATCTTTTCATGGGTCATGATATGATGAATTGTTTATGGCACATTCATGTATGATTTAATTATGTGATGGGTGGGACCTATATCTCCCTCCAATGCATGGAGAAAAGATATGTGTTATATGAGATCAAAGGTTATATAAGTTTTATCCCAATCCTAAAATAAATAAGTTTCATGGGTTGTAGCCTAACCTAAAAGAAAAAAGGCTCATGGGTTTTATCCCAAGCCTAAATGAAGAAATGTTTCGGGGTTGTATCCCAAGCCTAAAATAATGAAGGTTCATGGTTTGTAGCCAAATCATAAAAGAAATAGGGTACATGGGTTGTATCCTAGGGCCAAAAATAAGAAGTTTCATGGGTTTTATCCCAAACCTAAATTAAAGTGCATATAGAGGTTTCTTGACCAAACCCGAAGAAGGTACATGGGTTATATCCCAATCCTAACATGTTATAATGATCTTGGTTGGTAGAATTGAAATAAAATTTTCTATTTTTATATGTATGCCACAAATCCTATGTATTATTCCTTAGTTATGATTTCAGGTCTCATGATGATTATTTCCTTATGATTCATGTCTTATGAACTGCCAATATTTTACCCATTACTCATGTTTATGATCTTTGATATGCAGTGTATGATATCATTATGTTATAATTGCATTATCATAATTCAATGTTCATGTTTATGCTTACCTCTCTCCCTTGTTTACCCTTACTGAGCATCTGATCTCACCTATTTCTTATGTTACCTTTCTATTGGGTATGAAGAAAATTTTAAGGTGAAGTACTAAAGGTGGAGATCTTTATGAGAGATATTGAGGATCTTTAACCATGATAGAAGCTTTTGTTTCCATGTTTCCCAATACAATAAAGAATTATAGTTCTTGGGCATGTATTTTTTTAATGTAGTGAATATGCATCTAAAATGATATAATATCCATGCATGTTAAGCCTGGGTCACTATATGTATGCATGAGTAATATTTCCATTTTTCAAAGATCATGATGGAATGAACATAAGTATGATTTTATATTTATAAAATGATAATTATAATCTTAATATAATTTTATTTTTTTCAAAACACTTATATATAATAGTCATTTTATGTTGTTTTGAAAAATGGATCACATCGCTTCATAGAGGTGGTAATCCACACGTATGCTCGAATGAAATTTTCATTTTTAAATGAATGCAAAGATAAAAAATTATATGATATATTATATTTTAATAATGAAAAATATATCATTAATACCTTATATATATATATATTAATTCAATCATTAAAACCATCCGTTATTGGTGGTGATGAAAAATGAATTACATCGGTTTAGAAGACGTTAGTCTATCGTACACACGAACGATAGTTTTGTTTCCTATTTCATAGAAAACGATATAGATATTGTGTATAATAATTAACAGAAAAACATCTTGCTATATGGTAG
This sequence comes from Viscum album, assembly GCA_963277665.1. Classification (NCBI taxonomy): domain Eukaryota; kingdom Viridiplantae; phylum Streptophyta; class Magnoliopsida; order Santalales; family Viscaceae; genus Viscum; species Viscum album. Next base: position 143,493,818 of record OY728131.1, read on the forward strand.
ATACTGAATTTAAAACATCATCATTGTTGAATTTTATTTTAAGGAGGTGGAAGAATAAATAAAACAAAAAGGCTTGGTTAAGAACAATACCTCTTTTTTCGACAACCTCTTTAGGGTTACATAAAAAGCTTCCATATGATAGATTTATGATAAAAAAATGACTATAGGACATTATTAGGTCTATAATAAATATATTTTGGTAGGTATTGGATGATATAAAGTCTTTTTAGGGTGAATAAATGATGATATTGAGGGTCCTTTTATAATAGATGGGGGAGGCACTCTTGGAGTTTCTTAAATTAGTTAATAAATATAAATTAAATTTCAATTAAAAATAGCTCCAAATTGATAATATTTTAAGAAAATAATATGGTTTATTGAATTAATATAATAAAATAAAGTTTTTACAAATTTATATTTGAGGTTTATCCTTATCTTCTTGTTTTAACCCACTTGAACCCCTTTAAATAATTACTATAGTAATAAAGTTTGTACTTTTTATTGGAAAATATAGTTACTGTAAATCAAAATTATCCAATAAATGGGCCGTGGTTGATATTTTTGAACCATATACAATTATACATTCCAACTATTTTTTTTATTAATTTTAAATCATTTCATAAAATATTATACATTACAAAATATCGTTAATGTTATTTTTGGAACTATTAATTAAATCTCACATTGAAAACGACATGAGAACAATGGAATTCAAATATATTACATTAAAGTATAAATTATACGTTTTATATACCAAAAAATTCATGGTATATTATAATTCTTCCAAATTATATTAATTTTAAAAAATTAAATAATAATTTATTTTATTTTTCTTTTAACTAAATAATTACTCCATTGGAGTTACATACAAATTTAATGAAATTATTTCATTAATAAAAAATATAAATAATTTTCTATGATAAAATTTCATTTTTATATTATATGGATATTTATAGCAAAATTAGGTCATTTTTATCTGTGTCAAAAAAATATTATAGTTATCAAAAGCAAGAAAGTGACATTTTTTGCTTCTATTTACATAATGAATTGTAAAGGTCAAAATACTATCCATATGGATCCAAAATGGGACATTATAATAAATAATATGATATAGGGTCATAATATTTCCATTAAATATAAATTATAATAGTTTATAGGTTACGATAACACTCATATATTTAGTCTAAACCCCAGTAAACTTGTTTTACACTTAACTACAGAATTGTTTTTTTAAAGTTTTTACTATTAATTATGACCAAAAATTAAGTTTACCTTATTACATAATATTAATTATTACAATTAAAAATATATAATCGATTTTATCATATTCAATTTCTAGAATTTTAATAATTTAATTTAAAAATAAACCCCCAAAACATGTAGAAAAAACAATTTTTTAAGGAATGTATTTTTCTAGCATAAGATGATCTTACATTAAATATATGTATTGTTATCCAAATTATATATATTTAAATTCATAAATTTAGATATATAATGTAAAATTATTAATTATTAATTATTATTAATTATTTTAATTAATTAAAATGGAATGATATTATTTAAAAACTGTTTTCAATAAAGATTAATATTTTCACTTTTTATTGAAAAGAATAAAATATTTCATAAAAATCCAAAAAAGATCACCCTAAGATCAATTTCATATTCATAATTTTAAATTTAATTTAATTTTATCAAATATAATTTTTAGATCTATAAATAATCAATTATATTATTTTCTCACAAAATGAAATAAAAATCATTTTGAAGAAAACATATTTTTATAGAATAAATTGGATTTACTAAAAAAATAAGTGATTATTTACTATGAATTTATAAAAAAAATATATTGAGAAGTAATTTCATATATATTTGACAATTAATTTATTCATATTCACTCATACCAATTTAACAACTAGGTTATAAGAGTCATATTTAAATATTATATTTTGTCAGTTATTTAAGCTCAGAGTTGTGTTTCATATACACTATCGAACCTAATGTTCATCTTTTAAGATATTAGGATGGTAAATAGTTACATTGTAATTCTTTAATGAATATACATTTTTAATAGTTTATAATTGTATCATTACCAAATCATTTTATGTGTCTTATTTGAAAATTGTATGTATGATAGTTACATTAACATCAAAATGGTCATATAAGAATCTTATGATTATAAAAACATGATTCCCCATACGAATATTCCAATAGAAACACTTACCCTACCAATGATTATATTAACCCTTATATATACATTTCATTATAGCCTCTACAATCATACATATACTTCTATTTGTTCTTATACCATGTATAAACCATTTTTTATTATTTTATTGATAATTATAATTAATCTTTTATGTTTTTTATTATTTTAGAGTATAGTTCTATTAGGATTAATATTATGGTGTATCCATATATTATTATATATTTTGTAGAACTATTCGTTACCATTATTGTGAATATAATTGTCTAATTTGAATGATAATGTAATCAAAAGTCTTTTGTGATTCATATTTTAATAAGATGTATATTTATTATAGGTATGTCTCGGGTATTTCATTATTCCCACTTTAAATAATATCATTCTAAAAATTTATGGTATATTTCATTTCGTAAAATAAATTGGATAATATTTTACCATTATTTTCTTTAAACCCCACACTTATTTGAATAACTTGGGATTCCTCCAATGTACTTTCACAAACCGAGTTATCATATTTTACAATATTTTCGTACTATTATCAAGAATTTGGACATACTCTTTAGTATAAGACAATTATGGATTGAGATAAATTTATTTAGTTCTTAGTATGTGTATCGGGTGTAATATATACTTCCTCAAAACTGAGACATGGAAAATATCATGTACTACAGAGATCTTGGGTGGTGTAACTAAATGGTAATCCACAACTCAAATTCTCCCAAAAATATCAAAAGGAAAAATAGAACTTGGAGTTATATTTCCCTTCTTACAAAACCATATTATTTTATTCAATAAAGATACCTCCAAAAATCATGATTCATGAATAAAAACTCTAACTCATTTTATTGATTATAATCATAGTTTTTCTATCTTTTTTGATCTATATCGATGTGATTTTAAATCGCTTAAAAGTTTCAATTTTCCCCTTAATGAGTTTTAACCAACTAACCTACTTTAACCAAATTCACCCTAGAAGGTTATACTATGATAGATCATTCCATTAAAGTATCATATTATTCTATTTTTATTATATAGTGATAGTTGTTGCTGTATGAAAATTCAACAAGAGTTAGATACTAGTCAAATACACTGTGGATGTAGAGGAATCATGACCTCAACCAATCCTCTAATGTTTATATGGTCCTTTCAAATTACCCATCATCTTGATGATGATAGGTGGTACTCAAATTTATATTAGTGTTAAAATCCTTTAGAGGTCTCCTACTGAATATTAATGTGAAATGATGTTTCTAATTATATAAAAGTAATATAGGTTCATCATGGAGTCTCAAAACATCATTGATATAGAGTCCTACAAGACATTCAATTGGTAGATTCTCTCATAATTGTTAAAAATTTGTGGTATTTGAAAGGATATCCAAATAATCCATATTTAATCATTAATTTTAGATTTTTTAAAAATTCCAATAAAAATTTCTGTTATAACATGATCCACTTATAAATGGGTCACATGAAGTGATTTCATGATACCCTTTATGAGTTTTCTATCATACTTAATTTTTTGTCATACCATGAATATTGACAAAAAATTTATAATTTACCACTTCATATTTTCCACCAGAAGTGTCCTCTTAAATACCTATATATTATGGTGTCAATAGTGTGTACAAAAAAAATTGATATATGAGTTTCATATTGAAAATAAATATTTATCTCAGTCATTTTTGGAACCTAGAGTTTCCTTCCAAACATTAATAATTAATATTTATAGATAAGTCTCGTCAATTTCCCATCATTATAGATTTATTCTCTTTTATTAACCGTATGCATCATGTTTATACTTGTTTATATTATCTATTATGGATGGTTGGTTAATCACTTTGAAAAGGATTAGTGCCTCTATTTACCTAATAATTCTATATATAAAGTTACTAAATCAACGAGTTTTGGATCATTTTCCATTCTCATAAATGGTAAGACTACATGATACTTCATACTACATGAAACTTCATTTTTCCCCTTAAATGGGTTATATTGTATCATGTAATCATAGTTCATTTAATGTTTTAGATATCTCCATTATATCATATTGATCTCTTTCTATATAAATATATACTTAAAACTCTTATGATATATATATTTTAGATCCTTAATAATATAAGTAGTGTCTCTATATCATCATGGAAAAGATTATAACTATCAAATCTATGTGGTGAGTAAGATTATTTTTATGGATCCATAATTTCATCAATGCATATAGAACAAATCTATTATTTTTCATAAGTATTCACCCTATTCATTTCATTAATGTATCACTATATATCACAAATCCTTCATTTTTGGATATTAAATTTAATACTAGTGTATTTATTAGTCTTTTCTTAGTTCCTAAAAACATTCTTCAAAATACATTGTCCATGTGAACTTGACCAATGTACATGTGAGCATGGTTAATTGATGGGGTAAATGATAAAATATTTAAAAAAATCATCAATAGTAACCAACAATGATAAAGATACAATTTAATTGAGTTATATTCCATTATATTGGAAATTATTTTCCCACCTTTGTCTTTAAATGGTCTACACATATCATATACCTAGTGATAATATGGATCAGAAAAGAAACTTTTAAAAGGAAAAATTCACACATACAAAATTTCCCATATTACTCATTTTCTCTAAGGTCTTCAAGAATAATTAAAACATAGTTATTATTATCTTCATATTCTTTATATTATATCAAGATTCCATTAATAAATACAACCATATTTTAATCAAGATAATTCTTGAAAAATAAATTCATAAAATCCATAAACATTATTGGTTCATTAGATAATCCACAGATAATTACTATAAACTCATAGCCTTCACACATTTTATGAAATATAATCTTTGTTTTTTCACCCTTATTCACTCTTGGTTGATTATAACTAGAATAGAGATAAATATTTGAGACGTATTTAGCACCTTGAAGGTGGTCTAACAAGTCATCAATGTGGTTTAAATGATAATATATATTTCTATTAATTTTATTTATTTCTATATAATTAATGCATATCCTCATTAGCCCATACTAATTTTTTTTAAAAAAATGATAACTCCTCCACAAGTTGATATTCTAGGGTATATGAATCCCTTATCATGAAAATATTGTATTTATTTCTCTATATTCACCAATTTAACTAAGTCAATTCTATAAAAATGATTATATATGGGTTTTTCATCAGGGATGAGTTCAAGGGAAAATTCAAATTCAAATTTAGGTGAATGTTCCATTAATTTATCCAAAAATACAACAATTTATTCTTGTATAATAGGTACATCCTCTATTATTATGATATCTTTCCCATTAATATATTTTGTTTGAATTATTTATTCTCTCATAATTTCATTGAATTGGGCTATAAGTGGTGGTTCTAGAAAATACTCAGATAATGGTGACTCTATTTAAAAAAAGGGATTATATGGATTTTTTAAAAAAATTAAACCCATTATCATAATTGTAAATTAATTCATCATAATTTGAGTCCCAATTGATCTAAAATATTACGCCAAAGTAAACCATAGGTATAACGATTTGGATTTTATCTAAAGAATCTCTTTTCATCTTATTAAAAATTTCACAATATTTTCTTTGATGTAATAATAAAATATATTTTTTGTTGATAAATCATTCCATAATGTATAAGGGTATGATTCAATGTTCTTATAAAATGTGAAAGATATAATAGAGTGTGCAGATCTAGAATAAAATAACACATAAGATAACTTTTAGTTTATGGCCAACACTTCTTCAATCATATAATTTTAAACATCAAAATCCACTAAAGTAACTTCATAATCCTATCCTTTCTTCCCTGATCTCTTCTGAGGTACATTTTCTTTATTCTTGGGGCATTGATTATAATAGTTACCCACATCCTTTCAGTTAAAGCATTGCATATAGGTGAATTATGTCTTTCTTTTTCATTCATGATCTTGATGGATATTGTCTCTATAATTATATAAAACTCCCAATCCATAAAGGAATTTACTAGGGTGTTTCTTCCTATAATTGTTATATGATAGGGATTCCACTACTATTATCTTCTCATTATCAAATGTTCCCCTTACAATGCATTTAGCCATCATCTTATTCTATCAATTTCATTTTAAGTAAAACACTTGAATAAATCCTTTTTAATCATGATGTTTCATTCTAGTATCTCTTCATATTTTAAATTCTCTTTGAAAGACTAATGCCCTTTGAAGGATTGGTTTTGTCTCATTAAATAAGTGATCAATATTTCTTTTTTTATCTTGCGATCATAGGCCAAATCATATTCTAATATCCATGTAAAATTATTCTCATAATAAAAAACATTTCACTATTCATTTTTTCTTAAATTTATGAATTAATTTTCCTTTTCAGTTAAATGTTCAAGTGAAAAGTTATTTTTTTAAAATATATTATTAAAATAAATAAAATTTTTACTCCTTATCTCATCATATTTTATAGTGTTTTGAATCAATGGACACCATTGATCAGCATTTCTTGACATATGACATACTACCATTATAACCTTCTTTATTTAACTACATCCTAAAGGGGGAATACATTCCTTAGGGACTTGATCCATTATTCAATCGTGGGGGATCTTATATTATGATAAGAAGTATCCTTCCAGAATTTTTATGACTTCAGAGCAAGAATGTGGTACCAGCCAAGGCAGGTGGGTGTGATGGAGTCCTCAAATGTTGTAGATGAATATGAGTGCTAATGGTTCACGTGTTTATGGGGAAATGAGATGGGTAAGACTATTGAGGGATAATTATGGGACGATAATCCTGGGTTTCTACTCATATTGTGGTTCATACAACTCACTTGGATTAGAGGAAAGGGATATGTTCACAAATCATCTATTATGAAGGTTTTATAACGTTAATATCATGGAAGATGAATTATATTATACTATTCTGGTTGGACTCCTTCACAGTAAGCACAAACCACCTTGGGATATGAGCTATCTGTCGAGGAAATAGAGAAATTTGATTAAACAAGGTGTGGGTGTGGGCCAAATATGGATAAAGGAAATTTTTGTGTTGATTATTTTGTTAGAAAAGTGATTCTTAGTCAAATAATTATTTTTTCATATAAAGGGTTCTTTCCAGATGAATGGAAACTAATTGTTAGGTTTTATTCTCTTGGTCATCAATATTTTCTCCCATCTTAGGGAGAGGGTATTTTCATTAAAGTAATATAAAAAGTGAATTATCTCAAAATATTCCATTAAATGATGAAGGATAAACCCATATATTAAGTGGATAAAGTCTCCACAAGTCACCTCCATCTATCTAGGTCCTAAGAATCAAAAACATCAACAACTTCCAAGTGGTTATTTTCCTTTTCTCAGACATGGAATAATATAATATAAAAATGCCTGAATGAAAAGTTAGGGCGTGACATATAAAGCATAATAGGGTCTCACCAAGTGTGTCATAATCAATTCAAAAATAATTAAGACAAATTTTATTTCAATTTACCAAAAAACAAGGAATGAAATGAAATTCACATATTTTCTGTAGAACATGCTTTCATGATCAAAATATGGATGATATATCCAAATATGATTAAAATAACATTTTGTATAATTTTTTATAAATAAGGTGTTATGAATATAAAATTTATATAAATAAATGGAATGTAATTATCAAATTACGTATATCCTAACACCATGTATCAAGCCCCTTGGTAGTTTATGTCTTGGTGATAATAACCTCAAACTACTCATCAGTGATATCATCTCAATGTGTGCACATGTCCCACAACTCAAGATGTCCGGATTCAACTCCCCATCATGGAAAAAACAAGTATTCAATATGTTTATATTAGTATTATCATTGATAATCCATTTTTAGGGGGTCATATCAAAGTGTGATTATTATAACTACCACTAACTACACATGACCATAATTGATTTATCCAATAAATCAATTTTTTTAAAATCAATCATTTCAAATTAGTTTAAAATATAATTTTCCACTTTCATTTTTAAATATTCCTTTATTATTTCAAAACCAAAAGATATGTTTTCATCAATTCTGTCCATTTCATATCATCTTTAAATTTAATCCATTTATCTAAAAAATAATTTTCCAAAGCAAGATATCAGTTTTATCTAATCCACCCAATAATTTCAATTACATTAAAATTTGGAGGTGTTTAAAATTTCCATAGTTTTTTCAAAAATCATTCATCAATCATCTAAAATCTGAGTTTTTAAATCATTTCAAATCAATCAAGAAATTTATGATTTTAATTTTTGGGCAAAAACATATAGAACCACAATCCTTTAATTTGAGATCAAATAAACACGCACAAAGGGAAACTAAAATGAATAACAAAGGCGAAGGAGATCCAAAAAAAATCCTAGATCACAAATAATCACGATAAAACTATGATTAAATATGAAAACACAAGATCCTACCAATTCTAAATAGGGGTAGATAAGTGAGGTAGAAAACCAATGTGATGAAAATCACCAGATATCAAATACCAATCTGAGATGTCTAGAAGGGAATAAATCACCCCAAAATCACATGGAGTCACCCTATGGATCAAGAGAAGAGGATTTATGAAAAATGAAATATTTTCTAGGATTCATTGTATAAAATACACTTCCCAAAAGTAATTTTTTATATGAATCCTAGATTCATGATATGAATATCCTTAGTGTGGGATATATTTAAAAATGCGTCCTCCTAAATTAAAAATACCAAACATAACCATTTGACATCCTAAAACAATTCACGGATTATAAAAATTCACATCAAGAAATTGTTTCATTACTCTTCTCAGTGACAGATTCACATCATGAAAAAAATTCATGGCACAAATATATTTTGTATATTGGATATAAACAAAACATAATGAAAACCCTAGGAAAATATTCCAACTCAACATGAACCCAAATATCACCCTATAAATACTTTAAAAGATTCTAACCTAGACTCCATTAATTCAAACAAACATTCATACCCAAACTATAGTTCATTTCCCCAAAAAATAATCTCTATACTTAAAAGTCACAAAACACACCCAAACATAAAGAAAATCAAAAAAATATTTAATAAGTACTTTATAGAAGGTTATATGATTTTAAAAACTCCCCATTATAAATAAATTATTTTCCAAGAAATCATATAAAGAAGTTTTCATATCTAAGAGATGAGGACACTGCTCTCTCATTAGTGTCATACACTCGCACATAACATGTGAATCTAAACCATGCTTCCATAACAAAATGACCAAAGTTATCATCTTCCCATCAAGAACCGTTGACTCATAATAAATAATCCCGATTGGATTATCATTCCCAGATAAATCAATATCAACATCAAGATCTTCACAGCTCATAACATGATATGGGTTAGAAAAATACTTCTAAAGATGTGATATAAAAAAAACATTTTGGATCGAAGTCAACTATGGTGGAAGTTTCAAATATTAGGACACTTTTCCTACTCACTCAATAATCTTGAAAGGGCCCACAAAACTTGATGCAATATTTACCTTTTCCCCGAGACTTTGGTAACCCAACTGAGGTGAAACCCTCAAAACACCTAATCACCAACATAAAACTCTGATGGCTGTCTATGATGATCAACATAGTATTTGTACTATCTCTACACCATTAACAATTTCTGAAGAATCAATTGAATGATTTCTATAGTATATTGGGACAAAATCACTATAACCAAGGAAATTTCTCTAGTATCTGACAAAAAAATAGAGATCTGCAAACCTGCACATACAAGGAAAAAATAATCCATTATAATATTGGAATGGTAACTTTTATTATAGTAATACTCCACTAGACACAAATGGGAATCCCAACATCCACCAAATTTAATAACACAATCATGAAGCGTGGCCTCAAAAAATTTTATTACTAATTCTGTATGTTCATCCACCTATGGATTATATGTCATGATAAAACATACATAGGATCCCATGGTCTCTTGGAGGACTCTCCATAAGTTATAAGTGAAACATGAATCCTTTTCAAAGAGTATTGTAGATGGAACTCCATGAAATATGATAGACTTCGACACATAGAGATATCCCAAATCCTCAACATTGGTTGCATATCGAATGGGTATGAAGGGATCGAATTTGGTAATCATATCAATAAGAACCCACAAAACATTATTCCCTTGATGGTTATGTGGTAACCTAAAATCATTTTCATGACATGTCAAATTAGTTATGATTTTAAGGTTTATTTATACTATACAGAATACCCTTGGTCTTCTCTCAATGAGTGTTGATAGGTTTAGACTATCTATTCTAAATAAAAATTACTAATAAATGGGGTTTATTTTGAAAATAAATTTAAGAAACTAACTTAATTTAAGAGTTTTATAGTTGAAAAAGAAGTTTATTTTGAATGTATATGATAAGTATGTGATCATTTCTAAGTTTATTCACCACTTGAAAAGTTCCTTTTTCTTTATTTATTATTAGGTTTTGGTGTAATCCTTTGATAGAGTGTTAACCTTGATCTTGGGTACCCACATCCCTAAAATGATGTAAATGGGACTAATCCTTGACATAATAATTTTATAGTCAAGATACAACCCCTTTGTAAAAATTATCATTTTTCAAGGAACACTGAAATTTCATATGTATGGTTAAGAAGGGGAGTCTTATATTGTCTAATCATAAAAACACAAGTTGTGAACTTATTATTTCATACAAATCAGTTATGAAATATTTTTTTCAATTAAAAGTATCTTAAAAAATTACTATACTAATAAAATAACAATTCCAGACCATAATATATGCCAAACTAGTATATAATTATGTTTCAGAACTCCCTCTTCAAGTGTGTAGTTCCCTTGAAATGATGACCCACTATTTATCCCACCATTGAGAAGAGGAGGAAGATCGGGTTGAACTCCTTATTAATTCTATATCTCCATATGAGGATAGGGGAATTTAGAACTTCTAGGATGAATATAGGAATCATATGTACCTAACAAGTTCCAGAAATTCCTCCTTGGTTTGAACTTAAAAATTAGGTTCCCAAGGTATCATTTTATAGGCAATGTGGAAGGTGGTTTTGGGCACATAATTGTGTAAAACCACTTGGCTAGTTATTTTATGTGTATATAAATTCTTATCTAGATTTAGGAACAAATAAATTTTTTTTCCAAACAACTTGAATATCTCTACTAAAAGTTTGGTTTCATTTAGACACCTACACCTTGAGATAGGGACAGATCACATCACACCACTTTTGATTTTGTGAAGATTCAGTGTGCTGGATAGATAAGTTCAGATGTACCTTTTAGTGGTTTAATTGGCCTTGGGTTAATTCATATTAAATGTATCCCATTAAAATTTGGATCATCCCACAAAATTTAAGCACATTTGAATGAAAATTTCTATATCAGTGTGTAGTTTAGTCCATATGTGTGCTTGGATCCCATGCAGTTTGACCAATTTTTCTTATATTTCATCATGGGCCTTCCAAATCACCTCCAACTACAATGTAATTATCAAAACAAGTTAAATTTACATTTTTAACAGTAAAAAAATAATAATTTAATAAACCATGGAGTGAAATTAGTTATTATTTTTATAATTTTCAATACAAAACTATTTTATCATAGTTGTGTAAGGGTGATATGAATTGTGAATCCTAGTGGGATCACACTACCATACCTAAACATTTTAAATCCTAGGAAAAGTCTTATTTCCAAAAATTATTCTTTTAGATATTTCCAACATCATAAATATTTAACATTAAATTAAAATTAAATTCCTTATGGAAATGTGATCAAATAAAAAATCACACCGATGAGTTATTATCAGTGATCAAACAAAAACATGTCACAAAGATTGTATTAGCATGAAATTCAAGTAGTTGAATGATATAAATTTTATAAAATAGTTAATAAAATAACCATTTCACTAATTCTCCATGTGTTTGTGTGACAACCATTTCATTCTATTCTTTACACTTTCTATTGAGTAAATATAAGTTATTTTAAAAAAATTATTCTTACATGATACTTTCCACTGAACCTTCCCTGCATCATTTTTAATCAAATTTCAAGACCCACTCACTTAATATTTCCTATATGTAAACCCATAATCCCATGATCAAGATATCCTAATATGTTTTACATTTTATTACTCTCCACAATGTTTATTTTTTAAATTTTTTGGTTTTTAGGGTGAACAACAGTCAGATAATATGTAAAAATTCATAGGTAAATCTATTACAGTAATGAAATAGATCAGATAAGGTATGAAAGTGTGTAAAAATCATTTTTTAATCTAGAGAAAAGTTAACCTAACATATATTTACCTTCTATTATGTAAGAAATTTTCACAATTCATGGTTGGGTGAAAAGATGTGTGGAGAGACTCTTAAACTATTCAAAAATAGGGTATCATTCTTATCAAAGGTTTCAAAATGATACAACCATTTATATCATCTACAAAGAACTAAATTTCAAAAGAAATTCACACCATAGGATTGAATTCTTGCTAAAATTCACATTTCATCAGATTTTTTTCGAATGTTAAAACAACATGAAATAGAGAAATTACTCATGAATTTTATATAACCTCCATGGTTAAGTGGGCATCATTTTCAATGATAAATTGGGAAAAAAATTAACATTATGGAACAAAAGTGTCAGGGTGAGGAAAGGGGGGAAGTAAGTGACAATACAAAACATCAAGCCAGAAAAGCAAAAAAGAAGAAAGATGATGAAAATTATTAACTAACCTAGGAATATAACCACCCCCACTTAGAGTTTGTAGTGTCCACACTATAATAAAATAGAATGTATATAGGAAAGATAAATCTTGGGGGCATCATTCATATATTTCTTCTTCAACATAGATATCCTCCATTGTGGACTCTAGAAGGGCTTCAAGAAATTGCTTTAGTCGCTGCCCATTGAATGTGATGTTTTTCTTCATTTCATCATTCTGAACCTGAATAACACCAAATGGAGATACATTAGAAGAAGTGTATGGTCCAGAATAGTGGGAATAAAGCTTAAATAAATGAAACATTATCCTTGAATTGTATCTTTTGTCTCAAACTATTTTGAAACATAATCCACTGCTAGATGAATGTAAAGGTTCCCAAATTAATTGGGGAATGGTCCCATAAAGTTAATTCCCCAAACATCAAAACTTTCATGGAATATTAAGGGGTTTTTTGGAATTTCATTTCAATCATATACATTCCCCATTATTTGATAGGGAGGAAAATATTTACAGAAATAATGGGAATCCCAAAAAATTGTTGTCCAAAAGATACTCGAATCAATGACCTTATGAGCAATCCGTTGGGGACCAAAGTAGACCCCACAAGAAAGAGCATGATAGAACCTAAGGATAGACTAAAACATGCTCTCGGGAACACAAATACATAGTACTGGATCACTATATCAGCCCCAAAGGTAGGGATCATCCAAAATATAGAAATAAGGCTCATGTTTTAGATGATCAGCCTGGTTTTTATTGAAAATAGTATGAATGCAACATGCTAAAAAATAATTTACAATTTTATTATACCAATGAATTGTATCTTGCACTCGGTAAAATTGCATATATAGAAACATGTCATTTATGGGAATACAAGGGGATGATTCAATGTCTGGTGATAGGAGGATCCTACTGATATGGTCATCCACAACATTTTATGCTTCTTTTATATCTCTATTTTTGAAATTCAATTTCTACAGGAGGAGAATCCGGTGAATGATATGTGGTTTTTCTTTAGGTGTCTTAAAGAGATACCAAAGGGATTCATGGTCTGAGAACACAATGACTTTGGACCCTAAAAGATATTACATGAATTTATCAGGGAAAACACAATGGCAAGAAATTATGTTTCAGTTCTGGTGTAGTTTTATTTGGCAGGGTTCATTGTTTCTATGAGATAGGTAATGTCATGTGGAGCTTGGTCGACCCTATGTAATAAGAAAACCCAAAATGCATAGTTAGTGGAATCACACATGATCTCAAATGGTAAACACCACCGAGGTGGTTGGATTACTGTGGGTGATGTGAGATTACATTTAACTTATTAAAAGTTTCCTCATATTCTTTATAAAAAAATCTCTTTTTTGGAGTAATCGGGATATGGGAGTTCAATTTTACTTAAGTTACGAATGAAACGACGGTAAAATACAGCATAACCTAGGAAAGACCGCACATCCCATACATTTTAGGGGAATCGTAGGGAAGAAATGAAATCCAAATATGATTTATCTACTTGGATACTATCCCCAGAAATGACATGTCCCAAACATATACCTTTTTCACACCATGAAATGGGCTTTCTCATAATTTAATATGAGATTGTTTTCAATAAAATGACATAGGACTAAACAAATACAACTCAAACATTCATAAAAATAGGAGACATAAACAAATAAATCATCCATGAATACTTTCATGCAATTATCCAGGTAATATGAAAAATTACTAACCATGAATCGATGGAAAGTACCTGGATCATTGCATAGACCAATGGCATCCTATTATATGAAAATATTCCAAAGGGTGAAGTAATGGTAAAATTGTCTTGATTCATGGGGGAAATATGAATCTAATAGTATCAAGAATAACAATCAAGGAAATTGTATTGGGAATTCCCTTCAATCCTATATAGAATTTTGTCAATTAATGGAAATGGGAAGTGGTCCTTCATAGTGTATTCATTTAGTCAGTGATATTCTATGCAAACATGCCAACTATTCTGCACATGAAATGGAACCAATTCATTTTTTTCATTTTTTATTACTATAAGAATAGTTTCTTAGGAACCAATTGTACTACACCAACCCATTGGCTATCAGTTATTGGGTAAATTATTCCAAAATCCATTAATTTTGTTACTTACTTTTTAACAACATCTAATAGGTTTGGTTTCAGTCAATGTTGTTACTGTATCACTATTTTGGCATCATAATTAAACAATATATGACGTGTGAAAATTAATGGTCTAATATTAGTAATGTCGAGAAGTTTCCATCCAAAATCTGGTTTATACTCCCTCAAAATTTCAAGTAGTCGCAATTTATGTTCCGGACATAGTGAACTATCAATGATGATAGGAAACTCGATTCTATTCTCAAGATATAAATAATTTAAATCTTTAAGAAGTTTTTTTAGTTCATTTTTACGGTGATTTTGTATTAATATTAGTGTTTTTGAAAGTGATAGGTCACTAATCCCATCTAACTACACAATGGAATCGCCCTCAATTGAAAAATGATCTTTTTTAAAGTTGGCAGTATGATCGATGGTCATGTAATTCATTGTGTTCAAGAAATCATCAATTAACAAACATGTGTGACATTTTTCAAGACCGGTACATTATTTAATTCATGATTCATTACATGAAAATTCAATCAGTGATGAAAATTCAGAATGGGGATCAGTGAAAAAAAGTTATTTAGGGCATGAGATTACATCCGTTGAATTAACAGAGAGAGAAAGATGAATGTTCTTCTGAGGGGTTCTTCATCGAATCAAGGATATTGAAGTGGAAAATGTCACCAACAAAATCTACAGGTAAATTACCATTACAGACATTAATTATGGTTTTGGTTATTTTCAAGAAGTGTCTCCCCAATATAATCAGGGCATGTTCATTCATCCTATCATCTTCCATTGTATCCACATAAAAATCAGACGGAAAAAATTAAATTTTGCACCCTCACAAGAATATCCTCTAACACCCCAGAGGAGTGTGTATTACTCGGATTTTTAATTGAAAAAAAATCAAGTTGGATTCATCTCTCTGACCTCCAATGTAGAGTAAATGGTGTGAGGCATCACATTTATAGAGGCACCCAAATCAAGCATATCCTTGGAAAAGGAATAATCCCCTATGGTTCAAGGAATTGAGAATGTTTCTAGATAATTGAATTTAGTGGGAAGTGATGGCTCAATAAATGAGGAAATATTACTCCCCAAGATCACCTTCCCATCACCTATAAGTCACCTTTGGTGTGTACACATCTCCTTTAGAAACATGGAATATCTTGGAATTTTCTTCACTGCATCAATCAAAGGAATCTTAACCTGCACTTTTTTGAAAGTTTCCAAGATTTATTTATCATGTTCAGTTTCTCTTTCTTTTCTTGGTTTGGTGGATCTTTGGGGAAATGGATGAGGAATGGTTTTTTCATGGTGAATCATCAATAGAAACATTCTTTACTTTGTAATGGATTCTCTCATGACTAGGTTTTTCATTATTTAGAACATTTTCAATGGTTGGGATGGATGTTACCTCAGGAGAGGATGACTCTAACGGATCATTAATTTGTTTTGTAGTTATTTTCCACTCCTAAGGGTGATGACACTCACATTTACCCTATACCTAGGGTTAACTATAGGTTTATTGGGTAGTTTATGACACCCATGACTTTGGATTTCCCCCATCGGGTTAGCTATTTGGCATAACTGATTTTTTAGGTATTGTATGACCTCTTTAGTGGTTTTTTGGAATTGGAAATTGTTGTAATCCAGTTGTTTCATCATATCGTATAGGCTAGGTTCATGTTTTGGAGGGGGGTTTCTGGAAAGTCCTTTTTTGTGGTTGAGGATTTCTGGGTGGTGGTGGTTGACTACTCTACCTCAGTTGGTTTCATGGTTGTTGATATCGGTTTAAATACCCTCTTGACTTTAGTATTGGTTTTTTTCCACCCAGGGTTGGATAGATAGTATGGTTTTTTCTTAAAGGTTTGGTTATAGGGGTGGCTAGAAAATATTTCATCACAACTCTCATTATTTTCTCTCAGTTGGTGGAATTTCTTAGAGTAGAGGGTGTTAGAAAAACATATACCACAATGGATGGGAGGAGGAGATTGGGATTTCCCTTGGAAAGAGAAAGTTTTCAAAGAAGTGTACTTACCTCTTTAAACATTGTGTCCACCTTCTTCTCAAATTTAATACTTTTCACCTCATACAAACCTTAAATGGGTACACTTGAACCAAATTGTTGAGTACTTTGTGCCATGTTCTCAATCAAGGTTCTTACTGCAATTGGGGTTCTATCAACTAGTTCACCACAAGCATCAACATCAATCGAATTTGGATCAATATAAATTAAACCTTCATAAAAATACTGAATTAAAATTTAATCACTTATTTAGTGGTGTGGATATATTGAAAAAAGCCTTTTAAATATTTCCCTATATTCATGAAGTGTTTCCCCATTGTGATTTTCTTACTCCACAAATTTATATTCTTATTATTATAGTTCGATAGGTTGGGATGTATTTTTCTATAAAAACGTTTTTCATGTCCCCTCAGCCTCTAATTGGTGAATTAGCATAGTAAAGACAATTTTTTGTAGTATATTCTAATTATAATGGTAATTCTATAAGCTTTACTTTTACTTCAACCACATTATAAAGTCTTAATTTAGAAAACATAGTATGAAATTCTTTTAAGTGTTTATGTATATCTTCTCAAGAATGTCCATGAAATCTTAGCAATAAGTGAATTTGACTGCATTTTAGTTCGAAATTGGGCACCTTACCTTGTATTTGAATATATGTGGTTTGGATATCAACATCAGTTGAGGTTAACTATTTTAGTTTTCGATTTTTTTTAGCCATGTTATGAAATATTATTTCAGTTTTGATGTTGGTTATGGAAGAAGAGTAGTAAGGATCAACAAGTGTTTTGATGTTTTGTGTGTCCTCCATCAATGGGCTATCTTATGAATCTATGTGTCATTGATGTAAGATCCTCTCCTGTTCAGTTTTGAAAGGTGGTAAGTCTCCCTAAGTAGAAAACATCGTGTATAGAACCTACACAATAAATAAATTACAACATAAAAATATATCCAGAGGTAGAAGATAAAACAAATAAATATTCACAAAATTTTATAAAATTATTATAAAAAACACGTATTAAAAACCAAAGTGATCCCTGAAAATAGTGCCAAAATTTAACCATGTTGTCATGAAACATAAAATTGATTATGATTTTAAGGTTTATTTATAGTATAGGGAAGACCCTAGGTCATCCTTCAAAGATCATTGATAGGTTTTGAGTGTGTATTCTTAATATATATTTCTAAAATAAGGGGGTTGTTTTGAAAATAGCTTTAAGAAACTAACATAATTTAATGAGTTTAATAGTTGATAAAGAATTAGATTTTGAAAATATATGATAAGTATGTGATCATTTCTAAGTTACTATACCACTTGAGAAGTTCTTTATTCTTAATTGATTATTAGGTTTTCGTATAATGATTTTCTTGAGGGTTAACCAAGATCTTGTGTACCCAAATACCTAAAACAATGAAAATAAGACTAAACCATGACATAACAATCATATAGTAAAGTTACATCCCCTTAGAATGAATTAAGTTTTTCCAAGGAACAATGAAATCTCAACTTTTTGGGAAAGAAGTGGATTCTTATGTTGTGCAATCGTAATAACACAACTCACACACATAGAATTGCACATTGATCGGTTATGAAATAAAAAGTGTTTCATTTAAACGAATCAACACCTGTTAAGATACATATAAAATAAAAAATCTAAACCACATTTTACAAAAAACCATTATAGAATTATATTCTGAAACTCCCTCTTCATATGTGTAACTCCCCTTAAATGATCACCCACTATTTATCCTATAATCAAGAGGAGGAAGCTCAGGTGGAACTAATTATTCATTTGTGATCCCCCTATGAGAATAAAGGACAACAGAAATTCTAGGATGAATAGAGGACTAAATTGGAACCCCAAATTTGTATCACTTCCTCTTTTATTTGAATATTCAAATGAGGTTCCCAAGGTATCATTTTATAGGTAGGGTGTTAGGTGGTTTTGGGCGCACATATTGTGTAAAACCACTTGGACTATTGTTTTTTATGGGTAGAAAGCCTTATCTCGCTTAGGGAGAAACAAAAAAGTTGTTCCACCACATCTTGAATATATCCATAGAATGTTTGGATTCATTTATAATCTTAAAACTTGATATATGGAAAGATCACAACACCACACTTTTGACTTCTTATAAATTAATAATGTTGGAATGATTAGGTTGTATGGACCTCTTAGTGGTAGAATTTTCTTGGATTTTTTCATATTAAATATATCCCATTAAATTTTGGATTATCCCATAAAATTTCAATCCATTGAGATTCACGTTTTCGTATTAGTGTGTGGTTTAGTCCACTAGTGTGTTGGATCCTTTACAGTTTAACCCATTTTTATTATACATCATCACAATCACTCCAAATCACCTCCACCTAGAATTTAATTATCCAAACAAGTAAAATTTCCCTTTTTAATTTTGAAAAAAGAGTAATTGAATAAAAAATTTAATGAAATTAGTTATTATTTTTATAATTTTAAATAAAAGATTATTTTAGCATAGTGGTTTAAGGGAGAAAATGAATAGTTAATCGCAGTGCGATCAAAAACTAACCAAAAATCCATAGAAATAACATTACACTTCTAAGTCAGCATTGGAAGTGGATAAAGAAAACTTGAATGTATATAGTAATAAAATTTCACATGTTGGATGATATAACCATGACAAAAAAATTCTAAAATGTCTCATCTCATATTTAGCCACTAGAATTGTCACCACATATCATAGAACATATTTTTGGTTGCAGAGTGAACAGCCCACTGGGGACTATAGAATTCCTTTGTCACAACCTTTCTCATAATAAATGTAATAATAAACCAATTCCAAAAAACATATAATTTATTTTAAATGGATCTACCACTTATAAATTTTCCATCCATTATAAATAGGATCCCTAATTCCATGAAATGAATCATCGAACTAAATATCTAGAAGAATTATCTATTAAAGGGATTAGGTCAAATGTAGGCTCTCCAAAACAACCTCAAACTCATTCTACCAAATTACCAAATGAAACTATGAAAAGAGGACATTATATTCCCTTGTTATGATGATTCATTGATGATCAGTTTCAGGAGTTCTCCTCTCAGGGCATTAGAAATGAAATTTCCTTTTCTATGGTTACAAGAAGTGTCGAAACCAAAATACTAGAGGTACTCCACCCAATGACACTATCATATTTAGGAAATTTTTAGGAGAAGATATAACTCAATATATTTTGGTTGAAAGAAATGTAAAAACATTCAATGAAATGTTAATGCCACCAAATCTTGAGAGTATTCATCATATCTATGATCTCAGGATCAAGGTCCAAGTAATTTATCTCATGTTTCTTAAGCTACCTAGAATCGTAGCCTGCCATGTGACCACCTTACATAAGGAAAAAACCCAAACTATAACATGATGCATCATAGAAGACTATATAGACCTTAATGGAATCTAGAAGAGTTATCACTAGTGTAGAAGTCAAAATAAATTTCATCTCAACAAAATTACTATGTAATTTCTCATCCCAAATAAACTTCACTAATATTTGGGTGAGAGAGATCATCTCAAAAAATTTACTATGAATTGGGGAATGATACCATAAATTCAATTCCCCAAACATCAAAAATTCCATTGAAGATTGATTAGTCACTGAAAATGGATAATATTAATTGTTAATATCTTTATATTAATTGTTCCAAAGTCCATAAATATTGTTTTTAGTGCATTAAAAAAATAGAACTTCATTTCTCATCAAAAATGCAATTCATGTTTAAAATGCAAATTTGGGCCCAATCATTCATTTGTTTGTTGACAATATTATATTAATTTTCTGAATTTTAAATTTTGGGATATGATTTATCACTTTGTTTAGAACATTTTATCTTTTAGGTATGATGGATGAATCCCAAAGGAAGATGGAGAATTTTGCGCCTGAAGGTAGGAACTTGCTGGAAAAAGCATAATGGCCCTAAGGCCCATCAGACCAATGTGGGGCCCAGAAACCAAGCCCAATGAAGTTAAAATTTATACATTAGAAAGATAAAAATATGAGGATCATTTTATTCAACTGTGGCTGGAGATAATTCTGATGTTTTCATGATGATAAAGGGATATGAAGTTAAGATTTAAATGGTGGACCCGACATTAATGCACAGAAATCCGTTCCACCATTTCGACCATAACATCCAAACGGCTGAGACAAATTTCTGAACTTTTGCGAGAATCTAGAAGACACATGTACGAAGATATTTTATATTTATGACACCTTCGGAATCGGCCATATGAAGCTTCAAACTCACACGTCAAAATGGTGGACGAATCTTGACAGTTTTCTGGGTCAACTTCGAAACGTCAATTTCCTTTTGATTCTTCACCCTCCTTTTGACTCTCTTAATTTTTGGGGGGTGAATTTATTGTTGGGGGTAGACATAAGTCTCCTAATATGCCTTTATAAGGAGCTGGTGGTGAATGGAATAATCATCTAACATTTTCCTTTGAATCCATGTTTTTCTTTCAATTGTAATTTCCCGATTTCGTTTTGTAATGGCATCGTGAATTTTTCTAATGTAAGTTTTTCATTCATGTTTAGTATTTTAATAAAATTTCTTCTTCTTCTTCACTTTTTATTTTTCTTTTCTTCACACGTTGATACCGTTGAATCTTAGTGTGAATTTATTCACACCCGCACTTGTGAGTTCATCACACAACGGTGGAGTGTTCATTTTGATTAATGTTTTTTTCTTTCTTCTTCAATATTGCTTCTTTAAGTCAATTACCCGCTTCCGTTGATAGAATAGCATCAATGGAGGGCTAACCTTTTATGTTTTGATCATAGGGAGTTTCATGAGTTGGATTGGATGTTATTTGATGTTCTTAAATTCTTAAATTTGTTCTTTATTTTAAGAGTTCCTTTCTTTGATTTATCTTCTTCTTTGTCTTCACCGACTTTAATGATGATACATTTTGAGTGCTAGTACGATCCAATTCCTTGGAGTGCTCATTTAATTGATCCTATAAGTGAATTGGTTATTAGCCTTGAAATTGTGTAAGGATTAAATCGGAGAATGATATTGAAGAATTATTTCATTTAATAGATACCTCTTGAACCGATGAACAGAAAATCAAATGAAAAACAAATAAATCCAATCAAGACCAAGAGACAACCTAGGATAAACTCACCATAATTAGTTGTTTTAAATAAAGTAATTTTATTGATTTTTTTCTTTAAATTAAATAAATATTTCTTTAAATCAATCAACACCATAGTTGGCCACTTCATAGCCAATCCTGCATCTAATCAAAGTGTCTCAAGGTTTCTTCTTCGGTCCATGTGGATTTGATCTCTACTTGTACTTCAACGACCGCTTTTATCGGTAGGGTAAATTTGGGCGCAACCAAATTTTGGCTCCGTTGCCGGGGACCAAGTAAGCCACCTTATAACATCTTTCTATTCTCCCTCATTTCTATTTTCTCATCCCCATTTCTCTTCTCTTTTCCCATTTCTTTTTTTTGACCCCCGAAAATCACGATTCCAAATTTTCAAATAAATCCAATAGAGTATAATCAACAATATCCCTTCACAAACTCAGGATGGAATCAGTTTGAATATTCACATTGGGAATCACCAAGCTTTTTTAATCAACCTTTGAATGAATACCCCACCCCTGATAACATGAACGAAATTTGTAATGATGAAGGTTTAAAAGATCAATTTCCATACCTATCAAAAATGATTCAAAAGATGAATAATGAGGAAGTCCATGATGTCAAAACATCTATCAATCGTAATCCTGAAACAATTCTTCAAAAATTGTGTGAACAAATGGAAAAAATGAATTCAGAGGTATCAAGTTTTAGACAAGAACTTCAAAGCATTAAAACTTGTGTGGACCCCATTCCCACTCAAACCATCCCTTAATCATTATTGATAGAAGAATCTTGTAACACACAAACCCCTCATGCCTTTATTGAAGAACCAACCATTGGATTTGGGATAGTTGAAGATAATAAAGGAATTGTTGATGGGTGCTTAAATCAAGAGGAAATTAATTTTATGGATTCACAAGGGGAAAATTTGTCTTCATGGATTGAGTGTTCAGAATATTACTCCAATGTCAATTTTTTAGAATCACCGATCATTGAACCATTGGAAGATATAACGAATATTTTGTCTATACCCACTCATGAAATTCAAATGGAAAATTTTGGGGATGAATCATCTTTTCAAAAGGAACCAATTCTTTCAAATGTTTTTAAAGAAGACACCATTTTTTATTCAAATTATCATTCTTCTTTAGGAAAATTCAATGAAACTGAACTCAAAATTATAATCCTTCCTTCCCCACTCAAGAATCCCTCTATTTATGAAAACCTAGACCATTCAATTATCATCCATTTTCATCAAGAATCTCACAAAGTAGGAATGAACCTTGAAATATTAGGAAATACTCAAAATGAAACTCAATCAACCATTACCGAAATTCCTTGGACTTTTACACTCATTGTTAAGCATGGGATTTCACATGAAAAAAATTATAAAAAAAGGCCTAATCTGAATCATGTTGAGTTGGATAAAAATGGGGTCCTAAAAATGTTGAAAGTTGGAATTGGATAAGTTGGGGGGTTCAAGTCGAGCTAACGACGTTAAACAAAAGCGCTGCATGGGAGGCAACCCATGGTTTTCATGTTTTCTAATAATTTTGAATCATTTTCTTTTTTATATAATAAATTACCAGACTGTTGACCTGTTCTTCTTTTATGAGTAAGGATGGGTATGAAAGGGGAGCGCCATATTCATCCGTGTCACATGGCGTGATCTCTGAGTAATACCTTACCCAGAAATCTAAAAAGAAGACAATGTATCATCAATTTATTTTGTTTTGTTTATTATTATGTTTTTATCGGTTAAAAAAATAAAAGGACATGTTGTAAGTCATATGGAGAATCCATTCACCACCATCCAAGCCGCTGAGACTCAAATCCAAGATTGAAGGAAGACTATGGCATGCGCTATCATCATCAACCACCAGGTGACTTCATTCCATGATTATCATTTTAAATTTCTTCTTTGAACTCCTCTCTTACCCCCCTTCTAACTTTTCTTTTCTTTAAACACTGGGGACAGTGTTATTCTATGTTGGGGGGAGGTGAAATAAAAAATGATTTTTTTTTCAATAAGAACATGCATGGAAAGAAAAATTCCATTAACCTTGAAAATGATAACACATATTGCAAACTCTGAAATTGGATATCGAAAAATTTGGATGCTTTGATTCTGATTTTAATGCAAGTTTAAGTTCATGAGCATAGTTTTTGGAAAGTGCGGTTGTCCGATGTGATTTTTCAATGTTTACATTTTCATCCTCTTAATAAAAATTCTACATTGCACGTCTTCTAGATTGTGGGTGTAAATTTGAGTTCTTGGGTCCCTTTCATTATAGCATAGGGTTCTGGGGTCACTTTTAGTTTAATTGGAGTATCCAAAAAAAAACAAAACAAAACAAAAAAAAACAAAAACAAAAAAAATGACCACATAGAGCAATGTTTTTTCCAAATGCGTGTCGTCCGACACTTGGGGATCGTGACTCCATAGTTGTCTTTCATAGAGTTAGACTTTATATCTCTATTGTAGAGCATGAAATTGACAATATGTGTGGCGTCCGGCACTTGGGGATCGTGACTCCATAGTTGTCTTACCCAGAGTTAGTCTTTTCATATCTATTGTGGTTAAAAAATTAAAATAAAAAAAATCAAAAAAATTAAAAAAAATGGATACTCATCTTAAGGTTTAATGTGATTCCCACCTAGCTCTTCCATTTTTTCCCCTTGAACAATAAAATGGGCCCCATATCTTTTATGATGCACAACACTTTATCATGCTTAATTGGAATTGGATGAAATGTGGTGATGAATTTGAAAAAAGGAATGGGCTTGGGCTTGGGATATGCTTATGGACCTAGCTTGTTTTAAATGATTTTGATGGGTTCCATAATTTTTTGGTATTAGATATTTGGGTGAGCAATGTGTATTAAAATTTTTTTGGAAAAGGGGATTTGAATTTCATATTTGTAATTTATTTTGCTCGAGACTAGCAAAAATCAAGTTGGGGGGTGTGATTAGTCACTGAAAGTGGCAAATATTAATTTTTAATATCTTTATATTCATTGTTCCAAATTCCATAAACATTGTTTTTAGTGCATTAAATAAATAGAACTTCATTTCTCATCAAAAATGCAATTCATGTTTAAAATGCAAATTTGTGCCCAATCATTCATTTGTTTGTTGACAATATTATATTAATTTTCTGAATTTGAAATTTTGGGATATGATTGATTACGTTTTTTAGAACATTTTATCTTTTAGGTCTAATGGATGAATCCCAAAGGAAGATGGATAATGTTGCGCCTGACAGCAGAAACCTGCTGGAAAAAGCATAATGGGCCTAAGGCCCATCAAACCAATGGGGGGCCCAGAAACCAAGCCCCATGAAGCTAAAATTTATAAAGTAGAAAGATAAAAATATGAGGATCATTTTATTCAACTGTGTACGGAGCTAATTCTGATGTTTTCATGATGATAAATGGATATGAAGTTAAGATTTAAATGGTGGACCTGACATTAATGCACAGAAATCCGTTCCACCATTTCGACCATAACATCCAAACGGATGAGACAAATTTCCTGAAATTTTGAGATCATATAGAAGAAACATGTACAAAGATATGTTATATTTATGACACCTTCGGATTCGGCCATATGAGCGTCAAACACACACATCAAAATGGAGGACGAATCTGGACAGTTTTCCGGGTCAACTTCGAAACGTCAATTTCCTTTTGATTCTTCACCCTCCTTTTGACTCTCTTAATTGTTGGTGGGTGAATTTATTTTTGGCGGTGGACATAAGGCTCCTAATATTCCTTTATAAGTAGCTGGTGGTGAAGGGAATAATCATCTAACATTTTCCTTTGAGTCCATGTTTTTCTTTCAATTGTAATTTCCCGCTTTCGTTTTGTAATGGCATCGTCAATTTTTCTAATGTAAGTTTTTCATTCACGTTTAGTATTTTAATAAAATTTATTCTTCTTATTCACTTTTTATTTATCTTTTCTTCACACATTGATACCGTTGAATCGTAGTGTGAATTTATTCACACCCGCACTTGTGAGTTCATCACACAATGGTGGAGTGTTCATTTTGATTAATGTTTTTTTCTTTCTTCTTCAATCTTGATTCTTTAAGTCAATTACCCACTTCCATTGATATAATAGCATCAATGGAGGGCTAACCTTTTATGGTTTGATCCTAGGGAGTTGCATGAGTTGGATTGGATGTTATTTGATGTTCTTAAATTCTTTAATTTGTTCTTTATTTTAAGAGTTCCTTTCTTTGATTTATCTTCTTCTTTGTCTTCACCGACTTTAACGACGATACATTTTGAGTGCTAGTACGATCCAATTCCTTGGAGTGCTATTTTAATTGATCCTTTAAGTGAATTGGTGATTAGCTTTGAAATTGTGTAAGGATTAAATCAGAGAATGATATTGAAGAATTATTTCATTTAATAGATACCTCTTGAACCGATGAACAGAAAATCAAATGAAAAACAAATACATCCAATCAAGCCCAAGAGACAACCTAGGATCAACTCACCTTAATTAGTTGTTTTAATTAAAGTAATTTTATTGGTTTTTTTTCTTTAAATTAAATAAATATTTCTTTAAATCAATCAACACCATAGTTGGCCACTTCATAGCCAATCCCGCATCTAATCAAAGTGTCTCAAGGTTTCTTCTTCGGTCCCTGTGGATTCGATCCCTACTTGTACTTCAACGACCGCTTTTACCGGTAGGGTAAATTTGGGCGCAACCAAATTTTGGCGCCGTTTCTAGGGACCAAGTAAGTCACCTTAGAACATCTTTCTATTCTCCCTTATTTCTATTTTCTCATCCCCATTTCTCTTCTCTTTTCCCCTTTCTTTTTTTTGACCCCCGAAAATCACGATTCCAAATTTTCAAATAAATCCAATGGAGTATAATCAACAATATCCCTTCACAAACTCAGGATGGAATCAGTTTGAAAATTCACATTGGGAATCACCAAGCTTTTTTAATCAACCTTTGAATGAATACCCCACCCCTGATAACATGAACGAAATTTGTAATGATGAAGGTTTAAAAGATCAATTTCCATACCTATCAAAAATGATTCAAAAGATGAATAATGAGGAAGTCCATGATGTCAAAACATCTATCAATCGTAATCCTGAAACAATTCTTCAAAAATTGTGTGAACAAATGGAAAAAATGAATTCAGAGGTATCAAGTTTTAGACAAGAACTTCAAAGCATTAAAACTTGTGTGGACCCCATTCCCACTCAAACCATCCCTTAATCATTATTGATAGAAGAATCTTGTAACACACAAACCCCTCATGCCTTTATTGAAGAACCAACCATTGGATTTGGGATAGTTGAAGATAATAAAGGAATTTTTGATGGGTGCTTAAATCAAGAGGAAATTAATTTTATGGATTCACAAGGGGAAAATTTGTCTTCATGGATTGAGTGTTCAGAATATTACTCCAATGTCAATTTTTTAGAATCACCGATCATTGAACCATTGGAAGATATAACGAATATTTTGTCTATACCCACTCATGAAATTCAAATGGAAAATTTTGGGGATGAATCGTCTTTTCAAAAGGAACCAATTCTTTCAAATGTTTTTAAAGAAGACACCATTTTTTATTCAAATTATCATTCTTCTTTAGGAAAATTCAATGAAACTGAACTCAAAATTATAATCCTTCCTTCCCCACTCAAGAATCCCTCTATTTATGAAAACCTAGACAATTCAATTATCATCCATTTTCATCAAGAATCTCACAAAGTAGGAATGAACCATGAAATATTTGGAAATACTCAAAATGAAACTCAATCAACCATTACCAAAATTCCTTGGACTTTTACACTCATTGTTAAGCATGGGATTTCACATGAAAAAAATTCTAAAAAAAGGCCTAATATGAATCTTGTTGAGTTGGATAAAATGGGGTCCTAAAAATGTTGAAAGTTGGAATTGGATAAGTTTGGGGGTTCAAGTCGAGCTAACGATGTTAAACAAAAGTGTTGCATGGGAGGAAACCCATGGTTTTCATGTTTTCTAATCATTTTGAATCATTTTCTTTTTTATATAATAAATTACCAGACTGTTGACCTGTTCTTATTTTATGAGTAAGGATGGGTATGAAAGGGGAGAGCCATATTCATCCATGTCACGTGGCATGATCTCTGAGTAATACCTTACCCAGAAATCTAAAAAGAAGACAATGTATCATCAATATATTTTGTTTTGTTTATTATTATGTTTTTATAGGTTAAAAAAATAAAAGGACATGTTGTAAGTCATATGGAGAATCTATTCACCACCATCCAAGCCGCTGAGACTCAAATCCAATATTGAAGGAAGACTATGGCATGCGCTATCATCATCAACCACCAGGTGACTTCATTCCATGATTATCATTTTAAATTTCTTCTTTGAACTCCTCTCCTACCCCGCTTCTAACTTTTCTTTTCTTTAAACATTGGGGACAGTGTTATTCTATGTTGGGGGGAGGTGAAATAAAAAATGATTTTTTTTTCAATAAGAACATGCATGGAAAGAAAACTTCCATTAACCTTGAACATGATAACACACATTGCAAACTCTGAAATTGGATATCGAAAAATTTGGATGCTTTGATTCTGATTTTAATGCAAGTTTAAGTTCATGAGCATAGTTTTTTGAAAGTGCGGTTGTCCGATGTGATTTTTCAATGTTTACATTTTCATCCTCTTAATAAAAATGCCACATTGCACATCTTCTGGATTGTGGGTGCAAATTTGAGTCCTTGGGTC
Source organism: Viscum album (assembly GCA_963277665.1). Classification (NCBI taxonomy): domain Eukaryota; kingdom Viridiplantae; phylum Streptophyta; class Magnoliopsida; order Santalales; family Viscaceae; genus Viscum; species Viscum album. The sequence goes on from OY728131.1 coordinate 143,522,792, forward strand.
CCTTTCATTATAGCATAGGGTTCTGGGGTCACTTTTAGTTTAATTTGAGTATCAAAAAAAAAACAGAAAAAAAAAACAAAACAAAAAAAACAAAAACAAAAAAAAATGACCACATAAAGCAATGTTTTGTCCAAATGCGTGGCGTCCAGCGCTTGGGGATCGTGACTCCATAGTTGTCTTGCACAGAGTTAGACTTTATATCTCTATTTTAGAGCATGAAATTGACAATATGTGTGGCGTCCGGCACTTGGGGATCGTGACTCCATAGTTGTCTTGCCCAGAGTTAGTCTTTTCATATCTATTGTGGTTAAAAAATTAAAAAAAAAATTAAAAAAAATGGATACTCATCTTAAGGTTTAATGTGATTCCCACCTAGCGCTTCCATTTTTTCCCCTTGAACAATAAAATGGGCCCCATATCTTTTATGATGCACAACACTTTATCATGCTTAATTGGAATTGGATGAAATGTGGCGATGAATTTGAACAAAGGAATGGGCTTGGGCATGGGATATGCTTATGGACCTAGCTTGTTTTAAATGATTTTGATGGGTTCCATAATTTTTTGGTATTAAATATTTGGGTGAACAATGTGTATTAAAATGTTTTTGGAAAAGGGGATTTGAATTTCATATTTGTAATTTATTTTGCTCGGGACTAGAAAAAATCAAGTTGGGGGTGTGATTAGTCACTAAAAGTGGATAATATTAATTGTTAATATATTTATATTCATTGTTCCAAAGTCCATAAACATTGTTTTTAGTGCATTAAATAAATAGAACTTCATTTCTCATCAAAAATGCAATTCATGTTTAAAATGAAAATTTGGGCCCAATCATTCATTTGTTTGTTGACAATATTATATTAATTTTCTGAATTTGAAATTTTGGGATATGATTGATCACTTTGTTTAGAACATTTTATCTTTTTAGGTCTGATTGATGAATCTCAACGGAAGATGGAGAATTTTGCGCCTGAAGGTAGAAACTTGCTGGAAAAAGCATAATGGGCCTAAGGCCCATCAAACCAATGTGGGGCCCATAAACCAAGCCCAATGAAGCTAAAATTTATAAAGTAGAATGATAAAAATATGAGGATAATTTTATTAAACTGTGGCCGAAGCTAATTCTGATGTTTTCATGATGATAAAAGGATATGAAGTTAAGATTTAAATTGTGGACCCGACATTAATGCACTGAAATCCGTTCCACCATTTCGACCATAACATCCAAACGGATAAGCCAAATTTCCTGAAATTTTGATAGAATATATAAGACACATGTACAAAGATATTTTATATTTATGACACCTTCGGATTCGGCCATATGAAGCGTCAAACGCACACGTCAAAATGGAGGACGATTCTGGACTGTTTTCCGGGTCAACTTCGAAACTTCAATTTCCTTTTGATTCTTCACCCTCCTTTTGACTCTCTTAATTGTTGGGGGGTGAATTTATTGTTGGGGGTGGACATAAGGCTCCTAATCTGCATTTATAAGGATCTTGTGGTGAAGGGAATAATCATCTAACTTTTTCTTTTGAATCCATTTTTTTCTTTCAATTGTAATTTCCCGCTTTCGTTTTGTAATGACATCGTCAATTTTTCTAATGTAAGTTTTTCATTCACGTTTAGTATTTTAATAAAATTTCTTCTTCTTCTTCACTTTTTATTTTTCTTTTCTTCACAAGTTGATACTGTTGAATCGTAGTGTGATTTATTCACACCCGCACTTGTGAGTTCATCACACAACGGTGGAGTGTTCATTTTGATTAATGTTTTTTTTCTTTCTTCTTCAATCTCGCTTCTTTAAGTCAATTACCCGCTTCCATTGATAGAATGGCATCAATGTAGGGCTAACCTTTTATGGTTTGATCCTATGGAGTTTCATGAGTTGTATTGGATGTTATTTGATGTTCTTAAATTCTTAAATTTGTTCTTTATTTTAAGAGTTCCTTTCTTTGATTTATCTTCTTCTTTGTCTTCACCGACTTTAACGACGATACATTTTGAGTGCTAGTACGATCCAATTCCTTAGAGTGCTCATTTAATTGATCCTCTAAGTGAATTGGTGATTAGCCTTAAAATTGTGTAAGGATTAAATCGGAGAATGATATTGAAGAATTATTTCATTTAATAGATACCTCTTGAACCGATGAACAGAAAATCAAATGAAAAACAAATACATCCAATAAAGCCCAAGAGACAACCTTGGATCAACTCACCGTAATTAGTTGTTTTAATTAAAGTAATTTTATTTGTTTCTTTCTTTAAATTAAATAAATATTTCTTTAAATCAATCAACACCATAGTTGGCCACTTCATAGCCAATCCCGCATCTAATCAAAGTGTCTTAAGGTTTCTTCTTCGGTCCCTGTGGATTCGATCCCTACTTGTACTTCAACGACCGCCTTTACCGGTAGGGTAAATTTGGGCGCAACCAAAGATCAAGGGTGGTTGTGGAATTTCGTTTCTTTTATATACATTCCCTATTTTTTTACAGCGAGGACAAGATTTATAGAAATCATGGAAATCCCAAAAAAAAGTGTTGTTCAAAAGATACCAGAATCAAGGACCTTAGAAGCAGTCTATTGGGGTGGCACCCACAAGAAATAGTGTTACATAACATAATTACAGATTAAAACATGCTATCGGGAGCAAAACTCATATGTACTTGATCACTACATGTGCGCCAAAGGTAGGGGTCATCCCAAATGTACCAACGAGAATCATGTTTCAGATGGTGGGATTGGTTTTTATTAAAATCAGTAGGAATGAAACATGATAAAAAATCATTTAAAATTTTTGAATACCAAGGAATATTATCTTGCACTAGGTAAAATTTCCCATATAGAAACATTCCATTTAGGGGAATACAGGGGATGATTCAATTATGAGGTTGGGTGGATCCTACTAATATGGTAAGACACAACATTCTATGCTCCTTTTCTATATATATAATTTCTAAATTGACTTCATGAAGGAGAAGAATACATCAAATGAGACATAGTTTGGCTTCCGGTTTCTTAATGAGGTACCAAAGGGATGCATGGTGTGAGAACACAATTACTTTGGATCCATAAAATATATGACATGAATTTATCCAAGGCAAACAAAATGGGAAAAAATTATTCTTCAGTTGTGGTGTAGTTTTCTTGGGCATGGTTCATTGTATGTGTTCATTATGTAATGACATGTGGATCTCAGTTGACCCTTTTTATAAGATTGACCCAACTACATAATTAGAGGAATCACACATGAGCTCAAATGGTAAACACCAATGATGTGGTTGGATTACTGGGGGTGATTTGAGACTCTATTTTAACTTATTAAAATCTTTCTCGCATTCTTTATCAAAATAAAATTCCTTTTTATTTTGGAGTAATAGGGAGAGGTGGAGTGAAATTTTACTTATGTCATGAATGAAATGATGGTAAAATCCAGCAAGTCCTAGGAAAATCTGCACATCCTATAAATTTTTGGGGAATGGTATGGAAGAAATTACATCCACTTTTGATTTAGCTACTTGGATACTATCCCCATAAATGACATGTCTCGAACCTATACCTTTTCACACCAAGAAATGGAATTTCTCATAATTTAATATGATATTATTTTTAATATATTGATGTAGGACTTAAACAAAACTACTCAAACATCTATCAAAATAGGAGACATAAAAAAAATAAATCATTCATGAATAATTCCATGCAATTATTTGAGTACTATGAAACAATTCTTACCATGCATTGATGAAAAGTACCTAGAGCATTGCAGAGACCAAATGGAATCCTCCAATATGAAAATAAGCCAAAGGGGAAAGTGAGGGTCACCTTTTCCTGATCCTTGGGGAAAATATGGATCTGAAATTATCTAGAATACCCCTCAAGGAAGTATTAATGGGAATTCCCTTCTAGACTCTCTAGAATTTGGTCAATGGGTGGTAATGGGAAATGGTCCTTCCTAATGTATTCATTCAGTTGGTGATAGTCTATATAGACACACCAACTATTCTACACACAAGTTTGAACCAATTCATTATTTTCATTCATTATTACTGTAAGAATAGTTTTTTTAGGAACCAAATATACTAGACTGACCCATTGGCTGCCAGATATAGGTTAAATGATTCCATTAGCCATTAATTTTGTTACCTACTTTTTAACAACATCTAGTAGGTCGGGTTGCAGTCAACATTGTGAATGCCTCACCGATTTTGCTTTATCATTTAAAAATATATGAAATTTAAAAATTAATGGTCTAATACTAGAAATGAGTGAATTTTCCACCCAAAATCTTTTTTATACTCCCTCAAAATTTCAAGCAGTCACAATTCATGCTCACAAGGGAGTGAACTAGCAATGATGATAAGAATCTTGTTTCCATTCGCAAGATATAAATATTTAAAATCATTAGGAGGTTGTTTTAAATATAGTTTAGGTGGATTTTAGACTGATGAGAGTGTGTTTGAAAGTGATAAATCACTAATCCCATCTAACTACACAATGGAATCATACTTAGATGAGGAATGAGATTTTATAAGCTTAGTAGTATCATCGATAGATGTGTGATCTTCTATGTTCAAGTAATAATCAATTAACAAACATTCATGAAATTTTTCTAGACCTGTACAACATTTAATGCATAATTCATTACCTAAAAATTCAGTCACTGTACAAAACAAGTAAAGGAGACCAGGGTAATAAAAATAAGCTTTTTAGGGGATGAGATTACATCAATTGAATTAACAGAGATAGGGAGAGAGAGGAATGTTCTTCTGAGGGATGATTTGTGGAATTAAGGATATTAAAGTGGAATATGTCACCACCAAAATATATAGATAGATTACCATTACAAACATTAAATATGGTTTTTGTGGTTTTCAAGAAGGGTCTCCCCAAAATAATTATGGCATGTCTATTCATCCAATAATCATCCATTTTAAGGACATAAAAATCAGCTAGAAAAAATAATTTTTTCACCCACATAATAACATCCTCTAACACACCATAGGGGTATGCAGTAGTTTGATTTTATAATTGAAAAATAATTATTGTGGGCTTCAGTTCTTGGACCTGGAATGTAGAGTAAATAGAGTGAGGCATCACATTTACTGAGACACCAAAATCAAGAAAAACATTGGAAAATGAATACCCCCTATGGTGCAAGGAATTGAGAAAGTTATCAGATCGTTCCATTTGGTGGGATGTGGTGGCTCTATAAATGATAATTCATTCCTCCCCAAATCACCTTCTCATCACCTTGAAGTCACCTTCGGTGTGTACGCATCTCCTCCAGAAACATGGAATATCTCGGAATTTTCTTTACGACATCAATCAAAGGAATGTTAACATGTACTTTTTTGAATGTTTCCAAGATTTATTTATCAAGTAATATTTCTCTTTGTTTTCTTGGTTTGGTGTACCTTCGGAGAAATGTAAGAGGAATGATTTTACAAGGTGAAACATCAATATACACACTCTTTCCTTTGGAAGGTATACTCTCATGACAAGGTTTTTTAACATTTGGAACATTTTCAATGGTTGAGATGGAGGTTTCTTCAGGAGGGGAAGAATATAATGGATGATTCATTTGGATTTTAAGTTTTGTTCCACTCCTAAGGGAAATAGAAATACATTTCCCTTATCCCTTGGGTTAACTACAGATTTATAGGATATTTTACCCAACCCATGACTTTGGATTTCCCCCACCAGGGTAGCTATTTGTCCTAATTGGTGTTTTAGGTCTTGTATTGAAGTTATAGTGGTTTGTTGAAATTGGATATTGTTGGAATCCATTTGTTACATCATATCTTCTAGGCTAGGATTTGTTTTTCTAGGGGTTACTGGAAATGACTTTTTTTGTTGTTGAATATTTCCAGGTGGTGGTGGTCGACTACTCAGCCTTAGTTAGTTCCATGGTTATGATATTGGTTTGAATACCCCCTTAATATAGGCTTGGTTTTATTTGCACCTAGGGTTTGATGGATAGAATTATTCTTTACTAAAGGTTTGGTTATAGGATTTTTCAGGAAATATTTCCTCAAAAATCGCAGAATTATCTCTTAGTTGGGGGAATTAGTCAGAGTACTGGGTGTTAGAAGAACATACACCATAATGGATGGGAGAGGGATATTGGGATTTCCCTTGGTAAAGAGAAAGTTTTAGAAGAAGGGTTCTTACCTATTCAAACTTTGTGTCACCTTTCTTCTCAAATTTAGTACTTTTCACCTCATGGACACATTGAATGGGTACTCTAGTCCTTGAACCAAATTATTGAGTGTTTTGCACCATGTTATCAATCATGGTTCTTAGAAAAATTGGTTTTTTATCAACTAGTGAACCACCATCATCAACATATATAATATTTTTATCAATATGAATTAAACCTTCATAAAAATACTTATATAAAAGTTAATCACTTATTTAGTGGTATGTATAGCTTGAATAAAGCCTTTTAAATATTTCCCAATATTCATGAAGTGTTTCCCATTGTGATTGCCTTATTCCACAAATTTCTTTTCTTATTGCTTCAATTCAACAGGTTGGGATGTATTTTTCAAGAAAAAGGTGTTTCATGTCCACTCAGCCTATAATTGGTGAATTATCATAGTAAAGAAAATCTTTTGTAGTATATTCTAATAGAAATGGGAATTCTCTAAGATTTACTAGTTCTTCAACCACATTAGAATTTTTTAATATAGAACACCTAGTATGAAATTATTTTAAGTGTTTATTTGGATCTTCTCTAGAAAGTCCATGAAATATTAGCAATAAGTGAATTTTACTGGATTTTAGCTCAAAATTGGGTGTCACACCTTGTATTTTAATATATATGGGTTGGATATCAACATTATTCAAGGTTATTTCTTTTAGTGTTCGATTGTTTTGGTCCATTTTATGCATTTTTATTTCATTTTGGAGGTTGGTTATAGAATAACAAGAGTAAGGATCAATAAGAGTTTTGATGTTTTGTGTTTCCCCTTTCAATGGGTTCTCTTGTGCACCTCTATGTTACTGATGTAAGATCCTCTTCTGTTCAGGTTTGAATGGTGGTAAGACTCCCAGATTAGAACACATCATGCATAGAACCTACACAAGAAATAAATTAGAAACCAAAAACATATGAAAAGGTAGAATATAAAAAAATAAATATTCACAAAATTTTATAAATTAAATCTTATCAAAATCACGTACTAAAATCCAAAGCGATCCCTGGAAACGATGCCAATATTTGAATGCATTTTCATAAAAAACTAAATTTATTATGATTTTAAGGTTTATTTATAGTATAGGGAAGTCCCTAGGTCACATATCAAGAAAAATTGATAGGTTTTGAGTGTGTATTCTTAATATATATTTCTAAAATAGGGGTTTTTTTTTAAAATAGATTAAAAAAACTAACTTAATTTAAAGATTTTAATAGTTTATAAAGAATTATATTTTGAAAATATATGATAAGTATGTGATAATTTCTAAGTTACTACACAACTTAAAAATTTCCTTGTTCCTTATTGATTATTAGGTTTTGGTGTAATCCTTTTCATGATGGTTAACCAAAATATCGGGTACCCACATCCCTAAAACAATGAAATCGGACTAGACCTTGACCTAACAATCATATAGTCAAGTTAAATCCACTTAGAATGAATTATGGGTTTATCAAGTAACACTGGAATCTCCAATGTTTTGGAAATTAGAAGAGTCTTATGTTGTCCAATCGGAATAACACAACTCGCACACATAGAATTGCACACTGATCGGTTATGAAATAAAAAGTGTTTCAATTAAATGAATCATTTAAAGTTAAGATACATATAAAATAAAAACTTCTAAACTATAATATACACCAAAAAGAATAAAATTATCTTCTGGAACTCTCTCTTCAAGTGTATAGTTCCCTCACAATGATCACCCAACATTTAGACCTTCATCGAGAGGAGGAGGAAGCTCAGGTGAAACTAATTACTCATTCCAGACCCCCTATGAGAATAGGGGACAACAAAACATATACGATGAATAGAGGACTAATCTAGAACCCCAAATTTGTATCAATTCCTCCTTGCTTCGAACATACAAATGAGGTGACCAAGGTATCATTTTATAGGCAGAGTGGAAGGTGGTTTTGGGTACAAATATTGGGTAAAACCACTTGGACCATTATTTTATGGGTATAAATCCTTATCTCACTTTGGAAGAAGCTAAAATTTTTTAACATCACCTCTTTACTATTTTCATAGAAAGTTTGGATTCATTTGGAATCCTAAAACTTGATATATGGATAGATCACAACACACCACTTTTGACTTCCTGTATATTTTGTGTGCTAGATAGATTTGGTCGTATGGACCTCTTAGTGGTAGAATTGGGCTTGGGTTCCTTTATATTAAATATATCCCATCAAATTTTGTATCATAACACAAAATTTTAGTCCATTCAGATTCTTGTTTTAGTAGAAGTGAGTGGTTTAGTCCACTGGTGTTCTTGGATCCTTTTCAATTTAGACCATTGTTCTTATACTTCATCATGGGTCCTCCAAATCACCTCCACCTAAAATTTAATTATCCAAACAAGTTTCATTTTTATATTTAAGAGTGAAAAAATAGAAATTCAATCCAACATTGAGTGAATTTAGTTATTATTTTTATAATTATAAATAAAAAACTAGTTTAGAATAGTGGTTTAAGGGTGAAAATTAATAGTGAATCTTAATGCGGTCATAAACTAACCAAATAGTCCGAAGAAATAACATTATACTTCCAAGTTAGCATTGGAAGTGGATAGAGAGAACATGAATGTATCTAGTAATCGAATATCAAATGTTGGATGATATAACCATGAGAGAAAAATTCTAAAATGTCTCATCTCATACCTTGCCACCAGAATTGTCAGCACATATCATAAAACATATTTGTGATTCTAGGGTGAAAAACCCACTAAAGACTATGGATGTCCTTTTTCACAACCTTTCTCACAAGAAATTGCACAATAAACCAAGTCCATAAAATATTGGATACCCTTGAAAGGGATATAATACTCACCAATGGTCCCCCCACTATAAAGAGGATCCCTAATTCCATGAAATTTATCATCAGAATACATCTTTAGAAGAATTATCTATTGAAGAGAGGAGGTCAAATGCAGGCTCTCCAAAACAACCTCAAACTTATTATATCGAATTCCCAAATGAAACTGTTCAAAGATTCCATCATATTCCATTCTTATGATGATTCATTCATAATTAGTTTCAGGAGTTTTTCTATCAAGTAATTGGACATGAATTTTCCCTTTCTAAGGTTGCAAGAAATGTTGAAACCAAAATACTAAAAGTACTCCAACCAACGACACTGTCAGAGGTTAGGAACATTTTAGAAGAATATATAACTATTGATATTATGGTTGAAATAAACTGTAAAACTTTCAATGAAAAGGTAATACCACCAACTCTTAAGAGTATGCATCATATCTATGATCTCAGGATCAAGGTTAGAGTAATTATTCTCATGTTGCCTAAGCTACCTTGAATCATAGGATTCCATGTGAATACCTTACATAAGGACACAACCCAAACCAGAACATGATGCATCACAGAAAACCATATAGCCCATTATGTAATCTAGACAATTTAGCACCAGTGTATAAGTCAAAACACCTTTCATCTCAAAAAAATTACTATTAAATTTCTCGTCCCAAAAGAAATTCACTCATTTTTGAGTGATAACGGTCATTGGTGAATCCAACTTAGTGAAATATTTGATGAATTTATGGAAATACACCCCCAAACCCAAGAATCTTTAAATCTTGAAAACATTAACTAGTTTATTCTTTGTCATTATAGTGTCAAACTTCTAGGAAATTAACTGAAATACCATGTACTAAGACCCTGTGTTCAAAAAAATTCATTTCCAAAATTAATAAATTACATTTCAAATGAATTATTTAAAGAAAATAATTTTTCAGGGTTTCCAAAACATCTCTCAAATGACACACATGGTCCTCTTGAGTCTAATAGTGGACTAGGATGTCATCTATAAATTTTAGCCTGAACAAGTCAAGGTGATAATGATATATATTTTTAATAAAATCCATAAAAAATGTGGAAGAATTTGTTAGATATAATTATAATACAATATATTCCTAATGGTCATACATACTCTTAATGGTTATCTCCTGAATGTCAAATTATTTTATTATCATATAGTGATAACTATATCGAATATCAATCTTCAAACACCACTTCACCACTTTCATCTTGTCCAAAAATCATCAATCAATAATAATAGATACTTGTTGTTCACCATAACTCATTTTATTTTCTAGTAATCAACACAAAGGTAAAGTGTCCCATCATATTTATTCAAAAAGTGATCAGGTTTTGTCCAAGGAGACACACTCAGTCATATGATACCTTTCTCTTACAGATCATTCAATTGATTATTCAAATCTATCAACTTTTCAGGTGTCATTTATTAAGAAGGAATAAACACTAATAGAGTTCCAAATAATAGATCAATAGAAAACTCCACCTCTCTTACCAATGGAAATACAGAAAATCATATTGAAAGATGTTGGGAAACTCGATAGAAACTCATGGAAGATCATCACTCAAATATTCTCACTCAAAGTCAAAAGAAAAAAAATGATAATACTTTATCAAATGCAAAAAAAAGGTATGTGTCTACTCATCCTTGGGTTATATTCTCCTTGAATGATGTGACACACCTCATCAGGGTGAATTAAAGGAATAATACTGAAGGTAACAATCAATATGGGCCTTATGAGCAATATTCTATTCTATCCCAAAGATGAATTCAAGAGGTTTAATGGAATGAAGCTGAAAATTCCATGTAATATCAGACAATGATAAAAATAAAACATAATAAACACTTTGTATACCCTTCTCTCACTTCATTCTAAGGGGTGTAGTAATATCTACCACATAAGAAAATAGATGAAAAGAAATATTCCTAAAAACCCCAATATCAGTTGATATAAATGAGTGTGATGAATCAATATCAAAGAGATAACTCTATAAATAATAATCTATAGTGATGGTACCTATTAATGTCAATTTATCTACAGCATATTCCTCTATATACTCTTACATTTCTTGATGAGTCTTTTTTTTGATCCCTTTCCCTGGAACCCCTTTACTATGGAAGCCTCTGATTTCACCATATTACTTCTTGGTACTGATGAGAATGTTCCACTATATGGAGCACAAAATAAATGGAAGATATTTTTTAGGTTTCTTTAGTGATCAAAAGAACTGAAGACCTTTAGGGCCTTAATACAGACCCATGTCAAATGCCCATGCATGCCACACTACAAGAAAGTTAAAGTTCATATATCAGAAATTATAGGAGGTTTAAATGATGATTGATATCTAGAACCACCATTAAATTCATCATGTTTTTTATTTTCTTTAAAAGAACTCATATAACTAAAACTGGAAGAAAAATTAACTCCCATAAAACCTGACATACCATCCTTGTTAAGATCAAACATCAACACTATATCAAGTAAATGATAATAATAAGTAGGATTCAATAAGAAAAATTATGATCATATATCTGTCCAGATACCTCTGTTGAACCATCGATCCCTTATCTTCTTAGATGACATAACCTCAGATGAAAACTAAACAAGCTTATAAAAATCGTTCACATACTATGTAATAGTCCATTCACGCTTCTAGAGGTTGAGAAACTCCATGGATTTTACCAAGACCATCAACTCTAGATAGAAATGATCAATGAAAATAACACTAAAGTCCTGTCACACCAATCAATCATTCTTTTTTGTTGTCACCATAGGATCTAACATATCTTGCTTGGACTCTCAAGATTAAAGGTATCACATTTCACCTTTATAGCTTCTAGAATTTCCATGAAATCAAAAAGAAATTAAATATTTTTTAAAAAACCTAAAAATCAGGGGGATCACTTAAGACTTGAAAATATGGTGGTTTATGATGAAAAAACTCTTCTAAATAATCTCTATATTCATCCATTTGAGGTTCCATGAGTAGACCTCAGACAGGAAAAGGTGCCAATGCCTATCCCAATGTTTGGATAACACACACCACTATCTAAACGTGATTATAGTCCAATGGAGGATTCCCATACTATGGTTCACCAACAGCTTCCCCTTATAGATTTTCCAAATGTCTTCTCAAAAGTACTATTCTATAAAAAATCAAAATACAACACTCAATGCATAAGTAAAGATGGAATAATTAACAACTAAAACAAGACTAACGATAATATAAATTACATAAAGAATAAATCTAGATTGGGATTTCAACCTTGTCAGATAAAAAGTAAGGAAAAGTATAGATAAGAGATGGAAACATTCATTAATACACTTTTCCCAAACACCAATAGTGATTTAAGGCTCGTTATGATGAGAGATAACCAAAAACTCACTAATAACTACCTCCTAAGTCCAACCAATACTTTATATTGTCTAACAAGAATACCCAACTATATACTGACATCAAAGAATGTTTCAAAACCTAACATGTTCATTTGAGACCACAATTTTATGAACCATCCTAGATACCCTAGTACACATATACCAGATACATACCTAACATGGCCTGAAGGGTGTTCTTGATCCCCAAAGCGTAGCGACTTGTAGCTGGAATCATAAAATAATCAGGAGGGAATGATCTTTTCCATAAAAAATTAGAATAAAATGATAAATGTAAGTATTCTCAATAATCCAAATGGAGAAATTACAATAATCAAAAAGGGGAAATAGTACGAAAAATGTACATCATCAAAAGAAACGATGTCTTCTAGGAAATGCTCAAAGATAAATCCAGGTGACAAGTGGATCACATATCCACTAGTCACCTCCATCACTCTAAGTCACAAGGATCAATAACTTCCACTACCTCCAAGTGGTTTTTTGTCATAGACCTAAAATAAGATAATCTATAAATTAGACAAGGTAAAGGTTGGGTGTGATCTATAATTACGAATAGGGTCTCACCATGTTTTCTAGGATCAATTCTATAACAATTAAACAAAATATCCTTCTAATTAAAAGAAAAAAATGGAATTTCATGGCATTTACATATTTTTATCAAAACATGCGTTTATAATCAAGAGATGATGGATATATCAAAATAGGATTAGGTGAACATTTTATATAAAACATTTATATAAAGAAGTTGTCATGAATAAAAAAGATATATAAATCATTGGAATAAAATAATAAAATAAATTATATCTAAACAATAGGTATCAATCCATGTGGGGTGATAGTTTCTGGTAATATGATCCTCACACTATTCATCAGTGATCACATCTCAATGTGTGCACACATCTAATGACTCCGTCCATAGTGCTCAACTCCTCATTAAGAAAAAAATAATTGGGGTATTCTTAAGTCAATGTTTTCATCATCAATATATTATATGGGTTTATATCCTTGTGCTTTTTCCTTATATACAACAAGTTATCCAGGTACACATGTACTTCAGTTAATAAATCAATCAATCATGGGAAAATCAATAATTTCAAATCAGTTCTAAATACAATTTCCCACTTTTATTTTTCCAAATTCCTTTCTCAATTCAAAATAAAAACATATTTTTTCATAAATTCATTCCTTTTAATAAATATTTCAATTTAATCCATTTATCTCAAAAATAAATTAATAAATCAATCCATCAATTTTATCAAATCCGCCCAATAATTTTAATTCCCCAAAAATTGTGTGGGGTCCCAATCTCTATAATATTTCCAAAAAATAATCCATAAATAATATAAAATGTAGTGTTTTAAATAATTTAAAATCTCATTTATAATCAATCAAGAAATTTAAGGTTTCAATTATATTGAAAAATCATATAAAACCACATTCCTTTAATCAGTTATCAAATCAACACCCACAATGAGAAACACCAATGATGAATGAAGGTTAATGATATTCTTAAAAAAAATTATTGATAATGAATCATAATGATAAAAATCTAACTACATCAGAAAACATGAGATCATATCATTGCTAAAGAGGGGTATAAGATAGATGATGAAAACAAAAGCAAAGAAACTCATCGGAGATCAAACACAAAACTAAGACATCCAGAAGGGAATAAATTGCCCCAAAATCAGCTACACATTACTTATAGATCCAAAGAAGATTACTCATGAAAAATAAAATATTTTTTATTCTTTACCATAAATAACCTTCTACCATTGAGAAATTTTCAAAATGAATTATAGATTCACAGTGTGAATATCCCAAGTAGTGGATACATCAAAAAATGTATCACCTTGGGTTAAAACCCCCAATCTCTTTCACGGATTGTAAACATTCACATTATGAAACCATTTCATGGTTTATTCTATGGGATGGATTAACATTAAGAAATATATTCATGGTCTAAATTTATCATGCATATAGTATAAATCCAGAACATGCTAAATAACCTAGAAAAAGCCTCCAACTCAACCCAAACCCAAAGAGAACCCTCAAAATCCTTTGAAACAATTATTTTTATCCTACATTAATTCGAAAAAACATACATACTATAAATTTAATTCATTTTCTCCAACTAGATATCTCTATCCTTGAATGTCCCAAAATGAAACTAAGAAAAAAGGGAATAGAAAAGAGCCAAAAAGTACCTGAAAGAAGGTAAAATTATGTTACAGTTGACATGGTGTCTATTCCATCAATTTGGATTCAATTCTAAATAATTGAATATGCTTTATTAGTTTTGGAAATACACTTTAAAATATAAATCATAGTATTTTATTCATATCCATATCAATTATTCTATATAGAATTTACTGATGTCTTGTTATAAATTTTTACATCAAGCTATTATATTTTAAATATAGTTTCTTTGTTTTCTATAAAACTTGTTCTAATACCAACTTTAACACCTTAAATCCAATAATACAAAGTACAAGGTTATTTTTTTATATTAATATGCACTATAAGATATCAAATTACTTAGGATGAAACAATTTATTAATATTAAGAGACTAGAAACATGAATGATCCTTACATTACCTTTGAACACTTTAATTAAATTATGAATATTCAATTATAATTTATTATTCCTCCATTAATATATTTAGAACTTTTATTAAAGGATTCTAGGTTTTATAGGGGAAAATATAAAAAAAATAAGGGGTTTAGATCTGATTCTATTTAAGGGGTAGTTCATAATGGTCTCTAATATGACATAATGTAGGAATATATAATATAGTGAGAATAAATAATCAAATATATTCTAGATCAGAAAAATATATTCATGGAATAAAAAATAAATGGAAGAAATAATAATAATAAATGAATTTATGGTGATAGAATGTATAATTTTGGATATCTTAAGCATACCATCAAAGCCTCAACAAAGAAAACATAATAATACTTCCAAGACCTTGTTACAAGTAATTATATATAATATTGTATGCACACAACAAATACCAAAAACTAAATTTTCTCCTGATACCTATATATGGATCAAGGGGTTAAATAATTTTGGTCCCCACCCACCACATAATAAGTCCAATGCATCCATAATATGAAATAGTTAGGCTAATCATATATATCATAATATTGTAAAAGGAATCACATAAAAACGCATGTCTTTGTAATTATTTGTTTAATGTATAACATTAATAGATATATGAAATTTCTAAGTTTCCCCTGTCAATTGAATTAAATGGAAATCTTGGTGAGTATGCCTCAAACTAGTAGGAATTATAGGATATTCACAATGTAATGGAAACCATTTTTAGTTATAATCTATTAGGGAGGGATTATTTGATCATATAGGTGTATGAAATAAATAAATTATTGAATATAGTGTTTGGAGACCAAAGAGAAGATAAAAAACTCCTACTGTAAAAATAGATTTTTTGATATAGAATGGATTATAAAAGTGGTATAGTAAATGGGAATATGTGTTTTTTATTCAAAATAAAATCATGGATTTGTAATAATGAAACATAACATCATTACATATATAAATTTAAAGGTATAAAAATTACTTTCAAAAGAGAAATTAATTTAATGGTATAAAAGCCCTTACATTTATATATCCTCTTGCAAAGACTGAATATGACCTCCTGGATCCTTAAAATTATAAGATCTAGAATAATAAATGTAGATAAGGGTTTAGGAAACATTTTCACACAAAGTATCTTAATAAATTATCCTAGGAATGTATTTTGATAGATAAATAGAGATATATTTTGACACCCTTATCTACCTAAGTCCATTTCTAATGATTTTTTATAGGAAAAATGAGAGAAAAATCATGATAAATGGTTTAGGGGGAGAGAAATATAAGGATGGGTAGTTATTTATAGAAACTTTTTTATTAACTTTTAAACAAAGGCCTTGGAATTTCCATTGTGCAAAAATAGATAATAATGAGTTTATTTTTCTATTTAAGGTAGGGTACATGTCATTTAGTACTGAGGTTTCTGACGTATGCAATTTCAAGAATCAATATATCTTAAATTATACAATTTTAAACATATAAATAAATTATATTGAAAATATATTGTTTTCAAAATCCAAAAAATATATTTTAGTATTTGGAAACATATTTTTAGTTTTGAAAATTTTATTTTATTATTTTAAAATACATTATATTGATGAATTTTTTTGGGTTGAATAAGAATTTAAATATTTATTTCCTAATTTTTTTCAGTATAATTAAGACATAATTCTTACTATATACACATTATATATTTTTACTATTAGAAACAAAATTA
Organism: Viscum album; assembly: GCA_963277665.1. Lineage (NCBI taxonomy): Eukaryota > Viridiplantae > Streptophyta > Magnoliopsida > Santalales > Viscaceae > Viscum > Viscum album. The sequence continues at coordinate 143,539,539 of OY728131.1, forward strand.
TTTCCCTTTATAAATTCTTAAAAAATAATTATTTTTAAAAATTTTCATGCTAATTATGAATTTGGATTCATAATTAAAATAGTTTTTTATCGATAAAAATTAATTTTTTCAATAAAAATCCTAAAGTGTTTGAAAATTATTTATTTTAAACCAAAAATTTTAAACATCATTTAGAAAAAATATATATACACATTGTTATTCATTAATGAATATAAATTATCAATAATTAAAAAATATATTATTACATATTGATATTATGTATTTTATAACCCATGTATATATGATAGTTATGTCACCATTATATGACCATATATGTTACTATTCTAAAAATACGATTCCCAATCCTCAGATTCCAATGGTAACTTTTACCCTTTAAGCTTTTATATTATCCCTTATATATACACTTCATTTGAATATCTAAAATCATTTATACACTTCTCTTAGTTCCTATACCATGTTATATAATCTCTTACTATTTTATTTAAAATAGAAATGCATATTACATATTTTTTATTCTTTTTATATTATCATCTTTTGAAGTTCATGATTATGGTGGCTCCTTAAATTAGTATGTATTTTATATTAATAGTTCTGGTGGTTATTTTTAATTCCATTTTTAATATTGTATAAGAATGTAATAAAAGGTATTTTTTGATGGATATTTGAATGAGATGTTTAATTATTATATCCACATCTCAGTTCATACATTCTTCCCCCTTAAAAGATTTTTCCCTTAGAATTTGAGGTATTAGTTTGTCTATAAAAAATTGTGGGTAATTTTTTATTATTTCTTTCTCAAGATCCCATGTGGCTTTATAAAACATAATATTCCTCCAATGTACTTTCATTGGATAAGTTATCTAGTTATGAAACACCTTCCCTCTAGTATCATGAATCCAGATAGGCTCTTCAATATAAGACAAATCAGGCTTGAGGTTTAATTATTTAGTGTTGAATATGTGTATTTTGTCTTGAATATCTTTCTCAATAGTGATACATGAAAAAAGTAATGTACATTAATGATTTTGGGTGGATAATTATTCCGACCTTATCCGCCACACTCTTTAACATGCTCACCCAACCCCATGCCCCGTCTTACCCATCTCTTGACCCACCTATCCCAAGACTGACTCACTCAGCCCAAACCCAACCAGTTCACCTACCCGACCAACCACTTGACCCACCTAATCTTGCTTCATGACCCACTTGACCTATCACCCAACCATCCCAAGATTGTAGTAGACCTGAACCACCCCGATGGACCACCCAAAAAATCCTAGCATGCCCCACTACCCAGTCCACCACTTTTATTTGACAGATCAATGTGTAAAATGATAATAAATATTCACATGGTCGTATTTGAACCTAGGATACTTGGAACCGGAATGGAAGAATTACCAACTCATCTATACCTCACATTTTTTAATTAATGTATTTATGTATATATATTAATAATATTTTAAATTTAATTAATTAATTAATTCAAAAGTATGTATTTATATACATATTTATATTATTATATATTTATGTGTAAATATATTTATAATTTTTTATTTAAAAAATATATATATATATATACCTAATTAAAATTTCACATTTATACTAATAAATAAAATCATACTTATATATGTGTTAATCTAAATTTACATAAAAACTATCTGTAAAATTTAAATATTCACACACATAAACACACATATAGACAAAAAAATGTGTTAAATATATAAATATAATTATTCCTATTTATAAACAATTTAAGTAATTATATTTATGAATATATAGTATAAAAATTAATTAGTAAATAAATAAATTTATAAAATTAAAATATTTAAACAAATTAATAGACACTTATATATATTATTTACTTTCATTATACATACATATATAAATTTTTTAAAAATTTAATTTTAATATAAATAAATATTTATAATTATAAGTATCATACATATTTATAAATATAAATTTACTAATATATATATAAAACATTTTATCATAAATAAATATATGTATATTTATATGTTAATAAATTTTATATTTAGAAAAAATAAATATATATAATTTTAAAAATTTACAATAATTTTATTTTAAATAAATACACAATATGTGTGTGTGTGTTTACATATATACTTCTTTATATTTAACATAAATATTTATATATATAAATAAAAAAATACATAAATATTTTGTAATTTAATTTTAAATAAACCCACCGCACACACACACACATATATTTGTTTATATATATATATATATTTATTTATTTGTATTTATATATATATACTAATTTATATTAAAATATATATATATATATATATATATATATGCATATATATAAATAGACATACATGTTTAATAAAAATATATTAATATGTATTTTTATAAATAATTTTAAATAAATATATTAATATACAAATTTTTTATATATATTTGTTATTTAAATCAAATAGACCCAAACATATATTTATTTATACATATACACATGTTTATATTATAATTTAAATATTCATATATATATACACACAGACGTTTAATATATAAACACAAAACATATATTTTTTTATTAATATTAAATAACTATATATGTAGATATATTGTTATAAATATTTATATACACAAAGGCACATATTACGACATCTAAGTCCCGGGTGGTGCTTAGAGATTCCCTGAGCATAGTTGGCCACCTTTTCTTAAGTGCACCACTCCATATGCCAGAGGATGTCCACTAGAATTGAGGGTTTAGGGGGTGTCTATGGGGAGACTATGCAATCTAACCAGAGTTAAATACAGTGGATAAGCAATAATAGATAAATATTGGAAGCATAATTATATAGATAGCATATCGGAAACTGACACTCTGAAAACACAACTAGTGACCCACCATAGTGAAATCATACATAATCATCCATGAAAAAAATAATCAAATAATAACTAGAAACTGAATCTTATACAAAATATGATAATAATTTAGTTAATGTATCTATAAAATTTGAAAACATTCATACATGGAAATCGGAAATATATGGTATACAAAAGAATGAAAATAATCCAAAAACTATAAAGCATCTTGAACACTGGCTCATTAATCTGCTACTAAGCTCTATTATAATGCTAGAATGAATGATTGGGTGTCCAAAAGAGGATGCTTCCCCCATTTCAATACCTACATATATGTAATATGTCAAAGTACCATTGGTGGCTTGGATAGGGTGTGATATAAATATCATTAGGACACCACCAATTATATCAATACAAATATAGTCTATGAAAAATATACTGAAATAATTTTTAGTTATGTAGAAATATTATGATGTACAAAAATATAAATACCCTAGTACCTCCTTCAACATGAGCTAGTGTCTGAACATATTATAATTTAATTATTTATGTTTCTGTTTATATAAGTAGGACATGTGAGATTTAATAGCATTGACCATGTTCATGATAATGATAATAAAATATCCAAGATATAACAAGGAATCATATAATAATAATAATATTAATGGGTCCATAGTAATAACCAAGGAAACCTGGATGATAATAATACTAAAAGAGGATCCAAGGTAACAACCAAGGAACCCTTGACCTCAAGGGTCAAACCAACTCAATAATAAACTCTAGCCTAGCTATAAGGGGTCTGAGTGTAATCCAAGGGGCAGCACCGAAGTCATTCCACTATAATATATTCTTACTGAGTCCTAAGATCTAAACCAAGGTAAAACAGGTTAAGAATGATTGGGACCAATGGGTGTGTCCATAGTGACACATATTTGAAGACATCATGCTGGATTCAAGGAGTGTATCCAAGGAATCCTAATATACAGAATATAGTGAAGAGATCCTATAGTTTCATTTTAGGAATCTACTATTAGACAAGGACCATGTACCAAGGTTGGTATCTCCCTTGTAAATAGGCTCTTGAATAATAATGGTGTCCTATGTGTGCTCAAGGAATTCCCTTGAGAATCCAAGGCTTGATCAAGTCTGAACACTCCTATAAAGATGAAAAGGTCCATATAAAATAGAAACCTTATACATATATCAATCATTAATTTAATTCCATGTAGTACTCGTGCCTTTTAATATTCAATTGGTTCATTCTATCACCTTCCATACTAATTGGCAAGGCTAAGTAGAATATGAAACCATTTATTACATTCATTCCATATTTATTTATTAGGTTCTTTCATTTACCTTTCATAGATAAGAAAAGGTGGGATAAGAACATCCATCCAAATCCTATCTCAATTTATAGTAATTTAATAGGTTTTTTCCATTTCTTTATATTATAAATAATAAGGAAAATTAGGACAAGAAACCAAGTAAATTAATATAAGTCAAGTACAAGTGATATTTACAAAAAAAACTTTTCATTTAACATCCTAAGGTTAATTTATTAATTAAAAACATTTTCTTTAGAAGTATCAAGTGATACTATAATTTAATATCCATTAACAATTCATTCATTTAATTGAAACACAAACCTTTATTAAGGCCTAGTCAAATAGCACCTGAACGGTGGCATAAATAGTCATAACAACCCACAAAAGTCATAATAGAGATCATACCCTACATGGGGTGAATGGATTTTAGGTTATAACCTTCAATGTCATAAAGATCAATTATGAAAAAGTAACTATAATACAATCATGATGATTGTAATCATGGAATATGAATTGAATAAGTAATTCCTGATGAAATCATCATGCGCACAACAAAATAAGTTTATAAAATGCTGAGATTTGTTGGATGAGCCATAGACCACCTATCTCGAACCTATATCACTCTCTTTTTCTAGTTTCAACCTTAATTTTTACCTAGATTAGAAGAAAAAAATATGGATTAATGCCATAAAAATATGGCATATAACCTACATCAAAATAGAATCATTGATAGGAAGTCACATGTTGAAAAACTCGTGATAAATTGATTACATACTATTGTGAATCAAATGTAAGGATCAAATACCGAATCCTAATTTGGATGACAAACATATATAGAATAACATATGAGGACATAGCTTGAGAGCTTAAAATGGGAGGTAGGAGCACCATTTTTTTTTGTTGGAGGTAAGAGGAAAAGACACATAATTTATAATATTATTTAAGGGAAAAATATTAATTTACCCAAAAATTACCGGGTTGTATGGTTTGGCTCATGGTTGAAAAAATGTGTGAAAATCATTCACCTATTACTACTTGGGGAGGGACCCCACATTTTTTCATGCACACGGTTTGGAAAACTGTGCGCAAAGTTTGATGTGTTCTCTTTTACATTTTTCTAAGATACCCACATGGGCATGAACCTCTAGACACATGGTTAGGGATATTTTTGTTCCCTGTATGGCCCTCTATCCAACACCACATGGTTAGAGGAAACCATGTGTACTAGCTCACATTGTTCCTTCTAATCGTGAGGCCAATGCATTTTTTCCACTGGGTAGGGTTTCAAGCAACGAACAATCCTTAGAAACCCATATAACCTCCGTAAAATCACTATACATATATATTAGTTCCAAAATAAATAATTTTACTGAGCATTAAAGGATACATACCTAAGGTAAAAATTGGTTTCTTACAGTCTTACCTATGAAAGGAACTCACCCCCCAAGTTCACCTTCCAAGGGCTGAAAAACACTTTCATGGAACAAATCTGGCCACTGAGCATGTACATCACCCCCTTCTCACAAGTTTCATCCTAAACATAGAAGTGATTCTACTGTACCAGTACTAAAGGGATAAACTAGACTCATAGTGCCTTAATTCTCTGATAAATGATGCATATAGGATACTACTTAAAAAAACATCAACATCTAACTCAACATCCTAAGGATCAAATTTTTGAGATGGGTTGGCCAGATAACAACAAATATTTGAAACATGGAATACATAATTCATAGAATGGTACCTCTGAGGTAGTATCAACTGATAGGATATTATCCTGACTCGTTCTAAAATCTCAAAATGCCTAAAAAAGCATAGTGACAACTTCTCTTTCCTTTGAATCTTTATGTTCCAAATTCTAGGTGATACCCATAAGAAAACACAATGGCTAACCCTTAACTCAATAGGTCATTGATTACAATTGGTATTCTATTTTGTTTTCTAGACTGATCAGTATACATAATCTTTGCGATCAGTTGATTTTGTTCTAAAGTATCCTACATGAGATGGGGACCTAGTAGTATTACCCTTCCTACCTCTAACTAGCATAGGGGTGAATAACATAGCCAAATATACAAGCACTAATATGGATCCATCTGAATCACCACCTAGAATTTATTACTAAAGGTTAACTCATCAATAGGGATATTCTTCTCCCGAGAACTGAAATAATCAAAGATACATGCTCGAATAATTTCTTCTAACACATGTATCATCTGTTCCTATTAGCCATTGTTTTAAGGGTGGAAGGCTATTCTCTGATGAACCTGTGTATCCATGGCTTTCTAAAACACCTTCCATAACATCAATTTTAAATGAGTTTTCCTATATAAAAAATAGTATAAGGAACCCCATGTAGCCATAAAATATCATGGAAAATCGGTCTTCCCATATCATCAGCTGGGGAAATCTCCCAGATATGAAAGAAGTGGGATAATTTAATCAGTTGATCAAAAACTACACAAACATCATTTCTACCACTAGGATACCTTGGTAACCCAATGAAAAAAACCATAGAAACATCCTATCATTTCCATTATAGGACTAGAAAGCATTATAACAGGATGGAAGGTCTCTGGTACTTCACCTTTACCTATTGATAGGTAGAGAACTCAAGGATAAAACCTATTGTATGATGTTTCATCCCAGGCCACCAATACTGGTGTCACATATCTTGATACATATTGGAGATTCCTAGATGATCCTCCCACTGAGACATGTGAGACTCATGGATTAGTTCCTCTATTACATATATAGGAAACTAGATATGACCCTGAATATGTAGGACATCATATCCTTCTAATGACTAGCCCGGAGGCTGGTCCTCACCAGTGATACTCTCCCTGAGAACCAAGCCTTTCAGATCTAAAAATCGCATACTCTTAATCCTATAAATGATAGAAGAGTTAACTATTAGGGTTGAGAGATAATTCACCTCGTGACTATCATGAAACCCTAGGTATAGCTCAGATAATACATCCATCAATTTCAATTCATCGTTGGCTTCATGAATAGAATATGCCTAAGTTTTCAAACTATGCACATTAACTACTACATTTCCCTTTCTAGGAATATTGTAAAGATCAAAATTGAAGTACTAAATATATTTGAACCATGTCATCTATCTGGGATTCAATTCACATAGCGAAAAGATATATTTTAGGCTCTTTTATTATGTATACACCACAAAGTGCTCACCCATCAGATGGTGTCTCTAGCAGTGTACGTAATGAGGAACTTCCACTAGATCAAGGTCATGTATCAGGTAGCTTCTATCATGATGCCTCAACTAGTGAGATCTATATGAAATGAATCAATCCTTCTATATCATCACATCACCCAATATGATGCCTGGTGAATCATAAAACATTCTTCATCCTCTTCTAGGCTTCGAATGAATCATAATAGGAACTGAAACAATCCTTCCTTTCATCTCTTAATGGATTTTTCACATTATTATGACCAAATGAACTTCACACCCTTCATTGTAAGCCTAGTAAATGCTTCAGAATGTCATGATAAGTCATATATGGTACTCTTGTAATATCCATACAACCCCAATAAATAATATGTATTTCAAAAAAATTCTTGGGATGCTCCTAGAAAACCATAACACTCACCATCTATAGGTCAACGGATACTCCAGATTTTGAGATAATATGTCTCAAGAAGTGAACTATATTTATCCATAAGCAGTACTTAGCAAGATTTTAATAAAGATGATTCTCCCTTAGTGTGCTCAAAATGATCTCATGGTGTCCATGATTGTTGATAGAAGTAAGAGAATACACCAAGATTTCATCCACAAAGACCATGAGAAAATAACCTAGATGGTGGTAGAATACCCTACTCATCAAATCCATGAAAATGGAATGCATGTTCGTAAGAACTAATGGAATAAATAGATACTAATAAATATCATACCTACTATGAAAAGATGTAAGAGGTATGTCTAAAGTCCTAACACACATCTTATCAAATCCCAATCTCAAGTCATTCTTCTAGAATACAATAGTTCCTCAAAGATAGTCAAATATATCACCTATATGAGGTAGTGGATACTAGTTCTTAACTATAATATAGTTCAACTATCAGTAATCCATGAATAAACTAAGGGTTTCATTTACCTTATTGGATAAAATCATGGGTGAACCCTAAGAGGAAGTACTAGGTTTGAAAATGTATTTAGATTTTAGATCTCAAACTCTCTATTAAACTCCTAGAGCATAGTAGGTTCCACCTTATAAGGAATAAAAGATATTGGTGCTTCTCTGGGAATGACCTCAATCGTAAACTATACCTCTCTCTCAAGAGTTAAGCCATAAAAATCATTGGGAAAGATGTCCCTGAAATGATCTACTATGGGAGTAAAATATTTTAGGTGTACTCTCTACTCCTCCATGAAGATACTACCAATATAGGCTGTCACTCCACCTAGTTTATAATTCTCCAGTACATCTCTACCAACCTAGACATTCCATTCACCCTTGTGGAGATATCTACTTCTCTATGGTGATGTAAATTATGTCCTATGGAAATATCATTCCACATTGTCATGATATGGAACCATCCAATCTATAGAGATTATGAAATCAAAGCCCGTAATCTCAAGAAAAAGGTTTTCCCATAAGAACGGATAACTACCTTCCTTAATGGCACAATCCCCACATTGGAATATTCCCCCTGAACATAATCCCAATGGTTTATCTGGGTTCGTCTCACCATAGTAATATTGAATTTCTAACCCAATACATCCAACTTTTGATAAAGAGGTAAAGGAGTGTGAATCAACAATATTGAATAATGCATATACAATGGAAGAGGATATTATAATAATACCTAATATTGTAGAAAATATTTCACTCTGATCTTTGGGTATCATATGTAATGACTAAAACTAACTTGATCCGCAGCCCTGTCATATAGATGGACTACCCATATTAGGTCTGTTGTGCTAGTGTAGGTAATTAGATTTCTGGCAACCATTTCCATGAGCACCACCTTGTCCAATCTTACTGATGCTACTCTAACTCCCTGTCTGATGTAATGCAACTAATCCTGCTCATGAAGGTAGAGCTACAACAAATAATCTTAGTCTAAAAGAAAATGTAAAGGTATGATGTAATCACTAAAGATTCCCCATATGGTTACAAGAACAACACTCCATTGGGTCTCGATCACACTGAAGGTTTAGGTAACACTACCATCCACACTTATGTAATATAACATATCATCCCATGTGGTTACTTTGACTACCAATACTCCATAGAGAAACCTTAAAGTAATGCTTCCTACTATATGGAGAACTAATTCCCTACCTCATCAGTGAACCTCTATGCCTAGTAATATCTCCTTCTCTTAGGCTGCACTCACTAATAAAGGATGGGTTCATGATCTTAGAAATATTAAGTAGGTGAAATACATTCACTTGAGTAAGAATGTAAAACCTGAGCCCATCCTCGAAGCGTCTATCACGTGACAACTTATAAATGTATAAAACCAATTAAATGCATTAAAACTTAGTAAAACAAAATGAATATTCCATAACTGACATAGAACCCTAAACCAGGTATATGAACTCTCTAGTTTGGCCATCTCTAAGTATCTGAGAGAAATATTACTCTTAGAATATAGTCTATAATCTACTCGGACCATACCCTAATGATGTCCAACCTAGGTGATCACATCCCACCAACCCTTGGAATAATCTTGCATCATATTTGTAGAGAGATTGAACCTCTACTCTAGAAGCTTCTTTAGATGATCAAAGAGAGATAGAGTGGCCTTCATCCAAGACTCCATACCATGTGGAATGTAATCCCCCAAAAATATGGGAGGATATTGATATCGTAACTCATGAGCCAAATCATCCATAGTTGGTGAAGGTCATGGAGAACCCTACATAGACTACATCATATATAGAAATCCCTCTCAAAATTGAGTGTATGTGACTAGATTAGGTATAACAGGTGGTGACTTAAGTGAAACTTTTAGTAGTAAGACATGCAACTCATGGAAAACCATTTCTGAAGCATAGTCATCTCTACCCTCCTGGTGCACAAAACAGGGTGGTCCTGGTGGAATAGATCTATAAATTTAAAGCACACACCTTAGAATAATATTTAATAATAGATAGAACCACTAGTTGAAGTAGATCATAAAGATAAGGGATCAATACCCAAGGTATACAACCCTAACTACCCACTTAGAAGGATATGTATTTATATTTTTTCTTGTTTAATTTATAGGGGTTACAATATATGAAAATTCAATTACACTTTTCCAATTTATTGACTAAACACAATATCCATTAAGTTAATTTTTACATTAATATTTTTCATTTTATTATATTTATATGTCAATGTCTTATTAAAATGGATTTTTATTCTCAGTTAATAAGGGCCCATCAACTTTAACACTGAAATTGACACCCATTTAATTTCTATTTTACCCCATATACATTTGGTCTCACAATGTAAGAGGTAATATACGATCAATCAACTCAATAAATTACCCATTCCAATCCACATGGTCATATACACCTCATGAATTGAAACTAGAAATCACTCAATCACAACCAATGAGTGGCTCATCTAACGAGAGGTACATAGTTGACATGGGTAGAAACCATCCATTTAAGATTCCACCATCATCCTATATAAGAAAACACTATTTATATTCATACTAACACTAAAAATGACCAATCCCCTACCCTATAATAAATTTTATCAGCATAGGGATATATAAAAATCATTAATCACTCGAAAATCATAGGTAATATAGGAAAATGAAAGTAGTTAAATGCACCTATTCAACATGGAAAATATGCATGGAATGTGAATTATAGGTGCCTATAAAGATGAATGTTACAATGATCCTTTCTCTCATATCATAAATGAAAGGATAAAATGCAATCCTCAATCATAATATTAATAATAAACATCACACAACATGTGATCCATCCAATGATAAATGTTTATCAACTGTAATAAAAAAAATATAGAACAACAATTCATATTTTAGGAAACTCAGAATTTAACCTGAATGTGGTTTAGATACACACAATAATAAATTATAAATGAGTTACAAAAAATTCATAACATCCCATTTATTGTCTCAAAATAGTAAATCATGAAAGGAACCGCTCAAATACCACTTTTTGACATCTTGATCTGGGGTGCCACTAAGAGGTTCCCTGAGCCCAGTTGGCCACATGGCCTCATGTGAACCTCCCCTTATGTCATAGGCTATAAACTAGCATCAAGGGCCTAGGTTGTGTATTTAAAAATACTATGACCTCATATTCCGAGTGAAACATAGTGGATAAGCTATAATAGAAAAATAGTGGATACATAAGTAAAAAAATAACACAACAAAAATATAAACTATGACAACTAGACGAGTAAATCACCATAACAGAAGAAGAAAAAAACGTCTAAGAAAATATAATCAATTAATACTTATAAACAGAATCATATAAAAATGATGATAATGTATGTCATGTCTCTAAAAACTGAAAAACATTTTTATATGGGAGCATGAAATACATGGTATACAAAAGAATCAAAAGAAGCCAAAAACAATCCAGCATCCTGAGCATTGGCTCAATCATCTGCTACCAAGAGCCATCCTAATTCAAGAAAGGATGATCAAGTGTCCAAAGTAGGACTCATACCCTTTTTTTACACCTTAATACATGTAATCTTCCCAGGTACTATCTTCATCCTAGATTAGGTGTGAGATAAATCTCATTAGGACACAACCAATGGATTCTATAAAAATTTATTATTTGAAAAATAAACTAAAAAATTGTTCAGTTTTATATAAATTTAAATAATTATATAAATTTAAATAACTAGATACCTACTTCATCCAAAACCAGTTTCTAAACATGTAATAATTTTATTATTCTTGTTCTAGTTTATATAAATAAATCACTTGAGAGATAATAGTACTGACCATGTAATATGATAATGATAATTAAGGATCCAATATATAACAAGGCATCCTATATTAATAATAACATAGGATCCAAGGTAGTAATCAAGGAATCCTCGCTGATGATAATAGTAAAAGGATCCAAAGTAATAACCAAGGTTTCCTTGAACTCTAGTGTCAATCCAACATAGTAATAACCTACATCCTAGCTATAAGGGGTATGATTGTAATCGAAGGGGAATCATCCAAGAAATTCCACTGTAATAGATTCTTATCAAGTCCTAGGATATGATCCAAGTAAAAATGGGATAAGAATGACTATTCCTAATGGGGTGTATGCATGGAGCCACATGTCTGAATACATCAAATTGGATCCAAGGTGTGCATACAAGGAATCCCAATATTCAAACAATAGTAATATGATCCTATGATATCAAGTTGGGAATCCACTAATATACAAGGACCATGTTCCAAGGTGGGTGTCTCCCTTTGAAATAATCTCCTTGAATCAGAATGGAATCCTCTGAGTGCTCAAGTCAATCCCTTGGGAATCCAAGGGTGTCTCAAATTTGACCACTCATATAATGATGAAAAGGTCTGTATGAAATACGAACCATATACATATATCAATATTTATTTAAAGGCCATGTAAAACTCATAAATTTTAATATTTAAATTGGTTCATTCCATTACCTACCATACTAAGTGGCAAGGCTAAATAGGATATGAAACAATTTATTACACTAATTATATAATTAGTTATTAGGTTAATTCCTTTACCTTTAATAGATAATACATGGTGGGATAAAGATAGGAAACCAATACCCAATTCAATTTATAGACATTTAATAGGTTATTTACATTTCCTTATATTATCCATAATACGGAAAATCATTATAAGCAACCAATTAAATTAATATATGTCAAGGCTAAGTGATATTTATAAAAATAAATTCCACTTAAAAACCTAAAGGTTAATTGATTAATTTGAAAAAATTACATGATAAGGTTCAAGTTATACAATAATGTAATATTCATTTAAAATTTATTCATTTAATTAAAACACATACCATTATTAAGTCCAAGTCAAAGAACACCTAAATGGTGGTGCAGATAGTCATAAAAACCCACTAAAAGATTAATAGATATCATACCCTACATGGGATGAATAGAGTTGTGGTTATAATCTCCAATAGAATATGGATCGATTATGAAAAAATATCTATAACAATGGTATAATTATTAAAATCATGACATATTAATTAAATAATCAACGCCTGATGAAATTACTATGCGCATAATAATGACAGTTTATAAAATATTGAAATTTGAGGCATGAGTCATAGACCACCAAACATAAACCTATAATAGTCTCATCATCAAGTATCATCCTTTATTTTGGTTTGGATTGAAATAAAATTGAATAATGGATCAATTCCTTGAAAATAGCACATAAGAGCCTACATCAAAATAGCATCGTTAAGAGGAAGAAAAATAACAAATGACTAATTTTGAATCGTGTACATACCGATGTGCATCAAACATGATAAACAGGGATAGAATCAAACTTTAGATGAAGATGATATAGAATAACCTAGGAGGAGAGAGCTTGGGAGTTTTCAATAGGAGAGAGGAACTCTATTTCTCTCTGTTGGAGGTAAGGGGAAAATAAACATAAGATATAATATTTATTTAAAGGAAAAATATTAATTTACACAAAAATTACTGGGTCTCATGGTTTGGACTTATAGTTGGATAGATTGTGTGCCTCCCACTGCATAAGTTAGGACCCCGCATCATTTCATTTGAAAAATTTGACTAACCATGTGAAAATTGTGTTTCACGATTTGCTACATTTTATTGAGATACCCTAACGAGTGTGTAGCCCTGGACACACAGTTAGGGAAATAAATGCACCCATCATGGAACTTTGTCCATCCCTACATAATTCGAGGAAACTATGCAGACTTTCTTTGAATGATTCTTATAATAGTGTAAGAAATTTATTTTTTCTACCATCCAAGGTTCTAAGCTCCGAAAAAGCCCTAACCCCCCTCGTAACCTATGTGAAGTCACTAAGCACCCATATTATGTCCAAAATAAATAATTAGACCAAAATTTAAAGGATTCATACATGAGGTGATAACTGGGTTCTTTCACATATATTATTTCTTTCAAATACACAAAGATATAGATGTTATAAATATATAATTATAATGAAATTGAATGAATATAATTCTAATTAATATATATTTTTTAAAATAAATATATAAATATATATTGTATAAATACATATATTTATATTTAGAGGTTTATAAAATATATATCTAGAAAGGAATAAAACAAACATATGTAATTATTTACATTTTTGTGTGTGTCTATGTGCGTTTCTATTTATATTTAATTATATATGTAATTATAAAAAATATGTAATTATAAATATATATTTAATTATTTTTTATATTTAGATAACATATATGTTTATGTGTGTATTTTTATATGTATACATGTTTTTGTTTTTATTTATATACATATATTGGCACAAATGCTTTTAATGTATAAAAATAAAGTCTTATTTTTATAAATAAGTTAAAATAAAAATATTTATTGATATATAAGTATATATATTATTTATTGATTTATTATTATGATATAATTATAATATATTTTTATATACAATATAACAAATATAAATATATTAATTAATTAATTAATTATGTGTGTGTGTGTATATACATGTTTGAAAAAATAATTATTATTATTTGTCAAATTATTATAAATATATAATTCACTATTATATATTTTACCCTTAGAGACCACCAAAATCCATTGTTAAGTTCATTTAGTCACTGCTAGATGAATGCTTTTGGAGTTTGTAGTTGGATCATTGTTAAAGGCCAATAGCGACCACATGCGACTAAAATAACAGTCATTGGGAAGAGCATTAGCGACCATAAAAGTCGTCACTACAAGTGAACATACAATAAACTACATAGGTGGTATCTAATGATCAATTAAATTAAAAGATATTAGTAACTACCTATGGCAGTCTCTAAACCGACGAATGTTTTTTAAAATTTTACACTTTCAGAGCCGCCAAATAACTGAAAAGAAAAACAACCACTAGAGGAAAAAAATCACAAATAAGATAATATTATCCACAAAAAACAAGTTATCCAAATAACTATAGACCCTTCTAGATTTCTGTATCAATAAACCTATTGATATGATAAAAAACAAGAAAATAAAAATTAATATATTTACCATTAACCAAATTTATTCAGTTAATATATATATATATATATATAATAGTCAAAATAGTTTTTATAGTGTTATATTCAGAAATCATTATAAATACAGAAATGATACAAACCTAATATGAAATGTTTTTTTATAATATATTTCAATTAAGCAATGGATATCAAAAGTTGAAAACTAAGTTTATCGTATACTGATCAATCTGGTTGTCTGATTAGCAGGCGGTTGATTCTAATAAATACCATATGATATGAGGAATGTTCTCATATCTATCCACATCAATCAGAATCCATTCGTTCATTTTTGAACCCCTTACTAGATATGAGTGATTTTAATAACTCTAAACAACTTTACTAATTTTTCTATCATATTAGAAAACAAGCGCACTTGTTGGATGCAGAGTTGATTCCTATTGATCAAAAATGGATTAGTGAATATTATCCAATGATTTAATATCAATACAAGTGTGCTTTCCTGATATTGAACCATTTTACATGATTTTCACTTAACTCCAAGTCCTATAGACCAATACCACTTTTGATTATATTAGGAAATTCATGTATCATATCCACACACAAATGTTTACTACATATTTTAAATCACTTAAATATTTGTTTACTAAGATATTTTGTCAATTCAGTCTTTTTTGATCGATTTTGAACCATAAACACATGATATTTCCTTTATTAATAAAATGATAATAAATGCGATGATAAAATTTTAATTATACTAACCTATCCACACATTGAATTGACATGCCATTAATTCCTATGAATCACATGTGTTTTTAGTAATGTTATTATAGATTTTCACATCGATTTGATGTTTATTTATCATTTATGACCCCATTATAGGAGATATTCCATTTTAATAACACTAGAAAATGTCACTTTTCATTTTCTAATATACTGGTTTCCATGAGAATGCGATGGATGTAGAGTTGATTAATATAGTTCAAAAATGGATTAATAATTGTTTACTCTTTCTTTCATTTCAATCCATACGTTTTGGATTGGTATTGTCCCATATTACATGTTTTTTCACTTAACTCTAAATCTAAGGGATAAATGAAACTTTTGATAATATTGATAATTTCATATATTGGATCCATATTCTGATGCTTTGTACATATTTTAGATGACTTAAATATTGTTTTCATAATATTTCTTCTCAATTGTAGCTCTTTTGGTCAGTTTTGACCCCTACACACAAGATTTTTTCGTTATTATAGAAATGATAATAAATGTGAAAATGAACTATTAATTATATTGACCTATATTGGCATCAAATTAATGTATGATTTGTTACAATAGATAAAATATGATTCTAGGAATTTTCTCCTAGCATTTCATGGCAATAAAAAGTATTTTTTCCTATTTTAACACCATAATGGTCAAGAAAATGTTATCCATCATTTTCTATCATACTAGGTGACACAAGTATCATATGGATACAATGTTGATTCCAACAGATCAAAAATGGGTCGTTAGTCATTAATCCATGATTTCATGTAAATAAAAGTGTGTTTTATTGGAATTACATCATTCTACTTAATTTATCACATAACACCAAATCTGAGGGTCAAAAACCCCTTTCGATCATACTGAGAAATTTTGGAATTCGATCTACATGGCGATGATTCCGATAGATTTAAATTGACTTAAGAATATTTTTCTATTATTTCATGTAAATTGGATCCCATTTAGTTTGATTTTACGCCTGCATACATGATTTTCTCATTATTACAAATATGATAATAAATGTAAAAATGATATTTTTTATACCAACTAATCCTATTTCCAGATTGAGATTTGGTTGATTCCAATAGATCACATATTATTCAAGTAATTTTCTCCTAGTTTTATATTTTAATTAGATGTTGTTTTCTCATTTTTGACCATCTAATGAATGATATGCCATTTTAATAACACTAGATAATGTTTCACATCATTTTCCATCATACCATGTGACCACACCATCCGATGGATACAGAGTTGATTCTTATAAATAAATAAGCATCTCGATTTTTTATATCCCATGGTTTCATGTAAATACAAGCATTATTTTTTCTATCACCCCCTTTTAAATGGTTTGTAACTTTACTTCAAATCTGAGGGACAAACACCATTTTCAATCACAAGGAACAATTCTAGTATACGAGTCACATATTGATGATTTATATAGATTTTAAATGAATTAAAGATAATTTTCTTATCAATTAATGTTTATTAAAACTTTTTTGTTGGTTTTGACCATGAAACACATGATTTTCCCATTATTACAAAAATGATAATAATTGTGAAAATTAACCTTTAACTATACTAACCAATTTAGGAATCAGATTGATGCATAATTTATTTAAATATATCATAAATGTTTCAGGGAATTTTCTCTTATATTTTCATCTCAATTTGAGGTCATTTTCTAATTTTTGAACCCCTTATAGAAGATATGTCATTTTAGTAACCTGAGATCATGTTACCCATCATTTTCCATTATATCTGGTGACATGAGCATCCAATGGATGCAGTTTTGATTCCTATGAATCAAAAATGCCTTGGTGATTATTCTCCCATGATTTCATTTCAATCCAATTATTTTTTCTTGGTATTTTGTACTTTTTTAAACTATTTTAGGAAACAAACACCTTTTTTCAGGATTTTAACCTACCATAAGAAAAACTCAATTAGAAATATTTTTGAACCTTACTTCCATCCAATAGTAAATATCATTTTAGAAAACATAATCGGCCTAAAACCAAGGAACTATCCCTTAAAAAGTTCATGTTCACCCACATGATTTCCATCATCATGAGAAGAATTCAATTTCAAAGTAGTAAATTCTATTCCCAACCCCAATACACTAGACATCCAATGACCATAGAAACATCACCATTTCAATGAAGAAATATAACATAGCTTCATTCACCCCTGGAATATCTCAAGGAGACTCAAAAATGGAATCAACGCATAACTCATATTAGATGAACTAAAACCAAATCCCAATAATCTTCAAAAGAATGGACATAAAATAGATTAGTCAACCTTCCAACATTATACATCATAAAACTTTTAGTAACACCAATTTAACAATATCTGAACTAGGACGAATCCTATCACAATTATGTACCACCAATAGGTGTCGGAAAAAATTCAATGTTTAAACTGGGAACTACAACATCCCAAAATTTTGTTTGACATTTCTTCTTCTATTGTAACTCTGATTAAAATGGATTATGTTTATAAAAGATCTTTTCATGGTCATTATTATAGTGTGCTGCTGGAGTTTGATCTCAGTTCCACATTGATTGATAAATTTTTTTATCAAACTGATGAGATTATTCTAATGATTGAATTTGAAAAGGTTCCTCCATTTTTTCTAATTTGTGGTATAATTTGACATTTAATGCTCAATTATAAAAGGTAATTTGTTTGTTCACTATATCATTTTTGGGTCATTATTTTTTCATTAATCAATTAGGGATATATACCTCTAATGTTTCTAGAATAAAATCTCATAAGAAGTGTGTTAAGGATATTGCGGTAGAAAAGACTTTAGAAAATTGAGGTCTTAATACAAGAAAGAACACTAATGTGGATACCCTTGAAGGGTGATAAAAATCAGGTATATCAGAATAAAATAATATTCAAAATAAATTTTTATGAAATGGGAAGACTAAAAATGGACTAGAAAAGTGTAGGGTGGATCCGAATTATGGTGATGAATGGAAAGGGCTTGAGGGGGGTTGCATTCAGAGATAATCTGGAGCTCTTCATGTTTAGCTTGAGCATGCTCCAAACACAGGGGTCTACAAGGTTTTCATCAGAATTTATGCCTTTATTCTTGGAAGATTGAATCCACTCTGTTGATGGTTGTTATAGATCAATTTGTTTCTAATGGGGTCTCTATTTCAGGAACTCCTTATAGTGGTGGACCTATCTATTTTCCAAACTGGTAAATACTTCTTTGGTTCCGCCTAGTATCTCAAATATGTTTGTTGTTATTAAGGTATATACACATTATATTTATATATATTATGGAAAAGTGAAATAAAATCATGGTATATGAAGAGGTATTTTATAAGGCTTTATATATAATATATAGGTCACTGAAGACTTTGGAGGTTGAACCATCTAAATATTTCTAATATCTTTCATCGATAATAAATTCATTTTCTATTGCCATGTTTTGTTAGTTGTGATATATCAAAATAATGAATAATTCATTTTACCTAGTGGTTTTAAACACTCTAAAACTCATAGGATAGTGGAAAATAGAAATAGATCATTCTGGATTCTCTATAACTCTTCTTGTTGGGTTGGATTTCATTATGCCACTAAATAGGGCATGTCTGATTATTAGAAACTTATACAGAAGAAGTTAAACACAATATTTCTTTAGGAATCTTCTATTGATTTTCAAGCTGAGATCAATGTGTAATGGAATTTCTCTGACTTCTAACTTTTTGGATTCTCCATATGTGAATCATAATTGAAATTTAAAGATAAAAAATAACTTATTAATTATTTTACTATGTTTTCTCATCAATATAAATGTATTTAGTTGTTTTGAATCCCTAATTGGTAAAATTTCATTTTAATGAAAATTTAAATGTTATTTGTGACATTAATAATACTAAAAAACAAAATAATATAGTTAATCTGAAAGAGAAACCAGAAAGATAAAAACACACACCACCTGAATCTGATGTGTCATATGCGACCATTGATGATACCTATGTTTGGTGTAGTAGGGGCCTACAAAAAATAATAATTATGAAGATAATAATAAAAAATTTAATAAAATAAATAAATAAATAATTTCATTATAAACCTGCCTCATAGGATCCCCTTCACTATCAACCAGGCACACATACTCTCTAACCTCAGCTAACAGCTGCACATTTTCCTCCCCAAATGAACGCAAATGGGACTCAAAATCTATAACCTAATATTTCATCACATTAACAAAAAGATCCATGTTATCTTCAAGTGAAATTACAAAATGATGAATCCACATTCCATATTTCAAGAAGTAAAAATTTCCATAATGATCAGTAATGCCATGAAATATCTCATCCCTTCTCATGGAAAGTTTCTGTCGGTCCTATAAAAATTATGCTATCCCAAATTCAAATTGATCCTTTGTAATATATGAATATAAATATATATTTATATACATATATATGTAATTATTGATAATTATTATAAGAACATACTATAAGATCTTAATCCTTCGAGTCATTTTGACCACAAGTCATCATCCAAGGCAAAATTTTATTAGTGAGTGCACCTTAATCTCATGATTATATACAAATAAGATACAAATATTGAACAAACAATATTAACTATTAAATTAATAAAGTGAATAATATATAAATCATGTTTAATATGGGACATGAGAGGGGTCCATGGCCTATGAGGTGGTCTCTGCAATGCACGCTTCTCAAAATGATGCACTACCACCTCCTGCATTCAATTAATAAAAATTTAAAACATGTAAAATGATGCAAATTATTTTAAATATATAAAACAAAATAGATATACTCACTATTTCATCTTAATTGGACCAATATAAAACTAACATACGCCAGTGAGATTGTGGAATTCGTCTTAGGACTCTATCCATATTTTTCTGGGGCAACAACATTTGGTACCTAATTCTCCCTCTTGACTCTCAATTCACGATCTTCCCAAATTTTATGAAAATTTTCTATAAAACAGGCTCATAATAATTTAGGAACACTATCAATTTATTCTTTTTAGGGAAAAAATTGTCACAAATGTAAGTATTTTTTAAAAAAAGTTAATAAAAAAATGATCGTCTTACCAAAACATAACTCTATAGGCTATATAATATATCCTATAGGAATGAATCTCATTAACAAGTAGTCAATGAAAATATTTGTGTATCACATATGATATGACCCAAATATTGAATAAATATAGGGGTATCCCCTCCCACAAAATGGTATGTCTCATCAAATGATTTGTCAAGGGTCATGTCAGAATTTCATAATGAAATAACATGACCAGTGCCTCTCCTATGAGAGTAATAAGCTATCCCATTTGATCCTATTGAAAAAAAAATACATAATTAGACATATGTGAATGTATATGTTTAACACATAATTAAAAAAATAAAAACACATGTACACTCATATAAACCTCAACTGGTAGAAATAGATGGTATTGTAGAATGGTATGGATATGTCCCATGTTCCCCTGACATATATGCAATCATATAAATAATTAGCATGTAAAGAATTTATTCCATATTACAGTACCATATAATGTTAAATACAATGGACAATTGAACATTTTATTTTTTTCATGCATATTTCTTCAAATATAAAGAAGTTGTAACATAGAAACACATTTCTAGGACAATCTATGATATTTCACTATTTCATAACCTTGAAACCACATATAAAGGATAAATATCCAATAACCATTTATTTTATTCACCAACAATGTGAAATTCATAAAGACTAAGTTTCTCAAAAATAGGAAATAAAAGGTGTTGAATATTTCTTTCCACCACTAAAAATTAAATATAATCATGATCATATACTGGAAAAGAGTAACCTACATGCATGAAAATAAAATATGATTTCATATATCAAAAATATAGTCATAAAACATCAACAACACCATTCTTTCATAGTTTCCATTACTTTTACATAATAAAATTAATTATATAATCAATATCTTGTTCCCACTAAGATGGTATTTTCCATACCATTTATAATGTTACTAATACCTTATACACTTGTAGGAGTTATTTATTTTATAGTTACATAAATACATCAAGAAAACCTTCCATTATATTCATTGATAATATGGGATACAAAATAGCTTCAGAGAAATTTTTTAATGAAATATGAAGAGAAAGAATGGTGTTGATATTATGGGATATTTGATCATAGTTTAAATTATCACATAAACCTTGAGATTATAAAATCAACTTTATATTAGTATGTAAAATGTAATATTTACATGGGGAGTTATGAAAAACATCCTATGAGAATTTATCCATTCTATAGTGTATATAATTTTGTTTAGTGGGATTATTATGACTTGTCTTTGAGGTTTCAAGGAAAATTATATCGAGAAAAAATTATGGGATTCCAAGGGAAATGTCAACCATGATATCAAATTGTGTTAAGAAATGGGATTCATGTTAATCCAACATCCATTTTATCTTTTGATTAAAATAAACTGTAATGTTTAAGGATTAGTTTTCATAAAATTGAATTTAAATTATCATGGAGTAAAGAAATAATATATGTATTAATTCAAAAAAATCAATCCCAAATCTAGTGTACTTAGGGAAAATTTTCTTGAATAGATAAATGTATTGACCAGTTTTCTCAAAATAACCATGAATGTATCCCAGATTTTGAAATTTATATATGGAATATTACTAGAAATAATAGTGTGAGGTATTAAGAAATAATGATAATTAGTGATAAATTTAATCCAATGTAGTGTGTTATAGAAATTACTATATGTAATAGTAGTGATACATATGAATATAGTCTAAAAAATGTATACAACTTGTTAATAAATGAGAAAGATGATATAAATTAAATTAAGAAATGACATGACCATATATTGAAATAGAAGTTAAGGAAGATAACTATTCATTAAGTAAAGGAAAAAAGATAAATAAATTTGGAAACATTTATTTATGATGGGTTAGAAAAGTATTGACATCCATCTCCATTCAATAGAAGGAAATTGAAATAAACTAATGAGGGAACATCATTCTTATAGGAAGAGCATTATTTCATATGTGAAATTGGAAATATAAATTTCAAATATGAGAATATAGAAAGAAAACATGGAAGATATACACACATCATATGGAAATAACATAAAGGAATTGGTAGGCCATGTCAAACTATTATATCTCACTATCCTAATATATTTATTCAATTTTAAATTTTCTAATACATCAAACTTATAGTCCTCATAAGATGTGGAAATTTTAAACACTTTAGAAGAAATTTAATTAATTTACTCTCATATGTTACAGTAAATTATCTTAACCTCTATTTATAATAAAACTCTATGATGGATAATAGATTCAACTGAATCTTCATCATATTTTCATCATGTGGGGGCTTCTTAATTTCTCACCATATCCTATAATATTTTTTTTATAATATACAAATATATAAATATTACCACTCCCTTAATTTTAAGTTATGTGGGTATTCAAAAATTAATTCTAGTGTTATTATTTCATTAAAAAATTTAAAACCACATCAAATAGAATTATAATATTTAAAATTTAATTATAAAATATATTAATAAATTAAAATAAAATTGTTTAAATTATAGTAAAATAAAATATAAATACTCATAGAAAATAAGGAATCATAACAAAATAGAGCATCATAAAACACATTGGTCTACTCCACAATATACTAAAATAATCTCACAAATTTTCACTTTCTATAGTTATTATATACAATAAACTAAGAGAATATAGTAATAAAAACTTTTAGAGTTCTCCCATAATAATATGATCAAATTATTCATTCCAAAAAAAACTTGTGAAAAAATATAAGGTGTTTCCAATATATTGTATGTATCATAATCCTAAACCTATATTATTCATTTATAATATATTATAATAAAATATCATTATGTGAACATGTAAAAAATTCAACAATATTCATTCATCAGATGAAAAAGAACAATAACACTAATCATGGCTATCAATGGCTTTATCCTAGTCTATCAATTAATGCCAACAAGACCATTTATATTTCATGGTCCATGTTATCTCTATGATTATTTATCCTATAATAAAAATAATACTATATGAAATGATTGGTTTTTGAGGTAATAATGAATATGGTGAATGCAAAGTAAATTCATGAGAAAATTTTATAAATGGAAACATATAGTAAATCATGATCAATGTTTTGTGAGATACAAAACATCCTTAGAATATGAAATTTAAAAAAGTGTAACTAAAATAATAGATTCTAGTGATAAAATATATGTTTTATTAAATTAAATAACCATGCTTCATTTACAATAATTAACCTCAAGGTATTATCTCTATTTGGATTGGTTTAGTTCATGATTTTAATATACTCACTACTAGCATAATTTTTTTCATAATAAATTAATTAATAAAAATAAATATATACATGTTTAAAGTGTTCCTTGTTATTAAAGTACATGTTAAATATGGGGAATACTAAACTCTAATGGCTAATAGGATATGAAATGTGTTTGATTAGTTATGTAGTGATGAATCATTTATTAGGGGAAATTGGGTAGTAGGGTGATAATCTTGAATGATAACAAAATAAAAATTTGTAATTATATTAACATTAGGATTCAAATAATTCATTCCAATTAACATTTTATGACCCAAGCCTCTTATATTTGATGAAATAAATGCTTAGTGAAACTTTTTATTGAAATAAATTACTTGAATTGGGGTAGTATCTTAGTTGTGGGGGGTAAATTTAACATATTTTTTGTATTATTTTCTTACCATAGTTTACATATATTTTATTGTTTTTTTTGTTTTATTATATAAATATTATAGTATTTTTTGTATTTATATTTTTTTGAAGAATAATTCTTTCAATTATTTTTAATCTAATTCATGTCATTTTTTATCCATGTATATATAAAAGAGAGAGACAATAAATAAATAAAACGATTAAATAGTTCATAAAAAGTTGAAAAATTGAAAAAATGTTTTAAACCAAAGAGTGGGAAAACAATCATACCTTTCATTAAACATGAAAATTTACCATTTCTAGTTTAACAATATCTCAAAACAAATTAATATCTTATTCAAGTTTAACTATGTTGTGTTGATCAAGTTGTGGAGAAACAAAGGCAATAGTATCAAGTTCATCTTGTTTAATTAAAAGCAATCCTCACCTTAGAAATATTCCTAGTAACATTCCAATTCATATTAGATGGAAATTTAATGAAGAAAACTTGTTTTTCTTGTTATATCAAAATGAAAGGTTCATTACTAACTCATTCATCTCTATATAATATATTGTTAAACTTCACCAATGTAAGTTAATATTGATCGAATTTACTTCCACACACTAGATCAAAACAATTACACTTTAACAATATGTATTTAGACACCTGTGCATATACAACTTCATTGATTTATTTTAATTGGAAACAATAATGACTAGAATCGACATATTGCAATTGATGCCAATTTTTTGTGTTTCAATTCTATCATTGACATATTAAATGGAAAAATGAAATCCATTAGTATATAAAAATTTCTAAATATGATCCATTATAAATAAACACTCAAATACTTTGTTAAATACATCAGTTAGGGTATGGTCACCTAACTCCCATGGGTTATGGACCTATATATTCCACATAGTACAATAAAAAGTTATGAAAGAATATTATTTCTATATTTCAATCATAAATAAAATCCATTTATATAAACAAAATCCCTGAACCAAAAATGAAATTATTCATAATTTTATTTTCGAATTTGATAATCACTCACATGATACATCTCCCTTTTAGCTTTCTATTGTGTCTCTTGTAAATGATAACGACTTGTTTAAATGATAAACCTTATATATGCAAACATAACATTTAAAATTTAAGTAATAATAGTGATAATACACTTACTACATTATTGGTAAAATTTATGGAGTATTGAACAAGATTTATTAATGATATTGCACACACTCAATGTTTTCTATATCAAATATAGTTCTTTATCCAACTGGACCATCATGAATCTGAGAGGGCGTCTATAATATTATTCCATCATCCATATGATATTCTGCATAAAAATTAGTATGCTCGTCTATCAAATAACCAATCTCTATTGATTTATCCATATTATCTCGGTTATTTATTAATCATTTCAATATATGAAAATACTTATGAATAGGGTAAATCCACCTCAATTGCACTGGACAAGTAGACATTACATTAGCACTCAGCTACACTATCAAGTAAACCATAAAATCGAAGAAATAGGGTGGAAATATTTTCTACATGTGACAAAGCATAAGAACAATTCTATCTTGAATTTTTTAAATAACCAAATATTTTATTTCATAAGTAATGTTGTTAAAAATTACTTATATCAATCAATGACTGAACAAAATTGGGCGATAAACAATCACAAATTGTGATTCAAAAAAACTACTGAAGTAGTATGTAATTTTTATGACTTTACAACCCTTTCAATTTTATTCTCATCATATTCAAATAATTGGAAATTTTTTAAGAGTAACCATCATAAACCTAGAGCATATTCAAAATGGAATGAAATGTCTCTTTCTCTTTTTTACTCAACATATATTGTATAGTAGAAATTTATGCCCTATTTCCCTCACCCAACTCTAAATGATTTTTTTATTAAACCCATTTCTTAAAAATCACGTTTTTCATTAACATGGTCTTTTTATTTTCCACTAAAACCTGAAATGTTCCACGATATATTATCAAAAACATTTTTTCAATGCGCATGACATCCAAATTATGCCTTATCATGTTAGTTTTCCAATAAGGGGGATTAAAAAAACACTTTTCTTCTTCCAATTGTGAATGCAATGTTAACCTGAACCATGAATATTAGGTAATCTATGAGCCACTAAATATTTAAATTTATATACCACGTGGATGTTTTTTTCCTCAATCTATGATAATATTTATAATATTGTCATTATCTTGGTTGCTGGGTTTAATTCTCTTGAACCATAAAATGTAACTCTGCCATTTCTGAACCTATTCTAATGGTAAAGAAAACATCAGTGACCCATATATGTATATTTTTTTGAAATTTTTATGCCATTTAAAATTTTAATTTTACTTCATGAAGGGAATGAAAATTTACTTTTTTTACACCAACTTGATAAATTTCTGTAATCCAGGAAATAATTGATTATCCACAATAAATCAACCTACGGTTTTAATTTTTCATAATTTTCAAAGTTATAAGTCATCATACCATCTCCCCAAAATTCATTAAACTAATAAATAAATGGATAAAATCAAACACCAATCTTATCCAACAAAATTATAGGTCCATTAAGAGTAGTGGAAAGTAATAAATTTTTTTTATATACATATCCATGGAAGAAGATTATACAGAACCAACATTATATCCCATGTTCTATAATTTTCACCAACCATAAACCTGAATGTATTTGAAATACCTATTGCATACCCCCATATACCATTATTACTATATTTATCTATGTAAGGGTGTCTCTGATCGAAATACATCCATGTAAGATAGTCATCTCATTGGGTTAGAATATCACTTCTCTTAATTTTTCACATTACATCTCATTAATTTAGAATAATTATATAGAATAATAATCTTTTCAACCTCATATTAAATGGAAAGTAACACATTTTATTTAGGAAAATTATTTTCCCCTTTTTCATAGTCTAAATTTTATGAGATTTATTTCCCCCATTTTTATTTTACCAAGAAGAGTCACAAACCATATAATTATCTAAATGGATAGTTTCCTTTCTAAACAAAATACAATTGTTTTCACATGAATCTGTGGTATTATATGTGAAAACTATGTTCTATGTAAAATTATGATCATGGTAATATGAATTAGGAATCTTAGAATCAATAAGAATTAGTTTTCTAATAACACCAAAAATATGCTAAAATATGTGTCCAACCACTGATTCAAAGTATACTAGTGAAAAAACTCTAATAAAATTTCAATTTCTTGTAAGTAGTACACCCAAAATATAATTAAATTTTTATCATTAATTATTTCATAAAACCTCAAAAAATCACAATATTCACCAGAATATGGATTGATCTCATAAGTCTATACATTATAAAAATTAATTCCATTAAGAGCCAACCCATGTAGCATTTCATTAAGAATTTCATGCATTAGATTAGTCATCCTCACATCAACACCCACCAGAAATATTTTTTTATGATGATAACAAATATATTCTTCCCCATGAAGTGTTCAAATCTTATATGTTTTCAAAAAACCATTCAATAATAGGTTCTCCCTCAAGGTATATCATGTGAATTTATATCTATTTATACATTTTATACATGGAAAAATAATATAGTCACTTCGAAATCCTATAATGAAATAAATAAACTGCATAATGTCCCCGAAATATTATCTAAAAGTTCTATTTATAAGATCAATCCAACTCTTATCCATATTCATATATATATAACTAGTGGTAACATTTTTATAAGACTTCATATTCCTTGAATTTTTACAATTTAATATCAGAAAATATATTCAAAATAAATACTGACCAATTTCATGAGGACATCAATTCATACTCTTCCCAAAAAACAACAAAAATATTAAATGATATGATCATAGAATTTTAAGTAGTATTAAATTATTTATACATTTTATATCATAATTTATTTATTTCATCATAAATAAATATTTTGTATAGAGTCACTTATAAAGTAATGAATGATAAGAAATTTTGAAAGTGAAAAAATAGACATATATATTAATATATGAACAAGGGATATTTTATGAATTTTGTTATCAAAACCATAGACTACATAAAATTATGTTATTCGACTATCATTGATATATTATTGTCAAACCCCACTGACTTAATGCTCATAAATTACCTACCATCCATTACTATTTCTTAACTGTATTTTATCTTTTATTGGGGTGCATGGATGTGTAATTTAGGAAGAGAGGTGTTCTAATAATCATACATTTATTTGTAATTTATATGGATGGGGGACCACATGAAGTTATTATTTTCATTTTTAGTGATGTTTTTTTATTTCCTAGTACTGATCTGTGAAAGGTTATTATTTTACATAAAATTTCAATGAATCATTTATCATAGAAAATATAAAATGAGAGCTGGAAAAAAATCAAACCCCAAAGATTACACAATTTCTTGTCACTCCATATTCTATATGGTGACTCAAGATTATATTTTTATTTTAGTGGGGTAATGAAATCAAAAAAATTAAATTTTTTCTCATGGAATTATAAATTTATCCACGGAAATAAAATCAATTATCATTTATTGTAATAATCTTCATATATTAATCCCTCTATTTTAATTTTCTTATAGAATTGTTACTAAACTTTTGTAAGTATTTTTAGATTTAAATTATATTGTAACTTTTGTTGACTAAAGACAGTTTTGATCCCATTTCTAACACAACCCACCCAAAATTTTACTTAGGGATAGTTAAAATAAACATTTTTTAACTAGTATTCAACATGTATAGTCACATGATATAATATTTTTATAGTTATATAATATTAATATATTAAAATTTTTCTTAATGATAATCCATGGTTTTATGGGGCATGTTTCAATCATCCAGGGAGTTCCAATTTTGGATCATTATATATAAAATTTAAATTCATTTATCAATACCTTTCTTCAATATGGATTTGTTTGTATAATCTATAAGCAGGGGTGCATATTCTTTATATAAGTGGTTTTGTTTCCACATCTATATTACACTATTATTGGTATATATGGTGATATGTTCCGATAAGTTTATTTTCTATAATTTACACATTACCCATATTCTCTATAAATTTCTTCACTTCCATAGGATCCCAATATTTTCCACTACACTAATTGGGGTTATTTTGTTAGTGTTCTGAGGTGATGGTGTTGGAATCATTTTTTCCATTTTCCCTATATATAAATTGTGAATCCTTATGGTGTCACTAAGATTATTCCTTTCTTCATTATCTTTATAATAAACATTTTCTACCCCATATCTATGTACCATAT
The DNA here is from genome assembly GCA_963277665.1 of Viscum album. NCBI lineage: Eukaryota > Viridiplantae > Streptophyta > Magnoliopsida > Santalales > Viscaceae > Viscum > Viscum album. The sequence continues at coordinate 143,569,669 of OY728131.1, forward strand.
TTTTTAACAGTCACTTGGTGAATGGTGATTTACTATTATTTTATACACAATCATATTTAGATCTCTAATAGAGATGAGAACATCTAATGAGTTATTTTCAATGTTTATTTTAGTTATAGATTTCAAATTTTCAATTAAAAGACATTAGAAAAGATATATGGAATCCCATATGTCCCATCCGATAAAGTCAACATTCCAACTATTATAAAATCACCAGTCCCTATAAAATTCAATTTTTGGATGTAACTATAGATATTACACTAAGACAAGATCAAAAACTATTCGGTAAAATTAGATTCAATATGAAAAAATACACACTCAATATAAACAAAGTTAGGATCATATTTACTGATAGTATTTGGGAAATAAGAGGAAATGTAACATAAAATCCTCAAAATAATAACTAACACATGAAAAAATTAAATCAAAGTGTTGAAAACTGTAATAACATATAAATTTAACATTGTTTGAACCACCTTTGACCTAATATATTATAATAAAACCACCCCACAATCGTTTATTATATAAGTAAAAAATCAAATCAAACTAAATAAAAATGAGGAAAAAATGATATAATACAAAAAATACTAAAGAGGCTAAATAGTGAGAGGATGGGAAGGTTGGATAGGTAGATGAGGCAACCAACATGGGGTGTGCCGAGGGTTAGGGGATTAAGAGAGCTGAGGGAGGATGGTCGATAGTGTTAGCAGTTTTGGGTGAGGTGGTGATAGTGATAGTTGTGGCATCAAGGGTTTGGAGTGAATATGGGAGGAATAGGTGGCTCTAGTGTGGGAGGGGAGGGGTTTTCACATGAGGGTAGGGATGTTCTTGACAGGGTGGTGGGTGGGTGGGCATTCGAAACTACATGTGTGGCAATGGAAATGAGGGGGAGGGTTTGTGCAAGGTGGATTGGTCACAAGGGGGAGGGGTGTGTGAGAGGGGAAAAGGTGGGATGGGAGGGTTAAGGGGAATTATATAGGGGATTTTTAGAGTCCACTATGTCCAATTGAAGCTACCCATTTTTACAGGCATGGTTTCCCATTTTTCTAGTAATGATTATAGTATATATGTATAAATAAGTAAATGAATATAAATATAATAAATATTTAAATAAAAAGTGTGTGTGTGTGTTTTTTTGTGTGTATAAAAGATCAGGTAACACCCCTTTATTAAATAAAATGAAAATCACAAACCATGAGAGGATGGGGTCAATCAAAACCTTCCCTCATTATAAGGAAACTGAAAACAAGCTCTAAATAACATCAAAGTCCTGCATTATACAAATACCCAGTCAGAGAATGTGGGCTTATGTTGTGGTAGGATCCCCAACTACGCTAACCATGTGGACTCCTTCCCCATATCCATGTTCTATTAGGATTATACGCACCCACTTGATCATTAATGTCCTATTCCAAAGAGACATTCACACCTCATGTATCACTTTACATCCAGAGGGTTATAAAGATGAATATGATGTTTAACCTGATAATTCTTCCATAGCCATATGATCATCAATATCATTGGAACCTACTAGTGGAATGGGATAAATCGTATCATATCTATCATTAGAAGTATCCCTACCTGATGTTGTGACAATATCAATATATTTGATATCATTATTTCTCTCAGCAGTAATAACAGTGTTTCTATTACCTCTTGAATGATCTTAATTCATACTCCTAACATATTTACCATGATCATTATTTAAATTTTCACTACAACTAGGAGACCTAACAATTTAAATTTTCACTACAACTAGGAGACCTAACAATGAAAGATCTATCTTCTTAAAAGTTATCCCCAATAGAGAGACTACACCATGTATTCTATATTACATGTCCTTGTACATGGTTGGAATAAGTGACGCCACATTTATTTACCCTTTATAGTTCCTAGATGAAATCAATTTATTCCCTTTACATAGCTGAATCTGTAAATAATTTTGAGATTATGATTCCTAGCCTAGCTAGAAATATTGAAATTTATCATGATAAGATTCGCCTCCCAAAGATTGAGAAAAAACATTAGATTCAAAATTCGAAGTTTATGTATAATCTATATAGTTATCCAATGTCCCAACCATTTTTTCCATATGAAAAATAGGCCATGAGTGGTCTTTATGTGAAAACATGGAAGTGTGTCTTCTTGAAGTAGTTGGAAACTTCTCAACTTGCATATTAGACCATTCACCAACAACCTGATGCATAGCACCAGTGAAATACCTCTAGAATAATAGCTTCTTAGTAACCAGTAAAACCCCTAATTTTGTGAGGCATCAAGATTATATAGGAGTAGAAAAAGTTTCCCTTTTTTCCTTATATTTTCCCACCATTTCCCAATATTATAGGTGCACCACTAGACCATACAATCTGAGTAAATTTGGACCCTTGTCAGGCAAAAAATGGACCATCCTCCATATTCCAAGTATTAGGGAGTTACCTATATTTAATCTAATCTAAATGGGGCCCTTTCCAACCTTAAATAGGGCATTATATTCCTTATTCCTCTTAATAAAATCGACTTCAACATGACCCCTTCAAGATAAAACTACAAATATCACACTCCTTTGGAATTGATCTCTTGAATTACCAATGAAATTAAAATCAACATAGAAACCTGGGAGTTTCTAATTTTCAATTTTGTGATTAAGGTAGAACTAAAATATTCATTGGAAAGTAACCCAAAAATGATCCAAAACCTTATTTAATCAATTTATTTATCCATTGGCACCTTAACTACAGCAATGATGTCATTCAAAATTTTAGGATATAAGATAACCTAGTTCATCCCATGAATTTTAATCTATACATTTAATGAAGTGATATTAATGTAAGAAGGATCATATTCCAACATCCATTCATAGATTTTAAGAGACCATAATCTTAATAAAAAATAATTTAAGATCCATTCCTTTTTCTATTGTTCATCCCAACAAAAGAGGAAGTGGAAAAAACCATGACTGAGAGAGATACGTCAACAATACATGAATCCCCAAAAACTCAAAACTCTATCATCCAATTAATAAAGTCTCCATGGATTCATTCCTTTAATAAGTATAATCCTAGAAAAAATGGATAAATTACATAAATCTAGTGACATGTAAATAGAATATATATTCACTGCCACATGTTTCATGGAACCTTTCTTGAAAATCCTTCTAGTTGATAAATCTTAAAACAAATACAATTATATATAAGATTATATCCTATATTATACCATTAACTTATTACCTTTTATATCAAATAAATATTAGGTATTCTGGATTCCATCACAACCCATAAAAACATATTTAATATTAAAATCTAGATCATATAGAAGCACCATCGCCAAACTCGAATAAATGATATCAACTTCATCACCTCCAAGGAATTGAAGAATATCTACTTTCTCAAAACCCATCCTTCATCCTAAAATTAAATATTGGTTTATGAGTTATTATTAGGTTCCACATCATTCCTTTAATGTTCCCAACCTAGCACATATTTGTCACTCTCCCCCTAGCTAAGTGAAGCATGACAGGACTCAAAGAAATATTATTTCCATTTTCAGTGAGTGGATTCCATACATGACACCACTTGATATATATATATATATATATATATATATCTGGGTGTCTCTGTGTTAAAAATCACAAATAGTGAAAAGTATTAATATCTATTTTCTTATTTATTTATATATTACTTGAATAGATAAATATTTATGTAAATAAAAAAAGAATTAAATAATAAATACCTAAGACAATGTTTCTAATTTCTTTTTTCATATATGTTATATTTATATATTTATATAACATTCTTTTTGTACATATAAGTGCATTCTTATAATTTATATAAGTATATAATAATACACATTATTTATATATTTATTTATAAATACTCATTATATATATATATGTACCTATATGAATACAAATATATATGAATAGAAATTTAAAATATTTGTATGTCCATAGATAATATATTTTCAATATACAAACACATGCTTAGTTTTATAAAATATAATTATAATGTTTTTAAAAAATTATAATTACAATTAATATACATATTAATAAATATATATTTATAAATACATATTTACTAAATGAAGTGTCACTAGTTGAATAGATAATATATAAGATATGCCTTTTAGTGATGGTTATCTAATATCCAAAAATAATAACCCTTTAGTTCTATCTTTTAACATAAGTTTTCTTAAAAATGACAACAAAACCCTTTAAAATGAAAACAAAATTGGGAGTGTCCTTCTTATTAATTTCACTATGCTAGAAAACATTACATCATAATCACCATGAGTCTTCTACCATGATATTACTCTATAAAAACCTATTTTGATCTTCCTTTCACCAGATTCCTCCTTCATCTCCCCACTTTGGTTCCCTCTGCCCCTTCTTCCACCATTAACTTGAATCTAACAGTCTTGGTCTACATCATCATAATTATCTTTTTTTACTTGTTTATATTTATTGTGAGTGTCAAATTGTTTCCTTAGTTATAACTTTTTTATTTTTTTGTATTATGATTTAGTTTAATAATCTAATGTAGTTGAACAGTTGATTTTATTTTTTATTTTAGAAATTATCTTTGATTTTTTTTGTAGTGAAATGTTGAATTTTAGGTATTTAATTGACATGTTTTTGAGTATTAGTTATACTTTTTCTTAAAATTAATAGTTATATTTGTTTAATTTTATAATTTTATTAAGTTAATAAATTTTTTCTGAATTCATTAGTAAATTAGTTATCTTTACATAATAAATAGATTATAATTTTCATTGTTATATTTTTGTTAATTTCTAATGGTTTTTTTCATTTTTAATTCTATTATTTATATATATGTTTACATGTTAATTTATTTTCAAATACATGATAAAATGTTTATATGTTTAAAACATATAAGTTTATATATGTTAAATTTATATGTAAAAATTATTTATATATTGTAAATTTATACATACATATATATATATTTTAAATTCATATGTTTTTTATTTTTTTTATGTTTATATATTTTTATTTTTAAATTTATATTTTTTAGTTTTTTAAATTTTTATCATTATATGTTTTTAATTTAATGGTTTATGTCTATATGTTTTGATTTATCTTATATATTTGTTAAATTTATATGTTTGAAATTTATATGTGTATTCATTTATAATTATTAATTTTTAAATTTTATTTGTTTATATATGAATTAAATTTATATGTTTTAAATTTATAATTTGTATTTATGTGTTTAAATATTTTCCCCACACACACATAGATATATATATAAAAATATATGTTTATATATATGTTTATATTTGTGTTTTAAATTTATATATGGGTCTAATTGTTTATATATTTATATATTTTAATATTTTAACATATTTTAAATTTAATTTTTTAATTTATATAGTCAATGGAACAAATTAGATAAATACATTAATAATATGTGAGGAATATCAGAAATTGGTTGATGATTTAGAATAATTTTTTAAATTGAATCTGGAATACAAATGCCTTTTTCTCTCCAAGAATAAATAGTTTATATGTGAATTAATTTAGGTCAAAAGAAATTAAAAACCATTTGATTTTATATATTTTTAGTCATAGTTATATCCCAAAAATATTGATTTTTTAAATAAAAAATAATTTAATATTTAACATTGATAAAGTTATTCAGTGTGAGATAAAGGATCACCTTGAAGAATTATTTCTTGATGTTGGCGTTGAAACCATTGAAAAATAGCAATGTTTTAATGATTGTTTAGAGATAATAAATTAACATCATTACCACAAGGTAAAAAATTATAGTTTTATTAGTAGTTTTGAGATTCTTAAACGGAAAATGAAGAAATGGTTGGGGTGAAAAAATTTTGAATTAATTTCTTGAACTTTTGAAAGAGACACATCTACAAGGAAAGAAGACTTTAAATTATAATTATGATGGAAAAAATATTATGTCGAATGGGATTTGGGTATAAGAAAATATATTATTTCAAAAAAACTATGGTTCATATAGGAAGGAATATAGAGGTTTATAAAAATCTACTAAATATGGGAGATCACTGTATAAAATTTATTGTAGATATAACAATGATCCATTCCCAAGGGCATGCATGAAACCTCCTAATAAGGAATTGTTTTATCTTCCAGTAATTCCATGTTTAAATCATTTATTTAAAACTTAAAATGATGAGTTGAGATGATATGGTTTACATATGAGTTAATATCCTATTGAAACAAATATCTTCTTCTTGATTCCTCACAATGGAAGTGATTTGATAAAAAAATTCATAATTTTGGAATTGAAGCTAGAAATCTCGAAATGGGAATGTGAATAGATGGAATGAATCCATATTAGAGCCTCAATGGAAAACATTGTTCATAGAAAATTATATTGGTAGTTTATAATGATTATCCAAATATATTTTAAAATAAAAAATAAGTTATAATGAGATTGACGATTTATAGACCAAAATAGTATGGAAAATATATTAATGTTTATCTATCACCATTGATTGATTATTTTAAATTTCTATGGGCTGATTAAGTTTAAATATATGATTCATACAAGAAATAATTTTTTCTTTTCCGTGATATGGTAATTTTCAATATAAACAAATTTATTATATACAAAAACATATATTGATACACTGTTAAGTGACACCGAGCTAGTCCTATTTTTGAACAAGGGACTTTATATCATCAATATTAGAAAGGGAGGAAGGAAGTGTACATGGGTTATTGAATATTTGTTGAAATGGATCACCCTTATCAAATATTAAAAAGGAATTTAATATTTTAAAATATGATTATATCCCCTACAGCCTTTTCATCTAAATAATATTACAACAGGGTGAAAAAATAAATATTACATTTAGGGAGATGCAATGTTTGATTCGTCCAAAAAATACATGGAAGATATGGTCCATCTTATTATGGGGTTTTAAAACATAATATTGATGTTATCCATGTTGAGAAAAATATATGTGAATGCTTGATCAGATCATTGATAGATATAAATGGAATGAAAATTATTTATTTCATACACAATTGGACATAATATCAATGGAAATATATTTGGAGTTAGGTCCCACGAAGAATGGAAAAAAAGTATACTTATCTTTGGATTATCATGTTTATTTAAGAGTAAAAAGATAAATTTATATCAATGTATGAATAGAATTAAAGTAAATAGTGGGTGTTATTAAAATTTGAAAAAATTGGTGTTATTAAAGAATTTGAAGTTAATATGCATAATATCTCATTACTATTATGTATTTATGAAAAAATAATACATGTTCCATTATGTAACATATTTATATATCCTATCAAAAATACTACCATCATGTGATCATACTTTTTAAATTACATGTTTATAAATTTCATAGATCAAAATATGTTAAAATCAGTTGAGAATGAATATATCCTCATACGTTTTTTACTGAAGATATATTTTACCCCATCTTTTTTTGATAAAATGATTCATCTGGAGATTCATTTAATGTCTAATATAATGTTATGTAGGTGTCTATATTTACATCAGATGTATCCTTGTAACCTTTATGTGAAAATTATAAAGGTATTTGTTAAAAATATTGATTGACCATGGGTTTCTATTATTAAAAATACATATAGAAGGGAAGAGGTGGTTGAGTTATTATTGACTATTTTTGAATTAGAGAATATTAGTTTTCTTATATCACAATATATAACAACCAATAGTTATTGAGACCAAGTTAGGAGTAATGGAATGTTTTATAAGAAGATGATATTGGTTGATATTTTTTAATATATATGATAATGATGTTGTGTTGTGATGTTGGAGAAGTTCCTCTATAATGTGGTTTTCATCCAAAGAAGAAAGATTTAATAAGGTTGAAGTGGACATGGTTAATGTGTTATATTTTGTGTTTACTACTTTATAATATTAAAACACATTATATAATGTTTATTAATGTCACAAGAACGTTTTTTTTGTTTCTAGAGTGGTTTGAATCAGGTCAAATGTGGTTTCCTAATGAACATAAAGTTTTTTGATATTTTGGAATTAAGGATGAAATATAGAAAAAAGAGGTTGTCTTGTGACTTTGGATAATCCATAAAACATAATGTGATCAAATATTAATTTGTGTGATTTATATGAATTTGATCAAGGAATTTTATTACGTTGGGGTTTTATTATGATTTTAGTGTATGCATTTGGGGATTTCTTATGACTTCAGCTTATGTATTTGGGGATTCCATATGAATTTTGAAGAATTTCATATGACCTTGATAAATTTTTATGAATTTTATCATTTAATATTAACCTTTAATGATCTAGTATGAATTTTCAAATTTAACATGACTTCAGTGATAGATCATACAACTTCTAATTCATTTCATATGACATCATTCTAAAAGAGGTCACTTTAATATTTTCATATTAATTCAAAATTTATACACAATTGCAGATGGACTAAAATTTGAAAAAGGAATGAATATGTATGAATATGTTATATCTATGTGTATTAAATGATAAAATGAGAATGTTAATTAAAAAATTAGATGATTTTTAGGAGTTTAAAGTCTTAAAAATAAATAATACACTGTATTATTATTTTGATGATTGAAAATTAAAAATAACTGTGCTTTTTGAACCATTTTTCATTGAAATAAATATCACATGATTTGGTTAATCTATTATTAAATCTACTGGTAACTTACAATAATAGTATAAGGATTAATGATACAAAGAAACCTTATATCATGATTGGGTAAGTAGTTATAGAGGTATTTATCAATCACATTTTTCTTATTCAATCATTAATATATATTTCTACATGGATTGTTTTTAATATGAAAGATAACTCCATGATAATTCAAATATGGGGAAGAAAATAATGTCATTTATTAAGGGAAATATAATTATTTTATTATAGGTAGAAGACTAGAAAATAATTTAAAATAAATGGAATATTATTCACATGACTCTGTGATTAAATATTAAATGAAGAAACGATTAAGATAGGTGAGGATAAACTAGTGAATGAAGCTTACCAAATATTATCGAGAATATTTTGAATAAGATCATATTATTTTGTTGGGAAATTAATATAATATAAATAGAAAGAATAAATCACCTCAATGTTATTTTTTATGGATCTCATTCACAAAAAAGATGAAGAAAGCGGTGGTTTCAAGCCACACTTTGCATGTAAATTAAAGTGGTGACTTGCTACTATTCAAGATAGTAAGGGTAAGAAAAACTCACCACACTTAAAAACTTGATAAAAGTACATTGGTAGAAGATATATTAGTTGTTACTTGTATTTAATATCATTTAAAAGTGTGGGATGCATAAAAATATAGTTGGGAGATATTAAACCATGAGTTTTAAGGATATACCTTTCTCTGTTGAGATAATAGAATGGGTATAGTGGTTATTGTGATCTTGTAGGAATCAATAATAAACTAAGGACTATCGTTATAACATTAGAAAGAAAACATTATAAATTTTCAAGATCCTTATGTTGGTGTGTTATTGGGAGTGTGTGTTGAAACAAAATCACTCATCATAATTAACTGATGGAATTTTTTTTCCAAAGAATCAATAAAAGAGTCAAGATCAATTATTTTCCCCCTCTCATTGATCTCCCAAATATCTATAAAAGGGTTCCATAATAGTGATGGAAATGGGATATATAGATTAAGATAAAAGTTAATTACATGTGATGCAGTGATATCGACACATCTATACATTTTTACAAAAAAAAAGTGAGTTTCAACCTTATAAATCATCACATATTAATATATTGAATGTATGATATCAAAATGGAAATAGAAGTGGTTTATAAATGAGGATAAAATTAAATTGTTTTATGGTTTAAGTAAAATTTCATCACTGATTCATCTATATCAGTAAGCATGAAATTATTAGATAGGGGACTATATATTTATGTGATCACATGATCTGGTTTTGATAAAAATGGTTACAGATTTAACCAAAAAAATTACAAAAATAAGGGTTTGATTACGAATAGTGGAATAATGGTCATCCTTAAATTAATAACTTTTTAAAGTTAAAAAGATAAAAAAAACTAATTTCTATATTAATAACATATTTTAATGTTGTTGAGTAAGTATAGGAAATTGATTACACAAAATATTGAGTACTAGTATTTTAGTCTCACTATTTTTATAGTAAAATTGGTGTAAAACAAGATGATTGTGGATTTAAACTTATTTATTTGAAAATATTTTGTTTTAAAGAAGAATAATTTATCATGAAAATGAACATATAGCCAATATTTTATGTTTTTTACTTATCAAAGGATCAATATTAAATCATTTTGCAAGGGAAAAAACTCATTTGAGTGATAAGAATATTGATGATGTTGTGGAATTATGTGATATATCTTAATCTATTATAATATTACTTGAGGATAATGATGACCATAATGTTAACATGATACATACTATAAATAAATATCATGAATAATGGATATTTTAAAAATGTTATTACTCTCCTTATAATGCAGGTATATATGTATCTATATATTTTTTATGAAACATATATATGTAAAAATGATATTTTTTTAACGTGGATGTTTAAATATAAATATTTTGATCATTTATTCTATTTTTATATTAATTTTTCTATTTATAAGTTTCAAGTAAAAAATTTTTGATTGAGGAATCATGATGCCATTATTTTTCCATGGATATTTTTTTGTATTCATCACTTTTAGGTATACATTTTACTTTATTTATAGTGATTAATTTATTATATAAAATTAAAAATTTATTATGAAAACAATTATTTTTTACTTCAAAAAATAATTTCATTCTAATAAAATATTCATATATAGAATTTCGTAAATGTAGAATTCAAATATTTAAATAAAATCTAAATAGGAAGAGTAACATATTTTTAGGTATTTGTACATGTCTTTATATGGATATATCTATAATAATTAAATTATTTAATGAAAATAAACAAATATATTTTTTAAATTATTTATAGTACCACCAACACACCAACTATTATAGACCCTTATTGTTCTCTAGAGAAGTGAATACATATGTTTTTAGATATGGGATTATATATTTATTAAACTTCCATTTTCCCATGGGAAGTATCATATGTTTCCAATTTAATTTGATGATAATAATAACCCAACAGGCATAAATAAGAAGAAATTCCATGTTCATACAGCATTGATAGAAGATTAGCATATTATATCTTCATTGGATGAAAAAAAATTGTCCATGAAAGATTAGTTATAGGACTGTTTAAGGGTAAAAAATATGAATTTATTTTTAATCAAATGGTTCAAATATTATATGTTTCATATATCTAAGAATTTATTAATTAAATTAAAATTTTGATTTGATTTTCTAGATATGAAACAAATTAAGACGAGGGGATTTATTTTTCTAAAATTAGATATAGAGATTTAAAATAAAAGTTGAAATTAGTTTATATTTTTTTTGAAGAAACAAAAATAATACTGATACCTAAATTATGGGTTTTTATGTGTAGATACATAAAATAAGTTTTATTCTAGCCTATAAGATAATTTCTTTTTGTTGTGATAATTTTTTCTTATAAATTCAATCTGTAAAATCATTTCATAATTAATTAATGACTTTTTGATTTATTATTATGTAATAAATATCCAATAGATCCATTCTTATAATGTATACCCTAATAAATTATCACATAGAGGATATCCTTTAGTTTATAAGAAAATAATTTCTGAAAAGTTTTATGAAATTAGATATAAATCTAGTATGAGAACTAAATAGGTTTTGTTATTCCCTCCATCTCTCCCCACTCAAAATAAAAATTCAAAAAGGGTGAAAATAAAAATGAAGGGAAAGATTCTTACTGATCTTTCAAAACGCATAGGTGATAATATTATAGGAAATTAATTATTATTTTTCTCAATTGTAAGTATTTTTAAATTCATCACATTTATATAACATTTACATATATAAATTTAGGAATACCTTTAGAATTTAGCGATGTAGGGGAGATTAATCATTGAGTGTGGGAAGAAAGTTTTTATTATTTCTTTAGGTATTCAATAATTCCATTCCATATAAGAGGATATGAGGTGGGTTTTAACATCAAAAATAATTTAGACATCCAAGTACAACATTGAGGCATGCATAATATAAATGGAAAATAACTTACCTGAACACTGTTATTTTGGTGATGAATTATTTGATAGATTGATAATTAAATCATTTGTACAGTCTATTTTTTAGGTATACTAAGAAAAACAAAACATTACAATAAATGTATTCCACTGCCTTATTCAAACCCAATTGTGTACTCCAAGTTTCATATTAGGGATCCTTATTTTCGTATTGCATTATATAAAGCCATGAGTAATCTGTGAGACTATGAATATCATTATATAATATATTTATATAAATTAAGACGAATTACACATGGTATTATTTATCTAAGAAAACTAATATTGTTGCCTAATGAGGAGGAGTCTGTAGTTGGATAGAGTATGTGTCATTTTTTTTACTCTGGCTAACTATCATTTTTCATTAGTTGACATATGAGGTATGTGCTATAATAATATTTTTTATTACTTATTATTTCAAATTACATGATATTTTTTATTATAATTAACTTCTATATAAGTACATTTTAAAAGAAAAAAATGTTTTAGGAACTAATACCTTTATATTCATCTCAGTTTTCTCAAGTGATGAAAAACTTATTTGTCAATTCATGAATTTTGGAGAATTTTTATGAGTCATCAATGATTTCTGCCATATATGGGAAACTATATGTAAATAATATTTAAAATATACATATTGGATAATTTTATTGGTGGGGAGTTCCTGGTACCTTTGTTTTATTATTTTTCCATATAATTAAATTTCAATTTAAAATTTTATTTACTAATTAAATATAACTTATAGTGATTTAATTTATTACTTATTTAATTATTTTTCTTTACACTCTCTATATAAAAAATGATAGAACATTCATTTCTTCTTTTAAAAATCTATAATACATTTAAATGGTTTTTAAATACAAAATGAAGACTACAATATTTAAATATATATATCTCCAGTATTAGAGAACACATATATTAAGCATTTGTTTCTTCAATTCATTGGCTGGTAAGAAGGATTATATAACTATGATATACTATTAACTATAATTTTACTCATGCTATTTTTTTTATTTGAAATTAGATGTTATGTGTATTCAATCCATTTGGGTGCAGAACATAATGATTATACTCTTTAATGGGTAAATATCAAGAAAGTTTTCATGATTTATTAAATTGGTAAATTTAATTCTATTATTTCAGTTTTTTAATTTTTAAATTTTTAAATTTTTATGTTATATATGTTCTAGTAATTAATATATGAATATAAAATACTTCATGTAATTTGTTCAATATGGTTCACTTATTGATAAGGAATCTAATGAAATTAATTATGTTCTAGTATATGCAGTTTACATTTATATTAATTAATACTAGTTTTGAATTATATATAGGTATGGTATTTATTTATTTTTAAATTTATATTGCATAAGAAAAGTATTAATTCGCAAGAGGAAATATTTAATGGGGTTATTATGTATTTTTATTTATATATGATAATATATTGACCTGAATGATGATATATTTTCATATGAAGAGTTCCATTACAATTCTAATATTTTAAAACCAATATGTTTTATTGTTAATTTTATAAAATTTATCATTTTTATAGATTTGTGACAGTTCTTAATTTCATTGTGAAGATGACAAAAACCACTTTTAAAAAAAATTAGACTATTTTATTGGTTTCATCAATTTTTAGATATATATAAAAAAGTTTATTGTATGTTTATTATCTTGGAAATTGATGTTATAGTGAAGTTTGCATGGCAGTTTTATCTGTGGTTGGTTATTTTTTGTCACTGCCTACAGTTTTGGATTTCTAGTTATAAGGAATGGGTTATTATATTATAATATATTTTTAAAAATACAAAAAGTGTTCAATGTTTTTTTATAAAAAAAATGTTGTAATATGTTTTCCATATATTTTTATAATAATAGATGTTAAAAACCCACTTTTAACATTAGTTGTATTCACATCTGTTCTTTATTAGTTTTAATAGTTTTAAATTATTGATGTTAAATGTGTTATTTTATAGTAAAAAATTCAAATATACATATTTAAATATATATATTTATTAATAAAATATTTATTTTTAAAATAATAACAGTTGAAACAAGCTTGGGCTCAGCCACAATTGATTAAGGATATAAACCTATTCTTAATTGGGTTAAGAGGGAACACTTAAATGAAATATAGGCCTAAAAGTTTCTTGTAATGAATTCTTGGTGGAATGTGGCCCCAAAATACCTTAATATAAAGGATTCAAATTTTCTAAAGATCATTCTGCATCATGTTGTAACACTTGTCTCACACCATGTCACCCCGATTAGTAATAATCACACCTGGTACCATTTTGAATGTTATGTCAACCTCGCTAAAAGTTTTGTGTCATGCTTCTATCTTACACACTTTAGATTGGAAAAACCATCCTTGATAGTATATCTTTATGGGATATGGTTGTATGATTCACTCCCTCACAACTATCTCCCTTTTGAGATTATCACCAAATGATTCTTGTATGGAACCGGATCACACCACTTATTTGTCACATTACTTCATCAAAATGGTCCCATTGTACATATAGTCATGTTTATGGAAACCTCTCTAACCCAAGTCAGAAATCCATAAATATGGAATGATTAATGATAAGTGATAATGCACCCATCACTCCTTTAACATTTCCCACCCAGTGAGGTCTGTATATCTCTTTGAAGCATCACCTTCATGTTTTTCCAACCCATTTTCATAGTCCCTCCAACACACCTACTTCCAACCTATTATAGCCTATAGGTTCTATTACCAGAATACCTTTTATAGTTGGGATACCAAATGAAACAATATCCCATATTTTAACTCGGGTCTTTAATTAGAATCATATAAGTGTATATTTATTTATATTTATCATTTTTGTAGTTTCATATTTATATAGGATGGACTTGATTTGGTTCAAAAAAATCATATACACCACAAAATATATAGGAAATATTTAATATCCTTCCTAGATACATTATTATACTTGAAATATTATATAGGACACACTTAAATCCTTTGAAAATTTAAAATAGCATCCATGCACACCAAATTATTTGAGATAAATTTATGACCATCCCCAATAATCTACACCAAATATTGAATATATTACTCATCAAGAAAAAATATTTGATTAAAACCAATAATCCATCCAAAAAAATTTGTATTTTCTTTCAGATAGATATGATATTCATCTAAGAGTGTGAAGGCTTTAGTTTCCTTATCATTTAATTGGGTTAGTTCCTGAATTGTTAGGTTTCATTTTGAATCTTGGGGATAATAATTTTTTAGTGGTACCTATTATAAATTCTTCAAATTTTCTAGACCCCAAATTTTAATTATTATATTTTAGAGGTGCTGATATAATATTGTAGGAAGAGAAACATTTATATATCTAATATTCCAATAGGAATTGGGTAGTCTAGTGTGTAAGTCTATCACACTCATTTTTTAGAAAATTGTAAACTTACCCCTGTGTGATTAACCATGAAATATCACCATATTTTATTGTTTAACCTTTAGTAACCCATATATAATTGAACCTTATATATCACTATATGTTTTAGAGTTACCCTTATATATTGACACATTTATTTCAAATATATGATTGAATTATTTATAAATATGATCTTATTAAATTTTCCCAAGTTCCCATTTATAGTGGTATTGAGTTTGTTATAAGACAATTCAATAATTATTGGGGGATGTTGACTATGAAGTTATAATAGAGGTTGTTTTTTCCTTTTAATTGTTTGTATTGTATATGATTCCATGTAGTGATGTTTGTCTATGAGGGTTATATCATTTCAGTTTATAAATTGAGTTGATTAGTAGTTTCACTTTACTTTCCTTAGAATTTATAAGGGTATTGCATCCCACTTGGGAAACAAATATCCTAACTTCTAGTCTCCAACCCATGTCCTGTTGGATTTAGGCATCAGGGGTCCACCCTTTCTTCTACGAAAATACAATTATGGTATTAATCAAGGGAACACTACTGAAAAAATACCCTATACTAATAGTTTGGAACTGTTGGTATAGGCCTTCAAACCATTGGTATAGCCTATACCAATAGTTTGGAGAACTATTGCAAAGTAAGCATTGATGATAGGTATATAACAACAGCTTTCTGAAAACTTTTGGTATAGACCTATACCAATAGTTTTAAAAACTATTGGTATAAGTAATATAAAAATCAATACCAATGGTTCCATAAAACCGTTGGTATATGTAATTCAAAAAATAATCATTCGTTTGGTTTTGATCCCAACACCTCCTGTTTGTGATTTAAATACCTAACCACTAACCTATCATACTTTTGTGAACATAAATTCATAAATATATATATGTATTGTCATAAGTATTTTAAATTTTGATTTATTTAATGTCCTTTGTAAGTTGATTCCATTAAAAATACATGTACCTATACCAACAGTTCTCAAAACCATTGGTATAAACTCGTACCAATGGTTTTGAGAACCATTTGTATAGTTTCCTTGATTTTGGGACCTATAATAATAGTTTTGGACAAACCCTTGGTATCGGGGGGGGACCTATACCAATGGTTTGGAAAAATCGTTGGTATAGGGTCTCTATAATTTCCCTATACCAACGGTTTTGGACAAGCCGTTGGTATAGTGACCTATACCAACGGTTTTGGCCAAACCGTTGGTATAGGTCCAAATAAGTGAACTACACCAACAGTTTTCCCAAAACCCTTGGTATAGATCATATTTCAAGTAGTGGAAGTTCATGAAAAAAAAGATATCAAAGGAGAAGTTTAGAAGATTTTGATATTAATCCATAGTGGTAGGGGATAACCTTCACTATGGTGTTTAGTTTTCTATAGTTTATAGGTTCCATTTGAATGTAATATTCTATAGTTATAATTTTATGGAATTAGTATTAGTGGAATTCCTTTTATGTTATAACCCAACCCTTTCTTAGAATGTGTTAGTAGTGCATCCGTACAATTTGAGAGGTATCTACCAATGGATTTTATGACTTGGAATTTTTTTATTTTTGGTCTGTCTTAGATTCTTAAGTATAAGAATTATTTGACATGTATTTTTTTAAAAAAGGTAATGCTTTAATCAAAGACCAAAGAAAAATTTATTGATAATCAAAAATGATTACAAGAGGCGAAAGGAAGGGATTTTTTTACAATATCTGTCAATAAGATATAATAAGTCAGAAGGGATATAGTCCAGCCAAGTCATTCTTTGATGAACTCATTTGTTGGCAAGAGCATCAGCAATGTCATTTGCTTCACAGTAGGCATGAGTAGCTATATAATCTATCCCATGGAGAAAGTTGAGGCAATTCATCCAACAAGCAATGAGTGTCCACGCTAGATGGATGTTTCCATTCCAAATGGCATGGATGATAGTGGTAGAATCACTTTCAATCCATAGCTTTCTCCAACCTCTTTGAAGAGAAAAATCAACAGCAAAAATGACGCCAAGCATTTCTGCCTCCAGAGATGAGGAGTGACCACAACCAACATAGAAGCATCCCTGACACTGTCCAGTTGAGTCTCTAAAGATAGCCCCACAACTGGAGGGACCATAGTTGCCTTTGGAAGCACCATCAACATTCACATTGATCCATCCTGGCATTGGAGATTTCCAGAACACTTCAAAGGAGCGTTTAGGCTTTGGTAAAATTCCAGGAACATGGAGATGCCGAAGGATCTCTAATTCACCAACAAAATTGTTGCAATAGTCTTTTTGAATTGGAGCAGCTTCATGGATCGCAAAAAGAATACGATATTTCCCTGAATTAAGATTGAGAGAGTGATTATTGTGAATGAGATCATTTCTAACATACCAGATCTCATGCAGACGTTCCGCCACTGCCGTAAGAAACAGATTTTTAACCAGCAGAGAAGCTTCCTATCTAGTGCATTTATTTAAAAACAAGGAGATTGAGTCAGGAAAAGGCTTTATGCAATTAAAAAGGTCAAAGATATAATTCCAAAGGGAATAGGCCATCTCACAAGATAGAAAAAGATGATTGGAATCTTCCCTATACTGTTTACACAGGAGACACTTTAAACAAAGAGAAATGCCAAAGGTTTGCAGAAAAGTTTCCGTGGGTAATCTATTATGGGCAATGCGCCAAGTAAAAGTGATCCTGGAAGGTTTAATCCAGGGTTTTTTAAAATGATTCACCCAAAGAAAATTAGATTCATTATCAGGGAAATTATACTTATAAAAGTTTTTAGAATCTAGAATACCATTAGTAGAAGGATCCCAAACAAGGAAATCACCAACAGACGAAAAATTATGATTATCAATTATTTTCTTAATGATATTAGGGAGATCACGATCAGGAGATTGTAATACCTCCTTTATAGTCTGATTAGTATCATCAGGAAGATTAGTAGGGGGTAACAAAGATATCAAAGGGTTTCCACACCATTTGTCGCACCAAAAATTAATGTAAGAATCAGCATTGACAATCAATCTAGAATTTTGCATGATTTTGTGATAAGAGTCCCGGATAGAAGGCCAGATGGATGAGTTAATGAAATTAAGATTCCCTTTTAAAAGCTTGGAGAAAAATCTATGTTTTAGAAATTAAAAAGCTTTAGAAGTGGAGTTAATAATGCGCCAAGTAAGGCGGGCCTGAAGAGCATCATTGAACAGCTTTAAATTTTTAATTCCAATTCCACCATTAGCAATGGGTTTACAGCACGAATTCCAAGGAATTGTAACAAGCTTCTTTTCAAAAATACTTCCAGACCAGATGAAGTTTTTAATATAAGTATTAATTTTTCTAAAAATGCCAACTGGCCATTTATAGACCATAATGGAATAAACCATTTTATAAACAATGGTCGATTTAACCAAACAAATTCTCCCAGCCATGGATAGAGATTTCCCTTTCCAGTTAGAAAGTTGGTTTGTGATTTGAGAAATGATGTTAGAAAAGTAGGTATCTTTGGGGCGACCCCAAAATAAAGGAACACCCAAGTAGGTGAAAGGTAAAATACCCTTTTTAATACCCAGATAATTTAGGATACCAGATTTCCTTCTTACTGGAAAGTTCTTGCCCAAATAGATATAAGATTTGTTCTAGTAAATTGCCTGATAAGAGACATCCTCATAGTGGGATCGCTTTCTTGAGAACATTAATATTTCTTTGATCCCCTTTTATGAATAAGATAATATCATCAGCATATAAAAGATGGGTGGGGGAATTTAAACTCATGGTCACCTGAATAGGTTTAATCAAATTTTGATCAACCAGGTTGTTAAGGAGTTTGCTAAGGTAATCCTCAGCAATAACAAAGAGAATGGAAGAAAGGGGGTCTCCCTTCCTGACACCTTTTGAGCATTTAAAGAAACCTCTAGGGGTACCATTAATCAGAATAGAGATGTGAACTGAGTGAAAGAGAGTCTTGATTCTACCAATGAAGGAATCATTAAAGCCAGTGTTTTTAAGAACTTTGTAAATAAAATTCCAATCAATAGTGTCAAAAGCCTTTCTGATATCTAGTTTTATGGCCACAAAACCTCCTCTAGTGTTTTTTCTTAAACTATTCTTACATTCAGAAGCCAGACAAATACAGTCTTGAATAGATCTTCCTTTAATAAAACCAAATTGATTCCAATAGACAATTCTATTACAGATAGGAGTAAGTATATTTACAATAATTTGGGTGATGATTTTATAGATAGTTTTAATAAAAGAAATTGGTCTGAATTGATGGATCTCAGAAGCATTTTCAAGCTTTGGAATTAAGGTTAAAAATTGAGCATTGATTCCATGAGGAAGAAATTCATGTGTGAAAAAGATCTTAACAATGTTACAAACATAATTTTGTATTATATCCCAATGATTTTGGAAGAAACCATTATTGAAACCAACCATACCAGGAGCACTGTTTGGATTTAGACCAAAAACAGTGTCTTTAATTTCATGATCGAGAGGAATGCATAAAAGAGACTTATTGTCTCCCTCATCAACCAATAAAGGAATAATGTCAGGTTTAAGATCAATATTTCTATCCGGACCATTAAAAATGTTATAGAAATATGAGGTAACATGATCCGTAATGGATTCTTTAGAATCAATGATAAAGTCATTATGAATGAGCATAGAAAGAGGACAACTGACCTTTCTAATTCTTTGGAGGAAATTATAAAATTTATTATTGCGATCACCATCAGTAATCCATTTAGTCCTAAACATTTGTTTACTAATATTGTCTTTAAAAGTGAGTAAGGAATTAAGTTTAGAAGAGATATTAGCTTCCAATTGAGGATCTAGAATAATATCAGAATTAGTGTTCTGCGTTTGGAAGTGATTGATATCATCTATGAGGTAGGAGATGTCCATGTCGATTTGGGAATGTGCATTTTTCACCATCCTTTGAGAGCCTGCTTATGAACTTTCAGTTTGTGTAAACAAGAAAAAGAATCTTTATGGTGCTTCATGGAGTTCCAAGTGTTATAAATAAAAGTGAAACAATCAGGATTCGTAGATGAAGCATTGTTAAATTTGAAAGGAAGGACAAGTTTTTGATCATTCATGATGAAGTTAAGAAGGATATGATGATGATCAGAGTTGAATCTAGGAAGAGTAACGCTGGATATTTTTTCCCAGGTATCAAGAGCCTTCGTGTTGACAAAGGCTCTGTCAAGTTTACTAGAAACATTCTTATTGTAATTTTTACTATACCAGGTGAACTTAGAACCAATAAGAGTAATCTTGAAGAGGTTACAGTCATCCATAGAAGATTTAAACTCTCTGGAAGAAATAGAGAGATGTGAGGGATCGATTTTTTTAGAATGGGTAATATGGCATTGAAATATTCCAAGACAACCCAAGAATCTTGAATATTTTTAGCCATATCAAGGAGTTCAAGCCATAAAGTTCTCCAATCCTGGTACCTATTCATGACATAAACCATAGTGCAAAAAATATGTTGTCCATTCCATAAGAAGTCACAAGTAAATTGCTGGTCAGAAATTCCAAATATGTTAATATTTTTTAAAAGTGTATTTAATTTGATATAATGGGTTTCTTTATCCTTTACTTAAGTGGGTTCTTCATATTTTTTATTTTGATTCATGAAAATGAATTTTTTGAGTATATATCTAATGTATGGACTTATAATTTTATAGAATCTTACTTTTTCATGTTTTAGGTGTTGAAGTTTCTATGAGAAGAACTTTTGCCAAAGGTGGATATAGTAATAGGCTATTATCATGGTTATATCCCCTGTGATTGTGACTATAAGCTATAGGCATATTCATAATTCTCATTGGAACTGTTGGTGTTCAAGTAGCCTCATAGGCTATAACCATGGGCTATAATCATTAATATATCCCATAGATGTTGGGTGTTACATCAAGATCCACCTTTATCCATAAGAAGGCTCCATTTGTTATAGTGTTTCATCGAAAAATATTATTCTATTGGATTTCAATCCCTTGTATCATGTGTGTTACGTAGGACACTTTACCACAACACTACAATGCATATCTGATATATATATATATATATATATAATAAATTTGAAGTCTATTTTAGTATAATTTTAAAATTATTTATAGCTTGTTGGTTGTGGAAACCTGTGCCCACTGGTGACAATGTTTATGGACATTTCTCACATGTTTCATTGAGAAAATGTCACCTGTGTAAATTAGCTTTATGCCAAATTATATTTCCATATGATGGGACAACCCATGGAAATAACCCTCCCTGTAGCCATACTCACCCATGCCTATTGATATAGGGTTTACCCATGCGACCTATAACCATAATAAATGTGTGCACGTTGATATTGGACCTTTCCTGCACACTTCCTATAAAAAAACATTCCCATGGAAGAGAGAGTAAACATATAGACACTATAATGGGGTTTACATGAATATATTCCAATGGAACAAGGTGCCTATGGATGTATGCCACTTATATCCATGAGAAATTTTTCCCATGGCTATAGGTGACCTATGACCACAAAAAATACAATCTATGGCTAAAGGGTCATGACTATAGTCAATTTCACTATTTAAGGTTAGAGTAAGGGATTTATTTCTCAAGTGGTATTTTTAGTTAGAAGATGGTAGTTTGGTGTGCTGGTCTGTCACAACCATTTTTTAGAAAATTTTGGATTTAACATTACCTATGTAACCATTAAATGTCACACTTTTTTTAGATTAACTCTAAGATACCCTTATTATATAACCCTTACATATCACCCCATGTGAAATATAAATCCATACACTTGTTTCATTTACAAATCATCCCTACTATAATGTGAACCTTATATATCAGACTAGACCACACATAAATATTTTCTCAAATATAAAGGTTATCATATATGTAAAGGTTACCTTCGTGTAATTACCCATATATATAATTGTAAACCAAATGTTTAAGAGTTTCTAAAATAATTTGTAAATATTACCATCATGGTGTAACCCTTATGTATAAGAGTTTCCCTTATGTATTATAGTATAAATTGTTTAAGGGTTACACTAATGGATCAATTGATATGTAAGAGTCTTACCATTGCATCAGAAATAGTAACCTTGATACATAAGAGTATTTACTTTGTCATAAATTATAAACCTTGTGGAAAAAGGTTATTCATAAAGGTAACTAATATATAATACATAATTCGTAATAGGAATCATTTTTCCTGTGAACTCTCTCAATAATCCCAATCATTACCAAATCTATGTGGTATGAGTAGCTAGTTTTCAAATTTATTATAGATCATTACATAATAGGTTTTTTGGTGGGGGTTATCTCTTCTGTGTGAAATCCTTATCCATCTCAGGAAACACCTTATTCTCATTAAAGTAATAATCATTAACCATGAAGAAATATATATCTTCCAAATGGGATTATTCTATGATCATTATATATGGTCTTGTTGAAATGTGATGAATATTTATCATTACATGATGTATTGATTTCTAGATATATTTTTAAATTTAGGGCCCCCTCCCTTTAGTTCAGTTTTACTTTTTTCTCTTGAACTCTAAATAATCTAATGGATTCCTTTACAAGTCCTAGATTCTATTTTAATGGTTCTTAAAGCCTTAACATTTAAGGGAATTACTCCTTGGACGGAGGTGCCTTTCTTATCTATATCCCTTCATTATTTCTTGTTATTCTTCAAAGAATGGATTCAAAAATGATAATATTTTATATTTCTAGATTGTTTCATGAAAATTTATGGTAATTAAAGTTGTTTATTAAGAAAATTATATAGGGTTTTCTATAATCATGATGTATAATTTCCATCATGGTTTGAAATGATACCTTGGGGAACAACATAGATATTCACTACCCTAAATACATAGGTATATTGAACAGTGATAAAATGTGTGACCTTGTACAACCTATCATAGATAACCTAAACTACCTAAACACCTCAGGTATACCTCTATAAACCCATCATAAAGTTCATAGTGACATAATCCCACTTCTAATCAGGAATGACTAGTGACTATAGAATATTTGTAGGTCAGTGGTGCTAGATCATCACCCTCTAACAAGTCATTCACCATGAGATTAAACATGTTATATCCTTTTCCATACTAGTCACATTGTACTATATTTAAATGTCATAATACATCTTATTATATCCAAAGTTAATATCCCATCTTAAGGGATGTGATCCCCATATCAACACCTCATACATTATCATAGGTTCCACAACTCAACATTGAACAAAAAGGACCTTATCAACCTCTAAGGACTAATCATGTGGTGCATCCCAACTATATATGATACCACCCATTACTAGATAGTCCTAAATTTATATTTATTTCTTCTTTACCCTTCTATGGATTGAGAAGTTGATATTGAAGGGTATATTGTTCATTCTACCTAATTATTATCTAATACCAAGATGAATATTATTGAAGAGACTCCAAATTTGTTACTCGTTGCTATCCTTCTACACCACCAATTCTTGATTCTTCAAACACTAATAATCAGCCACCAATTTACACTTTATTGGAATATCTTCCATCTCAAATTTGAATTACTTAATATACTTGATCCAAAACCATTGTTTAATGTCCATTTCCACCTGAGAAAATATATACTTGAGGCCCTTATGGTATATATATAACATAATGATCATTACAAACATGAAGTGATGCTGACATGTCAATATGTTCACTAACACCACTAAATCCAAATCTTTAGTTTGATTAATATTCTCACATAGCCTCAAATTCTTGGATCTATAAGAGACTACAAACTTTCCCTTCATTAGAACTTCTCTCTGTTTTACCCCTATATATTTCAATACAATTTATATTATTTACCCAATACAAGTAAGATCAGTATAGGTACATATTTCAACTTACCATTCATCTTTTAAATGGATCTCTTATAAAATCATACCACAAAAACCTCAACCCCTTATTGGTTAGGTCTATCATTAGTGATTCTAGTTTGGAGAATTTCTATACAAACGGCTTGTAGTAACTTTCCAATCCTAAGAAACTACGAATATTGAGGAAATTATAGGGGTTTTGTGTTTTATTATTATAACTACATTATATATTACCTTCCCTAGAAATCAAACCTCACGAATCCAGAAGTCACACTATGAGAGATTTTCATAATGTTGGGGGTCCCTTAATATTGCCAAAACATCCCCCAAATCACATAAAAAACCCAATTGATATTTGGGAGTAAAAAAATATCATCAATAAAATGAACATTAATAAATCTTAATATGGATTGAAACCCCTATTTATTAGGTATAAACACTACTAAAATATTCCTCAATATAAAAAATATCATTGTTACTCATATAAACCATATCGAATCATAAAAGTAATGAAATGAATATCATAAGGACTCACACTTAACTGACAATTTTCTAACCAGAATTTCACATTCTAAATCACTTTGTCCCCCTGTAACAAGTCCAATTATTCATCAATATAAGGAATTATATATCAATTATTGACCATCACCTAGTTAAAACTCTAATATTATGAACATAATCTCAGTGATCCATCCAAATTCATAGAGAACAATAAAATAACACCATAAAAGGATATTTTTGGATGAATAAATCTCTTCACATATAGATCCCCAATCTAGGACTTCAGCACTCCTAGTTTTACTACAGACATCATATATGGTAGAATGGATATATAGTTCATATATAGAATTGGATCAATCATAAAATAATCCTCCATATCGAGTTGAAACCCAAATAATACCTTTGTAAATATGAATTATAAATGGACATATATAGGAAGACAAATTGCCTTACAATAATCCTCTGCTCCGAAAACAAGACTAGAAAATTGGGATGAAACTGTCCTCAGTTACTGATGGCCTGGTCTTGAATGTCCTGGCTACAGATATAACTCTCTAACTAAGGAATAAAAATAACCCTTGACCAATATAAAGGATACTAATCAATGATATAAATAAATATTACCTCAATTATTTTTCATCTATTCTATTTTGAATATCACATCGTAGTTTCATATATCCACCATACAGAAAGTCCAAAAGATCATGTAACCACTTATCATAATATTGCATGCTAAATATCTCTAAATCCCTACAAATTTCACACCTATGTGCATATAAATAGACATAACCCCATAAAAAAACTCTTAAATAATCCTCAAACCATTAAAAATTAGATATTAAATAACTTGATTCACAAATATCAAACATGGATGAAGCTAGGATAGATTCCACGTAGATTCTTCCTTCAACTACTATTGGTTTAATTTCATGATCAGTTGGAGTGGTCTCAAAAAAATTTATATTGAATGGTCATATAATATGACCTATAGTAGCTTAACTACTTTTGGGGGGGAGGTCTCATTCCCTTCTACTGTTTTATCCACTAACCCTAGTCACTTCATCTACCTTTATGACCAGAATGTTTGGAGGAACCACAAATAAAACTTTGTTATTGTACATCTAGTCATTTTTACAAGGTTAATGTCTTACTAGAACATATTCCACTAGATGAATATGGATCACGTAATTAAAATAGTTTTAGGTGACCAATTTCTATACATTTTAAGAAATACATTAGTTACTGATGACCCTATTATTACACATGACTAGTCCTAATAGGCTTCTAACACTCCACTAAACATCTCCATTAGGGTAGAAAAGATAAACTGCCTTATTTTATAATCTTCCCATAATCACATTAGTTTGAACTATAACATGAAAATACTACATTAGGAGGGCCCATTATCAGTCCCCTTAGTAGAAGATATCTACCAAGTTCTAATACTTTCATTCAAGTTCCTCTTAAATATGATGGACTATTTCACAACCAAATAAAAGGGTAAAAGAAGAAAAACATTAACCTAAACCCAAATCATATAGATAATACCTCCTCAAATAACCTAGATATTGTTGTCTCATCCCCCACCTATGAATGATTAAAACACTATAGCTCGAGGAAATAAGTTACATAACCAACATTTTCCATTTAGGTGAGTGCATTGACTATCAGAACCTATTCACCGATGATGTCTCTTGAAATAAATACATATAAAATTAGACTTGAAAATCCTTCTAGGATAACCCAAAATACCATCAAACTTATATTATGACATCCCATCAGTATTTATTTGGTCCCAACAATATATAAGTTTCCATCATCACCCTCCTCTCGGGGGGAGTCTTGAGGTGGTACAAAATAGTCTCCATCAACACTAACCAGAGCATAGTAGCTTAAGATCCACCCTCACCTTCAAATTGGGGTAGATGCTGCATTTAAAACTCTCATGTTATCTCAAACACAGATTTTTTGTACATAAATCCTTTATATTCATATATTAGATAACCTATGGAAGACTCTTGTGAAGCTTATCGTCTATTGTAACGACTGGAACTATAATGGGTTACAGATCAACTGTTAGGGGGAGGATACTCATCCTCATCATCCTCAAACTCCATTGGAGGACCTCTTGGTGAAATTTCAATAAAATTACATACAAAAGGATCAAAACACATTTATCATGGTTATTTATACTAGATTTTAAATAAAAATGTAACAAAAATGGTTTACCACTAGTCAGTAAACATATTACATCATAAGGGTTTTACCACTAGATAACTCTATATATCCATGTCTACCCACACTATGGTTCACATCGTATATGATTCACAAAATCAACATGAATAACAATAAAAAAACAAATAATGAGATAATCAAAGTAGATCGATACCATCATGTTATATTTTAAAACACTATATAAGTTGTTTTTATTACATTAATTATCCAAACCCTATATCATAACCAAGTAACTAAATAATAAGAAAACATATGAATGTCATGATAATCTAACATATTGATTATAATACATGATCTCAGGCCCAATTATGACACCAATTTATGTATAAAATGTCCCATAAATCATAAATCAAACACCATGTCCCTTGATATCATAAAACCATAAATCATAGAAACCAAGAAAAAAATATCATTATTAGTCACCCACACTTCGTAATATGTGGGTTAGTTATACCTAATAATTGGGTATAAATCAAGTTGCAACCACATACTTTATCTTCTTTACCGTATAGTAAATATTATAAAAAGATAAAATAAAAAAGGCCTTGATTCATCTTTTTAACATATCCAATCTTTTTTATGTCCATTATGATGAAATTAGAGAGATACATTCCCTAAAATGCCTACCTGTACCCTTGAGGATGTTGAATAGAGATAGGGGTCTGAAAATAATGTTGGGAGACTATACAAACTAGATCAGGTTATCATAGATAATAGTGAAAGTAAAAAAAATCATTTCAATATAAATCATAAATAAAAGAGACATTACACAAAGATTATCTAAAATAAATAGTTAACCATGTTATAAAAAATACACTACCAAACTTTCATACCAATCATGCAATCAAAATAGGACCTCATGAATGTCAGTGATATACATAAAGTCCCCAAAAGTAAATAAAACCATATATATAAAAAAAACTTACCAAGACTCTCCCTAGTCCCATCTCCCAACACCAACTATAACCACTAACTTAGTCTCCCATAGTATCAAGACCCTATACCTTACATGGGTCATGAAACATAATTAATTCTCAAGTACTAGGGTCCCCAAGTAGTGTGGGTGTATAAATTAGTAGGATAAAATTAAAAAATTCCCCAAACATATCATGTTTATAAAATTTCCTACTAGCATGATGTGGAATATAAAATTAAATCACTAATAAATAAATCATTTTTTGTCCCCGAGTTTCTTCAAGACACCTAATATCAAACATACCTACTTCATCCTATGTGAGGGTGTCTCTAAGAATATTCCATAACCCCCTTGGGTTAGAAAGGAAACATCCAAACAATATCAAATATTAATAAAATCTCACATATATATACTAGATTGGTGTACAACAAACTATGATACCAAAGATAGAATTGGTTTACAATACACTCATCTTACCCCATGAAGCATTCCCTAATTAACACTACACCCAATACATATATCATATATGTATATAGTTGTAATTACTCCCAAGTCACTTTTATAGAATGATAATAGGGTAAATTACACACCACCTAAGTCTCAATTCCTTATTTGGTTGGTATTACACCCATCCCCTACCCTAATTTTCTCTCGATTTGAATTACACCCTACCCGAATCACATAATCACATAGTTTTTCATTGCACCCAACCTCTATTACATTATTTAATAAAAGTACATATCTATTTGAATAATCACATGAAGAAAAAACATTATTTAATATAATAAAATAATAAACCTAGTCTCACAATAAATATAAATCTTAATGGTCCACAAGGGTTGGCACTCAACCAACACCAGCACACTTCACTTCTTGGTTCAATATCTCTTCCACATCCCAATCCCAATCCACAAATCCTAGGTTACTACCATATAATTATTACATTTATATTTTTAAAATAGTCCATAGTAACTCTTTTTCACCTACAATATTCAACCAAATCATAATTTAGCAAATATATTATTATAGGTTTCCATTTTAAATTTTTAACTAAATAGTTTAGACATATCTCTTTTGGGGGCCCAAAAATTTGGATAAAAACATAATATAAACCACTAATGGACAAATAAATACATTCCAAAAAATAAAAAATTATGGAAACTATTTTAGATTGAAGTTTGATTCTAGCAGTGTGTCCTCATATCACCCAGAATATTGAATAAGTATAAAGCACTGGGAATGTCTTGGGAGAACCGACCTTGGATTAAGATAAGCCTTCATGTTGAATATCCTTTGATAAAATGGATTGAAATTGTACAAAAAAAACAAAAAAAAACTCAATGAAATTTATCATATTCTATGAGAGATAATGAATCTATAAATAAAATAAGAAATGAAAAAAGATGGTGGATAGAAACATCATCAATGACATCATATTATTAATAAAATATATATCGAGTAAGAAATGAAGGAGACCTAATCTTGTAAGTAGATGAAATGAGAGGAATGGAGTGGGGTATGTTTTTGGTCAAATAGAAGAGCAGAACGAAAACCCACTTAAAAATAATAAATTAGTTAATAAAAATAAAAAATAGGTACCCATTGGGTACTTGCTGGAAAGCCACTGAGAACTCGATAGGCCTCAAGTGCCCTCTCACAGGACACTATCCACCAGATCAATAACATGAAAGCACTACCTACACTGTCTCTCAAATACCAGGAACATGATATTAATACATTGGGTACCCAATGTCATATTTAATAAAATAGATATCCTAACACTCAAATAATTGTCCCCTAAACAAGCCCTGATCTCCCGCTAACACCTAAAACACCCATAATCAACCAAAATACATTTGTTTTAGAAAAAAATCAATAGGATTAATACCTCTTATGATTGAAGGGTGTTATAGATATCATGTTAATTCCTAATATCAAATGTGATCATTCATTATTTTCTCAAATGTAAAATTAAATAGATCTATACAATGTTTTGTATATTCCGGTTCTATCATTTCTTGTCATGCTAATTACAAAATTTCACAACCCTTTTTAAAAATTAATTCATTAGGATATAATTTTTGAATAAATACATATTAAAATATAACCCACATTTGATCCTTTTTTAGCATCACTACCATTGTCATCTATCACAACTTTTGAAACTACCCCTTGATAATATCATCAAGTAACTCAACCTCTGAACTCCTGGGAGTATGAATTAAATGGATGATATTGTTTATCCTTTCAAACAAATATGTGTTTCCACATACTCCACCATAACATCTAAATACAGAAGTATTTTTTAAATAATTTTAAAGTCCGGATATACTACTTTTATCCACTCTTGATTTGTTCTCTTCAAATAAAAAAAATAAATTAGAACATTATAATAATGAGTTCAGAAAAATTATTTGTGTTTCTATTTCCTTACTTACATGTAGTATTTCATCAAAAAATCTTTTTCAAAATATAAAAAAAATATTACAAATACAGAACTGTATTGATATGCCATAAGTATAGATCACAAGAGTTCTAAAATTAAAAACATAGAATTAAAATATATGTTTAAGTGGATATATTCACATTAAATTGATACTTTACATTCATAATTATACTTTCAAAAAAAGAATCAACAAATAATTTTAACTAAATGTTTTCCCAAAAAACAATTCAAAGAACTTTCAAATCAAGAATCACATGAAACCATTTAAAAAAATATTTTAAGTAATGGATAATTTTTAAAATCCAATAACATATATATTTTATACATATAGGCTTGAAATGATGTATTAAAATATTAAACATCTCAACCTATTATTGTTATAAGTTCCTACAAGTCACAAGGGATTGACATCTTATGAAAGACCCTTTGAAACCGTATCATACCTAGATTCTTGTGAATCTAAATTTTATCAATAAAGAGGTTAGTAATGAATTTTTATAGACCCCAATTAAGTCTTAACCATTATATATCAATATCAACCAAATTTTTAAACACTGAACATTAATATCATTTCTCTAATACTATTTTATTATGCTCCATCCTAAATTCACAATCATCAAAACCCAATTCAGGGTACCAAAATGCCCTTAAGTACATTCCCCATTCCATAAAGGATAGAAAGTAGTATTTAAGTATAACACACAGTCATTTGATAAATAATTTACCCTCAATAAATACACTGATCATATTATATGAAGTTAAATGATGTTTTTAAAAAAATTAATGCAACATTTTGAATAGAATTAAATAAAATAAAGGATTGTTGAATAAAAATTGTCATATTTCCCATTTTGAAAAAATGAAGAGATTGATACCAACACCTACCCATCATAGATAGATTAAAAAATTCAATTATGTACATAAAAATACTAATGTTTATCTACTTAAATATATATTTCAGAATCAATCACTAGTAAAATAGGAATCATTCCCATTATGTTCGGTTAAATGACATTTATATGAATATTGAGGTGTATTTATAGATGTGAGTAATTTAATACATAGTTGGATTTCACCAAGACACTCCCATTTATTAACATTCATGATATATACTAGAAAACATAATCAATACCATTTATAAAACATTTGATATGCCAAAAAATAATATTTTGGGGATTAATTCCATGTAAAGTCAAAATCATTATACTAATAAAAGTCACATAATATTTTTCCTAAAACATATCTAAAACTACTAGGTTCACCAATAATAAAATTAGTTAAAAAACTATAATATTCTCTCTAATTTATTAGAATTATTAGTCATCAATAAAATAAAAAAATACACCAATGACCAAAGTATATTCCATCATAAATCATCATAAAAAATTATTTTTATCTTTAGTGAACACTAGACCATATAACCCCATGTAACTCCTAGTAAAAATTAATTCCAAATGATTTAATTTGTTAAAAACCTTTCAAAATGTTTCCTATAACTTTGGATCATTACTCATAACCATGGTTTATTCATTTCCTAAAATAAATTCTTCTCGAAATATTTTTTAAACATATACATAAATAATATATATCTTAAATATAACACAATTCCAGATAAAATTATATTTTTTTCAAAAATATAACTTTTTAAAAATATAATGTTTTCAAAAATAATAAACTCACCAAAAACAAATACCATGGTTTCTATAATTTGAAAAAAAATATTTTTATAAAAAAAAATTCATTTTTCAATAATCATATACTTATAAATTATCAAATTAATTTAATATAGAAAATTATCAAGATCAAACATTAAAAAATTATATATAATCTCACTTTAAATGATCATAGTTGATAAAGTAATAAATAGAATCCACATAACTTAAAAAATGAATTCCATAATTCAACCAAATATAGTATCATAGATCTCATAATTTATCAAAAAATTTAGATATAATCACTAAATATTCACATAAAATATTCAAAAACCAATCAAAAAATTTAAAACATTCCAATTAATATATGAGATAGATAAATATTTAAGTGAAAATAGTAATCATCATGTAAATATATTTATTATTAATCACCCTTGATTTGGATTCCATTCACCTAATTCAACACCAATATATGTCGAACGGTGGTAGAATACCCTAAAAGTCACCTAGGAGAAGTTGGAATCCTGGAAAAAAATATAGTGAGAGTTATAAGGTATTAATTAGGGTTACAAGTATATAAACCCAGGATTATGATATATGGATGTTACATCATTTTTATAAATATTCAGCACATTATAAAAGTACATGTTTGAAAACCATAATAGTTTAGTGTCTTTGGAAATTTGGAAACAAAATATTCTAACTTGGTGAAAGATCTTCAATGTTTCCCAAAAATATCATCCCCTTTAGTACTTCTACACAAAACCATTATTAAGAACCTATGGAAACGAAAAATAAGAAATGTGTGAGACATAATGCTTAGTAAGGGTAAATGTAGGTAATATGTGAGACTAAAATGAACATAAGGGTACAAGAATATGATAATAGCATTAGAATATCATAAAATACGTATCAATGATAAGAATAATGAGACATGGAATAAATATTTGGAGTTCATAAGACAGGAATCATAAAGTAATCAAGAGCATAATCCTTGAAATCATAAAATAGGAATAAGACATGGAATTGTGATAGACACATAATCAGGTAAAATGATTTCCATAGTAGTAAATCCATCACTTCCAAGGCCATATAAGTAGTATGGGTACACTATAAATACCATATTTGTAGACATGTTTTACTATAATGACCATCTTATTAGTCAAGGTTCACTCCCAAGACCATATTAGCAGACAAAGTCCTTTATTGAACTGAGTTCAGTCCCTATTCCATCCATGTCTATCTAATGAGATATAAATCTTTACCCAATGCATCAGAGGGAGATATAGGTCTCGCCCATATCATAATGAAATAATACATACATGTACCAAAATGTCATAAGATATCATATCATAACCCATGTAATGAAATGGGTATCATAAACATGTAATAATATCATAAACTATTTAAAAGAGACAGTTTTTATAATCATTTCATCAAAGCATAACCCATGAAAACAAGTGGATTTCAAAAACATATAACTCGTGAAAGATAAATGGGTTTCACAAACATCATTCCATAGAAACATAAACCATTTATATATATAATATGAATGGATCCTTTGGATCATTTCCCCAGAAAGGCATTAATAACTCCAATGGATGTCATCTTAGATGGAAAATAATTTTGAAATATATTTTGAAAACGTTTCTTTAGTAAAATATCCTTTATTATTCGAAAAAAATTTCTTTAAAACGTAAAAAATTTTGAAGACCATTTTTCTTGAAAATAACCTTGACAACTTATAAAGAAGGATTAAAATATTTTCAAAACCTTTTTCCTTGAATGCTTATAAAATAATCTTGAAACAATTTTGAAAACATTTTCCCCGTAAAACATATAAAATAATCTTGAAATAAAATTTGAAAACCTTTTTTACATGAAAAAATATAAAATAATTTTGGAAATATTTTTGGAAACCTTTTTTTTTAAACATATAAAATAATATTTGAAAACCTTTTTCTTTGAAAATACTTTGAAAATTTATAAAATAGGATTTTAGGTCATTGAAATCCTTTTCTTTGAAAAAAACTTTTGAAAACATATAATGGAATATTTTAAATTTATTTCAAACACTTTTTAAATATAAAACAAATTTTAAAAACCATTTTTCATTGAAAACCATTTTAAAATCAATAAATTTCCAAAATATTTGGAAAAACATTTTCTTTAAAAAGAATTACCTTGTAAACATACAAAGAAAACATAAAATAAATGAAGGTCATAACTATGGGTAAGTCTATAAATTACAAACATTACATTTTTTCATTATAAGTCTATAAATGTTCCTTGATTGTAAAACGAGAAGATTATTCCTTTTAAAATAGTTTTGTAAAACGGTAATACATGGGTATAAATGTCCATTAAACATAATATGATAATAATAAAACATTTTTGATTTTTTTTGAAGATGTTATTTTGAAATAACATATATTTAAGACCAAAAGGATATTTATGATATATCATTTCAAAGGTAGTGTATAAACCATATAGAAAAATATAGGTGCATAACATGG
The DNA here is from genome assembly GCA_963277665.1 of Viscum album. Lineage (NCBI taxonomy): Eukaryota > Viridiplantae > Streptophyta > Magnoliopsida > Santalales > Viscaceae > Viscum > Viscum album. The sequence goes on from OY728131.1 coordinate 143,604,390, forward strand.
CATGTGTCTCAAAGAAGGAAAATTGAGACAGAATTACTTTACCGATTTGGTAACTTTTGAAAAATAAACACCATGAAAGAAATATCTAAAAATAGATATGTAAATACCTATAAATTTATTTATATGAATCATATAATAAATCCATGGGTAGTATATACACCACAGAAAACAAATTAGTGGTGAATAAGGCATGTATCTCATGGATATAAGAAGTGAGATGAGAAATCCCTTACCTTAAGTCTGGACTTCCTTCATACATGTTCAAACCTCTTGTATTATAAATATAATTTTATTATAAATCTTAAAAAACCATATTATTATATCTAATACCATATGTGATTATTTAATGACTTTATAATTACCATTTATTAACAACTCCATGTTAATGTAACGTTTTGCGTAATATCTGCTTTGTTTTTTTGTATATGTTTTTCTTGTTATTCTTGATCCTATTACATATATCATGATTTAATTATTTATATAATTTAAATCATGATATAAGTGTAATATAAATTCATTATATATTTATTTATAATAATTGATTATATATAGAAATATGAAATTGAATACAATGTTCCTGGATACAGTTGGCTATACGTATGTATGAAGGATGTCTCTATTTAATTATTTTTATCAAACAAATAAAGTAAATGAAATAAATAAATATATATTATAATTCCAATAAAATTATTATTTTATATGTATCAGATAAATTTACTAATTATATTTTTAATATGTTCCATGTAAAGTGTGAACGAATCATATCACTTCGAGGAGGTGGTAGTCCACAAATCCACAAATGAAGTTATTGTATTTCTAGAAATGGAAATCATGAAGATATGTTATATATAATAATTAAATAAGATTAAATAATTATAAGTATCATATATATCATATAAAAACACAGTTTATATCATAATTTCAAACCATGATATGTGGTAAAGGAAAAATGAACAACGCCATTTTGTGAGGCGGTAGTTCGCTGTACACAAGAACTATTAGTTCATTTCCCAACAGATGGAAGGGTGTGTGAGTTTAGTTGGAGCCCTTAGAATAAAAAATATCATAATATTTAGGATAATTAATTTATTATATAATCATTAAATAATAATATTTTTTGGTATTAGATTGTAAATAAAACAAACGGGCTTAATGAAGGATGTTAACTCTTCTTTGGGTAACACCTTTTAGTTTGCACCAAACAGTTTCCTTGAATGTGTTTATTCCTTAAGGTGGGATTCTAATATTAAGGGATGGATTTTTTAAGATTATTTTAGATGATTTTGGTGAGAAAAAGGGAATTATATTTGTTAATAAGTGGGAGGTGTGAATGCCTTTTATAGTGTAGGATGAGTGTCATTCTTTTACATTTTGGAAAAAGGAATTCCACCCATATTTTTTCCTTTGACTAGTGGATCAAATAATGGTCAAAATTAAATAAAAGGTTGTATAGGGTATAAATATGTCCATAAAATATCTTCTTTAAAATTTTATAGGTCACTTCGGATAATAATTTTAATGTTTATTCATTTGTTACGATAATTTTTCTCTTAATCAAAATAATTTAATTTAATAAATTTCATTAATATTTTTGGTAAAAACTAAGGTTAAATTAATAAAAATTTATAAAGTATGATTATTAAGAATATTTAAAACATATTTTAAAATTCAAATCCTAAAATTGGCTTGAGAGCACAATGAGTCATTACATGGCCTTAAGCGACATCCCCAAGGCACCAAAGGTAGGAAACAAATGCTGAAGTGTTTCAAGAACAATTGGGGGATGATTTAACCTTTAAGAAATAAGTTGATAAACCAACAACCCATAACCAAACCATTCACTAAATGATTAATGAACAAAATAAAGACAACTAAAAAACATCATGTATCTCAAAACCACATCAATGTGTGCAACAACAAAAGACAAATAAAGTATCAAAGTACATAGAAGATAAACAAATAAAGACTATAAAGAGACCACAAGACTCCATTATCCACAATATCCAAGCTCCACAATCAAAAAAAAACCCAAGTATCATGAAGTAGTTCTAAACACACCTTTTCCTCTATCCAGAAAGATAACATCTGAAAAAACACCAAAGTGCCAAAGAAGGGGTGAGTATAAAACTTAGTACGTTTCTCCAATGACTTCCCTAATCATGCCACTAGGATAGAAAGGCTAGACACATTTAAATTAAATAGTTTATATAAAACAATTTACTAAAATGGTTTATCAACAAATATAAAAAAGTTTAGAAAACCATTTACAATCAGGTGAAAAAAAACTAAATAAAACCAATTACCAGAATGTTATTTTTCTATAAAAATAACTAATCCAAATATAATATCAATTATAATTATCATTTTCTATACCCATTCCATAGTTTACCACACACCCACACATGCATGCTTATTTTGATAGTTCCATACTCATGAGTGATCTCACTTCCAATTACCTTGTGTCCCAAAGACACACACCCCTGATCTAGGGTCACACACCTTTTACCCCAATGGAACTCATCCCTTAATAAGGTCCCTTTAATAATGAATTCACATCAACACCATTTATACCCAAACCATTCCAAAAACCATTTCAAATCATTTCAATAAAACCATACTTTTATTGAAAACCATGGAACAACCCAATTTCAAAACAACCATTTCCTTTCAATAATACATCCACCTTTTTTGAAAATATCTAATCAAATCCATGTTCCAAAATTCCAGAAAATACACATTTTAAAATCCATATTTTAAAACCAGGAACAAAAGCACTTTATTCAAAACATTCAATTTTCCAGATTTCACAACCATCGCTCAAAAAGGTTTCCAACTAGTGTTCAACACCAAAATAAAAATAAATTCAAAACCACACATTAAATTTGAAATCAATCCAATTAGTTATAATAAGTGGAGTCAATAAAGAATCCACCTACCTCAAATGTTTTTATGAAAACCCCAACGAACAAAAAACACACAAGAAAACCCGGTTGATTCTCCAAGAACCCACCTTAGATCTCTTATCCTATAAAGATAAAGAAAAAATAACATCATATTTGGAATCCAAACACCAAGATATACCCATAATGGGCATTGATCTAAGAAACCAAGAGAATAGGAGAATTATATATAAGTATATCTAAGAAACCGATCAAGAACAAAGAAGAACGATCACATACATCAAGAATACAACTTCAATTCACCAAGAACAGCCTTTAGATCAACTCCAATATTCTTGGTAGAGGTTCTACTACCTTTAAGGAAGATAAATCCCATGTTATGTACACTTAGGAGAAAAAATATTCCACTTAGAAGAAAAAACGTGTGAGATCCACTTTTTCAGGATCTCACTTAAACCATTCACATGGTTAGTTCACACGATTAGAAAAATCGTGGGCTAACCGTGTACTAGATATTTCCTAGGAAGACCCTGGAAGGGAATCCTTGCAAGGCCTACCTAAAATTTCCCAAATTTTTATGGAGCTACTACCTCAAGAAGATCATTGCGCATGGTTTGGCTGCACAGTTAGGCAAACTGTGCGCATCTCGTGTGACTTCCATTTATTCCCAAAACCACTTCCAATGTTCTCCCAACTCTCCCACCCATCACCCTTACACTTTATAACCATAAAAATCATCAAGTAATTTCTAAATACTAGAAACTGGGGGTACTGTATTCTCCCCACCATTTTTCATTCTTTCCTCAGAAAGTAGAACATCCCCTCCAATCTGAAAGAGTTCTGGCCATTGCCCTTTCATCTCCTTCTCACATTCACAAGTTTCTTCCTGAATCTTACCATGGTACCATAAAACTCATACCAGACTAATGTTTTTACATGAATGACTTTCTATTTCCTATCCACAACCCATACTAGGATATGTATCAACGACACATCTCGATCGAGGTCAACATGATTGCATCTGATCAAATGGTCAGGATCAGGCTAATACTTTTTCAGCTGAGATACATGGAACACATTTTGAACCGAAATGATCTTAGAGAGGGTAATTTTATAAAATATTTCAATCTAAAGATTTTAAGAACTTGGCATGGAGCTATAGAAGCTTTCAACTGAAACCTAGAATCCTCAAATTATTGGAATGGGATGATAATTTTATTCCCTTAAATCTCTAGCAAACCAATTCTCAAATATTGGTTGGGTTACATGGATTGAACTTCGTTTATTGAAACCCATATATCATTAATGTAATATCATATTTTCTCAGCACCCCAATCATAATGGATCAAAATACCCTAAAAGAGGAGTTGGGATTATTTTCTGAGATACAGGTGGATGTTTACATTGAAACATAGCACCCTACCAATATATCATTTCATGCTAATGGAAACACGTCTAAAGTAAAAGTGGAGTATGATAATGTGCATAAATTTTTTGATGATTCCAAGATCATGATCCATTCAATTTCTAACTACATGGTACTTCAAAAGAAAGTTAATGTTACTCTTAAAGCTCTAAAGTGGATTGATCATATCAAGGGCAGGAAGAAAATTGATTTCGTTGGGAATTAGGGGGAAACCAAGAGTCAAGATGGTCCCTCACAATCTTTAAAGATTCAGACTAACATCCCCCTAATTAATGAACCTATGAAGAATCCATATTCTCAACCCTTTATCTTGAAATAATCTTGGGCTAATATTGTTGAGGAAGATGACACGGATAATTCTATGATGACATTCTCACCCTACAAAGTGGGATTTTTGATGATTCCTTCTATAGAATGTGAATTTAAGGAAGATCATCCCATGGTCTATGTCATATTTAATGACATTTACTCCCTATTATGTAACCTTAAAAAGAAATATGAAGATAATTACTTATTTTTTGAATTATCAATGGAAATAAGTAGATTTGTGTTGACCCTACAAGAAGGATTGGATCTTACTGCTTCTGAGGTTTGTCCCACACTGGAAGGTCATGCTGCTTCAATACCTGTTATTAGCACATTTTTCCCTACTGAGCTTCCCTACTCAGTGATTTGTTTTGATATAAGGACTTCCAGACTTCCAAAGGATATGGCCTCTTAAAATGTTCTCAGATCTGTAGGAAAAAACCTCAATACAACAAAGATATCGTAGCAACTTCAAGAACTGTCCGGCTTGTCTCACAGTAGGTTTGGAATGTTGATATGATTCCTTCTCTTAATTATTTGATACATGATGTAGCTACTAATTCATATATCAAAATCTTAAATCATCATGACAATGGGATTGAATCTAATGTTCTTAAATTAAATAGTAATTACAAAACTTAGAAAAACATGGATGGATCTATTCTGGATGGTAATTCCAAAATTTCACTACCTAGTACATCTGAGATTAATGACTTGTTGCAGTGCACTCCCACTCCCAAAATGAAGGTGGAGAGACCACCAAAGAAGGAATGAGGTAAAATCAAGAAAGATTTTATCCCCGGATTTTGATTTAAATTAAAATAATTTATTTTGGGAATGTTAGGAACTAGCCAATATAGAAACCTCTAGGTCCATTTGGTTCCTTATAAAAGAGAAAAAACCAATTCTTATTGGTCTATATAAACCCGAAAATATTTTCTCCTCCAGAATTGTTAACTTGGAGAATCATGGATTCCATATTATTGACAACAAAAAATTCTCATCTGATGTGATGAGTCTTTGGGTTTTGGCTCATGCTTATCTAAATAGCCCTTCCATTGTTATCTCAAGTGATCAGCATGTGACATGCATTTAAATTACCTTGGTCTCTAGTTTTCCTATTCTCTTATTTACTCTCATAACAAGTATCAAGATCGTATAAATATTTGGATGGACATTGGTACTTTAAAATACTCCATTACATATCCTTGGATTATGATGGGGGATTTCAATTCTATTTTGAATCCAGATGGGAAAATGGGTGCATCCAGTAATTCCACTTCCTATAGGGAATTCAAATCGTGCATGTATCAAAATGAGTTGTTTGAGGTTAATCTTGTTGGTGGAAAGTACACTTGGTACAAGAATCATTTGAACAACTTTGTGGCCAGTAAAATTGGAAGAGTATTTGTAAATGAGGATTATCTGGATGTTTGGGGATCTATTTCATGCACTACACTATCCAAACATAATTATGATTATCATCCTGTTCTGGTTGATCTTGTGGAAAAGGATCCCAAGCCTCCATTCCCTTTTATATTTATCCAGTCTTTGGTAACTCATCCTAAATGCATAGATATTATTCAGAGCACTTGGAACTCTATAAATTGTAAAAGTTATAATTTCGCTTGTATAACCAAACTCAAAATTCTCAAGACAACTTTTAAGTTTTAAATTAAAGATCATTTTAGCTCACTTCAATTTGACATTGTTTCAATTGATGATTCTCTTAAAAATGTGTAAGATCTCAATACCATTGATGAATTTTCTGATGGTATTTTTCAAGAAACCGAGTTTTCATAAAATCTCAACAAAATTTTTAATCTAAAGGATGATTTCAAAAAGGACCCCCTAAAAAATTGGTTAAAGAATGGTGATCGAAACAAAAAAAATTTAATTCTCTTAATAAAATCAGGAATGTGCCCAAGCCTCTTTCTCTAATTAATAATAGTGATCGTCTCATTGACAATAGGAAGGATTTATCTGAGCATGTTTTCTTCGATTTCATGGCTCTCTTCAATGGGTCATCTACCTCTATAGATCCCGTGGAAGGGGTGATTCCACGGCTTGCAACTAAGGAGGAAATCTCCAACCTTACTTCTATTCCATTATCTTCCGAGATAAAGGAGGTTGTTTTTAGTCTCAATTTTGAATGATCTCTTGGAACAGTTGGTTTTGGTAACTTCTTCTTTCCATATTTCTGGAATATTATCCATGTGGATGTTTTTAGGATGGTCACCCATTTTTTCAAAGATGGTATTCTTCCTTTTGGGTTGACAACTCAGTTTCTGGCTCTTATCCACAAAGAGGAAAATTCTAAAAAAATCTATCTTTTTAGTATTGTTTCCTTTTTCAACACCATATACAAGATTATTTTCAAGATCCTTGCTAACAGGTCTTCTTATATTGCATGTAACATTGTCTCTGATAATCTGTTTTTTTATTAAGGGAATCATGATTCAATATTTTCTTATTAATGCTTCAGAATGTGTGAATCTTCTAAAAAGCATGATCAGGGGAGGTAACATTGATTTGAAGGTTGATGTGCAGATATCTTTTGATACTATGGATTGGGATCTTATTTTCAAAATTCTCATCATGTCTTGTTTTTATATCACCTTCATTAATTGGGTTACGATCATTCTGGGCTCTACTCATATTTTTTTTCTTGTTAATGGATCTCATAAATGATACGTTGGTTTCTCGAGAGGCATTAGGAAAGACTATCCTTTATTTGCTTTGATTTTTTTCCATTTTTGAAGACTACCTCAAAATATTTCTTTCCATTATGGTTGGGAATGGGAAGATGAAGTTTGTTCATGATGGTAGGGGTCTTGATGTTCTTTCCCATCTTTTTTATGTCAAAGATATCATTATTTTCAATCAATAAGAGAAGGGAAATATAAATAACATCAAGAGGGATCATTTATATTATGAGATGGTTTCTATTCAAGAGATTAGTTGGAACAAGTCCTTTGTGTACTTTGGGAGGAATTTCCCCCTACAATGAAAAATTCCATTATCAGTGAGATGGGCATCAGAGAGGGTGCTCTCCACTTTATTTATTTAAGGGTCCCTATGTTATGTGGGGGATAAGGCATTCTATTTATCTTGTATTATTGGAAATATCAGAAGACAATTTTTAGTCTAGAAGGGTAAATCCTAATTTATGGCTGGTCAGGTCTATTTAGTGAAGTCCATTATTATCTTCAAATTTGTGTATTCCTTTATGGTGTATAAATGGTCGAAATCTCTCATCAAGAACATTGGTGTATCAATTAAAAATTCTATTTGGAGTGGTTTCATTGTGCAAAGAAGTCTTTCCACAGTTTCATGGAAAAAGTTCTGCATGCCTTATGATGCAGTTGGTTTGGCAATTAAGAATCTTGGATGTTTTAAGGATTCCTTACAAGTTGGGTTTATGTGGAGGTTTATTAATGTTCACTCAGAAGCTCATATATTCCTTCTGGTTATATTCATAAATAAATTCAAAGATGGAAATTTTAACTATCTCATCTCTTCGGCATGGCCTACTTTTAAGACTATTTTTTTATTATTTATAATGATTAGAGATGGATTGTATTTATGGATTCATCTTTATATTTATAGAAGTGAAACTAGACTAGGGTTCCTTTGGTTGATTTGATTCTAGATGGGGACTGAAATCTGGATGTTGACATATCTATTAAAGATCAACTTCAAAGCATTGAAAATCTGTCGTCTCATGGTATTTCCGCTATAGATAGATATTTCCTCTCTCTTAGGGAGGACCTTTTATCTTGAAAACCATCTGCCAATGGAATCCTTTCTTCTAAATTGTTCTATGAGTATGTCATCTACAACAACAATGAGTTCAATTGGATGGATAATTTGAAGGAAAATTTCTTGAATCCTTCATGGTCAACTCTTTCTTGGAGAGTTACTCATAAAAAGATTCCAGCTGATGATTTCTTGAAAACTATATGAATATCTCTTTGTTATATTTGTGTTTTGTGTCATCAGCATAGGGAAGATATTGATAATCATTTATATAGTTATGTGGCTACTTCAACAATGTGGAAGGATATGGATAATATGTTTGAAGTTTCTTTTCCTCAGGTCACAACGATTCTATATTTTCTAAGTGTTTGGAGTAATATTAGCTTATCACCACATCTTCGGTGTCTTTTACAAGTGGTTGCGGAAGAGGGGATTCACTACATTTGGAGCTCCAGGAACAAGGAAATTTAAGAGCAATACATCTTCTAGGTTGGTGCTGCTCTTGATGGTATTTTATCTTCTGTTTGTGAGACTTTTGTTCTAATAAATTATGTTGTTCAAACTTCATTCACGGCCTCATGGTTTTAACTCGGATTGGGGTCAAATGAAATTTCCAACCTATATATGGTACGATTGAAGTTTTTTGGCAAGAACTATTCTCTAGTTGGATTAAATCAATTATAATGGTGCCTCAATAGGTAATCTGGGACCTGCTGGTTTTGGTGTTGTTTATATGGATCATTATGGAGGTGTTCTTGGTTGTTTTCACGGATCTTGTGGACATGCCACCGCTCTTGAAGAGGAAATTCATGATGTGATTATAGTGGTTGAGCAAGCTAAATAACACGGTTGGATGAATATTTTACTTCAATGTTATTCTACCACTGTTGTTCTTTCCATTCGAACAAGTTCTATTAATATTTCATAGAATCTCACCAACAGATGATCAAATGTATGTATTTTCTTTATTATATTGATCATATTATAACCAATATATATTAAGATGCTAATGCGCTTATAGATGGTCGTTCAAACAAAGGAATCAATTGTCTTGTCTTTCAATGGGATGATCAGGTTCCGGATGATCTCTTTCCCCTTCATAAGAGAGATTAATGTAAATCTCCGATTTTCAGACTTGTGTAAGGTTTTTTTAAATAATAAAGGGGTCCTGATTTTCTGGGAAAGGCCTCAGTTTTCCATAAAAAACATCATATAAAAATAAACAAAATTCAACCATTCTTAATTTTTACATTTCTATTTCAAAAATTAATTTTATTATGTCATATTAAATTTATTAGTGTCTTAAAATTTATTTTTAAAATAGGTTTTTCATCAAAAGGTGGAAAATTTGGTTTTATAAAAATATAGGTTTTTATGTGTAAAATTCAGTTATTTATTATATTATGCCTATAAAATATGTGGGATGAGTATAAAGAATATTTAATAAATATATAATATATAAATTTTAATTAATAAATTAATAAAAGTTGTTTTTTAAATTTATTGATATTAAATTGTTTTTTACATAGAAAAATGGGTTTCTTAGAATGGTAATTCCTTTATTTTTAAATATTTCTTAAATTCAGTTATAATAATTGATAAAAATGATTAATTTTATATACAAGTGTAAATAATATTTTTAGAATTTATTTAATCTTATTTGTAACTTCCATTCCAACAGCTAGGTGGTAGCTATAATAATATGTTAATAATAACATTAATAGTATGTTGTAGTTTGGTAAAAATCGACCTTATGTGTATGAAAAGTTACCTAAGAGACCCAATATTGTGTTTAAAATAATACAAATAATGTGTTGTGTGTAAATATATCTAATCTAAGTGTTTCATGTTTTGGAATTTTAACTTGGTGTTGCGTATAACGCAAGCTACATTTAGATCTTCCATATAAAAAAATTTGTATTCATTGATGGGTCAAATGAAAAATATAAAAAATATTAAATTAATTTGAAAAATAATAATTCAAAAAATCTTGTGATGTAACATTATACCCCACTTAATATTAATTTCATCCATGAAATTCTCTAGGATCACAAAGGTTTAATAATTTAATGTTCAATTCATTGGAAACCACATCGTAAAAATGAATACTAAAATTTCCTTTAAAACGGGAAAGTTTAAAACCTAAAGGTTATCAAAGGTAACACATAACTAGGTTTCCGCATAGGATAAAATAGGTGGGAAGTAAAAAAATGGACATATAATAAAAATATAAATAATTAGAGATATCGATAAATATCACGATCATAAGAAATTTGGTGATCTATATAAAGTTAACAATCACATAACCATAAACTGAAGAAGTGTGAAAGTGGTCATTGATATCATAAAAAATGATTATAGTAGGAAAAAATTTATTTCAATACCCTTTTACTAAAGTTGAATAATTTTAATGAAGATATATACAAACTTTATTTCATTCCCTTTTATATATAAAATCACACCATTTGGTCATGTCTTGAACAATTTCTACTTCACCTCTTTCCCCAAAAATTAAGGTGAATTTTTTCATTCTTGAAGCACTAATAGATCATGATATATACGATAAGTCATCTCATTTTTCTTTAATTTCCATCAGCAGAAAAAGGTTATAACAAGTTATCCAATGTGCATAAATCCTCGTGTAGTGAGATAAAACATTAATCTCACAAAATTTATGTGAAGTTTAACAAAAAAATGTCCATAAATGGTTAACCTTACGACCCATCTAAAATATGAAAATCCAAAAAAATAAAATAAGATCAAGAAATAATCTTAAAATTGATCCCCCATATATCAGAAAGTATTTTTTGGTTGTCACATTCCAAACTTGTCAATACCCTCATTGTACACTTTCTTAAAAATGGGAATAACCTGAATTACCATAAATCATTTTTGAAAACATGAATTCTTCCTTAATCCAAATTTTACTACATATATTAATTCAATTCAAAATTCTTGTAAACTTCATCCATGATGACAAGGACCACTTTTCAAAACAAACAAATAATTAGTTAAAGGGTAATCAGTACTATCCAATTTACTTTATCCATATCTATAATCTCTTTGTCCATGCTAAACAAAAATTTCTCAATATGAGGGGCACATTAAGGGTTACCTTCTATTAATAAAAATATCCCCTTTCCATTAAATACATTTTATATTTCATCAGAACCATCCAATATATTTTTAAAAACCCTTAATGGGAAACATATACTTCATGATTCATATAACATAATTCTTAAATTCGTATACATATACACTTCAATCATCCAATGATTATACCATTACTCAGGATTCATCATATTATCCCTTAATAGACCTGCCTAGAATATGAAATATGAATCATTTATTAAGGTTCCTCAATAGTAATCTAACAATTATACGTACATTTAATGTAAATAATACTCTAAGAATATCCCATACCTTTCAAATATCATTTGTAGTTTCTTTATATTAAGCAGTATAACTGATACTCAGGTACCTTCTTGATTCTCTTCATGAGATTTCAACTTAGGAAATTTATTTTGATGATTCCCATACCTTCAAAATATATAACATTAAATGCTAACCTAGTTTCTTATAGTTCCCACTTTTGACTAAAACTACAAAGCATAGGGTGTGAAACACTTATTATAGAAGGAAACAACATAATAATGATTAATTAAAAATAGGATTTCTAAATAAGGACACATAATTACTCAATATATTAAACATTAGGGTTATTCTAGGATAATCATAGTAATATTATATTTAAAGCCTTCATTATGGTTCATAAAGATTTTGTGCATTCCTAAATCATTTCCTCAAGGAGTGTCAAACCAAGTGTGTAATAAGGACTGTTGTTGTGCACCAGTTCCTAATCGAGTATGGATCATTATAGTGTTTTGGGGTTGTTACCAATATGTATATCTTTTCAATATTTTAATCCACTTGTAGTATCAATATAGGGTTTCATTTCTATGAAACCACTCACTCTATCCTTTACCAAAATTCCCAAACATTTTCTAAAACATTAACTCATCACAAGACTTATGCTTAGAGACATACCTAGAAATATAATTCGAAATATACCTATGTATCTCACTAAGGTTTTATCATATTTATTTCAAAAAATTAAAAAATATTTCCTTTGATACCAACTATAGAAAACCATGATAAACAAACATGGATATTATATAATTTTTTATGAATATTCAACACATTACAAAAGTGCTTTCCTGAGGACCGTAATACTTTAGTTTCTTTAGAAATGATATAAAAATATTCAAACTTGGTAAAATATATTAAATTTTTACCAAAAATATATTCTCATTTAGTACTTATACTTATAACCTTTCTTCATAACCTGGGTAAAGGAAACATGAGAAAGGGGAGATCTTGAAAAATCGGTAAGGGTAAATAATAGAAATATGAAAACTTAACATGAAGATAAGGGTATAAGAATATGTTAACTAAATTGAAAGATCATACCCTGAATATAAAATAATAGAAACATGATACATGTCATAAATATTAGAAGTTCGTAAGATACGAATCATAAAATAATCAATAACATAAGCCCTAAAATCATTACATAGGAATAAGACATAAAATTGTGGCAGACACATAATAAAATAAAATTATTTCCATAGTAGTTAAGGAATATCTACCAAGGACATATTAGTAGTATGGGTTTACCCTAATGAATTTATAGAGTATTTGGAAAAAAATATTTAAAAAAAATAATATTTTAAATTTACAAAGGAAACATCAAGGAAATTATGGTCATGATGGCAGGTAAGTTTATATATACTATACATTCCTTTTTCACCTTAAAACTTTTAGAAAGATCCTTAATTTGAAAATGACGAGAATCTTCCCTTTAAAACATTTTTAAAATGGGTATTACAGGAGTATAAATTTCATTTAAACATCATAGGATAATAGTAAAATACTATTGAAAACATTTTTAGAAAAAATGGATTTGAAATAAAATAGATTTCAGACCGAAATGAGAACTTAATTCAAATATTTACAAAAACATATTCTTAATTATCATAAGTGGAAAATATTGAAAAAATGGTACAATTACTTGTTTATAACATTAATAAACAAAGATTAAAAAACTAATGATATTTCTTGATATAATACTTCATCAATAGAATCATAATCATATACAATATCGATAAATGATGAGATTATAGCAATAAATTGCTACCACTTTGGTAACATTAAATCATAATACAATGGAAATAATAAAATTAAATGAAACATAAAATATAATTAAAATAATTATATTCATGATATAACATGTAAAAGGTAGTATATACATATCATAGAAAAATATAGGTGCATAACAAGGCATGTGCCTCAAAGAATCCAAATTAAGATAAGATTACTTTACTGATTTGAAAACATTTGAAAAATAAACCCCATGAAAGAAAGATAAAAAATGGATATGTGTATAACCATAACATTAAGTATAATAATCTTATAATAAATCAGTGGTTATTATATACACCACAAAAAAGAAATGAGTGGTGAATAAGGTATATATCTCATGGATATAAGAATTTATGAGAAAACCCTTACCTTAAGACTTGACTTTCTTCAAACACAACTAGAACTCCTGTTTAATAAATATATGTATATTTTAAATCTACCTCAGAACCATGTTATTATTTCTAAAACCAAATACTATTTTTTTACTTTATATTACCAGTTTATTAATAACTCCATGTTAATGTTATGTTTCAGGTAATATCTTCTGTGATTTTAGTATATATTTTGGATGTTATTATTGATCCTCTTACATATATCATTATTTAATTATTTATGGAATATAAATCATGATATAACTATAATATATATTCATTATATATGTATATATAATAATATATAAAATATAGAAATTTTTAATAGAATAGACAGTTAATGGAGACGGTAGATTGTACGTATGCATGAACGATGTTTCCGATTAATTTTATTTTTGAAAGAATGAAATTAAATTAAATATATGTATATATATATATTATCAATAAAATAGAATTAATATTTTATATATATCATATATTTTTACTAAACTCATCATTAATATATTCTATGTAATTTTTTAATGAATCACATCACTTCAAGGAGGCGGTAGCCAACATGTCTATAAATGAAGTTATCATATTTACACAAAATAGAAAGCATAAATGTATGATTTGTATAATAATTAAATAAGATTAAATATATCATAAATATAATATATATCATATAAAAATATAATTTCAGTCATAATTATCAACCATGATAGTTGGTAAAGGAGAAACGAACAACATCGTTTCGTGAGGTGATAGTTCATCGTACACAGTAACTGTAATTTCATTGACCATTAGATGATAGTGTGTGTAATTATAAGTAAAATACATATAATAACAAAATATAAGATTATTTAGGATAATTATTTTGTTATATAATCATTAAATAATAATATTTTAGTGGGTGTATAATGAAAACAAAACAAAGGAGCTCAAAGAATGATGTTACCTCGTCTTTGGGTAACTTCGTGTGGTTTACACCAAAGGGATTCCTTGGGTAGATTTAAACCCGAAGGGGGATAGAATGAATTCATGGATTATGGGAGATTATTTTATTAGATTAAGGATTATATAAAAGCTCTTTAGAGGTTTTTAATAAGTTTGATGGTTGAGTGCCTTTTTATAGTTGAGGTGGAGTGGCATTCATGTAAATTTTGGAAAAGGGAATTCCACCCATGTTTTCCTATGAAAAGTGGATTCCATAGTGGTAAAAATCAAATAAAAGGGAGTATAGGGTTTAAATATGGCTATAAAATACATTTTTCACAATTTTATAGGTTGTTTTGTCTCTTAAATTTAATTTTTAGTCTGTTGTTAAGATATTTTTTCTGTTAATCATTATAATTAATTTCAATCAATTTCCCTAATATTTTTTTGTCAAAACTATGTTGATATTATTAGAAATTATATTTTATGATTATTATAAATATTTAATCCATTTTTTAAATTATAATCATATATGGGACAAAATTAATTTAAAATTAATCCCGCAAACGGTACAACAATATGGGGTTTTAAAGTAAAAACGTTCAATTTTTTTTTAAAATTTGTATATCAAATTTTAAACTGAATTTGATTCCAATATAACTAAAATTAATTAATATATTTAAAAATTTTCTAATTAAGACTTAAAACCAATCAAAAATTCAATTTATCCTTATAAATAAATTAGAAGAAAAGCAGTTTTGAATTAAAATTTAGTATTGTTTGCCTATTCATCAAAAAAACATCATAGAAAAATTAAGAAAATTCACTTTAAATTGATTTAAAAATTTATATTTCAAAAAATGAAGCTTATTATTTCTCATTAAATTTATAAAATATCCAAAATTTATATTTAAAATAGGTTCTCCATCAAAAGAAGGTAAAATTGCTTTTATGAAAAATTTGGGTTTTATGTGTAAAATTTTGTTTGTTCTTATCTTATGCCTATAAAATATTTTGGATGAGTATCCAAAATATTTATTAAATATATTTTTTATAAATTTTATTAAAAACATTAATCAAAAGTGGTTTATTTAATTTATTGAGAAAAAATTGTTTTTTGTATAAAGAATAATTGTTTCCTTAGAAAAGTAATTCCTTAATTTTAAAATATTTCTTACATTCACTTATAATAGTAGATAACCAAATGATTAATTTTATATACATAAGTAAATAATGTTTTCACAATTTAATTAGTTTTATTCTTAACTTCCATTCCAACGGCTATGTGGTTTCAATAATAATATTTTATTAATATTATTTATAGTATCTTATAGTTTAGAAAAACTAGACCTTGGGTGTAACATAAGTTATTGAAGGGACATGGTATTGTGTATAATAAAATCCAAACACAGTATTCCTTGTACCAATAACTGATATAATTATTTCATTTAGCATAATGATGACTTGGTATTTCATATATTGAAATCCTTACTTAGTGATTTCATATAACAAAAGCTATATTTAGTGTTTTGTGAAAGGAAAAATATCAAAAATATTAAAATAATTCAAAATATCTCAGGGTGTTTCAAAAAGTCATTTTAATTAAAAATTACAAAAAATAATATTATTGATTTTTGTTAGATTGTACAGTTAGTTAACCATGCAACTAATAATGCTTTCACTTATATCTCAAGAAAGAAATCACATTGATAAATTATATAGTTAGACTAATTATGCATCATACCATGTGTCTACTTTGGACTCAAAAAATACCTAACATCATTAATATGAATGAATTCCAATCTATATGTATAATGTTTCTTTAGCCATTATTTTTTTCAAAAAATAATTTAATTTGACAACAATAAAAATTAATGGGAAAAATTACATTCCATGTCTATAGTGAAATATGATATTCCATATAAATTTTTTGGGACAACCAATGCTCGCTAAATAAATCTAATAACCACGGAAAATAATCATGATTAGAAAAAATTGGTATAAAATATCATATTATCAATTAAAAAGTTGATATTGGTATATCTAAGGAAGATTTTGTGCCTATATTAGATCATATTAGAGAAATATTTACCATGTCACTAGAAAGATAATGTTTCGTGTATTGTCATAGAAGATGAATTTCCATCCTTCTCTAATCTAGAACCGAATCAAGGTTATATTGAATCCTTACCACTATATTGATTTGGATATAATTTTTATTTTAAAATAGTATATAAATAATAAAATTTTTAATCAAAATCTAATTTTGAATGGTGAAATTTTAATATATGGTGAAAATTTAGATTTAGCATATAATAGATTATATAGTTGAGAGGGTAAAAATTATGATTTCAGTGGATATAATTTTCACATAACTTATATTCTTTCAATTAATTGAAAGTATCAAATATTTGAAATATTTAATTTATTAAAAACACATCCATATGATTATATTGAATAATTCATGGATTCATTGTATTATTTTTTTATTGAATCTTTAATAGACTCATTAAGAAACAAAATACATAGTAGGAATTAGTATTAAATATATTATCTATGTGTTGAAACTAATATATGATTATTTAAAACAATATTTAAATATTTTAGGATAAATGATGTACAAGAATGTTACGTGATGATATATGGAAGACTAGTGTTTTATTAACAATAATTGAACAGAATTCATTATAGCACACTTGAGTATCAGAAAACGTTTTTTCACAGAATATGAGCCATATAGAACATTATAAACATCATGTAAAGGGTTTTATAAATTTTTACTTTAATATATTACTTGATAAAGTGGAGTATAAGATAAGAATTTAATATTACTTGTTGTTAAATTAAGATCCAAGAAGAATGAAAAGACACAACATTTAGTATTTATGCATTTATTTTTTTCCACATAATATATATTTGTTTCCATTGAATATAAGTGTATTAAAAAATTAAACTATTTTAACAATTATTAAAGTAAATTTGATAATTATGGATGGTTTATTATAGTATATTAATTTTACATAACATTTATAATATTATGGTAAATATATTTGAAGTTTATAGAATACATGTTTTTTGTTGAGTATTATCTATTTAAGGATAAAAAACACATGTTCTATGTTGATTATTAAATGATAAAACAATATATAAAACTTTTTATGTTTTAAGTATAATGAAATTAGTTAAATATCATTAAAAGATAAAAGTGTATAACATTTACTATAGTGCACATAACATTTTCATAGTGAATGTATTGTGTATTATTTACCAAATAAAAAATATAAATGACATGTAGACATAAAATATGTTTTTCCATGTAATAGTACAAGAAAAAATAGATCATAAACATTTAATCATATTATGTATTTTTAAACATGGGAAATATAGATAACAAATTTGGACACCAAACATTAGTGATAAAAAAATTTGGCTCAAAACATTTTCAATAATAGATATTTATGTTTCTATATATAAATATTATGGGAATAAAATGATTTAGATTCCAAAAAATATAAAGACAACTAAGATAAAATATATATAATAAAAAATATTTGAGGTATTATAAATAGAAAATGTTTCCATAACAAAACTTCTTTTGGATGAGTATAGATAAAACACAGGGAGAGTAAGAATATTCTCAAAGCCACAAAACATTATTGAACAAAGAATAATGCAATATAATGATATAAGAATATATTTAAATGATAGGATGCATTGGAAATTCTAAAAAAAATATTTATTCATGGTTTAAATATTTTATGAGTATAAATAAATCATTTTTTATTGTGGAAGAAATTTAGAGTTTAAAATTTGAAAATAATATTTACGAGAATAAAATTAGAACTATGTCTAAATTATTTTAATAAAACAAAAAATCTACCATAAAAAGTATAAAAGGTTATAAATATTTTTTAGTTTGGATGAAACACAAAGGTATAATAACTTCTTCCTCCTTACATTTTCTTTTGTTATTCCATATAACATATCTATATTAAATTCCCTATAAAATTTTATTAAATGGTTAGTGTGGGATGTGTTTGGTGGATGAGATTCTTTTTATGGAAAAACCACTCTAGATAGTGGGGTTCAAATGTTAGTAATGGTGATGATGGGGGAAGAGCATGGTGGCTAAGCAGCTCCAGTGTCGGGCAGGTTGGTCGGGTTGGACGACAGAGACATGAGATGTGGTGGGGGTGATCTTGACACCTATGGGTGTTAGTGTGATGCTCTAAATGATGGTGAAGGAAGATGATGATTAGATTACTAACTTATATGGTGTTGTTTCCCATGGCGTGCGGTTGATAGTAGGTTAACTACGTCAGATGACAGGGAAAAAAATGAAATTCCCTCCACTAGTGCAATATCTAGATACGGATTTGCGAAGCTACTTCCAACTTCACAAGGCATCCAGAATTGGTTGAATGAGAGGGTATTGAATTTTCCATTGGGACTAGACACCCATGAACTACATACAATTCATTGATAGTTGTGAAACCTTCTAAATTTTGGGAGTTTGAAATATATATATATATATATATGTTGGGTGGGTATCCTGTTGTGGTGTCTGGTCTTTGGGGCCCTCAGGGTCATGTAAGAGGCCAAATTAGCCTCCTAGTCCTATGGTCCATGTAAAGGTTCCCACTCAACCTTTAAAATGAGATTATCCAAAAATAATAATAAAATGCATAGCATTCAGTCTTTTAGGTAATATTTGTTTAAGATTAGATTTAGGAGAATAAATGAAAAAGCATAGATTAATTCCATAATAAAAAAATCGTATAGTTATATTTCATAAATGTATATCACAATATGAAATCATATAGATACATATTAATAACAAATTATTTTTTAATAAATCATATCACTGCATGTAATAAATTTTTTTCACACACGAGATTAATCAAATGATAATATTCATATGGTCACTTCACCATTCTCATATAGAGATATTGTAAATAAAATTTGGCCAAGATCATTTATTATATAAATGATTGAATATATTATTTACATAATAACAATAAATATAGATAATTGAATATTTTATTAGTGTAAATTAAATTATTCCAATCATGAAATTTATTTATGGGTATATATCAAGTATTCATATATTGTTAAATTTATCAAAAAAGTGACATCGGTGAATTTTTAAGAGGTTTAAAACTAATATTGATAAATTAAATCATTGAAGTTATTTTTTGAGATAATTATTTATATTATGTTTGAATAATTTATAATGTTCTTGTAGAAGAAATATAAAAAAAGATGATCAATTATTATCATGTCATCCTGATTAACAAATGTGGTTTTTTTTCATTCTTTTAGACTTCTATTTATAAACTGGATGGATTCATGTAATCTAATATGATACATTAATTTTTCATTAAGAATTATTTCTAACCATCAGTCATTATAATCATCTTTATGTTGTGAGTGGATTGAAATGTATGACTTAAATTATTCCTATCCCAAAAATGACATAACCCATATATGGGGAGAACTCTTTAATTATAATTTATTATTTTTTAAAATATTTTATTTCAATTCATATGTTTGAGAATGCATTTACATATTTAGTTTATTAACACTCTAAAAAGTGATATAGTTTTTTATAAGAAATCATAAATTTATCTAATATAAATTCAACAAACCATTTTTAGTGTTTCATCCTACATTTATTGGTATATCACAAGAATAAGTCCCCATATTCGTGGTACATATCATCCATAGGGTTATAAATGAAAATATCCCTCAAAATTGTGCACTATAAACACTTTATTACATAATATATCTAGATAATAACATATCAAATTAACAAAACTGAAACATAACTTTTATAATATATATCTCATATGATGAAAAATCAATAACACTGGCTGACAAGCAACTCTCAGATTTTCCGATAGGAATTTCTTCATAAAATACTCCTAAAAATAAGTCCATCAGATCGTGGATTATTCATAATCTCATAGAAAAATAATCCACTACTATAGATTAGTTATTCATAAAAAACATTCCCCCAAAGGTCTTTAATGATCCATCCATATCTGAATCAAATTGAAAATTATATAAACATAATATTAATTGATCTCAATCTATGGATAAATTAAATATAACTTTTACATATTAATAATACACTACTACAAATCTGACCTATAGCCTCGGACCTATAGCCACGGTTCTATAGGTCTGTGGCTATATCTTATATACTGCCACGTTAATATCTTCATCTGTGGCTATATGTAGCAGCCCTGTTTTTTTTCAAACCTATCGGGCTACTTCTCCCCCCCCCCCTCGTGATTCCTCCTCCTCGCTACACCCTCCTCCTCCCCGAAGCCTCCTCACCGACGCCTCCTCCACGTCGCGCCCTCCTCGCCGCACCCTCCTCGTCGTGCCCTCCTCGCCGCACCCTCCTCCTCACCGCGCCCTCCTCGCCGACGCCTCCTCCCCGACGCCTCCTTGCTGATGCCCCCTCCGCGCCGCGCCCTCCTTGCTGCGCCCTCCTCGCCGCACCCTCCTCCTTGCCGCACCCTCCTCGCCGACGCCTCCTCTCCACGCCCTCCTCCCCGACGCCCCCTCGCCGACGCCTCCTCCGCGTCGCGCCCTCCTCGCCGCGCCCTCCTCGCACAGGTGTGTTAATGATGGGTGCTTTGATTCTTCTATTTGTCACAATGTTTACTTGATAATAATTCTTCGATTCTTATATTTGATAGCCCCTTCAAGCATTTTTTTCTACACTCGATACTACTCGGATGGCTGTAGCGCTTCATGTATCTTCATTTCCATGAGTTCTAATTATTGTAGAAACCATTCCATCATCTACTCTATCAAATCCAATTTCATCTCCATTATAGGATGCACTGACCATGATCCACAGACACTACCAAATCTCTAAATTAAAGCACCAAATTTGTTCTGTTTTGAACTTTAAATTTTATAAATTAATGTATATGTTTACACTTATATGAGATGAAATTTTGGAAATCAAAGGTATTTAATCAACAAGAAAAGAAGGGAAATTTTTTCCAATGATCTCAAATGAATATATCATCTACACCATGGGAGTAATAGTTTAAATTCTATGATTTTTCTACTTAAACTTGAAAATTCACTTCTTTTTTTTAGTTGAAATAAATGGCTGGAATTTTCCTTTTAATAAATTTTGTATGCTGAAATCATCTTGTTAAATCTGTTGGTTGTTGCTTCCTTTTTTACTACCTTTGTGTATTGAAATTCTGGTGTGTATGCTTATTTTAATGTTTTACTAAAAATCATTTTTGAAATTCAAATGTTAACATGAATCTACTTTAAAACCCATGAATATGTGTTGAAGTTGTTAATATAGTAACTAGTGGGTATCATTCATGCATTTTGTGTGATTGTTTGAACTCTATGTTCTTCATTTCTTTTGTTTTTAATATATTAGTTTTATGCTTTGTTTGTAATTAGATAAAAAAATTCATTATTGTTACAAATTGATGCATATATCTAATTAATCATTTCTACCATAGGATGAGGTGGTTGGTGTTGGTTCTAATGCGGGCACATTGGCATGCAACCGACAACCAAGGGGGAACATCCATTCTTGGTAATGGGCATCTATGTGAACTTCACTTCTCAGTTATTGGTTTTGATTTGAGTGATATTAACATATTATTTTGTTCACATATAGTTTTACAAACATAAAATAAAAATTTAATCATAGTTTTATGGTTGAAATTCTAAAATCTTTTTTATGAGCTGAATTGTACGGTACTCAATTTTTGTGCTCGATATGATTGTATCACCGTCTTTCTTCCATAAACCTTTTACAGTTTGATGAAGATAGGGTGAAACTGGTGATGAAATTTTTGAAGCTCTAATTTCTAATAGTAACCTTTCAAAACAAAACATTTTCCTCTCAAGTAAGCTTTGATTTGTGGTTCTCTCATGTACTATTTTTGCAGGATACATGTTTGTATTCAGGCACATAAACCCAAATATATTTCTTATCAATTATTTATTCTCTACATAATTACTTCTGATTTATTTTGATCTTTTTTTCTTTATTACTTGTATGTAAAATATAGTCTCAGGGATAAAAAGAAATATGCACCCAAAGTACTCTTAAGGAACCATTTTGTATGATGGTAACATGTTGGTAAGTTCATTTATTTCTTTTTACCATACTACATCAAGTATGTTGAGAGCGGTATTTGATTTGTGGTTCTTGCATCATATATTTTGGTCTTTTGTTATATTTGTTGAAAATAGTCATTTTATGTCTTGAAGTGTTTTTGACAATATCTTCGGGATGTATTGAATTATGATATGGGCTGGGTGGAGGGGGAAGGGGGAGGGGTGCAGGGGGGAGGGGCTGTCCGACAGGGGGGAGGGTTTCCCGCAGGGGGAGAGGGCTGCCCGGCAGGGGGGAGGGCTGTCCAGCAGGGGGGAGGGCTGTTCAGTAGGGGGAGGGCTATCCAGCAGGGGGAGGGGTATTCAGTAGGGGGAGGGGTGTCCAGGCAGGGGGAGGGGCTGTCCAACAGGGAGGGAGGGGTGTCCCGGCAGGGGGAGGGGCTGTCCAGCAGGGGGGAGGGGTGTCCAGCAGGGGGGAGGGGTGTCCAGCAGGGGGGTTGTCCAGGCAGGGGGAGGGGTTGTCCAGTAGGGGGAGGGGTGTCCAGGTAGGGGGAGGGGATGTCCAGCAGGGGGGGGCGGAGCGGTGTCCAGCAGGGGGAATTAAATAGGACTTAGACTTGGTTCATGCTATGAATTCTTCCCTTATTTATGAAATTATGGAAAGATCCCAAAACACTCCTATATATTTAACAGGGGTGAGTGGTATGTGAAAATCATCATGAAGATTCTATATACAGATGAACAAAAAATATTCTTGAGGAAAATGTTGGCTTAAGGAGTATGTCAACTCCTTTCACCATGAAATGAAATATAAACCCCTCTCATTATCCTACCATTTGTAGTTTGAGATATTTAGTATGGTTTTCTTCTATAGAATCAAGCTGAATTTGAATAGAAACATCCAATAGAGATCTTCCCACCCTATAATTGATTGAGTCGATGAACTGGTGTACCCTACAAATTTTGGTCCCTATAATTTCTGTATAAATATCTTGGGTTTCACTACTTATTTTTTATGGGTCCCCATCATGGAATCACAAAGGGACACAAAATGGGTCAAATTCTTCTTTGGGTCCCCTAAACCATTGAAAATTGGAAATGTAGTGTTTCCCAAATTTAGTGGGGAAAATTCAGATCACCCCCTTTAGGGTAAGGCTTGTTTTATAGTTGTACCAATTCCCACTATACCTCTATGGATTCTAATCAATCCATTAGAGAATCAATAGTTTTTATAATCCCTTGAGAAATGTCTAGCTGATAAAGAGCATGAATAGGTGCAACAGCAGGTAGAGTAAAATGTGGCAGCCCTATTAGTATATTTCATGTGTAACCTATAGGGTGAGGTCTGTAATGATGCTCCTAGACAAGTTTTGGTTGTGTAAAAAATGTTGGGAACTCTCTATTTTATATTTCTTGATTCATGTATGTTGATTGTTGGTACCCCATGTTGATAGGATGTTTCATCTTAATTCTAGTTACGGTAGAGAACCCCCTTTGATAAGGTGCTCAAGTTGGGAGTACGAGTTGAGGATATGCTTATAGAATATATCCAGTAGGAACGCTACCTCAGAGAAGTTATTCATTTATTCTTCTCAATTATTTCAAATCTTCTACCTATTGAGAAAATCCTTCCTCATGTGTAAGGGTTTCAACCACTTCAGTATGTGGTTTCAGTGTATCCTTAATTTTACTCTTTTCCTTGGTGGATAATATCTAAGGAGGTAATCATGGAGTGGTTGAGTGAATTCCAAATTTCATGGAAAGCATCTGAAGGTTGTAAGAATTGGATGGTCCAAGAATTATTAAACATATAGGGAATTGTTAGCTTGTCCCCCTTAGCAATGAAGGTTGTAAGAATTGTATGGTGATCATAATTGTGCTTTACTAGAGTGACACAAGATATGGTTTTCCAACTTCCATGAAGAGAGTGATTACCAAAGGCACGGTCAACCCTACAGGCCCTACATCAATTTAGATTCCTCCTATACCAAGTGTATTTGGCACCAATCAGATTGGTTTCAATAAGTTTTAATTCCTAAATACAAGCTTTGAAATATCTCATTGTGGTAGCATTGGAAACATGTCCAATCTTGTCATCTGCATGTAAAATAGCATTGGAATCTCCCATTATAACCGAGGGATCTAATATAACTCTATAAATCTCATTCATGTGTTTCCAATGAGTTCTTCGACTGATGTAACAGTAGAAAGCATAAACCATTTAACAAAAAGAGATCTAACCCTCGTTAAGGAAGGTGCAAGTGATAATTTGGTTGTCCACTCAAAAAATGGAAGGATTAGTAACATTATGATGGAAAACCAAGAAAATTATTTCAATACTAGTGATATCTTTCACATAACATAGAAAAGAATTACCATTTTTGGAAAAAAAGAACCAGAATTGATGTTATTAGATTTTATCTTAGAGATGCCAATGAAATCAGGTTTCTGTTTACTCACAAGAAGCCTAAGGCAACATAATGTTCTAGGGTTGGCTGGCCCCTCGCAATTCTAGAAGAGGATACACATCATTGTTTCTGAATGGGGGAAAGTCCCCCTTTCTGTTATTTCTCAGTTTCACTTTTTTAATTGGAGCTTCTCAACTCTCTCTTGTTGGAATGGTTGGTAGAATAAACTTGCTTTATAGTGAGCTGGATCCCCAACCTAAAATAATCTTCCCTGGTTTGTAATCCTTTCATTATAGGGTATGAATCTTTTATACTGATGTTTATATGTTGAGAAGGTGTTTGCTCTGACAATTGCATAGAGAGAGCAGCCTGAGAAAATCCAGCTGCAAGTCTGTCATCCATATCAACTGTTTTTAATAATTATGAGGTAATGAACTCCAAAAGAGGGATTCAGACTACAAATTTAAAGAAAAAGAGAGAATATAATCTGATACCAGTTTCAGCATGAACACATCCTTGTGATTTTTATTCCTCTACTAAGTCTTCCTAGGATTTACTAGTAGCAGAATTGTTATCCCAGGTGACCTCTTTTTAACCTTCTTTGTATTTTTTTTCTAACATTGTGTTTGGTATTAATATTTTTCCCTTTTAGAGCATCTTGCAACGAAGTATTAATAGAGGATGGCTTGCATAATTTCTGTACAATTCTTCACTTGTCAGGGGGTCTAGGGGGAGGGAGGAGTGTCTGGGGGGTCCATGGGGGGTGTCTAGGGGGGAGGGAGGGGTGTCCAGGGGGGTTTTCTAGGGGGGAGGGAGGGGTGTACAGGGGTTGTCTAGGGGGTAGGGGGGATGTGAAGGGGTTGCAAGGTGGGATGTGCAGGGGGTGCAAGGGAGGATGTGCAGGGGGTGCAAGGGAAGCTATACAGGGGGGGTGGCAGGGGGCAGGGGGTGATCCTCGCATTTGGAATCTCTCAAATAAAGAGTCATTAAACTCTTTTATTTTCTTAATCTTCACTTCCAACTGAGCATCACTGACATTCATGGATACTTTATGCAATTTCTCCAAAGCATGGATCACTTTTTTAACAACATTTTCAAACACTTTTCACATAAACTCTTTGCAATTTTTCATCATCTTGAAAAAATCTTTCATTGCAGGGGTGGGGGTGTCCAAACATGCATTCTGGTTTCATTATTTTGTTTGTTCTATTGCATTCTGTTTTTGCATTCTGTTTTTGATTAGTTATTATTTTTCTTTGTTATATTGCATTATGTTTTTGTTATTTTTTTGTTTTTAAATTTCTATTGTTCTGGAAACATGCATTCTATTTTTTTCAATGTGCATCAACAATCCCCATGACGAGATGTCAACACAATTCATCTTGTTGATGTATAAAGGTGGGAAATGATATTTCTCTACCATTTCCCAATGAATAGAGGATTCCTTGAAAATTACTAATCTCAAGTCCAGGGAAACTCCATCATCCCCAAGAAAAAATAGTGGGGGGTAGGTGTGATTTCATTTCTGATAAAAAGTTATGGAATTTGAAACGGATGAATTATTCACGTCTAAAAGTTTTTTGAGTTTTCAATGGCAATCTCTACCTTAGCTACTGGTAATGTTTGTGTTTTCCTGTAGGGTCTCAAGCAGGAAGTTATTATTGATTTAGTAGAATAGTGTCATGCATACAAGCGAAGAGTGGTACACTTTGTTCATTTGATATATCAAATTTGGTTTTCCTGCACTTAGAATGTTATGTGTTATCTTGTGCTATTTTTAATCATGGCTGCTACTAGCATTTATTCAGACTTACTAGTTTGGTTCTTTATACAGGAATCCATATCCCCTGGGAATGTATATCTTGAATATGGTATTTTATTCTCATGATTTTATTCTATGTAATTGAATCTCTTCTATACAGAATTTCATTTTTGTTGCTATGAGGTTGAGGTAGGGTCCCTCTCCTAGCCCATTTAATTCGAGAAAGTTTTAAATTGCATTTAGTTGCCTTCTTAATTTTTCATGTTTATATTAAATTGAAATTCTTGAATAAGTGTTAGTTCAGATAATTGTTTCATTTGATAAATAAGTCCTGGTTTTGTAATAAAACCCCTCCAACGGAGGTGCGCTGTCTGCGAAAACTCACAGTGGTATACCTTTCTTAACATTATTGCATTGATGTTTTCCTTATACTTGATGTCATTAAAGTCGTAAAACACACATCGTACTTGACCCTTTGTATATCCCTGTAGGGGGTTTCACTCTTTTTATTAAAACAGTTTTTTGAACCAAGACAATCTTTAAGTGTCGTTAGACTTTTAAGATGGGTCCCATGTTGTGTAACCATGGCACATGGCATGTGATATTTAAATCCAACCAAAAGCTCAGTTCCACAGCCCAGGGGTCCCACAGTACCAGTAATGTCAGATTACATGTTATGTAACCTATGATTTTCCTGATCCCATGGGGTATTCCTCTAGGTATTCCTACACATTTCTAGATCTCCAAACCTCACCGAATTAGGTATATCAGGGGTCATCCAATCCTCTAGTCATCACAAATTAGCATTCATTTCTTTAAATCTTCTGAGAAAACAACCTCTCATGCCATCCATATCATCCTATTTGAAACTAAGTGGAAGATGTTACCCCGTGGATGTCACTGGACCGGGCCAACACGTTGTGGTCACGCTGCGGTCACGCCGTGGTCACGCCGCGGTCACGCTGCGGTTACGCCGTGGTCACGCCGCAGTCATGCCGCAGTCACGCCGTGATTTGGCCCTGCTCCAGAATGACACCCTTCGGCGGTTACTCCTCCAGGACGACACCCTGCGGCGGTCACGCCGCGGTCACGCCGCGGTCACGCTGCGGTCGCGCCGTGGTCACGCCGCGGTCACCCCACAGTCACGCCACGGTCACGCCGTGATTTGGCCCTGCTCCAGGACGACACCCTGCGGCGGTTACTCCTCCAGGACGACACCCTACGGCGGTCACGCCGCGGTCACGCCGTGGTCACGCCGCGGTCACGCTACGATCACGCCGTGATTTGGCCCTGCTCCAGGAAGACACCCTGCAGCGGTTACTCCTCCAGGATGACACCCTGCGGCGGTCACGCCGCGATCATGCCGAGGTCACGCCGCGGTCACACCGCGGTCATGCCGTGATTTGGCTCTACTCCAGGACGACACCCTACGGTGGTTACTCCTCCAAGACGACACCCTGCGCCGGTCACGCCGTGGTCACACCGCGTTCACGCCGCGGTCACGCCGCGGTCACGCCGTGATTTGGCCCTGCTCCAGGACGACACCCTGCGGTGGTTACTCCTTCTTAGAGAAACATTGAATGGTTAGCTCTATAATTTTTCATATTTCCTCATTCCTAAACTATATCTCCTCTCAGCACTGCCTCTCATCCATCTTTCCACAAAACGTGCATAGCAGGTGGTACAAAGGCTCAATTCAATTGAAAACATTAGTTTGGAATTGTCTGGCATATTTTATTGTACATGTATCACATAATATTTGTTCGGTAATTCTTCTTTTTCATCATCCTCTTCACATGATGTCCGAACCAGATCATCCTCATCCTCTGCACATGTTTTCTGAACCGGATCATCCTATTGTGATGGTTCCCACAACCGTTTGACTGAATTTCACACCAAACCAAGCCCTGCTAGTGACTATTTTTCGATGCACTATAAAAATACCATGGCCAACCCACCAAAATCAAACCAGCTATTCCAGGGCCATTTCCACTCTCACTAAAAAATCCAAACTCAAGCCCTACTACAATTCCAAGCTCCCACTTCAATTTAGCCAATATGAACTCCTTCCCAGTCCCCCACCATTTTTCAATCCACATAGGCAACCCATCCACAACTTGACCACCAATCAGGCCTACCCACCTCTCAAATTCTAAGCCAACAACCCCACATTTTCCACCAGGCATCCCACTTTATAACCATTCCAAACCTCACCCAATTCTAACCAATTAAACCAGACCCCTTAAAATTTGAATCCCTCATCTAAATTCCTATTCCAACTCACTTATTTTAGACCCAATCAGCCCTGCCACTTCAGAAAAACAAGAGCAGCCTACTTAAAATCCAGTCCAACTTAGTTTCCTTCATGCTTTCCCCCATGAGTCCACAGCCTCACCTCAACCAAATTATTAACCACCTGGACACCTGGAATCCACAAGAGGAGAGAGAAGGTTTACAGATTTTCTTTATAATATTTTATTCCATTGGAAGAGAATTTGTTGGATGTTTCCACTTTTAATGAGGTAATTAATTTCCTCTCCCTCTTTCTTCCATTAAATATTAGATAGATCCTATGTAAAAAAATCATTCTCCACCTCCGGGGAAGGAACTCTCAGCTACCGTTCTTCTGTTCTTCTTCCTACTGATGAATAAAATTCCCCAAGTATATTGGGGAAATTTTATTCATTTTTCTTCATTTACCTCTTCTTACTTACTACTGATTTCAGCAGCCGGATTCGGTCTTTTAGCAATAGCCCATGACATCCATCCGTTGTCTAGGGGGTCCAGTGGGAGGGGGGTCTGTCTTAGGGTGTCCAGGGTCTGGGGGGCTGTCCTGGGGGGTCTGTCCATGGGGTGTCTAGGGGGTCCAATGGGGGGGGGGGTCTGTCCTAGGGTGTCCAGGGTCTGGGGGGGGTCTGTTTTGGGGGGTTTGGGTTTGGGGGGGTAGGTTCTGGGGGGTGTCCATGGTCTGGGGGGCTATCCAGGTTCTAGGGGGGTCTGTCCTGGGGTGTCTAGGGTCTGGGGGGGGCAGGACTGGCAGGGGTGTCCAGGGTCTGGGGGGGTCTGTCCTGGGGTGGGGTTTGTCCTGGGGTGTCCAGGGTCAGGGGGCAGGGGGTAGGGGGCAGGGGTGTCCAGCAGGGGGAGGGGTGTCCAGCAGGGGGAGGGGCTGTCTAGGCAGGGGGGAGGGGTGTCCAGCATGGGGGAGGTGTGTCCAGGGGGTGGTCTAGGGGTGTCCAGGGGTGGTGGTCCAGGGGGAGGGGTGTCCAACAGTGGTGTCTATTGCTGGTATTCTTTTTTGGACTTCAACAGATTATGCAAGGACTCGGCGAATGGCCCTTCAACAGATTATGCAAGTACTCGGCGAATGGTTCTTCCACTTCTTCCTCTTCTCCCCCAAACTATAACTCTCTCTCTCTCTGTACTTCTTTCTCTCAATATATAAATTTACCATTGTACCTTCTTGTTTTTCTCCTCTCTCAATTTTATTCCTAACAAAATGTGTGCCATCTGTTTCTATCAACCTTCAGCACACCTTCTATACATCTTCAACTTGTATTCCTTACACCTATTTTCCAAATAATATGTGCCATGAATTGTATGTTCTGTGTTGTTCTTAGTGGCTATAGCATGGTTATACCAACGGATGAAAATTCATCTATGGCTCTATGTGCGATTTGGCCAATATTCTCTTGGGCTCCTCCTACGGAACCCTCCCCGACTCACTCCCCTCCCCCGACGCACTCCCCTCCCCGGATGACCATGCCTCCCCCCTCCCTGGACGACAGCACCTCCCCCAACGCCGACGGACTCCCCTCCCCCCCCCCCCCGATGCACTCCCCTCCTCCCGACGACCTCTCCTCCCCGGACGACTGCGCCTCCCCCGACAGACTCCCCTCCTCTGATCACAATTAATATATTTGAGGGCTAACTTGGATTCTACCATCATATCCATTTGGGGGAAATAAATATCATCTGATAACTGATGACCAGTAATGAGAGCCTAAAAATTTTCCTCATCATCAGTGAAACCCTACAAAAATAGGAAAAAGTATGATTGGACGTCTTGTGTTGGTGTGATAAAGACAACCACCTGGCTTACTCAATTAAGATTGGAATTATTAAGAATTATTTCAGTCGATATTTTAAAATCACCATCAAAATATGTTTTCTAATACTCATTGACATGATCCACTAAGAGAGTAGCCTCATTTGGGAAATCAAAATTCAGGGGTAGTTCTTCATGGGTGGATGTGTGTCTAGTGGGGCTGTCTAGTTGGGGCATAGGGGATGTCCAGTGGGGTGTAGGGGCAAGGGGAAGGGGGCAGGGGTGTCCAGTAGAGGGAGGGGTGTCTAGCAGGGGGAGGGGCTGTCCAATCAGGGGGGAGGGGTGTCTGGTAGGGGGAGGGCTGTCCAGGGGGTGCAGGAGGTGTCTAGTGGGGCTGTCCAGTGGGGCTGTCTAGTTGGGGCATGGGGGCTGTCCAGGGGGGTGCAGGGGGGGCATGGGGGACTAAGGGGGGAATGGGGGTGCATGGGGGTGTTCAAGGGGGCTGTCCAGGGGGTTACAAGGGGGTGCAAGAGGGATTTCTAGGAACCTAACCCCATGCAGGTTATGAATGTCTCTATAGAGAAAATGCAGTGCTGTCTAGATCTGGAAAATATCATAAAACATCCCACAGATACTTCACAGGAACCAGGTATAACTATTTCACCACCTATAGATAGTGAGCACGGTGCTATAAAATCTGGTAACTCTATTTCAAATCATAATTCCAATGTTTTTTTAATGCAGTACTACATGAAATGCAAGCAGATTTTATCTGAGGATGAGCATGTTTGACCATGATTTCACCAAGCAGTTTGTTTAGTTGATAAACAGTTTTTTTGGTAATGTTTTCAAATTTTAAATATGTTTTATTTTATTTCCATAAACATTTTATAGTTTATTCTGTTTTATTTTCCAGACTAATTATATATATGTTTGCCTAGATTACTCATATATAGCTACTTCTGAATTTTGTTTCAAGTGTTTCCCAAGTCCTACTAAGAACCTATAGTATGGGGTGGTCCTACTAAGAACCTATAGTAGGGGGCCAGTGTCCAGCAGTGGTCCAGTGTCCAGCAGGGGTAAATATGCAGGGGGAGTCCAGTGTCCAGGGGGGATTCCAGTGTCCAATAGGGGTAAATATGATTTGGGCATCCCAAGAACTAGTTTCCAGGGGGGATTCCTGTGTCCAGCAGGGGTACAAGGGGGCTGGTAGGGGTGCGGGGGAGTATGGGTCCAGTGTCCAGCAGGGGTAAATATGCAGGGGGAGTCCAGTGTCCAGGGGGGAGGGAGGGGGTGCTGTCTAGGGAGGGGGGGTGTTGTCCAGGCAGGGGGGTGTCCAGCAGGGGGGAGGGGTGTTAAACATGGTCTGTAAATCTGATGTAGTTCAGTCTGTTCTTGTCTTATCTCATGCTGCTAAACATGTCAGAATTGGTGAATTGGTACCTGTTAAACCTGAATCTGGCAGTGTTGAAGATGTTGTGGTTATCAGATCAGATAAACTTGGTTATCAGATCAGGGGGCAAGGGGACTAGCAGGGGACTGATAGGGGGCCTAGCATGGGGCAGGGGGCCTAGCAGGGGGCAGGGGGACTAGCAGGGGTAGGGGGCTGGCAGGGGGCAGGGGGGCTGGCAGGGGGACTAGCAGGGGGGGTACTAGTAGGGGGTGGCAGGGGGGACTGGCAGGGGGCAGGGGGGCTGGATGGCAGGGGGCATGCCGGGGGTGGCAGGGGGGGAACTAGCAGGGGGCAGGGGGGCTGGCAGGGGGTGGCAGGGGGGGACTAGCATGGAAAAGGGGGGGAAAGGCAGGGGGACAAGCAGGGGGTGGCAGGGGGAGGGGTGTCCAGGCAGGGGGAGGGGTTGTCCAGCAGGGGGGAGGGGTTGTCCAGCATAGGGGGGAGGGGTGTCCAGCAGGGGGGTAGGGTTGTCCAGCAGGGGGGAAGGGTGTCCAGTAGGGGGGAGGGGTGTCCAGGCAGGGGGAGGGGTGTCCAGTAGGGGGGGAGGGGTGTCCAGGTAGGGGGAGGGGGGCTGGCAGGGGGACAAGTAGGGGGCAGCGGGGCTGGTAGGGGGGCAAGCAGGGGGTGGCAGGGGGGACTAGCAGGGGGTGGTAGGGGGCAGGGGGGACTGGCAGGGGGTGGCAGGGGGTGGCAGGGGGTGGCAGGGGGGTGTCTAGGGGTGTCCAGGGGGTGTCCAGGGGATGTCGAGGGGGTGTCCAGGGGGTGTCGAGGGGGGGGGGGGGGTTGGGCGGTATTTTTTTATTTATTAGGACACCCTATAGCCACGGTTTAAACCGTGGATATTGGTTTATTACCACGATTATTAACCGTGGCTATAGACATAATTCCACGGTTTTAAACCGTGGCAATTAAGTCTGTCCGACCTTTAGTATAGCCACGGTTGCAACCGTGGATATAGTCTTAAAGCCACGGTTTGGAACCGTGGATATAGGTCTAGGCCTATAGCCACGCCAAACTTAGCCACGGTTTGAGAAACCGTGGCTATTACCTATAGCCACGATTTTAGGGCCTATAGCCACGGTTTAGAAGCGTGGCTATAGCCCGAATTTCCAGTAGTGATACTTACCATTATAAATTATTTATGGCTTTACCCCTATTCATATTATTAGTTCAACTATCTAGATTTATTCTATATCTCACTACTAAATTTTTAAACATCATATCTAGGTCAATATTTTAGATAACATATCTATAGATAAAAGAGTTATTAAATTAACATAATCCTAAGAATATAGATAAAATAAAATACATATATTATAACACTCAATTATATTAATGTGAAATATCATACTATACTTTTAATGCATGATCTAGATGAACTAAAAGAATCAATATTATTAATGATACCATCACTATTACAAGTGCCTTGAAAAAAGTACATACATTCCCCAAGAATAGAATGTAAATGAAAAGAGGTCGTTGCATAAGATTGTAGTGGTTATATACATCCATAACTAGTTTCCTTTTTCTACTTTCTATTATTAGTTTAGGTAGACCCTGACCTGACTAACAAGACACAATCATCACTTTTGGCTACTTCGAACACCAATCCGAATGAAGTTTAAATCTAATACCACTGTGTAAATCTCACTCACATTGTTAGATATAGGAAGTGTCTCAATGCATATGATCTATGTCATATGTGTGGTGTGAAAACATTATCGAAAATATATAATCACACTCAATAAGTGAAAAAAACATTATTCATGTATGGAAAAAAATTAAATAGACTTATTCAAATATTTTAATAATTTTTTTTCCAAAATATGACATTCACCTCTTAAAAATTCTATAACTTAAAATTAGATAAAATAAAAAAGTTAAAAAATATGAAATAAATGTGACTAGTTTGGTGATTAAAAAGTTTAACCTAACCAAAATTTGAAATAAAAGCTAATATTATTCATGAAATTTAATTGTAGTAGTAGTATTAGTAAAAGAAGTAATAGAAGTGTTATTATTAACTTTAAACAATTAGTATTATGAAATTTTACACAAGACTTATAGAACTCTAATAACCCAAAATATGACACTTAAACTGGGAAAACACATGAAATTCATATGGTATGTACTAATAAAATAGAAAACCAACCTAATCATAATCCAAGGTTGATAAACAATATTCAGAACAAAATTATTTTTTTATCATCACATACAAAAATGTAATTAAATTTTAAATATGTTAATAAATATATAAATATTAATCATTCTGAAAATAAATCCAACAGAAATGATAAGGGGATATATTAAATTTTCTCCAAGAATTTTTTCTATATATTTAAAATTTTTGTGTATTTGTTTTATTCAAATACTTATACAAACTATTTCCCAAAAGTATAATAGATTTACTAATAGATAATTGATGAAAAAGTCCTAGAGATAAAAAAAATTAAAATAAAAAGACAAAATTCACACATAACTGTATATATAGACATATTTATTCTTAAATACTTTGACATAGATAACAACATCAATATCGATGCCAAAAATGTGACATGGTATCAAGAGTGCTATTTAGTACCTAGAAGTTAGAAACTAGTTTTATGGAATAAATAATTAACTATCATAGGTAAAATTTATCCCAAAATAAACTTAAAAAACTATATAAAATATTTTTATTAAAATATAGAATAAATTTTAAAAAATAATTAAAGTAATCAGAATTTAGTGGAGAAATGAGCTTACCCATGTTATTATACATAATAAAAATGGAGATAAAATAGATATCTATCATCCATGAATAATTTAACACATTTATTAGACATTTAGTAAAATATTAATATATCACACCTCTACAGTAGCTCATGTGGTACCTTACTGATAAGAAACAATGATATCTATTATTCAAAATTATAATGTATAATGACTACATACACACTATGGTATGCATCGAAGGGATGAGAACAAAACAATATATGGTGGGATTTATATAATGACTACAAATAATTCTAATGAATTCTAAATCCAAAAATATCTATGTTAATTTAATCATAGAGAATACATAAAACCATTTTAAACTAATCATTTTATATAAAACCTTTCTTAACAAGGAAAATATATATTAACATCCATGATGAAAATAATCTAATATATCCTAATATTTTTAGGTAATACTAATTAACCCTACATGGTTCGCCTACTTCATGTTTATTTTAATATTAACATCATCATTTACATATAACATATACAACTAAAAAAACATTTAATCATATTTAAAGTCATTATGATCAAATTAATATATGTTTACATTTTCTTGTAATCATAATCACATTGTTGAATAGCCCAAAGGATTCTTTTTTATCGATTTTTGATCATCATCATTTTAATGGATGAGGGGGAACCCTTACAAGGCCCATAGGCTTAAAGATTACTTGACCTGAAGGTCTTAAGCATTCCATGACCCATAGGTTATAGATGAATTAATCCAGACTATAACTACATGGAACTTCTCCACCTCAACTTCTACATCATTATTCCAATTTTACACATTCACTTGGCTATTTTTTTGTGCTTCCCATGCATTCACAGACTGATCCTGATGGAAATGTCATACCCTCTCCTTCTTCCAAATTCATTAGCTTATATCATCACTTTTATCCTTATTCATTTCACAATATATCTCACTCCTTTATTCATTATATTTATATACATATTTGAGGGAGTATTTTCTTGTTCTAGAGGTGTCAGACAAGGTGACCCTCCCTCGGCCATTATTTTTTCCATTGTGGAGGATTATCTTAGTATATTACATTCTATTATAGCTAGAAATGGGAAACTGAAGTCTATTAGTGAGAGTAGAGGTTTTGTTTCTCCCACTCACTTGTTGTATGCTGATGATATTATTCTTTTCACTAAAGGTGATAAGATAAATATTAAAAATATTAAGCATGCCCATTTGCATTGTGAAA
This sequence comes from Viscum album, assembly GCA_963277665.1. NCBI lineage: Eukaryota > Viridiplantae > Streptophyta > Magnoliopsida > Santalales > Viscaceae > Viscum > Viscum album. The sequence continues at coordinate 143,641,017 of OY728131.1, forward strand.
AAGTCTCTGGGCAATAGATTAGTTGGAATAAGTCCTTTGTTTATTTTGGTATGAATTTTCCTATTTCTAGGAAGACTGGAATTATCAGGGATTTGGGTATTCATGAAGGTGTTTTCCCTTTACATATTTGGGTGTTCCTATGTTTTAGGGGAGGCCTCAAGATTGTTATTATTCTGATATTATATGTAAAATCATATGTCATCTTGCTACATGGAAGGGTAAGTCCCTTTCCCTGGCGGGTCGGGTTTGCTTGGTTAGGGTTGTGATCATTTATATGTTTGTTTATTCGTTCATGGTATATAAGTGGTTGATATCTCTTATCAAGAGAATTAATGTTTCTATTATAAATTTTATTTGGAGTGGTAATATTTCGGAGAGAAAATTATCTATGGCCTCTTGGAATAATTATTGTAAACCCTATAATGTTGGGGGTCTTGGTATTAAAAATCTTGAGGTGTTTAATGATTATTTACAGGATTAGTTCATTTGGAGGATTGTCAATAGTAATTCTAAGTCTCTGGACTTTCTCCATAATAAATTCAGGGATAGGCTTAGGATTGATGTTTTTAATTATTTGGATTCTTCTGTCTGGCCTGCTTTTTAATCCATTTTTTCTTCTATTGACTCTCATGCCAGATGGCTTATTTCAAGGAACTCATATTTATCCTTTTTGAAGGAAAATTGGACTAGTTGTCCTTTAGATTATTCCTTGATGAATGATGATTTTAATGTTGATATAGATGCTACGATTAAAGATTAGCTTGATAATATGGGGGGTCTCCCTAATCATATTGTTACTATTATCAATATTTAATGTTTCTATATCATAGAGGTTTTTTTTATTGGGAACCTGCTAAAAATGTCCTACTGACTTCTAAAAAGTTTTATAGTCATTCTCTATCTTGCAATATGGGGTGTAAATGGATGAGGGATCATCATATGAACTTTATTAGGCCCTCTTGGACAATTTTTTCCTAGAGACTGGCTCATGGGAAGCTTCATACTGGTTGTTTCCTTCAGACATGTGGCATATATCTCTGCTCTTCGTGTGTGTTTTTCCATCAACATAGTGAAGATATTGATCATTTGTTTATTAGTTGTGTTAATGACTCTTCAATGTGTAAGGTTGTTTTTGATATTTTGGAAATCCATATGCGTGATATGTCTTCAATTCATCATTTCCTTCAAGGCTAGCATTCTATTTTTCTCTCTCCCCAATTGATGGATCTTTTTAGAGTCACTACTATAGAACAACTTCATTTTATTTGGTTTGATCGAAATAAGATGATTCATGATAGATTTACCTTCTCAGTAAGTGGGGTTTTATCATCTATTCTTGGTGCTATGAATAATGTTGATATTCCAAGGAAGTATTTTTGCTCCAACTGAGTTCATGATTTGTCCGTTATGAACCAGATAGGTGTTAAAGGTAATTTCAAGCCTCCGCGTGGTACTTTAGAAGTTATCTGGAAGGAAAATATTTTTGGTTGCTTAAAAGTAAATTCGTATGGTGCTTCTAGGGGTAATACGAGGCGTTCTGGTTATGGTGTGGTTTTCAGGAATCATAAAAGTGATGTCCATGGTTGTTTTCATGTTTCTTGTGTCTTTTCCTCTTCACTTGAGGTAGAAATTCTTGGCATTATCATTGCTGTCGATCAATCTGTGAAACTTTGTTGGGATAATTTATGGATTGAGAGTGATTCTTATGTTGTTGTTTCTGCCATAAGGATGGGTCTTCATCACTTGTCCTGGAAGCTTACTAATCATTAGATTAATTGTTTGGAGACTCTATTTTCTTTGAATCATATTATCACTCACATTTATTTGGAATCCAATTCTGTTTCTGATGGAATGGCTAATAATGGTGTTAATGGAGTTGATTTTGTTTCGTATGATCATGTTCCGGATGATCTCCTTCCTTTTCTTAAAAAGGATTGTGACAAGTCTCCCATTCTTAGATTTTTGTAAGCTATCTCTTATCCAAGTTTTTTGCTATTTTGTAAGGACTTTTTCATCCTTGTGTCCTACCTTTCTTTTTTGGATCTGTTTGTTTTAGTTTTATTCTTTTTTTATTCTTCGGAGAGGCTTCTTTCCTTTTTTATAGGTTGGGAGTAGAACCTGTTGTGTTGCATTTAGTTGTAGTGGTCTTCCCAAATTCTGGTGAGCCAGCCATAATACCATTGGGTGTGAAGGTGTTTTTTCAGGCCTGGGCTGCTGGAACATCTTCTTTCATGGCGAAATAAGACAAGATCTGGCCTCTCCTCTTATTTTTCCCACTAGTGTTGTTGTATCCTACCTAAAAAATAGGGATGGGGAGATAATTCTGGAATCAGTTAGATCCTCAACAGTGGAAATGGCGGCTAGAGAGGAAGGGATTGAGCGTCACTGGGTTCATTCTCGGTGAATTGTTTTTTTGTTTATTTTTCTTTCTTCCTAGATCCCACCCTATTTTAATGGTTGTTTGTCTTCTTTGGTTTTTTTCCTTTTCACCTTAACCATTATTTATGGTTTTGGTGTTTCTTGTTTGTATTTTTCTTGTACTGTTTTCTTTTTCCTTTAATAAAATTTGATTATATTATTAAAAAAATGATATATCAAACCAAATTAATTATTTTCTCAAAACCCTATATTTAACATATCAATTGTAATTAAAAAATTATTAGATAAATCAAGTTCAACTCCTACTCATCCCTTACTAAAAATCACATCAATAGGGAATTTATGGATCAATAACTATATTAATAATGTGTAAAACCCACCTATCTTAAACAGATTTTTAAATTTCCAAGATCTATAATTAGAAATCTAGATATCATTCCAATTCTTCGATTCCTATACATAATGTTTGTGATTTCTATTTAAGACCCAATTCCATGAGCATGTAACCCCCTATAAATATATTTTAAAGATAGGTAAGATATATAAGAACAAAAAATCCTGAATTTATGACATTAAGTATAGTGTTAATCAATGAAAACAATCCAATAAATCTTTTAAATCATAATATAAATACATTAAAATAACATAGATAGGCCCTAACAATGTTCGATTTCATTTGAGTCCTTTAAAAATGGTCAACACAAGAAAATTATATATTTTAAAACTAAATCAATCAAAGCTCAATAAATTAATAAGTTATTTATACTCATGTATCCTCTCATTTGATATTATATCCTACTGTGTATTTATGTGATATGTTTTCTCTATTTTATCAAAAGATATATTTATGATCTTTTATGATTATAAAATTGAGATAGAATTTAAATATATTGTGTGATACTTATATTTCACCCATTTTTTTAATTCATAGTTTTTTTTGGGGGGTTGGGGGTCTAACATGTTTTATCAGGGAAATGTTTAATGACTATTATGCTAGTAATTTTTTGTTGCTAACATTTCTTAGTTTTTTTGGTTTGGGACTGTAACTATGATTAAAATTTAACATTAGAATAATTTTATTGAGATTATGATATTCTCTATTTTTAAATAATTGTGGATCTAGATGAATTGTGTGTTTATATGGAAGTAAATTCAAGATTAAAATTTTTTGAGAATAACAATATATTGTAGAAGATAAAGATGCAATTATTCCTATTAAATGGTAGTTTTCTAGTGGTAGATAGGAAAAAATAGTGTGTGCAATTGAAGATAAGTGAAGAATAATTATACTTCCAATATTAATTTGTTAAATACTTATACCTTTTTGGGTTATGAATTTCAAATCAAATTTGATTTTTTTTATTTGGTGAGGGGTTTGTTTTGGAATCTGAGATTTGGGTCAGAAATATGTTCATTGAAAAATCATAATAAGATGTTTTTTAGACACGAAAAAAGGCTCAGTTGGTGGTTCTAGTGCTCATATGATCGATTTAAAGGGGATTGTGTAACCCTATACACTATAAAAAAATGAGTTCTTAGTGGTGGTTCTATTAACCACCACTAAATAGATATTTTTAAATATAATTTAAAATTTGTGTTTGTTTAAATGAAACCACTGATAAATATTTTTTGGTATATTTAGTGGTTATTTTCGTTAAACCATTGCTAATCATTAAAAAATAAACCAAATTCTACCACCACATGATTTTCTATCCCCCCTTACCACCCCTCCCCCTATCACCAATGCTGGAGACCACCACCCCTACCCCTGTTGGTCGCACCACTCCAAAAACTAGTGACCACCACCCCTACACCTCTCGGTTTCATCTCTCTGTGACACCGATGATGGCCCCTCCCCCTTAGTCATGCCTCTCCCTAATGTCGGTGACCACTCCTCCCCCTCTACCCCACCTCTCTCTAATAGTGATCCACCTTTTCTCTAATAGCATTCCCCTCCACCAAATCCCCTTTCATCCCAATGTCTCTCCGTTAGGCCCTAACAACAAACTCATACTTCCCCACCCTCATCTCTGATCCTTGTAACCCTAACACAACCTGATTCCTGACAATGACCCCCCTTCTCCCTAACAATGATTTCCAATAGTGGCATCTCTTCCCCTTTTCCTAGAACGTGCAATCCCCAATTGGAAGTTAAATATTTAAATTTTTTTCTAGTTTATAATTATGATTATGATTTATAATTTCTAGTTTCTCTACATCAAAATTAGAGTTATATGTTGTGTGTATTTAACAGTAAACATATATTTTGAGTAATCTGATAATTTTTGTATAATTATTAGGTAATGTATTGTGATTTATTTTTTTATTTTTTTAATATTTTTGGATTGAGTATTTTCTATATCTAATTTGTAATCTTGATTTGTTTTTATAATTTTGTTTTTATTTTAATTTTATAAGTACTGATATGATTTTGAAGTGTTATGTTATTATTTATTTTTTACATTTTTAAATGATATATTTTAAAGTATTCGATATTAAGTGAACAAAGAATGATATGTTATGTGTGATCCAAAAAATTGTATACTTGTATTTTCACCATGATTTTATATAAAATATTTGTAGACTTGTAGGATAGAGTTGGTGATCATGCTAGACGAATTTAGGTGATATTTAATTTTGATAATACTTTTTTGATTACACATTTATATCTTTATATTTGAATGTAGAGGGAGAAGAGTGATAATCTAATACCTATGGATAAAAGTTGGATTAATTTACCTCAAAACACACTTCATTATTCCAATGTATTGGAAGAATTTTATATATTATCAATTACAAACCGATCAATGGATGGTATAATAAAATCTTGGTGTTTTATTGCATATTCAAGTGTTGGTTGAATATAAATGAAGTCTATGATCATTGGATATTGAAATAGTTTCTTGGTTGATATGTATATTGGATTTGGAATAGTGAATCAAATTTTATGTAAAGTCAATGTAATGATAATTCTTTAAAGGAAATAAAAAAGTGACCCGCCATAAGAGAATTTAGTTCAAAATTTAATAAATTATACATTTGGATTAACTGGGAACAATTTTTAACTTTTTAAAAGATCAAAAGAACATTTATTTGATCCTAAGAAGGTTAATATTTCTTATAACTTCAACAACAAATTTTTTTATGGACTATTAGAATATATAAAAAAAGAATTATATTAAGGGTGATCTAAGTATTTGATGTTTTCTTTTCTAATTATGTTGTGACATATCAATTGTCTCTATATAATTACAGAAAAATAAATTTTCATGATTTTAGGGTTTCTTCATGATGCATTTTTGGTAGCTAATATCCATGCATCATTCTATGAGATGAATAAATAGAATAATAAAACTCATGAAAATGTATTACATTACTTTACTTTGAAACCATGATTGAAAATATTACTTATGTCGTCTAAGACTACATAAGACAAGAAGTAGCATGCTCAGGGTAGTATGAATTGATTGATGAGACATCCAAAAGATTAAACACCAAGGAATATATTTCATTCATTTTTTTGAAATATTTCTTCAAATACTAGGAATTTACATTTGGGATTGGATTTTGATGGTTTTAACCATTTTAGTACTTTAAATACTAATTATAGAATTTGTCCAGTTTTTTTGATCCCCTATAGTCTACCTTCATTGATGTCTATGAAGAAGAATTATTTCATTATTTTGATGTTTAGAACTGGAATGAAAATTCCTAGAAATGAAATTCATATATACCTTCAACCTCTAATCAAATAATTGTGAGAATTATTGGATGATGGCATAGAAACATATGATGATTTAACAAGAAAAATATTTAAAATGAATACTACTTTAATCTGTAAATTTAGTGACATTTCTATTCTATGATATTTATCTAGTTGGAATAATCATAATTTTTTGTCTTTTCAAGTTTATAATCTTCATTTGGAACCTCAATGATTACCTCATATCAAGAAAATTTTTTTTATGCGTCATCATAAATTTCATGATGCTTCTTATAAATTCAGATTTAACAAATCTCAATTAAATGGAGATATTGAATTTAGAAATATAATGAATGTGTTACAAGGTTCATAAAACTTGGGACTATTAATGATTTTCACTAATGAATTAGGAAAATGTAATCAATTTGGAGATGGGAGAAAGGGTATAAGGTACAGTATCCAAATCAGTTGGAACACAAAAATGGAATAAAAAGAGAATATTTTTATAACATCCTTATCTAGAGTTTAATTTTAAACGTCATAATCTTATTGTAATTCATATTGAGAAGAATATTTGTGATAATTTAATTTTCATATTTCTTAATGAGTAGGGAAAATTGATGGATCACCTTAAGGATCATAAGGATTTCGGGTCAATGGATAGAAAGCATGGTTTATGGGAAAATTAGAATGGAAACTATCTCATGGAAATTTTTACAATGAAAATTTCTGAGAAAGATGTATTGTTTTTAAATTTAAAGAATATAAAAGTTTTGGATGGATATTCAAGTAACATATCAACATTCATTGACTTAAAACTTTGAAAGTTACATGGATTGAAAATTCATGACTCACATATCTTGATGGGTCAGTTATTGCCATTGAAATTTCATAATATATTACCTAAAAAAGTAATTGTGGTTCTAGTTGTGTTTTGTACCCTTTTTAGAGTGATTTGTGGAAAAACTTTAAAACCACCTGAGATCGATATACTTTAGGAAATAATTGTTTTGAAACTTTTTCATTTATATATATCATTTCCCATTCATTATTAATTGACATGATTCATTTGACTATTCATTTTATTGAATAAGCTAAACTTGGTGGAATGATACACTATCTATGGATGTATCCAAATGATAGGTATGGTGATATTATTTTAATTTTCATTGGTGAATTAAATTTTATCAAATCATTGTGAATTTTTTAATATATTTATTATTTTTTTCATGAGTTACTTTGGTCATTTGAAATCATATGTGAGAAATACTAGTCAACCAGAATGATCTATTACTAAAAGTTACATAGTCAAAGAGTTATTGGACTTATATTCAAGGTATTTGGATGGTATTGATACTAGATTCAATCATGTTGGATGTGTTGATTACATATCTACTAATTCTCATTCTGAAAACCAGTCATCTGTATTTCTAACTATTGGATAACCAATTGGAATGGGGTCAAATTTTACACTGGCTGAATTTGAGTTTCTATAATAACATAGATATGTGCTAATCAATTATATTATTTGTATACATTTATTGACTAATTTCAGTTGCAAACAAAGAGGTGACTAAGGGACAAGGATTTAAATGACGCAGAATTAAAAAATTCTATTAATAAGAATATTTTTGAATGGTTCACCTAGCGTGTAAGTATATTCTCATATTCATATTATTGACTTGTAGTATTTTTTCTATGTTAAAAGTAACAACTTATATATTTTTTTCTAGATAATAAATGTTAAAAATTAAGATGAAATATCAAAGGTTTTGAATTTTTTTAGCCCGAGGTCCTCTAAGGTATGCTAAGATATTCGATGCCTACAATATTCATGACTTTAAGTTTCATATAATTTAACATGAAGAAGGGTTGAAACACCAAAATAGTGGTTTATTTAGAAATGAAGAGGTGTGATTCTATGGAAAAATGAATAATATAATTTAATTAAACTATCATGGAATGTTATTAGTTTTCCTATTCAAATGAATGTGGTTTAGCATTGATAGAAGTATAATGAAAGATTTGTTACATTTTACTTCTATCAACTTCTATCACTAGATCCAAACTAATAAGCAGGTAGATCCTGATCCATTTATCTTTTATTTACAAGAGAATATAGGTTAATATATGGATAATGAAATACATGAAGGTTGAGTGATTTTTTAATCTTAAAGAAGAGAGACATATATGATATGGGTGATGAAGATCAATTGGTAATTTTTGACAGTGAACCTCATCAACCACAATACATTGATATGTTTTTTCCTAAAAATATAAAAAACTATATAACGTGCATGATATGGTGAAAATGAAGCATTGATCTTAATGGAGGTTAGTGACAATGAATACAATGAAGATGTAGATAATAGAATATATAAATTGGAAATGAAAATATATTGAAATTTATCATTGATAAGTGTTTCATAAAAATATACACTATTATATTTTTATATTTGAAAAAAAAGTTAGAGTCATATTTTTTATACATTTAATATATATAGACCTTTTGAATTATAGAAATTCAAAAAGAAAAAAATTAAAGATCCTAGCTGGTCACTATCTCTGGGTACGCCACCACTACTATTATCTGCAACATATCCAAATGATTTCATTGTACTTGAGACTACTAGTGAGCCAGCAACTTCCCCAAATGTTGTTAACATCCCACCATCAGGTTTACCTCTAGTGATGGATTATTTGGTCACCCCTCTATCTAGGGGATATTTGTGAGTCACTGTTATAGGTATGTATGTCATGGTTTAGAAAAATTATATATTTTATTAATTGTTTAATGAATTTTTCAAACATATAAAACATAAATATAAAAGGTATATAAATATAACCATGAAATATGTGTTGGAATTGAAGGAAATCAAGAATATCATTCCAAATGATGAGTTTGGGGTGCCTACCGGTGTCTCTTCCAGAATTTATTAGAATATTCTTCGGCAGTGTGATTGTGGGATAGTGAGCTTTCCCATTAGTTATAATGATCAGAGGCATATTCTTATATCTTGTAGAAATGAGGTATTTGATAATCAAATAAATATAATATTAATTTATTATTCTTTTATAACTAATTTAGAACACATGAATAAATGTTTTCAAATACTTATAAAGTGTTATGTTTTTTATTTCAAGATATTTTTTCATTTTGATGACCCTGACTCCGTTTCACAGTCATAGACTCTAAAAAAATTTCAATAAAGGGATATATTTAAAATTGATATTTTGGAATGACTTTAATAGAACATCTATGAGATTACAATAGATATATGAGAAAGTGTATGAAGGCATTTGATGTGGTAAATTTAGGTTGTTTTCTAATATTAACAGAGACTCATCTCATGAGGTAATTATATATTTTACATTATCTTAATAACATAAACATAAGAAAATTATAATTTTTATTAACTTTTTTTATTTTTTGTGGGAATTATCTAAAAAATACATTGAATCATGAAAAAAAATCCATTCCTCCCAACGCTAGGTCTAAGAGTTCTTAACGAAAAAAAATTGGTTTGTATTTTATTCCTTATTATTTATATTATTTCTCTATAATTCAATATTTTGTCTAACTTGTTTATATTTTTTTATAAAGACTGATGAATTAGTTCACTTTTTTCGCCGAATAGAGATGTTGTTTGAAGTTGATAGGAAACCCAATAGAACTTATGTAAATGACCCTACCAATGAAGTTGGAGTTAGTACATTTCATTAAAACATCATGTTATTTCATTACTATAAAAACATAATAATGAAAAATATATTTTAAAAAAAACAAGCATTAAATCCGATTAAATAGTTCCAGCTACATGGATCAATCAATTACAATTTTGTGTCATTTGATATATCTATCCTGTCCTAATTAATTGGTTTTATGCATTATTTTTTGTTATAATATATTTTTCAATATTATGTTTTTATAGTAATGAAATAATAATAAATAATAATGAAAAATTTATTAAATAGATAACATTATGAAGTTATAATATTTTAAAAAACAATTATTAATATTTTAGCTTTAGCAGGTTAAAATTCAAACAGTCTGGGATGTGATCCCTTTGTAGTCATCATTGGTTTCCTAGAACGATGAAGTCGTAGTCATTTTAGGGAAGCAGAATATAGAATGTGTATGGGGGATGGGTTCTAGCCCTACTCCATCAGTTGTCTTTGGTATGGAATCATCATAAATTAATGCTACAAAAAGTGGGGGTTCAAGTAGTGTTGTTGATCAAGAATCACAAAGAGAAATTGTAAGGTTGAAATAAAAAGTTCAAGAATAAGGCACATATAAGAAAACACAAGAGTAGTGGTGGTCAAAAATGGAAAATGATTTATTTTTTGTATTTCTATGGATGATCGACATGGTCTCAAAATAATTTTTGACTTAATATCTAATCATTCCAAGGTAAATTCTAAATTTCATAGATCATTGAAACATTATCAAATAACAAATAAAACATCCATAAATAAAAATAAAATGACACCTTTATATTGAAAAAATATACTTTGAGTCATATCGACCACATATTATACTAAATTGACATATGGTTGACTCCCAAATGTCAAAAATGAATTATATATAATTATCATTATGTTTGAAAACAATTTGAGATCATTTTCTTGGTTTTGGCTCAGTAAAAAGTTTTTAAAGGTACTAAAGCCTTTGAAAATGTGTGTCGAGGGGGTCAAAACCAAGAAAATGATGATAGATTTATATGAAATCATAGGAAAAAAAACTTCAATTTAATTTAGAAATTTAGAAATTTATGATATGACATTCCGAGTTACGGTTTTCTCGGGATGCCCATTAACATTTTTTTAGTGTTTTAAAATACTAAAATGTGTGTGTAATGGTCCAGACCATAGAAAAAGAAATCATATTGATATGAAATCATAGTAAAACCACAATTGATATTATTTTTTATGTGTAAGCATATAAAACACATCAATATTATGTGTGGTATGAATGACTCAGAAAACAGGTTTTAAAGGTACCAAATCCATTAAAAATGTGGGTTGGGGTGGTCAAAACTAGCGAAAAAACTTTTTTTGAGATTAAATTAGATAAAAATGATAGTCGATTTATTTTTTAAATGTAGGAATATATGGAAATTAATTCTTATTTATGGTTTTCTCAGGATGCTTGTAAACCTATTTTTAGTGTTTTAAAACACTAAAACATGTGTGTAATTGTAAAAACTAATGTAAATGACCTCATATTTATTTGAAATCATGGGAAACCCACTGATTAATTATTTTTAATGTTTAAGAATATAAAACATGTCAATCTGACATGTGGTGTGGTCAAAACAACTCGATAAACAATTTTTAAAGGAACTGAAACCATTAAAAACATCTTCCATGGGGTCAAAACCAAGAAAAGAAATTATATTAAAATGAAATTATTGTAAAATGAACATGGATTTATTTTTCAAATATAGGAACTGATGACACATCACTTCAAGTTACGATATTCTCAAGATGCTCGTAAATACATTTTTAGTGTTTTAAAACACTAAAAGATGAATGTAATGGTAAAAACCATATAAAATGATCTCATATTGATGTGAAATCATGGTAAAACCATCATTGAGTTTTTATTTATGTGTACATGTAGAAAATACATCAATCTGACATGTAGTGTGGTCAGAATGACTCGGTAAACTGTTTTTAATGGAATGAAATCCTTTAAAATGAGTGTCGGGGGTTCAAAACTAGGAAAAATAGGTCATATTGATTTAAAATCATATAAAAACAACCATTGATTTATTTTTTAAATATAGGAACTGATGTCATGTAATTATGAGTTACATTTTTCTCGAGATGCTCGTACCTGCGTTTTTAGGGTTTTAAAACTCTAAAATGTGTGTGTAATGGTCCAAACCATAGAAGACAACCTCATATTGATGTAAAATCATGGTAAAAACAACTTTGAAATTTTTTTGATGTGTACGTGCAGACAACACATCTATCCAAAGTGTGGTGTGGTCAAAATGACTTGGTAAATATTTTTTAATGACACTAAATCATTTAAAAACATGTGTTATTGGAGTAAAAACTAGGAAAATGATGTCAAATTGACCTGAAATCCTTGGAAAATGACCATAGATTTATTTTTTAAATGTATGAACTAACAATATGTCGTTCCTAGTTACAGTTTATCTAGGATGCCCATAAATGTGTTTTTTGGGTTCTAAAACACTAAAACATTTATGTAATGATAAAAATCATAGAAAATGATATCATATTAACATGAAATTATAGGAAAACCATCATTGAGTTATTTTTAAAATATTTGAAATCATTTAATATAAAATTATTTAAAATTTGTTAATTAAGTAAATTTCAAGTGCACCACACATCGATTTAGAAATTAATTAGAATGTTTTATACTTATTTATTTTTAGTTTCATGTGTCGAATCGTATCTTAGATAGGTAAGTTTAATTTTAAATTTTTTTTCATGATATATTATTTTTTAATGTTAAAATTTATTCTATTTTATTAGCAAAAAAAATTTTATGTGCAACATTCTGAATATATTTTGTGTCCTTTCTATTTCACATTTCTTTTCCAAAATGTTATGTTTTTTATTGCAGGTGAGATATGCCAGTGGTAGTTAAGAGGACAAACATTAGGATGCAAAGAATTATTTATAATGTAGTAATGATGGTATTTTGTGTCCATGGTATGTTTATGTTTTATTAATGATTCTACTCTAATTATGAAATATTAAGTTTAGTTTTAAATACTATCATTTTTTTGTAATAGTTGATAAGATGATGTGGCTGATTTTAGTTAATGAGATGATGTGGAGGAAGAGAGATGTAGTGGAGGTTGTGGGGAATATTTATATTGTGCATGGGTTGTTGTTACACATATTTTATATGTATATATTGATTACTGATGTATGGGTGGACTGAGGTTATGCTTCCTAACATTATGCTTACTATAGATGTATGTATATATTACAATGGATGTATGATGTATGTATGATGTATGTATGATGGTCTTATCATGAATTTATGTTTTAGTTTATTACATTATATAGTATTTTATATTTATATTTTTTTATTTTAAAAAATAAAAATTATTATAAATATTTAGCAGATGATTTTAAAAAATTCCACTAAATAAATTAATAAAAATCATAATTAGTGGTAGGTAATAGTGTTGGGGTAGTTGAGGTTTGTATCTATGGAAAATTCAAAAACATAATAATAAAATGGAATAACACATGTATTTAATGTGGTTTTTAAAGGGTAGCCTATGTCTATGGGAGAAAAAAATCTGAGGATCAAATACACTGATCAAAATGCATGGGATTTTGATCAGGTTTAATAGAGTTAAATTCAACAGTTATTTGGGAAGATAATCTACTCTTGATTTTTCCTCCTCACCACCAGCTGCTACCACTACATTGGCTTCCCACTAAATGAGACACAATCTTTTATTGAAAGTATACTCCATCTGTATCATTTGCCGACAAAATGGAATCCTTCATTGATTTCTCCAAAATTAGGATTAACATCCCAAAATCTCCCCCTCACAACGAATTTGGGGTAGAAGCTAGGCCTCTAGTCTCTTTTAAGGATTCTATATTCTATTTTTTAGAAAATTTATCATCATGTTTTCCCCATTATCATTGGGGTGTATTTTCTCAACTTTCAACATTCTTTTTTCCAACCCATTTTAGATTCAGTGATATCACACGTCAATGTGTTTGGACCTGGAATGAAATTTTAGGTTCTTACTAAGATGAATAGTGATTTCACTACCACAATAGAGAATATAATTATCATGACTCTTTCTCATATCTTATAAAAACTTATTCATCTACATCATCTCATTACATCATTCAGTAACCACGATATACTCTCCTTCTAAGGTAGGTAAAGAAATTCACTTCTTAAGTTGTGATTTCCATGAGATTGTTCCCCCTTCAAATGATAATAGGTATCCAGATATTGATTTCCTCTTGTCTAAATATCCAACCATATTTATATTTTTGTATCCTTCCAAAATAGCATTACCATTTCCAAAACAGAAAATGACTAGATGTACCTTAGAGATACTAAAATATCCATCTGAACTCTGTCCAATTCTTCTTTCCTGTAGTTTATATGAATCTAATCACAATGACAAAAAAATGAGAAATATTTGGTTTGGTGCACACCATGGCGTACATAGGACTGCCAACTACTAGCTAATCAATAACTTTGTCCATCTCTACTTTATCCTCCTCAGTTGATGAACTCTAACATAACATGGGCCTTAAATGGATAATTTTTTCATAGAAATGGAATCACCTAGTTTGTCCTTTTAAAACCCTATACACCCATAAAACCCTATCCTTGTGAAGGGATCACTCAAGAGAGAACCCCAACAAAGAAGGAGTCATTGTCAGCTAAGATAGAAAAGAGTTCTAGAGGGTGATGACCAGATCAACGATAGTTCGACAAATAAATTTATCAGTGTGGGTGGGAATGAGACTAAAATGAGTTTCAAGTGGAGTGATAACTAGTTTCTCCTTATTCATGTTTAATCATTCAAAAACATTCTCATTATACTGCACATAAGGTATCCAAATCTTTCAATTCCTCCAATCACGAGTAATATTCATACCAAGAATTTGAGTAAAATCTCTCAAGTCTTTCATTTAAAAAAACCTGTTCAACTCCTACTCCAACCTGAAAATCATGGTGATATCTCTACCAATAATGAAAATATAATCATCATTGAAACTACCAAATTATTTATGAATAATATAGTTATTTAATAGTGACCACACAACTAATATAAATATAATGCTTTAAAAAATCCGTTCGACACAGACAAAGGAGAGGATGGCCTCATCCAATAGACTCACGTCATATGAAGCTCATTTGTTGGAGCTTAGAAAGGACTTAGAATCACTGAGATTTTATCTTGACTAAGCCCAAGCTGAGAATCAACATGTTATGCTTGAACAGAATCGCCTATGGGAGAAGTTCAAGTTAATAGAGATTACCACCCAGACGATGTTATCTGAGCCACCCTAAGTGTCTATCACCATACCACACCATACCATTAGGTCATACATGGGTTTTATAAGAGTTTATGTAATAAGGTATTAATTACTTACTGTGTAATCCCTTTTTATAAATAAAATTCATATTCTACCAATTCCTTTATGAGAATAGTCTTTCTTAAAAATGACGAATTTGACAAATTGATTTTTTGGGTAAAAATGGATCTTTTGAGAAATATATACATTATTAATTTAAAATATGGTTTTTATTATAAAAAATTATTATAAATTATGATTATATTAGTTCCTTATCTATAAATGATTAGGTAATCAATTTGATAATAGTTTTATTTTCATACGATAAAAAAGTGTAATTTTAAAGAATTTATTTTAACGAATTAAGGAATTTTTTAATTAATTTATATTTTAATATAATATTATTATCACTTTTTTTGTTAATAATAAATGATTATATAATTTTTATGAAGTCAAGTGTAATTTTTATTAAGGTCTGAAAACTATTTTTGTCCAAACCCATCAATTTTTAATAAATATATGTTTTTATTTTAAAAGTGAAAATTCACATATTTAGAAAATTATTTAGATAAAATTAATATTATTTTTAGAATCATAATGTTGAAATTATTTAATGGTGAATTTTTCTTAATTTTCTAAGACAGTCAAATGTTTGGTTAAGAATTAAATGTCGTATATATATATAATGTGTTTTATGAAATCATAATGACCCAATAGTGATGAAATAAAGTAATATAAAAGGTATTTTCATCCAAATATATTTTTCTTCCTTTAAAATAATGTAATTTTAGGTTTATTTTATTTATGTTATAAAGCTTTAGTGAATCCTACAGGATATATAGAATATTTTATGATTTTAAAATCGTTTCCTTGAAAGTATGACTCACCCCCACATAATCAAGGGATATATTTTAATATCATCGGCACCTAGTATTTGAAAATAAGTTATACCACTCCCATTTTCCAGAAACCATGGGATAAAAATGGGATTGTTTGTGGTTTTGAATATTTTAGTGTGCAGGGTCTAAAACCAAAATAATAATGAATTCCCCCACCTTTACTATGTAAACCCTCCCAATAACCCATTCGACTTCAATCAAACTCTTTTATTCTATACTTTCCTATACTCTTTACTCCCTATATTCCTCGCAAGTCTCCCCTATGCTCCTACGAATCCTCTCCCAAACCTTTGCGATCACACATCCATGTAAGTGATTTTCCACCCTCCTCATTTATCAAGCATTCTTTTAATGTTATGTATTTAAAATTATTTTATTCCTATGTTCGGATATGTTACTAAATATCCAAATTAATTCCCATTTTATTTATAAATTATTATATCCCCTTTAACTTTCATTTATCCCTCTTATGAACCCTTATGTACACCTGTTATCATGCCGAATTTTCATAAGGGATCTCCACTTTCCTTCCTTGCTCATTTTTGTCCAAGTTTCCTTATATTGTTATACCATTAATTTTTCAATTGAAAATATTAGGGTATGTTTTTTCACCTCCATCATACTTCACTTATTATGTTTTATTGATGAGATACACCTTCCATTGTCATTAATCCCTCCCATGTACACCTGTTACCATGCCAAAATTCCCTATGGGATTTCTCTCTCCTCATTTCCATTCAACCATTTTTGTTATGTTATGCATCTCAAATTCCATTTAATATGTTGGGATATTATTTTCCATGACCCCATTACTTTAAATTTAATGTCTAAATTATGAGATACCCATTTCTCTCTCATCAACCCATTTTATGAATCCCCATGTGATGTCGTTATGCTGTTGAAATTGCACTGCGATTTTCCATGCCAAAATCATCATGTAGTAAATACCATGACCATTTCTCTACCAAGGGTATTCAACTTTATGAACATATACTTATTTATTATATACTTTCATAAATGTATTCCACATTCCTTTATCGTGGAATAAATGATGATGTTGAATGAATTCATGTTATACGATCTATGTGGAAGACTTAAGCATGAGATTAAATTGTTCATGAAGAATGCACCCTGATAGCACTCAATGCATTGGTTAATTTTTAGTATCATGATACATCATGTTGGGATATGGGGTTACCTGATTCTTTTATGTTTATGATGCAATTTTTTAAGTTGTTTTCACATTTACATGTTATGATAATCATGTTATGTCATTCCTTTATGTTCATGTTTCTCTTGTGCTCCATTGATATGCTTATGACCTAACATGTATTGTATTCTTCATGTTATTACTTGTTTACTCCCTTACTAGGATTTATATCTCACCCTTTTATAATGTATGTCCTCAGGTTATCCCATGAAATTCTAAATAAGAATTAATTATGTGGTAATGTAAGAGAAATTTTAAACAAATATATTGAATTTTATGTCTTAAGTTGTCATGTAATGTTCTTAAGCTCCAAAGACACTATACCTATCTATTTTATTAGTTTTATTAGGTGAATGTTTATATAATATATAATGTTTAAATTTTTAATAAATACCAGGGTTGTTATAACCATAAAGCAACAAGATAATGAAATTGCCATCAGAAAACTATTTAATGAAAAATTAGTGATCAACAGTCCTACTCCTACACTCATTTTTCTCCATGAATGAGTTAAATTTCCTATAATATTTTCTCTATTCCTATTTCAAACCATATACACTTTTATTAAGTTTTAATACATGATTATATTTACCTTTCACCTGTAATTCCTATATTTTCTCTATGTAAATATCCTCATCAAGATCACCATGTAAGAATGCTATCTTTACTTTTAATTGTTGAACCTTCAGTTTGAGATTATCCATGAATTTGGGCTTCCAACTTCTCCTTTTATTTTGTATATCCACTTGGAATTGAGTGTCTTATTTCAATGTAGTAACTCTACTAAATAAAATGTATGATTCTTGTGAAAGGATCTTATCTCATATTGCATAGTATTTTTTCCATTCCATATTCTAATGACTTATATCTACATCATCATAAACATATGTATCTCCCCATCCAGTGAGTATCACATACTCATGTGGTGAGTATCTATGACTCGGTTCTCGTTCTATGGTGGGTCTCCTCAACTACACTTGGAGAGGGGGGATCTATTCTGGAATATCATATTATGGAGACATATCAGTGGATGTAGATATATTACCTAGTATTTATATATCATGAATTTCATATATCTAACTCACACTAGCTGGAACTGGTATCGGTGAGACTAGTTCCAAATTGATTGGAATTTCCTTAGACTGCAACCACTCTATATTTTGGCTTCTTAAAATTTTCAATCATTTGATCCTCAAGAAACATCACATCTCTTCTTATGATGATACTCCTACTAACAGGATCCCGAAGTTGGTATCCAAATTCTTCATGAGCATATCCCAAAAAGATACATTTTTTTTCTTTTCCATCCAGATTCGCCCGCTCATCATTCAGGGTGTGAAAAAAGTCCATACAGCGAAATACTCTCAATTATTAGTATGAAACATCTTTAGCTGTCCAAACACTTTTTGGAACATCATAGTTCAGTGGAGATGATGGAGAAAGGTTTATAAGATCAAATTTAGTCCTCATTGCCTCCCCAAAAGGTTTTTCGTATATTTTTATTTGATAGTATACATCTAACTCTCACAAATTGTTTTATTCATCTTCTCAACAACACATTGATATTGAGGTGTATTTGTTATTGATTTTTTATCTTGATTCCAAAACTCTGGCAGTACTCCTCAAATGGATCATGATATTTTCCTATATTGTATGTGTGAACACGCTTTAATATTCTTCTTGTTTCTATTTCCTCATTCACATCATACTACTTGAAAACATCATGCACATGATCTTTAGATTTCAAAGAAAAGGCCCATACTTTTCTAGAATGATCATCTATGAAGTTATTAAAATAAATATCACCTCTCATAGATTTAATACTCATCATACAAACACTAGTGTGAATCAAATATAAAAAAAATTATTTTTTGATGGTAAATAACCTTGAAATGATACTCTAGGTTTTTATCTTATGATACAATCAACAAAATAATCAAATGTGTACATTTTATTCATAGGAAGAGAAACTTCTTGGAGAACATTATGATTCCTCAATCAATCATGTGACCAATCCACCAATGATAATATTATTTAGGAACATCTTTTCTGGTTGCATTGACTTCGCCTCCACACAGTATGACACCCATTATATAAAGAAATGTATCTTTCTAACCTTTAGAAATTACCTTATTACCTTTGGTAAGTTTCCATTTCCTATCACCAAAAGAACCAACATATCCATCATCATCATTCATTCTAGTGGATATCAGTTTGAGTGGAAAATTACAAACATGTGTCACATCCTTCAACAGTAACCGACATCCAATATTAGTCTCAAGATAAATATTACCAATACCAATGATTTAGGATGAACTACCATTTCCCATCTTCACGTGTTTAAATATACATGAAGTGTAATATGAGAATAAATCTATTCTCATGGTGACATGGTAGGAGGCGCCCAAATCAATCAACCATATCATGTTTTTCAATGTAAGACTAACCTTATTATCTCCCTGGATAATATTGATCTGCTCATTTGAAACTGAAGTATCATTATTTTGGGTCTTACCTTCCTGATTTCTCTGCTATACCTTCAGCCTTCTACAGTCATGGATGAAGTTCTTAGGCTTTCCATCTTGGTGGAAATTCATGTAAAATATCGATCAAGATTTCAATCTCATCCTTTTTTACAAAACTTTTGTCTCAAGGTTCTATTCATCTGCTTCTTCCCTTCCATTTTTCATTCCCTTGACTTTTAGTGACAAGAGAATATGATTAAGGTGTACATACCTCATCCTTAATTATATATTTTTCATTCAACATTTTATATTTCATCATTTCCATTATGATAGTTCCATCTAGAGTTGAATTTCTGACTGAAACAACTAGTGTGACCCACATATTTAGCAAATAACTCAACAACAACAACAATGTATTAAACTAATATTCAATCATCATTTTCCTGGTATTTAACCGATCAAAAGTACCTTAGAAATCGCTCATGTTCTATGAAACGTTGGTCCCATATTTATACTTCATGTTAACAAGTCGACATATTAAGTTTGATTTGTTCTGTGTGGTTAACCTTGCATACATAGTTTCTATTTTTTCATAAAACGAAAGCAACATGTTTGTGGGAAAAACATTGGAAGATACTCTTGTTGGTCCACTGTCTGATCTGGGCAGCACACTCTTTATTTATCCTGACCCACTCAGTATTCACTGGTGAGGTACTAGTTGACATATTATCACTAGATTGACCACTTGTGGAAGATTACTCCACTTGAACTATAGTGGTCTTAGTCGTATGTACTATTGGTTTCTATAACTCTTTATTATACAAAATATCCTCAATTTTGTGTTTCCAGATGATATAATTAAAAGTAGTGAGTTTAATCATGTTACTAATATTTTTTTCCTATTTATCTAGTTTGAATTTTTAAAATCTGATCATACTGATGTGTATGTAATGGTATAAATAGTTATAAACGACCCCTATATTGCTGAAAACAAACTCTGATTGGCCATGATATGACCAAAATAGTTTCAACGATCTAGATCGACTAATGAGGTGTCACTAACATGAATCATCGGAACAGTAGCTGGAAAACCTACCTGAAAGTTTCCGCCTATGTGAACATCACCTTTTACTCCAACAATTGGGTATTGTAGCACTTGTTGTTTGACCGAAATTTTGATCCCCACAACCGAATTCATTTCACCTCTATTTTTTATTCTGTTTTGTGTCATTGGAATCGTATTGCAGAGCTCTTCACAAATAAAATCTAAAACAATATTTGACAATATCTAATTTTCTGGTCACTTAAACTATTTTGAAGCATTGTTGTTTCGACCCAGATGCCTTTGATACAACTTTGTTGGGGGCAGCGGAGGTTCTTGACAAAAAAAAAATCCAGAAATAAAAAAAAGGAATAATACATGTATTTTACATGGCTCTACAATGTTTTTCTTCATCCACATGATTAGAGAATATAGTTCTCTATAATCTCTCCCTAGATAAATTGTTGGGGGGTCACATTCACTAATTAAAAATCATGGGATTTTGATCCTATTTTATTTAGAATAAATCCAATGGTTGTTTGGGTAGATCATCTACCATTGAATTTTCCTCCTCATTGTCGACTGCTACCACTGTGTTGGCTGCCCACCAAAGGCAACACCATCTTCTATTGGAAGAATACTCTATATGTAGTGGTTTCCAACAAAATGGAATTCCCCACTAATTAATCCATAAATTGGGAGTGGCCCCCATTATTAGAAACTTTCGGTAAACATTACAGTCACTAAATTTATTAGGGGTCATTACATTTATCTTATCTATTTTTTCAGATTAATTTAAAAAACCAGACACTAAATAAAACCAAACCCACCACTAAATTTTCCATAAACGACACATAAAAAATTGATGCTAAATGAAAAAATAGTCATGAAATGATTGATAACTATTCTATACAAGGCGGTTTTAATAACCTCTACCATTTGAAGAAGAAACTACAGCTAATGCATACTTTTTTTGTTGTGGTATTTGGATGTGACCATGGGATTAAAACCACGACACATCCCTAGGTGTTGCATTAAGGTGAGATATATGTCCCTCTATAAGCTTTTGTAAAGAGAAAAAGTCCCCACGGTATCCCAACGTCTACTATGTGGTGGTATTGTGGAGGAAAGACCACACAGAAAAATTGGCATATGGGGTTTTTTAATTTTTTTTAATTTTTATGTGTATATATTTTTTTAATTTGAAAAATGGGTTACAATCCCACTTGAAGTGGAGCTATTTGTAAAAATCCCCAAAGCACCACTTGAAGTGTCATTGTGGATTTTCAGCCATCAAATCACCACATCAAGTGGCGCTGAACATTTTACCATAAATCTATCAACGCCACTCAATGTGGATCTTACATCCCCCCCCCAATATAAGGGGCTCTCCCCCTCCCCATTCCGACATCCACATTCCCACATCACCTCTCTCTTTCTATAAATTATCTCCCATCATATCTCTCAAATTCATCTCTGTGCTCTAACTCTCTTTTCCTGTGTAGTTGTTTTTCTTTAAAGGATCACCACGTTTCTAAAAATTTAAGGTAATTATAATTTTTAATTAGTTTAATATGTTGATTTATTTATTTATTTATTTAGTTCATAGAAATAGTTCATAATTACTGTATTATATTTTGAAATAGTAATAGCTTATTTTAAGTAATTATAATTAATTAATGGTAATTAGATTATTAATAATTTTCTTTTAGTAATTAAATTCTAATTAGATAATTAACTAATCATAATTATGTAATTAAATAAACTTAATTAGGTAATTAATTAATCATAATTGTGTATGTAAATAATTAATGGTAATTAATTATGTAAGTAGTTTTATTTAGGTAATTAATTAATAATTATTAGGTAATTAATTAATTGTAATTATGTGTTTAGTTAAATATAATTAGGTGTTTAATTAATTGTAATTTGGTGATTAATTAATTGCAATTAGGTAATTAATTAATTATAATTAGGTAACTAATTAGTTATAATTAGGTGTTTAATTAATTGTAATTAGGTGTTTAATTAATTATAATGAGTAGTTTAATTTATTAAAATTAGGTGTTTAATAAATAGTAACGAGGTCATTAATTAAGTGTAATTAATTAAGTGTAACTAGTTAATTACATAATGGTAATTAATTAATGGTAATTAGGTAAGTAATTAATTATAATTAGGTAAGTAATTAATGCTAATTAGGCAAGTAATTAATTCTAAATTGGCAATTAATTAATGGTAATTAGGTATATAATTAATAGTAATTAGGTAATTAATTAATTTTAGTTAGGAAATTAATTAATTCTAATTGGGTAATTATTTAATTATAATTCATCAATTAATTAATAGTAATTAATCAATTATTTAAATGTAGTTACACAATTAATTAATGGTTGATAGGTAATTGATTAATGGTAATTATGCAATTAATTAATTCTAATTAGACAATTAATTAATTCTAATTAGGAAATTAATTAATGGTAATTAAGAAATTATTTAACGGTAATTAGGTAATTATTTAATGGTAATTAGGTGATTAATTAATTCTAATTAGGTAATTAAATAATTATAATTAGTTAATTTGATAATTCTAATTAGGTAATTAATTAATGGTAATTAGTTAATTAATTAATTGTTATTAGGTAATTAATTAATTCTAATTAGGTAATTTATTAATTCTAATTAGGTAATTAATTAATGGTAATTGGTAAATTAATAAATGGTAATTAGATAATTAATTAATTATAATTAGGTAATTAATTAATTCTAAGTAGAAAATTAATTAATTCTAATTAGACAATTAATTAATGGTAATTATGTAATTAATTAACAGTAATTAAGTAATTAATTATTGGTAATTAGGCAATTATTTAATGGTAATTTGACAATTATTTAATGGTAATTAGGCAATTATCTAATTCTAATTAAGCAATTAATTAATTCTAATTAGCTAATTAATTAATTCTAATTAGGCAATTAATTTATTCAAATTAGTAAATTAATGAATTTTAATTAGGTAATTGATGAATTCTAATTAGGTAATTAATAAATTCTAATTAGGCAATTAATGAATTCTAATAAGTCAATTCATTAATTCAAATCAGGCAATTAAAGATTTTGAATAAGAAAATTAATTAATTCTAGTTAGGAAACTGATTAATTCGTGTTAGGGAGTTAATTGTAATAAAGGGATTTATTGAGTTTAATTAGGGTCTTAATTATGTTTTATTATGTATAATTATGAAATTAATTAAGTGTAATTAGGGTCTTCATTAACTGTAATTAGGGGCTTTATTAAGTATAATTAGCAAAGTAGGAATTTAAGTTTACAAGGGGCTTCATTAAGTGTAATTAGAGGCCCCACTAAGTGTAATTAAGTGTAATTGGGAAATTAATTAAGTATAATTATGCAATGAATTTAGTGTAATTAGGGGATTCATTAAGTGTAATTAGGGGCTTCATTAAGTGTAATTAGGGAAGTAATTATATTAATTAGTGAAGTAATTAGAATAATTATAAAGTTAATTTTATTAATTAGTGAAGTAATTATATTAATTAGCAAAGTAATTATATTAATTAGAAAAGTATTTATATTAGTTAGAGAAGTAAATATTTTATAAATTCCTTATAGAATATACCATTGCATTACCTTCTAGGTATGATAATGAATTTAATTTTTCATGTACCTTGAAATAATTTTTGAATTGATGTTATGAACATGAATTTAGTTGTTGAATATATTTTGTGTATATTATGTGTTAGAGTTTTCATGAATTGAACGCTATCTTGGGTAAAGTATCCCTATGTATAGGGACTTTGGGTCAGACCACCTACTTTCTTGGAGGCTTTCCTTGTATAGAAAAGTGAATGGGGTTGGCTATCTGTCGGTTCAAGCTTACTTATGTATAGTTTTTAAATCTCATATAACTCTATCCTTTTACATGATATGTTCATATACCTCATTCATATGATGCCAGTGGATATGTATGAATATGTTTTATTTCTATTTTTGGGTAAGTAATACAATCTCTTGGGTTTTGTAAAGAGATACACATCAATATGGTTTGAACAAATTGATTTGGTGGAGGGATTAGGTTTCTAACCTAAATTACTAGAATAATGCATACATAAATTGATTTTTTATCATATTTATTTAATAATGATGGTTTATTTTAGATAAAAAAAATATGGATGCATATATTTATTGAAATGTTCAAATAATTTATAATGAACAAGGATGTAGTAATAGTATATGACTAGAAGGTATTGTGATGCTTGGAAGCTGTACAAATTTTGATTCTCTTCAAAGGAAATTTTATCAAAAGATAAAATTGACGAGCAATAAAGTGATATTATCTATCACATATAAACATCTCCAATTTGTAGATAGGTTTTGGATTTTGGACTATCTAGTAACTGATGATGAATAATGGGAATACATGTTTTCATTGGTTAAGTATTAACCTGAAAATCTAATGATGGAGTTGTATGTCACTATAGCTACAATGAAGGTTCCATCAAAATAGGAAGTCAGTCCATCACAACTTCATGACACTATTTCATATGATCCTTCTATAACACAGAAAGAAGTTCCATCAATAATGGTAGTTGTTCCATCATTTCCTTCCACCACAGTTTCAATGGATAGTCTTCTACATACTTTAGATGCATTGGTCGATGATTTTGAGGATGATGACAATTTATAATAAGAAGATGAAGAGGAAGTTGAACAAGTAGAAGGGCATGTGGAAGAATAGTCTCTGCCCACTCATGTGAGGTTCAACCGACCATTGAAACATCCTCCACTATTGGCTTCATGGTCCACTAAAGTCATGAGTCGCTTTCCATAATTTGATTGGTCAGTTATTACTCATAGTACAGAATTTCCAAGAGTCATTAGTGGCACAAATCGATTCTCGGATGAAGGTTTTATATATATTAGAAGAGAGTTTGAGAGAAAATATGCAATGGAAAGTGTCATAAAAATATCACATTGAAAGACATTGCTCTTATGTTGTAGAAGAGTCAAATAGGTCTTATTGTCTGATATATTATTATAAATATGATTTGAACTCTCAAATGTGTCTACGAGATATAATTGATAACAATTTGCACTGCTAGCGCACTACTAGATTTACTCCACACACATGTGTGAACCCAAGATTGTCAGAGGAACACTCTTCATTATATTTTATGTTTGTTTCAACTATTACTGTTGAAATGATTAGAGTATGTCAAAATGTTCATGTCATTTTTGTGGTGGATCAAATCAAACAAATTTTTGGGTATCAAATCACTTACTAGAAAGAATGGGTAGCCTGACAAAAGACTATTGTGAAATTTTACGATGATTGCGATGACTCATATAAAGTTTTACCTCAACTTATGGAACTTTTACTCTACAATAATAAAGTGATCTATCAGTTATGTACTATTCAATATGTTAACCAACACAACCAAGTTGATCAGTTAATGGTCCTATTTGATAGATTGTTTTGGATATTTTTACCATGTGTGGAAGCTTTTAGGCTTTGCAAGCAGTTTATATAGATTGATGGCACATTTTAGTCTAGAATTTATAAGGAAACATTATTGATTATCACCACATAAGATGGAAATTTATTCCCTATACCTTTGGAATTTGTAATTGTGGAGAAGGAGAACTTCTCATCATGGAGATGGTTTTTGCATGTCTTCTAGAGTTTGTTACATACATAGTAGGGATTTTTATTATTTCAGATCACCATTGTGAAATTATGGGGGTAGTACAGTCTGAGTGTCTTTCCTAGAGACCATCTTATGCCCATCATCGATACTGTATTCGAAAAATTTATAGAAATTTGAAAAAGAAGTTTAATAATGAGTCGATGAAGAAAGAAATCTTAAAAATTAGTATGAATACCCTTTTTCATTTTACAAATCACCATCATAGTTACTGTCATATGTGTTTAGAGTAGTTCTCGTTTGATAGCATACGAGCCTCAACAATAAAGAATAGAGAAGTGTCTTGATGATATTCACTAAGATAATTTGGAAGTTTATGATTACATAATGCCAATACAAAAGCATAAATGGTCATTGGAATATGATGATGGGAGGAGATATTGTCATATGACGACCAACATCATAGAATGAATAAATAAAGTTTTCAAGGGAGTATGGAAACTACCTATCACATGTAAATAAGAATATTTGACTGTATGATACACAAAAGAGATACAATTATAATATAATATTAGTATAATTTTTAAAATAAAAATTATAGGTTTTTTACAAGAGAAATTCTATCGTAGTGTAAACTATTTTCTGGAACAAGAAAAATAGGTTGAGGAGGGTCTGAACAGAGGGATGCTCCATGGACACCATTTCTAGCACGGGCAAGATATAGTTCTTCAGAAGGATACAACTTATCGAGTAACTACATTTAATCGAACAGATAAAAGATTTTAGGTCTTTGATCCCATTGATATTGTGTCTTGTAGCGTTGGTAGTCTGCGAGTGGATTTAATGGATAAGAATTATTGTGAATGTAAGAGCTTTTAAGCATTGAGATATCCTTGCGACCATGTGATTGTAACATGTGATTATATACCCGTATCTTGGGAGCCGTTTTTTGATCCAACTTATCAACTACAGAGTATCAATGACTGCTATAGCACGCTGTGGATGCCAAATGATTAATATTAGAATTTTCATTTGTTTGATGGCGCACCCATGCTTCTACCGAACAACACTAGGAATCGACCTAAAGGATGCCAAAGATGACTCATATTCAGAATGAGATAGATTGGCCCAGTGAATGGGCACCTGGAAGAAGGTGAAACATATGCTTCTAGGAAGGTCATATGTAGACATATTTCCATAGACACATAGGGAAGTCATCTAATGATTAAATTGAATCATGTAATCTATCAGTTATTGTAAATGTTTGTGCATGTCATCATTTTTATCATTATCAACACTTCCTTTCTTCTTATAACTGCCAACACTACATTAGTGTCTTTAAACAAACCTCATCAACTCGAAAAAAGAATTCACCTATATAAGTAAACAAATAATATGAGTAATACTAAAAATAAATAAATTAAACATGAAAATGTAATAATACATTAATTATATGTACAATGATTTAACTGTGAAAATATCAAGATTACCTTCACATAATTCCAAAGGGTTTATTAGATCAAGATATAATCCAATAACAAAACTAAGGATTCATTGTGTAGTTCATTGCTATTGTTTAACTACAAATTAGCATAGCATGTGATCTGAACTTCCTGCCCGATGTCCACATGATGCTCTCATAACACACACGCTCTGCACCATCTGTATCATATCACCATTCAGAATTAACTTTTCCTTCTCTCCGTGCACCCATTTAAAACCTTTAAAGATTCTTGATGCATGTAGCTGGATGCATATAGTAAATAAGTGCAGGAAGAGAAGGACAAGTTAATGTTGAATGATGATATGATAAAGATGGTGGTGAGCATGTGTGCGATGAGAACATCATGGGGACACCAGGTAAGAAGTTTAGATCCCGCGCTATGCTAAGAGGCCTTTGACCAATAGTAGTGAAGTGCACAAAGAATACTTAGTTTTGTTATTAAATTTGTTAGTGATTCATAGTTTATCCATGTTTGGATTCATGGGTTCAAAGTTAAGTTGAGAGATCTAGAATCAAAAGGATTCATATGGTCTAGTACTTCTCGCTAAGGTTCTCCAATTATTTTCACTAAGAAGGATGATTAGACTTTTCACTTATGTATGGATTATTGAATATTGAACAAGATGAAATTAAATTATTGGTATCCCCTTCCACACATCATAAAAATAATTTAGTATGGGTGATCATGGATCGACTAATGAAGGAATGCCACTTCTTGCCTCTCTGGGGTACCTTCACTGTTTATGATACAAAAGCATCACATTCCTTTTTATCTACTCAATTTTACAATTTTTTTGGTTTGGTTATGGAGTGATTTTATGGTGTTATGAACATGAACATGCCAGTGGGAGTGTGATCTAAATATATCAGATGTTGTAAGGAATGTTCTTCTAAAATTGTTGGATACAATTTCATTTTGGACTTATTTATAATAAAAATTATTGGTTTCGATTTAATTCTATGTAAGGATTGGCCAGTTATATAAAAGAATCATATTGAATGTTATCAGATGATATTTTCATTTCTATATCCATATGGGGAAGCTACATCCATTGGGCAGATTAGTATCTTTGAGCTGGTTATGCAGGACTAATTCAGGTCATTATAGAATGTCCAATGGATCAGATAATAAGGACTTTTATGCTTCTTTCATACATAACATGATCAATTTCATACCTTATATGATAAATCTCATATCATACACGAAATTAATGTTTTACATTTTGTACATTCAGATGGAGAAGCCTATGTTATATTCCTAGAAGATTCACATGTTGCGTGATGTGTTGGTGGGATGACATATTAGACATCTTGTTGTTCGGAGAGCACATAGTTTTCACTACAATGCACCCCCAGTAGCTATTTGTTCATACCTCAGATTTGGTGGATTTTATGGGGTCACAATGTGTGAATTAAAGACCATTGATCGCCATTTCAATGATACATTGGTTGAGAGATGGCGGCTAGAGACCCAAACATTTCATCTACCATAGAGGGAGAGGACAATTACCTTAGAGGACATCGCATACATGCTCGGTTTGTCCATCCATATACAGGCAGTTAAGGGTGCCACTAGTGAAAACTATTCTGCAGTCATATATCACATAGGCATTGGCGTCGTCGGCGTACGAGGTGTCCTACAGGGTTCATGCTTGCGCATGGGGTGGCTGGATGACCTTTTTGCCATCATTCCTAAGGATGAAGGTGAGGAGATTCTTATTCAGCACACACATGCATATATTTTTCAACTGATCAAAGGCATGTTGTGTGTCGACTACTCCACCACATTGGAACACATGATGTACCTCCCATTATTTTTGGATCTTGATAAGATGGAAACACACATTTGGGGTCCATTGTATTGTCAAATCTTTACAAATGTATCTGTACCATTTTTCACACTGATATGTGTTAGATTGTAGGTTTTATGGTTTTGGTATAGTTATGGGCCTGAGATTCCACACATCTCTCCTTGAGTTATCGCCCCACTAACACCAAAGCTATTTCAGGACTGTCCTTGGGGATGCTGGTATGTTTACGTTATTACTTTCATTTATTTAGTACTGTTTTTAATGTGTTTTATAAACATAATGTATATTACTATTTTTTAACCCAGTAGAGCCAGTCTCAAAAGTGTGCACATACTCTGAGACATAGTGTGAATATTTTTCGATAGAAAATTGACGCCATAGTGCAAGATGATGTAAGTTAAACATTAGTTTTTTTAGAGTTTGTTTTTTGTTATTACCTTTTTATATTATTTAAATGTAATCATAGTAACATTATCAGGTTATTATGTGACTTATTTTTTGAGTTTACATTTTAGGTTTCATGGACTTCATATATAGGTTTTGTTTATGCATCACTTCCACCATACTACATAGCTATGATTAAAGATCATGTTGTAGTGGTGCCACTCATCCACTTCCACATCATTGAGTGGAACCAGCAAGACCGGGTCATGAATCAGTTTGGTTATATAAAACATATCTCCATGGCACCATTACAGGTTGATGAATTACATTCAATTATACTTATATGCAGATAGACAACGAGCTAGCAGAAGTTTCATGCAACTTATATCAAGCTTTGAGAAATGTGTGCCTAATATGGAATCTTTTCATAAGTATATCCCATAGTGCGCTGTCAGTTATCTGATCAAGGGGATTATGCAGATTGGTACTGATGACACATCATCATGCACCTTACATGTTAGTGGATTGACATTCAGTAGTTGGTATGTTTACTAAGATTCTTTATATTTGTTTAACTCGCTTTTGGTATTAATTTGAATGTTATTTCATTTGCAGTTGGATGACATTGCTCATCTTGCACATATCACACATCCTTAGGAGGAGGCATATATTAGGTGGGATGTAGTTCACAAAGATGTGTTGGATCTCAACAATCATCTATGGTTCATACGTTATAGTTTCTATGATGAGGTGCCACAACTATATCTGTATCCATATCCTCCGGCAGAAGATCCTGCGGGTGATGATTTCATTGTTATGCCTATTGAGGATGATGTACCGCCACCGCCACCACCAGCTGGATGATAGAGATGAGTACATCAAGAGGGGCAGAGGTGATGATATAGACATCTAAGGGCAGCTCCGGAAGATGCTGCAACACTACAGAGATATGATCCTACTCAGCCGAATGATGATCTTGCACAGCAGGGAGATGCATATATGCCACATATGTCATCTCTGATGACTAGTTTGGGCTACAAGCTGGGTGTGGTAACACCACATGTGGTGGCCCCCTCTCCTTCCAACGACGACTTCTTAAATGACCCATTTCTACCATTTTTAGGATCTCCAAGGCCATATGACTCCACATATGGCTTTGGGCCATCCTCCACATGTGATGATGGTCTATTCTCTGCACAGCACCATGAGGAGGCACTAGAAGCAATAGAAGATGAGGAACCCGCAGCTAGGACACCAGAGCAACACAATTGTCAGACACTGAGTGGGTGTGAGGTTCAGATGTCACATTGTGGTATTGAGGAGCATCGACGTTGATTTATTCAGATGTCATGTTGTTTATATTAAAAATGTCTATTTACTGTGATGATTAATTATTATTTTAGATATATAAAAAGAAATTCAAAGTCTCATAATTGTGACGTTATTATGTTTCATGTATGTGATTTGAGAAGTGTTTAAATTATAAAGCACAAATACAATCTAAATTCAATTTGTGACACATACAAATAAATGTAGATTTATAATTATATATTTAATTAATATATTTATTATTATATAATTATACATGTTTCTAGATAAATAAATTTTTATAATTATATAAATATAAATATATTTAAATATATATTATTATTAATAAATATTCATAACTATATAAATATAAATATGTTTATAAATATAGAATTATAAATCTATAAATATAAATATTTATTTATTTATAAATAAATTCAAAATATTTATAGACATATAATAATTTTTAATTATATATTTATGAATATAATTATAATTATATTAAATATATTAAATGGTAAAAATTTATTTATTTATAAATAAATTTAAAATTTTCATAAACATATATTAATTTATAAATATATCGTAAATAATTAAATATAATAAATATATTGATTATATGTTTAAAAATATTTCAAATTTATTTATAAATAAAAACTTATAACTATATAAAAATAGATTTATAATTATATAATTATAAATAAATTTGTTAATATAATATTATTGTATATTTATTATGAATAACTATATTTATATATTTATTATAATTATTTATAATTATATATTTATTCTAAGTACATATTTAGTCATCTATAAATAAATTATAAACATATATGTAACCATATTTTAATAATTATATATTTATAAATATATTTACATTCATATTATTATAAATATTTATATATAAATAAATTTAAAGAATTTTGATTATGTATTTATTATAATATATTTATTATAATTATATAATTATTATATTTATAATTACATGTTTATTGTAATTATATAATTACTACTATATATTTATTATAATTATATAATTGTTACAAATATAATTTCAAATTTGTTATATTTATTTTAGTAATAATATTTATTATCAATATATTTATTAAAATTATAATTATAATATCATAAATATATATAATATACATATATATAATGGGGGGGTTGGGGAGGGTGGTGTTCGTCAAGAGTCAATTTATTGGGCACTCAACAAACACATTTACCTATATAAAAATCCAAAACCCCTTAAATTAAAAATTAAAAAATGGCTTTTAAAAAAAATCGAGGGCCAAACCATATCCTAGGGGTTGCACTATGTTTGAATATGAGTGTTAATATTTAATTAATTATCTTTTTTTTGTTAAATTATAATTATCTCACATTTATTTTATCTATCATTTATATATATTCATTTTTTAAATGTGTCACATTATTAGTGTTTGTAATTGTCTCACATCTATGCATTGATCAGTCTGCTACCATGTGAGTATCTTTACACACTTATGTGAATTCAATAAGCTCTGATCGTGCATTCCCAAAATTCTTCCGTGGAAGCTCAATCTTCCAACTGTGAATATATATGTGGTTGTTCCAGCTATATGCATCTATGCGGTACAGAATCCCTCCATACGTTAGAGTTCGATTGTAAAGAGTCCAACCATGAGTAAGCAGTCCTTCTGTACTGGGTGCTACCGTGCAATGGTGTTAATATTTTAGACAAAGATCTTAAAATATAACATCTTATTGTTTGAACGTTTTTACAGGATATATGTCTATCTTTTTCATGAACTTGTTGAGTTATTTTAATTTTGGCAACTTTATAAGAGATATTTTATGTGTTAATTTAATTTTTTAATTACTCTTATTTGTTAAAAATATTATTTAATTTGTTTTCATTTTGTTTCTTGTAAGAAATCCATTATATGCGGTCTATATTTTAAGATACTCTGTTTTACAAACACATTGATAATTTTATTTAATAAACTTTTGTCACAATTTTTTAAATTGTTTTCTAATTCTATAATTATTTGTTAATGAGAATGAAGCCATGTGTAGCAGTTTGAATGTATTTTATGTAGCGATAAAAGACATAAGTGCTGTATTTTCAAGATATAGGTAATAAGGAATTTCCATATTTTTAAATATCTTACATAACTGTTACATGATGTGTGTCATATTTTAGGAAACTTCCTCACAGGGAGAGTGGAAAGAGGGAACTATATTATTGTTGGTGATTTACCTATAAATAAAGACTGTACATGCCACATGACACATAACTGATACATGATATGATTATTCTGAAGTGCTATTATTTCCCTATAACTATTGTTCAACTGGAGAAACAATTAAAGGGGTACGGCATTTGATCATCTACTACTGATGTTGTTGGAGATCATAGAGCAATATAGACTTCCACAAAGATTTATCATTCTAATTTATGTCTTGTTTTCTTGTTAAATTTTCTCATTGTCTCTTGGTTCTTAAGCATAAATTTATGATTTTCCAAATCAAAAGAGAGTTTAGAATCATTTTTTCCTCCAAATCAAAAGGAAGTTCATTGGGTTGATCATCTATTGCAGAAGTGGTTGTCGGTCATCATACTACATCGACTTCCACATCCATTTCTCATCTACTACTTATAATTCCTGTATTGATTTATTTTTTAAATTTTTCTTCATCTATTTATTATTAAACATTGGTTTATGATTTTCAAAATAAAAAAAGATTGTTTGGTTTCAGTTATTCCTCATAATCGAATGGAAGGTACTGGCGTTGTCACTCTTGAACAAAAGTCAGATTAATTTCAGTTGTGACTCCTATAAAACATCATGTTTGGTTGTGCCTATGAGTATTGTAAAGGAAGGGTCTATAAATATTTTACCACTATTTTAAAAGTGTTTTTTCTAAGAGGATCAAGATTTTCTCTTTGAGTAGAGAATATTGAAGATTAATTGAACAATCTTGGAGATTCAAACTACACTACCACAAAACAGGGCAAGGGAAGCACCTTGTTTTATCAGCGCTAAGCACAAAGCACTGATAAATAGGAGGGGGGGCTTTATCAGTGCTAGCTAAAATCACTGATATATGCATCCTTTATCAGTGCTAAGAAAAGCACTGATAAATGGTACACCTTTGTCAGCGCTTTTCTTAGCGCTGATAAAGGATTCATTAATCAACGCTATATTTAGTGTTGATAAAAGGTTTTTAATAATAATTTATATAAAATTATTATATTTATAGAAAAAAATAATTTTTATTTATATATATTAACAAAAAAATGCTTATTTAAAATTCAAATATATTTTTTAATAATTCAAAAAATATATATAATGTTTTAAAAAAAGTATGTCTATGATTATAATTATATATATATATATAATAATTATAACACTATAATAAATTTTGTTAAATAATAAATATATTTATTTGATTTATTAGATTTATTAGATTTATTAGATTTATTAGATTTATTAGATTTATCAGATTTATTAGATTTATTAGATTTATTATAGATTTATTGGATTCATATTTTTTATATTTATTAGATTAATTAATTATATTTTTTAGATTTTTAAATTA
This sequence comes from Viscum album, assembly GCA_963277665.1. Taxonomy (NCBI): domain Eukaryota; kingdom Viridiplantae; phylum Streptophyta; class Magnoliopsida; order Santalales; family Viscaceae; genus Viscum; species Viscum album. The sequence continues at coordinate 143,676,022 of OY728131.1, forward strand.
ATTATATTATTAGATTTATTAGATTCATTAGATTTATTATATTTTTTATATTTAATATATTCATTTTATTTATAATTAATATATATAAATACCTGTTTAAATATATATATTTATATTAATTATTAAATATATATGTGTTTAAAATGAATTTGGTCAATAAATATATTGATCATGCATGCATATGTTATGTATCATAATGATCATTTATACATTACACTCTTTCTTATTATTCATGTTGTCCATTGATAACTCATTTTTTATTATGTATATTTACTTGGTATATGATTAATTCATGTTACCCATATGTACTATTATCTTCTAAAAAATACTTATAAAATTACATTAAATATATTTAAATAATAAATATATAAATATATTTATAATTAAGAAATTTTAATTATATATAAATACTTTTTAAATATATTTATTTTTAATTATAATTACAACTATATATATATAAATTTATTTATTTAAATAAATAAAAAATTATAATAAATACATATATTATTATTATATATGTATTTATAATTATATACAAATATTTATAAATATATTTATTTATAGTTATAATTATAACTATAAATAACTATATATGTGTAAATAATTATAAAATTATAATTAATATATTTATTATATTATTTAAAACTTATAAAATAACTAAATAAATATATTTATAAATATATAAAGATATTTATAAATAATCACAAATATTTATAATTATAATTACTAAATGAATATAAGTATATTTAAAAAATTAAAAGATTAAAATAAATATTATATATATATATATATTTATATACAAATATATATAAATAAATACAAATAGTTATATATATAATTCTAAATAAATGTAGATATATTTAAATAATTACAAAATTATAATATATATATATTAATATATATATTTATAAAATAATAAATATATTTTTTAAAATTTTATAATTATATATATATACAATTACAACTATAAATAAATTTTTATTTATTGTAATTTTTAACTAAAAATAAATATATATATATATATATATTTATAAATATAAATAAATATTTATTTATTTAAATAATTATTAATTTATAAAAAATATTTATTATTTTCATATGTAATGTTATATATAATTAAATTAGTATATTCAGAATTACATATAAATATTGATAAATAAATAAAAATATTTATAGTTATAGTTATAAATAATTACAGATATATGTAAATAATTTAAAAATGAAAATAAATATATTAAAAATATATATTAATAAAATAATTAAAATTAGAAATATTAATTTTTAATAATTATATTATTATTTAAATATATATATATATATATATATATATATATTCATTTATAATTTTAATTATAAATTAATATAGATTCATACAATTATAAATAAATATATATTAATACAAATATTTATAAAATTTGAAGAAATATAGTTGTATATATCTATAATCATATAAATTTATATAATTAATATATGTATTATATATATTTTAATATTATAAATATAATAAATATATTTCTTATAATTTTATATTTATTTAAATTTTAATTTTATAAATATATATATATAGTTATAATTATAAATAAATAAATAAATAAATACCAAATATTTAATTTTATAAATATATATATTAATATAAAAAATTATTAACATAATATCTTTATCAACGCTTATTTAGCGTTGATAAATGCCTATCTTTATCAGTGCTAAAAAAACATTGATAAAGGTTTGTTTTATCAGTGTTTTCTGTTTTAGCACTAATAAAACATATCCTTATCATCTCTTTTTAGCTAGCACTAATAAAAGGTTTGCTGGGTTTTATAAAAAAACCATAACAGTCTCCTTCATTCTTACACCCCTCAAGCTCTTGTGAAAGCTGGCCCATGTGCCGCCGACCTCTGCTTGGCCCCGACCCCAGCTCCACCACCACTGACCCCTCCTCCACCACCACCTTTTCCGCGGCTGAGAACTCCTCCTCCGCGAACCCACCTCTACTGGGAATCCTCATCAACTACTCCACCATCATTCCTCTTCCTCAAACCCACCTCCACCTCAAACCCTCATCTGCAGCTCCTCCGCCGCAAACTCACCTCCGCCTCAAACCCTCATCTGCAGCTCCTCCGCCGCAAACCCCACCCCTGCTTCGAAGCCCTCCGATGCCGCTGCTGCCTAGCCAGACTTAGCCATCACCGGACCCTACTACTACCACCATAAGGGTATTCTATCACTTTATTAAAAGACGTTTCATTATAATATTATCTCACTTACTAATAAATGGTTTGGTTAGTGTATTCTATTGGCTATTTACCTTTTATGGGATGTGTATTGATTGCTGTTATTTGATGCTTATATGATGTTATTGGTGGAAATTCCTCTAGAGGTTGTTGGAGGTGAGATGAGGTTTATTTCTTATGTTTTATTATCAATTCATTAATTGATCATTTTCAAAAAAAATCTTATCTATGCTATTACTATGCCATAAGAACCCAAGGTAACTATGTTACTGATATTTTGTTTGTCATAGTGACTGAACATTATTCCCTTATTACATTTCCCATAGAGTTAGTGATGTAATTGCCATGTTGCTTCACCTATAGTGTTAGGGATGTGATAGCCTTATCTCTTTTTTGGTGGTGTTGGTATACATGGGAACCCTTGGGTTGTTGATTCTACTGGTATATGACTATTATTTTCACATCCTAGGATCTAGTGAGATTACAATGATGATTTTTTGTATTTGATTATATTAGCTTTGAGATCCCCACAACACACATTTTTTCATCACTTTTTACATTTCATGGATATGTTACATCAATTTAATTTTGTTTTCTATTATTAATGATAATGCCACCACTTCTCCAATAATCATGAGAGCATCATAATTGAAACTTATTGGATAAAACATCTATTTCTTTTTCTTAGATGTTAAGAGTGGTGATAACCCCAAATCTAAATGAACTAGATTATATGGGAGGAAAAACACTAAATATAAAATTATCCATCATTTGTCATCAATGGGAATTTATGAATATTTTGGAAGTTATCCTTTTAAAATGAACCTTCCAATTCCATCAATTTCATACCAAATCCCTTTATTTCTATAATGATAGATTTAGAACTATGATATATGTATACCCAGTAGGGGAGGACTATAATATTTCCTAGGATTCCCCTTGAAAGTTTTGAATATGGTTAGTACCATGTCTCTTTCGTTTTCGAGTTTGAGTTAATGCAAGCTAGACTAATGAAAATGATGTTTAAGATCAAACAACTTTGAAAAAAATGAGGTCGGTGTTCAATGTCATGAAAATTTTATAAAAAAGATGTGGTGATCTATATAATAATGTAGTTTAAGTAAAAATGTCATGATTGGAGAACCCGATACTAGTGTATAAATCATTTAAGATAGGTTCACATAGTTTATGCTTATAGTTTCTGTTCTAGATAAGGTGAGGTATTTTAGTTAATGGTAAGTAAAAAAGTGATTACTCGACATGAATGAGTAGTGGACTATATTAGTATAAAAAACCTCTGGAAGGGGTTCATGGAGTTTATGTACATAGTTCACAAACCAATGATGAAGGGTATGATGTTACTACCAAAATGGGACTCATGATATTGGAGCACTCTAACACCTTCAAACAACGAATAAGAACAATGTAAATCATAACTCAAGTTATTTGAATTGGAATTTAGTTTTAATTAAACATATTTTATCCATGTTTAGTGTCTAGGATTTCATGAACAGATATGGATGAGGTTAACATATTATGGGGAAGGGGGTATGAATCTTATGAAGTCATTGAATGGGTCTAATATTTTTGTTTGGGATGTCAGGAATTATCCAATTGACCTCTCTAAGAAGTTTAAAGGTCATCTAAGATGAACCATATGTCATATAGTGCAAATTTAGTTTAAATTGAATTGTATTGAGTGGAATTTAAGATCATTTGATGAAAGACTTTATGGAAAGGTATTTTCATAGATCTAGATCATACACAATATGACATTGTCTTGTCTTAATGCCAAGTTAGTAGATAAAACCCTACATGATTTGAAGAAGTCTCATAAATCATGTTTAAGTTGGATTTTAATTAGGGTTAAACTAACAACTGAGTATAAAATAATAAATCTAGATGTTGTTAGTGGAGAAAACCCTACATAATTTGATGAATGATTATAAAATTATATATCTAGATGTTGTTTAATTAGGGGATAAATTGTGTTATAATGGAAACACATCCTTTTTTATCCTTTCCTATCCAAATTTATATGAGAAACATTATAGACACCCTAGTCACATAACTATAACAACACATGAAATGATTTCTTATAACAACCTTGCTCTTTATTACACACTAAAACATGATTTGTTACATAAAAATCACTTGATAAAACATATAAGATCAAGAGGTATAGTGTATTTGAGGTTTAGGATCATTACATAACAACTTAAAACATGAAATACAACATATTAATTGAAAACCTTCTTTACATGACCACTACATTCCCTCGTACTTAGCATTGTATGGGATAACCTGAGGACATGCATAAGAAAAGGTTGAGCTATAAAGCTGAGAAATGGAATAAACATGGAATAACATGAACAATACAATACATGTGATAAAATAGAAATACCAATGTATAACAAGAGAAACATGAACAAAAAGTAATGATAAAGCATGATAATCATAACATGGAAATGTGGAAACAACACTTAACATGGAATTAGCATTAGCCCAGGCTCATTGCACATCGATAATGAGTAAACCCTCATTGCACATGAAGCCTGAGTAAACCCTTTTTTCACTTGAGTTATCATGATTAAACACTCATTTCACATGAGGTATCATGATACTATACTTTACCCAATGTATTGGATCACTATCAGGACACACCCTTCTTAAACACTTCATTTCATACATAAGTGTGCTACATGGATCATATAACATGGAATCAATCAACATAATAATTTATTCCACGATTAAGTAATGTAGAATAAATACATTAAAGTATCATTCAATATGTATATATTCACAATGGTGAATACCCTTGATAGAGATATGGGTATGGTATTCACTAAACAATGATCCTGGCTTGGAAAAACACGGTGCAATTTCAGCACCGTAACAGCATGACATAAGGATTCATGAAATTGATTTATGAGAGATAAATGAGTGTCTCATCATATGTACATGAAATTTAATGAAAGGGGTTCATATAGATACATTTCCCACCAAACATAATGGAATTTATATGCATAATACAAAAGAATTACATGGATGTAAAAGAGGAGAGAGAAATCCCTCACTGAATTTTGGCATGGTAACGGGTGTACATGGGAGGAATTCATGATAGAGAATGGGATCTCTCATCATACAAAAATAAATAGAGAAGTATGGGGGGGTTTGAAATCATACCCTTACATTTGTAATTGAAACCCAAAGTGCATAACAACTTAAAAGAAAATTGGGAAAAAATTAGAAAAGAAGAAATCCCTTACTTGGTAGTGTGATCCCAAAAGCTTGGAAGAGGCTTGAGAGAGGATTCTTAGGAGCTCGGGGCACCTTGGTACGATTCTAGATAGGGGAGGAAATAGGTTAGATGAACTCCATAGGATTTTAGTGAAGAGGAAGTGGGATCCTAGGTGGGTTTATATAGGAAAAGAGAGGGAATTTTTTATTATTTAGGTTTGGGACACCACACATTAAACTAATCAAAACCACAAACCAGTTCATGGTTTTTGCCCATGGTTTATGCCAAAGGGGAGTGTAAAATAATATTTTATAAGTTCAATGTACGAAAATCTTAAAATAATAGAGTGGCATATATGGAGTTGAGTCACACTCTCATGGAAAACAATTTAAAAAGACAAAATGTTTTATAATCTTTGAAGGGTCCACTAAATCTTTGTAAAATAGATCAAAAAAACCCAAAATCACATTATTTTAATGGTAAAACATATATTGGACGAACATAATTTTTATAGTATTTTATTACATCACTATTGGGTCATTATGAAGTCATAAAACACATTATATATTTAAATGGTATTTAATTTTTACCAAAAAATTCGAATATCTCAAAAAATTATGAAAAAATAACCGTTGGATAATTTCGACATCATGATTCCAAAAATAATATTAATTGTATCTAAATAATTTTCAAAACCTGTGAATTTTTACTTTTAAAATAAAAACTGACATTTATCGAAAATTCATGGGTTTTGACAAAAAAAGCTTTTAAAAATTAATAAAAATTACAATTGCATTCATTAAATTATATGATCATTTATATTTAATAAAAATTAATTTAATAATAATATTATTTTATTAAAATATTTTTTAATTTAAAAATCCATTAATTTGTCAAAATAGATTTCTTAGTTGAATATTATCTAATACTACTATTTATGCTTTAAAAACTATCTACAAAGTAACAATAATAAAAAGAATGTATATTATCTATACAAGAATAATGTACATAATCGTAGTACTAGGATCCTGTTACCTACCCCCTTAAAACATCTGCATAAGAACTTAGGGTAAGGTTCACGATTGTGAGAGACTCTGGGGGTGGCACGGATAACATCACTCGGGTGGTAATCTCAATTAACTTACACTTCTCCCATAGTCAGTTCCACTCAAGCTTAACGTGTTCAAGCTCAGCTTGGGATTTGTCAAGAGCGAAGCCCAATGATGCCACCTCCTTTCCGAGCTCTGAAAAATGGGATTCGTATGGGGAAAGTCTACTTGATGAGGCCATCGCTTCCTTTGTCATCGTAAATTGGATTTGTTAAAGCCCTATATTTATACTAATAATGTGATCAATATTCAACCACTATATTATAAATGATCACAACTCTTAATGGTATTTTAAACATCCAAAACATAGAATCAAATAAGTGAATATGTTTTACATAACCATAAGAAGATATTTAAATAGACTAAGATGAATTTTCATTATTAAATTTTTGGGTCATTACCATATTCTCCCCTTAAGAAAAATTTCATACTCACAATTTGATTACATACAAAAATAAATCTAAAATTTAAACATGACTTCAGGGTTTCTTAGCCACCACCATTAAGTATTCCCCAAATCTCATTATCACATCGATCATGGAGAGTGAGGGTCTACTTAGTGAAACAATACCTCAATGCACATTCACTGTCTTCCACTTACTTCTTCCAGACGCAATCCATGCAACATGGATCGTACTGATGGAAAATATGATGTAGTTTTTAATAAAATTTGTTTCTAATGTATTGTTTCAAAACATCACCATGTACGAGGTTTTTTTAAAATAGTATGACAAAGTCAGATTTGAAATTTTTGAAATGTGGTTCTTCAAATATATTGTCTATGTTTCCAGAAAGAAAGGAAGACAAGACTCTATATATATAGGTTGCTCAGAGGTCTCCCCCTTCGACAGCTGTTCTAAAATCAAATAGTGTATCATACTCTCAGGATAGGGTGAAATATTTGAAAATACCTTGATGGTACCTCCCTCGTCTTGAAATGTGGGAGAGTTGGGAGATTAATATTTTATCATAGGTGAGCCATGATCCCTAATGATTCTGTGGTATGAAGGAGGTGTTAGATATGTCATATAGAGTTTTCCAAGAAATTTGGACATTGGAAAATGTTTTGATGCTATGAAAGCTTGAATTCAAAATAATTATTGCTAGTATGTCCTCATAAAGGGACAAGAGTATTTTATGAGGTTCTTCCCCTTCCATCTTGAAAATATCCTATATCCTGCTGATGAAACATATCAAATTTTGAGTCACCCTCTAAATATGATAAAATTGGGATATTAAAGTACTTGAATTCTAATGATTTATTATTCCATAATGAAAGGAATGTTTCGGGTAACACATGAATGGTAAACCAAGGACAAAACATATGACTTATAAATTAATTTTATCTCCTTAACTTATTAATCTATAGGCTTAAATGTATGTTATATATGATCGACATTATAACATATATTCTTAGAGGCATTTTTTTAAATTCCCTTAATAATGGTTCATACAGAGCTTTTTAATTTAACAAATAATATCCCCCATGAGTGTCGTAACAAAGAGTTCATCATTGTTGGGGTTTTCACCCCTTGCTACATCTGTACCAGAGTCGCCTCTACCTGCTCGTATCTAGACAGGGGTTTATTTTCATAATAAACCACTTAAAAAATACCCACCACAACATAGAGATGTTTTTCTTATACTTAGTCATGTTTATATGGATTCACTAGTGTTTTATAATCCTAATCCCAAAAATAACTAAACCTACCTCTCATACTAACTATAACAACCCTGCTATTTATTACACACTAAAACATGATTTATTATATAAACTTTACTTGATACAACATAGAATATTCAGAGGTCTAGTGTCTTTGGGGATTAGGATCATTACATAACAACATAAAACATAAAATACAACATCTTTGTAGAAAAGTTCCATTACATGACCACTACATTCCCTCATACTTAGCATTGCATGAGATAACCTGAGAACATGTATATGAAAAGGTTGAGCTATAAATCCTAGTAAGAGAATAAACATGGAATAACATGTGGAATACAATACATTTTAGAAAATAGGTATATCAATGGAGCACAAGAGAAAAATGAACATAAAGGCATGATAAAGCATGTTAATCATAACATTGGAATGTGGCAACAACACTTAACATGGAGTTAGCATGATCTAAGGTTCATTTCACATAGAGCATGAGTAAACCCTCATTGCACATTAATAATGAGTAAAACCTCGTTTCACTTGAATTAGCATGATTAAACACTCGTTGCACATGATGTATCATGATACTATACTTTATCCAATGCATTGTAGTGCTATCATGACACACCCTTCTTAAACATTTCATTTCACGTGTATGTGTGCCACATGGATCATATAACATGGAATCAATCAATATCATAAGTTCTTCCATGATTAAATAATGTGGAATAAATACATGAAGGTACCATTTAATATGTATATGTTCATAAAGGTGAATACCCTTGAAATAGACATGGGTATGCTATTCACTACACAATGATCTTGGCTCGAAAAAATGCAGTGCCACTTTGGCAGCATAACGATGTGACATAAGGATTCATGAAAATGATTGATGAGAGAGAAATGAGTGTATCATACATTTACATGAAATAGATAGTAAGGGGGTCATACAGATACATGTCCCAAAAAATGTAATGGAATTTAGATGCATAATACAAAATAATTACTTGGATGTAAAAGAGGAGAGAGAAATCCCTCAAAGAATTTTGGCATGGTAACAGGTGTACATGGGAGGAATTAATGAGAGATAAAGGGGTATCCCATCATCCAAAAATAATAAGGTTAGTATGGGGGAGGTGAGAATTCATACCCAAACATTTTTAATTGAAATCAAAAGGGCATAACAACTTAAAGAAAATTGGACAAAAATGAGAAAAGAAGAAATCACTTACTTGGAAGTAAGATCCCAAAAGATTGGGAGAGACTTGAGAGAGGCTTCTTGGTAGATTGGGGTGCCTTGGGAGGATTCTAGAGAGAAGAGGTCAGAGGTTGGACGAACTCCAAAGGATATTAGTTAAGAGTAAGTGGGATCTTGGGGGGTTTATATAGTAAAGGATGAGAAATGTTTTATTATTTAGGTTTGCGACACCACACATTAAAATAATCAAAACCAAAAACCAGCCCATGGTTTTTTCCCATTGTTTTTAAGAAAGGGGAGTGGAAAAAATATTTTATAAATCCAATGGCTTAACTTCTTAAAATAATAGGTTATCTTATGTAGAGGTGAGTCACACTATCAAGGAAAACAGTCTAAAAAGACAAAATGTTTTATAATACTCGAAGGGTCCCATAAATCTTTGAAAAATAAATCAAACAAAACCAAAATCAAATTATTTTAATGTTAAAACATATTTTGAACTAACATAATGTTTATATTATTTTATTACAATACTATTGGGTCATTATGATGTCATAAAACACATTATATATTTAAATGGTATTTAATTTTTACCCAAAAATTCCACTATCTCAGATTATTTTGAAATATTCGCCATTGGATAATTTCAAAATCCCGATTCCAAAAATAAAATTCATTTTATATAAATAATTTTCTAAATATGTGAATTTTATACTTTTAAAATAAAAACAGACATTTATAAAAAATTTATGGGTTTTGACAAAAACAACTTTCAAACTTTAATAAAAATTACAGTTGCATTCATAAAATTGTACTATAATTTATATTTAATAAAAATTAATTTAATATTAATAATATTTTATTAAAATATTATTTAATTGAAATATACATTAATTCATCAAAATATATTTCTTAGTTGAATATTAACTAAAAATACAATTTGTGCTTTAAAAACTATTTAAAAAGTAATAATAATAAAAAGAATGTATATTATCTATACAAGAATAATGTACATAATTGTCGTACTTGGGTCTTTTTACATAACCACTTAAAAAATCTACATACGTACTGGGGGTAAGGTGCACGATGGTGACAGACTCTTTAGGTGGCTTAGATAACATCGCTCGGGTGGTAATCTCTATAAACTTCTACTTCTCCCGTAGTCGGTTCTGCTCAAGCTTAACGTGTTCAGGCTCAGAGTGGGATTTGTCAAGAGTGAAGCCCTATTATTCCACCTCATTTTAGAGATATGAAAAATTGGTTTCATATGGGTAAATTCTATTGGATGAGGCGATCACTTCCTTTGTCTGAGAAAATTGGATTTGTTAAAGCCCTATATTTATACTGATCATGTGTTTACTATTCAACGACTATATTAGAAACAATCGAAATTCTTAATGGTATTTTAAAAATCCAATAAATATAACCAAATAAGTGAATATTTTTTAATTAACCATAAGAAGATATTTAAACATACCAAGAGGAATTTTCATTAATAATATTTTGGATCGTTACAATCCTTCCACTCACAAGCACATTATGGTGAATCCACTCAAAGGAAAAAAATGATATAATTCAAGTAATTATCAAATAATATTTTCTTCTTAGAATAATTTTAAATATAAATATATAAATTATTATTTTATTGAAACTTTCAAAAAATTTATGAATTAATTATTATTTATTGATATTCAATGTTATGATGTGGTCACGACATTTAGGTTGATGCATCCATCAAAGGTACCAAACCTAGATTTTATTTATATATGTTTCTTTAAAAGGTTTTATAATATTTTGGGACTAGATGTTGTCAACCTCATGAATGATTTTTGGATAGGTGAGAATTCTATTGAGACATATAATGATAAACTCATCACATGGATTATAGAGGTCACTGAAATGAGTTCAGATAAGAATTTTAGAATGACAAGTCTTTGTAATGTCATTAATAAAGTCTTTTTGATGATTTTATAAAATAGACTATAAAAAATAATACCATCTATTAGTTTAGTACCATAGTTCATTTCTTATTTTGAATTGATACATGATGTACTTAAAAGGAATTGGAAAGCAACATAGTTTCTTCTAGTGATGAGTGACATAGGGAAATTCTTTGTGTGAAAGGAATGACACGTGAGAAATTTATTATTATGAAATGGATTCATGCACAGATTTTATTAGGTGTATTTATAAAGTAAAGAACCAATAGTAATTAATGTGAGAGACATATACATTGTTATTGGTGTGCATAACCAATTTATTTGGTGTGAGACAAGGATCATTGGGATATTTCAGTGTTTGAAGTGAACTGGAGCACAAGTGTTTCATGGTTGCGAGTGTGGTCCATGACTACAGAACATATCTATTAGGACTCTGGTGTTCTGGTAAAGGATAAATGATATAACTGGACAATGGAAGCATGGATAAGGGATATCCAATGTTTGGGAGAACAATATCAAATGATTTTGGAAAATATTATTATTACAGCTACCTATGGAATAATGTGATAGAATCATTCAACACTGATTTATTTGGGATGAATTGAGGTGTTTTCTATGTATCTTTTGTAAAGTGTCTCTATTGGGATCTATATCTTTGTGAAAATTATTAAGTGTCTCTTTTAAAATGTTTCAAGTGATTTTGAAATGTTTTTTAGAGGAATGTACCTCATTTTAAATGATTAAGATTGTTGGGTCATGAATTTTTCTTAAGTTCTTTAAAAAAGGAATTGGGGTTTTCAAAATGTGTATTTGGAAGTGATTTATTTATTTTAAAAAAAAGGTGTGTTATTTTTAAGTGTTATTTGTGTAAATAGTTTGGTTTTAATGGGATTTCAATTGTGATTTTTTTAAATCGTTTTCAATGGACATTTGAATTGTTGGTTTTTCATCATATTTTAATTTTATATTTTTATAGAATTTGGAAAACTGTTACATTATATCAATATTTTTTGTATTTATTTTGTTAAAAAATAATATCACCAAATAAAATAGGCTGGATATGAATAAAGATTGGATGGATACCAATAATTTGAAAAAAGAGTATGAAGATGGAGTGAAAGAGTTTATCAAGTTTTCCAAACATCATGAATATAACCCTTCTCAATTCCATTGTCTGTGTTTAAGTTTTTATTCAAGACAAGTTAGTCTATAGGATTTGGAATAAAACTTGATCTATCATTGAATAGATTGAAGTTATAAATGCTAGAATTAACATGGGGAAAAGAGAATGTATCTAGTATATAGGATAACAATGAGTTTTATGGATCATCTCATATGATTATAAGTGTGGGAAATGAAGAATACTATGTCAAGGATGTGATTATATATGTGAATTATGATGAAGATTTTATTGAGGAAATTAAAAGGACAATTGAAGTCAAATTCGTGAATGCCCAAAATTGTTTGAGAAGTTAAAGAGTTGTGCAAAGATGCATTTGTATATTAGTTTCAATAAATATACACCATTTTCATCTGTACAAAAGTTGTATAATTTGAAAGCTGGAAATGGATGGAGTGATGCCCATTCTTCAAAATTACGTGCTCTCTTGAATGATATTTTCACATAAGATAATGATCTACTGAACCAAACATACGATGCCAAATGAATGTTATGTTCGATGGGTATGATCTCTAATTAAGTACACACCTACCATAATGATTGTATATTGCTTCTCAAGGACCACAAATCACTTAGAGGATTCCCAAAGTGTGGTGCTTCTCGATAAAAGAAAAATGAATCCTGTCCTGATAAAGTTTTATGGTACTTTCCAATCATTCCATGGTTTAAGATCCTGCATGGAATAGAGGAGACCATAGGGAAATTGACGTGGAATGCGTACAGAATAAATAGAGATGGGAAAATACATCACTCAACAGACTCTCTTCAGTGGAATAGAATCAATCATGAGTATCTTAATTTTGAGAATGAGCTGAGAAACCTTCATCTTGCATTATCTATAGATGGAGTGAATAATTTTGGTTTTCAAAGAAGCACTCACAATACATGTAAATTTATATTGGTAAATTATAACTTGCCACTGTGGTTATGCATGAAATGAAAACACATGATCCTATCTATGATTATATCAGGACCAAAACAACAAGGTAGTGATATTGATGTTTATTTGGATCCATTGACCAAGGATTTAAAATTATTGTGGGATTCAGGTGTTACATTTTATGATTCTTATAGAAATAAAGATTTCATGTTTAGATCCATATTGTATGGGAAGATAAACAACTTTACTTCTTATTGGATTTTTTTTATATAACATTAATGGTGGTCATGGGTTTTTCATCTATGAACAAGGTAAACACTCAATTAGGTTGAAAAATTCATTAAAAAATATGTTTCTAGGACATCAGATATTTCTACCCTGACAACATAAGTATCGATCATGGATGACACTACTCAATGGAAGTTCAAAAGAACGTACAACACCATCTCCACTAACTAGTGATAAACTATTTGAGAAATTAAAATATGCGTACACTTATTTTGTTAAAACATTTTTGAAAACCCATATGAAAACCAGTTGTAAGAAGAGATCAGTTTTTTTTGAATTTCCATAGTAGAAATGTTGGTACGTCAGACACTTTCTTGATGTTATACATGTTGAAAAATATGTATGTCACATTGTCATCGGAATGTTGCAAAATGCACTCGACAAAACAAAGGATGGAATTAATGCTAGGTTGGACATGGATGACATTGGAATAAAAGAATATTTAGCACCAATGAAGGGTGAAAAACGAACATTTCTTCCTCCAGATGCTTACACTCTTTCTATGCAGGAGAGATATCAGTTTTTAAACTTCTGTAATGATGTGAAGGTTTCATATGGGTATTCATTGAATATAGAGAACATCATGTCATTGACCGATTTAAAGTTAAAGGGTCTGAAATCACATGACTGCCATGTTTTGAAGCAAGATATAATTTCTATATCTTTACATTGAATTATTTATAAGAATGTCCATTATACATTAACGAATCACTATTTCTTCTTCAAATCTATATGCAACAAATTTATAGACCTGGTGAAATTTCTGAGTATGTAAAGATAAATTTCCTTCATATTATGTGAAATGAAAATGTTCTTTCTACCGAAATTCTTTTCTAAAATTGTTCATTTTATGGCTCACTTGGTGAGAGAGATTTAACTATGAGGTCCTATACACTATAGATGGATGTTCCCCATTGAACAGTATATGAATATTTTGAAAGGGTATGTCAAAAATCAAAGTCGGCCAGAGGTTTGTATTGTAGAGCAATATATTGTTGAGAAAGCCATTGAATTATGTACCAAATACCTGTCTGGTGGGAAAATCATTAGACTACCGAATCTCATTACACTGATCAACTTTAGGGTGAAGAAATTTTTGGAAGAGAGGTTGTCACAATCAATATTACAGATCGTGAGTAGGAGAACCTTTAAGTTTTACATAATATCTTGGAGGTTTACCCATATGTCAAAACCCCCAAAGAAATTATTAATAATTTGAATCCATAAAGGGATAAAATTGGATATCAAATAAACATAATAAATAGTTTATAGGATTGTTTTAGGACCATATATTTAAGGAATCAGATTAAAATCCAGACTCAATTTCATAACGACTTCAATGGCTAGCTGGAGGACCAAGTGTGTATTTGTTATCTTATAATGATTATGTAATTAATGGTTATACATTATATAGTAATGAACATGTTGAAGACAGTACCATACAGAATAGTGGAGTTAAATTATGGATAAAGCGATGCAAATTTCCAATGCTAAGAACAGAAATACAATTTATGTGAATATGTCATACTTTTTCATCATCAAACAAATATGGGAGTTGGATTATACAAACATCCAAGTGAATATTTTTCAATGAAAGTGGTTTGATAATAGGAGTGCTGTAAAAATAGATGAGTTGGGATTCATGAATGTTTATTTCAATAAGGAAGGGTACAAAGTTGAACCATTTATAATGGAATCAAATGCAGTATAAGTATTTTATATTCTAGATCCCACAAATCGAAATTGGTCAATTGTTCTATTATCCACCAAAACCACTAAAGGGTCAGATGAAAATTCAATAGAGGATGAACCTTTCATTGGGACGTTGCAATAATTTCGTAGTGGTCCAAATGTAGACAACATTTTTTTTTATTTTAGAGGAGACAATAATAAATGGATTTGGATAGTTTATAGAGGGGTAAAATCCCTTCATCCTTTAAAAAAAGATAGTTCAATAATCAGGTTATAGTTTTTTGTTATATACATCATGTTACCTTATGTTATTATATGTTCGCTGCTAATTTTATGTAATCTAAATTAAATGCTAAACCACTTTTGTAGATAATGACTTTTGCACATGATGATGCTCCCAATCCTGAGGCACAACATGCCTCCCAACATGTTTCTGCTCACAGTACAGAGGACCAACAGGTTTCTCAACATGTTGTTGCTGCTTTTCCCAGTGTAGAGGTATTACCACCATCTACACATGCTGATTCTAGCGCTCCAGAGGAACATATTGATGATGTTTAAAATGATGAAATGGTAGGAAACTAAACACTAGTGGTGCATAAAAAACAAGAGTGTCATAGTTTGACGGTGTTAGATAAAATCCTTATGGAGAAAAGTGAATGGAATCAAATACAAGGTAGGATGGAATTAGTAGGGCCAACATGTTAACGCCGACAAGGAAAGGTTTAGTAGTTACATTGGAATCATCACTCAGCAACGTGTGTCGATTGATGTACAGTCGTGGTACCATGTTTTCACTGGTCTTAAGACACAAATTTGGGGAGAAATTATAGTAACATTATGATAAAATTTATTTAATTTAGTAAAAAATAAAATAATGATACATTGACTTATCTTCATCATCCCTTATAGAGTTTATTTATTTTGGACGACTCGCAATAGGACTATGTATTAAGGGTTTCTAGAAGGATTCATAGAGACTTTCATATAATTTTAACGAAATTTTATCTTAAAGATACTGAAGGGAAAATAAACCTACACCCACCTTCTATTTATGAACATTTGATAATCCAAGGAGCGTGGGATACATTTACTAGCCATCATGTGGAGCCTTATTTTTAGGTACACTGTGTTTGGTAATAAATTCTTTGTTTATATGTATATTCATCAATTTGATTGATAGTTTTTTATTTATGAAATATAAACTGAGTGCTGAAAATAAAGAACGAACAAAAAAACCAGCATACCCCTACTATAAAGTAAGAATGGGGTACACTTCACTTGACAAAAAATGGTACATATTTTAAATCTATCATAATACTTTTATGTGACATAAAAAAACAACATAACTATGTTCCTCTATTTATATGTATAATGATGAATCCAGATCCAATGTCACATCCATCCTATGTCATGTTCTATGGAAGGAGGCACGTGTAAATAAATATTGGATACTAATAGATGAAAAATCACAAAAATTATGGGAAACATGTGAAAATATGACATAATAATTTTTTTCTTTAAATCAATATTACATAATAATGATTACTTATTTTCCTATATTTTCTATTTGACTTAGTCATAGGAATTTGTATCACCCAAACTGGATGTAGACATACTTTCAGTGGCCATGAAGTAGCCTGAATGATATTTCCTTATTAGAGGTGCATTTTTTTGGGTGACACACCGAACATTTTTTTGATAAAAAAAAGTGGAGGATCAAAGTGAAGAAATAAAAATGATGAGGGAAAGAATAGCTATCCTTGAAGAACATATGAAATTATAGGGAGAGTTCATGTAAAATATGATGGTGGGGGGAAAAGAGAAGAAACAACTCTAGAACAACCAGCACATAAAGATCCCACTCCACCCCCACTAGCTTTAAGTTGAGACATTCCCCTTGAAAACCTATATTATCTGAGGTAATCAATGTTAAAATAATTGTTTCTATTAATTGTGAATCAGATAGACAGTGATACCTTTCTTTTACTAATATTTTTTGGGGTGAAAATGACTATAATTTATATCTATCAACACCCAGTCATCGCCTTGTAGTGAGGGCTATGATGTTCAATATCTAGAAAATCATGATACACAACAAACCACATCAAATAGAACATTTAAAAATGTTGATTAATGTATCCCATAACCTGAATGCTTAGGTACCTATTCCAATTGATGATGAATATATTTATAAGGTCAAACAAGCTCTTAGGACATTCATCGCATGGTTTTCACCACTTGTAAAAAGACATGTCGACAAGGAGGTATTAATTTCCAATTTATTTTTCAAGATAATTATTTATCATTTAACGAAAAAAGTTCTGAATAGATGAATGTTATTATAGATAGACATAGGGAAGGTGGTGAAAAGAAATCAAAGCTCAAAACAATCTAAAGGATCAACCACTGATCAAAACAATCTACTGAAAGCACCTTAAACCCAGCCATTTTTATCCGCATTTATTTGCATTAAAATCTTATGTGAATACAAAGTTTAATGATGGTGGGGTTCATAAAATTATTTTTGATGAAAATATGTATAGTGGGGAAGATACATATTTCATTAGTGTTGACAATGTAAGGAAAATCCTAGAGAATGATTGGCTAGGCAGTTCAGTTTTAAATGTATACATGAGGTGTGTTTTCATGTTTTGATTTTCCAAAAGATGATATACTATGATAATTATGACCTAATACATTTCATATTTTTTGTAAGAGTATATATGAAAATCAATTTAAGGGATTTACCCATGAAAAAAAATTTGGACTCATTAGTCCTCACATCACCTCTACAGAACAAACATATATAGAATCTGAGAAAGAGGGTGAAATAGGGGCAAGCATACTAAAATCATTTAACGAAACAATTATGGATGACAGACTCTTCTTAATACCAACGATGTAGAGGTAAAACTATATAATTCAATCATATAAAATATATTATAATTTCATTTATGACTTATTCCTTTTTGTGTCTTTAGGAAGAATTGGATGCTCGTTGCGGTCAACTTGGTTACTCCGATGATTTATATCTTGGATTAAATGCATGGATATCCAAAAAATAATAATAAATGATGGTGTTTTCCGATTTTTAATACACTAAATCCAACATTTTAGAACTAAACATATAGTTATATAATTTATATTATATTTTAATGATAATTTTTTATAATAGGGTGATGCATGAATATCTTCTACATCATGGAATAAGGCCAGGGTAAAAGGACAAGAAACATCACAAGTACTAAAACTAGATAGAAATCATGGTATATATAATAAGATTTCACTATCCAAACACACATAAAAAATTACTTATTTTTATAAGGGTTTTTGTAATGTCTAAATGAAACAAATGATAAAGGCTGTGATTATTATGTTTGTAAATTTATGAAAGAGATAGTATTCCTTGAACAAACCAGCATCCTTGAAGAGGTATTTTCAATGATAATTATTATTTCATTTAAAAATATTTTTTAATCCTTTTTTGTATTTATATTTTTTCAGTACTACCATGATTGTTAAAAAGAATAATTTTCACAAGATGAGATATATTTGTTTAGAAACAAATGGGCAGTGTACCTCATGGAAGAATGTACAAAAATAGCATGAAGATGTGACCGATATGACTCGAAGTGTTTATTTTTATTTAAAATTGTCAGTATTATTAGTAAAAAGAACAAGTTCCATACTGAAAACATAGAAAAAACATTATTATAGTTTTGATAATTTAGGGAAAAAATCCATAAGTCATTTTTTATATATAGAAATCAACCGAACCTAAATTTGATACATGGTTTGACTGTTATGACTTTAAACTTTAAGTGTGTATTTTTATAATAAATTAACAATAAATTTTCAAAAAGAAAATGTGACATACTGAAAACTGAAAAAATTCATTCATATTATTTTGATAATTTATTATAAAGATCCATCAGCAATTTGTGATGTATAGGAATCAACCACACCTCAATCCGATGAATGGTGTGACCAATATGACTAAAAGTGTCCATTGTCAGTTTAAAATTGTCATTTTAGCTCAAAACGCTTCACTCAATGAAATCAATGAAAATACTTTACGATTGTATTCATAATTTAGTAAAATGATTCATAAATTCATTTTGATATGTATGAAGTAGTATCATGTCAATACGACACACGATGCAACCGGTATGACTCAAAAATGTGTGTTTCCAGTTCGAAGTGATATTTTATTAAAAAAACACAACTGGAATACTAAAAACCGAGAAAATAAATTCATATTGTTTTGATACATTTTTAAAATAATATATATGTTATTTGTGATGTGTAGGAATCAACTGCACCTCAATCCTATGCACGATGCAACCGTCATGACTCAAAGTGTCTTTTTTATTTAAAATTGACAATAATTTTATTAAAAAAACACAACTGGCATACTGAAAACTAAGAAAAATCATTAAATTTATTTTTATAATTTATGAAAATGATCCACGATTCATTTGTGATTTTTAGGAATCAACTCCACCTCAATAAAATGCATAATGAGACTGACATAAATCCAAATGTGTCTTTTTATTTAAAATTGGCACTAATTTAAGTAAAAAGAACAACTGACATACTAAAAACCAATAAAATTCAATCGGATTGTTTTGATACGTTATGAAAATGATAAATGAGTCATTTTTTATGTGTAGGAATCAACCACACCCCAATCTAATGCTTGATGTGACCTTTATTACTAAAAGTGTCACTTATCTATTTAAAATTTTCATTTTAGCTCAAAACACGTCACTCACTAAAAACAAAGAAAATGATTTTTGATTGACTTAATAATTTCGGAAAATGATTCCTAAGTCCTTTATGATGTGTATTATGTTTTCTCACATCAAATTGACATATGATGTGACCTTCATGACTCAAAAAGAATCTTTCCGATTTGAAATGATATTTTAGTATAAAAACACAACTGGCATACTGAAAACTAAGAAAACTCATTTGGATTGTTTTGATACCTTATAAAAATGATCCATGAGTCATTTGTGACATATAGGAATCAAACACACCCCAATTTGATGAACTATGTGACCGGTATAATTCCAAATGTGTTTTTATTTAAAATTGACATTAATTTAAGTAAAAAAGAAAAAGTGACATACTGAAAAATGAGCAAACACATTCGGATTGTCTTGATACTTTAAGACAATGATCCATGAGTCACTTGGGATTTTTATGAATCAACCTAAACTCAATATGATGCATGATGTGACCAATATGACTAAAATGGTCTGTCATCAGTTTAAAATTAACATTTTAGCTCAAAATATTTCACTCACTGAAAAACAAACAAACACCCTATGATTGTCTTCATAATTTAGGATTGCGATTAATAAGAAATTTGTGATGTGTATGAAGTAGTCGCACCTCAAACCAATTAACGATGTGACCAATATGACTAAAAATGGGTGTTTTCGATTTAAAATGATATTTTAGTAAAACAATTGTCATACTGAAAACCGAGAAAACCCGTTTTGATTATGTTGATACTTTAGGACAATGATCCATGAGTCATTTGTGATGTTTAGGAATAAACCACAACTCAATATGAAAAAGTATGTGACTGGTATAAATCCAAATATTTAATTTAAATTTGATATTAATTTTATTAAAAAAATAATGGACATACTCAAAACCAAGAAATCATATTCAAATTGTTTTGATATTCTAGAACAATCATCCCTAACTCATTTGTGACATGTAGGAATCAACCACACCTCAATACCACGCACGGTGTGACCTATATAACTCCAAATGTGTCATTTTTATTTAAAATTGAAATTTTATTAATGTATTCTTTCATATTATTGTTTAGTTTAATTCTTTATAGTACTACTAACATAATATTTGTTTTCTTATATTGGTGGAACATTTTTCTTGAGTTGGGATGATTTTTTCAGAAACTAATACCATGAGCGAACATTTTTTAGAGGGGATAACAGATGTATAAGGATTAAACATTAATGTTTTTAACTATTTTTTGGATAATTATAAATTTAATTATATAAAATATTGCTTAATATTTATATAGAATTGTTTGTCAGACCCTCGTCTGCACTGCTTTGTTCTTGTGTGCGATGTTGTGTGTGCTTCATTATTCTTGTGTGTTCTGTGCAAGAGATGTTTTGTGTAGGTGGGGTGTGTGTGCTGTGCATAGGATGTTTTTTATATATGTAGGTGCTACTGGTGGGTGTGATGTTATATAAACAACACATAATAGGCATCTAGGTCTTTATCAGTACTTTTTTGAGTGCTCATAAATGCCCCCTTTAACAGTTCTACTTCGAGCGCTGATAAAGGAACCCTTTATCAATGCTATTTCCTGTAATGATAAAGGCACCATTTATCAAGGATAATTAAAGTGCTGATAAAGTGGTCTCTTATCAATGCTAAAAATATTATTGATAAAATGTGTCTTTTATCTGTGCTAAAATTGCATGGATAAATGGGGACCTTTATCAGCACTTTTTTTAGTATGGATAAAGGACACCCTTTATCAGCGCTTTTTTAGCACTGTTAAGGGGACCCCCCTTTATCTTCACTGATATTAACAATGCTTTTCTAGAAATATTAAATGCATTTTATAGTGCTGATAATAGCACTTTCTATATTAGTTCTACTATAATAATTTTGTATTCATATTTTATCTTAGCTCCATTATATTCAAAACACATGCACCAGACTATATTATATTATATTTACTCAGATTTATTACTCGTTTATTTTTTAATGACTATTTAAACCCTATAGTATATTGTTTATATATTTCTCAAGACAACAGTGGGATCAAACTACCACTAGGGAGTATCTATATTGTGGTGGTGGTTTTTTTTCATCGAGGGACCTCATAGGATCATTTCTTAAGATTCGCCTAAGCTGTGTTGTGTCATGGCCCTCTTAGACACACTATAATTCTCCCTAACCAGCTTATTTTAGATGGAATGAACTATAATTATATGGTCTCCTCCCTTTATTTTTACATTGAACTAGGGTCAGAAGATGGCCATTACATCCAATTATCCCACTTTCCCCCCTTCGTCAACCCTTCATAGCTTGGGGTGATTTTGATAGTGGTTTAGTGGTGTCTCTGAGTAAGTTAGTCCTATCCTCTCCTTATGTTTCTATTATTCTTGGATAGATTCTAGTTTTGGATGGATTCCACAAGGTTTCAGCTCTAATTCTACCTGATCAAGGGATAATCAAGATAAGTTTGTAGGGTTTTTTTTCAGCATGGCTAAATTTAATTTATAGAGTACAAACACACACCATCACATACCATTTGGTTAGTGGTATGTCATTGTATGAATTTTTGTAGGTAAATGAACTAAAATGATTTAAATTGTCCATTCAATTGGGTAATTGATATATAAATTTTATGTAGATTAGTTTTGGGTTTTTTGAGAGTGTAACACACCTCTTTTCACTATTTTTCAGTGATCCGTTAATGATTAGTGAGTTTTTCGGTGTTATTCCTATTTGTATTAATTTTGTAAAATTAATTTTAAAATATTTATTTATTTAAAAATGAATATAATTAATTATTTGGTATTATTTGGTATTAGTTAAAGCCTCATGTGTATGGGTGATGTCTAAATAGACTTGAATGATCCTGAGAAAGACCTGTTGGTGCTAAAACATATTCATTTTTTAGCGGTGGTTTACTAAACCATCGTAAAAAATTATCTGATTTCGCGGTGGTTTTTTATAAACCACCACTAAATTTTATATTTTTATTAAAAAACATGTTTTTTCACTATACCCCAACCTTATTCCTCCCCCGACCATTCTTCCCTGAGCTCTGATTCCCCCCTGACGCTGAACTCCATCACCCCCCCCCTCAGTGCTCCCGAGCTCTCTGCTATGCCCCACCCTTCTCCCCCAAGTTCCCCTTCCCCCCAAACCTAAACCTTATAACCCCCCTCATTAATGCTAAAGATCCCTACTCCACTCCCAAACCTTCTCCCCTAATCTCCTCTGCCCCTACCTCAAACTATATCACCACCCCCCTCATCAGCGCTCCCAAGCCCTCCGACATGCCCAACCCTTCTCCCCTGAGCTACCCCACAACCCCAAGCCCCAGCACCACCTTTCTTCCCCCCACTTCAGTGCTAAATAATATACATATACCTCTAATCCCATGCCCCTAGATACCTTGTTGGCATTGTGGTCACAACCCCTATCTCCCTTACCATTATCGTCACTCGAGTCATCATCCTCGCCCGATCCCTCTCCCTTCCGTTGCCATCACTCGAGCCCATGTCAGAGGTGATGTCATATAGGTTTTATTTCTCTCTTAATTTTTATTTAGAGTTTTAGTCTTCAATTTTTTATCTAAATTTTTATTACTCTTAGTTTTCACTATTGGTATATGTATATTGTGTTAAAAAAATTCATTTTCATCACAAGGCACATCTAATTTAAAAAATATTATTTACTTAGGTAATATGGATTGAAATGTTTGGTACATATGTTATCCTATTTTGTTTTATAGGTATGATGGTTTGATTTAAAATATAAATCTTACTATTATTCTAATATATTTTCAATTTATTTACTGGTTGTTATTTTTTGTTATTGAATTCTATGATACAAATGGCACAATATCTTTACTTGATATCATTAGTCCACCACTACTAATTGAGAAACCTACCCATATGAGTAGTCATGACATTGGTCATATAGCACATTTTGTTGGTCATATATGATGATAAATTACAAGGAAATTAAAATCCATGATATAAATCATATTCATACAACCTCTAAAGATCAAATACCTTTATAAATCAAGATACTCATGAATTTTCACCACCATGATAATTTTAATGACATAGAATTAATTAATTAATTGATTACATAATAATATATATATAACAATAAAAAATAAAAAATAAATAAATATTGATACCCAAATCCATTCCCATGCCTTATCCTTGATTACAGAATTTATCATACACTATAAGACTAGCTATATGGGAATGATATCATAATATCTATAGAGTTCTGGCATGACACTTTTGAATATGTTACAATTTTGACCAATAAAATTCTGATGTACATTATAGTCCACCATGTCCTATGTATTTTGATTTAAGATAGAACCCATCCCTAGAGGATCATGGTTTTTTGTATGATAAGAAGGATTAAAACAACATAAAAATAGGAACTTCGTTTTAAAAAATATCAACGAATAAAAATAAATAATATTATAGAACAAAATAAAATTAAAATTGATGAATGAGAATGATCCACCTCTATATCTATAGGATTATTCTTATCCTTAACATCCACTATGGAAAGGGAGCATTAATACCCTTAGTAGTGATAAATGGAAGAGAAAACACTAGTAAAAAGGATATGACCTTTATGATTGAAATAATGGGATATTGATACTAGGGGATATACTTTATAGAAGAATGTTTTCTCTAAGAAAAAAATAAGGATATGACCATGATGTCAATAATCTGGGAATATTGGTCAGGAAATGTAACAAACCAATAAGGGTCAACCTATCGTAACATTAAAACTAATCTGTCACAAGGATGTAAGCATGTTCTTGATCACCATGGGTTGGTGAAAAAAAAGAGTATCAAATAAAATTTAGTGTGGATAGTTTCATGATCATGTAATAATAAATAATTAGTGGATCTCTATCGAGAATCTGACATAGTCCATCAATAGAATAGATTTCCTTGTATATAAAATAAATTATTATAAATAATTTAATCAATCAGATTTCTATAATTAATATATATATAACGAAACTCAATTTGAAAGTATACACCATCATAAAGAATATAAGAACAGTAAAAATGAAAAGGAAACCTAAAATAAAAGAGGGTGGTCAAGTTGGATGGTATAAACATCTTGATATAAACCTTAAATCTAGGCCAGTATAAGTTCCCTATCATGCAACATGAGTTCATGTTAACATCGAAACATCCATCAGTGGAATAATGAGAAAACATAAAATAAAATATTTGTGACCATGTCACCAGTATAAAAAATTCAAGAGCTATATACACAGAATTTTGTGTATGTAGAGTGTTATATAAACATTCCCAATAGGATTTCAAAAAATATTTTTTTGAATTTTTTAAAAAAAGTTTAAAAAACTCTTGGTTGTACACCATTTAGAAAATATGTTTTTATATGATAAGCTGTAATGGGGAAAATATCATAATTTTCCCCATTGAAATATTAATCACCCCTTTACATACCAATGGGCTAAAAAACGTTTTATAAAAAATAAAATTAGCACTTTTATCATTGAAAATTTTGATTTTCATATTATTAGGATAACAAAATATCTATGATTTCTTTTAAAACCATTATCTAAAATCTCCTTTTTCATAAATCTAACGTTGAACCACCACTTAGAAAGGTTCATGTCTATATCACAGTGGTATATACCCATAATAATTTATAGGAAATATTTTTGAGGCCGTGATTTTTTTTGGTTTCGGGAAAATTATATAGTGATAGATATAGTTGCAGTAAGATTTTATGTTTTGATTGTTTTAGGAAACACTTGTATAATTTTTTATTCCATTTTAACGCACCATTAAGGGAGACTATGATTATCCATATGAAATGTTATTAACAGGGTTATGGTTTTTACCCTTGATGGAATATCTTTAACCATTGTGAAGATAAAGGGAGAATGATAGTTGGTATGGTTTGTAAATGGTGTGAGGTATTTATAGAGTGATAAAAATTAAATTGATAAGGGATGAATTTTTTACATACTTTTTTAAAATTGATATATTTTCATTATAGTTTCCATAAATGGTGTTGTATAGGGTACACAATCATCACATGTTCTACACAAGACCAATTTAGTAATTTGTGTGAATTCAGAAAAATTTGGTGACACACAATCACTATATAACTTGGGTATAATTTTTTAGGAGTAAAAAATTTTTAAAAAGTTTATTTTTAACCCCTTATTTAACCCTAATTCTCTACCAATCATATTTTTTGTATAAAATCATCAAGGATTAATTTTATTCCTAAATGGTATCAAATATATTTTAATTTATATATACAATATCTATATTTCCTATTTATATTTTGGCATAAACATATCACTCATTGAGGGTATCATTTATTAAAATGAATATTGTCAAGTCAATATGATATTAGGTTTGGAAGATTTGGATCAAGTTGTGATTTGATCCGTAAATTCTTTTCCTAAGTTATGTTTTACCAAAAACCAAACCCAATATAAAATCAATTTTTTTATTATTGTTTTTTCAGAACCAATTACATGATTTCTCATTTCTGGGAAACTACTCACTAGCCAACACCCCTTTATATTCCCATCGATTATCTATTAATTCAAAAAAGATACACTTTAATTAAAGTTTGAATCTATTTAATTCCAAATAATGACACTTTACCAAATTTTACCATTATCTCCTTTCCTACTTAGTAATACTTATGTGTTTTAATTTTTTTTAATAATGTTTAGGAAAAAAGTGACATATATAAATAAAATATGGATAACATTACCGAGGAACCAACCTCAGCATGCTAAGGTTTTTGAGGGGTTTTTAGATTTTTCAACTTCCAATAGATCCGTTGATAGGAGAATAATATGTCTATACCCTATATGTAAATTTAGAATATGGTAGAAGAGAGATGAAGTTTATGAACACCTAAAATTGAAACAATTCCCCACTCAATATTTCTGTTGGATTTTACATGGAGAATAGAATGTTATAGAAAGTTTGAGCACCGATTTTAATTGACAGATTGAGCTCCCAAATTCATAAAATGTTGACAATGAAATGAAAAGGCTTATAAATGATGCATTCTGCATTGCAAGACATGAAAATCAACATCAAAACATATAAGAAAAACCAGTTGAGGGTGCTCTAAATAGCAACTTGACAAGTGATGTTTTTGAGACTATAGGACAACCAAATCAATAGTATAACATATCATCTGATCCTCCTATTGATTATATCAAAACTAGTGTAAGATAAAACTTCACTGAGAAGAAAAATTAATTTCATGGTTTATTTTATAATGGAAATAAAGAGTTGTATAGTGGATTTTCTAAATATTCAAAACATTCTTTTCTATTGAAGTTCTACCTTTTCAAATGCCTATGTGGAATTAAAAATAAGGTGAATTCCATGATATCATACTTTTTGGGTGATTCATTTCATGAATAAAAGATCCCAAGTCATTTTATGATATAAAAAACTCTTAACAAGCACGGTTTTAATTATACAAAAATAAATTCAAGTCCCGATGATTGTATGCTTTATTGGGGGGAGGATTCAAGAAGAAGGGATTGATAAAAAAATATTCCTCTAGATGGTATTCAATGGGTGATTTAGGAAGTCTAAATAAACATACTAATATGATTTAAAAGAAAAGAAACACACCTAAAATTGTTTTGTGTTACCTTCCTTTAAATACTTGATTGAAAATTTTATTCAGGCCATATAAAACTTCTGAGAACATGAATTGGAATACTATAGATTATAATAATGATGGGTTAATGTGACATCGAAGAGATTCAAAATCATGAAATATATTTGATTCATTACATCTATAATTATCATATGATCGTAGTAATGTGAAATTGGGATTGGTTACCGATAGATTCAACCCATTTGGGACTTTGAGAAAAAATTATAGCATTTGGCTAGTTGTTTTGATCCCTTACAATCAGCCTCTAAGGATGTGTATGCAACAAATGTAGTTTATCATTTTGATAATTATTCCTAGAAAATAAATGCCTGGAAATTATATTGATGTATAATTTCAGCCTCAAATTAAATAATTACAGGAGTTATAGAAAAACGATGTTGAGACATATGATGAATCTTCTAGAACAATGTTCAAAATGAAAGATGATCTGATGTGGAACATTGTTGACATCCCTGGACATGGGAATTTAACTAGTTGTAACACTTACACGAGTTTGGATTTTTGTATTTGTAACTTTGATTTTCCTATTTGTAACTTTGATTTTAATCCCTAATGACTAACTCACAGTAAAAAATGGTCTTCTTTTGTTATTGAATATTTCTTGATGCATATCATATATTTTGGTTTAACATGTCAAAATTAAATGGTTATATTGATCGTAGTGAACCTAAAAAGTATTTAACATGGTTATAAAATTTTGGTATAACTTAGAAATATTGAAATTGAATTTGGGAAGGGGAATCATTTGAATGATATTGGGAAATGAGTTTGAATTCCATCATCAAGTGAAATCAGAACACAAAAATGGAAGAAAACAAGTATATTCTTCCAAATTCCATATTGGGAATTTAATTTTTTGCAGCACAATATTAATGTTATTCATATTAAGAAGAATATTTGGGAAAATTTGACCTTTACATTTTTTAATGAGAAAGGAAAATTTAAGGACCATCTCAATTCTTGGAAAGACTTAAAAATAATGAACATAAAGTGTGATCTCTGGCCATACAAGAATGGAAAGTATTCTCCAACAATTTTTTCAATGAAAAATAGGGATAAAGATACATTCCTTGGAATTTTAAAACATGTGAAGGTATATGATAGTTATTCTAGTAACATATCAAGGTTTGTTGATTTAAATCATTGTAGTTTACATGGTTTGAAAAGTCCGGATTCACATATTTTGTTACAACAGTTACTACCATTGGAATTGTGTACATTATTACAAGAAAATTTTACTGTTATTATACTCCAATTTTTCACATTCATCAGAAAACTATGTGATAAAACTTTATAACCATTTGATCTTGAAAACTATTAGGATAAATTTGTTTTGACACTTTGTGTAATAGAGATGATATTTCCTCCATAATTTCTTTCTGTCATGATGCATTTAACTATGCATTTTTTTTCAAGGAAGATAAATTAGGAGCCCTAGTAAATTATTGATGGATTTATCCAATTGAATGTTACTTTATTTATATATTTTTCTTTTAAGTAAAAAAATCATGGAAATTCATTAAATACACAATTATGTTTTTTTATTTATTTCACATATATCTTGGGCATTTGAAATGATATGTGAAAAATAAATCTCAACATAAAATCTCTATTTATGAATTCTATTTGGAAGATGAGTGTCTTAACTTTTGTTCTAGATATTTGGAATTTATTGATATAATATTCAATCAAGTTGTACATATTGACGACATTGTTGGGTCCTGAATTTTCCTCATAAAAGAAGATGACACATTATTCAATTAAGAAAAGGATGGAAACAAATCTTATAAGGATTTGAAGAAAAAATGTTTAAAGAAGGAAAAATAGAATAGGAAAAAATTCAGGCCACAAAGTATAAACCCTTCATGAACTACCTCTCCACATGGAGATCTGATTTGTGAAATTACCATGAACTAAATAGTTCAGTGGAGAAAGATGGCAGTATAAGTTCCCCATAAACAAAACCATGTGTGAGAAGGAGGCAGAAATATCTTCCCCACACACGACATCCCTTGTAAACTACAATGGTTGACAGGTAAGGGAAAACCAGCAGCTTTCTATGAATTAAACGAAGAAGTTTTTGGGATTGAGGTAGTGATCCTCTCCACTACAAAAGATGACCCCATGCCCCCACTAACTAATTCATCCACATTCTAGGTTTCTTCCATGGTATTTCCCAAAATAAGGATTGAAACCTCATCACAGATGAACAGTTACACACGTATCTAGTTCCCCACTTTGGTATAAATAGAGTCCAAGGGGGTGGATCGAGGGGGGGATTAGAAGACAGATTGATTGAAAAAGGAATTAAATAATATAGAACCTCAAAAGACAGACTCTTTTGAGTATTACCTATAGGTAAAACCCTGCTTAAGATCATTAAAGAAGATAAAAATATATCAATTTGGAAGTCTACAAACTCAACACCCTCTGTGAGTATATTCCCAACAAGGTGCAGAGCCAATGGAACCTTTTTCAACCAGGCATCCCATGTATAAAATCACTACATGGGTGGATCCATTCCTTGGAATGAAGATATCTATGTAGGAGGAACTTGATCTTGCATAGAAATATTCTATGAGGATGGAACCTAGATCTATGTAGAAAATAACTAATCAGATCGAAACCAGGTTTTCATACCATAATGATATGTCGAAGGTATCCCTACCCGTATAGAGATACACTATGTTGTGGAAATCCCATCCCATGTAAGGATATGCTATCTGAAATGGGGTATCCTAGGGAGTTCTTTCCTCTAGTTATTATTAGTTCCTTACATTTTCATGGAATTATTGGCAGTCCTTATGTATTCCAGTTGAACAACATCATATAAAATCCTCTCCCAAATCCATAGTACATGTAAGATGAGACCATTATGTGCATCAGAATGCCCCTCCAAGTTTACATACCCATGGTAAGTGAATTAAAATGGGTAATATTCACCATATGTTGGACCCCCAAAATGTCCATAACTTTACATTCCCATGGAAACCTAGGTCCCAACCTTGGGAAACTCACATGAACTTCCCTATTTTGGGAATTAAGGGGAATTTATGGCCTTTCCCCTTGATAAGGGTTTGTTTTAGAAAAAGGATATCACATTTTCATTTCTTTTTTATAAGGAGTGATACTTCTCCCCTTCCCCAGAACCAATCACACAGAACTCGTCCTAAGGTAATCCCCATGCATTCTTATAGGATGCGGCACTTTTGGTTCTATTTTCCTCATCCCAAGGTGTATTCGGATAGATCTACAAATATTTCAATCATGTATATGAAAACAAGAGAGGAAATAGGCACATTAAAAGCCCCTATTTCCCCCCTTTGGGCTCTAACACTATCCATCATTGGATGGGGAGGGTTGTGAGATCATCAGATCTACTGCTTCCTCTTGTTTCTCACACTGACCATGAATCATGTGGACTTATAGGTTGGTGTCAATCATGAAATCCTCATGATCCCAAACATCCAATGGGATTTCTACACAGATATAAGACCCAACCATAAACCAAATCGGCAGTTCTCATGCATAACCCCCAATCAAATATGGGACTCCTAGAAGGTGTATAACCCAATAAAATCCCCTCAAATGGGTATCTCCATTCATAAATTCCAATAAAATCTCTAAATGGGCCTCCTCTAAAGTGTTAGTCCCTACTAATACTGAACTACGAGGGATTTGATTCCAAATTAACTGGGACATGCAGGAATCCTATCTAAGATAGAAACCCAACCCCCAAATAACCTTAATGTTCTCTAGGACACATTCCTGATAGGTTTATATCCACACAAGAGACCATATCACTTCTAACTTATCTCGGGATGTCCCAACGTAAGTCCCACAATATCTTTAACAGGTTACCTTTTTCCTGGATGTCTTTGTCGCATGACATTAAAATACATGGTTGGGTCCTTTTCACATAACCTTAAAATGTGATGTTTCTAGTAAAGTGACACCAAAATACCTGGGTTCAGACTCCTATCTTGATGATATATAAGAAAACCAACCTACGGGTTTGATCCCAACATTGAAACAATTCCCATCACACTTGGATGATGATAAACTATAGAGCGCCTCATCACATTGCTTCACCCAACGTTGCCTCAACAGATGACTAAGTAATTCCTAATCATTCTATAAATGGGGAACATTGATGGAGAACCTCAGATACATATAGATAATTCTGAACCCACACAAATTTTTGATTGATATTACATAGGGGTAATCCACATACAAAAGATTGGGAACACACCAAGGATTCAAAAATATATAAACATAACTTAAATCTGTAAGAGAGTCCTTGAATAGTAAATCATCCCCCCCCCCCAAGGTGTGATGAGCCTAATTTCATATCATCTTGACCAATGTGAGCTCTTAAGTGTCATGGGACAAGTTACCTAATGAGCACCTGCCTTCGGAAATTAGGTCCATGAATCATGGATATAAGAGTCGTTGGACATTTTTGGCTTCATGAATAAACCTATTGGAGGTTGTTGAATACCATGTATCTGATTCCAATGATTTCACACCATTTAACCCCCTGCAATCAACTGTTCAGGTCACAAATGAGGCTTCAGTTCAAACAAAATTTTAGACCCAACATAAATGACTTAACAGTGGAACCTCCTTCATGCGATGAAAAGAATATATATCCTAGTCCCCATCGGACCAATTTCATTTTAGACACACACGCACACATATTTAGGTGAAACAAAAATGGAGAACTCAATTTGAAACCTTAATCAATGTTGTGGTGTTACCCTTCCTTATGCCCCTTTCATATTCAAAACTGAAGAGGGACAAGTGAGATCATCAATTATATATGTGGTAATGAGATACTAATTTTCTAGGGTTTTTTGTCTGTACTCATCACATATATTATTGGAATTCATCATAGTTTCCTTTAATCTAATAGAATCTCAGAAGTTCTTACAGACATGCATGTCAACCATCGCACAACTAGCTAGGCCCTCCATGAAGAAAAGCAATCCATCACCAAACCAGCTCCTCCAACTATGGATATCAAATGCATTGGTCTGGGAATTACTTAAGAATATTACTCTCCTAATGCTAGAGGTAGTAAGACAGACCCTCCAGGTGATGAAATTCCACCAGCCGCCCGCCATGAAGTGGCCAGCAGTCCAGAACTGGATGACTCCACTGACAGTCAATAATTGTTTCGGGAGTATGTCCCTAGAACATGACAAAATGTAACTTATTTATCTTAGGGATTCAGATTAAGTATCCATTAATGACTTCATCCCTACTTCACAAGTTCTCTACTCAAGGGACCCTACTAGAGGACGTCTCCCCTAATTACATGCAAGCTAGTATCCTTATTCGGAAGAGGATATCACATCAAGGTCTCCTACAAAATTTAAAGAACACATGTCCCCTAGGATGACCACTAAGGGAAATTAACATATAATCAGGAACAAGTCATCACCCATGTTTATGAGGAGATGATCCACTGTGAAAATATTGTGAAAAACCAAAGGAAAGAATAAATTCCTGCTCCCTCTTCTAAAGCTTTCCAGGAAATTATGGTGGCTTATTACAAGCAAGACCAAATTCCTACCAATGCTCTCTAAGGATTTTGTGCATATAGAATGGTGAATTATAAGAAGATGAAAATTCTTTCTGATTCACATGAATCCCTTTATCAAAATTGGGCAGAAACAATCTTTGAGAATATGAAAATTTGTGTTGATGTGTACCAAGTTTGTAATCCAAATAGGGCAAAAAATTATAGGCAAGTACATATCCCTACCAAGGAATGTGAATCCCACCAGTCAAACATAGTTTCAATCAAATATAAGAATATTGAAATTCTTGTGGATGAATTTCAAGACCTTCACGAAAATACAATGATAAATTACTAGATGAAAATCCATACTCATAAATATGAATCCCAGCAGTCAAATATTATGGGAACCAAAGAAAAAATCTAAGGTGTCCCATTTATAAACCAAGGGAAGACTCATTATTTTTATCCTGAATGGGAGAATTATCAGTATTCAATGAAAAACAATAGAGGCCTAGAGAAGGAACATATTCTTGCTCCAATATCAGAATGGTCATATATCTCCATTCTAGATAAATTCATCTCTTAACACATACTATAAATTGTGGAGGATTAGAAATAAATTCCTGATCATATCCTATAAACCTGTCAATATGTAATCACTTCTACAGAAAAAGTAAGAATTTAATCCCACAACCCCATCTCCCCAAGTAGGCTGACTCGTCCACAATATAAGATGGTTACTTCAGAGCATACCTACATCCCTTCTCCAATCCAGGAGAGTTTTCAGACATATTCCACAATAAATGGACAACCGGATCATGAAAAAATACCCATTCCAAATATGGGACACCGGTCCCACATGATGGCTACTCCAAGGAAGGAAAACATCCCTACTAGAACTCAAGATGATCATAGATGTATTCCAGAAGCATCATGGGAACAAATTAAATAGGAACATTTGTATGAAAGTTGTTACCAATAGTAAGCGGCCCAGTCACCCAAAAGAAAGTTCCCACAAATAATTTCACCAAATGAAAATAAAAAATGAATAGAATATCATTAACTCTTCTTTGTTGAAAGATAGAGTTCTTGATTCCATCAAAACACCTCTAAATAGAGGCTTTAGATCCTATCAATACATTACAAATTTTTTGAAGTGGTAGTAGAAGTTATGAAGGTCCTCTCTACAATATTATTACTAGTATCCCTGAAGGTCCTCCTTAGAGAACCCATGAAGGATTTATTTGTGTGAAATAAATGATAAATAGAGCGATACTATCTCCTACTGAGTGTCATAGTGGACCTTCTTATGGAAAGAATATCAAAAAATAGAAAGGTACTCCCCTTATTATTGTCCACCCTAATGATCCTTACTAGGCTATACACTGTAGAAATTCTCCCTACAGTTAGACATCAAGCTATGATGTTAATTGTCACCATGATGGCAGTCACAATGAAGGCCCACCCTTCATTGACATCAATCAGCAAGAAGGTCCTCCCCTTGTTTCATTCTATCCTGAAGGACCTCCCTAGGATGGAAACCGCAGATATTCTCCGTGTGGATGGGCACTAAGACACAATGGTTTCCCTTTCCAACATGACATCGGCTAAAGAGGCTACCCCCACTTCCAAATTTCACACCGGAAATAAGTTCCTCCCCTCACTGAGTCATGTATGAGAAAGCCCTCATATTCTAAGGTTCATGTAAAGAAGATTATAGACATTTTAGATACTCGATCAATGATAGTCCACATCCTTTATCATGAAGAAGATAGTCTGATTCCACACTGATCTTCTGAGCCACCTCCATGCCATTCACATATCAACAACATCCCTACTAGCCCCACCACTTCTTAAGAGATCTTCAAGAAGAATTATAATTGAGAAGACCAAGTAGAAAATTATCTGGTAAAAGAACAAATAGATATGTTACTTATGAGTAGAAAATTATCCATGAATGAAATACCAGTTATTTTTTATCCCACAACACCTTCTCAGTTCGATTCACTAAGGTAATTGTTAGAGGAATGCATACAAAACATTCGTCTCAATCTCTAGACAATCCTCCACCACCTGAATAAAAAATTATTTCCCTATGATGGATATATAGACCATGTCAAAATAATGGGAGATCTCAGCCATCAAATCAACATAGAAAACCTACCATCTTCATGATGATCATAATCAGATAGGTGGATGAAAGATCTACAATTAACCTACCTCTATGTGATGCACATGATGCACTACATTATCAATGATTCCCCATCTGGTATTCATATTTAGGGATGGGGAGAGCATGTATATTTTCACTTCACCCCATGTACCATCCAGCAGAAACCACTAAAAAAATCATGTAATGTCATTATCCCATGTTGAAAATCAATTCAAATCCATGTTTGGGAAACGAAACATGCTTGAAAATAATCGTCCTTGAGTAAGTCTCAAAAGCATCAAGACTGAAAAGAGTGAGCCACTGAACAACTCAAGAACTAGGAAACTGAGAACATTTAGTAGGATTGTCACATTAGGGAAGACAATTAGAATGTTTTTCTCAAGTCCTCAGTAAAAAATTAATCATGTGAAGACCCAACACCATATCCATATCACACTTGAATGGGAATACATGAGATCAAGAAAGAAACAATAGCATCAGCAACAACTGTAGTGCGGTATCAGCCCCGACCCACTGGGCTTGGGGGAATTTTTAACTCAAAATTTTCATGTTAGACCAATGGATCTAGGATGTGACATAGAAACAAAGGAACATAATAAATCCCATATCACAAGGCTGGTGGATTTTTTACCTCAACCACCTACCTGGCAGACATCAATCTTTTACCAATTAGGTAGGGTGGTAAATAGAGAGGTCTCCTAGTTCCTCCCATCTCATGATTCATGTCCCCCAGAAGGGAGGCATATAAAAGGTTCTATCTAAGTGACCCTTCACCAAAAAACTCAAAGATGACCCCAAAATGGAAGGAGAAGAGCCAAAGAAGGATGAAACAAGATCTCCAACCATTCAGTACTCGGTACGATACCCACAATGTGTTATAAATTGGTGAACATTTTGGAAGTCAATCCTACATACCACACAAAAAATGATGAAAATGGAGATGAATAGGGAGAAGATGGTTCCCTAAGAATCCAATCTACACTACAATCGGAGGTGTTCATACACAAAACTATAGAGATGCCCTAAATTTGGGCACCCCTCATCCAATCCCTCATTACCTCCTCCATGAATCCCTAATAACAAGAAGAGTAAAAATAAGGACACGTATTATCCATCAACTCCTCTAAATATGAACAAGTGCCTATTGCTTGAGGAGAAATTCTCTTGGCTGGGGGAAGATATTAAAGTGTTGTGGTGAATCAACATTGAGATTCTCTGCTAAAGACACCATATAAAATATGATCCCTAGGAAGAGCTTCAACGCACACTTCGAATTGGTGTACCTCATCCACAAGGGTTTATCCCAAAAAAATGAAGCAAGGCCAAAATTATCATCCAAGATAGCATCAAGACCATCAGTCTAGATGAATCCAATCCTAGAAGGATATTAATATTTTCTTCCATTAAGGAAAAAAACACAATATATTCATGAAAATACAAAAAGGTTTCCCCAAGTCAGGTCTCCACCTTAGGTACCACTAGATTCGGAAAATCAAATCATCCCCCTGCTTTGCTCGTCCATGATTCGGTTCAACGAGAAACACATCAAGGACTCATTAATACCACTGAGTCATTAAAATCTCAATTGTAATCCATGGAAGGATGGTATGCTCTGATACAACTATAACATAATCCTAAACTAGATTGGGTGTGTAACACTCTGCCCCCACTAAATTTTGAGAACCATGTGTTCCCAGTATTCAATGGTTCAGGTGAACCAGAACAATATCCGATGCATTATATTTCTTATTCTGATCCTATGATGGGAACCCCAAAGAAAAAAGAAGCAGTGAAACTCAGATGCTTTATGTGAAATTTGCAAGGTTCAGCCTTTGTATGGTATACCAGTTTTGTAGGTCAGTCGATAACAGGTTGGGAGGATCTCCAGTGGAAGTTCCTTTTCCAGTTTAGCTCAACATTCCAAAAGACAATAGTCAGTGACCTCATGAAGTGAAAATAGCAGGATAACGAAAGATTCTCATATTTCATTCCTAGATGGAATGGTCTCACATAATCTTTGGACCGACTCATCCCCAATGATGAGATGACTGATATGTTCATCCATAACCTCCATGAAGAGCTATGAACCCCACTCATCCTCGTGAAATATACATGTTGGTTTTGTAATTTCACTATAATTACCGAAATAATAGATGTTTCATTACAACATACTAACCTAAAGTCCCAAGTAGCCCAAATGGCCATAGGAAAAAGGGTTAAAAGAGCATAATCATTCTCTATTACACTTAAGCCACCCCTACGTCTGCTCCAGCTCCCAGGCCTACACCGAAATGTGTAGGGCCTCTAGGATGTCAAAAATAACCCTATCATTAACAAGATAAGTGGAGGGGACCTATGAAAAATCAATTCAAGGAATAGTGGAATAAAATTTACTCTTTTTGAGATAACCAAGACCATGGCCACTTTATATCCGTTATGAATTGCATCTTTCTTCATTTACCAGAGCCAAAGAGGGATGATAAATTAGGTATCATCGACCAACCAGATTATTTTTACTTCAACCAGATACTAGGACATACCATTAAATAATGCTTCTTCTTTAGAGACCTACACCAAATAATGATGGATTCTGGGAAAGTCAAACTGGTACCACTGCTAGCACAAGGGACATATGTTTCCTCCACTTACCTGGATGAAGGAGAGGAGTGGGAAAAAGTGACTAGAAAAAGGGAATAGAAGTTTGATAGTTAGATTACCTAAACAATTATCAACCTATATCATGACATAATCCAAGAAAAGTTGAAGCAACTGACTATTCCCCAACAGCACTTAATACAATGCAACCAACATCCTCAACCCCAATATCCACTAAGAGTCAACATTATAAGAATACTTTTGACCAGAAAGGCATAGAGAATGTAAAAGAAGATGAACCCAAGATAAAGAAAATGGTATCTTTGACCATCTCAGATTATATGCCATCAGATTTGAAAGAATGGCCACTAACCCACCAAAAGGAACCACTAAAAGTAGTCGATTAGGGTGAGTCATCATTAGATGAAGAACTAATATTCGAATCCATTAATTTCATTAATTTAAGGGATCCATTATTCGATGAAGAGTATGGATATTAACCCGAGTTCCCTTAATCGAATCTCAGAATCAGAGGAAGTGGTGGTAGGAGCTACGGATACCAGGGAAGATGCAGTCATAAAAGAAACCAAATTTCAAACTACACCCTGTCTCAAACTGCTAATGTTGTAGAAACTCTCAAAAGAAACCTTTAATGAGCCCAATTGGAATAGGAAAGTTATCCACCCCTGCTGGAAGCCACTCTGGACCAATCATCCTATAATATCCACCAAAAAAGGAACAAATGTATAACTACCCATAGCGTGTAGGCAGACCTACTCAACCAACCCCACAAAGCACAAAAGCATTATCAGCTCCTGTCCCGAGGGCCGACCCATCCTTAGCCAATGCTCAATCCCATAATGAGCTTATAAAAGAGAATCCCCAAGTTGGGAAGCACTAACCTTTAGAAAATAAGCATGATTTTTTGATAAAGTTTGATTCAATACTAGCCAATCTATCAATCCTGGATGCCTTGAATTTGTGAAAATATTTCATTGAAGCACATATAGAAGCTTTAAAAATTCCCCAAGAGTTCAAAACCAATGTTACTACCATTAAAGTCTTTCGGATAGAGGCCGATTATTTATAATGTTAAGCTATTATATTCTTCATAGACCATTATGGAAATTCCATTATATAGGGACACATCAAACCCTAACATGTTTTGAACAGAATAAATTGTATCAGTGTATGAAAAGTCATTATTGAAAATGGCTCCCAAGTTAATCACATCCCACTATAGACACTTAATCGACTGGGCTGTAATGAATATAATCTGACATCCTATACCATGACTCTATTGGGTTATAAAAAAAGTAAATATAAGACATTAGAAAAAATCAATCTAAAAACATGGTTTGAAGACCTCATAGATGATTCAGAATTTCTAGTGGTTCGAAAAAACATGGCCTTTAACATATTGCTAGGAAAACCCTAGTTGCATCAACACACAAAGATTCCTTCATCATACCATTAGTGCTTCAAATATTTCATTAATGGATACAATGAGACATTTTACGCTAATAAGGACCCCTTTGAATCTTGTGAGTCACACTATATCGATGCAATATTATATGAGCAGAAGGGGAAGCAACCGCCAGTCGATGGTATTGATTGGGTCACCACTCCAAGTAGTTTAGAAATGGTCCCTGCCACCCCTTCAAGCTGCTCATTGAGGAATATGTTATGCCCGTAAATTAGTTTGAGTATAAGAGTCCCTTTTTGGATGCGTGTTTAGTATTAATCATGATTTCAGTCATGGGCACCATGCCTAACACTATAGAAAAATCCAATGGACCCTAAGATAATGATGAATTATTGAATGGAAACTCCATCAATCAAACCTCAGAGCACCATATAATCCCTTATTCATCCACTAAGGTAGAAGAGAAAGAATACATTTTCCATTCCCTCACCCCATCCCCTCTAGAAGCAACCCCGTTGTCAGTCAGGCAAAAATAAGTCACCCCATCCTCTGAATACTAAAATTGTGACTCTTCTCTAAACTCTAAAGAGATCATCTCGAGAATTACTTCCCCATAAAAATAAATATAATATAAATATGATTATTAAAAATATGATTATGAATAGGAGGAGGAATAGGAATAATACCTTAGGGGTGCCCCTCCAGTATTTGAGGAGGGAATATCTACCACCATTGATGAACTCAATGAAATAATCCTGGGTATCGAAAAAGGCCATCTACTAACTCTAATTTGTGTGGTCATGTATCACAAAGATAAAAAATTTTACACCACCTTTTTAATTAATAATCAATATATTTTCACTTGGAACTGTATAGAGATTCCAGGCCTCAATCCCAAGGTGGCCACTCACCACTTAGGCTTTCCAGAAGACCATCATGGCTACAAGAAATCCACCAGGAGGATGCACCCCACACATGATGCCAAAATAGAGGATGAATTTTATAATATAATCAGATAAAACTTCATTTTCTAGGTCCAGTATCCCATATAGAAGTCCAATATAATCCCAATAAAAAATAAGAATGAGAAAAATCAGAGTTTAAATCTTTTATAAAGATCTATACCAGCACTTCCCAGAAGATGATTTCATGATCCCAATAAAAGAATTGTTCACAGATGAAACTATAGGATATAAGGATCTCTATTTTATGGATTTCTATTTATGATACAACCAAATTTGAATGTCCTGATAATATGAAGTAGTTACCACCTTCATCCTCCCCAGGGAGTATTTTACTATAAGGTAATGCGATGTAGTATGAAAAATGCTAGCTTAAAAAATTAATATGTCATGCATCACATCTTTAATAAATTCTTGGGAAAGTTTTTAAAAATATATGTTGAATACTTAGTGGTTAAATCCTTACAATTCTCCTACCACCTATTATATATTGAAATTTTCTTCATAAAACTTTCACAACATTGCCTAAAAATGAGCACCTTGAAATGTTCTTTTGGTGACACCTTAGGGAAATTATTTAGATTCTTCATATGCCAAAATGGAATTGAATTTAACCATGAGAATATGAATGGAATAATTGGATTGTCAACTCCTTAAAATATAACATATTTTAGAGGAATTCAAGGAAATCTAGTTTTCATTCAATGTTTCATAGCCAACCTTGGAGGAAAATGTTTTCCCTTCACTAGAATAATAAAATAGTGGGTCGTGTATCAATGGAATAATTAATTTCAAGAAGCATTTGTTAGTATTAAGTGATACCTCTTAATACCTATAGTGTTAACTCCACCTGTCAAAGGAAGACCACTTATACTATCTGTGATGAATTTAGAGCGGTCTTTTGGTGCCTTCCTTACACAGAAACCTTTATTGTATCATCCAAACTATGATTTATATTGAGAACCATTATTAAAATATTGAGAAGATCTTATAGGATCTAATCTTCATAGTCTAGAAACTATGACACTACCTGAATCACGAAAAGGTCCACCTTGTCTCTTAAAGAAACCCCCTCAAGAACATTATTAGTTTTCCAATGTTTTCTAGATGTCTGTCATGGTGGGTGGTCATCCTATAATAGTTTAATATTTTATTAGTTCCTAAGAAATATATCAAAGTCCAAGAATTCTCATATTTTATATAAGAAAAACCCTCAGAAAAAATGACACCATTTTATGTTGAACTACTCGATGAAGATGTTTTCTTTTTTCAAGAGGAATCCCAAAAACGGGATATGAATTTTGATGGTGCATCCAAAATCCCAAAAAGAAAAAGTATGGAAGAATCCATGCTCAAAAAAGTGGGGTTGGTAGTCCTACTCATATCTCTAGATAAGCAGTTATGCCTTACTATTTCCTGCTATAAGTGGGGTGCACAAAAAAATAAACTAGAGTATCAGGTTGTTATTGCAGGACTAGATCTTACAATTCATGTACAAGTAAAACATTTGATGATAAAAGGTGATTTCAAACTATTCATAAAAAAGTCAATGGAGACTATCCTATCAAGAAGGAGGATCTAATCCCTTTGATGGACCACACTCAAGAACTGATAGAAGATTTTCCCTCAGATCTGAGATTAACTCATGTCCCCCTATCACAAAATTCATAGGTTGATGCATTAGAAAATTCATCCACTACCCTAGATAATCTATACTGGAAATAAATAGTCATCAACATTTCCCTACATTGTATTTTAATATAGTTATATTAGTCCAACATGAAATAAATCAATGAGATTAGTCTTGTCCTTGAGTCGTATGGTCCTAACTTCAACTGGATGAATCCCATTGTTGATTACCTTGGAAAGGGATAAATCTCACCAGATAGGGTTGGGAGGGAGAAAATCTAGAGATAAGATTTAAACTTTTTTCTATATGCTGGCACAAATCAACAGAAGTTCATCTAAAAGAGAGTCCATGATGGGGTTCTTCTCGGGTGAATTGATGGAGAAGAGACTTATGTTGTCATGAAGTGTATGTCGGAGCTTATAGGGAACATCAATCTGGATCCATGCTCTCTTATGAAATCCTAAGTCGTGGATACTATTGGCCCACTATAACATATGATTTCATTGAATTCACCATGAAGTTCCATTACAATTAGATTCATGCCAATTTCATCCACTATCCCTGAAGTTACATCACATAGATAAGTACAGATTGCCATTTTTCATATG
The DNA here is from genome assembly GCA_963277665.1 of Viscum album. NCBI lineage: Eukaryota > Viridiplantae > Streptophyta > Magnoliopsida > Santalales > Viscaceae > Viscum > Viscum album. Next base: position 143,718,845 of record OY728131.1, read on the forward strand.
GGGAATGGATTTTGTAGGACCATATCATCCCACTACGGACAAGAAATTACAGTATATTCTCATTAAAACTGACATATTTTCCAAATAGGTAGGAACATTACCCCTAAATGAGGTCAGGGAAAGAAGATTTGTATGCTTTGTGAAAGCCAATATCATCACCAAATTTGGTTTCCCTCATACAATACTGATGGCCAATGGCACCAATTTCTGTTCTACTGAATGAGATAAATTATATCAGGAGTATGTTATCAAGATCAAATGCTCATCCCACTACCATGTAGTGGCCAATAGACAGATAGAGGCCTTCAACAGGACCCTATCCAATACACTCCAGAAGATGGTAGACAAGGACAAAAAAACATAGTTGGACAAGATCCTCCATGCTCTATGGGCTTACCATACCATTACCCACACTTCCAATAAGGAAACCCCATACTCATTAGTATATGGTATAGAGGTAGTTTTACACATCTAAGTTTAATTAACCTCTCTTTGTGTTTATTGCTATGATCAACTATCTATAGACGAGAAATCCCAATAATGACTCAATGAGTTGGAGCAACTAGATGAGAAAAGATTTAATACCTTGCACTATTCGTAAGTTTACCAAAACCAAATTTCATTATCCTTCAACAAAAATTTTCACCTTTAGTATTTTTTATAAGGAGAATTCATGTTGTCCCTCAGAACTATGATGATACTCGGAAAGAAACCCCCCAAATTGGATCTGAAATGGTAGGGACTGCATGTCATACAAAAGGTCTACTCCAATAAAGAATATTCCTTAATTTCAAAGGATATAAATCTTATTACAACTCATACCAATGCAAGGTTCTTGAAGAAATATTTCATGTAGTTGAAGGTATGTTCACATCACATGACATCAAGTAGGAGGAAAAATTTATTCACTGTATGATATTAAACTACATAAAAGGCACCTTCCTCACTACCCAATGATAAAATAGATGGTAAAAACATTCTTGTTGCATGAAATTAAACTACACATCGTGTATGTACTTACCACATGACATTAAATGGTATGGAATTCATCCCCTAAACATGAAATTAAATTGTGCCGCCAATTTCCTCACGACATGAGGTTAAAATGCATAGAATAACTGTTTTCTCACCTAAGAGGGAATTTCCTCCACCATTAGTCACCTACCATATGATGTTACAGAACTATAAGTGGTTTTATTTCTACCCTCATGGGATAATTAGTGACACTTAGACCCTATGTACTTGGCCCAACAACCATAAACGAATTCCCCCTCCTTGGGCATCGATGAAACCAATACAAGGATGATTCTTCATAGAACTATGTATGGATTGATTATCATTTTCATATGTATATATATATATGAATTAAACCTATATCTTTTTCTAGAAACCACATGATACAAAAATTCCTCTCATGTACCCTTAGTTTCCTTTGTGTTGTGAAGGAAACCCTTTCTATTCCATAATTCTCACACTGAGCGTAGCTCATGTGAGCTTAGGAATCAAAAGTGAGGGTTTACATCATATGAAAAAATAGTAGAGGTACATGACATATCCATCATCTCAATATAATGTTTAATCATTCCCCTCCCTATGCATATGTATGACCGGTTTAAGGAACACACTTTTAGAACTACCTATGGCTTGATTCTTTCCTTCATGGGACACATAGTGATTCCCAGATTCTACATCTTGACTCATCCTCCTCCATAAAAATAAAGATGAAATTTCCCTTTCATGCATATGGGCCATACTTACATAGGTAAATTCATAGGACTCTAATTCCAATGAGAGATGTGGGGATACTCATATCTTACTACTCGGGCTCAACTATGACAAAGGATCAAAAGTTAAATGTCCTCATTCTTGATTACCACATCCTTGTGTGGTGGAATAACCCTTAAATGTACCTTGTTTCCCACATAGAGAATAGAACATGTGGTGTTTGGAATTTTGGACAGATATTCCCCACATGGTCAAGACATATCAATCCACATTAGCGGTTTCCATATTCTTGGTAGTAAGACCTAGAAAAGGAACACTAGGTATTTCCCCTTAAAAACAGGGAACCTATGTCCTTACTGTATGATGAAAAAATGAATGGTTTTTCAATAAATACATCTGGATTTATTATCATTATAACATGATAAATAGTGGTTCTTGATCCTAATGTCTGAGTCCAGTAGTGCAAATACAAATACCCTCATCTCCTGCATGTATATGAAAATCTATGCAGGAGATTCCAAACCCTAGATCCAACAACAAGGATCTATCAAGGAATAAAATGGCCACCCCGATGTAAGACTCAGATCTATGTAGGGAAGTCCATACCTCACGACTAATTATGGTCTAGATATTTTTTCTATGTCCAAAAAAATTACCTTTATTTATCAAACACCATTCCCTGAGAAATTTCAGACCCCCATAAACCTCCACGACCATCAAAAATGGATGGTCAGTGTCTTGAGGAAACCTTTGGTTATCTTTTCACTGTAATACCTAGTGTCTTGACATAAGTTTTCGACAAAAATGACTTGTCAACCGAAGGGAAATTCACCCTCAGGGGAGGCTTTTCCTACCACCATACTCTCAATGGATTCCAATCCCCATACTATTTCTCCCAATCCAAGAATTCATGTAACCATAATTTAAATTTTATTTCACCTTCACATCCAGATCATGCCAAAATATCCCAACCTGAATATCCCCTATTCACTCATGGTTTCTATGAAAATTCATCCTCATAACATGAAATTAAACCCTAATGACAATATCATTACCACATGATGTTAAATTGTATGGCATAACAGTGTTCTCACCTGAGAGAACATTACCTCCAGCATTGGTCACCTATCATTCCATCCTCAAGCACTATATATGACTTGAATCTTGTCTATATACGATATGTAGATACAACTGGATTTCACATCTTGGTCCAGCCACCACCAAAAGATTCATGGTCAATAATAGAACTTTTCATCTATGTATGGGTCAGACCTGCATGGAAGGCTTCCATTAATAACTATGTATAGATTGATCTTCATCCCATGGGATATGTTGTGATGCACAGATCCTATGACCCTAACCTAGCCATATGACACATAAAAATGTCCCATCCTCTATATGAAAACTAATTCAAGGAGGGGTACTCCCAAACATGACCTACATGTAAGACAATTTCAAGAATAAACACATCCCCCCTCTTTCACTTTGGGTCATTTATATCCTCTCTAAATGATGGTAAATAGTACATAAATTTTCCTAATCATATGATGTTAAACAAAATGAAAAACTTTTCTTGTTATATAATGAAAAAAATTCATATCATAACAATGTCCTCACCTATGAGGACATTACCTATGACATTTTTCACCTACCATTCCATGTTAAAGAACTAAGTATGGCTTGATTCCTTTCCACACAAGATATGTAGTGACCCCCACATTTTCATCCTGGTCCAGCTACCACAAATATAAAAGGCTCATATCCTTGGTTATACCATCCCTAATTAGTGGATTAAACCTTTTCTAGCCCATTTTTATCACACTGAGTACTTCTTACGTGGGATTAGGGACCTCAGTAGGGACTTCCCCATGAATCCATGGAAAAGGAAAATGTTCCCCTCTCCCTATGCATGGTATGAACCCATATAGGAATACTAATGTAAAGAAATATGGGTGTTTTAATTCATGTTATAGTAGGATACATAGTGAGACCTAGATCTTCAAACTTGGATCTGAATGCAACAAAAGAATCAAAATTCCCCCTACACATGAGTCTAGTCTGTCTAAGGAATTCCCAACTCCATGGATAATCATTGTATGAATGGTTATAATATATCGAAACATATCATTTCCATTTAGCAAACTCCATTATTTTGGAAAATTCAGATCTTCATAAACCTCCATGACTATAGAAAATGGATGGTCAGTGTCCTGAGAACGTCTTTGTTTGAATATGCACAATATACCCCAATGGATTTACACAAGTTTCCCACAAAAGGATTGTTAACCAAAGGAAAATTATTCCTCAGGATAGGATTTTACTACTTCCATACTACCTAATGGCTTTCATGCCCCTTATAATTTCTCCTGATCTGAAAACCCATTGAACCATGGTTTGCACTCTCCTTCACCCTCATATCATGGGAATGGTAGGTAGTCGGGGCCTAGTTATCCTTCAATTAATCCGGTCTTATATATCAGCATCCCAATCAGCGGACATAAAAACAAAATGATGGCTGATACTCAATGTTTATATTTGGGGCCCATCCCGAGTAAAAATTTCAAAGATCACTTCCTAATGTATGAGTCAGACCTGTGTGGGAAATTTCTTGGAACATCAAAGGATATTCCCTCCATGTTCTTATACATGAAATTAATCTACATAGGAAAGTCCAATATGATCCCTGTCTCATTGGAGTGCTGGTATACAAGACAGAAACATCATATTCCTATACGCGAACCAGATCCACATATGAAGGAACCTTAGGAGAACTATGTCTGGATTGATTCTTACAATCATAGGATACATAATTCCACTCAAATATCATTTTTCGGGCCAAGAAATGAAGAAAACTTTTCTCCTCCTTTTCTATGCATGGGTTAAACCAATGAAAGGAACATCATCACACCAATATGGGGATAATGCCTTTACCTATTATTGGGAAATTTCAGCTTCAAATTCATCTTCCATGTTCAGGAACTCCCTTTTCACAAACCATACTCTATGTTTGGAATGGTCAGAATCTCTATAACCATCCCTAGCCATCGCAAATGAGAGGTCAGTGTCTTGAGAAAACCTTTGTTTGACCATGTAAAATATTCCCTAGTGTCTCTGAATAAGTTTCCAAAAAAGGGCTTTCAAACGAAGGCAAGTTCGTCTTTGGGATAGGATTTTCCTACCCCTCGTACGACTCTTGGACATTTATATCCCACCTCACTCCCTAATTCCAAAACCCCCCCAAATTATAGTTTGCATCATTTCCCCCTTTAATGATTGAATATGATAAAAGATTCCTAGCCAAACTACCATGAAATGGAATCATAGTTTACCCCTTTGTTTAGGGTAAAACCAATTTAAATCATAATTCTCAAATTTCCTAGTCGTACGATGTTAAATTACACCATGTGACGAACCTCTTTTACATAATTCAAATTCACATGGGAGATATTTATCATCTGATGCCGAAATAGATTCCATTATTATTTTCAGACATCATTCCCTAGACATACCACCCATTGTGATCTTCCAAGAAAAAAAGGAAATTTACAAATTTCTATAACATTACCTAGACATCAGAAATAGATGGTCAGTATCCTAAGGATACCTTTGTTTTACAATGAAAAATATGCCCTAGTGGCTCTATATAAGTTACCCAAAAAAGGCTTATCAACCAAAGGAAAATTCATCCCTAGGAGAGGATTTTCCTACCTTTGTATTCCATATGGATTCCATGTCCCATATTCTATTATATATCCATAAACCAAAAAGATAGGTTCCAGAAAAAATCCTTCATTCATGTATGAAACATATTTGGACATCCTCAGTCAATGAGTCATAATTAGGTCCCCTTCACTATAATTCATGGTGAAAGTCGTTTGACCAAAAAAACTTATAATTTTAGTCAGGTTCTCAAGACTCTAAACTTCCTATGAAAAGAGACATAAAAATCATTAGGTTGAAAACCCACAAAGGAAACTCTGGATAGAAGTCGAGCGCCATCTTGAAAAACCTATTATTTTTATAGTTTATAAAAAATATTCAGAAATTTGAGAAATAAAAGAGGCACAAAATCTTGTTATATCGAAAAAACTAAAAGGGTAGCGTAAGAAACATACAACTTATACCCTCTATTACAACACCAAACTAGGTTTAGGAAAAAATTAGGCTATTAACGAAAATGACACAATGTATTTAGTGGTTTACATGTTACCCTAGAAATAGTCAAATTATGCTTGCTGGATCCCTTGGTTTAGGAAAAAATTAGAGCATTATTTGATATTTTATTTAATTCAGGACCACTTCTACATCAGAATAGCCTCTTCTTCATCAATATTGGAACCCATTCCGATGGGGAGAATTTCATGGGTCCTGAAAATTTCACATAGAAGAAGAAGAAAATTTCTTTAATTTGGGAAAGGAAGGAAAACAAACTAAATGAAGAGTTGAAGACAAAATGTATAAAGGGGATAAAATAGAAAAATAAAAATGATAGGACACCGATTATAAACCCTTCATGGAACACCGCTTCATAAGGTAATCTGCTTTGAAAAACACTTGAGAAATAAATAGTTCATTGGAGAAACACAGTGGTACCAGTTCCTTGAAAACAAAATTGGCTACAGGAAGGGGGAAGAAATATCTTCCATACACACGCCACCCCCAAGAAACTATAATAGTAATTGGGAAGGGTGAAACCAATTACTTCCCACAAATGAAATGAAGTCATTCATGAGATTGATGTGTGATCCTCTCCACCGCATACAATGACCCCATGCCCCCGCTGACTAAGTCATCTTCATGACAGGTTTCTTCTGTGGGATTCCGCAAAATAAGGATTGTGGCCTCATCATAGATGACCAGTTACATTAGTATCTAGTTCCCTATTTCTTTATAAATAGAGTTTGATGGGATGGATTGGGGGATCGAATGATCAATTAATCGATAAAGGCATAGAATAATATAGAACTCCAAATTACAGACTCCTTTGAGTATTTACTATAGGTAAAACCCTATCACATAACATTAAGGTAGATTAAAATTAATCATTTTTTCAGCCCAAGAACTCAACACCCTTCATGGGTATATTTCCCACAAGGAACAGAACCAATGGATCCTTTTACAACCAGGCGTCCTGAATAGCAAATAAATACACTGGTGAAACCCTACCCAACATAGAAAATCACTATGTGGGAGGAACTGGATCCCTCATAGCAACATGCTACCCATATGGAACTGAGCTCCACAGAGAAAATTGCTACATGGATCGAACCCAAGTCCGCTTACCACCATGGTATGTCGACGATCCCCCAACCTGCATAAAAATACGCTATGTGGAGAAAACCCCATCCAACATTACATTAATACAAAGAATGCATTTAACATCACTTGTATTTATCAAGGATAGAATAAAATTCAAATAAATGTCATATTTATCAGTGCTAAATAAATCACAAATAAATTTTACCTTTTATCGGCACTTTTTTAGCACTGATAAAAGGAACCATTATCAGCAATTTCTTTTTAGTAGTGATAAAGGGTATCCTTTATCGGTGCTTTATTTTTAGAAATGATAAGGGGTATCCTTTATCAGCGCTTTATTTTTAGTGATAATAAATTTTACCATTAATCAACTCTTTATTTTTAGCATTGGTAAATATTTATTTCATCAATGCATTTTTAGTGCTAATAAAGGTCAGAATAAATAAAATGAAATAATTTAATAAATAAAAAATGAATTTATCTAAAAAAATATTTCAAATTTTATTAATTGAATAACGATTTATAAAAATGAATAGATTGATTATACATTATTAAATATTAAACATTCTATTAATTACATAATTATGATAATTAATGTTATTAAATTGTATATAGTAAATATATAGATATATATTAATGTATATAAATATGATTTATATATTAAAAATATATATGTGCTTTACATTAAATAGTAATATATTTATTGAATAATGGTTTAAAATTAAAAATTAATAGGAATTAAAAATATTGACTAATTGCATAGTACTTGAAGTGTAGTTGAATGTCGTTGGAGTTTTCAATTAAATATAGATAAAATTTGTGTTATATTGATTTTACATATATGTAATTAATGAGTATATATATATTAAAATTCACACGCACAAAACATATCCATTTTTTCAATATTTTTAAAGTGTACTTATTTTTAAGTTATTCAATTTCACTCATTTTTAACATATATGCATGCATGTAAAATTAGATATTCATTAATAATGTTAATAATATATTTGTAAAAAAATATTAAAAAATAAATATATTTATAAATGTAAATATGTTGTATTTATACATTTATATATTTATAATTATTAATAAATAATTTTTTTAAAATTGTTTATATAATTATAAATATATATATATATATATTTAAATAATCAGTAAATTTATAATTAATTTACTTAAATAATTAATATATTTACTATATTTATATTTATATATATTTATTTAATATATATTTTTATAAATATATAAATATATATAATGTTATAAATATTATTTTTTTAAAATATTTCTATAATTATAAAATTATAATAAATATAATTAAAAATTAATATATATACTATATTTATATTTATATATATTTATCAAGTTTTTATAAATATTTACAATTTTTTATTTATAATTTTAATTATAAATCCTTTATAAGTGCTTTAGTAATAAGTGATGATAAAATCATCTCTATCATTGCTTTTTTAGCCCTGATAAAGATTGGCTTTATCAGTGCTAAACATTGCACTGATAAAATTAATACTTATCAATGCTATAACTATATTGCTAATAAAAAATTATTTTATATATGATTTTTTAGCAATGATAAAGACCTATCTTTATCAATAATTATTTGTAAGCATAAATAAAAGTATCCCAATCTATTTTAAAAACCCTAACCATTTGCAAATCTATTGAGATATAGAAGATTTCCACAGAATCCACCTACTGCTAGCACCCCTCCTCGGTGAATTAAAGGTTGAATCACCCCACTCGACTGCCTTCGAATGCTCTAACATCTCGTCCGACATCTGGTGATCGATTGTAGTTATTGTCTCTAAAGAGGGTCTCATACTTTCTTCAACCTAGCGAGATTGGCCATCCTATTTAATTTGTGTATTTTTTGTTTCATTTTTGATTTCTTCTTCTATGATTTTTTTATGATCCGTTGTTTACGATTTGTTTGACTGCTGATGTATGATCCATTGTTTATATCTAACACTGAACCTTGGATGTTTTCATTATTGTTTTACTGCTATGTTTTATATCTTCATACTAAATAATTTTTTCTTATATGTATATAAATATGTAGAAATCTTCATGTATGTTCTTTTTTAAAAATTTGGTAAACCCCAATAGCAGAACACATTGTGAGACTGAAAATATAGGTAAATCACTAGCTCGGGGACTTGACCCCACAACCACGCCCAAAATCCCTCCCCACCCTTACCACCCCAGTTGAGCATGGGGGAAATTTTTCATGCAAAGTATTATTTATTGACTAATTATTTGAGGAAAATTTGTGGTTCCTTAATGATTATAATATGTTAACACCTTTCATGGACACCTCAGTGGACATGCTGCTTCAGATGCTATTTTTTAGGAACCCGGTTAGTGGAGTGATGTGTGTTCCTCTATTGGTTATATGTATCATAGGATCAAGTTCCTCTTATAATTCACTATGGTCCTTAATTTTTTTATGGAGTAGATTCAAAGGGGTTATCCCCAGTTAAGTACATGAAGTTTTATTGCATTGAACCTCTAATTTTTGAATCATTATGGTGCCTTTATAGATCAAATTTTGTTTGAATATCAGGTTTTTATCTATTTGATATTTTTTATAGACTATAAGGGAGTTTTTATACTAGTGTGACATGTATGTGTGTCTATATTGTTATTGAATCATTTATTTCCATAGTTTTTTGTCTAATAGGTATTCCTATATCTGGTAATGATGATTTTCGTTCTGCATATCCATTGACCCCAAGAGTTGAGCTATAATTATTCTTAACCTCTAGTATTAATTGTTTTTATTTTGGGTGGGGGGACCTCCTCCCATTTATGATTTTTTCTCCCAAATTTTAAACCCTACTTTAGTGACTTTGAGGTGTTTTAGTGGGCATAAGATGATCTAGCCTAGTGTTGTATGGGTAATTCGGGCTAGGGTCATTACAAAATCCATCTTCCAGTTTACACCTATAAAGTTTAGTGATAATATCATTTATTATCATCCTTTATCTCCCTCTATTTTTTTCAAATTCCAACATCCATTATTATTGTATTTATAATATCTAGGACCTCAGATATTCTAGTATAAATGATCCATATTTTCCTTATTATAATTGTCTATAACATTAACTTTTGATAATGAATATATTATGTGTATTTATTTATATATTATATAAAATTAATCTTCTATGAACCCAATAGGATGGATATGAACCAAAAATGTATGCATGAAAATATTTTGACAAAACAATATGAAGATGGAGTTTAAGAGTTCCTCATGTTTGCAAGAGATCATGAAAATGACCCTTCTAAAATCCAGTGTCCATGTTTATGTTGTTTTTATTTAAGAAAAATTTGTCCAAAAGAGTTGGAATAATAATTTATTTGTCATGGAATAGATCAAAGCTATACATTTTGGACTAAAAGTGGAAAAAACCGAATGCCGACATCGATTGGGATGATACTATGGTTTATGAATCATTTGATAGGAATACCTTTGTAAAAAATGATGGAAATAACATAGAGGAAATGACAATGTAATTTGAAGACAACCTTCATGATTGTACAATGTTGTTCGAGGAGTTAAATAGATTTTCCAAGAAACCATTGTATACCAGTTTTACTAAATATGCAACATTTTCATCTATATTAAAGTTATATAATTTGAAAGGTGGCAGCAAATGGAGTGACACCATCTTTACAGAACTAATTGGAATTCTAAAAGATATTCTACAAGATGAAAATGAACTACCATGATGAACATATAATGATAAATGAATTATAAGTTCAATGTTCATGATCTATCAAAAATACATTCTTGTCCAAATGAAAGAATTTTTTTCAAGGACCATGAATCACTAATAAAATTCCCCAAGTGTGGTGCATATCGATATAAGAAAAATGAACCATGTCCTCCAAAATCAATACGTTGCTTTCCTATCATTCTATAGTTTTAAGTACTATATTGATTTCCAGAAACTGTAAGACAATTAACATGGCATGTATATACAATAATTAAATATGGGAAGCTACATCATCCAACATATTCTCCGCAGTGGAAGAAAACTGATTATGACATTCTTGAATTTGGAGATAAGATGAGAAACTTTCATCTTGCATTATCTAAATATGGAATAAATCCCTTTAGAGTGTAGAGTTGTACTCACAATAAATGGACCGTCATGTTCATAAATTATAACATGCCTCTATGGTTATGCATGAAGCACAAATATTTTATGTTTTCTCTCCTTATATCTGTATCAAAGAACCCAGGTAATGATATTAATGTCTATTTAGCTCCATTAATCAAAAATATGAAATTAATGTGAGATACAGGTGTTACAATGTATGATGCTCATTATAGTAAATAATTCACATTGAGGTCCATGTTGTATGTAATGATAAAATAATTCTCTACTTATGGAAATTTGTTAGGCTATAACATAAAAGGAATGTTGGGGTGTCCCATTTGTGAAAAATAACATACTTAGTTTGGTTAAAACATTCCACAAAGACCATGTTTTTAAGAAATCATAAATTTTTACCTCAGTGAAATAAATACTAATCATGGATGACAAAATTCAATGTGAACATAAAACATGGTACAACACTGTCTTCAGCAATGGGCGATCAACTATACAAAAAATTAAAAAATATTAACACAATTTTCAAATACCTATTTTAAAAAAACCTTAAAAAACTAAGTTGGAAAAGGAAATCAATTTTCTTTGAATTACTATATTAGAATTATTTGTATGTTAATTTTTTTTAATGTCATGAATATAGATAAAATGTATTTTATATTGTTATTATCATGTTACTAAATGTTCCTAGAAAAAATAAAGAGAGAATCAAGGCTAAGTTGGACTTGATTGAAATGAGGACAAGGGAATAGTTTGCACCAGTGAAGGGTAAAAGGTGGACTTTTCTTTATCCAGTAGCTTACACTGTATTCAGACTAAAAAAATTACACTTTTTTCTTTTCCTTAGTAGATTAAAATTTCCACATGAGTATTCATCAAATATCAAGAACGTCATGTTAATGAGTAATTTGAAGTTACAAGTACTAAAATCACATGACTTCCATGATTTGATGCAAGATTTAATTCCACTTTCTTTTTGTTGAATTTTGTGTCAAAATGTACAACATACATTAACTAGATTCTACTTATTTTTCATGTTCATATGAAGTAAAGTTATTGACCTGGTGATGTTTTCCATCATTAATAAGGATATTACAGTCATATTATGTGAATTGGAGATGTTATTACCAAAATAATTCTTTGATATTATGGTCCACCTTATGGTTCACTTAGATAGAGAGGCTCAACTATGTAGTCATGTCCATTATAGATGGATGTACCCCATTGAATGGTATATGAAGATTTTGAAAGGGTGGGTCAAGAATCAAAGTTGGCAATAATGTTTTATTACAAAACGATATATTTTTTGAAGAAGCTATTGAATTCTGAACCGATTACCTATCAGATGTCGAAAGAATCGGTCTCCCAAAGTCTTTTCACAACAAATGCCTTATGGGAGAAGGTATTTCTGAAAGAGATGTTGTTACAATTACCTTGACATAGCGGGAGCAAGCACATCTTATCATACAACATAATAGTGTATATATTGATCCATACATTGAATTCCACAAATAAAATCTTAGAAATTTGAATCCATCAATGGATAAAGGATGGATATCAAATTTACATAATCAATAGTTTATATAATGGTTTAGATATCAAATTTATATGGAGTTATATGAAAACTTGAATTCAATTTCCGAACGACATCAATGTCTAGACAGAGGACCGACTGAAAATGTCAAATGTAACACTGGTTTTCTCATCAATGGTCATGCGTTATATTAAAAAGAACATGATGTCTTTATTACAATGTAAAACATTGATGTTACACTTTTGGGAAAAGTAATGTACATATATGGTTCCAAATATATAAATCCAATTTCTGAAAATATGTCATATTTGGGCATTAACAAACAGAGATATGAGTTAGATTATACAACATTTCAAGTGTCACTTTTCCGTTGCAAATGGGTTGACAATATCAATGGAGTGAAATTTGATGACACGAGAAATATGAAGGTGAATTTTAGTGAAGAAGGGAAAAAAATATGACCTGGTCATAATGGCATCACAATTAGTGCATGTATTTTATGTCTCTAATCCAACAAACAAGAGTTGGTCGATTGTCCTGTTGAAGACTAAAAATAATGTTGAGTTATATGGAAATTCAATCAATGATAACCCTTTAACTGGGACTTTACAATCATTTCATGAAAATCCCAATGTAGATAATGTCTTGTACTTTATAGGGGACCACAAAGAGGGGATTAGGAATCTTGAAATAGGAACCAAATCCTTGGAGCCTTTAGAAAAATGAAAAGATTTCAATGAGAAGGTAAAAGTATTTTTCAATATATTATGGTTTCCTCATAATATTATGTGTTATCTACTCTTTTAAAATAATATAAATTAAATGTTTGACTACTCATGAAGACAATGTCTTCTACACATGATGATGTTACCAATACCTTGGAATAATAAACTATAATGAAGGAAACCCTCTGGATAGATGAAAAGGTAATGTTGTGATATACATTCTCTATTTTAATGAAAAATTATATAATTGAATGTTGATTTAATTTTCATTATTCCATCTAGAGTTTTTTTATTTTAGAATAATTTTATCCATGTTTCATGCCTTTGCAAGAAGATAAATGATGTTGTCTCTACTGAATGATAGAGGTAATCTTGATGTTTTCATAGTAAAATTCCTGACCATAGAATTAATGTATTGTTCCATATATATGTTTAATTTATTTCTTTTTATTATTACTCAAATAATAATTGTTTTATTATATAGGTGGATTATTTTTTTGAGTTGGGGTGATCTTTCCAACTTTTATGCTTTTTCTCCCTTAAAACCTTTTCACACCTAGAGTGGTGCATTTATAACTTTCTTTCAAGTTACCTTCACTGCCTTTAAAAGAATAGAAATGATGATGAATCTACTAAATTACCGAGGTAATATTGATATTTTCACAATAAAATATTTTTCCATTAAATTAATTTATTGTTTTATATGCATGTTTAATTTATTTCTATTTAGTATTACTCATATAATAATTGTTTTCTTATACAGTTATATTATTTTGTTCAAGTTGGCATTATCTGTCCATATTTCATCCATTTCTATATGAAACATCCAAATAATTCTTCTCCCAAAAATCTTTTCACTCATATAGTGTTGACATTTATCACTTTCTTTCGAGTTCCCTCCACTCAATCACAGAAGTAATATTAATATTTGATATGTAAAATTATTGTCCATAGAATTGATGAATCATTTCATATTTATGTTTAATTTATTTCTTTTTCATATTAATCAAAATAATTTTTTTCTCATATAGGTGGATTCTTTTTTTCAAGTTGAGGTGGTTTGTTCAAAACTACTCATGTAGTGTTGTTAGTTTGATAAAGAAAGTGAATGGAATTTGTGGTATCATTGATAGTTAGGATTGTTTTTGAATGTATGTAATAATTTATATTTATGTAATTTTATAAAAAATGTTTTAAATGTATCACCCCAAGAGTCCACGGTACGTCTCCCTTTAAATAATACAGTAGCGTGTGTTGTACGCAACTTCGAGTTCTAACACAAACCACAACCAATAAAACTAGCTGTTATGAATAGTAATACCCACTTTTTGAAATTTTATAAATTTTACCTTTCAAAATGGACTTCATTTCTAGATTCAGAATATCAAAATCATCCTAGGGTGAATTTTTTGTATTTTTTTCGAAAACATTCAATTTTTTATGAATAGTGAACAATACTAAACATTAATTAATAATAACTTTTTTAATCCAAATAAATTATAGTGATAAATTATATTATTTAGTGCTTTTAAATTATAATTAGAATATATTTTTACCATTTCATCCAATATTGGTAATTGTATGTAATTTCACATTTAAACTAGACATTAACAAGTGCCAATCTTTTAATAGTTATTATTTCTTAAAAAACGCGCTCTGTGTTTTGACATCGAGAATTAATTTTAAATTAATTTCTACCACTTCTATGTTTCGAATTTTAAAAAATTGATTTCATATTTAGAATCATGAGGTCCAAATTTTGTAAATAGGTAACTTTTATTTTTAGACATTTTAAATAGTTACTTCGATAAATATTTTATTTAGCATGGTTAAAGGGTAAATATGGTAAATAAGGGTAAAAAAATAATAAAATAATAATTTTAAATTACCCTAACACGTGTACTAACCCTATTGGCTGATAAATTACCGACCATGAGCATCTTTGGGTCGATTTTGGACCCCATCGATCCACTTGTAAGTGATAATGACACTTTATATTAATTAAGTTAAAGTAAATACAAAAATCAAATAAGCATATATCTTTTAGAAAAACAATTTTTACATAGGGTTATATATGTTATCATTTAAACTATAAATATTAATTATAAATATAAAAATATTTCCTACATAATGGTATTTTATTTATAATTTTTAGACATTGAATAATTAAATTTATTTATGACACAATAATGATGCAGTATTTTCCTTATTAATGAAAGAATCAAATAAATCAGATTATAAATGTTACAATAAATACAATTTGAAGGATTTGATGCCATAAAATAATTTTATAGGTATATATTACATGTTATGATTTATTAAATGAATTTATTTCTAATTAATATAATTTTTAGGATGTTAAAAAAATCAAATATTAAATAGTGTCAAAATTGACATAAAGGAATTTTTTAAAACAAATATTACATTATTAATTTATATAGTATTCCTAAAAAAACAATGGTTCGGAAAAAAGACATATATAATGATAGGTATATCATTAATGAACCACTTGGGGTTCTCTTGGAGGTATATAGTATGTTTATTAACCATATAATATAAAAATACAAAGAGACATGGTAAATGTCAAACTATTTAATTATGAGTTAAATCTAAAAGTTAATGTTAATATAGTGACCCAAACCTGTCTAAACCTTTTGGTTGAGTGTTTTTCGACCCATACCCACCTTATATTTTTAATAATCCATTTTTGATCCACTATAAACCGAAAATGATTTTATTATAAAATAATATTTTATGTTTTTTCTAAGGTGCCCCTCAACCCTCTTATAAAAGGGCACTTCCCATTCTCTCAAATTCACACCTTCAAAGCCTTTTTGATCAGCCATACTCTGAAAAAATAACCTATCAACTTCCCTTAATTAATCCTAGATTCCCTCCTTTATTCATAAAGCCAACTTAAGGATCCCTTTTGATCAAATCAAAAGGAAGAACCCGAAGAAGAGGTAATAATTTCACCTCCCTCTTTCAAGTTCTTTTCTTCTTCCACTTGTTCTATCTTTGTTATTTCCATTTTAAAATAATAACTACAGTATCTTATATATAATGTAATGTTATTATTAATATGGTACATCCATCTTCATTATTCTATCCATCCTTTGAATAACATGCCACCAAACGTGCGTACGTACGGATTACCGTCTCCACGTCCTGGTGTAATTATTATTCAATACATTAATATTTGGATGGGTATAATAATGATGTGTAATTCATATAAATAATAAATATAACATGATAATTATTATCTATATATTATATACCATCCAATTAAATTTTATTTTAATATCAATATATTGATATTGTCGCTCGTGAGTACGTACGAATTACCATCTCCACGAAAGCGATGAGATTCATTCCCCATCGTATCCATTCAAGACTGAATTTCATTTGATGATTAAAAATAATGTTTAGAGACATGATATCATTCTATATATGAATAATATACATCCCATCCATAACAAATACGTCTCACATAACAAATAATATAAAGGAAAAAGAATCTGTTAACACCTGAAACGACGATAATACTAAGATATTATTAACAAATCAATGTTAAAAGATAATATATGATATCATATTATTGTAAATTATTCTTGTATAATTCAATAAAAATTATTTTACCATTATATAGGAGGTTAAAATACCCTCTACCTAGGAAAAATTACAAAGTAAGGGGTTTCTTATCTCACTTTTAATTCCGTGAGATTTTCATTATTCCCCGATTTTTATTTCATGTGGTGTGTGTACTGACCATGATTGTATTAATTGTGTAATATACCTTAATTTGTGGATATTTACATCATCATTTTATGATCCTTCTTTCATGGTTGTATGTTTCTTAAGTAACCAAAACAATAAGGGAATTTGAAATTTCCATTTCCACTCATTCGGCTTTACGCATACTTCATTAATTATTTTACTCCAAGATTATGTGTGGAATCACTATTCATTTTCTTATGTCATAACATCCACTTCAATTTATGTGTATATACTTTTAACACACATAGTCACTCCATTGATAAATTCTCAAGTCATCGATATGAACTTGATAATAGTAATTTTAACTCAATCTCCATTTGTTGAGTTAAATATCCAATTCATTGGTGTTGTTTTTACAAGAATATGTGTCAATGTCCTCTTATTGATTTACATTTAATATCCAATAATATTGAGTGTATTTATATTTTTAACACATAATTATGTGGCTGATTTATCCTTAACCTAAGGTTACAGTCTTTATAAGAGATTTCATCTCAATTTACATTCCATTGAGAATTCTTTGTTGTTATACATCAAATGACTTTTATATGGTGTATATAATGTACATTGACATAGTATATCATGAATATTTTTATTATAATGATATTAAAAAGTTTTTATTACCTCAATAATTTGTATTCAAGTGTCTCTCTTTTGGTTAGGAACTCTAAATAAAATATCATTTTAAATGTTTTAAATATTTAATATTCTAAATCTTTCTCATTAATGTCCATGTTTTAAAAATGGTTTTAAGAATTTATTTATACGGACATTAAAGTTTTATAATTAAAATTCCTTTTAAAATTTTAAAATTGGTATAGGACTCATTGATTCAAAAATCTATTTTTAAATGGCTTCTTGAAAAATAGTGTGACTTTTAAATGATTTCAAGAAAAAGGGGGATATTTATCTCAAATAGTTTTGATGATTATTTTCATCTTTATCAATATACTTCATTATTATCTATTGAGTTTAATTTGATACAATAAAATCTTCCATATTGTATCGAATGAGTTATTTTTTACTGTGGATGTGCTATTTTTATACCATTCATGGTTTGTGGTTAAAGTATTGACATTTCGTATGCTAGTTTTAATACAAATGTTTATGTTATGTTTAAAACTTTTCATATGAGGAATGAATTGGAATTAGTAAGTGATGGGTGGAGCCTTCTATAGCTCCTTGATGCATCGGTAGGTCTCATGAGACAAACTAGTGTCTTGGTTCAAGGCCCTGACAAAATATTATTTGTAGTCTTGGCACAAGGCCTTGACTATGTGGCTATGATAGTCTGGCATTATGCATTCCATCATTATGAAAGTGGTTATTTATATTGCATGTGATTATTCGACTAGTATAATATCCATGTGAATAAGTAAATGGTATTATTTCATTTTATTTTTTCCATATTATGCTGAAGTTCAAGTTTAAAAGCATTTTGTTTTAGTTATACATTGCCTTAAATGTTTATGATTATTTATGAATGTTTCTGCTATATTGTTATCCTTATTGAGCATCTCATCTCACCCTTTTCTATGTTTTATTTTTTCCTAGAATGTGAATGAGTATTTTATGACTGACCTTTAGGGATAGTCTGAGGGGTATTAGTGTGGACTATGGAGACTATGTTGTTGTATTTTTTCACTTTATGATGTAATATAAACCTTATGAATGTATCTAGAACTTCCAAGGCTACTAAACTAATGGGTATTTTGAGACATGATCTTTTGTGATCATTCCAATGATACGTAATAATGCACTGACTCTAGGATTCTGGGGTTAGGGTGTTACAGTTGGTATCAGAGGAAGTTTAGTACAAACTTTGGAAACTAGATTTTAATAAACTCTTATTAGAGCACATAGCCCTAAGATAGACTTTGAGGATTAGTATATAAGAACTTCCTAGAATTTTTATATTGTAGAGATTTTGTGAGTTTTCCAAACAATACATCCATGTCTAGATACGAGTAGGTAGAGGCAGCTCTAGAATAGATGTACCTACGGGTAAAACCCGGAAACAATGCTTTGAGCTAGACTCGAACGGGAACTGGTGAACAACAATGGGCATTGCTGCGCTCTTGGTTACAACACTCCCAGGGGATATGATTAGGATAATTTACATTTTCTTTACAAACCAATTTGAAGTATTTTAATATAAGATGATAATACATGACCTTGGTTAATCCTAAGGTGTTTCAAAATTGAAAATATGGTGTCATGATATTCTCTAAATTATTTTATGACTACTATTACTCACACAATTATTTCTGGTTTTAGTCAATGGCTAGATTCCAAGGAAGTCATAGTAACTTTGATAATGATGTAAAAGGTGGGAACGGTGGTGGAAATGAGAAATAAAATGGAATGGTGATATGCGTAAAGGATATCGTGTTCATGCCAAATCATTTTTCCAAAAATATGATCAACAACATATATATTAACCAACTCCCAGAATCAATAAAGAAGAGAAAGGTGATGAATGATAAGAGCTCCAGCAGTGGAGACCATGGAGAAAATATTCCTCAATTTCCATCATGTAGGAAATGTGGAAGGAGACACCCTGGAAAGTGAATCTATGGAACAAAGAAATGCTTTATATGTGGGAAAGAAGGACATAAAGTGAAGAGTTGCCGAGGAAAAATGAATAGAACTATGGAAGAAAATAAAAATGGTCCCAATAATACATTTACGGTCATTTACCGTAAATGTAGGGAATCTGTCCATTACCTGAGTGAATGCCCTATTCTATAGGATTTTTTTCTTGGTCAAAGAAGAAGCTATGTGGAAATAAATGGTTGGAGAAATGTTTAAAAGTATTAGTACTCCTTGTTGATGGGATTACTTTGGAGTAATTTTATCTAGTATTTGAAACCCTACAGTTTTCATCTAAATATGATATTTAAGGAAGAATTATCATTTTTGTTATCGATATAGTTATAAATAACCATTTGGTTTTATATGACCATTGGGTTTAAGGCAATTACAATTTATTATATTTTGAGATGAAAATGAAATTTATGAGAAAACATTTGTGGTCATATTATTTTGAGGAATTTATATCATTTTGGCACTGTTATAAAATATAGTATTTGAAAAAGGAAAACACACAGACCATGTGACAACCCGTCGCGTTGGAAAAATCTTTGGGAATCAAACCCCAACCAGAGTGCAATTGGGATTTATCGCCTACCACTGGACTACGTGAAGTCCCTGGTTACTGTGACTAATTATTTTTAGTTAAATGATTTTATTGATCAATAATAAGTTGATATGGGATCTTATGTCTTATCAAATGAATACACTTAGTATAGGAAAATGATTTGGTGATTAAGTGATAAATGTTATTTTGGAAGATGTTCTCTTTGTTGGGAACACTATATTCCCATGGAAAATAGAATACTATGGTATTTAATTTGAGGAGTAATGGTGGATTTTTATCGATGTTTTCATTGTGGATTTATAGTGATTTGGGTTATTTATAGAAATGATTTACCTATAATTGAAAATATGTGATTAGGTTAATTAATTTTAAGTATGTGACTTTAAGAGTATTTGATTTCATTTGGAGATACAATTTAACGTGGAAGACTACATAACCAAATTCTTTTAAGGACAATTGTTTATTGAATGGTATTTATTTATCTTTGGGGTATTGTTGTTTTAATTTTAGAAATTTAGATTAGTGTTTATTTCTCTAAAGGAATATCCTTTTGGGGAATCATCAGATCTTGTACTGACCATTTTGGTTTTGATTAATATCTAAAGACAAGGTAAATATATATTTTATATTTTGTAGATCATGTGATTCTCTATATGTTTTTTCTAGATCTTCTAGTGTGACCAAGTCTTCTTGAATACTCATCATTTAAAAAAATGAGTTACTGGTAGAAATTATTAACGAATGATACTCTTCTTAAAAAGTAAGTACATCTCTTTATGTTCTTATTCAATATCATAAATAAATTCATCATCTTTATGTAATGTAACTTATTAAAATTGTTGCCCGTCTACTTTTCCTACTGGGAAACTAATGAAAATTTTTTCCATCACAAGTTTTTGGTTTTCTTGTTGTTAACTTTCTCTTGGTCATGTTTTCTATCCCTCTCCATCAGAACATGTCACTTAGTTTATCTTCCATATCAATGTTTTTCTACACGTAATCCTAGAATGGGTTATCTTGGGTGACCTTTGTACTTCTCTTTCTTTCTATTAAAGTAATAGTTTTATTGACTCTTTTTCTGATGTGGGACTTTACATTATATTCCCAATCCCAATTTTAAAAATTTTGAGGACAAAATTATTTTAAGGAGGGGATATTGTAATACCCCAATCTTCCACGGTACGTTTCCCTTTGAATAATACAGTAGCATGTGTTGTACGCAACTTCGAGTTCTAACACATACCAGAACCAATGAAACTATCTATTATGAAAAGTAATACCCAATTTCTGAAATTTTATAAATTTTTTCTTTCAAAATGGACTTATTTTTGGATTTTGAATATCAAAATTAGCCTAGGGTGAAATTTTGTTATTTTTTTTGAAAACATTCAATTTTTGTTGAATAGTGAAAAATACTAAACATAAATTAGAAATAACTTTTTTAATCCAAATAATTTATAATGATAAATTATACTATGGAGTGGTTTTAAAGTATAATTATAATATATTTTTACTATTTAATCTAATATTAGTAATTGGAAGTAATTTCACAATTAAACTAGACATAAACAAGTGTCAATTTTTTGATAGTTATTATTTCTTAAAAACACGCTCTTTGTTGTGAAAACAATAATTAATTTTAAATTAATATAAACCACTTCTGTGTTTTGAATTTATAAAAATGGATTCCATATTTATAATCCGTAGTTATAATTATGTAAATAGGTAACTTTTATTTTTAGACATTTTAAATAATTACATCGGTAAATATTTTATTTACCATGGTTAAAGGGTAAATCTAGTAAATAAGGGTAAAAAAATAATATTATAATATTATTAAATTACCCTAACATGTTTCTTTATCCTATTGTCTGATACAGTTCTGACCAGGGTCATCATTGGGTCGATTTTGGGACCCCATAGAGCCACTTGTAAGTTATAATGACACTTTATATTAATTAAGATAAAGTAAATACAAAAATGAAATAAGAATATATCTTTTAGAAAAACAAATTTGAATAGGGTAATATATGTTATATTTTCGACTATAAATATTCATTAGAAAGATAAAAATATTTATTACATACTGTTATTTTATTTTTAATTTTTAGACATTGAATAATTAAATTTATTTATGACACAATAATGATGCAGTATTTTTTTATTAATGAAAGAATCAAATAAATGGTATTATAAATGTTACAATAAAAACAATTAGAAGGTTTTTATTCCATCCAAGAATTTTCTAGGTTAATATGACATGTTATTATTGATTAAATGAATTTATTTCGAATTAATAAAGTTTTTAGGACTTTAAAAAAAATCAATTATTAAATCGAGTCAAAATTGACATAACGGGGTTTTTAAAACAAATATTATATTATTAATTTATATAATATTCCTAAAAATATAAGTTTCGTCCAAAAGATTTATATAATGATATTTGTATCATTAATGAAAAAATTTGGGTTCTCTTGGAGTTATATAGTACGTTTATTCACCATAGAATATAAAAATACAATGAGACATGGTAAATGTGAAACTATTTAAGTAAGAGTTAAATCTAAAAGTTAAGGTTAATATAGTGACTAAAACCTGTCTAAAACCTATTTTTTGAGTGTTTTTAGACCCCTAACCACATTATACTTTACTTAATACATTTTTGAGCCATTATAAACTGAAAAGGATTTCATTATGAAATAATATTTTAAGTTTTTTCCTAAGGTGTCCCTCACCCCTCTTATAAAAGGGCACTTCCCAATATCTCAAATTCACACCTTCATATCCTTTTGGATCAGCAAAAGCCTACCCAAATATCCATTAAACTTCCCTCACTTCATCCTAGAGTCCATAATTTAGTCAAAAATCCAACTTAAGGATCCCTTTTGATCAAATCAAAAGGAAGAACCCAAAGAAGAGATAATAATTTTACCACCCTCTTTCAAGTTCTTTTCTTCTTCCACTTATTCTTTCTTTGTTATTTCCATTCTAAAATAATAACTCCAGTATATTATATATAATATGATGTTATTATAAATATGGTACTTCCATATTCATTATTCAATCCATCCTTTGAATGACATGTCATTATACGTGCGTACGTACGGATAACCATCTCTGCGTCGTGGTGTAATTATTATTCAATACATTATTATTTGGTTGGGTATAATAATTGTATTTAATTCATGTAAATAATAAATATAACATGATAATGAGTATTTATATATGATATAAAATCCAATTATATTTTATTTTAATATCAAAATAATGATATTATCTCTCGTGTGTACGTACGGATTACCGTCTCCACGAACACGATGAGATTCATTCCCCATCGTATCCATTCAATACTAAATTTCAATTGATTATTAAAAATAATGTTTATAGACATGATATAATTATGTATATAAATAATAAACATCCCATACATAACAAATATAGCTCACATAACAAAGAATATAAATGAAAATGACTCTGTTAACACCTGAAACGATGATAATACTAATATATTATTAACAAATCAAAGTTAAAAGATCATATATGATATCATATTAATGTATATGATTATTCTATAATTAAATAACAATTATTTCACCATTTTATAGGAGTTTAACCTACCCTCTACCAAAGAAAAATCACAAATTAAGGGGTTTCTTATCTCACTTTTAATTCCATGATATTTCCATTGTTCACCGCTTATTTATTGCATGTGGTCTGTGTACTACCCATGATTGTATTCATTGTGTAATATAATTTAATTTTTGGATATTTACATCATCATTGTATGATCGTTCTTTCATGGTCGTATGTTTCGTATGTTACCAAATCAATAAGGGAATTTGAAATTTCAATTTCCACTCATTCGGCTTTACGCATACTTGATTGATTATTTTACTCCAAGATTATGTGTGGAATAACTATTCATTTGCTTATGTCATAATTTCCACTCCCCTTTATGTGGATATACTTTTTATACACATAATCACTCCATTGATAAATTCTCAAGTCATCGATATGAACTTGATAAGAGTAATTTTTACTCAATCTACATTTGTTGAGTTAAATATCCAAATCATTGGTGTTGTTTTTACAAGAATATGTGTGAACGTCCTCTGATTGATTTAAATTGAATATTCAATCAAATTGAGTGTATTTATATTTTTCACACATAAATATTTAATTGATTTATTCTTAACCAAAGGATATGGTCTTTATAAGAGATTTCATCTGAATTTACATTCTATAGAGACTTCTTTGTTGTTATACTTCAAATCACTTTTATATGGTGTATATAATGTACTTTGACATAGTATATCATGAATCCCTTTATTCTCATGATATTGCAATGTTTTTATTACCTCAATTATTTGTATTCATGTGTCTCTCTTTTGGTTTGTAACTCTATCTACAATATCATTTTAAATGTTTTAAAGATTTATTATTCTAAATCTTTATCATTAATGTCCATGTTTTAAAAATGGTTTTAAGAATTTATTTATATGGACATTAATGTTTTAAAATTAAAATTACTTTTAAAAGTTTCAAACTGGTGTGGGAAACTTTGATTCAAAAATCTATTTTTAAATGTTTTCTTGATAAATAGTGTGACTTTTAAATGATTGCAAGAAAAAGGGGGATATTTCTCTATTATAGTTTTGATGATTATTTTCATCTTTGTCAATATCCTTCATTATTCTCGATTGAGGTTAATATGATACAATAAAATCTTCCATATTGTATCAAATGGGTTATGTTTGATTGTGGATTTTCTATTTTATACCATTCATGGATTGTGGTTAAAGTATTGACATTTTGTATGCTTGTTTTAATACGAATGGTTATGTTATATTTCAAACTTTTCATATGAGGAATGCATTGGACTTAGTATGTGATGGGTGGAGCCCACTATAGCTCCTCGATGAATCGGTAGGTCTCATGAGACAAACTAGTCTCTTGGCACAAGGCCTCGACAAAATATTATTTGCAGTCTTGACATAAGGCCTTGACTATGTGGTTAAGAAGTCTGAAATTATGCATTCCATCATTATTAAAGTGGTTATTGATATTTCATGTGATTATTCGACTAGTAGAATATCCATTTGAATAAGTAAATGGAATAATTTCATTTTATTTTTTCCATATTATGATGATGTTAAATTATGAAAGGATTTTGTTTTAGTTATACATTGCCATAAATATTTAAGCTTATTTATGAATGTTTCCACTATATTTTTATCCTTACTGAGAATCTGAGCTCACCCCTTTCTATGTTTTATTTTTTCCCAGGATGTGAAGGAGTATTTTATGACTGACCTATAGGGATAGTCTGAGGGGATATGAGTGTCGACTATGGAGACTATGTTATTGTAGTTTTTCCCATTATGATGTAATGTAAACCTTATGAATGTATCTATCACTTTCAAGGCTACTAAACTAATCGTTCTTTAGAGACTTGATATTTTATGATCATGCCAATGATAGGTAATAATTCACCAACTCTGCGCTTATGGGGTTGGGGCGTTACATTAAATGTATATAATATAGTATTTTTTTGGTATTTGTGTTGTAAATTTCATTTCATTTAAATTCTATATTGGGACATGTTTTTGTTGATATTCAGTTTTTTCCTGGTGCTGCAGTGTGATATAATAATACAATACAGTATAGACCTTTATCAGTGCTTTTAAAAGTGACGATAAAAGTTTTTTATCATCTCTTTTATAAGTTTTGAAAAATGTATTGGTCTTTTAACATAGCTCATAGTCAGTGCTTTTCTAGAACTGATAATGGCCATTTATAGCACTGTTAAAGGAATATTTTATACTAGTATATGGATATGCTATCTGTAATGAGGTATCCTATAAAGTTATTCCCTCTAGTTCTACATAGTTTCTTCCATTTCCATGACATCATTGGAAGTCCCTCAGTAAGCCATTACAGAAAAATTAGGCCAAAGCCTCTCCTAAGGCCATCATACATGTATGATGAGACAATCAAGTACATCATCATAACCTTTTATTTTACATACACATGGTAAGTGGAGTCACTTGGGTAATATCTACAATAGTTAGGACCCCGAGAGTGTCCATAAGTTTACATTCTAATGGAAACCCAAGTTCCAAACTCAAGATACTCACATGAACTTCCCCATTCTTGAGATTAAGGGGAATCGATAGCCTTCCCTTTGACAAGGGTCAGTATTAGACAATGAAGATCACATTTTCATTTCCTTTTAAGAAGGATAAACAATCCTCTCATTTCCTATAATCAATCATAGGGAACCCTTCCAGAGGTACGCCCCTATCCTTTCTTGTGGGACGCGACACTTTTTATCCTCTTTGCCTTAGCTTGGGGTGTATCTAGATAGATTGCCAAATATGAACAATTTGGATATGAAAAAAAGAGAGGAAACAATAACATTCAAAGCTCAACTCTCTCCCCCTTTGGAATATATCACCATCCATCAGTGGATGGGTAGGGTTGTGCGATCATGAAATATACTGATTCCTCTTGTTTCTCACACCATGAATCAATTACGTGGACTTAGAGTTTGGTGTAGATCATGAAATCTATATGATCCCAAACATAAAATTCACTTTCTCTACAGATATAACCCCTACCATAAACCAAATGGGTATTTCCCTTGTGTATGCCCCAATCACAAATGGGCCTCCTAAAAGGTGCAAGCCTCAATAAAATCCCCTAAAATGGGAAGATACCATGCATAAGCCCCAATTAGTATCCCTTAATGGTAATCATATAAAGTGTAAGTACTAGATCATACTAAACTATGATAGATTTGATTACCAACTAATGGATACATGTAGGAAGCCTTTATGAGGTCCATATCCAACCCCCAAATCGCCCTAATGGTTTCTGGGCCACATGTTTTGTAGTGTCATGTCCAACAGGAGACCATATCTCTTCTAAGTATCTTGGGTTGTACCGACATAAGCCTCACACTATGTTTACTAGGTAACCTTTCACTTGGATATCCATGTCATATGACATTAAAATTCATGGACAAGTCCTTTTCACAAAAACATAAAAAGAATTGTGACCAGTAAAGAGACACCAAACTATGTGGCTTTAGATTCCTCTTGCGATGATACATAGAAAACCCACCATACTGGTTCATTCCCAACATTGAAACAACTCTTTTCCCCTAGATGATGATGAAATCTGAAGTACCTTACTGCATGGATTGAACCAATTTTTTCTCAATAAACTACTAAGGAATTCCTAATCTATCCACAAAGGGGTTACATTGATTTAGAACCTCAGATACATATAGATAATTATGAACCCACATGTATATATGATCAATCTTACCTAAGGGTAATCCATAAACACACTCTTTGGAATGAACCAAGGATTCATGAATATATGATTATAACGTAAATATATAAGAGAATCCCAAAATAGGAAATGGATCCCCCCAAAATGGTGTGATGAGCCCAATTTCCCATCATCTTGACCAATATGAGCTCTTAAGTGTTCTCAGCCAAGTTACCCACCATGAACCTACCTTTGGAAATTAGGTCCATGAATTATGGATATAAGATCCATTAGAATATAATGGATCTAAGAATAAACGCATTAGAGACCATTGAATACCTTGTATCTGGTGTTTGTGATAGAACACCATTCAACCCCCTACAATCAACTATTCATTTAAAAAATGTGCCTTCGGTTCAGATAGAATGGTACACCTGACATAAATGACTTAACTATAGAAACTCATTCATGAGATAAAAAGGATATACTACCCAGTCCCCATCAGACCATTTGTGTTTTAGATACACACATATCTTTGATTGAAACAGACAAATCGAATCAATCTCAACTACGTGGGAAATAAAAAAATTCCTACTATTATCTGATCAGTTGGGAGGAGATCAAATGTCCCCCTACAGAAATGGAATTACTACAGAAATATATACATGTAATTCTGAATTGTGGAATTTCAAATCCATTTATTTATGATTTACATATAAAAACAAAGAGATGAATTAGAGGACAAATACGAAATCAGAAAGATATAACAAAATATTTTAATAAAGAGCTTGTAGAATGGTTTTTATGATGTGTAAGTTCATAAATATTGAAATAAATATAGTTATTAGGTTGAAACACATATTTTTAAAATATAATAATGTATATTAATTTTTGAAGATCATGAATACTTATATTCGAGCACAGTTTTCAAAATATTTGAAGTTTCTTGCTCAAGGTCTTGTAAAACAAATTTTGGAAATTACAATGTAAATGGATTCAAATTTCATAAAGTTGATTGAGAAGAGGGTTTGAAAACACATAATAGTGGTATATTTACATTTTTGTAAGTTGGTTACTATGGAATGTTTAATAATATTATCAAATTAAACTACCAAAAACATTTTTTAGTGGTTTTATTCTAATGCAATTGGGTTGATATTATCAGGAGTCTTAAAAGAGATTCCTTAAAATTTACTAATGCAAACTTATTTCACATTAGGGATGTCAGCGAACAATAATTACATGATTCCTATATCTTTTAATCGCAAGAGAAAATGGTATATTATGAGGAAAATGTCGTGTTTAAAGGGTAAAGTGTAGTTTATCATGTAAAACAGAGAGACTTGTATGATATGGGTGATGAGGTGGAAGATTTTACGTCTTACATTAAATCTCATAAACAATAAGAAGATAAATTATTTTTTTGTAAAGATATTGAAAATATTAGTATTTGAAAGGTGGATGAAGTTCGTGAAGTAATGATGGAGCAAGAAAACAACATGATTAAAGGAAAAAATGATTGTATGTAAAATCATTCATTCCTTTATCAATAACTTATGTTATTTGTGAAGTCATTCATTATCATAGATATATATATTTTTTGACAGTATCATGGATATTTTATCATTTCTGGTTTTTTTGTGTTATTTATTTGGAAATATTTGTTCTAATGTTAATTTTATTTGATTAAATGACAAGAATTACAAGGGGGGAATTTTACAGATCCCAATGGACTCTCAGTCAATGTCCCCTAAATCACATCAACAGATGATTATCCATCAGTCTCTCTACCTAAAGTATCTTAGACACACTACGCATGACCCCTACACCTTCTCTCACACCCTCCATTCCATCATCTTTTAGTACACCCTCCATCAGCATCCCATTAGTAGCTCAACCAATGTCTCCCTATTCAGTAGGCTCAGTAGCGAGGGATAATTTCAACTTTATTCTTTCATAATGGGTATATTGGGGGGGTGATATTTATAGGTACAAATTTTAATATGAAAAAATTTATTTCACTTTTTGATGATACTAACTATTTTTTCATAAAATATGGATACAATGTCACTAAAGACTAAAATATGAAATCTTAAAATGTTCTGAATCTGAACAGACTGAAGATAGTTATCTCATTTGACCTCTATAGGGCTCCTACAGATGATGCAGTAGGATTATTTGGCCTGATTCTAAGCTAGGTGGTGGGGGATCCGATTACCCTTCGAATTACATATGTTTATTTGAGGCATATGCCTCAATTTTAGAAAAATTATTTTTTGGTATCATAGATAAAGGTAATTTTTATACATTATGGTGTAATTGAATTTCATTATGTCATTAAATTATAATATTTTAATAATTAATCTATTTGTATAGATGTTTTTCCACTTCATTGTTGCTGATATTATATCACGAAAGTGGACATTAAAAAATCTGGGTAAGAAATGGAAGGATTTTAAATCGAGGTTATGGAATGAATTCAATGATACTAGGTTGAAAACCCATCAATTGTATGATAAGTTACCCAATGGGGTGCCTAAAGAGCAATGGATGGTTTTTGTTGATAGATATCATAATGAGAAGCATGTGATATTTAAATATTTATTATTAAATTAATCTCATTTTACATTTATACATTCATATGACAAGGATATTATATTTCATACATTACTATTAAATTAAATATTATTTATTTTAGGATGTTTTAATCATATGACATTTCACACTGCTTGGTCAAATATTTTTTCCAGAAACTGATCGTCTCTAGTAATATTTTCAATAATTTAAATATTTATAAGAAAATATTATCTATTTTATATATTAAATTGTTGATTTGTCTTTGTTTAATTCAGTCATAAAATTTAGGGCACCAAGTCTCTTTAATAGAACTATGGTTGGATGTTCATAAAAAAATATGATTAGAGTTAGGTTAATAATACTTCAAAATAAGTTAGGGTATGAATTCATTTTTCATTGTAATAACTTATTTTCAGTTTTCACAATGTTAATAAGTATTACTCAAAATATGACTTATATTTAATTTACAGGTAAATATTAAAGGACTATGAGATACCAATCCCACATAGTCCTTCTAAATCTCCCAAGATGACCTTGTTGGTATAGTCCTTGGGAAAGAACATTCTGGTTGAGTGGGATGGATGGGTTTGTGACCTTGCCATTTGAGGTCTTCAACATGACATCATAGATTGTAGCTACAAAAAAACCTGGTTGTAGTCTCTCCCTACCCTGAGATACTTAGAAGCACAATTCAGGAAAAGGGGGATCAAATATCAACTTGGTAGAAAGCATTGGTCGATATATATTACAAGACAACTAGATCATTCTATAGTGATATCAAATCGATGGTTGGTGGTGAGTAGGTAAATCACACAAATTCAAAATCATTTAGTTCACAAAATTTTATTTGTTTTATGTTTAAATATAAATATAAAACACTATTTAATTTTCAATATAGTTTCATTGTAGGTTCTGGTAGTAGGAAGTAGAGATAGATATAGAGAGGGTGATGAGTAGAGTTCATCATTAGGTAATGATTAGTGGTTTCAGTGATCTCTTGGACTAATATAAAAAATATAAATTCCCCAATTATTTTTAATTTACATCTTATTTAATTGTTCTATAACAGTAAAGAATATTGGGTTCAAGTTAATGGTAAAGTTTAATTAAAAGATGTCATGTTTTTTATATGATTTCATCAAAATAAGATTATACATATGAAATATACTATAGAATATACATTAAATTTCATTTATATACGCCTTTATATGGAATGTTCTAGTTCATGTAAAATGGTATGGTGTAAAATGGTAAGGTTTAAATATTATCTATGTCTTTTTATAGAATGTTCTATACACTGTTTCCTTGTTTTTTTTTCAGGTTTGTTCTGGGGTTGTAGATTCTGAAGTTTCCCTTTTTTTTGAAAATCAACATTTAGCGATGGTTTAAACTACCACAAAAATATTCCATATTATTTTTAGTAGTGGCTTAAACTTATACTATATAATGATGTTTTTTTGCAGTAGTTAAAAGAGCCACTAGATATGACATATTATTATTTAGTGGGGGGTTTTTTGTTTTTGCAGCAATTTTCAAGTCAAAAAATATATAGGATTTAGTGGTGGTTTAAACAACTGTTAAATCCTTAACATTTTTTTCGGGAAAACCACCATTAAAATGATAGAATCATCCTATTAATATATGTTATATGATGCTTACCAAAAACCACTGCTAAATGGATATAATCTCCATAAGTTGGATTCCAGCACCAACATTAGCGAAAGATTTTGGAAACTATCATAGAATCATTTTCATGGTTTAAAAAAATGCCAAAACAAAAACAATATTCCAAAAACATAATATTTTCTTATAGTGTTGGTTTTGATTAAAATTAATATACCTCATTGATGAGATAGGTGTTCCCAATAAATTTTCCAAATGGTATTATTTAATGGTTTACAAAAATTTTTATGTGATGTATCACCACTTTGGGAATTATAATGGTTTAAATTTCATAAATTTTTTAATTAATATTAAATTCATGTGAGTGTAATGAACAAAGTGTTGAGGCCACAATGGACATTATTCAGTTTCATGAAGCCTATGATGTCGATGGATAAGGACATGGTTATAAATATATTCCTTGATATTCATGAACCAAAATGGGCTTAATTACAATGAAATTAGAGAGATGTAGAGGAACATGTATTAGGACTTCGGTCCTATTAGGTTGGAGTGAGGGACAAATGAAAACAACTAGAACGAGTGAACCATATTTTAACCTTGTGACTAATTAAACCCTCAGGGATAGTTGAGATGAGCATAGGGAGAGTGTTCCTCCTCCATTGTGATGTGATTAACTAATTTGGTATTTCATTTTTTGGATGCATATATGTATGTTGGTTAGGCATGTAAGGGACACCCTATAATGGATTAGGGATTGAGATGGTCTTATACCACCATTCTAGACAAACAAAAGTATGAATTATTATAAGATTCTTAAGAGGCTATGAGATGAACATGATGATGTTGAGGGATATGAAACAATATTAGTGGAAGGATTGAACAAATAGATGATACAAGAACTTGGGGACCAAATTTAGTGCCCCAGTTATATGTTAATTCTAGATATTTTATGAAGAGTAATGAGCATAGATGATTGCAGTTGTCACTATAGAATCCCAATATAATATGTGAACCTAATATAACTCTTATGATGATGTTTGGTTGTGCTATTGGGAGGATAATATCTATTATGTGTGATGTTTTTGGTTGTTTAGATAACCCCTATTATTATTACGAGATATTATGACAGGGATGAACTTACCTTAAAGAAATGATTATTTTTTATAGAATTTCAAAGTGGTTACCAAGGATTTAACTTATATAATTGATTTGATATATTTACTAGAAGATTTCATAGGATTAATATGTATTTATTCATGTTTATAATTACATGGGATGTCCTACTGGATTCAGGTGTGACTCCTATTGATATTAAATTCCTTATAAAATCCCAATGAATTCAACTGATATTCCTATAGTGTAATTTTAAGAATACTACATGAGATTTGGTTATAGAACCTGAGGATTATGGGATTCCCATGGAATTACCTGAAACTGATAAGTATGGATCAATATTATGGATTTAATAGGGTCATACCTCTAAAAATTAGATATATGACTACCACTACTAGATCACATAGGGTAACTACCTAGAAATAATCTATATACGAAGTGAGATATTGATTTACTAGGGTCATACCCCTTAGAATAAGTACTTGAACACATTAATATATGATCATAGATCCTATTAATAGTTTTAATCTTTATGTGAAGCTCCCAGAGACACTTTGACAATGGTCGAAGTATGTATTTTTGTTTTAGAGTATGACATTATAACCTAAAGATAGACCTCAGTTATTTATTTACCATTATACATTTTATGTATTTATTTAGTTGATCATGTCACATGCACATACACTACATTTAAAAGTTATGTATGAGAACAAATTAGTGGTTCAATAATTAGTTTTACTCAAGCTTTGATTATGATTCCATGACACTTAGTTACCTGAACAAACTTCACTGATCACAGGTTCAGGTGGGCCAGAGGACAATGTTTCATGATTGAGCAAGATAACTTGAATATGATTTAGAGATGGATGTGAGAGTTTCAGACATTTTATTTGATCTTATCTAGTATTTTATTTCATTTTTTTAGTTAGTATATTTTATCATCAATGTGGGTGATCCATCATTATATTTTGGAATGATTTTTATTCTGTATGACTATATGAAACATTCAATTTTTTTCCTCATTTAATTATTATTTATTCGTGTTTTATTTATTATGCACACCTTAGTGGATATTTATATATTATGGATGAGCTTATATTGTATATTTGCATATGGTACAAAGTCCTAGTCTCCACAGAGTACCACCTTAGACCCCCACTACTATTTGGAAGCCTCTAGAATATAGTGAGGTGTGCCCGAGGTTAAGTAGTGACCACTAGTTTGTGCACTGGTTGAGTGGTATGGGGAGACAATATGTCATAATATGGTATACAAGATTTTCTATTTTGTATTACTATTTGGGGATATGGTAGACAAATGATATAGGAATGAGTTGAGTCTTGTGATAAACCTTAGACCGGTATCTCAGTAACATAATTTCTAATGGAAATTTCATGTTACCAAGGGTATGATATTTTTGTTTCCATTTTCAATTTTTATTGTTATATGATTTCATCTAAAATGAAGAAAATTGTTTATAGAGTTATAATTTATTTTGTTCATAGATCATATCATATTAGTAAGAGTCCAATGTACGTGCATGAAATTTAACATGTTGGATTCACATGATATGTGTGTTCTTTCTTATGATTGGTATCACTGGAAAAAAGGATTCACCTATTTAAATTTTCAAAAAAAAACTTTATTTGGAACTTTCCCATATAACTTGATTTTGAAATTATACTTAGATAAACCATAGTATATTTTTTTATGATAGGCTATATGGATTATTTGGGAGGATATTCCTTAATGATGACTATATAGTCGCTCTGTGTAGGGATATACAGCTACCCTTAGTGGGTTGATATAGAAATTTGATACATTGCTGCTAGCTCCTAAAAAATGGGAATAGTAATTTAAATCAGAAAAACTGACAAATATCTTAGGGGAATTGTATTTAATCAAACTATAGATACCCCGACCTTTTATACATTTTATTACACAAATTTATGCATAATTAACAAACAAATCTAATCCAAGTATCATAGATCTAGCGTCTTTGGAAGATTAGATACATAATTAGAAAGCATGAAACAAAAATAAATTCATATATTATTTAATATTTTTAATGACCTAATATATTCCTTTTAGCTCTTATATCTATATAGGATAATGTATGAAATACATGAATAAAGGGATGATCAAAAAATATTTTTAAGGAAAATAAACATAGAAATAAAGCATAGAACATGGGACAGAACACATAACATGATGAAATAAATAAATACATGTAACATGAATAGAAATAATTAATAATAACATTTATTACATGGGATCATGTATAACATTAGTCAAGGAATACTTCTAGGACCATTTCACATGGTAGACATAGTCCCATAAAGAAATCAGGTTCACTCCCTATTTCAATATGACATCTCATGAGACTAAACATTACACAACGAATTAGAGCGCTACATAGTTGCACCCATCATAACATGTTCATTAATATTTGTGACACATGAATAATCAAATATAAGGTATAAACATAAGGTCTACCTAGGGAAATAAATGGGTATCATAACTATGTCACAAATCATAAACAATAGGTGTATTATAAAGATGTCCAAGAAAGAATCGATATAAATAATAAATGGAAATTAATAAGGGAAAATAGGAATATATCATGATAAATTATGTACAAATTAACTGAAAACATTTTAATTTTTTTTAAGAAACTTTAGAAATAAGCCACTTTATTAAAGTTTAAGGAAATTTTTTAAAGATTATTTAAAATGGAAAATGAATAATTATTTGTTAAAAACATGAAATGAACCAAGATAGTTTTTAATGATAAAATTAATTATATTTTAAAAATAAATTTCTATTAAAACATATTATAGAGTCCACTTGAAAATGTGTAAGAAGTCGGGAAGTTTCCTTTAATCGAGCTTGATTATCAGAATACATTGAGAAGATAACCTTGTAAAACATATATTTCCAAATAAAATAAAGAAGAATTGGTCTTGGATGTTATGTTTGGAACATACATAAATAACATAGAAATATTACATAATAATAATTAATAATTACATTTTTGTAAAGTGAGAGTAAGCGTAACCCAAATGGAAAATGATGGTTTACAGAGAATCCCTTACCTCATATCCGAAAGTGTTTTGTATTTATAATTAATGTCCAAAATAATAGAAATAGATCCATTAATACAGATTCTAATAAATATTTAATTTATTTATTATAATTTTATTATGCTCATTTATGTCTTTTTTGATGAGTTATGAGATTGAATTTCGTCATTCTAGGAGTGTTCGTTTCATTGGTTTTCATGGTCGGTTTACTTATATACATGTTTGGAAAATCATGTAAAATTTGAATAGTTGCATAGAATTGAAATTATATGTTATTAATAAAATTATATAATATTAAATGTTCTTACATATATTTTTATAGTTTTTAGGATGATTCATTAGATAAAATGTTTTTGAAAAACATCTAGATTATTTTGACATTTTTTCATTCAACACAAACTAGGTTTGTTTTATTAATTAATATTATGTATATATGTTGTTTTCAGAAAATTAAATAAGATGTAATAAATATAATATATTTTTAAAACCTTAAAAATTGTTTTATAACCATCCTTTATGGTGGTAATGAAAATTTAAAACTCATCATCCTTGAATGCAATAAATCAATACATCACAAAAGATGTTTTCATTTTGAGAACCAAAGGAGAGGGGAAGAGAATTGATGATGGGTTGTACCATTAAAAAGTCATTATAATATATAAAAGATACTATATTTATCATGTCACTTAAATAATGGGAGGTGAGTAGAGGAAAATAAATGAAAATCAAAAGTGAATAAATGAAAACGAAATAGGATTTTACCTCCTGAATTATTTCTCTTTGAGAACATCTTTGAGGCACTTGAGTTTGGTATTTTATTTAGACAAAAGGCTCATGTAAATGGGGGAGAGAGTTTTTAATAGTGCTGTTCTAATTTGGAAAATATTCATGTTTTTTTAGGTGGGAGGATAAGAGGCGGTGAGGGGTGGTATTTATAGTGAAGGAGAGAGGTGTTTTTTAATTATTTTATTCATTTCATTATAATTTTTTCTCAAGAATATCAATAGAGTAGATTCTTGATATTAAATATAGAAAATATTTCATGTGATTTATAACCAATGGTTCTTATATTATCAATACATCTTTCATGACTCAATAATTCATGTATTTAGCTTGTATTGTAAATTACCAGATTTCACTATACACCAAAAAATCAACTATTTTAGAAAAATTCCAAAAATTCATCCTAACCATTTTTTGATGTGTAAAATTAAAAAATGGAATCTATTTTATGTAAATAATTTTATAAATATGATAAATTTAATTTTTAATTAAAATTACCATATATTCAAAAAATACCTATTTTAAATTTATAACTTATTTTATAACATTTTAAAAAATTATTTAATGTCTCATAAAATTTTAATACAGTCATAATGAAATAAAATATTAATCTATTAATCTATTTTATTATAATAATTTTTCAATGAAATCATTGTCTTAATTATAAAACTGAAAACAAACATTTATGTTTCACAAAAAAAAATCATTATTGATTTATCATTTTAAAAACATATATTTAATTATTCCATGATATTAATATATCATATTTTTATTTATAAGATTCTTAAATTTTATTTATACTTTCATAGGTGCAGTTACTATTTTATTATCTTTTTTATTATTCTTAGTGGTCACATTACTATTCCAAAGGTCATATTACAATTCCTTTGGTTTCGGTTCCTTAATTTCTATAAATAATTCTTATTTCATTCATTATTAATTTATAAATATTGTATTGTGTTATATAAGTGATTTTATGAGATTTATATTATATGACATAATTATAAGAATGAAAATTTCATTTATATAATTCTAGTTCGTCACACTCTTCCCCCCTTATGAAATTTCACCCACAAAATTTTATTTTACATACTAAGGTGTAAACTGGTGGGGGTATTTATCCTCTATCACTTCTTATGGTTCCCATGTTTCCTCTTAATACTTATGGTTATTCCATATTACTTTAAATAGGTGATTAGTCTTGTTTCATATAACTTTATCACAATGGTTCATGATCTTTACACGCTTATCCTTATAAGAGAGATCATTTTCCAACTGTACCACCTAGGAATTTAGTACATGTGAGTGATCAGGTATGTACTTTCTCAAGGGGGATATATTTAAGACATCATGTACATGATAAATGGTTTTTGGAAGTTCTATTTGATAGGCCATAGCTCTAACATAATCATGAATATCAAAGGGGGTGATCTATCTGAGTCCTAGCTTTCCTTTCTTCCTAAATGTCATGATACTCTTACATAGAGATATGTGGAGGAATACTATGTATCCAACTATAAACGTTAGGCCCCATTGATGATTTTATGCATAGCTCTTCAATCAAGTTTGGGATTACAGAATATGCTACTGATTGGTTTTAACATATTCTAAAATTTCTTCAACCAATTTAGGTCTTACAACTTATGTTTACCAACTTCATCCCAGAATGTGAGCATTCTGAATGTTTTCCCATAAATGGATTCATATGGATCCATTTGGATACTGGAGTGGAAACTATTGTTTTAGGAGAACTTGAACAGAGGTATATGTTGGTCACATCCTCCCTTAAAGTCCATAGAATAAGATCTTAACATGTCTTCCATTTTCTAGACTATTCATTCATATTTTCCATCAATTTGAGGATAATAAGATGTATTAAAGTTCTAAAAATTGTTTTGATCATGTTAGATACTTTTCCAAAACATGGTGGTAAATCTGGGATATCAATCGATTACAATCAATAGTGGAAATCCATGCAGCCTCACAACTTATTGATGTACATTAATCCAATGTGATCAAGTTAGATGTCCTCTAAAATATCTATAAAGTGATTTGTCTTTAAAAGATTATACAAAATGATACCTATAGCTTTATTTCCTCTGGATGTCTTTGGAAGTCTAGTGACAAATTCCATGGGGATGTTTTCCCACTTCCCTGTTGTTATGGGAAATAATTTCATTGTCCCCTTAGATTTTTTCCTTCCATCATTCACTTTCTGACGTACCATGCACTTTGATGTATAATCAATGATCTTTTTATTCATATTGTCTTACTTGTATTTCTCTTGAATATCTCGATACATCATTGTGCTCCCTAGCTGAATAGAGGAGGTTGAGTTATGTGTATAATTACAATATCATTCTTTATCATTGTATTGTATGGTACACATAATAATGAACCAAATATCATGAATCATTCCTCATCCATTTTGAACTCCAAGGATTTCCCATTTCGGATAGCTTCCACTATTTTCTGAATTTCTAAATAATTTCTCTAAGCATACTTTATTTTTTACATGAGGGATGATTGAAAAATCATTTGAGAAAGGATTAATGATTTTCCTTCCTTAATTATTCCCATGTACATCCTTTGTAGCTCTAAAAAGATTGGATACTTCTTATTTCTCATTATTTATAAAGATGCAGGATCATTTGTACTTTGAGCATCTTCCACAATATTGATTTACCAAGATTGTAGTGGATTGAGAAGTCATAATAATTCATGGTCTCTAAACCATCTTCGTTGGAGAATATTAAGCTCTTATATGTGAATATATATTTGAGGCTCTTGTGATTAGTATATATATCAGGCTCCTACCCACATAGATAATGGTTCCATCTTTTCATTGAAAGGATCATAGATTCCAACTCCATATCATGTCTGAGATTGTTTTTCTCAAGGATTTTCAGTTTCGTTGATTCATATACTATTTATTTTTCATTTTACAGTATTACATAGCCTAATACCTTCTTGGGATCATCACTATACACTACAAATAGTTCCCCACTTGTTGGTAGTGTGAGCATTAGTGTTGAGATAACACTATTTTTCTTGTTTTTGAAGTAGTCTTCACATTCACTGTTCAAGAAAAACATCACTCCCTTTCGATTTAGATTGGTTATTAATTTTGAAACTGGTGAAAATTTCCACACAAATAGTCATTAGTACCCAACTACACTAAGAAAACTATCGATCTCAATTATAGATGCTGTCTTGGGAAAGTCCTCAATTGCCTTTATTAATATTCCTTTGCTGGTCCCCAATAATGATACTTCCTCCATCTAGAACTCACATTTTTGTACTTTTCATATAGTTTCCCCCTTTACAATGTACTTATCATAGTATTTAAATTCTCCTCATGTTCCTCCTTCCTCTTGTAGTATATCACAATATCGTCAATAAAGACTACAAATTTTTTTGAGGTAATATATAAAGACTCTATTCATTAATTCCATGAAAATTTTGGGAGAATTAGTTAGTCTGAAGGGTATCACAATGAACTCAGAGTTCCCATACCTAATTTCAAATGTAGTCTTTGGAATATCTTTCTTCCTTATTTTTAATTAGTTATATCCTGAATAAAGGCCCACCTTAGAGAAATACTTAGCTACACATAATGGATATAAAAAATCATCTATCCATGGTAGGGTATACTTGTTCTTTATTATGAATTTATTGATCTTAAGATAATCAATGCAGAGGTTCATTTATCCATCCTTATTTTTGACAAAGAGTATTGGCTCACCCCATAGTGAAGCACTCGAGCATATACAACCCTAGTCCAGATTCTCCTATAACTGCTTCTTTAGTTATTTAAACTCAATGGTGGACATTCTATTTGGTGCCTTTGATATAGGTAGATATCCTATAAAAAGTTCAATTTAGAACTCAACTTCTCGATCAAGAGGAAGTCCAAACAATTCTTTAATGAATACATCAATGTAGTCCCTCACAATGGGCATCTCTTGGACCATTATTCTCTACATTGTGTCAATCATCAAAGCTGGATATTCTTTCTCACAAAGAAATACTATCCACAATTGAGATGATGATTTCAAAGTAGAACCATCCTCCTCCTTAAACTTGTAAAAAATTGGAGGATGACTTGGGATGTGAAGAGTGATCACCCATTCCTGATAGTTGATGTTGAATTTGTATGAATATGGACAATTTATGCCCAATATAGCATCAAAATCCACCAAAGGAAGTAAGACAATATTTTATGGGTTTTTCAGTCCACAAACCTTAATCTAGGATGAGTTATATAATTTGAATGTAATAATTTCACCATTTTTTGTTCTCATAGATAACTCGACCTCAATATTTTGATGTCGTTTCTGGATAGTTCT
Organism: Viscum album; assembly: GCA_963277665.1. Classification (NCBI taxonomy): domain Eukaryota; kingdom Viridiplantae; phylum Streptophyta; class Magnoliopsida; order Santalales; family Viscaceae; genus Viscum; species Viscum album. The sequence continues at coordinate 143,759,970 of OY728131.1, forward strand.
TATAAACTTACAAGATATGAAAGAATGCATAGAACCAGAATCAAATAACACGTTCTCTATTCTTAAATGAATGACCAGCGTACCTTTAACTGCGTTGATTTTAATATCCACCTCAATAGTAGTGGTAGAATATTCCATTCCATGATACTTTGGAGGTTGTATTTTATTTCCTCCAACAGCCCTTGGCTTAGGAAAATGGCTTGCATAATGCCCATGTTCCTTGAAATTGAAACACCACACTACATGATGAGTTTTGATATGAAACTTCCTTTATTCTTTAACATTATTGGTATCATCCATATCCCTTTAGTATTATTAGAGTAATTCTACACTCTTACACATTTTAATAATCTCATAGTTCCCTTTAGATAGTTCATAGGATGATTCTTCCCATAACTTTTACACATTAAATTTTGGGTTTTCTTTCCGTCATGGGATTTATCTGTTGATCCTCCCTTATTAAAATATATTTTACTATTTTTATATGCAGGCCCATGAGACTACTAAGAGTCTATGATATCTATTTAAACCTTAAGGGCACAAAAAACACCTCATAGAAATCAAATTCTTGAATCGCCAACACTTTTTGTAGACTGATATTTTGTCTTCTAAAGAAGTGATCCACCTGGATTTTGGTGTTTGTGACAAAGACGAAGGTGTATTGTTTAATTCTTATTTTGTTTTCTTAATATTACATTATAGACTCATATTCATTTAGATTTAAACTGAATAATTCCATCTCCATTTAAGACAGGGTGTTCAAGGAATATATTTGTTGAAAAATATTTTCTTGAAATATTCCCATTCCATTGAATCAATTTCCTCCTTGGACTTTGGGTTATTGATCAGTGTCTACCACTGATCAACTTCCCCATAAAAATTATATACCACCATCATAACATTATCTTCTTTTGAGAACTGGGGGAAAAATAATATCTTCTCAATGGAGTTAATTTATTGTTCTGTGATGATGGTATCAGAATATCCACTAAATATAGGAGGCCTTTGACGCATGAAATATTCAACCACAACTTGATCTTTCTTAGTAGAATAAGGGTGTTCCACATGATTCAAGTAATTATTCATAACATTTTCTAGTTAATCAAGTACTATCATGATTTTTTTAGTACCCATTCTAATTAGTTTTGGAATTTTATTAGGGAAAGTGTCACATTTCCTATCACATTGGTTGTCATCATAGTTTCTCCTATTCCCAATTATTAACTAAGAGAAATAAATTAATGTTAGGGGTATTGAATATATTTATAATAAGAATATAAAAAGGAAACATTGAATATATATTGATCAAAATTATGGGTGTCCAGACCTAAACCAACCCGACCAACCCGACTCGACCCAATCGGGTTGGGTTGGGTTGTGTCGGGTTAAAAAAATTATTCCACGGGTTGGGTCGGGTTGGGTTATATCATGGTCGGGTTGGTTCAGGTCATGAGTTGGGAAAAAATTGACCCAACCCGACTACTGTGAGTCACCTCTTCAGAACTCACCCTCTCCCCTACCTCTCGACCCAATTCCCCCTCACCCTCACCCCACACTGATGTATTTCACCTTTCCTACAACACCCATTGACTCCATACCATTACCCACCATTACATGAATACTCTATTAATTTCATAGATGATTGAATCCTCCATGAAATTTGTAATACAAACATAAAATAAATTCAAAGGAATCGAAACATGTGAAATCAGCGGAAAAGAAATGCTCGATCAACAAACAAAAATATGAATATAACTGGATTTCATTTGATTTTGATAAGAAAACTAAATAACAAGAAAAAAACCAAAGGAATATAGAACAGTTTAATGATTAAAAGATCCTATGGTTGAGGATCAACTAAGAAAATGATCATTGAACATCTCCCTCACCCTCACCAGTCTAGTGTATCCACCGCGCCGCACCTGCATGTACCCGTACCTCGGCAACCACCTCCATCTCCATTGCGACTATGTACGGTGCCAAATATATTAGTGGCAGGCACTACCCCATTCTCATCACCCTCTTGGCCTCACCTTGAACCTCCTAAAACCTTGATAAGTACTTGTAGTCTAGCTAATCACATCACACCATCGAGTCGCAGACTGGCGTTTTTTTGGGTCGATTTATTACAGGGCAGAGGATGTGGGCTTTCCATAATGTGGCGAAGAAGATGAAGTAGAGGAATATGTAACCCGATCAACCCATGGGGTGATACCCAAAAAAATAACTAAATAATTTTTTTGTCGTAACCCAGTCAACTTGCGGGTTGGGATCATAAAAAAATACCAAACAATTTTATTTTCCTTAACCCGATCAACCCAACCCGACCCAACCCGATTTGAGACGGGTTGGGTTGGGTCGGGTCTGAATACAAAAACATCTCTGACCCAACCCAACCATACCCGACCTATTTTGCTTAGGTCGGGTCCAAAATTTCCCTGAACCCGACCCAACCCGACCCATGGGAACCCCTAATAAAAATTTAAATAAAAATAATATCCCATCTTGTGATTCCCTAAGTTTTGATATTGGTTATCCATGGTGATAAAAATATCTCTAGGGTTTATACAAAAGTTATCTAGTCCTAATATCATCAAATAAAAATATCATTCCTCTGATTCTAACTATAGTGATGCTAGATTTTGAAAACATCATTACATGATTTTAAGCATAATTAACCAACAAATACAATCCATGTATTGTAAATTCAATTGTATTTGGAAGATATGATATATTATTAGAAAGCATGAAACCAAAATAATAACATGAATTATTTAATATTTATATAGATCTCCTAAAATAATTTTATCTCTTAATACTTCATAGGATAACCTGGGGAATACATGAGAAAATGGATGAGCTTGAAATCAATGTTAGGTAAATAAACATAGAAATAAATCATAGCACATGATTTATAAGTCATGACATGATGACATAAAAAAATTCATTGAACATGAATAAAGTTAAGGAATCATAACATATATAACATGGGATAATGTAATAATTGAATCATATAAATTTGGAAACAAAATAAAACATTACATAATCATGAATCAAGGCTAACGTCCAAGACCATTGGACGTGGTGGAACATGTGTCATGACTAACTAACAGGACCGTTTCACATAGGATACAAAGTCTAATAAAGGAATCAGGTTCACTCCCTATCCCAACAAGACATCTCATGAGACTAAACATTACCCAATGTAATTAAGTTTTATATAAGTGAACCCATAAAAACAGGTTCATGTATGTGTGTCCCACATGATGAATCAAATAAAAGGTATATACATTAGGGTTACCAATGTAATTAAATGGGTATCATAACCATGTCATAAATCATAAAAAATGGTTTTATCATAATGGTTTACATGAAAGATTGGATTTAAATAATAAATTGACATTCATATGGGAAAATAGAAATATATCATGATAAATTATGTCCTACTGAATTGAAAACATGGAAAATATTATTTAATAATTTTAGAAATTAACTACTTTAGTGTGGTTTAGGGGAAAATTTTAAAGATTCTTAAAAATAGAGAAAGAATAATTGTTTATATAAAACCATAAATTAAATAAAATATTTTTTTTGGTAAAATAAATGATTTTAGAAAATTAATGGTAAATTAAAATAGATAATGGAGTGAACATAAAAATGGGAAAGAAATTGGGAAGTTCCTTGTAATTGAGCTTGCTTATCAGGAGGAATTGAGAAGGTAAACTTATAAAACATGTATTTCCCCATCAAAGAAATAATAATCAGGCCAGGAAAATATGTTTGGAACATGAATAAAAAACATATTAATATTAAATAATAATAATTAATAATTAAATTTTAGTAAATAGAGAGTAATCGAAACCCAAAGGAAAAATGATGATTCAGAGAGAATCCCTTACCTTCTGTCAGAAAGTGTTCTGCACCTGAACCTAATGTGCTGGATAAGAAAATTTGATTCATTAATTAATTAATTGATATTTTCTTCAACATGGAATTGATTTTTTAAAAATTATTTAGTCCATTTATGGTATTTTTGATGAGTTATGATATTCAATTTCATCATTTTGGGAGCGTTCATTTCCTTAGTTATCATGAACGGTTTACCTGTATACATGTATGGAAAATCATATAAAATGAGAATAGTTGTACCAAATTGAAAATATATTTTTTAATAAACTTAAATAATATTTAATTATCTTATAAATCATTTTTCCCAGATTTGATAATGATTTATTAGATAAATCATTAATGATAACCTTTTTGACTATTTTTCCATTTTTTCGATAATTATGAACTACTTTTTTATTAATTAATATTTGTATATAAACTAGTTCTAGAACATTAAATATGATGTAATAAATATATTTTAATCTATTTTAACTATAAAAATTATTTTACGACCATCCTTTAAGGCATCAGTAGAAATTGAAAACTCGTCATCCTTAAATGTGAAAAATTAACACATCAAGGATGATGTTTTCCTTTTTAGAAAAAAATGAGAAGGGAAAGGAATTTATGACTGGTTGTTACAGTGAAACAATAAAAATAAATTATATAATAGATACAGGAGTTATATTTTCACTTTTATAAGGGTAGGTGAGGAGAGGAAAAGGAAAAAATCAGAAGAGAATTAATGAAAACAAAAGAGAAGTTTACCTCTTGATTTCTTTCTCATTAAGAACCTCCTTGAGGAACTTGAGTTTGGTATTTTATTGATAAAAAGGATACTATAAATGGGGTATATTCTTAGGGATAATATTTTCTAGATTTTGGAAAAACTATAAGGATTTTATGGTTTGAGGAGAGGAGGTGGTGATGGGTGATATTTATAGTGGAGGAGATGAGTGTTATTTATTTATTTATTTATTTATTTTTTATTATGGATCAAGACTCTAAATAGTGTCAATAATTATGAATAAGTATAATAACTAGTTAATTTTAGTTCATACCAATTGTGCTTACGTCATCCATACATCATCCATGAATCAAAAATTCACATCTTTATCATATATCGTAAATTACTATATTTCACTATTCACCAAAAATACAACTATTTTAGAAAAAACCAAAAAACTCATCCTACCTATTTTTAAACATTTTGAATTTAAAAATGGGATCAATTATATCTTAATATTTTTAGTTATATGATAAATTTAATTTTAAGTTAAAATCATCATTTATTCAAAAAATACCAATTTTAAAATTATAACTTCTTTTGAAACGCTTTGAAAAATTAATCAAGGTATCATAAAATTAACTTATAATCATAATAAAATAAAATATTAATTTATGAATATATTTTATGAAAATAAATTTTCTTTTAAACCAGTATATTAATTTTAAAATTATAAATAAACATTTATGTTTCAAAAAAGTATCACTACTTAATTTATCATTTTGAAAGCATTTATTTACATATTCCATAATATAAATATATAATATTTTCATTTATGAGATGCAAAAATTATTTTTATACTTTCATTGGTGAGATTACTCTTCTATTTTTTAGGTTTCTATTCATAGTGGTCACAATACTATTTCAAAGGTCTCGTTACTATTCCATTGGTTTAGGTTCGTTAATTTCTATAAATACTTATTATTTCATTAATTCTTAATTTATAAAATTTTTATTGTGTTATATAAGTGATTTTATGTTATTTATACTATATTATATAATTATATGAAGGGAAATTTCATTGATAAAATTATTGGTTAGTACACGAACCCCATGATTGGTTTTACTGAAAAAATGTCATCATAGGATAATTTCATTTTGTATATGTTGATGAGATCATTGTCCTTGAGGGAATAGTATCATATACAGATGCCCAAAAAGCATTAGTTCCTTAGATTGTATGATTAATTAGTATGTGATTACTAATATGTATGCATGGGAATACTAGAGTGGGTGGTTTGGAACTAGAGTTTCCATGTGATATATGGGATGGGAGTAGGGATGCACCCCGTGTGTTGTGATGTGTGTGACATGGGATTTATGGGCTATGTGGGACATGCTTATGGAATTAATATATGGTTTAAGATATTCGTGACCTGAGTGATATATGTAAGGGTTACCCAAGGGAGGGATTATCCCAGACATGTGAGTCCCCTAAAGAGGATATTAATGGGTAGATGTTTTTTTATGAGATCATTTCATGTGAATTTATACCTGGTGCATGCTATATAAATGTGTGGTGCTTTGGGATTTCTTAATGTAAATCAATTTCGCTGATTCTGTATCAAGGTGTGGTTTTGAGGGTAGAATTGGTTTGACACGTAACCTTGGTAAAGTAGGGAGTGGTTCCCAAAGAGATGGATAATCACGATATAAGATGGTTGGATATATAAGGAATATAGCATGAGTAGATGATTTATAATGTCTCATGTTTTTTAATATAATTCTCTGAAATATATCTAGTAATAGTTTCAGATCTAGGAACAGAGACAATGTGAGATTTTTGAGTCGATGATCTTGAAAATGAGATTTGAAAAATATTAAATATGTTAATACCACACATGAAAAGTTTTTTTAAAAAAGTTTAATAAATCAAGAATGATGTATTCGATCAGAAATATAAGGGATCCATTATGTCTAAATCACATGTTTTACCCTAGGCATGACATAACATGAGATTCATCATTTGTTTAGGTTGGTAACATTTGAGGGACATTGTTTAAGTAAATTAATAAATTTAATTTATTTATTTATTTAATTTTTCACGACTTTAGTTTACTCTAAATATACATCTATGTAAAAATTTTAGGGTTATATTCTTAACCTTAGACACCTAGAGGATCCTTTGGAAGAGATCTTGACAAACACAATGGATCCTGATCAATGACCGAGGATCATTTTTTCCAACGTAGTATGTGGATCCCACCAACAATAGTGACATATGATTGTCATTCACTAGTGAATAATCCAAATTGAGGTAGGAAGTTTGATTTATGTTAATTGAACCCATTTATTTATCTCATGTCAAACACTGATTAATTCAAAAAAAATAGAATTGATTCGCGCATAAATGGTTGATTTATTTATTCGTTGTTGATTATTCATCTTCACTCATCTATTTTTAGGTAAAGGATCAAGGAAATAAATAAAAAAGGCAATGTATAATTCATCATGTATATTTTTTATGATTTTCCCCCCTATTTCCTCACATGTTCATAAACCAAAATTATTTTGACCCGTAGTTCAAAGAATATAAGGTATTTGGTTGTTGCACGACCGTTATTCGGTTAAATAGATCAATACCATGGGGATGGTTTAAAATAGAGGGTTCAATCAAGGTCCAATGTCGATGGAGTATTAATCAAGGTGTATCATTATGAAATAGACGTTTCGTTATTCCTTATTTGATGAGAAGTGATGACATGATTGAACGGTGGGGGTTTTCTTACCGATTTGGTTGGTTTGCAATGGATATTTAGTGATTGAAATCTTTAATTGACCAATATCCACAATACCTGGTGATTTTTGTAGTGGATCTAAAGGAATAATTATTAGGGTTGCACATATAGAATGATCCCTGGGTTTCTGGAAAACTCATGTTACAAAACATGTAATAAAACAATACACGCCACGTGGGACCCCATTTTTGGTACTGGGGATTTCATTGTAGTGATAAGTATCACATGATATGTGGTCCTTACCATATTCAATTTGATCTTTTCCTAGAGACATTACATGTATCTCGGAAGATAACCAGGCATGGGACAAGTACAAGGGCCATGCCATGTACTTGAACATGGATAGTGTACATGGGCTGATCCATTTACTTTGACACATCTAGTTGTACATGGGTATGGACCAAGGTACCCAAGTATGGGTAGAGGGACAGAGGAACAAACATGGGACGATCTTGATTTAGTGGTACACACCAAGTACCCTATGTACACACCGTGTACTACCTTAGAGATGCTTTCGATCCCTTCATCTCTTTATTATAGACCATGTTCAGTTGATTAAAATACCATGGTCCTTTCTCAGGAGGGTAAATTACAACATAAATTCCTTGTCACTAGATTTTGATCCCCTATATCAGTTTAGTATTGGAGAGAGTTCCATGAATCCTAATTTGGGACTATGGTCGGATCCTCTATCATTCTAGGTGGATTTCAAGGCATCAGCATGAACACTATGCATATAGAGTTGATACCTTATCTATATGGTTGACCAAGTAAGGTTTGTGGAGTCTCCTAGTGACGATGGGTGTGATCCTATACTTGGATGCTGAGATATTATGAGATCTGGTGAGTACTTCTTGGACATGGCCTAATTATCATTACCACTTAGATGAGTTTCATCAGTGATATCCAAACTCATGGAGTGGATTATCCTAGAATGAGAATTAACATGAAGTCCTGAATGGTATCTTATGGCTGGAATTATTGGTTGAGACCACCTGAGACTAGTTTTCTTTTATGAGTATATCTAGGTTTTTATTTAGTGACATTTTTTATGGGTTGACTACTCTTGATGCATTATGCATAGTGATTTCAGTGTATCCTACTTGATATGGTTATACTCACCCATGTATGGACTATGCCTACAAATTTCATGTATTATATATATATATATAACCTTTTTAATGTGTCCTAGGAGGATAGGTAGTAGGTGGAGCACAGTTGGGATGGTAAGACTAATGAGTTTTCGAAGTGGTTGAATTTTGTATGGCCTCATATTTCTGATTAGGTTTCACTCTATATTCTTTTTGATTGGTATTTTATGTGGGTCCTTTATCACTTTTAGTATTTTTTTGTACTCTGATGTGGGATAGATTTTTTTATCCACTTAGGGTACTTTTTTTACAATATAAGCATTATATGGGCTTGGAGATGTGTGCATGTGTATAGGTATATTAGGAAGATGCCTCCCATGTATCTTTTATACAACATGGGGATGGTCACCATCCCTTTGCTTATTACAAGTGGGCTTGGGGTAGTCAAAATCTACGCATCACCATCCAGATAGGCCCTGGTAGGTTGTGTCATGACAACAAGGTATCAAAGGTAGTTGGTTCTACCAAAGTACCAAAGTGTAGATTTTTGTCACTCTATAAGATTGGTTTGAGATTTATAGAAATAGTGTTAAAGTGTTTCGAGTTCGAATTCTAGGATAGGGACTCTGGTGTTGGTGAAGAGGACAATGTGTCTATTCACTGAGAATTTGATAACCTACATATTGACTTAATACATGTAGACCCTAGTTGTAAGGAAACAAACCTTGATACCTTCCACATATCAGAATGGTTTGTGGTTTCCATATAATTTCTAACTAAACTCCCCAGATATAATCTATTGACCATGGAATGTCTTGATCTAATTTTCGATTCCTCCACAATATATTCAAACTAGGATTATATATCAGGATCATAAGGATGATCGACTTAGTGATAAGGATTTTTTATAAGGACATATACCAGAGGTGGTACCTCAGGGTGGTTTTCCCATTATTCCACAACCCATTTTGCAATACTTATCACCAAAAGTACTATCTGAGGATGCCAGGATGATGAGTGTGATGCATGATTTCCTGAGGTAGTGACCTCCTAGGTTTGGGTATATCTAGACCACCAGGTGGAAAAGGACTAGCTATATCCTATCACCTAAGTTTTCCACCTTGTGAGAATGCTTGCAGATCATATGTAATTCCTCAAAATGAGTCTTCTTTAGGGATCTACTAGGTGATGGTGGATTATGGAGATATAGTAAAACGAAGATATAACTCCCTCATAGTCAAACTTCAGGAATCTCTTGAAGGAGGATTTATATAGGGTCGTGTTGTGATCATTAGGCATAAAGGTTCTTCTTCATTTACAATAGATAAATATAACCATGAAAGAGTATTCAGTGAGGTGTACTAATATTTCATGATACTCCTAGGATATGGTTCATGATTATTTATTTAGTTCACTAACCTTTGAGTATGGATGATACCATGATATCAGGGATTCATTCATATCTATTTTCATTTCCTCTTACACTGGAATGCTCGATTGTGATTTAGTTGTGGATGGATTCATGGAAGAGCAGTCACCGAATGTGGGTAAAAGTAATGGGAACCTAGGAGCAGAGAGCATGAAAATGGGTAGATGATGGTAGTATCATGAATCTTGGAATTCCATATGCTTTATGAAAAATTCCCATGGTAGAGTACTAGTGGTTTAGGACTCCATGGATTTCTTGAGTCATAAGAATGGGAGGCAATGTTTCTCATGTGATGTTTATGGTCATCTTGCTTGTGATTGTACTACCCATCTTACAACTAACAAGGATATGGTTGAGGGACTTCCTAAGAAGAGATATAGGAAGGATCAGGGAGGTTCCCAAGGTGTAGGATGTGGTAGAGGAGCTGGTAGAGTAGTTGGAGGTGGCAGATGATTTGACTTATTACCACCACCATCCCCAGGTGGTCCGCTCTAGGATCATGGAGTTTGTGGGTATGGGTGAAGAACACTATAGGAAATAGAGGCCTATGAACATGAGCCTATAGAGATTATTTTAGATGTGATCTATGTATTTTCTACCTTAGCTACAAAATGGATAGACATAAGTGTGATTCATTCTTTTATTTCCAATTATTTGGTTCGAGAGTTAGAGATTTTATCTAAGCCCTTGGATCGACCCTAACACTTGGAGACTCCAACCATAGGTGACTTAGCGACCACACAATTCTACTGATGATGTGACCTGACTATTGGAGGTTAAAACCTTATATTTTATGTTTTTTTAGTAGTGATGAGGCCTTATAAAGTCATATTAGGTATGTTATGGCTATCCACACTTAATGACCATAATGATTCTTTTAGGAAAAGGATGTGACGTTTCCATGATGATGGGATGAGGTTATCTTTCATAGGTGAGAATGAAACCAAGGTATAGCAGTATGGGATCATATGTTGGAGTGTTTAGTCAATTGATCACTAGTTTAATAGCATTATTCTATTAGTAGTTGAGAATATGGGATACTAGTTTCCAATGGTGGTGGTACAGTGTTAGAACATCTTTTCTGAGGAAATTCCTTTCTTAACTACCCACTAAGAGTTAAACTTATTCATTGAATTAAACCCTAGGCCAACCTTTATATCTTTACCAATATATCAGATGGCTCCTATAGATATTAAAGAGCTAATGGAACATTTGGAGTATTTATAGAGGAAGGTCTTCATGAGACCAATTGTTCCTCCCATGGGTAGCTCTGGTTTTGTTCACCATAAAGGTATAAAGAATATTGAGGTTGTGTGTGGATTATTGGTGCGTAAAAAAGTTTCTATGAAGAATAAATATCAACTATCAAGGACTAACTACCTCATTGATCAGTTTAGAGCGGCATGATGATTATCAAAGACTAACCTTAGGTCAGGATATCACAATATGTGATTCCAGGATGAGGATATAAAAAAGAAAACATTCAAATGTCTATATTGTCAATATGAGTACTTGGGTGATTCCTTCAGCATGAAAAAGACCCCAAATGTTTTTGTGGTACTTATGAATCAAATATATCATACTTTATTAGATCGATTCATAGTATTCTTCATCGAATATATCATAGTGTACTCTCCATCTAATGAGGGGCACACAAGACAATTGAGGATGGTTCTAGACACACTCTGAGAGAAACATATTAATGGGAAGCTCTCAATCTGTCATGTTTGGATTTAGGTGGTCCATTTTTTTGGGAAATATCATCTTGGATGACAGTGTGGTAGTTTACAAGTCCAAGGCCAAACTAGATTTAGCCTAGGAGCCACCCTAGATCCTTAAGAAGGTAAAAAAGTTTCCTTAGGGTGGAAGGATACTATAGGATATTTTTGACCAATTTCTTCTAGATATCATTCACTAATTTGGATCAGAAAGGGAATCCTTTTTTTTTGACAGAAAAGTGCTATTAGATATTCTAGGAGTTGAGTCATGGGTTAAAGGGCACACCCATATTGAGTTTTTTAGAGGAGGGTGTCAATTACATAGTGTTTTATGATGCCTCGGGGACTTCTCTTGGTCATGTGATGAACCATATAAAGTTTTTGATTAGCTATGGGTTTCAATAGTTAATACAAAATGAGAAGAATTCCATGACACATGATCCTGAATTGGAACCAGCAGTATTCTCCTTAAATATGTGGCAACACTACCTTATGGGGGAGCAATTTTTCATCTACTATGGCCAAAATATTTTCAAGTATATCTACTCTCAGGAAGGATATTATATTTATATTGAGTTTATGTCTAGAGTTCCTCTAATAGTATAACTTCAAGATATTCAATAGTTCTATAAATGGGAATGTGGTGATAGAATCTCTTGGCAAGATATATTATTATTTGTTGTTAACCAACGTGTGAGATAAGTTTTCCTTAGTGGAAAATGATGTAGATTCTTAAATTTAGTTGATGGTTGTTACCACGTGTTATGGAATCTTATCATGGGGTTACCATCTATGAAACATTAGTTACTCAGATATCCACTAGATGTGCCTCTGATAGATTTTCTGAAGGAGGGGACCACATTATCCTTGTTAGAGGATAGATGATGGTCCCTATGACTTTGTTATAGGAGGTTATGAGGGACTTTCATAAATAAAATTTTGAGGTACATTTAGGTGTGAAAAATATGTACCAGAACCTTCGATATCAGTTTCAGTAGTTGTGCATGAACTATTTAGTAGCTGAGTTTTTCTCTCATTACCTCACTTTTCAGCTGGTGGAGGTTGAGCACTAGGTTCCAATAGGTTTAGCTCAACCCCTTGAGGTTCTAGAGTTTATGTGGGATTTGATATCCATTGAATTTGTGATGGGGTTACCACGTACATCTGGAGGACATGATTTAGTCTAGGTGATTGTAGACTGACTCACCAAGTCATCCCACTTCCTAGCTATTCACGATCAATGTTATGTAGAAATTTTCGGATTTCATTTCATGAAATTGATAGTTTGGCTCCAAAGAGTTACCTTGATGTTTATTTTAGACCATGATTCATTATTCATGTCATTATTATGGATAGTATTATAGGATGAATTTGGGTATTAGTTGTATTTGAGCATGGAATTTCACTCCCAAACTAACGACTAGACTGAGTAGAGTAATCAGGTTCTAGAGGCCATGTTGTGAGCATACATGTTGGAATTTTTCCATAGTTTAAAGGATAACCTACATTTGGTGGAGATTTTGTACAACAACAACTACCATTACACCATTGACATGACACTATTATATTCCTTTTATGGGCAACCCTATTGTTCACCACTTTGTTGGACTGATTCGGGCGAGTCAGAGCTCATGGGCCAAGAGTTGGTGTGCTCTATGATAGAGAAGGTTCATATTATCATTAAGTGGATAAGAACTAAACAAATCCATCACAAGTCCAATATGGAATGATGATGAAGGAATTTGGAGTATGAGGAGGTAGACCGTGTGTTCCAAAAGGTCTCACCACGATGTGATTTATTGTTATTTCCTGGTTCCGGAAGCCGCCCAGAGGTGCCCCGTACCCAGTTGGTCACATGGGATCAAGAGAATTTCCCCAAATTCCAGAGGCTTCCGACTAGAAGGGTGGTCCTTGGGTGTGATATTGGGGAAAATATTCTCTCATTGGCATAGTAATTTAGTGGAAATAAACAGATAACAACAGCAGAAGAAGTAATAATAACATGCAATAAATGAACAACAAAAGACTGAAGAAATAAAAAACTTGATCACATATATAAATGATGCATGATACATATGTCTAGGAATGTATCCAAACAATTCTAAATACTGGAATATAGTACTAAACCAAAGTACACAGAAAACTAATAAACTCCAACAGCATCGCAAGCCTCAGCTTGGTCCCATGCTCTCCAACTCCACAACAATCATGTACCTGAAGTAGAAGGGCACATTCCCTTATCTAGGCCTTCAAAAATATAATCTGTATGGGCCTAAAAGCATGACTCAAACAAGGTGTGAGACAAATCCTAGTAGGAAACCACCAAAAGATCTGTTCCTAATAGTCAGTGAATATATATTGAAGAAAATATGAAAATGAAGCAATAAACAAGGAAGTACTCAAAAGTAAACAATCTTATAGTTTTGATTACATCCATTTTCATTTATTAGTTAAGAAACAAACAATCATAAGTAACCCTATGAAAATTACTCACAGCCTAAGCCCCCTGGTTCAACCAATCAAACAAAAGAAACCCTATGGGAAGTACTCACAGTCTAACCCCTCTAGTACCGATTTAGAAAAGACTCTCTGAGGAAGCACTCATCGTCAATTCCTCATGTGGTCTCGTATCGGTAACTATAGACACTCTGGGGAATAACTCAACATCCAATTCCCTTTGTGGTCTTATAATGAGGAACTAAAAACACTCTGAGGGAGTAGAAAGTCTATCCCCCAGTGATCTCACAACGTAATAGTAAACAAACACTCTAGATAAGCCCTCAACATCCATTCTCCCTATGGTCTACTACACCAGGTTCCCACAACCCTATGTAATCAATCATGCACAAATGGTATATGGTAGCCAAATTAAACCATAAGAACTATTTTGATAAACAGTCTACAGTATCTCACAACATGTTAGATAAATTCACCCCATCTTAACAATACTAGGTATGGAAAACAAAGTAGCCTTACAGACAAAGCTAGACCAAACGGTCAATATCAAACAAACATGGGAAACACATCCATAGAAAGGTATGGAACCCTATTTACATTAAAAAACATAAACTCAAGCACACAAGGCATAGCAGGCAATAGCAGGGCTAATAACCATAAACACTTAATAACCCGAATAAGGGTATTGGGAACTTTTTCACATATAACTCAATGACTAACTACAAAACGGCACAAACCACCTACCTCGGTGTTGTATGATCAATATATGTGAACCTCAGTCCTTGAATCACCATATAACACCATATATCTACAAATATGATAAAAAAATTCAATGGAAGATAAATCATAAAAGAAGAGGAATCACGAAATAAGGATATATAAAAACGAGGAGCTTACCATGGTGATTCCAATGCAATCGACGGTGGTTGATTTGGAGAAAGGATGGTGAGTCAGGGAATCAGAGAAGAATCGCCATCCACAGATGCTTCTGGATGATTCAAATGGAGAAGAAGGGTGTTCAATCAATTATACATGACCCCAGTCCAGTTAATCAAATAAAAATAAAGTACATGAACTATTCTTCAAGGGTACACAGTGTGTACTTTCTTTAACCGGCCTCCACTTTAGGCAGTCTCCAGGTCACCCCACATGACCATGTGTTTGGTCGTCACACGGTGAGAACACGACTACTTGCGACAACCAAGTACATGATTTGTAATTATAAGTACATGACATGTACTCCTGAAATTTCTAGAAACTCCTCTTTTTCTCAAAAAAAAAATTCAAAAAAAAGGCATATCTAAAAAGAATATCCAGGTTCATAAAAAACTCCCACTTAAAGAAATTCATCCCTGAATTTCCCAAGAAAGGATGAGTAGAAGAAGAATCCTAGAGCAGCTCTGACCACTATGATCATACATCAGTCTCCCTCTCCCAAGTCTCATTATGTACTTGTTCGTTCTTCCATAGAACCCGTACCAGAGGAACATACCAACCATAGAGAACCTTCACACATCAATCAACAATCCAGATAGGATTCTCCTCGAATGATGCATCCACCTCTAGTTCAACCTATTTGGGTTGAAAGACATGAGACAGGTCTAAGAATTAATTCCATAGATGAGAAACATGGAAGACTTCATGCATAGCCCGATACTTCTGAGGTAACAACAGTCGATAGGAAACCAGCCCGACTCTCTCCAAAACCTCAAACAGTCAGACGTACCTTGGTGAAATCTTACCCTATCTCATAATCCTCATGTGTCCCAACCTCAGTGTGACATGTAGAAAAACCTGATCTCTGGCCTTGAACACTAGAGGTCGTCTCTGTCGATTAGCATAAGACTTATTTCGTGACTGTGCAACATCCATCCTCTTCCGAATCAACTCTATCTATTCTGTGGTCTCCTGATCAAGATGAGGTCCCAGCATAGCTGCCTCTCTTACTTCCAGCCAACATAGAGGTGATCGGCATGGGCTACCATACAAAGCCTCATAAGAATCCGTCTGAATAGTAGTTTGAAAACAATTATTGTAGGAAAACTCCACAAGAGGTATGTGTTTCACCTAATAACCTAAAAAATCTAGGACACATGTTTGATGAATGTCCTCCAACACCTGAATCGTATTCTCGGACTGACCATCTTTTTGGGGATGGTAAGTTGTACTTATAATTACCTGTGTACCCAAAGCCCTTTATAATCCCTGCCAGACCCGAGAAGTAAAACAGACATCTCTTTCTGAAACAACGGAGTTCAAAACCCCATGTAGAAGTAAAATCTCATGGATGTACAACATTCCCAGCTCATCAACACTGAAGGTCTCCTTGATCAAAAAGAAGTGAGAAACCTTCTTGAGTCTGTCAATGACAACCAAACTGCATCGTTCCCTCGAGGTGACCTCAGTAAACCTGTTAGGAATTCCATCGCGACATCATTCCACTTCCACTCGGGAATGGGTAACTAGTAAAAAATTACAGCTGGATGCTGATGCTCCACCTTCAATATCTGATAGGTGGAACACCTCATCACAAAACTAGCAAAATATCTCTTCATACCTAGCCACCAATACTGACAATGCAAATCTCAATACATCTTGGTGACACATGGATGAACTGTCCAAACCGAGGAATAGAAATCCCACATCAGCTCCTCGCATATGTCTGCTAACACACATACACATCCATGAAAATGAAAGATCTCATCCTCACCTATGGTCCATCCAAAAATAGGGTCCTCCTCTAACACACTCTCCCATAGGAATAGGCCTTTTGAATTTGATAGCTGCCTCATTCTCACTTGATCAAATAGAGTAAGGTAAAAGATATAGAAGAAAGAAATGCTTGCCCCTATCTATCATGCACCTCAAAATGCATCTCAGAGAACATATCCATAAGATACCACTCACTACTGGCCTCTTGAAATTCCTGTATCTGAGTTCTCCTCCTCAACGCATTTTCTATTGTGTTTCTTTTCCCAGGTGTGTAGGTAAGCTCATTGACAAAGGACTAAAGGTACTCAACCCACATTCGTTGTCTCAAATGAAGATCACAATGAGTGAAGATATACTTGATACTTTTGTGGTCGTTGAAAACCCAAAAATTATTTCCCAATAGTTAATGTCTCAAACAGCATAAAGCATGAACAGCTGAAGCAAACCTAAGATCGTGCGTTAGGTAATTCCTCTCATGTGGCCTCAAATACTGAGACTTGTACGTAATGAACCCTTCCCCCTACATAAGCACTACTCCCAGCTCGATACTTGAAGCATCATAGTAAATAGTATAGCTTTTTCCCAGCTATGGAAATATTAGTATTGGTGCTGAATTCAAGCTCCCTTTTAGCTCTTGAATGGCCGACTCACAAGAATCAGTCTACAGGTACTTCACAACCTTCTTAGTTAGCCCTGTAAGTGGTGATTCTAAGCATGAAAAGTCCTGTATGAAATTTATGTAGTATACAACCAGCCCTAGAAAACTTCGTACCTCAAAGATGTTCATCATTTGTTCCCAAGAAATTACTTATCTCACTTTCCCTGGGTCTAATGACACTCCTGTCTCTGAGATAACATGACCCAATAAGTGAATTTGGTCCATCAAAAAGTGGCATTTTGAGAAATTAACATATAACTAATTCTCTCTCATTATACTCAAAATGATCTCAAGATGGGTGGCATGGTCATTTCGAGTGTGAGAGTACACCGAGATATTTTCCACAAAGACAACAACAAAAGAATCCAGGTATGGATAGAAAACTTGGCTCATAAGTTCCATGAACACTTCAGGCATTTTCGTGAGACTGAACAACTTATCCACGTACTCGTATAGACCATACCTGCACCGAAAGGATGTAAAAGGTATATCATAAGGTCTAATGCACAACTGATGATAATTGGGTCTCAAGTCAATCTTCGTGAACACCTGGGATCCTTAAAGATGATCAAATAGATCATCAATCCTCGACAAGGGATATTAGTTCTTGACCATCAACTGGTTCTGCTTCCGATAATCCACACAAATTCTGAGCATACTATTTTCATTTTTTGCAAACATGAAAAGTGAACCACAAGGAGAATTACTCGGTCAGATGAAACCCTTTGCTTGGAAATCCAAAAATTACTTCATGATCTTCTGTAACTATGGTGTATCCATCCTATAGGGAGGAATGGACACCCGTGCTTCTCCCGGCACGAGCTGAATAAAAAAATTTACATCTTGCTCCAGAGGAAAACATGAATGTCTTATGGAATAAAATCTATAAAATGATCCACCACTGGAGGAAAGTACATCTGCGAAGTCCTCTGGTCATCCAGATATAGACTAGAAATATGTGTTGTAACTCCTCCCAACCCATGATGCTCGGGTTCTGCACTGCGTTCCTTGACATATCATTCACCCTTATGAAGAAATGATCTGCCCTCTGGTGATGTGAAACTCACTGTATGGTGATATTAGTAAACAAAGACCTAGAAGAGAACTAACCAGTCCATTCTGAGAATGACATCATATCCCATCATCTCTAAGACATTGAGGTCCCATAAGAAGTGACACCCACCAAACTCTAGAGGGCACTCCTTGCACTGGTGTACACTAGCTATTCTAGCCGCCAATGGAGTTTCCAATGTCAAGACATCAGAAAAAGTAAAGATACAGAGTTAAAGGCTCTCCACAAAAACAACAGATATGGAACTATGGGAAGCCACTATAAAGAAAATTGAAGATGATAAAAGTGAGGAAACTAATATCGTACCTCAAACTATAGAGGGTCTGAGATCCTACTCCTGTTGTGTTTGCTCCACTGTAAAAGTTTTGCTCGTACTGTTGCCCTATGACCCTGTCTAACCACCTTGATCTAATCCTCCCTATTTTTGCTAAATGCCTGGCGATTGGCTACCACGACCAAAGGATCAACCTTAGCTTAAACGGCTGTAATAACTCCAATTCCCAACTAATGAGTAACTGGTGGTGTTGCTTCTGAATGAGGGGTCATAGGAGAACCTTCATTACCAGCTTCTGGTGAGAAAAACTGATAGAACCGCTGAAGATGACCCATATTTCCACAAAATCGTCACTCCACTAGGTCTATCGGGTAATGTGGCCTCATATTCCCACTATTTCTGCACTGGTAGCACACCACCTAGTCACTAGAAGAAGTGTCCCACTTTCTCGGATCCCCACACCTTGACTCTATACAACGCTTCCTCTTATCAGTCTGAGGGGTATCAACTATGAAATATCAATCCGCCCTAGCTCATAGCTCTAGAATACCTCATATTTTTCTCTGTGATTTGCGCCTAGTCGACTATAGATGTGATGGAAGTCAATATAAATATGTTCACCTGAGATGTGATGTCGTTCCTAAGACCATCCTTAAACTTTCTCACCATGAATAACTCATCACCTCCTAGGATGGGTGTGAAGCACTGAAACTCTATGAAAGGAGAAGAATACTCCATGACTGAAAGAGTACCCTGCTACAGACTCATGAACTCTTAGTCTTGGTTGACCCTCAAAGTATCCGGGTAGATTTAATCATAGAAGGCACACTAGAACTCATCCCAATCCATGACCCGTTGGCATCCCGCATGTGATATCACATCCCACCATCTCTTGGAAGAGTCCCAAAGCATATACATAGAGAGCGTCACCCTCTTCATTGGAGGAGTCTCTAGATGCTCGAAGATAGATGGCATGGATTCTAACAATGACTCTGCATCCTGAGGTCCTCCTTCCCCTGTGAATTTGGGAGGATGCTACTGTTGAAAAAATTGTGCCAACTCTTCCATAGAAGGGGCCGAATGCGGTACTCCTCGGAATGTTTTCATAAACCTCATGAATCACTCTCAGAACTATGCATCAGCATGTGCATCAGGAATAACGGCTGGTGGCAAGACTGTCAATATAGGAGGATCTGATGGATGTTCTTGATCAGCCATATCTGGTGTTTGATCACTCCCCTATAACTGGCGTACAATCTGAGGATGTCTTGGTGGCATGACTCTACAAGGTCAAGCACACACCATAGTTCAAGATTATCAAGGATTGAAACATAGAATTGTAATAATGGAACATGAGAAAGAAATAATTCAAGATTTTAAAAAGGTGGATACACGACGTGTATAACACCAACACGACATGTTCCTTTAAGCCTTCACATGGGTGTGTACTCCTACCAACCCTGGTCGTGTAACACCCCATACACACGACGTGTTCCTCCAAAACATGGTGTGTAATTGAATCATGTTCCCCTTCCTGAGTTCTTCTACTAGACTAAACCACATGGTTCCCGTAGAGAATGATTTCATAGTAAGTTCATCCCAAACACTGTGTTTACCAGAATAACTTCACTGACCCATGTTGTTAGTCACACAGCTAGTTACACGTCTGACCCTACAAAGAACGTTTGTGCCAGACACAGTGTGTACTAGACGAACTTCACTGACCCGGGTTTTTAGTCACATGGTCGGTTACACAGCTGACCATGCACGACGTGTTTGTTCCAAACACAGCATGTACTAACTACCCATTATCCACCCGTGTCATTGGTTACACATCTGGACACATGGTCTACACACACGACATGTCTTCAGGTGCACAGTGTGTTTCACCAACGATTTCCCAACCCTGTGTCTTAGCCCACTCAGGTAGTAACACGGTTTGGGACTACATGATGTGTACATATAGTACATGGCATGTAGTTAAGAAAAACAGTTCCTTCCAGAATGGAAGGATACATGGCATGTAATTATCATTACACGCTATGTATTGTTGGTTTTTCCGGACAATAAGCCTTTAAAACTACTCCAGAACCCAAAAAACACTGAAATAGTCATTAAAGATCCAAATTTCGACCCATAAGGGCCCATAATCTCCACGAATCAAAGCATGGAATATTCAACATGTCATATAAAAACATGACAGTGCAATGATCCACCAAATTCAGGTCCATGATGGCCCATAACACCTCAAGAACCAATGTTTGTCATTCATTAAAACTAAACCTTACATATTAGAAATACCCTATCAAATTAAATGTATTCTCTCAAGGAATATATCACAACATCATGAAAATCTAGCACAACATCTATCATGACAACATGCAATCAGTAATTCACCCTAAATGACATGACAAGAATGAATGCCATGTGATCTCTAGAAAGTGAATATATGATGCATGAGATGGAATAACCTCATCTCATCGAGTAGCAATAGAAATATAACCTCAATAATATCAACAATAACATCCCAAAACATGTGAGTCTCCCAATGGTGAAATCAAATCAACTGTAATAATTGAAAACTCAGAAAAATTGAAATATATGAGGTAAGTTGGATTTTCCCTGTACATGGGTTAGAAACTCCTGAGAACAGCTCATTACCAACTACCTATTGCATCTTATCCATGAATATAGGTTCCAAATTGTAAGTCAAGAAGAAATGAATCCCTCTGATACCACTTTGTAAAGTCCCGGTTCAGGAAGTCGCCCAGAGGTGCCCCATACCTAGTTGGTCACATGGACTCAAGCACATTTCCCCAAGCACTAGAGGTTTCCAACTAGCAGTGAGGTCCTTGGGTGTGATAGTGGGGAACGTATTCCCTCATTGGTAGAGTATTGCAGAAAAAATAAAAAGATAATAATAGCAAAACCAGTAATAATAACATGAAATAAATAAACAGTGGATGACTAAAGAAATAAACAACTGGAGCACATATATAAATGATGCATGATACATATGTCTAAAAAAGCATCCAAACAAGTCACAATGATGGAATACAGTACTAAAACAAAGTAAAAAAGAAAGATAGTTAACTCTAACAACATCACAAGCCTCATCTTGGTCCCATGATATCCAGTTATACAACAATCAAGTACCTAAAGTAGAAGGGTGCTTTCCCTTATCTAGACCTGGAATAATAAAATCTGTTTTTCCCAAAACCATTACCCAAACAGGGTGTGTGAAGAATCTTAGTAGGCAACCACCCAAAGATCTTTTCCAAATAGTGGGTGAATATATATGGTATTAAATATCAAAAATTAATCAATAAACAAAGGAGTACTCAAAAATAAATAATATTACAGTTTCAATTACATCCATTTGCATTTATTAGTCAAGAAACCAAAAATCCTATCTAACCCTCTGGGAAGTACTCACCACCTAAACCCCTCTAGTTCAACCAATAAAACACAATAATCCCTATGGGAATTACTCATGATCTAACCCCTCTGGTTCAGCTTTAGAAAAGACTCTCTGAGGAAGCACTCACTGTCAATTCCACTTGTGGTCTCGTATCGGTTACTATAGACACTCTGGGGAAGAAATCAACATCCAATTACCCCTGTGCTCTCATAATGAGGAACTAAAGACACAATGAGGGAGCACAAAGTCCACCCCCCTATGTTCTTGAAACGTAAAAGTAAAAAAACACATTGGAGAAGCCCTCATCATCCATTCTCCCTATAGTCAACTACACCAGGTTACCACAGTCCTGTGTAATAAATCATACACAAATGATATATGGAAACCAAATTAATCCACAAGAAATACTTGGATAAATGGTCTATATTATCTTACAATATGTTCGATAAATTCACCCCATCCTAACAATACTAGGCATGGAAAACAAAGAAGCATAACAGGAAAAACTAGACCAAACAGTCAATATCAAGAAAACATGGGTAACACATCTATAGCAAGGTAGATAACACTATTTACAATAAAAAACCTCTAATCAAGCACACAAGGCATTATAGGTAATAACAAGACTAATAACCATAGACATGAAATACCCCTAACTAGGGTATTGGGCACTTTTGCACATATAACTCAAAGACTAACTACAGAAGGGAACAAACGATCTACCTTGGTGTTGTAAGACCGATATACATGAACCTCAGGCCTTTAATCTCCCTATATCATTGTAGATCTACGAAAACACTATAAAAGTTAAACCGAAGATATTTCATGAAAGAGGGGGAATAAATAAACAATGATATAGAAGAAGGAATAGCTTACTGTGGATATTCAAACGCAATCGATGGTGGTTGATTCAGAGAACGGATGGTGAATCGGGGGCTTGGAGAAGAATCATCATCCATAGATGCTCTTGGATGAGATGAATGGAGAAGAAGGGTGTTGTGTCGATTAAACATGACCCTATCCCGTTAAACGAAATAAACAGAAAGTACACAATGTGTTCTTCAAGGGTACATGGTGTTTACTTGCTTTAACTGACCTCCACTTTAGGCGGTCTCCAAGTCACCTCACACGGCCATGTGTTCGGCCGTTACAGGGCTGACACACGGCTACCTGCGGAAACTGAGTACACGACGTGTATTCTTGAAATTTCCCGAAACTCCTCTTTTTCGAAAAAAAACAACCAGAAATGAAAGAAATACTGAAAAAGAATATTTGGGTTCTTACAATTACGAATATTTGGATATTTAAATAAGATATCTTCGAGACTCATTATCCCTTTCTATATACTGCATAGAGTTAGTGAGGTGGAATACTATTTGGATCTTCTATCGCAGTTTGAATAGTTATATTACTCCATTCACATGTTGTAGTTGTTAAGGTATGTGCAAGACCTATCGTATATTACTAACTAGAGAGAGTTGAACATTAAGGATGAAGATACCTTTCAAAATAACCTAATAGATATAAAGTATTGATTTGATCGGTTCATCCTTGGATGAGTGATTCCTTTTGTGCATGTTTGATGGGAACACATGAATCATTAGGATTACACATGAGAGTGTGAGTCTTAGATGTGGGATCAATGCCCACATCTTTTTGAGTAGTACTTTTTCTTATTTTTGAGAAAAAAAACCTAAGGCAGGGAGAATGTAATTTCTTGGTTTTTTCAATGTAAATCTTTGAAATATATTTAGTAGTATTTTTGGATCTAGGTGTTGAGACAATGTGAGATTCTGAGTCTATATGAGCTAGAAATTGTTTTTAAAAAAATATAAACATATTAATATCACACATGGATCGTTTTCTTGAAAATTATAATAACTCAATAAAAAAGTATTGAATCAAAAAAAGTGAGGGTACCATTAAGTATATAGAATGATTTTTACCCTAGTTGTGACTAACATTAGAGTGTGTAGAATGAACGAGTTGGGCGTGGCTCTGGGAAAATTTTTGAATAAATAAATCAATAAAATTAAATTATTTTTATTAATTTTTCATGACCTAAGTTTCCTATAAATATATATCTATGAGAAAATCGTAGGGTTTTCTACATAACCATAGAGGCCTAGAGGAGTTGGTGCATGAGATATTATTGAAAACAATAGATCTATATTGATTACGGAGGACCTTCTTCTCTAAAAAGTATTGTGCATCTCTCCAATGACATTAGTGTATAATCGTTATTCTATGGTGACTGATCTAATTTGAGGTAGTATATTTGATTTATATGAATTCATCTTGTTTATTTATCCCATGATAAACAAGGATTAATTCCACAAACAAGAATTGATTAATGCATTGATGGTTGGTTTATTTTATGATTTATTAATTTTTTAATTGTTGATTATTCCTCTTCATTAGTCTATTCTATGACAAAATATTGTGACTAAAATAAAAACAGTTTTAGGTTAGTTCCTAATGTTTATTTTTTATCTATTTATCCATTGTTTCTTTTCATTTTCATCATAGAAAATTATTTTGTATAATAGTTTGATTAATACCATGTATTTATTCATTGCGAGACTACTCTTGAACGCAAAAAAATCAATAATGTCGGCTATGTTCGGGATCAATATAGTGATAGAGGTAAGACATCGATAGAGTATGAATCAAGGAGGGTCAGACAGATACATAGGTCTCGTTGTTCCTAGTTGACGAGAAGTAATAGAATCAGAGAATGATGATAGTTTTCTGACTGATTTGAATGGTCAAAAACATATATATAAAGATATAGAGCTCAGATAGAACCATATTGGAAATCCTCTTTGAGTTTTGTAGATGATTAAAGGGTATAGGTGGTGCGGGGGAAGATGGATAAGTAGACGTGAGTTTCTATAAACCCCTTCTACACGATGTGTAATATGGCATTACATGTCATGTGGGACCCTAGTTCTGGAACTATGGTTTCCATGAAAGAGATATGGATCACACACCGTGTGTTCTCTATCACATGATGTTTGACCTTTAGCTAGAGGCATGAATCATTTATCAGGGGTTACATGAGAACCGGCTAAGTAAAAAAGGTCAAGCCATCTACCCAAACATGACCGGAGTACATGGGCTAAGAAATGTACTTGAACACATCTAGGTCTACACAAGCATGAATTGTGATACATAGAAAGGTTAATAGTAACATGATAAAAGAAATGGGTAGTTATTGATTTATTTTTACATTCCGTTTACACTAAGTAAACATTGTGTACTTCTTTAAAGATGTATTAGATCCCTTCATCTCAACAATATAGACCATTTTATTTGAGTTAATTACCTAGGTCCTTTCTTATGAAGGTACAGTGTTGTATTACGTCATTTTCCAAGTATTATGATCCCTTCTATGGGTGCAGTATTGGATTGAGTTTAGTGTACCTCTGTATGGGACTAGGGTAGGATCCTCTACAATTACTAAGTGGGGTACATGATATCACCATGACCACCATGCATAGGGTGTCGAACTCTTATCTAGACGGGTGATCTAGTAGAATTTATAGAGTCCCATTGTAAGAACCCGGTTTTTTCTGTGAAAGACTTTGGAATATTCTTGATGATATTCCAGAGAAGCACCTTCAGACGGCGTACGATTCTGAGCCCCGGAGTGTCCGAAATTAAATTTTCAGTGCGTTCACACTGGAAACGTCAAATAAATGTGATAACTCATAAACGGTGCTTCATATCAGAGATCTAAGTATACTGATGGGTCCGTAATGGGGTTTTTACCCTAGGAACGACATAAAACTTGTTGTTGTGGGATGTTTGGACCCCTCGCTCGCTTTCGGAACATTAAACGGATAAATTAGTTAATTAATTTATTTGTTTAATGGTGAAACACAGGTATCTCTTAAACGGTGGCTCGGATTGGAAAACTGAAGGAACTGTTGAGTTCGTAACATGCTGTTTACCCTAGGAGGGGTGTAACTTTCACGGGCGCGGCCCGTCTGTGAAAAATGCCGCCAGGGGCGTTTTCGTAATTTAGCGGCTTCAGACGTTAAATTTTATAACTTTCAAACGGAAGTTTGGAATCAAATTTAGAGACCACTATTGTGCTCGGGAGGTGGTGTTTACCCTAGGGGAGGTTTAATTTTGACCTCTCCACAGGCTTCGGATGCGAGGAAAATTATGGGTTTAAATAAATTAAAATTCTTTTTTTTATTTAAACCCCTCTCCATCCCCTTCTTCCCTTGTTCTCCCCTGGCGAAGCCTCCCTCAAGGCAGCCCTCAAGCTCCCTCCCCTCCTCCACTCTGGCAAGGTGATGGCGCGGTGGCAGATCTTCTGTAAAGCTTCGGGCGAAGCCCAGCGAGGTAGGAGGTTTTCTTTTGTTGTGTTTTTACTCCCTAACCTCCTTTGAATCCAAATTTTACCGTCGAATTGTTGTTTGATTTTTGAACGAATCACATGAATGCGTAGTAGAGGTTTTTATCTTCCCATCGCTTATTTCGGTTTGTAAATCCGAGTTTCGGGGACCCTGCAATCATTCGCCGAAGATTTCGGGTTTAAGGCTGTTTTCCGGTGGTTTTTGGGGAGTTCCGGCGAGGTATCACGGCGGTCCGGCGAACCAGCGCGGCGGCGCAGCATCCCGGCGGTGGTCCGGGCTTCAGGCGGCTGGTGGCGGCGAGCTCCGGGCTTCAGGCGGCTGGCGGCAGCGAGCCCCGAGCTTCTGGCGGCTGGCGGCGGGCTCCGGCTCCAGGCGGCGACGGTGGGTACAGCCCGCGGCACGGAGGAGCGGACAGGGGTCGTGGCACGCGACCCCACGGGGAACAAAGACCTGCGACGTGCGGGTCTTCGCACGACAGACCGACCGGCCCTCGCGGCAGGTCTAAGCATGGACCGCTGGTCCACGGCTGGCCCGCGCGGCTAAGCCGCGGGCCGGCGCTGCGAGCCGGACCGGCCGGCGTGGACCGGTCCAGCCCAAGGGATTCCCCCCCCCCAGGTTTTGGACGCCCGTATTTACCGCTATGGGTGTCCGATTTGCATGTCGTCTAGATCGGTGGAACCGTATCGACGAGGCGGGATTTTTGAGATGGTTTTGAGAACTTTAATTCCCTAAACGAGGTGCCTCGGAGGCGCGACGCGTCATTAAGTGAGTTGTCATTTTTCCGGGGGAACTTGTTTTGGACGGCGCGAACACGTCTGATGTCCAAATTGAGCATTGTCAGTGGTGTTGGGACCCTGGCGCTGGGGAAAAGCTTTACAGGGTAGATTTAGGCATTGGGGATGAAGTTGAGACACGGGCCCCATGGCCCGTCTTTGAGCTGTGGGTAGCGTTTAGCCACTTTTTCGTCGGACGTCTGTTCGGGGCGTGCGAGCAGTCAATTCTGGATGTTTTTCCGAGGGAATTTTAATAGTGCAATCCGTCCACCCTAATTCGGAACGATGGTGCAGGCCCCGCGAGAGCCATTTCGGGAGTTGACGGTGATTTCTAGCTTTATCACCGGGTGGCCGTTTTGGACAAGTGAATAGTCCATTTCTTGTACTTTTTTGAGAGGATCTCAATGGTGCGATCCATTCGTTGAGTTTCAGGACCGGGAAGCGGGTCCCACGTGGCACCGCTCATGTGAGGTGCGGCGGAATGCACCTTTTTCTCCGGATATCTGTTGCACTCATGTGGGTAGTGCTTTTGACATGTTTTCTCAAGGGGATCACAATGGTGCGATGCGCCCGACTGTTTTCGGGGCCGAGGCTCAGGATCATGGGATGTCGTATGGGCGGGAGGCGGTGTTGGTGAATTTTTCTTCGGATATCCGTTTGAGGCGAGTAAGTATTCGATCTCGCGTGTTTTTTCGCGAGGATTACAACGGTGCGATCCGTTTGGTTGTGCGGAGACATTTGCACGATATTGTTTAATGTGGAAGCATGGAAGGTGCTCTAGTGGTGGTTCGTCCTACCTTGTTTGTAGCGAACCCTTGGCATGTGATCTCTCACTCTTGGGAGAGTATAAATGGTTCACGAGATGTGGTTGGCCATGCCTGGGCCTTTGAGGTAGAGTTGTTACATCATGCCTTCTTGTTTACGCTGGGTCTCGTGTGCACGATAGCCTTTGGGATAGAACGAGGTATATTCTGGGAGTATACGGGAGCGCTTGGAGGTATGTGTGGTTTGTACCTTAGAACGTGTGTGTGCTTAGTTGGGGTTGACGTGGGGCCACACGTCGTGTGGGCCCCATGCGCGTGTCGTGTTCTGTTTTGCGTACTTTGACCTCTCACGACGTAGAGGGTCCCTCTCTGTGTTTGTTTGACCAGTGGGGTGGAGTTTTTCCCCTGGATCTGTGCTCGTTTGTTGACCAGTAGGGTTGAGTGGTCTCCCCCTGGTTTTGTTCTCGATGGATCGGCCAGTAGCGGTGCCATTGGCACCCCGTGATGGAACAGGCGCTGAACCTTTTTTGGGAGAGTTGTTCTGGAGTTGGGTGGTTGTGCGATACCCACTCCGTGTTCAGTTGGTCAGTGTTGTACCCTCCAGTAGAGATGGCCAGAGCAGTTCTGAGTTTTACCCTCCAGCGGGGCTGGGCAGTGGGTTACTCATTGATTTCTTCGGGTTTACCCTCCAGCAGGGCTGGGAAGTAGGTTGCTCACTGACTTCCAGGGTTTACCCTCCAGCAGAGACTGGGCAGTGGGTCACCCGACGCTCTTAGGGTCTACCCTCCAGTAGAGACTGGGTAGTGGGTCACCCGACGCACTTATGGTCTAACCTCCAGTAGAGACTGGGCAGTGGGTCACCCGATGACCTCTTAGGGTCTACCCTCCAGCAGGGCTGGGCAGTGGGTCGCCCGTCATCTAGTTCCAGGTCTACCCTCCAGCAAGGCTGGGCAGTGGGTCTCCTGTCGACTTATTCCAGGTCTACCCTTCAGCGGGGCTGGGCAGTGGGTCACCTGATGATGTATTAAGGTCTACCCTCCAGCGGGGCTGGGCAGTGGGTCGCCGGATGATGTATTATGGTTTACCCTCTAGCAAGGCTGGGCAGTGGGATACCCAGTATCTTATTATGGTTTACCCTCCAGCAGGGCTGGGAAGTGGGTCGCCTGATGATGTATTATGGTTTACCCTCTAGCAGGGCTGGGCAGTGGGTCACCCGATATTTGGTTATGAATTACCCTCCAGCAGGGCTGGGCAGTGGGACACCTGTTGGTATTCTAAACTCAGTCCTTTCTACTAGGCTAGTCGGTGGCTTTCCTCTGTGACCACCGGAGCGGGACCCTTGGTTGTACGGGTTGGTGATGGAATGAATTGGACTTTGAGGAGACCTCTCGACTACAGGGCAGTGAGGAGGTGTGTTTTGACTTTCCCTAGAACTCTCAAGTACGAGGGTCACTTACCCCACCGAGAGGCGTTCTTATGACGCGATCTAAAACCGTGCGGGCGAGTCAGTGCCACCCAAAGAGGATAGTTTCAATGTGCGGTGATTGAACCCCTTGGCTTACGGTTCGGGGCAGACGTGCGGGATGCTGGGCATCGATGATGGATTTTATTTCTGGGACTATTGGATACTATTTTCTTGGTCTGAGCTACGGGACGGAAATCCCCTTACAACGTTGTTCGGGTTTCTTGACAGAGCATATGGATGTATATACCTTGTTCCAGAACCCACTTATTGGGTTTGGTTACTCTCCTTCTATGAGAGGCGAAGACGTACTGGGTATGCCATGTGCTTTCCGTGTCTAGCTTCTCGTGGTTGGACGAGTCTACTCTCCTGCTATAGGTAGAGAAGACTCGATGGGAAGTTGGTCTTCTCACCTTTTCCATCTCCTTGTGTCTGGACGAGTCTACCTTCATTCCTTTTGTTGGGTTGAGTTGGAATCTTTACGGCACTCTCTGTTGTACTCCATTTGCTTTCCTCTATTCGCTCTACTACTCACCCTTTGGTACCTCCTTTTGTTGCTCCCTCGAGCCTTCAGGGTATCCTAATGAGTATTTTTATACTCACCCATGCTTGGGCTTTGCCCGTACTTGGGGTGCCCTTGTAGACGACGGAAAGGTTGGTCGTGAATTCAGTAGAGCATAGGAGCTTGGGAGCTTGGACCGCGTGCGGTGGTCGTTGTCGGGTTCCAGGTGTGGGACCCTCCTAGCTGTTTGCTTTTGTTTTACCTGTTGCCGGTTTGAGGCATTTTTGGTTGGGCGCATGTTTTTCCCCTTTTCTTTTCAGTTTAATTTCAACTTGTATTTTGTACTATTAGAGGTCGATGCCCTTGTGGTTTATTTATAGCAGCTGCACTTTACTCTGCTTGTATTTTCTTTTACTCTGCACTTTTGCATTGAGTGTGTTGCGTGAGTGTGTGTACAGGTACTTAGGAAAAGCCCTCCCCGAGTTATTGTGCCTTCGGCGCTGGTCGCCAGCCCCTGGACTATGGAGGTGGGCCTGGGGTAGTTGCGGCTCGAGCCCGGGTAGGGTCGGGTCATGACAAAGCGGTATCAGAGGTGGTTCGTTCCTTGGGGCATTCTGCGGATGTCCCTAAAAAGGAATTGTTTGGGATTTAGGGAAACAGTGTCAACGTGTATCGAGAGCGGCTCACAGGCCAGGGTGTCCAGTGATGGTGCGACAGCCGACGTATCCATTCACCAGGGCCTTGATAACCCGCTTGTCAACATGGAATGATGAGACACTTGTTGCAGGGAAAATTTGTTTGTGCATCACATAGGACTGAGTCTTGACTATCCTTCTTGAGTCAGCTCCCCATCTTTGATGTTTTTGGTATATACATATATGTTCATCTGACCGCCGCACTCCTTGATGATATTCAAGATGTTTCCGCAAAGA
Organism: Viscum album; assembly: GCA_963277665.1. Classification (NCBI taxonomy): domain Eukaryota; kingdom Viridiplantae; phylum Streptophyta; class Magnoliopsida; order Santalales; family Viscaceae; genus Viscum; species Viscum album. The sequence continues at coordinate 143,791,018 of OY728131.1, forward strand.
CATCTAGCCAAGATACCAGTTTGGGTGCGTGACGATGACCCTGTGAGCTATGAGGCCTCAGTCCAAGACCCATCATGCGAGCCCTTTTCTCCGGGTGGGCCGGTAGCAGCACCCCCACCTATTGAGCGGCAGACAGTTTCAGCAGAGCAGGCTGAGCTTGAGCACAGGTTGAGCGCACTCCGTGAGTTCCAGCGGCAGAGACCACAGAGGTTCAGTGGTGAGCCAGACCCTCAGGCAGTAGAGGTTTGTCTAGAGACAGTGATTTGCCTTTTCATGATTGTGCAGACGCCGGCAGATCTCATTGTGGATTTGGCAGCCAGCCTTTTTCGTGGATCATCTTGGCGTTGTTAGAGTCCGGTGACTCAGTTTCTAGATGAGTCGCTGCTTTCGTTGGGTGACTTTCAGTTGTTGTTCCGTGAGGTGTTTTGCCCCTCCTGCTTGCGCTCCGTTCGGAGTCAGGAGATCCTACAGTTTCAGCAGGGAGGGATGACGGTGGTCGAGTACGCGGCTAGTTTCGCAGACCGTGCACGCTTTTACCCGGACTTGTTCCATGACGATAACATCCGAGCGCGGAAGTTTGAGAAGGGTCTCCGCTGAGAGACTCATGCTGTCATTGTACCCTTGGGAATTTCCACATGTTTCGGGGTGCTAGAGATGGCGCTGGTGACAGAGGGCTTCCTGTCACGTTCTAGTGTTGGTGGTGGCAGCAGGCACGTTGGAGCCGAGACGTCTGCCGCAGCTAGTGGGCGTCGGCAAGCAGAACCTCGACGCAGGTGGCTTACTGAAAACCGGACTCAGTGGTGTGGTCGTACACCACAGTGGCGCCAGAGGTCACCAGTGCATCCCAGAGAGAGTCGGTGATATGCTTCTGATGGGAGAGGTCACTTGGCACGAGACTGACCGACCTGAGTTGCAGAGAGCTTCGGGAAGGCAGCAGGCGCACCACCACGGCAGAGGCAGCGCCGTGATCGGAGTAGTGTCCAGAGAGGTGGTTCTAACAGAGGAGCAGGAGGAGCTGGAGGTGGGGGATGATGTTATGAGGTCTTCCCATCACCACTAGGTTGTCCACGTCAGGCTCCGGGAGCTGACAGTTGGGACCGCGGACAGCCACGAGCTTTGGATGTCTATGATCCAGCAGAGCATGAGGTGATAAGAGGTATTCTCTACAGCTCTTCTACCTTTTCACAGTAGAATTGTTAGACTCTGCGTGTGGAATTCATTCCTCCCTGCTCCTTGTTGGAGGTGTTACCATGGTGACGCAGGGCATCGGTGTAACCCTGTGTTGGTAAGTAAAAAGGCATGAGACCTTTTCCTTTAGTCGATGGTGTTTACCCCTTCGCTTCCGAGCGTCTAAGAGAGTCTTGGTTGAGAGACATCGGCTGTGAAATCTTGCATGACCAGATATCCTTGGTTGATCCACTATATAGATATTATGAAGGAGGGAATCACTGGGCCTTGTTCCAGGTGCGGGCGGTGATTCCAATCGCGGCGTGTGACGCAGAGGTTCGACCGGGGAGGTGAGCTACCCCCAAGAGCCTTCGAGCCGTTTGAGACCGTGCGAAGGGATGGAGAGGTTCCCTGACACCCTGCCCTAACCCCAAAGTCTGGAGTGGGTGCACAATGTCGGCAAGGGCTGACCTCGCGTGAACGGATCAATCCTTTGGTCTGTGTGCGGTGACGCAGAGCTGTGTGTGGGTTCTTCTGGGTATGGGAAAGCCAGGTGTAGGCTTAGTACCTTGTGTTTCTCCCTAGTTTTTTTTTCGGGGATGAAAATCTTGAAGGAAGGAATGATTTAAGAACCTAGTTTTTGCTGTGAAAGACTTTGGAATATTCTTGATGATATTCCAGAGCAGCGCCTTCAGACGGCGTACGATTCCGAGCCCCGGAGTGGCCGGAATTAAATTTTCAGTGCGTTCACACTGGAAACGCCAAATAAATGTGATAACTCCTAAACAGTGCTTCATATTAGAGATCTGAGTCTACGGATGGGTCTGTAATGGGGTGTTTACCCTGGGAACGGCATAAAACATGTCGGTGCGGGATGTTTGGACCCCTCGCTCACTTTCAGAACGTTAAACGGATAAATTAGTTAATTAATTTATTCGTTTAATGGTGAAATGCAGGTATATCTTAAATGGTGGATCATATTGGAAAAACGAGGGAACCGTTGAGTTCGGAACATGTCGTTTACCCTAGGAGGGGTGTAACTTTCGCGGGCGCGGCCCGTCTGTGAAAAATGCCGCCAGGGGCGTTTTCGTAATTTAGCGGCTTCAGACGTTAAATTTTATAACTTTCAAACGGTAGCTAGGAATCAAATTATGAGTCCACCTTTGTGATCGGGAGGTGGTTTTTACCTTAGGGGAGGTTTAATTTTGACCTTGCCAAAGGTTTCGGATGCAAGGAAAATTATGGGTTTAAATTAATTAAAATTCTTTTTTTTATTTAAACCCCTCTTCATCCCATTCCTCCCTTGTTCTCCCCTGGAGAAGCCTCCCTCAAGGAATCCCTCAAGCTCCCTCCCCTCCTCCACTCCATCAAGGTAACAGCGTGGTGGCAGATCGTCCGTAAAGCTTCGGGCGAAGCCCAGCGAGGTAGGAGGTTTTCTTTTGTTGCGTTTTTACTCCCGAACCTCGTTTGAATCCAAATTTTAGCATCAAATTGTTGTTTGATTTTCAAACTAACCACATGAATGTGTAGTAGAGGTTTTTCTCTTCCCATCGCTTGTTTCGGTTTGTAAATCCGAGTTCCGGGGACCCCACAATCATTCACCGAAGATTGCGGATTTAAGGCTGTTTTTCGGTGGTTTTTGGGGAGTTCCAGCGAGGTATCACGGCGGTCCGGCGAACCAGCGCGGCGGCGCAGCATCCCGGCGGTGGTCCGAGCTTCAGGCGGCTGGCGGCGGCGAGCTCCGGGATTCAGGTGGCTGGCGGCGGTGAGCTCTGGGCTTCAGGCGGCTGGCGGTGGGCTCCGGCTCCAGGCGGCGACGGTGGGTGCAGCCCGCGGCACGGAGGAGCGGGCAGGGGTCAATGCGCGCGCCCCCGCGGGGAACAAAGACCCGCGACGTGCGGGTCTTCGCACGGCGGACCGACCGGCCCTTGCGGTCGGTCTAATCAGGGACCGTGGGTCCACCGCCGGCCCGCGCGGCTAAGCCGCGGGCCGGCGCTGCGAGCCGGACCGGCCGGCGTGGACGGGTCCAGGCCGGTCCAGCCCAAGGGATTCGCCCCCCCCCCCCCAGGTTTTTGATGCCCGTATTTACCGTTACTGGTGTCCGATTTGCATGTCGTCTGCGGCGGTGGAACCATATCGATGAGGCGGGATTTTTGATATGGTTTTGGGAACTTTTATTTCCCGAAACGAGGGGCCTCGGAGGCACAACGCGTCATTAAGTGAGTTGTCGTTTTTCCGGGGGAACTTGTTTTGGACGGCGCGGACGCGTCCGATGTCCAAATTGAGCGCCATCAGTGGCGTTGGGACCCTGGTGCCAGGGAGAAGATTTATAGGGTGGATTCAGGCATTGGAGACGAAGTTGAGGCGGGTCCCCATGACCCGTCTTTGAGCTGCAGGCAGCGTTTAGCGACTTTTTCATTGGACATCCATTCAGGGCGTGCGAGCAGTCGATTCTGGATATTTTTCCGAGGGGATTGCAATGGTGCAATCCGCCCGCCCTAATTTGGCATGATGGTGTGGGCCCCGCGAGGGTCGTTTCGGGAGTTGACGGTGATTTCCAGCTTTATCACTGGGCGACCGTTTTGGACAAGTGAATAGTCCATTTCATGTACTTTTTCGAGAGAATCGCAACGGTGCAATCCGTTCATTGAGTTTTGGGACCAGGATGTGGGTCCCACGTGGCACCGCTCATGTACGGTGCCTCGGAATGCACCTTTTTCTCCGGATATCTGTTGCACTCATGTGGGTAGTTCTTTTGACGTGTTTTCTCGAGGGGATCCTAATGGTGCGATGCGCCCGACTGTTTTTGGGGCCGAGGCTCGGGATCACGGGACATCGTACGGGCGTGAGGCGGTGTTGGTGACTTTTTCATCAGATATCTGTTTGAGGTGAGTAAGTAGTCGATCTCGCGTGTTTTTCCGTGAGGATTACAATGGTGTGATCTGTTTAGTTGTGCAGAGCCTCTTACACAATCTTGTTGAATGTGGAAGTATGGAAGGTGCTCCAGTGGTGGTTCGTCCTACCTTGTTTGTAGAGGACCCTTGTCATGTGATCGCGCACTCTTGGGAGAGTGTAAATGGTTCACGAGATGTGGTTGGTCATGCCTGGGCATTTTAGGTGGAGTTTTTACATCATGCCTTCGCGTTGATGCTGGGTACCGTGTGCACGATAGCCTTTGGGCTAGAACGAGGTATACTCTGGGAGTATACGGGAGCACTTGGAGGTACGTGTGGTTTGTACCTGAGTACGTTTGTGCGCTCAGTTGGGGTTGACGTGGGGCCACAAGTCGTGTGGGCCCCATGCGCATGATGTGTTCTGCTTTGCGTACTTTGACCTCTTGTGACGTAGAGGGTCCCTCTGTGTGTTTTTTTGACCAGCAAGGTGGAGTTTTTCCCCTCGCTCTGTGCTCGTTTGTTGACCAGCAGGGTTGAGTGGTCTCCCCTGGTTTCATTCTCGATGGATCGGCCAGTAGCGGTGCTAGTGGCACCCCATGATGGAACAGGCGCTGAACCTATTTTGGGAGAGTTGTTCTGGAGTTGGGTGGTTGCGCGATACCCACTCCATGTTCGGTTGGCCAGTGTTTTACCCTCCAGTAGAGATGGCCAGAGCAGTTCTGAGTTTTACCCTCCAGCGGGGCTGGGTAGTGGGTTACTCATCGATTTCTTCGGTTTTACACTCCAGCAGGGCTGGGCAGTGGGTTGCTCCCTGACCTCCAGGGTTTACCCTCCAGTAGAGACTGGGTAGTGGGTCACCCGACGCTCTTAGGGTCTACCCTCCAGCAGAGACTAGGTAGTGGGTCACCTGATGCACTTAGGGTCTACCCTCCAGCAGAGACTGGGTAGTGGGTCACCCAACGACCTCTTAGGGTCTACCCTCCGTAGGGCTGGGTAGTGGGTCGCCCTTCTTCTAGTTCCAGGTCTACCCTCCAGCACGGCTGGGCAGTGGGTCGCCTGTCGACTTATTCCTAGTCTACCCTCCAGCGAGGATGGGCAGTGGGTCACCTGATGATGTATTAAGGTCTACCCTCCAGCGGGGCTGGGCAGTGGGTCACCGGATGATGTATTCTGGTTTACCCTCCAGTAGGGCTGGTCAGTTGGTCACCCAGTATCTTATTATGGTTTACCCTCCAGCGGGGCTGGTTAGTGGGTCTCGTGATGATGTATTAGGGTTTACCCTCTAGCAGGGCTGGGCAGTGGGTCACCTGATATCTGGTTATGAATTACCCTCCCACAGGGCTGGGCAGTGGGGCACCTATTGGCATTCTAGACTCAGTCCTTTCTACTAGGCTAGTCTGTGGCTTTCCTCCGTGACCAACGGAGCGGGACCCTTGGTTGTACGGGTCGGTGATGGAACGACTTGGACTTTGAGGAGACCTCTCGACTATAGGGTAGTGACGAGGTGTGGTTTGACTTTACCTATAACTCTCAAGTACGATGGGCACTTACCCCACCGAGACGCGTTCTTGTGACGTGATCTAAAACCGTGCGGGCAAGTCAGTGCCGCCCAAAGAGAATAGTGTCAAGGTGCGGTTATTGAGCCCCTTGGATTGCGGTTCGGGGTAGACGTGCGGGATGCTGGGCATCGATGGTGGAGTTTATTTTTGGGACTGTTGGCGGGTTGTGGCATTTTTGGTTGGTCGCGTGTTTTTTCCCTTTTCTTGCGAGTTTACTTTCATCTTGTATTTTGTACTATTAGAGGTCGATGCACTTGTGGTTTATTTATAGCAGTTGCACTTTACTCTGCTTGTCTTTTCTTTTACTCTGCACTTTTGCATTGAGTGTGTTGTGTTAGTGTGTGTACAGGTACTTAGGCAAAGGCATCCCCGAGTTATTGTGCCTTCAGCGCTGGTCGCCAGCCCCTGGCCTATAGAGGCAGGCCTGGGGTAGTTGCGGCTCGAGCCTGGGTAGGGTCGGGTCGTGACACCCATAGTCACCATGGGCATGATCACCTACCTAGATGATGATATATTATGAGATCTAGTTAGTAGTTCATGGGTGGAACCAAATGATCATGACCACTTGTATGAGTTCCATAAGCGGTAGCATTTCTCATGGAGTGGATTCTCCAGGAATTAGTGTTACCATAAAGCCTCAAGTATTATCCTATGCATAGTGTTATTGGATGATACCACATGATTCTCATTTTCTATTATGAGTATATTTTGTTTTTTTATTGATATATTATTATTATTATTATTATATGACTACTCTTGATTCATTATGATTAGTGATTTCAAGAAGTCGTATTTTTTATTTCTATACTCACCACTGTATGGGCTCTTCCTACACATGTCATGTCTTATGATAATTACAACCCTATTGATAGTGTCCTATGAGGGAGTGGAGTAGGTAGATCATTGGTGGGTTAGATAGAATGAGGTGTTTTCTGGGTGTTTTCATTTTCAGTGGTCCCCTCCTTCTGATTAGGTTGGACTCTCTATAGTTTTGGTTGGACCAGTATTTGTCCCCTTTATCACTTTCAATACTTTTTTCATATTCCAATGTGGGATATATGTCATGCATCCATTTATGGATATATTTTTTTAAATTATCCACATTATACGGGCTTGGGGATGTCTGTATGTGTACATGTACTTTTTGAAAATTCCTTCCCTTGTTTGGGTTATTCCTACTCGACACTAGTCACCGGACCCTGACCTATTAGAGGTGGTCTTAGGGTATTCACACTCAGCTTATCACCAACCGAGTGATACCCATTTGGTTGGTTCATGAAATGATTTTATTTTAGTGCTACCAATGGAGTTAGTGATTGAACTTACTGTAGAATTATTTATGAGTGAAATGTATCAATTTTGAAGAGGGGTATTGAGGGTTCTTCTGAATAGATGAATTTGACATGTATGAGAGCATGGAAAATTGTTTAGGCACAATATTATAGGTTCCATGACTTAAAAATACCGACAGAATTAATTAGTTTCTATGATCAGGTAGTATAGTATTCCACACCTTTTAAATTTGGATGAGATCAAGGTGTTACACACTAGTTACACAAGGTACCATTAGAGTTGTGATTGGTGCGAAATCATGTGTGGGATGAGGACTGATGGTTCTGATGGAAAACTTGTAGGAATTTTTTATTCATGTTTTTATGGAATATAATATATACCTCAGTAGTGATAGGATACATTATAAATGGATTAAGGTATCATTGTATGGTCAACCCATGTTTTTCTATAAGAAGCATAGACATTTTGGTGGGCATGGCTTGGGAGGAGTGGCATTCATGTGATTATTTTAAATGGTTTAGGGTTTCTTCTCAAAATGTATTAAGAATAAATCCATATGGTTTGATGTGAACCATTTTCTAGTTGAGAGTGTGACCCAAATTGTGAATAAATTTTGGAAGATTCTAAGGTTTAATTCCGAGTGAGTAAGGAATGGGTAATGGTTGATGTTTTGTATTGGAACTCAGATATGAGTGGGATATCCACATCTAGACATTATGAATAGGTATGGATATAACATCGGTAGTGTAAGTAAGAATCCATGATTTGGGGTAATGGGTTAGATAAAATTCGTCTTGTATGGTCAAGGAGGATTTAGGATGTTGGTGAAAATATGAATGTGATTTTATCTGGTTCTATAGTGAATATTATATTTGGGTTTAGATGTTATTTTAGAATTTTTTAGTGTGTTAGAATCAGGATTAGTATGATAAGGAGGTGATCTGAATGAGTTATATTGGTGTTGTTCTAATTCTCCTAGTGAGAGAATGGTGGATGGTTTTATTGACTGAGGATCGAAGGATGAGATTTCACCAAAATTTGGGTTCAAATGTTTTTTTGGGATATTTAGATGATTTCAGGATTAATTTGAGAGTTAAGGCATTATGATTGAATGATGAGATATAATGTTGATAGCTGAGACCAATAATTTTTGATAATGGTCACCCTTCAGAGTTCTGACTACTGAATTAATGTAAAATTAGGTGTAAAAAGATATAAGACACACTAAGAGTGTTGTAGGACTATAAAAATTGTTTTTTACTAAGGTATTCCACTGTTGGTGAGAACTTTTTCTTGAAATCAATATGAATGAAAAAATCATTATGGAGAGGAGAACCATAATCCAAATAATGAGTTGGTTGATGGAATTGTAGTTTCTTGGGATAGATGGCTATGGTTGAGCTCTGGATCATTTTTGGTGTTGTTTATAAGAGGGTGGATTATTTTTGGATAAGTACTGCAACTTATGTTGGAATCTTTTCAATGAATTATCGTGTGAAATTATGAAGTATAACATTATGAATTGAGAATGAATTGATGGTTGAGATAAGTTGGGAGTAGCAGTTGAAAAAATTAATATACTTCATGAGAAAATAAATTCTATGGTGGGAATTTTATAAATACACGTACCTTTTCTAAGTTTTGAATTTCATGGGAAATTTTAATTTTAATTTTTTAAAGGGTTAATTTTGAAAATTAAGACTCTTATTATGAATCTTACCCTTGAAATATCTTAGTAAGATGTTTTTAGACATATAATTAGTTCTAGTAATGTGTTTAGGTGGTCAAATGAGAATCATGAATCGTTTATGGTGACGTTGGAGATGGTTTTTGGAAATATAATATAAACCACACCGCAACCCAATGTGTTGGGGAATGGTGAAGGTTATACAGCTATAAAAATTTGTGTAAAGGAAAAAAGAACATATTTTAGCCCAAAGGATACACCATGGTTGGTGTTTAGGAGTTAATGCGGTTTGGATACCCCAGTGGAGGAACTTATCTACAAGGAAGGGTCTTGTTTCATTATGGACTCTTAGTGGTGTTGGGAATTGGTCTTCCCCTAAGGTTTTCTATATCCAAGTGTGTTTCTCTACACATAGCTGGAGCTTAAATGATGGGTTTTCACTAGGTCCCCTATATCCATTCCCCAAGGCTACGTCGCTAGTTTTTTAAAGGGTAACACCCAAAATTTAATGGTCTTTACAAACCTACTTTATCTTTATGTCAAAGTAGTGTTGAGATTAGGCCACTATGGCTAAACATCCCCTATTTGTCACCTCCTTAGACCCCATTAGCTTAGTGTGTCATAGGTTGTGATTTAGCAGAATTTTTGTGTATATTCATCCACTTATATCCTTATGTTACTATTAATATTAGTTACACACTAACTTTTTATGGATTTAGATAGGATATTTGTATCAATTTCACCAGAGTATGGTGGAATCTAAAAAGAACGAGGATCCTTTTTCTTAGTATGTTTAGAGGGTTCCTTGGGAAGATAATCGAATGGTTTCATGGTTTTTTTGGATAGATAAACATCTCCCTGTGAGTTTTTTATATGTATTTATCCTAAAATGAATTAGTTTTTATAATGAATTGGATAATTATATTGTGTTCTTCATGTCATTTCAGTTTTGGTATGTGTGGGGAGTGGACAAAACCCCATTGATCATGATTTTGTTTATCGGTTAATGAGTTGTGAGTTTTGAGGTGTTATACATATACTTATTTAAAAAATAATTTATAATTGTTTAACTAATTATAACTAATTATAATTGACTAATTTAGATTCTATAATGTTATTTTTGGCCTTGTGTAGATGGATGTTGGTTCGTTGGTCTTGAATGGGCTAGGGAGGGAGTTTTTAGGTTGTGATTAAAAGGAAGTGTCCCTACAAATGAGGTTGGTGTTCCTTATGAATGTTACCTATTGTATTATGCATGGTTTATGTGGATTTTGATATGTGTTCTATCCACTATGGGTGTCTGGTCTATTTAAATTTCACGAATTATTTAATTAAAATAAAATTCATGTTAGTGGAATAACCAAAGTGTCAAGGATATGATAGGCCTTGTGCACTATCCTGATGTATCAACCATTGATAGACGGAGAATTAGTTATAAATATATTCCTTAATATATATTAACCCTGGGGGTGTAATTAAAATGAAATGGCTGATATTTAGCGGAAAATGGATCAGTTCCATTTTCCCCTTGTGTATGGGAAAGTGAAAAATGAGGATGATTGGTCCGAGTAGGCTAACTAGTTTCCTTGTGAAAACATAAATCCTTTTGGAAAGTTGAGGGTGGTTATTACCTAGGAAGGATTTATATATATATTGGGCATATATGGTCTAACCAATGATATCTTGGGTATTGAAATTTGATTTATGACACCTCAATAAAATAATGTCAGTATGGATTATTATGTAAGGATTGTGAGGTTTTATGATCATCATGATGACTCTAAGAGATATTATACCCTATGGGGGAAGTTCTTGTCTTGATAGATGAGGTGGTACCTAGAGCACCTTGGTAGGTTCCCCCGTGATTTTTTGACCCTAAATATAGTTTTCATGGTTAAGAATATTGATGATTGTGGGAGTCACAATAGGACCCAAATCTGACATGTGACGCAGACATGGAAATTGTGATGATGTTAGGTCATGAAATTGAGTTGATGAAATCTGTTATATAATATGGGTTCAGGAATTTGGATAATACCTATTATTATTATTATTATTATTGTGATGAGATATTACAAGGGGACACACTGCCCTATAAAAATTATAAATAAAGTCTAGTTTTATTTATAATTCCTTAGTGGTTACACATGATTTATATGATATTCCTGATGTAATGTAATTGTTAGGAGACATATTTCAATTCAGTTTTACACCGTTATGTTTTGAATTCTTAATCAAATCCCCTTATATTTGAATGTGATTCGTATTGATTAAGATTTCTTTAGTAATTCCCCTTGGATTTGGCTGATATTCATTTTGGAATTTCTAGGATACTACATTGGATTCTTCCACAGAGTCAAATGAATATAGTATTATCATGATGTTGTCATGATCCAATGAGTATGCCTCATTTATATAGACTTTCGGGGGTCATTCCCCTAGGAATCAGATATATTTCTTCAACTACTATATTTCCTTAGATTATACCCACATGAATTTGTTGTATGCTAAGTATAATGTAGTTTTCCTTGATTCATCCCGTTTGTAATAAGATTTTTCACCTACTAATATATGGATATTAGTATTATTAATAGTTGGACATATTAAGTGTTGTACCCATATATACTCTAGTACTAACTTAATAATGTATAGTTGGTCTTAGTGGTATATTAGAGTTCATGGATGGACTATAATTATCCATTTTCACTTTTAAACTATATTTATTTATTCATTTTGTCATACCACATGTATATACATTATATTTACATGTTATGTATGATATTTAATTGGTTGTTACTTACTAAGTTGTACTTTCACCCAACTCATGCATCTATAAAACTTGGGTACCCGAGTAGACTTCACTAATAAAAAGTTTAGGTTGGAAAGAGGATAGTGTCAAATGATTGAGTAGGATAAATAAAATAGGATTTAGAGATGGGATGGTGTGGGGCTTTTAGATAGTTGTAGATCCTATCTATAATTTTATTTCCTTTTTTAATTTTTATATGTGTTCAACCTAGTAGACAATAAATCATTATATGACGGGATTGACCTGAGTCAATATGACTTCCTTCTATATTCCATTTTTTATTCATTTAATTATAATTGATTCATTTTTTATTTATTATATGTACTTTTATGGATATTTATTTATTATTGATGATTTTTGGTCATTTTTTCTATGTTTTTTACTTTTATATGAGGTTATAGTTTCCCAATAGTGCCACCTAAGCCCCCATCCTCTAGTTAGAAGTTCGTGGCATATAGAGAGGCACACCTAAGTTAAATTAGTGATCACCTTACTAGGTACCATTAAAGTGGTTTATGGTGGTGGGATGTTATAAATGTTTCTTTAAAAGACATGGTCTAATTAATAATATGAAAACTGGATGGTGAAGTAATTATAAGACAATCGTATATTGTTTTAGGAGACCAATTCACTGAAAAAAAATTCTCTAATAATATATTAAAAAACATTTAATAGTGGATTCATCATCAATAATTAATTAAATAAACAACTTTAAAAACATATTCACCTAACACGCTATATTGGTTTGTAAAAAGATGATATTGAATGTATAAATAATCTTCTCCAAAGTTTTCAAATTCATATTTTTATCTCATAATTAAACTCTCTAATAATACCCTTATGAATATTCTAATATTCAATGAAATTGAATATGTGATACGTAAATAATAAATTTAATACAATAAAAAGGAATATAGATAAGAAAATACACACTAATTGTGGGATCTATTATATTGAGAGGATAAATGATGGAATGTTTCTCAAGTTGGAGATAAAATCCAAGAATATCATTATTAATGAATAAAAAGAAAGATTTCAAATGATTTAATTATGAAAATAAAGGGTACTTCAACATTGAGTTCATAAATAATAGGAGTAGGGAAAATAATTTTTCATAGAAATGTAGAAATATAAAAAAATAGAAATATATTATTTGGTGAAGAAATTTCAATTATTGTTGGTAGTAAACACCCCAAAAGTTCATATATAACTGATGATGGGGAAAATTTATACATGGTGTCTTAAATAAAATGGTTTCATTAATATGAACCTACTAAAAGAATAAATTATGTGCATGTTAAATGATCACACTTTGATAATATTTGGAGTTTATAACATTGAATTGGTTATTTATGTTAGTTTGATATATACAATCAAAGGGGTATTACATTTTGAAGGGTTTTAAGAAGAATATATAATCATTAGGATAATTAGATTCCATCATGTACATGAATCACAAAAATAAAGGGATGATGAATAATTTGAAATTCATGCTTATAGTGATTAATATTGAAAAGATATTAAAGAACATGCATGAGTATTTCATGAGATGCATAAGGTGGTAGATATAGTTGTTTTTTGAAGTGTAATAATGTAATAATTGATGATCATATATAATTTATACATTTTTTATTTCTAAAGGACTCTTTAATAGTATAATTAATTTTAATTTGTTACTTAGACTTATAATTTTTTCATTACTCTTTTATGATAATATATTCCAATAATAAAACATAATGTGAAATTCAAAATGTCATTATCAATGATCATGGAGTTCCAAGACTTGTTCTATTCCTACATGAGGTAACCAATAGTTTTTATATATTAGGAGGATGATAATATTAATAATTCATTGGAGGCTATTGCATGTGTTTTTTGGTTTACCCAATCAAAAAGAAGGATGATATTATAGAATTCATTATAATAATCAATTCCTAAACAAAACTTGAATTTGGAAATACGGGAATGTGGTTGATGTTTTAAATGGAATAAAATATAAAAGTAATAAATATGAAAATTTATATTAATAATAATTCATGAACTTATTTTCTCTGGTGACATTTATAATTACCCACACTTTTATGGGTTAATAAATTCAATGGACATATTATTTTTTAGTTCTAGGTGTTCATAAAGGGTAAAATTGAAATTTAAGCTATTATATTACCCCTAATAATTTTCTTGACTGTTATATTGATCTTGGAATGGTGTGATTACATTTGAGTAGAAAATTAGTGAGATTAAAATCCAAGGAATTTTTTAGATTATTTTAATATTTAAAAATTTAATTGTAATTAATCCATTGATGAAAAAACTGGTATAATTTTAAATAATTCCCAGTTTGGAATTATGACTCCACAGTTGGAAATGGTATTTAAATTAACTTTATTAAATTAAATAATTATATTTTCCCTTTTTTTACTCCATCACTCACATGAAGGGGAATAAAAGTTACTTCTCATGGAAGCCTTATCCAAATCATGAGTGGAAATAGGGAGAGGGAGAGGAAAATTCCACTCAGGAGCTCAATCAGAGATGGTCAGTGTGCAATGACCTTCAAGGGATAGTCTAAGAGAGAAGCATCGGTATTTCACCATGGGTTAGGCTGTATATTTTATTTCATATATGTCTCCTATTTTTTAATCATTTTTAATTTGTTTTATTATTATAGACTTTTCTTGGTTTGGTTGAGGTCCATCGTCGGTATAATAGGGCTCTCAATTTATGTTTTCAATTGTCTTATAAGATTTTTAAGAAAATGAAAAATGGGGTTTGTTGATGTGTTGTGTGTCCTTTTAAAGAATAAGTGGGATAAATAAGGGTTCATTGGGTATAGGGGAGAGGAATGTGTAATGGAAAATGGGCCACACATAGTTATGATAACATTTTTCTCGATAAGGGTAACTAATTTTACCATTAGGTAGCCCCCCCCCCTTGTGTTAGGGTAACTGAGGTTACCCATACAAAAATCACCCATCCTTTATGTAAGGGTAATTGGGGTTACCCTTTTCTAAATAATTCCACCAATATAAAGTTAACCTGATTTACCCTCACACAGATAATAGTAAAATAATTATTTAAAAATATTAAAAAAAAATTGATTCCCCACTTTTTAAGGGATTACTTCAATGTTTAAAAAGGGTTTTAGGGGAGAATAATTATTTAATTATTTAATTAAATTTGATATTTTAATTAATTGTAAAATAAAACTTTATATTATTTTGAAATTAGTTAATGTTTATAAATTCAGTTAGGGACTTGTATTGAGGAGAAACAACCATTTGGACTTGGATAATATTTGATAAGGATAGTTTAACTTCATTTGAAATGGAGATAAGTCTACATATGAGTCATATGGTCCCTTGAGATGACCCATTATATTAAATGAATTTATTTATGTATTCATGTGATATGTGGTCCTATTGTCGTGGGAGATCAACATTTTAAGTAAAAAAATTATTTAGTTAAAATTAAATAATGATGAATAAACTAAAAAAAGTGAAATGTGACATGGAACCCACTTTACCATGTCTAGATGCCTCACTTGTCAATGTTTGAGGTCTTGATTATGATTTTTTCCTTGTGATACTTAAACCTTGGGTGATATAAATTAAATTAATTATGTTAATGTAGTGTCCTTTAGCGTATGTTCCCTCTGATCTATTGGGTAATGGGACATTATAAACTATAATCTAATGGCCCAATCAGGCCATGTTACAACCTTGAGGTTCATTAAATATTAGAATATAATTTAGATGAGCATAGGGACATGTTTTCTCACCCACTAGTTTATGATCATTACGTCGATATTCCATGGGTAAATTGATGATAGGTTGGAATGAAAGATTAACCTCAGATGTCTTTAGAAATTTTGTCAATGTTATGAAATTTCTTAAGAGTGATGTTAGTAAGGCTTAGAATATGGGGATAGTATAACCATGGTATGGTTATGATGGTGTTGAAATATGCTATTCCCACAAACTGTTAAGTGTTAACCTGATAGTAGATGTTGAAATAAATGAATCGAGATAATTTGTTCATGTCAATATGTGACCTATGGATCCTTAAAGGGTGTCATGATGATATGAAAAACATTGATTGGGAGTGAATGATAATGATTACTGATGATTTATAAACATACATTAGAACAAGAATCAACAATGAGATGGATATGGACCTTTTTCTGAATTATAAGTCATACACTTGATAGGCACACCTCAAATTTTGTGACGAGTTCAAGCATAAGGCTGACCCCATAAAGGTGAATTCTATGAGATGATTCAAGTGTGAAACACATACCACAAGTATGTATAAATACACTTGGTATTCCTAATATATTATCCATGTATCTAGCCTTTATTCCTCCCATGATATGACTTTCTTCCTCAGTAGGGTGTATATATTTCCTTAAGTTTCAATATGACATGCTTCCGAGGAAGGATGTAGATACACCCTCGAGTTTTAGATGATTTTATTCCCATATATTGTATGGATGTTCACTTATGTTTCCAGAATAAGTTCTTCCCCATTAAGGTGTGTACACACCTCTAAGTTTCTATATGATATTTTTCTCTAGGTTGGGAGCATATGGCCCCAGGTTTTTGATAATGGAATGTTATGATAGACAATATAACATGGAGAAATGAAGATATGGTCTATATCAGGTGTGGTGTTAGAACCTAAGGATTGACTATGTTTTTTTATTTACATTTATACTTTTCATTTATTTATTATCACAAAATTCCATTTGAAATTAAACTACATTTACTTGTTATGTATGTTACCCTGTTGGTGGTGCCTTACAAAGTTGTACTCACAACCAAATAGGGTGTCCATAGAACTTGGATACCCAATAAAACTTCACCGATCATTTTTTTAGGTTTTGTAGAGGCCTTATTTTACATAATTTAGAATGAAAAATTCAATGGGATTAGATAATTGGATAAGGTGGGGATCATTGATTTTAATATTTCCTTTTTAGTTTATCCACTATTTTTGGGATTATGTGATGGGCCCATTAGGGGATCAGTTATATATATGGGTATGAACATGAGCATGTATAACTAATATATTCTATATTTACTTCTATTATGACATTTTTTATTTATTTATTCCATTTTTTATGATGTTTATTATTTATTGATGAGTTTTTTATATGTATTTTATCTCAAAATGAGATTTGAATGTCATAATATTAACATGACACAACCCTAGACCCTCGATGCTCATCAAAAGACTATAATGCCCAAGTGGGAATGATTAAGGTCTTGTAGTGACCCTGTACAATCACTATTCAAGGGTTACTAGGTTGGGGATGTTTCAAAGTGGTATCAAACTTTTTTATGACTATTATCACTTAGTATATTATAGTTTTTATTTTTTCATATTATTTAGGGAGATGGTAGAAATTTTATATAGGATTGTGTATGAGCTTGTGATGGACCACAGTCTAGTGCATCATGAACAACTTTTATATGGAGAGTCTAGAATACTAGGGAAAGATGTTATTTTTAATAGATTTTACTATTATAATTGAGATGGTTATTCAGGAATATAATTCTAATGTGTTTATTTTCTATTTATCATTTATTTAGGTTTTGGATCTTAGCCCACTGTCAAGATACTATATTCCAAAATTATATTTGGAATATATGATTTATATGACGTACATGTGTTGTGTTTGATTGATATCACTAAGGAAAGGGTTCAATTGTTTAATGTGACTGTAATAACTTATATTGTGATTTCCCATATAACTTGTTGGTGAATTATACTTACCTGAACTATAGTGTATATTTATTTCTAATGATAGGTTATGTGGAACTTATAAAGGTATGTTCCTTGATGTCATCTATGTAGTCCCTCGTTTAAGGTATATATAGTGAACCCTAATGGGTTGGTAAAGGAATTGTATTTCTTTATGAACAACCCCTTGTGGGTAATTTTGATTCTAATTATAAGGGATATGTGTTCAATTATTTAAAGTTCCATTATAATTTTTTATATTATTTTAACATATAGAGTTTTTATGGTATTATACTTAAACAAAACATTTGATTTTGGTTATATTAACATAGATCATCTATGGAGATTCCAATATATGTATATGTGTGTTTATAGACAAGAATGTGATCTATGTGGGGGTGGATCCCATATAATGAGTCCTGATGTGGAGAATACTATTATTTTGATTCTGAAGGGGGTATTCCCATATATATATATGATCGATGAGAATCTGTTCCCTATTAGGCTAGTGAATTAGTATGTGAATCCTTATACATATATATAATAACCCTATAGTGGGTGTATTGGAATTTGAATTTCCTTGTGAGGTTCGATATAGGGACAAAGAGGAATTTTTTGATGAGTTGTGGGTTATATAAGATTAAATTTATGTGCAAGGTGGGATGAAATAGTGGTATTGAGATGCGATTCAGGATACTAGTGAACTAGTAGTTAAGATAAGTTATGGTATATGAGGGTAACACTAGAGAGGTATTAGCCCATTTTCGTTAGTGCCTTATGGATGAAAATTATAGGTAGATGATTTGGATTATAAGATCAGTTCATGGAAGGTTCTATCGGGTATGTGTTATAGTTATGATGATTCCTTGAGATTTTATGATGTAAAGAACTTGAGATTATTTGGTATAAATGTATAGTTTCATAGGGAAGTATCAACAGGATTCATTATCCTATTGGTTTTAGATGTAGATCCCAATAGATTTCAAATTAAAGTTATAGATGGTCAGATCTAGGATGAGTAGAGAATAGGTAATTTTAGATATGGAATGACACGAGGGTGGTAGTTGGACATGTGATTTACCTTAATATGTGATGAATGTTTTCCTTGTTGAAAAATATTACATAGTGTATATATTATAATGTTTATCATACATGTAATCATGGATAGTTATTTAGTCCTGTGGGTCTAGGTTCAATGACATAAAACTCCTAGGATATTAGGTTGGTGTATGTTACTAGGTGGTGTGGGAGCATACCCCAGTTGAGTTTAGATGAGAGCATGATGGAATGAATATGTTAATCATAGTTTTTATTATTCAAAAATTAGTGAGTGGTTATGTGTGATTAAAGTACCAATAGTTTTTATGGAACTATTATGTGCATGGATGCATGAGAGTTTTGGTGAAATGAAAAATATACCTCTAAGTTAGAGTAGATATTAGAGTTTGAGTGATGTGTCATGGTATAATCATACTAAATATGTGAATTTACAAGTACATTAATAGAGTTATAAGGATGTAAATTGTTGAGGTTAAACATGAGGATCAGTTTAAGGTATTCCATATAGTGTGGATTTCTCCATTTTCCATTAGAGAGTGTGATCCTAATGATAAATGAAAATTTAGTGGAAGCTATGGGTGATGTACTTGGTGGGGTGGGAAAAAGTAGTGTTGGATGTTTTTCATTGGTTCCCAATTATGAGTGGTACAACCATGTATAGTTATTGTGTATAGTAATAGATATAGTGTAGGAAATGGATTATTGAACCATTTTTTGTAGGATATGTTTTATGATGAAATTGTTCATTGCATGGTCACAGTAGAATTTGGATGTTGGTGAGCCGATGATATGATTTTATCTCATTCTATAGATAGTATCAGATTTGGAATTCGAGTGTGATATTAGATGGATTTTTTCCATTGGATTTAGGGATAATGTATTTTTATGAGGGTCAAGGGTGTGTTAGATCAATGACGCACTAATTCTCAGGGTGAGAACCTGATGGTGGGGTTGGTCAATAGAGGAACCTACTAGGGAATCACATTACAATCTAGGTCTAGAATTCTGTGTTGGTTCTTGAATGATCTCAGGGATCCTTTGGTGTTAAGGCTTAATGGTTAGGTAGTGTAATAGTGTTTAAGTGGGTGAAAATAAAAATCATTAATGAAGTTTAAATAAATGAGGATCGTCTGGTGCATTATTTTAAAATTGGGTGCAAAGAGATGGATATTACATTGAGCATGTCTTTATACCACTGAATAATTGTTACGGATGGTGGTTATATTAGTGGGGAGAACCATGGATCAGATATGTTCATTATACAGAGTATTATGGTGGGAATAACTATGATGTTGTAGGTGTATCGATTGAAGAAACCATGGTTTCTTATAATAGACAAATGTCTTTTGTGTGTTGTACATGGTATTCTATGATGGTAGCAAGTGCAGGCAAAGTTTTGATGAAAGTGAACATAAGTTTTTGATGTTGTACAACAAAAGATTATTTTGAAATTTTTAGTATAATATAGTTAATTGAGAGTGAATTTATGGCTAATATAGGTCAATAATTATTTTTGGATGACTATAGAGGCTTCTCAAGGATGAGAAGTGATATGGTGGTGAGATTGTAAAGACCCACAATTTTTTGGGCTATGGAATCTTGTAGAAATTTAAATTTTTTATTTTTGGGTGTTTTTATGTGGAAAAATGTTAATTTTACATACAATATGGGATCATATTTTTTTATATAGTTTTTTGTATCCCAGAATTGGGGATCTACCCTTGGGATGGAATTTTGTGTGATTTTGAACTGATATATTTTTGGGAGTATTTCAATATTTGTTAAATTTAACATGAATTATTTTATAGATACAAATATTAATAACATTTTAATAGATTGTTTTATTATAATTATACCTCTATGGTTGTATTTTTAATGGTATTTAGGTGAGGTATAATCTCTACTCATTTTTTGGGTACTAAGACGAGTGTCTAAAAGAGTGTTTAAATTAAAACTTTATATTTACTCTTCTTAAATAAAGTGAAGGGGAGAATATTATATTATATTATATTATTTGTCCAAAATAAGAGAGTTAAGAGGAGGAGGATTGAGAAATTCCAATATGGAGCTTTATCAGAGATGTATCAGTGCAAAATGATCTTCAATGAATATTTTGGGCCTAAAGCATCAAATTTTCACTCTACGGTAGGATAAATTTTTTTATTTCATCATTTTTTCTCATTTTTTCTCATTATTTTAAAATATTATTATTATTTTGGACTATTTTGGGGGTTTTATATGGGTTATTGTAGGAGGAACATGATTTTAAATTTGTGTTTAGAATTTTTTCTTATGTTTTTGAGTAAATCTAAAAGTGGAGTTTTTGGGTGCCTTGTCTATTATATAAACAATAATGAAGAAGAAGAAGGGTGTGTTAAGGAGGAAGCAGTATTGTAGAAGTGTACATGGGGTTACCCTATATCGGGATCCTACACTGTGTAAAGGTTCCTTGGGTTAACCTTATGCAGGCCACACCCCCTTTGCCCCTGCATATGGGTAGCCTAATTTACCCTCACGTAGTGGATTACTTTATGCATAAGTGAAACATTAGTTATCCAAACCCAGAGGTTCCTCGGAATAGGGCTAAAATAATTTTTTCAAATTAATTATTTCTTCCAATTTTTATTAAGGGACTATTTTATGGTATAAAAAGGGGTTTTAGGGATGGAAAAATAATTAATCCTTCCATTAAAATAAATTGTGGAATTAATTATAAAATTTAAAATTTAAAATATTTTATAATTAATTGAAGTTTATAATTTTATTTATGACCCCATTTGATGGAATACTATCTTTTTGACCTAAAATTTCTTTTAAAAGCATGACCTAGCTTCAATTATAAAGGGAAGGACTCTACATTTGTGGTTGGTGGTCCCTTGATCATAAATCCATCCAGTAAATTCATTCATCTTTATATTCATGTGATATGTGGTATCACCACTATGGGTGATGCACCTTTTAAACTAATAATTTTTTTGTTAAAATTAAGTATTGGTTAATAAACTAAAAAAAGTTCCAAAGGCCATGATTGAAACTAATTCATTATCTTAATTCAGTAAATGCTAATGGTTGTGGCCATGATTATGATTTTGTACCTTTTGATACCTGTTCCCTAAGGTTTGTAAATTAAATGAATTATGTGAGTGTAGTGGACTTTAGTAAATGTGACCATACATCTCTTTTGAAAGGGTGTATCATGATTTAGAACTGATATTTATAACACTAATATTTTACTATATAATTTTCCTTTAATTAACATTGTATTTGATAGATTGTTTCACATGAAACACCAAACTAAAATGATACATGTCATATTAGATAAATATTATTAATAAAATTTATGTATAAAAAACATCTAGTAAAAAAAATATTGTAATAAACTAGGAATGCCTACAAAGTAAGATTAAGAACATTTAATGTTTTAAAGGGGAATTTTTCAATAAAATATGTTTCTCTTTATATATTTTATTATAAATTAAAAAGATAAATTTATAAATTTTATAGTTTTAATATGAGAAAATTATATTCTTTTACTTACATATAGTTAAAATATTATCTTAAGATAATTTTTTGGGATTTTTCTAAAATAGTTTTTTTAGGTGAATAATAAAAATACCATTTATACCAAAAATATAATTTTATAATTATATTAGAAATACCTATAATTTTAATATCCCCTTAATTTATAAGATATTTGTTTTTAAATATCATTATCACTTTATAAGACCTATTTTAAATGTTTTAGTAAATTATTAAATATTTTCCAGTAAAACTATGTCTTATCTTTTAATTAAAAAATATTTTAGTAAAAAATAATTGGTGGATTTTTAATCTACATAAAATTTATTTTTTTAATAATAAAACAATTTATATCATTAAAATAAAAATATTACTAATTTTACTATATGCATAATTTTTTTCTTAAAAATAAATTTATTCTAAAAATTATTTTTACGCGTTATGTGCCATAATACTAAAATTAATTTCTCTAAAATATATAAATTTTATTTGATAAAATTATTTTTATAGTTAAATAGTTTTAAAATTATGAAATAATTTCAATTTTTATTTTTTTCATTAAAATTACTTACATAAGGTAAAAATGGTGTTACCACAACAAGGGTAAATTAGGGTAAAAGGGGTTTAACCTTGTATAAAAGGTTATAATTGATTAAAAAGATGTCTAATAATGGATAGTGGTGGTATTTTTAGAATTATATCTTTCCAACTCCAATATTTTCTTTTCTTATAGCCTTTATCTTTGAATAATGTAATTACATTATTGAAAAACAATGTGATTTTACCAAAATGCCTCTCTTATTATATATAAGAGGTTCTCACACCCTCTCCATTTTTACACTCATTAAAAAGGTATAGATTAACCATAAATATTAAAATTATATCCACAAATCCCTCAACACTTCATAAAATACTTGTTCTTCCCAAAATATTGAGTTAAGGAACCTTAATGAGTCACCCAAGGGAGCACTAACAAAGGGACAAGTAATGATCTCAACATAGCATTCATACTTATTTTCTTATTCTACCCCATCAAGTACCCTTTAACCATGTAGGTATGATAAAATAATAATATTTAATATTCTCAAATTTTATTATACTAATGTAATATATATTCCTTCCTCTAAAATCATTTAGAAAATTTAAAATTTCATCAAACATTTTTTTAAACTACCACCACTATGAAAGAAAAGTTCTATTTTTCATAAAGTCTTTATAGAACTGATCTAAAAGATTTATTTAAGAAAAAAATATAATAGTTAAAAAAATATAATGATTAAAAAATTATAATTATTTCATTTTTATACCCAACTCTAGTTCAATAAAAATGAGAGTATCCTCTATCACTACTAGAAAAATCACCTATACCCACAGTTTGGAACTGTGGGTATAACCCCTAAAACCATTGGTATATGATATACCCATGGTTACAGAAATTGTGGGCTACCAAGTTATCGTTATAGAGTTATACCCATTTTTTTATAGAAACCGTTATTATAGATCTGGATATTTCCATAATACCCGCTATTTTATTTAAACTGTGGGAATATATCTATATCCACGTTTTACAAAACCATGGCTATATATTATCACCCCACGCATAATATACCCATGATTATTGAATAGTGGGTATAGATCCTTGACCTGTAAAAAAACACATCCTTCCGGTACCGGGTTTCTATAGTACAATAGATAATACCAGAACATCTACAGATAATGTCTAGAAGCATTATTTCTAAAATATCAACATTTCATAAAAGATGAAGCATTATAGATTTTATTGTCCCTAAGTTAAAATATGAGTTATTAATGCTCATCTCATTGAGAATCTTGAAGAGCTACTAAAGTTGTAGGAGTTGAGGGTCACTAAGATAGAGGAAGAGCTCTATGTAGTGAAAGAGATGCCTAAATCAATTTAAAATAACAAGAATAGTTTTGTTCTAGATTCAAGAAGTATGAAATACAAAACCATAGTTAATTTAAGAATCCCATATAGAAAGATGATACCATAGTGACATGTCTATTCCATTTCCACCAAACCATTATGAATCATAAATGGAAGAATGATCTACCATAAATATCATTGAGAAAGAGGGATGAAAAAACTCCAAATATCATCCTTCAAAGGAAAAAAAATTTACGAGTCATATGGTCATTATAAAAGGGGTTAATTCAAATTCATACCATGAGGAGGTTTTTCCCCATGTTTCACATCAAACAAAGACATGGAAGAATAAGATAAGGGGTTAGTTCACAACAACCAACCACATTTCATAGAATGAATATATTGGAGATAACCCCTATTCCATTGCTCAATATTGTTTAAACTGATGTGTGCATTGATTTAGGTGAGATTAAATCCAAGAGGGAGTTTCACTATATGTGAATCATAATAAGAATAATTTAAGATTTGAGGAATAATTTAAGTGAAAGAGGTGTTTAAATATATCACCTTATGGCCACAAGTTGTAATTTGTGCAATTGTATAGTTAAATATGTTATCTTGGGGATTTAATGTTGGAATCTAATTGTATTTGATAGAATTTGTGTTTGTCATGCTAAAATCTGTCTATAATGATTGTAAGTAAAAGGATATTATGAAAGCATCGGAAAGGAAAATCTATGAAACAATATTTTCTCTTCCATCACGTTGTAAAAAATATTATGAATCTTAACAGTCATCCTAGAATATGTCTGTGCATGCTAAAATATTATAATATAGTGAATATCATGGATTATTTGAAGTGATCCAGGTGTCAATGTACCTTGAACCCCCAATGATTTGAGACATTTTTAGAAGACTTTAAAAGTGAGTTCAAGCCCTATCTGATGATGAAATACCTTGTTGAAGCGATTGGACAACTTTATGAGGAAGTAGCATTATTTAATATTTCATGTAAATTTATTTTTTACTAACATTATGGTATTATCTTAGTGGGTTTTCCAAGATAATATTGATGATACCTGAAGAAGTAAATATTATCAAGTTCCTCTCATGGTAAAATCATTCTGCCATGTGGTGGAAGAAAATGAAGAAATTAAGAGGGAGTTGAAAACTTTTCTCATACAGGTTGTTATCCAAATTTGGAAGAAAAGAGATATCTTGTGATATGGGTTTCAAGAAACATTGATGTTTTATTAAATAGAATATATTAGAATCATGAAAATCAGTGTATAAATGATGGATGTTTGGAGTTCAGTGGATACCAAAGCAAAATATGGATATGGATTATGCAAATTAATGCATTTTCAAAGCTTAAATTACCCATGAAAAGTTGAAAACCAATCAAATTAAGAAAGAGATAACAAATACAAAGCCATTATTGAATATACGAACCAATATTATTGAATCCATCATCTAAAAAAAGTCAAATATGGTTCTAATTTTATATACTATAATCTGTCTGAAGAAGTTGGATTTATGAAGATTTGTAGGTATATTTCTTGTTATAGAGTGAAGAAGGTGTCTAATTCTGTCTTTAAGGTTGTCTTGGTTTCAACCATATTATAAGATATCTTTCTAATGGTATCTAGAGGTCAAATAATCTGGAGGGGAAATATATCTCTTAATCTGGTATTCATGAAGTTGCTTTAAAGGTGATGATTTATCTGGATATATTTAATGCATGTAGTATGTTGAGGAAGGGGGTAATAAAATGAACATGATATTTTCCAAAGAGACAAATATCCTTTTTATTTTATTGAAAATGGATGATTGAATAATAATGTTGTGGATTGGATTCTTTGAGGATTCTTCGACATTTTCAAAAAAATCCATAGGGGGGTTATTGTAACCAAGAATTGATTGGTTGGATTTGTAGAAAATATATGAGGAATGAATGAAGTATGTTTGATTCAAGAGGAATATTATTTTTCAAGAATAATGGAATTAATATCTGTTGCATGAATATGTGTTGAAAATATATATATGGAGAGTTCATTTGATGTCTAAACATAAAGAATAAGTCTTCGAAAAGGACCGAGGGTGAATGTATGCATGGAAGAATTTCATACTGAAATGGCATTCATGATTTGGAGATATTGATATGTGTTTGGAGCATAGATGAAAGTTGATACAGGTTGGAAATTTAATGTGGATCATGTTCACTGGTTGAATTGAAGATCTGGATGATATATTAAGGCTATAATTGATCTTAATATCTAATTTCTATAACTGATTTAAAATATATGAATGTTGGAGAAATTTTTATCAGGTTTAGTAGGCTTAGGTTACACAACATTTAAATAGCCTGCATAAATATTGTTGCATAGGGAGTTAGAAGCTTCCATGAAGCTATTATAGAATGGAAACTATGGTTTTAGGTTTGGATAAGAAGGTTAATATGTTGTGTTCATTAGGGAAAACAAGCATCATTTGTATAAAAATATTTCATGGTTTAGATGGTTGCATGAATCAAGTTTTCGGGTCTCATTTTAGCGGTGTTCTGAATAATTTTTTTTGGCAATATATGTTCCCTAGTATTCATGAAAGGACCGGTTTGGGATATACCTAACACTGAGAGGGGGGGTGAATCAGTGTTGGGGACTTTTTAAACCAATTCCAACTTTTATCCCTGTACCTCTAGACCTGTTAGAATCTTGATTCTCTTATTCTCTTTTCCTTGTCGCATGCAATAATAGAAAGCAGTAAAAAATGTGCACACGATATTTTTACAAGGTTCACCACTCAATAAGAGTAGCTACGTCCTTGCCATGCATGGGTATGACCACTGCATGGATTCTCCACTATAAAGTAAAATGCTGTTACAATGGAGTGGCTAGGAAAACAATCCTCTAGCCAGTGTGAGTCCCTACACTTTGGAGGGGGGTGGGAAACAATCCTCTTCCCTGGACTGGTGAAAGCCAAGTCCAACTTGCAGCCTCTAGCTGGTTCTTTATACTGCCTATCGAGACAGTATTCTTCTTTCTTCAAAAGGTTGGTTCTGCTCTAGATCTATTGTAGTTCTCTTCACTTGATTACTTGCAAAGCAGTAGGCAAGCAATTCTCTTCTTACTTTCTCTTCATCTCTAGTGCAAAAACAAACTGCACTAGTTCTTCTTCCTTCTTCCTCTTAGTGCAACAACTGACTGCACTAATCACCTTCTTTCTTTAGCTAGAATCACATACACCAATGTGATTATTCAAACACTGAAGATCTGCTCACAAAGCATCATCTGAATTAAACTACCCTGAATAATTGTCAGCCTTCAGTTGGGCATACTCTATTCTTCTTCTTCTCTACCTTATCTTCTCAATACCAACACCTAAGTGTATTGGTATACTGAATTCTTCCTTTGTGAAGATATGAGTTCAATTGCACGTCTAGTTCTTCTTCACTTCGCAAAGCACAACGAGAGTGTTAAACACCAGTCGTGTGAGTGCGGTTCAAATTCTCTTTGTGAAACTGAATGGTTCACAGTTCTTTTTCCTCCACAAGGCAGCTTCGAGAGTGAAATGCACCTATCGAAGGCCTGAGGTACCCTCAAATTTTTCGCGCACCCTTCTAGGCGACTTGCGCATAAAATTCAAGCCTTGCGCGTAAAAACACCTTTTGGCGCGAAAAACCCTTTTCGCGCACAACTCTTCTTTTTCGCGCAGAACATCCTATTTCGCGCAACAATTCTTTTTCCGCGCAACACTTCTTCTTTTCGCGCAATGCTCTATACTACAATTTTCCGCGCGCCAGAGCTCGGGATTTGTCTAAGTGTCGAGTCTCACATAATGAGAGGGGTTCACCCCATATTTATAGGCAGTTTTGACCTTGCGCATAAAAACCTCTTCCTGCGCGTAAAACCTCCTCCATGCGCGTAAAAACTCTTTTATGAAACTTCATATTTCGCGCCATGCTTCAATATTTCGCGCACCTCATGCCTTTGTCATTTTTTATCCTTCTAAGCATGAAGCACCAATTGCGCGCAAAATTCCGCACCGCGTTCCATATTGCGCGCAAACCCAATCTTTCCTGCAACATCAGATTTCGCGCATTGCTCCAATATTTCGCGCATTTTATGCCTTTGCCAATTTTTGATCTTCTGATCTCGAACCATCATTTGCGCGAAAACTTCATTCCTCAATTTCGCGCACCATGCCAATATTTCGCGCATCCCACAGATTTTTCGCGCAACCCGCTACTATTTCGCGCATCCCGCAGATATTGCGCGCACCACTTTATTTTTGCGCGAAACGTGCCTAAATTTCCGCGCAATCCATGCCTTTGACATTTTTCATAGTTCTGACCTTGAATAACTCTTTTGCACGTATAAACCATCTTCAATCGTATGTGCAACATCCATTGCCAAGCACATTTCTTCATCTCCCGATTTTCAGGCCCTAAAATTTGGCAAACACTGGAAAACGGCGCCACCTTAAACTGTGCTTTTCTGCCATCCCCAGATTGTCTATTGCTTTGTCATTTTATCTCTTTACTGCTTCCCATAACCATTCTTCTGCTCTTATCACGAATCCCACTATCGTGATATTTATCCTTTGATAGATCAGCTTAAGCATCGTCAGAGTTGCAATGGGAATTGAATCTTTCCTATCTTCCAGCAGCATCATTCCTTCTAATCAAAACATTATCTGACTGGCATCATCATTTCTCCCCCTTTCCTTCATAAGGCTTGCATCACAAGTTCTCCTAACTCATGATTTGTGTGAAATACATACCAGAAAAGCATCGTCTGATTTAGATACAATGTGAAATGCCTGTCTACCTCAGAATGTCAAGCCCTTCCACATTTTCTCTTCTTCATAACCATCATTCTGCAAATCATATGATTCTATTCTTCAAGAAAGCTCTTGCATGGTTCACATGCAATCATAAATCATTGCATTGTCTTCTTCAAATCCTCATTCTTCTTCAACCATCCTTAGATAGATGATAATTCACCATTCTGCTCCAATCATCCTCAAATGGATGATACTTCTCCATTCTTTATTGTTGTAAACAATGTGTCGCCATTGACACATGTTCTTTGAACTTAGGATTAGATCAACAATCATCTGAATTTAGCGTCTAAGAGAATTGCTCAATTATGAAATCCAATGCTATGATTCCATAACAATTCTCCAGGCAACTTCACTTCAACCGATCTCCATTAACTTTGGAGTTCTTCTTCATATCCTTCTTCATTTTGACCAGCATTGACAACTGTTGACAACAAATACAATCTTCATATACAAAGTGGTCCCAACAATCTCCCCCTTTGTATTTTGTTGTCAATACATTAAAGTCTTCTCAGATTAATGTGTCAATGTCAAAATGAGAATCTAATCTCTCTCCCTTTACTTCATTTTCTCTCCTAGACATTCATTTCATTTCTCTCCCCCTTATTGACAAGAAATACAAAGATCATGGTAGAGAGGGTATCATTCCGTACTTACGCAATGTGCCATCAGTCATTTCACTCTAAGTCTACTTGAGCAATGCTCGGTGTAGAAAACAAGAGGATTTGATTTAGACAACAAAGCTGTCCATTACCCACATAATATGACACCTCATGAGATGAGAACTCATACACTTGTCTTCAAGGGTTTTTCACTTTCATTCCAGGCCGAAGATATTGAGTGTGAAAGAAATAATCAACCTGAAATTCCTGCACTCACTTCAACAAATGGATCAAAAACATTCTTGTTCAATTGGCAGGATTAGTGACCTTGGGGAACTTTCACTCTTCTTATGTCATTGATTATCTTTGTTACTCCCCCTTTATAAAAATATATTTATTTTGAGTAACCAAGGATGAGAGATTAAGAAACGACATACCTTTTCCAACAACATGATCATCAGACAATATTTAGAGTAATTGAATTTTATACCAACAAATGTTGATTTTGATTGAGATAATGACTCTGATAGATTCTTCGTGTGTCTCTCGCTCAAGGGAACATTTCATATCATTGAATCTCAGGATCTCTCCCCTGAGATCTTGCTTCACCTTCAATTACCTATATTATCAGAATCCCATCTTCTACAGATTGGCTCCCCCTCAAGGGGTGCACTCCATTCTGTCCAAACCACTCTCCAGATGAGAATGATCATCATCTTCAATTCCCTGCAATGTTAGCACATGTAAATACCAGAAGTATAAGGGAATAAGATGGAACCTCCTTGGTTCATCAATGTGAACAACAAGGTTGAGAAGATTCTCTCAACCAAGATGTCCCATTTTCATCATTCTTTACACTTGCACATCTGATCTTCAATGATGATTGTGCTGGGGTGGATCTCAACACATCTTCATGTGAAATCTTTTGTTTCCTTTTTGCCTTAGCAATTTCCAGTGCTTCATCTTCAGCTCTTTGCAGATCTTTGGCAAGTTGCAACGGATTTGGCCATATGACTAGTAAGTCACTTGGAAATGTGGCCTCAGTTCTGGATATTCCACATTGTTCCTTCGATGCTTTCAAGCTACATTTCTTAGGCAACTTGTTTTCAATCAATCCCTTATGCTTCATCTGGATTGATAGTCTGTTTGAGTCCAGTCTGCTTCTATTCAGTTCCATGGCTTGTTCACAAAGATCCATGGTGTGTCCTTTCTTTCCACAGTAGAAGCATGTTTTCTTGGTGGTCCTTCTGGATGCATCACCCTTATTTGATTTAGACTCCAAGGACTTCTTTTCCTTTTTCAAAACCTTCTTGGGAGCATCTTCAAATTTCTTCTTGCTTCCCAAGGATTCCACTTTAGCCAGGTTCAGTGATCTTCTATTCTTTTTAGCTCTGTATACAGTTGGAGATTGACATGTATCTTTTTGACCACTTTTGCAATCATCCCAGATGTTGTCAAGTAATCCAAATTTATTTGCAGTAAACATATGTATTTGGACCTGTGGATGTTGCTTCTTTTCTTCTGGATTTCTCCCCCTAGAAATGTACTTTCTCTGTACTTTTACATTTAAGGGATTGTACCAACAATCCAGTGCACAATGCCCAAATCTATTGCAGCACCAGCATTGACCAACAAACCTTGACTTCTTGTCATCTTCTTGATAAGGTTGCTGAATCTTCTTCTTGGTATGTTGTGATTTCTGTGGGGACATATCTTCCACACTATTTCCCCTAACCACCCTAGCCATGGTTGTAGGTTTCTTATCACTTTTCATCATCCATACTTGTTTAGAAATTTTCTTCCAACCTGCACTTTTTGTAGAAACAATTTTCGAAACATTAGTACAAGTTGGTATGGATAGTACCTTATTATCAACTGCTTGTGATAGATCAATGAGTGAATCCATGATCTTCTTATCACATGTTGGAGGTCTTTTGACAGTAGAATTTTCCAGAGAACATTGAGTTCCAACAGCTACAATTTCCTTCTTTTGTGGAGACTCAATATGTGTCTTCTCAAGATTGGTTATTTCAGCTTCCAATTCTAGACATCTCATATTGAGGATGACTTCCTGGTTTTCAATCATAGTCATCTTCTCTTCACAAGCCTTCTTTAATCTTTCAACTTCATATTCATGCATCTTTAATTTGTTTTGTAACAAAGAGTCAAGTTCATTGATCTTCTGGGAGTTATCTTCCAAATATAACTTATTGACTTCATTGCCCCTTTTCAGCTCATCTTCTAGTGCATGGATATTATCTTCCAGAGTCTTGTTGACTCCATCCTTTTCTTCAACATCTTTGAGCCACTTTGAAGAATTTTCTTCAAATCCCCTCTTTGTTGCTTCAAAGGCTCCAAC
The DNA here is from genome assembly GCA_963277665.1 of Viscum album. Lineage (NCBI taxonomy): Eukaryota > Viridiplantae > Streptophyta > Magnoliopsida > Santalales > Viscaceae > Viscum > Viscum album. Next base: position 143,822,438 of record OY728131.1, read on the forward strand.
CTGTCTGGATAGCTTTAAACATTCGACAATTTTTGCTTGTAAGCCTTTCTCCAAAACATCAGTTTCTTCTTCCAACTGAGTGATATTTTCTTGCATGCATTGAAATACCCCGCAAACCAGGGATGCACTCTTTTCAGGAATACCATGTAGAATAATTCTTAATCTATCAACTGATATTTCTTGAGATGTTGTAGATTGTTCATCACCACTTGTGCTATCATTTTCATCATGAGGGTAATTTCCAAATGTACTAACACATACCTCTTGATCAGTTGAGGTAGTAAGGTTTTCCATCTTCTTGGTGGGTACTTGAGCCACCTTCTCATAACTTTCCATGTCTGGTGTGTCGTCAACATCAGCCAAATATGGAGAACCAGATGCTTCCTCCTGTTTAGATACGAGGGAATTCTTCTTCAACTTTCTCTTCTCTTTCTTTTTCCTGTTCATCATGGTCTTTGTAGATATATCTTTCTGCTCAGAGATAGCTGAATCTTTACAAACACTGCTCTTCATTGATAACTCAGGAAAGAATCTCAGGTCTTCAAAAGAGAATAACTTCACTATAGAGAATCCAATAGAGGTGAACCTGTCGCTCTGATACCAATTGAAAGGACCGGTTTGGGATATACCTAACACTGAGAGGGGGGGTGAATCAGTGTTGGGGACTTTTTAAACCAATTCCAACTTTTATCCCTGTACCTCTAGACCTGTTAGAATCTTGATTCTCTTATTCTCTTTTCCTTGTCGCATGCAATAATAGAAAGCAGTAAAAAATGTGCACACGATATTTTTACAAGGTTCACCACTCAATAAGAGTAGCTACGTCCTTGCCATGCATGGGTATGACCACTGCATGGATTCTCCACTATAAAGTAAAATGCTGTTACAATGGAGTGGCTAGGAAAACAATCCTCTAGCCAGTGTGAGTCCCTACACTTTGGAGGGGGGTGGGAAACAATCCTCTTCCCTGGACTGGTGAAAGCCAAGTCCAACTTGCAGCCTCTAGCTGGTTCTTTATACTGCCTATCGAGACAGTATTCTTCTTTCTTCAAAAGGTTGGTTCTGCTCTAGATCTATTGTAGTTCTCTTCACTTGATTACTTGCAAAGCAGTAGGCAAGAAATTCTCTTCTTACTTTCTCTTCATCTCTAGTGCAAAAACAAACTGCACTAGTTCTTCTTCCTTCTTCCTCTTAGTGCAACAACTGACTGCACTAATCACCTTCTTTCTTTAGCTAGAATCACATACACCAATGTGATTATTCAAACACTGAAGATCTGCTCACAAAGCATCATCTGAATTAAACTACCCTGAATAATTGTCAGCCTTCAGTTGGGCATACTCTATTCTTCTTCTTCTCTACCTTATCTTCTCAATACCAACACCTAAGTGTATTGGTATACTGAATTCTTCCTTTGTGAAGATATGAGTTCAATTGCACGTCTAGTTCTTCTTCACTTCGCAAAGCACAACGAGAGTGTTAAACACCAGTCGTGTGAGTGCGGTTCAAATTCTCTTTGTGAAACTGAATGGTTCACAGTTCTTTTTCCTCCACAAGGCAGCTTCGAGAGTGAAATGCACCTATCGAAGGCCTGAGGTACCCTCAAATTTTTTGCGCACCCTTCTAGGCAACTTGCGCATAAAATTCAAGCCTTGCACGTAAAAACACCTTTTGGCGCGAAAAACCCTTTTCGCGCACAACTCTTCTTTTTCGCGCAGAACATCCTATTTCGCGCAACAATTCTTTTTCCGCGCAACACTTCTTCTTTTCGCGCAATGCTCTATACTACAATTTTCCGCGCGCCAGAGCTCGGGATTTGTCTAAGTGTCGAGTCTCACATAATGAGAGGGGTTCACCCCATATTTATAGGCAGTTTTGACCTTGCGCATAAAAACCTCTTCCTGCGCGTAAAACCTCCTCCATGCGCGTAAAAACTCTTTTATGAAACTTCATATTTCGCGCCATGCTTCAATATTTCGCGCACCTCATGCCTTTGTCATTTTTTATCCTTCTAAGCATGAAGCACCAATTGCGCGCAAAATTCCGCACCGCGTTCCATATTGCGCGCAAACCCAATCTTTCCTGCAACATCAGATTTCGCGCATTGCTCCAATATTTCGCGCATTTTATGCCTTTGCCAATTTTTGATCTTCTGATCTCGAACCATCATTTGCGCGAAAACTTCATTCCTCAATTTCGCGCACCATGCCAATATTTCGCGCATCCCACAGATTTTTCGCGCAACCCGCTACTATTTCGCGCATCCCGCAGATATTGCGCGCACCACTTTATTTTTGCGCGAAACGTGCCTAAATTTCCGCGCAATCCATGCCTTTGACATTTTTCATAGTTCTGACCTTGAATAACTCTTTTGCACGTATAAACCATCTTCAATCGTATGTGCAACATCCATTGCCAAGCACATTTCTTCATCTCCCGATTTTCAGGCCCTAAAATTTGGCAAACACTGGAAAACGGCGCCACCTTAAACTGTGCTTTTCTGCCATCCCCAGATTGTCTATTGCTTTGTCATTTTATCTCTTTACTGCTTCCCATAACCATTCTTCTGCTCTTATCACGAATCCCACTATCGTGATATTTATCCTTTGATAGATCAGCTTAAGCATCGTCAGAGTTGCAATGGGAATTGAATCTTTCCTATCTTCCAGCAGCATCATTCCTTCTAATCAAAACATTATCTGACTGGCATCATCATTTCTCCCCCTTTCCTTCATAAGGCTTGCATCACAAGTTCTCCTAACTCATGATTTGTGTGAAATACATACCAGAAAAGCATCGTCTGATTTAGATACAATGTGAAATGCCTGTCTACCTCAGAATGTCAAGCCCTTCCACATTTTCTCTTCTTCATAACCATCATTCTGCAAATCATATGATTCTATTCTTCAAGAAAGCTCTTGCATGGTTCACATGCAATCATAAATCATTGCATTGTCTTCTTCAAATCCTCATTCTTCTTCAACCATCCTTAGATAGATGATAATTCACCATTCTGCTCCAATCATCCTCAAATGGATGATACTTCTCCATTCTTTATTGTTGTAAACAATGTGTCGCCATTGACACATGTTCTTTGAACTTAGGATTAGATCAACAATCATCTGAATTTAGCGTCTAAGAGAATTGCTCAATTATGAAATCCAATGCTATGATTCCATAACAATTCTCCAGGCAACTTCACTTCAACCGATCTCCATTAACTTTGGAGTTCTTCTTCATATCCTTCTTCATTTTGACCAGCATTGACAACTGTTGACAACAAATACAATCTTCATATACAAAGTGGTCCCAACAATTCAGAGTCTTAAATTAAGAATACAGTGTTGCTATTTTAGAGATTTAATTTTAAGGAAATTTTTTAATGAAGACTCAGTAGATCAAGATCTTAAATGAATACTTTTAAATAATGATTCAAATGATAAGATTATCAAGAGTTTGAAATGAGAGTTTTAATGTGGATATTCACAAATTTTATTAGATCACATATTTGAATATAGTGAAGGTTTTCTCACCTATAAAACCATAGTATGAAGAAGAAAAATTGGAAACTGTCTTTTATATGTGCTATGAGGGACTCCATTAGGTGTCTCGTTCAAGGGATTAGTCACCCTACTTCTGGGAGCGATATGTTTGAAAGTTGAATGTCTTACAAGTGGAATTTAGTTTTTTCCTATAGAGATTGAAAATTCAATTTATAGAACCCAATTATCATGAGGAATTTATATATCCTTTTCTAGATGAGTGGTATTCCTAGGAAAAACAAAACTATGAGGCTGGATATAAGAATAAACGAAATATTTATAGAAGAACTGGTGGGAAGAATCACCTTGTTCCTAAAATGGTATCAGAGAATGAAGTTAGCTTTAAACAACCTCAGATATTTATTTTGGGGATATTGTAGTATTTAGGGTTGTGTGGAACTTCCCTCAAAGTATGTGATTAGGAAATATCTACCTTGCCCTTGGTTGTGATCTTCTAACAAGTTATGAGCCCTGCCATGAGGTCATTTAAGTTTTTACATAGAATTTCAAACCAAACTATCAATTGTATGACATAGTATTTTTGGAACCATGTTATTTATATAGTTGAATTTGTATAGAGTATAATCATAATCTTCAAAAATTAACAGTAGCTCATGATCTGATATTACATTATCAAATTGGTTATGAATGTTAATTTACATTTACTAGTCTCAACGCATTATCATTTTCCCACCTTTTATACCCATAGCATTTCCAGAATCAATATATACTGCATAGTCTCCCATATCTTCTCATTATAAATTCCAATGTCCTCAATCCTTATTCATTGGAATTAAAAATTAATTCTTATAAATTCTCAATCCCTCCATAATTATCCATGTTTCCTAGGCCTTCCCTTGGTTCAGACATAGACTAAAATATAGGAATACTAGGATGGACTAATGTGGAAGGGTTACGACCATGGGTGGGAATGAGTGTTCGGGCATCAAGGAATCACCACTCAGGAATGATTTCCCCCCAAAAACAATTAATTAAAACCGTAGTTGAAAATAAATAGAAATTCTTCATAACCCATACAGAAATTGGATGTCCACATTGAAGGAAAATAAAATAAATAGAAACAACACAGTAAAAAGGTATAAAAAATTGAAACACACTAATTAATCCCTTCACTAACCCGATCTCCCTCCTGTATAAAGAAAACCACATAGCCACCTCCCGTGCCCTTTTTCCTCCCTTCAAAGAATATAACTACCCCCTATCCATATAAATTAGTAAAGGGCCTAAGTTTCTGATGCAATAAATAAAATAAAAGAAAAACTAAACTAGAAAATACCTACCTTTTCTGACTATACAATTCACTACCCCAATATAATAACCCCAATGCCCCATGGGTAAAAACATGTTCTTAAAATAAAGGTGGATACAAATTATATTGGAAGGACTATTTAGAAGATAAAATTCACATTATACAACTACCATGAGATTGTAGAAATCCATTGTAGAATAATGTACATGTCTAGAGTAATTAAGAAGAAATTACCTAGAAGAAATAGAAAACGTTTTATGAGTAAATAAGAAGAGGAGTACACTTCCTATAACAACCAATTAGTGGGTGAATCACCATAGAAAGTCACCAATTTCATTGAATATGTTGAATGTCAGCAAAACTGCCTTATGTACTCAATAAAATTAGTGACTAGTTTTTTCCTTTAAAGTTGAGTCTTTAATGCCAAAATATTACACTATTATTCTAAGGATTTCAAGAAAATATCTTAAAATATTTTGGAAAGGAATTTGTTGGATTCTGTGACCTAGTAAAAATATTCTCTGGAATCCATAGTAGGTACCTTGTGGTAGTGATACTAAGATGGAAGTGTCTTCCAGTTTTAAGTATAAGTGTTTATCTATTGAAGGATTTAAGTATTCACATTATGAAGTAGCTGCTATTTAATTTTGAGGCATTACCCAGAATAATAGCACCAAATTGTGTTATTAATATGATTAGGACTAAGACTATTCTCTAAGGAATGTATAGAAAATGTGAAAATACATGGATAAAAAATAGGAGTACAGGTGACATTGTGGACATGAAGGAACAAAATATATGGATTTGAGGCACAGATATTCAAGAATATCATTGATATTTATTGTGTGATTCTAAGTATAGATGACATCGTGAGAGGAATAATGATGAAATAGGCCCTAGTGAAGGCCCAACCTTCCCAAAACCCCTGGTTGAGAAAAAACAGAGGTTTTTAGTAAATAACTTCTCCCAAACCTTCAATCTAATTGATTTTGAGGGTTTTTGGTTTTGGGATGTATTCAGAATTATTTTTTAGTGGAATGTGTTGCAGAACATTTCACCCAAAGGGGATAAATCATAATTTTTTTAAAAACATGGGAACATGAAATGAACATACCAATATACAAGCTTAATTATTTCTCACCACAAATAAAATTGTCTCCACCTCCATTATTGGATTGAGAAAATAGAAATTCACATTAAGAGTAAGGGAATACATTCAATGAATTTAACTGAGAACAAAAATAATAATAATATGGATAATAGTAAGTGAAATTAACTATGGAAAATACAATCAAATTGAAAATATTAATCCCCAAAAGATATATAAATTCTCAAGTACAAAAATACATGTAGTGGATTTATAGTAATAAATGAGCATAGTTAAAATAATATGCTTCTTCATCACTTTGAACTTCATCTGAGTATCAATTTTCACATTATACTATCTATTTACAGTAAAAAAGTGAGTAATATGATAAATTAATTCTATGTTTCTTTAAATTCATAAGAAAAAAGATAGATCATCTTAAAATGAACTTAATACAGCCATTTAAAACTAGATTTAAATGTCACATCATTAATTATTTAATCCAATAATTAATGATGACACTTTGTATCTAATTCAAACTAATGATAAACTATAATCCAAAATAAATTCACTAAATCATTTACTAATAATCAATGGATAATGATTTATTCACTTTAAAAAGATTCAACAATCATAAACCATTTCAATAAACACTACTTAAACCCCAAAAATGAACCACATCCTAAAGAATATAATCACTGATCAACATTTTTGAACAATATTTATTTACTTCAAGGTTCAGTTGCATGAAATTTGAAAAATAATGATCAATTATGTGAATTAGGATTGTTATGAAATGGTTGGACCTCCAGTAGAATATAATTTCATATGGTTAGAAACACATCCACCCACAAGATCATGATAAAGAAGGCTCTCAAAAGATCAAGACAAGGAAGGCTCTAACATATCCACTTCATCTTATACATAGGAGAAACTATATATAGGTTTAAAGATAGCCTCAATAGAATGTTCATAAATATAGGTAAATATGATCACTGATGTATAGTAAGAGGGGTCCCTAGAATAGCGTTCCGACATCTATACCTCTTCTTCTTAGTAATTAATAGAGTATCATGCAATAATAATAAAAAGGTCTATGTTAGAATCCGTAATTACAGAAAGGAATAACATAGAAACCCCAATAAACCATTTTTAATGGATATTAAATATCATGAATCAAGCACTCTGAACCACCCTTAACTGAGTTCATCTTTCCTAGAAATACTAGGAACTCACAACTGTCATCTGAAAAGTGATATATTAACCTATCTCCTAACTTATCAATTTTGTGTCTAAAGGTCACAATGTAAACCCAAAGTCCAACTAAAATTATGGTCATATAACCATGGTAAGTTATCTTTCATAGAAATTATAGACCACAATTAGTCTCAACAAGCAATAAAAAATCATTTCATAGGTCATCCTTTAATGTTGAATAAACCTTAAAAATAACTACTCTCTATTCTATACTTGAGGACCCCTAGAAAAAACACACATTAGTGACTACCAAATAAATCTACCCACAGTTCATTCTCACCCAATGATACATAATACCACATAGGTACTTATATTGGAATCACATTCTATTCTCATAATTCATCACTCTTTGAGAACTTATTTTACCAAGAACTCTCATATTGAACTATCCCATAAATCATATGGATCATTACTCTTCATGAGGATCAAAATCCCAAAATTATACCATAAATATTTCCCTAATATTAACGTATCTATAGACACCCTTCATGGGTCTATATTTTAATTTTTTATAATTCCCTTACATTGAATTAATCACTAGAAACCTCTAAACCCATGGCTCATCATGTGTAGAATATCTGTCATGGTTCTAATAAGGCATACCCACTCAAGTTATTGGATCAATTTTCATTCCATCATACCCACTTACTCAAATTACACAATTATAAAACACATGAAAACATATATAAAATGAAATAAAATACTAGGTACCACCAACCTCATGACCATAGGGTTTTTCTCATTATTTATTGAATATTGTTTATCCTTGTTCACATAAAATAAAAGGAATGAAAAAAATAACACAAATTATGAATTTATGGAAAATCACTAAGAAGCATAGAGGGAAACCAATAATAAAACATTACATTATAAAAAAATTACTCAGAGAAAATCACTACCATATACGTTTCACCAATTGTAAAAGTGGATGAGGATAAAAATATTTGTGAATACAAGGTAGAATAGGGGTAGAGAAATGTGACTCATGAAAACATGTAGAAAATTGAGGGATAAAGTAGAGTGGATAAATTTTATAAAATTTATCATGGAATAAAAAAATTCCTTACATGAATTAGGGGATTAGGGCCACGATCAGGATTCTAGTGGACCTCAATAGAGTTCTAGTAGACCACTAGATCTCTAATTCCAACCATCTAGCTCTCAAAGGTTGGTGTTTTACCCATTTGATAGATGTTGAAACTCATGCAGCCTGTACCCAAGGTTATGATGTCTTATTCTAAAGAAAACATAATGGGTTTTAATTCCCAACACCCAAAACAATGATTCAAGTATTTTCCATTGGTCCCTTCAGCTATGAAAAATCACTTTTAACACTCCAAAACATCTTCAGTATCCTTCTCCTGAATCCATATTATAAATTTCAAAACCACATGATCTCTACTCCATTGATATTTAGCACTTTCACCAACTCCACTAACACACTACATTGTATGTCATTACAAAAATTATAGTATAATTTTTGAAACTATGGCTTCTAAATTGATAACCTTACCTCTAGACCAAAAAATAGGAATTAAAAGGTATTTAACATTAATCACACTTTATTTTAACATTGAGTTATTTGATAATTTTATTTTTCATTAAAATAAAATGTATTTCTTAATGTAGACAAAATATTTATTCTATGCTATGGACTACCATAAACACACTCACTTTTCATAAAGATATATTTTTCTGTCTCATGTGTATGTTTATCCCCTTAAGAAAAAATTAATTGGCCATCAACATGAAATTGGTGGAATGGTGTAAGTAAGTACCTTGAAGCCCTGATAGATGTAAAAACCACAATTTATGTATCCTTTCACAATAATATTCTTCGATAATCTTATATATGTGCAAAAAACAATGTAAACATGGGTTCACCATGCCTTACATCCCTTTGGAATTTAAAATACCCCATTTGGGGTCCATTATTAGGCATAAAAATTATGGTATTATATTAAGATTCAAAAACCAATTTACTATAATATTTTGAAAAAATCTAAGAATATATAAAATAAAATCCAAATGAATAGTATAAAAATATTTAGAAATGTTACACTTTAAATATAAATTTATATGCATGGATTTCTTTTGAATAATATTAGTACATTTAAAAGTAATAAAAATAAGTATTCAATTTTTCTTTTATTAATTACCCTATATTGATTATATGATATCATTTTACAGGAAATGTAACCCAATCATAATATCATTATCTTCCCAATAATTTTGGGCAGAGTATTTCCAACATTAGTTTGCCCAAAATATTTGACATCTAAAAAAATAACAATTTTAGTAATTAATGAGATAAATTTAGAATTAAATTAAATGAGAATATTAAAGGTAATAGAAAAACCTTGAACATCATTCAGAGCCTCATCATGCATATTATCAAAAAGGGTTATAAAAAATTTATATGTAATGTTATTATTCCTAGTGACACTATTAGAGTTAACTAAAAAAAGAGTTGATTTCATAATTATTAATTATAAATAGTGGCCACCATTAATAATAATGAATGTTGTAATAGTAATTATAGTGATCAATTTATTCTTTGAATGTTCATATATAACTTAGATCCCTTCCTTTTAAATATAAGTGATCATAATTGTAATAAAATTCCTAAATTTTAAGAAAATCTATCATTCACTAAGAATATTTCAAGGAAAAATATGTCATATATTCTTAATCAAATGAAATGAATCTGGATTAGAAAATATTCAAACCTGGATTTGAGTACCTTAGAATGATATCCAGCTTTTGGAACCCTAGATTGGTGATAGAACCTCTCTTAAAGTACAATCGAAGTGACTCAGTGATCTGATATCCTTTTTGCAACCCCAAGCCACAGATCAGGTGGGGAAGTCTCCAGAGGATATGGATCCAAGTGGGGGGAGGGGGAAATCACTAGAGGAGAGGGAGAAGAGAGTGGATTGGGTAAGATAGTAGGAGGCTAAGACATTGAGGTGGAGGCCTAGATATTTAGTCGGAGGCCTGGACGTTGAGGTGGATTCAGAGTCTAGGATGTTGAGGTGGAGATGGAGTCCTGGACATTGAGGCAGAGGTTGAGGTTGGGAGGTTGAGGTCGGGGAGGGGAATAGAGGGACAGGAGGTGGATGTCGGGGAGGGGAGGATAGGGTTCCTATAGGGGAGCCTGATGGAAATGTGAAATCAGGATGGGAAGCCTGATGTAATCGTGAAGTTAGGTTATTGTATACCCATGATTTTAACAAAAATTTGGGTATAGATTAGAACATATCACTTATACCCCTAGTTTTTCTAAACAATGGGTATAGATGCATGAGGATAGACATATTTTTCAGTAGTGTATGTATAAGAAGAATACTGCTTCAATCGAATGATTTATTTCATTTTCCCACAATTTTCTATCATTGATGATTTTAAAAATTTCTAAATTGAATAAAAATTATATTTTTCAAAGTATTAATTTTTTAAAATGATAATATTAGAAAATATAAACATAATATTGATAATAAATGGTTACAGTAAATTTAACTACCTTAAATGAATTGATCGAGACACCATTCTTAATTAGGGTTCATTTTTTGGATAACCTATGAAAAAATATATATATATTTCTATTATAATAATAAATGACATAAAAAAAATTATAGATATAATAATGATATTTTAAAAACCTACTGACCTCGACCAACACACCGAAGGGGTTGTGGATAAATTAAATGAATTTCCCCAAGTTATCGACATAAGTGGAAATTATATTATAAATAAATAAAAAATGATAATAAATGTACATTAGTATATGAAATATATAATAATAATCATATTAATAATGTTCATAATAAATGAATTTTGATTATCCAATATGCTAGGAACTTTTGTAGAATGTCACAACCCCCTTCTTCCAAAGATATCACTCTTAGGATGGTAATTAAGAAAGAGATATAATGATCATGAGTTCCACCTCCTATAGGACCCAAGTTTTAAAAAGCACAAAGGGTATAAAAATCTCACATATGGGAGGCATTACCCTATATTAAAAAAATATTATTGGGAGATAGGATAAAAACAACCAAAAAAATCCATAAGATAATATAAAGATAAACCCAAACCAACCCAAAATTAATGAAAATAAATAAACCAATACTGATAAAAGTCTCCAAGATATACCAAAAGACAACTCCTATTGCAAAAACTCATCAGAAACTCAAACCCAAGCTAGTAATTCCCAGACTAGTCCCTGAAGTCCTCCTAAAAAACTAAAAACCAATATATATATATATACATATATATTTACAGGGGGAGAATAATGTGTATAATTATCACGATCAAACCCAATATCTCAATATCACATTTGAAAAGAGTGTGCTAATATGCCAGTGAACAATAAAAAAACATACAAGAACATAAAAAGGTCAAATAACCAATTCCAACATCACTGTTGCTTGTTTACCAAATCACATTTCCAATATAGTAAAATAATTATCAGGAATAAAACAAACATGCCCCACAAGCGCTACCCCATTGATTTTTCACTCTCACTTCCCAATGTTGAATGTCTTGTACTCTCATCCCTTCGATTCATATCACATCACAACCAAATATAATCAATCCCACCAAAAGAAACCATGGTTATCACACAACATCTCACCCAAAGACACATGTTCCTTCACACCACATTTCATCACATAAATAATGAATTAAGATATCATGACTGAGAAGAAAATAAACTTTTTTCTATCCTCTTATCACGCGTAACCACCACTACTTATCACATAACATCATTGACTCATCACATCCCATATCACCCAAAAACATATTATCCAACACTGATGGGTAATCTACAATAACAACATGTATCATCACTACTACTAAAGGTTGAAGGAGTAAGAGGGGGTAGCTAGAAATAAATAACACAACCATCCAAGATGTTGGGGAAACCAACCGTAATCGAGAAACATAGATCATAGGCGAGGTTATCCATCTCAGGTGGGTGAATATATAAATAACATAAGAATACATGATAAATAGATAGTACACAATACCCAACATATGGGTTCACACCAAATGTACTAAACCACACCACATCACCACCACCGTACCACACATCAACTATTTTAACCGCTTCCACCACTATATACAAAAAATCATATAACCACAACATCAGGCCATATAACATTTCCCACCTTTATTTACCTATTTCTCTAATTCATGATTAAACTAGTTCCTACTAATCACATTTACTAATCCATTTCATTCATATTTAGACAACCTTTCATTTATTCAACTACCAAACATCAATTTTTGACCCATTATATTCAAATACAAAACCAAACATTATTCATTTCATTTTGCATCATAATTTGTTCCATTTTAAACTAAGGAACTAACAAAAAACACATTAAAAAAACTAGACCAACACATAAGCATCACCACAACACCACACATCCACCATCATTGACACACCACATCACCCAAGCCAACATACCACATCAACCACACATCGTACATCTCAACCACATCTCACAACAAAACCACTACTCACAACAACCGTGATTCACCACCACACATCATCTCCACTATACAACATAACCACTTCACATCACAACCACCATATACCAAAATGTACAACATCCGACATTGCATCCATTCCAACCAACCACAAAAAATCACAACCCCACACATAACATATTCGAACTAGTCACCTCTATAACTGAAAAGGTCCCACAATACACAAGGAAACACAACAAATAAACCATACAAAACAACATCCCATCTCAGATTGGACAATTTATTCAAGGTATTTAATTACATTAATTATTTATTTAGAATGGGTATTATAAAACAAAACAGATTTCTATAAGAAACATATTTATTAGTCATATATACATTAATTATCATTTTATTCTAGGTGTGGTCACATAACAACGCAATATGTGTTTCAGAAAATATCATCTATAGAACAAGAAACACTCCCAATAGTTTTTACTTTATGTAGTGGAATTACGAGCGTAAAAACATCAATGACCATATAAAACTAGTCAAAACATGTTTTTATCTCCCGTACCAATCAATTTCAATTATGAAAATTTATTATCTTATCAAAAATACCCATACTACCCACACAAAGGAAGAAAAGACCATGAAATAGACACACATGTCACATAAAAAGGGAGAAAATTAGGATCCTATATCTTAAATATGCTTTCCCAATCTCATTGTGCACCACAAGGTGAAGAACGAATAAGACAGAAACCAAAATTGCAAACGAAAACCCTGGATAACCATTAAACACACACAATGGTTATAAAAAATGTATCCCAAAGCAAACCCAAATCAAAACAACATCATCTTAGTATATTCTTAAAATATAACTACAAATAAAATAATTGATATGAGAGGGTAACTGAAATTGGATCACCAAAACACTACCACCCGAACCCACAGATCAAAGAATAATGATGGGGATAAAAGATCCTCTAAGGATCACCAAGGGTTATCTATAAAACTATAGAGGAAATGACTGATTAAGAAATGAAATAACTGAACAATAGTTTTAAAAAAGCATTAAACCACCCCTTTTTCTGTGTAAACAGCGCTTTTATAGTGTAAAATCAATGGGATCAAAAAAATTATAATGTAATACTATTTTATGATGTAAATTTAAAAACAATGGAAGTTCCTCCAATTTAAATAGTTCTTCACCTAGAATAAACAAACAACACAAAACTCTTTCTAATGGAATAAATAAATTTCATATGGAATCGACTCACTAAAAAAAGTAGTAATAGGATAGCCACATAATCCATAAAACTCCAACTTATGGAGAAAACTTATATTTTATGATGTAAAAAACCTACTACAACTCCAACCTTCACATAACACTTTCAGAACTCCTCAAATCACTTTAAAATTCCCAAAATTAAAAAGGATCAGGTTGTGAAGGCACACAATGTTACATTAGATACCTTTCAAACAATTATCATCTTAAATAATCAAAATTAGACCCAATAAAAATAAAGTGGTTTGAAAAACCACCCCCATTATATACCTCTTAGGGTTATCATTATACCTCAACCCTACCACCTGCCGAACATTCCAGACTAAAACACCCAAAAAACACCTTGTACAACCACATTACCACCTCTCATGAGGCACAAAACCATATCATCCAGTACCAACCCCAAGCCACTGCATTTCCAAAAAAAATTACACCACCATATCTACATCCACATTGCTCAAACTATCCATTACCACAACTATTACATAACACTACCCCATGAATACAAATCCAAAAATTCCATCTTTCATGTTAAGATATGTTTTCATTGGGCAGAAATGATTCACCTTCATGGTTTTAATCATGTAAATCTATAATACATCTTCATAAGGAATCAATTCTTCTTGAATAAATATTTTAGAATCTTTATCACGCATCGAACTATCAAATAATACAACACATCTCTTATAAAAACCCAATCCAAATACTACATCATCTAAGAGCTCCAAAAAATGTAAGAAAAAATTGAAAGAGTCTTCAGGTGTTGGGAACACATTTTCATCTCTCACTCACAAGTAATCTCCCTGAGGACTCCATACCACCAAAATACATGAACCAAGGGAATAGTTAATCTATTAAATAACTTCTCTCAATGATCTAGAATATTTCTTGGATGATCAAAAAATGTGGTGTCGTCATCGATATCTAACTCTCCCAAATTAATGACATGAGAGTCATTTTTAGGATGTTGATGGAGTTGATACACATCGAAGATGTCATGGATCCTCTCCAACCATGGTGGAAATTACAACCAGTAAAACACCTCACCAACATGCTTCAACACCTCAAATACACCAACAAACTAGGTAGAATGATTACTCCTCATGAAAAACCTCTATTTCCCACATCAATAGAGACTCTCAAAAATGCATGGTCTCTAAACTCAAACTCAATGGGCCCCTAACTACAATAAATATAGACCTTGTCAAATTCTTACACTACCCTAGTCCTATCTCAAAAAAACTATACCATATTGGTCATCCATTACACCATTCCAGGACAAAGAACTGTTGATTCCCCAGCCTTCATCTATCACAAAATATATTGAAACAACTTTCTGTATGATACCTCAAACTAGGCCATGACAATGGATGAGTGATATAAGTTATTTTATTCAATATAAACCAATAGAAGGTCTCTAACCCATGATATACCAAATTAAAAAATGAAATCTTTCAAAATTTCCTCCAGTGTCAGGATGGTCCACTCTGTCTTCTAATCTAGCTGTGGGTGGAAAAAATGATAATGTGAAATTGAGAGACAAAAACCATGCTGACAAGGCCTCCTGACCCTTGAGGTAAAATGATGATCCTGATAATAGATTATGTTCCATGGTACCCCATGAAGCCTAACCACATCCTCCACATACTGCATTTCTAAAAGGTGCAAGAAAGTCAACTCATGGATCACGCCAAAATTAGCCGACTTCATCCATCATTCCATTATTTCCCAAACTACACCACATCCTCTTTAAGCTTGAGGTATCCCTATGTTTAATTCCATTGATATTTTCTCTCATTTACACTCAGGAAAATCTAAGGATTTTAATAAACCTCTATTAACATGGTGATCTTCATTCACCTACTAAATGTTCAACTAGAACACCACAAACTCAACCACTAAACTTATCATATCTAGCTACCAAAGATATATCCTCAAGAAAAGATATATCCTTTTCACTCTATGATGAATAAATAAAGTAAATTCTTTGAAATTATTTGATAAATTCCTCTTTTATTTCATATGGAATGAATAATAACCTCAATACAACATGTAGTTCTAACTATCCTCTGAGAATCTCTCAAGGTAATCTCCATGGTCTTCATGGTCACACATCACCTCCACCTCAAAGTCTCCCCAATGAGACTCCTCTACTTACCATTTTAAGGAAAACTCCTCATATGAAAATAAAACTCTAATAATTTACCTAAAAAATATCATGATGCATCACTGCAAGCTCCTTGAACCCTTTCCAATCATCAACAGACTCTCGAACCACATCCCCTTAGGAATTCTAACTGAACTCATCGATATTCACATTCCCCTTTCCAAAGGTTTCATATACCTATAAATCATAAATCGAAAGAAAATACATCCACATTTGCTGGAATATATCCATATATTGAAAGGATAAAATATATTTTAGGATCTTGTTTTCTATTAAAACCAAAAAGAGCTAGATGATGAGGTATTGTCGCTATAACTTTAACACATACATGACCAATGAAAACTCTAGATTATTTATGGCATAGATATTTCTCATGGGGACATAACTACATATAATATTAAGAGACCACCACTCACTTTTTATTAATAATCATCCCAAGCCTTAGAAAGATGCATCATAGAAAACCTCAAACAATACACCCTCATCATGAAACTGAAGAACTAACCAAATTGTCCTTTAGGTAACTGGAAACTACCTAAAAATGATAAATCCACACTAAATCTAGGTTCTTCTTTATAAATTTTGTGAGAAAAGAAAAAAATAAATAGAAATTTGGAACAACCCTATAATAATATCATGTGAGACCAAGGAAACTGTTAACCTTTTCATGTTCTTGGGATCCTTCTATGATAGAACCACCTCTATATTGGATCGTTGCACTGCTGAACCCTACTGTGATGCCATATATCCAATTAAATTTACCTCTAGTATCTATAACTCACACATAGACAATGTTCCATAGAGTTGGTGGTGGCAAATGGCCTACAAAATAGCTCTAATATGATCAGAATTATCAGCCTCTAACTTTGATTAAATCAATATATTATGGAAGAATATAAAAATTAACCAATATATGAACTCATGGAACACCAATTTCATCAGTCCTATGAACAAGGATGGCATGTTCATAACACCAAATGGAATGAATTCACACTCTAAGTTCCCATACCTAAATCAAAATTTATTCTTCAAAACATCTGCATCTTTCACCCTAATCCAGTGTTATACACACTGCATATAGATCATTGAAAACCAACATTCTACTCTATGATAGTTGAAATGATCATTTATCCTTGAAATAGTGTAACCATTATTTTCCATCACCTAATTCAACCTCTATTAGTCTATACACAACCTCAGACCACCACCATACACCTTGGATAATAACACCAAAACACCCCATGAAAATACACTAGGCTAGATGAGAGCCCTTTTCATCAGATCATCCACCTATAGCCTTAACACGCACAACTCCATAGTTCCATTCTATATGGATCTATCAAAATATTTGACACATCAAGTTGCAACTCTATCCCAAACTCTACATTACATCAAGGGGGTAGTTCCATAACGTAATTTGTAAAAAATCCAAGAACTACCCCATAACTATAGGAACATTTCCCACCCGAGCTTCAACTAAAAGCACCTCCAACTACAAAAAATGATCCACTTTCTTACCCTAATTTTGTAAACTTTCTCATAAATTAACACAAATTTATGGACATAAAAATTAGAAAACCAAAATATTCTTCAGAATTGTTTAATGTATGCACACATGGAATATAACCAATCCATACCAACGATAACATCTTATGGTTTTATCTATAGTAATAAGAAGTCTCCTACTGACTGGTGCTACCCCATCACCAGTCTACATCACTAACACATATAAAACAAATAGGCTAACCTCCAACTATGATAGATAACACCAAGAGAATTGGAAGCCTCTCAAAAAAAATCCCAACATATAAACCAAATAAGGAGAACCAAAGGAGTTTGGTGACATGGAATCAAGAAAATAAATTTTAATGGTTGAGGATAAACTGATCAAACTAAGAATAACCCTTAGATTTTTTCCTCTTCTTCCACAAATGAGCTCATCTAACCACACCCAAATCCTATTCCTCTCTGCAATTGACCTTTATGACTAGGATCTTTTCTAGTTACCTATGTACAAGGACCATCATAAGGCTAACCTCATTTGGATACTTCTAATCTCGGAGACTGAATAAGCACCAGTGATCCCTACTATTGAAACTACCTTGGAGGAAACTACTACTCCTGCTACCAAAATGGGTCTAGAACACAAATATGATACTGAACTCCCTGAGTGGTCGGACACTGATCATAGTGGTGTACATGTACCATGAAGACATAACATGAAAACAAAAAACCCACCATAAAGGTATCAAAATCCACCTTCCCTAGACATATGGGTGGATAGCAACTACATTATTCTCCCCACTAATTAGAACCTGACTGACTACAAACCAGCATCCCACTATGAGAAGCTCTTCACTTCAATTTTTTCCTCTTTCCACTATCCCAAGGATTTAATACCATGTAAATCATTCACTGAATAATATATACTATTTTTTTAAAAACTATATATGTTGGGAGAATTAAAATAGTGAACTTATAACATATCATTGTGATTAAATTGTCACCCATATGTTTTTATTTTGACTCCTATTATGGAATAACATCTCGGTTAAAGGAGGTCCTTGAACATGGTTCAAAGATCCCACACACTTTGGTTCCCCTAATGAAGGGATATTAGCTCTTTCCTCTTATCTACTATCATCATTAACAATATGAATTCTAAATAAAACACTTTTTGAATGTATGGCCACAAAAAATAGGCTCATCACAGTCAATAATAAATAGTTTCCACCACTAATGTGAAACTCCCCATAACAGACTAATTGAAAACAACATCCATAACTCATCTCATGCTCAAATCAGACCAAATGGATCTTGGACTCCTCTTACCAATGATCTAGCTCTAGATATGATATTTTACCTGGGTACTTTCTAAAATTCTACCTTTTAAAGTCATAGAAGGCCCTCTTCCATGACTTATACTCCTTTTCCAGATCGATCCTCTGATGATATAACTGATAATCCTACTGAAACTCAACTACTTAAGCCACACACAAATGAAGAAAAAGATCCATTTTTGAAATAAAGGTGAAAATCATATGCCCTGTAGTGTGTAATTTTATCAAAACTATCTAATTATTTCATTTTAGATTTCCCAATATTGCCCAATTCAAATAGAAAAAAATCATGATGAATGTACCTCTCCTAGGTCTCTACCATACAAAAGGTCCATCTCACTTAATCATTCGATAATACTTGAGTCTATGCACCATATCATGGAGTGTTAGGACCAAGATAATGATGTAGGTGATAATTGTCATTTATTGTCTTTTTTTTCAAGAAATTTTAAGAAAGGTGAAAGGAAGTTTGAGATGAAAGGAAAATCACCTAACATTATATTTGGTGAAGATAAGACTAACCATCATATTCAAGGAATCAGTCCCTCAATACTTGAAAAGGTTGATCGTATTGAGGAAGGATCTTGGTGGAAGAAAATAGTCATTTGATTCACTCTAGAGTCGGTATGGAAGATGTGATCATGTTAGAGGATAATCAGAGTCTACATGAATATGATGTAAAATGTGAAGATTCTTTTCCAATATTGGATATATCATAAATCAAAAGTATTTGGTGAAATTGTGTTGCAATCTTGATGAATGAAAGTGGGAGTAAAAGATATTTTTCTAATCATATTCAGATCAGATGTATCTTTATGGAAAGAAAAAAGGGTGTTGGAGATCATATTCATCCTCATTGTAGTCACGATGATTGTAATCATGTCTACCATTTTTAGGTTCTTTGTTTTCTGAACAGTCGTATTCATTCTGAGAAAAGATTTTTCTAGAAGATTAAGAAGATACTGAAAAAATGGTAAGTTGAAATACCTTCCATTGAATGTCATATGATGTTGAAGATAGTCTTTAATGTATTCCAATTCATGAAGGAAGTCATTATATAAGCACACATTTGGGATTGAAGGAATTTTATGAAGTTGAATCTATTGGAACTGGTCCATTGCATTCAGTATTTCATCATATTCAGCAGTGGAAGATATTTTTATTCAGGATAAGTCTGAGTTATCATATTCAAAAGGGAAATTTGATTTTTGGTTTTTTTTTCAAATATTTTGTCATTCAATTGGTTCAAGATCCATCATATAAAATTGATATCAATTCATTAATTTCATGATAAGGAGAAATTAATGTTATTGAATTAGTTCATTCAAGTGTATTAAGGAAAGAGATAAAGGAAATAATTGGATTTGTTGTTAAGGGGGAGCTTGAATTTTGAAAAGGATGTTTTGATTATTCAATTAGTAGAGAGAATCATAATGAATAATCCAAATCGAGTTTTAGAAAAAGATGAGGTCTATCTATTTCTTCATATATTTACGTTCAATTTGTACAAAGCATCATATTTAAGAAATCAAATCTATCTAATGAGAATGGGAAATCTGAATCATACTTATTCTTGAAAAGAAATTATAAATGATAAAAAAAAGTCATGAAGAAAATTCTAGAATAATCAATAAGAATCAATGAATTCATTAATGTATGAAAAATTCAAGGAATCAGGAAAATTAGGGTAATTTGATTGAGTGGGAAATTATTTCATATTCCCACTAAAAACCACTTCTAGGTCACCTATAAAAGGTGAAAGTACTGTGTACTTTCTTTGACTGATGTATGGTTCATAGAGGAAGAGGTAGAAGCTCCACCTTTTTTGGGAGAGAATAATTTTCCGTATTGTGTTATTTTGAAGAAGTTCGAATAGAGAGAAGTAAAAGGATAAGAGATAAGATTGCAACATATTAATCTATTCATCGTATTAAGTGGAATATTGTATTCAGTTGTTTATCATATTCTGTATATCATCATGTTTGGTTGTTCATCATATCATGCTAGATAATCAGATTGGGATTTTAATATTTGGATTTATGGACTGAGGAAGAAGGGATTCTGAATTGTCTCAATTGTATTCTATAAGATTGATATCCATCATATTGGGAAATCATATTCGAAGATCTAATTTGGAGAATTAGACTAAGAAATTAGACTGAGTTGTATATCAAAGTCCATTTTAGTTCTTACCAACATCAATGTAAGAATGTGGAAAATTGTTTCTCAAATAACACATTTATGGAAGTTGAAAATTAGTATAGGTAACATCTATTTCTAGACAGACTTTTTATTACACTATTTTTTCTAAGAGGGAGTGAATGCACTATTAGATTGTTTACATAGTGCTACATTAGTGTAAGGGAATATCCTACTCATTTTAATCCACATAAATGGATTTTTTTCTCTTGGATTGTGTTGGTTTGGATCATTTCCAAATCCTACTAAAGACATATCTATTCTTATTGACTAGTGAACCTTGTAACTACTTATATTCCTATATATGGGTGTTTGAATTGTTTTTAGTAGGGAATTAAATCATTAATAGGATCTGAATATTGTTCCATTTTAAAGAAAAAATAGAATAAAAATTATCACGGATTTACCCTCTCCCCCTCTTAGTGATACAATTATCCTAACTAGGAACTTTAAACTGGTATCAGAGCATAGGTTATCTTCCCTTATTCTATGTTGTTGGAGAAATTTAATTTTGGGAACAGTAAAGGTATTCTGATTTTTTATGGAAATAATTATCATATGTAAAATGATATAATATTTCCTTATCTCATGTCTATTAGATATTATGTTCTTGGAACTATAATAGATGGGTTTCCTATTATTTATTACAATGTTCCTATTATATCTTTTGTTAAGAATAATCTTGAGAATTATCGAAGGACCAATAATTATTTATTAATATAACTTTCTAAAAGTGAATTCCTAAGGGTGAAAGGTGTTTCCACAGCCAAAGGTATATGTGAAAAATTGTAAAAGATATACAAAAGCAATAAAAAATTTAAGAAAGAAAAATTAAAGTTTTGGAGATTGAAGTTTGAAGATTTGAAGATGGGTGAATAGAAACCTATTGGGGACTTATTTACCAGAGTGAATGACATTTTAAACACTATCAAATGTCTTTGTGAAAAGTTTTATGATTCTATAGTTGTTGAAAAGATTTTGAGAATCCTCCTTGACAAGTTTGATGAAAAATTTTCTTCACTAGAATATAGAGATCATGAAACACTCAATCTATATGACTAACAAAACACTTTCATTACTTATAAAATGAGAAGGGGGAAAGCTATGATTAGAAAAAAAAAGTTGACATAGAAATGTCTTTCAAGGATGATAATAAAAAAACTTCAAAGAAGATTCTTATTAAAGATGAAGCTAGTGAATCTGATTATGAAAACAAGGTAAGTAATATTTTTGATGATGTTTTATGATTTTTTTCTAAAAATGTGAAAAGAGGTACGGTGAAATAAAAATGTAAACATCCCTTAAAATTTTTTGAAAGTGGATTAGTCATGAATTTTGTGGCTAATTTTTCTCAAAAAAAGAAAGAAGAGGATAGAGATGAAGAATAAAGAAGTTCAATAAGATTGTGGAAGAAAATGAGAGATAAATTAAAATCATATTCTACAGGGAAATATAGAAAATTATTCAAATCCAAAAGAATAAAATTCTTGTCTAAAGATAAAGAAAAAGAAGGCAGTGATATTGAATCTGAAAAATCTATTGGGTATGATATTGATAATACTTTTATTACAAAATTTAATTATGAATAATTAATAATTAGTAGTTCTTAAGAAGAAGAAACTCATTTGAATTTCCTTTTAAATAATAATTGAAATTTTTTTGAGGAAGATTATAAGGCTTGAAAAGAAAAACAAAAAATATGGAAAATTAATGTTCCTCAACAAGAAATAAAGAATGTTTTGATAATGAGAAGGTGAATTTGGTGAATGAAATTAATGATATTAAGAAATACATTGAGGAATAAATTAATCATAATGAGCATCCAGAGGTGAAGTTGATGGAAAAAGATGAAGAGGTAGAACTTGTCCAAAAAAACATTCTAAACCTGGGCAGATCAATACTAGTTTCAATAACTATTTCTCTAAAGTTGGTGAGAGTTATCTAAAAGAGAAACCTAATAAGGATCAATAAAAATTAATGTAAAGGTCGATAAGAAATATGGAATTGTTTTTTAAAAGAAAAAAGCTGGGAAAGTTTTATATGTTTCTAAGACAAAAAATGTTGAGAATTCAAAAGTTACAAAATACCCTGAGTCTGAAAATGTTTTAAAACATACTAAATCTAGAAAAATTTCCAATACTCCTATTTCTGATAAATCCAAAGAGAAAAGGAATATTCTAATTGATAACAGAAATGATGGGGTCTCTAAAAATAAAGGCAAGAAGGTTTTTGAGAAACATATTCACAATTTCGGTCAATATATATGTTTCAAAAGAAAATACACTTTCTTTGGATACTAATGGTATTGTGGTATATTTATACATATGTCTAATATGTGTTGGTTCAACCCAAAACATTAATATTATTCAATATGATATTAATGGAAAGGTTTTACAGGGAGTCAATATCCACAAAGAAATAATTTTGAAAAGGTTGTTTTAATGAAACTTGGGAAGGTTGGAGTAATAATTAGAAATAGTTTCCAACCTTTGGAAATCATTGTAAAATATGTGAACAACCTGGAGATATTTCTAAATGTTTCCTTGTTTTTTATTGGAAAACAAATGTTTCTTAACAATTATTAGAAGCCAAAATTGAAGAACGAAAAGGAAGAAGAAAAAGATCTTGTTGTTGAAACTTCTTTAAATGCTATAAAAGGAGGAAAATCATGGATTCCTTATAGTTGGTTTTATTCACATATTAAAGAAGATCTAGAGTTGGTGAATATTGTGAAATATTTCATTTAAGGAACAATGAAATTGAACTATGATGAATAACTAGGAATCAAATGTGTTGGATCAGCTATCATTGGGAAATAGAAATTTGAATCCAAGAAAGCATTATATATTAATGCTCTGAAACATATCTTAATGAGTGTTTAAAAATTGTGTGATGGATGTAACAGTATTAATTTTAGTAAAGATAGATTCTTTGTGAATAGTGTTAAAGATGATAAGATTTTCACAAGAGGCCAATGTAGAGACCCGAAGCTTATCGTACATGGACATTACATTACATTTGCGGAATACTTAGTACATAACAAAAACACACACACAAGGACCGTAATAGTTTAGTGTCTTTGGAAACTCGGAGTATAATCTTCTAATCGTGGGGAAAGATCTTCAACATCTCCCATAAAGATCTTCCTTTTTTTTACCTAAAACCTTTCCTTATATCCTGGGGAAAAGAAAACATAAAAGGGTGAGCTCAAATGCTCAGTAAGGGTAAACAAAGGAAATATCAATCACATAATTTTCATAAGAACATAACATTTTTGGAAATCTTAACCTGGAAAAGAGAGCATAATTCCATAACATGGGATAAATCATAGTAGTGAAATGAAATCATAACTTAAAACATTACTCATTGTGGCATACACACATAATCATAGATAATCATTTCTTGTTAGTCAAGACTCATTGCCAAGACTATCTTAGTGGACAAAGTCCCTTTCTGAATCGAGTAATCCTCGTTTCAGTCCTGTTTCACTGAACCGGTATAACCTACCATTCCAGCCATGTCTATCTCATGAGATATAAAATCTTTACCCAATGCATTGGAGTGAGATATAGGTCCCACCCATCTTATAATGAATCCTTTCTTATGTGTGCCACATAATCATAAAACATACATCATCGCATAACACATGTAACAAAAATGGGATTCTTGAAACATCATGACATCATAAATCAATTCATATAAGATAAAGGAATTAATAAACATAATTCCATCACAACATAGTCAAATCAATGTAAAAATATGGATAGAAACAGAACCCTTTATTATCTTAGATGGAAATTAATTTTGATAAAACACTTGAATTGAATTCTTGAGGAAAATATCCTTTCTTCTTAAAAATCAATTTCTTTTCACAAAACATCATGCAATTTTAAAAGAAAGAGATTTTATTGAAAATATTCATGAAATCTTTTAGAGGAAGCTTCATGAAAATAAGTCTTTATAAAACAGTAGAAATCTGTTCGTGCCGTATAAGTTAAAAAAAACATTCTTCGTACTTTTGTCGGAAAAGTCAAAAAGTACCTCGTACGACAAAAGATTCCTTTCATACATATTACTAAAAACTCACCGAAGGGTAAAAATGGATTTAAAAAATTTTAGGTGGATGGAAATAATATCACATATTGAGTAAATATGGATGTGGATGATAAAATACACCCCAGTAAATACTTACGAATAAACAATCTCGGATAAAAATGAGATTGTGATATTTCCTTTACCTTTGGTCCGACTTGCTTTGTAAGTATCCGAACCTCCTGTATAATGATTTAAATAATGTTATTTACTTATTACAGAATCATATTCATTGTTATGATATCATATATGGTTCACTTATGACATTATATTACCCGTTCTTTTGTAAATTCCATGTTAAAGAAGCGTTTTGGGTAAAATCGTTTCATTTATCGTAGGTGTTTTGACTTGTTGTTCTTGACATCATTATTACTTATATCATGATTTACTCACTTCCAGAATATAAAATATGATTTATATATCATATATATTCAGTATATATATATATATAACAGGTAGATAAATAAAATGAAAAACACCGTTCATGGAGACGGTAGTCCGTACGTACGCATGAACGCTGTTTTCCTTTCCTTATTGTCTTGAACTGGAAGTAAGTAGATGACATACATATGTATATATATACATAAATCCAGTAGCTTTATAATGTCATATATTTCATTATTATTTCTTATATATACATTATAATCATTCTTAAATGGTTAACATGGAGAATGAATCTCATCGCGTCGTGGAGACGGTAGTCCGTACGTACGCACGAGCGATGATATCATTTCTATAAATATTGAATTGAATTGGAGTGGATTATACAATATATCAGAATCAATATGATGTTGTAATAACTATTTATAGTTATTCTTTACCCCATTATACCCATCCATGTAAGGTGGTGGTGGAAAATAGATTACACCACGGCGTGGAGACGGTATTCCGTACGTACGCACGCGCGGTGATTTCTTTTTCCGTAGGATGGATAGATGGTGAAATAGGGTTGTTTCATACTTATAATAACATATCAGTATATGAGTGATACTGATGTTATTACTTTATAATGAAACAACCTAAGAAGAAGAAGTGGAAGAAGAAATAAATATGAAAGAATTGGTAACGGTAATTACCTCTTCTTTGAAATGCCTCTTTGAGACCTCCTCTTAGGGCACTAGAATTGGTCTTTGAGGAAGACCAGAACCTCTAGGATGTTGCTAGGGAAGTGGAGAAGAGATTTTGTCAGGGTTTGGCCGAGCTTGAGTGCTCAAATTGGTGTGAGGAGGAGGGGGAGGAGGTGTCCTTTTATAAGGGAGGAGAGGGGCATCTTAGGAATATCTCAAAATATTATTTTATATTAAAGTCAAAATCGGTTTATAATGGTTCCAAAGGGTCTTATTTCTAAGCTAATGTGGGGATGGGTCGAAATCCTATCAACCAATAGGATTTAGACAAGTTTAGGGTATTATTTTAACCTTATCAATTAGATTTAACTCTAAGTTAATTAATTTAACTTTTACCGTCTCTTTTTCTTTTCTTTCACTATATGGTTAATACACTTACTATAACATGCCAAACGAACCCCAAATTGTTTATTATTAATATATATATCCTTATCTAAGTCATTTGGCCGAACCTTAGATTTTTAAGAATAAAATAACAATTAATAATATAATATTTGATTTAAAAACTATTTTGTGTCAATTTTGACACTATTTGATATATGATTTTTGTGAAAGTCATAACAGAATTATATGTTCGAACCAAGTTGATTAAATCAACACTAATATATCATAGTAACCTAGAAAATTAGTTTAATTCTTAAAAAGTCTCAAATTACATTTATTTGGGTGTTTATAACATCAATTATGTCAATATTTCATTAACAAGATAATTACTGCATCATCTTTGTGTCATAAATAAATTATATTATTTGATGTCTAAAAATTACAAATAAAATACCATCATGTAGTAAATCTTTTTATCTTTCTAATGAATATTTACAATCGAATTTATCTTATGTATAACCCCATATTAGAAATGATTTACTTATTAAACTTTGATTTTAACTTTTTTAACCCTTCTTTAAATAAATTAATAATAAATGTCATAATCTAATCCAAGTGGGCCTAAATGGTCATATTTTATTCCTAAGTTTGTTTTTGGTCGAATTACACTTGTCCAATAGAATTAGGACATGTTTTAGGGTAATATTAATATCATATTTACCCTTAGTTACCCTATTTACTATTAACTGCAGTAAAAAAAAGTAAAAAGTTACTATTCACCAAAAATTATTTTCATCTCATTGAACCACATTTTAGTCCTTGATATTAACCGTGTCTCTCGGATTTTCGAAATTCCATTCACAGAAGCGGTAAAATTAAGTTTTATGCAAAATTCAGTTTTTAACCTACCACTTAGTGGTTTCACTATTCATCAAAAATTGAAAGTTTTCAGAAAAGTACCAAAATTTCACCTTAGGCTAAATTCGATACTCCGAATCCAAAAATGAAGTCCATTTTGAGAGTTAAAATTTCTAAAATTTAAAAAGTAGTTATTACTATTCATAACGGCTAGTTTCAATAATATTTTAATAGCATATCATTGTTTCGTGAAACTCAGTATTACGTATCACACACGCTATCGAGGAAGGTTGCGATTGCGTGTAATGCAAGGCAAGTCAAGGATGCGTGTTGTGCAAGCTCCTTTTGGTGTAGCGTACAACACAAGACATTAGTGAAATAAAAAAGAATATTTTTCATAAAATCTCGGGCTGTTACATTCTACCCCCCTTAAAATGAATTTCGCCCTCGAAATTCGTCGGGGTTATAAATGGTTTACTATTCGAAAGTTTCTTTAATAGAAACCCACATCGTAAAAGGGAATACCAAAACTTGGCTTTAAAAACTAAAGTATGAAATGTAACGATTACCCAAATAAACTAATCACTGGGTTTCCACATAGGTGAAAATATGGATATGGAAGAGAAATCTAACCATCATGTTCTGATGGAGAGTGGTAGAGAACATGGCTATGGAAAAGCCAGTAATCACAAATCCATAGATTTGTGATGATATAAGGTACCATCTGATTCATCAGGTATAAGATCACTAGGAAAACATTTTTGGTTTTCAAGATCATTTCCCTAAAGTTGAAAATTTGCTTAAAATAAATACTTACTTTATTTTGGTACAATCTCACTTTTGTTCGTGCCTTGAACAATTTCTACTTCATCTCTTAAATAAATGAAGTTGAATTTGTTATTTGTGAAGTGTTAGCAGATTATGTGATAGAATGATGGGTCATTCCATCTGTCTCAAACAAAAGGTTAGAAAAAGTTATTAAATATACATAAGTCATTATATAGTGAGATTAATCACATATGGTTCCTAAAATGGACTTATACTTCATATATCATACTGCTTAATATAATAAAACTAGTTTCTACTAAACAGGGACTTCCTGTAGGCTAGTGGTAGGCGATAAAGGCCAGTCGCACTTCGGTTGTGGGTTCGATTCCTACAGCCTTGTCCGAAGCGATGGGCTGTCGCCCGTCCTGCAGGTTGTCCCTTTTTCTAAAACTACGTTACTATAACATCCCATCAATAATATCGAAAATCTTCTATCCTTAAACAATACTAACTTATGTCCAACATAATCCAGTCTAATATTTAGGCTTATACATAATACTGCAGTCCACTCTCATAATATAGTGACATCGATTACCAGAGATTTAATACTATTGTTGATCCCCACATATCATAAGATATGTCTTGTTGGTCACATTCCAAACATTCAAAGTCCTTAATCGTGTATTCTCTTGAATACCTTAGTGAAAACATGAGTGCAGTTAAAAGTTAACACTTTCCACATACCAAAATCCTCAAAATTCTATATACTCAAACCATGATATCACTTAGTCCTTATATCAATCATGAGCTCATGAATACTATTAAACATTTCATTTTCTCGTCTTCATTATGCGCATATCATCTTATTTCCAAAAAATATCTCAATCACTTTGAATACCACATCAATAAATATTGCAATACTCAATGATACAACATTATTTTGGAATCCCATTACATAAACACTTAATCATTCCACCACATCGTTGTCATATTCAACATTGCCAATAGTGATCGCATGTGATTTCCCTTTGTCCTTTGCCTTCAGTGGTTGCTCATGTTGATCATCACTAACCCTTGGATTAGGGAAATTATTAGCATAATGCCCCATTTCCTTGCACTTGAAGCATTGAAGTGTTGGCGGTGCGTTCTCTGCAGTGTTTGCTTTATCATTAGAAACCCTTTTTCCATTACTTCGACACTCAGCTGCTCGATGACCTTCTTTTCCACACTTAAAACATTTTCTAGTCCCTTTTAGACAATCTCCACCATGCTTCTTTCCACACTTTGTGCATAAGGAAACATTCATCTTCTTTTCACCATTATTCTGAGATTTCTCCTTGAACTCCATCTTTCGTTTCTTGTCAAAACCATGAGATGGATATGTAACACCAACTTCCATTTCTACCTTGATAGCACAACGCACAATTTCTTCATAGCTACTGAAGTCTCTTATAGCTAATGCCCTTCGAAGACTTGGTTTTAAGCCACTGAAAAATCGATCAACTTTACTTTCAGGTTGGATGATAATGCTAGATGCATACCTTGCAAGTCTTGTAAAATTCGCTTCGTATATACCAACAGATTCATCATCCTTTTGCTTTAGTTCAAGAAACTCCTTCTCCATCTTCGTTTGAAGAATACGAGGGAAGTACTTACTGAAAAACAAGTTCTTGAACTCGTCCCATTCCATGGAATCAATTTCATCTCTTTGCCTCGTATTCTTGATAAGATTCCACCATTGATCAGCTTCACCTTCCAAACGATATACTGCTAAGATGACTTTATCATGTTCAAAACATTGAAGAACTGAAAATATCTTTTCAGTAGTACTAATCCATTGTTCAGCAACTAATGGATCAGTAGACCCACTGAAAGAAGGCGGACGCTCCCTCATGAAGGATTCAACAGAATGTTGCTCCTTCCTTTGCTCGTTTGGAAGTCCTGCATGATTCATAGCTTGAGAAAGTTGTGTGAGCATGGCTACAAGATTTTTCATTCCAGCTCCCATATCGTTTGGTTGCTCAGGGGGACAATCATTGCATTGTCCATTGCATTGATCAACACGGTTCCTTCGGGTTCCAGCCATCGTCTAAAACCCCAAAAGAATAGTGTGAGAGGCAAAAATCATGCTAGGGAAAACAACATAGTAAAGGGGGAGTACCCTTAATATCTAACATCTTAGGTTAAATTCTAAGATCGTTAGAGAAATTCTAGGACTATAACCTATACATATACTTAACCTTAGAGACATCCCTAGACATACCTTAGAAATATCTCTAGGGATCTCACTAACGTTTTCGCATCCTAGTTTCCAAAGGTTGACTAAACCTTTCCTCTGATACCAACTGTAGAGACCCGAAGCTTATCGTACATGGACATTACATTACATTTGCGGAATACTTAGTACATAACAAAAACACACACACAAGGACCGTAACAGTTTAGTGTCTTTGGAAACTCGGAGTATAATCTTCTAATCGTGGGGAAAGATCTTCAACATCTCCCATAAAGATCTTCCTTTTTTTTTACCTAAAACCTTTCTTTATATCCTGGGGAAAAGAAAACATAAAAGGGTGAGCTCAAATGCTCAGTAAGGGTAAACAAAGGAAATATCAATCACATAATTTTCATAAGAACATAACATTTTTGGAAATCTTAACCTGCAAAAGAGAGCATAATTCCATAACATGGGATAAATCATAGTAGTGAAATGAAATCATAACTTAAAACATTACTCATTGTGGCATACACACATAATCATAGATAATCATTTCTTGTTAGTCAAGACTCATTGCCAAGACTATCTTAGTGGACAAAGTCCCTTTCTGAATCGAGTAATCCTCGTTTCAGTCCTATTTCACTGAACCGGTATAACCTACCATTCCAACCATGTCTATCTCATGAGATATAAAATCTTTACCCAATGCATTGGAGGGAGATATAGGTCCCACCCATCTTATAATGAATCCTTTCTTATGTGTGCCACACAATCATAAAACATACATCATCGCATAACACATGTAACAAAAATGGGATTCTTGAAACATCATGACATCATAAATCAATTCATATAAGATAAAGGAATTCATAAACATAATTCCATCACAACATAGTCAAATCAATGTAAAAATATGGATAGAAACAGAACCCTTTATTATCTTAGATGGAAATTAATTTTGATAAAACACTTGAATTGAATTCTTGAGGAAAATATCCTTTCTTCTTCAAAATCAATTTCTTTTCACAAAACATCATGCAATTTTAAAAGAAAGAGATTTTATTGAAAATAGTCATGAAATCTTTTAGAGGAAGCTTCATGAAAATAAGGCTTTATAAAACAGTAGAAATCCGTTCGTGCCGTATAAGTTAAAAAAAAACATTCTTCGTACTTTTGTCGGAAAAGTCAAAAAGTACCTCGTACGACAAAAGATTCCTTTCATACATATTACTAAAAACTCACCGAAGGGTAAAAATGGATTTAAAAAATTTTAGGTGGATGGAAATAATATCACATATTGAGTAAACATGGATGTGGATGATAAAATACACCCCAGTAAATACTTACGAATAAACAATCTCGGATAAAAATGAGATTGTGATATTTCCCTTACCTTTGGTCCGACTTTCTTTGTAAGTGTCCGAACCTCCTGTATAATGATTTAAATAATGTTATTGACTTATTACAGAATCATATTCATTGTTATGATATCATATATGGTTCACTTATGACATTATATTACCCGTTCTTTTGTAAATTCCATGTTAAAGAAGCGTTTTGGTTAAAATCGTTTCATTTATCATAGGTGTTTTGACTTGTTGTTCTTGACATCATTATTACTTATATCATGATTTACTCACTTCCAGAATATAAAATATGATTTATATATCATATATATTCAGTATATATATATATATAACAGGTAGATAAATAAAATGAAAAACACCGTTCATGGAGACGGTAGTCCGTACGTACGCATGAACGCTGTTTTCCTTTCCTTATTGTCTTGAACTGGAAGTAAGTAGATGACATACATATGTATATATATACATAAATCCAGTAGCTTTATAATGTCATATATTTCATTATTATTTCTTATATATACATTATAATCATTCTTAAATGGTTAACATGGAGAATGAATCTCATCGCGTCGTGGAGACGGTAGTCCGTACGTACGCACGAGCGATGATATCATTTCTATAAATATTGAATTGAATTGGAGTGGATTATACAATATATCAGAATCAATATGATGTTGTAATAACTATTTATAGTTATTCTTTACACCATTATACCCATCCATGTAAGGTGGTGGTGGAAAATAGATTACACCACGGCGTGGAGACGGTATTCCGTACGTACGCACGCGCGGTGATTTCTTTTTCCATAGGATGGACAGATGGTGAAATAGGGTTGTTTCATAGTTATAATAACATATCAGTATATGAGTGATACTGATGTTATTACTTTATAATGAAACAACCTAAGAAGAAGAAGTGGAAGAAGAAATAAAGATGAAAGAATTGGTAACGGTAATTACCTCTTCTTTGAAGTGCCTCTTTGAGACCTCCTCTTAGGGCACTAGAATTGGTCTTTTAGGAAGACCAGAACCTCTAGGATGTTTCTAGGGAAGTGGAGAAGAGATTTTGTCAGGGGTTGGCCGAGCTTGAGTGCTCAAATTGGTGTGAGGAGGAGGGGGAGGAGGTGTCCTTTTATAAGGGAGGAGAGGGGCATCTTAGGAATATCTCAAAATATTATTTTATATTAAAGTAAAAATCGGTTTATAATGGTTCCAAAGGGTCTTATTTCGAAGCTAAAGTGGGGATGGGTCGAAATCCTATCAACCAATAGGATTTAGACAAGTTTAGGGTATTATTTTAACCTTATCAATTAGATTTAACTCTAAGTTAATTAATTTAACTTTTACCGTGTCTTTTTGTTTTCTTTCACTATATGGTTAATACACTTACTATAACATGCCAAACGAACCCCAAATTGTTTATTATTAATATATATATCCTTATCTAAGTCATTTGGCCTAACCTTAGATTTTTAAGAATAAAATAACAATTAATAATATAATATTTGATTTAAAAACTATTTTGTGTCAATTTTGACACTATTTGATATATGATTTTTGTGAAAGTCATAACAGAATTATATGTTCGAAACAAGTTGATTAAATCAACACTAATATATCATAGTAACCTAGAAAATTAGTTTAATTCATAAAAAGTCTCAAATTACATTTATTTGGGTGTTTATAACATCAATTATGTCAATATTTCATTAACAAGATAATTACTGCATCATCTTTGTGTCATAAATAAATTATATTATTTGATGTCTAAAAATTACAAATAAAATACCATCATGTAGTAAATCTTTTTAGATTTCTAATGAATATTTACAATCGAATTTATCTTATGTATAACCCCATATTAGAAATGATTTACTTATTAAACTTTGATTTTAACTTTTTTAACCCTTCTTTAAATAAATTAATAATAAATGTCATAATCTAATCCAAGTGGGCCTAAATGGTCATATTTTATTCTTAAGTTTGTTTTTGGTCGAATTAAACTTGTCCAATAGAATTAGGACATGTTTTAGGGTAATATTAATATCATATTTACCCTTAGTTACCCTATTTACTATTAACTGCGGTAAAAAAAAGTAAAAAGTTACTATTCACCAAAAATTATTTTCATCTCATTGAACCACATTTTAGTCCTTGATATTAACCGTGTCTCTCGGATTTTCGAAATTCCATTCACAGAAGCGGTAAAATTAAGTTTTATGCAAAATTCAGTTTTTAACCTACCACTTAGTGGTTTCACTATTCATCAAAAATTGAAAGTTTTCAGAAAAGTACCAAAATTTCACCTTAGGCTAAATTCGATACTCCGAATCCAAAAATGAAGTCCATCTTGAGAGTTAAAATTTCTAAAATTTAAAAAGTAGTTATTACTATTCATAACGGCTAGTTTCAATAATATTTTAATAGCATATCATTGTTTCGTGAAACTCAGTATTACATATCACACACGCTATCGAGGAAGGTTGTGATTGCGTGTAATGCAAGGCAAGTCAAGGATGCGTGTTGTGCAAGTTCCTTTTGGTGTAGCGTACAACACAAGACATTAGTGAAATAAAAAAGAATATTTTTCATAAAATCTCGGGCTGTTACAGCCAATGTACAAAGGGAAACTTTTTTCAAGTAATAGAAATACAAACTATTATTATTTGAGTATGGTGGAAGAGAATCAATTATCACATAAGAGGATGGAAATTCTATTTGAAAGAAACATGAACAATTTATCTAAAATAAATAGTTTCTGAAACAGTTCTTATTTTTCAAGAAGAAGATATTAGTGTTAGGCTATTTTTATAAAAGAAATATTACAAATCATGTGCACAAGAAAGTTGATATCTGATCAAAACAATCTCTATAGATTTTGAATTCTGATATCTATGGGCTAGTGTGAAAATAATCAAAAAATAGATATAATTATTTCATTACTTTCATTGATGATTTTACTAACATTACTTGTTTTATGTATATGAAACATAATACATATTATTTGAAGATCTTTAAAAGATTTAAAAGGAAAGATGAGAAGGAATGTGATTATTTGGTGAAGAAGTTAAGAACTAACAATGGTGGTGAATATAGAAGTGGTTAATTTGATATTTATCTTAAGAAGTATTGAATTATACATGAGTATAGTTCTCTATACACTCCCCAAGAAAATGGGTTTTCTAAAATAAAAATAGAATCTCAGTGGAAATGGGGAGAATTATGTTACTTGAACATGGTCTTTCTCAATACTATTGGAGGCAAGATATGATTTTTCAAGGTATATTTAAAATATATTTTTCTATAGGCCAAACTCACATATTACTCCATAATAATTGTTTTATGGAACAACTCCATGTTTGAAACACATAATTGTTTTTTGGGGTCCATGCATTACGAAAAAGAAAGGGGGAAACATGTGAATGTTTGAGTAGAAAGATTAAGATGGAATTTTTCTTGACTATGCTACAGAAGGAAGAGGATATAGATTCTTCAAAAAATAAACATTATGAAATGTTTATTCTATTGGTTTGAATATAATAAAAATGTTAGAATAGGAAGAAAAATATATTTATATAGACATGGATGTTGACCAAGATAAAAAAACAATTCTGATAAGGATGCAAAAAGTTGTAATCATACTCATGAAGAAGAATATGACTCACTTATTTCCAATATTGAGGATTATAATAAAAAAGTATCATCATATGATAAGTAAACAAGTGGAATAAAAGAATATCATTGGAGATCAATATTAGAAGGTTCCAACTAGAGGAACAACAAATGCTATTTCACATACTTCTTTGTATTCAAAAGTGGAGACACATGATGTGAAATAAAATTTTGAGTATCTGGAATGGTTTCACTGCATGAATGAAGATTTAGGTCGAATTGAAAATAACGATACATGTGAAATCATACCCAATATATAAAATAGAAACATTATCGGCACAAAGTGGGTTTTCTAGAAGAATATGAATGAAGAAGCTGAAGTGATAAGAAACAATGTAAGATTCGTGTATAAAGGGTATTCACAAATATAAGGTATTTATATTGAAGAAACCTTTGCCCCGATGTAAATATTATAAATAATTATAATTTGTGTTTCTATTTTTTCATAATTAATTTACAATATATTTCGAATGAATGTTAAATATTCATTCTTTAATGGTGATCTTGATGAGAAAGTTTACCTTGAACAACCTTCTAGCTTTTTTGTTAGTAAAGATGAAAGTTATGTGTACATATTAAAGAAGGAATTGTATGGGATAAAACAATATTTGAGGGAATGGTATTCCAAATTGGATACATTCTTATGGAAGATGAGTTTTAAGAAAGGAAGAGTGGGCACAAATCATTACATTAAATATATTCAAGAGTATTTCCTCATCGTAATTATTTATGCTGATGATATTATCTATATTGGAAATGGTGAAAGATGTTTTGTGATATTTTCTGAATAAATTTAAAAGCTGTTTGAGATGTCCATATCTGGAGAGATGAAATACTTTCTTGGGTTACAAATTAAACAAGATAAGAAACACATATTTCTTTCTTAAGAAAAGTATTCTAAGAAGACTATTAATATGTTCAACATGTAGAATTAAATACCAGTTTCTACACCAATATTAATGGAAACTAAGATATGTAAAGATGGAGATGGAAATAAAGTTGATCATAAAAAAATCAGAAAGATAATTGGATGTATTTTGTATTTGATTTCCTCAAAACCCAAAATTATTTATTCTATTACTTTAT
The DNA here is from genome assembly GCA_963277665.1 of Viscum album. Lineage (NCBI taxonomy): Eukaryota > Viridiplantae > Streptophyta > Magnoliopsida > Santalales > Viscaceae > Viscum > Viscum album. The sequence goes on from OY728131.1 coordinate 143,859,074, forward strand.
GTTCTATATTTCATCATGTTCCTAAAGAATCACGTTTAATTGATAGAAAAATAATTATTAGAAACATAAAAAAGAACAAAAAATTTTGGAATCAGGTAAGACAGGTCATAAAGAATTGATTTTTTGGGTATTCTGATACTGATTGGGAAGGAAATTTTGATAATAAAATATCAATATATGGATGAGTATTCTTTCTGGGAAAGAGTTGTGTTAGTAAGAATTAAAATAAATAGAATGTAGTAACTCTCAGTACCGTTGAAGCTGAGTATATTAAGGCTACAAAAGCCACTACCCAACATATGGGGATGAAAACTCAATTAGAAAAATTACCTGTTGAATTAAAGTTACCCTTGATCTTTGGTTGTGAAAATCAAATTACAATGAATCTAACCAGAAATCTGGTTCAACATTATCATTAAAAATATATTGATATAAAATATAATTTCAACACGGGACATGTGGAGAATAATGAATTTAAGATAGAGTATGTTTCTATGTTGGAAATAGTTTCAGACATTTTCACAAAACCTTTACTGAAAGAATATATTTCTAAATTGAGTTTTTCTATGGTACATCAACCTCTTTATCATCAAGTTCGAGATTTTTGTTTTCCCACTCTATTATCTTACCTTTTTAAAGTCTTGCCAAGTTGTAGAATTTAATTCTTTCATAAATCTATCCTTTTGAATGCATGAAAAAGGGGGAGTTGTGGGTAAGCTATGAAATAAAAATTATAAGTTTGTGAACTACTATAACTTTTTCTGGAGTGATTGTAGGAAACATTTTTTTTCTAGTAAAGGTAAATAAATACTCAAGAAAATAAATGTTGATGATGTTTTCATAATCACTTCTTTTGGAACACATGATTTTGTTGTGAATAATTTTTTTTTCCTATAGTGGGGTGGATCACGAAGACTTATAATTGTTGATATGTATTCTGTAATGACCCGCATTTTGAACCGGGTTAAAAAGTGTGGGAAATTGAACTTTTCATTTACTGAACATGTTATTTTTAGAATCGGGCTTCAGAATGAGATTCTGAAGGTTGAAACCTTTATTTTTAATGTTTTTGGACATGGGATAATGTACGTTAAGTATCCTGAGTGGATCAAGGTGTTTTGGGTGTGTCATGCCCGAAGGAGGCTAGTTTTTAAAGAGAATGAAAAGGCGCACGGTTGGCGCACAGTTTCCCAAACCGTGCAGCTTAGAATAGGGAGGCAGAGGACTCTGTATGGCATGTGCACAGTTTCCCCAAACCGTGCGGCCAGCCCGTGTGGGGTGTCTTGGGTGTCCAGTGGCGGACACATGGTTGGTGCACGGTTTTCCAAACCGTGCGGCCCAAGCCATGTACGAACCTCCTTTTTGGTTTTTTATATATTTTAAAATGATTTTAAAGTTAAATGAAAATAAATATAAAACCTAAGCTAAACACTCCTCTCCCCTCTCCTCTTGGCTAGACCCGCATAAACCCCCCTCCTCCCATGGAGCCTCGGCCTCGCACGAGCCCTCCCTCAACCGGACCTCCTCTCCTCCATTCTTGGTGATTTCTTCTTGAAATCTCTATGGTAGGTAACTCCCCTCCTTCCCTCTCCTTCCTTGGCCGACTTTAGGGCTCCCCCAGGTTTTATTTTTCATTCAAATAAACCCTAGGGATAGAATGGGTTTGTGATTTCGCATTCTTCTATGTTTCTCTTCTTCTAGGTTGATGTGAAGGATCTGTTGGGACTCCTTTGGGAGATATTTGGTGTCTGCCTTCAAAGGTGAGGCAGTTTGTGGTGATTTTGAACCGTCAGTTTGTTTCTAAGGTAAGGGTTTTCTACCGTTGGTTGTTTTGAAACTTCCAAGTAATGTATTTTTTTGTTATAAGGGTTCCTGGTGTGATCCAGTTAGTGCGTTGGTGGTTTTGGTTGTGTTTTGGGTTTCCAGAGCTTAGGTGACTCGCCTGCGCAGGCATAGGTATGTATTTATATGTATGTGGGTTCCCCCGGTATGCGTATATTCATGCATGACAGCGAATATACACGTACGGGGCAATTTGTTCCCATTACATATATAAAAAGTGCATGCGAAAGTGAGTGGATACGGGCATATGCATATAAGCACACATGTAAGGATCCTCTTGCGCATGCCCATGGCCATGCGGGTGTGTACGCATAGAGGCTAGGTGTCCTTGAATGTGTGTGAAGGTGGATTTGCTCAGTGGGGGAGAAGCAGCGGCAGCATCAGTTAGAAAGTGCCAAGAGCCAGAGTGGATAGATGGATTCACCTTGAGGTAGGGTCCCTCTCATTTCCCTTTAATTTAAAGTGAAGCAATTTAAAGAGTTTAATACTGTATTGTTTTAGTATTTTAATTATGCAATTTTAGTCAATTAAATGCTTCTGTTCAAATCATGTGAATTTCAGTAATCAGATAAAGAGGTTGTTTGGTCACTAAATGAACGATTTAATAATAAAACCCCTCGATCAGAGGTGCGATGTCTTCATGATAAAATTAGGAAGTAGATCCTTATTCTTTCCTACTAAACTCTTGTTGCGCTTGGGTGATAATTGATTGATGTCATGTTTCCTCTGAATTGTACTAAATGGTTAATGAATGACAATTGAGCTCTTTTGATGAAATGGTTAAACATTAATGAAATGGATTAGGGTGGTAAGACCATACCTTAGGATAATGGAATAAGCACAGCTTATGTTAATGGAATGGATACTTAAGAGGAGTTTCCTTAAGTATGAATGTGATGAAATTGATAAATGTTGTGATAATGATACTTGAGATGGTTTTTCTTAGGTATATTTGTGTGAACGTGATTATAATCATTTACGTGGATATGGGATGTATGATTTTTTGTGATTGTGATATGATTCTTTAAATGCTTATGAGGTAATGCCATAAGTAGTATATTATAGAAATGGTTGTATTGTGAGTGCGCACATGATGATGCCACATAATGAATGATAATGAAGGTGAGTACATACCTTGAAGGGAGGCATTATAACCCCTTTCCAGTTGACTTCTAGTGACAATTTATGTGGTTGGATGGGAGGCAGTTATACCCCATGCCAGTATTATGAACGTGTATGGAAGGGAGGCATTCTTACCCCTTGCCGGTATCTTCTAGGAATGAGAGGCATTATTACCTCATTGCCATTGTATACAAGGTACGAGAGGCATTCTTACCTCGTGCCCACTATTTCGCTATACGTGTAAGGAAGGGAGGAATTATTACCCCTTTCTAGTTAACCTATATGGACAAGAGGCATTCTTACCTCGTGCCCGCTAATCTCGATTAACGGGTGGGAGGCATTCTTACCCCACGCCATCTATGACCTAAATTATTTTATATTTTTATATATATGGTGACATGATCAGGTTACTTTACCAGCAACGAGATGAAGCTGGTATAACCATCAGGTGTCCCTTGGGAACCTGGATGGGTGTCATTTACTTATGTAATTTTGCTTACTTATTTTTCCATACCTACTCATTGTTTAATTAATATTACACTGTTTGGTTTGGGTTAGACACCGGTGGTGCCGACCTACTGAGATTTATATCTCACACCCTACTCTGGCTGGCTTTTCATTGGGGTACCTGAGTAGACCTTATTGCTTTCAGGACCTAGGTTGTGTGTTGTGCTGTTTGTAACTGAGGAGTTAGGAGAAAAGGACCAAGCGGGAGCTTGGGATGCTCATGAGATCACCCGGTGGGCCTTTATATATTTTATTTATTATTTTACATTGTATTGTAATCATTTTTTATTGTTTCTTGTTTTCACATTGTATCATTCATCATCCCTGTATCGTGTAAATTGTCTTTGGCCACCTTTTATAAAAATGAGCACTATTTGTCTTCTGTTGCTGTTTGTTCATTGTTTATCTATTACTGCTTCCTCTATTGAATGTTATTTACTCTGAGATACCGTTGTTCAACTCTGATAAGATGGTATAGTCTCCCCACTATCACCTTCCGAGACCCTCGCTCCTAGTCGGCAGCCTCTGGCATACGGGGAGATGCGCTTGAGGCCATGTGGTGACCGGTCCAGCCACAAGTTTGGTGTTGAGTCAGACCGGGACATTACAAAGTGTTATAAGAGGAGTTTTCTCTTCTGATTTGTTTTACTTATTGGAAACATTAGACAAGGATAAAAAGGAATTGGAATTAGGTAATGAGCTATGTCTGGGATTGGCCACCTCATGCACAGGGAAAATCCAAATTTCATCAAATGAAATTATTATTTTAATGATTTTGATTATTACGGTTGATTTGATTTCACCATTGGGTGACTCACATGTTTTCTATTGATACTGTTGATGCACATTTGGGTTTTATTTCTGTTTCACCCTGATGATACGAGAGTATTCCATCTCATGCATCATATTGTCACGTTGTTAGAAATCACATTCCATGTCATCTAGGATGCATTAGTAATGCCTTCTTTTTTTATAGGTACTGTGGTAGTTATTCTATGCTTCTATGATATAGCATGTTCTGTGTTACTGCTTATGATAACATGCTGTTTTTGATCAAAAAATTAAATTGGTTTCTTTTTCTAAATTAAGTGATTGCAGTTACGATAGGAGCCAATTTTCAGTTGTAAGGTGTATGGGTGCCTTATATCTAGGAAAGGGTAACCTATGTAATCAGATTTCTGAAAAAGGACTGCTAAAGTTTTAATTGTAAAATAGAATTGGTTTTGATTAAATGGAGCCAAATGCCAAACTATAAGGTGTATGGGCGCTTTGCAAGTTGGTAGGTGGACACGCTTATGATTGGATCATTGTATTTGAGCATGTTAATTTCTGAAATGTGATCTATTTTGTTTAATGGGATCCAATTTTCAATTTACGGAGTGTGTGGGAGCTTCATGGGTTGAAAAATGGCATCCCATAAGGAATGTAATGGAAGCATGCTTTGTGTGATGTTTATATGTGTAAAAGCTGTTTGATTTTGATATGAAATGTTTTGGCCTATTGGGACCCTCGTAGGTTTCCTAGTGGTTTAAAGGAAGTTGGTTTAAACTTTCATGTTATACGTTGATCTGTTTGATAAATTGATCAAGTTCCTGGTAAATTTTTGTTTGGAAAAGGGTACTTGATGTGTTGAATTTAATCTTTTATAGTGATTAAATAATAAATGTGAATAAATATAAAGGTCTTGGAAAAAGGATCTTTTAGTGGTGTCCTCTTTTGAGACCCTGTGTGTGGGTTGGTTAAGTATTTCTTATGAGTTCCTTGGATTGAAACCTTACACATTTTACGTAGCCTGTTTTCTTTTAGCAATGACGTTAAATGTTAGGATTTGAGCCCGGTGACTTTTTTTGGGCATGACCAAGTTCTTTGGTCGATGCTTGTTTTTTGTGAGGGGCTAGCCCGTGGTAGGTAGCGTCCTTAGAGCTTATGTGCTTGGCTTGTTCGGTGAACTTTCTAAAGTTTGGTACTGTTCATGTACCGTTGTCCCGTGTAGGACTTCTAGTTCTAATGACACCCTTGTTCGGACGGGTGGTCATGCTTCTTTTGATCTTGTTAAGGGATTGAGCATCAGGTAATGCTTTATACCAATTGTTTGGACATCCTCAGGCATGGTCGGTCGCCTTGTTGGTCGCTTGACCCTTTCTTTTTGCATAGTAATGGATGACATGGCATGTCATCGTCCAAGGGAATGGTCGTATGGGGCAATACGACATTTGACTATATCTCTAACACAGCTGTGTATGGTCTTAGGTCATCTCTGTGGTAGAGTGACCTGAGCGTTTGAGAATCAAGTTTTCCCAATGCTCGGAATGATTTTCAAAAGACGCGGGTGGTTGACATGCCGGTCTTGTTTCTTTGTATTCCTTGTACGTTTGATGTGTTGATCATGGATCGGAGTAGCGACACATGTTATTTAAGTTAATTATGAACAATTATACTTATGAGCAGCTTCTCTTTCTCCTTTTGATGACGTCGGCCCTTCTAAGGTGGTAAGCGTCGTGCTAGATGAGTAAAGTGTGTCCTTCTGGGTAGAAGGAACACGCCAAGATGGACCATCATGGAAAATGGTCGGGTTTTGCTCGAATGCTTTTGGGTTTTGGTGGTAAGTTTGATCGACGAATGCCTCGTGTGGGAAGAGGCATCGTGATCGGTTGAAATCTTGATGCGTTGGCAGGTGAAGTCGAGTTTCTTCTTTAGAGTCGACCATGGGTGGTTTGACTGATCTCCTTTCCAGTTTTTGGGTATAAATAACTGAAATCTATTTTCAATCCTCTTAGTGTACTCTGATACGCATCGAGCTTGTCCCTAATCTTTCTTTCATCCTGGATGCACTAAGAGAGCGTCGGTCTTACACCGTGCTAAAGTTTTAAAAAATGTTTTGAGCTTGGTTGGTTGTTCCCTTTCGGCATTTCACGTTTCATGCGTGGTTTCGTTTGTGGTTTGATCTTTGAGAAATCACTGAGAGTCGGGTATGAGCTGTTCGGTGAACGTCCTCGTGGTGAATGTGGTATGCCTTGGGATAAGGCATCGTTGTTCAGTTTGTAAATCGCCGACCGCCTAAGCCAGGCGTCTTCTTGGATAGTCAGCTGGAGTGTCTTGACTCTTCTCGACTTGGGTATAGAGGTCGATGGGGAAATCGACCGTTTTATCATTTCAAAATCATGCTAGGTGGGTTGTTGAAACTCATAGAGAGTGATTTTGAAGGACAGTTCAAAAGGTGGTGGAGCTGTGGTTTGAGTCTTGGCCGTTTAATGTGAAAAATCTAAGGTGGGAAGTACCTTTGTATGGTTGCTTGACAAGACGACGATGTGATCATGTCGCTTGTGGAATGGTCTCAGGTAAGAGCTTTCATGTTGGTACGGTGGGAAAATGAGCGTTGGATCAGGTGTTGACGATTGAAGTGTCATATGCTTAAGTGGATGATCGTGGAGCGTGAACGTTTGGAAACATAACGCGATCATTGAACAAAGCTTCATGACCCTTGTAGGTCGAATGAAGTGTGCGTTGTTCTGAGGGATCCTTAGGGATGATAAGTTCTAAGGTGGGAAGGTTTTAATGACCCGCATTTTGAACCGGGTTAAAAAGTGGGGGAAATTGAACATTTTGTTTACTGAACCGATCGTTTTTAGAATCGGGCTTCGGAATAACATTCTGAAGGTTGAAACCTTTCATTTTAATGTTTTTGATCATGGGAGAATACACGTTAAGTGTCTCGAGTGGCTCGAGGTGTTTTAGGTGCGTCATACCCGAAAGAGGATGGTTTTTTATAGAGCAACAGAAGGCGTATGATTGGAGCACGGTTTCCCAAACCGTGCGGCCCAAACCGTGTGGCTTAATATAGGGAGGCAGAGGAGTCTTCATAGCCTTTTCATGGTTTCCCCAAACCGTGCGGCCAGCATGTACGGGGTTTCTTGGGTGTCCAGTGGGGGATGCACGGTTGGCACATGGTTTTCCAAATCGTGCGGCCCAAGCTGTGCACGACCCTCCTTTTCAGGTTTTTAAATATTTTAAATGATTTTAAAGTTAAAAGAAAATAAAAATAAAACCTTATCTAAACACTCCTCTCCCCTCTCCTCTCATCCAGACCCGCAAGAACCCCCCTCCTACCATGGAGCCTCGGCCTCGCGCGAGCCCTCCCTCGGCTGGACCTCCTCTCTTCTATTCTTGGTGATTTCTTCTTCAAATCTCTATGGTAGGTCACTCCCCTCCTTCCCTCTTTTTCCTTGGACGATTTTAGGGCTTCCCCTTGCCCTATTTTTCTTTCGGCCTAACCCTAGGGTTAATATGGGTTTTTGAATTTGTGTTCTCCTTTGTTTCTCTTATTCTAGGTTGATGCGAAGGATCTGTTGGGACTCCTTTGAATGAGATTCGGTGTCTACCACCAAAGTTGAGGCAGTTTGCAGTGATTTTGAACCACCGGTTTGTTTTCGAGGTAAGGGTTTTCTATCGTTGGTTGTTTCTCAACTTCCAAGTAATGTCTTTAGTAGCTCTAAGGGTTTCGGGTGTGTTCTGGTTAGTGTGTTGGTGGTTTTGGTCATGTTTTGGGTTTCCAAAGCTTAGGTGACTCGGCTGCGTAGGCATAGGTATGTATTTATATGTATGTGGGTTCCCCCGGTATGCGTATATTCATGCATGGCAGCGAATATACACGTATGGGGATAGTTTTCCCCATTTCATATATAAAAAATGCATGCGCAGGTGAGTGGAGACAGGTATATGCATATAAGCATGCATGTAAGGACCCTCTTGCGCATGCCCATGGCCATGTGGGTGTGTGTACATAGAGGCTAGGTGTCCTTGCATGTGTGTGAAGTTGAATATGCTCAGTGGGGGAGCAGCAGTGGTAGATTTAGTTAGAAAGTTCTAAGAGCTGGAGTGGACAGATGGATCTACCTTGAGGTAGCGTCCCTCTCCTTGCCCTTTAATTTAAAGTGAAGCATTTAAAGGGTTTAATACTGCATTGTTTTAGTATATTAGTTATTCAAGATTAGTCGATTAAATGCTTTTGTGAAAATCGTGTGAATTGAAGGAATCAGATAAAATAAGTTGTTTTGTCACTAAATGAATGATTTAATAATAAAACCCCTCGATTAGAGGTGCGTTGTCTTCAAGATAAAAGTAGAAAGTAGATCCTTATACTTTCCTACTAAACTCTTCTTGCGCTCGGGTGATAATTGATTGATGTCATGTTTCCTCTGAATTGTACTAAATGGTTAAGGCATGAAAGTTGATCTCTTTTGATGAAATGGTTAAACTTGAATGAAATGGATTAGGGTGGTAAGACCATGCCTTAGGATAATGGAATAAGCATGGCTTATGTTAATGGAATGGATACATAAGAGGAGTTTCCTTAAGTATAAATGTGATGAATATGATAAATGTTGTGATAATGATACTTGAGATGGTTTTCCTTATGTATAATTGTGTGAATGTGATTATAATAATTTATGTGGATATGGGATGTATGATTGTTTGTGACTGTTATATGATTATTTGAATGATTATGAGGTAATTCCATAAGCAGTATATATAGACATGGTTGTATTGTGAGTGCGCACTTGCTGATGCCACATAATGAATGATAATGAAGGTGAGTACATGTCTGGAAGGGATAAATTCTTACCCCTTTCCAGTTGACTTCTAGTGATGATTTACGTGGTTGGATGGGAGGTAGTTATACCCCATGCCAGTATTATGAATGTGTATAGAAGGGAGGCATTCTTACCCCTTGCCAGTATCTTCTAGGAATGAGAGGCATTCTTACCTCGTTGCCATTATATACTAGGGACGAGAGGCATTCTTACCCCTTGCCAGTATCTTCTAGGAATGAGAGTCATTCTTAACTCGTTTCTATTGTATACTAGGGATGAGTGGCATTCTTACATTGTGCCCACTATTTCGCTATACGTGTATGGAAGGGAGGTATTCTTACCCCTTCCCAGTTAACCTATAGGGACGAGAGGCATTCTTACCTCATGCCCGCTAATCTCGATTAACGGGTGGGAGGGATTCTTACCCCACACCATCTATGACCTAAATCCTTTTATATTTATATATATATATGGTGACATGATTGGGTTACATTACCGGCAACAAGCCGAAGCTGGTATAACCGTCAGGTGTCCCTTGGGAACCTGGATGGGTGTCATTTACTTATGTAATTCTGATTACTTATTTTTCCATACCTACTAACTATTTAATTAATATTACACTATCTGGTTTGGGTTAGACACTGGTGGTGCTGGACTATTGAGATTTATATCTCACACCCTACTCTAGCCACCATTGCATTGGGGTTCTTGAGTAGACCTTCTTGCTTCCAGGACTTAGGTTGTGTGTTATGTTGTTTGTACCTGAGGAGTTAGGAGCAAAGGACCAAGAAGGAGCTTGGGATGCTCAGGAGATTTCCCGTCGGGCCTTGATGTATTTTCTTTATTATTTTACATTGTATTGTAAGCATGTTGTATTGTTTCCTGTATTCACATTGTATCATTCATCATCCCTATATCGTGTAAACTGGCTTTGGCCACCTTTTATAAAAATGATCACTATTTTTCTTCCGTTACTATTTGCTCATTGTTTATCTATTACTACTTCCTCTATTGAATGCTATTTAATCTGAGATGCCATTGTTCAAATCTGATAAGAGGGTATAGTCTCCCCATTAACACCTCCCGAGACCCTCACTATTAGTTGACAGCCTCTGCCGTACGGGGAGACACACTTGAGGACATGTGGCGACCGGTCCGGCCATCGGTTTGATGGTCAGCCGGGCTGGGACATTACATATTCCATTGCTTGAGGATACAAAGTTCAGTGATTTATGAAACTTGGTTGACAAAAAAATCCAAATGAGGAGATTTTTAGGACCAAGATAATGAGGAAGGTGAACTTTTTATGGTATATTATTTTGTTTTTAAGAATGTTTAAGAAAGAATAATGTATGTTTGAGAATAAAGGAAAATCACATCACTTTTTATTTGGTGAAAATCAGACTGACCATCGTATTAAAAGAATCAATCCCACAATTCTTGGAAAGGTCGATCATATTGAGGAAGAATATTTTTTGAAGTAAATGGTCATCATATTCATTCTAGATCTATAATGGAAGGTGTGATCATATTTTATGAGAATCAGTGTCTACAAGTCTACAATTTAAAATGTGACAATGCTCGGCTGATCTAGGAGTTCTCATAAATCAAATATATTTGGAAAACTTGCGATTCATGCTTGATGAAAGAAAGGGGGAGTGAAAGAGATGTTGTGAATCATATTCTGATTGATTGGATATAGTTGGAAAGTGAAAAATGGTGTTGGAGATCATATTCATCCTTATAGTAATCATGATGATTGTAATCATGTATATCACATTCAGGACAATTTATTTCTGGAAAATCATATTCAGCCTAAGAAAATATGTTGCTGGAAGAGAAAGAAGATGCTGAAAAAATGGTATACTACCATACTTTCCATTGAAAGTAAGATGATTCTAAATCTAGTTCTCAATTTATTACAAGATATGAATAAATTAATTTTATAAGAAATTTTTTTTTATTTAAGGATGTTTCTAAAGTCCAATATGCTGAAACTACTCCACTGTATTCTATATTTCATCATATTCATCACAGGTAGATTATTTTTGTTTAGGAGAAGTATGAGGTATCATATTCAAAAGAGAAATATGAACTCTAGTTTGTTTTTAAATGTTTTTTTGTTCACTTAGGTCAAGATAATTCATCTAAAAATTGATGATGATCCATTTTTCTAAATTGAATAAGAATTGGATGTGATTGAATTACTTCATTCATGTGGATCAAGAGAAGATCTAATGGAAATAGATGGATTTTTTTCAAGGAGGAGATTTAATTTGGAATAAGTTGTTTTGATTCTTAAATTTTTACATAGCATAATAATGAATAATACAAATGGAGTTTGAGAAAAATATGAAGGATTTCTATTTATGCATACATTTACATTCAATTGGTATAGAGTATCATATTAAAGAACATGGATTAAGCTAATCAAAATTAGACTGGTGTTTGAAAATAAAGATTAAAGGAGAATTGAATCCATGAAGAAGATTTTAGAATAATCAAGAAGTGTTTTAAAAGTTATAAATGTAATCAAAATTCAAGGAATCATGTAAATTTGGACAATTTTGTTGAGTGGGAAACTATTTCAGATTCTCATGAAAACCACTTCCGGGTCCCATATAAAAGGAAAAAGTATTGTGTACTTTCTATGAATAAATTACTATTAAAATATAAAGACAAAAATCTATGTATTTTTAGGGATAGAAGATGTTTATGTATTGTTATGTGCTAAATATGTTTGATGGGATATGAGTGAAAGTAGAAGAGACATGATTACAATGTATTCAACAGATCATCGTATTCAATGGATTATCGTATTCATCTATTTATCGTATTTTTATTGTCATTGTATTCAGCTGGTCATCATATTCGGCTAGATAATTGGATCGAGATTGCTGTATTGGAATTTCTGGACTAAGGAAGAAGGTATTCTGAATTTTATCAATTGTATCATGGTTGAGTCATATCTATTGTATTGGGAAGTTGGATTGTGATAATCCAACTGGGAAATCGGATTAAGTTGTATATCAAAGTCAATTTTTGTTCTTACCATCTTCTGGGTAATATAGTGAAGAATTATTTCTCAAACAATATATTTGTGGAAGTTGAAAAGAAGCACGGGTAACAATTTTTGTAACAAAAACTTTGTATTACCCTATTTGAGCTAAGAGGGAGCATACAGACTATTTGATTGTTTACATAGTTCTACAAGAGTGTAAAATAATATCATACTCATTGAATTTCACACCAAGGAATTGTTTTATAGTTGATTATGTGGTTTTGGATACATTCCAAACCATACCAAGGATGTAGCTATTCTCATTGAATAGTGAACCTTGTAAATACTTGTGTTCTTATGAATGTCTGTTTGAATTGTTTTCAACAGGGAATGGAATTTTTAATAGGAGTTTAAGGTTGTTTCATTTGAAAGGAAACATAAAATAGAAACTGTCAATGATTCAACCCATCCCCCTATAAGTGATATAATTATCATGACTGGGAACTTTCAAGGGGTGCTAAAATCCCATGATGTTTCCAATATCCAAGCCTATTTTGTGTACTAAAATTAACATGAACTTTTTACATTACTACACATGAGATCCTCAATATTATTGAATTCAAACTCTATCCTACCTATCAAATATCTTCCTTTTATACCACTCTATCATGATCCCTCCCTCCAAAGACACCCCTCCTGAGTTGGAAATACAAGAAGAGAGATAATGATCTCGAAGGACCACCTTTAGTAGGTTTAATGTTGGAAAGAATTGCTAACGGTACAAAAATAACACATATTAGAGGAATTACCATTTATAATAAATAGGATCATGATAATAGATAAAAAACCACAAAATAATTCCATCAAATAATATAAATTCAATCTTAAAACCATCCCATAATGAATGAATACAAACAGACCAATACAAATAAAAATCTCCAATATATACAAAAATATAATTCATATGAAACAACTAAACAAAAACTCTAACAAAATATAGTAATGTCTATCTTGATCCATGAATAACTTCTGAAAACCTGAAAAACATTTTATATACACAAGGTGAGAATAATAGTTATAATCCTTAGGATCATACCCAAGTCTCAAGTTTACATGTGAAAAGAGCATGCAACTATTCTAGTAAACAAAACATATAACTAAAAAGATCCTAAACAGGTTAACTAACCAATCTCATCCTCATCGTGGATCACTTTACAAATCACGAATCAAATATAATAACATAATAATTATAAATAAAATAAAATAACCCTTCTAACACTTTTCCACAAATTTTATACTCTTACACCCCTAAGTCAAACATCTTTTTATCTTATCCCTTCAATTCATATTACATCACAACCACATCACATCACATCTTGCTTGAAGAAAGCTATTCTATCACACCCAATCTCACCCTAAGACACATGAGTCATCAAAACACATCTTATTACATAACTATGGAATTAGGATGTCTTAAAAGTGAAGGAAATCTACCTAATTACCTCCTCTCACCACAAATGAACCACAACACACATCACATCACATGAATGACTTATTAAATCATATCTCACACAAAAACACATGGGACAATACTACCAAGTAATCTCCAGCACCAACTCGTTTCTCCACTGAGTCGAAGGAAGAGTTGGGAAGAGGGGGGGGGCTGTCATCGATGTCACCACCATTCTAAATGTTAGGGAAATCACCTCAATCCAAAAATATCTATGCAATGGTATGGGTATCCAACATGGATGGGGAGAAAATAGAAATAACATAAACATAAATGATATATAGATATAACACAATACCCTACCCATGGGTTGTCATCAAATACACTATTTCACATCACATCACCACCTCTATACCACACATCAACCATCACAAACGCTTCCACCTCTATATGAAGAAAACCACAGAACCACTAGACAAGTCCACATAACATTTACCACGATCATTTAAACATTTCACCACTTTTGTATTAATTGAGATCCCACTAAGTCACATTTATTAAGTCACTTCATTAAAATTTACAAATACTTTCATTTATTCAACAATGATACATCATTATCCATCCCATTATATTTAATTAAGAACCTATTCATTATTTATTCAGTCAACATCATAATTTATTCCATTTCTAACCGAGAAACTGAAATTACTACCCCACAAAATGACTATCCCAATAAATAACCATCACCACAACACTACACATCCTCCATCATAACCACATCACATCTCCCAAGAAAATACACTACAATAATTACACATCACACATACCAACAAAATCTGACAACACAACCACCACACACAACAACAACACATCAATTCCACACATCATTTCCACCATTCACTACAATAACTATGAATCACAATTAATACACATCTCACTAAAAAAACTTACCACATCACATCTATGACCATAAATCACGTCACATCATAATACCACACATCACATAGTTCATCTGGTAGCCTCCATTACTACACAATATTCCATAACACCCATGGAATCATGATAAAGTACCCAAAACTGCATAATCACATTATTGATTCGCTAACTTATTCATTTTCTTTCAACTCATTACTTATTTATTATCAAGTTAATTATCAAAGAAAACAAATTTCCATGGGAAACCAGTTTATTTTAAAAATAGACATTCATTTTCCTTTTATGGAGGGTGTGATCACACGATAACATAAAAAGGGTCTAAACACATATCATCTATTACACAATCTAGGATCCCAATAGCGTTTATTTTTCGTATTGGAAATATATTGGACAAAAATATCAAAAAAATATAAGTCAAAACAAGATATTCATCCCCCATATTAATCAATTTTTGTTATTCCAATTTTTAACTTATTATTCCAACCATTAGAATCTACAAAAAGACAGGAAATCCATAAAAACTTCACACATATAAAATAAAAATGGATATAAAGAGAATCTCATACATAAAAGAATCTTTTATGATCCTTCATCACATGACATAGTGAATAATGAACAACCTATAATCTACAACTACTCAAGTAAACCCAAGATCACCATAAAATTCACTTGGTGGTTATAAAAAATGAATTCCAAATAATACCAAAATAAAAAAATCCCCACAATGTATCATCAAAAGAAAAATACATGGGATATAATGGGTATAGGAGGAGAAATCATATGAGATCACCAAAACACCATCACTGGAACCCACATACCAAAGAAAGAGGTAGGGGATGAAGATCCTGTTAGGGCCACATAGGGTTCACAAAATAATGATAGATACAATGACCAAATGGGAATAGAAATTGGAAAACATGAATTATAAACAACATGATAGTTACATTTTTTGGAGTAAATGAAACCTTTTTATCATAAAATCTATGGGCTCTACAAAACATACACCATAAAACCATTTTAAGGTGTAAACTCCAAAACATTTGAAGATTTAATGAATTTCATGGTTGCTCAACCCGAATAATCATATGGAATAAGAACCATTCTTATAGTTTAATCACATTTTAGTGATATCCCATAACTACCCACATGACATAAATAGATGACCATAAAATCCATAAAACACCAACTTACAGTGTAAAGTCATCTTTTATGGTATAATAGTCTTATTGTAATTCTGTTATATATCTAACCAGCATAGAACCCAATAATACCTCCTCCAAACACTTCAAACTACATAAACTGACAATTGAACAAGCTAGAAGTCACAAACCATTACACAGAATGAATTATGACCTAATGTAATGGTTTTTGGATCTCAATTATTTTTCATTTTGATATGAATCATATTATGCACTTATATATTTTTGTATAACATGTATTGGAAATGGATTAAATTTTTTTATTAATTTTATGAAATTTATGGTATTTAAAATTCCATCACATGTTCTACCTTCTGTGTATTTTTAATTCAAATTACTACGATGCAATAAGGGTTTTGTTTAACTCAAATCATGTTTCTTTATGTTACTATATTTCACATTGAACTTATAAAATATAGTCTTTATTTCATCCACCATAATATTTTACATATAAATTTATCTTTATATCTAAGAAAGTTTACATTTTAAATTCAATGATATTACCATGATGAATGTATTCCTCAAAAAGTATATCATTATTAAGAATATGTCCCATCCTATTTAATAATAGTTTTCTCTCCTTATCCCAAATTTCCTTTCCCACCAATGTTCTCCATTTTAATTAGAAACATAAATATTTTTATATCACTAGAAATACATATTTACTATATCCAATTTTTAAAAGAAGGTTTTATTATCCTTTTTATGATGTGTTATTTTAACATTGCATATTTAAAACCTAAAAATGGGCCTTTAAAATTAACACTTGTTACTTTTGGGTTGCAAATTTTCATTATTTCTCCATATATATATATATCCCATGTATTTATTTTATATTTATATATATTTTTCTTAAAAATATAAATCAATTATTTTTCCATTATTTTTAGGGGATAATACATTTTTTAAGTCCCCATTAAAATTCCCACTTTAAGTATACCCAGCTTAAGGGAACATTGTGATTTCTTATTTCATGAAATGTTTCACCTCTATAAAATGATTTTCAGGATGAATAACTTCAATAAAACCTCATTATTTTAGGTATAAACCTCATTGTTCAATTATGGTTTAAATGAAAAATAATAAGTACTATATGTCCTTAAATATCCTTTCCAAAATTAAAAAATTATCACTTATGAAGTTAGTTTTTATTATTATTTATCATTGATATTTCATAATAATTTTCATACATGGGAACCCAATTTCCAATGTCCAATTTTTTTAGTAATATATTAACATACAATATGATTTTATTCCTTTTTATATTTAGAATACATATGATATATCATTCAGTTATAATTTGAGAAAATATTATGAAACCCGCTTCTTTCTCTTGGGTTTTTTCATTATCATGGTTTATGTATGGGTTTTTACTCATGTGAAACACATATGCATATATATATATATATATATATATATATATTATGTTTTTTATTATATTATGGTTAATATTATAATGAGATATCCCTCTAATTAATTGGTTAATGGTTACTTCTCATCAGATACTATGTTTGGTGCATGTGCAATTAACCTAAGTTCACTATTTAATGTGAAGGGTGGGCCTAAAATTATAGATCCCTCTAACGCACTGAATAATAATTTATATCACATGAGATGTTATTTATATGATTAGGGAGTGAACTTAATCCATTGTGTGACTTTATCCACTTGGTTTATGGGAATTGTGAGTAAACTCAATCCACTATGAGAATCATTCCACTATATTTATGGAAATGGGGAGTGAACACAATACACTATGGTAATATTTCCATTATAATAGTCTCTAAATTCATCCTTTACTAATTCTTATGATGTCATTTTTTTAATTTTGTTCCACATATTTATGTTACATTGTTATTTTGATATGATTTCCTTATACAATGTTTCAATTATTATCCTGATCTATTATGTAATGGTACATGTTTCTTTCTTTTGAGATTACATAGAATTCTTTTATGAATTAATTATAACTCTGATTGTTATATTTTATATTTAATAATAAAACTCATCATACTCATGTTTTCTCATTTTCTTACGATCTAACCCTTTGTGACATGTTGATAATTTTTCCCTTACTAGGCATTTTAGATCCCACATTTTTATCATTCTCTTCCACAAGATATAAAGATAAGTGTATCAAATGTGAATTATTGAGGGAGGTCTAGAAGATTTCAATTATTGATAACTATTCACATGTTTTTTGAAAATAATTTTCCTATGTAATTAGTACTTAATGGTGATAAACTAAATATTCCTCCAATCTATGTGATATTTTTGTGAGATGTAATGTTAGACTTTTAATAAAGATGTAAAAATAAGATATTTTTATCATGATTTGTCATATTTGGTATCAAAGGAGGGTTTAGTAATTATTTAGTATTAATCATGTTATATTATGGATTATTTAAAGATAAATTTTATATAAATCCTAGGGATAAGCCTAAGAAAAAATTATATATAGAGAATAATATCATAAATTTTTTGAAAAGTTAAGTTTGTGTGGTTTTCATAAAAATAGAAAACCTTTCTAGATACTACATGAGGATACAATATATTTCATATATTTACCTAGGGGTTGTAACCTAGAAAGTTATATATTTATATTTAACTCAATTTTGATTTGGTGTATGGAAAAGAGGCCTGACATCATATCTGGTTTGGAACTCCTGGCTGATATGCTTTGGTCAATAAAATTTACTTTCTGAGCTATTATGAAGCATTTTTAATTATATGGATTTAAATCAGATGTATGAGAGAACCAATCCTAAAGAAACCCATATTTAACTAAGAGCGTTTGAGATAAAAAAGGTAATGTTATGGTTCCAAAAAGTGATCATTTTATAGGTTTAGTTTTTCATGATACAATTTATGTTAATTCAATAATGATTATAATTGATAATCACTCATATGAATCCATATTGGTTTTTTAATTAGTTAATATTTAAGGAACCATGTCAACAATGGATTCCATGGACAATGAAAAGACTACCCTAATAAACAAACTAGTTGGATAAGATATGGTGTGAGAAAACATAGTAGTATTCTGAAATAACTATAAAGAATTATGATTAAAAATATAAACATATTTTAATTCCAAAACACTCCAAATAGGATAAGGATAGTGTCTCAAGAAATTTTAGGTGATAAATATATAAAAATAAATAAGATTCAATTTACTTTGTGTCAAAAATCTGGGAAGATAAATCCAAGGGAATATCTAAAGGAAACTAAAAGATATTTAATCTATGGTAAATGAGGGAATAGATAAACTAATTTACAAGTAAAAATAAAGATATTATTTGACATGATTAAATGAATTAGTGTTCTTCTAAAGGTACCATAAATAGTTCAATACCTTAAATGTGAGGAACTTAGCTATTATCCATGAAAATATTATAATCCAAGGGATCAAAATAATTATTGGCATTTGAAACTTCAAAGGAAAAGGTAATAAGGGAAATTCGCTTCACCATAAATACTTAAGTGAGTTAAAAAATGATGTGGAGTTAGAAACACTAATCATCCACTCAATAACTATGATAGTTTTTCAACCCACCTATTTAAACCTAGAATATTTACTATAGACAAAAAATCATATTCTAAATGAATAAAGGTTGATTTATTAGTAAAAAATTCAAGTGGTGGGACAACAATATACTAATTTTAATTTTATAGTAAAGATATTAATGTTAACCATATTATCCTTCAATTTGATAAATTTACTATGATTTTGGAAAACAAAATGTTATATCTTGTTATAGGGAAACTTATTTGGAATAATAAGATCATATTTCAAATCAAAAAATGATAATATATCAATTCAAGGATAATTATCAAGACACATTACAATGAAATAATTAAATGTGGTTATTGATACAAAATAATGATGTACTCTTGGCTGAAATGATTGGTGAAAAATCATCAATAATAGGGTTAATCATATTCTAAGAAAATTGTATGTTTCTACGTTTATTAGGTTAATTTACCTCTATAAATTATATCTTAGGTCACATATATCTTTTATGCACCGTCATATATTTTCATTATTATTTAATATTTAAAATTATTAGGACATAATTTATTTGGGTGAGGGGGGGGGGGGGCATGTAACACCCCATGATTTTACTATATAATTTCCCTATAAATAAAAATTGTGTCTAATAGCTTATTTCCCTTAAAATACTAAACTAAAATGAGAAAATAAATATTACATGAATATTATAAATAAAAAATTTTAAAAATTCTATATTAAATTAAAATATAATAATTAATTAGGTATTCTTAAAAAGTATGATTAAGAACATTTAAAGTTCTAAAAGGGAATTTTATGAATAAAGGGTGTTTTCCATTAAATATAGTTTTTAAAATAATAAATTATATATTTTTAATTTTTAATTTTATAAAATTTAGTTTACTTTTTTACTTACAATAAAAATACTATCTTTGGATAAATTTTTTGTTATTTTCCAAAAATATTAAATTTTTAGTTGAAAAGTGAAAATACCGTTTAAACTAAAATTGTTACTTTATAATTATATAAGAAATAAATAGAAGTGTATAGTCATTTTAATTTGTAAAATATGAATTTTTAGATACCATTGTTAATTTATAAAAATTATGATTTATATTTTATGAAGTTAATTAATATTTTCCAAAAAAATATGTCTTTTCATTTAATGAAATATTTTATTGTTAAAATTTTATTTTTTATTAATTTGAAATCCACATAATTTTTTATTATAAACCAATTTATATCATAAAAATAAAATAAGTATATAATTTTTCCCTACACATAAATTTTCAGGTTAAAAATAATTATTTTTTAAATTGGTTTTTATGTGTTATTTATGCTAATACTAAAATTAATTTCTCTAACACTTAGAAAATTTATTTTAAAAATAATTTTAATATTTTAAATCAAAATTTTCAAATTATAAAATAATTTCAATTTCAATTTTAGTCATTAAAATTAGTCACGTTAGAAAAAAATGGAGTTTCCACAGTAAATGGAAAATTTGGGTATAACAGGGTTCAACCTAGTGAAAAAGGAAAAACAAGTTAAAAACATATATGATAATGTATGGTGGAGAGAGTATAGACCATTTATCTTCCAACGTATACTCTTTAACTTTATTGGATCCTTTAACATTTAATAATGTTATGACATTCTTTAAAATTAAATATATTTTCCAAAAATTACACACTCTTTACTTATAAAAAGAGATAACTTTTTCACAATTTCTCCACTCATTCCAATGATATAGCTCAACCAAAAAACATAAAAAGTCTCTCCTAATATCCCTCCATAATTCCTTGAAGAATTATTCTTCCCAAAAATCATACTAAGGAGCCTTATGGATTCACTTAATGGGGGAACATCTGAAGGGATAGGTAATTCTCTTCTTACTTCATTAAAATTCCATATATTATTATTATTAGATAATACCTTTTTTATCTCGGTTGAGAGGGAAACAATATATGAATCTAATATCCGTAAGAAAAAAATATGGAATTACAGAACCCAAAATACTTGGGGAATAAACCCATTATATATTCAATGACTTTAAAATACTGGAACGAACCCTCCCCAATAACTCATCAATTATGCATCAACACACAACATGATATTAATAATGGATTGTAGTTTGTCTACATATAGCTATAAAGGTAGATAGATAAAGCCATATATATCATTATGTTATAGGTCTAGTTTCCACCATATAGTGATTACTTCTGATCTAATCCATCGCCTTGGCATTTCTCTAGTAAGACAAACCTTATATTCTTTATGGAATGAGTTCCATATGACCCAAATACCATGAATATATAGGCCTTTAGGCCTTGTGGTCCAAATGACTAATTTTGTGTCCCAAATTCCCAAATAAGATGAATAATTTCACTGCTACAATAAAACTACAATACCAACTATTGTAGAAACTACTGTAACATTGGAACCTCCCCCACCCGGATTTGAACTTGGCGATTTCATCTATTCTTATAGTGTTCTTACCACTATG
The DNA here is from genome assembly GCA_963277665.1 of Viscum album. Lineage (NCBI taxonomy): Eukaryota > Viridiplantae > Streptophyta > Magnoliopsida > Santalales > Viscaceae > Viscum > Viscum album. The sequence continues at coordinate 143,880,739 of OY728131.1, forward strand.
GTGATTCTCAAATGTGAGAGGTAATAATCTCACCCATCTTTCCTAGTTCCTTTCTTATTATTCCCCCTCAAGTTCCCTTTATGCATGAGGGTATGATAATATCTTTATTTTTAATATAAAGAAATGTTATTATACTAATGTAATATCTATTTTAAACATTCCTCTAATGATATTGAGAAAAATGAAAACATCATCATTTATTTGTGCAGACTACCACCTCCTTAGATGAAAAGATATATTTTTCATAAAATCTCTATATGAATAGTAACAAGAGTTACTTATTAAAAAATATAGTAATAATAATATGATAAATAATATTAAATGATAATTATTTTATTTTTATACCCCCTCCCGTTTTTAAAAAAATGAGTTCATCGTATGTGTATATGTGGATTACCACCTACATGTAATGATGCATTTCATTTTTACATAACAACCTAACAAGGATGATTTTAAAATCGAATCTAATGTATAAAAATGAAATTTATGACCCTATTAATTTTTTAGTGATAAAATTTGACAATATATAATTAATAATAACAATAAATAGTTATAGTAACTATTATGACCTTAAATTAATTGACGAAAAACCCATACTTAATTTGGGTCCAATTTGGGATAACCTACAAAACTATATATATTGTGATAGTTTAATAATAATGTACAAAACCCACCCCAATTATGGATTTAATTAAGTCATTTTACAAAATCATTAACCATGGTTAACAAACTGAAATGTTTAGAGATAAATTAATTGAACACCCCCAAGTAATAGGCGTAAATGGAAATTATATTAAACATAAATAAAAATAATAATATATAGACCTTAGAATATTAATGGTAGATGAATCAAGATATTTAAAAAGATTTTAATAAACTGAATTTTATTTTATAATATATTGTCTGATATGTAGAACAAGTCAGGACCTGAGGTAATAGTTTTTGAATTTTAATTTTATTTCATTGAGATATGAATTTTATTAACCAATTATCACTTTTTGTGGTGTATATGTTGGATATAGATTTATTTTTTCATAAAATTCATGAAATATATAGTATTTAATAATCCATATCATGCTCAAGCTTCTATTAATATTTAATATGAAATATTACTATGATGTAAGGGTTTGGTTTAATTCAAACACCCATTCATTGAGTTATTATGTTTCATATTTAACTTCCTACTTCTATTCTCAGTTCATTACATCCTAATATTTTATATTAAAAATTATCTTCCCATATGGGGAAAATTAATTTTTAAATTAAAATATTTTACTTTGATGAATTTATTCCTCAAAAAGTATATCATTATTGAGAATATTTCCCATATTCTTTAACAGTAGTTTCCTCTCCATGACCATAATTTCACTTCCCACCAATATTATCCTTTTTTATTTGGAAACATATTTATGTGTCATCTCATGTGACCTTAATATTTTCATTATCATATTTTTAAAAGTAATATTCACTATTCCTTTTATTATGTGGTATTTTGACAAGGGTGTTTTAAAACATAAAAAATTATCATACAAAACCACCCTCATTAAATTTTAGATATTAATTCTCTTCTTACGACTTTTAGAAAACTTCTTATAAAATATTTCTTCTATATATATGTCCTTATATATATACCTAGATTACTTAAAATATCAATAATAAGGATAATAAATTTTATAAGTCCCCTTAGAAATTCCCATGTTCAGGTAAACCAAACATATGATACCATTTAAATTTATTATTTCTTGAAAAGTTTCACATTCATAAAATATGTTTAACCATGAATAGATTCTAAAATACACATTAATTTTTATAAGTGGAATTTTTCAATTCTGGTTTATATTAAAATTGTAATCTATTTCCTTCATTAATAAATCATTTCCTCATTTCGAAAAGAATATCATTTTTAGTTAGTGATTATTATTACTTATCCTTGATACTTCTCATGGATTTTATTATATTAGAAAAAAATGTTAAAATACCTGTGTTTATTTAGTAGAATATAAAAATAAAAAATAATTTAATTTCTTCTTCTCTTGTTAATCCTTATGATATATAATTTTTTTATATTTTGATATAAGATTATGAAACACACTCCTTTATTCTATGTTTTTCATGATTTTTATTTATGTGTGGTTCCTAATCATTAAGTGAAACATGTATTCTGGTACATATTATGATATTTATTATGCGGTATGTGGTATTGGGATTATATATCCCTCGGATTAATTGGCTAATGTCTTCATCTCATGTGATACCATGTATGGTTCATGATAGGTTATCCTAAGAACACCATGTTATTTTACAGGTGGAGTTGGAATTATATATCCCATAAATTCATCAGGTAAAGATTTATATATCATGATATGTAATATATGGGATTTAAGGGTGAAAATAATCCACTCTAGGACTATGTCTACTATGTTTATAAGAATGGAGAGCGAACCAAATACACTGTAGTACTTTATCCACTATGCTTATGAGAATGTAGAGTGAACCAAATCCATTATGGGACTCTATCTACTTTGTTTATAGGATCATGTAGTGAACCCATTCAAATCGTAGAATCTATCCACTATTAAAATATTGGCAATGAGCCTTAACTTAGCTTATGACATCCTTTTTTATGTTGTTTCCACATATTTTTGATTCCATGATCTAATGATATCATTTCCTTCTTCCATGTTTCCATGCATATATCAAAATATTATGTTAGGGGATATTAATGTTTTTTTTATATTACATGTACTTCCTTCAGGAATCAGGTATAACATTTATTTTAAAATTTACATTTTAATTATAAATCTCTCCCTACTCAAGTTTTCTCATATTCTTATGATAAAACCATTGATGAAGTAATGATAAGTTTTCTATTACTAGAAATTTGAGCTCACCCCTTTCTTATGTTTCCCTTACCAAGACTATGAATATAATTATAACAAATGAGAATTATTTAAGGGGTTAGATAAGAGTTATATTATGGATAATCATTCAATAGTTTGGTAAAATATGTTTCATGTGTCACTGTTCTTCAAAGATACTAAACCAAAAGGTTCCCCCTGCTATATAATATTTTAGTGAGATATAATGATTTATATTTGGTAATGATGTAAACTAATGATATTTTAAGCTTGGGTGATCATACTATAGGCTCGAGTAGGCCAGGTTAGAACCTTTAAGTGCATTATAACCTATGGTATTGTTGATATGATCATGGGGAAAGGGTTCCTCCCCCACTAGTGTATATGAAATGGGTATTTCTTCCCTATATCATTTGATGAAATTTTATGTGAATGGACTGACCAATGATTATTTTATATGTAAGAAGATATTTGTTTTATATCTCTAGTTGATGTTAATATAACCTTTCCTAGGAGTATAATGATGACTTCAGATTATTAAAATGATGTTTAGGGACATTGTTCCTTCTAACTAATGGGTTTTTGGCAAGATTTAAAGTTGATATTGAGGCCAACATATTGGGTGTTTGTGTTTTAATGTGACCTAAGGTACCTAAATTTGTCCCTAAATGATATAAAAAACCTTGAAATGTTAAAAAATAATTTTAATCGATTATTTTTGGGGTCACCTTTTAACTTAAATCAATGATGAGAATGATATGGATTTAGTGGTAGTAGATTGGTCACACACTTGAGAGACTCACCTCAAATTGTGTTGTGGGTTCGGGAAGAAGACCAACCCCACCAAGATACATTTTGAGAGATGATTCAAGTGGGATTAACTATAAACTATGATGTATATAGAAACATTGGATTCCATTGATGTTCTATTGAGATCTAACCTTCAGGCTCGTTATTATGTGACTTTCTTCTCTAACATGGTGAAAATATTCCCAAGGTTATTTAAATGAATTATTCCCCAAAAATATGTGGAAACACCCATAATTAATAGATTAATTTCATCCCATATAAGGTGAATATACACCCTTTATCTTCTAAATGACTTTCTTCCATAATAGGGTGCATAAACACTCATATGTTTTTAGATGAATTGCTTCCTCGACAAGTTGTAGGTGCACCCATGAGTTTTCAGATGATTTGTTTTCTATTGTGGGGAGAAAATTACACTTAGTTCAAGATGGGGGTATTTTAATAAAGACACTCATACACTAGTAAATTTATATATTGATGGTCATTTGTGTCTTGTTAGAACTTAAGGATTGGGAGTGACTATTTATTTATGTTTCTATGGTCATTTATTTATTCCTTATTTATATCACATTCACATACAATAAATTTACTGGTTATACATGGATCCTCATTGGTGATTACCTATTGAATTATAATGACACCATACTCAGGAGTCCTTGTAAAATTGATACATGAGATGACTCCCTTTATCACAAATTTAGGTTGGGTAGAGGCATGTTGTTTCATGGTCAAGTGTGACAACTCTAATATTATAGGGGAGTTGTATGAGGTGAGGCTTGGGGATGTTAGTAGAGCCTTAGTGTATTTTATCCTTCATTTTTTATGTGATTGGACAAATGGTCAATTGTTTTATATATTCTGGTATAAATATGAGTATGTATAATTGTTAACTTCCATATTTACATATCTTGTTGCATGTTATATATTTTTTTAACTATGTGAACTTTAATTTTTATCTTTTATAGATTATTTTTATTATTTATATGTTAGTTCACATTCTAATATAGGTTCATAGTCTCCCTAGGATACTACGAAATAACCCTTATACAAATTATAACTCTATGGAATATGGGGAGCTATGCTTGAGCCTCGTGGAAACCTAGTCTGATCACTATTGAGGGTGATTGAGGGAAAGGTCATTATAACATAAACCCCCTAATAAAATAATTTTTAATATCATACGAATATAATAATTTTGAATATTAAAAAGGTGATGTTTATGACCATAAGATTAACCAATAAATTTTTGGAAGAAGCATTGATGATTTAATGTTATGTAATCAAGTGATCTCTTTAAAAGTTATTGATTTGGATACCCAAATTGAAGTTTTGATGGGTATATCAACTTACTATTCTTAGGTACAAATTTTTAATTTTTTTATTCTTATTAAATTACCATCAACCAAATTATGTGGATTTTAGATCTGATAAATATTATTATGGTATGATAATAGTGTGGAGAGATGTAATTTATGGGAATGCACTTCCCATAAAATTACTATTAGAAGGTACATCATTTTTTAAAGAAAACGTATGAATATTTTTGGATGGATATATAATGAAATCATATATAAAATCCACTATATATAATTTTTTAGATGAACTAAAATAAAAATGTGTTACTTAAAATGTTTTATGAGATTATAATGATCAAGAACCAGTTATTTTTAGACCATACTGATCAATATGAAATAAAAAAACCAATATTTCAAATATATTATGTCATGATAAGTAATATTTAAAACTTATTATCTAACAAGGATAGATAGTTATATTATTTTATAAAGGTAACTTATAATATTATTTAATAATCAAGTATGGTGAAACTTTATGAGGAAGATGTATATACATATAAAAATTAAATAGGTTCTTGTTCTATTACATCTTGGAAGGAAATGTTTTCTAATAAATGGGCCTTTAAAATTAATCCTAATATAAAGGATCATGTGTAATGATATAGTGAAATAATAATTTTCGAAATCCATAATATAAATAAATATATTGAATTCAATGAAATATTCTTTCTTGAGTAAAAATTTACAATTTTACAGGTGGTTTTGGTGATGTATACTACATAAATTTTATATCTAAGGTAGATATATATTATATATACTTTTATTTATGTTGATATTGGTAGAAAATTATACATGATAAAACCAAATGGTTTTCGGAAAAAATGGTAGGATAATTAAGTTTTTAGGTTGAAAAAATATATATACATCCTCAAACAAGATTTATGATATTATTATAAGATATTTTATTCCTATAAAATGAGTCTTGGATACTGTAGAATTCAGTAAAATAATGTTATATATTTTAATGGTATTTTTATATATTATTTTATAATTCTTATGTTATATGTGAATTATATATTAGATGTAGGCACAACCAAAGATTAAAACTATATAAAGAAGCAAATTTTGATTAGGTAGTATCATATAATGAACATGATACTGATAAAAAAGATCATTGGGAAGCAGATTTATTGAGATAACAATAAAGTGTTGATTTCTTACCATATAAAAATAACATTATGAAATTATTAAAATTATTCAATATATAAAGTAATAAGGCAATTTTCATCCATTTTACCATTAATTTTCCATTATCCTTTACAAGTATTCATAGAATTAAAGTTGATATGGTGGGTATTTTTGAGTACAATATGCACCAATGTTGGGAGCCTTCAATTCAATATGGTTTTTACTAGACCATATATATTAAAAGTAATTAGAGAAGTTATTTCGTACATGAATAATCTAGGATGGTAAATTAAAATACAATTAAACAAATCCTATGATACGTCATGTAGACATCAAATATTAAATTATGTTATGGGGGATTAAAGATAAATATTAGAGTCCTTTTTGAATTAGATTTTATAGAAAATATTTAAAATGTAAATTAAAAACTGGTTATATGGTTACACTTATATATGGTGTTATAATATCAGTTTAAAAATTAATGTTAATTTTCAACCATTATAGGATAGAAGAAGAATAAATGTAAGCTAAATATACTTGTAAAGAGTCATTTTGAATGACATGGTTATCAAAGGATTTTAGGAATATACATGAGTATATTTTAATTTTTAATATAGTTATATGACCATCTATTTTATAAGAAATCCATATTTCCATTATATATAAAAAATAGAGTCTAATATCACTTTTTTTGAGAATTTTTATTAGAAGTGTTGGTATATAGAAAAGTTAAACTAAGGAAAACATAAAAAAATTATAATTAAAGCGATTGACTCAAATATGTTCAAGTGGAATAGATTATTTTCAAAACTAGTAGAGACATGCCAAATATGATTTAACAAGATATAAATGATATATTAAAATATGATGGATTTGAGATAAAATATTTAAGTTGAATATATTTCAATAACCACCCCTTGAATTACCGGGGGTTCAACTATCTATCCCATCAATGGTCAAGTGGAACACGTAGATTGGTGGAGTGGGTAATCAAATACCACTAATGAAGAGACAATATTAGAATGATCAGCTTCTATAAAAGGAGTCTCTCCACTAATTGAATCATCAATAAAAATATATCCTTTTATTAGATATATTATTATAGTGTGCATTTGTGAGATTATTTTTCTCTAATTATTCAAATTAGATATTTTTTAGGACCATTACTTATAAAATTGAGAGAATTATTGAATTCCAATTTACCTATTATTGTGTGATGTTTGATTGGTGTTGTATTTATTGTTAGTAAGGTTATAAATAATTAGATCTAATGATAGATTCATGAGGATTACTGAAATTATTCCTTGGATAAAATATTCAAAAGATTCTAGAAATTCTTTATATGTGATGATTATGTGTGTTGATTTTCATGGGGATATGAAAAGTATTGATAGAGTTGAATGAACTATATACTATAAGTGTGGATAATTATTATATATTATGTATAGCTTGTATAAGGTGTTATTAAAGATTTCTTAAGATAAATGAATGGAAGCTAATGAGTTAAATTAATCTAGGATCCATACATATTGCGTTGATATTTAATTATATAGATGTTAGTTTTAAAATACCTCAGATAATGTTTTGATAAGCTTGAGAATACATAGATTTGGTTTAAGGAAGTACTAAAGTTAATTCAAATGAGTCAAAAAAATTGATTTAAGAAGATCATATAAACTCAAGGGAATGAAATGGATTTGAGTACAAGAATTATACTCTTCCCAACTAATATAATTTATTGTATGAATTTGGTATAAGAATATGAATTTATCACATGAATTTAGTTCACCATGTGAATTTGACCTAAACAAAAAGTCTTAAACATTAGACTTTTCTATATCAACATACATTATTATATGACTATGAGAAGTTCAGTGAGACTATGTGCATCATAATTAATAGAAACCATCATGCTTAAAAGTCATATGTAATTAACAACTTATTCATTTTTAAAAAAATTATGAGTGTTTGATTTTGGATTATGTGACTTGAGTGTAGGACATCATTTGAAACAAAAAATTTTAAATAAAGTAAGATCATTGTATAAATTTAAATTCATATGAAATGTAATTTTTTACGATCATATGAATTTATATCCATACTAAAAAATGACAATTTCTATAATTCAAATTCTAATGGAAAATAAAGGTGTTTTTATTTCAAGGAAAATATTTGGACAAAAATACTAGAATATTTGGGTTGTCTAAATTAGGATGTTGACTGAGTTTTAAATAATGAAAATCATGGGAATTTAAATAATTATTGAACTATTATTTTAGGTGATAATATATGAAACATTATGATTCTTATTTTAAAATTTGTGAGAAGATTAATGAGTTGGATTGTATAGAAATAGGGATATTGTGGATGATTTGTTTGAGTGGAATAATCCAAATAATCCAAAACCTTTAGAGGATTTTATTAGCTTAGGATTTTGATGAGGATTAAAGCTATAAATATCTTCTCGATGTGGAAAAATATGTCCTGATATTATGATTTCTAGAGTTTCCATAAATAAATTGATTGAAAAATATTCATGATAATATTACATGAATTTATAAAAAATATTGGTATAAGGATGAAGGGGGAGATGAGTATTTTGATAGAATTGTGAGATACTCAATACAAAAATATATCAATGGACGAATATTAATGGTTTTGAAACTGAGGATATATCTCACTAGAGGAGAATACCAACTACCCGAGTACTCAAAATGAAGTGAAAGAATCGGACCGTTCAAGAACATGAGTAAGTTTTGAGGGAGGTAGTATTGATTAACTATGATGATTACTGGTGTTCTTAAAATTGTTAGAATGAGAGAACCAGATCATGTAAGGTCGTAGAGGAAGATCATCTCAAGTAACATAGATTCAATTTGGAACAAAATGAGGTAATTCATTTTTATTTGAAAAGTTTTTTTGATTGGGGTTTATAACTAGTCATGTGAATAAAGAGTTTTAATTGGGGTGTGTAACCAATTATGTTAATAATTAACATATTTATAATCTAAGTTAAATGGACTAGATTTTCCCATGGTGTAACTGCTTGCATCTGTACTTGTTAATACCTGATTGGTTTTTCTAATCAATACCAAAAAGAATAAGGCCTTTATAACAGTACCTTTTAAATTCTCATTATCCATTTTTATTCATTAATATACATGTATTCGATAATCATATAGATAAATTTTGAGTGTGGATAAAGACAATAACTTGTCATAGAGGTAGGTTTAAAAGGGAGAAACTTGGAAAAAAAGAGATCACAAATTAATTCCCCCCCATCAATGATCCAACTAGATATATGAACTTCAATTTGTATCAAATCTATATTCCCTATGAGTTATCGCATAATTTTTTGAGGATAGATATTATAAATTTGTGAGTTCAAGTGGTTTTTCTTATTTTGATGGAAGAAATTATCAAAAATTAATAAATATTATGGTACCTTACCTCTCATATCTTAGCCTAGAAGTTCATGATTCCCCAATAGTGTGATTGAAGATCATCACTATGGGATAATATTTTAAAATTTTTGATAGTATAAATATGTAGAAAAAAGGTAAATATCACAATTTAATTTTTATCTTCTTTCAATAAATGTCTACTAAAAAATTCATTTGAATTCAAACCACCAAGGAAATTTAGGATAAGTTTAGAATCTTTTATGAAGGAAATATTAATGTTAAAGATTCTAATTTACAATTTTAGGGATGAATATTTGATGATATAAATATATGAGATGATGAGAATGTTGAAGGATATTTTACAAGAGTCCATTTGTGATAAATATCTGAGGTTTTACTGAGAATCTGGATAAATATACCATTTTTTTGGAAATTATGAGAATGATCCAAGATATATTTGATCCCAAAGTTTCAATAATTTAGTATAACAAAGATCAATCCCTAAATAAAATTCATAATATTCTCATAGAATAAAAATTAGAAAGGCACTTGTATTTAAGAAAAATTAAGATTATGAGATGGAATTTTAGGCCATGATAAAATGGAATGTAAAATAAGAATAGGTTTCATAATAAATAAATTTTATTAACGATGATGAAAATGAATACTTGAATAAAATTGTTTATATTAATTCAAAGAGATTTAGAAAGGGGAAATGGGTAAGAAAAGTTAAAAACCCATCAATGTGATGAAAGTATGATGAAAGTATTTATTTTTTAGGTATTTATTTGGAATAAAGGTTTAATAATCTTAATCAGATGAGGAGGATGAGAAATCTAAAAAACATAAAAAATCTCAGAGAAAAAAAGAACTATTTTAAGAGAGATAAAGTATTATCGTTGAGTATGAAAGAGAAATATGACTATCAAATAATCCAATATAATGATTATGTCAAATAATTTCTCATGTTGAGGAAGGATATGATTCATTAATAAGTGATGATAATGGATGAAAAGGGACAATATATGTGTATATCCTAAATAAAAATATGGATAATAGTCTTTAGCATATTATAAATCTCAATAATGAAAAGAGAAATATACTAAAATAAAATAATAAATTGTTTATATAAAATTATGGTTTGATTAATAAGTAATACTATTATGATGTTTACAATGATAATTACAAGCTTAGAGAATCTTAACAAGAGAAGATAAATTTATCTTGAGGAGAAGACATCAATGATGGTAGTACAATTGGATGAGATATAATCAATTTGAATTGTTATTTAAAATATCCTAAAAAAAGATAGATGAGTATTAAAAATGTTAGTTAAGGCTAAAGGTAAATCATCTTACTTCAATTAGTAGTTCAGTTCCAATTGGAAAGTGAAATCAAAAAATAATCTATCTCAATGTATGTTAGGAATTTCTAACAGTGCAGGTGAAAAAAATATTTCTGATTGTAAATAGAACCAAAATATAATTAAAATTAATTCTTCCACATGAAAGGGGGAAAAAGTTAAAAAGAATACTCTTTTTCCTAGTAAAAATAAAGTTCAATGTAAAGGAAGTAATCCATTACAAAATTATGGAAAATTTTATAGAATAAAAATACTTAATGTTTTCTACTGGTGTTGTGGAAGGCATAAACACAAAGAATACTCTTTCTGGTATAATAAGTATTTTCCAGGGAAGATACAATAACTATAGTGGCATTATATTGAGAAAAATATGTCAAATTATAATATAATGAAAGGCATGACCAAGATTTCATCTAATATTTCTACCCAAAATAGAATTATATTTTTAGTAGAATTTTGTGGAATGTGTGAGATGTAATTTTATAATGATGAGGTATGAATGACCAAACTACATGGACAGGTATAATATTATGTGAAATTTAATTCATGTACTGGTAATTCTACAAAAAATATTATATTATAAGACTAAATAAACTAAGCATATTAAGATAGAATGTTTGAGATTTTGGACAAACCAAATAGTGAAGGACAAAGAGATATAGAGGAAAAAATTAGTGTTAATTATAAAGGAAATAAAGAGATAAAACAAGAAAATAATTATGTATGAAAAAATCAAAGAAGTTATCTTGAAATCCAAGGTAAGGAAATTAACATAACATAATAATGAAATTCATGAGGAAAAAGTGAGTAAGAAACCTATTGATATTATTGATAGGAAGATAAGTTTTAATTTTGGAAGGAGATTGTGGTTTAGGTTTGGAGTGTTCTCTCAATATTAGTTTTACTTTTGAAGAAGAAAATAAGTAACTCTTTATTCCCATGGTTTTTTGTTTACTTGTGATAATATAAAGGGAATTGAAGGAAAATTGACAGTTTTACACACTAGATAACTGAAGAGGTGTCCTTTATAGTATATTGTTTACTACCATTTTAGGAGGTATTGAGTTCATCCATTATGGAGAAAAATTAGAAAAATATGTTATGTAGTGAATCTAGAAATTATGCATAACTATTAAATGTTATAGAAAATCGTACCCTAATCACACTTTTAATCATTATTTTGGTTTATATGATACTTGATTAAGATGAGGGGAGTGTTAGTTGATTATAGTATTAGGAAAAGTGGGAGTTTTATAACATTAAAAAAAAGTTTTTGATAGTTTTCTAGATATATTTACAAGTTACATATTTTTATGGATAAAAATATTTTATATAGACCTTTAAATGTTTTTTTCATGTATATATGGGTTAATATCAAACATTAAACGTTTTATAGACAAAAATATTCTCTTGGTAAAATCTATACATCTATTTACTCCATGTTTTCTCACATTTAATTTATTATATCAACTAAAGGATCTCGGATAAATATGTCTGTGGTATTATTATTCATCCAATAAGTGCATAAGGGTTACTATTTAGCTTTTTAGTATTAGAATATGTTTTATAAGTATAGAGAATAAATAATTAGGAGACTCATATATTATCTTTCAGTTAATTATAAATAAATAGGGAAATGAAAAGGTATAGGAGAAAAAATTTCATTGTGAAAGTTGGATAGAGAATTGAAAACAAATTCAAAGGGGGGAGTATTGTTTAAAGTTGGATTGTAGCTATTTTTTTCAATAATTTTGTAAATAATTTGGGTCAATGTTTTCCACATGAGGAGGAATGATCTACTATCATAGATAACATGGCTTGATATATTCATGGAAATCATAACATGTGTTAATTTTTTGTCATAATCTCCATGAAGATATTATAATTGTTGATGGATCTAAAATAAATATCTACAATTATTTTGGAGAACTTATTGTTGTAGTGTATAGTTTACACTAGATATCATTAAATAAATTTTATTCTTGATGAATGGGATATGGAATATTTATACCAATGGAGGATCCATCTATCGTGTGTTGAGAATAATGTATACTAAAGTTATAGTAAATAATGGGTGAAGAAGTTTTATAAATATTGAGAATGTATGTGGCATCATATGTATTCCAAAAAAGTGGACAAAGGTAGTTATTTGGTTTTAAATAGGGAGAATATTTTTTATAAATTTTTAGAATAAATCCAAAGGAGACTCGTAAATTCCCTTTTTATTTAGTGTAAATAAGGTGGATAATAAAAATGGATAGAATGAGATCTTTTATAGAGAATGTTATAACGTGTACTAATAAAACATTCAATGGGGGGAGTGTTGTTCCTGGTTAGATTATAGTTATTTTTTTTTAATAATTAAGTAATGTATTTGGGTCATATTTGGTTTTATGAGGAAAAATGAGATACTTTCTAGGATAACTTGATTAAGTAGATTCAAGGAAACAATAATATGTTTCAATTTTTGGTGATAATATTCACAGGGATATGATAAGTGCTGATGGAGATAAAATATCTATATATAGTATGTTTTGAGAATTTATTGATGTTGTATATTGTTTCTACTAGATATTATTAAATAATTTTAATGATCGGTAAATTGAATATGGAAGAGTTGAAGAAATGTTGGATCAATCCACGATGTATTGAGATTTAAGTATACTAAATTTAGCGTGAAAATACCTTGGATAAATTTTTAAGGAGTTTGAAAAGTAATGGAGTTAGTTTAACAATATTATAAATTCATTTGGAAGAAGTCTAAAAATATAGAGTTAAGTAGATAGTATGAATTCAATGGAATCAAAATCATTTGATTATGAGCATGAGTCTCTACCCATGCAAAAAAACTTCACCGAAAAAAAAAATTTATAGAGTATATGACTTAATCATATGAATTTTGTTCATTGTATATATTTGATCTAGAAAATAATAATTAAACATCAAACTTTTATAGATCATGATACATCATCATATGACTCTGAAAAGCTGAGTGATACATCTTGTGTGTATCATCATAGAAGCTATAAGACATTAATATATTTTTAAATGAACATCATATGAATTTATGAACAATGTGTGAGAGTATTAATTTTTATCATATGACTTGGTAATATCAGTTCATATGAAGCTATAAATTTAAAAATGAGCGAGAAGTTTATCTAAGATGCAAGTTTTAATAAATGGAAGAATATGAGAGTGTATAAAATTAAAGTCATAATAATGTTTGAGAATTTTTATAATTAATATTTTTAATGAAAATAAAAAATCTATTATTTATTGGAAAATAGAAGGAAGGTTTCACCCTAATCATATAGTTATTTAATTATTGATATTGATTGAGTTTTAAATATATAAAATCCTAAGTATTAAAGGATAATTGATCTGTGGATTAAGGGGGGATAATAAACCTTTTTTGTGCCTAATTTAAAAGTAGTGAGAAGATCAAGGAGTTAACTCTTCAAAAAATTCAAAGATTATTAAAGATTTTTTTTGAGGTGTGTAATCCTCATAATCACTAGTTTGATATTATGAGGATGATTTGGGATAAAAATATCTTATATATTTAGAAAAAATATTAACTATTTCCATGATATATGGAGTTTTTATAAATAATTTTTTGATTCATATATTTATGAAATTATTATGTGAATGTATAAAATATGAATGTGTGAGGAAAAATGGTGAATTAATTTTTCTGAGATAATTGTGAGATATTTGATACACCATTTTATCAACAAGAGAATAAGGAAGATTATAAATCCAAATATATCTTTTTCTAGAGAATAATACCTATTTCTAAGTATTCATTAGGTATTGATAAACAACACCAAGTTTAAATGAACAATGTTATACAATTGAAATATAATTATTTAATGTTACATTTATCACCCAACCATTGGATTGAACAGTATAAATAAGAATATTTAAATTATCAAAAACATATGGTTTACATATATATATAATTAATTCATTGATTATTAATTAATTATAAATGAATAAAAACATTTGAAAATAAATGATATTTTTTTTCAAAAAACAATTTTTATGTATGAAATGTGTTTTTATCTTAATAGTAAAATTAATAATTATTGTTAATTGATTTTAACTAAATTTATATATTATATAAATAATAATTTTATAACATTCATCTAATCTTATTCTCATCACGGGATAAAAATTAATCTTGTTTTATGCCAAAAAACATATTTTTCTAAAAAAAGATTTTCAACATGATTAACACACTTATACTAAAATAAATTTCCTCAAATTATAAAAATTGAATTTTGAGAAATTTATTCCATACCTAGAATCATTAGTTCAAAATTTGGAAAATAGGTTGTTATATTTAGGCATTATGAATAGTAATCTTTATAAAATTTATCATCTTAGTAAAGGTTAAGTCATTTTTAAATAGGTTAAAACTAAATGTCAAGGTCACCATTTTTCATATTAATTATTGTTAGATGATGTTAAATTTACCCTGATCACCTTGTGATATAAATTCAATTATTATACTACACTTTTCTATGAAAATTAATAATATAATATTTAAAGTAATGAATAATAAAAAATTTCATTCTTTCTTTTAAATATCTCTTATTTGTTCACATACGGGAAAAACAAAGTTCTGAATTAATATTAATGGTTCTTTTGAGAATAATTAAATTATATTCCTAATGGTAATTTATTTTTGTTTTTAGTAATTATATAATTATCATAAATTCTTATGCAATGTCGACACCGTATTTATTCAACTAATAAAAAAATAAAATAAATTATTTTAAAATATTAAAATTAATAAAATTAAAGGTAATTATTATTTAATATGTTTTTTGGACACATATCACATATTAGGGATATGTGAGATTATTATATTTAAATAATTTTTCTTTCTTGGTGTATTTAAATTCAAATTATTCTAGCAGTTTCAATATTGACATAAATAATATTTTAAAATAAATAATATTTTATTAAATGATTTAAAATAAAAAATATTCTTCATAAAAACGAATTTAAAATTGTTGAAAATATAAACCATAGAACATTAATGAGTCATTTCTCTATTTATGGTAACATTCTTAACCATTTAAGGTTAAAATAGTTTGTTTTATCATTGTTAAGGTAAAAATTGATTAACAAAGGGGTTAATCAAAAACTAAAGTTTTAAACCATAAGAAAACCTATCTAAATATCATTCTATGAATTTATTTATAACATATATTATATTTATTTGAATTCATACCCATTTATTATAATTTTTCTTGAGATGGACTTTATTATATTTTAATCTTTTAAGAAATTTCAAGTGTTTCTGCTCCTTTAAAATAGACACCCCTCCTTTCTCTTATTTATACCAAATTGAGCTTTTAAGATAAAAAACCTATAAAATTAGATTCTCAACTTCCATATAACCTTTTTAAGGTTATTTTATCTCCAAAATTATAACCCTAGGATGCTTAAGAGGGAATCCAAAGGAGTTCTTTGAAAGAAGCTATAATTTTCTTAACTAACCACATTATTTCCTTACTTCTTCTTTTACCTCATCTAAATATATGGTATTTATAATAAAGTAATAATTTAATTTTAATGAAAAAAATTAAATATTATTTATTATTATTAAACCAACTTTATTCACTTAGTTGTCCATCATATTATAAGTCAAATTATCACTCATGTGTATAAACAACTTCTCATCTCCTTGTAACGTTATAATTAATATTCCATTATCATAATTAATGGATAGTAATTTTTATATGTTTATTTTATATATTGTATTTATAATATACATACACTTCAGGAATTATAATACCAAATATACCTTATTATATTCCAATATGTTGGAAAATGAAAACATCACTCATGCGTACATGTGGACTACCACTGCCACAAAGGGATATGATTTTTTCCTCTATATTTTATTTAAATTGTAATAAAATTACATTTAATAAATATATATGATGTATATTATATAATAATGATTCTATAAGGTATAATTATTCTTTATCTATATTTTTTCTATCCATTGAAATGTTAAAACAGTGTTTATACGTACGTATATCTTACCATCTACATAAATGTTGTAATTCATTTTTTGTTTATATAAAATTAATGAATGAATATAAATATGTATATATTGAGTATATATGATATTTAATTAATTATTAATATTATTTCAATGATGTAATATTGATCAATGTATAAGAACTATAAATGGTAAACTGAAATTTCCATGAAGATATAGACGATTAACACACTGAAATGACGGTTTTAATAAGGAATAAATAATAAATGGGAACTGAAATGTCAAAAGTGGGTAATAATTATAATATAATTATTTTAATAACTCAAATATATAATTAGAATAAATTTAAATTTATTATATCATATTTTTTAGTTCTTTTGAATAAATACAAAACTTGAGGTAAGGTTTTCTCATCTAGATTTTATTCTTGTGAGACATATGCCATATAAACAACTTGCTTCTTTTATGTGATGTTAAAAATTTAAATGAATTAATTTAATTATTCATTTATGATAACTATGTGTATTTAAAAATACATATATTGTTCTCTATATCATGATGTTTTGATATGGAGATTACCAAAGCAGTATGATTTTTATGTTATAATCTCATTATTTATCGAGATTGATTATAATTAAGTTTCAAATGATAAAATTTATTGATATAAATATCAAGAATATAATTATTTTTATTATACTATAAATATATATATATAATAAATGTTTTAATTTCATTTTTGTCTCTTTATGTTATCAATATACCAAAATTATATTTTAATGAAAATATACTTTATTTATATCTTTTTATGAAAAACCTTCTTTCCATAACTACTTTTTTTAAAAAAATAAAGAATTTATTTTATATTATCCTATGATTTTTAAATTAATTTTTACACATTTTTTACTTTTTACCAATTTCTTTAATGGAGTATTCTTTTTGTTTTCCAAATAAGGTATTGTTGGACATTTTCTTACAAAATTATGAAATGAATATTCTATTTCTACTAATAAAACATGAATATAATTCCCCAACATCATGACCAATAAATTATTAGAATATTACTTTATAAGTTTATAAGTCTATTTTTTATATAAAATATCTTCCATAATTTTTTTGAAAATTTCAATATTTTAATGAATTAATTTTAAAGTGAAATTTGTATTTTCCTCAAGAAATAATCCAAATGGTATTTTACAAGAATTTTATTTTAATATATCATCCTTTTATGTCACTTATGATTTAATAGGGATATTATCCATGGATACCATACTTATTATTTTTTCCATTAGTTTTATGATTATGATGAGAAAATTTTTATGAAACCAATTCCTCTTAAACGGGTTATGTTGTAATGGATTCATTATGAAGACCATTTAATTTACATGGGTTATTCCATGAAGAAATGTTTATGAAAGTCATTTTTTTCATATGTTATCATATCAGGAATGTTTTATGATCTTGTGGAACACATCTATATGAGTTTAATTATGTTAAATGTTTGACCTAAATTATATATCCTTCCAATTCATTGGGTAAATATGGATATTTAATGAGACAAAAAGGAACAAAATAGTGTGTGTGAACCTTGTTTATTAAGGAATAATATCCACAATGATAGTCTTAGGATTGAACCTTTACAATTATGATAGTTTTGGGATTATACCCAATCAACTATGATAGTCTTGGTAGTAATCCATGACTACTAAGGAAATGATTTTTTATTCTTATATATATGATATAAATTTATGTCTTATTCTAATGTGATTCTCTAATGTATCATTTTCTTTGATTCCTTTCTGAATAATGTCTTATGAACATCTAATATTTATGTCATGACTCAATATTTTGATATGTGATATAAAGGATATAGATTTGAAATGTTAATCTCATGATCTCATACCCATATTCTCATGTTATTCACATGTGATCATTTCCACCTCCCTAGTTTACCCTTACTAAGAATTTCATCTCACACTATCTTGTGTTTCATTTTAAAAGGTTATAAAGAAATTTATTAAGTATGATATGTCTAATAATGGTTCTTGTAGTAAAGAATTTAGTGGGGGATGTCGTAGTTCACTTACGAACCAGTTGTCTATATATCCAAATTTCTAAAGGAACTAGACCCATAATATTCTAGCATGGATGGTTATATTATGTAATGAATATTCATATATTAAGATGTGATATATATGTATAAAAATAACAAGTTTCTATAGTTTGTATCAGATCAAGGTTTAGTTACCATTGGAAACTAGGAATGGAAAACTTTAGTGAAAACCCTTAGGATAATTATTTTTATAATTGACTTTCCATTGTTATTGTAAATAAAGGAGTGTGGTTTTACTAGAAAAAAAATATTTTCCTAGATATTATAAGTGTATTTAGTTTTGGAACAAATGAATCTATATATAATAACCTCGAAAAAGAGTTTGTTTATTATATTTCAGTCATCATTTGAGTGCATGATGAGTGTTTCATTACTACAAATCAGGTTTGAAATTCCCAGGTGATATACTTATATAACTCACATTTTTTTTATGAACCATTATGAAGGACTTGAATAAATGATAACCACGGATGCTCTAGGTTAAACCTAAGGTGTCAAAAATTGAAATGAATGTTTCATGTTTTAGACATCCTATAAAATATTTTCATTATTATA
This sequence comes from Viscum album, assembly GCA_963277665.1. Classification (NCBI taxonomy): domain Eukaryota; kingdom Viridiplantae; phylum Streptophyta; class Magnoliopsida; order Santalales; family Viscaceae; genus Viscum; species Viscum album. Next base: position 143,900,347 of record OY728131.1, read on the forward strand.
TGATTGACCACTCTGATTAATGATACTTGATAGCCATTCTAGTAGTTTTGTTTTCAAAAATGGATAAAATAATGAACAATGAAGTTTAGGTGGTGATAGGTATGCTCAAATATTGAATTATATTATTTGAGATTAGCTATATTAATTACTTTATATCATTAATTTGGAGTAATAATTTCTATCATTGATTATTAGATTTTAAATTATTAGTGAGAACCTAAAATTGTATAATGGTCACATATCAAGTCAATGATTAATATCCTATTAATGTATATTGAAATTAATTTCATTAAAATATTTTTATTCTCCATCTGGTTTAATTTGATATTATATTTGGCATGAATTATATTATTTACATCAAGGACACATCAGTTTCCATGGAAGGGATTTCATCTTTGATATTATGAACCATTATATGATACTCTACTGATGGGTGGATAACTTTGAACTTTCAATGGAAAAATATCCTTTATATGGGTCTTGATTTCTCTTAAAAATGTGTGATGATTTAATATGGTTTGAGAGAAACTCAAAATTGGTGATATGAATTTTTTTTGGGAGTTTGTTGATGTATTTCTAGAAGAGTTTCCTAGTATTCCCAAAGTCCAATAGAATGGGACCAAAATACTATGAATTTATCCCATGATAATGTATTTAGAGTGTATTCTTGATCTAAGAACACTAATTTATTCAATGTAATAGAACCAAAGGCATAAACTAACTAGTTAAGTCCATGAGCACATCACTGGTAAAAGGGATGGGGAAATAAATATATGCCAGGAGGTGGACCAATTAAGGAATGATAATAAGTAGGGGATTGTAACATGTTCTACAACTATGATAAAAAATCACCTATTACAATGGAATCTAGGTTAGATTATTTGAATTGTACTTAGGGATTATCCTTTTAGATGTAGGTTACTTTAAAAGAAATGAAAATGGGCTTGGTTTTGTTGCATGTTAGGTGCTATGATTTTATTTCACAATATAACTAATACCTAATGAAACACCGATTTCAAATAATCCATATTGAATATTCCAAATTTAGTTATAGGAATTCCACAAGCAACTATAGTAGATTCTTGAAAATTTATTTATTCAGACAAGTTCATCAGCTCGGAGTTAACTTGTAATTTTTTTGTTGAAAATAAATATTTATCAATTTGACCGTGCATTGATTTTTAAGAACATAAAAAGATCACAATCAAGAATAATTATTATTTTATATGTATTGATGAATTTTTTGATCATATGGGTGGAGATAAATACTTTTTCAAGATTCATATTCATTTTGAATATCATCAACTGAGGGTCAAGAAGGAGGATATACCCATGATATAATTTTGTTCAAGGTTTTTACACTATGAATATATAGTGATTCCATTTGGTCTTACTAATTATTTTTTTATATTCTTGGATTTATGGAATAGAATCTTTATAGATTATTTTGATCAGTTAATGGTAGTCATTATAGATGATATTATTATATATTCAATGTGAAGTTAAGAGTATAAATACCACTTAAGTATTATTATAAATACCCTAAGTAAATGGATGTTATATGAAAAAATTAAAAAGTGTGAATTTTATCTATAAAAATATTTTTTTGTGTCATATAATCTCAAGGGAGGATATATTGGTGGATCCATCAAATACTGAAGTTATTGAACATTAGCCCAGAGAAACCACTGGGATTGAGATCTATAATTTACTTGGTTTGGATAGATATTATTGGTGCTTTTGGGATAATTCATCATGAATTTATAATACACTTACCAAGTTTACATAGAAGGGATCCAAGTTTCTTTAGACATATTATTATAATAAAAATTTCAAGTAAATAATGAGAGGGTTAGTCAGTGCCCCTGTGCTAACATTAACCAGAAATAGAGAATGTTTTGTAATCCACAGGGATTAATTAAATAAGTTATTGGTATGAATTATCATGTAAAATGATATGGTAATAGATTATTCTTCATAAAAATTGAATATTCATGAGAAAATTTACCCATACCATGATTTATAATTAATCATGGGTGTTTTTTTATTAATGATATATATGAATTATCTTTATGGATAAAGATGATATAAATACACTGATCATAATATTTTAAGGTATATGTTCACCTAAAATGGATGAATATGTACTTGAGAAGATGGTCAGAGTTGATTAATGATTTTTAATGCTTAATACATTAACACCCTAGGAAAGAGAATAATATAGAAGGTTCTATGAGTCAAAAAGATATTTCTAGATTATCTATTATGAAGATCACAACATATAAAATATTTATATATTTTATATGGATGGATTATGATATCTTAATAAAATGGGAGAAATCTTATTTTGTTTAAATGATTTCTCTACCATATATCCAATTGAAGATTAAAGAGTTGTAAAAGGGAGATATAGAAAAAAATTAAGCGAAAAATGTTACTAAGTTAAACATTTATTGTGATGGAATGATATAGTTTATGATTCATGTATGTGTTCATTCCATACTAGATTTGAAGAAGGGTCTATTAGATGAGGCTCATAATTCATCATTCTCTATTCATCCTGGTTGTTAGATGATGTATAATGATATGAAAGGGTTTTTTAATTGGTTCAATATGAATAGAGATATTAAGGAGTATATATCTCTATGATTGTGGTATAATACTAAGGAGATGGTACAACCATTACCCACAATAGAATGGATATTGGAAAAAATCACTATGTATTTTGTCATTGGACTCCCGAAAACATCTAAAGGATACAATTTTATTTGGGTTGTAGTATACTTTCTTAATAATTAATACACTTAATATAAATCAAAGAAGAATTATATATTGATAATATTAATAAAATTTACATTAAAGAAGTGGTAAGGTTTCATAGAGAACCACATTATAGTATATATGATCAAGATCTGAGGCATACCTTGAAATCAATGGAGTCTTTAGTAGGATCTGGATTTATATTTTCGTTTTTGTATGACATATAATTATAAAGTAGATAGATAAAATGATATGACCATTTAATCCCTTTATATTATATTTAGGTCTTTTTATATGGATTTCCTTGGTGTTTCTGATCAACACCTTCCTCTTTTAGAATTCTGTTATAACAATATCTTTCACTCGAACATTCAGATGATTCCTATGAAAACCTCTATGGAACGAATTGTAGAACACCAGAATGTTGAGATAAAGATAGAGAGAAAATGATATTGGGACATAAGATAGCTATGGAAATTACAGAAAAACATAGATCCATTCAACATCATATCAAAGAAACTCAGAGTCAGTATAAAAGTTATACAAATAATCATCAGAGAGATCTAGAGTTTGAAGTTAGTGATAAGGTGTTTTTGTGAATTTCTTTATATAAAAATTTTATAAGATTTAAGAATAAAGTAAATTCAAGACCTAGTTATATTTACCGATTTGATATTAATAGTGTAATAGGGACCTTATATTATCATTTATCACATCCGTCAAACATCTCTCTAGTTCACAATGTGTTCCATGTATCACTCATGAGGAAGTACATACTTGATCCTTCACGTGTATGAAATCAGAGGTCATACCACTAGATAATGACCTTTCTTGTTAATAATAAAAATTAAAAATATTGAATCATATATATAAAGTTTTACAGATAAATATTACTCGCCTATTTAAAGTTCTCATGAGGAATCAGAAATTTGAAGAAGCTACTTGGGAACTCAAGAATGTAATAAAACAAATATATACTAATTTTTTATATCAAATTAAAACAACTTATAGTGATAAATTCATTATTAAGGTTGGTATAACTTTCCATCCAATTATTTTATGATGTATTTATTTTCAAATAAATTTAATTTCTTTGATATCTTGCGATACACACAATACCGTGTTTAATCGAACAATGATATACTCTTAAAATATCATTATTTATTGTGACATTTATAAAATATCTATTGGATTGGTATGTATGAACAGAAAAAATTAATATAAAAAACTTATGGTTTAAATAAGTTTAAAATAAATTAACTAATTATCAATTAATTAAAACTGAAATTTAAAACTAATTGAAAACAACATAGATGTTTTTTTAAAAAAAAATTCTACAAAAAAGGTGTTTTTATCTTAATGAATTAAATTAATTACAATTGATGAATTAATTTAATGAAATTTATATATTATATGATCAATAATTTTTTTAACATTCATCTAATATTTTTCTAGGCATGTGATAAGAATAAATCTAGTCATGTTCTTAAAATTTTATTTTTCTAAAAAATAGTTTTCATCACGTTTTGTGAACTAATTTAAAAATTAGTTTCTATAAAATATAGAAATGTAAATTTAAAAAAATTATTAAATATTTTTAATTACGTGTTCCAAATTTTGTAAATAATAACCTATTATTTTTTTATGTATTATAAACAATAACATTGGTAAAATTAATAACCTCAATAAAGGGTAAATCATGTTAACCTCAGTTAAAAGTAAATATAAAGGTACAAATTTTTCATCTTAATTATTATTGGATGAAGGTAATTACAACATTCTCACCTTATTCTCTAAATTTAATTGCTTAAGGGACACTTTTCCTTGATAATGGCCTATGTAATATTTAAAACATAGAATAATACAAAATTTATATCTCTTACTTTTAAATAATATTTATGTGTTCATAGAAGGGAAAAGTTAGTTGTGAATAAATATTAATGGTTATTTTGGGAATAATAAAATTATTTTCATTTTGGTAATTTATTTATAATTTTTTTAATTATATAATTACCTTTAATGCTTACGCAACACCCAAAAAAAATTCTTCAATTAATAATAAAATAAAATAAATGATTTTGAAAATATTAAAATTAATAAAATTTAATTTAATTAGTCTATTACATGATTTTTTTGGTAAATATGACTTATTAGAGACGTTATAAATTCTTATATTCTAATTCCCACTTTTTCTTGGTGTCTTTGAAGTCAAATTAAATGAATACTCCTAAAATTGATATTAATGATATTTTATAATAAATAATATTTTATTAAATGATTTACAATTCATAAAAACCAAATCTTCTACCAATTATATAAAATATGGTTAAATATATAAACCATGACTCATTTTTTACACATTTTCCCATTTATGGAAATATTTATAAACCATTTTAGTTTGAAATAGTTGTTATCGCAGTTAAGGTAGTAAATAACCAAAGAAGGGGTTAACAAAAAAAGAAAGGTTCAAAATGATAAAAAAACCTATATAAATGTCATTTAATGTTGTTACATTAACCCTAATATATTTTCATTCAAATTAATTTCCATTATAAATCCTTTTTCTTGAGGATGACTTTTTTTAAAATTTTAATATTTTAAGAACATCTAAGTGTGTCATCTCCCTGCCGTATAAAAGAAACCCCCCCTTTCTCTTATTTACAAAACATTGATCCTTAAATATCAAGAAAAATATTGAAATATATTTTTTAAAGTTCCATTGTTTCATTCTAGAGGTTCTATTTTCCCCAAAATACGAACCTTATGATCCTTAATATGAGATCCATATGAGTCATTTCAAATACAAGGCAATAAACTTAACTAATAATTTTCTTTTTAATTATTTTTTTTAACTCATATAAATATTAAATATTCTTCATAAAATAAAAAAAAATTAAGTTTCATAAATATAATTAAATGTTATTATGACTATTTAAATACCTTTATTCAGGCTTTTTTCATCAAATGGGAAGTCAAAATACCACTTGTGTGTATATACAATATACAATCTCCACATAGAGATATGATTTATTTTCAATCACCATTTTTAATTGATGATTATTTTTATGGGTATAATTTTTATAGATTATATTTTTATTATTATAATCTTTATGTAATTATAATATCACATCTATATTCTTACCTTCAAATCTGTTGGAAAACAATAGAATCACACACACGTACATATAGATTACCACCTCCACGAGTTGGTGTGATTTGTTTTCATTTATGTTTTACTTGTATTGTAATAATGATATATTTAAGAAATATATATGATTCATATTATTTAATAATTATTTTTAAATGGGTAATTATTATTTATATTTCTTTTGTTCCATCTGTTAAAAAGTGAAAAAATAATTCATGGGTATGTACAAATTACTATCTCTGTGAATAATATAATTTATTTTTCTATCTATAAATTATATGGATGAATATAAATATATATATAATTAATATATATTATATTTATATCATGATTAAAATTATTTAGTTGATAGAAATATGATAAAATTATAAGGATCAATACTTATGAAATGAAATTCTTTTGAAGAATAAAACAATTAACACACTAAAACGACAGTATTAGTAAAGAATAAATAATAAATAGGAATTGAAATATTAAAATACTATTATATATGTTATTTTATAAATTTTAATGTCTTTTATGCAATTATAACAAATATAAATTTATTATATAGAAGTTTATAGTGTATTTGAGCCATGTTAACCCGAGGTAAGTGTTTATCTTCTCACTTTTATTTTTATGAGACTGATTTCTTATTCACCAATTGTTTTATTGTGATTTATATACTTAAAATGATTTTATTTTATAATTATTTCCTAAAAATTATGGGTATATAAAAACCATATATATTTCACTCTTTTATTTGGGTTTAATATATAGATTACTAAAAAATTAAGGGGTTTATTTTACAATCTCATTCTTTACTAAGGTTAATTATGATTATGTTTCATATGATGAAATTTATTGATCTACATATCAAGTATTTCATGAAATTTTTTATACTCTAATTATTTATATAGAATACAATTTTACATTGAATTTTCCTTTCTTTTGAAACTCAAGAGACCAAAATAATTTTTTAAGTAAAATCTACATTATTTCTCTCTTCAGTTGAAACCCCTTCTTTTTTGCATGACCATGTTTTCCTAAAATGTGTTAAGAATGTATTTTCTATAAACATATGATTGTGTAAAAAAAATTACACATTTTTTAATTTTTAAAAAAATAATAAAATAAAACTTCTTTTTGTTATCTATAAAAGGTATTTTTTACCCTTTTTATAAATGTTTGAAATGAATATTTTCTTTTAAATTATACATCATGTGTAGAATTTTCTTCCATCATGACCAATTAATTATTTTATGAATACATTATATGTTTTCATGGTTGTTTTCAAATAAAATATTTTTTAAATATTTTTTATTTTTTTATATTTTAAATAAGTGATTATAAAGGTAAGAGGGTATTTGCCTTAAAAAATATTACAAGTCATTTTTAAAATAATTTCCTTTTATGATAACATCTTTTGATATTTTTTTTAATTGGTATATAATCCAAGTATACCATCCTTATTATTTTTCTATATGGTTTATAATTATGATGAAAAGATGTTTATGAGTCACATTCCTCTTTCACAGGTCATGTTATGATGAATTGATTAGGAAACCCATTTCTTTTCCAGGGGTTATTCCATTAGTAAATGTTTATGAAACCCATTTATTTTTCATGGGTTATTATATGATTAATTTTTTATGATATTGTGGCACAAATATGAATGAATTTCGTTATGTGATGGGTGGACCCATAATTATATATCCCTCTAATTCATTGGGTAAATATAGATATCTCATGAGATAAATGGTACTGTAATTGGTTGTATACCCAATTTAGTAATGGAAAATGTTCATTATGATAATCTTGGGAGTGAACCTTGAATACTACAATGGTTTTGGAAGTGAATCCAATCCACTATAATATTTTGGTAAGTAATCATTGATTTACATGGAAATGATTTTTTATTACATGTATGACACAAATCTATGTCTTATGCTACTGTTATTCTCTAATAGATGATGTTTTTTGATTAATTTCGGATTTATATCTTATAAATTGAAAACCATTATTATATGACTCAATATTATAATCACTTATTTAATGGTAATGGTTTTCAAATGTTAATAACATGTTATAATACCCTTATTATTGTGTTATGGTTATGTGATCATTGATATCTCCATTTTTTAACCTTAGTATGCATCTGAGATAACCCTTCGTTATGTTTTCATTCCCCATGTTTTGAAGAACGGTATTTTTAACAATATGATATTTTATGAGAATTATTCTTTTTAATTTATTTGATGTATTTTGTTGTAAGCTACACCAAGATTATCTTGCGCTATACATAACATCGTATTAGCTTGTAGTATACGCAACACTATTCTTGTATCGTGTTACACACAATTTCAAGTTTATTTGATAGTAGTTATTCTACGCAAAATTGAGTGTATATATATATATATATTAAATGTATAACTGGAATATGGTTGGATTTTTTTATATGCAACAACAAATAATTCTTGCACTACACACAACCCTGACTTGGCTTGCATTACACACAATCGCGACCTTCCTCGATAGCCTGTGTTGTACGCAAAACCGGGTTTCACTAAACAATGATATATTGTTATAATATTATTATAAACTAGATTTTATGAATATTATTAACTAAATTTTTTATTTTATAACATTATTATTCATCTTAAACAATTTCTAGAATATGGTATGAGAACAAAATAAGTTTTTCGGGTAAAATAAGTATTTTTCAAAAAATACAGTTTTGCACCTTTTGATGGCACACCCACTTTAAATCTAGTTTTTGACATGTTTATAATTTCGATTTGACAAAACAAAATTCTTCTTTGGAATCAGGATATAAAAATTTACTTTGGATAAATTTTTCATATTATTCTAATAACTTTCATATTTTAATGAATAGTAAAAACATGTTATATTTTAATTAAAAACAACTTTTTTCATCGAAATAATTTATAGGGTTAAATTGTAATATTGAATGGTTTAAAAATTGTAAATAGAATATATTTTTACCATGTAATATAATGTATGTCATTACCATTAATTATACATTTAATTCATAGGTAAAATTATTTCAATATTTGGCAATGTTTTAACTTTTAAAACACATTTTCTTAACATTAGGATTAATTTTAAATTAATTACTGCAACTTCTATGTTTTGAATTTTGAAAAATTGATCCCAGATTTGAATTCAGTGGGTCCAAATTATGGTAATAGGTTACTTTTATTTTTTTCATATTTTGAATAGTAACTACGGTAATTTTTATTTACTGTAGTTAAAGGTAAATTGGGTAATTAAGGGTAAAAATAAGATTATAAAATTACCCTAACACCTTCCAAAATTCTATTGGATGACTAAAAGTCGACCCATATCACCTAAGGGCCAGAATAGATTCATTTTATTGACTTTTGACCATGAAAATAATTTAATTATTATTAAAATCAAAGAAAGTGACAACATGTCACTCTTTTAAATCTTATAAGTATAATAATTTTAATTTAGTGATAAACGTCATGAAACTTAAAACATGAATGGTATCCAGAAAGATAATAAAATTATCTACATCATGTGAATTTATTTATAATTTTTAGGTTTTAAATAATTATCATTAAAGGTGACACAATAGTGATATTGAAATTATTTTATTGATTGAAATATCAAATAAATGGTTTTAAAAAATATTAAAATAAATAATATATGAACTATTTAATGTTCCCCATGAATTTTATAGATATATATGACATGTTATGAATCTATTAAAACTTTTATTTCGAACATATCTTTTATGTGGATTTTATTTAAATTTAAATAAATGAATAGTGTCCAAATTGATACTATTGTTATTCTATAATATAAAATTGTATAAAAATTACAAAAATATTTAAAAATTATAAATTAAAATTTATATGGCCTAAAATATTATAAATTATCCAATTATGTATAATTCACAACACATAAGTAATTATTTATAACAATTTAAAATTTAGAATCTTATTACCACAAATAAAATTAAATAGATTAAATAATGATAAATCAAGTTGATAAGGTTTAAAATAAACCAAAAACATATCTAAATTTTATTGTTTGATGATATTACAACCCTATCTCAACCCATATTTGAATTGAGTCATTTTAAGAGGTTTTTAAGTGGGGTTTCATATTATTATTTATTAATGTTTTTAAGGTTTCCAAAAGTACCCCTCTCTTCTTCTATATAAGGGCACCTCCTCCCTCTACTCTTCATAGAAATTTGAGACTTCAAGCTTGGACAACCCCTTCCCATTTCACTTATAAACTTATATATAAACATACTAGAGGTCATGGTCTTCTTTAAACACCATATTTAGTGCCCTAATATGAGGTTAAGAGGAGGCGCGTCGAAGAAGAGGTAATCTCTTATACCGATTCTTTCAAGTTTCTTTCTTCTTCAACTTCATCTTATTTAGTTGTTTAATTATAATTTAATAACATCAGTATCAATAATATACTGATATGTTATTATAAATATTAAACAACTCCATTTCACCTTCTATCCATCCTAAGGAAAATGAAATCACCACGCGTGCGTACGTACAGAATACCGTCTACACACCGTGGTGTAATCTGTTTTTCCACCACCACATTACGTGGATGGGTATAATGGTGTAAAGAATAACTATATATGGTAATAATAACATCATACTGATTATGAGATATTATATCATCCACTCCAATTCCATTTCAATAATTATGGGAACGATATCATCACTCGTGCGTATGTATGGATTACCGTCTCCACGACGCGATGAGATTAATTCTCAATATTAACCATTCAAAAATGATTATAATGTATATATAATTAATAATAGTGATATATATGACATAATAATACTATTGTATTTATGTATATATATATGTGTCATCTACTTACTTCCATTCGAGTCAATAAGGAAAGGAAAATAGAGTTCATGCAAACGTACGGCCTACCGTCTCCATGAACGGTGTGTTTCATTTCATTTATATATCTATTATATATATATATACTGAATATATATGATATATAAATATTTTTTTACATTCTGTAAGTAAGTAAATCATGATATAAGTAATAATAGTATCAAGAACAACAAGTACAAACACATATGACAAATGAAAAGAATATTACCCAAAACGTTGCTTTGACATGGAATTGACAAATGAACGGGTAATATAAATACATAAGTGAACCATATATTATATCATAAATATTATTATGGTTCTATTACAAGTTAATAATATGTTTAAATCCATTATACAGGAGTCTCAGAGACATACGAAAGAAATTGGACATAAGGTAAGGGATAATTTTGCAATCTCATTTTTATCTGATATTGTTTATACGTAAGTATATACTGGGGTTATATTTTTCATCCATGCCCATATAATGTTTTTCATTATTCCATGTATGTTTAATGTCATGTTTACCACTCTTTGACTTTTACTTTGTGTTATGGAAGGAATCTTTCTTTTGTTTACCATATGAGGTACTTTTTGTCTTTTCCGTTTAATGTACGAGGAGAATGTTTTTTTAACTTATACGACAAGAACGGATTTTTACGGTTTCATAAAGCCTTATTTTCATGAATCATACTCTACAATATTTCATGATTATTTTCAAGAAAATTCTTTTCATTTATAATTGAATGTCATTTTGTGAAAATAAAATGATTTTGAAGAAGAAAGGATATTTTCCTCAAGAATTTATTTCAACTGTTTTGTAAAAACTATTTTCCATCTAAGATAAAATTATTTAGTATGATTATGTTTCAAGTATAATGTCTCTATTATTTACATGTGTTGATTATTCTTATGATGAAATTATATCCATTTGTTTTATATGTATTACGTTATGATTGGATGATGTTTATGAAACCCATTTTATTCTTTGGGTTATGATGAATGATTTATGTTTATTTTGCGGTGCAAGTAATAATGATTTCATTATGAGATGGGTGGGACCTATATCTCCCTCCAATTCATTGGGAAAATATTTATATCTCATGAGATATACATGGCAGGAATGTAAAGTTAATCCGGTTCAGTGATACATGACTGGAACGAGGAGTGAACTCGATTCAATAAGGGACTTTGTCCACTAAGATGCTCTTGGAAGCAATGCCTTGGCTACTATGGAAATCATATCAAGTTCTTAATGGTTTTACACAATTACATGATTTATTACAATACTATTTTACCATGATTGATGTTCTATTATGATTTATGCCTTACATACCTCCATTTTTTATTTCATTGCTCAAGATTTTGATGTTTAAACTGTATGTTCATGTTTTTATGTTCAAGTGTATATGGTTTATTTTATTTTCTCCATGCTTACCTTTACTGAGAATTTGAGCTCACCTTTTATATGTTTTCTTTTCCCCAGGATATAAAGAAAAGGTTTTATGTAAGAAAATAAAAAGGGGAAGATCTTTATGGGAGATGTTGAAGATCTTTCACCATGATTAAAATATTATGTTCCGAGTTTCCAAAGACACTAAACTATTACGGTACTTGAGTGTTGGTTTTTTTATGTATTATGTTTTCCACAAAAGTAATGTAATGTCCATGTACGTCAAGTTAGGGGTCTCTACAGTTGGTATCAGAGGAAAGGTATAGTCAAACTTTGGAAACTAGTATGCGAAAACTTTAGTGAGATCCCTAGAGATATTTCTACGGTATGTCTCGGGATGTCCCTAAGGTTAAGTATAAGTATATATTATAGTCCTAGAACTTCGATAACGATCATATAATTTAACCTAAGATGTTAGATATTGAAGGTACTCCCCCTTTATTATGTTGTTTTCCTAGCATTATTTTTGTCTCTCACACAATTCTTTTTGGGTTTTAGACGATGGCTAGAACCCGAAGAAACCGTGTTGATGAATGTAATGGAAAATGAAATGATTTTCCTCCTGAACAAACAAATTTTATGGGAGATGGAGTTCAAAATCTTATTGCTATACTTACACAAGCTATGAATCATTCTGGAATTCCAAATGAGCAGAGAAGGGAACAATATTCTTTTAAGTCCCTCATGAGGCAACGTCCACCTTCTTTTAGTGGATCTTCTAATCCACTTGTTGCTGAATAATGGATCAGTACATTGAAAAGATATTTTCCATACTTCGTTGTTCGAGACATAAAAAATTCATTCTGGCTATTTACCCTTTAGAAGGTGAAGCAGACCAATGGTGGACTCTAATTAAGAATACAAGTCCCCGAGATGAAATTGAATTCATTGAATGGGATGAGTTCATAAACTTTTTTTTCAATAAGTACTTCCCTCATATTCTTCGAACAAGGATGGAAAAGGAGTTCCTTGAGATTAAGAAAAAGGATGATGAATCTGTTGGTATATACGAAGTGAATTTTACAAGGCTTTCAAGGTATGCATCTAGCTTTATCATCCAACCTGAAAGTAATGTTGATAGATTCTTCAGTGGCTTAAAACCAAGTCTTTAAAGGGCATTAGCTATAAGAGACTTTAGTAGCTATGAAGAAATTGTGCTTTGTGTTATCAAGGTAGAACTTGAAGTTGGTGTTACGTATCCAGCTTAGGGTTTTGACAAGAAACAAAAGATGGAGTTCAAGGAAAAATCTTAGAACAATGGTGAAAAGAATATGAATGTTACTTTATGCTCAAAGTGTGGAAAGGAGCATGGTGGAGATTGCATAAAAGGTACTAGAAAATGTTTTTTAAGTGTGGTAAAGAAGGTCATCGAGCAGTTGAGTGTCAATGTAATGGGAAAAAGGTAGCTAATGATGTGAATAGAGAAAAGACTACAGATAACTCTCCACCAACACTTCAATGCTTTAAGTGCAAGGAAATTGGGCATTATGTAAATCAATGCCCTAATACAAGGGTTAATAATGATCGACGTGAGAAACCTCTTAAGTAAAAAGATAAAGGGAATTCACATGCGATCACTATTTGTGATGTTTAATGATGTTGTGGAATGATAAAGTGTTTATGTAATGGGATTTCAAAATAGTATCATAGAATCTCATTTATGGTATTGTGGAATTTTGGAATATCTATGTATTGGTTTTCAATAATTATATGGTATTGATAACCATGAAAAGTGATTGAAATATTTTTGGAAAGCAGATGATATGTGCATAATGAAGGGATAAAGAGAAAATAATATGTTTGATAGTATTAATGAGCTCATGACTGATATAAGGACAAAGTGATATCATGGTTTGAGTATATAGAAATTTAGGGATTTTGGTATGTGGAAAGAGTTAACTTTGGACATCATTCATGTTTTCACTAAGGTTCAATGGGTATTAGTTTTTCAAAAGAATACATGATTTAGGTATTCACATGTTTGGAATGTGACCAACAAGATATATCATATGACATATGGGGGATAAACTATGGCATTCACATGCTCGGTTGATGACATTTCTAGTAATTGTTTTCTTTATACTATGAGCTTGGATAGAAGTATTTTAGATAAGCCTAAATATTGGAATGGATTATGTTGGACATAAGTTAGTATTGTTTAAGGATAGAACTTTTTTGATATTATTGATGGAATATTATAATAATGTAGTTTTAGAAAAAGGACAACATGCAGGACGGGCGACAACTCGTCGCGTTGGACAAGGCTGTGGGAATCAAACCCACAACTAAAGCGCGAATGGCCTTTATTGACTACCATTAGCCTATAAGAAGTCCCAGGTTTGTATAAATAAGTTTTATTTTATTAATTGGTATGATAGATGAAGTATGAGTCCATTTTTGGAACCGTATACGATTGATCTCACCATAAATGGACTTATGTATATAACTATTGCTAACCTTATGTTTGAGAAAGATGGAATGACATATTATTCTATCGCATGATCTGCTAACACTTCACAAAAGACAAATTCAACTTCATTTTATTAAGAGAGGAAGTGGAAATTGTTCATGGCACGGACAACAGTAATATTGTACCCAAATCAAGTAAGTATTTCTTTTAATTCAAAAATTCTTCAATATTAGGGAAATGATCTTAAAAACCTAAAATATTGTCCTATTTCCCTCATATCTGATGAATCAAATGGTACCTTAGATCATCACAAATTTATGGCTTTATGATTGTTGGATTTTTCATAGCCATGTTCTCTACCACTCTCCATCAGAACTTGATGGTTAGATTTCTTTCCCATATCCATATTTTCATTTATGTTCTCCTATGTGGAAACCCAGTGATTAGTTAATTTGGGTAACCTTTATGTTTCATACTTTAGTTTCTAAAGTTATGTTTTGGTATTATTTTTTATGATGTGGTTTTCTATTAAAGAAACTTTCAAGTAGAAAATTGTTTATAACCCCAACGAATTTCGAGGGTGAAATTCATTTTACAGGGGGTAGAATGTAACAATCTGAGATTTTATGAGAATTATTATTTTTAATTTCTTTGATGTCTTTTGTTGTACACTACAAAAATATTATCTTTCACTATACCCAACATCGTATTATCTTATAGTATACGCAACACTATTCTTGGATAGTGTTCCACACAATTTCATGTTTGTTTGATAGTAGTTATTCTACGCAACATTGAGAATATATATATATATATATATATATCTAATGTATAACTGGAATATGGTTGTATTTTGTTATATGCAACAACAAAGGAGTCTTTCACTACACACAACCCTGACATGGCTTGCATTACACGCAATCGCGACCTTCCTCGATAACGTGTGTTGTACGCAATACTGGGTTTCACTAAGCAATGATATATTGTTATAATGTAATTATAAACTAATCTTTATGAATATTATTAACAACATATTGAATTTTATAACATTATTATTCATCTTACACATTTTCTATAACATGGTATGAGAACAAAATAAATTTTTTGGGTAAAATAAGTATTTTTCAAAAAATACAGTTTTGCCGTCTTTTGATGGCGCACCCACTTTAAATCTAGTTCTTGAAATGTTTATAAGTTAAATTTGACAAAATAAAATTCTTCTTTGGAATCAGGATATAAAAATATAATTTGGATAAAATTTTCATATTATTCTGATAACTTTCATATTTTAATGAATAGTAAAAACACATTATATTTTAATTAAAAACAAATTTTTTCATCGCAATAATTTATGTGGTTAAATTATCATATTCAATGGTTTTAAAGTATAAATAGAATATATTTTTACCATTTAATATAATTTATGTCATTGCCATTAATTTTAATTTGAATTCATGTGTAAAAACATTTCAATCTTTGGCAATGTTTTAACTTTTAAAACCAGTTTTCTTAACAACGGGATTAAATTTATATTAATTACTACAACTTCTGTGTTTTTAATTTTTAAAAATGGATTCCATATTTGAATTAAGTGGGTCAAAATTATGTTAATAGGTTACTTTTATTTTTTTGATATTATGAATAGTAACTACGGTAATTTTTATTTATTGCAGCTAAAGGTAAATCGGGTAATTAAGTGTAAAATAAGATTATAAATTTACCCTAACACCTTCCAAAATTCTATTTGATGACTAAAAGTCGACCGATATCACCTAAGGGTCGGAATAGATTCATTTTATGGACTTTTGACCATGAAAATAATTTAATTATTATTAAAACCAAAGAATGTGACAACATGTAACTCTTAAATCTTATAAGTATAATAATTTTATTTTAGTGATAAAGTTCATGAAACTTCTAACATGAATACTATCAAGAAATATAATAAAATTATATACATCCTTTTAATTTATTTAGAATTTTTAGGGATTAAATAATTATCATTAAAGGTGACACAATAGTGATGTTGAAATTATTTTATTGATTGAAATATCAAATAAATGGTTTTAAAAATATTAAAATAAATAATATAAAAACTATTTAATGTTCTACACAAATTTTCTAGAAAAATAGGACATGTTATGAATCTATTATATCTTTTATTTCTAACATATCTTCTGTTTGGATTTTATATAAATTCAAATAAATGAATAGTGTTAAAATTGAAACTATTGTTATTTTATAATATAAAACTGTTTAAAAATTACAAAAATATATAAAAATTATAAATTAAACAATATATATTCTACAATTTTATAAATTATCCAATTATGGACTATTCACAAAACATAAGTAATTATTTATAACAATTTAAAATTTAGAATCTTATTACCACAAATAAAATTAAATAGATTAAATAATGATAAATCAAGTTGATAAGGTTTAAAATAAACATGAAATATAGATAAATTTTATTATTTGATGATATTACAACCCTATCTCATCCCATATTCTAATTGAGTCATTTTTGGAGGTTTTTAATTGGGGTTTAATTTTATTATTAATTAATATTTTTAAGGTATCCAAAAGTGCCCCTCTCCTCTCCTATATAAGGGCACCTCCTCCCTCTCCTCTTCACACATATTTGAGCCTTCAAGCTCAGCCAACCCCTTCCCATTTTACTTCTCCACTTCCATATAAACCTACTATAGGTCCTGGTATTCTTCAAAGACCAACTTTAGGGCCCTAAGATGAGGTTAAGAGGAGGCGTGCCAAAGAAGAGGTAATCTCTTCTACCGATTCTTTCAAGTTTCTTTCTTCTTCAACTTCTTATTCTTATTTTTTTCATTATAAAGTAATAAAATCAGTATAACTAATATAATTATATGTTATTATAAATATGAAACAACCCCATTTCACCTTCTATCCATCCTACAGAAAATGAAATCATCGTGCATGCGTACGTACGAAATACAGTCTCCACGTCGTGGTGTAATCTATTTTTCCACCACCACCTTACTTGGATGGGTATAATGGTGTGAATAATAACTATATATGGTTATAATAACATCATACTAATTATGAGATATTATATCATACACTCCAATTCTATTTAAATAATTATGGGAACGATATCATTGCTCGTGCGTACGTACAGATTACCGTCTCCACGACGCGATGAGATTCATTCTCCATATGAACCATTCAAGAATTATTATAATGTATATATAAGGAATAATAATGATATATATGAAATAATAATTCTACTGGATTTATTTATATATATATATTTCATCTACTTACTTCCATTCAAGTCAATAAGGAAAGGAAAATAGCGTTTATGCGTACCTACGGCCTACCGTCTCCATGAACGGTTTTTTTCATTTCATTTATCGATCTAATATATATATATATATATACTGAATATATATGATATATAAATCATGTTTTAAATTCTCGAAGTAAGTAAATCATGATATAAGTAATAATAGTATTAATAACAACAAGTCCAAACATGTACGACAAATGAAAAGAATATTACACAAAACGTTGATTTATCATGGAATTGACAAATGAACAGGTAATATAAATAAATAAGCGAACAATATATGATATCATAAATATTATTATGGTTCTGTTACAAGTTAATAATATTTTTAAACCCACTATACTGGAGTCTTGGACACATACAAAAGAAATTGGAAGGTAAGGGATAATTTTGGAATTTCATTTTTATCTGAGATTGTTTATACATAAGTATTTAATGGGGTTATATTTTTAATCCATTCCCATAAAATGTTTTTCATTCTTCCATGTATTTCTAATGTCATGTTTACCCCTATTTAACTTTTACTTTGTGTTATTTAATGAATCTTTCTTTTTTTTACCATATGAGGTACTTTTTGTCTTTTCCGTTAAAAGTATGAGGAGAATGTTCTTTTTAACTTATACGGCAAGAATAGATTTTCAAGGGTTCATAAAGTCTTATTTTCATGAAGATTACTCTAAAATATTTCATGATTATTTTCAAAAAAATTCATTTCCTTTTAAAATTGAATGGCATTTTGTCAAAATAAAATTATTTTGAAGAATAAATGATATTTTCTTCAAGAATTCTTTTCAAGTGTTTTGTCAAAACTATTTTCCATCTCAGATAACATTATTTAGTATGATTATGTTTCAAGTATAATTTCTCTATTATTTACATGGTTTTATTTTTCTAATGATGAAATGATATCTATTTGTTTTATATGGATTACTTTATGATGGGATGATATTTAGGAAACCCATTTTATTCTTTGGGTTATGATGAATGATTTATGTTTATTTTGTGGTGCAAGTAATAATGATTTTTTTATGAGATGGGTGGGACCTATATCTCCCTCCAATGAATTGGGTAAATATTTATATCTCATGAGATAGACATGGATGGAATGGAAAGTTATTCTGGTTCAGGGATACAGGACTGGAACGAGGAGTGAACTCGATTCAGTAAGGGACTTTGTCCACTAAGATGGTATTGGAAGCAATGCCTTGGCTACTATGGAAATCATATCAAGTGATTAATTGTTTTCCACAATTATATGCTTTATTACCATTCTATTTTATCATGATTGATGTTCCATTATGATATATTCCTTACATACTTCCATGTTTTATTTCATAGCTCAAGATTTTGATGTTTGAACATTATGTTCATGTTTTTAAGTTCAAGTGTATATGGTTTGTTTTATTTTCTCCATGATTACCCTTACTAAACATTTGAGCTCACCCTTTATATGTTTTATTTTCCCCGGGATATAAATTGAGGTTTTTGGTAAGAAAATAAAAATGGGAAGATCTTTAAGGGAGATGTCGAATATTTTTCACCATGATTAAAAGATTATATTCCAAGTTTCCAAAGACACTAAACTATTACGGTCCTTTAGTTTTGGTTTTTCTTATGTATTATGTTTTCCGCAAAAGTAATGTAATTTCCATGTATTTATTATGATATTTATAATAAGGGTTATTTTTATTAATAACATAGTGAGAGATGATTTAGTTCACTTATGTATCAGTTTTTTATTTTTCCAAGTATCCAAAGACTCTATAACTACATGATTCTAGCATGGATAGTCATGTTATGTAGTGAATATTAATATAGTAATATATGATATCAATGCATGAAAAAATGGGTCACTATATGTCTTTTTTATTTATATGAAAATGTAAATTATGATACTATGTATAACCATTCACATAGTGAAGGTGTGTAATTGGGGTGTATTGCTAGTTACATGAAATCATTACACAATGGGACTTTCTAATGATCACACTAGAGATATTCTTAGCATAACTAATTGTATATATATAGGTGAATTCATGATTAGGATGTATAATAAATCAGTGTAATGAGTAATAATTTAAGTATGAGAATTGTATATCCTTGTGTAATTTTTTAATGCTTTTATATAAATTCATATAAAAAATGTTGAGAAAATTATTCTATCTTGGATTGACACCATAAAAATTCGCATAGGTTGGGTTAAATGTTAGTTACTCATAAAGAGAATGAGATCACTTATTTACCCCTATCCCTCTCAATGATCCATCAATATTTGATAACTTCACCCATAATGAGATCATTTAATGTTTCTCATGTGTTTTTACATTAAAACTATTGTAGAGTTTTTCATATTATATCTTGGTACTATTTTTATTTTATTTTTTATTTTTATTTTATTTTATTGATATTATGTTGACATAATGGGATAGATTAGAATTGGACTGGGGCCACATACTCTTTTATTAAAAGAAAAGGAAAAATAATAAAACAATAACAGAAAATGATGGAGGTTTTAGAAAAAGAATATCATCCCTCAAACGAAATCAGGTAATGGTAACAGATATCATAAAATAAAATAAAACTAGAAGCCGTAATATATATGATAATAATCACTATAATCATACCATTTAGTGTCATCACTCAAAGGGTGAAACATTTGGGAGTTTTACACATTCCAAATTTCTATAGGGGTTTCCTTATGCTAATTTTTTCCATGATATTAGAATTATCCCGTCTAGTCCTTCTCTTCTACCCAGGATTATGAGATACTACTTTTTCAACCATGTTCTTCCCTTTGATTACTTTTTTCATTTAAGAAGACTTGATACCCTAGTTCTTATCATCTTTATAGAAATCAATATCACCCTAATTTCATATAATTCCTAAGGATTTATTGGCCTCCTTAATAGCTTTTTAGAAATCAATTTTGTGATGATCCTGAATTGAACCATATGTATGATAATAGAGTGAAGACAAAGATAAATTCATTCTAAGAATAAATCTTCCCTTATAATAACATGAGAAATATAAATAATATAATATAATTGAATAAAATTTTATAAATTTTAATTTGGAGTTTAATGGGGAATTGATTTTGGGTGTTAAAATAAAGCCATTTTTTAAATTATTTTATGATTCCAAAATAGGCAAAGCCTAATGATCCATACTAAATACATAATGTTGGTTGAAAAAAAAATTCTTTTTAATTCTATAAATTACCATAAATATAACAATTCAAAAAGTCTCATAACCATTAACATGAAAATAGGCTTGAATGATATTAGGATAGTATATGATCTATAAATAAAATAAATTTTTTATTTTATAAAAAATATTTTTTCTAGAAAAAATATTTACCTTAAAACCTTTCCCCACCTGCCTTATGATTTATCACACCTCTCTAAGTAATTTCCCATTTCGTTTCCACACCTACAACCTTTCTAGGATTAATTTACCCTTTTTTATTTTCCCTATATTTCCCCCTTTTAGCATCACCCTTTTCCCTCTCCTAAAACCTTTTCCCACTATAATATCTCTCCTTGTACCAACCTACCATCATACCCTAGATCATTATTTCTCTCATTATATACTCCATTATATCCTTAATTTACCTCACATACCCATAAAATTATCATTCCACTATGCCACTCTATATAATAATTGATCCCCTTATATAGAACACCCTTCCCCTTTCTCCTTTTTTAGCCTACATTTACCCTAAAATCCCTCGACTCTTAGTCTCCTCCTACTCTCACAAAAATACCCCAATCAAATTTCTAGTTCCAAACACCATTCCTGACATCCTGTCTATAGTCGTCACCTATTACTCTCCTCAAATTCGACACCCCTTTTCATTTACCTTATCCCCTCACAACCTACATCAACCCCACAAAAACTAAAAGAAAATATCCTCTATTCCATCATTGACTTATCTTGATTTCATGTTACCTATTCATTTCCCACCAATTAGATACTATCTATATGATCCCATTCAATCACTATGGAACATTTCCCACACACATAATTCTTTGGATTGACAAAACATTTCCATCATATAGTATAATGACCATGTTATTTTAATGAAATACCTGAATCAACATGTCATAAACCAAAGTGTATTCTTGATCTCTATAATTTGACCCATGTATCTATGGGATCACACAAATATAATGTCAATTATTCAACCATTTTAAAAAAATTATAATATGTTAATGTTTTTTTCAAAAATTTTACCTGGAAGATGCATGCATTGGAAATCTCATAACAATTGAAAAATTTATCTCTATCCATAAACATACCAAATATATCATAAAACCCCAAATATAAATTTCCAAAAAATAAAGTTGAAATATAAAAGATAAAAACATATACAAGTCACTCAATGATGATTAATAAACCTACTTATACAAAACTAATATAAATAAATATTGATGAATAAGGAATATGTGGTACATGTAGATATACATACAAATAATTAAAATAAAATAAATATATATCTTGTTATGAAACATTATTATATATATATTTAACCATATACATAGTTTCGTAATGAACCTATGGTCTACCTCATATAATGTAGGATACCTTCTCACAATTGTAATATGTATCAAAGTATATTCTATATATAAACTGTAGCTATATATGTAGGGAGTGATTATATAATGAAATAGTAGGCATAAATATATTATATATAGTTCTATTCCAAATCAATGATTAAAAAATAGTTTAATAACAAATGAGTAAAATATTTACATTGAGAATAAACGAATTTATTAAATAAATGAAATACTATTTTAATTTATTTTCCAAAAACTACATGAGTATCAAACATTTGTAAAATAATAAGATGATGATTTAGAACATATACTATCACCATTTATTATTTATAAGAACAATCTTTATGGGATAATCCTAAATGGTTTGACTAAATATTGTTGGTACAAAACTTTAGTCATGGAACCATCTAATTGGATCTAGATGAAATCATATTATCATACTACAAAATTATTCAATATAAACCAAATTAGGAAACCCAAATAGTAAATTTTTAATCATAACTTGTACATAACTAATCCACTAAATGGTTTTAAATTTAATTATAATTGGTTCCATGAAGATTTTAACTGAATATTAGTTCAAAAATTTATATAAAAATATGCATACGATACTAACCATTTTTCATCTCATATAAAAACCCACAAATTAATAATATATGTATTTCTTGAAAATCATATAATCATAAAAAGTATTTCCATCTATTACAAAACAAGATGGATGAGTCACATAATGATAAATATCCAATGAATCGCTTTTTATTGAAAAAATACACAATCATTTTAGTTAGATAGTTTGGAATAACCTATGAATTTTTTAAATTACACTTAAAAAATTTAAATATACATGATATAAAATCATTTCCTTGGTATATAAAAATGATATTGTTTTAAACATTAAATCACATTAAAATCAATCCAAATAGATTTTTTTCTTCAAAATTTAAATTATGTCATTTTATAAAACCCATAAAAATAAGGAAAATGAAATTAGATATCCAAGGTATCAAAAGGGTACATTTAAATTGAAAAAAAATTATTTAAGGAATTTATAGTATAAAAAAATTATTAAATCATAATTTAATAATGCAAAAAACATAAATGAAATCCTTAGAAAACCAAATCACAAAGGATAACATCCAAAATTTTGATAATGTATTGTATAACTAACCTTATCAGGGCCCAATTATACTCACCGATAAATTTAAATATAATAATCCTTATTAGCACCTCTACAAGTGTGGGAAAATAATATTTTAAATTAAAACAACCATTAAAGAGAATATATCAAATAATAAAAATAGAAAATACACCCAAATATTGAAAAAGTGGATATATGACCTCCAACCAGATGATTTTGAATCATAAAACACTGCTTTATTATTCTATAATAAAATAAAAATAATATTCAATGGTTTTAAATCAATATATATAGAAACTATATAGATGAAAAAAATGGAAGATATAAATCCTAATGAGAAGAGGAAGAAGGGAGATGACCCTATCCAATTTTTTAGATGATACTATTAATATAAAAAGATAATTAGAGAAGAACAACTTCTTTCCCTCCACTTGGTTAATTTTTGAGTGAGGTAGAGGGTGGGTGAAAAATAAACTTATTTAATTATTCTAAATGAATATAAAAATTTTACTATAATAATGCTAATAAGTATAAAAATAACATACTAATATTAGTAATAAAAACATAATAAAAACACATACATAACAAGGAAAGATATAGGCCGGATAAAAATAGTGCCCTTTGTAACTTGAAAGAGAATACACATTCTGAATGTAGGAGGACAAAGACTTCAATGGTTGGTGGGAATATGAATGTAGAATATGTTGTTTCCTCTCCTAGTTTTTTGGAAAGAAATGTAGGGATGAATGGTTATCTAAACTCAGTCACTATTGAGAAAGGCAATGAATTGGTCATTACTAACGACTTAGGACCCTCTAATTTGGGTCCCCATATATAGTTAAAGTGTATAACCTAGGATAATATGGATAATGAAGGTTATACTCACTTTTATGAAGAAAAAGTGTCCCTTAAATAAAATTTTATAAAATTGGTCAAATTCATAGATGATAAAATGACTCATTCTTACAAATTCATGAGTTTCAGTCTCATTCTCATGATACATGACAACCCAAAAAGGGGTAGGAAGATTTTTAGTAGGTGTATTTTTTGTGATTTAACTTCAATTTATAAGTTAGATAATGGAATTTTAAATTATCTATAGGCTTTGGATTGTAGAATGGTTAAAGCACCAATAGATGATCAATTTGTTGATGAGGATTCCATTCAAGACTCTATAGATCACCAGGTCATGGTTGAACAAATGATTTCTTCTATAGATATAAAATGATAGAAAAAATTGAATTTTGAGTCTTATGTATTGATAAAAACATAAAATATTGTACAGAAATATATGATGAAATCCATAAATTTT
Source organism: Viscum album (assembly GCA_963277665.1). NCBI lineage: Eukaryota > Viridiplantae > Streptophyta > Magnoliopsida > Santalales > Viscaceae > Viscum > Viscum album. The sequence goes on from OY728131.1 coordinate 143,925,342, forward strand.
TTTTCCAATGGCGCCTATTTGATGGTTGATGTGTCTCGATTCCCATCACATCCAATTTATCTGACAAAAAATGGTCAAGATTTTAATCCTAGTAATACCTCCTCTAGTATTAATGGAGGGGATGAAGAGGGATCCCAAACTAGGTTATCCTCTGAACTAGACATGCATATCCAATCCCATCCACTAAAGAGTTGAGTTTATCACCTACTATGATGCATATTTAGATGGAGTATCCATCTCATATACAGATAGGTGGACATGTAAATACCACATTATGGAATTTTTCACATAAATTTAATAAACTTATGAGGAATTAACATGACTCCTTTGGTTTGGAATCTGATGAGGATTATGAGGCTTCTAGATCCCAAAATAAAAAAAATTAATATTCTAGTAGAGATCTTGGATGGGGGAATACTTCCATGTGGTATTCAAAAATAGGATGATGAGTGGTTTGATTCACTGATTGAATTTATTATTTCCAAAATGGAACAAAAAACCTTCAGTTTTAATGACTAACTCACACTGTTACAATTAGTATCCATCAATATTGAGGAAATATTCTAAGGTAACTCTGAGCTGAGCATTGAAGACCATTATTAGAAGTTTTAGAGTTGCTCTATCTTTGATGATTCTTCTGATTCATCTTCCAATGGTGAACATAAGACATCTCAAGAACCCAAATCATAGAGATAAGGGAATTGTCCTCAGAGAAGAGGTTTTTACACTGGGAGCATGGGTTATAGAGTGAGTTATTCATGTATCCTCTTAATTTTTTTTACTTTGGGTATTTCTTGGTTTTTTATTCACATATCCTCTTGTACCCTTTTTCATATTTCATTTAGGGACCATGCATAATCTTTAAAAAAATAACAAAATTGTAATTTAATATATGGTAATAAAATTATGTCATAGATTTAAAGAATGTTCAGATATTTACAAAAAAAATAGTTTCTTTAACCTAGGTTTATGGTATACATAAACAATCCTAGAATTGTTCACCATACCATGTATCACTCATTATCCAAAAATAATACTATATGATTGAAATTTTCAATCCCCTTACCTAACATTAAATTGTTCAACTCCCAATTTTTTTTAGAATTTCACTATTTTCATCCAATATAATCATATAATATAATATATTTAAAATAAGTACTACTATAAAATTAGGAAAATAGGGAGGGAGAAATATTAGACCTCTTTGGAGATCACCTGATTATAAAGAAAACTCACCCCTTGTTTCTTCTTTCCCCTTCCCCCCAAATCCAAATTTTGTTATCTTTTATTCACTACCTACTACCTCTATTTTATTTTTTCATCCCACTGGCTCTATTCATTGGCCATAACTTGCCAGATTAATTCACCCATGAACCTAATGAAATCTCACTACCCTTATTCACTACCCACACCTTGCTTCCCATATTTTCAACCTTCCCAACCCATTTTTGTGCCCCCAGTTATCATGGTATAATATATAATGATCCCTAACCCCTTACTCTAGTCAAAATTACTTATTTGACATCCAATGATCCAATACACACTTCTAACGCTCCTTTTCCTAGATCCCCTTCCCATTTACTATATATTTTTGGGTAATTTTATAATTAGTGGGTAATTTTATAATTGGTGCATAATTTGGTTATCTTACTCATGAGCCTTAACAATGCCTATAGATTTTTTAAAATTATGAGTTATTTTATTTTAATGAAAAATAATTAGCTATTGTGTATTTTTCACTGATCCCTAACTATAATAAATTAGAATTGATAAAAATTTGGCTCAATGGGAAGCTAATTTTGGAACACATTTCCTTGAATTTTATAGAAATTTCATCATGTCTTATTATGTGTCCTATTTTTTAATCTTACCCACTAATACTTTAGGTTATCCCCATTTTTTTAATTGTATATACTCTTAAATTCTTATAAATTTCACATTGAAATAAATTAACGAATCTCAAAAAAGTATAATAATGTAAAAAAATTCAAGTAATTTCATATTTACCTTTTAAACCCATGAGGAGTTTTGTTTTCATATTCCATTCTAAAAAAGTTTCACTTAAACATAAACATTTTCTTTTTCATCCAATTATTTGTTATAAATATCCTTTATTTCCCAATTTATCAATATTAAGAAATCCATAAGTTGAATTATTAAATATTTTCATCATATTTTTTTTATAATACATTCATTTAATTCCCTAAAGTATGCTCATAATTTTCATCTTGTAATTTTTTTATCTTAACATTACATTACATTCGAATTGATTAATATTTATTAAATTGGAGATATTGTGAACATTATTGATCAATAAATATTTTGGAAAAAAATAAATGGATTTTTATGCCTAATATTTTTATTTATTTGATATTTAATAAGAGGCTACATTAAAGAAAGGATTTTAATTGTTTAAATTTCATATCAAATAAGAATATAATAAGAAACATAGACTATATGATTAAGATAACATGTGCCATGTCAAGGTCTTGAAATTATTTAAAAGGAAAGTTTAGTCATGGTCTTGTGCCCTTGAGAAATTTTCATATGCCAACGGATCCTCCCATTATTTCTTAATGAAAAATCAATTGATGAATAAAATCCCTCTCCAATGACTCTAAATATTTTTGAAGGAAAATATTGTTTCATGTTGTAACTTAGAGATGTTCTAGTACCAATAGATTTTGAAATTATATCATAAGAGTAATCTAATAATCCAATGTAACCATGTTTCCAAAATTAAAAGAATTAAAATTTTCCTAATTTAATTTGTGTCATCTTACCAAGACTATTCCATATTCAGTATAATATGGGGAATCAACCTAGATTACTTGTCAACTAATGATACCTCATGGAATCCAATGCAAGATACATTCCTCCTTCAGTGATATGGAACATGGAAATGCATATTATAAACTATATGTAATGATTTTAGTGTTTTAATCCACTAATTAGAATAATATAGAAATTTAGTTGAGTGAGACAATGTTCATAATCCAACATGACCCACAACACATGTTAAGGCTACATCTAGGATAGCGTGACCCACATCACTACCTAATATTATATTTATACTCTAATGAAGTATCAAGACAAAACTCATGATCTATTAAACCTCCAACATAACTTATAGAGAATCAAAGGTATTCTATGATTCTAACCGAATGAAATTTAGGGATCCAACAAAGGTTATATCATATGTAAGATATATTGAGGTCCAAAAATTCAGAAGTTATTATTGATTAAAGTGTGTAATTGTATACAGTACAAAAGATTTAATGAGACCCCCAAAAAATCCTTGAATAATCTTAATGATTAATTTGGATTGAAAGGAAAAAATAAACCTTGCAAAGACTTTGATGTTGGAGATCACATATGGAACACATGAAACTCATGTGGGGATTAATGGAATATTATATCGAGTTATTATATCTAAACTGGGAAATGAGGATAGTTTTCATATGAATCTTGAGGAAGATAAAATATATTGAGATCATGCGAGCGAGGAATTAACTATTTTATTAATTTATGAACTCTAAATGACATTATTGGATATTATAAATCATATCAACAAAACGTATAAGGATCCAAGATAGGGGAGGATCTTATAAATTGGTATTTTTCATCATAATTAAGGGAATTCAATTTATTTATAATAATATTTGTTTTTATTTTTAGTTATTATTTTTGACGTTCCCATGGATATAATGTCTCACATGGATTTGTAGTACCCTCATTAGTTATTCATATATTGGGAGATACTGTTGTAATTATTAAGTTTTAATTAATATTTCATTTTCTTATTCTTTAGATAATTTTTATTGAATTTTAGTTAAACATAATCTTATTTTGTTTGATTATATTCATTATACATTTTAAATATCAATACATTGATTTGGTTTCCAATTCATTATCTTCCTATACTCTATCATATCTATGTGTGATGGAATATACATGATTGCGTGGTAAAGTATTAGTGAATGTTGACATGTTAGTAGAGAAATAAGAAATCATTCTTAGATACTTTGGATCATCATCTCCCCATAGGAATATACTTAGGAAATAGAAATTGAGCCGCCATATTTGAGGTAATAGTTTATTTCTCTTAAATATTTCATTCAAAACTAAATAAAATAGTGATTATAATGATATTTATCATTCTAGTACCCATATTTATTGAATCCAAATGTTGGATATTATTGATCATGGTAAATAATTTACTAATAATAGAAGAAGAGTTCATGATTTGAAGTTATGATTACATTAAAATGTAACTCCTACCATTAAATTAATCACTCATTAAATTCTTAATAGATTATCTATAGTTATTATTTTTTGGTTACACACATACAAAACCCCCAATACTAGTATGTGACACTGTGAAAACAAAAATTTCAACCTTACATAGAGACAATACAATTTTCCACTACACTATAATAACAAGGAATTAAATTTTTTTGGGCCACCTTATGAAAAGGTAAAGGGTAAGGTCCTATCTAATGACTTGGAACTATTTCTAGGAAAGAGGATCCAATTTTTTACAATGAACTAAACCCATATTTTTCCTAAATATATCTCACATTGATTTCATGTAAAAAATTTATCCATATATCTAAATTAACTTACTATATAATGTTAGATAAATATGAAAACATGATAATCTACTAACCAAATATGAGAATATTATACATAAAGAGTCCATAAAAACTAAAAGTGTTCACTGTGAATCTAATATCTTGGAATAAAACACCGAGTAATTTTTAATATAAATATGTGAACCCCATTTGTTGAATGCAACCCATCAAAAATATATACCAGATATTACAAGAAATTGTTTGAATTGAAAATATGACTAATTTTTGACTTAGTTTCATGGACATGTAGGTGAGGATGAAAAAAAGTACATCAAGGAGTCTAGTATAGTGTGTTCCACCTTAAAGCTAAGAGGTTAATTAGAAGAGAAAGTTAAGTGGAAATAATTTCCTATTTATCTAGAAATATTATCCAAAGAATTGTTTCACAACCTCAATATATGAGAAGTTAAATATTGGGATGGATATCCTAGAAATTTCCTTCATGATTTTTCCATAACTATGGATTACTACATTGAAGAAGGAAATATACATAACCTGACAAGACACTTTATGGAAAAATTATAAAGACTAAGATATATTTAAGAAATTTTGTGAATGATATAGAAACAAATCTATAGAGAAGCATAATTATATTATATTATCATGTTATGGATTTATATATAGTGAAGAAACCTATTGAATAAATTATCTATAGAACATATTGAAATGTTACCATTGGAATCTAAATGTTAGATAGAGAATATTTCACCAAACTTATAGTAATTTGGAATAAGAGGTTCTACCATAGGAGGAGTTCATGAGGATGAATACACTAAAAAACCTATATTTAAATATTAACTATAATATATTAAACTTAATGTATTTCAAATTAATCAAAAACAATTTAGTGAGAAAACCAATCTTTCTTAAATTTTTTTCCTTTTTTTCTTCACCAAATAATTTCTTTAATCAGTGTGTTAAAGTGTAGGAAACCAAAATTTTTGTTTCTTCATATCAACATACCCCATTCCGAATACCTAGTAAAGGATATAGACACAAATCCAAAATATATAATTGACTTGTAAATCAATGGAACTAATCTATAGTATATTTTCAACAATATTTCCATAAACCTCCACAATTCTAACTTAATTTAATTCATGGATACAAAATACCTAACCAAACCACAGTATTTTAATTTAGAAACCCCTTTTAAAAACCATTTTTTAGTTTTAAACCACAAATTAATAATCAACATAGACCAAAAATTGAGGAATTGAAAAATTAAATAGAACAATTGAAAAGATAGATAGAAAATCTTTTAAAAACAATGATTAATATATTTGGAAAAATACAATCTCAAAAAATAAAAATAATAATAATAATTTGAGTTTTGTAAATTCTAAGAATAGAATAAAAATTAAACCTGATGTGAAATTTAAACTATAACAACCTATGAAACCCATTTAAAAATAGCAATATAATTCAAAAAAACTAGGGAATGAATATAAAATCAATAATAAAAAAAATGATATGTGAAGAACTCCACTAAATTTTCTACCATAGATGACTTTATCGAATAGAAACTATGAATAAGAAGTTCAAAAATGATCATAGACACATTCAAAAAGGTTAAAATTAATATACCACTTCTAGAATCCATTAAATAGATTATTAAATATGAAAGTTTCTTTAATAAATTATGCACTATGAAATAAAAGTTGTGAGGGAATGAAAGAGTTATCCAAGGAATAAATGTGTTAACATTGGAAACACACCCATTACCCATGAAATTCAAATATTCATGAACCTTATCCATTCCATGAACTATTAGAGCCATGTCATTCAAGGATTCAATATATTATTTGGATGATAATAATAATATTATGACTATTTCTATTTTTTATTCCTTACATACTGGTGAGATAAATACAATAATAAGGGTAAAACATCTATATAATGAAGCCTATAAATTTCCAATATGATTACATGAAGATGTGATATTTTGATTATAAAACCTAATTCTTCCAAGGGGCTATTATCATATGAACATCAAGGAAGAGAGATAACCTTATAGATCACCAATCATTTTAGGAAGACCACTACTATGGATAGATAAAAGCTTAATCAAAGTTCAAAAAAGAAAAATAAAAAATGTTATTTAAGGAGAGAAAATTTCAATTAAACATTTTTATTCCATTAAATTTACTTGATAGGAATACTCAATTTTTGTACTCTCACTTCCCGAGGAACTATTTTCTAATGAAAAATTGTATTTGTCGAAAGGGATTTGGAATTTGGTAAATAAGTAAATATTTAAAAAAACTATGAAAAATTCATATGAGTAACCCAAAATAAATGCACAAAAACCCAAGGATGATGCATCTTTTGAAATATTTAACAAAAATTATTATTTATTTTCAAATAATTAAACTAATTGTGTCAATTTTGATAGAAAATATTATTTAGTATTAGTTATTGAACATAGACATTTTTCATATCTAATTTGACAACCAAATCTAGAATTAAAACCATAGCCACCAAAATTTTAATATGTGTACTTAAAAAGTAGGGATATGTTTGTAATTATAGTTTCTAGAAACTTGATAAAAATCCAAGTACATAAACTCATTGATATGTTGGTAAATAATGTGAAATCTATAGGGTAAATTCTATGTAGCACATGTAGAATAAGTTTTTGAATTAATATAAAAAATATTTTTCCTGAAAATAGTTCCTAAAATATTAAAAAATAATAGTGGATATTGACCCAAAATTTGATAAATTTAGACAAAAATAAAATGACATTTTTATAGAAGCATAAATAATCTACCAAATTTATAACCCACTATGGGTATATCCCATTCACATTATTCCCAAAAATATAAATATGTCCATTTTTAGAATTATAAAAATGAATAAATACTTAAGAGAGTGAAAAATAACTAGAGGGTGTGAATTGACTTTATGAAGTTAAAACAAGTGATTAGGAAACACCATTTCCTAATATGATTCATAGAATAAATGAAATAAACACTTTTACAAAAGACCCATTATTAATTCTTGAATGGATTTTCAGGGTATTCTAAGTTTCAATTGATCATTAAAATAAGTAAAAAATATAATTTAGGTTTACATTTTCCACTATTTATTATATTATAATGTCACTAGTATTTTTTTTAATTCTCCTGGTAAAATTCAAAGATTTTTGGTAAGTATCATTTTTATTTTATTAAAGAATAAATTTAAGTGTTTCTAGATGATTTCATTGTTTTCATAAATTCATTTTATCATTTCTGGTAAAATCTTTATAAAGTATTGAAAACATGCATTGAAAATGTAATTATTATCAATTTTCAAAAAGTACATTTCATGTTTGAAAAAGGACTTGTTTTAGGATATATTCTTTTAAATAATTTAATTGAAGTTGATGAGTAACTGATTAAAATAAAAAATACCTTGACTTATCTCACTTAGGTTAAACATGTTTGATAATTATTAGTTAAATTTTTATTTTATTAGAGGTTCATAAATTATTATTTTTTTTTAATTTTAAACAATGCATTTTTATCTAAAACGATTGTAATTTTATTTTGGTTCCTCCTATAGGAATGTCTTTAATGAGGTAAAAGACTATTTAACTTCACCACCATTGATAAAATCACTAAATTGTGAATACCCTTTAAAGCTATTATATTATGCCTCAAATTGTTTTATAAGGGTATTTCAATCATAATGTATTGAATGGAAAATAATTATCATTAATTATGATTCAAATAAACTAGAGTCTTCTTAGATAAACTACAATACCATTGAGAAGAAGTTTATTTTAATCATTTTATTCTTTAGATAAATTCAGATGATATTTTTGTGAACTAAAATAACTATTTTATCTTATCATATAACGATTAGTTATATATTGATGAAGAAAAAAATATAAAACATGGCATGAGATATGGATTTTATTGTCAAAATAATTTTATGTAGAGTTCAAGGGAAAATTATTAATTTAGAACCAAGTAGCAGACCACTTGAGTAGACTACCCCACACTAGTATGGTAGGAATTTTATAAGTGGAACCCATAAAAATCATATGTTAGGTGAGAAAACTTATTTTTTTGATATATAACAACCTTGTTATATTAGCATGGTAAATTTTATTTATACCACCCCAACCCATTCACAATAAATTTCAATAGTTAAAGCTGAATCGAGGTTTTATGTGTGGGATTACCCATACCTTTAGAGAATTTATAGTGACCAAATGATTAAAGGATATAAACCCAATATTAAAGTACCCTATGTATTTTTATTTTTACACAACATATCTTGTAAATTTAACTTTATACCCAAAATAAAAACTAGACAACTATTAGAACCTAAATTATACTAACCTACACTACTTAAAGATGCCCATAAATTTTGTGAAAAGATCCAAAAATTAAAACTCACTAGTAGTATCTCAACAAATAGAAAATTCATCAACGAACTATGTAAATTTTGAAATAATTGATGTATGGGGAATGGATTTCATAGGACCATTTAAAATGTATATTTTCTATTATTACATATTTCATTCCATTTATTGTTTTTCCTAGTGGGTGGGTACCAAATCCCCTAAAACTGATAACTCATCCACTATCTATGAAATTATCAAAAATATTATCATTAATATATTTAGAATATAATTGTGATTCATTAGTGGTTAGTTTAATAATTTATATATTAAAATTATTGAATATTTGAAAAAAAAAATATATAGTAAACTATAGATAATTAACATTATATAACCCCTAGACCACTCTGCTTGCTGAGGAAATGAAAAGGGAAGTAAAAGTAATTTATAAGAAGGATATTAACCCTAAAAAAATATATTAAAAAGGTTATAAGGTATAATTTTGGATTCCATAATATCTTATAAATCACCCAATTTAATGAGTATATATAGATCGGTTTATGGGAAGTATTATCATATCCCAATGGAAGTGGAGCACAAATATTATAGGCAGTTAAGAGGAATAATTAGTATTTAGAATAAGCCTGATATCAAGGGAAGTTATAGACAAAGTATCTAGCAGAAATAAAAAAGATATAATTTATTGAAGGATAAAATTATCAAGGGAAAAAGTATAATTTATGGATGAAAAATTAATATAGAAGCTAGAATTATATCAAAGAGATAATGTTCTTCATTACAGATCCAAACTAAAAATAATAATATTTTAGTGCTATTCTAGAAAGAAATGTTTTTTTTACTAATGTTCAAAATTTATGAGTAGTGGATATAGTTATATAAGTAATATCGAAGAATCCATTTTCTTTGAATGAAAAAAGAGTAAATAAATTCCATAATAACTATCTACATGAGCCCTAAGAAGAGATGTAACTCTATTATCCATTCTAAAAATGAACCAACTATTACATCCCTATATTTAACTTAGTTAAATTTTTTCCTATATCATAATATATTGAACATGATTGTGAATATTATAATTCACTAAGTAAATCACATGGATAAAGTGGGGCATTAAATATGTATAGTTTATGATTTTTTCTTCGAAATTTACAGTTTTACTTTTTTTGTTATTATTCGTTTATAAAACTTTTTTGACATGAAATAAGAACATCTATAAGAACTAAGATAAGGATACATATAGGGATATATATTGTTTTTTTGAAAACTAGGATATTTAATTATAATAGAATTTTTTTGGGTGAATCAATGTTTTAAAATAAAATTTCAGGAATTTCAACTCAGTGTTGTACAAATTCCCTTCAAAATAAAACAAAAACATTAAGCTAACTACCTAATTAACAATTATATATATAAAATAAATAGAATTAAAAAAAATGGTAGTTTATTTGAAAATAACCTTTAGACAACATTGAAGAGTTGTGTGAGAAAAATATAATAAGAATAGATTAGAAACATGTGATCTAGTTTTCTGAACCCAGAATCCATGCATCAATTATCACAAATTACCTTGGGGGATTACTAATATTTTAAAATTAATAAATTAAATATTATAAATTTAATGACCCTCATTAGTATATATTGGTAGGATCAGAAGGAAACGAGGTTACAGTGGATATGAAAATAGGTAATATTTTAATTTTTTATTTGGATTGAGAATTAGATTTTGTATGAATGTTTTAAATCAGGGGAAAAAGTTATTTAGGGTGGTTAGTTCTTCTGGAATAATACCATAGTGAGTTATAGGGGTTTGGGAGGGTAAAAAATATTGGTTATTGGATTTATTTTTCCACTTGGTACCGAGTTTGGTGGAACCTAATACTCGAAGGATGATATAAGGGACTTGATCCCTGTATGGAGTCATCTTATGGAAGTTTCCTTATACTAGAAAATCAGTGAAAAAAATTGTGGCCAATGATATTTGATTAGGTACACGATGATGCCCAAAATTACTTTTAAAAAATTTGGGAAATTAGATTTTTTTTTTGAAATGAAGAACTTGCTGGATTTTGATCAATTTATGTTTATCAAATAGAGGGGAGGATAAGACTCACTCCTCCTCTCCTTATCCTTTTTTTACCATTTATATAAGAAGTTATGAGCTTGATTTTTCATTATTTAATGTGATTTCCCACCCTATAATTATCATTTCACATCTATCTTGTTTTTTAGTTTTAGGTGTTAGATATATTGTTTTAGAAACAATTCTTCCCAAGCTTGGATGAATAGGGTTAGAACAACAAGGTAGAACTACAAAATCTCACTGAAGGTATTAACCATAATGAATTTCTACATGAGATATTAATCATTTATTCTTAAAATAATTAATCATGGAATTAATTATTTTAATAAATTATATTGGTTGGTAATTATTTAAATGGATATTTGGGGGAGTTAGGGACTCATGTGGATGTTATATAGTAGGTATGATCTTAGATGATTTTGGGAATTAGTGGTAGAGTATTTCATAATGGGATAACTCCATTAATGAGGTTGGTGGTGCCTATTTTCACTAATATTTTTTTCATTTTGATATATTTTATGGATTTTAAGCAAGTCTAAGAGTGTATGAGAGACCCCAATGAAAAATATTAAGCGTTTACATTTTATAAATAATTAATAAAAGGTTCATTGAGATTTTTAACATGCCTTGGAGGTTATAAAACTATAATTTAACTATCTATTTTTAATTATCCAATGTGAGAAGTTAGGTTTTTAGATGATGAATCCATGAGTGGTGTATATTCATTAATCTATGAAACTCATATCATAGGAGGGTTGAGGATATTTATGCAGTACTCATATATATTGGTTACTAGGTTTCAGTCTATTTAATCATTATAGAATTTTCTATATGATATATTTTCATTAGATGGTATGTGGTGACTAATGTCCAAAAATCCATGGGAAGTGATGAGATACTGAGGGAATGTAACTATGTGAGATATCATAGTTTTTAGTATATATTATCATCCTTTTAAAGATTTCTTGAGTGTTACTTAGCAATATAAACATATTTTTTTGTTTTGGTTAAGTGGTTATATAGAAATTGTGATAAAACATTGGTCTAACATGCGACACCAATGATGCCATTTTCATGTATCAATTCTATTTTTAATTAATTATTATCTTTATTTTAATATTTAGGATCAAATATAATTAAAATTTAGAAATGATAAGAGATAGTGAATGTCACATACTTAGTAAATGATTAGTGGAAATTGTTCTATTGAGTCATAAAATAGGAGGGGTTGTTAGTTAGAGGGTACATTAAGAATTTATCTTCTCAAAACTAAAACCAAAAGTAGACTAAAATTGTTGTTACCTATATATATATAACATGGGTGGTCATATCCCATTATCATGTGCTCAAATGGGTCATTAGAACAATGAATTTTACTACAGGACAACACATGCTCATTCCAGTGTGTTTTTTCCTCACTCCCACACACCAAGAGAAACTTACAAGGAGGTCACCCATCCTAATAACTACTATAGGGTAAGAAAAAATAACTAAGGAGTCTTAATCATAGAGGTTCCCAAAAATAAAGGTGAACCTTGTTGACATGATTCATATCATTTAGTCATTTATACCTTTATCATTATGGGGTGTTACAGTTGATGTGTACATACTAGTTGTTATCCTATGGGGGCTGAGAACACACTTTGGGTAATTCCATGTGTTAGATTAGGTACTAAAATAGGGTAACATGGTTTGGTTCATGAAAATATGAGCACTAATATAGTGGCCCCCTATGATATGTGTAGTTGTATAAGATCAGATGTCATTTCAAGAGTGGTTCAACTTTATATATGTATACTAGGTGTGTTATGTTATAGATGTGAGTAACCTATAAAGATTTCATGCCAGTAGAAGTGATTCATATTGTGGTATATCATTCACCATGGCTATGATACATATTGATATACCATTTTATTATAAATAATGGTTTACTTAAACTTTTTGTTTTAGTGAAAAATTAGTCACCTAATGTATGGAATTGGTGGTAGATCATCCAAAAAGAGACATTGTAATATAGATCAATCATTTTTCATAGACATGGTGGGTGATATATCACTCACCTTGGAGATTTTTTATGGGTATTGTCTCATTTAGTTAGTGATAACACATCAGCTATCATTGTTTATGGGTGATTCCTTATCCATCTGATGGTTCTTTACTAACCTTGGTGTGAGTAGTGATGCCTCATTTTTTAGTGAGATAACTTTCATTTTGATTTTCTTTTAGTGGCAGGTCATTCACCAAGTATTGTGATTAAAAATGTATTCATTGAAATAGTGATTGTTTTGGCGGTAGATTCTCCACATGATAATCAATTTTATAATTTTATATCATTCTATAATAGATACTCCAACCATTTTTTGTTGTTTTATTAGTGATGGTTCAATCATCTTGATATACAATGTTCACCTTATCATGACATAAGGATAAATTTTACACATGATCATACATAATTTTCTTTGTTATCATGTGGTGAAACATCATTCATCATAAGATACCTCATCCTCCATGTTTATTTTGGTGGTGAATAGTCCATTTCTGATGATGGATATTGATATATCATTTAACTTTGATATGATTTGATGATATAATGATCACCTTTATAAGAATGTTGGTGATGTTTTATTCACCCATGAGTTATGTTATAGACATAACTAGTTTCACCAGACTGATGATATTAGTAGGTAGAGATCATTCACACTCATATTGTGTTTAAAATATGGGTACACCATCCCATTCCATAACTGGAAAAAGTAGGTGCATACCATTAGTGTGACTCCTTGAGTACCCATTAGGGTGACTAATGAATACATGAGATTTGATTTACCACTCTCTTTTAATACATGCATGCACATTTATACTAATTTTTATTAGGGTCACCAATGGTAGTTCCCCCCTTATTTTTATGATCACACCCTATACAGGAAACTTGGTACATATATAGACATTATATTTGGAATGTATTTTGGACGATAACCCAAATATAGGTTGATAAACTGTAAGATCCAAGAAGGGTTATAGATATTGGTCTAAGGAATTTATGAGAATACTATCAGTCACCTTTTGTTTTTTTAGTTTATTTTTGTTCTATATATGATCATCTGTTGGGTTGTATCATGATTTTTTTATTATTTTGTAACTTGTATGTGTAAGATTTTTTTATCACAGTTTTTATTATTATTTTGTCATATTTCATATATAATTCCATAATCTACACACTAATTTTATAAATGATATAGATGTTTAATTATTTATTATAGTAATTTTATTAGAGGCTGTAGACTATAGACATGGATTATTATACCCTAACTTCTAATCAACGACCTCTGGTTTATGGGGAGTCCTGTTTTTGGTATTGTGTAACCACTAGACTAGTCTTATTTGAGTATTCTATTTTGGGATGTTAAAAATTTATATCATATATTTTTTAATCTATTTTTCTATTTGGTATGTGGTACACAAAGATAAGATTGGTTGAAAGATATAGTGGACATTGTATCTTGTTCTTGGGTAGTATTTTCATGAGTGGATGTCCACGTTATAGGGAGTCGAGGTAGTTGTTATTAATTTTTTATGTTATGATTTATTTAATTATTTCTCATAATGATGCTCATTTTTATTTATTTATACCTTTATTATTGTATTGATGTGGAAAGAGGTTCAAATTTGGTCAATCTATTCAACACATAGGATTCTCATAAGATTCATATATGTGTGTTTGATTAATTACCTGATTATGAGTGGGGTTTATTAGTTTATAGTGATAAAAAAGTTATATTATTTATTTCCCTATAACTTATTGGTGTAATCATGCACAACAAAACCATTATTACTAGTTCTTGTTTCTTATATAATGGATGGTTATGTTAATCTATGTGAATTGGATACTTGGTCCTGATAGTTTATAGGTTGGGCTAGAGTGATGTCCAAGTAATGTTAAAAACATTACACCATAGGTTGTGTAGGGAGTAGTGAGGAATGTTCTATACTAATTTTTTCCTCTATTATGGGATTATATGAGTTTTTTATGGATCTAACATGAGAATATATCTTGGAATATGCATTAAATTTATTGGATATGTGTATTGTACTTTAAGTTTCCTTACGAAATCTAAAAAAAATTAATTGTGTCTCAGGATCTATGAAATTAATGGGTAATGTTTGTAGACCATGTCGGAGAGTTAATTATGTTAAGGTATAAATTAGAGTATAGTTGAGTCTAGTGATTTAACAGAATACAAATGTTCCTTACTTATTATTTCTTAATATGAGTTATGTCATGTGAGGGAAACCCTTGCGATTTAGGGGTTATCCTAAGCATGGGAGTAATTAAATGATGTAAAGACTACATATATGCATTGTGTTATAGTGTTGATTCATTAGATTATGAGATAAAGTGGTGAAGGTCATGATACTCTTGAGGTTTAGGTCATGGTGATGGTTTGAATGTATAATTATTACATGCTATGCCTTTTCAATGTGTTCCTTGGTTGGGTGGGGTTCTTATTTGTACCCTTGAGACCTATATATGATGCAATACCTTTATTGTTTTAAATATATCATGATAGTTATACGACTCCTTAGTTTTTCCAAACTTCCTAGAGTTAGGTCATGGGTTACCACTAAAATTCAATGAATGATCATACTTGTATTGGGATCATGAATTATGTGATAATACAAATTCATGAGGAATATTATATTGGATAATATATATAAGGGTATTGTACCCTTAAATTGTATCATTCATTGGTCAAAGCAAGGGATTCTCAGGGGATGGTTAGGTGTGATTGACAAGTGAGACCAATGTATTGTGATACAAATGGTGTATGAGAATATGTCTCTTTAAGGAGATTATGATATTATCATAGGTTTATAAAAATTAATATAATACTAGAATGGCAAACTCATATGAGTGTTGACTTGTTCTCTTTTGTGGAATTTTAGATGTGGTATGATAACCAATATGTATTGAGAAACGTTGAGGGGTTGAGGGGCCTAAAATGTTTAATAAGGAATCCAAATAAAACCTCAATTACACTGATTTTGTAATTGATGAGAAGTAAGATTTATAGAAAGATTTTTATATGTTTTTTACAGAGTTGGAATCTAAATTTCACATGTTGGTAAGAAAGCTCATAGAACCATGATGTCAAATACCCCAGTGTAGTGCTCATGGAATGGGATTGTTGAGATATTAATTATGAGAATGGATCATGATTTTTGGAACTTCATGGATAGAATATTTTCAGTCGGATGACTCTCATTGAGATAGGGAAAGTGAAATTTTAGTGTGGGGAGACAAAAAATTGATGGTATGAGTATGAAGGTCCCATTTTAAGTGAAATTTGGTAAACATAGAGGTGGGATGATGGTAGTACCAACATGTATATAATTATTCATTTCTATCAGTTATTCAATGAATGTATTTGGATTTTGGAAAATGAATGTAAAATACCTAGATATAAGTGATGATAAATAATGATCAGGTAATGTTGGTACATTTAGTAACTAATAGGAATGGTTATGGTCAATAACTTTCTGAGATTCCCAAGAATATTTTTTCATGAAACATACTAGTATGATAACAAAGTCTATGGTATGCTGACATTTCAATTTTATGAGAATCGTCCAGAAGAATGTAGGTATGACACTAATCAGGTGATGATTTGGTATAAATGATTTTTTGGAAATTAAAAACACTACTAGGAGAGGAGCATCATCATGGAATTTGTTGAAGTAGTCAATGTCATAATGAAAGAGCCATCAGGATTAAAGAGGAATTCATTGTGGTGGGGTATCAACTAGAATGATTTATATGTATTTGATCATGATGAATTAAATAAGGATATACCCATGTCATCCAGTAACAAATAGTTTTTTTATAATGTACCATAGTGGGAAGCATATGAGATTCAATGGTTTAGTTATTTTGGGTTTGGTGTCAACATGGTATTTTCTCGTGGGATATTAGGAGTTCATATGGGAATTTTATATCTTTCACTAGTGTGTTATGGGAAATAGAATTGGATGATTATTAGGGAAAATAATTGTTATGGTGGGGGGGTTTTAATAACCTACCCTAGTTTGTGTTAACATGGTCTAATGAAATCTAGGTTTTAGGGGATATTAATCCAAGGATGATCTGATTTTTGGATTTGAAATGAGAATTGAAATTAGTTAGAACATTTTAAATGATAAAAGTGAGCTTTAAAAGGTGTTATATTTGGTGGATGAGGCCTAGAGAATTTTTAGTGGTTCAAGATCAGGAAAAATTATTTCTTTTGACTGTAATGATTCAATGGGAACTCATTTAAGTTGAATTGAGTACCTGATAGAGGTTCTAGTGTAATTTTCTATAAATACATCCCATAGTTGATAGTTCTTTGAATTGGGTACTAGTGGAGAATTAGGTGGTTCATGATTGTGGACCGGGTACCAAGTGATACCCAAACCCATTATTTTAAATTGGTTGGGGGAGGTATCATATTTTTCCTTTTTAAATAATGAATCATCTCATGGTTCCTTGTTTTTTTCTATTGAATGAAGGGGAGTCCAAGCCCCACTACCCCTATCATTGTACCATTGTTTCCACTCTATCTAAGGAGTTCAAAAAAATATTATTTTTTAGTTATGATGAGTTCCTCTCATACCCATATATTCTTATATCATCTTCATTTGTTTTATGATCTCAATGAGTTTGAGGTATGGTTTTGGTGTCAACTCTGATGGATCATGGAGTAAATGGAATGGAAATATGAGACTTTATAGTGGTTTGGATAGAGGAGGCTATAAAAATATAAAAACACATGGATTTATGAGGTTTCTCTTAATGTAATCTATTCCCCTAGATATTATTTTATTTTTCAAAAAATTGGAATTTAATTGGTTGATTAATTTGACCAATAATTTAATTATTCCGTTAAAAGTGGTTTTGAGGGTGTATGATGAGTGAACCACACCGTATTCCTTAATGTATCGTTGATGAAGCATTTTCTTGTAAGTTATTCCTTGATATGCCTAAAGGAATTAATTTTTGAATAAATTTTGTTAATTTATAATATATTTTATATTTATTTAAATTGATTGTATGGAGTTAGGGCCTCATGTTGATGGTCGATGGTTGGTATGAGTTAGGAAGAAACTGAGCAGTGGTGGTTGAGTGTTTCTTAAGATTATAACTATATTATTGAGTTAAATGTTTCCTAATGTTATTTATTTATATGTATCTTCAAATATTGTATGGATTTTATGTATGAGTAAGTGGTTATGAGTGACCTAAATGAGAACCACAAGGGGTTTCCCTTTTTGATGAAAGACTATGGAGTTTTTTGGGATACTTAGTAATACATGGAGGTTATATAACTATTATTTAGGTGTTGATGGATAATTATTATATGTGAAAGGCATGGTTAGGGGAAGATAAAACCAAGATGGTTTCCATTCCATGAACTGTGGCTCTTAAACCTTGGATTATTGGGTGGTGGTATGTGGCTCTCACCTAAGGTGATATCTAAGAGAGAGTCAATTTTAATTTTATAGAACCGTATATATGTGATATAATGATGAGAGGGTTTGTTAGAAATAGCCATTATGGATATAAATGTGGTTCCTTGTCTCTTGAGTGTTGAGTTATGTTACCTATATCATTATAGTTCCCTAGAATATTGTGTGTTGAACATATGACCACTAATGTCCGTAAATTATTCAGAAGTGGAAGGATACTTAGGGAATTGAACTGTGAGGGTGTTCTAGTGACAAGATAATTTTTCAAGCCATGTATTATTCTCTTGAGTGTTTCTTAGTGATTGAAAATCGGGTGTTGATTACCATAAGTTTTGATCTATCCTTCATTATAGGACTTTGGTTTGATGAGATCTACTATGGTGAGACCCTTGTGATATTGGTAGTTTTATGAGATCTTAAGACATGTTTTGGGTGGTCAAAATTAGTTATCTATACTAGGTGTGATAATTTATAGGTGTGAGTAGATTGGTTTGAGTTGAATTCAGTGGGACCAATTCCTAAAGTGATATAGAAATCACTGTGTCTATTATATGTGTTGACACACCATGTTATAATAACGAGTCATTAATTGAAATTTTGTGATTATGGTGATGGATCATTCAACATGAGTGTGGTATTAGTTTCATACTTTGAACCTTGGGAATTATGAATTAGTGATTGAAAATTCCCCTTAGTCATTATCAGTGATATATCACTCACCTTGGATATTTGTTATGGGTGATTCCCTATTCACCTAATGATGGAACATTTCCACCATTTTTTATAGGTGGGGACTCATTCCCTTAATGATTCTTCATTTTCCTTATCTTCAGTGATGATGTATCATTATCTAGTGATATAATATCATCTATGATCTTTATATAGTAGTATATCATCCAACTTGGGATGTGATCAAAAATATATCATTCACCTTATTGATTTATGTGGTGGTAGATCATCAACAACAAAATTTATTGGATTATTATATATCATTTAGTAGGAAATACATAATTCACACATTCAAAATGGTTGTATTGGTGATGTATTTTTCACCAGGTGAAAGATAATTTACCACATAATTTTGTGGGATTACATCGATCGCTTGATTTTACATTTTTATAATTACTATTGTTGGGTGATACATCATTTAGCATGTCATAACACATCCTTAATGTTATATTTGGTGCTTCATCATTCATCCATGATGATTGATAGTGATATATAATTCACCTTTTATATTATTCAATGATATATTATTTTACTTTAATGGCTTGTGGATGATGTATCATTCATCCTTGCATTATGTTATGGAGATAATTCAATTCACTCAACTGATGAGGTGGGTGGTGACAGATCATTAGTAATCATGTTGAGTTAAGAATATAGGAACATCATCCAGTTTCGACACTGGTTGAAATATGTATATGTCACCCATTATGGTGAATCCTTCAATACACAATAGGTTTAATTATTTATGCACGATATTATATATATCACTATCATTAATTACATGAATGAACATACATATGAGTTTTTATTAAGGACACCATTAGTGGTGGCCTTAAAAGAATTTTTCTCACACTATATATGAGAAATTTAGTTCATGTGTTGACCTTATGTTTGGAATGTGTGATGGGAGATGTACAAAGTATAGTTGGATTAGTTAAGAGATATTAGTTGGGTTATAGATAAATATTTTAGGAAAGGCTGAGTATAATGTGGCTCTCCCTTTATTTTTATTTTATTTTTTCCTTTATAATATTTATCATTACGTGGTCTCGCCTCTATTTTATGACTATATAACCTATTTTGGTTACAATTTTTTATAGAATGAGTATTTTATTATTATAGTTATATTTCCACTATAATTACATATTTTCTACTATGATGTTATACTAATTATTGAAAATAAATTTGTAGTATCCTGAACTGGTTCTCCACTCGAATGGTGCTCTAGTCAAATTGACCACTATGAAATAGGAACCCCTCCCTATATACCCATGTCTTGTAACTAGTAGAGAGGGTATGATGAGGTGATAGTGGGGATATTATTCACTCAGGTTGTGATAATAATAATGGTCTGTATATAAATATAGTGGTGGAAAAAGATCCATAAACAACTGAATCATCAATAACAACTTTGTGGAAGCATAAAAAAACAAAAATAATAATAAATAGTCAATAAAAAAGGCATACAAATTGTAGAAAATCCATATCATAACAGTTCATCCATGGTAGATAAACAAGGTCTTCCATGGCCAACCATATCAGTACATACATATATAAAGCATTAAAATCTCAAAATCAAACTCAGTCTTGATGAATTAACCACCATGGTCTAAGGCCATCCATCCCATAATGATAGGTAAAAATATATCACTAAGGTCTATCTACTAATATTGATCCCTTACTTGATCTTAGACACATAAATTCTACATACATCCTGAGGGTCATGTGTTGGGTATGATTATGAAATTAGTAGTCCACCACCAATGTGTTCTTGTCTTTCATCCATAATTATGCAGGTGTATTCAAAATTTATATAAATGTTGAAGCTCAAACATTAAATAATTTACCCACTCCACTTGTGATCAACTTCCACAAGTGATCATTATAATTTATTCATCCAATTTAAAAATATATCTGATCATGTGCCCCCAAATATATATGGAACACATCATGTTTAGACATATATGTATTTCCTGCAGTGAGGATCCATGGATTAATTCCCATGGAATCCCATGAAGAATATCATTTCTGGTGAACCCATAGGTTCCATCCATAATCATGTCACAAAAATCGTGTTCCATCGATCATGTAACATGCATCAAAATGGTTCACCCAAACAAATTCATGGTCCCTCGGACCACCATAGGATCAAAACCTAATGCATTGAGTCATATAGACATCCATACTACAATAAATAATCATCATTGGATCAATAGATGATGTCTCAAAGCATGCCAATATTTTTCCTCCAATAATCCCATCCCATGGACTCATGTGTCGCGATGAACCTCAGCCCCTAAACCAATGGTCTCAATACCATCACCCGATGGTCCATCACCAACCACATATATTTATTTTTTGAGCACCCCTAGCATATTAGATGGTAAAAAACCATCACCTAATCCGCATAATCCACAAGTTAATCCATCCATAATGATTGGTCAAAACCAACTGGAATGAGTCCAATCGATTTTCACACAACATCAATAGTGTGATGACCAATAGTGGTGAGCAACAATCACCAAAAACCTAATACACATCATTCGACACCTTGTTCCCCTGAAATGATGTCACTAAATCCTAATGGTCAACAACATATCAAAATCACATAGCCCATTACATCATCATAAAGGCCACATCACCTCAATGAGATGAATATTTCACCTCAACATGATGATCAACATCACCCAACATATCTCGGGCTACACCAAACATGAAAAAAGTTTTGCCTTAGTCAGAGTGAACAACATCCCCTCAATCCTTGAGTCATACCCATAACATTCCCATGAAACTCAAGTATATCAAGATAATAATTTAATTAATTCAAATTACACAAATTGAACAAAATTTCTAGGTTGGTCCAAGCCTCTTTCCCAACATAACCATTTGTAATGAATAAATATCATTCCCATAGACATCTCATATCATCAATTGAATAGTTTGTAAACATTAATTTAGTTATTTATGGGTCCCTCTTAGACTACCCACATTGAAGTATATTGAAATATCCCCCAAAATACTTGAAAAATCAATGAGAATGTTAGAAACCGCCAAAATTATACTCATAAGTTACCTCTCATCAGATATTTTCCTCTAACCCAAGTGAAAAAGAGATAAATTGGTCTTTTAGACAAACACCCTGAAAATTGGGAGAAAGAGATTGCATGGATTTAGAATTCTATATAAAAAGATAAATTAAGGAATGAAGCTAGTATATTGAAGGCCTTTATGAGAGGAATATGTATCCACCAACAGAGCATGAATTAGAGATCAGATGGTAGAAGAGGCACAAAGTCTAGGTGGAAGAAAAATAGAGGAGGCCCCTATAGCTTGGGGATGAAATGAAGGATAAATAAGAGAAAAAACATAAATAGAAGGGATAAGAAAATATTATTTTTTTTAATTTTAATGACCTGAATAGTTTAACTGCATGGTTCAACTAACCATGCATGAATCATGCGGTGCTCACTATCCAAGCACCACATGCACATGGGTTAGGAATATAGTTTAAAATACTGTTCATAGACCATGAATATCACCTATGTTAAAATCCATAGACGTTCCAAACAGTTGTTCACCACCACCCACAAGGTTGTTCAAACCATGTCTTGTGAAAAAAGGAGTTCTAGATGGTTTCTCCATGGAGGCCACACTATTAAATATAACAATTATCCCTTTCTTGCATTTTATGAAAAGTGAATTCTTATACCCTAACTTACTTGAAATCCGTACAGAACCCTAAGGAACTTTATAAGCCTTATAAACCATCTAAAAATGACTTTTGTGATATTAAACTGTTGTAATTAGGTTCTAAAGATCACGAGAATTTTTTTTTCCAAATACCAAACTAAAAAATTCAAACAGATGGGAAATTTTGACCCGCTAAAAATCATGGATGTTAAAATCTCCCCAGTATAACATATATATTAACCTACCTATCAATATTTACCTAGATATCGTACCAAACATACTCATCTCATCAATATCACCTAGATTAACCATGATTATTAAGTCATAATTCTACTTCCTTCAAAGTGCTTCCCAACTTAAAATTTACCTACCCAGTTACTTCTTAAACCAAAATTAACCAATTTTGATGTTCCGTTAACCATCCCTATACATTTAGGTCCTCCAGTGATGAATTTTTATTCTTATACCTCATCATGTTCTCAATTCATGCTCGTGTCATATATGACAACCATTAAGTCCTACATCTCATCAAATGCCCATACGTACCTATGTCATACATGATACCCATCAAATAATAGATCTCAATAGATTCCCATAATTAATACAACTCAAAATATTCTCAAAATAAACCCACATTTTATATATAAAAAAATTCATTTCCAACATTGTCTTGATTTCTTATCCCAACGTATAAAAACCTCAGATCACATCAATGACCACAATAAGTCCTAGTTCCCATTCACATCACACACACACACACATAGACACAGACACACACGCACACACACACACACACACACACATATATATATATATATATATATATCATGCATAATTGCCAATTACAACTTTCTAACCAATCCCAGGTTAGTCTATAAACAAAACTCTTACACATCATGCACAAAAAACAGCCTAATACAAAAAGAAATATATCATTCCCATGACACACCTCTAACATTCAATGGCTCCTCGGCCTACTCGAACCCTAGAATCTCAATATTTTGAACCTATACTAAGGCCCAAATATGTGAGGTCCAGACTTACTAGGAGGTTGTACCATCTACCTTCTACTAACCCAACTTCTAGATCCCACTATCTCTACCACGATCACTATATGAAGCTGAATCCCAGCTATCGTCTCTATGTAATGCTATTTTTCCAACCTCAGATCCCTAATTCTACCCTGAACCATGTCTCTTAGCTTCCTAAAAAGGATTTATATAGAATCTATCTAGACGGAACATCTGGATGAATGCTTGAAACACCTTCAAAACCCAATCATAATTGGTCTTAATATGCCCTAGATTCCTATAATAGAATAACACCACTAAATTCCTACTTCTATGGGGTCTTCTAGAATATCTTGAATGACTACCCTATTGAGACTCTTCACCACCCTACTTCCAACTACTTGAATCATCACTACCAAGCTTACCAGATGTTGTCACCCATATTGAATAATAAGATTCTGTAAAATTCTCCTTGGATATCAGTGCCTGGTTTACCACCTTAGAGAAGGGTGTCTTCCAGAATATGTCTACCTACACTCTTATGGAATGTTGTAAACCACCCTCAAAATACCACACCCTGGAGATGTTTTCAACCACCATAGCCAGTTAAAATCATGATAGGTTTGTGAAATTATCTATATAGTCGATGAAAAAGTATCTCACTGCTATATATTCATGAACTTGTTGGTTCATTCTAACCACAGTGTCTTTAGGAAGAGTTTTTTGAAGAACATGTCCACAAAATCATTCTATGATAGTCCCTCAAGTCTGACCTCCTAATCCTCTAGGTCCCACCTTCGATTTTCTTGTAATCTGAGCATGTATGTCACAATATTCACCCTCTATCTTTGTCTTATCTCATGCTATTGGATAATTATGTGGAATGAATAGATCTAATTATCTATTTCTTTTAGTCTATCATCACCCTAGAATAATGGTGGGTGATAAGACTGTAACTCATGAGTTAGATATTACATTGATACCTCAACTCCCTCATATCCTTGGTCGATACCCCATATGACCCAAACCAATATTTCCCTGAGCTACTTGTCTAACCATGGCCCAATGTCTACAATTTGTAGCTTTCCCATCTGTACTGGAGCCTAAATGTCACGAACCGAATCTGGTCACTGCCAAAACCAGCACCAAACCCAGCCCGTGACATGACCCGAAGGGCGTTCCCTATCCCCACGGGCTGGCACAAGTGCCCGGGTATCATTAATTTAGGTTTGGGAACGATTTACCCGAGTATGAAAGCATAAAACATAAAAACAAAATCCATAATATAAATCTGAAATTTTTGAGTCAAACAAGACTTAAGTGAAAACCAGAACTGAGTACATTGGTTTATAGACAATACAAGTGGTCCAAATAAAAATAATTATAGCATTAAGACAGCCCCAAGGACTCCACACGACTAGGGGTCATTGCCCCCAAGCTATCTCCACAACTCTGCACCAAGAATGGGAACTAACACCATGAACCACCATCGCCCTTAGCCTTTCCTTTACCTGAATCAAACATAACCAATTCTACTTACACCCAAGGGGTGTAAGTAGGGTGTGAGACTAAGCCCAGTAGGATACCACCCAATGATTCCAAAGAGTAAGAAATACAATGTGAAAAAGCAAGCAGTTTTCAAACGCGAGGAAAAGTAGTGTTCAAATTTCAAGAAATGAAACCTCTACTTGATATTAGTTTTCAATCCAAAATTTTCAGAATATTAACTCGTTAAAATAGAAATGTTAGATACTGTAATTTACTTCCAAACACACCCGGAGACATGGGTAGATACTACAAATCCAATGAGCAACAACATTGGGAACACCCCTAGGCACTAGGTTGTCTTGGGCCCTATGTACCTCGTACCTCGGTGTAGAGTAACCATAGCAAAATCCTTTCTCGTGCACGAGCCACTAGTAGGGAACACACCCATAACCTAGTGGTCCCCAATAATCATCCACATAGTTTAGTTAGAGTTGTCGTTATCCAAATGCTAAGTGAAACAGGGACAAAACCCATCCGGTCCACTAGCCGTACTAGTACAAATCCGCCCCACCTAGGTACCCGGGCTTCCCCTTTTGTGCTCAATCAATTTCAGCATGCAACATAAATAAATTTTCATATAAAACACCATTACTGGTCAATAACAACCAATACAGTAGCTATCACATTTTATACCACTTAAAACACGCAACAAAACACTTAGATTTTTCATAAAACAATTCCTCAAAATCTCGTAGTGTTTCGGACACAAAACACCTTATAAACCTCACTTGCATACTATGTGCACATATTTAAGTTTCCAAAACATAAAGGATATCCCACTACAATTCAGTTAAAACACAAAATCATTTTTAGGGCAACCCCATATGGTTCAAGAAATGACATCATTGCAAAGTCTCCATTTTTTTACACAACACAACTCTTAGAATTTCATGTGGTTCACAAGCACAATTAAAACCAGATTTTTCAGCAACAAACACAAGGGACAATCATTAAAAACAGTATTTTTATCCCTATTATACTTCAATAAAATCAACTAGTTACTTATAGGGTAGCCCCAATTAAACTAATAATACATTTCTATGAAAAACCCCCAATTTCACATGAAATTGGCCTTTAGGATTCATTTTAAATACAAACACCACTAAAACTATATTTTTCAGAAATAATAAAATTTAATAAGCATGAAAATACCATAAAAACAGTAGCCAATTCACAAAGATTTCATACACAATGGAATCACCTACCAAAACCAAGGAAACCCTTGAATCCTTTGTGCGAAAACTCAAACGCACCACCGCCGCACCTCAAGAAATCTAAACCAGACCTAAAACCAGAATTTCAGACCATAAAACACAATATAAAACCTTAAATTTTAAACCCTACTTCCTGGACATTAGGAACCACAATTATAATGGAAGAAACCCTAACTAAATTGGATGTAACCCTAAACAAATTGAAAGAAGAAAGGAGGAGAACAACTTACTTAAAATATCTTGTATAAATCGCCCCCCAAAATACCAGTAGCTGATTTCACAAATACTCAAACCTTCAAGGTCGGTTCGAACAAGAATAGGTAGATCATTTAGGAATTTGAATGGGGGAAAAAGAGTAAGAATCGAAGGAGTTATGAAGGAAACAAATTACCTTTACAAATCTGCCCGAAATTTGAGTTCTCCAGAAAGTTCGACCTAAACCGCGATGAAAATGAGATGAAAAGAGGGTGGGAGGATATGGGACGCGCGGATGGGTTCAAGGGGCGTGTTTGGGGCTTGGAATCACCGAAAAATCATTAAAAATGAATAAGTTATTAGTAAATCAAATTTTATTTTTAAAACTGGAATTGGGCTTTCGGGCAGGCCCAATCCCTTAAATAAAAACCCATATACACCTTAGTTATGGATTTCCAAAGACTCCAAATTTTAATTGTGGTGTTAATATATCAGGGGAGGACATTTAGGAGTTGGAATGAGTAAAAAATATTAAAAAATTAATAAGTTATAAAAGAAACAAAATTTATTTTTAAATCTGGAATTGGGCTCACGCTTTGGCCCAATTCATGAAAACTCACCTATTCTCTATAAAAACATTGAAAACCCCCCAAAACAAAGCATTAATGGAAAGTAAAATAAAAATACATTTAAAATAAACTATGTATGTGACAATTCTCCCCACCATGAAAACTTTCCGTCCCGGAAAGTCACAGTAAGGCCAAAGCAACAACCAAACTCAACTGAGAAACCAAGAGGTACTCTCTTGTCAGGTTTCTCCCCCAAAGGCCATAACACCTCCAGTGATCAATGAAGGAAGGAATACTCTCAAAAACATGACTTACACCACATTCCAGAAAGAATAAAGCACAATCAGGCTTTATCCCAAATGAAAACTCCTCAGACACAATCTGAACAATACTCAATCAATTTACCCAAATAAACAACAACATCGAACAAGGTTACACTTGCCCTACTATTACTAAACCATTGGTCACTCTCCAATATCAATTTTTACCAAAGAAAGATGTAGGTAGTTAGATATCTCCAAATGATAATACCTACTTCCCATACAAAACCAAGGAAAAATATGAGTTACTCGTATGAAGAGACACAAATGGGCTCCCCACCATAAGAGACAACTTAAATTTTTTTTTCCGAGACAGAATCAAGACACTAAGAGGGGGAGGCCCAAAGAGACTCCCTAGTACAAGGGGTATACATAAATTAGAAATTTACAAAATAATATACATGATACCCACAGTGGGTCTTCCTACCACAAGAACCAACCATCTTAACTAACCAGCATGGGCCGACACAAAAAGACCCAAATTTTTTTTAAGATTTGGAAAGGGTGTAGGGTCAGACCGCACGGTTTGGGAAACCATGCACTAACTATGCTGATCGTTATTTGAACGTGTCTTCCTAGCACACTGACATTACTAATCGTGCACAAAATGTGTGCTCAAACTTTCTAGCCAAATTTCCAACCATTCTCCAATGACTCAATAGAAACCAATGTGGGAGGGAAAAACATTAGGCGATGACATGGGTACAAGGCCCTCTACCTATTTCCACCGAACGAGAACAACAGAAGGAAGATGATGAAACCATAGGTTTAAACTGTTCCTATCTTTCATACTGAGGATAAGACTTTGTACAAGTGTTTAAACGACACTGGTGTTTCCCCTGACTACGCGCCAGCTTCTCTCCGGGACCTATGGCTGGAGCTTAAAATATTGAAGCATCTTCGGCCACGCAGTTAGGCTATTGAAACCCCTATGTGGAAATTCTTCTTTCGGTGCCACAAACAACTACACTGCATACCCTGATGGGTTTATAAAGACATAACACACTCCATAACCCACTTTACCAAAACCAAACATTTCATTGAAACAAGGGATCAGAAGATGCACACACATCGCACCTTGTTTCTTTGGGTGAGAAACAATAGAAGGGAAAGACACGTATAAACACCTTCCTCTAAGATAGAGGATTTGATGTTTTTCCCAAGGGAGACACAATCCCAACATAACATAGAACCTTAAAGGATTGTGTGACCTTCACCTTTATGGTCAAAAGAGCACACAACATCACAATGCGCCACCGAACATGACCCTGACGATTGATAGAAACAATACATGGAACGGGACCATATTCAAAGTCCATAAACAACAGATAAGTCCAAAAAGTGGACACAATATCATATCATGACCTAAATCTCAAAATTGGTCGTTTAATAATAACTCTTTCTTCAAAGAAACTATAAAGAACCCAGAGGCCCTCTTAGACACCATCAAGACACTCATCTGTACTAACAACGAAAGAACACTCCCACCTTTGGTGAATCAGGAAACTTAAGAAACTAAGGTCTCTTTCAACCTTCCCCAAGAACTATCCCACTACAAGAGGATCCACAAATCAGCGAAATGAATGGGTGTAGACTCAATAAAAGAAATGTTCGATAAAATATTATTTATATTGATCAACTGGAGGATTTTCCAATGGCGAAACAAAACGGGTTGCACTTCAGTTGTGCATTAACCCTTAATGGGGGCGTACCTTATCCAATGAGAGAACCCAAGGACCCAACCAAGCTGGTCTATTGGTAAAAACATGCCACAAACCAGATCCAAACACATGAAGGGAACCACCGTAAAGACATCCCAATTTTTTTTTTTTCAAAAGAGACCACTAACTGTCCCTACAACACAGCTTACCGACCAAACACAAACCCAAAACACAGTTTAAACAGAAGGGGGTTCTTGAACTCAAAACCTCCCATGACATTAACATTTTCAAAAACCCATAATACAAACCATACCAAACTATTCATCAAGACATCGTGTTTTTATTTAAAACCAATTCATTGAAAACAAGCGGTTTAGCAGTAAGCGTATCCACTAATGGTACCCCATGGGCCTCACACATGCATGTTTTTGTGCCACATCGGGCACCCTCCTCATATCCATCCCAGCACTCATCCAGTCGTGCCATCAACCATCCATCATCCCATATAACCCCATGCATGTGGTCACTCATGGAAATACCAAAGGGTAAAACAAAAATTCCTTCCACTTTTCAAAAACAAAATGGTTAACCAACCCAACCTTTTTCTCAAAACTGCTAACAATGAGATCGAAATCCCAATTCACATCTTACAAAACATTTCATAAGGACACAACCATTTAGAAAAGAACTAACTTTCAAGTTATTCACATCAATTTTGAAACATATCATCCCATTAAAACACACTCTAATTGTTTAGAAAACTCTATTGGAAACACTTTTCAAAACCAAATTCAATAAAGTTCCTGCTTTCAAAGAGGTGTAAGCACACCATTTTACATTTCAAAACAATTCTGAAAATTCAGTTCCGCTATTTCATAAACCAAACCATTCCCTCTTTATTTGAAAATCATTTTATAAAAACTTTACGCTTCTTAAAACCAAGTCACCTTAAAACCAAAGTGCTATGATTTCAAAACTAAAGCACAAAACAATGCAAGAGGAAACTAGTTTCGGTGGGTGACTTGGACATATGGTTGGCAGCCATATTCCAATCACTTCTCCGTCACAGAGAGTATTCTAGGGAAATATCCATGGCTCGACATGGCTTGCCAGGCCCTGCGAGCTCACTGAGATTATTCTCCCAACTCTCTTTTCATTTCCCATAGTCATCATTAAACCAAGAAAACCAAAGCACTCAAATAAATCCATACTTACCATGGTGACTTGAATCCCTTCATGAGGTGTGCTGGCCAGGCACACTACCCATGACTGAAATTTCAAGTCCCAAAAATCCTAGCTCCATACTATGCTGACTCTTCCCCAAATAACATGACCCAAGGAGCGAACCTCCTCTGATACCATTTTGTCACGAACCGAATCTGGTCACTGCCAAAACCAGCACCAAACCCAGCCCGTGACATGACCCGAAGGGCGTTCCCTATCCCCACGGGCTGGCACAAGTGCCCGGGTATCATTAATTTAGGTTTGGGAACGATTTACCCGAGTATGAAAGCATAAAACATAAAAACAAAATCCATAATATAAATCTGAAATTTTTGAGTCAAACAAGACTTAAGTGAAAACCAGAACTGAGTACATTGGTTTATAGACAATACAAGTGGTCCAAATAAAAATAATTATAGCATTAAGACAGCCCCAAGGACTCCACACGACTAGGGGTCATTGCCCCCAAGCTATCTCCACAACTCTGCACCAAGAATGGGAACTAACACCATGAACCACCATCGCCCTTAGCCTTTCCTTTACCTGAATCAAACATAACCAATTCTACTTACACCCAAGGGGTGTAAGTAGGGTGTGAGACTAAGCCCAGTAGGATACCACCCAATGATTCCAAAGAGTAAGAAATACAATGTGAAAAAGCAAGCAGTTTTCAAACGCGAGGAAAAGTAGTGTTCAAATTTCAAGAAATGAAACCTCTACTTGATATTAGTTTTCAATCCAAAATTTTCAGAATATTAACTCGTTAAAATAGAAATGTTAGATACTGTAATTTACTTCCAAACACACCCGGAGACATGGGTAGATACTACAAATCCAATGAGCAACAACATTGGGAACACCCCTAGGCACTAGGTTGTCTTGGGCCCTATGTACCTCGTACCTCGGTGTAGAGTAACCATAGCAAAATCCTTTATCGTGCACGAGCCACTAGTAGGGAACACACCCATAACCTAGTGGTCCCCAATAATCATCCACATAGTTTAGTTAGAGTTGTCGTTATCCAAATGCTAAGTGAAACAGGGACAAAACCCATCCGGTCCACTAGCCGTACTAGTACAAATCCGCCCCACCTAGGTACCCGGGCTTCCCCTTTTGTGCTCAATCAATTTCAGCATGCAACATAAATAAATTTTCATATAAAACACCATTACTGGTCAATAACAACCAATACAGTAGCTATCACATTTTATACCACTTAAAACACGCAACAAAACACTTAGATTTTTCATAAAACAATTCCTCAAAATCTCGTAGTGTTTCGGACACAAAACACCTTATAAACCTCACTTGCATACTATGTGCACATATTTAAGTTTCCAAAACATAAAGGATATCCCACTACAATTCAGTTAAAACACAAAATCATTTTTAGGGCAACCCCATATGGTTCAAGAAATGACATCATTGCAAAGTCTCCATTTTTTTACACAACACAACTCTTAGAATTTCATGTGGTTCACAAGCACAATTAAAACCAGATTTTTCAGCAACAAACACAAGGGACAATCATTAAAAACAGTATTTTTATCCCTATTATACTTCAATAAAATCAACTAGTTACTTATAGGGTAGCCCCAATTAAACTAATAATACATTTCTATGAAAAACCCCCAATTTCACATGAAATTGGCCTTTAGGATTCATTTTAAATACAAACACCACTAAAACTATATTTTTCAGAAATAATAAAATTTAATAAGCATGAAAATACCATAAAAACAGTAGCCAATTCACAAAGATTTCATACACAATGGAATCACCTACCAAAACCAAGGAAACCCTTGAATCCTTTGTGCGAAAACTCAAACGCACCACCGCCGCACCTCAAGAAATCTAAACCAGACCTAAAACCAGAATTTCAGACCATAAAACACAATATAAAACCTTAAATTTTAAACCCTACTTCCTGGACATTAGGAACCACAATTATAATGGAAGAAACCCTAACTAAATTGGATGTAACCCTAAACAAATTGAAAGAAGAAAGGAGGAGAACAACTTACTTAAAATATCTTGTATAAATCGCCCCCCAAAATACCAGTAGCTGATTTCACAAATACTCAAACCTTCAAGGTCGGTTCGAACAAGAATAGGTAGATCATTTAGGAATTTGAATGGGGGAAAAAGAGTAAGAATCGAAGGCGTTATGAAGGAAACAAATTACCTTTACAAATCTGCCCGAAATTTGAGTTCTCCAGAAAGTTCGACCTAACACGCGATGAAAATGAGATGAAAAGAGGGTGGGAGGATATGGGACGCGCGGATGGGTTCAAGGGGCGTGTTTGGGGCTTGGAATCACCGAAAAATCATTAAAAATGAATAAGTTATTAGTAAATCAAATTTTATTTTTAAAACTGGAATTGGGCTTTCGGGCAGGCCCAATCCCTTAAATAAAAACCCATATACACCTTAGTTATGGATTTCCAAAGACTCCAAATTTTAATTGTGGTGTTAATATATCAGGGGAGGACATTTAGGAGTTGGAATGAGTAAAAAATATTAAAAAATGAATAAGTTATAAAAGAAACAAAATTTATTTTTAAATCTGGAATTGGGCTCACGGTTTGGCCCAATTCATGAAAACTCACCTATTCTCTATAAAAACATTGAAAACCCCCCAAAACAAAGCATTAATGGAAAGTAAAATAAAAATACATTTAAAATAAACTATGTATGTGACACTAAACATGTGGATCATGATCATATCGACCCTACAAGGCCTCATACCAACCCTCAAGGGCCTCATCCCATGATCGCTCGTGTGGAACCATATCACCACCCTCCTAATTCTCCACTAGAAGCCATTTATTTTTCATCCCATTGAATACCAATATAGTGGTCAAAAAAACATAAAAATATCTATATCACATATAGGGAAAGCTATAATAGGCAGTGCATCTACCACCCTTACACTCCCATATTGCACCATGTCACATGACATATAGCCTCATTTCTCCTCACCTACCCATATGACAGTCATGTGTCACATATAATCTGACCTCATGCCACCTTACCTATTCCTGAAAAATTCAAGAATCACATGTAATATAGATTTATGGCCCCTTACCTACCTATATCAGGGTCATGTATCACATATCATGTATCAATATGTGGTAGCTATGTAGAATTCCACCAAAGTGTCTATACAATAAAAAACATTTTATCATCTTTGTTGACACTTTAAACAACTCACCATCTTTAATTATCCTTTCCTTCCCTTGTTAGATTTAGGCCCGTATATACTATATACATTTGATAACATATCTATATCACTGAGAAATACATACCATGGATGGATGAGTAGAATTCCACCAAAAATAATAATAAGGAAAAAACTATTTAGATTCATTATTGACACTTTAAACAGTCCAACCCCTCTTAGCACCTTCCGGGTTCCCAATGAAAATCACAAGAAAAACAAATCATATGAGCTTAAGTGCCTATCAATATGCATAAAAAATCCTCCCAAACCATACCGGTCTAGGTAAAATCTATATAATAGATAATCATTACACCCAAGCATGACACTCGAGGTGGAAATCAATATACTGTAAAATCTCAACACATATCATCAATTTCCCACCACTAGAAACTTTGTATGTCCCTCATGTGTGGGAGTACAGGCACCCAAACAAGAACTCATAACTCAGTTCCAATTACATCATAGTCTTCGGTCTACTGTATAACAAATAGTAAGACAAAAAAGGAAAATAACCTCATTTTATACTATTTATAGAATCCCAACTCAGTTCTCCCTAAGAATTGTGCTTTGGGTCGGTTGGCCACTATGCCTTAGGCACACCTCCCCTTGAACCAAAGGATGTTGACTAGAAGAGAGGGTCTAAGGAGGTGATTTTAGGGAGGCTATTCCATTTAGTGGTGAAAAAATAATGGCATACATATAAATATACAAATGGAAGAAGGACCATAAATTGTATAAGCATCAATAAAAAATCAGCCGAATCATAAATAAACAAAAATAGTAATAATCAATCAAGCCCAAAGAAATTCCATTTGTAGAAAACACATATCATAAAGGGTTATAAAGAATATATAAACAAGGTTACTCATGGTCAACCATATCTGTGCACACATATATAAAACCTGAAAAGCTAAAAATTAAACTTCATCTCGATGTAAGAACCACCATAGTCCAATTCCATCCCTCCATATTCAAGAAGTACAACTCTATCACTAAGTTCTAACTCCCGAACATGGTCCCTTATTTGATCTCAGATATATAAAGTCTACATGCATCATGAGGGGACCATGTAGGGTGGGAGTATGAACTCATTAGGCCTCCCCAATGTGTGGTTTTCTTACATCTGTAATATATTAGGGGTATGCCACATATAAATAAAAGGTTAATCACAAAAATTTAATATTTTCCATACTATTCCTATGATCAACAACAACAAGTGAAAATTTGACCAGATTAAATCAACTTTGGAATTTCTCTGACCATGTTATCCCAAATATATATACATGGAATACAAAACGTGTCTATATATATATATAGTGGTGAAGATCCATGACATAATTCCCAAGGAACTCCTAATGAATATCATTTCTGGTGAATCCTCATGTTCCACTGATAATCATGTCACTGACACCTTATATCATCAATCATATAACCAGTGTCCAAATGAAATTCATAAAAAATTCCATACTCTCTTAGACCCTAGCTCAGAAAAATCACTATTAGGTTGAATCTTGACATCCCGAGGCATGAATATATCCTTCTTCAAATAAATAATCACCATCTTCTCAAAGAAAAACATCACAAGACGTGATGATACTCTTCCTATAATTATTATGGACCATGGCCACAAGTATCACTATGAGCCTCATCCCCCAACCAAATTTCGCAGTACCATCGCCTGACTATCCATCACCATCCATATGTATTTCTACAGTGATGAACCCTAGTATATCTTATTATCAGGAGCATCACCTAAGTCACATAATATATTGGGGATTCCACCCACAATGAGTGGTCAACACCACCTTGAATGAGTCCTATATATATTCACACTACTCCAATGGTGAATTAACCAACAATATATAGTAGGAATCACTAACAACCTAAGCCACATTAACTATCACCTCATGCCCCTAAAACCATGTCTCTAAATATTGATGATCAACACCATATCAATATCACATAGTCCATACACTCCTCGTGGAAACCCTATCACCTCAATCTGACCACCATGTCACCTCAACCCATTGAACTACATAACCACATGTATCATGTTCCATGTCCAAACTAAAGATCCATTTTACCACAGTCCAAGTGGTTAACATCATCTCAATCCTTAAAAAATTCCTAGAATGTTCCCTTAGAACTCATGTATATCAAAATAAAAATTTAATTAATGCAAATTACACACTCGTCCTAAACTTCCCATGTTAGCCCAATCCCCTTTCATGGTTTAACCATTTGTATTGAAGTAAGATCATTCCCATAGACATCAAATATCATCAATTAAGAAATATAAAAGTGTGAATTTAGTTATTTAGTGGTCTCTCTCAGACTAACCACATAGGTGTATATATAATTACCCCCAAAACAACCAAAAAAATAAAAGAGAATTCTATAAAACACCAAAAATATACACATAAGTGTTCTCTCATCTGATATCTGGATATAAACTAATTCAAAGAAATATAAATTAGGAATTTAAAAAAACACCCTAAAATAGGGAAAAACATCTCACACAGATTTATCATTCTATGTGGTGAGATAATCAAAGGAAATGGGATATCAGATTTAAGGCCTTACTAAGAGGAATCCATACCCACAAACATAACATGAATTAGATCTTAGATGGGAGATATGGATCAAATACTATGGTGGAAGGAAAACAGAGTAACACCCTAATGCATATGGACGAAATAGAGAATAATGAGGAGAAAAAACATAAATAAAAGGGAGGTTGAAATGGATATTTTTCTCTTTCTAATTCCCTACATGGTTTGGCCACATAGTTTGTCTAATCATGCACCAACTGTACCGTGCTCCCAATCTAAGCACCACATATGAATGGTCTAGGTGCATGGTTTACCAAACTATGCACAAATCATGTATATAACCTCTATTAAAAACTATAAAACTATATCAGGGCCATGTGCCTCTTCCCTCATGGTTTTCTAAGTTGTGGAAAGTAGAAAAGTAGGGCTTTAAAATTTCACATGGGAGACCACATGGTTAAATCTAACAACACGCCACTGTCCGAACATCTGGAAAAATGGGTTTTTGGGCCACGATGCACCTGAAACCCATTAGAAACCCCAAGGAACTAGAATATCCTTAAGACTCATCTAAAAAGTCCTTATATCAATCAAAATACCATAATTAATTTTCGATTATCAATGGAATAGTTTTTCTGACCACCAAACACAAAAATTAAAACAAAATGATGATTTTTGTCTTCCTAAAAACCCTAATATGTTACATAATTATTTACTAATTATTTTTGTAACAACCAAGATATTCTTCTGAGGTATAATTTTCTTATATTATTTTTCCTTGATTTATTTTTGTGAAAAAAGGGAAACTGGGAAAATGGTTGTTTTAGGATAACACGTTGTTTAATCTTATATAAACTCCATGTACGATAGGGATACATGGTGTTTGAGAATGTTGGTATGTGGGAGATAAAAAGCCACTACATGTCATGTACTTCATAATACATGTTCTGTAGTCATGTCGGCAGGTCGGTGCAGGATGCGTAAAGTATGTAGGAAAAATTATGAACAATAAAATGATATACATGATGTGTATATAGAATTGCATGTCGTGTAATTCTAATTTTCTTCTTAAAATGGACATTAGCCTCATTCTTTACTCTCATGGATAGAGGAGCCACCGTGTGAAGAACATGGAGTGTCGAGAGTTCATTCTCTTCATGGTTCATCACCCAAAACCTAATTCGAATGTCTTTGATCTCATTGGGATATTCTTGGTAAGATATTTATTTTTCTAGATCCATTATTCTGATTTTCTATTCATTAGGATGTTATTTAGGGTTGAATGGTTTTCCCATTTTTGTAGATCTATGTCATTCTAGGTTGATTCAAGGGCCCACGTCAGAGTATATCAATTGTATGACATTGAAGTAGGTGGTCTTGTGCCTTTCAGTAAATTTTGAGCTGAATATTTGTGCCAAAATTCCATAAGATCATTTAAGAGTGTTTCTTGGTTGTTGAATTGGACCATGTTGATACCTAATGATGTTTAGTTAATATATTACATTAAATTGAAGCATTTTATTGATGATTAATTGATCTAGGGACACCCATGAGTGTGTTTACCTTGGATATTCATTTGGTCAAGAATTCCTTTGAGGATTGTATTGTTTTTTCCAATTGGGGTTGATAAAAATGTGTTGTTGGCTATATGGATTGCCCGTGTGAGGTAATTATGTTAATCCCATGTGATAGTTTAATTAACATGTGTTTCTTTGGTATTGGAATGTTAAATGATTAAACAAGGTAATTAGCAATGGGCAATCCATATTATCTATTAAAAGACAAGGTCGGGCTCATGTGAATAATTGCACCTTGTTTACCTTGGGTGAACCATTGTCTTTGTTAAAAGACAATGGATGGACTCAAGATTTTAATTACTTAAAGGATGGGATCGAGCCATAGTCATGGTTTTCGGGATCAATGACTCCTATTTTTAAATGCCGAGTGAACCATGAATCCATTGAAGGATACACATGATGAGCTCTATTAGAAAATGTTGAAATGCGGATATATCAAGTTTGACCCTAACTGTTTATTTGTTCTTTCATGTGAGATTTTGAAATAATAATTAATGACTTATGATGCATATCCCAATACAAAACATGGGCTTGGATTTAGTATTCACTTCTACTTATCTAGATGGGCTTATGAGACATCTACTATGTTTACTTTTTTACCGGGGACTGGTAGGCTAAGGTTAGATATTGATATAGTTGTACGTAAATGAAATTGAACTACTAATGAACATGAATAGAATAAATGGATACTAATGATATATGGATATCTTACTATTTAATACTTCCATGTTACTATTTGACTTTTTCTGTTGTTGCATATATTCACTAATAGATTGGCAACGAATTTTTTTGGTTCCCTAATGGGATTCATTTCTCACACCCTATTTGGGACATATTTTTAGACCCAAATAGATTATATTAATGTTGGTGTTGATAGGGGAAAGGCTCCCTATACAGGTACTTGATTATTACTTAGAAGC
Organism: Viscum album; assembly: GCA_963277665.1. Classification (NCBI taxonomy): domain Eukaryota; kingdom Viridiplantae; phylum Streptophyta; class Magnoliopsida; order Santalales; family Viscaceae; genus Viscum; species Viscum album. Next base: position 143,964,348 of record OY728131.1, read on the forward strand.
AGGATAGCATGGGACCAAGCCAAGGCTTGTGATGCTACTGAGTTTCATTTTGTTTTACCGTACTTTGGTATTGTATTGTACTTGACCGCAGTGTATCCTATTTTACTATTTTCATAGAACATGTGACATACTACATAATTTTGATATTATATGCCCTCTGGTTAATTTTAACCTTTAGTATTCAATTTTTTACATTAGTTTCATGTTGTTTACTACCCCCTCTATTTATTAACATTTATTCCACTGTGTTACAATCTTCTAATGAGGTCATTGTTTTCCCACTATCACACCCTAGGCCCTCACAGCTAGTCGTTAGTCTCTATGATTTGGTTAAATTCACTTGAGACCATGTGAACAGCTGGGTACGGGGCATTGTTTAGTGGAATCCGGATCTGGAATGATAAAAAGTGGTATGAGAGGTTTTCTTTACCGCTTTGTCTTATTGTTTGGCGATGAAATAAAGGATATCAAATTTGGTAATTAGTTGTGCCTGGGAGTAGCTACCTTGTGTACAGGGAAAATCCAAATTTCCATGAATTAAAATGTGATTTCATATTTTGAGCTATTATAGTTGATTTGATTTCACCATTGGTTGACTCACTTGATTTCTTCTAGTAATATTGATGCAATTGTAAGTTCTATTTCGGTTTCAACCCTATGAGATAAGGGTGTACCATATCATGAATTATATAGGAACTTATAAAATCATATTCCATGCATTATTCCATGAGATATATAATGAATTAGTTATCACATGACATTGTGATAGATGATGTAATAGCTAAGCATGCTGTTGTGATAGTTGTATTGGCACGTGCTATGGTTTAGATTGGATGGATGCCAAACTTTGGTTCCGGAGGTGTATGGGTCCTCTTGGAACAGAATTTGGTAGATCATGATTCAAATTCTATTTTATAATTATACTATGATATGTTTCTCTTGGGTCCCAAACTTTGATTTGTGGGAAGTATGGGCCCTCACAGATTGGAAATTGGTATCCCACTGGTTGGTTTTTCTGCAGAACTCGAGTTTTCTGGGAAATCTTGAGTTTATGCCCTGAAAAACCTAGTATACATGGTTTGTAGTCTAGAATAACATTTATTGTTTTATTCTTGTTCATGGAAGAAGGTGATCCAAGTTTTAGAAGAACACGTCATGTACCATGTGTACACGCCATGTAACCATTGACCGTGTAACCTATCGTGTGGGAAGGGAACACGAGTAGTTGAAGATTTGAGAAGGAAACACTGTGTAATGGGAGTACATGTAGTGTGTAGTATGACTATGTATCTGACATTGTGACAAATGACATGTGGGGATGAAAACATAGCTATACACACCGTGTCGAGATGGAACATGTTGTGTAGGCTTGCACAAGTAGAACAGTGTAGTTCTAGCCATGTATAAGGAAGGAAAAGTTAAATGAACATCGTGTCTCATGAAGAACATGTTGTGTGTGAGGTGTGTTACACGTCCATGTTGGGAAGGAATTCATGCCCATGTAAATACCTAGGATAACATGCCATGTATGGGGTTAAAAATGTTGTGTACCCCTATTTTTGTAAACTTGAATGATTTCCTTTACCTGTTCTATTCATTCACTTATGAGTAACAGTATCCTTTTTCATTAAGTCGGTACTGAGGCATCTGTGTTGGACCTTGTAGAGTCATTCCACTGTGATGACCATAAGATATATTCCCAAAGAGCGATGATGAGCATACTCCATAAATGGTGGGATATGGGATACTAATGGACCCTCCAGTTGTGCCAGCTGTGGCACCAGCCATTATACCGGATGCGGGTGTAGACGCATAATTTTGAGAAGGTTTTGTTGGTTTTATATAGACCTACCAGGGAGAACTACAGGCTACCACATCGATGGTACAGTAGATGTGTATATTCCACCAATATCATCCTCCTACTTTTTCAGGGGATGGTAGACCACAAGCTACAAAATCATGGATGGAATCAGTGCTGACTATCTTTGATCATCTGAAGATTCCTCTCAAAATGAGGTTCAAGCTCCCATCTTATATGCTATGTGTTTCTACCAAAAGATGATGGGGTGATATATCTCAGGAAGGGAATCATCAGGATATGACATGGGAAGACAATATGGCATCCTTCAATGATTATTATTTTCCCGAGATGATAAGGGCCAACTGAGCCTGGGAGTTCATGTGCTTGGAGCAGGGCACGCTATCAGTTATGGACTATTCTTCCTGGTTTCCTGAGCTCCAGTGATTCTCAACTATTTTAGTGGGTGATGACCTATCAAAGGCTAGAATAATTGAGGATGGTCTTATGTTTGACATCAAATCATAGGTGAATGACTTCAGGTTTTTTTCTATCTCAGCTTTTGTGAATCAGGTACTGATTACTTAGTTCACCCTATGGAAATCTGGGGGTGTGAGATATGGAGGTTCGAAACCTGGATCTGGTACTTCCTTGACAAGAAGCAAGAAGTTTCGTATGGAGTTTTCTTGTAGGGATATGATCAGTAAAATCCTATCTTTCATTAGTCTGGTGAGGTGATTTTAGTGCAGAAGGATTGGGCATACTAAACCTTAGTTCCCGAAGGACCCAGTTCAGTACCGAGCTTGTGGAAAGATGGGCCATCGAAAATGCTTCTGCAGGACGTTTCCACCAGTGGATAGTGAGAGAGGATTTGTACAGGATATATGTACAGGAGTAGGGTTAGTATCTTCTTACCAATCTAGAAACTGGAATACATTGGGGCATCCTGGTCAAGGCAGTGGGAGTGTTATCCAGACACTAGGATCTCAATGATAGTAGGGTAGGTCAGATCAGGGTAGCCAAGTAGTGTCTCAGGGCCACAATACAGGTCGGACTTATGAAGTAAAATAGACCCATAAAGAGTAGGATCTCAGACCCTCTACTATCATATGTACTATTCTAGTCAACTCTGTTTTATCTTCTGCACTTTTTGATGTTGTTGCTTCACATAGTTTTATATCTATGGCCGTTTTGGAATTATTTGGACTCTGTGGTTATACTTATTCTAATGTGATGACTCTAGACACTCCATTGGGAATTGGAATGGCAGGTGTGTGTTAGTGAAAGGATTTCCCCCTTGAGATCGGTGGGTGTCACTTCCTATGGAACCACTATGTCTTAGATATGATAGGTTTTGATGTCATTCTCAAAATGGACTGGTTGGTTTCTTTTCGAGCCTTTTTTTATTGCTATCATCAAGGGGTGGGTTTAAAATCCCCAGAGGGAAGAGAGTTTCTACATAAGGGTGAATGGGATGTCTAGGAAAGAAGTTATGGACCCGGTCATCGTGGGATGGGTGAGATGATAGCACAGATTGCGATTTTATATCTGGATGACCAGAGAACATGTCCGGAAGACATTACTCTAGTGTTTGATCATTTTAGGGATGTTTTCCTAGGAAAAATCTCAGTATTACCTCTGGTTAGATAGGTGGAGTTCACTATCGATCTAGTTCAAGGATCTACACCAGTATCCATTCCTTCTTACATGATGGATACGACGGAGCGGCAAGAGCTCAAGAGGCAGTTGGATGATCTGGAAGATAACGGTTTTATCCGATTTAGTACTTCTCCTAGGGGTTCACAAGTCCTTTTTGAAAAAAGGTGGAAGGTTCCCTTAGTCTATGCATGGACAATCGAAAACTAATGCAGTTGACTGTAAAAAATGGATATACCTTTCCACAGATAAATGACATGTTTGATCAACTTTGAGAAGCTTGGGTGTTTTTGAAGATTGACTTGTAGTTGGGATATCACCAGGTACATGTTTGACCTACATATATACCTCTTACCAGATTTCATAGCATGTATGGGCTATATGAGTACTTGGTTTTGCCGTTGGGTCTCACTAATGCGCCAGTAGTTTTCATGGTGCTAATGAACTGAGTGTTCCATCCTTACCAAGATTCTTTTGTGGTGGTTTTCAGGGATGATATCTTAGTGTATTATCACAATTGAAACGGCCATGCCAAACACCTTGAGCTCATTTTGAATACACTAAGAGAGAAACCATTATATGAAAATCTCAAAAAAATACACTTCTTTATGGATTAGATTCACTTATTGGGTCACACCATCTTAGAGACTAGGGTATTAGTGGACCTAGATAAGGTAAGAGTAGTAGTTACCTAGGATCATCCCAAGAATGTTTTTGAGGTGTGGAGTTTCATGGGACTTTCTGGTTACTACAAGATTTGTATACAGAACTTCTCACAGTTAGCAGTTCGGATTATTGGCTTGACCAAGAAAGGTGTGAAGTATGAGTGCTCAGACTCTTATGACGCAGCCTTTCAGGATTTGAAGGGATGTTTGACTTCATCACCGATACTGATATTGTCAGATTTAGACAAGAGTTATACTATATACTGTGATGCATCAGGTATTGGTTTGGGGGCAGTGCTTATGCAAATATATCTAGTTGTTGCGTACGGGTCTTTGTAGTTGAGGAAACATGAGAGGAATTACCCAAAACATGATCTCAAGTTGGCTACAGTTGTCTATGATTTTCACTATTGGAGAAAATATTTATTGAGAAAACATTTTGTGGTGTACAAGGACCAAAAAAGTATCAAATACATCTTTACTTAGCGTGAATTGAATATGAGATATAAAAGGTGGGTGGAATACCTTCAATCATTCGATTTTGAGCTTGCCTATATGCTTGGAAAAGGCAATGCAGTGGCTGACACACTGAGCATGAGGACTTAAATACATGCAATGTAGGATGGTGGTAGTGAGTGGAAGCTTATGGCCTTATTCTCTAAGATGAATTTAGAGGTACATGACCGTTAGGGACATGCTTATCTTTCACCTTTGGATGTTACCTTTACCCTACTGGATAGATTAAGGATGAGGCAGCTATCATATTCTGAAGGCCTAGTCCTCCAAAAGAGTGTGGCAGGTGAGGACCCTCCTCCTAGATGGATGATGGGTGATGATGAAGTTCTATGTATCCATGGAAGTGTGTGTGTTCCATGGGATATACGTGAGGAGATGATGTAGTAGTTTAATGTTTCATCTTGGGCAGTGAATCTCAGAGTCACAAATATGTACCATGACTTGCGCTGCCAGTATTGGTAGCTGGGTATGAAATAAGAAGTAGCTGGTTTTATTACGGGGAGTTCCACCTGTCAGTAGGTGAAGGTGGAACATCAGCTACCGGTTGGACTTTAATAGCAGGTACCCATTCTTGAGTGGATGTGGGATGATTGGATATGGATTTTTTGATGGGGTTCTAAGATCTTCTATAGGCAACGATGTTATATGGGTCGTAGTTGACAGACTTACGAAGGTTGCTCATTTATTTCCGATCGAGGAGTCCATTGGTTTGGATTAGCTCAGAAAGCTATATTTCTGAGAGGTTGTACGACTTCATGGGGTCCCTTTTTCTATTTTTTAAGATAGGGAAACCCACTTTACTTCTCATCTTAGGAAGAGTTTTCATAGGGCATTGGGTATACAGGTGCTTCTGAGCACAGTATACCACCATCAGACTGATGGACAGTTAGAGCGTATGATACAGGATCTAGAGGACATGTTGCATGCATATGTCCTATACTTTATAGGATCTTGGGAGAATCATATACCCTTGGTTGATTTCTCCTATAATAATAACCTTCGGGATACTATTCAGATAGCGCCATATGAGGCTTTGTATGGTAGGCCATGCTGATCGCCCTTGTGTTGGATAGAGGAAGGAGAGGCAGATATGATGGGACCTCATCTTGTCCAGGAGACTACTGAAAAGGTTCACTTGATTTAAAGATATATAGCTCCTACATAGACTCATTATAAATCTTAGTCTGATAGACGTAGATGAACTTCAGAGTTCGAGGTTAGGTATCGTGTTTTCCCACGTGTCGCACCGAGATTGGGGCACAATAATATCAGATGATAGGGTAAGCTTTTTATGAGATATGTTAGATTGTTTAAGATTTTTGAACGAGTTGGGTCAATTTCTTATCGGTTACAGTTATCTCAAAGGTACTGAGCCATGCACGATGTTTTCCATATATATCAGCTATGTTGCTATAACTTAGACCCATCTCACATTTTTCAGCCCAAGGTGGTTGAGCTTCAGTTTGATGCATGATTTGAGAAGCATCTGATTCATATAGTTGAAAGGATAATGAAGGTTATTCAAGTTTAGTGAGTTCCTCTCGTACAGGTGTTATGGTAGCATGGCTGAGTGCTGGATGCGACTTGGGAGAGGGAGGAGGAAGTACGTGCTCAATGGCCGGAGTTATTCTCAGATATTCGATCACTACACTTGGAAGGGCTATTTGGGGATGAATTTACTTAAGGGGGGATGTTCTTAAAAACCCAGATCTTCTATTGAGGTATAATTTTCTTCTATTCTTTTTTTCTATGAGTTATTTTTGAAAAAATAATGGAAACTGGGAAAATGGTTTTTTAGGAGAACATGTCCTTTAATCCTATATACAAGTCATCTAGTAAGGCCATGTAGAATAGGGATACATGGCGTGGGATAATGTAGGACTATGAGAGAAGAAAATGCAACTACACATTGTGTACTTCCTGATACATGACATGTACTTCTTAATACACACCATATAGTCATGTTAGAAGGTCAATGCGGGACTTGTAAAGCAATTCAGAAAAATTATTAACATTAAAATGATATACACGTTGTTTATGTGTACATACACGTTGTGTACTTTTAATTTTTGGAATTAAACTAGAATTAGGCCTCGTTATTTACTCTTTTGGACAGAGGAACCACTGGGTGAAAAACAAGGAGTGCCAAGAGTTCCTTCTCCTCCCATTTCATCACCAAGAACCCAATTTGAATGTTGTTGATCTCGTTAGGATCCTCTCGATAATAGATTTATTCTTCTAGATAATTTCTTATTAATTTATATTCATGAGGAAGTTATTTAGGGTTGAATGGTTTTCCCCTTTATATAGATCTACTCTGTTCTAGTGCGATTAAAGGGACTGATTTGGAGTACATCGATTATACGACATCGAGGTAGGTGGTCTTGTTCCTTTCACTAAATTTTGAGATGAATATATGTACAAAATTGCCATGTGTTCATTTAAGAGTGTTTCTTGGTTTTTTAATTGGAATGTGTTGATAACTAATGATGTTTAGGTAATATATTACTTTAAATTGAAGAATGTTGTTTCGGATTAATTGATCTAGGAACACCCACGTGTGTATTTACCTTGGATATACATTTAGTTTAGAATGCATTTTAGACTTGTATTGTTTTTCCTATTTGGGGTTGATAAAAATGTGTTATTTGTTATATGGATTTCCCATGTGAGATGATTATGTTAATTCCATCTGATATCATAATTCACATGTGTTACTTTTTTAATGGAATGTTAAATGATTAAAAGAGGTAATTAGCAATGGGTGAGCCACAGTCTTGGTTAAAAGACAAGGTCATGCTCATGTGACTAATTTTACATTGGTTAACTTGGGTGAACCATGGTCTTAGTTAAAATACAATGGATAGACTCAACAGTTTAATTAATTAAGTCCTGCGAGCAAGCCATAGTCATAGTGGTCGGGCTCACTGAATTCCCTTTTTAAATGCCAAGAAAAAATTGAATCCATTGATGCATACCCAGGATAGGCTCAATTAAACAATGTTGAAATGTTGATATATCGTGTTTGACCCTGACTGTTTATTTGTGCTTGAGGGTGAGATGTTGAAATGATAATTATTGACATATGATCCGTCTCCCAAGCCAAATCAAAATCGTGGATTCAGTCTTCACTTCTACTTATCTAGACTGCCTTGTAATACATCTGATGTGTTTACTTATTTACGAGGTATTGTTAGGATAAGGCCATATATTTAGATAGTTGTACATAAATGAAATTGAACTAGTAATGAACATGAAAATAATAAATGGATACTAAGGATATATGGATATCTTACAATCGAGTACTTCCAAATTACTGTTTTCCTTTTTCGGCTTTACATATATTCACTAACAGATTGGAATAGACCTTGGGTGGTTTCCTACTGGGATTCATTTCTCATACACTATTTGTGCCATGATTTTGGGCCAAAATATACTATATTATTTTAGGTGTTGATATGGGAAAGGCTCCCTATACAGGTACTTGGTTTTTGCTTAGGAGCAGGAGAGAATGGGACCAGGCCAAGGATTGTGATGCTGCTGAGTTTCATTTTTTGTTTTACCATACTTTGGTATTGTATTGTACTTGAATGTAATGTATCCTATTTTTCTATTTTCTTAGAACATGTGACATGATACATCATTTTGACATTATATTCCTTCTGGTAAAATTTATCCTTTATTCTTCAATTGTTTACCTCAGTTGCATGATGTTTACTATTCTAGCTATTTGTTAATATTTATTCTGATGTGTTACAATCTTCCAGTGAGGGAATAGTTTCCCCTCTATCACACCCTGATCCCTCACTACTAGTTGGAGTCCTCTAGAGTTTAGGGAAATACACTTGATTCCATGTGACCAACTGGGTACGGGGCACTGTTTAGTGTCAACCAGATCCGGGATGTTACAATTTTTATGATGATACTAGAGTGTACAATATCCAAGTGTGAATTATGTAAACCTCATTTCTATTTGAAAACCTATGTAATTTGTGGAGACAACTTAAGGAAATATAGAACCACCAGACTAGTATTGTTTTGTCAGTCTTGGTTGGGACATTAAAAGATACACACTTTCAAAAAAATTTATACAAATTCAAGTCTTGTAAAAATTAAATACAATATATGTTTTTAAAGTTGTTGGATATATTTGGGGAAGTATTAACTTAAATATAGAAGATATTGATGATGTATAATAACGTCATATATGAAATATTAAGGAAGCATGAATTTAGGTAGTGTTTTAGAGATTCAAAAATTGGTATTGTGAAGGTATTGATTCTTGGAAATTTCATTTAACTGATCTATTTTTTCATAACATTAATTTAATCATATTTAGGACTTGAAAGGAATTTGAAATTATGAAAATTTTGTTGAATTCGATTTTTTATATAAAAGTGAAAATATAACTTTTTGGTAAGTCATCGATATAATTAATTCATCATAAATTTAAAATATATTAATTGTATACCCTCATATATATTTTAAATGTGAATCCTTATATTTTTTTAGTTTAACACAAATTTTCATTTGATATGATGAATATCTATTAAATTGGAAAAATTATGAATACTATTTATCAATAAAAATTTTGGGATGAAATGAATGACTAGATATAGAGAGCATAATTTTTCTTACTTGACTATTTCACCATTTTAAAGATAAACAAACCAATATGTATACATTAAAGGATCAAAATGGTTAGTATCATGTGAAAATTAGGACCATACATAACTTATGAAATAATAAATCACAAGAATTTATTTAATGACTTCTTATTTGTTCTTCTCAAATTTCATGTTCTCCTTAGTACAATCAGTCACCTGAGGATACACATCAAAGAATGTGGTGAGATAAAATCATGGTAAGAGGTGGAATAAGGGACATGAATGAATATAACTTGGGTGAGAGTAGTCATCATCACATCATAATAATAGGATCACTATAATAATAATGGGGGGGAAATTTGATAAAGGCATGTAATTTTCCAATTCATAAAAATGAAACATCATTTCAAAGTGGTCAAATACCACACATAGTTTTGAACAATGCTAGCATCGTGTTCAAACCAAAAATATGTGCATAAATCCTAAAATCATTATTTTTTTCAAATAAAGAATCATGTTAAAATGTAATGTATATAATTTCATGAGATAAATCTCATTACCCAAGGCATTGGTTAACCATATAATTTTGGGACCACTCATCACATCATAATATTTATATAACCAAGCATTCCACATTCAACATATAGTAATCATAGTCCTAAAATAAACCATAAAAAGTAATAGATTTCATAAGTATTTTATCATGAATAATTTCATAATTAAACTTGGTGTTTCCAAATAAAAATGGGAAAACATATTTTTCATATAAATCATCATTCTTTTTTGATGAATAAACAACTCAAGGGGATTAAAAGATGATTTTTTGAAAGAAAATACTTGTATTTGGATTATAAATCAAGGTGGTGAAATGTATATACCTATAATAAAATGTAATAATAGTGAAATTATTTTTAAGAATCATTTTTTGGAATATACATACTACTAATGACGTGAAGGATGGATAACTCAAATAAGGGAGTTGGGTTAGAGAATCACCTACCTTAAATCCCAATTTATTTAATCTATTTTCCAACTCTTGAATTATAAATATAAGACAATTAATACATAGTCTCATTGGTGAGTTATGTTCACTTTCCCACTATTTATCCATTATAATTATTATATTCTAATTTATAATACTCTTTTTTATGGATTAATTGATTTTAAGTCATGTTTTCATTAAATATTACTACTATTTTTTTATGTCGATATTTATTTGAGTTTATTAATACATAATTAAAATTAAATCCATAAAAATAGAAAACATATTTTAATAACTTTACATATCATAAATAATTTATTATAACTAATCATAAGTTTCATTCTGATAAAATGATTATCAATTTCCTCTTTGGTGATTAACCAACCGTTAACTGGACACTGTCGAAATAACTGGAAAGAGAGGTTTGAAATATATATATGACATAATTATGATACTTCAATATGGTTAACATAATTAGTGTAATTTAACATCCTTTATAATTATGTTTTAATATTTTTCTGAAAGGAATTTGGGAAAAAAAATAAGAGAATAGAAAGAGATAAGAGTTAATAGAAACTTACTATTTTACTCGGTGCAGCAACACTTATATGACACTAAAACTCCCATGGTTCTTGGAATTATTTTACTATAGAATGTACCTTGGTGTACAAAGGGTATTTATATGGAGGATTTGGTTAGATATTTTTCTTTTTCGAGTGAGGTAGTAGTGGTTTTCTAACTGTAGGGAGAGGGGTTATTTATACATGAGGAGAGGGGTATTTTTAAAATAAAATAATAAATGAAATGTTATATCAATGGTAAAAATGTAATATAGAATTTATGGAAATAAAAAAAATATATAAATATAATATAATGGGTTTAGGACATTAAAACCCTTTATAATTTGAATTCACTTAGTGTATTAAAGAGTAAAGTGCAAAAAAATATTATTATTTTAAGTGATCACTTTTGACTTTGTGTTTTTTAAAAATATTTATAGGTTTGAAAATTAGTCTTATTATATTTTAATTATTCATTTATAAAAAAATATATTTTTTCCTAACACCATGTTCTATAAATTATTATGTCACTATAACATCATGAATGATGTAATTTAAGATACACCTATCACGTGAAAAAAATTGTATTTTTACTATTTACATGAATATTGATGTATTTCAGAAAATTAACAAAAAAAACAAGGAATATATAAACATGATGATTTCAAAAATTAAATTACTTTTATTTAAAAAAATTATAACTTAGATAATTTTATATTTTAATATAAAAATTATGGTTTTTACGAAATACTTTAAAATATAGTTTATTAAAAATGTGCTTATATTTTATTTAAGTTTTTTAATCATGATATTTATTATATAGAATTATAATAATTATATTTAATTATATTAATAATTATATATATTATTTATGTCACATTATATTATTTTTTATGTTAAATTACTATTCCCAATAATTAGGATACTATTCCTAATGGCTATGTTACTATTTCCAATGGGCAGGGTACTATTACCAATGGTTAGGTTACTATTCCAAAATTCACATTACTATTATAATGCTCACATTACCTCTTATAAATACTACTTTTTATTTAACTCATTATTCAATACAATTCCTCCCAAGGTAATATATTTTCACTTTCTAATATATTTATTTATTTACTAATATTTTTTTTCATTTATATAGTGTTGGACATATGGGTGATGATTTTAGTAGATTGGGATGATCCATATATTCATATTCTAGATTTTATAATTTATATTATTTGTCCAATTTTAATTTTTGAAATTTTCATTGTTTTCATAACTGACTAATGTAATGATATTTATTAATGAATTAACGTTTTTTTTTTGTTTCTTTATGTGATCTATGTGTATAATACTTATATAATATAATATAAAAAATATTTATTTATGAAATAATTATCATTTAAATGTTTTAGGTTATTACATTCATTCCCCATTTTGAAATTTCAAACATAAAATTTAAAATCTTATTCTCGATTGAGAATAGGTAAGGGTACTTCTATTTCATTATTTCTACTGGTTCCCATGTTTCCTCTTCTTATTTATTTTTCCACTGAAGAACATTGAGAATGTGTGTTTTCTTGTTGAATTTAACTTTGTCAATACTTCCCAAGATCTTCACTAGTTTCTCTTCATATGATTGGTCATTTTACACTTGTACCAAATCCTTATTTAGTACAAATTAGGGGTCTAGTATATACATCCTCAAGAGAGATACATAGAACACATAATGAAACTGATCCATATTTGTGGAAGTGTGAGCTGATAAGAAACCTCTTCTATGCAGCTAATGATCTCAATGGGGCCAATGTACCTAGGGATAAACATCCTTTTCTTCCCAAATTTAATGAATATATTCCTTAGTGATATCCTAAGGAAATAATTGTCTCTAATTTCAAACTCCAAGTCCCATCATCAGTTCTTAGAATATCTCTTATAATGACTCTGAGAATATTTTGTATGTTTCTGGATGGATTGAACCTTATTTACAATCTCTTTCACAATATCAGGTCCATGTAGATTTTATTCACCAACTTCACCTAAAAAATAGTATTTCAACATCACTTCCCATATAGAGATTCATATGAAGCCATTTGAATACTTTTTTGGTTGCTATTTTTGTATGAGAATTCAATTAATGGTATATTTTTATCCCATAAACCTTTAAATTCCATTGAGTATGATCATATCACATCCTAGAGTATCTTAATATTCCTTTCATATTAGCCATCAGTTTTCGGGAGATAGATTGTATTGATATTATATTCAGTATTCAAACCACGTTAGATAAATATCTAGAATTTAGATGTGAATCATGGATCACAATTAGAAATGGTCGAAAGTGGTGCCCCTTATAGCCTCACCACTTCCTTCATATATATATTGGAAATTTCTTCAAGTAAAAAATCATCCTTCATAGCGATCAAGTGGATTTTCATGGTGAGTCGATCCACCACTATCCATATGAATTTTTTTCCTTTGGATGTCTTCGATAGACTAGTGAAAAAGTCCATAGTGACATTCTCCCATTTCCAAATGGGTATAAGTAATGGTTATAACATTGCTTTGGACTTATTTCAATATTTTTTAACTTATCAATATACCAGGAACCTTGAGATACACTTAGAGATCACCTTTTTCAGGTTTCCCACCAACAGTTATCTCAAATATAGAAAACCATCTTGCTAATTACATGATGGATGGATAAAGATGAGATATACAAATTATCCAATAGATCATTCTTTATGTTATGTGATAGAGTCAAAAAAATCTTATCTAACAAATCAAATGACACAGTCCTTATTGATGTGGAACTCATAAATTATCCCATCATTTACTTATTTCACCTTCTTTTGAATATCTTTATCATCCTTTTATACATATTTTATCATCTATTGGATTGATGGCATGGAAATAATTTGGTAAAGGTAGGATCCATTCTCCACTATTATGATTTCCATATCTATCAATTACATATTCACAAAGATAGGGTTTATATCAATCTACATCATGGATAGAGTAACATGTTTTTTTTTGTTTAGAGAAATAGTTACCTTTTTTATCCTTTATTTGATGGTAGTGAATAGACTCAATATAGTCCTTGATTAGTTCTAACCATATTATTTGAGACTTTATGATCTCATTATATGTGTATATATAATTTAGACTCTTATGATCGCTATATATGTCAGAATTCTCACCACATAGGTAGTGCCTCTAAATCATTAGAAATAAGATCAAAGTTACTAACTCTATATAATGCATTAATTAGTTTTTATTATGGATAATCAATTGTGTTGATGTATAGGCTATCAAATTTTCATTCTAAATGAGTATACAACCCATGTTTTTCTTTGAAGTGTCACTGTATGTTACAAAACATTCTCTACTTATTGGAAGTGTGAGTATAGGTGTAGTGATTAGACTCTTCTTGATCTCCTCTAATAATTCTTTACATTGTTTTTTCCACACATACATTATCCCCTTCCATGTTAAGATGGTTATAAGGATAGATAATAATTATAAATTTCTCAAAAAAATTGGTAGTACCCAGCTATGACAAGAGAACTATGGATTTCTATTACACTAGTGGGTCTGGTCCATTCCTCAATTACATTTTTCATTTAAGGATCTATAACATTACCTCACTTTTATCATGTTCTGCAAGAATGTGAATTTCTTAAACCAAAAGTTACACTATATAAAATTAGAATACATTTTCTCAGTCCTTAATGTTGCCATTACATTCCTTATATTCTGTTCATGTTATTCCTTTATCTTGGAGTAAATTATAACATCATTGATAAACACTATAAAAATTTGACAATGTTAGTCTCTAAATACTATATTAATCAAACCCATGAAGATTATAGGGTAATTACTAAGTCTAATTGGAATTACTATGAACTTTTAGTTCCCATACCTTATACAGAAGTTTGTCTTATTAATATATTCATTTTTCACCTTCCGCTGATGATATCCAAAATTAATATACATCTTCAATCAGTATAAATCTCCTTGTAGTTCATCAAACATGACATCAATCCATTGTAGAAGATAATTTTTGTTTATGGTGATCTTGTTGAGATCCCAGTAATCGATAAATAACTGCATTGATCCATCCATTTTCTTTACAAATAGAACTATCACAACCCAATGAGATTCACTAGGGTGTATGAACTATTTTCCAAGTGATCTTTCAATTATTTCTTTAATATCTATAGTTTTAATGGGGTCGTCCTATAGGGGAATTTAAATATTGGTTTAGATGCAATCATAAGTTGTATTGGGAACTCTACCTGATGATTTGGTTGAATTCTAGGTAATTATTTGGGAAATACATAATTATATTCCCTCACAATGGGAATTTCTTCCATGTTAATACCTTCTTTTGGATCAACTATTTGGATGAGGTATTATTCTTCATAGGGTATTAACACTCTCTCCATTCAGGGATTTTAAAAAGGAGATTCTCGATCTTCCTTGAATTTATAAAGAAACATGGGATGGTTCAAAATATAAAAAGACAGTTCCTTCTCAAAATGTTTGATTTATGGTCTATATAATGATAGATAATCCATGCCCAGTATAATATAAAATTACACCAGGGGAAGGATTATGAGATTATATGGAAGAGTATTCCAGCATACGCTAATAGTATAAAGATTAAAACACTTGGGTTACAATGATCACACCACAAGGTGTATTTGAACATATCTATAATTCAAGGTATTGGTACTTTGATTCAATAGTTCAAGAAAAATAATAGGATATAATGGAATGCATATAAATAGAAAAAAATATAAGTTTTTCATTTTTAAGTGAATAGGAAGTGTACCTTGTATGAATTCATTTTAACTCTCCACTTTAGTAGTAGTGATGAAATAAGATTCCCCTTACTCCTTTAATTTTGGTGGATTCTGACATTGATTTCCCTCAAGGACCCATGGTTTAGTGTACTATCAATTATAGATATATTTCTCCCTATAGTTTAATAATTTAACCATGGTAGTAAATTAAGAGGTTATTTTCTTTCATCCATCATGTTAGAGAGATTATGCAGATTTCTTCGATATGCATGATCTTGATGACCTTCTCTCTCCCAAATGAATCATTTCCCCATCCATTTAAGGAAATACAATTGATGTTTAATCCCACATTTTTAACATGTGAGTGGTTGGATCCACTTTCCTCATTTTTCATTTTATTCACTAGATTGAAACCATATTCTTCTATTCATATACCCACGCCCAAAAGACCAATATGTGAATTCCATCTCTACTTCGAGATCACATCAGACCACTTATTTATAACTCATGATGTCTCATATTTCTATAGACTTTTAAAGGTGATGTTTTATAACACTAAATAATATATCTATTTTTTTATCATTATTGATAAAAAACGTAAGGTGTGTCTTGCAATCCTTATGATTTTTTTCTTATAATCCATGATAGATTCTCCTTCCTTTTTCTTCAGTACTATGAATTCTATCTCTATATTTGTTTGAAGAGTTCAATGGAAATACAGTGTAATAAAATTTTTATTGAAGTCTTTCTACATGATATCACCCATTTCATCATTTTTCTTGGTGTTTTTATTAACTCCCACCATTTATTGAATTCTCTATATAAACAATATAGGGAAAAAGTAAAATTTTACTTCTCAAAATAGAGGAGAATAGAAAATATCTTCTCCATTATTCCTAAATAAGTGGATTGAAAGAAACATTAAATGTTAGTGGTTGTTTTTGTATAAAATACACAATATCTAGTTCCTTATTCTTGGGAAAAGACGGGTGTTCCATGTGGTTTATATTATTATTCATAGGCAAAGATAACTAATTATTAACTTACATAATGTATTTAAATCAATATACCATGGATTGGGGAGGTCATTCGAATAATTGTTTCATTGTCCCTCACATGGATTATTGGTCCGGTTTCCACTGGTTTCCTCCATTTTCTAAAACAGAGAATGTTTGAACAAAACATATATAAAAGTAGAATGAATAAATAATTTAATCTTTTCACAAATATCTATAAGTCATATCTTATAGGATATCTATGTTTAGACATTTTCTAAAACAAATCTACTTGTATGTTTACATATAATTAGACTTATCCAAGTGTAGTCAATGATTTTTTTAAATCCCAATTCCAAAATATTCTAAACCATACCTCTAATACAAACTATAGGGACCCAAATTTTTCTTACATGACTATTACATAATTTTAATGATTAAAAACATAATAATTATACATTAAAGGATCAAAAGGTTTGATATCATTAAAAAATTAGGATAATAATCACTTATACAAATAAAAAAATAAAAAAATTACATAATGAATTATTATTTATCCTTCTAAAATATCATGTTTATCATTAGTTTATATAGCCACCTAAGTTTATACATCAAATAAAGAGGTTCGCTAAAATCCCAGTAAGAGGAGGAATAAGGGACATGAATCAATATAATGTGTGTGATAGTAATTTTCATCATAACATCATATTTATAGAATCATTATTATAATAATGAGTGAAACATTTTATAAAGGAAATGAATGTGTCAATTCATAAAAATAAAACAACTTTTCACAATGGTCGAATACCAAACATAGTTGTGAACAAATCTAGTATCATGTTTACACATAATATATGTACATAAATCACAACTGGTGATTGTGAACAAATATAACATTGTTTTCATGCCTAAAAATAATAATCTCAATAGATACATCACATTACCCTATTCATAGGAGGGATATTTTTTTGGGGGACACCTTTCACGTCATAATATATACATAATAATGAATTCCACATAGAATGTAAAATATTCATAGTCATAAAAATAATAATCTCAATAGATACATCACATTACCCTATTCATAGGAGGGATATTTTTTTTGGGGACACCTTTCACGTCATAATATCTACATAATAATGAATTCCACATAGAATGTAAAATATTCATAGTCATAAAATCACCCCTAGAAAGGAATGGCTTTCATATGTATTTAATTAATATAAATTTCATTATTAAACATGAGGATAAAAAATTAATTATTAAAAAATATTTGGAATAGACTACATCATTATTGTGTGATTAAGAATCAACTTAAGGGGAGTAAAAGAAGTATTTTGGAAAGAAAACCCTTTTTGGGTAATCATTGAATATGTATTAAAATCAATGTCGTATCATGTATATTCATGAAATTAAAGGTATGAATAGTGAAATTAAATTTATTAAACATTATAGGAATATCTATATTGAGAATGAAATTAAATCGGGATAACCCAATGAAGGGAGTTGGGTTTGAGAATCCCCTTACCTTAAATAGTTCTTAATTTCATCGATTTTTCACCTACAGAATAATAAAAATAGGATTACTAAAAAAATTAAAGAAGTTAATTATGTTAATTTGTTATACTATTTATCCATTATAATTATTGGACACTAATTTAAAACATTATTTATTAAATATGAATTGATTTGATATCTTATTTTCATTAAATTTTCTCGTTTTGTTTTGTTGTCACTATTTTTGTTCAACGTCATTTATAAATTATTATAATTAATTATAGAATATTAAAGAAATATATTTATACCATTATATATAATACATTATTTAATTTATCCAAACATAGGTTTCTGGTATAATAAAATAATGGTAAATTTCCTTATTATTGATTAACAGACCGTTGAAAGAACATTGTCGAGAGAGTGGGGAAAAGAAGTATAAAAATTATATATGTCATAATTATGATAATTCTAGAAATTTAAGATCATTAATATAATTATATAATACTTCCTTCATTAATTTATAATATTTTTTTGAACGTAATTTTGAAAAAATAAAGGTAATAAGAAAAATAGAGAAGAGTTTATAGAATCCTGCTCTTTCCACATTGTAGCTTCTCTTGTAAGACACTAATAATCATTTGAATTTTCAAGTTAGGTTAATCTAAAACATACCTAGGAATTATAAGGAAATTTATAGAGAGTATTTTGGAAGATATTTGGATATTTTTAGTGAGGGGGGATTTGTTTTCAAGGGGGGGGGGGGTTGATGGGTTATTTATAGTTGAGGAGAGGGGTATTTTTAGAATAAACTATTAAATGTATTATTATATTAAAGACAAAAATTTTAATAGTGTTTTTTAAAATTTAAATAATATATAAATATAATATAATTGTTTTATGAGTTTAAACCCCTATATAATTATAATTCACTTAGTTCATTAAATAGGAATGTGGAAAAAGAAAGATTGTTATTTAAGGGATAACTTTGGACTCTAGGTTTTAGAAAATGATTTTTAGGTTTAGAAATGGATAATTTATGAAATTAAATATATTTTACTGGAAATTCAAGTTGTATAAATTATTAGGTCATTATTACATGACGAATGATGATATTTAATATACACCAGTTATGTAAAAAACTATATTTTTACAATTCACCTAAAAATTGAAGTATTCTATAAAATTACAAAATATCACCCTTAGAAAATTTAAATGTTATAATTTCAAAAATGTTATTGATTTTATTAAAATAAATTTATAATAAAGTTAATCTTAAATTTTAATATTAAAATTAGGATTTTAGCGAAATATATTAAAATATAATTTATTAAAAATGTGATTATATTTTCATAGAGTTTTTTATTCAAGAAATATATTTCTCAACATTAAAATTTCTATATTTACTTATATTACTCATGATAAGTATTATTTATTTCACACTATTATTTTGAGGATAAATTTAAATTCAAAATTGTTAGTTTACTATTTCAAATGGGAATGTTACTATTCCAAACAACCAACTTCCTATTCCAACAGTCACATAACTATTTACATGGAAAAATTAACTACTATAAATAATAGTTTATTATTTCCCTAAATATTCACTAAACTTCCACCCAAGGTTATATATTTTCTTTTTCTATGTTGTTGATTTTTTTTCTAATATTTTGACTCATTTCTACAATGTTGGCCATAGGGGAGATTTTTCTAATAGGATGAGTTGATCCATATTTTCCCCTTATAGATTTTCTATTATATATTTTTTGTCAAATTTTTATGTCTTTAATTTTTATTGGGTTTATAGATGAGTATTATAAGAGTATTTTTTATATAATTAAAGTTTTGTTGATTTCTTTATGTTCTCTTTTCATATAATACTTTTATAATATTAAATAACACACATTTATTTTAGGAAAAAAACATCATTTAAAATGTATATGTTGTTACACTAGATATGCACAATACATTGAATTTTTTATGTTTAGAAAAAGATTTCATCTGTAGAAGAAAATAAATAAGAAGAAAGTTTAGATGTGATAAAAATTTATTGAGAAATATACACTACATTTTTAGGATAACATAGTCTGTGTCATGGATGAGAAGTACATTAAGAGGGTTAAAAAGTATCATGATTATTCCCTTGAGTCTTTATACTATTCCAATGAAACATTGAACTTCCACCTATATATATTTATATATATTCCCACAATATCATATTTTTCCTCATGATATTCTTAAAACAAAACACTCACTCTATCATTATAACTTAAATATATAATCATATCATTGGAGTCATACATAAAATCATTAAAGTATGACAGCTCTCCAATATAACAATTTGTTCATCCTTGCAACACTATTTTTTTTTCCTAAGGAACATTGTGTAAACTTATCAGTATTATTACAACTTCAAAATAATAAGTGGAAACGCTTGAGATTTCATCTCCTCTAATGCTAAAATATGGAAGATATTGGAATATATTTTCCTCACACAACATAATTAAAAAAATACAACACACATTATGAACACAATGTAATACTCTATTTGTTTCAATCTTATTCTTGTTGGAATCCAAAAAATAAATTGAATGATACTAAGTGTACCACCATAATATTTGAGAAAGTGATATCCTTTAAATATTGAATTTCATGAATGTAATGTATCAAACACAATATCAAACTAAATAGAATTCAGAAATGTTAAAATAATATATAAATAATAAAAATATTATAATAATATAGGTGTTGAGTTTGTGTGTATAAGTATAAGTAACTACCATATGGAATATATATAGAAAGGATAGCTGATGACATCAATAAGGAAGTGTATTAATACTGATTCTCATCTTATTATGATGAAAGGGAAGTGGAATAACTAGGATTTTCCCTAGACCAATCCCAAGATATGTTTGAAGAAGTAAGACTTCAAAAAATGACTATAAGGGATGTTCAATCCAATGGAAATCACTAAAAACAATTCTCACTAAATCACCATTAATGACGACCACCATTTTTTATCTTACCCTTTTGTCCTTTGAGGAGGCCTTGAGGGGTTTTTAAGTATATTTTGGAATGATATAAACATTTAATTATAAATGTAATAAATGTTCTCATTATTTTGAATTTTTATAAAATTTAATATTTGAAATAAATTTAGAAGGTTATCTTTATTAATATGTATGATTAATTCCTAGGAAACAATTAATCAAGTTTATAAATTATGAATAGAAAAAATGGGTGTTTAAAAACCTATTTTTCAAATAAATACATACATATATATATATATATTACTAAGATAAAATAATTAATTTTAAAGAATCAATTTACTGAACATTAGTGATCAATATATTTAGAAAAAAATTAACACTCATGTAATTATTTATACTTGATTAACAATAAGAATAAATTCCTTTAATTCTTAATAAATAATTTTGTCAAATATTTGTGTTTTCATATTATGCGTTATTATAATAAAATTAATTATTGTTATTATTATAAAAAATAATTAAAAAATAATTTTTATTTTTAATAAGCATGTCCAAATAAGGTAATAAGGTTAATTAAATTATTTTTCCTAGAAATAATCTACCTAGGTAAATATTAGTCACCACAAAAAAGTTTAAATTGAGGTAAAATTGCCAAATTAAGATGTAAATTATAACAATATCATATAAAATAATTTAAAAATGAGAGGATTGTGAATTTGTAAACTATACATTATATTTTATTCTCTAGTTATCAACTTTGGATCTATTTTCCTTGAACAATTCATATTTTTTATATTAATCAAATTTTATTTATAAAAATGAAACCCCTATCACCTATAAAAGGAAAATTTCACCCCCCACTTTTCAACACACCTAAAGCTTACTAGATCCACAAAATCTACCAAAAATCACCCAAAAACCTCTTTATAATGTTTATTATTTTAATGTATCACCAAAATATAAATCTATGAATGCTTAAATATTGGTCTAAAGGTTGGTATCAAAGAAAGAGGAAATTATTTAAACCATATCCTTTCATGTTTCATTATAATTTATCATAATCAAAATATATTATTGAAATACCATTATAATGACATAAGTATCATTTTTATAATTATATTTCATTATTATAAGGTAATAATTTCTGTTTACCTTCCTCTAATTTTTAGAAAATTAAATGGTTGTCTGTGTTATGGCCATATTACCACTACAAAGAACAAAATATTTAATTTTTCAGGACCACTTTACATGGATGATATTAAAAGTGGATTTAATGAATGAATATTAAATTTATTAAATTAATTATATTATATAAATAAAATTTATTCATTCAATAGATAACATTAACAATGAATGTCCATTATCAATTTATCCTCCAAAAACAAGAATATCAATACCATTTTATTAATTTGAATATATTTTTGGAAAAATTATTAAAATGAATTGTTTCTATTGGAATGAAAAAGAATATATATATCTATAATTTTGTAAATTTTGGAATAATTTTATAATTCCATTGACCATCATCAATATACCCAATCAAAGTTGATGTAATTGATCAAAAAACCCAAATTTGATGATGAGAGAAAAAACTATACAATAAATAAAACTAATATGATAATAAATAGAACTTGTAAAATGAAATATACATGATTTTTTTGAATAATGTATTTTATAGAATCAATTTGGTTGTTCAAGACGTTTTACACACACACACACACCAAGTGAGTTGGGACTTGATGTAAGGGGACTTTGTATTAATTTTAACTCCTTGAAACATGATTCTAATTATGCACCAATTTAATTTAATATTTTGTAAATAATTACTTAAAGAAATATTATATCTTCAATTTTTTATTATTATTGAGAGTCTCACTTTTATTTAGACACTATATTTTCTTTTTTTCATTTGATTCATAAATGACCTATGTAATATAGGTTATTATTATCTTAATTATCTTTCATTAAGTTATAATCATTATTCTCGAACATCATCCGTTTATGTTTGGTTTATTTCAGTTTATGATTGTATTATATTGAATTTTATCTTTATTTCTGTTTCTGTAATTTAAAAGTATTCTTAACATGTTTCCACACTTTGGTTTATGATTCAACCAAATAGTTGGTTGTTTATAGAATCGACTATATCACTTATTTATATTTGAGTATATTTATTCTTTAGGTACATATAATTTATATTTCTACAAGAATTTTATTATCATAAATTCAATGATTAATTAATGTTATTTTACATTACCTTTGAATTTCATTACCAAGGATAAAAAAATAATCTTGTTTTTATTTTCGGTATGGGTCTTTTTTGAATTTATTTGGAAAAGTATGAAAATAATCTCATTTTTTAACATTTACCACATTAAAACCTTTTAACTCTTTGATAAAAAAATCATAATGAGGCTTCCACTAAAATCTTCCATTGTTAAAAAAGTTATTCTAGTTCATATTTTTTATGTGTTTATTTTTAAATTAATGGATTTTATTTTGAAAGACAAAATGAAGAGATTTCATTCCAATTAATAAATTTTTTGTCTTATACTCCAAAATTTATATGTTTAGTTTAATTTCATTTAAAGGTTTAAATAATTATAATTATTTTAAATTAATTATTTAAATTCTCCCTTTTTACACCTAAAATTTTATTTTTTAAAGTGACATAGATGTTCATTTTTACAACTACATTATAAAATTTTTATTAATTTTTTTATAATTTTAGATCCATTCATATAAAACTATATAGGATAGATATACTTTGGATTTATTTTTATTGTATTACCTTCTATATTATATTATGAATTTCTTTTTCATTCCTTTCTATATTTATTAGAGTTATTTTTTTATTAATATTAATCTATGTTTTGAATTTATTTTTTTCCTTTATGTATATTTTCTTTAATTTCATGGATATATTCTATATCACTTACATTACTTATACATGATTTATTATATTATTCAATTAACAGTATAATCACTACTATATACATAATTAGTTTGAAGTATTCTTACCAATATAGTTATTATATTTATTGATTGGGGAAATATTGACAATATGTATACATGTTATTTTAATAAGAATGTTTTTTATTATGATGTAATACTAGTTGTGTATTTTATTTTTCATTTATTACATCATAAGATGGATGGATTTCAATTAATTAGTGATATTTGGTTCCAAACTTATAGTGCCCCTCGATGCATCAATAGGTCTCACAATGAAAAATATAATGGGTATTTGATGTAAACCCTAGCCATTTATGTATGATGTATTTTCTCAAGGCTTTAATAGTATGTTAATGATTTATGGAATTTTGTATTCTATCACTATAAAATAATGTATTGTTATGCATGTGATTATTTTCATTTTTATATTATCCATGAATGTATAATATGCTCACGTTATAATTTATATGGCATTATTTGATTATTATTTACCATTTCCATATTGTCTATACCTTTTTTATTATATGATAGTATTTGATGTAAGGTGCCCCTTATTGAGTGTTTGAGATCATCATTCTTATGTTTTACTTTTCCTCCTACTATGAAATACATTATTAAGTATGATATGTGTGTATGGGTACAATATGTGTAGAATTTTTAAGACATATATAAGACTTATTTTAAAACAATGAATACTTGGTTTAGTGTAAAATTTCCATTGGATGGGAATGGTATGGTTTTTTTTAGTTAATGAAATATCATAACTCTGTACAACTATAATCACAAAAATATTTTCAATTTGTATGTGACTGAAAATTTATTATTAATGTTTTATTTATTGGTTGTTATTTTTGGGTCACATTAACTATTTTAAAATCCAGTAAGAAAAGAAGATGTGCTCAACACCAAATCCATGAGTGCAGGTTTGGGTCATTTTAATTGGTAATGAAAAATTATTTATATAAATTTAGATTTAAGAATTTTAAAAGTTAAGGATAATTAAATATTTATAGATACAATATTATGTTAACATGTTTTTGGTTTAACAAATTTTTAAAGACAAAAATATCATTTTGAGGTCTTTTGTGATTTGATTTTAAGGTGATTAATGATATTTTAGGAGAAATTTATTTTATTTTAAGAAGAATACAAAATAAAAGTATTGATTTCTATAGGGTTGGAATGTACTTTAACAGAAAGGAAATTTTGGTTATTTTTGGATATTTTTAATATATTTATCAAAATATATATTATTAGCTATATATTAATTAGAATATGAAAAATGTTGTTTAAGGATAAATGAGATTTTTAATTATAATAGAATAATTTTATGTGAATTTTCAGTTTAGCATATAGTAAGAAATATTTTAATTTTATTATTATTGGGAGTTATGAATAACATGCACAAGTGAAAAATCTCAGTATAAATAGAAATATAGGAAAATATTCTAAAATTTTGGTAGAGTTTGAGGTTTCCAAGGAATATAATCTCTATCTGGATAAATTATAGTTGATAAAGGCTCTAGATCACATAACATAAGCATAATAATAATGAAAAAATTTGGTTTGGTATAAAATTGATCATCCCTTGGTTAACCAAAAAAGGGCTTAACAAGACACCTAGTTTCTCATTGCCAATGGATATACTTTTTATTATTCATAACATATTTACAAACCATTATAAACTATTTTAGTACATTTTCATATCATGAATATTTAATGTATTAAGAAAAACCTCAATATTTTTAATTAGTTAGAGAAATTAAAATTATGAAGACACAATTTATTTGAGGGGTAAAATATGACACCTGATGATTTTATCAAGTGTTACCCTTTAAATAAATTAAATATAAAATAGATAATATCACAAGTAACACTAAACTAAATGAACCTTGAAATACATAAAAATTATCATTATTAAAAATGATTGTTATGGTATATCTATTGAATTTATGGAATTAAATAGAAGTAACCCCATTAAAAAATCTATAAAAAATGATATGTAATGTAATTGATAACTATGAGTGTTATTTATGTATATAATTTTTGTGAGCTTATAAAGGAAGTAGAATTACTAGGGAATTACCTAGATCAAGCCAAACTTCAGCTTTAACAAGTATGTTTTGATCAAAATTGACTACTACAGAACTTATAGATTATGGAAATCAAAATGAGATTCATACTTTTTGAATAACTGCCCCAGAAAACTACCATTTCTTATCTTACACTTATATCTTATGTGTAGGTATTGAGTGTTTTTGTATGTAGAAGTTTGGATGATGTTAAAAAATAATTAATAATGTAATATATGTTCTCTTTAATTGTAATTTTTAAAAAATATAATTTTGAAATAAATTTAATTGGTTTTATTTAATAAAATATGTTGATTATTTCATAGAAAACAAGAAATAAATTTAAAAAATTTGGAGTAAAATCAATTTATGTTTAAAAGATTTTTTTTGGAAAAAAATCTTTTCCTATATATTATGTATTTTTTTATAATAAATTAAATTAGTTACTTTTTCATATTAAATTGAATTAAATTTATTATTAATATATATATATAATTAACACTCATTTAATTATTTGTATTAGGGAATGAGTAATAATAAATTCACCTAATGTCTAAATGATATTATTTTCTAAAGTATGGCTTCTGACGCACTAGAACCTTCGGGTGTGGAGGTGTTTTTAGGATCTACTGTGGGTTATTCAAAGGGTGCTTCTGACACTATGTTGTAATTGGTAATGCTTTCAAAGTTAAGCTATGGGAAATTATACAAGCATTCAAACATTCTACTCATCATGGCTAGGACAATATATGGATCGAGTTGTATTAAACACATGTCGTTGAAACATTGAGTGCTTGAAGAGGGAGGTTCTATGGCGGGTTCTCCCACATTGGATTAATTGCATTAAGGAATCCAGGTAGATCAGTCTAATAGTATCACATGCCTTTAAAGAATCCAATCATGTGGTGGATGTGTTATCAAAGAATGTTGTTATGGAGACGACTTCGATGTGGTATTTTGAGATACCTGATAATTGCTTATATTTGGTTGACATGGATATGAGGGGTGTCACTCACTTTAGGATTCGTAAAACACATTTCACAACCTGAATTTTGTGTCTTTATTTTTGTTAATAAATATTAGGACTGGGCTCACCTGGGTCCAGAATCTTCTCGTATTATTTTCTAAATTTTTTTGATACACATTGTTATAATAATTTTTTTTAATTTTAGAAATTTAATCTGTTAAAATTGATTTCATATTTGGAATAATGATTACCAAAATAGTTAATAATGTCAATTTTTTTATTATAAAAATAATTCAATGACATTAAAATTTTTCACCATAGTAAATGATAAAATGCTACAAAAATGATAAATCGAGATGAAAAGTCTCAAAATATCATAAAATATAATATCTATATGGGTGTTGATGGATTTCAGATTCAAAAAATATATTTCCCTCTCTAATTATAAAATTTTTATCCTCTTTCCATGAATAATTCATCTTTTTCATATTTATAAATTCATATATAACAAAATTCTACCCCTTTCAATGATAAAAGGTCCCCTTCATCACCCCAATTATACTAACACATAATTCTTCGTAGATAAACAAAAATCTTTAAAAACACTACAAAAACACTCTTTTCCATGTCCTAGAGGTTCTAGTCTCACCAAAATACAAATATATGATGTTTTAATTATATTTTTCAATGATAACTTACATTGATGGTTATAAAAGTGCATTTAATGAATAAATATGATATTTATTACATGATTATGATTATAGAAAAAAAATTCATTTTAAAATTTTTATTAGTAATAAATTTTCATTATAATTTTAACCACCTAAAATGATCATACAAAGACCCTATTCTTAATTTGAATCTATGTTTGGAAAACCTAAAAATTTGTATATATTTTTTGATAATATAATAATAAATAAATCATTTCTGTAAAATTACAGATATGATGAAACTATATTATAACTCCTTTTACTATGGTCAACACACTGAAGAAGTTTTTGAGGAATTTACCGAACAACCCCAAGTAGTCATTAAGAGTAAAAACTTTAAAATAAATGAACGGAAGATAATAATAAATATACCATAAAATGAAGTATAATTGAAAAATTATTTTAATAAAATATTTAATTAACTTAATTTGGATGTTTAGTATGAAATAAAAACACACAAAGTGATTTGGGACATAAACTAATGGTTATTGGTCTTAATTTCAATACATTGATAAAAGCTTCTTAGTAAAAACCAATTAAAATCTATATCGCTTAAATACTACCTTATTAAATTTTTATATCTTAAATTATTTGTTACTATTTTTATTTTTTATTTTTAATGATTTCATATTTCCTTGTCATTCAATTCATAAATTTCCTAAGTTGTAATGGTTTTTGTTAGCCTAGTTTACTTTCATTATGTTATAACATTTATTCTTGAAATTTATCCTTATATGTTTGGTTTATTACTCTATATAACATTATAATATTTTATTGCATATTTTTATAGGGGAGGGATAAAATACTCTTTTAAATTTTTACAGTATTTGTTTCATAATTCCACAAAATGGTTTCTTATATATCGACTCAACTATATCTATTATTTATCATTGAGAATATCTTCCATCTATATCTATATTCTTTATATTATAAAAATAATACTCTTTTTATACTTCAATGATTTCATAAGGTAATTTTATATTTCTATTGAATTTATTTACCAATGTATATAAAGAATATTTTAAATGTTTACTACATAGGCCATTTTTTATCTTTATTTACATAAGTGTAAAAAGAACCTCATTTTTAACGTTTTCTAAGTGAACACCTTTTTTAATTTTTTTAACACTTTTTAATTATATTTATTATTTATGCTTTCATGGTGTTACAAACTAATTTCTATTCCAACAATTTTATTAATATTTCATTTTATAAATAAAGGTTATGGTTTTTGAATAACAAGTAAAGGATTTTCATTCCACTTAGGTATATTTTTATCTTTCACTAAAAATTACCAATTTAAATCTTCTTGAATTTTGAAGGATTTATAATTTGGAAATATTTTATAATAATGGTTTAAATTTCCTATTTTCAACCCTTGAAATTAAAATCATTAAGTGACTTAGAAGTTTGTTATTTATAACCATATTTAAAATGTTATGAGTTTTTTTAAAATAATTTCACTTATATTTTACTCTCAAAATCTAAATGAAATATCTCTTTTATAGTTATAATATGTATATTTAATTTTAAATTATCTTATGTATTTATATCTACTACCTCTCCCTGTTCATAATGGTTATGTTCTCTATGAATCTTCACTTATTTCTATAATTTATTTTTATTCCAAAAGTCCATATTCTTAGATTTGATAAATAAATTATTTATATCTTTTAGTATCTCTATATTATGTTTTGTAGTGTTTAATTATCTGTATTCCAAACACTATATACTATTTTACTTTTAAATATCCTAACAAAAAAAATATATTCCATTTATTTACTATGGATATATTGACAATCAGTATACTTTTATTTCAATTTGGACATTTATTGATTATTGATGAATATTTGTGATGTGTTTTATTTATTATTAAGTACATCATATGATAAATGAATTGGAATTAATTAATTATCGGTTGGGCTTAGAATTATATATCTTTTTATTGGTTCAGTAGGTATTAAGAGACAAACTATGTTTGGTATTTAGTGTAAATCAAGCCCATATATGTATGATGTCTTCATAAAAGTCCGTGACAATATGTTTATCATGTATGACATTAAAAATTCCATCACTATAGAATTAATTATTATTATATATGTGATTATTTACATTACTATGCTATCCATGGATAAATTAAAATCTCATGTTATAAATTATATTTTTTTATTTGAATATTATTTATTCTTTATAAATTATTCAATCCATGTTTATTCCTTGATAGCTTCTGATATATGCTACCCCTTACTGATATTTTGAACTTACTTTTTTATGTTTTCCATTTCTATGTTTCATAAAAAATATTTTTATATATGAAATATCTGGACAAGTATCGTATGTGGAGAATTTTATAGGTTATGTTGAAGTATTAATGTAAAATAGGGAATCCTTGGGTTATTATAAAAAAATCACATTGGATAGGAAATATATGTACATTGTTAGTAATAGAATTTTTTAAATCCTATAAAACACTAAACCTAAAAGGAATTTGGTATATATAAGTGTCTCAAAACTTATTATTGATATTATAATAATGGATGGTTAGGTTTCAGTAGCACTTGTTTATTAGAAATCTTATATGTAAAGACTATGTATTTAACATCAGATTTGGGAGTGAAGGTCTAGGTAATCACACTATATTCATAAACCCACATGATTCATGTCACATTTAAAGGATATATTCAAGTAAACACATCCTAAATTATTTCTATAAATTATTTTTGAACTCTAATATAGTTTGAGGATGTAACACATTATCAATTAACCCTATAATGTAACCTTGAGGATAACCAATTCTAGATATATTTACAATATAATAGAATGTGAGGATCCAATATAGGCTATATCAAGGACAATATATGATTAAAGATAAAAATTTAAAAATTATTATAGGTTAACAACAAGCCGCCACATCTGATTAAAAAGACTTTGGGAAGTACAAAAAGACACCCTTTAAGGATCATATTGATGAATCTTTATGGAATATAAGAGAATAGAGCACAGAAAGTCCTTGAAAGTGGGAGATATCGCATATAATACATTCATCACAAGTTGAGTGAATGAGAATATTACATACATATCATGTAACTAAATGATTAAATAATGAAAGGTGTTATATTTTATTTTAGAAAGAGAGAATCCTATGTGATCATAGGACCCTGGCCATCACTCACTCATTCATGGAAGGACTGTATATGACACACACAACTAATATGAATCATCTTAATGAAACATGGATTATTTTAGGATAAAATAGAATATTGTAAATTAATTTTTTACATCATTATTTTTTGGAGTACAATTCATTGAAAATCCTACTTATTTTATTTATTAATTACAATTTTATTTATGTACACATCGATAATCTCTCACATAGATAAAAAAACTCTAATCATTGATTCATCCACAAGAGGAGATCCTTGTATTGGTTATGTTTTAATTCATATTTCTTTTTTATTCTTCTTTTGTTTTTCTCCTTTTCAATTGAGAGTTATACTTGGTTAGTGTGATTGAATTCATTTATCATTTAAAAGATCTATAAATTAATTTGGTTATAAATTCATTCTCTCACTCCACCCAATCATCCCTATATATGATGAAACATGAGTAACTAGGTAGTAATGGATGGTAAATGTTAGTGTGAAATAAGAGCTCTTTTCAAACATCACTATATTACCATATCATAATTGGGAAATGACTATGTGTCCAGTAGAAAAATTGTTTTAGATGTATTGATTGATTTATTATAACTCTTAGATTCACATTAAAACTATCTACATCTTTCAAATATATTTTCCATGATGGACCTCAAATTTCCTGCCAAAATAGGTGAGAGATTCTTTATCATGGTCTTGAATTGACCAATGGATTAAAGAGAGTTTATCATTTTCAATTGTGATAACATTACAATTCCACATTACCCCTCATTTCAGACATTGATCAATTTATTAACAGAATATCTATATTTTCTATTTGTTTTATTACAAAAAATTCAAACAACCCATCCCCCATATTAACAAATAACTTTGTGAAAAAATAAAATTGTATCCTTCCTTAATGACCATTCAATATTACACTATATAACATTAACTAGTTTTTAAATAATGTTTGGCCAACTTTAGGAAAATTGAATATTCCCATCATATCGAATAAAAATTGTTTCCATTCACATTCAATGTAAATGTATCAATCACTGTATATAAAACTTTTATTAATGAAATAAATGAATATTGAGTTTATTCAATTCCATTAATATAATTTCAAGATTTATTTTGAAAAGAAGAAGAAATATAGTTGGTCATTTCACTAATTCAATATTTTCTTATAATCACTTTTATCTCTATTATTTTTTTTTGGGAAATATTCAATAACATAAATTCAAAATTATGGTTTTTATTTTGGGAATTTTTATTCTAAAACTATAATAGTTTTTTATTTTATTCATGATAAATAATAATAATCATTTTATAAGGATGAAATTATGTTAATTAATAATTTCTATATATTTATGATAAATTTTTACATTATTCCACCACAAAATTAATAATTTTACCATGATTTATTTATAAAATATTTATATGTCCAATCAAATTTAAATTAAAAAAATAATATGAAATTATTTATGTATTTTATCGATAGAGAAAAATAACTATAGTTTTTCTCAAAATTTGAAAAATGTATTTTAATTTTCAATAAGTTGAATTAATTATATAAATTCGATTTTAATATAAATCACATTATTTTAAAATATGATATTATAAAATATCATTCAAACATTATGATTCAAAATTACTAAAAGTAACTCTATTTTATAAATTCAAATAACAAAAAATTTATCTTTTAATCAATAATATTTTTTTTAAATAATAATCCACATATATAAAAGTTTTTCTTATATAGATTTTCAAAATAGTTTTTCAAAATACATGTTTTAATTTGTAAAAAATTAATAATTTAAATTATTTGTTAAATTTTTTGAATTAATAAGGGTTATATTTTGAAGTTAGTTTTATTTGTGTTATTCATATTTATCTCCATAATGTGTTATTAGAAAAAGACATACCTACCATACAATACTAAAAAAATCCATTCTTTTTTTGTGGTGAACATAATTTATATTTTTTTTAATTTTACTATTTTTTATTTCTTTTATAATATATACTTCCAAAATATGATGTCCAAATAAATCACATTAAAATTAATTATTTTTTATGTTTAGTGTTCATTGTTCCCATTTCTGGAGAGATCACAGAGTGGGGGAGGGTTGAATTAGTGATCTATTTTTTGTTTATTTATTTTAAACCAACCTATATAATTTTTTATGATATTAATGTTATCATTATTAGTGTTATTTACCCTTATAATTTTAATAAAGATGAAAAAAATAACATAAGGATTTAAAATGTTTATACTTAATATCCCAATCCTTTCCATGTTCAGGTTGAGTTTAGAGACCAAGTTTTTCACTAAAATGAACTAAGTAATGATACAATAAATCTTATGAAAATATTAATAGATAATCTATAAATATTTCATGTATCTAATGATTAATATATTCAGATCCCATTATTTCCTTTATTCTGGCTCCTTCCAGTTGTAACTATCTCCATAAAATCTTCTCCTTCTCCTGATGGGGTCTTTATACTAACTCCTAACAGTTCTAAAAGGTTCCTACCCAACCCCATAATTGTATAAATTTTAAAATGATTTTTTATTATAGTTCAATGGGTGTTGGCCTTATTTTCATTCAATTCCTCACATACAATAATTCTTTTTTATTGATCATCCTTTTTCATAGTACATCCTAATGATATAATCATGTTAGAGGGTATATGATGAAATTCATTCTTTTCACCTCCCCAAATGATTTAACATTGCATTATTAGTGTCTAACTCCTCCTTTTCCATAATAAACATGTATAATCCCAAATATGGTAGGTTATATTTCATCTTGGATATAAAGTAATTAATCTAGTATAATAAGTATTAATTTCTTAAGAACAGATTCTTTTTTTGCAAACTTTTTTATATTCACCAAATTATCATTAATAAAATTCAAATACTATTTCCACAATATTCTAAGAAACTCCATGATCCTTGGAATAAAATACTCCTCTCATTAAAACCACATTTAACTCGAGTCATGTTCTAATTATATCCTCTAATACTCTTAGAAATTCCCTCTCCATATGATAAATGAATTTCACATTCATCTCCACAAAAAGTGCTTCTTTAAATATTTTCAAATCTCATGTATATGTGCATGTCATTGTGACATGATATTACCCTTTCAATGTGGAACATATCTCAGTAAAGCCTTATGGATTCTTCTTGGAAATTATATTAGATCAATATTTATTCATGTGATTATAGTATTTTATTCCCAAAAATATCAATACAACATAATTTTATTTTATCAATATTAATAAGAATATTTTATCTGATTTTATTCTAATATTTCTATACGCATAGATATCTTATAATTTATAATCCAAAATTTTTTATAGGAACCTTAAGAGGTTCCTTAGTTGGTCTTCCCAATTTTAATTGGGTTCAATGAACCCTATGAACTATCTTAGCTTTGGTTGAACCCTAAAAAGTCTATTTGTACTTAACAGAATTTGAACCCAATAAATTTTTACCCTATAATTCCCTATACACAACTAATTACAATTTCACAATTGGTTATACCCTATGAATTTGGGTAATACCCAATTAAAATACCTTACAATGTTGATAATTACCATAAAGTTTCCATAATCAAGTTTATAATTTTTCCATTCTTTCACTTCTTCTACATAGAATGTTCCTTATGAAGTTTTAGATCTATACCTAGAGAAGATTCCCTCGAACCCTATGAAGTACATAGGGCTCCATAATTTTCCACTTTTCACTTTCGTATAAAAATTATAGACTTAACAAAATTTAATGGAACTTAATTACATCACATAAAGGTCTTTTAAATCTATTTAAATCAACACAAATCATCAACCAAAAACCTTTAGTAATAATTCTAGCTGACTTGAACCCAAAAAAAATTGGATAGTCTCATCAAACTTAAAACAATTTTCTATTTATTTAAATTATTAATTTAATATAAATTTAAGCTGTCTACAACAAAAATCATACTAACCTATTTTATATAGTGTAATTACATTTATAAACACTTTCATTTGGTCTCCATGTCGATCAGATCTAAAATCAATAGATATAATTTCTACTGTCTTGAATATGTCTGAGTATGATCATCATGTAACAACCTTCATGTTTCTTTTCCATTTATTATAGAATCACCTCATCTTATCTTTGTATTGATCCAAGAACATATTTATAGCTTTATCTCATAAAAATAGCCTTACATGTGGATAAAAAATTTAATCCAAACAAGGAAACTTCAATCAACCACATTTAATTTGAGGTCAATTCCATATGTTTATAAAGTCAATATGTATGTTAAAAATATATTCATCTCTTGATTATTAACAATAAATGTGAAGTAAATATATAACAAGGTTTTATTCATTTTGAATCAATTTATATGGTCTGTAAGTTTCTTAAATAGGTTTATCTCTATTCATTTATATGAATCATAGCTTTCTAGGATATTCAATGATAAGGATGAAATCACAAGTGACTTTTCAATGAGGCATCATATATTAAACTCTAAGTCTACTTAGGTAAACTAATGGAGAAAATAATAGTTAATAAACCTAGACATAAAGTCTTACTCCATGTTTATAATGCATGTGACACCATTCAACAATTTCATTTAGGACCTATTTCAAATAGATAAATAAATAAATGTATATAATTCACACATCTCAACATAAACATTAAAAATTTATACAAGGAATATAATTCCCCCTTAGAAATATATATTTTATCTTCCAAAACACCCTTATAATTATATATTTAACATTACCAAATAAATAATAAAAAGTGTGACTGGAAAAATTCAATTTACAATTCTAATTTTGTTCCAAAAGTTTTTCATATATTTGAATAACACTATTGGAATACTTTTCTTCAAGAAATATAAACCTAAAGTAATTCACCACATCAATTTTTCACCATTGTTGATTTTAATCTATCTTAATCCATAATAGAAATATCTTTTCATGTTGCATATAGTTATTATAACATGTCATCAACTGCAACTAATTTTTTTCCTTCAATTCCCAACAACTATGTTTACACAAAAAAATCAAATAAATAGGGGGTTTTATTTCATATTAATCATACCAGTAATATTGACAGTTTACCCTTAATCAAGACTATACATGATTTTCAATTTTGAATATTGATATTATCTTCATGAAACCTTTTTTAAATGTTTCTCATTTGTTTCCATGGATTGTATAGTTTCTATATTTCTTTAAACAATTCTCTTATCTGGGTATTATAATTTTTTGTGAGAAAAAAATTTAAACTCTACATCAAATACTTTCCTCTTCTTCTACAGAACTTCACCCTGATATAGTAGCACTATTGAACCATTTTATATTATCCATACATATTTCTTATTCATCCCACATGACACTATATATTCTTATCCTTATCAGCTTCCTTTATCATAAGAACTTCATTATTACCTCCCTATGTTATCCTTCCAACGAGATCTATTTTTTCTAGAATGATTAGATTTTAAATTACCTATTTTGTTCTTCCTTGGATCCAATAGTTTGTAGTGTATGTTCACATTATATTTTCATGAATAATATAACATAGTGACCTTTTGGATCATATTGTTTAAAATTTTATTTCAAAGTTTCAAAGTTTTTTAATTGAAAAACTAGTTTATTTCACATAAATAATCATCTATTTTCAAATATCATCACCGTTATTCAAAATATTTCTTCTTTTAGTTTTCATATTTATCCTCTTTGATTCATTACACCCCTATGTGAATGACATGTTATACCACCAATTGAAATATTTGTTCATAATTATTCTATAGATCCAACTATATTTATTGAAACCTAATCAATTATAGTTTTGGTTAACCATTTAATTAAAATGTTATTATTATATCATTTAGATAGGGGGAGGGAAAAAATAAAAATATAACCTAATTATGTATGGGGAGGGTCAAAACCAAGACCTCCCAAAAACAAACACAAGACATAACCAATAGTTTGTCCTCATTGGGCTCATATTCAAATGAATTTTTTTGACTGAAAACTTACCATTTTTATTTTTTTAGGATACAAACAAGAAGGAGAGATACATCAAAGAGGACCGAAGTAGTGAAGGCCCAAAGCATCTTTGATAAAAAAGAGATCCTCCACTAGGAAAGGAACCTATGTTAAGATATAGAGAAACATTTTGTCTTGAGGAACCCTGAGATGCCAAGAAGTCAGCAACCTTATTCCCCTCACGTCATGTGTGGGAGATACCCGTATTGGCACCCCTGATCTGCTTGAACTTACAGATAATATAAGATATGCTCCAAGGGATACGTCCATATCCTAATAAATAATTATATAGAATCAAGGAATCTATCTCCACCAACCTCAATATTATATTCATTTGTTCACAAACCTCCAGACCTGTGGCCATTGCCTTTTCCTCATATTAAATAGCCTCACCTCTACTATAAAAGGACGAAAAGGCCACCACAACAGACTCCCTATGGTCTCTTATAACACCACCACCTCTTATCTCCCCCTAGAGAGATT
Source organism: Viscum album (assembly GCA_963277665.1). Classification (NCBI taxonomy): domain Eukaryota; kingdom Viridiplantae; phylum Streptophyta; class Magnoliopsida; order Santalales; family Viscaceae; genus Viscum; species Viscum album. The sequence continues at coordinate 144,001,791 of OY728131.1, forward strand.
TGTTCGTACTGAGTTTGAAACTATCACATGGAGGATACCAACGTACCCAATGACTTATACTCCTCCCCTATTCAAAGCCTACACAATGGGTAAGAGATATTATTGATGGAGAATATGGACAACCTACACATAAATGAACTAAGTCCAACACTATATTTCTCATTTTGAAGTTGATGCTAACACAGGTGTCGGAGGAGTTATTGTGCCTGCATCATTTCAAGATTTCCAAATAATACAGCAACCCGCAACAAGAATGATAGCTCGACTTTCCCTCTATGGACCATGCTCACCTGCACCATCAAACCACCGGTTCAGGAACTCCTCCTTCCTTCCACCTAAAGTTTTCCATCCTAAGAGCTGCCCATGTGCCTGCTAACTCCATCGAGCCCAATCACCATTGAAGAAAAAATGCTCCAGTGTTTCTTGTTGATGTTTAACATAACACCAGCATATGGATGCAGAATCTATACACAGGCACTGTATATTGTCATCAGTGGGCATGGCATTATGATGATATCTCCACATCACAAAATTAAACATTGAGGATATTCCCTTGTACCATAAAAATACCCCCATGGATCGCCTGAACTGGGGTCCTGCCTTACATAGCTAAAAGGCTTAATAGAAAATTCGCCTGATGTAGCTCCCGTGAAAATGATCTGGTCAGGGTCCCCACTTAGAACGATCTCCTAGAATGCAGTGAGCTGATCCTCATTGAGAATGGCGTGGATGAAATCTGGGTTAGCACTAGATTAGCTGAAATACATGTCTGGTATTGGATAGTTGAGAAACCAGAGTCCCTCCCCCCAGTCCTGCTTCTAGAAATTCACATCCCCTCTACCCACCAGCCATTACGCATGATGAAATAGATACTCTGAGTAAGTATGAATCAAATTCCATGATCTCGATGGCCGGATACTCTTCACTTCCAAATCCATGATGTATTTATCTTACATGAGCTGGACTGATAGAGTTCTTCCCTCCATTGCCTCCCATGCTATCTTGGCATGCATCCATTTCATGGTCGAAGATACACTCCTCAAATTTATGCCCCCTTCAGAAACAGTTCCTGCTAAACCCCTCCCCGAGGCCCAGTGGTGCTTTCTCTTCATCTGGTTGTCCCATATGAAGGTGGTCATTATTCTTTCCAAATATGTGATCACATTTGTGGAATCCTTTACAGTGGACATGAGGTTCATGGGAATAGAAACTAGAACACTATTAACCAAAGCAATGCACCCTCCAAAGAAAAGAACCATGTTTTTCCAATTGAGAATGCGCCCTAGGATCTTTCCCATGATCTTTTCAAAGTGATGAACACGAAGGGAGTTTGGACTCACCGAGGCACCAAGATAATCCATGGGGAAAGAGCCTATCCTCTTATTCAATCCTAATTCTAGAGATGCATCCCTCCTAGCTAAGAGATCCTTAGTAGAGAAAAACAAGATTCTATCCCCATTCACCCCCTGACCACTCCATTTACAGTATTCCCTAAGAACCCCATTCAACCCATTCACTGATCTCCTACTACCATTGATAAATAAAATGGTATCTTATGCAAATATTAAGTAGGATATTCCCTTCAGAGCATGTCTATCCTGAAAAGGAAGGATTCTCCCTCTGTGCAGGCTCCTCTTTATAAAACTGCTTAGCACATTTAGAGATAAAATGAAAAGAGTGGGCGAAAGGGGACCCCCTATGCCTCAAACCTCTACATGTCTTGAAGAAGCCGAAATGTTTACCCATGAAGGAAGTGGTGATCCACATCGAGATAAAGCAGTGGAAGAGGAGATCTCTGGTCCAATTTGATAAACCCATTCAAGTCAACACCTTTTGAATGAAACCTTATTCCATTCTATTATAGAACTTTCTCATGTCAATCTTTATAGCTAGGTAATTCAAAAAATCCTTATTGTTGATCCCAATTATCATTTATGCACTACTATGATAGCACCCTTAATTGAACTCCCTTTTATAAAGCCATGTTTCTCTGCTGCCAACCAGTCATTTAAGTTCACGAGAAGCCTTTTGTTGAAAATACTCGCAAGGAACTTATAAGGAAAGTTGCACAGGATGATCGGAATGTACTAATCTACAAGATGGGGGTTTCTTACCTTCGGAATCATAACCACCTTGGTCACACTGGCTATGTGCGGATGACGAACACCTTGAAAGAAGTTGTCCACAACTCTCACCAAGTCCCCTTTGATTGTATCCCTTGCAGCCCTATAAAAAGATCTGGGTATCCTGTCCGGCCCTAGAGCACTAACATTGTTCAAAGACCACACCGCCTCTCTCACTCCATCCTCTTGCAGAGACCTCCTCAATCCCTCTTCAATAGCCACAGAAACACAACTAAGAATGTCCTCAAAAAGCTCTGTATCCTTACTTGTATAACCCTTTAACATAGTAGAATTTGGACCTGAAAGAATATCTTTAACAATGTTATTGTCCAGATTCCCCACTTCATCCCGATCATTGGTGTATGATCTATCTCCTCTCAAAATATTGGGTCTATGAGGGTGGTGCCTTTCTTTTATGAAATCATAAAAGAAACCAGTGTTCTGGTCCCCCTCATGAAGCCACCTAACCCTTGATCCCTCTCTCTCCAGCCTCTCCTACTTTAAAAGAAGATCAGTTCAGAGAACCTTCTTAGCCCTGAGGTCGAGAAACAAGGCATCATCCCATCTTTGTTCCAAGAGATCATCCAAGAGTTCCACTTCCTAAATAATCACGATCAGCTCTTGGTCGTGATCAGGAACCAACTTCCTCCACCTTCAAAGCAGATTTTTTAGCCTCCTCATCTTATTGTGGAAGGATATAAATGGGTTCCCTGAAAGAGGCCAGTCTCATGCATCCTTGACTACATCATGGAATCCCAACTCATCCATCCACGAACATGAAAACTGGGTGCTCTCACCTCTCTAAGTACAAGTGTCTAGACAAAGACGTAGCGGAGAATGATCAGACAAGCAACGAACTAGATGGGATACTTTAGCATCTGGGAAGAGTGAAAGAGCTACCTAGTTCATCAAGCACTGATCAAGCCGACAGAAAGTGCGTCTTCCTCCACATTGGTTATTACACCAGGTGTAATGATCTCCCTCAACGCCAACATCCATCAGCCCAGATCTATCCAAGATAGCAACAAAGGCTTGGCCTTCACTTCTTGGGAAATCCCCTCCCCCTTTTTTCTCCTCTAGAGATTCTACTATGTTGAAATCACCACTACTGGAAAACCAGGTATTTGCGACGGGCTATTTGCGACGGGATCCCGTCGCAAATAGCCATTTGCGACGGGGTCCCGTCGCAAATAGCCCGTTGCGGAAAACGCCGTCGCAACTAAACTTATTTGCGACGGGACCGTCGCTAAAGCCCTTTTTTGCGACGGGCATTCTCCCCGTCGCAAATAGTATTCCGTTTTTTTGTAAAAAACTTTTTAAACAGTTATTGCGACGGGCCCGTCGCAAATACCTTTTGCGACGGTTCCCGTCGCAAATTGTTTTTGCGACGGGCCCGTCGCAATAACGTTTTTTTTAAAAAATAAAAAAAATAATAATACTAGTATTTGCGACGGGAACCGGGACCCGTCGCAATTACTATGAATAGTATTTGCGACGGGTCCCGTCGCAAATACTCTTTTTAAAAAAAATAAAAAAATATTAATAATACTAGTATTTGCGACGGGCATAGTATCCCGTCGCAAATACTATAAAAAAAATAAAAAAAAATTATTAATAAATTATTTTAATTAATATAATAATAGAATTATAATTTACAAATGAAAATAATAAATTATTTTAATTAATATAATAATAGTAGAATTATAATTCAAAAATAAAAATAATAGAATACTAATAAATAATTTAATTAATATAATAATATTATAATTATAATTCATAAATAAAAAAATATTAATAAGTTATTTTAATTAATATAAAAATAATAGAATTATTTTACATTCAAATATTAAAATAATTCAAGTATTACAAAAAAATAATTAAATTATAATATTATAAAATTTTAATATATATATAAAATTTTAATATATATATAAAATTTAATATTATAAAATATAAATATTATTATTATTCATATTAATATTGTTATTTAAAAATATAATATTATTAATATTTTATAATGAGACAGAAACTACGAATAGAAAAAAAAAATATTTTGATTTCACAAATTTTATAACAGAAATACAAACTCTAATCTGTAGGAGGGGGGGGAGGTGGGGGATCTGCAGATGGTGGTGGAGGAAACTCCATCCCTAAAGCATGAGTGAGTCGGCGCATGTACTCCATCTGCTCCTGATGCTGCTGCTGCCACCGACTCGTCTGCTCCTCGTACAGCTGCTGCTGGCGTCGACGCTCCTCCTCATGCTGCTGACGTATCTGCTCCTGCTCCTGTCGGAGACTCTCTATCTGTGCAGTCTGAGATCGCAACTGCTCCTCATACTGTGTAGAAGAAGATGCACGAGCTCCCCTCGAGCTGGACGCCGACATCGCAGCACTGCCATAATAATCTCCGGGAGTCAGTCGAGAGCCGATACCAACTACTCGGCCCTTCTCGAAGGCATACTGGGTGGCCTGCATCCATGCCGCCTCATCAAACTGACGGGCAGTGGTCTGATCTGATGACTCGGCCTGACTCTCAGGCCGGGCCTGTGCCGCTGCGGCCTCATATGACTCCTACAGTTGCAATTTAAAATTAAAATTGTGAATATATTATATGCAGTTAATTTTTAAACTTGAAAACAAATAATACTGACCACGATGTGATGCTGACGATCACCTCTGAGCTCCCCAGTAGCAGGATCACTATACATCCTCCGATATACGTCGTACTCTGTAATATCGGGGTGCTCGACAGCCTATAAGAATAAAAAATAAACTGTTAATATTTATAGTTATATAAAATATTTATAAATAATGTACGTACCAGATGCTGTCTATGAGTACTGAAAGAACGACTCCCAGCTCGATGAGTCACCTCCTGCCTCCCCCGATTCTGCCTCCCCACCGATGATCTCCTCTGAAAGGCACCACTCAACCAGTGCGCACATAATCCATCCCATACATGGGATGAAATGTACTCTGGTCGGTGTGCTCTACATGACTCCTCAAAATCTGACACTCCTGATTTCTTCATCGCAGCTTTTCTTAAATTGTGCAAAAACTGACGAAGGCGATCACGCATGGCCACCTCCCATGCCTCGTGGATGGCGTCACGCATGGTATCCTCGATCGGATACCATAAACCCTACAAATAAATCAAAATATCAAGTTAGAAATGAAATAATTTTCAAAATAAAAATTATTTATTTACGTACGTACCAACCAATGGCCGAACATGGCCTGCTGCACATCAATGGGAATCTGCTCCCATGTGGTCCACGGCTGAGAGAAATAGTTGCGCAAAATAGCGCTGCCCTGTCCGACTGCTATATGCGAAAAACTGAAAAAATAATAAACATTTATTATGTGAATAGATTAATGAAATCTTAGTCAAATTCACAGGTTATTACACAGGTTATCACACCTCCGGGTGCGCGGATCAAACCCAAGACGTGGACGTCGCTCGGGGACGGGGTCAGGAATCATCAATCGTGCAAGACCGCGCCCCCTCCGCGTACTCCCTGAAGCGCCTGCAGGCTGAGGGTCATCTGCCAACAACTCATCCGCATCGAAAGGCAGGTCAGCCTCCGTCAACTCACGAAATGTGGCCTCGTCCATCTGAAACAGAAAATGTTAATATTAGCAAATAATTGATAATTACTATTATATATACATATATATACATATTATGATTGTATATAAATACCATGGAATTCTATAAGTGTTCATCTTCATCATCATCTTCATATATGTCAATGTCATCTTCATATTCCTCCTCAACATCATCGATATCCATTCGAGTTGCAGTTGCTTCATCTCTTACCATTTCAAATTCATGTGTGACATCATTAACATCATCGTCATCACCGACTCTTAAATGTGGGGTGTCGTCATCGATACTCATATCTCTTTGTAAAAAAGATTGATTTTGAGTACTTTCTTGAAAAACTTCAATTCTTTGCACATCAGTGAAAGCACATTCACTTTGACTAAACTGATTGTCTCGAATTTTGATTTTTATTACACTCCACCAATCAGTCAAGTCTCTTGATGTTGCACAGTACTTTGCATAATAAACTTGATATGCCTGTTGAGCCAATAAGAATGGTTCATTTACTGCGAGAACACTTTTACATTTAATATCGATGATTCCATGAGTCGGATGAACACGCACGCCTCTCTCTGTATCCAACCACCGACATTTGAACATGGTTATGTAATGTTGTCCAAGATAACAGAGTTCAATGATTTCATCAAGCATGCCATAAAAGTCAACTTCATTTTCTCGATGATGAGATCCTCTCAAGCTAACTCCACTGTTCATTGTTTTTTTCGATTCCCCATATGCATGCGTGTGGAATCGAAATCCATTCACCACATATGCATTATAAGTTTTAACAAGTTTGGAAGGTGGGTTACTCAATACACAGAGCCGTTTGTCAATTTTATCAGCATGTCGAGACACCTGAAGATTTGTGAAATAATTATCAATATAGTAAACTATACATTGAATGAGTTGCTAAATGATAAAGAATTTATGTTACCAGTTTTTGAAACCACTGAGAGAAATTTTTCAGTCGCCGTTCTTCGAGAGCAGCTGCTGTAATTTGTGGAATTTGTTTCTTGATATGATTATCATACAACCTATAAAAACCAAAGTTATTTACTGTAACATAAATGATAGAATAAGTGATATAAACACTTACAGTACAACTGATGTCATCTCTTCACAGTTGAGCAGAACATACGTATGAGCTCTATGATGTTCATCATCTGAAAGCCAGCGTTCAGAAACTCCACCAAAACCAAGCTCTGACTGGTTGAAAACAGATAATTGATTGTCGATTTCATCAATATTCCTCTCATTCCGTCCCATTCGGTTGTGTTTTGAAGGATACTCAGATTCAAAATAATGGGAGCAGAAAAAAGATATTTCCTCTTGCAAATAAGCTTCTGCAATAGATCCTTCAACAGATGCTTTGTTGCGTACTTTTCTTTTCAATTTTTGCATGCATCTTTCAAATGGGTACATCCATCGAAACTGTACCGGACCTCCACATTTGGCTTCATATGGCAAATGTAACATCAAATGTTCCATTGAGTCGAAGAAAGACGGCGGGAATATTTTTTCCAGTTTACATATAATTACAACAACATCTTTTTCAAGTTTGCCTAGAGCATCATAATCTGCCGTAGCCGCACAAATTTCCCGAAAAAAATGAGACATGTCTGTTATGGAATCCCAAATCACAGAATTCAACAGACCTCTTAATCCAATTGGTAGAAGTCTCTCCATTATAACATGACAATCATGACTTTTCAATCCAGTAATATGACCATTCTTTACACATCTACCCAAATTGGAAGCACAGCCATCTGGAAGTCTCAAATCTGCAATCCACTGACAAAATAATAAACGGTTTTCTTTAGACAGTGTATAAGCTGCTTTTGGTTTCAGTAACCTTTCTGTTCTGACATTCTCAAATAGTTCCAATTCTGGACGTCTGCAAATTTGGGCAAGATCTAAACGTGCATTTACATTGTCTTTGCTCTTTCCTGGCGTATCCAAAACTGTATGAAACAAATTATCAAAACAGTTCTTCTCAATATGCATGACATCTAACATGTGTCGGACCAACAAATCAGACCAATATGGCAAATCCCAAAATATGCTACGTTTAATCCAATTGTGTTCTTTCCCAAAACCAGAAATTTTCTGTTGGTTTATTGTGGGACCAAAAGTGATGGGAGGTAATGAAAATACAACCGATTTTAACTCCGAACCTGATAGCATTTTTGGAGGTCCATCCCTTTCAACTGTTCCTTTTCTGAAATGAGATCTGTTTCTGCGAAAAGGATGATCAGCTGGAAGAAATCTGCGATGACAGTCAAAATAACAAGGTTTCTTTCCATGAATGAGCATAAATGCTTTGTTCTCTCCCATACAGTAAGGACATGATTTCTGACCATGTGTACTCCAGCCAGATAACATCCCATAAGCCGGGAAGTCACTTATTGTCCACATCAATGCTGCTCTCAGTATGAAATTCTGTTTCGTTGCAACATCATATGTACTGACACCAGTACTCCACAATAAATTTAATTCATCAATCAATGGCTTCAAATAAACATCAATATTTTTCTTCGGATGTCCTGGAATTAGTAAAGTCAAAAAGATATATGGCTCCTTCATCAACATCCATGGAGGTAAATTATACGGAGTTAAAAAAACAGGCCAACATGAATATTGACTACCATAAGATCCAAACGGACAGAAACCATCAGTGGAAAGGCCCAGTCGAACATTTCTAGCTTCTAAAGCAAATGATGGATGCACTCTATCAAAATGTTTCCATGAATCACCATCGGCTGGATGATTCAAGCTTTTATCGGTTGAAATATTCTCTTTATGCCATGACATCATTGTCGCTGTATTCTTAGACATGAATAAACGCTGAAGTCTGGATGTAAGCGGAAAATATCTCAACTGTTTTACAGGAATCAAACCAGACTTCCCGTGTTGTCCTTCTTTATATCTCTGTTGCCCACATGTGGGACAACTATCCAACGACTCATTTTCCCCTGAATATAAAATGCAGTCATTTGAACATGCATGAATCTTCTGACAAGTAAGCCCCAAATTTCGAACCAACCTCTTACTTTCATAGTAATTTGCAGGTAAAACATTTCCTTCGGGTAACAGTGTTTTCAGCAAAGAAAATATCTGGTCAAAACATGTGTTTGACATTCCGTTATCTGATTTGATAGCCATAAATTTTGCAACTGCTTCTAATTTGCTCATCTTGCAGCCAGGATATAATGCATCCTCAGCAGACTTCAACAACTCATAAAATTCAGACGGTCCCAACTCAGGATTTGAAGCTATATCAGCCGGAGTTTCTGTATGTTGAACAGATGAACCTGCAACATCATGTACTAAATCTTGAAACTGGGATGGATCCGGAATCAAGTTGGTATCAGCTGCTCTGGAACTGCGTTCACCGTGTTGATACCAAAAAACATAATCAGCTTGAAAACCAAAACGCAAGAGATGTTCCCCCACTTTGTCAAACGTGTCAAACGTTCTCAATGCACATTTTCTGCAAGGGCATTTTATCTTTCCTTCTGAAACAAATTCTGAATTTGATGCCGCAAATGATAAAAAAATCTCCACACCCTCTATATATACTGGATTTAAACCAGAACCATTTGGATTTCTGCGTTGATTTATCCATATGCGGTCATCTAATAATGACTGTTGACGACCTCGCTGTTCCATATTTTTCTATAAAATATAAAAGCATTACTGGTTTTGAATAATTTGTTAGAAAAAACACTCAAGCAAGGATTACTAATTATTACAATTTATTACTAATTATTACAATTTATTGCTAATTATTACTATTTATTACTAATTTAGCAATACTTAGCAATACTTAGCAAAAGGAAAACTGCTTGAATAATGAAAGGAAATTTGATAATCATCGTTGTGGAGATGGTTATAAATTTTCCCTTCATTATCCAAGCAGATTTCGTTTACTAATTATTAGTAATAAAAAAAATATTATCAATATTTACGAAAAAACAATATTAATATTATTAAAATAATAAAAAAAATTAAAAAATATTAAAATTATCAATATTCAGAACAAACTTTGTTCTATTATTAACATGTTCAAATCTTAAAGGGTCGTCAATTGTCAGGTCATGCGCAATAAAAAGTTTGTGTCAGTCATGTCTAATGTAAACTCTATAATTGTCCTTGCATGGTTGATCACTTCGCAAGTAATGTTGCAATCAGACAAACCAAGTCATTCCCTTCTTAACTATAAGAATCATCTCACATGAACCTTTACATAGATCATTCTTCCTTAAAAATTTGAGAGGATATCATTATTTTTCCCTTAAATTTTCAAGGAAGAATGGTCTATGTAAAGGTTCATGTGAGATGATTCTTATAGATAAGAAGGGAATGACTTGGTTTGTCTGATTGCAACATTACTTTTGAAGTGATCGACCATGCAAGGACAATTATAGAGTTTACATTGGACATGGCTGACAGAAACTTTTTATTGCGCATGACCTGACAATTAGCGACCCTTTAAGATTTGAACATGTTAATAATAGAACAAAGTTTGTTCTGAATATTGATAATTTTAATATTTTTTAATTTTTTTATTATTTTAATAATATTAATATTGTTTTTTCGTAAATATTGATAATATAATTTTTTTTGCTAAGTGTTCTTGAGTATTCCTGAGTATTCCTGAGTATTCCTGATTATTTGTGAGTATTCCTGATTATTTGTGAGTATTCGTGAGTATTCGTGATTATTCGTGAGTATTCGTGATTATTCGTGAGTATTCGTGAGTATTCGTGAGTATTCGTGAGTATTCCTGATTATTCCTAATTATTCCTAATTATTTGCAATTATTCCTAATTATTTGCAATTATTGGTAATTATTGGCAATTATTGGTCATTATTGGCAATTATTACTAATTATTCCTAATTAATCCTAATTATTCCTAATTAATCCTACTTATTCCTAATTAATCCTACTTATTCCTAATTATTCCTAATTATTACTAATTATTCCTAATTATTGCTAATTATTACTAATTATTGCTAATTATTTCTAATTATTGCTAATTATTTCTAATTATTGCTAATTATTTCTAATTATTGCTAATTATTTCTAATTATTGCTAATTATTTCTAATTATTGCTAATTATTGCTAATTATTGCTAATTATTGGTAATTATTTCTAATTATTTCTAATTATTTCTAATTATTCGTAATTATTACTAATTATTAGTAATTAATACTAATTATTGGTAATTATTGCTAATTATTGGTAATTATTGCTAATTATTGGTAATTATTGCTAATTATTGGTAATTATTGCTAATTATTGGTAATTAATGCTAATTATTGGTAATTAATACTAATTATTGGTAATTATTACTAATTATTGGTAATTATTACTAATTATTGGTAATTATTACTAATTATTGGTAATTATTACTAATTATTCGTAATTAATACTAATTATTCCTAATTAATACTAATTATTCCTAATTAATACTAATTATTCCTAATTATTGTTAATTAGTCCTAATTATTATTAATTATTGTTAATTATTCCTAATTATTACTAATTATTGTTAATTATTCCTAATTATTACTAATTATTGGTAATTAATACTAATTATTGGTATTTAATACTAATTATTGGTAATTAATACTAATTATTGGTAATTATTACTAATTATTCCTAATTAATACTAATTATTGGTAATTATTACTAATTATTCCTAATTAATACTAATTATTACTAATTATTGTTAATTATTCCTAATTATTACTAATTATTGTTAATTATTCCTAATTATTACTAATTATTGTTAATTATTCCTAATTAATACTAATTATTGTTAATTATTCCTAATTAATACTAATTATTGGTAATTATTACTAATTATTGGTAATTATTACTAATTATTGGTAATTATTACTAATTATTCGTAATTAATACTAATTATTCCTAATTAATACTAATTATTCCTAATTATTGTTAATTAGTCCTAATTATTACTAATTATTGTTAATTATTCCTAATTATTACTAATTATTGTTAATTATTCCTAATTATTACTAATTATTGGTAATTAATACTAATTATTGGTAATTAATACTAATTATTGGTAATTAATACTAATTATTGGTAATTAATACTAATTATTGGTAATTATTACTAATTATTCCTAATTAATACTAATTATTCGTAATTATTCCTACTTATTGTTAATTATTCCTAATTATTACTAATTATTGTTAATTATTCCTAATTATTACTAATTATTGGTAATTAATACTAATTATTGGTAATTAATACTAATTATTGGTAATTAATACTAATTATTGGTAATTAATACTAATTATTGGTAATTAATACTAATTATTCCTAATTAATACTAATTATTTGTAATTAATACGAATTATTTGTAATTAAAACTAATTATTGGTAATTATTACTAATTATTGGTAATTAATACTAATTATTGGTAATTAATACTAATTATTCCTAATTAATACTAATTATTCCTAATTATTCCTAATTAATACTAATTATTCCTAATTATTACTAATTATTCCTAATTATTCCTAATTATTACTAATTATTCCTAATTATTGTTAATTATTCCTAATTATTACTAATTATTGTTAATTATTCCTAATTATTACGAATTATTGGTAATTAATACTAATTATTACGAATTATTGGTAATTAATACTAATTATTGGTAATTAATACTAATTATTGGTAATTAAGACTAATTATTTGTAATTAATACTAATTATTTGTAATTAATACTAATTATTCCTAATTAATACTAATTATTTGTAATTAATACTAATTATTCCTAATTATTCCTAATTATTGGTAATTATTACTAATTATTCCTAATTAATACTAATTATTCCTAATTATTCTTAATTATTACTAATTATTCCTAATTATTCCTAATTATTACTAATTATTGTTAATTATTCGTAATTATTGTTAATTATTCCTAATTATTAGTAATTATTGTTAATTATTCCTAATTATTACGAATTATTGGTAATTAATACTAATTATTGGTAATTAATACTAATTAATGGTAATTAATACTAATTATAGGTAATTAATACTAATTATTGTTAATTATTGGTAATTATTACTAATTATTCTTAATTATTGATAATTATTAGTAATAAAATGAATAATTATCAATAATTAGAAATAATTACCAATAATTACAAATAATAACATTATTAATATATTTTATTATTAATATTAAAATAATATAATTTTCTAATTTATATACAGTTCTTTTTTCATCTGTGCGTTTTCTATCTCCACATACAAATAATACATGTGAAGACAGCAAACACACAGATGAAAAAAGAACTGTATATATATAAAAAATTATATTATTTTAATATTAATAATAAAATAAACTAATAATGTAATAATGTTCTTATTCCTAATTATTGGTATTTATTACTAGTTATTAATATTTATTCTTAATTATTAAAAATTATTACTAATTATTCCTAATTACCATATAAACAATACTAATAATTTAAATTTATTAAGTAATAAAACAATGTAAACATAATTAAATTACAACTAATTAATAATAATAAAAACTAATAAAAAAATAAAAATAAATAAAAAATTAAAATGAAGATAAATACCTTGAAAATTGATCTGTTCTGATCGTTCTTCAAAACTTTAATATCAGCTCCGGAGAAAAAACTTAAACTGGAGAAAAACTAAACTCTAGAAATATGATTCTGAGAGAGAGAGAAGATAAGGAATGAGAATGAAATGAAAAAAACGGATGGGGGTATTTATAGGTTAGATTAGTTGCGACGGGTCCATTTGCGACGGGATTCCCGTCGCAAATAGTATTATTTGCGACGGGACCCGTCGCAAATACCTTCGCCAACATTTATTACGGTCAACCGGTAAATAGTTATTTGCGACGGGTCCCGTCGCAAATAACCCTCTGCCGACATAGTATTTGCGACGGGGGAATATTCCCGTCGCAAATACCATTTACCGCCGCCGGTTATTTGCGACGGGAATATTTCCCCGTCGCAAATACGTTTCCCGCGATTTGGCGCGCATCGCGGGAAAACTATTTGCGACGGGGAAAGCAATCCCGTCGCAAAAGCCTCCTTATTTGCGACGGGGATGTACCCCCGTCGCAAATACTTTTTTAACATGACTATTTGCGACGGGATTTAATCCCGTCGCAAATAACCCGTCGCAATTGCTCATTTTTCCCGTAGTGCACCTCCAACAATCCAGGGGAGTTACCATCGAGAAGGCCTTTCAAGGTTACTCCAATGGACCTCTTGCTCCAAGAAATTGCACTATGAATAAATTAAAGAGAAGGAAAAAACATTGAGATCCTACCGTTATTCTTGTAGAGAGGCATTGGTCCATTGCATTAATCAAATCCACTGAAAAAATTGCCTTCCAGAAGAGCCAGATGTGTGATTTGGGAGGGTTCCCATGAAGGAAACCGTAAACTTTGAGCCACTGCACAAACTCAGCTATTCTACCCGAACCTTGTTTTGGTTCTAGAACTGCCACCATATAAAGTGAGTGATTGGGAAATTAATTAACAATAAAATCAGATTTCTACCTCACCCCAGGCCCTATGGAATTCTAGGTTAATATCCTAAACATTGAGACTTTTGCTTCTAACTTTGGCCCCAGACTCCTGGCCCATGGATTGAATAAACTTCAGTGTGGAAGAGGAAGTACCAGATTTTGACTTAGAGCGAGTGCACATTCCGTTCATCTTGATTCTGCTGCAAGATTTAGGAGTGAGGCTTCAAATTTGCTAATCCCTGAGAGAATCCTCAGAAGGAACTATGAAGCTGTCAGCCACCGCATGCTTAGCCTGAGACACAGGTGCCTGGACCACTGGAGATAACATCAGAGATCCTGGAGGTAGGGAGGGAGGGGATAACATATCTTTGGAAACATGCAGCAAAGAAGACACAGAGAACAACTTCGGAGAAGATGGAGAAGGAAGATGATGCTCACTGGACAGGGAAAGGGATCCCCTCCCAACACATCAGGCCCTAAGTACAAAGGTTGAATTTCAGAGAGGCTGATTCGAGAAGTGACTCACAGATCTCTCAAACAGAAACTGAAGAAGTTGTTGTGGAGCATCACATCTAGGGGGGCCCACCGCTCTGCCAACCGCGCCTCGAGAAAAATAGACCAGATCCCTGCAAGAAGATACTAAATCCCAAGACATGGATTACGAAGCCTCTGAATCACAAGAAGTGGGTAGAAGACCATCCCTTTTCCCTGATCGATGAACTTAGCCAGCACTGGAGAGGGATTTTGAGTGAAAGGGTGCTAATTCAGACCCTTCTCCCAGACCTTGTGAAAAACCTGAATAGAATGCCCTGAGATTTTTTAGAATGAGAAAACGTGAGGATAAACTGGGTAGAATAGAGCCTAGAGACGGTCTTGCATCCCCTTGATCCTGAGAATGATCTAATCTAGATTTGGTCGAGAAGCGTCCATTTCGAAAGAGATCCGAGCAACAGAGGATTCCTCCATATGAGAAGTTCGAACACCAGCATATAGAAAAGAACCCAAAGAAT
Source organism: Viscum album (assembly GCA_963277665.1). Classification (NCBI taxonomy): domain Eukaryota; kingdom Viridiplantae; phylum Streptophyta; class Magnoliopsida; order Santalales; family Viscaceae; genus Viscum; species Viscum album. Next base: position 144,017,095 of record OY728131.1, read on the forward strand.
CCTCAATCACCTTCAGAAAGGATTCTTGCATCATAGGAAGAGGTATCTCGGGGATGGAGATCCAGACCACCACAATAGGGCTCTCCCACCCTGAGTGAGAATCTATCAACCAATGGGAGAGACAGAAGCGCCAACGACCCACCCAACGATGGCTCATGCTCCAAGCTTTGAAAAAGTCCACCCTAGAGGCCAAGACGATGCAGAAATCCTTCTGATCTAAGATGGAAACTTTGGCTAGAAATTCGATACCCCACCACTTGATGAAGTCCAAGAATAGCGAGATCAGAGGTTTGTCAGCACCAAAGCGAGAAACCAAGGTCCACTAAAGATTCTACACCACCTATTTAAAGGACACTGCCGAAACCACATGCACAGGGCAGCCATTTCCCGAGAATGAAGAAGACCTAGAGGGCACTGAAGGCTCCCCTTCCAAGAAGGGAAGAGGGGGGCTCAGAAGCGCCTCTATGAAACACAGAGGTGAATGAGATGAGCCACCATCGGACTCCCGAAATCCTAGATCCACCGGAACAAAACCAGCCGACTACGAAGGATCTGCAGGAAGCGGAGCAACAGGAGGGAGAATAGTGTTTGAATCCATTATTAAAGAAATTTTTTTATTATGTTAATAATTATAGTTTTTGTCTTTCCATATTCTTAGGGGAATTTCATTTCATATCTCATCACTATTTCTACTTATTTCAGAAAATAATTTTTTTTAATTTTATTAATCTAGAACTTCTCAATATTGTTTTTTAAATTCTATACTATAGGGTGGAATAGATTTAGTATCTCTGTAAATATTACAAATGTATTTTAAAATTTAATAGGGGTTGTCTTATCAGAATCATTAGATGATTTATCCTTTATCTCTATAACTTTTTTAAAATCTTCTATCATGAAATTCAATGTTTTATTAACATTAAGACAGATATATTATTCCTCATACATCATATAATTTTTATATTCATTTTTTTCATTATAATAATTTATAATATTAATCTATTTTACAATTTTAACCTTATAAATTTTGATATCTCGACAAGATCAATATCATTAACATATTCAATTATTTTATCCATTTCTTATGTCTTTTCACTTTTAACGATCTTGCTATTTTTGTAAAGAAAATCCATGAGTTCAGATCTCAACATATACTTAGTATGACCTTGTTCTTCCACTTCATTATTTCTTGATATGCCTTCATGTCATTCAATATAAGATTTTAATGTTTTGTGTTTTTTAGATATATCTAAATCACTCTAGAATGATATGTATTCACTTTATTAAAGGCTCATCATGTTCCTCCAAAATTTTCTCAAATATTTATTCTTCTGTTTAGAGGAAACATTTCTAGAATTTAGAGATATTCCCTTAAAATAGTCTTCTTGTGTTTCATTTCTCTAATTTTAATAAAAAAAATTCAATCAATTAAAAACTAACAATACCTCTATAACTAAATAATTTATTAGGAAGTATAATTTTGTTTTTTAATCCCCCTATTCTAATTTCCTTAGATATAATGGACATATATTGATTATAATCTTTACTTATTTCATCATAAATTTATGAATTTGAATCATATTCCACTTTCATTTCCTTAAGATTTTATTATTTCATGGATTTTAATTCCATATCCTCATATTATTTATTTCTGAAAATAAGGGCTTTCTCATTTCAAAGTTAGGGGGTTTGGAACTAACTAAGTGATGGGTCTCTTATCTTCTATATGTATAATATATTCGATTCATTTAAAGATCTTGAATTTCCATGTATTTTTTTTTAATTAAATGGGAATTTTACGAGTCTGCAAAAATTGACGGCGCATGATTCCGAGGCCCAGAGTGCCTGGAATAAATTTCTGAACTTTTTCTCGCGTACGTTTAGAAAACGTGCAAGTGGGTTTATCTAACTTTTGAACATGTGATAGGAATTAAAATCTAAGGACACCGTTGAACTCGCAACACCGATATTCGCTTAAGGAGACCTTCACATCGACCAGAGTTGGTCAAGAGTGAAAGATAGAATTTAGGTTTTTTGTGAAGGAATAAACTAAAATAAAATGGTGTAACTTTTTATTTTTATTTTATTTTGAAACCACCCATGTGGATATTTCACAGGTGGGGACCACCTGAACTAAAACCCCCCATGAAAGGTTATGGAGGTGGGGACCACCGAGCCTAACCTCCCATGAGAGGTTATGGTGGTGGGGACCACCCGATGCTTAAAACCACTAGAACCCCTTGAAATCCCTCATAAGTGTGGCGAAGTATCTTAAACTCCGCCCCCAGTTAAACGGTGCCACCCCATTAAATTTATTATGACAACCTATGTAATTAATTAACCCAATTTGAAATTGTGCCATCAATTAAAATTGGGGAAACACAACCGTTGGTTATTTTTCATTTTGGGGGAAAGTATTGGAAAAGGAGAGAGCTCTTGGAGGCTTACACTTCTTCCAACAAAGATCGCTGATGCACGACTTCAACTTCTTCTTCGGAACATCCTTCAATGAAGAATGCCATCAAAGAACGTTCTTCAGAAATCATGGAAAAGGATGATGAACAAGTCCGACATAGAATCATGGTTTTGAAAGCGACGATCACAGACACTCTCATCACCTTCTTCGACATCCTTCTCGAGCCAACATCAACGGACAATCTAAGGTAGGGTGGTTGTTTGAATTTCTTCTCTCTTCTCATTCTTGATAATTCTCCATAATACAAAAATGAATTATAGTCGTGCACCCGCTCTAACGCGAAGAGTGTGGGACAAACAAACATGGAACGTCCTCTCCGCAAACCTTGTGATTAATTGTTGATCGCTATGAAAGAATGACTACGATCCATGGTGGGGAACGAGAACGGAGACCGATAACACCACCATCCATGATGAAGGCGACGATGCCATTCACGAAAGAACCGCCCAGCGGCCGAGCCGCTGCCCCGCGGTTGGGCCGCCGTCCGCGGCCGAACCGCCCCACGGTTGGGCCGCCACCCCATTCCCTTGCGGCACCCCCACGGCTGAGCCGTGTCGCGACCTCCGCCCTCCCGATCGAGCCTCTTGGGCCGAGCTGAGCCACTATGCGCCCTCGCGGCACCCCCGTGGCCGAGCCGACCTGCGGCAGACCCACCCCGCGACACTCGCGGCCTCCGCGGCCCCTCGTGGCCCTCATGGCCTACTAGGCCACACCACAGGCCGGGCCGACCTGAACTGGTGTGACCGAGGCCTGGTCGGGTCAGGTCGGTCCAACCGGGTCGGACCAGATCTAGACCTGATAAGTACCTATACTTTACATGGGCCATAACATTGGCACCTGACATCTATTTGAAGAACCATTAGCGGCACTTGAATTCTTGGATCGAGACGGTCCCTTTTAGTATACCCCACTAGGGTTTTGGTTAATGTTGAGGCATGGTCGGGTTGGATTGAGCACGAATCCAACCAGGCCTCTGGGACTCAAAGGACAGTAACTCACAGACTATGCGTCTGATTGAAACGCCGTCTGTTGCATTGAGACCCCCATGACGTGGCAGACCATTAAGATACTTCTTCATGGGACTTAATAGAAGTTGGAGTATCGACCAATGACTTGTGCATCAGATCCTCCTAGAGACGAGCATTCTTAGTGCGGGAACCCAGTAGATGGCTGGGAGAAGAAGAATGAAGAGCAATCCTGTGTGGGTCATCTCCTAGCGATCTTGTGTGGGTCAATTCCTAACGATCCTATGTGGGTGAGATCCTAGCGATCCTGTGTCGTTCAGAACCAAGCGATCATGTGTGGGTCATCTCCTAGAGATCCTGTGTGGGTCAGCACCTAGCGATCCTGTGTGGGTCCGATCCTAGCAATCCTATGTGAGTCAGCTCCTAGCAATCCTGTGTGGGTCGTCTCCTAGCGATCTTGGGTGGGTCAGCACCTAGAGATCATTTGTAGGTAAACTACTAGAAATACTATGTGGGTCTGCTCCTAGAGATCTTATGTGGGTCATCTACTAACGATCCTGTATGGGTCAGCTCCTAGCGATCCTATTTGGGTCAGCTCCAAGCGATCCTGTTTGGGTCAGCACCTAGTGACCCTGTGTGGATCATCTCCTAGAGATCTTCTGTGGGTCATTTTATTTATATAGTAAGATGACGTAGTAGTTACATCTAATCATCTCTACTATTGTACTTATGTTATACCTGGAATGAGCTGAGTTCATACCTGTGTGTTGCTTTCCTTCATTGTAATACCTTGGTGGTAATCTTCTTTGGGGAATACATATGTGGTACTTTCCTTTGTGGTTTCCCTTCCATTGTGGAACAGTTGAGCTTCGGGCATTTGGGTAGGACCCTGTGTTTCCTCATGATTGAGATGGGTATACATGATAACTTAGGTATATGTATGGGCATATACCTAAGTAGGGTTTACAGTTGACTTCATGCTTTGAGGTTTATCCGTCGTGGATATTTTGAGACCTTGAGGGTCTTGGGGTCCCTACTGAGTATCGTTATACTCACCCCTGCATGGGCTATACCCGAACCTTATTGTGTTTGGTCAAGATGACAGACATGGTTGATCAAGACTGAGGGTACTAGGACTATATGGTTCCCGGAGGAGGACCTTATGACAAGTCGGTACACGAAGGAGACGGACGGATGTGGAGTGTTGAGGAGCCAATCTTTACCTACCCTTCAGGTAGGAACCTCGGAGGACAATCCAGTAGTTGTCTAACATTTTCTTTAGTTTTATTTTATTTCAATTGTACTTATACTTTACAATTGGGCATGTATTTTTGCCCCTTTTACTTACTGCAATCACTCTGTTTACTATTTAGTTTACTTGAGTTTGTATCTTGTTGTGTGCTTGGTTGTGTGTGCTTACAGGATATAAAGGCAACGCCTTCCCAGTTATAGGGAATACGACTTCGGTTCTAGTCACTAGCCCCTGACCTATGGAAGGTGGGCTTGGGGTAGTAACGACACGGGCCCCTGGGGATGGTTCGTGATAATTCAAATCTATCATGGAAGTTACTAATTAGATTATTTATAAATTCTAAATGATTTATATTTTATCCAAACTCTCTAATGTGTCTTACTACCCCACAAACACATCAAAATTATTTATCCACAATCTTATCGTAAACCATTTACATTTATTAAAAAATCAATATTCAAATGTGAGGTTTTGATTATTTAATTTTCATATTTCATTCAGACATATTATTTATCTTCTCCCAAATATCCTTGGATGTTTGAAGTCCAATTACCTTGGAGTAGAATTTTTCAAATAGAGATAACAAGATGGAATTTATATATTTTCAATATACATAAATATTTCAATTTTTAATATAATTCATGATAAAATATATTTAATATTGTCTAAATGAAAATGTAATAACATCACTTACCTCTAGACCTTGTTCCAGTAGACATGGAATAATTTGGTTCTTCCAAGTAAGAAAATTATTTCCATAAAAAATGGGTATACCTATTCTATTAAGTGGATTGGGATTACTTTGATTCTCCTTACGTAAATATTGTATCTTTTATAGGAAAACATGGTTTTCTCTAATACCACATGTATTTCCAATGTATGGTGAGATCAATGAGAGGGTGAGGGGTTCAATCAGTGGTCCCTTTGTTTTTATGATTTTATTCATTTAAAATAACCACTATATTTAGATAATATATTGATCCTATCATTCTTAGTTATTATACCCATTATAATGTTATATTTGATTAAATAAAAGAAGTAACAAAATCAATTACAATTTTTGGACATGGAATCATATTCCTTCCAAGGTTTTGGTTGGGTTTTGATACATTATTTTCCTTATAAATTATAGTGTGAAAATAAATGTTATATCTTGAAAGTATTAGAAAATTATCTTTTGAAATTATGGGTATCAAGTTATTACACCAATCATTTCCTAATGTATTATTTATAATATCTTATTCTATTTAATTCATTCTCCATAAATGAATCCTATTCTCCTAATGTGGTTTTATAAAACATCCTAATAGTTCTTAAATGGACCCCTAAATTCCTTCTTTGAACAGGTCTTCCAATTATTCTATCTTCTGGTAAAATGAGATTCATTCTTGTTCTCTTTCAAAACCTCATGTTCTCATCACTAGTAAGAGATCATGGTATTTCTCATAGAATATCCTAAAATTATAATGTAATAACATGGTGTATAAATATGTTTTTCCTTATCACATAATCCATAGGCATCAACACACACTACTACAAAACTATCCTTTAATGACATTATAAATGGCCTTTATTAGCACTAGAAAAGCGCTGACTATGTGAGGGACATTAAAAGCCAAATACTTTTATCAATGCTCAAATGACACATAAAAAGGTTACATTTATCAGCTCTAACAATAGTGCTGATAAATAGGATCTTTATCCGCGCTTTTAAAATAATTGATAAAGGTCCCATTTATCATCTCTTTTTTTATTATTACTAATGTTATCCTTTATTAGTATTTTTTAAGTGCTAATAAAGAAGTTTTTATCAGCGATTTTAGAAGAACTGATAAATTTATTCTTTATCAGTGCTTTTAAAAGAACTGATACAATTTACTCTTACAACACATTGTAGCGCAGCACCAAAAACACACCAGATATCAATACAAACAAGTCACAATAATAATTTAAATGAAGTGAAATTCACAACAAGAATACCAAATAAACTATATTATAAGTATTTCACACATTATTTTATACAATTACATAACTAAAAAAATTTACATACATTAAAAAACAATCCTAATTTTTGGACAGAGCACCCCAACATATGAGACAACAACTAAGCCAATGAGTTTATTCTTCATTCACAACAAGTTAGCCAAAAATGTTTCCTCCACAAACATCTCAAAATTGAGATCCTTGGAGAATAGGAATCACTCCTTTATCTCTAGATTAATACCACCCGTGAAAAAAGAAGCTTTCAACAGATCCTACGACCCCACCTATAGAAAAAAGGAAACCAGGACATTGAATTTTTCAACATAATCCTTCACCGCCCACTGACCTTGTTGGACACTCATGAGCTCTTCCATTTTCTTCATCTTCACCTCATAGGTATAACCCATCAAACCAAGAGGGACATAAAATCTTCCCATGTCACCCTAACATGCATCATTGGTTTGGGGAAAGCTTCCATTATTCTGAAGCTGGACCCCAAGCAGACCCACAAAAGTATGAACTGTAACACCTTTTGGAGTTCTAAACACTCTGAAGAAAGGATCAACTTCCTCAAGCCACTCCACTGCCTCTAATGAACCACGATTTCCATGGAAGATGGTCATTAACCAAGGATATCCATAAACAAGGAAAGAAATACTTGAAACATTAGGGATATTTCTAAGCATCATATTATGAATGACAAAATAAATCATAAAATGAGGAAAAAAAGCAATCAAAAGAACAACTGAAAGGAACCTCTCGGGCCAAAACAACTGTTCCAAAATCCAAAAAAAAATTTATACGATGGATGAGGAGAACATATGAGTCTATTGGACCAAATAAAATTATCTGTGTCATCAATATCAATGAACATCCTAAGAATTCATTTTTGAACTCTAGATTTATGGTTTTATTTCATTCTATCTATGTTCTTTGTTCTAAATTCTGGTTTATGGTTTTTATAAAAAATAAAAAATAATATTAATTCATAATATTAAATTTAAAATAAAATTTTCTAAGATTGGGGATTGATTTATTGTGTGACCTTAGAGGAAAATTTATCAGTTTGATTAGTAGAAATTTCTTAAAGTCAATGATTGAAATATAGAAATACATTAAGACACCCATAAAGAAATAAGATAATGTCGCAATCATAAATTGGTCATGTGAAAGATTAATAATCAATTAAATACATTTATAATTATATCTCACAAAAAATTGTTCATACATTTTTATTAACCAATATTATTAATTTATGTTTATTTGAATTTAAAATTTGAACTCATCAATGAACTATAGGGGTTATGGATTTAGTCACACATTTCAATTTCAAACAGAGGGTTTGAGATTTCATCTTCCATAACATTTACGAAAAAAATTATTTCTCTAATTAGACAATTAATTTCATATAACTTATGACAAACCCAATATATCATAAAACACCATGAAAATATGTTTCCACTGTTTACACAGAAATGTCAATTTTTGTTGATTATAAAATACATCATTAAAAAAATGATACATATATTTAAATACACACATATAATGTCAGAAATACATAATGACACATTTAATAATGAGAATTATTATTTCAGGGTCCTTCCTCATAAACCCCTTCTTGAGGATTACATGGTTTAAAATTCATGAGAATAATTGTATTATACAAATAATCATCCAATACATAACAGTGAAACATAATTTTTGTTTGATCAAAAAAATGAAATCTAGGTAACTGGATATATGTTTATGAATATTTCCCTTACATTTCATGGATATCATTATATTGGGTAACTCATATAACATTTTAATGTGATAGATATATTAAAGACATTATATCATTAATATTACAAAGAAGAATACTCATAATGTTATAAAATATTTATTAATATTCATGTGATCAAATGTAAAATGTTAGTTTGTTCTTGGGAACTATGTACTACCCATCCTAGAAAAGTTTCTTCATAGGAGGCCTTAATAAAATAATCTTATAGGGGTTTTAACCAAGTAAATAATGTTTCTGAAAGGTCTTTTGATCCATCAACACATAGGGATTAAGACTATCTAATGTGGGAGACCCCAATGAATAAATTATTCATCTATAATTAATAAATCTTTGTATAAATCTATTTATAGGAGACTAGAGTGATATATTTGTATACCACATAAAGGATCATTTACGAAGGGTAAATGAGTTTCATTTATGGAGGATAAATGAATTTATGGACAATGGCTATAATAAAATTTTATAGATAGCCCTCTGAAAAGAAATTAGATGAGGTAAAAAAAGGGGTCTTCTTCAAGGCCATTAAGAAACCAATAAAAAAATATTATTTTAGTTAGTCAAGCCCATGAAGATCATACATAAGAATCAATCATATTTTTTATATAGAATTTAAATTACTACATATTTTAATTCATCTCAAAACACACTATTTTTAATGATTAAATCTCAATAAATTAATTTGGGTGGTCCTTTAGAGGAGTCGCGCTAGAAGTGGCGAGGAGATGTGATGTTGGGTTTATAATAGCGCAAAAACACAAAAAGGGTAACATAGAAAGATAAAAAAATGATATAGGAAAATTATAAAATTACATACCTTGGATTCTATTCTTGATTCGTCTGATGAATCATAGTGGAGTGACGTCAGAAGCAAAAGAGTTTTGTGAGAGCTTCAGGATTGAGATGACTAAGTTCAGATTGGGGTTTTTTAAAATAGATCGATAACATTTTTAACAGTGATTTTATAAAAGTTCTGATAAATATACATTTTATCTGTGTTAAATTGATAAGATTTGATAAAAGTTATTTTTTATCAGTACTAAAAAAGCACTGATATATCTCCATATTTATCAACTCTCCAAAATCCAAGATAGAAAAAATCTTTATCAGCGCTAAATAAAAAGTGCTGATAAAGGACAACCTTTATCTGTGCTAATATAAATTGTTGATATTGTAGACCTTTTATCAGAACTAAATAAAAGGTACTGATAAAGGTTATCCTTTATCAGGGCTCTAATTTAGCGCTAATAAAGTTCACCCTCTATCAGCGCTTATTTTAGCACTTATAAAGATGGAATTTCTCCAAAAATTTCTCTAGCGCTTCTATATTTTTGTGCTATTAAAGGACAGTTTTGTAGTAGTGATGGTAGTCTTGGTGTTGACAACCTCATCCTTTTCCCATGATACATGGGCACACTACTGAATATAGTGGGGTATCATTATTTATCAATTAATAAGAAATATTTGATTTTTAGTAGTTTAAATTTATTAAGTACTAATTCTTATTCATATCTTTATATTTTTTATTCACTAGATTATCCAAAATAATTTTCACCTATTATTTCCATAATATTCATGGAAACCCCATAATCCTTGATAACATATATTCTTTCTATTTAAACCTCATTTAATATAAGTCTTATTATCAATTTAAATCCTCCTAAAGACTTAGGAATTCCCTCTCCATGTGATATTTAATTACCAAATTCTTCTTCATAAATGGAACTTCTTTAGTTATTATGAATTCTCTTACATATTTTCATGGTATAAATATATAGAAATATCCCTTTTGACATGGAATGTATCTCAGCCTAAACCCATGGATTCTTCCATTGAATTCACTTGGGATCAAAATTTATTCAAGGAATTTTGATATATAATTCCCGTGAAGATCATTGAAACATCATCTGACTTAATCACTATTAATAATAATATTATTTTTTTATTTTATGATGATATTAATGTACTCATATAGTACCTCTAATTTATAATCCATGAATTCTTGTATGAACCATATTAAGTTCCTTTCCTGGTCTAACCCATTTTTATAGGGCTGGGTGGATACTATAGTATACATAGGGTTTGTTGAACCAAAAACAATTATGTACTAGAATTAGAATAAAATCTATGAAATTATTCCATATAATTCATGGCGATCAAAACCTCATATTTTTTTTAAATGGTTGTGCCCTAAAATAAGTGTAATACCCAATAAAGGTGCCTTATGAAATAGATCTATACCCCATGAAGTCTATCATTGGGTTCATTACTATTATATTTTTACAATTATTTTGTAAATTCTATACCTTATGACATTTTAGAGTTTTACCATATGATGATCACCTTATACACTAGGATGTGTGTAGGTTTATTTCAATTTTTTTCATTTGGGTACAACAATTGAAAAAAACTCCAAATATAATACAACATCTTCAAAACACAGAGTGTGTTTTACGATCACTTATAATCAACTCGATTCACCATCCAACATCCTTTATCAATATTTCCTGTATACTTGAGCCTCAAAAACATTAAATGGTCTTAACAAACATCAAGTATGATTTTCCATTATTTTAATGAAAATGTCAATATAATTTAAATCTAACTACATAAAAATTCATTATAACATGTTATAGACTATGTATTTACATTAAACAACACTTATATTTGGTATCTATAAATATTATCTCCAAAATAATAATATATAGATAATGTTTGGTCGACTATGTCCATATAGAATCTTCAAGTAGAAGCCTCTATTTTATTTTTCCATTTCTAATGGAAATACCTCATCTCACCTTTAATACATTCCAACCACATATTGATAGCTTCTTCTCATAATAGAATCCTTAAAAATTTATATTAAATATAATCCACACAAGGGATCATTAGTTACAAATATTTGGGGGGGGGGACATAGTAAATATAAATTTTTAAGAAATTGTAACATTTTATTATTTATCATAATATATTGTCTTATGATGAATCATTTATTTAAAAATTTGATAAATTCATTAAATTTTGGTACCATTTACATAATATTTAGAATAATATTCCTACACCACAAATATATTTATATATAATTTTGTTATACCTATTCATATATAATCTAAAATATATAATTCAATACCAAATCTAACAATTTTCCCCCTTAGTTGAACGCAATTCATCAATGATTATTGATTTATAAATATGTTTACTTAATTTTAAAATTTATTCAAATTAAATATATTCTCTAAACATATATCATTTTTACTAGTAATTATTTTTTATATATTATTGGTAATTGTTGGCGTGTGACTCATGACATGATTATTAATTAAAAAATGTTAAATTCCATTATATAAAATAATTTTGTTTCTTTGTATTAATTTTTTATCATATAAATTATTATTTTTAGATTTTGTTGATTAAAATGTATATTTATATTTTCTTGAGAAATGATACACAATAAAAAATTTAACCAGGTTTAGAGAAATATATATTATTAGTAAAATCATTATTAATCATTCTTACCATGAATTTTTTTTTTTAAAATATGTAGTTTTTTAATATAATGATTGATTTATTTAAATATAAATAAACATAAATTATAAAATTTTATACCAGTTCTACCAACATCTGATGTTCTCCCAAATAAAAGGGTTAAAAATTATATATTTATTACGTTTAAAAAAAGTTCTTTTAGACTATAGTAAATAATAGAAAATTTAAATATAGTCTAACCTTGCTAATTTTTCTCATTATTGACATGATTGTATGGGTGATTGAGTAAGTGTTATCTATATCTTATTTCAATATTATTTTATGATAATTCATTACTAAAAATTATGCGTACTTTATGCTTATTTAATATGTTTTTATAAGAATAATGTTGATTGTGGATGAAAGTTATATCTATTTAGTAATTATTATCTTAGTCAAATGATATGTAAATAATAATAATAATAATATATATACCTAAGGTAACTAACATATCAATAAAATAACATAACCACATATACTGGTAGATGTATTCAAAGGATTTATTATACAATTGAAAAAAGAGAAAAAATATATAGATAGATACATGAATAGATCACAAATACATTCAATGAAGAATGAAAATCTACCAGTGAATAAGTAAGAACACATGATAGGTTTAGTGAAGTTGCAAAAATAGACAACTAATTTAAACATTCACAAATAGAGTATGGGTACATGGATCAATATATTTTTATAAAATTAATATTTTTCTTGTAAATTTATTTTTCATGAATGAAATGAATGTTAAGTAAATAAGTTAATTTCTACACCCCCTCTATTGGTTAATTAAATATTTTTATATTATTTTACATCAAATATTTATTTTTAATCATTGTTCATGGTTAAATAGAACTTCATCACAGAAAATAGATTAGTGAAGTCTTTCATTTATTTTGTAATTTAGCCGACTTTATAGTGGAAAAAGTTTTTAATTTTCATCACTATTTTGTGTATATAGAAATAATTAAAATTTTAACACATGATTTATTTTCCATTATAATATAATTGAACTATATTAATAGAATATTTATTATTCTACTAGTACTTATTTTCACAATCTATTCATTTCTAAATAAAAATATTATTAGCTTAGAAAAAAAATTGGTTGTATCTTTACTATTTTTGGTATTTCGGTTATTATAAATTAAATAAATTAATTAATGTAAATTATGAATTCTATTAGAATGATATTAGGAGGAATTTTTTTAGAATAGTTCAAAAATGTATTATACTAAATCAATATATCCCCTAATCTTTTTTATCCATGAAACATGATCATACAAAATCATAGTATTAATTAATATAAGTACTAAGAAGAAAATATAAAGGAAATAGGTCCCCTTTAAATAATGGTAATAATAATTGTAGTTATATCAGATCTAACTTTATAGATATGAATAAGTTCCATCTTCAGTTTTGACAATCCAAGTGTCTTAAGAGCTTGATGTAAGTCATGTACCTAACTGAATGGAAATTTATTAATCCTTTTAAAAATAAAATCCAAATGGATATGATGACTTGGATCCAAATCCACTTTTATTGACTTATTGAATCATTATATACATTTATTCAAAGTATACTCGCATTATTATTATCCAGATAATGAAATGGCCTCACTAGATTCTCAACACATTATCAAATAGGGTAACTCCAACTTCAATCTTCATCTTATGCTTAATAACCCCCGAATCAACTGAAATCATATAAAGATAATGGAATAAAAAAACTCTTGATTATATATCAATTAAAATAGGAAAAATCTATCATATAACCTAAAAAAATTCCTATATAATCAACCACCACTTTAGAATCACTCAAAATAAAAAAAACTAAACAACTATTTCAAATTGATTTATTCAACCTTTTGTTCAAATCCATATTCCAACAATTATGACCAATTTAATCTCAAGAACTGGGGAACCTCTCTAAATGTAGTGGTGAAGTATTTAAATTAAAACCTATTATCTATAATTTATCTTCCCCAATAATAAAATTTGGAACAAAGGACTGCAACCTACCATACAAATAACACCTAATGTTAGTAACTGAACTCTGAAACTTAGATTTTAAATATATATAATAAATCAACTCACTACCAAATAATAAATTACATAAGTAAAATAGAAAAATGAAACAACCTAAGAAATGGAATACAAACCCTCAAAATCACATGGTTGAAAAATTATATACTCTTACCAATTCATCCATCATATGTTTTTTTGGTTATCCATAATAAGATAATAAAATGCTAGTAACCTATTAATAAAACAAAATCAAATAAAAGATTAAATTAAATAGTTCCTAATTTAGAACTCATACTTTAGCCTCTTTTAAAATTCTAAAAATTTACACTTTAGACCACCTACTTCTAAGAAACTTGTTTCTATAAGTCCCTACCTCCATCCAATTTTGAATGTTAACTTTTGAAATTTATTATTTTAGATGTTTCCAAAGCAAAACTAAAGAAAAATTATTCATATAAAATACTTATAATATCCAAGTTAAATATTTTTTTTCCAAATTCTTCTAGTAACTTGGATCACTTCCATCCATTCTGTATTTAATTCATTCCACAATGGAAGCATGGTCCTCCTCCATTATTCATTTTATTCAAATTAAAATAAGGTGAAACACCACCCTTGAATTTCTAAGAAAATAACCATATTTTGAATATCTACTAAATTATAAGATCCATTGACCATCCATAGCACCATCACTTCATGATTGAACAATATATAAGTAAATTGATACTTTAAATGAATATTCATTTTCCTTGAGTAAAGAAATTGGATTCTCTTTTAGATGAATAATTATCTGAATTCCACAAAATAATATCCCATTTTATTACCTTCATATATGATCCTCCAATATACCATTCATATAGATAAATTACTTTAAATCATTTTTTATTGTAACACTCCCATCCTTTATTGTAAATAATGAAACTAATTCTTGATGTCTAGACATATAACTTACAATAATTTCCTCAAATGTGAACATATAACTTAAATATCTATATGTCACTATATAATATATAGAATAAATCAAAAAACCCCAAAAAGGTTTCCCATATTTCAAAATAAGTTGATACATATACCAAAAAATTAAGATACTCGGTTATACCCATTCTACTTCTTAGTGCTTGTTTCATGGATTCTCTATGAACTTGTTGATAACATTCACTATATACATAATGGATGGCCTCATATAAACCATTACATACATACAGATTACAAAAATTGATGAAAATAGATCCTACACCATGTATTCAACCTCAATGTTCATTATTAGTGCCTAATCATTATAATAATGAAATGTTTTTTTAGAGGAGTCATTAAAGGGTTATATTCATTCCATCTAAATAATTCCAAAAACTTTTTGATATACTCAGACTAAGTCAAAAAAACATAATTATAAAATATATGTCCCTTATGATTAATATCTCCAACACCCACTTAGTGGAACCAAGATCATTCATCTAAAGACTTTTAAGGAATTCAACCATCAAATCCATGATATAATCTCTCATCAAACCATTAAGAAACTTATTATCCATATAGAGAAGAAATATGTTGAAACAACCATCACCAAAAACCTTCACATAGTAGAAATTATTTGTATTAATCCATATGAATTAATCGTATACCATAAATTCATTAAAATTATGGTTCTAATTGTTAGTTATATGTTTCCACCCATATAAACTCTATGTGAGCTAATACACTAATTATTTTGTTATATCTTCCACAAAACTCGTTAGATGATCCTTGATGATTTCCCTTTCGAATTCACTGTGATGTAATTTTTTATTTGTATATAACTATTTACGATATATAACCTTTATTGAAACAATTTTTTTTTTGAATTATTCAAATTGTTAAATTATTTATAAGTTTATTTTTTTTGAAAAATTAATACCTTCTATTTATAGAAATCCATTTATACGATCACATAATGATACGTTAATCACTAAGATGGGTGGGGTGAATTAGTTTTTGTTTCATTTTGATGAATTGAAACATGTTATCCCTTTACCTATTTTATCAATTATAATATAAATTCTAAAATTATCTTACCTTAAATTCTTTCATCAGTATACAAAAAAATTGTACAAGGGATTTTCAAGGTTAACCTTTCAATAAGAAAGTATAATCATTGGTGTGTATATGAAAAAATGTATGATTAAACAACATATTAAAGTTAATATGAGTGCTAAAAATAGAACAATATAACCATGAATTTGTGTTTTGGCATCCCACTAGGTCCTTATACTACCTAATAATAGTTTTACAATATGTTTTTTAACAATATAAGATTTTTTAATAAATTTAGATATTTTTAGGTTATTGTTGTGATACTAGGGTCTTCATCTTATCCTCCTATTACATTCACCAAAAACATGCAACCAGTACACAATATTTTTTATATATAGTAGTTCACACACCCTATTTTCCTCTTCATAGATGAAATTTGAGTGATTCTTTTCTTCTTCTTCTTTACAATAATCAAAGGGGTTGTTACTCATTCTTGTTCCTGTGCAATCTAAATATCAAAACACCTTATTTTATTTATCTTCTATTACAGTAGTTTTAATAAACACTCTTTTTGTAATGAATGGTTTGTAAAAAACTCTTTATCATCTCTTCAAAATTCTTTTTTTTCATCAATGCAAAAAATTTTCACTTGATTCTCTTTCTTCTTTCTTCATAGAATATAAAATATCATTGTTATCTTGCACTTTGGAACACAGAGTATATAAAATTATTGTGGTTTTATATCTTCCTCTTCTCTTCATATTCTATAATATATATATATATATGTTATATATGATATCTGTTCTCTTTAATCTATTGAAATTTGGATTTTTCCTTTTGAGATTAATAATGTCAAACAAAAAACCACATATTCATCCTGTAAAGAATATATATTTTTATATATATATAATTATAGATTTATGTCTCATTCCCTCTACAAATTCAAAATAATTCAAATATCATCTTTTAATTTAATAAGTCTCTGTTATTTTTAACCCATATGTCTCCCTTTTAAACACCTTAAATACATGAAAAAAGACATGTTTATTCTTTCTTCTTCTCCATTCATGATATATCTATATATCACTACGATATTATTTCTAAAAAAATCACTTATTAAAAAATCTCTCATGTATGCATATGAAATATGCATTTTTTTAGCCGCAGATAATATATTTTTGTTGTGAACTCATGAAATTTCTACATCACCTTTATTATTCTCCAAGAATTATGATTATTATAATAATAATATTTTTGAAATAAAATCTGATCTTTCCTGGAATCACCTGATTTAACTAAATCATAAGGTTCTCCATTTTATCACAGACCTCGCAATGTAATGAAACTTATAAAGTCACTACTTATATTTCAATATAATTATCTTATATAATGGATGAATTTATTATGATATAAATATATATAACATGTTAACAATTTTATTATAAGAATAAAATATATTATTAACATAAGAATTTTCTTACATCTAAAACCTCTTACAAAAATTGAAACAAATATCTTACTTTGATTTATCTTATGCATAAATAGTATTATGTTGTATAAAATTTTTTATTAATGGTATTATATTTTTCATTTCCATAAACCCAATACCTTCAAACAAATCATTATTCTCAATTTCATGTATTTTTATATGAGCTTCCAATTACTTCAAGTGACAAATTCTTATAGTTTACCAAACATTTTTTCTTTATTGTGGTAAAAAATGAAAAAAAAATTTATGATACATATATGGAATTGAATAACACTTTACCCAGAATAGATAGATATATCTCTTATCATTATTTATATTTAAATACATACATTTTTTTCAATATTGTAAAATTTAGAGAATCCTTCTACTATTTTTAATTTCATATGATGATCATGCATGCACTGACTTCTTCTAGGATCATGGGTGTTCTATGATTAAAATGTGGAAAATAGTATATTCAATCCTTATTTTTAAAATTTAAAATAAAGTTAAATATGGTAGTATTGATGTAATATTTTTTATAAATGATGAGAACTCATTTTTTCTTAAGTTATGAATAATAACCCGCATGATATGCTCCCCACATCGAAGAATCCTCCAGTATAAAAATACATAATAATATAATGTTCTCAATACACACTAAAACGAAACATTTATGAGTTATAAATCTCCATTAGTGGGTCATTTCAACCCATGTGGTGCTTTGAGAACTAACTTCTACTCCTCCAACCATGTGCTAATGTGCTGACCCACAAAATGGTTCTTCCTCATCTATGTAGCTACTTGTGGATGGATTCTAGAAAAAAGATACATCGTGAATCCCAATGTATTCTTTATCTACACAGGTTAACATATTGGTCCTAGGCTGTACTTTTTTTCCCACTCCTTCACAAAATAATTTGTGTTTTGCAATATTAATAGTATAGTACTTTATCAACAAGATTCTACCCTATAATTATTTTCTTCTTTTAGACCTAAATAATATATTTTTTAATATCTTAATCTACCTCCAAATATTTTATAATTATTTTATCATTGATGAAATCATTTATTAATGTTTAATTGATTAAAATATTTACATATACGTATTATATAACACATAAATAATTTAATTTTAATTATAGATAATGAATATAAGCTATAAATATAATTATCCAATATGGGTAATTTAATTTTAAATATTTAATAAATATGAAACAATTCATGGGATCTCCTCTTATTATTCAACAAGTGTGAAATTATCCATCCAACATCCAAGAAAATATTCTTCACTATATTTCTTCCTTCCTACCAAATTGGAATCAAGCCCCTTGATTCTCCATTATTATTGACATAAACATAAATCCCAAAAAATGGGATCAATAATCTCGACATTTTTATATATCATGAATACCCTCTTAAAATGGTATGTAAATATCTTCAATTCTAAATCTCCTTCTTTCTCACCACTATTTATTTTCATTTAAATATACCACTTATTGAAAAGGAATAAAAATTACTTTTGAATGTGGAATCAATATATTCTTATGATATTTATAATAAATCATCTCACTATAATTTTAATTTATCCTTTATTAGTTTATAAAATAAGTATATTTGATTTTTTAAATAATGTTTTCCATCATAATTTGAATTTGATAAAAACAAAAATAAGATTCTCATCACCATATCATGAAGCTATCAAGAAATATTAGGATGAGGAAATTTTGATTCCAATTGTGATAAAAAATTTCATAAAATATATTATCTTAATTCCCTTCACTAACATTAATAATCATGTCAAAAAAATTCAAGAAAAAATGGACAGGTTTTAATTTTAGAAAATAAATCTGTTTATTCTCAAAAACATCTATGTCATTGATTAAAGAAAACCAATACTATATAATTTTAGTATTTGAATTTACATATCATGTATTTTATAACAAGTATTCAAACCTTTTAAATTAAATATCTTCAAGAATATCCCAAAATTCATATTTTTATTTATTTAAAAACTATAGTGTCATCTTAATCACATTATTCACATGTCTTCCCATCCAGGAGACAATCCAAAAAGTATTTATTTATATTAATCTTCTTAGTACATTAATATCAATATATATCATATTTATAATGCACTAAAATAAAAATCTTATTATGAATGTAAAAATTTGGAAATGTCCATATCTTCCCCAAAGGCAATCTTCCTTAACATATATTATTTTGAATAAAAAATGTGAGGCCATCCCCAGATGCTGAATTCTTCAATTATCTATCCAAAATTGATATATTACAATATATATTCTGATCTCTCCCTAATCACATGCTTTAACTTCAATTATCTACATTATAAATATAAATATAACTCTTTACAGTAATGGAAGAATATGTATCTACTTTGTTCCTCAATGTGAATATAAATATTAAGATGGTTTTCTAAACCCAGTTTTCCCATTCTCCATTCTACCACATTTGGTTATGGTTTTAGTGATCATGTGATTCTTTATTACTTCTATTTCTTTGTGTATTATGCTTCCCATTTACTTATTTAATAAATAAAATTCATCATATAATGTAATATTATTGACTTTTATAGATTTCTATTCTACTAGAATCATGTTTATAAAACCTTTATCATTGTGTACAACCTTTATAAATCTCCCACGTGTCTATCATTTTCCACATGAGTGGAAATTTATTGAAAACCACTCTTGAAATTTATATTTTTTTAATGATATTTTTCTCTTTAGAAAAATATTTTTCTTATTATTACTGTTTCTATACATATTTCACCAATTAATTATGAAAAATAACTGTTAAATATCTATTTACATTGGTAGATTATATTGAACCTTTACATTGATTTATATTAGTGTTTTTCATAAATTGTTCTTTTAAAATTTATCATTATTAATTTACTTATTTGGTTAGTTTCCCAAGGATCCATCGCATTTCTTCTTCGATAACTACTTTGGAGAACTCTAATTTATATCATCCTTCTATTTCATTCCAAAGCCTTTTACTTATTTCTTCACCATATTTTGTGTTATTCTCTTTCTATATTCCTTTTAAACATGTTTATATTAACATGGATCACTTTTATGAAAAAATATATTGTAAACATAATATATATTCTATAAAATATTAAATTTATCTATGGCATACTAATTTTTTTTATTAATTTTTATAAATTTCAACTACCCTGGAATGGCCCCTTGAGATAATATTCCTTTAAAATTATGATATGGGTGGATTATAATGAAAATCCAATTCCTTGTTCCTAAACCTATTATTGAATCAATGATTACTTAAAAAACTTTTTCTTCTTTTCAAAAATTCTCTCTTTCTAAATTTGATAGAATCTTGTTTTTTTTTTATTTCTCCACAACTAGTTTGGATTTTATTATAGTGTTAACCCTCACGATCTTACATTTATCTCCCCATGAACATGGTTGTAGGATACCTATCACTTTTCTTTATACATATTTGTAAAAACGTTAGTTATAAGGATACAATTTCCATGAAATTATATTTTTAGTAAACATTTGGTTTGAAATGGATGAGAACAATATCTTTGATATTACTAAGGATTAATCATAAAATCATCACATTCTATTTTTTACAAAATAATAGAGTCCTTTAAAAGTTTAATCCTATTCTAATTGTTTGTGGTTGAATCAATCTTCTACTCATCTTCTTATGAGTACATGGCATGATTTGCTTCCAGATTTTGATGTTTAATCTTAATATCAAAACTCTTCATATTGAGAATGTAATTATCATTCTATTATTATTTTAATTTTTCATCTAATTCCTTAGTAACACTTTCAACTTCTTTATATTGTGTTTCCAATTTCACTTGGAAAAATGTGTTGAGTCCATTTATATGATTAGATTTAATATCTAATTATACATTTTTGACATCTATGATATTTTTAAAATTTTCCTCAAATGCATGGATCTTCCTTTATAATTCTTGAGTAGCCTCTTATTTTCCATGGATTGTTTTGATCCACTCATTTTCAAACATAGTGAATTTTTATTCAAGAATATCATTTTTATCTTATTTTACACACTTTTTATGTAGATATTTAAACAAGATATAATTTTTTCCATAGTATTTTTAACGTTCATCCCCTAGATCCACCTATATGGCTCCCCGATCTACTGGGGCACATGGTATCACGGACACCTCCCCATATTCCAGAGGCTACTGACTACTACCAAGGTCAAGGGTGGTATAGCAGGGAAACTATATGCTCATACCACAGTAGCACATCAGTAATAATAAATAAATATAATAGAAGAAGCATGATATAAATCAAATTATAGTGTAAACAGATGCAAGAAATAAGCATAGTAGAAAAGGAAAATACACAGAAAATAATAACTATCATACCATAGGATGAGTCTTATAAAAAAATATTTCATCGAATGTCAATATAAAAAAGGGGTGTATTTGGGATATATAGTACAAAAACATAATAAATGCTATAAAATTAAATAAGACCAAAATAAGTTACCAATAGAATCATATAAATATGTTCTATCTTCTGCTCCAAAGATCCATGCGATAATTAAATCAAATCAAGCATTTGTGATTGGGAATATATACTTATCCACACTTGTAGTCATGAAGTCTACTCGGTTATGAATGGATTCCCATGTAGGGGGTGAGATAAACTAAGTAGGACACAACCAATAAGGTCTAGAATAATACATTAAATGTGTATATAGTAGCAATGTTGGGGTATAAGGAATACTAAATAATGGTGAATATAAATAATACTTGGCTTAGGTTATTATAAGAAACCTGGCCAACTATAAATTATTCTATGTAGGCTGGAATCATCCTAATAATCTTTCCATATATATTTAATATGTATACATGTATATAAACTCTATATTTATGAAAATATAGATGCATATAAATGGATACTAGGTGCATGATAGATTTGGGGAATAAATCTGGTATACATGACTAGTATATCAATCCAATGGATCCCACAAGTGTATTTTCCTTGAATCTCATATTGATGCAAGATTCCATGATCGTCACTTGAGATAGTGCGGTGGGTCTTCATGCACAACACCTGATACAGAAGAATGTGTAAAGTAATTAATAATTTCCAAATAATAATTAATGGTGTGAGATATCATGCCCATCACCCAATGTAAGGGAGTATGAAATTCCATTCTCAACATAAACCTTAACCATTGTTCAATTTCTAATAACCATCGATTAAACATAATAATAATCATGAGGGATTACCATTAAATAATTTATAAATAAATTAACCCAATATAATAGTGGTTGTTACTTTTTTATAATTCATGGGAATAGTTATTCAACATGTTGTGTGGCATTACCACCAATGTTTAATTAATTAAATTATTCCATTTAATTTATAATAAAGGAAATTATATTTTAGAGTTATGAAAAATACATAGATAGTGTTTGGTTATTTTAAATTTTATATAAGAGGTAATTCAATTTAGTAGACCCAAAGGGGTGGAATTTAATGAGGTTGGTGTCCTATAATAATTTATCATGGTTCTGTGGGAGTATCTAAAAATAGAAAATGAATATACTAAGGATAAACACTATTTAAGGTGATGCATGGAAATGTATGATGCGTGAAAAATAAAAAAAACTATAAAAACCCCTAAAATCATAGGTAAAACTGTTAGAATACCTACATAGGGTTCGTAGATCTCTCCTCATCCATGGTAGACCAATAATAATATGTAGAATGTGAGAAATTGAAGAAACAAAACAGTTCCATGAAAACATGGCATAAGAGCCCACACTAAAATAGTGCAAGTGATGGTATGATAAACAAAGATAAAAAGCAAGAGGATTAACAAGCTTGTTTTTTCATATCCAACTTGACCAATGAAAATGAAAATGAAGTTTGGATTAGGGTTTTATAAAAATTCATAACTAAGGAGATGGAATAAGTCATGAGAGGGAAGAATGAAAATTTTCCCATAAAGGAAGAAAGAAAAAAGGGGAAAATGGGTTCAAAAATTTCATTAGAAAAATCATAAAATAACCTCTCATATGTGAGGTTTCTTGGTTTAGAAGCATGGTTGTCCAAACCATCTTCTAACCATGTTCCCAACACCATCCATGGACCCCACTCATGCAACTAGGTGCAGAGTTTGAATAACTATGTAGAAACCATGAAAAATTGTTATGTTACAAAATTTGTGGCACCTACATGGGCATACAGCCTAACTCCCATTATTGTAGGTAAACTATGAATCCTATAATATACATTGAGTGCACCTCACAGTTGAGTCACATGGTTAGAACTAAATGTGAGATAACTATTAGAATTTGTATGCCTCCCTAATTTTCAGAACTCCAGGATCCGAATAAGACCCAAATGCTCTTGAGATCTTCATGAGGTCGTAGGGCACCCTCAATATCATAAAAAGGAAACTAATCTAAAAAAATAATTTTTCATAAATTATTGAAAATATGGGTTGTTACAACCTCCCCTTTTTAATGTAAATCTTCCCCAAGTTTTCCTTCTGAGGGTAAAGATGAAACATCAAATAGAATCTATAGCCACTAATCAACTATGTCATCTTCCCACACTCAAGTCTCATCCTATACATTTTCATGCTTCCATAACACCCATACCAAATGAATTGATCTACCATAGAGTGTCTTTATGCCTCGGTACAAGAAATGAATTGGGTACTACCCAAAACAAAAATTCACATCAAACTCAACATCATCAAGTTGGAAAACATGTGATGGGTTTAGATAATACCAGATGAGTTGAGACAAAAGAAATACATCATGTATAGACAAGTATTTATAAGGAAGTTATATATGGTGAGATATTTTTGTAATTCTATTTAAGATCTAAAAATTATTGATTAATCTAGGAGATATCTTACCATACTTCTAAATATATCAATTGCTAATCTGGGTAAAACCCACAAGAAAACATGATCCCCATCCTTGAACTCAATAGATCATCGAAATCAATTTAAATAAGTCTATTGTCTGGAATGATCTATCAACATTAACTTACTGAATAGTTGGATATACTCTAGATTAATCTAAATGAGACATGTTCCAATAAATGTTTCATCTCCTACCTTTAACTAGATTAAAGGTTATTGGCATGGCCAAACATATAGGGCTGTGTAAGGATCCATCTTGATAGTTTCCTAAAATATGTTCTTATAACTGAATCAAAATGGGGTATTTGATTCTCCCAAGAACCCCTAAAGTCATGTAAACATGACTAGATAATGTCCTATAATAACTAAATCACGTTCTCTATCGATCTATTGGTCTGAGGATAACAGACCGTGATTAGAAGCTCTTGTATACCAAATTCCTTCTACAAACATTTCCAGAACCAAAACATTAAATAAGAATCTCTATCAGATATGATATAAAAAAATTGATCCATGAATAAGTGTGACCTCATTAATATATATCCTTCCCAGATTGTCGATCAATAAAGAATACCAAATAGGTAAGGAGTGTGAAACCTTCTTCAAATTATCAATAATGAAGAAAAGAATTATCATTTCAATGAGGATATCTATCAAAAACTTCCATTAACTCCAGGGAGACTCTATCTAAATTCCACATAGGAATAGAAAGTGTCTTTAAATGTCCTACCGATCAATCATGTTTTACCTTCACCTACCGATAGGTGGAACAATGAGTGATCAATCTTACTATCCCCCATTTCATAACAGGCCACCAATACTGGAAATGTAAGTCTCGATAAATATTGATGAAACTAGGATGTACTATCCAAATTGAGTCTTAAGATTCCTACATCGTATCCTATCAGGTGTCATCTAGAACCCAAACATGACCATGTATGTGTAAGGTCTCATCCTCATCCATAGTCCCAAAAAAGATGAATCTTATTCTAAAATACTTTCCATCAGTACTTTGACCTCAGGATCTGAAATTTTCCTCATTCTCACCCCTTATTGAATAGTAGAGGCCACTAATAAGGATGATATGATAGTCTATGAATGATCCTCCTTAACCTCAACATGAATTTTTGGAAATAATTCCATGATATTCCACTAACCAATGGACTGTAGAATAGAATTTTTGATGTCTTCTGACTTAGAGAATAGACTACTACATTGCCTTTACCAAGAATAGAAGAAATATTAAAATTGAATTATTTTAGATATTCAAACCATTTGTTCTACCTGAGATTTAGATCACACTATTTAAATTTATACTTGATGATTTTATGATAGGTGAATACTAAAAAATGAACCCCAAGTAGATAAGACCTTCGACATTATAAATCTTGAACAACCGCACCTAGACTAGGATCATGCGTTAGGTAATTCCACTCTTGAGGCCTCAAAATATTAGACCCATACACTACAACTTACTCACCCTACTTTAGAACCAATCCCATATCGATAAATAATTTTTCAAAACAAATCGTGTAGTTATTTCTTACCTCTGGAAGAATCGGAATTGGTGCTAAAGTCAAACAAACCTTCAACTCCTAAAAGGAACTCCCACAAGATTTTGACCATATAGATTTCAAACTCTTCTTAGTTTATCCAAAAAGAGGTTCTTATAAGGGTAATTAATCCTGGATTAATTGTTTTTAATACCCATCTATCCCTAAGAAACTCTCTATATTGAAGAGGTTCTTGTGATGCTTCAAGGAAACCGTAGCACACACCTTCTAAGGGTCTTCTGGTACACTTTTATCTAAGATGGTATGACCCAAGAAGTGGAATTGGTCAATCAAACAGTGGAATTTACTGATCTTTATGTAAATATGGTGCTCCATTAGTGTATTCAATAAGATATTATGACGTTGGTAATGATCATTCCTTGTTTGATATTACACTTAGATGTCTTCCAAAAAACTACCATGAATAAATCTAGACATGGGTGGAAAACAAGATTCATTAGAGCCATGAATATTTATGGAACATTCCTAAGACAAAATGGCATTATCATGTACTCATTAAGGCCATACATTATCTAGAAAGTTTTTTGGTTTATGTTTTAAGACCTGACACACACCTTATGATAGCATGGCATAAAATAAATCTTCGTGGACACTTGAGCTCCTCATAACTGGTCAAATTGGTCATCAATTTGAGCCAATAGATATTAATTCATAACTGTATAATGGCTCAATCATTGGTAATCCAGGAAGATCCTGAGGATACCATTATCCCTCTTAAAAAAGGAATGGTGATCCAAATGGAGAGGAACTAGGTTAGACTAAACCTTTATCATCCAAGTACTGCAACTACTTCTTGAGGTCCAGAAACTATGTAGGTTACATCCAATAAAGAGGAATTGAAACTACTTCCACTCCTTGAACTATCTCAATTGTTAATTTTACCTCTATCACTGCAGGTATCCTAGAAAAATCATCAGGGAACACGTTCACGAAATGATGCACCTTAGGAGGACACACAGAATGTTATAACCCCTGATTATCTAACAAAATAATTGTAACTATTATATCACTCTACCCAGACCATGATGCTTAAGTCCATATCGAGATTAATAAACATCATATTCTCTCTTGTGTACATGTATATTTCCCTATGGTGATGTAAATGTCATGCTCCGATGATAACAATCAATATGGGAATGATAGGGAAAAAACCATTGCATCCCGATAATTACATCTAACCCTATCATGTCAAGGATGACAAGATTCCACATGAAGAGATATGTGCCTATATCAAGGGGAAAATCTATACATTATTGAATTCTATTTTACTGGATACCCAATGGGGTATCAAGTGTCATCACTCTAGAGAATACTACATTTCGAGGCCCAAAATTTCTAAAATATATACTTATATGAGAGAGTGTGATTCACCAATGTCAAATAATGTTGAAACTAAGGTAGAGAATACTGGAATAGTTTCTTCAAAAATAGAATTCTCGATGATTTTCTCCTCTAGAATATGTTTCACTTAATGTAACAAGCCCATACTGTGGCCTTGAGATACAACTTGACTTCCCAAAGCAGTCTCGATCTTATTGAATAAAATTTCCAAAGTCTAATTACATCTATCTCGACTACCACTTCATCTTGAGGGGATAGTGGAATTCAAGTTTCCTACCTAGAGATATACTACAGGTTCTGCTCAAGAGTGTGGAGTTGGTGTAGACACTCTCTTGTAAGATAAAGGTGGAAAAGTACTATATAAGACCTAGATTTTCTCTATCTTTTAACAACCTCTTCCCTCAACTGGATCCTTCTCACACTTGGTAATCATGTGTCTTAGATTCCCACACAAGTGATATATAAGGAAACTGTCATAACGAGTTTCCTGAATGATACTACCCCCATGAGAATCTATGAAATTACACTTCCTTCGACTAGAAGAGCCACTTACATGTTTAAATGTTGAACCTCCCTGGCTAGAACCATCATCCTCCCCCAGATTCTGATCATTAATTATGGAATGGATGACTATCTCATAAATAATGGTCAACTAAAAAACATTAACCTATAATTAGATGGCATATACCATCACATCCTCGAATTACCTTTTACTCATATCCTTATCAACTGCTAGAGTAGATTTGAACTACTATATCTCAATAAAGTGTGTTGAATATTCCATGGAAATTATGGATCCGTACTACATATTAATGAACTCTCTAGCTTGGTCAGCCATGAATTTTTGTGCAATGAATTAATCGTAGAAGGCCATCAAGTATTTCATAAAGATCATATCTTGATGTCAGTTTTCCTCGGTAATGACATCCCACCATAACTTTGAGAAACCACCAAACATATAGGCAGTGAGTGTGACCCTCTAATTTTGAGGCATCTTTAGATGCTTTAATATAGAAAGAAAATCCCCAATATATGAATCTATATCACATGGTCCTCCATCCCACAAAAAGGTGGAAGGATGCTTTTATTGGAACTCCTGAGTAAATTATTCCAAATTTGATGGTCATAAACATTAATAGACAACATCATATGAATGTAACCCTCTCAAAATTGGGCATTAGTTCCCATTTACAGAATAGAAGGTGATGATTCTAGCAACACTTCTAAAGGTAATACTAGTTTCCTAGGGCCCAGCACATCAGGTTCATGGTTTTCACCACCTTCCAACCATACAAATTTAGGTATCCATGGTTTCATGATTCTACAATTCCAAATTCACATCTCATAATAGAATTTAATAGTTGAAAATATTACAGATAGATAATAAGGAAAAGTACATATCCTTCCTAGAAAAAAATCACACCACTCTTCATACTCCAAAATACATGTATACATGATAATGAAAGACTATAATATGCCCAAATAACATTATAGTAAATCCAAAACTACCCACTACTATGGTCGAGTCTATGTTTATGTCGCATATCAAGTATCCTTTTTATGATATATAGAGTTTCAATTATAATTTATAGAGGAAAAAACCATTTATCTTTCAATTCATATCCCATTTAGCGATAACCACTTCATTTAAAAGTTTAATTTCAATTGATTTCACACACACATACACACACATATATATATCATAGTCTAGTTAAATGCGTCACAATTCCCAGTTTATAAAAGTCATACTCTAATAAATTTCAATTGGCATGCCATTTTATTGAAACCTGACCATTAAATTTGGTATCAGAATGTAATAGGTCATATTCAATGGTCTAATTACATGAATCACCATTCATGATTTATTGAAGTACATGATCCATAAGTTACCCTTGGAATTCAAGTAATCCAATCTACTAATTTTGTTTCGGTCCATGTGACGAGTTGGTCCAGAACCCAAAACATGTAATAATTGTCCAATTAAGGTTTCATCATCAATATCATTTGGAAAATGATAATTATATTTATGTAAGCACTTTAATTGATCCAACAATATTATCAAACAAGAAACATTATAACATTTTCAAATATAAAAATCCAGGTTATAACTATATAAAGAAGTAAGTGCACATAAAATGTAAATATGGTAAGAAAATATGTGTTGATAATTAGCCTTAAGGTGATTATAATGATGCATGACTTGATAATGCCTTACCTTACCAACTGAATGAATAGAATTCTATAAAAATATTTATAACAACAATAATAACATATAAAACCATGTGTGTACCCCAATGACTAAATTGTTTCAAATGTTTTAGGAGTAATCCAATAACAACAATATCCCTTCCCATGAAATTTTAATTTCGACTGTATGTGGGTTATCTAATCATAAGAAGAGTCTCATTACCAAATTCAAATACATCTTAGTCTCCAATATAATAAAAAAATAAGATTAAATAAAAGAAACTCCGATGAATCCACTTTGTAATATTCTGACTCAGGAGCCACTAAAACGGTGTCCTAATCTAGTGGGTCACATGGCCTCAAGCATGACTCCCATAAGCCAGAGGTTACTGACTATTAATGGGGTTCTAAGGTGGTACATTGGGGACACTATACCCTCATATCAAAATATCACAACGATGATAATACATAAATATAAATATTTGATGTTTGATATAACTAAAGGTATAGTGAAAACAAATATTAGAAATAATCACAAAAGAATAGAAAAACACCCAATAAATAATAACAATCAAGCCATAGGTTGAGTCATATACCCGAAAATTTCATGGCATACAGATATAAATAAAAGGGGGACATATAGTATACACATATAAAACATTCCATAAAAAATTACTTAAGACCATAAGACCCCTCCACTAGTGTCACAAGCATATTATTGGTCCTCTGCTCCCATTCTCCATGATAAATCATATCAAGAATCCATTACTTGGTGATTTTCCTAATCCACACCTATAGTCATGAAGTATACTAGGGTACCAAATGTGGACAAATTATGGTGTGAGATAAACATAGTAGTCCACCACCAACAATGTCTATAATAACCCAGTTAATGTGTATATCATAGTAGTGCGTAGGTGTAAGGAACTATAAATAATGTTGAATATAAATAAATTAGTCTCATGTTCCTATTAGAAATCTAGCCCACTCTACCCGCTTCGGCATAGGATGGAATCTATTTGATCAAACTACCATATAAATTTATAATAACCATAAATATATATAATATGTATACATTTATATATAATCTATATGTATGGAAATCAATAGGCATATACATGGATACGAGGTGATAGCTGGACCTGGGGAGTAACTCAAGCCTCCATGACTATTCTACTAAGACAATGGCCACAACAAGGGTAATATTCATGAATCTCTATGAATACAAGATGTTATGCTCACCACTCAAGATAGTGGGGTCAATTATCATTCTCAACACTTGATATAGAGGAATGTGGAACATTATGCCCAACATCTAAATAATGATAAATGGTGTGATACGTCATGTACATCACCCAATGTAAGGGAGCATGAAACTCCATGCCCAACATAACCCATAATCATTATTCCCTAACCAATAACTATAGCGTAAGAATAATAATAATCATAAGGGATTATCACTAAAACATTAATAAATAAATTATCCCAATATAAAAATGGGTGAAAGTTTCATATAATTCACAGGAATAGGTATAAAACACATGGTATGGCCTTTACACCCACATAGAATTAATTAACTTAACCCGTTTAATTTATAAGCATGGATATTCCATTTTATAGTTAATGTGGGAACTTATATGGTGTTTGGTCATTTAAATATTTATTTAAAAGTGTCCATTCAATTTAACATAGCCAAAGGGGTGGAATTAAATGAGTTCTTTATCATATAATAATTCAAAAAGGGTCTATGGGAGTATCTAAAGATGTGAAATTAATTTAAGAAGGATAAACATGATTTAATGAAACCAAAATAAATTTTCGTCATGCAACACATTCAAAAATTCTATTAATCACCTTAACTATTAAGGAAATTTTCTATACATCCTACTATATGTTTGTAGATATCTCATCTTCTAGGGATGGCCTTTGATTCATAATAGTATAGGAGAAATAATAAGAACATACCAATTCCCTAAAAATAGGGCATAAGATATATCTCCAAAATAGATTAAGAGGTGGGAAGATAAATAAAAATCAGAATTAAGTGGATTAAAGAGAACACCATTGTGGATACATTATGATTGATGGTGATGAAAATATTTTTCGGATGAGGGAGTTATCAAAATTTATAAGTAATATGGAAGAATATCTCATGGGAGAGAAGAATGAAGGTTGTCTGCTAGAGTAAGAAGGGAAAAGAGGGAAATTGGTTGAAATTTTTTTCAAAGGGAAGCCCGTAAAATCATCTCACAAATATGGTGTCACATATTTTAGCCACACAGCTGACCAAAACGTGTAACAATCAGGTTCCCAACACTATCCCTAAACCCTAATCACATAAGCTATATGCACATTTTAGCTAACCATGCACAAGTCATGTGAAATACCTCTATTAAAAAAATATATCACACACATAGGAATGAAGTCTGGCTCACATTATTTCAAACAAACCATGTGGCCTCTACCATTCATTGATTTCACCATACATTTGATTCACATGGTTATCACTAATCTTATGCTAACTGTGCAACTCAGTCTACCTCTACAATTTCCAAAACTATGATCTCTGAACATGACTCAGACACTCTCAAGACCATCCCAAGGTTATAGGGCACCCTCACTATGATAAAAATGAAATAAAACACGAAAAAAAACCACCCATACATTCATGAAAATCCAGGTCATTAGAGTATTCTCCATTATCTATGACTTCTCCTCAAGATTGGTTACCTATTCCTACTTAATTCCATCAATTCCAAAATCTAAATATCTATATTCTTTGGTAAAACATTGAAAAAAATCTCTTAAAGTGTCAAAAGATAAATCTTTTGACATATGATCACTCCTAATAATTCATGGATCCTTCTAAGGATATTTTGGTAAATATTTTTAACTTTCCTTTTAATCACATAAATTCTTTGATCCTTTTGAGTTGAACGGAATATCTATTTATTTGGTGTTTTATTAAACTACAATTTTTTTAAACATCCAAACAAGATAATTGTTATTTTTTATCATCGTTTAAGTAAACTAAAATTTCATTCTTTTTTCTCAAATAGGGATGTCTTTTAAAATATCTTATTTTACTTATAATTCATGATCATCGTAGTCTGGGTGGAAATAAAATTCTTCTCTAAAGTGTATGAATCTTCTCTAAAAATTATCTTCATTAAAAAATTATAAAATGAAACATAAATATTTAAAATAGAAAAACTTAAACATAAATAATCTAATAAGATGTGTAACTTTCCATGGTACCAATTTTAGGACAAATTTTAGATATTTTCAACATTTATAAGAGAGTGTTAATTATTTTTAGTGTCTTTTTATCAATTAAAAATATTCCCTTTGCAACATTGATTGGTTAGGATTGAAATTATATCATTTATTTACCAGACCTTTATCTTTCAATACATGGAGAATTTGGGAAATATATTTATAAGGCTTACCTTACAATAAAAAGGTAAAATCCTTTTCATGAATGATAAATACTCCAAGATCAAAAAACACACTAGAAATAATATATAATATATAGTAATAAGGTTATATCCATGAATTTGTATTTTTGACACCCTAGGAGGTCTTTATACGACCTCTTGATTATTTCACAATATGTATGGAAACAATAGGATATTATTTCACTAATTTTGAGTTCATAGTGTTGTTGGTATTTTTTTTGATTCATCTTATTATCCTATATAATTCATAACAACAGTGAGCCACTCCTCTTTCTTTATTTTGAATATTAGCGTACACGCCCTCTTCTTACTATTCAAGCAAAAAAAAACAAGTGAAACCTTTATTATTATCTCATTAGTAACCAAAGATAAATTTATACCAGATTCACCCTATGAAAATTGAACAAAAAATACACCTTATTATTTTTCTTTTGTTATATACTAGCTGTAGGGTGTATCCTTTCATTATAAATTGATATGCATTGAAATAATTCTCTTCTATTCACTCTTCCTCTTCTTCTTTGTTCACTACATGCAAATTACATTGGTGGCACTTCCTTTTATATTTAGTATACCAAAAAAACATTGGTTCTAATCCTAATTGATACACAGATTATTTTGAATGAGTATATTGCCAGATATTCCTTTTCTATCTGACTTATGTAATATGTGTATATGGTATGAATAAAATCAATTCTCTTTACATTCTTAACATAAGAATATTATTTTTTTATAATAATAATTTTTATCATCTAACCTCATCCTTTTAATTAAATAAATATATATATATATATTTAACAAACAATGTTTCAGGTATTATTTACTCCTCAAATTCAAACCTACTAAAATGATAGCCTTCAATTTACAAAATATTTGTTTTTTCAGGACCCATGTTTTCTAAGATCAAACTCCCTAAATATCCATATAAAGGATCAATTCTTACTTCAGATATTGCATTGATGATATAGGGAAATATCATAGTTATATTACTTTTATAAAATATACACATTAAAAACTATTTTACATATATACATTTTCAACCATAGATCTTATCTTTTCACTATAAAACAACCCCAAATTCATTAAAATTTGTCATATTTTTTTAATTAAAATTATCAAAATTGTAATATTTTTCAACTAATATCTCAAATTACTTACCATCATATTATTCAACTACCTTAAAAGGTTTTTTATTCATTAACTAACCTCACAAATTGATTACTCTTACAAAGTTTCTATTTATCATTCAATGAAATTATCTTATACATAGTATAATTCTATAATGATCTTATAATATATTACAAATATTATAATTTTCTAAAGTGATCAAAATATCTTAGGTTTATAAACATTTTCATACACATGATACATATTACGCATGCTGCACCAAATATCTAATGCCAAATTACCTAATGTGTAAGATAATTTACTTATGTATAAGACTTCATAAAACTTAAAATATTTTTCATTATTCATATGTAATTTTTCATTAATATTAAATTAACACCCTTTGACAAAATCATTGTATGTGATTTCACATATTGTCATAAATTCCTCATGTTACTTCAATTGAAAACACTTATTAGTTCACCGAATTAATTTTTTATTATTTTCTCAATTTTCATGATCAACAGTTGTGTGATATATATGATTAATTAAAAAAATCTATGGCGAACATTAAAAGATTTATATGATATGCTTCTTTTTCTTTAAAAATTATAGTGTACTTATAGTGTACATGAGATTCCAATAATCCTTTTACTTAAATCCGTTTCTTTTGATGATCATGCAAACACAACATTTTGATGATTACCAAGAGTGTTCTATGATTCAAACAAGGTCATTGATATCTTTAGTCTATGATTGAAAAATGTAGCGAGAGGTTAAATATGAGTGGAATAACATTATCTTTGTTTTAAAAGACACATGTAAGTGGTTTATTAAGTAATGAAATGTAGAATTCATGAAAATCTTCCCACAAAAAAAATAATCCATTAGCATAATTCTCCTTAATAATTTTGAGAACCTCATACACATTTAATTGAAATCCAATGGAGTAAGTTCTCTCTTGTTGTGAGATATACTGGCCTGAAAAATTCTTTAAGTTCCAAACCTAACTCCTCTAACCTCTTCCAATTATGTCAACATGTGTAAGGTATATTCCTCTACTATGTATCCACTCATGTCTATATTTCACCATAGAACTCAACCATGTGTCCCTGTGGATACTCTTGATGCCCAGGTAAACATGATTGTGTTGATATGGTAAATATTTCCTATCTCCATCAAAAAAAATAACAGATACATTAGAGTGTTAACTACATAATTTCTCAGCAATCAACTACCAACCTACAACTACTTTTTTTTAATTAAACCACTTCAGTCATTTTTTAATACCCTTGATGTAGCATAAAAATTCAATAAGAAATTCCCTTTTAAATAATACTATTTTGGATTTCTTATGTTATGCACAACACAAAACAAAAAAAAACCCATGAAATATTACAATTTTGTTTGTAAATATAAATATATTAGTTAGATATTATACATATTTTTTACTTATTGATGAAATTTAATGATTAAAAATTAAATAAGTAATAAGAAATGATTAAAACCATTCAATGTTAAAAAATGGTATTTTTCAAAAGAATGTTTTTCAAGTGTTGTGTTGCATAATAAATTGAAAATTTATAAAATAAATATATGTATAAACTATTATAGTAACAATAAATTATTAATAAATCATCATGAAACAATATTATAACTATTTGATGTTGAATAATGTCATTTTTAATAAAAGTTATTTCCCTTTATATTTAATATTTTACTTTAAAATATATATTTATAAAATTTTATTATTTCAATTTGCTGAAATGAATTTAAATTTAGGATTCATGTTGTCAATGTTATCATTGGGTGATATTTTTCTAATTTTATAAAAGGTTTATTTTTAGGTCAATATTGAAAATTTTCATTATTACAAGTATTGTCACTTTCATGACATCATGATGAAATAAGAATGGAATAAATATTTATAAAACTATTTTTCAATACCATATTTAATTTTAAGGATATAGTTAAATTTTAAAAAATCTATTTAGTTTGGAAACCCATGTTGGACATTTTAAATCCCAAGTGATGTTTTATTCTAAAAAAAGTTCTATTTTATATCATTTTATTTAATTACGTAAATTAAGGGTTAAATTTGGTTTATATTGGTTTTAATGTGAAATAAATATCAATTTTGAATTCATAATCCAATTATTTTCATGAAATTAAATTATATCAAAGATTGTGGTGTAATCTTATTTTTATACATAAAAAGACATTTTTTAAAAAATATTTTTTCTTTGAGTTCTATGTATATATATTAAAATTATTTTTTACTACCTATAATAATTGAATATTATAAAATTAATTCCATTTTTGAAATTAAAAATATTAATTTATCTAATAATTTCCATTTTCAAACATATATTAAAATTAATTTTGACTATATCTAGGAATTGAATCTTGTAAAATGGATTCCATATTTGGTATAAATTAAAATTGTCTTATAAGTCCTCTTTAATTTTTAATAAATATGAATATATTCCTTGGAAGTTTTCATTACACATTTTTTATATTATGCTTATGAGCTGATTCCCTCTTATGGTCTCTCTCTATAGGGTTCTCCTCTATACGGAAGATCAAGGGGAAGAACACCTTCTATAGTGATGAATCCCACTTCCCCATCTTTTCCTCCCCTTTTAGTTTTAATATTGGATATTCTCAAGTTATTATCTTAGTTGGTAGATGGATTATTTTCTTCCCATATGGATTATTATGGCTTTATTTTTTATTATGTCCTATTATACCTCTGGGTTACTATTCTCTAGACATTATCAATCAAACTCCTCTATTATCATCTCCCTCAGCATATAAAAAAGTTTAAAATCTATTAACAACCCCCAGTTTTGATTCCTACAAGTTCTAATTGATACTAACTATTGTTATAGTGTCCTTTAAACCTCTAACCATTCTAAAGTTCCTCTTTGGAGTAGTCACATTGTTATATCATTGAGTCTCCCATCCTAGAGTTTCTTTTACATGACATTAGTTCTTGGTTATGTTTGGATCTCCGATTTTCTACTTTATAGTGACTTAGTTACAATTGCAGTAATAGGTGGGCTAATGGTTGGAATCTGTTTTGGAATCATCAGTTTTCCTTGTGGGTATGAGGATGTGTTTAGCTTATGGAATTATAAAAGGTTGATTTATTAGTTTCCTCATTATTTTCTAGTTTCTTCTCTTCAATATTTGTTCCATCATGTTTGTTTCTATTGGTTGTGACAAGGTGTGTCAATAATTGTTGGTAGTCGACTTTGGTGTTGGTTTTTGGTCCATGGTAGTGATGGAAGTTTCTGACGAACATTGTCTAGTCAGGTTTATTAAGTTGATGTTGTTTATTATATCAAGGGTTTATAGATTAATATGGATAATTTATCTCATAGACCAATTATGATAACTGAGGGCATGATGAATTTATTTATTTTGGTATTTCTTTTATGGTTATGAGGTTTTTTTGTAGAAGGTTGTTATCATTAGTGATCTTGAATGCCGAAATGACTCATGTGGTATGTACATTGATAGTCTTGTACCATTGGATTTTTCTCACTGGTGTTGTGGACATCAATTATGGTGATTGGGAATATTAGGGTCTGCAGATTGAGGAACTTGTCTTCTTTCAGTTTGTGTTTTGAGAATTTGGTGTGACTCCCTTCAAAAATTGATATTATAATTTGAATTTGATTTTTGATTTTTTTTAAATTATATTTGAATTCATATTTTTAAATTTGGAATTTCGTGACCCAATTGATTGTGTCATGCGTAATTTAATTTTTTTAGTTTTAATTTTTTCTGTTTGTAAATTATGAGTTTCCTTCTCCGTATATAAATTTTCTTATTCCAAAATCAATTTGGAGGTAAATACTTAAATTGCTGAAAAACATCACCATGGTAATATTTAAAAGGGATAATAAGTGGGTTAAAATAATTTATATGACTTCAAATATAATTCCATTTTATATTAAAATTACTTAATATTATTTTAAATATAAAAGAATTTACAAGGGTTCTACTCCCCTAACTTATAAAACATAAACTTCTATACTCACTTATACACACAATCAAACCTCTATTTTTTCAATAAATATCTTCAAGATTTCCTTTAAAACACCTATCTACATGATCTAGATGTTTTTAATCATAAAATACCCCTCCAAGAAACTGTAAGGTATTTTCAAAAATACATTATCCATGGAAGAGGTATATGTTCTTGCTAAGATTTTTCATTTTTTATTCTTTATAAGATGCCTAAAAATATTCTATAAATTGATTAACATAATTAAATCAATATGTTTACAATAATTTTTTTATTATATTAGTTTTACAACCATTTTCTATCTTATTTCCATCTAATCAAAAATGAAAGCATCGCTCATGCGTACGTGCGTACTACCACCTCCATAAAGAAAATTATTGCCTCTCATGATAGATTATATATATATATATGTAATTAATAAATATATATGATATTTATTATATAATAATGATTTTTTAGAAGTTAAAATATTATCTAATTTCCTCCCCACCAATCCTTTGGAATATGGATATATAACTCTTGTGTACATACGGACAACCGCCTCCATTAAGTGATGTAATTCATTTTTTATCACCACATAACATAGATGGTTATATAGACGTAATTAATGAATAAATATTATAGTTTATACAAGATTGATTATTTTTAATGAATTTTTTTATCTAAATTGTTTCCATTAATGTTTGATAAAAAATGAAATCATTACTCATGTGTACGTGTGGACTGCCACCTATATGTAGGATATATTTAATTTTTCATAACCTATTTATATGGATGGTTATAAATTTATATTTAATTAATAAATATTATATATATGAAATTATTAACATTCTTTAGGTTATGATACCATGAACAAGTTTCAATGATCAGACTCATCGAATGAAGACTTGAATAGGAAAAAGAACAGGTAACACCCCGATAATTGACTTTAACAAAGAATTATGAGAAAATGGTAGAAATTGAGTCATGAATAAATGATATATATAACGATAAATATAAATATAGGACATATATATGAATAATTAATATAAATTTATTATTCATGTAGTTAAAACATATCCAAAAAATAAGGTATCCTTGGAAAGGGTTTATTGTATTATATTTCATTCATTGGAATATGTTTTGTATTACGAATCTATTATTGTATATACAGTGTATGTGGTTACTTTTTTTAATATTTTATCATGATGTATTTTTTTAATATTTAATATTAATGTTCTAGTTTATGTTCCCTCATTCAATATGATTTGATTCAAGGGTTTTAATATCCATAAGGGTTTATTTTACAATCCCATTTTTCTTTTGGATTATATTTGTTTAAATTTAAATTATAAGAATTATATTATATTTATTTCTTAATCTAATTTTATTTTTTATTATTTTGAGTAATTATATGTTTTTTAAGTATTCATTCTATTTTACATTTATTTGGCATTTAAACCCACTAAGAGAATGTTTTTAGGAAAATCCATCCTTATTTCTCCTTTTTAGTGGAGAATATTTTTCCTTTATAAAAATATTATTTAATTTTCTTAATTGTTTTTATATATGTCATTATTTTAATAGATTATTTTATATAAACTTTGATTCTATATTAATTTTTTTAAATGAATCTGGTTAATGTTCTCCATATTATTCTATTTTTGAATTTCTTTACAAAAGTGTGAATATAATCTATTTATATGATTTTCTATATGAATGGTTATTTATAATTTCATAACCTTTATTCATTATTTATCTCCATTTAAAATTGATATTGTTTTAAAATGGGGTATTTGTTCCCACTATTCTTTTAATATTTAATTTTTTTTATTAAAATTAAAGGATATTAATTTTTTTAAAAATTTGATGGGATTTCATTTAACTTGGGTATATTTTAAACATTCAATATACAATTTCATACTTAATAATTGTACATTAAAGATTAAATTATTTTAAACTATTTAAAAAATATAATTTTATAAATTCTTCATGTAGCATTATGAATTTAACTTTTAAAAGTGATTTATAAATTTATTTTTTGGAAAATGATTCAAATATTTTATGAAATTAAATTTCAAATTTATTTTTATATTTACTTCCCTTAATAAATTTTTTTATTGAATTTACTAAAAAAATATATTTATTTATAATTAAATTATAGTATTATTTAATCCATTACAAATTTATGGTTTGTACCTTACGTTGCGTACATGGATTGTCTTGGTTCAATTATTTCCATGATGTTATGTTCTCTATCACTCTTCATTATTCTATTAAGATTATATCCATATTATATTTTATCATTTATATATTTATCTTTTCAATATTTTATTAAATTTATACCATTGATATATATAGTATTAATTAAATTAATTTGATAATGAAAGTTTTTCAATTTACTGGGGAATTATTGACATTCTGTATGATATTTCTCTGATTCAAATGTTTATTTATATCTAAAGGTATGTTGATTTTGTATTGTATTATTATTATATTATTTGATATGATTAAATTAATTGTACATAGTAATTATTAGGTGGTTCTCAATATTATATAGTCCCTTTATGTATTTATATGCATCCTGAGAAAAACTAGCATGAGTATTTGGTGTATGCCTTACTTTTTTGTATAATATCTTAGAATGAGGCCTTTATAGTATGATAATGATGTATAGAATTATACTTTCAACAATTATGAAATTATTTATTGTTTTCCATGTGATCATTTAGGTTTTTATGTTCTTTTGGTAAATAATTTATTCATTGGTTATAAGTTGAATGAAATGTTTTTTATTACTAACTCATAGAATATTTGGTATACCATGTTTATTCTATGATAGATTCCACCATACGCCTTCCCGTACTAAGAATCCAAGCTCCATATTATTATTTTATCATCTCACCAGGTTAAAAATAATATTAAAACATATAAAATATCTAAAAGGGTATCATATGTGTAAATTATTTGGGAGATGTTGAAGAGTAATTATGGAATAATAAATTATGTTTACAGTAGAAAAAATATCAATTGGGTGATAAAGATTTGGGTAATAAAAAGTATTTTTTTCCTAATTCTATAAATCAATACAACTCAAAAGGTCTTCAGTATATATGTGACTCGTTAATTTCATTAATTTCTAAATTATTTTTTTGTTAAACGGGGTCCCTTTAGTTATAATTTTAGTACACAAAGAGTATGTTTTTTTGCACTAGATCTAAGATTATGGGTCTACGGTATTATAGTTGGTATCATAAATTGTTTTAGATAAAAAAAACATTTTTATAAAGTTAATAATGAATATAATATATAGTTATGGATAGCTTTATGGGTATATATGTTTAGGGGTGATCATATGTTCAAAGGCATAGATACCATTTTGAGGTCATAAGTGAATAATTTTAAAGAGAATAATGATATTTTTGGAGACGATTGAAGTATAGAAAAACCTTTTAGTCCAAATGTAATTTAATATTAATTAATATTGTATTTTAAATGTTCAGGTATTAGGATGAGAAAACCTTAGTGAAACCCCTAGTTATTTGTTTCAGTATAGGAAAACAACATAAAATTTTGATAAAGTAAAGAGTGTATATTTTACTATAAATAATGTCCCTTTCTAGATACAAGCAATTGGGTATAGGATCTAGTACAAATTCCCTTTGGCATAATAACCCTAAAACTTGTTCATTTTGTATTAACTTGATCTTCAAATGATGCTAAAAAAGTGTTCTTAGATACATACTTGGTTCAACACTCCTAAGGGATTTTCTTTGGTTAATTTGCATACTCTTTATAACCCATTATAATGAATTTTAATAAGTTTTTCAATATGTGATATTGGAATATTTATGTTTAATGTGGATAATGTGATATTTGTTTAGGAATGTCAGTTGAGTGGTGTGGATAACCATGTGGAATAAAGAGTAATTTGAGGTCATGGTGACTTAGGTTATTCTTGAATAGATTAATATATTTCAAGGATCATATATTACCATTATTTTTTTTAGGATATGATAAGGATGATTTTAAATTATTATTGAGTATTAAGGGTTTTTACGGTCAAAGTTAAGTGTATTTTGGAATAATATGTGATCAAATATTTCTAATTTTGGAATTCTAATTTCGTTAAACTTGTGTTGAAGAGTTTGATCGTATAATTTATTTGGGGAATGATTTATGTTTTTCATTGGGATTAATTATTGAGGTTTTTGATATTTATGTATTAATTCGGCACACTAATGTTAATTCATATTATGTATCATATTAAATTATTCTAACCATTTTTTCATTTTTAAATGACTATATATTGAGTAATAACTCATCACCAATTTTTGGATCTTATGACCCATTCTATGTTAATTTTAGTGCCTTAGAAATTAAAAATTATTCATGGTTATTTATCATTTACAATATATAATGAAGAAGAGTTTAAAACTGACTGAAACCAAACTAGAATATAAAAGTTTAGTGATAAAATAGAAATAAATCATGTAATTATATTTTTCCATATTAAAAATATTGATGGTAAATGAATTTACCGACTTAATAAAGAGGAATATAATTGTATTTATCCTAATGTGAAAAACCTGCTAAACTATCAATGTGTTACTTTGGAAACTCATTCAAAAGTATAATTATTATATTAATACATACATGGTTTAAGAAATATTTAATTAATAAATACTAATTTTCCTAGTAGTGACATAGAAATTACTTATCATGAGAAAATATAAATTATATTTGATTATTATGTCCAGATACAATAATTTTGGAAAAATTAAATTAAAATTGTAAGGATGAAACTGATTTTATAAGGGATAATGTAACACCCTGATATTTCAATACATACTTCTCCTTTAAATATTATTATGCACGATATATTACATTAAATAAAACACAAAACTAAATCAATTCATGAAAATTTAAAATAAAAATTTAATAAATGTAAATATATTAACCAATTATGATACATATATTTTACTAAATTATTTAGATGATGAAATTCAATTATTAGAAAATAAATAAATAATTTTGTATGATTAAAATAATTTAATGTTAAATGTTAATATTTTTATGGAATTTTTTCATGTGTTTTTTATTTTAATAAATTTACCACATTTAAAAGACACCAATGTAGGAACTAATACAGTAGTTATCAATTAATTGTAAATTGATATGAAATAATATTAAGAACACTTAATCTTTAAATTTTTTATTTTTCTATGAATGATGTTCTAATTTATATTTAATATATTCTTATAAAAGTAATGTTAAAAAAATAATTTCATGAATTTAAATTCATTTTTTAATTAATTATATCCAAATAATCTTTTTGTTATTTTTTTATTTTTATGAAAATGTTTATTTTTAGGTGAATCTTAAAAAATATCATTTTTACAAATACTTTCACCTTAATAGCATTAAAATACTATAAAAATGAAATAATTTTTTTTTAAATAATTTTCCTAGAACAAATATATGATTAAGGATAAAAATTATACATTTTAAAATATTATTTTGAATTTTAAAACCTATGTATCCTATTTTAAATATTAAGGGATGTTTAATTCTAATAAAAGGTATATGTTTGATCATTTTAATTAATTATGTAATTATAAGGATATTTTTTTTGTATATTTGTTTTAAACTCCCATAAATATACTTTTTCTTTTAATAATCCCATTAATATCATGATTCCTAATTCTATACATGATTTTGGTATAAATTCATTTTTTTCTTAAAATGACATTATTCCAAAAATTATTTTTCATTAGATAATGTGTAAATTCATTAAAATTATTATTTACAAACTATATTAATTTAATTTTATAAAATTTATTTCATATTTTAAATTTTAATATTAAAATTATTTATTAAGTCTCATTTATTTTTAGTTATAATGAATATTTATCCTGATAAAAAAAAACATTCTATAGTATGGGTTAAAAGGGTTAATAAGGGGGTTAAACTAAGAGACAAAGAATAAAATATCACTTAAACTTGAATAAATATAATTATTTATGTGTATTTAGACCTTAACATATCCTCTTTTAAAAAAAACCATTTTAGGACACTTCACCATGAAGATGGCTTCATAATATTTTAGAGTCATGTGTATTTATAATGTTTCCACTCCCATGCCCTTTAAAAAGAAACATCCTCTAATAACTTCTATACACACAAGATCCCCTATTATATCAATAAATTTCTAATATAATACCTTAATGTTACAATTATAAATTACATATTTTTTATATTATTCCCAA
The DNA here is from genome assembly GCA_963277665.1 of Viscum album. Lineage (NCBI taxonomy): Eukaryota > Viridiplantae > Streptophyta > Magnoliopsida > Santalales > Viscaceae > Viscum > Viscum album. The sequence goes on from OY728131.1 coordinate 144,061,453, forward strand.
AATATGAAACCAAAAAGCTATAATGTGTTTTCCAATTGAGATTATCCATGGAATATATATATGTTCTTATAGAGATCTTTCAGTTTTATTTATTCAATAAAATTCACAAAATATTCTATAAAAATTTTAACATAATTAAATCAGTATCTTAAATGTAATGTAATTTTTTATGTAAATGTTTCAACCATTTTCTATTATCTCTCCGTCTAATGGTAAATGAAAATGTTGCTCATCTGTATGTATGAACTATCGCCTCAATAAAGTGATGTATTTCATTTTTTAATTAAGACTTCCCACGGTGGGTTATATATATAGTGAATATATAGGATATTTATGAAATAATTATGATTTTATATAATATAATTTTTTAAAATTACTTCCCAACCATTCATTGGAAATAAAAATAAGTAATTGTTTACTTAATAATTTCATTTTTATTTGGGATTATTTATGTTTAAATTTCAATTAGAGGAATTATATTATATTTATTTCCTAAAACCACATCATCTTCATATAATTTTATTAATTATGTTTTTTATAATTATTATTTTTATTTTCACACTAATTGGTACTCAAATCCATCAAAAAAATATTTTTAAGAAGAGGTGAAGTTATTTGTTATTTTTTGTTCAAGAATCAGTTTCCTCCATATAAATATTCTCCATTATTAATCAAAAAATTTATTTTATATAATAAAATGATTCCCAAAGGATATATTTTTTAGTGGTTAAACCAATTTTCAAAATATTAAAAGGAATATTTTTAAAGTTTTTCATCTAAGTCATTTTTGAATTTAATTATAAAATTGTTAAATGATCCTCACTGCAATGTTATATGCATTAATGGATTTTTCTATTTTCATGACCATTTATAATTTTTTTTCATCCATTAAATGATTTAATTGGATTTAAATTTAAGATCTATTCCCATTTTTTAGGAATTTTTCCATTATATATTAAAATAAAATGATATTATTTTCTTAAATGTTTTGAATGGATTTGATTTAACATGTTTTATTTTTTTATAATATCATACATGTTTTCCTATATAATAATGATTTATTTTCAATATTACATTATTATAAACTAATTTTATAACATTTTTTTAAAAAAAAAATTCTTCAAATCTTGTGAAATTAATTTTTAAAGTTATTTATAACCCAATTTTATAAAAATGTTATAAATGTTTTGAGAAAGTTATTTTAAATTTTTTGAATCCATGTTCCTCCGTGATTTCAATAATACTTTCAATTACTTAAAAAACTTAATTTATAATGAATTTAGTGTATTATTTATTAAATTATTAATTTATGGTTTCTACTTTAACTCACGTATATTGATCATTAGCATTTCATATTGTTCCATAAAGTGATATTCTCCATCAATCTCCATTATTCTCTTTACATTATATCCATATTAATTTTAAAAGAAATATATTTATAATTTCAATATTTACTTAATTATAAACCATAAATACATACAATATTTCTTAAAGAATGCTTACAGAGAAAGTTATTCTGTTGACTAGGGTAAATATTTACATTATGTATACCCATTTTATGATTTAAATTTTTATTGTTTATTAATACATGTTGATAATGTATTGTATTATTATTCATTTATTTTATATGGTTAATGTATTATAATTAGCATTTGAATTGTGTTTCCAAATGTAATATACATCATTGATAAATAAATATGTTTTTTGAGATAAAGTATTTTTTATATTTAGTGTATTCCATACCTATATATGTATGATGTATTTACATGTGTCCTTTAGGGTAAGATAATTATTTATAGAATTTTGATATTAACCATTATGAAATAAATTACTCTTATACATGTGATCATTTATGTTATTATTTTATAAATGGAAGTAATTCATCCTGAGGTAGTTGGTTTAATGTAATTTTTGATTAATACGTATACCTACTATGTTGGTCATTCCTTGTTTATTCTATGGTAATTTTCTCTATATAAATTCCCATAATGAGGATAGGATAACACCCTTATTGTGTTTTAATTTCACTAGGTTATAAAGAATATTAATGTGTTAGATATATCTACAAGGATATCATATATGGTGGTTTATTGGGAGATGTTGAAGAATTATTCTAGAATATGAAAATCTTGGTATAGTCCAAAAAATTTCCATTTTTTGAGAAATAATTGGTTATGTTAGGTAATTATTTTTTAAATTCATTAAATATATAAAACTAAAAAGGGAATGTTATGTATGTTTCTCAATCATTTCTTTGAATTATTAATTATGGATAGTTAAAATTGGGTGTCTTTAATAGTTCTTAATTAACATATATAAAGATTATATTTTTAGTATTGGATTTGGGAGTGTGGGTATAGGTCATTACACTAAACCACATATAAATATTTTTTACTTTTTATAACATAGATGAAATATTCAAATACATTTTAATTCAATAATAACTGAATCTATAATTATTCTAGGTAATGAATATACTTTATTTTTCATTGTATATTGATAAGAAAAACACAAAAAATATTCTATGTTTTGATATTTAATTTTCAACACTTAATAAAGATTAATCAATTCTTTAGATCCATTCTTATTCTTTAATAATATTGGAATTATCCTTCCAAGTTCCAATAAAAAAATTCTTCTCTATAATCCTTCATTCCAAAAATATTAACATCATGCCCCCTAGATTCCTCTTTATTATTGAAAAAAATTATAATAAAAACAAGGTGTTATCAACACCATTAAATAAATAATTGCCTTGAATCATTTTTACCATTATATTCTTCACTAATTTCATGATTCACAAGTCTAATAGAGATATTTTCCTAGAAAGAAGTTAATTTTTCTCCCATGTTCCTTACACATATATACAGTCTATCTACTCCTTCATCGTTAACTGACATGGTCTCGATCCACTCGTACTTTCTCCCTATTCCAAAGATTTAGCTTCACTACCATCCATAAAAAGAAAAAAACTAAATTTCACTTTTGAGACACTTCAATTTGAACAATGACTTTGTATATTTCGGTAAAATAATACGTGACTCTTTTCCTTAAGGATCCATTACATTTGAAACATCACCTTTCAAATCCCTACCCAATTATTATTTTATCCTCTAGTATTCTAGTATATCTAGTCATAAAGATACCAATTATAATACAAATTCTATATAAAAATTCACATTCAATTCATTCAAATATCATTGGAACTAATATACTCTCTGAAATTACTAGTTTTCTAAAATTATATCTACATGAAATTCGGCCTATATAGATTCTTTTTTCTTAACTACATCATATTTCACGGTTTTAACATTCCATAAGATACACACATTTAATAGATCAATTTTAAATTTTATGAACATTATTATGTCACTATTAGAGAGAGGAAAAGTAATTTTTTTCCAAACCCAACAAAGATACACACCTAGGACTTTTTTTCATCCTATCTCACTAATTAGTATAGATATTGAAATAGGTGATAAAATAAAACAAAATATGAGATGGTAGATAACTACTATTAATCAAAACTAATGGTATCAAATTACATTATCACCTAAAAAATTAAAAGGAATCTAATTCACAATATATGAAACCTAGAATATAAACTTAGCCAAAAAATCCTAGATCAGTTGATATGCTACTTTATGTTTCAAACCATGACATTAAAAATCAAATTCATATTCTATGTAACACTACTTTGATTTATTATTCCTAGAATGGTCTTCTCAAACTATATCCATTATGCCAATAGATCAGCAAAAACTCACTATATTGGTATTAACCCCAATTATTTGGCATCAATCATTTTAGCTTAATTTCAGTTTCATTTTCCACCATGTATTTTTATCTTACTTAGGTTCTGAACACATTATAATTTTTATATAAAATGAAAAATCACACTTTTTTAGTTTTAATTAAGGTACAATTTTATAATAACCCTGTGATAATAAACTATGTATTCCCCCTATATCCATATGAAACAACTCAAAAATTTATTCTTAAAAGTATTTTCTTTTATATTAATGAATAAAATTCATTGTATCACAAGGAAAAAATTCCTGCATAATATGCAATTCATGTATTGTATATTTTGATAAATTTCACTAAAATGAGTATTATCATTATATCACCCATGTTATCAAGACACTCCTACCACAAACTCAAGGTTCCTAATTTTTTTTCTAACATGAATTCTTCCATATAAAATTATTATAAGATACAATATCCCATCCTTCATATATTTATCTGCCACCATTTAACCTCGAGAGACCTTCCACATGCTATCCATAAATATAGTATAAAACCTACATTTTTTATTTTTTATACTGAGATATGGTTCATCTCTGACCACAGTATAATATACACACTTTAAACACCAATAATAATTCATTTGAACATTAGATAGAAACATAAAAATTTCACAGAATGTTGAGAGTTTCATCATCAAGAAGGTGAAACCAATTGAATATTCTAGAAACATATTTTATCTTGATTTTACACTATGACAATGAGTGAATAGAATCCTAAGATTTAATCATCAATGGCTCATGTGGAGTGGAGACAATCAACGCTTAAATGATCTTTTTGTATAGAAAGGAATGTATAAATGACTTCTAAAATAACACTTTTAGAATTTAACCCATAAGACCATTTATTCTTTATTTAAATACCCCTTCACCCAATAATGTTTTCATATATGTATTTACTTATTTGAATTCAAAAAGAATAACTATATTATTTTTCTACAATTTCATTTTTCAAAAAAATAAAAATTTCTCACCTTCCACACTAAATTAATTTCTGATAGAATCCTGGGAATCCTTACCCTTATTTTATTTACATTAAATTGTATCTTTTACTGAGGATGAGGTAACTGATTTATCTTCTGATCTTTGAATGGTTTTAGTTGGTAAATTCCTGAATCATCGGCCGTCTTTGATGTACCTTCAAACGTCATTAGAAGCGATTGGATTTTCAAGTTTCAATCTAGGTCTCCTTAATCCCCCACACATAGTGCTTCGGTTAAGCTCAGATGATGATTATTATAGAATTTGGGCAAGAAGATCCTAGTCATTCAGGGGATGTTACATGAAAATACTAAAATGGACTATGGATTTTGACCCTCATGCTGAATCTCCAGTTGTTTCTATATGGGTTAACTTTCCTGATCTGCCTTTGCACCTGTTTAAGCAAGCAACTCTCTTTCCCATTGCCAGTTTAATTGGTGATCCTTTGAAACTTGATTCAGCTACAAAATTTATTTCTAGACCATATGTTTCTAGGATCTATATAGAAATAGATGTTTCAAAACATTTACCAGATCAAATCTAGATCCAAAGTGGGAGATTTGGTTTTTATCAGGAGGTTTCCTATGAAAGATTGCCTGATTATTGTAAAAAATGCTTTAGGGTTGGATACTCACAGAATAGTTGTGGAAAAGATCATGTCCACACTAAAAATTATAAAAATGTTTGGGTGGAAAAGGTCACTCAAGGACACAACGATATGGCTGGATCTTCTGATGTCACTAATAAATCTACAGAAACTATTTTGAATACTGATTTGAATAATTTTTATACTAAAGAAAATCAAATTTCAGATTATGTGAATGCGGTGCTTGAATCCACTGTCTCTCCCTCTAATTGTGTTGATGGACTGCAAAATATAAACCCTGTTAATGTCTTGAAAACTCATGGAAAAGTTAACTCTGTTCCTCCTACTCCAGTTATATACTCCCACAGTTCTTGTCCTCCTATTGTAGAATTTCCAAGTGAGCAATCTGATGATTAAGCTCAGGAGGACCTTGAGAATAAAGAGTTTGAAAGTTCTGATTGTAGTGATACCCACCAGGAAAATGAGGATATACCTACACATATGGAAGAAGAATACCTTATATCAATGGCAAGGAAAGGAAAAAAAATCTATAGTAGATGATGATGGATTCATCACCCCCAATCCCAAGAATACGAGGAAACGACGTGACTATGCTCAAACTGAAAGAACTATAGTCACACGATCTCTAGACATTTCAAGAAGAGATGGATCTACCCTGGCCACATTTCAACAGGTAGAGAGAAAGAATCATATTGAAGAGTTTGAAAAAATAAGCATCCTATTTGTGAGGAGCTTGATTCATATGAAAAACATAGGGATGAAGTTCTTATTAAATCGTTTAGAAAAGGGGAGATCTCAAAGGATGCTTATTTATCTATTATGTCGGATATTTTTAATGAGATAATAAAGAAAGAGTTTCAAAAATCCTCTTAATGTATCTTGGATATTTGTGCCCCTATTCTTTGATATTTTCCTTACTGCTCAATTGATGGGCTTTGCTTCAGTGATCTCTTGGTGATTTGTTCTGAATTCTAATGGATTTTTTCCTCCAAAGAGGTCAGCTACATTTGGATGGAAGTCTGTGATGAATCTGTTCTACCTGCACCTGGTTGTATATGTTGTCTAGCAGAATTTATGATTAATGATGCTTATGCTCTGTTTGAAGGAAAGACACTGCTTCTCCTGATTTCTGTTGTTCTAATTTGTTATATCTATTTTACTGCATCATGTTTTGTTTCATATGCTCCATGGAGGTGCTAGAGGATTTTATGAACATGGAAGATGTTACTAAGTTGTGCTGATTTCTTCTTGTTTTGAAGAAGAGCTATGGGACCTTCATAGAGGTACACACTCTTTTCTGATGATGGCGGGTTTTGATAAGATGATGAAGATCCTGATAACTTGATCTCATAGACAGGATGCAGTGCCTTTCCACTCAAATTTTGACCATCTGCATGAAGCTTCAGACATGGAGAAAGTGAAGGCTGGATCTGGATAATCAACCCAATGTTTTAGGGAAGGCTCTGCTACTTCTATGGTGACCACATGTGCTTCAAATATTGATTTTGGTTTTATTGGTCTTTTTTTTACTTGTTATCCCTTTAACTCCCTGCTCATGTAATCTATTTACACCTCGAGATTTTATTGTAACTTTTTGTTTTTAATAAATTCCTTTAGGGACATGAATTTGGAAACCAATTCATGTCACCACCTTCTTAAAAAAATTCATTCAAATCACTACAATGATTTCAATAAATAATTTCCCATTCTTCCTTCGATATTGATTATAGTTTAAACCCCTTCAATGAAATCTTCACATATCTATAGAATAAATAATCTCCAATGACATCTATTAAAACCTATAACTTGAATCATCTAATTTATCAATCCAGACCTTAACCTCTTCCAAATCCATGTTTTTAATCTATAAACCTAAACTAAATTTGAAAATAATAATGGAATCATGAATGGTTTAACAAAATTATTCTATAATAATATTCACATAATGACACCATATAAAACGATATAAACTTTTAACCAGGCTCTAACTTCCAAATAGTATGTTACTAAGATAACATCATATGTTTGTTACTAAATTTCAGAACTTGGACACAAAATCAATTTACTGAATCACCTTATAGACATAGTACAAATTTAAAAAAAATATAAATAAACCATGAAAGATAAATAACAAAAAAACCTAGAATTACATGGTTTAAGAAAAAACCTACTCACCTAGAGGAACATTTTAACATTTAAATTAAGTAAGAAAACCATTGAGTTATAGTATCCCTAAATACAAGGACACTACTTTGAAAATATAAGAATACTTGTGAACAATTCCTACCAAGTACAAGTGAACAGAACCTCCCCTTTATAGATGTATCTTACTGGTTTCACTGTTATTTGATCTAGAAATCACCTATCAAACAATCAAGACATCATCTAAAATCCCATTTATAGAACCAAATCAATTTAAATTGTTTACTTAATAGTCCATTCCTTGAAACTAATACCATTACCTCTTCCAAATATCAAAAAATTATCTCTTACTACAACCTAGTTCCAAAAACCTTGGTTCTATTACACCATGTCTCTATTAAGTTCTCATTAGAATCTATAAAATTTATCATTTTGGAGTTCTAAACACATATATAGAAAACAGGTTCTTCACGACAAATACTATCACAAAAATAAACTTTCTTAGAACCCCCATTGAACCATATCTCTTTAACCTCTATGTTTTAAATTAATACAATGACACATAATTTCATATGAATTATCCAATAACTAAAATTTTTTAATCTCAGAAATGAATCTAAATCCAAGGACCATGCTTATAATAGTTTGTCCTACACAACCTATATAGTAGAATCCTTGCATAAACAATCATACTAGACACTCCAACTGTAGTTACTTCATCAAATAAATCAAAATCAATATTTTAATAAAAACGGTAAAAATGAATATTTTAATTTAAAACTAAAATTAAAAACCAATTAATTATTTAAAATTGAATTTGAATCATATCTTAATTTTAAATCCCAAACACTTAATTTAAAAAATTTACGACACCAAAATTATAATATATCTCACATAAAATAATTTATTTATTAGTCACAAAATAATAATTTTTCATAAAACATCAAACAATTAATGGAGATAAAAATTATAATTTAACAAGAAAAAAACCAAATTATTTTTCATGAAAATTTTATTAATAACTATATATAAAATTTATTTTATTGGAAAAAGGTATCAAATTATTGCTCAAAAAATAAAATTTTATCAATAAGTACAATGAAAAATAGTTTAATAAAAAAAAATTTATATTTTATAAAAAATAAATAGAAAAAAACATCCAAAAAAATGCATCGAACATATGAAATAAATTAATATTAATCCAATTTATGGAAAAAAGAGAAAAATATTGTTTAAATATGCATACAGAACTTGGGGAGTTGGATTATCAATTAGAAGAAGAAATCCATGGTGTGTAAAGATTACTCATGACTACCTAGACCAATGGAGAAATGTTCAGCTAAAAAAGATGGTAACTCCAAGGTACATGAGCTCAAGGAAGTGGGAGGCAGTAAGGAGGACCCATAAAAAGACATTGGGACCACAAAGGAAGACAATGATGATACAAAGGTGGAGGATTTTTCAGAATTCTTATCAATCACTAAAGGGGATTCTTTATAGGATGATGGTGAACAACAAGGGTAGATTCTACTATACTTTGAGTAAGTATGGATGGAGAATGAGATTGTACACATTATGGCCTTTCTACTTATATAACAAAGGAAGATAGTTGTAGGTTTTGATAGGATCTGGAATTTCTCATGCTCCAAGTAGAAGAATAAATGGAATAGGTTCTTATGATTAATTCCACTCAAGGAAGAAAAAAAGACGACAGGAATAATTATATGTGTGAGAAATAATAGTGATCGGAGTGCCTAAATTGAAAATAATGATATTATATTAATAATAGGTTTCAATGAAGGTAATATCTATAAATTTGAGTACATGAATGCCTGGTACAAACTGGCATACCAATTTCAAGAAATTATAAAGTATGATCGATATATACAAGTAACAACCCTCTCCTTGAAAGTATTTAGGGATAAAGCTTCTAATAGGATTAAGATATCTTTTAACAATTATGTGGTTTCCTTTTGTGTTTTATCTAGGCAAACCTTTTGGTTTATCAATTTTCCATTAAATTTTTTTCGATAATAAAAAATTAATTTTCAGTATATAGATGACATGAAAAATATTATCACATCAAATTTCCACATAATTAAAATATTTATTATCCCCAATAAATAACTATAAATACATAGAAAAGTGACCACTTAATTATAAAAAATGTGTATTTTCTATTGGGGAGTAATTTTTAAAATGTGTATATCCATTATGATACTCCTGTAGAATGAAAAACTATCACTCTCTCAATATGAATGTTTTTTATAGAAACTAATTTTTTTAAGAAATATATATAATCAAATATTAAATATTTATAAAAATAAAAAATTATTTTAATGAAGTTTCATAGTATTCTATAAAAATTATCTCATTTTCTCATCAGTAAATATAAAATCCTTACATTATAATATTGTATAAATAATTTATAAAATTAAATTAATTAATTTCAAAATAATTTATGATTTATAGATAATAAATTTAAAAGAACAAAATAAATTAAATTAAATTAACCAAACCCATTCATCAATATAAACATAAATAAACATACAATTATCTCTCTGTGGGTTTCAAGGTACAGTTCAAAATACTAAAAAATAGTCTTTTATGTTGGAATTATAAATAAAAAAATTATATTTAAATTTAGAAATTAAAAATTTAATTATAAAATATTAACAAGAAAAAATTTGAATATATCAATATTAAAAAAATAGTATAAGAATACTATAGAAAAAAGAATTTTGGTAACTTCTCAAGAATACATAAAATAACAATTATTTTCGTTAGACCCTCAGACACCCTCAGAGGGGAGGGGTGAATAAGGGTCTCAACTTTTTCATTTAATTTAAATATATTTTCCACATTTTGGTATGAACTTTTTTATCTTACAATATTGTATTTCTTTAAACATTATTCAAGTTCAACTCAATCCTTGTTTTTCCAAAAAAAATATACATCCTTAATAATCAATATATATGATCATACCATAAATATATTGATAATAAACACAACCCCATATTTTTAACATAGATTACCTTGGTTCCAACAATCTGCCACTTTGGGTTTGTTTAAAATTCAAAGTGAAATTCACCACACCCTTTAGAGGAAAATATAATATATATTCCATCACTCTATTCCTTTGTGAGTATTTATTTGTGTAGAAAATAGGAGTTCGAGAGATAAATCCATGCAATGAGAAATTCCATAAAATCCCATTTCCTAATTTATTGAAAAAATATTAAGAAATTACATAACTTATACACACATCATATCCCCATTGAGAATATCTCTCCTAACATCAACGCCATAAAATCTTATTGAATAAAATAGTGATTTGAATATTTGAAGATCATAAATATCATGTAGCTTGAATAAAACAGACATAACATTAAATTTAATGATATATTTCTTCCCCTTTTAAAATAAATCCAAAGTTAAAGGACCTTCCAAACATGAACAATAACATAAAGAAATATATATAATGGGGATAGGGGAATGTCCAAACCTCATCAAGATAAGTGAGTGTCTTGACACAGAGGTTCAACTAATTCTTCATGATATTAGAGTGGAAAATTGTTTTGTCCTAATATCATCCACCTACCCATTTGTTTAAATATTTTCTAATGTTACATTCCCTTGTTACACATTTTATTTAATAAACTGATACTAGATTTCAATATATATGGAACAAGAGTGTTTTTTGGGATTTATCATTATATCAATATCACTTTTATAATCACATAATATCACTAAAATGTTATTTTACTCCTTCACCAATATCTATTAACTAGTCTTCATCTATGGAAGCTAGTGTATTCCTTGGTTACTGTAATATGTTCTTCTTTTGTAAGGATCAGGGAATTTATTTATTGCTTCTTACTTACCCATACCACACATTTATTATTGATAAATAAAGAACTCAAATTTATATGTTTATGTTCTACCACATTTATATATCCTAATTGACATTATAAAATTAGATAATTTGTGATATATTTTTACAAAATAGAATAATACAAAATTAAGTGTACCATGGATATATATCTGTGTGTTATTAACCACTATAAAATTATCTTCCTTTGAATAACTCTGAAAATTTTCCAATAAACATGTTTCATGTAAAATATTTAGTCATGTTGTATTAAAGTATAAAAATATTCTAATTATCTTCCTGTATGAGGTAGGATCCATAAATTTTCCAACCTCATGATTTCCAGGTTTTTTCCCAACCACAATTGGTGTTGATATTGGTTTGGATTCATGCATGCTGAGCTTTTTTAGAATCTTTCTTTCATATTTTTATTGGGGAAAAAAAGTATATCTATCCTTATAGGACACATATATCATAATAGAACATGTAAATTAAACAATCATAAACATCTCAAATTCAATTCTCCTCAGTATTTAAAATTCTTCCCCTCATTTGTGTACATCGATTAAACTTGAAATCACTAACATAGACATGCACTATAAACTATTCTTATGAGGATGTTTTTATTTAAATATTTTTATCTAATTAAATTATTTTGAATTATATGATTCTTAAATACAATTCAATTTGATCATACCACTACCAAGGTGCCTAATTTGAAATGTATACACCCTTATTCATTCTGAACATGTTGGTTTCATAATTTAAAATAAAAAACATATTGTTTGTTTTATATAAACTGACTATTTATATATATCATTTAACAATACCATTTTTACATCCATTTTATATACCCTGAAACCTATTTGAATATCTATTTCCAACAAGAGATGGATAGACTCAAGTCAAGCCACTAGAGATAATATTTCGTGAACATCAACACCTTCAATTTGTGCATATCTTTGCACATAATATGTACCTTATTTTAAATAAAATTTCCATTAAAGTCAAAATTATTCCCTAAATTTCATTTCATCCCAATAAAGTTGTGATATTATATATTATTCATTAGTTCCTAGGTATAGTTTTATTTCAATTCTATAATGTTCATCATTCATGGATTTAATATATAAATCATCCTTTTCTTATTCTTAAAATCTGGTTGGATCTCATATAAAAAATATATCAACATATGATATACTATTAATCTACCTCATCTGATTTAGAGTATATTGATCACATATAGTATTGTATATGTTAATCTATGATCTTCTATTTCATTATGATGGTACTATATAACTTTCTCAAATAATATTTTCCTATAATTTAGTCATTGAATATTTATCATTTTTGGGATTCCTAAAAATTTGGTGAATCCCTCACAATATAAACATTTAAATAGATCTCTTTTAATTATTTATAATTTAATTCATGAAACAAATCACAAGTTTTATACCTAATGTTTTCATATATTTTTCATTAATGATCCTAACATAATTTATCTCCATATTTTATCTAACAATGTTGTTGCATCATATGTGACACTTACTTTTCATAGATTATACATGAAATATTACTTCATCTTATGAATCTTCATACTTTCCTAGAATACCATATTTTTATTATATAATATTGGGTTACAAAAACACCAATGTGCTTTAATGAAGGCTTCCTCCCCTCCAACATTTCGTAGGGTGTTATCTCTTATCCTAAAAACTCACCACTGCCCAGTTTTGAGTGTATGGAGTAACTTGAACAACCTATTTCATGTAGTGATGTAAAACCCCACTCTTAATAGGGATTGTTTTTTCTATATTATTCACCTTTAATTTTATTTTTTCAAGAACCCCATTTTATTATAGGGTTTTGACCAATGATAAATCATGTTAAATGAAATGATTTTATAGATAGATCTCAAACTCAATGGATGTATACTATATTCTATTTTCATAGTATAGAATTTTAATAATATACTCAATATCATATTCTTATCTTATTATATATCTCTTTGTTCAACCCATGGTCACTTTTGTTATTTTTATGAATAAGACATGTGTCAATATACTATAGACATAAATAAATATAATGCCATGTCTTTAAATATATCTCATAGATATTTTATTTTCACAACACACATTGTTCTGAATATGACCGTGAAGATTCAATAACAATTATTTATTTGGTTGATATGTATTTTAGATCAATTTCCCCTATATTCATGCATCACATGTTCTTTTGTGATCTTGTTTTAGATTTTTAATATACTCTATATCTTTTAGCTTAGAAAAAATTTTCATGACCTTTTGGTGAATTTTTCAAATTCTATGATTCCAAAATTTTATTTCCAATTAAACTTATAGAATACATTTATTCTCTTTTATGTGCACTAGGTATATATTATCCTTGGTCATCTGGCCTCTTATGATAGAATTCAAAAATTTACCTTTGGAAATGAATTCTATCTAGTTGAATTAGTCTTAAAGTATTGAGTCACATAATTTAAGCACACTAAAGATATTTTTTCCCAATAATTCCACATTTAGAAAATCTATTTTCTTTTTATCATATCCAACAAACCATTTATTACCATTTGCATTGATTTTTAATGCCCCATCATTCCCAAATTGCATACTTCCACCAACTCTTCCCATTACATTCTTTATAAGATTATTATTACATATTATATGGGATGAGAATCCACTATAAATATTCTAGGGGGTTATAAAACCCTGATATTTAATGAAATATTATTTTCAAGTAAATTAAATTTCTTTTATAGCCAGTGTAACACACAATACTAAGTTTTAATGAACTGTGATATACTATTAATATTATTATTTTAACATGACCATTATAATCATGTCATGAAACATGGAGATAAAAATTGTAATAACTATATTATTGAAATTATGTATTTATATTTAAAATATAATAAAATATATTTATTGATATGTACATAATTCTTACTGATGTATTTATATTCTTCAAAAAAATCACTTTACCCAAAAAATGATTTTGTGTCTTTTTGTGAAAAAATAATGAAATTAATTTTAAAAAATTATAGAATTTTTTATAATTAAAATTAGCTTAATTTTCAGGATCAAAATTTCGAAATAATCTTAAGGTTAATTTTTAATAATTTTCTGAAAAGTCTAATTTTTCAATGAATATTGAAATATATCGATTTTTGTTGAAAACATTTTTTTTAATTAAATAATTTATAAATTTACATTTTAAAAAAATTATAAATGTATAATTATTTTAATAACATTATATTTAATAAATCATTGTTAGTGTAAATAAACTTATGCTAAATTTTTATATTAGAACATTTTACACTTATAAAAATATTTTCTTTGGAAAACTGCTTTTTATTATGTATGTGGGTTTTATTTTAATTTAAATTCATCCATATATTTGAATTTAATTTTATTAAATGGATTAAATATTTGTAATCATAATTATTCACATTATATAATAAGATAAAATTATTTTTGGTCATATATAATAATAAAAAGTATAAAAATTAATTAATGTTGGTAAGTTTAAAATGTGGTTGTGTGAGTAACATGGACATGTGTTAAAATTGGTTATAAACATGTATAGGATATTTATTTGATAAATTTGATATCATGTTTAGTATAAGTGGGTATGATTAATGTTATAACTCATATTTTATTTTTAGTATTAAAGGTTAACTTACCAAGGTAAATAAAAAGGGACTTGTTATCGTAGTGAAAACTAAAATGATAAAAGTGAGTAAACATAGAGGATAAGGGAATAAAATTTGTTTATAATGTTATGGAGGTTTTTTTAAACCATATAATACATATACACCATTATTTATAAATCTTTTAGGAAAATTTATTTAGAGTGAAATTCCATTATTGATTAGTTTTTGGTATTTACAAAAATGTCATGCCTCTTAAATTATAAAAGGCCACCTCCTCCTCTCACTTATTCTCACCTACAAATAAATTTGAATCAAAAAAACACTACAAAAATATATCCCCAAAATAATTATCTATATTATTTAGATTTTGGTATTCTAAAAATACCAACCCTAGGGTCCTTAATAAGATCTTCAAAGGAATTTATTTTAAGACAAGATAATTTTCTTCATTGTACTCATTTTGAGTTTTTCTCTTACCACATTCATTAATGTACTCATAATTATAATAAAATAAAAAACTTATATATGATATCATAATATATTATTATGTTGATGTAATAACCTATATCTATATCCTCTTCCATCAAATGGGAAACTAAAACATTGATTATATGTACGGCAGACTACCACCTCACAAACTGGTGTAATTAGTTTTAGATCACCAAAAATAAAATATGTGTATAATTATGTATCTGACATATTTATATGATATTTTTGACATAAATCTAATTATATAATTATAATATCACATATACCCTCTTACTTTTCATTTCATGGTGATACGATAACATCACTCATGTGTATAGTGGACTATTAACTCCCTAATAGTTTTGATTCATTTTCCACATATGGTTTACATAAAATTAGATAAGGAAATATTTAATGTATATATATGACTTATTTTAAAAAATAAAATTTTTTAAAGATGATATACAATTTAACTTTCTTTCATTCCATCCTTCATGAAAATGTCAACAAAGTTCATGCGTACGTACGACCTACCATCTCCGTGAATGGAATAATTCATTTCCTATCTATAAATTTTATAGATTACTATAAATAAATATATAATAAATATATATGAAATTTTTATCATGGTTTTAATTATGGATATTATTGAACTATGATCAATGTATAATGACAGAAACTACTGAATCAAAACATACATAAAAGATGATGCAATTATCTCCCTAAATAGTGATTTAAACAAATAATAGTTAATAATAAGGTGATACAAGGTTATAAGTAAATAATATATTATGTGATATATATGGTTATGGTTCTATAATATATTTATAATAAACATATTTTTATTAAACATTAGTTTTAAATTAGGATTATGGACTTTGAGACTTAAGGTAATGGGTATTGTTCTTACTTTTATTTCAATAGGACACATGCCTTATACACCACCTATTTCATTTGGGTGATGTATAAAATTACCATGAATATATTTTATGAACCTGATCTAGGGAATTATCTGATATAGATATTCATATCTTTTTCTTTATTATATGGGTCTAATGATTCAAAATTTATCATATTAGTAATGGTTTAATGATACATTCTCATTATTTTATAGGATGGTTTATGATCATGCTTTCAATGATGAAATATTCTAATATATCTCTCAATAATTTAGTGAATTTCATTCTACTGTGGTTATTTTATTAAAATTAATATTTTAATTTCATTTTCCGACCTTTATGTACTCAAGATCCCAAATAAGTTTTTTAATGAAAACTGACTCCATTTCTCTCTTCAGTCAAAAATCATTTTCCTTCACTATCAAAGTTTTATAGAAATTATATAAAGAATAATTTAACTATTATAAAATAAGTTTTAATTTAATCTTTACCAATATTTGATTTTTTTTTAAATGGTTTTAATGAAACCTTTTTTTCATTTTTCGAATGTGGTGATTGGGTTTTTACCAAAGTGTGAATGTAATGTTTTCTTTTACACTGAGGAAATTATAAGTTATAACAATGGTTCAAAAAACCATTAGTATATGCTATATAATCGTTTTTATAGACTATACTAATGGTTCTACAAAACATTGGTTATAATCCTATTGAGGAAGGACTATTCCAAAGCTTCTTAGTGAAATATTGGTATATGGTCATTGGATTTTTTTTATCCAATGATTCACAAAGGACCATTGGCATTGATATACACCAATGGTTTTAAACTATTGTTATAGGCTAATAATATTGGTTCAAATTATTTTTTTTATGTCTATAAAAAATGTTCATAACCCTTGAGATACATCTATACCCATGGTTCTTAGTAAACTCTTGATTTAACGATATATTGATGGTTTTGAAAATATTGTTATAGACCCCCAACCAAACTCCCCAACTTGCAGTACCCCCACCCAGCCAAAAGAACCTGAAGACAATGATACTGAAAAAAATCACAATAACACAATCATGAGAAGCCAAAACATCACCCCACCATCAAAAGAACCTTAAAATAAATAAATAGAAACAATATAAATATAATGATAACACATGTAACCAATTAATACATTCAACTCATGATATCACACATACAAAACATTGCATATATTAACTGATAACAAACAATCAAACAAAAAATGTCAAAATTATCAGTAAAAAATTTAAAGGATCGATATATCCTACATCTTCATCATTGTGGTCACTATCATCCCCACCCTCATCCTTGGCCTCATCCTCATCCTAATATTTATCCTCACTATCTTTATGACCATCATATGTTCCCTATCCCTTTTCATCATCCTCTCTATCACCATTGCCTAGAATTTCGTTGTCCCAACCACCACTAGGGAAACTACCAAGTGTACTATACAATATATGCATCACTGAAATATATTCATAATAATATATGGTTGTATCTAGTGGAAGTGATGTACATAAAATTTCATAATATTCATAAATTCATCATTCACCCTTTGATTTGGTTCATTCTATTATATGACTGTTTTTTCATCATTTTTTACCTTGGCCTCATCCTGTGCTACCTATGGATTAGCTTTTTCCAAATAAGTTCTACCATAATTGAAACATAATGTGGGCTAATACCTCATTGGGACAATACTTTTCCCTAGACGATTGCATACCTTGCCACGATACTCATCTCCAAAACCAGATATAAGTGATCGTTTGGCCAAAACTTGTCAATTTCATGCTCATTAAGTGCCTTCAAAGCACACTATTACAAATATAAATGGACTATTATTTTAAAAAATAGATATTTAAATTTAAAATAAACAATGTAAAACTTACAATCTGATGTTGTGTTGGATTTTTTACCAAACTTCGATTTTTTTCTTTCTGATCTAGAAAAATAATTTTTCTCGAGGCACATGTCCTTAAATATTCAAAACCTCCCTCTGAAATAACATTTAATTTTTAAAAATATAATTCAAAATATGTTATTAATAATGAATTTAATAACTAAAATAAAATTTATATTAATTATAAATGAATCTGAAAATAAAAAATATGGTAGATGAATAATAGTGACAAAAGTATCACATTCAATGGATTAATCTTACACCTCCTTCAAGCAAAAATATCATGTATGTGAATTTTTTATACCCTGGATTGATAAAATGGTTTTATAAATACAAATATAATGGAATTTAAATAAGTGTAACTCTAAAGATTTAAGACATGATAAGCATAATGATATATCAAAGAACTTCAAGGGATGTGGTCCACTATGTAGAGTTAGTCAGCTTGATAGATGAGAAAATATAGACCATGGACTAACTCAAATTTACATACCTGTTATTAAAACATTATGGTTTATTTTCACCCATACATGACATCACGATTCATCCAAATACAAAATAATTTTTTTTAACTTTCCCAGAGTTGGGTAAGATATAGAAATGATCACACTGGATTTGAAAGATGGATACCACAAGGTAATTAGTTTTAAAAAATATAAAAAATAGACCAAATAGATTTTATATTGGATGATGGAATGAAAACATAATAAATGGAGTCTAAAACTTTTTAACAAAATATGCCTATATAACATAAAGAACATACTTTTGAAAATATACAGGTTTTTGGGATGTTTTCCATATGAATCTCTATGAAGAAATGTGTACCTTGAGGGGGTGAACCGATTACTCTATAAACTAATTAATCAATATAAAATTATAAATGGGTCTATAAATGGAATGTTAATTGGACTGTTTACATTTGAGGGTGTAATTTATGGAAGGATCCCAAAATAGAAGATCATTCATGGGTGAAAAATAAAAAATCAAGGACACTCAACAAATATTAGTGTGGGAGTTCATCATGGGAAGTGAATATTATATCTCGGATCATAGAAACAAGATCTAGAACAGGTCCCAAAAGTAAATCTACTAGGAAAATCTCTATCAATTTGTCATACAATAATTTGAGGTTAGATTTCACATAGGTAATCCATCTTGATTCTTCCATAATTGTATAATATATACATTTTATTCAAAGAAAGATATTGAAGTACATGAGACATTTTTTACTAGATTTTATCCTATTAATAAATCAATATTTTATAAAATGGTTGCAATCGTTATTATCCAAAATTAGTGTCCATAAAAAATATTCTTTCAATGCATCATTAAACAACCCTAGATGACTATGATAATATAGATGTTTCTATTAAGAGAAATTTTTTCTAAACAATTGTAATGAATCTAAAATCACAGTTTTAGGAAACAAGAAAATAATATGATATTTAATGACATTTATGTAGATTTATGCTCTAATAAAAAATTGTATCATCTTGAAAATTTATATATGAACAATCCCCAATAACCGTGTAAAACAATTTGGTAAACACATCTAGTCTATGAGAACATAATTTATTAAAGTAAAATACTATATTTTCTACTTCCAAAAAATGAATGAGTTTAAAAGTTGGAGTATCACTTCCAATATTCATGTGAGAGATGGGATTAGTATTATTCCTACCATTATGGAAATTTTTTAGAAATAAAATTATCTTATACTCTTAAAAGGGTGTTATACCTTCTTCCTCTCATGATCTAGCATCGTAGATTACCCCAAAGTGTGCAGGAATTTCATAACACCCTTGTTTTTTTATTTCTTCCAGACAATTTCTAAAAAATAATTTTCAATAAAACAAAATAATGTATTATTTTAAATCATAGAAATTTTCATTCAAAAACATCAAATTTAATAAATAACATGAAGTTGATAATTTTACATTGGGAAATAACTTACTTATAAAATTATATCAAACAATCATTCATGATGGTAATTAATTATAAATCCAAACCAAATCTATCATAGCATCAATTATAAAAATCATGCTTGTATACTCTCTACAACTCACCTAATTCCATGAGTTGGGATGTCCTTGTAGCCTCACCATAAATAAAATAAAAATGTAGCTGGCATAAAAATATTAATTCATAGAAATAACATAATAATATAACATCAAATCCAATGAACTTTTTTACCCATATTTGTGATCAAGAATTATCCTTTACTTAATTTGGTAGGTTTCACTAGGAGATTCGCCTAAAAGTATTGATTTTAGAGTATTTGGAAAGCGTCTCCAAAAAAATACTTACATTCCCACAATATTTTTCCAATTATTATTTTCCCTCATTTCCACTAGTAGTTGTGTGGGGTTGTTCTACACTACATGCTTGCATGTACGCCCACTCCTCTTATCGAATGATAAAGTTGATAAAGAAAAAAAATTATATCAAATCATATTACAATGAAAACAACTTTTTGGTAAATTTGTTTTACTAGGGTTCTATTCAAATACCTGAGGTAGTCTTATTGGTGGGTCTAACTGATTCCCCATGCTATGAAGGAACATCAAATTGTATATATAGAGTTGGTCGTAATGTATGATATAGAGGCATAGAATGTGTTTGATCAGGAGCTGAAGAAGCAGGAATGTAGAATCTCTAGGAGAAATAATTAAAAGGAAAATAAGATAGAATATATGTCCATGGAAATACATAATATGGATGAGGACTAGTAACCATCATAGAATAATGGAAATATAGGTTAACAGGATCAGATGAAAATGGTGGTGATAACATGGACAACCTAAAAACCTCAGGTGTCTCTAACAACACTATAGGATCAGAAGGCGTGGGAGATGGTATTTCAGGGGGAAGGATGGGGTGTGATTAGGTACTCCAAGTGGATCACACAACTCTAGTACCAAACCCCTAATAAAATAATCATATTTTTTATTAAATGGTCATAAAAGAACAACAAACAAAGACCCACAATGGTAGGACCAAAACAGAACCAGAATTAGGGTGGCCTAAAGTGAAAAAGTCCAAGAGCATTACCCCTAATGATATTAACACCTTCCGCTTTGAGACTTACCAAATCATGAAGGAATAAACACTTCAAACCTGGAAAATCCACCGAAGTAAGAAATTCCACAGCATTATTACCCTCTCACTGACTGTGGGACACCTTGATATGATCATCAGAAATACGCCAACATTTACGAATAGTATATAAGATGGACCATGGAACATTATCTCTGCCAAAAAGAGAATTATATAGGATCATAGAATTAGTTTCAACCACAGAAATGTTGAGCCTCCTCTGAATACATAAACTCAACCTATTGAATAAATCCAGAGCCTCTACTTGGAGATAATTTCCATGTGCAAGATTGATGGAGAAGGCCATAAAGACCGAACCACTAGAATCTCGTACAATCCCCCCTCCACTGATTTCTCCTGAGACACAGGAACTATCACAATTTAGTTTCAAGATGCTTTGAAGAGGAGACCAGTAGATCCAGGATCCCTGAAAATTCCTATAAACCAGGGGAAGAGCAGCAGAGATTGGTAGGTGTCCCTATAAAGATGGTGCCTCTCTCCCGCACCCCAGAACACTGACCAAGTCAAGAAAGAGGTTTTTGGTTCTAAAATAAATACCATGGCTATTTGAATATACCTCCTTAAACATCCAATTGTTTCTTTCCTGTCACAAGAACCAGCAACCAGCAAGAAGAATGGAAAGGAGAGCATATTTCTCCAAACCACTAGAACCCGAACCATAAAACCACCATTCTAGGAATGGCCGATCAGACATATTATTATAAGAAAAACCAGTGAAACCAACAAAGAAACTCCATACAACATGATCCCACTTGCTATAGAAAAACAAATGGTCCGTTATTTCTTCATTATGGTTGTTACAATAGACACATCTAGAGACAAGATAAATTCCACAGTGTTTAACATTTTCATCCGTAGGCAATTATCTCATCTGAATCCTCCAGAGAAGAAAGATGTACTTTAATGGAATTTTATTTTCCCAAAGAGAGCCAAATCATCCACTGTCTGTAACCAGAATAGATGATATCTCTTTGTAGTCTTTAGAAGTAAAGGATCCAGAGGAGGAAGGAGAAAAGATCATCTTTTCCTCATCATGGTAAAGTTCCATGTGGTTAAATAAATCCAGTTTTTCACTGTTTAAAATAGTATTAAAGAAACCAGGATATTGACAAGCTTATTTGAAAGATATATGTGGGATCGAACATCCTGGGTATTCAAGGATCTCCCCACACAAATTACTACTCCAAAAAGAAATATCTCCTCTCCCAACAATCCAGCGGAAATGAGGTCTTAGAGAGCTGATAATTGAATCAATTTCAACCTAGAAAAAAGAAAACAGAGTAGTATTGTCACTATTCAGATAGCATATCATAGACGTCCCCCAAAGAGTGTGACCCTCCAAGACTTCCCAGGCTAGCTTGTCCTGCATACATTTTATATTCCCCTCAAGACTATTCACACTAACACCTCCTTTAATAACAGGTCGAGCCAACCTCCCCCATGCAACCCAGTGCCTTTTCCCTTCCATCTTTGGATCCCATCAAAACTTAGCAATAATCCTCTCAATATTATAGATCACACCCTTGGGGACTTTAATAGCCTAAATAGAATAGATTGGAGAGGTTCAAAAACACTATTAATTAAAGATATCCTCCCACCAAAGGATAGGAAATAATTCTTCCAGTTTAGAATACAAGACAAGATTTTACTATAAAGATGATTAAAATCACATATATGCAACCTCCTAGAATCAAGAGAGGCTCGAATATATTCCATGGGAAAAACACCTCTCTGTATATTAAGATGCGAGCTCACCAGAGATATCCTTTCACTAGTACATCTGCCGTAAATATAAAAACAGCTTTTATTTTTGTTAACTTGTTGACCACTCCAATAGAAATAATCATCTAAAACTTTATTCAGACCCTACAGCGATCTACTTGAGCCATTAATGAATATCAAAGAGTTATCTACAAGCATCAAATGAGAAACCATAGAAGCCCCCAATCTTATTCGATAAGCCATAATGCTTCCATTATTTAGGCATAAATGTAAATGCCTACTAAGAACATTCTGATCAATGATAAAAATTCTTGGAGATATTGGATCTCCCTGATGAAGACCACGGGTGGCTTTAAAAAAAAATAATTCTTTCCCACATATGAAACTTCCATTCAAGGAGAAGAAATACATATGAATATAAGATCAACATTTCTTTGAGAAAAACCCATACCTTCCAGAACCTTGTTAATAAAAAATCCACTCCATTCGATCATAGATATTACTCATATCTTACTTTATAGCCACATTAGACCCCCTGGTTTTAAGATTGATATCTCTGATCAAATCTTAGGCCAATGCAATAGCCCCTTGTATAGAGCGACCTTTCACAAACCCATGCTACTCTAATGAAATGCACCTGGGTAAATTTATAGATAAACGAGCATTAATTATACCGGCCAAGATTTTATACGGTACATTACACATGCTTATAGGAATAAATTGCAGGATAGAAGAAGGATCCTTTGATTTGGGGATAAGCACAACATTTTTGGCACTAGAAATACGAGGCAATTGACCTCCCAAAAAGAAATCTTGAACAGCCCTAAAAATATCTCCCTTAATTAGGTACCATGAAGACCTATGAAAAGAAGAATGAAAGGAGTCTGGGCCAGTAGCACTATCACGATATGACTTCAATATGGTCTCAAAGATTTCCCTCTCTTGTGGAATGGAACCCAAAAAACCATTATCCTTGTCAGAAACCCATCTCTGGATAACATCAAAAAAAATCTGTAGGACCTCCTGGATAACCATTTTCCATCAAAGGATTAACACCTACCAGAAGCTCCCTTATATGAGAACTGGCTAGACCTCCAATAGTCCCCCTATCATCAGTAATAGAACCATCTTCCAGCACAACATTTTGTTTTACAAAACTTTTCTTTTCCTTAACACAGGGATGAAAAAATCAGTATTTTTGTCTCCCTATTTTATCCATTTGACTCTAGCCTTCTCTCTGGCCAGCCTCTCTTGTTTGAGCACCATCTCTACTAGATGGTCTTTCCTATTTTCCAGTTCGCCCAAAATACCAGGATCCCAGTTTTCTTCCAGGATCTGTTCCAGTCGATCAATGATGTCCATATATTCTTGTATGTCACTATCTTAGGGAAGAATATCCTTCGACTATATAAGAAGAATGTGTTTGATCTATCTCAACTTATAGTGTACAACATACCAGGAATTACCATCACATGACTCCTCCAAGGAATTTTAAACGAGGTCATGAAAACCTGGACATTTCTCCCAGTAAGGAAAAAACCAAAACTTCTCATGATGAACTGTACCTGGAGATAAAGTAACCAGGAGGGGGGAATGGTCTGAAATTCCTCGCATGAGGTGATTCACCTTCACATTAGCATAAGAGGAAATGTACTGTAGATTACCAAGGCATCTATCCAGATGGATCCAAACTCTATCATCTCCTTGATGATTGTCACTCCAGGTAAATTTATCACCTGAAAAACCAAGATCAAGGAGCCCTTTTCACATCATGAACTGATTAAACTCAAGGCTAGCCAATCTAAGAAAAGTACCTCTCCCTTTTTTCCCTAGGGGATGAAATAATGGTGAAATACCCCCAATAAACCAAGGGGTATCTCCAGGGTCAAAGGAACTAAGGATATTATAAAGAAGTATCCTTTGAAGATGATCACAGCTACCATAAAGAAATTTCAAGAAAAAACAATGAGATTCATAAAATAACCTAATAGTAATAATTTGGTCACCTTCCTGATACAACTCCACCTTGAAGTCCCTATTCCAGAATATCCAAATATGTTTATTACCCAGGTCATCATGAAGACATCCCTTCATCTAAATACTTCTGGAAAATTCATCAATCATGGAGGGATGTTGTTTGTGCTCAAGAATACCCACCAAAACAATCTTATGTTTAACAATCTCAGAATTAAGGAAATCAGTCTTAATCCGGGATCCAAGACCCCGGACATTCCATATAAGCATAGGGATCATTGAAATGGAAGAGATCTGGGATTGGATCCAGAGCTAACTGCCTTTTCAAACCCTAATAAATAATTTACCATAAAATCTTTATAAAAAGGGCTAGAACCCCACATGCCCTTACAAAGAAACAAATATTCCTCTCCATCAAGAAGGGTTCCAGTCTTCCCAAACACTCATGATGAGAAGGAACAAATCATCTTATTCCCCCTATAACATGGAGAAAAAGTAGAAGAGATCAGGGAAACTTAACTACTAGAGATAGAAATATTATTCACACCATTGGAAGACTCCTCAACTGTTGAATCCTCAAAGTTCTCAGAAAAATCCAACCCCCTCATATCATCATTCTGAGCACCGAAACCATTGGCGGGTTATTGAATTACTATCTCCTAGGTGGTGAATCTTGATTAAAAGTTAAAAACAAAATTAATCACATGAAATTATATATTATTGATATATATATATATATATATATATATATATATATATATATTTGAAATAAAAAACTCACAAAGGGGAGAAATAAAGGTACTCCCATCTCTATTATTTGAATATAATTATTTAACATCCTTTTTTCTTCATATCTACTCAATTTTTATCATTTCCTTTATTTAAAAAAATATTAAACTAATTAGAAACCCATAACTAATGTGTATGAAAAAAATAATGTAGATGATACATGACCTAATTAAGGAAAAAATGTCAAATAAAATATGGGATACATAGTGATATAAAAAATATATATATAGTAGGAATAATATCAAAACATAAGATATGTCATAGAAAAATCAATACATTCATATTATCATGTTTTACATGGGTTTGATATTGTTTTCTTCTATTTTCAATTTGATCCAATTCAATTTTGGTTTGGTAATTTTATTCATTCAAGTTAATTGATTAGGTAATTTGTTTATTTTTATTTTTCTTAGGTCATTTGGTTCATTTTTTCAATTTATTGGGTCCTTTTCCCATTTTTATTTTGGTTAGTTTATTATTTTCATTGGTTTTTATTTTCATATTAATTATTTTATTATTCCCCATTCAATTCATCTTGTTTTTTGTTCCAATTTAAATGTTTTTTTGTTTGGATTTGTAGGTTCAAATACAACTTAATTAAATATTAGAACATGCAACTTAGAGAGAACACAAACTAGTAAATATTGAAAATACACTTGAAGGTCCAGTTGGATACCATATATTTTTAATCATTAGTAAATAAATATGAATAGTACCAACCATAAAAACCCAAGTCGAGATTAACCAAAAAACTAAGAATGTAGATGGATGATTCTATATATTTTTCACTACAAATTTGGGTTTATAATGAACTCTAAAAATTGATCAATTGAATTCATCATAAGTAATAAATGGATCGGGGACAATGGGAGAAGGGATTAGGTCAATTCAATCATCACCATCATAAAAAATAAGTCTTTATATTACATCAATAATTACACCGAATTGAGGTCAAGGATGATCATTCACATAAAAAACTCTTTATCCATTCATGCCAAAACATATGGTTCATCGGTAGCAAGAGTGTGAGTCATGTGAATAACTCAACATCCATAATCATCAATAAATGTTACATGCCTCTTCATTGAATCAAGACACTTACATTTAATCATAGAGACTCAACTATGAGAGTAATAATCTAATTTTTGTATTTCCTCATCACCTCCATAATAAGATATATTTTCAAATTGAGGTCTATTATGTGATCAACTGGCATAAGAATCTGTTGTGGACATTCCCATAACACCATCATATTTTGTTCTCATGTTCATTTCACATTTAGTGATAATAAATATATACACATTTATCACAATTGATTATAATTCATGAACCATAGGATTATGACCAAAATAAAAAGATTGTATTTAATCATATATATAGTTCGTATAAAAACTAAATACATGAAATTTATATGAATATTAAACTTAATTAATTAATTATTTTATTAATTTTTTATATTAATATTTCTACCTTCAATTTCAACCATGAAAAAACTATTTTCTATAAAAAGTCTCTCTTTTTTCTCAATGATAAAGAATCATGCTTTATAGTTATCATTTTTTGTGTTCCCATCCAAAAAAATGGAAATATTCTAACAAATATGTAAAATTACCTCAGGAGAGATAAGATATACATTTTAATTTTTTATAATTTATCTAGTCATAAAAAAACACAGTTAGAAAAACTATGTGATGGGTCGTCTCCCGCTCTTCAAGGCTTATTGTGGTCAAAGTATATGATATGAGAATTCCCATCATTTGGGGAAGTGATGGAAAGCTAGGTTCAATTTCTTAACAGTATTATTTTTCATTTCTCATTGATCTATTCCATCTCATATTCAAATCATACAAATACATTGAACTTAAATCCATACATTGTTGATCTATGTAACCTTTCACCATGTAACCATTGGGATGATTCCTATTCTAGAGATAAGACTTCAGTGTGTAAATATTTCTGTCAGTTGGGTACATCAAATGGAAATAAATTGTTATTCTAAGGAGTATTTTTATTTGAATATGGATAGATTATAAAACATGCATGTGAAAAATGATGGAGGAAATATTTTATCTAGCTCACACAAAATTAATGGTGCCTCTACCAACATTTTTTTCAATAAATAATTTGACAACTTATTATCCCAATGATCACTATGGAAATGGAACAACCAAATAACTAACACCCTTTAATTATTATACATAAGATGAAATATTTATATAGGAATCAACTCATACAGATGGATGATATAATCATGAGTCTTAAAATATTTTAGCTTCAAATCTCTTCTGTTGACCAATTAGGATATCTTTCTTGAATATCTAATAGGAACATTAATATTTTATATTACATCCAAAAATTTATTTTTTTCTATAGGTGTCATCATATAATAACTAGACAAAATATTCTATTTATTTTCACTGAAACACGCATAATGGAATTCTGGTCTACTTCCCCAATACACCATGTCACGCCGAGACCATAAATCATGTTTTATTCTTTTCCATTAAATTTAGAAGAATTAAAAGAAACGTTATATATATATAATTTTTAATTCTCATTAAACCTAAACAATGATGTAGCAAATTGATCGACCAATAATGAAACCCAAAAAAGATACTTCTCTTCTTCCAACTGTAACTGGTTTTAGTGGACAAATTATTTTTCTTTCTAGATTTCAGCTGAACCTTCCCCAATGAAAACCCAAAATTTGGAAATTCATTAAGCACATAAGTACTATACATATACTGAGGTGGATTATCAGTCTCTATAGTATTTCCAAATCTTTTAAAATTATTCCTATATGGATGGTCCATTAGCAAGAATCATCTATGTCCCATAAAACTGAAACTATAGAGGTATTTAACTATTCTATATCATTTAATTTTCATAAAAATAGGACATTTTAGTTTGAAATACATTTTCCATCCATACATCATTGTATAAGTATGAAAATAATAAATCATTCACATAAGTGCAACACGCATATGAAATATATCGTTCAAACATGCATTGTATGTACACACACCCACATTACAAAGAAGTTTCAAATATTTTATTAAAGGTTTCATGCATACATCTATATCATTTCTAGGATCAGAATTTCTATATGTGAGTATACACATGAAAATGTAATGGGTTTTCATACACGTCCATAGAGGAAGGTTATAAAGTGTATGAAAATCGGCCACATGTTGTGTGAAGTAAACATCCTTCCAAATGTATTAAAACCATCACATTAAATACCCAACCACAAATTACCCACATCACCTATGAAATCAGGATATTGAGCATTTAAATTTTTCCATCAAAATAAATATGTAAGGTGAACCAACTAATCATTCTTCTTCTTTATCTTGATATAATTTCATCACTTTTTATTGATACTTCATCAGAAATGAAAGATTCTAGACTCTGAGGATCAAATTAAAGTTCCACGAAACATTCTATGGAACATGAGATGGTGTTCTGTTAGCTTTTGGCTTTAATCGGGACATTCCACCTTTTATACAAGCATTTCATTTAGCAGTTTTCCTCCTTTAATAAGATGCAATATTTCAAGAAAGCTTGATATTTTTTTTCAAAATCCACATTCCTCAACTGTCTTTCATGCCATATAATTGTTTGAGAGAATATCTACATCATATATAATTAATTACTTCAAGAAGGTAATAATGTAATCAAGGGAATTTATAGAAATCATACATGGTTTTCACATGAAATAGTTGGATTAAAAATTCCAACTTTTTCATTTTACAACAATGTTGATATACTGGATTTCTGGAAATATTATTCATTTTTTTCACATTTTCAACATCATCATTTTCATTACATGAATAATGTGTGATCATATAAATGTATTCTTGGGATTTGATTATTTTTTTATCATGATTAAAATTAAAATGAAATCAGTTATCTATTAAGTTATCCAATATTTCCCTCTCATTTTGATCATTAACATTTTGAGATTTAATTTTCTCCATATCGTGTTACCATAAATAGTAGTTTTTTAAACCATATTTGGTAATATGGTAGATAACTTCTTTATGACTCAACCAAGGTCTTCTAATACAATTATAACATGGGTAGTGAATGGGATCACTATCTAAAGCATTATTAACTGAAACATTTAAAAATATCTCAAACTAGTTTTGAAAATTGCTTGAGATTCAATCATTGTCATTCATAAAAATTCTATCCATTATTTTTAACAATTTTTATATGTCATGTTGTAATCAAATTAAATAATATTTATATTTAATAAAAAGATATTTATAGAAACAAAATTTTTTCACCTTATATAGACCCACAACTGAAACACTAGTCTATAAGGGAATCATAATATAAAAGAAAAAAGATACTATATATATAAAAATAATATAAATATAAAACCATGATATCAAATTTAATTATATCAATTAGTAACAATTTTCCTAATCCGTCAAGGGTTAAGGATTTAATAATGAAAATGTTTCTAAGGTAATATAAATACCCATGGGTGTTATTTAAATGATATTTAATGGAGTGAATAAATTGACGAGGATTAAATAACCCTCAAATAGGTGCCTTAGTGAAACTTCCCTTCAATTTGATCTAGTTTAGGTTCATTTGATTCAGTTTAGTTTAGTTTTAGTTAATTCAATTTAATTGTGTTTATTCAAAATCAGCTTTAGTTGAGATTGGTATGTTATGTTTTTATTGATTTGGACTAGTTTGGTTCCATTGGCATTGTGTAACATTAGTTCAAGTGCATATAGTTTTTTTTTCAATTTTATTTGTTTCAATTTGGAATGGTTTGATTCAAAGTGGGTTAGTTTTTTAAAAATTGGTTTTGTTAACATTGGTTCAACAAAATTCTATTTTGTTAAGTTTGGTGTCTTTTGTTATAGTTCAGTTCAATTTGGGTGAACATGATTCTATTAAATTTGGTCAGTTCTCTTTATTTATGATTATCTTAGTTCTTGACGATTTTGTTTGGTTAGGTTTGGTTTTTTTATTTAGGTTGGGTCAATTCAGGTCTAAAATGGTTTTGTTTATTATTATTCAAGTCATTTTATTTGATATCATTACTTTATAATTTCTTTTAATTAGGTACATTTTTTCTAATTTTTTAAAATTTAGTTTAGTTTTATGATTTTTAGTGTAGTTATGATCTTCTCAAGTCTACTTGGGTTAGATCAAGTAATTCCAATTAATTTTAGTTGGTTTTTTCAAATCAATTTGGTTATGATATGGATAGTATTTTTTAGTTCAATTGGGTTTTATTGCGTAAAGGTTTGATTGGTTTGGTTCATTTATTTTCAAGCCATGTTAGATCAATTTTGTTTAATTCAGTTTGATTAGGACTAGATCAATTCATTTCAATTTAGTTTGTTTAGTGTTCAATTAGATATTCATGGTAAGTTTCACTTTTCTTTAGGTTGGTTCAATTCTATTTTTTTGTTTATGTCAGCTCATTTCATGTAAATTTGGTTCTGTTTTGATAAGAGTTAATTTTGATAAATTTTTACCAATTCAATTTAGGTTGATTTCAGAAATGTAAACACCATTTAGTTTGGATTTCATCATTCTAAATCAATTACAATCATATAGTTTTGGTTCCCATTTCATTATTTTTGTTTAGTTCATTTTAGTTTTGGTCGATCCCGGTGAGCGTGGTTTTATATTACAATTTGAGTGAAATGTGTTATAATGAGTATTTATTTACAATAAGTTGAGATTGTGGTACATAGTAATTTCAATTGTTATTTTATATCACAATTTCAATTTTATTTATCAATTAATTATCTGGGTGACTATAACATGAAATCACTTACAAATCTTCACCATTACACTGCCATGATAAATATTTTTGCATTAAATGAAATATTTTTCAATGGTCTATATAAATATTATCTACCAAAACTCATTAATTATTCATTATTAGCATTAATAAATCTCTCTTGTTTTCTATAAACTATTTCATTATGTTTATTTAATAGTTTTCATGTATTTTTATCACTCAAAATCTTGATTTTCGTTATTTTTACCTATTAATTTAGTTTAGGATTTAAAAAATTCTAAAACACATTTACCCTTCCTCCTATTATTCAATAATATCATTTTTACTAGGAAATTGTTCGTTTAAAAATACATTTTCTAGTAGAATGACCTATATAAGACTCCCTACATTTCTTATATTGAATTTTTTTATGTTTATGTGTTATAAAATAAGATACTTGAATAATTTATTTTCTATATACACACAACCATTATAGATATATAAAATTAATACCAAATAAATCAAAAAATAAAAAAATCCACCATTTATATAGTAATTGTTTTATGATTTCACGTTTCATGTTGATGTTACATGAATAAAAATGTTTCATTTGTATGAATTTAATATAGAAATATAGATATTGGAGTAAACTAGATGAAACTAAAATGAAGTATAACATACAATAATAAACCAATCCAAAAATTGAATAGATGAACCCAAACTAAACCAAACTAGTCTGAACTAACCCAAACAGACATGAACTAAATATAAGAAATCCTAATACAAATCATAGGATTAAAATAAATAAATTCCCAGAAAATTAATAATCTTTTATATGGTTTTAGACCAAATATAAACATAAAATATATGTTTGATAGAATACCTAAATGATTTGAAACCCAATTATTTAATATTGAATAAGAATGAAATGAAATCGAGAAGAGGGACTGTCTCTTGTCCAGTTGGTAAGAGAGTGTATCACCATTTTGATAGGGATCTAGATTATATCTAGATGGGAGGATGGGAGGGATGTTGTATTGCATATTTGGGGATGCCCTATGTCAATGGTTTAAAACAATTGTTGGAATAGATATAGATTTCCTAATAGTTTTTTAAATACCATAGGTATAGAATTCATATAAACTGTCAATCCCTATATTTAGGCCAAACTTTTAGTATAGGCTAGGTTATATAGGCATTTTTTTTAAAACTGTCGGTACATCATTGTGGGTATAGCCCACATTTCAAGTAGTTCTATCTTATTTGGGATGAAAAAAATTTCTTATATCATGAACACTCAATGTATTATGGATTTATTTATAATTTCCAAAGCATACAACATCACAATGTATTTTAAAATATTATTTTTGAAAATATGATTTTTAAAATAAAAAGGTTATTTTTTTCATGAAATGTTCCAGGTGATCTTTCAGAGTAATTTTCCATATAAGATAACATCCTTTGATGTTAATTATTCTTTACTGATGATATGACTAAATTATTCCATCCTTATTCTTTCTATTTCTAGTTTATGATTATGATGAAAATATGTTTGTGAAAATAATTCCTTTTCTATGGGTTTTTCTATGATTGAATTATGAAATTTTTTTGAAACCCATTTATTTTACATTCTTTATTTTATGATTAAGTGTCTATGAAACAGATTTACTTTCATGGGTTTAGATATTATGAATGATTCATGATATTTTGGAACAACTATTTATGGTTTTCATTATGTTATGGGGGTTATATTATAATCAAATATGGTGGTTACTTTATAACCAAGGATGGTGGTTATGTTATAACCAAAGATTGTGGTCACATGATAACCAAGGGTGGGTGAGATTTTATCTCTATCCAATTCATTGGGAAATGATTGATAACTCATTAGATAAAAAAGTTTTGTGAGTACCTAATTTCATGTCCAAAATTTTATTCATAGGTAAGTATTTCATGTCCATATGGTTATGTGAGGACCTGATTTAATGTCTTTAACTTATTGAGTGAACTTTCTTCTATTTATAAATGTTAAAAAGGTTACATGCTTATGTTTATTCCCCAAATATATATCTAATTTTGATGTTATGTTATCATGGATCGTGTTCTTTAATTACTTGATGATTCATATCTTATTTACTGGAAATATTTATTCCATGGCTCATGTTTATGATCTATGATATGTAGGGTATGGTTCTTAAATGTTATTCTCATGTTTTCATACCCTTATTCTCATGTTATATTGATATCTCCCATGTTTACCCTTAATGATCATCTGATGTCACCCTTTATCATGTTTCCTTTTCAATGGTTATGAATAAATACTCAAAGTAGGGTATGTCTATGATGTGTGCTATGTTGGAAGATCTTTATGGGAGATGTGGGAGATATTTTATTAAATAAGAATATTTTGTATCTAGTCTCCAATGACACTAAACCTTAATAACCATCACTCATGATTTTTTTTATTTTATTGAATATTTATGTACTATTTATGTAGTAAAAGACTACATAGTCATAGATGACATCAAATCATAGGTTTTGTCAATATTTTTATATTGGGTTTAGATGGATTTGGGAAAACCCCTAGGGATAGGATTAAGTATATGATAACATTCTATTGTTTTTGTAAGGAAGATGCTATGTGATTTTCTACGAAATTATGTCCCTTTCAATATACTGTAAGTTGATATGGATCTCACAGAACTTTTCTTAGGGGTATTGACTCAAAAAAAGGTGTATTTATATTTGAATCCATCATCATTTGGTGCATAATAATAGAACTTTTTCGCACCTATTTCGACAGTCCTGGGTGATATGTGTTGAAAATTTATGACCTATTTATGATCCATTATGAATGACCTGAATATACGGTGACCATGAATTATCTAGGTTAAACCAAGGGTTCTATATATTTAGAATACGGTGTCATAATTAAGAAATCCTATGATAGATTTTTCAGGATCTATCATTTTGGGAAAATATAAACGATGTTCAGGCTAACTATATTGGTTTTAGTAAGTGATTAGAGATAGAATAAGAAAGTCGATGTGGTAACCATATGTTAAAATAATAAAGTACCATATTTTAACATAGTCATATGAATTATTTTATATCATAACAGGTCTCTATGAATGTTAATTTTTATCCTCATCGATTAGATTTTTAATTAGTAGTGAAAATCCCAAATAGTATGATGATTACATCTCAAGTACACGATTCTTATCAAGTTGTTGTTTGTGGGAATATGCCTCCAAAAAATATCATTATTTTTCCTTTATATAAATTTAATGTTTTCTTAGGAATGGATTGTATTTATCTATAAAAATACCGCATAAATTTATAAGGAATGTAATTCATGACATATATTCTAATCTTACTTATGATCATCAATAATTGTGATGATAAATATGAACTTGAGATGGAAAACAAATACATTTTAGGGATATTTGTTCTAATTAAAAAAAGGATATATTATCTGAGATGGTTTTGGAGAAACTAAACATTGATGATATATATATTATATTAAATTTTGTGGATTTCTTTCTAGATTTTTTACAGGTATTCCTATAAATTCTAAAGTTAATTTTTGAATAGAACTCATTATTTGTGACACAAATCATTCATAGACTCCCTATATAATTTTCCCTATTGAGTTTTCATAATTGAAGATGAAACTATAAGATAAACTTGAAAAGGTATTCATTTTTTCAAGTGTGTCACATTAGGATGAACTTGTTCTATTTATTAAGAAAAAATATGGATCAAATGAGTGTATGAATTTATTACATTGAAAATAACAATGTCAACATCAAGAAAAAATATTCCCTACCCCATATTGATGACTTTTTTATTAACTTTATGAAGATCAATACTTTTATATGATTGAAAATAATTCTATATATCATTAATTGAGGATCGAGAAGGATAATATACCCAAGAATGTGTTTTGTACAAGGTGTGGAAAATATGAGTATCTAGTGATTCCATTTGGTCTTACAAATTATCCTGGTATCTTCTTGGATTTAATGAATATTGTATTTAGAGATTAACTTAATTATTTTATGGTATTATTTTTTGAATATATTGTTATATAATCAAAGAGTAACTAAAACCATGAAGATCACATTAAAATTGTATTGAATGACACAAGGAAGTTGAAATTTTTTAAAAAATTTATGAAGTGTAAATTGTTTCTTCAAAAGGATTCATTTTTTGGTAATATAATCTTAATAAAGGGTATACTAGTGGATAAATTAAAGATATATGCTTTTGAACATTGAATCGTACCAACCTCAGCCACTGAGATCCAAATTTTTCTAGATATTATTTATGGATTTTGGAGAATTTTTCTTGAATTTCTAATCTACAAACTAAGTTAACTTGGAAGGGAGATAAGTTCCTCGGGATGGATTAATATGGTAAAAATTTCGTGGAAGTTAATATAAGATTAGTCAGTTACCATGTACTTACATTAATCATGGGTGAATAAGGGTTTTTAAACTATGTTGATGCATCCAGGAATATATTGGGATGTTTTATCAAGAATAAATACCTAGTTACAACTTATACCACATGAAAATTGATGGTTTATGAGTAAAATTACCTAAATCATGATTTGGTGTTAACTGTGGTAATTTTTTCATTAATGATATGAAGGAATTATCTTTAGGTAGAAAAGTGTCATATATATATATAGACTACAAAATTTAAAAGTTTAAATTTCCATAGAAGGAGTTGAACATGCTCTAAATAATATGGTTAGAGTTGATTAATGAATATGACTTCTTAATACATTACCACCCTAATAAATTATATTAGGTGCCATATTTTTTGAGATGAAAAGATTATACTATCCTATCCATGACTTGGATAACAAAACACATAATATTTATAGATTTGAAAAGGATGTATACGTAAATTATGATGTATGGGGAGAAATATTATCTTTTACAAATTACTGTTTAACAATCAATCTATGTGAAGATTAAATATTCAAATAAGGATTTTTTTTCGTTGTAGAAGAAGGTGAGAATTTTTATAATTTAATTATTGATTTTGGAAGAGTAAAAAGATTTATGAACTATGTTTTTCCCTCAATTTTCGTTTTTAAGAAGGATCTATTACAGGGGGCTCATAGTTCTTCATTCTCTATTCATCTGGGAAGTATGTAGATGTATAGATCTTTAAATTGTAATTTCTCATGGGATGGTATGAAAAGATATATTATATATTTTTCATCTCATTTATTAGTATTTCATCAAGTTAAGGTTGAGAGATAAAATTCTTATGGGATATTTTAACCATTACCCATACCATAATGAAAATGGGAAAACATCACCATGGACTTTTTAATCTGTCCCCAAAAACAATTAAATAGAAAAATGATATATAGTTTGTATTAAATATCATTATAAAGTCACTAAAATTTATCAATATTAAAGAATAATTATATTTTGATCAAAATTTTAGGATATATATAAATTAAGTGTTATGTTTTCATGGAGTACCACATTCTATTTTATCTTATTGGGTTTTGAGGTTTACCTCATTGTTCTAGAAAAGAATTTAATAGGATAAAGGCATGGTGTTTTGTTTATGTAATTTGTAAAATAATCATACATATGGTTAGTCTAAGAGAACAATTGAAAACCAAGAGTATAGGGTAAGATATTGTTTTATATATTTCAAATGTGGTTGGTATGAATGCCCTCTTCTAGATGGGTTTTCTTATGAAAAAATGTTTTTTTAGCATCAATATGGATACATATGAATACCTATATAGATAGAGGAGTATATACCCAATAATATGGGATTGATTTGGAGAAATAAAGATATTGGGACCTGAGCTAGTTTAGGAAATTGAAGATAAATTCAGATCAATTCAATAACAAATCAAGAAAGATCAGAGTCTACAAAAAATTGATGCTGCCAATCTTCGATGCAATCTAATGTTTGAAGTTGGTGAGAAGTTTTTTCTTTTAATTTATCCATGGAATATTTTTTTTAGATCTCTAAATAAAGGAAATCATACCCCTAGGTATATTATTCCTTTTGAGATTCTGGAATGAGAAGGGAAGGTTTCTTATCACTTGGTGATCCCTAAGGACTTGTCTCAATTATGCGATGTATTTGATGTATATATCCTAAAGAAGTATATACATGATTCTTAATAAGTATTGAAATCAAATATTATACAATTGGATCATAATATTTCTTGTTAATAACAACTAGTGGTGATTCGGGATCATAGAGATAATTTTCTAAGTAATAAGACCAATCACCTGATCAAAGTTTTATGAACAACCCACTGACTTGAAAAAGCTACATGGGAACCAAAGGATATGATGAGGAAGAAGTATCCTCTATTGTTTTCAAATAAAGTTAATTTCTTTGATAGATTTTATTGCACATAACAGTGAGTTTTAACAACACTCAATATACTATTAACTATATTATTTATACATGATCATTATGAAATAACCATCAAACATGGAAGTATGAAATGTAATAATGATATATTGAAAATTAATTATAAAATTTTAGATAAATAAAATATATTTATATAGAAGTACTTAATCTTTAGTAAATTGTTTATATTCTCCAAGTATACTTTTTTCTCAAAAAGGTGATTTCTTTTCTTTTTGTGAAAAAATAATAAAATAGTTTTTTAAAAGATTCTAAATATTTATTTGAAACTATTTAGTTATTTTTTTGAATAAAAATTTCAGAATTATAAGAGAGTTAGTTTTTGATGATTTTCTGAAAATATTAATTTTTAATGAATAGTGAAAACACTAATTTTTACACCAAATTTCCTTTTTGTTTAAAGAATATTTAAAGTATGATTTAAAAAAAATGTTTTTAAAAGTAAAAAAAGTTAAATTATAATATATTTAATACAATTTATTTCATTTGAATCAATATTAAGTGCAATTCTTATATTAAAAACTTTTACACTTTTGGAAATGTTTTCTTTAGAGAATCGTAGTTTCATCATGTATGTAGGTTATATTTTAAATTAAATTATTCCATTTTTGTGAAAAAAAATTTATAAAATATATTAGATATTTATTATAATAATAATTTATATTCCATTATAAGGTCAAATTATTTTTTTCATAAATAAAAGTAAAAACTGTAAAAAAATTATTATTATTGTTAAGGTTAAACTGGGATTTGTATGTTACTTGCAAATGTGATAAAATTAATTTTAAACACACATTGGATCATTAATTAGTAAATTATATTTAATATATATAATAATTGGTCAATAATAATTTAATAAATCTAATTTTATTTTTATTATTAAAGGATAAATTACCTTGGTAAATATAAGGAGACTAGTTGTAAGAACCCAGACCTTCTTTTTAGCTATGTTTTCCATTTCTGGTCATTTTTGAGAAAAAAAAGAATTTCTAGAGGTCATGAACGAGTGCATGGTTGGCACACGGTTGGTGCATGGTCTGAACAAACCATGCGGCCAGCCCAGGAAACCGTGCAACCCTTGACAGTGGGATCTGCACTGGCAGCACACGGTTTGTCAAACCATGTGGGAAAGCCGTGAGAAATCCCTTGGTGAGACTATGGAAACCACAGGGTTGGCGCACGGTTTTCCAAACCGTGCGGGGTAACCGTGCGGCCACTTAAAATTAGGGTTTTTAAGTCCCAGGCCACTCAGGAATTCCCATTCATCCACCTTTCTTCCTCCTACTCATGGCTCGTGTGGGAGTTGCGATTTTCAGAGGTTGGGGGAGCTCCTTGGCTCGTTTTTTAGGAAAATCAAAGGGGTTTCTTGGTGGATTTAAGGCGGTTCTCCTCGGGTAAGTACCAATTTTGGTTCTTTGAGGTTTTGGTTAGGGTTATCCCTCTTCCTCTTTTAGTTTCCTTGATCAATAAGGTTTGCATGTAGATATAGGGTTATGTTTCCTTTGTGTGTTAAAGGTTGACCTTGTTAATGTTAGGGAAGAGTTTTAAGGTGGTTTTGA
The DNA here is from genome assembly GCA_963277665.1 of Viscum album. NCBI lineage: Eukaryota > Viridiplantae > Streptophyta > Magnoliopsida > Santalales > Viscaceae > Viscum > Viscum album. Next base: position 144,101,158 of record OY728131.1, read on the forward strand.
GGAGGCGTTCACCTGATTTGGAGTGCGTTTGGGAGAAGAGGTTGATTCCTCAAAACCTTAAGAGGTAGGTGGTTTGTTCCTTTCCGTTGAATGTCTTTGAGTATTATGAGGAATTGTGCCAATACCCTTGAATGGGGTACTGTACATTTACCATTTTTAACTCTGTTAATTATCTGATTTGCTTGTGTGTGTGAGTAAAGGTTATTTGTATGTGAAAAGGGTTGATTGATATGACTTGGAGGTGTTGCCCATGCATGTTTTGTTTATGACCATTTGGTTCTGCTTAGCTCGTTAGGATGATTTGTTTGTTTCCCATGCCAAGTATTGTAGGATGGAGTGATCTTGTTTATCTAACATGATGATATGCTGTATACTTCTAGAAAAGTAGTTATGTAGGTTTACATGGCCATATTACACTACTATTCCCGTTGACCTACACGGGGCCGTGAAAACCTGGTGTAGTGGACTATAAGGGGAATTGACCGGGTGAACTTTCCCAGAGAGTCTTTGAACACAATTTTCTATAAGGGGGATTGACTGAGTGAGCATCCTCAGAGATCCTAAAACTAATTGGGGCTATAAGAGGAATTGACCATGTGAGCTTCCTCATAGAGTCCTTGATTGCTTTAGACTATAAGGGGATTGACCGAGTGAGCATCCTCAGAGAGTCTTTGATTTTAATTTCAAGCTGTTTAGATTATAAGGGGAATTGACGGTGAGTTATTCCTCAGAGAGTCTTTTAACAACATGGGATATAAGGGGAATTGACCGTGTGAGCTTCCTCAGAGAGTCCTAGACCATAGGGCTATAAGAGAAATTGACGTGTGAGATTCTTTAGAGATTCCTTGACTACCCTAGACTATATAGGGAATGGACTGTGTGAGCTTCCTCAAAGAGTCTTGATTTACATAGACTATACGGGGAATGAATGTATGAGATTCCTTAGAGAGTCTTATTATATTCATATATAGAACCAGATGGGTTGGACTGGGTGTGATTCCCAGAGGGTTGTCTGTACTTGATAGGTAGGACCAAAAGGGATAGGCTGTGGGCACTACCCAAAGGGTTGCCTATTTGTTAGCTGCTTGGTTATACTTGTTGGGTTGAACCAGAAAGGGTTAGGATGTGAGTACTTCCAAGAGGGTTACCTATTGTGTTTAGATACTTTCTTAGCTGCTGATTGATATTGAAACTGTGAATTGTATTTTTCTGCTGAGTACTTCCTGTTTACTGCATTCTGTACTTTTACCTGCAATATATTCACTGACTGTTAGGCACAGATCTTGTGGTGGTTTCCTATTAGGATTTGTCTCACACCCTGTTTGGGCTATGCTTTTGGGCCTAAACAGATTATATTGTTGCAGGTATAGATAAGGGAAATAACCCTTCTTCTTCCGGTACTTGATATGTTGCGGAGCTGGAGAGCATGGGACCAAGCTATGGCTTGCGATGCAGAGGAGTTTATTTATTTTTCTTTTTTTACTTTGGATTACTACTGTATTCAGCATTGTGAATTGTTTGGATGATTTTCTAGACATATATGAATCATGCATCATTTATATATATATGTTACAGATGTTTCTTTATCTCAGTCTCCCACTGTTTATCGCTATTGGATGTTTACTGCTTCCGCTATTGTATGTGTTATTTACTTCCATTTTATACTCTGCCAATGAGGGCATAGTTTCCCCACTATCACACCCAAGGACCTCACTGTTAGTCAGCAGCCTCGGGCGTTCGAGGAAATGCCCATGAGGCCATCTGACCAACCGGGTACGGGGTGCCTCTTGGTGGATTCTGGAACCAAGACGTTACAACGTGGTATCATAGGAATTATTTTCTCTTGATTTATAGTTTGAAGCCTTTATCCAGGGATAGTAAGGAATGGGTACTTGGTATTAAGCTATTCCCGGGAGTATCTAACCCGTGTACAGGGAAAATCCAATCTACCGCTTTAATGTAATTTTCTGGTTTTTCATGTTTATGGTTGCCTTGATGTTCACCGTTGGTGACTCACATGTTTTATTCTAGTTATTATTTAAGTTATTGAGGTTCTATTTCTATCGCAACCCGATGAGATGAGGGTATTTCATCTCATGCATCATATAGAAACTTGCTATAAATCACATGTCATGCATTCTTTCCATGTCATCTAGGATGCATTAGCAATTGCATGTTGTTGTGATATTTTTTTTGTAGAATAAGCATGTTGTTGTGATAGATGCCTTCATAAAAATATATTTTTCTTGTTAGATAATTTTTTTGTAGAGTTTTTCTTGAATGGACACCAAACTTTGGTTCTTGAGGTGTTATGGGCCCTCATTAACTTGAATTTGGTGGATCATTGCACTGTTATTCTTGTTTATAACATGTATAAGATGCCTAGAATAGATTAGTGGGGAGTATGGGCCCTCACGAATCAAAACATGGAACATAAATGTTAGTTTTTAGTGTTTTCTAGGTTCCGAAGTAGTTTTTGAGGCTTATTGTCCTGAAAAACCCAGACTACACGCCGTGTCACTAACTATGTGTGTAGAGACCTGGGGTTGTGAAAATCTTTGTAAAACACTTTGTGTACCGTACGTGCACGCTGTGTGTAGAGATCTTGTATCTGACCGTGTAACTAGCAACACAAGTTGCTGAAGATTGTTTAGTACATGATGTGTTTGGAAAGAACACACAATGTAGTTTTGTTTTAAAGGAACCGTGTAGGTTAGTCATGTAGAAGGACTCGGGAAAGGGAAAAGAATTCAAGTACATTCCTTGTAGTTCTATTTTGAAAAACTAGATTACTTTATTTCTTCTATTATTTTCTTGTCCTTCATGTTTTCGGTGCCTGTTAACCTTGTTCTAAGGTGTGTGTTTGACCATGGAGAGTCATGCCACTGAGACATCCTCCAGTTGTACGCCAGTTGCCAGGCGGTGATCAGGCACTGGACATAGCTGATCTGGGACTCCCTGTAGATCCTCCTGTTGTGCCAGTCTTGGCAGCATCAGTTATATATGATGTTGTTGTGGAGATCCTTGGCCTCTACATCTTTTCTTCTGCTGATATCTTGATGTTAGACACTCCATTGGGGACTAGAACGGCTAGTGTACGTCAGTGTAAGGAGTTACCTTTAGAGTTTGGTGGGTGTCACTTCTTATGGGATCTTTATGTTCTCGATATGACAGGCTATGATGTCATTCTCGGAATGGAATGGCTAGTTCCCTTCCTGGCAGTCGTCAACTGTTATCGTCGTAGGGTGAGTTTCAAAACACCATAGGGTGGATATTTTCTTCATAAGGGTGAGTGGGATGTCTAAGTGATCAGAGTAGGACAAGAGCATCATGGGTTGGGATCAGTTATAGCTTATATTTTTAGTCTTTATCTGGATAATAGGGGACTTCATAGCTAGACTTTCCTCTAGTGGTGTTAGAGATGTCTTTACAGAGTACTTTTCCAGTTTGCCTCCGAAGCATGATGTAGACTTTTCTGTTAAGCTTGTGCCAGGGGTGGAACTGGTGTCCATTCTTCCTTATAGGATGGGTACACCAGAGTTGCAGGAGCTCAAGAAACAGTTGGAGGAGTTACAGGAAATGGGTTTCTTCTGACCCAATACTTCTCCTTAGAGTTCACCTATCTTGTTTGCGGAGAAGGAAGATGACAGCCTTAGGATTTTTGTGGATTATCTGAAGCTGAACCAGTTGACTATCAAGAACCGATATCCTTTGCCTAAGATTGATGATATCTTTGATCAGCTTTGAGGATCTCAGGTATTATCAAAGATTGACTTGAGGTATGGTTATCAGCAGTAGCATGTTATACCATCTGATATACCTCTCACAGCCTTCCAAAGCAGGTATGGTCTATAGAAGTATATGGTTATGTCGTTCGGTCTCACGAAAGCGCCTGCAGGTTATATGGCACTGATGAACCGAGTGTTCCATCAATACTTGGACTCTTTTTTGGTGGTCTTCATGGATAATATCTTGGTGTACTCTCACACTCTACACGACCATGCTACCCATATTAAGATCGTTTTGAGTAGACTGAGAGAGAATCAGTTATATGATAAACTCTCAAAATTCCACTTTTGGATGGACAAGATTCACTTATTGGGTCATGTTATCTCATAGACAGGAGTATCAGTATACCTAGAGAAAGTGAGAGCTGTAGTTTCCTGGGAGAATCTGAATAAAGTCTTTGAGGTGTGGAGTTTTCTAGGGCTGGCTAGATACTACAGACATTTCATACAGGACTTTCTGCGCTTAGAAGCACCACTGACGGGTCTGACTAAGAAGGGTGCGATGTTCCTGTGGTCAGATTCTTGTGAGTCAGCATTTCAGGAGCTGAAAGGGAGGTTGACGTCAGCACCGATACTAGTCTTGCCAAATACAAGAAAATAGCTACACTATGTATTGTGATGTTTCAGGTATCAGGCTAGGAGCTGTGCTTATGCCGGGAGATGGAGTCATTGTGTACGGGTCTCGGCAGTTGAGGCCACATGAGATTAACTACCTAATGCATGATCTGGAGTTGGAAGCTATTATTAATGCCTTATGTTGTTGGAGACATTATCTTCTGGGAGAGAACATTGTGGTTTTCACCAACCATAAGAGTGTCAAGTACATATTCATGCAGCGTGATCTGAACTTGAGACAGCGAAGGTGGGTTGAGTACCTATAGTCCTTTGACATTGAGCTTGCCTATACACCTGGGAAGGGCAACGCAGTGGATGATGCATTGAGCAGGAGTACAAAGATACAGGTCTTCTAATAGGCCAGTAGTGAGTGACAGCTTATGGACCTATTCCCTGAGATGCATTTGGAGGTCCACAATAGACAGGGGCAGACTTTCCTTTCTTCTGTAGTTATCACCTCTACCCTTCTTGATCAAGTACAAATTAGGAAGATATCAGATTTTGATTGCCTAGTCCTGCAGGAAATCATTTTAGGAGAGGAATCTATTCCTGGGTGGACCAGAGGCGAGGATGATATCTTGCGTTTCCAGGGACGTGTATGGGTGCCAATAAATATACGCGAGGAGCTGATGCAGGATGTTCATTCTTCAGTTTGGGAAGTTCATCCTGGCATCACCAAGATGTATCGTGATCTACCCCGTTAGTATTGGTGGCTAGGTATGAAGAGAGATGTTGCTACTTTCATCATGAGGTGCTCCATTTGTCAGTAGGTGAAGGCAGAACATCAGCGACCAGGAGGACTTATACTGGAGTTACCCATTACCAAGTGGAAGTGGAATGATGTCGCGATGGAATTTGTGACCTGTTTTCTGAGGTCACCTCGAGGTAATGATGTTTTTTGGGTTGTCATTGACAGACTTACAAAGGTTTCTCACTTCTTGCCAATCAAGGAGACCTTCTGTATTGATTAGCTGGGATGGTTGTACATCTAAGAGATTGTATGTCTGCATGGGGTTCTATACTCCATTGTTTCAAATATAGATGCTCGTTTTACATTTCAGGTCTAGAAGGGGAACCATGAGGCTTTGGGTATACAGGTACATTTGAGTACGGCCTACCATCCCTAGATAGATGGCTAGTCTGAGTGTACGATTCAGGTGCTTGAGGACATGCTCCAAGCATTCATTCTGGATTTTTGAGGTTTTTGGGAGAAGCATATACCTCTTTTTGATTTTTCCTTCAACAATAGTTTTCATGAAACTATTCATATGACACCTTATGAGGATTTGTACGGTAGGCCATGACGATCACCTTTATGTTGGATGGAGGTAGGAGAGGTAGCTTTTTTGGGACCCCATCTTGTTTAGGAGACCACAGAGAAAATAGAGTTAATTCGTAAGAGGTTTTTTACTAAACAATATCGTCATAAGTCTTATGTTGATCAGTGGAGATGACCTCTAGAGTTTGAGGTCGAGGATCATGTTTTTCTATGTGTCACACCCAATTTGGGGCACATAAGGATCAGGAGACATGGTAATCTTTCCCTGAGTTACGTCGGCCTGTTTGAGGGGTTCGAGAGAGTTTGGCTAGTTTCCTATCAGTTGTAGTTACCTCAGAGGTACCAGGATATGCACAATTGTTTCCACGTTTCTCAACTCTAAAGTTACTTTTAAGACCCGTCTCATGTCTTTAAACCTGAGGAGGTTGAGCTCGAGATGGATGTGTCATTTGAGGAGTATCCTATCCAGATTCTTGATAGAATTTCAAAGGTTCTCTATGGCTGGTCTATTCCTTTGGTACGGGTGCTATAGCAGCACGAGCAAGTACAAGAGGAGACTTGGGAGAGGGATGCCGATGTACGATCTCAGTGGCCGGAGTTTTTTGGGGTTTCTTCTTCTGTTCCACCATTATAGGGAAATTTTGGGATGAATTTCTTTAAGGGTGGAAGTTTTTAAGAACCCATACCTTCTTTTTAGGTATGTTTTCCTTTTCTGGTCATTTCTGAGAAAAATAGAAATTTATGGAGTTCATGCAGGGGTGCATTGTTGGCACACGGTTGGCGCATGGTATAAACAAACCATGCGGCCAGCCCAAGAAATCATGAAACCCTTGACAGTGGGCTCCGTACAGGCAGCGCATGTTTTTTCAAACCGTGCAGGAAAGTCATGCCAAATCCCAGGGTGAGATAGTGGAAACCGCACGGTTGGCACATGGTTTGAGAAACCGTGTGGGGTAACCGTGTGGCCACTTAAAATTAGGGTTTTTAAGTCCCAGGCCACTCGGCATTTCCCATTCCTCCACCTTTCTTCTTCCTACTCATGGCTCACATAGGAGTTGTGATTTTTAGAGGTTGGGGGAGCTCCTTGGATTGTTTTAGAGGCAAATAGAAGGGGTTTCTTAGTCGATCGAAGTCGGTTATCCTCGAGTAAGTCCCTCTTTTGGTTCTTTGAGGTTTTGGTTAGGGTTATCCCTCTTCCTCTCTTAGTTTCCCAAATCTACAAGGGTTGCATGTAGATCTAGGTTTGTGTTTCCTTTTTGTGTTAAATGTTGACCTTGTTGATGTTAGGGAAGAGTTTTTGAGGTAATTTCGAGGAGCCGTTCACTTGTTTAAGAGCGCATTTGGGTGAAGTGGTCGATTTCTCTAAACCCTAAGAGGTAGATGGTTTGTGCCTTTCTGTTGAAAGTCTTTGAGTATTATGAGCAATTGTGCCAATACCCTTGAACGGGGTATTGTGTGTTTACTATTTTTAACCCAGTTAATTGCCTGCTTTGCTTGTGTTTGTGAGTAAAGGTTATTTATATGTGAAAAGGGTTTATTTCTATGCTTTAGAGGTGTTTCCTATGCTTGTTTTGTTTATGACTGTTTGGTTCCACTTAGCCTGTTATGCTGCTTTGTTTGTTTCCCATGCTTAGTATTGTTGGATGGAGTGATCTTGTTTATCTAACATGCTGATATGCTATAGACTACTAGCCAAGTAGTTTTATAGTTTTACGTGGCCATATTACACTATTATGCTCATTGACCTACACAGGGTCGTGAGAACCTGGTGTAGTAGACTATAAGGGGAATTGACCTGGTGAGCTTTCTTAGAGAGTCTTTGAGAACTTTTGTATATAAGGGGGATTGAAAGAGTGAGCATCCTCAGAGATCCTAGAACCGCCTGGGGATATAAGAGGAATTGACTAAGTGAGCTTCCTCAAAGATTCCTTGATTTCTTTATAATATAAGTGGATTGACCGAGTGAGCATCCTCAGAGAGTCTTTGATTTTAATTCCGAGATATTTAGACTATAAGGGGAATTGACGGTGAGTGCTTCCTAAGAGAGTCTATGAATGACCTTGGATATAAGGGAAATTGAAAGAGTGATCTTCCTTAAAGAGTCCTAGACCTTGGGGTTATAAGAGAAATTGACGTGTGAGCTTCCTCAGAGAGTCCTTGACTACCGTAGACTATACGGGGAATGGAATGTGTGATCTTCCTTAGAGAGTCTTGCTTTACATAGACTATATGGGGAATTACTGTGTGAGATTCTTTAGAGAGTCGTATTATATTCATATACAGAACCAGAGGGGTTAGACAGAGTGTTCTGCCTACAGGGTTGTCTATACCTGAGAGGTAGGACCAGAGGGAATAGGCTATGGGCACTTCCCAGAGGGTTACCTATTTTTTAGATACTTTCTTGTACTTGTTGGGTTGAACCAGAAGGGTTAGGTTGTGAGTACTACCCAGAGGGTTACTTGTTTTGTTTAGTTACTTTCTTAGTTGCTACTTGATATTGAAATTGTGGATTATATTTTTCTACTGAGTACTTCTTGTTTACTGCTTTCTGTACTTTTACCCATCATATATTCACTGACTGTTAGGCACAGATCTTTTGGTGGTTGCCTACTGGGATTCTTCTCACACCCTGTTTGGTCCATGCTTTGGGGCCCAAATAGATTATATTGTTGCAGGTGTAGATAAGGTCAAGCGCCCTTCTACTTTAGGTACTTGATATGATGTGGAGCTGGAGTGCATGGGACCAAGCTATGGCTTGCGATGCTGAGGAGTTTATCTGTGTTCTTTTGTACTTTGGATTAGTACTGTATTCAGCATTATGACTTCTTTGGCTGCTTTCCTAGACATATATGTATCATGAATCATTTATATATATGTATTCTCCAGTTGTTTCTTTATCTCAGTCTTCCTTTGTTTATCATTGTTGGATGTTTACTGCTTTCGTTATTGTATGTTTTTGTTTACTCCCGCTGTGTACTCTACCTTTGAGGGCATAGTTTCCCCACTATCACACCCAAGTCCTTCACTACTAGTCGGAAACCTCTGGTGTTCTGGGAAATGAACTTAAGGCCATGTGACCAACCAGGTATGGGGCGCCTCTGGGTGGCTTCCAGAACCGGGATGTTACACTAGTTATAGTGGTCAAAACTAAAATGGTAAAACTGAGTAAGCATATTTTCTAAGAGGATAAAATGTTTTAAAAATGTATTTTTTTTACATTTTGGTAGTATTTATCAACAAAATAATTCCTAAAATCCATTATTTTTCAATTTTGGAGTCAATTTTATTGGTAGTGACTCCCCATTGTTGAATAGTTTTGGGTATTTACAAAAATACCACTCCTCCTCAATTATAAAAGGTCAAATCCACACCTCACTTATTCACACCACCAAATCCATTTAGATCACCAGAAACATTAAAATATACTCCAAAAAATCCTTAAAAAATTATAGATAATTTTTTACTCCAAAAAGTGAACCCCTAGGTTCTTTAATAAGAGATCCAGAGGATGTTCTTCTCGGCAAATGTAATTGTCTTCACCCTACTCCTACTTTTCACTTCATCCCTTACCACCTTAGTTAATGTATTATTAATTCCAATATTATAACATAAATATCTATAATATTCTAATATTTTATTATTTTTATATAGTATCTTGTATCCACCTCATCTTCTATCAAATAGGAAATGAATCCATTGATCTTGTGTACAGTAGACTACCGACATGTGAGCTGATGTATTTGATTTTCCATCAGCACCAATAATGGCCAGATAAAAAGATATATTTAAAGATTTTATATTATATTTGTAATATAATTATAAAATTTAAATTATAATTTGACAAATAAATTATTACTTTCCATTATTTGGGTATATAATAATTTCATTCGTGTGTACGACGAACAACCTCCTCACCAAGCAATGTGTTTTTCACTTACTCTTTACATTGAAGGTAATAAGGATAAATTTAAGGAATATATGTGATATATATAAATTAATAATGAATATTTAAATTTGATATAGTATTTACATTTCTTTTTTTCTATTTATTGATAAAATGGAAACAATGTTCCTACATACAAACAACATATCATATCCATGAACAGTGTAATTTATTTTCTATATATAACTTCTTTGGATTACTATAAATTCATATATAATGTCTATAAATGATAATTAAATTATAGTTTAAATTATTAATATTAAGTAATCCAGATAAATGTACAAGTAATGAAGTTACAAAAACAAAACATACATATATGACGAAGCGGTTATCACCTAAAACATTGATTTTAACAAAGAGTGATTAACAAACGGTTGATAAAAGGTTATAAGTAAATCATATATGTTATCATACATATTATTATAGTCCTTTAATTGATTTATAATAAAAATATATTTATTATAATAGTGATTTTAATATGTATAAAGGATGTCAATACTTATGGTAAGGTATTTCCATCTCACTTTTATTTCTATGGGACACATGCCTTATACAACACTTGTTTATTTTGTGTTATATATATAATACAAATTATTTTTTATGATAAATATCTAGATAATAATGGTATATACATCTCCATATAATTTATTTATTTAATGGGGACTACAATTCAAAATTTACAGAAGTGGTAAGTGTTTTATGACACAATCTCAATGTTTATGAGGAAGGTTTATGATTATGCCTTCGATGATGAAATAGTATGATATTTCTCTCATAATATTATTGGATTTTATTATTATCTATTTATTAAATTAAAATAATTTTTTTAATTTCATTTTCCTACTTTCATGTTCTTAAGAGTCCAAAATAATTTTTCTAAAGGAAAACAAATTCATTTCCCTCTTCGCTTGTAAATCATTTTTCTTCCATGTCTATGATTTAAAAAAACATTTCATTAAATTTTTTTACTATCATCCAAAGATTTTTTTAGTCATTTTAACCATTTTTTTATTTTTACAAAATAATTTTAAAGAAATATTCTATTATTTTTCTGAATGATTTTCTTTTAATTTTAACCAATTTTTAGAAGGATTTTATTCTTTAAACTATATGACATAAATGCATTTTTTTCCAATAATAACCCTCTATATTTTAAATATTGAAATATATTTTCTGTAGTTTTTTTAAATGAAATTATTTTCATAATATTTTATGAAAATTTATTTTTGAAAAGGTGATTTTAATTTAAAATTTTATTTTCAATAAAAAATTTTCCAAGTGATCTTTAAAATTCATTTTCCATCTACGATGATATCCTTTAACGATAGTTAAGATTTACTAGGTATATTAACCAATTATAATATCCCTATTTTTTCTATGGATGTATTGTTATTATAATGAAAATATTTTCATGAAACCCACTTATTTTATATGGTTTTTTATATAAAAATTGTGTAAATTTTGTGAAATCCATTTCTTTTCCATGGGTTATTGTATGAAGAAATGTTTATTAAAACAAATTATTTTAATGGGTAATGATATGATGAGTATTTTATAATCTTATATCATGAATATTTATTTTTTCATTATTTTACAATGCTTACATTATAATGAAGGACATTGGTTGCATTATAAGAAAGGATGATGGATACGTTATAACGAAGGATGATGGTCATGTTATAACTAGGATAGTTTGGACCTATATCTCCATTCAATGATTTTGGTAATGATTTATAACTCATTAGTTAAATATTTTATGCATGAAAATATTTTCATGTTAATAAGTTTATGTATAGACCCATATTTCATGTCCATAATGATATAAGAGGACTTGATTTTATGTACTTAATTTAATTATGTACTTATTTCTATTTATAGATGTTCCCAAGGTTATAATCTTGTTTGTATGAAAAATATCTATGACTTATGATGATTTTATATTCATATATCTAATTTTATTTGATTCTATTTCAATTAATGTCTTACGAACTACTGTGATTTATTCCATGAATCGTGTTTAAGATCTATGATATGAAGGATATGATTTTAAAATTTTATTCTCATGTTTTCATACCCTAATGGTCATGTTATGTTCATGTATCCCATGATTACATAAACTGATCACTAGCGATCACCCTTTGTTATGATTTATTTCCCGAGGTTATGAAAAACAAATTATGTAGGGTATTCCTAGGAAGTATACTACGTGGGACGATATTTATGTAATATGTTATAGATCTTTAATGAAATAATAATATTATGTATATAGTCTCCGAAGACACTAAAACATTATCATCCTCGGGACTCCACTTGTCAAATGTATGAAATATTCATGTAATACTTATGTATGAAAATCCTAGGCTAACACTATTTCTCAATTATATGTTTTGTTGAGACAATTTTGTTTCAAGAATGGCCTTATTAATCTTCATATTTTATTTATATGATATGTATGGTTGAGTTAGAGCATATTTTTTCATTATTTATTTAATATAAGACATGTAATTATACACATCTTCATCCTCTAATGTAGAGAAACTATTTTTCAAAGTAATTTAATTCTGTTGAATTGAAATCCTTTTTCATTTAATTCTATAGTGGGAATCACCTTTTATCTTTTCTCTATAATTAATAAAATTATTCCCAATGTAGTAATAAAGAAAGAAATATCCATATAATGAAGTACTTATTTGATAAGCTATATTTGGTCCCATTATCTTTTTTTTCTTCTAGGTATTCATCCATTAATATAACTTATTATTTCCTCACAATAATAAATGGTGTGTTTGAGGTATCAACAAAAATGATATTTTTTAAGAGGAAATATATTATCCCCTCCATTTATCCACATGTCTCCATACATTTTAAAATTATTATGTTGGTGGTGATCCCTTGGAGATTGAGAGGTGTTTCAAATCCTCTGAATTCTTTTATTAGGGATAATATTTTTCTGTATAAATAAAATTTTCACGTTGATAGTAAGATCCCAAATATTCTTCTTTACCATATCCTATATAATTACAGAGGGAACTTTTAATGTCTCTGCCAAAATTTCCCATTATTCGAGTGATTATATCATCTTCATTCACTCTTGTATAAAATAATTTTTTTCATTAATCACCTTATTCCATTATTCTATCATTATATTGTAGTTAAAAAATTTTTATATTATTTAGTGACTAGCTAAGTGGTCATCCAAATATACATACATTTGGAAAATCTCTACCTATAATGGATCCACATATTAGAAGGATTCCTTCAACTACCCATTAATATTTTTCATTTTCATTATTTTAATATCAAGATCTTTGAGAGAGCCTTCAAGTATCAACTTTGGACCAACTGATCCTTTGGGGTCATTTAAATTTTATGATTTAGGTTAATTTTTTTAAATATAATCAATCAAATAATCTTAAATATCGTATTTAAATTTTCTTTCGAGTTTTTCAATATAGTTTTTATTATCATTTTCTTTCTCTCTCACAAGGTTATTCCTATAGAATTTATTTCTAGATGAAATGTTAGTTTTATATTGGAATTTTTTTTATATATAGTATAAGAATTAATTTTCACTTTATTAAACCTCAAATATCTTCATGCACCTCACAAAAATGTGTCCAAATTTTCAACATATAAAGATTGAAATTACTAACCTTCCATCCAATCCACATTTTCTTCATTTCTTTTATTTTTTATCAACCATTCATAGAATATAATATTCCACATAGTCTATAATTTAGAATTCACTATTGTTAATATTTTTAAGATCCTTGAATTCAATTTCCTTAATAGAATTATTTTTTGTGGCCTCTAGTTAAATTCATAATTCATATGCTATAATACTAACTATAAGATCATACAAAGATTGTTGGGTAAAATTCCTTTCATTAAGAGAAACAAAATTGGATTATAAAATAGATGATTATGTGGAAAAATATTTTTTATGATTTCTAATTATTTTATTTATTCTTTAGGTACTAATATATCTCTAACTACCATTTTTATATGATTGATGAAATTGTATGGATTTTCAACCAGATGCATTTTAAGATCATTGAATTTATTTTGCAAGAATTAGTGATTTTCTTCCTTAAGATTTTTATATCCATATTATTAATTTTCCAATTTATTTCACATAACATTATCCCACATAAATCTAATTAAATTGATATATATTTTATATAAAATATCTCCAGTTAATGAACATAAATCCTTTGAATACAAATACATAAGTTTTCTATCAGTTGTAGTTATATTGAGTCCTGCCATCAAACTGTCCTTAACCTAATTTAAAGTAAATAAGAACTTATATAAAATATAAAAGATGTTTGAATTTATAATATTTTCCCATATCTTATTATTACTACCATAAAAGAGATTAATTCCAATAATATTGAAAAAATCTCTATGTTATCATGCTTAATAAATTGATTTAACCCTGAGAAACTTCCTTTAGTACCGTTTTTTAAACCCCGACACACCCATAATGGGGAGGTGGGAATTAGAGTTTCAATTGTTTTTTAATTTAAGGATATTATCCAAATATTTTTAAAAACATTATAGAGTTATAAAATTTTGTTGTACATACAAAAAACATATAAGTATAGTAAAGTAATTTGGAACAAAATAAATTTTACTTTGTCCTTCACAAAGGGATATGTAAAATGTGCATACACCAATGATGTGTTATCCATACATAAATACACTATTATACACTAGTATTTATAGATTAAAATTGTAAATCCATTAAAGATACACTCCATGTACACTGCCTTTACAATTTATTCAAGGATAGTGCATTGCCTCACTCAGATCACCTCCATTGAATCCTCCCATAAAACATCTATAGATGAATTATTCCTTACTATAATGACTTTATGGTAATATTATCCTTATTGAAATCATGTTCAATACTTCACATAAATATTCCTGAATAAGATTCTTAATTTATTTTATTATTATTTAGAATATATTCAAAATTCACCCCTTTGAGATTTCAAAAAATGGTCTATAAACACTATGCATCACATAATCCCAAGTGCATAACTAATTCATATAAAACTAAGAATGATACCTTGTTCACATAACCTCGAGTGAAATACTCCTCTATAATATTAGTCAGTGTGTAACACTACTCAAGAGATCCCACGTTCAAGACCACAAGTGCTTATATCCTTCACAAGATCAACTGGATTGTAAATACTAATCTTTATAGCTCATGAATTTATCTACTTCATTAAATTGTTTAACCACGTTCAGGAGATACTAATCATAAAACCTCAGGATTGTATCACCATAAAGGGACTTAACCTAAAATAAATGTTTCATATGATATTATTCACATATATCCTCTTTCTTTATGTAATCACATGATCAGGTTAAATAAACTTTAAGAAATAACTTTATCACCTAATTGATTCTAGAAAATAATCCCAATTCATATTAAATAATTAATCTTCTTGTTGACTCATTAATAATTAAATAAAGGGTATTTTAATAAATTTTTCCTCAAAATTAGATCCATGAAAATATATTATGAATCCAAACTACCACCTCAAGTATTTTAGGCTTCTCCTGACATAACCATATCATAATCATGTAACATTATTAAACTCTTATGATATCATTACCATTATTCCTTAATTCAGTTGTAAAACCCCTATCCAAACACATCCTTAATCAAATGACTCATTCAAGCTCAAAATCTTATGGTCATAAAAAATACCACCCTTTTCTAGTGTAGCCCAGTTCATGTGATTAGTTCAAATTAATCATGTGATTGGTTTATATGATTTCAAAAGACCTTATGTCTAGTCTTTTTCATGATTATGTGATCATTATACTAATTAAACAATAAGATATCTACTTACATATTCGCATGGATATTTCATTATCACAAACTCCACATAATCAGTTTCTATAGAAGACTTCCATCATTTTTGGTGGACCTATTTTCACATGATTCACATAACCACATCGTGAGATATCTTTGAGATTATGTTATTGTATGATCCACATCACCTTCACCAACATTAAATTACTTATTAATCATGAAACATGATAATACCAAAATTATATTGACAAAAAACACACTAATATATTTTTAACTTATTTTATCTTGGTTCCAGTAATTTTAACAAACAAAATCACACATACTAGGAATGAACATGAATGTTTGTTTCTAAGAACTTATTGGAAAATTTTAAAAGGATATCATGGAAACATAATATAGGTAAATTTTATATGATCCAATAAAAATTCATTAAAACTCATTTTATATTCAATTCCCAAACATAGAAAACTCAACATTGTCCCCACTATTTTCTCCTAAATTAATGGTTGAATTTATAGTTTTCCACATAAATAAATTAAAAAAATTAGTGTCTAACATCATGAAAAAAGGTAAAAAATGACTTATCATAGCAGTAATAATACAACAATTTTACCATTTTTAAATAAATTTATCCACATGAAAAATGATTCCAGAACAAACATGAATGTATTTTAAAGTGAAAATTCATGACTAGAATTTAAACTTGTAATCAAATTAAATTACATATTGAAAAAATATTGAAAATTTTGTTAGAATTAACAAATCATATTCATTAATAGATATATTAATAGAATATAATAAAATAAAAACACAATAGAAAAATATTTTACAATATTCCCATTTTAGTGGGAATTTTAACAAAAAATTTAGCATGAAAATATTTCGAAATTACAAATATAAATAGAAATATTCAGTCAAATAAATTAGATAAAAGAATGAACGAAATATAAATTTTACATCCAAGGTAGTGTTAGATTTTTATATGAAACCATCAATGAAATTATCCTTTATATTTCATATCCTACAAAATGAAAAATAACAACAAAATAATTAATTTACTTTCATGCAACTACATGAAAAATATGTACCATATTAAATGTATAATTTTCAAGAAAGAAAGAAATCAATTTTAATTTTCATAAAGGTTATGTAAAATCACATTAATCCATAATACTAAAGATTTAATTTTCCACATCCAATGATTTTTCAATTCTTATTCAAGCTGAGAATGAAAAAAAAGGTTAATATCCTCCTCAATCAATTAAGGGAATGGTTTACATCCAAAAAAGAATTATTTGTAGCAATTAATTTTTTAGAAAATTAATTTGAATTATATGATTTAAAATAGTGTCTGAGATAAATTTTTAAAAATAACAAAAAATTTAAAACCATTTAAAAAATTATTTTCATTAAAATTTTTGATTATATCATACAAATAACTAGTTTTAATGTATCTAGTAAGACCTACCTAAATATCGTAATATAATTAGTTGAAAAAGTTATTTAATGTTGGATATTCCCTTATTAAATGGAAATAAAACATCACTATGATCTCTCAAGAATCCCATAACTCAAGCATCTAAAAAGAACTTATTGAAACCCATATTTATAGTAAGAACTTTTTTTATTTTAAATATTATTTTATATATAAACTAGTACATTCATAACTCACATGTGGTGAAATAATTCAAGAGAAACTTCTAAAGAAGTAGATTCATCCTCAGAGAAATACACTACCTTAGTAGCATAAAAATGATAGAATTATGTTTGAAACCTATGGAAATCATATCACATATTATAAAGAAAGTATCTAAAATATTTTGAAAATCCTGGAAGTCGGTTGATTTAATGTTAATGGCATATTCCATAGGTCTCTTATCCAAATAATTCATTTCATAATATATTTTTAATATTTTATAAGTATCTATTCTCTTAAATGAAGACAAACTATAACTAATTGGTTGTGAATAATTTTTAATAATAAATAACTAAAATCAAAAAAGAAATGATTATCATGTTATACACATCAGTAGTTTTTAGAAACCATATTTTCCACTGATTTTAAAACTCCCTTGTCCCAAAAAATTTAAACCTGAATTCATTGTCCATTGTATGAGTTTTAGGGAACCCATTAATAGAATTCAAATTTATACCCTAAAAATATTCCAAAGTATCTCTTATAGTATCATCTAAATACAATTTCTTTTAGTGAATTATTAGTCAATAAATATCAATTATGGGTTCTACGGTAGTGTTCAAAATATTAAAATCCTCTTCCTAAACATCCAAATTGAAAATAAACTATCTGTTAGCTGAAATAATGGAAAATCCCTCTATAGATAAAAATGTTCTACCTAAGATAATAACAACCTCTTTTGTTAGAGTCAATATATAGAATTATGAATTCAATGTATAAAAAAATATTATCTAATCTTATATTTAGGTCATCTACTCTTCCCATTAATTGATTTACTGACTGATTAGTCACCTTAAGTGCAGCTATGGTTTGTTTAAATTATAAAATTTTTAATTTTTAAATTAATGAGAATAGAATTTCATTTATACTTGCACTAAGATCACCTAAAAATGTTATGCTACATCTTTATATTTAGAATTTAGGGATAATTCCTAAAAGGTTTAACCATTTTGGAGGGATTTTATTTTGAAGGATAGAACTATACTCATTAGTTAAATATATCATAGAAAACTCTTCCAAAGTATTTTTATAAATTAATATTATTTTCAAAAAAAAGAAAATAATCTAATTTTAGAAAAAAGACTTTATGAAAAGGATATTAACTTGAATCATTTTGATTATATCAAGAAATTTGAGATAGTTTGTCTCCTTGTGACTTGATTTGATTCATTGTGCATAAAAAATATATGAAGAAACTTTTTTCTAATTTTAAAAAATTATAAAAAACTAAATCCTTAAAAATATGTGAAGAAACTTTTTTCCTTGTGACTTTTTTCATGGGGTTTCTTCATCAATTTATAATTTTTCTATTTAAAATCCTTATATTTTTTTATATATTGGAGAAACTGAATTCTATATAATTTTTTACCACTTATAAATTTTTCATTATTTATTATTTTCTAGTTTTTTATGTTCATATTAATATTTTATTTTATTTTTATTCATCAAGGGATCTTTCTGATAATTTAGTGGAGTTTTGTACAAATATTAGTAGTTACACATATGGAATTATCCTTATTATTCTTCTTAGTTTCAATAGGAATATTTCCACTGTCACTCTTACTTGTTATCTAATATATTTGACTTAGCTCCAATTTCATATTTTCAATATATGATTTATTTTTTTGATTAAAATTTTTACTCTTTTATTTTATCTCATAAATTTGGGATTCCATTTTAATCAAATGACATTTTGACATACCCTACTAATAATTTTCCAAATAATAAGTTCTATCAATATTATAAATTTTTTCTTTGTTATAATTATATTAAAATGATGAATAAATCTATTTGATCACTTTATGATCTCTCTGATAAATTATTTTTTTTTATTTTTATACCCAATATTATAGTTAAATGAAATTCTATTAAAAAATTTCAATTAAATAATCCTAAAAATAGTAATTTTTTTATTAACTATAAAATAATATCAAAATTGTGAAAACTTTTATTTAGTACAACCATACATAATACAATGAAATGACTTATCCCTAATACACATTTCATAGTTTTGACTTGAACCCAAGATAACATTTTTATTTGAATTTTGAGATATCAAATGATAAATCTATTTCTGAATTTTGGAAAAATATACACTAATATCATTGGATAAGTTTGTTTTAACCAAATCCCTAAATAATTTTCTCCCCCTAATAGATTCTTCTTGAGAGTTTAGTGTAATTATGTTGTAATTTATTTTACTCCTTCATTCATTTTTATTTTATTTCTTCATTGGTTTTATAATTATATTTTACACCAACAACTTGTTCAATTAAATTCTATTAAGAATTTATCTAACCCTCATTAAAATAATCCATAAATTTTATTGAATGTTGTTGTAAATGT
This sequence comes from Viscum album, assembly GCA_963277665.1. NCBI lineage: Eukaryota > Viridiplantae > Streptophyta > Magnoliopsida > Santalales > Viscaceae > Viscum > Viscum album. The sequence goes on from OY728131.1 coordinate 144,120,658, forward strand.
GTGAACTAAATTTATATGTCCCCTAATATATATTAATAATAATGAAATAGACCTCCCTAATGTTAAATAAATTAATTGATCTTGTTTTTTAATTTATCAATCTACCCTTTTAGATAATGATTCATGATAATGGAATTGTAAACCAGATATGAAGTGTAAAAATATTTCCATCCAATTTAGAAACAAAATTTCTAGAAATAGTTTACAATAAAAAGAATATAACCTCATACTAAACTCATCCACAATCAATCCATATAATGATAATTAATTTACAATTCCATAAAAATACCCAATAAAGTTCAATTCATCTACATTTCCATCATATTAAATGTTGTAATCAATTAAAAATTGGACTATTTAGACTCAAAATTTCTAATCATATGATAAATCCTATTATAATTTGTATATCATATAATTACAAGTAGTTAATACTCTTGGATCATTAGAATCTAATTGTTCTAAATTTAATGTGGGGTTATTCTAACTACTCAAGGTTTTTAACCACCATATCTCCAAGAATTTATATAGAATACTTTTTCCCTTCTAGGATCAATATAATTTGTCTAATTCTTAAGAATTAGTGGTTATAAATTAGTATCATGTGTTTTCTTAGTGTTTATATATAACTATAATAAATAATAATTTAAATCCATCTAAATAATTTAGTGAGAAAAAAATTCCTTAATCACTAGTAGAATATTTTTCCCAAAAAAAATTCAGCACTTTTTCAATAAATTTTTAAAAACTATTAAGATTATAATAATTCCAAAGAATACACATTTATTTTCCAAAAAATAGTAAAAAATATTGATTAATTTTAATCATTATAAACTCATCAAAATGTTTATTAAAATATATTTTCTATAATAGAAGATAAGTAATGTTTCCATAGGGAAAAGATAACATATCCAAAGGATTTGTTATTTTCTTCCAAACAAGATAATGTATATAGTATATGGAATAAAAAAATAAAAAATATGTTGAATGAAGAATGAAAAAAAATCTAGTGAGTAGGAAATGATAAAATAGAATTTTAGAGGATCTAAGATAACATATAAGAAAATTAAATATTAAAACATGATCTAGGAATACATGGAATGATATAATTTGTAAAAATAGTTATTTTTATAACAAATGAGTTTTTCATGAGAAACATAATCTGTGTAAAATGTTTATATATGAGCACATTATCTCTTGGTAAATAAAATTTTATGTCATTATTTCACATAAAATAATGATTATAAGTAATTAAATAGTATCAAATGAAATTATTTCATTGAAAACATTTATAATGACTTTCACCTATTAACACTTCTGCTAAATTATTAATGAAATAAGAGTTTTAAACTCAAGAAATATTGTTTCATAGTTAAATATTTTAAATTTAAACACATTATTTAATTTAAATGTAAATGGGAAAAATGTACTCATAGAATAATTATATTTTTATTAGTAATAATTTTATCAATATATCAATTTAATGATATTTGTAAAAAGGATTCTCTTATAAAAATAATTTTATATTAATTTTACACCGTCAATATTTCAATTAATATTAAAAATAAATAAATACATTAAGTAAAATTATCAACTAGGGAAACATGAATACTTGAGAAAATATTCATGAATAGTGTAAATGGGTGTCAAATAATAGAAATCCATCCACTTAAACTTTTTATCCAAGAATTTTTTTATAAATTTATAAAATTCACAATATAGAAACATGTAAATAGTATAATAAGAATAGTGAAATATTGAAGAAATTGAAACCCCATAAAAATAAAATAAGTCCCTTTTTTTTTCTCTTATATTACTCTCTAACGATCACTAAGTCTCAACCTAAAATCATGACTAACTAAATATTCTAAGAGTTTTATATAAATTTTTTATTATCATTAGTGGACACATATTAATCTTTTTGAGTTAAAATACCTATTGGATAAGTTTACATGGAGACATTTTATATTATAGTGGTGTATTGAATCCTATCATATGACTGAAAATAGTAATTCCAAACATCATCAATAACATTTCACTGAACAAAACTCACTAGATACTCAACCCATTGTGAAATAGAGAAACTCCAACATGAATCCCCATATCAAGAAAAAAAAACATTCATGATCCACTTATGTTATATAATGAAAATTTATATCATAAAACTCTCAATCATAGGGAATATTATATAGTAGCTCAAAATCAACCATGAACCCCAAACACCTCCATCAAATAGAAAAACACAAATTCCTCTCATATCATCCTCTAATTTAGCATCTCCTAAAATCAATAACAAAAAAACTAATACTCCAAAGTTATTCAGTTGTCCTTTAGTTAAAATATCAAATAAATTAATTATATATATTTCCATTCAAACACCAATGATCTTATTTTAAAAAAAGTACGGAAAAATTTATATCAAACAAACCCATGATCCTTATCTCTAAAACCACTATGGTTTTTGACAATATTTTGGAAGAATGAATTGCATGAATAATCCAAAACCCTAAAATGAATCATCCATATGCTGACATAGAAAATCATTCCCATATTTATAATAATCCTACAATCACTATATCAAGAGGTCCCATAAGTATTCATTTAGAGGGGTGAATCAATGAGTAAATGGTTTTTGAATTTTCTTTTAATTCAAACTTCACCACCGATTAGGATTAATGAAACTAAATTTATCATTAAATATTACTTTATAAACCTCTTAATATCATCAACATTACCATAATAAAAATAACTATATAGAATTTTTACAGTTTTAAATGAATGGTTATGTATTTTACATGTAATGGTATCACCAAATTCCATATGGTCCACTAATATCATCCAAAATATATAAAGAGAATATATTATACTTGAATTAATTTAAATAAAAATGTTTCAATACATGTTAAATGTTCCCCCATAGAAATATATTAATTATCAATAATGATATAATAATAGTAGTCTTCACTAGTAAGAAATATTTCATAATTTATATTAAAGGTGTACCACTTTTTCCCTCTTATCCAATCACTAAAACAATAAAATTTAGCTATAAAACACATATATTAGATTAAACAAAAAGTTCCACCAACATTGAATAAAATTTTATGATCTATATATAAGTGTAAAATTTTAAAAAAATAAGATGAAACTCAATGCATGACCCAAATTGTTCATCATCCTCTTTAAAGTCGGTTCCCATGTTTACCATCTAGGGATTCATGTATCATGAATTAAGCATATAAATAATTAGATTTATCCTATTACTATTTGGATGTTTCATTATTTTTATCCTTGTTTGTATTATCTACTACGACACTCTAATTTGTTTAACACCCCACTATAACATTTAACATAATTTACCTCTTTGAGTTTTAAAATTTAAATTTCAAAAAGTTACACCTATATCAACTTATAAATAAAATCTTATTAAAATTTGATCAATTATGTCATTTTTTACCATCATATCATTTTATACATGAATAATTTATTTTGAAGGTTTATATTGAGTAATCATTGTGGAATAAACAAATACGTATCACAAAAAATAATTAAATCTATACTACATGATAAACTATGATGAGGTGAGGTAAACTACAGTGTGTTTTCCATCAAAAGTATCATGTTAATTGAAATTATCCTTCAATTTTGAAAATTAAAATACAAATCAAAAACCAATGATGTTTTTATTTTTTATTTTTCAACTCCATATGAACTGTTACCAAAACAATAACATGGTTCGCCGCTTTGTGGTGTGCAGGTGAGTTAGAATGTTTCAATCTAAACTATTGTTGGAAGTAATTTATTGTTATATTAGAGTACCTATTATCATAATAATTTTTTTAAACCATAAATTATATCCAATTTCTCTAATACATTTTATAATAATGAAGTATTCTTATAAAAAATAATGAATTATTTATAAAATGTGTTCAAATATATCAAACTAAAACATTATTTGATTTATATTGTCATTCAAAAAAAATTTCTATTTTTTTTTGAACAATAGACTACACTCCATTAAATTTTTCCACACACTTAATAGACCTTGTTTTGGAGACAAAAACCATGAAGTGTTTTTTTGAACACCAAAATATGTTTTTTTTTTCAAATTCACTTCAAAAAAATTATAGATTTAAACACCACTCCAATATTAATTGAATAATAATGATCCATAAATATGGCCTTAAAATTATCTAAATCACATAGTTATTAAAAATATATAATGTGACTTATGTGGTGATAAAAAAATATGAAAATAAATTACAATAACAACTTTTTTACTCTTTTAAGAAAAAATATCTCACTTTACACCAATCACTACCATAATTATAATAATATCTCTAAACATATACTTGGTTATAAATGCGTCCCCCATTATATTTTTTTTGTAAACTAATTTACACAAATCACTTTATTTATATAATTTCCATTACAAACATCCAAAACTATTATAGATGATACATTAGTTATGTATTCCAAGAACACTAGAGAATACTTGATATCGGAAAAATAGTGATGAATAATAATTACAATTTTGTTCACAAGAGAAAATATATCACATTAAATTTAAATATTCTATTGTAATAAAAAAACCCTATGTATATTTGATAAACATATTTTATAAACAAATAATTAACAATTTCATCAATATTGTTAATAAGAAAACTAGAAACATAGAATTAAATCACAGATTGACACACTCACACAATCTCATGTGTATGTTTAACTCACAAAATTACATTTTTGAAAATTCATCTTAAATATATAATCATTATTAATAATTTATATATCCATAATAAGAATATATATATATATATATTTATTTATTTATCTCTACCATTAAAAACAAAAATATAAATAACATGTTTGAGATGATACAATAATCATACCCTATCCTTGAGAATGTTAAGGTTAAACTATCATAATCCATATTAGTTTATGAAATTAATCCATAGGAAATAATTTGATAAACATGTATTACACTTAATCCTTTATAGGAATATAATCCATCTTCAAAAATACTTCTTCAAACATTTCTAGGATAAAATGGAACTATTATCAATTCACTTCAATTTGAATTTTGTACTAGATTTATCAAAATATTTTTTCACTTTTGTTATCATCGACCCCCAAAAAGGTTTACATTACATAAACATTGAATTCCTTAAGTTGTGTTTTCAAATATATCAATTTATTTATTTCTTATATTCATGAAATATAATCTAGTTCAATTATTGAACATTATAAAATTATTATTATTTGTGTGATTAGTTACATAAATATATCCTAATAAAGAATGCTTCATTAAACATATACATAGATCATAAACCATTCCATCCCAATACATATTAGCATATTTAAAAAAATTGGTTTTGTTTTACTATAATAAATTCATAAATAAGTTTATGTTACTTAAAAGTAACTTAGAATTATACTCACTACTATGAAATAAAACTAATTTTAGGAAATTTGATATCTATCACATAGTGTAATAGGACAAAAAAATATAGACATGAATCTGTCAAGTAGATAAAACTATAATTATTAATTCTAAAAATAATAATAATATTAATTTCCATATTAATCCTTTAAGAGTTTGGTTCTAATTAGAATTAGAGTATATACCATCTTTATATCCTGAATTCCAAAACTTATTTAATATTTTTCAAGATTATTTTTCCTATGAAATAAATATATGTTATTTTTTATAGAAAATTTGTTTTCCAAGGATATATATTTTCCATTTTATCATTGAAATATATAAAAAACTCCATAATTTGAGAAATAAATTTAAAAAAAGATTCTCTATTTTAGGAAAACATTACATCATCAATATAGATTATAATTATTATCTATTTTTCTGTATATTCTTTTATGTAAAGGTTGTTTTCAAATATCCACTTTAAAAAATATTGTATCATTAAACAAAGTTAATGAATTAAATAATAGTATTTAAGAGTATTATTTAACCCATATAAAAACTCCTTTAACCTTAAAAGAAATGTATCATCATCGAAAATTAAAAGTTATTCATATTTCTAAATGTAGACTTCCTTATCGTGTAAAAAATTGGGGAAAGATTACTTGAAGCACATTTTGAATATTTTATATCTTATTTATGTAGTGTTACCAAGAAATATCAGTAAATATTCAATCATAGATATTGAGTAAAATTTATAATTAATTTTAATTATATAAAACTTATAATACTCTTTGTATTTTATCCTTTCATTGTTTCTCATAAACTATACATTCAAATTATACTTGTTTTAAAAACACCCCATATTTTTTAGTAATAATATTTATTTTTAAAATATTTACCATCTCCTAGGTTATAATTCTTTTCAGTATAAAAAATTTATATATTCATGTATTGAGTCTACTATTTATGCTTTATTAATTTATTCATTCTTTTTTATACTTGATAAATAAATGATGTGCGTGATATTTTCCTCAATATCCCCCTTATATGAACTATTTTTCCATGTTCACCAATGATGTTATAAACCTATACACACTCCCTCAACAATCCAGGAACTAATTTTATTATTCATTATTCACTACATAAGTTTTATTCAATATCTTAATAATTCTAATTTTATAAACCATCCACAATATATAAAAGTTCCACACATTTTTTAATTATTTCTCTATTGTCTTCATCAACATCAAAATCTAAACATTATAAATAACACTCATTAAATGAGTTTTCTAATAGATTCAAAAAAATAGTTTTAAAAATATTTTCCAATTACTTATGGTCATAAAAATTTCCCCTTTGTTTAGAAGAGATCCAAGGAAAATTTTATTGACTTGTTTTTTATTAAACCTACTCATATTGGTACCCATAACTTTGATGATAAAAGGAATAAGAGACACCTTTGTATACTTCAAACATGGGATAATTTTATAGTATAACTCATAAATAGAAATATTATTGTTTAGATGTTATAATCAATAATTTTTAATTTGAATAACTAATTTATTAAATATTATACAAAATAAATAAGAAACTCCATGTTCCACCAACCTAGTTTGAGTCATCTCTGTCCAAAATAGATTATTAAGCTCAGTTAAACCATTGCATTGAGGACTATATAATGAATAGTACTCATCACAAATCTAATTATTTTACCAGTTAATTGTAGACCCTACACATATATATTTAGTTTCATTATAAAAATTTAATCTATTAAATGAATTAAAACATTTTTTTTCACCACTGCTCTTAAAACTATTAAAATTTAAGAATGTAACACCCCTGATCTAGTTCACCTAATCTGTGAAAAAAATGTAGTGTCACATACCTCATGTATTCCTCCCCATTTTCCATAGGTTCCCAAATAGTTACAAGGGTTGGCATATATCACATGGGAAGACTACACCCTCAGGTATAAATAATCATATTCATAGAAGAAGAAAAATCATAAATTGTTCATCACAAAATAAATTCCATAATTAATGGATATCATAGATAAATTACATATAATAATAAATATTAGCACATTTTATATGAAAATAAACTATTTTACATGTAGTATAATTCAAACAGGCATATGAAGGACCCCCTATAGGTGGATGAAATAAAATGTGGTAAAAAATAACCAAACATGAGAGGATAAATCCACATTTTGGGAATATCAGCCAAAACCTATCTCCTAAATCTCACTAAGCTTCACTATCTTAGAAATATAAAGCTAAATGAATTTTTTTAGGCCTGTGTTAAGAAACAAATAATCTTACAATGTACCAAAGTTATCCTATTTGGATTGATTATAGTTGAGTTGGAAAAAACCATAAGTTTCCTTAACAAATCAAGAATACATAGGTCCATGTTTAGTATGAAAATATAGAAAAATAATTAATTGAAAATAAATACCATATCACCCCATAGAAATCCCCTTCTATATATATTTAAATATCATCTCTTTCTAGTACTATAAAAAGTTGATATTCCCATGGTTTGAGAACACACATAAAAAATGAATGATACATCTTTCCCTATTAAATATTTTAGGTGAATGATATATCAACTTCATATATTCTAGTTGAACAGAATATTAATATCACACCCTTATAGGTGAATGGTTCATCACCCTATTGATATCAAAGGTGAATTGTTCATTACTCGGTGAATGAGGCATCACTTATACAAGTTAGATGATAAACTACCATTTCCATGTTTGGGTGTATGATATAAGCTCACCATAAAACTTATTTATACGAGTAAATATCAAATATTTTACATCTAGGTGTGAGATATAGCATCAGAATCACTCTCGATGTTGACAACATACCACTGTATAAAGAATTTAAGTGGATGATGAACCCCTAAGATGAAATCTAGAAGACAATGATACATAATTAGTATTAACCTCTAACTGGTTTATTTACCACACATATCAAATATCAAGTGGATAATGTACCACTAGAATCAAGTACCATGTGGATAGTATATAATATGAATAGTTCATTGAGTAGATTATGTTCCACTGGGAAAAGTAACATAAGTGGATGATGTTATAGTAACATAAAATCTCTATTGGATTATAAACCAATAATGTGATAGTCCAAATTTTACAGGGTTCCGCTATTTAATTATCCTCTAACTAATTGATGGATCATCAAATTAATTTAGGTGGAAGATATACTATGAATTTTCTTTGAGTGGTTGATGAAACATCAATATACCATTGGTGGATGAGATTCCACCATCGAATGGTTCTATGTGGATGAGGTATAACCTTATAAAAAGAAAAAAAAGTAAATTATATATCAAATAAATATAATTTGGAATTTATAGATATTTAAAATATAAACTTTTATAGTTTTTTTCATAAACCTATGTCAAAGCCTCTATACTTGGACTTTCTACCTATATTCTAGCACTTAACCAAGCCATCCCTCACTAAGTAATACACAAGGTTACCTCACAAGGTTCCTAGGGTTATTTCTTCATCATATTCATTCATACTAGGGACAAAGTAATTGTTTCATAATAAGTCTCAAAATGAAACTGATCATCAATGAAAATTGGTGTTAATTCACACCTCACATAGGCCACTAATTTATTAATAGTTTTTAATCATGCTATTAATAGAAAAAAAATTAAATTAATTTTAGGTTATATAAAAAGATAATAATTTTCGTCACTTTATACAATGCATGAATGGGAAGAAAATACAATTAGAAGAATTAGGGACCATCTACCTAGAAATAGTAGAAGCGTACTCATTGAAGACCACCCAATAATTTAATATCAAATAAAAAAATCAAGTAATATATAAGAATTCATAAATTTAATAATTCTCAACAATACATAATGTAAAAATATCCAAAACATAGAATATACTGAATACGAGTCATAACCTTTCTAGTAACATCCTTCTACAACAGATGGGTCCCCAAACTGATCCAGAACAAATTTGATTAAATAGAGGAAGAAGAAGATAGTAAGTTAGAGTAGGGGAGTTCATGGATAATACGTAGAAACTTATACTCCATTATATTTATATATGGTTTTTAAAATCGATTATTAAATAAATTTTATTAAAAAATATTTAAAAAATCATGTACATACCTAGTAGGAATCCACTGTCCTAGAACAGGGTACCTAGTGGGAACCGAGTATGAGTCCAAGGGGATTCATCCACCAAGTTTTGCTTATAAAACCAACCCCCAATCTGGGTACTCTAATGAGTATTTGATACCAACACCCTTGGTTGGTGGTCGTGTTAATTTCAAAAAATAGCCTCAAGGTTGGGTCTGACTTTCAAGTATAATCCCTTGATCCCCCTTTAACATCTCCATCACTATAAATCAACCCAAATACTCATAGTTAGAAGAAATTTAAATTTAAATCATACCTCATATAGATACAAGGTGTTATAACAAATCTATTATAAAATATATTTTACTCCATCTGTATTACTAGATATCAATGTGCATTGTTGGTGAGATTCCTTGATCACTAAAACAAATATCAGACTCCCTATTTCACTTATTCTACTATAAATTAATTTTATTACACTACACCTATACCAACAGAACCCTCTTTCCATATAGAGTCTTTTAAATCTATTCTACTATATGAAGTAGTCAATCAACAAAAAAACACATCTAGATCTAATATAAGATCCTCATCATAGATTATGTGATAAGGGTTGTGATGACATATCCTGAGATGAGATAAATGCATGGTATCAAGCATAACACTTTCTCTATTAAGACTTTCTAACTAATACACGACAGAACAAATCTGTTCCATTATCCAAAATAGTACCATGAACATTGATGTTATCTTCTCCTGCCTTTGAACACTCCAATTTCACAATTGAAATTAAAATCATTGAAATACCTGGTATCCCAACTCAAACTGCAGAGGCTTGTAATTCTAGTCATCATAAAATATTCTCCTTCTATAAGGTATCATTAATTAATTTCTTATTATATAAATATTCTCTGTTATATTCTATACAATACTTATCCCAAAGATTTCTGACTCACTGGCCTCTATAAAAAATAATGAATATTAACATGATATGATTTATAAAGACTTAAAAGGAACTATCTAAATCAATTTTTGATAATTAATAATATAATAAAACCCTCTAAGCACTTAGTGGTTCACCCATGGTTCTTCACAATAAAATAAATATTTCAGTATCATTCCCTCAAACATATTAATGGACATATCATACTACCCATTGGTATGAGGATTGTAAGAATCTATAAGTTTAACTTATTAATCAATAAACTTCTATTAACTCATCTAGAAGAATGGGGTAAAACTGAAATCCTAATTATAAGTTATGCTCCTAGGAACCTCATGTAAATGGATTATTTATCATACATATATTAGGCCAAGCTCATTGGAATAATAGGAATCTAAAATGGGATGGAAATACATGCCATTTTAACTAGTTGAAATTGACCCATACCACATCATTATTACAAGAAAATCTTTGAAATATCATCATTAAATTCCTGGTCACGTTATCCCACATCATCTTGGGAAATGGTAATAAATGAAGACGGCCATAGGGTTTCAAGTTCTTAGCCTTTATATTAAGGACATATAAACCATCATGAAACAAACCCCATTATGTACTTCATCATATTGGGAAATAATTACTACCTTTTATTATCATGATAGATCTTGGTAATCCCTATGTGAGAAACCACCATGATTCAAATCAATCATGAATCAAATCATCATACATGCTCATAAGGAAAATCATGCAAGACCATATATATAGAACCTCATCAGTGTCCAAAAACCAATCATGTAGAGGATCCCCACTATATATATTATCCATTTTATGTCAAATAACTTACTCCCCTTTACTCTTCCATTGAGTGAGGTGAAATACTGAACGATTTCAAGGTCACTTTATTGTAAAACTCTTGAACATCAGAATGAATCTTAGTGAAGTGTCTTAGTACCTGCTACACACAACTAGATATTAGTACCACCTAATCCATATTCCCCATTCTTAACATATCAAGAACCAGATTTACATAATATGGGTATGAAAAATCTAAAATTCAAATTCTTATAAGTACATTACCCATTTCCTCTATAAAAGGTTTAGGTCCCTCATTGAAATTATATTCTTGAGGATTTTATGTTTAGGGTATACCATGATCCTCTCACCCATAAAATAGTGAATACATAAACTCAGTACATTCACAACTATATCCAAAAAAATATGCATTAGGTTGTTCATCTCATGTGGCCTTAGTTTCTTGAACCCATAAGTGACCACTCACTCTTCCTATATCAAAACTACCACCAAACCAACTCTTGAAGAATCAAAATACTATTTATACTCTTCAAATAGAAAAATCATGGTTATTAATAATATAGAAATTAACTTCTCTTTAAACTCATAAAGGTTCTCTCAAAATAAAAAATGATATGAAATTCAAACCCTTATTAGTTCCATTCATTATTAGTGTATTTAATTAAGATAATTTCTGAAAAAACCATTTGTAGAACCCTACCAAGCCCCTGAACCTATATATCAAATGATATTATTAGGTTGATCCTAAGAAACTTTTTTCTAAACCTTATATTATTCAAATGATATATATGCCTCAAAAATCACATATTGTGAAAAATGATTTTCACTGATTTAGAATTTTTACATCAAGATCTTGGAATACAAACAATGATCCCTGGGTGTACTCAGAATTATATTTAAATATTAGGACTAATATTCTATTGAATACAAGTATTCTAGAATATATTCAATATATACAACATTGAATGTATCAAAATATGGATAGAAAACCCTATTCATTGGGACCATCCACAATAATGACATGTTCTCCAACACAAAATTCTTTGTAAGATGATCATATATGTTGTACCTACTCTAGAAATTTTTACATGGAATGTCCACTAGACTCAATTTCAACTAGTGATAGCGTGGCATAAATTAAATCTTCCAGAACAACCAGACCCCACTTAGCTGAATGAATAGGTCATTGATATGAGGAAGAGCATACTTATTCTTAAATATAACCTCGTTCACCCTTCAATAATATATTTATAAACATAGTGATTTATACACCTTTTGGTGAAAAAATGGAGTTTCATATGGGGGTGTTCTCATTACATTTAACCCCATCACCTCTATGTCCTGAAGTTGAGCTTCCATCACTATAAATTCATTAAGATCCATCATGTGTGATGATATTGGTATGGGATTCATAACAGTTATAAGATTCTTCTTATCTTAATCTCTCAATAATCTGGAAACCATGATAAATCCTTGAAAAATAAATTTTAAAACTAATTGATTAAAGGATTAAATACTTTTTAGAGATTCTGCTCGTCACTAAAATTAACACTTTCCAACTATGTTGTGATTTCCACCAGTTGTTAATATCTTGGTCCAAAATCATTTTCCAATAGATCCAACTCATTGAAATATATATAAATATCATCCTCCAAATACATTAAAGATACTCATTAATGATACTAATTTATGTGTGTATGATAATGATCAAATAACTCCATCATAAGGAACATGATGAAATTTTTCATCTCTTACCCAAAGAATCCCCAGTAATAACTATGACCATAAAACAAGATGGAACACTTAGGAACCCTAGGTATAATTATAAAACCACTTGAAATCCCAAATCAGTAACAAAACACTCTAATATAATTTAGTGGGATTAATTTTTGTAAAATAAATTAGAAATTAGTGGTGATTCCATAAGAATTACTCTTTATATTATATAAGGATTCCCTTCCTTCTAAAAAAATGTATAATCAATGGTAAAAATATAGAATAAAACACAAACCAAATCAATTATATTATGATTCTCATAAGGGGAATCACACTATAATTGATACTTACCATTAGTTATTTAATCACATATATGAGCTAAATAACTAGAGAATCACCAATTATCATACTGTAAGTTCTCTCCTAGACATTCCCTCGAGGATTAGGCTTGAGAAAATCATGATTTATAACTAGTCATGGTGGGATTACACATAAACATTACAGGTTCCATAACTCCACATAGGTGTGGAACTCCATTTTTGTCCTATAACAATCTTGAAAAACATATACGTGTCGAACAAAAAGATAAACCCTGATTGAGGCTCTCTATCTCTAAGGAAGTGATGTACCTATACACTGGTAACTCTTCTTGTCATTACCATGGTGATAATTCTCAAATCTCAGCATACTACTACCTAACAGCCTTCACCAAACCATGAAAGAATAATCACAATGCCCATATTGTTGATCTTTATCAATTTTTATTCATTGATCAAGGTATAATTTATTATTAATTAAAAGGATTCCATATTGAATGTATTCCACTAAGTTTGAATGGAATTCCTTAGACTCTCCTCAAAATTCCTAAATCTAGAATTCTTATCACCTCCCAGTTCATGTGAAAATCATAGTAAATGGTAGAAGTATGTGGCATTGTTCCACACCAATATGTCACTATACTAGATGTAAAAACTCTATAGGTATTTCAGTCCAAAAAATATTTTAAAAGAAGTTCTCAAATAAATTAGAATGAAAATTCTTCCAGAAAAAATTGTATGTATAGGTATTCCTAGACTATAACATCCCACCAATTTTTCACTAACCTTTTAATCATATAATTATCATACTTCACTTAGCTCTCGCATGGTGTCTCTAGGTGATAAAATATCATCTAAATGGGATCGATCTAGAATTCTATATTAGATAGTCTACCCTCACCTATAATGAGTGGTGGGTACTTCAAATAAAAATCTAATGTTAGGTATGAAATGGTTAGGCTGGCTATTGGGACCACATGTCCCATAGACTATAGGGACTAAAGTAGGCCATCTATATCTCGGTCTCTCTCTAATATATTGATCAATAGTATGAACATTCACAATAGGTGGGTCTAACTCCAACGTAGGTGGGTAAAATCCTTCCTCATCATCCAGACCCTCAAATGAAGGTCATCATAGTGGTATATCTCTATAATACCAAGGAAATATCTTAGAAAATAAATATATCATAGGTAAAATATCAAAATTTTGGGTAAGAAAAAATAGGCACACATTGCATTGTACAAAATTCCCACCCAACAGTACAAGGGTTTCAAAAACTAAGGCTTACTTTTAGCCTAACCAAATAACTCTTGGGTCCAGTATAACCTCATGAGTGACACATAATAGTCATGGAATATTTTAGTAATAGTTATAAATAAAGTGGGTTTCAATTAGAGTATCATAAATAAGTAATATAGGGAAACAAAATATAAGTTATTATTTAAACTTTTAATTAGATAAACTGGTAATAGAACATGATTATTAATCTTAATAAATCATAAAAATATTATTTGATGCCTAAATAAAAAGAATAATTCTTGGTCACACACCTCTTACCACCATGGTCTAAGAGAAAAAAATCATGAATCACAAATCAATATTAAAATGAATCATATTATAAAAGTAAAACAAATATAAATTTGAAAACAAATCATAATAGTCCCAATCCTAGAAACATAGAATTAATTCATTTTTTAGATAGCTACTCCATAGAACATGATACAAACCCATCCTTGAAAATATTCTATTTTATATCTTCCATATCTTGAATAGTAATATAGGGAAAATAATGAACTGATACAAAATTTTAATTTCACTAATATATTTGACTGACACCAGGACTGAACCAGAGAATAATATACCTCCAGCCAACCCCCTATATGTTATAGACTTCTGAACAATGGTGGGAATTTATTTATATTATGTGGGGAAATTATAACATTAGACTTAAATTACCATAAATACGGTGCTAGAAATATCAAATTTCAATCATCACATCATAGAGCAAAGAAAAATATCACCACTAAATGCTAATAGATAATTCTTATCAACAGATCCTCTATCTACTGTATATCCCATACATGTTATACAATCATAAAAAGGATACCTTGTTTGTACATTAAATAAAAAATTTATTCAAAATAAAAAAACAATTATGAGGATCCATCTACATCTAGTGTTGAGTCTCGGCCTGGACCAATTTTCTATATCCCATAAAGCTCCACTAGCTCATCTATCTAAAGTTATAGGGAACTTTCTCTTACCTAAGTCACAAAACATTATGTTTTCTTGGGTACTAAGTCACCGAAGTAGGGTGTGACCACAATTTGGTAGGCCACCAACAATGGTGAACCTAAAAAATCGATTAAGTACATTTAAAATATCTATAAGAATAGCCTGTAAAAAAACAAAAATTAAACAACCAATTGAGTTCTCTCAAAAAACCGCATGGGATCATTCATGCTTAGATCAGAACTAGAACCAGGTGATATAACCATGGTCTGAGCACATACCTCATAGAAAAATGACATATCACCCCTTTTGTAAAAGTAAAATGTAATGAGATACCACCATCATATATACCAAGTGAATATTAAATCATTATGAAATCTTCAAGATGAAGAGTATAATAACCATTTGATATTAATTGAGAATTATTCATCACCTAGTGAATAAGGAATCATATTTCTAGGGTTTAAAATAGCCCACATTTACATTATTGGGTTCATGATATACCCCATCATAAAACATGATGGATGAGGTACCACTAAACTATTCTATTTAGGTGGATGATATACATCCAATATCATTCTTGGAGTGATGAAATACTATTATCTTAAGTACCCATGTGGCGGCTGAACTACATGGATGACTTCCCAAGGTGAATTTTTCACCACTAATACTAACCTCTAAATGGATGATGTACCACTTGTATCATGTACCTAGTGTATAATACACCGTCAAAATCAATTTTCTTATAAATGATATACCACTTGATTAATTCCATAAGTAGATAATGTTACCATAGATAGCTCACATAAGTGGATGATTCTCCACTAAAATGAAATATCTAGTTGGGTATATGTCACTAATTTGACCTACCATTGTGGAATAGGTTCAACTATTTCATCAAACTCTCAGTGATCAATTGATTTTTAACACTATTTGGGTTGACGATATGACACTTACATCCTTGAAGTTGTTGATACACCACCAATATAATATGGGTGAATGGGATATTATCTTAAATTATTATTATGTGTATAAGTCACCACTATATACCTTATAAAAAATAAAAGTGACTAAAATAATGTTTAAATACAGTATAAGAATTTATAAACATTTAAAATAACAAATATTGAACTATTGACCCATACACAGGTGTCAAAGTCTCATGACTATGACATTTTACCTCTATCTTGACACTTGAAAAATACATAACTCACTAAATAGTACAATAGGTGTAATAAACCAACCAAGGATGACCTATTTCATAAACCATGTCAACCCACCACATGGCCTGAAGTGTGTTCTTGATCCCTATGGGCTAGAAAATAGCACATGGCATAACCAACTAGAACTTGGGAATGGTTTCTCCACTAATAAAAAAGAATGAACCATCCTTAAAAACAATACATTCATACCCATAACATAAGATCCAATAATAAAATATAAATGGATATCATAAATAATGACATACATAAAATACAAACTGGTCCATATCTGAATGTGTACATGGTATCAAAAAATAAAAAACAGATTGAAATGAAAGGGTAAAATTACAAATATGTCCCAAGTACAACCTAATGGATAAAAGATATAAAACATTACTCCACATGTTTCCATCCCTATGAGATGACGTCTCCTCCACAAAACAATGGACAGTGATAATCAAGAAGATCCACCATAGAACATGGTTCCCTTATCTTTACATATCTCTTAAAAAATGAAATGTATAAAATCCCTAAAGGGCCCAAGTAGGGTGTAAGGTACAAATCATTGTATAATTTCACCATGAATATACTTAATGATTTTAACCATACAAACCAATAAATTGGTTTGATAAAAAATTAAAACTAAACCATTTTAAAACAATCCATTTTCTAATACACCTTTAAAATCCATTTGGTTTTCCATTTCAAAAAAAAACATGGTTTTCCAAATCATCATATAAATAATGCTTAAATAAATAACCAAGGCCACAAGGAAAATCACGATCAACATGACCAAGAATGCATTATAAGGGCAAGCATAAACATTAACATTATACAACCATATGAATGGAAAATGAACTAGTGGGAATAATAAATTTCATCTCATTAAGATGGAAAAAATTCATATAGTAGGTAATCCAATTTGGAATGAGTAATGTGAACCTAAGGGCTCTAATCATCGGGATTAATGTGAATGAGTAAAGTAGTATTCCAGATAGCTAAGAAATGTATGTACTCTTATTATTCCTACACAAAGGCTCTCATGGTTCACTAAAAACAAAAATTAGATACTACCCCATGAGTACTATCACTATATGTTGAAAAAAGAAATATGGAATCTTTCATGATCATACCTTTCAAATATCATGTTGTCCCTTAAATAAACCCCACCCTCACACCCTAGTAAACCCATATACTATTCTATGCCAATAAATCATAGAAAAGTTCTCATATCAATAAATCCATAACTCAATCCATTTGATATGAAAAAATTTCCAATTTAACAAGACACCCTTTACAGGGAATAATCATTTCCAAAAAACAACATTATAAATCTATTTAATATCATAAAACCTCTTTAATAGGTTTTATCAAACACTTAGTGGACATAAAAGACATGAAAATTTCTAAAACCACACTTTAATCACCAAATTTACCAATAAAATCCCTATAATATATCAAACATGGAATATGCGTAAAATATAAATCATTTAAGTGGAAATTTAAATGAAACATACCAAAGGAGACTAGAAATTTTATTTTATTCTATAGAAAATTCCCTTAAATAGAATCATCTACTGTAGAGTAAGTCCAAAGCAGATTGCCTCTAATGAAAACCACTTAGATGAGGTAGAAAAAGGCCTCACATACCTAATTCAAAATAAATTGAACCAAACACCCATAAAAACTATTTATTTGGACAACTCAACACCATGGGTCCTACACCTCCACAAAATGGAGGATTAATGCTTGAGGAAGGGGAACAAATAAGAAATCTAGTGGGAAATCAACTTACCAAAATAGAAACACCATAATTCCATGAGGGTATCCACAAAAGACGGAACGGGAGGGCTAAATGACAAAGAAAGGAGGTCTATTCTCATTGGAGTATGAAAAATGATGTCCAAAAGCAAAAAATTTTAACCTGCGAAATTTGGAAATTTTACTATTTTTAATGAGCTAGATAGGGTTTCCTGGTTTGATGAACTATTAAGAAAAACACATGCCAAATATGTGGGTTTTAATATCCAAAAAAATAGGTTGCATGGATTTATCTAGGTTTTCGTACAATTTTAAAAATCATTCTCAAATCGTGTGAATCAACACTATAAAAAACTGCAGCACCCCTCACTATAGACGCACGGTATTGACAAACCATGTGCTGAAAATGCACACAAGTCTATCTCACCAAAAATCCTAGTCTTAAACCCTAACACCCAGTTTAGTAGCCCATGTAATTACTATATTTTTCTCTTATAATATATTTAGTTTTTATATATCTTTCAAAACATTCAATGCTAAGATAGTTTGCAATGCACGCAACGCTTGGTTTAAAAAACACTACTTAGTCACATTTTCTATAATTGATTAAATTATAACACTCTTAGGAAATTTATATAGTTAATATATATTTTATATATCCAATAAAATATTTTGACACTCATTTAATATATTTTATTTGTAAAATATAAGAATAAACTCAATATTACACAGAAAGACCAATATTTTTATAAAGGAGATTTTACCAACAATTAATGCCTCACCTATTTTGAATTTTTATTTTGTAACTTTTATAAATTTAATCTTTAAAAATTAAACATAATTTTTAAAATTGAAACATCAAATTTTAGTTAGGGTTAATTTCTGGTATTTTTTGGGAAGTTTCATTTTTTGATGAATAGAGAAAAATACCGAATCTTAATTCAAAAATTCTTTTTATTATAGTTTATTTATACGTTAAAATTATATTTGAAATTGGTTTTAAATTAAAATAATATAAATTATATACAAATTAATATAATTTATGTCATTACAATTAATTTCACTTTGAATTTGGATATAAAAACAGAGCATACTTTTGGATGTTTTTTACTTTAAAAACTCGCATTGTCATCCCGTATGTGGGATTAATTTTAATTTAATTTCTTGTAATTATATAATTTGAAATATAAAAAATAGATCATATATTTTTAATCATAAAAATTTATAATTTTTAATAATTTCATCTTATTTTTTGACAAAAACATTTTAATGAAGGTGATTAAAATTAATTATAGTGATTAGGAGAAAAATTGCCTTAAAAAAAGACTAAACCTCAAACTTAAGAACCAAAATGATTTGGAAAATTGTAAAAGATCCATTGTATGGACATATTTGGACTCTATACTCATTTTTATAGAATATGGTTCATTATTGGATCAAATTTTCATGGAGAAACGTGGGTGGAATTCACTTTCAAAAAATTTGCAATAATGCAACTCCTCCTCTAATATAAAAACGCGCTCACCCCTCCCATTTATTCATATCAATAAAAACCTTTTCATAACCTAAAATATGATCAAATAGTCTTACCAAATACCTACCCTAAACCTATAATCCTCAATATAGTCATAAATATATTCAATTAATCTCTTTAATACAAACCAAGAGGAGTTTCCCAAAGAATAAGTAACCTCCCTCCTCAATATCTTTCGTTTAATGTAAATTATCCACCCATAAAACATTATTATTAAATTATTATATAATAAAATAATTATCCTAAATATACTTATATGTTTTTATGTTATTTTTTTAAAATTAAATTACACACATTAACGAACCTACCATTTATGTGTACGATGAACTCCCACCTTACGAAATAATGATTGTTAAGTTTTTCTTTACCTCCTTTCATGTAAGGAATTATGATTGAAACAGTGTTTATATATAATATATATGATATTTATAATGTCTTTATAATTATTTAATTTGTATATAACATATACCCTTATGCTTTCAATTTTTTGTAAATGTGATAACACTGTTTGTGGACTTGTGGACTACGGTCTCCTCAAAGAGTTGTTATTCGTTAACTTTATACATAGAACATATACTAGATGTTTTTAAAAAAAATATGAGAAATATATAAAATAAATATTATACTTTAATTATAATATATTTAAATATATATCATTTACTATTAATTATTTTAAAAATGGAAAATAAATGAAAGTAGTGTCTATGCGTACATAAAGCCTACCATCTCCATGAAAGGTGAATTTCATTTCATATATACAAATATTATGGATCACTCAAAATAAATATATACTGAGTATATATTAAATTTTATTCTTGGTTTAAATTTATTTTGATTATTCAATCATGAACTATGTAATCAAAAGAATAAATAACATGTCAAAACATACTCGAAAAACTCGGCAATTTACAATCAATATAGTGAAAATAATGAAATATTGTTATTAAAAGGGTAATATGATATTATAAGAATATAATATATGATATTATAAACATTAATATGAATATTTAATAATTTATTAACATGTTTAATTCCATTATACAATATTTTAATGGATATTTACCAAAAAGTGAACATAATGTATGAGATTTTCATCTTTCTTTTTACATATGTCAGATAAATGTAACATTCACCACTTAACTATTTTTTTGATGTATCTACTGAAACTTTTGATATATTATATCATTAATACTTTTATATTCGGGGTATTTAAATTTTTTTAATTTGAATTATCTCATCCAAGGGTTATGAAATGAAATTTACCCAGTGATAAAAAATATCATTATAATATCACTTTATTTTGTGATTATTAAATTTAACTTGAATAATTCACTTCTTTATGATAGTTTTGTATTTAATGTAAATATACTCATGAAATGGATATTTATTATGTTTTAAATTGTATATCATTTTCACATATTGTGTTCACTTTGACATTTGTTCAATTAACTAGGGAATTATTGGTAAATCTATTTCTTTGATTCAATATAGATATTTGATAAGGAATACTGTTCATGAATTAAATAAAATATTTGATATATGAGGAATAATTTGGATAGGTATTATATGGTTGGGGACCCATTATAGATAAATCCTTGATGAATTGGTAGTCTCATAAGATGAATCAGTTGGCCAAATTAGATTTTTTTTACTCGATATGCTAAACTGTCTTGTGAAAAGTATTAACGGTAAAGGTACCATGTACATAGGAAACATGGAGTCCAATAATTATTAAATTAACTCATTTGGAGTCATTTTTTCTTTATCCATGATATTTTTTCTTTTATATTTCTATGGATTCATTCTATTATCATTTTATTGATTAAGTGGACTATGTTTATATTTTGAATCATTCTATATTAATTATGCCTTATCTATTTATTTGAATGGAATGTGTTATTAATTATTTAACTTACCATGTTAATAATTATCATAAATTCATATTTTATTATACTTGACTTACCCATACTGAGGATTTTAAATCATCCTTATTATGTTTCCTTTCCCCGTATTATGAAGAATAATTCTTTGAATAAGATTTCAAGGATGAAGTTTATTTAATTTTATTATGTGTCATGTTTTATTTTATATTTAAAAATTTGATATAGATTTCATGTATGTAATTTGGTTTTCTAGAACATCTGAACTAATCGGTCCTCTAGGAATTCATTCCATATAATCATGCCAATGTAATAAAATAATTCCGAGCGTTGGGATTCTAGGTTCAGGGCATTAAAGTTTATATAAAAGGATGTTTAGTTGTAACCTTGGAAACTTGATTTAGAAAAACAAATATTAGGGAACATAAACCTGTGATAAACTTTGAAGATATGTATATAATAACATCATATAATTTTTGTAAAGTATATATTGTGTGGGTCTTCCAAGTCATACATCCATGTCTAGAAACTACAAGCGGACATGATTATAGAACATATGTACCTAAGGGTAACAAATCCAACATTGTGGGTTAGGATTGACTTGGTATAACCTATTACATGACAATGGACCTTATAATACACCTAGTTTGACACTCTCAGGGGGATAGATGTCAGATAGTTCACATTTTCTTTAAAAACCATTATGAAGGATTTTAAAGTAAACATGTCCTCAAGGAAACCATAGTTTATGATTCTATGATTTATGTTGAATAAATTTATGTTATGTTCTATAAAATATTTGGAATTATATATTATGGTTTAATGAACCAATCCAGTGTATTCCATTGTTTAGAAATACTTCCTGGAAGGACCAATGGTATCAATACTCATGTGAAATACAGATATTCCACTACTAAGGAAATAAATATAGAGGGTATAGTAACAAATTAAATTATTTATATATTAGAGAAACATAATCATGTTATGAAAAATATCTTTTTCTGAATGGAGAAACCTATTACATTGAGAGAATCTTTTATACTGGATTGCTTTATGCATTAGAATATCCCCATCATTTAGTGGGACTATTGATCCAATTGTAGAAAAGAAATGTATTAAGTCTTTAGAGAATATATTTACATCCTCCGGATGTAGTGAAATGGAAAACGATACACTTGTATTCTATTGTATCTAAGGTGATGATGATCATTTGTGGTCCTTGACCTAGAATACTAAAGAGGAAGAAGAAATATAACTCAAGGGATGAAGAAATTTTAAGGAGACATTATTCGATAGAAACATCCCTCGTGATCAAAAAATTGAGATGAAGAGAAATTTCAATAGATTAAAGAAAAAATAATAATAAAGTGTCACATATTATTAATCTACCTTTACAAGGTTATATGGGTATACTATGGATTACATAAGAAATACAGAGTACAATATTCACTACTTATTTGATGGTATTAATCCAAATATATGAAGGGAAATAGTTTCTTTGAATTTTTCATCCTAAAAATAAGTAATTTTATGTTTAATAAAATCAGATAAATAATTCTTTAGAACATATATATTCAAATGAAACTAATAGAATAAGAGGTCTTTTGAGCACCAAGAAAAATGGAATTCATCAAATAAGAAGAAAAACTTTTACTGATTTCTATTCTATAAAAAATGTGGAAATAGTCACTATGTAAAATTATTGAAGGGAATGGGAGTTTTTAATAAATGTGGATAAAGGGGTAATCATAATAATGAATAAAAGGGGAAGATGAAGAAAATTACAATTCAGTGTTACAACTACAAAGGTATGGGGAACTGCAAAACCAAATTCCATAATCATCAGGGGAATCTACTGTAGAAGAGTCTAAGGGGAGATATCCAAGATTATGTAATAACTATAGTAGAGGTAGAAGTACCAAATGGTGTTTTTAAGGTATATTAACACAATTTTAAAATTTAGACAATGCATTATTTGATTCTGGATCATCACACTCCTTTATATCTATTCATTTTTTTCAAAGCAAATTGACTTTCTCATATTGATTTAATAAGATATTTTTCAATAAAATCTAGAAAGGGAGTATCATTGTAAAACATATGTGTCAAGAAGTCCCCATTATGACACATAAACATGCTTTACTTGATGAACTTATTATCATAAATATGGTTGAGTTTGATATAATCCTTTGTATAACTAGCTCTTAAAATATGATGCAAAAATTTATTTCAATAGGAATGAAATTAAAATTTGTGAGGAAGATGTAGAATACATCATCTTTAGATATGAATCTTCTTCACCTGAATCTTATCTAGATCCACCCCTAATATCTATACTGAATGAAATTTTTTTAGACGATGACAAAACACCATCTAGTGATAAAGTGTGTGATATTGAAATTGAGGATGCACCTATTGTATAATAATACATTGATTTACTTATTAAAGAATTACTTCAACATCCACCAGAGCATGAAGTGGAATTTTGCATTGATTTAATCCATGAAGAAAGGCCAATATCAAATACTTCCTATAGAATTTCCACTATGTAATTAGTGGAGTTGAAGAAAAAACTAAAGGATTTGGGTAATAATGTATTTATTCACCCTAGAGTTTCACCATGGGGAACACCTATCTTATTTTCTTAAAAATCAATATGGATCCATGTGGTTTTGAATTGAATATAGGGAAATCAATTCCATTACAATAAATAATAAGTATCATCTACCTCACATTGATGAATTGTTTGATCAACTTCATATATCCCAATATTTTTCAATGGTTGATCATCTTTTTGGGAATCACAAATTATGAGTGAATATGGAGGAAATTATAAAGATATATCTTAGAATGAGTCATGGAAATTAAATTATTTTATTAATTCCATTTTTATTGACTAACTAACCCTCTATTTTTAGAGACATAATGAAAAAATTATTCATGGAATATTGTGATTATTTTTTCATGTTATTCATTGATGAAATTATAGAGTATGTTAAATGATATGAGGACCATGAAAAAATATTTTATATCATTCTTAAGACACATTGAAGGGAACTATTATATGTTAAATTTAGTAATGGTTATTTATGGATTCATGAGGTTTATTTTTTACCCATATTGTCTCCAAGCATGGAATATCAATTGATCCTACAAAGACAAATCTAGTCAT
Source organism: Viscum album (assembly GCA_963277665.1). Classification (NCBI taxonomy): domain Eukaryota; kingdom Viridiplantae; phylum Streptophyta; class Magnoliopsida; order Santalales; family Viscaceae; genus Viscum; species Viscum album. Next base: position 144,145,778 of record OY728131.1, read on the forward strand.
AGAATGGTCTACACCGACAAACATAACTAAGGTAGGTAGTTTCATTGGTTTGGAAGGTTATTATAGGTGATTTTTTCAAAAAAGTTCCTAATTAGATAACTCATTAAAAAATATTACATGTAAATGGGTTATGTTTTTTTCGACAAAGGAATGTGAAAAATGATTTGATGAACTAAATGGGAGACTATTAAATGCATCGATTCTGTCTCTACCCCATTGAAGTGATGGGTTCATCATATATAGTGATACATCAAAGAAGGGGATCAGTTCTGTCCTAATGCTAAATTACAAAGTTACTTCATATGTATCAAGGAAATTTAACACTCATGAGCAGATCCATAAAACCAATGACATTGAGTTAGGGGCTATAATATTCACTTTGAAAATATGGATACATAATCACTATTTTGAAATAAGTGAGATATACAACGATTATAAGAGACTAAAATAAATCTTCTAACATAAATATCTTATTATGATACAAAGTCGATAGCTCGAGATACTCAAGGATTAAGATTTCTCAATAAAATACCAACTAGGGAATGAAAACAAGGTAGCAGATGCATTGTGTGGGAAGGATAGTGGAGTTATAAACCAAATGATATTGGGAAGGATCTTATGTTCATAGATCATGTAACGATAGATATAAAAATTTACAATAAAGGTAATACATTAATAATTTTTGAAATTATTAAAAAACCATCTTTATTAGAGTAGATAAATAATTATCAATCTAATGATGAGAACTTATAAATGAAAATTAATGTTGTGAATGATGGAAAACTAATTTACTTTGTCTGTGAATATGGTGTTCTAAAATTTGGAAAAAGACTTTTTGTTTCATCAATACCTGATCTAAAAATGTAATTTTTGGATGATTCTCACAGTTCAAATAACTCTATACACCCTGGTAGCATGAAGATGTAGAGGTACTTGAGGGAACATTTTTGGTTGGATAACATGAAGCAAAAAATTTAGGATTATGTGTCAAGATGTTTAGTTTTTCAACAAGTGAATGTTGTAAGGATGTATCCTAAAGGATTCCTACAACATCATCATATTTCTGTGAAGAAATGGAATGAAATTACTATGGACTTTGTCATGGGACTACCAATGACTCCAAGGAAGAAGGATGCAATATGGGTTATCATTGATCGCCTGACCATATCTACACATTTCCTTACTATAAGAGAAGACCTACCTCTTCATAACCCAACAAGGATCTATATTAGTGAAGTTTTAGAACATAATGGGGCACCTCTATCAATTATTTCTGATCGATAACCCCTCTTTATATTGTAATTCTTGAAAAGCCTTCATAATACTCTTAACATTGAGATTCATTTGAGAATTTCTTACTACACTCAAACTGATTGATAGTCTAAAAGAAAAATTAAAACAACTGAGTATATGATGACTTCATTCAAACTTGACTTTCAAGGTATGTGGGATTAGTACCTACCTTTGGAAGAGTTTACCTATAATAATATTTTCTATTTAGGTATTCTAATTTAACCTTAAGATGTTTTATATAGAAATAAATGTTGTACTCAAACTTTTTGGGATGAAGTTGGTGAGAGGAAAATCATAGAACTAGAACATGTTGAATAGATGATGAAAAAGTTAAAGGCTTTTCAGGATCATATTAAAGTAGCATAGAGTATGGAAAAGAGTTATATTGATATTTAGAGGAAAGATTTAGAGTTCCAAGGGGTATATCATGTTTTCTTGAAAGTTACTCAATGGAAGGATATTATCTGGTTTGTTAATAAGGGGAAATTAATACCCATGTACATAAGACCATTAAATATTCTTTAATGAGTTGGTGGAATTTTTTATCATTTGGAAATGTCCCAAAATCTCTTAAAATTACATGACTTGTTCCATATATTTCTTCTAAAGAAGTACATGCCTAATTCAATTCATGTTCTCACCTCTAATAAAAAATATTCGTAACCTTAACTTTTATACTATAAAGTAATAATAAAGATTATTGATAATATAGAGAAATTATTAAGGAATAATATGACTCATTTGGTAAATTTACTCTATAGAAATCACAAAAAGGAATAAGAAACATGGGTATCAGAGGATTCTATGAAAGAAAACTACCCACATATTTTTAGAAGGTAATACCCTGAAAACTTAGAGGAACAATTTTTTAAGAGGTAATAATGTATAACCCCAATACTTTACCATATTTACCTTTACGAATATATTTAATTTTGTTCATATCTTGAAAATCACACAACATTGAGTTAGTTTGCAATGCATGAATCACCCGATTTAAACAAAACACTATTTAGTCACATTTTGTATAGTATATTAAATTATAAAACTCTTACATGATTTATTTATTTATTTTACATGTTATATATCCAATAAATTATCTTTATATTAATTCTATATATTTTATAGGCATAATATAAGAACAATCTCAATATTACACATAAAAAAATTTATAAAAAAATATCGTCTTTAAATGGTGAAACTATTTTAAATCTACATTAGGAAAAAAATTAAAGTTAATATGGAAAAATAAAATTTTTTTAAAAAGAAACATAAAACAATTTTATGGTGTGTTTTTTGTATTTTTCAAAGCAGTTTTATTTTTTGATGAATATAGGATAATACTAAATTTTAATTCAAACCCTCTTTCTTATAATTTATTTATACAGTTAAATTTTATTTTAAATTTGTTTTAAATTAATACTATATAAATTATATTTAAATTTATACAATTTGGTTCATTATAATCAATATCACTTTGAAATTTGATATAAAAACATATCAAACTTTTGGAAGTTTTTTACATTTATACCCTGCTTTTTTGTCTCTTCTGCAGGATTGATTTTAAATTAATTTCTGTCACTTATATGATTTGAATTTGGAAAAAAATTATTCCGTATTTTTAATCATCATAATTTATAATTTCTAATAATTTCTAATTTTTTTGACAAAAATATATTATTGAAAGTGATTAAAATTAATTAAAGTGATAAAAATAAAATTAGCTTAACAAAAGAGCAAACCTTAAACTTAAGGCCCAAAATGACCTAAAAACTTATAAAATATCCATTTAATGGCCATATATGGAACCTATAATCAATTTAATAATATTTTTTTCATTATTGGATCCACTTTATATGGAAAAAACCTTGGTGTAATTCCCTTTCAAAAAATTTACAAGAATTACACTCCTCTTACACTATAAAAATACCCTCACCCCTCCCATTTATTCAAGAAATATAAATCCATTTTTAACCAAGAATATCCTCTAATAATATCCCAAAATCCCTCCCATCATCCAAGAATCCTCACTTTTTGAATGAATCCATCCAAGGAATCTCTATGGTGCAAACCAAAATGAATTACACAATGAAGAGGTAACCTCCTTCATCAAGCTCTTTTTTTATTGAAATTATCTATTTTCTAAAACATTCATATTATATGATTATATAACAACATAATAATCCTAAATAAACTGATATGTTTTTCTTTTAATTTTTCGACCATCACTTACCCGCACATCCATCTAATGGGTAACGAACTTACCGTTTATGTGTACGGCGAACTACCACCTCACAAAACGATGATTGTTCGTTTTTTCCTTTAACACCTATCATGGTGGGAATTATGATGAGAATGATTTTTATATATGATATATATGATATTTATAATGTATTTATTCTTATTTATGTTTTATATGACACTTACCCTTATGCTTTACATTTTGTGTAAATACGATAACATCATTTGTGGACGTGTGGATTACCATCTACTCAAAGCGATGTGATTCATTCAAACTATACATGGAATATATAATGGATGGTTTCACTAACAATATGTGAAATATATTAATACATATTATAATAGAATTATAATATACATATACATACATATCATTTAATTTTGTTTATTTTAAATACGACAAAGATATGAATGTACCGTTTATGCGTACGTACGACCTACTATATCCATGAATGATGCATTTCATTTCCTATATAAAAATATTATGTATTGTTAAAAATAAATATATATGATAGTTATTTAGTGTTTTAAATTCTTTAAGTGATTAAATGATGATCTATTGAATAGTAAAAACACATAACAAGTAAAAACATACTGAAAAAACTAGGAAATTAACACCCATAATAGTGACAATAATGAAATATTTTTATAAAATGGGTAATAAGATATTATAAAATGATAATATATGATATTATAAACATGAATATGGTTTTTTAATAATATATTAACATGTTTAAAGGACTTATACCATACTTTAAATGATTTTATCCAAAAATGATATGCAAGGTAAGGCATTTTTGTCCCACTATTTACATCTGTGAGATAAATGTGACCTTCACCAATTACTTATTTTTTTGAGGTTTATATAATTATAATTTTTATATATTATAACACAAGTTATTTTATATTCATGGTATTTAATTTTTTACATTGACTTATCTCATCCAATGGGTTCTGACATGAAAATTACCCAATGGTAAAAGTTATCTTTATAGCATCACTTCCTTTTGTGATTGTTAATTTTATCTTGAAACAAAAAATTAAATATGATAATTTTATATTAAATGTACATATTAGGATGAAATTTATATTATTATTTCCTAAACCATATATATTTTTTATATTTTGTGTTTACTTTGATAATTATTCAATTAACAAGGGAATTATTGTTAAATCCAAATCTGTTATTCAATACAGATATGTTTATACATTACATTATTCATGAATTAAATCAAATATTAGATATAAAAGGAATGATTTGGATGGTTAAGACATAGTGGGGGACTATTTATAGATATATCCTAGATGCATTTATAGCATCCTGCCTTTTCATAACATAACATTTCATTCCATTACACGGAACTGAGGATCTTTAAGGTTTAGTGTCTTGGAAACAAGGAACATAAAACATGAAACAAAAAAAAACATTCTTCTTAAACACTTGAAAGGCTTCTCCTCATGTTCACCCTAGGCTCATTACTGCATCTCATAACCTGGGGACATACATCAAAAGGAAGGGTGAGCAGAAGGCCCAGCAAGGGAAACAAGTGAAACATTTTACATACGAACTTGAGATACATCAATAAAGTCATGAAAAGAACTTTAAGGCATGAAAATGAAATCATGAGGCATATCATAATAAAAATAAAACTTTTTCATAACTTGAAGATGTGGCTACATCATTTAACATAGAAAATCATGAACATATCACCAAGGTCCATCCCCAAGGTGTCATTTTAAAATTACCAAGGTTATTCACCAAGGTATCGTGAAAATTGTAATCTCTAGTGGTTACATCATTACCCAATGAATTGGAGCGCTATCAGGGCGCACCCTTAAATTTTCCTTTATTATCATGTGAGCCACATATATCATCATCAAACATTTCATAAATAACCCATATAGCATAAAGGAAATGGGTTTCATTTCATAATCATAACTTTTTAAAAACTGCTTTAAAAACATGATCTTTATATCAATTTAAAACCCACAGAAAAGGAAGGTGGGTCTCATGTATGTAAATCCCAGAATTTAAAATAGAACATTTTGGTATATATGTGAATAACCCTTTAGAAGAAAGAGCTTTGAGTATTCAATTAATAAAATAAAAGAAATTTAGAAAAAGAGATAGACATTTTGAGACAGAAATTCTGCAGCATAACGACAATGTTCCGAGGTTTTAGAAGACATTAAAAGAGAGGTAAAATGGGTAAAACATTCATAAATGACCCATAAAATAGTACATGGACAGAATAAGAAGGATACATGATCATGGTAATGAAATTTCAAGGACATACCATTTGAAATGAAAAACATGGAAGGAAGAAAAAAATTAGATTTCTCTTATGAAAGTTCGGCAGCCTAACGGCGTTACTTAAACATCAACAAAAATGATTTGAAAAGATCAAATAGGGTATCTCATCATGTGAACATAAGAGTTCAGTATGATAGATATAGAGATAATTCCCCAACATAACAAAAAGGAACTTGAAAGAATTGACATGAAAGTAGAACTTCAAAACGAGAAGGGTGAAGAACCACTTAAAAATTCGGCAGCCTAACGGCGCCACTTAAAACATCAAAATACTAAATTGAAGAGATCAAATGGGGTCTCTCATCATATGAAAATAAGAGTCCAGTATGATATATATAGATATCATACCCCAATATAACAAAAAGGAACTTGAAATAATTGACATGAAAGTAGAACTTCAAAACGAGAAGGGTGAAGAACCACTTAAAAATTCGGCAGCCTAACGGCGCCACTTAAAACATCAAAATACTGAATTGAAGAGATCAAATGGGGTCTCTCATAATATGAACATAAGAGTCCAGTATGATATATATAGAGATCATACCCCAATATAACAAAAAGGAACTTGAAATAATTGACATGAAAGTAGAATTTCAAAACGAGAAGCGTGAAGAACGACTTAAAAATTCGGCAGCCTAACGGCGCCACTTAAAACATCAAAATACTGAATTGAAGAGATCAAATGTGGTCTCTAATCATATGAACATAAGAGTCCAGTATGATATATATAGAGATCATACCCCAATATAACAAAAAGGAACTTGAAATAATTGACATGAAAGTAGAACTTCAAAACGAGAAGGGTGAAGAACCACTTAAAAATTCGGCAGCCTAACAGCGCCACTTAAAACATCAAAATACTAAATTGGAGAGATCAAATGGGGTCTCTCATCATATGAACATAAGAGTCCAGTATGATATATATAGAGATAATACCCCAATATAACAAAAAGGAACTTGAAATAATTGACATGAAAGTAGAACTTCAAAACAAGAAGGGTGAAGAACCACTTAAAAATTCGGCAGCCTAACGGCGCCACTTAAAACATCAAAATACTGAATTGAAGAGATCAAATGGGGTCTCTCATCATATGAACATAATAGTACAGTATGATATATATAGAGATCATACCCCAATATAACAAAAAGGAACTTGAAATAATTGACATGAAAGTAGAACTTCAAAACAAGAAGGGTGAAGAACCACTTAAAAATTCAGCAGCCTAACGGCGCCACTTAAAACTTCAAAATACTGAATTGAAGCGATCAAATGGGGTCTCTCATCATATGATCATAAAATATTAGTATGATAATTTAGATATCATACCCCAACATAATAAAAAGGAACATGAAAGACTTGAATGAAAATAGAACTTGAAAATGACGAAGGTGGAAGAATCCCTTAAAAATTCGGCAGCCTAACGGCGCCACTTAAACATTCTTAAAACGAATTGATGATAGCAAGGGGGGGGGGTCTCTCATAATATGAACATAAAATAGTCAGTAGGATGAATATAAAATAACATCCTCCAACATAAGAACATGGAGTATAAAAGAAATGACATAAAAGAGATTACTTGAAAAGAAAGAGAGAGGTCGGATCCCTTACCTTAAAATGTAACTCTTAAACCTCAAAGGTTGGGACCTTGAGGGCTTGGGGGCACCTTGGGAGGACTCCTTGGGAGGTAATGAGACCCGAAATTCGTTGGGAATGAGTGGGGAGTCGAATGGATGAGAGGAGGGCTTGGTATTTATAGGGAAAGTGAGGGGACAAGGCATTAATGGCCAAGGGACACCTCACATGTGCTTTTCTCAAACCCATGTGCTCTCCCTTGTCATTTATCATGGAGTTAGGCCACATGGGGCCCCCAAAACAATAATTCATCACCCTTGGCCGCCCAACCCTCAAAAGATCTCATGACATCATCATGACATCGTTATGATGTCATTAAACATACCAAAACCCTAAAACTGTATTTTTACTATTCACTGAAAATTCAACTTTCCCAGAAAAATCCCAAAATTTCACATTAACCAAATATCAATGCTCTGATTTCAAAAATGAAATCCATTTTATAAAAATAATTTTCTAAATATTTTTAATTTAATTTTTAAATAAAAACACTATTCATCGAAAATTCATTTTTTCAGAAAAAACCCCAAAAATTACCATAACATAATATCGATGCTCTGAGTTCAAAAATAAAGTCATTTTTATAAAAATAATTTTCTAATTATTTTTAATTAAATTTTTAATTAAAAAACACTATTCACCCGAAAAAACTAATACTTGAATAATAATTAATGAAACAGTTATTTAACTATTTTATTGAATCACATTACTTAATCAAGGTGCCTAGATTATTTTAAAACTTTCTTTAAGTGAGATTACTAATCCATTTGGTCATATTACTAATCCTAATCATAAAATCACTATTCATAATTTAGTATTCATAAAAAATCAAGTTGATCTTATTAGACTCTAAATTTAGTACTGAACATAATTGCAGAAGACCATTTTTTGAAAATCATTACACATTTTTAATTATTTAGGGTTTACATAAACATATTTAAAATATCCTTTTTCTAAAATTCATCAAAAATATGCATACTATATTTATCCGGTCATTTCAAAATTCATAAACTTCATCATAAGAAGAAATCCCAATTTTCATTTAAAACAAGGATTACACAAGGTAGTTACGGTCTCGTTACATAACCCCTTATAATACCAGCACAGGACCTAAGAGTAAGGTGTGCTAGGGTGATAGAAGCTTGGGGCGGCTCGGTCAACATTGCCCGAGTAGTAATTTCTATCAGTTTGAACTTCTCACGAAGGCGATTCCCTTCCAGCTTCACATGATGAAGTTAGGCTTGGATTTGATCCAGAGCAAAGCCCAGTGGTGCTACCTCCTTCCCAAGCTCTGTTAGATGGGCTTCGATCGGTCCAAGACTACTAGGTGAGGCCATCGAATCTTCTTTCTATAATAATTAACCAAGATTACTTATATTTAGAGACAATAATCAAAACATTTTGTTCACAGCGGTCATATTGACAGATGATTATATAATAGTCAAAACCCACTGATCTCATTTTAATTATAATCATGTTTATCAAATAAAACATTTTTGTTGAGTATAACAATAACACATAAAATTAGGAAACAAAATTTATTTAAAAAAATTTCGTGTCGTTACAATCTTCCCCCCTTAAGAAATTGCGTCCTCGCAATTTTAAAATTGGGTTTTGAAATTTCATTGAAAGTCCCAAATCGGAAAAGGAGTCAGTAAAACTATTACTTTAAAATAAAGAAAGGGAAGTACAAAGGTCACCCGAGTTAACCCACACTAGGGTTCCATGTAGGAAAACATGGACATGGAGGAGAAAACAAAGGGTCAAGTTCTGAGGGAGAGTGATAGAGAACATGATTAGGAGAAAGTTAACCATGAGAAAATCCCAAACTTATGATGTGTGTAAACGGTCTTTGATTACCTAGTAGGAAACGTAAACCAACAACATTTTTGTTTTACGTTTCTTTTCATAATTTTGAGGATTTCATTTACTACATAGAACAAAAACATAAGAAAATATAACTACCTTCAAGTAGAGTATCATCCTTTAACAAGTCCCTAACAACACTAATCTTTTCTCCAAATGATGAGAATTCAAAAACACTTGGTCTCATAAAAGCACAAGAATCATCTTCTATAGAATCACATAATCTACAAAAGATTAACTATCTATTTCTTCTATCTTTAAACATTATCCCAAAAATAGAAAGGTTAAGGTAAAACAACTCTTCAAAAAGAAAGAATCCCATAGGAATGGAAACTACTTTTAAATCATCAAAGTTCCATAGTACTACCCAAAGTTCATCATAGACCATTCCATAAATAACGGTCCTTAAAATTCCTCAAAACAAACCAAACTAAGATTGAAACCCAAATACAATAAGGATTTGATAACATAGTCTTCCAAAACAACTTCATTGTTCATCTCCAGACAACATCAACCACTCCTAACATCTTATAAAAAAAGTAGCTAACCTAAACATATTTTACCCAAGATAGGTTAGTCATTCCCATAATTACCCTAAATTACTATAAGTTCACATTAATGTCATCGATTCTTCAAAATATAAGTCAACCTTACTCCTCAATGAAAATACCGTAGTAATCTATTTACCTCGATCAAATATGGTTCCCAAAATAATGAACGTCTTCCAAAATAATAATCATATTTTAATCCCCTAATCATCCCTGTCATATTAATACGAAAATCGTCGCATTTCCTATCACATTGGTTGTCAGAACATGTTCTTCCATTTCCCACCATTAACTAAGAAGAGAAAGAATAATTAGGGGCTTAAGTACTTAGCTAATAATCATGAAAAGGAACTGAAAGCATATAAGGATAACTTGTATATGAAAGGTATACCCTAACTTGTGATCTCCTAGGTTCCCATCTAGGTTATGAATGATCATATATTCTTATGTGAACCTTTATTTTATTTTATCTTTGTTCCTTTAACAATGGTTCATACCAAGCTTATGAATTTACCAAAGCATATCCCCCAGGAGTGTCGTAACCAAGAGTGCAGCAAGGCCCGTTGTTGTGTACCAGTTCCCGTTCGAGTCTAGCTCAAAGCGGTGTTTTCGGGTTTTACCCCTATGTACATCTGTGCCAGAGCCACCTCTACCTGCTCGTATCCAGACAGGGATGTATTTTCTTGGAAACCCCTTACTCAATACTCACCAAAATACCAGGAATATTTCCTATATTAAACTTTTCTATAGGGTTCCTCCTAGAGTTTTCATATCCTAATTTCCACAAATAACTAAACCATCCTTTGATACCAACTATAGCATCCTGTCTTTTTATAACATAACTTTTCATTCCATTACACGGAACTGAGGATCTTTAAGGTTTAGTGTCATGGAAACAAGGAACATAAAACATGAAACAAAAAAAAACATTCTTCTTAAACACTTGAAAGGCTTCTCCTCATGTTCAGCCTAGGCTCATTACTGCATCTCATAACCTGGGGACATACATCAAAAGGAAGGGTGAGCAGAAGGCCCAGCAAGGGAAACAAGTGAAACATTTTACATATGAACTTGAGATACATCAATAAAGTCATGAAAAGAACTTTAAGGCATGAAAATGAAATCATGAGGCATATCATAATAAAAATAAAACTTTTTCATAACTTGAAGATGTGGCTACATAATTTAACATAAACAATAATGAACATATCACCAAGGTCCATCCCCAAGGTGTCATTTTAAAATTACCAAGGTTATTCACCAAGGTATTGTGAAAATTGTAATCTCTAGTGGTTACATCATTACCCAATGCATTGGAGCGCTATCAGGGCGCACCCTTAAATTTGCCTTTATTATCATGTGAGCCACATATATCATCATCAAACATTTCATAAATAACCCATATAGCATAAAGGAAATGGGTTTCATTTCATAATCATAACTTTTTAAAAACTGCTTTAAAGACATGATCTTTATATCACTTTAAAACCCACAGAAAAGGAAGGTGGGTCTCATGTATGTAAATCCCAGAATTTAAAATAGAACATTTTGGTATATATGTGAATAACCCTTTAGAAGAAAGAGCTTTGATTATTCAATTAATAAAATAAAAGAACTTTAGAAAAAGAGATAGACATTTTGAGACAGAAATTCTGCAGCATAACGGCAATGTTCCGAGGTTTTAGAAGACATTAAAAGAGAGGTAAAATGGGTCAAACATTCATAAATGACCCATAAAATAGTACATGGACAGAATAAGAAGGATACATGATCATGGTAATTAAATTTCAAGGACATACCATTTGAAATGAAAAACATGGAAGGAAGAAAAAAATTAGATTTCTCTTATGAAAGTTCGGCAGCCTAACGGCGTTACATAAACATCAACAAAAATGATTTGAAAAGATCAAATAGGGTATCTCATCATGTGAACATAAGAGTTCAGTATGATAGATATAGAGATAATTCCCCAACATAACAAAAAGGAACTTGAAAGAATTGACATGAAAGTAGAACTTCAAAACGAGAAGGGTGAAGAACCACTTAAAAATTCGGCAGCCTAACGGTGCCACTTAAAACATCAAAATACTGAATTGAAGAGATCAGATGGGGTCTCTCATCATATGAAAATAAGAGTCCAGTATGATATATATAGATATAATACCCCTATATAACAAAAAGGAACTTGAAATAATTGACATGAAAGTAAAACTTCAAAACGAGAAGGGTGAAGAACCACTTAAAAATTCGGCAGCCTAACGGCGCCACTTAAAACATCAAAATACTGAATTGAAGAGATCAAATGGGGTCTCTCATAATATGAACATAAGAGTCCAGTATGATATATATAGAGATCATACCCCAATATAACAAAAAGGAACTTGAAATAATTGACATGAAAGTAGAACTTCAAAATGAGAAGGGTGAAGAACCACTTAAAAATTCGGCAGCCTAACGGCGCCACTTAAAACATCAAAATACTAAATTGAAGAGATCAAATGGGGTCTCTCATCATATGAACATAAGAGTCCAGTATGATATATAAAGAGATCATACCCCAATATAACAAAAAGGAACTTGAAATAATTGACATGAAAGTAGAACTTCAAAATGAGAAGGGTGAAGAACCACTTAAAAATTCGGCAGCCTAAGGGCGCCACTTAAAACATCAAAATACTGAATTGAAGAGATCAAACGGGGTCTCTAATCATATGAACATAAGAGTCCAGTATGATATATATAGAGATCATACCCCAATATAACAAAAAGGAACTTGAAATATTTGACATGAAAGTAGAACTTCAAAACAAGAAGGGTGAAGAACCACTTAAAAATTCGGCAGCCTAACGGCGCCACTTAAAACATCAAAATACTGAATTGAAGAGATCAAATGGGGTCTCTCATCATATGAACATAAGAGTACAGTATGATATATATAGAGATCATACCCCTATATAACAAAAAGGAACTTGAAATAATTGACATGAAAGTAGAACTTCAAAACAAGAAGGGTGAAGAACCACTTAAAAATTCAGCAGCCTAACGGCGCCACTTAAAACTTCAAAATACTGAATTGAAGCGATCAAATGGGGTCTCTCATAATATGATCATAAAAGATCAGTATGATAATTTAGAGATCATACCCCAACATAATAAAAAGGAACATGAAAGACTTGAATGAAAATAGAACTTGAAAACGAGGAAGGTGAAAGAATCCCTTAAAAATTCGGCAGCCTAACGACGCCACTTAAACATTCTTAAAACGAATTGATGAGAGCAAGGGGGGGGGGGGGGGTCTCTCATAATATGAACATGAAATAGGCACTAGGATGAATATAAAAGAACATCCTCCAACATAAGAACATGGAGTATAAAAGAAATGACATAAAAGAGATTACTTGAAAAGAAAGAGAGAGGTCGGATCCCTTACCTTAAAATGTAACTCTTAAACCTCAAAGGTTGGGACCTTGAGGGCTTGGGGGCACCTTGGGAGGACTCCTTGGGAGGTAATGAGACCAGAAATTCGTTGGGAATGAGTGGGGAGTCGAATGGATGAGAGGAGGGCTTGGTATTTATAGGGAAAGTGAGGGGACAAGGCATTAATGGCCAAGGGACACCTCACATGTGCTTTTCTCAAACCCATGTGCTCTCCCTTGTCATTTATCATGGAGTTAGGCCACATAGGGCCCCCAAAACAATAATTCATCACCCTTGTCCGCCCAACCCTCAAAAGATCTCATGACATCATCATGACACCGTTATGATGTCATTAAACATACCGAAACCCTAAAACTGTATTTTTACTATTCACTGAAAATTCAACTTTCCCAGAAAAATCCCAAAATTTCACATTAACCAAATATCAATGCTCTGATTTCAAAAATGAAATCCATTTTATAAAAATAATTTTCTAAATATTTTTAATTTAATTTTTAAATAAAAACACTATTCATCGAAAATTCATTTTTTCAGAAAAAACCCCAAAATTACCATAACATAATATCGATGCTCTGAGTTCAAAAATAAAGTCATTTTTATAAAAATAATTTTCTAATTATTTTTAATTAAATTTTTAATTAAAAAACACTATTCACCCGAAAAAACTAATACTTGAATAATAATTAATGAAACAGTTATTTAACTATTTTATTGAATCACATTACTTAATCAAGGTGCCTAGATTATTTTAAAACTTTCTTTAAGTGAGATTACTAATCCATTTGGTCATATTACTAATCCTAATCATAAAATCACTATTCATAATTTACTATTCATAAAAAAACAAGTTGATCTTATTAGACTCTAAATTTAGTACTGAACATAATTGCAGAAGACCATTTTTTGAAAATCATTACACATTTTTAATTATTTAGGGTTTACATAAACATATTTAAAATATTCTTTTTCTAAAATTCATCAAAAATATGCATACTATATTTATCCGGTCATTTCAAAATTCATAAACTTCATCATAAGAAGAAATCCCAATTTTCATTTAAAACAAGGATTACACAAGGTAGTTATAGTCTCGTTACATAACCCCTTATAATACCAGCATAGGACCTAAGAGTAAGGTGTGCTAGGGTGATAGAAGCTTGGGGCGACTCAGTCAACATTGCCCGAGTAGTAATTTCTATCAGTTTTAACTTCTCACGAAGGCGATTCCGTTCCAGCTTCACATGATGAAGTTCGGCTTGGATTTGATCCAGAGCAAAGCCCAGTGGTGCTACCTCCTTCCCAAGCTCTGTTAGATGGGCTTCGATCGGTCCAAGACTACCAGGTGAGGCCATTGAATCTTCTTTCTATAATAATTAACCAAGATTACTTATATTTAGAGACAATAATCAAAAAAATTTGTTCACAGCGGTCATATTGACCGATGGTTATATAATAGTCAAAACCCACTGATCTCATTTTAATTATAATCATGTTTATCAAATAAAACATTTTTGTTGAGTATAACAATAACACATAAAATTAGGAAACAAAATTTATTTAAAAAAATTTCGGGTCGTTACAATCTTCCCCCCTTAAGAAATTGCGTCCTCGCAATTTTAAAATTGGGTTTTGAAATTTCATTGAAAGTCCCACATCGGAAAAGGATTCAGTAAAACTATTACTTTAAAATAAAGAAAGGGAAGTACAAAGGTCACCCGAGTTAACCCACACTAGGGTTCCATGTAGGAAAACATGGACATGGAGGAGAAAACAAAGGGTCAAGTTCTGAGGGAGAGTGATAGAGAACATGATTAGGATAAAGTTAACCATGAGAAAATCCCAAACTTATGATGTGTGTAAACGGTCTTTGATTACCTAGTAGGAAACGTAAACCAACAACATTTTTGTTTTACGTTTCTTTTCATAATTTTGAGGATTTCATTTACTACATAGAACAAAAACATAAGAAAATATACCTACCTTCAAGTAGAGTATCATCCTTTAACAAGTCCCTAACAACACTAATCTTTTCTCCAAATGATGAGAATTCAAAAACACATGGTCTCATAAAATCACAAGAATCATCTTCTATAGAATCACATAATCTACAAAAGATTAACTATCTATTTCTTCTATCTTTAAACATTATCCCAAAAATAGAAAGGTTAAGGTAAAACAACTCTTCAAAAAGAAAGAATCCCATAGGAATGGAAACTACTTTTAAATCATCAAAGTTCCATGGTACTACCCAAAGTTCATCATAGACCATTCCATAAATAACGGTCCTTAAAATTCCTCAAAACAAACCAAACTAAGATTGAAACCCAAATACAATAAGGATTTGATAACATAGTCTTCCAAAACAACTTCATTGTTCATCTCCAGACAACATCAACCACTACTAACATCTTATAAAAAAAGTAGCTAACCTAAACATATTTTACCCAAGATAGGTTAGTCATTCCCATAATTAACCTAAATTACTATAAGTTCACATTAAATTCATCGATTCTTCAAAATATAAGTCAACCTTACTCCTCAATGAAAATACCGTAGTAATCTATTTACCTCGATCAAATATGGTTCCCAAAATAATGAGCGTCTTCCAAAATAATAATCATATTTTAATCCCCTAATCATCCCTGTCATATTAATACGAAAATCATCGCATTTCCTATCACATTGGTTGTCAGAACATGTTCTTCCATTTCCCACCATTAACTAAGAAGAGAAAGAATAATTAGGGGCTTAAGTACTTAGCTAATAATCATGAAAAGGAACTGAAAGCATATAAGGATAACTTGTATATGAAAGGTATACCCTAACTTGTGATCTCCTAGGTTCCCATCTAGGTTATGAATGATCATATATTCTTATGTGAACCTTTATTTTATTTTAACTTTGTTCCTTTAACAATGGTTCATACCAAGATTATGAATTTACCAAAGCATATCCCCTGGGAGTGTCGTAACCAAGAGTGCAGCAAGGCCCGTTGTTGTGTACCAGTTCCCGTTCGAGTCTAGCTCAAAGCGGTGTTTTCGGGTTTTACCCCTATGTACATCTGTGCCAGAGCCACCTCTACCTGCTCGTATCCAGACAGGGATGTATTTTCTTGGAAACCCCTTACTCAATACTCACCAAAATACCAGTAATATTTCCTATATTAAACTTTTCTATAGGGTTCCTCCTAGAGTTTTCATATCCTAATTTCCACAAATAACTAAACCATCCTTTGATACCAACTATAGCATCCTGTCTTTTTATAACATAACTTTTCATTCCATTACACGGAACTGATGATCTTTAAGGTTTAGTGTCTTGGAAACAAGGAACATAAAACATGAAACAAAAAAAACATTCTTCTTAAACACTTGAAAGGCTTCTCCTCATGTTCACCCTAGGCTCGTTACTGCATCTCATAACCTGGGGACATACATCAAAAGGAAGGGTGAGCAGAAGGCCCAGCAAGGGAAACAAGTGAAACATTTTACATACGAACTTGAGATACATCAATAAAGTCATGAAAAGAACTTTAAGGCATGAAAATGAAATCATGAGGCATATCATAATAAAAATAAAACTTTTTCATAACTTGAAGATGTGGCTACATAATTTAACATAGACAATCATGAACATATCACCAAGGTCCATCCCCAAGGTGTCATTTTAAAATTACCAAGGTTATTCACCAAGGTATCGTGAAAATTGTAATCTCTAGTGGTTACATCATTACCCAATGCATTGGAGCGCTATCAGGGCGCACCCTTAAATTTTCCTTTATTATCATGTGAGCCACATATATCATCATCAAACATTTCATAAATAACCCATATAGCATAAAGGAAATGGGTTTCATTTCATAATCATAACTTTTTAAAAACTGCTTTAAAGACATGATCTTTATATCACTTTAAAACCCACAGAAAAGGAAGGTGGGTCTCATGTATGTAAATCCCAGAATTTAAAATAGAACATTTTGTTATATATGTGAATAACCCTTTAGAAGAAAGAGCTTTGAGTATTCACTTAATAAAATAAAAGAACTTTAGAAAAAGAGATAGACATTTTGAGACAGAAATTCTGCAGCATAACGGCAATGTTCCGAGGTTTTAGAAGACATTAAAAGAGAGGTAAAATGGGTCAAACATTCATAAATGACCCATAAAATAGTACATGGACAGAATAAGAAGGATACATGATCATGGTAATTAAATTTCAAGGACATACCATTTGAAATGAAAAACATGGAAGGAAGAAAAAAATTAGATTTCTCTTATGAAAGTTCGGCAGCCTAACGGCGTTACTTAAACATCAATAAAAATGATTTGAAAAGATCAAATAGGGTATCTCATCATGTGAACATAAGAGTTCAGTATGATAGATATAGAGATAATTACCCAACATAACAAAAAGGAACTTGAAATAATTGACATGAAAGTAGAACTTCAAAACGAGAAGGGTGAAGAACCACTTAAAAATTTGGCAGCCTAACGGCGCCACTTAAAACATCAAAATACTGAATTGAAGAGATCAAATGGGGTCTCTCATCATATGAAAATAAGATTCCAGTATGATATATATAGAGATCATACCCCAATATAACAAAAAGGAACTTGAAATAATTGACATGAAAGTAGAACTTCAAAACGAGAAGGGTGAAGAACCACTTAAAAATTCGGCAGCCTAACGGCGCCACTTAAAACATCAAAATACTGAATTGAAGAGATCAAATGGGGTATCTCATAATATGAACATAAGAGTCCAGTATGATATATATAGATATGATACCCCAATATAACAAAAAGGAACTTGAAATAATTGACATGAAATTAGAACTTCAAAATGAGAAGGGTGAAGAACCACTTAAAAATTCGGCAGCCTAACGGCGCCACTTAAAACATCAAAATACTGAATTGAAGAGATCAAATGGGGTCTCTCATCATATGAAAATAAGAGTCCAGTATGATATATATAGAGATCATACCCCAATATAACAAAAAGGAACTTGAAATAATTGACATGAAAGTAGAACTTCAAAACGAGAAGGGTGAAGAACCACTTAAAAATTCGGCAGCCTAACGGCGCCACTTAAAACATCAAAATACTGAATTGAAGAGATAAAATGGGGTCTCTCATCATATGAAAATAAGAGTACAGTATGATATATATAGAGATCATACCCCAATATAACAAAAAGGAACTTGAAATAATTGACATGAAAGTAGAACTTCAAAACAAGAAGGGTGAAGAACCACTTAAAAATTCGGCAGCCTAACGACGCCACTTAAAACATCAAAATACTGAATTGAAGAGATCAAATGGGGTCTCTCATCATATGAACATAAGAGTACAGTATGATATATATAGAGATCATACCCCAATATAACAAAAAGGAACCTGAAATAATTGACATGAAAGTAGAACTTCAAAACAAGAAGGGTGAAGAACCACTTAAAAATTCAGCAGCCTAACGGCGCCACTTAAAACTTCAAAATACTGAATTGAAGCGATCAAATGGGGTCTCTCATCATATGATCATAAAATATCAGTATGATAATTTAGAGATCATACCCCAACATAATAAAAAGGAACATGAAAGACTTGAATGAAAATAGAACTTGAAAACGAGGAAGATGAAAGAATCCCTTAAAAATTCGGCAGCCTAACGACGCCACTTAAACATTCTTAAAACGAATTGATGAGAGCAAGGGGGGGGGGGGGTCTCTCATCATATGAACATGAAATAGGCATTAGGATGAATATAAAAGAACATCCTCTAACATAGAAACATGGAGTATAAAAGAAATGACATAAAAGAGATTACTTGAAAAGAAAGAGAGAGGTCGGATCTCTTACCTTAAAATGTAACTCTTAAACCTCAAAGGTTGGGACCTTGAGGGCTTGGGGGCACCTTGGGAGGACTCCTTGGGAGGTAATGAGACCAGAAATTCGTTGGGAATGAGTGGGGAGTCGAATGGATGAGAGGAGGGCTTGGTATTTATAGGGAAAGTGAGGGGACAAGGCATTAATGGCCAAGGGACACCTCACATGTGCTTTTCTCAAACCCATGTGCTCTCCCTTGTCATTTATCATAGAGTTAGGCCACATAGGGCCCCCAAAACAATAATTCATCACCCTTGTCCGCCCATCCCTCAAAAGATCTCATGAAATCATCATGACACCGTTATGATGTCATTAAACATACCGAAACCCTAAAACTGTATTTTTACTATTCACTGAAAATTCAACTTTCCCAGAAAAATCCCAAAATTTCACATTAACCAAATATCAATGCTCTGATTTCAAAAATGAAATCCATTTTATAAAAATAATTTTCTAAATATTTTTAATTTAATTTTTAAATAAAAACTCTATTCATCGAAAATTCATTTTTTCAGAAAAAACCCCAAAAATTACCATAACATAATATCGATGCTCTGAGTTCAAAAATAAAGTCATTTTTATAAAAATAATTTTCTAATTATTTTTAATTAAAATTTTAATTAAAAAACACTATTCACCCGAAAAAACTAATACTTGAATAATAATTAATGAAACATTTATTTAACTATTTTATTGAATCACATTACTTAATCAAGGTGCCTAGATTATTTTAAAACTTTCTTTAAATGAGATTACTAATCCATTTGGTCATATTACTAATCCTAATCATAAAATCACTATTCATAATTTACTATTCATAAAAAATCAAGTTGATCTTATTAGACTCTAAATTTAGTACTGAACATAATTGCAGAAGACCATTTTTTGAAAATCATTACACATTTTTAATTATTTAGGGTTTACATAAACATATTTAAAATATCCTTTTTCTAAAATTCATCAAAAATATGCATACTATATTTATCCGGTCATTTCAAAATTCATAAACTTCATCATAAGAAGAAATCCCAATTTTCATTTAAAACAAGGATTACACAAGGTAGTTACGGTCTCGTTACATAACCCCTTATAATACCAGCACAGGACCTAAGAGTAAGGTGTGCTAGGGTGATAGAAGCTTGGGGCGGCTCGGTCAACATTGCCCGAGTAGTAATTTCTATCAGTTTGAACTTCTCACGAAAGCGATTCCATTCCAGCTTCACATGATGAAGTTCGTCTTGGATTTGATCCAGAGCAAAGCCCAGTGGTGCTACCTCCTTCCCAAGCTCTGTTAGATGGGCTTCGATCGGTCCAAGACTACTAGGTGAGGCCATCGAATCTTCTTTCTATAATAATTAACCAAGATTACTTATATTTAGAGACAATAATCAAAACATTTTGTTCACAGCGGTCATATTGACCGATGGTTATATAATATTCAAAACCCACTGATCGCATTTTAATTATAATCATGTTTATCAAATAAAACATTTTTGTTTAGTATAACAATAACACATAAAATAAGAAACAAAATTTATTTAAAAAAATTTTGGGTCGTTACAGCATTGGTGGTCTCATGAGATGAATCGGTTCATCATATTAGATGGGTTTTTATCTAATATGCTAAACTATCTACTGAAAGGTATTGACGGTAAAAATACCATGTACCTAGGAAACATTAAATCCAATAATTAATAATTTCCATCATTTAGACTCATTTTTTATTAATCTATTATATTTTCTATTTTACATATCTATGGATTCATTCTATTATCTATTTATTGATGAAATGGAATGTGTTTCAGTTTCTTAAATTTCCATATTGATTATGACATACCTGGAATTTTAATGGCATGTGTTATCTGTTATTTACCTTACCATCTTGATTATTCTTATAAATTAATTTCTTATTCCACTTTTCTTACCCTTAATGATCATTTTAGTTCACCCATATTACATTTCCTTTCCCCATGTTATGAAGAGTAAATCATTGAATAATATTTAAAAGATGCAGTTTATTTCATTTTATTATGTATCATGTATTATCTTCTATTTCACAAGGTAATATGGGTGTCATGTATGTAAGATGGTTTTCCAAAATGGTTAAATTGATCATCCCATATAGATTGTACTCCTTGTTATCATACTAATATAACAAAGTAAGGCACCAGATTTGGGTTTTTAGGGTCAGGGAATTACACTCAGTAACACTAAGAATGAACTAAAAATAAAAAAAACTCAAAATTAGATGTATGAGTGACTTTGAGGGTGTACCAAACCCCCCACAATAACACTTTCCACCCCCAAAAGTTCTAAATATTCATGAAAAGAAAAAAGGTCGGTCACTACTCTTACACCCAATATTCTTTCTCACATGTATAATGGATGTAACCAGAACATTGTTTTATAACACACACCAACATGATCGATTTCCCATAGATTATATTATTTTAAACATCCATGATGTGTTCATGAAACTCTATATTGGTTCCATCGGGATCTAACTACAAATCTTACCACTCAAACACATGAGATGGGTCTAGATGGTATCTCTTCATATATGAGAAATGGAAGACATCATGAATGAAAGTCAGATGCATTGGAAAATCTAAATGTTTGTACACCTTCCAAATATTATCCACAAAATTAAATGACTCAAAAAAATGTGGGAAAATTTCCCTTCCTTCCCCAAAAAATGGTGAACCAAAATAATTGATACCCATAGAAACACCTGATTAAAAATTTGAAACTCCCACATATGATGAAGTTGGATAGTATATGGCTTATAGAAACTCTGAGTTATTCCTAGACATTTATGAATGCCTTGAACTATCTTAATCATCTCCTATACAAGGCTCAGAATAGATAAAGAACACTCACCTACCTCAGAACATCAAAACACTGATCACTATAGACACTCATATAATTAATCACATGGGTACATCATGATTAAATAATTATTGATGTTATTATAAGAAAACATAACAAATGTTATGTGCCTTTACAACAACCCACCTAAATCAAACACTCATTCCTACAAAATATCCTTGAGAGTTTGGATCGTCTGCTCAGACATGCCATCCATTTCCAAGATATATGTTATGATTAACTTCAATTGTGTTCCCAATATCTCTTAGAGTCCCTTCCAAAAGAGATATGTAAAATAAGAATCCATATCTAACACTATCAATGAGGGTACAACATAAATCTGGGTAACCTCTCTAATATATAGTAATCCAAGATCCTCTATATTTGTTGAATCTAAGATGGGTATAAAATGGGATGATTTAATTAGACGATCCACCATAAAACATATATAATCCTTCCCACTTAAAGTATGTGGTAGCCCAATCATGAAATCCATAGTGATATTTTCCCTCTTCTACATTATCATGGGAATTTTATATAACAACTTGGATAGTTTTTAGTGCTCATATTTTATCCTTTGGTAGGTTAATCATCTAGAAACAGAATCTTATAAAACACATCTCATTCCGAGCCACCAATACCAAATCCTAAAGAAATGCAACATCTTGGTCACCTTGGGGTAAACAATTATACTATAGTGATGCTCCTCCAACGTCCCCTCCCACGTCAATCACAATGAAACTACTAGTCACTTCTAAAATTGAAGATAACCATCAAGAGACTGATAGATATCCCCCAAGGTCTCCCCATCATTTAAAGCACTAATAATATGTTACCACTAACAGTTTCATACCTACCCATTCCTAACATGATCAATGAGAGAGGTAGTAGCCCATACGCTTTCTAAGAATTCCTAACATATTTACACCATCACATCCCTCCTCAAATCAATAAACAAACTTGTTATCCCACATTAATCCATATAATCCCTACACAAATACACTAGAATATTCCTTCTTAATGTGTGGACAACCACATTCCATTTATCAGGTGCATATTCTATATCAAAATCAATAGTATGAACGTACTCCACCCAATGCATTTTCCTAAGGTTCAGGTCCCTTTGAGTGAAAATTCACATCATGATTATATGATTAGAAAACACTCTGAAACACTCACTAGATAGGTAAGGTCACACCATCTTCATCTTGTTCATAACAGCAGCCAATTCTAATTTGTGTATGGGATACTTTCTATCTTGTTGGAATAGATCGCATGAGATATACGCCACTATAAGGTAATCCTACATCAGTAAACACCATATTCCCAAACTGTAAGTAAAATAATAAACTAAAAAATATCATCCTAGATATTGTAGAATCAAAATAGTTATGGATTCTAGGTGGTTCTGCAACTGCTTGAGAGAATCCTAACACTTCTCATCTTGCTGAAACTTTGCAGCTTTCCTAATTAAGTTTTTCAAGGGATTATATCGCATGGGGAATTCCATATAAATATATATATAATACCCTAATAGAAACATAAATATATTTCTCTCAAAAACATTATTGGGATACTCCTAATACATGACTACTCAGACCTTCTCAAGATCCACAAAAACTCTTACCTTAGAAATCACATGGACCAAAAAAATTCACATCCTGAATCCAACATTGGAACATGTGGAATTTTTCATATAGGTGATGATTTACCAAAACACCCAAAATAATATCTAGATAGTCAGTGTAATCTTCCTATGCCTTGAAATATAACAAGATTATTTCCATGAACATAACTATCTAGTAGTCAAAAAATTGGTGAAACATATTGTTCATTAACACTATAAAATAGTTGTATAATTTAAAATCCCAAATTTCCTAACCAAATACTAAATGTGGACACACTATCATTGAAGTATAGTATTTTTAAAATCCTCTTCTAGGGCCATCAACTAGTGGTATCTTGATCTCATAGTTTTTTTTAGAATGAACGGGTCCCTCAATGCTTGTCAAAAAGATCATCAATTTTTGAAAATGCATATTTATTCTTTACTATCACTTGGTTAAGTATATAGTAATATTTAAAATGAGGGAGTCTACCTTCTACCTTCTTTCAATTATAAATCTAGAATCCCATGGTGACATGCTAAGGAAAATAAAACATATTCCCTCAAGATCATCTCGCTAAACATTCAACTCCTTCATATCGGTCAGATCCTTCAAATAAGATGGCTTGGAAATAAGTATCTTATTGAGGATTAGATTGATAGTAACATCTGTTGGTCGGAGTTGTTTACTCAAGAGGGGGGTGAATTGAGTACCAAATAAAATTTCTGTATTTAAAAAGTTTCTTAAAGTCCCCCAAATAAAATAATAAATTAAACTGTAGTGAATTTATATTAAAGTAGAGGTTCTGTTAGATTCTCAAGGGATTGATTAATTCCCAGTTAATCAACACAGGAGTGTGTGAGTATCTTTTGAAACTAACTTACTAATCTACACTTAACATAAACACTTGCTAATTTAATTATCAAAGTAACTTTAAAAACAGTATTGGTTTTAAAGTGATTAGAAGTGGAATAAAACTTTGAAAGAGATGGCACAACAATGTAACCAAGAGGTTCAGTCTCAAGCCGAGACGTAGTCCTCTCAAAAGTTTATATAAAAATGATCCACACCCTGGATCGGGGTTCAACAGTTTACAACTGTCCAGGTCTAAGACCTCTACCACTGTTCTTCGTGGGAAACAGTATAACACCAACCAGCTGTCCAGGTCACACACGACCTCTACCACTGTTATTCGTGGGAAAGAAAGAATGAAAGAGTTTGGTAAGGATTTACAAATCCTTCAGTTTGAGTACAGGAGACAGTGTATGTGTTAGATACAGCAGATAACACACACTGCTCGAAAAGTATAGTAATAAATCACAGAACAAGATATGTAGAGTTTAGAAGTGGTTCTGGTGATTTCAGTGTAGCTCTGGACTCCTTTGGATTCGATCAGAAGTGAGTCTGAGTCCTCTTCTTGTTCCTGTTTGAGAAACAGAGTGTCGTATGCTCCAGGTTCACAGAGTGAAAAATGTAGTCGATGAAGCTCTTCGATATTCGTTTGTATGCACAGAACTCTTCTTGAGTAGTCTTGATTGTATATGAGCTTCTCTGTGTTCTTGATTGGTTCTTCTTGTATACACAGATCTTTTCTTGAGTATATCGTATGTCTTCCTTGTCTCTGTGTGTTGTCTATATTCTCTTTCAGCAGAGTCTTCTTGTATTTATGTCACGTGCAACAGGATACATAAAAGATTTCCTTTCTGCAGGTACGAGGTACGGATTCCTGACATCCGACAACCTTTATCAGATATTTTACAAATCATTAAAATGTATGATATGACCGTTAGATAGATTAAATAAATATAAATAAAGAAATTCAAACAGTGAGTCGAGTGATCGGTAGGTAATCAACATCGGTAGCTTGAACATCGGTAGCTTGAACATCGGTAGCTTGAACATCGGTAGCTTGAACATCGGTAGCTTGAACATCGGTAGCTTGAACATCGGTAGCTTGAATATCAGTAGCTTGAACATCGGTAGCTTAATGTCATTAGTTGCTTTGACTCTATCGGTGGCTCTATGCGTCGGTTGGTACATGCTTGTATCGGTGACTTTGTTTATCGGTAGCTCCATGCATCGGTAGCTCCATGCATCGGTAGCTCTGAGTCTGTCAGTAGCTTCGTCCATCGGTGACTCTTATTCCATCGGTAGCTATTTATACTTACACCAGTAGCTCTATATTTGTATCGGTAGCTGTCTGTAAGTCAGTAGCTTATATTTATAAGCACATCGGTAGCTCTGTGTTAAGTATATCGGTAGCTGTCTGTCGGTAGACTAAGTCTATCGGTAGACTGGTTACCGGTAGCTCTTTATCAGTAGCTATGGGCAGAGTACTTATCTATTTTATGCAGAACACATCCGATTGGGTTAGAATCAATTTATAACTTGTATGAACATAGATAGAAGAGGGTTAACATATTCCAGAGACTATTTTAAAGATTATTATTGGTTTGATCACAGATTTGAAAGAATTAAAGTATAGATCAATGATACTTAACAAATATCATAGAGAATGAAAACATAATTGGGATTTTCAATACATATGAATACATGATTGAGATTATCAAAACAGGTTAGGTCAACAATCTCCCCCTTTTTGATAATCACAATTTATGATATGGGCATTTAACATAGTGAAAATATAATAGTAAAGAGTATAATATTGAATTCAATTTTCTTATTGAAAACAGCATCATAGATAATAGAAATAATATGATATAGACATAAGTTATCAGAGGTAACAATCATAAGGTACTAAATAGACATAAGGTATCAGAGGTAAAAATGAAAAAAAGGGTAATGTGTCTCCCCTTATTCCTTATTTTTATCCATTGAAAATATTTTGCATTCTCTCAGTTTGTTCTCCCCCGCTTGTTATTTTTCTCCCCCTTATTATTCTCTCAATTTGTTTTCCCCCTTTCTTATTCTCTCATTTTGTTCTCCCCCTTTGTGATAATCAAAAAGTGGTAATGCATATATATAGGAGACAAATAAAACATGAGAAGTAAAAGGAGTTCTTCTGTATTAGAGTAGTCAAAAAGTACAGAAACAAAATACAAATAAATTCCTATCAAAAATCCTGGCCACTGGATCATTCCACCTCTTCCACGTGAGATTTTCCTTTGGGATCAGTAGAGGGTTCGGATGGGGAGGATGCAGGTGAAGGTTTTGTAATGCCAGAAAAGATTAAAGGAGGCTGGGCCACTGACACAGAGTCAGGCCTGTAGGTTGAAGATCTTTGGGTGATCATTGTTGTGAGGCTTCGAATAGCTTGAGCAGGAGTCATCTGGACTGTAGAAGCAGCTGAGGCAGAAGCAGGCAAAGCAGGAGGGATGATGACTGGTCTGGCATCAACATGCAAGAAGGGAAGCAATAGATTTCTAAAATCCATGATAATTCCTCCTCCTCTTTCCATAGCAGAGATGAAATCATCTTTGTTCTCCATGAATTTCTCTAAGGCAGGAGTCAGTTCTCTTAGCTTGCTCACTTGTTCTCTGAAAGATTGAGTGACTGGTGGTAGCTTCATGTTTTCCAACATCAGCTTGAAGTGGTGATCGAGTTGATGCTTAGTGAAAATTTTGGTGAAGTAGTAGTCCACTTTGCTCTTTATGGCTTCCTGAGAGTCAGAGGCTTCTCTCATATAATCTTGAACAATCTTCATTATTTCTCTGGCAGAATCTCTTGTAGAAAGCACCACTCGGCTCAGCTCTGATGAGTCCACAGATCCACTGGTTGAAATAGAACCAATCTCCTCCTTCAACATTGCTAGAACTTGATTTAGATCAACTGATAGTTTGGATGTGAGAGGGCCAAGAGAGAAGGAAACAGTTTCTTTGAAACTCTTAGACAAACCACTGATTAGGCTTTAAACTTGAGAGTCTTGCAATTGAACATGATCCTTCACTGAGGTTTTGAAACTTTCAAACACCGAGACAAACTGGCTTACTACACTCTTCACATAAGCTAGATCCTTGTCAGCTTGAGACTTGGAGATCATATAAGAGTCCAAAGCAACAACTGTTGTCTTGAGAGCTTCAAGATCTGCTTCGATCCTAGAAGATTGAGTCTGGCACTCTTTCACTTCTTCCATAAGCTCAGACATAAAAGAAGATAAATTACAAGCCAGAGATAGCTCGAAGGATCTCTCCAACATTTTCATTTCTTCATAAAAGCTTTGCTTCATCTCAGCAACTGATGCACTGAATGATTCTTTCAGCTCATTCTTCATGGATTCAAGATCATATTTAGAGACAAAATCATTTGAAACAACTGCAGCAGATCTCTTTGCTGAGGCCAATATAACTACAGAATCAGTCATTATTGAATTAAATGAGGATGCAAGGGAGGTTTACATTAACTTCACTTCTTCAACAAAACTGGATTTGAGGTCCTCTTTTAGCTTATTCAGATCATGAAATCTGACCACATCATCTGGCAACAACTCAGAAGCAAGATCATAATTGGTCTTCGGTCTATTCACAGTCATCTCATTATCAGAATCCGGATAATCCAATCCACAGACTATAAACCATGGGTCTTCTACCCAGTCTCCAAGCTCAACAGCTACTGTAACATTTCCAATAACGGATTGATGCTCCCCCTTAATGGGTGCATTCTCATGCATCACAACAGCATTCAGTGCTGGATTCTCTTCATCAGAATCTTCTACTACAAGTTCCACCGGTGCAACATCTAGAAGATCTTCTGATACAGGTACAGCTTCTTCTGTATCTCTTTCTACTTCAACAGTCGACATGACTGAGTTTCCAATCAAAGGACTCATAATTAAACTACCAGAAGCAGGCGATTCAGATACATTTTCCTTTTCCTCTTCTTCTTGGTGAGGCACAGACTGGTCTTCCTCATGAGTAGACATAATTTCCTCTACCTTTCCTTTCCTAGAATAGACCAATTCTGCAACAGGACTTGGGGGCAAGTCTGGATCTCCTCCAACATCCATAAGAGTTTCTTCTTCTTCTTCTTCTGTTTCATCACTACTATAAACAGGTTCCTCTTCATTAGGTCTCAGACTTGGATCTCTCATATCCTTTGGTCTTGAGGGATGATCCACAGGATTAAACCTATCATATATCTTCTGATCATCACTGACCCATTCTCCCTTCCATGGGTTCCAGTTAATTTTCATGTACTTACATACAGTCGAGGTGATGCAGAAATTGTTCTTGACTACAACTGTCTCATCCTGAGACTCAGCTATTCCTTTCACTTTTATCATTACTGAAATCAGCTTGGCAAAGAACAAAGCATTAGTCTTTGACTTTGGTCTAATCATGTCTTCCATTTGAAGCATCAACAATCTGCACAGATTGATTTTCACACCATGTCTTAGCAAATGAAGAAGATAGATATCTTGATATCTCAGATTTGCAAAATCTCCTCGCCTCGGTATCAACACATGCTGAACAAACTTGAAGAGAAGTCGATTTTCTCCATCCATTTCAGCAGCAACCACTTGCCTTTGATTCCCATTACCAGTAAGCTCTTGTAAGGCGGTTTCATAATCAAAGATATCACTGCTAGGTGGCATCGCTCTTGATACATACCCAGAAACACCTTCATGTGGTACTTTCAAACTCTCAGCCCACTCTACTGAAGAAAAAGACATTTCTTTTCCATTTAAAAACGAGGTTACCCGATTCTCATTCTCAGACTTCTCAAAGGTTACAAACTCGTAGAACTGTTTTACCAACTTTGGGTAGTATGGTCCATTGTTATTCGAGAAACAATCTACCCATTTCTGGTCCTCCAGAATCTTGAGTACTAACGATTTGCTAGGCAGTAGCCATTCCACGCACAGTTCCTTCTCGATTACTATGTCTCTATTCTGCAAGTGAGGATTCACTGGTCACTTTCCCGATCTAGTTCTGACTTCACTAACACTGGCTTTATGCTGTGCCTTCTGCTTCTTAGCCTTTGGTTCTACACTTTCATCTCTGACGATAGGAAGCTTAGTTTTTGCCATCGCGGGTTTAGGGTTCTTGGCCGATTTGGGAGCAAAGGTTCGAAGGTGAGAGGTTTTGAGCTCGGTGAGGTAGGAAGTGGCTTAGACTTAGTTTTTATCATTTAGGAATTCCAAATAAATGACTAAAATATAAAATGAAATAAAACGATTCGTATTCTTGGCGGCAGAAAGAAGTTTTAAAAACCTTGCATCGGTGTGAGTTAATCATCGGTGAGAAAAACAAATCGGTGAGAATTTTCAACATCGGTGAGAATTTCACATCAGTGAGAATTTCCAACATCGGTGAGAATTTCACATCGGTGAGAATTTCACATCGGTGAGAATTTCACATCAGTGAGAATTTCACATCAGTGAGGATTTTCACATCGGCTGTGATTAAACATTCCCAATTCGTGTCTTATGTAACTTAGCCTATCTGAACTTAAAGGTTTAGTGAAAATATCAGCCAATTGATGTTCAGTGCCAATAAATTCAAGAGAAATATCACCTTTTTGATAGTGATCTCTTAGGAAATGGTGTCTTACATCTATGTGTTTGGTTCTAGAGTGAGATACAGGATTCTTAGAGATGTTTATTGCACTGGTGTTATCACAGTTGATTGAAACATGTTTAAAAACATATCCATAGTCCAAAAGAGTGTGTTTCATCCACAGAATTTGTGCACAGCAACTACCAGCAGCTATATATTCTGCTTCGGTAGTAGATAATGCAACTGAGTTCTGTTTCTTACTACACCAAGAAACTAAGGATTTTCCAAGCAAATGACATGTTCCTGATGTGCTTTTTCTATCTAACTTACAACCAGAAAAGTCAGCATCTGAATAACTCATTAACTCAAAGGATTTTCCTTTTGGGTAAAACAAACCTAAGTTAACCGTGTGTTTAAGATATTTAAAAATTCTTTTAACAGCAAGCAAATGAGATTCTTTTGGATTAGCTTGAAATCTAGCACACATACACACACTAAACATAATATCAGGTCGGCTAGCAGTAAGATAAAGTAAACTACCAATCATACCTCTGTAATTTGTTTGATCAACTGGTTTCCCAGTTTCATCTGCGTCCAATTTACAGGTAGTACTCATAGGAGTATCACTTTCCTTAATACTATTCAATCCAAAACGTTTTAAAAGATCCTTTGTATATTTACTTTGATTCAAAATAATACCATTTTCATTTTGAAATACTTGAAATCCAAGAAATTACTTAAGCTCTCCCATTAAGCTCATTTCAAATTCATTTTGCATACTTTTTGAAAAATCAGTACATAAAGAGTGTTTAGAAGATCCAAAAATAATATCATCAACATATATTTGTACAACTGAAACATCTTTAGAAATTCTTTTAATGAAAAGAGTTGGATCAGCAATCCCTTTAGTAAAACCTTTTGAAATAAGGAAATTGCTAAGTCTATCATACCAATCTCTTGGAGCTTGTTTTAAACCATACAAAGCTTTAGAAAGTTTAAAAACTTGATTTGGAAAATGGGGGTTAGTAAATCCAGGTGGTTGTTCTACAAAAACATCTTCAATTATAAAACCATTTAGAAATGCACTTTTCACATCCATTTGATATAACTTGAAATCCAGATGTGCAGCATATGAAAGTAAGATCCTAATGGCTTCTAGTCTAGCTACAGGTGCAAAAGTCTCCTCATAGTCTATACCTTCTTCTTGACTATATCCTTGTGCAACTAGTCTAGCTTTGTTTCTAACTATATTTCCAGATTCATCTACTTTATTTCTAAAAACCCATTTTGTGCCTATTGTCAAAGTGTCCTTAGGTCTGTCAACTAATTCCCAGACTTTGTTTCTTTCAAACTGATTTAATTCTTCCTGCATAGATATTACCCAGAATTCATCATTGATAGCATCATTGATATTTTTGGGTTCTAGCTGTGAAAGAAAAGCTTGATGTTCAACCTGGTTTCTTAGAGAAGCTCTAGTTCGTGTTCCTCTATCAAGATTACCAACAACAGCTTCTAAAGGATGATTATTTAGAATCCTCGTTGATCTGGTAAAGGTTGGACTAGAAATTTCAGGTTCATCTATAGGTTCGGGTTCAACAGAAGCAGATTCTGGAAAAAGTCCAGAACTGGATGCTTTTATAACAGGTTCTTTAGAATTATCATTAAGGTCCAGAATAGACAAATCTTCTTCAAGATTCTCAAGAGAGGTTTTAGGCTCATGTGGATCAGTTTCATCGAATTTGATGTGAACAGATTCTTCCACACATTTAGTTTTCTTATTGAATACTCTATAGGCTTTACTTGAAATAGAGTAACCCAGAAAAATTCCTTCATCACTTTTGGAAGAAAACTTATCCAGATTATCTTTAGTATTCAGAATAAATACTTTGCAACCAAAAACTTTAAAGTAATTAACCTTAGGCTTTCTATTGTTCCACAATTCATAAGGGGTTTTCTTAAGAACAGGTCTGATTAAGACTCTATTAATAACATAACAAGCTGTATTTACAGCTTTAGCCCAAAAATAAATAGGCAGGTCTATTCATTGAGCATGGTTCTAGCGATTTCTTGAAGGGTTCGGTTTCTTCTTTCTACTACACCATTCTGTTGGGGTGTTCTAGGGGCAGAAAAGTTATGAGTATAGCCATTGTGTGAGCAATAAGATTCAAAATCCTGATTTTCAAACTCACGACCATGATCACTCCTCAAGGTTTTAATCTTAAGTCCACTAAGGTTCTCTACAGATTTAGAGTATTTAACAAAAGAAGAACAAGCTTCACTTTTGTGAGCTAGAAAATATACCCAAGTATATCGAGAAAAGTCATCTACAAGAACATAAACATAGTGCTTCCCATTTAAACTAGAAACTCTTGATGGTCCAAACAAATCCATGTGAACCAATTCAAGTGGTTGAGAAGTCGAAACTTCTTTCTTTGATTTAAAAGAAACTTTGTGTTGTTTTCCCTTTTGACAGGGGTTACACACTCTATCATTTGGGAATTCTAATTTGGGTAGGTCTCTAACTAGGTTTTTTCTAGAGAGTTTTCTAAGTGAGTGAATGTTGCAATGCCCAATATTCTATGCCATATCCAAGATTCTTTATGAAAAGCATTCAAACAAGTAATATTCTGCTTAGCTAAAGAATTCAGATTAACAGCATAAACATTTTCATTTCTTAAGGAAGAAAATACCAAAATATTCTTAGAATTAAAAACTTTGCAAGAATCATTTTCAAATTTAACATGAAAACCATCATCACATAACTGAGAAATACTTAATAAATTGTATTTAAGGCCATCAACAAATAAAACTTTAGAAATCAAAATTGAATCATTGTTACCAATCTGGCCTAGGCCGATGATTTTTCCTTTAGAGTTATCACCAAAGGTGACAAAGCCTCCATCAACTTTTATTAAACTCTTAAAACAAGAGAAGTCTCCTGACATATGTCTTGAACATCCACTGTCCAAATACCAGGTCTCTTTATAGGAGCTCTTTAAGCAAGTTCCCTACAAAACAGATTTAGATGGGAGATGATTTTGGTACCCAGATTTTCTTGGGTCCAGACAGGTTAGCCAATAACACTTTAGGTACCCATATTTGTCTAATGGGTCTCATATAATTTGTAGAATTGATATGCTTTGAAAGATAAACTTTATTAGATCCATAGCTATGTATATAACTGGTTGAAGCATATGAAGTTCCAGAATTACCTTCATTCTGTCCAGATTTAGAAATGAATCTAGTTTTGGCAATTGTCCTTTGTCCAGGTTGGTATCCTATACTAGTAGTATATTTAGGTGCTATTTGCTTTCCTAGCATCTGTGTTAGTGTATTTTTGCCATTGATGAACTTCTCTAAGTCTTTCTTGAGTTGCTCATTAGATAGTTTCAGTTCAGTGTTTTCTTTTAACAGTTGAGCATTCTTCTCCTTTTCTATATCAAGATCAGGTTTATGCTTAACACTTAAAGCATGCTGTTTCTTTAAACCTTTGTATTTATCCTTAAGTTCATTACATGTCTCTTCCAGCATATCACAGTACTCAACCAATTCATTTTTAGACATTGTTCCAGAATCAGAGTCAGATTCTGCATTAGCTCCAGAGTAATAATAATTTAAAGCAGGAGTTTCAGCAGTTACCTCAGAAGTGTTTGTCATAAAGCACATGTTTGCTCGATTCCTTTTAGAGTCCGGAGATTCAGCTTCACTTGTGCTGTCTTCTGATGCACTCCAAGTAGCCTTCGTGGCTTTCTTAAACTTATTGTCCTTATATTCATATTTCTTTTTATACTTCAGCTTTGGACAGTCGGCTTTAATGTGTCCTTTTCTCTCGCACTCATAGCAGACAACATCATCTGATTTGTCATTCTTCTTCCAATCCCTTTTCCATTTACCTTGCTGATCATACTTACCCTTGTAATTTTTTTTTCTGAAGAACTTCTTTTTCCTATTAAATTTCTTAAATCTTCTAGCAATGTGAGCCATCTCAGCATCACTGTCAGAATCACTTTCACTATCTTCACAGCTTGAACTTTCAACTATAGCTTGAAGCTTTTCTTTGTCCTTATTCTTTGAAGTTGAGGATTTGAAAGTGACAGACTTTCTTGCAGGTTCATTTTCTTCCTCCTTATTCACTTTAAGCTCTTATTCATACATCATCAGCTTGCCAATTAGTTCCTTGAAAGGTAGAGCAGCAATGTCACATGATTCTCTGATTGAGACAGATGTGCCTCTCCATCTATCAGGTAGACATCTCAAAATTCTCATAATTTGTTCCTTCGATGAGACATCCTTTCCCAGCGAGATCATTGTATTGACAATTTCATTGAACCTGAGATACATGTCAGAAATGGGTTCGTCAGGCTTCATTTTAAAATTATCATACTTGATAGTATAAGTGTTCAATCTCATTTCTTTAACATTCGTTGTTCCTTCATGAGAAACAGCTAAGGTATCCCAAATTTCATATGCAGTTTTACAAGCAGAAATTCTATTAAACTCTTCATCTCCTAGAGCACAGTACAAGGAATTCATAGCTTTACAGTTGTTATTGTAAGAAGTCTTTATAGGTTCATCCCAAGTAGATCTAGCAGTAGTAGGAATTTTGTATTCTGATTCAATAGCAGTCCAAATATCAAAACCTATGCTTTCTAGATGAATTTTCATTTTCAGTTTCCACTGAGCATAATTAGTTCCATTGAAGAAAGGTGGTCGGTTAGTAGCAGCACCCTCAAGTCTATTGTCCATGATAAGAAAAGTTTAAAGAGATAAAAATTTAGATATAACAGAAATTTTAAGAACTTTAAAATACAACTAAAATCACAGTTCAAAAGCAGAGTACTTTTTGAAAGTATTTTCAACCCTCTGATACCAAGTGTTGGTCGGAGTGGTTTACTCAAGAGGGGGGTGAATTGAGTACCAAATAAAATTTTTGTATTTAAAAAGT
Source organism: Viscum album (assembly GCA_963277665.1). NCBI lineage: Eukaryota > Viridiplantae > Streptophyta > Magnoliopsida > Santalales > Viscaceae > Viscum > Viscum album. Next base: position 144,180,866 of record OY728131.1, read on the forward strand.
GTCTTAAAGACCCCCAAATAAAATAATAAATTAAACTGTAGTGAATTTATATTAAAGTAGAGGTTCTGTTAGATTCTCAAGGGATTGATTAATTCCCAGTTAATCAACAAAGGAGTGTGTGAGTATATTTTGAAACTAACTTACTAATCTACACTTAACATAAACACTTGCTAATTTAATTATCAAAGTAACTTTAAAAACAGTATTGGTTTTAAAGTGATTAGCAGTGGAATAAAACTTTGAAAGAGATGGCACAACAATGTAACCAAGAGGTTCAGTCTCAAGCCGAGACTTAGTCCTCTCAAAAGTTTATATAAAAATGATCCACACCCTGGATCGGGGTTCAACAGTTTACAACTGTCCAGGTCCAAGACCTCTACCACTGTTCTTCGTGGGAAACAGTATAACAGCAACCAGCTGTCCAGGTCACACACGACCTCTACCACTGTTATTCGTGGGAAAGAAAGAATGAAAGAGTTTGGTAAGGATTTACAAATCCTTCAGTTTGAGTACAGGAGACAGTGTATGTGTTAGATACAGCAGATAACACACACTGCTCGAAAAGTATAGTAATAAATCACAGAACAAGATATGTAGAGTTTAGAAGTGGTTCTGGTGATTTCAGTGTAGCTCTGGACTCCTTTGGATTCGATCAGAAGTGAGTCTGAGTCCTCTTCTCGTTTATGTTTGAGAAACAGAGTGTCGTATGCTCCAGGTTCACAGAGTGAAAAATGTAGTCGATGAAGCTCTTCGATATTCGTTTGTATGCACAAAACTCTTCTTGAGTAGTCTTGATTGTATATGAGCTTCTCTGTGTTCTTGATTGGTTCTTCTTGTATACATAGAGCTTTTCTTGAGTATATCGTATGTCTTCCTTGTCTCTGTGTGTTGTCTATATTCTCTTTCAGCAGAGTCTTCTTGTATTTATGTCACGTGCAACAGGAGACATAAAAGATTTCCTTTCTGCAGGTACGAGGTACGGATTCCTGACATCCGACAACCTTTATCAGATATTTGACAAATCATTAAAATGTATGATATGACCGTTAGATAGATTAAATAAAGATAAATAAAGAAATTCAAACAGTGAGTCGAGTGATCGGTAGGTAATCAGCATCGGTAGCTTGAACATCGGTAGCTTGAACATCGGTAGCTTGAACATCGATAGCTTGAACATCGGTAGCTTGAACATCGGTAGCTTAATGTCATTAGTTGCTTTGACTCTATCGGTGGATCTATGCGTCGGTTGGTACATGCTTGTATCAGTGACTTTGTTTATCAGTAGCTCCATGCATCGGTAGCTCCATGCATCGGTAGCTCTGAGTCTGTCAGTAGCTTCGTCCATCGGTGACTCTTATTCCATCAGTAGCTATTTATACTTACATTGGTAGCTCTATATTTGTATCGGTAGCTGTCTGTAAGTCAGTAGCTTATATTTATAAGCACATCGGTAGCTCTGTGTTAAGTATATCGGTAGCTGTCTGTCGGTAGACTAAGTCTATCGGTAGACTGGTTACCGATAGCTCTTTATCAGTAGCTATGGGCAGAGTACTTATCTGTCTTATGCAGAACACATCCAATTGGGTTAAAATCAATTTATAACTTGTATGAACATAGATAGAAGAGGATTAACATATTCCAGAGACTATTTTAAAGATTATTATTGGTTTGATCACAGATTTGAAAGAATTAAAGTATAGATCAATGATACTTAAAAAATATCATAGAGAATGAAAACATAATTGGGATTTTCAATACATATGAATACATGATTGAGATTATCAAAACAGGTGATGTCAACAACATCAAACTATCACTGGGATATAAATCCCAATATGTCCTTTGGAAAAATATCTAGGTACCTTTCCATGAAAAGTGGTTGTTCACTTAAAGAACACTATTTAAGAACCTCAGCAAACAACCTGGAAAATTGTAATTAGACCTACCATAACTCTGAATAATATAGTCCTTCCATCCATAATCACAGATCCCTATCACCCAATAATACATGAGTGCTCATGTCAAGGGTAAATAACTGGACCCTATGAAAATAATAGTCAACTTGTTACTTGTAGCTGAAAAACAAATCCATGATGATAATTACTTTAAACATGTCCAGTTCCCAAATTATGAAGTCCCGAATGACCTACATGCTTGCTACCCCAACCTGGAAATTAGGCCACTTCAAAAATTTCTCATTTTCCCTACCCAATAGGCTATCAGATTCATAACATATGACATCAACTCATCCACATTGCTAAGGAATCAATCAGCTAAAGTTAAATTACTGAATGAGATCAACCCATTTCAAATAAAATTGATTTCTTAAAATAAGAAACAAACATTATACCTCTAATGGTGGCTTGTGTAGAATTTGAGTTCTCTGGAATGACCTCCACTTCATGGATTCACCTAATAACAGAACCTCTCCAAATCATCTTCCCCTAGTGGTAATCCTTATTTACATATGGATGATATCCTCCACCCCTAGAAACCTCTAACAACACATGATATCCCTTCAAAAAGGTGGGGAAAAAACCACTCCCATTTGAATCCAACTAAAGAAATCACTGGATATTCCATCATTTCCCAAGCTGTTGGAATTCCATTGGAGTCTTTGGACACATCGGCCTAGTGTTTTCATCCTTCTTACACTGATAACATACAACTAGATTATGCAATTTTTGATCCACGAAAGATTATCCTAAATACATTTGGACATCTTTATACTACCTTTTTGAGACTCATCTCACTTAAGCTTTTCCCTTGAAGAAGAACTATGGATATCACCCACTGAAGGAATACATCTGAAACCGATCTTTCTAGTAAGATCAGCCTCCACCATAACTACCTTGTCCACCAGCTTTGAATTGGTCAGTAGAAATAGTTAGATAAGAATAGATCTTATATATGCCCCCAAACCCATCTCAAAATGCTAGGCCATGACATAATCATTTATGAGGAGATTCATCGATAAAAGAACCAAGTCAGTAAATATAGAGGTATTTTTTTTAACTGAATGGTCACTATACTCCATCTTCAAAAACTCATGTTCCTTATATGATCTCATGGTATCTATGTAAATATTCTGATTGAAGTCCACCATAAAGGTTGTACATGTGAGATCATTGTGTTTCCCCAAAATCACCATCGATTCCCACAACGTTATACCTAGTCCTTCTATCACATATGTGTAAAATTCCAATTTTTAGGTCTTAAGGTTTATCAACAACTCACATATTTTCTCGAAATTATCCAACAACTCCTTAAGCTAATTGGGTCCCCTTTTTTTATGGAACATCTATGGAATATTCCTTGAAAATTATTTTATAAGGTCTACAAACCACATATGCTCATGACTTTCCACATGACCTATGGTTTGAATCATTCAAATAACTGAATCCACCAAATCTAGAATAATGGTAGGGTTCACCAATATGGTACTTTCTTCTTCACCCACTCTATTCTTGGGAGTGTTACTTTTGGGTGGAATTGTCTACAATATATCTATCAAAAAAACATCCATCACACATAATTCAAGATTAAACTACAATAAAGAGCTAAAAGAAACCTTCAATAGGGGAATCAACAAGTAGAAATAACATCACATACAACAATAAAGAATAAAGGAACAAAAATATATAAAATTTCAAGAATTTTTCACACATCATGGTTTAGCCACACATTTTTTTCAACTATGCACCATCTGTGTGGTTTTCACAGAATTTAGGGGAAAAGTTGCATGGGTCACGCATGATTACTACTTAATGTGTTAATTAACCTTAAAACTCCTCCGTACCTCCCTATTTCAGCCCAAAAACTAAACCATCACTTAGGATTGCCCTTGAACATGCCACTAACTAGTAAATTCCTTAAAATATCATCAGAAAACCCATGAACAGGGTCAAAACATAACTACAGTCCAAAACCACACATGGAAACATGAGGTTTAACACACATAAGAGCTTTACAAACACTCCCTCTTTCCTACCTATTGATCCCTAATAGTCCAATATCAAAACTAACACTACACCCCATATAAAAAAACCTCCACTAATAAAATTTTATAATGAACCAACCCTAGTCTAATGAATTGTTCACCAAATCAAGCTTACCACATGGCCTAATGTGAATTCCAGATCACCAGAATGATTTCTTTATTAGTAAATGAACATGAACCATCTATAAAAATAGGATGGACATACCAATAACTTTAAAGTCAACATCACCAGATAAAATAATACCATAAAAATACATAAATAAAATAAAAATCAAAACATAAATAAACATTTACGTGGTATCTCAAAATAAATAACACAAGTAAAAAATAAAGGGTATGATGCCAAAAATTGCCCAAGAACAACCCAATGGTTACAAAATACCTAATATCACATCAAAATATTCCATCTTTGTGAGATGAAATCTCCTTTAAAAAATATTGGATGATGGTAATCAAGAAGATCCACCATAGAACATGGTGACCTTGCCTTTACATGTATCCTGTAAAATAATATTTTCAAACTACCCAAAGGGAGAAAGTATGGTGTGAGGTATTTATCCCCTTTTGATACCACCATGAATCAATTTAATGCATATACCCATTGAAAAAAAACTATGTTGAAAATAATTTCAAAACTAAACCACAGAAAAACAACCCATTTTCAAATACACCTTTAAAACCACTATATTTTAGTTTAAAATATATATTTTCAAAAAACTCCTTATAAACATGGAAAAAATAAAAAACAAGTCCACAAGGAATAACATGCTCAACATAACCAATAAGTCATAATTAGTGTAAGTAGAAACATCAATATCATATATTCATTTAAATGAAAAATGAAAAGGTGGGAATAATACAACAAATAAAATCAATATGGAACTAATAAAATGCATAAATCAAGTAAACCAATTCATCATGAGTAATGTGGACCTAGTGAATCTAATAATCAAACCTATGGTGATTTAGTAAATAAGTATTATAGATAGATAAGAAATTGAATCTCTCTATGTCATCTTACCCTAAGGTTATCATGATCCCTTTGAAACTAAATTAGAGTCTCATAGGGTCCCTTATATGAATGCTCACAATTTCTGATGAAAAAACCCATTATTGAAGCTCATAAGGACCTCCCTCTGAAGGTTTACATGATCCCTTGAACAAATACATCACTCACAACTCAATTTACTCATGTGCTACTCTATTCAATCACATCAAATAAAAGTGACAATATTAACCAGGACATTACATAATATATTTCATAAGAAAACATTCTAAATTTAACAAAACACCCTTTACAAGGTAGAATAATTTTTAAAACCACTTTAGAAATCCATTTAAAATCAAAAAACCACATTGATCAATTTTATCAAAACACTTGGTGGGTTTACAAGACTTACACAATTGGAAAACCCCACATTAACAACCAAAAGATTCAATAAAATCCTTGAGATTAATAAAACATAGAATAATCACAAATAATAAATTATTTAAATAGAAATATAAAGTAAAAAAACAAAGTTTATTAAAAAATTAATTGCTTCACATGGAAAACACACTTAAATAGAAACACCTAACTTTGATTCGGTCCAAAGGACATTTACTCTAATGATAACCACATACATGAGGTAGACCGAGGTGTTATACAACTAATATATAATAAATCATACCAAAACCCTAGTAAAAACCCTTGATCTAGCCAACACAACCCCTAGAGTTCCACACTTCCACAAAAATCGATGGATAAATCTTCAGAAAGAGAAAAAAAGAGGAAATGATGGGGGAAATTGACTTACATCAAGAAAAAAACTAATAAGACAATATTCAATCAACCAAGGATGTAGAGATCTCCACATAAAAGGGCGGAAAGATATGCACATTGAAGGAGGAAAAGTTAGAGACAAAATCTAAAAACCCAATAGGGGGAATTTGGTAATTTTAACAATTTTAGTGAGCTACATAGGGTCACACGGTTTGTTTGGATGTTTAAAAAAATGATGAGAAAAACTTGTGAGTTTAACTTTACACCCAAAATAGACTCTATGATTTTCTCTAGGGTATATCATGATCTGAATTTTTTTTATTAAAATGAACTATAGAAAACTATAACACCATTCAAATCGTTGCCACATGGTTTAGAAAAATAGTAAGCTTATCGTGCACCCTTGTCTATCTCCCCAAAAATATCAATTTCAATGCATGAATCCTAGGAACACCAGGAATGCACTAAAATATAAAATGATCAAAATTTTATGTACTATTGACCTATAATTTGTCACACTAGAGACCTACACTCAACTCCAAGGATTTATTTCTAATCATAATAATCTATCTCGAGTCCAAATTAATGGTTTTGTAATAATTTTAACAATGAAATTGGACATAATTGACCAATGGTGTTAAAACACACCACACATAGTTTAATAATTACCAACCAGGATCAAATCATGTTATTATCCATTAAAAAACTAGTTTCTTTCATTTTAGGTTGTGCAAAGTTAAGATATATTTACCACATAACCAGTGATGTGTGAAAAAAAATAAAATACCATATATATGTAAGGGGACCACATACCTAGTACTAGTAGGGTCATTATTGTTTAAAAACACCCAATGATTTGTCCATAAGTTGATAAAATCAATAAATTTGGATAAATACCAAGAATTGGGAATATATGAGTATATATGGCATAACAATATCAAAAAAAATATATGTAAGTACATTTGTATCATTATTGGTATCAACCTCTTATGATACACAAGACTTCGATCTAATCATAAACTATGGTGGTCCACCAAAGGGAAAAAGATGAATATAAGGGATGACATGTAGAGGCCAAAACTTCTACCTTGAAAATGAGTCTCCATTCTCAATTTATATGGATTTAAAATCATTTATGTAATTATTTTTAATTTAAAATTTTTAAAAACATATAGGTACCACTATCTAGGTACTGGGTACCTATCCTAGGGTAATCGACCACCAGATGTCCCTCATTGAACAATCCCCCAACTAATGGCTCCATCAAGTTCCTAGTACCAGACCACCATGTACCTAATGGTATATATTTGAAAAAATCTAACACTTAGGACATGTAAAAAATCTTTAATTTTTCCTCCAACCCCTAGTAGAACCTCAATAAATTATAATAAACCAATATAGATAATTTTTTAAAACATGAAAATAAAATATTACCATATAAAAATGTTGGTGTTTTGATAAATTCTCTATAAGTGAGTATTATTAATCAGATATACGTAATATTTTTAAAATAATCAATAAATGAGATAATTTATTTAATAAAAAATCCCTTGAGTGTGTTTTTTATGTTTTGGGTTTCTTTAATGAAATATAATATTAACAAAATTAATGAAAAGTTTGATCTTGATACATACATGAAGATATATTTTACGGTAGTGTTTATAATTGGGTTTGTGATTTTTGTGAATATTTAGATTCAATAAATAAGTTTTAATGAAACTCAGATTAAAAGGTTGAATTTTCACATAATAAGTATGAAAAAACACATAAGATTTATATAGAGATAATTTCATATAATGGGAAGGAATCTTTAAAAATAACTATTTTTTATCTCGAATGAAATTTGTGATGAAAAATATTTCTGTGAAGGATTTTCCTTTTGTGAATGATAGAAATAAAAAATTTTGGGAAAAGAAGGAAGAATGATCAGGTGGACCGTAATAGATTTTCAAAATAATTACATAGAATCAGTGTCATTTGTGAAGGAGAGGCTGAGTTTCTAATGAGTAATGAAGGGTAAATCATATGTGGATACCATGTATCCTGGCAGTAAAGGATTATATATATAATAAGTGATTTTATAAATCGTGAAAAATGTAATTATTTTTAAGCCTATTTTATGGGGTCATATTTCTATAAATTTACCTATAAGAACTCCATTAGATATAAAAGAAGGAATTATAGTAATATTAGAGTGAACAAATCACATCATTTTTATAAAGTGGTATTCCATAAAGAAAATCTATTGAAATTAGTTCATAATATATAACTAAGACTTTATATAGACTACCATGAATAACTATGTGGAAATTATACTTCTACTAAGAACATACATGGTAATCAATGAACTGTGAATAAACTATGTGAAATTTTGGCCAATAATAAATCACATAGAAGTTATATCATGAATAAATTATAGCTCCAAATATAAGGCCCCAGCCTTATCCTTACTTAATCTTGAGTTATTACAAGATTACACATTGAGGATCTTTTCGGGTTTAGAGTTTTAGAGAATTAGATCATAAAACTTGCATTACATTCCACATATAAACAAAGTGGTTACATAAAGATAGTATTCTTCATTCCCATCAATGGAAACACATTTAAAATAAAACATGGATTATTTCTTGACACATCCTTGACTCTATCATCTTATCATGTACCTTTCCCTTGACCTGTGAAAAACATTTCAAAAACTTGGGATGAGCATAAAAACTCAGTATGGGTTATAAAAAAAACATGGAAAGGAAACATGAGTTCATATATACATAAGAATGAAATCATACTTTACCCATAAAACATAGGCACTTTAACATACCTCATAAAATCATGAATAAATCATAGAAATCATAATACGTAAAGGTAACTTGAGGCATTCATAACATTCTTACGTAGGGAGTAACCCTCTTGGTTACGTTTGGAATACCCATCACAGTATATTCCCTAAAATCTCTTCGGAGAAACCTTAACGTTTCACTCCTTCACGTTACCCAATGCATTGGAGAGCTATAACGGGCTCACCCGCCCTTAGTTTATCACGGAACCACCCGTCTTCATAATAATGCCCAAGAACCATAACATAATCATATCTCATAAAACATGCATAAAGGAAACATAACATTTCCAAATTTCAATAACGAGATATCAATACAACACATTGATATAATAAAAACATTATGAAAACCATTTTCAATACCAAAGTAAAACATGGTATTTATTTTCCTTTTAAAAAAAAGGTATGGCTTGTAGAGGAAGCCGAAACTCAAATAACGGTTACGACGGCGGAGAAGTCGTTGTCACCGCATACGTACGACAAAAACATTCCCTTTTTTCGTTTAGTAAATGCTTCGTATAAAAAAATATTCCTTTTGAATAAACGTAAAAGTCAAAGGGGTTTATACACCGTATAAAAGAAAGTTGTGTATAAAATAAAATATGCCTCAACGAAAGGAGATTGAGACGAAGTCCCATACCTCGTATCCGACTTGACCCGACCGTTCTTTTATTCTCCTGAATAATAAACTTGAGTTAATCTCTACTTTCTTATGAATCTTTTTCAAGTTCATTATTCCTTTTATACCATGTTATGAACATCATGTAATCAGTTAAGTTAATAATGTTCATTTTGTCGGTATTTGGTTCTTAAGTCAAAAATAGACTTCTTACACTTAGATGTTGTTAATTTTGTCAAAGGTTCATTATATCCAGAATGGTATTCATGATGTAGATATCATATATGTCATATATATCCAGTACATACATGCATTTATAATATTACATCACATTTAGAGGTAAGAAATGAAATGCACCGTTCATGGAGACGGTAAGCCGTACGTACGCATGAACGCTACTTCCATTTCTATTTCATATTTTCTGGAATGGAATCATAATGATATAAGAGTATATTATAATTCCATTATAATAACATATATAATATTATTAACTTTATCCTTTACACATCCCACATATGGTATTAACGAATCAAATCACTTTTAGGGGGCGGTAGTCCGCACTTCCTAAAATGAAGATATCGTGTTTTACCCATAATGGAAACCATAAAGGTATGCCCAAAATAAAAAAAACAGAAGCTTAAGGAAAACATAAACATATTATATATCATATATAAAAATAGTTACATCATAATGGCCACCTTTGAAGGTGTTAAATGAGTGTTGAACAATCATCGTTTCGGGAGGCAGAATCTCACCATCCACGGAAACTGTATGTTCTTTAACGATTTGATGTAGTTTTGTGAGAGTTTAGCTCAAATAAATCTTATAACAACATCATAGTATATTGATGATACTGGTGTTGTTACAAAAGAAGTAAATAAAAAGAGTTTAGGGGGTTGGAGAAGCAAAATAAAACAAATGAACATGAGAGAATGAATTACCTTTAAAAGTGTAACTCCTTTTGAGTTGAGCCTAAATGCTTCCTTTGAAAGGATTATGCCCAAAGGGAATCCTCTAGGATGAGGAGAGGGATGTGGAGAGAGCAAATGGGCAGGGTTTGGCCGAGCCAAAGGCTTGAAGTGTGTGTGAAATGAGGTAGAGGTGGGGGCCTTTTATAAGAGGAGAGGAGGGGCACTTTTGGAAAGTAAAGAAACATTACATTATTTGAAAATGTGTTTCGGTTTTAAAAGGTCCCACATTGATATAATTCGTGGATAAGGTGATAAGGGTTCTAAATCCACTCATCCAATTGGTTTTGGACATGTGTAGTTCATAGATTTTACATTATCTTTCCATTTTATTTAAATCGTCAAATAATGATGTCATCGTTGCATCATTATTATGTCATAAATAATTAAATTTATTTAATGTCTAAAAATTATAAAACAAATACTATGATATAGGAAATCTTTTTAGCTTTCCAATTACTATTTATAATCAAATTTTGGACTTGTATAACCCCACTTAAAAATTGTTTTCGTAAAACATATTATGTTTGTGTCATTTTCACTTTAACATTAAATAAAAAGTAATTTATGTCATTTCCCAACAAAAGTGGATCCATGGGGTCCCCAAGTTGACCCATGGCATGTCATGGTCGGCCATGACACAACCAATGAGGTTGGGACATGTTTCTAGGTCATTTCATTTTATTAATGTATTATTTATACCTTAAACTACCCTAATTACCACTAATCGTGATTAAGAACTTAATAAGTTACTATTCACCAAAAAATTATTATAATCTCATTGAACCACATTTTACTTATTAATGACAACCATGTATGTCGGATTTTCAAAATTCAATACACATTAGTGGTAAACTTTCATTTAACTGAAAAATCAGTTTGCTTGATTATCACTTAGTGGTTTCACTATTCATCAAAAATTGAAGTTTTTCAGAAAATTACCAAAAATTCACCCTAAGCTATATTTGATATTCCGAATCCAAAAATGAAGTCTATTTTACAAAATTCAAATCATATAAGTCACATTAATTAATTTAATAATTAATTCCAGCTGCCAGAGCAAATAGCGTGTTTTTACAAAACAATAAGTATCAAAAGATTGACACCAGTTTAAGTCTAATTTCAAAGTGAAATTGATTCCAATGACCACCATTGGATAAAATGGTAAAAATATATTCTAATTTAACTTCAAAATCAATTCAAAACATAATCTAATCATATAAATAAATTAGATTAAAAAGCAGTTTTGATGTAAAATGCAGTATTTTTCACTATTCATTAAAAAATGAACATTGTCAGAAAAATACCAAAAATTCACACAAGGTAAATTTTGATGTCCCAATCATAAATAATAAGTTTATTTTGACAAACATAGTTTATAAAATTGTCAAAATATAGATTCAAAAATGGTTTTCCATCAAAATGTAGTAAAACAATCTTTTAAGAATATTAGTGTATTCCATGCATAAGATTGTATTTATTTTCATTTTAAGCCTCCATAACACTATCTTAATCATTAATAGACATAGATAAAAATATCTATTATTCATTACTTACTTGGGATGTTACATCCTTCCCCCCTTTAGAAAATTGCGTCCCCGCAATTTATTTACTTATCGAATAAATGGGGGTACTTATCCCTCATTGCATTTTCAGATTCCCATGTTGCCTCTTCAATCATGTGGTTTTTCCACAAAACCTTTACCTGGTGAATAACCTTATTCCGTAACACTTGCTCCCTGTGGTCAAGAATCTGGACCGGTTGTTCCTCATAAGATAGGTTCTCTTCTAGCTGAACTACCTCTGGACTCAAAACATGAGATGGATCTGGCACATACTTTCTCAACATCGAAACATGAAAAACATTGTGTACCTGAGATAAACTCGGAGGTAAAGCCACTCGGTATGCATCTGATCCAACTCTCTCCAGAATTTCGTATGGTCCAATGAACCTTGGACTCAACTTTCCTTTCTTACCAAATCTCATTACACTTTTCCAAGGAGAAACCTTGAGAAAAACATGATCACCTACCTCAAAAGATAGATCCTTCCTCCGGTTATCCGCATAACTCTTCTGCCTGCTCTGAGCTGTTCTCATGTGTTTCTGAATCAGTTGAACTTTTTCTGCCATCTCTTCTACCAATTCTGGTCCCATCAACTTTCTTTCACCCACTTCATCCCAGAAAGCTGGAGTTCGACACCGCTTCCCATATAATGCCTGAAATGGTGCCATCTGTATACTGGAATGGAAACTGTTATTATATGAAAATTCAACCAAAGAAAGATGTTGGTCCCAACTTCCCTGATAATCCATAGAACAAGCTCGTAGCATATCCTCCAATGTCTGAATTGTTCGTTCTGACTGCCCATCTGATTGAGGATGAAAAGCTGTACTAAAATTTAATTCAGTACCCAACGACTTCTGAAGGCCTTTCCAAAAGTTAGAAGTAAACCTGGGATCACGATCCGATACAATGGAGAGAGGAACTCCATGTAACCTGGCTATCTCTTTAAGATACAAACGGGAAAGTTGATCAAGAGAGAAAGTATCTCGTATAGCAAGGAAATGAGCAGATTTGGTCAAGCGATCAATAATAACCCAGATTGCATTATTACCTCGAGATGTCTTCGGTAATCCAACAACAAAGTCCATGGATATATGCTCCCATTTCCACTCTGGCACTGGTAAAGGCTGAAGCATCCCTTTTGGTAACTGCCGCTCTACTTTAACATGCTGACAAGTCAAACACTTCACAGTAAAATCAGCAATGTCTCTTTTTATTCCATCCCACCAGTAATACTCCCGCAGATCTCTATACATCTTAGTACTGCCCGGATGAACTGAAAACGGAGAACTATGAGCTTCACATAACAACTCTCTCTTCAACTGTGAATCACAAGGAACACACAATCTCTTCCCAAATCTCAAAACACAATCATTATCAATGTTGAATTCAGGCAACTTACCTTTCTGAACCAGCTCCACCTTTTTCTGCAACTCACTGTCTTGCTTCTGTGCTTGCTTGATTCTATCTGATAGAGAAGATCTCACTGATACCTGAAACAAAACAGAAGGACTTCCTGCACCAACAACTTCTATGCCAAAGTTCATCAAATCGTTAACCAAAGGATCACGTTCCAACCACAACATTGTTAATGAAGCATTACTTTTTCGACTCAAAGCATCAGCCACTTTATTTGATTTTCTTGGATGGTAATGAATTGTACAATCATAATCCTTGATTAATTCCAGCCATCTCCTTTGTCTCATGTTCAATTCTTTCTGAGTGAATATATACTTTAAACTTTTGTGATCGGTATATATTTCACACTTTACTCCATACAAATGATGCCTCCAAATTTTTAAAGCAAAAACAACAGCAGCTAATTCCAAATCATGTGTAGGGTAATTTACCTCATGAGTTTTCAACTGTCGTGAAGCATAAGCAATTACCTGATCATTCTGCATTAGGACGCAACCAAGTCCTTTCAATGAAGCATCACTGTATATAACAAACTCACCATTCCTGGAAGGTAGTGCCAAAACTGGAGCATTCACCAATCTTCTTTTCAATTCCTGAAAACAATCATCGCATTCTTTTGTCCAGATAAACTTAACACCCTTCCGAGTTAGCTTAGTCATTGGACTAGATAACCGTGAAAAATTTCTAACAAACCTTCGGTAATAGCCCGCCAAACCAAGGAAGCTACGAATCTCGGTTACATTTGTGGGTCTTGGCCATTCTTCCACAACTTTTGTTTTTGCAGGATCAACAGTTATTCCATCTTTAGAAACAATGTGACCAAGGAAAGAAATTTGTTGCAACCAAAACTCACACTTGCTGAATTTCCCATACAGTTTCTTTTCTTTTAAGGTTTGCAAGATAACCCTTAAATGTTTTTCATGCTCCTATTTACTTTTATAAAACACCAAAATATCATCAATGAAAACCACCACAAACTTATCCAAGAACTCATGGAAAATTCTATTCATTAAGTCCATGAATACAGCAGGTGAATTGGTTAGCCCAAAAGGCATTACTACAAATTCATAATGGCCATATCTCGTACGGAACGCGGTCTTCGGAATATCTGCCTCCTTAACCTTCAGCTGATGGTACCCCGATCTCAAGTCAATCTTTGAAAAAAACTGAGCTCCCTGGAGCTGATACAACTTCATTTGATGGCCCGACATCTGCTGAAGTAGTTGCAAAGGATTTCACCACCCCTTTCTGCTTGTAGTCTAACTACTTCCCATCACTCAAGCTCTTTGTCGGACACTCATTTGCATAGTGACCCATCTCATTGCACTTAAAACATTTCACTAACTGTAAATCAAATTTGTTTTTACCTTCACCTTGATCCTTTTCAGTGCAATAACGAGCCTTATGTCCCATCTTACCACATCGGTAGCACTTCCCAGAATTCAAAAGACATTCCCCAGCATGCCTTTTGCCACATTTATCACAAACTGGAAACTTAGTTCTCTTACCATCAGACTTTTTTGAAAAATTCTTACCTCTCTCCTGCCACCTCGGTCTCTTCTTATGCTTGTTGTTATAGAAAACTTGGTCATCGGCAAACTCCATTTCCACCTTCTCAGCACATCGAACAAGCTTTTCATAACTTTTAAACTCACGAGAAGCTAATGCCCTTCGATATTTTGGATTTAATCCTGAGTAAAAACGATTTATTTTACTATCAAGGTCCCGGATAAAATTTGGAGCATACCTTGCCAATCGAGTGAACCTTTCTTCATAGGCAGCCACTGAGTCTTCCTCTTGCCTCAATTCCAAGAATTTATTTTCCATCCTAAGTCGAACAGCCTTAGGAAAATTCTTCTCAAGAAACATACCTTTGAATTCATCCCAGTCAAGAGCATCAATCTCATCGGCGTCCCTGATATAAGCTTTTCATAACTTTTAAACTCACGAGAAGCTAATGCCCTTCGATATTTTGGATTTAATCCTGAGTAAAAACGATTTATTTTACTATCAAGGTCCCGGATAAAATTTGGAGCATACCTTGCCAATCGAGTGAACCTTTCTTCATAGGCAGCCACTGAGTCTTCCTCTTGCCTCAATTCCAAGAATTTATTTTCCATCCTAAGTCGAACAACCTTAGGAAAATTCTTCTCAAGAAACATACCTTTGAATTCATCCCAGTCAAGAGCATCAATCTCATCGGCGTCCCTGATATTTTTAACCATAGACCACCACTGATCTGCTTCTCCCTCCAAACGGTAAATAGCAAGACTAACCTTTTGATTGTCTGAACACCCCATGACATCAAAAATCTTATCCAGTGCTTTAATCCACCCTTCAGCTAGCACAGGGTCAGATGATCCTCTGAATGATGGTGGATGTTGCCTCATGAAATGTTCCACCACTGACATGTTCCTCTGCGGTTGATCTGGCTGATCTCGTGCATGGATACCACCGCCATTTATCGCTTGATTCAACTGCGCCATTACTGCGACAAACTGTTCAGTTCCAATTCCGACCATTTCTGGATGCTGATTCGGAAGGTTATTTCCTTCTGTATGCCTTCCTAGCACTGCTTCCCTGTTTCCTCTGCGGAAAACCATTCTGAACAAACATGTCTTAGATGAAGCAACATGGTAATCTTTAAATGCTATATCATTTTGAAAAAAAAATATTTTTGGATAATCATTTAATAGAATTCTAACTCCTAAAGTTATCTAAACCGACCTCTGATACCAACTATAAGGCCCCAACCTTATCCTTACTTAATCTTGAGTTATTACAAGATTACACATTGAGGATCTTTTCGGGTTTAGAGTTTTAGAGAATTAGATCATAAAACTTGCATTACATTCCACATATAAACAAAGTGGTTACATAAAGATAGTATTCTTCATTCCCATCAATGGAAACACATTTAAAATAAAACATGGATTATTTCTTGACACATCCTTGACTCTATCATCTTATCATGTACCTTTCCCTTGACCTGTGAAAAACATTTCAAAAACTTGGGATGAGCATAAAAACTCAATATGGGTTATAAAAAAAACATGGAAAGGAAACATGAGTTCATATATACATAAGAATGAAATCATACTTTACCCATAAAACATAGGCACTTTAACATACCTCATAAAATCATGAATAAATCATAGAAATCATAATACGTAAAGGTAACTTGAGGCATTCATAACATTCTTACGTAGGGAGTAACCCTCTTGGTTACGTTTGGAATACCCATCACAGTATATTCCCTAAAATCTCTTCGGAGAAACCTTAACGTTTCACTCCTTCGCGTTACCCAATGCATTGGAGAGCTATAACGGGCTCACCCACCCTTAGTTTATCACGGAACCACCCGTCTTCATAATAATGCCCAAGAACCATAACATAATCATATCTCATAAAACATGCATAAAGGAAACATAACATTTCCAAATTTCAATCACGAGATATCAATACAACACATTGATATAATAAAAACATTATGAAAACCATTTTCAATACCAAAGTAAAACATGGTATTTATTTTCCTTTAAAAAAAAGGTATGGCTTGTAGAGGAAGCCGAAACTCAAATAACGGTTACGACGGCGGAGAAGTCGTTGTCGCCGCATACGTACGACAAAAACATTCCCTTTTTTCGTTTAGTAAATGCTTCGTATAAAAAAAGATTCCTTTTGAATAAACGTAAAAGTCAAAGGGGTTTATACACCGTATAAAATAAAGTTGTGTATAAAATAAAATATGCCTCAACGAAAGGAGATTGAGACGAAGTCCCATACCTCGTATCCGACTTGACCCGACCGTTCTTTTATTCTCCTGAATAATAAACTTGAGTTAATCTCTACTTTCTTATGAATATTTTTCAAGTTCATTATTCCTTTTATACCATGTTATGAACATCATGTAATCAGTTAAGTTAATAATGTTCATTTTGTCGGTATTTGGTTCTTAAGTCAAAAATAGACTTCTTACACTTAGATGTTGTTAATTTTGTCAAAGGTTCATTATATCCAGAATGGTATTCATGATGTAGATATCATATATGTCATATATATCCAGTACATACATGCATTTATAATATTACATCACATTTAGAGGTAAGAAATGACGCATGAACGCTACTTCCATTTCTATTTCATATTTTCTGGAATGGAATCATAATTATATAAGAGTATATTATAATTCCAGTATAATAACATATATAATATTATTAACTTTATCCTTTACACATCCCACATATGGTATTAACGAATCAAATCACTTTTAGGGGGCGGTAGTCCGCACTTCCTAAAATGAAGATATCGTGTTTTACCCATAATGGAAACCATAAAGGTATGCCCAAAATAAAAAAAACAGAAGCTTAAGGAAAACATAAACATATTATATATCATATATAAAAATAGTGACATCATAATGGCCACCTTTGAAGGTGTTAAATGAGTGTTGAACAATCATCGTTTCGGGAGGCAGAATCTCGCCATCCACGGAAACCGTATGTTCTTTAACCATTTGATGTAGTTGTGTGAGAGTGTAGCTCAAATAAATCTTATAACAACATCATAGTATATTGATGATACTGGTGTTGTTACAAAAGAAGTAAATAAAAAGAGTTTAGGGGGTTGGAGAAGCAAAATAAAACAAATGAACATGAGAGAATGAATTACCTTTAAAAGTGTAACTCCTTTTGAGTTGAGCCTAAAGGCTTCCATTGAAAGGATTCTGCCCAAAGGGAATCCTCTAGGATGAGGAGAGGGATGTGGAGAGAGCAAATGGGCAGGGTTTGGCCGAGCCAAAGGCTTGAAGTGTGTGTGAAATGAGGTAGAGGTGGGGGCCTTTTATAAGAGGAGAGGAGGGGCACTTTTGGAAAGTGAAGAAACATTACTTTATTTGAAAATGTGTTTCGGTTTTAAAAGGTCCCACATTAATATAATTCGTGGATAAGGTGATAAGGGTTCTAAATCCACTCATCCAATTGGTTTTGGACATGTGTAGTTCATAGATTTTACATTATCTTTCCATTTTATTTAATTCGTCAAATAATGATGTCATCGCTGCATCATTATTATGTCATAAATAATTAAATTTATTTAATGTCTAAAAATTATAAACAAATACTATGATATAGGAAATATTTTTAGATTTCCAATTACTATTTATAATCAAATTTTGGACTTGTATAACCCCACTTAAAAATTGTTTTCGTAAAACATATTATGTTTGTGTCATTTTCACTTTAACATTAAATAAAAAGTAATTTATGTCATTTCCCAACAAAAGTGGATCCATGGGGTCCCCAAGTTGACCCATGGCATGTCATGGTCGGCCATGACACAACCAATGAGGTTGGGACATGTGTCTAGGTCATTTTAGTTTATTAATGTATTATTTATACCTTAAACTACCCTAATTACCACTAATCGTGATTAAGAACTTAATAAGTTACTATTCACCAAAAAATTATTATAATCTCATTGAACCACATTTTACTTCTTAATGACAACCATGTATGTCAGATTTTCAAAATTCAATACACATTAGTGGTAAACTTTCATTTAACTGAAAAATCAGTTTGCTTGATTATCACTTAGTGGTTTCACTATTCATCAAAAATTGAAGTTTTTCAGAAAATTACCAAAAATTCACCCTAAGCTATATATGATATTCCGAATCCAAAAATGAAGTCTATTTTAAAAAATTCAAATCATATAAGTCACATTAATTAATTTAATAATTAATTCCCGCTGCCAGAGCAAATAGCGTGTTTTTACAAAACAATAAGTATCAAAAGATTGACACCAGTTTAAGTCTAATTTCAAAGTGAAATTGATTCCAATGACCACCATTGGATAAAATGGTAAAAATATATTCTAATTTAACTTCAAAATCAATTCAAAACATGATCTAATCATATAAATAAATTAGATTAAAAAGCAGTTTTGATGTAAAATGCAGTATTTTTCACTATTCATTAAAAAATGAACATTGTCAGAAAAATACCAAAAATTCACACAAGGTAAATTTTGATGTCCCAATCATAAATAATAAGTTTATTTTGACAAACATAGTTTATAAAATTGTCAAAATATAGATTCAAAAATGGTTTGCCATCAAAAGGCAGTAAAACAATCTTTTAAGAAAATTAGTGTATTCCATGCATAAGATTGTATTTATTTTCATTTTAAGCCTCTATAACACTATCTTAATCATTAATAGACATAGATAAAAATATCTATTATTAATTACTTACTTGGGATGTTACACCAAATTTACATGTATTAGATTTTATATAGAAGGTTATTTCTTAAGAGAAATACTAAATGGTAAAGGGGAAGATAACTCATTATAGATAATGGAGCTTCATATAAAAACAATGATAGTACAATCCACTTAAAATATTATTTTAATTATCTTATGATTCATCTAAATTAGTATTGGGTTTTCTTTAACTATTATAGTAGTGTGTTCTTAATTTTAATTCATTGTAAACAAGGGGATAATGAGTCTACATTGAATATGAACACAATAATGTGATTTATTATATTTTAGTGAAATGTAAAATTTCTATGTGTATTCTATTTTGATTTACCCTAATGCATCTAAAATAAGTAAAAATGTTATGTATCTTTTATACTTTTATTTCAATTATACATTGTGGGAAGATCAAGTGAGAAGTTCATTTGGTATCATACTAGATAAGATCATTAGAGTATTGTTTTGAAACTATCATACCCTAATTTAACCTCCCCATTTTTCAGAAATTTTCTTAGTGTAGGACCAAAAATTGGTATAATTGATGAAGTTTTAAATTTGTGGACTTATTACATATTGGAATTCATGGAATTTTTGAAAAAAGGGATTCTAATATTTTTTTAAAGAAATTTTCATCTATAGAAGAATCATATGGAATAATACATCTAATATTTATAAATGGATGTTTATACCTATATTATTCATTGATTTTTGATTAATATGGATAGTGAATCTTTATCAAAGGTATATTGGAAATATTTTTATACTTATGTCAAATAAAAAACTCTTTATGGGGGGCATTAAAAACTTCTATCTACATGGAGGTGATTTCCTATAAGTCCTCATACTAAATATGGGAAAAAATTCCAAATATATATGAAGGACCCTTTAATATATGTGAAGATAAAAAACATGTTAAATTGAATAAGTAAATTTATTAGATGATTCGCTCAAAATATTGATTTAAAACATTATTTAACCAGATTGATGATATTATAGAGGTAATTCATAAACATGGAGAAATTATTGTTGTTTTCATGATTGTAAAGACAATAATTAGATGATTTAAACCTCAATTAAATCTAAAATTTTCAATTCTTTAGAATAATTATTCAAAATATAACACATTGGATAATCATCATATCACTCTATCTACACATGAAATGAGGAATAATGAAAATGATGCCATTAAAAAAGGAAAGTATCATGAAGTGTAATTCAAGGCATTGAAGAAGCTATCTATGGAAGATGATCTGGAAGATAGGGAAGTAAATGAATTTATGTCATTTCTTTACTCCAATTTTAGGAGGAAAAGAATTTTCATTGGGAAACTTATACTCAGTTTCTTTCAATGTGGAAATGTTGGGAACCTTTCTACAAAGTGACCCATTAAGTTATAAGATAATGATGACAATGATGAATTAACCATAATAAATTATTCAAATAATGGAAATGTAAATAATATCATCAAGAATAATTTCCTAAAAAAGAAAAAATTTATTTTCCAAGATGATAACAGCTCCAAATGATCGGGTGTAAAGGAAATTGAGGATTGCAAAAACCTTAGTTAAGAAGTTCTTGTAGATGTTTTAGTGAATTCAACAGTGGAATACAATGGTTATAAAGAAGAATAATTTAATGGTAGAGTTTTCCTCAAAGAATACATAGAGGTTTCACAAGATGAGATAGATATTTATAGAACTAAAATGTTTAAATTTAATGGATTAGTTCCTAACACAAAGATCTATTTACAACTACAATAAGAATAAAAGTATAAGTTTATGGTGTAAATTAAAAATATCAAATTTGAAAAGTAAAAAATCTCAAAGATGGTTGTTGAGTGGAATCTCAATATTAATTGTTAGACCTAGATTTTTGATGGCTTGACTAAACCAGTGAAATATAAATTCAAACATATTGAAGATCTTCAGGTAAAAATCATCCATATATAGTGATAAATAAAATATCAGTATTAACATGTCATTAAAATTATGAAATTGAGAAATCAAATTGAATGGAATATATATAAAGTTGAGGATAATTGTGGAGTTTTAATATGAATTTCATATTATTATCCATCGAAATAGAATTCTCACAAATATGAAAATGATGGTAAAAGGCTTGATTAAAAGTGGAATTATATATTGGTTTAGGCCAGTCTATAAACACCCACTCCAATAATGAAGAATTTTTGTGTAACCCAGAGTTAGAATAGTCAAAGAAACTAAAACCAATGATATTTTAACAATGTTAAAAAATAATTCAAAAAAAGTTATTGGGGGAAAATGGTACATTCTCAAAAAATTTGTTCCATATCCAATAGGTAATATATTTCCCAAGACCTAATAATGATCTAAGAAATGTTAAATAATCCATATATTCTTTTGATGTCAACTAGTTTTGGTGTTCTTGATATGGACATATGCCTAGTATTTATCATTAATGATTTTAAATAATTTTCCTATAGATACTAAATGTAGTCATTTATAGTAGTTCAGTGAATCATCAAGTGTTCCAAAAATAAAAAATATATTTTCTTCTTTATAAGTTAAGTTTGATCCATAATATTCAGTGGATGATAAAATATATCAATCATTACAGATTCAGAATTGAAATCCATTGATAAATAAAATATGATAATAAGTAATTGGTGTGGATATTTCTCTAAAAAATGGTTCTTCCTTGAGTGTGAATCATTAAAAATAGATTAACATCCCATAAGATTGGAGATTATGATATAGTAAAATTCATTAAATATGATAAGGAAAGAGTTCCTGGATTTTTATGTGATGATAAATTAAATATAACTGGCTCTAGAAAATCCAAAATTAGAGTCCAATATATAAATCAAAAAATTTCTTGGGCGTTTAAGGCATTGATAACAAAATTATAAGTGTAAGTCAACTATGTGACTCAATGCATGCATGAATACATGTATTTTAAATGGAAGTGAAGGTGTAGTAGTAATATAAGGGAAACATACATATGGGAATATCAAAATTATCATGTGGAAGATAATATTTTATTTATATATATAGAATCCAAAAATAGGATTTTACATAAAAAATGCATGGATTTTTTATCCAAAATTAATTGGCAGATCTTGCGAAGAACTATATACCTCATGATATCCATAAATTTTCTTGTGATTGTACTCATAAAATAATTTTTTTAAATGAAAAACAGTATTTAGAAGATCAATAATCTATAGGACAATAAGTAAACATGGTTGTTAAAACTGGTACATATTGATGTTTGTGGGATGATATTTCTAATAACCACTAATAAATAGAGGAACTATGGGTTATTAATTGATTATTTTTGTAGAATAATGTGATTGAGGATGATCACCTACAATTTTGATGCTTTCATCTACATTACATAGTATTAGAGAAAGGATAACCATATTCTTGGCAAGAAAAATATAAAATTATGGATTGGTAATGTCATAGAGTTTACCTATATCCAAATTGAGGGTTATCTTGAGAATCCTCATGTTGGATCAGTCCAGAAGTTCCTTGTTTTAATACTCAAAAAACAAGTTTCCCAAAGAATATTTCCCAAATCATGTTTCCAAAATCACATTTCATTTATTAAAATTTAGTTTTCCCATTTATATTTACCTTATGTATTTTGAGTTTTTATTACCCTCCATTGGGATTGTAAGTACAAATAAATAATTTCTTTTAATCTTTCATACACATTTAGATGAATCTTTTATATGCCATTATATAGGGATTATAATTTCTTCTTTACCTTTACCAAATTTCATTTTACACTTATGGAACTATATTCTAAACATAAATACCATATATTAATTTTTTATACCCATATACAATCTATGAAAAAAGATTTCCCTTTATAAAAGATATGGAAAATTTGTTTCTCCTTTACAAAAGTAAAGTGATTTTTTTACCCTTATACAAGATATAAAAATTCTAGGTTACCAATAAAAAATCCCAAGCATAAACCGCTAGTTCGAAATGTACTACTAAAAGAACAACATGTTATCACTAGAAGATATGTTCTACTAATATAAGAATTATACTATCACTCCAGGTATATTTCGACCACCAGTTCACTTATATGACTATTAGTGTAAATATTATACTGCTAGAAAAGTACACTACCACTAGTTTATATCTACTACTCCTAGTATAGAGCTTCCACCACTATGTTAAACTTGCTACCACCAGTGCCTTTATACTAAATCTAGTCTAAACATTATACTTTAATAAGATGTTTCTTCCTTCATTTGAAGTCCCACCATTTTAGCTTTGTATAATTAAATTAAAATTAATTATTTTATTGGGTAGTTTATGAAATTTAAAGAAATTAAGAGATACAATCATTTTGGAAAAATGATTCTTAAAAAGGATACTCAATTGTATTAATGTTAAATTCAGAACTCCAACATTTTCATCCATTGTAGGAATTTTTTTATTTTATTATTACCCTACAAAAAATAATTGGATATTTTTTTAATTTACAAAGTTATAGGAACCCCTCATTCAAAAATTCGGATTGATCACATTATACTACTAACTAACCTAATGAGGTTAAGTAAATATTTTAAAAATAATGTGGATTTATTTTTCCTTCAAACAAAACCATGTTTTTTTAAAAAATAACTTATAAATAAAATTTAAAGAAACATCAAAGACATTTTTAAATATATTACAAAAGAACTATTATAGAATTCATGATTCTCCCTTGATTTATCATGAAAATAAGTACTATATAAGCAATTCAATACTATTTAATTAATCTTATCTATTTTATTTATATTTGATTTGTGGTTTTTTCAACTATATATTTCTTGAGAAAATTCTCCCATACATTATTGGAGTGTACTCTAATACTCTCTTTATATTTATTTTATAACTCTTATCCTATAAATAAATTTGGAAGAGGTATTGTGTATCAAGTATTTCATTGTGTGAATTTATATATAAAA
The DNA here is from genome assembly GCA_963277665.1 of Viscum album. NCBI lineage: Eukaryota > Viridiplantae > Streptophyta > Magnoliopsida > Santalales > Viscaceae > Viscum > Viscum album. The sequence goes on from OY728131.1 coordinate 144,205,245, forward strand.
ACCTTATCCATATTGTGGATCAAGTTTATACTTTAATAAATGTGATTTCCCAAGGGTGACTATCAAATGGAGATGATTAGGTCTCAACTTAAGACTGAACCTCTTATTTTTATTAAACTATGTTTTTTTAAGCAAACTATTTTTAGTTTTCAAAACAAATATAGAGAACAATACATTGATAGTAATATTTAATTAGTGTTATATATATTGTGTTTTATTCTATTAGTTTTGTTTCAAAATGTAAATAGTTTTTAAAATTGTTCATACTATGTTGTGATAAAAACATTGAGAAAAATATTGAAAATAAAAATTTATATATTTATATAATTTTAGAAAGACGATTATTCTAAAAATAGGAGGATTTATTTAAATATATTTGAAAAAAAAATTTGGATACTCAATTACCCCCCCCCTCATGAGTACTCAACCAGGACAAACATTTTCTTTTGCAACATTTATCTCTCTTCTAATTTTTCTATATTTTACTTTGATAAAGTTTTAAACAATATATTTTTAATTTAGGTTTTTTATACATATTTTTATTGATTCTATGTTTAAATGTAAAGTTAAAAACATAAAAATTCACTTTAATGGCAAATATTATGTTTATAGGAAAATAAAAATAAAAAATCATCTAGAAAGTACTGGTTTTGATATTAAGGGATCTATTGAACATTAATATAAAACCCTAAAACAATTATAATTTTTTTATCCTCCAATTAAAGATTCTTGTGATTAAAATTTCTAATTCATGGATGATTTATTTTGTTATTTTAAAGTGGATGAATTTAATAATATATTTTCTTATGATACTGTTTATCAAATTTGGGGTACCTTTATTGTGTCTTGTTAAGGAACATCTAAAGTTAAATGAATGATATTAGATAACTATAATATTTAGTATAATGATTTAAAAATAAAACATGATGAATCTATAATAAACATGTATCTTTATTCAGTAATCACGTGACATTAATAAACTATAATTTAATGTGATAATTAAAAAATCAAGACGTAGGAATAAGTTTTAAAAATTTAAAAATAATATAATAAACTAAAAAGAAAATTTGTTTCCTTAAAGCCATCGTATTCAAAAGTCAAGGATATTGTCAGAAAAGAAAGTACAAGTGGAAGTAAAGATAATACATATAGTGGTAAGGAATTAGTTCATATAGAAATAATATTGAGTATTTTTTATAAAATGATGGAATTTTTTCGTAAGTCAAATTATAAAGAAAATTACAATAAAATGCGGAATTTGAGGAAAGATAGGAAAAAGGATGAATCCTGTAATGAGGTTACCTGTAATGAATATAAGAAAAAATGATTTATAAAATATAATTGTCTAAATATCATTTATAATAACATGCATGAGGATAAATGGGAATGAATAAAGAAATAACTGAAATCCACTAAGAGTACATCCGCAGATAGTTATTATGAATCTGATTCTATCCAAGAAGAAACATATAAAAAATAATATTAATGATTTATGGATACTACTTCTAATGTTGCATCTAATTCGTCTTCTAATATATATAATGATTCTAAAATTTAAAATTATGTGTTACAATATTATTTTACTATACTAGAATAAATCATGATTGAGTTAAAAGATAAATAAAAAATATGAAAAATATTTATGTTTTATGTGTTATAGATAGATCTAATATTAGTATAAAAAATAAAAAATAAATAAGTTAAAGGAAAATAATGATTTTAAAATGGTAAATGAATATCTTAAAGTGGATTTGAAAATATATTTTTTAGTAGAAAAACATGGAATATTATGTTGGGTAAAAAAATATAAAGTCCAAATCTAGAATTGGGAACATATATAGACATCATGGAAGCTGTATAAAAATTATTTCATTCCAAGCTTAAATAAAATAATATAGTTTCTAAGGAAACTACTAGTTTTTTAAATAATTATAAACAAGTTATATGTAAACAAGTTTTTTCTATATATATTATTCCATTTATAATAAATCCTATAAACAAATTATAGCCCGAAGGATATATTTTTTTACTTCTCTATACCAAATAAAAAAAGGGTACCTAAGTCATTTCATATTTGATTGTAAATAGGAATTTATTGAAATGATCAATTAGATTTATATGGAATCTATATGGTTTATATCTGAGACATAAGAAAAGTGACTTATCAAGCATAAATAATCTTATAAAAGCTGATAGTGGACATGTCACTTTTGGTGAAAATTAAAAAGGAAATATTATTAGACTTTGAAAAAATATTAACTATAAATATATCCTTGTTTAGAATATTTTATCCATTTATGATTTAAATTATAACTTGGTTAGTATTTCTAGGTTGTGTGATGATGGTTTTAATGTTCAATTTGAAAAAAATGCTTGTGAATTTTATGATTCCACGCATGCTTTGGTATTTTCATATTTAATGAAAGATATTATTTTTGTTATTCATTTAGATTAATTTATCTATAAAAAATTTTCTTGTTTAATTGATTTTTATAGAGAATAATTGTTATGGAATAATTTTATAGGTCGATACTATATATAATCACTTAAAATTTAAATAACAAGGGTTTAGTAAAGTATCCAACTAATCTAGATTTCCCTAAAGAAAGTCTACAATAGTTGTCAAAACAGAAAGTAACAAAAAATATATTTCAATCCAAAGAATGATTTATCTAAATATCAACCACTAGAATTGATTCATAAATATTTATTTAGACTATCTTTTTTTATTTTATTAGGGAAACACTATGACAATATTATTTTTTATGATTATTAAAGATATACATGGGGACTTTTTCTTAGTTTTAAAGGTGAATCTCCTGTTTTTTATGAAAAATATGTACTGATTAGGAAACTGTAGTGGAATAACCATCAAACCTGTAACAAGTAATATGAAAAATATATTTTGAGAATAATTTCTTTAAATCTATCATCTCACAAAATGGATATACTCACAATTTATCTACACATCAAACACCACAACAAAATGGGGTTTATCAAAGAAGAAATAAGACTCATTATAAAATTTATTAAACTACACTCAATGAATATGACATGTCTAGTTTTTATCTCAAGCTATTTGTACATCGTATTGTGTAATTAATATAGTTCTTAAAAGAATTATCTTGAAAAAAAATATGAAATACATAATGGTAGAAAACCACAAATAAATTACTTAGAGTTTTTGGATGAAAATTTCACATTCTAAATACAAAAGAAAATTAGGAACAATTTTCATCAAAAATAAACAATGAAAATTTTCTTTTAATTCAACCACTATTAAATCTTATAAATTATTTACCAAAAAATATAAATTTAGAGGTAAAAATATTTATGTCACTATAGATCATATGGATCCAAAAGAACTCAAACTAAATAGAAAAAATATTGATGATGATACAAAATTTTTGAATAACAATAATATCTTTAAAGCTTCTGATAATTCATTTTATTTACCTAATAAATCTCCTTGAAGAGACCATCAAGTCCTTCCCAACCATTAAGAAAACATGTAAAAACAAAGTACTTCATTCTGTAGAATCATTATAACCCTTAAAAACTATCCCATGCATGATGTTGTAGGATATTTGGATATTATTAATCATATATGGGACTCAATGAGAAACTAAGTTGAAAGTTATGCTTTTTTATCATAATTAACCAAATAAAATAAATGATGTAATCAATGATGAACATTGGGTAATACATATGTGAGAAGAATGGAATCATTTTGAAATAAATGAATTCCAGAAATTATTAGATCGGCTTAAAGACCACCTAAGTATTGTAACTAAGTTACTATATAGAATAATATTGATGAATCAAGCATAATTATTAGAATAATATATATATTAGTTGCAATAGGATATATTCAAGAAAAATGTATTGCCTATAATGTGACCTTTTCACCCATTTCTTGACTTTTACCCATCAGAATAATAATTTTATATGAATCACATATAAATTGTAATCTATTTATAAAGTGTTACACTATTGAGGGTTTTTTGTTGAGAAACCTCATTTATTTTAAGATACTAACTTTCTAAATCATGTTTTAAATATTTAAATAGATATTTATGGTTTAAAAAAGGCTCTTAGATATTTGAATGACATGCTAAACAATTTTATTGTTTCAAAGAGATTCATAAAAGGTGTTGCTGACCCTAATCTATTAACAAAAAATAATTAAAATTTATGTTTTAGTTGTTTAAATATATATTAATGATATTATTATCAGATTATCCAAACACACCTTTTTTATTGAATTTTTTAAAGTGTCGATAAATAGATTTGAAATGTTTTTAATGGGTAGGTTAAAATTGGTTCTTGTTTTTCAAATTTTACTAAACAAATATGGAATTGTTTTATATTAAAGAAAATACAAAATAGATCTTATAAAAAATTTTGGTATGGATTTAACTAATTGTAGTGACACTCCAATTAGTTAAAATTGTATGTTTTATCTGGATGAAACTATAAATTTAGTTTATCATACTACTTATGGATATATGATTGGAAGTCTACAATTCTTAACCACTAGTCAACGTAATTTTTTGTTTAGTGTGTGTATGTGTTCTTATTTTCAAGTAAACCCAAAAGATTATCATTTTAATACAATAAATAGAATTATTATATAAATTAAATGAAAAATTTATTTTAGACCATTCTACTCTAGAGGATACGAATTTGACATTGTCAGTTCTTCATATGCCTATTTTAGTGATTGTAATTTAGATAAAAAAGAATCTCTCGAACATTCCAAATTTTGGGATAGTCTCTAGTATCATGATGTTGTAAAAAAGTAGATTTTTGTTGCAAAATCAACTATTTAATCTGAGTACATATCTATAGCTAGTTGTTGTCCAATAATTATGTGTATAAGACAAACCTTACTAGACTATGGCCATGAGTTTATGCATTACCTTAAAAAATTGGCACTAAAAGTGATATAAAAATTTCTAAGAATCATGTGTCTCAATATACAACAAATCATATTGATATAATACATGAATTTTTGTGACACCATTTTCAAAAAGTTGATATACCTCTAGAGTTCATTTGAACTAAACATCCTCTAGATGATAATTTTTCAAAGCCTCTAAATTTTTAGATAATGATCAATATCAGACATGATCTTAGAATGATTATTTTATCTTAATTTTTTATTTCCTTAATCTTTTTATTTTTAGTATAGTAAAATTATAAGTCACATTATATCAATGGGAACTACCATTAGGGTGATATCATTTATTGATATTATCTCATATCTATAGTTTCATATTACCATTAGGTACTTCCATAGTATGCTACCATTTAGTTGATATAATCTGGTGTTGTCCCTGGAATTATCCCCTTATCTTGCTACCATTATTTGATATAGTGGTTTCCACCATCAGAACATATCATTGGATTCTACCATTACTGTAGAAATACAAGTTTTTCTATGGTCACTATTTTTTGTTATAGAAGTCTTAAATTCCTTTATAACTCAAATTAAAAAAATTATATTTTAAATTTTATTAGGTTATATAAATAATAAAAACCTTATTTAGATTCTGTATTGAATCATCTCTCATTCACAACCCTTAGAACTACATATTTATTTATCTCTTGAACCTTGACCTTTGGCATTCAACATTCAATCCTTGAACCAATAAAACAATGGTGAGAGTGAATCATGATTTTAGATCTCTAGATGAGACATGACTTCTAAATAAATAAATAAATAGAGTTAAGTAAACATATAGATCCACTAAATCCACTTATCTAACCATGGGTAGTAGTTATAGAAAAGGAAATAAATGATACTGGATGGAATAAAGTAAGTCAGTAGTTTGGAATTTTATAAAAAAATAAATTATGGGTTTCATGGTTCTTAGTGAACAAGAAAACACTTTTTCTGAGATTGGTTCAAGATATCTGTCAACACATTGAGTTTGATTTATGGGGATAAGAAAACAACATTTCAGAATGTTGGTAGATGTAAATGGGTTAGTTTTATACTCAAATCAATGGGTTAAGTTCTTAGGAGTTCTTCACCATAGAATCTATGATTACTATCAAGTTATATACCCCATTGACTATGCATCATTAATCATTCAAGATTCATTTCTAGAACATATAAGAAATTATAATATGAGAATACCAGAAATAAAAGAAAATAATGGTCAATGTAGGATTCTATTTGAATTTATACAATATATTTTTTTCCTAGGAAGGTGTATTTCATTATGATGAGGTATTAAGATGTTTTGTTTTTTATCTTATGAGAAGAGGGGGAACATAAATTTTGGTTGATATATCTTGGTGTACATGATTGAGTTGTGCCAACATACTTATTGGAATAATTATCTTGTTTATACAAATTTGATTTCTTCTTTATTAGAATAAAGATGAATTTTACCTGATGTAGAAGTTATGGTGACTTTGTGTGGTTGTTTTTTAATAATCCAAGGCACCTCTTGAATAAAAAAAAGTCGATTAGAATCTATGGCTAGATAAATAGGTTGTGGAAAGTGAGATATTGTATGAGAATTTAAACTTATTGAATAACCTATCCAAACCTAGGGATTTTATTAATCTTGAATTAGATCTAGATTATAAAATAATCCATTATTCTGATGAAGAACTTGATGAGGATAGTGCTGAAGTTGAGGAAGAAGTTTTATCTGAAGAATATGTTTCCACTAACATTTCGATTGAGGCGGGGAGTGGCCCAAATAAAGTCATGAGTACAAATTTTTCATATTGACCACTTGATCTCTTATTTATTTACCCTCTAAGGAAAAATTTCTGAAATATGATGAGGATTCAGAGAGTGAGGTCCCTAATGGGGATCAGTTTGAGGATACAACACTAGAGTGTCCTGATGATATCATTTTATTATCTGATGACCCTTCATTTAATATTTATTGTAAAGATGAGGATAAAGATTGAAATCCCTTAATTACTATTTTTGAGTCTACTAAAACTATCAGTGGATATTGGGATAGTAACCCCTATATTTTTTTAGTGATTCAAGTGTTTGTAACCCCAGTAGATACAGATGTGGTAGATAAATATGATGTTGTTGTGCCATTTTAGGGGGAGAAGTCCCTATGGTCCTATATTATTGTCCTAACCTAATTTGATCTCAATAATGGTGATGATGATAGAGGTAGTCAACCAGATCATGATGAACCTATCAATTATTTTTTCAATGGAATCATATAGGATCTTTTGTAGAAATGATAGACTGGGTAGATATTTTGGAACCTTCTCCTTCTATGTTTAATGTTATAGATAAGAAATAAATGGGCATAGTTCCACTTCCAGATGAGAAATCATTTCATGAGGTTGTACCATAACTAAGATATGCGAGTTATTCACCTTATCATCTTTTAATTTAGACCAATTAGCTAACCATACCTAATTTATATGACATTATTGTTATTCTTTTGAATGATTTTGTTATTTTTCTCAGTATTTTTTCTTAATTTTTCTTCTTAACAAGATATGTCTCTCAAATAATATGATATATCCTTGATTTTTCTATTCATTGTGGAACATACCCAAAATAAACTATTTTTGAATCTAGAAACTTTGGAATTAGAAAATAAAAAGATTTATGAGAAGCTTGGTATTATTCATTTTACTCTTAGAGAGATGAGTGTTGGCCTGCCACAAAATGGTGTTCACTATTATACTAATGTAGATTCTTAAATAAATTTTAATATTGATGATGAGTTGACAAGAAATATTATTTTTGAAGAGATATAGAGTTTGTTAGCCGATACTTCTAATTATCATTTGGATGATCTTTGATAGATTAAATATCACAGTGGAGATGTTTTTAAACTAGTTGGAGAATGTCTCAATGAAGCAGGAGGTGATAGGAAATCTACAACCAAATCCATTATGTATTATCATTAAAATATTTATAAAAAAATGATCTTACATATTATTTTTATTTTTCAGAGAATAATTTAAGGTTACATTTTGTTACAAGGTCCTTCAAGGAACATGTGACTCAATTAAATGAGTTGAACACCTTTTAAATGTATTTATGGAATAAAATATTGATTTCACTCATATAATAGAGCACGGTGGATGTAATACCCCAATATTTTATGAGAATTATTTTATTTGATGTCTTTTGTTGTATGCTACAGCAATATTATCTTGCACTATACGCAACATCGTATTAGCTTGTAGTATAGGCAACATGGTTCTTGGCTCGTGTTACACACAATTTCAAGTTCGTTTTATGGAAATTATTCTACGCAACATTAAGTATAGATTTTTTTTAATGTATAAATGAAATATGTTTTGATTATGTCATATGCAACACCAAAGGGAGCTTTCACTACACGCAGCCCTGACGGGGATTGTATTACACGCAATCAAGACCTTCTTCGATAGCGTGTGTAGTACGCAATACCAAATTTCACTAAACGAGATATTATTATAATATTATTATGAACTATCCATTATGAATAGTAATACCCACTTTTTTAAATTTTATAAATTTTATCTTTCAAAATGGACTTCATTTTTGAATTCGGAATATCGAAATTATCCTCGGGTGAATTTTTGGTATTTTTCTGAAAACTTTCATTTTTTGAGGAATAGTGAAAACACTTGGTTACTATTTAAAAACCGACTTTTTATTTAAATAATTTGTTATTTTATTTAAATTTATTTTAGGTCAAAATTGATACATAATACCTATATAAGTTCAATGTAATTCAATTTAGTCATTTTATAATAATTTTAGATATATAAAAATTTTATTGAACTTTTCACCGTCTTTTACCCACCTCCTAGGAGAACTTGAAAATTTACATAAAACTTAATTTTACCGCTTCTGTGAGTTTGATTTCAAAAATCCGAGAGACACAGTTAATATCAAGGAGTAAAATGTTGTTCAATAAGGTAAAAATAATTTTTGATGAATAGTAACTTTTTACTTTTATTTACCACGGTTAAAAGTAAATAGGGTAATTAAGGGTAAAAATGATATTATTATTACCCTAAAAAATGTCCTAATTCTATTGGATAAGTGTAATTCGACCAAAAACATCCTTAGGAATAAAATATTACCCTTTAGGTCCACATAGATTAGATTAGGACACTTATTATTATTTTATTTAAAGAAGAGTTAAAATAGTTAAAATCAAAGTTTAATAACTAAAAAGTTTTTAATATAGGGTTATAAATAAGATAAATTCAACTATAAATATTCATTAGAAAGATAAAAAGATTTACTATATAATGGTATTTTATTTATGATTTCTATACATTAAATAATTTAATTTATTTATGACACAATGATGATGCAGTAATTACCTTATTAATGAAATATTAACATAATTGATGTTATAAATACTCAAATAAATGTAATTTTAGACTTTTTATGAATTCCACTAATTTTAAAGTTTAATATGACATGTTATTATTTATTAAATTAACCTTTTTAGATATAATCATGTTTTTTTGATTTTCACAAAAATCAATTACCAAATAGTGTCAAATTTGACATAAAATAGTTTTTTTTAAAAAATATTATATTATTAATTGTTATTATATTCTTAAAAATCTAAGGTTTGGTCAAATGAATTAGATAAGGTTATATATATTAATAATGAACCAGTTTGGATTCTTTTGGCCTGTTATAGTAAGTTTATTAACCATATAGTGTAAGAAAACAAGAAGGCACCGCAAAAGTTAAATTATTTAACGTATAGTTAAATCTAAATGATAAGGTTAAAATAGTAACCTAAACTTGTATAAAACTTATTTTTTGAGAGTATTTAGACCCATACCCACTTTATCTTATAAATAAATCAATTTTGAGCTATTATAAACTGAATATGACTTTATTATAAAATAATATTTTAAGTTTTTCCAAAGGTTCCCCTCTCCTCCCTTATAAAAAGGGCACCCCTTCCCTCTTCTCTTCACACCCTTTTGAGCCTTGAAGCTCAGAAAAACCCTACCAATTACTCTTCTAAACCTCTATAGTTATATCATAGAGGTTCTGGTCTTCTCAAAATACCAACTCTAGTGCCCTAATAAGAAGTTTAAAGGAGGTGCGTCGAGGAAGAGATAATCTCTTATACCGACTCTTTCAAGTTTCTTTCTTCTTCTACTTCCTCTTATTTAGTTATTTCATTATAGAGTAATAACATAGGTATTGCTTATATACTTATATGCTATTATAAATATGAAACAACCCTATTTAACCTTCTATCCATCCTATGAAAAATGAAATCACTGCGCGTGCGTACCTACGGAATACCGTCTCCACGCTGTGGTGTAATCAGTTTTTCCACCACCACCTTACTTGGATGGGTATAATGGTGTAAATAATAACTATATATGATTATTATAACATCATACTGATTCTAAGATATTATATAATCCACTCCAATTCCATTCAATAAATATGGGAATGATATCATTGCTCGTGCGTACGTAAGGATTACCGTCTCCACGACGCGATGAGATTCATTTTCCATGTCAACAATTCAAGAATGATTATAAAGTATATATATAGGTAATGATGAAGTATATGAAATAATAATTCTACTGGATTTATGTGTATATATATATATATGTATGTCATTTAATTAATTCTATTCAATTCAATAAGGAAACGAAAAACAGCGTCCATGCGTACGTACGGCCTACCGTCTCCATGAACGGTGTATTTCTTTCCATTTATCGATCTATTATATATATGTATATTATGAGTATATATTATATATAAATAATGTTTTATATTTTGGAATTAATTATTCATGATCCATGTAATCATATTAATAATTACAAGTCAAAACACGGACGATAAATGAAACGATTTTACCCAAAACGCTGCTTTAACATGGAATTGGGAAATAAACGGATAATATAATGTCGTGAGTGAATCATATATGATATCATAAATTTTATTATGGTTCTGTTACAAGTTAATAATATGTTTAAACCCACTATACAACAGTCTTGGAAACCTATGGAAGAAATTGTACATAATTTAATGGATAATTATTCCAATCTCATTCCAATCTAAGATTGTTTATTCGTAAGTATTTATGGGGGTTATGTTTATTATCCATGTCCATATGTCCTTAAACTGTTTTCAAAAAATGTTTACTTTTATTCCATGTATGTTCAAATTCATTTTTACACTTTTTTACTTTTACCACATCGTATGGAAGGAATCTTTCTTTTGTTTACCATATGAGGTACTTTTTGACTTTTTCAGTAAAAGTACGAGAAGAATGTTTTTTTAACTTATAAGAAATGAATAGATTTTTATGGTTTCATAATTCCTTATTTTCATGAAGCTTACTCTACAATATTTAATGACTATTTTCAACAAAATCCTTTTATTTTGAAATTTCATGGCATTTTGTAAAAATAAAATGATTTTGAAGAAGAAAGGATATTTTCCTCAAGAATTCATTTCAAGTGTTTTATCAAAACCATTTTCCATATAAGATGAAATTATTTAATATGTGTATGATTCAAGTATAATTTCTCTATTATTTACATGGTTTCACTTTTCGTATGATGAAATTATATCCATTTTTTATGGATTATGTTATGATGGGATGATGTTTATGAAACCCATTTTATACATTGGGTAATGATGAATGATTTATGTTCATGTTGTGGCACAAGTAAAAATGATTTAACTATTCAATGGGTGGGACCTATATCTCCATCCAATGCATTGGGTAAAGATTTATATCTCATAATATAGACATGGCTGGAATGGTAAGTAAATCTGGTTCAGTGATACAGGACTGGAACGAGGAGTGAACTCGATTCAGAAAGGGACTTTGTCCACTAAGATGGTCTTGGAACCAATGACTTGGATATTATGGAAATAATAACATGTGCTTAATTATTTCCACAATTACATGATTTATTCCCATTCTATTTTATCATGATTGATGGTCCATTATGATCTATGCCTTACGTACTACCATGTTTTATGTCATTGCCAGATATTTTGATGTTTAAATATTATGTTCTTGTTTTGAAATTCAAATGTATATGGTTTGTTTTATTTTCTCCATGCTTACCCTTACTGAGAATTTGAGCTCACCCTTTATATTTTTTCTTTTCCCCAGGATATAAATAATGGTTTTCGGTAAGAAATAAAAAGGAAGATCTTTATGGGAGATGTTGAAGATATTTCACCAAGATTAGTAGATTATATTCTGAGTTTCCAGAAACACTAAATTATTATGGTCCTTTGGTGTCTGTTTTTATTATGTATTAGATATTCAGAAAAAGTAATGTAATGTCTATGTACGTCAATCTTTGAGTCTCTACAGTGGAAGAATTATTCCCCAATTTGTGAAGATTATGGATCCATTCTTCTAATTTTCCTGAACAACATTCATTTCACCTCATACTATTAATATAATCATCTTAGTCTCTCCTTATATATATCAGGGGTCTTTAAACTATATCTATAATAGTTAGACCTTTTGTACTTACTCCAATTGAGTCTAAGAGACATATAATTTTATTTTTACTATTGTATTATTCGTTGGCCTCTAGTACCTCCTCTTGAATATGATGTTTTTGTAAAATCCGATCCCCACATGATCTTACCTCCTTTCATGATGAATATGATTCATACTCTGACTATTTATTCATTTTCACTTACTCTTATATATATTTTACCCCATCCTATTTTTTTATAATCTAAAAAGTGGGAGAAATAATATGGATGATTATATACTTTTTATAGAACATTATATTTTTTGGCTTATGTTATATTTTAAAAGATATGATATTTTTTATTTACTTCATTATTCTTTAAAATACACTATTAATTTCATTTCATTTTCAACTATCATTTTTTATCATAAAAGAATTAATTTTTTTTGTATAATCCATTAATTAATTGTTTTAATTCTCCCAAATCATGTTTCCCAAATCATGTTTCCTTAATCATGTTTCCCAAATCATGTTTCCCAAATCATGTTTCCTTTATTAAAATTTAGTTCTACCATTATATAAGTATTATAAGTTTTCTATTAAATTTACGTGGTATTTTAAGTTCCTTTATGTGAGCTTTATGATCTTTTAACTACCTTTACACGAAACTATTATGAATCCTTACATAGTGTTTATAAATTTTTTGTTACCATTACATAATTTTAGTTGATCCTTATACAACTATCTTGTTAGATTTATACAATATATATAAATTTTTTATACCCTTATGGAAGCTATTAAATTTTATTTTTCTATTACACATGAAATAATTTTTTTTTTAATTTTATAGAGGCTATAAAAAATTATTCCATAACACAATATATCAAAAGTTTTTTTTATCCTTACACAATCCCAAGATACTACCACTATTTCAAATGCTGTTATCATTTGTATAACAAGATACTAATATAAGATATGTTCTATCACTAGAAGACTTATACAACCACTCAATGGATCTTTCTACCGCCAGTTCACTTATGAAATAATTAGTTCAAATGTGATACTTCTGGAAAATTCACTAGTTCAGATCTACTACTTCTAGTAGAGAGATTATTATTCCGTGATGAATCTTCTACTGCCAGTGCTTCTCTATAACTACCAAAATAAACATGTTATCTCCAAAATAAACTACTACTTATAGTTTATGGCCTTCTACCATAGATATATATAATCAAATCAAAATTTACTTTTCAATGGAAAATTTATGGAATTTAATGAAATATAGAGAAATGAGGATTTAAGAATGAATATTATTAAAAATGATACTCATATACATTAATGATGAAGAATAAATATTTATATTTTATACCAGTATGAGGATTGAAATTATTTTATTATTATATTAAAACAGATAATTGGAGACTATAAAAATGTATAAAGTTAAAGGAACCCCTCATGAGAAAATTTTGGTTGATCACTTTTTACTACCGACTAACCAACTGAGCTTAAGTACATCATTTGAAAAGAAAGGTCATTTTTCAATGCTGCAAATGAAACTCTATTTTTAATTAAAAAATAGTAACCCTGGGAAGAACATTAAAATAAATATCATGGAAATATTTAAAGGAAACTCAAAGTAAAAATAACAATATTCATGATAATCCATTTCCATATCAGAGAAAGAAGAACTAAACAAAAAATGTTATACTCTATCTTTCTTCTTATATATTTTATTTACATTTGAGTAATTATTTTATTAAATATTTAGTTATTAAGAATAATATATTTTATCCTATAGGAAAGTACACTAATATTCTATTTAAATTTATTATTTACCTTCTATCCAATGAATAATTTTAAAAGAGGTAGTGTGTATCCTGGACTACATTATGTGTCGTTTTATGTAAAAAACTGATCTAGGTTATTGATCAAGTTTATTTTTTAAAAATGTTTCATGTAATTGGGTGAATTATAAGATGATAGGATTAGTTCTTGGCTTAATATTGAACATCTTGATTTTAATTATATGGTGTTTTTTTATTATGTTTATTGTATTTTAAAACAAACTAGTTTTAGTTTTCAAAACATATGTAGTAAAATATTACTTGGATATTAAGTTTTAGTCAGTATTATATATAATTTATTTGATACTATTAGATATGTTTCAAAATATAAATTCATTTCAAAAATTAATTTAACTGGTTTGTTATTGAACCATTGAGAAACAATTTAAAAATATTAACATATATATTTCTACAAATTTTGTTAACTTGGATGATTTCGAAATTTAGGGAATTATTATCAAATAATTTTAAAATAAAACTTTCTTATTATATACTCAATTCACCACCACCCCAACCCCATTTATTACTCTACTATGACCAATGCATGGGATAAGGAAACAAGTATTAGTTTTCATAATTCCTAAAAAATGGTGTATTTGATAGGAGAAACCGGATTATAGACAGTATAACCATAAATATGCTTATCGAAAAAAGGCCTATGAGAGATTTTTTGGGTGTAAGTCATCCAAACTATATCTATTTACTAATAGATCTTTTCTTTTTATAATGGTATAGTGTAATCCATGAAAACATTATTATAGGATGAATCCAATGTTAAATTAATTTCTAGTCTTCCTATGAAACTAATTCATTCTCAATAAGCAGAAACACATGAAGTTTGAATCATATATAGATGATTGTATATTCCTTGTCTACTCATCCAAGATCTTGGTGTAAAAGTGTTTCAATAAGTTTCTTGTATTTATTATCAATATTTGAGACATCATTACAGTTGAAAATTACAAGAATAATTAGAAAAATAGTGATAAAATTCATGATAAGAGTGATGATGAGTTGAGAATCTCAGAGATAGAACAAGGGGATGATGTTGATTCAGGAGATGAAATTGATGATAAAAAAATGAATTTAGATAAATGACTGAATATAATCTGAGAAATAGAGGAAAAAATTGATTTGTAGAATATTATTAGTGATCAGACAACTCCAATTAAATCTAGGATAATTTATTATATAAATAACATTACCACCATATTAGGTATATCTCATTTGATTATACAATGCTGCTAAGGATGGAATTTGTACAAGGTTATTCATGAAGATCTTAATAAACTAAATAAAAAAGACTTGGGATATTGTTTCACGGTCCAGATATAAGAATGTTATCAGTGAAAAATGTGTTTTCCTTAAAAAATAAATGATTTTTTCATGATTATATAAAAAAAATAATGAATTTTTCAATTGATACTTCTATATTGAGGGTATTGATATAGTTGAAACATTTTCACTTATTTATAGGTTAGACAAAATTTTATTGTTTAAGGCTCTAATGGTGAAAAGGAGGTTCAATATTTTCCAGATAGGTTTTAAATTAGACTTCTAAAATTTATTTCATGAATAATATGAACACATAAATAATCTAGATGTTTTTATTATGCATGAAGATTAAAAGAAATATTTTTTTAAAGATGGTGATTTATGGGTTGTGACAAGAATTAAAAAAAATTATATTCCAAAAAATATCAGTACTTGGAGAAGATTAGTTTTTATCTTGGTGGAGTTGATCATAGTATCTATATAAAATATTTTTTTTAATGAAAGTATATTCTTTCCAATGCCTTTTGATCGCATAATATTTTTTGGATTGAATAAACATAATGTATAAAGTATGAATAATTCATGAAATTTGAGTTCAAAATGTGGATGATCATAGTGTTGAAATTTTTACTTGCCTTGTATGAGATCCAAATAATGACTACAACATTAATATAATAGTTTAAATATACCATGGAGATTCAAAAAAACAATTTTAATGGAATTTTCCATGTTAAAGACAATAATGGCTGTTATCTAGTTGAAGTTGTCTAAGGGTGATATGGGAAAATATGTTAATTTCACAGAGTATATAAAGATAACCAGGAGCCTATTATAAATAAAAATGATAATATTTGACATTGTTTTTTCAATTTTTATGTTTCTTGATAATCATGAAATCCTAAGGAAATATACTTGTAATAACTAAAGTCAATACTCTGATATATCAAATGCATGGTGGATTTTAGATTTCTTTATAATAAAAAATATCAATATAAGTTATTAGGAAATTAAAAATTCTGATTGGTTTGTTACAAAGGATGTTAAAACCAATTAGTTCATTTAATATTATAAGTTTGTGCATATCATTGAATAGAAAGAAAAAATTTTGTATTTAATTCCTATCTATATAAAATTAAGGTATTACAACAACTCTGGTTTGTAGAAACTATTATGGATGAAGAAATGTCAAGAGGATATTAGAGTTTAAGTGAAGTATCCCATTATAATAAAAATTTAAAATAAGGTGAGGGATATTATTAGGGGATGAGATAATTAATCATCCATAATTATTGTTTTTGAAATAAAAACATACTTGTTAATGAGTTTTATCTGACAGAAAATATTATTTATAGTTGTTTTTGTGTTGTTGGATGAAAATCATGTGAACTTAATTTCAAAAAAACATTAATTTCACCGGATATAAAAGAACTATAGTGGATTAGGATTAACTTAATTAGAAGATCTAGAGTAATATTTTACTTCAATAAAGATGAAATTGTTTCTTCTTATGTATTTACAACTAATTCCATAGAATATGGATTTAAAAAAATTTATTTTATTAAAACTTAATATATAAATCGAACCACATCTTTACGAATAAAATAAGTAACAAAGTTCATTAAGAAAGTGTCTAACTATATCAATTTTTTAAATTTAGGTTAAAAATAGATATTATCATCAGTGTAATAGTTTTATTTTTGAATGTTTTTTCTATAAAAAAAATCATGTGAGGTTTATATTTATAAATATGTTAAATCAATTTCCAATTATATTGATTGTTTTTTTATATTTATGATTGAGATATTTTAGGGATAAGAAGATATATTTGTTTTTTATCATTCTAGTTGAGGGATTATAGAATAATTAAAATATATTCATTTTATAATGGGTTTAAATCAAGGGCTTCTTGAGATAAGAATGAAAGAACCTTAGACTAGGTTGAAAGAACATCTTAGAACATTGGGTAAAAATGTGTTTTTATAATATTATCTGAAGGAGTATTTATAATTTAAAACGGAACTCTACATTTTTTTATTTTACACTATCAAAACATATTTTATATATACTTGTTTTAAATTTTTTCTGTTTATAAAACATAATTTCTGTTGTGTATAAAATCAATATACTTTTCTATATTTCTGATGCATTTATTATAAATTTATAAATCGTAGAATTATTATTATTATTATATTGATAAATTTTGGATTGATCCTAATACCATATATTTTGGTAGTTTTACACCTAGAGGTGGGGAAAATGTATGTTTCTGATAAGAATTCAATTGACCCCTATTATAATTTACAAGAATAACATGTTTCTTGGGAAAAAACTTAGTATCAAATCACAACTCTACTATGTCGATAGAATCAACTCTTTTAAACTGATACCATTAATTTCTATTATATCTTAACTCTACTAGATTTGGAAAGTCACGTTTTTCCATTGTTTTATTATAATTTCATATCTCAGTTTCCTTATACAAATAGTTACCTGGAGAAAATATTCTTTTATGATGGCATGAATTCTAGTTTGATTTATAGATAATTTGAATCCAATCATCCACTTATTTCTGATGGAAATGATTATGAGTATTGGAGTGATAGTATGAATAATTTTTTATTAATAATAGAATGGAAAACTATAAGATAATTATTGAAAATTATAATATTTTAGAGAATGAAATTTTGATATTTTATATAGATGATATACATGAATTTCATACAAATTATAATGTGTGAAATAATATATTGTGATCGATGATGAGAAAGAATTTCATTAAAATTTATACTTATGAAAAGTTATAATGTTATTTAGATAAAGTTGGGCATAACTCATTTTATAACATCTAATTTTCTTCAAACTATAAGAGCTATGTTACATACAGAAAATTAGGCATTTGAGTTTCTACATAGAGAGTCAAGTACTTAGATTCATCTATGATTCCTGACTATAGTGAATATTTTTTCAATCACCTGGTGGGAAAATTTATTGATATACATGTGATGGAATAATTATCTAAGGATAAATCTATTAATGATATGATGAACTTGAATAAAAAATGTCTTGATGATTTGATTGTAACTCTCATAAAATATAAGAGTAGATTAAAAAGATGTATATATATAGAGAATATGAAAAATGGTGTATACTTTTCTTCAAATTTCAGTAACAGTTCTTCTAGAGAAACAAATTATGGAACTAAACATAGGAATAATAAGTTTAAATGTTTTTTGGATTTTAAAATTTTTGAATCAAGTGATGGAGAACATTATTTTTTAGAAATGAGGATGGATAAAATGATTATAAATATAAAATTCAGATATTATCATAAAAAATATTGAATAAAAAACAAGATTAGATACAATCCTCATATGTTATATTTTATGATAATAAGAATTATTTTTTAACAATACATGATTTCCAAATACTGAATAAGAAACACAAGAAATTGAGGAGAACTTCTAAAAGTATAGGGATTTTTTTGAAATATCTAGATATGTGGAGTTCTAATAGTAGTGACACAACTTCTGATCATTCAATATGATTTAAGTGTTATTGATAGTCATGAAATTATAATATTATATCAAAATATTGTGAATATAAGAAATTTATTAGAAAAATGATAAAAACATAATCTCTTACTAAATAAACTCTGTATTCTAAATTATGTTATACTTATCATGATGATTATTAAACATAATCAGATGATTAAAAATATAGTTCATCAGGAAATGAAAAGGTAAATTTATTGAATAAATAAAAATACCTACCTAAATATGATGAAATCATGAAATATATATCTTTCTTGTAAAAAAATAATAAATTTATGAAAAAACCTATGATATTGATAATGATAATATAACTAAAAATGATAAAACAATTTCCAAATTTAATTCTAAAATTTCTAAAATTTCTTTTGTATTAGATTCTACACCTAGTTCAAGCTTAACTTATGATGATCAAAAGTTAGTTTTCCAACTTAAATATGAAAATAGTTGTTTAAAGAATATATTATCTTACATAATTTTAAAATTATAAATTTTGAAAA
Source organism: Viscum album (assembly GCA_963277665.1). Taxonomy (NCBI): domain Eukaryota; kingdom Viridiplantae; phylum Streptophyta; class Magnoliopsida; order Santalales; family Viscaceae; genus Viscum; species Viscum album. Next base: position 144,224,850 of record OY728131.1, read on the forward strand.
AATATATAAAAAAATAAACCCATCTTGAACTTCTAATTGAATTGGGTTTAATTCAAAAAACAATAATTTTCTAGTAAAATATTGGGTACCTAAAAGTAAACCCCTTTATACAAAGATCCAATTAAGAGGTATCTAGAGAATATATTGTTCTTCAAATTAAGTATAATATGTTTTCATAAATTATTTAATTCCAATAGAATATTTTCTCTTTAATATAAAATTGTTGTACATATATGTGTTTCTAATTCTTTTTATGAAATAACTAGGAAAAAGGAAGTCTGTGTACTATGTACATACTTTCAAAAAAATTAAAAAATAGGGTTAGTTTCAATAGTCTTAATAATTAGTACATGGATAGTAGGTGTTCTCAACCCATGATGGGATAAAATTCTAACTTCTAAAATATGAAAATGTTGGGTGTTGGATGAGTCACTTTTGAAGAAAATAAAAAAATTGAAATAATTAAAATTATTAATATTTCTTTTCATGGAAAATATTTTGTTTTTAATTTATTTTATGGTTTAGTATATAAGAAAAACTTTAGTATCATAATCCCGTTATGTGTTGAGGATTTCCCTATGATCTTCATTACTGATGAATGTACTCTCTAATTTTTATAAGGTACTTCCATTCTACATATCGATAGGATTGATAATGTTTACGAGGATGGCTTAGAAGAACCTAGAAATCAAGATTTCACTTTTTTATGTGTTTTTGTTTATTTTTATTGGTTTTGGAATATATTATTAGGTCACTATAACTTTATAACTATAGATAAAATTAATAGGAATGTTTTTCTTAGGGATTTTTCTAAATATAAGTTTAACTAGACTAGTTTTTGGGATTCTTAAGGATAATGTAATAAAAAAAGTCTTGTTTTGAACCTATTAGTTAAGTATCAACTTATAAGGTTTTACAACTGGTTACCATGAACTTATATAGTCCTAAAATAACTAGAGGCATTGAGGAAAATCCCGAATCTTTATATACTTATTAATGATTACAATAGATTTACATGGAACTATTTTCTCACTTGAATATTTTGATCTTTCTTATTTTTTAAAAATATTCATAATTCCAATAAATATAAGGAAAAAATATATTTGATTGCCTTATAAAGTGATCATAGTAGTCATTTTGATACATTTAATTTTGAATCATTTTTTAGTAATAATGGCATTACTCCTAATAATTCAGCACTAAGAACACAAAAAAAAAAATGAGTAGTTGAATAAAGTAATAGATTTATTAATAAAATGACTCGAACTTCATTCATTGAATATTATGTTTCATGAAAATCATGGGGCATTTTTTGGTACTTCTAACTCTACTATATAAAAGGAATCATCCTTAAACATATCTTATTCTAGTGTTTTTGAACTATACTTAACATTATAATGCATTTATTGTTTACAGTTTTAAAGAATTAGGAAAAAACTCTAACATAGTAGACACGTACATTAAAAGTGGACACTTATACTCAGTATCCATTTTTTCACCAAAGGAAACCCATTTAAAATAAAACAAGATTTCTTTTCATGACACATCATCAATACTTTCATCAAGGAATCTTTTGTATCATTACCAATCCTATGACCTGTAATTTTTTTAAAAAACTTGGGATGAGCACAAAAGCTCAGTAAGGGACATAGATAAAGTAAATCATTATTCTAGTGAAAACATGAAAACCCCATTAAAACATTTTCTTAAAATCTCATTTTCCATCATAGAAAAATCACATAGGTTCCTTGGGATATCATTATAATATCAATATTACATTCAACCTTACAAATATAATAACTATATGGTCGACTTTTATATCTAGAATACCCAATTAAATGATGATTGATAATGGGGATCACCCTTCTTATAAGATATATCAGGCTCACCCATCTTTCGTGGTCAATAATATGAATCAACCCTTCATATAAGCTATATATGGATCACCCATGATCTATAATTGGGCTCAACCCTTCGTATATTCTATATCAGTATCACCTATTTAGTTTCCAAGTACCAATACACAAAATCATTCAATTTTCAACATGTCACTCATAATTTATCACTTTCACTCATAAGATAACCAATCCATTTTCTAAAACCAATTTAAATCTTTTATAAAAGTTATTTTTGAATCAATAATTCCGGTACTACTTTGAAACTTTTCAATATAATTCAATATTTAAAATTTATTTCCATATAAATAAATCTATAAAACCATTTTGAAAACATGTACATTAATTAGAATTATTTATAATAATAAATCCTTAAAATGTTTAAAATGATGTTTTAGTATAGGAGTCTCTTACCACATGAGAAGTACATGAATAAAAATAATTATAGAATAACATTGAAAATTTTATAATATCATTATAATATGTATATTCATGAAAAAATATTTCAAATTGCAGTATATACACCATATAAAAGTGAATTAGTTCATAACAATAAATAAGTCTCAATGGAATGTAAATTCAGACAAAATCCATTACCTTGAGTCTGAATCATCACATTAAATCTTTATATTCTTGATTAATAAAATAAGGTTCATTTATAATTTATTTATAATCTTTTTCATGTCTATTATTCATTTATATCACATAAAGTCTTGATATAACCATTACATAATTATTTAAGTTCATGTTAGATGTTTCATTGATATTTGGTACTTGAGTTGAAATTGAACTTGGTATGATTTCGATAGTCCATGTAGTCATAAGTCCATAATCTATAGAATATAAAATATTATATAAATTTATTAAATATTAATTATAGAGTTATTTAAGTTAATCTTTTACTACAAACTAAAAAAATTGTTCATGGAGATGGTAGGTCGTACGAACGCATGAACACTATTTTTGTTTTCCTTATCATATTGAAAGACAAAAATTAAATGAACTTTATATAAATATGTATAAATTTATAATATAATTAAATTAGAATTAATATTCTTTTATATCATATATTTTTATTAAAATAATCCTTAATACATTCCATGTGATGATTGAACGAATCACATCATTTTGAGGAGGCTGTAGTCCACATGTCCCCAAATGAAGTTATTGTATAACCACACTCTAGAAAGAATAAAGGTATGTTTGATATAAAATTTCCATAATATTAAACAGTATATAAAAAATATATTGAAATATTAACTTACCATAAAAATAGTTTTAACAGTATCTATAAAGGTGGTAATGGAAAAAGAACAAAAACATTATTCATGGAGGTGATTAACCTGTATAACTTCAACAATAATTTCATTTCATTGAATAAGATGAGGAGAGAAATGAAAGGTATTTGATATATTATATTATAAATATAAAAATACAGTATTTAAATTATTTTTTATTTATCATTCATTTATGGATGAAGGAGGTGAGGAGAAAGTTGAATGTAAAATAAATTAAGTGAGTTACTTTGAGAAAATTACTTCTTGAATATCTCATCCTTGAAAGAACCTTGAGGACCTTGTATATAGAATTTTGATGATAGCATAATCAATTTTACATTGATAGAGTGAGGATGATATGTTTGGGAAGATATTTTTGGATCTACAAGGATTTCTGGGTTGAAATGGGGAGGTGAGTGGTGATATTTATAATTGATAAGAGGTGGGTTCAAGTGATTAATTTATTGAATATCTTATATTAAAATATAACCACATTAGGTACCATTAATTTCAAAGAATTATACTTTAAATTAATTTTTAGGCTGGTTAGGGTCTATAAACAACTAAAAACCACTAAATGTTTCAATTTTTAGGTATGTTAATATGTTACCTTTTAACTTTAACCCTTGCTATAATTTTACATATACAACGGTAAATAATTTATTTATCATGGTAATATTTTTCTAAATAAAAATTATATTGACCATAAAACCTAATTTATAAATTTTTTATTCAAAATATGGAATCCATTTCCTAAAAAAATTCACATAATTGGAAAAAAAAAATTAAATCAATTCTGCAGACAAAACTCAAAACCGGGTTTTTAAATTAATGCATTCAAAAGTTTTATATGTTTTTATATCTAATTTAAATTTTAAATTGATTCCAATGAACAAAATATTATTAATTTATAGAATCATAATCAAAATATACTTTAAAAAATATAAAAATTATATTCTAACAATATAAATAAATTAGAAGAAAATGCATTTTTGAATTAAAATGCAGTTTTTTTACTATTCATTAAAATATGAAAGTTATTAGAAAAATTCAAAAAAAAAATCCATAATAAATTATGATGTCATGATTCTAAATAAGAAGATTTTTTTCAAAAATAACTTATAAAAGTTTAAAAATAGATTAAAAATGGGTTCTCTATCAAAAGGCTTCAAAACTATTTTTTTTGAAAAATAATTCTTTTATCTGAAAAATTGAATTTGTTCTTCTATCATGTCTAGAAAAAATTTAAGATGAATTTAATTGAATATATTGTGTATATATTTCATTAATAAAATCCATAAAAATATATTTTATTATTTTATAAACTCACTTACTTTAATTAAAATAGTTTTCATAAAAACATTTCCTTTTATTTAAACGGGTTCTTTTATCATTTATAATTAATTGTTCACAAGATAAATAATTATTTTCAAGGTTAGACCATTTTTTCATAAATAAATTAATAATATTAATTCACAAAATTTAAATATCTAGGTTATAAGGTAAAATTTAAATAATAATATTTATTTTTTTCTTAAGATTGATTTGGCACATTATGTATGCCATCGAACATAGTGTCACTTTTTTAAAAAAAATTGATGTTACATTCTACCCTATTTTAGAAATTGTGTCTACAAAATTTGAATTCGGGGCTGGTAAGTAAGGTATAAATTTTTAAAATATGATTATTTCAATTTCATATCAGAAAAAGGATTAACAAAACATCCACTTTAAAATAAAGAAAGGAAAGAACAAAGGTCAACTGAGATGACACATACTAGGGTTCCGTGTAGGAAAAAATGAATATATAAGAGAAAACTAACGATCAGGTTATGATGGAGAGTAATAGAAAAAAATTACGAGAAATTTAATAATCAGAAAAACTATAACTTTTTGATGGGTTAAATGGTCTTTAATTTTGTTGTAGGAAAAGTAAAGGGGAAATATTTTTATTTTAAGATCCATTTCATAGAGTTAAGGAATTAATTTACTACTTAGAGTAAGTTCATAAGGAAATATAGTTACTAGATTAATGGATTTTTATAATTAAATCAATTTACACTATACACTCATCTCTTTCCCCAAATAATGAGTATTTAAGATGAATGAACTTCTATAGAATCACATAATCAAAAAAAGATTAACTATATATTTATCATGTCTTGAAACATCAACCAAAACCAATATGGTTAGGATATGGAAAAACAATTATCAAAAAATAATAAACCATTGGATGTTGAAAACAACTTTTAATCTCTAATATTCAACTGTAATACCAAATATTCATCATATACCATTCAAAAAATAATTGTCCTTAAAATTCCTCCATAATATTATAACTAATATTAAATCCAAAAAATCATAAGGATTTAATCAAGTAATTTTCAAATATAATTTCTTATATTTAACACAAAAAAACATCAACCACTCTTAATGTCTCATACCAAAAATTAATAACCTAATCACATATTCTCCATGATAGGTTAATAATTTCCATAAATAACCTAATTCAGTATAATTATATAAATGAAACCATAGATTCTGCCAAAATATAATTCAATAGTTAATACTCAATTAAAATCACTCCAAATTTTATTTACCTTAATCATATAATGTTAATAAAATAGTGAAAGTATTCCAAAAAAGTCTATCAATTAGTCCCTAAAGTATTTTAAAATACCAAGGATATCCATTTGATAAATCAAAATATCCAAAAAAAATTATTCATATTCCACCAACTCATTTATCTAAAATAGAAAAGGTCATACTATCTAGGGGCTTCACGTAGGCCAATGGTAGATGATGCACTCTTGTCTCCCTTTGGTTATGGGTTTTATTATCGTATCCTTACGGGATGTGAGAGGTTGTCACCCATCCTGCAGGTTGTCCTTTTTCAAAAACTATATAATTCATATAAAATACCAAAAAAAGTGATAAAATGCCTAAAAATAACCATAACATATTTTAACCTCAGAGTTTATCTTGTGTCTTTCATTTTACATCCAACAAAGTGATAAAGCCTGATTACCTCAAAAATAAATGTTTACAAAAAACACCAATAATAACCTTAATTTTTTTGAACATTAAGCCTCAAAAGAGATTTCTAATACATTGAAATTATGATCATCCTAAAAATGATAACCTCATATGATATCCCAAGATCTTAAGATGATATCATAATCTCTAATATTGTCTTACCCACACTCTAATTCCAACTATAAGGCCCCAACCATAAAAATATCCTATTCTAATCTTTTTTAACTAGAATTCACATTATAGGATTTTTTTAGTTTAGAGTTTTAGAGAATTAGGGAAAAAACTCTTACATAGTAAACTCATACTGTATAAGTGGACACTTATACTCAGTATCCATTTTTCACCAAAGGAAGCTTTTTTAAATAAAACATGATTTCTTTTCTTGACACATATTCCATACATTCATAAAAGAAGATTATTTTTCCTTACCAATCCTAAGACCTGTGAAAAAAATTTAAAAATATGGGATGAGGAAAAAATATTAGTAAGAGACATAAAGAAAGTGTATCATTAGTCTAATGAAAACATGAAACCCCATTAAAACATTTTCTTAAAAACTCATGAGAAAGAATAGAAAAATTGCATATGTGCATTGGGACATTATTACCATATCACTATTACATTCACCCTTACAAATGGAATAACTATACAATTGAATTTCATCTCTAGAATACCCAATTCATTGGAGAGTTATAGTGGGGATCACCCTTCATATAAGCTATATCGGGCTCACCCATATTTTATAATCTATAATGGGAGCTCAAACCTTCTTATAAGCGATAACCGGCTCACCCATGAGCTATAATCAGGATTAACACTTCATATAATCTATAATGGGCTCACTCATTTAATTTCTTTGAACCAACACATAAAATATTTCAATTTTCAACATGTCACTCATAAAATTTCATTTTCATTCATTAGATAACCCGTCCATTTTATAAAACCATTTTAAATCATTTATAAAAGATAAGTTTTAATAAAAGTTTCCCATACCCGTTAGAAACTTTTAAACAAAATTCAATAGTAAACATTTCATTAAATATAAATAAATCCATAAAACCATTTCTTAAACATGTACATTTATGATAAATATTTAGAAGAATAAATCCTTAAAAAATTTAAAATGATGTTTTAGTTAAAGAGTCTCTTACCACTTGAGAAGTAATTGAATAAATAAATTCAATAATAATGTTTAAACAATATTATGAAATCATGATAATAATGATATCCATGATATAGTATGTCAAATGGAAGTATATATACCATTTAAAATTGAATTTTTTTCATAATAATAAATAAGTCTCAATGGAATATAAATTGAGATGTAATCCCTTACCTTGACTCTGACTCATCACGTACATTCTTTATATTCATAAATAATAAACATTGGTTAATTTATACTTTCTTTCAAACCTTTTTCATATTTATTATTCTTTTTGTATCATTTATTACCATGATATACAAATTACATAATTATTTAAGTTGATGTTGGATGTTTTGTTGATATTCGGTAATTGAGTTGAAAATAAACTTGGTATGATTTCAATAGTCCATGTGGTCTTAAGTCAATAATATATAGAATATAAAACATGATATAAATATCTTATATATTCATTATATAATTATTTATATTAATCTTTTAATATAATTTAAAATCATCATTCATTGAGATGGTAGGTCATACATATGCATGAACGCCATTTTTGTTTTTCCTGGCGTATTGAAAGAACAAAATTAAATGATATGTATGTAAATATGTATACATATATAATATAATTATAGTATAATTATTAGTTCATTTATATTATATATGTTTATTATAAAATCCTTAATACATCCCATGTGATGTGTGAACAAATCACATCATTTTTAGGAGACGGTAGTCCACACATCCCCAAACAAAGTTATAATATAACGATAATATGGAAAGCATGAAGATATGTTTAATATAAAAATTATATAATATTAAATATATTATAATATATATATATATATATATTATTTTACAATAAAAAATTGTTGTTAGACTATCCATGATGTCAGTAATGGAAAAAAGACTAAAAATATTATTCACAGAGGTGATTAACCGGCATAACTTGGACAACAATTTTTTTTCTTTGAATAAGAGGATGTGAGAAATGAATTGGATATGATATATTATATTATAAACATTAAAATCATGTATATAAATTATTATGTAGTTATAATTAATTAATGTATTAATTAGGTTAGGAGAAAGTATAAAACGAAAAGAAATTAAGTGAGGTACTTTCAGAAAATTACCTCCAAAATATCCCCTTATTGAAATACCCTTGAGGACCTTGGATTTGCTATTTTTGGTGAGACAGACATCACATAGACAAGGGTTGAGTTAGGATTAGAGGTATGGGTAGATATTTGAAGAGCTAAAATTATTTTTGGTTCTAAATGGGGAGGTGATGTGTGGTATTTATACTTGAGGAGAGGTGGGTTCAAGTGCTTAATTTATAGAATATTTTATATTAAAATCTATACACATTGAGGTGAAATTATTTTCAAAGTATTTTGATTTCAATTAAATTTTTTAGGACGGTTAGGGTCGATAAACACCACAAATAATGATTAAATATTTCATTTTTTAGGTATGTTTACCTATTACCTTTTTACTTTAACCTTTGTCACAATTTTACCTATACAATGGTAAATAATTTTTTACGATGGTAACTTATATGTACCTAAAAATGAAATTAAAATTAAAAAATAATTTTTAAATTTTGATTCCAAATATAGAATAAATTTTACCAAATTAAATTCATAGAATTAGTAAAATTATATTTAAGATTAATTACACTGATAAAACTAAAAAGCTGTATTTTAAATTGAAATTTTCCAATGATTGAAATGTTTTTATATCTGTTTTCAATTTAAAATTGTTTCCAAGGATCGAAATTGTGTTAAATGATAAAAAAATATAAATATACATTAAAACCTATTAAAATTATATTTTAACAATAAATAAATTATATGAAAATTGAGTTTTAAATTAAAATGCAGTATTTTTGACAATTCATTTAAATATGAATGGTTTCAAAAAAATACCAAAAAATTATCCATAATAAATATTAATTTCCAGATTCCAAATAAGAATTTTATTTTTTTCAAATATAACATATAAAATTTTCCAAAACTAGATTTAAAAAGGTTTCTCAATCAAAAGGTGGAAAACTACATTTTTTTGTAAAATACTTCTTTTATACGAAAAATTTAATTTGTTCTTATATCATGATACAAAACATATAAAGATGAATTAATTCGAATATATTACATATATATTTTATTAATAAAATCCATCAAGAGATATTTTATTATTTTGTAAACTCGCTTATTCTCATTTAAAAAGTTTTTCATAAAAACATTTCCTTTTATTTAAAAAGGTTTGTATTTTCATTTACATTTAATTGTTCACAAAAGAATTAATTATATACTTGTGTAACAAATATTTTCATAAATCAATTAATGATATTAATTCTTTCCAATTCAACATATAGGATATAAGGTAACATTTGAATAATAATATTTAGTTTTTTTCCTTAAGTTATATGTGGCATATTATGTAAGCTATCAAACATAGTGTCTCTTTTTAAAAAAACTAAAGATGTTACATTATAAATCAAGTTTTAATTTATAATTCTATTAATAAAACCCCATTAAAGTTTTGGACCAAAATAAAATAAATAACTTTATACTTTGAATTTTTGGGGTTTAAATTATTTATTTTTAATACTAAATATCTACTTCATGATTTTGATCATAAAGCCAATGAAAGAATTTTCAAAGTTATTCTATAAATAGTAAGGAATATGGAGTTTTAAAAAAATGACTTAATATCATTGAGGAAATTTTTCACATAAATGTTTATTAAAATAATCCTTATATTTTATAAAATAATTTGAAATTATTCCTCTACTTAATGTTTTCGAAAATAATTATGTTCTTTTAATACAAATTGAACCACAAATATGATTAGTGAATCTTTCATAAGTTAGGTAAATAAATTTTCAATTTTGGAGAACTTCTTGAATATAATATAAAAAATAGAATTTTTAGGAACGTATTACCATTTTACTTTATAACTTGATGATCTTAATTTATCATCCTATATGTAATATCACTAGAAATGTGAGTCAACCAATCTAAAATAGAAACTCATTAAGAAATAAATGTCAAAAGCACACATTTTTTATCTCAATTAAAACATAAAACAGTAGATAATTTCTCTGGTGATGAAAGTTAGATAAGGTCTATATAATAAGATATTAATAAACTTGAATATTATCCAGTATATAATCAGGTTAAATGACCTAAATAACTTCTAGTGATTATAGAAAAATAGGTTTGCAGAAACAAATGTGATATGAATGGAGTAATTATAAGTTATAAAAAAATAAATATATCTTAGGGTTACCTTCAAGAAGATGGTATAGATTAAGGACTAACATTTTCACTAATATCTTGGATCGATACTATCTGAAATTAACTAGCCTTTATATCACATTTGAATTTTACTTTTATTCAGAATGGATATGAAAATATCCTTTATTAAGAGTTATACATAATTCATAGTTTAAATTGAAAAACCTAATGGTATTGATGATAAAAAAATTAGGAATATGAATTAAATATTACTAAATATTTTTATGACCTTAGAAAACTCTCAAGATCCATTCATGATAGACTTACCAGATTCTTTCTTTAAAAAAATATTTTAAGGGAAATTTGTGTCTAACTCTTTCTATATAGAAATTTTTTAAAGTAACCATTATTTTTCAAATTTATATTTATGATATTTTTTGGATTAAATCAAAAATCTCTTTTTATTGTATTTTTAGAACTTATAAAGACTAATTTCAAAATGAGTAAGATGAGTAAACTTAATTTTATCATCGAGTTTCAACTTTTTCAAAAACTAGAAGAAAAAATATTTATTAGAGATAAATATATTATATATTTATTATTATTATTTTGTGTTATAATTTTTTGAGAATTATTACTCTACTAAGTACCCCAATCAAACTTGATATCATTGAATATAGGAAACCAGTTGGCCAAAACTTTTGTAGAGGTATGATCATAATTTTATTATATTTATGTTCTATTATACTAGATATTATTTTTTCAGTATGTTATTGTGTTATATTTAAAAAATATATACATGAATCAAATTTAAAAGTGGTAAAATAAAATTTTCATTAATTTAAAGGTCCATTATAACCTAGTTTATTTTATTTGTCTTAAAAATATTTTACTATCAAAATTTACTCAAATACTGAGTTTAGAGGATGTGTTTGTGATCAGAATAGTACTTTCCGAACAAGGATTTTTTTAAGATAATATTCAGTTTTGTGTTCTATAATGAACAAAATATATGTTTCACTCTTCAATAGTGAATCATAATATATGTTAGAAAGAATTTATTTTTCTCAAGTGTTGTGAATGCAAGATACACACATTTATTTTGTTTTTAAATTTACTCGGACTACAACCCGTTATGATAACACTAATGAAATTTATTTTTCTAGAAACCTGTCACATATATCACAAGAAAATAACATAGGTATAAAAAACAATTTTTGTAGATATCACACACAAAATAGATAAATCATTATTGAAATTATCTTCAAAAAAATAAACTTTTTATATCTTCACAAAACCTTTAAATTATAATAGATTTGAATTAATTAATTAACTTTCGTGAATGGTCAACCTAAATTGATCTTCAATTATTTTATTTTTTTATCCAATATATTATAATTTTAAAACAACTTATAAAAAGGTAGGATATTTAATTTAAAATTGTTCTAACATATTTTTGTGAAATTTTTGTAAAATTTGTATACATCAAAAATACATATAATGATTGTTTTTTTAATCCTTAAATTATAAAATCCATTAATTTCATATCATTATTAATGTGTTTATAGATTTCGAATTAAATGAAAAGAACAATGAAATATTTTATAAAAAGTATAACTTTAAGAAACTAGAACATAATAAATTATCATTTGAATACTCATAATAACCATATTCAAATAAATAAAATCATACATAGGCATCAGAAGATAACTTCTATGAATAGGTTTAATTTTATTTATCTTATTATTAGTTTAATGTTTTAAAATATAAAAACTTCAACAAAGTAGAGACTAGTTTTTCTTTCTTATATTATCTTAACAGGAGAAAAAATTATGAAAGGGGAATAATTTTCCACATATAAGGTATGGGGAATCCAAAGGACAAAGCAAAGATATAATTTTATATAATTGAAATTAAGAGTATGTTTTATTTTATTTTTTTCATTATTTGATTAATTTTTTTAATTAATATTAAGGGGCATGAAATTTCTAAAATATTTACATTCTGAAAAACAATTACATACTAATTTAAGGGGCTATTGTTTAAGTATTTAAGTTATTTCAAAGTTGGAGAGTTGTAATCATAGTTTATTATTTTTATCAGGGGGGTTTTTATATCTCATTGGTTATAAATTTATAAAATACAAGGGGATATATTAAATCTTCACCTCCAGATATGATTCCTTTTAAAAGTATGAAAGATTCAATTTTCATTTTCAAGAGTGTTTTTATTTTTAAATCATAATGTTGGAAGAGGGTAGGAAATAATATTTTTTTCTACAATAATAAAACAAATATCACATAATTGTTTTAATATATATCTTGTAACTGATAGAATTTATCTTGTAATATAATTTTTGGGGAGTTAGTAAGAAAATTATAAGTTTTTCTACTCAAATATTATATTGGGAAGAGTTTTTTCAGAATAATATTACTAATGTGTTTAAAGGATTTTCTTATAAAAATTTAATTTTTGATATATTAAAAATAGAATGATTTTTCTTTTAATATTTTATCCAAAATGGTATATTACCTTTTTTACCTTCTGGTTTCCACAAAAATAGATATTTTTAATGAGATTGTAAAAGATATTTTTTATAAAATGGATCAATTAAATTTTTTTCATGGAAATTACAATTTACTTGTTAGTAAGTATTATATAACTTTAAATGTTGTTTTTTAGTTATTTATATATTATAGAATTAATATATAGCCAATAAAATATCATGTCAAGGTGAATTTCACCGAATTAAAAATCACTTTAGCAGTGTAAGGTTAATATCATTTGAAGATGTTGAGCAATGATGATTGATTTAGAAGATGAAAAAACTGATTCTGATACAGTTTTAATTGTCTCCTAAGAATAAATATTTTCAACTTTTGTGTTTATTATAACTATATATATAAATTTAACCACAAATTCATGAATCAAAAGAGACAATACTGATCACTATAAAATTCTTTGATCTTTTTAAAGTTATGAAGCATCTTATTATTAATTGAAATTTCAATTAGTATAACAGTTTTCTTTATAATTGTAATTTCAATAGTTACGCTACCATGTTTCTCTTTTTAAATCTCATTAAAATTTTCCCATTGGATTCATCATATTTTGGATTGTTTTAATCAATGGATTCATTTAATAGGGAGATAGAGATATGTCTGATCCTTCATGATTGAGGTCTTACAATGATTTAAAGATAGATATATTTCTAATATTTCTAATCAAATACCACATCAGGATATGAATAAAAAGTCACTTTTCAATGGGTTAAATTATAGGTCTTCTATGGATATGAAAACAAGTATCTTGGATCAGGTTGAAATATTCTATATTTAATTTGGGTAAAATAGTGCTTCTATAATATATTTTGAAGTATTATTTGGATATTAATATGATATTCCATGTTTTTTTATTCTCCCCAGTGTATAAATTTAATAATATTATGTTTTATTGATTTTTTAAAAAATGTAATTCTAGTAGTGATTATAAGTTTTACACTTATTTATATTTTCACTGTAATTTTATAGATTATTTCGATTAATAAATTTAAACCTTTATTTCATTAATAAACAATGGGTTGATTATATGATTATATAATCAGGTAGTTTTACTCTTATTGGTGGTAAAAATTTATAAGTCATTAGTTACAATACAATTTACAACCCCCTCTCATACTTTTCCTACTTATCATATTTCTGGGATAAAAAAATAAAGTGTTTTCAACATTGAAAAAACTCCATCTTTAACTCGAGGAAGAAGCTTGTTGATTTCAAATACCATTTGATAAAGGATAAAGTTGATAATGGGCTAGTTAAATTGGATTATTTTCCTACCAAATATCATGTCATGAATATCATAACAAAGTACTTGGCTAAGGAGATAGTTGGTGATGTACCCAATTTGTGTATAATTTTCCATATATTTTATTAAGCATAAAAACATGTTTTCACCAAATATCATCCATTTTGTGGATCAAATTCTTTATATAGGTTATTATGATTTTTAGGTATTTTTCATCCAAATACACAAATCGAGAAAGGACATAACCAAAATTTAAATATTCACAATGTGTACTCCTTAGACACACAGTGTATTATTGCCAAGAAAAGGACCAGGAAGACAGGATACATACACATGTTGTTGGTAAATGATTAAAAACCATTTTATTCCCATATACTTGTTTTGTGCTCCCTTCTTTAAGTGTTTGGTGGCCGATGACTAATAATACATGCCATTTATGGTGATGCTACACGTCGTGTACTTCCACCTACCAGGTGGAATCATGTTCCATGTCAAGGGTGACATAGTAGTTCACCCACCAATGGAGAAAAAAGGGCCAAACCGTGTTGATCAGGGTACATACTGTGTACTTTTGGTACACACTGTGTACTCTAAAAACCTATAAAAGGAGGGAATTCACTCCAAGTTCGGGACGGATTCATTCCAAGAGAGTCCAAGTGGGTAAATTCCAGAGATGCCAAAGGAGAGAAGAGAAAAAAGGATGTTCTACCATTAAGTCCCCAACATCGTTCAATCCAAAGCCTTTTCAATGTTTAATTTAGGTATCAAATGTATTTTAGTTAATAGCTACTCCATGAGTATCTAAATCTCATATGTGTTGGGGATGAGGATGATTATGTTTTGTATTTCATCAATTGTGATATTGTAATCGTGTTATTTATTCTAATCTCATAATTCCTTAATATTTATTTCTAAATTTAACTAGAAATATCATATCCTAAAAAGAATGGTATTTCTATAGATCTTATAAGGAATTACATTTAAGTACATCCATGATCATTAGATGTTCTTGTCGTCTTAAGAATGTTTTCATCTAACAAAATTAAAAGAAATCAAATTCCTGACCAAGTAATTGATCTATATTGATTTAAATAGTACTCACCAGACCAAGGGTATTATGTCACATTTATAACCCAGATATGTGATTTATTATGAACAAAACAACCTCATAAAAAATTTATTTAATAACAAACATAAAAATCCATAACCTCGAGGCATTCTTTCCATTTCTCATCAAAAATAAAATTTCTATGTTTTTCTTTGTCTTTAAAGTAATTTGATAAAGTAAATAAAATTTAATCACCCTGTTATTAAAAAACAATTACTCTAAATTTCAGAAAACTTCACTAAATTAATCACAAATGAGAAAAAAACATAATAACTCCCTTTCCCTATAAATTTATCCCTTACTTGCACTATACATGTTTAGGTAATTTAATTTGGATTGTCGAATGTAACACATCAGCAAGAATGATATCAGATTTTGGATCCATTTCTAGGGAACCTAATTGAATGGTTTTTTGATTAATTAGTTTGTATTAATTAATGTGAAAACAAAAAAATAAATAAAATTTCTAAAAATTTCTGATCTTGATCTCATTTCTATTTTTTATTATTTTATTTTTCCTCTTTTACAATTGGTATTTTGTTTAGTGTTGTGTACATTTAAAAGATAATGAGTAGTCAAATCATGCATTCCAAGGGTGCAAAATCATTGGATATCCTTCCACTAGATCTGAATATTGAACAAACAATCTTGTGGTGAAGACGTGCACTTAGGGATGAGCACAACACGTGTAACGCCCCAACCCCAGTTACCTAGAGTCGGTGCATTATTGCATAACATTGGCATGATCACAAAAGATCAAGTCTCGAAATACCGATTAGTTTAGTAGCCTTGGAAACACTAGATACATTCATAAATGTTACATTACATCATAAAGTGAAAAACTACAATAACATAGTCTCCATTTCCATACTCATATCCCCTTTAGACTTTCCCTGTAGGTCATTCCTAAAATATACTTCATCACATCCTGAGAAAAATAAAACATTGGAAGGGGTGATCTCAGATGCTCAGTAAGGATAACAATATAGCGGAAGCTTTCATAAATAGACATAAACATTTAAGGCAATGTATGACTAAAAAAAGCCTTTTAAACTTGAACTTCAACATAATATGGAAAAAGTAAAATGAGATAATGCCATTTACTTATTCACATGGATATTCTACTAGTCAAATAATCACATGCAATATCAATAACCACTTTCATAATGATGGAATGCATAATGATAGACATTCATAACCACAGATCCAAGGTCTTGTTCCAAGACTACAAATAAGATTTTGTCAAGGCCTCATGCCAAGACAATAGTTTGTCTCATGAGACCTGCCGATGCAATTTTTTTAGAAGATACTTACGTTTAAAATTGCTCAAATATACTCCAGTGTTTTTTTGAAAACATTATGAAAGCTTCTGAAGAAAAAAATAACTAATTCTGAGACTGCTCGACTAATTACAGGACATGATGGGTCTACGCCCAATCCATTTCTATCTACCACACTCGAGAGTCGGGTTTTCTAAAAACATTTTTAAGCTTGTGTTAAATACATATACATTTTCACTGGATTTTCATACATTTGAGAGAAATATATCTCTCTCTTTTTTTAAATCATTTAAAAAAATATGGCTTGTAGAGGAAGCCGAAACTCAAATAATGGTCACGGCGGCAGAGAAGTTGTTGTCGCCGCATACGTATGACAAGAAAAACATTCTTTTTTGTCATTTAGTAAAAAGCATCATATAAAAAGAATCCTTTTGAATAAACGTAAAAGTCAAAGGGGTTTATACACCGTGTAGAAGAAAGTTGTGTATAAAACAAAATATGCATCAATGAAATGAGATTGAGAAGAAGTCCCTTACAAAGATCATTTTTTAAATAAAATAGATCTATTATGTGTATTCACTATAAGTACACATAAATAAAGTAAAAATACAATATCGGACATAATAATATCATGACATAATTTTAAAGTAGGAGATTAACCCAAAGAATGGAAATTGGGTTAAGAAGTTCCCTTACAAAGACCATTTTTTTAAATAAAATAGATCTATTATGTGTATTCACTATAGGTACACATAAAGAAAGTACAAATACAATATAGGACATAATAATATCATGATATAATTTGAAAGTAGGAGATTAAACCAAAGAATGGAAATTGGGTTAAGAAGTTCCCTTACCTCGTGTCCGACTTGACTCGATCGTTCTTTAACCTCCTGAATAATAAACTAGAGTTAATTTATATTTTCGTAAGAACCTTTTACATGTTCATTATTCCTTTTATATCACTTATTACCATGTTATAAAAATTATGTAATTATTTAAGTTAATAACAGTCATTTTGTCGATCTTTGGTACTTGAGTCAAAAATATACTTCTTATAATTACAAGTTGTTCATGTGGTGAAATATCCATTATATCCAGAATTATATTCATGATTTAGATATCAAATATATAATATATATCCATTAGATACATTCATTCATAATATTACGTAACATTTAGAGGTAAGAAATAAAATGCACCGTTCATGGAGATGGTAAGCCGTACGTACGCATGAACGCTACTTTCATTTATATTTCGTATTTAATGGAATGAAATCATAATTATATAAAGGTATATTATAATTCCAGTATAATATCATATATAATATCATTTACGCCATCCTTTATACATCCCACATATGACATTAATGATTCAAATCACTTTGAGGGGGTGGTAGTCCGCACTTCCTAAAATGAAGATAGCGCGTTTACCCATAATGGAAACCATAAAGGTATTCCATAAATGAGAAATACAGAAGATAAAGTAAAACATAAACATATTATATATCATATATAAATATAGTGACATCTTAATGGCCTCCTTTGAAGGTGTTATATGAATGTTGAACAATCATCGTTTCGTGAGGCAGAAATTCGCCATCCACAGAAACAATATGTTCTTTAACCATTATGTGTAGGTGTGTGTAATTTTATCTATAATACTTCTTATAAAAAAATCCTAGTATATTGAGGATACTGGTTTTGTTACAAAAGAAATTAATAAAAAGAGTTTAGTGGGTTGGAGAAGCAAAATAAAACATAAGAACACAAGAGAAAACACTACCTTTAAAATGGGTAACTCTTTTTTATTTGAGATCAAAGGATTCCTTGGGAAGAATTATTCCCAAAGTGAGGCTTCTAGGAGTAAGAGAGGGAATTTGATAGAGTATTTGGGCAGATTTTGGCCGAGCCAAAATGCTTTTAATGTGTGAGTAAGGTGGTAGTGGTGGGGGCCTTTTATAAGAGGAGAGGAGGGGCACTCTTGGAATGTCATGAAATGTTACTTTATTATATAATGAGTTTCGGATTTTAAAGGTCCCAAAATTATATATTTTTAGGATAAGGTGATAAAGGTTATAAATATACTCATCCAATATGTTTTTGACAAGTGTAAGTCTTATATTTTACATTATCTTTTCATTTTATTTAAATCGTTAATTAATGAAGTAATCACTGCATCACCATGGTGTCATAAATAATTTAATTTATTTAATGTCTAAAAATTATAAAAAAAATATCATGATGTATTAAATCTTTTTAGGTTTCTAATGAATATTTATATACAAAAATATGACTTGTATAACCCCATTTAATTTTTTTTAGTAAAACAACTCATTTTTGTGACATTTTTATTTTAACATTAGATAAAAAGATGTTAATGTCATTTCCCTACCAAAGTGGCTCCATGGGGTCCCCAAGTTGACCCATGGATTTTATTGGTCGTACATGACTCATCCAATAGGGGTGGGACATGTGTAAAGGTCATTTCATATTATTATAACATTATCTTTACCTTAAATTACACTAATTACCTTTAATCACGATTAATTAAACTTAAAAGTTACTATTCACCAAAAATTGTTTTAATCCCATTGAACCAAATTTTACTTCCTAATGACAACCATGTTTGTAGTATTTTTTAAAATCAATACAAATAAGTGGTAATGTTTCATTTAAACGAAAAATCAGTTTTTTAACTACCACTTTGTGGTTTCACTATTCATCAAAAATTGAAGTTTTTCAGAACAATGACAAAATTTCATCCTAAGCTATAATTGATATTCCAAATTCAAAAATGATGTCTATTTTACAAAATTACAAACATATAAGTTGCATTAATTAATTTTATAATTAATTCCCGTTGTCACACCAAATAGCGTGTTTTTAAGAAACAATATATATCAAAAGATTGACAATTGTTTATGTCCAATTTCAAAGTGAAATTAATTATAATGACCACCATTAGATAAAATGGTAAAAATATATTCTAATTATACTTTAAAACCACTCAATAGTATAATTTATCAATATAAATTATTTTGATTAAAAAAGTTGTTTTTAAGTATTTTTCACTATTCAGAAAAAATTGGAAGTGCTCAGAAAAATTCCAAAAATTCAACATAGGATAATTTCGATATTCCGAATCCAAAAATGAAGTCCATTTTGAAATATAAAATATATATAATTTCAAAAAGTGGGTATCACTATTCTTAATGGCTATTTTGATTGGTCGCGGTGTGTTAGAATCTCGAACTTACGTACAATGCAAGCTATTGCATTATTGAAAGAGAAGCGTATTGTGGAAGATCAGGGTGTTACATTCTCCCCTCCTTCAATAAATTGTGTCCTCGCAATTTGAAATTTTTCTTTGAGAATAAAAGGTTGAAAATAGAAAATAACATTTTGGAAAACCCACATCGGAAATAAGGTTAATAAAATGTATCCTTAATAAGAGGGAAAGGGAAATGAAAAAGTCACCACCAAATTATGATCTCGATAAGGAGAACATTGGTGGAAATTAGAGACATATAATTGGAGGAAAAAAGTAAATATTTGTAGGGAGTGGTTGAGGTCATCAATAACAAACAAGTGTAAAATTGAGGTCCTCAAAGCCTTCAATCTATATTGATTTAAAATATTATCAGTTCAACAAGACATAAGGTATTATGATAACGCATTTTTTGTTTTAATATCCCTTTATTAAAGTTTAAGAATTAATTTATTCATAGAATAAGAGATAAATATATATATATTTATGCTTGACAAGTAGAGTTTCAACCTTCAACTAATTTCTACCACAAACTCATCTTTCACTCAAAAAGATAATAGAACTCAAAAATATTCTATTTATCCTAACCAAATAGGGTTCCAAAAATAAATTTAAAAATCATCTATCATAACTAAAAAACTACATTATACACTCTAGGGACTTCACGCAGTCCAGTGTTAGGCGATAAATCTCAATCGCACTATGGTTGTGGGTTCGATTCCCACAGTTTTGTCTGAAGTGATGGGTTGTCACTCGGTCTGTGTGTTGTCCTTTTTATAAATATCCAAAAAATAACCTTAATAATAGTATCCAGTGTAAAATATAATCCATTCCAACCTTTATAGTTATCCAAAATACCTCTATCTAGACTTTCTCTAAAAGGTCTCTAAATTCCAAAATCAATTGTATCATCAGATTCCTCAAACAAGGTAAAGTTTCTCTTATTGTCACATACAAAAATATGATTACCTTCATCATATTAAAACTTTAATGAAAACAACAAGTACTGCAGTACGATATTTATATATATCACATTATTCTTATAACCAGAATATAATCCTTGAGTCCAAAAGCACCAATACATTAATTATTCCACTTCAACTGTAGTAATAGCATAAGATTGTCCTTGATCCCTTGGCCTTTTCTGAGGTAAGTTTCCCTGACGCTTAAGAAATTCATTTGTATAATGCCCCATTTCCTTAAAATTGTAGCATTCAACATTGGTAGCCTCTTTCTTTCCCTTGCAATCATGAGCCCAGTGACCTTTTTCTCCACATTTATAACAAACTCCCATTCCCTTTAGGCAAGTACCAGGGTGATTATTCCCACAATTATCGCATAATGGAAAATCCTTCTTTCAATTTTTCACTTTATCTGTCTCTTGTTCCACCGTTCTCTTCTTCTCTTGCTTTACTTTATTGTCATAAGATTTAGAGAATTCCTTTTCTGTCTTGATAGCACATGAGACAATATCTTCGTATGATGAGAAATATTGTGATACTAAGGCTCGATGGAGAAAAGGTTTTAACCCATCAAAGAAATGATCAATCTTACTTCTTGGGTTACGTATATAATCTACTGCACGCCTTTCTAACCTTGTAAAGTTAGCCTCATACTTTGCGACATTCTCATCCTCCTTTTGCCTCAGACTCAGGAATTGCCTTTCCCTATCTGCTCGATGGTCATGTGGAAAGTATTTTTCTATGAAAATTTCCTTAAACTCCCTCTATTACATACTTGATACTTCATAATATTCCTTTGTCTTTTGAATCAATGACCACCATTGATCAGCATCTCCAGTGAGGTGGTAAACTTCCTTGAAAACCTTCTCCCTTTCGCTACTCCCCAAGGCGTGGAATATTTTCTCTAAGTAGTTTATCCATTGATCAGCTACTAATGGATTTGTACCCCCATTAAATGTTGGTGGTTGTTGCCTCATAAAGCGGTCTAACATTGATCCTCCACGTTGCGTATCAGGGTGCTCCATACGAGTAAGTTTATTATTCATAACCTAAGTGAGTTTTCCCAGTATGGTAATAAGTTGATCAGCACCAGTTGTATCTCCAACTCTACAATAATTATCTTGAGCATGAGGGAAATCCCTACACGGAGTGCGTGCATTGATACAGTTTCCATTCCTCCCACTAGGAACCATTTCTAAACAATGGAATAAACTAGATTAGTTTATGAATCAAAATACATAATTCCATACTTGTAAAACACTTAACATAAATTGAACTATTTATGGATATAATCCATAATCATAAAAATGTTTTCTTTGAGGAAGTATATACTCATAAACCCTTCATAATGGTTTGTAAAGAAAATGATAATTATCCTAAACATATCCCCCGGGAGTGTCGTAACCAAGAGTGCAGCAAGGCCCATTGTCGTGCACCAGTTCCTGTTCGAGTCTATCTCAAAGCGGTGTTTTCGGGTTTTACACCTAGGTACATCTGTGCCAGAGCCACCTCTACCTACCCGTATCTAGACAGGGATGTATTGCTTAGAAAACTCAAAAAATCTCTATAATACCAAAATTCTAGGAATTTCTTCTGTACTAATCCTCAAAGTCTATCTTTGGGCTATGTGCTCTAATCACAATTTATCTAAATCTAGCTTCCAAGGTTAGTACTAAACTGCCTCTAATTCCAACTGTAACGCCCCGACCCCAGTTACCCAGAGTCGGTGCATTATTGCGTAACATTGGCATGATCACAAAAGATCAAGTCTCAAAAGACCGATTAGTTTAGTAGCCTTGGAAACACTAGATACATTCATAAATGTTACATTACATCATAAAGTGAAAAACTACAATAACATAGTCTCCATTTCCACACTCATATCCCCTTAAGACTATCCCTATAGGTCATTCCTAAAATATACTTCATCACATCCTAGAAAAGATAAAACATTGAAAGGGGTGAGCTTAGATGCTCAGTAAGGATAAC
Organism: Viscum album; assembly: GCA_963277665.1. Classification (NCBI taxonomy): domain Eukaryota; kingdom Viridiplantae; phylum Streptophyta; class Magnoliopsida; order Santalales; family Viscaceae; genus Viscum; species Viscum album. Next base: position 144,247,866 of record OY728131.1, read on the forward strand.
AATATAGCGGAAGCTTTCAAAAATAAACATAAACATTTAAGGCAATGTATGACTAAAACAAAAGCCTTTTAAACTTGAACTTCAACATAATATGGAAAAAGTAAAATGAGATAATTCCATTTACTTATTCACATGGATATTCTACTGGTCGAATAATCACATGCAATATCAATAACCACTTTCATAATGATGGAATGCATAATGCCAGACTATCATAACCATGTAGCCAAGGCCTCGTGCCAAGACTACAAATAAGATTTTGTCAAGGCCTCATGCCAAGACACTATTTTGTCTCATGAGACCTGCCGATGCAATTTTTTTAGAAGATACTTACGTTTAAAATTTCTCAAATATACTCCAGTGTTTTTCTGAAATCATTATGCAATCTTCTGAAAACAAAATAACTAATTCTGAGACTACTCGACTAATTACAGGCCATGATGGGTCCACGCCCAATCCCTTCTTATCTACCACACTCGAGAGTCAGGTTTTCTGAAAACATTTTTAAGCTTGCGTTAAATACGTATACATTTTCACTGGATTTTCATACATTTGAGAGAAATATCTCTCTCTCTCTCTCTCTTTTTTTAAATCATTTAAAAAAAGTTATGGCTTGTAGAGGAAGTCAAAACTCAAATAATGGTCATGGCGGCGGAGAAGTCGTTGTCGCCACTTACGTATGACAAGAAAAACATTCTTTTTTTTTGTTTAGTAAAACACATCATATAAAAATATTCCTTTTGAATAAATGTAAAATTCAAAGGGGTTTATACACCGTGTAGAAGAAAGTTGTGTATAAAACAAAATATGCCTCAATGAAAGGAGATTGAGACGAAGTCCCTTAAAAAGATCATTTTTTTAAATAAAATAGATCTAATATGTGTATTCACTATAAGTACACATAAGTAAAGTAAAAATACAATATAGGACATAATAATATCATGACATAATTTTAAAGTAGGAGATTAACCCAAATAATGGAAATTGGGTTAAGAAGTTCCCTTAAAAAGACCATTTTTTTAAATAAAATAGATCTATTATGTGTATTCACTATAGTTACACATAAAGAAAGTAAAAATAAAAGATAGGACATAATAATATCATGACATAATTTGAAAGTAGGAGATTAACCCAAAAAATGGAAATTGGGTTAAGAAGTTCCCTTACCTCATGTCGGACTTGACTCGATCGTTCTTTAACCTCTTGAATAATAAAATAGAGTTAATTTATATTTTTTTAAGAACATTTTACATGTTCATTATTCCTTTTATATCAATTATTACCATGTTATGAACATTATGTAATTATTTAAGTTAATAACGGTCATTTTGTCGATCTTTGGTACTTGAGTCAAAAATAAACTTCTTATAATTACATGTTTTTCATGTGGTGAAATATCCATTATATCCAGAATTATATTCATGATTTAGATATCATATATATAATATATATCCATTATATACATTCATTCATAATATTACGTAACATTTAGAGGTAAGAAATGAAATGCACCGTTCATGGAGACGGTAAGCCGTACGTACGCATAAACACTACTTTCATTTATATTTCATATTTAATGAAATGAAATCAAAATGATATAAAGGTATATTATAATTCCAGTATAATATAATATATAATATCATTTACTCCATCCTTTATACATCCCACATATGGCATTAACGATTCAAATCACTTTGAGGGGGCGGTAGTCCGCACTTCCTAAAATGAAGATATCGCGTTTACCCATAATGGAAACCATAAAGGTATGACATAAATGAGAAATACAGAAGCTTAAGTAAAACATAAACATATTATATATCATATATAAATATATTGACATCTCAATGGCCTCCTTTGAAGGTGTTATATGAGTGTTGAACAATCATCATTTCGTGAGGCAGAAATTCTCCATCCACAGAAACAATATGTTATTTAACCATTAGATGTAGGTGTGTATAAGTTTAGCTCGAATAGTTCTTATAAAAACATGCTAGTATATTTAGGATACTGGTTTTGTTACAAAATAAATTAATAAAACGAGTTTAGGGGGTTGGAGAAGCAAAATAAAACATAAGAACACAAGAGAAAACACTACCTTTAAAATGGGTAACTCTTTTTTATTTGAGCTCAAAGGATTACTTGGGAAGAATTATGCCCAAATTGAGGCTTCTAGGAGAAATATAGGGAATTTTAGAGAGTATTTGGGAAGAGTTTCGCCGAGCCAAAAGGCTTTTAAGGTGCGATTAAGGTGGTAGTGGTGGATGCCTTTTATAAGAGGAGAGGAGGGGCACTCTTGGAATGTCATGAAATGTTACTTTATTATATAATGAGTTTATGATTTTAAAGGTCCCACAATTATATATTTCGAGTATAAGGTGATAAGGGTTCTAAATATATTCATCCAATAGGTTTTTGACAAGTTTAAGTCTTAGATTTTACATTATCTTTTCATTTTATTTAAATCGTTAATTAATGAGGTAATCACTGCATCATCATGGTGTCATAAATAATTTAATTTATTTAATGTCTAGAAATTATTAAAAAACTATAATGATGTAGGAAATATTTTTATCTTTCTAATGAATATTTATAGTCAAAAATATGACTTGTAAAACCCCATTTAAAAATTGTTTTAGTAAAACAACTCATGTTTGTGACATTTTTATTTTAACATTAAATAAAAAGTTGTTAATGTCATATTCCAACCAAAGTGGCTCCATGGGGTCCCCAAGATGACACATGGATTGTCTTGGTCGTCCATGACTCATCCAATATGGTTAGGTCAAGTTTAATGGTCATTTCATATTATTATAACATTATCTTTACCTTAAATTACACTAATTACCTTTAATCGCGATTAATTAAACTTAAAAGTTACTATTCACCAAAAATTATTTTAATCCCATTAAGCCAAATTTTACTTCCTAATGACAACCATGTATGTCGGATTTTTGAAAATCAAATCACAGAAGTGGTAATGTTTCATTTAAATGAAAAATCAATTTTTTAACTACCACTTAGTGGTTTCACTATTCATCAAAAATTGAAGTTTTTCAGAACAATGCCAAAATTTAACCCTAAGCTATAATTGATATTTCGAATTAAAAAATGATTTATATTTTACAAAATTCCAAACATATAAGTTACATTAATAAATTTTATAATTAATTCCCGTTGTCACAACAAATAGCGTGTTTTAAGAAACAATATATATCAAAAGATTGACAATTGTTTTTGTCCAATTTCAAAGTGAAATTAATTATAATGACCACCATTGGATAAAATGATAAAAATATATTATAATTATACTTTGAAATCACTAAATAGTATAATTTATCACTATAAATTATTTTGATTAAAAAATTTGTTTTTAAGTATTTTTCACTATTCATAAAAAATTGGAAGTTCTCAGAAAAATTCCAAAAATTCAACATAGGCTAATTTCCATATTCCGAATCCAAAAATGAAGTCCATTTTGAAATATAAAATATATATAATTTCAAAAAGTTGGTATTACTATTCATAATGGCTATTTTTATTGGTCGCGGTGTGTTAGAATCTTGAACTTGTGTACAATGCAAGCTATTGCATTATTGAAAGAGAAGCGTATTGTGGAACCTCAGGGTGTTACAACACGAAAAATACCATGGAGAAAATGTAAGAGGGTAGTTGAGTAGTTGTCCAAGGATCTGGATAGTTGTTAGGCCTAGATGACAACCACAACCAATACGGTACATTTGTTCCATGGTATGGCCTACCAAAACCCCAGAAGTTCCACCCATAACTATTTCTATGCCTACCACCAGGTCAGAGGCCTTATTTTTCTCCTGAGCAACGATTTGTGCCCTTGCCTTCTTGAGATCAACTACCCCCATGTCATACCCTTATAGAGTACGGTCTTCCTTTAATCCAACGGGAAGATATTGGAATAATCAGACCACCAGTGAAGGCCTGACATTTTGAGATCAATCCCACCATCATGAAACTCATTCAGAACACGGTGAAATTTGGAGGCTTACCTAGTGAATACCCTAACACTCATCATTCAAATTTTCTAGAGATTTGTGACATCTTCTGCTGCCATGTGGTGTTTAAGGATGCCATTAACCTTTATTTATTTCCCTTTTAATTAAGGGATAAAGTGAAAGACTGGATCAAAGTACTTCATCAATGATTCATCCAAAACTAAGAGGCATTGGCCCATGCATTTTTATCAAAATATTTTTCACCATCCAAGATGGTGACACTATAGAATGGAATTCCTAATTTCCAGTAGCAAGATTCAGAATCCCTGTATGAATAATGGGAGAATTTCAAAGCAATTCTAATGAAGTTCCCTCATCATGTCCTTCCATTAAGGATTCAAGTCCAAACATTCTATGGTGGTCTCACAATAAACACCAAATCCATGATGGACGTAGGTGCTAGAGGAACAACAATGAGGAAATCACAGGAGGAACTCTTAGACTTGCTTGAAGATATGTCTACAAATATCTTCCAATGGAACTCAAAGTAAGGAACTCAGAAGAGAGGCAGGCGCAACATTGATTCCACTATGGTTCTTTCCACTCAACTCGATGCGGTGTCCAAAAATATCGATGCATTAAATCTGAAAAACACATCTCAAGCTCAAACGGTGAATCACCCAGAACGTGGTGAATGTGGTGAAAATCACATCTTGGGTGAATTCCAAGGGAAAAATGTTAGTGCCTTGAAAAGTGAGGTAAAATAAATATCCCATAATAGAGGTCCAAATATGTACTATCAGTACCAAATCCCTGCATGTAAAGAGAATTCAAATATTGGCTGGGGGAAACAACAACAAACTTATCAACCCCAACACCAAAGGCTAACTAGTTATGGGAAACAACAATACCAGAATCCATTTCCAAGACAGAATTAGAAGGTACCCATCCAACAGTAAGGGTATCAAAAACCTCATCCGACACAATAACAAAGGTATCCACAACCACAAACGGTAGCCCAACAAACTCAATAAGAACCCCCATCCAAGATATGGGAGATGATGACAAAATTCATAACAACTGCTAAAACAAGATTTCAAAATCAAGAGGCATCTATTCGAGGCCTTGAGAATCATATTGGGAAACTTGACAATCATCTCTCTTAAAGTAAGCCTAGTACACTGCTGGTTAATACTGATAATATCTCATGGGAAGAATCCAGTGCTATCACTTTACAAAGTGGGAATGAGTTCCCTCAGAAAACAACTACAAATCAAGGCAATAATCTTGCTCAACCAATGTCCTCTTCAAAAAAAGAATTCAAAATCAAGGAGTCTTCCTTAACTCAAGAACAACCGAAGATCATATATGGTAAGTTAAAAGAATTTGTTAAACCTTTTGAACCCCCCTTTCCATTTCCTACATAAATTAAGAAAAGGAAGCTTGACCATCAGTTCACAAAATTCATGGAGGTATTTCAGAAACTTCATATCAATATTCCTTTCACTGAGGCATTAACTCAAATGAAAACAAACACGAAGTTAATTAAGGATAAATACTCCAATTAGAGGAAGATGGAGGATTTGGGGGAAATTCCTCTTACTAAGGAATGCTCAGTAGTGGTACAACATTCTCTTCATCCAAAACTCCAGGATCCAGGTAGTTTTGTAATACCTTTCATAATTGGATCTTGTGAATTTGGGAAATTCCTTGGTGACTTGGGATAAAGTGTTAACCTTATTCTCTATGGAGTCTTCAAAAACATGGGGCTAAATTATCTCCAACCAACTTGGGTATCCCTTAAACTAGAAGATCGATACATAAAATATACTAAAGGGCTAATTGAGGATTTGATCATGAAATTTGGACATCTTATTCTTCCTACTGACTTCATCATACTCAGTATGGAAGAATATCAAGAGGAACCACTCATTCTGGGAAGTCCCTTTTTTTCCACTGGGAAGGTGTTGATCGATGTGCGCCAAGATGAGTTGATCTTCTGAGTGGGAGATGAAAAAGTCTCCTACAATGTCATCAAATAAGTCAAGTATATTTCACTAATGGGGAACGTGGATTTTTTTTCCATGAAGATGGTGAAACATCCATTGGGTTACATGGGAGATGACATGGTATGTTCTTATATAACCATTGAACCATTCATCAATGACATCTAATCTAAATATGAACCTGAGGATTTGCAATTATTCATCGGCCAGGTTGGTCACTATTGGAAACGTGAAATGATTTTTGATATCCTAGAATGAACCAAGGTAGAACCCATCATGCCCTCAGTTATGAAGGCCCATCAACTTGAAATCAACCCTCTCCCATCATCCTTAAAATATTGGTACCTGGGTGATGAGAACAGTCTCCCAATAATCCTTAATTCTTCAATCACAAAAGATCAAGAGGATTCACTCCTAAAAATTATGAGGAGAAGAAAATAGGCTCTTGGTTCAAAAATTATTGATCTTCAATGAATCATACCCACCATTTTCTCCAACAAAGAATTTCTTAAAGAATGATCCAAGCCCACTCCTAAACCACCGAAGTAGTTAAATCCTCCCAAGAAAAAGGTAGTGAAGAAGGGGGTAATAAAGCTCTTAGATGCAGGGATCATCTACCCAATCTCCGACAGCCCATGGGAATGTCCTCTACAAGAGGTTCCCAAAAAGGGGGTATCACCATAATCACTAATGATAAAAATGAACTTATCCCCACCAGAATAGTTACAAGATGGCGAGTATGTCTGGATTACCGAAAACTAAATGATACCACATGAAAATACTACTTCCCACTCCCTTTCATGGATCAAATGTTGGAGTGCTTAGCAGGGAACAATTTCTATTACTTCTGGGATAGATATTCTGGTTATAACCAAATATCTATCTCCCCTTAAGACCAATAAAAAATCATCTTCACATGACCATATGGAACTTTCGCCTATCATAGGATTTCTTTTGGCATGTTTAATTCTCTATACACCTTTCAGTGTTGCATGTTGGCCATCTTCTATGATATGGTAGAGCATATTCTAGAAGTCTTCATGGATGATTTTTCCATCTAATAGAAATAATTCAACACTTTCTTATGAAATATAGAATTAATTCTGGAATGGTGCAAACACAGAAATATAGTTTTAATCTGGGGGAAGTTCCACTTCATGGTACAACATTAAATCGTTTTAGGCCACCAAATTTATAATAATGGAATTGAAGTTGACCCATCCAAGATTGAAATCATCTCACAATTTCATATTCCCATATTTGTCTGGGAAATATGAATCTTTTTGGGCATGTCGATTTCTATAGGTGGTTTGTTCATTATTTTTCAAAAATAGCTCAACCATTAACCAATATTCTTACAGATGAAAATATCATTGACTTTGACGAACAATGTGCCACATCATTCCAGCTTATGAAGAAAAAAATTGTAGAATACCCTATCATTATTGCCCCAAATTGGGAGGAGAAGTTTGAGGTCATGTTTGATGCAAGAGACTGTGCAGTTGGAGTAGTTCTTTGGCAGATACTTGATCGAATATTTAGAACAATATATTATTCCAGTAGAGCCTTAAATAAGAACATATCAACTACACTTGTACTGAGAAATAAATATTCTTCATGTTTTTTTCATTCAATAGGTTCCGTTCTTATTTAGTGTTATCCAAAGTAATTGTCTACATAGACCATGCAACACATAAATACTTTCTGAACAAGAAGGGTGAAAAACCATGACTCATCCATTGGGTTCTTCTTCTCTAAGAATTTTAATTGGATATCCGTGACAAGATGGGAAGTGAAAATGTTGTTTCTGATCATCTCTATAGGTTATAATTAACTCATCTAAAAAGGTAATATGATAGACAAATTAAGAAGTACTTCCTGAATAAACATCTTTTTTTTATTTTAGCCTCACCACATTCATGGTTTACTGACATAGAAAATTACTTGGAAATGAGATTCATTAACCCTAATTTGAAATTGCACCAAAAGAAAATATTTTTTTTCTGATGTGAAAAGGTATTTCTGGGAAGACCCTCTGCTCTTCTGCTCATATGTAGATGGAGTGATCTAACACTGCATCCCAAAAGAATAAATTCATGTAATTCTGGAATTATGTCATTCCTCTCCAGCTGGGGGATAACATGGGCTAGACCGAACAGCGGAAAAAATTATCCAATGTGTGGTTTTCTAGCCTACCATGCACAAGGATGCCAGAAATTTTGTGACACACAGTGATCGATACCAGCAGACAGGTAACGTGGGGTGTTGAACTAAAATGCCTCAATACCCCATACTTGAGGTCAAGATATTCAATGTATGGGGTATTGATTTCATGGGACCTTTTCATACATCATTTGGAAACTCTTACATACTAGTTTTTGTGGAATACATATCAAAATTGGTGGAAGTTGCTGCCACAACACACAACACCACAAAGGCCATTGTGGATTTCTTGAAGAAGAACATTTTCAGCAGTTTTGGTCTTCCACGTGTGATAATAAGCGATAGATGAACACATTTTGACAATGCATTGATGGAAAATGTGCTTCTGAAGTATGGAGTGAGATATAACCAAGGGACACCTTATCGTCCCCAGTCTAGTGGCCATGTAGAGGTCTATAACCTAGAATTAAATCAGATCCTAGAGAAGACAGTGGTAGCTTCAAGGAAGTACTAGTCCAAGAAACTAGATTATTCCTTATGGGCATACAGAACTACCTTCAAGGAATTTCTCCATTCTAGTTGATATGCGGGAATTATTGTCATTTACCTGTAGAGATTGAGCATAAATCTTTTTTGTTTATTAAATCCCGGAACTACAATCTAACAGATGCAATGGAGAAGCACAAGTTTCAAATGACAGAACTTCACAAGATTTGGAAGGAGGCATATGAGAATGTCAGTATATACAAGGAGAAGAAAAAAGTGGTCAAAGACTGCATGATCTATCAAAAATCATTACAGTCTGGTGATGTGGTAATTTTATTTAACTCACATTGATATTATTCCCTAGTAAACTCAAGTCCTGGTGGTCAGGGACTTTCAAGGTGATCAAGATTTTCCCCCATGGTGTAGTGGAAGTGTCTGGGGTGGATGGTCAATAATTCAAGGTAAATGGGCATAATTTAAAACCCTATTTTAAAATGTAAGATATTGTGGGTACACTTTCCACAATACAATTTGAGTAGCAAAATTATCAGGTAAGGACGAGCCAACAACGTAATACAAAAGAGATGCTTGGTATAAAACCCAGAGGATACATGTTGTATACCACATATATACATGACATGTACTTATATTTTTAGTGTCTATTATAATAATATATATAGATATTAAATAAGTTATTAAACGGGGATGATGCCTATGTCGATGCTAAGGTCACTGGAATATATCTGAACCATCACCGGTTTGAATCCTTCTATACCTACCTTTGGCACATGGTTCATCCTTTTTTATACCCGTGTTTAACTACATGGCGTGTGTGATATTTTTCAAAATAATATAAATTTTTCTAAATAAAAGAAAACTCATGATGGGGATGGACCAGTTGTCTAGGGTCGTAAACATGTTCCAAAAGACTTGGGCTCGAATCCTAAAAACTGGCTCATTTCCATCATTTTTTCATATTAATAAAACCACATGGTGTTCACTTTGATATACATCATGTGTGCAATGTTTTCAATGATATGTTAAACAATTTTTAAAATAATAAAATTCATGCAGGTAGAGTTGTCAGATTGTCAGAGTCTGAGGCCTGGATTCAAAAGACCGAGGTTTGAACTTGGCTAATCTCCCTACTTCATCCCTTTTATTCAAATTAAAAACATACACCATTCTTTTAATTCATCCTATGTATAATTATAACTTGAATTTAAATATTAAAAGTAATTATAAATGGGAATCACTACAAACATTGCTCCAATTGTTGAGGGCTTAGGTTCCGAATGGTCGATCTCCAGTTCGAATCATGCCCCATGCACCGAACCAAATGTTGTAGTTATCTTTTTATAATTTTAGAACACACATCACATATTTCTAGATACATTACATGTATAGATTTATTTTTTAGTAAATAATATAAAATTTTCTTTTAATTTTAAATATTAATATTAATTATTATATAGTTTACTATAATAATTATATTTTCAAATTTAATTATAAAAACCCCAAAAAAACACATACACAACATGTGTGATTTAAGACACATCATGTACTTTGGATATAAAAGTCAGGCCCTACTCGGCCTTAGGTCGTGTCATGAACCCCATCTCCTTCCCCATTTTCTTCTCCCAAACGCCCTCTTCCCACCATAACTTCAATCTGTTGATTTTCAGTGTTTTTGGTCGACAATGCTTATTCATTTTGATCTGTGATCTAGGTATGTTGTTCTCCACCCTTTATTTCAGGATTTTACTTGAATTTAGGGTGATTTATTGATTGGTTGACCATTCATCTTCTCGTGTAGTACACATGGTGTGTGAATAAAACACTGAGTGTGCATCTTGTACATGACCACACACGACACTTTTTCACCATTTGGTCGATACATGGCATGTATGTTCGGTACACGCAATGTGGTGTGCCTTCCCTGGCCATCTGGCTCAGGCCATGTCCTCTGGGATATGGCCCCTTCCCATGTCACCATACACGACGTGTCTATTTGGGACATACTTTGTCCTTCGACCCTTCGGAGGACTCTATGTCGATGGTATACACGCATCACATACCATGTTAACACACATGTCATGTAACCCTTTCCACATGGCATTTATTTCCATTATCACCTGCCCTATTCAAAGCCGTGTCTGGCCACCTACACAGGCAGCACTCCATATTGCACTACAGGCTGTGTACACATTGTTACACGTTGTTTCTGGGTTTTACATGACACATAACCTTGCAGTGCGTCTATCCAGAGTGCAAACGTTCTTACATGGATCCTACTACAATCCATGTACCCTATATCTACATGTTGTGTTCTTCTAAATTTTTAGTTTTCTCATATTTTCTTCTTTTTCTTCCTTTTCTTCTTTTTTTCTACTCTATTCTTCTAGGTATGGCTGATAGAGATCATGTGAGTAGGAATCGTCCTGATTCTGCTACTAAGGGCGATCAGTCTTCTCAGTGTCAGATTCTTCATCAATATTCCGAGTGGATGGATTTGGATTTTCAGGTTTTCCAACCCCCAGCATTGGCTTCTCTTCTAACTCTTCTGATGTCACCTCTCACTGTGACTTCCATCATTCTGGTCAATTCTATAGAACCCCTTCCCACCCCCATTGCTTCTTCACCTTCTACGGTGGCTGAGAGTTCTGGTGCTTCCACTATTTCTTCCAACACCACCCACTCAAATCTACCTTCCACGCTCATAGTGGACTCGATCGAGCCGGAACCTCTACCCTCTACTGACTAGCCCTTTGAGCACACTCCTGTATCCACTACTCCACCTCCTACAATAATGGTGGGACCCTATGATCTAGAACCAACTGTTCCACCACCGCCTTCAATGGCTGTTGTCAGCCCTTCGCCGCATCCATGGAAGATCTTTCTCGAGGATCATCTTGTGGTATAAATATCATGGTGCTTCTCCCACCGCACTATTCAGTTGAGTAGTTGCTACCTATAAATCAATGTTCCCCAGCGACTAGGCATTTGGGAAGAGCTTGAGGGTCTTCTAGGCCATACTCATATACTAGACACTCTTCAGGTCAGCACTCCTCCTTACATGGATTTATTTTTGGAGTTCATGGCCACATTTGAGTTCAATGGGAACGTTTACTATCATACACCCACCGATGCAGCCCACCCAGTTCACTTTTTGCTGGGTATACACCCATTTTCCCTTACCAATGTAGAGTTTGTCCGAGTCTGCAGCTTCTACCCCCATCCTTTCACCCCACCTCCTATTTCTACCCTTACCCACCCCGAGTTCTTGGGCCTTGTTGCCTTGTGGCGGGAGCTTGCTGGGCCTGACCATAGGTATACCCCCACATCACAGAAGAGCAGGCTCATCATTGACCCTCCCCTTCGTTTACTTCACCAGTGATTTAGTGCCATTCTATTTCATCTCAATGAGGATATGGGTTTCGTGTACATCCGGGACATGGAGCTCCTTGCTTGCATTTTCCGGCACGACTACCTTGACATCTACTGTCTTTTTTCCACTTACTTACACTCCATGATTCACGGTTTTCAAGGAAACCTGAATGGTGGTTTCTATGCCACCCTCTAGGAACACCATTTGGGAGTTTTTGAACCGTCTCTCCCTCACGACCCCTTAGTCTCACCTCAAAATCTTGACTTTCTCATTTTTATCAACATGCAGATGGTTGAGCGTCGGGGTGATGGATATGTGCTCGTGTGGGATGCCCCAATTTCTACAGGGGTGAGAGATGACCTGGTTGCTCCCACTGGTGTTCCTAACCTGGATCCAGAACATCCACCCATGGATGTACCCTCACCACCTCACCCATCTTCTTCTATCCTTCCTTCTTGATATACCATCCCCTCTTATTCTATTACTTCCACCTCCTCACCTCCAGCCACACCATCAGCCGATATCTCTTTTTCCCTCCACCTATCTGAGCTAGAGCATCTCCAGGATTCTATGGCACATACACTTGGGAGGCTCAAGAAGATGATGGGGATTCTTCTTCACCACCATGGTCTTTCAATACCGGTGACCTCGCCTGCTCAGGCATAGCCCTCTCCTCCTTAGCCTTCATCTGCCCAGCCTTTGCCGATAGCTCTGGTCATAGATTTCCTTCTAATCTCTCTTTCTAGACCAACTATCACTAGCATGCCTCCTATGGTAGATGTCCCAGCTACTACCTCCCCTACTAAATATGTGATGCCTTTTGTACCTACCACTCAGAGTTCCATGCATGTGCCTCCGATATCCATTGTGACTGCTTATCCATTGCCGGATTCCACTGTAGCAAATGATGCCTCTTCTGACATGACCTAGTGACTGGTTTTTTGGAACAATTATTTCCATTATATCTATTTTTGTTCTATTATAGGGAAATGATGATGTATATACCTACAGATTTGTGTTTCCCCTCTCTCGGCAGTCACAGGCACTCTGGACCAACTTGGGAATCTATATTTTGACTACTTCCCCATTTGGTCAATTCACCAAGAGGGGGGTATTTTTCAGTATTTCTTTTTCCTTTCTACTTTGGATTTACTTATTTCATTGATTCCCCTTGTCTTATGCCAACTGTTTCCCCATATTCTATCCTTTTCCTTGGTATTTCACTTGGGGTACCATGTGTTGTATTAAGTGTGGGTGAGGGACTCTAATTACAGTTGTCCTTGCCTTGAACTAATTTAGGAGACATCATTAATAGTTGTAATATTTTAAACTTGGGATAATTTTTGATTAATTATAATTATTAATGATAAAAACATAAAAGGTAATTTTAAAAGTTACATTCTGATTTCAATTTTCAAAGTATTTTAAAATTATTTATGATATAGTTTGATTCTAGATATAAAGCCTTGGACATTTACATTTATTAGAACTAATAATTTGTACTCATGTCATGAACTGATTGACCCCTGTATTTTTTCCATTATCGAGAGGTATTCTAAGCATTTTTGACATATTCTTTCTTATACCCTATTTTCTTGTCAGATTTTTGGGATATGTCTGACTAATAGAACTTGATAGTTTTTTTACTTCAAAACATGAAGATTTTTTAATCACATTAAATTGATTGAGTCATTTGATTGTTTTCCAGACCCTTTGACCTTGATACCTACCTTACATCTGATCTTCGTAAAACTCGTAGAAACCATGAAATACCTTGACAGGAAGATACATTACAAGCCTATTTTCCCTTCCTACCCTATTTCTTTTATAAATTTTCATGATTATTCACTTGTGTTTTAGAGAGGGATTTTTGGCCATTCATTGTATATATTGGTGAGAAACCATTAATTTAAGTGTGGGTGATTTTCTCACTTCTTCATTTGGGAAGAAGGGTTTCTAAAACCACTATTCATTGTATTATCAATGGTCCCTATTTATATAAAAGGAAAAAATTGAAAAATTCAAAAGAGGGACAAGATTATATATTACATATTATTGATGGTTTATGTGCCCTTATTTTCAAGGGAATATCATAGTGATGATACCTTCGAGGGATCTTTATTGGGGTGCATTTTCATTAAGATTTATTTTGAATATCATGCATTATTGTTTAATAATTCAACGTCATTTTCAATCCTTTGAGATTGAGCTTCATCATTACCTACCAACCCTTAGCTTCTGATACATTTTAACCTTATTGAATTCCCTTATGATTTTTGTGATTTGATTTCAAAAGTAGGGAATGAGAACACTTGAAAGCTTATGGATAGAGTGCATATAATTAAGATTGAGGATAACTCTAATTAAATACTCTTGAGTTATTAGTGTAGTACATTTTTGGTGAGGTAAATCATCAAGTGGCATATTTATTTATGAAACGTTAAATAATTTGGATGAAAGAGGATGAAATTTTTTAATTAAATTATACATGAGGCTTGATTAGAATGTCTTTGGACTTGAAATATGTTTTGTTCCTATTAAAATAATTTGTTATGGCTATAGTATTTAGAATTATAATTATTTTAATTCTTTCCTTTTTAGGGTATGGATTCTGTTGATTTGATGTTGCGATCTTACTTGAGGAAAAGAAAATGACTATGTGTGGGGTAATTGGATATACCCAATTTGTGTTTACTTTTCCATATATTTTATTGATCATAAAAACTTTTTTACCAAATATCAACTTTTTGGGTATTATATTATTTACATTGGTGATTATGATGATTTTAAAGTATTTTACAACTAAATACACAAATCATGAAAGGACAGAACAAAAAATAAAATATACACAGCATGTACTCCTTACACACACTATGTATTATTGAAAAGACACGGATTATGAAGACTGTATACACACCCATATCTCTAGTCAACGATTACAAGCCATTTTATTCCTATATAAATTCCGTATGGTCCCTTTTATAAGCAGTTGGTGGCCGATGATTGATAATACATGCCATGTATAGTAGCTCTACGCATCGTGAACTTACTCCTACCAGGCGACGCCATGTTCCAAGTTAAGGAAGGAGCAGTAACTCCCCAACCAAATGAGAAAAGAATGACAAACCATATTGACTAGTGTACATGTCATTTACTTTCCTATACATACTGTGTATTCCTAAAAACTATAAAACAAGGGTAGGATCTCCACGTTTGGGACTGATTCTTTCTAAGATAGACCAAGTGGGAAAATTTTGGAGACACCCAAGGATAGAAGATAAAAAAGGAATTACTGCTACTACCTCCCTGATATCCTTCAATCCAAGGATTTTTCAATGTTTAATTCTAGTATCAAAAGTAGTTTAGTTATTAGCTACTTAATGAGTAGCTAAATTTCCTATGTGTTGGGGAAATGGATGATTATGTGTTGAATTTCATCAATTGTGATATTGTAATCATGTTATTGATTCTTCTCTCATAATTCCTTAATATTTCTTTCTAAATTTCAATAGAAATCCCGTATCAAACCATGAATGGGATTTATATAAATCTTATAATGAATTACATTTATATACATCCATTATCATTGGTCGTGTTTATCATCTCAAGAAGGGTTTCAACTAATAAAATTAAAAAAACCAAATTCCAGACTAAGGAATTGATCTCTATTGATTTAAAAAGAACTCACCAGACCAAGGGGGTTCTATTACATTCATAACCCAAAGATGTGAGTTATTATGAACAACACAACCTCATAAACAATTTTATTTAATAATAACCTTTAAAATCCACATCCTCAACACATTCTTCCCTTTTCTCATCAAAAATAAAATTTATGCGCTTTTCTTAATCTTTGAAGTAATTTGTTAAAGCAATTGAAATTCAATCACCTTGTTATTAAAAAAAATTGGCTCTAAATTTCTGAAAACATGAATAAATTAATCTAAAACCATAAAAATAAAACACAATAAATCCCTTTCCCTGTGGATCAATCCCTTACTTGCACTATACATGTTTGGGTAATTAAATTTGGATTTCCAAAAGTAAAACGCCAACAGTAATGATATCAGTTGGGAAACATCATCATGGTATTAGAGTCCATTCAAACTCCCACAATTAAATAGTATTGATGTGGAACCACCACTCCTAATAGGATTTTTTCGATTCCCTCATGTTCTATAAACCAAAAATTATCTTTTGGATTCATTGATAAATGTGGAGATATTTATTCACCTATAAAGTCAAAGGGGGAGAGTTCATTCATAATGTTGATTAAGAGTAAGAATAATTAAATAATGAATTTTTTTTGGGGGGGGGGTATTTGTAGAGAGTTAGAGTTGTTTTGGATAGTGGGGATTTCAAGAACCAAGTGTTGATTAAGTAGAATGGAGTGATTCATTAATGATCATTTCATTTTAGCCTTATTTATCTAGATGAGGTACACTCATGTGTGATTTTAGTACATATAGAGGTAATCATTGGTCAATATATATAGCTTATGAAAGTGAATAGCAGTTGAATAAAAAAAATTATAAGTTTTTGTCAAATATTTGACTAAAATGTTTGAAGTATTTTAAATAAAACTAATGGTGGTATTGTTAGAAAAAATACCTTAATTGTTTTATTTTAGAGTTTTTCGGTTGTGTTTATTGATAATGAATGTGGAAAAAATAAAAAAGGTTAATCACGATTCATTAATAATGTGATAGTTTCTCAATTTGTTTGAATTGGGTTTCAAATGGACCCTAATGTTTTAATGAAATATAAAAGTTTCATGAAAAATATCTAGTAAAGAAAAAAAATAACATGATTATTATGATAATCCATATACGATTTATAAATAGAAACTTTCAAGTAAAATTTAAAAAATGTCACAAAATTACGATAGGATACCACAAAATAGTTATATGAAGGAAAACATTTCCATGAATGAAGAAACTTATAATAAATCCAAAAAGTAAATCATTTTTTGAAAATAAGGAATAAGGATTATGTGGGTCATAGACAAATCATAAAAGAAATAAATAGAGTTGGATTAATTTGAGAGAGGAAAGAAGAATTTTTATGTTGAATGAAAATGAGTAATGAAACAATTATTCAAATTCAGTATCATTTTTGGAAGGGAGGATTAGGTTCTCACATACTATGTATGAAAAATATTACACAATCACTAAAAACCATCGATGAAAAGTACCATTTTAATGTTAAATGATTTTACATAAAGTTAAAAAATGAAATCTTACACAAATAATTTTTAAGATTACTTTACATATAAATATACCCCAAAGAATGATATTATATAGAGAATAATTCATTAGATGAATATTAAGGAAAATAAATCACTTCATTTTCATAAATTGGGATTCTATAAAAAAACTACATGGAAATTAATGAACCATGAATACCTTATTAGGTAATATGAATACTATAAATAACTTTTATGGTAATATTACTATCATAAATAACATATATTGTAAAAAATGGATCACAAAGAAACTATATAGAAGTTAGACCATGAAGAAACCATACAAAATATAGATTATAAAGAAACAACTTTTTCAATTTTTCAAGGGTTGGTTGTTATGTGGAAGTGAATTTTCAAAGATAAAATATTAAACATTAAATTTTATTTCAACTCAATGATGAAAAATGAGACTCATGTCACACCAATGTTAGTGTGAACCATTTAAGAGAATATTTACATAAAATGATAATTCATCAAGAATAATAGTTAATTTTATTCATTTGAGAGAGTAGATAATTATTTGATGTAATTGGTTATAAACTAGGTAGACAGTGAGTCTTATTTTAACTTTTAAATATTAGTGAACTTTAGTGAATTTTGGTATATAAACACATTGCAATGTTTTTGAAACAAAGTGTTTTATACTTGTGTTTGATATTGATGTTTTATTTTTTGTCAATCCATTCAAATATTTATCCTAATCATATTGATAAATAATTGAAGAATAAAGAGTGGGATAATTCAATGAATAAATAATTGGACTAGATAGAGAAAAATGAAACATGGAATTCCAAACTCAATTCTAATGAGACAAATCTCATTAGAAGAAAGTGGGTGTTTAAGAATAAATTAAATGTAAATTATTAAGTGTTGGGAATTTTTTGGATACTTAAACCACATTATATTTTGATAATTAAAAAGAACTATTTTTTTATTTTATGAGTCATGATACTTTTCATTATTTATTGATTAAATTTTTCTTAAAATGGATTATAGTATTTCGTTATTTAAAAAACAAATCCTTATATTCCTTGTTTTAATTGGTCATAACATGTTCAAAAAGTTTCATGTTGAGTTATTAGGGTAAATAAGTCATTAGGGACATTAAAATATCAATTTTACATGTTTCTATACGATTCACCACATTGAAAGTTCTCTAATCCATGTAGCCAATTGTAAATCCACATAACCAATTTTTAGACCATGTAGCCTCTTTTCTATAGTCATATACATTATGTATTTTTTACCATAACATTAGTTATATAATTATAAATTGTGTGATTCTTGATGAATTTGAATGTAAATAATTATATACATTTCATTAGATTATATAAAACCTAAATATATTTTTATAATTACACAAATTATATTTATATCACTATATGTTTTTAGTTTGAAATTTTTGGTTTTTCAGAACTATTTTTCTACTATATTTTGATGATAAATTTAGTTATAGAAGTCAAATTAAGGTTATTCATGACTCTATATAAATATATTTAAATTACATAAGTATAAATATACTGGAAAAAATTATTATTCTATCATTTAAAATGCCTATTTTATTTTTAAATATTGAATAGTCAATGTATTTTTCTAATTTCCAAAATTAGTTACATAATTTGGCTATATGAGTAACTTAGTTACATGAGAAAAGAATAAATTGATATTAGGATACTTGAAAAATATTTCCATTATGAATAAACTGGATAACTAGTGAAAATAAGGTATGTGACTTTTCTTATATGAAATGGATATATAAATTCCCTTATATAAATTGGTTACATCGATACCCTTCATGAATTTAGCTACATCAATTCAATTACAGGGTTTTTCTATTTTGGTTCACTTACATGAAACTGATACGTAAATTTTCTTACATAAATTTGATACATAAAACACATACATGGATTTGGCTATGTGATTCGGTTAAATTCTATAGGTTATTCTAAAATCTGAAAATTTTAGTATTTTTATGTCATAGTTTATGTTTCAATTTGTTGCAAGTTTATTTTAGTAATTTTTTATTTTTTATTTTTTATAATTAATAATTAATTATTTTTTATCCATGAGAATAGTTTTTATGTTTTTTAATGATGAATTTAATATGATTTACATGGGATTAAACATGTATTGATATTTTTGCTAATGATTCTTGAATGTAAAATATTCAAATTCAAATCATCTTAGATTTTAAGAGTCATCACCAATTATTAGTAGAAGAATTTATACATTTATTGATGATTATTATGTAATTATATATTAATTATTACAATTAATTCCACTATTTAGTTTTCTTTTTACTAAATATTGAGGCAAACATTCATATGTATTTTTTTCATTTAGAAATTATATACACATGGAAGTTCATCTATGAAAATAGGAATCGACAACTCTGAAGTAGTTAGTTGAAGTATCATGTATGATACTTGCTTTATTAAATAATATAAGCAACGGACTTTAGGTTTTATAGTTTTTTCACAAAGAATCTCAATATATATATATATAGACAGAATTCATAGAATCAATGAAAAAAGAAATCTATTAGGTTTTGAATATTCTTAAAATGTAAAATTTCTACATTTTTCTAGTTGAAAAATACTACTTCTATTTGAACTGAATCCATTTTATCCTTTACTACTGGAGATTTGGTTAATACACTAAATCTAATACTATGAATCATTTATTTGGTTCTATGGTTTTTTACTTCATCCTTTTGTTTTATATTTTTTTTAATTTTAATGGGTTATAATAAGAATTAAAAAAAATTATTGTAGTTTCTTAATCCACAAAAAAAAATCAGGCATTGGGTTGTGCATCCATAGGGAAAGTCAAGATATTCGAGTTATGCCTCTAGGTAGAAAAAACATGACAGTTTGGGTTTAATCCTCCAGGTAGGAATGGATTTTTAATTAGTTTGTGACTTGGGGTCGGAAAATTCATTGTAATATTCTATTATAGTGGTTATATTTAGTTCTATAACTCTCAGTTTGTAAGAGGGGTTAAGATTAGAGTATGATCATTTATATTTTAACCACTATAAATATCAATTGTTTTCTTTTTTTTTATTTCCCACTGAATTAACATTATAAATCTAATATATCTTTTAAATTTATTAATTAATGTTTAAAAATAATCCAATTCACCCCTTCTTATACTTTTCCATATTAAATCATAGCCATCATCTTATATCAAAGCTTAAGCCCAAAGATCAGTACATATTTTCTTTATTTATGATAACAAATTCCAAAAATAACCATCTAGGGGAAAATATCCATTTAAGATTAAAGTAAATGAATCTATTGATGGATTGATAACTCAAAAACCACCCCATTTTGATGTTACTTAGTCTGGATATTATAAATTTAATCAGGAAGCATTCTTGAAGAAAATTACTAATTATCATTGGAAGATGATGGAAAATAAATACAAGATACTCGAAGGTGAACCATAATATTTAATTGGTAATGATGTGGTAAATTATTTTTTAAATTTAAAGGTGATGAATAACTTATGGTTTTTAATAAATAATAATTTTTTTAATTATATTTCATCATGTAAAACTACTCATGAAATCGGGAAAATTTTGCAAGATACAGATCTTGGTTATCATAGTCTTATTATAAATAAGTTAGGTATGTTGAGAGATAAATATCAAAAATTTAAAATTGATAAATATGAAATTGTAAATCAAATGTTCCATAGATTCACTAGTATTTTTAATGGTGTGAGTTCTTTAAAAGCCACTCTGGATAATATTATTATTTTTGAAATAGTTCTTAGATAACATCCTAATACGTAACATGATAAAATTGTAGCCAGAGATAAAATTAATAAATTTAAGGAATAAACTCTTGATGATATTATTAGGTCACTATTACAATATGAGTTAGATCATTAAAATGTTTCCAAAGAATATAAGTCAAATAATAGTTAATTTCTTTTAATTAAAAGTTTTCTTGTTACTCTTATGATTATGAGTTATATATTATTGCTAGGAATGATTAACTTATGCTACAAAAGGTGGATATTTATGTAAAAAAGGATATTCAGAGTGGTGTAAGAAAGACTATACTAAGGATGCTCATATGGGAAAAAATTAGAATGGAAATATCATTTCAAAAGATGCTCATAATGAATTATGTTATAAGTTTGGGAAAATGGGTAATATAAATCTTGACTACCTAATAATAAAGAAGGAAAAAAATAAGAGGATAAAATATAAGAAATATAAGAATTTTATGGATAATGAATGAAGTTTAAATGAAGATTATAGTACTTCTGAATAATCTGGTTTAGAAAAATTTATTGAAAAATTTTATTGGGGGCCTTCATCAAATCAATTATGTGACATTACTTTTTATTCTTCTTATTAATATAAATTTGAAAAACAAATTTTTTAGAAGTTTCTTAAATAATTTGATAGACATGAACCAAAAGTAGAAAAATTTGAGGGTTTATACAAGAATCTTAGTATATAACATAAGGTTGTTCTTTAAGAGATTGGACATATAAAGAAATCCATCTAGGGTAAAATCCATTATGCTTATATAGATCTTGAGAATGCTCAAGAAAATATAAAAAATGATCTTGCTTAAAATGAAAAATTAAATATATATGCTGATTTCATGTATAAGTTTCTTAAAATTGAAATAATTAATATTTATTTTATTCTTAAAGATAATGAACAGATCAAAAATGAAGTTAAAAGTTTAAATTGAAATCTTTCATTTTTTTTCAAGGTCGGTAACACATTCATAAAATGATTAGTTTAAATAAAATTAAAAAAATAATAACCATTATTGATTATGATAATATTTTATGCAAAATGTATGATAATTTAGTTTTTTAAAACACTAATTAAATTACATTTATATCCCCTAATTTTAGATTTCATATAAAAGTTCATTATACCAATGCGTTTTCATTGAGATTTCAAAAATATTTTTGGACATACGATAGATTTTATTTCTAAATTATTATCTTCTATATATCATATAAAAAAAGTTTTAAATATTTTTCGATACCTAATAATTCATATGCTAATCCCATATGACCCAAATGTATATGGGAATAAAAAATCTCTTAAATATGTTATTGCAAGATTTATGTCTTGTGAGAACAAAAAATGATGTTTGGAACATTGATTGTGGATTCTCAAGACAAATTACTCATGATATTTCAAATTTTATATCATTCTATTAATATGATATAGGTAATGTGACTTTTGGTGATAATTTAAAAGCAAAGGTAAATAGTTTCGATGAAGTAGGAATTTTTGATTCTGTTAGTACTTAAATGGATTTAATTATTGAAAGATTGAAAAATAATTTAATAATAATTTATAATCTATTTGACTACGAAATGTTTTTGAAATTTCAAAATGATAATTTCATTATCTTTAAGGGTAAATATATTTGGTTTTATGAAAATTAAAAAGATAACATTTATTCAATAAATTTTTATGAATTAAATTATCAAAAAGTAACATGTTTAAATGTTGTACAATAAAACAATATTTTGTGTCCTATGAGGTTGGGTATTGTTAATTTTAGGTTGATGTGCTTGTTATCCCTAAACCAAACTATTCTATAGTCACCAGAACTGAAAGAGGACGACACCTTTGTATTTGACTCTAGATTGAATGGTCAAAAACACAAAAGATGTTTCATGTTATTTGAAGTTGTATAAACTATAAGGCCTTTTTATATAATTCATTTAGATTTATTTGGTCTTATTAAACCCCATAGTTTAGGAGTTAAGGGATTTTTTGTTATTGTGTATGATTTTACAAGATACACATGGGTTTACATTCTCACTCTTAAATCATAAATAGTATCTACGTTTATCACTTTTATTAAAAAACATTTCAAAATGAGAAGGGAAAAATAATTAATTCACTTATAAGTGATCATAGTGGTGATGTCTGTTATCTTAAATTAATCCAGTTTTATGAAGAAAATTGGTAATTTTGTAATTTTTCATCTCCCAGAACTCCACAACAAAATGTTGTGGTTGAAAGAAATAATTAAAACACTTTAAAAAATAGATAGGACCCTGATAAAGGACTTTAATATGTAAATACTTCTTATTATATTAATAATATAATTATTATATGAACCCTGTAAAAAAATAAACCTTATGAGCTTTGAAAATAAATAAATCCTAAAATTTGATATTTTAGATTGTTTGGGTGTAATTTGTTTATTCTTAATACTGAGGTTACATTAGATAAATTTTATGAAAAATATACGATTGTATTTTCTTAGTATATTCAAATAATATTAAGATATATATTTTGTATAATAAAATAACAATGGTTGTTGAATAATCAATTCATGTAATGTTTGATAAAAATTTTAAGAAAAAAAAGTGATGACGATATTGATCAACATGAGGAAGATTTTAAAGACTAATTTTGAAGATGAAGTTCCTCGAGATAAATATGAAGATATTTATATGGAAACTATTTCTTCCCAATATGATCTTATTAATTAAATATCATGAAATACTCATAGATATCATAACATAGATTATTTAATTGGTAATGTTGAATCAAAATTTCAAAATTAAAAATCTGTTATGAATGTTTTTACTTATAATTCTATTATTTATAATTATTTAATAAATAATGTTGAATAGGATTTAGAAAATGGTAATTTAATATTTTATATTAAATATCAATAAAATTAGTTCACTAGGAATAACATATGGAATTTTTTTATTCCACTAAATTATTCCTATATTATTGGTAAAAAATGGATTTTCTGAAATAAACAATATGAATCTAGAAATATTTTTAAAATATAGCCTAATTAGTTGCTTATGGATATTCTCAAGAAGTAATTGATTTTTTGGAATATTTTGAAAATGTTTATGGTTAATAATAAATTATTATATCATTAACATATGATTCGTCATTTTAAATTATTTCAAATGGATGTCAAAACTTTATTTCTAAATGGTTATATTTCTGAAGTATATGTCAGATAGACCGCTATTTCTAAAAATGAAAATAATTTTGATCATGTTTTTAAATTAGCTAAGGCTTTATATGTTTTGAAACTAGCTCCTCAAGCTTGGTATGAAGGGCTAACCGATTTTTTTTAAAGAAAATTTTGAGAAAAGAGAGGTTTATCCTACTTTGATTATTAAGATAACTTTTTAATGATATTTTAATATTGAAAACTTATGTTTATATAATTATATTTCTATATTAAAATGAAAATATTTGTAATGAATTTTTAGAATTTATGAATTTCTAAATTTATATGATTATGATTGAGGAATCCAAATTCTTCCTTGGTTTAAAAATTACAAAAATAAATGAGGATATTTTTCTAAATCAAACTAAATATTCTAAATAATTATTTATTGTTTGTAATATAATCTACCAATATTATAAATACTCTCATTATTATTACTTGAAAATTATATTTAGATAAATTTTATAATCTATTGATGTTAAAACCTATAGAGGAATTTTTGGACATTTATTATATTTAACCTCTTCTAGTCTAGATGTAATGTTTTTAGTTTTCCTGTGTGCTAGAATTGAAATTACCCTAAGGAAATTCACTTTAAATATATTAAAAGGGTTATTGGATAAGATATGTGATATTTGGATCTTGAATTATTTTACCCTCAAAAAACTAAATTTGATTCGATAAGTTATTAATATTGTAACACCCGATACTTTTATGAGAAATATTTTGATTTTATGTTATATAAATCATCAAAGGAATCTTTCACTACACACAACACTAGCTTGGCTTGCTTTACATGCAACCACGGACTTCCTTGATAGCTTGCGTCGTACGCAATACCGAGTTTCACTAAACAACGATATGCTATTAAAATATTATTAAAACTAGCCGTTATGAATAGTAATAACCAATTTTTGAAATTTTCTTAATTTTATTTTTCAAAATGGACTTCATTTTTGGATTCAGAATATCAAAATTATCCTAGGGTGAAATTTTGGTATTTTTCTGAAAACTTTCAATTTTTGATGAATAGTGAAAACACTGGGTTACTATTTAAAAACCAACTTTTTATTTAAATAATTATTTATTTTATTTAGATTTATTTTAGGTCAAAATTGATACATAATACCTATATAAGTTCAATGCAATTTATTGGAGTCATTTTATAATAATTTTATATATATAAAAATTTTATTGAACTTTTCACCGTCTTTTACCCACCTCCTAGGAGAATTTCCAAATTCACATAAAACCTAATTTTACCGCTTCTGTGAGTGGAATTTCGAAAATCCATGAGACACGGTTAATATCAAGGACTAAAATGTGGTTCAATGAGATGAAAATATTTTTTGGTGAATAGTAAGTTTTACTTTTTTTTACCACGGTTAAAAGTAAATAGGGTAATTAAGAGTAAAAATGATATTATTATTACCCTAACACATGTCCTAATTCTTTTGGATAAGTTTAATTCGACAAAAAACAACCTTATAAATAAAATATGACCATTTAGGCCCACATGGATAAGATTAGGATATTTATTATTAATTTATTTAAAGAAGGGTTAAAATAGTTAAAATCAAAGTTTAATAACTAAAGAATTTTTAATATAGGATTATATAGAAGATAAATTCGACTATAAATATTAATTAGAAAGATAAAAATATTTCCTACTTAATGGTATTTTATTTATAATTTTTAGACATTAAATAATTTAATTTATTTATGATACAATGATGATGCAGTAATTATCTTATTAATGAAATATTAACATAATAGATGTTATAAATACCCAAATAAATGTAATTTGAGACATTTTATGAATTACACTAATTTTATATGTTAATATTACATGTTATTATGTATTTAATTATCTTTTTTCGAATTAATTGTTCTGTTATGATTTTAACAAAAATCAATTACCAAATATTGTCAAAATTGATATAAAATTAATTTTAAAACAAATATTATATTATTAATTGTTATTTTACTTCTAAAAATATAAGGTTCTGAAAAATGACTCAGATAAGGTTATATATATTAATAATAAACAACTTTTTGTTCGTTTGGCTTGTTATAGTAAGTTTATTAACCTTATTGTGTAAGAAAACAAGAAGACACGGTAAAAGTTAAATTATCTAACTTAAAGTTAAATCTAAATGATAAGGTTAAAATAGATACCTAAACTTGTCTAAATTATATTTTATGAGATTCTTTCGACCCATCCCCACCTTAGCTTCGAAATTAATCAATTTGGAGCTATTAAAAACCGAATATGGCTTTATAATAAAATAATATTTTTAGTTTTTCCAAAGGTGCCCCTCTCCTCCCTTATAAAAGGGCACCTCCTCCCTCTCTTCCTCACACAACTTTGAGCCTTCAAGATCGGCCAAACCCTGAAAAATTATCTTATACACTTCCGTATAAACATCTTAGAGGTCCTGGTCTTCTTCAAAGTCCAATTTTAGTGCCCTAAGAGGAGGTATCAAAGAGGCGCTTCAAAGAAGAGGTAATGTCCGTTACTGATTCTTTCAACTTTATTTCTTCTTCCACTTATTCTTCTTTAGTTGTTTCATTATGAAGTAATAACATAAGTATCACTCATATACTGTTATGTTATTATAAATATGAAACAAACCTATTTCGCCATCTATCCATCCTACGGAAAATGAAATCACCGTGCGTGCATACGTACAGAATACCGTCTCCACGCCGTGGTGTAATCTATTTTCCACCACCACATTACTTGGATGGGTATGATGGTGTAAATAATAACTATATATGATTATTGTAAAGTGATATTGATTCTGAAATATTATACATACACTCCAATACAATTCCATGATCATGGGAACGATATCATCGCTCGTGCGTACGCACGGAATACCGTCTCCATGATGTGATGTGACTCGTTATACATGATCTTCATTGCATAATAATTATATAAATGAATTGAATGAATTAATATGATATATATTACACTAATAAAATTCTGGAGATGTGGTATATATAACCTAAAAATAAGAATAAGAATTTATTCGACAAAACACGCATAAGAACAAAAAGAAATAAACACCCGAATAACAAGTAACAATGAAATATTACTAATAAGAAGCTAAGAATATGACCATATATGATATCATAAAAATATGTATGATTATGTAATAATCCAATGAAATTATTTAAATCATTATACAGGAGGTTCAGACACTTACGAAGCAAATCGGACCTAAGGTAAGGGAAAATCTCGCAATCTCATTTTTATCTGAGATTGTTTATACTTCAGAATTTACTGGGGAATATTTATCATCCACATCCATGTTTACTCAATATTTAATATTTATATCCTTCAACAATATTTTATATCCAATTTTACCCTTCGGTGAGTTTTTAGTAAAATATATGAAAGGAATCTTTTGTCGTTTTTCGTACGAGGTACTTTTTGACTTTTCTGACAAAAGGACGAGAAGAATATTTTTTTTAACTTATACCGCATGAATGGATTTTTAAAAAATTATTTCCAAGAAGCTTCCTTTACAAGTTTTCAAGTTTATTTTTAATCAACTTCTTTTAGTTTAAAATTGTATGACATGTTAAGAAAGGAAAATGTTTTTGAAGTATAAAGGATATTTTCCTCAAGAATAGAGTTCAAGTGTTTTATCAAAATTATTTTCCATCTAAGATAATATAGGGTTCTGTTTCTATCCCTATTATTACATTGATATGATTATGTTGTGATGGAATTATTTTTATTAATTCCTTTATCTTATATGAAATGTTTTATGATGTCATGATGTTTATGAATTCCATTTTTATTACATGGGTTATGAAATGATGTATGATTTATGATTTTGTGGCACACATAAGAATTGTATCATTATGAGATGGGTGGGACCTATATCTCCCTCAAATTCATTGGGTAAAGATTTATATCTCATGAGATAGACATGGCTGGAATGGCAGGTTAAACCGATTCAGTGAAATAGGACTGAAACGAGGAGTGAACTCGGTTCAAAAATGGACTTTGTTCGCTAAGATAGTCTTGGCAATGAGTCTTGACTACTAATAAATGATTCTCTATGATTATGTGTGTATGACACAAAGCTTCATGTTTTAAGTTATGATTATTGGGATTACATTTCACTACTATTATTTATCCCATGTTATGAAATTATGATCTCTTTTGCAGGTTAAGATTTCTAAAATGTTATGTCCTTTTGAATATGATGTGATTGATATTTCTTTTGTATACCCTTACTGAGAATTTGAGCTCACCCTTTTGTATGTTTTCTTTCCCCAGGTCAGAAATAAGGTTATTAAGTAGAATATGCCAAAAGGGACTCTAGATATGATGAAATAAATGGGAGACAATGTAGATGCTTTATGAACCGGTTGTTTATGTTTCCCAGTTTCTAAAGACACTATACCAATACGGTCCTTTCATAGTTTTGTTATATGTTGTAATAAGTGTACTTGAATTTTGAAGTAATAACAATGTATGTATTGTATGGGTCGTTATAGTTGGTATCAGAGGAAAGGTATAGTCAACCTTTGGAAACTAGGAAGTGAAAGCCTTAGTAAGAACACCAAGGATAAGTCTAAGCATAGAACACAATCTTAGTGTTTTAGAAATGGCCCTAAACAACCTATGATAAGACCTTAAGTGTAAAATTTTATTCTTGATTGTGTGTTTTTCCTATTATAATTAGTGTTTCTCACACTATTCTTATTGGTTTTTTTCAGTGGATGGAACCTGAATGAACCGTGTTAATGCGGAATGCGATGGGCAATGCAATGATTGTCCCCCTGAGCAACCAAACATTATGAGAGTTGGAATGAAAAATATTGTAGCCATGCTCACACAACATTCTCAAGATATGAATCATGTAGGAATTCCAAACGAGCAATGGAAGGAGCAACATTCTGTTTAATCCTTCACGAGGTAGCGTCCACCTTCATTCAGCGGGTCTTTAGATCCATTAGTGGATGAACAATGGATCAGTACCACTGAAAAGATATTTTCAGTTCTTCAATGTTCTGAACATGATAAAGACATCGTAGCCGTTTATCATTTGGAATGTGATGTTGATCAATGGTAGAATCTTATTAAGAATATGAGGCAAAGGGATGAAATTGAGTCCATGGAATGGGACGAGTTCAAGAACTTATTTTTCAATAAGTACTTCCCTCGTATTCTCTGAACAAAGATAGAGAAAGAGTTTCTTGAACTAAAGAAAAAGGATGATGAATATGTTGGTACCTACAAAGCAAATTTTACAAGACTTTCAAGGTACACTTTTGGTATTATTATCCAACCTAAGAGTAAGATCGATCGATTTTTTAGTGGATTAAAACCAAGTCTTCGAAGGTCGTTAGCCATAAGGGACTTCAATAGCTACGAGGAAATCGTTCGATGTGCTCTCAAAGTTGAGATGGATGTTGGAGTAACCCATCAGTCATATGGGTTTGATAAGAAGAGGAAAATGGAATTCAAAGGAAAATATAAAGAGCACACGGAAAAGAAGATGAGTTTTCCCTTATTCTCAAAGTGTGGAATGAAACATGGAGGAAATTCTCTTAATGGGACAAGAAAATGTTATAAGTGTGGAAAAGAAGGTCATCGGACAATTGAATGTCGAAATAATGGGAAGAAAATGTCTAATGATGCAAAAAAAGGAAGGGATACACAGAATGAACCTACTACACTTCAATGTTTCAAGTGAAAGGAGATGGGACATTATGCCAATAAATGCCCAAATCCAAGGGTTGATGATAATGATCGACGTCAACAAACTCTTAAGGCCAAAGATAAAGGAAAGTCATATGAAATTACTATCAGCGATGTAGAGTATGACAACGAAGTAGTGAAAGGTACACTTACCATCCATTCTAAAGTAGAAAATGTTTTATTTGATTTTGGATCGACCAACTCTTTTATTCCTGAAGAATTTTCTAAGGGTATCACTGTATTACCTCATCAATTAGATGTTGAGTTAGCTGTGACAACCCCTAATGGCACAACAGTCGCATCAAAAGTTTATAATTCTTCTCCGATTGAAGTTTGTGGGATAGTTCTTCCTGCAAATCTTGTGATCCTTCCTATAGTGGAAGTTGATGTGATTCTTTTCATGGATTGTCTTTCTCTATATGGAGCTCATATCAATTGCCAAAGAAGGGAAGTCACATTTCATATTCTAGATCAATCTATGATCGTCTATCGATGCAAGGATGAACATAACCGTCCAGTGGAAATTTATTTCATCTTATGGTTCTTGATTCCACTAAATGAAGTTTATTTATCTCAAATGGTTGGTGGGAAACTCATGATTAAGAATATTCCCATTGTACGGGAGTTTGACAATGTCTTTCCGGATGAATTGTTGGGTCTTCCACCAAATCGGGAAGTTGAGTTTTCAATAGAACTCGTACCGTGTGCTTTGCCTATTTCAAAGACACCTTATAGAATGGCCCCAATTGAGTTACAAGAATTGAAGAAGAAACTCCAAGAGAATCTTGATAAAGGATTCATACACCCTAGTGTGTCACCTTGGGGAGCACCTGTTCTGTTTGTTAAGAAGAAAGATGGATCAATGAGACTCTGCATTGATTATCGAGAACTTAACAAGATCACTATCAAGAACAAATATCCTCTCCCACGCATTGATGGCTTATTTGACCAACTATGCGGAGCTCAATACTTTTCTAAGATTGATCTTCGTTCAGGGTATCATCAATTAAGGGTCAAAAGGGAGGATATACCAAATACGGCTTTCCATACAAGGTATGGACACTATGAATTTATAGTGATTCCATTTGGTATTACTAATGCCCCTTCTATCTTCATGGATCTGATGAATAGAGTCTTTAGAGACTATCTTGATCCGTCTGTGGTAGTCTTTATAGATGATATTCTTGTCTATTCAAAGAGCAAGGAATAACATGAAGATCACTTGAGAATTGTATTGAAGACCCTAAGAAAGGAGAATATTTATGACAAATTTACCAAGTGTGAATTTTGGCTTCAAAAAGTTTCATTTTTGGGTCACATAATCTCAAAAGAGGGGATATCTGTGGATCCAGCAAAAACAGAGGTTATCGAAAGATGGTCGAGACCAACAACAGTAACTGAGATCCGAAGTTTTCTTGGGTTGGCTGTATATTATCGACGCTTTGTGAAAGATTTTTCACAATTATCTAATCTACTCACCAAGTTGACTCGGAAAGGAGTTAAGTTTTTTTGGACGGGGGAATGTGAAGATAATTTCAAGGAGTTGAAAAGAAGGTTATCCAGTGCACCTGTACTGACACTTCCTTGTAGTGGATAAAGGTTTGTGATCTACAATGATGCATCCAAGAAGGGGTTGGGGTGTGTTCTTATGAAAAATGATATGGTGATAGCTTATGCCTCATGCCAGTTGAAAATCCATGAGCAAAATTACCCAAATCATGATTTGGAGTTAGCTGCAGTAATCTTTGCATTAAAGATTTGGAGGCATTATCTTTATGGAGAAAAGTTTGATAATTATACTGATCATAAAAGTTTAAAGTATATTTTCACCCAAAAGAGCTGAATATGCGTCAAAGAAGATGGTTGGAGCTGATTAAGGATTACGACTGCTCAATTCATTACCACCCTGGGAAAGCAAACAAGGTTCCAGATGAATTAAGCCGACAAGACCATGCTAGCTTATCCATGATGAGGATCACAAAAGATCCAATATTTATGGATTTACACAGGATGGATCTTGGAATTATAATGTAAGGGGAAAATTCGTATATTTCTCAATTGAATGTTCAACCATATATACATGTGAAGATTAAAGAGGAACAGAAAGAAGATGTAGAGTTACAAAAGAAGGTGAGAAATGTTCCTGAATTCAACCTTGATTGTGAAGGGATAATAAAGTTCAGGAATCGGGTTTGTGTTCCTCCCATCCCAGAATTAAAGAAGGAGCTGCTGGATGAGGCTCGTAGTTCATCATTCTCTATTCATCCTGGAAGCACGAAGATGTATAGGGACCTGAAATAGTACTTCTGGTGGGATGACATGAAAAGAGATGTTGCTGAATATGTCTCTCGATGCTTGGTTTGTCAGCAAGTTAAAGCTGAGAGACAGAAGTCTAAGGGGATGTTACAACCATTACCCATACAAGAATGGAAATGGGAAAACAACACTATGGACTTTGTCACTAGACTTCCTAAAACATCCAAAGGCAATAATGCTATCTGGGTAATAGTTGACCATCTTAAAAAGTCAGCATACTTCATCGCTATTAGAGAAGATTTCTCTCTGGATCAGCTTGCCGGGATATATGTGAAGGAAGTGGTAAGATTGCATGGAGTACCAGTTTCTATTATATCTAATCGGGATCTGAGATTTACCTCGAAGTTCTGGAAAAGTTTTCAGCATACTCTGGATACAGAGTTGAGTTTCAGCACTGCTTATCATCCTCAGACAGACGGTCAGTCTGAGAGGACAATTCAAACTCCAGAAGATATGTTGAGAGCTTGCTCTATGGATTTCAAAGGTGGTTGGGATCAACACCTACCTTTGGTGGAATTTTCTTATAATAATAGCTTTCACTCCAGTATTCAGATGGCTCCTTTTGAAGCTCTCTATGGAAAGAAATGCAGGACTCCAACTTTATGGGATGATGTTGGGGAAAGAAATCTATTAGGACCTGATCTTGTTGATGAGATGGCAGAAAAGGTCAGATCTATTCAACAACACGTTAGATCAGCTCAGAGTCGACAAAAAAGTTATGCCGACAACCGAAGAAAAGACCTAGAGTTTGAAGTGGGTGATAAAGTGTTCTTACGAATATCTCCTTAGAAGAGAGTAATGAGATTTTAAAAGAAGGAAAAGCTGAGCCCTAGATATATTGGTCCTTTCGAAATACTGGATTGTGTTGGGAAGGTAGCTTACCGATTGGCGCTTCCACCGAATCTCTCCCATGTTCACGATGTGTTCCATGTATCTCTCCTGAGATAGTACATACCTGATCCTTCACATGTACTCAGCTCAGAAGTTGTACCACTGGAACAAGATCTTTCTTATGAAGAACAGCCGATAGAGATTCTCGATCGTAGTAAAAAAGTCCTACGGAACAAGACCACTCGCTTGGTGAAAGTTTTATAGAGGAACCACCAATTAGAACAAGCTACATGGGAGCTTCAGGATATGATGAGGGAGAGGTATCCTCATCTGTTTGTTACAAAGTGACGAATTTCAAGGGCGAAATTCCTTTTAAGGGGGTAGAATGTAACACCTGAGACTTTTATGAGAAATATTTTGTTTTTATGTTATATAAATCATCAAAGGAATCTTTCACTACACACAAAACTAGCTTGGCTTGATTTACATGCAACCGTGGCCTTCCTCGATAGCTTGTGTCGTACACAATACCGAGTTTCACTAAACAACGATATGTTATTAAAATATTATTAAAACTAGCCGTTATGAATAGTAATAACCACTTTTTGAAATTTTGTAAATTTTATTTTCCAAAATGGACTTCATTTTTGGATTCGGAATATCAAAATTACCCTAGGGTGAAATTTTGGTATTTTTCTGAAAACATTCAATTTTTGATGAATAGTGAAAACACTAGGTTACTATTTAAAAACCAACTTTTTATTTAAATAATTATTTATTTTATTTAAATTTATTTTAGGTCAAAATTGATACATAATACCTATATAAGTTCAATGCAATTAATTGGAGTCATTTTATAATAATTTTAGATATATAAAAAGTTTATTAAACTTTTCACCGTCCTTTACCCACCTCCTAGGAGAATTTCAAAATTCACATAAAACCTAATTTTACCGCTTCTGTGAGTGGAATTTCGAAAATCCGAGAGACATGGTTAATATCAAGGACTAAAATGTGGTTCAATGAGATGAAAATAATTTTTGGTGAATAGTAAGTTTTACTTTTTTTTACCACGGTTAAAAGTAAATAGGGTAATTAAAAGTAAAAATGATATTATTATTAACCTAACACATGTCCTAATTCTATTAGATAAATGTAATTCGACCAAAAACAACCTTAGGAATAAAATATGACCATTTAGGCCCACATGGATTAGATTAAGAAATTTATTATTAATTTATTTAAAGAAGGGTTAAAATAGTTAAAATCAAAGTTTAATAACTCAATAATTTTTAATATAGGGTTATACATAAGATAAATTCGACTATAAATATTCATTAGAAAGATAAAAATATTTCATACATAATGGAATTTTATTTATAATTTTTATTCATTAAATAATTTATTTTATTTATTACACAATGATGATGCAGTAATTATCTTATTAATGAAATATTAACATAATTGATGTTATAAATACCCAAATAAATGTAATTTGAGAATTTTTATGAATTAAACTAATTTTATATGTCAATATGACATGTTAGTATTGATTTAATTAACTTTTTTTGAATTAATATTTCTGTTATGATTTTCACAAAAATCAGTTACCAAATAGTGTCAAAATTGACATAAATTTGTTTTTAAAACAAATATTATATTATTAATTGTTATTTTATTAATACAAATCTACGGTTCTTCCAAATGACTCAAATAAGGTTATATATATTAATAATAAACAACTTGGGGTTCTTTTGGCTTGTTATAGTAAGTTTATTAACCTTATAGTGTACGAAAACAAGAAGACACGGTAAAAGTTAAATTATCCAACTTAAAGTTAAATCTAAATGATAAGGTTAAAATAGATACTTAAACTTGTATAAATTCTATTGGATGAGAGTATTTAGACCCATCCCCACCTTATCTTATAAATAAATCAATTTGGAGCTATTAAAAACCGAATATGACTTTATAATAAAGTAATATTTTTTGTTTTTCCAAAGGTGCCCCTCTCCTCCCTTATAAAAGGGAACCTCCTCCCTCTCTTCCTCACACCAATTTGAGCCTTAAAGATCGGCCAACCCCTTTCCAATTATCTTCTCCACTTTCCTAGATACATCCTAGAGGTCCTGGTCTTCTTCAAAGACCAATTTCAGTGCCCTAAGAGGAGGTCTCAAAGAGGCGCTTCAAAGAAGAGGTAATGTCTGTTACCGATTCTTTCAACTTTATTTCTTCTTCCACTTCTTCTTATTTAGTTGTTTCATTATGAAGTAATAAAATAATTATCACTCATATTATGGTATGTTATTATAAGTATGAAACAACCCTATTTCACCATCTATCCATCCTACAGAAAATGAAATCACTGTGCGTGCGTACGTACGGAATACCGTCTCCACGCCGTGGTCTAATCTATTTTCCACCTCCACCTTACTTGGATGGGTATAATGGTGTAAAGAATAACTATATATGATTATTGTAAAGTGATATTGATTCTGAAATAGTATACATACACTCCAATACAATTCCATGATCATGGGAACGATATCATCGCTCGTGCGTACGTACAGAATACCGTATCCATGATGTGATGCGACTCGTTCTACATGATCTTCATTGAATAATAATTATATAAATGAATTAAATGAATGAATATGATATATATTACACTAATAACATTCTGTAAATGAGGTATCTATAACCTAAAAAGAAGAATAAGAATTTATTCGACAAAACACGCATAAGAACAAAAAGAAATAAACACCCGAATAACAAGTAACAATGAAATATTACTAATAAGAAGCTAAGAATATGACCATATATGATATCATAAAAATAATTATGATTCTGGAATAAGTCTATGACATTATTTCAATCATTATACAGGAGGTTCGGACACTTACGAAGCAAATCAGACCTAAGGTAAGGGAATATCTCACAATCTCATTTTTATCCGAGATTGTTTATAATTCATAATTTACTAGGGAATATTTATCATCCACATCCATGTTTCCTCAATAGTTAATATTTATATCCTTCTACAATAGTTTATATCCAATTTTACCCTTCGGTGAGTTTTTAGTAAAAGATATGAAAGGAATATTTTGTCGTTTTTCGTACGAGGTACTTTTTGACTTTTCCCACAAAAGTATAAGAAGAATGTTTTTTAACTTATACGGCATGAATGTATTTTTAAAACATTATTTGCAAGAATCTTCCTTTACAAGTTTTCAATTTTATTTTTAATCAAATTCTTTTAGTTTAAAATTTTATGACATGTTAAGAAAGTAAAATGTTTTTGAAGTAGAAAGGATATTTTCCTCAAGAATGGAGTTCAAGTGTTTTATCAAAATTATTTTCCATATAAGATAATATAGGGTTTTGTTTCTATCCTTATTATTAAATTGATTTGATTATGTTCTGATGGAATTATTTTTATGAATTCCTTTATCTTATATGAATTGTTTTATGATGTCATGATGTTTAAGAATCCCATTTTTATTACATGGGTTATGCAATGATGTATGATTTATGATTTTGTGGCACACATAAGAATGGTATCATTATGAGATGGGTGAGACCTATATCTCCCTACAATTCATTGGGTAAAGATTTATATCTCATGAGATAGACATGGCTGGAATGGCATATTAAACCGGTTCAGTGAAACAGGACTGAAACGAGGAGTGAACTCGGTTCAGAAATGGACTTTGTCCGCTAAGATAGTCTTGGCAATGACTCTTGACTACTAAGAAATGATTCTCTATGATTATGTGTGTATTCCAAAAACTTCATGTTTTAAGTTATGATTATTGGGATTAAATTTCACTAATATGATTTATCCCATGTTATGAAATTAAGATCTCTTTTCTAGGTTAAGATTTCCAAAATGTTATGTTCTTATGAATATGATGTGATTGATTTTTATTTTGTATACCCTTACTGAGCATTTGAGCTCACCCTTTTATATGTTTTCTTTCCCCAGGTCAGGAAGAAGGTTATTAAGTAGGATATGCCAAAAGGGAATCTAGATATGATGAAATAAATGGGAGACAATGTAGATGATTTATGAACCAGTTGTTTATGTTTCCCAGTTTTTAAAGACACTATACCTATACGGTCCTTTCATAGTTTTGTTATATGTTGTAATAAGTGTACATTAATTTTGAAGTAATAACAATGTATATATTTTATGGGTCGTTATAAGTATTATTATTTTATAGGATAAAAGATAGATAGATAGAGAACCTGAGGCATGTTATATTTATTTCCTAAATAATTAGTTTCATGAGATTAAAAAAACAAAAATAAATTTCTCCTTAAATGGTAGAATATGAATATATTGTTTTTTCATCTTTTGGGATCACTTTTTATGGATTAAGAAAATAATTTATGTTTTTTTTATTTAAATAAGATTCTTATTTTTTTGTGATATTAATTCTTCTATTTCTATCTCAAAACATTCATTAAAAACTCTATAACTAAAAATATTGGTGTTAATATTCATTTTCATAGATA
Source organism: Viscum album (assembly GCA_963277665.1). Lineage (NCBI taxonomy): Eukaryota > Viridiplantae > Streptophyta > Magnoliopsida > Santalales > Viscaceae > Viscum > Viscum album. The sequence goes on from OY728131.1 coordinate 144,285,492, forward strand.
TCATGTTCAAAAGGTAAATATAAGTCCATAATTTATTTCTCTATAAAATCAACTTTATGATATATTTTCTAACATCCCCAGATTTTGTGAATTATTGTTTTCAAATTAATTTAATCTTTTAGATATTTTTCATTTCACGTAACACTAAAAATAGTATATTTTATATTAAATCACTATTTTTGTATTGCATTAATTACATACTAATTTTTTATAGCTTTATCTATATGGACCACAGAGGATATATTGTGTTACATGCAAAAAAGACATTCCCTGTTGGCTTGCATAACACGTTTGACTGATTTTTACCGAACACTAATATATTATAAAAAACAATACAATAATAATATAACAGAGATATTAAATTAGATTTTATTAATATTATAAACTACCTTATGTAAATATATGGTTTTGAAATAATATAAAATGAATTAATTTATTACAAATTATTTATAAGTGTATATATGAACCATTTTTTTAAAGGTTGGGGCCGAAGCATCATTTTTAATATATATGAACCAAATTGAATATAAAGGGAGCATTTTTACAAACAACTATTAGTATGCTCACAATTTTTTTTAATCTGAAAAAATTAAATTAATTTGAATTATTAAGTAGTTTTAATGTAATATATATGTTATATATCTAAGTAAATATTTTTTTTATTCATCCAATATTTTTTATACGAATATTATATGAATAAAACCAATTTAACACATAAAACCAAATATTTTTATTAAGGTAGGTTTACCGCCTTTTAATGGTTAACCAACTTTAAATAAAATTATTTTAAATTTAATAGATTAAATATGCCATAATAAACTTAATATTATTAATAGAAACATAAAAATTATGTCATTCTGTATTTTTATTATTTTTTTATAAGGTTTTATTTTTTAATAAATAGTTAAAAATATGGGATTTTAATTCAAAACTTCTTTTTCATCAAATTTATTTTTAAGGATAAATTATATTTTTAATTGGATTTAAAGTTTAATTAGATAATATATTTATTATTTAATCTGATTTAGGTCATTGGAATGCATTTTAACTTGAAATAGAGAATAAAAACATATCAAAATTTTGAATGTTTTTACATTAAAAATCCCGTTTTCCGGCCCGACAGTGGGAATAAATAAAATTAATTTCATCTACTTATGTGCTAAGAATTTGGAAAAATGGATTAAATGTTTTTAATTAGAATAATTTATAATGTATAATAATTTCAACTTAGTTTTTTACCGAAAATATTAGTGAAGTAATTACAAATAATTACAATGATTAAGCTTATGTTATACTTAATAAGGAACTAAACCATAACCTTAAGGCCTAAATGATCTATAAAATTGTTATTATGTCATTGTATGAGAATATTTGGACCCTATATTCCATTTTAATGACTTTGAACCATTATTGAACCACTTTCAATAAAAAAACGGCGGTGTTCCTCTCTTTTAAAATATTACAAGAGTGCCACCACTCCACCGTTATAAAAGGCCTCCTCTCTTTCCAATTACTCACACATATCAAGCCACTTTGGATCAACCAAAGATCTACCCAAATAGCTCCCCAATATCCCTCCCTTCTTGAGTTATCCCTTTGTAAGAATCCCTTCCAAGGAAACCCTTTATTTAAAACCAAAAGGAGTTACCCAATTAAGAGGCAACGCCCTCCCTCAAACTCCTTTCTTTTATCTTATTTCTCCAATACAACAAATATTCTTATTCCATGTGTTTATAAAAAACCAGTATCATCAATATAATATATTGTATTATTCTAAGGTTTTTACCTACACTTACACTCACTTCCATCTGATGGGTAACAAACATACTTTTTACATGTACAGCGGACTACCGCCTCACTAAATGATAATTGTTCATTTTCAATTATCATCTCTCATGGTGGAAATTATGATGGAAACTTTATTTATATATGATATATATAATAAGAAATTATATCATTAAGATTCTTTAATTCTTTTACAAACACAAATCTATATACTTTTCATTTTTGGTTAATATGATAATTTCATTTGAGGAAGTGAGGACTACCACGCCCTCAAAGTGATGTGATTCGTTCATACACTACATGGAATGTATTAAGGATAGATTTAGTGTATATATATGTTATATATAATAGCATAAATCCACAGTAATAATTTTATATATACATATATTTAAATATATGTGTATTTTACTTTATTTCATTCAACAAGACAATGAAATGGAAATAGTGTTCATAAGTACGTATGACTTACCGTTTCCATGAATGGTGTATTCTATATCATACTTCTATATTTAGTGGATTATTATAATATACATTTATTTGATATAAATAATATTTATATTTTGGTTTACATTCTGGAATCATGAAATATATATAAGGACCAACGATATAACAAATTAAGACACATGTAAAGAACAAAGGGAATATCATCTGAAGTGAAACATTAACAAAGAATTGTTAACAAATGGGTAATATTAGGTTATTATCGAAACATCTATGGTATAATATATAATACAATGGTTTTTTAAAATATTTATTATAATTTATATTTATTATACAGGTGGTTTTAATGAGTACAATAAGAGTCAAGACACACGGTAAAGGAAATTCATCTCACTCTTTATTTCTATGAGATATGTGCCTTATTGTCACAATCCAAGGTGTGTCACCATATGAATCATCACCTGACCAAGTCTGCAGCAAGTCCTGAAGGGTGTTCCCGATCCCCATGGGCTGGCACAAGTGTTCGAGTATCAAAATAAACCATGGGAATTATTTAACTGAATAAACAAATGTAAATAAATCAACCAACAATATAAAATAGACCAAAGGTGAAAGTCACAACCAAATGTTCCTTTAACCAAAAAACAAAATTTGAGTTTCATATTTAAACTAAAAACCAAACAAGAGCTACTATCTTGGAGGGTGACCAGAAACCAATACAAAAAGCCCTACCCGACGAGAGGACACCACCCTCAAGCCATCTCCATAACGCCGCACCAAGTAGTCCGTTAACAACCTGAAATACCACCTCTAAACGCCTCACATTTTCCTACATCTAATATAACCAAATATAATTACACCCAAGTGTGTAAGTAGGGTGTGAGATGTCACCGAGTAGGATGACACAAAATATAAAGATTCCACATGTAAAGATTAAATAATGATACAATTGCATGTGTAACCAACAAACAGAAAAAAAAATGCTTTAACAATTTAATGAAAACAGTTTGAAGAAAAGTAACATTAAAAGGAAAATAGTTTTTATAAATAAAAACATTTTTTACTTTTATGTCACCACAAAAGTCACACCATATGCCTACAGTGAGTGTAATTCAATCAAAGAGCACCAAAAGTTGGAGAGGGCCAACATGTACTAGCATAGAGTGGGACCCTAGAACATTGTGTCTTGGTGAACAAAGGAATAGGAACCACAACAACATATGATCTCATGGATGATCCACTAGTAGGGAAACACATCCATAACCTAGTGTTCTCCAATCATCACCCAAAATTTATTAATTGTTTTAATCGTTAAACCAGCTAAGTAAAAATGGGTCGAAGCTACTCATGTATCAATATCACACTAGATCTAGTCCGCCCACCTAGTACCCAAGCTTCCCATTTGTTCTCAAAAGTTATGAGTTCACATTACATGTCAATTTTGACAAGAAAAACAAAAAGGGTGTGATCAAAACCCAACACCACACTTTCACACATTAAAAATCCATTTTTAAATAGTTTTAACATAAAAAATCATTCAAAACTCAATCTTCTTTGCTTATATAGTCAAAAACTATCTGCACAGTTCTATAGACCATATATACAATTATTTCAAACACTAGAAAAATCATTTTATATTTTTCAAAAAAATGATGCATGTCTCAAGATTCCAAAACCCACTTAAAACCTCTTTTATAAAAAATTTCATACTGACGCCCCCTCAAAACAGAAACTATACCTCTTGCACATTCTAAAAAACCAACTTCATAATTAAAAAAACACTAAAAATACATAAATATGCTACCAGCAGATCAAAGACACATAAAATTCCAAATAATAAATACAAATGTATACATTAAAACTAATTAACAAATATAATAAAACAAATTAAACAAGAAACTTATTTAATAAAATAATCCTTACACATGGAACCACCTACCTCGGTGTAGGAAAAACATTGCAAGACGACGTGAATATCCTACTGTATAACGCTTCCACTGCATGAAGACCAAACAGACTCCTAAAACAAAACAATGTATAATTTCATCAAAAATTAAATAAAAAACAATCTAAACATTAACTGCAACACCATAATAAAAGGATGATCAACTGGGGTACTTAGTACATTTGGTGAGGAGTCCGAGAGGCTAGTCGGAGATTTCACCGCACCAGAAAGACAAAATTGAAGCCACCGGAAAAGGCGTAGCCAAGGGAGGTGACTGCCAGAGCTTCGGACAAACCCGAGGGAGGTGTGTGCGTGGATGGACAAATGAGGGGGCAGACCGCCGGGATGAGGTCTGGCCAAGAAAGAGTCGGCGCACCTAGGGTTCAACAGGGCTATTGCACGTGGGGGTATTGGCTCGATGAGGGTGGGTGAGGTAGGCGGGTTGTTGGGTGTTACAGTTGGGTGTGAGGATGGTCCGGAGAGAGAGGATGCAAGGAGGGGCGGTCGCGGCCAGGTGTGAGGCAGCAAGGATGGGCGGTCATGACCGTGTGTGAGGAAGAAATGAGGGGAGAAACCGTTCAGGTGCGAGGTGGAGAGGTGTGTGGTGGGTTGAGGTCATAGCTGGGTGCAAGAGGAGGCAGCTACTAGGGTTCCTAGAGGTCGCATGAACTCGGTGAGGGGGGTGGATGAACAATATCACGATAGGGAGAGAGTGTAACACCCGAGATTTTTATGAGTAATATTTTGTTTTTATATATCATCAAAGGAATCTTTCACTACATACTAGCTTGTCTTACTTTACACGCAATCGCGACCTTCCTCGATAGCTTGCGTCGTACTCATTACCGAGTTTCACTAAACAACGATATGCTATTAAAATATTATTAAAACTAGCCGTTATGAATAGTAATAACCACTTTTTAAAATTTTATAAATTTTATTTTTCAAAATGGACTTAATTTTTGGATTCGGAATACCAAAATTAGCCTAGGGTGAAATTTTGGTATTTTTCTGAAAACTTTCATTTTTTGATGAATAGTAAAACCACTAAGTGGTAGGTTAAAAACTGAATTTTGCATAAAACTTAATTTTACCGCTTCTGTGAATGGAATTTCGAAAATCTGACAGACACGGTTGATATCAGTAAGTAAAATGTGGTTCAATGAGATAAAAATAATTTTTTGGTGAATAGTAACTTTTTACTTTTTTTACCGCGGTTAATAGTAAATAGGGGTAAATATGATATTACTATTACCCTAACACATGTCCTAATTCTATTGGATAAGTGTAATTTGACCAAAAACAACCTTATGAATAAAATATGACCATTTAGGCCCACTTGGGTTAGATTAGGACATTTATTATTAATTTATTTAAAGAAGGGTTAAAATAGTTAAAATCAAAGTTTAATAAGTAAATCATTTTTAATATGGGGTTATACATAAGCTAAATTCGACTATAAATATTCATTATAAATCTAAAAATATTTCCTACATAATGGTACTTTATTTATAATTTTTAGACATTAAATAATTTAATTTATTTATGACACAATTATGATGCAGTAATTATCTTATTTATGAAATATTGACATAATTGATGTTATAAACACCAAAATAAATGTAATTTGAGACTTTTTATGAATTAGAATAATTTTCTAGGTTACTATGATATATTAGTATTGATTTAATCAACTTTTTTCGAACATATAATTCTGTTATGACTTTCACAAAAATCATATATCAAATAGTGTCAAAATTGACACAAAATAGTTTTTAAATCAAATATTATATTATTAATTGTTATTTTATTCCTAAAAATCTAAGGTTCGGCCAAATGACTTAGATAAAGATATATATATTAATAATAAATAATTTGGGGTTCTTTTGGCATATTATAGTAAGTGTATTAACCATATAGTGAAAGAAAACAAAAAGACACGGTAAAAGTTAAATTATTTAACTTAGAGTTAAATCTAATTGATAAGGTTAAAATAATACCCTAAACTTGTATAAATCCTATTGGTTGATAGGATTTCGACCCATCCCCACTTTAGCTTCGAAATAAGACCCTTTGGAACCATTATAAACCGATTTTGACTTTAATATAAAATAATATTTTGAGATATTCCTAAGGTGCCCCTCTCATCCCTTATAAAAGGGCACCTCCTCCCCCTCCTCCTCACACCAATTTGAGCACTCAAGCTCGGCCAACCCCTGCCATTTTCTCCTCTCCACTTCCCTAGAATAATCCTAGAGGTCCTGGTCTTCTTCAAAGACCAATATTAGTTCCCTAAGTGGAGGATTCAAAGAAGCGTTCCAAAGAAGAGGTAATATCCATTACCGATCTTTTCAATTCCTTTCTTCTTCAACTTCTTCTTCTTTAGTTGTTTCATGATAAAGTAATAACATCAGTATTACTTACATACTGATATGTTATTATAAATATGAAACAACCCTAATTCACCTTCTATCCATTCTACGGAAAAAAGAAATCACCGCGCGTGCGTACGTACGGAATACCGTCTCCACGCCGTGGTGTAATCTATTTTCCACCATCACCTTACAAGGATGGGTATAATGGTGTAATGAGTAACTATTTATGATTATTATAAATTAATATTGATACTGAAATAATATATATATACTCCAATACAATTCCACGATCATAGGAACGATATCATCACTCGTGCGTACGTACGGAATACCGTCTCCACGATGTGAAGTGACTCGTTCTACATGATCATCATTACATAGTAATTATATAAATGAATTGAATGAATAAATATGATATATGTTACACTAATACCATTCTGTATATAAGGTATCTATAACCTTAAAAGAATAATAAGAATTTATTCGGCAAAACACGCATAAGAACAAAAGGCAATAAAGATCCGAGTAACAAGTAACAATGAAATATTACTAACAAGAAGTTAAGAATATGACCATATATGATATCATATCAATATGTATGATTCTGGAATAAGTCAATAACATTATTTAAACCATTATACAGGAGCTTCGGACACCTACAAAGCAAATCAGACCTAAGGTAAGGGAAATATCACAATCTCATTTTTATCCGAGATTGTTTATTCGTAAGTATTTACTGGGGTGTATTTTATCATGCACATCCATGTTCCCTCAATATGTAATATTGTTTCCATACACTTACAATAGTTTAAATCCAATGTTACCCTACGGTGAGTTTTTATTAAATAATATGAAAGGAATCTTTTGTCATTTTTTTGTACGAGGTACTTGTTGACTTTTCCGACAAAAGTACGAAGAATGTTTTTTTTAACTTATACGGAATGAATGGATTTTTAAAACATTATTTCCAAGAAGCTTCCTTTACAAGTTTTCAAGCTAATTTTTAATCAACTTCTTTTAGTTTATAATTGTATGACATGTTAAGAAAAGAAAAGTTTTTTTGAAGAAGAAAGGATATTTTCCTCAAGAATGGAGTTCAAGTGTTTTATCAAAATTATTTTCCTTCTAAGATAATAAAGGGTTCTGTTTTTATCCATATTATTACATTGATTTGATTATGTTTTGAGGGAATTATTTTTATGAAGTCATTTACCTTATATGATTTGTTTTATGATGTCATGATGTTTCAAGAATCCCATTTTTGTTACATGTGTTATGAGATGATGTATGATTTATGATTTATGTGGCACACATAAGAAAGGATTCATTATAAGATGGGTGGGACCTATATCTCCCTCCAATGCATTGGGTAAAGATTTATATCTCATGAGATAGACATGGCTGGAACAGATGGTTATTTCGGTTCAGTGAAACAGGACTGAAACGAGGAGTGAACTCGGTTCAGAAATGGACTTTGTCCGCTAAGATAGTCTTGGCAATGAGTCATGACTAACAAGAAATGATTTTCCATGATTATGTGTGCATGGAAAAAAGTTTCAAGTTTCATGTTATGATTATGGGGATCTCATTTTCACTTCTATGATTTATTCCATGTTAAGATATTATGATCTCTTTTGCAGTATATGATTTTCAAAAAGATATGATATGATTTTTATTTCCTTTATTTGCCCTTGCTGAGCATTTGAGCTCACCCTTTTATGTTTTCTTTTCCCCAGGTCAGGAAGATGGATATTAAGTAGAATATGCTAAAAGGGACCCTAGATATGATGAAATAAATGGGAGACACTGTAGAAGATTTTTGAACCAGTTGTTTATGTTTCCCAGTTTCTAAAGACACTATACCTATATGGTCCTTTGTGGTTTTTTCATATGTTGTAATAAGTGTGCTTCAATTTTGAATTATTAACAATGTATGTAAAGTACGGGTCGTTATAGTTGGTATCAGAGGAAAGGTATAGTCAACCTTTGGAAACTAGGATGTGAAAGCCTTAGTAAGAAACCTAAGGATAAGTCTAAGCATAGAACACAATCTTAGTGTTTTAGAAATGGCCATGAATACCCTAGGATAAGAACTTAAGTGTGAAATTTTATCCTTGATTATGTGGTTTTCCTATTATAATTAGTGTTGCTCACACTATTCTTCTTGGTTTTAGTCAATGGAAGGAACCCGAAGGAACCGTGTTAATGCGGAATGTGATGGGCAATGCAATGATTGTCCCCCTGAGCAACCAAACGATATGGGAGCTGGAATGAAAAATCTTGTAGCCATGCTCACACAACTTTCTGAAGCTATGAATCATGCAGGACTTCCAAACGAGCAAAGGAAGGAGCAAAATTCTGTTGAATCCTTCATGAGGAAGCGTCCACCTTCTTTCAGCGGGTCTACTGATCCATTAGTTGCTGAACAATGGATTAGTACTACTGAAAAGATATTTTCAGTTCTTCAATGTTCTGAACATGATAAAGTCATCCTAGCAGTGTATCGTTTGGAAGGAGATGCTGATCAATGGTGGAATCTTATTAAGAATACGAGGCAAAGGGATGAAATTGAGTCTATGGAATGGGATGAGTTCAAGAACTTATTTTTCAATAAGTACTTCCCTCGTATTCTCCGAACAAAGACGGAGAAAGAGTTTCTTGAACTGAAGCAAATGGATGATGAATCTGTTGGTACCTATGAAGCAAATTTTACAAGACTTGCAAGGTACGCTTCTGGTATTATTATCCAACCTGAGAGTAAGATCGATCGATTTTTTAGTGGCTTAAAACCAAGTCTTCGAAGGGCGTTAGCCATAAGGGACTTCAATAGCTACGTGGAAATCGTTCGATGTGCTCTCAAAGTCGAGATGGAGATTGGAGTAACCCATCAGTCACATGGGTTTGATAAGAAGAGGAAGATGGAATTCAAAGGAAAATCTAAAGAGCACACTGAAAAGAAGATGAGATTTCCCTTATGCTCAAAGTGTGGAAAGAAACATGGAGGGAGTTGTCTTAAAGGGACAAGTAAATATTTCAAATGTGGAAAGGAAGGTCATCGGGCATTTGAATGCCGCGATAATGGGAAGAAGATGTCTAATGATGCAAACAAAGGAAGGGATACACAGAATGAACCTACTACACTTCAATGTTTCAAGTGCAAGGAGATGGGGCATTATGCCAATCAATGCCCAAATCCAAGGGTTGATGATGATGGTCGACGTCAACAAAATCTTAAGGCTAAAGAAAAAGGAAAGTCACATGCAATTTCTATCAGCGATGTGGAGTACGATAACGAAGTGGTGAAAGTTACACTTACCATCCACTCTAAAGTAGCAAATGTTTTATTTGATTCGGGATCCACCCACTCTTTTATTTCTAAAGAATTTTCTAAGGGTATCACCGTATTACCTCTACAATTAGATGTTGAGTTAGCTGTGACAACACCTAATGGCACAACAGTCGCATCAAAAGTTTATAATTCTTCTTCGATCAAAGTTTGTGGGAAAGTGATTCCTGCAAATCTTGTGATCCTTCCTTTAGTGGAATTTGATGTGATTCTTGGCATGGATTGGCTTTCTCTACATGGAGCTAATATCAATTGGCAAAGAAGGGAAGTCACATTTCATATTCCAAATCAATCTACGATCGTCTATCGATGCAAGGATGAATATAACCTTCCAGTGGAAATTCCCTCCATCTTATGGGTCTTGATTCCACTAAATGAAGGTTATTTATCTCAAATGGTTGGTGAGAAACTTACGATTAAGAATATGCCCATCGTACGGGAGTTTGATGATGTCTTTCTGGAGGAATTACCGGGTCTTCCACCAAATCGTGAAGTTGAGTTTTCAATAGAACTCGTACCGGGTGCTTTGCCTATTTCAAAGACACCTTATAGAATGACCACAATTGAGTTGCAGGAATTGAAGAAGCAACTCCAAGAGAATCTTGATAAGGTATTCATACGCCCCAGTGCGTCACCTTGGGGAGCACCTGTTCTATTTGTTAAGAAGAAAGATGGATCAATGAGACTCTGCATTAATTATCGAGAACTTAACAAGATCACTATCAAGAACAAATATCCTCTCCCACGCATTGATGACTTATTTGACCAACTACGCGGAGCTCAATACTTTTCCAAGATTGATCTTCGTTTAGGGTATCATTAATTAAGGGTCAAAAGGGAGGATATACCAAAGACGGCTTTCCGTACAAAGTATGGACACTATGAATTTATAGTGATGCCATTTGGTCTTACTAATGCCCCTGCTATCTTCATGGATCTAATGAATAGAGTCTTTAGAGACTATCTTGATCAATTTGTGGTAGTCTTTATAGACGATATTCTTGTTTATTCAAAGAGAAAGGAATAGCATGAAGATCACTTGAGAATTATATTAAAGACCCTGAGAAAGGAGAAGCTTTATGCCAAATTTACCAAGTGTGAATTTTGGCTTCAAAAAGTTGCATTTTTGGGTCACATAATCTCAAAAGAGGGGATATCTGTGGATCCAGCAAAAACAGAGGTTATCGAAAGATGGTCAAGACCAACAACAGTAACTGAGATCCGAATTTTTCTTGGTTTGGATGGATATTATCGACGTTTTGTAAAAGATTTTTCACGATTATCTAATCCACTCACCAAGTTGACTCGGAAAGGAGTTAAGTTTGTTTGGACAGAGGAATGTGAAGAGAATTTCAAGGAGTTGAAAAGAAGGTTATCCAGTGCACCTGTGCTCACACTGCCTTGTAGTGGAGAAAGTTTTGTGATCTACAGTGATGAATCCAAGAAGGGATTGGGGTGTGTTCTTAGGCAAAATGATATGGTGATAGCTTATGCCTCACGACAGTTGAAAATCCATGAACAAAATTACCCAACACATGATTTGGAGTTGGCTGCGGTAATCTTTGCATTAAAGATTTGGAGGCATTACCTTTATGGTGAAAGGTGTGATATTTATACTGATCATAAAAGTTTAAAGTATATTTTCACACAAAAGGAGCTGAATATGCGTCAAAGAAGATGGTTGGAGCTAATTAAGGATTATGACTGCTCAATCCATTACCACCCTGGGAAAGCAAACAAGGTGGAAGATGCATTAAGTCGACAAGAACATGCTAGTTTATCCATGATGAGGATCACAAAAGATCCAATATTTATGGATTTACAAAGGATGGATCTTGGAATTATAATGGAAGGGAAAAAATCTTATCTTTCTCAAATGAATGTTCAACCATCTATACATGTGAAGATTAAAGAGGCACATAAAGAAGATGTAGAGTTACAAAAGAAGGTGAGAAATGTTCCTGAATTCAACCTTTATTGTGATGGGATAATAAAGTTCAGGAATCGGGTTTGTGTTCCTCCAATCCCCGAATTAAAGAAGGAGCTGCTGGATGAGGCTCATAGTTCTTCATTCTCTATTCATCCTGGAAGCACGAAGATGTATAGGGACCTGAAAGAGTACTTCTGGTGGGATGGCATGAAAAGAGATGTTGCTGAATATGTCTCTCGATGCTTGGTTGGTCAACAAGTTAAAGCTAAGAGACAGAAGTCTAAGGGGATGTTACAACCATTACCCATACCCGAATGGAAATGGGAAAACATCACTATGGACTTTGTCATAGGACTTCCTAAAACATCCAAAGGAAATAATGCTATCTGGGTCATAGTTGATCGTCTTACAAAGTCTGCACACTTCATTGCTATTAGAGAGGATTTCTCTCTAGATCAGCATGCCATGATATATGTAAAGGAAGTGGTAAGATTGCATGGAGTACCACTTTCTATTATATCTGATCGGGATCTGAGATTTTCCTCGAAGTTCTGGCGAAGTCTTCAGCATACTCTGGATACAGAGTTGAGTTTCAGCACTGCTTATCATCCCCAGACAGACGGTCATTCTGAGAGAACAATTCAAACCCTAGAAGATATGTTGAGATCTTGCTCTATGGATTCCAAAGGAGGTTGGGATCAACACCTACCTTTGGTGGAATTTTCTTATAATAATAGCTTTCACTCCAGTATTAAGATGGCTCCTTATGAAGCTCTCTATGGAAAGAAATGCAGGACTCCAACTTGCTGGGATGAAGTTGGGGAAAGAAAGCTATTAGGATCTGATATCGTTGATGAAATGGCAGAAAAGGTCAGATCTATTCAACAACACATAAGAGTAGCTCAGAGTCGACAGAAAAGTTATGCCGACAACCGAAGAAAAGACCTAGAGTTTGAAGTGGGTGATAAAGTGTTCTTACGAATATCTCCCTGGAAGAGGGTTATGAGATTTGGAAAGAAGGGGAAGTTGAGCCCTAGATATATCGGTCCTTTCGAAATACTGGATCGTGTTGGAAAGGTAGTTTACCGATTGGCGCTTCCACCAAATCTCTCTCAAGTTCATGATGTGTTCCATGTATCTCTCCTAAGAAAGTACACACCTGATCCTTCACATGTACTCAGCTCAGAAGTTGTACCACTAGAGCAAGATCTTTCTTATGAAGAACAACCGATAGAGATTCTAGATCGTAGCGAAAAAGTCCTACGAAACAAGACCACTCGATTGGTGAAAGTTTTATGGAGGAACCACCAACTTGAAGAAGCTACATGGGAGCTTGAGAATATGATGAGGGAGAAGTATCCTCATCTGTTTGTTACAAGGTGATGAATTTCGAGGGCGAAATTCTTTTTAAGGGGGGTAGAATGTAACACCCGAAATTTTTATGAGTAATATTTTGTTTTTATATATCATCAAAGGACTCTTTCACTACATACTAGCTTGGCTTACTTTACACGCAATCGCGACCTTCCTCGATAGCTTGCGTCGTACGCAATACCGAGTTTCACTAAACAACGATATGCTATTAAAATATTATTAAAACTAGCTGTTATGAATAGTAATAACCACTTTTTGAAATTTTATAAATTTCATTTTTCAAAATGGACTTCATTTTTGGATTCGGAATACCGAAATTAGCCTAGGGTGAAATTTTGGTATTTTTCTGAAAACTTTCAATTTTTGATGAATAGTAAAACCACTAAGTGGTAGGTTAAAAACTGAATTTTGCATAAAACTTAATTTTACCGCTTCTGTGAATGGAATTTCAAAAATCCGATAGACACGGTTGATATCAGTAAGTAAAATGTGGTTCAATGAGATAAAAATAATTTTTTGGTGAATAGTAACTTTTTACTTTTTTTACCGCGGTTAATAGTAAATAGGGGTAAATATGATATTACTATTACCCTAACACATGTCCTAATTCTATTGGATAAGTGTAATTCGACGAAAAAAACCTTATGAATAAAATATGATCATTTAGGCCCACTTGGGTTAGATTAGGACATTTATTATTAATTTATTTAAAGAAGGGTTAAAATAGTTAAAATCAAAGTTTAATAAGTAAATAATTTTTCATATGGGGTTATACATAAGATAAATTCAACTATAAATATTCATTAGAAATCTAAAAAGATTTCCTACATAATCGTATTTTATTTATAATTTTTAGACATTAAATAATTTAATTTATTTATGACACAATTATGATGCAGTAATTATCTTATTTATGAAATATTGACATAATTGATGTTATAAACACCAAAATAAATGTAATTTGAGAATTTTTATGAATTACACTAATTTTCTAGGTTACTATGATATATTAGTGTTGATTTAATCAACTTGGTTCGAACATATAATTCTGTTATGACTTTCACAAATATCATATATCAAATAGTGTCAAAATTGACACAAAATAGTTTTTAAATCAAATATTATATTATTAATTGTTATTTTATTCCTAAAAATCTAAGGTTCGGCCAAATGACTTAGATAAGGATATATATATTAATAATAAATAATTTGGGGTTCGTTTGGCATATTATAGTAAGTGTATTAACCATATAGTGAAAGAAAACAAAAAGACACGGTAAAAGTTAAATTATTTAACTTAGAGTTAAATCTAATTGATAAGGTTAAAATAATACCCTAAACTTGTCTAAATCCTATTGGTTGATAGTATTTCAACCCATCCCCACTTTAGCTTAGAAATAAGACCCTTTGGAACCATTATAAACCGATTTTGACTTTAATATAAAATAATATTTTGAGATATTCCTAAGGTGCCCCTCTCATCCCTTATAAAAGGGCACCTCCTCCCCCTCCTCCTCACACCAATTTGAGAACTCAAGCTCGGCCAATCCCTGACATTTTCTCCTCTCCACTTCCCTAGAATAATCCTAGAGGTCCTGGTCTTCTTCAAAGACCAATCTTAGTTCCCTAAGTGGAGGATTCAAAGAAGCGTTCCAAAGAAGAGGTAATATCCATTACCGATCTTCTCAATTTCTTTCTTCTTCAACTTCTTCTTCTTTAGTTGTTTCATGATAAAGTAATAACATCAGTATTACTTACATACTGATATGTTATTATAAATATGAAACAACCCTAATTCACCTTCTATCCATCCTATGGAAAAATGAAATCACTGCGCGTGCGTACGTACGGAATACCGTCTGCACGCCGTGGTGTAATATATTTTCCACCATCACCATACAAGGATGGTTATAATGGTGTAATGAGTAACTATTTATGATTATTATAAAGTAATATTGATACTTAAATAATATATATATACTCCAATACAATTCCACGATCATAGGAACGATATCATCACTCGTGCGTACGTACGGAATACCGTCTCCACGATGTGAAGCGACTCGTTCTACATGATCATCGTTACATAGTAATTATATAAATGAATTGAATGAATAAATATGATATATGTTACACTAATACCATTCTGTATATAAGGTATCTATAACCTTAAAAGAAGAATAAGAATTTATTCGGCAAAACACGCATAAGAACAAAAGGCAATAAAGACCCGAGTAACAAGTAACAATGAAATATTACTAACAAGAAGCTAAGAATATGACCATATATGATATAATATCAATATGTATGATTCTGTAATAAGTAAATAACATTATTTAAACCATTATACAGGATCTTTGGACACGTAAAAAGCAAATCGGACCTAAGGTAAGGGAAATATCACAATCTCATTTTTATCCGAGATTGTTTATTCGTAAGTATTTACTGGGGTGTATTTTATCATCCACATCCATGTTCCCTCAATATGTAATATTGTTTCCATCCACTTACAATATTTTAAATCCAATGTTACCCTTCGGTGAGTTTTTAGTAAAGAATATGAATGGAATCTTTTGTCATTTTTTTGTACGAGGTACTTTTTGACTTTTCCGACAAAAGTACGAAGAATGTTTTTTTAACTTATACGGAATGAATGGATATTTAAAACATTATTTCCAAGAAGCTTCCTTTACAATTTTTCAAGCTAATTTTTAATCAACTTATTTTAGTTTATAATTGTATGACATGTTAAGAAAAGAAAAGTGTTTTTGAAGAATAAAGGATATTTTCCTCAAGAATGGAGTTCAAGTGTTTTATCAAAATTATTTTCCTTCTAAGATAATAAAGGGTTCTGTTTTTATCCATGTTATTAAATTGATTTGATTATGTTGTGAGGGAATTATTTTTATGAAGTCATTTACCTTATATGATTTGTTTTATGATGTCATGATGTTTCAAGAATCCCATTTTTGTTACATGTGTTATGCGATGATGTATGATTTATGATTTATGTGGCACACATAAGAAAGGATTCATTATAAGATGGGTGGGACCTATATCTACCTCCAATGCATTGGGTAAAGATTTATATCTCATGAGATTGACATGGCTGGAACGGAAGGTTATTTCGGTTCAGTGAAACAGGATTGAAACGAGGAGTGAACTCGGTTCAGAAATGGACTTTGTCCGCTAAGATAGTCTTGGCAATGAGTCATGACTAACAAGAAATGATTTTCCATGATTATGTGTGCATGACACAAAGTTTCAAGTTTCATGTTATGATTATGGGGATCTCATTTTCACTTCTATGATTTATTCCATGTTAAGATATTATGATCTCTTTTGCAGGATATGATTTTCAAAAAGATATGATATGATTTTTATTTCCTTTATTTGCCCTTGCTGAGCATTTGAGCTCACCCTTTTATGTTTTATTTTCCCCAGGTCAGGAAGATGGATATTAAGTAGAATATGCTAAAATGGACCCTAGATATGATGAAATAAATGGGAGACACTGTAGAAGATTTATGAACCAGTTGTTTATGTTTCCCAGTTTCTAAAGACACTATACCTATATGGTCTTTTGTGGTTTTGTCATATGTTGTAATAAGTGTGCTTCAATTTTGAAGTATTAACAATTTATGTAAAGTACGGGTCGTTATAGAGAGAGTGTGGGGGAGAGGAGAAATAAATGGAAGAAAAGAAATAGAAAAGAAAGGATAAAAAAATGAAAAAAGAAAATAAATTAAAAATATATATAAAAAAGTGGAATAGAGACACTTAAAAAACCTAAACCAATCTAAAAAATGATAAATAATATTGATAATATCTATATTAATAAGGAAAAAATAATAATAATAATAATAATAATAATAATAATGCAATTAACTTTAATAAAAATTACCTACTTAAATCATTAATAATAAATAGGTTAATAATGTTATAAGGTCAAGTTAAAAATTAAATTGAGTTATTAATAATAATAATAATAAAATTAATAGCGATAATAATAATTGTAATTATAATAATTTAATTTTTTATTAGGTTAGTTAACCATCTGTGCACCGGGCATGCCACGCGTTGAACTGGCGAAGCCACACGGCTTCGCCCATGCCCTGCCTGCATGTTGAGAGAAGTCAATATGATGCTAATTTATTATCACAAAAACACAAAACTCATATCTGGATCAACACACATTCCAACAAATCAATTATTAAAAAACAGATAAAATTATGAGATAAAATTTAAATTTAAAAACATACCTCAATACAAAGTACAAGAAAGACACTTATTCACCACTCACTTCTTTTATGTGGTGTATATACTTCCCATGAATGTATTCAATGCCTCTTATACTTAAATGTTTCGGTATTTACATATCCATTTTATGATATTTCTATAATAGGGCCTATGTTTCAAATGTTACCAAATCGGTAAATTAATTTTGTCTCAACTTTCCTACTTTGAGACACATTCCATGTTATACATCTGTATTTTCATATAAAGTGTATAAAATTACTTTGACATTTTATAAAAAGAATATAATTATTCTAATGATATTTTAAAGCTACATGTAATTTCATTTTTTACATGGGAATTATGATTCAAAGTTACTATGTTGTATGAAATTAGTGAAACAGTCTTACTATTTATCAAGATTATTTATAATCATGCTTTCATTAAGGAAATCTTATGATCCATATTTCATTAAAAGTCTTAAATATTATTATCCACTAGTTATTATTTATTTATTCATATAATTTTACCATTTTTTCTGATATTTTATACTTAAGACAATTAAGAAATTTTTTTAAGAAAATATTACCTTACATCTCCCTTCGGTCGGAAATCCATTATTCTTTCAAAAACATGTTTTCTAAAAAGGTTTCCAAGAATATTATAATACTATCCTATGACCATTAAAATATATTTATACTCTTGTTTTAACTTTTAATTAATTTTTTTAAAAAAATGAATTTTCTTTTCATTTTTTGGTCGAGGCACAATTCTAAACTTTTTGTCATGTAAATGGAATATTCCTTTTACCTCGTACGACATGTACAAATTTTCCCCCAGTCATTTATTTGAATTTTCCTTTTCCTTTTTAAATTTTTTATTTTAATGAATTTTGTTTAAAATAAATTTTCAAAGAAATGGTTTTCAAATTGTATTCAAGTTTCATTTATAAGTTTCAAGGGAAAATGGTTTTCAAGATCCACTATAAGTTTTCAAAGGAAAAACAGATTTAGAAATATTTTCAAGGATTCTTTTATATGTTTTAATGTTTATTTTAAATAAAAATATTTTTCAAAATGTTATATGTTTTAAAAAAATTCAAAGAAGAAGTATATTTTCCTCAATAAATGCTTTTAATAGATCTTTCAAAATTATTTCACATATAAGATAACATCTGTTCATATTACTCATTCCTTTCTAGGGAAATGATTCAATGTTTCCATCCATATTATCTCTCAAAATGGATTATTTTTTTAAGTCATGATATTTATTAAACCCAATTCTATTTCATAGGATATTTGTTTTTTAAACCCTTTTCTTTTCATAGGTTATGTTTATGATGAAATAATTATGAAACCTGTATATTTTTTCACATGTTAAAATATTATTACATGTTTATAACACCAATTTAACTGTATGGGTTATGATATTATTGTTTATAGTCTTGTATAACATGTGTGTATTATTTTACTATGATTTGGGTGGGACCTATATCTTCTTCTAATTCATTGGGTAAATATTTATACCTCATGAGATAGACTAATATGGTCTTGGGAGTTAATCTCAACTACTAAGATGTCCATAGGAGTGAAGCATGACTACCAAGATGGTATGAGGAGTGAAATCATGCGAAAAATATGACCATAGGATTAAACCATGACAACCATGATGGTATGAGGAGTCAAACCATACTACTAAGATGGTATTGGGAGCGATTCCTAGGATACTATGGAAATCATATTGTATTCTTATGTGTTTTCCACAATTTGATGTTTTATTCCTATGTTAAGATTTAATGGATTATGCTTTTTATTTTCATATGATTCATGTCTAATGAACTATTATGGTTTATGACATGATACATTTTTATGATCTTTGATATGAAGGTCTTGATCTTCAAATGTTTTTATCATGTTCACATACCCCTATTATCATGTTTATGAATACATTTCTCCCTTATTTTCCATTACTAGGCATCTGAGATCACCCATTTTTATGTTTCCTTCCCCAGGTTATGAAGATATGTATTATGTTTTATGTGTAGAAGAAGAGTTCCAGTCATGGAGAACCTAATGGGAGATAATTCAGCTCGCTTATGTACCAGTATTTATCTTTCCAAGTTTCCAAAGTCACTAGACTTGTATGGTATTTTTGTGTATGTTTGTTTAATGTTTTAATTATTCCATAAATGTGATGTAATGTCTATGTATGTCAAAGATGGATTTTTATACTTGGTATCAAATCATATTTTTTGTTATCCTTTGTAAATTAGGATGTGATAAAATTATTGAGATCCCTAGGTATATTTATAAGGACATGTCTAGGAATGTATCTAAAGATAAGTATATGGATGGGTTAATATTTTGGAAAATTTCCCAGAATTTGGGTAATGGATAGAGTTATTTATTCCTAGAAATAAATCCATGTATGGATACTAAAAGTGGATGTGGATCACGAATATATATACCTAGGAGTGACAACTCCAATAATATGTTTCGGGCCTGAACTGGGGTAATCTAGTACATGATAATGGGCCTTGTTTCAGACCTAGTTTGACACTCATAGGGGATATACTTTGAGAATTCACAAACTCTTAATGAACCATAATGAAGTATTTATATATAATTTGCCTTTGAATAACCTAAGATGAACCTAGAGTTTCTTATATTAAGGAAGGTGACATGATTTAAACATCCTATATGTAATTCCTTTTATGACTATGTGGTTTTCTACTATGACAAGTAATTCTCACTCTATACTTTAGTTTATAGTGAATGGAATGAATGAGAATAAACTAGATTAACTTTGAATGTGATGGGTGATTTGATGATGGTCAGTCAAGTGGGATGATCAATGGAGTGAAATATGTTGAGATTATGCCTAATCAGTTTTCAAAGAACATGATTAAAAATGTATACCTTAACCAACTCTCTGACTCACCAAGGAAGAGATAGAAGGAATTCACTGAAAGTTAGGGTGATGGAGACCATTTAGGACAAAAGTTTTTGTTTAATTTGTGTCGAGAATGTAGAAATAATGACTTCATTGTATATCTTAGAGGAACAAAAAGGTGTTTTGACTATGGAAAATAAGGTCACAAAGCAAGTAAATGCAAAGGAAAAATAACGGGTTCATCTAATGAGATCAATGGGAATATTGGACTCCCTAAGACATCATCTAAGGTTAATTTTTTTTAGTGTGTAATAAATAGTCATTATGGAGATCAATGTTCTAAGAGGGAAGTTACTAAAGATAATCATCAAGGTGCTACGAGTAATGGTTATATTGCTGCTAATGATGAGACAATAGATGAAATGTGAAAGTAAAAGAGGTATTATGTAATAGGATGAGGTATTGTTGTTAATAGATTAATGATTAATTAATCAATGCTCTTATATATTTGGGTTCAAAAATTATGTTATATGAATAGTGACATATACAAAGACTATTTTTCACTACGGATTTACAAGTTTATGTTGACTATTTCCAATAGAGTGGATAATTGATTTAATAACAATGTGTAATTTTCATTAAGGTAAGATAAACCTTAATATGTTCTTTATGTTAAGGTAATTTTGATTATATTAATATATTTTATATATGAACAAGTAAATTGGATGATATTGATTACATAATAACTAATAAAGGATCTATTGACAATATAGTATATGTTATCATAGTTGAATTTTACAACTTCTTGAATTTAAAAAATATATCTTGTAACCTTAGGAATAAAGAAGCATGCTTATTTACAATAAGTATTTATGATAATTTAGGTTATTACCATGATTTAATAGAATATATGATGAGTGTATTCACATGTTTACAATGTGACCAAGAGATACTTTTTTATATATGGGAGATAAATGTTAAGCCAATTTTATGACCTTGTTTTTAATATTTCTGACTTTGATCTTTTGTAAGGGTTATAAGGTTAACCATTTATAAAAAAAATTAAGTTAAACTTTGGGAGATTATTGTGAGGATAGATTATTATCTCACCATATGAGAATTTACTAATATTAGATAAACGTTTATTGAAACATGGTGTTGATGATATCTAATGATATATGAGATGGCATATCATGGATCTCGTGATCTGTTAGTGCTTCCGGAATGAAAAATTCACCTTTATTTTTAGAGAAAGAGTTTAAGTGGATCAATGAACAATAAAGGGTGAGGTTGTCTATAAATAATTCAACTATATCTTTTCATAAAAATTAATTAACTTTAGGAAAGAGGATCTTGAAATGATAAATTCTAGCATACCACCTCAGTTTATGATGAATCAGTTGGTCCCTTAGTACATCGTAGATTTATGGATTTTTTATTGTTAAATTTATCCTAACCTTGTTCTCTACAACTCTCCATCATAAAATTATGGTTATATTTCCCTTCCATGTCCATGTTTACACTTGCAACCTATGATCTCTTATGTGGAAACCTAGTTATCTGTTTCTTTGGGTAACCGTTATGATTCCATATTTCCCTTTTTAAGGGAAGTTATAGTATTCATTTTCTGATGGGGGTTTCTATAAATGAAACTTTATAGTATTAAAGATTTAATAAAGCTGAAAAATTTTGAGGGTGAAATTCATTTTAAGGGGGGTAGAATGTAACATCCTGAGATTTTGTCAATTATTTTTTTCGAATTAATTTAATATTTTTGATATTTTTCATTTCACGTAACATTGAAAATAGTTTATTTTATATTAAATCACTATTTTTGTCTTACATTGACTATGAAAAACATATATTTTATATTTCTCTACATGGAACATTCGATTTATCTTGTATTACATAAAAAAAGTACTTTCATTGATGGCTTGCATAACATGCACGGTCGAGTGTTACCAAACAATAATATATTATTAAAAATATTATAATAATATATAATATAGACTTTAAATTATATTTTATGAATATTATTAAATGAATTATGTAAATATATTGTTTCCATGAAATATAAAAGGAATTAATTAGTGAACTTTTTTTAGAAATGAATATAATAACCAAATTGAATATAAAGGGAGTATTTTTATATAAAACTATTATTATGCTCACAAAGTTGTTTTAATACTAATAAATTAAATTAATTATAATTATTAAGTAATTATAATGTAATATATATGTTATATATCCAATTAAATATTTTTTATATTCCTTTAATAGATTTTATAAGCATAAGATATGAATAAAACCAATTTAACACATAAAACACAATATATTTATAAAAGTAGTTTTACCACCTCTTAATGGAGAACCATTTTTAAATAAAAAACATGGAACTTTAATAGATTTATTCTGTTAAAATAAAAATAATATTTATAAGAAAAATAGAAAATTCACTTTAGGATAAATTTTTAATATTTTTTATAGAAGGTTTCATTTTTTATTGAATAGTTAAAAATATTGGATTTTAATTCAAAACTTCTTTTTCATTAAATTTATTTATAAGGATAAATTATATTTTTAATTTGTTTCAAAGTATAATTAGATAATATTTCTATAAACCAACCCAATTTACTTTATTGTAATCAATTTAACAATGAAATCGAATATAAAATCATAACAATCTTTTGAACGTTTTTACTTTAAAAATTGGCATTGTCGACCAAATTATAGGAATACATTTAAATTAATTTATGCCACTTATCTATTTTAAATTTAGAAAAATGGATTATATATTTGGAATTATAATAATTTATAATTTATAATATGTTAAACTTGGGTTATGAAAAAAATAATTAGTAAAGTAATTGAAATTAATTACAATGATTAAGGTTAAATTATGCCTAATACGGAACTAAACCATAACCTTAAGACCTAAAAAGACCTATACACTTGTCCTAAATCCATTTTTTGTCTATATTGTGACTCTATCATCCATTTTATTGTCTTTGGAAAATTATTTAACTATATTAAATAAAAAATGTGGGTTGGGTTCCTCTCTTTTAAAATATTACAAGAGCGCCACCCCTTCTCCATTACAAAGGGTCTTATAACCTTCCACTTACTCACAATTATTAAGACACCTTGGGTCAAAAAAATCTTCCCAAATATCTTCCCAACATCCCTAAATTCCTTTTTGAAGCTTCCCTTAGGAATAAATCTTTCCAAGGAAACCCTTTGGTGCAAACCAAAAGGAGTTACCCAATTAAGATATTACACCCTCCCTCAAACTCCTTTCTATTATTTTCATTCTCCACTCCATAATGTTATTATTCCATACTTATATAAATTCACTAGTATCATTAATATAATATTATGTTTTTATGATAATTTTTCAACCTACACTTACACACACTTCTGTATAATGGTTAACGAACATGTTGTTTACGTGTAAATCGGACTACCACCTCATTGAATGATGATTATTCATTTTTTATTTTCCAGCTCTCATGGTGAAAATTATGATGGGAAATATATTTATATATGTTATATATAATATTTATTATGTCATTAAGATTTTTTAATTCATTTATAAACACAAATCTTTAAACTTTCCATTTTGTGTTAATACAATAATTTCATTTGAGGAAGTGTGGACTATTGCACCCTCAAAGAGGCGTGATTCGTTCATACACTAAATGGAATGTATTAAGATTGAATTTAGTGTATATATATGATAAAATAAATTTTATTTAATAAATATATATATATATATATATATTAATTTCTTTTACTTTATTTCTTTCAACACAACAGTTAAACGAAAATGGCATTCATGCGTACGTACGGCTTGTCTTCTCCATGAATAGTGTATTTAATTTCATAATTCTATATTATATGGATTATTATAATATAAATATACTAAGTATACATTATATTTATATCATGGTTTACATTATGGAATCAATATATATGTATAATGAACAATGATATAACAAATTAAGATACATGAAAAGAACAAAGCGAATATCAGCCAAAGTGAAACCTTAACACAAGATGGTTAATACGAGGGTAATATAAGGTCATAATAAAACCATATATGGTATAATAAATACAATTATGGTTTTTTAAAAAAATTATAATAAAATTATATATATTATATGTGTGGTTTGAACAAATATGACAAGAGTCAAGACACTAGGTAAGGAAATTTCATCCCAATCATTATTTCATTGAGATACATGCCTTATTCACCACTCAATTATTTTTTGTGGTGTATATAATTACCATTAATTTATTATATTCCTACTATAATTAAATAAATTTGTATTTTACATAACCATTTTATTATATTTCTATCATGGGGCTTAATTTTCAAAAGATACCAAATCGGTAAATTAATTTTGTCTCAATTTTCGTTATTTGACACACATGCCATGTTATACACTTATATTTTTATATAAGGATAATGAACTACATTTGACATGTTATGAAATGAATATCATTATTCTTATGATATTTTAAAGCTCCATGTAATTTCATTTTTCTACATGGGGAGTATGATTGAATGTTACTATGTTGTCATAATTTATTGAAACAATCTCACTGTTTAGCGAGATTGTTTATGATCATGTTTTCATTAATGAAATATTATTATACATCTTTCAAGAACACTCATGAATTTGGTTCTCCACCAGTTATTCTTGATGTATTCATGTATTAGTACCATTTTTTTCTTTTCCTTGGTACTTAAGACAATTAATAAAATGTTTTCAGGAAAATATGACATTACCTCTCTCTTTAGACAAAAATATGTGACTTCTATAAAACAATGTTTTTTAAAAGGAATCCTATAATTTTTTAGTATTATCCTATGACAATTAAAATAAATTTTTACTGTTTTTATATTTAAAACAATTTTTTTTAAAGGAATTTTCTTGTCATTTTCCGGTGAAGGCACATTTCTAAACTTTTTACTGTGAAAAATGGTATATACATATTTACAAAACATAATTTCTTTGATGATTCACATTGATTTTTAAAAGGTTAGTTTTTAATAAAAAAATTAAAACCTATTTTCAATAAAATGGTTTTCAAATCATTTTCAAACTTATTTTATAAGTTTCAAGGAAAAATAGTTTTCTAATGGTTCTCAAGCTCCACTTCATGTTTTCAAAGGAAAACATATTTAGAAATCTTTTCAATTCTTCCTTTTTTATTTTTCAAGTTAATTTTAAATGAAAATAGTTTCCAAAATTTTCTTTGTTTTGAAATTAATTTTTCAAATAAGAAGGATATTTTCCTCAAGAAAGTTTTTTAAAATATTTTTCAAATTTATTTATCATCTAAGATAACATCTGTTGGTGTTATTAATTCCTTTATAGGGAAATTATTCAATTTTACCATTCATATTATTTATCTGAATGGATTATGATTTTATGGAATAATTTTTATGAAACCTATTTATCTTTCATAGGTTATATGTTGTTTAAACCCACTTCTTTTTATGTGTTATTTTCATGATGAAATGATTATGAAACCTGTATATTTTTTAATAGGTTAAGATATGATTACATTTTATGAAACCCATTTCATTTTATGGGTTGTTATATTATTGTTTATAATCTTGTGGAACTTGTATGTATGATTTCACTATGAGATGGGTACGACCTATATCCCCCTCCAATGAATTGGGTAAACATTTATATCTCGTGAGATCTATTAAGATGGTCCTTAGAGTGCAACTTGACTACTAAGATAGCCATGGGAGTGAACCATGGCTTCCAAGATGGTATAAGGAGTAAACCCATGCTATATATATGGCCATGGGAGTGAACCATGACTACTAAGATGGTATAGGGAGTGAACTAATACTACTAATATGGTCTCAGCAGCGATCCCTTGGAAACTATGGAAATCATATTATATGATTATATGTTTTTCACAATTCCGTGATTTATTAATATGATATGATTTCATGGATTATGTTCTATATTTCCTTAGGAATCATGTCTTATGAAATATCAAGCTTTATGACATGATACATGCTTATGATCTTCAATATGTAGGGTATGATCTTAAATTTTTTTGATCAGGTTCACATATTCCTATGATCTTGTTTATGCTTACATCTATCCCTTATTTTCACTTACAAAACATCCGAGATCACCCCTTTTATATTTATTTCCCTAGTTTATGAAGATATGTATTATTTTTTATGTTTATAAGAAGGGTTATACTCATGAATAAACTAGTAGAAGATAATTTAGCTCGCTTATGTACTAGGGTTTTTGTTTCCAAGTTTCCAAAGGAACTGGACTAGTATGGTCTTTTGGTGCTTATTTGTATAATGTTCAATATATCCCAAAAATGTGATGTAATGTATATATATGTCAAGATTGGTTTGTTATATATTTATTAAGAAGTTACACTTTAATATGTTTTAGAAAATCATTTTTAAACTTGGTATGATGGAGATGTAAATATATATTTATATAGATTGGATTTTTGGAGTGTTTGTGTGGGTTTATATAATAAAATCTTTAGATATTTTAAATCTAGATTTTTTTTTCATATTAATATTTCTTAAGTTTTTTACATATTTTTTATTATATTTTATTTTTAATATTTATAATACTTAATATATGATGTTAACCAACTATTTAGTTTTTATTTTGAATTAAATCATATTTTTTAAGGGTTTCACTCTATATTTCAAAAAATATTCTTTTAATTATTCTCATTTTATCAATTCTACTTGATATTTTTTTGAAATTTGAATTCTTAAGACAGTTTTAAATATTATTCACATTCATGAAATACAATGTTTTTTTCAAGAATACATAAATTTAAGTAGAGTTATTTTTTTAGTATCAATTGAAGGAAATTTCACACCATGTTAAATAAATAATAGAGTAAATGTTATCTTTTCAATAATTTCCAAAGGGGGAGAAGTTTTTGAAATTTTACATTGCATTTTAATTATCAAAAAGGTTGATAACATTCAGTGGATACTTGATCCATTTGTTTTTTGATAATTATAAATAACTATTTTTTATTTCCTTTAATAGTCTTGATACTTTGTATTATGAATTGAATAATTCTTGACTAACTTTGATTATATCCTTTTATTTTTGGTGAAAAATAAATTTAGATTTGAGTTTTTTATTGGTCATAACTTATTATGAAATTTTAATGGTGTGTTACAAGGATAAATAAGTCATTAGAAACCTTAATATGTCATTTTTTTATTTTTTATAATTTTCACAACATTTCCAATTTCTAATCCTCTTATCCAATTGTATATTCACATAGCCATTGTTTGAACCACATATATAATTTTTAGGGTCAATTACCATATATATTTGACCATAAAATTATCTATATAATTTTAAATTTATTAATTCTTTATTAGTTGGAAATATAAAACAATATCTACATTTAATTAATATACATAAAATTTTAAATCATTTCCTGTCATTCCAGAAATTATATTCAATTCATGAAATGTTTTTAGTGTGAAATATGTTATTTTTAGAACTCTTTATTACTATATTTTTATGATAAATTTAGTTATATAATTTTTGTTAAGGTGGTTATATATTATATAGAAATAAAATTAAATTCTATAAATATAATTCTACTATACCAAATGATTATTCTGTCATTTAAAATTCATATTTAGGTTTGAAATTTAATAAGTCAGCTTATTTTTAAAACTTCCAGAATTAGTTACATAATTTGGCTATGTGAGTAATTTTCTCACATGACAAATGGATATGTGGGTATTCCAATATTTTAAAAATATTTCCTACATGATTAAATTGGAAGCATACTAGAAAATTGTTACATGAATTTTCTTACGTGAAATGGCTAGGGAAATTTCTTTATGTAAATTGGTTACATTGATTCCCTTAGGTTAATTCGACTATATCAATTCTCTTACGTGATTAGAATATGGTGATTCTATTTCCATAAATATCTACAAGAATTTAATTATATGAATCATCTATATAAAACACTTATATATATTTGGAAACATGATTTTGTGAAATTCTATACGTTATTGTAAAACCTGTAAATTTTCTATGTTGTACATCATAGTTGAAATTTCAATTTAATCCAAGTTTATTTTTAGTATTTTAAATGTTTTATGTTTTCTATAATTAATTTTTAATTATTTTATATACATGATAATAATTTTTATGTTTTTAACGATGAATTAAATATGATTTACATGGGATCAGTCATGTGTCCTATTCACACCGAAAACTATGGAGAGTAAAATATTCCAATTACAATTCTCTGAAATACAAAGAGATTGACTCAATTATTATTAGGGAACTTTCCAAGGATATAAATTCTTATTATTAAATTTTATATTAATTTTTCTAATTAATTACATTATTTAGTTATTTTTTATAGAATATCTAGGTGAAATTTCATAAATATATTTTTTATTTATAAATGATATAAACATGGAATTCCTTATGGTAAACAAGTATAAAAAACTCTAAAGTATTTTAATGAAGATTCATTCATGATTTTTCTTCAAGAAAATAGAAAAATCAACAGTCTCTAAATTTTAAATTTGTTTTGCACAATTAAACTCTATATATATAGAGTTCACAAAACCAATGAAAAAAATACAACAAAAAGGTTGAGGATATTCTTGAAGAGTAAAAGTGATTCATTTTTCTAGTGATCAACTAATACTTCTAACTGAACTGAATTTGTTTGATCCTTTATTGTTGAAGAATTTATTACTACCCTAATTATCATTCTGTGAATCATTCTTCGAGTTTTGTGGTTTTTACTTCTCCATATTCCTTTCCTTGTCCATAATTTTAATGGGTTATACAACCCAATAAAAGGTTGGATTGTGGGTTTTGGATCCCCAGATGAAAATATTTATTTGTAATTTGGTTATGACTTCAGGTGGGAAAATTTCATTGTAATATTTTCATTGTAGTGATAATAGTGGGTTCCATCACTCTCAGTTTATGATATGGGTGAAGAGTGGAGTAGGCTCATTTAGATTTGAACAACTTTAAAAATATCTTGTGTTATTTTTTATTTTATTTTCCATTGTATTAACATTATACCTGTGATATGTCTGTTAAATTCATTTTTTAAAATGTCCTAATATCACCCACATGGATATTTTTTATCTTAACTCTGAAACAATAGTGATTTAAGAAATCCATATTTGGACGTAAAGTCTATTCATGGGTTTAAGGAGTAGAATTTGAATAAAATTTTACTATAGTTGAATATCTTGTGACCTAGATAATATTTACCTCTATTTAATCCGAAAAGAAATACAAGATTTAATATATGGGTTTTAAGTCTACCTTCCTCAATGGTGATCTAGGAAATGAGTAATATATTTGAAACCTTGTGGTTTAATTCTTATAGAAGATTTGTATTGTGTTCTTAGGTAAAACAAGGCTTTATATGGACTAAAACCCTCTAGAACTTGGTATTCCTAGTTGGAAGCCTTCTATAAGATGTTTAATTTCATAATGGTAATAGTGGATAAAAATATATACACTAAATATGAAAAGGTGGTAAATATATTTTTTATTATTTTTATAGATGATATCATTTTTACATAAAATTATGAATAATATTGTGACAGGAGTTCTAATAATTCCAAGAAATTATTTTAAATATCAATTCTTAGAGAGATGAGATACTTTCTTAGCCTTTAAATTTATCAATAGAAATATCAAATTTCTATTTCTCAATATAAGAATGGTAGATAAGTCTTTAAAAAGTTCATCATTGAGGATTAAAATCATATTTCTATGGTAATTTTAGTGGGAATAAATTTTTTTAGTGTTGAATATAGAAAAAGTAGATTTAGAGGAGTTTATAATGTTATTAGAAGTCTATTATATTAAATAGATTCAAGGATGCATTTGGTATATGTTTAAAAACATAATTCTACAAATCAAGGTTCTCATAAAGAGTCTTTTTTTTCTAGGAAGAGGATTATTAGGTATATCAAAGGAAAAAAATTTGGATTTAAATATGACCACAAAGTGTTTATAATATGTTTTGTTAAATAAATACAAATTGGGTAGTTTCTATTGGTGATAGGACATCAAAATATGGTGAAGAATTATTCCTTGGATAGAGTTATGGCTATTGGAATATAAATATGAAAATTTTAACTATATTTGTCATTATATATTTTGAATATATGGTTTTTACCCATTCCATAACCCAACAAATATGGTTGAAGACCTAGTTGGAAGATCTCAAAGTTGTAGTAAAGTTTCTAGTAACCTTGGGTTGTGATAATCAAATAAATTTATCAAATAATAATTCTCATCATTCAAGAATCAATCTCATTAATATCAAATAAAAACTTTATCAAGTATATTTTAGAAATAATTTAATTAATGATGGAGTTTATTCTTGTAAAAGAAAAAATAACCAATGAGTTCACCAACCCATTTCCAGGGGTTGAATTTAAAAATTTGAGGATGATGTTGGGAGTACTATGTCTCCCTTATTAATGAAATGGTATGGTGATAAGTCCCCTATCTCATCGTGTCATTGGATTTTTCATTCAGAGGGGGGAAATTGGAAACATAAATCTTCCTTTATGTCTATCTTCCCTTATTTTTTCAAAATGGGGAGATTATGATATATATATATATATATGAAGTATCTTTTGAATTTTGTTACCATTACGGAAGTAATATAATAAGGGGATAAAATATTTAGAGAGATTTGGGTAAGCTATGAATTCAACATGATTCATTTTTTAACTATCTTAACAGTTTTTTTGAAGTGTGTGCAAGTATTTTTCATTAATATGCCTCTTTGACATATCCATCTATTGAGGATATATTTTATGAATTTATAACATTGATGATAAATTATTCATTAAATAATTGTGTCACCTGGAATTTATTCTCATGTGGTATCATTTTAGTATGGATAATGAAGAGAATTCTATATGAATAGGAAAATTATTTTTCATAGTTTTTCTAGAAAAAATGTTTTCATTATTTAATATTATTTATTTCTACATTGAGTTTACTCATATATGCATATAATTAT
This sequence comes from Viscum album, assembly GCA_963277665.1. Taxonomy (NCBI): domain Eukaryota; kingdom Viridiplantae; phylum Streptophyta; class Magnoliopsida; order Santalales; family Viscaceae; genus Viscum; species Viscum album. The sequence goes on from OY728131.1 coordinate 144,316,892, forward strand.
AAATTTTTGATTCATTGATAAATTTTTTATGTTTTAAAGTAATTTATCTACCCTGTTTGAAAATAAAATCCAAAGAGGATATTGTTTAGATGAATTCCATTATTAAAAAATATTTTGAGATGGAGATGTTTTTTGGTGTTTTTTATGATGACTCAAGATGTAGATATTTTTATTTTACATTTAAGGAGTTCCAAAAGAATATATAAATTATCTAAATAATTTTTTAGATAATATTGATGTGGATATTAAGGTTTTTTTTATTTTTTGAAAACACATAAATCATTTTCAAACTCAAGTGATGTTTGAAAAATTAATTTATGGTGAAGTTCATTCCAAAACATTAGACAATTTAAAGTTGTTATGATTTATTTTTACAATTTATTGGAATTAATGTAGAATAAATGATTTATCCATGAAATTATTTTAATAATCATGTACGGTCTGAAAATGAATCATATTTTTATTTTTTGTAAATGTCATCTCGTGTTGCTAAGTGAAAAAATGGAAATGGGATTGATACATAAGAATTAATCTCTATCCTATGTAACTGTTTTTTTAATTTTTGAAACCAAATTTCTACCATTTCATAAACATCACATATAGTATAAATGAATAATCCAATCCAACTGAGTGAAAATGAATATGTTTTGTTTTTTAGGAAATGTTTTAATCACTGCATAACTATCATCTATAAACACATAAATCTATGTAAACATCACTTGCCACAGTATAAATAGAATACCTTTGTAAAATTTGAAGTTGTAATGACACATCTTTTCATAATGGTACATATTGTTTTTTAATTTAAATCCATTTAAATGGTCCATGTTATGGTACCTAATCATGTCAAGGAGGTCTGAGGTGTGTCTGAGGCTCATTCGAATAACAAATCCCCAAAATGTATGGAAAATAATGTGACGCACAGTTAGAGGAAACTCTGTAGCCTAGCCCACATTATTTATATGAAACAATACGGTTGTAGATAATGGAATCTAAGAGGCCACATGGTTTACCTTCAACCATGTGACCCCAGGTGCATGGTCAGGCGGAGTTGCAGGGTTTCAAGATAGATACATTTTTACGGTTTGCACGCGGTTAGATGTATCGTGCACCTAACCATGTGGGGTTCCCCTCTATATCAGTGAATGGAACACAATTGGTGCATGGTTTAGCCAAACATACTTCCAAACCACGTTCCCTTATGTTATAAGATGAAAATACATTTTTTACAATCATTTAATCTTATAACCATTTTTCCTTTCTCTCCTATCTTCCTATAGCGAATGAAAATGGATCTCCTCTTCCTTTGAGCTCAAATCTCCCTCAAGTTAGAATTTGAGAAAATTTTTTAATATGAAGTTCAATTCATGGTTTTTTGGAAGAATTGGATATATGTTAGTATAATCTATACTCTTCTACCCTCCTATCTAACTTTATCTTCGGATATAAGATGTTATTTAAGTACAATCTCATTTTCCTTATTTTCAAGGTTTTGGACCGTTTCCTAGATATATTATAACCTACTTTGAATATAAGGATGATATATAGTTTGAATTAATCTACAAATTTAAGGTAGGTGGTCTCATCATTTGACCCATGATTTTTGATGCTTCGTATTTATTTCATTGTGTTGCATGTCATATTTTTTTAAGAATCTACTTACATTTGAGTTATTCATATAAAATTGATCCTTACACCTTGATACAATTATGTCTATCCTTGTTTAGTTGGGGAGAATTTTTTGATATCAATTATAGACTCCCCTTGGGTGTGCTATGTCGAGTTACCCTATATGGTTAAATTTTCATCTTCCAAGATGTCCTCATATGTTTTTGAATTGGCTTTTAAATTGATTTTCCCTTGACATATGAATGTTTATGGAACCTGAGGCACCTCTTAGGTGTTTATCTCACGCTATAATTATAATTTTCCATTTAGTACATTGACATATTTTACCATGAATCCTTATAATGAGATCTTAATCTTTATAACTTGATTTTCCATGTTCAAGTAAATTGAATGGGTTAATTAAATAAAGTGGATAATTCTTGATGGTTTCCATTTATTAAAATGAATTGATGAAATTAAAATGAATTACTTATAAGGGTGGTATGACCACACCTATTCATGTACAATAAAATGTCTTAACTGAATTTTAAAAGCCTGGTTTATATTGATTTTGACAAATGGTATGCATGGGAGTTTCTGCCTCATTCATATATTAACAAATATGATTGTGCCTTATTTATTTATATGGGCTTGGTAAACATGACACTTGAGAGGTATTACTTCATGATAAAGTTTATAATTATGATTAGACTTTTATAGAGGATTTGGTATGTTGGTAAGGGATATTTTGAGTATGAGGGTATCATGGTCCCTTATATCGGGTGTTGAGCACGATGTTTCACCCTATTGACACTAATTGGATGTTGGGATTGGCGTGCCATGTCCCTTGTTTGAGTGTTGAAATTATGGATCATGCACAATCCTGAGTTTCATTCATGACATCTCACACTCTCATTGGGATGTAGGTTATTTACCATATTACATGCTCTTTTAGGATTGTTAGGCCGGTCAGGGATATCTAGGTTATGCCTTGGTCCATCCAGCAACTAGTATTCTAGGTATATTTCCACTTACATCCGCACATTTGTGGTTCATATAGGGAGATGAAATATATATTTAAACAATATATATACATATATTAATATATATATATATATATTGATTATACTTCCATTCCAGCCATGAGCTGAAGCAAGTATGAGATTACCCAACCAGAATTTTAGTATCACTATGAGGAGGAGGGGGTGAATTGCTGATATCTTTTTCTTATAAGTTTATTTTAATATGAAAATAAATTCCCCCTTCTATATATTTCATTATATTTTAGAAAAAAATGAAACACATAACCATAAGAACAAAAAAATTTACAAGGTTCACTACTCAATAAGAGTATATAGTCATTGGTTTGGTTTAAAAGTAATCCAATACTTCACAATCCACCAGAAAACAATCCTTTTGTGATAAATAAAATGTGTATGATATGACCTTACACTTTTGAAGAATTTTGTTCAATAAAAAAGTGCATGTGCTTCATGTATCATGAAATTATGTAATATAATTTGTGTAACAAACTTTTCATGGTTCTTCTTGATCAATTTTCACAAATTTTTCCTTTCAAAAAAACTCTTCACATTCATACCCAGAAGCCTATAAGGACTTCCTAGACTACATAGTGATACTCAATTTTATTTCCTAGTCCAATTACAAAGTATGATTTATTAATATAGAAATAATAATCTATAATTGTTCCAATGAAACAATCTTAAACTTATTCTTCTTGAGTTTGAAAATCCTAGACCGATTTCCCATTATGGTCTGAATACTCTGAATATGATCTTCTTCCTTATTCTTCATCTATCTGGCTAACTTACTCAAGAAAACACAATCTGGAAACAACTTATTTTTAAAATTATAGAGATTATCTCTCTTATTTCATGAGAAATTCACGCCCTAGAAAAAGCAAAGTATTATTACCCTTTTAGAGACACACCAAAATGGTTTAAGAAAGATTCTGAAAAGGTTATTCTGCTTTACCAAATTTACTAAATCTTTAATCTTACTTAAATATCATATCTATATTTTACTTATTCAATACCTTTTAGAATATTTAAAACTCTTTTATTATTAGATCTCTCTTTGACTTCTCAAATATTAATACTTTTTTAAAAATCTTTAGTCTAATTATGATTCTGATTCTAATTTCCAAATACAATTTATTCATTATGATAAAGGCATTTTGTCACTCCAATTTTCTTAACCCACTTGAAAACAAATAAAAACTATAGATATTTGATTACCTTTTATTATAGCACCTTAAAATTATCTTCCCATTCTGATCTCCTCATTATTATGGAAGAATATATTCCATAATAGTTTCTTCATTATGTTTCTCTGCACCAAATTAAATAATGAAAACATATGTCTTTACATTTTGATTCTCATAACCAACTCTCATTCTGATTTATTCATTACAATGGAGAAAACTGATTCGTTAAGGATTCTCTAACCACTTCTACTTTTTCTTTTCTAAATATGATACCAATGATCATTCTGCACACAAATTCTTTCTCTTTTTTTATTATGATAGTTATCAACTTCATTCTTTGAAGATTTAAATATTTTGTCTTTTAGGATGACTGAAAACCTTCCCAACCTTCAATCAAATATGAATCTAAGGATCCTAAACCATAAATATTTTCTTTACGAAACATCCTTCTTACAAAAACATTTTCTTATAAGCATGAATAATTTCATGACTTTTATTATTTTTAAGATCCTCTTTAGAATCATTTGAATTATAATAGAAAGTATTATATTTTCCCATTCTTCCAGCAACACCTTTATTTCCTTCCAACCATGGATACGATTGGAAGAACATTGTTTTACCCCTTAACTTCATAAGTATTAGATCATAATTTATCCAAACAACATATGATATTTCTAAAATAAAAATCATAAAATAATCATCTTATTCAAATTCGGATCAATGAAGAATCTGGTTCTCTTCCTCATTATGATATTACTTTCATTCTATACACGATGTGATTCTGATTAACCTTTTCTTACAGAAAATATCTTCCCAACACTATGGAATTTCTTAAGAATTGTGAGTATGATTTCTTGAATATTATGATCAATCTTATCATCCAATTTTGCAAATTGAGGTGATTTCTTTTCTTCTTAAACATACTTGAAAAAAAATACCTAAATACAATAATATTTTTTATCAGTTTGGTCCTAACAATCTCCCCTTTGTATTTTTCTATCAACCCAGGTTCATAAATCACCAAAATTTGTAACCTTATAAAATATATTAATTATCAAAAAACTAATCCTATTTGAGCTAACTCACTGTAGGAAACATGAATCATTGACCGCAAAACCATGTTATCCAAAAAAAGTGACTCATGAAAAACTTCCTCAGTTTTTAATCATCTTTCCTTCCTCATATTTCTTCATTAGCTTTGTTGTTCATCTTTCTTCCTTAGATTTATTCCTCATCCTTTCTTCCTTAACTTGTCTCCATGTATTCAACTTCCATGGAATATAATTTTTTTCCCTAAAACCACTCCATCAATCAATAATAATAGTTAACACACTTACATTCTAGAATCATAACATTCCAAAAAATACCCATTTATACATTCTCCCATAAGGATATATTTATGAAAAAAATTCTCTCCCTTGAAAACACTATCCTTCAATAGATGAGATAGGGGAAAAAACACTTACATCAACCCTGATGGGAAATAGGTTGCATGCCAATGTTCACCCTAAATTTATAAGAAGGTTTATTTGGAAAAGGTTTTTTGAATATCTCTGTAACTTTTTTTAATATAAGAACATACTCTAGCTTAAATTCATTTTTCTCAACATGATTTTTCATGATGTTTTACTTTATCTCAACATGTTTTGAAAAAGAATGTTGTATCGGATTCTTTGTAAGGTTAATTTTACTTTTATTATCACATCCCAAGAGTAAGGGTAACTTTAATTTAGAAAGTAAGTCTTCCAACTCATTTTTAATCTATATAAGTTGGGTAGTGGATTGAGTGGAAGCAACATACTAATCTTCATATTTGATAAGAGTTACTGAATTTTTTTCATTGTATTCCAACTAACACAACTCTTTTACTAGAAGTAATACTCTGAAAATTGTGGATCTTCCATCACCAAAATTTATAGCCCAATCATCATCTGAATGCCTAAACAAGTCAATAATTTATGAGATATCAGACCTAATTCTAAAATTGTTTTTTCTTTGATATATCTAATAGTTCTTATTTCAGCAAGTAAATGTAATTATTTAGAAGAACTCACAAATCTTGCAGACAGGGTAACTGTATAAATAATGTTAGGTCTTGGGGTAGATAAATATAAAAAACATCCAATCATCTTTCAAAACACTTTTTGGTCAACTTCCTTACTTTATCCATCTTTAGAAAACTCGGTCCCACTAAAATTGGTTTGGTAACTGAATTTAAATTTTCCATGTCAAACTTCTTAATAAGTTCCTTAGCATACTTTTCTTAATAATGAAAAATTTGTTTCTTTTTTTTTGAAATTTATTACCCAATAAAGTATTTCATTTTTCTTAGCATATATATATGAAAGAACTTTATCATCTCTTTATAAATTCTTTCATAAGTTTTTTCATTATTCCCAAATAATTTCATCAAAATAAATAATTATGATGATTTAAAACACCATATAATCTTTAATTTAAGTATTTCAATAAACTATTCCTTCTTTGAAACTCATCTTTCTCAAACAAGTATCCAATTTGGAATACCATGATCTTGGATATTTTTTTCTCCCATACAAGGATTTATTTATCTTACACACATAACTTTCATCTTAACCAACTATAAAGTCGCAATTTTTTTTCAATGTAAACTTCATCGTCAAGATCCCCATTCAGAAATGTAGACTTTACATACATTTGAGAAACTATGTAACTTCATTATATAGTAATAGTAATAAAGATGTTGATTGTTCCTAACCTTGACAATAGATAAAAAGTATCATAAAAGTCAACACCTCGAATTTGTGAGTAATATTTTCATACCAATATTTATTTTTTCATTTTCAATTAACCTTCTTCATTCATCTTGTTCCAAAAACCCGACATTGTATAGATGTTTTTTATATCTGGATTGGGAATTAATTACTAAGTATCCTTATTTTCTATCTTATCATTCTCTTCCTTTATATCCTGAACCCATTCGGGATGCTCCAAATATTCATTCACATATTTTGGATTGAATTCAGAATACAAATAAGTATGTGTAACAATTTTTGATGTTCTTCTTATATGAACCTCAAAATATTGATAACCAATAATTTTATAAGCCTTAACTAGCTTCCTCAGCCTAGGATGAGTTATTTGAGTGTTATCCTCATCACTTTAAAAAGATGAATATGATTCATTTTCTTGTGTTGGATTACCACTATCAGCATCATTATTATAATTGTTAACAAAAATGTCCTTATCCTGCTCAACTTCTTATTCATCATAAGTATATATTTCTTCCTATTCCTTTTCAAAAACTTTTAAATCTATAGAATTAATAATAGATCCTATCTATTTGTGAAAACATCTGCATTCTCTTCCTTCTGGATCATAACCAATAAAAATTAAAACTTTACCACTATGATCAAATTTTCTAAGGATTATACCACTAATAGAAAAATACACTATACCAATGGTTTGGGACCATTGGTATAGGTCTCTAAACCATTGGTATATCCTATACCATTAGTTTGGAGGACCGTTAGCTAGTTTAGCGTTGGGTTAGGTCTATTCAAATGGTTCTGGGAAAACCATTGGTATAGGTAATTTACAAAACAAAATCCCAACTTGGTTTTGATCCCAGCACCTCCTGTTTATAATCTAAATACCTAACCACTAACCTAACTTGACTTTTGTGAACATAATTTCATATATATATATATATATATATTAATAAGTATTTTAAATTTTGATTTTTTATTTTTCAAAATATTGCCTAAAACATTTGTGTACCTATACAAACAATTCTCAAAATCATTGGTATAGATCTATACATATGGTTTTAAGAACTGTTGGTATAGGTTCTTTGTTTTCTTGAGATATACCAACAGTTTTGTTGAAACTATTAGCACAGGTTAGACCTATACCAATTGTTTGTCCAAAACTGTTGGTATAGGGTCACTATAATGGAACTATACCAATGGTTTTGGCCAATAGTTATTAGTGGCATGTACCAATTTTTTTGGCCAAACCCTTGGTATAGGTCCAAATTAGTGGCTTATACCAACGGTTTGGAGAAAACGGTTGGTATACATCCTATTTATAGTATTATACCTTTATTTTTTTATGATTTATGGACTCTCAAATACTCTTAAATATTTCAAACATCATGTTTTTTCATTAAAAAATTATATGGAGTCATATTTTAATTTTCCATGTAGAAACATCAGTTTTGTATATACACAACAGTGCTCATGGCTTGCCTCCAATAGTAATGAGTGATACCATGTTAAAGTAACATAGTTCTCCCCATTTCAACCAAGAAATTATATTCTTCATTTCTGAAACTACATTTCTCTTAGTAGTGTATGGTGAACTGAACTCATACCAAATTCCATGATTCTTAAGATAAATTTTAAAATATTTGTTTATATACTCACCACCATTATCAATTCTCAACTTCTTTACTAAATACTCACATTCCTTCTCAATTTTCCTCCAAAAAAGTTTATACATTTTTGGAGCATCTGACCTGTGTTTCATCTACATAAAACAATTAGTGCGAGTAAAGACATCAATAAAACTAATGAATTACATATCTCCATTAGTTGATTTTTTTATCATAGGCCCAAATATATGCTAATGGATAAGTTCCATGGGTTTTTTTGAACAAATCTTAACTCTCTTATGCACTGAGTTTGAAATTTTTCCTTTCTTAAAAATAGTGCAACACCAATCTATCCTTCTTAACATATCAGGAATATAAAGGACACAATATCTATTTTATAACTTTCTCATCTTTCTTTGAGGCATCTGTATTATCCTTTTATTCTATAACTTATTTTCTTCGACCATACAAAAATAATAACAGTTTTTTATTTCACCGACTTGGAATAAGTTTCCTTTTGTATGTTGGACGCTTGTAACTATCTTTCCATCTTTCACATTTTTCACAAAAAAATGCCATCTTTTCTGAAGAAAAATTTTTTACCCTCATTGAAATGTTGTGAAACACTCAAAAGGTTTTGTTTTATCCCATCAATATATAAATATTTCTTTGATTTAATCTTTTCTTAACAAATGATGGCTAATCCAACAGGTTTAATTTTTGTAGATTCATATTTTCCAAATGAAATTGTTCCTTATTTGAAATATTTCACATTATACAACAACATTAAGTATCTTATAATATAATAAGAACACCCACTATCAACAATCCATGGTATTTCTCATTTTTTAGACTTCAAAGCTGTGTAAACAAAAAGATCTTTTTATTTTCCCTTTTCTTTCTTCACCTTCAACTTCTAATAATTGTTATGAAACTTTTTCTTTGTGGGTAATAAAACAATACAACCCTTAATAAGAAGTTATTATTGTTCAAATCATTAACAAATAGTTACTAGTTATTGGAACCTATTTTTAACATTCACACCAACCTTCTCTGGTTTCTTCAGAACTTCCTTCTTGAACTCTTTATTTTGAGAGGATTGAATCCCCTCAACCCTTATCTAGCAGAACCTGAAGAATAGTAGTAATTTTTTGTTTAACCAACAGATATATTTAGTAATTCCAAATCCACCATAATACTAGAAACATAAATATAAAAATTATTTTACTATAAAATTTCGAGATTGACCGGTGATGTGAGTATGTTTCTCAAAAACATTATTAATAAAACTATGTTGACCACAAGAATTTCTTTTTTCAAAAAAAACCTTCTTCTTTAGCTCAGAATTATTTCTATCTTTATCAAGACCAGAATTAATAGATATTTTTCCAGACTCATGATTTTTAGAAACTCTAAAATTATCCACTTTATTAATCTTGTCCATATACAAAACATTATTATAATTATTCTTCTTGGGAACAATTTCAATATTCTTAATAATCATTGAAGGTAACATTTTTTTATCATTATTTATTTTATCCTAGATAGAGATTTTATAAAATTCATAAGTATAATTATTAAAAATTTTAATCTTTTATTCTGAATTAGAATGTTTTTCTTGAAAAAGTTCAAATTCTTCTTCTTCTTCTTTTATCTTAACTTCCAGATTTTCTTTACGATTCTATTATTTCTCAAAAAAAATCTTCAAATCATCAACCTCTTTCATTAGTTTAATTTTCTCATGAGGAAGACATTCTTGATATTGTGTTGATGAAATTTCATTTAGGTACTTCCTATTTTCCTTCTTAATCCTTCTAATTGTTCTCATACATTCTTTCAACTATTCTTTCAAATGGAATTCAATTTGATTTTCTTCTTCTTCTTTAGAACAACTTCTTATAAGATCCTTATTATTCACTATTGCAATAAAAGTATCCTATCCGTCTTTCTAAATAAAATAATTTTCATATTCATCTTCCCTATATTTTTCTTCATCACCTTCATAAAGAAATATTATTCTTTTCGATTTTAATAACTTTTTATCTGTCCCTCTCAAAAAATATTTATCTTTATCACCCTATTTCTCCCACGACCTTCTGATCCTTCTTTCTTCTTCATCACTATCCTATTATTTTTTATTTTAGGTTGATTATTCACAATATTCCCAATAATTCCACATCCAAAACAAGAATATGTTTCTAGTTATATTTAACTCTCCCTATTCTTAAATTTTTAGAAAACAAAGTAAAATCCATTAAGGTTTTTATATACCACATTTTCAAAGTTAGATTTAGCAACATTATCTTTCTAAAGAACCTTCTTATACTTTTCGTTCTTATAAGATTTGAATGAAATTTCTCTATCATCTTTTATTTTTCCCTCTATAAATTTTTCCCTTATCATTTCATAACTAATGAGAGTAATATGAAGATCATCCATATATTGAGTTTCAGGATCACTATCTTCCAGTGATGAAACTTAAGCATCAGACTTATCAGTAAGTATTCTTAATATCCTTTCAAAAAATATAGAATCTTCCAACTTTTGACCAAGATATTTGATAGTGCTAACAATGTCATTTACTCTGTTAAAGAAGTCACCAATAAATTTGTATTCACCCACCTATAGATCTTCATACTTAAATATCCATATTTTCAACATTTCCTTGATTTAATTTTGTATTGCCTTCTTAAATGTTTTCCCACTTATCCCAGATTCCTTTGGAAGTGGAAACACCTTTCACCCTTAAAAATAGAATTTAATAAAGTTATGAGAGTAAATCATTTTTAGATCTTCCATAATTCTCAAGATTCTTCTTATTCACAGGTGTAAGAGGAACCCTATCATTAATAAGGTAAATCTAAATATTGTATATGTAAGAACATCATACACAAGAAACATAAGATAAGAAATCATTATATCTTTATAGATATGATATTTCTTTCATCAAAGATCATAATTCCCTTACTATTCACACAATTTAGATTCTCTATCAAAAATTATATTCAAAAATTCTCAATGTATAAAATAATGGAACCTTCTTCATTGATACCAATTGAGATTACACTACCAGGACTCATGTATCACTGAGAGTGGGATGGTGAATCAGTGATTTATTTTTGTTTTTAAGATTCTATTCATATGAAAGAAACTTCACCTACTGTTAAAGATTTTTTTTCTCGGATGAAAAACAAAACAAACACATAACCACAAAAAAATATGAATTTACATGGTTCATTACTCAACAAGAGTATCTTGTCCTTAGTAATGTTTAGAAATAATCTAATACCACACATTCCACTTGAAAACAATCCTTTTGAATGCAAAACAAGTAGGATATGACATTTCAATTGTATAGCAGTATGTTCTATGTAATAGTCCATGTGATTCAAGTAGCATGAAATAATGTAATACAATTTGTGGAACAAAAAATTTATGATGCATCTTGATCAACATTCAAACATATAATCTTTCAAAAAAAATCACTTTCTTACCCAGAAGATGGTAATAACTTCATAGAATTTATAATTATACTTAGTATAGTTTCTCTATCTGATAACCAAGTCCAATTTCTCAATAGAAAAATAATAAAGTTTTAGAATATTGCTGAAATAATCCAAAACTTCTTGTTCTTTAGTTAGGAAAACCCACTCAATTATTCAATCTGGTTTGGAAAATATGAATACGATATTCTTCCTTTTTATTCTTCTATCTGGATAACTTCTTTAAGAAAATACAATCCTAAAACCACTTCTCATTAGAATTGTGGAGCTTCTCTCTCTTATTTTTCAAGGGATGCAAGTATTATAAGACACAAAGTATTCTCCTCAATTAATAGACATTCTAAAATGGTTTAATTGGGATTCTGAATAGGTTTTTTTTCTTTACTAAATTTCCTGAATCTTTAATATTCCTCAAAACTTTGATATCTATTTTAATTATTTACCACTTTTTCAAATATTCAAAACTCTTTGATATTTGGATCTCTCTTTGTATTCTTCAACACTTGAGTCTTTCTAAAAACTCATCAGTCTTATTCAGATTTATGAAAATGAATTCTTCATTAAGATAACATAATTTGGTCACTCTTATTTTCTTCACCCACTTGCAAACAAATAATAACTAAAGATGTTGGATTATTTTTCTCTTCACAAACTGAAATATTATATGACCAATTTGATTTCCTCATTACTTTGGAAGAATAATTTCAAAAACAGCTTCTTCATTATTTTTCTTTTCATCAAATGTAAGAATAAAAACATATGACTTCTCATTAATTTTTGTGGAACCCACTCTCATTCCAATTTATTCAATATGATGGAGACAATAGATTCTTTCAAACTTATTCAACCATTTTAACTTCTTTTTTTTTTATGAATACTATACAAATGATATTTCTTCACTCAACATCTTTCTATTTTATAATTATGATACTTATCAACTTCATTCTCCAAATATTTAAATATTTTGGTTTTTGGTTTTACTAAAACCCAACACCTTAATTTTCTCTCATTACAATCAAGAAAACCTTTTAGGACTTCAAACAAATCTAAATCCAATTATATAATACTGGAAATATTTTACTACCACAACTCCCTTTTCAAACTTTTTCTTGTAATCATGATTTCCTTAATGAAATTGACTACATTAAATATTATCTTTACCATTCTCTAACTTATAATGATTATTATTGTAACTTCTAATTCATCCAAAAACACCTTTCTTTCATTCCAACACTGAATACGATTAGAAAAATATTATCTCCCCTTACCATTATAAAGCTTTAATCATAGGTTCTCCAAATAACTTATGATATTTTTGAAATAAAAATCAGAAAATAATCATTAGAATTGCATTCATATCTTTGATAAATTTGATTATATTACTCATTATGATCTTCCTTTCATTATAGACCTATACTGAGTCAGATGAACCTTTTATTCCAGAAAACATATTCCAAATATGATATACTTTCTTATGAATTGTGAGTGCAATTTCCTGAATATTATTTTTTGTCTGATCATCCTATTTTACAAAGTGAGGTGATTTCTTTTCTTCTTAAATGTCTTTGAAAACAAAAGAAAATACTTGAATATGATAATATAACTTATTTGATTGGTCTTAATAAGGTAGAAATTCCTAATGTCCTATAGGAACATGAGTGGGATGATTATTCATTTTCACATTATTTATCCTTTTTTTATACCTACACACTGTTTAGTTATGTTAACTACTCAGATTACTTCTAGACACCATTAGTGGTGACCTACTGAGATTTTATCTCAAACCCTACTTGAGCTACCTTTGGTACCCTATAATAATATCTTTATGTAGGTTTTGATAAGGTAAAGTACCTAGTTATAGTTTTTTGATATGATAACATATAGTTGGAGATTTAGAGTAGAGGACCGAGCATGAGCTCAAGATGCTAGTGGAGCATTATTAGTTATACTTTTTTACTTTTGGTATAGTATAATTATATGCTTATCCACTATTACCATTTTGTATATTAGCATATCATGCATCCATGTATCTAAAAATACCTTGGTTTATTTTTTATTATTATTATCTATTCAGTTATTTAAGCTTATGTAGTTGTTTTTTATTATATATGTTGTGAATATTCTTCCTATATTGTATCTTTATTATTTTAACTGTTGTTACACTATGATAAGAGGGTATAGTCTTCCCACCATACCACCTTTACACCCTCTCTACTATTCATAAGCCTCTAGAATATGGGGAGGCACTCTTGGGGCCATGTGACCCACTGGCTTGAGGAACAGCTTAACTGGACCCATTTTGGGATGATATAAAAAGATATTAGAGGGAATGTTTCCTTTTTTATTACTGTTTGGGTATTATATAGGAGACTAGGAGTTAATTGGGTTTGGAATTGACCATATTCCCAGACGTATCTTACTCATGTATAGGGGAAACCCATATTACATGGGATTAGAAATTGTATTTATTTATTATGGAATTCATAGTTGATATGAATTCACTATTGGGTGACACACTTTTTTGGTGATATTGATATTGGTGGGATTGAAATTAGGATTCCTTCTACCTAGTACCACTGAAATGAGGCATTTTCATTAGATCATATATCATAATTAGGTACACAAGGATAAACATTTCTTGCATTTTTTCAATGTCGCATCTATTTTCAGTGTTCCTTTTCATGTTTCATATTTATAGTGCCTTGAATGTGTATTGAATTGTGATGAAATATCTTGTAGGAATTGGAAAACATAATTGATATTTAATGTTCCTATATTAACCAAAAATATTTTTCCAGAATAGGTTAAAGAATACAACTTAAGAAGTAAATTATGGAATATTGAGCCACCAGTCATTGGTCTCATGGGTTGGACGTGTTATGGTGTGGGTTAAATAGATGCCATATTTTTTTTAATAAAGAGAGTGAGACATTATTTATCAGAAATGGTGATCTGCCTAATTCATCTATTTATAGTGATATAATTATCCGAACAAAAAAAATTAAAATGAACCTTCCTTCTAAAGTGATCTTGGTTGTCTTATACTTGGAGAACCGAGACACATACCTAAACTCGACCTTAGTAGTGGGTACATATGAGTATCTTATGCTCTAATGGCCTGTAATGGTATTTTTTAATTCCTATACCTAGCTCATTGAGTAGTCAAAGAGGTGTCATCATTCTTATAGGAAGGATTTATACCCATACTAGTTTTTATATCAAATATTCTCAATTACTTAAATCTCGTATGAGTTGTGCATTTAGAAATATAGTATCATGTGGTTGTTTCATCATCCAGTCAGATGCCCTAAAGGCGGTGACAACCTTACAACTGAGATGGTGGTCTTTGAGCCGCCATTGATTCTTTCAGAAGTTCCACCTATATCACCTCTTTCGATTCCTTATATAGGCACTAACACCCTATTCTAAGAGGGTTTTCAATGTATTCTAAAGAACATGAATGTAATTTCTTGATCTACCCTAAGTACCATAGTGTTGACATGGGAATTCTAGCAGTAGCATCCTTCTAACTTTTTGGGGGATGCTGGACCACATGTGGGTGACTCATGGATTGAAGCTATCCTTTATAAATTTGATCATTTAGATACGCATTTAGATTGGAGGGTCAAACATTCTTTGTATATGTTGTGTGATTCTTCCAATCAATGGTGGTATGTTATCACCCAGGAATATTGGTATAGAGATATGGTCCAGGAAGACTTCTAGACAATATTCTATGACTACATCTTTTCCCAGACTCTAATGGGTGGTCAAGCCTGATAAATTCATGAACTTCTATTATATAATTATGCCCCTTATGTAATATTGTTCTCATATAATAGAGATATAGTGGGTTTACCCTACTCTAGAGAGTGATTACCTTATGACTACTGAAAAATTTGAGGATGGGTTGGTATATGCCATTCGATTGTAGGTCAATGTCTTCAGGTTGACTACCATTTCAAATTTTTTTAATCAAACCCTTATTACGGTGAGAAACATGAGGGAATGAGATGGTGAGAGTCAGGTAATTGTGGATCCTAGAGAAATTATTCCTTTTTTGTGTTAATGAGACTCTTTGAGGCCACTCATGGAGGTAATAGTAGTCAGACCCCATGTTCAAGAAGTTTCCTGATATGTCACCAGTGTGGGAATCTAGAACATATAAAACCATAGTGGTTACATGATGCAAAATATTGTAGAGGCTTCTGCACAATGGGGAATATTCAATGCCACTACAGAACATTCCCATCAGTTCCTAGAGAATAGGGATCTACTCATACTCCTCAATCAAGAGTGTGATTAGAAGTATCAGGACAGGTAGGTAGCTGGAGAACCACTGGCTGATCAAGATGACGTGGTGGTCAAGGAATAGGTAGTCTGACTCATGATTCTTAGTTCCAGTATTGTGGGATTTCTCAGGTTAGTTATAAAAATACTCATATACATGGTACAAGCTATTTATATATAATCTAACTAATGATGGAGGATCAGAGTGTCACAACTTCTACTATATAAGGTACTACTCTAGTAGCATCAAATTTATTTTCTACTTTATTTTAAATAGGCCCATCTTAGTAATTTATATCTAAGACTATTATGAGAATTCTGGGCCTTGATTCTGAGAAAATTTATGGAATTATAATTCTAGACACCTCGTTAGGTATATGTTCAGAAGGTGTTCATCATTGTAATAATTTCTCCCATCAGATAGGTGGGTACCTCTTCATATGTAATCATTTCATCCTAAATAAGAAAGGATTTGATGTAATCATAGGGATTTAATAGTTATTTGTTTATCGATCCCATATTGAATGTTATCATTGAAGGGTTATGTTTACATCACTAGAGGGCATTATACAAGTGCATAAGGGAGAATGGTATGTCTATGTGACTAGAGATGGACCCGAGTAGCAGAAGCTGGGAAATGTGAAAACTCAGATCACTAGTATTTTCTTGGAAGACCAGGGGTCAAAACCCACTATTTTTCCTCCTATTGTAAATTATTTCCTAGATGGATTTCCTGAAAACTTCTCTAGTCTATCTCAAGTGTGATAGGTATAGTTCTCTCTTGAGATTGTTCCAGGAGTAGCACAAGTGAATATTCCCCATTATAGGATTGAAACTAAGGAGATTATAGAGCTCAGGAAGTAGTTGAGGGATCTATAGGATAAA
This sequence comes from Viscum album, assembly GCA_963277665.1. NCBI lineage: Eukaryota > Viridiplantae > Streptophyta > Magnoliopsida > Santalales > Viscaceae > Viscum > Viscum album. The sequence goes on from OY728131.1 coordinate 144,333,759, forward strand.
GGATTTATATTCTATGTCACTTCTCCATGGGGTTCACCAGTTCTTTTCACTAATAAAAAAGAGGGTATCCTCATGATCTGTGTGGATTACTGTATTTTGAACTAGCTCATAATAAAGAATCATTATCTATTTTCAATAATAGAAGGCCACTTTGATAAACTTTGAGGATAAAGAGTGTTTTCAAAGATAGACTTGAGTTTGGGATATCACTAGGTGAATTTCAGGGCTTCAAACATACCTCACATAGCATTCATGAGTATGTATTCTCTATACGAGTACCTAGTCATGTTGTTTGGACTCACGAACACAACTATATTATTTATGGATCATATGAATTGGGTTTTCTACAGATATCTGGATTTATTTGTTGTAGTCCTTATTAATGATATCTTGGTGTATTTATGTTCTAGATATGAACATGCAACCCATTATTAGATCATGCTGAGTAAACTTAGAGAGAATCATCTCTATGTGAAGCTCAGTAAGTTCCACTACTAGATAGAAAAATTCAACATCCTAGGTCATATCATCTTAGAGTAAAGAGTTTAATTAGAACAATATAAAGTGAGATATTTAGTTTCTTGGGAGTATCCCAAGAATATCTTTGACATCCAGAGTTTCTAGGGGCTATCCAGATATTACAGATGCTTTATCCAAGATTTCATAGATCTTGTAGCTCCACATACGAGATTTAAAAGGTAAGGTGTGAAACTAAAATCATGAGAATCTTATGAAGCAACATTTCTATAGTTAAAGGGAAAATTGACTTCATCACTTATACTAATTATTATGGAGCTGAGAATGACCTATACAGTCTACTGTGACGCATCTGGTATTGATCTTGGAGTTCTTCTGATGCAGGATGAGTGAGCCACCATGTACGGGTCTCATTAGTTGAGACCTCGTGAGTGGAATTATCTAATGAATGACCTAGAGCTAGATTCTTTTGTTCATGATCAACATTGTTGGAGTCACTATCTACATGGAGATAAATTTTGGGTTTTCACTGGTCACAAAAGACTCTAATTAATATTCATAGAGTTTTATATCAATCTCAGGTAGCATAGGTGGATTGGGTACCTATATTCATTTGATTTTGAGCTTTCCTACATTCCTTGTAAAATAAATGTATTATTTGATGCTCTGATCTAGAAGACTCAGACATAGGAAGTTCAAGAATGTAGTGGTGAATGGAATCTCATGGACTTATTCTCATAGACTCATATTGAGGTTCAAGAGTACAATGGTCAGAATCTCCTCTCACCCCTACTAGTGACCTCTACTCTTTTAGAAGATACATCTTCAGGATGGACTATTGAGGGGGATGGTACCTTACTATTTGATAGGTGTGTATGGTTCCCAATAGACATCATAGAAGATATTATGTGAGAATACCAAACCTCGGCATGGGTGGTACATCCCGATGTCACCAAAATTTATTAGAATATATAGTATCAGTATTGGTGGAATAGTATGAAAAGCGTAATATCTAGGTTCATCAATCAGAGTTCCACTTTTCATCAAGTTAAGGTGGAATATTAGTGTCTGGTAGGGATTTTACATTCATATTCTATTATTGAGTGGAAATGGGATGATTATTCAATCAACATCATGACCGGTTTACCTAGATCACCTCATGGAAACGATATGGTGTGGGTTATCATTGAACATTTGAAAAAAGATGAAAATTTATTTCCTATAAAATATACCTTAATGGTATGCAAGTTAGGAAATATATACATAATTTAGGATATATGTATTCATGTAGATCCTCATTCTATCATTTACGACTTAGATCATCATTTTACATCATTGTTCTAGTAGAGGTTGTAGAAGGCATTGGGTACACACGTGATTCTGAGCACGACCTATCACCCACATACTGATGGATAGATGGAGCATATAATTTTAGTGCTAGAGGAAATGATCTATGCATTTTTCATTTACAATGGAGGTTCTTGGGATAAACATATCCCCCTTGTAGAATTATCATAAAATAATATCTTTTAGGATACCATTGAGATGGATCCTTATGAATCCTTATATGGTAGGAATTTATTCTCCCCTCTGTACTAGCTAGAGGTGGAAGAGGTAGCTATTCTTGGACCACATCTCATGTAGAAGACTAAAAATTAGGTACAACTAATCATAATGGAGATGATGAAATCTCAGTCAAGATAACTATCATATTCCAACACGCATGAGAAACCTCTCGAGTTCAAGGTTAGAGATTGGGTTTTATTTAAATTCATTCCCAGGATGGGTCATAGATGTATTCAGAAGTAGTCAAATCACCCACAAAGGTTTTTTATACCCTTCAAATTTTGGACATAGATCAGACCAGTGGATTTCCATTTGGAACATCCTCAGATATACCAGTTTGTGAATGATGACTTTAATGTATCGTGTCTTCACTGATACTATCTAAACCTATCAAACATATTTCATATAGATGTGGTCATGTTTGATTTATGTGCTTCCTTCAAGGAGTATCATATTCATATTTTTGATCAGAGTGTGAAGACACTCTGAGATAGGTCAGTTCCTTTGGTATGGGTGTTATGGCAGCACAACTGAGTAGAAGACAGGACCTGGGAATGGGAAGCTAATGTATGAGCTCAGTGGATGGAACTCTTTACTAATTATTCCAATTTACCCTCATAAGGATGACTTAGGGATGATTTTATTTAAGGAGGGGAGGTTGTAACAACATGTATTTTCAAAAATATACATATCATTTTTTTAATTTAAATCCCTTTAAATTGGCGTAGTTATGGTACCTGATCAAGTCAAGGTGGTCTCGAGTGTTATTGGGGCTTGTTCAGATCCCAGAGCCTTGAAATGAGGAGACAAAACTGGTCATATGGTTATAGGAAACTGTGTGGATCATCCCACAAAATTTATATAAAACCATGTGGCCATAGATATAACAGACCTGGGGCTACAAGGGTTTTCTGAAAACTATGTAACCTACAAGCATGGTCATGCGGTGTTGCAGGGTATTGGGACAAAACCTTTTCACATGGTTTTTTTATAGTTAGATAAATTTTTCTCCAAACTATGTGGGTTTCCCCTCTATAGTAGTGAATGGTACACAGTTGGCATACTATTTGGCCAACTTTATGGTTAAACGGTGCACCCTTTTGTTTTGAGGTAAAATTAATTTTTCCCTCATTTAATCGTATAAAACCTCTTCATTTCACTCCTCTATTCCACTAGTGGATGGAAATGACTATCATATCCCTTTGATCTCAAACCTCCTTCAATTTAGGCTTTGAGATAACTGTATGATCTGAAGTATGATTCAAGATCCATTAGAAGCATTAGATTCATCTCAATATATTCTAAAATCCTCTCCCTTCATATCCAATTTTATCTTTGGATCCATCATTTTATTTAGGTGAAAACTCATTTTCCTAATTTTCTAGGTATTAAATAGTTTCATAGGTATCTTCCAACATACTCAGAATATGAGGCCAATATCAAGTGATATGTCTTCTATAGCTCTAAAGTAGGTGGTCTCATCATTTTCCCCATGCGTTTTGATACTTCGTAGATATGTCATTGTGCCGCACACCAAATTCTTCAAAGAATCTCATTTAATTTGATTTCTTCATTTTAAATTAATTTTTTCACCTTGATACTTACCTATCAATCATTGTTTAGTGGGATATGAAATTTTTATCTCATTTATGGGTACCCATTGGGCGTTCTATGTTGAATTTCCCCTTATGGTTAAATGTGCATCTTTTGGATAACCTCTTAAGTGTTCATCTTATCTTTTAAATTTATTTTCCCTTGTTAAATGAATGTTTATAGAACCAAAGAAACCTATTAGGTTTTTGGATCACCCTATAATTTGAATTTAACATGTAGGCAATTGACTAATTTGAACATATATCCTTCTAAATGTATCTTGATGTTTATAACTTTAATTTCATCATTCTAGTAAATTGAATGGGTTAATTAGGTTAAGTGGATATTGTATGATGGTTTCCCTTTCTTAAAATGAATTTATATGTAATAAAATGACATGAATTATAAGGGTGGAATGACCAAATCTATACATGTTTACTCAAATTTCATAATTTAATTATAAATCCTTATTTATATTGAGTTTGATAAATGAGATTCATGGGAGGTTATACCTCATCCATATATTTCAAAATATGACTATTACTTATTTATTTATATGGTCTTGGTGAAAATGAAACTTGAGACATATTGAATCATGATAATTGTTATAATTGTGACTTTTCATTTACAGAGTTTGTGGTATTATGGTAAGGGATTTTTTGATCCTGATAGTATCATGCCCCCTTACATTGGTTATTAAGCATGACATCTCACACCATTCACAGTAGTTTGAAGTTGGGATTCACGTGTCGCTTCCCTTGTTTGAGTGTTGATATGATGGCTCACTCACCATCTTGAGTGTCATGAATGAAATATCACACTATCAATATAATGCAGGGAATGTACCCTATTTCATGACCTTTTAGGCTCATTAGACAAGTCATGGATATCTTAGTTACACCTTAGTCTAGCTACAAACTAGTATTCCAGGTATATAGACACTTATATATGCATGTACTTGTTTCATATAGGTGGATTCAATAAATAATTAACATATATATATATAGTAATTGATCAAACTTCTATTCCTTCCATGATTCGAAGCAGGTAGACCTGACTGGTGTCATATAGGAACCTGAGCGGGCTGGTTATTTATTTATCACTTTTTCCTATTCTTTTTATACATGTATACTATTTAGTTATGAGCAATACTCAGATTACTTCTAGACAACATTGGTTGTGGACTACTGTGATTTTATCTCACACCCTACATAGGCTGACTTTGGTGTCCAAGAACATTATCTATTTGTATGTACTGATAAGGTAAATAGCCCAGTTACAGGTTTTTGATATGCTTACTAATATTTTTATCTTAGGAGTAGAGGACCAATAATATGCTTGATATGGTAGAGGAGCATATTTTGTTAGTTTTTTTAATTTTTGTATAGTCTAATGGTATTTATATCCCCTTTTCCCATTTTGTGTATTGGCATGCCATTTATCCATGTATCTGAAACTACCTCAATGGATTTTTTTTTATTATCGGATGTTCAGTTCTTTACACTTATACATTTTTTTATTTATTTTATATGTTTGGAATATGATTTTGTTGTTGTGTGTTTATTGTTTTAACTGTTATGCCACTCTGATAAGAGGGTATAGTCTCCCTAATGAACCACCTTTACACCCTCACTAGTATTCGGCAACCAAAGGAATATATGGAGGCACGTTGGAGGCCATGTGACCCACTGGCTTAGGGAAAGGTTTAAGTGGACCCCGAGTTGGAACTTTGCATAAATTTCTACATGCATAAATTCAGCTTTCTAGAATTTCAATTTCCTAAGAAGAAATTATGTCTGATGATGTTGAGTAATCCAATCTTCAATGAAATAAATATCATGAAATTTTTTATCTGAATTATAGAAGGTTTTGAATAAAAATTAGAATTCATGGATAATTTCATTTTAAAAACCAGGTGGAAATATATTTTTTGTCTCGTGCATTAATAGAGATATATGTAGTTGAAAAACCTATAGAAAACATTGGAAAAGGTATAATAATACCAACATTTATAACTAATGAAGATTTTGAAAGTTCTACTTGTCTACTTTTATTTATAAATAGGAACAATAAGATTTATTTGAATGTTAAATATTCATGGATTTAAATTAAAAATATTTATAACAATTTTATTGTAGCTTGAAAACTAAAAATGATGGATAATTTTTTTTTATATTTTATTTGTGTGGTTTTGTGAATAAATATTTGAACAAGAAGAAGAAAAATAGTGTGTGAACAAAATCAAAATGTATGAATGGTGAAAATAATAGTGGATGAGTTAGTCTATAAGTTCGCTTGAGATAGATATAGAAAGAGATTTTAAGGTGATTATACTATATATCTTGGAATACACATTTATATAATGAATTTGCAGAGTAAAATAACCCACATATGTTTCTATATAAACCACATAACAAAATGAAAATATTTCATTACAATACTTCCCAAGACCTTTTAGGATTATTGTTTTAGATAATGGAGAAAAAATTTAACTTACAAAACCAATGTTATTTTTATCAATTATATACTTTCCCAATATATATGAAACTACTTAATCTAAAAATATTCTTAAGCTTCTCCCAAAAACCCTCCACATAAGTAACTCTTCTATAAATTTAATAATTTTACACTCTTTATATCCTAGGAAAGTGGAAGAATAATAAACATGATGAGATCATATTCTCAATAAGGATAAACATAATTAATAACAATATAATATCATTAATGATCATAAGATAAGCATATGGGTATAATAAATATATATAAGGAGTTTATACCCAACAAATAAAATATCATATATCATGGTATAAGGCAAGACCTAACATAATACATGAATGAGAGAATAAACATGAACCATGAGAGCATGACATAAGAACAAGAATAAGCATAAATTTTTGGAACATTTTTACAATATGGATAAAACATTAATATATAGAAACCTACATTCAAGAGAAAGACCATTAGTACCCAATCTTTTGATAAACTAGAAACTTACTCATGAATACTCTATCTCGTTGAATATGAAATTATAAACAATGCATTGGAGAGTGATATATGACCCCACCAATAATTTATCCATACTAACATGTGACACTTGAAAATCATTCACTTATCTCATTTTAAATAAACCATATAAATAAATTGGGTTTCATAAAACATTGAAATGAAAGTCATTCACTTTTTTGTACCATAAATAACTCATGTAATAAAATGGTTTTCATTCAGAACATCAAAAATAACCCCTAAATGTAAAATGTGTTTTGTATCCATTTAAACTGTATTCACAAAAGGAAATATTTAATAATTCCATCAATATTCATAACATGATAAACCCATGGGATATAAATGGGTATCCAATGATAGAAAGTAAATTTCTATGTAAATACCTTTCAGTTAAGATAATAACTCATAGGGTATTTAAATAATACAGATAAAGGATTTAAGATTAAGATAGTATTTTTTCCAATTAATCAGTGAAATGAACCTAGGTGAACTCCCTTAAATCAAAGTAATAAAAAATAGGGTATTCATAAAGTGGCGACATTGGAATAAAAATTAGTTTTATAAACCTTCAATGAATAAGAAAAAAAAGCACTGATGTATCATTTTCATAATAGAAGATAACATTGAAAGATAAATTCATTTAAAGAAGGATGGTTGTATCATTTTAAGAATATCTCAGATTGATGATAATATGTATCAAAGGATAATGAATTATATGGGAAAAAAACTTTTGATAAGTTTTTAAAAAATACACTTCTAAAATAAGAAATATTCATCATTTTTTGAAATTGTTTTAAAAGAAATATTTTATATAACTAAGAGAAATATAATATATTTAGAAACTATGAAATATATATATAATGATTTATATAAAATGAATTTTTTTTAATAATTTCATGTTCACACATAAACACTAAAAAGATAATTTTTCACATTTTGATTAAAACAACAGATATGGAAAATGTTAATATTTCTTTAAAATATTTTAAAAAAGGTGAACTAGTATGAAATTTCAGCAATAAATTATTAAAGTAGAGATAATCAAAATTTAAAAAAAATCCAATGAATCAAAATATGAAAAAAAACATTTCTTTAATGAGAATAAGGGACGATGACGGTTTCACTTAAAATAAGAACTTTATGTAAAATTTGATTGAAGGGGAAATGAAATTTTGCGGGGACATGTAAAATCTAATGAATATATAACTAAAATGATAAGGTTTTATATACACAATGCAATTTCCCCATATTTATTGTCTTTCAAAAATAATATTTATTTGAAAAAATATTTTCTGTTAAAAAACCCTTATGATATGAGTAAAAATTAATTAAGAATCCCTTTCTACATTGGTATATTTTGAATCAAATGATATTTAAATAAAGTAAATGATAAGGCACTCAAAAACCCATGAATATAGAAAATTAATTTCATTAAGTAGTAATAAAACCATATTAATTTTATCATAGAACACATTAAAAAATAATTCTCACAAAATGAAATTTGAGACAAATAACCCCTTACCTCAATCCTTTCTCTATCAAAATGTTCTCTAAACTTCTATATAATGATATTAACTATAATAGTCACACATTAAAGAACCTTTTTAATATCTATAAACTTTTATTATAATAATACATAATTATTCTCTACATTTATATTCATTAGTTATTATATTTTTTGATATCATGTGTGGGTAATTTTGATCAGTTGGAACTAGTTTTTTAATATTTGTGTTGTTATTAAAATTTATAAAGAATTAAATCATTCCCAGATCATACAATGTATTATATCTAATTTTTTATAATTTTTTATAATGTTATAATTATATTTTATGTTTTTTTTATGATTCTTAAAGATAAATTTGGTGATGAACATGTTTCAATGATTCTTAGCAAACTAAGGGAGTTTTATTAAATAATGAGATAAATTTTTATATTACTAGTATAGAAAAAACACATTATTTGCTTATTTATATCATATATTTCAAGAAATTAAATTCTTATAGTCATCCCTAAAAATAATTTATATCAATTTTTAAGTATGTGGTTAAAACAACACAAACAAGAACATACCATAAATAATGGAAGATTATGAAGTGATTTAGTTATAATATCACAATACCAACAACATAATGATATTATTTAGTATTTATTAGTGTTATATATAATAATTGGATATAATTTTAATATTATAAATTATATTATATAATTTTATAGTATAAATAAATCATTTTTTCTTTTATAATTCTCTTTTATAGTAGTGAGGGAAAGATAGACACTTTTCATCATGGAGGTGGTAGTCTGCACATTGCATGAATGATGGGTTATTTTTTCTTAAGACAAAATGGAAAGTTGTTTGATTATTGGATCATAATTATAATAACATAAAAGTAAACTAATTATAATTATCATATCATTTAAATATTTTTTAATGGAATTTTAGGAAGAATAATTACACATAAAGAAATAAAAATGAGAAAGGTGGGGTTATAAATTTATACCTCAATTATTGAATTATCTTTTTTGTAAAGGGGTTTAAGCCTTTGGGGTGAAATTTTGAAAATACCAAGACCTCATTAAGGTTTATAGGAATGTTTTATATAGGGTTGGTCATATTTTGGTTCATACTCTCTGGTTTGTTGTGTGAGGGGATGTCTGGAGAGGAGTGACCCTTTTTAAAAATGAAAAGGGATGAATTTTTTTTAAAATACCAAAACAAAATTAGATAATGGAAAGTAAATATAAAAAACGTGTGTCAAAAATTTATAAATAATGGAGAGGTAATGGTTAATTTTGATCAGGGTCTCAACCACCCATTCTTACATATGTTCGAACTAGTTTTAAACTCAATTCTAATAGTTGTTTTTATTTTTACCATTTTACCTTTTACCATGGTAACTAGTTTTTACCTATGGTAACTTATCCATTATTAAAAAAAGGACATTGTTAAATTATTTGAAAATAATGATTCCAAATTTTAAATCAATTATATTTTAGTCAATTTCTAAAAGTGATAAAAGTTAATTTTAAAATAATAAATGTATAATGTATTAATATTATTATTTTTAATATAACTTAAGTTCTAAATTTTTGAATATGGGTTTTTAAAATAAAATAAAAATTTTAAAATGATAAATTCACTTATAAAATACAAATTTTGTGTCATAAAATGGTTTAATTAATTTATAATTTATACTTATATACTAAAAATATCTTAAAATTCGTTCTACTTATAAAAATGGTGTTATTCTCTATCAACTAAAAATAAATATTTTTTAAAAAATAAAAAATATTTATCTTAAGTTAATATTTGTAGGATAATATAAAAAAATTAATTTTTTCTAATTAAAATTTTAAAATTTAAAATTTTAACTGAAAAATAAAATTATAAAATATTAATAAAAACTATTTTTATAGGGAATTATTTTTTTTCAGATATTAACTAGTCATTTAAAATTAGTTTTAATCATAAATATATAAACCTAAATGATATTAATTTCATGAAATATATTTTAATTATAAATATAAATTTTTTTAGAATCTTATTCACACTTGTTTAAATAGTATTAAAAGTAACCTATATCTCATAAGTTGGATATAACTATTTAAACCCTCTTATTTATCAGCTTCCATACATTGGTCAATATCTATTTTATTAAAAAATGTTGTGGAATATTAGGTTTTAGTGTTTCATGTGAAACTGTTGTTAAGATAATATTTTTTAAGGAAAATTCATCATGAAATCTTGGGTAGTTGCATTCCCCCCTTTAAAGAAATTGAATCTTATAAATTTTAATTATTACATGCTTAAAAATTTAAAGACATCCAAGACACTAGATTTAATTTCTAAAAAAGGTTTCATCATCACTATACTAGGTTTTACTAGTGAAATCATACTTTCCCTCGTAATAGGAATATAAAAAATGTTGATTATCTCTTTAACCATCTGTGTTGAATTCCCCAATAATATTTTGAAAAGAAATGTATAGTTATCCATGTATTAATAAGTAATCATTGGTAAACTATTGGATGTGATTTTACAATATTTCAATTTAACATTTTCAAGGGGGAAATTGAAAGGTGTTTCCATGGGTGCTTTCAAATGATGTTCAGTTTCTGGTTATTTAGGTGCATCAGAGTGGAGGACCAAAGTCGTCACTCAAAGGATGAAATAATTTAAGACAACATATTGATGGTATTTTGAAAAAAAAATTAAATAAATCAAACACAATACTTTAAAGTATGGGGTTTTTTTATCATTTATAAAACTCTAAGAAGTTTTCTCTAAGGAGATTACATTTTTTAAATGAAGTTTGGTTAAAAAGACACAACAAGAAGATGTTTTATTAAAAAAATATTTTAAATGGTGTAATCAATATAACTCTACATATTCAATTAATTATTAATAATTATCATCTAAATTAATATCTACTTAATAATTATCCCCTAACTTTTTAACCCTTTAACCATGTGGGAGTTAACATTACTAAAAAGATGAAATGAATTAAACCCAAGGCTAGGTTCGGAACATGACATCGTAGCACCTTGCCTTGATTGAGGATCTAAGTCTAGATTGAGGTTAGTGTTAAATTAGGTAACATATCCAATTTTTAAATTAGTATTTATTTATCTTATGGATTTTATTTAAACTCTATAAATTTACCACGTGTGGTCCAGTTTGACGATTTAAGTTTGCACTCTCACAATTTACACAAATTCCTGACCTCGTGTGTTTTTCTATTAATTATTCAATTTATTAATCATTTTATTCTAATTTGAAAACTGAATTCATGTGTAATGTTAATTAATTTACATTATCTCATTTATTCAAAGTAAATTAATGAATAAGGTAAGAGATAGATCGATTACTAAAAATAACTACTCTTCCATGGGCGATGTAGTCATCGTAGAAATGTTTTTCATTCGCAAGGTTATAGAAAGGGTATAACCCAATATTTTTTACTATTGAATTCCAGACCAAATAGAAAGATTAAGATAAGGATAAATTTAAATAAAATAGAATAAAATAGAATAAATAAAAGAGTAAATAATAAGTTTGTTACACAAAGGCAACTGTTACAACATTAGAAGGATAGGAAGGCTTCGATGTTGGGATACTTGCTTCAAGAGCTCCCCCTTTTCATATAGGAATCTCCAGAACCTCCAATGTGATAAGAGGACTCCTCTATAACTCCAAAATGGCATCACTTCACTCCTTGGTATAAATTGCAAATGAAGTATCAATTTATAGCCAAAATGGGAAGTGGTTTTGGGAACCTAGATTTCTAGATACCAATTGTGTATTTGTTTTTGGTTGGTAAATGTCCTTTTATAGAATTTGAAAATAGATAGTAATTGTATTCCAATATCTTTACTGTCTCCATGTCAAATTTGGTGGCCAATGGAGGATGAAAACGTGAGATATAGACAAGATATAGGGAAAACACTTTTTGAATTCATGCAGATTCTTCCACCTGTAGATATTGGTTCGGATGGCCCCCTTAATGGATGAATTGGTCTTAGTTTTATTAAGATGAGTTGTATCTAATGACGTTATGGAAAGGCTCAAAAAAATTCATCCCATTTGGAGGCATTAATTTTTTTAAATGTGCAAAAAGGTGTACATATGTCTTTGGGATTTCATGCAGTTTGGCCCATTTTTCTTCTAGATCATCTCTGACCCTCCAAATCACCTCCTCCTACAACGAAGTCACAAAAACAAGAATAATTTAAAAAAAATTAACTGTGATAAAATTTTAATAATTTAATAAAATGGGATATGAAATTTGAGATAATATTTGTAATTTTAAATAAAACTATTTTAAAATAGTGATGTAATGGTGGAATAAAATGGTGAATTAGGATGCGATCACACCCCCACACTTACCGATTTTCTCTCTTAGGAAAAACCTCATATCATGTATTTCAAAAAATTGTAAAAATTAAATATCAATATTATTAAATATATTTCCACTTCATTCCTCCACACATGCACAAAAAAACACTTACCTCACTTGAATTTTCTCTTATCACACAAATGTAAATTTTTTAGTAATGTCTTTTTCATCCAAACTCATACAAGGGTCACCATAGGCTTGATAAATTCCTACATCACTACCCAATTGATTCAAGGACATGTATTTATTGTGGGGAATTTTCATGGTTTTCTTTGGATTTTAGTTGGTAGGATTTAGATGTGAAAAAATCTGACGCTGAATGAGGAGGTCTTGACTCTTTTTGATTAAAAATTTGATTATTCTAATTTTCAATCAAGTATGGTCTCCCCCTCACTCCCATTAGTATTGATTCAGCTCCATCATAATGAAAACTCATGGAATGTTTACATCATTCATCATTTCAGAAAAAAATTCAATATTCTCAACCATAGTTTTTTTAAAGCTCAAGATAGGCACATATTTCTTTCTTCATTGGATGCTCTAGAAATTTGCAGCTTCTTTTATCATGAAATCTCAAAAAAGGCACAATTTTCAATAGAGATATTTTTTTCAACAGCAAAAAAATATCTTCATAATTTAATTTTCAACCCAATGTATCAAAAAATTTAGTATCACAACACAACACAACTTCCCCCACACTTAAGTTCAACTAGACTATGAAATTTCACTTCAAGAGTTGGTTGTATAGGGAAAATTGGCTTGTAATGTGGAAAATCTAATAGGTTTTTCGTGGCTTATAAGGGATATAAGGATTAAATGTTCAAGGTAAGACATTATAAAAAGGATTATCTTTAAATATGGGCTTTAATACCAAAAAAATACCTCAATCATTTAAAACACAAGTACCTTAAACCATTAAGTTTTGATAGGAATAGATAATATTCTGGTTAAATTGATCATGGTGTGATTTTCTCAAGAAATGAGGTAAATGTAATGAATATGAAAATAATGGTTCAAATGTATCATAGTAAATTGATTTCAAATATAAAGATATTGAGATATGGCATGGGATTCAAAATTCAGAGTTATATTCATGAAATAATATAATATTTTAACTTAAATCTATGTCATTTTCAACATTCATTTAAGCTTAGTTTCATGGGATGAATTGTTTCATTTATTGATATGGATTTCAAAATGGTGATGTGAGTCATTTCAACACAAAAGTTTCAGAAACACACAAAAATTTCAAATACAGACAAAAATTTTAATAAAACAACACACAATATTTTTTGAAAAACAGAAGAAAAATTGAAATTACTAAATTAAAAGGTTCCCTCCCCAACACTAAAAATATGGAATTTTCCTCAATGTGAACCCATGAGATGACATGTGAACATGAAATATAGAAATTTAAATAGGATAAAAAATATAAAAGCTAAAGGGTTAGAAACAGACTGATATTCTCAAGTAATGATGGGGTCAAGAAGTATGATGAAATAAACTACATCAGTAGAAATTCAATCAATGTATTGCTTCAAAATTTTCCCATTGATTTTAAATCTTCTTGTGTCCTCTTATGTGATCTACACTATGCCAAAAATAAATAAATAGACATAATATAAGGACATAACCATCTTGAACAAAACTTACATGGCATCAACTTTTGTAGTGAAATATATAGTAGGAATTTCTCTCCAACACAAAAATCCCTTTGTTGGATCATTCTGTCATGAGCCACTTTTGATCTTTCCTTGTAAAGCCTTGAGTTATCATATGATGATAATAAAATCTCCTCAAGATCTTGAATTTGTTGCTTCCTTTGAAATCCATCTTGGTCCAAATCCATGTTGCATTTCTTTATATCCCAATAAAACTGATGCTTGACTTCCACAGGGAGATGAAAAGCTTTCCCAAAAATAATATGAAATAGGGACATAATAATGGGTGTCTTGTATGCTGTCCTATATGACCATAAAACATCATCTAAGCTCTTTCTCCAATCATTCCTCTTCAGCTGTAAAATTTTCTAAAAAATTTGTTTCAACTCACGATTTGAAACCTCAACTTAGACATTTTTTTGGGGGTGGTATGGTGTTGATGTTTTTTTTTGATAGGTCATACTTTCGAAGGAGGGAAGCCAAATTCGGATTGATAAAGTGTGTCCATTGGTCACTGATGATGTCCTTCGGTACTCCAAACCAACAAAAATATGTTCTTTGACAAAGTCCACTACAATGTGAGAATCATCAGTCCTAATGGCTTTATCCTCCACCCATTTTCTCACATAATCAACAGTGACCAAAATGCACAAGAAACCAAAATAACTTGTAAAAGGACCCATAAAATCAATTCCCCACACATCAAAAATCTCACTAAATAATATGGGCTATTGAGGGATCTCATGTCTCCTAGAAATGTTTCCTGTGTGTTGGCAATGTGAGAATGACTTAAAAAACAGATGAGCATCCTAGAATAATCTAGACCAATATAATCCAGAGCCTAATACTTTCCTAGCTATCCATTGGGGTCCAAAGTGTCCTTTACATAAAAGTGTATAAAAAAATGCAGAACAGACTCAAGCTCATGATCAGGAATACACCTCCTAATAACTTGATCACTATACATACTCCAGAGGTATGGATCATCCCAAACATAATATCGAGACTCACTTTTAAATTTTTGGACTTGATGATTCATTAAATTTTCAGGGATTTCAGATGTGACAAGGTAGTACATTAAATCAACATTATATGGATGTTTACCTGAGATTTAATAAATATACTAATTGTGGAAAGTGTCCTGAAGGGGTACCAAGTCCATGGTGTCATACTCTACTATGTGAGTAAGCATACACATGTGGTATGCCACAAGGTTTTCTGATCCCTTCTTGTTCTTTATTTCAATATAAAATTCTTGAAGTAGGATCATCCATCAGATATGTCTTGGCCTTGCATCTGGATTCTTCAAGAGGTACCTCAGAACTGCATGGTAAAAAATAAACTACTTTAGAGCCCAATAAATATGAACAGAATTTATCTGAAGCAAATATTATGGAAAGAAACTCCTTTTCCATGGTAGTGTAGTTTTATTGGGATGAATCCAATGTTCTAGATTCATAGGCCACCACATGTGAACGTCCCTCCACCCTCTGTGATAAGACAGCTCCAACCACAAGGTTCGATGAGTCACACATAATCTCAAAAGTAAGCTCCCATCGTGGAGGCTGTATTATAGGTGGAGTGGTTAGATGCTGTTTTAGCTCATCAATAGAATTCCTGCAATAATCATCAAACACAAAATCATAATCCTTTTGAAGTAATCGTGACATAGAAAGATAAATATTAGTAAAATCTTTGATGAGGTGCCGATAAAATTTTTCATGCCCTAGGAAAGATCTAACATCTTGTACACATGAAAGATAGGGTAAGGATAAAATCATATCTAACTTAGATCTATCAACCTATATCCCATGTTTTGACACTACATGCCCTAATATATTTCCATGCTCTATCATGAAATGACACTTTTCGATGTTTAAGACTAGATTCTTATAAATAAAACTATTTAAAACCTTTCCCAAACTAGAGATACAAACATAAAATTAAGACTCATACACTGTAAAATCATCCATAAATATCTCCATGCATATCTTAATACAATCAAAAAAATACGCACCATGCATCTCTGGAAGGTACCTAGGGCATTTAGAATTCCAAATTGAATTCTTTAGAAGTAAAACCTACTGAATGGAAAAGTGAATTTTGTCTTCTTCTAATCCTACGAAGAAATAAGTACCTAAAAATAACCAGAAAATTCATCCAAGAAAAAATAGTGTGTTTTCCCAACAGTCTCTCAAGAATCTAATCAATAAATGAGAGGGGAATAGTCCTTGCGAGTGGGCTGATTTAGTTTCCTATAATCAATACACACACGCTAACTATTTTGCACCCTCATGGGAAATAACTCATCTTTATCATTTTTAACAACAATAACACCACTTTTCTTAGGCTTAAACTGAATTGGACTAACCCTATGGGAATTTGAAATGGGATAAATTATACCTATCTCATGCAATTTTTCAACTTCTTTTTTTAACAACTTCTAGAAGAGTTGGATTCCAGCTCCTTTTTGGTTGCCTCACTGGTATAGCCCCATCCTCTAAAATAATCATATGCATTCAAATAGATGGGATAATACCTGATATGTTATCCAAGGTCCACCCGATGTCCCTGATTTTCTCCCTAAAAATATTCAAAAGGTTTTATTCATGTTAAAAATGGAGATTATTTGTAATGATAATTGGTAATTTCTCACCACTTAACAAGTATGAGTAATTTAGATTTGGTGGAAATGGATTGAGTTCCAATGTAGGGGGTGATTTATGGATGGAGAAATTGAAGGAACTGAAATATGTTCCCAATGAACATCAGTATCAGAATATAAATCATCAAAATCAGAGAATAAAGCATCAAATACATCTGCATACTCAACTTCCATGTCATTCTTAGAGAGAATTATCAAAATCGGAATAAAAATCCATTTAAAAATCAAATTTAAGATAGGTCTGTGCATTAGAAACCGGTGTGGAAGTTCTCTTAGACATCATACTAGAACCAATACTCATAATTTCCATAAGCATAGGACGATCAAATTTCATTGGGTTTTTATTTGGTTGTTCAAAATGGGAGAAAACAAAAGTAGAATTGTCCTCTGAGGGTACTTTATGGAGTCCATAACATTAAATATCACAACTTCATCTCCAAACTCCTAAGAAAGTGTACCCTCATAAGCATTTATGATAGTTTTTGCATTTTTGAGGAAGGGCCTACCTAAAATAATTGGAGAACTCGAATTTACCTGATCATCCTTAAGGCTAATCATGTAGAAGTCTGCAGGAAATATCATGTCTCATACCCAAACAAGTACATCCGCAATGACTCCTGTGGGGTATGTAGTTTCTATATTCACTAACTCCACCACTACTCTCATTGTCTTAAACTCACCAACCTATAAAGAATATAATATAGAGTGAGGAATCACATTTATGGAAGATCCCAAATCACAAAGAGCATCAAAAAGGTGAATCTCCCCTATGGTGCATGGGATAGTGAATGTCCCCAGATCCTTTCACTTTATTGGAATTTCTAGAGTTAGTGTAATGAGTGCTGACGCATTCCTTCCAAGATTGATCTGCTCATTTCCCTTAATCCCTCTTCAATTGGTATAAAGTTATTTCAATAATTTTTTATACCTTGGGTTTTTCTTAATGGATTCAAGTAGAGGGATGTTGATCTCTAGATGCTTGAATGTGTCCAAAACATCTTTTTTCATCACCTCCTCATCCATCTTCATGGTTTGTACAACCCTATTTTGAAAGGGAAGGTGTTTAGGAGGAAAATAATTAATATTTTTCTAACCTTGGTCTTTATACTTGGGTTTCTCATTAGCTGGTCTTGAATGGAGCTTCTCTAGAGTTGAGGTGAATCTTGGTGGAACTACAGGTGTTGATGTAGCAGTTGTTTTCTTCCCACTTCTCAATGTGATGGAACTAACATTCCACTTTGGATTTAGAGTAGGTTGGGATGTTAAATTTCCAAAATTCTTACTTACCAGTTCTTGGAGGGCAGTTTCAATCTATCTCATTTGTGTCTTCAATTCCCTCAACTCTGAACCTTGAGTTTTCTACTCATTATTTTGAATAAGAAAAATTTGTTTCAAAAGATCATCAGTATTATAATATACCATTTGTTGAGAATTCTCTTGTCGTTGACTTGTTTATGCATGATCTTTAAATCTTTTTTGGGGTTGTTGGAAACCTTGTTTGTAAGGCAGAGGCTGCTGGAAATATTGTTGGAAGGGGGGACTTTGCTGTTTTCAAGAGCCATACCTCATGTCTGATTTATCTTTCCCCACTTGGTTGTATGTCGGTGAAAATGATTCATACTTCTTTTAGGGATGTGGCTGTTGTTGCTGCTAATATGGTCTCCTAAGGAATACTTCTACACAATCCTATGGCTCTTTTAATTGGGGGAAATAGTCAATTGGGTGGTCTGTTTCAGTGAAAATTACACATGGCCTCATAGGAGTAAGTTGGGATGTCTTTTTATCAAAATAAATATGCCTCACCATAATGGTAAATTCTTTTAACTTAGTATCAATCAAATGATTTTCAAGAGAGGAATGATGTACCTGATGTACTCCTCTAACATGTAGTGTACCTCGATCACCAAATTGTTGGGATATTTGTGTCATCTTTTCGATGAACACACATGCATAAACTGGTGTTTTGTTGACCAAGGCCACTCTAGCTGCAGCATCCACCATGCTCCTCTCTATAGGTGTGAGTCCTTCATAGAAGTATTGGATGAGTATTTCTCAATGATTTAGTGATGTGGACATCTTGCACACAACTTCTTGAATCTCTCCCAGTACTCATACATTGAATCCCCTTATGCTTGATTGATTCTAGATATATCTTTTAGAATAGATGTGGTCCCTCATGCTGGAAAAAATCGCTTCAAGAAAATATGTTTCAAATCATTCCAACATGGTATATCTTCAGGTTTTAAATAATAAATTCAATTCCTTGCAATGTCATCAAGTGAAAAAGGGAATGACCATATTTTTATTTGATCTTTAGATACATTTCATGATTTAAGTGTTGAGCAAACCAAATTAAATTATTTTAAATGTTTGTTTGGATCCTCAAAAATATAATCTAGGAAACTTGGGAAGAAGGTGAATTAACCCAGATTTTAATTCAATGTCTGATTCAAGATTTGGGTATGCAATACAATTTGGTTGATAGTTAATAACTGGTGCAACCAACTCTTGAATGGTTATATTAAGTTCACTATTATTGTTTTCATCTATTGGTTCTTTTTTTATGTTTTCATTTGAATTTATTTCAATTTCAATTTTACTAGAATGGAGGAATACACCAACTGGTTGAATGTTGGAACATCTCATAGACCAAGAATGTTTGATTCGAGCCATAAGGCTGCGTTTAGTCTCAGGGTCAAGATCTAAGAGATCATCAAGATTATTTACTGTGATAAATCAATGAAAGATAAAAAAGCCATGAATAAAAGTGGACCATCATGAAAAGAAAAGATGTTTGAGTTGGATCGATAAAAATAAAATAAGAGAGTAAGAGAAAAAAATATGGAAAAGGGGAAAAATAAAGGAAGAAAAGAAGAAAAAAATTCAACTAAAACTAAAATAAATAACTCTAATTTTTTGAATAAATTACATACCACTCTAGAAAAGGTGCCAATTTGTAAAGAGTTTCCATGTTCGCTTTCAAATTATGTTCAATTTCGAGTTATTTAGGTGTATTAGAGTGGTTGACCAAAGTCGTCTCTCAAAGGTGGATGTAATTTAAGACAACATGTTGAAGGCATTTTAAAAATAAAATTAAATAACTCAAAAAAATACGTGAAAGGATGAGGTTGTTTATCTTTTATAAAACTAGACGAGTTTTTTTAGAAGAATATTTCATTTATTTGTTTTAATTTTTTAAATGAATTTCGATTAAAAATACCCAATAAGAAGATATTTTTTTTGAAAATATTTTAAAAGGAATAATTGGTCTAACTCTAACTATTCACTTAATTATTAATCATTATCATTTAAATTAATATCCACTTAATTATAATCCCCAAATTTGTTAACCCTTGAACCCTACAGGAGTTAACATTACCACAAATATGGAATGAATTAAACCCAAGGCTAGCTTTGGAACATGCAATCATAGCACCCTACTTTGATTGACATTATATTTATAGATTATGTTCAGTAATAAATTAGGTCACATATCCACTCTAAAAATTAGGATTGATTGATATTATGGATTTTATTTGAACTCTAAAAATTTATCTCGTGTGGTCTCATTTTTCAGATTAAGTTTGTGCTCTCACAATTTACACAAATTCCTGACCTCGTATTTTTTGTATTAATTGTTAAATTTCTAACTTAGTTTATTATAATTTAAAAACTAAATTCATGGGTAATATTAATTTAATTATATTATATCATTAATTTAAAATAAATGAATGAAGAAGTTAATAGGTAGATTTATTACTAAATATAAATACTTTTCCATGGGCGGTGTAGTCATCGAAGAAACGTTTTGCATTAACAATGTTTTAGAATTGGTATAACCCAATATTGTTACCAATATTTAATTCCATCCCAAATAGAAATATTAAGATAATAATAAATTTGAACAAAATAGAAGAAAAAATAAGAAATAAAATAGGAACTAAGAAGTTTATTAAATAAATAAAAATATTACAACATTAGAAGGAGAGGAAGGCTTCTTTGTAGGGATCCTTGCTTCAAGAGCTCCCCCTGTGAGTATAAAAAGTTACAAAACCTCCAAGGTGATGAGATTAATCTTATGTAACTCCAAAATATCTCCACTTCACTTCTCAATCGAATTTTAAAATGAGATTCTCAAGGTGTCAATTTATAGCCAAAATAGGAAGTGGTTTTGGGAACCCAAATTCTGAGATACCACTTGTGTCTTGGTTTTGTGTTGGTAAATGGTATTATCTAAACTTTTACAAAAGATTATAGATTTAGGAAAGATTATTTTTTGTCTCCATGTCAAATATGGTGGGAAATATAGAATTAAAGAAGAAGATATTTCCATCATACAGAAGTAAATTTTTGACATCATGTAGATTCTATCCCCTAGAGAGATTGGATCGGATGGCCCTATTAATTAACAACTTGGGTTTAGGTTTCTTGAGATGAATTTTATAACATGACGTTTTGGAGTTTCCCATAAACATTTATCCCATTTGGAGGTACGTATTTTGAACAATGTGCAAAATAGTGGACAAATGTCCTTGGGCTTTCATGCATTTTGTCCCATTTTAGGTCTAAATCATATTCGACCTTCCAAATCACCACCTCCTACAACAAAATCACATAAAAAATAATAATTTCCCTTTTGA
The DNA here is from genome assembly GCA_963277665.1 of Viscum album. NCBI lineage: Eukaryota > Viridiplantae > Streptophyta > Magnoliopsida > Santalales > Viscaceae > Viscum > Viscum album. Next base: position 144,355,261 of record OY728131.1, read on the forward strand.
AAGTCATAAAAGTATAATAATTGAATAAAATGGGATGTTCAATTTGATATAATATTTGTAATTTTAAATACGAAACTAGTTTAAAATAGTGATGTAAGGGTGAAATAATGCAGTGAATTTTAATGCGATCAAAAATTCATGCCTAATATCACATAAAATTTTATTAAATAAAGGATAATATGTTTTCATAAAAGACACACACTTATTAAAAATCAATTATAAAGGAGTTATATACTACGTAACTAAAATTGTTTATTAAAAATTCAACATCTATCCATCAAGGTGGAAATTTTATACCCTCAAATAACATTCTAGGTATAATGAAATCAGTTGAAAAATATATAAATACAACACTATACCTTTATTAAGATGATGGTTGTTGTTCCTCACTCCAAATTATCTTTCAAACTCACTTTCATGGTTGTGTTTGCAAATTAATTCCCTTTTATGGGAATTTAATGGTTTCAATCATCCATATTAGTTGTTGTATTTTAGAATTTACTTTAATAATGTCCAATTTCCCAATATTTAAGATATTGAACCATAAGTGGTAAATTGGGACGAGATATTTTCTTATTTCATCATGTCCACTAAACTCTTCACTTTTCCTTAGTAATTTATTTGTATATTCCTTCACATTCCAAACATAAAAAATATTATAATTCCTTTAATTCATTCCCCACGGTAATTCTTACCACGTTTTTTACACTGAGGAGTTTGAACATTCTTTATTTAATTATATTTTTCACTCAAAATTCCATTGGACTATTTATTTGTCTTAATTTGTGTGTTTAAAAGATCTAGTAATTTTATGTTTTTAATCACAATACATGAGTGACGGTTTTGGAAAAATCACAATATTTATCACTTTATATCTTATCCCATTTTGTTGAATATTTGGAAAATCACTCTATTGTCAATTGATTCTAGTGTTAAATAGGTTCCTTTACTTTCCAACCATTACTAAAACCAAAAGGGGTTAACTATGGGTGATGATTAATTAACTCCATAATGGAATTTTTTTAATATAATTATATTAAAAAATCAACTTTGAAATGTATTAGATTTTAAAATTATTACATCATATTTTACTTTAACTTAAATCACTCTTTTGGTAGGGTTTTCTTATACTTTTTATCCTAATTCCTTAACATAATAAATCATTCTTGTTGTCTTGTAAAGATAATGTCATTTAATGAAGAATGTCCCCCATGATTATAGTAACATGTGGTTAGTTAAAACTATTATTGATGCACCAACTGACTATTGAGTTAATAAACAACATTCCCATTTTATCAGTTTTACCACAATGTACATTTTTAAAAAACCTTCTTCCTCTTGTAGTATCTGTATAGGAATGACATTTTTAGGAAACCCATAAAATCTATACTTTACCAAAATTTTAGGATTTTATCTTATAATTAGCCTTATCACTTAGACATGTCCCTTGAGTATTCACTAAATTTCACTTAACTAATTCCAAAAATATTGCCTCAACTAGCCTAAATGTTTATCTGCTCCTTTAAAATTATAACCATCCTTAAATTGTAAACCTTTGATGAAAATTTTAACTCCAAACTTATCCTCAATTGATATTATCCCAATTTAAAAATTAATGTAATACTTTCTATGATACCAATTATAGTAGAACCTATATATGACCTTCTCATACACATAAAAAAGAAAATATTTCATTAAAATAATTTCTAATGAAATTTAAGATTTATTATTTTCAAGAATTAGGAAAAATATTAACTAAAAAAAATTCTTTATATAAAATGGAATTTTTCATAGTATATATGAAAGTGATCAATAAATATAGTTTCTTTTAGATCTTCTATAAATTCCACACATAAGGAACTATTCTATATTTTTTATACTATTCCTATCTATATAACATAGAGAAATAGAAACATAAAAAAAGGAGTGAGATGATATGATCAGTAAGGGTATACATAATAGATAATAATTGAATATAACTACTAATCCTAAGATAAGTAAATGGTAATAATCAAGTTACATAAGAAACTTACACCCAATAAATCATAGATTATACATCCTGGCATAAGGATTGGCAAAACAGTCGCTTTGGAAATGGTGTAACGGTGAAGGTGAGGTGTATACCAACATTGTTTTTGGGTGGTGTAGGGTTCAATTACTAGGAGTCCTCTTTTATGAGAATTTATGATTCTCCTGGGATCTTATCACCTTTTGAGGCCACCTGGTCCCAAACTGGGTGGGTCAAATGAGGTGCAACCCACCTGTACTGACAGATTTATTTTCTGGCCCATCATAACCTAGGTTGTTACCCTATGTGAAGCTCTACCATCTTAGCTGTAAATGACCCTTTCCTAGTTGGGGATCTCTCTGGGATGACCTTATCATGGGTATGGGGATTTACTTTTGTTAAGGGTTCAAAAATGCCACACCTGGGGATTCCCTTTTCTCAAAAGTAATGATAAGGATTGGAATAACATAATATATGAATGATTCAGGAATCATGAGTTTTGCAGGTATAACAAAAGAATTATAATAAGAATAAAATTGTAGTGCATCATTAAAATATGATATAAACATTAGTATAGGGAATATTGATTTTATGAACCGCACCATTAGTGCTCATATGTATAAGAAACTAAAAATGTACTTCTTAATACTTAATCTCATGATATATAAAATTTTAACCAATATAGTAGAGTTTGATATAGAATTCCACCCATATTTATTAAAACTTACATGTTCCATTTGAAAATCATTCACTTATCACATCATAAAGAACCCAGGGAAATAATGGAAGCTTCATAAAAAATTTAAATGAAAACCACTTAATTTTTATAGCATAAATAACCTAAGTAAGAAAATGAGTTTCATTCAACACATCATGATGAACCCATGGAAATAAAATGGGTTTCATAACCATTTCAAATATATTAAAATAAGTAAATAATTAATAATTACATCAATAATAATTTCATGATAAATCCTTCAAAAATAAATTGATATCCAATGACATCAAGTAACTTTGATTATAAATATAAATCAATCATGATAATAAAGGATATAGTATTTACACCATCTATGTTGAGTCTACTATGTTTATGTCGTATATTTTTCATGGAATTATTTTTAATCGATGTAAATATAAGATGATTTTAAGTATATTAATAGAATTTTTTTAATGAAGAAGTGGACACAATAAGTTTTTTTATTCCTATCAAGTATTGTGGAAGTTGTTTTTACATATTTCCACCCATTTTGTTTAAAAATAATTAAAAATATACATGGATAATGAATAAGTATTGAAATTATGACCATAAAAATGTTATCGTAGTGGTTGAAACCATGCGAATGCTTCCATTGGGGTGATACTGTTGAGGTGGTAGTATTGTAGTCCTATCATTGGTGTGCTTCTATCAGATGATACCATCAAGTGATACCTTTTTGTTATACCATTAAGTGATATCACCAGGTTCTATTGTAAAGTATTAACACCAAATTCCGCTATCAGGTGATACCTCTAAGTGCAACTATCAGCTTCTACCACCAGGTGTTACCCCCAAGTGTTGTAGTCAGGCACTGAAATGGGTGTTCTACCATGAGGATCTATCGTGTGTGTGTGACCATGAGATATGACCCTAGGGTGTGTCTAGAATTAAATACCATTAAAAAGTATAAGTTAATATTATCCTAAAATAGTAGGTGTTATTGATAAATGGTATGAGGTGCTACTGTGCAATGGTAGGAGGTGTTATCATAAGATTTGATAGTAGGATGAGTTACAAAGATCCCTGATACCATCACATTTCCATGATTGAAGGAGATTCTATGAGTTTCTCATGATAGGAGGAATTTCCATTCATATGATACAAGAACTTGTTGGGTTTTCTTCCCCATGAGTTATACCAAGTTGTAATCATTTCATATGTATTTATAAGATCTTGTGATTCCATGTACATATATAATTTATAAGTAAGTTTATATGGTAATTAAAGAAGATATATGCATCTGATGTGATTTAAATGATAGATCATGCATGTAGTATTACTTGTACATATTGAATATGACAAATTTAATCAAAGTTATTGTTGTTAAGTTACTTATTTTTTAAGGAACAAAATGTACATACCATGTATGTGATACTCATACATATGGTCTTGTATGAACATGATGAATGTAATAGAGTAATGATATAATGATGATAGGAAGTTCAATAAAGAAAATAGGGGTTGTGTTATCTTATCTAATACATAATGAAGAATATTAACAATTCAATTATATATACAAGTATAGTAAAGTGTTTTATGGGGATATCTATTGAAGATTGAAATGTTGTAGTTATTGAAAACTGCATAAAGAAAAATAATAAATAATACTAAGGTCCATCTGATATTTAAATTAGTAGTTATGGGATAAATCTTGAAAATTCTATTGATCAAGGATTTAATAAATAATATCATAATATCTAGATCATGATTCATATAGTATTAATGAAGATTAATTATGGGATATTATATTGAAAATAATATCCATAATAAATTAGATGTTAATTTGGGTTTCATTTTGACAAATTAAAAATAATTAATAACTTATTTTCAGTTACTGGTTGTTATGAAGAAGAAATCGTAGAGGAAGATATGGGAGAAAATATCATGTGAAGGAGAAACCAAAACTGTAGTTAATATTATTATATAAATATACATTATAGGTTGTTGAAGTATGAGAGTATTGTGGACTTTTTGATCTGATACAAAGTATGGAGAAAATATTTTCTTTTACCAAAACATAATAGAGAGGCTCAAATCTAGTAATTCATTTATTTCCTTACTTTTTGAAGGAGAAAAAGATTAATTGTTGTAAATTATTAATAGAATAATAAAGAGAGTATAAATTATAAAACATGAAATTATTGTGCACATTTGTTTCATTGTAATTAGAATATGAAGGGGAATTTTGTTTTATATTGGCCTTGAAGTTCATAGTGTGAATATGAGAAAATAAGATATTTGTTTAATCCTATTTTCATAAAAAAAAATTATAAAATAAGAAGATATAATTTAAATAATAATTTATATCATATCAATTTTCTATAGTGAATAAAATAATAATAGGTTATGTGTAATGTTTTTCATACCATCAATATAAGAGACTCGTTATTGGTAAATGGATAACAAAAAAGGTGAAGCACGTCAATAAAAAGAAACCATTCTATATTGGTATAATAAAACCTTATTGTTTCTCCAATATTAAATATTAATGGTACTGGATATAATTGAGTGTTGGATGTACTAAAAATTGTGAGGTATAAACACTCTTCACTATTGGGAGACAATAATATAAAGTTTATAGGGTTTTACAAATGGGTTGTGTGGCTGTGGGTTTTACTAGATCATGCCAAGGATTGTCCTTATCATACAAAGATTTGAACCTTATAAATTTTTATCCATTTAGGGGTGTGTTTTTGTGTTTATATGTGCATGGGATAATGATAGGGGAGAGAGATATAACAAGAAAATAAATTCACTATAACAATTGATATTGATAAAAGAAACTGGATAATAGGATAAAAGTATGAATTTGACATAAACTGCCCCCTCCCATCAGTGTATAACAGATCCCTCCTTGGCCCCTACAATTGGTATTATAGAACTAGGTTCATCTCTATTGGATTCACACTTTGAAATTATTCTCTTTTGAGATTTGAGTTTGTTTCTTGATTTATGATGAAGTGTAATTTTAAAGATATGTCCTATATTTTTTATCAAAATTAATTTTCTACCAAGACTAGGTTTAATAGTGAAATTAAAGGGAGTATAATATTTAGTAATATTTCCCTTCTATCAAAATAAGAAGAATTTTCATTCCCTCTATAAAATAATGAAGCCAGATCTAAAATTTTTGGAGATGAAAAAATATTTTTCTCAAAAACCAAGGATAAGTGAATTATTTATACCTCAATTTGATCAATGGATTCAAGAGATCCTAAGGTATGAGAAAGATATTGTTTAACTTTTTACACAATAATAATAATTAATTGGCTGTATTCATATGAAATTATATTTTCTATTGAAGCATTAAAGGATATAATGCATGACTTTCCTAATGAATTATTTTTGATTATCTGTGGGATTTTTTAAATTTCATAGGAAGAGATCACTCAAAATAATTGTGAGAAAATGGAATAAGATTTAAGAGAAATACCTCTAACTTATATAAGTATTTTGAAACATTTTACTATAAATGTAGATGAATATGATGAGCTTGAAGAGAGATACTCAAATTTAAAGAGTAGTGGATCAATGTTGTCCAAGAGAAGTATTTCATTTCCCCCAGCAAGAAAATGAGAGTAGAAATAGGTTTTTAGTTTCCCATGTCAAACATCTTTATAAGTTACTACGCATAATTTTATTAGGAATGATATATATGTTTCTTCTTTTGTAAAATTTGTAACCCAGGAAAGTATTTAATTTCCCGCAGCAATGAAATTTCAAAAACCTTTTTAATTTCTTCAGAAAATCCTTCAAAACTTCTTTCACCATACCCAGTGACGATAAATTTATCAACACAAAAAAATATGATGAGGGAATACTCTAGACTTTATCTCAAATAAATATTATTTTCAACTCTTCCTTTCTTGAAACTCATCTTCCTTAAGAAGGTATCTAATTTGGAATACCATTCTCTCAAAGCTATTTTTTTCCCATTAAATCCTTCTTCAATCAACATACATAACATTTATATTTCCCAAAAAAATCCATAAGGTTTTTCAACATAAAATTCCTCAACAAGATCACCATTCAAGAATGTGGATTTAACAACCATTTGAAATATCTTGTAAAATCATTGTGAAAAAATAGAAAGAAAAATTATGATTTTTTTTAATCATTCCACTTGAGAAAAGGTTTCATCAAAATCAAAAACTTCAATTTTTAAATAACCTTGGCACACTAATCTTTCTTTTTTTCAAATCACCTCACGTTCTTTATTCATATTATTATAGAAACCCTATTTTGTAATAATAATGTTTATGTTTTATGAATTGGGTAAAAATTTCCATGTATCATTTTTTTAATCTGATCTAGCTCTTCATTAATGGCTTGAAACCATTCCAAATACTCAAAATCTTCTTTCAGATCATTCAGCTCCACTTTTGAATACAAATAAGTATGCATAATAGGGTTTGTTGTACTTCTTATTTGAACCTTCTGATGTTGATCCCCGATTATATTTCGGGCGTCCACTTGCTTCCCCATCCTAGGATGAGATTTTCGAGTATCTTCTTCATCACTAAAAATAGAGGACTCTAATTCTTCTTCAAGAGAAGGATTATAATTTTTTATATCCTTATCAGAATTATTTTCAAAACTTCCTTTATCCTATTCAACTTCCTTATCTTCTTAAATGCACTTTTCTTACACAAATATTCACATCAACTAAATAAAAAATTATTCTTATTTATTTGTTGAAGCATCTATATACTCTTCCTTCCAATGCATAGCTAAGAAAAAAATCAATCTTTACCTTTCTTGTCAACCTTTCCATAGTTTCCACCATTCTTCTTTATTATAAATGGACTCCATAAAACTCTAAAGTGTTTCAGGCTTGGAGTTTTTCCATAAAAAAACATATGTATTCATATATGATCTAGGAATATAGAAACATTGGTTTAGAATGTACATAGTAGTACTCATGGATTGCCTCCAAAAGTAATGATAAAGATTATGATCAGGTAACATAGTTCTTACCATTTCCACCAAACTTCTATTCTTTCTCTTAGGAACCCTAATTTGTATAGGAGTGTATGGGGAACTATAATCATGTGGAATTCCATTCATCTCAAGACAACATTCAAATTCCTAACTTCTGTATTCACCACCATTATTGGTTCTCAACTTCTTTACTCAATACTAAAATTCCTTCTCAAATTTCCTTCTAAAAATTTTAAACATTATCAAAGAATTTGAAAAATGTTTCATATACATAACATAAGTAATGTGAGTAAAATCAATAATGAACTTAATAAAGTACTTATCTCTATTTTTTATTCTTTTCCTCATTTTCTTATAAATATCAGAATGAATTTTTTCTAGGGGTTATTTTTAACCAATATTGACTTTCTGGTGAACAACATTTGCAATATTTTCTTTTTAGAAAATAGTGCACACCAATGTCTTCTTATTGGAAAATCAGTAATGTCTCATACATTGTCTCTCTTTGGTAACTTTCTCATGTTTCTGGGACACATGTTTCCTAACCTTTTATTTCATAATTGATTATCTTCTACCATACTCATGTAAAATGGTTTTTTTATTTCACCAACCTGAAACAAATTTCATTTTGTATATTATCCTATTCTAACAATCTATCCATATTCTTATCTATTCAAAAAAAACCCATCTTTTCTGAAGATAAATTTGTTACCCTCATCACAAAATAGTGAAAAATTAGCAAATTGGTTTTTAACCCATCAACATACAAAGCTTTCTTAGATTTCATCTTTTCTTTACCTATAATGGTTGATTTAGCACCTTTGATTTTCAAGGATTCATCATTTGAAAATATCATTATTACTTCTTTAAATTCTTTCACATTATTCAATAATTTCAAATCTCCTTTCATATGAGAAGAAAACCCACTGTAAATAATCAATGGTCATTATCCTTTTACAGATTTCAATGAAGTTTCAATGATAAGATCCTTTTCTTATTTATTTTTTTTCTTCACATTAAGATTATAATAATTGTTAAGAATATTTTTTTTGTCAGTAACAATACAAGACTTCCTTTTGTAAGGTGTCTAGGTTGTTCACAACTTTCAAAAATAGTTTCCAAAATTTGGAACCTATTTTCAATCTTCATCCCATTCTTTTCAAGTTTCTTCAAAACAACATTATAATACTTATTATTTTAAGGGAATTGACTCCCAGTAAACCTTTTCCATTTATATAATTTGGATTAATAGTACTGTTTTTGGTTGAACCAACACATATTAGCCATGTGTCTAAATCCACCACAATACCAGCAGTAACCAAATAATGATTATTTTCCTCTAAGACTTCTATACTGATGGGAATTTTAAATATGTTTATCATTAACCTTCTTGTATTTCTTTTTTGAGCCTCCAAACTTTCTGTTTTCAATTGAAATATTCCTTTTATTTTCATATTTATCAGAACCATAAGTATGGAAAAATTTTCCAAATTCATAATTTTTAGAAACTTCTGAAATACCAACATTATTGGTTTTGGCCACATACATAACTTTCTCAGCATTCGTCTTTTCAGAAACACCTTTATCTTTCTTCTAACCCTTTAAAGGTAAATTTTTTCATCCTATTTATGTTTACTAATACAAGAACTTTCACCAACTTCATAGATATATATTTTTAAACTTTTTTCCATATCTCATCTCTAGATGAATTTTGATAGAAAATTTATAACTCTTCTTCTTTTTCTTTCAATTTCACTTCTAGATGCTCAATACAATTATTTTCTTCATCAATAGTTCTTTAAATCATCAATTTATTTTACCATATTTACCTTCTCATCATCAAAACATTCTTTTTTTCTTATTAAGGAACATTAATTTTCTAAGTTTTTGTTTGATTTTCAGGCCTTCTAATTTTTCTCATAAATTCTTTCAACTCTTCTTTCAAATGAAATTCAAGTGGAATTTCTTTTTCCCTAGAATTACTGCTTCTGAATTCTTCTACATTCACTATTTCAATAAAAGTATTCTCAATACCATACGCAATATATTTTTTTTAGGTTCAACATCATTGCCTTAATCTTCACCATATTTAGACAAGAAAATTATTATTTAGGATTTGAATAATTTTCTATCTTTCCCTATGGAATTTGATTTTCATTTATCTCTATGTTTCTTCCACAATCTTCTTGGCCTTCATTCTTCTTCATCAATACACTCTTCTTTATTTATTTGAGGGAAATTAACTGAAAAATTTCTAGGGTCTCCACATTCAAAACATTTCAAGGTATGTTTACTTTTGTTTTTTCATGTACATATTTTAACATTTTTAGAAAACAAGGATAAAGTACCATCAATATGTTTACATAAATCACTTTCAGAATCATATTTACCTACTTCATCTTCAAGAAGAATATTATTTGACTTTTATTTTCTTGCCTTCTTGAAAGAAATTTCTTGATCATATTTTGTTTTTATTTTCATTGATTTCTCCCTTATTATTTAATAAGTAATGGGAGTTCTATATAAATCATAAAGAGATAGTGTTTCAAGGTATCTGTCTTCCAATGAAGAAACTTTTTCATCAAACTTATCTGAAAGGATTATTAATATTTATTCATCATCTAGAGAAACTTCCAAATTTTCACCAACACATATGATAGTTCTAACAATGTCATTCACCCAGGTAAAGAATTCCCCAACATATTCATATTCAACCATCTTTAAATATTCATACTTTAATCACCATATTTTTAACTTTTCCTTATTAACTTTTGTATTGCCTTCATATATGTTTTTCAATTTATCACATTTACCTTTGGAAGTGGCTTCTCCTTTCACCCTTAGGAATTCACTTTTAGAGAATGATGATAATAAATAATTCTTAACCCTTCCATAATTCTCATGATTCTTTTTATCAATAGATTTAATGGGATATTTAACATATATAGGGAGAAAACCAAATATTTTAGCTTCAAGAACATCATAGCTGATAGAAATAGGATATGGAAACATTCTATGTTTCCAGATATGATAATTATTTCCATTGAACACTGAAATACCTTTACTATTTAGAAAATTCAAATTCTCCATCAACAAATAATAAGTAAATGTAACCTACACTCTGATATCACTTGAAAGTTCCCTGTCAATGTATTTGTATCACAGGGAGGGGAGGGGTGAATTAGTGGTAATTTTTCATTTATGTTTCCTTGACACAAACTTTTCATCCTATTAAATATTGTATTCCCTACTGAAAACAATTTAAACTCTCATCCACTAGAACACATGTATTTACAAGGTTCACTATTCAATAAGAATAGCTACATCCTTGGTATGGTTTGGAAATTATCCAATACCAAACAGACCATTGGAAAAAAAACATTGGATTACAATGAGTAGGATATACCATTTCAACTACATAGCACTTTGAAGGTAATACAAAAGTGAGTGTGCTCCCTCTTAGCACAAATATGGTAAAACAATGTTATTGTAACAACTCATTTTTACTATTCTTCTTTTCAACTTCCACAAAAAACATTATTCTGAAAAAAATTCTTCATTTTCTTACCCAGAAGCTAGTAAGAACCTCCTGGACTTTTTAATGAAAATTCAATCTAATTTCTCAATCCTATCTTCCCACACTAATTCTTCAAATCCAATTTCCCAATTCGATAAATATAAGTCAGTTAGAATATGATCAAGACAATTCATAACACTTCCTTCCTCAATATAGAAATCCCAATATATAAATTCTAAATCCAATTATCTAGGCTGATACAATAACAATCCAAATACAATGATAAGCCAAATAAAATAGATAGCTGAATGCGATGAATATTGAATATGATGAATAGCTGAGTAATAATGTGATCTTGTCTCTTATACTTTACTCCAATTCGTCAAACCCTTTTCAAAAAATTATCAATATTCAAAACTCGTTCCCTCCCTATTAATTTAGAGCCTCTCTCACTTCAGGGAATAGTATATCTATTAGATAAAGTACAAAGTACTTTTCACCTTTTATAGGAAACACATGAGAGGTTTTATCAGTAATCCCCAAAACTTTCCACCTCACACAAATTTCCCAGTTATTTTTTTTCTTATAATTTAGGGTGAATCATGACCCCATAAACTCTTCTAAAATATTCTTGAACCTTCTTGATTCTTTTATCAACTTCAACTCTTCCATTGAATTTCATCTCAAAAACCAGTTTGGATCTAATTTCTAAATCCAATTTTGTTTTCCAATTCTGATTGATGACTATGATACTATGTACCAATTGAAAGAAACCATCTTTGAAATTTAATCTCCCCCTCAATAGCACATTCATCTCTTTTAATCAACTCTTTTATTAATCCACTTGTAATACACATCTTCTTTCTCTTGACCCACTTGATTGATAAACAATGTAATTTTACCGCTTTTAAATGGTTCACTGTATTTTTTATCATATTATTTTCTATTCTTTATATTCATAGGTCTCAAGAAATTATTATTCTGAATATAATTTCATTCTGATTCTGTTCAATAACTTCTTTTTCTTCTAAATATGATATCACTTGTCATCTTCTTTCTCTTTTATCATCAACTTCATTATTTCACAATATTTAGCTTGTATTATGGATTATTTCATGAATATGAATGTATTTAAGATTAACCTTATCATCGTTACATTTTCTAAATAAAGTATTGTAACTTTTCTTTATTTCATAAACACTCATCTTTTCTTCTTATCCAAAATCTGATTCTTCAGAACACAATTTCCCTGAACACGATCAGGATGAATATGATCTCCAATACCTGTATTTCTTTTAATCCAAGTACGATCAATATAAATATGATTGGAATCAACTCTTTCACTTATTCTTTGTTCCATAAATATTTCATCATAAGTTTTACAACTTACTTATGATTTATGATAACTCAAAGGTTAAAAAAGCATCGTCACTTTTTATTTATCATGGTCATGTAGACTCTGATCATGCATACTCTAATTATATATTATTTGATTTTCTATTAATAGGATTCATAGTGAATCTGATTATAATTTAATTCTATAAATATTTTTCCTCAATGTGATCAATTTCTCACTCTGAATTTTGAATGAGTTTGATGAGCCTTTCTTCCTATATCTATTGAATACGATGGAACTTTTCACACATTGTAAGTAAGATTATTTGAATATGATTTCCTCTCCAAATTTCACAAAATAAAAAGTGATCTAATTTTCTTTTTTTTCTTAAACTTTTTTGATAACAAAATATAACACTAAAAATTAATCACATTCCTCATCATCTTGATCCTAACATTGGAAGCTAGACTTTCCTAGCTCATACTACCACCATCTCCCAGATTCTGCTCAGTGATGAATACCTAGTTCACTATCTTTGAATGGGTTATCATCCTAAATTGTTTTCCTATGATCAGATGTAATATGAAATACCATCCTCAAAAGATCTCGTAGTTTTCAACTCATCATTGAAAAGAGTCTGTGTGAAATGATGAAGTTCTTTGAAATGATCCAAATACTCTATTAATGAGATAGAACCCTTTTTCAATTATATGAAATATCAAGCATGGTCTTCCCTCAACATCTAGGGGAAAGTAGTTATAAAAACTTGTTCTGAATTCTTCACTTACCATACACTTATGACGTTCAAACTGGGTAATAAAATCCCCCCAATTCTTAGCAGAATAAAGAATCATATAGTTAGGGATCTTGAATCTCTACTCTAGAGGAATATAAATATTCTAAAATATTGAAAACATAGTCTTTATCCTAGACTTAGTAGCCAGAGGAATATCATCCCATAAGAAGGTTAAAGGATGTTGTTTCTATAATTCCATCATTAATTATTCTATAGTGTGGGTCGATCATGGAGCTCTCTGTGTAGACTGCATGAAGTGGGATAAACTATATCAAAACTAAGAATCGAGGACTAGTGGGAAATTATAAGGAGGTTCATTAGGTATCCCTCTAGGAGGTAATACTAGTGGCTTAGCCCCCCCCCCCACCTCTGGATTAAGTTCTTCATCACCACCTTAGCATACAAATCTATGGAATCAGGGTGACATATCTCAACAATTTCCAAGAAGACATATCATATAATTTTTAATAGTAGATAGAAAATAGATAAATATGGAAAGGGTAAGTAAAAATCCCTCATATAATAAGTCATTCCTATTATCCTATTTATATTGTCAGGTATAGGTGATAAATAAGATCATTAGAGTCTCAAGAGACACTACATAATAGTAACTACTAAGTTCATGTTAGGTTCAAGGTCTCATATAACACAATAGAGGTTATAGTATATGGAGATTCCATTGCATGGTTTTGAGGAAAACACCCTTTACATTTTAATTGGCATCCCCATTTAGGGGTAACCATTTCATTTTTAAAAATTGATTTATTGAAGTTAAATTTTATTTATATGGATATAGATATCTCAATCTAGTTAAATGTGTCACCTTTATCAATTTATAAAGGTCCATAATCTTTATAAATTGCATTCAGTACGTTAAGTAACTAAAAACTGAACTTTACGTCTAGAATAAGGTTATAATAGGTCATGTATAGTGATTTTATTGAATTAACTAAAATTCCCAATTTATTGGATTACTCACCTCAGGAATCACAATTGGCATTCATCAATTGAATAAAATTATGTTTTAGCCCTTAAAACAAGTGATTCATGGTGCATTCATGGAATAATTGGTAAATTAAGGTTTCTTCATCAATATATACAAGAAAGAACCATTTAGATTGATTTAAGAACATTAATTAATCCAATTATGTTATCCCTACAAGAAATTTTAGCACAATTTTTTATATAACAATAAAATAACTCAAAATAATCATATAAAGGATATGAAATGCATGCCGCAATATAAATATTCCATGTCATAATGAAGGAAATCTAAATCCTCAAGTGACTAATAAGATTCATAAATTTATACACCCTCATATCATTGGGAAAAGGTGAATACATCTCATCATAACAGCATAAATTGTAATAACGTCACACAACATGTGCATCACCCAAAGGTGAAATTAGTGCAACTATAACATGCAAAAATCAGAACAGTAATAACCAATCCCATGTAATTTGGATTTCCTCTACACATGGGTTAGCTATATCCAGACATAATATCATTACCAAATTCTGATACTTCTTAATCTCATGTCTAATACACTAACAATAAGATTGTCATGACCCATCCCGAAGGGGCTCGTATTGTGACTCCCCTAGAAAACCTCCAAAAGTATCGGGATTAGAGACTAAGGCCAAGTCGGAATATCCCTAACATAGACACATGCACACATCTGTGAGCCCATAAAATGTTCAAATGTAAAAAAACTAATAAATCATGCATGCATACTTATAAATCTCACATCTAGAGTACAATAATAAGTAATGTAAAGTAAACAAGGCCAAATACAAGACAACTACAAATAATCTAAAAATAATTCCAACCTATAGTTAAATATTGGTAATGATTTCAAGATAACTATAGGAACACACCTTGTTCTATTCGTCTCACTAAGTGCTTCTTGGCCCTCATCCCTATTTGACTCCATAAAAAAGGTCGATCATATGCACAAGACACAATACATGCGTGGAAATCCCATGCTATGGTGAGTATAAAAATGCACATTAGTACACCATGAAACCACAAAGAGAATTGAAATAAAAATAATATTCAACTCTACACAGGTATATGTCTACATCATATATAACAAGAATATCCAGATATACTCAAAAAGGACACATATTCTTAAGGTAAAGTCACAACCACAAAGATATCCTAGGATTATTTATTTAAGGTTCCACAAGGAAATCATCCACGAGAACACACTCCATAAGTCAGATATCACTGATGATGTCTGTCTAAGAGGTTTTGCTCGTAGATTCTATCCATTGGAAGTATACACTGGAAGTCTGAGGAGATACGATACACAAGTGAGGATAACTCCCAGGTCCATGTGGTATACAACTAAATCAATCTATAATAACCTGGTAAGTATAGGATTTAGACCCACGTAGTGTTGGTTTTGAGGATACCAAGAACTTCACCTAAGGTAAGAAGATGATAGAGGATCTCACTCCAGGACTCATGGAAGGATTCCAACAATTCTATCCAATATGTCATATTGAAGGGATCTCCATCCTAAGTGTTGGATTTGATTCTATACTAACCCACAAGGAACAAATATATGGAATGTTCCCCAATGAAACATATCCAAGATATAGAGGGAAAGGGATCTAAGACAACTTTGAAGGTGCTCATGGCATGTACTAGTAGTACAAGATGTTCCCCTTCGGCAAAGGGTCATGCCCATGTAAATGGATAATTCCTATATCTGTGTGAAATTATACGGCATGACCATGATCGTGTACTTGTTACCATGTCCCAATACATGATTATTCCAATGTACACATGGCATGTCCATGCCTATTTCAAACTATATGTCAATCTTGTTCCCATGTACTTCTGGCCATACCTGTGTACCCTCCCATGTACATTCAGAATCCTCGGGGATGGATCACATTTCATGTTATAGGGTCACATGTTTTGTGATACTTAAATTGATCCCAAACCTCTAGCCACTATTTTGAGGATCCCGCAAGGCATGTAGCTACATTATACATGTTGTTTATAGTGGGATGTATCCAAATTTCTAAATATGGAAACTGAACTGTCATCCACAGCACTGGACACCAATCCAGACATGCACCAGGATAGAATCCAAGTAATGTCATTATTTGAGCCTTTCTATCATCGATCATCGGGATCGGTCATCAAATCCATTTAGAAAATTATCTCATGTTTCATTTAACATGACGCACCAAATAACATGAATCGGGTATGCCAGATCCATCTAATCTATTTCTACTTTTAGCATTACACGATACTCATGTCACATTGAGACTAAATATATAATATTGAACTATTGTAATAAGAAATAGGTGTGCAACATTTAATTTTATTGTATTTTTTGAACTGCGGTACAAGGGATTCTCCCATGATGAATGAAGAAACGGGGAAATGAAGAGCACAAAAACAAATATGACGAACTTACCTTGTCTGATGTTCATGTAGACCATTATTTGTTTCCATTATAATGATAACTGAAGAGATATAAAATAATCAAAAAAAAATCCACATCCCAAATCATATTTATCCCATACCCACAATATACATCCTTTTTGAATCAATACATTGGTGTATTGATTCATGTTCATCATAGGAATCATAAATGGGGATACATCCAAATTAAAAAATGTCCTACCTCGATTCGGATTGATCTTTGAGGAATAACAAAGCTACACTGTCATTTTTTGTGAGATCGTCTGATTTTTTTGCACATCGGACATCAATATTTGATCTGGTTGGCGTTCTTCAAAGATAGATCCTCCAATTCTCTCTCAAATGGTCCTCAAATGGCATTAGGGTTATGCATTTAGCACTGAAATTTTATTATAACCATATACTTATATGATATTTTAGGTTGACGCATCAACGAATTAAAATAAAATAATTTATTTTATTATTTTATTCATTTTACCCTCATGATGAATTTTCCACAAAAAACCCACACTGAAAAGGTTATGTCAAGCCTACTGTAAAACCCATGATTTGAACACAATGGTGCCCTTGAATTTTTTATTTGGCCCCCATTTAGATTTTTTTCCACTTTTTTAGGAAAATTATGAATGGGTGCTATTTAGTATATTTGAAACATTTGAAACATTTATTTTTGTAATAATGGGCCGAATAATTACACATTGTATCAACTCATGGTCTAAAAAATAATCCATACAATATCCCAAAATAATACATGGAAAATCCAAGTAATTAATTTCTCCTCACCTTGGGTATTTACATCCCAAAAATCCAAAACAAGTGGCTATAAAAAAATATGTGGGTACTGAGCATGCATATGAGATTCTTACTCCCAAGTTCACTCTTGAAGATTCATGTGCTACCACAGGACATGTACTAAAGGAATATCTCAGCCAAAAATTATTCTCTCATATTGATCCTTGATCTCTATTGGGTACTCAGCAAAGGTATATTTATATTCAATGTCTATTTTACCATAGTCTATAACGTGTGATGGGTCATGCACGTACCTCCTCAGCTATGACACATGGAAGATTTCCTATACCCAGTCTAACTTTGGTGGTAGATCTAAGTGATACACTACCTCGCCAACTCTACACAACATCTGAAAAGGGACAATGAATCTCAGAGACAACTTGTTCCCCCATCCAAACCTCTATAATCCACATTAAGGTGAAACTTATAGGAACACATGGTCTTCCTCAGTGAACTCCAAATGCCTCTATCACATGTCCTCATAAGACTTGTAATAGATCTTTGTTGTTATTATCCACTCCTAGTTAACATACACCTTCTTAGTAGTGGATCACACCAACTCTGGGCTCATGAGTGCTAAATCTCTTGGGTCGGCCCAACAAAGTGGTGACCTATAAGTTCTCCCGTATGAGGCCTTGAATAGTTCCATAATGATAGTTGAATGGTAGTTATTATAGTACAAAAACTCCACAAATGGTAGGTGATCCTCCCAACTATGAGAAAAGTCCATCATGAAATATTTTAAGATGTCCTCTATAACATGAATGATATTCTCAGTATTTCTATCAGTCTGGGGTCAAAAGCCATTCTCAAATGAAATTGATTCCCAAACACCTCAGGCAATACATTGCATAACTGATATTTTAAGTGATAATTACATTCAAAAATTATCAAAGAGGTAACCCTATAGATTCAAACTATATTTTACACATAAAATCATCTAAAGATCTCTACTAAACATTATTCTCAGAAATATAGAAAGTGGGATGACTTGGTGAGTTGTTCTATGATGAATTATATGGAATTATTTCCCCTGTCCATAAATATTAACCTTGTCAATAATGCTATGGATATACCATCCCATTTCTACTATGGTACCTTAAGTGGTTGAGATAAACCTTGTGGAACTTGGTTCTCAACATTCACTTTCTAACAAGTAAATCATTGAGAGACAAACTCTACAGCTCCCTTATTTATCCCTAGCCATGAAAATTTATGTTGGTGGTCCTAGTATATCTTTTCACACCTAGATGAACTGAAAAATGAGATATATTAAAATCTCTCAGAACCACCTCCCACAATGCCACCAGTACCATCATGCATCTATAAAAATGACATACTCCCCACATTGAAAAAATAAATCAGGATCATGTCCAGTGGATATCTGCTTATGTCATTTCTCATAGTCTGCATCCCCAAGTTGTGCCTCCCAGAATCACTAAAAAAAGGAGGGGTACCTACCATCGACTGGAGGTAAGCTACTCCATCTCCATCCACAAAGGATTGCAGTAATGAGGCCAACTGCTTCGATGTCATGCTCATCAATTTTGGACAAGATCTCCTTGTGTTATCATATACTACCATGTTCCCCTTCCCCGGGGTATAGAAAATCTTTAAGTCATAATACTAGAGGAAGTCTAGACATCACCTCTATCTCAAGTTCATATACTTCTGCTAGAATATGTACATGATACTCTTGTGTTCAGAATAGATGATAAACTGCTCTCTCATCAGGAAATGTCACCACATCTTTAGTGTGAAGACTACTAATGCAAAATCAAGATCATGGTTCATGTAGTTCATCTCATGTGTTATAAATTAATGTGACCTATAATAAATCAAAGCCTGACTCTACACCTGAACACAACCAAGATGGCTCCTGATTCATTACAAAAAATTTCATACTCGACACCCTCCTCTATAAATCTCAATATGGGAATGCTTTCCATTCTCTACCTCAAATCCTACATTAATTGTCGGAACCTCTATGTCCATATGAAAGGATTCCCCTTTTAGGTCAATAAAGTTATGGGAGCTAATATCCTAGAGAAGATTTTTATGAATCTCCAGTAATATCCTCCCAACCCAAGCCAGCTCCGCACCTCCATCATTCTCTTGGGTGGCTCTGAATTTTACACTACCTCAACCATTAAAGAGTCTACTTCCATACCATACACTTAGATAACATGTCCAAGAAGTGTACCTCTTGAATCTACAATTGTCACTTCAAGAGATTCCCATAAATTTTTTGCTCTCAGAGTATGTCCAGAACCGTCCTTAAATGTCTCGTGTGCTCCTCCTTGTATGTCGAGTACACAAGGATATCATTGATTAAGCGAACCACAAACCAATATTATAAGGAATGAAAGATTCAGTTCATGGGTCATATAGATGATTCTTAGGAGTCCAGCATGACAAAGGGAATCAACAAATACTCATAGTGATGTAGCAACATCTAAAAGTATCCTTCGATATATCCTTATCACTTACTCACAACTAGTGATATTCAGATCTGAGGATGATATTTTATAACCATAATTCCCCTCTAAATAGATTAAAGAGGTCATCAATCCTCATTAATGGACATTGTTTCTTCAAGGTCACTTGGTTCAAGCACCTGTAGTCCACACATAACCTCAATCTCATGTACACCTTTTTTACAAACAAAACTGGGGCTTCCTAGTGTAAGCACTGGTGCTTTCTAGTGTGAAACACTGGGTCAAACAAATTCTGTCCTATTCAAGTCCTCTAATTTCACCCTCGACTCGTGAAGATCTATGGGAGCCATCAGATATAATGGAACAAATATTGGGATCATTTTGGGGAGTTGATCAATGAATAATTCTATCTCTCGATGGGGAGGTAAGTCTAGAATTTCCTTATGAAAGAAGTCCTCATACTCCACCACCACTACCGGGAACTAGAAACTCATAACATATAATATACCAATGGTCATTATTGACAAGTGATGAGTAATTGGTTGCACCCTCTTATGCATGAGTCCATCATATGATGCATGGGTTTCCTTTTCACCCACAAAATAAAACTTCGTCTCATCATTGCATACATGTCGCATCCTCCACATAAAATGATCTATCTAGGCATGAATTGTGGATAAACATTCCATACCTAATATGAAATTATAAGGCCTCATCACTACTATAAAGAGATCCCAACAAAAAAAATTCTTCCAAGAGTCAGGTCACACTATCGGCATAAGTGTGTGATCTCTGATTCATCTCCAGTAGGAGTCTCCAATTGTAAGGGTTGAGCCAAGGGATCAACTGAAATATCTAAGTCTCAAATTAGATATTTGGAAAAAAGGAATGATTATCACTTATGTCTATTAGTACTATATATAAGGTAAAAAATACATAGATCATACCTCATATTATTCCCAACAGCTCTAGGTCATATGCCTAGACCACCTATAGTTTCCCCCACCCTTGTCCTCCAACTCCCTAAGCCTGGTGTGAACCTCCTAGAGGTGGTGGTGGTAACAAGCCAAAATTTCTTCCACCTCTAACTACTCTCCTGAATCCTATACCACATATTCCACCCCAGGAATCTATCTACTCATGTTGTTTCCTCTACCTTGTAGGCACATTCATGGTATAGTTTCCATATGTATGGTAGTTTGGACAATATAATCTAGGATTTATTATTCCATCATGAGATAAGTGACACTTATTGATGGGGTGAATGGAACCATACAGTTAGCCCTAAACCATAGAACCTCTATCTTAGGATCTCCTCCAAAAACACATTACACATCTATGCCCCTGAAACTGATTTCAGATCCCTTCTACTGAATTCTCTTCTCCTATGTTCTCACTGCTAGCTACCACTATCTGCATATTCTCAGTCACAAAAATCTCAACCAAAAAATCTCACTATATCACCCCAGTATAATTTGAAATGCAAAGATATATAAGTATGACTTAGATGTATCTACTCATTCCTTTCATAAAGGTTTGATTCCTGAAGAACTGATCACAAACCATATGCATCGATTACCTATAGAGGTTGGTGAACCTTGATGAATACTCATATACTATCGTACTACCCTGCTGAAGATATAGCAGCTCCTAGATGGATACGGCCCTCATCATAGATAGAGAGAACTCCTATATAAAAATTATCTCAAAATCTAACCATGATATAGTTGCCTCATCATATAACCAGGTTACTAAACCCCACCATCACCCTGCAAAGCCATATATAATGCTCGCTTCCAAAATCAACATCTAATCTTCTAATGTCCTAACAAGATAGAAAAATCACATCACTACCTCAATCTAGTACTCATCCACTCATGGGTCAGGATAACCTCAGAACCTAAGGGGTTGCTTCCACTAAAACTTTTTAAGTGCACCTAGCATGTTCACCTCATCTGCTGGTACGATAGCTACCATATACTTCTTAGTAGGTGGTAGTATAATTGATGCACCATCTTGAGGTAACAGCTCTGAAACATGCCCCTACGTTGATTCCTCGTCACTTAGGGGTCATCCTCACGATATTGATTTTGAATATTAGATGGAATGCATCACATAGGTATCCTTGAATAGAAAAGATGTATATCAATCAATGATTATATATAGTGAGTTAACTCAATAAGCACATGGAAACCAAAACCCATTTATATTTGATTCATGTACCATTGTTTTTAATATAACTAGTTTTCTTATGTACCAAGTCTAAATGATGGTGATCAGAGTCCTATAGTATTGATACATTGGTTTCCACACCAACACTATAGTCAATGGCCTAAAAGAAAAAATTGAAACACTTAATATTGTTTCCCTAAACCAATATCACATAGTCCAGTCCTAAGGTAGAACTGACTCCTCTAATACCACTCTATCACAACCCGTTATAATGGGTCCTGTTTCATCACACCATAAGCTTTCCTCCAATAGAGAAGCGGATGGAGACTAGCACTGGGTAGACATATCACTAACATGGGAGGACTTAGTATAAAGTACATATATATAAATGCATAAATCTCTAATCCCATGCAATAATAAAATATAAATCAACTGATAAGACATTCATTAATACATATAAATCCCACAACCATAATATGACAACAAGTAATAGAAAGTTAATGTGACCAAATAAAATCCCACCAAAAAGTGTTTTAAAACACGTACAACCTAAAATTAAAGATGGGTATTGTTGTTAAGATAACTATGGGAAGACACCTTGGTCTGTTCGGATCACTAATAATTCCTTGGTCCTAGTCCCTCTAAGACTCCTTCAAAAGTTCAATCATCATTACACGACACGACATGTGGGGGAAAACCCTGTGTAGGGTTGATTATAACAATACCCAACAAGAAACCCTAAAACCACAAAGAAGATAAAAATAAGAATAATAGTTATCTCTAAATTGGTATATTTAATCAATACCTATAATAAGAATATCTATATATACTCAAAAAAGTCTCCCAGTCTCAGGGTAAAATCAAACCTTTAAAGCAATCCAAGGATACCTACTTGAAAGTTTCACATAGAACTTGTTTGGGAGAACACACTCCACAAGTCATATATCACTAATAACATCAGTCTGAGAGGTAGTTCTCATCAGTTATCCCCATTAGAAGTATACATTTGAGGTTTTAATAGATACTATACACAAATGAGGATCACTCCCAATGTCATGGTGTATACCAATAACTCAATCTATAATAACCCACTAAGTAGAGGACTGACATCCACGTAGTGTTAGTAACAATGATACCAAGAACACCGGTTAGGGAAAGAAAGAGAGAGAGGATATCACCTAAGCCTCATGAAGGGATTCAAAAAACTATATCCAAGAATTCATACTGATTGGATCACCATATTATGTGTTGAATGTGATTACATACTGACCCTCGTGGAATGGATATGAGGAATATATTCCAATGAAACTTATCCAAGATACATAGGACAAGGGATTCAATTCAACTTTTAAGGATTACACAATGTGTACTAGTAATACATATTTTTCCCCTTCGGTACTAGGTCATACCCATGTAAACAGCTCATTCCCATGTTCGTATGAAAGTATAAGGAATAACCATGCTTGTGTACTTCTTCTCATGTCCCAGTACATGGATATGCCTATGTACACTTTATCTGGACATGTATGTGTTGGATTACATGGAATTCCCATGCCTGTCTACTTCATGTAGTGCCTATATACCATCCCAGGTATATGCCAAGCCATTCGGGAGGGGTCACAAGCCATGTGATAAGGTCATAAACCTTGTGATGTTAAACTTCATCCTGAAACCCTAGATTCCACTATGATAGTCCCACACAGTGTGTATCTCCATTGAACATGTTTTATACTATGTTATTTCCCCAAATTTCTAGATTTAAAACCCCTATCGTCATTTCAACCTCTAGCCACTGATCCAGCCATGATCTATTCCAGAATCCAAGATATATCATGGTTAGATCCTTTCCATCATCAAGCATAGGGATGAGGTTATAAAATCTATTCAGAAAATACTCCCATGCACCATCAATTCTTATATACCAAAGAACACCAACTGGGTATCCCAAATTCATATGATCCTCTTCCTCTTCAATAATCACGTGATCCTCTTATCATACCGAGCCCAGATCTATGATACGGAACCATTGCACTAAGAAACATGTTTACGACATTTGATTTTCTAGTATTTTTTGAACCATGGACCAAGGTATTTTTCCCATGATGAAATAAGAAATGGGGAAATGAAAATCACAAGAACAACCATGAGGAATGAAACTTAGCCACTGTTAATTTTGACCTTGATTCGTTGTTGTTAGAACAATGAAGAAGACATATAAAATAATCAACAAAAAATTCCCCATCCCAAATTATAACTATCTCATACCCAAAATATGCATGATATGTGAATCAATTCATTGGTTGATTTATTTAGGTTGATCATAGTAATACTAAATGGAGATAAATCTGAATAAATAAAATTCCTAACTCTATTCATATCAATCACTGAAAAATAATGAATTTTTATCATCATCATTGGTAAGATAATATGATTCCATTCCACACTAGTCATCAATATTTGATTTGGTTGATATTTGTTAGAGAGAGATCCTCAAAATCTCTCTAATGGTTCTATAACAACTCCTGAGTTATGTGGCTAACCATGGAATTTAATCATAATTGTATACTCATAGAAAAGGTTAGGTTTTTGTATCAAAAAATTAAAATAAAATAATTTATTTAATTATTTTATCCATTTTACGTTAGTGATGAATTTTATATAAACAACCCATGCCAAAAAAGTTTATGTCACACATAGGGTAAAACCCATGCTTTGAATAGAACGGTTCTCTTGGATTTCTGATCCAACCCCCTATTTAGAATTTATTCTACTTTTTTAGGAAATATATGTATGTGTGCTATTTTATTTATTTAATAAATTTCAAACATTTATTCTGGGAACATTGGGCCTCAAAATAGCATGATGTCTTAGTTTCTGTTCTTGAAAATAATCTATACAATATCCAAAAATAATAAATAAAAAATTTGTTTCATTAAGAATAAAAAATGAAAAAGAATATTTTAATAGGACTTTGTAGCATCCCACCTCAGAATCCAGAAAGAGGTTCCTTAGGATGGTTAGCCACATGAACTCAAGTGAACCTCCCCACATTCCAGAGTCTTCTAAATAGTATCGAGAGCCTCAGGTGTGTATTTGGGGGGACTATTCCCTCATGATTAAGAGTGTAACATAGTGGTAATATATAAACATGATAATTAGTGGAAGCATAATGTAAAGACCCCAACCCCAGAAACCCAAGAGTCGGTGCCTTCTGAACATGATGTGTTATCTTAAAATAAAATACACTTTGTTAACAACACATCATGTCCCATACAGAGGATCATGTGCGGTTCAGGTTCTGCGAAACCGGCAACTTCTGAAACAATTCATCTTTCAAAAGCTTATACCTGAAAATGTTAAATAAAAATGTAGGGTGAGCATTAAAATACTCAGTAAGGGGTTTTAAAAAGAAATTAAAACACTGTAACATTTGAAAACATTCTTTTAAAAGATATTGGACACTTATTAAAGGAAAATTATAACACATAACATAAAAATTCTCAATCAAGATTTTCAATAAGAACATGAAACAATTATGTCAATTCTCGAAGGAGTAATAACAGTTATCAAGAACAAGTACTACATGTGATTTACTTAAGCATAAATTAAATAGTTAAAAGTAATGCACAATCAGAGTTCCGCATAAAGGAAACAACTAAATTTTCATATGCTGGTTACTATTCTATTAAGTGATAATCACCAATCATGCTTCAAGCTTATACCAGTGAAATAAGAACTTTATGAAAACTTAAAGGCATCAATCGTGAAAGAACCTTATCTTGAAAAGAACTTGTTTACATAACTTGAATTATGTGGCATCAATATTTAACTTAGACAATCATGAACATATCACCAAGGTCCATCCCCAAGGTTTCATTTGAAATTACCAAGGTAAAACCCAAGGTATCGTTAAAATTGTAATCTCTAGTGGTTACATCATTACCCAATGCATTGGAGTGCTATCAGGGCGCACCATTAAATTTTAATTTATTATCATGTGAGCCACATCGTTCATGCTTTACTCAAATGGTTTGTATATTCAAGATGTCCCATACCACCTTGAATATCTCATTCATTCTTATTTTACCCAAGGTTTCCCATACCACTTTGGGTAATCCAATTTTTTTTATTCATTTAGTGATATATTAGAAACATGCATTATGTATAATAATAAATAATAGACCACCACAAATTTTGCTAATACAAGGTATGATAGTTAACTTTGTAACATGGGTCAATAACTAATTAAAGGCATACATAGCTTAGTAAAACATCTTTTTTCACTAAATCATACAAAATAATGATATACTAAATGATGAATCTGTGTCATTATAAATCCATGGAAAAAGGAGTGCTTAAGGAAAGCACTTGAAATTAGTTATGGTGGTAAATAGGCCCTTGATCTTGTAAATGAATTAAATCATAACTTGATCAATTAATACATTCACCAAAAGTAGGTTCATTATGTCTTAAGATAATACATGAACACAACATGATATCATGACCCATTAAATCTTAAATCCTCTAATACATCTTAAATCAACCAAAAATACACCCTTCATGGTAAAACGCATCATGAGCAATGCCCAGTATGCTTCTTTAATTCAACATAGTTCGCATAAAATAAGGATTTACTTAAAGGTTGGTACCAACCACTTGAAATCATAAATTTGATTTGTATTGGTTTGCATGTTTATGAGTACATAGAGATATATAGATACCAAGTTTGCAAAGACGAGTTTTCATGGTAAAATAGTTTCAAACAACTCTCATTAATATATAATGCATAGTATTACATGTTGGATCATTTTTAAATCCAAAAAATAGTTAGAGTTTTGGTTATAAATATCTGTATATATATATATATATATATATATATATATAAAACTGTAGATTTATATTTGTATAGGTTTTATGAAACAAAATCGAAAGAAATAAAAACATAACACCCCAGAGCCCTGTCCAACATAGGTCCATCCAAAAAGAAAAAAAAAACCTATATGTATATATATATATATAATGCATATAAAAAAAGGTAACCCACATATATATGAACCATATTATTAATAATTGTTTTAAAATAAGGTAAGATAACTCTTTTCTCTTTGTAACCTTTGTAAAAAACATAAAAACACATTTTAAGACCGGATGTATTTCATTATACATAACTATATATTTGTATAAACCATATATACTAAAACATAGAAGTGTAGTATTACGAGGTAAAAACTTAAAAAGCACACTTTCACCCTACTGGAAACACGGCATGCAAGCCCCCTTTTGAAAACATCACAACCCGAGTGGGTTAAAATAAAGTATACATATATATATAAACTGTATATATATATAGATAACGAGAATATAAAATAGAGGTTCTTTTAAAAGAAAACATGTATGAAAGAACCCTTACATCACTTGAGGAGGAAGCTCGGACCAGGTGCACTATGCTGATCTTGCTGGGAGTTCGTGGGACAGGAAGGAGGAAGAAGAACCGCCACGGTTTCAAGAGGCCAGAGGCGTTTATATATGGATTTGGTGCACAAAGGGTGACTCGACCCATGAGTAGAACGACGTGGGGAAGACGGGAAAATAGAGACCTAGGAGGGGGTGTTCGGAAGTCAAGGGAGCAGTGCGGGGAAGGAGGTCGAGGCGTCCTCGGTTGCAGGCCTACTGGTTGGGTGCCTCTTCGAGGAAGAAGATGGTGAGGGTCGACGCAGTAAAGGAATGGACGGATGGGATTAGATCTCGGGGAAGATCGAATGGTCGTGGTGATACGTGGGGCGATCGCGCGGCTAAAAGGGACAGACGTTCGAGATCTACACGGGAGTCGATCGGACGGTCCCGGTTGCATGGAGCGCGTCCCACATCAAAACGGAACATGTTTGAGGTGCGGCTTATAAACCAAAGCACGCCGGCTTCAGTTCAATAACATGAACACACACACCGGGGCCTTATACACGGGCCCCATGCGGGCTTCGGCCCACCCTTACGCACCGCGCACTACGGCCTTACACACGGCATGCGCGTGACTTGAGAGACCTATGTACGGCTTGGGACGCGGTTTGGACACCCACTGAGCACTTGGGGACCCCGATGGTCGGCACCTCGGGTCCCTTGGGGCTTGGTCTCGGCCTAGAGGGATTCCCTCGGCATGGCCGGTCCCCACCCATTATTTTTTTTAAAACTTATTTAAATTTATAAAATAACCTAGCATAAGTATACTTATTTCAAAATAAAGTTTAGTATAAATATTTTTACAAAAGAGGGTTCACTCAAAAAGACAATTAGTTTTAATTTAAAATCTAAATCCTTTTACTATCTTATGTAATATAGTTCATATCAACATAATTTATAAAAATAAATTTATTTAGACTTTCAAAATAACAAGTTTAAGTATTCTTAGTTCAAAATATAAATATTTTCACAAAATGATTCAACATACTATAACAATAAAATTGTTTTACTTAAAATTTAAATATTTTATATATAAATATTTTAAAATATATACCTTTATTATTTTATATACATTCCCTTATAATTATTCGGATCTTTAAATAAATTCTAAAAGACTAATAGCTAATTCAAAAATTCATAACTTAGAGCTCAAAAGATATTATTATTGATACCCTTTAAACATATAGAAAGAATACTAAGTTTTCAATATGCAAGTATCCATCAGCATTTTTCGAAAAAAAGGATTTATTTCTGAGTATACTCATTTTTATTTTAAAACTATAACTCTTTTGTGAAACATATTTTAATAGTTGAAATATTATAAAATTATAAGAGCATTAAAAAAAGTTTTAATATAAGGATAAACTTTATCAATGGAAACCCAAAGGTTGTTTTAAAAAAAACCAACGGCTATTTTCCAACGGTCAATATTCACAAGATCATTATAAAAGTGGGGGTATTTTACAATAACAAAACACTTGAACCAGAAAGAATGGCTCTCCTCATACCATTGGCGTTGAGCATGTGTGTCGTGGCCCTGGCCGTTATATTTTTCACGCTGATGGAATCTGAAGACGAGGACTATTCGATTACTCAATTTGTGGTTCTTAGTAGTCTTGTTATGGCTGTGTTAGGTCTTGTGCATGGTATTTTCAACTAGTTGGGTCTTGTTGAAAATGTAAAATTTTAATATATATTAGTTTACCTTATTCTCCATGTTTTATTTTATTTCTAATTCCCTATTAGCACAACAAATAAAACAAGAGACATCATTAAAGGCATAACATTGCTTACTTGAACTAGTTCATAAAACCTGGGGCGTCACATTATCCCCTCCTTTAGAAAATTGCGTCCTCGCAATTTATTTCACAACACTACAAGGTTCTGCAATGTTCTCACCATCTCCAACAACTTATGGGGTCAACAGGTGCATTTAGAGGAATCCCCGTAGCGAATCTCACCTCTTCCAGTTCCCTAATCCACATACACCTAAGACAGGAGGGGTTTCACTTATGTTCTGGGCCTTCAGGCCTCCAGAGGGAAGCTCGAACAGTACAAAGTTCTAAAACGTCTTTGCAGACCAAAGTACGAAGGACTTGCCGAATTATGTCTCGGTCGAGGATATCGAAGCCAAAGAAACGGTCAAACAGGCTAAAGCTGAGAACTTGGAGAATATAAGCCACATAAAGATTTCCCTCTAACGCAGCCTCCTAAAATTTTACTCTGGCCAGGTAGTTTCGGCCTAGGGTGAAACATAGAAAGAGCCCTTCATGGTAACTTCCTCCTCATTCACGTCCGGATAGCTGTGCAGAGCCTATGCGGTAATAGATGGAGGCATTCCCCTGGCAGGTGCGGAGAATCTCCGGACCGTTTTGTTACCTCAAACCACTGCTTTCACGTTCTTCGCAAACTTGCGAAGGGGTCATACTCGTCCTCACACGTTTTGATTGCAATTATTTCCAGAATCTCAGTGGGAAGAGATAACAGGGGGGTTTGTCCTTCCATCTAAAAGTTTTAAGACAGGAGTTCAATCACTTGAAAATCATTCAAGGACAAACACAAAGTAAAGACAAGGAAGGGGAAAGACAAAATTTCAATAAACATACGTTTATTATTATTAGTGCTTGAGTTTCCCTTATCCATTGACTAAACGAACTCCACACAGAGAATCAAACTCCCCAACTCCTCGAACCAAACACAGGCCAAGCATTTAGGGGAAAACTCGTGAGGGAACCTATGACGTCTTATGATTCTAACATGGGGGGTATAAAGTTGAGAGACATCTTCATACACTTGTCGTCTGCAAGACAGTCGGGTGGACTCATCTTCTAATCTCCCGAAGTCCAACAACTGACCCCAGAAGCCATAGTTTAAAATCTGACAGAGGTAGCCTGCTCAGAGGTCTCCATCAGTAGCAGCTCCTTGAAAAGTGTTATCAATCATAGTGCCAAATCTCTCACCCACCGTGAAAATCCGGAAAAGTCCCTCATGGTACTTTCCCCAACGCACATATGAGGGAAACTGAGTTATCATCATAAGGTGGTAATATATTCCTACCCCTTGGTGTGACTGAAGCACCCGTGGTGAATTGGATATGTCGTAAAGGTGTTTGCATGTCATGTGGATGTGGGCATAGTTTAGAAAGTCCTCACAGCTAGCTAAAGACACAATGGTCTCTAGGGCCTCTATGGGGAGAGATAAGAGATTTGTGCCTTCGTTTTCCATCTGAAATTTAAGAAAACCCAATTTTTAATAAAATTGAAATACATATACATATATATATTTTTGTTTCAGTTTCTAGCATTCCAAAGTTATCCAAACCGAACCTCTGATACCAACTGGAGAGACCCCGACCCCAGAAACCCAAGAGTCGGTGCCTTCTGAACATGATGTGTTATCTTAAAATAAAATACACTTTGTTAACAACACATCATGTCCCATACAGAGGATCGTGTGCGGTTCAGGTTCTGGGAAACTGGTAACTTCTGAAACAATTCATCTTTCAAAAGCTGATACCTGAAAATTTTAAATCAAAACGTAGGGTGAGCATTAAAATACTCAGTAAGGGGTTTTAAAAAGAAATTAAAACACTGTAACATTTGAAAACATTCTTTTAAAAGATATTGGACACTTATTAAAGGAAAATTCTAACACATAACATAAAAATGCTCAATCAATTTTTTCAATAAGAACATGAAACAATTATGTCAATTCTCGAAGGAGTAATAATAGTTATAAAGAACAAGTACTATATGTGATTTACTTAAGCATAAATTAAACAGTTAAAAGTAATGCATAATCAAAGTTGCGCATAAAAGAAACAACTAAATTTTCATATGCTGGTTACTATTCTATTAAGTGATAATCACCAATCATGCTTCAAGCTTATACCAGTGAAATAAGAACTTTATGAAAACTTAAAGGCATCAGTCGTGAAAGAACCTTATCTTGGAAAGAACTTGTTTACATAACTTGAATTATGTGGCATCAAAATTTAACTTAGACAATCATGAACATATCACCAAGGTCCATCCCCAAGGTGTCATTTGAAATTACCAAGGTAAACCCCAAGGTATCGTTAAAATTGTAATCTCTAGTGGTTACATCATTACCCAATGCATTGGAGTGCTATCAGGGCGCACCCTTAAATTTGCCTTTATTATCATGTGATTCACATCGTTCATGATTTACTTAAATGGTTTGTATATTCAAGATGTCCCATACCACCTTGAAGATCTCATTCATTTTTATTTTACCCAAGGTGTCCCATACCACTTTGGGTAATCCAATTTTTTTTATTCATTTAGTGATATGTCAGAAACATACATTATGTACAATAATAAATAATAAACCACCACAAATTTTTCTAATACAAAGTATGATATTTAACTTTGCAACATTGGTCAATAACTAATTAAAGGCATACATAGCTTAGTAAAACATCCTTTTTCACTAAATCATACAAAATAATGATATACTAAATGATGAATCTTTGTCATTATAAATCCATGGAAAAAAGAGTGATTAATGAAAACACTTGAAATTAGTTATGGTGGTAAATAGGCCCTTGATCTTGTAAATGAATTAAATCATAACTTGATCAATTAATACATTCACCAAAAGTAGGTTCATTATGTCTTAAGATAATACATGAACACAACATGATATCATGACCCATTAAATCTTAAATCCTCTAATACATCTTAAATCAACCCAAAATACACCCTTCATGGTAAAACGCATCATGAGCGATGCCCAGTATGCTTCTTTAATTCAACATAGTTCGCATAAAATAAGGATTTACTTAAAGGTTGGTACCAACCCCTTGAAATCATAAATTTGATTTGTATTGGTTTGCATGTTTATGAGTACATAGAGATATATAGATACCAAGTTTGCAAAGACGAGTTTTCATGGTAAAATAGTTTCAAACAACCCTCATTAATATATAATGCATAGTATTACATGTTGGATCATATTGAAATCCGAAAAATAGTTAGAGTTTTGGTTATAAATATCTGTATATATATATATATATAGAAAACTGTAGTTTTATATCTGTATAGCTTTTATGAAACAAAACCGAAAGAAATAAAAACATAACACCGCAGAGCCCTGTCCAACATAGGTCCATCCAAAAAGAAGAAAAAAACCTATATGTATATATATATATATAATGCATATAAAAAAAGGTAACCCACATATATATGAACCATATTATTAAGGATTGTTTTAAAATAAGGTAAGGTAACTCTTTTCTCTTTGTAACCTTTGTAAAAAACATAAAAACACATTTTAAGACCGGATGTATTTCATTATACATAACTATATATTTTTATAAACCATATATACTAAAACATAGAAGTGTAGTATTATGAGGTAAAAACTTAAAAACCACACTTTCACCCTACTGGAAACACGGCATGCAAGCCCCCTTTTGAAAACATCACAACCCGAGTGGGTTAAAATAAAGTATACATATATATATAAACTGTATATATATATAGATACCGAGAATATAAAATGGAGGTTCTTTTAAAAGAAAACATGTATGAAAGAACCCTTACATCACTTGAGGAGGAAGCTCGGACCAGGTGCACTATGCTGATCTTGCTGGGAGTTCGTGGGAGAGGAAGGAGGAAATAGAACCGTCGCGGTTTCAAGAGGCCAGAGGCGTTTATATATGGATTTGGTGCACAAAGGGTGACTCGACCCATGAGTAGAACGACGTGGGGAAGACGGGAAAACAGAGACCTAGGAGGGGGTGTTCGGAAGTCAAGGGAGCAGTGTGGGGAAGGAGGTCGAGGCGTCCTCGGTTGCAGGCCTACTGGTTGGGTGCCTCTTCGAGGAAGAAGACAGTGAGGGTCGACACAGTAAAGGAATGGACGGATGGGATTAGATCTCGGGGAAGATCGAACGGTCGTGGTGATACGTGGGGCGATCGCGCGGCTAAAAGGGACAGATGGTCGAGATCTACACGGGAGTCGATCGGACGGTCCCGGTTGCACGGAGTGCGTCCCACATCAAAACGGAACATGTTTGAGGTGCGGCTTATAAACCAAAGCACACCGGCTTCAGTTCAATAACATGAACACACACACCGGGGCCTTATACACGGGCCCCATGTGGGCTTCGGCCCACCCTTACGCACCGCGCACTACGGCCTTACACACATCATGCGCGCGACTTGAGAGACCTATGTACGGCTTGGGACGCAGTTTGGACACCCACTGAGCACCTGGGGACCCCGATGGTCGGCACCTCGGGTCCCTTGGGGCTTGGTCTCGGTCTAGAGGGCTTGTCCCTTAAGGGATGCCCTCGGCATGGCCGGGCCCCAACCATTATTTTTTTTTAAACTTATTTAAATTTATAAAATAACCTAGCATAAGTATACTTATTTCAAAATAAAGTGTAGTATAAATATTTATACAAAAGAGGGTTCACTCAAAAAGACAATTAGTTTTAATTTAAAATCTAAATCCTTTTACTATCTTATGTAATATAGTTCATATCAACATAATTTATAAAAATAAATTTATTTAGACTTTCAAAATAACAAGTTTAAGTATTCTTAGTTCAAAATATAAATATTTTCACAAAATGATTTAACATACTATAACAACAAAATAGTTTTACTTAAAATTTAAATATTTTATATATAAATATTTTAAAATATATACCTTTGTTATTTTATATGCAATCCCTTATAATTATTCGGATCTTTAAATAAATTCTAAAAGACTACTAGTTAATTCAAAAATTCATAACTTAGAGCTCAAAATATATTATTATTGATACCCTTTAAACATATAGAAAGAATACTAAGTTTTCAATATGCAAGTATCAATCGGAATTTTTTGAAAAAAAGGATTTATTTCTGAGAATACTCATTTTTATTTTAAAACTATAACTCTTTTGTGAAACATATTATAATAGTTGAAATATTATAAAATTATAAGAGCATTAAAACAAGTTTTAATATAAGGATAAACTTTAT
This sequence comes from Viscum album, assembly GCA_963277665.1. NCBI lineage: Eukaryota > Viridiplantae > Streptophyta > Magnoliopsida > Santalales > Viscaceae > Viscum > Viscum album. The sequence continues at coordinate 144,389,914 of OY728131.1, forward strand.
CAACGAAAACCCAAAGGTTGTTTTAAAAAAAACCAACGGCTATTTTCCAACGGTCAATATTCACAGGATCATTATAAAAGTGGGGGTATTTTACAAGAACAAAACACTTGAACCAGAAAGAATGGCTCTCCTCATACCATTGGCGTTGAGCATGTTTGTCGTGGCCCTGGCCGTTATATTTTTCACGCTGATGGAATCTGAAGACGAGGACTATTCGATTACTCAAGTTGTGGTTCTTAGTAGTCTTGTTATGGCTGTGTTAGGTCTTGTGCATGGTATTTTCAACTAGTTGGGTCTTGTTGAAAATGTAAAATTTTAATATATATTAGTTTACCTTATTCTCCATGTTTAATTTTATTTCTAATTCCCTATTAGCACAACAAATAAAACAAGAGACATCATTAAAGTCATAACATTGCTTACTTGAACTAGTTCATAAAACCTGGGGCATCACATTTTCCCCTCCTTTAGAAAATTGCTTCCTGGAAATTTATTTCACAACACTACAAGTTTCTGCAATGTTCTCACCATCTCCACCGACTTATGGGGTCAACAGGTGCATTTAGAGGAATCCCCGTAGCGAATATCACCTCTTCCAGTTCCCTAATCCACATACACCTAAGACAGGAGGGGTTTCACTTATGTTTTGGGCCTTCAGGCCTCCAGAGGGAAGCTCGAACAGTACAAAGTTCTAAAACGTCTTTGTAGACCAAAGTACGAAGGACTTGCCGAATTATGTCTCGATCGAGGATATCGAAGCCAAAGATATGGTCAAACAGGCTAAAGCTGAGAAGTTGGAGCATATAAGCCGCATAAAGATTTCCCTCTAACGCAGCCTCCTAAAATTTTACTCTGGCCGTGTAGTTTCGGCCTAGGGTGAAACATAGAAAGAGCCCTTCATGGTAACTTCCTCCTCATTCACGTCCGGATAGCTGTGCAGAGCCAATGCGGTAATAGATGGAGGCATTCCCCTGGCAGGTGCGGAGAATATCCGGACCGTTTGTTACCTCAAACCACTGCTTTCACGTTCTTCGCAAACTTGCGAAGGGGTCAAACTCGTCCTCACACGTTTTGATTGCAATTATTTCCAAAATCTCAGTGGGAAGAGATAACAGGTGGGTTTGTCCTTCCATCTAAAAGTTTTAAGACAGGAGTTCAATCACTTGAAAATCATTCAAGGACAAACACAAAGTAAAGACAAGGAAGGGGAAAGACAAAATTTCAATAAACATACGTTTATTATTAGTAGTGCTTGAGTTTCCCTTATCCATTGACTAAACGAACTCCACATAGAGAATCAAACTCCCTAACTCCTCGAACCAAACACAGGCCAAGCGTTCAGGGGAAAACTCATGAGGGCACCTATGACGTCTTATGATTCTAACATGGGGGGTATAAAGTTGAGAGACATCTTCATATACTTGTCGTCTGCAAGACTGTCGGGTGGACTCATCTTCTAATCTCCCAAAGTCCAACAACTGACCCCAGAAGCCATAGTTTAAAATCTGACAGAGGTAGCCTGCTCGGAGGTCTCCGTCAGTAGAAGCTCCTTGAAAAGGGTTATCAATCATAGTGCCAAAGCTCTCACCCACCGTGAAAATCTGGAAAAGTCTCTCATGGTACTTTCCCCAATGCACATATGATGGAAACTGAGTTATCATCATAAGGAGGTAATCTATTCCTACCCCTTGGTGTAACTGAAGCACCCGTGGTGAATTGGATACGTCGTAAAGGTGTTTGCATGTCATGCGGATATGGGCATAGTTTAGAAAGTCCTCACAACTAGCTAAAGACACAATGGTCTCTAGGGCCTCTATGGGGAGAGATAAGAGATTTGAGCCTTCGTTTTCCATCTGAAATTTAAGAAAACCCAATTTTTAATAAAATTGAAATACATATACATATATATATTTTTGTTTCAATTTCTAGCATTCCAGAGTTATCCAAACCGAACCTCTGATACCAACTGTAGAGACCCCGACCCAAGAAACCCAGGAGTCGGTGCCTTCGGAACATGATGTGTTATCTTAAAATAAAATACACTTTGTTAACAACACATCATGTCCCATACAGAGGATCGTGTGCGGTTCAGGTTCTGGGAAACTGGTAACTTCTGAAACAATTCATCTTTCAAAAGCTGATACCTGAAAATTTTAAATCAAAACGTAGGCTGAGCATTAAAATACTCAGTAAGTGTAACACCCCAGGTAAATAATGAATATGGAATTTTCATATTTATCCATATTTGTGAATAAAATATTAATATGACTTTAAAGGGGACGCTATGCTCGAAGGCGTACCCAACACGCAACAACGAGTTTCTTGGGAATCTTACGTTGCACTCTAATAATAAAATAATATTAATTCAAATGGTAGTTAACATGTAGCCGTTTTATTGGCGGGAATGGATAGAAATAACTAAAATATGATTATATATGTTTTTTAAATGTTTTTACATTTATCCAATAAAAGCTAAAAGGCTTAAAATATGGAAAGATTTCAATTTTAGGCGTATATACCCTAGTTTTCACTAAAGGTTCACTTATCGCCTTTTAATGGAGAACTGTCATTAAATATAGTTTTGTTCCCTCTTAAACATTATTTTGGACCAAATAAAACTCTTATTATGAATCGGGACATCAAATTTTACTTTGTGTAATTTTTTGGTATTTTTCCGATAAAGTTCATTTTTTTAATGAATAGTGTAAAATGTTGTATTTTAATTGAAAACCTCTTTTTAATATAATTTATTTATATGATTATATTATATTTTGAATTGGTTTTAAAGTGAAATTAGAAAATATTTTTATCATTAAATCCAATAGTGGTCGTTGGAATCAATTTCACTTTGAAATCAGACTTAAACTAGTGTCAATCTTTTGATACTTATTGTTTCATAAAACACGCTATTTGTCATGACAGCGGGAATTTATTATTAAATTAATTAATGTGACTTATATGATTTGAATTTTGTAAAACAGACTTCATTTTTGAATTCATAATATCAAATATAGCTTAGGGTGAATTTTTGGGATTTTTCTGAAAAACTTCAATTTTTGATGAATAGTGAAACCACTAAGTGGTACTTATAAAAACTGATTTTCCGTTTAAATGAAATTTTGCCATCATTGTGTTTTGATTTTCAAAAATCCGACATATATGGTTGTCATTATGAAGTAAAATGTGGTTCAATGAGATTAAAATAATTTTTTGGTGAATAGTAACTTATTAAGTTTTTAATCGCGATTAGTGGTAATTAGTGTGGTTTAAGGTAAAAATAATGCTTTAATAAAATGAGATGAGCTTGAAACTTGTCCTACATCTATTGGTTGTATCATGGCCGACCAAGACAAGCCATGGGTCAACTTGGGGACCCCATGGATCCACTTTTGTTGGGAAATGACATAAATTACTTTTTATTTAATGTTAAAGTGAAAATGACACAAACATGATATGTTTTACTAAAACAATTTTTAAGTGGGGTTATACAAGTCATATTTTTGATTGTAAATATTCATTGGAAAGATAAAGAGATTTCCTACATCATAGTATTTTTTTTATAATTTTTAGACATTAAATAAATTAAATTATTTATGACATAATAATGATGCAACGATGACATCATTATTTGACAATTTAAAGAAAATGGAAAGATAATGTAAAATCTATGAACTAAACATGTCCAAAACTTATTGGATGAGTGGATTTCGAAGCCTTATCTCATTATCCACGAATTATATCAATGTGAGACCTTTTGAAACCGAAACACCTTTTCAAATAATGTAATATTTCTTTACTTTCCAAAAGTGCCCCTCCTCTCCTCTTATAAAAGGCCCCCACCTCTACCTCATTTCACACACTCCTCAAGCCTTTTGCTCGGCCAAACCCTGCCCATTTACTCTCTCCACATCCCTCTCCTCATCCTAGAGGATTCCCTTTGGGCATAATCCTTTCAAAGGAAGCCTTTAGGCTCAAATCAAAAGGAGTTACACTTTTAAAGGTAATTCATTCTCTCATGTTCATTTGTTTTATTTTGCTTCTCCAACCCCATAAACTCTTTTTATTTACTTATTTTGTAACAAAAACAGTATCCTCAAAATACTAGGATGTTGTTATAAGATTTATTCGAGCTACACTCTCACACAACTACATCAAATGGTTAAATAACATACGGTTTCCGTGGATGGTGAAATTCTGCCTCCCGAAACGATGATTGTTCAATACTCATTTAACACCTTCAAAGGTGGCCATTATGATGTCACTATTTTTATATATGATATATAATATTTTTATGTTTTATTTATGCTTCTGTATTTTTCATTTTTGTCTTACCTTTATGGCTTCCATTATGGGTATACGCGATATCTTCATTTAAGGAAGTGCGGACTACCGCCCCCTCAAAGTGATTTGATTCGTTAAATACCATATGTGGGATGTATAAAGGATGGAAATATGATATTATATATGATATTATACTGGAATTATTATATACCTCTATATAATTATTATTTCTTTTCATTAAAGTATGAGATAGAAATGAAAGTAGCGGTCATGCGTACGTACGGCTTACCGTCTCCATGAACGGTGCATTTCATTTCTTACCTCTAAATGATTATGTAATATTATAAATTCATTCATGTACTGGATATATATGAAATATATGATATCTACATCATGAATACAATTCTTGATATTATAAACTTTTGGCCACACGAACAACATGTAATTGTAAGAAGTCCACTTTCGACATAAGAACCAAATATCGACAAAACAAACAGAATTAACTTAAATGATTAAATAATGTTTATAACATTGAAATAAGTTATCTAAAAGGAATAATGAACTATAAAAATGGTTCTTAATAAAGTGGAGATTAACTCAAGTGTATTATTCAGGAGATTAAAGAACGATCGAGTCAAGTCGGACCCGAGGTAAGGGATCTTACTCCTCTCTTTCTTTTTAAGTACACTCTTTTATGTCATTCCTTTTAAAGCTCATCTTTCTTGTTATTGGGGTGATATTTTATATTAATCCTACTGTGATTTTTATGTTCATGTTATGAGAGACCCTATTCTCTCTCATCAATCCATTTTGGAAGTTTTGATTGGCGCCGTTAGGCTGCCGAACTTTCGTAAGAGATCTAACTTCTCTCTTTCTTTTTAAGTACTCTCCTTTATGTCACTTCTATTAATCTCCTATTTGTAATGTTGGGGGATGTTCTTTTATATTCCTCTTGCTGTAAATTATATTGTAATGTGATGAGATACCCTATTTGATCTCATCAATCCATATTCGGAAGTTTTATGTGGCGCCGTTAGGCTGCCGAGTTTTCGTGAGGGATTTTTCATCTCACTTTTATTCCCGTGAGATTTATGCTACATTTGCCACAAATTCCATTGATGGGTGTATGTACTGCCCATTATTCTACTCTTTGTGTAATATAATTTCGTTTATGAGTATTTACATCAATGATCTATTGTCTTTCTTTCATGGGGTGTATGTTTTGAAAGATACCCAAGTCGGTAAGGGAACCTTTCACCCTCCTCTTTTTTAAAAGACTTCTTTTATTGGGTCTTTTAATTTACATATTTTTATGTTGGGATATGTTCTCATACATCTTTATTGATGTAAATTTTATGTCCAAGTGATGAGATACACTTTTTATCTCTCATCAACTCATTTTGATGTGATGCCGTTAGGCTGTCAAGGGAACTTTTTAACCCAATTTCGATTTCTTTGGGTTCAACTTGTAGTCATTGAATATGTCATCCATTGAATATGTGTGAATGACATTTTATTGTTTTACACTTAATATCCACTTATATTGGGTGTATATATATTTTTCACACATATTTTTTGAGATTTATTTGTCCTTAATTTAAGGATACCTTCTTTATAAGGGATTTCATCACATTTGACATTTCTATTGAGGGTTCATTGTTGTTATGCACCAATTCACTCTTATATGGTGTATATACTGTCATTTGGAGTATTATATCATGAATCCTTTTATTCTCAGGTTATTATAAAGTTCTGACTAAATGTTATTCCTCGATTATTGTATTCAAGTGTCTCTAATTTTGGTAAAACCCCTTTAACCAAAATATCGTTTTAAATGTTTTAATTATTTGTTCTTATTAATATCCATGTTTTCAAAATGGTTTTAAGGATTTATTTATATGGATATTAATGGTTTAAAATGTTAAAAGCTTCAAGGTGGTATGGGACACTTTGATTCAAAAATCTCTTTATTAAATGTTTTAAATGGTTTTGGAAATGGTTTCTTTTTGAATGGATTCATTATTTCAATATCCTAAAATGTTATATTGTGATTGAAATGTGGAAATGTTATGTTTCCTTTATTCATGTTTATGTGATACGATTATGTTATGGTTCTTGGGCATTGTTATGAAGAACGGGTGGTTCCGTGATAAACTAAGGGCGGGTGAGCCCGATATAGCTCTCTAATGCATTGGGTAACACGAAGGAGTGAAACGTTAAGGTTTCTCCGAAGAGATTTAGGGAATATACTGTGATGGGTATTCCAAACGTAACCAAGAGGGTTACTCCCTACGTAAGAATGTTATGAATGCCTCAAGTTACCTTTATGTCTTATGTTTTCTATGATTTATTCATGATTTGATATGCCTATGTTTTATGGGTAAAGTATGATTTCATTCTTATGTATTTATGAACTCATGTTTCCTTTCCATATTTTTATAACCCTTACTGAGCTTTTTATGCTCATCCCAAGTTTTTGAAATGTTTTTCACAGGTCAAGGTAAAGGTACATGATGTGATGATCGTGTCAAGGATGTGTCAAGAAAGAATCCGTGTTTTATTTTAAATAGGTTTCCGTTGATGGGAAGAATGATTATTGTCTTTTATGTAACCACTTTGTTTAAATGTGGAATGTAATGCAAGTTTCATGATCTAATTCTCTAAAACTCTAAACCTGAAAAGATCCTCAATGTGTAATCTTGTAATAACTCAAGATTAAGTAAGGTTTAAGGCTGGGGCCTTATAGTTGGTATCAGAGGTCGGTTTAGATAACTTTAGAGGTTAGGGTATTCTTTAAGCATAAGTGACATTACCATAATGGTTAGGATTTCAGAAAGAGTCCTAGTTTTAGATAAATTGAATGAGTAAGTATATCTTAGTGTTTATCTTACTCATTAGTACATGATGGTTTTGTTGATATACTCACACTGACATTTCTATTTTTAGTGAATGGATGGATCTAGCGGGCACCAAAGAGACAACAGGTTTTAAGGAAACTGTGGTGGTTCTCTGATTAAGATACTAGATAAAATGGAGGATTCAATGAGGAAACTCGTGGTTGTTCTAAACCAAATATCAAGGAGTCATGATCAATCACTTCAACCTTGGTGAGTTCTCTAATGCATCAGGTACGAGATGGCCAATTCGATGTGGAAATTCAGGTAATAATTATTAAGGTAACCATTAGGGTTTATATGATACTTAATTTTTAGATAATTATGGGTTACTCTATGATATGATGGAAAATGAAATGAATGAGATAAACTTGAGGTTAAAATATGTTATGATTATTCATGAAGATTTTATCTCATTTTGGGGAATGTTTTAAGAATTATATAGTTTTGGAAAAAGGACAACACGCACACCGTGTGACATCCCGTCACGTCGGACAAAGCTGCGGGAATCGAACCCACAACCAATGTGCGACTGGTATTTATCGCCTACCACTGGACTACGTGAAGTCCCTGGTTAGTTTGACTGATTCATTCTAGTTATATGATTTTTTTGAATTAAGAGTAAGTTGATTTTGGGTTATTTTTGAAAATGATTAACCTATCATGGAGGATATGTGATTAGGTTAATTACTTTTCAAAATGAGACTTTAGGAGCAACTGATATTGTTTGGAGATAAATGTTACGATTTATCTTGGAAGACTATGCGACTAAATCCTTCAAATATTTGGGTTTCAATCTTATATTGGTTTAATTTGAAGAATTTTATGGACAAATTGATTATAGAATGTTCCTCGTTGAACTTTGGGTTTTGTTGGACAAATTTTGGAGATTAAGAATAGATTTTCTTTTTATAAAGGGTTATCCTTTTCTGGATTATCTGACCTTGTACTAACCTTTTCGGTTTTGGTTATGGTTAAGGTCTAATGATATGGGAAGTATATAGTTCTCTTTTGTGGATTAGGTGATTCTCTATAAGTTGATTATAGTACTCTTGATGCGAACAAGTCTCCCTAAATCCTCTTCCTTTGAAAAAAATATGAGTTTGACTAAGGAATCTAGTAAAAGTTGAAAGTCAACGTGATAAGTGATTATGTTTCCTTATGAATAAATTCCTCAATAAAAAGTAACTTAAAACAAAAATGTTGTCTATTAACTTTTCCTACTGGGGAATCGACGACCGTTTAACCCATCACAAGTTTGTGATTTTCTCGTGGTTAACTTTCTCCTAAACATGTTTTCTATCACTCTCCATCAGAACATGACCCTTTGTTTTTTCCTCCATGTCCATATTTTCATACTTGGAATCCTAGTATGGGTTAACTCAGGTGACCTTTGTACTTATCTTTCTTTATTTTAAAGTGTTTGTTTTACCAACTTTTCTTCCGATGTGGGACTTTCAAGGATGTTTCGAAGCGCAATTTTAAAATTGCGAGGACGCAATTCCCAAAAGGGGGGAAGGATGTAACACCCCAGGTAAATAATGAATATGGAATTTTCATATTTATCCATATTTGTGAATAAAATATTAATATTACTTTAAAGGGGACGCTATGCTCGATGGCGTACCCAACACGCAACAACGAGTTTCTTGGGAATCTTACGTTGCACTCTAATAATAAAATAATATTAATTCAAATGGTAGTTAACATGTAGCCGTTTTATTGGCGGGAATGGATAGAAATAACTAAAATATGATTATATATGTTTTTTAAATGTTTTTACATTTATCCAATAAAAGCTAAAAGGCTTAAAATACGGAAAGAATTCAATTTTAGGCGTATATACCCTAGTTTTCACTAAAGGTTCACTTATCGCCTTTTAATGGAGAACTGTCATTAAATATAGTTTTGTTCCCTCTTAAACATTATTTTGGACCAAATAAAACTCTTATTAAGAATCGGGACATCAAATTTTACTTTGTGTAATTTTTTGGTATTTTTCCGATAAAGTTCATTTTTTTAATGAATAGTGTAAAATGTTGTATTTTAATTCAAAACCTCTTTTTAATCTAATTTATTTATATGATTATATTATATTTTGAATTGGTTTTAATGTGAAATTAGAAAATATTTTTACCATTAAATCCAATAGTGGTCGTTGGAATCAATTTCACTTTGAAATCAGACTTAAACTAGTGTCAATCTTTTGATACTTATTGTTTCATAAAACACGCTATTTGTCATGACAGCGGGAATTTATTATTAAATTAATTAATGTGACTTATATGATTTGAATTTTGTAAAACAGACTTCATTTTTGAATTCATAATATCAAATATAGCTTAGGGTGAATTTTTGGGATTTTTCTGAAAAACTTCAATTTTTGATGAATAGTGAAACCACTAAGTGGTACTTATAAAAACTGATTTTCCGTTTAAATGAAATTTTGCCATCATTGTGTTTTGATTTTCAAAAATCCGACATATATGGTTGTCATTAAGAAGTAAAATGTGGTTCAATGAGATTAAAATAATTTTTTGGTGAATAGTAACTTATTAAGTTTTTAATCGCGATTAGTGGTAATTAGTGTGGTTTAAGGTAAAAATAATGCTTTAATAAAATGAGATGAGCTTGAAACTTGTCCTAAATCTATTGGTTGTATCATGGCCGACCAAGAAAAGCCATGGGTCAACTTGGGGTCCCCATGGATCCACTTTTGTTGGGAAATGACATAAATTACTTTTTATTTAATGTTAAAGTGAAAATGACACAAACATGATATGTTTTACTAAAACAATTTTTAACTGGGGTTATACAAGTCATCTTTTTGATTATAAATATTCATTGGAAAGCTAAAGCGATTTACTACATCATAGTATTTTTTTTATAATTTTTAGACATTAAATAAATTAAATTATTTATGACATAATAATGATGCAGCGATGACATCATTATTTGACAATTTAAATAAAATGGAAAGATAATGTAAAATCTATGAACTACACATGTCCAAAACTTATTGTATGAGTGGATTTCGAAGACTTATCTCCTTATCCACGAATTATATCAATGTGGGACCTTTTGAAACCGAAACACATTTTCAAATAATGTAATATTTCTTTACTTTCCAAAAGTGCCCCTCCTCTCCTCTTATAAAAGGCCCCCACCTCTACCTCATTTCACACACTCCTCAAGCCTTTGGCTCGGCCAAACCCTGCCCATTTAATCTCTCCACATCCCTCTCCTCATCCTAGAGGATTACCTTTGGGCATAATCCTTTCAAAGGAAGCCTTTAGGCTCAAATCAAAAGGAGTTACACTTTTAAAGGTAATTCATTCTCTAATGTTCATTTGTTTTATTTTGCTTCTCCAACCCCCTAAAATCTTTTTATTTACTTCTTTTGTAACAACACCAGTATCCTCAAAATACTAGGATGTTGTTATAAGATTTATTCGAGCTACACGCTCACACAACTACATCAAATGGTTAAAGAAGATACGGTTTCCGTGGATGGTGAAATTCTGCCTCCCGAAACGATGATTGTTCAATACTCATTTAACACCTTCAAAGGTGGCCATTATGATGTCACTATTTTTATATATGATATATAATATTTTTATGTTTTATTTATGCTTCTGTATTTTTCATTTTTTTCTTACCTTTATGGCTTCCATTATGGGTATACGCGATATCTTCATTTAAGGAAGTGCGGACTACCGCCCCCTCAAAGTGATTTGATTCGTTAAATACCATATGTGGGATGTATAAAGGATGGAAATATGATATTATATATGATATTATACTGGAATTATTATATACCTCTATATAATTATTATTTCTTTTCATTAAAGTATGAGATAGAAATGAAAGTAGCGGTCATGCGTACGTACGGCTTACCGTCTCCATGAACGGTGCATTTCATTTCTTACCTCTAAATGATTATGTAATATTATAAATGCATTCATGTACTGGATATATATGACATATATGATATCTACATCATGAATACAATTCTTGGTATAATAAACTTTTGGCCACACGAACAACATGTAATTGTAAGAAGTCCACTTTCGACATAAGAACCAAATATCGACAAAACAAACAGTATTAACTTAAATGATTAAATAATGTTTATAACATTGAAATAAGTTATCTAAAAGGAATAATGAACTATAAAAAGGGTTCTTAATAAAGTGGAGATTAACTCAAGTTTATTATTCAGGAGATTAAAGAACGATCGAGTCAAGTCGGACCCGAGGTAAGGGATCTTACTCCTCTCTTTCTTTTTAAGTACACTCTTTTATGTCATTCCTTTTAAAGCTCATCTTTCTTGTTATTGGGGTGATATTTTATATTAATCCTACTGTAATTTTTATGTTCATGTGATGAGAGACCCTATTCTCTCTCATCAATCCATTTTGGAAGTTTTGATTTGCGCCGTTAGGCTGCCGAACTTTCGTAAGAGATCTAACTTCTCTCTTTCTTTTTAAGTACTCTCCTTTATGTCACTTCTATTAATCTCCTATTTGTAATGTTGGGGGATGTTCTTTTATATTCCTCTTTCTGTACATTATATTGTAATGTGATGAGATACCCTATTTGATCTCATCAATCCATATTCGGAAGTTTTATGTGGCGCCGTTAGGCTGCCGAGTTTTCGTGAGGGATTTTTCATCTCACTTTTATTCCCGTGAGATTTATGCTACATTTGCCACAAATTCCATTGAGGGGTGTATTTACTGCCCATTATTCTACTCTTTGTGTAATATACTTTCGTTTATGAGTATTTACATCAATGATCTATTGTCTTTCTTTCATGGGGTGTATGTTTTGAAAGATACCCAAGTCGGTAAGGGAACCTTTCACCCTCCTCTTTTTTAAAAGACTTCTTTTATTGGGTCTTTTAATTTACATATTTTTATGTTGGGATATGTTCTCATACATCTTTATTGATGTAAATTTTATGTCCAAGTGATGAGATACACTTTTTATCTCTCATCAACTCATTTTGATGTGATGCCGTTAGGCTGTCAAGGGAACTTTTTAACCCAATTTCGATTTCTTTGGGTTCAACTTGTAGTCATTGAATATGTCATCCATTGAATATGTGTGAATGACATTTTATTGTTTTACTCTTAATATCCACTTATATTGGGTGTATATATATTTTTCACACATATTTTTTGAGATTTATTTGTCCTTAATTTAAGGATACCTTCTTTATAAGGGATTTCATCACATTTGACATTTCTATTGAGGGTTCATTGTTGTTATGCACCAATTCACTCTTATATGGTGTATATACTGTCATTTGGAGTATTATATCATGAATCCTTTTATTCTCAGGTTATTATAAAGTTCTGACTAAATGTTATTCCTCGATTATTGTATTCAAGTGTCTCTAATTGTGGTAAAACCCCTTTAACCAAAATATCGTTTTAAATGTTTTAATTATTTGTTCTTATTAATATCCATGTTTTCAAAATGGTTTTAAGGATTTATTTATATGGATATTAATGGTTTAAAATGTTAAAAGCTTCAAGGTGGTATGGGACACTTTGATTCAAAAATCTCTTTATTAAATGTTTTAAATGGTTTTGGAAATGGTTTCTTTTTGAATGGATTCATTATTTCAATATCCTAAAATGTTATATTGTGATTGAAATGTGGAAATGTTATGTTTCCTTTATTCATGTTTATGTGATACGATTATGTTATGGTTCTTGGGCATTGTTATGAAGAACGGGTGGTTCCGTGATAAACTAAGGGCGGGTGAGCCCGATATAGCTCTCTAATGCATTGGGTAACGCGAAGGAGTGAAACGTTAAGGTTTCTCCGAAGAGATTTAGGGAATATACTGTGATGGGTATTCCAAACGTAACCAAGAGGGTTACTCCCTACGTAAGAATGTTATGAATGCCTCAAGTTACCTTTATGTCTTATGTTTTCTATGATTTATTCATGATTTGATATGCCTATGTTTTATGGGTAAAGTATGATTTCATTCTTATGTATTTATGAACTCATGTTTCCTTTCCATATTTTTATAACCCTTACTGAGCTTTTTATGCTCATCCCAAGTTTTTGAAATGTTTTTCACAGGTCAAGGTAAAGGTACATGATGTGATGATCGTGTCAAGGATGTGTCAAGAAAGAATCCGTGTTTTATTTTAAATAGGTTTCCGTTGATGGGAAGAATGATTATTGTCTTTTATGTAACCACTTTGTTTAAATGTGGAATGTAATGCAAGTTTCATGATCTAATTCTCTAAAACTCTAAACCTGAAAAGATCCTCAATGTGTAATCTTGTAATAACTCAAGATTAAGTAAGGTTTAAGGCTGGGGCCTTATAGTTGGTATCAGAGGTCGGTTTAGATAACTTTAGAGGTTAGGGTATTCTTTAAGCATAAGTGACATTACCATAATGGTTAGGATTTCAGAAAGAGTCCTAGTTTTAGATAAATTGAATGAGTAAGTATATCTTAGTGTTTATCTTACTCATTAGTACATGATGGTTTTGTTGATATACTCACACTGACATTTCTATTTTTAGTGAATGGATGGATCTAGCGGGCACCAAAGAGACAACAGGTTTTAAGGAAACTGTGGTGGTTCTCTGATTAAGATACTAGATAAAATGGAGGATTCAATGAGGAAACTCGTGGTTGTTCTAAACCAAATATCAAGGAGTCATGATCAATCACTTCAACCTTGGTGAGTTCTCTAATGCATCAGGTACGAGATGGCCAATTCGATGTGGAAATTCAGGTAATAATTATTAAGGTAACCATTAGGGTTTATATGATACTTAATTTTTAGATAATTATGGGTTACTCTATGATATGATGGAAAATGAAATGAATGAGATAAAATTGAGGTTAAAATATGTTATGATTATTCATGAAGATTTTATCTCATTTTGGGGAATGTTTTAAGAATTATATAGTTTTGGAAAAAGGACAACACGCACACCGTGTGACATCCCGTCACGTCGGACAAAGCTGCGGGAATCGAACCCACAACCAATGTGCGACTGGTATTTATCGCCTACCACTGGACTACGTGAAGTCCCTGGTTAGTTTGACTGATTCATTCTAGTTATATGATTTTTTTGAATTAAGAGTAAGTTGATTTTGGGTTATTTTTGAAAATGATTAACCTATCATGGAGGATATGTGATTAGGTTAATTACTTTTCAAAATGAGACTTTAGGAGCAACTGATATTGTTTGGAGATAAATGTTACGATTTATCTTGGAAGACTATGCGACTAAATCCTTCAAATATTTGGGTTTCAATCTTATATTGGTTTAATTTGAAGAATTTTATGGACAAATTGATTATAGAATGTTCCTCGTTGAACTTTGGGTTTTGTTGGACAAATTTTGGAGATTAAGAATAGATTTTCTTTTTATAAAGGGTTATCCTTTTCTGGATTATCTGACCTTGTACTAACCTTTTCGGTTTTGGTTATGGTTAAGATCTAATGATATGGGAAGTATATAGTTCTCTTTTGTGGATTAGGTGATTCTCTATAAGTTGATTATAGTACTCTTGATGCGAACAAGTCTCCCTAAATCCTCGTCCTTTGAAAAAAATATGAGTTTGACTAAGGAATCTAGTAAAAGTTGAAAGTCAACGTGATAAGTGATTATGTTTCCTTATGAATAAATTCCTCAATAAAAAGTAACTTAAAACAAAAATGTTGTCTATTAACTTTTCCTACTGGGGAATCGATGACCGTTTAACCCATCACAAGTTTGTGATTTTCTCGTGGTTAACTTTCTCATAAACATGTTTTCTATCACTCTCCATCAGAACATGACCCTTTGTTTTTTCCTCCATGTCCATATTTTCATACTTGGAATCCTAGTATGGGTTAACTCGGGTGACCTTTGTACTTATCTTTCTTTATTTTAAAGTGTTTGTTTTACCAACTTTTCTTCCGATGTGGGACTTTCAAGGATGTTTCCAAGCGCAATTTTAAAATTGCGAGGACGCAATTCCCAAAAGGGGGGAAGGATGTAACACCCCAGGTAAATAATGAATATGGAATTTTCATATTTATCCATATTTGTGAATAAAATATTAATATTACTTTAAAGGGGACGCTATGCTCGATGGCGTACCCAACACGCAACAACGAGTTTCTTGGAAATCTTACGTTGCACTCTAATAATAAAATAATATTAATTCAAATGGTAGTTAACATGTAGTCGTTTTATTGGCGGGAATGGATAGAAATAACTAAAATATGATTATATATGTTTTTTAAATGTTTTTACATTTATCCAATAAAAGCTAAAAGGCTTAAAATACGGAAAGAATTCAATTTTAGGCGTATATACCCTAGTTTTCACTAAAGGTTCACTTATCGCCTTTTAATGGAGAACTGTCATTAAATATAGTTTTGTTCCCTCTTAAACATTATTTTGGACCAAATAAAACTCTTATTAAGAATCGGGACATCAAATTTTACTTTGTGTAATTTTTTGGTATTTTTCTGATAAAGTTCATTTTTTTAATGAATAGTGTAAAATGTTGTATTTTAATTAAAAACCTCTTTTTAATCTAATTTATTTATATGATTATATTATATTTTGAATTGGTTTTAAAGTGAAATTAGAAAATATTTTTACCATTAAATCCAATAGTGGTCGTTGGAATCAATTTCACTTTGAAATCAGACTTAAACTAGTGTCAATCTTTTGATACTTATTGTTTCATAAAACACGCTATTTGTCATGACAGCGGGAATTTATTATTAAATTAATTAATGTGACTTATATGTTTTGAATTTTGTAAAATGGACTTCATTTTTGAATTCAGAATATCAAATATAGCTTAGGGTGAATTTTTGGGATTTTTCTGAAAAACTTCAATTTTTGATGAATAGTGAAACCACTAAGTGGTACTTATAAAAACTGATTTTCCGTTTAAATGAAATTTTGCCATCATTGTGTTTTGATTTTCAAAAATCTGAAATACATGGTTGTCATTAAGAAGTAAAATGTGGTTCAATGAGATTAAAATAATTTTTTGGTGAATAGTAACTTATTAAGTTTTTAATCGCGATTAGTGGTAATTAGTGTGGTTTAAGGTAAAAATAATGCTTTAATAAAATGAGATGAGCTTGAAACTTGTCCTACATCTATTGGTTGTATCATGGCCGACCAAGAAAAGCCATGGGTCAACTTGGGGTCCCCATGGATCCACTTTTGTTGGGAAATGACATAAATTACTTTTTATTTAATGTTAAAGTGAAAATGACACAAACATGATATGTTTTACTAAAACAATTTTTAACTGGGGTTATACAAGTCATATTTTTGATTATAAATATTCATTGGAAAGCTAAAGAGATTTCCTAAATCATAGTATTTTTTTTATAATTTTTAGACATTAAATAAATTAAATTATTTATGACATAATAATGATGCAGCAATGACATCATTATTTGACAATTTAAATAAAATGGAAAGATAATGTAAAATCTATGAACTACACATGTCCAAAACTTATTGTATGAGTGGATTTCGAAGACTTATCTCCTTATCCACAAATTATATCAATGTGGGACCTTTTGAAACCGAAACACATTTTCAAATAATGTAATATTTCTTTACTTTCCAAAAGTGCCCCTCCTCTCCTCTTATAAAAGGCCCCCACCTCTACCTCATTTCACACACTCCTAAAGCCTTTGGCTCGGCCAAACCCTGCCCATTTACTCTCTCCACATCCCTCTCCTCATCCTATAGGATTCCCTTTGGGCATAATCCTTTCAAAGGAAGCCTTTAGGCTCAAATCAAAAGGAGTTACACTTTTAAAGGTAATTCATTCTCTAATGTTCATTTGTTTTATTTTGCTTCTCCAACCCCCTAAAATCTTTTTATTTACTTCTTTTGTAACAACACCAGTATCCTCAAAATACTAGGATGTTGTTATAAGATTTATTCGAGCTACACGCTCACACAACTACATCAAATGGTTAAAGAACATACGGTTTCCGTGGATGGTGAAATTCTGCCTCCCGAAACGATGATTGTTCAATACTCATTTAACACCTTCAAAGGTGGCCATTATGATGTCACTATTTTTATATATGATATATAATATTTTTATGTTTTATTTATGCTACTGTATTTTTCATTTTTTTCTTACCTTTATGGCTTCCATTATGGGTATACGCGATATCTTCATTTAAGGAAGTGCGGACTACCGCCCCCTCAAAGTGATTCGATTCGTTAAATACCATATGTGGGATGTATAAAGGATGGAAATATGATATTATATATGATATTATACTGGAATTATTATATACCTCTATATAATTATTATTTCTTTTCATTAAAGTATGAGATAGAAATGAAAGTAGCGGTCATGCGTACGTACGGCTTACCGTCTCCATGAACGGTGCATTTTATTTCTTACCTCTAAATGATTATGTAATATTATAAATGCATTAATGTACTGTATATATATGACATATATGATATATACATCATGAATACAATTCTTTATATAATAAACTTTTGGCCACACGAACAACATGTAATTGTAAGAAGTCCACTTTCGACATAAGAACCAAATATCGACAAAACAAACAGTATTAACTTAAATGATTAAATAATGTTTATAACATTGAAATAAGTTATCTAAAAGGAATAATGAACTATAAAAAGGGTTCTTAATAAAGTGGAGATTAACTCAAGTTTATTATTCAGGAGATTAAAGAACGATCGAGTCAAGTCGGACCCGAGGTAAGGGATCTTACTCCTCTCTTTCTTTTTAAGTACACTCTTTTATGTCATTCCTTTTAAAGCTCATCTTTCTTGTTATTGGGGTGATATTTTATATTAATCCTACTTTAATTTTTATGTTCATGTGATGAGAGACCCTATTCTCTCTCATCAATCCATTTTGGAAGTTTTGATTGGCGCCGTTAGGCTGCCGAACTTTCGTAAGAGATCTAACTTCTCTCTTGCTTTTTAAGTACTCTCCTTTATGTCACTTCTATTAATCTCCTATTTGTAATGTTGGGGGATGTTCTTTTATATTCCTCTTGCTGTAAATTATATTTTAATGTGATGAGATACCCTATTTGATCTCATCAATCCATATTCGGAAGTTTTATGTGGCGCCGTTAGGCTGCCGAGTTTTCGTGAGGGATTTTTCATCTCACTTTTATTCCCGTGAGATTTATGCTACATTTGCCACAAATTCCATTGAGGGTGTATGTACTGCCCATTATTCTACTCTTTGTGTAATATACTTTCGTTTATGAGTATTTACATCAATGATCTATTGTCTTTCTTTCATGGGGTGTATGTTTTGAAAGATACCCAAGTCGGTAAGGGAACCTTTCACCCTCCTCTTTTTTAAAAGACTTCTTTTATTGGGTCTTTTAATTTACATATTTTTATGTTGGGATATGTTCTCATACATCTTTATTGATGCAAGTTTTATTTCGAAGTGATGAGATACACTTTTTATCTCTCATCAACTCATTTTGATGTGATGCCGTTAGGCTGTCAAGGGAACTTTTTAACCCAATTTCGATTTCTTTGGGTTCAACTTGTAGTCATTGAATATGTCATCCATTGAATATGTGTGAATGACATTTTATTGTTTTACACTTAATATCCACTTATATTGGGTGTATATATATTTGTCACATATATTTTTTGAGATTTATTTGTCCTTAATTTAAGGATACCTTCTTTATAAGGGATTTCATCACATTTGACATTTCTATTGAGGGTTCATTGTTGTTATGAACCAATTCACTCTTATATGGTGTATATACTTTCATTTGGAGTATTATGTCATGAATCCTTTTATTCTCAGGATATTATAAAGTTTTGACTAAATTTTATTCCTCGATTATTGTATTCAAGTGTCTCTAATTTTGGTAAAACCCCTTTAACCAAAATATCATTTTAAATGTTTTAATTATTTGTTCTTATTAATATCCATGTTTTCAAAATGGTTTTAAGGATTTATTTATATGGATATTAATGGTTTAAAATGTTAAAAGCTTCAAGGTGGTATGGGACACTTTGATTCAAAAATCTCTTTATTAAATGTTTTAAATGGTTTTGGAAATGGTTTCTTTTTGAATGGATTCATTATTTCAATATCCTAAAATGTTATATTGTGATTGAAATGTGGAAATGTTATGTTTCCTTTATTCATGTTTATGTGATACGATTATGTTATGGTTCTTGGGCATTTTTATGAAGAACGGGTGGTTCCGTGATAAACTAAGGGCGGGTGAGCCCGATATAGCTCTCCAATGCATTGGGTAACGCGAAGGAGTGAAACGTTAAGGTTTCTCCGAAGAGATTTAGGGAATATACTGTGATGGGTATTCGAAACGTAACCAAGAGGGTTACTCCCTACGTAAGAATGTTATGAATGCCTCAAGTTACCTTTATGTCTTATGTTTTCTATGATTTATTCATGATTTGATATGCCTATGTTTTATGGGTAAAGTATGATTTCATTCTTATGTATTTATGAACTCATGTTTCCTTTACATATTTTTATAACCCTTACTGAGCTTTTTATGCTCATCCCAAGTTTTTGAAATGTTTTTCACAGGTCAAGGGAAAGGTACATGATGTGATGATCGTGTCAAGGATGTGTCAAGAAAGAATCCGTGTTTTATTTTAAATAGGTTTCCGTTGATGGGAAGAATGATTATTGTCTTTTATGTAACCACTTTGTTTAAATGTGGAATGTAATGCAAGTTTCATGATCTAATTCTCTAAAACTCTAAACCTGAAAAGATCCTCAATGTGTAATCTTGTAATAACTCAAGATTAAGTAAGGTTTAAGGCTGGGGCCTTATAGTTGGTATCAGAGGTCGGTTTAGATAACTTTAGAGGTTAGGGTATTCTTTAAGCATAAGTGACATTACCATAATGGTTAGGATTTCAGAAAGAGTCCTAGTTTTAGATAAATTGAATGAGTAAGTATATCTTAGTGTTTATCTTACTCATTAGTACATGATGGTTTTGTTGATATACTCACACTGACATTTCTATTTTTAGTGAATGGATGGATCTAGCGGGCACCAAAGAGACAACAGGTTTTAAGGAAACTATGGTGGTTCTCTGATTAAGATACTAGATAAAATGGAGGATTCAATGAGGAAACTCGTGGTTGTTCTGAACCAAATATCAAGGAGTCATGATCAATCACTTCAACCTTGGTGAGTTCTCTAATGCATCAGGTACGAGATTGCCAATTCGATGTGGAAATTCAGGTAATAATTATTAAGGTAACCATTAGGGTTTATATGATACTTAATTTTTAGGTAATTATGGGTTACTCTATGATATGATGGAAAATTAAAGGAATGAGATAAACTTGAGGTTAAAATATGTTATGATTATTCATGAAGATTTTATCTCATTTTGGGGAATGTTTTAAGAATTATATAGTTTTGGAAAAAGGACAACACGCAGACCGTGTGACATCCCGTCACGTCGGACAAAGCTGCGGGAATCGAACCCACAACCAATGTGCGACTGGTATTTATCGCCTACCACTGGACTACGTGAAGTCCCTGGTTAGTTTGACTGATTCATTCTAGTTATATGATTTTTTTGAATTAAGAGTAAGTTGATTTTGGGTTATTTTTGAAAATGATTAACCTATCATGGAGGATATGTGATTAGGTTAATTACTTTTCAAAATGAGACTTTAGGAGCAACTGATATTGTTTGGAGATAAATGTTACGATTTATCTTGGAAGACTATGCGACTAAATCCTTCAAATATTTGGGTTTCAATCTTATATTGGTTTACTTGGAAGAATTTTATGGACAAATTGATTATAGAATGTTCCTCGTTGAACTTTGGGTTTTGTTGGACAAATTTTGGAGATTAAGAATAGATTTTCTTTTTATAAAGGGTTATCCTTTTCTGGATTATCTGACCTTGTACTAACCTTTTCGGTTTTGGTTATGGTTAAGGTCTAATGATATGGGAAGTATATAGTTCTCTTTTGTGGATTAGGTTATTCTCTATAAGTTGATTATAGTACTCTTGATGCGAACAAGTCTCCCTAAATCCTCGTCCTTTGAAAAAAATATGAGTTTGACTAAGGAATCTAGTAAAATTTGAAAGTCAAAATGATAATTGATTATGTTTCCTTATGAATAAATTCCTCAATAAAAAGTAACTTAAAACAAAAATGTTGTCTATTAACTTTTCCTACTGGGGAATCGAAGACCGTTTAACCCATCACAAGTTTGTGATTTTCTCGTGGTTAACTTTCTCCTAAACATGTTTTCTATCACTCTCCATCAGAACATGACCCTTTGTTTTTTCCTCTATGTCCATATTTTCATACTTGGAATCCTAGTATGGGTTAACTCGGGTGACCTTTGTACTTATCTTTCTTTATTTTAAAGTGTTTGTTTTACCAACTTTTCTTCTGATGTGGGACTTTCAAGGATGTTTCCATGCGCAATTTTAAAATTGCGAGGACGCAATTCCCCAAAGGGGGGAAGGATGTAACCCCTCAGGTAAATAATGAATATGTAATTTTCATATTTATCCATATTTGTGAATAAAATATTAATATGACTTTAAAGGGGACGCTATGCTCGATGGCGTACCCAACACGCAACAACGAGTTTCTTGGGAATCTTACGTTGCACTCTAATAATAAAATAATATTAATTCAAATGGTAGTTAACATGTAGCCGTTTTATTGGCGGGAATGGATAGAAATAACTAAAATATGATTATATATGTTTTTTAAATGTTTTTAAATTTATCCAATAAAAGCTAAAAGGCTTAAAATACAGAAAGAATTCAATTTTAGGCGTATATACCCTAGTTTTCACTAAAGGTTCACTTATCGCCTTTTAATGGAGAACTGTCATTAAATATAGTTTTGTTCCCTCTTAAATATTATTTTGGACCAAATAAAACTCTTATTAAGAATCGGGACATCAAATTTTACTTTGTGTAATTTTTTGGTATTTTTCCGATAAAGTTCATTTTTTTAATGAATAGTGTAAAATGTTGTATTTTAATTCAAAACCTCTTTTTAATCTAATTTATTTATATGATTATATTATATTTTGAATTGGTTTTAAAGTGAAATTAGAAAATATTTTTACCATTAAATCCAATAGTGGTCGTTGGAATCAATTTCACTTTGAAATCAGACTTAAACTAGTGTCAATCTTTTGATACTTATTGTTTCATAAAACACGCTATTTGTCATGACAGCGGGAATTTATTATTAAATTAATTAATGTGACTTATATGTTTTGAATTTTTTAAAATGGACTTCATTTTTGAATTCAGAATATCAAATATATCTTAGGGTGAATTTTTGGGATTTTTCTGAAAAACTTCAATTTTTGATGAATAGTGAAACCACTAAGTGGTACTTATAAAAACTGATTTTCCGTTTAAATGAAATTTTTCCATAATTGTGTTTTGATTTTCAAAAATCCGACATACATGGTTGTAATTAAGAAGTAAAATGTGGTTCAATGAGATTAAAATAATTTTTTGGTGAATAGTAACTTATTAAGTTTTTAATCGCGATTAGTGGTAATTAGTGTGGTTTAAGGTAAAAATAATGCTTTAATAAAATGAGATGAGCTTGAAACTTGTCCTACATCTATTGGTTGTATCATGGCCGACCAAGACAAGCCATGGGTCAACTTGGGGACCCCATGGATCCACTTTTGTTGGGAAATGACATAAATTACTTTTTATTTAATGTTAAAGTGAAAATGACACAAACATGATATGTTTTACTAAAACAATTTTTAAGTGGGGTTATACAAGTCATATTTTTGATTATAAATATTAATTGGAAAGCTAAAGAGATTTCCGACATCATAGTAATTTTTTTATAATTTTTAGACATTAAATAAATTAAATTATTTATGACATAATAATGATGCAGCGATGACATCATTATTTGACAATTTAAATAAAATGGAAAGATAATGTAAAATCTATGAACTAAACATGTCCAAAACTTATTGGATGAGTGGATTTCGAAGCCTTATCTCCTTATCCACGAATTATATCAATGTGGGACCTTTTGAAACCGAAACACATTTTCAAATAATGTAATATTTCTTTACTTTCCAAAAGTGCCCCTCCTCTCCTCTTATAAAAGGCCCCCACCTCTACCTCATTTCACACACTCCTCAAGCCTTTGGCTCGGCCAAACCCTGACCATTTACTCTCTCCACATACCTCTCCTCATCCTAGAGGATTCCCTTTGGGAATAATCCTTTCAAAGGAAGCCTTTAGTCTCAAATCAAAAGGAGTTACACTTTTAAAGGTAATTCATTCTCTCATGTTCATTTGTTTTATTTTGCTTCTCCAACCCCCTAAACTCTTTTTATTTACTTCTTTTGTAACACCACCAGTATCCTCAAAATACTAGGATGTTGTTATAAGATTTATTCCAGCTACACTCTCACACAACTACATCAAATGGTTAAATAACATACGGTTTCCGTGGATGGTGAAATTCTGCCTCCCGAAACGATGATTGTTCAATACTCATTTAACACCTTCAAAGGTGGCCATTATGATGTCAATATTTTTATATATGATATATAATATTTTTATGTTTTATTTATTCTTCTGTATTTTTCATTTTTGTCTTACCTTTATGGCTTCCATTATGGGTATACGCGATATCTTCATTTAAGGAAGTGCGGACTACCGCCCCCTCAAAGTGATTTGATTCGTTAAATACCATATGTGGGATGTATAAAGGATGGAAATATGATATTATATATGATATTATACTGGAATTATTATATACCTCTATATAATTATTATTTCTTTTCATTAAAGTATGATATAGAAATGAAAGTAGCGTTCATGCGTACGTACGGCTTACCGTCTCCATGAACGGTGCATTTCATTTCTTACCTCTAAATGATTATGTAATATTATAAATGCATTCATGTACTGGATATATATGACATATATGATATCTACATCATGAATACAATTCTTGATATAATAAACTTTTGGCCACACGAACAACATGTAATTGTAAGAAGTCCACTTTCGACATAAGAACCAAATATCGACAAAACAAACAGTATTAACTTAAATGATTAAATAATGTTTATAACATTGAAATAAGTTATCTAAAAGGAATAATGAACTATAAAAAGGGTTATTAATAAAGTGGAGATTAACTCAAGTTTATTATTCAGGAGATTAAAGAACGATCGAGTCAAGTCGGACCCGAGGTAAGGGATCTTACTCCTCTCTTTCTTTTTAAGTACACTCTTTTATGTCATTCCTTTTAAAGATCATCTTTCTTGTTATTGGGATGATCTTTTATATTAATCCTACTGTAATTTTTATGTTCATGTGATGAGAGACCCTATTCTCTCTCATCAATCCATTTTGGAAGTTTTGATTGGCGGCGTTAGGCTGCCGAACTTTCGTAAGAGATCTAACTTCTCTCTTTCTTTTTAAGTACTCTCCTTTATGTCACTTCTATTAAGCTCCTATTTGTAATGTTGGGGGATGTTCTTTTATATTCCTCTTGCTGTACATTATATTGTAATGTGATGAGATACCCTATTTGATCTCATCAATCCATATTCGGAAGTTTTATGTGGCGCCGTTAGGCTGCCGAGTTTTCGTGAGGGATTTTTCATCTCACTTTTATTCCCGTGAGATTTATGCTACATTTTCCACAAATTCCATTGAGGGGTGTATGTACTGCCCATTATTCTACTATTTGTGTAATATACTTTCGTTTATGAGTATTTACATCAATGATCTATTGTCTTTCTTTCATGGGGTGTATGTTTTGAAAGATACCCAAGTCGGTAAGGGAACCTTTCACCCTCCTCTTTTTTAAAAGACTTCTTTTATTGGGTCTTTTAATTTACATATTTTTATGTTGGGATATGTTCTCATACATCTTTATTGATGTAAATTTTATGTCCAAGTGATGAGATACACTTTTTATCTCTCATCAACTCATTTTGATGTGATGCCGTTTGGCTGTCAAGGGAACTTTTTAACCCAATTTCGATTTCTTTGGGTTCAACATGTAGTCATTGAATATGTCATCCATTGAATATGTGTGAATGAAATTTTATTGTTTTACACTTAATATCCACTTATATTGGGTGTATATATATTTGTCACACATATTTTTTGAGATTTATTTGTCCTTAATTTAAGGATACCTTCTTTATAAGGGATTTCATCACATTTGACATTTCTATTGAGGGTTCATTGTTGGTATGCACCAATTCACTCTTATATGGTGTATATACTGTCATTTGGAGTATTATATCATGAATCCTTTTATTCTCATGATATTATAAAGTTCTGACTAAATGTTATTCCTCGATTATTGTTTTCAAGTGTCTCTAATTTTGGTAAAACCCCTTTAACCAAAATATCGTTTTAAATGTTTTAATTATTTGTTCTTATTAATATCCATGTTTTAAAAATGGTTTTAAGGATTTATTTATATGGATATTAATGGTTTAAAATGTTAAAAGCTTCAAGGTGGTATGGGACACTTTGATTCAAAAATCTCTTTATTAAATGTTTTAAATGGTTTTGGAAATGGTTTCTTTTTGAATGGATTCATTATTTCAATATCCTAAAATGTTATATTGTGATTGAAATGTGGAAATGTTATGTTTCCTTTATTCATGTTTATGTGATACGATTATGTTATGGTTCTTGGGCATTGTTATGAAGAACGGGTGGTTCCGTGATAAACTAAGGGCGGGTGATCCCGATATAGCTCTCCAATGCATTGGGTAACGCGAAGGAGTGAAATGTTAAGGTTTCTCCGAAGAGATTTAGGGAATATACTGTGATGGGTATTCCAAACGTAACCAAGAGGGTTACTCCCTACGTAAGAATGTTATGAATGCCTCAAGTTACCTTTATGTCTTATGTTTTCTATGATTTATTCATGATTTGATATGCCTATGTTTTATGGGTAAAGTATGATTTCATTCTTATGTATTTATGAACTCATGTTTCCTTTCCATATTTTTATAACCCTTACTGAGCTTTTTATGCTCATCCCAAGTTTTTGAAATGTTTTTCACAGGTCAAGGGAAAGGTACATGATGTGATGATCGTGTCAAGGATGTGTCAAGAAAGAATCCGTGTTTTATTTTAAATAGGTTTCCGTTGATGGGAAGAATGATTATTGTCTTTTATGTAACCAATTTGTTTAAATGTGGAATGTAATGCAAGTTTCATGATCTAATTCTCTAAAACTCTAAACCTGAAAAGATCCTCAATGTGTAATCTTGTAATAACTCAAGATTAAGTAAGGTTTAAGGCTGGGGCCTTATAGTAAGGGGTTTTAAAAAGAAATTAAAACACTATAACATTTGAAAACATTCTTTTAAAAGAGATTGGGCACTTATTAAAGGAAGATTATAACACATAACATAAAAATTCTCAATCAAGTTTTTCAATAAGAACATGAAACAATTATGTCAATTCTCGAAGGAGTAATAACAGTTATCAAGAACAAGTACTATATGTGATTTACTTAAGCATAAATTAAACAGTTAAAAGTAATGCATAATCAGAGTTGTGCATAAAAGAAACAACTAAATTTTCATATGCTGGTTACTATTCTATTAAGTGATAATCACCAATCATGCTTCAAGCTTATACCAGTGAAATAAGATCTTTATGAAAACTTAAAGGCATCAGTCGTGAAAGAACCTTATCTTGGAAAGAACTTGTTTACATAACTTGAATTATGTGGCATCAACATTTAACTTAGACAATCATGAACATATCACCAAGGTCCATCCCCAAGGTGTCATTTGAAATTACCAAGGTAAACCCCAAGGTATCGTTAAAATTGTAATCTCTAGTGGTTACATCATTA
Source organism: Viscum album (assembly GCA_963277665.1). Classification (NCBI taxonomy): domain Eukaryota; kingdom Viridiplantae; phylum Streptophyta; class Magnoliopsida; order Santalales; family Viscaceae; genus Viscum; species Viscum album. Next base: position 144,416,995 of record OY728131.1, read on the forward strand.
CCCAATGCATTGGAGCGCTATCAGGGCGCACCCTTAAATTTGCCTTTATTATCATGTGAGCCACATCGTTCATGCTTTACTTAAATGGTTTGTATATTCAAGATGTCCCATACCACCTTGAAGATCTCATTCATTTTTATTTTACCCAAGGTGTCCCATACCACTTTGGGTAATCCAATTTTTTTTTATTCATTTAGTGATATGTCAGAAACAGACATTATGTACAATAATAAATAATAAACCGCCAAAAATTTTTCTAATTCAAAGTATGATAGTTAACTTTGAAACATTGGTCAATAACTAATTAAAGGCATACATAGCTTAGTGAAAAATCATTTTACACTAAATCATACAAAATAATGATATACTAAATGATGAATCTTTGTCATTATAAATTCATGGAAAAAGGAATGATTAAAGAAAACACTTGAAATTAGTTATGGTGGTAAATAGGCCCTTGATCTTGTAAATGAATTAAATCATAACTTGATCAATTAATACATTCACAAAAAGTAGGTTCATTATGTCTTAAGATAATACATGAACACAACATGATATCATGACCCATTAAATCTTAAATCCTCTAATACATCTTAAATCAATCCAAAATACACCCTTCATGGTAAAACGCATCATGAGCGATGCCCAGTATGCTTCTTTAATACAACATAGTTCGCATAAAATAAGGATTTACTTAAAGGTTGGTACCCACCCCTTGAAATCATAAATTTGATTTGTATTGGTTTGGATGTTTATGAGTACATAGAGATATATATATACCAAGTTTTCAATTACGGGTTTTCATGGTTAAACAGTTTCAAACAACCCTCATTAATATATAATGCATAATATTACATGTTGGATCATTTTGAAATTCGAAAAATCGATAGATTTTTTGTAATAAATATCTGTATATATATATATATATATATATATATAGAAAACTGTATATTTATATCTATATAGGTTTTATGAAACAAAACCGAAAGAAATCAAAACATAACACCCCAGAGCCCTGTCCAACATTGGTTCATCCAAAAAGAAAAAAATAACCTATATGTATATATATATAATGCATATAAAAAATGGTAACCCACATATATATGAACCATATTATTAAGGATCGTTTTAGAATAAGGTAAGATAACTCTTTTCTCTTTGTAACCTGTGTAATAAACTTAAAAAAACGTTTTAAGACCGGATGTATTTCATTATACATAACTATATATTTGTATAAACCGTATATACTAAAACATAGAAGTATAGTATTATGAGGTAAAAACTTAAAAACCACACTTTCACCCTACTAGAAACACGGCATGCAAGCCCCCTTTTGAAAACATCACAACCCGAGTGGGTTAAAATCAAGTATACATATATATATAAACTGTATATATATATAGATACCAAGAGTATAAAACGGAGGTTCTTTTAAAAGAAAACATGTATGAAAGGAACCTTACATCGCTTGAGGAGGAAGCTCGAACCAGGTGCACTATGCTGATCTTGCTGGGAGTTCGTGGGAGAGGAAGGAGGAAGAAGAACCACCGCGGTTTCAAGAGGCCATAGGTGTTTATATAGGGATTTGGTGCACAAAGGGTGACTCGACCCATGAGTAGAACGAAGTGGGGAAGACAGGAAAACAGAGACCTAGGATGGGGTGTTCGGAATTCAAGGGAGCAGTGCGGGGAAGGAGGCTGAGGTGTCCTCGGTTGCAGGCCTACTGGTCGGGTGCTGCTTCAAGGAAGAAGACGGTGAGGGTCGACGTAGTAAAGGAATGGACGACCGGGATTAGATCTCAGGGAAGATCGAATGGTCGCGGTGATACGCGGGGCGATCGCGCGGCTAAAAGGGACAGATGGTCGAGATCTACACGGGAGTTGATCGGACGGTCCCGGTTGAACAGAGCGCGTCCCACATCGAAACGGAATGCGTTTGAGGTGCGGATTATAAACTAAAGTGCACCGGATTCGGTTCAATAACACAAACACACACACCGAGGCCTTATACACGGGCCCCATTTGGGGTTCGGCCTACCCCTATGCACCACGTAATGCGGCCTTACACACGGATTGTGCGCGACTTGAGAGACCTATGTACGGCTTGGGATGCGGTTTGGACACCCACTGAGCGCCTGGGGACCCCGATGGTCGGCACCTCAGGTCCCTTGGGGCTTGGTCTCGGCCTATAGGGCTAGTCCCTTAAGGGATGCCCTCGGCTTGGCCGGGCCCCAACCATTATTGTTTTTTAAACTTATTTAAATTTATAAAATAACCTAGCATAAGTATACTTATTTCAAAATAAAGTGTAGTATAAATATTTATACAAAATAGGGTTCACTCAAAAATACAATTAGTTTTAATTTAAAATCTAAATCCTTTTACTAGCTTATGTAATATAGTTCATATCAACATAATTTATAAAAAGAAATTTATTTAGACTTTCGAAATAACAAGTTTAAGTATGCTTAGTTCAAAATATAAATATTTGCACAAAATGAGTCAACATACTATAACAACAAAATAGTTTTACTTAAAATTTAAATCTCTTATATATAAATCTTTTAAATGATATACCTTTCTTATTTTATATACAAAACCCTTATAATTATTCTAATATTTAAAGAAATTCTAAAAGACTACTAGTTAATTCAAAAATTCATAACTTTGAGCACAAAAGATATTATTATTGATACCCTTTAAACATATAGAAAGAATACTAAGTTTTCAATATGCAAGTATCCATCGGGATTTTGTGAAAAAAAAGGATTTATTTCTGAGAATACTCCTTTTTATTTTAAAACTATAACTCTTTTGTGAAACATTTTATAATAGTTGAAATATTATAAAATTATAAGATCATTAAAACAAGTTTTAATATAAGGATAAACTTTATCAACGGAAACCCAAAGTTTGTTTTTTTTAAAAAAACCAACGGCTATTTTCCAACGGTCAATATTCACAGGATCATTATAAAAGCAGGGGTATTTTACAAGAACAAAACACTTCAACCAGAAAGGATGGCTCTCCTCATACCATTGGCATTGAGCATGTGTGCCATGGCCCTGGCTGTTATATTTTTCATGCTGATGGACTCTGAAGATGAGGACTATCTGATTACTCGAGTTGTGGTTCTTAGTAGTCTTGTTGTGGCTGTGTTAGGTCTTGTGCATGGTATTTTCAACTTGTTGGGTCTTGTTGCAAATGTAAAATTTTAATATATATCAGTTTACCTTATTCTCCATGTTTTATTTTATTTCTAATTCCCTATTAGCACAACAAATAAAACAAGAGACATCATTAAAGGCATAACATTGCTTACTTGAACTAGTTCATAAAACCTGGGGCGTCACACATAATGAATAATCAGTAGTAGAATAAGAATAACAAGTCCTCCAAAAAAGATAAACATGTAGAAATTGAATAATAAATACATAAAAAAGTGATTATTGCAATCATGTCATATAGCTATACAAAATTGAGTACGTGTGATACTGGGGAAATAGGCATATACCACATTCTATACACACAAAATCAAAAAAGACCAAAAGTTGTCTCTACTAGAATCATGAGAATAGGCTTGGTCATCTTCTCCCATACTCTATCCAAAAACTGAAATCAGACATCAGAAGACAGACGCTTCCCTTTATCTACACTTACAATAATGAAGTATTCTCAGTTAATAATGGTGGTCTAAGAAGGGTGTGATATATACTCATTAGGCCACCACCAATGGTATCTAGAACAATCTATTCTATGCATATAAATAGAGTAATTGTATAATAATAATAATAATAAATTCATGGAAATAAATAAATAGATACATTAAATTGGATTCTTCATGGGATACCTGACTGAATCTACCTTCTTTGGCCCTACATATATGTATCTAAATGGATATAACATGTATATTTATGATATAGTTTATAAATGGGTCATCATAAATAAAGTGTTAAGATTGGACCGAGCCCAATAATGTGATTTTTCTTGGTAGATGCATCCTTTATTTGAATTAATTAGCATTATTTTAATTGTATAAAAACATATCTTCAATTTAAATAAGGGACATATTAGGCATGTACAAGGTGAACCACATCAAGGAACCTAAGTACCACACCAAGAACACAATAATTACTCATCACCATAGTAGTCTATCAAAGGTGATCCATAAATGGAATCCCAAGTCTTACTCCATGCATAGTGTGGAGGAAATATCAAACCTCCAAGTCTATCCCTAGTTTCTCACATAGAGGAACAAGTATTGATTGTAGGATGGTACAACCATCATGCTATAGATACCATCCATGATGAAACCAGTAGGGAACCGGTATCACTCATAAAGAAGTAAGAAATATATACGATGATCTCATCCATGGAATACCACATTTCTCCATTGATGTATTTATAACTCATTTAAAAACTCCAATTAATAATCATGTTGATCCCATCCATGGATATCTATAAATGGGATCCTGGGTATCTCTCTAGGTATGACATAATATTATATCTTAGCTATCATAATCTCAAACCATTTCATAAAATCATTACCACCACATTATTTTAATCAATTTGGAAAATTCATTTAATTTGGGAAATTAAACTATGGCATGATTAATTGGGCCTAACTCATGGCCAAAATATTTCTTAATTCATCTTAGTTTTTGTAACATTTATTACAAGGGAAACCACAACTAAAGAGGTGTTTAAACAATTTAATATGAAAGGAAATTTGGTCGTTAAGGAAGGAAACACCCATAAGTGTGTCTTCTGTCACGGCAATCGAAAAAATAGATTGATTCATCACTATATAAGACTGTATTGGGCATGGAAAACCATTAAATTTAATTAATTAATCATTTTAGAGGAATCGACGAAAATCTCCAACGCATGGCACTACAACACATGTTATAAATATGTCTAAACTTGAGAGAAAGGAACTTGACCACCAAACTAAAGTTTTTAGACGACCACACATCTAATGGTGGCATTTGATTCAATCTATAACAATATAAAAGAGAAAAGCAAATAAGAACCTTGAAAATAGGGAATATTAAATCACACCAAAATAGTGCATAAGATATGCGTCTAATGAGGAAGGAAATGGAGCTCGAATAGAAGAATGGAGGAACCTAGGTGAGGCATTGGAGGGGATATCTTGTGTAGCTGATCCTCTATGGAAATAAAAAGCGAGACTCTATCAAAAATATGATCTTCCCTTTATTAAAAAAAACTTCCCCCAACATTTACACAATTTATAAATGCATTTCATGTTATGTAATGCTCGGGATTTCCCTCCAAGGGGAAACATCTACATATCATGGATGGGGTATGGCCATCCAAATACACATTATGTATTAAATACACATCATTTATGTGGTTTTTAGCTTGGTTCTAGTCCTCCTGTCACCTACTCCTCCAAAATAAAATGGAATGGCCCTCAATCACGGTACTAGGTTTAACGAAAAATAAAAAGAAAACATACTTTGAAAAAAAATCGGGATGTTACATCAATCCTAATAGCCTGGTGCCTGAATGGTTTTCCAAATAATGTGTTTAAACTATGTTCCCCATGTTTCCATTTCATATGAACCTCAAAAACTCAAATATTTCACAATCATATAATGGGTTTTCACCAAAAATAATGAAAATAACAAATCAAATACAAGTACCCAAGAAAAATCTAAAATCCAAGACATTATTCCTGACCACCCTTGGTAACTTGAGGTTTATCATAAAGAAGACTTGGCTAAGAACATACTTCGATCCATATCCTATGTTCTGGTAGTCCTAATCCACACTTCCCATACTCCCCCAAAAACAATAATCCTCTGGTACCATATTTAATGAATAGATTTGGTTTAACCCATCACATTACCTGACCCATCTTTCTATAATACCAAAAGCATGTTCTTGATCACATTGGGTTGGTGAAAGGTTTTTAGGGTATGAAATATGATATTTTGGAATGGTTTCACCCTATAATACACATAAATTACTTTATGAACTCCACTAGGAAATATGAACTAGTGTAACCATAATTTGGAAATCCATGAACATATATAAAATACTAATACAAAACCCAAATAGAGTGTAGCATAAAAAATATACACATTCAACCATCACTTTAATAATCAATAGAAAAGTGATAAACCAACATCACATTCATGATAACAAAAAATTATGGCAAGGCTACTGTGGTCGATAAATAATATTTGAAAATTATATAACCACATGAGGGTCTTCAAAATGTTACACCTAAGCTAACTCCTCTTTACCCAAGGTCACCACCAATCACCTCCAAATAGAGGATGAGGAAAGCATCGAGAAACACCTCCTAGTGATATTCTATAATTAACTTTACTTATATCAAACATAATCAAGTATATATTCACTTGATGGTGTGTGTATGGTTTGATTAAAACCCTATTAGAATACCACTATGAATCTATATAACATTTTTCACATTTCAACCCATCAGTACCAATTTGAAGATAGAATTTAGAAAACACTCTTTTTCTTTTTCAAAAAAAAATAAGAAGTTATAAATAATTTCAAATCCATTTAGGTTTATAAAAAATAATCAAATATTCAAAGTAATAATGAATATGGAAAAAACTGAACATAACCAATAGTAATATAACATAAACATCGTCAAAAAATCCAAACATAGAAGGGTGATATAAATTGTCAACATATATAAAGTCACGGGTCATTGATACATCAAAAGGGCTCAAACCTTTGGCATATGTGTATAAAATAAATATGTAATCATGGAAAAATTTTATGGATAACTAGTCTAACCTATGTGAAACCTAATTTAACCAACCTTGGATTTCTCCTATATCCTCCCCAAGTGATATTACTATAGCTAGTTTAATAATCTCTACTATGGGAACTAGCTAATTAAAAATCATTACTAGTGTTGCACTCATCTAAACTACCTGATGAAAATACCCTAAGTTCCCCATGTAAATCATCAACAATCAATTTTAAAAATAATATAAAAATCATATAATCACCATAAATAACCATTAAAATCATTTAATATAAACTTCTCAATAAGATATATGATATAAATATAAAATAAACATAAATTAATGATATTTTTTAAGAAACCCGTGTTTATAAATTAATTGAAAAATATTCATATACAATTTACTTTTTTAAAATCTTTTTGAAACTCCATTTCAAATCAAATATCTTATTCGAAATTTTTCTCAAACAACTTATCTGTATAAAATAGGTTTTTCATAAACCAACAAGTGAAGACCATGGGAGAACCTAAAATTATTGATCATAAAGTCCATAAACATTTAAAAAAATTATAAATCCCCCCACTCAAACATGGTTCTAACATAATATAGAAAGTCTGGATAGAAAAAAATTAGGTACTAAAGGAATTCCCAAGGAAATGTCTATTATGTAGAGACATGTAAGATACCATGTTTTCCAATGAGGTGCATATCTTTTTTCAGTTAAAATGCATGATTTTGACTTGTTTGGAGTACCCAATGACATCATGGGTGTAGAAAAGGTGTTCAGGGATTTTTTAAAGACTATAACACTACTTTTTGGAAAGTTAATTATGGTCATAATAATAGTATAAACCATGCAGTATAGGCCATATGGTTATTCCTAACTGTGTGGGGCTTTACAGAGTGGTACATGATGTCACAAGGTTTGAGGAAAGTATGCAAACTTGGGTTCATTCATGTGCGGGGGGGGATCCATAATTTTTATAGAGTCTAATACAATGCTTGTGCATAGTTTTCAAAACCATGTGCATAAGATCATGTGAATCTCACCTTGACATAATGAAGGGTTAAAAGTTGGTACATGGTTTTTCCAACCATGTATCCAAACCATATAACACATTTAAATGAGAATAAATGACCATTTATCCCTTAAAATTTTTTAAAACCTGAATCCTTTTCTTTTATTCCCTTTTTTGGATAACAGCTCATACTGGGAGATCATATAAATGAAGTTATTTATGTTCATTCTATTATTCCCTATTTTCAGGATTTTCCCCATTATTTTTTTCACCCAATTAGGTCCAAATTATAGCTCTATACTGGATGAGTGATTTACTACAGACCTATGGTAGGTGGTCTATACATTTCACTTGTATTTTAGTGTTTTATAAGTATTTTTTTTTATTATGTTCCATGTCTTACCTTCCAACGTTTCCCATTTAATTAATTGAATGGTTGAGTTGAATTAATTGGAACCTGTTAGGGATTCCAACTAGTTCCACTAAGATTTTTGGAGTTTGTTTCCCCAACCTAGTCCACCCATGGGGTGTGAATTTGTTTCTAAGATTTTTTTATACAACTTATAGGGTACGTGTGTGCTTTACTATTTAGATGAAGACCTTTTTAATTAAATAATAATTGAATTGAAATGTTTAGGATAAAATATGAATTCTTTTCCATGTTGTTACATGATGTGAATTGTTTTAATTGTTTTAATGGGATTGTTATATGAGTTGAATGAACTCATTGAATTTTTATGGAGTGTGAATGGTTGAAATGATTTTTTTTATTATAGTGGATGCATAAGTTGTTATACTTGGGATCCTGATTCCAATGGATGTCATGGAAGTTTCTCCCATGGGTATTGATTATAGCAATGGTTTCCTTAGACCAGTTTTCTCCTTGGGTCTTGATTTTATAACATTCCTTAGGCCTTTCTACCCCTTTTATCTAAATTTCTTGGAATCATAATGGAAATGGTATATTGAAATACTCCTTGTAATCTAACCAATCCATTAATAAGTTTCCATTGAGATTCCCCTTGACTAGATGTGGATGTATTAGCCTTCTATACCTTGGATCTGGTCCTTCATTGTCTAACACTTTTGATTACATGACATGGAAGTTGATTATGAATATGATAATACAGTTTGGTTGTGGTAAATGTCATATACTTGATGATATGGTTTGGATGTGATATATTTTATATATATGATTATATGTTAAGGTCATTGTGAATATATTTTTTATGATTTCATATAACTCTAGTGTGGAGATTTGACTCCAGTGGGTAGATTGGATTATATCAATTTTTTATTTCTTCTTTATGGTTGTCCTTGTTTGTGGGAGCTTGACTATTTTTGGTAAGATTGAAAGTATCATTTTACAGTTATTAATTTTTCAATATGATTTTCACTTTCACTGCTAATATATCTATTATATATTTCAAACTACATTATCTTGTTATACATAGATTGAATTTTGTATAGACACAATTGGTGATGGCCTACAAAGCTTTATCTCACACCATGTTTAGGCCACTGTTGGTTTCCGAGATATACATATGGATTCAAGTAGGGATCACGGAAAGTTCTCATAGTACGATTCTTGATTTTCTTATTTCTTATGAGCAGGAGAGCACATGACCGAGCTGGGATCCTGATGCTAGTTGGGATGGATATTTTTTTTCTTTTTGGTATTTTGATATATGTATTGTACTGGATGATTTTATACCTATTTTTCTTCTTTTTAGATACAATACATGACACATAATTTTTATATGATATTACTTCTACCACTATTTATATATTATTTCCTTGCATGTTTTTCTTATATTTCGATGATTTACTACTTATGATTTTGACTGTTGATATTATACTGCTGCATTTCACTCTAACATGAGGTAATTTTTACCCCACAAACACACCCTAGGACCTTATTTCTAGTAAGTATCTTCTGGCATATGGGGAGGCATTTTTTAGTCCATTTGAATCATCATCTTAGAGAAATTTTTAGATTCATTTGGTTTGGTACATTACAAAGTGGTATTATAGGAGTTTCTTTTTCTAAATTCTTTTTTATTGTGAGATAATAGATATATATTAAGAAGTAATTATAATTTGGTAATGATTTGTGCCTGGGAGTAGCTAACCCACGTAAAATAAAATCCAAATTTCCTGGAACAAAACATTTTTTATGTATTTTGACTACTATATTTGATTTGATTCCACCTTTTGGTGATGTAATTGAATTTTGATATTATTATCAATATTATTTAGGATTTATTTAACCATTTCCTAATGATAATATGGTATAAATATCACATATCATTTTAGGAACCTATTAGGATTCACATTACATGTATTTTTCCATTCTATAAAATATTAACTACATAACTTCATGAATTTATGATATGTTCCTTATGTCATATTTTGGGTGTCTATTTAGTGTTCTTATAGGGAATTGGGAAAATAATTACCACTCAAAGTTCCTAATGTAATCTAAAAAGTGTTTTCTTGATTAGGCTATAACAGGCATGCAATGTAGTCAACTATGGAATTTTGATGCATGGACCATTGGTTACATGGACTAGAACTTGTTATGGTATGGATTAATTGGATGTCATATTATGGTTCATGAGGTGAATGTTACCTTATTAATTAGAAGTAGAACAAAATTTGGTTCAAAATTTTAAATATAATTGTGATATAAAAGTGAATTAAAATGAAATTGAATTTTTGAAATAGGGAACTTGACCTAGACTCAGCTTTTGAGTGGGAAGTAGGCACTGTATCTAGTAATTTTTACAATAGTTAATTTATACCCAGTCTAATATTTAGGAAAATGAAGAGTGGTGTGGCATATTTATAAGTAGGCATTGACCTGACTTACAATTTGAACTATGATCTTCTAGTTATCAATATATTATGAGTTGTGTGTTTGGAAATAAAGTTGAATTCGACAACTACAAAATCCAGTCGTATTCTAGGAGGGTAGTTAAAACCATGCTCTGAAGGTGGTGGGCCATGGGTTACTAATAGATCATCCTATAGTTCCAGTTGAGCACCATCATTTTTATTGGACACAGGTTCTGGGGAATAGTTTCTTGAGGGTTCTCTATGCTATATAAAAACTTTTCAAGGGTAACCACACCCTGAGTCATCTATGGAAAATATTATGCAAGTGTTTTAGCAGAAGAATCTTACTATGTTTGAGGACACAAAATTCCACATGCTGTTGAGATATGGATAGAGATTGTGTTTTTTATATTTAATCATCTCGAGAAGCCTCTTAAGAGGAGATTGAATATTGAAACATATATGCTTTAAGAAGACTCTAAGAGTTGATGGGTTTTTTTAACTGTGATGGAACACTATTAGATATGGTTGGGAAGGATTTCCAATCCACATTTTATGATTAATTGTTTCCTAATAATCTAAAAACATGTCAGGAAAGTGATTTTAGGAATTTGGAGTAGGGAATGATAACTATTATGGAAAACATGTAATACTTTATATAGATTTTTCATTTTTTGATGATATATCTTGATAAATAATTGTCAAGGGAATGATGCTTTGAATAATCTATCAATAATGCCATTTTATCATAGGTAAATATGTTTAGGTTGATGAATTTTACTAAAATATTGAGTAAGGTGATAATAACTGAGTAGAGCCTGGGGGAATACATGGGTATAGAGATGGTAAATTCATCATCTCAACCCAACAGTTCAGCGAATTATAGAAAAAAAGATCCATTTTTAGGCTTCTTGTGAGGGAATTACCATCCATGATGTTAGTGATGGTATCTCTATTTTTTAACATTTTTGTGGTATTTAGAGGAATATGAGGAATTAGTGTTATTGATACCCAATAGAGTGTCGATCATGCAGTAGGATGGTCCACGTATAATGTTTTTGAAGGACCATCCTTCCATAAGTTGGTGGAAGTGGAACAACTATGACTCCAAGTTAGGAAAAGAGATTCACATATCTATATTAGGTGGGAAGCTAGAGAAATACCGGTCATTTAGGCCAAGGTGGTGGTTATGGTTAAGGCATCTAGGAACCAGTTTTACCTAGACAAAAGAGTGGTCTTGCACCAGGTAGTGAGGTTGTTTCATAGGGTCATGGTACAATCCAGATATATTATTTACAACCTAGACCTGAGGTTCAAAGCGTTGGGATGTCTATGGTGAGATGCATGATATTAGTATCATCTAATATTATATATATTCTTTTTGATACTAGTGCATTACAAAGTTTCATATTTGTACCTGTGGTGGAGATCCTTGGGCTCATGTTTCAGTTTTCTGATGGCGTTAGGTGAAATGAAACTCTTTTGGGAATCAGAACAGTGGGTGTATGACCATACTAGAAGTTCCCCTTGTGACAGGTGGGTGTAACTTTGTATGATATCTTTTTGTCCTCGATATGACTAGGTTTGACACTATACTCATAATGGACTAGCTTGTTGTTTATCGAGACCATATTGATTTCAATCACTAGAGGGTGACTTTCACATCACCGAAGGGTGGAGTTTTTATTTACAAAATTGAATGGTATTTCCATGAGAGTTGAGATAGACCACAGCATCATGGGTGAGGTGGGATGAGAACCCAGATATCTATTTTATATCTGGATGATCAAGGATCATGTTAGGATGATTTCCCTCTAGTGGTTGATCATTTCAGGGAAATTTTTCGGGATGACTTTTCTAGTTACGTCCTAATAGAGATGTGGAATTCTCCATCGATCTAGAGAAAGGAGCTACACCAGTATCCATTACTCCTTATAGGATGGCTACTACTAAGTTATAGGATATCAATAGGTAGCTTGAGGACTCTGAGGAAAAGGGGTGTGTCTGACCCAGAACCTCTCTGTAATGTTTTCTAGTTATTTTTAAGAAAAATATATATGGTAACCTTTGGATAAGTGAGTGTTATCAGAAATTGAACCATTTGATGGTTAAGAATCGGTATCCCTTTCCATGAATAGATAACCTTTTTATCATCTTTAGGAGGTCATTTGTTATTGAAAATTTATTTGAGGTTGTTTTATCCCTAGGTATGTGTTAGACTTGTTGAAATACCTCATAGAACTTTTCATCGCAGGTATAGTCTATATGAGTATGTGGTTATTCTGTTCGGTCTCATGAACACACCATCAGTTTTTATGGCACTGATGAACTAAGTTTTCCCTACTTATCTGGATTCATTTGCAGTGGTATTCATGGAAAATAAATTGGTGTATTTTCATAATCGACATGACCATGTCAAACATCTTGTGATCATTTTAGATACACTAAGAGAGAATATGTTATATCCTAATCTCATAAAGTGCTACATCTAGGTGGATAAGATTCACTTACTCGATTATATTATCTCTGAGATAAGAGTATTATTTTACCCAGAGAAGGTGAGATCTATAGTTTCATGGGAGTATCCCAATAAAGTAATCAAAAAATGATGTTTCTTGGCGATATCTGAATATTACAGTCATTTCATAGAGTACTTATCACACTTATCATCATTGATGATTATCTTGACTAAGAAGGGTTTGAAGTTTGTATTGACAAATACCTATGAGGAAGCCTTTCATTAACTGAAAGGGAGACTAACATCAGTTCTGGTCATGATTCTTCTAGAGTCGTAGAGGAGCTATATTGATTATTTTTATGCATCATGTATCGATCTAGAGGAATTTTTTATTCAGTTTAATAAATTTATGGTGTATAGGTCTCATCAGATGAGACCACACGAGAGAAATTACCCAATGCACAAACTTTAGTTAGCTACAGTTGTTCATGTTATGTGATATTGGAGACATTACTTACTAGGAGAGAATTTTTTGGTGTAAACAGACCACAAAATCCTCATGTATATACTTACATAGTGTGATCTAAACCTAAGGTAGTAAAAGTGGATTGAGTACCTATAGTATTTTGACATTGAGATTTCCTATAAACCTATAATGATAAATTCTATGGTTGATGAGATGATAAATAGGACTCAGATACAGGAAGTTCATGTTACCAGTGGAGAGTGGAAGCTTATGGCCTTATTCTCATATATTCACATAGAGGTTTAGGATAGTCATGGACATACTTTTATTTCTTCATTAGTTGTGAGATATAATATTCTAGATAGATTTAGAATGACAAATATATTAAATTATGAAGGAATAGTCCTACGAGAGTGTATTGAAGGTAAGGACCCACCTCCTGTTTAGACTTTGGGTTAGGATAAAATTCTACATATTCATGATCGTGTATGGGTTCCATCAGAAAAACATGAAGAGATTTTGAAAAGTTTCATGCCTTAGTTTGTGCAGTTCATTATGGTGTTACCAAGATGTGTAGTGATTTACGTCACAAGTATTGGTGGATAGGGATAAAATGTGAGGTAGCTAGTATTTTTATGATATGTTCCACCTGTCTATAGGTAAAGGCAGGACACCAGTGGCTATGTGGTCTTTTGCAACATTTACACATTCTTGAGTGGAAATTTGAAGATGTCGTGGTGGATTTTGTGACTGGTTTTCCAAGGTTTCCTCGAGGTATTGGTATTGTGTGGGATGTTTTTAAAAGTATTGTGAAGGTTTCTCATTTCCTTACAAGACCTTATCAATGGATGGGATAAGCAGGTTGTATGTCTCAAAGATAGTATGACTTCATGGGGTTTCTCATATTATGGTATCAAATAGGGATGCCCAATTTATGTCTCATTTTTTGGTAGATTTTTTAAAGGGAATTGGGTAAACTAGTTCTTATGAGCAGAGTATACCACCCTCAGACTGATATCCAGTTAGATTTCATGATTCAGGTGCTTGAGGAAAAGCTAAGAGAATGCATCCTAGATTTTGGGGGTTCTTGGGAGAGGCATATACCACTAGCTAATTTTTTCGGCAATAATAGTTTTTAGGTGACTATATAGATGGGAACTTATGAGGATTTGTACAATAGGCCATACCAATCATCGATGTGATAGTTTGAGGTTGGTGAGGCATCATTTCTTAGACCATGTCTCATGCAGGAGACTTTAGATCAGGTCTAGTTGATTCAAAATTGGATGGATACCACACAATCAAGGTATATATTTTATGAAGATTATCATCAATGAACTCTAGAGTTCAATGTTGGGGATCATATATTTTTAAGTATCTCACCAACGCTAGGACACAAAAGGATTATGAGATTGGGTAAGATTTTACCAAAATATATTGAATTGTTTGAGATTCTAGGGAGATTCAGGGTGGTAACATATCGATTTTAGTTACTTCAAAGGTACACAACCTTGCATGAAATCACCAATGTCTATCATATGAACTTTTATCATTAAAAACTATCTCATATTCTTCATCTTGGGTAAGTTGAGTTATAGATGAGAGTATACTTTGAGTAGCATATTATATGCATTATTGATAGGATAATGAAGGTTTTCTAAGGCTGGTCAGTTCCTCTTGTATGGGTGATATGGTTGGATGTCCATTTATAGGATGAGACTTTGGAGTGGTAGTATGATGTACATGCTCAGTTTATAGAACTTTTCTCAAGTGATTATTTATCACCCTTGAGAGGGATACTTGGGTATGAATTTCTTTAATGAAGTAAGATTGTAAGATATCATGTTTTACTATGAGGTACATATATTATTTTACACATTTAATACTTATTTTTTATGTGTTTTTAGTACCTAATGAGGTTATGGGTGTATCGAGGGTTTTTGGGGTTTTTTGAAGCCTAGATATATGATTTATTGAAAGTTATGTAGGACCACATGGTTAGTATAAACTATACATGACAAGACTTATTGTTACTTTTAACTATGTGTGGCTTGATAGTGGGGTGTAGGAAATCACATGGTTTGAGAAAACCACGAAACCTCAAGTGCATGCTCATGCGGGGGCCTCTGTAATTTTTCACCGAGGATAAGATATGGTTTTTTCATGTTTTTTAAACCATGCACATGAAACTTTATGAGGTCTACATTGACACAGTGAAAGTCACACAGTTGGCACATGGTTGGAACATGGTTTGGATAAATGTGTTTCCAAACCATATGAACCAATTAAAAGAGGATAAATTATCATTTCATCCTTAAAATTTTTTAAAACCTAAACCCTTTTCTTTTTTCCTCTCTTGGATAGTAACTCACATTGGGAGATCTCCTTTAAATCCAAATCATAGGCTTGTCCACTATTTTTTCGTCTAGACTCAGAATTCAACACCTTTGATCTTTTTATATACGTGACAATGATTTCTTCATTAATATTTTGTCATTATTAATTATACTTCAAATCGATAGAGTTATTTATGAGAAATCTAGTATGCCCTATTTTCAGTACTTTCATCCGTTCTTTATTTTTTACTCAATCTGAACCAAATTGGAACGTGATACCAGATGAGTCCAATACTAAGGACCTATGGTAGGTTGTATATACCTTTATTGTGTGGTTCAGTGTTTTATAAGAATAGTTTCATGTGTGTCGCACATTGGACCTTCTGAAAGTTCTCGTTTAATTAATTTAATGGTTTAATTAAATTAATTGGAACCTATTAGGGATTTCCCCTAATTCCAATGATATTTTTGGAGGTTTTTTCCCCAACCTAGGCCACCAATGGGTTGTGACTTTGTATCTCCCATTTTTTATACATCCTATGGGGTGAGTGTATGCTTTCCTAGTTAGAGTAATCCCTTTTTAACTGAATGAGAATTGAATTTATATTTTTAAGAGAAGGTATTCCTCATTTTCCATGTTGTTACATAATGTGAATTTTTTTAAGTGTTTAAATGGAATTGTTATATGAGTTGAATGAACCCATGTAAAGTTTATAGAATGTTAAAGGTTGATATAATGTTTTTATTGTGGTAGTGGATTCCTCAGTTGGTATACCTAGGATCCTGATTCAATATAATTCAATAGATGTTTCTCCAATGGGGTTGGATTATGGTAGTAGATTACTTGGACCTTTTTCTACCTTGGTATTGATTATATAGGATTCCTTTGGTTCAGTTACCCCTTGGATCCAACTTTCTTAGAATCATGGTTGAAGTATTATATTAAAATTATCCTTGGACTCCAACTAAGTCATTTCTAAGTTTCCATCGAGATGCTCCTAGAAATCGATGTGGATGCCTTGGTCTTCTATAAAATAGATCCTACCCTTTGTGGTCTGAAACTTTTGATCACATGACACAACTGTTGAGGATATATTTTATTATATAAAAGGTCATGATAAATGTTATATACTTGATTATATGGTGTGTCTATGATGGATGATATATACTTGATTACATGTTATGTCCATTGTAGATATTTTTCTATGATTGCAGATAGCTCTGGTGTGGGGATTTGACTCCATTTGGTAGACTTGATAGTATCACTTCAAACTTACATATACCCTTTTTTATGGGATCTTAATGGTTCTTTAAAATCTTGATAGTATCACTTTAAATTTTTTACTTTTTCTATGGTATTTTCAAATGTATTACTCTTATATTTGTTATATATTTCAAGATAATTTGTCTTGTTATACACATCCTAAATTTTTTATATACACTTTTGGGGGTGTCCAACTGAGTGTTACCTCACGCCCTATTCATGCCACTATTGGGTGCCTGGTTAGAATTCATGGATGTTATTAGGGACTATGTAAAGCACCCAAAGTATGATTCTTGATTTTCTTATTTCTTAGGATCAGAAGAGCACAGGGCAAAAATAGGATCATGATTCTAGCTAGGATAGTTCTTTTGGTGTTTTTGGTTTTTTGATACATATATTCTATTAGATTCTTGTATACCTATTTTACTACCTTATAAAGAAATGAAATAACACATCATTTTTCTATGAGATTACTTCTATGATCATTATATATTCATATCTTGGATGTTTATCTTCTTTCTGGATGATTTACTCCTACTTTTGAATATTGATATTGTACCACTACATTTCACTCTAACATGAGGTCATAGTATTCCCACAAACACACCCTAGTCCGTCACTGCTAATTGACAGCCTCTGTCGTATGGGGAGGTTCACTTGAGGCTGTGTGACCCACCATCTTGGGGTAGTGTTTAGTGGAATCCAGGTCAAGACTTTATAATACACTTACCTCAAATTCACTATAACCTCAAATCCTTCTACAGTAAACACAAAAAAGGATAAAGGGGCCCTCACAAAGCTACAAAATTAATAAATTCAAATTAAAAAACCCCAATCTATAGGCACAGACACCAAGGCCAACTTAGGAAATCCATGGTTGAAAAGATAATGGGTAATAAAAATTAGAAAAAATGAAGTGGTTAATCTTATAATTTTATAGGTGAATATAATTAATATAATAATTTTTCAAAATTAGGAAAGATTCACAATTTTTTCATACTATTTGGGAAAACTTGCACTAACTATTCAAGTATTATAGTATAAAACCCCTCATTTTTATAAGTGAATAATAAAGTTTTTTAAATTTATTCCCCTAACCACATGCTATTTATACCCCTTACCCTTATGTATTAAACAAGGCCTACATGGTATGACATAGAATTCACAAGATTTGTAGACCTTTGAACCATCTGTGAAAAATTCACTAGAATAATCCTCCCCCTATTGCAAAGTGTGGGTGCATGGTTATAACTAACAATAAACTAATCATATTCCCTAACCTTATTTCCCCATTTTTCATATTTTTATTCCTCTAATTCATGAAACTCCAAAAATAAAATAAATAAATAAAGTAATAAAAAAATTACCTGTGACATGGTGGGTGTAACATATGAAGTAACTTATTATCAATCATAGAGTCTTAAATGGTTTATTGAAAACCACTTATAGATATCAAAACATAAGTCAATTTAATAAATAAATATTATATTATTTCTCCTTTAATGAAACACTTGTCTTCAAATTGGGAATGTTAGATTTTATGGTTTTTTTCTTCACTCTAGCATTACCTTAATGAATATTTGATAGCTTGTACAAAATACATTTTTGATGTCTATTTCTCTATGATTTTTATTGATTGATTTTATAAAATTTATGATAAGATATAATTTCTTTTATAAAGATAACACTCATGATTCATTATATCAATCTAAGTCATCACAATACCTTTTAAAACTGGAGTGAATCCATTATTAAAATTTAGAAAACATCCATAACCAAATAGAGTATGTATAAAAATTTTATCACCTACCAAAAAAATATTTTTTTGTACAAAATATGTGGAAACGTTTATAATTCATTGAATTAATATAATCCATGATTCATATAAAAATTCATAACTCAACTTCATCATAAATAGAGTTCACATGACACCATCATCTTCAAATATACTTGATATATTTAAAATGTAACCTAGAAGTTAATCTGATTCCATTTCTATAGAGTTTCTAGGATAATTCATTATTAGGGGGTGAATTGATAAATATATTCTTTTATAAATTTCATTAAAATAAATAATCACTGGTTAGGATGAATTACAATCAGGATGTTTTCCAACCTTAATTGTTTAGTATTTATTTTAACAAATCTAATTAAGTCAATTTATTGAACTATTTAACTTATCCCTATAACTATATTTAATATGGTGACATATAAGTTTCACCATTAAAAATGAACCATTATTCCCTTTGCACGACATGGTATTATCCACTATCATATGATCTAGTAGTGTTATTTAATGTTTAAAATGAGAATATTTTATCACTCAACTCATATTAATAAAAAAAACTATTGACAAGATAAATATTATCATACATAAATAAATAAAATTTCTTTAATGATTCAATATAATTAGTCTTCACAAATAAAAATAATACCTAAATTACTGTTAATAATGTGCAACTTATGCTCTTATCACTTGATCAGTAAAACTTAGAAATTAAATGATCAGACACCTCTCTCATATCACCCAACATTTTCCTTCAATATATATTAAGATATTATGATGTGTCAATTATAATTAGATCATTGATGGATAATAAAAAACTCAATATAAAACTTACAAAACAAATCATACCTTTATTCTCCTCAAATTTATTTCATAATTAATAATTTTTATGTTTTCCTCAATCAACAATTGTATTGATATAGAAATACACTAACACACTTATTCATTGGGTGTTTTATATTAATCTTACATTGTATTATTCTCTTATTCCCCACTATAAGTCTTTTACACTCCCATATAGCATCAAAAACCATTTCTCTATTTGAATTTTGAAATTCTACTTCAAAAAGTAACTCCCATCCCAATTTCATGTTAATTCGCATCTAAATTTTATCTTTTAAATCATTTTAATCCATCATATCACATTATATAATATTCATTGGTGTTTATGGTTGAGTTAGAGTAGTTAATGTGGAAAACACTAATCCATATAAAACAATATATATAAATCTACATTAAATGTTAAAGATTTAAATGGTGGTGTAAACCAAGACATATTTTCTTCAAATTCATAAACAGATTTAAACTAGCCTTTCCTATTTAGAAACTATATCCCCAATCATAAAATCACATATTTCCACTCTTTTCTTCCAAATATGAACAATGAACACAATTATCAAGTGGTTATCCACATTTTGGTTTTATAGTTGAAGATGAATATTTAAATCTAAACCATGTTTGACTACTATAAAACAGTTTTTATGGAGTCGTCATTTTTATAAATACTTCAATCAAATCACAAGGCCTTTACCCATTTTCTCCAATGTGGTATATAACTAGAATATTTTATTTAGAAACAATGAATTTTTTATTCTTAAAACATGATAAAATAGTTCATACCATGACATAGTTTTATTCTCTATAGATTCTAGGAATTATTTTAAAATATCTATGTGAATCATGGATTCTAATACATCTATTTTTCTTAAACACTTCACATGAAATTTTTCTAAGATACAACATGCAATGTTTTTTGTTGAACACCATCGAATATTTTGTTCAAATTCACTTTAAAATAGATTTCAATATCAAAAGAAAAACTATAATCCCCATCTATCAATAATTATCTTTCAAAACACACTTCAACTCATTTTAATCACCTAAATTCTCTTCTGATTGAGTGTGATTTATGTGTTTAAAAAAATAAAACACAAATTTTGTGACACCCCCATGTAAATTTGGTGTTCTATATTATATAATATTTGGTTTAATTTAATTTTTATAGTTTTATATTGGAAATAAAATTGATATATTTACACTCTACTTTATGGTTATTGCAGAGTTTAGGGAAACCATGCGAGATAACTATGTACAGTGTTTTAATTTTTAAGTGTGATGGGTAAGGTTTTTGCATGGTTTAGAAAACCATGTATCCAAAAATGATGGATACATTTAAATATATTTTGTTAGTTAATATCTTTTTCATGATAAGGTAAAATAATTTGAGGAAACTATTCTAGGGAAGTGACTCCTTCATATCCAAACTGCAGAGTTGGTGCATTTTTTGATAAAACATGTTTCAAAACTCTGTAAACTACCCTGGTATTTATATTTTTAAATTTATTATTCTAGAAATTCTCAATCTTAAGCCCTTTTCTCTTCCATATTCCCACACTCTCATTCAACCAAGATGGATCTATTTCACATTATTCTTTCTAGGTTCTATGTCTTTTACTCCTAGTTTTAGAAAATTTCCATGGAAACCTATCCCTTTTCACATTAATTATTTTTATCCTCTCCTCTCATTAAACTTAAGTATAAATTTCTCCCATGAATACTAATTATCATGATGTTCAAATATAGGGTTTATTTTTTCTATAATTTTGTCATTTGGTTTTATAGGGCTTATAGAGGCTATTGTCTCTGTTGTTTTGGCTCTCACCACCAAAGAAAACTTGTTCAGGATGATTGAGGTTAGTTTTTATATGAATTTTACTTTAATATATATGTCTAAAAATTAATGAGTTATTTAAATTAATTTTATATCAAATTTATCTTTATTTCATTCCCATTATCGAGTTGTAAAATTAATTTAATTTATTTAACACTTGGCATGAATTTGTTTCTATAAATTTCTAGATCTTGGTTTCAAAAATCTATTTATGTACGTATTAAAATATTTTTTTTCTTTATCAGAGGGATATTCATATGAATTTTCTTTATAAAATATTTATAAGAAATTTTTATGATTTTAAATATGTTGGTTTATATTTTTAAAGGGTTTGTTGCATAAAAATTTGATGTTTGACCTGGTTATATTTCTAAAAGATGGAAAAAAAATCGAATAATTGGTTTAAATAAAGGTGTTGATTTCAAAAAGATTCAAAGAGTGTATTTTAATGGATAAATTATTTAATATTCATAAAAATATGTTGGAATCCCAGGTTTATTTTAAAGTCCTTTTGGAACTTTATAAAAATGTTTTATTACTATTGTGACGCCCTTAGTTTTAATTCCCCTTTATTTATTTTTTTGTTCCTTAGATTAGATTGTTCTATATTTTTTAAGGTGTTCAATTACTATATAATTCATGTATAAATTTGAAAGGGGTTTTTTGTTACCTAGTTTTTTGGGGTGAGATGAGTTTTATCTACATTGATTTATTATTCATATATACATTGATTAAATGATGAACTTATTTTCTCAAATCCACTTGATTTATGTCATTATAAACCTAGGCTAATAGATAAGTCTAGATTAATTATATAATAATTCAAATTAAGCATAGAATAATATACCCTAGTTTTATGATATTCCATGGATAAGGGAGTACCCCTTATGTGGACTTTAGGGGTATTTCATGTGGTTAATTATAGTGAAGAACACAACATTGGAGGATAATTGGTTCAATTTAGTAAATCTGAGGATTTTCTCAACACACGACATAGTGAGTTTCCATGACCACTAGTTCTTATTGATTATTACACAGAGAGGATTAACATATAATATAGTATTATATCCCCTAGTTTGTTGATTTTTCTAGTTTCATTGCATGGTTATGGGTTTTTTCTTTATTCTAATACTCTTGGATAGTATGGTTCCCAAATGATTTGTATTTTCAATTCAATATGGGTTGGTTTGTTTTATAAATGATTTTAAAATGTTATTTGAAATGGATGATTTCAATAAAAAGAAAATACTAGTTCTATGTACTGAATTTTGATAATTTTTTAAATATGTAAAATATCTTTTTTCATAAACTCAAAGGGTCTCATATCATAGTTTTAAATATTTGATTTTCTATGTGATTTTCACATGTGTTTTTTTAAGTTTAAAGTTTTTTTCATAAGTGAAAATATTATGTTACTTGTTTATTTATACTTCCTCATGAAAAAAATAAATTTTATATGTGGGTTTTAAACTGTTATTAATGATATTTTTTATAAAAATAATTTAATAGAATATTTCATGTAGTATTATTGGTCATGTTTAGATCAGACCCTTCATACTCAATTTTTATATGTGTATGAAGATATCAAGTTTTATTATAGGGACCTAAGTTTTTATCATTTATGGTTCTGGTTCTTGTCAGTCAATTAATCGATGTGTGGTGTGTTGTGAGTAACCATGGGTAATTATGATAAGAATCTACAATATATTGATATTTTTTTGTTTAATATATTTTTGTATTGTCAAATTTGGGAAGGTTATATTATTACTACCATTGGTATTTTTAGTATTGATGATTCTTATACATTAATCTAAGGTTTTACTTATTTTTATATGAGTTGGTTATTTATTTTTCTTATGATTTTTTTTGGTTTCGTTTTTTAAGATTATTTATTGTATTTTCATTGATTTATAAGGTTTGGATGCACCATGTTGGATTCTTAGTTATTTTTTCCTACTTGGTTTCTATTATTATATGAGGGTGAAATAATTCCCAAGTGTGTTTTCATTATTCCCAGACACTAGTTTCCAGCCTATAAGGATCGGGAACACCCTTCAGGACAATAGATAGACTAAGTCTGGTGACTTATCAAGAAAACCCATTCAGTTTCATAAAAATTGTATTATAGATGTTTCTTTTAAAATTCCAAGGTTCTTTAATATATAACATATAATCTGGGGATTATGGTAGTATAAGGACATGATTGTCAACACTCAAGTGGTAGGTGTAGGAGGAGTCTTTCTTGATCCTTCTCATTCAGATCCTTGATTTATTAGGGGATTCCAATATTTGAGTCTTAAATTTGAATTATATTATTATTATTTTTATTTGGTTTAAATACTTATTGAGTTTAATGTGTTATATTTTTGGTTTATTGATATTTGGGAAGAACAATAGATGTGGAACTAGGGATGTATAATTAGCCCACATGGTCTTTTGAGCAGTGCGGAAATCATGTGCCTATTTATTAGGGCTTATTAGTGGATATTTCATAGTGGGTGTAGGTTCTAAAGAAATGTGTGACTAAACAATTCATATTTATTCATACCTCTATTATTGTTTTAGCCAAAAAAACTCAAATTTTTTTAAATTTGTTTCTTCTTGTTAGAGATGGATTAAATAGGGGTTTCATGGACTTTGGATAAGGTTTGAGTATATTTTGGATTATGTTCCATATTATATTTTATTTATGATAGTCCATTAAAATGTTTATTTATGTCAAATCTATATTTTATAAAAATAATAATTTGGGTTATTTTATAATTAATATGGAAATAGTTTTGAAATGAAAATGATCTTTTGTTAAATGTTTTAGATTACCTAATAGGATGTTATAGTTTTGATCTATGAAAAATCTATAAAATGATTGTGTTTTTGAGAATTTTTTTTAAAATTTTAATGCCTTTGTAAAATAATCTTTTAAAATTTTTATCTGGAGTGGATGCTTATTAAAATAAATTTTTTATGATGTGTTTTGTCTTGGTGTGTTTTTTAGGATATTTCCTATAGTTTATATTGGGACTATTCAGTTAGACTTGTGATACATGAAGTGATTGAGATCATGTTTAATTTTATTTAAATTTTTTCATCAATGTGGAAGGTTTTTTCATATGGATAAACCCTATGGTGATCCCTCATGTTTTTAGGTGCATATCTTCATGTTCTGACCCCTCCTAGAATATAGATTGAGCGGTGGAACCAAAATCCTCTCTACTCTTGGATTTTTAATTACTAACTTTTATCCAATAGTGTTATAGGTCTTATAGAAGTTGGGGGTTGTGAAGGAGGATTGAGAGAAACCTTATTTCTTTTGAAACTCTAGAAACACTAGAGGTTAAATATTTGTGGGATTATTTCTTAGATTTTGTTTCATTTTCTCTTGATCTAGTCTTTATCGACATTCTTAAATTAGATTTGGTTAGGGAAGTTATTTTTTCAAACCTTGGATTGGTCATTTAGGATCATTCCTCTCCAAGACATGTTGTTTCTTATGAGAAAAGGGTTTTTTTCTGTGATCAGGATATGGATGATGGTTTGTTTTAGGGTTCATACTCAATGTTTTTAGAGATGAATGTAATCTTTGAAATATATATTGGTTATTTTATTATATAAGGTAACTATTTTATTTAAATTGTTATGAGATTTTGTTTATTGTTGGTTATTTACATGAAGATTATATGGGATTTTAGATTCATACTAAAATTTGTTTTTGATGCATTTAAAATGGGGAATCCTTGGGTAGGTATTTAAGTAACTAAGATGAGTGTTCCACTAGATTAGTTTTACACTGGTTGTTTCTTAGTCGGATTTTTTCATGATAAAAATGAATCAATGTTCTATGATCATTGTTAAAAGTTATCTCATGTTTCATATTTTAACCCACATTTAGATCCATGTTGTACCTTAATGAGTCATGTTTCAAATTTAGTATATTTCTTACATCAGTATGAGATGTGATGGATTATTTGACCGTATCTTATAGTACTTTGGGTATTCTTTGTGTTGTTATCCTTTTTTGATTTCATGTGGGTTGTTTAGGGTGGTTCTTTATATAGTTACCAAATCCATTTATATATATTATTACTTGACTTTTAAACATAAATAACTAATAAGTATAACCCCAAAGATCATGAGGCTTAGTTTCTTTAGAATAACAGTTTCATAATAAAACAAAAGGGAACTCAAAACATGATATCCTTATTTTATTTTCCATATATAGATCATAAATTTAATATCTTAATACTATATAGGATAACCTAGGTAATGCATAAAATAAAGGGATGATCTAAACTACCTAGGAAGGGAATAAACATGATAATGAAAAATAATGTGTGAGTCAAAGGTATGACATGTTATCATAAAATAGAAGGCTCCTAAGTAATCATATGGAAGAATAACATAAATAACATGTTATCATAATATCTTGGTAACATAAAAATGTGGTATAAACATACAACATGAACATGAACATGAATCCAGGCTAAATGCATAGAAAATTTTCACATTGTGGAAAAAGTTCCTAACGGATTAGATTTACACATTGACCTCATACATAATACCTCATGAGAATAAATATTTAATTAATTAATTGTAGAAATATCTGGGTGCAACCATCATAATATATTCATGATTATCTATTCCACAAATAATTGAAATAAATAAAAAGGTATAAACATAAGATTTTCCCATGGAAATAAAATGGGTAGCACAGTCTTTTTTATATCATAATCAAAGAAGATTTCATAATTAAGGAATTATAGAGATGAACATAAGGCATGAATTAAACCAAAAAAATAATTTACAATAATCAAGGTATATTTCTAAGAGAAATATATATATAATTTTCAGCTAATCCATAATATCAAAGGTTTTCATTGTTGGTGAAAATGTCTATAAAGGATTCCATAGAATATTTATTGAGAAAAATATACTTTTCACTTCCAATAACTACTTAAAATTATAAAATATTATAAAATATTATAGAAAAATATTCATTAAAATAGTAATATATGAAATTATAAATTAATATTCAAAGAATTGACTTTTTGTGATGGTAGTTAATTTTATACATGTCATATAAGTTAAAAATAGTCATTTCACACTATTGTAAAAAGGTTAAAATATACATCACTCAGAAAATGTTAAGAAGGATCCTTTAAAAAAAATTATAAAAAATTACTAAATAAGTAAAAAATGCAATAAACCATTTTTATAATTTTAAAATCATTCTTGAAAATATTTTTAGAAAACATGTATATGGAAGAAAAATAATTTTTAACTGAAGAGGGAAATAAAGTCGTATTTTCTAAAAATAATTTTCTCAATAATTTTATGTGCCAAAGATAGGTAAATAGTGATATTACTTGAAAAATTCATGAATAACCTAAGAATAATAAAATATATTGGGTTTAAGATATAAATATCAAAAAATTCATCCATAGGAGAGTCATAAATAAAAAATGATGAATAATGATGAGATTGAGAAATAAACCATTACCACTTGGGTAATTTTTTAATCATAAACCCCATGAAAGAAATAAAAATAAATTAAACTTTAAATACCAATAATATAAATATTTTCATGATATTAAATTCAATGGCGTAGTATATACACCACATAAAATAAATAAGTAGTGAATATGGAATACACCTCATGGAGGTAAAAGTGAGACGAGAAATACCTTACCTTGAGTTTGAACTTATTGTGTATGTATTTTATCCCCTATATAGTAAAATTATATCAATTATGTTTTTCCATAAGAACATTTTCCATGTTTAATAGCTTAAATAAAAACCATTTACTTCATTTATTTTAATGAAATATTTAACTGCTTATTTATTTATTTTCTCATTAGGTGTTTTGAGGATGCTCAGTTCATAATTTCAAGACGGCATCAGTGTGTTAACCATGGTCAAAGGGTTGATTATTACATAATCTCTATAATAATAATAATGAAATAATTATATTTTTTAAAAATTAAATATAGTTTAAATATCAACCATGATTATAGTAATGAAAATTTTACTACGTTACGATCATGAACACGGTAGGTCTTACGTACACATCAGTAACGTTTCCATTTTTCAACAATCAGGATGGAAAGAAGGTAATTTTTATTTTATATTTATATAAAGGTCCTTATATAATTAATATAATATTATTTCATCAAATACAATTTAATTTACTATCTATTTGATGTGGTATTTAAAAACAATATCACATCGTATCACGAGGTGGTAGTCCACCTTACACCGAAACGACGTTATCATTTTTTAGTGGATGGTAAGATAAGAATGTATATAATATATGAACTTTAAATAATTACTAATATTTATTTAATATCATATAAAATAATTAAATCATTCGTCATGAACATCCATGATAAGGGATCATGGAAAAAATTGCATTGGTTCTTGAGGTTGTAGTCCACCATATATAAGAAAAATGTTTTTTTTCAATAAAAATGTTTTTATTGGTGTGAATTAGTGAGGGGATATGTGACCTTTTATAATTTAGGAGTATAATATTTTTAAATACCTAAAACTATTCAATAATGGCATGTCACTCTTATTCCTAGCAAATCCAAAATTCATAAATAATTTAGTGGAGGGTTTATATTTTTGATCCATACTTCCACCAACAAAAAATAATCATTTATTAAACATTTTATTCCACTTTCCCCTAAGGTTACTCATTTTTACCTTTTTCACTGAGGTAAATAGTTTTTTACTATATTTACTATTCATCATGACCACAATTAAGTTGAAAATATTACCTAATATTAATTTTTAAGATAAAAAATATTTATTCCATTTTATCAAATTCAAATTTCATAAGTGGTATAAATCAATTTAAAATTGAACGTATAAAACATGTCAAAAAATAGTTTTTCAAGAAATGCATTTTTCAAGAAATAAATGATCGTATATTAACTCTACATATAGAAATATTAATTATATGAATTAAAATTAAAATAAATATATTTATAATATAATAATTTCAATTATATATTTCTTTAATATGGATTATTTTAATTAATTAAAATGGATAAACTTTATGAACATAAAACAGTTTTCATAAAACTGTGTTTTTAAGAATAAGAATAAACTTATACTAAAATCATGAAAATTGATTATTAAAATTATTTTAATTATATTATTATAAATAAAATGGAT
The DNA here is from genome assembly GCA_963277665.1 of Viscum album. NCBI lineage: Eukaryota > Viridiplantae > Streptophyta > Magnoliopsida > Santalales > Viscaceae > Viscum > Viscum album. The sequence continues at coordinate 144,445,763 of OY728131.1, forward strand.
AATATTTTACTATAACTATAAATCCAAAATATAATGGAACTTTTAAATTACTTTATTTAAAAAACTAAATGACAGTTTTTTAAAAATCGGTAATTTTCACTACTCATTAAAAATAAAACATTTCAGAAAAATCCAAAGTTTTCAACCAAATGTAATTTTGATATATTGATTTAAAAAATTATTTTAACATTATAAAATTAAATTTCTAAAAGTTTTATAATTTAATTTTATATTTTTTAGAAAAAATAAATAAAAATTTCTTTTGAAGGAATCATTTTTTTAAGAATAAAATGTCTTTATTAAAAGTTGAGTGCTTATTTATTAAGAATTTTTCAATAAAATTATATTGATTTTGACCTTTATATATATTTCATAACTAAATTAATACCATTCATACCAACTAATTTAAAATCTATGTTATAATGGTAATATATTTTGCGGGTCAATTAAACTTGATACTGCAAGTTGTATACACTATAAACCATAATGTTCTTCTTCTAAAATATTAGGGTTTTACATTCTCCCTCCCTTTAATAAATTTTAACATAGAAACTTAAAGTTTAACTGAGTCATAAAAAATTATACCTTTGAAAATATTTTTGTTTAGATCCCACATTGTAAAAAGGGTTAATAAAACATCTGCTTAATTAGAGGGAAAGGGAAGTATGAATTTCATATTAAGAAACACATAACTAGCTCTTAAAGAAGGAAAAAATTTGGTAAGTGAGTGTAGAGACCCAAAGCTTGATGTACATGAACATTACATTACTTTAGCAGAATACTTAATACATAACAAAAACAGACACACAAGGATCGTAATAGTTTAGTGTCTTCGGAAACTCAGAATATAATCTTCTAATCGTGGTGAAAGATCTTCAACATCTCCCATAAGATCTTCCCCTTTTTGTTATCTTACCTAAAACCTTTCTTTAAATCCTGGGGAAAAGAAAAAATATAAAGGGTGAGCTCAAATGCTCAGTAAGGGTAAGCATGGATAAAATAAAACAAATCATATACATTTGAACTTCAAAACATGAACATAATATTTAAACATCAGAATCTTGAGCAATGACATAAATCATGGAAGTATGTAAGGCATAGATCATAAAGAAACATTAATCATGATAAAATAGCATGGTAATTAAACATGTAATTGTGGAAAACCATTAATCTCATGATATGATTTCCATAGTAGCCAAGGCATTGCTGCCAAGACCATCTTAGTGGACAAAGTCCCTTTCTGAATCGAGTTCACTCCTCGTTCTGGTCCTGTATTACTGAACCGGTTTAACTTGTCGTTCCAGCCATGTATATCTCACGAGATATAAATCTTTACCCAATTCATTGGAGGGAGATATAGGTCCCACCCATCTCATAATGAAACCATTTTTACTTGTGCCACAAAATAAACATACATCATTCATAATAACCCAATAAATAAAATGGGTTTCATAAACATCATCCCATCATTACATAATCCATATAAAATAAATGGATATCATTTCATAATAAGGAAAGTGAAACCATGTAAATCATAGAGACATTATACATGAAACATACACATATGAAATAATTTTATCTTAGATGAAAAATGGTTTTGATAAAACACTTGAAATGAATTATTGAGGAAAATATCCTTTCTTCTTCAAAATCATTTTCTTTTCACAAAATGCCATGCAATTTTAAAAGAAACGGATTTTGTTGAAAATATTCATGAAATATTTTGGAGTAAGCTTCATGAAAATAAGGCTTTATAAAATCGTAAAAATCCTTTCATGCCGTATACATTAAAAAAAACATTTTTCTCGTACTTTTGTCGGAAAAGTCAACAAAGTACCTTATAGGGTAAATAAGAGAAGATTCCTTCCATACCAAGGGGTAAAATTAAAAATGGGTAAAAATGACTTTAAACATACATGAATACATTTTTATAAAACATGGACATAGATGATAGCATTAACCCTAGTAAATACTTACGAATAAGCAATCGTGGATAAAAATGAGATTTACAAAATTATCCCTTACCTTAGGTCCGATATGCTTCGTACGTATCTGAAACTCTTGTATAATGATTTAAATAATTTCATTGACTTATTAAAGAATCATATTCATTGTTATGATATCATATATGTTTCACTTATGACTTTATATTACCCATTCTTTTGTAAATTCCATGTTAAAGCAGCGTTTTGGGTAAAATAATTTCATTTATCGTATGTGTTTCGACTTTTCGTTCTTGATATTATTACTTATATCCTGATTTAAATAATTCTAGAATGTAAAACATTATTTATATATAATATATATCCATCATATACATATATATATTATAGATCTATAAAAGGAATGGAATTCACCGTTCGTGGAGACGGTAGGCCGTACGTACGCATGAACACTGTTTTCACTTCCTTATTGAATTGAATGACACTAAATAGATGACATAAATATATATATACATAAATAAAGTAGAATTATTATTTCATATATTTCATTATTATTCATTATATAAACTTTATGATTATTCATGTATGGTTAACATGGAGAATGAATCTCATCGCGTCGTGGAGACGGTAGTCCGTACGTACGCACGAGCGATGATATCGTTCCCATAATTATTGAATAGAATTGGAGTGGATGGTATAATATATCAGAATCAGTATGATGTTATAATAACCATATATAGTTATTCTTTACATCATTATACCCATCCATGTAAGGTGTTGGTGGAAAAAAAGATTTCACCACGGCGTGGAGACGGTATTCCGTACGTACGCACGCGTGGTGATTTCGTTTTCGGTAGGATGGATAGATGGTGAAATAGGGTTGTTTCATAATTATAATAACATATCAGTATATGAGTTATACTGATGTTATTACTTAATAATTAAACAACTAAATAAGAATAAGAGGAAGAAGAAATAGAGTTGAAAGAATCGGTAACGGACATTACCTCTTCTTTGAAGCGCCTCTTTGAGACCTCCTCTTAGGGAACTAAAATTGGTCTTTGAAGAAGACCAGAACCTCTAAGATGTTTCTATGGAAGTGTAGAATAGAATTTGGCAGGGTTTGTCCGAGCTTGAAGGCTCAAAGTGGTGTGACGAAGAGAGGGAGAAGGTGTCCTTTTATAAGGGAGGAGAGGGGCACCTTTGGAAAAACTAAAAATATTATTTTATTATAAAGTCATATTCAATTTTTAATAGATCCAAATTGATTTATTTCGAATATAAGGTGGGTATGGGTCTAAATCCTCTCATCCAATATAATTTAGACAAGTTTAGGGCATTATATTTACCTTATCTTTTAGTTTTAACTCTTAGTTAATTAGATTGACATTTACCATGTCACTTTGTATTTTTATATTATATAATTAATAAACTTACCATATACATCCAAGATACCCCCAAGTGGTCCATTAATGATACACCTATCACTATATAAGTATCTTGGCCGAACCTTAGATTTTTAGGAATATAATAACAATTAATAATATAATATTTGTTTTAAAAACCATTTTATGTCAATTTTGACACTATTTGGTAATTGATTTTTGTGAAAATCATAACAGAATTATTAGTTCCAAAAAAGTTCATTAAATCAATAATAACATGTCATATTAACATAAAAAATTTATCTAATTTATAAAAAGTCTCAAATTATATTTATTTGGGTATTTATAACATCAATTATGTCAATAATCCATTAATATGATAATTGTTGCATCATCATTGTGTCATAATTAAACTAAATTATTTAATGTCTAAAAATTACAAATAAAATACCATTATGTAGGAAATAATTTTATATTTCTAATGAATATTTATAGTCGAATTTATCTTATGTATAACCCTTTATTAAAAATTATTTACTTATTAAACTTTGATTTTAACTATTTTAACCCTTCTTTAAATAGATTAATAATAAATGTCCTAATCTAATCCAAGTGGGTCTAAATGGTCATATTTTATTACTAAGGTCGTTTTTGGTCGAATTACGCTTATCCAATAGAATTAGGACATGTTCTAGGGTAATAATAATATCATTTTCACCCTTAATTATCCTATTTACTTTTAACCGTGGTAAATAAAAGTAAAAAGTTACTATTCACCAAAAATTATTTTCATCTCATTGAACCACATTTTAGTCCTTGATATTAACCTTGTCTCTCGGATTTTTTAAATTCAATTCACAGAATTGGTAAAATTTAATTTAAATTAAAAAAGTCAGTTTTTTAACTACCACAAAGTGGTTTCACTATTCATCGAAAATTGAAGTTTTTCAGAAAAATACCAAAAATTCAGCCTAAGCATTATTTGATATTCCAAATTCAAAATTGATGTCTATTTTTCCAAATTCATAACATATAAGTGGAATTAATTAATTTTAAATTTAATTCCTGTTATCAAAACAAATAGCGTGTTTTTAAGAAACAAAAATAATCAAAAGATTGATACTTGTTTATATCCAATTTCAAAGTGAAATTAATTCCAATGAACAAAATTGGATTAAATGGTAAAAATATATTCTAATTACACTTTAAACCCAATTAAAAATATAATCTAACCAAATAAATTATTGCGATGAAAAAAGTTGTTTTTAATTAAAATATAGCGTGTTTTTACTATTCATTAAAATATGAAAGTTATCAGAATAATATGAAAAAATTATTCAAAGTAAATTTTTATATCTTGATTCCAAAGAATAATTTTATTTTGTCAAATTGAACTTATAGACAAGTCAAAAACAAGATTTAAAGTGGGTGCGCCATCAAAAGGCAGCAAAACTACATTTTTGAAAATTACTTATTTTACTCGAAAAAATGATTTTGTTCTCATACCATGTTCTAAAAAATGTGTAAGATGAATAATAATGTTATAAAATTAAAAATATAGTTGATACTATTCATAATGGGTAGTTCATATAACATATCGTTGTTTAGCGAAACTCAGTATTGCGTAAAACAAACGCTATCGTGGAAGGTCGTGATTGCATGTAATGCAAGCCAAGTCAGGGATGCATGTTGTGCAAGATCCTTTTGGTGTAGCATAAAACACAAGACATTAATGAAATTAAAAATATTATTTTTCATAAAATCTCGGGGTGTTACATTCTACCCCCCTTAAAATGAATTTCGCCCTTGAAATTTGTTGTGGTTATAAATGGTTTACTACTCGAAAGTTTGTTTAATAGAAACCCACATCATAAAAAGGAATACCAAAACTTGGCTTTAAAAATTAAAGTATGAAATAAAACGGTTACCCAAATTAACTCATCACTGGGTTTCCACGTAGAATAACAGAGGTGAAAATGTGGATATGGAAGAAAAATATAACCATAAAGTTTTGATGGAGAGTGGTAGAGAACATGGCTATAAAAAATCCATCAATCACAAAGCCATAGATTTTTGATGATCTAAGGTACCATCAGATTCATCGGATATAGGGGCACTAGGACAACATTTTTGGTTTTCAAGATCATTTCCTTAAAGTTGATGAAATTGGAATTAGAAGAAATACTTTCGTGATTTTGGTACAGTCTCACCGTTGGTGGTTCTTTAGAAAATTTCCACTTCATCTCTTAAAGAAATGAAGTTGAATTTGTCATTCATGAAGTGTTAGCAGATCATGTGATAGAATGATGGGTCATTCCATCTGTCTCAAACAAAAGGTTATAAAAGTTATCAAAAATACATAAGTCTATCTATAGTGAGATTAATCATATATGGTTCCTAAAATGAACTTATACTTCATATATCATACTACTTAATATAAAATAACTAGTTTCTACTAAACAGGGACTTCTTGTAGGCTAGTTGTAGGCGATAAAGGCCAGTCGCACTTCGGTTGTGGGTTTTATTCCCACAGCCTTGTCCGACGCGATGGGATGTCGCACGTCCTGTGGGTTATCCTTTTTCTAAAACTACATTACTATAACATCCCATCAATAATATCGAAAAAAGTTCTATCCTTAAACAATACTAACTTATGTCCAACATAATCCATTTGAATCTTTAGGCTTATCTAAAATACTTCGGTCCAAGTTCATAGTATAAAGAAAACAATTACTTGAAATGTCGTCAACCAAGCATGTGAATACCATCATTTATCCCCCATATATCTTGTTGGTCACATTCCAATCATGTGAATACATTAATCATGCATTCTCTTGAAAAATGAATACCCATTAAACCTTAGTGAAAACATGAATGCTGTCAAAAGTTAACTCTTTCCACATACCAAAATTCAAAAATTCTATATACTCAAACCATGATATAACCTTCTCCTTATATCAGTCATGAGCTCATGAATACTATCAAACATTTAATTTTATCCTTATCCCTTCATTATGCGCATATCATCTACTTTCCAAAAATATCTGAATAACCTTTCATGGTTACTGGTACCATTAATCATACACTTTCAAAACTTAAGGAAAGACAACAGTGTAACAATCCTTAGATTTCTCTTTATTCCATAGTACCATGAGATTACTTATACAACATTACACTTGATAAACATGTAATCATTCCACTACCTTCTTAAACCATTGACTGAGCATCAACAATTCTTTCATCTCACATATCATTTGTAGTCTCTTCATCATCAACAACATAAATACTACTCATACGACCGTACTGATTCTCTTCATGAGACTTTCCCTTAGAGCATTGGTTTGCATAATGCCCGTACATTCCATATTTAAAACATTTAACCATTGTTGATGTCGTAGCAATACCATTATCCTCATCCATGGTGTTAACTGAACCTTTTCCTTTGCACTTACTGGCTTTGTGTCCTTCTTTTCCACACCCAAAGCATCTTCCGGTTCCTTTGAAACAATCTCCCTGATGCCTCTTCCCACATGATTTACATGAGGGAAATTGAACTTTCTTTCCTCTATGATCATCATGAAACTCCATCTTTCTCTTATTATCTGAGTCGGGAAACTTACCAAAGTTGAGATTATTGATCATATTATGAGATTGATGATTAGGCATAATAACGATGTTTGGACTTCCAAATACCGTTTCATTTGGTTTCTCATGAAAAATATCATTCCATTGTCTGTCATATCCTCCATTATCATGAATCTTCCTGTTTACAACCATTTTCTAAAACCCAAAAAGAATAGTGTGAGAGGAAAAAATAATGCTAGGGAAAACAACATAGTAAAGGGGGAGCACCCTCAATATCTAACATCTTAGGTTAAATTCTAAGATCATTACCGTAGTTCTAGGACTATATCCTATACATATACTTATCCTTAGAGACATCCCTGGACATACCTTAGAAATATCTCTAGGGATCTCACTAACATTTTCGCATCCTAGTTTCCAAAGGTTGACTAAACATTTCCTCTGATACCAACTGTAGAGACCTGAATCCTGATGTACATGGACATTACATTACTTTATCGGAATACTTAATACATAACAAAAATAGACACACGAGGATCGTAATAGTTTAGTGTCTTTGGAAACTCAAAATATAATCTTCTAATCGTGGTGAAAGATCTTCAACATCTCCCATAAGATCTTCCCCTTTTTGTTTTCTTACCTAAAACTTTTCTTTAAATCCTGGGGAAAAGAAAACATATAAAGGGTGAGCTCAAATGCTCAGTAAGGGTAATCATGGATAAAATAAAACAAATCATATACATTTGAACTTCAAAACATGAACATAATATTTAAACATCAGAATCTTGAGAAATTACATAAATCATGGAAGTATGTAAGGCATCAATCCTAAAGAAACATTAATCATGATAAAATAGCATGGGAATTAAACATGTAATTGTGGAAAACCATTAAGCACATGATATGATTTCCATAGTATCCAAGGCATTGCTGCCAAGACCATCTTAGTGGACAAAGTCCCTTTCTAAATCGAGTTCACTCCTCGTTCCAGTCTTGTATTACTGAACTGGTTTAACTTTCTGTTCCAGACATGTCTATCTCATGATATATAAATCTTTATTCAATGCATTGGAGGGATATATAGGTCTCACCCATCTCATAATGAAATCATTATTACTTGTGCCACAAAATAAACATACATCATTCATAATAACCCAATAAATAAAATGGGTTTCATAAAAATCATCCCATCATTACATAATTCATATAAAAGAAATGGATATCATTTCATAATAAGGAAAGTGAAACCATGTAAATCATAGAGACATTATACATGAAACATACACATATGAAATAATTTCATCTAAGATGAAAAATGGTTTTGATAAAACACTTGAAATAAATTCTTGAGGAAAATATCCTTTCTTCTTCAAAATAATTTTCTTTTCACAAAATGTCATGCAATTTTAAAAGAAAAGGATTTTTTTGAAAATATTTATGAAATATTTTGGAGGAAGCTTCATGAAAATAAGGCTTTATAAAACCGTAAAAATCCTTTCATGCTGTATACGTTAAAAAAACATTCTTCTCGTACTTTTGTCGGAAAAGTCAAAAAAGTACCTTGTAGGGTAAATAAAAGAAGATTCCTTCCATACCAAGGGGTAAAAGTCAAAATGGGTAAAGAGGACTTTAAACATACATGAATACATTTTTATAAAACATGGACATGGATGATAGTAATAACCCTAGTAAATACTTACAAATAAGAAATCTCAGATAAAAATGAGATTTGCAAAATTATCCAATACCTTAGGTCCGATATGATTCGTACGTATCCGAACCTATAGTATAATGATTTAAATAATTTCATTGACTTATTACAGAATAATATTCATTGTTATGATATCATATATGTTTCACTTATGACTTTATATTACCCGTTCTTTTGTAAATTCCATGTTAAAGCAACGTTTTGGGTAAAATCATTTCATTTATCGTATGTGTTTCGACTTTTCGTTCTTGATATTATTACTTATATCCTGATTTACATAATTATAGAATGTAAAACATTATTTATATATAATATATATTCATCATATACATATATATATTATAGATCGATAAAAGGAATGAAATACACCGTTCATGGAGACGGTAGGCCGTACGTACGCATGAACGTTGTTTTCGTTTCCTTATTGAATTGAATGAAACTAAATAGATGAAATAAATATATATATATATATATATACAGTAGCATTATTATTTCATATATTTCATTATTATTCATTATATAAACTTTATAATTATTCATGTATTGTTATCATGGAGAATGAATCTCATCGCGCCGTGGAGACGGTAGTCCGTACGTACGCACGAGCGATGATATCGTTCCCATAATTATTGAATAAAATTGGAGTGGATGGTATAATATATCAGAATCAGTATGATGTTATAATAACCATATATAGTTATTATTTACATCATTATACCCATCCATGTAAGGTGTTGGTGGAAAAATAGATTTCACCACGGCGTGGAGACGGTATTCCGTACGTACGCACGCGTGGTGATTTCATTTTCCGTAGGATGGATAGATGGTGAAATAGGGTTGTTTATTACTTATAATAAAATATCAGTATATGAGTTATACTGATGTTATTACTTCATAATGAAACAACTAAAGAAGAATAAGTGGAAGAAGAAATAGAGTTGAAAGAATCGGTAACGGACATTACCTCTTCTTTGAAGCGCCTCTCTGAGACCTCCTCTTAGGGAACTCAAATTGGTATTTGAAGAAGACCAGAACCTCTAGGATGTTTATGTGGAATTGGAGAAGATAATTTGGTAGGTTTTGTCCGAGTTTTAAGGCTCAAAGTGGTGTGAGGAAGAGAGGGAGGAGGTTCCCTTTTATAAGGGAGGAGAGGGGCAACTTTGGAAAAACTAAAAATATTATTTTATTATAAAGTCATATTCAGTTTTTAATAGCTCCAAATTTATTTATTTCGAAGATAAGGTGGGGATGGGTCTAAATCCTCTCATCCAATAAAATTTAGACAAGTTCAGGTCATTATATTAAACTTATCGTTTAGTTTTAACTCTTAGTTAATTAGATTGACATTTACCATGTCACTTTGTATTTTTATATTATATAGTTAATAAACATACCATATACATCCAAGAGACCCCCAAGTGGTCCATTAATGATACAACTATCATGATATAAGTAACTATATGAACCTTAGATTTTTAGGGATATAATTACAATTAATAATATAATATTTGTTTTAAAAACTATTTTATGTGAATTTTGACACTATTTGGTAATTGATTTTTGTGAAAATCATAATAGAATTATTAGTTCACAAAGAGTTAATTAAATCAATACTAACATGTCATATTAACATATAAAATTATTCTAATTTATAAAAAGTCTCAAATTACATTTATTTGGGTATTTATAACATCAATTATGTCAATATTTCATTAAAAAGATAATTGATGCATCATCATTGTGTCATAAATAAATTAAATTATTTAATGTCTAAAAATTACAAATAAAATACCATTATGTAGGAAATATCATTATCTTTCTAATTAATATTTATAGTCGAATTTATCTTATGTATAACCCTTTATTAAAAATTATTTACTTATTAAACTTTGATTTTAACTATTTTAACCCTTCTTTAAATAAATTAATAATAAATGTCCTAATCTAATCCAAGTGGGCCTAAATGGTCATATTTTATTCCTAAGGTCGTTTGTGGTCCAATTAAACTTATACAATAGAATTAGGAAATGTGTTAGGGTAAAAATAATATCATTTTGACCCTTAATTATCCTATTTACTTTTAACCGTTGTAAATAAAAGTAAAAAGTTACTATTCACAAAAAAATTATTTTCATCTCATTGAACCACATTTTAGTCCTTGATATTAACCGTGTCTCTATAATTTTTGAAATTAAATTCACAGAAGTGGTAAAATTTAATTTAAATTAAAAAAAGTCAGTTTTTTAACTACCACTAAGTGGTTTCACTATTCATCGAAAATTGAAGTTTTTCAGAAAAATACCAAAAAATCAGCCTAAGAATTATTTGATATTCCGAATTCAAAATTGATGTCTATTTTTTCAAATTCATAATATATAAGTGGCATTAATTAATTTTAAATTTAATTCCCATTATCAAAACAAATAGCGTGTTTTTAAGAAACAAAAACAATCAAAAGATTGATACTTGTTTATATCCAATTTCAAAGTAAAATTAATTCCAATGAACAACATTGGATTAAATGGTAAAAATATATTCTAATTACACTTTAAACCCAATTAAGAAGATAATCTAACCATATAAATTATTACGATGAAAAAAGTTGTTTTTAATTAAAATATAGCGTGTTTTTACTATTCATTAAAATATGAAAGTTATCAGAATAATATGAAAAAATTATCCAAAGTAAATTTTTATATCCTGATTCCAAAGAAGAATTTTATTTTGTCAAATTTAACTTATAGACAAGTCAAAAACAAGATTTAAAGTTGGTTCGCCATCAAAAGGTGGCAAAACTACATTTTTTGAAAATTACTCATTTTACTCGAAAAATTGATTTTGTTCTAATACCATGTTCTAGAAAATGTGTAAGATGAATAATAATTTTATAAAATTAAAAGTTTAGTTGATACTATTCATAATCGGTAGTTCATATAACATATCGTTGTTTAGTGAAACTCAGTATTGCGTACCACACACGCTATCATGGAAGGTCGTGATTGCGTGTAATGCAAGCCAAGTTAGGGATGCGTGTTGTGCAAGCTCCTTTTGGTGTAGCGTACAACACAAGACATTAATGAAATTAAAAGGATTATTTTTCATAAAATCTCGGGGTGTTATAGTGAGGATATGGATTGATAATAAAATCATAATACCTAAATGATTATGGATAGTGATAGAGATCATTTATCATAATAAATTGAATGATTGTGAGAAAGTTAATGAACACAAAACCCTAAATTTATGATGGATGAACGGACCATCAAATCATCGAGATTGAATGTAATAGGATAAAAAAATTTCAAGATTCTATTCCTATATTTGTGGAATTAATTTTACCTATAGAGTGAAAACGTAAGGAAATATATTTACTTGATATCTTTTTATTTCATAAGAATAATTTCATCCTTTGGTTTTTCTTCGATCAATTTCCACTTCATCTCTTTATCCAAATAATGAATACCAAATATGAATTTTTTATGATCGATAAAATAAAATTAACTCCTAATGGATTGTAATACCCATAGAATAATAATAATTTATTCCTCATATATTTAAATATTAACCAAAACTAAAATTGTTACCACAAGGTAAAAAAATTTATAAACCATCATATAAAGAAATAATACATTTTACTTTAAGATTTCTACAAAATGTTCAACGTATACTATTCCCTAAATAAATAAACCTAAATCCTGAATAACCTCAAAATTTAAAATTTTAACCTTTTTCTTTCAAACACATGTTATACCTAAGGGTTATATTCACCTCAACCCATTAAAAATTTTCAAAAAATATCCTTAATCTCTTCAAAATCCTAAAAACTCAAAAATATTTGATCCCATAATATTTTTCTAAGAAAAAGCATAATGTTTATCTATAAAAGTTTTTAGGTGATAACAATGTCATAATAATTGGTATATCATATAGGCCTATGGTAGGCATTTCACCCTTATTTCCCTTCAGTTGTGGGTTCAATCCTCAAGACCTTTCCAGATATAATGACTTGTCACCCGACATAGTGGTTATCATTTTTTAAACAATATTAATATAATTCCTATAAATTTCCAAAAAATATGATGAATATTATAAAAATAATATTAATTGTCAAATCGGTTTGTAAACATTAAATTCTTATGTATAGAATATTTTTTTATCATAAAATCAGATAATCTTAATTGAATATAATTACCTCAATATCAATCACATATCAAGGATTGTGTTTTCCTAAATCATCTGTTTTTCTATAAAAAATCACTTTACCATTACGTCACCTTTATAGGTCATTAGTAAAATTAAACATATTATTGAAAATCCTTAAATAAAACTACCATATAATAGTCCTTAGAAGTTTCATGATTCTTATCCCTAGTGTTACATTGATAAAAAATACTTTAAACACATAATTCTTGAGTTTCAACACCTAAACACTTCAATTATTCCACTTCAATGATCATCATAAAATAGTCCCTTAGGAATTAATCATTTTATTAGGGAATTTACTTGGATAATGAACAAGTTCCCCACATCTAGAAAAATTAACTGTTAGTGGTACCTTATGTTGAACTTTATTTCCTTTTGTCTTGTTAACCATACTATTAATTTTTCTTCAGAAATCAGTTGCTTTGTTCCCTCCTTTTAAAAACATAAATCATATTCCAGTTCCATTAAAGATATTTATTTGGTTCCACTTCCCAAATTTTTTACATGTAGGAAATTGAATATTCTATTATTTATCATATTAAACACTTGAACTTCCAAGAGATTACATCCTTCCCTACTTTTATGTGTTTGGAAATTAAAATATTTTTTAGTTGTTAATAAAGACTTGAGATAGCTCGTTTGAAAATATCACAAGATTTTTAACTTATATTCCAATTAGCTGAGGCATATCATTAGGTAAATCATTACATATTATATCACATTGGTTGTTGTCATTATTTCTTTTATTTCCTATAATTAATTAAAAATAATAAAATAAATAATATATGAGTGCATTAAAATACAAAAGGGGAAACTTAAAACCCTTGAAAGAATAAATTAGAAATGAAAAGTATATCCTAAATTATGATTCTCTAGGTTTTAATATAGTTTATCCATGGTAACATTTATTATTAGGTTTTATAACCTAACAATTTTTTCAATTTCTTCATAATGGTTCCTAAAGATTTTGTGAATTTCCAAAACATGTCCCCCAATATTTTGAAACTAGGTGCATTGAAAGTCATGTAGTCATTCACTATGAATTTAAGGCATGTATTACCCCTTAAAAGGAAGGGATAATAAGACAGGTATATATGTAAGAGACATATAAACATAATTTATAATCATTTAATAACATCCAACATAGGTAAAATTTGAGTTAGAGAGAGAAAGTATATAGCTCAAAGAAAAATGGTGGTTTAGAGAGATCCCTAACATTATGTTTTAGAATCCTTCTTCAATTGTGCTTAATGTCTTGAATAATAAAATTAAATTCATTAATTACATAGTTTAGAACCATTTATATTTTTTTTATTAATTATAATTTTATTTTGTTAATTTATAACCATATCATTGGGATATAAAGCTTAATTTATATTTTCCAATGGAAATTGTTTCACAGTTCCATGGTCGATTCACTTGTGTATAATTGTGGAAGTTCTCATCAAATGGGAATATGACTCTAAAAGTGAAATGAAATTATATTCAATAAGTTATACAAATTTTAATATACCTAAATATCTTTTTGTGTTTCTATATAGGGATGATTCACTTAGTAAAAATGTTAACATTGTGTGGTTAGTTTATTTAGGCGGTTATACTGACCACCATGAACTTGTTTCGTTTTATTTTATATTATGTCTATATATTCATTCTAGAATATGTACTAACTAATAATATACTTTTTATCATATTATTTAACCATGATAATATTTTAATTAAGGGCCTTGAAGGTGGTAATGGAAAATGAAAACTCATTATCCACGGAGGCAATGAACCGACAAGATATAGATAATGGTTTTGTTTATAGAATAATAGGAGAAGAGAAGATGATGGATGTTATATATTACATTATTTCTATAAAATTCATGATTATATAAAATAATATATTTATTACTTCATGATGTATTATTTAGGTGAATAGAAGGTAGAATAAAAAAATAATTTAAAAGAGGTAGTTTGAGAATATTTCCACTTGAATGTCATCTTCATGAAAAACAATTTAAGGTACTTGGAATTGGTATTTTTTAAGAATGGAATAATGTGAACATGGGGGGGATTATTGAGATATTGGGTAGAAATTTATCAAGATTAAATGCTTAGAAAGTGTGTGGAGAATGGTTTGTGAGGGGTAATATTTGTAAGGGGTGGGTAAGAGTGTTTTGAATATTAAAATCATTAGTTTATTATTTTGACTCAAGACCGTATATAGAGGTGAATATTATGATCTTATATATTAAATGGTGAATCTGAGTTAAAAATAATGTGTTAATACATCATTACTGGCTCAAAAAATTCATGAAGTTATCATATAATGTTAAATAATGTATTTTTTCATATTTTACTATTCACCAAAAAAAATTAGAAAAAAAATCCACCATAACCATTTTTTTACTTGTAGTTCCAAAAATGAAAACTACTTTCTGAAAATAATTTTATAAATATGGAAAATATAACTTTGAAATAAAATCATTATTTGTTTGAAAATACCAATTTTAATATTTTGATCAACTTTTAGACCCTTTGAAATTTTAATTATTGTCTCATAAAATTATTTTATCATTATAATAACAATTAATATTAACTTATAAACCCATTTTATGAAAATAAAATTTATTTTAAATCATTATATTTGTTATAAAAAAGAAAATAATATATATATATATATGTTTTATAAAAATATGAACACTTATTTTATCATTTTTTAAACATTTATTTACATATAAAATTATATAAATATGACATATTCTCATTTTATAAGATACCAAAATATTATTTTACACTTTCATATGTGAGGATGCTATTAAAATAGTAATGATATTATTCCTAATAGTCAAATTATTATTCTAACGGTTAAGATACTATTCCAACGGTCAAATTACAATTCCAACAGTCATATTTGTAACAGTCATATAGGATCCCTAATTTATTCAAATGACTCTAATTTGATTCATTCTTCATTCACTTTTATTTTCTCTCTATGTTAAATATATTTTAATTTTCAAAATTTATATTCAATTTATAATATTTTTCTTCATTTCTACAGTGTTGTTTATGAGAGTGATTATTATGGGCGATCGAGCATATCCAAATTTTCCTATTATTATTATTATCTTATTTTATATTTTTTTCATTATAATAATTCCAATTCTTATGGTCATATTTATTATATAAATTTAATTCTTAAATTAATATAATAAAATGTATTTGGTTTTATCAAGTTGTGTATGTACATTATATAATATTATATTACTAAATATGCCGCAATTATATATTCAAAAGGTAAATTTCATTGATAGGATTCTAGGTCATTACAAACACCTTGAAATGTCTAAACAATTTTTGAGAAGGTTTAATCCCATAACCCAACATCCACTAGAAAGATGAGAATACACATTAAAGAAAACATTATCACTAATATAGAAATCCAAAGGCCTCCTCATAGGATCATCCTAGAACTTATAATGACCCTTACACTGCCTTTATTCTCCTAGGAATCATTTATAACTTCACTATCATTCTTTACACTAATTCAAGACCAAGAAAGTCAAATTTCAAGATTAGACCAACATAATGGAAATCAAAAATTCATACACACAATACTTTTAATAGAATCATACCAATGGTAGATCAATAACTGTAATTATATGAAAACTCCTCCAAAGGTGTAACATCCTGAAAAGTCAAGCTTTAAGAAAGCTATTATATACTATAAAAATATTATTATTTAATTGTGACCATTATAACATATCCATTAAATTGAAGTTATTAATAGGAATAAAAAAATTATAAAAAATATTTATAAATATTTTATATAATGAAATTTTATCAATTAATATATAATAAATTAGTACTCAATTTTTTGTAAGGCCTTTTTATTTTTCAGAAATAGGTTTTCTTAAAAAATAGCTTTTATTTTCTATTATGCACAGACATTATAAATAATTTATCCCAAATTTTATAAATTTTGTTTTTGGAAATTAATATAATTTCTCAAATCATCATGTAAAAATTATCACAGTTTGAATTTTTTTTGAAAAGGTTTAGTTTTATGTGAATAGTGAAAATACTAATTTTTTAAAAACTATCATTTATTTTCATTAAATCATGTAATTAAAAAATCATTTTCTGCTTTTAATTTTATATTAATTTAATATAATCCTACTTTATTTAGAAATAATTTAATTAATTACATAGAAATAATAATTATAATTGATTTTGGTATAAACACATTTTTGGGCTTAAAAATTCATTTTTTCTAAAAACTATTTTTCATTGTGTTTTGAGAATTTACATTCAAATTGATCTCTAATAGTTATATAAATTTAATATTGAAAAAATAATTTCATCTTTGGAATTAGTTCATTTAAATTTTGTAAATATTTTCATTTTATTTTTTTCATCATGAATAGTAGTCATGGTGACGATTTGTCACCTCGGTAAGGGTACAACTGGTAAAAGACATTAAAACTATGGAGTAAGGATTTAAAATCACTATAACACTTTATCCTATTTTATTTGTTTTCTTTTTACCAAATCCATCTTAGATATGAAAATATGGAAATTTATTTCGACTTTCCTTTTATTATAACATATATATTATTTTAAGAAAATAACAAATACCAAATATCACTCTTGATTTTAATTTCTCTTATATGTCATCAAAGGGATAAAATGTAACATCTAAATAATTCTAGAATATTATAATTTATTAAAAACAATTAATGTAATGATTTTTTTCATAATTAAAATATACTAATTTATAATTTAAAATAAAATTAAATATTTTTTATAATCAATTTCAATTTTGGATATAAATTTTCAAATTATAAAAATATAATTTTTTATTTTTCAAAGAATTAGTATTTTATTTTCATAATGTAAATATAATAAATTTTTAGTAAATGTTATAATTAAACACGCTAAAATATTTTTTTAATACAAAATTTAAAATATATTCTTCTTTATGCTAAATTTACATTATAAATTTAAATGATAAATAATAAACCCTTTTTAAAATATTTAATTTTATAAGTTAATTTTTGAAAATAATTTAAATTATTTTTCATAAATACGTATTTTATATTATTTTTGTAACAAAATTATATTAATTTTTATGTAAATTATTTTAAAATAAGTATTATTAAATTAAATTAAATGTTATAGTTACTAAAATATTATTTCGAAATTATTAATACTAGTGGTAGTTTATTAGTAATATAAAATAAGTAAATAGTAATAAAAATAAACTAATAGATAAATGTACTAAATATAATTTTGAAATAAAAATTTAAAATGTTTACATATATGGTAAGATATTTTTAATATTATTTTTAGATATATAAAACATTCTTTGTATAAAAAATACAATTTATTGTTAATTATTTAAAAGTAATTTTATTTCTTTAAGAAAATTAATATTTTTCAAAATATTTTGATTATAATACTATTACATTTTTATAGATTATTATTTTCAATTTAAAATATTTATAACACTTGGTTAATTTTTTAGTGAAACTATTCTACATTAATGAGTAGTAAAATATTAAATTGATTTTAAAATAGTGAAAAATAATGACATGTGTGTTAAAATTAATACAGTTGATATTAATATGTTATGTTAAAATATTAATAAAGAATAGATAAGTAAATTAATAAAATTATTAAGATTATGAAATAAATATATACCTATGTTGAAAATAGTATACTAAAATATCTTAGAATTTTTTTAGATAAATAATTTTAAATCTACTAGTGTTAAAAAAAATTGGTCAGCTATAGGCCATCCAGGGAACTTCTCAACCACACATAAGGAACCCATAGGGTCTTCTATATGGGAAATTTTTAACCCAAACAATCCATGTAGGTGGGGGTGAAACCATGTGTGCATGGACAGGTTGGTGGGAACGTATATCGCTTGCAGAGTGTTCGTGGACTATGTAATGAGATGGTGTGTCACATACTGGGTGTGTGTGAGGAGTGTGTTACAGGTGACGATCCCCTCTTACCTTGTAACTACTAATTATGGGAGTCATAAACATATATATAAGTATTTGAATGATCAAATATTCGATGTGGGATTACAGATGTGGGATATTGTTCACCCATTTAAAAAATTATGCTTATATCATGATTGTTATCTCAAATCAATAATATTTGTATGTTCTTCTCATGAATTTTCATTCAACGTCACACCCAACCTAGGTATCTCAACCTCATATACTTCACCATCCTCCAGTGCAGGCTTTATCATCTCCTAATTTTCATAATCATTGATGACCCAGCTTGATGTTAAAATTAACAGTGGGTTTCGTCATTTTCTTCAAATATGAATTAAATGAGTTTATATATATATATATATATATATATATATATATATATACTTCATCCATTCATTTTCAGGGGAGATAATGAAAATAAATTTTCAAAAAAGATTTATTTAATACAATACATTACAAATAATTAGGCTAATATTCCCCAAGTTCGTCATCTTCTTCGTCAGTTAATACTAGTTGTGATGAATGATAGAATATATATATATTCTCCATAAATATTAAAAAAAAATATTTTACCCATTCTCAACTTGCTCTACAAGCCATAAGAAACTCATATTTCCTTAGCGCTCCATGTTTAGTTTTTTTTTTGAAATTTTAATTGAATTAAATCCAAATAATGATCATGAGATTAATATTTTTGTGAATTATATTGTAATTGGGATTTATTTATATCCCCAGTTTTTTGGAAAACCTATTACTTCATATTATTTTACATAAATGGTCAGTGAATATTTTTCAATATATAAAGGAGTTCTTACTCCCAAGAAGACCCCCATGACTCAAGCTCTTTCCTCTTATGTTTATCCCTCATTCCATCCTTTAATTCCTATATAGGTAGTGGAAGAAATACCACTTTCTAAGCTCATGTTTATTTTTAGATTTAGTTAAGGTTGATTTTTTATAAGTTTATTTTCTATGTAAGGAAATTTTTATTTGAAAAACATAATTTCTATGTAACACCCCAATCTTCCAAGGTACGCTTCTCTTTGAATAATACAGTAGCGTGAGTTGTACGCAACTTTGAGTTCTAACACACACCACAACCAATCAAACTAGCTGTTATGAATAGTAATACCCACTTTTTGAAATTTTATAAATTTTATCTTTAAAAATGGACTTAATTTTTGGATTTTGAATATCGAAATTATCCTAGGGTGAATTTTTGGTATTTTTTACAAAACATTCAATTTTTGATGAATAGTGAAAAATACAAACTTTAATTAAAAACAACTTTATTAATCCAAATAATTTATAGTGATAAATTATAGTATTTAGTGGTTTTAAAGTATAATTAGAAATTATTTTTACAATTTAATCCAATATTGGTAATTGGACATAATTTCACTTTTAAACTAGACGTAAACAAATGTCAATCTTTTGATAGTTATTATTTATTAAAAAATACGCTCTTTGTTTTGACAACGAGATTTAATTTTAAATTAATTCCTGCCACTTATATGTTTTGAATTTATAAAAATGGATTCAATATTTAGAATCATGAGGTCCAAATTTTGTAAATATGTAACTTTTATTTTTATACATTTTGAATAATTACTTCGGTAAATATTTTATTTACCATGGTTAAAGGGTAAATCTGGTAAATAAGGGTAAAAAAATAATATTATAATAAAATTAAATTACCCTAACACATATCATAACCCTATTTTCTGATACATGTACAACAATGTCCATCTTTGAGGAAAGTTTGGGACCCCATGGAGCCACTTGTAAATGATAATGACACTTTATATTAATTTAGTTAAAGTAAATACAAAAATGACATAAGCATATATCTTTTAGAAAAACAATTTTTACATAGGGTTATATATGATATATCTTTGACTATAAATATTCATTAGAAATATAAAACTATTTCATACATAATAGTATTTTATTTATAATTTTTATACCTTGAATAATTAAATTTATTTATGATACAATGATGATGCAGTATTTTCTTTATTAATGAAAGAATCAAGTAAATGGTATTATAAATGTTAAAATAAATATAATTTGAAAGTTTTGATGGCTTCCATGAATTTTATCGGTTAATATTACATGTTAGGATTTCTTAAATGAATTTATTTCAAATTAAGAAAGTTTTTGGGACTTTAAAAAAATCAATTATTAAATAGTGTCAAAATTGACATAAAAGAGTTTTTAAAACAAATATTATATTATTAATTGATATTATATTCCTAAAAATATAAGGTTTGGCCACATGACCTATATAATGATAGGTGAATCTTTAATGAACCACTTGGGGTTCTCTATAAAGTATATAGTATGTTAATTAACTATATAATATAAAAATACAAAGAGACATGGTAAATGTCAAACTATTTAACTAAGAGTTAAACCTAAAAGATAAAGTTAATATAGTGACTCAAACCTGTCTAAAACCTATTGGTTGAGTGGTTTTTGACCCATCCCCGCCTTATACTTTAAATAATCCATTTTGGAGGCATTAGAAACCGAAAATAAGTTTATTATAAAATAATATTTCTAGCTTTTCCTAAGGTGCGGATAATTTGGGGTGGGGTTTATTTTTTTTAATGGGTTTAGGGTGAATAAAATTAGTGGAATGGGTTTTTTGAGCGCCACATAAAGTGGAACTCAACATTTTGGGTGGCTAGTGCCACTTCAAGTGGCGCTTTGCCACCCTTTTTTTGCACACCCTTTTTTTTGCACACCACTCCCTTTTTTTGTTTTTTTTTTGTTTTGTTTTTTCTGCACCCCATCCCTTTTTAAATATTTTTTTATTTTTTTTTTGCACCCCATCCATTTTTAAATAAATAATTACAAAATAAATAATTAAAAGTTCTTTTTTTTTGTTTTTTTTTTGCACCTCATCCCTTTTTAAATAAATAATTACAAAATAAATAATTAAAAGTTTAAAAATATACTTATAAATTTGTATTTAAAAATGTTAACTTTTTTATAATTATATTAATAAATATATTTATAATTATATAATTATAAATTTATATTTATATAGTTATAAACCTTATTTAATTATATAATAAAATAATGAAATAAACCTTATATATAATTATTTATAATAAATATAATAACTAAAATAAATACAATAAATTTATAAAAATGTTTGTTATAATTATAACAATTATATAATTATAATAATTATATAATTATAATAAATATAAAATTATAATAATTAAATAATTATAATAATTATATAAATATAATAATTATATATTTATAATAAATATATAATTAAAAATTTAATAATTATATAATTACAATAATTATAATAATTATATAATTGTAAATATAATAATTATATAATTATAATAAATATACAATTATAATTACAATAATTATATAATTATAAATATAATAAAGATATAATTAAATATATAAACCTTATTAAAATTATATATATAACCTTTTAAAATTATTTATATTTATTATATTTATTATAATATATTATAATTATTTATTTATTATAATATTATAATTATGTATTAAATTTATAATTATGTATTATAATACATAAATAAACCATATTAAATTTATTTTTAATTTATTTTTAAATTGATATATATTATTTAAATACATAAATAAACCATATTAAATTTATTTATAAATATATATATATATATATATATATAAATTATTAAATATTATTTAATTATTATAATTACATATTTATTATAAATAAACCTTGTTAAATATAAATACATAATTATAAATTTAATACATAATATAACATTATAATAAATACATAATTATAAATTTAATAAAAGAATAATTATAATATATTATAATAAATATAAATAATTTTAATAATGTTTATTTATATATATATATAAATTTATAAATAAATTTAACATGGTTTAATTATGTATTTAAATAATTATATATAAATTTATAAATTTATAAATAATTATAAATTTATAAATAATTATATATAAATAAACCTTATATTTAAAATTTATAAATTTATATTTAAATAAACATTATTAAAATAATTTATCTTTATATAAATAAACTTTATTAAATATTCTTTAATTATTATAATTACATATTTATTATAATTATGTAATTACTATAATCATATATTTATTATATTTATAACTATATATTTATTATATTTTTAATTATATATTTATTATATTTATAATTATATAATTATTATAATGATATAAATATTATAATCATATCTTTATATAAATAAACCTTATTAATTATATATATATATATAATAAGTATATATTTATGATGATTATATATTTACAATAATTATATAATTATAATAATTATATCACTATAATAATTATATATTTATTACAATAAATATACATTTATAAATGTAATTATAAATATACATTTATTTATTATAATAAATGCAATATGTAATTATTTATTTATTATAATAAATGCAATATGTAATTATTTATTTATTATAATAAATGTAATATGTAATTATACATTTATATTTATTATATTTATTATACATTTATATAATTATAAATATACATTTATTATAATTAAAAAATAAATGTATCATATTACATTTATTATATTATATTACATATTACATTTATTTATAATATAATTATATAATTATAAATATAATAAATATAGATATGATAATTATATAATAAAGTTAAATAATTACATATTACATTTATTATATTATAATTAAAAAATAAATTTATTATAATATTTATTATACATTTATTGTTCATATTTATTATAATAAATGTATAAAATAAATGTAGATTTATTATAATAAATAAATGTATATTTATTATAAATATAAATATAAATATACATTTATTATAATTAAATATTATAATATTTATTATAATAAATATACATTTATAATAAATGTATTATAAATATTTATTATACATTTAGTATACATTTATTGTACAATTATTATAATATTTATTATAATAATATTTATTATATATTTATTATAATATTTATTATAATAATATTTATTATACATTTATTATAATAAATATTATAATAATATTTATTATAATAGATATTATAAATGTATATTTATTATAATAATATTTATTATACATTTATTAGATATTTATTATTATAAATATTATAATATTTAATTGTAATAAGTATTTATTATAAATATAAATGTATTATAAATATTTATTATACATTTATGGTGCATTTATTATAATAGTATTTATTAAAACATTTATTAGATATTTATTATAATGAATATTATAATATTATAACATTATAATATTTGTAATAAATGTATACTAAATGTATAAAAATGTATATTTATTATGATAATATTATAATATTTATTAGATATTTATTAAAAATAAGTAAATTTATTATATTTTTTGTATTTATTATAAAAAAATATAATTATGTATTTTTTGTATTTTTTTATATTTATTATACTAAATAAATTTATTTTATATATATCGGGTTTGGGGGGTGTGGGGTCAAAGCGCCACTTCAAGTGGCGCTGAATAAACCCATATCCCCAATATTTAAAAACCCTACCCCATAAAACTAAAAAAACCCACCCTCCTAAATTACCACCTAAGGTGCCCCTCACCCCTCTTATAAACGGGCACTCCCCCTTCTCTCTAATTCACTCCTTTAAAGCCTTTTGGTTTGGCCAACCCCTGCCCAAATATCCTATAAACTTCCCTCAATTCATCCTAGAGGCCTTCCTTTAGTCAGAAATTTAACTTAAGGATCCCTTTTGATCAAATCAAAAGGAAGAACCCGAAGAAGAGGTAATAATTTCACCACCCTCTTTCAAGTTCCTTTCTCCTTCCACTACCTTTTTCTTTGTCATTTAAATTCTAAAATAATAACTTTAGTATCTTATATATACTGTGATGTTGTTATAAATATGGTACAACTAAATTCATTATTCTATCCATCCTTTGAATGACATGTCACCATTCGTGCGTACGTACGGCTTACCGTCTCCACGTCGTGGTGTAATTGGTATTCAATACATTATTATTTGGATGGGTATAATAATGATGTTTAATTGATATAAATAATAAATATAACTTGATAATGATTCTATATATATGATATACCATCCAATTATATATTATTTTAATATCAAAAGAATGACATTGTCTCTCGTGCATACGTACGGATTATCGTCTCCACGAACGCGATGAGATTCATTCCCCATTGTATCCATTCAAGACTAATTTTCATTAGATGATTAAAAATAATGTTTAAAGAATTAATATTATTCTGAATATGAATAAGATACATCCCATGCATAACAAATATGACTCACATAACAAATAATATAAAGGAAAACGAATCTGTTAACACCCGAAACAACGATAATACTATGATATCATTAATAAAGAAATGTTCAAAGATCACATATGATATCATATTAATGTATATGATTCTTGTATAATTTAATAACAATTATTTCACCATTATGGAGGAGTTTAACCTACCCTAAACCAAGGAAAAGTACAAGGTAAGGGTTTATTTCACAATCTTTGTATTATCTGAGGTTGTTTTTACGTAAGTATCTACTGGGACCTCTTTATCATCCACATCCATGATTCTTAAAAATGTATTCCATAACATTTTTACTATTTTATAGACTATGGGTTAAATTCATTTATACCCTTGTTTGACTTTTTATAAGATTTTTATAAAGGAATCTTTCCGTCGTTTTCCAAACAAGGTCCTTTATAACCTTTTTGACAAAATTAAGGTAAGAATGTTTTATTTTTAACTTATAAGGTGGGTACGGCTATTTTACGCCGTTATAAAATCGTCGAAGCTTCTCTTACAAGCTTATAATAATTTTTTCAAAGTAAATGTTTTCTTTTATAATTATGTTATTTTTAAATGATTTCAAAAAAAAGAGATATTTCTCTCAAATAGTTTTGATTTCATCTATGTCAACATCCTTTGATGGATTTTAAGCTTATTTGAAGTTGATTTATTATTATACAAAACATCTATATTGTATTGAAGGTTTTGTGATATGTTTGACAGTGGATGTGTTATTTTTATACCATTCATGGTTTATGGAGAAAGTGTTGACATTTCTTATGCTAGTTTTAATACGAATGTTTATGTTATGTTTAAACCTTTTCATAAGAGGAATGCATTGGACTTAATATGTGATGGGTGGAGCCCTCTATAGATCCTCGATGCATCGGTAGGTCTCATGAGACAAACTAGTGTCTTAGCACAAGGCCTTGACAAAATCTTATTTGTAGTCTTGGCACTAGGCCTTGTCTATGTGGTTATGATAGTCTAGTATTATGCATTCCATCATTATGAAAGTGGTTATTGATATTGCATGTGATTATTAGACTAGTAAAATATCCATGTGAATATGTAAATGTCATTACTTCATTTTATTTTTGCTATATTATGCTGAAGTTTAAGTTTAAAAGGATTTTGTTTTAGTTATACATTTCCTTAAATGTTTATGCTCATTTATGAAAGTTTACGCTATATTTTTATCCTTACTGAGTATCTGAGATCACCCCTTTCTACGTTTTATTTTTCCTAGGATGTGAAGAAGTATTTTATGACTGACCTGTAGGGATAGTATAATGGGATATGAGTGTGGACTATAGAGACTATGTTGTTGTAGTTTTTCACTTTATCATGTAATATATGACTTACGAATGTATCTTGTGTTTCCAAGGCTACTAAACTAATCGGTCTTTCGAGACTTGATCTTTTGTGATCATGCCAATGTTGTGTAATAATGCACCAAATCTGGGTAATTGGGGTCGGGGTGTTACTGTTGGTATCAGAGGAAGTTTAGTACAAACCTTAGAAGCTAGATTTAGATAAACTCTAATTAGAGCACATAGCCCTAAGATAGACTTTGAGGATTAGTATAGAAGAACTTCCTAGAATTTTGGTATTTTATAGATTTTTTGAATTTTCAAGCAATACATCCCTATCTAGATACAAGGAGGTAGAGGTGGCTCTGGCACAGATGTACTTAGGGGTAAAACCCTAAAACATCGCTTTGAGCAAGACTCGAACGGGAACTGGTGCACGACAACGGGCCTTGCTGCACTCTTGGTTACGACACTCTCGGGGGATATACTTATGATAATTATCATTTTCTTTACAAATCATTATAAAGGGATTATGAGTATATACTTCCTCAAAGAAAACATTTTTATGATTATGGATTATATCCATAAACTGTTCAATTAATGTTAACTGTTTTACAAGTTTGGATTTATGTATTGTGATTCATAAACTAATCTAGTGTATGACATCGTTTAGAAATGGCACCTAGTGGAAGGAATGGAAAATATATCAGTGAATGCACTCCATGTAGGTATTTCCCTTCTGCTCAAGATAATTATAGTGGATTTGGTGATGCAACTGCTGCTGATCAGCTAATCACCATACTAGGACAACTCACTCAGGTTATGAATAATAACCTTACCCGTATGGAGCACCCTGATCTGTAGCATGGAGGATCAATGTTAGATCGCTTCATGAGGTAACAACCACCAACATTCAATGAGGGTATAAATTCACTAGTAGCTGAGCAATGGATAAATTTCTTAGAGAAAATATTCCACTCCTTGGGGAGTAGTGAAAGGGAAAAAGTTTTCATGGTAGTTTACTACCTCACTGGAGATACTGATCAATAGTGGTCATTGATTCAAAACACGAAGGAATATGATGAAGTATCAAATATGGAATGGAGGGAGTTTAAATATATTTTCTTATAAAAATACTTTTCTCATGACCATCGAGCAGATATGGAAAGACAATTTCTGAGTCTAAGGAAAAAGGAGGATGAGAATGTTGCAAAGTATGAGTCTAACTTTACAAGGTTAGCGAGGCATGTTGCAGATTATATACGTAAACCAAGAAGTAATATAGATCATTTCTTTGATGGGTTAAAACCATTTATCCATCGGGCATTAGTCTCAAAATCCTTCTCG
Source organism: Viscum album (assembly GCA_963277665.1). NCBI lineage: Eukaryota > Viridiplantae > Streptophyta > Magnoliopsida > Santalales > Viscaceae > Viscum > Viscum album. Next base: position 144,473,585 of record OY728131.1, read on the forward strand.
TCGTATGAAGATATTGTCTCATATGCTATCAAGACAGAAAAGGAATTCTTTAAGTCTTACAACTTTAAAGCAATGAAAAAGAAGAAGAGGTCTTCTGATCACTCTGGAAATGGAAATAAGGGGAATAAGGGAAAAGTCGAATATCCATATTAAAGTAAATGTGGGAAGAAAAACCCCGATACTTTCTTGAAGGGAATGGGAGTCTGTTACAACTATGGTGAAAAAGGCCACCAAGCTCATGATTTCAAGGGGAAGAAAGAAGCTACTGATGTTTAATGCTACAATTACAGGGAGATGGGACATTATTCAAATGAATTTCCTAATCATCAGGGGAAATTACCTCAGAAAAGGACAAGGGATCATGGCCAAGCTTATTCTCTCACTACTACTGAGGTAGAAGCTCCGAAAGATGTGGTTGTAGGTAATTTAATGGTTTCCTCAAGTTTAGAAAATGATTTATTTGATTCTAAATCATCACATTGTTTCATATCTTCCTAGTTTTCTAAGAAAATTAGATATTTCCAATTTGATTTAACAAGGGAGTTGTCAGTCAAAACTCCTAAGGGAAGTATCATTGCTACAAAGTTCTGTGAATCAGTTCCCATTAGGGCATATAAATGTTCTTTATCTGCTGATATCATCGTCATACTCATGATTGAATTTTATATAATCCTCGGTATGGATAGGATTTCAGACCATGATCCAAAAAATTATTATAAGAATAAAGAGGTTACTATTTTTGTTGACGATGATAAAGAACACCTTATCTTTAATGCAGAATCGTCACCACCTAATTCTTTTCTAGATCCACCCACAGTAGCTCAAATAAATTCAATTATTGGGGAGGAAGAGAATGAAATAATTGTGGGTGAGGAAAGTAATGTTAAAATAGAGGATGTACCTATTGTGAAAGAATATGTTGATGTGTTTCCTGAAGATTTACCTGGACAACTTACAAAACATGAAATTGAGCTTTCCATTGATTTAATTCCTAGTTCAAGGACCATATCGAAGAACCCTTATAGAATTTCCACTGTGTAATTAGTGGAACTAAAGAAACAACTAGAGGAATTGAGTAATAAGGGATTTATTCGCCCTAGTGTTTCTCCATGGGGAGCCCCTGTTCTTTTTGTTAAGAAGAAAGATGGATCTATGAGGTTGTGCATTGACTACAGGGAGATCAATGCTATAACAATAAAGAACAAGTATCCCCTACCTCGTATTGATGATTTATTCGACCAACTTCATGGAGATGAATATTTTTCAAATATTGAACTTCGATCTAGATATCATCAGTTGCGTGTGAAGAAGGAAAAAATTCTGAAAACAGCATTTTGAACCAGGTACGAGCATTACGAGTTTACAGTCATGCCTTTTGGGCTGACTAATGCACCCTCTATTTTCATGGATATAATGAACAGAGTTTTCAAAGAATATCTTGATGAATTTTTAGTGGTATTTATTGATGATATCTTCTTATAATCCAAAAGCTACGAAGATCATGAAAATCACTTGTGCATTATCTTGAAGACTCTGAGAAGACATGAATTATATGGGAAGTTTAGCAAGTGTGAATTATGGCTTCAAGAGATTTCTTTTCTGGTCAATATTTTCTCTAAGGATGGAATCTCTATTGATCCTTCTAAAACAAGAGCAATACAAGAATGTCCAGCACCAATGAGTATAACTGAGGTACGTATTTTTATTGGTTTAGAAGGTTATTATCAATGTTTCTTCTAGAATTTTTCCCTATTAGCTAACCCATTAATGAAGCTCACACATAAAGGGGTTAATTTTTTTTGGAAAAAACATTGTAAATAATGTTTCGAAGAACTGAAGAGAATATTATTCAATGCTCCTATATTGACTCTACCATCAGCGAATGATGGTTTTGTTATTTATAGTGATACTTCAAAGAAATTACTTGGTTGTGTCCTTATGAAGAATGATAGGGTTATTTCCTACGCATCACGACAGCTAAAAATTCATGAGAAAATCTATCCTACTCATGATCTTGAGTTAGCAGCTGTAATATTTTCTTTTAAGATATGGATACATTATATCTATGGTGAGAAATGTGAGATATATACCGATCACAAGAGTTTGAAGTATATTTTCTCATAGAAAGAACTCAACATGAGGCAAAGGTAATGGATTGAACTACTCAAGGTTTATTATTGCACTATATAATACCACCCGGGAAAGAAAAATAAGGTGTAAGATGCTTTGAGAAGAAAGGATCATGGATTTTTGAACAATATGAGAGTTGAAAAAGATCCTATGTACATGGATCTAGTAAATATGGATATGGGAATAACCCTAGAAAGTGAAACATCAATGCTTTTTAAAATGGTTTCCAAACCATCTTTACTAGAAAGGATTTAGAGTTCTCAGACCGATGATGAAGAGTCTCAAAACAAGATTAAATCTATGAATGATGGGAGATTGAGTGACTTTGTGTATGAAGATGGAATTTTGAAATTTGGGAAGAGACTTTGTGTCCCCGATATACCTGATCTAAAAAGGGAATTGTTGGATGATGTTCATAGTTCTAATTTCTCTATACACCCTAGTATCACTAAGATGTATACAAATTTGAAGGAACATTTTTGGTGGGACAACATGAAGAGGGATATTGTTGATATTGTGTCAAGATGTATGGTTTGTCAATAAGTGAAAGTTGGAAGACAAAAGCCTGGAGGATTCATGAAACCTCTTCCCATACCGAGTGGAAATGGGATAATATTACGATGGAATTTGTCATGGGACTACCATATACTCCTAGAAAGAACGATGCAATTTGGGTCATTGTTGATCATCTTACCAAGTTAGAAAATTTTCTTGCTATAAGAGAAGATTTACCACTTGAATGTCTAGTAAAACTATATATTAATAAAGTAGTGAGACTTCATGGAGTACCCCTATCAATTGTTTCTGATTGTGATCCACATTTTACATCAAGATTCTGGATGAGTCTTTAGAAGGCCTTGGATACTGAACTTCATTTGAGCACTGCCTACCACCCCCAAACTGATGGACAATCAAAACTGACTATTTAAACCTTTGAAGACATGTTGAGATCATGCTCACTTGACTTTATGGGTATGTGGGATCAATATTTACCTTTGGTAGAATTTTCCTATAACAATAGCTTCTATTCAAGTATTCATATGGCACCACATGAAGCATTATATGGAAGGAGATGTCACACACCAACCTGTTGGGATGATGTTGGTGAAAGAAAACTCATAGGCCTAGAATTTGTGGAGGAAATGATGGAAAAGGGGAAGGTTATCCAAACCCACATCAAAGCAGCTCAAAGTAGACAGAAGATCTATACTGATAACCAAAGGAAGGATTTGGAATTTCAGGTAGGATAACATGTTTTCTTGAAGGTATCTCCACGGAAGAGAGTTATAAGTTTCGGTAAGAAAGGAAAATTGAGTCTGAGGTACATCAGAACGTTCAAAATTCTAGAACGAATTGGGGTTATAGCTTATCGTTTGGCAATGCCGCCAAATCTCTTCCATGTTCACAATGTGTTCCACGTATCACTATTGAGAAAATAAATGTCTGGCCCAACGCATGTACTCAACTGCGTGAAAGTAGAACTAGATCCCAATCTGTCTTATTATGAAGATCCCATCAGGATTCTTGATACCAGGGAACAAGTTTTGAGAAACCGGACGACTCGTCTGGTAAAAGTTCTATGGAGAAACCATAAGATGGAAGAGGCAACGTAGGAACCCAAGGAACTTATGATGAAGAACCACCCAAATATTTTTATGAAGTAATATTCTATAAATTTCGAGGATGAAATTATTTTAAGGAGGGGAGAATTTAACACCCCAAGCTTCCACAGTATGCTTCTCTTTGAATAATACAGTAGTGTGTGTTGTATGCAACTTCGAGTTCTAACACACACCACAACCAATCAAACTAGCCATTATGAATAGTAATACCCACTTTTTGAAATTTTATAAATTTTATCTTTCAAAATGGACTTCATTTTTGGATTCATAATATTAAAATTATCCTAGGGTGAATTTTTGGTATTTTTTAGAAAACATTCAATTTTTTATGAATAGTGAAAAATACTAAACTTTAATTAAAAACAACTTTTTTAATCCAAATAATTTATAGTGATAAATTATACTATTGAGTGGTTTTAAAGTATAATTAAAATATATATTTACCATTTAATCCAATATTGTTAATTGGACTTAATTTCACATTTAAACTAGACTTAAACAAGTGTCAATCTTTTGGTAGTTATTATTTCTTAGAAAACAAGCTCTTTGTTTTGATAATGGGAATTAATTTTAAATTAATTTATGCCACTTATGTGTTTTGAATTTATAAAAATGGATTCCATATTTAGAATCAGAAGGTCCAAATTGTGTAAATAGGTAACTTTTATCTTTAGAAATTTTGAATAATTACTTTGATAAATATTTTATTTACCATGGTTAAAGGGTAAATCCAGTAAATAAGGGTAAAAAAATAATATTATAATAATATTAAATTACCTTAAAAGTGTCCTATCCCTGTTTTCTGATACATTTCCAACCATGGGCATCTTTGGGTCAATTTTGGGACCCCATGGAGTCACTTGTAAGTGATAATGACACTTTATATTAATTAAGTTAAAGTAGATACAAAAATGACATAAGCATATATGTTTTAGAAAAAAAATTACATAGGGTTATATATGTTATCTCTTAGACTATAAATATTAATTATAAATATATAAATATTTCCTACATAATTTTATTTTATTTATAATGTTTAGACATTGAATAATTAAATTTATTTATTACACAATGATGATGTAGTATTTTCCTTATTAATGAAAGAATCAAGTAAATGGTATTATAAATGTAAAAATGAATATAATTTGAACGTTTTGATGACATACACAAATTTTATAGGTTAATATGACATGTTAGTATTTCTTAAATGAATATATTTCTAATTAATAATGTTTTTATAACATTTACAAAAAATCAATTATTAAATATTTTCAAAATTGACATAAAAGATCTTTTTAAAATAATATTATATTATTAATTGATATTCTATTCCTAAAAATATAAGGTTCATCCAAAATACTTATATAATGATAGTTACATCTTTAATGAACCACTTGGGGTTCTCTTGGAAGTATATAGTAAGTTTATTAGCTATATAATATAAAAATACAAAGAGACATGGTAAATGTCAAACTATTTAACTAAGAGTTAAATATAAAAGATAAAGTTAATATACTTACCCAAACCTATATAAATCCTATTGGTTGAGTGGTTTTAGACCCATACCCATCTTATAATTTAAATAATTCATTTTGGAGCCATTAGTAACCGAAAATAAGTTTATTATAAAATAATATTTCTTGCTTTTCCTAAGATGCCCCTCACCCCTCTAATAAAAGGGCACACCCCCTTCTCTCTAATTCAAACATTCAAAGAATTTTGGTTCGACCAAAACCTGCCCAAATATCCTCTAAAATTCCCTCACTTCTTTCTAGAGGCCTTCCTTTAGTCATAAAGCCAAATTAAGGAACCCTTTTGATCAAATCAAAAGGAAGAACCCGAAGAAGAGGTAATAATTTCACCACCCTCTTTCAAGTTACTTTCTCCTTCCACTTCCTTTTTATTTGTTGTTTCTATTCTAAAATAATAGCTCCAGTATCTTATATATACTGTGATTTTATTATAAATATGGTACAACCAAATTCATTAATCTATCCATCCTTTGAATGACATGTCACCATACGTGCGTACGTATGGCTTACCATCTCCACGTCGTGGTGTAATTATTATTCAATGCATTTTTATTTGGATGGGTATAATAATGTTGGGTAATTGATGTAAATAATAAATATAACATGATAATGATTCTGTATATATGATATATCATCCAATTATAAATTATTTTAATATCAAAAGAATGATATTTTCACGCATGCGTACGTACGGATTACCGTCTCCATGAACGCGATGAGATTCATTCCTCATCGTATCCATTCAAGACTAATTTTTATTAGATGATTAAAAATAATATTTAAAGACTTAATATAATTATGAATATGAATAAGATACATCCCATCCATAAAAAATATGACTCACATCACAAAGAATATAAAGGATAACGAATCTGTTAACACCCGAAACAACGATAATACTAAGATATTATTAACAAAGAAATGTTAAAAGATCATATATGATTTCATATTAATGTATATGATTCTTGTATAACTTCATAACAATTATTTCACCATTATACAGGAGTTTAACCTACCCTAAACCAATGAAAATTACAAGGTAAGGGTTTATTTCACAATCTCTTTATTACCGGAGGTTGTTTTTACGTAAGTATCTACTGGGACCTCTTTATCATCCACATCCATGATTCTTAAAAATATATTCCAAAACATTTTTACTATTTTATATAATATGGGTTAAAGTAATTTGTACCCTTGTTTGAATTTTTATAAGATGTTTAAAAAGGAATATTTCCGTCGTTTTCCAAACAAGGTCCTTTATAACCTTTTCGACAAAATTAAGGTAAGAATGTTTTCTTTTTAACTTATACGGCAGGTGAGGCTATTTTCTGCCATTATAAAATCGTCAAAGAATTCCTTACAAGATTATAAGAATATTTTAAAAGTAAATTTTTTCTTTTATAATTATTTCACTTTTAAATGATTTCAAAAAAAGATATATTTCTCTCAAATAGTTTTGATTTCATCTATGTCAACATCCTTTGATGGATTTTAAGATTATTTAAAGTTGATTTATTATGATACAAAATTTCCATATTGTATTGAAGGTTTTGGGATGTTTTTGACTATGGATGTGTTATTTTTATACCATTCATGATTTATGTAGAAATTATTCGCATTTCATATGCTAGTTTTAATACGAATGTTTATATTATGTTTAAACCTTTTCATAAGAGGAATGCATTGGACTTAATATGTGATGGGTGGAGCCTGCTATAGCTCCTCGATGCATCAGTAGGTCTCATGAGACAAACTAGTGTCTTTGCACTTGGCCTTGACAAAATCTTATTTGTAGTCTTGGGACAAGGCCTTGACTATGTGGTTATGATAGTATGGCATTATGAATTCCATCATTATGAAAGTGTTTATTGATATTGCATGTAATTATTCGACTAGTATAATATCCATGTGAATAAGTAAATGGAATTACTTAATTTTATTTTTTCTATATTATGCTAAAGTTCAAATTTAAAAGGCTTTTGTTTTAGTTATACATTTCCATAAATGTTTATGCTTATTTATGAAATTTTATGCTATATTGTTATCCTTACTGAGCATCTGAGCTCACCCCTTTCTATGTTTTATTTTTCCCAAGATGTGAAGAATTATTTTATAAATGACCTGCTGGGATAGTCTGAGGGGATATGAGTGTGGACTATGGATACTATGTTGTTGTAGTTTTGCACTTTATCATGTAATGTAAGACTTATTAATGTATCTAGTGTTTCCAAGGCTACTATACTAATCGGTCTTTCGAGACTTGATTTTTTGTGATCATGCCAATGTTATGTAATAATGCACCGACTCTGGGTAATTGGGGTTCGGGCATTACATCTAGGTTTATTTTCAAAACCCTTTCTTTAAAAGGGATTTATTTTTATTAAATACCTCTATAAAAATGAAGATGGTTAAAGAATTTAAATTCAATTCTCTCTTAATATTTTCATTTTCTTATTAAGAAATTTTTATAAAAAGGAAATTTTTTTCTAATCAATGTTGTTTTTAAATGATAAAATTTATCATTTTATATAGAAATTTCCCTCATATTTCAATAAATTGAATTCCTGATTATTATTATGGTTAAAAACTATAGTTACCCTTTTAATTATATAATATTAAGAATAATATTTTCATAAATTAAATTATTCATTTACAAGAAATATTTTCAATAACTATTCATAAATTTCTTTTAATTTTTGTGAAAGAATGGTATTTATCTTTAATTCATCAGATTTTATGATTCATGTGATATATAATTATTTTATTATTTGAAAATAATTTATATATTTTTTTAAATGATATTTTAATATATTATGAATGTGAAAGGTAATCCTAACAAAAAAAAGTTTTTATATGTATAAAATTTGACACTTGGGTATCAAATGTGATTATAAGGAAGGGAGAGTAAACCCGTGACCTCATGAATAAATTTTACTAAAAGTGATATTGCTAGTGGACTCATTGATTTCTTAAGTTTTTTCAAGTAACATTATATTCCATAAAAAGATATTATTGTCAAAGTATATTTTTATTTTTTTACAGAATAAATCCATGTCAATTTCAAAGATTATTCTGAAATTAAATGGGTTTTTAAAGTGTAATATATTTTAATATTTTCAAAAAATTACTTTCCTAAGGATTTATTTAAAAACTATATATTATTATTTTTGGTGGATCATTAATGATATAAAGGGTTTTTCATTTGATATGAAATAAAAGGTTTTCAAAAGGGAGTTTAAGTAGAATTTATAAATGATATTACTCGTGGTTTTAAAACCCCTTACTGGTCAATTTTATACTCACCCTATATTTTAAAATTATTTACATAGGATCATTAAAAATTTCTAAAGGTTTTTGACTTTGTTTAAGGATATAACTCAAGTGAATTTAGTTAGATTTCTTATAAATTTTTGTAAAACATTTTGTATATTGTAAGTTTCTTCTTAATCATCCAAAACCTAAGCCAAAACTATCCTTTGATGTGAGAATAATTGTATATTTTTTAGTTTATTTTTATAAAAAAAATATATACAACACATATTAAGCTCCACATCTAGGATTTCGGGTCTCGGGATATCAAATTTGATATTTGAGTGATGTTTTAGAAAACTTTGAAGATTATGACATTTTCATTTGAGGATAATTTAATAGCTATAGGTTTTATTTGGAGGTTCTAGGAAAATTAAATTATAAAAAACTCTTAACAATATAGATCCTATTTTTCCTAAATTTTATGAAGTTAGATTTATAATATCCTTAAGTATGATGAAAGAATTATGAAGGAATATTTCCTTTAAGTGGGGAGAATATAATATTCTAATAATTCTAAAATATTCTTCTTTTTAATAAATGTTAATTTAATGGTTCATTTCATAATTAAAATAGACTAAATTATGATTTAACATAAAATTCAAAAAATTATGATCATTTTCAATTTTGGTTACAAATTAAGTTAAAATTTTCAAATTATAAAAATATTACATTTTATTTTTCAAAAAATCATGTTTTATTTTCTTAGTGTAAATATAATAAACTTTTTCTAAATGATATAATTAAAGAAGATAAAATATATTTTCATAAAACATTTAAAATATAGTATTCTATATACTAAATTTACATAATTATTTATAATAATAAATAATAAATTCTTTTAAAAATATTTAAATGTATAAGTTAATTTTAGAAAATAATTTAAATGATTTTTCTTAAATAATTTTCTAATATTATTTTGCTAACAAATTTATAGTATTGTTTAAGAAAATTATATTAAAATAATTATAAATAAACTAATATAAAAGTTATCATTTCTAAAATATTAATACTCGTAGTAATCTAATAGTAATATAATCTAAATAAATTATATTTAAAATAAAATAATAAGTCAATGTACTAAATATAATTTTGAAATAAAAATGTTAAATATTTATATATATGTTTATATATATATAATATTAATTTTAGATATTTAAAGCTTATTTTGTATAAAAAATACAAGTGATTGTTAATTATTTAAAAGTAATTTATTTTTATATGATAATTCTTAGGTTTCAAAATATTATGTTTATAATACTGTTACTTTTTAATAAATTATTATTTTCAAATTAAAATATTTATAATCCATAATTAAATTTTTAGTGATACCATTTTACATTAACAAGTATTAAAATTTTAAATTAATATTAAAATCACAATTAATAATAAATTTTGTATTAAAATTAATATAGTTTTCATTAACATGTTTTGTTAAAAATAATTTAAAAATATATAAGTAACTTAATAAAATTTTTAAGGGATGAAATAAATTTATAACTATGTTGAAAATAGTATACTTATATAATATAGAATTATTTTATAAAAATAATTTAAAATTTACTAGTGATAAAAAAATTAACCAGTTATAGGCCAACTAATGACCCCCCCCCCCCCCAACCACACATATGGGATCTGTAGGGTATACCATGTGGGAGTGGTCAACCTGACCAGACTACGGTGGAATAGGAGGTGAGAGTTCCAATGAAGGGATAGGCTGATGGGTTCGCTAGCACCTGCAAGGTGCTCATGGACCATGAAATGGGGTGTCGTGGCCCATGGTAGGAATGTATGAGGAGTGTGTTGTCTGTGTAGATCTCTCACTACCATGGAATGACCACTTATGGTAGTAGTTAACATATGTAGAAGTGCTCAAACAATCAAACTTTTAATGTGGGATCATGGACGAGGGATATTGTTCACCCGTTTAAAAAGTTCCACGTATATCATAACCTTGTGATCAAATCAATAGTGTCTATATGATCTACTCATGTCTTTATTTTCATGCTATTTTCTAACCTAAGTATCCTTACATTGTATTTTACACCCTCCTCTCGTGCAGGATTTTTCATATCTCTATTTCTATAACCATTCATGGCCCGACTCGATGTTAAAATTAACAGTGGGTGTAGTTATTTTCTTTAAAGTTGATTTAAATGTGTTTTAATACACATATATATATAATCTGTTGGCATCTAATTTTTAGGATTAAGCTTAAAAATTCATCATAAACAATTGTGCATTTAATATAAGATATTACCAAAAGTTAGAAAAATATTCCACAAGTTCGTTATCTTCATTTTCAGGTAATATGAGTTACAAAAAATGAATATATATATATATATATATATATATATATATCATCCATCAATATTAAAGAAATCGGTTTTACCCATTCTCTGCTTTCTTCACAAGCCAAAGGGAACTCATATTTCCTATAAGCTTTAATTTTTGGATTTTTATGAAACATTAATTGTATTAAATCTAAATACATATCTTGAGATTAAAATTTTATATTAATGTAGTTGTAATAGGTATTTCATAAAATATATAGTTTTGTGGACAACCACTTACTTCATATTATTTTATATAAATGAACAATGAATATTTTTATATATAAAAAGCCCTTGTTATGACCTAGAAGACCCCCATAGCTCAAGTTTTAACCTCTTTTTTTATCCCTCAATCCATCATATCATTCCCAAATTGCAAGTGTAAAAAATAACACTAATTAAGCTCATATTTATTTTTAGATTGAGGTAAGGGTAATTTGTTTTAATATTTTATTTTCCATGTAAGGGAAATTTTATTTACAAAACTCTATTTCAATGTTTTTTTTCTTACCCCTGGCATTGAAGAAGATTTTTTTTATTAAAACCCTCCATGCATAGGTGTATAGTTTAAGAATTTAAATTCCATTCTCTCTTAAAATTTCTATTTTATAGTTATTGAGTTCTTTCAAAAATATAGTTCTATTTTCAAAATTAAGGACATTCTTAAAAGATAAATTTTTTTATTTTATGTATATATTTATATCTTATTTAAATAAATTCCATTCATGATTATATTTATGGACATAAACTATTATTACCATTTTACATTACATAATTTTAAGAAAATTATTTTCATGTATTCAATTATTCTTTTACATGAATTATTTATAAGAAATATTTATAAATTTCTTTGAATTTTTATGAAATAATTACATTTTTATTAAAGGAAGCACATTATATGATACATGTCATATTATTATTATTTTTTTTGAAAATAACATATGTCATCTTTGAAAGGATTTTCTAATGGATTATTAATGTGAGAGGAAATCATGAAAAAAAATATTATATATATATATATAATTTATAACTTTGATATCTAATATGATGATAAGGAATGGGGAGTGAACCCATGACCTTAAGAGGATGTTGTCCAAAATTGATAGTACTATTGGCCTCATGGGTTTCTTAAGGTTTTCCAGGTAACATTATATTCCATAAAAATGTTTTATTTTCAAAGTAAATTATTAATGTTTTATAGGATAAATCTAGTTTATTTTAGAGATTATTTTGATATTAAAAGGGTTTTCAAAAGTGATATATATTTTAAAAGGTTTTGAAATAGTATTTTCCTTTATATTTATTTAAAAACCCCTTATTAATATTTGGGTGAATTAATAAATGATATAAAATGTTTTATATTTTATATTAAATAAAAAAATTTCAAAAAACAATTTAAATATTATTTAACAAATGATTTTACTCCTAGTTTTAAAAACCCTTTCATCCTGTGTTTTAAAATGATTTTCATAGGATAATTATATATTCCAAATGTGTTTGGTTTAATTTTAAGGATCAATCTAATGTGAAACCAGATAGGTTTTTTATAAAAAAAATTAAAACTATGGTATATTGTATGGTTTTTTCTAATCCACCAAAAACTAAAATTAAAATATCCTTATATGTGTAAAGAACTATATATTTTTCGATTATTTTTTATAAAGAAAAATATAGCACATATTTAGTATTGGATCAAGGACTGCTGGTATCAGGATGTCTCAAAAAAATAATTTATGATTGAATATAAAAATAAATAGATTATTTTTAATATAGAAATTTTTTATTAATTTTTTTGGTGATATAATTACCTTAAATTATTTTGAAATGCTGACTCTGTGCTTGTGAAAAAGGTAGGAAAAATATAGTAATTTATTTTAAAAACATTAAATTAAATATATTTTGGTTTAATTGTAGATTTCTATAAATTTTATGGTTAATAAAAATTTCTAATTTTTTGAAAAAGATTTTATATTTGAAATTAATTATTATCTTGATGACTTTAAATCAAAATTGAATGAAAATTCCCAAAAATAAATTTAATGATATTGTTTTATATATTGTTTTATTAAATGATTTTAAAATCACTAAAATATTTTAATAGGATAGTTGGAATTAAAAATGGTAAAAATTACCATTCATGAACCATTTTGATGCAATTTTCACCTTAGAAGTAAATTTATTACATTTAAATGCTAAAAACGTGTGTTACCATGGTAAAGGATAAAAAGACTTAATGAAGGGGTTAAACCAAAAGATAAGGTTTAAAATTATACCAAAACATGTCTAAATTTTATTGGATGATTATATTTCTAACTCACACTATTTTATTTGAATTCATGTCCATTTTAAAGAACTTTTTCTAAGAAATATAATAATTATATTTAAATAATTTAAGTAATTTAAAGTGCGTGCTCTCCTCGATTATAAATGGGAACATCCATTCCTTCATTATTCACAAATTTTTAAACTTTTTGGTAAGCCAAAAACATCTCCAATGCCTTCAAATATTCCTTCCCTTAATTGTTGAGATTTTATTTACCCTAATACCCTCCTATGAGGGTTTAAGGTGTAATCCAAACAATTTCTCTCAAAGAAGAGGTAATTGTCTTACCGAACTCTTTCAAAATTAATTTCTTATTATACTTCATATAAATATATTTTATACATCCTAAAATATTTACTAAAGTATCATAAATATACTAATATTTTAGTATGATTATGGGAAACCATTTTCCACCACCTTTTCATCAAATGGGAAATGAAAGTATCGTTTGTCTGTACGTGTGGACTACCACCACCACGAAGAGCTGTGAATCTTTTCCATAATTTCCTCACATAGATATTTATAATTTTGGATTTATAAATATATATAATATTTATTATTTAATAATTTTCCTTTAAGGATTGAATAATATCTAATTTTTTTCATTTTTCTCATTAGAAAATGGATATATCATTCATACGTATATAAAGACTACCATCTATATGAGTAATATATTTAATTTTTTGTATACTCATACTTGATACAATAATAAAATTATATATAATGATTATATATGATATATAGGACATGAATAATCTTCAGTAAATATTATATTAATATTTTACCTTGTAATTTTCTTACTCCTTCAGTCTTTATAACATGCACTTTTTTTGGTCGGTTTTACCACTAACATGAGAGGTGTTAAAATGTATATTAATTACATGAATTATTAAGGAATATTGAATTATAGTGGTATTATATAATAATATTATATAAATTAAATTATTAACATTATGCATATGATAAATACATGATCAAAGTGAAAGGATCAAAACATTAAAAATGAAACATTTATGAAAAATGAAACAGTTAACAACTGAAAACGAGGATTTTAATAAATAATTATTTGTAAATAGGTGTGAAAATGATATAATTAGATCATATGTGATATTATAAGCATGAAAATATTTCTAATATATAATTATAATAAATCTTAATTTATTATATAGGAGGTTTCAGTGCTTATTAATAAATTTGGGAATAAGGTAAGGGTTTCTCATCTCACTTTTTTCTATGATACGTGTTCCATATTCACCACTTTTTTCCATGTGGTATATATACATTAATCATATGTATTTTATCATGAATATATTTACATTCATGGAATTTAAAGCTTTATTTTAATTTATTTCTTTCATGGGGGTCATCATTCAAAAGTTATCAAAGTGGTAAGGATTTTATGTTACAAACTAACTTTTTATCGACATTATTTATGCTTAATTTTATGATAATAAAAATATATGATCTATATCTAAAAAATATTATGAATTTTCTTATCTTCTATTTATTTATAAAAATTAAATGTTTTTCTTTCATTTTACTCTCTCTGATTACTCAAAATTATGGAATAATGTTTTTAAGAAAAATAAGATTTTTTTATATTAGGTAATGAATATTTTGATTACATATTGATATTTTTTTAAAATTTCTTAAGAAATATTTTTAATATTTTCCAATTATTGTTAAAGTAATTTTTACCCATGTTTGATTTTATATAAAAATTTTAAAATTAATATTCTTGTGTTTTCTAAATGAGATATTTTTTTACCAAAGGTGTGAATTAAATATTTGTTTTAACATATATAACACAAAAATATTTTCATATCTTCATGAATAATCATTGTTTTAAAGATTCCATTAAAATTTTCCATGGTTAAATAAAATTATTTTTCTAATATTTTGGAAATGTTTAGATTTTAAATATGTTATTTCAAGATGAAAAGTGTATTTTCTTCAAGAAATATTCTAGTAATCTTTTAAAGTCATTTTTCATCCATGATAACATCCTTTGATGTTACTTATGATTCACTGGATATATGATCCTATAATACCACCCTTATTATTTATCTATATGGATTATGATTATGATGATGAAATATTGATAAAACCCATTTTCTTTTCCATAGGTTGAGCTATGATGAAATGATAAAAAATTTCATGATCTTATGACATACATATAAATGGATTATGATTAGGTTATGGGTGGGTCCATTATAGACCTCCAATAAATTGGGAAAATATTAATGTTTTATGAGATCAAAGGTTATATGGGAGGTTATCCCAAGACCAAAATAGGTACACTAGTAGTTATCCCAAGCCCAAAACATGATGAATGTATTGGTGAGTAGCCATATGTTCTCTATGATTATGATTATGCTATAATTCATACCAGTCTTTTATGACATGATATTATTCTAATGTTATTCTCATGTGGACCATGTTATTTTATTCCTTTATGATTATTATCTTATAGATATTAAATATTTAATCCTTGTTTCATTATTATGATCTTTGAATAATTGGGTATTATTTTTAATGTTAATCTCATGTTCTAATACCCTTATACTCATGTTATTCTTAAAAATTATCATTGATTGATATCAACCATGTTTATACTTACTGAATATCTCAGATCACCCTTTATTATTTTCATTTTTAGTAGGATATGAAGAATTTTTTTTCAAGTATAATTTGTCTAAAATGGATTCTAGTTTTCGAGAACTTCATAGTAGATGATATTTATATTTTATGTTCCAGTTTTTAATGTATATATGTTTCTAAACACACTAAAACTTTACGGTTCTAGCATGGATCATATTATTTATAATTAATATTAATCTAATAATATGTAATAATTATGTATGTGATGTTTGGGTTGCATCAGTTGGTATCAGAGTAGGGTTTACTTATTTTTGGAAACCAGAATGAGAAAATTATAGTGAGAATACTTAGGATAATACTATATATATGAGAATATTCCATGTTATGGAAAATAAAGGACTGTATTTTTTCTAGAAAATTTATCTTTATTTAGATATTGGAAAGTGGGTAAATTTATGGAAGAGATAAACCTAAGGATAATAACTTTAAAATATGTGGATTTGGAATTAATTCATTCATCACCAGTACACGATGAGTAAACCTAAGGGTACGCACATGGTGAGACACTTCTAGAGGATATGATTGGGTTAATTCCCATTTTCTTTATGAACCATTATGAAGGATTTTAATAGATAATGACCATGTATGTCTAGGATAAACCTAAGGATTCATAGATTAAAAATATGGTGTCAATATTTGGGCTTCCTATAAAAGATTTTTCAATATTATATGATTACTCGATATAATTATTGTTTCTCACGCTATACTTTTTAGTTCTAGTTAATGGAAGGATATATGAAGAATCATGATAAAATTTAATATGATTGATTATATAATGATTTAACTCATATGAACCAAATTAAATAGAAGATATAATTTGAAATCATGTGATTATACCTAAATAGATATCTCGATATATGATTACAAACCTAAATATATGTGTGTTTCCAAATAAACCAAATAAGAGAAAAATGGATTTTGATTAAGACTATGGAGGAAATAAGATTCAACTTTCTACATGTCAAAAATGTGGGAATAATTACTTGAGGAAATGTCTAAAAGTTATAGTAAAATGTTTTATGTGCAAAAAATATGGGTATAAATAAACTAATTGTTGAGGAAAAATAAAGAGTTAAATAGAGGGAAATAAATTATATCCTAAGGTTCCATTTATAATTAAATATATTATGTGTGGGGAACTTAGGAATTATCTGAGTCAATGTTAAAATCCAAGGCTTAACTCCTATACCAAATAAGGGTCTAGGATATGCCAATTGTCGAAGTGTAATGCCAATTGTCGTTATGCTTGGACCACCAGCTTTCCCTAAAGTGGGCCCAACCACTCAGAGGGAAGCTGGTATACATCCTGGCCCCTAGAAGGGAACTGGCTCAATATTTATAGAATTGGTGAAGACACCAAAAGACCCACCTGAAAGAATCCCGAAGCCAAAACTGATGCACATTGAACCACTTGATCCCGACCCCGAACCAGAAAGTAAAATCAATTTAAAAAATGACCAAATTATTTCTTGATTTTTTTGATTTCGAATACTAGTTAAGAATTCTTTGAGGGGTTTTGAAATTAATTTATTTGAGGAAAAAATTAAGTATATATTTGGGTATTATTATTGAAATATTTAAGAATAATATTTCAAATGATAGTTTATTAATATTAGATATCTTAGAATGTACTAACCATTTTTGGTTTTAGTGACTGAATAGAGATAGTAGGAATATCGTTTCATCCTTTTAGAGATATTATGATACATTAGAAGTTTATTTTAGTGATTAAAGGATGAAAATTTAATATTTCTCATTCATCAATGGAATATAGGATTAAAAGAGGTGGAAACTATTTTAAACACACAACCAAAGCATTAAATACTGTTTATAGATTTGAAGAAATAATGTAACTATATTTTCTCATAATTCATCTTAAAATAAATCCTCAAATCTAGGAAAAGGACATTGAATATGACTTTTACCCATTTTTAAAGTAATTTTTGAAAAATTTATGATTGTTTTCACCCCTAACTAACTTATGGTTCTACGATCATTAACATTCTCATGATTAGGTTCCCAATCACTCTATAATACTCATTATGAATTATTATTCTCCTCAGTTTACATATGTTAACTTTTTCTAATGTCATCCTAATCTAGGAACCTAATTGTGTATTATTTAATTAAACCTTTATATTTTAAATTTCCCCTGTTTAAAGGATGTTTTATTATTCCTTTATACGGTGTGGGTTTTTGACAAAGTTATTTTCAAATTTTGAACCCTTGATTATCGAGAAAAAAATTATGAGGATGAAATTTATTTAATGGGTGGAATATAACAACATGAAAATTTCTTTTAAAATAACTCTAATATTTATTGCCTTCATAACGCGCAACACTAATCATTAAGTGAACTTTGATATACTATAAAAATATTATTATTCAAATGTGACCACTAAAACATAGACGTTAAATTGGTGGTATGAATCAAAATAACCATGTTATTAAAAATATTTATAAAGTATTCATATAATTCAAATGTATTGATAAAGTCATAATAAATAATCACTTTATTTCTAGTAAAGTCATTTTATGCTTCAAAAATGTTTTTTATTTACCTTAGTGTGTGAACATTATAAATATTATCTACCAATTTTTAGAAATTATATTTAAGGAAATTAATTTTATTTTTTAAATTAACATTTCAATACTATATTATGATGAATTTTTAAGAGTTTTCTACAAATATTTATTTTTATATAAATAGTGAACAATAACTATTTTCATAAAACCATCATTTATTTTCATTAAATAAATTAATTTAAATATCCAATAATGTTTTTAATTTAATATTAAATCAAAATGATACTATTTTAATTATAAATAATCTATTTAATTACATATGAATCAATATTAACTTTATTTTGGCATAAGTTTATTTTTTGTCTTAAAAACACATATTTATTAAAACATTTTAATTTAATTTTATATAAATATATTCAATTTTATTTATTACACTTATATATATTTAATCATAAAAATTTTAATCCAAATTTAGAATCATGAGGTTCAAATATTTCAAATAGGTTCCTTTTATCTTTGGTCCTTAGGAATAGAACCTATGGCAAATATTTTTAACCTCGATAAGGGTAAAAATGTTAAAACCTGGTTAAAAAAATTATTCATGACATTAAAATTTCAAATAAACTTTAATTTATCCTATATTATAAGTTTTTTATACCTAATCCATATTATATATGAAAATGTGACAATTTATTGTAAATTTAATTTGATTATATAATTTATTTTCTTTTAAGAAAATGATAAATAAAAAATGTCACTCTATTGATTTTGATTTTTATTATATGTTTTAATATGGATAAAAAAGAAGTTTTTAATGGATATAAAAGGTTATTTTGAGATTAAATAAATTGTTTTGATTATGTTTATTTTTTTATTTTTATTTTTATTTTTGATTTTGTAATTACCATAAGTTCTTAATAAACACAAAATTAGTGATTTTAAAAATAGTATAAAAAATATATTAAATGATTTTATAAACATTAAAAGAAATATATTTTGTTTTAATTATGGTTTTAAAAAAAATTATGGTTAAAATTTATTTTTTTGATAAAAATATTTTATATTTTAAATCAATTGTTAACTTATTGAATTTAAATTCAAATTATTTGAATGGTCTCAAAATTGACATTAATGTTATTTTATTAAGTTATTTAAAAACAAATAAACTCTATAAAGAGGATTGGTGGAATTTTAAATGGTGTAAAATTTAATATTTTTACCATTTTTGAGCCACTTTTGACCTTAGAAGTAAATTATGAGCCTTAAATATTGAAAACATATGTTACCATGGTTATGGTTAAAAAGGGTTAGAGAAAGGGTTAAAAAGGAAAACGATTAAAATGACACAAAAATAAATCTAAATTTTATTGAATAATGATTTTTATACCTTATAATACTTTTCTTTAAATTTTTATCCATTTCTAATCATTTTACATATAAAAACTTTAATTATATTTAAACTGTTTAAGTAATTCCAAGTGTGTTCTCTCCTTAATTATAAAAGGGAACCTCATATCCTCCCTTATTCAAAAATTTTAAGACTTCTAGATCATAAAATACCTATAATAATACCTTCCTAGATTCCTTAACTAAGTTTTTGATCTTCCTATATTATCTTATGATGATCCTGTGAAGGGTTAAGCTTTAAACCAAAGGAGGTCACTCAAAGAAGAGATAATCATCCTACCTGAATCAGTCAAAGTTTATTTCTTCCTTTAAATCCTATAAATATGTAGTATATATCCTAGAATAATTACTCCATTTTCATAAATATACTAAGAAGTTATTATTGTTATGTAAAAACTATTTTACACATGCTTAACATTAAATTTGAAATGAAAGTATTGTTATTGCGTACATGTGGACTACCATATCCATGATGCGATGTGATTCATTTTTCATTACTGAGTCACGTGTATATTAATAATGATGGATTAAATAAATAAATAAATATTATATTTATTATTTAATAATTATTTTTTAATGACAAAATATTATCTATATTCATTTCCTTTTTCTCATTAAAAAATGGATGTATTGTTTATTTGTACATATGGACTACCATCTCCATGAGTGATATATTTCATTTTCAATATACAAATTTTATATATGGTCCTAAAAATATATATAATGAATATATATGATTCATAAGATATTAATAATAATATTTAAATGTTAAATTAATATTATAACTTTGCATGTCCTTACTCATCTGGTCTTTATAATGAGCTCTTATTTAGGTTAGTTTTACCACTTAGATGAGTGATGTTATAATTTGTATGACATGAATGACTAAGGAATTTTGAATTATGGTGATATTATTTTATAATATGTTATTAATTAAATTATTAAAATTATATATATAATTTAACCATGATAAAAGTTCAAGGAATAAAACTTTAAAAATGAAAAAAAATGAAAAACGAAACAATTAACACTAGAAATCGATGATTTTAGTAATCAATTATTAATAAATGGGTTTTTAAATTATATAAGTGGATAATATATGATATTTTAAGTATATAAATGGTTATTTTATATAATTTTAATAAATAAAAATTCATTATATAAAAGGTTAGAGTTCTTCTGAATCAAGTCTGATATAAGGTGAGGGTTTATCATCTCACTTTTGTTTCTATGTGACATAAGTCATATTCGCCAATTATTTATTTAATTAGGTTCATTTTCTTCCCATTTTATATTTTATGTCATGAATCTATTTATATTCATGATATTTAATGTTTTATTTTATGTTTCTTCTTTCATTGGGGTTATGATTCAAAAGTTACCAAAGAGATAAGGGTTTTATATTAGAATATCACTTTTTATCAAGATTGTTTATTTCTAAATTTATGATAACGAAATTATAAAATATATCTCTAAAAATAGTTTTTATTTTCTTATCATCTAGTTATTTATAAAAAATATTATTTTTCTTTAATTTTCATATTTATTAGTACTCTAATTTCAGGAAGAATTTTTTTAGAAAAAACTGGAATTGTTTTTTCTATTTGGTAAGGAATTATTTTCATTCATGCCTATATTATAATTATAATGTTTTCAATAAAGTTTTAATAATTCTAAAATTATCTTTTAAATTCATTTTTACCCATTTTTTACTTTCTATGAAAAGTATTTATTTGAATTTTCTAGTCAATTTCTGAATAAGGTACTTTTTACAAAAGGTGTGAGTGGGTATTTCATTTAATTTATACCTCATGAATGGTTTTTCATTCCATAATGACTACTATTATTGAATTTTACTTTAAAATTTTCCATTTTTGTTTTTAAAGAAATTGTTTCACTTAATATTTTGGAAAAAATAGATTTTAAATAAGTTGTTTCATAATGAAAAGGGTATTTTCTTCAAGAAATATATCAGTGGTATTTTGAAAGAATTTTTTATCTATGATACAATCTTTTGATGTTACTTATGATTCCCTATTAATATAATCCTATGATACTATCCTTATTATCTATATGTATGGTTTATGATTATGATGATGAAATATTGATGAAAACTATTTTATTTTATATTTATTAATATATGATTAAATGATAACAGTTTTTATGATGTTGTGGCATACATGTGAATGGATTATTATTATTATGTGAAAAGTGGTTCAATTATATACCACTAATTATTTGGTTAAAAATGAATGTCTTGTGATCTCAAAGGTTACATGGGAGTTTATCCCAAGATGAAAAAAGTGCATTGGTGGTTTTCCCAAGCCTAATATGTGACGAATTTCTTAGTGGGTATCCTTGACATAAGATTTATGTGATTATGATTATGCAAAACTTTATTCCACTCTTTTATGACATGATAGTATTCTAATTTTATGCTCTCATGGATAATTTTCTTTGATTCTTTTATAATTCATTTACTATTAACTACCAAACATTATTCCATGAATCATTATTTTGATCTATGAATTGATGGATATGATTTTCAAGTGTTAAGAACATGTTCTAAACCCTTATGCTCATTTTATACTTATAAATTGCCACTAATTGATATATCCATTGATTACCCTTACTGATTATATGATATCTCCTTTTATTATGTTTCATTTTCACTAGGATATGAATAAGGTTTTTAAGTATGATGTTTCTAATAAGGGTTATAGTTGTGAGGAACTTAGTGGGAGATGATTTAGATCATTTATGTACCAATTTTTATGTATAAAAGTTTCCAAAGACACTAAAACATTAAATTTTGTTCATTAATCATAATTATATGTAATAAATATTCATCTAATAAGATGTAATAATAATTTAGGTAATGTTTAGTTTATATCAAAGGGAAGGTACCTCACCCAAAACCCTCAATAATCTAGAATAAATGCATGGAACATGTCCTCTATAGTCTGGGTAGTCTACCCTGTGTGACCATCCTTCTATATATGAATTTTTGTACATAATAATTAAGATCCAAAATCATGTTGAAACCTCTATAAACTCTGGAGGTGAAATTGGGATCAGTATTAGAGATGAGCATCCTCAAAAACCCATGAATCCTCTCTAACTCTTCTAGATTCAACTTCAATGAACCCATTACTGATCATGAGTCCTTAACTATTAAAAATTGTTCTGACTTTATCAATCATCCCATAGTCACCCATATAGAATCATATCCTCCATGAGATCATAGAAAATTGGTTATAAAATCCATCAATGTATCCTCCCACTTCCATTGGGAAGAAACCCACTACGAACATGTTTCTTAGCCTTCACCCTATGGAAAATAAATCATTGAGAGATAAACTCTACAACTTATCATTTTATACCATGCCACAAAAACTGAGCTCACGTGGCAAGACACATCTTATCCACACCAAGATATACAACCAACGGTAAACTATAAAACTCATGAAGAACCACATAACACATCTCTGAAGGAATGAAGATCCTCCCTCGAAATAACACCTACTCTAAACCATCCCGTAGAAGAATCCCTATAAACAATTTGATATTTCTAGAACTTCACATCAGAATCCCCCAATAGGTACTCTTCCACTTGTTATTCTCAATATTACTACACAATCATCTAATAAAGAGACCCTTTACCATTAAAACCCTCCATATCTCAGTTAATAATGTAATTCTCCTCCATCAACCTCCAAACATCACGAAACTCATGCACAACAACACTCCACAATTTCCAGGTCAAACTATGGTTCACAACATTCCCTTTTTCTTATTTTATATGAAATATAAAATTTATAATCCTATAATAATTTTTTCTACCATATCATTATCAAATTAAAATAATGTCATAATAATACATACCTCGGGATCTTTTGATCTTTGAAGACCAAAAATCACCCATATAAGAGGTAATTTCACCATAACTTCATAGTAAACACAACTACATAAAGCTCAAGATCATTGGTAGTGTAATTATATTCATGAGGTTATAAATTCCAAGAACCATAAGATATAACATCTCTCTACTTCATCAAGACACAACCCAAACCAAGACATAAAGTGTCATAATAAACCTCGAATGAAAAAGCCTCCCCCAAAAAATGAAGAACTGGAGCACTAAATAGATTCTCCATAAAATAATAAAAATTAGTCTGGAACTAGTTAGTCTATATAAAAACTTGATCCTTTTTTGTCATAGATCTCATATGAGTCACAATCCAATATAATTTGGGTAAAAACCTTTTATAATATCCCAAGAGACCAAGGAAACTCCACCCTTCGTAACATTATTAGGGTAAACCTAAGAAACCACCAACTTGATATTGAAAATATCCATAGATAATCTATGCTAAGACATAATATATTCTATGAAATAGACCTCACAGACCCAAAACGTGCACTTCAATAGCTTCCTAAATATTTGATGACAATAAAGAAATCCCAAAACAACTCAAATATTATATGATTGATCCTCCCAAACCACCAAATACACAATGATGTTATCAAAAAATTCCACCATGAACAAATAAAAAAATTCATTGAAAATATAATTCATTAGTCCCATGAACATAGTTAGAGAATTCAAAAAATAGAATTAAATTATAATAAACTCATAATTCCCATGAGGATATATGAAATAAGTCTTCATAATATCCTCATACTTCACCTAAATTTGATGACATATCAACCCCAAATTGATATTTGAGAACCAGATACCACCATTAAACTGATCAAATAAATAATCTATCCATAGAAGTTGATAATCGTTTTTTATTTTAACCTATTTCAAGAGATTATAATCAATACATAATCACATGATTCCATCTGCCTTCTATATAAATATAATTGGAGCACCTCAAGGTTACACACTAAGCTAAATTAATCATCTTCTAAGAAGATTGTTAATCTAAATATTCATATCTCGTAAATCAGAAGGTATTATCTTATATAGGGAAATTGATATCAAGATGATGCTTAGTTATAACTCTATACAAATTTCTCTCTCATTCCAAGGGGGTATTATCTCAACCCATTTTATAAATACATCAAGGTTCTCTTTTATAAACCCATGAAACACCAATGACTCACCCCCTGAAAAAATCATCATCAAACTATCCATCAAGGAAGCCATGGACTCAATATGACTTCAACCTATATAAAGATATTTCTTTCCATTAAACACATCCCACTCTCCATTACTGTATCAATAATATAATGTGCCTCCTAAAGAAAACCATAATAGTCTACACTGAATAAATCCAATACTTGTTGAGGATTGTTTCTTATAGATATATCTATAGACAAATGGAATCTCACCAATATAGATGTTTCTTTATTATCAATTCATAATCTCTACACACACTATAAAAACTATTTCAAGTTATAACTATAAAATTAAATGATAAGGTCACTAGAAACCTCTCTACCTAAAGTATCAAAAAAGGACTAAAAAATGCATAATGAAGGAGCACTTAGCTTCTAAATCAATCAATGAATATACCCAAGTATAATATAAGAAGAAAATATATTTCAATATTTATATCTCACCTAATAATATCAACTTATATTCATGCATCTTACCACATCCATCTCTACTAACTCCCTAGACCTAATGCCATTCGCTTTTATGGTTGCGCTATTATTATGGTCCCAAAGGATAAGGGGAATCATGGGGTTTCCTCTACCTAGAATTTCCCCTCTATTCTGATTAAAGACTAGATATCCTTACTAATTCTAGTTCCTTATAGGATACTATAATAATGTTTGAGCCTGAAGAGGGCCACTGTCTCTATATAGACTATCTAGGAAATTCGATCACTCAATTATCTAATGTCCATGACCTCCTAAAAAATAAAAAAAATCAGGTATTATCCATTTATTGGGGTTTAAGAACTACCAACCCAGTGAAATGGGATAAAGAAGGTTTGAACATACTCATTGATATCTAAATTTTATACTAACCATGAAATTGATAACTTATAGTCAAATATTGACTATTTGGAAAGTCATGGTAACTTCCCTCTAATAATAATCTGGTCTTATTTATCTCCCTCTCAATAACCTCTACACTCACCATCAACTTTATGATATTATCAACAAAAAAGGTGGTGTAGTGCTGGATATATGGAGAGAAATACCCCTATGAATTTTTCACCCTATCCTCCTCATATAGAATAATCTCTAAATCTTAACTAAAGAAGTTACTATACTAGATATTGAACTTTTCATACAGTAATTCCCCTAGAGGAGTGTAAAAATATCTTATTGATAAGCCACATTCATGATTGAATAAAAACTTTTTGACAAAACTGGTCAAATAACTTCTCCCATGTAACATCTTCCTCCACATGATCCCTAAGAAAGAACAACAATCATTATCAATCTTCCCCATGCATCATCGGCATAGATAATGAATCTCAGTACTATAGCATTGCACAGGTTGAATTAAAACAAATCTACATCTCTACCAACCAATCATAAATATATAGATATAAAATATATCCCTTATACTTCTATATATCCTAATGCATAATATCTTATATTATCCTCCCCTAATATTCATCTTCATCCTCCACACTATGGTGATCTATTAGAACATCATTCTGAACATCAGCAACATAAACTTGAGGAGGATATCTACCTAGAAATATTCATATAAAATAATAAACATATGAGAATACTAATCTATAAATAAAGAATATTTGAGGTTAATTATTTTTATCAAAATTCCCATTTTCTACCCAAATCAAACATAGGAACATAAAATTGTGGTTCATGGACCTTACCTAGTTCTCTACCGTGTAAGGAGCATCACTCCATTTGGTATCCACCATAAACTTTAAGGACCTTTCATCGGATCATAGGGGGGACTAAATACCCATTTCCTAGACAATATCCCGTGTTTACAACACATACTAAGTCGGGATGGTTCTATTTTTATATCATCCCATAAAATCCTCACCAATACTGACCTATACCCCCCCCCCCACCCCCACCACCCATTCTCACCAACGTTCACTCACCAATTAATTAAGACAAGTAATCATATTCATATCAAAATATATATGTAAGAAAGGTACCCCACATCCACTTCCTCAATGGTTTATCACTCTAATGCCCTAATGAAAAACTTCATATTCTATAATCCCTTCCATAAGTCATATTTCACCATGTACTTACAAACCATATCACATCCTTCACCCCATACATATTATAACAAACTCATCCTCATCACCTCCATCCATAACTGAGTAGTAAGTTTTAATTACACTACATCCCATGTTACATGAATTATACCTCAAGAAATCACATCTTATGCAAGTAAACCAGTAAGAAACCATAATCACTACATCTTGAATACATATAGGTCTTATAACAACAATATGTTATAGCCCACACATAAATGTATTGTAAAAGTAAGAGTTATTACATATCATGTAGAAAAATACCCTATAACTTAATACTTTATAGCTCAGATTCCCTAACACATCATACAACACCATATAGAGAGTAGGGAAGATAGATAATTCTATCATTTATTACCTCACCAACCTTGATATTGAGTAAAACACTCATACGCAAAACATTTAGGTATTTGATTCTTAATCAACTCGGATAATGGATCATATAAAATAGTTAAGTAGAGAATTAATATCATTCATTTCCATACTAATGGAAACTATATATCCTTAGACTCAATACAATCTATCATCCCACATGACACCCGGATTCCACCACTAATTCCTAGGAAATAAGATAACATACATGTACACATGCATCAAGATTATATATCTTTAACTATATTCACTAGTAATTAGAAATTACCATTAATTTATAATTAAATCCATTAAAAATTATGATTTAATAACTTCCTTTTATCATAAGACAATATGAATTATAATTCCAATTACAATTCATTGATTTTAATCCCATGCCCTAGGGGAATTAAACTAAAAATACCATGGATTATATTATTCCAAATTACCAAAGTCAACACCCATCATTTAATTTTATTATTAATTTATTCACTGTTCCATAATTCAAGTACTCTAGGACTCATCCTAGGCTACCACATGGAATATCACTTGTTGTGCATAACTAAATACAACAAGTAGTTTGAAATCGTAATGGTTAACCAATAATAAACCTAGACATAGAAAGTACACATCAAGAAAGATTAAAAAGCCCATATCTTAACCTATAAAAACCAAAAAAACAAGAACCAACATTATTTCTTAGAAAATAAGAAATCCCATCTCTTATCCTACTCTAACCATCCCAATATTGATCTCCTCTCAAAAATATGCAATAAGTAAGCCCCACTCTTAACTTATATTTCCTTCCCCTTTACTAACTTTTGAACCATTAGAAAACCCACTCATCAATAATTATAAGTCACTTCCATCCTAGTTAACACATTCATGGAAACATAAGTATTTTTATAAAACAAATTCAAGGTGAAAACAAGGCAATAACTCTAAGGAATATGATCTATTAAAAAAATAATAGGCTCGCACATGCCCAAACATTTATCTATAAAAAAATGACATTGTTTAACATATTTAATTAACCAATTAATTATACATAATTCCTAAAAATAAGTTACCAATGAAACTAATTATAAGTAACAAACCCCCACCTCAAGATACGTAACAAACCCCCACCTCAAGATGGAAATTTCAACATTCTTTGAGGAATAAGGGAAGGAAAAATACTAGTCTCTAATATCCTCTCTTGAAAATAACTCACGATCCCAATGGATATCCCAACATGGATCCTACATTAACCACTAATAGAAACTACATTTTATACAAATGGAACTAACTTCTATATCATGGTTAGAGATAATGGGATGAAGAATAATCAATCATAGAAGAATAAATTTTCCTTGAATCACCAATGAACAATCACTAGAATTTAGGGGTTAAATCCTAGTTAGAGGGTATCAAAAGTCTCTAAAATATTCCCTTGGATATCCTAGGGTTTTAAAGGGAAATAAAAAAATAGATAAATCTGATTGGATGTCTTAATTTAACAAGTTGTGTTTTAAAAGCATCATGGAATAATCCCCTTGACCATGAAACAACCCTTAGTATTTTCCCGGATACAATAGCACGGTATGGAAGACCACACCACAAAGGCTAGAATCTGAAACCACCCCTTAGAATCTATGGAACAACCTTGTATATCTTATAAACTCAGTATAATATTGTGGTTTAACCTAAATCCCCATGCCTCTATAGCCCAAAATATTTATAGAGAGAAGGAATACTAACCCTTGGGCCTCAATAGTAAAATCTACTCCTTACATTGCATCGAACCTCTAGGAGGAAGAGAGAAGAACTCGATCCCTATAGCTATATAGAATAGCTTATTCCCATGCTACAGCTACCTCGTGTTGGATAGAGACACTAAAACCCCTCATACTGAGCCTCCATACTAAAATTACTGCGATTACACTATAAGACTACCTCTAAAACCAAACTATGTGGTAACTAAAAAATATCATGCCTAAAGCCTCCTCTTCCACCTAAAAAATAATCTCAAAATCACTTTTACTCTTTTATCTTCCTCCCATAAACCTCCAATAAACCAAGACACTAAGGAGGGGCTCAAAAAAATGGTCCCATACAAGAATTCCCCAATATATGATGTAAAAAACATTAATATAACAAATAAATTATATCAATATAATAAAAAACAAAAATGAAATAATTAAAAAATCAATTATATTTTACAAAAATATAGAAACTTATAAACATATCATTTGAATAAATCATCATCATAACATAATAATAATTATTATTATTATTATATGTAGTTGGTTACTTTCTTGAGTGGTATAGTATCCCATAATCCTACATTTTTTTTTGGTCTATAACCCCCAAAGAAACCATATTTATTGATATTTTCCATGGAATTATATTTGTGACATTGTAGTATTATACCAATGCTAAGAATTATAGCACCATCATGTACAGTAGTAGGTAATTTATCAATGAGAAGTACTATAAAAAGTACTATAACAAAGTGGATATTATAATAGTACTACTCATAGTTGGATTTTAGGCATGTATTTAAGTCCTTTGTGCCTCTGGTCTACAAGACATGTATTCTGGGTCCTTCGAATCCTGTAAGGGTTCTGTATTAATGCCCTTATACCTTTGAGAATTTGATCCATGTAATTTTTGGGCCTATGTGTCATGTAAGGGTTCCATATCAACCTAATTAAATAGTGGTTCCTTTACTTAATAAAATTTTATATAGCACATATCATTTCTATAATTATTTTTATTATAAAAAACATTATTATGAATATTATTATATATAAATGTTAGGTAGAGAATTATAGTTTTTTTTGTTAAGAAATAATGTTATTATTATTATACAAAAAAAATATTTGTGGTACTGTTGTTGTTTTTTATACAAAAATATCATTGGTTTTGTTGTTATTATTATTATATAAATGTGATAATCATTTATTATATATTACTTATATTTTTAAGAATTATTATTTATGATGTGGATTTTGAAAATTAAATTTTTTGATGACAAATCATTTCCCATCAAACCCTTCATATGGATAAACCATTGTTTTCATTGACCCTTGGTATTTAAATATTTGGATTTTACATGGAAGATGGGGATTGATACCAAGTGTAGATTATAATATCATGTACCCTATATATGTTGATATTTTAATGGAAGAAGTAACTTTGTACCCACCATACTTTCCCTCTTCTTCTTATTGGACTATTTAACATTATCGTACTCATTCGCCATCATCATATCAAATACTAAAATCCATGTTTTGTAATTATTATTATTTTGCTAGTATTAATCACATATTTCTAATTTGAAAATTAATTATGGTTCTAGTCGGTGTTCAATACTTTTCTTAATACATTAATAACATGAGATTCATCCATTCAGAGTGGTTAGTAATAATGTGGTAAGTCATAATTTCTATTGAGAATATTGGGAAGCATGGATCTATCCACCTTTAAATTTCTAAAAAGAACTATTTTTCCAAGATTTTGGATGTTGAGATGCATCATAGAAAAAAATTCCATAGTGATACAACCAAAGTTTGAAATCATTCTTTCACCCAAGATCAAGCCCAATTATTGATATTATTTTTCCATAACCTCTATGAGGATTTTAAGATTGAGTACCTCAGGGTAAAGGATCCTATGGTGTTATTGAAAAAACATGTAATGGTAAAGTACATAAAAATTTTTAATTTGTGAGAGCATAGATGATGGAGTGTCTAGGGGATGTTCCCTGGGAGTTGGGGAGTGGATGATGGTTTTGTAGCTGAGCATTAAGCTGGGGAGGATTTTTTGGTGTAAAGGTTTGTACTACGTCATAAAGGGATTCGATACAACATAGAGAGTCCAATTGCAGCATATAGCCTTGGAGGTGGAGTTTTAGTAGTTCTTACAATTTTGGAACAACTTTGGCATGGAGAGGGAGGTTATGGAATGGAGTCTAGGAGGAGGATTACTTGTAGACCCTTCCCTTACATAGTAATCCTATCATGTGTCAGTATTTCTGCACCATAGTAAAGTTTTTTGTTACATGGTCTTCCATTTTCCAGTTATCCTATAAATTCACAAACCCCTTATAACCCCCATAACCATTCCACGTTTTCTCTTGGTCCTTGGGAGATGCAGGTGTACCCCTTGGAGGTCTTTCATCCCCCTTTCATCAATCCTCAATGTCACGACCCGTCCCCGGGGCCCATGCTGTGACTACCCCAAGCCCTCCTTCCTTAGGCCAGGGGCTGGTGACAAGCACCAAAGGTGTAATTCCCTAAATCTGAGAAGGCATTGCCTTTATAACTGTAAACACACACAATAGAACGCATAGCTGGATATAAAACACTAAGTAAAACTATATAACAAGAAATTTCTAAAAAGTAAAGGGGCCGGAAATACAAGCCCAACTGTAAAGTACAAGGAACTGAAAAATATGTACAACTGAAGAAAGGGAAAACCGCTGCTGGATCATCCTCTAGGATTCCTACCTAAAGGGTTGGTATAGATGGCCTCCTCAGTACTCCACATCTGTGAGTCTCCTCCAGGTACCGACTCGTCGTGATGTCCACCTCCGGGTACCGTCCAATCCTAATACTCTCAGCCTAGGTCAGCGTTATATGTCGTCTGCATCCAACACAATGAGGTGTGGGAATAACCTATGTAGGGGTCAGTATAACGATACTCATTAGGGACCCCGAGACCCTCAAGATCACTCAAAATCTACCAAGGATAAAACACAGAGTATGAAATCAATAATTAACCATTACTTAGTTATATGCCCATACATATACCTAAGTTATCATGACCATCTCAATCATGAGTTAAACACAAAATTTACTAACTCAGATCACAAAGTTATACAACTCATGTAGAGTGTTAGAGATGATTAGATGTATCCACTAAATCATCTATTCTGTCGAACTCACACAGGATCCAGGAACAGAAATCAGAACCGTCAAACCCACACAGGATCTAGGAACAGTAAATAGAGCTGTTGAACCCACACAGGATCCAGGAACAGTTGTCAGTGCTTTCAAAACCACATGGGATACAAGAATATTAGTCAGAGCTATCGAACCCACATAGGATCTAGGAACAGTCGTCAGTGCTATCGAACCCACACAGGATCCAGGAACAGTAGTTAGAGCGCAACCAACCACAGGGTTCCACACAAAGCATGCATGATTCCAGTAGGGTCTGATCCTCAAGACAAGTGTCGATATGTCAACTTCCATGAAGTCCCAATTTGATGTATCCAAAATATCCACCTTTCCAAAAGAAACCCAACGCGACAGACAGTGTGTCAATCAGACGTCCGGTCTGAGAGTTATTAGCATTTCCGTTTCAAGGGCCCGGTTGGATTTACATTCTATCCAACCCAGCCATACCCCAACTATGTTCAAACCTTAATTGGGTTATACCAAAAGAACCACATCCTTCTAAGGTTTCCATTTCCGCAGACGGTTCTTCAATCGGATGCTCGTAGATCAAGTTACGAGCAAAAGAGTGGAAACAGATCAAACGGGTCTGGGTCCGGTCTGGCCTAGTCGGACCGACCCGGCCCGACCCGGGTCCTGACAAGGGTCCGGCCTGGTCTGCGGGTTTGACCCGGTCTGTGGGTCTGATCCGGTCCGCAGGGTCGGCCCGGCCCGCGAGGGAGGCCCGACCCGCGTGGGTGGCCTGACCGGCGGGGGTGGCCTGGCCCCCGTTGGTGGCCCGGCTCGCACTGGGTCCAACCCGCACTGGGCCTGCGGCTGGCATCCCGTGGGGTCTTCCCTAGCCGCATCCATGGGGGAGTTTGTGCCCCTTGGTATCCCAAACGGCTCTTTCGGGTGGTTTCCAAAACTAGCGCCACGTGTCGCCGGTCCACGTCACACGGGACCCAGTGATAAGTCTCGCTCCCCACGGCTAGCTGAGCTGTTAGTCGCCTCCCGCTCGGTGCAATTGTGTCGTGCCTCCTCCAATGACCCAGAGGCTCAGGCTGTCAGTCCTTCTCACGGCTGGCCTTTCACCGGTAGTTGATGCACTACCGCAGCCAGGGGTCGCGGCCCCCTTTTGTTTCACCGCGTGGCGCGGTCGCGCCACACCTTCCCCAGCAACCCAGTAGCTCAAGCCATCGATTTTCTTCGCGTCCAGGCTTTGTGACAGCTGTCGCTGCACTATCGCATCCCGTCTTCCATGGGATACTCCTCTGGCAGCACGGTTTTTCCGCCGCCATCACGCGGTGACGTTAGTCGGTTCCATCCACCAGTGAACTTTCTGCGGGTCACCGGACAAGTTTCGGTGGCCCAATTCTCATTCCAGAAGTAGTCGCCTTCGATCCTCAGTCGTTGATGATGAGAATCGCTCATCAAGTTATCATGTCGCATTTAGTGTCAAATTCCACAAACAAGGCGGAGGGGTCGGTCCTGAAGGACCCCGGGACACCCTGAGAGGGGAGGGGTGAATATGGGTGACAACTTTTTCTTTTAATGTGATGGATCTTATTCCCACGTTGGTAGGAACTTGTTGAACTTGTATGATGAAAATGATCATAAAGCAAACATGCACATGCACAGAGAAGACACAACCTTTTTTACTTGGTTCACCACTATGGGCTACGTCCAAGGAGCATACGCCGTCAAGTTGTCGGTCGTACCAAAATCCACTATGCTTCACTTGCTGGAGATTACAATTGTTCGGGCACAGTCACTTTGTCCCAGGCTCACTGCCTTTACAAAGGTTCAAGGATAGCTCACTGCTTCCCTCGGGTCACTCCCGTTGACTCCCCCTGGCTCACTACCGTTGGTGATGCCACACTCAGTTTATAGACGTGAAGGTCTCTTCAATTGATAGACATGAAGTTCATTGTCTCCTGTTCAGCATGAGACTTTGCTTTCATCAGAGTCCTGAGTTAATGCTCTGTTAAATTCCAAATTCCAACGACTGATGAATACCCCCTTTTCCCTTATCTACTGGTAAAATAACCTTTGGAAAAGGCCTTCACAAAGTACCCTACTTCGCAAGGCTCCCAATTTTGCAAATCTCAAACAAGCCTTCACGGAGCCCCTTCCTTTTCGCGAAGCTCAATCGCGAAGCACTCTCGCGATGCTCCAGCCTTCGCAATGCTTGGCTATCGTGGAGCTCCTGCCTCTTCGCGAAGCTCACTGAGCCAACGCGGGGCGCATGACTTTCGCGGAGCTAGAATAGCCACCGCGAATCTCCTCTTTCACGAAGCACACTGCCTTCAAGAGAGACCTTTTCGAACCGAGAGCAAAGGATTTTCTCTGAAATTATCTCTACTTCTCTTGAGGGGTTCAGCCTCTATTTATAGGCGATTCTACCAACCATCGACCCTTCCGCGCGAAGTCAGCACCACGTCATCTAAAATCGCGAAGCTCCGAAGTTCCCACCGAAATTCTCTCAAAATCGCGAAGCACTACGGAAATTTTCCGTTCGCGGAGCTCGTCGTAATCGCGGAGTATTACCATCTTCATTCCTTCACGCCTTCTCCACGAAGCTCCCTCGCAAATCCCTTCACTGCCGCGATGCGCTTCAACTCTGCCGTTCGCGAAGCTTTGATGTAATCGCGAAGACTCACTACCTCCATTCTTCTGGTCTTTGCGATTTTCAAACCATGCATCCTCTCTTCGTGAAATTCATGTCTTTTCCATATTTAATTATTATCTTCATGAAAATCCACTTTTCGCGAGGCTCAGCAACTTCCAGATTTTGGACCCCAAAAATTTGGCAAACACTGGAAAACGGCCCCACCTTCAATACTGTTGTATGCTTGAACGGTATGATCTCTTTGCTGGTACACGATCCGAACTTCCATTGATGATTGACAACAAACACAAACCATACTCCAAATCATGCATAGAAGACCATGGTTCCAACAGGTCCGTGTTTGTTCAGCCCACACCCTCTGCGTTAGGGTGATAGCATGCGGCTTCGATTCTTAATCCTTGAAGTAAAATGAATAATGTGAAAAATTTAACAAAGCTTGAACCCATAGCTTTGTTCGTTGATCAACGATGAAGTCACAGAAAGAAGACAAATGATATTGTCGTTCATCACGTATGCCGCACACTTCAAATCCCGAGCTGTGTCAGCTTGTTGACGATGATGTGGAGGGTAGGTCAGTTGAAGATGTCCCACATTGGTAGGATCCATGAATGAAGGTCGAAGGAGATCGTTTCCGGTGTTCTTCATTGGAAGAATTCATTCTTCGTTCTTCGATGGCGGTAGCTTTTCTCTCTTCTCCCAAGTTCCACCAAATGAGTAATGCAAACCAAAAATAATAATAGATTGAGTTTATCTATTTTTAATTTTTTGGCATAAAATTTAAAATGGTGGAATTAATTAACTTGGATCCCCTCAATTAATTCATAAGGATGTCATAAGGAATTAATGTGGAGGGGTGGTGGCACCATTAAGTGGGGAGCTCAAGAGGTTTTAACCTCAGGTCGCCCCCACTAAAAATAAACATGAAGAGGAGGTTTGGTTCAGGTGGGACCCACCACCATAACCTCTCATGGGAGGTTAAGGTGTAAAGGTCTCACCTCCAACTTCCATGTGGAGGTTTTAACCAACAAATAAAAATAAAGCCACACACTTTATTTTTATTTAAAACATTCTCTAAAAACCCAAAAACTATCTTTTATTCTCGACCAACTGTCGTTGAGGTGAAAATATTTTTAAGCGAATACTGGTGCTACGAGTTCAACGGTGCCCTCAGATTTCAATTCTAGGCACCGGTTCAAAAGTTAAAAAAATCGCTTGTACATTTACTGAACATACCCGAACAAAACTTTACAAATTGATTCCGGGCACACCGGGCCTTGAAATCATGTGCCGTCAAATTTTGTGGACTCGTAAAATTCCCATGTATTTAAAAAAAATCCATGGAATTTTTAGGTTTTTACATTCTCCCCACCTCAGGGCTTTACATCCCCATAAGCTACAACTCAATATAAGGGAACAAGTGGGGGTACTGAGCACGCATCTGAGCCTCCCACTCCCATGTGCTCTCCTAGAGGCACCCATGCTGCCAGTGAACGTGCACCAAAGGTATCAACCATCCAAAAAGGACTCACTCTTGTCGACCCTCAATATCCACTGTAACCTCCATAAAAGTTTCCCCATCGTCGACATCCAGCTCTCCATGTTCGCTGATGTGAGAAGGGTTGTGCATGTACCTCCTCAGCTGAGATACGTGGAATATGTCGTGCACCTAGTGCAACTGAGGTGGAAGAGTCCGACAATAATCCACCTCGCCAAATCTGTTGAGGACCTGGAAAGGTCCGATTAATCTTAGAGATAACTTTCTGCCTTGGCCAAATCTCCGTAAACCTCATTGAGGTGAGACTCATAGAAAGACGTGGTCTCCATCCTCAAACTCTAGAGGTCTCTGTCTCCTATTATCATACGAATTATGTATGCTCTGTGTAGTCTTCATCCGATCCTGGATTATCTGCACCTTCTCCATGGTAGCTCGTACCATATCTGGTCCCACTAGTGATGACTCCCCAGGGTCATTCCAGCACAAGGGTGATCTGAAAGGTCACCCATATAACACCTCAAAAGGTGTCATCCCAATGGTGGATTGATAGCTATTGTTGTATGTAAACTCCACCAAAGGTAATTGATCCTCCCAGCTGTGACCAAAGTCGAGGACACAAGCACACAACATGTCCTTGAGGGTCTGAATGGTCCGCTCAGTCTGGCCATCCGTCTAAGGATGGAAGGCGGTGCTCAGACAAAGCTGTATCCCTAAAGCCTCCTGCAACCCCTTCCATAGCCGGGAAGTAAACTCTGTGTCATGATCGGAGACAATAGAATAAGGTACTTCATGTACCTTCATAATCTTCTACACGTAGAGGCGTCCCAAGCTCTCTACTGAACCTTGTTCTCTGATCATTAAGAAGTGGGCCGACTTGGTTAGTCGGTCAATGATCATCCAAATAGAGTCATGGCCCCTGGATGTACGTGTAAGTCCTGTCATGAAGTCCATGGATATCCCATCCCACTTCCACTCTGGGACCTCTAAAGTCTGAACCAATCCTGCCGGTATATGATGCTCTGCCTTCACTTGCTGAAAAGTGAGGCATCGAGAGACAAACTCGGCTACTGTTTTCTTCATTCCTGGAAACCAGTGTTGTCATCTAAGGTCCTGGTACATCTTCTCCACTCATGGATGTACCGCTAGAGGGGAATTGTAAAACTCCCTCAACACTTCCTCCTGAAGTGCCACTGGTACCAAGGTACGTCCTCTGAAGACGATTACGTGCTCTCCACCTTCAAAAAATCTATAAGTTGCATGCCCTGTGGATATCTGAGCATGTTGTGTCTCACAGTTAGCATCTCCACGCTGTGCCTCCCTGACTCACTAAAGAAGTGTGGGAGTGACTGTTAGAGACTATAGAAAGGTTGCTCCATCTCTATCCACAAATTATATCTATAAATCATTCAACTTCTATGTTTCCTCACCTAGAAGTTTTATACCAGATCTCCTACTAAGTGCATCTACTACAATATTCCCCTTCCCAAAAGTATAGACTATCTCAAAGTCATAGTCCTGGAGGAACTCAATCCATCACTGCTGTCTCAGGTTTAGGTCCTTCTGAGAGAAGATATACCGGAGACTCTTGTGATCAGAGTACACGGTAAAATGTTCACCCATCAGATAGTCCTGCCACATCTTCAAGGCGAAGACCAATACTTCTAACTCCAGGTCATTGGTGGAATAGTTCTGGTCATATTTTCTTAGCTGTCGAGAACCATATGTGATCACTGCTCGCTCCTGCATCAAGACACATCTGAGTCTGTTCCCTGGTGCATCACAGTAAACTACGTACCCTACACCCTCCTCTGGAAGCATAAAGATGGGGGCACTAGTCTGCCTCTACCTCAACTCCTAAAATCTCTATTTCCATCTCTTCAACCACACAAAGGGTTTTCCCTTGTTCTTCAAGGATGATAGTGGTGTTGCAACTCTGGAGAAGTCTGATACGAACCTCCGGTAAGTATCTAGACAAACCCAAGACACTTCGTACCTCCATCACACTATTGGGTGGATCCCAAGAAAGTACCGCCTCAATCTTCACTGGATCCACTGCAACTCCAATCTCCGAGATGACATGTCCCAGAAAGTGAACCTATCAGATCCAAAACTAGAACTTTGAGATCTTAACATAAATATGGTTCTCACGGAGTGTGTCTAGTACTAACTACAAATGATAGGAATTCTCCTCCTTAGTAGTCAGGTAGATCAGAATTTCATCGATGAAGACTACGATAAAGCGATCGAGGTATGGCTGTAAGATCCTATTCATGAGACCCATGAACACTTCTGGAGTGTTGGTTACGCTGAATGGCATAACCAAGAACTAATAATGGTTGTAGTGACATCTGAAGTTCGTCTTCTACACATCCTCATCTCGAACTTGGAGCTGGTGATATTCTGATCTGAGGTCTATCTTTGAGAACCATCGTGCTCCCTTCAGCTGATCAAAGAGGTCATCAATCCTCAAGAGTGGGTACTTGTTCTTCACAGTCACCTGATTCAGGTGATAGTAGTCGACAAAAATCCTCAATCTTCCATCCGCCTTCTTAGTGAATAGAAACAGGGATGCTCAGGGAGAAACACTAGGATGGATGAATCCCCTTCCCTACAATTCCTCTAACTGCACTCGCATCTCACAAAGCTCCACAGGAGCCATCCGATACGCTGGTGAAGATATCGGTGTCGTTTTGGGGTACAGGTCAATGTAAAAGTCCACCTCTCTGTGATGAGGTAGACCTAGAACATCATCAGTGAAAACATCCACGTACTAGTCCACTACTATAGGGTAGCTCAAACACTCCACATCAACTACTCCTAGGGTAAGGCAGTCCAACTGATGAGTGATCGGTTGCACCCTCCTTCGAGTAAGTCTTTCATGTGCTACAAAGTCTTTCTTATCACCGATGAAGGTGAACTTGGTCCCATCCGTGTAGACACACCACATTTTCCACCTAATATAGTTAATCTGAGCATGAACTGTTGATAACCAGTCCATACCCAAGATGACGTCGTAAGGCCTTGACGTTGCTATTATGAGATCCTAGCTAAAGCTCTCACCTCCTAGAGTAAGCTCACACTGCTAGAACCAATGCGTAATCATCGAATCTATTCCCTTAGGAATCTCTAGCCGTAAGGATTGAGCCAACGAATCTGTCAGAATCTCCAAGCTCCGAAAGAGGGCAGTGGAAATGAAAGAGTGACTGGCACCTATGTATATAAGAACAGAAGATAAGCTTGAGTAGACACATATCATACCTCGAATCATCTCCGGAGCACCATGATCATAAGACTCAGCTGCCTGGAGCTAATCTCTTGCATGTCCACCTGCTTCCTGCAGTTGGGGTGGACCTCCTAGTTGTGGTGGTGGTAACACCTCTTAACTTCGTCCACCACCATCTGCACAACCAGCTCCTCTTCCACGTTCTCCTTCTCCCTGTGGATCACCTCGATCAAACCTTTGCCTCTTCCTGGGAGGTCCCTCAACTATTTGCTGATTATCCGAAAGGCGGGTCAGACAGTCGCGATCCATGTGAAACACAGCATGTTCCTTGAATGACTGAATCTATCTTGTGTGCCTTGCACAACCAAACCCGAGTCCTGAGGTCGTCCACCAGATGAAGTAGCTCTTGTATCTGTAATGCACGTAGGGTGGCTGGGAAAAAATCCGCCAGAAACAGGCTATCGAAGTCTACCCAGAGTAGTGTCGCCTCTTCATGCACCTAGAGCATCAGGATCCACCATCTTCCTGCTGATGCCTGAAGAATACTCACATCAAGTATCACCATAAGGTTGGCTGGTGTCCCTACCAGTCTGAAGACTCTCACCACAGCCTTCAGCCAATCCTCAGATACATGTGGGTCTGTCTCGCCCCTATACCTGGGTGGCCTCTAGCGCTGGAACTCGTGCAACGCGCTCAGGTGGTGTTCACTCACTATTTCTAGAGCTGGTGGCATCGGTGGACCAACAGGTAGTGGTACCGCTGGTGCCTCCGCTATGATTGGGCCCTATACCGAGGCCTCGCCACTCGGTGGGCTTCCATCTTGTACAAATCCTGGAAACCTGGCTGTTTGTCTGTGTGAAGGAATCCTGTGAAGAAATAGGTAAACCACGGTCAAAAATTTATACCTGGTGAGCTGACTCAAAGAGATCACAAAGAAAACTCTTCAAAACACACACGCAATCAGTGGTTTTCGTACACTGAGTCGGAAATCAAAAGTCAGGGTCCTGGTGTATGGATACGTTGGACACCGCACCAACACTGAACTCCCTAAACTGAAAACCACACTCAGTACCCATAACATTATTGATTCATAGAAAATATCAGAGTCCTAAGTTCTGTGGTAGAACTGATTCCACTGATACCAATTTGTCATGACCTGTCCCCGGGGCCCGTGCCATGACTACCCCAAACCCACCTTCCTTAGGCCAGGGGATGGAGACTAACACTAAAGGCAATGACTTCCCAGATTTAAGGAATTATTCCTTTGGTGCTAGTCTCTATCCCCTGGCCTAAGGAAGGTAGGCTTGGGGTAGTCAAAGCATGGGCCCCGGGGGACGGGTCGTGACACTGAACCCCAACATCCAGAGATAGATACTTTGTGATTTTAGTTGAGTTGACTTTTTAAAATTCCTTTCCCCCCCCCATTCTTCATCTATAAATGTATATTTTTAAAGGAATTATTATTTTCGGTGATGATTTTGTAAGAAAAATAAGTGGTTTATTTTGTTATAGGTTGATCACGGTTCTCCCAATCATTGTGGGGATTTATGATCATCTTCCTCCAATTCCAAACATTTATAGTGATTCAGAAAGGTTTGTTTGAGGTAGGGGTTCATTCACCTTTCTTACTTTAGTTGTATATGTGGGGGATAATTATTATTTTCCTATAGGGATATAGTATACACTAGATTAATGAAGTTAATTAAATGTTTTAATTGAAATTTAATTGGAAGATAATAAATCAAATGAGGTTTACATGTTCTTGTTATTTTCCAATATGGTTGAGCATGCTTACTATTATTTACAAATTTTCATAGTTGATATTTGGTTTTATTACTAAGGTTTTTGAATTATGGAATATTGTTTTTCTTTTTAAATTTCACTTACCACATATAAAAATGGATAGGAATGTATGTTTGGTTAAATAATTGGTTTCCCATGGAATCTTATATTTTTATGAAAATTACCATGAAATTTTTGAATTAAATATAATGAAATCCCCTTGATTAATCTTAAATAAGATGTGAATAATGTGTGGTGTGGTTAATCTGTTGTGTGGTATATGTGTTGTGCAGTGTATGTAAAGAAGTGGTTGTGATGTGTGGTGGTGGTGATGGAAAGAAGTTGTGATGTGTGATCATGATGAAATGTGGTCTAGATGATATGTGGCTATAATATGTGGTGGTTGAAGTGATGGGATTGTTTAAATGAGGGAGATAGTATATTTTTTCATTTTTTGTGTTATTCTAGTTTCCCGGTAGTGATGTAATTAAATTTAAATTATGAAACTAAAACAGTATGGGTTGGAATGGATATTTAATTATTAAACTAATATAGGAAATGTGGTAAAATTTGTTAATTTTTAAATAAGAAAATAATTTTATTGATAAATGAATGGTAATTTTATAACCTACAAATGGATTAAATTGAGAAATAAAATTGAATATTTATTGCGGTGGTAACTTTGTTATGTGGTGTAATGCATTTATAGGTGGCACTGAAATTAGCAGAGTTTTTGAGGCCATGTGGTGACATTGTGAGTTTTGATGATGCTTTTATTATGAAACCATAGGATGGGATTGTGTGTGTAAAAATTATATATTTCTTTTCCTTTTTATTTATATACTCAAACCACCTGAATTGAGCTATAGATGCTAACACCAAAATGTTTTGGGGGTGTTTTCCCAACATCCAAGATGGTGAGGAAGGATGACTGGATACCCTATCTTCCTCACTCTATCTTCCAAGTGTGTTCCTTATTCATGTGTTGTGATGTATTTTGGATATAGTTCAATTTTTGTTATGTTTATGAGATTTATGAGGTGGTTCGTATTGGGGTTCCTATGTGGTCGGAGTAGGGAATGAGGTTGATGTCCTTCATGTTCACAGTACCTTACTATCTTAGATATATGGTAGTAGTTATGAAAGGATGTGGATGAGATGGAAATTTTCACATGGGGGGATCTGTATGATGTATATTACCATGTGTATTTGTATGGGATGTGATGGAAAGTTGCTTATGGGGTTCTTGGAATGATGTGGTGGCCTGGGTTTCTTTGGATAAGATTCAATAGAAGGGGTGAGAGCACTAGG
Source organism: Viscum album (assembly GCA_963277665.1). Taxonomy (NCBI): domain Eukaryota; kingdom Viridiplantae; phylum Streptophyta; class Magnoliopsida; order Santalales; family Viscaceae; genus Viscum; species Viscum album. The sequence continues at coordinate 144,516,352 of OY728131.1, forward strand.
ATGTTTGATGTTTTGTTTTGAGAGAATAAAACTAGTTGTTAAGTGTGTGGTGTGCCCTTTTTATTGATATACTTCTTAATATGTTGCTATATTGGATGCAATATTTGGGGATCATATTATGGTGAGGATGAGGTTGGTTAGTTGGCTTGCTTAAGTGCATGTTGTTTATGTTGTTTGTCCTCTGGTGAATTAGTATCGTCTTATAACATGTACATGAGAGAAAATGGGTATGATCTAACTGAGTATCCATATTATGCTCACCCCACACACACACACATATATATATATATATATTATTTATTAGGTTTCCAAGAGTAATTCAAGGACCAAGATGGACATTACTAGCCGGGGAATTGTAGTGGTTGTTAAGTCACTTCCTTTAGAATTTCTTTTGGGTATTTATTTGGAGACTTGTATTTTTTTACTCTATAAATGCATTGTAGGTTGGTTTTAGTTTTATTTGTTCTCTAATTCATGGAGTTTATTGGTGGATTATATCTTATCTCCCAATACTAATTTATATGTTGAGGGTAATTCCTTCCATATGTGATATTTTTATAATCTTTATGCTAGTTTCCAAACAAGGGCCTACTGGAGGTGGTATTGAGGGTCATTATCTCTCCTCTTTTATTTTCATCCTAAGAATGAAAACATTGGAGATATGGTGGTGTGATATAGTGATATCAAAGTCCATGTTAGGAGATAGGGTGGAGTTTGGAGATAGGCATGGTTATGATTGCATGGGTTAATATGAGACTTATTCTAGTCAATCTTTACATGTGATTTAGGCTAATTAGACTAGATATAAAAAAGGTATATTACCCCCCCCCCCCATGATATGATGTAATGAATCTAAATCTACCAAATTACCAAGTGAAGTGGTTAAACTTATAAGGTAGAGACCTAGGATAAGTACATGTATCATCATTTCATGTGTTCTTATATAAATTTGGGTGTTTTGGGATGTTAAAAGGAACTAATGTAATGAAGATTAATAAAATTTCATGTTATCAAGCATAGAGAATCTTTATTCTATATTTCAGTTATCGATTTTAGATGTCTTCTTTATGTGGTTCAGAATGGTGAGGTCTAGTAAGCTGATTGGTCTAACCATTGGAGGGTCAACCCAGTCAAGGAGGATTATCAATGGTAGAAGATATTGTGTACCATTCAATAGCATGATTTAGAAAAGTGTAAGTGGAGTATCTTTGATCTAGATATATATTTCTTATTAGAATAACTATAGATCACCTTTTGTCTAATCCCTGTCCAAGAATAGTACTTTTTCCCACTAGTAGTCAGTCAGATAAGGGGTGCAGTATGTCAGTGGTTGATTTTGTATATTAGGTATAGAAATGTGGAAGATGTTTCCTGGTAATAATTCTAGGAGTTTCGATTAGAGTTACTATTTTCAATCATTAAGGAAGTGAAGAGGTAGGTGTTACTTTCTATTCAGTAGTGGAGTATACCAGTGCAAGATCTTGGGATTATGATGAATGGTCTTTTTCATTTCTCCCTAGATATTTTAATTGATGAGGATTCTTATTTGCATCATCTTGAGAAGGCACTCTTCCCAACAATCTAGAATGTAGTTACCCATTTTACATTACCGACGTACATAGAGGTTCATAGTAATGTGGAGGTGATATAGAGAATGCACTCATGAGGATGGTTATTGTGATATCGGATCCAATAGGTTTCATCAATGAGAAGAGCTCTCAGAAATAGATCTCATGCACTAGAACCTTCTAGGCTCATTCTAGTGTGGATTAAACCCCCGTAGCTTCTTTTTTAGACTACTTGGGCCAGTGGATTCTGTTATTTTCTTGGGAAATTTGGGATGGTGTTATATGTACATGGGGTCTATGTTCATCATCAATATCAATTTCCCAATAGTTCTTTGAGCTCATTATAGTGTATTTATTCATTTTTGGTTTCAATGATAGCAGTAGTAGTCATCGAGGTCATTTTAGTAGCATGTACATTGGGCTTATGCTTCATTAAGAGGAGATGGGGTAGTCAGTAGATGACCTCAGGATGTTCCTTTTCTTTAGGGACCTTGAATTAATAATTACCATAGAGGTCATTGTCAGTAGTGAGGTAGGGGAACTCATCATGGAAATTTTCATTTTGTATAGGTTCCAATAGGAAAATATATATAGATAATAATAGGTATTATTATATTATCATCTAGTATTATTCTTTACTTGTTTAATTGATGATATTAACACTTCTTTATTATACCCACCTTGTTACATTCTTCGGGACTAGATTTGTCCTGGCTTCACATACCACTAGTGTTGACTCTAAGGCTGGACCAATTTTTTTATGTGCGTTAAGGGAGTAGGCTGGTGATAAAGAAACATCAATCATATGGGGATATTTTTAGGCTATATATATAGTTATATTATTTCATCCATGACATTGATTGGTTATATTTCATACATTATATTATCAAATTCCTCAATATGAAGGTTTTATTCTCATATGTGGATGGTTAGTGTTTAGTTTTCATTAGAAAATAGGGTTTTCGATGGGAAGTAAATTTTTGGAACCCCTTATATACTTGATAATAGATTTTTTTTTTGAAAGTAGTGTGTTTTGGGATCATGGTGGCTCCCAGGGTCATCAATGAATTTTTGGATGTTTTCCCCATGGTGGTTGTCATGATACCCCCTTGATGTGATATGAAGTTCAGGATAAATTTATATCCAAGAGATTCTCTAATTTTGATGGTACCTAATCATATATAATCTTCTTAGTTGTGGGATTTGAGGATTTAGATAGATGATCTACTATAGAAATACTTCCTCTATCCTGGTGTTATCATGGGGTGCTCTAATGTTATTTTATAAGAATGTGGATGGTAGTCTAAGGTTGTGTATATACTATCATAGGTTGAATCATGTCACAATCAATAATTGTCTCCTAAATCTAAGGATTGAATATCTTTTTGAATATATAATAGGGGTTAGTTTGTTCTCTAAGATTGATATATGGATTATATATCACTTGTTGATGGTGAAGGAGGAAGATATCTTGAAGACAATCTTCTAGTTTAGGTTTGCAGACTTTAAGTTTGTGGTAATTCCATTTGATGCCATGAACACACCAAATGTCTTCATGGGACTCATTAAATTCATGTTATATGAGTTATTGGACTAGTTTTTAGTCATTTTTATCGACAACATCTTGATCTACTCATAGTGTAGGATCTTGTTGATGATCTCAAATTCTTCCTATAGGTCCTTCAATGCCACCATCTCTATATAAATTTTTCAATGCGTAATTTTCAGACTTGAGAAGTGAATTTCCTTAGGCATGTGGTATCCTAACATGGTGTGTCCATGGAACCATTAAATACTAAATAATTTTTTCATAGGAGGCACCCAAGAATATGGTATAGGTTTGTAGTTTCCTTGATCTCATGGGAAATTATTGGAGGTTAATTTCTAATTTCTCATAGATTATAACTCCATTGATATATCTAAAATATAAATATCATGATTTTATCTAGACCAATAAGTGTTATTAATAGTTTGACTACCTAAAGGGTAGGTTGATTAGTGATTAAGATTATAATATAAGGGGTGATATTTGAGGTATTCTATGATGTGTCATTTAAGGGATTGGATTGAATCTTGATGCAGTAAAAGGAAGTGGTCTCTTGTGGTTCAAGAAATTTATGTCCCCATGAGTATAACAATTCCACCCATGATCTAAGACTAGAAGCAGTTATGCTCTCATTAAAGGTTTGGTGGAATTAAATAATTGGATAACACTTGTTAGTCCTTACCAATAACAAGATCATGAGGTTCATATTTTCTCATTGCGACCCCTAAGTTAGTGGAAACAGAGGTGGATGGAGTTTCTCTAGGACTATTACATTATGATATCCAACACCTCAGTAAATGGTAATGTCAATTCTAAAGAAATGAGTATGAAGTCATGAAAGCATTATGTTTAATAGTATAAGGATTGTTAGAGGGTGATGGCAGAGTTATCATCCCTACACCTAGATACAGGAGTGGTGAATAATAGAGGTTTGGTTTGTTATATGATACTGAAGTATTATATGTTATAGTAGGTGAAAGAGTCTTAGTGGGGAGATTAAAAGTTTGAGGTGATGCATGATTATTTTAGCCTTGGTGATGCTCTAGAGTAATGATTATATTATGGTCATAATAGGATAATGTTTCAATGGAGGATGTCAATTCAGAAGATAATTCGTAATGGATTCCTTTTTTAGTTTCACATATCACCTTTGTAAGTACACCTAGTAATATTCAATATATATCATGGTTTGAGGAAATTGTTTTGGTGGTTTGATATAAAATGGGAGATGGAAAATATTGTGTCTCGATGTCTAATTTTTTAACAGGTAAAGGTGGAACATCATAATCCTAAACAAATTTTGTAACCCTAGTATATTCCTGAGTGGATGTGGGATGACTTATCGATGGAATTAAACATAGTATTACCCCAGCCTCAAGGTGGATATAATTCCATCTATGTAATAATTTATCAGTTGATGAAGGTTACCCACTTCCTATATATCAAGGATTAGGTAACTATATATGATTTAGTAAGGAGTTATGTAGATGAGGTTGTGCGGATGCATGGAATTTTTAGATCAGTTATCTTGGATCAGGATTAGAATTTTATCCTATATGTTTAGAGATATTTTTAGTATTATTTTTTCAATCAAGTAAACCTCAAAATTACTTTCCCCCCTCATATGGATAGATAGATGAAATAGGTCATCCAGATGATATAAGATATATTTTGATATTGTATCTTTGACTTCAGTGAATCTCAGTAAAATATATTGACTTTGGTTGAGTTAACTTAAAACAAAATCTACCATTAATACCTTAACATAGACCCTTTTGATTATTTTTATGTGAGTTTGTGTCATTATTTTTTTTACTATACCAAGGTTGGGGAGTCATCAGTTCTTTTTCTTGATGTGGTGAAGAGCATGGTAGAAATGTTTAAGTGGTTCCTGAGAGGAGTAAGAAGGTGTAGGACCAGTAGAAGTCTCATGTTGATCGGAGGAGGATTCCCATGGATTTTTTAGTGGGAGAACATGATTTTTTTAAGGTCTCTAATCATTTTGGTAAATGATGGTTTGGTTGGGAGGTAATATATAACTTTGGTTTGTTATGCCCTTTGAAGTGTTAGATCATTTTGGTGAGGTGTCTTATCAATTGGCTCCCACACTATGGCTAGATAGGATCCATGAAATCATCCACATGTCTTAACTCTATATATATCTTTATGATGAATCACATTTCATTTAATAGGAAGATTTTGATATCAAGGATGATGTATCATTCATGGAGTTACTAGTAGAGACCAAGGATCATCGAGAAAAGGTGCTCCATGGATGGTCATTCCTTTGGTTCATGTGATATAGAGTTCTAGTGACTTGGAGGAGAGTACTTGGGATCATTAAATGCATATGTGTTATTAGTACCCATAGTTTTTTTGAGTTATGTTTTTCCTTGTTTTATTTGATGATATGATTCTTTATTCTTGTTGGTTTATTAAATTTTCTTTTTCCCTTTCTAAGGGATGTCTGTTAAAGATTCTAGCATATAAAGTGGGAAAGTGACCTTCCTAATCAATATTCATTACATTATAAAACATTTTAAATTCATAAAGTTGATTCAATTCCACCCAAAGATGAAAATATATTGATAAAGAATATGTATTTCCATGATTTCTATTCTTGGGGTCATGTTGTGTGATGGTTTTGGTAGTTTTTGGATTGGTCCATGTGGATTTTAAAATGGTGGTACTAATTGTTTTGTAAATAATATGTAGCTTGAGGTTTGAGTGATATGGTGGTAGTGCTTCATTTGTAATGATATCACTTAGAAGTTTCTTATAGGGTGGTTCTTCATATCATTTCCCTCCTCTTGATGTTATGTGTTTGTTTTGATTCTTGAGGATAAAAATTGTTTTAGTGGCATATTATGTAACGTTTTGGGACTTCCAACTCATTAATTTTTAAAAATTCAGGTGATAGAGGAGTCCAAGTGAAGTTCTATGGGATTTGTAGAGTTTATAGTAGTGTTGTAGCTGATATTTTAGTTGTGATGTTTTTTTGGCATGGTGGTGTGTATTGTTCCATAAAGGGTGTGTTTGAGGCATGAAGAGGTTGGTTGTAGTGTAGATACTAAGAGGTAGATTTTGGGTGTTTCTACCATTTTTCATAGCTATGAAATGGATATGGAGGTTGCATCATGGATTCCATGAGGAGGAGTTCCTATGGTACACTCTATTTCAAGGAACCAACACTATATCTCTGGGCTATGGTTTAGTCTTCTTCTTGGATATTGAGTTATAAGGTGTTTTTTTCATCTTTTTCAAAGTTAATATTCATATTTTATTAGATCTACTGTGTGGGCATCATGTATTTCTCATTTGTGGGTTTGACCAGCCCTGATGTGGTGTGGTCACCTCCCTTACATCATAATTCTATCACATGACAACAACTCTGAACCATAATAAATTGTATTGTTTCATGGTCTTCTATTTTCCAGTAATATTATAAATTCATGAACCCCTTAAAATCCCTTCATTATTACTAATTTTCTCTAAATATTTGGGAGATCCAAGTTTATCCCTAAGAGTCCTTTTGGTCCCATTTCATCAGATTTCAACCTCAACCTCTATATATCAATCGTTTGTAATTTTAGGTGAGTTCCCTTATTTTCCCTTCCTTTGCCTCTCCCCATTAGTAATTTATAGAGAACTGATATCAATGTAATAATGGTTTTTTTGATAATTTAGTAAGATAATGATGTAAATTTAATTGTTATAGGTTGATCATTATGTTCCCTTTCATTGTGGTTCTTGGTGTTCATTTTCCTCATGTTCCAACCATGTGAAATGGTTTGAATTTTTTTTATTAAGGTATAAGAACCTTAATATTTATTACTTTATTTATACATAGGGTTGGGTCATGTTTTTTATTTCCTACGGAGAGATAGTATGCATTATCTTAATGAAGAGAATTAAATTTTATAATTGAAATTGGAGGATAAGGGAAAAAATTTCATGAGGTTTACTTATTCTTGTGATTTTGAAAAAAGTTTGAGCATGCTTACTATTCTTTCCATATTTTTATTTTTTATATTTGTTATGATTTTTTTGGTTGTTGATTTGATGAACCCTGTTTTGATTTTTGAATTATCTCACCATGTATAATAATAGATAAGAACCTATATTCAATTAAAAATTGATTTCCCATAGAATCCAAAAATTGTGTGATAATTCCATTGAAAATATTTAATTAAATATAATTAAATCACCTTGATTAATTTGAAATAATATGTATTAAATGTGTGATGTGTTGAATGTGTTTTTAGATGGATGTGTTGTGTGGTTGATGTAAAGAGAGTTGCTATGATGTAGGTTGGTGGTGATGGGAATTAGTTTTGATATACAGTTGTGATGGAATATGGTTGAGATTATATGTGGTTGTGATATATTGTGGTTGAAGTTTGATGGTTGTGAAATTATGGAGACAGACTATTGTATTGTATTGTGTTGTCTTATTCTAGTTTCTTGGTAGTAAAGGGATGAAATTTAAATGATGAAATTGAAATAGTATCAACTTTAATGGATAATGAATTATTGAAATAAGATGGGAAGTGTGGTTAAATTTTTTAATTTTAATACATGAAAATAATGGTCTTGATTAATGAATAGTAATTGGAAAATATAGAAATAGATTAATTTGAGACAGAAAATGGAATTTGGATTGTGGTTTTTACTTTCTTATGTGGTGTAATGCATTTAGAGGTTGCAGTGAAAGTGGAAGAGGTTGTGAGGTCATATGGTGATGTTATGAGTTTTGATGGTACACTTGTTATGAACCCATATTTTAGGATTGTGTGTATGAGTATTATATACTATTTTTTAATTGTAATTTATATAAGAACACCACCTATGTTGAGAAATATTTTTTAACAGCCAATTTTTTTAGGGGGTGTTTTTGCCATCATCCAAGAGGGAGAGGAAGGATGGTTATATAATCCCATCTTACATTCTATCTCTTATTATAAATGTTCTTAAGTATAGGATATAAAGTCTTATAACTATAGTGAACTTATAGTTTGTTTAATGACGTGGATGAGGTGGTTCATAGTGGGGGAATTCATCTTAGGAGGGAGAAGGAGGTTTACGTCCTTCATGTTCATGATACCTTACTATCCTAGATATATAGTGGTGGTTATAATATGATGTGCATGATATGGGAATTCTTACAAAGGTTGATTAGTATAATGTGGTTTCTCTTGTGTCTTTAGGTGGGATATAATTTCCATTTACATGTGGGGATCCTGTAATAATTCATTTTTCTAGGATTCATCGTGTATAATTATATAGAAGGGATGGGCGATCCAAGAAATTTGACGTTGGGGTGTGAGACTGAAAAAATAGTGGAAAATTAGTGAAGGGTACCATTTTATCGATATGCTTCTTATTATGTTACTATATTCGATGTGTTATTGGGTGAGTATGTTATGGTGAAAATGGGGATATTTGGTTGACTTGCTTATGTGCATGTTGGTTCTGTTGTTTTTCTACTGGTTAATTGGTATGATATTTTCACATGTGCATGAGATATTTGGGTATGATCCCACTGAGTATCCATGTTATACTCACCCATATATATACAAACTATTTTTTAGGTTTCCAAGAGGACTTCAGGGTTTTAGTGGTACACTACTACCTTGGATGTTTGAGTGATTGTTAATTAATATCCTTATGAATTTTTCGGGTATTTATATAGAGGAACAAGTATATTTTTTCTTTATATCTGTATTGTTTCATGTTTTTTGTTTTCCGTTTTTCCTTTATATCATGTTGATTCTGGGTGGATTATATCCTATCTCCTAATACAACATTATCTATTCAGTAAAATGCCTTCCATATGTGATGTTTTTATACCCTCAATGCTAGTCACCAATCTGGGTCCTACTAAAGGTGAGAAATAGGGATTCACTATCTATCCTCCTTTATTTACATCCAAATAGGGGAGCCTTTAGAGGGATGGGTTTATAACGAAACCTCAAAGAGTGATATGATCTCCCATAACTGAAATTACTATTCAAGTTACATTGTGAATGGAGTCACTTAATTTTTAAATATTATAAATCGTTAAATGAATATAATTGTATAGTATTTAAAATTTCATCAAATAAAAATTATTTAAATAAAATTTTACCAACATTTTTATTCTAGAAAATATTTTTTTCTTCATTTCATGCCATCAATGTTATTTTTTAGAAAAAAAATATCAAGAAAAAGGAATCATAAAATATTATGAACTACCCTATTTCCTTATTGTTTCAGAATAAAATACCAAACTCTTGATGTGAAACTAGGAATCATGACTATATTATTAATCTCAAATCCCTAAAGTGAATGTGACTACTTATAATTTTGACCATGGAAATAATTTTCACAGTCGAGGTTGAGTCATATCATTTTTTAAGGTGGTTTCACACCCCATTAAAGGATTAATGTAAAAACCATAATTATTCATTTAATAAATAACTACAAGTGATGAAAAAAGGTACGTTGAAATAAAATTCTTTCAATACGGTATGGTTGGACACTATTCATGTAACTATCTTACACTAAAGAATTTTATTTTTCTTTATGAACAATCAATGGGAAAAAGCAGTGTTAAGGAAATTTTTATGACTTGTCCTTGAAGCATGATGATGATATTTGGAATTTTAAAGTATTTTATTATTTTATAAAACCTAAAGTTGTTGATGATATGGATAATTTTTAACTTCTTATAATGGAGAAATAATTTTGATTTATATTTATTTTCTTTAAATATTACAAATTTTTCATTCACTTTTTATTTTATTTCTTATATGAATGTATTACTTTTTAAAAAAAATAGATGTTCAAAAATGATTCAAAAGTATTAATTTCCAGGTTGAAAATATTTAAATTGTTGACAATTCCATGAAAAAAATAATTATTATATATGAGAAATATTTTATAAACATTAAAATGCAATGTGGTCTTGTAATTATAATAACCCATAGTGAAAATTAAATCGAATTCTCTAGAAGAGTCAAAATATTCATACGTAGTGTTACATAAATTTTAATAAAGAATTAATTGTTTCATTTTATGTATTGATGAGATTTATTAAAATTTAATGGTATTTATGAAGGTATATATCACATTGAGACAATATATTAAGAAATTATTGAATACCGCTATATAATAAAAATTTATAATAATCTCAAGTTAAATCAATAGAATTTTCATGAATTTTCTATGGATTATACAATTTCAATATATATATATATAATTGAATAAAATATAGTGAATCATTATTTTCTGACCAAGACACATTTATTACATTAATTTATTATTTTATACATCTATGATCAATAATTATAATAAAAACAATTAAATGCATTCATTTTCACCGAATAGTTGGTAAAAGGGTTATTACGCCTAAAAAAATTTCATGCATTGCTTATCCTCAATGAAAATTTCTTATAAGACCATCACTATAAAATATTTAAACCAAATCCCCTATGTTATTAGAAATAACTCATGGTGAAATATGTGGTCCAATTCACTAACCATATGAACCATTTAAATATTTTGTGATCCTGATTGATGTGTTAACTGGATGGTCCCATGTGTGCATGTTATCAACCCATAACTTGGTGTTTGTGAAGTTACAAGCCCAAATAAAAATATTCAGGGAACAATTCCTAGATCATTCAAACAATAATATTTAGTTTGATATCAACTGATTTTAATAACTATTTTCATGTAGATTGGAATAAGTTTTGAATGTCATGTACCTTGTGTTCACACACAAAATGTTCTAGCTGAATAATTTATAAAGTGACTATAACTCATCACTAGACCACTTCTTATGAAAAAAAATTCCTAATTTAGCATGGGGATATAAATCTTTTCATAGAATTGATTCAAATAATATAATCAAGTTATCATTAATATTATTATTTTTAATTTTTTTATGATCATGAGATAAATAATATGCATTTTAGAACCCTCAAAATAACAAAAAATGGTACCCAAAATAATATTATTGATTTATGTTTAATTTAAATCACCATTGATCATAAAGTATCATGACAAAATTATAGGATGTATATTTTTATTAAGATTTTATAATTATCATTTTTATGGAAAAAATGTTTCCGTAGTTAAAGGGGAAAATAAATTAACATAAAAATAAATGTAATAGAAAATAAATTTATTGTTGAATCTTAATACTCATCAAATAAAAAAACTAGAGGTTCAAAATATCATTAATTTAAAAAAATAAGTAATCTATCGAAGAAATTTAATGATTCAAAATGGGTTACAAAGTCATTAAAACCCTATAAAGCAAAATGAATATTATTCATCCTTAGATTTAAAAACCACAATACACTTCATTTTGTATTTATTCTAACTTTAGGAAGTTGTAAGTACTATTTTTATGCCGACTTAACTTCTAATTCCAAATTTTGGTGAAATGAAGAGATCTATATAATTTCTAGAGAACCTTAAATTCAGGTTAAATATATTTCATAAAAAAATATAGTAGATACTACTACTTCCAATATTGTTACAAATGAACCCAAAAATCTCAAAAATATGTCCCATGAAGGTTGTTAAGACATCAACTATTAATTCAAAGAAGGATTCAAGGAACAATATAATTTATAAAGATAATATATGATAATGGTTACAAAATTTATGTAAATTTTATTAAGAGTTAATTTTTTCATCATCTTGTTTACTTTGAGTGTTTACATTTATAACATTTTTCTGTGTTCACTTATATCTAACTTTGTGATGTTTTTTATTATAAATCTCTAAGTTCTATTAAAATTTTTCTACTTCTAATCATTGATATCAAAGAGACTTCATAGCTAGGAGTTTGTTTCATCCAAGTATGTATGTTTAATTATGTTCAATGTTATAATTTTTGTTGCTAATCATGTTAATAAAATGATTGATATGATATTTAGCTACCTACCACCAACCAGTGTGTCAAATAAGTCCTCATATAGAATTATATCTTCTAAAAGTTTTTTAACATAGTTACTTGATATGAACTATAAGATCCTAACCTTTTATAGAGATGTATCAATCTCCTTTATAGGTACTTGTTTTCCTTATTTTGATTATATCTTGTTTGGGTTTTATATTTGGTGCATTTTGGTGAAATTTGGAAGTTTTTGTAGGGGTTTTGGGTAGTGCAAGGTAGGTGCACGGTTTTCCCAAACTATTCACCATCCCCAGATAACCATGAAACCCAAGACAGGGAAGGATTTCATGACTAGTGCACAGTTTTTCAAACCATGTTCTATCTTAAGAAAACTATCCCCCCACCCCAGAAGTGGAGCATGGTTTAGGACACAGTTTGGAAAACAGTGTGCACCGATTTAATTATTCAAAAAAACTATATTAAAATTTCCTAACCCCCCCCCCCCATACTTCACCCAAAGTCAACCCAACTCGACCCTAACTCATTCCTATCATTTTTTGAGTCTTCCAAATGAATTATAATGGAACTCAAACACCATTATTGATGAATTTAATGTTAGATTGACAGATCTACACCTCTCCTGGTATGTGGTTTCTTCCCAATTAGGTTTCTCTCTCTATCATGTATTTATCTCATACTTTTAAGGGATGTTTTACAATATATATCTAGGTTTAAATGGATCTAATGTGTTTTATATTGAATCTAGGATACATATCTATAACACATTATTCATCATCATATTGATTGTTCTACTTCAATTGGGGATTTCTGTTGGTGAGCGTTCATCATCAATCTTGAGATAGGTGGTCTAAATTCAATTCTCATAGTCTGGAATTTCAATTGCAGGTATGTATTACTGAATTTAAATTGGTGCATTTAAAAATTGAATCTTGAATTGGATAAATTAATTTATTAATTAATTTATAGAATCTTGGAATTAATTAATTGTGTTTCCATATGAATATGAGATGAGTGGAACCTCGGAAATTTGATTTGAGTATTTTTTTATTATGAAATTAGTGGAATTGTATTAATTAATTTTTTAATTAATTAATGGAATTTTGTGATAGTGGAATTTATGGTAAATTCGGATTGTGCCATTGGTCAATTAATATAATTATGAATTAATTATCAATAAGGATTATGATATGGATGACTTGACCTTAATGGGTTAATGGGTTATATTAATTGAATATTACAAAATGGTTTAACGGTGAATTGATCATATTATTCCATGTGATTAAAGTATTGAACCATGATTTTTTTTGATAGTTTAAATGGTATATTAATTGACATAAAATGTGATAATTGGGTTAATGTTGATTAACAATGATTGATGTTATATATCTGATATATGTTTGATTGATTGATATATGAGTGTGGTATGGGGAATAAGGTTCCAAATACCCATATGTGCTTATTATTATATGGGATAGGGATTGAGACTATAAATACCTATATTTATTAATAAGTGTGCGATAGGGACTGATGATCCAAATACCCATTTGAGATAGTGAGTGTGGATCAGGGAGTGAGGTTCAAAATACCTATGTGACATCAACAAGTGGGACAAAAATAGAGGCTCCAAATACCCACAGGGTGTTAGACATGACATTCTAAACCCATGAGATTGTAATTGGACTATGGTTCCAAATGACTGTGATTTTAAATGGATAATGAAAGACCATGTTTCTTAATGAATTATGAGTTGAGTTTTGTTATGGATTAGACTTTGAAATCGGCCAAAGAAGGTATTGAGAGTTCTGCTGTCTTCAAGAACCCTAGGGTTTATGTTGTTAAATAAAAAATAATGAATATATAAACTATTTACTTTATTACTTATATTTTATTGTTTGTACAACTGAATACACTATTACTGACTGTATATTTTTTTAGAAATTGTTGTTCATGTCCTACTGAATTATACTCACACCTTTCTCGGGTTTCCTAATCAATGCACAAATAGACTTCATGTTTGTAAGATATAATAAGGTAAATATCCCTTGGTTAGATGGATGAGTTGGGATAGAGCATAGATGAGGGAACCATACATTATTTTGGGACCTCTTGGGAGCTTCAATGTGAATTTAGTTTGGTTATAAATTTTTAAACTTGGCACATACTTCACAAGAAAAATCTTCTGTTTTGGTTTGTATATTGTATTCATGTTTTATTCATCATGTGATAGTGGTTTTTTTGGTTATTGGTTATATCATTTAGTTGTTTATTATTTATTTTCCACTATTTTACTTGTTTTATAAAGATGGTATACTCTCCCTATGATCTATATTAGATCCTTACTGATAGTCGGTAGCCTCTGGTGTGTGGGGAGGAGTGCTTTAGTTCATGTTACTGACCGAATTAGTGCACCGGTGTGGCACCCATCTCGGGATATTAAAAATCAGTAACAGAGTATTTTTCTTTTATTTTTATTTTTTATTACTATTTTGGAATGGTATATAGGTGAATAGGATGAGTTAGGCCTTAGTTAAGAGCTCAGTTCTGGGAGTATCTAACCCATGTATGAGGGTAAAATCCAAGTACCCAGTGTGGGATTGTTTTTATTGATGTATGTGGTTATAGTTGATGTTATCTCACCTTGGGTGATGCACTTATTGTATGATATGATTATTGTTTTTTATATTTTCTAAGATTTTACTCATGGCTTGATATGGCACAATAGTTTATTATGAATTCATAATTCTAAGAACTTGATAACTATTATGATATGAAACATTTTTAGGAATGCATGGGAAAATAGGTTTTGGGTAAGTTTTTGAAATTGATATGTATTTTATTTCTAGTGTAATTGAACTAAAAATGGATCATAATATGGAATTTAATTTTGTAAGATAATGAAAGATGTGAATAAATGGGTTTCTAATAAGACTTGAATAATGAGAATGAGTTTAACCTTTGTTAACCATGGCCTAGATGTAGAATGGTTAAGGGTAGGGATAGTGCCTCAGTTTTGACCATGTGGTAGAGAAATTGGGAATGGATTATTATAGATTTATGTAAATCTCTATTTTTAACTATGTTAATGTTGTGTTATGTCTCAGGAGATGTGTTTTTGTCATTGTAGTGACATGCCTACATATTGATATTTGCTGATAAGATGACATGAGGACATAGCTGGAAATGATTCTCCAATATTGGAACCTGAGGCACTGATAGTTCCACATGAAGGAGTCGGAGAGAAGATTCATGAGAACTTTTCTAGATTAATGTGGTTTATGAAGATATACTTAGAGTTGGTTGTGAAGATTATATTTGACCTAACATGTGAGTTTCAATTACATCACCCTATGACTTTCATTGGAGAGGTTGGATATAAGGTAGTAGAGTTAAAGATTGAGTCTATCCATAATATACTTGACCAGTTGGAGAGTCCTGTTGGGAAGAGAGTCAAGTTAACTATTTATATGTTATGAGGGTCAGAAAATTTCTGGTGGGATGTTCATTCTTAGACTGGGAAAGAAGATGGTATAGAATGGAAGTAATTTTTGGTGAAGTTCCCAAAGCACTTTTATCCAGAGACACTGAGAAAGGAGGGGGAAGCTGAGTTCATGCGGTTGACTCGGGGGAGTATATTCGTGATGGGCTATGCTGGTCACTTTACTTACTTTCAATACTTTTCTCCAACACTATAAAGGAATGATATGGCTATAGAAATTTGTTTTCAGGACTGGATTAAATGTGATATTAATTCCCAAGTTAATATATTTCAGCTGAAAAATACTTCTTAAGTGGTGGATCCGGATCTCATATCTGAGGGGAACCTAAAGGAGGCTACTAGTAGAGGATAGATAGTTTATTTTGGTTGATCAAGAGGTATGTCTTCCAAGAGTAGAAATCATCACTATGATAATTTTTACCAAATCATTTTAAAGACAATTGACTTGGGGGAGGATCGGTTACATAGGATCTTACCAAGGTTCTTTACCACAAGTGCGGTGGGATGGGCCAATTTCATAGAAATTTTCCCCAACCACTGTTAGAGTTCTGAGATTATCTAAAGATGGTATATCGACATAGGTTCTAAAGGAACCCATGGAATATGGGTAGTGATAGAGATTCTGGATAGAATTATAGTGTGGGAAGGGGATCTTCTACACCGTATCAATCTGTCAGTTAGAGTTCTGCTAGCTGTAGAGGTAGATGTAGTGGATGAGGTGCTTCTGGGAAAGATCGTTTATATATTCAAAGTGGTGCTTCTCAAGGGAATTAGACTACATCATAGGGAAGAGGGGTAGGATGGTTTCATTCATTTCATCCTACACCATTGGATAGCAAGGCTAGACCGTTGAAATTTAGAGGTATTATTCTTGTAACTTCTATGCTATCTAGTTCCTTATTTGATATTTGTGCCTTTACTTCTTTTATATATTCATAAATCATAAATGGGTGGAGTTCAAAAGTTGAGTTTGTGTTTAGTGTTATTCTGATAGATACACCATTTGGGGTACGGTCAAGGGACATCTGTTTATGTAAGGGGTGTTATCTTGAGTTTGAAGAGTATCAATTTCTATGGGATCTTTATATTCTTGATATTTCAGGCTTAGAACAAATTATGGGTATGGAATAGTTAGAATCTTATTGTTCCCACATAGACTGATACTAATGGATAATGACTTTTACATCTGATGTGGGTGATAATAATGTTCATTGTGGAGAGTGGGATATCCAGACAGGTCATGTAGGGCCAGTTCATTAGTAACTAGGGGAGCTCACCACCCAGTTTTCTAGTTTGTTTATAGATGGTGGAGGTGTAAAGTAGGATTTCTTTCCACCTATGGTGTATAGGTTTTAGGATTTTTTACTTTAATACTTCTTAGGGATGCCACCTGATAGAGACGTGGAATTTATAATTTAGATCATGCCTCGAAATGAGTTAGTTTCTATTCCAACATAAATAATGAGTCCAATAGAGCTTCAGAAGATTAACACTCAATTGGAAGAGTTTATGGATATTGGGTTTATCCATCTAAGTACATATCCTTAGGGATCACCGGTTTTTTTTTGCAAATAAGGTTGACCGGAGTTTTCACTTGTGTGTTGATTACCGAAAGTTTAACCGGATGATAGTGATAAATGGGCATCCTCTTCCATGTATCGATGATCTATTTTACTAGTTGGGAGGAGCTTTTATTTTCTCCAAAATCCACTTGAGATAGGTGTATCATTAGTTGAGAGTTCAACCTTATGATATATCAAGGATTTCCTTCATAAGCAGGTATAGCCTGTATGAATTTTTTGTGATTTCGTTCAAGCTAACGAATTCTCTAGTAGTGTGTATGTCCTTAATGAATAGAATATTCCATCCATACCAAGATTAGTTTGTGGTTTTGTTTGTATATGAAATATTGGTGTACTCTAAGACTCATCATGATCATTCCCAATATCTTAACATCTTCCTGAGTACTGTAACACCCCAAGCTTCCTCGGAGGTAGACCTACCATCGACCAAGGAAAAAGTACAAAGTAAGGGATTTTCTTATCTCACTTTTAATTCCGTGAGAATTCCATTGACCACCACTTAATTATTGCATGTGGTGTATGTGTACTGCCCATGATTGTATTCATTGTGTTATATACTTTTATTTATGGGTATTTACATCATCATGGTATGATAATTCTTTCATGGGTGTATGTTTCGTATGTTACCTAATCGATAAGGGAATTTGAGATTTCAATTCCCACTCATTTGGCTTTACGCATATTTCATTGATTATATTACTCCATGATTATGTGTGGAATCACTATTCATTTGATTATGTCATAATTTCCACTCCCCTTCCTGTGGATATAAGTTTGATACACATAATCACTCATTGGTAATTCTCAAGTCATTGATATGAATTTGATAAGAGTAATTTTAACTCATTCACCATTTGTTGAGTTAAACATCCAATTCGTTGGTGTTGTTTTTACAAGAATATGTGTGAATATCCTTTGATTGTTTTACACTGAATATCCAATCATATTTAGTGTATTTATATTTGTCACACATAATTATGTCGTTGATTTATCCTTAACCTAAGGATATAGCCTTTATGAGAGATTTCATCTCAATTTACATTCCATTGAGACTTCTTTGTTGATATACACCAAATCACTTTTATGTGGTGTATATAATGTACTTTGAAGTAGTATATCATGAATCCCTTTATTCTCATGATATTACAAAGTTTTGATTACCTTAATTATTTGTATTCAATTGTCTCTCTTTTGGTTAGAATCTCTAACTAAAATACCATTTTTAAATGTTTTAAAGACTTATTCATATAAATCTTTCTCATTAATGTCCATGTTTTAAAAATGGTTTCAAGGATTTATTTATATGGACATTAAAGTTTAGAAATTAAAACTCCTTTTAAAAAAGTTTCAAAGTGGTATGGGACACTTTGATTCAAAAATCTATTTTTAAATGGCTTCTTGACAAATAGTGTGAATTTTAAATGATTTCAAGAAAAGGGGGATATTTCTCTCAAATAGTTATGATGATTATTTTCATCTATGTCAACATCCTTCATTATTCATGATTGAGGTTAATGTGATACAATACAATCTTTCATATTGTATCAAATAAGTTATGTTTGACTGTGGATGTTCTATTTTTATACCATTCATGGTTTGTGGTTAAAGTATTGACATTTCGTATGCTAGTTTTAATACGAATGTTTATTTTATGCTTAAACCTGTTCATATGAGGAATGCATTGGACTTAATAAGTGACGGGTGGAGCCCGCTATAGCTCCTCGATGCATCGGTAGGTCTCATGAGACAAACTAGTGTCTTGGCACAAGGCCTTGGCAAAATCTTATTTGTAGTCTTGGCACGAGGCCTTGGCTATGTGGTTATGATAGTCTGGCATTATGCATTCCATCATTATGAAAGTGGTTATTGATATTGCATGTGATCATTCGACTAGTAGAATATCCATGTGAGTAAGTAAATGGCATTATTTCATTTTACTTTTTCCATACTATGTTGAAGTTCAATTTTAAAAGGCTTTTGTTTTAGTTATAAATTGCCTTAAGTGTTTATGCTTATTTATGAAAGATTCTGCTATAATGTTATCCTTACTGAGCATCCGAGCTCACCCCTTTCAATGTTTTATTTTTCCCAGGATTATGAAGAAGTAATTTATGAATGACCTGCAGGGATAGTATGAGGGGATATGAAGACAAGATGTTTTTTTTTATGATGTAATGTAAAAATTTATGGATGTATCTAGTTATTCCAAGGCTACTAAACTAATCGGTCTTTCGAGACTTGATCTTTCTCATGATCATGCCAATGTTATGTAATAATGCAACGACTCTAGATAATTAGGGTCGGGGCGTTACAGTTGGTATCAGAGGAAGTTTAGTACAAACCTTGGTAGCTAGATTTAGATAAACTCTGATTAGAGCACGTAGACCTAAGATGAACTTTGAGGATTAGTATAAAAGAACTTCCTAGAATTTTGGTATTGTAGAGATTTTGTGAGTTTTCCGAGCAATACATCCCTGTCTGGATACGAGCAGGTAGAGGCGGCTCTGGCACAGATGTACCTAGGGGTAAAACCCGAAAACACCGCTTTGAGCTAGACTCGAACGGGAACTGGTGCACGACAACGGGCCTTGCTGCACTCTTGGTTACGATACTCCCGGGGGATATGCTTAGGATAATTTACATTTTCTTTACAAACCAATTTAAGTAATATATATATAAGATGAGAGTAAATGACCTTGGTTAATCCTAATATGTTTCAAATTGAGAATATGGTGACATTTTAATCTCTAAATGATTTTACGACTACTATTACTCACACAATGCTTTATGGTTTTAGTCAATGGCTGGATTCCAAGGAAGTCATAGTGACTTTGAGAATGATGTACAAGATGGGAACGGTGGTGGCAATGAGCAACAAAATGGAATGTTGATAGGCGTAAAAGATATCGTCTTTATGCCAAATCAGTTTTCCAAAAATATGATCAACAACATATATATTAACCAACTCCCAGACTCAACAAGGAAGAGAAAGGTGATAAATGATAAGAGCTCCAGCAATGGAGACCATGGAGAAAAGAACCCTCAATTTTTATCATGCAGGAAATGTGGAAAGAGACACCCAGGAAAGTGTCTCAATGGGACAACGAAATGTTTTACGTGCGGGAAGGAAGGACATAAAGTAAAGAATTGCTGAAGAAAAATGAAGAGTATTATGGAAGAAGATAAAAATGGTCCCAAGAGTCCATTTACAGTCATTTGCCGTAAATGTAGGGGACCTGGCCATTACCCGAGTGAATGTCCTATTCTATAGGATATTTTCTTGGTCAAAGAAGAAGCTATGTGGGAATAAATGGTTGGAGAAATGTTTAAAAAGTATTAGCACTCCTTGTTGATGGGTTTACTATGGAATAATTTTCTCTTGTATTTGTAACCCCGCAGTTTGCCATGTGAGAATGATATTTGAGGAAGAATTGTCTCTTCTCTTGTGGATTTGGGTATAAATAACCATTTGTATTTATATGATCATTGGGGTTTGAGAGAATTATAAGTTATTCTAATTTGGGATGAAGATTCAAGGTATGATATAACATTTGTGGTTAAATTTATGATATAGTATTTTGAGGAATTTATCTCATTTTGGCAATATTATAAAATATAGTTTTTGAAAAAGGACAACACGTAGACCGTGTGACAACCCGTCGCGTCGGACAAAGCTATGGGAATCGAACCCACAACCAAAGTGCGATTGGGATTTATCGCCTACCACTGGACTACGTGAAGTCCCTGGTTAGTGTGACTTTTTTTTTGTTAAATGATTTTATTGATCAATAATAAGTTGATTTGGGTTCTTATTTCATATCAAAAGAATACCCTTGGTATAGGAAAATGATTTGGTGATTAAGTGATAAATGTTATTTTGGAAGATGTTCGCTTTGTTGGAAACACTATATGTCCAAGGAAAATAGAATACTATGGGGTTTCATTTGTGGAGTAATGATAGATTTTTATCTACGTTTTTATTGTGGATTTATAGTGATTTGGGTTATTTATGGAAATGATTAACCTATAATAGAGAATATGTGATTAGGTTAATTACTTTTGAGTATGTGACTTTAAGAGTATCTGATGTCATTTGGAGATACAATTTAACATGGGAGACTACATAATCAAATTCTTCTATGTTTTGGGTTTAAATATTAGTTTGGATTATATTAAAGGATTTTATGGAAAATTGGTTATTGAATGGTATCTATTTAACTTTGGGGTATTGTTGGTTTAATTTTAGAAATTAAGATTAGTGCATATTTATCTCAATGAATATCCTTTTGGGGGATCATTAGATCATTCACTGACCATTTTGGTTTTGATTAATCTTCAAAGACAATGTAAATATATGGTTTATCCTTCATGGATCATGTGATTCTATAGAAGTTTATTCTATCTCTTCCAATGTGACCAAGTCTTCTTGAATACTCATCGTTTTAAAAAAAATGAGTTAGTGGTGGAAATTTATTAAAGAATGAAAATATACTTAAAATGTAAGTATATCTCATAATGTTCTTAGTCAATATCATAAATGAATTCCTCTTCCTTATGTAATGTAACTTAAAAAAAAAATGTTGTCCGTTTACTTTCCTACTAGGAGACTAATGGTCGTTTGTCCCAACACAAGTTTGTGGTTTTCTCATTGTTAACTTTCTCCTGATCATGATTTCTATCCCTCTCCATCAGAACTTGACACTTAGTTTATCATCCATATCCATGTTTTCTTACATGGAATCCTAGTATGGGTTATCTTGGATGACCCTTATACCTCTCTTTCTTTCTTTTAAAGTGACAGTTTTATTGACTCTTTTTCCGATGTGGGACTTTCCATTATATTCCAAAGCAAAATTTTAAAAATTGCGAGGACGCAATTTATTGAAGGAGGGGAGAATGTAACACCCCAAGCTTCCTCGGAGGTAGACCTACCATCGACCAAGGAAAAAGTACAAAGTAAGGGATTTTCTTATCTCACTTTTAATTCCGTGAGAATTCCATTGACCACCACTTAATTATTGCATGTGGTGTATGTGTACTGCCCATGATTGTATTCATTGTGTTATATACTTTTATTTATGGGTATTTACATCATCATGGTATGATAATTCTTTCATGGGTGTATGTTTCGTATGTTACCTAATCGATAAGGGAATTTGAGATTTCAATTCCCACTCATTTGGCTTTACGCATATTTCATTGATTATATTACTCCATGATTATGTGTGGAATCACTATTCATTTGATTATGTCATAATTTCCACTCCCCTTCCTGTGGATATAAGTTTGATACACATAATCACTCATTGGTAATTCTCAAGTCATTGATATGAATTTGATAAGAGTAATTTTAACTCATTCACCATTTGTTGAGTTAAACATCCAATTCGTTGGTGTTGTTTTTACAAGAATATGTGTGAATATCCTTTGATTGTTTTACACTGAATATCCAATCATATTTAGTGTATTTATATTTGTCACACATAATTATGTCGTTGATTTATCCTTAACCTAAGGATATAGCCTTTATGAGAGATTTCATCTCAATTTACATTCCATTGAGACTTCTTTGTTGATATACACCAAATCACTTTTATGTGGTGTATATAATGTACTTTGAAGTAGTATATCATGAATCCCTTTATTCTCATGATATTACAAAGTTTTTATTACCTTAATTATTTGTATTCAATTGTCTCTCTTTTGGTTAGAATCTCTAACTAAAATACCATTTTTAAATGTTTTAAAGACTTATTCATATAAATCTTTCTCATTAATGTCCATGTTTTAAAAATGGTTTCAAGGATTTATTTATATGGACATTAAAGTTTAGAAATTAAAACTCCTTTTAAAAAAGTTTCAAAGTGGTATGGGACACTTTGATTCAAAAATCTATTTTTAAATGGCTTCTTGACAAATAGTGTGACTTTTAAATGATTTCAAGAAAAGGGGGATATTTCTCTCAAATAGTTATGATGATTATTTTCATCTATGTCAACATCCTTCATTATTCATGATTGAGGTTAATGTGATACAATACAATCTTTCATATTGTATCAAATAAGTTATTTTTGACTGTGGATGTTCTATTTTTATACCATTCATGGTTTGTGGTTAAAGTATTGACATTTCGTATGCTAGTTTTAATACGAATGTTTATTTTATGCTTAAACCTGTTCATATGAGGAATGCATTGGACTTAATAAGTGACGGGTGGAGCCCGCTATAGCTCCTCGATGCATCGGTAGGTCTCATGAGACAAACTAGTGTCTTGGCACAAGGCCTTGGCAAAATCTTATTTGTAGTCTTGGCACGAGGCCTTGGCTATGTGGTTATGATAGTCTGGCATTATGCATTCCATCATTATGAAAGTGGTTATTGATATTGCATGTGATCATTCGACTAGTAGAATATCCATGTGAGTAAGTAAATGGCATTATTTCATTTTACTTTTTCCATACTATGTTGAAGTTCAATTTTAAAAGGCTTTTGTTTTAGTTATAAATTGCCTTAAGTGTTTATGCTTATTTATGAAAGCTTCTGCTATAATGTTATCCTTACTGAGCATCCGAGCTCACCCCTTTCAATGTTTTATTTTTCCCAGGATTATGAAGAAGTAATTTATGAATGACCTGCAGGGATAGTATGAGGGGATATGAAGACAAGATGTTTTTTTTTATGATGTAATGTAAAAATTTATGGATGTATCTAGTTATTCCAAGGCTACTAAACTAATCGGTCTTTCGAGACTTGATCTTTCTCATGATCATGCCAATGTTATGTAATAATGCAACGACTCTATATAATTAGGGTCGGGGCGTTACAGTTGGTATCAGAGGAAGTTTAGTACAAACCTTGGTAGCTAGATTTAGATAAACTCTGATTAGAGCACGTAGACCTAAGATGAACTTTGAGGATTAGTATAAAAGAACTTCCTAGAATTTTGGTATTGTAGAGATTTTGTGAGTTTTCCGAGCAATACATCCCTGTCTGGATACGAGCAGGTAGAGGCGGCTCTGGCACAGATGTACCTAGGGGTAAAACCCGAAAACACCGCTTTGAGCTAGACTCGAACGGGAACTGGTGCACGACAACGGGCCTTGCTGCACTCTTGGTTACGATACTCCCGGGGGATATGCTTAGGATAATTTACATTTTCTTTACAAACCAATTTAAGTAATATATATATAAGATGAGAGTAAATGACCTTGGTTAATCCTAATATGTTTCAAATTGAGAATATGGTGACATTTTAATCTCTAAATGATTTTACGACTACTATTACTCACACAATGCTTTATGGTTTTAGTCAATGGCTGGATTCCAAGGAAGTCATAGTGACTTTGAGAATGATGTACAAGATGGGAACGGTGGTGGCAATGAGCAACAAAATGGAATGTTGATAGGCGTAAAAGATATCTTCTTTATGCCAAATCAGTTTTCCAAAAATATGATCAACAACATATATATTAACCAACTCCCAGACTCAACAAGGAAGAGAAAGGTGATAAATGATAAGAGCTCCAGCAATGGAGACCATGGAGAAAAGAACCCTCAATTTTCATCATGCAGGAAATGTGGAAAGAGACACCCAGGAAAGTGTCTCAATGGGACAACGAAATGTTTTACGTGCGGGAAGGAAGGACATAAAGTAAAGAATTGCCGAATAAAAATGAAGAGTACTATGGAAGAAGATAAAAATGGTCCCAAGAGTCCATTTACAGTCATTTTCCGTAAATGTAGGGGACCTGGCCATTACCCGAGTGAATGTCCTATTCTATAGGATATTTTCTTGGTCAAAGAAGAAGCTATGTGGGAATAAATGGTTGGAGAAATGTTTAAAAAGTATTAGCACTCCTTGTTGATGGGTTTACTATGGAATAATTTTCTCTTGTATTTGTAACCCCGCAGTTTGCCATGTGAGAATGATATTTGAGGAAGAATTGTCTCTTCTCTTGTGGATTTGGGTATAAATAACCATTTGGATTTATATGATCATTGGGGTTTGAGAGAATTATAAGTTATTCTAATTTGGGATGAAGATTCAAGGTATGATATAACATTTGTGGTTAAATTTATGATATAGTATTTTGAGGAATTTATCTCATTTTGGCAATATTATAAAATATAGTTTTTGAAAAAGGACAACACGTAGACCGTGTGACAACCCGTCGCGTCGGACAAAGCTATGGGAATCGAACCCACAACCAAAGTGCGATTGGGATTTATCGCCTACCACTGGACTACGTGAAGTCCCTGGTTAGTGTGACTTTTTTTTTGTTAAATGATTTTATTGATCAATAATAAGTTGATTTGGGTTCTTATTTCATATCAAAAGAATACCCTTGGTATAGGAAAATGATTTGGTGATTAAGTGATAAATGTTATTTTGGAAGATGTTCGCTTTGTTGGAAACACTATATGTCCAAGGAAAATAGAATACTATGGGGTTTCATTTGTGGAGTAATGATAGATTTTTATCTACGTTTTTATTGTGGATTTATAGTGATTTGGGTTATTTATGGAAATGATTAACCTATAATAGAGAATATGTGATTAGGTTAATTACTTTTGAGTATGTGACTTTAAGAGTATCTGATGTCATTTGGAGATACAATTTAACATGGGAGACTACATAATCAAATTCTTCTATGTTTTGGGTTTAAATATTAGTTTGGATTATATTAAAGGATTTTAAGGACAATTGGTTATTGAATGGTATCTATTTAACTTTGGGGTATTGTTGGTTTAATTTTAGAAATTAAGATTAGTGCATATTTATCTCAATGAATATCCTTTTGGGGGATCATTAGATCATTCACTGACCATTTTGGTTTTGATTAATCTTCAAAGACAATGTAAATATATGGTTTATCCTTCATGGATCATGTGATTCTATAGAAGTTTATTCTATCTCTTCCAATGTGACCAAGTCTTCTTGAATACTCATCGTTTTAAAAAAAATGAGTTAGTGGTGGAAATTTATTAAAGAATGAAAATATACTTAAAATGTAAGTATATCTCATAATGTTCTTAGTCAATATCATAAATGAATTCCTCTTCCTTATGTAATGTAACTTAAAAAAAAATGTTGTCCGTTTACTTTCCTACTAGGAGACTAATGGTCGTTTGTCCCAACACAAGTTTGTGGTTTTCTCATTGTTAACTTTCTCCTGATCATGATTTCTATCCCTCTCCATCAGAACTTGACACTTAGTTTATCATCCATATCCTTGTTTTCTTACATGGAATCCTAGTATGGGTTATCTTGGATGACCCTTATACCTCTCTTTCTTTCTTTTAAAGTGACAGTTTTATTGACTCTTTTTCCGATGTGGGACTTTCCATTATATTCCAAAGCAAAATTTTAAAAATTGCGAGGACGCAATTTATTGAAGGAGGGGAGAATGTAACACCCCAAGCTTCCTCGGAGGTAGACCTACCATCGACCAAGGAAAAAGTACAAAGTAAGGGATTTTCTTATCTCACTTTTAATTCCGTGAGAATTCCATTGACCACCACTTAATTATTGCATGTGGTGTATGTGTACTGCCCATGATTGTATTCATTGTGTTATATACTTTTATTTATGGGTATTTACATCATCATGGTATGATAATTCTTTCATGGGTGTATGTTTCGTATGTTACCTAATCGATAAG
Organism: Viscum album; assembly: GCA_963277665.1. Lineage (NCBI taxonomy): Eukaryota > Viridiplantae > Streptophyta > Magnoliopsida > Santalales > Viscaceae > Viscum > Viscum album. The sequence continues at coordinate 144,543,118 of OY728131.1, forward strand.
GGAATTTGAGATTTCAATTCCCACTCATTTGGCTTTACGCATATTTCATTGATTATATTACTCCATGATTATGTGTGGAATCACTATTCATTTGATTATGTCATAATTTCCACTCCCCTTCCTGTGGATATAATTTTTATACACATAATCACTCATTGGTAATTCTCAAGTCATTGATATGAATTTGATAAGAGTAATTTTAACTCATTCACCATTTGTTGAGTTAAACATCCAATTCGTTGGTGTTGTTTTTACAAGAATATGTGTGAATATCCTTTGATTGTTTTACACTGAATATCCAATCATATTTAGTGTATTTATATTTGTCACACATAATTATGTCGTTGATTTATCCTTAACCTAAGGATATAGCCTTTATGAGATATTTCATCTCAATTTACATTCCATTGAGACTTCTTTGTTGATATACACCAAATCACTTTTATGTGGTGTATATAATGTACTTTGAAGTAGTATATCATGAATCCCTTTATTCTCATGATATTACAAAGTTTTGATTACCTTAATTATTTGTATTCAATTGTCTCTCTTTTGGTTAGAATCTCTAACTAAAATACCATTTTTAAATGTTTTAAAGACTTATTCATATAAATCTTTCTCATTAATGTCCATGTTTTAAAAATGGTTTCAAGGATTTATTTATATGGACATTAAAGTTTAGAAATTAAAACTCCTTTTAAAAAAGTTTCAAAGTGGTATGGGACACTTTGATTCAAAAATCTATTTTTAAATGGCTTCTTGACAAATAGTGTGACTTTTAAATGATTTCAAGAAAAGGGGGATATTTCTCTCAAATAGTTATGATGATTATTTTCATCTATGTCAACATCCTTCATTATTCATGATTGAGGTTAATGTGATACAATACAATCTTTCATATTGTATCAAATAAGTTATGTTTGACTGTGGATGTTCTATTTTTATACCATTCATGGTTTGTGGTTAAAGTATTGACATTTCGTATGCTAGTTTTAATACGAATGTTTATTTTATGCTTAAACCTGTTCATATGAGGAATGCATTGGACTTAATAAGTGACGGGTGGAGCCCGCTATAGCTCCTCGATGCATCGGTAGGTCTCATGAGACAAACTAGTGTCTTGGCACAAGGCCTTGGCAAAATCTTATTTGTAGTCTTGGCACGAGGCCTTGGCTATGTGGTTATGATAGTCTGGCATTATGCATTCCATCATTATGAAAGTGGTTATTGATATTGCATGTGATCATTCGACTAGTAGAATATCCATGTGAGTAAGTAAATGGCATTATTTCATTTTACTTTTGCCATACTATGTTGAAGTTCAATTTTAAAAGGCTTTTGTTTTAGTTATAAATTGCCTTAAGTGTTTATGCTTATTTATGAAAGCTTCTGCTATAATGTTATCCTTACTGAGCATCCGAGCTCACCCCTTTCAATGTTTTATTTTTCCCAGGATTATGAAGAAGTAATTTATGAATGACCTGCAGGGATAGTATGAGGGGATATGAAGACAAGATGTTTTTTTTTATGATGTAATGTAAAAATTTATGGATGTATCTAGTTATTCCAAGGCTACTAAACTAATCGGTCTTTCGAGACTTGATCTTTCTCATGATCATGCCAATGTTATGTAATAATGCAACGACTCTAGATAATTTGGGTCGGGGCGTTACAAGTACACTTAGAGAGCATTTCCTATACAAAAACCAATATAAGTTTCAATTCTATATTGATCAAGTACACTTCTTGGGTCACACAATCTTAGAGTAAAGTGTGTCAGTAGACCCATAGAAAGTGAAGGATGTGGTTTCTTGGGATAATCCCAATATTTTTTTGATATGTATAGAATTATGGGGTTATCAATATATTAAGAGAGGTTCATTCTAGAATTTTCTTTTTTGGAAGAACCTCTTTCTGTATTGAATAAGAAGGGGATAAAGTTTAAATGGATGAAATCATGTGATAATTCCTTCCAAGAGTTGAAGAATAGTTGACTATGGCACCGATCTTGATCCTACCTAATCTAGGTGAGGAGTATATGGGGTTTTGTGACACTTCTAGGAATGGGATGGGAGTAGTTTTGATTCAGGTAGATCTAGTTGTGGCATATGGGTCTTTGTAGTTGAGGCCACATAAAAAGAATTACCCTATGAATGGATATTATCTAGTAGCAGTATTTTATGATTTGAAGTGTTGGATACATTAATTTTTGGTTAAAAATTTACTGTGCATACTGATCAAAATAGCTTAAAGTATATCTTTTTTGTAATGATATTTGAATATTCGACAGTGAAGTTTGGTTGATTATATACAATCTATTGATTTTGATCTATCATATATTTCTGGAAAGGGAAATAGTGTGGATGATACTTTAAGAATGAAAACTAAGACTTCGGTAGTTCATGAGTCTAATGTTGAGTGGAAAATGATGAATTTTCTGGCTGAGATGCATGTTTTGGTTTAGGAGGTCTAAGAGAAGATTACTCTTATATAATTTTAAGTGGAGTATACTCTTTTGATTCATATTAGAAAAAGTCATTATGATTATATGTAATGTTTGTCCCTATGGTAAATCCTAGAAGGTGGGTAATCATATTCATATTAGACCATATATGAGGATGATATCATTTATGATGAGAATCGAGTTGTTGTGCCTACACGTATGTGGAAAGATATAATGTATGAATTTCATGCCTCAAAGTGTTAAGTGAATATATGGTTAACCAAAATATACCATTACCTATGTCAATGTTATTGGTGTCCAGTTACGAAAAAGGAGATTGTAGGGTTTGTGAAACTATGCTACACCTGTCAAAAAGTAAAGGTCGGTAATCAATGACCTGGTAGTCTTATATAGCTATTATCCATTCCTGAATGAAAGTGGGATGAGGTCACTATGGAATTTTTTCTAGTTCCCCCAAGGAATTCTCGAAATAATGATGCTATTTGGGTGGTTATAGATCGATTATGAAAGTAGCTCATTTCTTTCCTATACGAGAAACTTTCTCAATGGGTCAGTTGGGAGATATGTACATTCGAGAGATATTATGTATGCATGAGGTGACAAAGAGTATTGTTTCATACCATAACTCACATTTTACTTCTCATTTCTATAAGTTCTTATAGAAGGTTCTTTGTAAATAGGTTTTACTGAGTACGGAATTCCACCCCTAGAAAGATGGTCAGTCAAAATATACTATATAGGTTCTTGAGTATATGCTATGAGTGTGTGTTCTTGACTTCAGTGGGTCTTGGTAGAATAACATAGTGCTAGTTCAATTATCATATAATAACAGTTATTAGGGAACTATATATATGAAACCATATGAGGATCTTTATGTTAGGACATGAAGATCACCTCTATGTTGGATGGAGGAAGGTGAGTCAGAGATGTTGGGACCGAGTCTCATGTAGGAGAATTCAAAGTAGGCTTGGTTAATTTAGAAACACATGGATATAGATCTGAGTAGACATAAGTAATATGATGATAGATATCGATGACCCCTAGTGTTTATATAGGTAGATCGTGTATTCCTTCGGGTGTCGCCTAGATTAGGACACCGTATGATTTAGAGATAGGGAAAGTTGGAACTCAGGTTTGTTAAACCATTTTATATTGTGGATAGAATCTGGTCAATGGCTTGCTGATTAGCTCTTCCATGAAGGTGCAGTGATATGCATGAAATTTTTCATGTGTCACAACTTTAGGGGTATCACCTTGACCATTACCATGTGATTGATGTGGATCACAGTGACAAAGTGTGGAAGGAAAATATCATACCAGTATTTCATGTATTCTAGTAATAAGGAAGTGTTCAGAAGGAAATATGGGAAGGAGAAGAGGATATATGGGCTTAGTGGCCAAATATTTTTACCTTAGAATCTTAGAGATGATTGGGAGTACATCCTGAGGATGAGCTGTTATAAGGTGGGGTGATTATAAGATCCTAAACTTTTCTAGAGATGTCTTTATCCTTATATAGGTACTATTTTTTCTTGTTTTGGTTTTATCTTGGGTGTGTTTGGGTGAAATTTGAAAGTTTTTGGAGGGGTTTTGGATAGTGCGCAGTCAGTGTACCATTTTCGCAAATTTTTCTCCTTACCCCAACAAACCATGAAACCCCCAAATAGAGTAGTATTTTATAGTTGTGGCATGGTTTTTCAAACCATGTGCCCACTTAGGAGTAATTGTGCACCCCCCCCCCCCCAGAAGAGGCACATAGTTTGGGATCATGGTTTAGAAAACTCTGAGACCCTTCCCATGAAATTGTGCATGTGGTTTAATTATTCTGAAAATTAGATTAAAAATTCCTAAACCACTTGTACTTCACCCAAATTAAACTCAAATCAACCCCAACTCATTCCTCTCATATTTTTAGGCTTCTAGACAAATTCTTAGGGATCTCGAACACCATTATTGATTAATCAAAGTCCAAATTGATGAATATTCACCTCCATGGGTATAAGGTTTTTTCTTGATTAAGTTTATACCCCCTGCCCCACCATCTTTCTCTCATCCTTTGAAAGGATGTTTTACTCTGCTGTAATTGGATATAGATCTAGGTTTCCATGTATCTAATCTATTTGATCTTGAATAAAGGTTTTGGATCTAGATCTCATTCTTCATCAGGATCATGGTTGTTTCTCTCCAATTTTGGATTTTCATTGGTGAGTTTTCAACATCAATATTGTGGTATGTGGTATAAATTTAATTCCCATAGTCTTTTATTACAATTACGTGTATGTATTTCCAAATTTCAATCGGCATGTTTGACAATTGAATCTTGAATTAGATAAATTAATTGATTGATTAATTTATGGAATCTTGGAATTTATTAATTGAGTTTCCATGTGAATATGAGATGATAGGAACATGGAAAATTTTATTTAGGTATTTAGGATTATGAAATTGGTGTAATTGGAATAATTAATTAGTCAATTAATTAATGTAATATTTTGATTGTGGAAATGATGTGAAATTGGGATTGGGAAGTTGGTCAATTAATGTGATTACAAATTAATTGATAATGGGAAATATGAGATGGTTTACATGACCTTAATGGGTTAATGGGTTATATTAATTAAATATTGAAAAAATAATAATTATTAATTTATCATATTATTCCATTTGATTAAAGTATTGAACGACGATTTGTTTTGATAGTTGAAATGGTATATTAATGGTTTTGAACTATGGTAAGAGGGTTAATGTTGATTAACTATCATTGATCTGATATATGTGATATATATGTGATTCATTGATATATAACTATGGTATCGGTAATAAGGATCAAAATACCCATATATGATTATTATTGAATGGTATAGGGACTGAGGCTTCAAATGCCCATATTTTTTAATAATTATATGACAAGGATAGGGGATCCAAATACATATTTGATATAGCGAGTGTGGTTTAGGGAATGAGGCTCCAAATACCCATTTGACATCGAGAATTGGGATAGGGAAAAAGGATCTAAATACCCAAAGGGTGTTAGACACAACATTATACTTCTATGCGATTGGAACTGGACTATAGTTCCAAATGATAATAATGGGAAATGGATAATTAAAGCCCGTGTGTTGTAATGAATTGGGAGTTGAGTAGTGTTATAGTTCATACTTTGGAATTGGCTAAAGCAGGTATTGAGAGTTCATGTATCTCAGGAACCCATGGGTTTATGTGGTTAAATAAAGAATAATTGAATATGTAAACTAACTTCTTTATTTCTTCTATTTTATTCTTTATACAACTTTATACACTATTATTGAATAAATATTGTTTAATAAATCATTGGTGGTGCCCTGCTGAGTTGTACTCACACCCTACTCAGGATTCCTGATTAGTACCTAAATAGACTTCATGTTTATAGGATAGAATAAGGGAATGAGTCATATGTTAGATTTTTGAGTTAGGATGGAGGATGTATGAGGGAAGTGGAAATGGTTACAGGACCCACTTAAGAGTTTCAATGTGTCTTTATTTTGGTTATGTATTTGACACTTGGAACGTAATAGGAATGACATATCTACTATATTAGTATGGATATTGTATTCTTATTTTAGTTATCAGGTGATATAGATTTGTCTTGTTATTGGTTATATCATTTAGTTTTTGTTTATTTATTTTACCATTTTACTTCTTTGATAAAGATGGTATAGTCTCCCCATGATCAATATTAGACCCTAGTTGTTAGTCAAAATCCTATTATGTGTGAGGATTCTCTCTTGAGGTCATGTGACTAACTAGCTCGAGTCATTGGTGTGTGGAACCCAGGTTGGGATATTACATGAACTTATATCATTTAGGTCTAGGTTCTGACCTTCCTGCCACTTTGGGAAAAAGTGAAGAATTTTTTTTTTATTTCTAATTGAAATGATATTTTTTATTTTCTAATTTCATTTGTTTTATTGGTTATGGGTTTTAATTATAGTTTTTTATTTTCTACTATGTATATTTATTTTTAATATTTTATTTTTATTTGATAAGAAATTATATCTTTCTATCAATTCACTCTTGTAAAGGGTGAAAATTTATAAGTTTTTTTTTACTTAAAATCAGCCCCCCCTCCCCCCAATGTTTCCATAGCCTTGCCAATTGGGACAATTCATGGTATCTGATATTAACTCTTTATCATTCATAATATACTTGTTTCATAGGGTTTTTAAGTAACTTTATGTTTTATTAATATAACATATAAAAGAGTACAATTATATTTCTTTTTCTTTTAAAGGAATACCAATCAAAACTATCAAAAATTTGAATCTAGGTTGAAATAAAAAAATATAGATCTAACTATGAGTGCCAGCATGATTAGATAAATGAATTTATTATTGATAATGGAGTTTATTAATATCCAATGATGGATTATATTAATTATATTCCCTAGAAGTAAATTTACCAGTTTGGGTTTTAGGAGAAACTAGTGTATTAGGAAAATTATAAGTTCTAAAACCCTTTATTTTATTCAATGACATAGAACATCTATAGGAAAAAAATCATGTGACATTGTGAATGGAATTTTAAGTTGGAAATCACACATTTTAAACATCATAAGATGTGGGAACTCACAGATCTATTCTTAGATAAATCTATCAATCATTTGACATTATATATAGAGAATTATTATTAAAAATGCATATAATAATTATTATAGGATTTAATGGGATACAATCACTTGGAGAGTGGGAATTATTGGATGGTTAGTTTTTTGAGAAGTAAATATAAATTCTTCCTATAGAATATGAATCCGAAAAAATTATGGTAGCTAATACCAATCATATAATAAATATTGGTATTGATAATCTTATTGAAACTCTCATGAAATAATAGAATTGTATGGAGAGAGGTTTTATAAAATAGAAGAGTAAAAATGGAGTCGCATTTTCATCAACATTTGGAGTTTTAAATTCTATAGTTAACACTTTTAATTTCACTATTATGAAGATATAATCTAAAAATAACTCATATGGTAGTTGTTTGGAATTTATTGAAAGAGAGCCTGCTATATATTTAAGGAGTATTAATAAGATTTGTGGAAATAAGTAATTCTTGAAATATCGTCATAAATATAGAAATTTGAAGTATAAAAAGAAAGAATCTATATAATTTATATGTTATAAATTCAAAAAAACCAAGAAAAATCAGACCGGATTGTATAAGTGTGTATAATAAGTAGGAGTCTAGAAAATAAAAGGAAATATAATAAAATATATATATTTAGATTAATGTATGGTACTTGCGGTGTGAGAGGAGATCCATATTTTTATGATAGTTGTGGATTAAAAAGTGGTAATAGAAATAAAATTACTGAATTTTACACCAACTCCATGAAGAATGAAATGTGCATTATGGGAAAGGTAATGGTTGAATCCCTTAAAAATTTATCTTTAGATTCTACTTTACCTTTTTCTTTAGATGAGGAAGATGAGTTGTATTCTCCAATTTTTGAATAAATTTCTATATATGTGACTTTCCTTGATAATAAGAGTAATAATTTTATGAAAGGATATGATTTCAATAAGTATGATCATGTTAAAATTGAATATTTAGTTTCTAAACTCACTTATTAGTAGATTGATAAATCAACTTTCATTTCTACTGGTACCAAGGAAATGGAGAAGTATATATTGAATGTTTAGTATGAATATAATATACTATTTAATAAATATATGGATTTTAAAGACAAAATAGATGAAACTAATACTAAGGTAACCATGTTAAGGAAATTTATTTCATCGTTAACTTCAAAACATAATGAAAATTCTACTTATATTACTACACTGGATGATAAGAGTTAATTTATTAGGATAAAGTTATAATTCAAGATCTTGAAAAGGTTTATTTTTAATTTTATTACTAGAATTAAGAGTTTTGATACACTTTACAGGTAGTTGAATCTAAATGGGAAACTTTTGAACTTGGAAGAAAATCTACCAAAATGACCCATTTTTAGTCAAAATAATTCCAAGTAGAGCATCATTTTGAAAAAAATGGAAAAGGGGTGGAAATTTAAAAAAAAAGAGTTCATTGAACAAAGTGAAATATTTTAAAACACATAAAGAATTTATTTCAAAAAAAACTTGTAGATATTGATAATAGGTGAGTTAGAAATATGTGGGTACCAAAGGTTCTATTTACCAGTATTTATGGACCTAAGCAGGACTAGATGTCAAGAATTTAATTCCCAATTAATGGAATAAATTGAATATCAGTAACTAAACCAAAACATCAGTACATGATAATAGTTTACTTTTCTATTTTAATCTTTTACTCTTACATATTTATTTATTTATTTTATATAATAAAATTACATTCATAGGTTTTTCTTTATATTTCATTTAACTTGTTGTTTAAGTGGGAGTTAAATTTTGGGGAAAATTTAAAAAATTATTATATTTTAGAATAGTTATTTCATCTCTCTAATTATCCTGTATATATTATGGAAGTTTGGTTTCCACTAGCATTTTTAGACCCCGGTGAGTTGGGGTACCAATCTCCAATTTCATTTCGGAATGTAATGTTGAGTACCTACAGTAGAATCTTTTAGTGATATCTTTATAAATTATTTTTTAAAATTCACTTGATGATCAGAACAAAACATAAACATTGTTTGGAGTGTAGTGTATGAATTATGGTTTTTATATTTTTATGTGTGTGATCTTGAATAAACTATTCTACATACTTATGAAATATCAGTAACATTTATCTATGTTTATTTCCTTTTTATCCTACTTGTTTTGAAAATCATCAGCACAAAAAAAGGATATATAATTCTCAAGTTTATTAAAATATAAAATGAACTTGATAAAATTTATACTAAACATTTAAATTATGATATATTTTAATATATGAACTTGAATTTAGTTATGATCAGTGTAAATTAAACTAATGTTATGATTCTTTTTTAACTATCTCTTAACATTTAAAATCTTCTCAAGAAAGGGGGCACATTCCATGTCAATATAGAACTATTATAACTTTTTTATAGTTAATTAATATATAGGAAAAGTTTTTTTAATGGAACTTATTAGATATACTTTGAAAATTTTTTGAACCAAGACTATTGTAATTTTTGTTCCCCATTTATCTCAATGGTAATTAACTTTTTAGATATACTATTTACTTCATGTTTTTAAATTATAAAACACCCTCTCTTTGTATTTTGTACCTTAAATTTTTTTGATTGCTTTTATATGTTCTCACTTTTTGTATAAATTACTTTTATATATTCATGAGATTACTTTTATGTATTTTTTAGGTTACTCTTATGTTTTAACAATCTTCTTTGATTCTTTAATTATAAATAAAATATCTTTTTGAATTTTTTTCTTAATACTAATTAATCTGTGATAGAGGGATATTTTTTTATCCTTTCAAATGAATTGTTTTTAAAAGATATGATAATTTAATTTTAGAAATACTTTTGGAAAATTTATTATTTGAAAAATATCATATATATGTATCTAATGTTAACTTCCTAAAGGTTATTTTTTAAGGTTCTGGGGCATAATGAAAGTGATCAGGACCATAGCCAATAATGGATTTTCAAGAATTTATTTTGATATACCCTCTTAATTAAACAAATAAAATCTGATAATATTAATAGAGAGCATCTTATCACATAAAATTTATAATTTATTTATATAATTAAGAATTACCTTTTATTACAATTATTTATTCATTATCAAATCAATTGACCTCTTTTTATCATACTAATGTTTCAATAAATGATTCAAGTGTATAATCCCACAAGAGGTGTCCAAAAATTATCCATGAACCTCATAAATTCACCATATGATATCTTTGTTATATAGTGATTGTCACAATTTCTTGTGTCATTCATCATTGATCGCAACAATAATTATTCAATTTTAAAGAACTACTTCTCTTGTTCTCTCGATTCTTGATAGGGAGGAAAAATATTGTTTCTATATATTATTAATAGTATTTTACATATGGTTCTATCTAGGGTAGAGATAATTATATAGTGTGAATATTGTGCACAAAAATCATTCCTATATATAAATTATATAATCCACCATAGAATTATTTATTGAATCAAATATATTTTCAACTTATTATAAAGACTTTGGTTACATATTTTCAAGATTTTTTAATATAATTTTCAAATTAATAAATTTTATATTTAGGATATTTTTATCATACTCCATTGAATTTATTTTTTCTTCACGTTTCTACTTGATCTCCTCAATATGTTTCCCAACATCTTTAAGAATTGTAAGTTTATCTTATAATAAATAGTCAAACTTCTTTAGCTTGTTCTCTTTGATCTCTAGTTAATCATTCTTGACATTAATGATATATATTTTCTTTTTCTCCAGTGTAAGGAATTTTTCTTCAGACATCCTAATGGATGCATCCTTTTTCCAGATTAATTCAAACTAGTCTCTCCCAACTTTAAAGAATGTTTCTTCATGCTCCTTGATTCTAGAACTCATGACATTGAATTGTTTTAGTGAGATCAACACTCATTATCACCTTTTATTCCAATGCATGACCTATTTTCTTTTATTCTTCTTAAAGGTGGTAAATCTCCTTACACAAGTTTCTAAAATATCTATAAATAGAAGTGACTATTTATTTTGGACAATTATATAGTATTTACCTTTAATACATCAAGTGATTCATCTTTTTATTCATCAAAATTCTAATCTTTTCCACCAATAATTAGTTCTTTGATTGGAAAATTTTGGAAAGAATCTTTTTCTTCCTCTTTATCACATGAATGATTTTATTCTTTAGAGGTGGAAGATTTTTTAATCTCCTTGGTGGTTTATTTTACCACCAGATCTACTTTATCCATGCTATAATTGTATTATTCATAATGGAGACACTATTTTCTCCCTCTTTTCTAATTATTGTAGTATTTTTTATCTATTTTTTAAATATTTATTCCTTATATTTTCATATGTTTTAGAAGAAATAAAAATATAATTTTAAACTGAAAATTCTTCTTCTCCAATTCTACACTTCATGATAAATTTGAATGGGAAAATCAAATCATTAAAAATATTTTTAATATAAGAATATAATAGATAATATAAATGTTATATTATCAATTTATAGGATAAATTTGGGGTTTTTAAATACCCTAAAATTTATAAATTAAATTCCCATTGTTTTTAAGTTAAATTCTCTATTATGTAATGTGGTTATATAAAACACATTCACTTATTTGATTATTTTAGACTGTTATAAGTTATATCATGTTATATTTAAAAGTATATCATGAATCATAACCATTGATAATATATAAATTTAATAGTAATCAAGTGATTAGTATATATGTATATATATATAGATATATATAGTTTGATAAAGTCTAATTGATATAGATGAAAGATGTGATGGCCTCGATCAGTAGTATCGTACCCTGAGAAGTTATTTATCAGAGCATCCAAGAGATATATAATCATTGGATTTTTCACTTGATCAAACCCAAGATAAGATTCAAGAACTAAATCATGAGAAAAAACATTTATAGGATAAGTTCAAACTCATTGAGATCAAGACCCTTACCATGTTCTTCGAACCACCCCATTAAAATCCCATGATCGTGCACCTTACCCTTAGAGAATTTTCTAGTGTAATAGAGGGTTATGTATCAAGACCCTAATAGTATGAATTTGTACATTTTTTATAAAATAATTATTATATTTATACTTTATGATTATTATTACTTTTTTAAGGATTATACAATGATTTGAAAAAAATTAGATGAAAAATAAGTTTTTTGGTAAACGTTTAGTTTCAATCAAGACATTCAATTTAATTGAATTAAAAAAAATAGAAATAAATTATATATTAATTAAATATTATTATTAAATAAATTTTATTAAATATAAATGATAATATAATTTTATAAATTCAAAAATAATTTTTACAGGGGTGAAAAATGTTATTGTCAAAAAAACCATTATTTTTCAATAACTATGTATTTTATATTTAGAAGTGTAAATTATAATAATTACATATTTTTTCAATAAAGTAATTATTACTTCTGAAATTATCATGTTGAGATTATCCAATGGTTATATTTTCATATTTTTTCCAGACGGTCAATTTTTGGGTCAAAATTAAATACAGTATAAATATGCAGTGTGTGTTATGAAATCATAATGACCAAAAGTGACATAATATATAAAATAAAAGGTATATACATACAAAAATATATTTCCCTATTAAAATAATGTGTTTTTAGTATATTTTATTAGTTTTATAAACCCTTTATGAATCCTACAAAACCTATATTATATATTAAGGTTTTAAAATCAATTCATTATGAATGTGACTCTCTTCCACATCAACATGAGTAAGATTTTAATGATATAGGTTCTTAAAATTGTAAAATAATTAAAACCACTTCAATTTTTCAGAAACTATGGTAAAACCCATGGTAAGTTTTGTGGTTTTTAATAATTTATTGTATAGAGTGAAAACCCTTAATTTGAGAAATATTAAAGAACTCCCCTCTCTTTTCGTATATAAACCCACCCAAGATACCATTACTCTTCACTAAAAACCTATTGAGAAAGACTATAATAGTAAATTCCCTATTAATAAACCTCCCATTTTTTCACCAGTCTATCCATAAGCTCTTCCCATTATTTTTGAAACACCCTCTCAAGGTAAGGGATCATATATTTCACCTCTATATTCAAGAACCTTATTTGTATTTTTCCTTTAAATTCCCAATTTTTCATGTTGTATTATGTTCTTACATATCCCTATTACTTAAATTATGATTTATAAATTATTATATACCCATTTCCTTCTCATTAATCCATATTCTTAATCTTTAAGTACCCTTGTTATAGTGTTGAAATTATCTTGTGATTTTCCATGCTAAACTTTTTTTTATTAATACTCAACCCCATTTAAACTAAATGAAATTCAATTAGATGTATATATCCTTCATTTAGTTGGGAATTCCATGTTTGTATCCCACACTCTTTAACCATGGGATTAAATTTGACAAATTATTATCCTATTTTGAATGATCTATGTGAAACACTTATGCATGTACCTGATATGAAAGTGACGGGTGGGCCTAAAATTATATATCCCTCCAATGCATCAGGTAATATTTTAGTCTCATGAGATTCCATTTATAGTGCATGAGAGTTTATCCTAGGAACACTATGTTATTTTTTCTTAGAGTTTTTTTTTATGATCTTTTTTCGTCACATTGTCTAAAAAGAATTTAAAAGGAATGTACTTAGCACAAATTGATTCATCCTTTGAAGAAAACATCAAAAATCGACAATGGCATGAACAAGGCTTCAAAAGCACATGTGCCGCGCAAGTTCCAGCACTGTCATGCAAGTACACTTGCACGATGCCTAATGGTCGTGCAAGTGACTTGCGCGCCCTAAAGGATAACCACCCGGGGTCTTCTCCAGCTTATAAATAGACCCTGTAGGCCCCCCATTTCGGGAGGAATTTTTCCAGAAACTCAGATTTGAGCTCAAGGTGCCCTAGTCTCTTTTCAAAGCTTCTGAAACGCTTCTAAGGTAATTTCTTACCTAGAACGGAAGATCTAAAGAGGGGGAGGAAGGCCTAAGTGTTGAAACTCATCCACACTTGTGCGCATGAGTGGCCAGCCCTTAAGGTAAATGGACACACTTGCGTGCCACCAAACTCCTTCAATAAAACTTGTGTGCCACTCTTCTGGAAGAACCTCAAGATGATTCTAAAGGCTTTAACCAAGAGTCTCTCAAGTATTAACTTGCTGGTTAACCATCGCGCAAGTACCCATGTGTTGCGCAGGTATACCTGTGTGACCAGGACTTGCGCACCCCTGCAGTACCTGCGCGCCTGCCAGGACTTGTGCGCCCCTGCCTTTTTTGGGTGCCCTTCTTTCCCATTTCACCCCTCTTAAGACATTCCACCTCTCCTATTCAAGATTCAGTCTTCAAGACACTCTTCAAATCTATTTATGGAATTATTTATTGATTTTACTTCCTTATCTGAAAGGAATTCTGTGGAATATCTCTCAAAACCTAGTGATTTACACATATTTATGTCACTAAAGATTGAGATTTCATTCATTCAACCTCATCCTTAAAGATGAGAGAATTCATTAACCTGGGACTCCTTTTTAGGAATAATCCCTAGTTATAATTCTTAACCTGGACCTCCTTTTCAAGAATAATCCCCAGTCATAATTCTCAAATATGGGCATCCTCCTTAGGATTAAGCCCCAAGTCCCTTAATTTTCAAAACCCTTTAACCTAGGCCTCCTTTTCAAGAGTAAGCCCCAAGTCCCCTAATTTGGGCCTCCTTTTCAGGAGTAAGCCCCAATCATATTTCCCTTAACCTGGGCTTCCTTCTCAGAAGTAATCCCCAATCTTAAAGTTCCCAAATTTGGGCATCCTTCTTAGGAGTAAGCTTCAAGTCCTCATTAATTTGGTCATCTTTTTCAGGAGTAAGCCCCAGTCTTAAAGTCCCTTAACCTGGGCTTCTTTCTCAGGAGTAAGCCCCAGTCTTAATTCCTCTTAAACAGACTTAATTTACTTTTGATCTGGGCTTCCTCCTTAGGAGTAAAACCCAATCATGAGTCCCCTATTAATTTGGGCATCTTCCTCGGGAGTAATCCCCAAGTTAGAGTACCCAAATCTCCATGAAGTACATAAACCTTTATGGACCTTGTTCCTGGATTTACTTCCCTGAAGTAAATCTTAGTCCTCATCTATTTTTGGGCAGTCATATATATATAAGACCCACATCATTTCATCTTTCATGGCACAATTGTCTAGTTTCACCAATACCTCTTGTTTCTCACACCGAGCATGACTCACGTGATCTTAGAGTGTAAAAGTAATCATGACTTCTTTATTTGAGCCATCAATCATACATAAACATCATACTCCCTTACTCAAACTACGTGTGTTCTAATTCCTTTTCTAAACAAAGGATACGTAGGTAGCCCGTCTGCAGGTTCGATCCCAACTCTGAAATAATCCTTGTCCTTTTGAATGACAATAAACTTCAAGTGCCCCACTGAGTGGCTTTAAAACCAGCATGGTCATCATAATGACCAAGAGACTTCTATATAAATGTTTTTAAGGATACCATTGACCAATAATCTCTAATAAATATAGATGATTTTATATCGATGAAGAACCTCAAATACATATAAAAGATTCTCTAAATTTCCTACATAATTAATCGTTGATTGTCAGATCTAAAGGAAAGCTCATTTTATACTTGGTAATGTAATAAGGATTCACAAACATAACTTAAATATATAAAGAGAGTCTCAGAGTAGATAATAATTCCCCTCAAAAATGTGTGATGAGTCCGACCTCCCATCCTCTCGATCAATGAAAATTCCTAAGCCTCATCAGTCCACAAACTAATGAGTGCCCTTTGGAAAGTAGGTCCAAATGGATGTGGAATCATTGAATGTTTCCGGTTATGTTTGAACCTTCAATCAACGAGTTCATCCCCGAATTATGAGGGAAACAAAAAATGGTGAACCCGACGTGAATCCTTAACCACGTTAAAATGATGTTTTACCTATTTGTTAGGCCCCTATTTAAAACTCAATGAGAGGGCCAACAAAAAACAATCATTGACATATGTGCTTATCCAAAAGATGTAGTTGCTGAATTTATCTTGATTATGTCTGTTATATCAAACAGGCACTCTTTTCCAAGATCTTCTGCATTTCTAGAATGGATGCTCTCAAATTCACACCTGTGAATACTGCTACTGCAAATTCCACTACTGCTACTCCTGCTGGATCATCATCCGCTCTAAGGATGACATCACCTACTCAGCGTCTTCAACGCTGGGTATCAAATGTGCTGGTTAAGAAGTACCATCAACACGGTACCATCCCAACTCTGGAGGCTGCCCGGCAAGCCCTCCAAGTGAACAACTCACACCGGTCGTCCAAACAACGACGACCAGTGATCAAGAAGCAGGCGGTGCTAACCACCGTCTCCAACCGTTTCGGGTCATTATCCCCGGAACGCAATCACCATTCACTCCCATATTCTGGGGAGGTGAATGAGTAGGTCCCTCAGGGCCTTAATTCAAAGAAGAAGGAGTCCTTCCTAAGGGATCCTATCAACAATCGCCACCAGACTCATGCGGCAGTACACCCTCAACATGATGAGGGTACCGACTCCAAGCGTTCGGCATAGGTTCCTTGAAACTGGGTAGGCAAGACAAACCGCCAGAGGTGGAATCCGGTCAACAGTGAGTAGGTTCTCATCTCTGCCATCTTCGGAGAAGTCCACCAACCTAACTTGGTGACAAGCAACGAGCATGCACACACACCTGCCCGTTTTAATTCTGCTGTCCAGCAGACTCGTTTAGCAGCATCATGCCAATCTCTCCAGGAAAGTCCGGCGGAGTACTATAGGAAGGAACATACACCTGATAGTATTAATCAAGCCTACCAACATTCTCTCTTGGTAGCATTCAGAGAAGTCAGTCGGAAAGCTCCAGTGACAAACAGGAGGCAGACTCAACTCTCTTCCCCCACACTTGAGTACTTTCAGGATTCACTGACAGGAAAAGGAGGACAGAAGCAGGCACATACACCTACTCCAAGCACAAAATGGACGTATATCCCCGTTTCAGCAGCTACAGTCAACAAGCATATTTTATCAATGGTGAAAGAGAAGAAGAAAATCCCTGCTCATATTCTGGACGCTTTCCAGGATATTATAACAGCTTCAGCAGCATCTCAGGGAAAGACACATAAATTTATCCCTACCAGTGGAGTGACACATCAACAGTTCACTCCGGAACAGGCACACACATCTGTTCTAGTCCAAGAGGGTTGTGGGGCATACCCCCCATATTATACGGACAACCAAGTCAGAAACATATACCTGATTTGAGTGGAGATCGTCAGCCTAACATGCCCATCTTTCCTTATCAGGCACATACACCTGCTCAGAGCAACCACTTTCGTCAACAAGTGGTTTCCAAGTCAAGTAAGAAGGCTTCTAAGAAAAAGACTCGCCCAACACAATCAGGAGATCAAGAGCCAATCTGTAACAAGGCCTTGCTCGATAATGGAGTTCTTGAAGCCCTCAGATAGTTATCTGTTGGAATTCAAGATTCTACTCCCTCATTTCCTAATAGTGGGAACATTAATTCCGAAGGTCTTCAACAGACACTTCCTCATGAAGGCTTGCTTCATGACAATTTGGTCGATCTTGATGTTTCATCTTCATATGAGAGCCACAGAAACCCTCTGTGTGGTCAGAAGACCAATGAGCAAGAGATCTCATCTTTTGTTATAACCCATCGTGGTGGTCCTCCCCATGATGATGAATTTTGCTGCGAAAGTCCTCTCCACAGTAGTGATTCACATTGTCCGAAAAATGATCTGGTGGACAATGTAGAGCCGAGAAAGCCCTCTTATCTTGAGGCACTTGCAAATAAGAAACCAGTCATGTCTGATGCTTCATCTATAGCAGGTGAAATACTTTCTCAATCAGAAGATAGCCTAGGGTGTAGGTCATTCTCTTAACCACCCCTAAGTCATGCATCTTCTAGTTTAATCAATGATCTCTCTACCAATCTTGTTGAATCTGATGAAGTAACAAGGAAGGACCATCTCTGTTCAAATTAGGTAGGAGAATCTTTATTTAATGATAAATAGGAAATGATGAACATGAGAAAACAACTGACAAAAGGTGAAGTACCCGTCATGTTTTGGCCTCTGGCTGACTCTCAGTATGACATTCCAAAGATGTTGACGGAAGATGGAATCCATGATATTCATCTCAACATATGGAAAACACTTTGTCAGTTGAAGAAAAAAGTATTATCTTATGATGAATATGAAAATCATCTTAAGATAATAGAAGGGTTACAACGTCAGATTGATTTGTCATCTTTATCAGTCTCTCGATATCCGAAGGCTGAAAAGAAGCAGAGAGCCCTTTAACGTTCATGCCTTGGCGCACTAAGAAGATTGTGTCAGTTAATTTCCAATGCCCCATTTGGTATTCATGTTAGAGGATGGGGTGTTCATGGAGCACTACATTTCATGGTTCTCTCCAGTTAGAAAAACCCGCCGAAAATGGTCTCATGCAATGTTATTTCTCATGGTCGGCCACAGTCAATGGGTTTTGTTTGTAATCAAAAGTTTTACCAAGAACAAGATTCAACTAGTTCCTCTCAAAATCAAGAATACAAAGAACAAGTTGTTGAATTACTCCTACATCAAGCAAATGAGAATATTGAACAGGCCCCTTGTATGGAGCAAGCACATCATCAAGTGATAGAAGTGTCAGAAATCATCCAATGGTCTTTTGAACTAGGTGATAAAAGTGGATACAGGTTAATTCATCCAGCTAATTTCTAGACTATGGTTCTCAAGATCAGGAGAGATTTTAAGAAAGTATCAGAAATAGCATGTCAAGAGACACCCCAGCTTGCTAGACTGAGGACTCTTTTAAACCAACCCTTGGAATCAACAAATAAGATTCGAGGAGTTGAGCAGGAACAACAGGAACATCCCCAGTCCACTGGATTGGGGACTTTTTCAAATCAACAATCCCCTCCTCAGGGAAAGTTGGTCTTTTCTTGATTGGTGAAGAAGCCTCAAGAGGAACGAAGAGACAAATTATCAGAAGATTCCCTCCAAGTTACGGTTCGTCAAGAAGTTCCTGAAGGATCGAATAAACAAAAGGAAATGTCTCATCAAAGAAATGGAAGAAGACAATATCACAGAAATCCTGATAGAAGGGATGTGATGTGTTATCCATCAATCAATGTCATCAATGCTGTTGTTGTTGATCCACCAGATGAGGCTCACTCAGGGGACTCAGATGAAGAGGTTCCTGCTCAAGAAGATGTACGCACTGACACAAATGAAGAAGGTGTGCGTACACAAAATCAAAGGATTACTCAGAACCTAGGTAATCCTTCAATTAACCCACTTCCCCCTCTCTGAAAAGGATCCAAAAAAGGGAGGGGAAAGAATCATGTTACATATCCTTCCTCTGTAGAAGGCCAATCGCTCTCACTAGAGAAAATATTTTCACAACAGGAGGAAGAAATGAAGGAATTAAGGAGGTTGAATGCAGAACTACTTCAGGGTAGTCTTCTTCTTAAGTGTGCTGGAGTCAGTCAGCCAAGGTAATTTTTTGCAGCTACTGAGATGGATCAAGAATATCCTCCTCTATCAGTACACCCTTACAGGTCTAATCCTACGGGTCAAGTGCAACAACAGTTAGCAGTGCTACCATCAGTTGCAGCACCAGCAACCACATCTGTCCAAGCTCCAGTCATTGCACCTACCCAAGTCCAAGTTCAACCAGATGTTTCTCAAAAGTTAATAACTACCATTGAGTCATTAACAGCTCATTTAGAAACTATGGAAGGGAAACGTGCGCAGGTTCAACCAGAAAAGAAAGTTTACCCTGAATGGGTAGATTCAATCTCTCCTCCATCCAGTTTTGGAAACCTTGTATTCTCTATTTTCAATGGATCAGGCGACCCTTAACAAAATTTGACACATTACATGTCTTGTTGTGATCCTATGATGGGAACTCTGAAGCAGAAAGAAGCAGTAAAACTCAGATGCTTCGTGCAGACCTTGCAAGGACTAGTCTTTGTCTAGTATACAAGCTTGCAATCCCGGTCAATTATAAGATGGGAGGATCTTCAACAAAAATTCCTTATTCAGTTCAGCTCAACTTTGCCAAAGAAAACAGTCTTCGATCTTACAAACTATAAGCAAAGTGATAATGAAAGGGTCTCATATTTCATTGCTCGCTGGAAGGGATTAACATATTCCCTAAGCTTAGCACTCCCTCAAGAGGAATTTTTTCCAATCTGTGTGGCAAATCTTCATGAAGAATTACGCACGCCATTTATCCCTGTGAAATACACAGGAGGGTTTCGAGACCTTACTTCAATCGCTCAGCAGATTGAAGATTCCCTTATATAGGCTAAGGATAAATCTCATGTAATTACATCATCTCCAGGAAGGAGAATGGGTAAAGCAGAAACTGCTACAGTTATGCTTAAACAAGAACCTGTACCTGTTTCTACTTCAAAACCTTCATCTTCTCGAAGGGCTCCACCTCTTGAGCGCCAAAAACAAAGGCTATTTCATCCAGATGATCAAAGAGGTCAAAGATGAAAACAATTTGAGGATCTGAAGATCAAAACATAATCTTTCTGAAATGAACAAGTTTCTAGTTACTTCATTTCGGCTCTGGAAAATAATCTGGTTCAATTTCCAAGGCCTAAGAGGCCAAACAAGGAAGGAGATGAAGACCATCACAATTATTTCCCTTTTCATCAAATGTTGGGGCATCCCATCCAGGATTGTTTTGTCTTCAAAGACCTCCTACAAAAGATGTTCGACTCGGGACACGTCAAACTAAAAGGTTCTTCATCTCAGGTAGCATGTGTTACTGCTATAGTTCCAGAGGAGGAAGGTGAATGGAAAGAACTCAAAAGCAAAAATGCACAAAAGTATGATGATTGGATGGTCAAAAAGACAATAAATCGAACTCATGATATTTTGATAACACAATTAAAGAAACTGATTGTGTCTTCTGCCATGAATGTTGCGGCAAAACCCTCTTCATCAGAGGGAAAATCCTCAAAGAAACGGCATGATTCAAAGAAAGAAAAAGAATCAGAAGAAGATGAGTATGTGTCAAAGCCTAAGTTGTCTTTGACTCTGGCAGACTTCATTCCATCTACTTCAAAACCACGGGCACCGCCCCACCAAATGGAACAGCCTAAACAGGCTAATCAGAAGAGTCTTCATCAGATGAAGAGTTAATCTTCGGTTCTGTTAATATGATTCAATTAATAGATCCATATGCCAGTCACAGTTTTATTTTCGATGAGCCTGAATTCCCTGTATCAAACAGGGGAATCAGAGGAAGTTCCAGAGGCTCAGGATACAAGGGAAGACGTGGATCTTTCAGAAGCCACTATTCCAATTCTACCCCTGCTAGAACTGTGTACGCAGCGGAAACTCATGGTAGAGCCCTTCAGTGAGCTCAGTAAGAACAAGCATGTTCTTTTACCAATAGCAAACTCAGTCCTGGCACAGTTATTTTGGAAGACCGATTAAAGGTTCCAACTTCTTCCTCTCATTAAGTATATGGATCTAATTGGTTGAATCTTACAAAACCAGGAATATTGCCAACTCATATCCCAATACAAGATGCATCAACTTCCAAAGCATTTGCTTCCAAGGTACCTGCTAAACCACATATTCCTGTTGGGAAACGCAGACCTCTGGATCAAAATTATGATGTATTGAAATACTTGGCTCAAGTACTAGCCAAGTTATCAATTCTAGATGCTTTGAATCTGTCAAAAGATCTTTGGGAAGCACTCATCGAGGTTTTGTCAAGTCCTCAGGAGTTTGAAACTGAAATTGCTGCAGCTGAAGTCTATCACATAGAGAATAATCCTGCAGAATGCCATGAAATAATATCTTTTACTGATAAAGATGAAGATGATGTTGTGCATGGGCATATTAGACCTTTGTACTTATCTGGAAAGGTCAATGGCGTAGACGTCTGAAGATCTTTCATTGACAATGGTTCAGGAGTCAACCTCATGCCCATTCGTACACTTCATCGATTGGGCCTCACGGAATCTGATTTATCTCCTTCTACCATGATGTTACAAGGATATGATAAAAATTAACAAGAACCATTGGGCAAAGTTACACTCAAAACTCAGTTTGGAGATCTTGTATCCAATTTATATTTCATGGTTGTTGATCAAGACTCAGATTTCAACATCTTGCTTGGAGGAACCTGGCTACATCAACATGTAGTTATCCCTTCATCATACCATCAATGTCTCAAATATTGCTTTGATGGTCAAGTTGGGACATTGTATGGTGATAATTCCATGTTCAAGACATGTGAGTCTCAATACATTGAGGAAGAATTCTATCACATGAAGGGAAGGGAGAAATCCACAATAAAGGAGATTACCAAAGTTAATGCTCCATATGGTTTGGAGAAGATTCCAGTAAATCCATTTACACATGTGAGTACAGATTATGTGTTGCCTATTAGTAAAATTGACAAGATAGACCCAAATCAAAATACTCTTATAGAAAGATCCATAATGTCAATTACGGCAATCGAGCCAGACAACATGGGAGAAATTGGTAACTCACCAAGCAGTGATGAAAGCACAAATGGGGACGTCTTCATTTCATCTGCTTAAATCCAACAAGTCTATACTTTTCCAATTAGGCCATAAAAAATTATAGCAACATCGAAGGTGAACAATGATGTCGATTCTCAATCCATCATCTCCTCTTTATTACCCAAAGAAGACCCTTCATCATCAATCGGGTCAGAAATGGAAACTTCTTCTTCAAGATGTGCAAATTTTTACATCTCTTCTGATCATAAAAATTATGATTTATCATCTACTATGCAAGTAGAAACGGAAGAAATAGCACATGATAAAGAAGAATAGGAAGATCTCAGAGATTCTCCTCCAGCATTTGAAGAGGGTATCTCTACCACTGTGGATGAACTCAGAGAAATAAATATGGGTACAAAAGAAGATCCACACCCCACTTTAATCAGTGCAGCCATGAATCTTGAAGAGAAAGAGATGTATATTTATTTTCTAAAGAGAAATAAAGATATATTTTCTTGGAACTATATAGAAATTCTTGGGCTTGATCCTGATGTTGCTACTCATCATTTGGGTTTACCAGAAGAACATCGAGGATTTAAGCAAGCCGCGAGAAGAACACACCCAACTTATGCTTCCAAAATTGAGGCTGAAGTGGATAATATTATCAAAGATAACTTCATTAGAGAATTTCAATATCCCAAGTGGTTGGCTAATATTTTCCCTGTAAATAAGAAGAGCATACAAATTAGAGTTTGCATCGATTTCAGAGATCTTAATCGGCATTTTCCTAAGGATAATTTCCCAGTTCTGATTACAGAACTTTTAATTGATGCAACAGCTGGCTATGAAGCACTTTCCTTCATGGATGGATATTTCGGATATAATCAGATCCGAATGGCCTTAGAAGATGAGGAATCCACAGCCTTCAGAGCCCCTCAGGGTGTGTTTTTCTACCGGGTAATTCCCTTTGTCATAAAGAATGTAGGTGCAACATATCAGCGTGCCATGCATCATATCTTCAAACCCTTCTTAGAGAAGTTTGTTGAATGCTTTGTAGACGATTTGGTGGTTAAATCCAAACAAATTTCTAATCACTTAGATGATTTGGAAGTCATATTCCATAAGCTTCGATAACATAATTTGAAGATGAACCCCTTAAAATGTGCTTTTGGGGTAAACTCAGGAAAATTTCTCGGCTTTGTTGTACGTCATCGTAGTATTGAATTTGATCCTGAGAAGACCAAGTAAAACCTTGGTATGTCACCTCCTCGAAATTTGAAAGAACTAAGAAGAATTCAAGGACACTTAGCCTATATTCAGATTTTCATCTCCAATTTGGCAGGAAAAACTTTACCCTTCACCAAATTGATGAAGAAAGGAGTCACTTACCAGTGGACTGAAGAATGTCAAGAAGCATTCGATATTCTCAAGCAATGCCTCTTGAGTCCACCGGTACTCATGCCACCTATTGAAGGAATACCACTTATCCTCTACGTGACAGCTCTAGAGTGATCAGTGGGTTCCTTCCTTGCTCAAAAGAATGATGTTGGGAATAAAAACATCCTCTACTATCTCAGTCGAACTATGATTGAAGCAGAAACCCGGTATTCAAGTATTGAGAAGTGTTGCCTGGCATTAATCTTTGCAGTTTATAAGTTGAGACACTACCTACAACATCACGAGGCCCAATTGGTATCTCCCAATAACCCGCTCAAATTCATCCTTAGACGTCCAATGCTTATAGGATGTCTGGCAAGGTGGGCAGTTATTTTGCAGCAATTCGACATTCAGTATGTGTCTCAAAAGGCGATAAAGGGCCAAGCTCTGGCTGACTTCCTGGATGAACACCCTTCAGTGGAAGACACATCTTCAGATATTTAAATACCTAATGAGGAAGTATTTTCTATTCAAGAAAGTCCTCAGGCATGGGAAATGTATTTTGATGGTGCTTCCAGAAGTCCAACAGGGAGGAAAATGGAAAATCCTAAATTCAACAAAGTTGGCTTAGGAATTGTGCTCATTTCTCCAAAAAAAGGCAGTGTTACCTTATTCCTTCTTATTGTGGGAAGGTGGTACCAATAATGAAGCAGAATACCAAGCTCTCATCGCAGGCTTGGAATTAGCGCTTCAAGCATAAGTGAATCACTTAAATGTGAAAGGTGATTCATACCTGGTAATCAAATAATTCAATGGGTATTATGCCATCAGAAAAGAAGAACTAATCCCTTTGTATGATTACATTAGAGAGTTAATGGCGGAATTTCCTTCAGAACCGACATTTTCTTATGTCCCAAGATCACAAAATGCTCAAGCTGATGCACTGGCTAATATAGACACAACTCTGGAAGATCTAAATCGGGAAGAGACAACCATCAGTGTTGCCCACCATCGTGCAATTTCACCTTATGTTTGAATCAGAACAGAAGAAATTAATGAAATTAGTCCCATTCCTGAACCGTATGGTCATACTACAAGATGGATGTCACCTATCAGGGAATACCTTCAAAATGGAATACTTCCACCTAATAGAGCCGAGAAAGAACAAATTCAGCGACATGTGGTCAATTTTACTCTTTATGATAGCCCAGATCACCTAGAGAAAATTCTATACAAACGTGGTTTTACTGGAGTTCTCTTTAGATGCATTGATGGTGAAGAGACAATGGCTGTCATGAAAGAAGTGCATGCAGGAGTCTGTGGTGCCCACCAGTCTGGACATAGACTGTCTGATCAAATTCAAAGGATTGGATACTTTTGGCCTTCAATGATACAATATTGTGTTGATTTCACAAAGAAGTGTCATTCATGCCAAGTACATGCCAACTTCATTCATCAACCTCCAGAGTTGCTTCATACAGCTAAATACTCATGGCCATTTTTCACATGGGGAATGGATGTGGTGGGACCTTACCCTCCGGCTACGGCCAAGCAGTTTAAGTACATTCTTACTGCTACTGACTTCTTTTCCAAATGGGTAGAGGAAATACCTCTCAAGGAAGTCAGTTATAAATGCATTGTTAGCTTCATCAAGTCTAACATCATTACCATATTTGGTGTCCCTCATACCATATTGACGGAAAATGGAACCAACTTCTGCTCATCCGAGTTGAAGAAGTTGTATCAAGAATACAACATCAAATCCAACCATTCATCTCGGTATCATGCAGCGGCCAATGGCCAGATAGAAGCCTTCAACAAGACTCTTTCAAAAATATTGCAAAAGATGGTGGATAAAGATAAGAATTCATGGCCTTATAAACTCTTTCATGCTTTATGGGATTACCGGACTACCACCCGTACTGCAACTCGGTCAACTCCATATTCATTGGTATATGGAACAGAAGCAGTCTTTCCAATTGAAGTTCAATTACCCTCGCTCAGAGTAGCCATTTGTGATCAATCATCTACAGATGAGCAATCTCAAAAGAAATTGAATGAATTGGAACAGTTAGATGAGAAAATATTGTGCACTTTGCACCACTTGGAAGTCTATCAGAATCGAATAGCACGAGCTTTTAACAAAAAAAGTTCATCTTCGTTCATTCACTCAGGGAGAATTGGTATTAGTTCTCAGAACTCCAATGATACCAGGAAAGAAACCTCCCAAGCTTGAGCCAAAATCGGAAGGACCTTACTCAATACATAGGGTCTACTCTAATGGAGCTTATTTTTTAATCTCAATGGATGGAGAACTCATCACTACTCCAACAAATTCCAAATTTTTTAAGAAGTATTTTGTATAAACACAAAATATATTATCAATGGTCTGGTATGACCTTAAACTACACCTCCATCCAGCAAGATGTTAAACTGCATCATCAACGGTCCATGAATATGACCCTAAACTATTTACAAGTCGCTTACATCCAGCAAGACATTAAAATGCATCATCCACAGTCCATGAATATGAATTTAAACTATTCACGCTTTCGTCCAACATGATGTTAAACTGTGAAAAAAGTCCCTAATTCGTCCAACATGACGTTAAACTGTGTCCACCTTCATCTTCCTTGATATATGAAGTTA
This sequence comes from Viscum album, assembly GCA_963277665.1. NCBI lineage: Eukaryota > Viridiplantae > Streptophyta > Magnoliopsida > Santalales > Viscaceae > Viscum > Viscum album. The sequence continues at coordinate 144,569,783 of OY728131.1, forward strand.
AATTATATAAAAGTCCCTTACATCCAGCAAGACGTTAAACTGGATAACCAACGGTCCATGAATACGACCTTAAACCATTGGCACTTACGGCCAACATGACGTTAAATGGTGTACTCTTTTGTCCTCACTACATGACATTAAACTGCACAGTCCTTTTTTTTCAAACATGACATTAAACTGTATTGTCCCCATCGTCCTAACAATATGACGCTAAACTGTACAGAAAATCATTTAATATGTCCTACATTACATTAAACTGTGCATCGTTAGGGTTGTCGCTACCTCTTCTTTCTCACACCGAGTATGAATCATGTAAGCTTAGAGAAAACTTCAACCATAACACCCTCTCTGGGCTACTAACCATGTGTAAGTCCCAACAACATCTTTTTTTAGGTCGTTGTCCCCAAGAACGACTTGATCATTAATTCATTCTTTAATTGAACTACGCGGACTTTGATCCTTTCCTTCCAGGCTGGATATATAGGAAACCTCCCAAGGTTCAAGCCCAAAACCAATCTCTTCACATCGGTTCACCTCCATCTCATATGATGTTGATTCGTGAAACCACCCCTAGAATCAATATCTTTACGTTGGTTCACTTTTGTCCTTGTTATACGATGTTAAACTATACAACACTTTTGTCCAGTATGACAATAAACTACAATATTCTTTGATACCCTCACCTGAGAGGGAACCATTATTTACATTGATTTTTCAATCATGTTTCATTTCAAAGACTACGTGCAAACATGGAAATGCTCAAACCTTTTATCTTGAGTTAAACCATCATTGTACTAAAGTCCCCTTTCACCCTTCACATGTACGAACCAAATTTGTACATAGGGTATTTCTAGAACTATGTGGGCTTGATTCCCATCCTTATGGGATACATAGGAACATTCGAGTGTCCCTTGAATCCAGCCCCAAGTCTTTTGGGCCTAACCCCAAATTCTACTTCCATTCACTTGGCTGAAAAGTCCCCATGAAAACACACACTGTGTATTTCTTACAATGGTCCAAGATCTATGACCCTAAACTAAGATATCTAATTCTTTTTTCCCACATGACGTTAAACTTTAATTTAAGAACTACGTATGGCTTGATTCCCATCCTTATGGGATACGTAGTGAAGTCCAACATTTTAATTCAGGACCCAGTCACAACCTGATTATGGTTAGCATTGATCTGTGTATTTTTATATACATTGAACAATACCCATATTTATGTGTCATAATCCTAACCTTAAATATTTTCAGATCTTCATAACCCTTTTCTTGACTTTTAGCCACAAAAATGTCAAAATTTCTGAGAGTTCTTTTACTTGACTATGCAGCACGTGCCCTTAGGCAGCCTTGCATAAACAGTCTACATAACAGACTTGTCAGCCAAAAGATACTATTATTTGACTATGCAGCCAATGCCCTTAAGTGGCCCTGCATAATTAAACCCCCTAACAGGTTTGTCAAATAATGGTAACTTCATTCTTGGGAAGAAATCCTCTTTTGCCCTTATTGGTCTTAAATGATAGTATGTAGGGATCCGCAAAAATATCCATCCTTAACATATTTGTCCCATATCCTTTTTCATGATTTGAAAATATTCAAGTCTATGGTTTATATTCTCCTTCCCTACGTTTGGGTCAGACCTTCTTAGAAGTGGTATCTATCTAGTTCTTCAATAATCTTGTTCGGAAATATCTTCTCCATATTCAAGTACCTCTTTCCATACAACAAACTCTATACTTTGGAAAATTTGAATCTCCATAAACTTTCACTGGCTTTTAGCAGTAGAAAGGTAAATTTCTGAGAGTTCTTTTTCCTGACTATGCAGCACATGCCCTTAGGCGGCGTTGCATAAACAATCCACATAACAGACTTGTCAGCCAAAAGACACTATTATTTGACTATGCATCCAATGCCCTTAGGTGGCCCTGCATAATTCAACCCCCTAACGGGTTTGTTAAATAATGGTAACTTCATTATTGGGAACTACTTCTTCTAATTCCTTTTAGCTCTTTTTCATACCATTCCTCAGATTCAAATATTCTTAAGTCATAGTTTACATTTTTTTTCCTTCATACTTGAGTATGGTAATATTTTTTCAGATAAATTGTCAAAGAATTGAGTCAATTCTAATTCATTCGGTCAAATCTATTTCAACCTTAAACATTATCCTTCTTATGTATGACATGCATGACTTTAAACTTCCCACAAAAGACAAGGGAACTCTGAATAAAAGTCAAGTTCCAACTCACTAAACATACATTTTGTATGATTTAGGTAATATTTATAAATTAATAGTTTCAAAGTTTGTAGGGTTATTTATATTAATCTTAGTAAAAATCAAACTATGCTTACTAGGCCCATTGGCTTAGGTAAAATTTAAAGCAGGTAGAGAAAGAATACAAGAATAAATTATTGAAGATAAAAGTACTCTTCATTGATGCACAAGAATTAAAAGGAAATCCACAGATTGGATCCTCTTCTCTTTTTCAGGAGATTACAAAAGACTGTCAACATAAGTCTTCACTTGATGTATAGCATCTCGAGCTTCATCAGCAGCTACTTGAAGCTCGTGCACTCGACCAGCTTCACCCTTCTCAGCTTGATGGAGTTCCTTCTTGGAATCTGCAATGGATTTCGTACCATTCGTTTGAGCTCCATCCAATGAATTATTGAGCTGATCAAGTTCCCCAGTAACAGCATCTAACTGTTGTTGGAGCTGGACCTACTGGACGACTTTTTATTTGATTTTATGCTTCAACTCCTTCATCTTGACAGCATAATCAGCCTCAGCTCAGGATACCGCAGGCTCAAATTCGCCGATGTTAACTGACAGTTTCACCCTGGTCAGATCTTCGCGATACTTTTGCTCCTGCTCCCTCCTGAAGATGACCTGTTTCACCACGGCATGGATCTTTTCATATCCAAAACCACCAAGTCCTAGCATGACAAACTGGGTTGATAATCGAGGTATCTTCGATGATAGCTCTTCTAAAGGAACCTCAGATATGATTTTCCATATATTGTTCCATGCCTTGCGTCGTGAAAAGCTGAACGCTTTAAGAACCTCTGGGTCTGATTCAACATCATCATCACATGGGGGGCATGTAATCTAGGATTAATGCACTTAAATAAGTGCCTTGTTCTGCTCCTTCCCCCCTGACCTGTGCTTCTTCACTTTCAATTCCTATTGAGGCAGAGGCTGAGGCCTCACCTCCAGATCTAGCCACTACAGTTGATGGCCCTGCATAATTAGTTGAAAGCTTTGGTTAGCTTCAAAGGATAACAAAATAATCGATTGTCTTGCAAATTAAATACAATCACAAATATTGTTATCCCTTACCCGATGGTGGATCAGCAACCTGAGAAGTCTCCTCCCCATCTTTCCCAGTTTCAAAAGGATATTCAAGATGGGTCTCAGGAGGGTTTAATGGGTTTATATCTACTTGAGCTAATGTTTATGCAATGGTGTGGTTGACATCAATGTCCACACCCTCTTCAGGAATTGGAAGTTTAGCAGCTTCTATGGATGGAACTGTATATTATTTTCAGTCATGATTAGAAGTGTAAATTATAAGAAAATTTATTGGGTGAAGGATAACACTCACGCCCAAGGTCCTCTAAATCACATGACAACTTAGCATCGTCATAAAATTCTTAGAAAGACATGCCATGATTCATCATTTCATCCAATGATATTTCAGAATCCTGGTTAGTCTCACCAGTGGGAGTGTTTGATGTGTCTTCTTGATGACTTACGTCCTGCAACCCCTAACCCTGGATAGAATCTTTGGATAAAATCATGGAATCAGTTGCAACAGCTACCAGAAGCTCTAATGTAGGAGTTGAACCTAAAGTATTACAGAATGGAAGTCAGTCGGTGTTTCGTTCAACATTTTTATGAAGCATTGTTAACTTACCAGAAACAAGTTATTTTCTTCTTGCAACAGCAGCAGGAGGAATACTGGGAATAGATGCTAGCTCTTCTCCAGGAGCAGCCAAGTCAGCTTGAATATGTGATTGTTCCATAGCACCCTCTATAGTCCTCAAAGGAGGATCAGTCTTTTCCCTCAGAGGGGAAATTGAAGAAGCCCCTGCAATCCTAAGGAAAATGAGCAATCTTTTCATGGTTTAGGACTCATGATTATCCGATGAACTTACCACTTCTAATAAAGCATTTAGTGATGGACTTTCTCCTTTTTCACCTTTGTCCTTTTGGTTTTTTGGGAGTCTCGGCAGTCTCCCTTATTGGAACATGGATTGGCGAATGGAATATTATGTCCAATGCCTCAGTCATGGCCTGCTGGCCTAAAGATATCTCGCCCGGTTCGCGAGGAGAATCAGCAGCAGCCCCGATGGCAGTACCACCAGGGCTATACTACGGCGAAGGAACCTCAATTCCTTTCTTTGCAAGCTGAAAGATGAAGAAAATAACTTCCTTAAGTAATAAAGCTTCAACTGGAATCAAGTTTCAAAGAAAATAAGGAAAGAAAACTTACATCTTCAGGATCCACATACTCATGCCACTCCTCATCTCCAGAACCACGAGCCCCCTCAGTGGAGCCACGATCAATAATTTCCTTCACCCGCCTGGTGATAGTAATGGACTCATCAGTGGAATATATGAGCATTTGTAGATATCTGATGTAAGACCTCACTTTCATGTCATAGGCATTAGCATCTAATGGAGCAACTCTAGAGAATACTTGCACTGACGGCCTAAAAGAACTTCCAAGAATTTGTAATCAATTCTGTACATTGTAAGTCCTGAAGTGAGTGGAAATCTATCCCCCTAAAACATGGGATGGTCCCACTATTCTTAAATAATATTTACCCATGAAGACATGAAGTAAAATCCTATGAATCTTTGCTAAAATGTTGGTATCCAACCCAACCATTTTTCCCTCATCTAACTTTGCCGCAATGAAGAAGTTCCCTGGCCTGACGCCTCCCTTAGAATCCATGACTAGAAAGAGATAAACATTGAGCCACAAAGCCAAGAAGCCCACCAGACGAGTCTTCTTCAGGATATTTTGATTCATCTCATATCCCCATTTCTCAAACTCTCCTGCTTCTAGAGTTGGCCAGAATGTGCCAAGAGCACCCCTCTTCTCAGGTTTTGGGCAGGTGGTAGGACGTTTGGGCCTCTTATCCTTGGATTTCTTTTTCTTGGATCCTTTCTCCTTCGGATCCTTCTCCTTTGGATCCTTCTCTTTCTTCTCAATAATAAATATATTCATCCACTCCTCCGGATGAATATCCTTTCTAGAATGAGTTAATGAGGTCTTTGAACTCTTGAGCCTGTGGAAGATCTTAAATAATTCCTGATCTAAAGCAGGAGTCTTCTCTGAATCATTCCAAGTCACCTTGGGAGGAATGAATTCATCATACATATCACCCAAAATTGGATCCCTTGAGACCTTGTGGACATCCCACAGACTGATACCTACTTCTCCATGAGTCAGATGGAAGGAATTAGTTTCTGGGCTCCAGTGGATGAGTATATCCAGCACGAAGTTATCATGTGTGTAAACATATGTTTGCCTAACCCAAACAACATTTTATATCTCCACTCCTTTCAGATCCTTGACAAAATCTGAACAGGTTTGTCGCACCCAGTATGCCCACATCCAAGTTGGCTTCACACCTCCCCCAGGACGGAAGTCCCAACTTTTCTTCCAGCCTTTGGATTGATCCATCTGAGCGTTTTGGAAGATTGAAGGATGACAATGTGGTTACATCTCAGGCATATGAGGTTTTAAATCTAGTGTACAGGGGCTATGATGCATCATGTGGGTCTTCTCGGTTGTTCCAGCATTTATAAATCCTCCTCCACATGAGATATTTTCTGAATCAAAGTTGGTGTAATTTTGAAACCACAAAAATGGAAGATAGTTCTTTGCTTCTGGAATAGTGACTTCTCGCAGATGACCATAGCCATACAAAGGTAGATAGGTGCTTTGGGGGAAGTCAAAATGATATTTCTTCAGATACTTAGCCAAATCCGGAAGAGTTCTATCTTTGACGGTATAATAATCATGGCCAATAATGTTCATCATATCATCAATCTGCTTGTTATCCAGCTCATCAACTATTCCAGTTCTAAGAGCCATTGATTATACATGAAAATTTGAATAAATTAACTTTTAAGTAAGTTGATTTTTCATAAAATTTGTGAAAGAATTTTAGAAAAATGGATAAGGCATTAAGTCGCACAAGTATGGATGTGTCGCGCAAGTATGGATGTGTCGCGCAAGTGTTAAGGTGCCGCGCAAGTTTTTGGCATGCAAGTATCACTGCGCATGTCCTATTACCTTGAAAACAGTGCGAAAACAAAGAAACAGCGGAAACTGAGCAACTTGCGTGGCGAAGGGGACCTGCGCGGCGAGAGCTCGAGAATCCGGAATTAGATGCTATGCGCGGAAAATGACTGTGTATTTATAGGCCAGGCAGCCCACCTGTGTGCCAATACCCAGCGGGTTCCATCCAGTGCCCTCCATCCCTGCGTGACTCCAACCTACGCGCCAAGTGTTGCGCACTGAAAGACTTGTGTGCCGCATTTCCTTTGGTTTTCTTCTTTTCCTCAGAGTCACATCCTCATTTCTTTCAGATCCAAATCTGAGGGGGGACTTTTGTTGACGCTCTTTTTTCATCACATTGTCTAAAAAGAATGTAAAAGGAATGCACTTAGCACAAATTGATTCATACTTTGAAGAAAACATCAAAAATCAACAAAGGCATGATAAGGCTTCAAAAGCACATGTGTCACGCAAGTTCCATCACTGTCACACAAGTACACTTGCGTGATGCCTAATGGTCACGCAAGTGACTTGCGCGCCCTAAAGGATAACTGCCCGGGGTCTTCTTCAGCCTATAAATAGACCCTGTGGTCCCCCCATTTCTGGAGGAATTTTTCCAGAAACTCAGATTTGAGCTCCTAACACCCCAGTCTCTTTTCAAATATTCTGAAACACTTCTATGGTAAATTTATTACCTAGAACAGAAGATATAAAGAGGGGGAGGAAGGCCTAAGTGTTGAAACTCATCCACACTTGCGCGCCTCAGTGGCCAGACCTTAAGGGAAATGGCCACACTTGTGCTCCGCCTAACTCCTTCAATAAAACTTGTGCGCCACTCTTCTGGAAGAACCTCAAGATGATTCTAAAGTCTTTAACCAAGAGTCGCTCAAGTATTACCCTACTGGTTAACCGTCGCACAAGTACCCATGTGTCGCACAGTTATACCTCCGTGACCAGGACTTGAGCGCCCCTGCAGTACCTGCACGCATGCCTGGACTTGCGCGCCCCTACCTTATTTGGGTGCCCTTCTTGCCCATTTCACCCCTCTTAAGCCATTCCACCTCTCCTATTCAAGATTCAGTCTTCAATACACTCTTCAAAGCTATTTATGGCATGATTTCTTGATTTGAATTCCCTATCTGAAAGGAATTCTATGGAATATCTCTCAAAACCTTGTGATTTACACATCTTTATGTCACTAAAGATTGAGATTTCATTCATTCAACCTCATCCTTTAAGATGAGAGAATTCATTAACCTGGGCCTCCTTTTCAAGAATAAGCCCCAGTCATAATTCTTAACCTGGGCCTCCTTTTCAGGAATAATCCCCAATCATAATTCTCAAATATGGGCATCCTCCTTAGGAGTAATCCCCAAGTCCCTTAATTTTTAAAACCCTTTAACCTGGGCCTCCTTTTTAGGAGTAAGCCCCAAGTCCCCTAATTTGGGCCTCCTTTTCAATAGTAATCCCCAATCATAATTCCCTTAACCTGGGCTTCCTTCTCAGAAGTAATCCCCAGTCTTAAAGTTCCCAAATTTGGGTATCCTTATTAGGAGTAAGCTCTAAGTCCTCATTAATTTGGGCCTCTTTTTAGGAGTAAGCCTCAGTCTTAAAGTCCCTTAACCTGGGCTTATTTCTCAGGAGTAAGCCCCAGTCTTAATTCCTCTTAACCAGTCTTAATTTACTTTTGATCTGGGCTTCCTTCTTAGGAGTAAAACCCAATCATGAGTCCCCTCCTAATTTGGGCATCTTCCTCAGGAGTAATCCCCAAGTTAGAGTACCCAAATCTCCATGAAGTATATAAACCTTTATGGACCTTGTTCCTGGATTTACTTCCCTAAAGTGAATCTTAGTCCTCATCTATTTTTGGGCAGTCATACATACATAAGCCCCACATCATTGCATCTTTCATGGCACAATTGTCTGGTTTTACCAATACCTCTTATTTCTCACACCGAGCATGACTCACGTGAGCTTAGAGTGTAAAAGTAATCATGACTTCTTTCTTTGAGTCATTAATCATGCATAAACATCATACTCCCTTACTCGAACTACGTGGGTTATGATTACTTTTCTAAACAAAGGATATGTAGGTATCCCATCTGCGGGTTCGATCCCAACTCTGAAATAATCCATGTCCTTCTGAATGACAATAAACTTCAAGTGCCCCACTAAGTGGCTTTAAAACCAGCATGGTCATCATAATGACCAAGAGACTTCTATATAAATGTGTCTAAGGATACCATTAACCAAGAATATCTAATAAATACAGATGATTTTCTATCGATGAAGAACCTTGAATACATATAAAAGATTCTCTAAATTTCCTACATATTTAATCATTGATTGTCAGATCTGAAGGAAAGCTCATTTTATACTTGGTAATGTAATAAGGACTAACGAACATAACTTAAATCTATAAAGAGAGTCCCAAAGTAGACAATAATTCCCCTCAAAAAAGGTGTGATGAGTCCGACCTCCCATCCTCTCGACCAATGCAAATTCCTAAGCCTCATCAGTCCACAAACTAATGAGCGGCTACCTTTGGAAAGTAGGTCCAAATGGATGTGGAATCATTGGATGTTTCCGGTTATGTTTGAACCTTAAATCAATGAGGTCATCCCTGAATTCTGAGGGAAACAAGTTTATCCTTGAATTATTTTTATAATGTCATGTTTTAATTTGTTTCCTCATTCCCATGTTACATTTATGTAATCAACATATATCATGCTTCAATGTTCATATTTATGATTCTCACCCCTTTTATGTCACATTGAAATTCAAATTGACTAGAATGAAATAATTTCTTCATGTTGTTATTTATTTTATTCTCTTAATAAGATTTATAAACCACCCCTTTCTTATGTATGTCCTCAAGTTATCCCATGTAGTTATAATAAGAGCAATGGAATTTTAGAGAATGTTAATAAGGTTTTCAATAATGTTTTTGTATCTATGTATCAAATTGATATTCTATATACATAATCTCCCAAATAAATTATGATTCATGATCTTTTGGGATTGTTTTATGTGTAATTTTATGTAATAAATCATGAAATAAAATGTATTAAAATATTGGTGTTAATAGTTATTATTAGATAAATGTCCAATTATTTTTGGGATAAAGATTAAAAAACACTAGAGAAAGCCTTACGGATAATAATAAACATAGGAAAGCATAATTAATTGTTTTTGAAGTATATAGTAAGTGGTTTAAAATAAAATTCATACCTATCTATATAGTATAAGTGGATGTGGTTGTGGCATACATGTACCAAGCGGTAACAACCCTAAAATAGTGTATTAAGATAGACTCAGTCATTAAATGGTACATGAAAAAGGACCTTCATGCATATCTGGTTTGAAACTCTTGGGGAATATAATTTAGTAAATTCACAAGATCATTAGTAACCATTATTAAGAGAAAAAATTACTATATGATTTTATTTCGAAAATAGATCATGGATAACATAGAGTGAATCCTAGAAATTCATAATTTAAGGAATATATTTCATTTATGAGTTATCCCATTAATGTTCATGGTTTTCCCATTTTTTTAATAGTTTAAAAATAATCATCCCAACTTTTCCCATTATTCTAGTGAATTTTTGGAAATCGGAGGAACCGAATCAATAACCAATGTGATGGTAAATGTGATGATTTCCCAAATGAGATGCATAACATGATGCGAGATGAAATAAGACATCTTGTGATTAAGCCAAACCAGTTATCAAAAATCATGATTAACAACTAACTTATTTTTTAATTCCCAACTAATTCATAGAAGAGGATTACAACATATCAAAGAATTTTATATGATAAAGGTGATTAAGGAAAGAAGATCCAATTTCCTTTATTCAAAAAACATGGAAAATAGATCTAAGGGAAATGTCACCAAGGAAATGAGAGATGTTTTAAGTATAGAAAATTAGGGTATAAAGTATCCAATTTTCATATAATGATAAATAATGTGGTGGAGGGAAATAAAGTTCAATATAAGGAACCATTAATAGTTGTATGTCGTAAATGGGGAGAATTTGGGAATTATCCAAGCCAATGATCTATTATAAGGGTTAACAAGAATGACGATCACTAATAACATCCAAGATCAAGGGAATATGAAATGTATTATGTAGAGATGGATCATGATGACTAATGTACACAAAACCTATACTCCATATTTTTTTATGTCTTTCTATACTTAAATTCATGCCACTTTATCAAATTTTGTAATTTTTATAAGAACATCAATTCACCACCTATAATGATTTTATATCATTGGGAAAAATACGTTTATGATAATTGTATCACAATTTGATGTTTGTGGGAATTTTCTTCTTAAAAATATTATCCATCTCCATTTAGTGTAATTTGATGTTTTCTTAGTTATGGATTTTTTTTTATTTTATAAATCCAACATAGATTATTAGGAGAAGGAATTTACACTTTATATCACAAATCACCCTATTATTCTATACAAGTTAATAGAGGATAATGAATCTTATTTTGAATCATCATCTCAATCATGGATATTATTTCCCTAAAAACAAGCATATCTAGATAAAATTATTTATTCGAAAGAAAATATCTTCCTCAAAGACATTCCTATTGTTATATAATTAATTGATGTGTTTCGTAAATAATTTTATGGTATTCCCCTTAGAAAAGAGGTTAAATTATCAATCAATATTATAATCGGACCTTATCCAATATCCAAGACTCTGTATAGAATTTATGTTATTGAACTTGAAGAGATGAAGTAGCATCTATAAGAGAATATGGATAATAGGTTTATATGTCCAAGTGTTTCATCGTGGGGTGCACCGGCCCTCTTAATCAAGAAGAATTATAGGTCAATGTTCCTCGGTATTGATTATTGTGAGCTCAACAATATTATAGTAAAGAACAAGTATCCTCTTCTATGGATCGATGACTGGTTCGATCAGCTATGTGGTTCCCAGTATTTCTACAAGTTGGATCTTCGATTGGGATATTATCTAGTAAAGGTGAAGGAGGAGGATATCCCCAAAACTACTTTTTTTACAAGTTACTGGGACTAAAAGTTAATACTTATGCCATTTAGACTTATTAATGCTCTAGAAATATTCATGAACTTTATAAATAGAGTCTTTAGGGATACACTTGACAAATTTTTGGCAGTCTTTATATATGATATTTTTATTTACACCAAAAGCATGGAGAAATATGAGGATTATTTGAATATTTTACTGAAGATATTTTAGAAAGAAAAGAGGTATGTGAATTATAGTAAATTTGAATTCTAGTGGGGGAATGTGATATTCCTGAGGAATTTTACCACCAAAAAAAGGATATCTATCAAAACATGAAAAATAGTGGTAATTGAAGGATGGACATGACTATAGTGACCTGACCCCTATAATACTGAATATAGTGTCTACTATTATTACATTATCATGATTACATGAAATCAAATCCTAAAGAACAAAAAGTTTAGAGATTTTGTAAAACCATATTACATTCATGATACACATTTTAAGTTGGGAAATAGAAAATAAAATACAATACAAAACAAAAATAATAAATTACATCCTTAAAACTCATTCAAAGGATTCTTCTTTATAACTTGGGGAAAGGAAACAAAATAAAGGTGGGATCAAATGATTAGTAATTGAAAATAATAGAGGAACTAATAATGAATTGATTAGAAAAATAAATATTTCATGGTAATAACTAAACACACATGCCATATAATCAATAAACTGGTAAGTAAGGGCATAAATAGTGTGTAAAGGTAAATAACTGAACACACATGCCATGTATTCAATAAAATGAGAATGACAGTACATCCATAGATAATGTGAACAAAATAATCTCATGTATAATAATAATAATAAATGAATTCTCATTAATGGAAGTTATTAATTGCTAGGTGTCATGTTTACCAAACACATGATATATTTACCATAAATATCTATCCTCTAAATGGTTTAAAACATATTGGGTGAAAACCCATTAGCTTAAGATAGCCAACTGGTTTTATCTCATGAGAACATTGATACATTGTGGGTCTTACATTAACCAGTCCCCAACCCATAGGGCTCACATTAAAAAGTCACCAACCCATGCCTTTTATGTTCAAATCAGTCCTCATATATTGAATAATCGATTTAAATTCATAAACAACGTTCCATATCAAATATCTGTATTGTGTAAAGGATGTAGATTTATCAATATATAAACATACCCAGAATAATAATCATGAAAGAATTATCATATGTATACATAAATTATTCTTTCAAAACCAATTGTGAAATATGGTTATGAAAAACTAACCAACATTAGAATCATAGAGGCTTTAGGTCGTACGTACACATGAGTAATGTTCCCATTTCTCAATAATCATTACAAAAAGAAGGTAAGTAAAATTTGTATTTCATTAATGATAAGTATATCATACATAATATTTTATTTAATTATATATACTTATATATATAATTCTTGTGGTGTAAAATTAATCACATCACTTCTAGGAGGAGGTAGTCCACACTTCTATGAACGATGTTATCACTTTTTTAGTGTGTGAAAAGGTAATAAAGAAAATGATATATTATATTTATAGAAAGTTAATTATGTAATTAATATCATATATTTTTATTTTATGTCACATATTTTCAATTAAAATAATCCTTGATGTATTCCATGTAATGTGTGAGCATATTACATCGCTTTGAGGAGGCGGTAGTCCACACGTCCACAAATGATGTTATTATGTTTACACAAAATAGAAAGTATTAAGGTATGTGTTATATAAATAAAACAGAAGTATTAATAAAACATAAATATCATATATATCATATTAAAAATTATTTCCATCATAATTCCCAAACATGATAGGTGGTAAAGGAATAACCAGCAGTGTTGTTTTATAAGGTGGTAGTTTGTCGTACACACAAACAATAAGTCTATTACCCATTTGATATAAGTTTGTGTAGGTGTATATATAACCCTTAACATAACAAAATTTTAGTATATTTAAGATAATTATGTTATCATATAATCATTTAATAATCATAACTAAATTAGTTGATGAAGAAATAAAACTAAAGTGATCATTGGAGAATGTTACCTCTTATTTGGGCAACTCCTTTTGGTTTATACCAAAATACTTCCTTGGTTTTCTTTCTTTGCAAATTGTGGTTTCTTGTATGATATTATGGATGTTGAGATATTATTTTGGAAGGTTTTTATGATCCGAATGGATTTTTATGTGGGAATAAGTGGGAGTGTTGAGTGCCTTTGTATAGTGGAGGAGCGGTATTCTTATAAATTTTTGAAAGAGGGAATTTTACCCATGTTTTCCCCATGTAAAGTTGTTCTAATAATAAAAAATATATCCAAGGTATTATAGGGTAGAAATATGGACATAAAATGGATGTATTACAATTTTATATGTCATTTTGGACCTTATGTTTATGGTTTAGTCCCGTGTTATGCTAATTTTTCTCTTAATTGTTGTAATTAATTTTAAATACATTCACTAATATTTTTGGTCAAAAACTAAGTTTAACAAATTAAAAATTATAAATTATTATAATTACAAATATTTAATCCATTTTTTCAAATTAAAATCACATAAGTGAAATAAATTAATTTAATAAAAATCTCACATATGGGACGACAAAGAGAGTTTTCAAAGTAAAAAATGTTCAAATGTTTGAAATTTTTTTATATACAATTTCAATGTAAAATTGATTCAAATGACATAAATTGTATTAAATAATTTATAATTTATCTAATTAAACTATAAAACCAATAAAAATTAAATTTAACATTATAAATAAATTATACAAAAAAGCAGTTTTGAATTAAAATTCGGTATATTTCACTATTCATCAAAAAATGAAACATTATAGAAAAATATCAAAAATTCACCATATTCTAATTTTTATTTTACAATTTAAAAATTTAATATTAGTTTGAAATATAAAATTTAGAAAATTTCTAAATATTGTATTTAAAATAGGTTCTCCATTAAAAGGTGGTAAAATTGTCTTTTTAGAAAAATAAAATTTTTAAGCATAAAATTGGATTTATTCTTATCTTATGCCTGTAAAACCTATTGGATGAATATATAAAAAAATTATTGATTAAGTAATATATATAATTCATTAATATTATTCACTAATTGTAATTAATTTTATTTATTATGATAAAACACCTATGTGAGCATAAATACATTTTCTTTATATTCGATTAGTTTTTATATTCATTTATAATTAATTAGTAACCTATGAATTAACTTTATATTTTTAGAAATGGTATATTTTCTTAATTTAGTTAATATTTTTAATAACCACTAATTTAATGTCTATGTTATATCTTATTGTATTAAATAATTATGTTTTAATAATATATTGTTGTTCGGTAAAACTCAGTCTTGTGTGTAACACAAGTCATCAAATACAGTCATTGTTGCATGTAACACATGCTAACCCAGTATCATGTGAATTTCAATATATATTATAAATTTAATTTATTTAAAATAATAAATATATTTTAAAGTCTTGGGATATCATATTCCCACATGCTCTTGGTGTCACCTATCATACATGTTTTTGAATACAATGTTCTTACTTTATAATTTTGGGTGTTACATTCTCTCCACCATGATTTAATTACTTCCTTGAAATTTAAACTCAATATTGGAAATATAGGGTTTGAATTTTAAAAATTTCTTTTTTGAATTCCCACATCGTGATAATAGTTAATAAAATATCCTCTTAATAAGATAGAATGAGAAGAAAAAAGATCACATGGAATAATATATAATTAGGTTTATACATAGGATACAATTAGTGGAAAGTTGAAATATGGACTTGGATAATAAGTGTAAATAATTATTGGGAGTAATCAATTTCATAGATCATAACCAATTAAATGATTAGTGAAAATTTTAGGGCCTCAAATTCATAAATTTTTTATGATTAAAAAGGCCATCAGTTCAACAAAACCTAAGATGCCAAGAAAAAAAAAATTTTTTAAAATAACTAATCTGATTTTGAGGAATTAATTTATTGGATAATAATATAATGAACATACATACTTGATATATTTAAATTTCATAAGAATAATTTCATCTTCTGGTTTTTCTTTAATTAATTTCTAACTCATTCCTTATTCCATAAAATGGATATCCTAGAATGAACCCCTTTTTTAAGAACTAGAATTTTATTTGGGATAATAATATTACCCATAAAACAAGTCATTATATTTTTCTCTAACTATTTTCCAAAACCAATATGGTTAGTACATTAATCTCTAAACCTCAAAAGTGTTACCACTAGTTCATCATTAACATTTATTCACCAAATTTTTAGACTAAATGTAATTACACATTAACCAGGACATCGCGTAGGACAATGGAAGTTGTGAAACCCTTATCATCATTTTTTCATGGCTTCAAGTCCCACCACCTTTTCGTATTTGATGGGTTTTCACCTAAAATTAGGGTTCTCATTTTTCTAAACTATATTAATATAATTCCCAAAATAAATATGATGTACATACTTAAAATATAATCATTAAATATCCTTTTAACTAAGGTTTTATATATAACCCAAATATATAAATTCTTTATCCATTTATTTCTGCAAATATCCTTCCTTGGTATATATTTTATCCATTGGAGGATGGAATTGACTTGGGTAATTCCCAGGTTCCCCAAAATTAAGGAAAAAATATAAATGGATCTTTCGGATGATTTTTATTTCCTTCCATCATACTCTTCATTTTCCTCAGAAATTATTTTCTTTATGACATCCTTTCCCACACATAAAGCATTTACATATTCCATTGAGTCACTTTCTTGGGTTTCTCCTTCCATATTTATTTCATGAGAGAAATCGAGCCCTTTTTCTTCCATAGTCTCTACCATGTCCTTCATGTTCAATGTTAACATGATTCATTCAGGTTCCATCCAATAACTAAAACCATAAATCATAGTGTAAGTAAAAATATTCTTTGTGATAAAAACATATAATCATTTATAGGATATCTAAATCATGATACCTTATTTTCAATCTAACTCACCTTAGGTTTAACCGAGGTTATTTATTTTCATTATAAATTTAAATCATTCATAATGGTTTGTAAAGAAATTTTGAATTATTAAAAGTATTTCCTCTAAGAGTGTCAAACCAAGTGATCAGTAATCCATGTCTCCATCTACCAAGTTATGTTTGAGTCAATAATAATTCACCTTTTCAGATTTATTACCCCTAGGTACATATGTGCTAGAACCACATCCACTTGTAGTATCTAGACACATATGTATTGATAGGAAGACCAAAAAAATATCTACCTTACCAAAAGTCTAGGTTTTTCTTCTATAATTTTCCTCAAAGTATAACTTATGTTTATGTTACCTAATCTATTTTTTCCTAAATCTATTTTCCAAGGTTTCTATTAAACTTCCTCTGATGCCAAATGTACCGACTAGACCCTTGTAAGCCCAGAACCAGTGTCTACAACCATTATATTGGCATGATTATAAGGAATAAAACCCCAAAGGACCTAAAGTTTAGTAGTTTTAGAAAACTAGATTACATACGTGATTCCCATTTTACATTGGAAAATATAAAATAAAATACAATACATAAAAAAATCATCCCTTAAACTAATTCAAATAATTCATCTTCATAACATGTGGAAAGGAAAAAAAATAAGGGAAAGCTCAAATGATCATTAAGGGTAAAGTATTGAGGAAAAATGATGAATAAATGAGAATAATAAATTTGGATAAGTAATAACTAAAAACATATTTCATATACTAAATAATATGATAAGGAAGTTCTTAAATAGTATGGAAAGGTAAATAATTGAGCACACATGTCATATATTCAATAAACTGAGAATAAAAGTGCATCCATAGATAATTTTGATGTAATAATATCATGGATAATAAGAAAAAATGAATTATAAATAAAAGAAATGCTTAATTAATGGTTGTTTTATCTCATAGGCACATGATACCTTTACCATAAAGATTAATCCTCTAAATAGTTTAAAATATACTGGGTGAAAATCCAATAGTTAGGATATCCAAATGATTTTTTCTCATGAGACAACCTATGAATCATTGGGATTTCATTAATTGGTCCCTAACCCATAGGTATTTCATTAAACAGTCCCCAACCCATGATTTCATGTCTAAAGCATTATTTACATATCGAATAATTGATTTAAATTCATAAACAATGTGCCTTATCAAATATCTATATTTATTACAGGATATGAATTTATTAATATATCTCCAAATAATAAAATAACTATCAAAGTAATTTATTTATTTAAAAATTTTATATAGTTTAGGAAATGAAATTATCAATGATAAATGATATGGATCATTATACGAAATTCAATGTCCAATGATCTCAAAAAAACAAATATTTCAAGGGGACTACAAAAATGAATTAAAAAAGTTAAATTCAACATTATCCTTATACAAATACATAAAAAATAATTAAGAGGAATAATAAGGATGGTATCAACATAATATATCCCAAGTAGAGTAAAAATAAAGGGTTTTGTCTTTGATGAATGTAAATACAATAAAAAGATCATTTAAAAACATTCTAGGGGAAAATATAATTTTTATTTTGAAAAAATTTTGAAATCCATTTCTTTGTAAATCACTTTCAAAAAATTTCATTAAAAATTAACCTTTTAAACTTTAAAATTAATATTTAAATAAATGATGGTGGGTAATTCCATACATGTCATATAAGGTAAAAATTACATTCCTTTTTCAAGGTAGAAAGGATAGAAAAGTGCATTGTTTGGAAAGAGATAAGAATATTCCTTTGAAAACATTCTTAAAAGATGAAAGGGCAAAAATATCTTTAATATATTATTTTGGAAAGGTTAAAAAATCAAAAAAAATTATAAAACAGGGTTTTTAGAAGAAAATAGGTTCTCTGAAAAAATAGAGAAAATAAGTCGAGTTTTATTAAAAATGTTTTATAAAACATTTTGAGTAAAAAATAGTGGAAATAGTAATATTACATGAAAAAAGGTCATGAATAACTATATGATACCAAAATTAAATTATTAATTAAATAATGATCTAATAATTTCATCTAATGTAAATTCAAGTGTAAATAATCTTGAACAAAATTAGATTATGAAATAAACCCTTGAAAAGATCATAAAGTTGAAGTAAAAATCAATAAATTAATAGATTGTGTGAGTAAAATATAAATACACATAATACAAGTTTAAATAAAATAATATATATTAAAATTTTATTTCATTCATAATCTTATAATATTTATGACAACAAGGAAGTAATATAATCTATTAAAAAGGAATCGGGTTATGAAATTCTCTACCACTTGGTAACTTTTAATTTAAATATCCAAAGAAGAAGTAATTCAATTTGAAACTAAAAATAACATTAAGATAAAATAATTCATGATATAATATATCAAAATGGGTAGTTGATACACCACACAAAATAATTAAGTTGTGAACATGACATTTATCTCACATATGTAAAAAGTGAGATGAAAATATCTTACTGTGAGTCTGACTTATCATGTGTGTCTTTATCTTTCTTAATAATAAACTTGTGTAAATTATTTATTTACTTTATTACATTTTTAAAATTTATTTATACTTTTATTTTACTTATTACAATGTTATATACAACTACATAAACAATTAATTTTATGTTGGGTGTTTTGACTAGATTTGGTTTATGTGTCAAAAATGAATTTTGTAGGTCAAACTTGGTCAAAGGGGTCATTATATAAATATCAAAATAAACATAAACATGAAATAATTATCATATTTATAAATTAGTTATTATTTTAAAACAAATCATGGAATATGGTAATGAAAAATTAACCAATGTTACGATCATGGAGATGGTAGGTCGTACATACGCATGAGTAACATTACCGTTTTTAAATGATCATTACAAAAAGAAGGTAAGTGTCATTTATATTTCTATAATGATAATTATATCATATATAAAATTTTATTTAATAATATATACTTAAATATATAATTCATGTGATGTAAAATGAATCACGTTGATTCGAGGAGGCGGTAGTCCACACTTCCAAGAATGACGTAATCACTTTTTCAATAACGAAAATGTAATAAAGAAAATGATATATTATATTTACGTAAAATTAATTATGTCATAAATATTTTATAGATGTATTTAATTCCACATATTTTTAATTAAACATATCATTGGTAAATTCCATATAATGTGTGAACGTATCATATCTCTTTGAGGAGGCGGTAGTCCACAGATCCAAAAATGATGTTACCGTATTTACACAAAATGGAAAGCATTAAGGTATGTGTTATATGACAATTAAATAAGTATTAATAAAAAACAAATATCACATATATCATATATAAATATTTTTCCCATAATAATTCTCAACTGTTGGAGGTGGTAAAGGAAAAAAACAAACTACATCATTTCGTGAAGTGGTAGTTCGTCGTACACACAAACGGTAAGTTCATTACGCATTTGATGGAAGTGTGTGTAGGTGTAGGTTAAAACCATAAAATAAAAAAGTCTAAATTTATTTATTATACATATTTTATTATATAAAAATATACTAAGTATAATTTAAGTACTGTAGAAATAAATAAAACTAAAGTGATCATTAAATAATTTTACCAATTATTTGGGTAACTCCTTTTCATTTATACCAAAAGCCTTCCTTGGATTTCTTTCTATCTAAATTAAGGATTCTATAATGAGGGTATTGAATCTATGAGATTATTTTGGCAGGGTTTTTGTGATTCAAATGAATTTAGTGTTGTAAATAATTGGGAGGTTTGAGTTCTTTTTTATAGTGGATGAGGAGTGGAATTCTTGTAAATTTTTGAAAGAGGGAATTCCACTCACGTTTCTCCCATGTCAAGTGGATCCAATAATAAGAACAAATTAGATAATATGGATTATAGGTTCTAAAGATGGCCATAAATTGTTTTTTAACAATTTTCTAAATCATTGTCGCCCTTAATTTTAAGGTTTAGTCCCTCGTTAAGCTAGTTTTTCTCTTAATAGATGTAATTAATTTTAATTACATTCACAAATATTTTTGGTCAAAAAATAATTTGAACATATTAAAAATTATAAATTATTATTATTAATAATATGGAATCCATTTTTTCAAATTCCAATCATAGAAGTGGAATAAATTAATTTAATATTAATCCCATAAATGAGATAACAAAGCTGGTTTTTAAAGTGAAGTTGTTCAAAAGTTTGAAATGTTTTTATATCCAATTTCAATGTGAAATTGATTAAAATTAACTAAATTATATTATTTTATGTATAATTTTTATAATTATACATTAAAACTAAAAAATATATAATTTAACCTTATAAATAAATTAGATGAAAAAATAGTTTTGAATTAAAATTCAGTATTCTCACTATTCATCAAAAAATTAAAACTCACAAAAAAAATACCAAAAAATCACCCTGGGATGCTTTTTAGGTTCATATTCCAAAAAATTAAGTTTATTTTGACTTTTAAAATTTATAATATAACCAAAAAAATATTTAACATAGTTTCTCTATTAAAAGGAGCTAAAATTTCCTTCACAAAAAATCAATTTTTCAACATAAAACTGGATTTATTCTTATCTTATGCCTATCAAAACTATTGGATGAATATAAAAAAAAATTTATTAGGTAAATGACATATATAATTCATTAATATAATTCATTAATATATTTCATTAATATAATTCACTAATAGTAATTAATTTTATTTATTATGATAGAACACCTATGTGAGTATAAAAAACATTTCCTTTATATTCAATTGGTTTTTATATTCATTTCTAATTAATTAATAACCTATGAATTCATTTTATACTTTTATAAACTATATATTTTCATAAGTTAGTTTATACTATTCATAACTACAAATTTAATTTCTAGATTATATCTTATTATATTAAAAAATAATGTTTTAATAATGTATTTTTTCTCTGTAAAACCCGGTCTTTCATGTAACATAAGTCATCAAAGAAATTTGTTGTTACTTGTAACACAAGATAACATACTATCATGTGAATTTAAATATATATCATAGATTTAATTTATTTAAAATAGTAAATATATCATAAAGTATCATGATATTATATTCATTCACAGGCTTGGTGTTGTGTTCCATACACATTGTTGAATACAATGTTCTTACTTTAGAATTTAGTGTCGTTACAAAGATCATCCTATATGATAGAAATCCATAATTTACTTGTATTTTCTGGGTACTATCATTGATTTTTTATAAACTTATCACAATTTTCAAGCTCCCTAATCATGATAACTCGGAAATGAGTCATGTTTTTCTATAATTATGAATGTGAGTAAAGTTATAAAGAGCTGAAGAAGAGGATAATCACTACACCTTTGATCACATTAACCACTAGTGGGGAAGGATTTTTTATCTATAATGATGAATCCAAAAATGGATTGGTTTATGTACTAATGTAATATGACAAATTGATAGCATATGGCTCCTAAAAACTAAACCATGAGATTAAATACCTAACTCATGATCTAGAATTAACTACGGTGATCTTCACATTAAATATACAGCAGAATTATCTCTATGGGATGAAGTGTGACATATATACAGACCAAAAAATACTCAACTGTATATTAACAAAAAATGATCCCAGTATGTGCCAAAATAAGTGGTTAGAGCTGATCAAGGATTTTGATTTTTTGATATATTACGATCCTAGGAAATAAAACAAAGTGGAATATGCTCTAAGTAAAAATGATCCCGTGAATCTATCTATGATGAGGACAACAAGGGATCCAATATTATTAGACATGAAAGGGATAAATGAGGGAATAATAAAAGGATATTAATCCTACCTTTCTCAAAAAACTACTCAACCATCCATTCTTGAGAGGATCAAGGAGGATCAGAATGATGATGAGGTGCTACAGAAGAAGGTTATGAATATTCTAGAGTTCAACTTTTCTGAAGATAGAGTTATAAGGTTTGGAACTCAGATATGTGTCCAATAAAAAATAGAACTGAAGATAGAAATTTTGGATGATGTTTATAGATCATCCTTCTCTATTCATCCAGGAAGCACCAAGATGTATATATATTTGTAGAAAAAATTCTAGTGGGATAACATGAAGAGATATATTATGGAGTTTGTATCTCGATGCTTGGTACTAAAAAAAGTCAAGGATGAATGAAAGAAGTATTATGGATTGATTAAATCATTTCCCATCCCATTATAGAAATTAAAAAACATAACCATGGATTTCTTCATAGGACTTCCCAGGATAAATAAAGGTAATAATTCTATTTGGGTTATAGTTGATCACCTTAAAAATTAAGAATATTTCATTTCTATTAAGGAATATTTATCACTTGACCAAATAACCAATATATACATAAGTTAAGTGGTAATATGAATAGATTTCCATTATCTATTATATCTGATTGAGATCTAATGTTTACCATGATGTTGTGGAGAATCAATCAGTAATCATTAAATACATAACATAACACCATCACTGCTTATCACCCTTAGACTGATGGTCAGCCCAAAATGACCATTCAAACTCTAGATGATATAATGATATCATGTTCAATGGATTTTCAATGATGTTGGTATCAACACTATATCCTATTGGAGTTCTAATATAAAAATATTTTCTATTCCAACATTCAAATGGAACCTTATAAGGATCTTTTTGGGAAGTGGTGTTGGAATTTGACATGTTGGGATGAAGTTGGAGAGTAGAAGATGATTAGACCAAATATTATCTAAGAGATGATAGAGAATTTTCAAACCATTTAGTTTTATTTTAAATTCACAAAAAGTCAATAGAAATTCTATGTAAACAATAATAACTGAGACCTAGAGTTTGAGGTCGGTGATAAATTGTTAATTTTAATATAACCATGGAATAATTTCATGAGGTTTGCTAAAAAGGGAAATTTTAGTTCTAGATACATCATTCCCTTTGAGATGTTTGATTGCATCAGCTCAATGGCCTATCGGCAAGAACTCTATCCTAATCTACCTCAAGTACATGATGTGTTCCATGTATCCCTCTTCATAAAGTATATACCATACCCCTCACACATAATTTATCTATATGTGGTACCATTTAAGAATGATATATCATATGATGAGAAGCTGGTTAAGATATTATATCCTAGAGAAAATATTTTATCAAACAAGACAAATCACCCGATAAAGGTGTAGTGGTGAAACAAAAAGTTTGAGGAAGAAACATGGGAACTATAAGAGGAGGTGAAAAAAAGTACCTTCATCTATTTCAATGTATGAAATAAAAAAAATTGAATGAAATTTTTGAATGGGGGAATAATTTTATGAACCAAACATTTATAAATAAAATTCCATTTATGATAAAATTAAATTCCCTATTATATAATGTGGTCATAGAAAACATATGAACTTATTTGGTTATTTTGGACCATTATAAGTTATATCATATCGAATTTAAAATATCATTAAGAATTATAACCAGTGATTATATAGTTAATAAATAGTGATCATATGATTAGTATAAATATATAGGGTTTGATAAAGTCCAATTGTATAGATGAAAGAATTCATTGCCTCGGCTAGTAGGATCATACTGTATGAAGCCCATTTATCAAAGATTCTAACGGAGATAGCATCATTGGGACTTATCCTTGATCAATCCCAAACTAAGATTAAATAACCAAATTATGATCAAAAACATTTTTGAGATAATTTCAAGCTCATTGAGATCACAACCCAAACCATGTTTTCTAAACCACCCCATGAAAATCTCATTATCGTGCACCTTACCCTTGTAGAATCTGCTGGTGTAATAAAGGGTTATGTATCAAGACCCTGATAGTATTATTTTTTATATTTTTAATAAAATAGTTATTATATTTATATTTTATTATTATTATTAATTTTTTAATTATTAGATAATGAGTTGATAAAAATTAGATGAAAAACAAATTTTTTTGGGAAATATATAGTTTTAAGAAAGATTTTCTATTTTAATGAATTTAATATTTTTTAAAATAAATTAATAAAATAATTTTATGAAATAATTTTCATTAATTATAGATGATAATATAATTTTACAAAGTCAAACATACTTTTCATAAGGGTTAGAAAACAGTTATTTTAAAAAATAATAATTTTTTTCCAATAAATATAGCTTTTTATTTAAAATTATAAATTTTCATGCATAGACATTTTTTTGATAAAATAAATTTTATTTTTGAAATCATCCCATCATAATTATCCAATGGTTATATTTTTATATTTTTCAGAGATATTCTAATTTTTGGATCAAAATTAAATATGGCATAAATATATATTGTATATTATGACATCAGAATGAACAAAATTAAATGTAATGTACTCCATAAAAGTTATAAATTAAAAAGTATATATTTATAATTTTAATTAATATGTTTTTGAGGTTATTTTTTAAATTTTATAAACTCTTTATAAATCCTTCAAAATCTATATTATATATTAAGGTTTTAAAATCAATTCTTTATAAACATGACTCTCTTCCAAATAAATAAGGGTAATATTTTGATGATCTTGGTTCATGAATTTTTAAAATAATTAAAACCACTTCAATTTGGAAAAAACCCATAGGAAGGTTTTCATTTTTGAATAGTTTATTGTAGAGTCCAAAACTTAAATTTCTGAAATAATAAAGAACTCTCATCTTGTTTCCTATATAAACCCACTCAATATACCATTAATATTTACTCAAAACCCATGTATAATGACTATACTATGACCTTACCTCTCTATACCCCTCCCAAATGACCCTTAATCTCTCAAGAAGATCCTCTCAATCTTTTAGAATCACCCTCTCAAGGTAAGGGATCTTCAACTTCTCCTCATTATTCAAGAACATTATTTTTCTTTTTCCTTTTAATTATGAATTTTTCATATTGGATTATGTTATTATGTATCCCTATTAATTCCCTTATTATTTTCAAGTCATGAGAGACCCATTTCCATTTCATTATTACCTCCCATGAATCTTTAAGTACCCTCGTTATGCTGCTAAAATTATCCTAAGATTTCCCATGAAAAACTTTTGTTTTGTGAATACTCATCCAAATTTACACTAAAGGGTAGTCACCTAGATGCACCTATCCTCCACTGACAGGGTACTTCTCTATGTTTATCCAGAACTCCTTAATCATGGGATTAAATGTTATAAATTATGATCTTGTGTTGAATGATATATGTGTCACACTTATGCATGTACATGATATGAAATTGATGGGTGGGACAAGAATTATATAGCCTTTAAATTCATTGGGTAATGTTTTATTCTCATGATAATCCATGTATAGTGCATTGTAGGTTATATTAATCACACTTTTTTGTGTTATCTTGGTCTTTTTCCTTGTCTTGTGTTTATGATGTCATGTTTTAATTTGTTTCCACATTCCCTTATTGTCTTTATGTTATCAACATATATCATTCTTTGATGTTCATGTTTATGATTCTCACCCATTTTATGTCCTATTTAAATTCTTATTTAATAACATGTGATAATTTCTTTATGTTATGGTTTTTTATTCCCTTATTTGGATTTATAGTTCACCCCTTTCTTATATATGTCCCCAGGTTATCTCATGCAGTTATAAAAAGAGAAATAGAATTTTATAGCATGTTACAGGAGTTTTAAACAATGTTTTTGTATCCATGTATCAATTTGATATGATATGTACCCAAACTCCTAAATACACTAGTATTAAAAATCAACTGGTTTTTTTATGTGTACCTTTATGTAATAAATCAAGAAATGGAGTATATTAAAATATGGGTTGTCATAGGATAAACCTAACACTGTGAGGGGATGAATTGGTATTAGTATTTTTGAATCACTTTTCACCACCTCACATGTTAAATGTATGGATCTATTTATCTATCTATCTCTCTTTATCTCACCCTTGATTGGAATTTATATATAGTAATAAGGAAAGTAGAAAGCATGGAACCAAAGTTTGTAATAATTTTTTCCTCTAAGATGGATGATTATGACCTTAGTGTGTCATGGTTGTTATCTTATACACACATATTTATTGTTTTTATAAAAAATAACTCAATAACGGGTATGAACGTGGATACATCCAAGTTTTTCAACCCACTATACTCTCTTTCAAGCACCAAATTTCAGTTCCCTATATATAGATATAGGATTCATCCATCTCTATTAGAATAATGATTAGTAGGTATAACACAAGTCTCATTTTGGGATTGAATAGTATTTTACCATTTCCCTAACCTATATATATCTAATGGCATGCCTCAATTATCTTATGGATTCAACTATAGATGTATTTTTTAGGCTAGATCACTCATCTACTTGGATTAGAATATAATCTATACAATCACAATTGAACCCACTCTTCCTTTTCTTCTTCTTCATCACATAAGAGTATCACCAGGTCTCTCACACTTTATTTTATACACAAGTGATGTTATTTAACATAGTATTGACACAAAATTATCTTATTTTGACTAGAATAATATATTTTATGCATGCACAGTCAAGCACACACTGCACTATATTTCTACTTCACCTTCACTAAATATGTATTTCCAAAACTATATACTTGTTATTTCCATGATATTTTGTATATTTGAATCTCTTAAAATCTCAACATGATTACACATTATTATAATGACCATTAAATATATAAAATATCATGCCCCATTCATTCTCATTTATTTATTACACAATATTCTCAAACATTTAAATAACTTCAACTACATGAGGATATAGATTAAACCTATTGCAATTGTGTCTCCTCATATTACAGAGAAAACCTATCTATAAATACTCTACTAATTGATATCATTATGACATAGAATATGGAATGTTTGAATCTACCCATTTCTCATAGTTAGTTTTTAATATGAAATGATCATTGCTATAATGTTTTCATCATTCTCTCTCTATTTTATAGATACCCTGATGTGGTTGAGTTCCATCATTTCTTACTAGGAAAAAACATGAATGAAATCATCCAACCACCATAGTATAGTCTATATCTTTTTCTAATATTCAAATTACCATAACATTTCCTTATTCTATATGGTGTTGTAATCTTTTCAAAGTCTAGTATTTATTTCAACTACAATGTCTCTCTTTATCTCAGTTCCATTTCGAGAATCATGATTACCCCATTCAAATCATAACGTTTAATCTTTAAGGAATAAAAAATCATTATCACAATTATCAACCTTTATTAATCTCCATATTCACTTTTGAAGTTATTTTTCAACATCATCTATTATGGAAACCATGTCAACTATTTAAGATATATAGCTTCTATAATTATCAATATTTGACACTATATGAATCACGACATGATTATCATGATATTATTTACGTATAACACTCTCAGTGATAGATACATTTACACAAATATTCATTACCCTTATGAATCTCATTGAAAATTGATGTTTCCTTTACATAGATTAATAATTTTAAAGAATTAAATTTACCATTATATAGATCATCGTACACTAAGGTTATCATTACATAGAGGTTGTGATGACCTTTATATAGACAACTGGTGACATTTACAAAACTATATTATTCTAGAAATTACAATTACATGGGTCTTGGTTATTCAAGACTTACCTTTACATATATATAAAAATTTCATATTTACTCATAAATAGGTTTCATAAATATTAAGTTACATTTACAAAGATGCTCAACTTCTCCAAATCAACTTCATCCACATAAAACATCTTAAAAGCCTCTTAACTCAACTCAAAGCCTTATAAACCTATTTTTAAAGAATATTTCAATTAATATGACTCACATATTAAAGAAATATTAATACCTAAGAATTCATATTTGATTTCCTCACTTCAATTTAGTTTCCTCCTTTTTTTAAAATAGATTTTTAATCTCCCCATTTGACATGAAACTTCAAAACTTATCAATAAACTATTATAGATATTAATAGTATTCTATCATTGGTACAAATATTTATATCATTAGGATTATCTCAAAAATCATGACATTTCATTTTAAACACGACAGGTGGTGTATGAAACTTACATCACTTTTAATTAAAAAGGTAGACCATTAAACCTTAATAAACCTTTAAAAACAAAGTACCTTTCTTGGAAACTCCATGATACCTATCATCATGCTTAGGTACATCATTAAATCTTCCAATCCATTCAAAATCATCTTATTAACATCAAGAAACTTTCCTTTAATACGATAATCTATATTTACAATGAATACAACACCAATACAAAGTGGTTTCAATAGTAAAAAACCATGAATGTTGATATTGAAAGAAGTTGGAATAGATAAGAGTAACCACCCAAGAGAAAAAATAAGGACTAATTTGGTGAAAATTATTCACAAGAATCCATGTCAAAATTTTAGGAAAGTTGATAAAATTCATAAATAATTTCCAAATATATTTCCAAACCAACTGAAAGGGAAAATAAAATAGATAAATCATAGGTTAATGAAAGTTAAAAAGAAAAATAAAAGTTTCCACATGAAGATTCCAAAATTTAGAAGATATTTTCAAGATTTAAGAATTGTAAATTTCATGAAGTCTTATAAGGGATGTGCAAACAAGATGTTCACAACCTAATGAATTTTATAAAAATTAAACTAACCCAAGAATAAACCATGAAGAGTATGAATAAAGCACCAAGTGATGAATGTAACTAGATGAATCATGCTAAGAAGAATATCCCAAAAAATGAGAGAAGAAATGAATTAATTATACTTAAAGATAATTTTAAATTGAAAGAAAAGGTGCATCCATGAATAATACTTTCAAGGTAGAATCAGAAAAGAAAATAGTATCATGATCGAGAAAATATTATCAAGCTTGTTTATTACTCTAATAAGACAAAGAAATTAACTTTATTCCCAATCATTTATGTTTTATTTGTGTGTTAACCATGTAGAGAATTGAAGTTTAATTATTTTATCAATATAAGAACTAAATAAGAAATGTGAGATATCAAAAACAAGATGACCTAATAAAAAGGTGTGTGATGAAATAACTGTCACAGATGTTGGAAAAAAATTTCTCAAGGTAACATTGAATCATTTTTGGGTTTATTTTGTTTATTGAAAAATGAGGTTTATTTGGTTAGTTTTGGAGTTATAGAGAAATTTTTGACAAGATATTTTGAAAAAGAATAAAGAAAAAGGAATGGATGCACTGGAGGATATACAAAAAGATCGTATACTAGGTGATGTTGTTTCTTAATGTTATCCAAATTTTTGGGGTCCAAAATTGGGAGAGTAGAGAAAGGTATTTTTGGAAAAGGAAGTTGTGTGCAATATTGAAGGTTAATCAAGATGTTGCGTGAAACTGGACTTTCAGGATCAACACATCAAAATATGTAAAAGTAATGAAGTGTGCGAAAGATTTTGATTGTGAATGAAAGGTGAGGTTGCACGAAAGAGGCATATGCACCCAATGCGATGTCAAATGGGGGTTTAAATGCTTGGATAGAATCTTGCACGCAGTGTCAGAAATGCATATAAAAAATCGGCTACCCCCCTTGTCAAGAACCAGCCTAAGTCGACCCTAAAACGGTCACCCAAGTCGGTCTGCAACATGTCCTGAGGGGCATTCCCAATCTCCCTAGGATGGAAACCAGTGACGGGCATAAAAATAAAGCTATTGGGAATGATTTGGTCTATAAAAGATAAATAAACAAACAATAATAAATAGAAAAATAAAACTAAACTCTAGTAGTAGAAAAATAAATAAACATAAAAGCTCAGTATACCTCTATGTGACCTTCTAGGTCACCACCAAAATTAGAACTAAGTTCGTTCTGAGAGTGATCCAGCACTAATGAAACCTGAAATTGAAAGATAATTTAGGGGTGAGAACCAAAATGCTTAGTAGGAAAACACCACAGAATCCATACTTTTCCTTCCACAAAATATTCCATTCATGTGAGTTTGAAATAAAGATATAAAAATAGGGCTTTCACATTTTAATAAAACAAAAGTCATTTCTCCATTTTAAAGTCCAACATAAAGATAAATCATTTTCCAAAACCAACTGCCATTTGAAAATGAAAACTAAAACAGGTGATACCATAGTTGTGCTAAAATAAAATAATTAAATAGTGAAAACTGAAAATAGACTAGTGCAATGGAAAGTAAATAAGTAATATAAATAATTAAGTAACCATGGGTGATCCAAAAAATCCCTATAATAACCCTAGATGTACTTGGTTTGGAACCACCTATCGGCGTATGGTGAAGCTCCTAAGTCTATAACCAACTGGTCACCCTCACAGAAAAATAAACCAGCGTCACTCCTCATATGGTCTTTATACCTACCAGTGGGTACCAACACGTCTAATTAGGGATGATAAGAAACCATCACTCAATCCGCTAAAAGACGCCCAAGAACCCATGGTGGTTATAAAAATAGTATTGTGTAAGTAGTAGGCCCTCGCACTTGTGACTCACTTTCCCATGTCTTCACCGCACTTGCCTACCCCGAACACAGATGTTTCCTATACATTCACTAATAAATGGTTACCCTAGATAGGAGCACCCCCATATACACATTCAATCATTTTGCATTAAATAAAGTGCCAACCGGGCTGTAACATCACATCCATATCAAAACCATTTTCTAAAAGCATTTAAAGCACTGACCAAGAACACACAATTTCCAAACACAAACAATTATAAAAGTTAACACAACTTCATCCATGAGTTGGAAGATCCAAACAGACCTTTAAGTCCCAAACACACATTCTAACACTCCCTAGTTACCAAATAGGCCTTCACTCTTTTCATCCCACACCAAAACATGTTTCAAACCAAATGTTCAGACCTTAAAGAACCCATTAAAACCCATGTTTTTAAAAACACTTGAAGCAACACACTATAAAACCTCATTTAAAACCCCCATTAGAAACCACACAAGGGGAAAAACTTAATTTGAAAACTAAAATCCATTTAGGAAATTGAGTTTTATAAAGAAATATCATTTTGCAAGTGCCATCTTCATTTGAGGTCACTTCCATGTGTGCACCTAATGCACTCAGGGATGTTCTGATATCTAATGGCACACTAAAATCCCAAGAGAACATTTGAAAACCGTTTCCACAATACCCCCCAAATATCTTAAAACCATGTTCTACCAACCACCTCATTTAGAAAACATAAAACAACCCCAATTCCACCATAGAACTTTTTTTAAAACATTTCCATATGACCACCAAGACATAAAATGACCCAATCCAACACACACCCAAAATTATTTCAAAACATGATTTTCAATCACTTACACATTTTAATAAATCGTTTAAATAATTAAAAAACAATTCTAAGTAGCACAATAAATATTTCCACCAAATACACACTTGAAATCCTCTTTTTAATTTAAATTCATGCCAAGTCCATTCTAAAATAAGTTTTTCAACTCTTACACAATTCGTGAAATGCTACCAAATGGATCGACCAGTTTACTAAAAAATTTCAAAGTGAAAGTACCATATAAATCACCATATTTATATCTTTTAAATACTAAACTGAAATTTGATCAACAACATTAAAAGTACCAATCCACAAGTATGATTTAAAAACTAGTTCTATCAAATTTCACCAACAAGAGTACACTATCCAAAAACTAGTCTCAAGTATAATTAAGGTGTGAAATAGATTAAAATAAAAAATAATTGAAAGAAATAAATTATTAAGGGAATTCTTCGGAAAGGAAAAACATATGAATTAACCTACCTCAATGGTGTGTAATTATGTCGCCGCTTTAGTAGAAGGAATAAAAACCTGCTACTGACCAACCGCACACCTAAAAAAATGAGAAAAACACATGAATCTTAACATTAACACTTGGGTTTGATTAATTTGAATGAAACACAGATATCGCATGTTGGAGGGGAGGAAAAGGCACTACGAAGGGTTCAGGTTCACATTGTAAGATAGTATGAGGGACGATGGAGGTTAGCTAACTGTAGCACGGAGGAGGAAGGCCTAACCGGAGCATAGCCTGGCTGGAGAACGGGAGGCTAGAGAATGGTCTAGCTAGAGGAAACCTAGCCAGAGCATGGGAGGCCAGAGCATAGGAGGCCGGAGCATGGACAGGCTGGAGGTGGCCTGGCCAGATCATGGGAGGCCGGAACGCAGGAGGTCGGAGCATGGTCGGGCTAGAGGTGGCTTAGCTAGAGCACAGGAGGTTAGAGTGTGGGAGAAAGGATCACAGGGGAGTCAAAGTAGAGAGGGAAACTGACAGGTGATGGGCTAGACAGGTGTGGACCAAGTGGGTGAGGCCAGCGTTGGGGGTCGAGTTACGCCGGCTGAAGCACATTGAGCAGGGGAAAGAAGTGACGGGGTTGGGGGTCTGGGTGCAACGCTGTGAAGGGAGGGTGCCATGCACCACTGGAAGGAGGATAAGTTGAGGAGGGCGGCTGGAACACTCGGGTGCGAGAGGTGAGGAGTAACGGTCGAGAGCGTAGGGGATGGGGTGGGGTGCAGGTAGGCTAGGGTTTTCTTTGTTTTTTTTCATTTTATTATAATAATAATAGTAATAATAAAACCAAAAATAATAATAATAATAATAATAATATAAAGAATAAAAATAATAAGAAGAATATAAATAATAATAATATAAACAATAATAATAATAATAATGACAATAAAAATAATAATGATAATAAAAATAATAATAATGACAATCATAATTTTACTCATTTACTTTTAAATAATAACACTAATTTAAATATTTCAAAAAAAATTATTTACATATAATTTTATTTGTTTTAAACATTAGGAAATTTCACAACACCTAAGCTGACTATGCAGCTACCACCAACCGTGCGGTGACCGCTCATAGGTCTGAAACCAAGTAAAATTATTAAATGTCAAAAATTATAAACCAAGACCCAACCTGAACCTTGACATGATATCTTGTATCTAAGAAATAATAAAATAAAAATGAAATTAAAAATTTGGGGTGTAACAATTCTCCCCATCACAGACAATTTCTGCCCTCAGAAAGTCACCCATCCAAATAATAGACAAAACAAGAATCCATTCCCGATTGAAACCAAAAGAAACCACAACACAAGAGAATGGGAGAACACGAGAGGGTTCTCCCCACCACAAGAACTCAACTAGTGCAGAAATTTAACACCCCAAACATACCACCTCGGGAAGGGGGGGTGATGCGGGAACTCCCAATCGATCTAAATTATAACTTCTATAGTAAAAGCGAAACAAAACCTCTACTGAAACTTGGAACTCTCAACCCAGACCAAAATAACCCCAACACTATAGAAAAAACTATGAGAAGAAATTAACCCAATTAGTGAACCCGATCATAACTATAAACATCAATTCTTCCACGTGCACTTACATCTCTAAGAGAAAACAGCTAAACTGAGATCAACCCATACAAGGGTCAAAAACACTTTAAAAAAAATGCATGATATAGAAACCCATACCTTGGCAAACGAAACTATTGGATTACAATAGAATAAGTTCATCACTTTTCCCCATAGAACGATGAACTCAAAATAAAAGTAAAATTTTAACATTAGAAAAACTAGAATGAAAAGACATTAAATGTTCCATCACCAACACAAAACACAAAACTCGGACCAAGGCTTCACACCCCCAGAAACTTTTGACCATGCGCGAGCTTCACCCCAAAACCTATGGCTAGGCCTTTGATGGATTAAGAATCTCCTACATGTCTCATAGTCAGGAACTGGAATCCTCTGGTCAAGGCATCTTCTTCAGGCGACGCTTCCTGCATAACTTCTCCAGATGACCCAGACACCCACAAATATGGTACATCCTAAGAGGGATGTGACATGATGGCTTCATGTTCCCTAAACATCCATACTGATGGAACACCATAAAATGTTCCAACTAATTGGAATCCATACCACTATAGAGGACTCTTTAGAAACAGTTCCCTCTGGCACACCCTACTCGCCAGATAGGGAACCTTCACAAACAACTGGATGCGCTGTATTTCCAAGCATCTGTACTCCGGAGAGCAACTCAACTAGGAACACCTCATACACCAGCTTCTCAAAATGATGGTCCTTAGAAGGGAGGACCCTCTCCTTTATCTCTAGATTAAGACCCCCGGTTAAGAGATAATCCTTCATCAAATCCTGTGACGCTACCTCCAGAGAAAAGGACACAAGTTCCTTGAAATTATCAACATATGATTTCACCATTCATTAACCTTGTTGAATACACATGAGCTCTTACCTTTTCTTCATCTTCACCTCTTCAGGTATAAACCATCAGACGAAGATGGATTTAAAGACATCCCACATCATCCCAACTTACATTGATGGTGGGGTGAACAACTCACATTCTTCCAGTGTTGGCCCATCGAACATACCCAACATGGCATGCACTCTAACAGCTTCAGGAGTTCCCAATATCTTGAAGACATGCTCGAACTCTTCAATCCACTCTACTACCTCTAATGGACCTAGATCACTCTGAAGGATAGGAAATTTCTGAGAAGGACCAAAAATTGGGCATGACTTATCAAAAAACCTAAGGACCTTTTTGGGTGGAATTTTCTTAACAACATATAAAACACAAAGCCGAAACCAATATCAAATAAAAGTATAATTAAAAGTGAAATCCTGATCCAAAATGACCCGGTTAAAAACCAAAAAAATACAAACACAACCCAAAATTACCTTTTCAAAAATCCCTTTTCATTTTAGATTTCAAACCCGCCTCCTTTCAAGGCCACTTTCTAAAAACCAAACTCACTTTTCCAACCAAATTCAATTTCCAAAATCATTTCCCCTTTTTAAAATCACTTTATAAAAACAAGTTCAAGAGTTTAATTCCAAGTACACACCCTATTAATCATGTGAACCATTGCATGTGTCTTCATCCAATTTCATCCATATGCACCAACCCGCACTTCCCATGCATTCCCTCACATGTGCAAACATTCATAAAGTGTACCCGAGGTTGCACCCAAACCATTTCTCTACCAATTCCAAGAAAACACCAGATTTTTAGACCAAGAGATTTTGATTTTAAAAACCCATTTCACGAATTTAAATCCATTTAAAAAAACATTCTCATTTCAGAAACCCTTTTTCATTTTCAAAAGTTCACTTACACCAACCAGAACCAAGACGGCACTCAACTTGCATCAAACTACCGAATCGAGAGACTAGTAATCATGCTTAACCCGGTGACATGGTATTGGGCCATGCCCTAACTAAACATCAACAAATAGGAGAAACTTAAACTATGTACTCAGACTCCACATGGGTCACTACTCTATGTGAAATCATGATGTAAAATCTGTTTTCCTTTATTGTCATCCATTAATCTAAAACAAACCAGTATGAGACAAGGACTTAATTCCTAGACTACCCCTAGAGACTCAAGGTTTGGAACTAGTGATGGTTCATTAATCTCTTCCCGTACTAACCTCCTGAGTCCTGATAGTCCTAATCTCCATCTACTAGACACCTGAAATAACAAGGGCCTCCTATGATACCATTTTATCACGAACCAGCCCGGGTCGACCCAGAACCAGTCCCCCAAACCGGTCTGCGACATGTCTCAAGGGGAGTTCCCAATCACCCTAGGATGGAAACTAGTGATGGGCATCAAAATAAATATATTGGGAATAATTTTTCCCATAAAAGATAAATAAATAAACAAGAATAAATAGAACAACAAAACTAAACTCTAGTAGTGGAAAAAGAAATAAACAGAACATCTTAACATACCTCCATGTGGAATTCTAGGTCACCACCCAACTCAGAACCAATTTCACTCTGAGAGAGATCCTTTACTAATATAATCTAAAACTGAAAGAAAATGTAGGGGTGAGCACCAAAATGATCAGAAGGAAAACACCACAGAATTCATTCTTTTCCTTCCATGAAATAGTCCATCCATGCTAGTTTGAAATACAGATATAAAAATAAGGTTTTTCACAATTTAATAAAACAAAATTCATTTATCCATTTTAAATTATAACACAAAGATAAATAATTTTCCAAAAACAACTTCCATTTGAAAAAGAAAACCAAAACAGGTGATACCAGAGTTGTGTGAAAATAAAACCAGTAAATAGTAAAAACTGAAAATAAACCAGTGAAATATAATGTAAACAAGTAATTTAAATAATTAAGTAACCATGGGTAATCCTAAACATTCCTAGAAGAACCCTAGACTTACTCGGTTCAGAACCACCTACTGCCGTATGGTGAAGCTTATAAGCCTATAACCAACTGGCCACCCTCACGAAAAAATAAACTAGCGGCACTCCCCATATAGAATCTATACCTTTCAGTGGGTACTAACCCATCAACCCGTCTAATTGGGGCTGATAATAAACCCTCACTCTATCAACTAAAATATTCCCAATAACCCATAGTGGTTATAAAAATATTATTGTGTTGGTAGGAGGCCCTTACACATGTGACTCACCTTACCATTCCATCACCGTACTTGCCTACCCCAAACATGGAAACTTCCTATACATTCAACCATAAAGTGTTACCCTAGATATTAGCTCCCCCATATACACATTCAATCATTTAACAATAAACAAAGTGCCAACTGGGCCATCACGTCACATCCATATCAAAATCATTTTCTAAAAACATTTAAAACTCCGCCCAGGCACACAAAATTTCCAAACACAAACCATTATAAAAGTTAACATAACTTCACCCATGAGTTGGAAGGGAAAAATGAGCCTTTAAATCCCAAACACACATTCAAACACTCCCCAGTTACCAAACAGGACTTTACTCTTTTCATCCCACACCAAAACGTGTTTCAAACCAAATGTCCAGACCCTAAAGAATCTATTAAAAACCATGTTTTCCAAAAACACTTGAAGCAATACTCTATAAAACCTCATTTAAAACCATCTTTAGAAACCACACAAGGGGGCCAACTTTATTTGAAAACTAAAATCCATTTAGGAAAGTGAGGTTTATAGAGAAATATCATTTTACAAGTACCATCTTCATTTGAGGGCACTTCTATGTGTGCACCTAGTGCACCCATGGATGTGCCGACATCAAAAGGCACATTATAATCCAAAGAGAACATTTAAAAACCATTTCCAAAAAACCCACCAATTATCTTAAAACCATTTTCTACCATCCACCTCAGTTATAAAACATAAAACAACTCCAACGCCACCATATAGCTCTTCTTAAAACATTTCCATATTACCACCAACCCATAAAATGACCTAATCCAACACACACTGAAAATTATTTCAAAACATGATTTTCAATCACTTAAACATTTTAATAAATCATTTAAAGAATTAAAAAACACTTCTAAGTAACATAATAAGGATATCCACCAAATACACACTTGAAATCCTCTTTTGAATTCAAATGCACACCAAGGCCATTCCAAAATAAGTTTCACAACTCCAACATAATTCATGAAAGGCTACCAAATGGTTCAACCGGTTTACTAAAAATTTTCAAAGTGAAAGTACCATAAAAATAACCATATTTATAACTTTTAGATGCTAAAATAAAATTTTATCAACAAATTTGAAAGTACCAACCCACAAGCATGATTCAAAAACTAGTTCTAACAAATTTTACCAATAATAATACACTATCCAAAAACTAGTCGCAAGCATAATTAGGTTGTGAAGCACATTAAAAGAAAAATTATTTGAAAAAAAGAAAGTATTAATGGAATGATTCAGAATGGAAATACACATGAATTCACCTACCTAAATGGCGTGAAACCGCGCCACCACTTTAGTGGAATGAAGAACAACCCACTACGGACCAACCACACTACTAAAACAATGAGAAAAACGTGTGAAACTTAACCCGAACACTAGGATTTGATTAATTTGAATGAAACAAAACTAAAAGGAAGAACACATCAGAAGGGAGGAGACTACGCACTGGAGGGGAGGTGAAGGTGCTATGAAGGATTCAGGTTTTCACCAGAAGATAGCCAGAGGGATGATGGAGGTCAGCTGGCCGAAGCGTGGAGGGGGAAGGTCTGGCCAGAGTGCGGCCTGGCCAGAGCATGGGAGGTTGGAGCGTGGCCTAGCTGGAGGTGGCCTGGCTAGAGCATGGGAGGCTGGAGCGTGGGAGACCAGAGCATGGCATGGCCAGAGGCAGCCTTTCCGAATCAGGGGAGGCCGGAACGTGGGAGGCCGGAGCATGGCTTGGCCGAAGGGGGCCTGGCCTGAGCATGGGAGACTGGAGCGCATGAGGTTGGGGCATGGGGGACCAGAGCGGTGAGGGAAACCGGGGGGTGATGGTTTATCTAGGATCAAACCATGAGGGGGAGCCTCACACTGGGGTTCGAGTTGTGTTATCCAGAGCACATTGAGGAGGGGAGGGAATTGAGGGGGCTAGGGGTCTGGGTGCAGTGTCATGGAAGGAGGGCGACTCACACTGCTGGAAAGAGGAGAAAATGAGGAGGGTGGCTGGAGCGCTAGGGTACGAGAGGTGAGGGGTGATGGTCGAGAGCACAAGGGATGGGGAGGGGTGTGGGTAGGATATGGTTTTCTTTGATTTTTTCATTTTATTGTAATAATAATAATAACAAAACCAATAATAGTAATAATAATAATAATACAAATAATATTATTAATAATATAAAGAATAAAAAAATAATATAAACAATAGTAATAATAATAATGACAAAAATAATAATGATAATAAAAATAAAAATAATCATAATCATAATTTTACTCATTTAATTTTAAATAATAACATTGATTTAAGCATTTTTTTAAAAATTATTTACATGTAATTTTGTTTTTTTAAACATTAGGAAATTTCACGACACCTGAGCTGGCTGCACGGCTACCGCTAACCATGCAGTGACCACGCATAGGTCCAAAACCTAGTAAAATTATTAAACATAAAAAGTTCTAAATCAAATCCCAGCCTAAACCTTGACATGAGATCCTATAGATAAGAAATAATAAAACAAAACTAAAATTAAAAATTCAGGGTCTGACACCCCTCATTTGAGAATCTCGATACTTAGATAAACTCAAGGCTCTAAATCACTCAATAGTTGCATACAAAGGGTGTTTCGCATAATAAAAGGAGTTGTGCGTAAGAAAGGAGTTACATGTAAGAAGGAAGTTATAGACAAGAGGCTTTCTATGATAAAACCTGAATGTTGCATACAATGCATGAAAGTTGCATGCAAGACAACTAAAAGGTTTCATGAAAGATTGTAGTTTCCTAGTAGTACTATGGTAAAGGGGTATTCATCAATCAGATGAAAGTGTAAATTCAACAAGACAGCCATCTATAACTAAAGATGTATTCATTAGTGATAATGAATAGACCTAAAAGTCTATAAACATTTTGTGGATCCCTTCCAAGATAATTGAGTGAAGGAAGATAACTATGGTGATCCTTTTTACTAGCAGTGATCCATAGAAAGAGACATAGGGAGTGACCATTGTGAATGTAGTGAGAAGACCCTAAACCTTGTAAAGTCATTGAGTCTGTGCATAAAAGTGACATAGATCGAACCTTGTAAACAGTAGTGTGGTTTTAGTGGATTTGTTACATCAACACATTGTTATTATATACTCCTTGGACATAGCTAAATGAGGTTAAACCATGTAAAATAATTGTGTCCAATGCATGATTTTATTTCTATTTTTATATTTCTATGAGAGAAAGAGAGAATTGATTTTTGTTTAATGATGAAACAAGATCAAAAGGGGAAGTAGTTTTGCACATGAGCCTCAGCCCAGTTGGTGAGGTCTGTCTAAGTGCATCCATGAGACCCAGGTTTGAAACTAGGCAGAGGAATATTTCTGGGGGTACTATAGCAGTACTGTAGTAGGTACTGTAGCAGTCACTATAGTAGGTACTGTAAAAGTTCTATGCGGGTAATATAGTAGGTACTATAGTCGTTATTGTATCAAGTATTGTTCGGTACTGTAGCAGCCAGAACTATTCACCATGGGCCACCGGTTTGGGGTTGGAGTTCTTAAGGCCTTCAGGACACCTAGGACATTGGGTCAGTAAGGATTTCAGGACACCTTTAAGGCCTTTAGGCCATATCAAGGACTTCAGGCCACATGATCAGTACAATTTCCCAAGACAGAATCTACAAGGAGCATCCCTAGAGGAGGATTCAGAGCAGGTGCACTCACTAGAGCAGAACCAATGGATTTGGAAGAATGAGAGGGTATGGGTATGACATCAGGACTAGCTTTTTCTTGCATGGGAAGCTTATCCAGATGTCCATGTGAAGGTGGAGAGCTACCATCATGATGCAGATGCAGGGGAGGGTCATTTCCTTGTAGTTATAGTCTGGTTTAATTCTGTAAGACCTTAGTGTCATGTAATGTCACTTAAAGCAT
Source organism: Viscum album (assembly GCA_963277665.1). Taxonomy (NCBI): domain Eukaryota; kingdom Viridiplantae; phylum Streptophyta; class Magnoliopsida; order Santalales; family Viscaceae; genus Viscum; species Viscum album. Next base: position 144,610,526 of record OY728131.1, read on the forward strand.
ATGGTAAATGTAATATCTAAGCCCACGAGCCTTGTAAGGGTTCCCCATCATCCCTTGAAAGGGGGGTTATCAAAAATTAATAAAAATGAAGGAATTCGGGCCATTCGGGTTAATAAGATAAGGGGAAGTAGTTTTAATTTTTCATAACTTGATTCACCCCCCCCCCCCTGGGGAATTTAACCTAGTGGACCTAACAATTAGTATCAAAGGGAAAGGTTAATTTCATTATATATCTATCACGGGTTTTAATGGTGGTTGTCAACCAAAAGGGATTCCAATATTTAATGGGAATAATTTTTAGTTATGGAAGAATCGGATGTTTCACTAATTTCAATATTTGGGAATGTATGTGTTTATAGTAGCAATTCATGGTATTTCAACAAACATTTATAGTGGTGCTTTATCACAAACTGAGCGAAGATAATTAGATGTCGATGTTAAAAGAATTAATGCTTTAGGGGGATCCATATATAATTAAATTTATTTGAAGGTGATGTCATGTAAAACATCACATGCTATGTGGGAAAAGATATTGAATATCTATGAAGGAGATTTAAAGGTCAAAGAGGAAAAACTGCAGGTTTTGTGGAACAAGAATAAAGTTCTGAGAATGAAACCAAAAGAATTTGTTAATACATTCTTTGATAGGATGATTTTTTTAGTGGAAGACATGTATGGTCTTAGAGAATTCATTGAAGATATAAATATTGTGAAGCTTATCTTTAGGAAACTTCCACCTCAGTTCAATCCAAAATTTTTAGTACTGGAATATAAAAATATGAAGGAGTTGACATTGGATAAATTGCATAGTACCCTTGTATCATATGAAATGAGATATGATGATAATGATGTTGTAGAAAAGGGGAAATATAAATAGGTGGAATTCAATTCCATGAGGAAGATCTCCATTGATGATGGATGGGAAGAGGAATAAATAGATGAGGTGATTTCATTCCTCTCCTCAAATCTCTAAATAGGAAAAGTAAAGTTCAAAGGGAAACTTTCACTTGTATGCTTTTATGTGGAAAGGTTAAACATATTAAAACAATGTACCCGAAGAAGTTTCAAGAATATGAAGAGGATTAATTTGAAATTACAATAAATAATTATTCATCCTAACTTAAAGGGAATAAAAATTGTAAGGGAAATTTCTTTAAAAAGAAACAGTCTGCTTTCAAGAGAAGGTAGGATTTCATAAGAATCGGAGGAATAAGAATTAGAGAAATTCAAGTATAATAAAGTCAATGCTATAGTGTATGTTGTTGAAAATACTATTAAAAAATAATAAAGTGTTAATTAAGAAGGGGAATTTTAAGGAAGAGTTGAAGTTCATGTTGAATTAGAATCTTATCTTGAGGAAATAGATGTTTAGTGAGCCAAAATGAAGAAATCCAACAACGTGGTTTGTGATGCCAAACTCTATATGTAGTAAGAGGAGGAAGAGAAGTATGAGAAAAATAAAGAAATTTAGAAACTTAATTATTCAATAATATATATATTAGATAAGTTTATTGAGTACAAGAACAAAATTGAAGAATAGAAAAGAGAAATCGATAGTTTGACCCAACTTGAAAAGATCAGATCAAACGTATCAATGAACATTAAAAGGAGATCCTCTATATACGAAAAAATGTTAAGGATAAAGAAAAATTGTTGGCTATCTTTAGGAAATCAGGATAGAAGATCATTCAGGAAACCAAGAAGATGCAGGTGAAGCATAAATTTCTAGCATAATAGAAGCAACTTTCAAATCGAAAAGATAATTCTAGTATGGGGCTTGATCAAAAGCCGAAAGTAGTCATGGTTGAATTCAGATCAGAAGTAACAATTTTGATATTAAAATTTTATTTGGGTACAAAGAAGAATCAGAAGATTCAAAGAAACCAATGGGCAACCACTGGTGTAGAAGTAACACATAGGAATACACCTCTCAATAGGTGTTATTGTTGTAGAAAGATGGGACACTCACTAAATGTGTGTTCCATAGCTAAGAGATATAGAAGGGAAAAAGAATAACAATGGAATCCAAACAGATTGGAATACCCTATAACATATTTTTATGACCATTGTTATTGTTGTGGAGGACTTGGAAACATGTCTAGAAACTATACATCAACCATATAGAGGAATGTGAAGAAGCATAACCAAATTGGTCGCAATAAGAAATTCAGTGAACCATCAAGCAAGATGAAAATGAAAAATCAGTTTTCAATGTTTCAAGATGAAGCTGGTCCATAATACACTAATTGAGATAAACATTATCAATCCATACTAGGTATGAATTCAAAAACATGTATCAAAAATAAAAGATCTGAGCAGTAAGGTGTTGTAGATATTGATTTTAAAGCATCAGATCACACTGGAATATGGATCATCGATAGTGGATTCACCTTACATATAATAGGAAATAAGGACCTAGTGACTGGTATTAAGTATGATAAATAAGTTATCATAAGATTTGGTAATGATGAGGGCTTGAAAATTATTGGTTCTAGAAAACAAATTGTGGAAAAATACATGAGACATGCAGATGTCTTGGCTATTGAAGGACTCAGTCAAAAATTACTAAGTTTCAGCCAATTATGTGACTCAGTACATGCCATAATATTTTCCAAGAAATTAGGTGTCATCAAGGGAAAATATAGTTCCATTTTTTACAGGGAAAGCATAAGAAATAGAATATTTACCTGGTAAGTGGAGAATAATATATGTGCTTTTTTTCAAGGAATAAGAAAATAAGTTGTTCCACAAACATCTTGTCCACTTGATCCAAACATCCTAGGAATATCTAGTGAAATGTGATACTACTCAAGATCTCTCTATATTATCACGTGATCATACCCATACATGTGATCCATGTCAACAAGGAAATATCATTCAAAATACATATAATCCAAAAGAATAAAGGTCAAAAAAATTCTTGTGTTGGTACATATTGATGTGTGATAGACAATTTCACCAAGGGATATTGTTGAGAGGAGATATTATGTTCTACTCATTAATGATTACAATATAATGGCATGGTTTTCAATCATCACCCACAAATATGAGGTATTTGGTTGCATAAAAACCTATCGAAGGGAAGTTGAGAAGATGTTGGGTTAAAAAATATGGAATACTCAAATAGATAATGAAACAAAGTTCAAAAATAGACAATTGGGGGACTATCTCAAGAAATATGGGATAAGGAATCAAGTTTTAGTAGTAATAACTCTATAGAATAATGGAGTAGTTGAGAGAAGAAACTTGATTATTAACAACATGGATAGAACAATGCTCGTCAAGAAAGACCTTCCGGAGAACTTTTGGAAAGAAGTAGTGATGAAATCAGTCTACACATAAAATAGTGATTTATTATGTCTAAAATAAGAGAAGACTCCATAAGAGTTATGTAATGTAAAGAATCTATCATTGAAGTAATTTTGAGTCTTCAGAAGTAAGTGTTACAATCTTAATAAGTAGAAACATAAGAAATTCAAATCTCATGGGGATGAAGGGATATTTATTGGATACTAAAAGAAATGAAAAGAATATAAATGATTCAATAAAAAATATAAAATATATTTTAAATCCATAATGTAACTATAGTATATAATGAGTAGAATATTCATAAAATAAATGATCAGTCTTAGGAGGATAGTGATGAGGAGACAAGCATATAAGGAGATTCTCCAGTTCAATAGGTTAATTCAAAAGAATACATAGATGATGAGAAGGATAAGGATAAATCAGTATCTATACAAATACCAGTAATAAGATCTAAAATTGACAAAAAAACATAATTGGTGATCAGAAAACACCAGTGTATACAAGGAGTATAGAGACTCTATAGTAAGCATCTTACTTATCATAGGTATATCATAGATGTTTTAGTGAAGTAGATGAAGATGAGAATTGGGTTCAAGTTATGAATGAATAGCTTGACCAAATCGAAAAGAATCTGACATGGGAGATTGTTTAGAGTCCAACAGATATGAATTTCATTGGTATTAAATGGGTCTTTTTTAACAAGATGAATGAATATGGTGTTGTGATTCAAAATAAGTAATGACTAGTGTGAAAAGTGCACTCCCAGATATAGGATATTGATTTTGATGAAACTTTTTCACCTCACGCATGGAAAGATACAATCATATTATTTGTATCCATTATAGTGAAAATAGAGTTCAAAGTTTTCCAGATGGATGTAAAGTATTCATTTTTTTAATGGGGTTCTAGAAGAAAAGTTTAAATTGAGAATCGAGATGGTTTTATTATTTATGAAGATGAGAATAGAGTTTTCCGACTAAAAATGATCTTTATGGGTTGAAACAAGAATCGATATCATGGTATTCAAGAATAGATCAGTTTTTGAATAAGCTCAGTTTTCAATGTGGTGGTGTTGATTACAATCTATATTTCAATAATGAGAGTAATCAAACAATGATGGTGCTATTTTATGTTGATGACATAATATTTGGTGTACTGAATGAAGCTCAGTGCAAAAAGTTTGAAAAAATCATAAAAAGTGAGTTTGAAATGTCAATGATCAGTGAGATGATGTTTTCCCTTGATTTACAAGTGACACACAGAAGTAATGGCACATTAATTTCTCGGTATAAATATGCCAAGGAGGTTTTGATAATATTTGGAATGGATAATTACAAAGAGATGAAAACTATGATGGATTCCTGAATGATATTATCTTGAGATGATGAAGACAAGCATTAATGTCATAGAATAAAGTAGGATCATTGGAAGTCTGTTATACTTAATAGTGACACGATCGAATATCTTTCCCCAGCATGTCAAGTAGCACGGTATCAAAGCAATCCCAAAGAAATCAACATGAATTCTTTGAAAGAAAGAAATTATTAATGGAATGATTCAGAATGGAAAGACACATGAATTCACCTACCTAAATGGCGTGAAACCGCGCCACCACTTTAGTGGAAGGAAGAACAACCCGCTACGGGCCAACCACACTACTAAAACAATGAGAAAAACATGTGAAACTTAACCCGAACACTAGGATTGGATTAATTTGAATGAAACAAAACTCAAAGGAAGAACACATCAGAAGGGAGGAGACTGCACACTGGAGGGGAGGTGAAGGCGCTATGAAGGATTCAGGTTTGCACCAAAAGATAACCAGAGGGATGATGGAGGTCAGCTGGCCGAAGCGTGGAGGGGGAAGGTCTGGCCAGATTGCGGCCTGGCCAGAGCATGGGAGGTTGGACCGTGGCCTACCTGTAGGTGGCCTGGCTGGAGCATGGGAGGCTGGAGCGCGGGAGACCAGAGCATGGCATGGCCAGAGGCAGCCTGTCCGAATCAGGGGAGGCCATAACGTGGGAGTCTGGAGCATGGATTGGCTGAAGGGGGCCTGGCCTGAGTATGGGAGACCGGAGCGCATGAGGTTGGGGCATGGGGGACCAGAGCGGTGAGGGAAACCGGGGGGTGACGGGTTATCTAGGATCAAACCATGAGGGGGAACCTCGCATTGGGGTTCGAGTTGTGCTAGCCAGAGCACATTGAGAAGGGTAGGGAAGTGAGGGGGCTAGGGGTCTGGGTGCAGTGTCGTGGAAGGAGGGTGCCCCACACTGCTGGAAAGAGGAGAAAATGAGGAGGGTGGCTGGAGCGCTAGGGTACGAGAGGTGAGGGGTGATGGTCTAGAGCACAAGGGATGGGGAGGGGTGCGGGTAGGATATGGTTTTCTTTGATTTTTTCATTTTATTGTAATAATAATAATAATAATAATAATAACAAAACCAATAATAGTAATAATAATAATAATAATACAAATAATATTATTAATAATATAAATAATAAAAAAATAATATAAACAATAGTAATAATAATAATGACAAAAATAAAAATAATGATAATCATAATTTTACTCATTTCCTTTTAAATAATAACATTGATTTAAACATTTCAAAAAAAATTATTTACATGTAATTTTGTTTTTTTAAACATTAGGAAATTGCACGACACCTGAGCTGACTGCACGGCTACCGCTAACCATGCAGTGACCACGCATAGGTCCAAAACCTAGTAAAATTATTAAACATAAAAAGTTCTAAATTGAATCCCATGCTAAACCTTGACACGAGATCCCAGAGATAAGAAATAATAAAACAAAACTAAAATTAAAAATTCAGGGTGTGACACCCCTCATTTGAGAATCTCGATACTTAGATAAACTCAAGGCTCTAAATCACTCAATAGTTGCATGCAAAGGGTATTTAGCATAATAAAAGGAGTTGTGCGTAAGAAAGGAGTTACATGTAAGAAGTAAGTTATAGACAAGAGGCTTTCTATGATAAAACTTTAATGTTGCATACAATGCATGAAAGTTGCATGCAAGACACCTAAAAGGTTTCATGAAACATTGTAGTTTCCTAGTAGTACTATGGTAAAGGGGTATTCATCAATCAGATGAAAGTGTAAATTCAACAAGACATCCATCTATAACTAAAGATGTATTCATTAGTGATAATGAATAGACCTAAAAGTCTATAAACATTTTGTGGATCCCTTCTAAGATAATTGATTGAAGGAAGATAAGTATGGTGATCCTTTTTACTAGCAGTGATCCATAGAAAGAGACATAGGGAGTGACCATTGGGAATATAGTGAGAAGACCCTAAACCTTGTAAAGTCATTGAGTCTATGCATAGAAGTGACATAGATCGAACCTTGTAAATAGTAGTGTGGTTTTAGTGGATTTGTTACATCAACACATTGTTATTATATACTCCTTGGACATAGCTAAATGAGGTTAAACCATGTAAAATAATTGTGTCCAATGCATGATTTTATTTCTATTTTTATATTTCTATGAGAGAAAGATAGAATTGATTTTTGTTCAATGATGAAACAAGATCAAAAGGGGAAGTAGTTTTGCACATGAGCCTCAGCCCAGTTGGTGAGGTCTGTCTAAGTGCATCCATGAGACCCAGGTTTGAAACTAGGCAGAGGAATATTTCTGGGGGTACTATAGCAGTACTGTAATAGGTACTGTAGCAGTCACTATAGTAGGTACTGTAAAAGTTCTGTGCGGGTAATATAGTAGGTACTATAGTAGTTATTGTATCAAGTATTCTTTGGTACTATAGCAGCCAGAACTATTCACCTTGGGCCACCGGTTTTGGATTGGAGTCCTTAAGGCCTTCAGGCCACCTAGGACATTGGGTCAGTAAGGCTTTCAGGAAACCTTTAAGGCCTTTAGGCCACCTCAAGGACTTCAGGCCACATGATCAGTACAATTTCCCAAGACAGAATCTACAAGGAGCATCCCCAGAGGAGGATTCAGATCAGGTGCACTCACTAGAGCAGAACCAATGGATTTGGAAGAATGAGAGGGTATGTCTATGACATCAGGACCAGCTTTTGCTTGCATGGGAAGCTTAGCTAGATGTCCATGCAAAGGTGGAGAGCTACCATCACAATGCAGATGTTGGGGAGGGTCATTTCCTTGTAGTTATAGTCTGGTTGAATTCCGTAAGACCTTAGTGTCAAGTAATGTCTCTTAAAGCCTATGGTAAATGTAATATCTAAGCCTACGAGCCTTGTAAGGGTTCCCCATCATCCCTTGAAAGGGGGGTTATCAAAAATTAATAAAAATGAAGGAATTCAGGCCATTCGGGTTAATAAGAAAAGGGGAAGTAGTTTTAATTTTTCATAACTTGATTCACCCCCCCCCCCCCCCTTGGGGAATTTAACCTAGTGGACCTAACAATTAGTATCAAAGGGAAAGGTTAATTTCATTATATATCTATCATGGGTTTCAATGGTGGTTGTCAACCAAAAGGGATTCCAATATTTAATGGGAATAATTTTTAGTTATGGAAGAATCGGATGTTTCACTAATTTCAATATTTGGGAATGTATGTGTTTCTAGTAGTAATTCATGGTATTTCAACAAACATTTATAGTGGTGCATTATCACAAACTGAGCGAAGATAATTGGATGTCGATGTTAAAAGAATTAATGCTTTAGGTGGATCCCTATATAATTAAATTTATTTGAAGGTGATGTCATGTAAAACATCACATGCTATGTGGGAAACGATATTGAATATCTATGAAGGATATTTAAAGTTCAAAGAGGAAAAACTGCAGGTTTTGTGGAACAAGAATAAAGATCTGATAATGAAACCAAAAGAATTTGTTAATACATTCTTTGATAGGATGAATTTTTTATTGGAAGACATGTATGGTCTTAGAGAATTCATTGAAGATATAAATATTGTGAAGCTTATCTTTAGGAAACTTCCACCTCAGTTCAATCCAAAATTTTTAGTACTGGAATATAAAAATATGAAGGAGTTGACATTGGATAAATTGCGTAGTACCCTTGTATCATATGAAATGAGATATGATGACAATTGTGTTGTAGAAAAGGGGAAATATAAATTGGTGGAATTCAATTCCATGAGGTAGATCTCCATTGATGATGGATGGGAAGACGAATAAATAGATGAGGTGATTTCATTCCTCTCCTCAAATCTCTAAATAGGAAAAGGAAAGTTCAAAGGGAAACTTTCACTTGTATGCTTTTGATGTGGAAAGGTTAAACATATTAAAATAATGTACCCGAAGAAGTTTCAAGAATATGAAGAGGATTAATTTGAAATTACAATAAATAATTATTCATCCGAACTTAAAGGGAAGAAAAATTTTAAGGGAAATTTCTTTAAAAAGAAACAGTCTGTTTTCAAGAGAAGATAGGATTTCATAATAATTGGAGGAATAAGAATTGGAGAAATTCAAGTATAATAAAGTCAATGCTATAGTGGATGTTGTTGAAAATACTATTAAAAAATAATAAAGTGTTAATTAAGAAGGGGAATTTTAAGGAAGAGTTGAAGTTCATGTTGAATTAGAAGCTTCTCTTGAGGAAATAGATGTTTAGTGAGCCAAAATGAAGAAATCCAACAACGTGGTTTGTGATGACAAACTATATATGTAGTAAGAGGAGGAAGAGAAGTATGAGAAAAATAAAGAAATTTAGAAACTTAATTATTCAATAATATATATATTAGATAAGTTTATTGAGTACAAGAACAAAATTGAAGAATAGAAAAGAGAAATCGATAGTTTGACCCAATTTGAAAAGATCAGATCAAACGTATCAATGAACATTAAAAGGATATCCTCTATATACGAAAAAAATGTTAAGGATAAAGAAAAATTGTTGGATATATTTAGGAAATCAGGATAGAAGATCATTCAGGAAACCAAGAAGATGCAGGTGAAGCATAAATTTCTAGCATAACAGAAGCAACTTTCAAATCAAAATGATAATTCTGTTATGGGGCTTGATCAAAATCTGAAAGTATTCATGGTTGAATTCAGATCAGAAGTAACAATTTTGATATTAAAATTTTATTTGGGTACAAAGAAGAATCAGAAGATTCAAAGAAACCAATGGGAAACCACTAGTGTAGAAGTAACACATAGGAATACACCTCTCAATAGGTGTTATTATTGTAGAAAGATGGGACACTCACTAAATGTGTGTTCCATAACTAAGAGATATAGAAGGGAAAAAAATAACAATGGAATCCAAACAGATTGGAATACCCTATAACATATTTTTATGACCATTGTTATTGTTGTGGAGGACTTGGAAACATGTCTAGAAACTATACATCAACCATATAGAGGAATGTGAAGAAGCATAACCAAATTGGTCGCAATAAGAAATTCAGTGAACCATCAAGTAAGATGAAAATGAAAAATCAGTTTTCAATGTTTCAAGATGAAGTTGGTCCATAATACACTAAGTGAGATAAACATTATCAATCCAGACTAGGTATGAATTCAAAAACAAGTATCAATAATAAAAGAACTGAGCAGTAAGGTGTTGTAGATATTGATTTTAAAGCATCAGATCACACTGGAATATGGATCATCTATAGTGGATTCACCTTACATATAATAGGAAATAAGGACCTAGTGACTGGTATTAAGTATGATAAAGAAGTTATCATAAGATTTGGTAATGATGAGGGCTTGAAAATTATTGGTTCTAGAAAAAAAAATTGGGGAAAAATACATGAGACATGCAGATGTCTTGGCTATTGAAGGACTCAGTCAAAAATTACTAAGTTTCAGTCAATTATGTGAATCGGTACATGCCGTAATATTTTCCAAGAAATTAGGTGTCATCAAGGGAAAATATAGTTCCATTTTTTACAGGGAAAGCATAAGAAATAGAATCTTTACCTTGTAAGTGGAGAAGAATATATGTGCTTTTCTTCAAGGAATAAGAAAATAAGTTGTGCCACAAACATCTTGTCCACTTGATCCAAACATCCTAGGAATATCTAGTGAAATGTGATACTACTCAAGATCTCCCTATATTATCACGTGATCATACCCATACATGTGATCCCTATCAACAAGGAAATATCATTCAAAATACAAATAATCCAAAAGAATAAAGGTCAAAAAAATTCTTGAGTTGGTGTATATTGATGTGTGCTAGCCAATTTCACCAAGGGAAATTGTTGAGAGAAGATATTATGTTCTACTCATTAATGATTACAATATAATGGCATGGTTTTCAATCATCACCCACAAATATGAGGTATTTGTTTTCATAAAAACCTATCGAAGGGAAGTTGAGAAGATGTTGGGTTAAAAAATATGGAATACTCAAATAGATAATGAAACAAAGTTCAAAAATAGACAATTGGGGGACTATCTCAAGAAATATGGGATAAGAAATCAAGTTTTAGTAGTAATAACTCTATAGAATAATGGAGTAGTTGAGAGAAGAAACTTGATTATTAACAACATGGATAGAACAATGCTCGTTAAGAAAGACCTTCTGGAGAACTTTTGGAAAGAAGTAGTGATGAAATCAGTCTACACATAAAATAGAGATTTATTATGTCTAAAATAAGAGAAGACTCTATAAGAGTTATGTAATGGAAAGAATCTATCATTGAAGTAATTTTGAGTCTTCAGAAGTAAGTGTTACAATCTTAATAAGTAGAAACATAATAAATTCAAATCTCATGGGGATGAAGTGATATTTATTGGATACTAAAAGAAAATAAAAGAGTATAAATGATTTAATAAGAAAATATAAAATATATTTTAAATCCATAATGTAACTATAGTAGAGAATGAGTAGAATATTCATAAAATAAATGATCAGTCTTAGGAGGATGGTGATGAGGAGACAAGAATATAAGGAGATTATCCAGTTAAATAGGTTAATTCAAAAGAATACATAGATGATGAGAAGGATAAGGATAAATTAGTATCTATACAGATACCAGTAATAAGATCTAAAATTGAGAAAAAACATAATTGGTGATCAGACAACACCAGTGTATACAAGGAGTATGGAGACTCTATAGTAAGCATCTTACTTATCATAGGTATATCATATATGTTTTAGTGAATTAGATGAAGATGAGAATTGGTTTCAAGTTATGAATGAATAGCTTGACCAAATCGAAAAGAATCTGACATGGGAGATTGTTTAGAGTCCAATAGATATGAATTTCATTGGTATTAAATGGGTCTTTTTTAACAAGATGATTGAATATGGTGTTGTGATTCAAAATAAGTAATGACTAGTGTGAAAAGTGCACTCCCAGATAGAGTATATTGATGTTGATGAAACTTTTTCACCTCTCGCATGGAAAGATACAATAATATTATTTGTATCCATTATAGTGAAAATAGAGTTCAAAGTTTTCCAGATGGATGTAAAGTATTCATTTTTTTAATGGGGTTCTAGAAGAAAAGTCTAAATTGATAATCGAGATGGTTTTATTATTCATGAAGATGAGAATAGAGTTTTCCGACTAAAAATGATCTTTATGGGTTGAAACAAGAATCGATATCATGGTATTCAATACTAGATCAGTTTTTGAATAAGCTCAATTTTCAATGTGGTGGTGTTGATTACAATCTATATTTCAACAATGAGAGTAATCAAACAGTTATGGTGCTAGTTTATGTTGATGACATAATATTTGGTGTACTGAATGAATCTCAGTGCAAAAAGTTTGAAAAAATCATGAAAAGTGAGTTTGAAATGTCAATGATCAGTGAGATGATGTTTTCCCTTGATTTACAAGTGACACACGGAAGTAATGGCACATTCATTTCTCGGTATAAATATGCCAAGGAGGTTTTGATAATATTTGGAATGGATAATTACAAAGAGATGAAAACTATGATGGATTCATGAATGATATTATCTTGAGATGATAAAGACAAAAAATTAATGTCATAGAATAAAGTAGGATCATTGGAAGTCTGTTATACTTAATAGTGACACGATCGAATATTTTTCCCCAGCATGTCAAGTAGCATGGTATCAAAGAAGTCCCAAAGAAATCAACATGATTCCAGTGAAAAGAATACTTTGGTATATTAAGGGCATGTTGGATTTTGGTTTGATGTATAATGACAAATCTCTGCAGAAGTTATTGGGATATACAGATACAGATTGGGAAAGTTAGAGAGATGAAATTAAATCAACATCAGGTGGTTCATTCTATCTTGGAAGATTATGTATTTCATGGATAACAAAGAAAAAAGATTGATTTTCTCTGATCATTGGAGAATATGAATATATTGTAGCTACTCAAGCATGCACAATGTTATTATGGATGAATCAATATCTTGATGATATGGGATTGTAAGTGGAGTCTTTGATAGGAATCCATTGTTATAATTCAAGTGTTTTAAATCATTGAAAAATCCAGTCCATCACTCAAGGACAAAGCACATTGAAGTCAAGTATAATTTTATCAAGGAGAAGGTGGGGAAAGGGATTGTTAATTCAAATTATGTGCCTATAGAACAAAAGGTTGTATAAATTCTAAAAAAGGCCTTACCCAAAGAAGAATTTGAACAACATTTACTGGCTCTTGGAGTTTAGTTAACTCCATGTACTTGAGAAAGTGTGGACGTGGGACCCCCCCCCCTCCCCGAGGAATGGTTTGTTTTTTCCTAATATACTTATATGTGTTATTTACCCTATTGCAGACCTTAAAGGAATGGCCTTCAGGGTTATTGATAAAGGGGGAGAGATTGTGGCTGGTAAAAGGGAAAAAATTTCTTAGTTAAGATACATGGAGAAGCAGACAAGTGGATCATTGAGATAGAGGGATCAACAAGATAAGGGTATTTTTATATCTGATGATGCTAGAAGTGATCTATCAAATGATATATATCATGATAGATGTGGTTTTTGATGAAATCATTTGAGTGGTTCTGGAATGAATTGGTTCATTGATGAACTTTGCATTATATTATTATTTCTCACACTGAGCATGGCTCATGTGGGCTTATAGTGTTTCTTGAGTAAATCATTAATCGTTATCAGAATTTCATGAAAAAAACAGTGGGAGAATATGGAAGAATATTTAAAGATATATAAAACTATGAGTATTTTCCAACCAACCCAATGGGGGAGATTTCTGGGGAAAATCCTTCAAGTTAAGATTAAATCATTTGTGGGTTGATTGTGTTTGTTGATAAAAGAGGTTTCCTTGGTTAGTTGTGGAGTTCCATATAAATTGTTGAAAACTATGTTGATAAATAACCAAGACAAAGTAATGGATCCTCTGGAGGTAGTAAAAAAAGAGTGTATATTAGGTGGTTCCATTTCCCAGTGTTTTTCAAATTTTTGGGGTCCAAAATCAGGATAATTAAGAAAGGTTTTTTTGGAAAAGGAAGTTGTGTTCAAGATTTAAGGTGAATAAAGATGTTTCACACAAGTGGACTTTCAGTATTAACACATCAAAATATGTAAAATGAATGAAGCACATGAAATATTTAGATTGTGCGTGAAATGTGAGGTTATGTGAAAGAGGCTCATGTGCCTAATACGACGTCAAGTGGGGTTTTAAATGCTTAGATAGAATTTGTGTATAGGTTCAGTGATTTCTATAAATAATCGGCTACCCCCATCATTTTAGAAGCTCAATACTTAGATAAATATGAGGCTCTAAATCGTGCAAGAATTACATACAAAGGGATTTGTGCGTAAAAAAAGGAGTTGCACATAAGAAAGGAGTTTCACGTAAGAATGATGTTGTGTACATGAGGCTTTCCATGACAAAACTTTAATATTGTGTGAAAGGAATGAAAGTTTTATGAAAGATGCCTAAAACGTTGCGTGAAATATTTTAGTTTCCCAGTAGTACTGTGGTAAATGGTTATTCATCAATCTGATGAAAGTGGAACTCCAACAAGGCATCCATCTAAAACTAAGGATTTATTCATTAGTGATAATGAATGGACCTAAAATTCCATAAAATGTGTGTAGAAAACTTTCAAGATAAGTGAGAAAATTAAGAGTAAGATGGTGATCCTTTACACTAATAGTGATCTAGAGAAAGATACATAAGGAGCGACCCTTGGGAATGTAGTGGTTAGACCTTAAACCTTATAAAGGAAGTAAGATTGGGCATAGAAGTGATCTATCCCAAACCTTTTAAATATAAGTTCACTTTTAGTAGATTTGGTACATCAGCACATTATTGTTGTATGCTCATTAGACATAGCCCAGTGAGGGTGAACCAAGTAAAATTGATGTGTCAAGTGTATGATTTAATTTTTTCATATATTTCTATAGGATAAAGAGAGAAGTTTGTTTTGTTTAATGATGAAATAATATCAAAAATGGAAGTAAGTTTAATCTTTAATACCCTAATTCACCCCCCCCCCCCCCCAGGGTATTTAACCTAGTGGACCTAACAACAGAGTTGATAAATGACACAATCTTGGTATGATTTATCAAATATTATTCTAAATAACATCTGATTAAGATATCTACCTTGATTAAATGAAGATGGATGTCATCAATTGGGGGGATTTATATTGAGAAGCTTCCAAAACCATTAAAATAATATAAATAAAGAATTTATGCAATGTTCTTGATAAATAATCATTGAAATGTATATATTGATATTCTCTTAACTAAGGTTTCTCAAGAGTCAATTATAATAATAAGGGTACAAGTTATTTCCACCAATGATATTAAATTTAAAGAAACATGAGTATATATTAGGGATAATTGGTGTTTTAATGTTTCTAGACTTCATATTGAGATGAGTGTAGGGACTTGGGTTATTATTTAAAATATAAATAAAGTTATCAATTGGTGTCAATTAGTTTTATCCTGATCATGTTTAAATTATATCTTAATAAGTCAAGTTATTTAGGATTAGTTTATATCATGTTCATTTTCATTAATAGATATTTTTTTTCTAAATAAAACCCTTATATTTTATACAATGATCATTACTCATATAAACTTTGAGTGGAATTATTAATGGAATATTACTTAAAAATGAATAGATACCAACCTATTTCATGAGATTTGTATTTATTATCAAAATGGGGGTGAGGAGAAAATAAAATAATTCAATTAGAAAGGGGGAAAGAAGAAATGATGAATAATGGATAATAGGAATTGGTTAAATAATATTAATTGGTTGAAATATTAACTTATGATTTTATAATGTTGGTATTGACAAAAAATACAAAGGTGGGGATTATTGGACTCATTTTGTGTTTGTATTGTATTGTTTTCAATAATTTAAATGATTAATCTTTTCACTATATTGATGAATAAGTGCTTGAAAGTGTTTTTAATCTCTCAAGAATATTGTGAATAAGTTGGATTGTGAATATATTATATTTTGAATTCTTATAGATTCATTAACATGAAGAAAAAATTGATAAAGTGGTTAAGGTACTATCATACTTAATTTTACATGAAAAGTGCTTATTTTCTAAAGAACAACTGATAATTATTTGTGAGTTGATATTCATGTTGACATACAATTATTTATTATGTAGAAGTTCATTCTACACAATTTAATGGAATTTTAAGATTATCATCTATATTACAACTTAGATAATTTCTTTTTCTTAGAGTAATGAACTCGATTAATTAAAGGTGATCCGTCCATGAAGCTCTGGGTGATGATTGGAGTTAATAAAAGGATGGTATAACATTGGATGTCATTATTAATAATCAAAATGTTGAGAAAATTAGAATATATATGAATAAATGTGTAAAATATTTGTAAGGGTTCAATATTTCATATGGTTAATTCACTACAATATTAAGTTTTAGATAGCAATTGATGCAAGGTTTAGACAATTCACCATAAGGCTGATTCAAGTGTCGCATGTCTTTTTAAAGTTAAGTAAATTTGTTCATAAGGTTGTGATAGCTAGTTTAAGGTTGAGATAGTGTATTTTTAATGTTGATACAATCCCTCATAAGGTAGAATCAAACAATCAGAAGGTGAAATTGAATATATTTATAAGGTATAGCATGTGCTTCATATGGTACCTCAAAAATATTAATAAGGTATATCCAGCCTTATGAATCCATATAGTTCAATATTTTTGTGATATTTATTCTCCAAGATGAGTTATCTGTGTCATAATGAGGTTATAAAGAATAAAATATTACAATTATAGGTAATTTAGGCCTTAAAAATTCTGAAATATTTCAATGCTATTATTTTTTATTCAATCAGTGAAGAATAAAGAAGAATGAACATAGGTATTACACCAAAAATAAAGGATCCACATTCGCATGAATATTTCTATATGATCACATGTAGTTTCAAATATTAATAACATGAAAAAAATTATATAATTTATAAGTAGGAAGTATGTAATAAATTTTATATCATGTGAAATCTATAGTTGAGTATTTGAGAGTTTTTATAGGATATCATCTCAGTTTTGAATGTTTTTTTATGGTTGGAATTTTAAGAAGATAGAGAATTGATAATAATATAAAGTAACTATGTCAAATATTGTGGAAATAACTATCACATGATATTTGTAAAATATATAATTAGATAAGAATAATACATGATGGTGATCTAATGTTGTGTTCTTATATATCATGGGGTAATGATGAAAACAGATGAAACACTGACTCTACCTTTATCTATCCATTCTAAAAGTAGAATGTTTTATATGTTCAAGTTTTATGATATAATATATTATTTTATACACTAAAGGAGAATAATAAGAAACAATGAGTGATCTCATATGACACCATATGGCATATTATTTTTATCAAAGAAAAGAGAAGATACAGTTGAGTGATCCATCCTACAGTATAAATATAAATTGTTAAAGTCTGATACATATGAGGAAAACCATGTTTTTTCATCTGTGAGACAAAACTTAATTTACTTTAATTGATTTATCACTTAATATTTCTTCATATTGAGGAATAAGGTCATCTATTTTTTTTTCTAGGAGGTACATGAGCCTGTATTACTGATCTTTCTTCAATGAAGTGATTGCCAATACTCTTGTAAAAGAGAAAAATAAGTCGGTTCTTTCTTTGTATCTAGTTGGTTCTATAATAATGGGACCAAATTCATACCCTTTCCCATTCTTATTTTTATAATAAGAAGGAATTTTTGTGTGGATTAGATAATAACCACCATACACTAGGTGTGTGTTCATCCTTTGGGAGACAAACCTCTTCGACAAATGATGTTTGTGTTTTATCACTTTCCTATATATTTCTATGTGTGTACTTACTAAAGTAGAGGCAATATAAAATATATATCTATTCACTAAACAAGTGAGGAGATGATAAGGTATAAATGATTAATTTAGTCTAAAGGTATACCAATGGTGATTCATCACCCTAGTGTTGGACATATCCCTTCGATATCTTATCACAAAATCACTTCAAGTTCTTTGTATCACAAACCCAAGGAATTTTATATGCCCTTCCGTCTACCTTTTCAGGGGTACCAATATCATCCAAGAAACTTATGCCCTTACCAAACCATATCTTAGGAGTACCTTGCCTGCAATGAACCATCGTTGGGGAATCCAATGCTTGAACCATCCCACCAGGGGTTACTATACATCCCTTGTACTTATGGACTATATAGTCATCATCATAAAACATACCATGATAGGGTCTATATAACATATCATCATAACACATTGCATTATAGTTGAGTATGATTCCAAAAACATTTTGTATGAGAAAACATAATATATATTTTTTTTGATAATTTAAACAATTGAACCCTCTATCATTATAAAAATCAACCACACTTAAGAATATGAATTTCATGTGAATCCTACATGAAAAAAATTATACATATACATAGGCCTATTACCACTCTGGTAAAGAAGACATAACAATAATATTTATCTCAAATAAACACATCACACATTAATAAACATCTCAACTATAATTGAAAAAAATAGGAACAATAATCCCATAACCTAGGTAAAATCCCTTTCCAGTATCACAACTGGAATTTCACATTGTCTCAAGAAATAATCCTTATATTCTAGAGGCTTATTAATAGTGGTGATGAATTGAATCATATATTGCTATAAATATTACATCGATATCATAACCATCAATACTAAATAAATAATAAAGAATCATTCACAACATATAATCATAATATGCATAAACAAACAACACATCCATGCTATAACAAATGAATATGCATTCATACAGTAATATATACCAACTGATCATTAAACGGGATGATCACATATAAAACATAAACAAAAGGATAAAATACACCATGAAGATCCACTATAACCCTGATCCTCACCTCATATTATCACTCTAATATCAATCGCGCTACTCTATCCCAGTCTATTACACAACCTGTGCTTAGTCCTTTTTAACAAATATAATGTCTGAACACACACCAGGGTTCCCATATGGGGTTTGAGAAATGTACTCATATGGTTTCACTAATTTACTCTAATATAAACCATTATATACATGTTAATGTATAAGTAAATAAAATAATATAATATAAAAACAAAAAACATGTGTTCTAGGTCATTATATACCAACCAGGACACCATGATATCTAAACATACTTGATTCAGGCTATGCTAGAGAATATCCACCTCATGCCATAGATCTAGACCCATACCCTAAGTTTTAGGGTAGGGTGTCTTACAATGTTTGACCATCCTCAACATAGGTAAACCCATCAAGGGAAAACTAACAGTGTCATACTCGGTCTTTTTAGGTAACTAGGAATCCAATCACATGATGATGATTCTCCTTGGTTCACGGGATGATGAATACTAGGGTAGTATTATATCTACACCTTGATTCACATTTCTCATTCTAACCCCAAACCAACAATTATTATCATATAAGGTTCATTGTATAGGAATCAATATGAGGAGGAAAACATTTAAGCCAACTTGTCATATAAGTCAAACCATCCCCCTTAGGGTAGGTTCCATAATTAATCATGTATCTTAACATCATGGGAAGTGGTCTAAAGAAAAGAAACATATATAACCTATTACAAAATCCAAACATCCCCACTGGGGTAGTTCACATAGCTAATCATCAATATTAATATCATCTAAACTAATCTAACGAGGGAAATAAAAAATCCAACCTCTAGCATAATAAGAACCATCCCCCTAAGGGTAGGTCCAATTGTGAAATTTGAACTACATAATAACTAGGTAGATATAATGGCTAGTAATATATATAGAATAACCAACAAGTGGTCTGAGAAGGGAATATATATAGAGAACCTCTCACATAAACCTAACTACATCATCACTAGGTGGGTCTTATGGATGGTATAATTTCTCTAGGAAAGCTTAAGACCGAGTGAACCAATCCAATATGGAAACACTACCACTAAATCTATCCCTCATCTATCATTATATGTGTATTATGTATCTCACCTGACTCTCAATTTGGGTATTAGTCACTCAAGACCTATCCACATGTCTCAAGTCACTTCTCATCATCCATCTTTCCACATGGGTTGATCTTCATATACTAGACCCCTCATACATAGTAAAACATAATGAACCCATTAGAATTCCCATATTTCTCATGAAGTTATCCATTATGTTCCTATTACCCTATACAATCTCTACTCATGGATACCAACTAACATAGGTTATCCTATGATGACCACATGTCCCGCAGACCCTACCTAACCATTGTCTGAAGGGGCCAGTCCCAATATTATTCCAATTTCCACAACCCAAAATAGATTTCCATCTCATATTCCACTTTGGATAACTCTAAATCTCATCACCTAGATAAATACATCCCCATTTCACTACATTTATCCCCATAGTAATTTTCCCTCTTATATAACACATTAAAACTTTCCTTTACCCATAAGAGCATGTTGCCAATTGAGTGTGAGACATACAGCTATCCTACCCATCATCATGAGGCTTGAACCTCTCATACATACAAAACTAGATCTAGTAAACTAACCAAAGATATTAATGTATCCTCTAAAATCGTGAGACCTACCCCAGGTCTCCTATAAACTCGAATGACATCTTTACTTCATTGGTGACATAGTCTTCAGGAGAACTAAAAATATCTAAAGTGAAAAAAGAGCACATGATAAAAATATATGAGGCTCAAATCCAATATCTTTACTTCGGTAACACTTGGTCCCTATAAATTTTACCCAAACACATACCTTCGTGGATCCAAGTGCAATTATGTAGAACTATGAATATGGTTTTATATTAAAGGGACCACCAACCTTCATATAGGAGTTACCAAACTCAAAAAACCCATTCAAGCCTCATAAAATCCCCCAAAACCTATTGAGTGACTATATCAAGACACTAAAATAAAATATTTAATTATTAAAATTAAAACCAATGAGGCCTAATCACCTAAAAACTCACTGGATAACTTTTTATCACAAAAATCACCCAAAACCAAGTGCATTCATCCTCCTAGAATCCACTCTAGCCACTTTGAGAAAAATTACCACCATCTCAGCCTAGTTCCACTATAATATGATGGAATTATCATCAAATTATAACCCAAAGAAGCCAAAATTTGTGGATAATGGAGGATAAGAATAATTGGGAAAAATACGAGAAACCTATAACATGAATCGTTGTAGAAAATTCAAAAACCATCCATTAACAAAGGGGATAAAGGGGGGAATGAGGATAGAAAGAGTAATCTAAATGGATCTCTCCAGGTGCCCCCCCCCCTCCCTAAATCTTTAAGGGTCTAACTTGAAAATAATAGGTCTGGAAGTATTTTATAAAACTAGAAAAGTACCCTATCAATATGTGACCCATAAGGCTCATGTTATGATTACCATACTTGGTCACCACTCACAACATGGAACCCAAGGTCATGGACTAACACAAATCCCCCAACCAAAACCATAATCTAAGACCCAAGTCTTTACAGCATTTCATTCTCCCTTCAGAGTAAGGAAATCACCCCACATAGTGTGACCATCATGCTCCATGCCCTGAATCCTTCCCATGGGAAATTCTTAATGATGTGTCTCATAGATCATGGAGTGAATTTAATTTTCTTGAATTATTTTTTAAATGAATAAATAAAATTTCTTACAAAATATGTAAGGGTTAGGTTCACAATGTGACCCCCTCCACCAAGAAGTGACCTCCATACATAAGGGTCATTTCCATTGTAAACATACCACACAAAATACACCATTTTGTGGCACCCACTAATCATGGAATGACCTACTCTCATTATTTTGTGGTTCCCCCTTGTCCAAGATAGGATTCCTTATAAACCTTTCATCTTATCAAAGCCCTTTACAATCAAAACATGATAATATTTATATAGAAAAATTTAGCAATGGGATCACCCTAACTCTACTCTAGCACTCACCTGATCACCTAAAACACCTCACGGGCCACTGAACACATCCAAAAAAATATCTCTGAGATGTTCCAAACCTAATAAACTTGACCTAAGTCCCAATTCTTAAAATGTCCTTTTATCTAGTATTAAAATTCAAATTTACTCAAAAAACCCATAAATTCATGGGTCATTATAGCTGTGTTTTCCTAATCAAGTGTTGGTGTGAAAGAAATAAGAAGAAGTATATCCAATATTGCATAGAATAAATTTCCATCCTAAGGGAAAAAATATAAATAAAAACTCTTTTATAGACATGACCCATATCTCTATCACCAATAAACACTAATATCTACCATATATAATCGTAACATATTCCACCCACACCATCACTACACAGCATCAATATAATAACCATATTACTTCCCATCAATCATCCCATTTCCAATTCAATATTTATCAATTGCTATAAATATCATATTCATTACTCTACACTTAGTTCTAACCACTATGATTTTATATAACTACTTCAATTTCATAATTATAATTTCATTTACCACATATCAATTATCCACCACTTCATTTATAATATCCTTCCCATATTTAATTTCATTATTTAAAAAAATCATATTTTTAGGCTACTAACCCATAAAAAACAACACTATCCTCCTCAAATAACTATAATAATATCTATATAAACTATTTACTCCTCCTTTTACCACATCAATCCAACCAAAAAAATTCTACCACCACTACCTCAAAAAAACAAAAATATAGAAACAATATAGAATCCCTAAAACACCAAATAAATCAATAGAGATGAATCAACCCATCTGGAAAACAAAATTTTATTTCTTAATCTATTCTTTACCAATATAAATAGCATTAAATTCAAATCAATGAAAATTAAAAAATTATATTTATTTCTTTCAATTTCCATATTTGAGTTGTTTATAAAATTTTAATCATGATTTAACAGATCAATATCAATATAAATTACAATATCTTTATCTTCACAAAACAACCAATAATATCAATAAAAAACAAGTGTGTTAATAACATGGAAATAAAGAAAATAATTTTTGATATACTTATTTTCATTTTTTATTCATATAAAGATTATTATCTTCATTATTTTAATCTTAAATATTTACCTAAATAAAAAAATAAAATGATAATACCATAATTACAGAATGGATAAATGAGAAATTTTGATTCTCATACCATAATTAAAGCTTCAAAAATCACAAAACATGAATGAGAAGAAAACTATGATTAAAAATCAACAAAATTTCAAGTATATCAAATGATATCAATGAACATCAATTCTAAACTAACTCTATAACAAAAAGTGAACCACCAACTCTACCAAAACCTCTCAAAGAATAGTTAACAAGAGTATAATGGTGAACATCTAGAGAAAAGGGTACCTTTCATCATGAGATATTGATTACATAAGGAAAAGTCTTGAGATATACCAAATAGTGCCCAAAGGGAACAAAATATGGGCCATAAAATGACTAGTGTTTGAAGGGATCTAAAGGAATTGAATAGAATTTGAAAATACGCCTAAATTTATATTAAACACTTAGGGGTATAATGTCATAGAGTGGAGTGAGATGTCAAAAAAATGATTCATGGTCAAACAAGACTTCAAAAAATCACATCATAATATCCCCCTTTAAATTTTTTCAAGAACCATTTAAAATTTATATAACCAAAGAGGATCATGGTGAAATAGGGTCTTCCATATTATAATGTTCGAACACCCAGAAATCATAATGGAAACCTCAACCCCCTTCCTTAATACCAATAACCCCTAAAAACATGATGCAATGATTGGTGTTATGGTGTAACTACCTCAAGTAGAGTGACATTATTTAACCATATAAAAAACCTCCATGGTACAACACAACACATGTTAGAACCCAACAATTCATGTTACAGTACACCTCCCACACTTAACTAAAGAAACATTGACTTCTCATCACCCAACAATCACATAGAAACATGGTTTCCCACACTATAACACTATATAACATGGTGAAACCAAGACAATACCTCCTTTAAAACTCTATCAAATAAAAAATCATAGCCCAATGGATACCTTTGTGGGGTGATTTGTGTTTTTGGTTTAAATTTTATCCAAAATACTTCTCCACATCCACCATTTACCTTGAATTCACCCTAAAACACCCTCAAAAAATCAAAACTAATAATTAGAGGGTGATTATAAATCATAGATTCTATATTTTTTCTCATCCAGAGTTGTAAAAATGTGTTATAGGGGTGGTTTTTAGAGTCTTATTGAGTGGATAATTAAAGAATAGAAAAGAACATAAGTATACTGAGTAGGAATAATAAGAGTTATAAAATATAAAAAATAATTTTGAGGAATATTATAAGAAAAAAATCAATACTGTATGAATGAATTTACCTACTCGTGAAAATTAATGAGATATTAATGAAACAAGAGAATTGGTAAATGAACCACTATAGTCAAAGTCGCAAACAAATTTTTTTTTATTAGTTTTCCTCTAAGAATATGAATTACCAAAGGTATGATGTCTTTTCATTAATTTTTTAATATTTTTACAAAAAATAAGTATTTATTTTTTAGTTGTTTTGAAATATTTTAGGGTGAAAATATTTTTTATTTATAACTATCAACACCCATTAATTGAATCATTTTAAGATATGTAGTGTAAAATAATCAAGGTGATACCCTTGATAATACACCATTATCAGTAGATCGTGTGAGTGTTGTGATTTGGTTAACTCCCAAGCCAAGATCTGAGTTAACTATTCCAATTGATGATATTGACATTAAAATTATTGAATAAGATAGTGGAATATTTATATCATGACTAATATATATTATAATTGAACACAATAAGAAAGGATTATATCATTTTTACCTTATAATATATTAAATATATTTCATGATGAAAAATAAATTTATAATCTACTTCATGTAATGAAAAAAGTGGAAACAAACAACTTGGTCAAGTAATTCAAAGGGATCAACTATTAGAAAATGAATATTGACTATGGGTCCTATTTTTTCTCTACCACCAAACCTTACATGGTTAAAAACTTTAAAATCTCTTGAAAATTTATATTTCAAATAGGGGAATACTTTTCAATTTGTACATTTAGAGGATATACCTTATTAATATTCTATTGACTTTGAATCTCTTCACAATGTAAATGAAATTCTATAACATGATTAGTTTGTATCATCCATCATAAATGTATATATGAGGAGTGTTGTTAAAAAAAATCTGAATCATTGAAGTACTATTTTAATTATAATTATAATGATTTTTTATTCTAGATATTTATATTATTTTTATGTAAATTTTAGAAAATTTGGTATTTTTTTTTAATTCATAAGTCCCACATTGATTTTATAGAATAAATAATAATGTATGAATGTCACATTATAAGTAAATTAAGAAAAATTACAAGAGTATTTGAAGTATAAGAAATTATTGATAAGTTATTTTTAGTACTTTCCATGAAAGGGTAAAGCTCCATACTTTGATAATAGTTATGATAATTTGTTTTTATTAATATGTATAACTCTTTAATGTTTAATTTTTAATAGGTTGTAATGGATGTTAATTTTGATAAATCGAATAAATCCAAAAATATATTTTATGGATCTAATTCTGAAATATTTAAAAAATTATCCATACATGATTTTCCTTTTTAACTATTAATCATTATATTTTCAATATTTTAATCTTTTAATTATATGTCATATAATATGTATTAAAATTCATGTTTTCTTTGGTATTGAGGTGGTGATGTACTGAATAGTAAATAGTTTAAGAAAAATGAACACAAATAAGAAAATAATGGATTTCTATAGATGGAAATTTTTTTAGATGTATATACCAATAATTTAGTATTGAAACATATTCTTTAATAAATTTCTTGTAATTTCCAATGTAAATACCCTGACCATAATATCCCAGAGTCAATAGTTACTTTATTATATTGGCATAATAATAAGGATTATCATTATAAAGAACCAAATAGTTTATAAATTTTGGAAAATTATATACATAATTGACTCTTACATTAAAATTGAAAATATAAAATAAAATATATTAACTCTATTGAAAACACAATTATTCTCTTAGGTAAACCATGAATATCATCCATAATATACTTCTTTTCATATTTGGGAAAAATGAAACATAAGAAATGGGTGAGCTCAGATACTCAATAAGGGTATGAAAATAGAAAAATATATGGGTACATAACGAATAAAAAATATGGAAAGGTAAATAACTAAAACACAAGACATTTAATCAATAAATTTAGAATTATATAGAAGGAATAAATTGTGATCAAATATTTCTATATAAAAAATCAAATAATCTTGAAACATGTCCATGGATATTATAAAAAATCAAAATAATCACATGGGCATCAATAACTAATTTCATAATGATAGAATGTATAATTTTGAACATCTAAAACTTATAGTCGAGGCCTCAAATAATAAATCTAAAAATACTATCAAGGCCTTATGTCGTGAAATCTGAAATTAAATGGGTAAGGCCTAATTAAAAACCAAATTTAGTTTGTCTCATAAGACCTACCAATTCAACAAAGGTATATAGTGGGTCCCACCCATCACTTACTAAATACAATACATTCCTCACATGAATAAATAATACAACTGAATCGACATTCCTTAACCAAATCAATAACTATCTGTATTGGAAGACTAGTCATACAGAATATCAATACTTCCCCAGTCAAACTGACCATAAAGCATCCAAAGGAATATTATTAATAGTATTATTAAAGTAAATCCTCAAAAAAATATTCAACAAAGTATTTTTACATATATGGAAATACTTTATAGATATTACTAAAATATTTCTTGAGGAAAATACCCTTTTTACTTTGAAAATAATTTTTAAAAACTTAAAACTGCACACATAATAAAACGATCATTTTTATTGAAAATAATCTTTTAAAATTATAAATTAATCTTAAAAAAATTAATAATACATGAATATGGTAAAATATCCTCATACTGTATAAGTTATAAAACATTTCTTCTGTATTTTTTTTATAAAATTCATAAATCACCTATTTTGGAAAATGGCAAAAATATTCATTCCAAACCATTTTATAAAAAGTAAAACATGGGTAAAAATGGTTTAAATACTCATAGAATAATATTAAAAACATTTTTGAAAATATTCTTATATAACATGGACATAGAAGATAAATATTCCCCAGTGTAGTCTTAAATATAAACATTATCAAATAATATTGAGATTGTGAAATAACCCTTACCTAAGGTTTGATTTCATCTGTACGTGTTTGAACCTCATGTATAGTGGTTTTAGTCATATTATTAACTTATAATATAATAATATTAATATTTATGACATAATATATTATCTAATTATAACATTTTACAACTTGTTTTTTAATAATATTTTATGTATTTCATTGTTTTAGGTGTTAATTATCTTGTTTTATCGTGCTTGTTTTGACTTGAAAGTCTAAGTTATCTTCAATAGAATGTAGTTCCAACATATAAATAATAATATTAGTGTAATTAATATAATATTTAATCATTAAATACATTTTTATAACCATTATTTAATTTTTAATATAGAAAAGTTATTTCATCGCTTCATGGTGACGATAAGTCATACGTATTCACGAGAAATGATAACATTTCTAAATGGTTGAAAGGGTAATAAATTGGATATTATATTAATTTTATAGAATAAATATCATATCATAATTATCATATTTATTCATTAATTATATCGTTATAATCATCTAAGTAAAGTGGAGATGAAAATGAATTACACTGCTACGTGGAGACGGTAAGTCGTACGTACACACATGCAATGCTTTTTTTTATAAGATGGATAGAAGGTGGAATATGGTGGTTTAATAATAATAATAATAATAATAATAATATATAATTATATATATGATACTTTATTTATTATTTTGTTAAGTAAATAATATATGAAGAGGAAGTAGAAGAAGAAATAAATTTGAAAGAGTTGACAAAAATGATTACCTCTTCTTCATTGGACTTCCTTTAGATCTCTTTTTAAGTAATATAGGGTTGGTATTTATGGAATAAAAGTACCTCCAAACATTTTATAAGGATTTTTTTAAGATAAATTGGAATGTTTAGGTCGATATAGAAGGTACAAATTTATGTGAATAATTAATGGAGGATGTTCCCTTTTATAATTGAGGTGAGGGGCACTTTTGGAAACTCAAAAAATATTAAATTAATATAAATTAATTTTCAATTAAAAATAACTAAAACGTGAGATATTTATAATAAAATATTATTAGGTTTTAAATACCTTCATAAAATAAAAGTAATATAGGTTTTGGTTAAATTTCTATCCTTATCTTTTGGTTTTAGACTGCATTTAACATCTTAGACTCTTAAAGAGACAACATGGATTTTTACTCTGTGAGGGTTAATATATTTAAAATAAAATGTATATAGATTGATAAATGTATCATTTATTATATTTTAAACATTATACCAATCAGTTGGATTAATTTTATATTTTTAGGAATTTTATATCATTTAATAAAATTTTATTTACTATAAAATATTTATAATGTCAATTTTAAAAACTATTCATTACTTTAAATTTAATAATATAAAAATAACACTTATAATCCAAAAAATATATTTCATTGCATCCATAAAATTTAAAGTTAATCTATAAAATTATTTCAAAACATTAATTATATCAAATTATATTTATTTTCATATTTTTAATGACATTTATTTGATTTTTCCACAACAAAAAAAATTATTACACCAGCATTCTCAAAGCTTTAAGGTAATTATATATTCCCTAAAAATTAAAAATGCATTACCACGATGAAAATAAATCTTTTATATTTAAAATTACTTTTTATAGTTTTATATATATTCAAAATAACTCAGTATTAAAAATTATAAAGTTATTAAAATCATGAAGGTGACATATTTTACTTTTCTTTAAATAAAATATTATAAGGTTTATAATCACTTAATAATAGAAATAAATGGTCATATATCAGAATAATTAATTCTTATGGAAAAAATAACTCATAAAATAAAATTGGTTCAAGTTTTAGTATCATTTTATAGTCCTTATCATTATATTTTAAACCTATATTACCTAATTTATCCTTTACCGTGGTAACAAAATTTATCAAGGTCACTATTTATATTAGTCAAAAATAAAAAGGAAATATTTAATAAATTTGGAACTTATGAATCAAAATATGGAATTAATTTTTCAAAATTAAAAACATATAAGTTCCAGAATTAAATTTAAAATTAATCCCATAGAACGCATCAAAAACCAATTTTATGAATAATGCACTTTTAATCCAAAAATGTTCTTATAATAAAATAATGTATAAGGACAAATAAAATGTAATTAATTAAATTATAAATAACTAAATATTAATTATGTTACATTGAGATCAAATTAAAATCATAAAGGCACTTTTAATATAAATAAATCGACAGTTTTATAAAAATCAGTATTTTTCACTATTTATTAAAAAATCAATCTTTTCAGAAAAATTCCCAAAAATTCACCATAAGATGATTATAATATTTTTGGTTTTAAAAATAAAGTTAATTTTATTAGATAAATTTTATAAAAGTATCAAAAATTATTTATATTTATTTTCTCATATAATGAAATAAAAATCTATTTTTGAAGAAAACATATATTTGAAGAATAAAATAACTTTACTAAAAATTATGTATTTATTTCCTCTAAAAAAATAAATCTGTACTGAATTTAACCTCAATTTGTGTTTTATAAAATAGTTAATACTATTCACACCCTTCAATTTAATGACTATATTATAATAATCTTGTAATAATATTTCATTGTTCTTTTAAGTTGGGTGTTGCATGTAATGTAAGCTATTTCAAAGGTTAAATTTAAAAAGTTACATAGTGTAAAATCTTGGGGTGTTACATTCTATCCTCCTTCAATAAATTGTGTCTTCAAAATTTGAAATTTCACTTCAAAAATCAAAGTTTGATACTTGAAAATACCTTTGTGGGAAACCCACATCATAAATAGAGTTAACAAAAGATCCTCTTAATAAGAGGGAAAGGGAAATATGAAGGTCACCAAAAAATAGGATTTCAAATAGGATAACATTAGCAGGATGTGAAAATATGGACTTTGAATAGAAATATAACTATCAAGTTCTGATAGAGAGTGATATAGAACATTTTCATTATAAAGTTAACTATCATAAAACCATAAATTTTTTCTGGGTTAAAAGACGATTGATTTCTTAGTAAGAAAAGAAAACCGATAACATTTTTTATTCCAAAATCCTTTTCCTAGAGTTGATTGATTGTTTTCTATCGTGATAATAACTTGAGAAAATAATCTTACTTGATTTCTTTCTATATAATAAGCATAATATCATCCTTTTATTATTCTTTGATTTATTTTCACATCATATCTTATTCCAGGAAATGTATGTTCAAGATAAATTTTTCATGCCTGAATCACTTGAATGAATCATAATATCCATATGTAATTCCTTTAGACTTTAAGTGTTTATGGAAACCAAATTGGTTGGAACATGTTATCAAAAAAAAATAATATCAAAATTTCAACTTAATCCATTTTATAGTAGTTAATCATAAGACTCATCTAAAATATGTCTTTCTAAATTCAAAGACCAAATATTTAGAAGAAAGGTCTCTAAATTTAAAAAATCAACTTAACATCATATTTTCCTCAAAAACATAATTTATCTATTATTTTTACATACCAAATATATGAATACATTTATCACCTTTAAACCTTGATGAAAACATGCATGCTTCCAAAAATAAAATCTCAGGTTGTTAAATATATTCCTTAAATTTAAACATATAATAATCATATAAAAGATAACATAAACCATAAAATCAGTAACCAATTTCATTGTCATGAATATTATACCATAAATATCTATTTTTCATTTTTATCTCAACATTGGGCACATATTTAGTGTTATATTTTCCAAATCATGAGTTTCCAAAAGATCAACCTTCAACATAATTAGTTCTCTTGGTTACCAGAACTATTCATAACATACCTCTAAATCCTTAAAGAAATGGTACTATAGTAAAATCCTTATATATCTCATGAATCTTATAACCAAAAAATCATTGATAAAATACTTCTACAATATAATTCTTGAATACAAATACATGGTCACTTTAATTATTACACTTCTTTCTTAAACCATTAACTATGCTTTAATATATTATTACTTTATACATATTTCCTTCCATAAGTCATTTGTAGTTTCTTCATTATCAGCAATATAACCATTAATTGTATAAATTTTCTGATTATATTCATGAGTTTTTCTTCATCAATTTTTATTATTCCCATAATTTACACATTCAAAACATTCATCCATCAATGATACATTAGGGATACCACTATTCTCATCCATTTCATTAACCAAACATTTCATTTTTTCCTATAAATTACTTGAATTTTTTCTTATTTTCCACACCCAAAACATCTTCACATTCCTCTATTACATTCACTTGGTTTTTTCTTCTCACATTCTCAACATATAGGAAATTGAATCTTCTTTTCTCCATGGTTCTTTCCATATGAGTTCTCAAAAAACTCTATCCTTCTCTTCTTGGGTGAGTCTGAGAGTTGGCTAAGGTGAAAATTTTTAATCATATATTATGATCATAATATCCTTCACCCCATTCATCATCCAATTTGGTTTCTCATCAACACATTTTCTATTAAATTCAACATTAAACGAGTTCCTTCTAGTTACATCCACTGACTAAAACCAAAAAAAATATAGTGTGAAAAATAAAAAACATAATGATAAATCACATCGTTATGATGAATCATTTATATGATGTCTAAATAATTACACCTTATTATAAATCTATGAGTCTATAGGTTTAACCTTGGTTATCCATGATCATTACCCAATTTATAGGATGTTGTCCTATACTTATACTTATCCTAAATGTCATTCATAGGATTATACTCCCAAATCTATTTTTTCCTAAATCTAGTTCCCAAGGTTTCTACTAAACTTGCTCACATACCAATTGTAAAGACCCTCACCCCAGTAGACCAGAGTTTTTTTTACTTTATTACATTGGATTCATAATAAGGATTTTCATCCTGAGGGACTAAATAGTTTAATATTTTTAAAAAACTAGATACATACTTTAATCTTACATTAAAAATGAAAAATATAAAATACAACATAGTAACTCCATTGAAAACACCATTATTATCCTCGATTAACCCTGTATATCATTCATAATATACACTTCTTGGAATACTAGTGAAAAATGAAACTTAAGAAATGGGTGATCTTAGATGATCAGTAAGGTTATGCAAACAATGGAAGTCATGAGTAAATAAGTCTTAAACAATATGGAAAGGTAAATAACTAAAACACATTCCATTTAATCAATAACTTGATAATAATATGGCATAAATAATTATTGATCCAATATTACCATATAAAATAATCACATAATCTTGAAAAAATCCATGGATATTTTAACAAATCAAAATAATCACATGGACATTAATAACAAATTTCGTAATGATAGAATGTATAATTTTATACATTTAAAACTTACTATCAAGGTCTTTTCCAAGACATCGAAAAATACCATCAAGTCCTTGTGCCATGAAATTTAAAAATAAATGGGTAAGGGCTCAGCCTAAACCCAGTCTGGTTTTTCTCATGAGACCTACTGATGCATCGATGGTCTATAGCGAGCCCCACCCATCACTTACAAAGTCCAATTCATTCCTCACATGAATAAATAATACAACTAAATTGGAATTCCTTACCAAAAATGAATAACTATCTAATTAGAAGAACTAGTCATACAGAATATCAATACTTCCCCAGTCAAACTGATCATAAACCATCAAAAGGAATATTATGAATAATATTATTAGATTACATCCTCAAAAAAAGATTAAAAAAAGTATGTTTACATAGATGAAAATACTTTGAAGATATTTCTAAAATATTTCATGAGGAAAATACACTTTTTACTTTGAAAATAATTTTTAAAATATAAAAACTGCACGAGTAACAAAGAGATCATTTTAATTGGAAATAAACTTGTAAACTTGTAAAGGAAGATTCAAATATTTAAGGATATATTAAGTGAGGAAAATCAACTCATACCGTATAAGTTGAAAAAAAATCTTCTGTATTTTTTTCAGAAAATTCATCAAGTACATATTTTGGAAAACAGAAAAACAATTACTTTCAAACCATTTTGAAAAAAATAAAACATGGGTAAAAATGGATTTAAATATTTGTACTATAATATTAAAAAATATAAAATATTCTTATAGAACATGGACATGGAAGATAAATATTCCTTAGTAGATACTTAAACATAAACAATCCCAAACAAAAATGAGATTGTGAAATAACCCTTACCTTAAGTTCAATTTCATTCATACGTGTCCAAACCTCGGTGTCGTGATTTTTGAAAATGTTATTTACTTATACAAGAATAATTATAATATTTATGATATCATATTTTATCTACTTATAACATTTTACAACTCTTTTATTAATATTATTTTATTCATTTCACTATTTCAGGTGTTAATTGCCTTGTTTTATCATGCTTGTTTTGTCTTGAAAGTCTTGGTTCTCTTGTATAGGATATAGATATAACTTATACGTAATAATATTAATTCCATAAATATCATATTTATCATTAAATAAATTTGTATAACCATTCTTGAATGTAGAAAAAAGAAAATGAATTGTATCACTCTGTGGATATGGTAAGTCGTACGTACGCACGAGCGATGATATAATTTCTAAATGATTGAAAGGATAAAAAAGTGGATGGGATATTAATTTTCCATAATAAATATCTTATCATAATAATCATATATATCTATTATTCCCATCATTAAAACCATCCAAGTAAATTGATGATGAAAAACTAATTACACTGCTATGTGGAGATGGTAAGTCATACATACGCACGTGCGGTGATTTCATTTTTAATGGGATGGAAAAAGGTGTAATATGGTTTTTTCATAATAATAATAAAATATCAGTATATATATTATACTAAAGTTATTATTTTAGGATGGAAACAACACATGAAGAGGAATTATAATAAGAAATAAATTTGAAAGAGTTGATAAAATGATACCTCTTATTCAGTGGACTTCCTTTAGATCTCTTCTTAATGGATCTAGGTTTGGTTGTATAAGTATGTCTAAAAGATAAATGGGAAGTTTTTGGTCAATATATATGGTTCAAAGTTATGGAATAAGTAAGGGAGTAGGTTCCCTTTTATAATTGAGGTGGGGGTACTTTTAGAAACTCAAAAAATATTAAATTAATATAAATTAATGTTTAATTAAAAATGGATCTAGAGTGGGTTTATTAGAATATAATATGATTATGGGTATGAATCCCATCATCCAGTAAAATTAATATAAGTTTTTATTAAATTTATATCCTTATCTTTTGGTTTTAACCCTTATTTAACCTCTTCAACTCTCACTGTGACAACATGGATTTTTACTCTTTGAGCGTTAATATAGTTACTATAAAATGTAAAAAATCAATAAATATATCATGGATGTAATTTTAAACCTTATCCCAATAATTTGGATTAATTTTATATTTTTATGAATTTTATATCATTTAATAAAATATTATTTACTATAAAATATTCATAATGTTAATTTTCATAACTATTCATTACTTTGAAATTAATAATATCATGAAAATGATTATAATCCAAAAAACCTAATTTATTACATCCATATAACATAAATTTAATCTTTTAAATTAGTTTATAACATTAATTGTCCCATATTATATTTATTTTAATATTTTTAATAACATTTCTTTGATTTTTCTATTACTTAAACAATTACTGCACTAGCGTTGTGTAAGCTATTAAGGTAATTATTTATCCTATAAAAATTAAAAATAAATTACCATGATAAAGATAAATCTTTTATATTTATAATCACTATTTATAGTCTAATATATATTCTAGATAACCCCATATTAAAAAAGTTATAGTTATTAAAATCATGATTGTGGAATCTTTGACTTTTCTTTAAATAAATATTATAAGGGTTATAATCACTTCATAATGGAAACAATGGTCATATATCTAAAACATGAATTATTATATACAAAAAAATACATATACAATAAATTTTTATCATGTTTTAGGGTCATTTTCAAGTCCTTGTCATTTTATTTTTAACCTATATTACCTAATTTACCTTTTACTGTGGTAACAAAATTTACCAAGGTTATTATTCATATTTGTCAAAAATAAAAAGAAAATATTTAATAAATTTGGACCTTATGAATCCAAATATGGAATCAATTTTTTAAAATTCAAAACACATATGTTTTATAAGTTAATTTAAAATTAATTCCACAAAATGCAATAAAAAACAATTTTCTTGAAAAATGCATTTTTAAGCCAAAAAATGTACTTATACCATAATAAGGTATAAGGATTATTAAAATTTAATTATTTAAATAATATAAAACTAAGGATTAATTTAGTTACATTAATATCAAATTAAAATTTTAATGGTAATTTTAATGTAAATAAATTGATAGTTTTTTAATAAGTATTTTTTACTATTCACTAGAAAATCAATTTTTTCAGAAAATAAAAATAAAAATTTTACCATAATATAATTTTTATATATTTGTTTCAAAAATATATTTAAATTTATCAAATAAAGTTTCTAAAATTTTCAAAAAATAATTATATTTATTTTCTCATATATAGCAATAAAAATCACTTTTTAAAGAAAATATATATTTAAAGAATAAAATGACTACTAAAAATTATGTGTTTATTGTGTAAGCATAAATAAAATTTTATTTAATATAACATTAATATATATTTCATAATATAGTTAATCCTATTAACACCCACCAATATAACAGTTGTGTTATAATGATATCATAATAATATTTTGTTGTTCATTTAAGTTGGGTGTTGTGTGCAACATAAGATATTAAATAGGTTAAATATTAAAAGGGAAGTGATTTAAATTATTGGGTTGTTACATTATCCCATCATTAAATAAATTTTTCCCTCACAATTTAAAATTGAACTTCAAAAATCAATGGTTGATACTTGAAAATCCCTTTGTGGTAAACCCACATCATAAATAGGGTTAATAAAATATCATATTAATAATAGGGAAAGAAAAATGTAAAGGTCACCCAAAAAATAGGATTTTGAAAAGAAGAACATTAGAGGGAAGTGAAAATAAGGACTTTGAAGAGAAATCTAACTATAAATTTATGATGGAGAGTGATATAGAACATGGTCATTATAAATTTAACCATCATAAAACCATAAATATTTTATGTGTTAAAATACCATTTATTTCTTAGAAAGAAAATTAAAAAATAACATTTTTTTCAAAATCCTTTTCCTAGAGTTGAGTGATTATTTTACTATCCAAATAATCACTCAAGAAAATAATCTTACTTGATTTCTTTCTATGTCATAAGAATAATTGCATCCTTTAGTTATTCTTTGATCTATTTTCACTTCACCTCTTAGGCTAAGAAATAGATGTTCATGATAAATTTTTCATGCCTGAAGTACTTTAAGGAATCATAAGATCCAAAAGTCATTCCTTTAGCCTTTAAATGTTTACTAAAACCAAAATAGTTATCACATGTTATCAACAAAAAATAATATCTAAAGTTCAAATAAATCCATTCAATAAGTAGTTAATTTTATGACTCACCCAAAATATATCAGTCCAAATTCAAAGGCAAAAATTATATAATAAATGTCACTAAATTTTCAAAATTAATTTAACAGCATATTTTCCCCCAACAAAAAAAATGCATCACTTATTGTCACATACCAAATATATGAATACCTTTATCACATTTAAACCTTAATGAAAACATGTATGCTTCCAAAAAATAAAATCTCAGGTTGTTGAATATATTCCTTAAATCCAAACATCTAATAATCCCAAAAAATATAACAAAACCCATCAAATAACCAACCACTTTAATGGTCACCGATACTATGCCATAAACATATCTTTGTTATTTTTTATCTCAATATATGGAACATATTTAGGTTTATATTCCCCAAATCATATGTTTCCAAAAAATCAAGTTTCCATATAATAATTTCTCTTAATTATAAATATTATTCAACACATACCTCTAAATCCAAAAATAAATGGTATTGTAGTACAATACTTATATATCTCATTATTCTTATACCAAAAACCTCGTTGATAAAATAATTTTACAACATTATTCTTGAATCCAAATACATAGGAACTTTAATCATTCCAATTCATTCTGAAAGCATTAACTATTCTTCATCATCTTATTACTTAATACCTCCTTCCTTTCATCGGACATTTGTAGTCTCTTATCATCAGCGGTGTAACCATTACTCATATAACCTTTCTGATTATATTCATGAGTTTCCCCTCATTAATTTTCATAATTTCCATACTTTATTCATTCAAAATATGCATCTGTTTATGATACCTTAGGGATACCATTATTCTCATGCATTTCAATAACCAAAATTTTATTTTTTTACTTAGAAATTACTTACTTTTTCCCCTTATTTTCCACACCCAAATCATATTCTTATTACTCTATTAAATTAACTTGGGTGTTTGTGCTCACACTCTCAACATATATGAAACTGAATATTCTTTCCTCTATGGTTTCTACCACCCAAAATCTCGGTAAACTCTATCCTTCTCTTATTTGGTGAGTTTGAGAGTTGGTTAAGGTAGAAATTATTAATCATATATCATGATCACAATATCTTTCACCCCATCCATCATCCCATTTGATTGATCATCAACTCATTTTCTATTGAATTCAACATTAACCTGGTTCTTTCTACTTACATCCACTGACTAAAACCAAGAAAACATAGTGTGAGCAACATTAATCATAATGATAAATCACATTTCCAGGAAGAATAATTTATAAGATTTCAAAATTATGACAACTGTTTCTCAATATATGAGTCCATAGGTTAAACCTAGGTTATCTATGGTCATTACCAAATATATAATATGTTATACTATACTTAGAATCATCCTCAATATCATCATTCATAATGTTATATTCCCAAATCTATGTTTTCCTAAATCTAGTTCCCAAAGTTTCTACTAAACATACTCTTATACCAATTATAAATACCCTAACCCCATTAGCCTAGAGTTAGTGGTTACTTTATTACATTATATTAAAAACAAAGATTCCCATACTGAAGGACCTAGTAGTTTAGTAATTTTGGAAAACTAGATACATACATGAATCTTAATATAAAACTAAAAATATAAAATACAACATACTAACTCCAATAAAAACACCATTATTCTCCTATCTTAAGCTTGCATATCAGTCATAATATAATTCTTGTAATCCTAGGGAAAGTGAAAGATAAGAATGGGGTGATATCAGATGCTCTATAAGGGTATGAAAATAGTGTAATCCATGAGTAAATAAGGCATAAATAATATGGAAAAGTAAATAACTAAAACACATTCTATTTAATTAATAACTTGAGCATAATATTGTAGAAATAAATGATGATAAAATATTTACATATAAAATAATCACATTATCTTGAAAAATATCAATAGATATTCTAAAAAATTTAAATAATCATATGGACATCAGTAGCTAATATCATAACGATGGAATGCATAATTTCAGACATCTAAAACTTACCATCGAGGCCTCAGCCAAGACATCTAAAAATACCTTTAAGGAATTGTGCCATGATATCTGAAAATAAATGGGTAATGCCTCATCCAAAACCCAATATGTTTTGTCTCGTGAGACCTATAGATGAATTGAGGGGCTATATAAGGATCCACTTGTCACTTAATAAGTCCAATTCATTCCTCGCATTAATAAATAATACAACTAAATCAATATACCTTAACAAAATCAATAATTATCTGTATTAGGAGAACTAGTCATACGAAATATCAATACTTCCCCAATAAAACTGATCATAAACCATCCAATAGAATATGATGAATGGTATTATTATATTATATACTCAAAAAAATATTCAACAAAGGATGTTTACACAAATGAAAATAATTTAAATAGATTAATGAAATATTTCTTGAGGAAAATACCTTTTTTACTATGAAAATAATTATTAAAATATAAAAATTACTCATGTAATAAAGAAATATTTTTCATTAAAAATAAGCTTGTAATAATTTAAAGGAATATTAAAATATTTAAGGTGATGGGATGGTAGGAAAATCCACTCATGTCATATATATTAAAAAACACTTCTTCTATATTTTTTTTTGAAAAGTCGTAAAGCACCACTTTCGGAAAATGAAAAAAAGATTCCTTTCAAACCATTTTATAAAAAGTAAAACATGAATAAAATGTATTTAAATATTAATAGGATGATATTAAAAAATTAAAATATTCTTATATAGCATGGACATTGAAGAGAAATATTTTTCCAATGGAGACTTAAATATAAACAATCCCAAATGATAATGAGATTAAGAAATAACCCTTACCTTAATTGTAATTTCCTCCATACGTGTCTAAAACTCCTATATAGTGGTTTTAAACATATTATTAACTTATCAAATAATAATATTAATATTTTTGATATCATATATGATACCCTTATAACATTTTTTCACTCATTTATTAATAATATTTTATTCATTTCACTTCTTTGGGTGTTAATTGTCGTGTTTTTTAATGCTTATTTTCTCTTCAAAGTCTTGGTTATCTTGAATATGATATAGATAAAACATTTAGAGAATAATATTAATGTCATAAATATCATATTTAATCATTAAATAAATTTTTATAACCATTTTTTAATGTTGAACATATAAAATGAATCGTATCGCTTCATGGAGAAGGTAAGTCATACATACGCACAAACGATGATATCATTTCTAAATGGTTGAAAGTATAATTAAGTGGATGGTATATTAATTTTATAGAATAAATATCATTTAATAATTTTAATATATATCCATTTTTTCCATAATTATAACCATCCATTTAAAGTGGTGATGACTAACAAATTACACCTCTATGTGGAGATGGTAAGTCATACGTACACATATGTGGTGCTTTCATTTTTCATGGGATGGATAAAAGGTATAATGTGGTTGTTTGATAATCAAAATAACATATTAGTATATATATTATACTAGATTTATTATTTTATGATGGAAACAACACATGAAGAGGAATTATAAAGAGAAACAAATTTGAAAGAGTTGAAAAATTGATTACCTCTTCTTTGATGGACTTCCTTTAGATCTCTTCTTAAGGGATATAAGGTTGGTCTTTTTGGAATGCCAGGAACTCCATAAATTTTCCTATGATTTTTATTAAGATAAATTATAAAGGTTTTTTTGAGATATAAGGCTCAAATTTATGTAAATAAGTGAGGGAGGAGTGCCCTTTTATAATTGAGGTGAGGGGCGCTTTTGGAAACTCTCAAAATTTCGAATTAATATAAATTAATTTTAAATTTTAAATGGATACAAAAGCGAGTTATATAAAATATAATATTATTATGGGTATAAATTCCCTCATAAAACAAAATTAAGATAAGTTTTGACTAAATTTATATCCTTATATTTTGGTTTTAACCCTTATTTAACCACTTTAACTCTTACCGTGACAACGTTGATTTTTTACTCTTTGAGGGTTAATGTAGTTTATATAAAATACTAAAGGACCTATAAATGGATCTTGGATGAAATTTTCAACCTTATAAAAATTATTTTTATAAATATATGGTTTTTATTAGTTTTATATCATTTAATAAAATATTGATAATGTCAATTTTAAGAACTATTCGTTACTTTGACTTTAATAATATCAATAAAACACTAATAATTAAAAAAACTATTTTATCACATCACTATAATTAAAATTTCATATATTAAATTATTTTATCATAGTAATTATCTCAACATTTTTTTATTTTAATATTTTTAATTTCATTTATTTGATTTTCCATTAATTAAATAATTACTGCACCAAGGATGTGCAATATTTTAGGTAATTATTTATTCCCTAAAAATTAAAAATAAATTACCATGATAAATAGATATCTTTTATATTTATAATAAATATTTATATTAAAATATATTCTTTGTATATACCAAATCTAAAAATGTTATAGTTATTAAAATCTTGAATGTGACA
This sequence comes from Viscum album, assembly GCA_963277665.1. Classification (NCBI taxonomy): domain Eukaryota; kingdom Viridiplantae; phylum Streptophyta; class Magnoliopsida; order Santalales; family Viscaceae; genus Viscum; species Viscum album. Next base: position 144,651,462 of record OY728131.1, read on the forward strand.
TCCTTGACTTTTCTTTAAATAAAATATTATAAGGGTCATAATCACTTATAAATGGAAATAAATGGTCATATATACAAGACTTGAATTCTTATGGATGATAATTACTCATCCAATAAAATTTGTTCAATTTTAAGGTTATTTTCTAGTCCTTATCATTTTATTTTTAACCTATATTACCCAATTTCCCCTTTACTATGGCAACAACATTTACTAAGGTTTCTATTCATACTAGCCTCAAATAAAATGAAACTATTTAATAATTTGTAACTTATGAATCAAAATATTTCTTATATTTTCCAAAATTCAAAACACATCATTTTTATAATTTAATTTAAAATTAATCCCGCAAAATTCAATGAAAAACAATTTTATTGATAAATTCATTTTTAATCCCAAAAAAATACTTATACCAAAATAAGGTATAGGGATGATTAAAATATAATTAATTAAATTATAACTAACTAAATAGTAAATTATTTAAATTTAGATAAAATTTAAATAATAGATGGACTTTTAAGATAAAAAAAATTTACAGTTTTGGAAAAATCAGTATTTTTATTATTCATTAGAAAATCATTCTTTTCATAAAAATTCTCATAAAAAATCACCCAAATTTAATTTTAATATTATTTTGTCAAAAATAAATTTAATTTTATTAAATAAACTTTCTAAAATTTTGTGAAATTTATTATATTTATTTTCTCATAAAAATCAATAAAATCATTTTTTGTAGAAAACATATATTTGAAGAATAAAATGACTTTACTAAAAATTATGTGTTTATTTACAAAGCATAAATAAATTTGTATTGAATGTAAACATATTATATATTTCATAATATATTTAATTGTATTTACACACTCTAATCTAATGACTAGGTTATAATGATCACATAATAATATTTCATTGTTTTCTTAAGTTGGGTATTGTGTGCAATATAAGTTATCAAAGAGGTTAAATTTAAAATGAGACATACTAAAAAATCTTAAGGTGTTACTGCCAATTTTCTCACAATTTCCAAAATAAAAAAATGTCTATGACTATGGTTTATTAATTTATAAATTTATAAATGATTTCATAACACTTAGAAAAACTCAAATAACCATAATGGTTTCAATTGTATGTGTCTAATTTTTAATATATACATTTTTATTTTAAAAAATTATTAACCAATTATTTAATTATGTGTTTCAAATGTTATTTAGATATTGATTAAAATTTATTTCTAGCATATGAAATATATGATTTAGGGCTGAATGGGGAGGTTATGTTGTGTCATAATATTTATAAAATTTTTGAAGAGGTTTTTATGTATAGATTATTTATTTAACTTTATTATATAATTTGTGACCTTCATGAGTGAACTGCATGATCAATTTCAAGTAAAGTAGCTTGTATATTAATGATATTTGTGTGGTCAAATTTATTAAAAATGTGTCTTTTTAATTTAAAATATATATTTCATTTTAAAACAAAAATAAATGTTTAGTAATGAACCAGGAATGTAAAATAAATTTTACTAAATATTATAGTAAAATTTGAGTGATAAAATAATATTTTAGTTTCATGTGATAGAAGATTGTGTTTTCTTATCCCCTGATTTTGGGATTTACTGGGGATATTCATTACAATATTATTTTCAAATCCCAAAGTTAAGGGCTTAAGGATATCATTAATCGCATGATTATAAAATATTAATTATTTACTCATCTTTGACTCTCATATTTAGTGAAAATTATTTTAGTTCCATGTGATAAAGTGTGTGTTTTAAATTTAAAAGTTATATTTTATTTTAAAATGTGTTTCACATGCTCAAAACTAATAAAGCGATCTCTAATTATTGTGAAAGTATAGTATAATGATAACTGATTCATTTGAGACCTATAGGAATGAACTATATATCATTCTGACACATGGTGTGGTTGGAATGGAATGAATTGTATATTTCCATTTTAAATGTTAAAAAGGTTTAAAACTTCAATCACATGCTCCAAAACTAGGGAAAAATTTTCACTAAACTTGTGGATAATGATTTTTTATTAATTTATAACATGTATAAATGAACTAAACATTATTTTATTGTGTGTTGTTTATAGTTTAACTAAAATTTCATGTGTTCAGTTTAAAATTTATACTTTAGTTCAAAACATGTGTCACATAGTCTAAAACCAATAAAATGATTTAGGATTTTCATGAAAGTATATGATAATTATTTTTTATTCATTTTTAACCTATGTTAATGAATTTAATGTAATTTTGATGTGAAGTTTGGTCGAAATAAATTAAAGTGTGTTTTTCTATTATAAATTTTAAATAATTTCAAAACATATGTCACATGCTAAAAAATGAGAAAAACAAATTAGTATTTTCATGAAATACTATGAAAATTATTTTTGATTCATTTGTGAAAATTATGAATAAATTTTATTTCATTCTGATGTGTGGAGTGGTTAATATGACTGATAGTGAATGTTTTTAATTTAAATGTGAAATTTTAGTTAAAAACATGTATCACATGATCAAAACCAATAAATTGATCATGTATTATCCTAAAACTTTAGTAAAATGATCATTGATTATTTTTTGACAGGTAATAATAAACCACACATCATTCCAATGTGCGATAGGGATCATGTGATGATCTCGGTTTTTCTTTAAGCATGAATTAGTTCATTCTTTTGATTTATAATACCTAAACCCTTCAAAATAATATAATGGTAAATTCACCCTATTAAACAAACTTATAAATATTTTTTTATTTTTTTTATGTAGGTATGTATTGTTTACCCTTTGGTAGAGTTTTGGAATGATTTCACGGAGGTTTATTTTTTAGGGATATATAATATTTATTTAATAAAAATATTTTATCGTGCACATGTGAATGGAAATACCTCCTAAAATGAGTCTTTATTGTAAAATCCATCACCTTAGTTTTTCTTAGGATGGGTTATTTTACCTATAATAGGTTTAATTCATGTTCTAGTTTTGGGTCCTGATCCAAGCCTATTTCATTTCTTGAAAAATTCACTTAGTTGACCTAATTATCCTATATAAATACCTATTTAAGCTACTCCATTAGGAATATCACCAATGATGATATAAATACTAGATTATTGTATCATCATGCTTTCATATACAGAACTATCATATGTCAAATTAGAGTTGGATTGTGAGCCAATGATGATAAAATTTCATGGTGTAATCTTGTTATTTCTCTATTTCTATATTCTTTATGAAAGTTTAATTTTTTATTCACATTCATGGAACTATTAATGAATACATAATATTCATATTAAAATTCCTTTTTGATTGATTTTATAAACTTGGGTTCATGAAAAACAGTGTTTCTAGCATAGATTGGGTTTCTAGTGAAACACTAGAAACTAACTCCCCCCTCCCCCTATGTTGTGTGCCTCTTGACATAGAACGATACCACTGGCTAGAGATGGTATAATTTTATGAGGTAATTTGGCATAACAACCACAAAATATCCCTCTCACCATCTCTCTTTCCCATGTCCTTCGGGAAGGTGATGGCTGTTATTCCTCGTGGTGGTTGGCGTTGGGAGAATGTGGTAAAGATGGTAGCCCAAGTGGTAGTTCAATCATCACAATGTGTGATGATAAGGGATGATATGGGTTTTTAATTGTAAAATATTGAGAGATATCTTTTATATCACATGATGATATAATCATAGGATAGTGAAGTTCGAACAACAACAATAAAAAGGCCAAATGATAGGTGGTGGTCAGCTGAGGATGTGACGACTCAAACTTTGATGGTAGAAAAGTTTCACAAAATAGAAAAATATTGAGGTTTTTACTAGTCATTATATCAGTTAGGATATGATGGTTACCCCATCAGCCATGTGGTTGGTAGAGAAGGACCAATTGGTGAAATGAGGCCCACCTGTGGGCTAACAGGACTACACCTAAGTGAGGTCTGACAATGCGAGTTGTCCCTTCAAGGTAAGACACCTCTATCCAAAGGTAGGGTGGCGTAGGATAACTAGTTTAGATAGACCTATACAATTAATTAACCCAATTGTGAGACTATGTGGCCCAAGAAGGTTGGTCATGCCAGCCCAACCCAACATGGCGGCACGCAGGCTATCCAACCAATTTATCTCCCTCTTGTAGCCTAAGGGGTTCACAGGCCAGCCCCCATAGGTTGGAATCCCCCTTTAAGTAAGGTAGCGAGGCCCTAAGATAGGTCTTATTTAACCCAAACCAACCCCTAGGTGGGGCATGCATGGTATTATACACCCATGTCTCACCTTACCATGAATTTTTAGGCCAATCACCCAAGGGGAGTGTTTTTACCAAATCATAATACCACATGGAATACCCCAAGGGTCATTACTATAACATCCACAAGTAGGTTCTCCATCACATAACTGATACAGGTTGATACATGACCTCAAGAAAGCCTCTAGGTAAACCAAAGGATTTTGACTATTAGTGAGGGTCTAAGGAATATAGTTTCATGACTATACCCTCTGGAATAGAGTAAAAATCACAATGAAAATAAGATAAATCAATCATGACATACACCTAAAATAGATAATGGATGAATACCAATAACTACAAAAATAATAATAAATCATTAAATGTTATATTTTATTCCAAAATCAATGTTGTGATAAAATTAATACAAGAAAATAACTAAAAACAGACTCTATAATAAAGAATATAAAAAACTTAGTCTTGAACCCCATGCTCATCCCCATATCCATGTTCTAATCCAATCCATTAAATCAATCCATCAGGCACAGGATCTCTTTCCCCTGTCAAGACCTGCATCAATGAAATTTTATCAGGTACCAAATGGGACCCAAACAAGGTGTGAGTAAAAATCATTAGGCTGACACCCATGATGTATAAACAATTTAGTCTGAATAAATGGTTCATGTTATAGTATTATAAATAGTTTAATTAATATATTATGTTAATTCAGAACATCAAGTAACCCTTCTAACACTCAATCCTTAGGTTGACACCCAATATTGGCCAAATTTACTTTATCATGATGTTGCATGACTCTATCCAGTGGTGTATTCACCTACCTTGGATGAATCACTCATGTCGTGAATCAAGTAAAAGTGCATCTTTCCCTCAGGTAATCAATTAACTATGCATATCACCCTCAGGAATCAAGTAACCAAGCATCACACCCTTGGGCATCAAGTAAGTGTGTAATAACAGAATCTATGTGAATTTCCATACTATATACCCTTACGTGTTCCCATGGCACAAGACTATTCCAATTGAAAAGGTATCAATGGAACCAGTGTGAATTCCCATTATAGGTCCACTTACATGCTGAGAGGACATCAGAATCAATTCAAATTCCCATTCTAGATCCAATTTAACATTTCATATTTCAAATGAAACAAGGTCCAATGCTTTCCAATTTACCAAACATTCTAAACATATCAATATATAACATATTGGTTAACTCACTCCAATTACCAATTATCATTCCAAATTCAATTACATGTTATTATTCCTTTTTTCCAAAAAAAATGATTTATGTAAAGTTACCAATTATCACAATAATTATAAAAATTCCATTACACAATCCATTTATGCCCAAATTACCATTTTACATGTCATTTACTTCATTATGCCATCTTGTAATTATTCCAATTCCAATTTCATGCCAAATAACCACTTACATGCCAAGTGATTCTTAAATAATCCAATTGCAACAATTCACATGTTAATTCAAATCACATGTTAATCCAATTCACAAGTTAATTCATTTAATAACAATTATTAATTCAATATAGGAATCTAGGTTCTTATATTCAAAGTTCCAACCTAGGGTTAAGGATAGGCACACCTCTCACGTGACTGCAAGTCCTAGTATCAACACTAATAGTCTCATCAAGATCTGTGGGAGGTATAGGTATAATGATTCAATCCAAACAATATAATTCCATTTAGAAGGGGTTTCACACATAGTGTATCGACATGATCACATAAGTTTCACATACTAGAAATAAAAGGTAGGCCTTGTGGATATTTTTTAGACCACATACCTCAAAAAAATTAATAAGGATCCAAATATTTATCATAGGAATCAATTTGAAACACAAAAATCCACTGTGGATAGTGATTGACACACTTTGTTAAGGCTAAAAGAAGAGGATTTAAGTAGAAAATAAGAGGATTCCACCAAATCTGAGTAAAACTCACCAATTAATTTTTTTCGGATCAAATAAAGTATCTAATAACCAAGAGGATCATGATATAGAATCTAATTAATCCTTATATAATCCTTAAAATTCTTAATACACAAATTAATGTCAAATATGGGTTAATTAGGTGCTAAAATGGGGTTTAGGGCTAGAAATACATTTTTCCCTCCTAATCCTGACCTCTAGTGAGACCACTGGCTAGATGATGGCTGCCACCAACTATTTATTAGTTCTAGGAAATAATCCTTCACCACTGGGAATCCCACCATCCTTATGGTGGGATTCCTATAGCTTTATTAATCTACTAGATATCCTAATGGCTATACAATGGCACTATAGTATCTCCAACACTACATGAAACTTGTATTCATCTGTTTTCTTGTCTCCTCTAAGCCCCTAAAAACATATTAATATTTCCTTTAATCTAATAATAGGGCTCATTTAAAAAATTAAAGAGGTTAAAACAAAAACTTAAAGAGAGTAAGTTTCTAGAGAAGGGAAGGATCTTACAACATATCTACCATATAACAATTTATCCCTAAGATTTTCTCTAATGCTTTACTGATAGATATTTCCAAACAAGTCAGTTCATTATTCCCTCATATCTGACTCTCTCTCTCAGGTATCCTCTTGCACACACTTATGCTTCCACTACACTAACACTAGGGGAATAGTCTTTCCTTAGAGATTCTTATCATTATGGCCAATGATATGGATCAGATTCACCTTAAAGGATTAATTAACATCAATCTCAACATCATTAATATCTATTATGTGATAAGGTTTAGGATCATATCTATAAAGTTATGACATATGAAACACATCCTATATTTAACTGTGGAACTATGGAATATTCAATCAGTATACCATAGGACTGACACTATCCACTACCTCAAACATATTAAAGAAACTGAGTGTCTTCTTTCCATTATTTCAGATACGACATTTCCCCATCCTAGGTGTCACATAAAGAAAAATATGGTGACCAAACTCAAACTACAGAGGCTATCTCCTATGGTCAACATAAGATTTCTACCAGCTCTGTATGGTTACTAACCACATTAATAACAAATAAACCTTCTTATATGTCTCATGAATGATACTAAGTCCAATGATCATTGACTCACCATATTATAACTGTAAAAAAGGAAAACAACATGACCTTCCATATAAAGCTTCAAAAGCAACCATTAGGATCAATTCATATAATCTATTATTATAAGAAAACTCCATGAGTACCAGATGTTTCTCCCAAGAACCACCATCCAAACACTAGCTCACAACATATCCTCCAAAATTTTAATCATTCGCTCAGATTGGTCATTAGTCTGAGGGTGGTTAGTTATACTCAAAAGAACATGTGATCTTAGTGCCTTCTAAAGACCCTTTCAGATACATGATGTGAAACTGAGAACTTTATCAGAAACGATACTCCTTGGAACACCATGTAATAAAATTATCATCTACAAATAGAGATTACCCAGATCCTTTATGTTGAAGGTCTTCTTAATTAGTAACAAATGATCTACTTCATCATCTGATCCATGATCTCCCATATTATATCATTGTTTTCAATTTTTCTTACATAATCCTATTATGATTTCCATGGTGATATCATCCCACTTCCATTCCATAATGGTAAAAGGATATAGTAACCTATTTGACCTATGATTCCATGTATTCACCTACTAACAGGAAAGCATCAAGCCATAAATCCTAGTTTCTCATTCTTCATCCCTAGACACCAATATTTCTTATGGAAATAATGATACATCATTGTTAGACCAAGATGTACCGCCCATTTAAAATCATGGACTTCCATCATCATCACCTCACACAAACTCGTAGGTTCCTAGATATGTACATGGACATAAGGAACCTCGTCTCTTCCAAGAGACCAACCTGATGGTGGATCCCCAATATAGAAGATATCCATAATATATAAACCCTCTGGATAAGATAACTACTATCTCTTGATCTGATCTAAAAGCATGGTAACAATAGATGTTGATGTTAGAGTCTCTCACCTCTGAGACTCCTAAACTTCCATATTCATATACACAAAGAGTTTCATTTCCACCACTCATCATAATAATTCAACACTACTTATATGTTTTTATTTCTAATTAAGGCATTAAAAGAAGTGTTTCAATTTCCTAAACTATTTTCCAACTTTAATTTTAAATACTAAAGGTACTTGAACAACCTCCTCTATTAAAGGTTCAAGTCCTGCTATGAAAAGAGGTACTTGAGGATTCTATGATTCATATACACCACAAAACTCTCTCCCAATAGATAATTTCACCATTTTATAGAGAAATATACCATAATAGATAAATATATATCATTAGTATAATTATTTCTCCCATGTGGCCTCAACTTTCTAAATCCATAAGCAACCAATTGATCCCCCTTCATCAGAACTTATCTAATACTGACTCCTAATGCATCACAGTACATGGTATACTCTTTACCCATCTCAAGTAAGGTGGTTATTGATATTGAGGTCAACCATATCTTTAATTCCTAGAAATATTCCTCATAATCATCATAGTAAACAAACTAAACCCCTTTCTTGGTCATTCCTAACATCAGTGATACTAGAAAAATGAAGTCCAGGATGAAACATCGATAATAGCTTGATAGACCTAGAAATATTCAAATTATGAGGACATATTTGGGTTTTTTCCAATATACCATGGTGTCCACCTTCTCTGGGTTAACTAACACTCCAGCCTCTGAGATAATGTGACTCAAGAAGTGAATTTTTTTAATCCAAAAATAACACCTTGATAACTTATTGTATAGTCAATTATCTCTCAACATACTCGGGATAATGCCAATATGTAGGGCATGATCATCTCTATATTATGAGTACACCAATATATTATCAATGAAACAACCTATAATGGTACCGAAATGGATGGAAAATCTGATTCATCAAGGCCATGAATACCACTGATGAATTTTTTAAACCAAATGACATTACCAAAAATTCATATAATCTATACCTAATTATAAAATAAATTCAATTTATGTCATATGGTATTACCCTAAACTAATGGTACCCTAATCTCAGGTAAATCTTATATAAAATATGGGCACCTCTTGGCTGATTTAATATATCATCAATGTGAAGAAGGGGATATTGGTTCTTGAACTTCATTTAGTTCAGCCTTAGGTAATCCAAACATTAGTAAAAATTCACGTTATCATTATTGTAAAAATTTAAAGGAGAACCCCATATTGAAGTACTAGTCTGTATAAATACCATAGCTTCTAGCTATTCCCACTATACTTCTATCTTCTGAAGCTCTGCCGGTACCATATTATAAGGCGGTATGGAAATAGGTTTGTTTCCTTTATCTAGCACGATAGTGAAGTCATTCTCCCTCTTAGTTGGTATTCTAGATAACTCTTTATAAAAGACATCCTAAAATTGGTCCACTACTAGAGGAAAAGTACTCTGACACATCTCACCATCATCTAGAATAAGGATTACAACCTGTGATATGAGACAATCCAATATTCACTGAATTTGTCCTATGTATCTAGCCTAAAGATCCCCTTCTCCATTATGGATATAATTTCACTCTTATGGTGATGTGAAGGTCACCCTCCTCCGATAAAAATTGATGTAAGCCAGATACAAAAATATCCAATCCATACCCAGAATCAAATTGAATCATGACATTTCTTACAAAAATAGCTCCCAAAGAAAATGGTATCCAAAAATTTTGAGAGACCACTCCTTATATCATCTGATACCCTCTAATCATACTCTTAATGGTCTATCGATGTTCATAACCTCATCCATGATTTCTACAACTAAACTCATGTCATTGGAAAATTGAGCAGATTTAAAGGAATTTAATGCCTATATATCAAATAAAATTCATGTAAGGGTAGATAACACAATAATAATACCTCTGATAGTGGGATTTATTGCATACATTATAGAAGTAATAGACCACATAGCATGAAACTAACTGACTCCCCTTCCCTATAATCCAATGTGAATTCCCTGAGATTCTCCTTTCGATTACTAATTCTACTCTTACATTATGATATTGTGTCCCTTACCCCAGCCCAAGCAACTAGTATAACTCCATCTAGCTATCTTCTAAGGGATAGTTGATTCCTTCCTAGAATCTGGTGACTACTATAATCCCATACCACTTCTCTATTATTAAGGACTCTTATATAACCTCTATAGGTGGCCCGTAATACTAAAAGCGTGACACTTCATAGTATGGAAAGGACACTGGAAATGATTGTTCCCAAACCTATCGCACTGAAATAACTTCTCCTAGCTATGGTCCTGAGACAATTTTACACCCCTATATGTTCTACTCACTACTTCCTTTGTAGAAACTCTCATAGATACTCTTCTTTACGCCTAAATAATATATCCCTGATCATCCTACTGAGACTGGTTTCCCATCACTGAGGACCAATTTTAGTTTCCCTTGGGTAATTAGAGTCTAATTCATCATGTTAGAGAATTTTATTTGGAAAAAGAAATTCACCAATGACTTTATCTCATATTGAATCTCATCCTGGAAATAATTCTCCTTGGCCATCTCATATACTACTAAATATGGATCAAAAAATTAAAAGTTAGTAAAATATCTAGCATAGACCAACACTGGAATGGTCCCCTATGTCAGGTGAATTAACTTCTAAACCTTCTCATCACTTAGCATTGTTATATACAAGTGACTTAGTAACTTCTACTCTAATTCCTTCTAGGATAGTTGCAATTAATGTATGTATTTTTCAACTATGTCCCAATATCACTTGGTTGGTCCTCATAACATATAAGAAACAAGATTCACCCTATTATCCATGGGTGTATTCGGGTGTTTTAGGATCATTTGGATGGACTCAATCCATAACTCAACTACATTATGTCCAACCTCCCTAGTGAACATGGGTGTGTATTGCAGAAATAAATCTGTTGCACTACCACAAAAGATGCCTTTAACAGCGCTAGAATATGCCTTTATTAGAACTATAAAAGTTCTTACAACCTCAGGGTGGTTAAAATTCCAAGGCTTTTATTAGAGCTATAAAATCAATAATAAAGATTATCTTTATCAGCACAAATAAAAGCACTAATAAACCATAATTTTATCATCTCTTTTAGAAGTGTTGATAAATGACACCATTTATCAGCGCTTTTATTTATCGCTAATAAGGATACCCTTTATTAGTGATTTTAGAAGCAATGATAAAGGTTAACTTTATCAGAACTTTTAAAAGTGAAAATAAAGGTCATCTTTATGAGAACATTTAGTAGTACTGATAAAGGTGCAAACTATAGTGTTATGTCACAACACACTAAAGCACCAAAAATAGGTGCAGTGTGTTGTAACAACACATTGCATCACCAAAAATAAAATAAAAATCAACAAAATAAGATAAAAATACTGAAATTAAATTAAATAAAATTTCTAACACAAATACATGGGAAAAATACTATTGAAGAGTATGTTAGTTATTTTTTTACTAAAATTAATGTCAATTTTGAATAAAAAGTCATATTTAGAGTCATAACAGTCACACCATGAGTCTAATTGAGGTGTGATTGATTACTACACATCACAAATAACTTATAAATCATTTTCCTAAAGTACAATCTGAATGCATTTTCTTGGTTTTTAGAATGTGAGTAGTTTTTTTATTAAAATTAATGTCAGTTTTGATCACTTGGAGTCATACCAGTCACACCATGTGTCAGATTGAGGTGTGACTGACTCTTACATGTCACAAATTACTTATGAATCATTTTCCTAAAGTACCAAAATAATCTGAATGTGTTTCCTCATTTTTGAGTATGTCAGCTGTTTTTTTACTAAAATTAATGTCAATTTTCAATAAAAAGATGCACTTTGAGTTATACCGATCACACCGTGCATCGGATTGAGATGAGGCTGATTTTTACATGTCCCAAATGACTCATGGATCATTTTCCTAAAGTATCAAAATAATCCAAATGTGTTTACTCTATTTTGAGTATGTTACTTTTGTTTTTTTACTAAAATTCCATTTTAAAGTAGAAACACGCACTTTGAGCCATACAGGTGGTATCATGTGTGGGTTTAACATGAGACTAATTCTTACACATCACAAATAAATTAAAAATATTTTTACAAAATTTTCAAGACAATCCAAGAACATTTTCTTTATTTTCAGTGAATAAAACTTTTTTGTATTAAAATGTCAATTTTAAACTGATAACAGACACTTTGATTCATATCGGTCACACCATGTGTCGGATTGAGGTGTGGTTTATTATTACACATAAAAATGACTTATGGATCATTTTACTAAATTACTAAAATAATCCTAATGTTTTTTTTTTAGTTTTGAGTATGTCAGTTGTTTTTTCACTAAAATTACTATCAATTTTGAATAAAAAGACACACTTGGAGTCATACTGGTCACACCGTGTGTCAAATTGAGATGCGACTGATTTCTACATGTCCCAAATGAATCATGGATTATTTTCCTAAAATATCAATAAAATTAGAATGTGTTTCCTCTATTTTGAGTATGCCACTTGTGTTTTCTTACTAAAATTTCATTTTAAACTAGAAACATGCACTTTGAGCCATAAATGTGGAATCAAGTGTGGGTTTGATATGGTACTAATTCATACACATCAAAAATAAATTACAAATACTTTTCCCAAATTATCAAGAAAATATGGGTGTGTTTTCTTTATTTTCAGTGAGTGGCACTTTTTTATATTAAAATGTCAATTTTAAACTGATAACAGACACTTAGAGTCACACTGATCACACCATGCATCATATTTAGGTGAGTATGATTCCTACATGTCAAAAATGAATTATGGATCATTTCCCCAAAGTAAAAAAACAATCCAAATGTGTTTTCTTGGTTTTGAGTATGTCGGTTGTTTTCACTAAAATTAATGTCCATTTTGAATAAAAAGATTCACTTTGAGACATACTTGTCACACCGTGCATTAGATTGATGTGTAGCTAATTTATACACATCCTAAATGACTCATGGATAATTTCCCTAAAGTTTCAAAACAATCAGAAGTTTTTTCCTCTATTTTGAGTATGCCTCTTGTGTTTCTTTACTAAAATGTCATTTTAAACTAGAAACACATATTTTGATAGATACAGGTGGCATCGTGTGTGGGTTTCACATGATACTGATTCATACACATCACAAATGAATTACAAATCATTGTCCTAAATTATCAAGACAAGTGGTGAAAACATTATTTTAATAATTCACCTGAAACGCATGCATAATGGCTTTTATCTTAAGTGAAAAGTGTTATGTACACTTTTCAACAATTGTTCTCAAACACAATAATGGTATGATCCTAGTTATACTTCATTTCTTGCGAATTTTATTGTTTTCAATCCAATTCCTCTTATCCTCCTCCTCCTTGGCCTCCACCTCAGTTTTTCCCTCTACCTCCTTTTCCACGTCGGTCTCTACCTCTGACTCTGCCTCCGCCTTTACCTCTGACTCCACCTCCACCTTCACCCCCACCTCTACCTTTACCTCCACTTTTGAGATTTTCCAATAATTTTATTTTTTATAGGTCATCACTTTTAAACAAATTTATTTCCTCCCTTATACTTCTCTTTAATAAAGATATCAAAAATAATATATAAGCGTTCTGACACTAATGCTTCACACCCCAAATATTTTTCAAAGGTCATAAATCATACTAGATCACAAAAGTAGTAGGTAATCAAATAAATTTATTATCATCATACATTTTGAAAAAAAATTATGCTTCTCACTCATCTCTAAACAAATTGAATTCTTATTTTGATTAACTAGGTTGTCGACAGTCTTGATAGTATTGAGAAAATATAGACGCACAAATGATTATGATATATATTTAATGAAATTGTAATTACAATCAGAAATTACCTATTGGGGGGTACTAGTCTTTTCATGTTCTGTGATTTCTCTCATAAATTTTCAAACATAATATCCAAAATCAGTTTCATTATCTTATTTCGAACACTGCAGAAACATTGACCAAAATAAGTTTTTTTTTTTAAATTTTTTTATAGTTAAATATTTCTATATATAGCTTAATTTTTTCCATTTGTAGTAATCCATAAGATTTATCCCTTTAGACATCGACTTCATGCCATGATCTAGCCTATATTGAGTGACCACCCTATCATAACAAAATTATTTTTAAGACAAAAACAAAACCTATAACTCAGATTTTATATATAAAATGTTTATTTGAGTGTATTAAATATTCACAATACGCATCATGTGTGGTCAGTTGGTTGCATATCCATGCATTGGATCCAAAAAATAAATATTTGGGGTGTTCATATTGACTGCTATCAGCATTCAGTGAATCTTAAAAAACAAAAACAATTAATTAATGAAAAAATAATAATATATTTTATGTGATTAGATTTTAGAGTTTTACCTTTTCATTGTAGGAATCAAAAAGAGTTTTTAATTTGATACATTTTTATTAAACACATCAAGTAACTGAACTTTTTCCTTATTAATTTGTTCCTTATTCAAAGTAATTTTTAATGTAGAAACGATAAAGGGATAAATGAATTAAAATCATTCTTTATACGATCTTCCATTTATATAGTTTTGATATAAACATAAATACAAAATATGAATAGTTATTAAATTTAATAAAAATATTATCTCACTATTTTGATAGATGTATTATGAAAATGTACCTTATGTATATATTAACAAATGAGACACCTAACAATTCATACTTGAGAATCTCATTTACAGTCTCGAGACCAATTTCGTCTGTCAAGGAATCTCCATATATTTATTCTTCATATTCAATGTAATACATAGTTTTATATTTAAATGTAGTCTCTACTTGAATTTTTAATGCTAATAAATTTTTATCTGGAACTAGAAGAGATAAGGTACCCTCAGAATGTTATTTTGTTTTCTTGGATAATTCACTAGATTTTATTGATTCAGCCTTTCATTTCCCCACTCCTTTATCTGTCTGTAATATCATACCTCACTTCATACCTATTATCATCAACTATTACATGTTTTTTATATTAAAAAAAATTTAAATAAATACCACATGTATCTTTATAAGATTAGACAGACATGCTATGAAATATCCAATAGTATCTTTGATAGATTTAATATCTAGACCATCAAGTGGAATAGGCAACTTAGCATTTGGATCATAAGCTACCTTAATCCCCACTCTCATGTGATCTTTTGGGAGGTCTTGATTGTGTATATTTTCTCTTGGGATATTATAAATTTTACCCATTACAACACGGTGGTATGTGGGTGTTGAATAAAACAAATCACATACAACTATACCCAGTAGAATTTTAGCAATATGAAGTTATCCAAAGTTGTTTGATTCACATTTAGAAGAAAGAGTAATGAAAAAATTGATTCCCCTAGGTAAGGTATGAATTTTTGGGGGATTACTATCCTCAAAGCTAGTGGGATCATTTGGTTCATGTGTGGATCTTTGATTCACCTTTGGTTCTCTTTGATCATTTCTTATACATTGGTCTGCCAAAACAGATAAAAAAATAATATCATGCAGTTACTCTATTTATGTCTGAAATATTATCATTATATTATATGTATCTTCATGTGGTTTTATCTTCTCGAAATATGTTTTAGGTGAGACTCCAAAACCTAATCCTCTAATACGACCATATTGTTCGGGCCACTTTAAATCTACTGAAATTAGCTTTTCTTTTGGTATGGGAATTGCTGATTCTTTTGTAGAAACCATATAAAAAATATGAAAAAATAATAGATATTTTTATATAATATTGTTATAAATCATAATTAATTAAAATTATGTCATACTTACACATTATTACCATACTTTTTTGTGTTTTCATCAACTAATTTAACCTCTTTATTTACATGAGCCTCCTTCCATAGCACATGATGTGGGTTAGAAGTGGATTCAGATTTTGATTCATCAATCTAAATGTAAAAAAGGAACATATGTTGTTTCATATCAAATAATTAAACTTTTATTGTGGATTTAAAATACATACCAATTTCTTATTTAATAAATCATACCCCATCCTTGCTTTGCGATAGGGGTACGTTGGTTTTGATGCACGTTCTTTATTTTCAGCACTCTTTTTCTATTTCATAAATTAACAATTTTGAATCAAGTTGGATAAAATAAATAATGTCAAATAATATATTATAGAATTAAATGCACCTGAAATGATTTCTCATTATGGTGATTGATGAAATCATTCCATGTTTCCTACTTTATAATGTGTGCATAACTAAGTGGTGGGTGGGGCTTTATTTTTCCCCTTAGCATCCCTAAGATATAACTTTGTAATAAGAGTCTATAAGTCTCTATGGGATTTTCCAAGGGCCATTAAGACAAATTTATTTCAAAATTATTCTAAAATAAAAAAAAATCTGCAAGGAATAATGAAAATTAAATCAACATTTCATTATATAATTTTTTAGTAAAATGGAGAAAGTATATTATAACATTACCATTATATCTTTCCAAAGGATTTACTTCATTACAGGTTGGATGTGGAACCATGAATCAATATCAATCAGTACATTCATCCTCATTGTGACCCCAATATAACTAATGAACATTGACTTATTGGGGTCAATAGGTAGGCCATGTTGATTCCAACCAACCTCAAATTTTATGCCCTAAACTCTTTCCTTGATAAATTTATTTAGAACTATAATGTTGTGTCATTATTGTTTTTTCATCAACATGTTGTTGATCCCCTAATAATTTCATATTTTCATCATCAATAGTCTATTCTTCCTTGGGATTGGTAACATCATCATGTGTAGAAGACATTGTCTACGTGAGTAGTAAAAAATTTAATTTGTCTTGAATAACAATGATACAATACACTCCATGTATAAAAGTACAAAATTACATGCATCTTGTATAAAAATTATTATTGTATTGAACAGAGATATAATACTTCAATATTGTAGTATAACTAACCTTTACTACCTTTATTTAATTTTTCCTTAGATATTGATTGTATTATATCTCTTGATTATGGATTGGACTCTCTTTTTCAAACTATCCTTCCTCCCATCATTGTGGTTCCAAATTTCCTTGATGACTTACCTCCCAAATAGTTATTATTTCATTTTGATTTTTGATATTTATCTCCCATATTTTTTGGATATCCACCTATGTTTCTTGAACTACTATAACCAAAAGTCATCCCATGATCATTTTGTATGACTAATACTTAGATTAGTTCAAGAAACATAAAAGATATAGGGATGATTCTCAAGAAACAAAATGCAATAAATATCCGGGAGATGAAATTTAAGTTTCCACTAAGGTTAAAAAATAACTTAAATGAAATTTTAATTATGACTTATAATATATTACATTACAAAAATAAAGTAATGAACATTAAAATACACATGACTTCCACTCACAATCATTTACTTCAACTCATAAACATTTATTGTTTTCCACTTCCTCTAAAATTTTTCTTTTTTGGGTAGGGCTTAGAGGAGACACAAACTTGTGGTGGTATTGATGTGAGGTGGATAGGAGAGCTTGACAATGGTCCATTTCTCCAAGATTCCAAGATAATGTATCCTGAAGATGAATCCAAAGATAGGGCCAAAGATCTCTGCTCATTGTGGGAGGAATACCTTTGAAAGTCAGATTAAATGAATCATTGTAGTAGTATTATCAACCAAGTATGCTTAAATGTGTTGTCAAAAGTAACTGAGTAAGTCATATAATAAAATGAATATCAAGAAACAAAACAAATTCATTTATGATTTCTTGATTAATTTTTCAGTGTCATTTTTTGTGTTCCCAGAAAGTAGTAAATGAGGAGTATGAAAGGATGAAAGTGTTTAAGAATGAGTTGGGAGATGAGTTATTCAAATTCATGGAAGTGGATTTGATGAAGATTAATGAATACAATCCAAGAAGGTAGTATATCATCAAGGAACATTGGAACCACAGTGATGGGAGGAATGCTAGTTTGAAAGAGGGAGTCCAATCCATCATCAAGGGATGGAAGACAATCAAGAGTCTCAGGATGGATTTAATAAAGGTAGTGAAAGTTATTTTTACTTCAGTATTGAATTATTATATCTATGTTCAAGACAATAAAAATTTTCATGCAAGATGCATGCAATTGTGGACTATTATGCATGGAGTGTATTGTATTGTATATATACCTTACCAAAATTAATCCTTATTTACAAAACCTTATTTGTGAAACTCGTGGTATTTTTTATGAAAAGTTATTTATGTTTATCATGACTATTATGTGTTGTATTCTTATTTCACAATAGTGGATGGAGATGTAGTCCGTAGTGGTCTCATATGAAGTAGGAATGAGTTAAAAGAGTAGGGTGGCATTATGTAGGTATAGGTAAGGGAGAGAGATAGAGAGAGATAGAGAGAGAGATAAAATAATCATAAATAAAATTGACATGGATTACTCTTTTTCTATATGTTTACTTATATAGAATATTGATTTTAATAACAATATGAATAATTTATAATCTAAATCCCATATGAAATATAAGATACTCGTAAATAAATAATAAGAATCTTTTGTGTCCTAAGACCATCGACAAGAGTATAATATACTAGGATTGTACATATCACTATAGAATAACCCTGTATAGAATAATCCATAGACTAATCAGCCATAAATAATCTACCAACCATATCTAATGACCCTGCCTAGAAGGAATAGATCAAAAGGACCATTGGAGGTTCCCCGACTAACCACACCGATAGAAATGTTTCACAACAAAGAGGCAATAAGGATGAAAGTGTCCTAAGAACCTACACCAATGGAATCTCTCAAAAAGTATCCCCAATTGAATGGGAATTGGAATACCTCCACTATAATCGTCTTGAAGAAATGAATTTCACCCCACCTACATTCGACATCACTTATGTCTGCTCAAGGATTCCTCACCTTACAATTTTGGATAATTTTTAAATCCACCATAGTCCCAATAATCAGAACCAATAGTCATGTTGTGCCTATATTCACATCCCAATACCCTTTAAAGTGATTTTCAACACTATCTAAAGATTTGAAACTAAATTATTGGGTATAATAATTGGTTCACATCTTGAAGGATGTTAACCAATGCATTCCCAAAATTAGGTTGAAGATATCCATCTCAGAACATAGAAATACTAGAAAAATTTAGCATCAATGAAAATTATTGAACATGTTTCACAGTTAAATTCTATAAACTCTATTTTTCTAAGAGGTATTAAAAGATTCAACACATGAGGTTTCATTTCAACATGTAATCTCATATGATCCACAACATGATAAGAAATAAAATAGTGATATGTTTTAGTATCAAAAAATGATTTCATGAGAGTAGAATTTAATAGAATCATATCGTGCAATATCGAATGACCATATTTATCCTCTATGAGCATCGTCTTGTCACTATACAGTTGTTTACTAGTTGTGCATGACAATTCTATAATGGTTCATTGTGGCTGCAGTGACTGTTAGAGTATCGGTGTTACATGGGAGTCACCCTGGGTCCCTCATTGTATTTTAGTGGTGAGGAGATGATATTTAGGGTTTTTCATGGTTAAGAACAGCACAAAAACTCAAAACAAAGAAACCAAAAAATCAAAAAAAGATAAATGAAAAGTAGAAAATAACATACATTGGATTCTAACCTTGATTCTTCCAAGGGAACATAGAGGATTCACACCAACAGTAGAGGAGTTATACAAGAGCTTGAGAATCATGAGTGACTGAGTCACGGTTATGGTTCTTTTAAATTGATCAGAGACACTTTAAATAGTGATTTCATAAAATCATTGATAAATGTCACTTTTATTAGTGCTAAAATGATAAGCACTGATAAAAAGTATATTTATCTGCGCTTTTTTAGTGCTGATAAAGTTCAAGATTTATCAATGCTAAAAAAGCACTGATAAAAACATCTTTATCAGTGCTAATGTTTTAGCACTCATAAAGATATATTTTAAAAGTGCTTTTTTAGTGCTTATAAAGATTGATCTTTATCAGAGCTAAAAAAGAACTGAAAAATATTCCTTTTATCAGTGTTAAAATGTTAGCACCAATAAAGGATTTATAATTATAATTATTTAAATAAATTTATTATAATTTTATAATTATTTAAATATATATAATTATTTATTTATAATAACTATAAATTTATAAATTTATAAATATACATAGTAAATATACATTTATAAGTATATTTATTTATAAATATTTATTTACAAATATATTTATAACATTATTAGTCGGTATATAACCTTAAATACATAAAAATGAGTGGAATTGAATAATTAAAAATGAGTACACTTTAAAAATATTGAAAATATGGATGTCTTATTAATTAAATATAAGTTATTAAAAAAATATGAATATATATATATTGAAAATACTAAAACATAGTAAATAAATAAATATATAAATAAATAATAGAAAATTATTAAATTAAAAAATAAAAAAATATTAAAAATGAATACCCTAACTGTAAAAGTATTAAAAATAAATAAATAAAATTGACCAATTAAAAATATAATATATCATGTTATAATGAAAATCCTGAAATATACTAAAATTTAAATAAATTATATAAATATTAGGTGTATGTGTTTCTATATATTGTGTAAATATATTTATGTGTGTGTTTGTATATAAAAATGCATTAATTATATATATATATATATATATGTGAAATCAATGTAACACACGACATTTGATATACATTAAATTGAAAAATCAAACAACATTAAAAATGAATAAGTCATTAATATTTTTTTAATTAAAACTTTATTCATTATATATATTTATTTATTTATTTGATATATATTATTTATTACTATTTATAATTAATATATATATTTTACTTATTCGTTTTTATTAATAATTGTTTCATTAATAAATTTGTAAATATTTTTTGTAATTTATTTACTTTTAATTTTTTTGTTTAATTATTACAATCTATTCGTTTTATATATTTATATTTAATATATATAATTTATTAATACTTATAATCTATATATATATTAAATTTATTCTTTTTTATCAATAATTATTTAATTAATAAAATATTTAATATTTTGTTTAATTTAATGATTTTAATTTTTTATTTGTTTAATTATTTCATTTTATTCATTTTACATATCTATATATTTAATATATACTATTTATTAATTTTTAAAATTTATATATTTGTATATTCAATTTATTCATTTCTAATAATTATTATTTAATTAATGAAATTGTTAATTTTTTTATTTGTTTACTTATTTAATTTAATTTTGGACATTTATCTGTGATTTATTAGCACTGATAAATGTTATCCTTTATTAGCGCTAAAATAAATCACTCAAAAAGATTTCATTTTATCAGCACTAAAAAAGAGATGATGAAGGGTTCCCTTTATCAGCGCTTTTTTTAGTGCTAATAAAGGTCTCCCTTTATCAGTTCTTATTTTATCACTGATAAAGATAGACTTTATCAGCTCATTTTTCTAGCACTGCTAAATGCTATCACTTTTTAAGGGATGTTTTGTAGTAGTGTTTCCATATGAAACATCGAAGGCCCGGTATAATTATTTTCTCTCTCCATGGATCGCATTACCTATAAAAAACTATCACGGAGCTCATCATCCATTAAGTTCCCTAGATCGACAAGAAGTTACAACTTAGTTACACAAGGTTTGTGTGGGCTACCACTCTCCTAGCACTCAACCCAAAGATTATGTGAAGGCATTTTCTCTACAATGATCAAATCACTCCTCTGAATTCTAAGTACATAACAAGATAAAACTCATAAGTAAAATATGACAATAGAGAACCAATAACTAAAAGGATACTCCCGAACTTGGCTTAATATGTGATTTTGAATTCCATAATAGTTTTATTCGTTATTTGTTATTAGATATGTCAATTGATTATATTTCAAAACATAGATAGGCAATCATGTCACGTGCTATAAATATGTCACTAGCATGAAAAATGCAAGTTAGCATATTTCCCTACATGCCTTCCATGATGCATGTATATGCACCTCATTCCATACTATCCCATGAATAAAACCTCATCAGACGATAACAGTTCACAACAAGTGAATCACCCAAGGTGAAATAACATCACATCATAACAAGTTAATCCGAAGAACATCAATCCCATCCATGGAAACATGGGTTTTCCCCCACACATTAGTTAGATACTCTCATGGATGAGCTCATTACGAATCCCTGACACATATTAGTCTCCTATATACATCCCCTAATAATAAAATAATATAAAATAAGATAGCTCTGATGCCACCTTGTAATGTCCCTAGTCCATTTCTCCCTTAGGTGATTGAGACATGTCGATATATGACCTCAAGCATGCCTTCTGGTATGCTAGAGGTTGTCAACTAGTAGTGAGATTCTAAGGAATATAGTGGTGAAACTACACCCTCTGGAATATTGTTTTAATCACAATAGAAATAAGATAAATAAATAATGACATACAACTCAAATAAATAACATATGAATACCAACAATCCCAATAATAATAATAAACCATGTCATTCCATATTGTATTCCAAATTTAATATCACACTAAAATTCCTACAAGTAAATAAATAAAAATATAATCCATAATAAAGACTCCAAAAATACCATTCTTGGTCCCCATGCACATTCACATCTCCAATCTCTAATCCCATCCAATAAAGTAATCAATAAATCATAGGTCCCATTTCCCTTTCTAGATTTACATCCATGAAGTCTTCTCAGGTACCAAATGGTAACCAGACAAAGAGTGAGTTAAACTCTATAGGTTTATTCCCATAATGTATAAAAAATCTAGTCTAAATAAATAGTTCATGCAAAATTATAATAAACAAGGGAATTAGTTCATAAATTATTTTGGAATATCAAATAAACCTGCTGAACCTTGAGCTCCGGGTTGACATAAGGGGTCAGGAAAACCTGATTCAGAACGATGCCAAATGTCTCTATCCAGTGGAATATTCCCTTAAATGGGATGAATTTCCCATACCGGGTATCAAGTAATAGTGTATCTTACCCTCAGGAAATAAAGTAACCATTCATATCACCCTCGAGCATCAAGTAACTAAATATCTCACCCTTGAGAATAAAGTAACCATGTAACACTGGACTCTATGTGAATTCACATACTAGAGTCGCTAACGTGTTCTCATTATGTAAAACCATAATAATGGAAAACATATCAATGGACCCAATGAAAATTAACATTTTAGAGCCACTTACATGATGAGATGACATCAGACTCTATGTTAATTATAATTATAGAGTCAATTTAACATTTCACAAATCAAATGCAATAAGATACATTACTTTCTAATTTACTAAACATGTCAAAATATGTTATATTAGTTAATTAATTCAAATTACCAATTATCTTTACAACTTCATTTATATATTATTATTCTTTTTCTCTAAAAACTAGGTTTATACTAAGTTTCTAATTATCATAATAATTATAAAAATTCTATTTTACATTCCATTTATTCCTAATTATTATTCCACATATCAATTATCCCTTTATTCCATCTTAAAATTATGCCCATTCCAATTTCATTCCAAATAAAAACTTACATTCAAATTGATTCTTAAACAATCCAATTAAAAAAATTCATGTGTTAATCCAATTCACAAGTTAAGTCATCCCATAAAAATTCCCAATTCAACATAAGGCTCTAGGTATATACGTTCCAAGTTCCATCCTAGGGTCAAGGGTAGGCATGTCTATCGGGTGTCCACAAGTCTTGATCTCAAATCATACGAAAGAATTCCATTTATAAGGGGACGTGTACATGGTGTTTTGGTGTGATCACATGAGTTTCACATACTAGAAAGCAATATCATACATTAGGGAGATGTTTTAAACTACCTACCTTGAGAAAATAAAGAATGATCCAAATATTGAGTGTCTGAATCAACATGAAACACTATGATCCCCTATGGAAAGTGATTTTCACACTCCATCAATGTAACTATCCAGACTTTATAAGTGATATTTTTTTTCCTGAATAAATTTGTTTTATATTATATATTATTCTACATGTACATTACATAGAGAAAATGAAAACACTTTATTTCACTAATGGATGTCATTACATTAGTCAAAAACCAAACCCATAAAAATTTCAAATATTTTAATGGGGAAAATATTAAAAATAAAAATTATAATGGTAAAACTTAGATCATTACAATCTATCAAAGTTATAGTAACTAAGAACAACACAATGGAAAATAAAAAATATATTAGTAAACCAATATACATTTTAGAAAAATAAAAATATAGAACCTTGGGAGAAATTATAGTGAATGTTGAAATAAGTCATAAAGTTGAATTTATAGAAGGTAATATGACTGTTGGGAACAATAACCTAGCTATTGGGAATACTAACTTGGCAACTGGGAATAGTAACCTGGCCATTGGAATAGTAATTTCACCTAAAAATAATAAAAACAAATTTAAATAATATTTATCATGAGTAATTTAAGAAAATATAGATATTACAATTCTATAAAATAAATATCAAGATTAAAAACTCAAAGAAAATATAAGCACGTATTTAATATATTGCATTTTAATGTATTTTGAAAAAATCGTATTTTTTATATTAAAATTTAAAAATACCTATGTTAAAATTTATTTTTATAAAACAAATTTCATTTTTAAAATCAATATGTTAGAATTTTATAAGGGTGATTTTTTGGTAATTTTCTGAAATACTTCAATTTTTAAGTGAATAGTAAAAATACAGTTTTTTCATAATCAATGTATTTTAAATGATATCATTCAAGATGTATAAAGTACCTAAATAATTAATGAAATTTTGGTTCATAAAAAACTGATTCAATGAGATAAATTAGTTATTTAAATATAATCAATATGTTTTCCAACCCTATAAATTATTTTCCAAAGTCTAAAGTGAATTATTCCATTAAAATAATGTTTTTTTTTCATTTTTCCACCGTTCCTTTTGTTTAAAATAATAATTTATAATTATAAAGTGTTTTAAAGTCTTAAAATAATGGTTTTTAATTCAAATATATTTCATAATCTCAAAAATATTACTTCTGAATGGTTTACCTTGGATATAATATTTTATAACTCAAAAATACCTCTTTATTCAATTATAAATAACTACTCAAACCTCCCTTGAAAAACCACTTCACTTCTACTTAAAAAAGTAAAATATATTCCAAAAACCCTATATTAATCCCCTTATCATCATTATGGATGTTTTTTAGTAATTAAACTCTAATCTTTCAAGAAGTTAAGGTTCATAGAATTGGAACAACTTTAAAAAAGTGATAATATCATTTCACCCTTTTATTTATTTTTTCCTTTTCTAATTTCATATCCTCATTATATTTTCCAATCCAAACCATCTTCAAATAATTAAATATTATTTTAACATGATATTTATAATTTTAATTTTCTATAAAAAAATTATTTTTAATATAATCACATAAAGTATATCTCGTGCCTCCTCTTTAGATGATATCCCATTAACTATCAGTTAACCACCAATGAGGATATTTCCAAGTATTTTATTATCACCAACCATATGGATAATTAAAATAAATTATATAGTATATATAAATATGTGATTAAATTTATTATGACCTTCTAAAAAAAATTTACTTACATTTAAATGATATTGAACATAAATAGAGAAATATAAACAATATGAGATATTTTACAGAAAATATAATATCAAAACATTTCAACATTAACAAAGGGAATTAAGTAATAGAATAAAATGATTATAAATGATAAAGAGTGAAAAAAATTAACATAATTCACTTTTGTTTCCATGTTTTAATAAACCTAAGTTTATTATTCAGGAGGTGGAAAGTGATGAAATAAGTCGGGATTTAAAGTAAGGGGATTCAATAACCCAATACCTTCTTTTTTAGTTATTTTATCTTTAACATTATTTTCAATATATATTTTCCTATTATGTCCTTAAAATTTCATTCCATTATTATTTCCCTTTCATTCTATATATATACATGTTTTACCCTATGAAACATTTTCCTAAGCCACTTATAAATCCATTTCAAAGAGACTTTAATTTCCAAAACATCATATTCAACTCCTCTTGTGTTTTTTCTTCTCCACTCAAGAATAATGATATTTTATGAAAAAATGTGATTTAAATTATTCAATTGGGAACCCCAAAGGTAATTCATTGATGTATTATTTATGAAACCTTTATGAAACCCTTTCCTTTCTATGGGTTTATTTCATGACTACAATTTTTATATGTTCTATTTCCATGTTTCAAGTATGATTATGATCATTTTATGATGTTACAGGTGGGATTGGAATTATATAAACCTCAAATTCATTAGGTAATGTGATATATCTCATGGTATTATGTGTATTATTCATGAACATGTTTCTATCTTTGTTCACAATTATGATGTTATAATTTGTGCTCATATTTTATCTGTGAACATAATGTTATCTTTGTTCGTATATAAGTGTATTTTTTCACCACTATGTTATAATGTTTCATTATTATTCATGTTCCACATTCCATGACATTATAAAATTTTTACCTCATTATTATGATGATGATCCTATGATTATGATATAATGATGTTTATTATTCTCACCCATGTGTTATTGATTCATTTCTCTTATTCCTCCCATGATATTCCTCCCCTTACTGGGCTTTTAGATAAACCCTTTCATTAATGTATATCCTCAGGTGATTACATGTACTAATGAAAACTTGAGATCTTTTAGGAGGAAAAATAATAAGTCATTAAATAAATTTTATGTTTTATTATGTATAAGGGATGTTTGAGTCTAATTTTTCCAAGATACTGAACCTTTGGATCTTGGGTTGTATTGTTAGTATGTTGTTTTTTCTAAAAATGATGTAATAATCGTTTAAGAAAAAGTTGTTTTGATATAGTTGGTATTAAAACATGGTTTAGTTAATTTTGGAATTAGGATTGTAAAAACTTAGTGAAAAAACATAAGTATAGTTCTAATTATAGGTAAACATCCTAATTTTTTGTAAAGTATAAGAGTGCATGGTTTCTGATCAATGAAATCTCTATTTGGATACTAAAAGAGTTTATTAATCTAGTATAGTTATACCTAGGGGTAATAATCATGTAAAGGGAAGATTATGTATTAACTCAATCATCACCGAGTGCACGGCAAAGAGGCCTTTTTGTACACCTGGTTTAACACTCCTGGGAAATATTCTCCAATTAAACTCAAGATTTATAAAAACCCATATTAATTATATATAAATTAAGTAATTATACCTCTTAAAATTTATAAAATGATTAAATTGCATGATCCTAAAATCATCACTTTAGAAAAAGGATAAATATATGGATATAATAAGATATGACTTTATAATTAATTTTTTGCATAAGAATTAATTTTTTATTCATTATTTGTTGACTTATATTTGTTCAAACCTTTTCTATTTTATAAAATGGTGGGAACTACTATAAACCAGACTAACAACCCATGTGTGGGAAAATGAAATTATTTTCCAAATTACATCCCTAATTCCATGTGAGGTAGAGTTAAAAACTTCATGGTGATGATTACCATTCTGTATCAGTCTATGAACAATAACTCAAACCATGTAGAACGTCCTCCTTCACCCAAGAAGGAGAAACTATCCATTGAGACCTTTATGTAGAAAATACCACTGAATTTTAGTGGATATTATGATCCACTTTTCATGTAATGATAGGTTAACTCAATGGAGAATATATTTTATCTACTAAAATATTCTAAGAAGGATAAATTCACCTTGCCTATTTATCATTTAGATGTATAGTCTTATCAATGGTGGGTGTTGATAAATAATACAAATCAAAATAAATAATTCTAAGAAATATAGTGTAAATACTTTAAGAAGTTATTTATTAATAAGTATTTACCTATAAATATTTGAACAAAGATAGAGAGAGAATTCCTAGTGCTTAATAGAAAATAGGTTGAATTTATCACATCTTATGAGGAAACTTTTATGAGGCTTTCAAGATATGCCTCAGGTTTTGTTATCAATAATGATAGAAAAATAGATAAATTATTTAGTGGTTTAAAACCACACCTCTAAAAGGATCTATCTATATGAGACTTTGGGAGTTATGAATAAGTAGTTCAATGTGATCTCAAAGTAGAGATGGGGTTTGGATAATGGTCCCATGGACATGTAGATATGACTAAAAGAGCATAATTTCAAGATTGGGGATCAAATAAAAATGGATGAAAGATTACACAACCACCCACATGTCAAAAATGTGGGAAGAATTATCATGGGAATTGCCTCAAAGGGATAGGTAAATAATTTGAGTTTGGAGGATAATTCCACAAATCTCATTAATATCAAAGAGATATGAATAAGCTGACCAAAGTGATAGAGGAAATGAATTCACCACCCATGGTTCAATACTTCAAATGTAGGGAGTAAGGGCACACTGTTAAATTTAGGTCACTAAACCATGGGTCATCGAGGGTAATCAATGTTAGCAACCACTAAAACTAAAGTATCAATGGAAATATTATGTCATCACTACCACTAATGTGGAACATAAAAATGAAGTCATACAAGGTATACTACCTATTAACCCAATAATGGAAAAGGTTTTATTTGATATTTTTTCTACACATTCCTTTATATCCAACATATTTTCTATAATTTTTTAATCAAAAACCTCATACCTTAATGTAGATATATTCATAAAAACACTGGTGTGATCAATAAAACCTAAGTGTTTGACTCTTCTCATATTAGTGTTTATGGGATGATTATTCCAGTGAATATCATAATCCTTACCTTAGTGGAATTTGAAACTATACTAGGAATGGATTGGATCTCATTATATAGATCCCATATAAACTTTTGGGAAAATTAAATCTATTTATATGTTCCAAATCATCCAATGATCTTATAAAAATTCAAGGAAGATCATGAATATCCTTTATAAAGTCCATTAATAGTGTGGGTGTTGATACCCAATGAAGAAACATACCTTTCTCAAATGGTTAAGTTAAAGTAAAGTATCAACCTTTAGAAAATTTCCATTATACGAGATTATATTGATGTATTTCCTGAAGATTTACATGGAATTCCCCTGGATATTTATTTTGGATATCATCAACTGAAGTTAAAGAAGGAAGATATTCAAAATATATCATTCCGTATAATGTATATACATTATGAGTTCATATTTATGCCCTTCAAAATTACTAATTCTCATTTAATCTTCATGGATTTGGTAAATAGGTTCTTTAGAGACTACCTTGATAAATTTTTGGTAGTCATTATTGATGATATTATCATTTACTCAAAAATCAAGGAGGAACATGAAGACCATCTAAGAATTGTGATATAGGAATTAAGAAATGATAAAATATATGCTAAGTTTAGAAAGTGTGACATTTTGAAACTCATTTCTTTCCATGAGTTTATATCATTACTATTCTTATTCTCTTTACATGTGGCATGCATGATTATTATCATTTTATGATGTGACGGGTGGGACCATAATTATATAGCCTTCCAATGCATTGGGTAATGTGATATATCTCATGGGATTATTTTTATAATGCATTAATATGATTTTATATTTTTTCACAATGATGATTTTATGATGTATGCACATATGTTATGCATGAAAATGATGCTAGATTTGTTCACAACTAAGTGTGGTATTGGGCCACTATGTTATAATGTTTCATTATTATGCATATGACACACTCCATGTCTTTATAAAATGTTTCCCTCATGATTATTATGATTGTCCTATACTTATGATATGATGGTTCATATTATGCTCTCTCATGCACTATGGATTCATGTCACTTATTCATTCTAAGTTATCCCTCTCCTTACTATTATTATAGCTCACCTATTTCTTTTATGTATATCTTCAAGTGATTACATGTACTAAAGAGAATGTGAGATATTTTAGGATGATAAATAATAAGTATTTAAATAATGTTTAAGTTTTATTATATAAAATTTATATATGATCCTAATTTTTAAAAGTTACTAAACTTTTTTTTCTTAGGTTTTATCACTATTATGTTTTTTATCTTAAAAATGATGTAATGGTCATGTATGAAAAATTTTAGGTCATTATATTTGGTATCAAATCATGGTTTAGTTAATTTGTAAATTAGGATTATAAAATGTAAGTGAAAATCATAAGGATAATACTAAGTATAGGTAAACATCTTAATTTTTTGTAAAGTATAAGTGAATGTGGTTTCTAAGAAATTAAATACTTATCTAGATACTGCAAGTGGGTGTGTATCTAGCATAGTTTTACCATGGGTTAATAACCCCAAAATGGTAGATTGGGCATTGACCCGATAATCACTTAGTGCATGATAAAGAGGAATTATTGCACACCTAGTTTGACACTCACAGTATATTTTTTAGTTAACCATGAACTCTATACAAACCCTTATGAAGGATAAATAACTAAAGTAATTATTCATCTTAAAGTTTGATAAGGGTTAAATTGCATGACCCTAAAAGTGTATTTTGAGAATAAGACTATTTTAAACATAGGGATCCCATTATATATGAATTAATAATTATTTTTTTCATAAGAAAAAATTATTTATTCATTATTTTTTTACTTATGTTTGTTAGAACCATTTATATTTTATAAAATGGTGGGAACTAGGAGAAACTAGACTAAAAACCCATGTAAGGGAAAATACAATGATTTTATAAATGAAATCCCCAATTCCATGGGAGGTGGAGTTTAAAAAACCTAGTGATTCTTACCCAACTATCTTAGGATATGAATAAAAACTCAATTTACATAGAACATAATCTTTAACTAAAGAAGAATCAACTATCCATCAATTCTTTTATGTGATAATTACCATTGATTTTTAGTGGATCTTTCAATACCATTTTCATGGAACAGTGGGTTAACATTATGGAGAAAAAAATTATGTGCTCTACTATTCTGAGAAGGAAAAAGTTACCTTGGTTGTTTATAATTTATATGGGAAGGTTAATCAATGGTGGTTATTGATAAATAATATCAAGACAAAGGATGAAATGGAAAAAAATGGAGTGGTAAGACATTAAGAAGTTATTTATTAGAAATTATTTATCTATCTATCTTTAGAAAAAGAAAGAGAGAGAAATCCTAGAGCTTAAAAAAGGATGGTGAATCTGTCATGGATTATGAGGAAACTTTCTCGAGGCTTGGAAGATATTCCTTGGGTTTTGTTATCAATAATGATAAATATATATATAGATTCATTTGTGGTTTAAAACTACACCTTCAAAAAGAACTTGATATCTAAGACTTTGTAAGTTATGAATAAGTAGCTTGATGTGCCCTCAAAATAGAGATGGATTTTAGAGAATGGTCCCATTGTTATGGAGATATGAAATGAAATACATAGTTTCACATTGACAGGTCGAATGAAAAATTAGGAAAGAAGATCCAACCACCCACATGTAAAAAATGTGGGAAGAATCATCATGGGAATTTCCTCAAAGTGATGTGGAAATGATTCAAGTGTGGTATATAAGGCTAATAATCTCATGAATTTTGAAGAGATATGATGAATCCAACCAACTTGATGGAGTAAAGTAAGGCACCACCCATGGTTCAATGCTTCAAATATAGGGAGAAAAGGCACTATGCAAGCCAATGCACTAAAGCATGAGTCATCAAGGTTAATCAACATCAGGAACCAACAAATCCTAAGAAGTAAGGGAAATATTATGTCATCACTACCACTATGGTAGAACATAAAAATAAAGTCATATAAGGAACACATTATATTCCATCAAGAATGGAAAAAAAATATTTGATTCTATTTATATGCATTCCTTTATATCTTGTATGTTTTCTAGGACTTATGAATCAAAACCCTTATACCTTGAAGTAGAGATGTATGTAAAAACACCTAGTAGTGTGATAAATGTAATCCAAGTGTTATAATATTCTCCTATTAGATTCTAAGGGAATATTCTTCTAGTGAATCTCAGAATAATTTCCTTGGAGGAATTTGATGCTATACTATGCATGGATTGGATCTCATTATATAGAGCTCACGTAAATTTCCAGGAAAAGGAAATATATTTCTATATTTTTAACCATCCCATGATCTGGTATAAATGAAAGTGATATCATGAATCTTCTTGGTAAAATTCCCCAATGTTGTGGGTTTTGATACCTAGAAAAGAATAATTTCTTTCCCAAATGGTTGTGTCAAAGGAAAAAACCAACCTTAAGGTAATTCCCATTGTGAGGGGATACACCCTAGTGCATCAACTTGGAGTGTACTAGTTCTATTTTCCAATAAAAATTATGGATAAATGTGTTTTTTTATCGATTACCAATATCTCAACACGATCACCATAAATAACAAGCATCCAGTGCTAAGGATGATGAATTGCTTGATTAACTATAAGGATATCATTATTTCTTAAAGGTGGGTCTTCATTCTAGATTTCATTTACTAAAGGTTAAGAAGGAAGATATTTAGAAGATAGACTTCCATACAAGGTATAGACATTATGTGTTTATAGTGATTCCCTTTAGACTTACTAGTATCCATGAAATATTCATGGATTTAATTAATAGTGTATTTATAGATTATATCAACAAATTTTTTGTAGTCTTTATTGATGATATTCTCATTTACTCCAAGTTTAAGGAGGAATATGAAGATAATTTAAGGATTGTGATGGAGATATTAAGGAAGAAGAAAATGTATGGTATATTTAGAAAGTGTGACTTTTGGATGTAGAAAGTCACATTATTGGGGAAAATTATCATAAGTGAGAGAATTTATGTAGACCCTTCAAAGAAAAAGAAAATCAAGGAATGTTCTAGAACCTTAAGTTTTATAGAAATCCATAGTTTTGTTATCTTAGATAGGTACTGTTGATGTTTTGTGATAAATTTCTTAGGATTTTTTATCCCTCTAACTAAACTAACACGGAAAGGGGTAAATTATGTTTGAATGGGAGAATATGAGGAAAGATTTAAGGAGATCAAGGAGAGGATAATATATATGCTTGAACTCACACTTCTATCAAGTGGATAATATTTTTTGATATACATTTATGATTCAAAAAAATGGATTGGGTTTTATACTCATGTATAATGATAAACCAATAGATTATTCCTCATGAAAGTTGAAGATAAATGAGTAGAACTACTCAACCCATGATTTGGAGTTAGAAGATGTGATCTTCACCTTGAATATTTGGAAAAATTACCTATACGGTGAGAAGTGGTACATATATATATATTATAAGAATATAAAGTATATATTACCATATAAATAGTTGAACATTCATCAATGAAGATGGTTAGATCTGATCAAGGAATGAAATTTATCTATTCACTACCACCCTATAATGGAAAACATGGTAGCTAATTCTCTTATCAAAAAAGAAACTATTAATATATCCATGATGCATATTGAGAAATACCCTATATTTATGGATATACAAAATTGGATCTAGAAATAATAATAGCAGGTAATAAATCTAACCTTTCCCAAATTATTTCCTAACCATCTATCAAATAGAACATCTAATATTCACAAAGGGATAATCTGGAGATTTAAAAGAATGTGGAAGCAGTAAAGGAGGGTAAGCTTTGTAGGTATCAAGGAACATAGCACAAGTAGGTGGGTTGGGATTTTGAAGTTTTTCATCAGAGATCGATGTACACTACTGGAAATATAATATTTCCCAATGGTTCACAACTGTTGGGAAAGCCCCTCTAACCGTTGGTATATGATATACCAACGGTTCTGATAACCGTGGGGAAGTAAGCCGTTTGGAAAAGGTTTTCCCAATGGTTTACTGGAAACTGTTGGTATAGGCTGATAGTTTTTCCCAATGGTTTGGGAGAACCGTTGGGAAATATCAGTTTTGGGATAGTTTTCCCAACGGTTCTCCCCAAACCATTGGGATATCCCCATTGATTAGCTCTTTCCCAACGGTTCTAAACCGTTGGGAAAAGATATATTTACCAACGATTCAATGAACCGTTGGTAAAAACTTCTTTAGGATTATATGCCAATGGTTTTAAACCGTTGGCATATCCTATGCTACAAATTGCAGTAGCCTGCAATTTGCATAGCCCCTCTCCATCAGGCCCCTCTCCATCAGGCCTCATTTTGACCTCATTTTCAATCCAATTATTGTACCTGCAATAAAATAAAACATACATATACAATTACGAACAAATTCATACACATTTAACATATAATGGATCCTGAAACTATACACATCCATAATTAAATTATAATTCATAACGTAATTATAAACGTACATAATTCATATAGAATGCAATTTGAAATTTAGATGACAATTATATGTGGAATCCGAAATTCAATTCATAATTCGATCGGTTTTTTCTATACCATATATTTTTACCTCAAATGATGTCCATTTTAAACAAAATACATACACCTGAAGTGATACTGGCCACATCGCACCTCATATTGAGGCGGGGTTGACTCGTACACGTCACATTTGACCCATGGATCATTGTGCTAAAGTATCGACACAATCCGAATGCGTTTGGTCAGTTTTCCGTATGCCAGTTGATGTTTTTCACTTAAAATGACGTCCTTTTGAAACAAAAGACGGACACTATGAGTGGTTCCGACCACACCGCGTCTCCAATTGAGGCGGGGTTGATTCGTACACGTCACATATGACCCATGGATCGTTCTAATAAAGTTTAAACGGAAACCGAATGCGTTTGGTTGGTTTTCCGTATGTACTTAAAATGTTGTCCATTTTAAACAAAAAAAGTGACACTTAGACTAATCCTGACCACACCGCGACTCAGATTCATCCCGGGTTGGCTCGTACAAGTCACATATGACCCATGGATCGTTGTGATAAATTATCAAAAGATTCTGAATGCGTTTGGTATGTTTTGCGTATGCCAGTTGTTCTCTTCATTTATAATCATGTCCATTTTAAACAAAAGAGACAGAGTTAGAGTGGTGTCATCCACACCGTGTCTCGGATTAAGACGGGGTTGACTTGTACACGTCACATATGACTCATGGATCATTGTGCTAAAGTATCGATAGAATCTGAATGCGTTTGGTCGTTCTTCCGTATGTCAGTTGATGTCTTTCACTTAAAATGACGTCCTTTTGAAACAAAAGACGGACACTTTGAGTGGTGTCAGCCGCACCGCATGTCGGATTGAGGCGGGATGATTCATACACGTCACATATGACCCATGGATAGTTCTCCTAAAGTTTCAACGGAAACCGAATTCGTTTGGTCATTTTTCCGTATGTACTTAAAATGGTGTCCATTTTAAACAAAAGAGAGCCACTTAGACTTATCCTGGCCACACCGGAACTCGGATTCATCCCGGGTTGGCTCGTACACGTCACATATGACCCATGGATTGTTGGGATAAATTATCAACAGATTCGGAATGCATTTGGTCGGTTTTCCGTATGTCAGTTGATGCTTTTCACTTAAAATGACGTCCTTTTGAAACAAAAGACGGAAACTTTGAGTGGTTTCGACCACACCACGTCTCCGGATTGATATGAAACCACCGTGCAATATTCTAATTATTATTCGTGATGTGTACGCACAGACGGCACGTCAATCGGACATGCGGTTTGCGCGGTACGACTCAATATTCGTGTTTTAAGTGATGCGCGCGCTTCGTAAACGTGCGTGAGGGGGGTTCAAACGGGCCAAAAGAAGTCGTAATGGCCTGAAATCAGACGACAAATACAAGAGAGTGATTTATGAAGTGGTCGAGCAGACGGCACGTCAATCGGACGTGCCGTGTGCCCGTGGTGACCGACAACGCAGTTCTGGTGTCATAAACGGCCAAAACGGGCGTCCAACGGTCAAATTCATAGCGGACGACCTCAGATTAAGCTAAAACCACCGTTCAACATTCTAATTATTATTCGTGATGTGTACGGGCAGACGGCACGTCAATCGGACGTGCGGTTTGCGCGGTACGGCTCAATATTTGTATTTTAAGTGATGCGCGTGCTTCGTAAACGCGCGTGAGGGGTGTCCAAAGGGTCCGAACGAAGTCGGAATGGCCTGAAATAAGACGAAAAATACGGGTGAGTGATTTCTGAAGTGGTCGAGCAGACAGAACGTCAATTGGATGTGCCATGTGCCCGCGGTGACCGACAACGCAGTTATGGTGTCATAAACGGCCAAAACGGGTGTCAAACGGTCAAATTCATAGCGGACGACCTCAGATTGAGCTGAAACCACCGAGAAACATTATAATTATTATTCGTGACGTGTACGCGTAGACGGCACGTCAATCGGACGTGCGGTTTGCGCGGTACGGCTCAATATTCATGTTTTAAGTGATGCGCGCGCTTCGTAAACGCGCGTGAGGGTGGTCCAAATGGGCCGAACGATTTTAGAATGGCCTGAAATAAGACTACAAATACGGGGAGTGATTTATGAAGTGTTCAAGCAGACGGAACGTCAATCGGATGTGCCGTGTGCCCGCGGTGACCGACAACGCAGTTCTGGTGTCATAAACGGCCAAAACGGGCGTCAAACGGTCAAATTCATAGCGGACGACCTCGGATTGAGCTGAAACCACCGTGAAACATTTTAATTATTATTCTTAACGTGTACGCGCAGACGGCATGTCAATCGGACGTGCGGTTTGCGCGGTACGGCTCAATATTCGTGTTTTAAGTGATGCGCACACTTCGTAAACGCGCGTGAGGGGGGTCCAAACGGGCCGAACAAAGTCAGAATGACCTGAAATCAGACGAAAAATATGGGAGAGTGATTTCTGAAGTGGTCGACTAGACGGAACGTCAATCGGATGTGCCGTGTGCCCGCGGTGACCGACAACGCAGTTCGGGTGTCATAAACGGCCAAAACGGGCGTCAAACGGTCAAATTCATAGCGGACGACCTCGGATTGAGCTGAAACCACCGTGAAACATTCTAATTATTATTCGTGACGTGTACGCGCAGACGGCACGTCAATCGGATGTGCGGTTTGCGCGGTACGGCTCAATATTCGTGTTTTAAGTGATGCGCGCGCTTCGTAAACGCGCGTGAGGGGGGTCCAAACAGTCCGAACGAAGTGGGAATGGCCTGAAATCAGACAAAAAATACGGGAGAGTGATTTATGAAGTGTTCGAGTAGACGTCACGTCAATCGGACGTGCTGTGTGCCCGCGGTGACTGACAACGCAGTTCTGGTGTCATAAACGGCCAAAACGGGCGTCAAACGGTCAAATTCATAGTTTACGACCTCGGATTGAGCTGAAACCACCGAGAAACATTCTAATTATTATTCTTGACATGTACGCGCAGACGGCACGTCAATCGGACATGCGGTTTGCGCGGTACGGCTCAATATTCGTGTTTTAAGTAATGCGCGCGCTTCGTAAACGCGCGTGAGGGGGGTCCAAATGGGCCGAACGAAGTCCGAATGGCCTGAAATCAGACTACAAATATGGGAGAGTGATTTATGAAGTGGTCGAGCAGACGGAACGTCAATCAGACGTGTCGTGTGCCCGCGGGGACCGACAACGCAGTTCTGGTGTCTTAAACGGCCAAAACGGGCGTCAAACGGTCAAATTCATAGCGGACGACCTCGGATTGAACTGAAACCACCGTGAAACATTCTAATTATTATTCGTGACATGTATGCGCAGACGGCACATCAATCGGACATGCGGTTTGCGCGGTACGGCTCAATATTCGTGTTTTAAGTGATGCGCGCGTTTCGAAAACGCGCGTGAGGGGGGTCCAAATGGGCCGAACGAAGTTGGAATGGCCTGAAAACAGATGAAAAATATGGGAGAGTTATTTATGAAGTGGTCAAGTAGACGGCACGTCAATCGGACGTGCCGTGTGCCCGCGGTGACCGACAACGCAGTTCTGGTGTCATAAACGGCCAAAACGGGCGTCCAACGGTCAAATTCATAGAGGACGACCTCAGATTGAGCTGAAACCACCGTGAAACATTCTAATTATTATTCGTGACGTGTACGCGCAGATGGCACGTCAATCGGACGTGCGGTTTGCGCAGTACGGCTCAATATTCGTGTTTTAAGTGATGTGTGCGCTTCGTAAACGCACGT
This sequence comes from Viscum album, assembly GCA_963277665.1. Taxonomy (NCBI): domain Eukaryota; kingdom Viridiplantae; phylum Streptophyta; class Magnoliopsida; order Santalales; family Viscaceae; genus Viscum; species Viscum album. Next base: position 144,689,838 of record OY728131.1, read on the forward strand.
GAGGGGGGTCCAAACGGGCTGAACGAAGTCGGAATGGCTTGAAATCAGACGAAAAATACGGGAGAGTGATTTCTGAAGTGGTCGAGCAGACGGCACGTCAATCGGACGTGCTGTGTGCCCGCGGTGACCGACAACGCAGTTCTGGTGTCATAAACGGCCAAAACGGGCGTCCAACGGTCAAATTTATAGCAGGCGACCTCGTATTGAGTTGAAACCACCGTTCAACATTATAATTATTATCCGTGACGTGAACGCGCAGACGGCACGTCAATCGGACATGCGGTTTGTGCGGTACGACTCAATATTCGTGTTTTAAGTGATGCGCGCGCTTCGTAAACGCGCGTGAGGGGGGTCCAAACGGGCCAAACGAAGTTAGAATGGCCTGAAATCAGACGAAAAATATGGGAGAGTGATTTCTGAAGTGTTCGAGGAGACATCACATCAATCGGACGTGCCGTGTGCCCGCGGTGACCGACAACGCAGTTCTGGTGTCATAAACGGCCAAAACGGGCGTCCAACGGTCAAATTCATAGCGGACGACCTCGGATTGAGCTGAAACCACCGTTCAAAATTCTAATTATTATTCGTGATATGTACGCGCAGACGGCACGTCAATTGGACGTGCGGTTTGCGTGGTATGGCTCAATATTCGTGTTTTAAGTGATGCGCGCGCTTCGTAAACGCGCGTGAGGGTGGTCCAAATGGGACGAACGATTTCGGAATGGCCTGAAATCAGACGACAAATAAGGTTGAGTGATTTATGAAGTGTTTGAGTAGACGGCACGTCAATCGGATGTGTCGTGTGCCCGCGGTGACCGACAACGCAGTTCTGGTGTCATAAACGGCCAAAACTGGCGTCCAACGGTCAAATTCATAGAGGACGACCTCGGAGTGAGCTGAAACCATCTTGAAACATTCTAATTATTATTCGTGACGTGTACGCGCAGACGGCATGTCAATCGGACGTGCGGTTTGCGCGGTACGGCTCAATATTCGTGTTTTAAGTGATGCGCGCGCTTCGTAAACGCACGTGAGGGTGGTCCAAATGGGCCGAACGATTTCAGAATGGCCTGAAATCAGACTAAAAATACGGGTGAGTGATTTATGAAGTGGTCGAGTAGACGGCACGTCAATCGGACGTGCCGTGTGCCCGCGGTGACCGAAAACGCAGTTCTGGTGTCATAAACGGCCAAAACGGGCGTCAAACGGTCAAATTCATAGAGGACGACCTCAGATTGACCTGAAACCACCGTGCAACATTCTAATTATTATTATTGACGTGTACGCGCAGACGGCACATCAATCGGACGTGCGGTTTGCGCGGTACGGCTCAATATTCGTGTTTTAAGTGAGGCGCGCGCTTCGTAAACGCGCGTGAGGGGGGTCCAAACGGGCCGAACGAAGTCGGAATGTCCTGATATCAGACGACAAATACGGGAGAGTGATTTATGAAGTGGTCGAGCAGACGGCACATCAATCGGACGTGCCGTGTGCCCGCGGTAACCGACAACGCAGTTCTGGTGTCATAAACGGCCAAAACGGGCGTCCAACGGTCAAATTCATAGCGGACGACCTCATATTGAGCTGAAACCACCATGCAACATTCTAATTATTATTCGTGATGTGTACGCGCAGAGGGCACGTCAATCGGACATGCGGTTTGCGCGGTACGGCTCAATATTCGTCTTTTAAGTGATGCGCGCGCTTCGTAAACGCGCGTGAGGGGGGTCCAAACGGGCCGAACGAAGTCAGAATGGCCTGAAATCAGACGAAAAATACTGGTGAGTGATTTATGAAGTGGTCGAGTAGGAGGAACGTCAATCGGACGTGCCGTGTGCCCGCGGTGACCGATAACGCAGTTCTGGTGTCATAAACGGCCAAAACGGGCGTCAAACGGTCAAATTCATAGCGGACGACCTCGAATTGACCTGAAACCACCGTGCAACATTCTAATTATTATTCGTGACATGTACGCGCAGACGGCATGTCAATCGGACGTCCGGTTTGCGCGGTACGGCTCAATATTCATGTTTTAAGTGATGCGCGCGCTTCGTAAACGCGCGTGAGGGGGGTCCAAACGGGCCGAACGAAGTCGGAATGGCCTGAAATCAGACGAAAAATACGGGAGAGTGATTTCTGGAGTGTTCGAGCAAACGGCATGTCAATCGGACGTGTCGTGTGCCCGCGGTGACCGACAACGCAGTTCTGGTGTCATAAACGGCTAAAACGGGCATCCAACGGTCAAATTCATAGTGGACGACCTCATATTGATCTGAAACCACCGTGCAACATTCTAATTATTATTCGTGACTTGTACGCGCAGATGGAACGTCAATCGGACGTGCGGTTTGCGTGGTACGGCTCAATATTCGTCTTTTAAGTGATGTGCGCGCTTCGTAAACGCGCGTGAGGGGTGCCCAAACGGGCCGAACGAAGTCGGAATGGCCTGAAATCAGACAAAAAAAAGGGTGAGTGATTTCTAAAGTGGTCGAGTAGACGGCACGTCAATCGGACGTGCCGTGCGCCCGCGGTGACCGACAACGCAGTCCTGGTGTCATAAACGACCAAAACGGGCGTCCAACGGTCAAATTCATAGCGGACGACCTCAGATTGAGCTGAAACCACCATGAAACATTCTAATTATTATTCGTGACGTGTACGTGTAGACGGCACGTCAATCGGACGTGTGGTTTGTGCGGTACGACTCAATATTCGTGTTTTAAGTGATGTGCGCGCTTCGTAAACGCGCATGAGGGTGGTCCAAATGGGCTGAACGAAGTCGGAATGGCCTGAAATCAGACGACAAATACGGGAGAGTGATTTATGAAGTGTTCGAGCAGACAGCATGTCAATCAGACGTGCCGTGTGCCCGCGGTGACCGACAACGCAGTTCTGGTGTCATAAACGGCCAAAACGGGCGTCCAACGGTCAAATTCATAGCGGACGACCTCAGATTGAGCTGAAACCACCGTGAAACATTCTTATTATTATTCGTGACCTGTACGCGCAGACGGCACGTCAATCGGACGTGCGGTTTGCGCGGTACAGCTCAATATTCGTCTTTTAAGTGATGCGCGCGCTTCGTAAACGCGCGTGAGGGGGGTCCAAATGGGCCGAACGAAGTCGGAATGTCCTGAAATCAGACGACAAATACGGGTGAGTGATTTCTGAAGTGTTCGAGCAGACGGCACGTCAATCAGACGTGTCGTGTGCCCGCAGTGACCGACAACGCAGTTCTGGTGTCATAAATGGCCAAAACGGGCGTCAAACGGTCAAATTCATAGCAGATGACATCGGATTGAGATGAAACCACCGTGAAACATTCTAATTATTATTCTTGACGTGTACGCGCATACGGCACGTCAATCGGACGTGCGGTTTGTGCGGTACGGCTCAATATTCGTGTTTTAAGTGATGCACGCGCTTCGTAAACCTGCGTGAGGGGGGTCCAAATGGGCCGAACGAAGTCGGAATGGCCTGAAATCAGACGACAAATACAGGAGAGTTATTTCTGAAGTGGTCGAGCAGACGGCACGTCAATCGGACGTGTCGTGCGCCCGCGGTGACCGACAACGCAGTTCTGGTGTCATAAACGGCCAAAACGGGCGTCAAACGGTCAAATTCATAGAGGACGACCTCGGATTGAGCTGAAACCACCGTGAAACATTCTAATTATTATTCGTGACATGTACGTGCAGACGGAACGTCAATCGGACGTATGGTTTGCGTGGTACTGCTCAATATTTGTGTTTTAAGTGATGTGTGCGCTTCATAAACGCGCGTGAGGGTGGTCCAAACGGGCCGAACGATTTCGGAATGGCCTGAAATCAGAAGACAAATACGGGTGAGTGATTTATGAAGTGGTCAAGTAGACGGCATGTCAATCGGACATGTCTTGTGCCCGTGGTGTCCGACAACGCAGTTCTGGTGTCATAAACGGCCAAAACGGGCGTCAAACGGTCAAATTCATAGCGGACGACCTCGGATTGACCTGAAACCACCGTGAAACATTCTAATTATTATTATTGAAGTGTACGCGCAGACGGCACGTCAATCAGACGTGCGGTTTGCGCGGTACGGCTCAATATTCGTGTTTTAAGTGATGCGCGCGCTTCGTAAACGCGCGTGAGGGTGGTCCCGACCACACCGCATCTCGGATTTAGGCGGGGTTGACTCATACACGTCTCAAATGACCCATGGATCATTTTCTTAAAGTATCAACACAATCTGAATGCGTTTGGCCGGTTTTCTGTATGTCAGTTGATGATTTTCACTTAAAATGATGTCCTTTTGAAACAAAAGACATACACTTTGAGTTGTTCCGACCACACCGCACCTCGGATTGAGGCGGGGTTGATTCGTACACGTCACATATGACCCATGGATCGTTGTCCTAAAGCATCAACACATTTCGAATTCGTTTGGTCAGTTTCTCGTATGTCACTTTTTGTTTTCACTTAAAATCTTATGGAAATTCATATGGAATATTTTTATATCATATTTAGTATGGATTAGATTTTAGTTGATCGTGCTATGAAACATTTCAGAGCTAATGAAATTAAGGAAGGTGGAGGGGCTGTCCGGGGGGCTGTCCGGGGGGGCTGTCCGGTGGGTGTCCGGGGGGCTGTCCAAGGACCAAGGAGGAGGGTGGGGGGGCTGTGCGGGGTCTGTCCGGGGGGTGTTTGGGGGTTGTTCACGGGGTTGTCCGGGGTTGTTCAGGGGGCTATCCGGGGGTTGTTCAGGGGGTTGTTCAGGGGTTGTTCAGGGGTTGTTCAGGGGTTGTTCAGGGGGTTGTCCGGGGTTGTTCAGGGGGCTGTCCGGGGGTGTTTGGGGGTTGTCCGGGGTCCAAGGGGGAGGGTGGGGGGGTTGTCCGGGGGGCTGTCTGGGGGGCTATCTGGGGTCCAGGGTGGAGGGTGGGGGGCTGTACGGGGGGCTGTCTAGGGGGCTGTCCACGGGGCTGTCCGAGGGGTGTTTGGGGGGTGTTCGGGGTCCAAGGGGGAGGGGGGGTTGTCTAGGGTCCAAGAATGAGGGGGGTTGTCCAGGGAGTTCTCAAACACACAACCACTAAAAGACAACAACATCCATAAAAACAGACAATATATAAAAATAACTCAACTCCAATACTATACTACGAGTCTAGATAAAACCAACAACTAGAATAGATTAAACATCAAATATCAGTAATATAAGTCAAAAATGTAACGGATCAATATGTCCCACATCAGCATCACCATCACCATCATCACCCTCGTCATCGTCCTCCTCATCGTCCTCACCCTCCACATCGCCCTCCTCCTTGCCTTCGCCCTCCTCCTCGCCCTCCTTATCTCCCTCCTCTTCCGCATCAGACTCCTCTCCATCATCATCTTCAAGCTGGACATCGGCCTGACCACCACTGGAACTTCCACCTGGTGCACCATATATAGAATGTATCGACGACATGTATTCATCAATCGCTGGGTTGGCCTCTGCTGGAAGTATTGGACGTAGAACTTCAATAAATTTTATAAATGCACTGTTTGCCCTAGAAGACTGTTCTGCCGTCTCTGTGGCCCTTTTCTCAGCCTGTTCTGCCTGTGCCCTAACTTGCTGCAGCTCGGTGGCACTACAACTCGTACCTGAGGCAGGCCAATACCTCGTCAGGACTATCCTAGGTCGGCAGCATACTCTTCCAGAATGATCCTCTCCCAACACCTGATGTAAGTGATCAGATGGCCCAAAATTTTCTGCTTCTTGGGCATCAAGGGCCTCTAAAGCATCCTGTTACAGATATAAATATATTATTAAGTTACAAAATAGATATTAAAATATAAAATCAACAGATTAAAACTTACAATCTGTTGCTGAGTCTCTTCGTTGACAGCACTTCCATCCTTTTTTCGTCTACTCGAGCAAAACAGTTTTGCTCGAGGCACACGTCCTTCAATATTTTGTACATGCCTCTACAATGACATTGAAAACAAAAGTTATATAAAAACTATAGCAAATTATTAAATAATTGAGGAAACAAAAGAAAATGTAAGTCGTAAAGAAAACTTATAAACAATTGTCATACCTGCTGCCTCTCATGATCCGGCATCGTCGTGCGTCCTAGTGTATGGAGGTATTTTTTTGCATCAATGTTTTTTTTATTTTTTCCAGATGATTCCTAAATAAAATTCGATAATGAAAAGGATAATATTAATGCAAAACTTGAAAGTTATTATTTAAATACCTCAAATGTAATTCATACCTTAAACTGGGTACTCGTCCAATGAGTAATCATCTGACGATACTGCTCTATAGGACAATCATCCACGACTGGTACTGCCTCTAACTCAGTGCCAACTCTAGCACGCCAGCCAATATACAGCTCATGCTTGTAGGCTCTCCAAAGCTCGCCTAAATCCTTTAGACGTTCCAGTCGTGCACCCTCACCATTAGGAATATTAAATCGAAGCTGAAATCAAAATATTAATTCATATAAATACAAAAATAATTCATGGAATTAAATACAACAGATTTTTTTACCCATATCTCTGCCCAAGCTCTATCTTTGACCTCATGTGGCAAATGTCTCCACGACAGTGGGCTGACGGGAATGATGTCGGAGTATTTGGAAAGCATCGCCAGAAAACTCCGACATTGCTGCCCTGTTTTCTCAACCATCTGATTGTCTTCATTATATTCCACCATAACCTGTGTGCGACGGTTCCACACCGAACACATGCGTGTACAGCCCCGCCCCCGCCTCCTGTAAGTACATGTATCTGTCATGAAAGAAAAACAAATATTTTATCAAAACATGTTATAATGAAAATAAATATTGCTATAAAAATTTGTTAGGGTTTTATAAATATACCTGCGCTAGTCTGATCAATGAGTGGCGCCGGATCCACAGAACCTGATGGAACACCCTCTGGTGGAACAGGAGTCGAAGATGATGGAATATAAAAGCTCGGAGAGATAGAAGTAGAAGGAAAAGAAAATGGAACAATTGTATGAACTGATGCTGACTGGGGAGTGGGAATCATCATGGGATGTGAAAATGATGGGGCAGAAGATGCAGAAGGTAGCGAAAACATGGGAGGCCTAAATACCCCGTGTGTCCCTAACGACACACCGGGATCAGAATGTGGGAAGGCTGAATTGTCAGTGGGAGGGGTAGGGTCTAGTCGGGCACGCGCAGCTCTACGTCCACCTCTGGTACGAACCCTCCTCGTACCACCGGCCTGAGTACTAGGACCAGTACTAGGCTCCTCGTCGAATAACTGTCGACGTAACGGTGGATCCTACAAAAACGTTTACAAAAAAATTAATCACATGACATTATATATTCTATAAATATATATATATATATATATATATATTTGAAATAAAGTACTCACTGTAGGCACTAATGGTGGAATGCCCATCTCCTCCATCCGACGATTGTTCTCCATTTTTTTTCTTCGTCTCTCTTCAATTGGCTGCATTTCCTGCATTTGAAAACAAATATGTAATTAATTAGAAAAATAAAATTAATGTGTAAACCAAAAAACTAAATATATGAGGGAATGAGGGGATTCATTGGTAATTTAGCTATCAATTGTTTTAGAATATCTTGAATGAATTTAATAAAACATACAAGTTGTAATGTTCACCAAGTTAGAAATATTGTTTGATTTGGTTTGAATACAGTTCAATTCCAAATTAGAAAATGTAATTCAAATAAAACAGCAACCAATAAACATTGAAAATTCACATAACGGTCAAGTCAGCTAAAACATATTTGTGATCAATACTAAATAAATATGAATATTACCAACCTTAACAACCCAACTCGAGGTAAACCAAAAGAATTGAGAACATGGATGGATGATTCTATATATTTCCAACCACAACTTCAGGTTCACAATCAACTCTGAAAATTGAGCTATTGGAGTCATCAAAATAAATAAATGGATTGGTTCCAATGGAAATAGGGACAGTGTCAATTCCATCATCATCATCATCAAAAATATGTCTTGGAATTACTTCAACTATGACACCAAATTCAGGTTAAAGTTGATCTTTGACATAAAAAACTTGTTTAGCCATTGATGCCAACACATATGGTTCTTCGGTAGCAAGAGTGCGGGTCATATTAATTACTCGAAATCCACAATCATCAATAAATGTGCCATATCTCGTCATCGAATCAAACCAATGGCATTTCATCATTGTGACTCGTCCATGAGAGTAATAATCCAATATTATTATTTTCTCAATGACTCCATAATAACCCACATTTTCAATTCGCGGTCTACTATCTGATGCACTGGCATTACAATCTGTTGTGGTAGTAACCGTAATACCATCATGTTGTGTTCTCATGTTTTTGGCTCGTTCAGTGACAATAAATCTGTACCCATTGATAACAATTGATTTACAGTCACGAACCACGGTATTAGGACCAAAATCCAAAGCTCTTATTTCCTCAGAGACAGAGTCAGCAGACAAACTCAATACCTGCAATATAAATGATAGTTAAACTTAAGTAAATATTGAAATAATTAATTTAAACAGTAATATTTTTACCTTCAATTTTAACCAAGCAGAAAACTCTTTGCTATGCAAAGTCTCTCTCCTTCTCAAAGATAAAGAACGATGCTTCCTATTTATCATTGTTTTATGTTCCCTATAGATAAAAAAATATGAATATTTTAACAGATATATATGTAAGATATACATATTCAATTTTGTTACCTGATATAGTCATCGAACAAATCACAATTGAACAAAACTGTGCGATGTGCCATCTCCCGCTATTCATGGATTAATGTCTTCAATGTATATGATCCAGGAATTCCTCCTGTTTGAGGAAGTGATGGAAAACTGGGTTCAATTTTCTCATATTTTTCTTCTTCATTTCTCATTGGTCTGTTCATTCTTGTAGTAAGATCAGACAAATACATCGAACAGAAATCCATACATTCTTGAGCTAAGTAACCGTTCACGATAGAACCTTCGGGATGATTCTTGTTTCGAACATAAGACTTTAATGTGAACATATTTCTTTCAGTTGGATACATCCAATGAAAAGAAACAGGTCCTCCGAGAAGTATTTCAGTTGTAATATGGACAGTCAGATGCAGCATGCATGTGAAAAATGATGGGGGAAATATTTTCTCCAATTCACACAAAATTAATGGGGCATCTGTCAACATTTTTTGCAAGAAAGACTTGGACAACTTCTTAGCACAAAGATCTCTAAACAAATGGCACAACCGAATAACACCCACCCTTACATTATTGGACAAAAGATGATGGATTGCTATTGGAAGCAACTCATGCAGTAGAACGTGATAATCATGAGTCTTTAAAGATTTTAGCTTCAACTCTATTTTGTTGACCCGTTTAGATATGTTGCTTGAATAGCCATCAGAAACTCTAATAGTCTCTAATACTTACAAAAATTGTTTTTTTTTCAGTAGGTGTCATCACATAAGAAGCACATGGAAGTTGCCATTTATTTTCACTGATACGCACAGGATGCAATTCTGGTCTGATGCCCCAATCCACCAAGTCACGTCAAGATCGTAAATCATCTTTTGTCTTCCCCTTGACATTTAGAAGAACTGAAAGCAACATTTCACATATATTCTTTTCAATATGCATTACGTCTAAGCAATGACGTAGCAAATTGGTTGACCAATAAGGCAAATCAAAAAAGATACTCCTCTTCCTCCAATTGTAACAGGTTTCTGTGGAAACATTCTTTCTCTTTCCAGATTTCATTTGACCCTTCCCGAACGAAAAACTGAAATCTTTCAATTCATTAAGCACATCAGTTCCAGACATACGCTGAGGTGGATCATCGGTCTCTATAGTATTATCAAATCTTCGACGATTTATTCTATATGGATGATCCTTTGGAAAAAATCGTCGATGTCCCATAAAACTGAAACTACAATGATGTTTCAGTCTTCTGGATCATGTATTCTTCATACAAACTGGACATGACAGTTTTCCCTTCGTGCTCCATCCAGACATCATTGCATAAGCCAGAAAATCATTGATCGTCCACATAAGTGCAGCACGCATCTGAAATATATCTTTCGAACATGCATCGTATGTGCGCACACCCACATCCCAAAGAAGTTTCAACTCTTTTATTAAAGGTTGCATGTATACATCAATATCAATGCCGAGATCAGAAGGACCAGATATGAGTATACTCATGAAAGTGAAAGATTTTTTCATACACAACCATGGGGGAAGATTATAAATGTGTATAAAAACTGGCCATGTGCTGTGCGAAGTAAGCATCTACCCAAACGGATTAAAACCGTCGCATGAAAGACCCAGCCTCACATTACGCACGTCAGCGGCAAAATCAGGATGTCGAGCATCAAATCTTTGCCATGCAAATCCATCTGCAGGATTAACCAACTCATCATTAGTCTTCTTTCTCTCGGTATCATGCCATCTCATTTTTATTGATATGTCATCAGACATAAAAAGATTCTGGAGTCTGGGGATCAATGGAAAGTGCCACATTACTTTCTGTGGAATGCGGGATAGGGTTCCATCAGATTTTGACTTCCAATGGGATGTGCCACATTTTATACATTCATTTCGTTCAGCGGTTTCTTCCTAGAATAAACTGCAATCTTTCAGGCAAACATGAATTTTGTTTCTGGAAAATCCAAGTTCTTCAACTAACTTCCATGCCATATAGTGGTTTGAGGGAATATCTGCATCATCTAGAAGTAAATCCTTAAAGAGGGCAAGAATGTAATCGATTGCTGTATTAGAAATCCCATACATAGTTTTTTCCATGAAACAATCGGATTAAAAATTCCAGCTTTTTCATTTTATCGCATTGTCGATATACTGGAGTCGTGGCAGCATCATTCAATTTTTCACCCTATCAATATCATCATTTTCACTAGATGCATCAGTTTTCCTCATATCGATGTCTTCTTGAGTCGAAATCCTTTCTTTTCATGATGACGAATAAACGGAAACCGATCATATAACAAATTCTCCATTCCAGTCCTTTCATTTCGATCATCACCAATTGGAGATTTCATTTTCTCCCCATTGTGATACCACACAAAGTAGTTTGCTTGAAAACCATTTTTGGTTATGTGGTAGCTGACTTCTTCACGACTCAACCAAGGTCTACCAACACAATTGGAACATGGGCAGTGTATGCGACCACTATCTGAAGCATTGTGAAATGAAAAATCTATAAAGCTCTCCAAATTGTTTTGAAAATCGCTTGAGATACGATCGTTTCATACATCCAACTTCTGTCCATTCTGTAAAAAGAATTCATATAAGTCATTTTGTCATAAACAATTCAATAGGATTGAACTTTAATAGAAAATACATTTAAGTAAACGATAAAGGAAGAAAATAATCATGGTATCAACTACACATGTGAAAAAAACATACTAATGTGTTATTGAAAAAATGTAAAACCAACAAGAACTTAATGTGTTATCATCATCAGAGCATGCCTCATCCATAACCATATTAGTAGGGTACCCTCGTGGATAGCCCCGCCCACCCCCGTGGATAACCCACCCACCCCCGTGGACACCCCCTACCCCCTAGACAGCCCAACCACCCCCGTGGACAGCCCACCCACCCCCCTCGAACACCCCCTTCTCCCTATGGACAGCCCCCCACCCCCTTGGATAGCCCGCCCACCCCCCTGGACACCCCTACCCCCTGTGGCCAGCCCACCCACCCCCCCCCCTAGACAGCCCGCCCACCCCTCCTTGACAGCCCGGCCACCCCCGTGGACAGCCCGTCCACCCTTGTGGATAGCCCGCCCACCCCCGTACCCCCCCTGGACACCCCGTACCCCCCCCCCCACCGGGATAGCCCTGCCCACCCTCCCAAACAGCCCCAAACCCCCCTCCCCTGCAACACCCACCACCAACACCTAGACATACCAACCCCCCTGGACACCCCACACACCCCTCCCCCACCAGGACACCCCACCCAGACCCCCAGGACAGCCCACACCCCCTGGACAGCCCCGCCCACCCCGTGGACAGCCTTTCCCACCCCCGTGGACAGCCCCTCCCACCCCCGTGGACAACCCACCCACCCCCGTGGACGCCCCCTACCCCCTAGACAGCCCAACCACCCCCGTGGACAGCCCACCCACCCCCCTCGACACCCCCTTCTCCCCATGGACAGCCCCCACCCCCTTGGATAGCCCGCCCACCCCCCTGGACACCCCTACCCCCTGTGGCCATCCCACCCACCCCCCCTGGACAGCCCGCCCACCCCGCCTTGACAGCCCAGCCACCCCTGTGGACTGTTCTTCCACCCTTGTGGACAGCCCGCCCACCCTCGTACCCCCCTGGACACCTCGTACCCCCCCCCCTGGATAGCCCCACCCACCCTCCCAAACAGCCCACACCCCCCTTCCCTGCAACCCCACCACCACCACCTAGACATACCGCCCCACCTGGACACCCCACACACCCCCTCCCCCACTAGGACACCCCACCCAGACCCCCAGGACAGCCCACACCCCCTGGACAGCCCCCGCCCACCCCCGTGGACACCCCCCTACCCCCTAGACAGCCCAACCACCCCCGTGGACAGCCCACCCACCCCCCTCAACACCCCTTCTCCCTATGGACAGCCCCCCACCCCCTTCGATAGCCCGCCCACCCCCCTGGACACCCCTACCCCCCGTGGCCAGCCCACCCACCCCCCCTGGACAGCCCGCCCACCCCTCCTTGACAGCCCGGCCACCCCCGTGGACAGCCCGTCCACCCTTGTGGACAACCCGCCCACCCCCGTACCCCCCTGGACACCCCGTACCCCCCCTGGATAGCCCCGCCCACCCTCCCAAACAGCCCACACCCCCCTCCCCTGCAACCCCACCACCACCACCTAGACATACCACCCCCCTGGACACCCCACACACCCCTCCCCCACCAGAACACCCCACCCAGACCCCTAGGATAGCCCCACACCCCAAGACAGCCCCACCCACCCCCGTGGACAGCCTTTCCCACCCCCGTGGACACCCCCGCCCACCCCCGTGGACAACCCACCCACCCACGTGGACACCCCCTACCCCCACAATCCATTATCCAAAACATATCAAATGGTTTGAACACAATCCATAATTCCCACAATCCATTATCCAAAACATGTAACGTTCACGATAGCCTCCCCCAACTCTGATTTACATGTTTTGAACACTCTCCTTCCAAACATAGAATAAAAAAACATTAAAGAAGTCTTCACAAACACAAACAATATCCTATTTAGATATTAATTTCAATAATCAATTAAACCACCAACACCTGGAAAAAAATCTATTCATTAAAACAACTACAACAATATGGTTGAGATCAAATTTTACCTATTCGTATGGGGGTGTACCTGTTGGGATGGGGGGTGCTGGTGTTCGGATTCGCGAGATCAGTGGAGTCGGATGGGGTTCGCTAGAGCAGCGGAGCGAATAGATTAGGGCTCTGTCCGAATGGGGAGAGGAGATCGCGAACTGGAATTTGGGGGAAACCTTTGCCAACGGTTTATAAAAACCGTTGGCAAAGGCACACATTTCCCAACGGTTAGTGAACCGTTGGGAAATGTGTCAGTTTAGCACCCCTTTCCCAACAGTTCCAGTGAACCATTGGGAAAGGGTCTACATTTCCCAACGGTTCCAGTGAACCGTTGGGAAATGTCTGATTTAGCACCCCTTTCCCAACGGTTCCAGTGAACTGTTGGGAAAGGGTCCACCGAAATTCCCTTTGCCAACGGTTTTGTTAAACCGTTGGCAAAGGCTCACTATACCAATGGTTTAAGTAAACCATTGGTATACTACCATTGGGAAAAGACCAAATTCCAGTAGTGGTAACAATTTTGTTGTTGACAATGCACTGCCATAGTATAATCCATAGGATCACATGTGAATAAATTTAAGAAAAAAAATAAAACCATAACTACTTGGTTCGATCTGAATCTGTGCTCGATATCTACTAGTCCCTAGAGATCTATTCTTGAAGAATCTAAAGAAAAATTTCTCAAGATCATCCACTCGCACTTCAACAAACTGCAGGACTATTGGCCATTGAATTCTGGGTGCTGAAATAGAGATCCTATGACATCTTCAATACCCCGGTGATCAACTCATTAACATACCTTTTATGAATGAGGGAAAGCTCGATTTGATTCGCCTGGAATGTAGTATTGTGTGCAAGAGCCTATACTACACTTGGAAATTTGTTCTTGTTTGGACATTTACTTTTTCCAATAGACATCGTAGTATTTCTTGTAGTATATTTTTCCATTTTATAAAAAATAAATTCTATTAGATTAGTAATTTTTTATCTTGATTACCTATTTAGACATTGTTTATTAATTAATTAAATCATTAAATGTTTCATACTATCTAATCTATTACTAGGAACCCACTTTACTATAATCAGAATACTCTATCAATTGAGTAGTCTAGTGGAAATGATCCTTAAGCATCCCCTCATAATTTATAATCTTTGGCTACACCACTACTAATAGGTTTCAAGGTAGGAATTTGACTAGCCAACCATATTGACTTGTGGTTCCTTGATCTGTTGAGTGAAGTCCCAACACCTAAAATCATAGACTTTATTTTCTCAATGATTGACTCTAAAGTTGTAGTATGCTATATTTGGATAAATATTTGCATCCAAATTTAGATAGGTCATCCCATCACTCTCATAAGAACTCCATAGTAGTAAGAGGAACCCTCAAATTTGGATGAAGAGCACCCTGAACACCCAGTTTTGTTCAAATTTAAATGATGGAATCTAATTATGACTTAATATTTCATTAAGGGTTTTATATTTTTAAATGATGAAATGAAATAATTTTCTATTTCATAAGCACATACTATGTTATTTCAATCACAACTGATCATGTAATAAATAGAAAATATCTATCGCGTCACATGTTCATTTTATTTGTGCATGCTTGTTTATTATTCTATGTGATCGCGTGTAATATACACATATATAAAATAATAAACCATGCATAAATAAAATTATGATGTGATCATAAGATGATACTAATAGTTGATACATTGAGTGAATAATGGATCAACCTAGACCCTAGGTAACTCCTTGAATCGTGTCGTTTGTGACTCGGGTTGCAGTGTTTGTCTATCCAATTTGTCCAACTCCTGTTTGGTGTGTCACCATAACTCAGCATGATGTATGTCACTTCTCATCTTCATCATTATACAAAAATACTCACACACAGGAAAGGGGGTCTTGGTATTACAAAATACAACTGAGAAAATGGACACACATACCCTTATGCATTTAATGATAAAGACGACTCACATATAGTCATTTGTTAAAATAATTATAATAAACCACCATTGTGATAAATTAATAAATATATTAAACATACGCCAGACATGTATTGGTCAGTCTAAGGCTCATGACCAGTCGATATGCATTAAACTCGTGTATTTAAATTAAATGCATAAATAAAATTAAACTACAATAAATTTTATTCGAGGAAAATTTTATTGAATTAAAAATCAACTATTATTTTTTATTCAATTTTTTTTTTGTTCAGTCTATTTAATTAATTTAATTTTAATACCAAAAAATAAATTAATTAATTAATTTAATTTAACACCTAAATTAAATTAATTTAAACCAAAATGTTATAATTAAGTTTTAAACCAAAAATTAATATTTAATTAATTTAATTTAAAACCAATATTAAATTAATTCATTAAATTAATTTCTTATTATAAAAATTTACCCCAACCCCAAAAACTCCAAGAAAATCCTATACAGGTCGGGCTAAACCCACACAGTCTAATTTAGGATCCTGAAGACCCCATGTAAGGTATTCTAGGCCAATCCAGGCGGCCCAGACCCATGTTGGGTTGGGCAGACCTGCCCGAGGCCATTTCAGGACAGATTGGAGCATGGTAGGGCTAACCTTTCTAATTTTGGGGTGTCTCGTAGGGAAAGAAGGGTCGTCGGTATGGGACTTCCAAGTTTGGAAGTGGATTTGGGAACTTTACTACAGGCTAAGGAGGCACCGACATCATGGGAGTTCGCAATGGTAGTGAACGGTGCATGGATCAGGAATCAAAAAAGTCGGGACCTAGCAACGGGGCTTGATATCTGGATGAGATGGTGACCAGAAGATGGTGAGGTCTCCCAGTTGGCCTGGATCTGGGCGGCACAGGGGTCCCGCAATGGCGGTGGTGGAGCTGATGGTCTCAGGAGGTATAGGTGAGGGTATCCCTTTGGGTGGATAGTGGTAGTGCCAGGATCTGAGCGGATAGGGTGGGTTGGTCGAGTCATTCTGAAAGTGATGGTCTCAGATTCACTAGATCTAGTTATCGGAGGATGAGAGTTGTGATGGTGTGGATTGACTAGGGAGTTGGCGTCAGGCTCGACGGTGACCAATTGTGGGGGGTAACGATGTCTGGCTCATGGTGCATGGTGGGACAGCACCGCGATGGACAACTGATGAGATCGGGCTAGGGGGCCACAAGGCAAGTTGAAGGGTCACAACCATAGGGGTCTATCGTGGAGTAGGATTCAGGTTCAGTGGCTAGGGCATGGGAAGTCTGGCTGCGAGAGGTGATGTTGTGGTTGCGATGAAGAGAGATGCAGCGGCCAGCCTTGGGAAGCTATTTCACAAAGGTGATTGGGGGTCCATGTTCTTGAACAAATCTTCTAAACGAAGATTCACAATTTTTTTACTTAAGACTCCAACCCGGATTTCATTTTCCCCTATTTTTTTAATCATTTAAAAATCCATAACTCGACATCCCAATAATAAAACCAGCCACCAGTTTCAAAAGGCATAATAATTAGGATATTTTATTTTTTTATATTAAATAAAAAATTTCCACAAATGGTTTAATTGATTTATAGCTGAAAAACACTATTCTGGTCACCGGTAATAAGCCTGGATAGTAAAATCTATTTTTACCGGTGGCTTTAGGTATTTTGACATATAAATATATATATTTATCAATATATATATTCTTCAATTTAATACCCACAAAATGAAATTTCAATTCGTATTTAAAACTTCAAATGATAGCAACTTGGTCATCTGATCTCGAATTGAATCACCATCTACGGAACTGGGACCAGAATAACGCCCTTTATGAAATTTAATGCAAATTTAATTTTTCTTGGATTAAAATCTTCATATGTCTCTCTGATACCAATTTTAGGTATCAGGGCATGCTGCAAAATCCAGTGGTCCAGATATTTTAAATTTTTCACTAATGATCAATGTAACAACATCATCGCTGGTGACGCACTACCCTGGTATAATATCGAGAATCAAACGTGAAGAAATTCAAGTATAAAAATAAAACCATAAATACCTTGTTTCATCTAAATTCTTGCTCAAAATCTGTTATTATCCAGTGATCACTTATTGAATAATCCAAAGTCGAATTCCTATAGATCATCCATATCTGCTTCAAGAAAATATAGGAGCACCAATCATCGAATTATGGGTGCTAGCTTGGAGATCCAACAATTCATTTAACGCACTGATGATCACTACATCAACATACCTTTGATGCACATGGGAGATCTAAACCAAATTCTCCTAGATCGATAACTCATCTCTCTAGAATACTGGAGAGGATAGACAATCCCTCTATATCTCACCATTAATAGTCTTGAGAGAGCCTCTTCCCACTTTATTTATAATGTGTTATGCAATAACCTGGAAAGGGATCCCCAAACCCTAAATATTTTTACACACTATATAAATGATAATATGACTACTATACTAACTCATAAATATAATTTATATTTTTATCACTTTCTTGAAATATAATAAATATATTACATGATAAATCCTGAACCAATAACTAAACTCTTCATCCCTGCAAATATTAAATGAACCTACAATATTTTACAATAATATTCATTCATATAATATTTTTCATGTATTTACTTTAAAACTTGTAAATACATTTAATAAATAAATTTAATTCTAATTATTCTTTAGTTTAATAATATAAATTTATTCATTCCTTTGGTAATCATACATCCTTGGACAAATATCAGACCCTAGTGATAGGGTCCACCATGTCCTAAACTCCTATTTTCTAGAATAGGTCATATTCTTGAATATGTTGTTCTGTGTAACCCTCTAGGACTTTATCTCGAAAGCAGTGAATACTATTCACAAACCAAGGGCAAAATAAAGCAACTCAACATGGCTCCTAAATATATAAGAATTATTCATAGTAATGAAAACCAACCTACAAACTCACTATGTAATATAATCTCTTTTTCTTTAGATATCTCATAAAGTAGGATGCACACCCATGTCATCATCCTTTTCTTTATTTATTATTTGTTGATCTAACTAGATGGATTTACCTTGAACTATCATGGTCGTGGATTTATCATGGTACCACCATCCTTATCAACCTGGACCGAGATATATTACTTCCTAAACCCAAAAGAGACAAATCCTATCTTGATCATTCAACCAATGTGATACCACCAATGGCTCACCCAACACAAGCTACCTCACCGTGATTTAATTATCATGGTTTTTTTACCGCATCAAAGTACATGATAAAATGGAACACACTGATAATGATATCAAGTCTGGTGACCAATACACATGTCCATAGATAGGAACATCCAATGACACCCAAAACATGTGGTGTTCCTATTGGAGGGTTTGTCATCATGATCTCAACTACTAGAGATCACCAAGTGTGAACTTTCTGAGAAGAAGTTTTAATGCTTATGAGCCCCCAAAATCTAATAGACAAACATATACTATCTCCAATCAGTATGATGTATCCAGACCGTAGGACATATATTTAAGATTAATGTCATAGTATCTTGATGTTCTCATTATAGCCTAGGATATGCTATAACTTTTTGATACAACAATTAATCTATGGATAATACCATTAAATAGTGGATGCAGAAATGTATACACTATAATGGTAAGTGTACATCATGAATATATCACTGTATACATGAAATGGTAATCTAAAAGTGCATTATAGTTGGGTCTAGGGAACATACTATTATAACAACCTTTATGAATTCTAAATTGATGAAGATTGTGTCATTTGGTTTGAAACTAGACATTGTGTGCCTACATCACATGAGATAAAGAAAGAGCTATTGTATAATGCACATTGATCATATTTATCTATCCATCTTGGAATTAACAATATGTACCATGATCTTTGAGAGAACTTCTGATAAGACAAAATGGAGAAGGATATCATGGAGTACACCTCACTGTTCTTGGTATGTCAGCAAGTTAAAAATGAGTGAAAGAATTCTAAGGGGATGATGCAACCATTTTATATACCAACATGGAAATGGGAGAACAAAACCATAGACTTTGTCATTGGTATCAAGAATACATTAAAAGGATGAAATGACAACTTGAAAATTCCCTATTTTCACACACTTATATCTATGTTTTATTAAAAGTGTATAAATATGTTATTTTATTCCATGGTTTATTTGAAACCATGGAAATACATCTTGATTTTTATCCCCTATTAATTGAACCCTCCTACTATATCCTCTATTTGATTGATCCCTCCTTTAAATATTCTCATGGTAAGCACTTACCTTATTCATGATCAATCCCCATCCTCCACATATCTACTCCTAATGATCCTCCACCTCTAACATAGCCATCCGACCTCCCCACAAACAGATTTTTGATGTAGCCTCCCAACCTCCCTACCAAAACAGATCTGATGTGGCCTCTCCATGATCCTCCAATGATGACGACATGGCTCAACACAGCTATGATGCAGCAGCCCCACATCCTAGATATCCTTCTCCTCTAACACATACACCCCACCTTCTTAAACTATGGCTTAACCTCAAACCCTTGACACTCTTTCCCTATAGTATGTTTTTTACATTATTCCATTCATATTCTAATTTATATTTACATTCTTCTAATTTTCATTCTTCTAGTTCACAATTTCTATTCTTCTATTCTGTTTTTAAAAACTTCCTAAAATCATTAAATGTAATTTTATTGGATATTTTCACCCGTTTAATTTCTATTTTTTTAATATTAAACTAATTTTCTTCAGTCAATAGGTTAATTAATAATAAATTAGAATTACTACTTTACACAAAATTATTCGATCTCAATTCATTATTTTTTATTACTTGTAACTTGACCAAAAACCATTTAGAACCTTTATTAGCTTTATTTAAGCTTTATATTTAGATTTCTTAAGTAAAAAACTTGAATTCCTGCTTCATATTATTGGTTTCCCATGAATTAAAAAGTTATCACTTACTTGAAATTTCCTTATTTTTATCAAGAAAAGATTTAGATGGTTTATCTATTCTATTATATAGTTTTTTGGGAATAGATCAATTCTCACATGTTTTTTCCATAGTTTTCTATTTATCTCAGTTTTTTGACATGGTCTATAGATTATTTTGATGTTGGAATATCATAATTCATGAAATATGTTACATTGTGTGAAAACATAACATAGAAATTGTATTTCACTTGGTTTCCGTGTGTTCTTAAAATAAGATTCTACAATTATTTTTAGATCCCTATAATTTGTGTATTCATATCATTTTTCATTTAACTTCATCAACAAAAAATCACATAACTCAGTTTTATTTCAGTAGGGTACAAATCTTAATTATAGTTAATTATATGATACTCCATTTAATATCTCATAATAAACTATGGTTACTGATTCATTAAGTGATCATAAAAATTCATATTTTTTTTTAATATTTATTCAATTTAAATATATTTTTATCATTTAATTTTTAAACATAAAAATGATTTTTCTATTCGATATGATAGTAAACATTCTTAGTATTGTGATAGGTTCCTAAGAAATATTTTTTTTTTTGGACTCCAATTTTCCTTTAATTTTTTTTTCATAAATTTTTTATTATTATAAATTATAAAATTTAGTTGTAATGTGATATTTTGTTTGTATATTCTGATGTTAATTACTTTTCCTTCCATATTTCATAGTTTCTTAATTTTCCATTTAAATTTTAAGATGAAATTATTTAATAATGAAATATTCATTAACATATAATTCCAAAATGGATTGTATTATTTTTTTCTTATGTTGTTTCAACATGTTTTAAAATTATTACTTGAGTAATTATGCTATATCACAAGTACAAAATGTATTTATCATGTTAGTTTTTCACATTGGTTATCCATAATTGACATTAAAATCCATGTATATTTCTTTATAACATCATTTATATTATAACTGATGTGAAAAAACAAGTATCCCTCCTTATCACATCAGTTTATATATAACTGACATGATAAAGAGGTTTTTCATGTCAGTTATATTTTAACCAACATGATAAAGAAATTTTCATTGCTTTATCATGTTGGTTATAAGATAACCAACATGATAAAGAACATTTTTTATGTTGGTTATAGTATAACTGATAAGATAAAACAATTAAAATTTAATTTTCACATCGTTTATAATATAACTGATGTAATATACAATTTAAAATTTTATGAATTTCAGTTTTGATTCATTTTGGGGTTACTCAATATCATGAAAAAAACTCATTTCTATAATATGTAAGACCTAAACTCGTTTTTTCAATTGATTAGCCTCAAATATTAGTCTTTCATCTTCATAAATTACCAATTTTCATCTGGCTGGTTGTTGTAAATTCTATCAGTTTATCTCTCAACTCTCAAGTAATTCTCCCACATCCATCCTCACTCGCTAACACCTAACTCTTGTTTTTTTCATTTTCATTTATTCAAATCTCACATTACCATGTTTTTTATGTGTAGTGACTATTATATGATTTAAAAAATTTTATAAATCCATTATAGAATTGGAATAATTTCTTACTTTCTCACAGATGCCCGAATTCTTATTTTTTCAACTATGTTTATTAAAATCTCGCATTACCATCTTTTTGATGTGAAGTGACCATGATATGATTAAACAACTTGTTTTTAAATATTATTATATAATTGGAATCATTTCTTAGTTATCCACCTAGGGTTTCTTATGTTTTATTATTATTGGGTTTTGATAACTTATTTATTGGGTTATCTTTTCTTTAAATTTTTTATGGATTTAATGGGCTCCTTGATGATCATTTAAATTTTTAATGATATATTATGTTAATAGTAGGTGGTATGAACCCTTATGGTGAATTTTTAGGTTATTCTTATGACATGTGTACAACTTCTTTTTTTAAAATAGTAATAATGAGGAAAATAAATTTTAAAAGTAATATTGGGTGGTATTTCATTGATACTTTAATTTAATTAATCTAATCATTATAAATGATTTTTTATTAAACTATGATATAGTATTAAATCAAACTTTCATATATAATAAATTTTTTTTGGTTTATTGTAATGTAAATTATTTTCAATCCCTTAGCTAATTATATTGATTTTCACCTTGAATGTGTATTGTTAAGAAATATTACAGATCCCTTTTAATTGTTGCCTCATATAACCATTCCTAACATGGTCGCAGATGTACGGTTGTATTTATTTTCATTTATATGTTACATATATATTGAATGATATTCATCAAAATAGTATCATAGAAATGTAAGTCTTAATGATGTAATGTATAATGATAGATGTGTCCTATTAATCATCTTACTTGTGGACTAATAGACAACATAGAACCACTTGGGAGAAAATGTTAGTGACTATTCATATGTCATATATTTAGTGTAATATTAGGTTATCTACATTCATTTTATATAATTACTATTATATATGAATTTCCATTATTTATTAAATAACAACACATAAATTAATCATAATTATTCTAAAAACCTTATTATATGTCATATAATTAATTAGAGTCACTCTGGTATTTTTCTATGTTATGATTAGTGTTTTACTTACTATTTAGTATTATATTATAAAATATTTATATAGTTTGAATTCTTGATCATGTTACCCATCAATCTATTCATTTTCTTAATATATAGAATCCTACATGTTATCTTTTCAGTATTGTATACTATATAATATTATGGTTTGTTACATTGAGAATGTTGTATCTAGATTTTTAAAAGTATTCTCAATAATGGGTAATCATTTTTTTATATCCATAATGATATGATGTTTTTTTATTGAAAATGTTCTCATAAGGGAAACAAGTTTTTTATTCAATTTAAATAAATAAATCATTAAACATTTGATTTAAATGTGTTTTTTATTTTAAATGTGATGGATATTTTTAAATTGTTCCTTTTTTATAAAGTAAAACATTGAGTATGTTTTTAATTAAATTATAATGTGAAATGATTTGATTTTGTAAAATAAATTATTTTTGAAAAATTTTTGTGGCATATTTTTTTAAAATTAATTTGATTTTAATGGGGTTTTTTAAATATAAATAATATATAGTGATATTTGGGATTAGAAATGTAAAGGGTACTGAATTTTTATTTATCAATTATATTTAAACATATATTCAATTATTGGATAGAATATGAGGAAGGTGTCGGATTACAACACTTCAAATAAGTGATGAATATGATGAAGGTGTTCATGCTTTTTTAAAATTTTATAAAAAAATGTTTCAAACAACGGCATCTTTTTTCCTTGCTAGAAATGTTTAAATATGAAGAAGTTGAAAAGTAGAGATATCAAATATCATTTAATTTTTCATGGTTTTAATCTGAGTTATAGACCTTGTATTTGGCATGCTGAAACTGGGAAGAATTTCAGATCTATTAATGATGATGCTTTGCATGATAATAACTTTGATTAAATTGAAGAAATGATTCATGATATTTAAGTAGCGTAAATATAAAAAGAACCTAAAATTGAGCATCTATATAGTGATTCTAAAAAACCATTGTATTTGTGTTATATAGAATTTATAGTTTTATCATCAGTGTTATGATTGATTAACTTGAAGGCAAAACATGGTTGGAGTGATAAGAGTTTTACTGGTTTTCTATAATTGTTGAAAGATATTCTTCCTAAATACAATTATCTTCCTGATTCACATTATAAAGTGAGAAAATAATATGCTAGATGGGATTAGGGTACAAAAAATTATATTATTTCCTGAATGAATGTGTGATGTATAGGAAGGAATATGAATTTCTGTCAAAGTATCCTAAATATGGGATATCATGGTATAAGTTGAAAAAAAAATTACATGATGATTTAGCAATTACAGAGACCCCTTACAAGGAATTTTGGTATCTTTATATAATTCCTCATTTGAAATATTTATTTGAAAATTCACATAATTAAAAAAGGTTAAGATGGAATTTAGATGAGCAGATATGTGATGGAAAATTAAGGCAACCAGTTGATTTTCCATAGTGGAAGAAAATTGATCATAAGTTTCCTATATTTGGAAATAAAGTTAGAAATCTCATACATGGACTATACATGGATGTAATGAATCCATGTTGAATCCTAAGTAGCACACATAGTTCATGTAATTTTTATTGGTAATTTACAATTAATCTCCTGAATTTTGTATGAACCACAAATATTTCATGTTAAGTTTAATGATCTTTAGACTAAAATAGTCCAGAAATGATATTAATGTTTTCTTTTCAGCATTAATTAATGATTTGAAACTCTTATGGGAGGATGGTATTAGGGTGTAAGATTATTATAAAAAGGAATATTTTCAATTGCATGTAATGATTATGTTTACTATAAATAACTTTACATCATATGAAAATTTTTCTAGATACAGTTTTAAGAGGAATAAAGTGTGTCCAATTTTTGAAAAAAAGGCATTATATTATCAACTACATCATGGGAGAAAAATAGTATACATGATTCACCAAAAAAATTTGTTTATGGATAACTCTTATAGAATATTAAAAAAAATCAATAGCTCGCAATAATTTAATATTTCTCCAAAATATTTATCTACTGATCAGTATTTTGAGTGGCTGAAAAACCTTGATGTGACATTTATAAAGACACATAAATCGTGTAATGATAGAAATATTTGGAAGAAAAACTCAATATTTTTTGAGCTGCCATATTGGAGATATCATGAGGTCAAAAATAACATTGATTCCATGCACCTGGTGAAGAATAAATGTGACATTTTGATTAGAACATTGTTAGATATTAAAGGAAAGACTATAGATGGGTTGAATGCAAGATTGTACTTACTATTAATGGGAATAAATTCGGAGTTAGCTCCCACTCCTAATGGGCAGAGAACATTCCTACCCTAGACTTTTCATACATTATCCAAGAGGGATGAAATTAGCTTTTGTTAGTGTCTTCATGATATCAAAGTGTTGTAGGTTTATTCTTTTAATGTAAAAAATTTTGTGTCTTTAAAGGATTTTAAGTTGATAGGTATAAAATATCATGATTATTACATCATGATTCAAAAACTTCTACTAGTTTTATTGCATGAAATATTTCTCATCCATGTTATAATGACTATCATGAAGGTGTGTTATTTTTTCAATTCAATTTTTAATAAGGTTATTGATCTAAAAGCTTTAAAAAAATTGGAAAATGAATCAATTTATATACTTTTTCAATTGGAAATTTATTTTCCTCTATATTTTTTTGATATCATGGTGCATTTAATGGTTAATTTGGTGCAAGAAATAAGGCTTTTTTGACCTATAAATCTACGTTGGATGTATCATTTTGAAATTTACATGAATATATTGAAGGGGTATGTTAATAATCTATATCGACATGAATCCTCCATTGTTGAGAAGTATAATTATTTTGTGTAATTTTTACAAGCTAATTTTCTATAGTGGAGCACATGGGTTTGCCTCTATATCACCATGAACAAGTTAATTATGGTTGAAAGGGGGTTAATGGCTTGAAAGTAAAATATTTGATAGGTGAACATATAAAAAAGTTACATTTATACATATTGAATAACATGATGTTACTCAACCATATATAGAATTATATATTAATGTATTAAAACAATGTTATCCAAAGAATAAATATATGTAGATTTTGAATGAGTAGAAAACAATTATAGTTTAAAGAGACTGTGATTGGTAGATAAGATGCATAATAAAGATTGATATGGTTAGTGGGTGGTCCAAGTTTAAATTTTACAACATGGTCCAGGTATGACATTAATTTCTATGTATTTTATATGAAAGATCAGGACAATAGAAGTGTAGTTCAGAATAGTAGTGTATTGGTGTTTGTAGAAGCAATGCATTTTTCAAGTGCTAAAGACAAAAATCCAATTTCCGCATCAAGTGTATATTATGGAGTCATTGAAGAAATATTTGAAGTTGATTACATTAAATTTTAATTTCAAGTGTTTAACTACAAATTGTTTATCAGTGACAATAGTTTCATACATGAATAATTTTTAATGACACTTATTAATCTGGATAGATTGGAATACCCTATTGATTCTTTTATAATGGAAACACATAAAAAACAAATTTTCTATATTCTTGATCAATTCGATATGCAGTGGTCTATTGTTTTACAAGGACAAAATCATATGTTGGTGATGATAAAATTGAAGAAGATGATGATTTATGTGAGATCACTACCTCTATGGAAAGATTAACAGATAGTATTGATGATCATGTTATAGACATGGTTTGTTCCATACGAAACAATCATGATAAAGGAATTTGGGAAAACAATTATTTAGTACATTCCTAATATTACAGGTCATAAAAAAAATTTATTTCTCATTTACTTTTTTAAATTTCGTAAAATGTTAGATATTTTTATTTTATTTTTTAAAACATATACTTTAAATAATAAGTTTAATTTTCTTGTTTATATTAGATTAGTTCTATTTTGTTTTTCTTTTACCATGTTTACCCATACATAACTTATCTAATAATTTAATTTTCTGAAATACAATTATTTTGAATATAATATGTTAAATAAAAATAAAAAATATTTTATAAGATTATATTGAAAAAGTATTCCTTTTTTGTATAAAAAATGATTTATTATGTTGGAGCATTTATACTATTCACATTCCATTTTTGGATTTTTTTTTCATTCATTTACATTACATTTCATACCTCATTACTATTATTAGAAATTTAGTGAACTATAACAAATATGAATAAAAATTTGTTAAGTTTAATTCAGTTTATTGTTTGATTATATTTCATTTTTTATTTACATTAGTATTATAATAGTTGAATTTGTATATTTTTGTACTAATTGTTTATTGTATTGATTTATAGGATAATGACATATCAATCAACTGATCCACCGCATACGTATAGAGATGATCGTACTCATACCTCTGGGGAGTAACATTCATATGCTCCTCCTGATGAGCCACGTCCTTCTTTACAAGAGACATCTACTCCCATGGGGCCAAAGAAGAGTTTGAGGGTTGGTAAATGTGGTGGCACACATTTACCAAAATTATCAGTTGCTCATATCCAGGACAAGAGGATACTGGTAGAATTTAATGATAATTATATTCCAAGAGGTACTAATTCAAAACAATTCAAGAGTTTTATATCAGTTTAGGCTAAAAGAAAAGTCAGTATTTTGATTGATGGTTAGAGAAGTGTTGACAAATTGACACTATCTCATTTTATGGGAGACCTTTTTGGTAATCTTGTTTGTTATTATTTTACTTATTTTTATATGTTTATAGTAATATATTTTTTCCCACTTCTTATCAGATGAAATATGATATACCTTACACTAAAAGAGCTAGGAGGAAATGTTTATCATTGGATGCTAGGAGATTGAGGGATTTCAAGTTTATATTATGGAGTCATTGAAGAAATATTTGAAGTTGATTACATTAAATTTAAATTTCAAGTGTTTAACTACAAATTGTTTATCAATGACAATAGTTTCATACACTAAGAATTTTTAATGACACTTATTAATCTGGATAGATTGGAATACACGATTGATTCTTTTATAATGGAAACACATGAAAAACAAATTTTCTATATTCTTGATCAATTTGATATGTAGTGGTCTATTGTTTTATAAGGACAAAATCATATGTTGGTGATGATAAACTTGAAGAAGATAATGATTTATGTGAGATTACTACCTCCATGGAAAGATTAACAGATGGTATTGATGATCATGTTATAGACATGGTTTGTTCCATACGAAACAATCATGATAAAGGAATTTAGGAAAACAATTATTTAGTACATTCCTAATATTACAGGTCATAACATTTGTTTATATCTCATTTACTTTTTTAAATTTCGTAAAATGTTAGATATTTTTATTTTATTTTTTAAAACATATACTTTAAATAATAAGTTTAATTTTCTTGTTTATATTAGTTTAGTTTTATTTTGTTTTGTTTTTTTACCATGTTTACCCATACATAACTTATCTAATAATTTATTTTTCTGAAATACAATTATTTTGAATATAATATGTTAAATAAAAATAAAAAATATTTTATAAGATTATATTGAAAAAATATTCCTTTTTGTATAAAAATGATTTATTATGTTGGAGCATTTATACTATTCGCATGCCATTTTTGGATTTTTTTTCATTCATTTACATTAAATTTCATACCTCATTATTATTATTAGAAATTTAGTGAACTATAACAAATATGAATAAAAATGTGTTAAGTTTAATTCAGTTTATTGTTTGATTATATTTCATTTTTTATTTACATTAGTATTATAATAGTTGAATTTGTATATTTTTGTACTAATTGTTTGTTGCATTGATTTATAGGATAATGACATATCAATCAACTGATCCACCGCATACGTATAGAGATGATCGTACTCATACCTCTGGGGAGGAACATTCATATGCTCCTCCTGATGAGCCCCATCCTTCTTTACAAGAGACATCTACTCCCATGGGGACAAAGAAGAGTTTGAGGGTTGGTAAATGTGGTGGCACACATTTACCAAAATTATCAGTTGCTCATATCCAGGACAAGAGGATACTGGTAGACTTTAATGATAATTATATTCCAAGATGTACTAATTCAAAACAATTCAAGAGTTTTATATCAGTTCAGGCTAAAAGAAAAGTCAGTATTTTGATTGATGATTAGAGAAGTGTTGACAAATTGACACTATCTCATTTTATGGGAGACCTTTTTGGTAATCTTGTTTGTTATTATTTTACTTATTTTGAAATGTTTATAGTAATATATTTTTTCCCACTTCTTATCAGATGAAATATGATATACCTTACACTAAAAGAGTTAAGAGGAAATGTTTATCATTGGATGCTAGGAGATTGAGAGATTTCAAATTAACCATCACCTCAGATTTAATTTTGGGGCATAATAAATATCATAATCCATATGATATATATCCATTTATAGATGAAGATACATGGAATATATTTGTTAAAAGTAGAAAAAAAAGTATTTTTGGTAAGTGCAATGTTACCTTTTAAAAAATTATATTAATGAAGTATTACTAATTTATTTATTCTTAATTTATAGTAATCAATGAGATATCATCAAGAGATCCAATCTAGAAACATATACCTGTATAATTTATCTCATGGATAGTATACATTATTGGAAGAACAAATAATGGCTGAATTTTTTTAAAAACATAGATTTGAGTCTTCAAGATCTATAGAGGTCCCCCCCAGCTAGACATGAAAAATGTAAGAGGGCTCAGATGAAAAAAAGAGCAATATCTTATGAAATAGTTGAGGGTTGTGGCTGATGGGATTGTAAGATATTTACTTTATTTATTTATTTACGTTAATTCAATTAATTATATATTTTTATTCATTACAAAAAATTTCAAATAATTCATACAGGATTCTCTTGAAGAGAAGAGAACACAGGGGGTCTTTTTAGCTAAGGGTAGGTGGCATATTTTAGCTAGAGAATTGGGAAATATTGAACACTCGGGTCATGTATGAGGATATACTATGGGTGTATCTGTGAAAAAAATGTTTCCATGTTCTTAAAATACTGTAATGAAGGGTGTTTATAAAAAAATAGAATTTTTTGAGGCTCAGTTTTAGGATATTCATGTGATAATGTAGTATAAGATTAGAGCTTCAGTACAGTCGATGTTTGCAGACATGAAAAGAAAGTTTCAAACTAATCCTCCACCTCTACCAGTAGCTCCCACTCTTCCACCTCTACCTGCAGACCCCACTACTTATCCTACTCTTACATCCCCTCCTCCACAATTTCTCTATTACTGTGAGTTATATGTTGATGATCTGCATTATCATATTGTTGCATATGGGATGATATTTTATATTGTAGATACCATTAATCATCAATAGTTAGAGATATAGAATCATAGGGTCATTGTACAAGATATTATAGATATATCAGCTGGAGTACCATTACCTACATATGAGGTGGGTATAGTTGGATAAAGTATTTGCCACTTTTTAGTTTGTTTATCTAGACTTATGTGACATATTACCATAGAGGTATGTGTATATTGTATCTTTTATTTAATTTTTTTATTAAATGTGTTTTAGAATTTTAAATATTATATATTTATCTATTTTTTACAGGAATACTTTAAAGGTAAAGAAATATTATATAGTCAAAAACAAATACAAAGAGGTTTGACTTCAGATACATATTCTAGTAGTCCAAATAGATTGTCATGGTATTAAAATTTGTTGTTAGGTTTTTATGAGATTCTAATGGAATATAATGTTTCTATAAGTTCAATGATTATGTATCTTTTTAAAAATGATATAATGGAGCTTATAATTGGAAATCTGTTAGGTATCAACATGATAAAACTCTTTTTCCTGTAAGTATTAACATAGATCTTTCCATACATTTAATGTATTTGAAAATTTATAATTATGTTTGTTTTTATTAGGTATATTTATAAAATTTGTAAGGAGTATAAAAAGATATATGTATATGGATTTATGGACCTGCGGTTCATTTTACCTACAGTAAGGATAATGATTGAAGTAGAAAGAATAGTTTATATAGCTGAAAGATTTCATAAGGATGTAATTATTAAGTGTTGGATGTTTCCTTATCTTCAGGAGTATGAAATATTTATCTCACAAATTGTTATATATTTTTTAACATAATAACCACTAACATTAAATTTTCTTTTATATTAGTGGTTATTAGAGGTTAGTTTTATGTCCATGGGAGAATACACTTTACTGGTTATACTCTATCCATGGTGAAGTGTGCCAAACTTTTATTGTAAATGTAAGTTTTAATTTCTTAATTCCTATTTATATTATAATGAATTTTAAATTTATTTAATTATTAATATTTTCTAACAGGGGATGTATTTTCTTTTGAGAGACCACAAATAAAAAGAGATCCAAGATAAAATATGTAATAGTAAAGGTGAATTTTCATTTATAATTTGTTCATTTTGGATATATTACTTATTAATGTTATTTTGAATTTACAAACACATTTAAACAACATTTTTATAAACAATAATTCGTAAAAGAATGTGGATATTATGTGTTAAGATTTATGTATGAAATAATTTCAACTGGAATAGTTAGAAAGTCCCATCAGGTTAGATTTATTTATAAACTATTTCTTAATATTTTATTTGTTTTATTCGTAATAAATGTTAAATTATTTTCTTATAATTTGTAGATTTTTTATGACCCTTGGCCTTATAGTTCACAAGATCTCAGACACTTACAAGTGGAATAGGCAGATCATATTATAGGTTTTTTTGGATTTTAGTTTGTTTTTACTATATATTGGAATTATGAATTTTGTAACTATAAATGTATTACTAGTTGTTTTGCTGCTACTTCTGCTTGTCTTCTTCTTATTTGTTTTTTTGGTCACCTGTGAAGAGGAAGTTTAAAAAAAAATTCTTCACATAATTTATTTTATAACTGATGTGAACAATCCCACATTAATGGTTTTTCATGTTAGTTATATAATAACTAGCATGAAAACTCATTTTTACATCAGTTATTTAATAATCAATGTAACAACCCCTTTATCACATCATTTTTTCACATTTATTTTGTAATAACCAATGTGAAAAACCAATTTTCATGTTGGTTATTAAATAACTAACATTAAAAACATTTGTAAATGATTTTTTATATCAGTTATTTTATAACTGGCATAAGAAAAAAAAACTGATGATTCATTTACAGCATCTAT
This sequence comes from Viscum album, assembly GCA_963277665.1. Classification (NCBI taxonomy): domain Eukaryota; kingdom Viridiplantae; phylum Streptophyta; class Magnoliopsida; order Santalales; family Viscaceae; genus Viscum; species Viscum album. The sequence continues at coordinate 144,721,882 of OY728131.1, forward strand.
TTTTTAAGCGATGTTAAATACATATTTACAACATCTCCTTCAATAATGGTGCCTTATAACCGATGTGAAAAAAAAATAACTGTAAAAAGTCATTTCTGTATTAGAGCATGACCTTTTTTAGTAAATAAAAATTCATCCACCAATCACTAGCTAACTAAAATTATAAAATTATCCCTTGATTAATTTTCTTTTAACTCTATTTTTATGATGATCTTTACAACATTATTTAAATATCTTTATTATATTCTCTTAAATAGCTCTATTTTGAGGTCATTTTAAGTCTTAGATTATTTCATATAGTCGAAGGAATTAATAATATTTATTCCTTTTATACTTCTCATTCATATTAATATTCTTAAATTTTGTTTATCTATCTACAACTAACTTTATTAATATTGCAATTTTTATTTTGTTATGTTTAAATTTTCAGTTAAGATGGGATCCCATGGGTAGTACAATTAATTTTCATGGAGACATTTTTTATATTCCATGTGGTATACTAAATTTCTATAATTGTATTATGCTCTTTCAAATTAATGTAATTTCATTTTATATACATGTACAATTCACTTTCATTAATGAATTTTCAATTTACTTTAATTTTAGTTTATCCATTATTCAATGTCTTTAATTTTTTTTATTTGTATGATAACATTGTATAACCTTTTTTCTGTATACTAAATCTCTTTAAATTTACAATTAACTTTCAATTTATTAATATATTAAAAATATAATTACATTTCTCTTCATTTTTGTCAAAATGATTTTTATTTTTAATGTTAACATAGGATTGACTAATAAAAAAATATTTTTTTACAAATGTTATTGTGTAATGAAATTACATAATAAACCCATTCTACAGTTTCATTTTTACAGTATTATTTATCAATATAATTGTTTCTCTAATAGGGTTTTGACTAATAATAGTATCTTTTGTTTATACATGTTATTATTTAATGCAATTACATAATTTTGGCTCATGGTTTCTAGTATTTCTCTTAGATGTTGGTGATTTTTGAAAAAACCCTTCTACATATTTGATTTTTGTTTGATTGTGATGATCACTTAGGATTAATCTATTAAATTATATACTAGTTGATTTCAATTGCAGTAAATTATTTTATTTTGGTTATTGAAATATGATTTCCTATTTATAAAAAAATATTTATTATTAAGTTTAAATTCATGATGGTGTTATTGTGACATGTATATTGTATTATTTTTTATTGTAAATCGGTCTTAATATTAATTAGATACATTCTTATAAACATTAAAATACCTACCTATGTACTTTTAGAACACTATTTCGTACTAATTTAATGAGGGTTGTGTAGTAAAGAGAGATTCTTGTATGTTAAACTGTGGTTGTTAGATATAATCATGAGTTGTAATAATAACATGAAATTTTATCCCTCCTTGGATTCTTTCCTTTATTGTTAATGGGCTTAAGCTTTATAAATTGTTTTTTCTAAATTAGTCTTAACTATTTGAAAAATATGCTAAATTATTTTCACAAGGTTGATGCTCATATTGTTGACATTCAATGGACACACCTATGATTACCCCCCCCCCCCCCCATAGACTTAGGGAATATAAAAAATCATCATATCTAGCTTAGGAGCTTATATTTTCTTCATATTCTTCTATATTTAATCATTGGTTGTACTCTTATTAAATTTAAATTATTGGGGTTTAATGTTAAATTTTGATAGATGTATAAGAGATTTTATGAAAGTAATTAGGTTGATTTTTTAAGAGTAAATATGAAATTTTTCTATATTAACTCAAAGGATAATACCCTCTTATCATAAGGGAGTGTTTATTTTAATTTAAAATGGACTTTAGCAGTCATACTACTACTTACTAATATTCATTTTTTGGTTAACAGTTGAACTGATATCAATTTTCTTTAACTTAAACTATAATAAATAAACTACTATATTGTTTTTTATGAAATTTATTAGTACACTATGGTGTTTATAAGAATTATAAATCTTTTTTTATTGAAAATAATTTTTAAATCTCACTGATAAAATGCACTTATTTTCTAGAATTCTAAATTGCTGATTTTTTAGAATAGTTTTACATGCATTGAAGCTTTTAATGGGAATTTTCTTTTTGAAATTCATCAATTTTTCATGATTTGGTTATGGTTTATATATGTAAAAATGGATGGAAATCTATCTAATAAATTTTATAGCCTTTTAATTAATCTAATTTAAAAATTATGTGCATAAATGGATTCAACATGGCTTCCTCTCACTCTAAATTTTACCGTGACTAATTTTGGGACCTCTCCACTTAACTTTTTCATTTAAGTTATGATTTCATTTTAAATGAATTTAATTATTGTTCTTAATTTTACATCTACATATTTTCAAGTAACTTCAATGGTGGAATCCATGATATTTTCTTCAAGTTGGAAGGGTGAAATTTTATGGATAAATTCATAGGAAAATAATGATTATCCAGGGAGTTTTCTTCTTATTTTATATTTTTTAGGTGATTCTAATTATTTTTTTATGTTCATGTTTTTAAAAATAATTTGATCTAAAACGTTTAAAAATTAAATTGATTTAAGTATAGAAATAAACACTTTCTTACTGGTTTAAATTGTTCTAAATACTGTAATAAGTGATCTATAAGCTCATTTTTATGCCTACTTAAAAAATAATATGTAATATCAATGCAAACTTCCATATACACTATTAAATATTTATTAAATGACTAATAAAAACTATATTTCATGGTTAGATATTTTAAAGTGATTTAAATATTATGGTTTATATGATGCTGATTTTTTCTTATGGTTTTAAGAGTTTTCTTTGCATACTACTGCTTCTTGAAAATACTTTAGCATCCTTCATTTCATTTTTTTTAAATTTTCTAGGATTTTATATTATGATTAAATGTTCAATTCCACTCATGTTGATGTTACTTGTAGTGGATATTTATATATTGGTTTTTAAAAAACTACTTCTTTAGAGGTTTAATTTACTACATCTATTTTAATTTAATGTTTATAATGTTTGAAGATTTTACTTTGACATGTATTTTTTATTATTAATTTAATGAAAATAAAATTTAACTTTTATTGATAGTATACAGGTTAATTTTGTATTTTTACCTAAAATAATTACTCTTTTTTCTTTTATTAGCTCACTCTACTTAGTGCAGGACCCTTGAAATTGCTATTGGTGAAAGCACTTATCAATATCCAATTAAGTTGTATTTTTCTACAATTTCATTCTAATTTTTTTAATCTATTATCTTATAGGAATTGAATGGGGACAACATAGATGGTAAAAACTATAAAAAAAGTGCTTTAAATATTGATTTTATGCTTCCAAGATTCTTTCCACCTAATATAGACTCTATAGTGTTCAATCATAGTGGGTGATATTTTTCTAGGAAGTTATTTTAGACATGGATCTTGGTAATGATTTTAAATATTTATCTTTAGGACATTTTCTTTTTTACTTGTGCTCAAATTTTGAATTTATTTTTTCAGAAAAATTGTTGAAATATGCTCTCTATGTTGGCTATTTTTTATACTAATAGGAAGTATTTACATGATAAAATAGAGTTTCTTATACTTTGAAATATATATTATTCTTAATATAAGATATTTATATGATTATTTACTTAATTTTAGTGTTTAAACATGTTTTTTATTAAAAGGTTTGTTGATATTAAACTGTGATCATTCACCAACCTCCTGTAGTTTACATTCTAAATTTTTCTAACAACCATGCATGTTGTAATTTCTATGATGAAGCTTCATAAGGGTATCTTCTATATTTATATGTTGTTAAAATTGAATATAATTTTTATTTTCAAACTTTAGTTTTTTTTTATCACCACGGAAATTGTTCTGATATTGCTGAAAGAGTGGAAAACACCATGTTTATGAGTTGTATAGTTCCTCTTTTTGCATGATTTTAATCATTGATTAAAAAAGTGGTTTTTCATTCTCCTGGACTAATATATTTCATATTGTTAAAATTTTAAGGTTTTTATCATTCTATTTTTTTACTATATTAGGATTTTGGTTTTCTTTTTCCTAGTTAACTTATTATTATTTCTAACATATTATGTTACAATTACTTATAATGTTTCTATCAAATGTTTCTTTCTCTAATATTCCTTTCTTAATATATATCATTTACATATACAATTAATTAACTAATTTAGTGAAATTCATACCCTCTCTCTACCATTCACTATTATTGATCACCGATAAGTCATTTATATACACTATTTTGGAATGCTATAAGGTTTTTTCATAATAATGATTTCAAATATTGTATTACATTTACAACATATCTTCAAATGTTTTATTCTATTTAGCCAAACTAAATTATCTAGGGATTTTATATATCGAAGTTATTTCATGTATTACTATAGATATTTCATTTATTACTTTCTTCCCTCAAGCATATCTTCCCTAAAACCTTCATATAATTTTTCTTTTCCAAATATATATTTTGTTATTTTATTTATATAGCTACCCCATCCCATGAAAATGCACAACCACCCCTTCTTATCGTTTTTATTTAAATATATGTTTTCCCTTATTTCTTCACTATATTTTAAATAATTATCCAAACCAACCATCATTGATTCTATCTAAGGCCTTTGGGTGTACTTACTTAAAAAATTTACATTTTTTACTCTTTTTAGGAAAAAATATAGTGAAGAAATTGTGGAAAACATATATTTATTTATTTATTCTAATACTTTAATAGTTCATAATATCATAATTTTCACCCAAAAATTAACTTCTTCATTATGGTATCATTATTTCACATAGTCAAAAACTTTGAAATATATGCACTTGAAGATATGATCTGAGTCTATATACTGTATTGAGAAATGTGAGTAATGATTTGTTAGATAATGTTCAATGAAATTATATATATTTCATTTATTCCACAATTATTTTCCAAATATATTAAAAAATTAATTATAGACTTCTATTTTTTGTATTTATTTAAGTTTCTTCAAAACACTATGATGTAAATAGAAATCTACTTATCATTGAGTCTATATATTGTAATTGTTTTAAATTAATTAATAGAATCTACTTTTTATATTTCTTTCAGTTAATCAAACAATTAATGGAATATACTTTTTGTGTGTTTCTCAAGACTATAAATTCCCACTTATGGGGAAAGTATATGTAGCGACTCGGGTTTTTGGTCCTGTCAGACTTTGAAATATTTCAAGGAATAATTCTAGAGCTAGGTGCGAAGACGGCGTGCGATTCCGAGGCCCGGTGTTCCCGGAATTAATTTTATAAAAATATTAAGTATTTTTATACTATGCACGTGGCGGGGGTGTGATATCTCCTAAACGGTAGCTCAGAACGGAAATCTTATGGCACAGTTGCATCTGAAACGTGCCGTTTACCCTAGGCGGGGTGTAAACTTTGCGGGCGCGGGCCTGCGGTGAGAAACGCCACCAGGGGCATTTTCGTAAATAAGTAGCAAAGTTAGTGTGCGAGCGTCGGCTCACATAACTTATGTACGGAGTCTCGGATAGAAAATATGAGACCGTCGTTGCATTCAGAACGGCGCGTTTACCCTAGGGGTGACCTTACTTTTGTTCGCATCGGGCGTCGGGTCCGAGGCGGGTTTGGCGCCAGCGGGCGGCTGATATAAATATCAGCCCCCCCCCCCATCGTTCCTCTCGACGTTCTTTGTTGTTCTTCACCGCCGCTCCACCGAATCGAGAAAACGAAGCGCCCACGAGCTCGGAATTCGACGGCGAACGTTCCAGGAGCGCGCAGCGGAAGCTCTGGAGTGCGGATCTAAGGCAGAACGTCGGCGTTTCGCCCGCGAGGTAGGCGGATTTGAGTTTTAACCCCCGATCCCGTTTTTGCTGTGTTTTTCTACAAATTGAAGCCGTAGCAGTATAGATCGGGTCCCGAGGGTCGTATAGACGCCTCCGGATCGTAAAACGGACCGCCGGGGTGCCCCCGGCGGTCCGTGGAAGATCTGCCGGCACCGGCGAAGTCCAGCGGCCCGCGAAGGAGCACCGACGGCGCGTGGCGGAGCACCGGCAGCGCGCGGCGGAGGGCCGCCGGCCAGGGCGGGCCGGCGGCGGCGGCCGGTCCGGCCTCTTTTACCATACGGGGGTCTTTAAACCCCCGTATTTTGCAATCCGGGAGCCGGATTCGCGCGCCGTTTGCGGCGACGCGACCCTGATGATGAGGTGAACCCTTCGGTGTGGGTTCGAGGGTTTAAAGGTTTGGAATCGTGGCCCGAGAGCTAGAAACGTCGTAAAAAAATAATATTGTTTTATTATTTTACGACTTCGGGCCGTTGTAACTTCTACCCGGAGCGTCCGATTGACGTGCCGTCAGTGGAGTTGAGACCTTAATGGTACGACGGACTTTTAGAGATGGTTTTCGAGTGTTGGGACTGAGAACGGGGTGCGGGCCCCATGAGGCTGGGGTTTGGCGTTCACGGTGAAACACAACTTTTGTACCAAAAGTCCGATTTTGGCAGATGATTAGTCAATCCTGTGTGTTTTTCCGAGAGGATCGCAATGGTGTGATCCGTTCGATGTGTTTCGGGATCCAGGCGTGGGCCCCACCCAAGCTGGCTTCGGTGAATAGTACCTTTTTCACCGGGTGACCGTTTCGGACGAGCGAGTAGTCGATTCCGCTTGTTTTTCCGAGGGGATCGTCATGGTATGGTCCGCTCGATGGGTTTCGGGATCGTTGTGTGGGCCCCACACGAGATAGCTATGTTGAATAGTGCCTTTTTTACCGGTGCTCCGTTTCAGGCGAGTAAACAGCCTGTCCTGCGTGTTTTTCTGCGTGGAACGCGATGGTGGCCTCGGTTTTGGCCTAGGAGGTGCGCAGTGTGGCGTTGTGGCGGGTCGCTTGGGTTAGCGACGTTTGGACCAACAGTGGTTGAGGGTTCTCCCTTGGTTCGTTCCTACGAGGGTTCGTGTGGCATCACAACCTTCATATGTGTTTGTGATCCTCTCGATGGGATGTTTAAACTGTTAGAGTTGTGGTATCCCTCTGGTGGGCTGGAGCGGATCCTCTAGCATTCTTTACCCTAGATCGGGTTCTTGGTATCGCTGTGACCGCTTATTCACGGGCGGTGATCCCCTATCTAGCAGGTTAACCCCGTAGGGTTTCTGGCATCATCGGGAATATGATCCCCTGTGCGGTGGGTCGTGAACAGTAGGGTTGTGGCATCGTTGGGTTTACGATCCCCTACTCAGCATGATGATTATAGTAGGGTTGCGGTATTGTTGGTTATACGATCCCCTACTCAGTGCTTGGTGTCGGTAGGGTTGCGGTATCGTTGGTTATGTGATCCCCTACTCAGCGCGTGGTTTTGGTAGGGTTGCGGCATCGTCGGTTCGATCCCCTACATAGCGAGTTATACCAGATAGGGTTCCGGTATCGTCGTGTCCATCTTTATATGGACGATGATCCTCTATCTGAGTGTGAAGCTTCTGTCGAGCGCCAGATCGGGTTGTGGTATCCCCCAGCGGACCCTGGGAGTGATCCCATATCTGTGAGAACTACATATGCCAGATCGGGTCGTGGTATCCCCCAGCAGACCCTGGGAGTGATCCTCTATCTGTGAGCTACATATACCGGAGTGGGTCTTGGTATCCCCTAGCGGACCCTAGGAACGATCCCCTATTTGAGGAGTTTGGTGGTTCTGTTGTTTCAGGGAGGTTTCCTCAGTGATGCTATCCGAAGAGCATGATCTCTCGGGTGAGCGTCTAAGAGGTTTGTGAGAAACTCGATGGAGTGTATCTCTCAGATGAGTGTCATCTGGGATGACAGCGAGCATGGAGTGTACTCTCCTAGTTGTGGACAGTTGCTGGTGACGAGGTCGGTACCTCTTGTGGCTTTGTGGCATGAGCTGAGTTTATCTGGATTGTTCAAGGTGTATGTATGGGCATACACCTGAGCTGAGCTGACTAGTTGTGTTTAGCCGATGATGGTCACGAGATGGAGTTTCTCTCTCGTATGGGTTCCCTCTGGCTGGGATGAGCGGACTGTTGCCTTTCAGTTGCTCTCTTTGGTTTTGGGTTTTTGGGGTGCCTACTGAGTATGTTTATACTCACCCCTGCACGGGCTTTGCCCGCACATGTTTGTGTCTTGTGCATACCACAGGCCTTTTGATGGAGTCCCAGGAGGACCCAGAGCAGGCGGAGCTTGGTGAGCGAGTTGACCAGGGTGTTTACTGGAGCTGTGCCGAGAGAGATTTCTAGCGGGTGTTTGTGGCAGTGTTCCCCTTCTTCAGAGCAGGTTGGACGCGCTTTGTAGTTTTCTCTTGGTGGGCCCTGTTTTGCCCTTTGTACTTTTTCTGTTGCACTCTGGTTTGGGATAGATTGTATGCATGCTTTTACTTTTCAGTTTCTATATCTCTGCACTATTTCATGGAGGTTTTTGTGGTGCGTGTGTATAGGTACCTTAGGCTAATGCCTCCCATGTGTGTGATAGCCTACTCGGCGCTGGTCGCCAGCCCCTGGCCTATTGGAGGCGGGCTTGGGGAGTCGCAGCTCGAGCCCCGTTGGTTTGGGTCGTGACAGTCTATATATAACACAAACTCAATGTTATTTCTTAAATTTTCTTTATTTAATATTCATTCTATCATTTTATTACTTTTTTATATTGTACTTTACTATATTTTTTATAAAAAAACAATACTTTTTACATATGGTTTTCTTATTGATTTAAATTGATTCTATGTTTTTATTTGATTAGTAATTAGTTTAATTTTTTATAAATAGATTTTTTTTATTTGTATAATGATGATCATGACCCTAAAATAGTGATATAGGGTTTTAATTGAGTTTTTACATGTTTAAACTGATGAACTAGTTAGGGAAAGGTGAATATGAAATGTATAAGATAAATGTAAAATAATTTAATGATTTTAGATAGATAAATAAGGCTAAAAATCTAATAAGGAATGGTGATAATGGTATATTAAGTGAAAATAAGTTCTTTTTAATTTCATATGGTTGAATTATACATTTCATTATGCCCTTGTGATAATTTAAACATAGTTTGGTGGTTTTAAGGGGTAAAATTGCTGCTAAAATGGTTATTTACACATATGGAAATTAGTGTTTAATAGGTATAATCATGTCAAACCTACTTTGGTGAATTAACTTAAAGATTTAAATATTTATAATCATTCTTATTCTATCTTTAATGGATTATACAAAGCTAAGAATGGTATTTTATGAGTATAAATTGGTGGATAAAATTATATAAATCATATAGAGTTCATGGGGTGTTGGACATATACTTGAGTTTACCAAAGTGTAATATTGGTATGCTTTAAATGGTTTTTTAAATGCTAAGAATTTTTTTAGAGGAATATAGTATTTATTTTAAGAGGGAAATCATGTCCAATGTATGTTAAACTAGAATGTGTTATGATTTTCCTTAACTGGGTTTGTTAAGGTGTGAGTTACATGCTGAATTTATATTTAATGAAGCTAGAAATAAATCTTTAAATGGTTACATATGAAGAATAATTAGGTAATTGTTGGTTAATTAACCTTGACAGGAAATATAGGATATTGAGAACTTGTTAGAGGTTCTTTATGTGTATTGGGTTTTAGAAATTATGACCTTTGATATAGAGAATGGATTTTTATTTCTATGTTGATTTCACATGCTATGCAAGGGGGATAAAATTATAACATGAGTTATCATGGGAAATAAATGATGTAATATGTTGTTTTTTTAGTTATGTGTGATATTTTTATCACTAAACATGTTGTGCTATGTTTTAGTTATGGTAATGGTCACTTACAAGTGGCTTATGGTGATCTGAGTTATGAAATTCCATGGTATAAAATAATTGGTTCTGAAGGAAATTGACCCCTTTTATAATTACAGAATTATTTATATATTCACATACTAACTCATTGAATTAACAATGGTTTTTTGTGGTTTTTACTAATTATTATTTTCTCACTCACTATACAAAGCACTATTTGTGCGTACAAATTGAATGTGTGATGTTTTAGGTAATAAAAAGTGGTATTTACAGCTAGGTGTTGATTTCTAATTACATTTTGAAGATTAGTATGCAATCTTAAATATTATTAAGGAGTGAATTTTCCACACTTCCTTCCATTATCTCTTTCATTTTCACTTCTTATATATTGGTATGTATGAATTACCTTTGATTTTAGTTTTACTACATGAAATTTTTGAGTGTGTCAATATATTATCTCTAGAATGATTTAGTGAAAGTGGGTAGCTGGTGCAATTATTCAATAAATCTCATAACACAACAAGAGTTATAGATTAATTTCTTATTATGTAATTCTGATAACATGACTAGTGATATAGGTGCATCAAGATTTGTGGAATGAATTATAATACTTGATATTATATAAAATAATTTTGTTTCATCCATTTTAAGTTATCATAAAATAGCTAAATGTTATTTAATGATTCATTAAAGGTATTTTTAATTGTTATGCATATCATTTAAATGATAAATGGTGTTTTTATGGAAGCTTAAGGATATGAGTGTTGTTGTAAGATGCATCAGCTAGAGGATATGATTTTGGTAGTTGTAGGTTATAGGGTAAAAGATTTTTTTGGTATCTAGAGGACACTCTACAAAAAAAATAAGTGATTAGTGGTAGTTTATTAGTGGTGGTTCCAATAATCACTGCTAAATAAAGCATATAAAAATTATAATATAGTGGTGGTTTTATTAAACTACCCCTATATTTTTTTATTTTAACAATTAGAGGTGGTTTCAATCAAACTACCCCTAAAAGTTTAAAAAACCTAAAATTATTACCCCTCACTCCTTCACCCCTCTCCCTCTAAAACCCTGACCTTGATCCCCCCCTCCGACCTCCTACTCTCCCCTCCTCGGTGGCAGCCCTGAACCTCCACCTTGATGGTGACCCCCAATCTCCCCCCCCCCCCATCAAACCTCTCTCTCCCCTCCTCAGTGCCAACCCCACCCCCCCACCCCCACCTTGGTGGAGACCCATGACCCCCCCCCCCCCACCGACCTCTCTCTTCCCTCCTGAGTGGTGATTCCAACCCACCCTAGTGGTGACCCATGACCCCCCCCCCCTCATCTCTATATCCCCTCCTGGGTGGTGACCCTCGATCCCCTCCAACCTCCCTCTCCCTCTACCCTCAATGATAGTGAACCCCCTACCAATGAATACCCTGACCTTGACTCCCTTGCCAAAAATCTTTGTCACCTGACACCCCTATCAGCTACTTCCATGACTCTGATTCCTCTTTCTAGTGACCTCTATGATCCCAACCCTACTTCTATAAACTTCTATAACCCCTACCTTCCCTTTTGTTTACTTATGTGACCTAGGCTCTACTGTCGGTGACCGTCGTGACCCCGAACCCTCTATCGACTACTATTATGGCCCCAATCCCCCCTGTCGATGACCGTCGTGACCTTGAACCCCCTAAGGTTGTGTGATTATAAAACACCCTTCCATTACTCTTTTTTTAATTTGTGATATACTATAATCCTTAATTTTAATATGAAATTAATTATTTGTTTCATGTACTCTATTTAATTAAATTAAATATATGTGATTCCATAGATCTTTAATAAAATGTTTATTCACTTATTTAAATATAATGATTTATTTTTTATTTTATTATTAATTTATTATGACTTAAATTAATTTTTTGTTATATATATTTGTTTTTTGTTATATTTACATGACATATGAAGATGTTTTTTTAAATTAGTTTTACAATGATCATCAGTGAGGTCTAAATATTCCATGAAATGGTATTGTTTATAACATTATCCCTCTATAGAAGTTTTCATGTGAAGGTTAATAAACTTTTTTATTTATCTATATTGGATGAAATGAAATGGTAGGTTATGTATATCATGGTATTTTTCCTCTTTTATAGTAATAAATTCATCATTTTCCAATTATTATAGTGATCCATGTTGGATGATAGATTGAGGCAAATATCTGTTTCATAAAAAAATATCACTATTTTTATGATCATATGTGGTTAATTTATGGAGAAATCCATCTTAGATGATAAAAAAGTGTTTTTCATCTCATTTATGTCATTATTCATCTATGTTTGTGAGAAATAATAATTTATTTTATTCATGTTTTGATATTATAATTTTAGTAAGAAAAAGTTCATTATTTGATTCATCCCATTTTCTTTTATAGTTGTTATGAAAGAGTCAATGGAGAAGTTGGGTGACATTTAACTTTAATTGTATCTGTTTGATTAAAGATTTATATCTTTGTATATAAATGTACATGGAGAATAAAATCCAATGCCTATAGATAAAATTTGGATTAATTTTCATCGAAACACACCTTGGTATGCTAATGGATTGGAATAATTTTTAGATTATGAAATTGTAAACTGATCAGTGGATGGTAGGATAAAATATATGTGTCCTAATTGTAAATTCAAGTTATGGTTGAATAGAAACGAAGTATATGATCATTTGATACTGAAATATTTTTATACTCAATATGTATGTTGGATTTGGCATGGTTAATCAAATGTTATGGAAAATAAAAACAATGAAAATACTATAAATGAAACACAAAGTGACCCGGCAGAGGATAATTCAGTTCGGAACTTATTAAATGATGCATTTGGTTTTTTATAATACAATGTAAAATATTTTAATAGATCAATATAACCTTCAGTTTATCCTAAGTAGAATAATCTTTCTAAAAAAATTAGTGATAAAAATGAGTTTTATGAATTATTTTAAGATGGAAAAAAAGAACTATATAAAGGGTGTACCAAGTATTTAAAGTTGTATTTTCTACTTAAGTTGCATCATATCAAGTGTCTATGTGGAATTACTAACAAAGAAATGTACATTATTTTAGATTTTCTTCATGATGTATTTATTGGAGCTAATATCCCTACATCATTCTATGATATGAAGAAATTCATCAACAAACTTGGATTTGATTATATAAAGATACATTCATGCCCTAATGATTGCGTGCTTTACTGGGGAGAAGAGTCTGATAAAGAAGAATTAATAAGATTTCATACAAGCAAATGAAATTCAATGAACAACAATGAGAGTATAAATCAATGCAACCCTAAGAAGGAACAAAAGAAGAAAACTCATGAAAAGGTATTACATTACTTTCCTATTCAACCACACTTTTAAAGTTTATTCATGTCATCTAAGACTGCATACTACATGAAGTAGAATTCTCGGGATAGTAATGATGGTTTTATGAGACATCCAAAATATTCAACATAATATAAGGTGTTTGCTCTATATCCATATTTTTCTTCATATTGTTAGAATGTATGTTTGGGATTATCTTCTGGTGGTTTTAACCCTTTTGGTATTTTAAGTACTAATTATAGAATTTGTCCATTTTTTTGATCCCCTATAATCTACCTCTATGGATTTGTATGAATAAGACTTATTTTGTTTTTTTATGATTATTCCTTGAAATAAAATTCCTAGAAATGACATTGATGTATACTTTCAACCACTAATCAAATAATTGTGAGAATTATAGGATGATGGAATGGAAACATATGATTCTTTAATGACATAACTTTTTAAAATTCATGCTACTTTAATGTGTACAATTAGTGACTTTCCTAGACTATGAAATTTATATGGTTAGAAAACTCATACTAGTTTGGATTGTCTAGATTTTAATTTTTGATTTTGAACCTAAATGATTACCTCATGTTATAAAATGGTGTTTTTATATGTCGTCATTGATTTCTTGATTCTTCTCATAAATTCAAGTTTAATAAGACACGATTCATTGGATATGTTTAAATGAGAAAGTCTCTGAAGGTGTTATTTAGTTCATAAATCTTGGGACAATTAATAAATGTCACTGAAGAATTTGGAAAATTTTATTAGTTTAAATAAGGGGAAATGGGTATGAGGTACAGTATATAAGGTATTTAGAACAGAAAAAATAAAGAAAAATATTATTTTTCAAACTTCCTTATTAGGAGTTTAATTTGATACATCATAATCTTTACATAATGAATATTGAAAATAATGTCTATGAAAATGTAATTTTTACATTTCTTAATGAGCAGGGAAAGTCGAAGGATAACCATAATGCTCATAAGGATTTTGATTCAATGAATATAAATCTTGGTTTGTGGTAAAATGAGAATGTAAAGTATCCTTTGGCTATTTTTACAATGAAAAATCATGATAAAGACATGTTCCTTCAAACATTAAATAATATAAAAGTGAGAGATGGATATTCAAGTAACATATCAAGGTGTGTTGACTTAAAAAATTTAAAGTTGCATGGATTTAAAATTCATGAATCACATGTTGTGATGAAGAAGTTATTATAGTTGGCATTGTATAATACATTAACTAAAAATGTAACTATAATTCTAGTTGATTTTTGTACCTTTTTCAGAGATATTTTTGGAAAAACTATAAATAAAATTGAGCTTGATAAACTTCAAGAAATAATTATTTTGAAACTTTATCATTTTTAGATTTTATTTCCCCCTTCATTATTTATAGTCATGATTCATTTGACTGTTCATTTGGTTGAAGAAGCTAATATTGGTGGAATGGTACACTATCGATGGATGTATCCAATTGAGAAGTATGTTGATATTTTTTTTATTTTCATTGGTGAATTAAATTTTATCAAGTCATTACATAAATTTTTTTATATGTTTCTTATTTTTTTTTCATCAGGTACATAGGTCATTTAAAATCATATTTGAAGAATAAATCTCAACCAGAAGGCACTATTGGTGAAGGTTACATAACTGAAGAGTGTTTGACCTTATGTTCTAGGTATTTGGATGAGATTGATACTAAATAAAATTGTGTTGGACATGTTGAAAACATCTCCACTAACTCTCATTCTGAAAAAATAGTCATTATTATTTCCAACTATTGGACGACCAATTGGAAGGGGGTCAAATTTTACATAGACTGAATTGGAGATGATAAAATGATGTAGATATGAGCTACTCAATAGTGTTATTACAGATCCATTTATAGAATAATTTCAACTATGAACAAAGAGGTGACTAAGGGGTCAAGATCAAAATGGTTTAGAATTAAAAAAATATGTTAACAAGTACATTGTCAAATTGTTCACCCTTCATGTAAGTATATACTCATATTAATATTATTGACATGTAGTTATTTTGTCTATGTTAAAAGTAACACCTTATATATTTTTTTCTAGATAATTAATGTTGAGAATGAAGCTGAAATATCAAATGATTTGAATTTTTTGGCTTGAGTTCCTCTAAAGCAGGCTAAGAGATTTAATGCCTAAAATATTAATGGCTTCAGGTTTTGTATAATTTATCATGAAGAAGACTTGAAAACTCAAAATAGTGATGCTTTTACACTTTCATAGGTGGGTACTATGGGAAGATGAATGATATAATCGAATTAAACTATCATGGATAGTTTTCAGTTATCTTATTCAAATTCAAGTGGGTCATCATTGATAGGGGTATACTGAAAGATTCGTTACATTTTAATTCTATTAAATTATCTCACTTAATGGATACCAATGAGTGTGTAGATCATGATCCATTTATCTTGGATTTAAAAGAGAAGATGGTTTATTATGTGGTTTATTAAATACATGAAGTTTGGAGTCTTGTTGTACACTTAAATCAGAGAGACTTATTTGATATGGGCAATGAAGATCAATTAGTACTTTGTGATAGTGAACCTCATCAACCACAAGACATTGAACATTATTTTCCTAACAATATAGAAATAGTAAAACTTATAAGAGAGGGTGAAAATTAAGGACTCATCACAATGGAGGTTGATAACAATAAATATAATGAATATGAAGATAATTGAATGTATAAATTGGTAACGAAAATATATTAAAATTTATCATTGATAATTGTTTTTTATATATATACATTGTTCTATTTTTTCTTTTCTTTTTTGTAAAATTCTTTTAGTTTTTTATTTTTTATACATTTAATATACCTTAACCATTTAAAATGAAGTAATGCCGAGAGAAAAAATTCAATATCATAACCGATTAGCATCTCAGATCACGCCACCACTACTATCATCTTCTATGGATCCTAGTGATTCTATTGCACCTGAGACTACTATAAATCAAGTTGTTTCCCTGGATTTTATTGGTATCTCACCATCTGATTCACCTCTAGTGATAGAACAGTTGGTCACCCCTCCATTTAGGGGATATTGGTAAGTTTCCTTTACTGGTATGTATGTCATTTTTCAAAAAAAACATTATATTTTATTAATTTTTTAATGCATTTTTCAAAAACATAAAGAAAACTATAGAAGGGATACAAATATGAAAATGAAAGATGTATGAGACCTGATGAACTTCAAGATTATTGTTCCATTTGATGAGTTTGAGGTTCCTACTAGTGATGCATCCAGAATATATGAGTAGATTCTTGGGTAGCTTTCTTACAAGATGATAATCTTTCCCATTAATTATAAATATTAGAGGCATATTTCTAAAAAAGATTAAAAAAATAGTTCTTTTATACTCAAGTAAATGTAATATTAATTTAATATTCCTTGATAACTAATTTAAAATAAATTAGTAAAATTTTATAATATACTTATAAAGTGTTATGCTTTTTATTTATAGATGTTTTTTCATTTTGATTTTCATGAATTAGTTTCATGTCCATGAACTTCGAAAATTTTGGGTAAGGAATAGAGAGATTTTAAATAGAGATTATGGTATGAGTTTAATGACACTTCTCTGATCTCACGACAGACATATGATAAAGTTCCTGAAGGAATTTCTCATGAGTAATGGAATCTCTTTTTCAATATCAAAATAGATTCATCTCATGAGGTAATTTCATATTTTATAGTATCTTAATAACATAAACACAATAAAATTATAATTTTATTTATATTTCTATTTTTTAGGAATTATCTAAACAAATACTCTGAATCATGAGAAGTAACTCATTACTCACATCATTTGGTATCATAGTTTTTTGAGAAAAAGAACAATTTTGGTTTGTATTTTATTAATTATTATTTATATCATTTTATTATAACTCAAGGTTTTTTCAAATTTGTTTATATTTTTTTATAAAGGATAATGAATTAGGTCACTCTATTAGCTGAATAAAAATGTAGTTTAAAGTTCATAGGAAGCCCGATGGAAATTTTGTAAATGACCCAACCAAAGATGTTGGAGTAAGTACTTTTCATTACCATTTCATATTATTTCATTACTATAAAAATAGAATAATGAAAAATATTTTATAACAACTAAAAGGCTTAAACCCAATTAAATAGGGATAGATACATAGATCAAATGTTTCCAATTTGGTGTCACTTGATATATCTAGACGAACCTAGTTAATTAGGTTTAAGGATTGTTAGTTGATATAATATATTTTTCATTATTATGTTTTTATAGTGATGAAATAACAATACAGAGTAATGAAAGATTAATTAATTAGATAATATTATGATGTTCAAATATTTTAAAAATAATTATTAATATTTTTGTATTAAGAGGTTAAAATTCAATAAGTATAGGATGAAAACCCTTCACAATCATCATCAGTTTCCTAGATTGATGTAGTTGGAATCGTTTTAGTGAAGGAGCATCTTGAATTTGTATGAAGGATGGGTTCTAGGACTACTCTATCAATTGTCTTTGGTAAAGAATCATTATCTTTTATTGCTACACCTATTAGGGGTTTGAGTAGTGTCGTTGATAAGGAATCACAAAGATAAATTTCAAGATTTAAAGAAAAAGTTCAAGAATAAGACTCTTATAGGAAAAAACAAGATCAGTGGTGATCAGAAAATTAAAATGCTTTAGTTTTCATATTACAGTAGATGACTGGCATGATCCCTGAGGAAATTTTCATCCTTATAGATCATCCCACCAAGGTAAATTCTAAATTCCATAGATCATTCAAACATTTTCAAATAACACATAAAACATACATAAATAACACTAAAATGAAACTTTTATATAGAAAACATGTATTTTGAGTCATATTGACCACATCTTTTCCATATTGGTATGTGGTTTATTCCTACACTTCAAAAATAAATTATAGATCATTATCAAAAAGTTTGACAATAATATTAGATTTTTTCCTTGGTTTTGACTTAGTAAACACTCCTTAAAGGTAAAAAATCCTTTAAAACATGTTTTGAGGGGTAAAAACTAGGAAAAAACATTGGATTACCCTGAAATTAGGGGAGAAAGATTGTTTATTGAATTTTAAAATGTAGGAACTCACAGCACATCATTTCGAATTACGGTTTACCTTGGATGGCCATAAACACATTTTTAGTGTTTTAAAACACTAAAATGTGCGTGGAATGGTAAAAACCATATAAAAATACCTTATATTGATGTTCAGTAATGAGATAATAGCTGTTGAGTTATGATTTATATGTACATACAAACAACACGTCAATCCAATGTGCAGTGTGGTCAGAATGACTCAGTAAACACTTCTTAAAGGTAAAAAACCTTTAAAAACATGTTTCAAGGGGTCAAAACTAGAAAAAAAAAAAGAAGTTTTATAACCTTGAAATCAAGGGGAAAATGGTTGGAAATTGAATTTTTAAATGTAGGAACTGACGACACATCATTTCGAATTAGGGTTTTCCTGGGATTTCGGTAGACACGTTTTTAGTGTTTTAAAACACTAAAATTTGTGTGGAATGGTAAAAACCATATAAAATGACATTATATTGATGTGTAATCATGGGAAAACTACCAATGATTTATTTTTGATGAGCATTCATAGAAAAAATGTTAATCTGACATGCAGTGTAGTCGCAATGACTCGGTAAACACTTCTTAAAGGTATAAAAGCCTTTAAAAACAATTGTTGGGGGTCAAAACCAAGAAAATGGTGTCATATTTCCCT
The DNA here is from genome assembly GCA_963277665.1 of Viscum album. NCBI lineage: Eukaryota > Viridiplantae > Streptophyta > Magnoliopsida > Santalales > Viscaceae > Viscum > Viscum album. Next base: position 144,740,786 of record OY728131.1, read on the forward strand.
GAAATAAAGTTAAAACGTCCATATATTGAATTTTGAAATGTAGTAATCGACGGCACGTCATTCCAAATTTTAGTTTGTCCAGGATGGTTGTAAGCACGTTTTTACTGTTTTAAAACACCAAAACATGCGTGGAACAGTCAAAACCATAGTAAATGACATAATATTGATTTTAAATCATATAGGAACCACTAATGAGTTATTTTTTACATTTACGCATGGAAAACATGTCAATATGGCATGCGGTGTGGTCGTAATGAATTGGTAAACACTTCTTAAAGTTACAAAATCCTTTAAAAACAAGTGTTGGTGGGTCAAAACCTAGAAAATGATGTCAAATTTCCCTAAAATCTATGAAAAACAACCATATATTGAATTTTGAAATTTAGTAACCAACGAACCGTCATTATAAATTATGATTTTCCTGGGATGGATGTAGATGCATTTTTAGTGCTTTAAAACACTAAAACATGCATGGAACAATCAAAACCATAGAAAAAACATCAAATGGACCTGAAATCATGGGACAACCACCTCTAAGTTATTTTTTACATGTATTTGTAGACAACATGTCAATCCCATGTATGGTGTGGTCAGAATGACTTGGTAAACACTTCTTAAATGTACAAAAGCTTTTAAAAACAAGTGTTGGGGGGTCAAAACTAATAAAATTATGTCATATTTCCCTAAAATCAAGGTAAAATGACCATAGATTGAATTATAAATTATAGGAATTGAGGTCACATCATTATAAATTATGGTTTTTCCAGGATGGCGTAAACACGTTTTTAGTGTTTTAAAACACTAAAACATGCATGAAACGGTCAAAACCATAGAAAACAACCTCGTATTTTTTTAAATCATGAAAAACCAACCATTGAGTTATTTTTTATGTGTACGTGATGAAAACATGTCAATCCAATGTGTGGTGTGGTCAGAATGACTCGATAAACACATCTTAAAGGTGAAAATGCGTTGTGGGGTCAAAAGAATGAAAAAAATGTCGAATTGCCCTGAAATTAGGGGAAAATAACCATAGATTTAATTTTGAAATGTAGTAATCAACGAAACATCAATCTGAATTACGGTTTTTTCAGGATGGCTTTAAACGAGTTTTTAGTGTTTTAAAACACTAAAATATGTGTGGAATAATAAAAACCATAAAAAATTACCTCAAATTAATATGGAGTCCTAGAAAAACCACCCTTGATTTATTTTTTATGTGTATGCATAGACAACATGTCAATGTAATTTGTGGTGTGGTCGGAATGACTCGGTAAACACTTCTTAAAGGTACAAAAACCCTTAAAAACATGTAACCAAAAAAATGATGTCAGATTGACTTGAAATCATAAGAAAATAAATGTAGATTGAATTGTGAAATATATGAACTGATGGTACATCATTTCGAATTATGGTTTTCCTAGGATAGGTGTAAATGCATTTTTAGTGTTTTAAAACACTAAAACATGCAACACTCGAAACCATAAAAAATGACCTCATATTAATGTGAAATAATGGGAAAACCACCACTGAGTTATTTTTTATGTATATTCATAGAAAACGCATCAATATGATGTGCAGTGTGGTCATAATGACTTGGTAAACACTTTTTAAAGGTACAAAAGACTTTAAAAACAAGTGTTTGGGGGTCAAAACTAGGCAAACGATGTCATATTTTTCTGAAATCAGGGTAAAAATATCGTAGTTTTAATTTCAAAATTTAGGAACTGCCATCACATCATTATGAATTACTATTTTTTCGATATGGACATAATAACTTTTTTAGTGTTTTAAAACACTGAAACATGTGCATAACAGTCAAAATCATAGAAAACAACCTCATATTGATGTAGAATCATGGGAAAACCATTGCTGGGTTATTTTTTAAATATAGGAAATGTTTTGATATTAAAGTCTTTAAAATTTGTTTATTAAGTAAATTTCAAGCACATCGCGTGTCGATTTAAAAATTAATTAGAATATTTACCTATCCCTTTTCAGTTTCAATTGTTGAATCATATCTCAAATAGCTAAGTTTATGTTTTCGAAGTTTTTTTCATTATATATTATTTGTTTTATTTTAAAATGTACTTTTTATTAAAAAAATAAAAAATTTAATGTGCAACATTCTAAATATATTATGTATCTTCTCTCTTTTTCATTTTTTTCTTAAATGTTCTTGTTTTCATTGTAGGTGACAAATGTCGGGAGTAGGCAAGTGGTTGACCATTCTAGTCCATGAAATTATTCATAAGGTATTCATGATGGTTCTTAGTTTTCATGGTATGTTAAAATTTTATCAATTATTCTATTGTAATTATGATTTATTATGTTTAGTTTTAATTTTTGTTTTCTTTTTTTGTTATAGTTGATGAGATGATGTGGTCAGTTTCAGTTGATGAGATAATGTGGAGGCATATGGATGTAGTGGAGGTCATGATGTGGATGTATATTGGGAATGGGTTGTTGTTGGACATATTTTATATGTATATATTGATGACTTAGGTATTGGTTAACTGGTGTATGGGTTAATTGCGACTGAGGTTATGATGACTATAGATGTATGATGTCTATATGATGGGTTTATCATACATTCATGTTTTAGTTCATTTCATGTCAGTTTTTTTATGCTTACGGTTTAGTATGAAATGTTTTTAAAAAAATCTAATTTAGTGGTGGTTTTTAGTAACTGTTATTAAGTACATTAATTCAAATATGTTTAGAAGTGGTTACGCTTAACCGCTACTACAACTAACCACTGCTAGTATGTTCAGTGGTGGTTGGTTTCATTTTATTTCTCTCTTTCCCAGGTATTTATTTAAAAAATCGTCGCTAAATAAAAAATAAACCACCACTAAATGCTCCAAAGAATGAAACATACAAAAATCACTGCAACATTATAGACTCGCTACTAAATGATTAGAGATCTTTCAATATGCAAAGATCATTGTAACTGTATCTATATTATTAGGCGGCAGTTTAAACTACTATCAGTTCACAAAATAACAGTTGCTAAAGCCTTTTTTGTAGTTACATAACCATGGTTTAAACCATGCTAATAGAACTTTTTTTTTTGAATATGATGGATATAGCCATGATTTTCATTGTGTCTATATCTTCTAATTTACATTGTTTTAACCATGGTATTAGGGTCAAATTTCCATGGTTAAACGTGGATACGACTAAAAGTATCAACAGTTATAACTATGGTTGTATCCTTCAATTTCCATTATTTTAACCATGGTATTAGGGGCCAATTCCCACGATAAACCGTGGATATATAGAGCTAATTTCATTGTTTAAATTGTGGTTATGATAGTCTTACTTACATGGTTTAAACTATGAAAGTTGAAAACCCCTAATGCAATGAATTTATCAACCACAGCTTGGGAAACTATGGCTATAACCTATTTCCATGGTTTTTTGTCCTACTACCACAGTTCAAAGCCATAGTTATAGGTTACTTTTCTAATTGTGGATTTGATATGGGTTGTGGTGGATCGACTCACTAATATTTCTCACTTCATCTCTATTCAAGAACATTTCTCTCTTGAATAAATTTATAAGATATATGTATAGGAAGTGGTGAGTCTCTCTGGGGAACCACTTTTGATCATATCTAATCATGGTCTAAGGTTCAATTCTAAATTCTGGAGAAGTATTAAACATGAATTGAATATTGAATTGAATTTTAGTATGGGCTATAACTCCCAAAATGATTATTAGTCTGAAAGGACTATCCTAGCACTCAAGGACATGCTGAGAGCCTGGTTAATGGAATTTAAAGGTAGATGGGATCAAGATATCTCATTATTTGAGTTATCATACAACAACAGCTTCCACTTGAGTATTCAAATGGCTTCATATGAAGATCAATATGAAAATCAATATAGAACTTTTGCTTATTGGTATAAAGATAGTGAACGAAATCTACTTGGACTAAATCTTGTGCAAGAAATGACAGAAAATGTTCATTCCATCCAAAAATATATAAAAACTGCTCATAGTCAGCAAAATAGTTATGATGACAGTCATCGAACGGACTTGGAGTATGAATTTAGAGACAAATTTTTCCTTAGAATATCATCATGTAAGAGATTCATGTGTTTTTTAAATAGAGGGAAGATTATCCCTAGGTACATTGACCCCTTTGAGATCTTTGTTCACATAGGAACAGTGGCCAATCAGCTAGCACTTTCAGAAAATATGGCTTGAGTTCATGATATTTTTCACATATATCTCCTAAGGAAGTAAAAACCTGATCCGTCACATGAATTGAATTTGTAGGTGGTACAACTGGAGTATGGGAACTCTTATGAGAAGAATCCGATGAAGATCTTAGACCATAGAAACAAAGTTATATGAAATAAGACAACTCACCTTATCAAAGTATTGTAGAAAAACCATAAATACGAAGAGGTGACATGGGGGCTAGAGGAGATGATGAAACAGAAGTACCCTTATCTATTCTCAACCAAGAATATGAGTTGACATTTTGGGGATGAAATTTCAAATGGGGGAGAATGTAACAACCTAGGATTTATTAATGATATTTTTTTCCTGAATAAATTTGTGTTATATTATATTATATATAAATTTATAAACATACAACACATAGTGAAAATAGAAACACTTTATTTCATTAATAGAGTTCATTAAATTAGTCGGCAATTAAACCTATAAAAATGTTGAACATTATAATGACTGAATGAAAATTAATTTTTTATTTCAAAAGCACTTTTGAGGAAAAAGTGGGAAACCCGATACATGAAAATACCCAGATCAAGACTACAAGTAACTACACCTCCGCAGCAACTACACCGTTATGTTAAACCTCCACCTCACATGACCGATCAGCGAATTGTCCCGTGCAAGGTTGCATGGGTTTGATACTAATGGTAAGACCATACCCTCTCATTCATCCAAATCTAAATGTTCATGCACAGATTGATTCTTCTTTCTCTGTAACCTCATCTAGCGCTGATCCTTGTAGACTTCTTGATGGGATTGATGATTTAAAATTTTAATTTATGAAGAGAGAGAAAATATTAATGGAGGGATTTTCTCAACATTAATGGAGGATTTTCTCCCAACATTAATGAAGAGTTAATTCCAATATTAATTGGTGGAATTAATGATGGAATAACGAATGTTGACCGCATTAATGGAGATATGGGTTGGGTGTCTATATAAGAAGATGCGGTAGCATGTTTTGGAATGTGGGCTGGAAAAGATGTAGACGCCCAAAGAGAATGGCGAAGGGGTTGCCGCATTTGCGGTAACCGGTGCGAAGGTGGGCTGGCAATGATGTAGCCACCAAGAGAGAGCAGCGAAGGGGTTGCCGCGTTTGCGGTAACTGGTGCGAAGCGAAGACGATGAAGATGAATGAAGAAGAGGTGATGACGCCGACAATAATGGCGTGTCAACGACGACGATGATCGAAGACGCATGACGATGACGGTGTCATGTATCGAAAGTCCTCTTGGTTGCGGAGATCAAGCGGCGTGTCCCGGTTGCGATGATCGGCGGTACGAACAAAATGGTACGTTCATGGATGTCGTGCGTTGTAAAAAGCCTTCGGGTGTGGTGTGTAAAAGGCCTTCGGGTGTGATGTGTAAAAATTCCTTCGGGTGATAAAAAGCCTTCGGGTGAAATCTCCTCTTCTCCTCTTGTGTGTTTCTGCAACGACGACTTCCGCTGCGGCGCCGGGGTCCGAGCCCCAACACTTCTGATTGCATCCACCATCAAAATTCAGAATAAAACCAAAAACTACCTCAAATCGCACCCATTCCAGATAACAGAATCACCACTGAGAATATACCAAATACCAAATTCAAAACGTCACAAAAAATCCAACGAACTGATCATCGCCGTCGATTTCCCTGGACCGACCGCTGGAACTCACATCTCAAAGTACATAAAAGACCATCGCTCTGCCCCACCTCAGAGAAAACAGATAAATTCTAGAACCAGAGAAGAGAACCAAAGCAATAATCAGGATAAAATGCCGACAATGAGATGCCCCAAATGCTAATCAACTGCAGGAATCAAACGACACATGCATCCCAATAGACACTAACTTCACCGATTGATTCAGGAGGAACAAAAAAATACTGGAAAAAAAATCAAACTGCCTCCACAAAAACTTGAAAGTGAACTGAAGGGAAACAAAGTCCGCGAAGAAGAAAATCATTGAATCTGAACAAACACCACCACTGATTGCTGGATCAAAGGAGGAACACGAATCCATCACCAATTCAATCACAAGACCAAAACCCTCATAGCGGACTAAACCCATGACCAAAACCAGATCCAAAGCAAAGATACAGAACTAAACCAACCACGTGGATGAAGAAAAGATGAGAACTTTGGTGAAGAAACGAGCCCACCACCACTAAAGGCCAAAAGCTGAGCCGAAAGCACACCCATCCCGCTGTTGAAATCTGAAATCTGAGAAATCCACCGTTGAAATCTGGAGACCGAGCCAATAAACACCAACTTCCGCTGAGAGATGACATCGCCCCACGCCGCCACAGAAATATGGAAGCCGAGAATAATGCCACAGAAATCCGGAAACCAATACGAGAAAGACTATTTCTGCCACTGAGAGAGGACGTCGTCCGAATGCCCGAGATGAGAGAAACACGAATCCACCAAACGGAAAATAGAACCGTGCCAGAAGATTGAAGTGTCCTAAGACAAAGCCGCCGCCTTGGACCCGCCCTCACCGACAACAAGCGTCGTCCCCATCTACGCCGCCAAAGAGCCTGCTATCCGTGCTGGAGGAAAAACCCTAGGAGCTCCCGAGAGTGGAGCTCCCGAGAGCACCCTGAGAATTAGCATAGATAACATTATAATGAGAAAAATGGAAAATAACAAAAGTATAATGGGAAAATGTGAATCCTTCTAATATGCTAGAATCATTTCCCTCATGAACAAAAATATAAAAAAGAAATAGAATTTTTGTAAACTAATTGACATATTTGAAAAAGAAAATAGGAAACCTTATGGGAAATTATATTGAATAATGTATGAAGGGATTAAGAAGTATTTATAGGAGGTAATATAACTAGTGAAATAGTAATGTGACTATTGGAATAGTAACATGACAGTTGGGAATAGTATCCTCACCATTGGAGTTATAATTTGACTAAAAAATAATAAAATAAATAATATTTATCATTATTAATTTAAGAATTTATAAAATAAATATCAAGATTAAAAACTCAAAGAAATTATAAGCGCATTTTTAATAAACTGTGTTTTAATGTATTTCGTAAAAATCATAATTTATATATTAAAAATTAGAATTAACTATGATAGAATTTTTTTTATAAGATGAATTTAATTATTACAATAATCTTGTCAAAATTTCCCAAAGTGTGAATTATTGATAATTTTCTGAAAAACTTCAATTTTTACATGAATAGTAAAAATACTGTTTTTAAATATTGCATGTTTTATGACATAATGACGGTGTAATAATGACTTAATAAATGTTAAATTGGTTATTTCGGCCCAAAATAAATTTATTATGATATGTGGGTGATTTAAAAATAATAAACCTAATTTAAAATCCTGAAAAGTAATTTCCAAAGCCTAAAAGTCTAAAGTGGCCCTTTAAATAAACATTTTCTCATTTTTCTCATTTCCTTTTGATAAAAAATAATAAATTAGAATTATAAATTGATTAAAAGTCCTCAAATATTGTTATTTTATTAAAATATATTTCATAATGTCAAAAATATTACTATTAAAAGGTTTACCTTGGATATTATATTTTATTCAATATTTTATCCTAAAAATACCCATCTCCTCCAGTATAAATAACTCCTCTCTATTCCCTTGAAAAATCAATCCTAACTCAATTAATAAAGACAAAGATATACCTAAATACCCTTATCATCCTTAGATAAATTCTAGCATAACAAACTCTAAGTATTCAAGGAGTCTAGTGCTATAGTAAAGAAGCAACACTGATAAGAGTGTAAGTTTTCATCAATTTTCCTTCCCTTTTTGTATTCGCTTTCTCTTTGCCTATATTACATTAAAACCTAAATCTTATATGATTAATTTATAAGTATTATAACATAATATTAATTATTCTAACCTTCTATATTGATAATATTTATGACATATTTATATTTTATACTTCTATTCCTCATCTTTTGACAATGTCCCATTAACGTTCGATTAAATGCCAACGAGGATGTTGCCAATTATTTTATTATCAAAAAACTTATGTATAATTATAATAAATTATTTAATATATATAAATGTATAAATATATTTATCTTAATCTTTTTTAACTAATTATACTTATTTATAGATGAACTTGAACAAAAATAGAGAAATCGAAACAAAACTCTAAATTTTTAAAGAAAACATGATATCAAAATGTTTCATATTTAACAAAGAGAATTAAGGAACAAAATAAAATTATAATAATTGATAAATAGAGATAAAAATTAACATAATTAAATTATACCTCCTTGTTTTAATAACCCTAATTTTATTATTCAAGAGTCAGAAAAGCGATAAAATAATATGGGATTCAAGGTAAGGGGATTCTCAAACACGGCTCATTATTTTGGGTTATTTCCTATATCATGATATTTTTAGGATTTTTATTCCTCTAATATCATTAAAATACACTTTAAATATTCTTTACCTTCTATTTTTATGGATATACGTGTTTTTAACTTATCAAAATGATTCCTAAACCATTTACAATTTTTCCAAAATACTTTAATTTCGAAAATATCACATTGAATCCTCTTGAGTTGTTTCCCATACACTCAAGAATGATGATGTTTATTTCCAAAATGTGATTCCCTTATTCATTTGGAAACCCCAATGTTTATACATGAAAGTATTCTTTATGAAACCTTTATGAAACACATTCCTTTTCATGGGTTTATTTCATGACTACAATTGTTATCTTTTCATGTGGAATGCATGATTATGAGTATTTTATGATGTGATGGGTGGGACTGAAATTATATATCCCTCCAATACATTGGGTTATATGATATATCTCATGGTATTATGTGTATTATTCATGAATTTTATTCTATCTTTGTTTACAATTATGATGTTATGATTTATACGCATATGATATGTGTAACCATGATGCTAGCTTTGTTCACAACTATGTGTGTTATATGACCACTATTTTAAAATGTTTCATTATTATGCATATGAAACATTCCATGACATTATCAAATGTTTCCCTCATGATTATTATGATCATCCTATGCTTAAGATATGATGATATTGATTATGGTCTCTAATTTATTATTGATTCATGTCTCTTATTCCTTATATGTCTTCTCTCCCCTTATTGGGCTTTTAGGTCACCCATTTCTTTGATGTATATCTTCAGGTGATTACATATACTAAGTTGAATGAGAGATATTTTAAGAGGATAAATAATAAGGATTTAAATAATGCTTAATTTTTATTACGTATAAGTGATGTATGAGCCTAATTTTCTCAAGATACTAAACCTTTTAATTATATATTATATCAATGTTATTATTTTTATCTTAAAAATGATGTAATAGTTATGTAAGAAAAATTTGAGTCACTAAAGAAATGGTAGAACACAACCATGGACTCTGTCATTGGTCTCTTAATGACATCCAAAGGAAGCAATGTGGTATGGGTTATGCTGGATTGACTCACCAAGACTGCCCACTTTATCACTATTAGGGAAGATTTATTACTTGAACAACTTGCTAATATATACATAAAGGAAGTGGTGAGGATACATAGGGAACCAATTTCAATAATTTTTATCATGATTGAAGGTTCACTTATAAATTCTAGAGAAGTCTTCAATATACTTTGAATACTAAATTGTATTTTAGTATGACTTATCATCCCCATATGGATAGTCAATCTAAAAATACCATTCATACACTAAAGGAAATTCTAAGAGTCTACTCAATGGAATTTGAAGGTAGATAGGATCAACATATCCCATTAGTTGAGTTCAAACACAACAACTTCCACTCGATTGTGAAAATGGATCTATATGAAGCTCTATATGGGAAGTGATGTATAACTTCTACTTGTTGGGATAAAGTTAGTGAATGAAGGATAATTGGACCCAAGATTGTGTAAGTGGTAGAAAAGAAGGTTCAAGCCATCCAACAATATATAATATCTTCTAAAATTCAGTATAAGGGATATGCTTACAATCATCGAAGAGACTTGGAGTTTGAAGTTGCAAACAAAGTTTTCCTTTGAATATCACCATGGAAAAGAGTTATACAATTTGGAAAGAAATGTAATCTTAACCCTAGGTATATTGGACCATTTGATATCCTTGATTACATAGAAATGGTGGCCTATCAACTATCACTTCCACAAAACTTGGCTCAATTTCAAGATGTGTCCCACATATCTCTCTCGAGGACGTACATACTTGATCCCTCACATGTACTGAATATGAAGGTGGTACAACTAGAGCATGGTCTCGCTCATATGAAGTATTCGGTGAAGATCTTGGACCGTAGATACAAATTTTTATATAAAAAGACAATTCACTTTGTCAAAGTGTTGTGGAAGAACCATAAATATAAAGAGGATACATGAGAACTGTAGGAAACAATGAAACAAAAGTACCCTCATTTATTCTCAATTGAGGATATGAGTTGAAATTTTGGGGGTGAAATTTATAATGTGGGGAAGAATGTAATGAGATAGACTTTGTAAGTTATATTTGTTTCTTTAATAAATTTTCATTATATTATGTAGTATTATATAAGAACATCACATAGAGAAACTAAAAACACTTTATTTCATTAATAGAGATCGTTTCATTAGTCAATAACTAAACCTGTGAAAATTCCAAATATTACAATGGGGAGAATATTAAAAAGAATAATTATAATTAAAAAAATTGGATCATTCCAATCTTTTAGAGTTGCTGCTACCACGAACAACACTATGGAAAAGAAACAAAATATAAGTAAACAAATTGATATTTTAGAAAAATGAAAAAATATAACCATGGGAGGAATTGTAGTGAGTTTTTATGGGGGAAATGAATTCATATTTATAGAAGGTAATATGAACTTTGGGAATAATAACCTAACCATTAGGAATGGTAACCCAGCCATTGGGAATAGTAACCTGACCATTGGAATAGTAATTTAACCTAAAAATAATAAAATGTAATTTAAATAATATCTATCATGATAAATTTAAGAAAATATAAATATTATAATTTCATAAAATAAATATCAAGCTTAAAAACAAAGAAAATATATGCACATTTTTAGTAAATTGTATTTTAATGTATTTTGTAAAAATCATATTTTTTATATTAAAATTTAAAATTGCCTATGTGAGAAAATTATTTTTGATAAAATGAATGTTATTTTTATAATAATCATGTTGAAATTATATAAGTGTGTTTTTTAGTAATTTTCTGAAATAATTTAATTTTAGGTGAATAGTAAAAATATAGTTTTTTTGTAATCGATGTTTTTTAAATGACATCATTTCATGATGTAATAATGGACAAATTAGTTCTAGAAAAAAAAATTAACCAAAAACATATTTAATGAGATAAATTATTCATTTAAATACAATAAACATGTTTTTCGAACCTAGAAAGATTTTTTTTAAGTCTAAATTTTAAATTGTTTTATTAAAATAATATTTTTTTCATTTTTTTACTTTTCCTTTTAATTAAACTAATAAATTTATATTATAAAGTGTTTTAAAGTCATAAAATCATGTTATTTAATTGAAATATATTTCATAATTTCAAAAATATTACTATTGAAAGGTTTTCATTGGATGTAATGCCTTATTCAATATTATTACTCAAAAATACCTCTCTCCTCGTGTATAAATAAACCCTCACCCCTCCCTTGAAAAACCACTTCACTTTAACTAATAAAATCAAAAGTTCTGCCCAAATTCCCTCTATTAAGACCCTTATAATCCTTATGGATGTTCTAGACTAATCAAAGTCCAATCTTTCAATAATTTAAGGGTCTTAGAAAAGGAACAACTTCAAGAAAGTGGTAATGTCATTTCATACTTTTATTTCATTTTCCTTTTTTAATTACACATCCTCCCTTAATTTTCTATTAAAAATATATAAAATAATTAAATAGTATGTTAACATCATCTTGATAATTTTAATGTCCTATAAAAATGTTATTTTTAATATAAGAACATGATATATATCTCGTACCTCCTCTTTGGATGATGTCCTGTTAATGGTTGGTTAACTACCAACAGGGATTTTGCTAGTTATTTTCTTACCACCACCATTATGGATGATTAAAATAAATTATATATAATATATAAATATTTAATTACATGTATTCTAAGCTTCTAAAATTAGTTTTACTTTTGTTTAAATGATCATGAACAAAGAATAGCAAAATTGAAACAAGACGGGATATGTTAAAGACAATGTGATATCAAAACATTTCAACTTTAACAAAGGGAATTAAGGTATAGAATCTAATTATTATAATTGAAATATGGTTATAAGTATTTAATATAATTCACTTCTGGTTCTATGTTTTAATAAACCTACGTTTATTATTTAGGAGGCAAAAAAGCAATGAAATAAAGTAGTATATAAGGTAAGAGGGTTCTTAAAACCAATCCATTATTTCTGGGTTATCTTCTCTTTCACATTATTTTTAGTATAGATGTTCCTCTAATGTCCTTAAAATTTCATTCCACTATTATTTCCCATTCATTATGGGGATATTCATGTTTCTACCTTGTCTAAATGTTTTCTAAGCCACTTACAAATCGTTTTCAAAAAGACTTTAATTTCCAAAACATTGTATTCCACTCCTATTGAGTTGTTTCTTCTCCATACAAGAATAAAAAAAATTATACCAAAATTTGATTTCCACTATTCAATTGGGAACCCCAAAGGTTATTCATTAAAGTGTGATTTACAAAACTTTTATGAAACCCATTCCTTTCCAGAGGTTTATGTCATGACTGTTATTATTATATGTTCTCTTTACATATGGAATGCATGATTATGAGAATTTTATGATGTGACGGGTGGTCCCAGAATTATATATCCCTCCAATGCGGTGGTTAATGTGATATATCTCATGAGATCATGTGAATTATTCATGAACATGATTCTAAATTTGTTCCCAATTATGATGTTATGATTTATGCACATATGTTATGCATGAACATGGTGCTAGATTTGTTCACAACTATGTGTAGTATTTGACCATTATGTTATGAGGTTTCATTATTATACATATGCCACATTCCATGCCTTTATCAAATGTTTCCCTCATGATTATGATGATGATTTTATGCTTATGATATGGTGATAATGATTATGCTCACCCATATACTATCTATTCATGTCCCTTATTTCTCTCATGATAATCCTCCCCTTACTAGGATTTTAGATCACCCATTTCATTGATACATATCTTTAGGTGATTATATGAACTAAGGAGAATATGAGAGATTTTAGGAGGAAAAATAAGAAGGATTTAAATAATTTATAATTTTTATTATGTATAAGTGATGTATGAGCCTAATTTTCCCAAGAAACTAAACCTTTGGATCCTAAATTTTATTACTATTATATTGTTTGTCCAAAAAATGATGCAATAGTCCTATAAGAAAAGGCTGGGTCACCATAGTCATGGCTGGAATAAAAGGATTTAAGGGTAAAATGAGAGGATTCCACTAAATCTGAGAAAATATCACTGATTCAAGTCTCCCAAATCAAACCAAGGATCAAAAAACCAAGAGGATTGCACTGTAGAATCCAAAAAAAGACTTAGAGAACCCTCAATATTCATAAAACATAAACCACCAGCTATCCGATGGTGCTAAGCAGTAATTTTACACCACTGGAAACCTCGCCAGTTAGTTGATGGGTCTCATCGGTCGACTAGTGGGATTCTTATATATTTACCAAGCTTTTAGATAGTCCACAGGTCAGTCAATGGCATTGCAACATCTACAATGTTGCATTCCACCTCTAGCCTTCCACTAGATCAGCTCCTTTGAGCCCCTGAACACCTCTAAATTGTCCTTTTAAGATAAGAATAGGACTCATTTACAATATTAAAGAGGTTCAAACAAAAACATAAAGAGAGGAAGTACCTAGAGAAGGTCAAGATCTTATAGTTGATATGATCACTATGGGATGTTTTTTATAATTTTTTATTAAGTATTAGAATTAGAAAAATGAGTAGTTCATTCGAAGAATTTTTCCATATAGAACATGATAGTGTACCCCCTTTTCATAAAAAGATTTTTATGAGGTTTTTAGGTAGTTTGGGTATTTTAGCTTCATAGGGTCAACGACTAGTTTTAAAAGAGATGAGCAGAGAGGATAGAGTGTTCGATACTCCCCTAGAGACATAATGATGAAAGGGTGTGGGTCCCCTACATACTTTATTTATTTTGACACTCCTCTATGAACCTGGGGTGTAGGTCCTCCATTTTGGACATGAGAACATGTAATTTCTTTAGGCTTCCTTATAGGAATAGGGAAGTTATAGGTGAATTTTGGTTCGATGATAAGATTAAACAATTTTGTTCCTCCCATACATTCCTTGGGTGGGATTCATGCATGTGGACATTAGAAGAGAGATTTTATTCAATTTAACCTTGTATTCCCTGATACTAATACAAAAATGGGTTTTATCAGCACTCAAAACAGGCTTTAACAGTGCTAAAAAAGCACTATAAATCTCAGCGCTGATAAAGGGGGGTCCCCTTTATCAGTGCTAAAAAAGCACTGATAAATGATCTATCTGTTGTAACATAAAATTCTGCAGCAACACACCCAATTCTGCAGCAGCACACCCAAACAAGACCTGCAAAAAAATCAGCATCTCAACAAGTATACCCATACAAAATTAACACATAATTCATAAGGAAATTACACCAAGTATACCCATACAACAAGTATGACCATACGCCATTAACACATAATTCATAAGTTAATTAAAGAATTCAATTTAGAATTCAGGGGGTTGGGGGGCTGTTCAGGGGTTTGGGGTGGCTGTCCAAGGGGGGGTAGGGGTGTCCGGGGGGATGGGGGTGTTTGGGTGGATAGGGGTGTCCAGGGGGGTGGGGGCGATCCAGGAGGGTGGGGGCTATTCAAGGGGGTGGGGTGGTGTCTAGGGGTGGTGGGGTTGTCCATGGGGTTGGGGGTGTCCAGGGGGTGGGGGAGGTGTCCAGGTGGTGGGGTGGTGTCTAGGAGGGGTGGGAAGTCCAGGGGGTGGGGGTCGTCCAAGGGGTTGGGGCCATCCAGGGGGGTGGGGGCTGTCCATGGGGGCTATCCATGGGGGTGTCCAGGGGGTGGGCTGGTGTCCAGGGTGTTGGGGGGGATTTCCAGGGGTGGGGGTTTCTAGGGGGTGGGGTGGTGTCCAGGGGGTGGGGGTGGCTGTCCATGGGGGTGGGGGTGTCCAAGGGGTGGGGGAGGTGTCCAGGTGGTGGGTGGTGTCTAGGAGGGGTGGGGCGTCCAGGGTGGTGGGGGTGTCCAAGGGGTGGGTATCTAGGGTGTGGGGGTTGTCCAGGGGGTTGGGGTGTCCATGGGGGGTGGGGTGGGGGCTGTCCAGGGTGGTGGTGTAGTGTCTAGGAGGGGTGGGGGTGCCGTCCAGGGGGGTTGGTGGGTGTCCAGGGGGTGGGGGCTGTCCATGGGGGTCTCCAGGGGGGTGGGATGGTGTCCATAGTGGGTTGACTCATACAAAAATGACCCATGGATCTTTATCGTAAAGTATCAACACAATCTGAATGTGTTTGGTCAGATTTCTGTACGTCAGTTGTTGTTTTCACTTAAAATTCTGTCCATTTTAAACAAAAGAGAGACACTTTGAGTGATACCGGTCATACCATGCCTCGGATTGAGGTGGGGTTAACTCATACATGTCACCAATGCACCCATGGATCGTTATTATAAAGGATCAACATAATCCTAATGCGTTTGGTCAGATTTCCGTAGGTAATTTGTTGTTTTAACTTAAAATTTTGTCCATTTTAAATAAAAAAGAGACACTTTGAGTGATACCAGCCACATTGTGCCTTGGATTAAGGATTGGTTGACTCTTACACATCACAAGTGACCCATGGATCGTTCTCATAAAGTATCAACACAATAAGAATGCGTTTGTTTGGATTTTTGTACGTCAGTTGTTGTTTTCACTTAAAATCTTATCCATTTTAAACAAAAGAGAGATACTTTGAGTGATATCGGTCACACCGTGACTCAGATTGAGGTGGGGTTGACTTTTACAGGTCACCAATGCACCCATGGATCATTCTCCTAAAGGATAAACACAATCTGAATGTGTTCTTTTTGGATTTCCATAGGTCAGTTGTTGGTTTCACTTAAAATTTTGTCCATTTTAAACAAAAGAGAGACACTTTGAGTGATACTGGACACATCATGCATCGGATTGAGGAATGGTTGACTCGTAAACATCACAAGTGACCCATGAATCATTCTACTAAAGTTTAAACACAATAAAAATTTGTTTGGTTGGATTTACGTACATCAGTTGTTGTTTTCACTTAAAATTTTGTCCATTTTAAACAAAAGAGAGACACTTTGAGTGATACCGGTCACACCGTGCCTCAGATTGAGGTGGTTTTGACTAATACAAGTCACCAATGCACCCATGGATTGTTATATTAAAGGATAAACACAATACTACTGTATTTAGTCATATTTCTATAGTTCAGTTATTGTTTTCACTTAAAATTTTATCCATTTTAAACAAAAGAGAGACACTTCGAGTGATACCGGCCACAACGTGACTCAGATTGAGGTGTGGTTGACTTGTACACATCAAAAATGACCAATGTATCATTCTCCTAAAGGATAAACACAATCCAAATTCGTTTGGTCAGATTTCCATATGTCAGTTGTTTTTTTCACTTAAAATTCAGTCCATTTTAAACAAAAGAGAGACACTTTGAGTGATATCGGGCACACCGTGCCTTAGATTGAGGTGGGGTTGACTCTTACACGTCACCAACACACCCATGTATCTTTATTATAAATTATCAACACAATAAAAATGTGTTTGGTCAGATTTTTGTATGTTAGTTGTTGTTTTCACTTAAAATCATGTCCATTTTAAACAAAAGAGAGACACTTTGAGTGATACCAGCCACACTATGCCTTGGATTGAGGCAGGGTTGACTCATACATGTCACCAACTCACCCATGGATCATTCTCCTAAAGTATAAACACAATTTGAATGTGGTTGGTTGGATTTTCGTAGATCATTTTTTATTTTCACTTAAAATTCTGTCCATTTTAAACAAAAGAGAGACACTTTGAGTGATATCGGCCACATTGTGCCTCATATTGAGGCATGGTTGACTCTTAAACATCAAAAACTACCCATGTATCATTATCCTAAAGTATAAACACAATTCGAATGTGTTTGGTTGGATTTCTGTATGTTAGTTTTTGTTTTCACTTAAAATTATGTCCATTTTAAACAAAAGAGAGACACTTTGAGTGATACCGGCCACATCGTGCCTCAGATTGAGGTGGGGTTGACTCATACACATCACCAATGAACCCATGGATCGTTCCCCTAAATTATTAACACAATATGAATGCGTTTGGTCATATTTTTGTACGTCATTTGTTGTTTTCACTTAAAATTCTGTCCATTTTAAACAAAAGAGAGACACTTTGAGTGATACCAGCCACATTGTGCCTCAGATTGAGGCGGGGTTGACTCGTACACGTCACCAATGCACCCATGAATCATTCTCCTAAAAGATAAACACAATACGAATGCGTTTGGTTGGATATAAAGGTATTTTGGAGATTTTATTGGTTTTTCTTATCCAAAGCCCAGAGAAAAGTGGTTCATCATTCTTTCATGTTGCTGGTGCATTTATTTTGTTAAAATAGGAAAATGACTCATTGGATAAAAGATGTTTTATTTAATAACAATTACAATTTTCCTACGAACATTTACATACAAAAAAGTTTCATCTTTTAATCCCCTTAACCCCTCCCAAAAATGACCACCAATTGTACACGTCCCCAAGTCAGATCTTCATGCTATTTGTGTACAATCTTCCATCGGGTATGCGGCCCACTCGTTTCTGAACAAATATATATATCTTCTTGTGAGTATGAGTATTTTCAACAGTCATAGTAGTACTACAAAATATATAAATAATTAATTAATAAATAATTTAAATGAAATAGTAGTTCTTTTTGAAACTACCTCTTTAGGGATGCTAGTTTGTTGATGAAAAACGATCTCTTTCATAAATTTACAAAAATAATAACCGCAATCATTATCATTTGTTTGTTTTGGACGCTGCAAAAAATTTGATTATTAGGAGAATAAGTAACTTGTGTTGATATGTGTTTGGATAGTGAAATTTAATTATATATACCCTGATATTTGTCCAGACGTAGTACTTTCTCTCCTCCTTATGCTTATCCCCTGTCCTCGTTCCTTTTTTTAGATTATAATGATACACTGACCTATCATAATAGAATCCTCATTAAAAGATAATATAAATTATATTACTTGATGTTTAGACCTAAAATGTAGGATGTAGTGTCTTACAGATTCACAAACTTCATCATGTGTGGTCGGTTTGTTGTATATCCTTGCATTTAATCGAGAAAATAAATATTTGGGGTATCCAAGTTCACCGCAATTAGTAGCTAATGTTTCCTAAAAACACAAAAAGGAATAAGTAATAAAAGAAGTGAAAATATAATTGATATGATTTAATCATAGAGTTTTACCCCTACGTGGTTGGTATTAGTAAGAGTATTTCATCTGTAATCTTGCTTTCATATGTTTTCAGCAAGCCATTCACTATTTCATCCTTTTTTGATGGCTCTAATTTCATTAGATGTGTTGATGTGGTATGAGGACTAACGAGTCCGAATTTTGTCTCATGGGGAAATTCCTTCAACTGTTTTTCATATATACGTCTTTCAATAATATAAAATGTATTTAGTCATAATTTTCACATTATATCAGCTTTTAGAAAATCAATTCATGAAAACATACCTCATATATAAATTTACAACTGTGATGCCTATCCAACCGTTTTCAAGGATCTCATTTACATTTTCAATAGCAATGAAATCTTGACTTTCCTCTCTGTATATATTCTTTTCGAAAACCACTAAATGAATACTACTGCCTCTTAGCTTCATATCCACATGAGTCTTCAATGCTATTAAATTTGGATAGAGAACAGGTGGTGTTATTGTGCTTTCAGTAGCTCTTTGGGATCGGTTGGTCAATCCTTTAGATTCTTTTGAGCCAACATTTCTTGTTACCCCCTTCCCTTTCTCCGTCAATAATAACATTCATTGGTTCAGAACCTTTTTTCATTAATTGTTAAAGGTTTAGCTTGAAAAAAAAGGAAATAAATACCTCTTTTTCCTCATATACTCTTACAAGTTGTAAATTCCATGCAATGAATGTACCAATATCCTTTTTGACCATATGAATATCATCATCATCAATTAGAATAGGTAGCTCTGCATTTGGCTCATGATCTATAGTAATTGTCACTTTCAGATGATCTTTCAGAAGTGGTCTATTATGCAGCTTGTCCTCTGGGATGTTGAACACTATAGACCTCGCTACAAGGTGATAGGTGGGTGTTAACAGATATAAATCACAGTCATTATCACCCTATAGAAGATTAGTACAGGAAAAGTATCAGTGTTTTTCTGATTCACATTTCACGGGAACAATTATTAGAATATTGATTACCACGGATAAGAAATCTCTTTGAGGGGAATGGCTCACCTCAAAGGTAGTGGGGGTGGGGTGGGATCTTCACGCATTGTTTGTTCCTGAGTTGTGTCTTCTCCTTGCTTCCCACCCATAAAAGTTGCTAGCAACTCTCCCTGTCATTGAAATCGTTCTAAAAGAGTTGCTAGTCTTTTGCTCATTTGTTTCAATTTCTCATCTCTATCATCTGTTTCTTTTTTTCTCAAAATATACTCGGGGTGTCACCCCAAACCCCGAACCTTTGACATGACCTTATTGTTCTGGCCGCTTCAAAGCCATCGATAATAGTTCTGCATCCTCTACAGGAGTAGCTGATTCCTATGACTGTCAGATATAGGAAAATAACTAATTATTTTTATGTAATAGCAATTTAAAACAAATCTTTTTATTATCGTGTCATACTTACACATATTTTCCACACTTTTTGTGTGTTTTCATCTACTCTCTTCCCTTCCTTATTCACATGTGCCTCCTTCCATATCACATGATGTGGGATGGAAGTGTCTTTGGTTTTAGACTCATCAATCTACATATAAATATATAAAGATAATTATGATGTTGTTTCTTAGCACCTAACAATATTATTGTAAATTTAAAATATGTACCATTTTCTTTTCTAGTGAAGTGTACCCCATCCTTTCTTTATGATAGGAGTATGTTGGTTTTGATGCACGTTCCTTATTTTCAGTACTGAGTTTTTGTTTTATAAATGAAATATTGACAATCAAAGTGATGAATACACGTATCCTCAAACAATGTATTATCACCCACAATGTACCTAAAACTTCTCATCCCCATGGCGGAAAATAAATGCATCCCATGCTTCTTGGGATATCAGGTGAGCATAGACAAGGGGTGGGTGCAGGTTTATTTTACCTTTGGAATCTTTCAGGTGACATTTTGTTAAAATAGTGCGAAAACCTCGATGAGTCCTTCCTGCAAGCCTTAGTACATAATTCTTGTGTGAATCATATACTATAAATGTACTCTACAAGAGATTGATAAGAGTAAGACACTATTTCATTATTTTATTTTCTAGTAAATTAAAAAAACAATATCATAATGTTACCGTAATTTCTTCCCAGATCACAGCCTTCAGCCTGGACACAATATGGTGCCATGAATCTATGTCAATCAGCACGCGTTGCTGAGTGAAAACTCCAATGTAACTACTAAATATAGCCTTTTGGGATTCACATGTTGGCCTCATGCATTCCATCTGACATCAAATTTTATGCCTTTGTTTTTCACCTTAAGAACTTTGGCTAACACCGTCAAACTACGACGCACCTTTGTTTTTTGTGATGTCGGTCCTTCATCCCTAACCATTTCATCGATATCAACATCATCTATATGTTCATATGAAATGGTATTAATGGCATGTGTTGATGGTTGTTGGACCTCAACACTAGGAGCAGCAATAGGTTTAGAAACTTGTTGTTGCTCTGCACTGTGAGCAGCCGCAGCAGGAGTAGTAGCAGCAGCAGCAGCTTGAGAGACTTGTTCAGCCTCGAGGTTAGGAGCACCAGAACGTGCAGAAGTCATTATCTACAAAAGTGGTTGAACAGTTAATTTATATTACATAAATTCAGTAATGATAAGATAATAACATGAGATAAGAAGATCTATATTACAAAAAAAAAATATAACCTATTTATTGAACTCTCTTTCTTTTTTTTCAGAGGCTGAAGGGATTTTACACCACTATCAATTATCCAAATACTTTCATTGTGGTCTCCTCTAACATAAAAAATATCATCTGCATTGGAACCACTATGAAATGATTGGGACATACCACTAAAAGGATCATCCTCGACTGAATTTTCATCAGAACCTTCAGTAGTTTTGGACAATAACAGAACAATCAACCACTTTCGGTTTGCGAGATCTGGAATATAAAAAACTTGTACCACTTGTGATTTCATTATAAAATATTTGTCTTTTTACCCTTCTTTACTAAAATCAACTTTCATAAATCCCCATTCATCTATTTTAACACCACTGTTGTTATCAACCCATTTGCATTGAAAAATCAGCAATTGGAATTTCATATAATCCAAATCCCATATTTGTTTGATAATGCCGAAGTATGAAATATTTTCATAAATTGGATTTTTTTCCTTACTACCAGAAACATGCATCGCTTCAGCCACAAGTGTAACTACACTATTTTTCACGGTACTATCTTCATCATGTTCATCTGTATAGAATGTATAACCATTAATTACATAACCATTGTAAGATAATACAAACACACTTGGTCTGGTGGCTAGCCATCGAAGTCATTCTGAAATTGAATTTATATTTTCATCTAACTCCTTAAAAATATGGTCCTGAAACCATCCTATAAACTGGTGATTATGTGTATTAGATATCCATTTTTCAGCCTTTGACGGATTCAACTACCTAAGAATTTCTTTGTGAGTTTCAATATATGGATCAACCTACCAACTGTTATGCAAAACATAAAGGTGGACCTGATCCCGATCTATAATACTAATTGTCACAACATCTCTTCCAGAAATTCCCTCACCCTCAATGCGTCCAATGTGACGAGATTTCAGGAGACCAATGCTTTCCACATCAGATAGGTATTTGGTACAGAATTCAATGGCTTCCTCAACAATATATCACTCCACTATACAACCCTCTGGTTGACTTTGATTTTTGACATACCCTTTCAAAATCTTCATATACCGTTCAATAGGGTACATCCATCTATAGTTCATAGGACCACATAGTCGAATATCTCTCACCAAGTGAATCATCAAATGAACTATCATATCAAAGAATTTTGGTGGGAAGAACATTTCTAATTCACATAATATGATGACAATTACTTTTTCTATAGCTGGAAATTTTTCCAGGTCTAAAACTTTACTATATATAGCTTTGAAAAAGAAACAAAGTTTGGTTAATGTATGACAAACATTATTGGGAAAAATGCAACATAAATCTATAGGAATTAAATCTTGCATCAAAACATGGCAGTCATCTGATTTCAAACCTTTTAACTTCAAATAATTCATTGACACAATGTTCTTCATATTTTATGAATACCCCTCTGGAACCTTTACATCATTGAAGAAGTTGAAAAACTAATATCTCTCATCCCTAGAAAGAGTGTAAGCAGCTGGAGGAAGAAACATTAGATTTTCACCCTTCACGGGAGCCAACTTTTCTCGTATTCCCATGTCAAACATGTCCAACCTTGCCTTAATTACATCATTGGTTTTTTCAGGGGAATTTAGCAATGTTCTGATAACACTGTCACATACATTTTTTTCCACATGCATCACATCAATAAAATGTTTGACGTACAAACAATTCCAGTATGGTAATTCAAAAAAAACTGATCTCTTTTTCTAACTAATTTTCTTAAGGTTTTTCGAAAATGGTTTACCAAAAACAGTGTTCACATATTTTACTTTCTCAAACAGCTGATCACCTGTTAGTGGAGACGGTGTTGTGCTTTGTTCTTAACTTCCATTGAATGATGTCATCCAAGATCGGTACTTATGATGACGAGGTAGAAATCTATGATGTCCTAGAAACACAGATTTTTATGAATGTTTCAACCTAATTGATTATGTATCTTCTTCGCACATGGGACACCCTTGAGTTCCTTTAATACTATAGCCTGAAAAATTTCCATAAGCAGGGAAATCATTTATCATCTCATACAACATCACTCTCAATGTAAATTATTCACTTTTATAAGCATCATACAACATAACACATTAATCTCACAATAAATTCAAATCCTCGATCAAAGGATCCAAATAAACATTAATATCGTTACCTGGTTGTTTTGGTCTTGCTATAAGCATAGATAACATGGTGAATTTCCACTTCATGCATAACCAGGGTGGAAAGTTATAATTTACCAACATAACAGGCCATGCACTATGAGTGCTAGTTTGAAAACCAAAAGGATTCACTCCATCTATAGATAATGCAAGATGAAGGTTTCTCGGCTCTTTTCCAAATTCAGGATACTCATGATCGATTTTCTTCCATTGAGGAGAGTCAGTCGGATGACGTAATTTCCCATCTTTATTTATTTTATCTTCATGCCGTGACAATTGTCTTATAGTTTCTTCACTTCCATATAGACGCCTAAACCTTGGAATGATTGGAAAGTACCATACAAATTTCATAGGACTGGATTCATCTTTCTTGTATCGAGAAGAACCACACTTTGGTCATTCTTTAAGTGATTTGTTCTCCTTGCAAAACAATATACAGTCTTTCGAGCAGGCATGTATTATTTCAGAAATCATACCCATCAAGCTTAGCATTCATTTATCTTCATATGTCCGGCTTGGGAGATCATTATATTCCAGGAGCATGTCATTCAAGAGAGCAAGTAGTTCCGTAAAACTGAAATCACTCAATCTGTTACCTACTTTCAATTTATACAACTTCAGTACAACTGACAATGCTATATATTTAGTGCAAACAGCATACAATGGTGTCTTTGCACAACTCTTTAACTTCTAAAACAATTTTGGGCAATCACGGAGTTCATCTTCAATTGTCCTTGTCATTTCCTCAATATGATCTTCATCATCATTGACATATGTAATCACATCCTCCATACGGTCTTATTCATTATCCATATTTGTATTCATATCTGATGATCCATAAAACATAGTTTTATCCCATCCAGTAGTTGCATTCACTTTTTCTCCGTGTTTATTCCAACATTTATAACTCTGATCTATTCCGTGACATATCAAATTTTCTTACAACTCCTCTGGAGTAATTAGTCTAGAATAACAACAATGTAAACACGGAAAAAGGATTTGAGAGGGATCCTTTGCGTGATCCTTTGCAAACTTGATGAACTCTTTCACTCTGTTCTCATACTCTATTGTCAAACGATTAGCATCCATCCAATCTTTATTCATCTCCATCCTATTTTAATCTAAAATATTAGTATTTATGGTTCAAATACACAAAACAAGACTTCCAAATACAAGAATAATAAATAATGATACATCCACCACTCCTAGGTCTCTTCCCTACATTCAATATCATCATGACTAATATTTTTGGTAAGCTCAAGTTACTTACATTAAATCACAGGGGGGATATCACTTGTGTCATAGATGGTCTCCCATGTTATTCCATATGAAAATTTTAACAAATATTATTGAACTATCATCCCATTAAATCCTCATGAGTGTCTAATTCCAAACTCAATATAAACTCTCAACTAAAGCTCTGATACCACACTATCATAACTCACTACCACTAGGAACTACTCCTGAAATGGTAGTGAAAATAAGTGTAATTAATGAATCCTACCTCTAATAGTACATAGGTTGGAGACTAACATTGAGGGTATAAAATAAATAAAAAATGGGAGGTGTTTCCCTCATAAATCCCAAGAATAGAGATAAACCACCAATCAACTCCATATAATATAAAATAAAACCCAATCCATAATTCATGTGAATTTCATACATAAAAAAGGTGTCTAAAATAAAATATCAAAAAAAATCCTACACCAGTGGGTCTGGTGGTAACTCCTAGCCTCAAGATATTAATTTCCATCTTGGTCACCAAATCCATCTTTAAAAACTTATAAAAATAATTATATAAATAGGGGTGAGCATACAAGTATACTTAGTAGGATCCTTCCCAAAACCTCTCATGAAAATGTGTATAAAATATATGAATGCCTTAGTGAATAAATAATAGAACTAATACACACAAATATATGGTCATATATCACCCAACCTCACCAAGTATCACTCACCCAATATCACATTCAAGTATAGTAACATAATATCAAAAGAATATATATTAATAAATTACCCCACATCCACTTCCCCACTAATCTAGTCATTATCACACTCTAATGGAATATTTCTTATGCTTAAACCCCTTCTATATAATCTCATAACCATATATCCACACATACACATGTCACAAACACATAAAAAACCATATCCACATCACAACCACACATCACATCCCCATCACAGTATGATATCGTGAACATGAAGGACATAAACATCATACTCTCCTCCTACAATGCACAACCCCCACTATGTATCCACACAAAATACACATAATCATGTCAACAAAAATATATATACACAAAAACCTAAAATTGTTATAGGTTGTATATATACACCCACTGTGAGCCATTACAACTCATACTAAGTGTGAAGGGGGGGAAGGGAAGTGGGAGTGGTTCTATATGTCTTCCCTCTATAACCTAGATATTGAGAAAAACACTCAGAACTAAAGTACCCATATGGATTTCAATCAAGTTACTCGACTCAAGTGGTGGTGCGTAAGAAATAATAATAAAATATAATAAGTATATAGTCACACATAAATATTTCCTAAGGGTTTACACCAAACTAACACTGGAAACACCCACGTCAACCATTTCCTTGTTACTACCACCCTCTAATAACCACTTCCATTATAATTCCACAAATAATCCCCAAAAAATCACATAATAATCCATATCAACATTACCAACTTCTCATTTAATTTAACATTATAATTTCTTGGATTTTTATTACCATATACATCTCAATTGTTAACCATTTTAATGTAAAACCAATCATTAAATTACTACCCACTATAATCCATTCATTAATCATTAATAACATTTATTCTATCTTTAACCATTTATTAAACATAATCATTCTAATCATTATCATTAATCATTTAACAAACCATCATTTATCATTTCCAACCCATCACCCATTACTATTTTCATTTATTCCAACCATATTCCATGCCAAAAGGAAACTATAACACAACCTAATAACAACTAAATTTTCATGACATAAAATACCACTAAACACATTCTAAAATCCATAAAACCACTTATTTTCTGCCTAAATATCCATATCATTTCTATCATAACCACACAATAATCCATCCATCACTACCGTATTAATTACCACACCACATGCTCCCAACCACATCAATCAACCATAACCCTTATAATCATAGTGATAAATACCCCATACATAGTAGCATGAAAGGGAAAACATATAAAAAATTCACACTAAAAACTCCCCCTTAAACATTCTTTCATATTAAAGTAGAATTTATAGTTTAAATATAACACTTTAATTACAGATTTTCATACAACCAATTCATTACCTACCTTAAGTGACTAGAAAATTATGAAAGGTTATTATAACATATTACTAGTATTATGAAATTTCTTTCAAAACATCAAGAATAAATCACTTAGAAACAACACCAACAAATCCATAAATATATAAGATATATTATGGAACTTCATAAATCACATGAAAAACTCCCTCTTCACATTAATTTCCTTTAGTGTAATTTATTATAGTATTTAGGTTAATCAGTATTGTCCATCCAATGTAAACAAAATAACATGATAATTCCACAATTTACACATAATAAAGAAGGAGAAATTTCTTGTCCCCAACCTCAACTAAAGATTTAACAAACATTTCATAAGAATGATAATAATACTCAAATAAAACATGACTTAACACATGAGGGTAATCTAAAAGTCCTATGTATGACCATTAACCATTAAAACCATAACAAAAAAACACAAAAACCGAATCATCATTGTTGTCACATCCTTCCTAAGAATAAAGTTCAAGAAGAGAATCAAGAAGAAGAGAAAAGAAATTCACCTTAGATTTTAAAGAGGTTGATCTCTTAAAATTTTGGAAGAAAACCAATAAAAGGGTAGATAAAGATATCCAAATATACATTACTAATCACCTAGGGTTATAGGAAAGTTTTTTAAATAATAAATAATTTGATACAAGGCCTAAATTTATAACCATTCTATAAAATTAAAGGATAATGATGTGAAAAAGGTCACCATTCCATAATACAACTATGATCCAAAAACCATGGCATGTTATCCCTTGAATCTATAGGGTCAAACCACATTAAAATTGATATTAATATAATAAGGTCCATGAAATAAACAAGTCAACCATGTCATGGAACTCAAACTATCTAGGATCATAGTGTGATCCTCAGCCTCCTCCCTCTAACTCAGAGAACCTTAAACCAAACCATGATGCAATAGAAGGTAGTATAGTGAAACAGAACTCAGATAGACGCAACTTAGAAAATTACCACCTAGGTTTCCATATCGTAGAAAGGAGAATCATTATATAATACCCCTTATGGAAGATTAACCAAAAGGATCATGTAAGATGAACTTAAAACAACTTGAGAACATCACACCGCATTACCACCCCTCACAGCACAACTAAGATTGAATAAGATAAACCCAAAAGGGAGTATGTCATATTAATCTAGGGACATCCCTATATAAGAATAACATAGTGATCTTTACACCATGACAAAACTACTTCATGCAGTAACCAAAATTACACTTCAAAACCTATCCACCAAAAATAAACCTAAAAGGAGAAGTGGGAGAGTTAACTAGAGTAGATCTCACCCGTGATGGAGGGAGAGAAGAAGCGTCGAGCGGTTAGGAAGACTTCTGTGCTACTTCAGGAGGGGAAGGCACGACTACTAGAGGGGGAGGTGCACGGGAGGAGCTGCTAACCATTGAGAAATAGAGGATTAGGGTTTGCAGGGATTAGGTTCGAGCAGAGAGGAGAAGAAGTAGGGTCGAGCGGAGAGGAGGATCCGTAGAAGGGGTTCTATGGGGAGGATAAAGAGTAGGGCTAGTGGTGGAGGTCCGGCAATGAGAAGATCGGGGGGGAGGGATTTGTCGTAGGGATACAATACCGTGAGGGTTTGAGGGAGTGATAAACATAGGATACTGTGCGCCCGATTTTATAAAATATGGGACTACGGTTTTATCAGTGCTAAAAAAGTGCAGATAAAGGCTACCTTTATCAGCGCTAAAATTTTAGCACTGATAGAGGGAGGATTTATCAGTGCTTTTTTAGGTCTGATAAATAGTCCTTGTATCAGCACTAAAAAAGCGCTGATAAAGCCTCCCTTTATCAGCGCTAAAATTTTAGGGCTGATAAAGGGTACCCTTTATGAGCGCTAAAATTTTATCCCTGATAGAGGGATTCTTTATCAGCGCTTTTCTAGCGCTGATACAGGGTTCCTTTATCCGTGCTTTTTGCTTAGCGCTGATAAAAGGTGGTGCTTCCCTTGCCCATTTTTGTAATATTGTGACCTTAGAGACCAACTCTAGTCATGGAGGTAAGAATTTTCCTTGTCTTTAATGTTCGTAAGCATGGTGTGGAGTGGAAAAGAGAGTGAGTTGTTGTCTAGGATCTTTCTCATTGTTACCCTTTCCAATGTATCCTAAGTTCCTATGTGCATGAGGAAATAAGTAATGTGAACTTAGGGTTAGGTATTCCCTTCTTCATTCCATCATTGATGAGGTGCGGGTTCCCATCATGTTGATGGTGTGGTAAATACCTCAAGTATCGGGGTGTGGGTCCCTAATGTTAAGATTTTGGTTTAGCTACTCCCTTGGTCATTATGCTTTTAATAGGGCTCAGTATTCCCTTACGTTAGATGGGGAATAAGAAACTTCCCAATGGGATAGGGTGCTCCTCCAAACTATAGAGTTTTTATTCCCTTGATTGATATATGACTTCCCAATGTGGTTCATGTATTCCATTATAGTTTATCATTTAATGATGGATTCTTGGAGAAAAGTTTTTTGATGGGTTCTCTTAGAATATTTTGTTGTTTTAGAAGCAATTTTGCGTCAATACGTCTGTCTCGATGACCCTTATGTTGGGAAAAACTAGGGGTGATACAGAAGAATGAAATTGTGGTATCATTGTATGGTTGAGATGCTATGTGCCCTTTCCTTATAAAGGCTAAGAAAATAGGTATAGTTTTTTTCTATAAGGTTCAAGGCTTGAGGTTTAGGGATTTTTTCATTATGTGGTAACTAGTTTATCAGGTTTATTATTACCTATTTCATTAGAAAGATGGTGTGGTTTTCAGAAAGATAGGCATTTCGGATATTGTTGGTCCTTCAATTTAATGAATTTCTTAGGGACATTGGGACTTCATTTCTTATTAATTGAATCGATCCTTAAATCTCATTTGGTTCTTGGGTTCTTCCTTTGTATTTGGTTTTGAAATGACCTGTCAATCACACCTTCCTTTGTTTACTAGGTATGTTTATACTCACCTCTGCATGGGCAGTCCAATCACACTTGTTTGTAAACTATGCAGATGATGTTTGGTTCAAAGATGATTGTGGAGGACGCATAGTTGGTGGATTTGGTGCTTAGTGGTGCTTGATGGAGACATATGTGGTTGGTTCTTATGTCGCGAAATGCTATCTGTGGAGGGGTCCTTTCACTAATTTGGGTTGATTTTCCCTTTGGGATGTTGGCCTCTTGTATTTTCCTTTGCTTCCAATGTTTATACCTATTTCATTATTATAGATTTTCATTTGTCGCATACATTTTATTCTATAGTTGGGATTTTTCATTCATGATTATTGGCTTTATTTGGTATGTAGAGAAGTATAGGTTCATTTCAGGTTCTTAGCCTATGATCCCATATGGTGTATAATGTCTCTGGCCTATTAGAGGCAGGTTTGGGGTGGCACAATCATCTCTCTTCTTACCCAAGTGGGGTCCCAGTGATTCAAGTTATGTTATATGGTATTACTAAAAGTGGGTGTTTTCAATTCAAAAGTGTTATTTTGGTTTAAAAGATGTTTCGCATGATCCAAACCCAAGAAAATGAGCTTAGTTTGTCATAAAATTATATGGAAACAATCATTTATTCGATTATGACCTATAGAAATGAAGTGGATGTCATTTTGACATGTGATGTGGTCAAAATGATCTAAAATGTATTTTCTCATTATAAGTGTTAAAGAAGTTCAAAACGTGTTTCACATTCTCAAAATCAATAAAATGAGTTAAAATTGTATGAAACTATAGAACAATGATTATTGATTCATATGTGTCATGTAGGAATGAATTTCATGTCATTTTGATGTGTGATGTGGTCAGTATGACTAAAAGTGCATGTTTTTCAATTTAAAATTGATATTTTAGTTCAAATCATGTGGACATGCTCAAAATCAAGCAAATGATCTTGGGTTGTCATGAAGATATTGAACAATTATTTTTGATTTATTTGCAATCTGTATGAATGAACCACATGTCATTCTGATGAGTGGTGTGGTTGAAATGACTTAAAGGGCGTTTTTCTATTTTAAACTTAAAGAAGTTCAAAACATACGTCACCTAGTCAAAAATAAGCAATCATACTTGGATTGTCAAGAAACTATAGGATATTGATTATTGATTCATTGATTATGTGTATGAATGAACCACACCTAATTTTGACACGTGGTGTAGTCGAGATGACCAAATGTGAATTTTTGTTTCATGTAAATAGATTTAAAATTGTTAAGTGTTATTAATAAAACATGGACTATTGATTATTATTTATATATTACTTTTCTCAAATACAAGTAATTTATTTGGTAGTTTAAAAGTCAAATAACCAATAGTCTTATTATAAAAATATGTTCTTAAATAATGAAATTTATTTATTATTTACATTGTATTGATTATGGAACATATCAAGTTGATTTTGGAAAAAGGAGGAGGATTACAAATAATCTACTAAGTCTATATTGAAGGAGACTATATTGAATGCAATAATTCATGAAGCCCTTTTTGGGTACTAAAAGCACCGGTGGTAGCCACATAAATGAGTATCAAACATCGCTCACCACAAAACATGTAAATTCATGTTCATCCCAAATGACAATAAAATAAAGCATGCCAATCCCATACCAAACCTCTTAAAATAATATTTTGTCATTTTTCTACCCTTCCTTTTGAAAAAACTAATAAATTCATATTATAAAGTGTTTTAAAGTCATAAAATCCTGTTATTTAATTCAAATATATTTCATAATGTCAAAAATATTACTATTGAAAGGTTTACATTGGATGTAATATTTTATTCAATATTTTAACTCAAAAATACCTCTCACCTCATGTATAAATGACCCCTCACCCCTCCCTTGAAAGACTACTTCACTTCAACTAAAAAAATCCAAATTTCTGGCCAAACTCCCTCTATTAAGACCCTTATAATCCTTAGGGATGTTCTACACTAATCAAAGTCCAATCTTTCAATAATTTAAGGGTCTTAGAAAAGGAAGAACTTCAAGAAAGTGGTAATGTCATTTCATCCTTTTATTTCATTTTTATTTTCTAATTGCATCTCCTCCTTTACTTTTCTTTTAAAAAAATTAAAATAATTAAATAGTATGTTAACATCATCTTGATAATTTTAATTTCCTATAAAAATGTTATTTTTAATATAAGCACGTGATATATATCTTGCACCTCCTCTTTGGATGATGTCATGTTAACAGTTGGTTAACTGCCAACAAGGATGTTGCCAGTTATTTTCTTATCACCAACTTTATGGATGATTATAATAAATTATATATAATATATAAATATTTAATTACATATATTATAAGCTCCTGAAATTAGTTTTACTTTTGTTTAAATGATCATGAACAAAAAAATAGCGAAATTGAAACAAGATGGGATATTTTAAAGACAATATCATATCAAAACATGTCACCTTTAACAAAGGGAATTAAGGTATATAATCCAATGATTATAATTGAAACATAGTGATAATAATTTAACATAATTCACTTCTGGTTCTATGTTTTAATAAACCTATCTTTATTATTCAAGAAGCGAAAAAGCAATGAAATAAAGTAAGATATAAGGTAAGAGGGGTCTCAAAATCAATCCATTGTTTCTAGGTTATCTTCTATTTCACATTATTTTTAGTATGGATGTTCCTCTTATGTCCTTGAAATTTCTTTCCACTATTATTTCTCATTCATTATGGAGATATTCATGTTTCTACCTTGTTGAAATGTTTTCTAAGCCACTTACAAATCTTGTTCAAAGAGACTTTAATTTCCAAAACATTGCATTCCACTCCTCTTGAGTTATTTCTTCTCCATACAAGAATAACAATGTTTTGTGCCAAGATTTCCATTATTCAATTGGGAACCCTAAAGGTTATTCGTGAAAGTGTTATTTACAAAAAAATTATAAAACTCATTTCTTTCTATGGGTTTATGTCATGACTGTTATTATTATATGTTCTCTTTCCATATGGAATATATGATTATGAGAATTTTATGATGTGATGGGTGGACCCAGAATTATATAGCCTTCCAATGCAGTGGGTAATTTGATATATCTCATGAGATTATGTTAATTATTTATGAACATGATTCTAACTTTGTTCTCAATTGTTATGTTATGATTTATGCACATATGTTATGCGTGAACATGATGCTAGATTTGTTCACAACTATGTGTAGTATTTGACCACTATGTTATGATGATTCATTATTATGCATATGCCACATTCCATGCCTTTATCAAATGTTTCCCTCATGATTATGATGATGATTTTATGCTTATGATATGGTGATATTGATTATTCTCACCCATATACAATTGATTCATGTCCCTTATTCCTCTCATGATATCCCCCCCCTTACGGGGATTTTAGCTCATCCATTTCATTGATACATATCCTTAGGTGATTACATGAACTAAGGAGAATCTAAGATCTTTTATGAGGAAAAAGAAGAAGGATTTAAATAATTTATATTTTTTATTATGTACAAGTGATGTATGAACTTAATTTTCCAAGAAACTAAACCTTTCAATCCTAGATTGTATTATTATTATGTTGTTTGTCCAAAAAATGATGCAATAGTCCTATAATAAAAAGCTGAGTCACCATAGTCATGGTTGGAAGAAAATGATTCAATGATAAAACGAGTGGATTCCACCAAATTGGAGAAAATCTCACTGATTCAAGTTGCCCGGATCAAACCAAGGATCAAAGAACCAAGAGGATCACACTGTAGAATTTTAAAAAAAGACTTAGAGAACCCTAAAAATTCATAAAACATAAACCACTAGCTATCCGGTGGTTCCAGGCAATAATTATACAACATTGGAAACCCTACCAGTTAGTCGATGGGTCTCATCGGCTGACTAGTGGGATTATTATATCTTTACCAAGCTTTTAGATAGCCCACAGGTCAGTCGATGGCACTACAACATCTCCAATATTGCATTCCACCTCTATCCTTCCACTAGATCGGCTCCTTTAATCACTTGAACACCTCTGAAATGTCCCTTTAAGCTAAGAATGGGGCTCGTTTACAATATTAAATAGGTTCAAAGAAAAACATAAAGATATGAAGTACCTAGACAAGGTCAAGATCTTATAGTTAATATGATCTCTTTAGGGATTTTTTTATACTTTTTTACCAAGTATCAGAATTAGACAAATGAGTAGTCCATTCGAATAATTTTCCCGTATAGAACATGATAGTGCACCCCCTTTTTCATAAAATGAATTTTATGAGTATTTTAGGTAGTTTTGGTATTTTATATTTATAGGGTCGACGACTAGTTTTAAAAGAGATGAGCATAGAGGATAGAGTGTTCAGTACTCCCCTAGAGACATAATGATGATAGGGTGTGGGTCCCCTACATACTTTATTGATTTTAACACTCCTCCCTGAACCTGGGGTGTGGGTCCTCCATTTTAGACATGAGAACATGTAATTTTTTTAGGTGTCCTTGTAGGAATATGGAAATTAGAGGTTAATTGTGGTTTGATGATAATATTAAACAATTTTGTTCCTCCCACACATTCCTTGGGTGGGATTCATGCATGTGGACATTATAAGGGAGATTTTATTCAATTTAACCCTTCATTCCTTGACCTTAGTGACCAACTCGAGTCATGGAGGTAAGAATTTTCCTTGTCTTTAATGTTCGTAGGCGTGATGTGAAGTGGGAAAGAGAGTGAGATGCCATCTAGGATCTTTCTCAGTGTTACCCTTTCCAATGTGTCCTAAGTTCCTATGTGCATGAGGAAATAAGTAATTTGAACTTAGGGTTAGGTATTCCCTTAGTCATTCCATCATTGATGAGGTGTGGGTTCCCATCATGTTGATGGTGTGGGAAATTCCTCAAGGATTGAGGTGTGAGTCCCTAATGTTAAGCTTTAGGTTTAGTGACTCAGTTGGTCATTATGCTTTTGATAGGGCTTAGTATTCCCTTACATTAGATGGGGGATAAGAAACTTCCCAGCGGGATAGGGTGCTCCCCCAAACTATGGAGTTAGTATTCCCTTTATTGATATACGACTCCCCAGTGTGGTGCATGTATTCCATTATACTTTATCATTTAATGATGGTTTCTTGGAGAAATTTTTTTGATGGGTTCTCCTAGAATATGTTGTTGTTTTAGAAGCAATGTTGCATCGACACATCTGTCCCGATGACCCTTGTGCTGGGAAAAAACCAGGGGTGATGCAGAAGAATGAAATTGTGGTTTCATCGTATGGTTGAGATGCTTTGTGCCCTTTCATTAGAAAGGCTGAGAAGAGAGGTATAGTTTTTTTCTATAAGGTTCAAGGCTTGAGGTTTAGGGATTTTTTCATTATGTGGTCACTGGTTTATCAGGTTTATTATTACCTATTTCATTATCAAGATGGTGTGGTTTTCATAAAGATAGGTAGTTCGGATATTGTTGGTCCTTCGATTTACTGAATTTTTTAGGGACACTAGGACTTCATTACTTATTAATTGCATCGATCCTTAAATCTCATTTGGATCTTGGATTCTTCCTTTGTATTTGGTTTTGAACTGACATGTCGATCACACCTTCCTTTGTTTGCTAGGTATGTTTATACTCACCTCTGCATGGGCAGTCTAATCACACTTGTTGTAAACTATGCAGATGATGTGAGGTTCAGGGATGATTGTGGAGGATGCATAGTTGGTGGAGTTGGTGCTTAATGGCGCTTGGTGGAGACAGATGTGGTTGGTTCTTGCGTTGTGAATTGTTATCTGTGGAGGAGTCCTTTCATTGCTTTGGGCTGATTTTCCCTTTGGGATGTTGGCCTCTTGTATTTGTCTTTGCTTCCAATGTTTATACCTATTTCATTATTATAGATATTCTTTTGTCGCGTACATTTTATTCTATAGTTGGGATTTTTTATTCCTGATCATTGGCTTTATTTAGGATGTAGAAAAGTATATGTTCATTTCAGGTTCTTAGGCTACGACCTCCTATGGTGTATAATGCCTTCTTGGTGCCAGTCACCAGTCTCTAGCCGATTATAGGTAGGTTTGGGGTGGCATAGTTTTCTCTCTTCTTACCCAAGTGGGGTCCCATTGAGTCAGGTTCTGTTAGATGGTATAACTATAAGTGGGTGTTTTCAATTCAAAAATGTTATTTTGGTTTAAAATATGTGTCACATGCTCCAAACCCATGAAAATGAGCTTAGTTTGTCATAAAAGTGTAGGGAAACAATCATTGATTCAATTATGACCTATAGAAATGAAGCAGATGTCATTTTGACAAGTGATGTGGTCAAAATGATCTAAAATGTATTTTATCATTATAAGTGTTGAAGAAGTTCAAAACATGTGTCACATTCTCAAAATCAATAAAATGAGTTACAATTGTAGTGAAACTCTAGAACAATGATTATTGATTCATTTGTGTCGTGTAGGAATGAATTGCATGTCATTTTGATGTGTGATGTGGTCAGTATGACTAAAAGTGCATGTTTTTCAATTTAAAATTGATATTTTAGTTCAAATCATGTGGACATGCTCAAAATCAAGCAAATGATCTTGGGTTGTCATGAAGATATTGAACAATGATTGTTGATTTATTTTCGATCTGTATGAATGAACCACATGTCATTCCGATGAGTGGTGTCGTTGAAATGACTTAAAGTGTGTTTTTCTATTTTAAACTTGAAGAAGTTCAAAACACACGTCACATAGTCAAAATAAGCAATCATACTTGGATTGTCAAGAAACTCTAGGATATTGATTATTGATTCATTGATTACATGTAGGAATGAACCACACCTGATTTTGACACGCGGTGTAGTCGAGATGACCAAATGTAAATATTTGTTGCATGTAAATAGATTTAAATTTGTCAAGTGTTATTAATAAAACATGTACTGTTGATTATTATTTATATATTACTTGTCTCAAATACAAGTAATTTATTTGGTAGTTTAAAAGTCAAATAACCGATAGTCTTATTATACAAATATGTTCTTAAATAATGAAATTTATTTATTATTTACATTGTATTGATTATGACACATATCAAGTTGATTTTGACAATTATTGTATATTTACAAAGGTAGAGGATTACAAAGAAACTACTAAGTCTACAAGTATTCAAGGAGACTATATTGAATGCAACAATTCATGAAGCCCTTTTTTGGTGCTAAATAGCCACATAAATGAGTATCTATAACATCACTCGCCACAAAACATGTAAATTCATGTTCAGCCCAAATGACAATAAAATCAAGCATACCAATCCCATACCAAACCTCTTAAAATGTCCACAAACCCTAATTCGAATCTACTGAACATCTCCACTTCCTCACGTCCGAGGGAATCAAATCATAAACCCAGCCTCAGTGAATCCTCTCGGCGGAGGGGTCCTCTTGCGCCGTCGTCCCTCTTCGTTTCTTATATTTCAGTCCACGGCAGTCTGTATTTGGCCGGCCTTCTCTTCCCCAGCGCCACTCCCGACCCATCGCCACCTCTCTGAAACACACAAAAACAGATTTTTCAACGAAAATGGATCCACTTATGAAAAATCTCTCGAGGAAATCGAACCGCTCAGAGACCTTGAGGCAGAGCCCTTGGGCGACGTCGCACACCGGGTAGCCATTGGGGCAGCAGTACGCCGTCCCCCGGCAGCAAACTGCCTCCTCGTACTCGCAGCACCCGTACAGCCAGCACACCTCCAGCATTTCCACCAGGCAGCAGCACGTCTGCTTCCCCGGACAGGACGAGAACTGGTCACACCGGCTCCACGGCGAAGGTCCGGGGGCCGGCGGCGCCGGGGCAGGGTACGGCGATGGGGTGGAGGAATTCTTGGTTGGATAAGAAGCCAAGGTATTGACGCCGCAAACACCGTTGGGCTTCCCGGAGTTCCGCCGGATATATCCGTACCCCTCCATCCCCCACGCCGCCCCCCATGAGTTCTTGAGGATCCAGTACTCCTGCCCGCCCTCCGAACCGTACCCGATGATCGTCACGGCGTGATCCTGGTCCGCGAGCCTGTCCGAGCACTCTCCGTCGTAGATCCCCTGCACCAAAATCATGGATCACCGAAGGAATTGCAGCAAAACAGAGCGGACGGCCGGACTCACCCCGACGTACAGCTGGAAGTCGATCGCTGACCCGTCGATGCCCGCGGTGACGGGCTGGCTCGCGACGGCGCACCGGAGGGCGGCGTCCGTCGGGTACACGTCCCGGTAGCCGTCGATCGACACCGCTCTCCGTTCTTCCTTGCCGGCGTTGCAGGTGGAGTCGACGCCGAGATAAGGGTAGTCGGATTCGGTATCGATGCCGCCGTTTTCGAGCACCCACTCGAAAGCCGTGTCCATCAGGCCTCCCCCGCAGCCTTCGTCGACGGCGTCGCAGTCAACGAGCTCCTGCTCCGACAGGCTGATGAGGTCGCCGGTGGCTATGGCGTTCGCCCCCTCGATCGCGGCGACGCTGGTGAACGCCCAGCAGCTCCCTGCCAGGAAGCTTAATTAAGAAGAAATTTATACAAGAGAGGCCTCGGTCGCTTAATTACCACAGCTGCCCTGGTCCTTGACGCCCGTCACCGCTCCATGGTCCCTCCAGTCCCAAGAAGAAGGTGCTCTGCAGTCCTCCTCACTCTGTAAATTTCTCATCTTCTTCCCGCCGGCGGGCCTCCTCAACTTGGACAGATAGCGTTCCCTGAACTCCTGGTTGCTCAGATCGGCGAACTGGTTCAGCCCCACCACGTGCCCTCCGCCGGCCGAGTTCCTCCGAGCCACAAATTCCAGATTGGACCGGAAGTTCCGGAGCCCTCGCTCGGCGTCCTCGCCGTCCCGGTACACCCTCCGGTGCTTCTCGCGCCATTGCCGGAAAAGGTTGAGGACGTTTTCTTCGTCTGCGTGGCCGGACTTGGCGTCCGAGAAGTGGGCTGCGATGGAGACAGAGAGGAGAAGAAGAGCAAGAGGAAACAGGGCGAGGGAGCTCATCGGAACGGCTGGGTTTCTGGGGAAGAGATTGTGTGTCCCTCCGCTGGCGATGGGAGTACTGTTTAGTAACAATCCTGTTGGTAGCTGAGGAACGACCAGTCAATCTGTTGACTTTTGTGAAGAATATCTCTGGCCATTAATTACAAGAGGTCCAGGGGCACGTATGATTTTTTTTTTGGAATTTTCTTGAACTTTATTTATATACATATACCATGATAAATAATTATTTAGAAAAAATATGAATAATAATTTATAGATAACTAATAGTAATGTTAATAACTATTATAAATACTTGATAAATAATGTTATTGACATTATTATTAATTAGAGTTATTTATTTACTAATTATTACAATTTATTAATTAAATTTAAAATAATTACTAATTATTATTAATGATGGACATATTACAATTAATTATTATTAATTAATTACTAATTATTCTTAATTGGTATTAATTAATAACTATTACAAGTTATTTTTTAAAAAACCTAACTTCAAAATCATTACAGTAATTATAAAACAAGATAGTTTTATTCGCATGTATTCGGTTTTTTTTATAAAAAATGGTTTGCATAAAAATTTATAGTAATAAGGAAAATATATGCATAAAAAATCATACTATTAATTATAATTTCAATATTCTATGAAAGTGCCTTTATTTGAAATATATTTATGACATTTAATTAGTTGACTAATGTTTGTATAATAATATGAACATTTTCAATAATATGGAAAACTTAATGTAATTTTGAATAATTTAAGTCATAAAAAAATATAAAATTAACGAGTACAGTTAATTTTCATCAATGTCATGATGAGGTCTCATCCCAAAGTCTAGAGTGCGAATGAGACGCCCATATTAAGATCATCAACCTCGATGATATGGTGGAATCTGATGATCCAGGTGAAATCTTCCTTAGGTTCATGAACCTCGACTGCTTGTAAATCATCGGGAGGAGGTGTCATTGGAACATCGAGATGTGCATCAGATCCTTCTCCAATTGTGTAAATGGAAGGACTTGACATCTCATGGGGAAGTCACGGGCTCTGTAAAGGCTCAATCATAAAAAATAAAGGCAGGAGAAATGATGCCCAGTACGAGCTCGAACCCTCTATGCCGAGCGAAACTGTGGATTTACTGATAACATAAATGGATCTCATGGTTGTTGGTACACATCGACAATCGTCTAAGGCTTGTTGCTAGATGTGTTACCTCTCCGTGTGGAACAGGTGAGGACTCACGTGTTGCCCGACATGGTTTACGTCGTTGTTGTTGTGGCTCGTTAACATCAACAGTTGTTGCGTCCCACCTCGGTTGTCACTCAACAATGCCCTGCGATAATGGGTCACAAAACTTCAAGCGTCTCTCTCCGTACGTCAGAGGTTGCCGGCTAATAATGAGTGCTTAGGGCGTGTCCTTGGGGAGGCTATTCCCTCATAGACCAAAGTGGAACACATCGGTATATAAGAAAGAGAAAACAACATAAAAAAACACTAATATGACCAGACCATTAACCTACCGTAGCGGAAACAGTAACAAGAAACAACAGCAGCAGAATAATAATAAATAATCATGCAAGATAAATAAACAACTAGCAGAGCTGAATAAATAATAGATATCAATGATGATGATGATCATGATGTTATACAAAATAAGAGTGCACGAGGGACATGGGATACATACACATACCACGTGCTAACAAAAACGAAAAGGACCAAAAATTGCTACAACTCGCATCTCAAACATTTGCTCAGTCCTTTGCCCTCACACTCCATCCTAATGTAGTAAATCATATTAGAGTTGGTGTTCTAGAACCCAACTATTTGTACTTTGATTACATGAATATTTGATGTATTAAATATTAAATTAAACTTATTACATATTGTTCATTGTTCTGCATGACATTAATGTAATAATGTCCAAGAGTATTTGTCGCATTGATAAGGTCATAGTAGTTCATCGCTATGATGAGAACCTTGAAGTTCTATGACAATATTCTTAATATAGTTCTGTGGTTGAATTGTTAGGTTCCCGGGGCCCGCAGCGGAAGCCGGTGGGCCGGAGATTTTAAAATTTTCGTCGGCGGGACGACGGTACTTGTCGTTGCCGACGATCCGAGTCCCGGAGAGGTCTGAGGATCTCGCATAAATTATTAAGAGCACAAATATAAAATGAAAGCGTACCCGTTTCATATCCGAAGGCGCGGTCGATTGCTGCTAGCCGATGACGATCGTCGCTTGAAGGATCCAAAGCAGGATCCATCTAGATCGTCCACACACGCTCTAAAAATCCACGGGAATGCCGATCGTCAAACTCCAGGTGCTAGCGCGGCGATTCAACGATATATTCGACGTCCTGACGATCACCGCATCGTTGATCTTGCGATGCGAGAGGAAGAACTTGATCCGAACTCTTGGATCATCAACTTCTCTCTCTAGGAAGCAGGAGGAGAGAAAGACTCTCAATTTTCATTCCATGAATGAATGAATAGTAATTGCCTACACCAGAGAGAGAGCCTCCTCTCTTATTTATAGAGACGTTGAGAAATACCCGGTTGGGTTCCCCCCCCCCCCCCCGTAAATTTCAACGTCCACTAAATAAATAATTATTGACGAACTTAACTATTCCAATATTATTTATTATTTTATCACATACTTGTAATACATATGAAATATATTACATGATAAAATCCGAGCCATTTAACTCGACTCGTTGCCCCGCTTAATATTAAACGAACCTTGAATATTAAAATAATATTCGTTCGATTAATATTTTCTCTTATTTACTAAACTTGTAAATACATTAAATAAATTCAATCCCAAATATTCATAACTTGAATATTAATGAATTTATTTAATTCAGTTGGTGATCGACAACTTGGACAACGCTCGGACCCCGTGACGGGGCCCACTATGTCCACATACCTATTCAACTGAATAGGGCGGATTCTTGAATACACTGTTGTGTGTGACCCTCTAGGCCCTTATCTCGATAGCAGTGAATAAAATCCACAGACCAAGAGCGGAGTCTAGCAACTCATCATGGGCCCTAAAGAGATAAAGATTGTCATAGCAACGACTAACATCCTACGAACACTGACTGTGTACTATAGTCTCTTTGTCATTAAATATCTCATAAAGCAGGACACACTCTTGTGTCATCATCCTTATCTTTCTTTATTATTTGTTGATCTATCTGGATGGATTTGCCTTTCTACTGCTTTGGCCAAAGACTTATGAAGGCGGCACCATCCTGATCAACCAGGCCTGAGATATACAACTTCCTAAACCTGGAAGCGACAAATCCTTTCTTGACCATTCAACCAACGTCATACCACTAACGACGCACCCAACACAAACTACCTCACCACGACATTACTGCCATGGTTTTCACCTTGCATCAAAGTACGTAATTAAATGATATACATTGGTAATGGTCTCAAGTCAGGAGACCAATACACATGTTCGTAGATAGAAACAACCAATGACACCCAAAACATGTGGTGTTCCTATTGGCAGGTCTGTCCTCATGATCTCACTACTAGAGATCACCAAGTGCGAACTTCATGAGAAGAAGTCTCAATGCTTATGAGCCCCCAGCACCTGATAGTCAGACATCTACTGTGTCTAGTCAGTAAGATGTATCTAGACTATAGAACATATATTTAAGATTAATGTCGTTTTATCTTGAGGTTCTCATTATAGCCTGTGATCTGCTATAACCTCTCGACATGACAATTTACCTTTGGACATTACCATTATTATAGTGGACGCAGAAAAATATGCACTATAATGGTAAGATATCATCATGCATATCTAACTGTACACATGATACAGTAATCAAAAGTACTACATAGTTGGGTCTAGAGCACCCACTATTTCAACATGAATAACATACTATGATGAGACACGTAGTATATAGATCGTCAGATGCGAGTACTCATAAGTAGATGAGACTTCTTCTCATGAAATTCGCACTTGGTAATCTCCAAGGCAGAAGATTATGAGAACAGACCCGCCAGTAGAAATTTCGCTTGTTTTGGTGTCATTGGATATTTCTATCTGCGAGTATGTGTAATGGTCTTTCAGCTTTAAGATTATCATTAATACATTTCACGACTCACACACTTAGGTTTGCTGGTGAAAACTTTCGCGTCATATGTTGGTGGGAAGTAGGGTACATTGGGTGTGTCACAAATGACATGTTATTAATGGATAAGTCAAGGAAGGATTTGTCCCTTCCATCTTTATGGAAGTTGATATCTCGACCCTTTAATTGAAATATAATCGTTGTCCTAAATTCCCGGGTCATAGTGTAATGATGAGTTTATTTCAGATAGTCAAAGAATGATGTATCGAACATATAGGTTGATGACACAATCATGCAACCTGCTTGATGAGATATTGTGATAAAGTGATTATATTACACAGTGAGCGTTTGTGTGTGGTTGTCGTCGTTGCGACTTTATGTTCTTTCTCTTGGTTGCTTTAACCCGTTGCTATACAATAATTTTCACGAACCAAGCCAGGTTGCCATTCGACCCGGCACCCGACCCGATCCGCGACATGGCCCAAAGGGCATTCCCAATCCCCACAGGCTGGCACAAGTGCCTGAGTATCAAGAGTAATATGTGGGAATACTTTGCCCGAAATAGTAAACACAAAACCACTAACAAGATAAATAAAATAAAACTGTGAACTGACAACCAAACAGACCCTTAAACTAAAATCAAATTTAAAGGTTTACATCTTGAACCAACATCCAAAAATAATTGACAACAAAAGAAACTAAAACTCTAACTCAAAACTCCAAGCAACAAGATAGGTGTAACATCCACACGCCACAAACACCAACCTGCACGAGAAGACCATCAACAACCAAAACCACCATCACTGAGCAGGATGCCTTAACCTAGAATACACAAAGAACAAGGTCTACATACACCCAATAGCCCAGTAGGATTTCACCCAATAAAAAGGTTCCATGTATAAACATTAAATGACAAATACATTTTTAGGATTAATAAATGAAAGGATACCAAAGCTTGAACGGTTTAAAAGAAACAATTTCTTTATAATTTTTTTTAAAGAAATAAACTTAAAATAAAAGAAAAACACCCTTGCCTTTAAGAAAAACCCAAAAGTTACACCGTATGCCGACGGTGAGTGTAAAGTAGTTCAAGAGCACCAAAAGTGGGAGATTCCCTATAGGTACCGGCCAAAGGAATGAGACCCTAGAACATTGCGTCTCAGTGAACAGTAGTATAGGAATCACAACAAAATACGTTCTCCTGCATGAGCCACTAGTAGGGCAACACATCCATAACCTAGTGGTCTCCAATCATCATCTAATGTTTAGTTAGTGTTGTAATCGTCAAACCAGCTAAGCGAAACTAAGTCAGAGCCGCTTCCGTATCACTAGCACGCTAGATCTAGTTCACCCACCTAGTACTCAAACTTCCCCTTTTGTGCTTAAGATGTTCCAATTTCACATTTCATGTCAAACTCAGACAAATAAAACAAACAGGATGTTACCTAAACCCAACGCCACACTTTCACACACACAAAAAACCATTTGACAAAGTACGCACGCCAAAAGACTTTACCCAACTCAATTAAAACAATTTCTTCATTGTTAATAATTATTTATTAAAACATATTAAATTCGCATCGTTGATAATTTTTTTTATTAAAACATATTAAATTATTTGTAAACAATTATTTTTAAAAAGAAACATAACATGGCTTAACACACAAAACCAACTCATCCCTCCTTTATGACCAAACACACCCAACGCCACATCAAGAATGCAAATTGCACCACTCGCATCAATTAATAACCCAACCGCATGGTTAAAAGACCATTTTTCTGATTAAGCAAGACACTATAAATTTTATTAAGCAATTTCAGAGTATGAAACAAGCCTTTAAACACAAAAAGTCCACTCAAACCCTCTTTTTGGACAAAACGCATATGAACGCTACACCAGAACAAAAACCGCACACTTTGTACATTTTCATAAAACAAACGCAGACTTTATAAAACACTAGAAGACAACTCAACATAGGTTTTCA
The DNA here is from genome assembly GCA_963277665.1 of Viscum album. NCBI lineage: Eukaryota > Viridiplantae > Streptophyta > Magnoliopsida > Santalales > Viscaceae > Viscum > Viscum album. The sequence goes on from OY728131.1 coordinate 144,785,742, forward strand.
CAGAAACAAGCTACTCAACACACACAACACCCTCACTTATGACCAAGCACATGCAACACCATGTCGAAAACATGATTAACACCACTCACACAAATAGAAAAAAAAACTAACTGCACACATTATTAAACACTTACGATTGACTATATAAAAGTTTTCAACTAAAGAACGCATCCACACCACATGAACACACTACCAAAGAAAATTAACATATGGAAAAATTCAAGAAAACCAAATTCGCACCCAAAAGAATTTATCAAATAACATTATGAATTAATTAAGAAAGAAAATAATTTGTTAAATAATATTTAAATGCAGAACCACCTACTGCAGGAGGAGGAACTCCCAAAACTTGTGTGAATCACCAATCTCACCTAATACACACTACACATGAACTGAATTGGACCTTAAACAAGAATTAAAAGCAAATAGAGATTAAATAATGACCCCTAACGAACCTTATACCCACCGGAAGGAATAAAAATCAAAAGAAGAATAAAGAACTTAATCGAATGGGGAGGTTGCATGCCGGAGTGAGAGACTTTGTCGGAAGGGAATAAAAGGTCTCTGACCATGGGGGGGGGGGGGGTTATGGCTGTGTGATGGTCGGCCGGGAGGCGCTCGGCCAAGAGGAGCAGTGCACCGGGCCAAGTGTTGTGCGAGCTGGTGCCGTCAGACAGTGGGTCGGCCAATGCGGGAGGTGTTCGGCCAAGAGGAGCAGCGCGCCGGGCCAGGTGCGGTGCGAGCTGGTGCCACAGGACAGTGGGTTGGCCGATGCGGGAGGTGCTCGCATGGAGGTCGGGCGGCGGCACGAGCCGACTAGACTGGAGGTAGGGACACACGTAGACTTTGTCGAGCAGGGGTGATGTGGGGTGGCACGATGAAAGGAGGAGGGAACCGGCGGCAAGGGCAGGGGAGAAGGAAAAAGTAACGGCACAGTAGGGTTTGAGGGGGGTATTGTAGCGTGACACCAAAGAAGGGGAAAGGGGGGATCCGACGGGATAGAGAGAAATGGGAGGAAAAGAGGAAAGAAGAAAGAAAAAAAAGAGGGAGAAAAAAAGAGAAAGAAAAATAAAATGAAACCCTAATAAAATAAATAAAATGGAAGTGTAATAATAATAATAATAATAATAATAATAATAATATAATAACAAACTTAATAAACTAGATAATAAACTATACAATGATCAGCTTAATAAAATGCTATTAAAAAAACAATACTCTCAATTAAATTATTATCCAATAAAAGAATAATAATATTCTCAAGTGACATTAATATTAATATTATTATTATAACCATTCCTAATTCAACTTATTTCATTAGGTGACCATCGGGCAGGGTGTGCTGTGAACTGGGTGAGGTTGCGTAGCGACCTAGGCAAAGTCACGTAGCTTCGACCGTGCCCCGCCCGTGCATCGGACACTGCCATGCCTAAAATATTCATTTATCAGCAGAAAGTAAAAATTTTAACCGGGCTCAGCCCGCACTTCGACAAAGATTTGTAAATGTGAATAAAAATAATAAAAATAATAAATAAAAATTGTTTTAGAAATCTGGGTGTGACAATTCTCCCCACCATAGCGCTTTCTGTCCCCAGAAATCCACAACTAAAATTGAAGCCCAAAGTAGAAAAAAACACCCCTTAATGTTCAAAGAGGATCCCCACTAAAAAGCAAGTGAAGAGAGTCAAACACATCATGCTCAGAGAAGGTGACTAAAAAGACACTCAAGAAACTCATAAAAAGAATTTCTGATATGTGTCGCCCGCCCCAAAGAACAAGAACACCTCCATTTGATTGATCAAGGAAAGGAATATAACCAAATGCCATCATGGGGAAGTCCGAAGGGGTTCCCCACCATTAAGAACCTACCAACGCCCAAGGCGAGACTGGAAAACTGACATGGGGAAGCTCGAGCAGACTCCCCACCATTATGAAGATGGCCAACACTGATTCATTCCAGAGACATTTGAGTGAGACTTATCACGGTTCTCCCCACCATTGGAGTTGATAGATGATACAAAACCTTGAAAATTTCTTGACGGTGATCAAACACCCCACCACAAGGGGCGAGGAGGGCGGGGCCCAACTACTAGGGCGTCAAAACCATGACCCAAGACAAACCAACATCTCTACATCCCTGGACGAGCACTATTCAAATTTGAGACCAATTCACCCAAACAGACCCCATAAGGACCGCTAAAAGTGATTACATCCGGTGGGACGCAACCCCCAGGACTTTAAGGTAACGAGACGACCACACCTCCTCATAGCCACGAGAAACCCCATGCACCCAAATGAGTCGTTTGGAATAGAACAACCACATAAAACAATTTAAACCTCCTTCACCTTCAATACGGATGATAGAAATAAATTTTGGGTCCCATCCACTCTCGGGGTTCCTGACCACGCGCCAGCTTCACTCCGAGGCCTATGGCTGGAGCCCTGATGTTTGAAGCCTCTCCTGCCTCGCAGTTAGGCATTGAAGACTCTCGAACTGAGCTTCTCCTTTTGGTGCCACACACAACCACACCGCAACCAAGACAACACCAACAAACACAACTCACCACGACATCCAACTACTCCCTCACAGAACATTCATCAAAACAGAGGTTTAGATGATGTACATGCATCACCTTTCACCTTAAACAAGAAACTTAAGAAGGAAATATGCATGAAAAACACCCCCTTTGAAAAAAATTAGAACTCCCTGAGAGGACACAGTCCTATGAAAACATGGATTCCCGAAGGATCCTACGAAATCCACCCTTTCTCTTCAAAGAGAACTCACACTACAAGATGTCACCAAACATGACTCTTGTGGCCAATGAAAGTACTAAAAATCCCTTCAAGACACTGGTCAACACTGATAATTCTGAACCGCTTTCACCCTTCCCTATTGGAATTCCTTTCACCACTTCCAGGGGGAACCTTCAGACGCAACGATGTCAAACTTCATACCTGACAAATAAGAAAACTCAAAGAGACCAAAGATCCTATCAAATATACTTGCGTCTGTCATCCCACTGTGATAGGATCCGTTTATCCGAAATGGAGAAAGGGATAGACTTAGAACTATCACTAAAAGGGGAGAGTCCTTACTTTAATCAACTGGAGGACTGACCAATGGAGAATTTCCCATGGCCACACTTTAATCCCATGTTAACACTTTATGGGGGGCGTGAACTAGTCAAGAAAGAAAACCATGGACCCAATCAAACTGGTCCAATGGCCAAGACAGATCGCAAGTGAATACTAAATGTGCAGGGAGAACCACTGCAAGGGATTCTCGAAGCACTTTTCAAAAGAAACCATTAACCACACACTTTCACACCAACTTACAAATAAAAATTAAAACACAAGATTCAAATCAGTCAAAAGGGATTCTCGACTCGAAAAGCCTCACATCCAACACTTCCCAAAACACAAGGACACATCACACAATCATCGGTTATTAAAACACCAATTTTTTACCAATTTTTTTGAAAATAAACAAAGTTGGTGGGTTGCACAAACACCAATGGTGTACCGTGGGCCTCACACATGCATGTTCTCATGCCAAACTGGCACCCACCTCATGTCCATCCAGACACTCATCCAGTCGTGTCATTAACCGTTTTTTTCATATACACTCACGCATGTGGTTTCCCATGAGAATACCAAGAATCAAAACTAGACCTTTCCATTTTTTTTTCAAAACCTAACATTCAACCACAATTTTCAAACCTTACACATCATTTTATTTTTAAAGGGATTCATTTCAAAACACTTTTCAGGACCAAATATTTTTTATTAAAAACCAGATTTCCATGAATCCAAAACAAAGAGACGAGGAATGATACAAGAGGGAACTAGTGTCAGCGGGTGATTGGGACATCTGGTTGGCATCTATATGCCAATCACGCCACTGCCACAAAGAGTATTCTAGGACAGCGTCCCCGGCTCCACATGGCTTGCCAGACCCTGCGAGCTCACTGGGACCACTGACCCCACTCCCTTTTCATTTCCCCTAAACATGTTTAACTATAAGGACCAAAGACTCAGACAAACCTCAACTTACCCTGGTAACTCGAGTCCCTCCATGAGGTGTGCTGGCCAAGCACCTTGCTCATAGCTATAATGTTGAGTCCCAACAACCTTAACTCTAGTCTACCATGACTCTTAACCCAAAAGAACACGACCCAAGAAACAAACCTCCTTTGATACCATTTTTTCACGAATCAAACCGGGTCGCCATCCGACCAGGCACCTGATCCGGTCCACGACATGGCCCGAAGGGCGTTCTCAATCCCCACGGGCTGGCATAAGTGCCTGGGTATCAAGAGTAACATGTGGGAATGGTTTACCAGAAATAGTAAACACAAAACCAATAACAAGATAAATAGAATAAAACTATGAACTGACAACCAAACAGACCCTTAAACTAAAATCAATTTTAAAGGTTTACAACTTGAACCAACATCCAAAAATAATCGACAACAAAAGAAACTAAAACTCTAACTCAAACCTCCAAGAAACAAGAGAGGTGAAACATCCACATGCCACAAACACCAACCTGCACGAGAAGACCACCAACGACCAAAACCACCATCGCTGAGCATGATTCCTCAACCTGGAATACACAAAGAAAAAGGTCTACATACACCCAAAGGTGTATGTAGGGTGTGAGCCAAAATCCCAGTAGGATGTCACCCAATAAAAAGGTTCCACGTATAAACATTAAATGACAAATACATTTTCAGGCTTAATAAATTAAAATATACTAAATCTTGAACAGTTTTAAAGAAATAATTTCTTTATAAAAAACCAATTTTAAAGAAAAAAACTTAGAATAAAAGAAAAACACCCTTGCCTTTAAGAAAAACCCAAACATTACACTGTATGCTGACGGTGAGTGTAAAGTAGTCCAGGAGCACCAAAAGTGGGAGAGGACCTATAGGTACCAGCCAAAGGAATGGGACCCTAGAACATTGTGTCTCAGTGAACAGTAGTATAGGAATAAAAAAAATACATTCTTATGCACGATCCACCAGTAGGGAAACACATCCATAACCTAGTTGTTGGACTCCTCATGTGTTAATCATGTTTTAATGATCACAAATCCTAGTACTGTTAATTAATCTCAATCTTCATTGCACATCTTGCTAATGCTCTTCAATCTCAATAATAACTACACATCATGTTTTAATGATAACAAATCTTATGATGTTAATTACTCTCTTTATTATTTACAAGTCTCATGCATGATCATAAATCTCACATATATTATCAAGACTTTATATTTATGATTCAAGCTATTTTACTCTCTAATGATTAAACTTAATCCATATTCTTCATATTACTATCTAAGTCCAAATACAAATATTTGTCTAAGTATGGAGACACCGTGAAGGACTCACCGTGACCAGACACCGTGACCCAGACACCATGACTAGACACCGTGAAGGACTCACTGTGACCAGACACCGTGACCAAACACCATGAAGCTCATACCATGAATCTCATACCGTGAAGCTCATACAGTGAAGCTCATACCGTGAAGCACATACTGTGAACCACATACCGTGAATAAGACACCATTTACTTAATCATTGTGACACCATTTCTTAACTTTTTGTCAATATTATTTAAATAATGCTAACAGTCATATTTGATGTTTTTAATGCAATTAATGTTATTTAATGATAGTTGTTGGCATGTCAAGAAACCGTATCTCGTACCTATGAAAAGGGAATCATTCCTACTTCCAGAACTCATGGAATATAAGAAAGATTGAAATGTAGTACACGTCCAATGACAAAAAAAGAAAACAAGCGCAAGTAGTGACATGAAAGTGTGAATATACAACGAGAAGAACTTGCATACACCAGAGAGCACTGTGCTAAACGAGAAGAACAATCTTGAGAAAGAAATAGATTGCAAGTCTTTCAAAGAACTCTCATGAATGAAATCCAACACCGCTGAAGAACACATGAAGAATCAAGAGATCATTCTCACTCCTGTAGAAGACAAGCTGAACTACGACACTCTGTTTTTCAATAGAAAAACCAGAGAAGGACTCAGAAGCACTCCTACTGAATCCAACGAGTCCCGATCTGCATTGATAATCACTAGATATTTCTAAAATCTTATCTATCTTCTCTATGTGATTTATTTATTAACTTTCGAGCAGTGTGGTGTACTCTGTATTTCTTATACACACACTGTCTCCTGCACTGAACTAGAGGATATCAAAATCCTCACTCCAAATATCTTATCACTTGTTTACCCACGTCAACTATGGAAGAGGTCCTTGTGTGGAATGGTCTTTGATTCGTTTCCCATGTAGAACAGTGGTAGAGGTCCCTGTGTGGCCTGGACAATTTTGTAAACTGTTGTTAACCCCGATCCAGGGTGTGGATCAAATTTTTATAAATTTGAGAGGACTAAGTCTCATCTTGAGACTAAACCTCTTGTTATATCTGCTGTGCATTCTTTGTTTAAGTTCAAAGTTTACTACATATATCTTATTTATTCCGCTACTATTACTTTGAAATACAAAACTATTTTAAAGCTACTTTGATAGTTAAATTAGCAAGTGTTTACACTTATTGTAAATCAGTAGATTAGTTTCAAAAGTTAGTTTGATATTGTGGTTAAACTAACTGAGACCTAATCAATCTTTGAGAAGCTAAGTGAAGATTTACAATCTGTATAAATTCACTACAGTTTAACTTGTTTTATAAAATTGGGGGATTTTAAATAGACAATATTTTAACAGAAATTTTAATTGGAACTCAATTCACCCCCCTCTTGAGTATCCACTCAGACCAACATTTGGTATCAAAGGAGTAGTTTTTTGAGTAAAATATTTTTGAAATTCTCTGTTTTTTCAACTGTGATTTTAGTTGTATTTTAAAGTTCTTAAAATTTCTGTTATTTCTAAATTTTTATCTCTTTAAATTATATTTCTAAAAACTAGTTTTGGATGATAGACTAGAGGGTGCTGCTACTAAAATACCACCTTTCTTCAATGGTACAAACTATGCTCAATGGAAGCAGAAAATGAAAATTCATTTAGAAAGCATGGGTTTTGATATCTGGACTGCCATAGAATTAGAATATAAAATTGCCACTACTATTAGATCCACTTGGGATGAACCTAAAAAGACTGCCTACAATAATAATTGTAAAGATATGAATGCCCTGTACTATGCTTTTGGATATGAAGAGTTTAATAGAATTTATGCTTGCAAAAATTCTTTTGAAATTTGGGATACTTTGGGTGTTTCTCATGAAGGAACAACCAATGTTAAAGAAATGAGATTAAATACTTATACTATTAAATATTATAATTTTAAAATGAAAACTGATGAACCTATTTCTGATATGTATCTCATGTTTAATGAGATAGTCAATACAATGAATTCACTTGGAAAGGCTATTCCAGCAAAGGAACAAATTATGAGAATCTTGAGATGTTTACCAGACCAATGGAGAGGCACATCTGTTTCAATCAGAGAGTCACGTGACATTGCTGTTCTACCTGTCAAAGAAATCATTGGTAAGCTTATGATGTATGAGGAAGAACTCAAGGTAAATAAAGAGGAAGATGGTGAACCTAAGAGAAAATCTGTGGCTTTCAAGACTACTGCTTCAAAGAGTAAGGACAAAGATAAAGCTCAAATACCTACTGACAGTTCAACTAGTGAAAATTCAGACTCTGATAGTGATGCTGAAATGGATCAGATAGCCAGAAAGTTTAAGAAGTTTTATAGGAAAAAGAAGTTTTTCATAAAATAAAATTACAAAGGAAAGTATGACAATAAGAGACACTGGAAAAAGGATTGGAAGAAATCTGAAAAATCTGATGAAGTTGTCTGCTATGAATGCAAAGGAAAAGGACACATTAAAACAAACTGTCCAAAGCTGAAATACAAGAAGAAATATGATTACAAGGACAGTAAGTACAAAAAAGCTATGAAGGCTACTTGGAGTGCTTCTGAGGATAGATCCAGTGAATCTGAAGTCTCTGAAACTAAAAACAGAAATAAGGCAAACATGTGTTTTATGACAAACACTTTTGAGGTAACATCTGAAACTCCTGCTTTAAATTCTTATTATTATGGAGATGATTCTGATTCTGAAAATATGTCAAAATATGAACTGTTTGAATACTGTGATATGTTGGAAGAAACCTGTAATGAACTGAAAGACAAATACAAAGGTTTAAAGAAACAGTATGCTTTAACTGTTAAACATAAATCTAATCTTGATAGAGAAATGGAAAAGAATGCTCAGTTGCTTAAAGAAAACACTGAACTGAAATTATCAAATGAGCAACTTAGGAAGGATCTAGAGAAGTTCAAAAATGGAAAAGATACACTAACTCAAATGCTAGGTAAGAAGATTGCACCTAGATATACTACTGGTATAGGATATCAACCTGGACAAAGGAAAATTACTAAAACTAGATTTATTTCTAAATCTGGACAAAATGTAGATAGTTCTAGTTCTGGAAGTCCGTATGCTTCAACTAGTTATATTCATAGTTATGGATCTAATAAAGTTTATCTTTCAAAATCTGTTGATTCTACAAAATTTATGAGACCCATAAGACAAATTTGGGTACCGAAAGCTTTGATTGCTAACCTGTCTGGACCCAAGAAGATCTGGGTACCAAAATCATTTCCTATCTAAATCTGTTTTGTAGGAAACCTGCTTGAAGAGTTCCCACAAGAAGACATGGTATTTGGACAGTAGATGTTTAAGACATATGTCTGGGGATTACTCATGCTTCAAGAGTTTAATAAAGGTTGATGGAGGTCATGTCACCTTTGGTTTATAATTCTAAAGGGAAAATCATCGGCCTAGGCCAAATTGGTAACACTAATTCAATTTTAATTTCTAAAGTTTTACTTGTTGATGGACTTAAATATAATCTGTTAAGTATTTCTCAATTATGTGATGATGGATTTAATGTGAAGTTTGAAAATGATTCTTGCAATGTTTTTAATTCTAAATTTTTTTAGTCTTTTCTGCTCTGAGAAATGAAAATGTTTATGCAGTTGATTTAAATTCCTTAGCCAAGCAAAATGTTACCTGTTTAAATGATTTTCATAAAGAGTCCTAGTTATGGCATAGAAGATTAGGACACTACAATATACACTCACTTAGAAAAATAACTAGGAAAAACTTAGTTAGAGACCTACCTAAACTTGAGTTTCCAAATGACAAAGTTTATAATCACTGTCAAAAGGGAAAGCAACATAAAGTTTCTTTTAAATCAAAGAAATAAGTTTAAACTTCTCAACCTCTCGAGTTGGTTCACATGGATTTGTTTGGACCATCTAGAGTTTCTAGCTTAAATGGGAAGCACTATGTCTATGTCCTCGTAGATGAATTTTCTAGATATACTTGGGTATACTTCTTAGCTCACAAAAGTGAAGCTTGTTATTACTTTGTTAAATACTCCAAATCTGTAGAAAATCTTAGTGGGATTAAGATTAAAACTCTAAGAAGTGATCATGGCTGTGAGTTTGAGAATCATGAGTTTGAATCCTATTAATTACACAATGGCTATAGTCATAACTTTTCTGCTCATAGGACACCTCAACAGAATTACGTAGTAGAAAGAAGGAATAGAACCCTATAAGAAATTGCTAGAACTATGATTAATGAATATGACCTGCCTATTTATTTTTGGGCTGAAGCTGTCAATACAGCTTGTTATATTATTAATAGAGTTTTGATCAGACATGCTCTTAAGAAGGCCCCTTATGAGTTGTGGAACCATAGGAAACCTAAGGTTAACTACTTCAGAGTTTTTGGTTGCAAAGTATTTATTCTTAATACAAAAGATAATCTTGATAAGTTTGAATCCAAGAGTGATGAAGGAATTTTCCTAGGTTACTCTATTTCTAGTAAAGCCTATAGAGTCTTTAATAAGAGAACCAAGTGTGTGGAAGAATCTGTTCACATCAAGTTTAATTAAACTGATCCACATGAGCCTAAAATCTCTCTTGAAAATCTTGAAGAAGATTTATCTGTTCTGAACCTTAATGACAAATCTAATGAACCTTCTATAAAGACAACAAGTTCTGGACTTATTCCATAATCTGTTCCTAATGAACCCAAATCTAGAGAAGAACCTGAAATTTCTAGTCCTACCTTTACTAGATCAACTAGAATTCTAAAGAATCATCCTTTAGATACTATTGTAGGAAATATTGATAGAGGGACACAGACTAGAGCTTCTCTTAGAAATCAGGTTGAACATCAAGCCTTCTTGTCAAAGCTTTAACCTAAAAACATTGATGATGTTATTAATGATGAATTTTGGGTAATTGATATGCAAGAAGAACTCAATCAGTTTGAAAGAAATAAAGTTTGGAATCTTGTTGAAAGACCTAAGGACACTTTCACAATAGGCACAAAATGGGTGTTTAGAAATAAAGTAGATGAATCTGAAAACATAGTTAGAAATAAATCTAGGCTAGTTGCACAAGGCTATAGTCAAGAGGAAGGTATTGACTATGAGGAGACTTTTTCTCCAGTAGCCAGATTATAAGCCATTAAGATTTTACTTGCTTATGCTGCACATCTAAATTTCAAACTATATCAAATGGATGTCAAGAGTGCATTCTTGAATGGATATATTACTGAGAATTTTTTTGTTGAAAAACCACCTGGTTTTTCAAACCCTCATTTTCCAAATCATATTTTCAAATTATCAAAAGATTTATATGGTTTAAAGCAAGCTCCAAGAGCTTGGTATGATAGATTAAGTACTTTTCTAATTTCCAAAGGTTTTACAAAAGGAATAGCTAATCCTACTCTATTTATAAAACGAATTTCTAAAGATGTTTTAGTTGTACAAATTTATGTAGATGATATTATTTTTGGATCTTCAAAGACTACATTATGTACTGATTTTTCTAAAATGATGCAAAATGAATTTGAAACGAGTTTAATGGGTGAACTTAAATTCTTTCTTGGATTTCAAATCTTTGAAAATGATGATGGAATTATTTTAACTCAAAGTAAGTATACTAGAGATCTTTTAAAACGTTTTGGATTGGATAGCACAAAAAGTAGTGACACTCCCATGAGTACCACCTGTAAGATGGATCTTGATGAAAATGGTAAATCCATTGATAAAACCACTTATAGAGGAATGATTGGAAGTCTACTCTACCTAACTGCTAGTCGTCCTAATATTATGTTTAGTGTGTGTATGTGTGCTCATTTTCAAGCAAACCCTAAAGAGTCACATTTAAATGATATAAATAGAATTTTCAAATACCTCAAGCATACTCCCAATTTAGGACTGTTCTATCCTAAAGGACAATCATTTGAATTAGTTAGTTATTCTGATGATGATTTTTCTGGATGTAAGTTAGATAAAAAAAGCACCTCTGGAACATGTCACCTTTTAGGCAAGTCACTAGTATCATGGTGTAGTAAGAAAAAAAATTCGGTTGCATTATCTATTGTAGAAGCTGAATACATAGCTGCTGTCAGTTGTTGTGCACAAATTTTGTGGATGAAACACACATTACTAGACTATGGATATCAATTCAGACATGTCTCAATAAATTGTGACAACACAAGTGCTATTAACATTTCTAAGAATCTTGTTTCTCATTCTAGAACAAAACATATTGATGTAAGACATCACTTCTTGAGGGATCATTATCAAAAAGGTGATATCACTTTGGAATTCATTGGTACTAAATATCAACTTGCTGATATATTCACCAAACCATTAAATTTTGAAAGATTAGACTACATCATACACGATCTTGGTATGATTAATCATAAATGAATATCTTACTAATCTTATTGTTTAATACTTTACTGTACTTTACTTCACGGTTTCATACTCACTGTTTCTAAGTTACTATTTTATGATCACGGTCTCACCGTCAAGACTCTATGCTCACGGTCTGTCAACTCACTATCTCATCGTGACTATACCGAATGCTCACTGTCTCACCGTGACGACTGTAAACTGTCTCACCGTGATGACTAGTTTTCATCTCACCGTAAAGCCTACTCACGGTCTCACCGTGAAGATTTATTTATATTCTTATTTTAACCCGTATCGCCGTAATTTTTATTTCACCGCTATTTGTTTTCCCGTGTTTTTGTTTTTATGATGTTTGACATTCCCAAATGATAAAAATTAAGGGTTTCATTCAATTCCTTACCCGAACTCTCTCCCGAACCTTCTCTTCCCTCTCGCCTGAACCTTCAGTGGATGCCAAGAATGAAGCGTCCATCCGCACCTTCGTCTGAGAAGCACCACACTAAGAAACAGAAGAGGATACTGAGGATAGCTCCCGAAGGATCTCTAAACCCAAACCTGGTAAGTCGTACAGTTGTACCTGAAAAAGAGGTTTGTGCAGAGTGGTTTCTATCTAGAAGATCTTTAGTTTTGAAAGTTTTAAGAGAACAAAGATGGCTTGAATGGTTCACTGGACAGAATAGACCGATTTACCCGAGAATGGTATCTCAATTCTATCAGTATGTGAAGTTCTCTTTTGAGTTTGGAGAAAGATTTATGGTGACAAGCTGGATAAATGGTCAGAAGTGCCTTTCTCTTCAAGGCTGTGGGCTGCATGCCTAATAATTCCCCATGAAGGAGTTTGTGAAGATTAACAGAGAGACCCCCCTCTAACAACTGACATCTTTAACCTAGAGAATGTTTTGGAGAACCTGACTGGAAATGGAACCAAGCAAAGGGCCATAGATTCTGAATTAAATGAGGAGACTAGAATTCTGTTCAAGTTTGTTCAGAATTTGATTAGTCATAGAAAAGGAGACTTTTCTATGATGAAATATCAGGATGTGTTCCTGATCCACCTATTGAAGAATGGCCATAAAATAAATCTTTTCAAGTATGTTATCAACCATATCTGTGAGATGATTAAAGTCACTTACAAATCCACTTCCTTGTTTTACTCAAGGATGATCTCAGCTATGTTAGTTACAAAAGGGATGGTTGGACCGAATGAAGAAAAATTATAGGACCTTGATTACTGCCTATCCATGCCTATCATCAGAAGGATTAATATTAGCTGGAACCCCTGGAAGAAGCAATGGGTTGAGGATAATGATCAAGTGTATAAAAAGTTTAATCCTATTGACTATCCAAGAAGGCCTAAAAATCTATCTGATCCTGGTTTGGAACCAGATGAAGTGGCTGAGTTTTTAGAAGAAGAAGAAGAAGAGGAAGTAACAGCTGATGTATCTCCTAGAGAAGAAGCTAGAATACCTCAAATGGAAAAAACTCCTGTTGAAAAAGAAAGGACTGTTATCCCTACTGAAACACCTCAAGAGGAGGAAGTTGGTGTTAGTTTGAGAGAATAGAAAGCTCCTACTTCTAGTGCGGATGTAAATCCATAAGCTCATTCTAATGCTGCAAGGAAATTGGTTTTTCCTGATTCAGAATAGCAAGCAACCTTAGAGGCAAATCTTGTTGAAGAGGATCTTTCTGTTGAGAAAGAAGCAAGTCTGGAAGTTCAACCAATGGAACAGCCAGTTCCTGAGATTATTCCCTCTGCTGAAGAGAGTATGGAAATTGCATTTCAGCTGGCAAGTTAAGAGTTTTCTGAAGAGATTAGGGATGACCCTGAGGATCTTGTCCATGTTCCTGAGTCTCAAGAATCTGGAAAGGAAGAACAAGTTGTGGGGGAGGAACCTCAAATCCTTGAGATTGTGGAAGCTAGATCTGCTGAAGCTTCTCAACCTTCTGTCACATATTCTATGTACACTCGGTATGAATTCCCAAGCTTTTATGATGTGAATGAGTCACATAAAGTGACTGCAACTGGAACATATCTTTCTTCTCTATTTCAACTGAAGTCTTTAGCTCATCCAGAACTAGTACCAGAACCAGAGCCCCAACCTCAATTCGAATCAGGATCTGAGTCTGAAGATGACTCTGAACCTCAACCAAAATATGAACCACTACCTTTACCTGCACCCTTACTTGAGAATCACTCCTTTTTGACCAAAGATGATCTGAAAGTTTTTGGAGAAACTTTGTTAGCTGGAGTTTAGAAAATTTTCTCCACTCAACCTCGTCCAGTGACTCAGTTAAGTCAAGAAGATGCATCAATTCTCTTGGAAAATATTATCTTGTATATTCAACCAAGGATGATCCGTGAAATTCAAGAAGTCAGAGTTGAGAATAAGCTGCTAAGTGCTGATGTTGCAAATATGAAAAGTATGGTATCAAGTTTGCAGAATGAGTTATCTTTGAGATCAGAGCCTGCTCCTGTTTCTGCTCCTGAACCTGTTGCTGCTTCTCTTGATCCATCTGATTCCCTCCTTGCTAGAGAGATTGTGTCTCAAGTTCATCCATACCTACTTTCTTTTGATGAGAATATTGGAAAAAGGCACACCAAGATGCTGGAACGCTTGAGAGAGCTTGTGGAAAATCTGAATAAGCTTATAGATGAATACACTAGATGCCTGCAAAAAGTTCTGAAACAGCTCAAAGTTCTAACTAAAGCTGTCAAATCTTCACTTGCTTCTGGTCAGACCTCCACACCTTCTTTGGATGATTCTATGATGAGAACCATAATCAAGGAAGAACTTCAGAGTGACTTTAATGGCTTGGATCTATCATCTTTGACAAAAGTGATTCAGAACAGTGATAGAGCATTGGACTTGGTTAGAATTCATTCTAAGATAGCCAATGATGCTCAACAAGAGATCACCAAGAAAATTGATTTGTATCTCTCCCATATTTTCTCTAAAAGTGATATGACAGATCACTTTATATATCTTGTGGAAAATTTGAGAATCCCTCCAGTGACTCAAGCTTTTAAAGCTCAAGTTCAGAAACTTACAGAGTTCACCAGATTGTTGGACAGATTTCTGGAGAATAAGGATGATTTTGAAAAGTCTATGCAATATGGTGGTGAAATCATTACTAATTTAATCAATCTTTTGAAGCTGTATCTTCATGTGCAGAGCACTGCTATAGTTTCTCTAGCTCCTGCACCCCTTAGACCTGGTCTACCTTCCTTAGCCTCAACTACCATGACAGTTAGCCAAGCTCTTTCTCAGATCTGGACAGTCATTCTTGACCAACCACAGCCTAGATCTTCTACTGCTCCCACTTTGGCTCCATCTGTTTTTGAAGGTATACCCTTACCCTCTTTGTCTACCACATCTATGCCTTCTTCTACTTCAGAACCCGCTCCTGTTGCTGATAAAGGCAAAGACAAGGTGGATCCCTGAAGAGTCCAAGGACTGTTTTTCATTTTTGATGGGATGCCATTTCTTGTTTATTGTTTGTACTTCTCCTGTATGTTCTATTCTGAACTCTTTTTAATGCCAAATTCCGTGTTTCATTTCATTTTCTCTACTTTTTGATAATCCCAAAAGGGGGAGAAAACTCCAACTATTAAAGGGGGAGATATCTCTTCAAGTATAAATGGGATAGCAAAACTACTAGTGTTAGTTCTATAATGGGTTTTTCTATGCTAGTATCTTTAATATTACATGTCATTTATATTCTGCCTATATCTGATTTGTGATCATCAAAAAGGGGGAGATTGTTGGACTCCTCATGTGTTAATCATGTTTTAATGATCACAAATCCTAGTAATGTTAATTAATCTCAATCTTCATTGCACATCTTGCTAATGATCCTCAATCTCAATAATAACTACACATCATGTTTTAATGATAACAAATCTTATGATGTTAATTACTCTCTTTTTTATTTACAAGTCTCATGCATGATCATAAATCTCACATATATTATCAAGCCTTTATATTTATGATTCAAGCTCTTTTACTCTCTAATGCTTAAACTTAATCCATATTCTGCATATTAATGTCTAAGTCCAAATACAGATATTTGTCTAAGTATGGAGACACCGTGAAGGACTCACCGTGACCCAGACACTGTGACCAGACACCATGAAGGACTCACCGTGACCAGAAATCGTGACCCAGACACCGTGACCAGACACCATGAAGGACTCACCATGACCAGACACCGTGACCAGACACCGTGAAGCTCATACCGTGAAGCTCATACCGTGAAGCTCATACCATGAAGCACATACCGTGAAGCACATACCGTGAAGAAGACACCGTTTACTTAATCACTGTGACACCATTTCTTAACTTTTTGTCAATATTATTTAAATAATGCTAACAGTCATATTTTATGTTTTTAATGAAATTAATGTTATTTAATGATAGTTGTTGGCATGTCAGGAAACCGTATCTTGTACCTATGAAAAGGGAATCATTCATACTGCTAGAACTCGTGGAATATAAGAAAGATTAAAATGCAGTACACGTGCAACGACAACAAAAGAAAACAAGCACAAGTAGTGACGTGAAAGTGTGAATATACAACCAGAAGAACTTGCATACACCAGAGAGCACTGTGCTGAACGAGAAGAACAATCCTGAGCAAGAAAGAGATTGAAAGTCTTTCAAATAACTCTCATGAATGCAATCCAACATCGCTGAAGAACACACGACGAATCAAGAGATCATTCTCACTCCTGTAGAAGACAAGCTGAACTACGACAGTCTTTTTTTCAACAGAAAAACCAGAGAAGGACTCAGAAGCACTCCTACTAAATCCAACGAGTCCCGAGCTGCATTGATAATCAGTAGATCTTTCTAAACTCTTATCTATCTTCTCTACGTGATTTATTTATTAACTTTCGAGTAGTGTGGTGTACTCTGTATTTCTTATACACACACTGTCTCCTGCACTGAACTGAAGGATATCAAAATCCTCACTCCAAATCTCTTATCACTTGTTTACCCACGTCAACTGTGGAAGAGGTCCTTGTGTGGCCTGGTCTTTGCTTTGTTTCCCACGTAGAATAGTGGTAGAGGTCCCTATGTGGCCTGGACAGTTTTATAAACTGTTGTTAACCCCAATCCAGGGTGTGGATCAAATTTATATAAATTTGAGAGGACTAAGTCTCAGCTTGAGACTGAACCTATTGTTATATCTGCTGTACATTCTTTGTTTAAGTTCAAAGTTTACTACATATATCTTATTTATTCCGCTGCTATTACTTTGAAATACAAAACTATTTTTAAAGCTACTTTGATAGTTAAATTTGCAAGTGTTTACACTTATTGTAAATCAGTAGATTAGTTTCAAAAGTTAGTTTGATCTTGTGGTTAAACTAACTGAGACCTAATCAATCTTTGAGAAGCTAAGTGAACATTTACAATCTGTATAAATTCACTACAGTTTAACTTGTTTTATAAAATTGGGGTATTTTAAATAGACAATATTTTAACAGAAATTTTAATTGAAACTCAATTGACCCCCCTCTTGAGTATACACTCCAACCAACACTAGTGGTCTCCAACCATCATCCAATGTTTAGTTAGTGTTGTAATCATCAAACCAGCTAAGTGAAACCGGGTCAGAGACGCTTCTGTATCACTAGCACGCTAGATCTAGTCCACCCACCTAGTACCCAGGCTTCCCCTTTTGTGCTCAAGATCTTCCAATTTCACATTTCATGTCAAACTCAGACAAATAAAACAAACATGGTGTTACTTAAACCCAACGCCACACTTTCACACACATAGAAAACCATTTGACAAAGTATGCATGCCAAAAGACTTTACCCAACTCAATTAAAATAATTTCTTCTTTGTTAATAATTATTTATTAAAACATATTAAATTTACATTGTTTATAATTTTTTTATTAAAACATATTAAATTATATGTAATTTTTTTTAAAAAGAAACATAACACGATTTAACACACAAAACCAACTCATCCCTCCTTTATGACCAAACACACCCAACGCCACATCAAGAACACAAATTGTACCACTCACATCAATTAATAACCCAACCACACGGTTAAAAGACTATTTTTCCTAATTAAGCAAGACACTATAAATTTTATTAAGAAATTCTAGAGTATGACACATGACTTTAAACACAAAAAGTCCACTCAAACCCTCTTTTTGGACAAAACGCATATGAATGCTACACCAAAACATAAACTGCGCACTTTGTACATTTTCATAAAACAAACACAAACTTTATAAAACACTAGTAGATAGGTCAACATAGGTTTTCACAGCAACAACCTACTCAACACACACAACACCCTCACTTATGACCAAGCACATGAAACACCATATCGAAAACACGATGAAAACCACTCACACAAATAGAAAAAAACCAACTGCACACATTATTAAGCACTTATAATTGAATAAATAAAAGTTTTCAACCAAAAAACACACCCACACCACATGAACATGCTACCAAAGAAAACTAACATATGGAAAACTTCATGAAAATCCAATTCACACCCAAAAGAATTTATCAAATAACATTATGAATTAATTAAGTAAGAAAATAATTCGTTAAATAATGTTTAAATGCGGAACCACCTACCTCGGGAGGAGGAACTACCAAAACTTGTGTGAATCTCCAATCACACCTAATATGCACCACACATGAACTGAATTGGGCCCTAAACAAGAATTAAAAGCAAATAGATATTAAACAATGACCCATAATGAAACTTATACCCACCAGAAGAAATAAAACTCAAAAGAAGAATAACCGAATGGGGAGGTTGCATGTTGGAGTGAGAAGATTTGTCGGAAGGGAATAAAAGGTCTCTGACCATAGGGGGGTGCGGCTGTGTGACGGCTGGCCAGGAGGTGCTCGACCAAGAGGAGCAGCGCGCCAGGACAAGTGTTGTGTGAGATGGTGCTGCCGGACAGAGGGTCGGCCAATGCGGGAGGTGCTCGGCCAAGAGAAGCAGCGCATCGGGCTAGGTGCGGTGCGAGCTGGTGCCGCCGGACTGTGGGTCGACTGATGTGGGAGGCGCTTGCATGGAGGTCGAGCGGCGACACGAGCTGACTGGATTGGAGGTAGGGACGCGCGCGAACCTGGTCGAGTAGGGGTGATGTGGGGTGGCTTGATGAAGAGGGGAGGGAACCGGCAACAAGGGAAGGGGAGAAGGAAAAAGGAATGGCGCAGTAGGCTTTGAGGGGGGTATTGCAGTGCTTTACCAAAGAAGGGGAAAGGGGGGATCCGACGAGATAGAGAGAAATGGGAGGAATAGAGGAAAAAAGAAAGAAAAAAAGAGGGAGAAAAAAAGAGAAAGAAAAATAAAATGAAACCCTAATAAAAAAATAAAATGGAAATGTAATAATAATAATAATAATAATAAGATAATAACAAACTTAATAAACTAGATAATAAACTATACAATGATCAGCTTAATAAAATGCTATTAAAAAAATAATACTCTAAATTAAATTATTATCCAATAAAAGAATAATAAAATTCTCAAGTGACATTAATAATAATATTATTATTATTAGAACCATTCTTAATTCAAATTATTTCATTAGTTGACTATTGGGCAGGGCGTGCGGTGAACCGGGTGAGGTCACGCGACGACCCAGGTAAAGTCACACAGCTTCGACCGTGCCCTGCCCGTGCATCAGACACCACCACACCTAAAATAGTCATTTATTAGCAGAAAGTAAATTTTTTAATCGAGATCAACCTACACTTCGACAAAGATATTCAAAAGTGAATAAAAATAATAAAAATAATAAATAAAAATTGTTTTAGAAATCCAGGTGTGATAATAATCTTGGACTTTAGACAAGCCCACCTTATTCTAATGAGGAAAAACCTAGAGGGTCACACAATAAATGTTTCTTTTAGTATCGATTATATTCTATTTGAATTTAATTAATGGAATAAATATTATTCTCAAGATTGAGGAATAATTTTATTCAAGTTATATTGATCGCATAAATTAAATAAATATTTATTCATCGGATTGTGAATAAAATATATATTTTTATTTTATTGAATATTTAGTAAATATTTATTTATTAGTTTGTGTATAAAATATTTATTCAGATGTTCATAAATGCAAGAGGAATTCAAACGGGCCAAGATCGTGCCCGATGATAAAATAATTATTTACAAATCGGTAAATATTATTTATCCATTTTGTGCAAGTTGGTGCACAAAAAAATAATAATAATAATATTATTATGTGGTATGAGATTTCATTAATGGTTATAATTATATTTAATGGATGTTATGAAATTAAATTTTTTAACCAAAATCTCAGCTCTATAAATAGATGATTATATGTCTATTGTGTAAAACATTCAAAACCAATTCCAAGTTTGGGAATAGAGAATTGTTGTGCATGGAGAATTATCTCTTGACACCTACTCCTCTATCCCTCTCAAGAATGAGAAACCCAAGAGATAATTTCTTCAAGATCAAAGAATGAATGATCAATAATGAACAACTCAAGACATTCAATTCGCCGCACTAGCACTCGGAGAACAAGTGGCATTGCTCGAAGACCATTTGAGCAAGTTTGGATCACCACTAGAGGGATTCTACCATTGTATCCTCACAAGCAAAACGAAGGATATCTGGAGGGGCCTTTTCGTATGATCAACAATCATCAACGAAGAAAGTTCCTAAGTCCAGGTATTTATTTCTTCAGATATTAAATAAATCAATGATAAATTTGTTGCACAAGATCCCCACTCTTGGTTTCGGGCGATGACTATTGAAATAAATTTTAATATATCACCCTCCACCGCAATGCTTCCGCTACACCTGGAACCAACAAGTGGTATCAGAATAGTCACATTTAAATTTATAATTATTTATTTAATTGTTGATCTATGCACAATTGTGGTTAGATTTTCATTTTATGTTATTCATTCTTCAATATGATTTGAATTAACATGTTATAGACATATTAATCATGTTCGTTTAGTGTTTCATTTTATTATAGATTTAAGAAAAAATGAATAACAACCTGAGATGCCACCGGGAAGTGCCAAATCTTTGCCCGGTAAAGCTGGGTTAGATGGCGTGCGGCCGAAGCACACACCGTATACCCATGTGCATTGTATCTAGATGCGCCGAGCAATTAAAAATATGCAATGATTTTATTGCACACTGTGTGTTGACCGAGCTAACCTAGCACACGACAAGTGGATACAGTGTGTGTAGATGACATGTACACACTATGTAGTCTGACCAAGTTAACATGCTGAAGCCCCAGGCGTGTGACTTGGATATACGATAACCGAGGTACATGGAGTGTAGCTGGATGTACATGCCATATAGTCTCCCATTAATGAACAAAATTAAAATTACATTAAATTTGAATAATTTAAGCATTAAAACCTTATTTTATTGATTGACACACCGTTGTGTGTTTAACAATTAATAATGGTTTTAAAGAATTTTAAATTCTCAATTAATTTACTATAATAGATATTCCATTAATGGTTCTATCGTTTATTTTCCATGAATGACAAATTGATAGGTATCTCCAATTAAGTTTGGATGATCATTAAGATGAAAGACAATTAATTAATTAATTAATTAATTAATACAAGTGTTCTTATATTAATAATAAAGAATGAATAAATAAATGAATGCTAATCAGTTACTTTTTTCATATTCGTTGCATGTAAGATAGATCATGAGATTGACCAAGACCTATGTATGTATTGAAATTTATTTAATTAAATTTATTTGCATGGTTTTGCAATTATTTTAAAAGATGGCATGTGAGTCATCCCTCCCTCTATTATTATGTAGGACCTGCATGTCTAAATATATTTATGTAATTCCTTTTAACCAATCCTTTGGTTCCCCTCACCTCCGTGTGAGTAATAAATATTTGTAATTAATAGATCATCCCAAGGCATGTGGATATGGTTCTAGATAGAACCATAATGGAACCAACTCAGTGACATATAGGTGGACATGTGGAATGTTGTAGCTCATGACAAGTCTGACATAAGAAGTTATTTCCCCTAGGTCATAGAATGATTTAATATCCACTCATTAAATCAACCATTATATAAGCTCACGATTGAGTCATTTAATTAATTAATTATTTTTTATCTAATTAATTAAAATTATATTTATTTATACAATACCATGATCACATAAATAAATTAATATGCAAAGACGAAATTTAAATAAAATTGATTATGTGTAAATGTTTTATCCAAAAATGGTTAATTAATTATGTAAACATCCACTTAAATATTAACAAGACATGTAAAGTATGAAACAAGATTAAAATATATGCATAATAAAATAAAATCCCTCAATCTAATATTAAGTCACACTAATCCTTCTGTTACTTGATTAGGAACACAACTCAATAGAACTATGTGTTTGACCAACCCTTTTTGGGACACTTACTTTTATAAGGGGAGTTCTTATGAAGGTTTCAGGTTGACTTAACCATTTTACATCAAGAGGAGTATCCCTTGCTAGACTTGGTGTAATTTAGAGTCAAGTGTTGAGAAAATCCAAGTCAAGATTTATGGATTGGGGAGTCTACTCAACAGATAAAGGAGCTAGAAGCCCACAATTTACAAATACTTGCCTACCTAAATACCTTCAAAATAGATTGACCAACCCTTTTTGGGGTTATGTGAAGGGGAATATGGATTCTTACCACTAGAATGTCCTAGAAACTAGACATTTAAAGTTCAATGGTGAGGGCTATTGGGACTTGATAAAATAGTGGGAGATTTAATAAAATCAATTAATTTATTATTTCTCACAAAATTTTTAATCAATAAAAATACTAATAATCTACAATTTAATTGTAGAATAAAATGAAAAGATCTTCATCCACACTATCCCTATGATCAATATTGTATAAATATAATCTCCTCACTGGTATTAACTTCTAGGAGTGGTTTAGAATACTTCGGGTTATTCTATAACATGAACGGAAATCTTATGTGTTATAATCTTCAATTTCTAATCCACCTACTCAAGAGGTGAGTGATAAAGAGTTCCTAGTTTATGAAAAACATATGAACAATGCGGTCAATGTTTAGTGTTTGATGCTTTCATCTATGTTTAGTGAACTCATGAAGTCTCATGAAAACATGGATGCATATAGCATACTTGGGAACCTTCGTAGCCTTTACCAGGAGAGAGCTAGATATAAAATGTTTGAGATTTGAAAGACACTCTTTTAGAGTAAGCTTAGAGAGGGTTCTCTAGTTAGACCTCACACAGTTAAGATCATTAGTTACATTGAGCGCCTAGAGGTTCTAAGGTTTAAAATCCCTGAAGAACTGGGCACCAATCTCATTATATCATCACTCCCTTAAAGATTCTCTAGTTTTGTTGTGAATTTTAATATGAACAACATTGAGAAGTCTCTTCCATATCTTCTTATCCTCCTTCACCAAATAGACAAATATATGAAGTGCGAAAATCCTTCTATCCTTATGGTGAAAAAACAAAAAGGGAAAGAAAATAGCTTTAAACCCAAAGATTCTTCACACCCTTTAAAGAAGAAGAAGATCAAAGGGGAAGAAAGGAAATAGGATGCTGTCTATTTCGCATGTGGCAAGTATAGCCACTGAAAGAAAAACAGCACCCAGCTAAAGAAGAAAGGAGAAGCTTTAGGTGCATTTGTTATCGAGTGCAATTTATCTATTTCTACAAATTAAGTATTAGATATAGCTTGTGGTGCTCATAATAGTATTCAAATAGAGGAACCAAGTAGATTTATAAAAAAATGAATGAGGGGAGGTAGATCTATGAGTAGCCAACAGAGCTAAACTTGCTGTTGTTGCTATCAGGGACTACCACCTCATATTGCCGACTAGAATGATCTTGGTTTCAAAGGGTTGTTATTATGTGACTTTAGTTACCAAAAACATTATTTTTGTATCCACACTAGATACAGATGGATTCATTTTAAAATTTGGAAATAAATGTTGCTTCTTTTATAAAGATAACATTTGTTATGGTAATACACATTTATATAACGGACTTTATGTGTTCGATTACATGAACCAAGTAATGAAAAATATAATGAATTTACTTCACATTAATCATACCAAACCTAACTTTGGCATCACCGACTAGGTCATATAAATGAAAAACGCTTGAAAAAATTACATCAATATGGATATTTAGATTCTTTCAAACTAAAACCACTCAGTGTATGTCATTCATGTTTACAAGGAAACATGACCAAATCCCCATTTAGAGGGAAAGGTGAAAGGGCTAAAGTTATTCTTGAATTAGTTAATATCAATGTGTGTGGACCATTTACTATTTAAGAAAGGGGTGGGTACTCATACTTCATAACTTTTATTGATGATTTTAGTAGATATGGATATATTTACTTAATGAGATATAAGTCAGATTCTTTTAATAAATTCAAGGAATATAAGAATGAAGTTAAGAACCATCTTGGTAGAAAGATTAAGAAACTTTTCCCAGGCCATGGTGAAGAATATCTTAATCAAGACCTAATTGATTACTTATGAGAGTTTGAGATCCTATCCCAACTCAATCCTCCTCGCACACCTCATTGGAATTGTTTAAGCTAAAGGAGGAACCACACCTTGTTGGACATGGTGAGATCAATGATGAGTCATGCGAGTCTTCCATTATCCTTTTGAGGATATATGTTATGGATATAAGAACACATACTAAACCAAATACCAAATAAATCAATAAATAGTATTCCATACAAATTTTGGAGTGGAAGAAAAACCATGTTATCGAATTTACATGTGTGTGGAAGTGAAGTGTTTTTAAGGACTCTTCAGGTAACAAACTTGCACCCCAAGGCACAAAGTGTACCTTTATAGGATACCCCAAAGAAATAAGGTGATATTACCTATATAACACCTCATAAAAAAAGGTTATATTGGAAATACATGCTATATTTATTGAGACAGAGCACATATCTAAAAGATATAGTTGGAGTGAGATAAACTTCGATGAAGTTGAGGTTCAAGGAACA
Source organism: Viscum album (assembly GCA_963277665.1). NCBI lineage: Eukaryota > Viridiplantae > Streptophyta > Magnoliopsida > Santalales > Viscaceae > Viscum > Viscum album. The sequence continues at coordinate 144,810,558 of OY728131.1, forward strand.
CAAGGGTTGGTACATGATCAGATTCCAAAAAACCCCATGGAAGAAAAAAAATGTTCTAGAGACATAAGTACTGCATAGGAGTAGAATATAGGTTAGAGAACCAAAATGGTATGGTTTTCTATTGACTAAGGATAGTGACTCATTATTAGTTGATAATAATGACCCTCTAACCTAAAATGAAGCAATAAGTGTCACAGATTTTGCCAAGTGGAAAGAAACCATGAATTCTAAAATAGATTCTATATACCAAAACCAAGTCTAGATTTTGGTATATCCTCCAGTGGATGTAAAACCTGTTGGTTGCAAATGGGTATTCAAGAAGAAATTGGAAATGTAAGGATGAGTAAGTATCTATAAGGCGTGGCAGGTTTCAAAAGGGTTTAAACAACATCAAGGCATTGACCATGATGAAACCTTTTCACCAGTTTCAATTCTAAAATACATAAAAATTTTACTTTCCATTGCAGCTTAACATGAATATGAAATTTGGAAAATGGATGTCAAAACATCTTCCTTTACAAAAACCTTCAGGAAGATGTCTACATGACACAACCTGAAGGGTTTGTGGCTCTAAAATATTCCAATAAGATATGAAAGTTGTAAAAATCCATTTATGGATTAAAGAAAGCATCCATGTCATGGAACATTCATTTTGATGAATCCATAATAGAATTTGGTTTTATAAAGAATGAATGTGAGTATTATGTCTACAAATAGTTTAGCAGGAGTGCAATCGTTTTCTTAATAGTACATGTTGATGACATATTACTTATTGGAAATGAAATACCATTCTTATAGTCTATTAAGGCGTGGTTGAATAAATGATTTTCCCTAAAAGAGTTGGGCAAGATGACATATATTTTGGGATTAATATCCATAGAGATAAATCCAAGAGGTTTCTCGGCCTAAGTCAAAGTACATACATTGAAAAGATACTGAAGAGATTCAGTATGAAACAATCTAAGAGGGGATTATTTCCAGTATCACATGGAATTAATCTTTCCAATAAAATGTGTCCTCAAACCCACTAGGAAAGAAATATAATGGCAAGGATTCCATATGCATCAGTGTTTTGGTCAGTCATTTATTCTATGCTATGTACTAGTCTAGATGTATCCTATACATTAAGTGTTGTAGGAAGATATCAAGATGATCTAGGTGATAACTATTAGATGGAATTCAAGACCATCCTTAATTATTTTAGGTGTACTAAGGATACGTTCTTGGTTTCTGGAGGATATGATAAACTAGTCATCAGAGGATATGCATATGATAGTTTTCAAATTGATCAAGATGGAATGAAGTCACAAATAGGATAAATATTCACTTTGAATAGAGGTGATGTGAGCTGGAAGAGCTCAAATAGGTTGTAGTCATAGATTCTATAGCAGAGTCTAAGTATATTGTGGCTTCTAAGGTAGCTAAATAAGTATTTTGGATGCACAATTTTTTCCAAGATCTTGATGTGGAACCTAGTAGTAAAGATCCTATCACACTCTATTGTGATAATACTATAGTGTTGGATCTCACAAAAGAGCCTAGGTCACATTAGTGGATTAAGAACATACTTCATAAGTATCATATCTTGAGGGATTTTTCTCAGAGAGGTGAGGTTGCAGTGATAAGTATTTACATGGAATACAATGTGGTAGAACCCTTTACTAAAGCCTTAACTTAGCAGAAACATGATTATTAGGTGAGATCTAGTGGACTGAAAGTCATAGGTAATTGGATCTAGTCCAAGTGGGAGTTTGTTAGAGTTGGTGTTCTAGAACCAACTATTTTAAATTTGATTACACAAATATCTAATGTATTAAATATTAAATTAAACATATTATTACATATTGTTCATTGTCCTGTATGAATTTAATGTAATAATGTCCTAGAGTATTTGTCGCATTGATAAGTTCATAGTAATTCTACGCTATGATGAGAACCTTGAAGTGATATGAAAATATTCTTAATATAGTTCTGTGGTTGGATAAAAAACTATGAAAATAAACATAATATATATACCTCCAGGTTCAAGTAATCATAAGCAGATAAGACTTCTTCTCATGAAGTTCAGAGTTGGTAATTTCCAAGATGGGAGATTATGTGAACAAACCTGCCAGTAAGAATTCTGCATGTTTTGGTGTCATCAAATATTCCTATATATGAGTGTGTGTAATGGTCCTTAGACTTTAATATTATCATTAATTCATGTTAAGACTCGTGCAATTAGATTTACTGATGAAAACCATCATTCCATATGTTGGAGGGAAGTAGGGTATATTGGGTGCATCACAAATGACATGTTATTAATGGATAAGTCAAGGGAGGATTGTTACCTTCCATATTCATGGAAGCTGATATCTAGGACCTTTGATTGAAATAGAACCAACACCCTAAATTCTATGGACATGGTGTAATGACAAGTTTATTTCAGATAGTCAAAGAATGATGTATCGAACATATAGGTTGATGAAACCATCATGCAACCTACTTGATGAGATATTGTGATAAAGGGATTATATTACATAGTGAGAATTAATATGTGGCTATCATCGTTGTGACTTTATGTTCTTTCTCTTGGGTTTCTTGACCCATTTCTAGACAGTAATCTTGGACTTTTGGCAAGCTCACCTAATTCCATTGAGAAAAAATCCTAGAGGGTAATTGATAGAGAAAATATTTTCAATATTTTTTATTATATTTACATGTTTTAAATAGGGGCTAGGGGAGGGATGTGCAACCATGACAACATCTAAATGAGGACTACATATCCTCCAAGATCACTTCTATCTGATCAGATTGTAATGCATAATGATTTATATGTGTATTCCAAGCACACATATACCCAACTGCATCTTCATGTCTGATCAAAGTCCTCAAGTAGCCCTAAATACCTCATGTGGACATGCATACTGGGGTGATCAGTGCACACCATCCCTCCAATGAGCTACAATATATATACACATACGTGATGGATGACAACATGCTAATCAGCATTAGCAGATAAATGTGTGAAGTGCATGCCAAACCAGCTCATAAATAGAGAAATTCCATTTGTAGCTGTACCATCTCCCACAATGTCTAGGCCCAACAATCATTGTACAAGATTAAAACATTCTCTCTAGGTGGGTTATATAACTACAACACCCTAAATAGGAAGACCTGACATAACTGCCACATCCTCTAGGGTGATGGACATCTCTCTATTTGACAAATGGGAAGTGTGATCCTTAGTTCTACATCTCTTAGTTAGGGAAGCAAAGAGGTGATAATAATAAAATTATAATTTGATATAGTGACACCATAAAAATCATTACATAATAGGTATGATATAATAACAGTTGGAGGTGTAATGTGATGATAATGGTGTTCTTTATGCACCCTGACCCGTCGAACCTCGTGGCCTGCTAACACGCCATGTGAAACATGTCTATAAAGCTCAGTGATTAGAGTAGTGTCCTCCATCTCTATGCATAAAATGAAATAATTATTAAGTGTAAAATGTAAATACAAAGGTATGGATAATAGAATGTTAAGGTTAGTATAATATAAGGTATAATAGTTATTTTAATACCCTTTTCTATTTCTATAGATGATAACATGGATTTATCTCTATTTAACATAGAGATTATTATACATAATTACATTTGTATTATTTTTGAAAACTTATTTTCATCATTTTCTATTAATATTATCTTCAGAAAAGAGGACCAATTTCTCTCAATATCCCAGGCTTCAAACACAAATGCTTTTAGGTCTTCTTAAAGTTTATAATCCTTGAGGAATGACTCTTGCATCATGTGATTTAATTTCACTTCATAATATTTTTTCTAGAAACCTTCTATGTTCAGATTTCAAAAATTAATCACTAATTATAGAATTATCCATACAGGATTCACAATAAACTCCAACATTACTAACCTTATACATTAATGCAAGATTACATATTTTCTTTTTCACTAATAGATTCTTCACTTGATTCAGAATCTTCTATTTAACTCCAATCAGAAGTAAAATCAATCTTATTATTCTTATTCTTATTTTTATCATTTTTTCTATATTTATTATTTTAAACTTTGGACATTAATATTTGGCGTGTTACTTATTTTTTTTACATTCAAAACAACTAATATTAAAATATATATTACCTTTTATATTATATCCTTTCTCATTTTTCTTCTTCCATTGAATTTTCTCAAGTTTCCTTTTCATCATTAGTCCTTTTAATCATTTTTCACGTTTACATAGATCATCAATCTTCTTTGAACTATAATGTTGGTTAGAGTAGGAAACTCAAGAGGGGGGGGGGGGTGAATTGAGTTCCTATAAAAATTTCTGTTAAAAAGGTTTACATAAAATATTCACCCAATTAAAATTAAAATAGTCCAGTTAATCAAGGTAATAAGATTATAAGAGTTTGACTATTAAAACAGATTATCAGAAGAATGATTAATTATCAGTAGTATCAATATGAGGTATTGATAAAACTTTTAAAACTATTCTAATAAAGAAAAATATTTATAACTACTATACAAGACTAACTATCAAAGTAAAATTTATTTTTTTGAAATATAAATTAAAACATAGAAAGACTAAATATAGAAACACACAGCAGATAAAACAAGTGGCAAAGTCTCAAGACGAGACCTAATCCACTCCACTTGGTGATCACCTAACACCAAGAAGTTTATATTAATAAAATTGATCCATACCCTGGATCGGGGTAAACAATAGTACACATGACTGTCTAGGTCACACGACCTCTTCCACTATTCTTTGTGGGCATAAATGACCAGGTCACACAAGGACCTATTCCACACTTATTCGTGGGAGTAAATAGATGTAAGAAGATATGAGTGGAAGGATATATTATATCCTTAAGTTTGATATAGGAGATAGTGTGTGTTTAACAGATAGATACACACATAGCTCAAAAGTATGTAAAAATGCACACGACAGAGAAAATAAGTATGAGTGAGGATTTATAAGACTCTGTGTGTCTTGAGATGTAGATATGGACTCCTCCGATGTAGCTAAGATGAAGTTTGAGTCCTCTTCTAAAAGTTGACACAAATACAGAGTGTTGTATTCTGGCTTCTAGGTTTAAGTATGGTTATGCAGGTATATGATTCTTCTTCCTTGATATGATGAAGTAGTTTTTCAATTAGATGTTTTGCTCAGTTTAGATTGCCTAGTGTGTTCTTCTTTATGTTCTTGAGTTCACACTTGTTACATGAGATGTAACGCCCCGACCCCAGCTACCCAGAGTCGGTGCATTACTTCGTAACATTGGCATGATCACAAAAGATCAAGTCTCGAAAGACCGATTAGTTTAGTAGCCTTGGAAACACTAGATACATTCATAAATGTTACATTACATTATAAAGTGAAAAAATACAATAACATAGTCTCCATTTTCCACACTCATATCCCCTTCAGACTATCCCTGCAGGTCAATCCTAAAATACTTCTTCACATCCTGAAAAAAATTAAAACATTGATAGGGGTGAGCTCAAATGCTCAGTAAGGATAACAATATATCGGAAGCTTTCATAGATAAACATAAACATTTAAGGCAATGTATGACTAATACAAAAGCCTTTTAAACTTGAACTTCAATATAATATGGAAAAAGTAAAATGAGATAATGCCATTTACTTATTCACATGGATATTATACTGGTCGAATAATCACATGCAATATCAATAACCACTTTCATAATAATGGAATGCATAATGCCAGACTATCATAACCACATAGCTAAGGTCTCGTGCCAAGACCACAAATAAGATTTTGTCAAGGCCTCGTGCTAAGACACTAGTTTGTCTCATGTGACCTGCTGATGCATCGAGGAGCTATAGCGGGCTCCACCCATCACTTATTAAGTCCAATGCATTCCTCATATGAACAGGTTTAAACATATCATAAATCATAACATAATCGTATCACATAAAACATGCATAAAGGAAACATAACATTTCCACATTTCAATCATAAGATATCAATACAACACATTGATATAATAAAAACACTTTTAAAACCATTTTCAATACCAAAATAAAAGATAATTAAAACTTTGCATTTATTTTTTAATTTTAAAAAAAATATGGATTGTAGAGGAAGCCGAAACTCAAATAATGGTCATGGCGGCGGAGAAGTCATTGTTGCCACATACGTACGACAAAAGACATTCCATTTTTTTCATTTAGTAAAACACTTTGTATAAAAAGATTTCTTTTGAATAAAAGTAAAAGTCAAAGGGGTTTATACACCGTATAAAAGAAAGTTTTGTATAAAATAAAATATTTCTCAATGAAAGGAGATTGAGACGATGTCCTTACAAAGATCATTTTTTAAATAAAATAGATCTATTATGTGTATTCACTATAATTACACATAAAGAAAGTAAAAATACAAGATAGGACATAATAATATCATGAAATAATTTGAAAGTAGAAGATTAACCCAAAGAATGGAAATTGGGTTAAGAAGTTCCCTTACCTCGTGTCCGAATTCACTCGACTGTTCTTTGATCTCCTGAATAATAAACTAGAGTTAATTTCTACTTGATTAAGAACCTTTTTCATGTTCATTATTCCTTTTATATCACTTATTACCATGTTATGAACATTATGTAATTATTTAAGTTAATAATGGTCATTTTGTCGATCTTTGGTACTTGAGTCAAAAATAATCTTCTTATAATTACAAGTTGTTCATGTGGTGAAATATCAATTATATACAGAATTATATTCATGATTTAGATATCATATATATCATATATATCCAGTATATACATGCATTTATAGTATTATATAACATTTAGAGGTAAGAAATGAAATGCACTGTTCATGGAGACGGTAAGCCGTACGTACGCATGAACGCTACTTTCATTTATATTTCATATTTAATGGAATGAAATCATAATTATATAATGTTATATTATAATTCCAGTATAATATAATATATAATATCATTTACTCCATCCTTTATACATCCCACATATGGCATTAACGATTCAAATCACTTTGAGGGGGCGATAGTCCGCACTTCCTAAAATGAAAATATCGTGTTTACCCATAATGGAAACCATAAAGGTATGACATAAATGAAAAAATACAGAATCTTAAGGAAAAAATAAACATATTATATATCATATATAAATATAGTGACATCTTAATGGCCACCTTTTAAGGTGTTATATGAGTGTTGAACAATCATCGTTTCGTGAGGCAGAAATTCGCCATCCACAGAAACAGTATGTTCTTTAACCATTAGATGTAGGTGTGTGTAAGTGTATCTAGAATACTTCTTATAACAACATCCTAGTATATTGGAGATACTGTCTTTGTTACAAAATAAAGGAATAAAAAGAGTTTAAGGGGTTGGAGAAGCAAAATAAAACATAAGAACACAAGAGAAAACACTACCTTTAAAACGGGTAACTCTTTTTGATTTGAGCTCAAAGGCTTCCTTGGGAAGACTTCTGCCCAAAGTGAGGCTTCTAGGAGTAATAGTGTGATGTGTAGAGACAAAATGGGCAGGGGTTGGCTGAGACAAAGGCTTGGAAGGTGTGAATAAGGTGGTAGTGGTGGGGGCCTTTTATAAGAGGAGAGGAGGGGCACTCTTGGAAAGATTGAAATGTTACATTTTTAAGAAATGATTTTCGGATTCTAAAGGTCCCAAAATGATATATTTCGAGGCTAAGGTGATAAGGGTTCTAAATATGCTCATACAATAGATTTTGACAAGTTTAAGTCTTAGAATTTACATTATCTTTTCATTTTATTTAAATCGTTAATTAATGAGGTAATTGCTGCATCATCATGGTGTCATAAAATATTTAATTTATTTAATGTTTAAAAATTATAAAAAAAATATCATGATGTAGGAAATCTTTTTATATTTTTAATGAATATTTATAGTTTAAAAGTTAACTTATATAATCCCATGTAATAATTATTTTAATAAAACAACACATGTTTGTGACATTTTTATTTTAACATTAAATAAAACGTTTTTAATGTCATTTTCCTACCAAAGTAGCTCCATGGGGTCCCCAAGTTGACCCATGGATTGTCTTGGTTGGACATGGCTCATCCAATAGGGTTAGGACAAGTGTAAGGGTATTTTAATATTTTTATAATATCATTTTTACCTTAAATTTCACTAATTACCTTTAATCGCGTTTAATTAAACTTAAAAGTTACTATTCACCAAAAATTATTTTAATCCCATTGAACCACATTTTACTTTCTAATGAAAACTATGTATGTCGGATTTTTGAAAATAAAATCACAGAAGTGGTAATGTTTCATTTAAACGAAAATCAGTTTTTTAACTACCACTTAGTGGTTTCACTATTCATCAAAAATTGAAGTTTTTCAGAACAATGCCAAAATTTCACCTTAAGATATAATTGATATTCCGAATTCAAAAATAATGTCTATTTTACAAAATTCCAAACATATAATTTGCATTAATTAATTTTATAACTAATTCCCGCTGTCACAACAAATAACGTGTTTTTAAGAAACAATATATATCAAAAGATTGACAATTGTTTATGTCCAATTTCAAAGTGAAATTAATTATAATGACCACCATTGGATAAAATGGTAAAAATATATTCTAATTATACTTTAAAACCACTCAATAGTATAATTTATCACTATAAATTATTTTGATTAAAAAAGTTGTTTTTAAGTATTTTTCACTATTCATAAAAAATTGGAAGTTCTCAGAAAAATACCAAAAATTCAACATAGGCTAATTTTGATATTCTTAATCCAAAAATGAAGTCCATTTTAAAATATAAAATATATATAATTTCAAAAAGTGGGTATTACTATTCATAATGGCTATTTTGATTGGTCGTGGTGTGTTAGAATCTCGAACTTGCGTACAATGCAAGCTATTGCATTATTGAAAGAGAAGCGTATCATAGATGCTCGGGGTGTTACATTATCCCCTCCTTCAATAAATTGCGTCCTCGCAATTTGAAAATTTTCTTTGAAAATAAAAGGTTGAAAATAGAAAATACCTTTGTGGAAAATCCACATAGGAAATAAGGTTAATAAAATTTAGCCTTAATAAGAGGGAAAGGGAAATGAAAAAGTCACCACAAAATTATGATATCGATAAGGAGAACATTGGTGGGAATTAGAGACATATAATTGGAGGAAAAACGTAAATATTTGTAGGGAGTGATTGAGGTCATCAATCATAAACAAGTGTAAAATTGAGGGCCTCAAAGCCTTCAATATTATAAGTTCAACAAGACATAAGGTATTAGGATAACACATTTTTTTGTTTTAATATCCCTTTACTAAAGTTTAAGAATTAATTTATTCATAGAATAAGAGATAGGTATATATATATTTATGCTTGAAAAGTATAGTTTCAACCTTCAACTAATTTCGACGACAAACTCATCTTTCACTCAAAAAGATAATAGAACTCAAAAATATTATATTTATCCTAATCGTACAAGGTTAAAAATATTAACACATACCATTTAGATTAGGAAAACTATTTTTTAATAACTAGGGACTTCCTGTAGGCTAGTGGTAGGTAATAAAGGCCTTTCTCACTATGGTTGTGGGTTCGATTCCTCCAGCTTTTTCCGATGCGACGAGTTATCCCCCAACCTGCAGGTTGTCCTTTTCCTAAAACTATAGTATTATAATATTCCAAAAATAATATTCAGAAATGTTTTAACCTTAAACAATACTATCCAAAGTTCAACATAATCCATTCCAACCTTTATAATTATCCAAAATACCTCTGTCCAGACTTTTTCTAAAAGGTCTCCAAATTCCAAAATCAATTGTATCATCAGATTCCCCAAACAAAGTAAATCTTCTCTTATTGTCACATACTAAAAATATGATTACCTTCATCATATTAAAACCTTAATGAAAACAACAAGTACTGCAGTACAATCCTTATATATCACATTATTCTTATAACCAGTACATCATTGATACAACACTCAAATGACATGATTCTTTAATAACAACATAAGAACTCTAATCATTCCCCCTCATTTGTGGTATTATCATAACTTGATTATTATCCAATAGCATCATTTGGGGTATACTCCAATGATTTGGACATTGGTTTGCATAGTGTCCCCACTCCTTGCAGATGAAGCATTGTACATTTTAAACCTTTTTCTTACCCTTGCAGTCACGCACTTGGTGTCCTTTTTCTCCACACTTATAACAAACTCCCATTCCCTTCAAGAAATTTCCAAGGTGTTTCTTCCCATAGTTATCACATATTGGAAAATTCTTCTTTTCCCTCTTCCCTTTATCCATCTTTCTCTCTTCCATCCTTTTCTTCTCTTGCTTACCTTCAAATCCATAGGACTCAGAAATTTTTTTACTTATCTTATTAACACATGATACTGTTTCTTCATATGTTGAGAACACATGGGAGACTATTTACCTTCTAAATGTTGGCTTAATAACATGAAAGATATGATCCTTCTTACTCTTTGGATCATACGTATTGCTGGAGTTCACATTTCTTCTACTGGGATCCATTTCTATACAATGGCATAAACTAGATTAGTTTATGAATCAAAATACATAATTCCATACTTGTAAAACACTTAACATAAATTGAACTATTTATAGATATAATCCATAATCATAAAAAGAAATGTTTTCTTTGAGGAAGTATATACTCATAAACCCTTCATAATGGTTTGTAAAGAAAATGAGAATTATCCTAAGCATATCCCCCGGGAGTGTCGTAACCAAGAGTGCAGCAAGGCCCTTTGTCATGCACCAGTTCCCGTTCGAGTCTAGCTCAAAACGGTGTTTTCGGGTTTTACCCTTAGGTACATCTGTGCCAGATCCGCCTCTACTTGCTTGTATCCAGACAAGGATGTATTGCTCGGAAAACTCACAAAATCTCTATAATACCAAAATTCTAGGAAGTTCTTCTATACTAATCCTCAAAGTCTATCTTTGGTCTATGTGCTCTAATTAGAGTTTATCTAAATATAGCTTCCAAGGTTAGTACTAAACTGCCTCTGATACCAACTGTAACGCCCCGACCCCAGTTACCTAGAGTCGGTGTGTTACTTCGTAACATTGGCATGATCACAAAAGATCAAGTCTCGAAAGACCGATTAGTTTAGTAGCCTTGGAAACACTAGATACATTCATAAATGTTACATTACATCATAAAGTGAAAAACTACAATAACATAGTCTCCATTTTCCACACTCATATCCCCTTCAGACTATCCCTGCAGGTCAATCATAAAATACTTCTTCACACCCTAAAAAAAATTAAAACATTGAAAGGGGTGAGCTCAAATGCTCAGTAAGGATAACAATATAGCAGAAGATTTCATAAATAAACATAAACATTTAAGGCAATGTATGACTAAAACAAAAGCCTTTTAAACTAGAACTTCAACATAATATGGAAAAAGTAAAATGAGATAATTCCATTTAATTATTCACATGGATATTCTACTGGTCGAATAATCACATGCAATATCAATAACCACTTTCATAATGATGGAATTCATAATGCCAGACTATCATAACCACGTAGCCAAGGCCTCATGCCAAGACCACAAATAAGATTTTGTCAAGGCCTCGTGCCAAGATACTAGTTTGTCTCATGAGACCTGCCGATGCATCGAGGATCTATAGCGGGCTCCACCCATCACTTATTAAGTCCAATGCATTCCTCATATGAACAGGTTTAAACATATCATAAACTATAACATAATCGTATCACATAAAACATGCATAAAGGAAACATAAAATTTCCATATTTCAATCACAAGATATCAATACAACACATTGATATAATAAAAACACTTTGAAAACCATTTTCAATACCAAAATAAAAGAAAATTAAAACTTGGTATTTATTTTTCATTTAAAAAAAATTATGGATTGTAGAGGAATCCGAAACTCAAATAATGGTCATGGCGGCAGAGAAGTTGTTGCCGCCGCATACGTATGACAAAATACATTCCATTTTTTTTATTTAGTAAAACACTTCATATAAAAATATTTCTTTTGAATAAAAGTAAAAGTCAAAGGGGTTTATACACCGTATAAAAGAAAGTTTTGTATAAAATAAAATATTTCTCAATGAAAGGAGATTGAGACGAAGTCCTTACAAAGATAATTTTCTAAATAAAATAGATCTATTATGTGTATTCACTATAAGTACACATAAATAAAGTACAAATACAAGATAGGATATAATAATATCATGACATAATTTGAAAGTAGGAGATTAACCCAAAGAATGGAAATTGGGTTAAGAAGTTCCCTTACCTCATGTCCGAATTCACTCGACCATTATTTGATCTCCTGAATAATAAACTAGAGTTAATTTATACTTGATTAAGAACCTTTTTCATGTTAATTATTCCTTTTATATCACTTATTACCATGTTATGAACATTATGTAATTATTTAAGTTAATAACGGTCATTTTGTCAATCTTTGGTACTTGAGTCAAAAATAAACTTCTTATAATTACAAGTTGTTCATGTGGTGAAATATCCATTATATCCAGAATTATATTCATGATGTAGATATCATATATATCATATATATCCATTATATACATGCATTTATAGTATTACATAACATTTAGAGGTAAGAAATGAAATGCACCGTTCATGGAGACGGTAAGCCGTACGTACGCATGAACGCTACTTTCATTTCTATTTCATATTTAATGGAATAAAATCATAATTATATAATGTTATATTATAATTACAGTATAATATAATATATAATATCATTTACTCCATCCTTTATACATCCCACATATGGAATTAACGATTCAAATCACTTTGAGGGGGTGGTAGTCCGCACTTCCTAAAATGAAAATATCGTGTTTACCCATAATGGAAACCATAAAGGTATGCCATAAATGAAAAAATACAGAAGCTTAAGGAAAACATAAACATATTATATATCATATATAAATATAGTGACATATTAATGGACACATTTGAAGGTGTTATATGAGTGTTGAACAATCATCGTTTCGTGAGGCAGAAATTCGCCATCTACAAAAACAATATGTTCTTTAACCATTAGATGTAGGTGTGTGTAAGTGTATCAAGAATAATTCTTATAACAACATCCTAGTATATTGAATATACTGGTTTTTTTACAAAATAAAGGAATAAAAAGAGTTTAAGGGGTTGGATAAGCAAAATAAAACATAAGAACACAAGAGAAAACACTACCTTTAAAACGGGTAACTCTTTTTGATTTGAGCTCAAAGGATTCCTTGGGAAGACTTCTGCCCAAAGTGAGGCTTCTAGGAGTAAGAGTGGGATGTTTAGAGACAAAATGGGCAGGGGTTGTCTGAGCCAATTGCTTGGAAGGTGTGAATAAGGTGGTAGTGGTGGGGGCCTTTTATAAGAGGATAGGAGGGGCACTCTTGGAAAGATTGAAATGTTACATTTTTAAGAAATGATTTTTGGATTCTAAAGGTCCCACAATGATATATTTAGAGGATAAGGTGATAAGGGTTCGAAATATGCTCATCCAATAGGTTTTTTACAATTGTAAGTCTTAGAATTTACATTATCTTTTCATTTTATTTAAATCGTTAATTAATGTGGTAATTGCTGCATCATCATAGTGTCATAAAATATTTAATTTATTTAATGTCTAAAAATTATAAAAAAAATATCATGATGTATTAAATCTTTTTATATTTCCAATTAATATTTATAGTTGAAAAGTTAACTTATATAACCCCATGTAATAATTGTTTTAGTAAAACAACACATGTTTGTGACATTTTTATTTTAACATTAAATAAAAAGTTTTTAATGTCATTTTCCTACCAAAGTGGATCTATGGGGTCCCCAAGTTGACACATGGATTGTCTTGGTCGGCCATGACTCATAAAATAGGGGTAGGACAAGTGTAAGGGTATTTTAATATTTTTATAATATCATTTTTACCTTAAATTTCACTAATCACCTTTAATCGTGTTTAATTAAACTTAAAAGTTACTATTCACCAAAAATTATTTTAATCCCATTGAACCAAATTCTACTTCCTAATGACAACCATGTATGTCGGATTTTTGAAAATAAAATCACAGAAGTGGTAATGTTTCATTTAAACGAAAAATCAGTTTTTTAACTACCACTTAGTGGTTTCACTATTCATCAAAAATTGAAGTTTTTCAGAACAATGCCGAAATTTCACCCTAAGATATAATTGATATTCCGAATTCAAAAATAATGTATATTTTACAAAATTCCAAACATATAAGTTGCATTAATTAATTTTATAACTAGTTCCCACTGTCACAACAAATAGCATGTTTTTAAGAAACAATATATATCAAAAGATTGACAATTGTTTATATCCAATTTCAAAGTGAAATTAATTCTAATGACCACCATTGATAAAATGGTAAAAATATATTCTAATTATACTTTAAAACCACTCAATAGTATAATTTATCACTATAAATTATTTTGATTAAAAAAGTTGTTTTTAAGTATTTTTCACTATTCATAAAAAATTGGAAGTTCTCAGAAAAATACCAAAAATTCCACATAGGCTAATTTCGATATTCCTAATCCAAAAATGAAGTCCATTTTGAAATATAAAATATATATAATTTCAAAAATTGGGTATTACTATTCATAATGGCTATTTTGATTGGTCGCGGTGTGTTAAAATCTCGAACTTACGTACAATGCAAGCTATTGCATTATTGAAAGAGAAGCATATCGTGGAAGCTCGGGGTGTTACATGAGAGTTACAGATGTTATTCAGTATATCTCACTCCCATTCGTTTTCTCTAAGACTCATGATTTTATTTTTATTTTGGGGTGCATGTGTTGGAACCAATAGGAAGCATGATTTCTACACCTCGTATCTCGTACTGTCAGGTAACATGTCTACAAAGAAACATAAATTAAGTCAGTGTCATTAAGTGACTCAAACATGAAAATTATAAATAACATTTAAATTTAAACTACAAAAGATAGAAAGTAAGGAATAGTGTCACAATATGTCTTGAAATGACGTCACTGGAAACAATGTCTTCTCTTTTTCCTTTGAGCAGTGAGATAGTCACGGTGCCATAGTTGCATTGAGACCATGAACCGGTAGCAAAAATTCAGTGTCAAGATCACGGTGTCCTTGGAGATGGTAGCAAGGAACTGGTGCCAGAAACCTTATGAAATCTGAAACTGGTTACAGTTTCTAAGTCACGATGTCAGGGTTTCAGTGTTTGGGTTACAATGTCAGGGTTACAATTTCAGGGTTATAGTGTCAGGGTTATAGTGTCAGGATTACGATGTTAGGGACTTTTCCAAAATCTGGAACCAGTGGAAGACTTATAGTTTCTTAGACTTATCCAAATATCTGTAAAATTGTCTTAAAAAATAATATTCATAGAATGAATTAGACTTAAACATTAGTACAATAAAATATTATAGAACAAGATCAAATATAGTTTAAAAGATTCAAACATGACTTATATGATTCTGAATCAGGATCTTGTGGAAGTTTATACCATGGGTTTTAAGCATTAAAGTATAGGGAAACCAACAATTTATACACATGATTTGTGATAGATGAAACAAGGATAACATGATTTGTGATAATTAAAACATGATTAACACATGAGGAGTCCAAAAATATACCCATTTTTGATGATCACAAATCATTGGATTTAAATTCCTTTTCTTATTCTCCCCCCTTTTGGATTATCAAAAAGAATATAAGAAAAAGAAAATAAACATGGAATGAAGGTAAGTAAGATAATAAACAACAATAGTGCACATTTCATTAGATAAAAAGATATAGGTCATTACAATCATGATGAAAAATGAAAAACATCCCTATCAAAATACATTTTTCACTTCCTCTTCAACACTAGAAGTCTTCTCTTTTACCTTGGAAGAAACATCATAAGGGTCCATAAGATAATAAGTGGAGGTTGGAGAAGGGATTGATACATACATGGAGGAAGAAAAAAAGGCAGTGGATGAGTAAGGGGTTGAACCAGGCTGCAAAGGGGCAGCTGCAGGAGCCACAATAGCAGTTCTTTTCACATAATGATAAGGCTTTAATAACTTAATGGAATCAGTAATGATCTCATCACCATACTGCATTTCCTTTTCAAAATCATCTTTGTTCTCTGGGAACTTTTCCAACAGAGGAGTGAAATTTTTCAGCTTTTGGACTTGAGTCTTGAAGTCTTGAGTGACATGATTAATTTTTAAATTCTCTACAAGGTACTTGAAATGATTGGTCAGATCATTCTTAGAGTAAATTCTATTAAAGTATAAATCCACTTTCTTAGAAATTTATTCTTAAGCATCATTGGTAATCTTTGAATTAATACTCACTAAATCAAGTACTTGATCACTATTCTTGATGAAAATAGATAAACTTTACTTATCAACACCACTTAATTCTGATTGAAGTTATTCTTTAACAACAGTTCTGATCAGATCACTGTCCATAGGTTGCGATGACTGTCCAGAGGCATTTTAAGCTGTAACGGCTGAAGTGAGGGACTTAAGTTGATTTATAACTTTCTATAATCATCCCTTATATTCATTAGTCAAATTTTTAAGGCCAACAAAAAGATCACACATCTCATTGACTATCTTGATGTTTCTCTTATCCACTTTTTCATGTATTGAAGTCAAATTTGGGTGAATTAGAGAGACAAATTTCTATGGAATATGATATCTAACATCCTTAATGGGATGAGCAGTAGGAACTTGTCTAGTTTTCCACAATTTTTTCATATCTTCAACCATAGATCTGAGAGACTTCACCACATCAATCAACTTTTTATTCTCAATCCTAACTTCTTGTATCTCATGAAGAATTTTCGGTTGAATTTTCCATATGATTTTCTCTAACATTAAGGAAACATCTCTTTCACTGAGATTATTCATAGAAGTAGGTTATGATTTCATGATATTTTCAAATTAAGCTAATAAAGTATCTTTAAAATATTTCAGATCAATGTGACTAACAGAATCAGAAGGTTCTTGTGTAGGTTTAGGAACAGGAGCTGAAACAGGTTCAGACTTTTTAGTAGAGGCTACTTCTAGAGAAAATATTAGTTTCAATTGAAACACAATGTAAAGATCTATTCCTTTAACTGAGGAATATTGGGTATTGTATACATCAAAATAGCTAGGAAAATTATACCAGGTATCCACAGTTCTTTGATCAATAGGATTGGTAATTTGAACACTTTCTAAACTGGGGTGTTGCTATCCCTTAATAGGTGAATCTCTTCTGGGACTAAGAGATTCAGTCTCTTGAACCACTTCCAAATTTTCACCTCCAACAGATTCACCCATATCTTTTCTAGCTAGATGAAAGGCCTATTCCATTCTTTCCTTAGCAGATAGAATTATTTCATAATCATCTTGTTCTTTTGATTATTCCTTAATAATAGGTCCTTTATTAATAACAAGTTCTAAAAGATCCCCAAGAATAGATTTTTTCTCTATACTAGAAGCAGGTTCTTTTTTAGCAATAGGTTCTTTTTCCGCAACAGATACATCTTTTACAACTACATCTTGTGGAACAGATAAGACACTATCTTCTTTGTCCAATACAACTCCTTCCTTAGGTGCAATAACTGCATCTTCTTATCCTTCACCCGAATGATCAAAAACTTCATCTGGTTCCAAACCAAAGTCAGATTTGTTCTTAGGTCTTGAAGGATTCTTGACTGGATTAAACTTTTTATACAATCTTTTATTGTCCTCCACCGAAGACTTTTTTCCAAGGATTCCAGCTAATTTTCATCCTTCTGATTGTATCCTTTGATATACAAAACTCATAATATTCAATAAATTCTTTATTCAGGACAACTACTCCTTTGACAGACAACATTGCAGAGATTAATCTTGAATAAAACAAAGAGGTAGATTTCGAAGTTGTCTTGATCATTTCACACATGTGAAGTATAATATAATTACACAAATTAATCTTGTGCCCATTTTTCATAAGATGTATCAAGAATACATCTTGATACTTAAAAGATGAAAAATCTTCTTTCCTTGGACAAATAAAATTTTGGATAAACTTAAATATCCGCCTTGTCTCACCATCCAACTCAGCAGAAATTGCCTTTATTTTCTTCTTATTTCTAGTCAAACTTCCTAGGGCCTCTTCTAAGATAAAAACATTACTAGGAGGAGGAGGAACTCTTTGGTAATCCTCAAATATTCTTTCATGAGGTATCCCTAGGCATCCAACCCATAACATCAAAGAAAAAGTACACATTTGACTATTAATCAAACTTCTTACTACAAAGTCATCTTTAGTATTGAATGAAAACTAAACATACTGATAAAAATAAGAAACAAGCTTCAAATAAATTTGTCTTTTATCTTTTTTAAACCAGTTTAGCCATTTCTGTTCTTCCATTACATTCAAAACAAGTGACTTACTTGTTAGAAACCACTTTGGATAGAATTCCTTTTCTGGTACTACTATTCTATCAACAATATTTGGATTCAACGGTCCCTTATACATTACTTTCGGTGCATTTTTCACTTTCTTATGAGATATACGCTTATCATAAGTCGATGAAGATGGGCTATTCATTCTAGGCATTCAATGTGGGTTTGAGAAAGGTGAAGGGCTATAATATGACAAATGATTTGATAGAGAAGGATTTCGGTTTTGAGAGAAGAGAGCTCTAGTGAAGAGATGAGTGAAAGATGTTGAGTTTTTATCATTTAGGGATTTCAAATGTCAAAAATTAAAAAAATGAGTCATAAAAATAATAAAATAGTCGATACAAAGATAAAAGACATAAAATTCTAAAAATAGAAATCATAGTCATTACAGTGAGACTGAAACAGATTGTCACTGTGTCATCATTATAGTGTGATTCCAAATAGTGAGACCATATCATTGAGATAGTAAGTGTAAGACAGTAACCGAGAGATAGTAACTGTGAGACCATAAATGTGAGATAGTAATTCCAAGACAGTAACTTGTAAAACTGTGAATCATGAAACTGTAAACTGTGAAACAGTAATTTTGAGACCGTAAACTTTTTTACTTAAGACTTATCATTCCTAATTCATGTATGATGTAATTTATCCTTTCAGAATTTAATGGTTTAGTGAATATATCATCAAGATGATGTTCAGTGCCAATTAATTCCAAAGTGATATCACTTTTTTGATAATGATCTCTCAAAAAGTGATGCCTTTCATCAATATTCTTTTTCCTAGAGTGTGAAACAGGATTCTTTGAAATGTTAATAGCACTTGTATTGTCATAATTTATAGGTACATGTTTGAATTGATATCTATAGTATAATAATGTGTTCTTTATCCACAAAATTTGTGCACAAAAACTACCAGTAGCTACGTATTCAGGCTCGGCAATAGATAATGCAACAAAATTTTGTTTCTTAGTACACCATGAAACCAAAGACTTTTCCAAAAAAGTGACATGTCCCATAGATGTTGTTTCTATCTAACTTGAATCCACCAAAATAAGTATCATAATAACTCACTATATTAAATGATTTTACTTTAGTGTAAAAAAAATCTAAATTGACAGTACATTTGAGGTATTTGAAAATTCTTTTAACAATATTTAAGTGAGATTCTTTGGGATTATCTTGAAAACATGCACACATGAAAAAACTAAACATAGTATCAAGGTGACTAGCAGTTAAGTAGAGTAAACATCCAATCATTCCTCTATAAGTGGTTTGATGAACAGATTTACCATTTTCATCAAGATCCAACTTACAGGTAGTACTCATTGGAGTATCACTACTTTTAGTGCTATCTAAGACAAAATATTTTAGAAGATGTTTAGTATATTTACTTCAATTTAAAATGATACCTTATTTATTTTGAAATATTTGAAATATAATAAATAATTTTTGATCACCCATTAAACTCATTTCAAATTCATTTTGTATCATCTTTGAAAACTCAATACATAAATAATTTCTTGAAGATCCAAAAATAACATCATCAACATAGATCTGAACAACTAAAACATATTTAGAAATTTTTTTTATAAATAGAGTATGATCAACTACACCTTTTGTAAAAATTTTGGAAATAATAAAACTACTTAATCTATCATACCAAGATCTTGGATCTTGTTTTAAACCATATAATTTTTTTTAATTTGAAAACATGATTTTGAAAATGAGGGTTTGTAAAACCAGGGGGGTTGTTCAAAAAAACATCCACAACTATATACCCATTTAGGAATTCACTCTTAATATCCATTTGATAAAGTTTGAAATTAAGATGGGCAGCATAAGAAAGCAGGATTCTAATGGCTTCAAGTCTAGCTACTAGTGAAAAGGTTTATTTATACTCAATTCCTTCTTCTTGACTATAACCTTGTGCAACCAATCTAGCTTTGTTTCTAACTATATCACCAGCTTCATCTACTTTGTTTCTTAACACCCACTTAGTGCCTATGGTCAAGGTGTCTTTGGGTCTATCCACAAGTTTCCAAAATTTATTTATTTCAAATTGATTTAGCTCCTCTTTCATAGCCATCACCAAAATTAATCATTGATAGCATCATCAATGTTTTTAGGTTCAAGCTATGAAAAGAAAGCTTGATGTTCAACCTGATTTCTAAGAAAAGCTCTAGTTTGTGTCCCTTTGTCTAAATCTCCAAAAATAGCATCTAAATGATGGTTCTTGAGGGTTTTAGTTGGTCTAGAAAAGGAGGGGATAATAATTTCAGGATCATATATAGGTTTGGGTTCATTATGTCTAGATTCTGAATAATTTCTAGAACTGTTTGATTTAATAGATTTCTTGATAAGAGGATTAGATGGATTTTCATTTATGTACATATTTGACATATCATCCTCAAGATTCTCTAGGGTGGTCTTAGGTTCATGTGTCTGTGTTTCATCAAATTTGACATGTACAGATTCTTCCACACATTTTGTTCTCTTGTTTAAGACTCTATATGATTTACTATAGGTTGAGTAACCTAGGAATATTCCTTCATAACTCTTGGATGCAAATTTGTCAAGATTATCCTTGGTATTAAGATTATATACTTTACAACCAAACACTTTGAAGTAACTAACTTTGGGTTTTCTATTATTCCACAACTCATAAGGAGTTATTTTAAGAATTGGTCTAATTAATACTCTATTAATTATGTATCAACCTATATTCACAACCTCATAACAAAAGTAAATAGGTAAGTCATATTCATTAAGCATTGTTCTAGAAATTTCTTGTAAGGTTCTATTTATTCTTTCCATAACTCCATTTTTTTGAGGTGTCGTTGGGGCAGAGAAGTTATGACTATATCCATTGTGTGAGAAAAAAGATTCAAAGTATTTATTTTCAAACTCATGGCCATGATCACTTATTAAGGATTTTATTCTAAGTCCACTTAGATTTTCCACTATTTTAGCATACTTGGTGAAGTAAGTACATGCTTCACTTTTGTGAGCTAATAAATAAGTCCAAGTATACCTAGAATAGTCATATACAAGAACATAAACATAGTGATTCCAATTTAAAATAGAAACTCTAGATGGTCCAAACAAGTCCATGTGAACCAACTCAAGAGGTTGAGAAGTTGAAACTTATTTCTTTGATTTGAAAGATATCTTGTGTTGTTTACCCTTTTGACAAGGATTACAGACTTTATCATTTGGAAACTCAAGTTTGGGTAGGTCTTTGACTAAGAATTTTCTTGTAAGATTACTAAGGGAGTGTGTATTGTAGTTTCCTAGTCTTCTATGCCAAATCTAAGACTCTTTATGAAATACACTTAATCATGAAACATTTTGAGAAATTAAAGAATCTAAGTTGATAGCATAAACATTTTCATTTCTAAAATCAGAAAATATCAGTTCATTTTTAGAGTTGAAGACATTAAAAACATAATTCTCAAATTTAACATGAAATCTATTATCAAATAATTGTAAAATACTTAGAAAATTATATTTCAGTCCATCAACAAAAATTACTTTAGAAATTAAAAATGATTTAGAGTTACCAATCTAGCCTAAGCCAATTATTTTTCTTTTAGAATTGTCACTAAAAGTGTCATACCCACCACAAATCTTGATTTTATTTTTGAAGCTTGAACAATATCTTATCATGTGTCTTGAACATACACTATCCAAGTACCATAAGATTTTATAGGAGATCTTTAGATATCTTTCCTACAAAATAATCAAACAAAAACAGATTTTAGTACCCAGACTTGTTTAGGTCCAATGACATTAGTAATCAGTGATTTAGGTACCCAAATTTAATTCATGGGTTTCCTATAGGAATTATATAATATATTTGAGAAATAAACTCTAGTTGGTCTAGAAGAACTAGAGGTAGTAAAATACTATCCAGAGATGGAACTAGCAGCAAAATTTTCATTTTTGGGCAGAATTTTTTTTTTCCAAATTTAGTTACAAAATGTGTTTTAGATAGGTTTCTATTTCCAAGTTGATATCCAATTATAGAAGTGTATTTAGGATCTATCTATTTACCATGATTTTTGAGTAGAGTATTTTTTTTCATTGGTAAACTTTTCTAGATTTTTCTTCAATTTCTCATTAGACATTTTTAAGTCATTATTTTATTTGAGCAGCTATACATTCTTTTCCTTCTTAGTAGTAAGTTTAGATTTAGTATTTACTGTGAGAGAATGCTGTTTCTTTACATATTTATATTTATATTTTAGTTTATTTAATGTCTCTTCCAGCATGTTACAGTACTCAAATAGTGCATCACTTGTCATATTTTTATAATTACTTTCATTTCCAGAATAGTAAGAATTGTGTACAGGAGAATATAAGGTTACCTTAGATATGTTTTTCATAAAACATATATTTGACATGTTATCTTTCTCATCATGAGATGATATTTATTCACTATATCTATCCTTAAAGGCACTCCAGGTGGATTTTATAGATTTCTTATACTTATTTTCTTTATTTTCATACTTCCTTTTGTATTTTAATTTTCAACAGCCAACTTTGACATGTCCTCTACTCTTAAATTCATAGTAGACAATCTCCTTTGAGTTTTCATTTCTTCTCCAGTCCTTTTTCCAGTTTCCTTTTTTATCATACCTTCCTTTATAATTGGTCTTCCTGAATAAATTCTTCTTCCTGTAGAATTTCTTGAATCTTCTGGCCAGCTAAACCATCTCTTTATCACTATCTGATGTTAATTCACCATTAATAGAGCTTTCAACAGAGGCTAGAACTTTCTTTTTTTCCTTGTTTTTAGAGGTAATAGTCTTGAATGCTACAGATTTCCTCTTAGGTTCATCTTCTTCTTCTTTGTTGACTTTCAACTATTCTTCATACATTATCAATTTTCCAACGAGTTCCTTGATAGGTAATTTGCTGATGTCACATGATTCTTTAATATAGACATAAGTTCCTCTCCATCTATCAGTTAAGCATTTGAGAATCCTCATAATTTGTTCTTTGGCATTAACATCTCTTCTTAGAGAGATCATAATGTTCACTATTTCATTAAGCCTAAGATACATGTCAGAAATAGGCACATAGTGATAAATTTTAAAGCTATCATATTTAATATTATATGTTTTAAGTCTCATTTCCTCAAAACTAGAAATTAATTCATGTAAAATAGCCAAAATATCTTAAATTTCATGGGCTGTTTTACATGCAGAAATTTTGTTAAATTCTTCATCTCCTAAAGAAAAGTATAAGGCATTCATGGCTTTGAAATTATTTTTATAAATAGTCTTAGTTGGGTCATCCCAAGTAGTTATAGTAGTAGCAGAAATCTTATATTTTATCTATAATTGAGGACCAAATCTCAAAACCCATACTTTCTAAGTGAATTTTCATTTTAATTTTCCATTGTGCATAATTGGTTCCATTAAAGAATGGAGGTATGTTGGTAGCATCACCTTCTAATATATTATCCATAATTATAGAATAAAGTATAGATTTTTTTTAAATAACTAAAAATTTAGAACTAACAGAAATTTGAATATCTTTTAAAAAAAACTAAAATCGTAGTTGAAAAATATTTTAAACAGATTAACAGTTTACAATTTTGAAAATAGGGATCTTAAAAATTGCCTTTGATATCAAATGTTGGTTGGAGTAGGACACTCAAGAGGGGGGTGAATTGAGTTCCTCTGAAAATTTCTGTTAAAAAGGTTTACTTAAAATATTCACCCAATTAAAATTAAAACATGCCAGTTAATCAAGGTAATAAAATCATAAGTGTTTGACTGTTCAAAAATCTCTCAGAAGATTGATTAATTCTCAGTAGTATTAATATGAGATATTGATACAACTTTTGAAACTATTCTAATAAGGAAAAATAGTTATAACTACTATCCAAGACTAACTATCAAAGTAAAATTTAGTTTTCTGAAATATAAATTAAAACAGAGAAAGACTAAATAAAAACACATAGTGGATAAACAAGTTTTTTAGTCTCAAACTGAGACCTAATATAATATAATTGGTGATCACCTACCACCAAGTAGTTTATATTAATAAACTTGATTCACACCCTGGATCGGGGTAAACAGCAGTACACAGGACTGCCCAGGTCACACGACCTCTTCTACTGTTATTTATGGACATAAATAACAAGGTCACACAGGGACTTCTTCCAAACCTATCCATGGGAGTAAATAGATATAAAAATATATGAGTGGAAGGATATCTTTTATCCTTCAGTTTGATACAGGATACATTGTGTTCTTAACAGGCAGATACACACACTGCTCAAAAGTATGTAAAAATGCACACGACAGAGATAATAAGTATGTGAGGATTTAGAAGGCTCTGTGTGTCTTGAGATGCAGCTCTGGACTCCCTATATGTAGATTAGATGAAGTTTGAGTCCTCTTCTGAAAGCTGACACAAAAACGTAGTGTCGTATTCTGGCTTCCAAGTGCAGGTATGGTTCTGTAGGTATATGCTTCTTCTTCCTTGATATGCTAAAGTAGATTTTCAATTAGATATATAGATTAATTGAGATTTCTTCGTGTGTTATTATTTTGGTTCTTAAGTTTACACATGTTTCATGAGAGTTGTAGATGTTCTTCAATATATCTCACTCCCATTCATTTTCTCTGAGTCACGTGCTTTTATTTTTATTTCGGGGTGCATGTGTTGGAGCTGACAGGAATCATGATTTGTACACATCGTACCTCATACTATCAAGTAACATGTCTATAAAGGAACATAAATTAAGTCAGTGTCATTAAATGACTCAAATATGACTGTTATAAATAACATTTAAATTTAAACTACAAAATATAGAAAGTAAGGAACAATGTCACAATATGTCTTGAAATGATGTCACTGGAAATAATGTCTTATCTTTTTCCTTTAAGTGGTGAGACAGTCATGGTGCCACAGTTGCATTGAGATCAGAAACTGGTAGAACAAATGCAGTGTCAGGATCATGGTGTTCTTGGAGATGGTAGAAAGGAACTGGTGTCACATACCTTATTAAATCTAAAACTAGTTACGGTGTCTGAGTCACAGTGTCAGGGTTACGGTGTCAGGGACATTGGAAAAATCTGGAACTGATAGAAGACTTACGGTTTCTCAGACTTAGCCAAATATTTGTAAAACTGTCTTAATAAATAATATTCATAGAATAAATTAGACTTAAGAATTAATATAATAAAATATTATAGAACAAGATCAAATATAGTTTACAAGATTCAAACATGATTTATAAGACTCTGAATCAGGATCTTTTTAATGTTTATACCATGGGTTGTAAGCATTAAAGCATAGGGAAGCCAAAAATTTCTACACATGATTTGTGATAGATTAAATAAGGTTAACATGATTTCTTATCATTAAAATATGATTAAAACACGATGATTCCAATATATAATATTATGAACAATCACTAGAATATCCGGAAGAAACACATTTAATAAACTTGAATAATCACTGAAGTTGATTGATTATTTTTATAAGGTATTAATTTTCAAATTAATATGTAATATACTTGTTTTCTTCCATTGAAATATGTAATATATATATATATATATATATATATTTGTGTGTGTGTGTGTCCAAATAATTATCAAATTTTAAGAAAACCTGAAACTTTTATAAAACCACCCATAAGTACGACCTAAGGTCTGACCCTAATAAAAAATTTAAATACTCATGATATTACATTTTTTCATGTAATAAATCATCATGGATGATAATGATAACTAATTCCAGTAATGTTAGGGAATCACTTCATATTATGAGCTTCCTTATGAAATATGCTACATCTCAGACACTGGCCTTGTTCTTGAGGCTAGTCCATCTCATTTTGAATCCTACTGTACTTTGGTCTACCTCATGGATGCCAATGTGGGATAATATTTGATCATTGAGAACCATAAAACTCCCTAATAGGATTTCGTGGTATGCTATAGAAATTAACAATGATGTCGAGCCAGTAATCTAGATCAACATATGGTTCCCATGAGATGTTTATAGAGGCACATGCCACAATGGTATGCATGCATGGAAACTGGAATTCCTAAAATTTTCCATAGTCACTATAGCATCCCCATCATGGGATCCACAGAAAGGGTTCCCTGAGCCAGATTGACCACATAACCTCAAGTGCATCTCCCCAAATACCAAAGGCTGTCGATTAGCAGTGAGGTCCTTTTTACATGTCTGTGGGGGAGCCTATGCCCTCATAGGTAATAGGTATTATCATAACAAAAGTAAAAAACAATTAATAATAAATAGTGAAAGCATATAAATGAATAAACTATAGAAGAATCAATATGAATAATCTAACTGAATAAGAATCAAGTGTGGAAGCTCACAAAATAATGTAATGCTATGATGTCTGTCTAAACTGAAAAACGAAAAACAGAAACACAAGCATACTATCAACTAAAAAGGAAAAACAAAAAGTGTGACAACTACATAATGAGAAAGGCTCAGTCCTTTGCCCCCAGTCTCCATCCTAAGTAGCAATAAACAATCAATAATCGGAATCGGCACGCTTCCCTTTGTCAATACCTACAAGCATATAATCGACTCAGGTGACAACAATGCCCGAGTAGGGGTGTGAGATAAAATCCCAGTAGGTCGGAATATAAAATGTTTAAACCTTTCCATTTTAGTGTAGTAAATAAATGCAACATGTTATAATATAATAAATGCAGACAACTAATTAAGCATAATAAAAATAAAATAACTCGGTTCGATTTCCCAACATCATCCGCCCCTAATCACCTGCTTTGGTCTAAGCCAGGAGTCTGAATGAAGTACTTGTATAAGAAAGATGCACACACACACACACACAAGCCTGGGAAAATAAGGTAAAACAAATAAGAGGCATACCACAAGCTTATGCTTTAACTTGGGGTCTAAATTATGTGTCAACCATGTGTGCTTTAACATACCAGAAAAGATTAAAACTGTCAAGGGAATCAAAGAGGAATTTATATAACTTTAAGTGCATCATTATTAATATGTTCAAGTTGAGATTTGGAGTCTAAGCCCGCCCCGAAGGTATCGCTACGATACATCCTTCAAATTACCCAATTCCACTGAGCTCGTCCAAAGCAATCTTTCTAAAGACCAAGTATCACTCAGGGCATGGTTTTACTATGAGCCCGTCCCAATATCACACATAAGGGGGTAGAGTATCATTTGAGGCTTGGCATATCCATATCGAAAATGGATCCATCCTTGATGGGCCATTTTGGAAATGATATCACTCATAATTATTTATAAATCTTGGGAAGTCTTGGTCTAAAAAATCCTAAGACATCACTCCCCGATGTGTAGTGGTAACCAGCCAGGAATGGGGAGTCCATGTGTGGGTCCTTAATATGGAACCCATATTCCCTCCCCACCCTAAATTTAATTAAAATTTCATATCCGTATATATGACATGGCATGAATATATAATTGAAACTTTAAATCTAAGTAGATACAACCACGCAAAACAAGATATTAATTTAATATCACAGTGTAAATTTTATGAGGCAAGATAGTGTATTATAAAAAGAAGATAAATTAAATTTTTAATTAATAAATATATTGCCAAAAACAACTACCAAAAATCAAACAATTCACGGTTTATAATTATTCTAAAATGGTTATTTAATTTAAACACAACTAAAAAGGGGCTGCACAACACATGCAGTTAGATAAATTAAATACCCGGGCTAATGGTATTTACACCAACCACGTCGACACACCCAAAGGGGTGTTCAACCATGTTTCAAAAATTTAAATGATTTAGTTTATGATTAATAAGGTTGGAATGATTATTCAAAATAACTAAATTGAAAAGATTGGGAGAAATTGAACAAAGTCGATAGACACCGACAATCGGAACAACCATGCATTTTTTTATAAATCGCAACGAAATAGAATGAAAATGAGTAAAATCTATACCTTATGGTCGTAGATGATCCTATGATCCATGGTAGGCTTTTACTTGGCCTAAAACAGAAGAAAATATATTATTTTAGAAAAATCCCAAAATAGGGTAAAAATCCTTCCGCAACAGATTGCATGGAGGATACTCATCGAAACTCTACAATTCTTACTGCATATGATTAGCCTTACCATAAGGTTCATAGAACACTATAATATGATGAAAATAGAGGATATTTGAGGCTGCAATGGTCTTCTAAAGGTGGAAGAGGGTGGTGTATACCACCTGGGAGAATGGGGGGCGTGACGTGAAGAGACGGAAGAGAGGAAGAGAGGAGAGAAAAAATAAAGGAAATAAAAAGAAAAGAAGAAAAAAACAGAAAAAATAAAATAAAATAAAAAAATGAAAATAAAAAGGAAAATAAAATAAAATAAATAAGATGGAAAATAAATAATATAAAAATAATAAAAATGGTAGTTTCCCACTTTAATTATTTTTACTTTTTCCATAACCCTCTTTTTAATTTATTTTTAAATTTATTTTTATCCCTTCTTGCTTTCTTTTAAATTTTTACATTAAATATCTTCTTGTTTATTTTTAATCCTCAATTAATTATTTTAATCTTGAACACTACGCTAAATCTTGATATAACATTTTTCATAAATCCCATGCAGTCATTTAAATTATTTAAATAGCCACCTAGGACCCACAGTGGGGTGCGTAGGCATGCACCCTGGGTCGCTTTAAAGATTTATACAACAATTTAAAATGGTTTATACTTGATTAAAGCCGATACATTACAATCAAAATTCCTATGGTCTAGAAATACCACCAACACTCGATCGCTGCTACCTGTGATGAGTTCCTGACACTCTATCACTTCAAATCGACCTACTTCTTGGTTAAACAATCACACTCAAAAAGAGAAAGCTTAATCAATGTTCCTATCAGTCCCTTATTAAAATTATCATTTATACCACATCCTATAATAAATTCCAGCAATAATTTGTCTTCCTTTTTCTATGAAGTACTTTAAAAAATGATAAAATTTATCTCGAACTACCTCGATTATAGGTAACTTGTGAATCACATTGAAGTCACCATTGATGCAATCCATAATGTTTCTGTTCATGTGTCCGTAACTCCCCCCATCGTATGCTAATTTCCATTTCTCTTTTAGAATTTTCATCATGTAGTCATACACTCCTTGATTACCCCTATGAATTCCTTCCAATCTATACTCAAAACTTTACTGATTTAGCTCATATGCTATATAAAAGTGATCATATTATATATAACTTAATATTATATTTACATTGACATGATAAAAAATAAGAAACAGATTCCATACCAAGCTTCATGATATCCTTATTCATATCTTAATCATGAAATGTATTTTTCACATTAGTGGAAATGTGTTTAATACAGTATCAATGATGTGAATTTGAGGATTTATATGTAACATGAGATACATAGATTTTATCATTGATCACATAGGGACAATAATATATCAAATGTACACCCCAAATGTGGGTGAAATAGTTTCTAATACATGTAAAAAATAAACTCTAAGAATCATAATTTTCCTTCTTTACTATAAAAAATGAAAGAGGTAGAGGCATATAGTTACCATCTTGGGTTACTGTAATCAATAATATTCTAATATATTTTCCATACATAAATATTCCATCAATTTGTATAAACTATTTTTATAAATGGAATTCTTAAATACATGGAATGAATTCCTATTACAAAAAATAAAATTTAACACGAGAAGTATCAACTCGGTTATCACGAGACACATGATCATTCATGTCTATATGGAAGACAATTTAGTTATTTTATCCTCATTATTGATAGAAATAAAGGCAAAAACTAATAAGAGTCATCCTAATAAACTTAAATTTTAACAATTTCCTTATATTTCTCCATCCATTCCTTTACATAAAAAATATTATAGCCAAAATTTTATTCCTATATTATAAAAGGGATATATAAACATCTTGGAAAGTCGTGATCATCTCTACAATAATGGATTACAAAAATTCAACATCCAATGATGTATGGTCTTGTGTCGGGTTAATATGCACACAAGTATGAGATGCATCAATATTAGAAATATTCCAACCTCCATGAGAAATTTCAGGAATCAGCCTCAAGTGAAATATATAGTCATCACTGTATGATATATTTTTTCCATTTTAACTCCTCAACTAATTATTTAAAATGTGTCTCAATATGAAATAATTTTTGTATACTTTTCAGGGTATCCTTTCTCAAAAATATCTTCCAACATATATTTTTTTCTCCATTGAACCAAATATATCCTCTATAACTTTTAGAAACTCATTTACATATGTGATTCCAGTCGAATTGAGGCTGATATGCCATAAATTACAACCAAGATATAAATAATTATGGATGATTTATCTTGAATTAAGGCTGGTGTACAACCATTGAATTTCTAGTAACTTTTTCCTTAACTTCTTTATCTTCCTCCCCCATCACTGTTTTGTCCTTTTATATCATTTGACACTTCTTCATCATCAAATTTCTATTTCATCATATATGCATTATCAGTTTGGTTGTATTATTCCGCATGATATGAAACACACATATAATCTTGGGATGTACCTTATTCGACACATATTTTATACCTATATCATTATATAATAACAGGATACTATTGAATAATAGAAACCACCACATATAACTCCATCAAAGCATTTTAAACCCTTGGTTTATTGCTTGTAACTAGTCCTCATAATCAATAAATTCATAATACAGATTCCACAACCTATCCTAGGATTGAAAATTTCTATAGTTAATAGATTGGATCTCTTAAATAACTCTCATATTTAACTGACTATGAATTCTTACATAAAGTTCTATTAGGGTAATAAAATCACTTATGATAATTATTTGTGTTGGTTTTCTACTATATGAAGCTCTTTATTTGGTTTTAAAACTTCTTTATAGTAGTAGGCACAAGTGATATGCTTTTATACACGAAAAATCACTTGTGATCATGATTCCAATAGTGTAAACAATATTCAGCATGGAGAATAATCATATAGGGTAGAAAGTGGAATAATTATGTAAAGTTATTTCATCTTACAATAATACAATTAGAAGTTCAATAGTTTATAAAGAGCATGTGAATTAACCAAAGTAGATCCATTGAGAGTGTCAAACCAGGTGTGCTATTAGGCCTCTGTCTTATATCAGGTGAAGATTTAGTTAATACTTATGAGCTAGACTTTTCAGAGTTATTACCCCTAGATTCATTTATTTCAAAGCCTTCATACACTTATTTTTATCCATACATGGATTTCATTTCTTGGATATCTATATAATATTTAGTTTATTAATTGATTGATAAAAAATATTCTCTATAGGGAATACCAATGTAGGGTTGAAAATGGAATAACCGTGTAACGTTATTTCATGGTACAAGTATATAATTAGGAGTTCAATAGTTTATAAAGAGAATGTTAATTAACCAAAGTAGATATCCTAGGAGTGTAAACTAGGTGTGTAGTTAGGATTCTTTGTCATGATCCTAGTGAAGATCAAGTTTATACCTAACCAACCATTTTAGGGTTATTACCCCTAGGTGCATCTATACCAGAACCTACATCCACTTGTTTGTATCCAGATAGGGATGTTATTGCTCAGATTACCAGACAATATTTACTTTATTAATTTATTGATAAACAATATTCACTATGGGGAATAACTGTGATGTTTTGAAAGTGGAATAAGCATGTAAAGTTCTTTCATGGTAATTAATTCAGTAATTAATTTAGCATAATTGTTAGTAACTAAGTAATTGTTAGCTAGTCATTAATAATTAAGCTAGTAATTGTTAGCTAATAATTAAATAATTCTTTCATGGTATTTAGTATGTATTTTTTAGGTATTTATAAGTTAATTATTAATTAATTATAAGTTAATTAATAGTTAACTGAAATTTATTTAATACTTAATTATAAGACAATTAACAAGTTGTTAGTTAATTAATAAGTTAATTATAAGTTATTTTTTAGTTAATTATTAGTAAAATATTGGTTAAATATTAGTTAACTATTATTTAAATAATAGTTAATTAACCATTAGTTACTTATTAGTTAATTATTAATTAATTATTAGTTAATCATTAGTTAATAATTATTTAATCAGTAGTTATTTAATAGTTAATTACTATATAATTAATCGTTAACCATTAGTTAATTAATTATTAATTAATTTTTAATTAATAGTTGATTAATAATTAGTTATAAATTAATTATTAGTAATTATTTATTACTTATTAGTAATTAATAAATAGTAATTAATAATTATTTAATTAATAGTAAATTAATTTTTAGTTAATTAGTAAATAATTATTAGTAAAAGGGTATAATTATTTATTATTTACTTATTAGTTATTAATTAATTAGTAATTAATTATTAGTTAACTAATTAATTAAAAATTAGTTAATAATGATTAGTTAATTAATTATCTATTAGTTAATAATTATTTTTTTAATAATTATTATAAACTAATAAGTGATATTAAATAAAAATCAATTCATATTAATTATTTAATTACTAACTAAGAATAATTATTAATTAATTACTCAATAATCATCAATAAATAATAATTAATTACTCTCTAATATCAACTATAATTTATAAATTACATCAAATTAACTAAACAACTAAGTAAAATAATTAAGATAAACTAAAAACTAATAAACTAAACAAATAAAAAAACTAAAATAAATTAGAAAAAACAAATTTTAATGAAGCTTGACAAATTTGTTTACTCATTGAATGCCAACAAGAGAGTATCTAACTATAACACTGGGAAAAGGGAGTGAGAAATGGGAGATATTTATATAGAACATGATCCAAAATCAAGATATATTTAGATAGAGACTAAAAATGATGAGTGATTTTGGGTGATAAGTGTGTGTGTTTGTGTGTGTGTGTGGGGGGGGAGTACTTTTATAGGGGTTGAGGTGGAAGAAGTTAAAACCCTCAATGCCTTTTGTGTGATAAAACATGAATGGAAATGAGAGAATCAACTCCTTTTCCATACCATCGATTAGAGGAAAAGGATTTGATTCCCTCAATGAATTTTGGGTTTTTCCTAAAAGAAAGATGGGGATTCAATGCCTTTAAGACTCTATTTTAAAAATAAAATAAAAACTCATAACTATTTGTAATAATTTTTTTCTAAAAAAACCTATAAAAAACTCCGGGGTTTGGGATTTTTTTTAGTTGATCTCAAAAACTCACACAACCAAAACCAATTGAGATCCCATAAAATTATGGAAGTGGAACACAACATTCAAAGTGATGATACAACAATTATCAATTAATCACACTATACTACATGATTCATGCATGAAAGTCCATGTTTGAAATGACTAGGAGGGAGGCTCTTGAGATTTTATATTACCAACTCATTTGGTACATGAAATAAGTCACATGGAGAGTGAAAACCCCTTTATATGTAATGAATTTGTGGTGTAAAAACCATTAAAAGTCAACATGACACATGATATAAAATAAATCAGAATGACTAATAAAATAGTTCATTTTTGAGAAACCGATTGGGAAACCTTCATAGATAATATGATGATTAACATTTGTAATGGCATATGAGTTTTGTTTTGATAATGTACAAATATATATAGAGTATTGATTTGCTTGTGAGGAGGGGGAATTCTTCTTTTAGGTTATAGTGGGGAATATCTGGGGTGTCACTTCATAAATAAGGTCTTACAGAATCATTAACTTAGGGGTGGTGAGAATTGTATAAAGTGATGGATTGAGAATGTAATGAGTTGTATACTTCTATATTATTCTATTAAGCATCAGAAGAAAACAAAAAATTGATCTAAAAGACCAAATTATTGTGGAAAAAATAATAACATAAATGAAAAACATATTTAAGAACATGAAATTTTTCTAAGTAGCCTTATTATTCCTCAATGTGTATGATTAACATAACAAAATGTTGGATAAATGACTCGCACCTCATCAAATAGTCTACCAACTATAGGAATCATGAATCAAATTTATATAACTCTTCATTCTTCCAAAAACTTCTATAACTTTTATAACATATGAAGAATAATAATGAGAAAAAGTATTAGACCTATACAGTTTACAAAAAACCATTATCATCTATAAAGAATCAAGTATTGATTATCCTAATTAATTAATGAAGTATACCCCTAGGATCTTAAGAGTTTTATAAACACTTAATTATAAAACCAAAAAACCATTATTGATGTTGAACTCTTCAACATCCCATAACTATTTATAAATAATTATACATCTATGTGACACTTATCCACATTATATATGATGTACACTCTTGATAGTAAAAGACAAGAGATCATATCACTAATGGAATAATACTTTTTAATGTTAGTTTTTTTATCATCGGGTTTTCTGCTGATGCAAATACTATTGATGTTGTAAGTATTTTTTTAACATCATATATATAAAATAACATTTAAATATTTATTTTAACTAACTTTCAAGACTTTCTACATTGATTATTTTGATAAATGACATTTAAGGTCAATTATAACATCAATTATATAAATAATTTATGTTATAGCCACCTATCCACATCTGTTATTAAAATCAATGATGTAGAATGTTGTATTTGTTTTTAAATATTTCAACACATAACACCCTTGTAATATAAAACAAGATATAGGAACTATAAAATTATAGAAACAAAATGAAGATGATAAAATGTGACTTAATACTTTATATTATTTTTCTTATTGGGGCAGTGTCCTTTGAATCTAAATATAATTTATTAATATTCATTTTATTTGTAAGGAATAATTCAATAGGTTTTTTTTAAATTTTTTTAATAAATCTAATGAATTTATTATTATTATTATTTTTACTTGATCTAAATAATTAATTTTAATAAAAAAATAGTCAAAAAAATATCTATGCAGAAAAAAATAATTAAAAGAAAACTAAATAATGATAGAATAATTATAAATACCATGTCGATGTAGTGGAATAGAGAATCACTGAAATGATGAGAAATTAGAATGTCAAAGGGGGAGTATATCAGAAATGCAGAAATATAGTAAATGAAAAGTTATTAATGGTATTATAAAAAGTGTGTTTGTGGTGTGATAAATTTGATGGTGATAAGATACAAATCGAAAGGGAAAGCTGTGCAAAAAAAAAGAAATATTATTGACGCGTGATGTGTTAACATTGGTTATTCATACAATTAATTCCAAAATATAGGTTTTTAATTTCAATTATATAATAACCAATGATAAAAATATTTTTAATATTGGTTATTATATAATCAATGTTAAAACCCCGACATAAATTCTATTTTTTCTACCAGTGCATCAATGAATAATTCTACCATAAACCATAATGTGGAATAAATAACTATGAAATAATACAAACACTGACATGGTAAATTTTATATTGGTTTTAGTAAGATCAGAAAAATATAATAGAATAAAAAATATAAAACCTAAATATACAATATCATCTAGAATAAGGAAGAATAAATCTTTGACGAATATAAATAAAAATATACCTTATGAAAGTCCTAGTGGACCAGTATAGACACATGTAAGAGTGGGGGTGAATCATGTGGTTTCATATTTTACCAAATTCTAGTTTCTTCTTTAAATATTTCAATCCCTTTGGAATTTGAACCTCTTATTCCTATTAATACTATTGATTTTTTTTTTAATTTAACCTAGCATACACCTATATACATTTCAAATAAAGTATCAAATAGGAACAAGTATTTTTAAAAGGTTTGGTCTCTCTTGGTAATCCTACTCATTATCATGCTTGAGATGTCCAAGTCATAGATTATCCACTAAAACATTGCTATCAATTATAAGTGGTGTGTGAACTATTTTTATCCTAAACCACTGGTGAATCCTACACCAACATAACATCCCATAGTGTTAACAACAACCAACTTCCCACTGGACTACTTTAATTTGACATCACATCAGATTTTCTTTATGGGTTTCCTACTCATCCTAAAGTAGATTAACATAGATACATAAGGATATATATGCACTCACAAAAGATGATATTCTACCTTATTACAAAGTAAATTCGATTACCTTAATATATTATCAACAGAACCACACAACTTGACCTCTATATAAAACACTGCTTCCAGTTCTTGAAGAATCTATTTACAGGATTCACTCAGCTCAAATCTTCCTCCATCAAACATAGTATTGAAATATTGGGTATACCAATTTATATAATCTAAATAAAGATTACCTTTAGGCACTACCACTCATTATTTATTCTTCCTCATCAATATCTGACTAGTAGTACTAGTTGACCTACTCATATTCTCTTCTTATTATTCTCTTTATTAAAAACCAATTAGTTTTCACAGGCTTAGTTTCTTCTTCTTCCTCACTATATCATATAACATATCCTTCTTGTTCTTATTACTTGAGAGCTTTATATTACTCACCTATCACTACGTTAAACAGTAGTCACATCATCTATAACTATTTTTTATTATTTTATTCTCCGATCTTATCAATTTTACACATGTATGATATGTTACATTAATTTTTTCTTCTCTTTTTAAATACCCATAAATGGAATACCTATTTATTAAAGTAGCCACCACCCCAAAATAAGTATTATAAAATAACCACTTGTGGATTCCCATTATTTTCCATTCACTTGTTTTTCAACTCAAATGATATTCCAAGAATACCTTTAATAAATGTACCTCACATGGATGAATAAATATTCCTTTTATTATTTAATAGGCTTTGAATTCATCTTCCTCAAAATGTATCCTCAAATTCCATACTTCTACCTTCTTCATAGTCTATATAAAAATTAAAAAACAATAATAGATTGTGTCATGGAATCTTCTTTTTCAACATGAAAGGTTATAAACATCCATTAGACTCCCTCTTGCATGATGATTTTAAGAATACTCCACTACACTCACCTTTTTTCTCTTTGAAAAAACTCACTTCATAAATGAATTAGTCTCTAATGAATAGATCAATATTTTACTCAAAAATATCTATATTATTCTTGAAAACTCAATTTCTCTATTAATAAGACTATCCACTTGATCTTATTCAATATCAAGATTGAATAATGTCTTGAACAAGACTTCATGATATTAAAAACACTTGAAAAAACTCTTGTATCATCTCAATCAATATTATTTAGAATCTTATAATTCTGTAAATATCAATTTTTACTAACTAAAACATCATAAGATCTCCGTAGGATATTTTACTTTTTCATATAATAGCACCAAATATAAAAAATTTCATACAAGAGAACTTCATAAGTTCTATCCCAAAATCCATATACAAATGTGGAAATTCTTCTACATGTAGATTAATTCTCTTATGGGTATCACAAAATGTCTTATGGTCTTATCCTTTTCCAAAATGTGGTAAACTAAAATGTCGTATGCTGAATCAAATCACTTTAAACAATAAATAATGTCATATGACCTTCTCAAATATCCTATGAACAGATCAAATCTCTTACGCATATGTCAAATTACTTACATGCTGGTAAGAATCACTTACACTTAGATCAATTATCTTGTGAACTATCCTGACTCTAATCCACATAAATTAATTCTCTTACACATTTTTTAATTCACTTATGCATTGGATAGAATCTTCACTACGTAGGTGAATTCTCTTATACATTGGAAAATTTACTTCCACATAGATCAATCTTCCTATGCATGCTAAAACTTATCATGCATATGAGAAATTCATTTACTGAATTTTTCAACTTCAGCACAAGAATGGAAGATTCTTTAAATTAACTAATAATTACTTTGGATCTTCTCAAGAACTCTTCTAACCAATTCAAATCACTCTACAATTGATACAAATAATTCCAAGGATTTTTGAAATAATTTTAAACCCACTATACCATGTTCCAAATCCTTTCAATATATAAAATACTCAAGATAGAGTATGTTGGTCGGAGTATATTACTCGGGGGGGGGGGGTGTATTGAGTATTTATAAAAATTTATGTTAAAAATTGGTTCTTTGAAAATTCCCTAATTAAAAATATAGTCTAAGTTAGTTTTTAGTGAATTTATAAGAGTCTTGAATGTTCAGTTAATTTCTCAAAAGATTGATTAGTTCTCAGCTATATTAATCTAAAGATTAATACAACTTTTGAAACTAACCTACTAGTTCAAAAAAATTATAAATACTTGCTAAAATAACCATCAAAGTTCAATTTAGTTTTATGAGATTGTGATAAAATAGAGTAAAACTAA
Organism: Viscum album; assembly: GCA_963277665.1. Lineage (NCBI taxonomy): Eukaryota > Viridiplantae > Streptophyta > Magnoliopsida > Santalales > Viscaceae > Viscum > Viscum album. The sequence continues at coordinate 144,849,273 of OY728131.1, forward strand.
AGAGTAAAACACAATGGAAATAAACAAGAGGTTCGGTCTCAAGCTGATACTTAGTCCTCTTCACTTGATGATCACCTACTACCAAGCAGTTTAAATTAATAAATAGTTTGATCCACACCCTGGATCGGGGTTCATAACAACACACAAGGCTGTCTAGGTCACACTTGAACTCTACCATATTTATTCATGGGAAAAAAACAAACAAGTCACACTTGACCTCTTCCACTATTATACATGGGATACAAAGAGTAAAATAGAGAGTGAGTTTGAGGATATCAAGTATCCTCTAGTTATGAATAGGAGTCAGTGTGTGTGTAACAGACAGATACACACACTGCTCAAAAAATGTAAACAAAAGAACACAATAGATATAAAGATGTAGAATGAGTTTTAGAAGTCTATGTGTTATGCAGTGTAGATTTGGACTCATTTGATGTAGTGGAAATGAAGTTTGAGTCCTCTTCTAGAAGTTGGATCCAAAATAGAGTATCACAGTCTTTGTGGTCTGGTTTCCAGGAGTGTGAAATATTGAACTCCTTGTTTGAAAGATATTTAGTGAAACTTTATAGTTTTTTCTAATCTTTTTGATGACCCCGTATATTCTTGCTTTGAGTTCTTGGGATTTTAAAGAAATCTCAAGAGTTGCAGGAGTTTTCAGTTCTATTCCTTCTACTTTTCAGCGTATCTCGAATGATCTAGCTTTTAATTATTTTATACTTTGAGGTCCAACAGACATGAAGATCTCCCCACGTGCATGTACCTCATACTGTCTACTTAATTTACTACAGACAACATTAATTAATGTCAGAAACATTAATTTATCTAAATATGAATGTTAGAAATAAATTTTAATTAATAAATTAAAGATAGTTTTTATGACTATCAGTGAGTCATAAGTATCGGTGTCTCATTGGAATTGGTCTATCATCATCGATCAGTCAACATTGGTGACTTTGGGTGTCAGTGTATCCTTTCATCGGTGAGACAAATGAACTAACAGTGAATCAAATCAATGGAGAGTCCTTCCTTCTGTCGGTGAGACAATTGAGACAATGGTGACTCATTTTAATTGACGGCAAGTCCTTGCATCGGTAGCATCATGCAGCAGAAGGTCACTTGAACTAATGGTAGGTCATCTGCATCATTAGCATGTGTAATGATGAGTCTTTTATTTGTCGGTGTCATGTCCAATAGTGAGTCTTTTACAACAGTGTCAACTTCACATACTTAGAAAATACTCTTGTTTGATCTGTCTATCAGTAATACATATGTCTGGTGGTGAGTCATATTCCTATTAGTGTTAGTGACTCATACATAAATAATTTTAGATGTTCTGTGTGTCTTGAAATTCAATAAAGTTAGAAACTAGTAATCCTCATAATTACATATAGATAGTCAATTAAATCTTGTTTAGACTTAAGCACACGTAAATAGTTATATTAATGAAATGATCTGATATTCAAGATAATATTTTTTCATAATATAGGATCTAACATAAAATAAGATATATGTTAATATATGACATGATTTTTGATAATTAAAACCTTTATAGTTAGAGATAGTGGCCAACAACATCTATGTTCTAAGAATCTCCCCCGTTTTGATAATCACAAATCATGGAATTATTGAACCTCATAAAAGTTGATCACTGTTAATAATTCTTAATAAAATTTCTCCTGCTTTTGGGATTAGAAAAAAGTGATAGGATAAAATAATAAGAAAAATAGTAAAGTAGAAACAATGAAATAACATTCATAAACTGATTACACTAAAAAAGCAGATATAAAATGATTGATCCCTATCAAATTAAAACCATTCCACACTATAGGATGAGATCAAGTGGTAAGATCAAGGGGATCCTTACCCTTATCATAAGAATCAATAGAAGTTTTATCAGGAGTGTTAGGATAAGGATCAGGAGGGTCTGAACTAATTTTGAGAGGAGGTAGTGGCACTCCTTTAGGAATTGTAGAAGCAAGGGTAGGTATGTGTTGAGAAAGAACCCGAGATTGAATAGTTTCTATGATGATTGGTCTGATGTGAGATAAGGCCTGAGAAACTGAAATTTGAGGTTGAGCAGGCATAGAATCAGCAAGGCCAAGTGTTTTAGTAGGAGGTACCATAATGGATTCACTTTGGACATAAAGATATAGTTTCAACAGCTTGATTAATTCTTCAATGATCTTTGCACCATATTTCATATCTTTTCAAAATCATCCTTATTTTCTGTAAACTTATCCAAAAAAGGAGTAAATTATCTGAATTTCTGAATCTGATCCTTAAAGGTCTTTGTCACTAGAGGAAGAGTAAGTGTTGTGGCCAAATACTTAAAAAGACTTTTCATTTGGTGCTTTGTGATGAGTTTGAATAAAAACTCATTAATAATCTTGGTCAACTCTTCCTGAGTTTGTGAAGCACTCCTTGTATAATACTTCACATGATCATGCACTTTATCTGAAGTATCCTCAACTTTGGATATACTTGCAGTCAAAACTTGTAGCTCCTATTTCAATATTGAACTAACAGTATAAAGATTTTTAGATTATGAGGACTGAGCAGGTGGAGAAGAACTTGAATATAGAGCAGAGGAGTTGAGATCTGAAACTTATTTTCTCAGCTTGGAAAACTCAAGAGCATTAAAATGAGAAACAAGCTTCTCAAGACCTTTCATGACAGTTTCCATTGTATTTCTATACTCTGTGGTCAAGGCATTGATCCCAATTGTCAACTTATTCATATCATTTGTGAACTTGGAATTTATTGTCATAATTGTCTTTGCAGTTGTGATTAGATTTGGATGAATCTCTTTTATCACCATATTTTAAATAGAAGCTACATCAGCTTGAGACATACTAGTTGAGGCAAGAGAGGAACTAGAATCACCAGCGTGCTTTAAACCATAAACCACAGATCTGATTGCTTTCAAATTCTTAGTCAGCTTAGTATTCTATATCCTGTATTCATCAATATCATACCTCATTTTAGATTTCACTGAGTGTCTTATGGAGGCACATATCTCTTCCTTGAATTGTTAAAAATCGGATTTAGTGACATAGTCACTAGAAGTGGTCTCATCTACTGGTTCCTTTGCATCAAGGGAAACAATTTCATCATCAGAATCTTAATAATCTAATCCCAAGGCTACATAACCAGGATTCCTTATCCATTTATCAATAATATTAGAATCCAAAGGAGAAATAGTATCAAGCCTTACTCTTCCTATTTGATTCTCTTCATCAACTTGAGAAACTGGTCCTTGAGGCTCCCCCCTTAGTGTTAGGTCTTTTAGCAGATTGCTCCCCCTCAGTCAAGGTTTCCTAGATAGGTTTATTTTCCTTAAGTAGAGTTCTTTTCCTAGTATAAACAACTTGAGAAAAAGGTTCATATATAGAAAAATTTTCTTCTTGAACAAAACCCTCAACAGAGACACTAGTATTATCTTCAAAAACTTCCATACTCACAGTATCTAGATTTTCATCAGGGTGACCACAGTCACTGTCACTTTAAATTTCACTGCTTTCTTCATTATTACTATCTTCATTATACTCATCTTTGACTTTCTCATCATCTTCTTCCCTTCCTGATTCTGAACCATTTTCACCACTACCAGCTTCTTCCTCTTCCTCTTCTTCTTCATCTTATTCTTCATTTTATTCTTCATTTTATTCTTCATTGGATTCACTGACATACTCTACACTGCCTTTAACTTTGGTTTCTTCACCACCAGAATATTTGAGAATAGGTTCATTAGAGGGTAAATCTAGAGGTGGACTTGGAGGTCCAATAGAGACTCTTTTTGATGGTCCAGTAGTGTCTAGGTTACTTCAATCATCAAATGGTGATCCCACATCTCTAATAGGGGTAACTGGATCCTCTTCCTCATATGAAGAATAGGTTACTTGTTCATATGAATCAAGACCAGGATCCACTAGATCCCTTGGTCTAACTGGATGGTCTATGGGATTGAACTTCTCATACAATCTGTCTTAATCACCAAACCATTATTTCCTACAAGGGTTCCAATTTATTTTCATTATTTTACAGATTTCAGAGCTTAAGAAGATTCCACTGCATTCACTAACCACCATATCCTCAGCTTCATTTACACAGCCTTTCTTCTTCAACATAGCTAAAATTAATCTTGAATATAAGAGAGAATTTAAGCCACACCTAGGTTTTATCATCTCATTGATGTGCACCATCAGATATCTACATAGATTCCATTTAACACCTTTATGAAGAAAATAAACCAAGTATACATCTTGATACTTGAGAGAAGCAAAGTCCCCTTTCATGGGACAAATCTGATACTGAATAAACTTGAAAAGAATTCCGCATTCACCATTTAATTCTGAGGCGATGGGTCTCCTATGCTCTTCATTTCCAATTATCTCTTTCAGAGCAGTCTCATAGTAAAATAATTCACTTTTAGTAGGATAAGTACCTTGGTTATCATCAAACCTTCCTTTATGAGGCACCTTAAGACATTCATCCCAATGCCTTGAAGAGAATGAGATTCTCTTCCCTTTCACAACCGACTTCATCCATGCAACATCACTTCCTTTCAGAAAAAGTTCCATATTCATATAAAACTCATAAACCAGCTTTGGATAAAAGACTTTATCAGTATTTACAAACCATTCAAGCCATACTTGATCTTTCAGCACTTTAAAAAAAGATTTTCTCTCCAAGAGCCATTCCACCAAAACTTCCTTCTTCGAAGTTACTACATGGTTTAATAGAATAGGATTCACAGGACCTAAAAATTTTCTTGATTCCCCTTTTTGTTTCTTGGATTCACGAGACTCACCCTCTTCTAGAGCTTACTTTACTCACACTATTCCAATCAGTTCAATCTGGAGGTCAGAAGGTGAAAGGTCGGGAGTAGATAAATAGAAAGGCAGTAGAGAGAGAGTAGTGGTAAAGAGATTAGAGTGGATCAATTCAAATTTATATCATTTAGGGATTTTAAGATTTCACAATTGAAAAATCGTGAATTGGGTTTACTGGAATTAATGAAACAATGTCGTTTTGATAAAAACATAAAATGTATAAAAGTGATGAGTCATCAGTGTTGGCATGAAAGACTTTGTAAAACACTAACGGTGTTAGCATGACAACAGTGTCGACATAACAATGGTGTCGGCATGACAATAGTGTTAGCATGACAACTTCACATAAAAAGATTAATGGAAAGGAAACATAGGGTCTTACTGGTTGATCATTCCTAAATCATGTATGATGTAATTTATTCTTCTAGAGTTCAATGTCTTAGTGAATATATCAGAAATCTGATATTCAATACCAATAAATTCTAGAGTAATATCACCCTTTTGACAATGATCTTTCAAAAAGTGATGTCTTATATCAATATGTTTTGTTCTAGACTGAGAAATTGTGTTCTTAGAAATGGTAATAGCACTTGTGTTGTCACATTTTATAGGTACATGTCTTAATTGATATCCATAGTCTAGAAGAGTGTGTTTTATCAACAAAATTTGTGCACAACAACTACCAGCAGCTATGTATTCAGATTCAGCAGTAAATAATGCAACAAAATTTTGTTTCTTTCTACACCATGAAACCAAATATTTTCCCAAAAAGTGGCATGTCCCATAGGTTCTCTTTCTATCTAACTTGCATCCACCAAAATCAGCATCATAATAACTCACTATATCACATGATTGTCCTTTGTGAAAAAACAATCCTAAATTGATAGTATGTTTGAGGAATTTAAAAATTATTTTAATAGCATTCAAGTGAGATTCATTGGGATTAGCTTGAAAATGGGCACACATACACTCACTAAAAATTATATCTGACCTACTAGCAGTCAAGTAGAGAAAGATTCCAATCATTACCCTATAAATGGTTTGATCAATAGATTTACCATCTTTATAAAGATACAACTTAAAAGTAGCAATCATGGAAGTGTCACTACTTTTAATGCTATCAAAGCCAAATCTTTTTAAAAGATCCTTTGTATACTTACTTTGAATTAAAGTGATACCATCTTTATTTTGAAAAATTTGAAATCCAAGAAAGAATTTGTGTTCACCCATTAAAATCATTTCAAATTCAATTTGCTTAATTTTAGACAATTCAATACATAAATAATTTCTTGAAGATCCAAAAATAATATCATCAACATATATTTGGACTACTAAAACATCATTAGACATTGGATTTATAAAAATAGTAGGATCATAAATTCCTTTTATAAAACCTTTTAAAATAATAGAATTACTTAATCTATCATACCAAGCTCTTGGAGCTTGTTTTAAACCATATAAAGCTTTTTTCAATTTGAAAACATGATTTTAAAAATGAGGGTTTTTAAAACTAGGGGGTTGTTTAACAAAAAAATCCTCAACTATATATCCATTTAAGAATTCACTTTTAACATCCATTTGATATAGTTTGAAATTAAGATGGGCAACATAAGCATGTAAAATTATGATGGATTCAATTCTACCAATAGGTGCAAAGGTTTCTTCATAGTCAATTCCTTCCTCTTGACTATAAACTTGTGCAACTAATCTATAATTATTTCTAACAATATTACCAGCTTCATCTACTTTATTTCTAAACACCCACTTAGTTCCTATGGTCAAGGTGTATTTGGGTCTATCCACAAGTTTCCAAAATTTATTTCTTTAAAATCGATTAATTTATTATTTCATAGACATCACCCATAATTCATCTTTAATTGCATCATTGATTATTTTAGGTTCAAGTTGTGACAAGAAATCTTGATGTTCAACCTGATTTCTAAGAGAAGCTCTAGTTGTGTTCCTTTATCTATGTCTCCAACAAAAGCATCTAGAGAATGGTTCTTGATAGTTCTAGTTGGTCTAGAAATGGTAGGGCTAGTTATTTCAGGTTCATCTATAGGTTCGGGTTCATCATGTTCATATTCTAAAGAATTTATAGAATTGTATGATTTCACAGATATCTTGACATAAGGATTAGATGATTTTGTATTTATGTCTAGATTTGATATATCATCTTCAAGGTTGTCTAGAGAGGTCATAGGTTCATGTGGATTTGTTTCATCAAATTTTATATGCATAGATGCTTCCACACACTTGGTTCTTTTATTAAAGACTCTATAATTTACTAGAGGTTGAGTATCCTAGAAAGATTCCTTCATCACTCTTGGATGCAAATTTTTCAAGATTATCCTTTTTATTAAGAATATATACTTTTCAACCAAAAACTTTGAAATAAATAACTTTGGGTTTTCTATTGTTCAATAACTCATAATGAGTCTTCTTGAGGATAGGTCTAATTAAGACTCTATTAATTATGTAAAAAGATGTATTCATAGCCTCAAACCATAAGTAAACAGGTAAATCATATTCATTAAGAATTGTTCTAGAAATTTATTGCAAGGTCATATTTCTTCTTTCTACAACTCCATTTTATTGAGGAGTCCTAAGGGAAGACAAGTTATGACTATAGCCATTGTGTGAGAAAAAAATATTCAAATTCTATATTTTCAAACTCACGACCATGATCACTTCTTAGATATTTAGTTCTAAGTCCACTAAGATTTTCTACAGTTTAGCATACTTGGTGAAGTAAGTACATGCTTCACTTTTGTGAGCTAAGAAATAAGTCTAAGTATACCTAGAATAGTCATCCATAAGAACATAGACACAATGAATCCCATTTAAACTATAAACTCTAGATGGTCCAAAAAAATCCATGTGAACCAACTCTAAAGGTTGAGAAATTGAAACTTATTTGTTTGATTTGAAAGATATCTTGTGCTATTTTCCCTTTTGAAAAGTATAACAGACTTTGTCATTTGGAAACTCATGTTTAGGTAGATCCTTGACTAGGCATTTTCTAGTAAGATTTCTAAGAGAGTGTACATTACAATGTCCCAATATTCTATGCTAAATCCAAGTCTCTTTATGAAAGGCACTTAAACAAGAAACATTTTGAGAGGCTAAATAATCTAAATTAACAGAATATATATTTTTATTTCTAAAATTAGAAAATACTAATTCATATTTAGAGTTAAAAACATTAAAATCATAATTTTAAAACTTAACATTAAATCTATCATCACATAATTAAAAAAAGCTAAGCATATTGTACTTTAATCCATCAACAAAAAGTACTTTAGAAATTAAAACTGAGTTAGAGTTACCAATCTGACCTAGGAAAATTATTTTTCCTTTATAATTTTCACCAAAAGTGACATATCCACCATCGATTTTGATGAGACTCTTGAAGATTGAGTAATCCACTATCATGTGTTTTGAAAATCCACTTTCCATGTACCATTGAATCTTGTAAGATATCTTCAGACAACTTTCCTATAAAATAATAAAATAGAAATTGATTTTGGTACCCAGACTTGTTTGGGTCCAGTGACATTAGTAATCAATGATTTTTGTACCCACATTTTTTTATGGGTTTCCTATAAGCATTATGAAACATATTTGAAAAATAAACTCTATTTGGTCTAGAAAAACTAGAGGCAGTAAAAGATTTTTCAGAACTGGTACTAGTAACAGAGATTTGATTTTTAGGTAAAAGAACAGATTTTCTAGATTTAGTTATAAAATGTGCTTTATATAAGTTTCTCTATCTAGATTAATATCCGATACCAAAAGTGTACTTAGGAGCTATCTGTTTACCAAGAATTTGAGTAAGAGTGTCTTTACCATTGGTAAAATTTTTCAAATCTTTCTTCAATTGCTCATTAGACATTTTTAATTCATTGTTTTATTTAAGCATTTTAGCATTATATTTTTAGTAATAAGTTTAGATTTAATAGTTACACTAAGATCATGATGTTTCTTTAAAGATTTATACTTATCCTTTAGTTCATTACATGTCTCTTACAGCATGTTATAGTATTAAAATAGTTCATAATTTTTTATATTATTATACTCACTTTCATTTTCAGAATAATATGAATTATGTGTAGGTGAATATAAGGTTACCTCCGATGTGTTTCTCATAAAAAACATATTTTTCATGTCATCTTTATCATAATGAGATGATGCTAATTCACTGGAGATATCCTCAGAAGCACTCCAGGTGGTATTCATAGCTTTCTTATACTTCTTATCTTTATTTTCATACTTCTTTTTGTATTTTAATTTGGGGCAGTTATCTTTGACATGTACTCTCTTATTTAATTCATAATAGACAATATATTTTGATTTATATTTCTTTTCTAGTCCTTTTTCTAGATTCCCTTGTTATTATACCTTCCTTTATAATTGGGCTTTATAAAAAAATTATTCTTTCTATAGAATTTCTTGAATCTTATAGCCAACTGAGCCATATCACCATTACTATCAAATGTTGATTCATCAGTAATATATCTTTCAACAGAGGCTATTACCTTCTCTTTTTCCTTATTCGTAGAGGTAGTAGTCTTAAATGCCACAAATTTTCTTTTAGGTTCATCCTCCTCTTCCTTGTTGACTTCCAGCTCTTCTTCTTACATCATTAGATTTCCAATGAGTTATTTGATAGGTAATTTGTTGATGTCACATGATTCTATAATTGAGATATAGGTTCCTCTCCATCTATCAGATAAGAATTTGATAATCCTCATTATTTTTTATTTAGTAGTAATATCTTTTCCTAGAGAGATCATAATGTTCACTATTTCATTGAACTTGAGATACATATCATAAATAGGCTCATCAAGCTTCATCTTAAAGTTATCATATTTAATAGTATATGTGTTAAGTTTCATTTCATTAACACTAGAATTTCCTTCATGTGAAACAAAAAAAGTATCCCAAATTTCATGGGCTATTTTACATGAAGAAATTGTGTTAAATTTATCATATACTAAAGAGAAGTATAAGGCATTCATGGATTTTAAATTATTGTTATAATAATTCTGATTTTGGTTATCCCAAGTAGTTCAAGTAGTATCAGGAATCTTGTACTCATTGACAATTGAAGACCAAATTTCAAAACCCACACTTTCTAAATGCATTTTAATTTTAATTTTCTATTGGGAATAATTAGTTCCATTAAATAATGGAGGTATATTGGTAGCGACACCTTTTAGTCTATTTTCCATAATAAAGGAATAATTTTAAAGATCTAGAAATTTAGAACTAATATAAATTTACAGATCTATAAAGTAAAACTAAAATCACAGTTGAAAGAATTTTTTTTAAAACAGAGCCTTGACAAGAATAAACTCATTTGATACTAAATGTTGTTCAAAGTAGATTACTCAAGGGGGGGGGGGGGAGGGGTGAATTGAGTATCTATAAAATTTTCTATTAGAAATTGGTTCTTTGAAAATATAGTCTAATTCAATTTGTAATGAATTTATAAGAGTCCTGAATGTTTAGTTAATTTCTCAAAATATTTATTAGTTATCATCTATATTAATCTAAAGATTAATACAACTTTTGGAACTAACCTACTAGTTACAAACAGTTATAAACACTTTCTAAACTAAATATCAAAGTTCAATCTAATTTTATGAAATTGTGATAAAACAGAGTAAAACTAAAGAGTAAAACATAGTAGAAATAAACAAGAGGTTCAGTCTTAAGCTGAGACTTAGTCCTATTCACTTGGTGATCACCATCCACCAAGCATTTTATATTAATAAACAGTTTGATCCACACCCTGTATCAGGGTTCAAAACAGCACACAAGGCTGTCTAGGTCACACTTGACATCTACCATAGTTATTCATTGGAAAAACAACAAATAGGTCACACTTGACCTATTCCACTATTTTATGTGGGATATAAATAGAGAGTGAGTTTGATGATATCAGGTATCCTCCAGTTATGCACATGAGTCAGTATGTGTGTAACAGAAATATACATACACTAATAAAAAATATAAACAAAAGAACACAACAGAGCTAAATATGTAGAATAAGGGTTATAAGTCTTTTTGTGTTATGCAATGCAGCTCTAGACTCATTTGAGATAGTGGAAAAGAATTTTGAGTCCTCTTTTGGAAGTTGGCTCCAAAATAGAGTATCACGATCTCTGTGGTCTGGTTTCTAAGAGTGTGAAATGTTTAAATCCTTGTTTGAAATATGTACAGTGCATCTCAATGGGTTTTTTATCATCTTGTTGATGTCACTATATGTTATTGGTTTAAGTTCTTGGGATTTTGAAGAAAACTTGAGAGTTGCATGATTTTTTTAGTTATTCTATTCCTTCTACTTTTTAGCATATCTCAAATGATCCAGCTTTTAATTCTTTTATACTTCGAGGTCCAGCAGACACATAGATCTCTCCATGTGTATGTACCTCATACTGCCTACAAAACTTCTTATAGACAACATTAATTAATGTTAGAAACATTAATTTTTCTGAATATGACCATTAAAAATAAATTTGAATTAATAATTAAAGACAGTTTTTATGAATATCAGTGAGTCATAAGTATCAATGTCTCATTGGCATCATTTTATCATCATCAGTCAGCCATCATCGATGACTCTGGGTGTTAGTTTCTCTTTTCATCGGTGAGGCAGATGAAATAACAGTGACTCATTTCAATGGTGAGTCCTTCCTTCTATCAGTGATACAATTGAGCCAATGGTGACTCATTTTAATTGACGGTGAGTCCTTGCATCGATTGCATCAGGCAACGGTAGGTCACTTGAACTAATGGTAGGTCATCTACATCGGTAGCATGTACAATGGTGAGTATTTTTTCTATCAGTTTCATGTACAATGGTGAGTCTTTTCCAATGGTGTCAGCTTCACATACTTAGAAAATATGTCTACTTGATCTGTCTGTCAATAAGACATATATCTGATGGTGAGTCATCTACTTTTCAGTGTTAGTGACTCATACTTAGACTTAGATGTTCTATCTGTCTTGTAATTCAAAAAAAAATTAGAAACTGGTAATCCTCATAATTATACATAGATAATCAATTAAAACTTGTTTAGACTTAAGCACACATAAATAGTCATATGAATGAAATGATATGATATCCAAGATAATTTTTTTTAATAATATAGGATCTAACATAAAATAAGATATATGTTAATATATGACATGATTTGTGATAATTAAAACCTTTATAGTTAGAGATAGTGTCCAATGGAATCTATGGGCCAATAGAGTATTTACAAGAACTCTTATTCCATCTCAAGTTAAGATCTACTTCGACCTTAAAAAACTATCTTATAAGAGATATGAAACAATATAATCAACAGCCTTCATACTATATCACTCAAGGATGGGATCTCAAACATTTATTGAACTTCTCTACATTGAATAATTGATCTTCAATATCTCCTATTGGAAATATTTTCTATAACTTCTACAAACTATTATATACATCACTAGAATAATTAATTTAGTACTTTTCATTATATTTCCATGAATTTCAGCCTTATCAATCATTTTATATACAATTTTTTCCATCCTCTACAATGGAAACATCTCACTCCAAGCATCATGTAGTGGATAGTTCCTCTATCTTTAATAAAACTTATCTATTTTATCCTTGAATATCATTTTAACAATCACCTGATTCCAGGGCTTCCCTTTGAATATGTATATCAAGGAATTCAAGGGAAGAAAGTTTATTACCCACATTACATTGGGAAGCTCTTCAATTTTATTTTCTATAGGATAAAAAAAGTATATGTATATGCTCAATTACAGGAGGGGGGGGGTGAATTGTAAGTTTAAAAACTTTCATTTTTAACCTTAAGGAAAACTATGTTTAACAAAGTTAAAAAAGGTAAATTCTCAAACCCTCTTTTAGTTCTTAACTATAAAACAAACTTGCTTAGGGTCTGGAAATATGACTCTAGAAAATAAACTTAAAAACAATTTTCTTAAAGAAAGATTCTACCTTAAAGCGTATATAATCTCAATTATCAGAGTAAGTAAAAATACAAGAAAGTATAAGAAAGTTATACTTTATTTCTTTATCAAAATATAGTGGAAATAAAACTTGAAACAAAAACAAGTAACAAGTAGGAAATATTTTAACCCAAAGAGTAGGGTATCTAACAACCTTGGATAAAGGTCCCTTGATTTATACTTTCAAGAATGTATGTCTTACCCACACTAGGGTAAGCCCAATATAGGAATATCAGAATTAGTCTTGCTATCCCTACAAACCCCCAAACTTTAAGGTAGTCGGTACCTCTGTCTTCCTATCCCTAAAAGCCCTAAAAATTTAAGGTAGTCAGCAGCTCTGTATTCCTATCCCTGGAAGCCCTTGATTGTACTCAACAACAATCAGAGTGGCATGAAGCAAGATGAACAAGGTGTTCAAGGCTGAACAAGATGTTCATGAAATGAAAAAGCACGAGAGTCTTTCTCTCTCTAGAAATCACTTCACATCATGTAATATCTAGGATCTTGGAATGATAATGAGATTGTTCAAATGAGATCCTATTTATAGGAAAAACTTCAACGGTCAGCTCCCTCCTCTAACAGTCATATTTTTCCTTGAATCTCAGACGGACATGTACATGTGTCACTCAACCAACGGTTAGTTAGAAACAAATAATACAACATAGTTTTTTAATTAAAAAACCATGTGTAAGGAAAATGAAGTAGCATAAAAAAATTTGAATATCTGGAATTAAGAAAAAATAGAATTCAGAGTCGAAATATATAAACAATAGGATTTTATAAACATGGATATTCAGATTTTGTTTTACAAAGAATTCAGAGTCCAAATTTCAGAGAATTCAAAATCTAGATTTCATAGAATTCAGAATCTGAATTTTAGAGAATTCAAAATATGAATTTCACAGAATTAAAAATCTCAATTTCAGAGAATTCAGAATCTAAATTTTAGAGAATTTGGAATATGAATTTTAGAGAATTCAGAATCTTAATTTCATAGAATTCGGAATCTGAATTTCATAGAATTTGGAATCTGAATTTTAGAGAATTCGATATTCAAGGAACTATAAGATTCTTAGTATTTAGATAAGGATCCGAATATTTGACTTATTAATAAAATGAACCTGGTTTTGGAAGGATAATGAAAACCAAAGTAAGGATAAAAATTTTCCTTAGAGAAAGGAAATTTTCCTTAAGAAAATAATTCTTAGATAAAGATAATTTTCCTTAAGATAAAGTGTTTGTGATTTTTAAAACATAGAGGAATGGAAAAGTCATAAGGAATCCTTATTGAATCAACATTGTCCACTATAAGTCACTTGCTCCTTAACATGTTCAATGGAAGCTCTAACAAACATTGAGTGAAATTAATTGAAAACAAATACAAATTTATGTTCATATATATAAGGGAACTTAAATATCCTCATTTGAATTTTTTATCAATCCAAAATTTTCTCAAGAGTCAATAATCCTTCTACCCCTAATTGACAATAATTGAAAGCATGGGAATAGTGCCCCCCCTTTAAATTACATTTCAAGGAAGGTTTTCTCATCTCCATAAAATCTTCCAATTTTATGAAACACATTTTCTCACTTTTTTATTTACATAAAATTTCTGATTTTATTTAATATTTTTATGAGACAAGGGAGGTATGACATTTTTTCTTAGAAAAGTGCCATCAACCAACCAAATCCAAGTCTACTTTGTCCAGCTCTATATATAAAATAAGATTGGTTAATTTATACAAAAATACATACATTTACTCACTTCATTGTGGCACCAATTTAACTTTTGAATCTTAGGGGATGATTAAATTTATTTGAAATAATTTTCAAGAAACTAAACTCACATGAACACACACATCAAAACATATCAAGTGTAAGGTTATTTATTCCCCCATTGGGTAAAAAATCACTCTCCTTTGATAAACATAATGTATATGAGTTAAAAAAGTTACGGGAGAATAAAAATCATACCCCATCCTTCATTTTTGAAGGGGATATATATATATATATTATTAGTAATAAAATGACAATTTTTTGGTAGCTTCACCTCATTTTAAATCCCTCCTTAAGGTATTTTCTCTTTACTTAATCACCTTTAATTCCCATAATTTTATCTCAACCAAAATAGTTTTGGGAATAAGGTGGATCTTCCAATAGATATTCAATTTTAGAAATAATGATGAGATAAATTAATTAAATTCAAAGATACTTTATTTAATGTTCTAAAATATTTATACATATTCATTATTTCTTCCTATTTGATCTTCCAAATATGTTTACCTTTGGGAAACATGATATTCTACTTGATTTTATCTTTTCTATTAGTTGGTCTGGCCTTCTTCACCTTAAAAACCATATCACTTATTTTATTTTATTTTTTATTTTTAATTTCCTAGCCTCTTTCAACCTGTTTATCCTTATGATTAGTAAATCTTTACCCTCATGCTCATTCTTTTCTCTAAGTGTGGATTCCCTTCCAGAAGCAACACTTTTAGCACTAAAAGTATCTGTGGCTTTCCCTTTTGTTATAATTGATCCAAGAATTATAGCAATACATTAGACAACCATGATTCCTACATTTTTTAACCTTTTATAGACATTTACCGCCTTCAAGGTACCCTTTTTGGGCATCCTTTCAACCTATTCACTAGGAGTGTCAGAAACCACACCAATCTGGATATGTTTCTATTGGATTGATTCATTTCATTATTTTATATTTATCCATTTTTATTTTTCATCCATGGACATATTGAAATGGTCCATGATGTGGCCTCTCTTATCATAATAGAATTAAATTCTCCCAGTAGGTTTGACACCCTTCTTATTATTCCTCACCAACTTCTTAGGAATATTTGGTTCAACATTTTTCATTACCAATGTAAATCCCAAGGTAGAAATTTTTTCTTTATTTTCATTCTTCTAAATTTATGGTGGTTCTATATTATCTTTAGTATACAAATGATATATATTAGGGTTTTACTATAATTCATCATAATAGTGACCACCTATATTTTATAACTCATAGAAATTTTGAAATCATTCAAAATTATTCTTCATGGACATATTTCTCATTTTCTATGTTTTTTAATTCAATCTAGTAGGTTTCCCCCCTATTTTAGCTATGTTCCCTTTGTTCAAGACTTATATTTTTTCAAAATATTGTATTTATATTCCAATAATAAATGTATCTTTTTTTAAATCCCTAGTAGCTCCAACATCTACCAATTAATATTGTTCTCTTTTGAGTGAATGAAATCTATCTAGATTTGCATGCTTGTTGTCTTTGGAATGTTTTAGCCTCATTTTGTGATCCATTTAGGGGGAATATTTTTTTGGGACATGATCACCTCCACCCTTGATGATGTGGTTAGTTTATTAGAATTTTTACAACTCCAAATTAGTATATATTTTCACCTTTTCCCTGAACTTCTATAAAAATAGATTCAGTTATAACTGAATAAATTGGGATGTGGGATAAGTTTTGGTATGAGTAGAAGGTGGAAGCTTCTATAGAAGATATTCAGATATTATTTCATTATTTAGAGTATTTTTTTATTCTAGACTCTTATATAAGTTTTTTGCTACACCATCTCTCTTCTTTTCATTAGATTGGGAACATTCAATTTGTGTAGTTTTTAGATTTCTCTACTTGACTTTTAGCTTAAAAAAATTCACATTGATGGAGTACTTATCTTAATTCAATGATGTCATCCATCTTTAAAAATCATTTATTATCTTATAAAATTGATAATAATGAAATTTTGTACTTGAAGATAACTACCAAGGTCCTTGATTCTTTTAGCCTAAACCTCTAATTGGGCTTCCTTGACACTAAGAGTAGCTTTATGTAACCCTTACTCCACATGTACCTTTTCTTCACTAATTTTACTGATCTTTTGTTTCTCATAAATTAATAATTGTAAATTATCTTCAATTATTGAAATTTTTTATCTAAAAATTTCTAATGACAACTACTTGGACTTTAGTTCTTTGATGAGAGAGTTTCCCTTTTAAAACTGTTCAGCTAGTGCATTTTTAATTTCTTCAGTATCAATATACTATGATTAATAATCATACAAATATTGGATTAACTCAAATAAATATGTGAAAAATTTAGTAGGGATTTTATGTATATATTAAAAAACCAAAAAGTATATGTCTTTGACTGAAAATTAATTTTTTTATTAAAATAAACCCCCTTTTAAGGTATGAGGGGGAACCCAACATGACATCAAAGACTTAAAACAAAAACCATGCCCCACATTCCAAAATCCCAAGGACAAAAACAACCCAGTTCAAGTCTATAAATAAAAGACCCTCCCCAACATCAATTACATTTACAAATTAGAGGTATTTAATATATTTTTAGAGGCCTTCCTTATCAAAACTTGTACTGGATTCATTAGATGAATGACTTTAAATAGATTTAACAAATCACTTACTAATCTGACTACTTTTATTTACTGTTTGTTACTCTTTCTTCCCCGAGCTATTTATCAGCTTCTTAGTATCATTATTTATCATTTTTTATAAATAATTGGAAGAAACTACCAAATTTTTTCAGATAGGGATAGAATCTGAATTTTCCTTATGAGGTACTTCTTTAAATATCTAAAATATTCACTTTATATATTCTAATTAAAACAACTAGGTAAAAAGGTTTTTATAACAAATTTGAGAAATAATTGTTCTTTGATTACAATTAAAATAAACACAAATAGATCAAAATTATAGGGAACCTTGGATTTGATACTAATTGAATGTCCCAATGGACTAGTCAATAGTATATAAAATATCTTTCATGTTATGGTTTTAATGTCATTTATTTATATAACTGACATTAAAACCCTTCCTTGAAAGAGTTTTAATGCTATTTTTTTAAAAATTGATGTTATTACTCTTTATTGGGGGGGGGGGGGTTTACATTGGTTTTTCAAAAATTAATGTTAGAACCATTTTCATGGGGGTTTTAATGACTGTTTTTTAAAAACTGATGTCAAAAATAAAATTTCAAATCACACAAATGGGATATTTCAATTTTCTAAAAGTGAACATTTTAATTTTTAAATTGATTCCTAAAATATAAAATGCCACATTTTACCTTTTCAAGAATGATATATATGTTTTCACAATATACCTTTATTCACTTTATATCTACTCCTTCGATATCCATCTTCATTCCACTGGTTCTCTGTTCATCAATTTTAATATGGTATTTATAATTATTCTCCTATTATTTAATTTATTTATGATTATTTTTCTTAATAAATATAATTATTCATGATTTGTTTTTTATAATGAAGAATAAATTTTTAGATCAAATTATAACTATG
Organism: Viscum album; assembly: GCA_963277665.1. Classification (NCBI taxonomy): domain Eukaryota; kingdom Viridiplantae; phylum Streptophyta; class Magnoliopsida; order Santalales; family Viscaceae; genus Viscum; species Viscum album. The sequence goes on from OY728131.1 coordinate 144,867,457, forward strand.
AATAATCTTTACCAGAGTTACAAGTCATAGTCTAAAATACCTTACATGCTATAACTTTGATTTCCCCATGAGTTCTTTACTCAATAGAAAATTAAGTCGATGGTAACCACAACAAGAATGGATATTTTAATGACTCGATCATTTATGAATAAAATCCCCTTTCTTTTAATGAATTATAGATATATAAAACACATGCACTCTTTTTTTTATTATTGGGTTTGAATGGCCATTAATTATCATCACCATTGATAATATAGCCATTGAACAGTGATCACACAACTAATATAAATATAATGTTTTAACAAATCCTTTCGACATAAAAAAGGAGATGATGACCTCATCCAGTAGACTCTGTCTGTAAAAAGCTCATTTTTTAGAGCTCGGAAAGGATGTGGCATCACTGGGCTTCATTATTTTCCAAGACCAATCCAAGATCCAATAATTTAAGCATGAGAAAAACCGTTTATGGGATAAGTCCAAGATCATCAACATCACGTCCTAGACCATGTTCATAGAACGACCCCAAGAAACCCCCACCATCACACACCTTACTCTTAGGGTATATCCTCGTGTAATAAAGGGATATGTAACAAGACCATAGAATTATTATTATGTGCATTACTATTTGTACATAATAATGAATATACTTTCATTTTATTTTTGTTACATTATAAATAATTTTTAAAGCACAAATAGTATTTTCTTGGTTAATATTAAAATTCAATTAGGAAATCAATTTTGATGAATTAATATATTTTTGAATTAAATAATATTTTAATAAAATATTATTATTAAATTAATTTTATTAAATATAAATTATCATATAATTTTTATAGAGTTAATTGTAATTTTTATTAATGTTTGAAAATTGTTTTTATCAAAACCCATCAATTTTTAATAAATTTAAGTTTTTATTTTAAAAATTAAAATTAACATATTTAAAAAATTATTTATATAAAATGAATATTATTTTTGGATTCATAATGTCTAAATTATCCAACAATTATTTTTTCATAATTTTTAGAGACATTCAAATTTTTGGGTAAAAATTAAATACCGTATAAATAAAAGATGTGTTTTATGACATCATAATGACCCAAAAATTATGTAATACATAAAATAATGAGTATTATTGGAAAAATAAATGTTTTAACATTAATATAATGTGATTATATATTTTTTTACTTATTTTATAAAGCCTTAGTAAATCCTCCAAGACATATAAAATATTTTATGATTTTAAAATAATTTCCTTGAAAGGGTGACTCACCTCCACATAGGCAAAGAAAATATTTTAATATCTTAGGCCCTTATACTTTTAAAATAATTTATACTACTCCCATTTTTCAGAAACCATGGGAAGAAACCATGGGATGGTTTGTGGTTTTTAATATCTTAATGTGTAGTGTCCAAAACCTAAATAATAAAGAATCTCCTCACCTTTCCTATATAAACCCACCTAATATCCCATTCCTCTCCACTCAAACCATTTGGATCTAGAAAATAATTTACCCCATACTATCTATAGTCCTCCCAAGGTGCCCCAATCTCCCAATAATCCTCTCCCAATCCTTTGGGATCACACATCCAAGCAAGAGATCCTTACCTTTCTCTCTTCCTTTCAATTCAAGAGCCTTGTTTGAAATTAGACTTTTTAATTTCAATTTGTTTTATTGTAATTTTTTTAATCACTTAACTACTGTCCATTTGATGTTATGTGAATTAAGTATCATTTATCCTCCCTCATTTGTTCCATTACCTAAGTCGTTACTATGCCGAAATTCTGTAAGGGATTTCTCTCTTCTCATTTATATTCAAGAACATCTTTTATATTATGCTTCTTAAATTCCATTTTTTATATATTGGGTTATGATGTTACATGATAACACTATTTTAAATTTTATTGATAAATGATGAGAGATTTATTTCACTCTCATTAATACCCCCTATGATCCTTTAAGAACACCCATTACTTTGTTGATATTCCGTAAGGGTTTCCTTCCTTTCTCTTTTTTAACCAAGTTTCCTTATACTATTACACCCTTTTATTTTAAATTAAAAATGATAGGGTATGTTTTCTCACTTCCCCCATACCACCCTTATTATTTTTTTATTATGGGATACCTCTTTCTATCTCATTAATCCCTCCCATGTACACCTATTACCATGTCAAAATTTCATAAGAGTTATTCCATTTCCCCTCTTTCTTAAAGTTTGTTTATTATGTTACGCCTTCTATTTAAAAATTCCTTATATTGGTATATGTATCTATATGACCCTATTACTGTTAATTTCATGTATATATGATGAGATACCCCTTTCTCTCTCATCAACCATTTTTATGAATTTTTATGTCAGGCCATTAGGCTGCTGAAATTGCACCACGATTTTCCATGCCAAAATCATCATGTAGTGAATACCATGCCCATTTATCTATTAAGTGTATTCAACTTTATGAACATATACATATTTATTATATACTATCATGTATGTATTCTTCATGCCTTTATCGTGGAATAAATGATGATGTTGAATGAATCCATGTTATATGATCTATATGTCACACTTATGCATGAGATTAAAATGATTATGAAGGGTGCACCCTGATAGCGCTACAATGCATTGGGTAATGTTTAGTATCATGATACACCATGTGAAATGAGGGTTTAATCATGAAAATTCATGTGAAATTAGGGTTTACTAATGCCAATCCATGTGCAATGAGCCTTAGCTCATGCTAATACCATGTCGTATGTTGTTTCCACATTTCCATGTTATGATAACCATGTTATATCATAACTTCATGTTCATGTTTCTCTTGTGATCCATTGATATAACTATTGACTAACATGTATTTTATTATTCATGTTATTTCTTGTTTACTCCCTTACTAAGCTTTATAGATCACCCCATTCTTATGTATGTCCTCAGGTTATCCCATGCAGTGTTAAGTACGAAGGAATGAGTTGGTCATGTCAAGGAAGTTTGAAATAAAGATATTGTATTTAATGTTTTAAGTTATTATGTAATATTACTAATTTCCTAAGACACTAGACCTCTCAATCCTCAAAGTTGTCTTAAGTGAAAGTTTATGTAGTAAATCATGTTAAGTGTGTAATAAAGAGAAAGGTTGTTACAGATATTATATTGAAGGTTTATGTTTATTTTTCTCAATTTTATTTGATTTCTACAAATTTATACTCTATTGATATTTTATTTTCTTCAAAGTGAGTAATTGACATTGAAATATTTAAAAAAATAGTCACTTTTTTACATTGGTTATTTAATAACTGACATTAAAAGGAATTTTAAATAATTATTTTAACATTGGTTTAAATAAATTATGTTAAGAATATATTTAATACATCACTTTCATTAATATACCCTAAAAAAATGTTAAAAACCCAAACAAAACTGACATTAGAAACCTATTTTTGTACTAGTGAGTGTAGAATGACCAAGAATGGGGGGTGGGGGGTGGGGGGGGGGGGGTGAATCAAGTTGTTTCTTATTTTATCAATTTCCAATTTATTCTATAAATATTTCAACCCCTTTATACTTTGAACCTCTAATTATATTTATGACCAATTAATATTTTATTATTTAACAATGTATGAACCTATATGAAATGAAGATAAAATAGTAAATATGAATTTATATATTTAAAGGTTTGGCCCAACCTGAGAATCCTACTCATTTCCATGGTTGGGATTTACAAGTCATGGATTTTATACTAAAATATTATTATCAATAATAAGTGAAGTGTGGGATTTTTTTATCCTAACCCATTGGTTTATCCCACACCAACACATTATACCATAATGTTAATAACATCTTGTATCCCACTAGACTTATTCAAGCTGGAATACCACCAACTTTTATTCATGGGTTTTCTCCTCTTCCTAAAGTTGATCAACATTGATTTTCAAGGATGTATTTAAACCTAAAAAATATGATCTACTCTATCATTACATGGTGACTTCGAATATATTAATATCTTTATAACTAAACCATGAAACTCGATCTCTGTATACACCACTGCTTCGAGTTCTTGAATAATTTGTTCACAAGCTTCACTGAAATCAAATCTTATTCCCTAAAATTCAACACTATAAGCTCGGGTATACAAATATATCTCAGCTCAGTGAACCTAAAATTTAGGCACTCCTTATTATTTCTTCTTCCTTGTCAATATTTTACCTACAATACTAGTAGGGATACTCATCTTCTCTTATTCTTATTCTTCTTATTCTCTTTATTCGAAACCCATTAGGTTACTCATGCTTAGTTTTATTCATATTCCTCTCTATATCATGTATTGGATACTACTTTTTATTATTTCTTGAGAGATTTATATTACTCTTATATCCCCAAGTCACACAACATCCATATCAAATACAAATCCTTTCTTCTTTTCTATACTTATTCAATCTTCTCAAATTCTCATATGTATGAGTAGATGTAATAAATTTCTCTTCCCATTTTCAATACCCATAAATGGTATTAATGGTTACTAAAGTAACTACCATCCCAAAAGTATTATTATAAAATAACCACTCATGGATTCCCCTAATTTTTCTTACACTGATTTTTAAAATCAAATAATATTTTGAGAATAAAATTAATAAATGAACCTCATATGGAAAAATATATATTCATTTTATTATTCTATAGGATTTAACTTAATCTTATTAAAATATCTCCACCAATTCCACACTTCCATATTCTTTATAAGATATAAAAAAATTACACAACAACATCAGCTTGTGGTGTGAACTATTCCTTTACAATATGAGTGGTTCTAAACATCCATTGGACTCTAAATCACATGATAATTTTCAGAAAACTCCACTGCACTCATATTATTTATATTTATCAAATACCTTTCTTAATAAATGACTTCTTCTTTAATGAATACCATGAGATTCAAATAAAAAATATCTACTGTATTCATGAAAACTAAATTTCATCATTAAGAAGATCATCCACTTGATCTTATTCAGTAATAGGCTTGAATCATGGATTGAACAAGAATTCATGATATTTAGAACACTTGAGAAAATCTCTTGTATCATCACATTCTTCAGAATCTCATAATTATGGAAATCTTAAATTTTCACCAAGTAAAATATCTTATGATATTCATAAGATATTTTCATTTGTCACAAAAGAACACTAGATATCCCAAATATCGTATGAGAAAATATAATATTCACTATTTAAAAATTCATGTATGCAGAGGATAATTCTTATACATGTAGATCAATTCTATTACGATATCTAAAAATGTATTATGGTCTCATACTTCTATAAAATGTGATAAAATCAAATGTTGTATACTGGTAAAATTCACTAAATTAAAAAAATAACGACTTGAAACCTTCTCAAATTTCCTACATTTAGATCAAATCTACTACATGTATGTTAAATTACTTACATATTGGATCAGATCTTTGATGTATAGATCAGTTGTCTTATGTGCTGGCTAGAATATCTTCTATATAGATGAATTATTTTATGTGTAAGTCAATTCACTTACACATTATCTAGAATATTCTCCACATATGTTAATTTTATTATGTATTGTCCAATTTACATCTACATAGATAAATGTTCTTATGTGGACCAAAACTTATAATGTGCATGATAAATTTATTTTCCATTTTTTTGAATCCAGTAGAGGAATTAAAAATTCTTCAAAGTAACTAAGAATTACATTGAATCTTATCAATGCCTTTTCCAACCACTTAAAATCACTTTAGAATATCTCTAAAAAATTCCAGGAATTATTAAAATAATTTCAAGAATTATTAAAATAATTCAAAAACCCATTATAGTATATTCTAAATCCTTACATCCTATAAATTATTCAATATATATTATTTACACAAAATCCTTTTCCATATCATGTTCAAATATATTTCAACCTCTACAAACCCTCATCTAAGCGATATAATATAATCTAATCAATAGACTTCATACTCAATCACTCAGGCATGGGTTCTCTAATATTCAGTTAGCTTCTCTACATTGAATAACATATCTTAAATCTATCAAATTTTCAATATTTACTCTAACTTATCCAAACTAATGTATATAACAATAGAACACTTACTTTAAAACTTTTCAGTGTATTTTCTGAAGATTGGATTTATCAATTGTCTGGTGTATTATTTTTCCATTCTCTATAATGATAGTATCTCACACCATGTATCATTTAATAGAAAATTCCTATATCTTAAATAGAAATAATCTCTTATGGCCTTTAAGATCAGTTTAGAAGTCATATAATGTTAGGGATACCATTTGAATATGTCTATCCAGGCAATAGTAGTAATTTCATTACCCACATAGCATGAAAAACCTCTTAACTTGCCTTTTATAATATAATTCACTTTCTTTTTTTTCTTGTTCAATGATAGCTCCAAGAAATTTGACTCACACTCATTGATAATATATACAAATTCATATTCATACAAATAATGTCACTTCACCTTATAAATAACATATCTTTAACCCATGAATTTTAAAGTGGTAACTCAATAAAAACCTAAATTCTCTATCCATCATATGTAATTCTTCAACAATAGAAAATCCAAACTCTTTATAAGGAACTATGATTTGAAAATTCATATGATAACCCCTCATGGTTAAGGAATAAATAAGTATATATAGAGTTTCATCCAAGAATATCCTAATATACTAGAATCTAATGAAACCATAAACCCCTTTATATTGAACACCTTTATTTATGAATGATCCTCTTAGAGTTCATGTATTTCATAAATACATAGATTAATATTGATCATAATGTTATATGTTATAAAATTTTGTTTCTTTAACCACGTGATCATTGAACTCTTTAATGATTCAAAACATGCATTACACTTAATTAAACACATCATAAAATGATATATAAGATAAAATAAATGATAAATTATTTCAAAACAAGTGAAATAACACATATGTGATATATCTTTTTTTATAAATATATCTCTTCATGTGATATATATTGTGGAAAATGATATAACCTATATCTCAAGCCATTATATGTGATTTTAGTCTATTCTAACATTAAAGATCCCACTTTCACTGTAGTCCCATGACATTAATGCATATTTCACCACAAATTGTGAAATTATAAATTATTTTGGATAAACTATCTTAAACACTCTTATTTTAAAAAAAATATTTTATACCAAAATAAATTTCACTTCCATAAACTTATGTGTAGTTCTATGGGCCTTTGTATCATTATAAACGATTATGAATTCCTTATTTGTAATCATAAATAAAGAGTTTACTCTAGAAATATGCCATTACTACCCAAACTACAATGGTATCTAGTGTGATATTGATCAAATTAATCTATAATATACCTTTAATATTAAGAAGAAAACCCAAATTTCAGATACACAATCAACCATGAGAGGAAAAATAATAACATAAATGAAAAACATAAACTATAAGAACTTGTAATTTATTCATGTAACCTTATTACTCTCTGATGAGATTGATAAAAATCACCCAGTGTTATAAAAATTACTCATACCTCATCAAATAGTCTACTAATTATAAGAATCATGGATCAAATATGAATAACTCTTACCTTTTACATGACCTTATAGAACTTTCATAGATAAGGAAGAATAAATGGTCGAAAAAACATTAGAATTATAGTGTTCACAATAAACCATTATCATATATAAATAATCAAGGATTTATTATCCTTTTATATAATGATTCAATAAATTAATGAATCATACTCCTATGATCTTAAGAGTTTTGTGAAAATTAATTTGACTAATGAACATTTAACTACTCTAATGTCCATAATATATCCACTAGGCCATTATTTATGTTGAAATAAAAATCCCATAACTAATGTTGAATACTTAAACATACATGTTACTCTTAGACACATCATTTCTGATGTATATTCATGATAGTAAAATATAAAAGATCATAGGAATAAAAAATTATATTATAATTCATGATGTGGAATAAATAAGTACAATAAAGTACAAAAATTTTCATGGTAAATTTCATTTAGGTTTTAATAAGACCCAACATGTCTAACAGTAGTATAAAAATAAAACATAAATCCAAAATATCATCTAAAATAATAAAGAATAAATGATTGAAGAATATAAATAAAAACATACACTACTTCATGTATCTCTCCAACCCATGAGTTTGATAATGGTTACTCAATAAAAAATTGAAGTCTCCATCCATCATAGGTAATACTTTAGCAATATAATATCCAAAAGATTTGTAAGAATAAAGGATTTGAAAATGTATGTGAGAACCCCTCCCAATAAAGGAAAAAAGGATAGAAATAGTTTTGTCTAAGTGTATATTAATATATTGCTTTACAATAAATCCACAAAATACTTTATATAGAACTCATTCATTTATGAATAAGACTCTTGGAGTTCATGTATTTCATAAACACATGTTAGAATCTTGATCATATTTTTATATGTTATAACATTTTGTTTCTTTACCAATGTGATTATTGAACTCTTAAACTATTCAAAACATGCATCACACTTAATTAAATACATTTTCAAATGATGTATAAGATAAATAAAATTATAACTTATTTATAATCATGTGAAAAAATACATACGTGATATATCCATATCACAAACATATATATTCATGTGATATATATTTTGGAAAATGATATAACCCATATCACAAGTCATGATATGTGATTTTAGTGTATGTAAACCTTAAATATCCCACTTACACTAAATCCCAATGAAATTAATGAATATATCAAAATAACTTGTGAAATTATAAACTATTTTGGATAAATTATCATAATACCTCTTATTTTGGACAAACATTTTATAAAAAAATAAATTATCATTCCAAAACCTTATGTGTGACTATATGGGCCTATTTAACTTTGTAAAATATTATTAATTCCATATTCATAACCATAAACATAGAGTGTCCTCTAATAAAGTGTCATTACTACTCAATCTATAAACGGATCTGTTGTGACTTTTATCAAATAAAAATATATCTATATGAACATGTCCACAAAATGTATCTCTATACATCATATATGTACTCATATAACCCTTTTTAAAGACATTTGAAGTTCCCTAGGTGAGTATACTGGTAACAATGTGAATGAGGGTAGGGGATCAATATTTTCTAATTTATAAATTCTCAAAAACTAGATTACCTTTTCACCTTACATAGTGAATAAATATATTTGAATTCAATTTCATAACTCACAAACACATCTAAAAAAGTAAACAATCATAATAACATTTTATTAGAGTTGGTTCCCAAGAACTAACCAACTTTCTACTTTAGATGACCAAAATATTAGTATTAATTAATATAATATCATATGAAGAGTGTTCTTATACATAAAATTAATGTGATAATGTCCTTGAATTATCTATCGCATAAAAATGTTATAAAAGTTTCCCACTATAATGAGAACCTTGAAGTTATATTACAATATTCTTAAACATCATCTTATGGTCTACATGATATCTATCCTACAAGACACAAATTATGTGTGATTATCATGTTCTTGATTCTTGTAAGAGGATGAGGATTATTATAATGAAGTCTATGCTTGAAAATCTCCAATAAATGAGTTTATGAGGGAAAAACCACTAATAATAATACCACACATTATATGTTTCATTGGATATTACTATTTATAAACATGTGTATTGGTCCTTAGGCTTGATATTATTATTAATATATATCATTAATCACATAATTTGATGCATTGATGAAATCCATTATGATAAATGATCATAATGAGGTAAGATATATTGTGTGGATCATGAGAGATATAACATTGATTGAATAATTTTAAGAAAATATTTTCCCATCCAAGTTAATATAAGCTTATATCTCATGCCTTTTGATTGAAATAAAACTTCCTATTTAAGTCCATGGTCATGAAATTTTAATGATGAGTTTATTTTAGAGAGTCAAAGAAAGATAAATCAAGTATATTGGTTAATGACATAAGTATGCAACCTTCTTGATGATATATCATGATAAAAAGATTATATTACACAGTAAGAATTAATATGAGATTGTTATCATTATGAAATTAACTTCTTTCTCTATGAGTTCTTCAATGTGTTCCTAGACACCAATCTTGGACTTTATGAAAGTTATTTTAATTCCAATGAGAAAGTGGTCAAGAGGGTGACACACTGAGTGTATCCATAATCTCACATCAAATTCTATTTAAATTTAATATTAATAATAAACATTATTATCATTTTGTGGAATAAAAATTATTCAAGTTACGTTGATATCATAAATTTAATCACCATTTATTTGAGATTAAAATATATGAAAATTCAAAATAAAATAAATATATATTCACTAGTTAGTGAATATAATATTTATTTATTGAATGAATAATATAATGATATTTATTTATTTGAATAAATATTTATTATTCATGGTTTGATAAATTCCAAGTAGGATTAACAAGATGATTTAAGGGATAGATATAAATGATTTATTTTATTAAATATCATTTAGATAAGTATTGATTTATTTATTTAACAAATGATATTAAAATATCTGAGAGTTAGAGCATGTAATGAAATATAATAATAATAATAATAATTGATATTGGGTTTACTTAGAAAAAAAATTATTTAAGGGCCTATATGTAATTATTAATTGTTTAAACCTATGTAAATAACCTGATTTATATTATTTTGGGGATGGAGAGAGTTGTACAAAAAGGATTCTCTAAAGGAAATTATCTCAAAGACTTAGAGATAACTTCTTAGGATCTATTTAGATAATGAGAGATATTTCTGTTTCTCAATCTAAATCCCAAGATAAATTCTTATTGATATAAATGGTGAATGATGCCAGGTGTTTGATTCATCTAAAATATCACCTGGAGTACCAATGATGACATTTCAATATTAATGGATCATGTGTGGATACCACTAGAGGAATTCTAGTTTGGTATCTTCCACTATAAAAATGACTCAATTAAAAGAGAGGCTATTTAATTGATCAATAACAATGAAATAATTATCAATATTTGGTGATTCATGTATTAAATTAATTATAAATTAAATTTAAAAAGATCCTCTATATGAAGAATATAAGGTTTCATTTGTCAAGTTATTTAGATTTTTCTAAAGAAATCAATGAAAAATATTTTTGGGCACTGAACTAACTATTTGAACTAAACCTTGTAAACTTTAAGAGGTATCAGAGTGGTCACATTATAATTTATAATTAATTATTATTTTCTTGATAAAATTTCAGTTTTGTTAGTGATATTTCATTTCTAGTTTTCATTATTTATTCTCAAAACTAAGATAATGTTATTGTTCAAATTCATATGACCAAGAATAGGGAAATAATAGATGAATAATTCTTGATGATCTCATCTAAAGGTGATGAGGATGTGGATAAGTGACACAGATACATGCATGCTGTGCAATGAAAAATTACATGCCATGTAACCATGGTCAATAATAGAATCACATGCCATGGAAATTAATAGACTCCATGTGGAGGTTGGTATGTTGCATTATTATACACCACATGTTGACTTCCATTTAGAATATGACTGGATAAGGAGTACACAACATGAAACTTTCATAAATTATGTGTAAACCCATATGGTTTTGACTCAGCATAAATTGTGAAAGTTGTGTAGTTAAAGTACGTAATGTCATTACATGTTTTATATTGACTTTCGACTAAGATACTTGAAATCACATGAAGTATAAAAAATGATGCTAGATGTACATGCTGTGTAACATGTGATAACCCACACATGATATATGTTGAGTCCCCAGGAATATAATGCAGGTTTCCAGTAATGGATTACATAATTTATAGAAGGATATACATGCTATATAACTTAGGAAAACTCATTCAAGAAGCACACCAAGATAGGTGTGTCATGTAAGTAAAACACATAAAAGGAAAAATTAATTAAGGAAAAAATAAACTACATGGAATGTATATATCTATGTATTCTGTGTGGAAGGGTTTTTTTGAACCAGGTACACATCGAGTGATTTTCAATGGGTCGTGTGGAATTAAATTCTTTAATAATTATTTTTCATGTTATTTTACAAATAAATGGCATTTATGGTTTTTTAGACTCCATGAACTTCACAGGAATTACAAATGGTACACATCACAAATATTCATGGCATGTTGTGTGGTCATATAAGATGGTAAAACTATACAGCTTTACCCATGAAACAACACACCATTTATATCATGACACATCATGTAGAAATACATGCTGTGTAAGTATAAAGTACATGATAAGGACTATACATAATGTTAGTCACATGTAATGTTGAGTGAAAGTACACACCATGAAATAATTAAATTCCATAAATAGATTTAAGCAATTGTATAAGGGTACACAACATGTCACCAACAACACATGTTGTGCACTTATTAATTTTCATTTTAAATTAATTTATTAATTTATTTAAAATTACAGAGGATGATAATATTTGGGACTATTTAGAAATATAATTAAGATAAATAAATAATTAATAATATGATTAACTTATTAATATGATAAATTTATATCAATAAATAATGAATTGAAATGAATCTTAGTAAGTAGTCATTTCATGCTATGATTGATCATAATATTGACTGACCTATGTATGTGTTGGTTTTATATTTAATTTAATTATTTATTGCATGAGTTTTTGTGATAAATTTTTTATTTAATTAAATATGATGATATTCAAATCATATCTTCTACATTTATTACATATAGGCCTATGTATCCAAGGATTATTTATATAACCCAAAGACCCTTATTTTCCCTCACCCATGAGTGAGTAAAAAATTATAAAGTATGGAGCTCCATGTGAGAGGAGATGGTTCAAGATGAACCAAGTTGAAACTAACCAAGGAGTTACATAGGTTAATGGATGAATGATGTAACTAGAGCCATGTATTGTCTCAAATATTCCCCCTAGGGTAAAGGTTGGTTCATCTTCTACTCAATAAACCAATTAGTAGTTAAAATCTAATGATCATATCACATGTTTATTTTATTTATCAAGTGCATAGTTATTTATTTATTTATTTATGTGATTCATGTTTATTTTATAATTAAATATGATCAAATAAAGTAAATAAATTAATAATAATGTTAGATGAAATAAAATAATGTTATTATGCATAAATTATTTTATCAAACATGGTTAATTAATTATATAAAATCTATATAATATGAACAATAATGTGAATATTAAAAATAGAGAACATATATATATAAGATAAACAAAATAAATCAAAGAAAATATTAATTCAAATATTTAATTCCATCACTTGAGTTAGAATGAAACCATATATCTATGTATTAGTCTAGACCTTGACATTATACTTTCATTTATTAGATATTTTTAATGAAAGTCTTGAGTCAACTTAAGTGAGTTACATAAATAGTAGTTTCCCTTTCAATAATTGGTGTAACTTAGAGGCATGTGTGGATGAAATAAGAGTCTAGGATTTTAGGATAAGGGAGCTTACTTAATAGATAAAGGAATTATGAGTTAATATAGTTGGAAATACTTCCTACCTAAATAACCTCAAGTAATTTGACCCAAACCTTATCTGGGTTATGAGAAGGGGAATGTGGATCCTTTTCACTAGAATTTATATGAAGCAAGATATTTAAAATCCAATGGTTAGGGCTATTGAGATATGATAAAATAGTTGGAGACTAATAAAATTAATTTAGTATGTCAATCTTGGTCATCAAGATAAAATTTTAAAATATTATTTTATTTCCTGTAGAAAAAGTCATTCAACCTCAACATTATCCCTATGATCTATATTAGAGAAAGAAAATATATTGATCAGTGCTAACTTCCAAGAGTGGTAAAGGGTCCTGCACATTGTACAATACCAAGAGAGGAAATTTTAAATATTGGGGTCCCCTTTACTAATAATCCCTCTAATGAGGCAAGTGAGGAGGAAAATTATGTCTTCTAAAAACACATGGATGATGAATTAGATGTATAAGGCCTCATTCTATCATCTATGACTAGTGAGTTTCATAATATTTTCAAAGACTTGGATGTATACACTATGATGTCTCTTATCCATGATCATTACTAGGAGAAAGAAATAAATATAGGTACAAGATATCTAAGACACTATTTACATGAAAACTTAGAGAAGTTTAACTATCTAGGCCTCATGTAGTCAAGATGATCAGATATAACGAGTGTTTAGAAATTATTGGTTTCAAGAGACCTAAGGAATTGTGAATAGATCTCGTGCTTACCTCACATCCTCATATATTCTCAAGTTTTATTATGAAGTTTAATACGAACAATATATAGAATATTCTTCTAGATCTCATGAATTTGATTCCCTAGAAATACAAGGACATGAATAATAAAAAACCATTAGTCCCTATGGTGAACAAGAGTAAAGGAAATGAGAAAATCTCCAAGACTAACTCCAAGTATAAGGAACCTTCATTCTACCTTTCCAAAAGGATAGAGATCAAGGGATAGAATAAGGAGTTGGATGAAGTGTATTTTTCACATGGTAATAAAGACCATTGGAAGAAGAAATAATCCTTAGTGAATAAGAAAGTGGAGGATCCAAATGTTTTAATTATAGAGTGTAATCTCCATATTTATAAAAATTGGGTAATAGATATAGACTTTGGTGCTCACATTTGTTTCCAAATATAAGAACCAAGTAGATTCCGAAAGGTTTCTGAAGGTGAGGTGTATCATTGATATTCCAATAGAGAAAGGTTGGCTATGATAGCTATTAGATACTAACATCTCACATTATTGATAATATTAATTCTATTTTTAAAGAGTTGTTAATATGTTACCTGTGAAACCAAAAAAATAATATCCCTATCTAGTTTAGATTTTGATGGATTTATTTACAAGTTCTAAAATATTTGTTTTTATTTTATAAAGATTGTATATGTTATAGGATAACATATTGGAATAATGGTATTTATATACTAGAATATAAAAATCAAGTGTTGGTAATTAATATCAAAACATGTTCACATGAATTATATCACATACAATTGTGGAATAACTAGATTGGTCATGTAAATGAGAATAATTTGATAAATATATATAGAGAATAATATTTATATTATTTTGAATTAAAACCCCAGATATATGTCATGCCCATTTTCAAGGAAAAATTAACAAATCTATATTTAGTTGATAGGGTGAAAGAGAAATAAATCATCTATATTTAGTTTATATAGATGTGAGTAGATATTTTTCAATATAATATATAGGTTGATACTCTTACTTCATAAATTTTACTAATGAATTTAGTAGATATGGATATTCATGCTTAATTAGGTATATTTTTGATTCCTTTGAGAGATTAAAAAAATACAATAATTAAGTAGAGAATAAACTTGGTAGGAAAATAAAGAAAATTCACTCAGACTGTGGTGGGGAATATCTTAACCAAGAGTTCATCAATTAGATAAGGGATTTTGGGATACTATCTCAAATCACTCCTCCTTATAAACCATAGTGGAATGATGTTAGTGAAATGAGGAACCATACCTTTTTGAACATGGTGAGATAGATGATGAGCCATGAAAGTATTCAATTATTCTTTTGGGTATCCACATTACAAACTATATCAAACATACTAAAATAAGCATCAACTAAAGTAGAAAGTAGAATACAATTTGATTTATGTTATGAGAGGAAATATGTATTGTTAAATTTAATTGTGTAGGGATGTGAAGCATTTGTTAAGGCATCATCTGGAAACAAACCTTCATGTTAAGGTAAAAAGGGCATCTTTATAGTATATCCTAAAGAAATTAGGGGATATAATATATATGAACCCTCAGAAAAAAGGTAATAGTAGAAAGATACACCATGTTATGTGAGAGGGAGTACATCTTCAAAAGAGATAGTGGGGAAAAGGAAGACATTGATAAAGTCAAGGATCAATATACATAAAAGTTGGAATATGAACAAATTCAAAAAGTCCCAGTGGAAGAAGTTGTTTAAAAAACAAAAGTGCTACATAAGATATCTATAAAGGTTAGTGAACTAGATATATATAGTAATATATTCACAAATATATGTAATATATTATTAGTTAGAGATCATGAATCTATCTCTTATAAGTAAGTAGTTAACAGATCAAAAGTTGAAAAATGGAAATAAACAATGAAATCTAAAATGGAATATATGCACCCTAACCATGTTTGGGTTTTGGTAGATCCTATAGTTGATGTAAATCATATTGAATGAAAATATGTCTTAAAAAAGAAAAAAAAACATGGATGGTAAAGTCAGCACCTATAAGGCATGACTAATTGTTAAAGGGTTTATGAAACATCTAATCATAGACTATGATTATTTTTTTATGAGTCACCATGTTTAAATATATTATAATTCTACTTATTATAGTTTATTACCATGATTATGAGTTTTTTCAAATGGATTTTTAGATAAATTTATTTAATGGAAACCTTGAGGAAGAAGTCTGTATGAAACAACTAGAAGGGTTTGTGAATCCAAAGGGTGCTAACAAGGTGTGAAATTTGTAAAGACCCATTTATAGGTTAAAAAAGTATCAATATAATAGAAAATTCATTTCTATGAATGCATCATATAATTTTTTTCCTAAATAAAAAAGGCGACTTCTATGTCTATAAGTGTATTAGTTGGGGTGAAGTTATTTTCCTAGTAGTACATATTGATGATATATTACTGATCTGAAATGAGATACTAGTATTATAGTTAGATAATACATGGTTATTTTTTTTTATCAATTATATAATTAAGTTAAGAAGCCTAAATTCTAGGGTTTAATATCCATAATGATAGATCTAAGATTAATCTTGGACTAAGTCAAGGTATATACACTAAAAAGGTATTAAAGATATTTTATATAAAATAATCCAAGAAGGGATTATTTCTAATGTTTCATGGTGTATATATTTTAAAGAAAATTTATCCCCACACACAATAGGATAGGGAGAGAATTCATAGGATCCATTATTCATTAGTGATATGATCTATCATGTTTACCATACCATGTACTAGACTTTATGTTTTCTACACGTTGATTATGGTAGGAAAATATCAAGTATACCCAAAGGCCTACATGTCCTCTAAGACCTGCATGGTTTTCTCTATCTGTCCATCATTATGGGGGTGAAATGATGTGATAAAGTGTAACTGTGTCCCAAAGGCCTCCTGTAATCCCCTCTATAAATGAAATGTGAAGTGAGCATCATAGTCAGTGAAAATCATTAAGATAACCCCATGGAGTCAGACTATCTATTTCATGTAGAGCCATCCAAATATCTCTACTGAACTATACTCCCAAATAGATAGGAAATAGACCAACTTAGTGAGTTGATATATGATCACCCAGATGGAATCATGTACTATATAAGTACATGGTGATACCATCATAAATTACATGGATATACTATCCTATTCCCACTATAGCACCTCAAATGGTTGAGCTAAACCTGTTGGAACTTGATGTTCTGTCTTCACCTGCTGACAAGTGAGGTGTCAAGAGACAAACTATGCAACTCCCTTATTTATACCTAGCCACCAAAATTGATGTTGAAGGTCCTGGTACATCTTTTCCACACCTGGATGTACCTCCATAGGGGATGTATGAAACTCCCACAACACCTCCTCCCACAACTTCAAAGGTACCATTGTTCTCCCTCTAAAAAGGATATCATTCTCCCCACCTTCAGAATACCCATCTGGGGCATGTTTAGTGGATATCTAAATACTTAAGGTATCATAGTTAGTATCTACATGATGATAATACCTAACATGATATAAAATTGGTGGGGTAAAAACCATTTACTGAAGATATAAATCACTATCCTTTTCCATGAAGAACAAATTCAATGAGGATAACTACTCTGATGCCTTGGCTAACAACTGGGAACAAGATCTCCTATTGAGAGTGTCGGACACCATTTTCCCCTTCCTAAGAGTATATAAAATCCTGAAGTCATAATCTTATAGGAACTATATACATCACATATGTCTCAAGTTACAGTCCTTTGGAGAGAAGATATACATGAAACTCTTATAGTTAGAGTAAACTATTAACCACTTGCCCATTAGGTAGCGTCTCCATATCTTCAATATGAAGAATACCAATGTTAACTCAAGATCATGGGTCACATAGTTCTTCCTATATAGTCTCAAATAGTATGAACCATAGGCAATAACTACATACCTTTACATCATAATGAAACCATGTTTGGTCCTTGATACATCACAGAACACTACGTACTTGACACCCTCATTTGGAAATCTCAAGATGGGAGTTATCATAATTCTCTAACTCATCTCTTGAAAGCATTGATGGAATATTTAAATCCACATGAAATGATTCCACTTCTGAGTCAAAGTTGTCAAGGGTTATGAAAATCTGAATAAATCAAGTACAAACCTCTAATAGTACCCTTCCAACCCAAGAAAACTCCACACCTCAGTAACACTCTAGGGTGGATCCTAAGAAAAAACTGCCTCAAACTTTGCTGGATCCACTGCAACTCTATCCTCTAAGATGAAATGTCCCAGAAAGTAGACCTCTTGAATCCAAAAATGACACTCAGTGAGCTTCCCATAATTATGGAAATCTCAGAGTGTGTCCATGACCATACTCAAGTGTCTTGAGTGCTCCTCATTAGATGCTGAATACACTAGGATGTCATTGGTGAAGACTACCATGAACTGATTTAATAAGGTTTGGAAGATCTGGTTCATGAGTCCCATGAACACTTATAGGGTATTTGTCACACTAAACGAAATCACCAAGTACTCAAAGTTACCATAGAGATATAAGAATGTTATCTTTGGTATATCCCCATCCCATATGCGTAGCTGGTGATAGCATGATTCGAGATCAATCATTGAGAACCATCGCGCACCTAGAAAATGATCAAATATGTCATTGATTCTCAGAAGTGGATACTTATTCTTTATAGTCACCTAATTCAAGCTTCTATAATCCATACATAACATCAAGATCATGTTCACCTTCTTGGAATACAACACTGGGGCTGCCCAGGGGGAAACACTAGGTCTCACGAAGCCCTTTTCTTGCAAGTATACCAACTAAACCCTCATCTCTAAAAGCTCTATAGGAGCCATCCAATATGCTGGTACATATATCAGTGCCATCCTGGGGTGTAAGTCGACGCAGGAGTTTTTCTCTCAGTGGCGAGGTAAAACTGGTACGTCCTTAGGAAATATGTCCTTGTACTCAACCACTAATGTAGGAAGCAGATAGCCCAAATCATCCACTACTCTAAGAGTCATGCTTTCCAAATGGTGAGAAATTGACCACACTCTCCTATTCCTGAGCTCATCCTGATCTGTCAAGGTTTCCTTTTCACTGACAAAGGAAAACCTCATCCCATCACTATAGAAACACCACATCCCCTAACTAAAATAGTCAATCTGGGCATGAACTATGGATAACTGGTCTATACCTAAGATAATAACTTAAGGCCTCAAATATGTAACAAATAGATCCCATACAAAAATCCTACCTCTAAGTGTTAAATTTTACTATCAAAAAAATTATGCAATCAATGTGTCACCACCTTTCGGAGTCTCCAACCGCAAGGTTTGAGTTAATGGGTCAACCAGAATATCCAATTTTCAAACCAGAGAAGTGGAAAGGAAGGAATGACTCACACCCATGTCCATAAAAACCCAAACTATAGTATAAAAGGCACATATCATACCATGTGTCATCTCTAGAGCTTTAGGGTCATAGTCCTCCATAGATTACAGCTGGCCTCATCTCTATCTACTAGATCCCTAATATTGGCGTGGACCACCTTGGGTGGTGGTTGTAATAGGTCAAACTATTGACCATTTAATACAACCTTTCTAACCCCTCTCCCACATCTACCTCCTTTCAGAACACACTTATCCTACCCCTTTCTCCGCCTTAGCTCGACCGTCTCATGATCAGCTATACGACATGCCATAAAATCCCGAGATAGATGTGCCTAAAAATCATAGGAGAAACACCACTCATTAATCAGATGATTTGAGCGACCCTAAGATCCCTGTACAAATGTCCCTGAGTCCTAGGATCACCTACTGAAGTTTCTTACATTCTTGGATCCCTGTGACTACCATCAGATGCCTGCTACTATGGTCTCAACTACTGGGTACCCACAACTAGCTCCCACTACTGATGCCTTCTCCACTAGAAATCTCTCCACCAACAAGGATTTCTCAAGAACCCTAGCATAGGTGGGAATGAAAATAGATACAAATGAATCCACTATTTACCAGTGAAATACCTAATCAAAGGTCTGAGATTTCAAGATCCGGTCCCGCACCATATCCAAGGAGTAATTCTAGAGATTAGTAAACCTCACTAAGTACTATTCCATGATCATACTACCCTGCTACAGATGTAGAATCTCTTGGGTGCATACCAATCACAACATAGTTGGATAGAAATCCTCTATAATGAGATGTTCAAAGTCTGATCATGATAGAGCTATCTGATTGTGTGATTGAGTCACCAAGCTCCACCATCACCCAATATAGCCTTGAAAAAGACTCTCTACAAGGACCAACATCTTATCTGTAGGAATCCTCACAAGGAAGAAAATGTGAGTGACTACCTCTAGCCAGTCCTCAACCACCTAGGGGTATAGTTTACCCTAAAACCTAAGAGGTCTCAACCTATGAATCTTGTGGAACACATTTAACCTATGTACATACTCAACTAGTAATACCAATGCTAGATATCTGTCAATGGGTGGTGGTATATATTGTAAACCACTTAGAGGTGCTATCTCTGATACAAGACCCATATACCTATGCCTCATCATAAGGTGGATCATCCTCTTGATCATGTAGTGGAATCCTGGATTGATGTATTCATAGAGGCATCCTAAAATAAAACAAGATGTACCATGGTCAAAAAGTATATATGAGGATCATACTCAAGAAGGACATGGAAAAAACAAAAATTTCTATATGATTCATGTACCAATAATTTTCCCTGCAACCAATGTTTACATGTACCAAGTTGAAATGTAGGTTATTAGAGTCATGGTGTATAGATACATCGGTTGTCACACCAACACTCGAGTCCTGCTAAACGGAAATCTCAAAACACTAAACACTATTACCTCAAACACATCTCACTGACTCTAGTCCTAAGATAGAACCGAAAACCTCTAATACCACTCTATCATAACCTGACCTTCTAGGGTCTGACCTATGACTACCCCAAGCCAGCCTTCAATAGGCCAGGGGCTGGTGACCAATGCCAAGTAGGAATATCCAAAAAATGGGATGCATTATCCTAAAGTACCTACACACACACACACACACATCTCCGATACCAAAAAATTCTTAAATGTAAAACAACTAAAATAATGCATGCATATATCTATGATCCCACAATAGAGTATGATAGTAAAAGTAATGAAAGTGGAAAACGAGGATAAATACCAACCCAACAAAAAATTTTAAAGAGTCAAACCTGATCCAAGGGTGAGGACTAAGTCAAATGAAAGCTATTAGTAAACACCTTGGTCTGAAAATATCTAGCTACGCTCCAGCCACTCCCTATCCTCCTAGGATACCATCAAATGGGCCATCGTCTGTATAATACATGACACATGTGGGAAAATACAATTTAGGGGTGAGTATAACAATAATCAGTAGGAAACCCCAAAAAAAACATAAAAAAACACCAAGTATAGTCATATAAATACAATATATAAAAATAAATGTATAATCAAAACGCCTAGATAAACTCAGAAAAGATACCAATCTGCTAGGAAGTCATAACCAATTTCCAACCACAAGATTCTACTTGTAGCAACGCTTATTTTGGGAGAATCCACTCCACGATCCATGCTATAATTGGAGAAACTTGAAGAAGAGGTACAAATCATTTAGACCCACCCAAAAAATATCACTATTCTAAGAAGACCCTAATACATAGATACAGGGTCATTCCCAGAACCACTGGAGGACACCATGAACCCAATCCAGATCAACTCGCTATGTAGGGGATCATATGTCAATGATAAAAAAAACCCTAATGATATGACCTACTAGATGGAGGATCAAAACCCTACTCAGAGAGGGTATGCTGATTTGAAAAACTCCACCAAGGGAATAATAGTGATAGAGGACATCACTCCAGTCTTATGAAGGGACTCTACAACTCTATCTGAGACTCGACCTCTAGAGGGAATTACAATCCTATGATGTGGTTGTAATGATGCACTGTACCCTTGAGGGAAAGGACCAATGGAATGGACTCAAGCTATACTGGTCCAAACTAAGAATACAAAGAGCTACAAATACTCTTGAAGGTGGTACACAACATGTACGAGGGGGTACATGACATGTCCATCAATCCCCATGGATACCCATGTATAAGATCCTCAAATGGCATGTAAGTCTCTATATAAATAGTGTGTAGAAGTACACAACATATAGAGACACACGATATCTTGCCCATATTTCATGGTCATTTTCATGTACAATGACCATATACCTGCCCATGCACTACTGGAAAACGGGCTATTTGTGACGGGATCCCATCGCAAATAGCCTTTAGTGATGAGATCCCATCACAAATAGCCTTTAGTGATGGACCCCCATCACAAATATCCTTTAGCGATGAGATCCCGTCAAAAATAGCCTTTAGTGATGGGCCCCTGTTGCAAATAGCCCATCGTAGAAAACGGCGTTGCAAATACTATTTTTTACGATGGGCCCGTCAAAAAAAATAGTATTTGTGACGGGGCACCTCCCTGTCGCAAATAAGTCTCTGATTATATACATTATATATACATAAAAATTTTGCAATGGACCCATCGCAAATAATCCTCTGATAACATTATATACCAAGAAAGCTAGGAGACAGGCGAGCCTTCTCCTGAGGAAATAAAATAAAATAAAATTAAAGTACATTACAAGCCATCACGGAGACACTTTACAAAGATGAGAATAAACCTCACCACGATAATTCGCATGAACAAGATCAACACAACAGTCAGGTGCCAAAAATGACCACGAGGAGGTAACCCCATTGATTGCCCTTTTTGCAAGAGCATCTGCCACTTGATTAGATTCACAGTAAACATGCGTGACTTCAGTGGAGAGCGAGCCAAGAAGCCGAAGTCATTCAATCCAGGCTGGTAGAATCCTCCATGGCACATTTCTTGAACGTTCTTTCAAAATTTTAACTTATTGCCTTGATAATGGCCCATAGCTCATCTTCAATGGCGAATCCATTGCCAATAAAATGAAAGAAGCAGCCTTTGACAAACCCTCAATATGTACGGAAAACCCCACCACATCCAGAGGGCCCCGGAGCACCAGAGGCAACTCCATCAATGTTAACATTTATCCATTGTGGAAGCGGCGGAATCCATCGAAAGTATTTCACCATCAGCGGCTTCTTCGTCCTGCTCGCTGAAGTCGGTGAAGCCAATGGCCTGCATTAAACCATCCACCGAATGACAGTTCATGCAACAGTTAAAAATCTGCTGTATATAGCACCATATTTTGCGGGAAAACTTGTAGGAGAGGAAGATATGTGAGATGGTTTCATCTGCCTCCAAGCAAAAATGACAAACCGGAGCAAGTGACGGGAGCCCGTCATAAAAGGCCCCATTGAAAATACTAAAAAAAAAAAAAATACATTTAATAAAATTATTATTAATGAAAAAATTATATTAATATTTTTAAAATAATAAAAAAATAAAAAATATTAAAATTCTTAATATTCTCAAAAAAATATAAAAAAATCATCAAATATTATTTTTATTATTAGTAAAATAAACAAAAATTAAAAAATATAATACTAAAAAAATATATTTAATAAAATTATGATTAATGTAAAATTAATAATAATATTATTAAAATAATAAAAAAATAAAAAACTATACAAAATTCTCAATATTTACAGAAAAATATAAAAAAAATCATAAATTATTATTATTATTATTATTATTAGTAAAATAAATAAATATTAAAAAAATATAATACTAATAATAAATAATAAAATATTAAAATAAAAAAAAATAAATTATGCAATATTTGCACCAATATAAAAGATATAAACTGTAAATAGTTCATATTACAACAAATCTTAAATTCAAATGTTTGTAACATAAAACAAATCACTGGGGGGGGGGGGTCATCTTCTGGAGGAGGTGGAGGAGCTACAGGAGATGATGGAGGAAACTCCATCCCTAAACTACAAGTCAGACGGTGCATGTACTCCATCTGCCCGTGATGCTGCTACTGCCATCGACAAATCTCCTCCTCATGCTAATGCTGCTGCCACCAACACATCTCTTCATGCTGCTTCTGCAAACTCTCTATAAGATTAGTCTGAGTTCACAACTGCTCCTGATACTGTGAGGAAAAAGATGATGCCTCTCCATGAGCTCCTCTTGAGCTGGACACTGACATCACAACAGTGCCATAATAAGTATAAGGAGTCAAATGAGAGCTGATACCAACTACTAGGATCTTCTCAAAGACATATTGAGTCGCCTGCATCCATGCCACCTCATCAAAATGGTGGTCACTAGTCTGATTAGTCATCTCGTCTTGACTCTCAGCCTGTGTCTGAGAGATCGCAGCCTCATATGACTCCTTCAATTACAATTTGAAATTAAAATTGTGAAAATATTATATGTATTTAATTGTCAAACTGAAAAAATAATACTAACCAAAATCTGATGCTGGCGATCACCTCTAATCTCTCTCGTGGATGGATCACTATACATCCTCTGATAAACGTCGTACTCCGTAATATCAGGATGCTCGAATGCCTACATAAATATAAAATAAACTATTTATATTTAATCTTATATAAAATATTTAAA
Source organism: Viscum album (assembly GCA_963277665.1). Taxonomy (NCBI): domain Eukaryota; kingdom Viridiplantae; phylum Streptophyta; class Magnoliopsida; order Santalales; family Viscaceae; genus Viscum; species Viscum album. Next base: position 144,892,379 of record OY728131.1, read on the forward strand.
AAATATACTTATCGGATTCTCTCTATGTGTACTGAATGTACAACTACCAGCTCGATGAGTCACCTTCTTTCTCCCTCGGTTCTGCCAACCCACTGAAGATCTCCTCTGAAATCCACCACCCAACCAGTGTAAACATAATCCATCATAAATGCGAGGTGAAATGTACTCTGGTCGGTGGTCTCTACACAACTCATCAAATTCCGTCACTCCCACTTTCTTAATGGCTGTTTTTCTCAAATTGTACAAAAACTGACAGAAACGGTCACGCACAGACACCTGCCATACTGCATGGATAAAGTCACGCATGCTATCTTCGATGGGATACCATAAACCCTAGAAATAATTTATAATATCATGTTATTAATAAAATAAATTTTAAAATTAATATTATTTATTTATGTACCAGCCAATCATTGAACATGTTGAGCCATACATCAATGAGAATCTGTTCCCATGTGATCCATGGCTAAGGAAAATAATTACATAGGATAGCACTCCCCTATCCAACAGCTACATGTGAAAAACTGTGAAAAAGGAATAAATAATCAAACAGTTAGTTTATATATAAATAAATTAATGAAAGCTAACTAAAATATACAGGTTAGAATACCTCCGTGTGCATAGATCGAAGCCTAGACGTGGACGTCGCTCGGGGATAGGGTCAGGAATCATTAGTCGTGCAAGACCGCACCCCCTCCGCGTACCCCCTAAACTGGCAGTAGGCTGAGGGTCAGATGATCCAAAATCCATCTCATCCAAAGGTAGCTCAGCCTCCTGTAACTCACAAAATAGACTAGGATCCATCTGAAACACAAAATGATTATTGTTAGTAGATAGTTGAAAATAACTATTATATATAGATATATATTAGTTATGATTATAATTATCATTTAACTATGTTAATGTCCATATTCATCCTCAACTCCATAACTGTCAATGTTAATGACTTCATCTTCCTCCTCAGCATCATCAATATCTATATGAGTTTCAATTCTATCATATCTTGTTATTTCAAATTAATTTTTAACATCATTAACATCTTTATCATCATCGATCCTTGATTGTGGGGTGTCATCATCGATATTTACATCTCTTTGTGAAAAAGATGGATTTTGTGCAGTCTCTTGAAAAATTTCAATTCCTTCCACTTTAGTAGAACCACATTCAGTTTGAGTAAATTGATTTTCCCAAGATTTTATTTTTATTATGCTTCACTAATCACTCAAGTCTCTTGAAGTAGCACAATACCTTGAGTAATAAATTTGATGTGTTTATTGATCCAGTAAAAATGGTTCATTTACTGCAAGAAGACTTTTATATTTAATATCGATGATTCCATGAGTCGGATGAACACACAAGACTCTCTCAGTATCCAACCAATGACATTTAAACATCATTATGTAATTCTATCCTAGAAAAAAAATCTCAATAATTTCACCCAGAATGCCATAAAAGTCAAATTTAGTTTATCTGTGATGTGATCCTCTCAAGAAAACTCCATTGTTCATTGTTTTTTTTGATTCCCCATATGCACATGTATGAAATCGAAAACCATTCACCACATATGCATTATAAGATTTAACCATTTTGGATGGTGGGTTACTCAATACACACAATCAATTATCAGTTTTATTATCATGTTGAGACACCTAAAAATTTGTAAAACAATTATCAATATAATAAATAATAAACATAATTGATATTAAACCATCAATAATTTATGTTATGAGTTTTTAAAACCATTGAGAATTTTTTTTGTCTGCGTTCTTCAAGAGAAGCTACTGTAATTTGGGGAAGTTGTTTCTTAATATGATTATCATATAACCTACAAATAAAATAAGTTTACTTACTGTAACATAAATTATAGAATAAGTGATAGAATCACTCATAGTAAAAATGATTTCATTTCTTCACAATTGTGTAGAACACATGTATGAGCTCTACGATGTTCATCATCTGAAAGCCATCGTTCGTGAACTCCACCGAAGCCAAGATTAGGACAATTAAAAACTAATAATTGATTGTCCATTTCTTCATTAACATTCCCCTCATTTCATCCCATGTGATTGTGTTTCAAGTGATATTCAGATTCAAAATAATGAGAGTAGAAAAAAGAAATTTCCTCTTGCAAATATGTTTCAGCAATTGATCATTCAATTGATGCTTTGTCACATACTTTTTTCTTCAATTTCTACATGAATCTATCGAATGGGTACATCCATCGAAACTGTACTGGACCTCCACATTTAGCTTCATGTGGAAAATGTAATATCAGATGTTCCATTGAGTCAAAGAAATCCGGAGGAAAGATTTTTTCTAGTTTACATATAATTACAGCAACATCTTCTTCTAGTTTTCTTAGCGCATCATCGTCTGTTGTCGCTGCACAAATGTCTCAAAAAAATATGATATGTCTGTTATCAAATCTTAAATCATAGAATTCAACAAACCTATAAATCCAATCAACACAAGTCTTTCCATTATAACATGAAAATCTTGAATTTTTAATCGGTAATATAACCATTCTTAATACATCTGCCCAAATTGAAAGCATAACCATCTGGAAGTATCAGATCTATAATCCACTGAAAAAATAATAAGCGAATCTCTTTGGATATTGTATAAACTACTTTTGGATTCATTAACCTCTGTGATCTGACATTTTCAAATAGTTCAAGTTCTGGTTACCTGCAAATTTGGGCAAGATCTAATCGTGCCTTTAAAGTATTTTTGGTCTTGCCTGGTGTATCCAAGACTGTATGAAATAAATTATCAAAACAATTATTCTCAATATGAATGAAATCCAACATGCGGCGGACCAAAAAATCAGACCAACATGCAGGATCTCAAAAAAATGATTCAATTTATCCAATTATGTTCTTTCTCAAAGCCATGAATTTTCTGTTGGTTTACTATTGGCCCAAATGTGATTGGAGGTAATGAAAATACAACTGATTTTAACCCTGTACATGAGATCATTTTTGGAGGTTTAACCTTTTCAATTGTACCTTTTATGAAATGAGATTTTTTCCTTTGAAATGGGTGATCGGTTAGAAGAAATATGAGATGATAGTCAACATAAAAAGGTTTTTTTTCCATTGATGAGCATAAAGGCTTTGTTGTCTTTCATACAGTAAGGACATGATTTTAGACCATGTGTACTCTAGCCAAATAACATGCCATATGCTAGAAAGTCACTAATTGTCCACATCAATGTATCTTTTAATATGAAATTTTTTTTGCAACAACATCATATGTACTAACACCATCACTCCATAATGAATTTAACTCATCAATCAATGGTTTCAAATAAACATCAATATTCTTTTTTAGATTTACTGAAATTAATAAGGTAAAAAAGATATATGGAACCTTCATCAACATCCATGGAGGTAAATTGTACAGAGTTATAAAGATAAGACAACATGAATACTGACTACCATAAGAACCAAATAGATAGAAACCGTCAGTAGAAAGACCCAATCACACGTTTCAGGCTTCTAAAGAAAAATATGGATGCAGATGGTCAAAATGTTTCAATGAATCACCATCAGATGGATGATTTAAGCTTTTATCAGTTAAAATCTTGGTTTTGTGCCATGAAATCATTGATATTGTGTTCTGAGACATAAATAAATGCTGCAACCTGGGTGTAAGGGGAAAATATCTCAACTGTTTTACTGGAATCGATCCCGACTTCCCTGGTTGAGCTTATTTATACCTCAATTGTCCACATGTGGGACAACTATCCAATGAATCATTTTCACCAGAATATAAGATGAAATCATTTGGACATGCATGAATCTTCCAATAACTAAGGCCCAGATTACAAACCATCCTCTTTCTCTCATAGTAATTTGCAGGAAACACATTTCCTTTAGGTAATAGTGTTTTAACCAAAGAAATTATCTGATCAAAATAGTTGTTTAACATTGAATTATCTGATTTAATAGCAATGAATTTTGCAACTGATTCTAATTTGATTATCTTACAACCAGGATATAATGCATCCTCAACAGACCTCAACAACTCATAAAATTTAGATGGTTCTAACTATGAAGTTAAATCAACATCATATTGAGTTTTTGTTTTTTGAACAGATAGACCTGCAAGATCATGTACTAAATTTTGAAACAGAAAAGGATACGAAATCAAGTTATTAGTATATTCTCTGGAACTGCGTTCACCATGTTGATACCAGAAAACATAATCTGGTTGAAAACCAAACTGCAAGAGATGTCCCCCAACCTTATCAAATGTGTCAAATGTTCTCAGAGCACATTTTTTACAAGGAAACTTTGTTGTGCCTTCTGAAACATATTCTGGTTTTGATGATGAAAATGACAAGAAAGCTTCAACATCCTCAATATATATAGGATTTAAACCAGAACCATTTGGATTTCTATGCTGATTTATCCAAGTGCGATCAGCTAATAATGACTGTTGTCGACTTCCTTGTTCAATATTTTTCTACAAAATATAAAATCATTACTATTTTTGAATAATTTAAAATTATAAAAACACTATCTGAAAAAAGGATAAATAATTACAACTACTTATTAATAATTACCATTATTTACGGGTGACACAATTTCAAGTGGATTGACGGATACACTTTTGTCCAACGACTCATTTACTTAAAACTTTCTCACACAGAAATCACAATGAAGAATCTACTCAGAGGTATGCACATTCATTCTTGTATGTGAGAATGAATATGCGTACCTATGAGCAGATTATTCATTGAGATTTCTGTGTGAGAAAGTTGCAAGTAAATGAGCCGTTAGACAAAAGATCCCCCTTTTCGTTGATGAATCATCTTCTTGAAACTGTCACTGTCTGAAAACATTATAAAAAATGTGGTCCTATGAATGCATATTCAAACTCGTGCATATAATATTGGATATGCATATGTAGAAGCATACTTTTCGTAATGTTTTGAGTTGGTGAAAGTTGAAAGGAGAAGAGTCATCGAGCAAAAGAAGTGCTGTCAATCCATTGGGCATTGTTCCAAGTTATAAAATTTATTACAATTTATTATAATTGATTTTCTACCTAATTGTTTCTAATTGTTGCTAATTGTTGCTATTTTTTTATTAATTGTTCTTAATTTTTCTTAATTTTTCCTAATTGTTCTTAATTATTACTAATTGTTTCTAATTGTTGCTAATTATTGCTAATTGTTTCTAATTTTTCATAATTATTCCTAAGTGTTCCTAATTATTGCTAATTATTCCTAAGTCTTCCTAAGTGTTCCTAATTATTTCTAATTATTTTTAATTATTCCTATTTTTTTCTAATTATTCATAATTATTCCTAATTATTCCTAATTATTCATAATTATTCATAATTATTCCTAATTAATTCTATTTATTCCTAATTATTCCTAATTATTCCTAATTATTCCTAATTATTCCTAATTATTTCTAATTATTCCTAATTATTCCTAATCATTCCTATTTATTCCTATTTATTTCTATTTATTACTATTTATTCTTATTTATTCATATTTATTCTTATTTATTCCTATTTATTACTAATTATTACTAATTATTACTAATTATTCCTAATTATTACTAATTATTACTAATTATTACTAATTATTCTTATTTATTATTATTTATTCCTATTTATTCCTATTTATTCCTAATTAATGCTATTTAATTCTATTTATTCCTAATTATTTTTATTTATTCCTAATTATTCCTATTTATTCCTAATTATTCCTAATTATTCCTAATTATTCCTAATTATTCCTATTTATTACTAATTATTTCTATTTATTACTAATTATTACTAATTATTCCTATTTATTACAAATTATTTCTATTTATTACTAATTATTACAAATTATTACTAATTATTACTAATTATTACTAATTATTACTAATTATTCCTAATTATTACTAATTATTCATAATTATTCCTAATTAATTCTATTTATTACTAATTATTCCTATTTTTTACTAATTATTCCTATTTATTACTAATTATTCCTATTTATTACTAATAAGCGTTAATTGGTATTAATAACTACAATTTATAACTACTAATTACTAATTACAAGTAATTATTTATATACACAACTACAACTACTAATTACTAATTTCAAGTAACAACAATAATTAAAATTATAAAAAATGAAATAAATAATAAATGAAATAAAATATAAATATCTTTAAACTTGATTTCCTATTGATGTAAACGACTTCACAACTTCTCCGTAAAAAAAACCAACTTAGAGAAATTTCTACTCAAAAAATAGAGTTTAGAGAGAGAGAGAGAAAATAAGAATTGAGGGAATGAGAAAGAAAAACAGAGGGGGTATATATAGGATATATTAGTTGCAACGGGACTATTTGGGACGGGATACTCATCACAAATAGTTCTTTTTGCGACAGGACCCGTCGCAAATACCTTTTCCCACATTAATTGCTGTCGGTGGTTAAAAAGGTATTTGCGACGGGTCCCGTCACAAAAAGTGTCCTTCCGATACACTTTTTGCGAAGGGTGAAGATCCCATCACAAAAAACCATTTATCGCCACCGGTATTTGTGACGGGACCCGTCACAAAAAGTGTCCTACTGACACACTTTTTGCGACGGGCCAAGATCTCGTCGCAAAAAACCATTTACTGCCGCCGGTATTTCCGATGGGAAGATTTTCCCATCGCAAATAACCTTTGGCGCGATTTGGTGTGCACCCCGCGCTAAACCGTGCATTACCTTTTGCAATGGTACCCTAAATCCTATCGCAAATAAAAAGTTATTTGCGACGGGTCGAACCCCCCATCGCAAATAACCTCCGTGAAGGACTTTTTGCGATGAGATTAATTCCCGTCGCAAAAAGCCCGTCACAAAAAACTAATTTTTCCGTTGTGATGTACACCAAGCCATGTCTGTGTCCATGTAAATGGTGTGCCCTCCGGTCATGTACTTTGGCCATGTTCATGTACTATCCAAAAGAAAATCCAAGCCTCATGGAAGGGATCAAATTTCATGCAATAGGGGTTACATGCTGTGTGATCCATATCCTCATCCCAAAACCCTAGCAAACACTGAACGACCCCCACATGGTGTGTAATCCCAATTTACATTCTGTGTTGCTTAGGATTTTCCAGATCTGGAGTTTCTCCTCTATTATTCCTCACATACTGCTTCTGCCTTATTTTACACTAAAAAACTCACCATAGATCTTGGATCTAGGGTTGAACGGCCTCACCATTGACCATTCACCAGAATCTGGCCCTTGAATCACATCGAGAAAGCCACCTCCACCATCAAAAATTCATGCACCACCTAAGAGGAAGAAAGACCCTCGATCCGGTCTCATTATCCCATGACCTAACCATTGTCATCATCAATCCTCGAGATGCAACCACCATCATGTTCTATACCCATATTTTTGATCTTTTTCATTGAAGAATGGTCACACAATGATCAGAAACAAGGAATTTTTTAATCATTGGCCAAAAATAACACCAACGACGATCACATGAATAAATTGGGGACAAATCCATAAAACATAAAATTTAATGAAAGAACCTCAACCATTGTTTATTTGGACTTGATTCATTGGTATAGAAAATTGATGAACTAAGAGGAATGGATAAATAATGAACAAAACAATTATTTCATCAAATTAAATCTACTGACGATGCACATATAAATTACTTTCATGGAATTGATCTGAGTTCATATGGGATTAAGAAATTAGTTGGTAATCACAGATAAAAAAATATTACCTGTAGTTTAGTTTGATTATTGATGAATAATGGTTGCGTTTCTATCATTGAAAATATTCCCTAAATCAGTTGGTGAAAAGATACACAATCCAATCCCGATCCATTGTCTTTCACCAAGAAGGATCACCTCCAATGAATCCTAGATATCTAGGGTTTTGTTTCCAACCATAATACAATTTACACAACCATATACTTAAAGGATATGTCAATCACTATGTTAAAAATAAACCAAATAAATTAGTTTTTTAATTTATTTCATTTAATTATGCCTGTAATGACTTCTTCACAAATGACCTGACCCAACAAAGATTATGTTACACCTAGGGTAAAACACACATTATAAACTCAAAAGTACCCTCTGATTTATAATTCGGGCCCTCATTTGGGAGTTATTCCACTTTTTTAGAAAAACTATGCATGTATTATATTTAATATTTTTACTATATTTCAAATATTTATTCTAGTCACACTAGGCCTCAAAATATCACGCTATCTCAATGCTTACCCTTGAAAATCATCCATATAATATCCAAAAATAATACACAAGAAAATCTAAGACATTATAGTATGGTCCTTGATTCTTTTTAAAAGGGGGTGTTTATCTCAGATGGTTGGGGAGAAGCTCAACATCAAATATATGCATATTGTTTTATATTTTTTGATGTTTTTATAGTATATTTTCCTATTATTCTTCTAAATTGGTAGGTTTAGTTTTTAATAGAACTCATACCTAGTGCCACACCTAGTTTAAAGGCATCATGTATAATGGTTCCGATTGTATTGGAGGAGTTAAATAAGAAACTCCATGAGAATCTTGATAAGGGATTCATTTGACCAAGTGTGTCACCATGGGGTGTACATATTATTTTTATTAAGAATAAATATGGATCAATGTGACTCTACATTGATTATCGAAAACTTAAAAAGATAAAAATCAAGAATAAGTACCAACTGCACTATATTGATGATTTTTTTATAATCAATTATGAGGAGCACTCTATTTTTACAGAATCAATATTTGATCTGGATACTATCAATTAAGGGTAAAAAGTTAAGATATACCTAAGACAACCTTTTGTATGAGGTATGGGAACTATGAATTTATAGTGATTCCATTTGGTCTTCTTAATTCCCCCACTATCTTCATGGATTTAATGAATACATCCCTTTGAGATTACCTTGATCCGTTTGTGGTAGTATCTGTAAACAATATTATTTTATATTACAAGAGAAAATAATATCATGAAGATAACTTGAGGATTGTTTTAAATACCCTAAGGAAGGATAATACATATGAAAATTTACCCAGTGTGAATTTTGGGTACAAAAATTTTCAATTTTAGGTTATATAATACCAAGATAGGGTATATAGGCGGATCCATAAATTGTGAAATTTATTGAACATTAGACCTACACAACTACATAAGAATAGGTCCACATTTTTCTTAGTTTGGTTGGATATTATTAGTTCTTTCTGAATAATTTATCACAGTTATCCGATCCACTCACTAATTTTACTCGGAATGGAGTCAAGTTTCTTTAGATTGATAAATGTGAAGAAAATTCCAAGGAGTTAAAAAGAAGGTTGGTCAGTGCACCTGTACTCAAAATACCATATAGTGGAGAAGAGTTTGTGATCTATAGTGATTCATAGAAGAATGTAATGGGATGTGTCCTTATACAGAATGATATGGTGATAGTTTATGCCACACACTAAGTAAAGGTCTATAAGAAAAATTACCCAACTCATGATTTGGATTTAATTGTATTATTTTTTTCATTAAAGATATAGAGGCATTATATTTATTGAGAAAGGTGTGACATATATACTAATCATAAAATTTTAAATTATATATATTCACCAATAATTAATTGAATATGTGATAGATAATATGGTTGGAGTTGATTAACGATTACGACTACTCAATACATTGCTACCCTGGGAAAGTGAACATGGAAGCCAGTGCTTTGATTCAAAAGGATCATACTAGATTATATATGATGAGGATAAAAAAGGTTTTTAATATTTTTGTATTTTCAAAATATGGACCATGAATTTTTTAAGTAATGGTAGAAATCTTATATTTATAAAATGAGAGTTCAACCATCAATCCATATGAAGATTAAAGTGGTATAGAAGAAATATATAGAGCTATAAAAAAAGGTAAATTTTTTTCCTGAGTTCAAACCTGATTGTGATGGAATGATAAGGTTAAGGAATAAAGTATGTGTCTCATTAATACCATACTTAAAGAAGGATATATTAGAAGGAATATCAAAACACATCCTTCTCCTTTCACCATGAAAGTATAGATATTTATAGAGATATGAAAGATTATTTTTGTTGGGAAAACATAAAGAGATATATTTTAGAGTATGAATTTTGATTCTTGGTATTTCAATAAGTTATGGTTGAGAGATAGAAGTATAAGAGGATGTTAACACCATTACCCATACCAGAATGGAAATAGGAAAACAACACCCTAGATTTTGTCATTAGACTACCCAAAACATCTAAAGTCCATAATTCTATTTGGGTAATAGTCAACTTACTTACAAAATCAAAACAATTTATTTATATTATATAATATTTCTATCTTGATTATATTACTAGGATATATATTAAGTAAGTGTCAATGTTGCATGGAGTAACACATTCTGACATATTTGATCAATATCTGAGGTTTATATAGAAGTTTTGGTGAAGTCTTAAGAATGATATGGATACAGAGTTATGTTTTAGTACTTATTATTATCTACAGAAATATGGCTAGTTTTAGAGAACCATTTAAACCCTATAGTATATGTTGAGATCCTATTCTCTATATTTATAAGGTGGTTGGGATCAATAACTTCCTCTTATTGAATTATGTTATAACAATATCTTTCACTCAAGTATTCAAATAGATCCTTATAAAGAAATACATGTAAATAAGTTAATAACTCCAACATTATGGGATTAATTTAGAGAAATAAATCTATTGGGAACTGATATAGCTAGGTAAATAATGGATAATTTCATATCCATTCAACAACAAATCAAGGAAGATCAGATTTAATAAAAAACTAATATTGGAAATCACCAATGAAATATAGAATTAAAAGTTGGAGAGATGGTATTCTTGTAAATTTATCCATGGAATAAGGTTATAAAATTTGGAAATAAGGGAATGTTTATCCCTAGGTATATTATTCCCTTTGATATTCTTGATCAAGTATGGACTATAGCTTATCATTTAGCGCTTCCACTGTACCTCTCTAAAGTTCATGATGTGTTCTATGTATCTTTAATTAGGAAGTACATAATTGATATTTCCCATGTAATAAAACCAGAGGTTATAATATTGGAGAATGATGTTTATTATGAAGAAAAATTGACACAAATATTGGATTATAGAGATTAAGTTCTATGAAACAAGACTACTCACTTGGTTAAAGTACTCTGGAGGAATTAAAAATTTGAATGAGTTACATGGGAACCTGAGGATGTGATAAAATAGATATATCCTCATTTTATTGTACCAAATTGATTTAATTTCAATGTAAAAATAATTTTAAGGATGGTAGAATTTTATACACTAATATTTTATATGTATTTCCTTTGAAATAAACTTGATGTATTTGATAGCTTGCCTTACATGTAACACTGAGTCTAAATGAAACGTGATATAGTATGCTGTTATAATGTAGCCATTATATTTTATTGTACATTAATAAACACATTATTAAAAATGTGTATACTGGTTTTAAATAATGAAAATTTATTTATTAATTCTTAATAAATAAGTACTCAATTTTTAGTAAAGTCATTTTATACTTCAATAATACATTTCTTCAAAAATTGTTTTTATTTAATTTTGTGTGCGAAAATTATAATTAATTTCTACCATTTTATAGTTTTTTTTGAATTAATTAATATCAATTTTTAAATCATTATATAAAAATTATCTTAAGGTAAAATTTTTGGATTTTTCTGAGAAGAATAATTTTATCAGTGAATAGTATTTTTTTTAATTTTATAGAAACATTTTTTTCCATTCAAGTACTTAAAAAGTAAAAATATATTTTAATTTATTTTAAAATTTAATTATTCAATTTTAATAAAAATAATACAATAAGTTTCATTGGAATAAACTTTATACTTAATTTTGGTATAAAAATTTTTTAATAGAAAACTATTTTTCATCATGTTTTGTGGATTTATTTTAAAGATAAATTATACCACTTATATAAATTGAATTTGATAAAATTTATTTCAAATTTTGAATCATAATTTATAAATTTTTTAATGGTCCCACTTTCATTTTTTTCATAATGAATAATATAAATAATAATTTTTTTACCATTGTTAAGCTTAGATGGGTTTTGCAAGGGGGAGGGGTTAAACTAGGGGGAGGGGTTAAACTAAGAGATAAGGGTAATATTTACACATTAAATTGTATAAAAAATATTTTATGGTCATATTTAGTCCCTATATCTTACTATATTAAATTATGAGTAATTTTGAATCATTTTACTTAAGTAATACATCAATATATTTTAATCTTTTGAAAAATTCCAACTGTGTCCTCTCCTTCCCTTATAAAAGGACACCACCTCTACTCTCTTATACACACTTAAAGAGACAATTATATCAGAAATTACCTACCAAAATACATTAATAAAATCACTCAACATATCCTATAGGTCTTTTTTATCATAATACCATCCTTTCAAGGCTTAATGTGTAAACCAAAAGAGGTTTCTCGAAGAAGAGGTATAAATCTTAACTGAGCTCTTTCAAGTTAATTTCTTCTCTTACCTTTTGTAAACCTATTTTATATGTAATAACATGATTAATATAGTATCATAAATATACTAAAATTTTATTATTATGATTTAGATCCTTTTTCCACCTCCTTTTCATCAAATGAGAAATGAAAGTATCGCTCATGCATACGCGTAGACTACTACCTCCATGTAGAGATATATTTAATTTTCCATCACCATCATTCATGGTAGGTTATTATGATAGATTTAATGTTAATATATATATATATATATATTATATTTATTATATAATTATGTTTATTTAATGATAAATATTATTTATCTTTCTTCTTTATTTTTGTTTAAAAATGTAAACAATGTTCATGTGTACGTATAAACTACCATCTCCATGAACAACGTAATTCATTTTTCTATCTCTACCTTTTATTTATGACTATAAATATGTATATAATTAATATATATTATATTTATTTAATTATTAAAATTCTATATATTATGTAACCATGACCAAAGTACAAGTTCTAGAATTTACGAACTGAAACATTCATAAAAAATGAAATAGTTAATACCCAGAAACAACATTTTAATAAATAATTGTAAAGAAATAGATGTTTAAATGTTATAAGTGGATAATATATGATATTATAGGTATAAATATGGTTATTATATATAATTATGTTAAAGTTAAATTTATTTTTCAAGATTTTATAGCCCTTATGAAGTAATTCAAACTTGAGGTAAGAGTTTTATGTTACAATCACATTTTTACTCAGATTGTTTATGCTTAAATTTATAATGATTAAATTATATGATATATATATCCCAAATATTATTTATTTTCTTATTCTATATTTATTTATTGATAATACATGTTTTTATTTCATTTTCCTCTATTTAATTATCCAATACACCAAAATAATGTCTTTAAGTAAAACCTACATCATTTCTCTCTTCAGTCAGAAATACTTTCTCTTTCATATTCATGTTTTTAGAAATGTTTTCAAGAATGATTTTAGTAATATAAAATGACCTTTTAAAGTCATTTTTATACATTTTTTAATTTTAATAATTTTTTTAAAAATAATCTTCTTATCATTTTATGAATGAGGGGCTTTTTACTGAAGGTGTAAACAGAATCATTATTTTTATGATTACGACATGAATGAAATTTCCCAACATCATGAATACTTAATTATTTAAAGATTAAATTACATGTTTCTAAGGTTATTTTAAAATAAAATTATTTCTTTTATATTTTTTAATTTTTATATTTTAAATAAGTGATTTGAAAATGAAAAGTGTATTTTCCTCAAAAAATATTCCAGTGATCTTTTAAAGGAATTTTTTATTTATGATGAAATACAATGATGTTACTTATGTATCATTGGGGATATGATTCTATGATACCATCCTATTATATATATAGATTGTTTATGGATTTGATTATGAAATATAGATGAAACCCATTTTCTTTTCCATGTATTAAGTTTTATGTAATGATAAATTTTTTCATGATATCATGGAATAAATATGAATGAATTATAAATATATGACTAGTGGGACTAGAATTATATATTCCTTTAATACATTTGTTAAATATTAATTTTTATGAGCTCAAATAGGGTAAAAAGGAGGTTATCCCAAGCCCAAAATAGTGTACATGAAAGGTTATCCCAATCCCAAAAGAGGGTACATGGGAGGTTATCCAAAGAATAATAAAGAGAACATGGGAAGTTCTTCCAAGTTTGAAAGAGGGTACACTAGAAGTTATCCCAAGATTGAATCAGGTACATGGATAGTTTACCCAAGCCCAACATGTGATGAATGTCTTGGTGGGTAGCCTTGACATAATATATCTATGATAATGATTATTCTAAACTTTATGCCAGTATTTTATGACAATATCTTATTCCAATGTTATTCTCTCAGGGATCATGTTATTTTATTCCTTTATGATTCATTCCTTATGAAATACCAATATTTATTCCATGACTCTTGTTTATGATATAAGTATTGCTTGATATAGATTTCAAAGGTTAAGCTCATGTTCTAATACCCTTATTATAATATTTTATTTAAATTATCATTGATATCTCAGTTGTTTACCCTTACTAATAATATAATCTCACCCATTATTAGGTTTTATTTTCCCTAGGATATAAGGAAAAGTTTTAACTATGATGTGTCAAATAAGGGTTCTAGTTTTGAGGTACTAAGTGGGAGATAATGAAGATCATTTATGTACTAGTTGTTTATGTATCCAATTTTTCAATGACATAAAACCTTTATGGTTATGGAATGGATTATAAGGTTATGTAATGAATATTAATCGAATATAATGTAATATTTATGTATAAAATGCTTGGGCCTCTAAAATTTATTGGCTAATTTAAGGAATCAATGGAAATGTTATATTTTATTTAATATTAATTAAATAAGTATCAATTTATTTATTTAAAAAATGATATTTAAATATATGATATTTTTTTCTTATCATGGAATATAATAATAATAGTATTATTATTATTATTTTAAATAGGTTTTAATTATAATAAACAATTATTTAAGGTCCTTTATTAAATTACTAATTGTGTAACCATATGTATGTAACCTAATTTATTATTTTGGGGATGTATAGAGTTATAAAAAATGTATTATTCTAAGAAAATTCTATTAAATCCCTAGATGTAACTTATTAATAACTCTCTCAAGAATAAGAGATAATACTCATCCTCCCCATTAATCCTAAGTGAAATTATTATTGTTATCAATGGAAAATGGAACATGATTCTTGGGTTATCTATTCTATAACCTAGAGTATAGTAAATGGAATTCCAAGATTCATGGATCATGTGTTAATATCAATATAGGAATTATAGTTTGGATTATTCCACTTCAATGATGACTTAACTATGAGATAAGCTATGAAATTAATCAAAATCAATGAAATAATTATCAAGTTGAGGTAATTATTTTTTAAATTAATTATAAATTGAATTTTAAAAGATCCTCTCTATGAAGAATATTTGATTGTGTTATTTAATTTATTCAAATTTATCTAAATAAATCAAATTAAAAAATTATTGATTAATAGTATAACTGCTACTGCTATTCCCTAGAACCTTCACGAACATAGTGTTTACATACTTTATCTCCTAGTTTAGATGCAACGAACCAATATTTTCAATGGAAATTTCCTTCTTATAATTATGTCATATAATCACATGAAATCACCACATATTTAACTACTAAGTTCTATGTGACCTTTAAACATAATTTTGTCACTTATTTATTTTGAATTTCAAAAATCTGACAGTCACAGTTGCAATTAATAAGTTATTTGGAATCTAATATGACCAACTAAATTTTTGGTGAATAATAATATACATTTATGAATAGTAATGTTACCCTTATAAATAGTTACATAACCTAATGAATATTAACCTTACCTATGATAGTATATAAATAATATTCAAAGTGTAAGTACGATATACCTATATCTGAGAATAAGAAAATAAATGTTTTAAAATTTTTATTTTCTGAGTAAATTGATATTTTAATTAAAAATTAAATTAATAATATTTATAAAATTATTTCTGAAAAATGGAGTTCATTTTTGTATTCTACACTTTGAAAAATGGTTAGGGTGGATTTTTGATATTTTTCTGAAGTACTTGAATTTTTGGTGAATAGTAAAATACATTAATTTACCATATAAATACATTACAATTTAAATCCACTATTCCTAAAATCATAAGTGATATAAGAACTCAAATCTTGATCTCATATGAACTTATGAATATTCTTGGTCTTAGAATCATCACTATTTCTTGTCTTATGGGAAAATAATAAACAAATGATTATAATATTATGAAAACTCTCCTCTCCTCCACTATAAATACCACCCCTCCTTACCTCTTCTCTTAACTCCTCTCAAGACTTTTTCATTACCTATATTCTACCCAAATCTCTCCTCAAGATCATCCCCCATGTACAAAATCCCTTAGTCTCTTCAAAAGACCAAATCCTCTACCCTTAAGAGGCTTTCAAGGAAGGTTGATTCAAGAGGTAAAATTCCTCTTTTCTTTTCTTTCATTTTTAAGTTCCTTTATTCTATTTTATTTACTAATTTATAACCATAAAAATGGAATGAAAACTCTAGTAACATGAATTTATTGTAATTTTTTTATTCTAATTGGATAAATCATTATCATCTCTCCTTTACCCACCTTTTATTTGAAAGAAATGAAAACACCGTTTGAGATGTGTTAATTTAGAACATTCAAGGAAAACAGGTTATCAATTTCTATTACTATATTAAATTATGGTAATGAAACCATTTTTATTGTTGAACCAGAATTTTATATGTGTATTTTATATTATTTAATGTTCTATAATCCTTATTCACTCATGATGTAAAATAATAATACAAAACAAGTTAATTATGATCTAAATCGTCAAATTAATCCAAGAATTTATCATTAATGTTTTATAAAATGATTCAACTACACTCCAAGTAACCAAATTAAATTTTCAACCATTTAACCTTATGGATATTCAATAATAAAATACAACTTCAATTCTGGAAAACCACTTTAATTATACAGGTTTATCTGAACATGAATATAAGTGAACTGATCATTAAAACCAAGTAAGCAAACGGACCCGAACAATGAAATTAAACCTCATAACTAATCAAAATGGTTATAAATGAACTTAAAAATATTATAATAAATATTATACATATATAAAGGTGTTTTTTAATTATTAATTAATAAACCTAATTTGTTTATTCAGGTCATTAATAATAAGTGTAGAACACCAACAGACTTAAGGTAAGGGATCCTCTCTATTTCACTTTTATTCATGAATGTACTCTATGTTATTCTCTTTTATATGTAATAACTAATTATGGGGTATGATTTAGAACATCACCATACTAACCTCATGATTTATAAGTGATGATAAACCTCTTTCTTTCTCATTAATCCCTCTTAAGTACACCCGATACCATGATGATAATCTGTAAGTGATTCCACCCGAACCTCCTTTGTTCCTTTGGGTTTCCTTATCTTCCTTTTACCAAAATGAAGTTATCATATATTTTTTTGTGAATCTTCTAAATTATTTGTAAATGTTCCAAATTCATTTATCAAGTGCCTTTCATCATTATCTTTTTGGTATATACATGTTTTTAAGTGATTCCCTCCTCAACTTCCAGATAAGCAAACCTGTTTTGAGGGAACTTTCTAAATTCTTACCTAATTTCAAGTGAACTCTATATTATATTTTAAGCCACAATTTTCTTTATAAAATCATTAATTTTTATTATGAAAACCTTCTTGGTTCACTATTGGTTTTATATAAAGGCTTTTCCTCTTTTCTATTTTAAAGGCTTTATAGTATTTTCCTTAAAACCGCAAAAAAATGTTTTAATACTAAAATATCTTAAATAATTTTCTTACATGTTTTCACTTATACTTTAAATAACTTACCATGATACATGCATAATTTTCCTCATGAATTTCCATGTATATTTTAGTTCCTTTCTTTAAAGGACACTTTTATGATACAACCATTTGTTATGCTTTAGGACATGATTGTGGTACCCAATTATTTCCATGGGAAACCCTTATGTTTATGTAAGATTGACTATATATTATTATTTATGTGGAATAAATATTCATTAAAAGTTAATATGGGTTCTTCCAGATAGCTCTAAAATTCATTGGGAAAATTCAAGTCTCATGAGATGTTATGGGTGATGGTCTTGGCAGTTAGCCTTGGCTTGTGCTACTATGTGAAACGATCTTGGCGGTTATCCTTGTCTCATACTTAAGTCATTTTTTTATGTTTCTATTACATTACTATGATTCCATGTTTATATATTCCCATGTTTATAATTTATGATTCTATATGTTCAATTATTTTGTTATCATTATGTCATGCCTTTTAACCCATGTGCTAAAGCCTTATTCTTATGTATACACCCTTAATGGGATTTTTAGCTCATCCCTTTGTTAATGTGTTCCCCAGGGTATCCTATGTAGTTTTATGAGCACAATAAAAGATATTATCTCAATATAGAGTTTAAATAAAATGTTTTTTTGTTTTATTATGCACCTTGTCTTCCAAGACACTAAACTTTACAATTCTTGGCTTGTACTCTGATGTATAATTATGCTTAAAATCATGTAATGTTATATGTAAAAGTATAGGGTCACTATAGTTGGTATTGGAGAATGGTCTAGTTATTTTTAGAGATTAATAATAGAACACTTTAGTAAGAACCTTAAGGGTGAGATTAAGTGTAAGAAAAAATCCCTAAATTTTGGTAAGTATAGAGTAAGTGGTTTATAAATATATCCCTGTCTAGATACAAATAGGTAGAGGTGGATATGGAATAGATGTACCTAGGAGTGAAAAATTTGACAAGGAGTTTCAGGCTTTACCCAAGGTATCATGGTATACGACAATGGGCCTTACTACACTATTAGTTTGACATTCCTGGGAGATATTATTTGGTAAATTCATGAGTTTAGTAAAAACAATTATTAAAGGGAATAAAAAAATCCCATAAGAATATAAGTTAAGAAATATATCAAGGATAACCTATATTTAAACCCAAGGAATCACAAGTTAGGATATACTTCTACTCTAGAAGTTTATCCTTTTATGTTCAAAAGTTTCCTTTTTATGTTCAATAACTAAGTATTCAAGCCCAATAATTGTACGTTATTTTTCTTAGTTAATGGCGGGAAATAGAAAAACATGTTCCAACAATCAATGTGATAGGCAATGTGAAGAATGCCCTAATTATAGGCATGATATGATGGGAATGGGTGCTCAAAAATTCATGAAAGTACTTTCTCATATGGCTCAAGTTATGAACAATAACTTGAATCATGTGGAACGCCCTCCTCCTCCAAGTAAAAAGTTTTCGTAGAATCCTTCAAGCGGAAAAGGCCTCCCATGTTTAGTGGATCTTTTGATCCCCTCCTTACGAAATAGTGGATTAACTCTATTGAAAAGATATTCTTCGTCCTCCAGTGCTTGGAAGAAGATACAGTTGTACTGGTGGTCTATCGTTTTGATGGGGAAGATGATCAGTGATGGACACTGATCAAGAATACAAATTCGCAAGAGGAAAATGATTCCATGGATTGGGAGAAATTCAAGAGGATGTTTTTCAATAAATATTTTACTCAAACCCTCCAAATCAATATGGAAAGAGAGTTCCTCAGACTCAAGTAGAAGGAAGATGAGTCCATCAGGGTGTATAAAGAAAACTTTACAAGGCTTTCATGGTATACCTATGGATTTGTCTTGAGCACCAAAAGTAAGGTGGATCAATTCTTTAGAAGGCTAAAGATGAGTCTACAGAAGGTGTTGGAAATTCAAGACTTTGAATGTTATGAGGAGATTTTCTGTTGTGACCTCAAAGATAAAATGGAGATTGGAGACTCTTAGTGGTCTCGTGGGCTCGATGATAAGAAGAAAAAAATGGAGAACAAGATGGGTGGTTCAACAAAAAAATACCATGATGGAAAGATGCCTGAATATCTCACTTGTAAAAGTTGTGGGAAGAAGAATCCTAGGAACTGTCTAAAGGGAACCGGGAAATGCTTCAAATGTAGAAATTTGGGATATCTGGACAAGAACTTCCAAAGGGATATGAAAAATCCCACTAATGTGGAAGAAGAAAGGAAGGTTCAGATCAATGGTCATCCAATGGTACATTGTTACAACTTCAAGGAGCATGGTAATTATGAAAAAGATTTCCCTAAGCCAAGGGTTGTTAGAGGAAATCAACAAGAACCTCCAAGGAAATAATGAAGGTCTTATGCTATCACTACTGCTGAGGTGGAGCTGGACAATGATGTGGTTATAGGTATGCTAGTTATTCATTCAAGAATAACGAACGTACTATTGTATTTTGGTTCTACGTATTCTTTCATATCTTGAAATTTTAGTAGAACTATTCAAACACCATCTCAAAATTTAGAGGACAAGTTATATGTGAGAACTGCGAATGGGGTAATTATTGCATCCATGGTTTATAACTCCTCCTTGGTTAATTTTTGTGGACTGAACCTCCCATAAAATCTCTTCATACTTCTTTTATTAGAGTTTGATGCTATCTTTGGCATGTATTGGCTATCTTTATACAAAGCTAACATCAACTATTTGAAAAGGGAGATCACTCTTCACATCCTGAAGCACCCTCCAATTATTTACATGTGTAAGGAGGAATATGAATCTCCTTTAAAATTAGTGTATCAATTGTGGATTTTAATTCCTTATGAGACATCATTTATAGCTCAAATGATTGATACAAAGGAGAGAATCATGTTTGAATACATGCACATCGCGAGGGATTACATTGATGTATTCCCTAAAGAGTTTCTTGGTCTTCATCCTAATTGATAGGTTGATTTCTCAATTGAACTTATTCATTTATCTATACCTATATCAAAGACACCTTATAGAATGGCCACTGTAGAGCTGGAGGAGCTGAAGAAGCAGTTACAGGAGAATCTGGAGAAGGGTTTTATATGCCTGAGTGCTTCACCATGGGGTGAACTAGTCCTTTTCATCAAGAAGAAGGATGGATCAATGCACCTTTGCATTGATTATCGTGAGATTAATAAAATCACGATAAAGAAAAAGTATCCCTTTCCATGGATAGATTCCCTATTCGATCAGTTTCATGGGGCCATTTATTTCTCTAAGGTGTAACTTTGGTTGGGATATCACTAATTAATGGTAAGGAAGGATCTGATATGGGGGCCTCTGAGCGGCGTCTCCTCTCCCTCCTGAGGCGGCTAGGGTTTTCCCTTGTTCTCACGTTCCTTACCTCTCCGACCACCTCCTGAGTCCTCCTCTCCTTGGTCGCTTCGGCGTCTGGGCGAGCACTGCGCGACTCCTCAACGCGTCGGTGTGAAGACGGACGAGGGAGCTATTTTGGTCTGGGGAGGGGAGTGCTTTTCCCAACTCCACTTCTTTCTGGTGTTTGATTCTCTCATATCCCTCGGTGCTCTCTACATTGGTTTTGGGGTTTCCACGCTATGGGATTATGTGGTTGCCAATCCAGATTCGCGGGTGTAAGACCGGTTCGTCGGCATACTCTACGGAGTGCTCCAGGTTTGGTTCTCAGAAAGTCCTTTGTCTTACGGTAATCCTTCTGGCATGCGGTGGTTGAGTGCCTTTGAGGGTCTATTGGGTCTTCTCCAACGGTTAGGGTGGAAAATTTGGTTTTCTGCTTGGTTTTGTTCTTGGTTTTTTCTGCGATGTTTGTGAATCAGTGTTATGTTCTTGTTTTCTGGTTGATTTGGTTTGTGATGCACACTAGTTGCGTTTGAATTTTTGGATTTGTGACTGTATGTGGAGCGGATGATGATGTTTACGGTTCCTTGATGGCGATGACAGGTTCTCGCCAGCGTTGTTTTTGTGGTTTTTGATGATGGTTTCTGAGGGGCTCCTGCTGGCGGTGTTTCGGTGGCAATGCAGGTTGATGGATGGTCGGTGGTTTGACGGTCACTAATGATGCTCACCGGTGAGTTAGTGTGATTTTTATTGTTCAGTGTGACGGTGGCTCGAGGCTCGAGGCTCAAGGCAGTAGGGTCCATCCTTCGATGCTCATGGAAGGCTCACGGCTCGAGGCATTTTGTGCGGCTCGAGGGCGTATGGATCGAGGGCGATGTCTATTTTGTTTGATTTTGAATTTTTTTAATGTGAATTTTCACTGTATGTTGCTATGTAGTAAATTTTATGTGGTGAATTTGAAGTGGGAAATCATGTATTGGGTACCAGAAACCCTCATAACGGCTTTTAGAAAATGAAAAAAAAAATTATTTGCAAATGGTAAGGAAGGAAGATATTCCCAAGACTTCCTTTCAAATGAGGTATGGACACTATGAGTTCATTGTGATGCCCTTATAAATCACTAATACTCCATCAATCTTCATGTATTTAATGAATAGAGTCTTTAGATATTACCTTGAAAAATTTATAGTAGTATTTATTAACAATATTCTAATACAATCCAAGAGAAAGGAGGAACATGAGGAGCATTTAAATACTATGTTAAAAACTTTGAAAAGGGAGAATTTGTATGAAAAGTACATTAAAAGTGAGTTTTGGATGGAGGAAGTATCAATCTTGGGGTATGCTATCACCAGCAAAGGGATATCTGTGGACCCTTCCAATACAAAGGCAATTGAAGAGTGGCCCATGAAAGCATCTGTAATGAAGATCCACAACTTTTTGGGTCTATCCAAGTATTATTTATGATTTGTGAAGAACTTTTCACTATTGTAAAATCCAATGACCAAGCTGACATGGAAGGGAGTAAAGTTTTTCTGGACCCAAGAATGTGAAGACTATTTTAAGAAGTTGAAAAAGAGTCTAATCACTGCACCAGTACTCACACTCACAAAAAGTGGAGAATTATTTGTGGTGTACAATGATGATTCAAAGAAGGGATTAGGTTTTGTGATGATTCAAAATGATAAAGTGATAGCCTACACCTCAAGGAAACTAAAAATCCATGAGCAAAAATATCATACGCATGATCTGGAGTTGACAGTGGGATCTTTGCATTGAAAATATAGTTACATTATCTCTACGAGGAGAAGTGTGAGATATATACTGACCAAAAGAGTCTCAAATATATATTCACATAAAAATAACTTAATATGAACCACTGAAGGTGGATATAGATTATCAAGTATTATGAATTCTCAATCCACTACCATCCTGGTAAGTTAAATATGGTGGTAGATTCTCTAAGTAGAAAGGATCCTGTATCTTTATCAATGATGAGAATTGAAAAGGATACGATCTTCTTAGATTTTCAAATGATAGACATGGGAATTATTAAGGGAAGAACATCATCAATACTTTATCAAATGATTTCTCAACCATCCCTTATGGAAAAAACACATGATTCTCAAAGAAAAGATGTGGAAATTCTGAAAAGGGTGGAAGCTATCAGAAATGGGAAATCCTCAGATTTCAAGATTGATGATGAAGGATTTGTAAGATTTGAATCAGGATTATGTGTACCATCTGATCTAGAGAAAAATAAGGATATTTTGAATGACATACATAGCTCAACCTTCTCTATCAACCTAGGGAGAAAACAGATGTATTGAAATCTATGAGAAAACTTTTGGTGGGACGATATGAAAAGAGATATTGCTGAATATACATCAAAGTTTCTAGTATGTCAACAAGTGAAGGATGATAGGAAAAAGTCATAGTATATGATGCAATGACTAACCATATCAACATGTAAGTGGGAAAATATTACTATGGACTTGTCACTAGACATCCAATGACATCTAGAGGAAACAATTCTACATGGGTTACTGTAGATTGTCTTACAAATATAGCTCAATTTATCACAATTTGAGAGGAATTTTCATTAGATCAACTTGCATGAATATATATAAAATAGGTGATAAGGTTGCATGGATTACTGATATCTATTATATCCGACCGAGATCCAAGATTCACCTTGAAGTTCTGGAAAAGTCTCTAACATGCTCTAAGCACTAAACTGAACTTCAGTACGTCCTATCATCCTCAAACTGATGGCCAATCTGAGCGAACCATTCAAACAATAGAAGAAATTTTGAGAGAATGTTCTATGGAATTAAAAAGAGTATGGGACCAACATCTTCCACTGGTTGAATTCTACTATA
The DNA here is from genome assembly GCA_963277665.1 of Viscum album. Taxonomy (NCBI): domain Eukaryota; kingdom Viridiplantae; phylum Streptophyta; class Magnoliopsida; order Santalales; family Viscaceae; genus Viscum; species Viscum album. The sequence continues at coordinate 144,916,601 of OY728131.1, forward strand.
ATAACAGTTTCCACTTGAGAATCCGAATGGTACCATATGAAACCCTTTATGGGTAAAGGTGCAGAACACCAGTGTGTTGGGATGAAGTCGGTGAACGTAACATGCTAGGACCTGAAATGGTCGAAGAAATGGCAGAGAAGGTGAAAACCATTCAGTGGCATATCAAGGTATCCCAAATTCGACAGGATACTTATGTATAAAATCATCGACGAGACATTGAGTTCAAAGTTGGAGACATGGTATTTCTCCACGTATCTTCATGGAAGAAAGTCATGAGGTTTGGGAAGAAAGAAAACAATGTCCCAAGTACATCGCCCCTTGAGAGTATTGATCGAATCAGGGATATGGACTATCAAATAGCACTTCCACCTACCATGTCCAAAGTACATGATGTATTTCGTGTATCCATGTTAAGGAAGTACATACCAAATCCTTCACATGTACTCTCTTCAGAGGTGGTATAGTTGGAGGATGATATTTATTATGAGGAGAAGCCAGTGAATATCTTGGAATGTAGAGATAAAGTTTTGCGTAATAAGACTACTCACCTAGTAATAGTAGTATGGTGTAACCAAAAGTATGAAGAGGCAACATGAGAACTGGATGAGGCAATCAAGGAAAAGTACCCACACCTGTTTATGGCTTTGAATGTAAAATGAAATTTTTAGGGAAAAATTCCTTAAGGGGGAATAATGTAACGACCCAATGTTTTCAATGGAAATTTCCTTCTTATAATTATGTCATATAATCACATGAAATCACAACATAATTAACTACTAAGTTCTATGTGACCTTTAAATATAATTTTTTCACTTTTGTGTTTTGAATTTTGAAAATCTAACATACAAAGTTGCAATTAGTAAGTTATTTGGAGTCTTATATGACCAACTTAATTTTTGGTGAATAGTAACATACCCTTATGAATGGTGACATAACCTAATGAATAGTAACCTTATCTATGATATTATATAAATAATCTTCAAAGTGGAAGTATGATATACCTATATCTGAGAATAACAAAATAAATGTTTTAAAATTTTTATTTTCTGAGTAAATTGTGATTTTAAAATAAAAATTAAATTAACCATATTTAGAAAATTATTTTTGAAAAATGGATTTCATTTTTTGGATTCTACATGTCGAAAAATGGTTAGGGTTAATTTTTGGGATTTTTCTGAAGTACATGAATTTTTGGTGAATAGTAAAATACATTAATTTACTGTATAAATACATTATAATTTAAATCCAATATTATTGGAATCATAAGTGATGTAAGAACCCAAATCTAGAACTCACATTCACTTATAAATATTTTTGATCTTGGAATCATCACTATATCTTGTATTATGGGAAAATAATAAACTAATGATTATAATATTATGAAAACCCTCCTCTCCTCCACTCTAAATACCACCCCTCCTTACCTCTTCTCTTCACTCCTCTCAAGCCTTGTAACTTGCCTATATTCTTTCCAAATATATTCTGAGGCTCCTCCCCCATGTCAAAAAGTTTTTATCCTATTCAAAATACCAAATCCTCTCCCCTTAAGAGGATCTCAAGGAAGGTTGATTTAAGAGGTAAAATTCAACTTTTTATTTTCTTTCATTTTTAAATTCTTTTGTTCTATTGTGTTTCCTAATATATACTCATAAAAATGGTATGAAAAATATAGTAACATAAATTTATTGGAATTTTTTATTATTATAATGGGATAAATCATTATTATCTCTCCCTTCTGCACCTTTTATTTGAAAGAAATGAAAACACTAGTTGAGATGTGTTAATTTAGCACATTCAGGGACGACAAGTTATCAATTTCTATTACTATATGAAATTCTGGTCATGAAACCATTTTTATGGTTGAAACAGACTATTATATGTGTAATTTATCTTTTTTAATGTTCTGTAATATTTATTCACTCATGATGTAAAATAATAATACAAAACAAGTTAATTATGAGAAAAATCGCCAAATTAATCCAAGCGTTTATCATTAATGTTTTATATAATGATTCAACTAAACTCAAAGTAACCAAATTAAAATTTCAACCATGTAACCTTCTGCATGTTCAATAATAAAATATAACTTCAATTCTAGAAAACCACCTTCATCATAAATTTTTATACAAGCATGAATATAAGTGAACCGATCATTAAAACCAAGTAAGAAAATAGACCTGAACAATGAAATTAAACCTCATAACTAATCAAAATGTTATAAATGAACTTAAAAATATTATAATAAATATTCTAAATATAGAAAGGGGTTATTTAATTAATAAAAAATAAACCTAATTTATTTATTAAGGTCATTAATAACAAGTGGAGAACTCCAACGAACTTAAGGTAAGGGATCCTCTCTATTTCACTTTTATTCATGAATGTCCTCTACGTTATGACCTTTTATGTATAATAACTAATGATGGGGTTTGATTTTAAACCTCCCCCATACTACCCTAATGATTTACAAGTGATGATAAAACCCTTTCTATCTCATTAATTCCTCTTAAGTACACCCGATACCATGCTGATAATCCATAAGGGATTCCACCCGAACCTCCTTTATTCCTTATTGTTTCCTTATCTTCTTTTTAACAAAATGAAGTTATATTATATTTTTTTGTAAATATTCTAAATGATTTTTAATTTTACCAAATTTAATTATCAATACCCTTTCATCATTTTATTTTGAATGTTTTTTTAGTGATTCCCTCCTCAATATTTCTTGATAAGAAAACTTGTTTTAAGGGAACTTTCTGAATTCCTACCCAATTTAAAGTGCACTATATATTCTATTTTAAGATAAAATTTTCTTTATAAAATCATTAATTTTTATTATTAAAACCTTCATGGTTCACTTCTAGTTTTATATAAAAGATTGTCCTCTTTTCTATTTTAAAGGATCTATAGTATTTTTCTTAAAACCGCACAAAAATGTTTTAATGCTAAAATTTCTTAAATAATTTTCTTACATGTTTTCACTTTTACTTGACATCAATTATCCTGATACATGCCTAATTTACCTCATAAACATTCATATATATTTTAGTTCCTTTCTTTCATGGACACTTTTATGATACAACCATTTTTATGCTTTATGATATGATTGTGGTACCCAATTCTTTCCATGGGTAACCCTTATGTTTATATAAGATTGATTATGTTTGATTCTTTATATGGAAATCATATTCATGAAAAGTTAATATGGGTGAACCCTGATAGAACTCCAATGAATTGCGTAAAGTTAAGTCTCATGAGATGTTATGTGCGATGATCTTGGCGGTTAGCCTTGGCTTGTGTTACTCTGTGAAACGATCTTAGCGGTTAGCCTTAACTTATACTTAAGTCATGTTTTATATTGCTTCCACATTACAATGATTCCATGTTTATATGATCTCATGTTTATATGTTAATATTCCATATGTTCCATTCTTTTGTTATCATTATGTCATGCCTTCTAACCCATGTGCTAAAGCCTTATTCTTATGTATACTACCTTACTGGGATTTTTAGCACATCCCTCTATTCATGTGTTCCCTAGGGTCTTTTATATAGATGTATGAGAAAAATGGAAGATAGTATATCATTATAAAGTTTAAATAAAAAGTTTTTTTTTCTTGAATATGTTCCCAGTCTTCCAAGACACTAAACTTTATAATGCTTGGCTTGTACTCAGATGTATAATTATGCTTAAAATCATGTAATGTTATATGTAAAAGGCTAGGGTTTCTATATTTAAAGACTATATTCTTATTATGAGTGGAAATATCCATGGTTAAAATCTTATCCACTCATACCATAAAGTGATTACAATGTTATTAGTATCCCACAAGAATTAGAATCCCAAAAATGTTATATAAATCCCTCATATTTATAAAGATATATTTTAGAATTAAAAAAATATTTTTATTTCTTTAATATATCAAAACATCAATAATAAATATTTATTTGTGTTCTCATAATTTTATTAGAAGCAACAGTTGACCATAAAATTCCTAAACATAGATTTCACTTGATCTTTTAGATCTAATTCACTAGCATGTTCTACCTTAATCTCTCTTAATACGATATTAATAATATTTCTCTAAAGAGACTCTTAATTCATCCACCATTGAATTTTGGAGCAACCATATTACTTTATACCTGTAAATAATTCCTCCAATATTTAGTAGGTAATTCAATTTTAATTTTCTAAATAATAAAATTTTATTTATATAAAATAATGTAAACACATTTCCTTAAATTCCTCTAAAATATATTAAATAATATATTCAATAATATCTTTATAAAATCTTGTTAAATTTTCCATGATATCATATTACTTTTATTTTAAATTTTCAATCATGTAATTAATAAATAAATATCCAATAAATACACTATATTTCATAGAAGATATTAAAAAATTTGAATAATAAAAACTGGTGAATAAAGGCATAAACACATGAAAATATAAACTTTCATTTTTTAACACAATGTTACACAAACTTTGGAATCGACTATTCAATATGACACACCATAATTGTCACCCATACCCAGTTAGTGAAATCATCATAATACTCTTACGTATCTTCACTCCAACTTTGTCTAATGTCCCATGATATCAATATTCATGATAAAAATTTATATATGGGAGAATTCATTTTTAATGGGTATAATAATATATCCAACCTGTTTGTATTCACCAACTTTTTACTTATTGATCACATGGCCATGGGTGTTTCCATATCATGATAAATATATTATCATATATTTTTTATCAGTAAAACTTGTAAATTATTGAGTTATTTTATTTGTTTCTTCTATTACTAAAAAAATATAAAGATCATTTTTAATTAATCTAATCAAATAATAAATGTTGAATAGAAGTCATTAAAATAAAAAAATAAATAAATTATTATTATAACTATAGATTTTATGTTAAATTTGTTTTCCATTATAATTGAAGATGTTATCAGTTGATAAATATAATGGATGGATTGAAGAGAAGAATAGGATTGCAATCATAGTTAACCCAATGGTCATGTGATGGATAGTGAAGTTGGTTTCCAAAATTAAGAACTGCATTTAGTAAAGAATGCATTGAAGATCTTGGAACTAGAGATTTCTAAGGATGATATGATAAGAAATACATTAATTATCTTTGGTTTATTAAGGTGATTAGAGAAGTGGGTGAATGCATAGTATTATTTGAAGAAGAATGGAAGCGATTCAATGAATAATGGAAATAACATTGCAAAACTAGTAACTACACATAAATCCAATCTTAATTGATATTAAAGAGGGACAATGTATGAATAAATAAAGAGCAGGTTGGATGATCACACCAAGAAAAGAACAAACCAAACCATAATATTTTCTACACCAAATTAATCTGGAGGTTTTGAATGAATGGTTTCACCATAAGGATTCAACAAGTGCATCCAAGAGACCCGAGTTCAAAACTAGGTGGAAACATATTTCTGGGGGTACGGTAGCAGTACCATAGCAAGTACTACAGTAGTTGGAACTATTCATCCTTTTGGGATTTAAGGCCACCATTTTGGTCCCTAGGTCCTTAAAGGACTTTGGGCCACCCAAGGCCTTTAGGCCAGTAAGGATTTCAGGCCACCTCAAGGCCTTTGGGCCACATCAAGGCCTTTGGGCCACCTCAAGGATTTCAGGCCACCTGAAATTATTCTTAATAGACAAGGAAGACTCTACCAGGAGAAAACTCTAGATGAGTATTTAGAGTAGGAATATTCACCATATAAGAATATAAATGGATACTGAAGAAAGAGAGGGTGTGGAATAGCCATCGAAACCAACCTGTGCATGTATAAGAGCCTATCCAAATAGCCTTGTGACGATAGAGAGCTGATTTCATAATGCAGATGCTGGGGAGGAGAAGTTCTTATAGTTATAATCTGTATATTTCCTATAATACCTATGGGTCATGTAATCTCTAAGCCTACGAGCCATGTAAGGGTTCCCCCTCATCCCTTGAAAGGGGGGTTATCAAAAAATCAATAAAAAAAGGCCTTCAGGCCATTCAGGTAGGTAAGAATAGTTTGAAAAGTTTGAAAGATATATGAGATTAACTGATGATGTCCAAACAAGATACACCTAAGAAACTCATTCTATGTGAGAATTTTTTTTTAATTTCCATTCCAAAATAAGAATTATCACATAAATTTTTTTAATGAATTATGGATTGTGGGATGAATCCATGCCATAGTGAGAACCTGAGAGAAATAGGTGTGACCCCGAAATGTGATTTTTTTGGTTCACACTACAGTCAAAAGATCATTTTGTAACTAGTAGAGAGTTAAGATGGATTTCACCATGATGTAGTGATTGCACCATGTTAAGTGATTTTATGGAAGAAATGACAAAATATTGATATACTAAGGATTCATGGAATTTCATTGTGAGGAAAAGTTTTATGTTGTAATATGTTCAAAGATCAATGGGGATTCTAGGATACCTAGAAGATCACATTGTATTCTTCATTGAAGTTTTAAATGATATATTATATAGATTTTTTGTATATGTATATTGATTGAAGATAGTGATTTAGTGGATGATATCATGCCATAACATGGATATAGTTGAGAAGAATCCCATTTCAATTCATGAAATCATTCCATGATCAATAGATTTCTATAATATCTTGAAAATTTTGTTTGAATTTTAAAAAAGATGAAGATTTGGATCAAGTTTAAATGAATTAAAATGAATAAATTATATGTATTTTACCACATTTAATTATGTGAAACACATGGTATGATCATAGAATATTGGAGAAAGAGAATATAACCCAAAAAATTGGATCAATTTTTGGATACTTAGAAGTATTTATAACAACTTATTATAGCAGTTATGGAAAAATATTTAATGATACATTTGTATTCAGTAGATAATGAAAAGAGGAGATCCAAAAATAGATTTCCATTACTCATATTTGTTTTATTAAATTAATAAAGTTTAAAGAATAAAGATAGGTTTCCATTGATATATCCAGATATTGAAGAATGAATGGAAAAAAACTAATTCCCTTGTTGGATTATTCTTTATCTAGAGGAAGAAGTGATACTAATATGTTTGTATATGAAAGAATAAGGTCTATATAACTAATTATGAGGTAAGTTTCATTCAGATTTAAAGAATTGGAATCCCAAAAAATACGATCTTAACATAGAATCTTTCTTGGATTTGAATAAGAAGAAAATATTAGAAAACTATGCTGATATCAAGTAGATCTTCATGTCTATAAACTTTTTAAGAGACCCTCAAGTATATAAACAAGGAAATAATTTCAAAAAGTAGTACATAGATGAAAATAAGAGGGTTTGACTCTTGGATTGATGATACATCTTTTCTAAACTGTGTAATGGTAATAAAACTTGTCCTGAAGTGACCATAGCCTAAAACTTATATCCCGTGAAGTATTTTGGTAGTGGATTTTAGAACATTAACACATTATAAATGTGTTATCCTTGGGAATATCCCTTTGTGGGGAAATAAATAAAAAACTCATACCCTATACTGTAATTTCCCCATCCTAGAAGACACTAAATGGTGCCCCGAGCCGAGTTGCCACATGACCTCAAGCGCACCTCCTAGCATTCCAAATGTTGTTGACTAGAAGCGTTGCTCTAGATTAGTCACATGGGGAGACTATATCCTCTTTACCATAGTAAGTCACAATAGATAACAATAATAAATAGATAAAACAAAGTGAAATAACTAATAAACATGCATAACTAACTTCTCCCAAAACTGGGTACATACCATAATCAATGATAAATAGGGTACGCCATGCTAAATAGTGCAAAAGTGAACGAAACCCAAAATAAATACAAAATAAAAAAAATCCCAAAAAGGGTCTTCACTCTAAGTATATAACCTCATACATGCATATCCCATGGCCAACTCAACTCCCTAGCATAGGGAATTTTCCCTTGTCCTGACTTGCAAGCTTGAAGTCTTCTCGGGTACCCAAAGGAGGATCAAGTCGGGTGTGAGTACAACTCATTATCCCACCACCAAAGTTGTCTAAAAAATATCCATCCAAAATATAGTGCATGAAAGTGATGATTAATGATAATTTAAATGAAGACAAGTTGGGTTCCGTTAGTTAACAAAGTCCACTTAAGTCATTCCTATCATTATTCACAATTTCAATTCTTATACCAACTTCATTACTTAGTTATCTTTTATCACATCATCAATGGGTTTGGAAATTCCATCAAATCAATGCATAGGATAAATAAATCAAGTTCCCTATATCACTAGGGATAGTCACATCATCACATATACAACAAAATCACATTGAATCCTCAATCTAGGTGGTATCATTGAATGCAACCATAAGGATAATAAAACTCTGTCCCCTTCCCTAACCTGTGCATTTTGGGATGATGTTTAGCACCTTAGTCTAACTCGAACCATGGTCGTAGATCCTCATGTAAATACCCCACTATACCAAACCGTGTGCACATGCTTATTTTACATTCACCACACATATACCATACCACAACCAAACACAACCAATGCCAATAGCAATTAAAAACTATAAAAACCAACATGGTAATTAAAAACTATTAACATATTCACCATTTACATTACATATATATTTATCCCAACTCCCATTTAGTATGAATAACTCACTAATAATAATCACTAGTTCCCCTAAATTAACCAAAATAACATATCCAACCTATTATATATATTAATTCAGTTAACCCATTTAGAATTTTCCATGTATTATCCCACTTATGCATTTCGAGTACAATTCACAATTCATTTGGCATATTACCATTAAACCCATTTAACCCAATATCATCTCTGGTCAAACAATCCCTTTTACATTATCCACCTTTAGGAACAAACACCCCTATTCCCTTCTTAACAATCATATTTATCAATTAACATGTTTATCAGGGGCCCTATTAAATCAAAAATCAATTTCACGCTGGCCATTTTTGTTAACTATGCTCGAGAAGGTCATCACACCCCATGGGTGGCCCTAAATTGGTCAAGTCATCCTCCATGCATCCCATGGGGATCATGAGGGGGGGGGGGTAAACTTTTTAATTATATACCCATTATGTCTAACCTCACTAACGACACCAAGAACACAACAAGGTAAATCAAAAACACAACTTTTCATGCATGAATCCATATGAAAACCATGAGATATAATTTGTATATCACCTACCTTGAATCCATTGAAGAACACACTCTCAATAGCATCATTATATACTAATTTAACAACCCTTTAAAGCCTCAACCTAGATATCACTAGAAAACATGGTTTTAGATCTTTGGATCGAGAGAAGATAAAGATGCAAACCCTAAACCCAAGAGAGAAGCAAGAGAGGGATTAGAATTACTCTGAGCTTCAATCCACAAATGACGGTGCTCCAAACTGATTAGGATAGAAGGATAATAACCTCATGAAAGATTGGGTTGATAGGGTACATCCCTGGGGTTAGAGGAGGTGAAATGGAGGATAATACTGAGTTATAACGTAAAACTATGAAGTATAAATTTTGTAATTTTTTCCAAATTTACTAGGCCGCATGGTTTACCTACACAGTTTTCCAAATCATGAAAAAATCGTTCACGAGACACTATCCAAGGGAATTTGGGTCACATAATTACCTAGGTTGGTTGCATGTTTTACAAAATCATGCTCTAACTATGCGTTAAGCCACTGTCTAAGGCTTCATAGTTTTCCTGGGAAGGCCACACAGTTTACTTAACCATATGCCAACCACACTCCATGCACAGTTTGGCCCGTTTTCCTTCCTTTCATGTACCGAACCCTCAAAACAGCCTACGTACCCTCATACACCTAGGAAGCATTTATTTATCCAAAAGTGAATATAATTAAATTGAAACTTAAATGAAAACATACCTTATTAAAATATGGGATCTTACAACCTTCCTATCTTATAACAGCTTGTCCTCCAGCCATGCTTCCAAGAATTATTGAGCTTCCAAAGCAAAGAGATCAGACCACTGGCCCTGCATATCTAACTCCCTCTCCCATGATTCTTCTTGAACATTCCCATGTTTCAACAGAACACAAACCAAAGGCACAACCTTTCCCTGAATGAAATTATCACTATAATCCAAAATATGAACCGAATGCTCTCTAAAGGATGCATTAGCCTCAAGCACAATATAATAAAAATCTATCTCTTTATATAGATCAGGGTGATACTTATAGAGTTATGAGACATTAAAAACATCATGCATGACACTATACTAATGTGGAAGAGCAATCAAAAAGCCAATGGTATGATCCTCTCCACGATCTCAAACGACCCCACATACCTGGGAACTAACTTGCTCTGTTTCTCAATTCAACGGTGACCCAACCTTGGCGACACCTGAAGAAACACACTATCTCCCACCATAAAATCAATAGGTCTACGACACCGATTTTCATATGAATTATTCCTAATCTATGAGTTTTCCATACATTTCTGAATCAAATGATCCTTTTATGATGTCTCCTGAATGAGACCCGATCCCAAAAGATCAGATCCCCACTTCTAACCAACATAGTGGAGATCTACACAACCTCCCATAGAGCCCCTAAAATGGTTCCATATGAATTATATCCCGAAAAATGTTTTTGTAAGAAAACTCGGTAAGTGACAAGTTCTTTTCCCATTAACCACTGAAATGCAGAACACAAGATCTCAACATATCATTTAATACCTTAATTGTATGCTCTGAATTCCGGTCCATATGTGGGTGATAGGTCATACTCAAAAAGACCTGGGTACCAAGCACCTTCTGTAACACATACCAGAAGAGTGATGTGAAATATCATGATCTAAAACTATGGTTCTAGGAACACCATGCAACCATACTATTTATTAAACATAAAACTCTCCCAACCAATCGACTATGTACGTCTCTTAGGCCAGAAAGAAATGATCCACTTTAGTCAGCTGATCCACAATCACCAAGAATACATCATTCTTCCAAGGTGTTCTCAGAAGAACCACTACAAAATTCATTGTTACATAATCCCACTTCCATTCCAAAATGGTCAAAGGTTATAAAAAACCACCAGGTAACTGATGCTTAACCTTCACCTGCTAATAGATAAGGCATCACACCATGAATTCTGAAACCTCTTTCTTCATTTTTGGACACCAAAAATAACTACCAATATCATGATACATATTAGTCAAACTAGGATGCACTACCCACTTCGAAACACAATACCCACACATAAAATATTCTCACACACCTATCATCACCACAACATGACCCCAAACACGAACAACCCCATCAACACCAATAATCCAACAATAATGTGACTTACAACCTTTAAGAATTTCCTTAAGAAAATTTTCTGGATTCTTGAGTTGAATTTCATTAACCCGTTTCAAAATCATAGAATCAACTGATATAGATGCAAGGGTCATAAACCAATTCCCATCCTACACTTCCAGGTGCATCTTCACAAATAAGTCCATCATTCTATACCTAGTGTTAGATTCCCAAACCACCTAATTTTTAGTCTTCTGACTCATAGAATCCACAACACTATTCCCTTTTCCTGGTGTGTAGACCAACTCAAAATCAAAGGATTGCAGGTAATCGACACACCTTTACTACTTAAGATTCAGATCACACTGGGAGAAGATGTAATTAAAACTTTTAATATCAGTATACATGGTAAACCACTCTCCCAACATGTAGTGACTCCAATATTTCAAAGCATACACCACTTTAGACAAATCAAGATCATAATTAGGGTAATTTCTTTCATGAATCCTTAAATTTTTTGATCCTTAAGCTACAACCTAATCATCCTACATCAACAATTACTCTAGTCCAATACCAGACACATCAAATAAAAAAGTTCACCTATTTCTAGGTTTGGATAAGATCAAAATCAGTGCAGTAATCAAATTATTATTTATCTCTTGAAAATAATTCTCGCATGCCTATGTACACTAAAACATAACCCCCTTATTGGTTAAGCCTATGAGTGACACTTTCAAACAAGATAAATATCTAATGAACCTTCGGTAATACCTTTCTAATCCCAGATAATTCTAAATATCATAAACATTCTTGGGATGATCCCAAGACACAACAACTTGCACTTTCTCTAGATCCACTGACACACCTACATCAGAGATTATGTGGCCCAAGAAATGCACTTCATCAATCCATAATTGAAAATTTGATTGCTTGGCGTAAAGCCTATTCTCTCTCAGTGTACCCAAGACAATGTCAAGATGTTCAACATAATCATCAATAGTTTTAAAGTAAAATAATATTTAATAGATGAAGACAACTATTAACTGATCTATATAGGGGGTGAAAGATTTGGTCCATTAAAACCATGAACATATCCAGTGAATTGGTCAATAATAATGGCATTAACACAAAATCATACAACCCATACCTACTCTTGAAATTAGTCTGCTGTATTTTAGATGGTCTCACCGTCAGCTGATGGTACCCTGACCTCAAATAAATCTTGGAAAACATTGATAAACCTATTATCTAGTCAAATAGATCATCAATTCATGGAAGATGGTATCATTTCTTAACTTTCATCTGATTCAACCTTCTATAGTCAACTCCTAACCATAATGATCCACCAAACTTCTTGTAAAATAACACAAGAGATCCCCACGGTGACATACTTAGGTGTATAAACCCCTTACACTACAACTAATCTAATTGAACATTAAGTTCCTATAGTTATATTGGTTCTATTTGTTATGAAGGAATGTAAACTAGTTTTTCCCCAGGTAGAAACTCTATCATGAACTTCTCACCCATCTTGGGAAGTAGCATTGAGAAATACTCAGGAAACACATCTTGAAACTATTCCAAAATAGGTTGAAAGATATGATGCACCACCGTCCTTCATCAAGCGTAAGGAAAGACACTTGGGATGTGAGTTCACCCAACTACTAACAAACTAGTCTGATACAACCCGCTCGAACATCCCATTGACCATGAAAGACATATGTGTCTCCCTCTAGATACATGAAAGTTACTCTATGATGGTAACTGTCAATGTGGGCATGATATATCACCAGCCAATCTATAACTAAAATTAGGTCAAAACCTAACATTTGGAGGATGGACAATTTCCACTAAAAATTATACGCACCAAATTCTATAGAAAACCTTTATATTGACTGATATTCTCAACTCACACCCCCAACAAAGTATAAATAGATGTAATACCACACACATACTCCACTTTTAAATCCAAAATAGCCACAAAATGAGAACAAATGAAAGTGTGCCTGTCACCTATTTCAAATAACACACTAGAAAAAATATAATCCAAAATAATAGCACCTCAAATGATAGATGGTACTACCTCACCACCTCCAGGTACATACTGAACTTCATGAAGATGACCTGCCCCTCTACCCTGAGCTCTGGCCTGAGTGTCTGGAACTACACTACCCTGTCAGTATGGATATTACTTCCTCAGAGTACCTCATCCACCTCCTCTAATAGCATGTACCTTAGAGATCAAAATTCTTTCCTGATATGGGGTGGATGACCCCTTTCCCACACTGGGTACCTACCTCAAACATTCATCCATGCCCAAATATCAAGGGTTCTTGAAGAAACTTGGCACATGCCCCATTTTTCCGCATGCTCAACACTAAAATGGTGGTCTAGGACACTGACTGCACATGTTCCCAAACTGAACACAATGATAACAAAACACCTAACTTCTTACCCTGAGAGACTCACCCTTTCTTCTGACTACTCTATACACTTACACCATGATGGAAACTCCCAAAGCAATGCTTCCTAACCTCAAAAGATACCCCACTTTTCTGACTAGTTAGCACCACATGTCCACTAACTAAAGCCCTCTTAAGATTCCCTTCTGAGACAATCACTTGATCCACTACCTTTATAAATCTTTTAAACTTGAATATATTCACATGAGACCTAATCTTGGGTCTCATACCATCCTAAAAACGTTTCTCCACAGCTACATTGTCTTATGCCAATGCTAGAATGAAGCATCATAGATTATTGAAACAAGTGGCATAATCCATTACTGACATCTCCCCTTAGGTTAGACTCATGAAATACGCATCCTTCTCCTTCCTCAAAGTGTCTGGGTAGAAATTCTCTAGAAAATTTTCTTAAAAGTTTTTCTATAACATCCCTTCAGCCTGTTCGATATGAACCACGATATCCCACCAATGCTTCACTAGACCTCTTAACATGTAGGACACTAACTTGACTCTCTTCTCAAAAGGTTTCTTCAGGTGATCAAGAATTGTTTGGATAGGATCTATCCAAAACTTAGCTGCCTCTAGACCACCCTATTCGGTAAAGGTCATAGGGTGCTGTAGTTGAAACTCCATAGTCAGCTTAAACATGCTTGACAGGACCCAACCTGGGTCCTGTTCCATAATTTTCATAAATCATGTAAGATTCTCATAGAAATTATTTTATCTTCCATCATGTATCACTACATTATCTTGCTCCACTACTGGAGAAGAATTCTCAGCAACATCCTCTTTTCATTCCACAAGTAATCAACGTCGTAGGGGAATTTCTATTCAAGACAAACATGAGATTTAGAATACAAACCATAAATCTTCCAAAAAATATAAAGGAAGGCTAACCAATAACCATAAAAAACCATTTCTCATACACTTTTCAAAATGGACCTATCATACCCAGAACACTACCCTCGACCATCCCCACTGAGGACCATAGTTTACACAGGGTAACTAACTCAAAAAATCACAAGATTTACCTTCTACACCATTTCTAAAATATTCTCATATCATAACTTACATCAACAACTATTTAATTCACTTACCTCACCTTATCAATAACAATTATTTAATTATTATTTAATGTTTTACTTCCCCTTTTACCCATTTTTATTGATTCATTAGACACCATTTTAATATTTTTAAAGAAAATAAAATGCATCTTCCCCCTTTATGTCCCACAAACCCATCCTGTGTGTGTGCCTACCATGATACATGTAACTTATATACTTAGGTTCCTAGAATGATGCATGAATGCACAAACTCATGCCATTCCGACTATTAGAAAAATATTATAAAACTGTCACATCACACAATAAGTGAATCACTCGATAGTGAAGTATCATCAAATGTAACAACACACAATAAGAACAATAGTTCCCAACTTGGGTAACTTGGGTTTTCCCTCATACATGGTTTAGATACTCCTAAGAATGAGATAATTACCAAGGCTCAAAACCTTTATAACCTCTTGTATACCATCCCCAAATAGTAATTCAAAAAAAAAATAAATCCTTTGATACCACTTTGTAATATCCCTATCCCAAAATCCACTAAATGGTGCCCCAAGATGAGTCACTACATGACCTCAAATGCACCTCCCCATACACTAGAGGTTACTGACTAGCAGCGAGGGTCAAGATTAGTGACATGAAGAGACTATACTCTCTTTACTAGAGCAATCCAAATTAGAAAAAAATCATAAATAGAGGAAATAAAATTCAATAACCAATAATGATACATAACTAACTTCTTCGAAAACTGACTATAAACCACAATCAATGATAAATAGGGCATGCCATGCCCAAATTAACTCCCTAGCATAGGGCCTTTTCCCTTGTTCTGACTTAAAAACATGAAGCCTGCTCAGTTAACCAATGGAAGACTGAGTAGGTTCTGAGTACAACTCAGTAGGCCACCACCAACAGTGTCTACAAAATATCCATCCAAAATATATTTCATATAAGTGATGACTAAGGATAAGTTAAATTAAGAAAATTTTGGTGCCATTAGTTATCAAAGTTCACTTAAGTCATTCCTAAAATTATCCCCAATTTCAATGCTTATACTAATTGCATTACATAGTTCACTTTTATCACATCATCAATGGGTTTAGAACTTTTATCAACTCAATGCATAGGGGAAATAAATAAAGTTCCCAATCTCACTAGGGATAGTCACATCATCACATATAAAACACACTCACCTTGAATCCTCGGTCCATGTGGTCTCATATAATGTAACCATTAGGGGAATATAACTATATCCTATTCCCTAACCTATGCATTCGGGGGTGGAGTTTAGAGCCTCAGTCTAACTTGACTCATGGTTATAGATCCTCATGTCAATACCCCACTATACCAAGCCATGTGTGAATTCATATTGTCCATTCACCACACATATACCATACCATAACCAAACATAACCAATTCTAGTATCAATCACAAACTATAACAACCAACATATCAATTAATTTTATGCTATAACCCATTAGCATATTTAACATTTACATTACATATCCATTTAGTAAAACTCCCATTTCTTATGCCTAACTCCCTAAGAATAATCACTAGTTCCTCTATATTATCCCAAATAACATATCCAACCCCTTCCATATATTAATTTAGTTAACACATTTAGCATTTCCCATGTATTATCCCACTTATTCATTTTGAGTACATTTCACAATTCATTTTTCACCTTACTATTAGACCCATTTGACCCATTATCATGCCTAGTCAAATAATACCTTATCCATTATCCAACTCTTGGAACAAACAACCGTATTCCCTTATTAACCATCATATTGACCAATTAACATGTTAATCATGAGATCTATTAAATAAAAAATAAATTTCACATTTGAAATTTCCATTAACTATGCTCAGGAAGGTCGACACACCCAATGGGTGGCCCTAAATTAGTCAGATCAACCTCCATGCATCCCACAAAGATCATGAGGTGGGGACAAGGTTCAAATTTTTATTTAGACACCCATCATGTCAAGACTCACTAACTAAACTAAGAACACAACAAGGAAAAGAAAAAACACAACTTTTCATGCACAAATCTATATAAAAACCATGGGATATAACTTGTAGTGCACCTACCTGGAATCCGTTGATTCATGCACTCTCAATAATAGTCTTAGATACTGAATCAACCAAACTTTTATATATCAAACTATATATCACCCAAAAAAGGGGGTTTTAGATCTTCAAATGGAGAGAATAGAAATATGAAAACTCTAAACCCAAGAGAGCATCATGAGAGGGATTAGACTTACCTGAAGCTTTGATCTGAAACCGATGACATTCCAAAAGGATTAGGATTAAAAAAGAATCACCTATTGAAAGCTTGGGTCACTAGGGTTTTTCCATAGGGTTATATGAGGTGAAATGGAGGATAATCTCAAGGTATAATATAAAACTTCGAGGTGGTAATTTTTTAAATTTTCCCAACTTTACTTGGCCGAATGGTTTTCCCGTATAGTTTGAAAACCCATGAAAAAACCATGTGAAAACCACTATCCAAGGTAATTTGGGTCACATGGTTACCTGGTCAGGTCTCATGGTTTGAAAAACCATTCTTCAACTGTGAGTTAATTCACTATCTAAGGATTTATGGTTTTCCTAGGAAGGCCACATGATTTACTTAACCATACGCCAACTGTGCGCCTTGCATAGTTTGGCCCGGTTTTCCTTCCTTTAATTTATTGAACCCTCAAAACACCCCGAGTCCCCTCATAAAACTTTAAAACATTTATTTATCCAAAATATAAGATAATTAAACTTAAACTTAAACAAAAACATACCTTAAGAAAATTCAGGGTCTTATATGTGCATTATTTATATTTTTTCATATGTGTTGAATGATTTAGCGAGAGTTCCATAAAGGGGTTATCATATTAAAATTTATTCCTTACAATATGGTAACAAAATTAGTTAAAGGGGTGAATGTGATCAATTGAAATGTTTTAAAAGGGTAACACCCTTATTGACCCCCCTATCAGGGTGCACATATTTAACTTAGTCCCAAAAATTGGTATCAGATCCTTCAATTACGATTTGAAATTAAATCTTGAAAAATATAATTTTGGATTTTTTTTCACATATGGATTCAATAATAAATTCTCTTTTATTAGGGGTACTAAATTTTATGAATGAAAAAAGGATATGTATTGGTTTGTACATGTTTATGGTGAATAAATCATAGAATATGTCTAATGTGATACTGACTTGAGAAAGTAAAATTAACGAGTTCATGATATAGAGACACAAAAAAATCTAAACAATGGAATATCTATTGATGAATTAAAGAAAACATTCATTATGAAAGTTATTTCATATTTAAGTGGTTTTAGAAAAAAAATTATGCAAAATTATTGAAAGAAAAGAAGGTTATAGAGCCCACGTCAAGATATGAATGTAAATATAGTTGTAGTGAATAACTGGTGAACAAATCTTGTGAAGATTAGATTATGTTAAAATTCAAGAAGAGGGGTAATAATAATAATAATCTCGAGAAGAAGAACACACCTAATGATGTGAGTTTTAGATTATTTTTAAATGCAATTCTAACATTTTTTTGGAAGACTCTTTCAAATATGGAAATTCATATTCTACCATAAAGAATGATGCAGACAATGATCCAATTGAAGAAGTAGAAATTAAATTGAGTCTTTATTATAGGGAATGTTCATGTAGTAACCAATATGAGATCCAACTCCCACATGATAAGGTGAATAAATTGGAGATTATCTATAGAGTAGACTATGAATACATAGAATATCTTTCCATGTATAATGGAAGATTAAGGAAATTATAGGTGATGTTGAATGAAGATGTTAAGAGACTGGTTGAAAATATTAAAGTCCAAAATAATCTACTTAGAGAAATTGAACATGCAGTAGGAGAACAAATGACCATGAAGAAAGAGCTAAAATATAGTATCATTCCTCTCAAAACTCAACTTGGGGAGAGAATAAAATCTAGAAAGGAAGTTTGATTGTGGTTTAAGTGAATGAGTTCTTAATTAAAGGGGAGGGATTAGAAGATCAAGGATCTTAAGGAGTGGTTGAAAACCTATAATGAAAGGAATAAGATACCTTCCATGTGACATTAATAATTATAGTATATAAAACTAAAAATATATAATTAGTGATTAAATGAAATATTTATGATAAATTATTCAGAGTAAATACAAAAATAAAGTTTGAGTTATAATGTTACTACTATGGAATAATGGTACACATTGTGAGTGTGTGTATGGATGTTCATGGTATTAATGGTGGAATTTGTTTTTCTATAATAAAGTCTCAATCAAATAATTATGATATGATATATGTTTTTAATGAGATATGTTTTATATATTTGAAATATGTAAATATGGAAATAAATTAAAAAAATATAGTATCTAAAGTCTCTATAAATAATTTCTTTAATCTTATAAAAAATGAGAAGATAGTTTTCACTGAAATAAAATTTGTTATAATGGAAAATGTATTTACTAATTTATAGGAATTTAAGGATAAAGATCAATGAAGGGTTCAATAAGAACTAATAAATTTCTACCCATATTAAATTTCATAGAAAGAAAAAATTTTAATATAGAGGAAAAAGAAATAATATTCTCTAACTATGATTAAGGTAGATAAACATGTTAAGAAAGATTCATCAAGGACAATCATGTTTGAGGTAACTCTAATGGATATCAAGGAGGAAAAACATGGAGAACAATTTAGTATTTTCACTAATTATACCTTAATTCAAGAATTGAATATTGGTGGAAGATCTCACCTATGGATGATGAATCATGTTGAAAGATATATCGATAATTCTTCAAAATAAGAAACATGTACAAGAAGGATTACCCTCACAATGGAGGTTATGTGTTAAACAAAGAAGATGTATAAATATAAATAAAATATCCAAAATAATATTATTATAAGTAGATTTACATAAAGGATATAAACTAAAAAGTCCTGTAAGAGAGTATAAGCAAAGGGTTGGTTCAGTAAAACTAACCACATTTCTTAACTTGAGTATATATGAAAATTACCTCTCTCCCCAAGTGATTAAATGTTTCTAATTTTTTATTAGAATTTTTTAAGATTTAAGGGGGAGATATGATCTATGAGGTTTGATTCTGATGAAATGAGATACATAAAAAAAGGTGGGTTGGATAAATTAAAGTTATTAATTGGCATCAAAGGTAATTAAAAAATTCAACTGGAATCAAGGCCATATCTGGATCAAAAAGTGATGTTGAGAAACCAATTTGAATATTAAATTTGAAAATGGAATTGAATATGGTGATGAATAATTAAAAATTATATATATATATTATAAATATAAATATAAAATTAAAGTGGCATTAAATTCTTCTCTAAAATATTAAGTAGAGTTTTGCAAATTTAGTGTTAAAAAATGGCATCAGGCCAAATTTCAAGTGGTATTACATCACTAAGAAGGAGAATAAAAATTTAGGGAAAAGTAATGAAATTATTAGTGGAATAAATTTTTTATTTATTTATAAACTAACGAAATATTTTAATGTGATCATTTTTTTCTGGATACTAAAATACATTGAAATCATACTCTAATGAGGTATATAAAAAATTAGTAAAAAAAAATTTAATTGGAATCTATTAATAAGGAAATTCAAGGAGCATGTGATGATGAATTTTAAAAATATAATTAACTCATCTAGAATAGAAGGATAACCCTGTACAAATGAATGAACTTGTATATCATGTAGTTTCACGAGTTTATCAAAAAATTTATTATCCATTGATTAAATATGTGGTATGAATTATACACTTAGTACTTTATTATTTATTCATTGATGGTTTGTGTAAGTGTTATTTAGATCACAAGGTCTATTGTTAAAGGAACTAAAAGTATAAGTTTCAGGTGTTTGTAAAATTAGGGAAGAAACATGGATAGTATCAATGTTATTAACATAGACTCTTATTTCCTACATCGATTTCTAAATCAGTAATCCTAGAGGATTTGTTAACAACTATTTTCTTAATGGTAAATTAAATTTATGAAAATTTTAAGTAAATTTTGAAATAGTTTGAAGAGTTTTAAGATTAAAATAAGATATATAAATGGTTTCTAGTAAGTGGTATTAATCAAAACTGAAATGATGATTTAAAAATGGTAAATGAGGTTACACGATGGTGTTAGATTTATAGTAGAATTTATAACAAAATATAAAGGGTTGTATTATTGTAACCTTAGGTTTTTAGTTGATTTTTTTTATTAATTATAGTTGAATATATTGTTAATCGATCAAGTTAATGGATGTATTTAATATAAGGATAACTTTAAAATAATATTTATCCTTTATGATGTTGAAGTTGGTTACCACACTTGGGAACCACATTTGATGAGGAATGTAACACCCAGATGTTTTTATGAAATATTTAAATATTTTTTATTTTTTGGTAGCTTTCTTTGCACTAAATAATGAGTTTAAAAAAACTATGATATTCCCTTATTATAAAATTACTGTTATAGCTTAGCTGTTAGGTTAGCGGTAATAATTATAACTTACTTATGAAAATGCATTATGAATTCATTAGCTATCAATTACTTATGAAAAATATGAATCAACTAGATATTTGTATTTTAGAGTGAATTACTTTTGGTAGAGAAATTAATGAGATATATATGTGTTATATACTTAATAAATTATTTTTTTATATTCATTTAATTGATATTTTAGTTATAGGGTATGAATAAAACCTCATTTTATGTATAAGAACCGATTTTTTTAAAAGGTTAATTTTACACCTTTAAATATAGAACCAATTTTAAATTAATATTTTGACACATTAATAATTTATATATGACAACATAAAAATTTTATTTTGAAGTGGGATATAAAAATTTACTTTGGATAAATTTCTAATATTTTTCCTGATAACATTCATGTTTTGATGAATAGTAAAAACATGCTAAATTTTAATTAAATTTTTTTTCATTAAGATAATTTATATGGTTAAATTATTATATTTAACGGTTTTAAATTATAAATAGAATATATTTTTACCATTTAATACAATTCATGTCATTATTATTAATTTTATATTGAATTCCTAAGTTAAAACATTTCAATCTTTTGCAATGTTTTAACTTTTAAAACTAATTTTCTCAACAACAGGATTAATTTTTAATTAATTACTGAAACTTATGTATTTTGAATTTTGAAAAATGGATTCCATATTTAGAATTAGTATGTACAAATTATGTTAATAGGCTACTTTTATTTTTGGGCGTTATAAATAATAACTTTGGTAATTATTTTTATTACCATGGTTAAAGGTAAATCGGGAAATTACGAGTAAATATAATATTATAAAATTACTTTAACACCTGTAAAAATCCTATTGGATGACTAAATTAGACCTTTATCATCTATTTTTTGAAATGGATACACTTTATGGCCACTTACCTATGAAAATGTTGTGAATGTAACAAATGCTAATGAAATGGACAAAATGTCACAATCTCATTTTATATAAGTATATTAATTTTAATATATGGATAAATAGGTGATAAAATAAACTATATATAGTATATTCAAATATAAAAGAATTACCTAAATCATAGAAATTTATTTATAATTTTTAGAGATTAAATAATTACCATTAATGATGACACAATAGTGATGCATAAATTATTTTTTTAATAGAAATATCATATAAACGCTTTTAAAATATTAAAATAAATATCATACGACCTAATTAATGCGATACACTAATTTTATAGTTTACTATTCCATTTTAGGAGTGTATTTAATATTTTGTTTCTAATTTATATTATGTTTGAATTTTACTTAATGTCTAATAAATGAATAGTGTTAAAATTGACACTATTGACATTTTATAAACATAACATTTTATTAAATTAATTAAAAATCATAAAATATTTTAAAATTAAAAATTTATAATTATAAGGTCTAAAATATCATAAATTTTACATTTATGGTCAATTAACACCACATAATTAAATATTCATTACCATTAAATATTTATAATGTTATTACCAAAATTAACAATTAATAGAATAACTAAGTCTGAATTAAAAAGATAAGGTTTATATTAACAAAATAAGTTGTCAAAAATTTATTGGTTGATTATATTACAACCCTATCTCATCCAATATTCTAATTTGGGACACTTTAGAGGTTTTTTTGTAGGGTTTTTTTATAAATTAATATTTTTGAGAGTTTCCTAAAGTGCCCCTCTCCTCTCTTATAAAAGGGAACCTCCTACCTCTCCTATTCAATCCATTTTAAGCCTTAAATCTCACCCAAAACCTACCCAATTCTCTTCTAAAATTCCCTAGTTAAATTATAGAGGTTATGATATTCCCAAAATACCAAATATAGTTCCATAATAGGAAATTTAAAGGAGGCACATCGAGGAAGAGGTAATCTCTTCTAACGATTCTTTCAAATTTCTTTCTTCTTATACTTATTATTATTTAGTTATTTAATTATAAAGTAATAAAATCAGTCTCACTAATATAATGATATGTTATTATAAATATGAAACAAACCTATTTCACCTTCTATCCATCCTATGAAAAATGAAATCACCGCACGTACGTGCATACGACTTACCGTCTCCATGCCGTGGTGTAATATGTTTTTCACCACCACCCTACTTGGATTGGTATAATGGTAGAAATAATAACTATATATTATTATTATAACATTATAATAATTTTGAGATAATATAAACCATCCAATTTAATACCATTCAACAATTATAGGAATGATATCGTCGCTCGTGCGTACATACGACTTACTGTCTCTATGGTGCGATGTGATTTATTCTACATAATCTTCATTAAAACCTGATTATATAAATGAATTGAATGAATAAATATGATATATATTATACTAATACCATTATTTAAATGATATAACTATAACCTAATAATGGTAATAAGAACTTATTCGACAAGACATACATAAAAACATAAAGCAGTTCATACCCGAATAATGAATAACAATGAAATGTTACTAACAGACGAATGAAAATATGATCATACATGTTATAATAAATGATTATGATGCTGGAATAAATCAGTAACATTATTTAAATCATCATACATGAGGTTTGTATACACACAAATCATATTGGACCTAAGGTTAGGGATAACTTTGTAAATCTTGTTTTTATCCAAGATTGGTTATTAGTAAGTATTTAATGGGGTATAATTATCATCCACATCCATGTTATATATATATATACATATTTCAAAATATTCTTGATATCATTCTATAATTGTTAAAATTCAATTTCACCCATTGGTAAATTTTTAAATGGTATGAATGGAATCTTTTATAGTTTTCAGTACGAGGTACTTTTGACTTTTTCGGTAGAAGTACGAGAAGAATGTTTTTTTACTTGTACAGCGTGAATTAATTTTTACTATTTACTAATAACTTATTTACTTTAAGATTCCACTACAATATTATAAGGTTATTTTCATATAAAATTATTTCTTCTAAAATTGTGTGGCATTTTGAGGAAGGAAATTTTTTTGAAGAAAAAAGGATATTTTCATCAGGAATTAATTTGAAGTGTTTTCTCAAAATTATTTTCCATATAAGATGAAACTATTTAAATAGGGTTATATTTATAACCCTATTATTACTATGATTTTTTTATGATGGAATGTTATTTATGAAATCTATTTGTTCGATATCAATTATGATTGAATGATGTTTAAGAAACCCATTTGATTTCATGGGTCATGCTATGGTAAATGTTTTTATGTTTTTGTGTCACACATAAGAATGGTTTAATTATGATATGGGTGGGACCTATATATCTCTCCGATGTATTGTGTAAAGATTTATATATCATGAGATAGATATGACTGGAATGACAAGTAAAGCTGGTTCAGTAATACAGGGCTGGAACAAGGAGTGAAATCAGTTCAGTAATGGACTTTATCCGCTATGATGGTCTTGGCAATGAGCCTTGACTAATATGAAATTATTTTCTATTATTATGTGTGTATGCCACAAAATTTCATGTTTTATGTTATTACTATTGGGATTACATTACACTTCTATGATTTATCACATGACATGATATTATGGTCTTTTTTTATGTGGGATAATATTTTCAAATGTTATGTTATTATAAATATGATATGATTGATATTTCCTTTGTTTACCCTTATGGAGAATTTGATATCACCTTTTATATGTTTCTTTTCCCCAAGTCATGAAGGAGGGTATTAGGTATGATATTCCAAAAAGGATTCTAGTTATGATGAAATAAACCGGAGATAATGTAGATTTTTCATGAACCAATTGTTTATGTTTCCCAGTCTCTAAAGACACTATACTTATATGGTCCTATCATGGTTTTGTTATATGTTGTAATGAATATACTTCAATTCTGAATTAATATCAATGTATGTAAATAATGGGTGGTTATAGTTGATATTAGAGTAAAGGTATAGTTAACCTTTAAAAACTAGGATGTGAAATCCTTAGTAAGAACCCTAAGGATTTGTCTAAGTATAGGATATAATCCTAGTGTTTTAGAAATGACCATGAATAACCTAGGATAAATCCTAAAGTGTCATAAATTAAAATTTTATTCTTGATTATGTGGTTTTCCTATTATGATTTGTGTTTCTCACACTATTCTTCTTGGTTTTAAAAAATGGATAGAACTAAAAGGAACCACATTAATGATGAATGCGATGGGAAATGTAATGATTGTACCCCTGATCAACCAAATGTTATGGGATATGGAATGAAAAATCTTTTATCTATGCTCACAAAACTTTCTCAAGATATAAATCATGCTAGACTTCCAAAAGAGAAAATAAGGGAGAAAACTTTTGTTGAATCCTTCACGAGACAACGCCCACCTTCATTCAGCTGGTCTTCTGATCCATTAGTGGATGAACAATGGATCAATACTAGTAAAATATATTTTCAATTCTATAATGTTATGAACATGATAAAGTCATATTATCAGTATATTATTTAGAAGTTGAAGCTGATCAATGGTGTAATCTTATCCAGAATATGAGGTAAAGAGTTGAAATTGATTCCATGGAATGAGACGAGTTCAAGAAATTATTTTTCTATAAGTACTTTCCTATTATTCCTCAAAAAAATATGGATAAGGAGTTATTCTAACTTAAGAAAAAGGATGATGAATTCTTTGGTACCTATGAAGAAAATTTTACAAGAATCTCAAGGTACACTTTTGGAATTATTATCCAACTTGAGAGTAAAATTGGTCAATTATTTAGTGTCTTAAAACCAAGTCTCTGAAGGTAATTATCCGTAAATAACTTCAATAGCTATGAGGAAATTGTTCGATGTTTTCTCAAGGTTGATATGGATATTGGAGTAACCCATGAGTCATATGGGTTTGATAAGAAGAGAAAAATTGAATTCAAAGGAAAATATAAAGACCACACTGAAAAGAAGATGAGTTTTCCCTAATGCTCAAAACGTGGAATGAAACATGGAGGGAATTGTATTAAAAGGACTAGTAAATGTTTTAAGTGTGGGGAATAAGGTCATCGGGCAATTGAATACTAAGGTGATGGAAAAAATATTTCTAATTATACGAATAAAGAAAAGTCTACGCAGAATGCACCTCTTACATTTCAATGTTACAAGTGCAAGGAAATGGGGAATTATTCCAATTAATGACCTAATACAAGGGTGATTGATGATGATTGACGTCAACAAACTCTTATGTCCAAAGACAAAGTAAATTCACATGAAATCACTATCGGTGATGTGGAGTACGATAATGAAGTGGTGAAAGGTACACTTACCATCCACTCTAAAATAGAAAATGTTTTATTTGATTCTAGATCCTCCCACTCTTTTATCTCTGAAGAATTTTCTAAGGGTATCGCCGTATTACCACAATAATTATATGTTGAGTTAGCTGTGATAACTCCTAATGACACAACAGTAACCTCAAAATTTTACAATTCTTCTCCGATTAAAGTTTGTGGGAAACTGATTCCTGCAAATCTTGTAATCCTCCCTATATTAGAATTATATGTGATTCTTGGAATGGATTGGATTTTGTTATATGGAGATCATATCAATTTCCAAATAATGTAAGTCACATTTCATATTCCAGATCAATCTATAACCATCTATTGATAAAAACATGAATATAACTTTCCAGTAGAAATTTCTTCCCTCTTATGGGTATTGATTCCAATAAATGAAGGATATTTATCTCAAATAGTTGGGGGGAAACTCACGATTAAGAATACACCCATTGTATGAGAGTTTTATGATGTCTTTCCAGAGGAATTTCTTGGTCTTCCACCAAATCGTGAAGTTGAGTTTTCAATAGAACTCATACCAGGTTCTATACCAATTTCAAAGAAACCTTATAGAATGGCCCCAACCGAGTTGTAGGAATTGAAGAAGAAACTCCAAGAGAATATTGGTAAGGGATTCATACACCCTAGTGCATCACCTTGGGGAGCACCTGTTCTGTTTTTTAAGAAGAAAGATGGATCAATGAGACTCTACATTAATTATCGAGAACTTAACAAGATCACTATCAAGAACAAATATTCTCTCCCATGAATTGATGACTTATTTGGAAAACTACATAGAGATCAATACTTTTTCAAGACAGATCTTCATTCAGGATATCATCAATTAAGGGTCAAAAAGGAGGATATACCAAAGACGACATTCTGTACAAGGTATGAACACTATGAATTTATAGTGATGCCTTTTGGTCTTACTAATTACCCTGCTATCTTCATGGATTTAATGAATAGAGTATTTAGAGACTATCTTGATCATTTTTTGGTAGTATTTATAGATGATATTCTTGTCTATTCAAAGAGTA
Source organism: Viscum album (assembly GCA_963277665.1). Lineage (NCBI taxonomy): Eukaryota > Viridiplantae > Streptophyta > Magnoliopsida > Santalales > Viscaceae > Viscum > Viscum album. Next base: position 144,944,285 of record OY728131.1, read on the forward strand.
AGGAAGAACATGAATATCACTTGATAATTCTAATGAAGACCCTGAGAAAGGAGATGCTTTATGGAAAATTTACCAAGTGTGAATTTTGGATTCATAAAGTTTCATTTTGGGTCACATAATTTCAACTGAGGGGATATCTATAGGTCTAGAAAAAATACAGGTTATTGAAAGATTGTTGAGACCAACAACAATAACTGATATCCAAATTTTTCTTGGTTTGGATAGATATTATCAATGTTTTGTGAAATATTTTTCATGATTATCTAATCCACTCATAAAGTTGACTCAGAAAGGAATTAAGTTCGTTTGGACAGATGAATGTAAATATAATTTCAAAGAGCTAAAAAAAAGGTTAGATAGTGCACCAGTGATCACACCTCCTTATAGTGTAGAAATTTTTTTGATCTATAGTGATGAATCGAAGAAGGGTTTGGGGTGTATTCTCACGAAAAATGATATGGTGATATCTTATACCTCATAATAGTTAAAAATCCATGAGAAAAATTACCCAAATCATGATTTGGAGTTAGCTACGATAATATTTTCATTAAAAATATGGAGGCATTATCTTTATGGTGAAAGGTGTGATATTTATACTGATTATAAAAGTTTAAAGTATATTTTCACACAAAGGAGATGATTATGCACCAAAAAAGATGGTTGGAGTTGATTAAAGATTATGACTGCTCAATACATTACCACCCTGGGAAAGCGAACAAGGTGGTAGATGCTTTGAGTCAAAAAGACCATGCTAGCTTATCCATGATGAGGATTACGAAAGATCCAATATTTATGGATTTTCAAAGGATGAATCTTAAAATTTTAATGTAAAGGGAGAAATATTATCTTTATCAAATGAATGTTCAACCATCTATACAAGTAAAGATTAATGATGTACAAAAGGAAGATGTATAGTTACAAAAGAGGGTGAGAATGTTCTTGAATCCAACCTTGATTATGGTGAAATAATAAGGTTAAAGAATTTGATTTGTATTCCTCCGATACCAGAATTAAAGAAGGAATTATTGGATGATGCTCATATCTCTTCATTACCTATAGCACAAAGATGTACAGGAACCTAAAATAGTACTTCTGGTGGGATGACATGAAAAGAGATGTCGCTGAATATGACTCTCAATTCTTGGTTTGTCAGCAAATTAAGGCTCAAAGATTGAAGTTTAAGGGGTTGTTACAACCATTACCCATACCAAAATGGAAATGAGAAAACATCACTATGGACTTTGTCATATGACTTCCCAAAACATCCAAAGGCAATAATGCTATCTGGGTTATAGTTGATCATCTTAAGATGTCGGCACACTTCATTTCTATTAGCGAGGATTTATTTCTTGATTATATTTCTAGGATATATATAAAGGAATTGGTAAGATTTAATGAAGTACAAATTTCCATTATATCTGATCTAGATACAAGGTTTACCTCAAATTTCTGGGGAAGTCTTCAGCATGCTCTAGATACAGAGTTAAGTTTCAACACTGCTTATCATCCTCAGACAGATGGTAAGTTTGAGTGGAAAATTCAAACATTAGAAGACACATCGAGAGCTTACTCTATGGATTTAAAAGGTGGTTGGGATCAACACCTACCATTGGTGGAATTTTATTACAATAATAGCTTTCACTCCAGTATTCAGATGGCTCCTTATGAAGCCCTCTATGGAAATAAGTTCATAACTCCAACTTGCTGAGCCGAGATGAAGTTAGGGAAATAAAGATATCAGGACCTAATCTTGTTGATGAAATGAAAAAAAAGGTCAGATCTATTCAACAACACTTAATAGCAGCTCATAGTCAACAAAAAAGTTATGATGACAACCGAAGAAAAGACCTAGAGTTTGAAGTCGGTGATAAGGTGTTCTTATGAATATCTCCTTGGAGAAGAGTAATGAGATTTGGAAAGAAGGGAATGCTTAGCCCTAGGTATATCAGTCCTTTTTAAATACTGCATTGTGTTGGGAAGGTAGCTTACCGATTCAAACTTCCACTGAATATCTCTCAAGTTCATGATGTGTTCCATGCATCTCTCCTGAGAAAGTACATACCCAATCCTTCACATGTACTAAGATCAGAAGTCATACCGCTGGAGTAAGATCTTTCTTATGAAGAACAACTGATAGAGATTCTGGATTGTAGCGAAAAAGTTTTATGAAATAAGACCACTCACTTGGTTAAAGTTTTATAGAAGAACCACCAATTTGAAGAAGCTACATGGAAACTTGAAGATATAATGAGGGAGAGGTATCCTTATCTGTTTGTTACCAAGTGGCAAATTTCGATGGTGAAATTGAGTTTAAGGGAGGTAGAATGTAACCTCCGAATGTTTTTATGATATATTTAAATATTTTTTTATTTTTTAGTAGCTTACTTTGCACACAATCGTGAGTTTAAATAAACCGCGAGATGTAATTATTATAAAATGACCGTTATAGCATAGCTGTTAGGTTAGCAGGAATAATTATAAATAACTTATGAAAATGTATTAGGAATTCATTGGCTATCACTCACTTATGAAAATTATAAATCAATTAGATATTTTTATTTTAGAGTGAATTAATTTTGGTAATGAAATTAATGAGATATATATATGTGTTATATACTTAATAAAATATTTTTTATGTTCATCCAATAGATATTTTTGTCATAGGGTATGAATAAAACCCTATTTTATATATAAGAACCTATTTTTTAAAAGGTTAATTTTACACCTTTAAATGCCAAACCCATTTTAAATTAAGATTTTGACACATTAATAATTTATATATGAAAAAATAAACATGTTATTTTGAAGTTGAATTTTTTTTACATTGGATAATTTTTTGATATTTTTCTGATAACTTTCATGTTTTGATGAATAGTAAAAATATGCTAAATTTTAATTTAAAACAACTTTTTTTATCGAGATAATTTATATGGTTAAATTATGATATTTAATGGTTTTAAAGTATAAATATAATATATTTTTACCATTTAATATAATTTATGTCATTATCATTAATTTTACATTGGATTCATAGGTAACACATTTCAATCTTTTGCAATGTTTTAACTTTTAAAAACAATTTTCTCAACAATGGGATTAATTTTAAATTAATTACTGAAACTTCTGTGTTTTGAATTTTTAAAAATGGATTACATATTTGGAATCATTAGGTTAAAATTATGTTAATAGACTACTTTTATTTTTAAGCATTATGAATAGTAATTTTTGTAATTATTTTTATTACCACGGTTAAAGGTAAATCGGGTAATTATGGGTAAAAATAATATTATAAAATTACCTTAACAACTGTAAAAATCCTATTAGATGACTAAATTATAACCTTATCATCTATTACTCTAAATTGAATCACTTTATGGCCAAGTAAATCGGGTAATTATGGGTAAAAATAATATTATAAAATTACCTTAACAACTGTAAAAATCCTATTAGATGACTAAATTATAACCTTATCATCTATTACTCTAAATTGAATCACTTTATGGCCAATTATCTTTATAAATTACATGAATGTAATAAAAGAATTAAATACATCATAGAAATTTATTTATAATTTTTAAAGATTAAATAATTACCATTAATGATGACACAATAGTGATGTAGAAATTATTTTATTAATAGAAATATAAAATAATTTTTTTAAAAATATTAAAATAAATATCATATAAACTAATTAAGGTGATAAAAGAATTTTCTAGTTTACTATTACATGTTAAGAATGTATTTAATATTTTTTTTATAATTTATATTATGTATGATTTTTTTAATGTTTAATAAATGAATAGTGTCAAAATTGACACTATTGACATTTTATAAACATAACATTTTATTAAATTATTTAAAAAGAATAATTTTTTTTTTAAAATTAAAAAATGATAATTATAAGGTCAAAAATATCATAAAGTATCCATTTATGGTTAATTAATACCACATAAGTAAATATTCATTACCATTAAATATTTAGAATGTTATTACCAAAATTAAAAATTAATAGAATAAATAAGTGTCAATTAAAAAGATAATGTTTAAATTCACAAAATAAGTTGTCCAAAATTTATTGGTGGATTAGATTAAAACCCTATCTCATCTCATCTTCTAATTTGGGATACTTTGAAGGTTTCTGGGTTGGTTTTTATTTTTTTTAAAATTAATATTTTTGAGAGTTTCCTAAAGTTCCCCTCTCCTCTCTAATAAAAGGGAACCTCCTACCTCTCCTATATACTCCATTTTAAGCCTTTATGATCATCCAAACCCTAACCATTTCTCTTATCTACTTCCTTAGTTACATTCTATATGTTTTGGTCTTCTTAAAAGACAAACTCTAGTGCCCTAAGAGGAAATTTAAAGGGGGCATGTCGAGGAAGAGGTAATCTCTTCAACTGATTCTTTCAAAACATTTTCTTCTTATACTTCCTCTTATTTAGTTGTTTCTTTATAAATTAATAAAATCATTATCACTCATATACTTATATGTTATTATAAATATGTAACAACCCTATTTCACCTTATATCCATCCCACTAAAATCAAAATCACCACGCATGCATGCGTACAACTTACTGTCTCCACGCCGTGGTGTAATATGTTTTCTCCACCACCTTAATTGGATGGGTATAATGGTGGAAATAATAACTATATATTATTATTATAAAATTATAATAATTTTTAGATACTATACACCATCCACTTCAATACCATTCAAAAATTATCGGAATGATATCACCGCTCATGCGTATGTATGGCTTATCGTCTCCACGGTGCGATGTGATTTGTTCTACATAATCTTCATTAAACCATGATTATATAAATGAATTGAATTAATAAATATGATATATATTATAATAATACCATGATTTAAATTATATAACTATAACTTAAAAATGGGAATAAGAACTTATTCAACAAAACATACATAAAAACATAAATCAGTTAATATATGAATAATGGATAACAACGAAATGTTACTAAGAAACAGATGAAAATATGATAATAAATGTTATAATAAATGATTATGATTCTGGAATAAATCATTAAAATTATTTAAATCATCATACAGGAGGTTCTGATACATACGAAGCATATCAGACCTAAGGTAAGGGATAACTTTTCAAATGTCGTTTTTATCCGAGATTGGTTATTAGTAAGTATTCACTGAGGTATAATTATAATCCACATCCATATTTACAATATATGTGTTTAAAAATATTCTTTATATCCTTATATAATTGTTAAAAGTTAATTTTACCCATTGGTAGATTTCTAATGGTATGAATGTAATCTTTTTTTATTTTCAGTATAGGGTACTTTTTGACTTTTCCAGCAAAAGTATGAGAAGAATGTTTTTTTACTTGTACGAAGTGAATGAATTTTTATGCTTTATTAATGAATTATTTACTTGAAGATTAAAATACAAGCTTATAAGTTTATTTTCAAATAAAATTATTTCTTCTAAAATTTTGTGGAATTTTGAGGAAGGAAAATATTTTTGAAGAAGAAGGGATATTTTCCTCAGGAATTAATTTCAAGTCTTTTCTAAAAATTGTTTTCCATCTAAAATGACACTATTTAAATAGGGTTATATTTCTAACCCTGTTATTAGTATGATTTTATTATAATGGAATGTTATTTAGGAAATCTATTTGTTTAATATCAATTATGATTAAATGATGTTTAAGAAACCCATTTGATTTCATGAGTCATGTTATGGTAAATATCTTTATGTTTTTGTGGAACACATAATAATGGTTTCATTATGAGATGGGTGGTACCTATATCTCCCTCCAATGCATTGGTTAAAGATTTAAATCTCATAAGATAGACATGAATGGAACATAAAGTAAATCTAGTTCTGTAATACAGGCCTGGAATAAGGAGTGAACTTAGTTCAGTAATGGAATTTGTCCACTATGATGGTATTTTAAATGAGCCTTGAATAATATGAAATTATTTTATATGATTATTTGTGTATGCCACAAAATTTCATGTTTTATGTTACGACTATTGGGATTACATTTCACTAATATGATTTATCCCATGACATAATATTATGATCTTTTATATGCAAGATAATATTTTCAAATGTTATGTTCTTATGAATATTATATGATTGATATTTCCTTTGTTTACCCTTACTAAGAATTTGATCTCACCTTTTATATCATTCTTTTCACCAGGTCATGAAGGAGGGTATTAAGTATGATATTCCAAAAAAGGAGTCTAGTTATGATGAAATAAACATGAGACAATGTAGATGTTTTGTGAACCAATTGTTTATATTTACCTATATTAAAGACACTATACCTATATAGTCCTATCATGGTTTTGTTATATGTTGTAATAAATACACTTCAATTCTGAAGTAATATCAATGTATGTAAATAATGGGCCGTTATAAGGAATGTATTAAAAAAATTTAATGTGATATTTGGAAGGATGTTATGATAAATTAAACAATGGTTATTCTAGTATACTGATGTTCTAAGAGAAGTAAGAGTATGCATGGTATTATATGATGATTTTTAAGTGATTTAGTCAATATAGAAAATCACATTGTAATAAAAGTAACCATGTCACAATCTAGTCTTGCATGAGATTAAATAGAGGCATTGCATGAATAAATTAGGAGATATTTGGATGACCATTCTATTAAAGGAATAAACCATGAAGCGATCTAGTCTATGTTAGATTAATTTAGATGTTTTGAATATGTGGTTTCATTGTGAATAGAAAAACAATGCCATAATCAGTTGATATGTAAGAATAATTTGAAAATATTGAATGTTTCATGATATTAACCAGATATGAAAAAACAAGAAAATTCAAATAAACTCAAGGTATATAATATTTATTTGTGAATTTCCATGATATAAAAGGAATAATAACACAATAATTTGTAATGAAGTAAGTTATTTTAGATAAATTGATGAAACCATACGAAACTAAGAGAAATATGTGTGTCCGTGGAATGTGATGTTTTTTTAGGTTCATGCCATAGACAGAAGATCATGTCTTAATTAGTAGAGTTTTGAAAAGTACAATGTTTTTACATGGTGATTGTAATTTGTGAAGTGAGTTTATGGAAGAATGGATAAAATCATTGGGTTTTAAGGTTATAGAGACTTATTCCATGAGGAAAAGTGAAATAAAATAATATATGAAAAGATAATTGACTGAAGATCACACCATAATAGAGGATAACACACTATAACTTAGATAATTTTGAGACAAATAATGACAAAAATCATGGAATCCCACTTTTATAAGAATATTATCTAAATACCTTGTAGATTTAGCTTGAATTTTAAAAAAATAGGAAGATATGGCTCAAGATTATGGGAATTGACTCTATAAAATTGGATTTATTTGAACACATTTAATTAAACGGGACATAAGTAATGACCATGGAATATTAGTGAAAAATAATTGATCCCAACTATTGGATCAAGGGTTGGATTCTTGGAATTTTTTTGAAAATTTGTTATAGCAGTTCTAAAAAATATTGAATGACATATATGGTTTCAATAGAGAAAGAAGAGAGGTGATAATAAATATAGTTACATTAATAATATTTGGTTTATTAAATAAATAAGTATTAAATAATAAAAAGAGGTTTACATTGACATATCTAACCATTCAAGAAGGATTACAATAAGAATGATTCCCTTAAATGAATATTATACATCTTGAAGAAGGAGTTATGATATGTGTTCATATGTGTAAGAAGAAGATTTTTCTCACTATTTATAGAGTAGGTCTCATCTGATTTTGAATAATTGAAGGTGCAGTGAAAAGGATATTAATAAATAATATATTATGGGCTTGATGATACAAGGTATCTCAACAACCAATATCGATCTAGAGAAAATATTTATGTCCATAAACTGTTGAATAAACCCTCAAGTCTTTAAAATTAAAAATCATTTCTTAAAGAAATCCATAGAGGATAAGATTATATAGTGATCCTTTGATCAATATTGTGTTTTTATTTACACATGAGCCTCAATGAAGTTGGTGAGGACTCCTTAAGTGCATCTAGGCAGAGGCTAATGTTTGGGTACTGCAGTAGTACTACAGTAGAAATTGTGAATTACTGTAACAGGTACTATAACAGGCACTGTTTGGCATTGTAGCAGCTAGGAATATTCCCCTGTTTGGGCCTTCCACTACTGGAAAAACAGGTATTTGCGACGGGCTATTTGCGACGGGATCCCGTCGCAAATAGCCATTTGCGACGGGGTCCCGTCGCAAATAGCCCGTTGCGGAAAACGCCGTCGCAACTAAACTTATTTGCGACGGGACCGTCGCTAAAGCCTTTTTTTGCGACGGGTATTCTCCCCGTCGCAAATAGTATTCCGTATTTTTTGTGAAAAACTTTTTAAACAGTTATTGCGACGGGCCCGTCGCAAATACCTTTTGCGACGGTACCCGTCGCAAATTGTTTTTGCGACGGGACCGTCGCAATAACGTTTTTTTTTAAAAATAAAAAAATTAATAATACTAGTATTTGCGACGGGAACCGGGACCCGTCGCAAATACTATTCATAGTAATTGCGACGGGTCCCGTCGCAATTACTCTTTTTAAAAAAAAATAAAAAATTATTAATACTACTAGTATTTGCGACGGGCATAGTATCCCGTCGCAAATACTATAAAAAAAATAAAAAAAATAAATTATTAATAAATTATTTTAATTAATATAATAATAGAATTATAATTTACAAATGAAAATAATAAATTATTTTAATTACTATAATAATAGTAGAATTATAATTCAAAAATAAAAATAATAGAATATTAATAAATAATTTAATTAATATAATAATATTATAATTATAATTCATAAATAAAAAAAATATTAATAAGTTATTTTAATTAATATAAAAATAATAGAATTATTTTACATTCAAATATTAAAATAATTCAAGTATTACAAAAAAATAATTAAATTATAATATTATAAAATTTTAATATATATATAAAATTTTAATATATATATAAAATTTAATATTATAAAATATAAATATTATTATTATTCATATTAATATTGTTATTTAAAAATATAATATTATTAATATTTTATAATGAGATAGAAACTACGAATAGAAAAAAAAATATTTTGATTTCACAAATTTTATAACAGAAATACAAACTCTAATCTGTAGGAGGGGGGGGGGGGGGAGGTGGGGGATCTGCAGATGGTGGTGGAGGAAACTCCATCCCTAAAGCATGAGTGAGTCGGCGCATGTACTCCATCTGCTCCTGATGCTGCTGCTGCCACCGACTCGTCTGCTCCTCGTACAGCTGCTGCTGGCGTCGACGCTCCTCCTCATGCTGCTGACGTATCTGCTCCTGCTCCTGTCGGAGACTCTCTATCTGTGCAGTCTGAGATCGCAACTGCTCCTCATACTGTGTAGAAGAAGATGCACGAGCTCCCCTCGAGCTGGACGCCGACATCGCAGCACTGCCATAATAATCTCCGGGAGTCAGTCGAGAGCCGATACCAACTACCCGGCCCTTCTCGAAGGCATACTGGGTGGCCTGCATCCATGCCGCCTCATCAAACTGACGGGCAGTGGTCTGATCTGATGACTCGGCCTGACTCTCAGGCCGGGCCTGTGCCGCTGCGGCCTCATATGACTCCTATAGTTGCAATTTAAAATTAAAATTGTGAATATATTATATGCAGTTAATTTTTAAACTTGAAAACAAATAATACTGACCACGATGTGATGCTGACGATCACCTCTGAGCTCCCCAGTAGCAGGATCACTATACATCCTCCGATATACGTCGTACTCTGTAATATCGGGGTGCTCGACAGCCTATAAGAATAAAAAATAAACTGTTAATATTTATAGTTATATAAAATATTTATAAATAATGTACGTACCAGATGCTGTCTATGAGTACTGAAAGAACGACTCCCAGCTCGATGAGTCACCTCCTGCCTCCCCCGATTCTGCCTCCCCACCGATGATCTCCTCTGAAAGGCACCACTCAACCAGTGCGCACATAATCCATCCCATACATGGGATGAAATGTACTCTGGTCGGTGTGCTCTACATGACTCCTCAAAATCTGACACTCCTGCTTTCTTCATCGCAGCTTTTCTTAAATTGTGCAAAAACTGACGAAGGCGATCACGCATGGCCACCTCCCATGCCTCGTGGATGGCGTCACGCATGGTATCCTCGATCGGATACCATAAACCCTACAAATAAATCAAAATATCAAGTTAGAAATGAAATAATTTTCAAAATAAAAATTATTTATTTACGTACGTACCAACCAATGGCCGAACATGGCCTGCTGCACATCAATGGGAATCTGCTCCCATGTGGTCCACGGCTGAGAGAAATAGTTGCGCAAAATAGCGCTGCCCTGTCCGACTTCTATATGCGAAAAACTGAAAAAATAATAAACATTTATTATGTGAATAGATTAATGAAATCTTAGTCAAATTCACAGGTTATTACACAGGTTATCACACCTCCGGGTGCGCGGATCAAACCCAAGACGTGGACGTCGCTCGGGGACGGGGTCAGGAATCATCAATCGTGCAAGACCGCGCCCCCTCCGCGTACTCCCTGGAGCGCCTGCAGGCTGAGGGTCATCTGCCAGCAACTCATCCGCATCGAAAGGCAGGTCAGCCTCCGCCAACTCACGAAATGTGGCCTCGTCCATCTGAAACAGAAAATGTTAATATTAGCAAATAATTGATAATTACTATTATATATACATATATATACATATTATGATTGTATATAAATACCATGGAATTCTATAAGTGTTCATCTTCATCATCATCTTCATATATGTCAATGTCATCTTCATATTCCTCCTCAACATCATCGATATCCATTCGAGTTGCAGTTGCTTCATCTCTTACCATTTCAAATTCATGTGTGACATCATTAACATCATCGTCATCACCGACTCTTAAATGTGGGGTGTCGTCATCGATACTCATATCTCTTTGTAAAAAAGATTGATTTTGAGTACTCTCTTGAAAAACTTCAATTCTTTGCACATCAGTGAAAGCACATTCACTTTGACTAAACTGATTGTCTCGAATTTTGATTTTTATTACACTCCACCAATCAGTCAAGTCTCTTGATGTTGCACAGTACTTTGCATAATAAACTTGATATGCCTGTTGAGCCAATAAGAATGGTTCATTTACTGCGAGAACACTTTTACATTTAATATCGATGATTCCATGAGTCGGATGAACACGCACGCCTCTCTCTGTATCCAACCACCGACATTTGAACATGGTTATGTAATGTTGTCCAAGATAACAGAGTTCAATGATTTCATCAAGTATGCCATAAAAGTCAACTTCATTTTCTCGATGATGAGATCCTCTCAAGCTAACTCCACTGTTCATTGTTTTTTTCGATTCCCCATATGCATGCGTGTGGAATCGAAATCCATTCACCACATATGCATTATAAGTTTTAACAAGTTTGGAAGGTGGGTTACTCAATACACAGAGCCGTTTGTCAATTTTATCAGCATGTCGAGACACCTGAAGATTTGTGAAATAATTATCAATATAGTAAACTATACATTGAATGAGTTGCTAAATGATAAAGAATTTATGTTACCAGTTTTTGAAACCACTGAGAGAAATTTTTCAGTCGCCGTTCTTCGAGAGCAGCTGCTGTAATTTGTGGAATTTGTTTCTTGATATGATTATCATACAACCTATAAAAACCAAAGTTATTTACTGTAACATAAATGATAGAATAAGTGATATAAACACTTACAGTACAACTGATGTCATCTCTTCACAGTTGAGCAGAACATACGTATGAGCTCTATGATGTTCATCATCTGAAAGCCAGCGTTCAGAAACTCCACCAAAACCAAGCTCTGACTGGTTGAAAACAGATAATTGATTGTCGATTTCATCAATATTCCTCTCATTCTGTCCCATTCGGTTGTGTTTTGAAGGATACTCAGATTCAAAATAATGGGAGCAGAAAAAAGATATTTCCTCTTGCAAATAAGCTTCTGCAATAGATCCTTCAACAGATGCTTTGTTGCGTACTTTTCTTTTCAATTTTTGCATGCATCTTTCAAATGGGTACATCCATCGAAACTGTACCGGACCTCCACATTTGGCTTCATATGGCAAATGTAACATCAAATGTTCCATTGAGTCGAAGAAAGACAGCGGAAATATTTTTTCCAGTTTACATATAATTACAACAACATCTTTTTCAAGTTTTCCTAGAGCATCATAATCTTCCGTAGCCGCACAAATTTCCCGAAAAAAATGAGACATATCTGTTATGGAATCCCAAATCACAGAATTCAACAGACCTCTTAATCCAATGGGTAGAAGTCTCTCCATTATAACATGACAATCATGACTTTTCAATCCAGTAATATGACCATTCTTTACACATCTACCCAAATTGGAAGCACAACCATCTGGAAGTCTCAAATCTGCAATCCACTGACAAAATAATAAACGGTTTTCTTTAGACAGTGTATAAGCTGCTTTTGGTTTCAGTAACCTTTCTGTTCTGACATTCTCAAATAGTTCCAATTCTGGACGCCTGCAAATTTGGGCAAGATCTAAACGTGCATTTACATTGTCTTTGCTCTTTCCTGGCGTATCCAAAACTGTATGAAACAAATTGTCAAAACAGTTCTTCTCAATATGCATGACATCTAACATGTGTCGGACCAACAAATCAGACCAATATGGCAAATCCCAAAATATGCTACGTTTAATCCAATTGTGTTCTTTCCCAAAACCAGAAATTTTCTGTTGGTTTATTGTGGGACCAAAAGTGATGGGAGGTAATGAAAATACAACCGATTTTAACTCCGAACCTGATAGCATTTTTGGAGGTCCATCCCTTTCAGCTGTTCCTTTTCTGAAATGAGATCTGTTTCTGCGAAAAGGATGATCAGCTGGAAGAAATCTGCGATGACAGTCAAAATAACAAGGTTTCTTTCCATGAATGAGCATAAATGCTTTGTTCTCTCCCATACAGTAAGGACATGATTTCTGACCATGTGTACTCCAGCCAGATAACATCCCATAAGCCGGGAAGTCACTTATTGTCCACATCAATGCTGCTCTCAGTATGAAATTCTGTTTCGTTGCAACATCATATGTACTGACACCAGTACTCCACAATAAATTTAATTCATCAATCAATGGCTTCAAATAAACATCAATATTTTTCTTCGGATGTCCTGGAATTAGTAAAGTCAAAAAGATATATGGCTCCTTCATCAACATCCATGGAGGTAAATTATACGGAGTTAAAAAAACAGGCCAACATGAATATTGACTACCATAAGATCCAAACGGACAGAAACCATCAGTGGAAAGGCCCAGTCGAACATTTCTAGCTTCTAAAGCAAATGATGGATGCACTCTATCAAAATGTTTCCATGAATCACCATCGGCTGGATGATTCAAGCTTTTATCGGTTGAAATATTCTCTTTATGCCATGACATCATTGTCGCTGTATTCTTAGACATGAATAAACGCTGAAGTCTGGATGTAAGCGGAAAATATCTCAACTGTTTTACAGGAATCAAACCAGACTTCCCGTGTTGTCCTTCTTTATATCTCCGTTGCCCACATGTGGGACAACTATCCAACGACTCATTTTCCCCTGAATATAAAATGCAGTCATTTGAACATGCATGAATCTTCTGACAAGTAAGTCCCAAATTTCGAACCAACCTCTTACTTTCATAGTAATTTGCAGGTAAAACATTTCCTTCGGGTAACAGTGTTTTCAGCAAAGAAAATATCTGGTCAAAACATGTGTTTGACATTCCGTTATCTGATTTGATAGCCATAAATTTTGCAACTGCTTCTAATTTGCTCATCTTGCAGCCAGGATATAATGCATCCTCAGCAGACTTCAACAACTCATAAAATTCAGACGGTCCCAACTCAGGATTTGAAGCTATATCAGCCGGAGTTTCTGTATGTTGAACAGATGAACCTGCAACATCATGTACTAAATCTTGAAACTGGGATGGATCCGGAATCAAGTTGGTATCATCTGCTCTGGAACTGCGTTCACTGTGTTGATACCAAAAAACATAATCTGCTTGAAAACCAAAACGCAAGAGATGTTCCCCCACTTTGTCAAACGTGTCAAACGTTCTCAATGCACATTTTCTACAAGGGCATTTTATCTTTCCTTCTGAAACAAATTCTGAATTTGATGCCGCAAATGATAAAAAAATCTCCACACCCTCTATATATACTGGATTTAAACCAGAACCATTTGGATTTCTACGTTGATTTATCCATATGCGGTCATCTAATAATGACTGTTGACGACCTCGTTGTTCCATATATTTCTATAAAATATAAAAGCATTACTGGTTTTGAATAATTTGTTAGAAAAAACACTCAAGCAAGGATTACTAATTATTACAATTTATTACTAATTATTACAATTTATTGCTAATTATTACTATTTATTACTAATTTAGCAATACTTAGCAATACTTAGCAATACTTAGAAAAAGGAAAACTGCTTGAATAATGAAAGGAAATTTGATAATCATCGTTGTGGAGATGGTTATAAATTTTCCCTTCATTATCCAAGCAGATTTCGTTTACTAATTATTAGTAATAAAAAAAATATTATCAATATTTACGAAAAAACAATATTAATATTATTAAAATAATAAAAAAAATTAAAAAATATTAAAATTATCAATATTCAGAACAAACTTTGTTCTATTATTAACATGTTCAAATCTTAAAGGGTCGTCAATTGTCAGGTCATGCGCAATAAAAAGTTTGTGTCAGCCATGTCTAATGTAAACTCTATAATTGTCCTTGCATGGTTGATCACTTCGCAAGTAATGTTGCAATCAGACAAACCAAGTCATTCCCTTCTTAACTATAAGAATTATCTCACATGAACCTTTACATAGATCATTCTTCCTTAAAAATTTGAGGGGATATCATTATTTTTCCCTTAAATTTTCAAGGAAGAATGGTCTATGTAAAGGTTCATGTGAGATGATTCTTATAGATAAGAAGGGAATGCCTTGGTTTGTCTGATTGCAACATTACTTTTGAGGTGATCGACCATGCAAGGACAATTATAGAGTTTACATTGGACATGGCTGACAGAAACTTTTTATTGCGCATGACCTGACAATTAGCGACCCTTTAAGATTTGAACATGTTAAGAATAGAGCAAAATCTGTTGTAAATATTGATAATTTTAATATTTTATAAATTTTTATTATTTTAATAATATTAATATTTTTTTCATAAATATTGATAATATATTTTTTTTTGCTAAGTGTTCTTGAGTATTCCTGAGTATTCCTGAGTATTCCTGATTATTTGTGAGTATTCGTGAGTATTCGTGATTATTCGTGAGTATTCGTGATTATTCGTGAGTATTCGTGAGTATTCGTGAGTATTCGTGAGTATTCCTGAGTATTCTTGAGTAATCCTAATTATTACTAATTATTCCTAATTATTCCTAATTATTTGCAATTATTGGTAATTATTGGCAATTATTGGTCATTATTACTAATTATTACTAATTATTGGTAATTATTACTAATTATTGGTAATTATTACTAATTATTCCTAATTAATCCTAATTATTCCTAATTAATCCTAATTAATCCTACTTATTCCTAATTATTCCTAATTATTACTAATTATTACTAATTATTGCTAATTATTTCTAATTATTGCTAATTATTTCTAATTATTGCTAATTATTTCTAATTATTGCTAATTATTTCTAATTATTGCTAATTATTTCTAATTATTCGTAATTATTGCTAATTATTGGTAATTATTTCTAATTATTCGTAATTATTGCTAATTATTGGTAATTAATACTAATTATTGGTAATTATTGCTAATTATTGGTAATTAATACTAATTATTGGTAATTAATACTAATTATTGGTAATTAATACTAATTATTGGTAATTATTACTAATTATTGGTAATTATTACTAATTATTCGTAATTAATACTAATTATTCCTAATTAATACTAATTATTCCTAATTATTGTTAATTATTCCTAATTATTACTAATTATTGTTAATTATTCCTAATTATTACTAATTATTGTTAATTATTCCTAATTATTACTAATTATTGGTAATTAATACTAATTATTGGTAATTAATACTAATTATTGGTAATTAATACTAATTATTGGTAATTAATACTAATTATTCCTAATTAATACTAATTATTGGTAATTATTACTAATTATTCCTAATTAATACTAATTATTCCTAATTATTCCTAATTATTGTTAATTATTCCTAATTATTACTAATTATTGTTAATTATTCCTAATTATTACTAATTATTGTTAATTATTCCTAATTATTACTAATTATTGTTAATTATTCCTAATTATTGGTAATTAATACTAATTATTGGTAATTAATACTAATTATTCCTAATTAATACTAATTATTCCTAATTAATACTAATTATTGGTAATTATTACTAATTATTCCTAATTAATACTAATTATTCCTAATTATTACTAATTATTGTTAATTATTCCTAATTATTACTAATTATTGTTAATTATTCCTAATTAATACTAATTATTGGTAATTAATACTAATTATTGGTAATTAATACTAATTATTGGTAATTAATACTAATTATTGGTAATTAATACTAATTATTTCTAATTAATATTAATTATTTGTAATTAATACTAATTATTCCTAATTAATACTAATTATTTGTAATTAATACTAATTATTCCTAATTAATACTAATTATTGGTAATTATTACTAATTATTCCTAATTAATACTAATTATTCCAAATTATTCCTAATTATTACTAATTATTGTTAATTATTCCTAATTATTGTTAATTATTCCTAATTATTACTAATTATTGTTAATTATTCCTAATTATTAAGAATTATTGGTAATTAATACTAATTATTGGTAATTAATACTAATTATTGGTAATTAATACTAATTATAGGTAATTAATACTAATTATTGTTAATTATTGGTAATTATTACTAATTATTCTTAATTATTGATAATTATTAGTAATTAAATGAATAATTATCAATAATTACAAATAATAACATTATTAATATATTTTATTATTAATATTAAAATAATATAATTTTCTAATTTATATACAGTTCTTTTTTCATCTGTGCGTTTTCTATCTCCACATACAAATAATACATGTGAAGACAGCAAACACACAGATGAAAAAAGAACTGTATATATATAAAAAATTATATTATTTTAATATTAATAATAAAATAAACTAATAATGTAATAATGTTCTTATTCTTAATTATTGGTATTTATTACTAGTTATTAATATTTATTCTTAATTACTAAAAATTATTACTAATTATTCCTAATTACCATATAAACAATACTTATAATTTAAATTTATTAAGTAATAAAACAATGTAAACATAATTAAATTACAACTAATTAATAATAATAGAAACTAATAAGAAATTAAAAATAAATAAAAAATTAAAATGAAGATAAATACCTTGAAAATTGATCTGTTCTGATCGTTCTTCAAAACTTTAATATCAGCTCCGGAGAAAAAACTTAAACTGGAGAAAAACTCAACTCTAGAAATATAATTCTGAGAGAGAGAGAAGATAAGGAATGAGAATGAAATGAAAAAAACGGATGGGGGTATTTATAGGTTAGATTAGTTGCGACGGGCCCATTTGCGACGGGATTCCCGTCGCAAATAGTATTATTTACGACGGGACCCGTCGCAAATACCTTAGCCAACATTTATTACGGTCAACCGGTAAATAGTTATTTGCGACGGGTCCCGTCGCAAATAATCCCTGCCGACATAGTATTTGCGACGGGGGAATATTCCCGTCGCAAATACCTTTTACCGCCGCCGGTTATTTGCGACGGGAATATTTCCCCGTCGCAAATAAGTTTCCCGCGATTTGGCGCGCATCGCGGGAAAACTATTTGCGACGGGGAAAGCAATCCCGTCGCAAAAGCCTCCTTATTTGCGACGGGGAAATACCCCCGTCGCAAATAAGTTTTTAACATGACTATTTGCGACGGGAATAAATCCCGTCGCAAATAACCCGTCGCAATTGCTCATTTTTCCCGTAGTGTTCGGGCCACCGATTTGGTCCTTGAGTCCTTTAAGGCCTTCAGGACACCCAAGCCTTTGGGTTAGTAAGGCCTTAGATCCACCTCAAGGCCTTTGGGCCACCTTAAGTAAATATTACAACCAAACAACCTACAAGGAACAAGCATCAGAAGAAGGATGAGTAAAGAGATTTCACCATTGAAGAAGCTAAATTGATTGCAAGAATGAGAGGGTATGACACCTGCCATCGAGACAAGCTTGTGAATGCACAAGAAAGCCTATCCAAATAAGACATGCAAAGGTGGAGAGCTAATTTCATGATGAATATACTGGGGAGGAGTAGTTCCAAGTAGTTAGTCTGGGTTGTATGTAATGTTTGAAGCCTATGGTTAATGAATTCTTCTAGGGCCTATGGGACATGTAATACTTATGCCTATGGTCCTTATTAGGGTTCCACCTAACCCCTTGAAAGCTGGATTATCAAAAATCAATAAAAAATGAAGGCCTTCAGGCTATTGGAGTCATATTGTGTTTTTCTTAAACCATGTAAAGGCAAAACACCATGGCATAGAGTATCCGTATCCTAAAACTTGTATCTATAAACCTAGAACACTAGTTTATTTTTTCACATTTATACATCATTAGTGTTTGATCCATAGATGTAGCCTTTTTTAATAAACTAAGAAAAATCCTCATGTCTTGTGAATTTTGTAAATTTATACGTATGTATTGAATGATTTGGAGATAATTCCATTTATAGGATGTTATATTAAATGTTGTTTCTTTAGATGAAGGAAAAAGATCAATTGAAGGGGTAAATGAAATAAAGTGAAAGGTTTTAAATGGGAAACACCCTGATTAACACTACCTCTTAGGGTGCATATATTTATCTTGGTCCCAAAAATCATTCACTGATTGACCCCTATAAATTAATATTTGTGTGAGTCTTTTCAATAGGGGCCTATTTACTTTTTTTATATTAATCCTCTAGCTATTTATATTGTTTATTTACAACCTATATAATAATTTAATCTCACCAAACACAACCCTTTAAAATAATTTCTTTATTTTTTAATAATTTCCATGAAAGTGTCCTCTATTTCACTTTTGAAAATAATATTATCAAATTTACAATGACAATTAGAGTTCTTTCCTCATATATTTAACAAAAATAATCTTATAAAATTTTCATGTTTCCTTTTATTATATCATCCAAATCCTTTTATATTTGATAAATAACTTATACATGAAACTTTGTTAACCTTATTATCAAATTTAGAAAATTTGGAATTTTTATTTTAATTAATCACACGATTTCAAATAATTTAAAGTGCTTCACAAAGGGATTACTATTAAACCATAACTCAAATTATTTTATGTAGAAAAATTTCCTCAATAAATATCATTTATTATGTGAACACTAGTATAAAATGATTACTTCTAAAAATGGTTTTATATTTTTAATTTAGAAATCATTATTCTTCCCATATATACAGTCCCTATATTATTCCTTTTAGAAATTATATTCTATTGAGGTAAACATGGAGTGTTATACTCATTCCTTATTTTATAATTTATTATATAGGACAAAAATAAATTTGATATAAAATTATTTCCTTTAATTTTCGTTATCATTTTGATATACACTCCATGATCTCTCTCAACATATATTATAAATTTTTTCAAATTTTAGAGATTTATGACTTTATTTTCATGAAAATAGTATTTATAAATATTATAAAATCATTAATGAATATGATAAAATGATATATAAACTTTTTATCTTGATGTATCATAGGTTCACATAAATTATAATGAATTAATTCTTGTTAAATTTTAAATTTATTTCCAAATTTATTGTGACTTACTTTATACATCTTCCCCTATAGAAATGTTTTAAAAAAACTTTCATAATCTATATTAAAAAAAGGAAAATGTTTCAAAACTTTATAAATTTTATTATTTCTCATGATTCTTTGTACAAGGTGGGTAAGTCATATATTCCAAAACTGGTTTTCCTTATTCTTATTGAAATAGAATGAATTTTTATAATTTTTAACTTAAAATAAACATCACTAGTTTTCTCACCTTTAGTAAATAACCTTTAATATTTAAAGATATTTAAAATATAATAATTAAATCTAAAAATTACTTCATTAACATCACCACATAATTATATTTTAGTCTATCAAAAAATTATATTTTTTTTATTTTAAATTTCGAGCTTCTATTTGAGCTATGCCAAATCCTTTAATTCACTAAGTACCATCATTTTAAAAATTAACTAATCCACTTCTATGAAACTCAAATATTTTCAAGATATTTTTATTACCTATCATATTTGATAAATAACCATAATCAATAATTAAACGATTTTTCTTTTATATATAATTCTAAGAGAACACAATGAAATAAAGATTTTATATTATTTTTATTTATTTATAGAATTTTGACTCCAAAATACCTCTTTAATTGCTTAATTATAATTTTTAAATACTTTTCATCATAATGTATAAAATCATCACATATTATATATACATATTTATTATAATAAAAATTTTTCATTATAAGTAAAACATATTTCTCTTGAGTGGATTTATTTTATCTCTAAATAGAAAAAATACTCTCTAATTATAGACTAAATTTTCCTATATAAAATAACATATTTTTTTAGAAAATATATTATTTATAACCATATATACCATAAAACCACCACCAGCCTAAAAATTTGGATTTTACTCTCTAAAAAAACTTCTCTTTTGAAGAATTATGACTATAGTTTTAAAATTTATATACCTATTTTAGGATAATTGAAGTCATTTATTTCACCCCCTTTAAAGAGAAAAATTTTCTAGTAGATATTTTACTCATCTTGAGGTGGGTGAATCTACTATACTATAAAATAAAATTTTCTTGTAATTATTTTTATAGCATGAGATGATAGATAAAATATTTTATGAATATTCAAATACTAATTTTACCTCATTTATTTTAGATATAGAAACAATCAAACCTATATTAAACCCAAGACCATTATTTCATTTAAAATGAGATATTTTATAATTTTGAAATTCCCATAATATATTGATTTTCAATTTTTTCCCCAACATCCTTAGAGGATTCATATTGAACCTCATTATATTTTTTGAAACTTTCACTGAGATTATTTAAAATAAATTCATCATCAAGTAGTTTTGACCACAACTCATTATTCATAGAAATAATCTCATCATCAATCTATTTATTGATAATATCATGTTTACCTATTTTAGATTTTTAAATTATGAGTTCTTCAATGTATTTAACCACATTATTAAAAACCATGTTTATTTATTTGGAATTATTTAGATTCATTATTCAAAACTTTGAACTCCTTTTTGATTTAATAATTTTTATTAGGGTTAGAATCTAATTTGGATCTCATTATATATTCCCTGTAACCTTATTCCTCTTCTTCATTTCTCTTTAAGATTTATCTTTCTTCTAAACTATAACCATTCATGTTTTATTTTTTTATTAAGTCTATCTTATTTATATTCACTCAAAAGTAGTGATTTATTCTTCCTCTTACACTTTTCCCAGGAGATTTATTATATATTTTAAAGACATATTATTTTTACAAGAGTACTTCTTACCACATTTAAAATAAAAGATTTTTCTAAATTTTATTCTTGGCATAATTTCATTACTCATAATATTTTATAATATAATAATTCTTCTTTGGATAAATGATTTAAAAATATCTAATTTCTCTATACTTGAAATAGTTAAAAGGGAATTTTACCTTACACTCATTTTAAAGATCTAATTTAGATCTCTAGTTGAACTGAATCGATTTTCCACTAACCCTAGGAGTATTCACTAATCTTTAGAGGATGGTGAATAAAATTAGTGGTTTTAATTATTTGTTGGTAAAAAATTTACCATCATAGAAATTAAATTTGAGTCAATGATTAATTATAAAAAAATATATCATGTCCCATTTGTAAATATTTTAAGCTATTTTATAGGGTACCTGTATGTTAGGGGTACTAGATATAACATATATACAACTCACTTTATATATGTGAGCTAAAAAATATAAAAAAATCCATCCAAGAAATCATAATATAGAATAAAGAAATAATATAACCAATATATCCAAATATATACTCAATATAATTAGTGACATGCCAAAAAATCATCTAGTTAAAGCTGGTACCTAGTGCTCCAACAACTCATAGACTTCTAACCATGCTAATGAGAAACCAATGTCTATCCAAAATAATAAAACATTTAAATATCTACCCGTAGACCTGTTCATACCTAAAATGAAACAAGTGGAGCTACATGCCCATCGAAGTACACAAGGAGGGTTTAACAACATAGGTTTTCACTTGATGCTTTCTTTTCCCACAATAAAAATTAAATAGCCATTTCTGTGTGATTAAATAGTAAATTCCACCTTAACAGAGTGTTGGATTGAGAAAGATGTAGTGAAATTGTGTTTATAATGCTATTATTCCTTTATGATATTTTTTGGGTGATGCTAACCGTTCAATAATTTTTAGTGAGAATATTTACTGTATTTTAAAATAATAAATGTTCATTAAATCATATGACATAACCTCCCTATATATTCATAATTTATATGATTTTAAAGTTGAATATAGGGGTTTATAGGATTTTATATCCATAGAGGTTGCCATAATTGGGAGAGTTAGTCACCAGATATCATCAAATGGAGTGACTATGGGGTGGTTTATTGACCCAACATTTCATTTATGTATGTAAAATTCCCTATTAAAATTCATTGTATTAGTATTTTAATATAGATTTGAAATTAGAATTTCTTTTTCTATATGATTAAAAAATATTTTTCCATTATTTTTTTTGTAATTTGAGGCATGAATTTTTGATAAATCACATGGAGAATTTTATTGGTCAAAGATATCTATATTTTATTAGAATTATTATTCAATGAATTTTATTAAACCATTTTAGATATATATTTTATTTAATGAAGGGATCTAATCACTTTATGATCATAAAATTTTAACACATGGATTTTGAGAAAAATTAGGGAAAATTATTTGGGATGATTTTAAAGAACTATTGATTAAATTTTAAGATAAATTATTTATCAATTATACCAAATATCAATAAAAATATCTCAATGTTATGAATCCAACCCCTTTGGAATCACTCCAATTGGAGTTATAATTTAAGAGAAAACATAGAGTGAAGTTTTCTAGATTTAAACCTTATCTCTTGATTTTGAGGCTCTTAAAATCCAAATTTAAAATAAAAAACCCAATATATAGAATTATTGGGTAAATATATTCTATCTCATGAATTTTGGTGACCATTAGTGATAAAAAAATATAGAAAAAACATCGTGGGTGGAAACACAACCACGACTTCAATTTTCTCCAATAGAGTTTTTTTTGAAAAAATGGGTCATCTAATTGAGCTATTAGATGGTGTGGAATGAAACACAATGATCCAATGAAGCACCATGGTTGTGGTTCACCATATAGGGTATAGAACATCCAATATATTGATTGAAGGGTCGGTATGGAACCACATTAGAAATAGCCTATGTGGGTGACACACACAACCCCAAAATACAAAGTTGTTTGATTATGATGATCGAACAACAACAACATGGATATGTGGCCACATGTTAGGAAGATGTAATCCATGAACTATAAAAAACCTTAGATATATAATTTATAAATCTACCAGCTACTAGAAGAGGGGGGGCATGGCATGCGGGTGAGTTGTAAGCTATATATATCTGTTCGATCAGATGGTTGAATGATTAGAATTTTGATAGATGAATCCAAACACTACATTTTTGTTTAAAACATGTGGTGGAATATGGGGGTTTCATGTGGAACCCATTTATTAGAAGAAAGAACATTAGGAATGTGGGGGAATGTGTCTAGTCCAAATTTAAAATTAAAAGTCGGGCTAGACTCCTATCGATGTCTCAAATCCAATGGAATCATGTTTTGATCAATTTTAAAATATTTTATAGATAAATTAATCCAATGATATTTAAATTAAAGTGAAATTACTACTATAACTTTAATAAAAATTTAACTTTATTAAAAACCAAATGGTTTCATGTCTTATCACTACCGATCAAAAGTGATAATTTAATGAGAGAGAAGAATTTAGTGGGATACAAATTTCTAGCCCGAGATGTTATAATTAATTTGATTTGATTAGAAAAGTAGTATTATTATTTGATAATAATATTATTTGATAATAATATTATTTAGTGAGATGTTTTTTTTTAAATCAAACATTAATCTTTTATTGATCAATTGGATGATTTACTTTATGATAGTATGTGGTGATTGGTTTATGTTGATAATTTAGTGTTTTTGATAAGATGTTTCAAATAAAGGAGGGAAGATCATTAAATGTTATAATGATTCTTCTTTAAATTATGACAAAAATGAATGATATTATAAAATTCATATCAGTTAAATGAATTTTAAATTTATAATCATAAGTGGGTGAAATAAATAAGAATAATGCATTGAAGTAGAATGTATTATTTGTATAACAATGTAGATAAAACTGGATTAACAGAATTATAAATAATGCAACACCTTGAGATTTGAAAAGAAGATCACGTTCGTAGAGTATATGATACAAAAAAATAATATTAGAAGAAAACGTAGAACCATGAGACTTTATGATATATTTATTTTTAAATAAATTCAATCTCTTCGATAACTTATGATGAACACAATACCAGGTCTAAAAAAATGCGATACTATATTAAAATATTATTTTAACACGACTATTATAACTAAGCCGTTAAGTTGGAATGTATGAATAGGAATAAATAAATTATGATAATTATATGGTTTACATACATGTAAAATAAATCAAATGTTTATATATTTATTATAAATTATATAATAATCATTTAAAAGAAAAATTCATGTTTTCTGAAAACTGCATTTTTTCTGAAAGGTGGTTTGGTCACACTGTGCTTGCATAATTTGAAATTAATTTTTAATAATTTATTAAATTTATTTTAAAAAATAAAAATATTTTTTTTAAATCCAAATTTCAAAATTATCTTTCAGTGGATTTTTTTGAAAATTTTCTAAAAATTTTAATTTTTGGATGAATTGTGAAAAATACACAATTTTAATGAAAACTGCCTTTTCGTTTAAATTATTCAAAAAGTAAAGTCATATTTTCCATTTATTTTAATGTAAAATAAATTCAATTATATTAAAATTTTAATATTTTTTTTCATTTGAATAATTCTCATATTGAATTCTGATATAAAAACATTTTAAAACTTTAAAATTTTTTCTTACGTAAAAACGTTTTTTTCGACATGATTGTGGTTTTAATTTTAAATTAGGTTCTACCACTTATATGAATTGAATTTAGAAAAATATATTTCATATTTTAATCAGAATAATTAATATTATATAATAAGTTCAAGTTAATTTTTTATCATAATGAATAGTGAAAACCGTAAAAACTAATTACTACGATTAAGATAAAAATTGATTTTCCAGTGGGTTAAAATAAGAATATAAGGGTTAAAATAACCTAGAACTTATAAAAAATAAATAATATTTACCTATTTAGAATTTATCACCTACAATTTTTGATAATGAATCATTTTTAGTTTTTTAGAATGAGAAAAATGTGGATATCACTTTAACTTTTAAAAAAATTCCACTAGTGGCCTTTCCCCCACTTATAAAAGGCCATCCACCCTCCTCCACTATTCACACATTCAAAGACCTTTGGTTTTACCAGTACCTAAAAAAATAAATTCCTTAATCCTCTCCCAAAATTTTATAGTCCTTGGTTAGATAAAAAATCCAATCTATGTGGGATTTTGGTTAAACCTAAAGAGGTTTCCTGAAAAAGAGGTAAAGTTTTTATCTATGCATTTTCATTTCACTTCTTATTATAAATCCTTATAATATTTATTTATATACGATAATATAATAAAAAATTATCTTAAATATAATTAAATTTTATTATGTTAAGTTAATGACCTATATCCATCTACTTTTACATCAAATGGGAAATGAAACCATCAATCGTGTGTACGGTAGACTACCTCCTTGCGAATGAATGTAATTTGTTTTCCATCACCACATTTCAAGGTTAGATATTACAATGTATTTAACATATTTATATTTTATGTATGAGATTATTTTACTTCTATAATTATTATATCACATATACCTCCTTAGTTACCATTCAGTGGGGGGATATGATAATGTCGCTCATGTGCACGATAAACTATTCCGTCACAATGTGATGTGATCCGTTTTTCTATTACACTTTACATTGAAGGTAGTAAAGAAAAATTTAATAATGAAAATATTTTATATTTTTTAACTAAAAAAACTTATATAAATATAATATCACCTCTAATTTTTTAACTTCAATTCCATTGGAAAACAATTACATCGCTCGTGTACATATGTGGACCATCTTCTCAATGCAGCGATGTGAAATGTTTTTAATTTTATTTTTACATGGATATTAATAAGGATGAATTTAGTTAATATAAATTATATATATTTATAAATAATTATTCTTTAAATTTGAATTATTTTTTACTTTCCTTTCATTCTATCCATCCAAAAAAATAGAAACAACATTTATGCATACATATGGCCTACCGTCTCAATGAATGATGTAGTCTATTTTCTTTTTCTAAATTTAATAGATTAATCTAAATAAATATATAATTAATATATATGATATTTATATCTTGTTTTAATATATATATATATTATATAAACATTATTAAAGTAAAATGAAAAAAATTAGCAAACCAAAACATATATGAAAAACAAATCAATTATCACCCAAAACAGTGATTTTAATAGAGTTGTTAATAAACAAGTGATAAAAGACTATAATTAAATCATATACGATATGAGTTATAGATTATGGTTTTTAATGGTTTTATAATAAGCCTTTATGTATTATATAGTATGTTTGAACATGTACTAAGAAGTAAAACCCAAGGTAATAGATTTTTGTCTCAATTTTTCTTCTTTGAGACATATGTAATGTTATGAACTTATCTTATTTTATGATGTGTATTCACAAACCATTTGAAATGTAATATATTGAATTTATTTTTTCTCATGATATTTAAAGTTTCATTTAATTTTATTATTTCTTGGGTCTTATGATTCAATGTCCCAAAAGTTGTAATGGTTTTTTGATACAATCTCATATTTTATCAGTATTGTTTATGTTTATGATTATGAAGATGAAATATTATGAATAATATATCAATAATCTCATGAATTTTCTTATCCTATGGTTATTTCATGATAATAAATGTTTTCCATTCGTTTTCCTCTCTTTTTGTACTCAATATTTCAAAATAAGGGTTTAAAAAAATCATATGTATTTATCTCTTCAATCAAAACCCCATTTTCTTTCATATCCGTGTTTTCTAGAAATTTTTTCAAAAATATTTTTAACATTTTCCAAATTATTTATTAAAGAAATTTTTATGCATGTTTGTTTTTTTACAAATTTTTTTGAAAGGAATATTCATGTTGTTTTCAAAGAAAGGCCCATTTGGATTTTACCAAAAATGTGAAAGGAATATTTATTTTAACCAGAACGACATGTATAAAATTTATACTATCATGAACACTCAATTTTTTAAATATTACTTTATATTTTTAAAAGTTTATTTTTGAGGAAAATTATTTTATTAATATTTTTTTAACTTTTTTTAACATTATTTTAAATTAAAAAATGTTATTTTCCTTAATGATTTTTTATACTTCATTTGTCAATGAGATAAACCATTTATTATAATTATTATCCACTAGGGATATATTATAATGATACCATCCTTTTTATTTCTCTAGATGGTTTATGATCAATTTTATTGGGGATGTAACAGTTTCATACCATCCATATTACTCTTGATGGTTTATGATTATGTTTGTTGATAAGGGTAATTATTAACATTTTGTTTGTTAGTTTTTCAATATGAATGTTTCTGTTGATTATGTTTCCCCCATTTCATCTGAGGAATTTATTATACTTAAAAAGTGATGGGCGAAGCTTTTTATATCCCCTCAATGCATCAGTACATCTCATGAGATAAACTAGATTGAGTTTTTTTGGCCAAGACCTTACCCATGTATATAAGATATCTTAGAATGAGGCCTCGAAGTTATGGTTATGATGTCAATAATTATTAATTTCCTCATTATTATATTTTTTATTAATGTTACATGTGATTATTCAATTAGTTAGAATATCTATGGAAAATATTCAAGATCATGTGATTATGTATAGGGTATTATTTGATCATTATTTATTCCTAAAATATCATGATCAAGTTATTGATTAAATGAAATGTGTTTCAGTTATTTAACTTGATTTTTTTTTAAAATTTGGGGCCAAAGTCTCTTTTTTATTGAAAAAATGACCTCTTTTTTGGGAAGAGGATACCCATTACATGGCCCGTATTCCTTGTGGGAATTAATCCCATAACATAGCCCTGAAGGTTCATATTATTGGCCCAAAGGCCTAATGGTGAAAAATACTACTACAATACCCAGGATACTACAATACCTTCTACAGATCTACTACCTATACAGTTCCTGCTATAGTTACCACCACCACTACAGTACCGTCAGTGCTACAGTTTCACTGCTTTAATAGTTCTACTACAATGTTGCTATAGTTATGCTACAGTACCCACACCTAATGGGCTTGGACCCTCCATCCTAGATGTAGTATTATGAGGTTATTAACACTAAGAAAAACCCCAACTATATATTTACATTTATATATTAATTATACTTTATTTATTCATATATTTTTCTATACTCATACCATTATTGAGCATTTGAGATCACCCATTTCTTATGTTTCTTTTCCCAGGATGTCAAGATGAGTATTATGATTGTTATTCAGGGTTAATCTAGGGGAAATTATGATTCAATCAAATAAAACACTATGTTATATTTTATGTTTCAATTGTAATGTAATATTCAAGTATGTATCTAGTTCACTAAGTCTACTAAACTAAAAGATCCTTCAAGATGTGATTCTTTATATATTATGAAAATATAATAAAGTAACCTATGACTCTAAGCTACTAGGGTTAGGGTATTTATAGTTGGTATCAAATAAAGTTTAGTAAAAACCTTGGGAACTAGATTTCAGAAAACATCGATTAAGAAACATAAAAAAATGATAGACATTAGGGATAAGTATAGAAAAAAACCTAATGTTTTGGTAAGGTATATATTATGTAGTTTTTCCTAAAAATAAATCCCTACAAGGATATTAAAGGTGGATGTGGTTTTGAAACAGATATACCTAGGGGTAATAAACCCCAAAAAGGTGTATCAGGTTTGACATGAGAATTACATAGTACATGAAAATGGGTCTTACTGCGCACCTAGTTTGACACTCATGGGGTATATGTTTGATTTAATTCACATTTTTCTTTAAAAACCATTATGAAGGGTTTTAAAATATTTTAATGATTTGAAAAATTTCGCAAAGAAACCATGTCTATGATTATGATATTATACATGCACAAAATTTTCAATTTATTCAAAATGCTTCACTAGTTTTGGGATTATACATTTTATTTCATAATGTTATGATATAATCTAGTATATTACATTATTTAGAAATGGTTCCACAAAAGAAATTATGGAAACCATA
Source organism: Viscum album (assembly GCA_963277665.1). Lineage (NCBI taxonomy): Eukaryota > Viridiplantae > Streptophyta > Magnoliopsida > Santalales > Viscaceae > Viscum > Viscum album. The sequence goes on from OY728131.1 coordinate 144,974,125, forward strand.
TGAATACACATACCCCATGTTGGTATTCACCTATTGGGAAATATAATGAAGATAAAACTTGAACTATAGCTAGAATGGATCAAATTATAACCATATTGGGGAAGATTACTTAGGTTATGAGTAATAACCTTTACCGTATGGAGAAGCCTGCTGATCCACCACATGGTGTAACAATTTTAGACTAATTCATGTATTATAAACCTCCATCATTCAATGGGAATGAAAATCCATTTTTAGATGAGAAATAGATAAGTTACTTAGAGAAGATATTTGTTGTTCTAGGAAGTATTGAAAGAGAAAAGGTTGTCATTAAAGTTTATCATCTCTCAGGGGATGGGGATAAATGGTGGTACTTGATTCAAAATAACAAGGATGAAGAAAAAATAGAATGTATGGAGTGGAATTATTTTAAGGTACACTTCTTGGAAAAAATATTTACCTTGTGATAAACATATGGATATGGAGAGACAATTTTCGAGTCTTTGAAAAAAAGAAGATGAAAATGTTGTTAAGTATGAAACCAACTTTACAAGGTTATAAAGACATGTTAAGAACTACATATGTAATCCAAATATCATTATTGACCATTTTTTATGGGTTAAAGCCAATTATTCTAAAGGAACTAGTCTCCTAAACCTTCCCATCACATGAGGACATAATATCATGCACTATCATGATAAATAAATAATTATGTAAGTATTACATCTTCGATGGGAAGTATGTCAATAAGAGTATAGAGGAGAATAAAATAAATAAAGGGAATAAAAAAATGAATGATTTTTTCACATGTGATAATTGTAGAAAAAAACAACTTGGTACTTTCTTGAAGGGAATGAGAGTTTTCTACAAGTGTGGAGAGAAAGGACACCATGCTCATGATTTAAGGGTTAATAAAGAAGTTTCAAATGTTAAACTATTCAATTATAAGGATATGGTGTACTATGAAAATGAATACCCTAAGTGTCAATGTAATATACCATAAAAGAAGCTAAGGGATCAAGGCCAATTTTATGCTATTAATACAACTGAAGAAAAATGATTAAAGTGATCGTGTATTTGGATTAAAGAATTATGCTATAGAAGTTTTTATCAATGATATTCTTGAAATGTATAATGATTTTATTATAGTGTTTTCCTATAAGGATTTGAAGAAACATGTTGAACGTTACATAAAAAAGTGATTCAGTTTCAATTATATCATTCTAAAAAATATAAGAGTGAGGGAAGATAAACCTTAATATGTGATCGATGTTGAGATAATAAAGATAAAAAGATATTTATGGTATAGTATTGGTGAACTTGAAATTGGTTAGTGATTTGATGGTTTATTTTATCTTTCCTAGAGTTTACTGTATTTTTTTTGGATTTATGGAATATATTTTATAATATATGATTTTATTTTTAGAAGAATTCATGTTTTGATTAAGGTTTTATGGTGATAAAGGTATTCAAATATTTTTAATGTGATAATAAGAGCCACTTTATATTATATGGGTAATATAATTTTAATTCAGTGACATTTCCTATAAATTTTTAGACTATGAATTTAGTCAGACATATCTTAGATGAATCATATAGTTAAATATTAATGGAATGAATTAAGTTGAACTTTAGGGTTTATTAGATAACTCTTTCTAACCTTTTTGGTCTTAGAAGGTATATAGAGGTAATTGGAATTACTTGTCAATATTTCATAGATATTATGATTTGTAAAAAGTTAATTTTAGTTATTCAGAAATAAAATAATTCATCTAGGATATTCATTTATTTGAGTAAGAAATTAAGTGGAAATTGATAAAACCACAACAAAAGGATGAAATAGTTGTATATTTTATGGTGTTCTCTATCATGATTGTAAAAAAATCTCTCAACTATAGGAAAATGATCTTGAAAAAAATTTATCCAATTAAATTTATATCTAATGAATCAAACAATATTTTAACTCATCACAAATTTATGTCTTTGTGATTTTTAACTTTCCTAGATCATTAAATTTCTTTTGAACAATTATCTTTATCAGTATTCATAGTTATTTACAATTTTCTTCCATTTTCACATATTTACTTCCCACCAATGTTATCCTATTTGGAAACCTAGTTTTGTGTTATTATAGATGAATTTCCCACTTTCCTTTCTCTATTATAAATTCGATGTTTTATTAACCCTTTTTATTATGTGGGTTTTCAAAAAAGGTTATACCTATGATGAAAAAATATAATTGCAAGGGAAAAATTTATTTAAGGGGGTAGAATATAACGCCATGCGATTTTAAAAGAGGAGAATCATGTTTGATAGCATATATTACATGAAAAAATAAGTTTATAACAAAATGTAACACCCTTAAAATTTATTATTTATTTATTTTTAAATAAATTAAATCTCTTCGATAGCTTGCGATTCATGCAATTCCAGGTTTAAAAGAAACATGATACTCTTTTAAAATAGTATTTAATCATGGCTATTATAAACTATCCTATAAGTTGGAGGGGATAAATATGATTAAAAAAATTATGAAAATTATATGGTTTAAACATGTGTAAAATAAATTCAATTTTTTACTTATTGATTATAAATAAACTAAGAATCTTGCAAAATAAAAATAAATGTTTTTTGAAAAACTTTATTTTTCTAAATGGTAGTTTAATTGAGAATTGCACACATAATTTAAAATTATTTTTTCAAACTTTTATAAAATTTATTTGATAAAATAAATTTTATTTTTTAAATCTAAATGTCAAAACTATATTTGGGTGAACTTTTTATAATATTATGAAAAGATTAATTTTTTGGTAAATAGTGAAAAATACCGATTTTTAATGAAAAATGTTATTTTTGTTTAAATTTTTAAAAAAGTTAAATTATAATTAAATTTTTTTAAAGTATATTTTGTTAAATTATATTAAAATTTATCTAATTAAGTTAATTTTAATAAATTTCATATTCAATTCTATTATAAAAACATTTTAAACATTTTAATGTTTTTCTTGGGAAAAACCGTTTTTTCCGACGCGCCTTTAAATTGAAATTTTCCACTTCAATGAATTGAATTTAGAAAAATGTATTTCATATTTGGAATCATCATAATTAATATTATCTAAAAAGTTCAACTTAATTTTTGACCATAATGAATAGTGAAAGTTGTAAAAATTAATCAATGCAGTTAAGGTTAAAAATGATTTACTTGGGGGTTAAATTAAGAAGATAATGATTAAAATGAACCAAAACTTGTAAAAAACATTTTATGGACATATTTAAAACTTCTAACCTCTAAGGGTTTATAATGAACCATTTTTAGGCTTTTCAAATGAGAAAAATGGGGGTACTACTTTATCTTTTCAAAAAATTCCATGTGTGTCCTCTCCCTAACTTAAAAAATTACACCCCTAATCCTCCCATATTCACACTTAAAAAACCATTTTTTTGATAAATCCCTGACCAAATACCTTAATTACTCCTCTCAAAACATCCTATAGGCCTTTTCTATATCATAAATCCAATATTGGAAGGCTTTATATTAAACTTAAATAGGTGTCTTGAGGAATATATAATGTTTTTAACTATGCATTTTAATTTTACTTATACTTATAACTACTTATAATATTATTCATATATAATAATATAATAAAAAATTATCTCCACTATAATTATATTTTATTATTCTAAGGTAATGACCTATATCCATCTCCTCTTCCATCAAATGGTAAATGGAACCGTTGATCGTATGTAGGGAGGACTATCGCCTCACGAATCGATATAATTCATTTTCCATCACCAACTTTCAAGGATGGATATGATGATGGATTTATAATATTTATATGATATTCATAAAGTTATTTTATTTTTTTAATATTTAAATTACATATACCTTCTACTTACTATTCCTTGGGGGATATGATAATGTTGCTTGTGTGTATAATGGACTACCACCTCACAAAGTATTGCGATTCATTTTTCACGTATGATTTACATGGAAGGTATTAAGGATAATGTTAATGAATATAAACCATATTTATGACCTAAAAATAATTCTAAAAATATAACATCACATTTAACTTTTTTACCTTCTAATCTTTTGGAAAACAATAACATCGCTCATGTGTACATGTGGAATACTGCATCCACATAATGATGTGAAATGTTTTTAATTTTATTTTGTCATAGATGATAATAATTATGGATTTAATTAATAATATATATATATATATAACATAATAATTATTTTTTAAATTTTATTTAATGCTTATTTTTATTTTGTTCTATCCATTTAGAAAAATGGAAGCATTGTTCATGAATATGTACGACCAACCATCTCCATGAATGATGTAATCCATTTTATATCTATAAATTTTATAGAATACTATAAATAAATATATATAATGAATATATATGATATTTATATCATGTTTTAAATTTTTTTATAATGGAACCATTATTAAAGTAAAAGGGTTAAAATTACAGAACCAAAACATACATGAAAAACAATGCAATTATCAACCAAAATAGTTATTTTAACAAAGAATTATCAATTAACGGGTGATAAAAGACTATATGTAAATAATATATGGTATGAGATATATTATTAATATTTTTAATAGATTTATAATAAACCTATATTTATTATACAGAATTTTTGAACACACATTAAAGAAGTCAGACCTAAGGTAATAGATTTTTGCCTCAATTTTCATTCTTTAAGACATAAGTGATGTTATAAAACTATATTATTTATGATTTGTATATAAATCCCCATCGATATGTAATATCACGAATTTATTTAATCTCATTATATTTTAATTTTCATTTAATTTTATTCTTTCATGGGGCTTATGATTGAATGTTACCAATGAGGTAATGGTTTTATGATACAATTTCACTATTTATCAGGCTTTTATTTGTTTATAATTATGATCATAAAATATTATAATACATATCTCATGAAACTCATGATTTTTATTATCATATAGTCATGTCATGATAATACATGTATTTCCTTCAATTTCTTCTCTTCATATACTTAGAAGTTCAAAATAATGTTTTTAAGAAATATAATTTTTATTTCTCTCTTCGGCCGAAAAGTAGTTTTCTTCTATATCTATGTTTTCTAAAAATGATTTTAAAAATGTTCTTAAAATTATAAAAACGATTTATTAAATAAATTTTATAAATTTTTGAAATTTTAAAAAATTATTTTGAAGGAATCTTCATGTTGTTTTCCAAACAAGGCATGTTTGTCTTTTACAAAAATGTGAAAGGAATCTTTGTTTTAACATGTACAACATTTAAAAAATTTATACCTTCATGAACAATAAATGTTTTAAATATTAATTTATAATTTTTAAAGTTTAATTTAAAATAAAATTATTTGTGATTTTTTGAACATTTATTTTTAAAAATATTTTCAATGTAAAAAATGTTATTTCCTCAATAATGCTTTTATTGAAATTTTTATTGTATTTCATTTGTAAAATAAATCAACACTTTATTTTCATTAGGATAAAATGATGGTCTATTGTAATTATACCATTATTATTATTTCTCTAGATGGTTTATGATTAATTTGACTAGGGATATACCATTTTGATACTATTTATATTACTCTGAATGGTTTATGATTATATTTATTGATTAGGGTAATTATTAACATTTTGTATGCAAGTTTTTATTTATGAATGTTTGTATTGATTATGTTTCACCCGTTTCATATGAGGAATTCATTTGACTTAATAATTTATGTTTGAATCCCTCTATATCCCCTTGATGCATCGATAGGTCTCATGGGACAAACTAGATTGGGGTTTTGGAAGAGGCCTAACATAATGATATAAGATGTAGTGGAATGAGGCCTTGAATGAATGGTTATGGTGTTTTAAATTATGCACTACCTAATTATAATATTAGATATTGATATTACATGTGATTATTTGATTATTTATGATATCCATGGAAAATTTTCAATCTCACATGATCATGTATATGACATTGTTTGATCATTACTTATTATAGACATATTATTCTCAAATTATTGATTAAATGACATGTTTTTCAATTATTTAACTTTCCATATTTATTATTATTTATTTATTCATATATTTCTCTGTACTCATACCCTTAATAAGTAGTTGAGATCACCCCTTTCTTATGTTTCATTCTATATAATGAAAAGATGAGTATTATGATTGATATGCATGGTTATTATAGAGAAAAAAATGATCCACTCATAGAAAATACTATGTTATATTTTATGTTTTCAATTATAATTTTAGATTCAAGTATGTACCTATTTTTACAATACTTATAAACTATATGGTACTTTGGGATAAAATTCCTTTTATCATATGACAATGTAATAAAGTAACAAATAACTCTAGGATATTGGGGGTCAGGGAATTTACAAATAAAGTACAAATTATACAAGATAATTTCTTGAATAGAGAAGTAGTGCTTAATATAATTGGTGATTATGTTAAAATTGTTTTAAATAATGAACTTATTATAGTTCACTAAAATATATAAACATGTTTATTTATATCACAAAAAAATTATTAGACACTAATAAATATAGATAAAGTGGTTAAATTATAAAGTCTAGTTATAATGAAAATTGCTTTAAGTCATTAAGAGAGATAAAGTTATGTCATATCACTAATAAAAGTATTGTTTCCATAATCCTGAGTCACAAAAGGATTATAATTTCTTATATTTTTACTAAATATTTAGGAAAATTATGAGAATTACTGATGAAGATAGTGGAAGTGCTTTGGGTCACTTCTATTAATGTGGACATAACTTATGATGTGGAAAATAACAACAATCTTGTTTTTATGTGGCTAGTTGAATATTTGAATAACCAATATTTATCTTCCATTGAATTATTGTTAAATTTTTATGAGTTTGGAATGAGGTAATCCCTTGAGAATGATGTGGTTTCTTGATTGATATATAGGATATATTGTGTGACTGATAGGAGGATCATTTACTACAAATGAGTTGATTATTTTGGGATCTTATTTACCTTGATATGTGATGCATATTGTGGTAGATGTATATTTATAGAGATGTGGGGGTCATCATTACACTAAAACTCTAACAAGGGCTTGAGTGTGATGGCAGTTTCTATTCCTTTCTTACCCATTTATTTGGGGATAGAATGATGGTGACTTATACATATATCTTTCCATAAAAACCCATATATTTAGTTTAATACATAACACATATTTTATAGGAGATATATATATATATATATATATATATGAGTAATCCCTCCAGCATATTTAGAATGAGATAATTGGAGATGTGAATTTCCACCAATATCCCTAATTTGAGAACATGATGGGTGATAATTTACTTGAGTGGAGACACTCTTTTTATCCAAAAACTCTGGGATTGATGTATATTATAACACACTTGATAATATCTATTTTCCCTTCCATAATACTAGGATTAAGATGAACTGATATACAACCCCATACCTAAAGATGCGTATTTACTATTGTATCCTGATATAAATCCATATCACTATACATATGATTTCCTTCAGTGTCTAGACATATATATCGCTTCTAGATTTAGATATGTGTTTCCTTCATCACTTTAGAGATATGTGAAGATATGTATTTACTCTAGTATCTCTTGATGTGTACATTTGGGGTGAATTATTAGATGGAAAATATATATAGTAATGCAAGATAGGATCACAATCATTTTCTAAATAATGTATTTATTTTGAGAGTGTGAATAAAGTGATTCATGTGTGGTTGATCATGATTGATCATGGTTATTGTTATATTTGATGATTATCTCAATTGATGTTAGATATTCTACATTTTATTTGTTTTTAACTCATGCAGACACTAGATTTTTGGGGCCCACTCACTACTTTGCATGATCATACTGAATATTATTTATTAACCTTTAATATAAAATTTAACATCATTCTATCTATTTCCATATAGATTTGAGATGAATATGATTGATGATCAGAGAATCTAGTGAATGATAAATGATATGGTTTTCTGATGGAGTGGAGATATCATCATGATGGTTACTCTCATTTCATTAATGACCGAGCCTACATCTATTTGGGATGCATGAGTTATATCTAGTGGTTTTATTTATATCACCTTACATTGTATCATGAAGGTTTTTTTATATATGAATGTGATATTTTTTTAGTTAATGTATCATTTATTTTTATGCCGGATGATGATATATGATAGTAGGAGACAATTTGTATTTAAAGGTAATTCCTTAAATGATTGTGTGATTACCTCATCATTGGTCTCTATCCCTTGGCCTAGTGGAGGTGGTATTTGGGAGTTCACTTACCAATATGTTAGGATTTAGTTGATTGGTATCACAGTTTCAGGTCAGAGTTTGGTGTTAAGAACATAAGAGGGGTTTTTGGGATAGTTTAGAATCAATATTACAAAGGATCTATAGTACATGTTTTCATGATAAAGAAAATTTTAAAGGGTGCGATGACTAAAATATTCTTGATCATGAATCTTATTAGTGACGCATGAATTATACCTTAGTTTGATAACTAAGATTATAAGAGAGGGAAAACATATATCATATAGATATACACTAATATAAATATGGGATTTAACGTCGAATTATTAACGTCAATTTTTTATAAACCAACGCTGATAATTTGTAGGAGAAAATTTTGGCATCAGTTTTACCAAAAACCAACGCCAAAAATTTTAATGAGTGGTTTTTTTGTGTTGGTTTTACTAAACACCAATGCAAAAAACTAAAATGCATTGATTTTTGGAATCGGTTTTAACATGAACCAATGCCAAAAATTTTTAAAAAAAGTTTTTTTGCATTGGTTTTCCTTAAAACTGACGCCATAAATGTTATTTTTGATGTCAGTTTTCCACAAAACTGACGCAAAAAATAACAACCCCAAAGACTTTCGGTGTTAGTTTTTACTAAAACCAATGTCGAAAGTAAATAAAATATATATTTTCTAAATCGGTTTTTTCCAAAACTGACACAGAAATGTTTTTTAAAAATATTCCGCGTTAGTTTTTGTAAAAACTGATACTGAAAGTCATTTAAAAATTGTCAGGATTGGGAAAATCTCACATTCATTGTTCTTTGAAATTGAAACCTGCGGTGGCTCTTCTTGACTCGTGATGACTTCAAAGCCTTATTTGTGATTTCCAACCACCACTATTGACGATTTTCTTCTATTTTCACGATCTGTGGTCTGCGTTCTTCATTATATTGTCTTCTTTGATCTTCTATAGATTATTTGTTCTTATTAATGATATTTTGAGTGACTTTCAACCATGGTTTTATTTTTGTTTATTTTTTATCTTTATTTTTCATTGTTATAATCAATTTTGTTCTAGATCTTTTAGTGCTTAGTTTTCTAAAGTTTTATACGGATTAAAGTTCGGATTGGAGATATATTTTAGAGTTAAACTCCAAATTTGGTAAGTTTTTTTTTTAAATTTTGAAGATAAATTATTGATCATTTAATATTAATTTTGATTTTCTTCAAATATTAGTTTATAGTTTATTTAAAATGTGTTCTTACATAGTTAATAGTCATCCTTAAGAGTGATTAGTCAATCTTCTTGATATGGATTAGAGTTGTATGATTTTAGGTTATGAATTTTTATCTGACATTATGTATAAATGTATTAGTCAATGTTCTCGAATAAATTATACCAAAAACCAATTTTTTTTTATATAACATTATTTTTATCTGAAATTATGTATAAATGTATTGTTTAATGTTTTTGACTAATTGTATTAGTCAATGTGTTGAATTTTTTTTATTTGACATTATTTTTATCTTGATCAATTGACTAAATAATGTTCTGAAATTATTTTTATTTGACATATTAGTCCTCATAGGATTGAGAAAATACACCTGAGAGGGGTGGGGCTTGGGTGGATTGAATCAGGTCTACCTAAACTATACTTAAAACCAAATAATCTATGTATATACTCATTATAACATTCAGTGGATCCACAACCACTTATTATTCCTCAAATTATTCTATTGTTCTATCACCCATATGTATTACAAGATATATCAATTTAGTTATGTATTTAATTTCATCAATCATAATTTTGGGAGTATTAGGATTGATTTCACTTATAAAATATACATTTACTATAATTATTATTTTATATTACTAATAATAACTAGTCCTTATCCCTTTAAATTAATCGAATCTTCAATACTTTTGATACATGAAACATCGAAATAATGTAACAACTATGTAAAATTAAATAATAAATTTTAAAATATTGATATTATAATTTAATTATAATATCAATATAACACATGTATATAATATAAATATAAAATGTTTACTCTTTATAAATGTGTTTCATATTTGATGTTTTCTATCTGATTATCAATAGTTTTTATTAAATGTGTTTCAATTTACAATTTATTTGTATATATATATATATTTAAATGTTTATATGTCTTAATACATTCACTAATTATTTTTGTGATATCATATATTTAATGGATCGTAGTTGGATACATTTATGAAGAACCACTAGTGAATATGAAAAATGAGTTGATGAATTCTTGGAAATTTTCTAAAATACATCTTCAAAAAATTGATTTGATTTTCTATCCATGTGTGAAGTGTTTAAATATGAGAAAGTTAAACTCCAAAGAAATCAAGGACCATCTCATTTGTTATGGTTTTAGCCTAAATTATACTCATCAGATCTGGCATGGTGAAAGAACTAAAAATTCAAAATCCAAAGTTGATGAAAATATTCATAACGAGGTAGAGGATTATATTGAAGAATTAATTCATGATTTAGGTGTTGAAATCATCGAAAAAATAGAAACTGTTGAACGATTGTATTGAGATTCTGAGAAACCATTATTCCTGGATTGCAGTAAATATATAGTGTTATCAGTAGTTTTGAGATTAGTTAACTTAAAAGAAAAAATGGGTGGAGTGATAAAAGTTTTCCCATTTTACTTGAGATTTTAAAAGAGATACTTCCAAAAGGCAATGGGCTTCTAGATTCCAATTATGAGGTGAGGAAAATATTATTCCCAATGGGATTGGGGTATAAAAGGATACATGCTATCCCCAATGATTGTGTACTATATAGGAAAGACAATGAATATTTATCAAGTTGTCATATATATAGAAAATCACGCTATAAGATAGATGGGAAAGTAAAATCATATTCATTATCAGGTGATGTTATCCAACATCCTGAAAAATCAATTTTGTACTTTCTAATGATATCATCCAATATTTTTTTATACAATCTGATATTTTAATTCTGATTCATTTTTAGGTACCAAAATCAAAACTCCAGCTAATGAAATTTGGTACCTTCCAATAATTCCTCATTTGAAGTGTCTATTTTCAAATTCACTTGACACAAAAAGGTTATGATGGCATTCAGATGATCACATCTATGAAGGTAACTTATGTAACCCTACTGATTCACCATAGGGGAAGAGTTTTGATAAAAAAATTCATGATTTGTGAAGTGAAGTTAGAAATATCAGGATAAGATTGTGTACTGATGTAATGAATTCATATCAAAGCCTTAGTATCCAACATAGTTCATGGCCTATTTTGCTGGTAGTTTAAAACTTTTCCCCACATCTATGTATGAAGAAGAAATATGTTATGATGAGCTTGATGATTTCTGGACCAAAAAAACTGAGATATGATATTGATGTGTATCCTTCACCATTGATTGATGATTTGAAACTGCTATGGGAGGAATGTGTTAAAGTTTTTGATGCATACAAGAAAGAGTATTTTCTTTTACGTGGTATCAGAATGTTCACTATAAACAACTTTCCTTCATATGGAAACATATCTGGATATAGTGTTAAGGAACATAAAGCATGTACAATTTGTGATGAATAGACTTTATATTATCAATTGCAGAATGGGATAAAGATAGTGTACATGGGACATTGAAGATTTTTGAAAATTGATTGTCCTTATCGTAGATTGAAAAAATCATTTAACAGATTAAAAGAGTACAACCTTCCCCCTCGACCATTGTCAATTGAAGAATATTATGACAGGGTGAAAGATGTTGATTTGATATTTGGAAAGAAAATAAGTTTTGGTCTTCAAAGAAATATTTGGAAAAAGCTGTCTATTTTTTTCGAACTACCTTATTGGTAATTTTTAAAGATAAAACATAACATCGATGTTATGCATGTTGAGAAAAACATATGTGATAGTTTGATTGGAAATTTGTTAGAAATAAAAGTAAAGACAAAAGATGGATTTTATGCTATATTGGACTTGATATTAATGCGAAAACGTTTGGAGTTAGCTCCCACTGTGAAAGGAAACCGAACATATTTACCTTTGGCTTGTCAAACATTAAGAAAGATTGAAAAGATAAATTTCTGTCAGTCTCTTCATGGTATTAAAGTATCTAGTAGTTTTTCTTCAGTTGTGAATAATTTGGTGTCATTGAATGATTTTAAATTAATAGGTATGAAATATCACGATTTCCATGTGTTGATGCAACAACTTATACCAGTAGAAGTGCGTGGTATATTTCTGATAGCTATCAGAAAGACTATCATCAGGTTATGTAATTTTTTTAAATCCATTTGTAGAAAAGTCAATGATCCAAATTTGTTAGATGTGTTATAGAATGAAGCAAATATTATTCTTTGTCAACTAGAAATGTATCTCTTACCCACATTTTTTTGATATAATGGTTCATCTGCTGATTCATTTGGTGCGTGAGATAAGAATATGTGGGCCTATTTATTTAAGATTCATGTATCCTTTTAAAAGATATATGAAAATTTTGAAGGCATATATTAAAAATGTTTATCAAACAGAGGCGTCTATTGTTCAAAAATATATATCAGAAGAGGTGATTGAATTCTGTACTGATTATTTTTATGAGGTGGAGCATATCGGTCTCTCTGTATCTCGACATATGATAGTTGATAGTGAAAGTAGAGAGGTTTGAATCATAAAGGTAAAGTTTATTACATGCGATGAAGTGATGCAGACACATTTATACATTTTGAACAACCCAGATGAGGTTCAATCACATATATCCTCCCATATTGCTGAATTAAAGTTACGATATTATAAAAGAAATGAAAAGTGGTTGATGATTGAGCATAACAATACATTTGTTTCATGTTTTAAAGAGAAAGTCACCTCAGATATATCTGCATCAAAAACATTTAAGTGGTTAGCAGGGGGACCATCTCTTAATGTGATCACATGGTCCGGTTTTGATATCAATGGCTACACATTTTACATAAAAAACCTAGATGACAAAAGAACCATTCAGAATAGTGGTGTGATGGTTTTTGCTGAACCAGTGCATTTTTTGAGTGCCAAAGATAAAAACTCAATTTCTACATCAATTCTATATTTTTGAGTTCTAGAAGACATATGGGAAATTGATTATATTAAATTTCGAGTCACCATTTTTAAGTGTAATTGGATTAATAATAAAAGTGGTGTGAAACATGATGAATATGGGTTTAAACTAGTTATTTTGAAAAGATTTAATTACAATGAGGAACCATTTATCATGGAGACACATGAAAATAAAGTATTTTATGTCATCAATCCATCAAATGATTAGTGGTCAGTTGTTTTGCAAGAAAAGGATACCATTTGGGTGATGAAGATGATGTTCGTGATTTATATATGCCCTATTCATCTATTATGCAATTTCCAGATGATTACAATGAGTATAGGTCATACATAATTCATACAATACGTAATGATCATGATAAATGCATATGAAAAAACACTAAATTAGTCTCCTAATTTTTGTGGTAAATATTTATATTTTGTTATTTTTTTGAAACTTACAAATGCATGCCCCTTTTTTTACTTACTTATTTTTTGTCTTCCTTGTTTCTATATATTCAATTTTCTAATGATATGCAGGTACACAATATTTCATTACACATTATAGTATCAATTTCATATACAGATAGAGAGGAGTAGTTACCAAGGTATATCTTTTTTTTAAATATTATTAAATATTTAGCATTATACTTTTTTAATGAAATAAAATTGTTAATTTAAATTTTTTTTGCAGGACTACTAATGCATCCTCAGTAGAGGAGACTTCTCCTATTACTACTAAAATATCAAGTTCTCAAGTTGGTAAACGTGGTATTACACATTTACCAAAACTATCACTTGATCGTGATGATGACAGAGTAAACATCCTCTTTGATGATGATAATAATGCAATTGGCCCAAATGCAGTTCAATTTTTTAGTTATATAGCAATGCAAAGCTGTTGTAGGATTATTATTATATATCATGATTGGAAGTCAGTGAACAGCATGGCAACACAACAACTTTGGGAGGTCGTGACAGTAAAATATGTTAATTGATTTATTTTATCTCATTATTTTTAATATTATATATTTTAAATGAAATTTAATTTATTAAATTGCAGATGACATTCAATTTTGAGAAAACTAAAGAAATTAGGAAAAGAAATATCTCTTTATCAGTGGTTTGATGGAGATATTTTAAAACAAAACTCACAAAAAATTATTTTTTTGGAAAGAGAAGGTTTGAAAACCCATGCCTCAAGTATCCGTTTATAGATGAAGATACATGGAAGCGATTTTTTGACATTTGTAATGAAGAAAAATTTCAGGTATGATAATTATTTTATAATATAAAATTTATTATATATTTTTATTATTACTTAGTAGTTTATTTTTATATAATAGGCCTCAAGGAGAAATCATTTGGAGATCCAGTTGCAAAATGTATACCCTCATACTTTATCACATGGAGGGTACTCGTTTTGGAGAAGAAAATGATTGAAGTCAAATTTGAAGCATTATGAGCTCAATCTAATAGTGGTTCAGAAGAGTTACAGTTTGATCCTCCATCTCCTCCCACCCACTATGAAAAATGGAAATGAGAAAGAAGAAGAAAAAATGAATAGTATTGTACAAAGGAAGCTAAGCATGTAGATGATAAAATTGTAAGTAAATATTATTTATTTCTTATCAAATTTCTTATTTTATAAATTATAAACACTAATATAAATTTTTCATTTTTCATTTTAGGATGAACTTTAGGAGCAGGAGACACATGAATATTTTATCCCCGAGGGTAGGATGGACTTCCTAGCCACTACTTTGGGAAAGGCAGAACACCTCGACCGTGTTAGAGGATATCAGGTGAGTGTTAGTATTTTGAAGATTTTTGGTAAGAGTAAGAAATCAAGAGACCCAAAAATAGAATACTTAAAAGTAGAGAGGAAAGATATGAAATAGTCTATGGGTGATCAAATTCAAGAAGCAGTGCAGAAGGCTTTGTTAGAAAACTTGGCAAGACAGTCACAATCTGTACAACCTTCCCAAGTATATTATTTATTTTTCATTAATTTTTCTATTTTATAAATTAAAATAACTAATATAACTTTTTCATTTTTGATCCTTCTCAGCCATATCACCAGGACTACCCTACCTCATCTGCCTACCCCGACCCGTGTGAGCAGCCTTCTTAGTTATATTATTTATTTTTTTATCAATTTTTTTATTTTATAAATTATAAGCACTAATATAACTTTTTCAATTTTCAGCCTTCCCAGCCTGCCCACCCGGAATACCCTGCCCCATCTTCCAACCCTGCCCCATATGAGAAGCTTTCCCAAGTATATTATTTATTTGTCATCAATTTTTCTATTTTATAAATTATAAACAGTAATATAACTTTTCATTTTTCTTCCTTCCTAGCCTGCTCACCCGGACTACCCTATCCCATCTACCTACCTTGCCTCGTATGAGAAGCCTTCCCAGGTATATTTTTTTATTTGTCATCAATATTTCTATTTTATAAATTATAAACACTAATATAACCTTTTCATTTTTCATCCTTCCTAGCCTACTCTCCCAGACTACCCTACCCCATCTGCTTACTTTGATTCTCCACCACCTCACTTGAACCAAAAAATTTATTTGTTTGATGAAGATCCTCAAATATATATTGTTGCATTAGGACTTGTTCATTTTTTGGGGATTCTGTACACCACCATCCTATGCAGATGGGCCAGGTTAGAGTATCAGTACTCGATATTATAGATCCTAATGCTCTACTACCATTTCCTACTGTGGAGATCACCAGAGTTGGGGATTGTGTTGGTCATTTTTTACTTTGGACAACTGGTTTTCTTCATTATATTTCATATGAGGTATTTGTTTTTCTAAATATTAATTAAAAAAGATTAAAAATTAATTATAATGTTTTCTGACATTTAACTTATATGGGATTATCTGAAAGTAAAATAAGCTGCACAAATGAATAAAATGTTCAGGAACAATCGACTGTAGATACTTTAGATATTTCTTATGGGATACAAAGATTATATCAAGAATCTTCTTCATTGAATTTTATCTATGAGTTTTGGATGATGACCGATATATGAAAAAGAGAATATCTATTGAGATTACTCAAAGAAGATATCATGCATCTAGTAAATTTTGAAGAGCTTGGCCTGAATGTGGTGCAGTTGTTTACCATGTAAGTAAATTGACTTTTGAATTTGTATTTCTTTAATAAAAGATGGTTTTAAATTGAATAACTATATTTTCTTTTTCAATTAGGTATCTACACACAATTCTTTTACAAAATTAAAGTACATACATTTATGGTTTTATAGATCCAGAATTAATTTCCATATAAGTGCAATATGTGGAGAATCCTGATAGAGTTGCATATATGTGTGATAGATTAACACATATGAAGATTTAGTGCTGGTTTCTGCCATTTCTTGATAAGTAAGAAAAAAACATAATTATGAACTAATGATCATTATAATGTCATTAATTTTGAAATTATTTTATTATAGTGGGCATTGGACGTTAGGCATATTGTGCCCAAGTGAATGCATCATATATTGGTTTTTCTCTTTATTAGGGAATGTTCATAAAATATTTTCCACCTTATTAGAAAGGTATGTTTTTTTTGTTTTTTATAAGCTCATTAAGTTTAATTATCAATTTTTAGATATCTATTATTAGTTCATATATATTAAAATGCAGTTCATGGAAAAAATTTAACACGGAATACATGTTGATAAAGACACCAAATAAAATCAAATATGTGTAAGTACAATTAATTAGTTTTTATATTAGAATTTGTTCTAATTTTTTGTTATATATTAATTTTTATTAATAGTTTAATGTTTTATAACAGTAGTTTCATCATCAACAAAGAAATGTTGAATGTGGTTATTATATTATACAATTCTTGTATGTGATAATCACAATTGGGAAAACTATTGACATTGATAAGGTTATTTGTATTATTTTTTTTAATTTTCTTCCATATTATTCTATTTTTTATCTCATATAATTTAATGTTATTATATGCATTCAATGATTCACAGTCTTATTCCCAATATGATATGACCCATATTCAATATACTTTTGGGAACTATTTGTTAAGTCTGATTAGTATTTAAGGTATGTATATTCTAATATTTAAAAATAATATTACATATGGGTTCAAAAAACCAACTCTTTTGATATATTAGGTGTTTGAACCTACTAATAATCAAATGAATGCTTCAACAATAACCAATAATTATCATGTCGTAAATTTTAGGTACGTTTATTTTAATTCTAGTTTTTTTTTGAAAATGTAATATTCTGAATTTTCAATTTTTTTGTGTAAATTTTAGTATAGGTTTTTTTGTTTATTCTTGGTTTATGAAAGAATAAATAATCAATCAACCATGTGATAAGAGGATATGTACTATCCAAGATGACATGAACCAATGTCGTACCTGCTACAAATCCATGCCAAAATGATAAAAAAGACTTTAGAAATGACAAAAAGCAATCCAAAAGTGAATTAAACATATTATATGGTATCCTTAAGGCATTGAGTATTCAGTCAGGACACAATGATGATGTGTGAACATGTAATTGATATAAACATGGAAGAAATTTCTTTCATGGTACTTGGTATCCATAATGAATTGTATTTTAGGTCTTGCCATAGGACAATCATAAGTACATCATAATAATTATCTTGTGTCAGGTCAACCACCCTGGTATAATCATATCATAATGGTCCACTTATTCCAACTACCAAATAATGATTCCCTAGGTATGGTAATACATTCAATAATAAATATCATAAAAGGAAGCATAATACATGTCATCATGAGATATTTGTATAAAAATACATAAACATGTGATAATTATGTAACATGGTAACAATTTACATAATAATTTTATTGAATAGAACATCAAATATGGTCTCATTGGATACACATTCACATTAGTCACCATATCAGAAAATGTCTCTCAAGTCCATAAACACAAACACACACACTACTTGCAAAACATAAAAATCATGGTCACATTGGAAACAAAGATATTTTGATATATTCAAAATCCACTAGAGGTCACAAATAAAATAACATGCATGTCATGCCCTCCAATGTATATGATCACTCCAAGTGGTAACAGATTGATGAGGTATCCTATTCAACTAGTTTTTCATCTTATCACTCAAATAAAAATGAAATATAAGATATTTATCTACTTCTTCATTGATTATTTGTAACATATCATATATTTATATGAAATTGGAAACATGTTAATCTGGGTATTAAATCACAAAAACCATAAACATACATCCTAGTATTCATCTATTATAAGAAATTTAAATACACTTAGCCATCATGGAATATCAACACACACATAAAAGAAAAAAAATCACTAATTTGAAATGAGAAATGAAGTTCTTCCACCGAGTATATTCATTAGCCATCTCATTCTCAGCCTACTTTATACAATCATCCTTTGTAGCATTTTTTACCATCAAAACATCCCATTCATCCTTAACCACAGATGTCGCATTGCCTATAGTGGCATATTCTTCCAATATTCAAAACTTGAATTCATTGAGTTCTCTTAAGTGCCTCTGCAATGGATTTGTCTAATTTTTTATAAGATTTATTGATTCATTGATCTTTAACTGGAATCCATGTAAATTTTTCAGTGACTCAAATGTATTGTCATAGATATCAAAGAATAGTTGGGAGGTATGAGAACTGAAAATGATAGAGTCGTGGGACATGTAAAGGTCACAAAGTTTTTGATAGAAGTCATTGATTTCATGTACATTTACTTTAATTCTACTTTTTAATACAAATGCATACAAAATTTTTGGATTAGATAGATAAAAGTATGTAAGTTATATATTTTTATTGAATGATAAATAATGTTTGATTGTTGTATATATTGTGTTTTTACTAGGGTTTTGAATGAATTGGAATTGTAGTTTTTATAATTTTTATAATTTTTTTAACTTACAGCGTCAGTTATTTTAAAAAACGACACCAATTGTTTTAAAAAAAAGGGTTTTCAACATCAGTTTTATATAAAACCGATGTCAAAAACTACTTTACGACATCAGTTTTATCCAAAACTGACACCGTAAACCCGAGCCTATTTGATTTTCTATGTCGGATTTACCTAAAACCGACACCGAAAATCGTTTATTGGCGTTAGTTTTTAGAAAACTGATGCCAAAAATACTATTTTTTACACCGCCTTTATAGACGTCGGTTAAAAAACGATGTCAAAAATAAAAAAAACTGATGTTAAAATGTGTTTTTGAACTAGTGATAATTCATGGTTTTTTTAATTTAATGATTGATTTGAATCCATGGATAGTATTTGTGTCCCATATGAGAAGAAGACTTGTGAACATCTCTATCATTTAATATGAGTGCGACATCATGATGTTTTCTAGGATATAGTGGGTGGAGATTTAAAATATTGGGATGATAAGTTATATAATAATTTATATGATGAAATGATAAAAAAATGATATATGGTGATAAATTGTGGAATATGTGTAGATATAGAATTTTAAAAGACTTGGGTAGACTAATATTGTAGTATTTATTCATTGTGGTATCAATTCCTTGAGATTTTACTAATATAACCAATATTTTCATATAATATACTTTGATATTCATGGTTTTAATCCTACCATTTTGATCAATTCTCATATAAATATCACATTTATTAGTTTTATGAGTAATCTGAAATTTAATTGTTAAATGGTATAAAACTTGATTTTTTCATGTTTATTTCATATTTATAATTATTATAATAAAACCAACAATTAACTTGGGGTATTTTTTTGACATTAAATTCCATTATAAGTTTTTTTGAAGGTCTAGAATTTATTTTAAGAAGATTCAAAGTCTATGTGAAGACATTTTGGAAGTACTGTACTGGGGTTAGAAAATTTGGCAAAGGAAAATTTCTTACAGTGATCCAAATAAGACAATTTGTGATCCACGTAGGGGAATTATCCGACACAGAAGACATTTTAGTAGGTAGTGAGATGTTTTTATTTGTCATATGACATTTTAGAGGGTTGATTTTTCTAAAGGAAAAATTCATATGAAAATTTATTTTATCTACACAATTGAAGTCAATGAAATGATTAAGGCAATTATCATAGAGTAATAGATTCTGGATAGAACATAAAATATTTGAGACATATAAGAAATTTTGGAAAAAATAGAGAAGGAAATTTATCTATCCAGAAGAAATTTCATCTATTCACATGTAATTTTATCTATACATAGGATATTTTGGCTTTACAAAAGTGATTTGATCTATGTATTGGAAAATTTTTCCATATAGGATATTTTACTTAAAAAAATTATGAGAATTTTCAGATGGAATGAAAATTTGAAAATGTGTATGATACAAAAATAATGGATTAAAAATCATGATCTATTACAAGATTTAAACTTAATATTTGTGGTTCCACATCAGTATTCATGAATCCATTAAGAGGAGGCCACCCAGACAATGATATAAAAAATATTTTGTTCAAGAACAAATAAATAAAGCTGCATAATTTTATGAAGAGAGTATCACATGTAGATTTGTATCCATAAAGAAGAAATAAGCTTTCAAAAAATATAAATCAAAAAAAATATTGAAGGTTTGACCAGGAAAAAGGATAAGGAAGTTTTGGATCTACAGAAGGAACACAAGGATGATACAAGAGAGAGATTTTCTAAAGACTACTGTCGCTATTATTACTACTTTAGTTTTATCTTAAGTTTTCTTTAGTTATATAATGATTTATCATTTTACATTAATATATTATACCATTCAAATGGAGGGGTAAATCTTGATTAATTTGGGTAGGTAATATTTTACTTTGAAATGTTTGTGTCTTCATGAATATAACTCTTTCTTTGTTATTAGCTAGTTTTAGTATTCAATTGTAATTTTTAATATTAAATGAGAGCGTATTTTGTTTTAATTTTTTTATTACATTAATAAATTATCCACAATCTCCCTCCACTTATTTTTAGTCTATATACGATGTAAAAGGATAGGTACGAGTGGTGAATTTCTAAAATAAATTCAACATGTGTGGAATGGGTAGTGGACACTTTTGGTTATTTAAGGGGAACAAGACCCAACCAGGTATTACCTAAGTAAATAAAAGGTTATTAACTAGAAATACTATACAAATATAAAAGAGAGTATACTAAGCTAAGATCTCTATTAAGAACATACTCACCCACACTATTCTACGAAGGGTGATAGGGGAAGAAATTTTGAGTCCTATCACTCACCAGTTAATAGAAAAATAGAGTTGAATAACTTCAAGGATCAAGATATAATTGAAATTAGAAAATAAACTAGAACCAATCACTCTTCTTTTAGTATTTTTTTTCACAATATTGTTTCCACTTAGTTTTAAAAAAAATACAAAAACAAAAAAAACCCATTTTCATAAAGTAACAACTTATTTTTTATCACCCTTCGCTGGTAATAACATAGGTTTTCCACTACTATATCATTAAACCTAGGAAATAGTTACTTTTTCACACCCCATGATAGTTAGAGTTTAAATGATAGAGAAATTAATCAATATTTTTTTTTGAATTTATCTATTTTTCGATATGAGTGGATTAAAATTTTGAACCCATTTTTATGTGATCTTTGAGAATTTGTGGAATTATATGTGAAGTTGAGTGTTATTACACTATGTTTGTTCATATTAGGGTTTTACTAGTTTAAGTTTTTTATGTGATGGATCATTTTAATCAGAGTAGCACAAAAAATAATAGTAGGCATCCAGATCTCTATTATTGGTGGATATGATGTAATCCATTTCTTAAGGGAATTTTTGATGGTTAGTAGACATATATAATTTTATTAAAGGGAATAAAATGATTCAATTACTTCCTATTTCTAGATGAGGGGACAACACATGGGGATTTACTAGGATGAATCCCATTAGGATGCGACTTTTTTTTTGATTTGTAATTGTACAATTATTAGGAATCCACTATAAGGATTAGTGTAAAATATATAATAAGATTAATTCTAAGTCATAAATAACATTATTAGCGTCACATTGATCTATCCAAGTGTTATTCTAGAACATGAAACTGATAATTTGTGATAATTTTTCATTTATAGGACCTTTTGTTTGGATCTGATGAAATAGATCCCAATAATCTATCTACCACTATATGTAATGGTTAGGGGAAGTGGACTATGAATACAAGAACACCTTAATAGTATCTTTTTAAAAAATATCAAAAATGAACCAAACATTTCTTTGGGTATTAAGGAAATCCTAACTATCTAAATCCAATAGTAAATGTATTCTGTATAAATCTAGAATAAATGACTTGGTAATGAGTTTGGAATTTTAAAGTGTTTGTGTGATGATGCTATTGAAGGGTATAAGTGGTTAGTCTCTTTCATTGATGAGAATTTAGAGATTACATGTGATCATATTTTCTTGTGAATGCATGAATGTGAGAAGCTAAAATGTAAATTTTCTCATGATATGTAATTCATGGGCGTTATGTACCATAGTTTTTATTAAAGGATGGATTTAATTTCCTAGGAGATGGAAAATCCTTGAATTATGAGATTATTTAGTATATTTGGAAGATGTCGCATGGATATTGTAAAATTTATGCAGATGTTTTCATTATATTGAGTGATATTACATGCTATAAAGAGTTTTTAATTGAATTTGATAGATGTGGATGAATAAAAAATGTGACTATCCATGGTAATATTTTTAATCATCATAATCTAGAATTGAATTAATATATGATTTTGTTTTACCATTAATTATTAGTCTTATTAAAAATGTATACAATTACCTTATTTATTGTAAGTACCCTTAGAGGCACCCTTAGATACCATTGGAGTGGGGTTTTAAAGAAGAAAAAAATATTAATTCAGTGCTTTAAATTTAATACATGATGGTTCTAACCAATTATTGAGGTTTTGTTGAATTTCAATTTTTGGTTAAATTAGCCTTCATAGGATGGATTATTAGGATGGATTTTTGTGTTTTCTTATGTGAATTTGGTTGGTTGAGATGAATTCATTGATTCATTATTCATCAAATAATTATGATAATTTATATCTATTGATAATTAATGGTTAGTGGTTGATTATGATCTTGGTCTGAATGAAATATATTTTCTTATAAACCTTGATATCTTTACTTAAAGTAGGGAGATTAATACTATTTCCGAGGATGGATATAAAATGATGACCATAAACGAAGAAAGGTGTTGAGAATGTATCACACTTTTAAATAACAGTACTCTAAATATCTTAAATTTTAATGATTCAATATTTATATATGTGACTTCTTTAGTCAATTGTGTGAGAGTACCAATACATTTGATCCTTATGATAGAAATATCCTATTGCAGGCATGATTTTTTTTTAAGAAATGCGATTCTAATCTAAATTATTATTGGATAAATGAATGTGTCTTGAGAAAATCTGGTATTGGTTAGCTTAGTGAGGGGATACATATTTTTATTTGTTTTACTTAGATTGTATAATGTTTTGTGGTATCTCTAGTTATTTACCTTATAGACACGTTTTTACATTTATTTCTTAACAATTGGATAATGGTTCAACTCCTTTATATTGAAAGGTTAGTGAATGGATGTAATGGTCAGTATGTATAAGGTTTATTTTCTTTTTGAGGATAAAAAGTTTTAAGGCATGGAGGATGTAATAGTATTGATTTTCACCCAATGATAACTTTGTCTGTAGTCAAATTTTAATGTTTGTTTCAATGTGATTAAAAAAAAAATTAGACATACTGACCATTACATCCATTCACTAACCTTTTAATTAAATAATGTTATTTACTGATTTATATTGATCTCCATAGGTATTTTTATACTGAAATATTATTTTTTTTCTTAAAAAATGAAGGTAATAAATTTCTACTTAACAAAGTGTTGGATTGAGAAACAAATGAAATTATTGAGTCTAGAATGGGGAGTTCCCTTTATAATAATATTTTTATAAGTTTCAGGTGATGTTAAGCCTTTTCAGTATTAATATTGAGAATTATTAGAGCATTTTAAAATAATAAATATTCATTAAATGGTTTGACTAAGAAATTCCCTTATATATTCATATTTTAGAGGATTTTAGAGGGGTGGATAGTGTTTAAGAGTATTGAATCTGTAAGGAGGTGGCCATCCGAGGAAGAATTCACCACCAAAGATCACCTAATTTGGTATACAAGGTATGGTTCTTTGGTCTAACATATCATTTATTTTTTTAAAATTATATCATCAAATTTTATTGCTCAATATCTTAATCTAGATTTGAAATTTGAGTATGTTATTATATATGATTAAGTGTATCTTCTCCCATTGAAATTTATAAAACTCGGTACATGAATTTTACTAAAACCTAGAGATAAATTTTTAGGCCAAAAAATTATATTTAAATATAGATGATTACTAAAGGGATTCAATTAAACCCTTTTAAATTAATAGTATATATTATAAAAAAATATAATTTCTTTAGAATCATTTTAAATTGGATTCACGGATTTCTATAAAACTTAGAGATAATTTTAGGGTTGATTTCAAAGAACTATTGATAAATTGTTCATATAAATAATTTATAAGGGATAACATATATCACTAAAAATTTATTGATAATATGGATATAAACCCTTTATAATCACTCTAATCAGAGTTATAATTTAGGATAAAACTTAGTAATAATTTTTAATTATTTACACATTATCTCTTTATTTTGAGGATCTTAAAATCTAAATTTTTTAAAAAGAAGGATATATCTAGAATCTATAGGTAAATATCTACCATTCCATAAATTTTGGCTACTATTTTTGATGGTCAATTTTAGTAAAACCACCATGTGTGGTAGGGTAGTGATGGAAACAAATATTTTTTGGAAGAGTCTCAAAAAACAAGGGTCATCTGATCGAATGATATAATAGAATAGTATGTTCCACACAACCCCACCAAAGGGCATTGAGCATCTAATTTAATGTGGTAAGTGAACCATATAATATAATTATTTGACATTCAAAATGGAACTAGTTTATCCCTATTCGACATGGGTGGCACGT
This sequence comes from Viscum album, assembly GCA_963277665.1. Classification (NCBI taxonomy): domain Eukaryota; kingdom Viridiplantae; phylum Streptophyta; class Magnoliopsida; order Santalales; family Viscaceae; genus Viscum; species Viscum album. Next base: position 144,999,564 of record OY728131.1, read on the forward strand.
GTGACCCAAAAAATAATCTTATTCGATTATAGAGATCAAATGACAACTGTATGGAAATTTGGACACAAGGTGGGAGGATGTGGTCATGACTATTGTATAACCTCATTAATTAAATCTCCAAATCATATGGTTACCAATAAATGGGGGTGGTGTAGCATTATCCACCTAGAGCCATTCACCCATGAGATCAATAAAAAAATTAAGTGGTTGAAGCTGCATTTTTTAATACCAAGTGGCATGCATGGAGGCACATGGGGGTTCTACATGGAACACCCAAATTGGAAGAAAGTTGATTTGGAATGTGAGTAAATGTGGTTAGTCTAAATTGGGATTTGAAAATTTCATTATACTCTTCCCAAAATCCCCGACCCGATGTAATCAAATTTGAGTCAATTTAGAAATGTTTAATGTATGAATTAAGCTAATAATGTTTAGATAAATGGGAATTAATTATTAGAAATTTAATAATAAATTGTCTTTCTTAAAAACCAATTGGTTTCTTATCCTATCACTATCAATCAACTTATGTTAATCAAATGAGTGATAAGAAATTATTAATATATGAATTTCTATGATGGGATGTCATAATTTCTTGGAGTTGACTAAAAAATTATTATTATTACCGAATAATCATAATGATATTTAGTTATATGACATTGAAATAAAATGATAAGATTTTATTTATCAATCAGACGAGTTACTTAATCAATAGAGGTAGTTATTAGTCTATATTATCAATTAAATAGTTGTGATAAGATGCTATTATAAAATGATATAAGATATTTAAACTTTATAATGATTCTTACTTAAATTATGAAAAACCAAACGAGTTTTTAATTTTTTTAAGTCAAATAAACTTTAAAATGATTCAAAATTGTAAATGAAATGTATAATAACAATTAATTTAAGTTGAATGGATTATTTTTATGCTAATAAAGTTAAAAATAGATTATTGGAATGAATAATAAAGTATAAATATTATAACCCAACAACTTAAATAGATAAGTAGTTCTTAAGAGAATTAGTAATTACTTAAAAAGTGTTTTCAGGAATGAATTTATCATAGTGAGATAGAATTAATAAGTTTTTTCATTTATATAATTTCATGAAGTTTATTAGAAACCAATAAATGTGGATAATGAGGTTGAATTATAAAGGTTTGTTATGATGAATAATCTTAAAATTCATTGAGAGAGATAAAGTATTGAAATATCACAAATGAAATTTTTCCCTTAATAACAAGGCACCATAATTAAAGGATTATAAATTAAAAAATAATTTTCTATAATAATAGAAAGATAAAGAGGTATATTTTAGGTTACCCAAGAATTTAATATATAAATATTGTATCTTTTTAGATGAATATTCAATAAATAACACAATTATACACACTCTAGAACCCTAAAAGTTAATTTTATTTAGATACTAGATATATAAACATATTATTTCATAAAGATATTCAACATATCCCAAAAATTTATTATATCATATTAAAATTCTTAGATATACCCTACTCAAAACCTTTCATCATAACCTAGGGAAAGTGTAAACATAATAAAGGGTGATCTCAAATTCTTAGTAAGGGTATACATATACGATATCAATAAATTACCATAATAATAAGTGTATAAGAACATAATTATAACATAATAAAGGCATAAAAAATCAATTAAATATCATTAATCCTGATTCGTGACATAATAATTTTTCATAACAGAAAATAAAAGTCATAAGAGTGTAGGATCATCAATAATCAATCATGATCCATGAAAGCATATCATAAACATAGTAATGTGGAAAAAATATAATATTATTACTTTGTGAACATGTATAAATAGTAATTGGTTCACTCATTATGTTAATGATATGAAATTAGGTCCTTTAATAAAGTTTCATACATGAAAATAGGTCTACACACAAACTTATAGACATAGAATCAGGTTTATTCATAATTATGCGATCATGAAATTAGGTTTACACATAACATAATTATCACATTATATATCCATATTTAACCAATGCATTGAAGGGATATAATGGACCCACTGAAAATAAAACCTTAAACCATAAATGTTCCACAAGATAATAAAAAACATTTATTAATTAGTCATATCATAACCCATGGAAAGAAAATAGATTTTATTCCATCATTTCATCATATAATATTCCATGTAAAAGAAATTAGTTTCATAAAGATTTCATCATAACTTAATTAACCCAAGGAAAATAAATTGGTTTCAAACTATCATACTTGAATCATAATAATAATAAGATATATAGAGAAATAAATTATATGGTTTCATAATATCAAATCCTTAGTGAACTATAATTTTTTTTAAAAGATGATGACATAGATGAGAAATACCTTTAAAAGATCATTTTTACATATCTTTGAAAACCTGAAGAAAATATATTTTTATTTTAAAATAACCATAGAAATGTTTAAACTAATATTCAAATAAAATTATCTTCATGATGGTGGTAAAATCCATTTAATTTATTATGTCAAAATAAATATTCCTTTCACACTTTTAAAAAACAATTTATAAATAAAAAGTTTAGAAAGCAATGAAAAAATTATTTTTTAAAACTTATAAAATAAATTAAAATATAATTAAAAATTATTTTAACAATTAATTGGATCACATAAAATAACATTCTTGAAAACAATTTAAAGATACTGGACATGAAATAAAGAGTTCTCTGACCAAATAGGAAATATGGTTGTTTTTTCTCAAAAAAACTTTCTTGATCATTTTAAGTACCAAAGAGAGGAAAATAAAACTAATACATAAAAATAACTAGAATAAATAGATTAAATGAAAATATATGGGGTTTAAAGTATAATATTCATATAATTTCCCTCAGTATAAATTTAATGTAAATAATCCTAAAAAGAAATGAGATTATAACATAAATCCCTTACCTCAAGTCTTGTCTTTCTTCGTACATGTTAAAAATCCTGTATAATAAATATATATTTATTATACATATATTCAAAAACTATATTCATACATAAATTACTATGTACCATTCCTTTATTATTCTTAATTATCCCTTTATTAATAATTTTTTCAGTAAAATTAACATTCTGGTGAAAATTGGTCCGTTTTCCATGCATGTTTCAATTTAATGGTTATGGTATTTTCACCTTGTTCATGGTTTCATCATATATAAAAAATTAAACATGAAATTAATATAATATTTATTAATTATATACTATTTTTTAACCATTCACAAAAATTAGTGATGTATTAAATAATTTTGTGGATACGATAGTCTGTACATATGCACGAGTAATGTTTCCACTTATCGGTGGTTAAAACTAAAGAAATGTAAATATTAATTAAAATTTAAAGAATAATAATTTTATAATAAATATAATCTAATTAATTAAATATAACTTTATTACTATCTATGTGAAATGAAATGAAAAATGAATCACATCACTTCGTGGAGGTGGCAGTCCACACATACAAACAAGCGACGTTATCATTTTATGATGGGTAAGAAGGAATGAAGTTAGATTAGATATTATAATTATAGAATCATAATTATTTCATAAATATAATATTTTAACATTAAATATACAATAATAACAAACCATGAAATATAGTGATGTAAAATGAATAATATTGCTACATTAAGGTAATAGTCCACACGTACACACAAGAAATACTTTCATTTCCCATTTGATAGAAAATAAGTGAAAAATGGTTGTCATATAATCATAATTACATCTCATTATATTGATAATAATTTATTCATAATTTTAGGATGTATATAATAGATTTATTAGAAGTAAAAATAAACTTTTAAAGTGTAAGGTAAGACGATTACATCTTCTTTGAAAGACATCCTTTGGATTATACCTTAAGCCTTATTAGGCTTGTATTAGGGGAATAAAAGAAGATATAAGATTGAATGGGATGAATCTGAGAAGGTATTAGGGTAGTTATTTACTGATCTATAGTACTCAAACTTTTTAAATAAAGGTTAATTAGAGGCGATCTTTTATAAGTGAGGGAAATGGCACACTTAGAATTACTTAAAATATTTAAATATATTATATATCTTAATCATTTAAAGTGGAACCAAGGTAACCCAAATTTGTATATTATATGTAATAGGGTAAAAATAAACTCAAATGATCAAATTTATACAAGTTATGGACACATTTTAACCGTTATATCATAGTTAAACAACTTTAAACCCATTTTAACCTTAACCACGATAACTTAACTTTTTACCATGATATCATAATTATATGAACAAAAAATAAAACAAGACTTCTAATTTTTTTTGGAAATGATTATTACAAATTTGGAATCCATTTTATCAGATTAAATTTATATAGGAGACATAAATTACTTTTAATATAAGAACACAAAACACATAAATAACAGTTTTTAGGAAAATACCTGATTTAAACATAAAAATAATTATACATTGAAATCAAGTAAAAAAGTAAGTTTAAAAGAATTTATTCGGTTATTTAATAATAAAAATACATTTTTTACACTTTTTATCAATACAAAATAGAATGGAACCTTCTAATTATACGATTAAGTGAAAATACCTAAAAATAGATTTTAATTTGAATAAAACATAACTTATATTCTCAAAATTATTGAGTTCTAAAATTTAAATTTTTTTTTATAAGACATTATTTAACTCCTAAAAACATATTTTGTCAACATAAATGTTTTATAATTTATTAATTTATTATTTTATCATAATATTATCATAAAAGTGATAGTACTATTAAAAATCTATATTTTCACTATTCACCCAAAAATCAATTGTTTTAGAAAAATAAAAACAATTAAACCTAAGATAATATTTAAATTATGGTTAAAAAAATTATATTAATTTTAGTAGATAAAATTCATAAAAATGATATAAATTAATTATAACAAACACACAAAAAATACAATAAAAACCATTTTTGAAAAAAAAAAGTATTTTTGAAGCATAAATTGACCACTAAAAATAGAGTCCTTAATTATTATTGATTAATAAATACATTTTAATTATATGAAACCTTTATTTATATATTTTTTATAGTGGTTATTCACATTCATATCTCTAATTTAATGATGATGTTATAATTTTCACATTTAAATAATAATATTTTTATAGTATATCATAGTTCACTAAAAGCTTAGTATTACGTGTTAAGAAAGACATAAATTAAATAAAATTAATAAAGAGAAATATGTCATAAAATATAGGGGTATTTCATTATACCCCTATTATAAAAATTAATCCCTCTAAATTCCATTACTCTGATATTTAAAATTGTAGATACTTCTAACACATCACATCCTTGGGTTCCGACATAGTTTCCTAAAATTTATGGTTTCTCCATAAATCTTTAATCAAGTGAGTGGTCTTGTTCTATAAAAAATTATATCAATAATACATAATTTAATCCCATTTTTTTCTATAAGAAATATCATTCTCCAATGCTAAAACCTTTAAATTTAGTACACGTGAATGATTAAGTAGGTATTTCCTCAAAAGCAACACATAGAACACATCATGAACTTGAGTGAGATTCGGTGGAAGTGACAAGAAATAAGAAACTGCCCATATAAGATCAAGGATATAAAAAGGGATGACATATCTTTGGATCAACTTTCTCTTCTTTCCAAATCTCATAACCTTCTTCCATGGAGATATCCATAGGAACATCTTATTACCAACTTTAATCTTTAAATCTCACTGATAATTGCCAACATAAATTTTATTTTGAATATGAGATGTTTTGATGTGTTGCTCAATGACTATAATAGTTTTTTCTAATTCCGTATATTGATTAAGTCCCAATATTTTTTTCCCAACATCATCCCAACATTTTTTATTTATGCACTTCCTAACATAGAGGGCATCATAATAGGTTATTTAAACACATGAGTGAAATATATTATTGTCAGAAAACTACACAAAAGGAAGGTATTTATCCTAAAAACATTATAAATCCATAGAACACAATCCCAAAATATCCTATAGGGTTTTAATGGTTTTCATAGACTAACCATCTATCTGAGTATGATATATAATTCTAAAAATCAATCCTATATTAAACACCTGCTGAATACTTCTCTATAACTTTGAGGTAACATACAAAACTCAATTAAAAATAGTATAATTTGGTATTCCATGAAATATTATCACTTCCTTAATGTATATCCAGGAAATCTGATCATGATAGAAATATTTTCTAATATTAATAAAATGTGATGATTTAATAAGGTGATCAACTTCAATCCAAATAAAAGTTTGCCCTTTTTATGTTTTTGGGAGTTCAATGATGAAATTTCTAGTGATGTTTCTCCATTTCCATTTTGGTATGGGTAATGATTGTAACATCCCTTTATAATTCTATATATCAGCCTTAACTTGATGATATTCCATGAATCAAGCTATACACTCTTTAATATCTCTCTTCATGTTGTCCTATTAGAAATAATCTGTCAGATCTCTATATATCTTCACACTTGTAGGATTAATAGAGAATAATTAACTATGAGATTATTAAAACATGTCTTTCTTCAAGTATATTATTTATAGGAGATATACTCAGTTCCCAAATCTTATAATTCCATCATGAACATAGTTGAGATTAGAAACATTTCTTACCTTCTTCTGTAGTTCCATATCCACTATTTGTGCCTCTTTAATCCTCTCATGAATGGATAATTGAACATTCATCTGATAAATATATGTTATACCAATTTCCTTATGATTACAAGAACCATATTTTATAAACCCATAAGTATTATATCTCTTTAAATCCTCGTCATGGACAATCAAGAATGGTCTTTATTACTTAGCTTATCAACCACCTTGTTCAACTTCCCAAGGTGGTATTGTATTGAGCAGTTAAAATCTTTAATAAACTCCAAAATTCTATTTTGGTGCATATTTTACTATTTATATGTAAATATATACTTCATTATTTTAGGATAAGTATATATATCACATATTTAACCATAAAAATAATTTAACCATATTTTCAATGAAAAATTACTGCTTCCAAATCCAAATTAAAAGTCGGGTAAGTTTTCTCATGAATTTTCAATTGTCCTGAAGAAAAGTTATCAACATATCATTTTTCATAAGAATACATCCCAATACCTTCTTAGATGCATCACTATTAATCATAAACCCTTCTCTACTATAGGGTAGTTTGTGTATAAGAGCACTGAAAAACCTTCTCTTTAGTTCCTTGAAATTCTTTTCACATTAATCTACCCAAATGAACTTGGATTCAGTATATTTCTACTTGGTTAGTGGATTTTATAGTCATGGTAAATTTATTACAGATCATCAGTAGTATCCTACCAACCCAAGAAAACTAGGGATCTCAGTCACCATGGTTGGTCTTGGCCATTGTTCAATAACTTCCTTCTTTAAAGGATCCACCAATATACCCTCATTTGAAATTATATAACCTAAGAATGAAACTTTCTCAATCCATAATTCACACTTAATAAATTTATCATACAATTTATCCATATTTAGGGTCTTCATTAAAATCCTTAAATGTTATTTTGGTTATTCCCTGCTCTTTTAATATATAATAATATCATTTATAAAGAATACCATAAACTAATCAAGGTAATATATATACACTATTAATTAAATCCATGAAGATAACAATATAATTGGTAAGTTAAAATATAATTAATATAAACTCATAATTACTACACCTCATATGAAAATTTTTCTTGTGTATATCCTCTTCTTGACCCTTATTTAATGATTTCCATATCAAATATCAATATTATAAATATATTTATCTCCTCACAATTTATCAAACATATCATCGATACTTGGTATATGATAATTTTTATTAATAGCGATCTGTTATGTTCTTGATATTAAATAAAAAAACACATTTAATGATTTTTATTCTCAACAAAAAGAATAAGTGCACCCCATAGTGAAAGACTATGTCAAATGAATACCTTACCTAGATTCTCATAGAGAATCTTCTTCAATTCATGCAACACAATTGAGTACATTCTATATGTATTAATTGAAATAGGTATAACACTAGGTATGAGTTTTATTAAAAATTAAACTTCATTCTTTGGGGGAATAATAGGAAACCTATAAGGAAATACATCCTCATATTCTTGAAAAATATGAAAATTTTCAGTGATGAGTTTCTCTCAAATCATTTGAGAAAAATATACCTCATGAATAGGTATAAAATCCCATATGATGAATGTAATTTACACTAGGAGATTATTTTCTTCCTTGAACTGATATAAAATTAAAGGTTGATTCATAATATCGAGTGTAACTTCACTTACTTGTAAATTGATATGGGATTTATAATGAGAGAGGCAATCTATGGAAAAAATCACATAAAATTCGACCATGGGAAGAATAATGAGATATATAGGAAGAAAATTACCACAAAATTCTATTTGAGAGGAATTATAAATTTAAGATTAAAACATCATACCATTACGAGTTTTCACTAACCATTATAGAGATGATATGATACCCTTATAAAATTTAGATTGTGTATAACCATAATCAAATAAAACATTTTCAATTTGATAGTGGATGATAAGTGTACCTTTCACCACATCATTATCCTGACCCACTTCAATAATTTTTACTACATAATATTTCCATTTTTACTCTGGCTTCATAGGTTACTGAGTCTTATTTTCCTCATTAGACCTTGGATTATAACATTGATTCAAATAATGGACAAACTACTTACATCTAAATAACTAAAGTATAGGTGGTGTATTAATTTTATATTTCTCTCCATTCATTTCATTGACTGGACACTTCACATCACTTGTACATTCTTTTTTTTAATGGATAGTCTTCCCACACTTAAAACATATTATCAGTCTTTTCAGAAAAGTACCTGAGTGATTTACAAAATTTTTTACATATAAGAGGTTGAAACTTATTTCCACTATGTGACGTACTACTAGAGCTTCAATGAAACTCCATCTTCATTTTTTTATCACCAGAACCATTAAAATGAGGGTTTCCATCTTCCATTTCAACTTTGAGTACACATTGAATAATATATTAATAGATTATAAAGTCCCTTATGGATAGTTCCTTTTGAATACTTGGATTCAAACAACTAATTAAATGATCAATTTTATAATCTAGGTTGATAAAACTAGAAGAGTACCTCACTATTATTTTATAGTTTTCTTCATAAGTACTGATGGATTCATCAAAATTCTTCTTCAACTCTATAAATTCCCTCTCCACTTTAGTATTATGATTTCAGGGAATGTTATTATTGAGAAATACCCTCTTAAAATCCCCCCATTTCATAGATTTTATTTCTTTCAAATTCATTTTATTCTTGATAGAAGTACACTGTTGGAACACATCTCCTTATGTATGATAGACTACCATGGAAAATTTATCATGATCTGAGCATTGTAGAATGAAAAATTTATTTTCCATCACATTGATCTATTGTTTAGAAACCATTGGATCAGAATACAAACAAAAACAAGGTGGACATTGTCACATAAATGATTTAATGAAACTTTTACCCTCCTTAGTGTATTAAAAAGCTCAATATGTTCTATGATAATATTCATAGCTTTGGAGAGTTAAGTAAGTGTAGTAATAAGATATTTCATCCCATATCCCAATCCATTTGGTTGGTCATGAAGATGGTAATTACATTGGCCATCACATTTAATGTTTTCATGATTCTTTTTGGTTCTATCCATTGACTAAAACCAAAAAACATAGTGTAAGAATCAATCTATATTAATCAGAGTGAATAATCATATATACATGGAAATCATTCCTGATTTGTCCTAAATTATGATACCTTCTTATCAACCTATGAAACTTTAGGTTTAACCAAGGTTATCCATAGTCATCATCTATTTAAATCCTTATTAATAGTTAATAAAGAGAATATGAATTAACCAAAGCATATAACCCTACAGTGTATATCCAGATGTGAAGTATTAAGCCATATCACCATACACCAGTGATGATCAAGTTAATACCCAATATTCCCCTTTCATATTTAATACCCCTAGGAGAATCTATTCCCTAGACATATCTACTTTCCTATATCCATATAGGGATGTATCTTCAATGAAAAAAAACAATCTCTTCTACAAAAAATTAGGATGTTTTTATATACTTAAACTTATCCCCATGGGTTCTTCCAAATATTTCTATTCATAATCTCTATGATACCAACTATGGTGAACCAAGAACAACATACATAAATGATATATCATTTTAGATGAATATTCAATACAAAATAGAACTATTGGTTCCTTATAACCATAAAGGTTTATTGTATTTTGAGACAAGATACATAAACATATTATTTCATAAAGTATCTTCAACATCTCATAGAAAGTTATTCTATCAGAGTACCCTTATTAGATATTAAATAATTAAAACCTTTATTTATAACCTAGGGAAAGCAGAAACATAAGAAATTGTGAGATTATATGATCAGCAAGGGTAAACATAGGATATGAAAATAATCGATCATAAGTGAGAATAAGGGTATTAGAATATGATCATCACATAAGAAAGTAATACCTAATCAGTAAAATATCATTAATCATGAGTCATTTCATAAGGATTTTTCATGAAAAAAAATCATAAGAGTTCAGAATCAATAATAATCCGTCATGATTAATGAGAGTATATCATAAACATAGGAATGTGGTACAAGAATAATCTTATTACATTATGAGCATGTATAAATAGAAATGAGTTTACTCATATTTTAAGGACATTAAATTAGGTCTCCATATAAAGGTATAAACATGAAACCAATTCATGCATAAAATTATGGACAAGAAACCATGTCCAGGCAGAATTTTTTGAATATGAAATTAGGTTCACACATGATATATTTATCTCATGGGTTATCCATCATCACCCAATGCATTAGAGGGCTATAAAAGACCCAACCATTATGTAACCTTAAACTATAAATGTGAAAAAAATCATAAAAACATTCATCAATTCATCATATCATAACCCATAGAAATTAAATAGGTTTTATTTCATCATTTAAGTATAATATAATCTATTTAAAAGAAATATACTTCATACAATATTTTATTAGAACTTAATTAACCTGTGAAAAAAAACAAGTTTCACAGATCATCATTGAATAAATATAATCATTTTCCATCCATAAAAGTAAATTGGATTATATCATAAGATAATATCCCCAATAAAGTATAAAAATCATTAAATGATGATTATATAGATGAAAAATAAATTTAAAAGATCATTTGAAACTTTATTTGAAAACATGAGGTAAATATCATTTTATATTGATAAAATTTTAACTAAAAATTACCAAAATTATTGAAAAAATAAATTTATTTAGAAATATTCACAGAAAATTATAAAGTAATATTAAATAAAATAATGGTCATGATAGTGAGAAAATACATTCTTTTAACCTTTATTAAAATAATGATTTATTTTATACTTTTTGTAAAAATTCATAAATAACAAGTTCTGAAAAAATTGTAAAAAAATATTTTTAAAACTTTGAAAATAAATTTTAATATGGTTTGAAATTAATTTAATAACTCATTGGATTATAGAAAATAAAATTCTTGAAAACATTTTAAAGAACACAAACATTGAATAAAAATTTCATCAACCAAAGAGGAAATAAGGTCTATTTTTATTTAAAATAGTTTCTTTACCATTTTAAGTGACATAGAGAAGAAAACTGTACTAATACATAAAAATTCCAGGAATAAATAGAGTAGAATAAAATATATGGGTTTTAAAGGATAAGATCCATATAATTTCCCTTAATATAAATTTAATAGAGAAAATTAGAAAAATAAATGAGATTGTAACATAAATATATTACCTTAAGTCCAATATTGATTAATACGCATTCAAACCTCTTATATAATAAATATATATTTATTATAAATATATTCTAGAACTATATTCATAAATACATTTCTATTTATAATTATTTTATCATTTACAATTATCCTTTTATTAACAATTTCTTAATTTAAATGAACATTTGGTTGAAAATTTGTCCGTTTTCCATGCATGTTTTTGTTTGATGGTTTCAGTACTTTCATGTTGGTCAGGGTTTCATAATATAAATAATATTAATCATGAAATAAGTATCACATTTATTTATTATATACACCTTTATAACCATTCATATAAAGTGGTTATGAATTATATCACTTAATGGAGACACTAGTCTGTACACACACATAAACGATGTTTACATCTTTTGATGGATGGATTGATAGAATGGTAAATGATAATTTAAATTTATATAATCATAATTATACAAAAAATATCATATATATATTCATTAAATTAATCTTTATTACCATCCATGTAAAACAAAAATGAAAAACAAATCACATCACTTTATAAAGGTAGTAGTCTACACATACGCACAAGTGACATTATCATTTTTCAAAGGATGGTAAGGTAAGAAGGAATATAAAATATTATAAATTAAAAAGTTTAATTAATAAATAATATAATATTTAAAAAATAAATCCATCATAATGATCAACCATAAATTATGGTGATGGAAAATGAATCATATCACCATGTGGAGGTGGTAGTCTACACTTACACACGAGTGATACTTTCATTTCCCATTTGATGGAATAGTGGTGAAAAGTGGTTGTCATATAATTTTAATAACCTATAAGTATATAAATTATACTTTATTAATAATTTTTGGATGGATACATCATATGTATAAGAAGAATAGGAATCAATAAACCTTGAAAAATTCATGTAAGATAATTACCTCTTCTTTGAAAAATATCATTTGGATTACACATTAATCCTTATTAGGATGGTATCAGGGGAATACTAGAAGATCCAGTAAAAAGGTGAGTAATATAGTTATCTATTAGTGTATTGATTGTACAAGATAGAGTGCTCAAATATTTTTGAATAAAGGCGAAGATGAAGCTCTCTTTTATAAGTGAGGGAAAGGACACACTTGAAATTACTTAAAATATTTAAATATAATAAATATCATAATTGAGTAAAGTGGAACCAAGTAACACCAAATTTGTAGGAAAGTTGTTATAGGGTATAAATAAACTCAACCAATCACATGTAGACAATGTTTGGAAACATTTTATGCCATATATCCTAGTTAAACAACTTTAAACTCATTTAACCTTAATTGTGACTTCTCGACCTCCAAATCAATTTCCCCCCATTTTTAAAAATCTTATTTAAGGATTAGTGGGAAAACTTTATTTTTAAACAAAATGATACGCCAGATTCTATAAAATTCAATTTCAAATTACAACTTTCAAAAATCATCATCACTCATCTTGGTTCTTGTGAATCTTGAATCACACGCCCGCCTTGAGTCGCACACCAATCGCGTCGAACATCCTATCCTTTCACCTCCCCATCATCACCACATCAGTGATACACACTAGAATCCCCATCACCACCACCATCATCATATTCAACACTATCTCATAGATTTATGTGTTATCAGTGTCACTGTCATTGATACTGATCCAATTCCATCATCGTAGTCCAAAAACCACACCAGTCCACCGAAGAATGTCACAATTCATCAATCCGTCATGAAAAATTGAGACTTTCCTATATCCCTCATCACCGAACCACATAAACCAATAGTGAGAAACCATAATTAAATACACTGATGACTACCAGAGAGAACCAAATCCATCATCTAAATATAAATAAAAAAGAACATAGTAACTAGAAAAATCCACCACATGTCGCACCGCCTAAGAACTCTTACCACTCCTCAAACACATCCCTAAAATCCCTTGGTATCTGATGCACCCAACTGACCTGTAAGGGAGAAATGACCAAGGATCTAGGGAATGTAGGAGTGGTAGATAAGGGGAAAGTACAATCATATACCATCAAGTAATGAGGGATTTAAACCCTGGGATTGAAACCCTAAGGGAAAATAGAAATAGATACCTATACCCAGAAGAAATAGAATCAAAGAAGAGTGAACTGGGATTGAAACCCTAATAAGACACCAAGACTGGAAACTTGAAAAAAAAATGTTTTTAGACTTTTTTATCAAGCTGAAACTAAATGGAACCTTCTAACCATAACATCAAATACAAAGAGTGAAAATAGTTTTTAATTTGAATAAAATATAACTTATGTTCCTAAATTTCAAGAATGGGTTCAAAAATTGAAAATAATATTTTAAAAACACATTAAACACATGTTTGGTGGATCCAAAGGTTTTAAAAATTATGAATTCATAATTTCATCATAATAATGTAAAAAAATTAACAATATTTTGAAAAATCAGTATTTTCACTATTCAAAAAAATGAACTATTTTAGAAAAATATAAAAAAATCACCCAAAGATAATATAAAAATGATGATTTAAAAAATTATATTAATTATATCAAATAAATTTTTTAAAAATGGTATAAATTAATCATATTTTTCACTTATAAAATGAAATAAAAACCTTGTTTGAATAAAAATGTATTTTTAAAGCATAAAATGATTTTACTGAAAATTGAGCACTAATTTATTATGACTAAATAAATAATTTTTAATTATATAAAAATTTTATACATATTTTTCATAAAGTGGTTATTCATATTCCTAATTCAAATTTAATATCGAGTTTATAATGCCCACATTTAAATAATAATATTTTTATAGTGTATCACAGTTCACTTAAAGCTTGGTGTTGCATGTTAAGAAAGATATTAAATAAATAAAATAATAAATATAAATATATCATAAAATATTGAGTGTTTAACAATAGTGACATGGCCTTTAAGAGAAAATATAGTGAAATATTTCTATTAAATATTTAGGAATGTTATGAGAATGACTGGGGAAGATAGTGGAAGTTATTTGGTTTATTTTCATTAAAAAAACATAACTTAAGAAATAGGAAATTACAGTGATAATATTATGATATAGCTTGATAAATAATTCAATAATAAATTTTTTTATAGTATTTAATTATTATTATCTTTATATGAGTTTGGAAATAGGAATCCATCAAGGATGATATATTAGTTGGATTATAATATGGGAAGGCCTGTCAAACTAATAGGGGGATCCTTAATTATGAATGATTCTATTCTTTTATGATCTTATTTTCCTTAATATGTGATATAAATTATGAAATATGGATATATATGGTGATGGGATATTATAGTGGTCCCCTTTACAATCACCTTCTAACTAAGAATATAGTGAGATAAAAATTTTCCTTTACTTCTCATACTCTGATATAGATAGATAATAATGATGAATTATATTTATAAATACCAATACCCACCCATATATCTAGGTTAATAAATCCTTGTTATTCATGAATATATTGAGTGATATGGGTAACCCCTCCAGTATTGTTGGGGTTTTAACAATGGAAACTATTTTTGGATAAGTCATTAGAACCAACAGACAGAGAAACTCTAGCTAGTCTAATATCGGATCAATGGATAGAGATATATGAATTAGTAGTAGAAAATTCATAGATGTTTGGAAATAATAAATATTTGATATTTTGAACCTGACTATGGAATCATATGATATTTTCATACGGTACATTAAAAATGTGTGATCTGAACATCCTATATGAAAATAAGGGTTTTGATAGTTATCATCAAAAGGGAGGTCAAATCAGTTAGTGGGAGTAGTGTGTGAGATATATCTCTGAATTTTATGGTAGATATAATTGTGTACCAGCTAGGGGAGTTGAGTTTTATGAAGGAATTTATTGAATAAAGGGTTCTTCCATGGATATCAGTTGAGTTAAACTTTATCCCATAAAGATCAGATGGAAAAGACTACCAAACATATCATATGGATCTCATTATTTATACTGGGATGGTTCAACCATTTGGGTAACACAAAAAAACACTTCAATTATAATCATCCTTAAATTATATTGAATAGAAGTATAACCATCATTACCCCTTTGGATTTTGAGGAAAATATGAACCACATAAATTATGTTGTTCTTTTATCTTTGATTTTAATTTCAATCATCTCTTTTGATAATACTGTCTATTATTTTGTTTGAAAGTTTTTTTGTGGTATGGTGTATTGGTGTGGTATTATTCCATGCTTTTGAAGTCATATTATGGGTTCACATGTTGGAAAATTTTCTCTATGTGTTATATTATAATGGAGTGGCATCTGACAGTTTCATTAGACACTAGCCATATACCCAAAAAGTTGTACTAGAGATCACGTTTGGAGTGTTCATATGAACATACATTAGATAAGGTGTTTTAGAATTCATTTTAGTAAAAATATTAATCCATTTTACTTATAGGATAATGTTGATAAGTGGTTATTGATCTCTTGACCTATATTTTCGAGAATTAGCATGTCATAAAAATTTCAAGAATAATGAAGTCTGACTGGAGTATATTGTTTCTAAAAACATTTGATGGAATATATTTTCATTTATGGAAGATATAGATATATTATTTCATTCTGTATTAGAACCTTGATCTTCCGTTGATTGGTGTTAATCCATAAGTGATGAAAGTGAAATAATGGGAGAGGCTCAAAAAGAAATAACTAGGGTTGATTCAGATGTCAATTTCCTAGAATGTGGCATTTAACATCGGATAGATGAAAACCACTTCAGAACACATGAAGTTTGTCATAGAAATGTGTGAAAAACCAATGATTATGAACAAGGTATTCTTATTAAGGAGACTATTCAGCATGTATATATCATAAGGGAAGTTTACTACTAATCATATTAACAACATTAATATGATCTGAAGCCAGTTGGAGTCAATAACGGTCAAATTTAAAGATCTCAAATGGGCATTGTTGTTACTTTCCTCATTTCATGAATCTTGGTATTCAATGGTGATTGATTTGAGTAATTTCTATGGAAAGGATTATTTGAAGTTCATAAACATCGGAAACTTTATTTTAATGAATATATTCATCAGAAATAGATTAATACAACTTCAATAAATACATACAATGTATTGGGAAGAGGATATACCTCCATATAGAAAAATCAAAAGGATGGAAAATGATGGAGGAGCTGGAGTAAGAGTAGATCAACAGATAGTTATCCATTATATTATAATTGTGGGAGGAAAGGACACTTAAAAAATCATTACAGTGAACTAAGGGATAATTCTCAAAATTATGCTTCTAGAAGCAGATCTAGAAACCCTATATTAGAAGATAAAAGTGGCTTAATTATATGTGTCGCTAGTTCATTGGGGGTCTTGAGTGATAGACTTTGGAGCTTTATTCCATTCTATATCTGAGAGAGTAAGCTTGAGAAATTATAATTTCATAATTTTGGAAACTATTTATCTTGTGGATGAAAAATATATTGATATTGTGGGGAAAGGTGATGTTTTGATCTAAAAAATGAACAAAAGGATGATGAAGTTAAAGAATGTTCATATTATACTAGGGTTTAAGAAACATTTTTTATTAGTGGCTCAACTTGATGAAGTGGGTTTCTATATAATGTTTGTATATGATGAATGTAATATTTCACACTATTATTTATTAATTGCAAATGGAGTGAAGGAAAAAATTCAACCTTATAGAGATATTACAAGGAGGGTTACATGTTAGAGATCCAACTTCCTTGAAGTTATGGAATGATATTTTTGGGGAATTTCTGTGAGAAATGGATAAAAACACTGAATAAAAAGGGTATTTTGAATGTTAAAAGCATAGATTATCGAACAATTAGATATTATATCATTGGGAAGTAGTGAAATTTGTATTTCTAGATGAAATAGAAGGAACTAAAGCAACAAAATTTGGTGTTGGTTTACATGAATGTCTAGGGGATAGATCTGACATTTTATAATGGAGGATGAATCTTCTATATGACATTAAACAATGATTCAACATATAAAGTGTGGGTGTAATTTCTAATACAATAGTTCAAGGTCATAAAGAATTTCTTATGTTGGATAGATATGGTGGAGAATGTGGCTAGATACAAGATGCTTTTCTTATGAATGGACAATAATGGGGAGTATAGAAGGAGATATTTCAATAATTTCTGCTGAAATATGGGGATTCTATTTAAGAAAAACATTATAGGGAATACATAAAATAATTAATTAATGTAGAGCATGAATTTTAAAATGGTTTAGAAGGATATAATAATAAAGAATTACATAGGGATTCTTAGGGTTTTTTAGGAGGAGGTAGTGAATTGTGTGGCATACTTAATCAACTGAAGTATATCATCTGTAATCATATAGAAAATTCTTAAGATATGTTAGTCCAGAAGAAAGGTATATTTCAACCACCTCAAATTATTTACAGTACTCACCTATGTCTATGTTGAGGACAATTAATGAGAAGAACTACAGTAAAAGTTTTGATCATGTTACTTTATCAGCTCTGGAAATAAAGGTATTTCATTTATAATTTTGGAAAATGACTCTAGGATGGTCATATGTAGTATAAATATAATCTATAATGAAGATTCTTTTGAAAGGACCAGAATCGAATAAAATGTTTTGTTGAAATATAAGTATCACCAAAATATGGTATTATACTAAATGAATGTTTGGATGATGATATTATAGAGAATTCAGAATACATGGAAGTTATGGAAACAATAGACCATCTGGATGATTTAGTAAAAGGAGTTCAATATCCTATGTTCTTCTATTGGATAAATATACTAAATAGTTTAATGATTGTGTAGACCTAGGGAAAATATTCTTGTAGAATGTTTTGGAATTAGAATTACTAAAAGGAGCTCAGCCACATGGACAACTGCAAGAGGTCCACTAGAGAGAGGCACCCTAAGAAAATATATGAAATTAGTTTTAACTTCCTTCTTCTAAAATATGATTGAGATCCCAAATTCCTAAAATAGGAAAGGAGTTTTATAGACTTAGAATAGTTAGAGTGGGATATGAGCAATGAAATAAATTCCATACATGTGTTTAGAACATGGGATCAGACAGATAGGAATGTTGTAAAGAGATTCTTGAAAAAATGGGTTTATTGGATCAAGGAAGAAGAAGATGACAGATAAAGTTACAAGTAAAAACTAGTTGTTAAAGGATTTCAAGAGATGAAAAGAGTGTATTTATAAGTGATTTCATTTTTATTATTAATGCAAATTACTTTATAAATGATGCTAAGTATGGTTTGATCTATAGGAATTCATCTAGAGAAGTTGGAGATGAAATAATAATTTCTTCATGGGGACTTAGAATATGAAATTTACAAGGAACAACTGGCTAGTTTTAAGTATCAATAGAACCCCGGACTTGTGTATAGAATCAATCTCAGAAATTTTGGTTTGAAGAAAACATTAATAAATTAGAATGAAATTTATATAACTTTATGAAGGATTGGAAGTTTTTCTAGAGTAATGTTGTCCATTTATATTACTATAAGGAGTTTGGTGATGGGAGTTTTGTTATCCTACTTATCTTAATTTATGAAATATTAATTACCAGTTCATTAAAGGAAAATATCAATGATTTGAAAGTTGAGTTTTCCAAAAACTTCAATATGAAAGAGAAATAGATTTTGGGATTTAGATAATAAGATACCTAAGTTCTATTATATTATACCTCAACCAATAAGATTATGCCTGGAAGGTAGTGGATCAATTTAGCAATGGTGAAGTGAAATAGGTGACCAAGCCCCTAGCCAGACGCATTAATATTATAAAAGATAAATCACCATAAATGGATGATGGGGTTGAGTATATAGAGAAGGTTCTATATGCATCAAATGTTTTAATTTTGATAGATTCCATGGTTTGTACTTAGTCAGACATTATGCATGTAATAGGATTTGTTAGTAGGTTTTTGTCAAAAATTGAAAGAGATAATTGGGATGTTGTGAAGTGGATTCTTTGGTACCTAAAGAGTTTCAAATATTGAAAACTTTTATTTGGAATATATGATCATTTTCAAGGGTTTAAAGATTTATATTGTGGTGGATATTCCGAAACACATTAAAGAACCTCTTTTAATATGTTTTCTTTCAACAGAATAGTAGTCAGTTAGACATCGAAGCTTCAACCGATATATAATAGCTCCAAATATGCACTACCCGATTTTGGGCCATAAACACTGTATATTTATTTACCTTAATAAAAATATTAAACATCACTTGAAAAATATATAGTATGAAAAAAATTTAGGTCTATAATTATAAAGGATTAGTAAATATTAATATATATTATAGTTTAAACAAAATGTTATGAACTCTTATCCACATTCACTCTACCTTGACTCTTAATCAATACCTTTCACCATTGATCATTTACTTCCCACTAAACCTATTAAAATCATATAAAATCATGTGGTGATCACAAATTTTTTAGAAAGGGGTTTTAAATTAATTGGTTAAGTCCCTTCTCTTTTAAAATTCTATAAAAATTATTTCAAAACATTTCCTTTTATATCAAATATTTTAAGCTAAATAAAACATTTGATTTAAAACATAATTTTCCCTAAACTAAAATTTAGGGTTTTAAAAATCCAAAATAGAATATGATTTTCAAAACTTCATTAAAATACATATTTTTTTGAAAACCCATTTTATTTATAAAAATCATATCCTTTAAAATAAATCCGTATTTCTCCTTTGAAATTTCAAAAAGTAACTTTTGAAAATAATATATCTTTATGGACTTTAATGATACTTGAAAAACATTATGAAAACCTTATGGAAACTTAAAATATTGAAGGTACAAGCATCACTTTTAGGAAAAAGTATCCTCGAGGTTATGAGTTAACTCCCAAATCCACATCATCATGAATAAATTTAATATACATATTTATAAATTATAAATATTAATAAATGTTATATACCAAATAGAGATATATAAAATGAATAAAATTAATTAATTAAATAAATAAAAATAAAAATTGAGTAAATAAAGAAAAATATTAAAAAATTTATTAAATAAATAATTATTGATAAAAATGAATAAATTTAATATATATATATATATTGATTCTAAATATTAATAAATAGTGTATATATTAAATATAGATATATGAAATTGATGAATTTTAATAATTAAACTAAAAAATTAAAAATGAATAAATTGTAATAATTAAACAAAAAAATTCAGACTGAATAAATTAGAAAATTATTAAAAAATTTATGAATGAATTTATTATTAATAAAAATGAATAAGTTTAATTTGTATATATATATATATATATATATTAAATATAAATACTAATAAATAATATATATTAAATATTAATATTTAAAATGAATAAAATATAATGAATAAAAACATTTTAATTTCTTATTCATTTTCGTGGTTTTTATACATAATTATTTATTAATACATTTAATATAGAAATATATTCATATATAAACAAACAAATATATATATATATATAATTTTTACTAAAATATGATTTATCCAATACAAAATATTTGTGCTCCAATTAAATAATTCATATATTTAGTGAAGAATGGTTTATAA
The DNA here is from genome assembly GCA_963277665.1 of Viscum album. Classification (NCBI taxonomy): domain Eukaryota; kingdom Viridiplantae; phylum Streptophyta; class Magnoliopsida; order Santalales; family Viscaceae; genus Viscum; species Viscum album. The sequence continues at coordinate 145,021,043 of OY728131.1, forward strand.
TAAAAAATTAATATGAATTAAAAATACTGATTAATTATATCGAGTAATGGACATTTAATGAATGTTTGATTTTTTAGTTTAACATATATCAAATGCATATTACATGGATTTCACACATACATATACATAATTAATGGATTATTATATACAACGTAGACACCCAAATATTTATGTAATTAATGAAATCTTATAGAGAATCAAATACACAAAATATTTATGTACTTATTCAACTTTTAGTTTTAATTTAGAGTTTCATTTAGTAATATGATACATTTAATATATTATGTTTTTAATCGGTAACTTTTATTTATTTATTCTTAATATTATTACTATTAGATATTATTTTTTCATTTTAAATATTTTTTATTTTTTATTTTTTTGGAATTTAGTCATTTTTCAATATTTATTTTTATATATTTGTTTTATATATTTTAATAATTTAAGTATATATTCATCTTTATTTCAATATATGTCCATATTTTTTTAATAATTTATATTTAATTAATAAAACATATCCATTTTTTCTTAAAGTGTACTAATTTTTAATCATTCAATTTCACTCATTTTTAAAATACATTCATTTAAGATTATATATTCATTAATAGTGTTAAAAATATAATTGTAAATAAATATTTATAAATGTATATTTACTATATTTATAATTGTATATATTTATAGTTATAAATAAATAAATAGTATTTTTTTTAAAAAGTATTTATATAATTATAAATAAAATAATTATAAATATAAAAATATATTTAAATAATTATAAAAGTATAATAAATTTATTAAAATAGTTAACATATTTACTATATTATATATATATATATTAAATATATTTATATAATTATATAAATGTATATAATGAAATAAATATATAGATATTATTTTAAAAATGTATATATATAATTATAAATAAATAATTATATATTTAAGCAATTAAAAAATTATAATAAATATATTTAAATAATAAATATATTTATATTTATATTTATATAAATTTATTAATATATATATGTATATATAATTATATAAATATATATAATGTTATAAATATATTAGTTGTTATAAAATTATTATAAATATATCAAAAAATGAATATATTCACTATATTTTATATTTATATTTATATATATTTATTAAATATATATATAATTATATAAACATATATAATGATATAAATATATTTATAATTATAAGTAAATAATTATAAATATATTTAATAATATATTTATAAATGTATATTTGGCATACTTATAAAATTATATATTTATAATTATAAATAAATAAATGTAATTTTTCTAAAAAGTATTTATGTAGTTATAAATAAATAATTATATATTTAAATAGTTATAAAATTATAATAAATATATTTAAATAATGAATATATTTAATCTATCTATATATATATAATTTTATAAATTTATATAATGATATAAATATATTTATAATCATATAAAAATATTTATAAATATTTTCACAAATATTTTTATCTATAATTATAATATTTTTATTTATATAATTATGCCTTTTATTAATGCTTCTTTAGAGCAGCTAAAAGGTATCTTTTTCAGAATTAAAACTTTAAATTTCATAAAAGGTATCTTTATAAGCACTAAAAGTTTAGCATTGATAAAGATGGATTTTATTAGCGCTGATAAAGCCATTTATTTATCAGCACTAAAGAAGTGATGATAAAGAAAGCTTTTATCAGTGCTTATTATTTTAGTATTGATAAAAGGTATCTTTATTGTTGATTTTTTGGAAGCGCTGATAAAACCCTCCCCATTCTTTCTAAATGAACCATAACTACATTGATTTCAGTCGTGATTCTCAAGCTTTTACGGAAGTCCACTACTGCTGATGCTCCTTCTCAACTTTCTCTCACACGAATCAAGATTCAAATCCAAGGTATGTTATTTTATTCTCCTTCTCTGTCGTTACTTGTTTATTCAAGTTCTTGGTTTCACAAACCTAGATGATCAAAACCTCACCCTTTGAGTTCCATAAGCCCGTACAACTGCACTCCTTCTCGACTTTATCCACTTACTTTTAATTCTTTTTCCCTCTCATTTTCACCCTCTTCCTCATTGCGCACACACCAATATAAACCCTTGGGGGTTTTGTCTTCTGATTTTTGTTGTAGATTTGATTTTTAGGGCATGTAATTTCCCCTTGGGGTCCTCCTCTCTCTGTTCTAGAGGTTTTCTTCATTTTCTCTTTGCCCTAGTTGTTTTTCCCATTCTTGACTCTTTAGTTTTAGAATATTTGAGTTCTTGATGATTGTATTGGTGTTTTAAATATTTAATAATAGTATTAATTATACTCATTGGGCTTCCTGTGTGATATTTTATGAAACTGGTTTTTGATAAATGGATAGTCCTTTGATTGAATTTTAAAAGAAGACCATGGTAACCTCTGTATTTAGGTAGGTAGTACAAGACAATCATGTGAGGATTTAAATTTTTAATTTAATCCTATATTTTAAAAAAATTTAATCATTCCTACTTTATAAAATCTTTATGAAATATTTAACAATCATGCTTTGATTTAAATTGGCATTTTCTCTTTTCTTCTCCCTATATCCGTTGTGAGATATCTTTCCAGAGGACATTCCTTTGTCTTTCATGGTGTGGTGGGAGTTTTTATTGAGGTTTGTGGGTTTCCTCCTTTCTCCTAACACCTTTTTTTCTAAATTGGATCAATCTTGTGTTTCAGATTAAATTCTAGGGCCTTCGTAGACATCATTGGGTTTTTGTTGTTGACAAATACCATTTTGGGTGTGTGCGACCCTTGTTTTGAGGTAGGTGGTTTTGTATCTAGCCTATGTTGACGAAACTTGTTTTTATTGATTTACAAACTAATTTATACAAGGAATTAACATGATTGATTAGTGTGTGTTGAAATATTTTTTTAAAAAAAATGGGTTTTCCCTGTTCTTTGATAAATAGAAAGAAAAAGGGTATTTTCAATGCATTGAAAATGGTTTAAAAATAATTGTTAAAACTTTGAAATGATTGTGAAAATGAGAATATGGATTACCTTGGGTACCATGTGGAAGGTTTAGATTGAGTCCATTATCCATTACAGGGGTACACTTTCTATGGTGTTCCTCTTATCCTATAGTGTATATTATTGGCACTAGGTATGTATATGATGTTTGGGTTTCACTTTTTGGGGTTTCTCTATAGTCCCAGAGTGTATATCATTGGATTAAAGTACCACAATTCACTATTCATGGATTAATGGGTATGGGTAGTCTACTTCCTGACCTTTTATATTTCTTGGTATTGTGAGGCTTGTGCTACTACTGATGTTTTTTATTGCTTAGATTTTTACTATTTTATCCTTGACATGCATGTTTATTCTTGTGAAAGATGATATGGAAAATTGTTCTTTGAAATTGATATACCTTATTTGTCTTATAACTATGATAAAAAGGAAATGATTACCATTTTTTTTAAAACTACTTTACTTATTATCATTCCATGATATTTTTAAAAAGTGCATATATGAATTTTTATATAGAGACTGGTTATAGAACACCTGGGTGGGATACAACTGAGCATGTTAGCTCACACCCTATTCACCTCTTCAGTGGTGTGTTTACCTTTTTATATCTTTCATTATAGGGAATGGAAAGGTGCTACAATGAGGTATAGAGGTTTAGTTTCAGCTAAGTTTGGTAGCTGGTGGTGAGATAATGGGAGTTCATCCACATAATCACTTAGAGTAGCTGTTTGGTTCCATTCCTTTGCAGCTAGACTTGTCTTTTAAAGTTTTAGCTACTTTTATAATTGTTTTTTTATTTTCTTCTGATAGTGATGGAGTATATTTATAAGTCTTCATCTGTCACTTTCTTTTACTTGTGTATAAATATTCCATGTGTTTTTACAGGTTGGGAGAAATCGTTCCCTCTAGTTTTTTTATCGATACCCGATTGCTTGTTGCAATCCCATTAGGATCAGGAACGCCCTTAAGGTATGTGATGGATTGGGTCAGGTGCCAGTTTTGAGGGTAACCCGAGATGGTTCATTACAAAATGGAATCAGATAAGGTCTATCCTCAAGAGTCCTTATCTTGGGACGTCTGTTAGACTGGATATAAGATTTTTGGGACTTGAGAGGTATGTTGTCATAAGTTCACTACTAGCTCACGTCGTGACAAGACTAAAGTTACCATGGGAAGTTTGGATATGTGTCTTTAGTGTTAGGTTTTGTTTTAAATATTAGTTTCTTCTTATGGGTTTTCTAGTTTAATATGAAATTTACTCTATTTTTTGATCATTCCATCTATTTTGGTGTGCATCAGTGTGCTACGAGATATCTTCCATGAGTTCCTCAGGATGGTGTAGCTAATGCTCTATAATGGTGAAGTCAGTGATTTTTTGTACTCTTAGCATTAAATGGATTTTTCTACAGGCTGCTGAAAGATTTCACGCCATGTAACTAGGTTACACAATGTGTAAGAGTCACTGAATTCAAGTCATGAAAGGCTTAATGCTGTGAAAGATTACATGACATGAAGATATGTTTTAAATAATGAATGTTTCACATCATGAATGTTTTAAATAAAATATTTTTAATCCAAGGTGACAGATTTCTCAGTGTACTTAAACATAGAGGACTTCATGACGTGTAGAGGAATTACATGCTGTGTAATTCCCCGAGCAGGGGAGTTTTAGGTCACCGTTTAGGATTTTTGTGACCATTAAACTACCAATTTTATATTTCTCTCAAACCAAATCTCCACTATGATAATTTTTAGAGACTCCATTCCTTCTATATCGACCCTTTCAGCATTTTATCTTTATCATGATTGCGGTGTGTCTCTCCGGGTAAGTGATCTTTTTGGATTCTCTGTATCTATTTATCATGATAGCACCCTTGGGTTGTGTTATCAGATATTTTGATCTAAGTTGGTGTTTTATCTTGTTGTCTCCTAAGATCCCTTGCACAATCTCATTCGAGAGGCCATTCCCTTTTCATTCATGGTGCGACAAGCGTTCTTCTTGAGGTTTTTGGATTTCCTTCTTTCCACCGACCCATTGTTTTATAAATTAGATCAATCGTATAATGTGGATTGGATTATAGGATCTTTGTAGACATCATTGGGTTTTTGTTGTTGGTGAATCCAATTTTGGGTGTGCGTGACCTGAGTTGTAAGGTAGGTGGTTTTGTCTCTAGCCTATGTTGATGAACCTTGTTTTTCCTACTTTATAAATTGATTTATACAAGGAATTGACATGATTGATTTGTGTGTGTTGATAGAGTTTTTAAATAAAAATAGTTTTTCTCTGATTATTGATAAATTGAACGAAAAAGGGTATTTTCAAAGCTTTGAAAATGGTTTTGTTAAATTGTTTTGAAATTATTTTCAAAACATTTAAATGATTGAGAAAATGAGCACATGGGTTACCTTTGTTACTTGGCAGAAGGCTTAGCTTGAGGACATTATCCATTGTAGGGGTTCACCTTATGGAGTATTTATCTTGTACTAGAGTCTATATTATTGTATCTAGGTACATATATGATGTTGGAGTTTCACTTTATGGGGTGTCTCCATAGTACCATAGTGTAGATCATTACCTTCAGGTACAACAATGCACTGTTCATAGATTAATGGGTATGAGTATTATGCTGCCTGAACTTTTGTATTCCTTGCTATTGTGATGCTTGTGCTGCTACTGCTATATTGTATTAGTTGGATTTTCAATTTTTTATCCTTGACATGTATGTCGATTCTTGTGAAAGATGATATGAAAAAATGTGCTTTGAATTTGATATACCTGCTTTGTTTTATCATTGTGATAAAAGTGAAATGATCACCATATTTTCTATAAAAATACTTCACTTCTTATCATGCCTCATTATTTTTATATAGAGAATAAAATAATTATTATACAAAGAATGGGTATGGAACACCTGGGTGGGACCCTACTAAGCCTATTTGGTCACAACCCGTGCACCTCTTTGGTGGTGCATAGACCTTTATATGTCTTCCATCATAGGGAAAGGCAAGGCACTTTAGTTAGGTGACGAGGTTTCATTTTAGATAAGTTGGGTAGCTGGTGGTGATATCGTGGAAGTTTGTCCACTCCACCACTTGGAGTAGCTATTTGGTTCTAGTCCTTTGCAGTTGGACTAGTCTTTTGGAGCTTTATCTACTTTTACAGTTGTTTTGTTTCCGCTATCTTCTCATAATTATGGAATATACTTATAAGTCTTATTCTATCTCTTTATTTTCTGTGTGTATATATATTCCATGTGTTTTTATAGGTTGGAAAAAATCATCCCCTTTGGTTTTTTAATTGATTCCCAAGTTCTTTTTTCTAGTCCATGGAGATTAGGAACGCCCTTCGGGTATGTGACGGATCAGGACAGGTGCCAGTTTTGAGAATAACCCTGGTTGATTCATTATAGAAAATAAATTCTCTTTTAGTTGTGGGGAAACCCATTGATTTTATATAAAATATAATATAAACCTATTGAGTCTCTATCGAGTCTATTCTATTTATGGGGGAAATTACCCCAATGCATTTTAACTATACTAAAAAATTTCACAACTTTATTATATATTTTTTCCTTGTTCTTAAGGTGAAATCCTTCTTAAACATAATATTCTAAATATTTTTTTATGATTTTAATTTATAGTCATATGATCATTAATTTCTTATTCATTAATATATTTCCCTAAACCTATTTTTTTTGGAATTAATCTACTTATTATTTCATTCATTCCAGGGAAGTTTATTTCTATGTTTTTTATGCGGTCTTTAGTTTTTTGGATGAATTATAACACTATTTCTTCATTTCAAGATATCTTGGATTAAATGATATCAAATTTCTCTAGGATAATTTCAATTCCATTATCACTTTTTGTTGATGTTGTGTTCTCTTTCTATATTTTCAGATATCTTGGATTTAGGCTTTGTTAATTTTTGGATCAAAACCCCTTGAAAGAAATAACATGAAATATAGCTTTAAATACAATTATTAATGGTGAATTAATATATTGTATAGTTTATTTTTTATGTGTATCTTTGAAGGGATGGAGGATTCATCCTTTTTTAAGTCAGAGAAGTGGTACTTTTATAAATATATGTTTCTTATTTAAAATAGTGAAGATATATTCTGGGCAACTCTATCCAAATTAGAATATTTTGATTATAAGATAGGGTAAGTATAAAACCAAATTATCCAATCAATTAGAGACACATTTTTGTTATATTTGTGGCATTGTCCCTTAATTTAACACATTGTTTACCATTTAAACCTATAAAGTGGTGACTGTCATTTAATATAGTGAAAAATTACATATTATGGGAATCATATTTTAAATAATATTAATTTACCTTTTTATGATAATATACACACCACTTTAAAAAAAGTTCTTCGAGAAATATTTATTTTTAACATTGATGATTTTAATAATATCATATTTATTACTCATCCTCATTAAATTTCATCAATTAACTAGTATTAGAAAAAATTAAATCATTATTTTAAATGAATATATATATATATATATATCAAATTAAAATACATGTTTTTATAAAAAAGAATATTAATATCTTTCTAATTTTCGGAGGTTTTATTCTTATAGTAATTTTCATAATGATGCTTCACATTGTATATTCATAATTTATTAATGTTTACCTTCCTCTATAATATGTAATATTATAGTTTGTTTTAGTTTAGTTTTTCATGTGATAAAATTTACCCAACGAAGTATTTATTTAATGTAATGCACATACTTACATATTTGGGTGTTATAAGGATACAATTACTGAATCTGACAGAGACATAAATCACGAATCACTCTAAATAACATGATTTTTTAGTCCTTTTATACCAACTAGGAGCCTCACCATAGTGTCTGAAATAAGAGGGACTAGGAAATCATGCATCTGTTACCACTAGGAGAGCACATTGTATTCTTGGTGCAATAATTTATCTATTCAAGGGATAATGGTTCATGTATAATCGAGCCAAGGTGATCATGTATCTCAACCCATTTGGAATGGGGAACAGGGTATAAAAGAGTAAGGGAATTATGAACATGTATTATATGACCATATAATCTGTAAAACCAATGTTTGCCTAAGATTTTTTTTAGATTTATGCAAAAAACTAAGAAATGTTGTCTGGTGCTTCACCAAATCCCATCCCAGGAACATTTAGATTTAAGGAGACAATTTTCATCCTCACTATCTTCCTATCCTGAATAGTTATTATTGCATTTTTTTCTTTAAAATCTTCCCCAATATATCTTGGACATGCACCTATGTTGATTTAAATACTATGAGTAATAGTCATCCCATTCTGTGTATTGGTGATCATTTTGGGCTCCCCTTATTATAATTATCTATAAATTTCACCTTTAATTATGAGTATATTATGTGTATTTTTTAAAAATGAATATTTTATGAACCTAATAGGATGGATATGAATCAAAAAATGGAAGAATTATAATCACATGACAAAAGAGCATGAAGATGGAGTTAAAGAGTTCATCAAGTCTTCAATATAACATGAATACTCCCCTTATCAAATCATTTTTCCATGTTTAAGTTGTTTTTATTCAATAAATATTAGTTTATAATAGTTTAAAGAAAATTTTATTTGTTATAGAATAGACCAGAGCTATAAATATTGGACTAAACATGGTAGAAAACTAGACGTGTACATCGATTGAGATGATACTGTGATTTATAGATCATTTGAAATGAATATCAATGTAAATAATGATGGACATCACATGGAAGAAATGGAAATAGAAATTTAATATTTCATTTTTGAATTTATAGATATGTTCAATAAGTTAGATATATATGATAAGAGGCCATTATATACCAGTTGTACTAAATACAAAACATTGGATGTTTTATTGAAGTTATATAATTTTAAAGATAGAAGCAGATGGAGCGACACTAGCATTATAGAAGTACTTTGTCTCTTGAATGATATGATACTAGAAGAAAATGAACTTCCTTGTCAAAATATTATGCTAAATGAAGTCTACATTCAATGGGAATGATCTTAAAAAATAAATTCTTGTCCAAATGATTGCATTTTTTTTTCTAATGACCTTTAATCACACATAAAATACCCTATGTTTGGTGTGAATCAATATAAGAAAGATAAATCAAGTCCTTAAAAAATTATACAATACCTTCCTATCATTCCACAATTTAGAATACTATATGAATGTTAGGAAATATACAGACAATTGACATGGCATGTAGATACAAGAATTAAATATGGGAACCTACGTCTTCTAGTAGACTCTCCTCACTAAAATAAAATTGATTACAATTATACTGAATTTGGAAATGATAAAAGAAACTTCCATCTTTCATTATATATAGAAAGAATAAATCTTTTTGGTGTATAGAGTAGTAATCAAAGTATATGGCCTGACTTGTTGGTAAATTATAACTTACCTCCATGGTTATTTATGATGCACAAATAAATTATGTTGTCTCTTCTTATATCTTGACCAAAATAACCTGGTAATGATACTGATGTCTATTTAGATCCATTGATTAAAGATCTAAAATTGATGTGGGTTGTAGGTTTTACAATGTCTCATGCTCATATAAGTGAAGAATTCACATTAAGGGTAATGTTTAATGAGATGATAAATGACCTTCTAGCTTATGGAAATTTGTTATGCTATTCCATTAAAGGAATGTTGGGGTATCTGATTTGTGAAGAATGCACACACTTAGTACAGTTGAAACATTTATCTAATAAAATGTATTTTGGACATCATAAAATTTTACCTTAATAACATAAAAACTATCATAGACAATAGTATTCAATGAGAATATCAAAAAAGGTACAAAACCATCTCCACTAACTTGAAATCTACTATTTGATAAAAGTAAAATATATTAACACTTTTTTTAGTAAAAGAAATTAAAAAAACTTACGATATCAGGTTTGAAAAAGAGATAAATTTTCTTTGAATTACCATATAGAAATTTTTTATACATCATACATTTTATTGATTTCATGCATGTTGAAAAAAATCTATTTTATAGTTTTATTAGCACGTTAATTAATGTTTTTGAAAAAAATATGGAGACAAGTCTAGGTTGGACATTATTGACCTAGGGATAATGAAATATTTGGAACCGTTGAAGGGTAAAGAGAGGAAATTTCTTCCTCTAGTACTCAATCTAGATAGAAAAAATTATAATTTTTTATTTTCCACAATGGTATAAAAGTTCCATAAGGGTATTCCTCAAATATCAATAATTCCGTTTCAATGAATAATTTTAAGTTCTAGGGACTAAAATCACATGACTATAATGTTTTGAATCAATATTTGATTCTAGTGGATTTACATTGCATTCTTCCTAAAAATGCAGGACTATATTAAAAAAAGTCTTATTCTTTTTCAAATCCGTATGCTGTAAAGTTATAGACCCAAAAAAGTTTCCAATCATGAATAAGACGGTTATGGTCATATTATGTGAATTTGAGATGTTTTTCCCACCATAATTATTTGATATAATGTTCTAAATGATGGTTTACTTGGTTAGAGAGGTTCAACTATGTGGTCTTGTCCATTACAAATTGATGTACCCCATTGAACAATATATGAATATCTCTATAGGGTATGTCAATAATTGAATTCATACATAATGTTTTATTTTAGAATGATATATTTTTGAAAAAGTTATCTAATTCTGTACTAATTACCTATTATATGGTAATATAATCAGTATCCTAAATTCTCATCATAACAAACACCTTATGGGAAAATAGATTTCTGGAAGAGATGTTTTTATAATTAACATCACATAGCAGGAGAAAGAAAACCATTTTATTTTACATAATAATGAATATGTTGATTTATATGTTTAATCCCAAAAATAAATTCTTAAAAATTTGAATCCATAAAAATATGGATATCAAATACACATAATCAATAGTTTATGGTATGGTTCAGAGATCATATTTATAAGTTGTTATCTAAAAACCCAAATTCTATTTCTGAATTAATTCAATAGATAACTTGGGAACCAAATTAAATTGTTATATCTTACAATAGTTTTGTAATCCATGGTTATAAATTATATATAAAATAACATGATCACTATAGTATGTTGAAAAAATAGTGGAGTTACACATGTGGTGGAAGCGATGAACATATTTGGTTCTATAGATAGAAATACAATTTATGTGAATATGTAATATTTCCACATTATCAAATAGATATATGAGTTGTATAACAAAAAAATTCAAGTGTTTATTTTCCATTTCAAATTGGTTGAAAATAGAAGTGTGGTGAAAGTTGATGAAATGGGATTTGTGAATGTGAATTTCAGTATAGAAAGGGAAAATGAAAATCTATTAATAATGGAATCACAGTCAATGAACTTATTTTATTTATTAGATCCAACAAACAAAAAATGTTTAGTTTTACTACTAGTGAATAAAAAAAATGTATCTTCAGATGAAAATTCAATTGAGGATAACCATTTTATTTAGATATCATAATCAGTTCATAGAAGTTGAAATATAGACAATGTCTTGTACGTTACAGGGGATCACACAGATAGGATTTGTAATGTTTATAGAGGATCAAAATACCTTAAACCATTAGAAAAAGAAAGAGAGTTCAATGAGAAGGTTAAATTATTTTTTAATATACTATGACTTTCCTCATAATATTATGTGTTATCTACTATATTAACATAATCTAAATAAAAGTTTTGATTACTCATGCATATAATGTCTTCTGCACATGATGATGTTATTAATCCTGAGTAAGTACTTGATTTTTATACTGAAACTATAGAATTATTATGGGATCCACAAAATGTTGATGAATAAAAAACATGAATGATGAAGTATTATAGTGTTGACAAGAATTATCAAGGAAATAAGGGAATAAAATTAGAGGGTCGTTGGAATCAAATCATCCAACTTATTGACCCCAACAAGTCAATGTTCCCTAGTTATATTGGTTTCACAATAAGGATGAATGTAATGATTTATATAGATTCATGGCTTTATTTACAACCTGTAATGTAGGAAACCCTTTGGGAATATATAAAGGTAAATGTTATGATAACCTTCCTTTATTTTAGTGAAAATTTATATAATGAAACATTGATTTTTTTTCATTATTACTTGAAATGTTTGTTTATTTTAGATGATTTTTGTAAGAAATATATATTAATGGCTAATGTAAAATCCCATAAAGGCTTTTGGAATTTTCTTAGAAAATTTAAACTGAGGGATTCTGAGGGGAAAGTAAAACCCCACCCACCAGTTACTTATGCCCACATTATAAAATAGGAAACATGGAATGTTTTCATTAGTCATAACAATGATTAATCATTTTAGGTTCATTGTAGTCAATAATATATTATTTGAAATTATTTATTTTAACCAATTTAATTCAAAATTGTTAATTTATGAAATTGAAAAGGATTACTAAAAATAAATAACGCGCATCAAAACCAATGTACCCCTATCACAAATAAAGGATGGGGTAAGCTTCACTAGTAAAGAAATTGGTATTTATTTTAAATCAACAATAAAAGTTTCATGTGATATGAAACAAAATATTTTTAGTTTGTTTATATTTATATTTATAAATCAAAATTTGAAGCCACTTCCATCCCATATCATGTTCTATGGAAAGAGAATTGCGTAAATAAGGTGGGAAAACTCGTTGATGAAAACAAAAATGAAGCATGGGAAGCATGTGTAAATATGAAATAATAGAAATTAATTAATATTTATAACATTATTATATAAAAATATGTCTTTTATAAAGTTTTTCCATAAGAATTGATACCGACCATACCAAAAGAAAAACTACTTTCAGTAGTTTTGAAGCTGTTGGAACAATATGGTCACATTTTAGGACTAGGTTTTGGAGTGTCTCATTGAACATATTTCAAGAATAAAAAATCAAAAAAAGATAAATATAATATAATGAAATTATTGAATATAAAAATGTATTATTTTTAATATATTATTTCACAGTATGGTTTGGAAGACCAATATATGAGAAATGATTAATATAAACTGGTGGTGGAAAAAAGATCCACAAATGAACAACCAAATGATCCCACTTGATTTGAGGATATTCATTATCTTAAAATAAATAATTTAACTAAGGTAATCAATTTATTCTTTAATATTTTTTTTAAAATGTGAATCGAAAAACTTCCGATAACTATATATTACAAAAAATCTACAAGGTAAAGTTGTATGTGGTTTTTATCCATAAACACTCACACATTGCATTTTTGTGTGGGGTATGGTGTATAATATCATCTGAGAAAATATAAATAATAAATAAATCCCAAAATATCATACGAGAGTCAGGATTGAGTTTACTCAATATCCAACCGATGATTTTCCTATTCCACTTGATGATCCAAATATTACAACGGTCAATGATGCTATTGTAACATTTATAAAATACCCATATAATATTATAAAGATACATGAGGTATGTCTTAAAAAAATTGTAGGAAAAACATGTAACAATTTATGAAATAAGGTCTGAAGTGAGGAATGATATTATAGATGGATAAATTTATGAGGAAATTAAAGGCCAGATCAAGTGAATCTAGTGAATCAACCAATAAATCAAAGAGACTTTTCATATGTACCTTCTCCCTTCCAATTCCACTACAAAATTTATTATCATTACAAATTATTAAAGAGAATAAATTTAAATATTGAAATATATATTACATTTTATATGAATAATAAATATTTTAAACTTTCATTATAGGGACAATTAGTCTCGAGAGTATAAATGAGATTTACAAGTTAGAATGGTTGGGAGTCTCAGTTGTGAATACATATATAAGGTATATTTTCATAATATTTCTATCCAAAAAATGATATAATATGTTCATTAAATTTAATAAATGTTCATATTTTCTATAGGCATTTCTATTACTACTATATAAATGGAAAACCATGAAAATCAAGATTTAGATTCATTAATTTTGTATATCATTTATATGATATAATATTATTTGTAAAATAATGAAATTGAGAAGAAAAAAGATGATAAAAATGGTTTCTTTGATAAATAATAAAAGATGATAGACACTTTTTTGATTCCTACAATACAAGGGTAAAAGACTATAATCTAATCGCATAATATATATTTTTATTTTTTATTACTTATTTGTTATTATTTTTTAGGAACCACTGGATTCTAATCACACTCAATCTTGATACCCAAAATATTAATTTTTTGAATCCAATGCATGAATATCTAAAAAACTGACCATACATGATGTGTATTATGAATTTTTAATATACTAAAATCAAAATTTTATAGATAAACTTTGAATTATATGTTTTTGTCTATGTTTTTACAAGAATTTTTTATGATAGGATGATAACTAAATATAGTATAAATCATGGAATGGAGTTAGTGAATGAATACAAAAATACTTTGGATTACTTAAAATGGAAATAGATTAAGGTATATATAGAAATATTTAACTATAAAAACATATTTAATTTTTTTTTTATTTTGGAAAATGTTTCTGCATTGTCTAAAGCAGGATATTAACATGATTGTGGATAGTATAATTGAAAATTTACGAGACTGATTACAAACTATTAAAATAATAACATCCCTAAATAAGTAATTTTTGAAGGTAATTACAATTTCATTGAAAATATATTTTTTAATTGTTTTTTGTCTATATTTTTTCAGTTCTACCAAGATTTTTGATGAACATCGTGCTAAAAAGAAGTAAATTTTTTTAAAGATGAGTGGGAAATATACATGGTGTCAGAATGTTTGACAACATGAAATTTAGGGGAATAATTGTTATTTTTATGATCTAATATGGGCTATAAATTTAGAAATATATTTGGTGTGTGAAGCATTATTATAAGAGTGCTTATATTTTATTTTTGATCTATTTTTCAAGGAGAAGTAAAATGGAGTAAATGAATTTGTTTTCAAATTAATGGGTATAATACATGTAGTTATAATATATACATGTATCATGAAAAGTTTACCACACATCAATTATACACATGGTGTGATTAATATTACTCAAATTTTGTGCTTTGAGTTTTAGTAAAAAAGAAAAGTGACATATTAAAAATTGAGAAAAAGAATTCATATTGTTTTGATACTTTAGGAAAATGATCCCTCAGTCATTTGTGACATGAAGGAATCAACCATACTTCATTTTGATACATAGTATACCTTAGATGACTTAAATTTTATTGTTTTGGTTTAAAATTTACATTGTATTAATGTATTAATTCATATTTATGTTTTATTTATTTATTTATATGATTAATAACATAAGAATTGTTTTCTTATATAGGTGGATTCTTTTTATTGAGTAGGGAGTTTTGTTCAAGGAATCTTGTGATAATGAGAGATTGGACTTCGAGGCTACAACTGAGATAATGGAAACAACGAAATGGGTCAAGAATGTATACATATATCTTTAGAAGGCGATTTATTTCTACTTATTTAGTAAACATTGTCACTATTTTATCTAATATTTTAAATTTAATTTCCAATCATTTTTATCTTATAATATTTTTCATAGATATTTTTTAGAATTCATATTTTCTCTTCAACTATATGAAACAATCCAAAAAAGTGAGATCATGTTGCTTTTGGATGAGGCATTTTATGTAGCACGGGGTTTCCTCTTCCATCCAAAAGAAACATTTATTTATTTTATGGCTTGATGTATAAAGTTTAAATAAAAATACACATCACATAATCAATCATCCACACCTCATTCTAATACATAGTATTCTTAGTATGACTCAAAATGTATTTTTTTAGCTTATAATTTACATTTTAGGTCAAACACACATCACATAATCAAAACTGATAAAGAACATTTAGATTGTTTTGATACTTTATGAGAATGATAAACAAGTCATTTTTGATGTATAAGAATCATCCACATCTAAATTAGATACATAGTTTGACCGGTATGACTCAAAATGTGTATTTTTATTTAAAATTGACATTAATTTTAGTAAAAAACACAAGCGATATTCTCAAAACCAATAAAACACATTCAGATCATTTTAAAAATTTAGGAAAATGATATATAAGTCAATTTTGATGTGTAGGAATCAGATGATCCACAATTCAATACACAATGTTCCTGGTATGACTCAAAGTGTATCTATTTATTTATAATTGAAAAACATTTTAGTAAAAAAGACAATTGACATACTCAAAACTGAGAAAATGCATTCATATTGTTTTAATAATTTATTAAAATGACCCACAAGTCAATTTTTTCATGTTTGAATTAGGCATACCTCAATATAATTAAAGGTGTGTTTGATATAACTAAAAGTGGTCATTATCAATTTAAAATTAATATTTAGATAAAAAATTGGGTCACTCACTAGAAATTAGTAAAACACACCCATATTAACTTGATAATTTAGGAAATTGATTCATAACTTACATTTGATGTATAATAATTATCCCCACATAAAACTGACACACGATGTGACCGATATGAATCAAAGTGCATCTTTCTTGTTTAAAATGAAATTTTAGTAAAAAAGACAAGTGACATACTCAAAACCATGAAAATGAATTTATATTGTTTTGATACTTTAGGAAAACAGCCCATAATATATTTTTTACATATAGGAATCAACTAAACCCTAATATAACATATGGTGTGACCGATATTACTCCAAGTGCAGGTTTATAATTTAAAATGACATTTTAGTAAAAAAGAAAAGTGACATACTCAAAATTGAAAAACTAGTTCTTATTATTTTTATACTTTAAGAAAATAACCCATAAGACATTTTTGATGTGTAGGAATTAACCACACCTTAATATGATGCACAATGTTATTGGTATGACTCAAAGTGTGTATTTTTATTTAAAATTAACATTTATTTTAGTAAAAAAGAAATGTGACATACTCAAAACTGAGGAATCACATTTGTCTTGTTTTGATACTTTAGGAAAAAAAATCCATAAGTCATTTATGAAATGTAAGAATCACTTTCATCTCAATCCGATGCACAGTGTGCCTGCTATGACTCTATGTGTGCATTTTTATTTAAAATTGACATTAATTTTATAAAAAAGGACAAATGAAAAACTCAAAACCAAAAAAACACATTCAGATAATTATTATACTTTAGGATAATTATCCATAAGTCATTTTTGATGTGTATGGATTATCCAAACCTCAATATGATATGTAGCGTTCCTAGTATGACTCCAAGTGTTGGTTATCTGTTTAAAATCGATATTTTAGTTCAAAAAGTGTGTCACTCTATAAAAATAATGAAAATACACTCATATCATATCCATAATTTAGTAAAATTATTCATAAGTCATTTATGATGTGTATGAATTAGTATAACATTAAACTTACACATGATGTTACTAGTATGACTCAGAAATGTGTGTTTTTAGTTTTAAATGGCATTTTAGTAAAAAATAAAAGTAAAATACTAAAAACATATAAAACACATAAAAATTGTTTTTATACTTTAGGAAAATTATTCATAAGTCATTTTTGACATGTAGGAATCAATCGTATCACATTATGAAGCATGGTGTGATAGGTATGACTCAAAGTCTGTCTTTTTATTTAAAAATGACTTCAATTTTTGTAAAAAAGACAAGTGACATACTCAAAACTGAAAAAACATATTTTTATTGATTTTATACTTTATAAAAATGATCTATATATCATTTATGATGTGTAAGAATCATCCAAAACTCAATCTGATGTACGATATGAGTGGTATGACTCCAAGTGTATTTTTATTTAAAATTGACATTAATTTTAGTAAAAAATACATGTGAAATACTCAAAAAAAGGAAAACAAATTTATATTGTTTTTATACTTTAGTAAAATTATCCATAAGCCATTTTTGTTTTGATGGAATCAGACACACCTCTATCCAATGCACAATGTTCCCAATATGACTCCAAGTGTCCGTTATCAGTTTAAAAATTATATTTTAGATAAAAAAGTTTGTCACTCATTGAAAAAAAGGAAAAATACAAGGATTGTATTGATAATTTAATAAAATGGTTTATAATTCATTTTTGACATGTAGGAATCAGTCTCAAATCAAACCGACATACAATGTTACTGGTATGAATCGAAGTGTGTGTTTCCAGTTTAAAATGACATTTTTGTAAAAAAGAAAGGTGACATACTCAAAACTAATAAAACAAATTCAGATTGTTTTAATACTTTATAAAAACGACCCATAAGTCATTTTTGATTTGTAGGAATTGACCTCACCTCAATCTGACACACAATGTGACTGACATGACTCCAAGTATGTGTTTCATGTTTAAAAATAAACTTTAGAAAAAAAGAAAAGAGACATACTCAAAAACAAGAAAAACCATTTATATTGTTTTTATACTTAGTAAAATGATAGATAAGTCATTTATGATGTTCTTGAATCAGTCATGCATCAATCCCACTCACAGTGGTATCGATATGACTCCAAGTGTGTCTTTTTATTTAAAATTGACAAAAATTTTAGAATAAAAGACAGGAGACATAATAAAAACCAAGAAAAAAAATTTAGATGGATTTTATACTTTAGTGAAACAATAAATAAGTTATTCTTGATGTTATGGAATCATCCTTACCTCAATACAATTAATGGTGTGCCTGATATGACTCCATGCAAGTTTTTTCTTTAAAATTGATAATAATTTTAGTAAAAAAGACAAGAGACATACTCAAAACAATGTAAAATCATTCAAATTGTTTTAATACTTTATTAAAATAATCCATATATCAAATGTGATATGTAGAAATAAAACTCACCTAAAATAGATGCACATTATGCCCGATATACTCCATGTGTCTGTTATCAGTTTAAAATTGACGTTTTAGTTCAAAAAATAATGTCACTCAATAAAAACCAAGAAAATGAACTTGAATAATCCTGATAATTTATTATAATGATTCATAAGTAATTTATGACATGTATAAATAATTATCACATAAAATTTTCACATGATATGACTGTTATGACCCAAAGTGTGTGTTTCCAGTTTAAAATGATATTTTGGTAAAAAAATAGATGACATACTCAAAACCTAAAAAAAAGAATTAGGACTATTTTATACTTTATAAAAACAATTCACAAGTCATTTTTCGGTGTGGGAATCAATTGAACCTCAGTCCGATGTATGATGTAATTCGTATGACTCAAACTGTTCCTTTTTATTTTAAAAGGACATTAATTTTTGTTAAAATAAAAGTAACATTCTCAAAACCAAAAAAACGCATTCATATTGTTTTGATAATTTAAGTAAACTATCCATAAGTCAATTTTCACATGTATTAATCAGACTCAACTCAATCTGATTCACAGTGTGGCTGGCATGACTCTAATTCTGTCATTTTATTTAAAAATAACATTAATTTTTGTAAAAAAGACAAGTGACATACTCAAAACCAAGAAAAAACATTTTGATTATTTTTATCCATTAATAAAATGATCCATATGTTTTTTTATTAGTTGGAATCATCTAAACCTCAATATGATTCACGATGTTCCTAGTATGGCTTAAAGTATCCGTTATCAATTTAAAATTGACATTTTAGTTTAAAAAGTTCATTACACACTAAAAAACTAAGAAAAAAATTCTCTAATTGTCTCGATAATTTAGGAAAATTCCTCATATGTTATTTTTGATGTGTAAGAATCCATATCACATCAAAACGACACACGATGTGACTGGTATGACCCAAAGTGAATGTTTCCAATAAAATTGACTTTTTAGTGAGAAAGATAAGAGACATAATCAAAACTAATAAAACACATTAGGATTGTTTAGATGATTTAGGATAACAATATTTATGTTATTTGAAATGTGTTGGAATTTTCTGTACCTCAATTCGATACATGATGTATCTGGTATGACTCAAAGTGTCCATTATTAGTTTAAGATTGACATTTTAGTTCAAAAAGTATCACTCACTAAAAACTAAGAAAATGTGCTTGGACTATGTTAAAAATTAATAAAAATTATTCATGAGTCATTTTTGTTGTGTAGTAATTAATCCCACATTAAAGTGACACATGATTTGACCAGTATAACTCAAAGTGTGTGTTTCAAGTTTAAAATGAAATTTTATTATAAACCACAAGTGACATACTCAAAACCTAGAAAAAAAATTCTTATTATTTTTATAATTTAGAAAAATGATTCATAAGTTGTTTGTGACTTATAAAAATTGACCTCACTTCAATCTGATGCATGATGTGGTTGGTATGACTTGAACTATGTGTTTTAAATATCTAAGTGTCATTTTAGTTTAAAACCCACATCACATCGCTAAAATTGAGCAAACAAGATCAGTTTGTTTTCTCATAATTTTATCTACCAATAATTAATTAATTTATTTATCCTTTTTATGTTATACTTATTTAATTAATTTTCATAGAGATAATGCATGAAGATGAAAAGGAAATGTGGTGACGTGTAAGAATCAACCACAACTCAACCAGACACATGGTGTTCCTGGTATGACTCAAAGTTGGTTTTTAAAATTGAAAATGTCTATTTAATTTATTTCTTTATAGTATTAATAACATAAAAATCATTTTATTATATAGGTATATTATTTGTCTCGAGTTGGGGTGGTTTGTTCAATAATAGAATTAGTGGGGGTCTGGGTCCAAAGAAAAAGGGACATTGATGTTTTTGTGTGTCTATGATAATCTGTACTTACTCATGTAATTTATTAAACCAATTTTTTATATGTCTATAATGTAGTATTGTTTCTTGTATTTGTTCTATAAATTTTATTTCATTCAAAATATGTATTCTCACCTTTTTTTTTCTACTGTTTCTATTGCTGTAGTGTGATTTAAATTTAAATCACACTATAGTATGCCCCTTTATCATCACTACTAAATGTGATGATAAAGGTATAATTTATTAGTGATATTTAAATCATTGATAAAATATTAAAGATTTTAATTGTGATCCAATATTCATCACCTTTTTTATGCTAAAAATAACGAATTTTAGTAATATTAATGGCCTATTTTGTAGTAGTGCATAAAATAATAGTTTGTCAAAAATAGTTTTTTCTTACATTAATCCTTTTAAAAATGAACTCCTACTATGAAAAACTTAATTTCTTGAATGTAGACTCCTAATATATTACTTTCCTTTTTATCACTTTCCCTCACATACTCAAAGCTGTAAGGATATTATAAGGGATCTATGTGGCACTTAAATAGTCTATAATCTAAAGGAAAGTGGGTATTTAAATAATTATACTTACCTATATATTCATATTTAAATATTAGGTATATAAAAGACTTTTACCTCATCTTCTTAATTTTGTATATTTTATAAAATCTATTTTATAGTGATGTTTATATAAAATATAATTTCTGTTACTATACACATCCATAAAAGAAACCCATATCTCCTTTATGGTGATGAGCATCCATGCCCATATACAACCACACAAATCAACACTCTATATCATGTTGAGATATCTACTCTCTAATTCTAACCATTTAATAATCTATAATCCCCTAGATTAAAAAAATATACTATAGTTTTATCTCTTATGGATTACTGGACACACTAAAAACTATTATAGAGCATCAAAATAAATAAAATGAGTCTTTATAAATGATGATGATCATAATCGTGTCATGTTTCACTAATCATGTTCTTATTTTTTAACAAAAAGGGCATGTATACCAATATGAGGATGAAATATTAATTATATGTACATGATTTGATTTTATTTAAAGGTTTCACATAATGAATAAGTTGGTGATATAACAGGTTTAAATTAGAGAGTGTGAACTTAACATTAAAAGATATAAATATTACCTTTACACGAATATTTAAAAAATTATTTAACCCTTACTCTAATATAAATTAGTAATGTGTGAGGGTTTTGTAAGAACCCGAGTTTTTAGAACGGGTCAAAATCCTGACCCTGTTTAAAATTTTGACAGGTTTCTGAGGAAACTGGATTTAATCGGAAGTTTCTAGAAATTTCCAGACTACACGCCGTGTACTCTAAGTACACGCCATGTGTGTGTAGGCGAGTGACCGACCGTGTGCTCGCCCAATACATGCCATGTGATGACCGTGTTGTAGTTTCTTACTACACGGTGTGTAGTTTTGAATACGCGATGTAGACCTCCGACCGTGTGAGGCCATACATGGCGTGTAGGCCATTGGCCGGGTAAGAACCAGGGGCACGCCGTGTTCTCTTTGGACACGCCGTGTAGTCGAGCCATGTATGAGGGATATACATGGCGTGTGGGTATGCTGACGAGGAAGAGAAGAGGAACCCAGTACACATTGTGTACCCAGAGGTACACGCCGTGTACTCATGTCGGCAGGTTCGGAAAGTAAGTCGGCGGAATCTTTCCGTCTTTTGAACAGTTAAATGAAATATACAAGGCGTGTAGTCTTAAAGTACACGCCGTGTACTTTATTTTTTTGCTTAAATCGGGCAGTAGCCTCGTTTTTGAGGCAAAACACCCCTCCTCCACCCAAAATCTGCTGAATCTTCATTTGCTTCCCAGTTCTTCGTCCGAACTCCGATCCGATCTCGGTTGGATGCGTTGGAACCCCCTCAGTAAGGCCTCGATTCCTCTTTGGCTGTTATGTATGATTTCCGTTCTAGAGCGAGTTATAGCCCTTTGAGCGGTTTTGAATCTTTTGTAGATTTACCGCGTTTTAGACCGAATTGGCGGGTGTTACCGGAGGAGTAACATCATGCGAGTCTTAGGTACGTGGTGCATACTTCATTTTGTGTTTTCGTGGTTGTTTGGGTAACGCGGCCTTCATCGCGTTTTTGGGTATTTTTAGCGGGACCTGTTTTATCTGCTTTGTTCATACTATAATGTTTATGGGACCTCTGGGATGCTTTTGGGCATGCCCGGTTACCAGTTTGAGTGAGAAGGGCCAGGTGAGGGTTCTCATCAGGGAATTTTGGCCGGGGAACGCCAAAATGGGTTTTAATTGAAATGTTATTATTATAAACAATTTAGTTTAATTAATTAAAGCCTGTTAAATTGTTAGAGGCATTTAAGACCTCTGTGCTAGTATGGGACAACACCGGTATAGTGCAATTCGACTGTTTTGTTGGTTTTTCCTGGTTATGTTTTCTGTTTACATATGTTATATATGCAATTGCTGAATTGCATCTGCTGGACCCCTTGGGTTGTGTTGGGCTTGGACCGGTTACGCTTGAGTGATGCTGATCACAGGTTGGGGATTTTCCCGGGATACTTTGGGTGGTTTTGACCACGGGATTGAGCGTCATGGTCGTCGGATTGAGGCAGTGTGACTGTCAGGTTGAGCATGGCCCATGTTACTTGGATGGCGAGGCCATCAGACTTGAGTGACATGGTCACAGGGACACGAGGTGTTAGATGTTTTGGTGGCTTTGGACTATTTGGGTGATTACCTCTCACCAGGACTTGAGTAGTGTGCACACAGAGATACTCCGTGATGAGGTGGTTTTGACCACTCGTGTGGGTAGAGGCCCCCGTAGTTGCGGTTAGGTATTTTGGTTGGGGGTGCTTGCCGTAGAAAGCCACGTGGGAGGTGAGGAGCCTTCAGGAAATGGGCGTGCCTTCGGGATGTCTGTACTTGAGACACGAGGTGTCAGGAGGCACATGGTGCCGGGTTACTATTTTGGGCGTGCCTTCAGGACGTCGGTACTTGAGACACGAGGTGTCAGGAGGCACATGGTGTCAGGTTACTATTTTGGGTGTGCCTTTGGGGCGTCGGTACTTGAGACACAAGGTGTCAGGAGGCACATGGTGCTGGGTTACTATTTTTGGCATGCCTTAGGGACGTCGGTACTTGAGACACGAGGTGTCAGGAGGCACGTGGTGTCGGGTTACACGACAGAGATTCTGACGTTGGCTGAAGCAGGTGACACTCCTTGGTGGCTGTTGAGCACCAGTGGAGTTTGTGTTTACTTGTGCACTGTACTGTTTACTGCTTTCCTTGTAAATGAATGACTGCTTAAACACATATATTTGGTACGCACCGTTGGGTGGTATCCTACTGAGTTTTGTCTCACACCCTACACGGGCCCTTTGGGACGCGTGTAGACTTTATGGATTTACGTGCAGGAAAGAGGCCAGCTTCTGGAGCTGGGCTATGTTAGTTATTGTATGGAGAGGGTATAGACCTTGAGGTCATGCCTAGCTGGGTTTACTTTGTTTTGTTTTCTTTCTATATTGGCATGCTTATTGTAGCTACTGTTGGTTAGCCATTGGCGCCCTGTTTATATTCAGTTGTGTATGACCTGCTTTGGATGCATGTTTTACTGTTCAGTAGTAGTTACATGTTATCAGCATGCTGTTGTGTTTATTTCCGCTGCTGTTGTTTCATTTACTACTTCCGCTGTTTATCTATATTGATTATGCTTCCGCTCTATGGGTCTGGTTCGAGTCTGCTGAGTCTTTCTTTCCACTGCATCTTTACTGTTATACTTGGACCAGTACCCTTATTAAGATCCTCTGAGAGGGTATAGCCTCCCCACTATACCTAACAGACCCTCGCTGCTAGTCGGCAGCCTTTGGCGTTCGGGGAGGTGCGCCTAAGGTAGTAACACCCGACCCGTTCGGCACTGTTCGGGTGGCTGGCCGAGTCCAGGACGTTACATGTTTTTACCCTTATTTGAGGGATACTTTAACATTCCACATGTTCCAATGTAGGGAGGTTACCTAAATATAGGGATCAGTGTACCCTTATGTAGCTATAGTGATGTGTGGGCTACCCTTTTGTGAGATTTTATTGGATAAGATTACTTTTATGTGGGGTACATTTTACCCTTACATAAGCTTGGAAGTTAGATGTGTTATCATCATGTGGGGATTGACTTGCCCTTATGCAGTAGTTGGGATACCTTTTTATAGTTGGTCAATTGAGTGGTTTACCTTTATGTGATGTTTTTTGTACCCATACATAGTGTTCAAAACATATACATTAACCTTACATTATGATATTTCTACCATTACATGAGTGTAGCATTTAGTACATACCATTATGAAACCTTAAAATCTACAGTGTTACCCATATGTGATGACCATCTAACCTTTACACGACCATCAACCAAGCCAAACATAAGTATTTAGATGAACTTTATGTTGCTGCAAACCACTTCCTTACCCTTATATGAGCTATGAAATCCCACATGACCCTTAAATGAGCTGCTTCTTACCCATACGTGAGTACTAGATGACCTTTATACAACTGCTAATTCTTATTACCCTTATGTGAAAACACATCCAACCCTTACATAGAATTTATTATTATGAAGAATATGATTTAAACAATTAAATTTTATAATACTATAACTATAATTCTAAAACTCATATAATCCATTAATTTCATAACATGTTAATAAAATTTCTTTATAATTAGTTTATAAATATATTTAAAAATTAAACATTTTTATTTCAAAAATATATATTTATTTCAAAATTCTTATAAATATATTCACATAATATTTTATTTATGATAATGTCCACTTTTTTAATATATGTTATTATACTATTAAGATTTTAATATACTTTCATCAAATTAATATTTTTATAAAAATATTATTTATATTCTTCAATAAATACTATTTCACTATTATTAAATGATTATATTTATCCTAAGGATATTAACTTTATTCTCATAAAAATATATTTAAAAGTAAAAATATTATACTTAATGAATCTCGGGATGTTACATTCTGCCCCATAAAAAATTGCATTCTCACAATTTTAATTATCTATTTTTTAACTTCCAAATTAAATTTGGAAATTTTATCATCATCATCATCATTATTATTATTATCATCATCATCATCACTTATGATTTTGTAAAACACTACTGGAAATGCGGGCAATACCCACGAGGCTATACCAATGGTTTTCAAAAATCATTGGTATAGCCTAACCTATCCCAATGATTTGAACTAACCTTTAGGCTAGGATTTTTATATGAATCCTATCCCAACAGTTTTAAAAAACCATTGGGATAACTGGTATCTATGAAAACAATTTTAAAAATCCATTTTTATAGCTATTCCCCAAATACATAGCATGGGTGAACCTCCCCTCCTCCCATCAGGTTCTATTCCTGAATCTAAGAAGCAACAGGAGTTCCACTTTCTTCCCAACCTATGAAGCAATGATATCTCATTTATTATTGATTTTATTTCATTCTTATTCAATTTTAAATTTGTGGGCTCCAAATCATTTATGTATTCTATCAACCATCCATTTAATTTTTTTTTGGGTATAAAATAGCGTTGTTTTTTTGTTGGCATTTAATTTATTTTTATCCTGATTAATATGGTTTGATTCAGGCTATCTTATATCTAGTTCATGTCTGTATGGACTATTTTAGACAAATTTGGCTCATTTTGGGTTTTTTCTATTCAATTTTGGATTGGTTCATTATTTTTTGTTCTGCTTCATTTTGGTTCCAGTTAGTTTAGTCCAATCTCTATATTTATATTTTAAATTCATATTGCTAAAATATTATTATCTTTGGGATATACTCTTACAACATGAAATCGTCAAAAAATTACTACAAAATCAATCTTATGTCTATAAAACTTAGATAAAATCTAAACAGACTTCAATTTCATTTTCTATAAGGATCAAAAATCTATTTTGATATTTAATTCTATTAAGAACTACAAAAACACATTCATATTTAATTTCTAGATTATGTTAATCAATAATTTCTTAATTTTAAGATCTATATATTTATAAACTATTCATGCTAAATTGATACCCATTTTCCCCAGGTGAAGACACTCTTTTTCATTTTTCTAGATAGAATCAAATATCATTTTGTGATATTAAAAACACTTTAGAACATATCAATAATTAACTGAATTATTGTAAACATTGTTCACAAATGTTGATATTTATATATTCTCATTTAAAAATTCGATTTTAATAAAATGTGGACATCATACAAATCATCTCATGTCAACTTTATCGAATCATAGCTTAATTATTAGATATTAAAGGAATAATGATATTTTGATAATAGAATCATGAAAAAAGAATCATTTTATGTGAATTTCATAATTGAAATATAAATTCTAGATACTTGGTCATTCTCCTTTAGAATTATAAAAATTTCATAAAGGGATGAATCAGATGGTAGTTTAGATTACTCATACAAAACATTCAATAATATGCACACATAGTACTCAAATGTAACATTAATGTATCATATATAACCCTAAATCAATTAAATGTCGATGAATCATTGAGTCCAATTGAATCTTTTGAAGGTACCTAATGGCTTGTTCATTTTTTCAAATGATTCATACACATCTCCAATCTTAGCCACATTTTATACATCACCATTATTATATATTATAGATTTAAACTAAACCAACCCGATCAAAACAATTAGAAAGGAAAATATTTGAACTAAACCATTCCAAAATAACCCAACTTGAATAAAACCAAGCTATACCCAATTGAACCGAACCAAATCAAACAACACCCAACCAAACAAAAAATAATTTACTTGAACCAAAACAAATAGAATTGATTTGAACCAAATGAAATAGAACTAATTTGAACTAAACTAAACCACTTTGAATCAAACTATCCCAAATTTAAACAAATTAAATTAAACAAAACCATATGCACTTGAACTAAAGATACACAACCCCAACCAAATCAAACTAGACTAAATAAATAATAACAAACCCAACCTTACCTGGATAAAATTGAAATTAAATAAACCTAATTATATTTAATGGACCAAAACAATAATAAATAGAATCAAATGAAACTAAAATTGAACCATACCAAATTGAAGGGGAGAGTCACTAAGGTACCTATCTAAAGGTCCTTTATGCCTCATCATTTTTTTTCACTCAATTACATATAATTTAAATAACAACCCTAGGAATTTATATTCCATAATACACATTATCATAACTAAATCCTTGAACCTTGATGGATTTGGAACATTATTCAATTAAAAACCATATATATCATCATAAAATATATAATTCATTAATTTAAAAAAGGGTATATTTCACAATGTGGAGAGACCACACATATAAAAATAAATATCAAAACATGCAAAATAATTTGGGCTTAGGTTTGAAGGACTAATTATCTTAGAAGAAAATAAATTCCCTCTTCAAGCACCACCTGATCATCGCTTTTTAGTCCTTCTCGAGTGTACTAGTTTTTTAGCTAACACATGGGGCCCTATCTCATGCCAAGAACTGCTAGAAATATAATTAGAACATTTATAATAACTAACCAATTTATTTTAAATTTTCATAAATACTGATTAAGTCAGTGAGTGACTATACTATATAGAAGATGGATACCTATAAGTAGTAATATTTTATACATTAATTTATTGAATAAGAATATCATTAGTTAAAAAGTGAATAGAATAAGAGAAAAAATGAAAAAAACAATTATAAAAACAATTTGTGTAGTATAATGTATAATTATTACTCATTAATATAATTGAATTCAATATCATGGTTTTATATTTATAGTATTTTATTATATATATAATATTCTTTTTCCTTTGATATTATGATTCTCATTTTGACTAGTGTGTCAGTTATGGTTTCATATAAAGAAAACAATTATATTTTTCCTAAATATATTTTTTGTTAAACTTCAATCTTATTTAATTTCTTTTGTGAAATTGAAAATTACATTTTTCTATAGAATGGATAGATGTTGGATGTATGAAACTGATAGGATGTGAAGTTATTTTCAAAACAAGTTGGATAGATTTTTAGATTTTTCATTTAACAATGCTATAGATAGTGGTCACATACACTGTCCGTGTTATAATTGTGTTAAAAGACATTGGTTGAGTCATGAAGAAGTTTTCTACCATTTTACCAAATATGTTTTTTTAAAAAAAATACAATATGTGGTTTCACAATTGAGATAAAATTCAATCTCAAAATCTTTATGATCTAAATTAGAGGAGTAGATTAGAAAATTTATTATATGATCAATTTACTTTTATTCATTATCATGAGAAAGAAGGGATTTCTATCCAAGAATACTTAGATATGAGAACACATGATGCATGTAATGAAAATGATGATGTTTATAGGGTGAAAAAATTGAATGATGCTATCACGACCCTAGTATATCGGCAATGTGGTAAAATGAAAAGGTTGGAATTTTTAATCTGACTGTTTCATGGAAAAAAATGTATGTAATTTATAATACTTCCATTGATTATATTATTACCTTTTTAAATTAATTACTTATAGATGATGAATATATTCCCTCAAACCATCATATAGAATAGAAGTTAGTTGAGGGACTTGGATTTTCAAAAAAATAATAATGGTTTCCAAAAAGATTTCAACTTATTCTAGGAGAGAAATGATGAATGAAATGATTGTATAAATTATGGAACATCCTTATGGAAGAATAAAGATAATGTAACACCATCCCATGTTCCATAAAAAGTAATTTTGAACTTTACATTGAATCCAAAAATCCATAATATTTTCAGGTCTAATGAAATATCAATAAGAATGTGATGGAATGATACCAAGAGAAAGAAAGATAATAATGAGTATGTTCATCCTGTATATAGATTTTCATGGAATACATTTGATTCTTAATATCATGATTTCATAGATGGCATGTGAAATTTGATTTTGGGTATATCATGTGACAGTTTTAATCCATTTAAGAATATGCTTACTTCGCACAACACATGATCTTTTTTCATACACGTTTATATCCATTATCCATGGATGTGAAAGTATACTCATATATAGACCTTATGATCCTGAAAATGATATATATTTACACATGAAACCTTTAATAAAAGAGTTAAAGAATCTTTGTAATATGGGTTCACGCACATATTATGCTTGTTTGAAAGACATATTTCATATGTGTGCTGCACTTATATGGATAATCAATGATTTTACTTCTTATGTAAGGATATCTGGATGAAACACAATGGTAAAACTATAATGTCCTATTTTTATGTAGAATACATGATCTAGATGAATTTGATATTATAGTAGTTTTAGTTTTATGGTACATCGACAATTCTTTCCAATGGATCATTCATATAGGAATAATAATCAAAGATTTGACAATAGACTGGATACCAACAATCCACCTTAGCGTATGTATGGAACTGATGTGTTTAATTAATTGAAAATTTTCAGTTTTTCATTGAGGAAGGGTAAAATGAAATCCAGAAAGAGGATGAATGTTTCAACTGAAACCAATTACAATCGTAAGAAGAGAAGTATCTTCTTTGAGTTTCCTTATTGGTCAACCAATTTGTTACATCATTTCTTAGACATAATGCACATTGAAAATAATATATGTGAAATATTGATTTCAATTATTTTAAATGTAAAGGTAAAAAAAAAGATGATTTATGATATCAATGTGGTTTGATGGATTGAGAAATCAGACCATAATTACATCCTTTGTGGATCAATGAAAATAAGTGTAAAGTTATGTTTTCTTCTTATGTGATGACACCTGCATAAAAAATCAATTTCTAAATGTACTAGAGACTATTAGAGTTCCTGATGGATGTTCAAGAAACACATAAAAATGGGTTAATAAAAGAGAGTTGAAGCTAAAATATTTAAAGACTCATGAATATCACACACTTATGAATGATTTGATTCTAATAGCATATTCTATCCAATAATTCAAGGTTTTTAGTTATTCGGTTGTCCCATTTTTATATATATTTATGTACTAAGATTTCTTCCAAGCATTTCTTGTAAAAAATGTTGGAATATGCACCATTAATTTTGTGTAACCTATAGAAAATATTTCTTAATTAATTTTTCACATTCATGCTGAATCTAACTATAATACCCCAAGATTTTGTGATATGTATCTTTTTAAATTCAATACTTTTTATATCTTACATTACAAAGATTTCCGAGATTAAACAAATTATTAAAATATTATTGTTTAATCATAATAGTTATCATATAGCCATTATAATGGTGGGAATGAATGAGATTAACAATATTATAAAAATATAGTTTACACATGTTTATAAAATGAATTTATTGATTACTAATTAATTATAAATTAAAAAAATCAAATAAACATAAAGGAAGTTTTTTTATTAAAAACCATCTTATGACCATAATGGAATTTTATATTAATAAATTAATTTAATCACTATTTTTAGAGATATTAATGAAATTTATATGTTATATATTAATTAATTTTTTTAAATTCATTAAATATTTTTGATAGTATTAAGATAATAATAAATCCAGTTTTACACATAAAAAGCTATATTTTTCTAAATGGTAATTTTTATACCTTTTGATGGAGCACCTATTCTAAATCTAAATTTTGAAATTTTTATAAGTTTTTTTTGAAAAAATAAATTTCATTTTTTAAATATCAAAAATAAAATTATCTTAGAGTAAAAATTTGGAATTTTTTGAAGATGTTTTATTTTTTGATGAATAGTGACAAATACTGAATTTTAAATAAAAACTGATTTTTCATCTAATTTATTTATATACTAAAATCATGTTTTATTTTTTTAAATTATAAATAGAACAATCATACATTAGTAAATACAATTTATGTCATTGTAATTAATTTCTCAATGAAATTTGTTATAAAAATATTTTAAATATTTGAACTTTTCACTTTAAAAAACAAGTTTTATTCATAGTGTTTGTGGGATTAATTTTAAGTATAATCTTGATAATTATGTGAATTTAATTTTTTAAAATGTATTAAATATTTTTAATCATAATTTAAAATTTTTATTGTTATATAAAGTTCATTTTTAGTTATTAAAATGTTATTGTGGTAAAACAATTATTTACTGTATTATATGTAAAATAGTGACAAAGGTCAAAGTTAAAAGGTAAAATAATAACATACCTAAAAATTACAAAATAGAATGATTTTTTGAGGTGTTTATTAAACCTAAAAATCATAAAAAATATTAATTAAAAATATAATGTGTTGAAATTATTGCCACCTCAATGTGGTTGGATTATTTATAAAATATTCATTATTTTAATCACTTAAACCCATCTCACCTCAAGTATGAACACCAAACCACACCAACCCATTTATAATATAAATAATTGAATATTATAAAATATATAGTTCAAAATATAATCCTTAATATCCCCATTTCCTAGTTCTTCTGGTATCACCAAAAGACAAAATCCAAGGTCCTCAAGGGTATCTCAAGGAGGTGATATTCAAGAGATAATTTTCTAAAAACACCTCTCATAATTTCTTTTATTTTTCTAATTTCTACTAACATAATTCATAAATAAAGGAATAATAACTCAATAATCATTCATATAATTTAATTTTATATTTATATTTTAATATATTATACCTATCCCTTTTATTACCTCCTCTTATTCAACGAAATGAAACTATTTCCTAAGTTATGTCGGCTAATCACCTCCATGAATATGTTTTTGGTCATTTTACATTAACAAATTAATGTATGGTCATAATTATATTATAATTGTTAAATAATATTTTAATAAGTATATTATATCCTATTTCATGTTATGGTATTAATATATACTGATAATTTCAAATAAAATGAATCTAGTTTGTGATGTTCGAAAAAACTGCCAAAATAAACTAATCAATTATCATTAACATTTTATCAAATAAATCATACTCATGTAAGAAATAAAAATAATAAATGGTACCATTTAATATTATTATGGTGAATTAATACCAGTTCATGTCACTTCTAAAGTTTTTTTCCATTTGACAAGAAAATCCATAATTATACGCAAATGAACTGACCATGAAGCCATGAAATGAATGAAATCAAAACAATGAAAATAATGAAATATTATTAATGAACATGTAGTAAGGTGTTATAAAGGATAATATATGGTATTATAAATATTAATATGTATCTATAAAGAGTTAATATCATTTTTAAAATATTATAAAATCCGTTAAATAACATGACAGTAAAGGGAAGATTGAGGTAAGGGTTTTCTCATCTAACTTTTTTACTTCTGTGAGATATATACCTTGTTCACCACTTATTACTTGTATGTGGTGTATATATACTTACATTTTACATATAATATTATGAATATCATTATATTCATGATATTCAATGTTTCATTTTATAATTATTACTTTTATGGGGTATATGATTCGATTGATTACAAGTGGTAAGGGATTTCTTAACTTAATTTTCATTCATTGGGTTAAACTTATATTTCATGTATTATGTCATGCTAAGGTTATGTGTAAATTATTATTTTTAGATAATGTTGTATTTACAATTTTTTTATGTTTATTTATAGATAATACCCATAATAAATCCATCTGATTAACAAAATGATCTTTGTAAGGGACTCCGTCTCAATATTCTTTCATTGAGACATATTTTGATGTTATACAAATAAATTATTTTATGAGGTGAATATACAAACCCTTTAACATAAAATATCATTCTCATGTTAATTAATGTTTTGATAAATTCTATTCCTTCATGTGAATTATGATTCAAATATTTCAATGTGGTATGAGACACCTTTATTTTAAAAATATTTTTCAAAATCAATTATTCTATATATAAGGAATTCTTTAGAAATGAAAGAATGGGTGGGGACCATATATAGAAAATCCCCAAAATGTATTGGTAGTCTCATTAGATGAATAATGTGTCCAAATTAAATGTGGTTTTACCCATAATTTTTACACCATATTTTGAAAGGTCTTTCCAGTAGTGGTTCATGTTCTTGATACATGATGTCTAATAATTAAGCATTTCTTTCATCCAAAATTTAGTTGTTATTATCCAGTATATTTTCATTATGAAAAAATATATAGATGTATTTCATTATCATTTTATTGATAAATTGGAATGTGTTTTTAGTTATTTACCTTTTTATATTTATTATTATCACTGATTCATTATTTCTTCCACTATACTTAGCCCGTACTGAGAATTTGAGCTCACCATTATTTTGTTTCCTTTCCTCAAGTTATGAAGAAGATATATCTGTATGGGTTTTCAAGGATAAAGTTTATTATATTTTGATATGCATTATGTTTTATTGTGTTCTCACAATTTAAAATGGGTATCATGTATGTAATCTAGTTTTCTAAAACTACTAAACAATTAGGTCCTTTGGAATGCGATTCCTTGTAATCATGTCAATGTAATAATGTAAGACACCGAATCTGGGCTACTGGGGTTAGGGAAATTACCATTAGTATAACAGGAATATTATTAGAAACCTTGAGAACTATATTTAAGAAACAATATATATAGGGAACATAACCCTACGATATAATTTGTGGATAACTATATAAGAATATCCCAAAGAAACCATGTTTATGATTATCAGATTAGATACACATAAAATTTTCATTTTATGTTAAGTATTTCCCCAGTTTTTGGATTATACATTATGTTTCACAATTATAATATCTAATATAGTATATTACATTGGTTATAAATGGTTTCTAGAAGAAATAATGGAAACAATAATCATGGATATGTGGAGATTTCCCAGCCGAGGGAACAAAAAAATCCTAATTTAGAATAGAATAAATTAGGATTATTTTTGTGAATATTAATTAGGTTATGAAAAATAACCTTTCTTAGATAGTGAAAAATATTCAATAGTAGGAATATCATATGTTGGATTGATTTATGTGATATAATCCCCCATCCTCTAATGAGACTGCTAATCCAATTGTAGTTGAGAAATGTATTAAATCTTTGGAGAAGATACTTGCAGGGTTGGGAAGTAGTGAAAAAAAGGTCATGCTTTCAGTATATTACATCAAATATGATGCTAAAAAATTGTGGCCATTGATCCATAATACAAGGTAGGAATAATAAATATGACTCATGGAATGGAACTCTTTTCAGGATAAATTATTTGACAAATATTTCCCTCATCAGGAAAAAATTAAAATGAAAATAAAGTTACATAGATTAAAAAATATGGGGATGAAAGTTTTGAAGAGTATGAATCTACCTTTACATATTTATATAAGTGTTAAATGGATTAAATATGAAAAAATTAATCAATGATTGATTCTTTTTTTGAAAGTATTAATCCAAGTCTCTGAAGGGCACATACCTCACAAAAATTTACTTCATATGATAAAATAGTTTTATGTGATATCAATACGGATAAATAATTCTCTATATATTATGACTCTAAGGTAAATAAATAGAAGAAGATAATGGTGGATCAAGATATAGATAAAGGGAATAAGGGAGAGAAGGATTTTCCAACATGAGATAATTTTAGAAAGAAATACCCCAATACTTTTCTGAAGGGAATGAGAGTTTGTTACAAGTGTGGAGATTAAGGTTTCCAAATTCATGATTTCAATGAAAAGAAAGAAGTTGTAAATGTAAAATGTTTCAATAATTAGAAAATAGGGCACTATGAAAAATAAACCCCAAATCATCATAGGAGTATACCTAAAATGAATCTAAGGCATCAAGGTCAGGCTTTTTATTTTTATATAGACAAAATGGAATGATTTTTTTGTTGTGTTTTTAGATCCTAGAAATATTTTGCATGACATTATCATTATAAGAATTATAAAATATATAAGAATTATACTATAATACATTTTCTTTAAATATTTTAGAAAACATGTTTAATGGAACCAATAACTAGGAAAAATGATTCAGTGGGAAGTTTATCTTTTTTAAAATAGACGTTGAAAGGAAAGATAACCCTTAATATATACTCAATGTTGAGATAATAAAGAGGTCATAATGGGAGATCATTAGTGACCATGAAATTTGATAGTGATATAGATGGTTTAACTTTTCTATAGTATACTGTAAATTTAGATTTAAGGAATATATTCAACCACCTCATATTTTATCTATATTTTCATTAAGGTTTTATGGTGATTACCATGTTTTAAGAGAACATGTGATCAAAGTATTCGCATGTTTGGAATGTTTCATTATAAAATGCTTTATGTTATACTGGGGTAAATGTTTGGTCAAATTTTTGGATTTGGAATATGGTTAGAAATATTTAGGAAGAGTTTTTTGGTTAATTACTCATGAAATTGATTAAGCTGATTTTAGGATGTTATTGTTTAAGGTTAAAGTATGAATTATTATACTGGATATCATGTGCTAATTGTTTTGGTTTTAGTAAACATTTAATGGATGAAGGAATGAATTGTTGAACTTATGATTAATTAAAAGTGATATAGGCATAAAAAATTACCTTGAATATTCATTTCCTTGCATAGGATATGAAGTGGAAATAGATAAAAGCACAACAAAAGGATAATATTATGCTTATGAAATGGAAATAAATTAAGTAACTTTATTTTTTCAAGTGATTTTCAGGATAGTAAAATAATCCCTCAACTCTAGGAAAATAATTTATAAAGAAAACTCTATTAATTTAATTTTAGTATTGATAAATCAATGGTCTTTTTATGCCATCACTGATTTATAGTTTTATGATGATTGACTTTTTTATGACCATGTTCTCTATCACTCTCCGTACAAACTTGACAGCTTGATTTATCTTCTATGTCCCTTTTTTCACTTTTCACTAATTTTATCCAATTTTAAATCCATATTTTGTGGTGACCTTCACATTTCCCTTTCACTTTTATTAAGGGGATATTTTATTAACCCTATTTATGATGTGGGTGTCCCACAAAAAATTTCAAATATCAACCTTTGATTTTTGAAGTGAAATTTCAAATTGCGAGGATGTAATTTATTGAAGGAGGAGAGAATGTAACACCCCAATATTTTATGGCATGTCTCATTTTAATTTTAATCTTTTTGATAGATTACATTACACATAACACTATGCTTAAAAAAACTATTAAAATATTTTTGTTTAATTATAATAGTTATTGTAACATCCCAGGTAAATAAAGAATATGAAATTTTCATATTTATTAATAATTTTGAATAAAATGTTAATATTAATTTGAAGGGAATTCTATGTTTGATGGTGTACCCAATATGCAACAATGAGTTTGTTTGAAATATTACGTTGCACACTAATAATATAATAATATTATTTTAAATGGTAGTTAATGCCTAGCCATTGTAATGGCAGGAATGAAAAGAACTAACTAAAAAATGATTATATATGCTTGTTAAATAATTTTACATTTATCCAATAAATGTTAAAGGCTTAAAATGTGAATGAATCCAATTTTAATCATAAATATTCTAATATTATTTAAAAGGTGGATTAACAAACTTTTTATGGAGAACCATTTTTAAATATTCTTTTTTTTTCAATTTTCTATGTTATATTTGACAAAATAAAATATTTATTTGGAATCAGAACTTCAAAATTTACTTTGTGTAAATTTTTGTTATTTTTCCGATAAAGTTCATTTTTTAATGAATAGTGAAAATGCTGTATTTTAATTCAAAACCTCCTTTTAATATAATTTATTTATATGGTTAGATTATCTTTTTAATTAGTTTTAAAGTTTAATTAGAATATATTTTTACCATTTAATCCAATGGTGGTCATTGGAATTAATTTCATGTTGAAATTGGATACAAAGAAGTGTCAATCTTTTGATATATATTGTTTCTTAAAAACACACTATTTGTTTTGATAGCGGGAATTAATTATAAAATAAATTAATGAAACTTCTATGTTTTGAATTTTTTAAAATTGATATAATCTTTGAATTTGTAATATCAAACTTACTTTGGATAAATTTTTGGTATTTTTCTGATAAATGTTCATTTTTAATGAATAGTGAAAAATACTGCATTTTACTTCAAAATTGATTTTTCATCTAATTTAATTATATAGTTAGATTTTCATTTTAATTTGTTTTAAAGGGTAATTGAATTATGTTTTTATCACTTAATAAAATGTTGTTCATTGGATGTAATTTCACTTTTCAATTGGATGTAAAAACAAGTCAATATTTTGATAAATTGTACTTCTTAAAAACCCGTCTTTGGTTGTGACAACATGAATTGTTTTTAAATTAATTACTACAATTTTTGTGTTTGGAATATGATAAAATATACTCCATATTTGTAATCAGAAGTTCCAAATTATATAATTAAGACTCTTTTGTTTTTGGACATTATGAATAGTAATGATAACAATTATCTTTAATTATCATGATTAATTAGTAATCGGGTAGTTAAGGGTAATAAAAGAATATCATAATAATATAAAATGACCCCAACATGTGTCAAAATCCTATTTTTTGAGTCATGGGAGACCATGTGAATCTTTTTACCAAACTTGAGGTCCCATGGAGTCACATGGGTGTAATAGTGACATTTATGACTTTATTTTTCAAAAAAGAAGAGAAATATAACAAAGGTTTGTACATCCTAAGTAAAACAATTTTAATGTTGTTTAAATAAATTATATCTTATATTATAAATATTAATTGTAAATATAAAAATATTTCCTACATCATGATATTTTTTTATAATTTTTATACATTAAATAAATAAATTTATTTATGACACCATGATGATGTAGTGATTACCTCATTAATGAACTATTTATATAAAATGAATAAATAAGATAAAATATAAGACTTAAACTTGTCAAAAACCTATTTTATGGATTTATTAGAACCCTTATCAACTTATCCTCAAAATATATCATTTTGAGACCTTTAAAATCCTAAAATCATTTTATAATAAAGTAACATTTCAAGACTTTCCAAAAGTGACCCTCCTCCCTCTTATAAAAGGCCCCCACCTCTACCCACTGAACCACACATCTCAAGCCCTTTTCTAATAAAAAATATGCTCATATTATCTCTCCACATCCCTATATAACTCCTAAAAGCCTCACTTTGGACAGAAGTCTTTCCAAGGAAGCCTTTGGCTCAAACCAAGAAGAGTTACCCGATTTAGAGGTAATGTCTTCTCTCGAGTTTCTTTCTTTTATTTTCCTTCTTCCCTCACCAATATCTTCTTATTATTTGATCCCATAATAAAAAACGTATACTAAATCTACTAGGATATTGTTATGATAAGGATTCTACATACACTTACACACACCCCCGTCTAATGGTTAAAGAACATACTGTTTCTGTGGGTGGTGAATTACTGCCTAACGAAACGATGATTGTTCAATATTCTTTTGACACCTCTCATGGTGGCCATTATGATGGAAATATATTTATATATGATATATATTATATTTATTTCCTCTTAATTCTTCTGTATTTTATATTTAAAACATACCTTTATGCTTTGCATGTTGTGAAAATGCGATAATTTCATATGAGGAAGTGTGGACAACCTTCTCCTCAAGTGATGTGACTCGTTCATGCCAAACATGGAATTTATAAAGAATGAAATTAATGAACTTATGTTACCTATATAAAATATATATTATACTGTAATTATAATATATCTATGTATAATTTAGTTTTAAAACCCATTAATATGACAAAAACATATGATATGAACTCACATATGATATGAACAATTCTCTTCAAATAAGTTCATTGTTGACTCATGTACCGAACATCGACAAAACATATGATATGAACTCACATAATTATCTAATTATTATAACATGATAATATGTGATATTAATTGAATAATAAACTTTAAAGTATGTCCTTCAGAAATTATAAATTGACCAAAGTTTATTATTCAAGAATATAAAGAAACGAACAAGACAAGTCGGACTTGAGGTAAAGGGATTTCTTATCTCACTTTTAATTCCGTGAGATTTCCATTGTTCACTACTTATTTATTGAATGTAGTGTATTGTGTAATTCCATTTAATATATATTATCATGATTCTATTTATATTCATGTTATTATGTGATTAATTTGGTGTTTATTATCCTTTGGTTATACGACTCGATTGATTACAACGAGGTAAGAGGTTTTTATCTCACTTTTTATTCCCGTGCGATTCAAGCTACATTTGACACTATTTACTTTTGTGTGGTGAATGTAATGCCCATGATTGTATTATTTGTGTATTATAATTTAATTTATGAGTATTTATATCTTCATTGTATGACCCTTCTTTCATGGGGTGTACGTTTTGAAAGTTACCCAAATCGGTAAGGGAACCTTTCACCCTCCTCTTCTTAAAAAGACATATTTTTGTTAGGTCATTTAATTTACATATTCTTATGTTGGTATGTGTTATTATATATCCTTATTAATGTAAATTTTATGTCCAAGTGATGATATACCATTTTTATCTCTCATCAACTCATTTTATGAATTTTAAGGTGACGTCGTTAGGCTGTCAAATTTCTGTAAGGGAACTTCTTAACCCAATTTCAATTCTTTCGGTTAAACCTCTACTTCTTGATTATGTTGTGATATGAATATGTGTGGATGAACTATGATTTTTTTTACACTTAATATCCACTTATATTGAGTGTATTTATATTTGTCACACATAATTATGTAATTTATTTATCCTTAATCTAAGGAGACTGTCTTTGTACGGGACTTCGTATCAATCTCCTTTCATTGAGGCATCTTTTGATTTATACACAACTTTATTTTATACAGTGTATAAAACCCTTTTGACTTTTGATTTCATTAAAAGTAATCTTTTTTACATGAAGAGTTTTACTAAACAACAAAAGGAATGTTTTTGTCTTACTTTTGCGGCGACAACGAATTCTCTGCCGCTGTGACCATTATTTGAGTTTTGGCTTCCTCTACAAGCAATAATTTTTTAAATGAAAAATAAATACCATGTTTTACTTTTATTTTATTTTGGTATTTAAAATGGTTTTTATAATGTTTTGATTATATCAATGTGTTTTATTGATATCTTGTGATTGAAATATGGAAATGTTATATTTCCTTTATGCATGTTTTATGTGATACGGTTATGTTATGGTTCTTTGGAATTGTTTATGAAGTCGGGTGGTTCTGTGATAAACTAAGGGCGGGTGAGCCTGAGATAGCTCTCCAATGCATTGGGTAAC
Organism: Viscum album; assembly: GCA_963277665.1. Lineage (NCBI taxonomy): Eukaryota > Viridiplantae > Streptophyta > Magnoliopsida > Santalales > Viscaceae > Viscum > Viscum album. The sequence goes on from OY728131.1 coordinate 145,062,026, forward strand.
ATGAAGGAGTTAAACACTAATGTTTCTACGAAGATATTTTGGGAATATACTGCGATGGGTATTCCAAACCTAACCATGAGGGTTACTCCCTACGTAAGAATGTTATGAATGCCTCAAGTAACTTTTATGTCTTATGATTTATATGAGTTATTAATAAATATTATTATTTCATGAGGTATGTTACAGTGCTTATGTTTTATGAGTAAAGTATGATTTCATTGATTCTTATGTATACGTGGACTAATGTTTTGTTTCCATATTTTTATATCCATTACTGATCTTTTTATGCTCATCCCATGTTTTTGAAATGTTTTTCACAGGACATGAAGTGTATTAGGGCCAAGGATGGGATCAAGGAAATGTCATGCTATCTAAAACATGGAACTAGACATGACTATTTTGTTCAATAGTTTTTATTCTATGAAAAAAATGGAAACCGAGTAGATGTGTCTACTTTATAATCATTGAGATGCAATAGTTATGTCCTAATTCTCTAAAACTATAAACCTGAAAGGATCCTCAATGTGAATTATTCATTTAATTCAAGATTATGTAATGTTTTAAGGTTGGGGCATTATAGTTATCACCTAGACGTTGGAAAGGTGGGAATGAATGATATTAAATAAATTATAAAAATATAGTTTACACATGTTTATAAAATTTATTCACTTATTACCAATTATTTAGAAATGAAAATAAAATCCAATTGAATATAAATGAGGTGTTTTTATAAAAAAAATATTTTTATACACACAATGTAATTTTATATTAATAAATTAAATTAATCACTATTAGTAATACATCTTAATGATTTTTTTATTTTATATATCTAATAAAATGTTTTTCAATTCATTCAATATTTTTGATAGTCTTAAGATAAGAATAAATCTAGTTTTAAGCATAAAAACCTATATTTTTCTAAAAGGTAATTTTGCTGCCTTTTGATGGAGCACATTCTTTAAATAAATTTTTTGAAAATTTTTAAGTTTTATTTGCAAAAATTATGTTCATTTTTTAAATTGTAATATCAAAATTATCTTAGAGAATTTTTTTTTTATTTTCTAGAGAAGTAATTTTTTTAATGAATAGTGAAAATAATGAATTTTAATTAAAAATTGTTTTTTTATCTTATTTATTTTATAGTTAAATTATGTTTTAAATTAATTTTAAAGTATAATTAGATCAATTATAAATAACGAAATCTAATTTAGTTCATTATAATCTATTTCACATTTGAAATTGGATAAAAAATATTTCAAACATTTGAACTTCTCACATTAAAAAACTACGCTTTTTCATTATGTTTGTGGGATTATTTTTCAGTATAATTGTGACAATTATGTGAATTTAATTGAGTAAAATGGATTAAAAATTTGTAATAATAAGGTAAAAATTTGGTTGTACGGTCAATATAATTTTTATTTATAAAAAATTTTCCATGGTAAAAAATTATTTAACATAGTATAGGTAAAATAATGACAAGGGTGAAAGTTAAAAGGTAAACTGTTAACAAACCTAAGAATTAAAAAATTTAATGGTTTTATGAGGTATTTATCAACTATAACCAGAATAAAAAACATTAATTAACAATATATATTTTTTTAAAAATTAATTCCACCTAAATGTGGTTGGCTTTAATTATAAAATATTCATTATTTTAATCACTTAAACCCATATCTACTCAAGAATAAATACCACTCCTCACCACCCTATTTCAACTAAAAGCCTTAAAGATATAAAATCTCTAACCAAACCTCTTCTTATAACTATAATCATGTCCTAGTGCTGTTGGTATCACCAAAATTCCAAATCCAAGGTCCTCAAGGGTCTCCCAAGGAGGTGATATTTGAGAGATAATTTTCTCAAAACACCTCTAATAATTTACTCTCCTTTTATACATTATCATCACCTACTTTATACATAAATTCATAATGAATATATAATCATTAATATACTATAATTTTATATTTATAATGTAATATCTTATACCTATCCCTTTAATTACCTCCTCTTATTAAAAGAAATGAAACTATTGTCTAAGTTATGCCAGTTAATCACCTTTGTGAATAATGTTTTTGTTCATTTTCCATTACCACGTTCATGGGTGGTCATAAAACTATTAATATTGTTAAATAATATTTTAATAAGCATATTATATTATATTTGATGTTATTTTACTAATATATACTCATAATAGTAAACAAAATGAAACTAGTTTGTGATGTTCAGAAAAACTGCCAAAATATACTAATCATTTATCATTAACATTTTATCAGATGAATCATAATCATTTAAGAAATAAAAAAGATAAATAGAACCATTTAAAATTATTATATTTCATGAATACCACTTCATTTCACTTTTTTAGTTTTATATCCATTTGAAAATAAAATCTATAATTATACATAAATGAACTAACCATGAAACTATGGAATAGATACTACTAAAACAATGAAAATAATGAAATATTATGAATTAAAGGGTGGTAAAATGTTTTAAAAGTATCATAAAAGGTATTATAAATATTAATATGGTTCTTGAATGTGTTAATAAATTTATTTAAACCAATATAAAGGAGTTTAAATAATGCTACACTAAAGGGAAGCGTGAGCAAATGGTTTTTCTCATCTCAGTATTTAATTCCATGAGATATATGTCTTATTCACCACTTATTTATTGTGTGTAGTGTATATATACTTATATTTAAAATATAATATCAAAAATATCATTATAATCATGGCATTAAATGTTTCATTTGATAATTATTACTTTTATGGGAATAGAATTCGAATAATTACTAGTGGTAAAGAATTTCTTAACTCAATTTTCATTCATTGGGTTAAACTTATATTTAATTGATTAATTCATGATAAGGTTATGTGTAAAATTACATTTTATTATCTCTTATTTTATTTCCACTTGAATTATGTGGATTTATAGATAATACATTTAATCTATCCTTTTTATTAATGAAATTATATTTTTAAGGGACTTCGTATCAATCTCTTTTCATTGAGTTATATTTTGATGTTATAAACCCACCTTATTTTATGAGGTGTATATAACACCCCTTTGACATATCATATCATTCTCATGCTATTTAATGTTTTGTTAAATTCCATTCCTTCACTGAGATTGTGATTCATCTATTTCAAAGTTGTATGAGATACTTTGATTTAAAAATATATTTCTAAATCAATTATTTGATATATAAAGAATGATTTTGCTTTGCCAGAATAGGTGGGGAACATACATAGAAAAGTCACTTGATCCATTTGCAGTCTCATGAGATGAATAATGTGGCCAAATTAAATGGGGTTATACCCATAATGATTAAACCATCTTGTAAAAGTCCTTGAAGGTAGTGGTTCATATTCCAGATATATGACGTCCAATAATTAAGAATTTACTTCATTCAGAAATTACTTATTATTATCCAGGAGATTTTCACAATGAAAAATTATTGATGCATTTAATTATCAATTTATTGATTTAACTGAATGTATTTTTAGTTATTTACATTTCCATATTGATTATTATCATTGATTAATTATTGCTTCCACTGTAGTTAACTCTTACTGAGCATTTGATCTCACCCTTATTTTGTTTCCTTTCCCTATGTTATGAATAATATATATTTGAATGCATTTTTTGGGATGTGGTTTCTTAGATTTTGATATCTATTATGTTTTATTTTATTTTCCCAATGTTAAATTTGTATTATGTATATAATATAGTTTTAAAAAACTAATAAACTATTCTATATTTCATGATACAATTCCTTATAATCATGATATTTTAATAAAGGCACCAACTCTGAGCTATTGGGGTCGAGGTTGTTACACAAATTTTCTATCTTCCAACGGAAATACTTTTTGGAGGACCAATTGATTTTCATTGTATGTATCCATATAAAATAAATATGAACACATTTAAGTATTATGTATAGATCATGAATCATACTGAAGGTTCTATCATACAATTTTACTTAGCTCAAGAATGTATGGATTTCAGTTCAATGTATTTGTCTGATATGACTAAGAGACAGTACAAACCAATGAGAAATGAAGAAGAATATTATGAGAAAATTGAACCCGATTTTCCATCAGTTCCCCAAATAGATGGAATTCCCAAATCATTGATGTTATTAATATTTTAATAACTTATTATATACTCCATTTAACGATTTTAAATGAACTATTCATAATTTTTGTGAAATATTAATGTTTAAATATTAAATATAAATTTTGAGCACTGTTTGAATTCATCCAGATTCAATTCTGTTTAATTATTTAATAATAAATATCACCCTAATGATTCAAATTATGTGTTTCTTGATTTTTAATATTCTTTATTCAATTTCTAACATATCATTAGGAGTAATTAGTGTCCATTTCTTCCATTTGAAGGGTTATATGGTTCTCACAAGAAGGACCAAAGAATATATGAAGAAATTGAACCATCCATGAATATTGAATTACTAGGATCAATACAGAAGTAAAAATTCAGTTATTCTCTTCCAAAATTTGGGTAACAATTCAAGGAGTCATGTATAAAAATTTTGAGGCCCAAATCCAAAAACAAGGGGCTCAAATGAAGCTTTGAAGTCCATCCCACTTTTATGTCTGGGAATTGAGATCAGAACACCAAATTTGATATTTCTCTTGATAGATACATCCCTTCGAGATGATATTTTTCTATGTGAAATAAGAGATATATATGGACGACTTTGTTGAAGAAATCATTTAGATTTGAGGGAATATTCATATTAAAAAACCCATTCACATTTTGTCCTTGAAAATGTATGGATTGAAATGGATAGATTTTCATTATTTAATAAAACCACCATAAATTTGGATCCTTATTCAAATGGACACCAAATTTTCATAGTAGACAGTAAACATGTATATATACAAATTTTAAGGGGAAGACATTTCATGATTATTCTGTATGGATGGTCCAATATTCAATCCATGTAGAGGGGAAGTTTTAGAATGCAAACAACCCACACCATTGAGCTATAAATACATCCTCCTACTCTCCTTGAAAGAGGTTGGAATTTCAGAGAAAAGGAGGACAGTTTGGCATGACCAAGGCTTTGAAAAAGGCGTGGGAGGATCTTCCATACTTAATTTTTCACTTGAGAAAACATTCTTCCTTGCTTCATTTCATTTACTTTTGTGTTATTCTTTATTTATAATCATGTAAGTGTTTGTTATTTGTAATTCTATTTTAATGAAAGTTTATTCTTCATATTCTCTTTTGATGATCCACCCTATGTTCTTAAATTTTAATTCTCTTAAAATATTTTAAATCAAGTTGAAACCCCTTCCCTTATTTCACATTCTCATTCAATCTAAAGTTTGTTTTTAAATATCATCACCGTTCGTGTGTGTGTGTTCGATGCACAACTCTTTTATTAACCCATTATTTTCCTTATTTTTAGAATTAATATTCATAAATATAATAAACCAGATTAATAATCATATTAATGGCTGAGTAAATCTATCATTGGGTTGAGTTATAATTTATGTATGTTAAGTGATTGATAACTTTTACTCGATGAATATTCTTTGAATTAACAATGTGTATATTGGATTTAACATGTCATGGATTAATGACTTGTTTTGTTTAACTAGTGGTTTCCATGGATTATTATAAACATAAATACACTACCATAAACAATATATGATTAAGAGTATAACCCTAATTTTAGTTAAGTCTTGGATTAAATCCTTAACATTTGAGAATTCTAATCAACGTCAACTTGTGACATGGGTGTTAATTTAATGTAAAATAAAGCAAGGATTAAGGATATCACAAGATTAACTAACTAATGATGAAATCAACCTAATATTTATTAAATTTTTAAATCAAACACCAAACATTAATCACTTCATTTAAGATCTAAAAACAAACCCCCCCAATCAAAATATAATCACCTAAAAACAACCAACTTTTAAAAAGTATCATCACCGATGATTCGACCTAAGTGCTACTATACACATTAGCAGAGCATCGAAACCTTGAATGGTCGATAGGTGACAATCGATCATGATTTCAAATGGAACAATTTATGGGGATGGTGAAACTAAGTAGTCATTAGTTTCTGGTTATTGTAAAAAACAAAATTAATTTTTTTTTAAAAAAAACACAAATAAAAACCCGCCTTCTCATAAAAATCATAAATGGAAAAAACACAAAGAAAAAACCACCTTCCCATTTCTTCCAAAATATATCTAAATTCCACATAGCCTCTAAAATATCCCTCAAATTTGTTTGACCCTAAAATTGAGCAAACTCTTTTACAAGTTAGGAGGAACATTAGGGATAATCAAAACCTTTTCCAACTAGTTGAATTAGATATGACCAATACTAGGGAACAAAATCTTAAAGAACTTACTACCCTTGATATAAATTACCAACCCCTAGGTTTTCAATATCCAAACATAGAGGCTGAATTCAAACTCAAATTGGGTTTGATTCATCTTCTACCTCATTTCCACGGGATAGTCAGTGAGGATCCACATATCCACCTTAAAGAGTTACAAGTGGTGTAATCTACCGTGAAACCTCAAGGGATTTCTAAGGAACAAATCAAACATCAAGAATTCCCTTTTTTCCTTAGCTGACTCCACCATTTCAAGGCTCTACTACCTCCCTCTTGGTTCCACAAACTCATGGATTGACATGTAGCAAATTTTTATACATAAATTCTTTCCTACTTCTTGTACTACTTCCATCCGAAAGGAAATTAGTGGTATCTATCAATTCCCCAATGAATCGCTCTATGAGTATTGGAAGAGGTTCAAAAATCTTGTGGAAACCGGTCCACACCACCAAATCCCTGACCAACTCTTGATCCAATACTTCTATGGGGGTTATAGGCTGTGGAGATAACCCTCATTGATGCCGTAAGTGGAGGTGATCTTGTTGATAAAACTCATGTAGCTGCAAGAGGTCTTATAAGAAACATGGCTGCAAACACACAATAATTCCATACTCGAGCACATGCTCAAGTAAAAAAAGTCCAAGACAATCAATCCATAGAGACGAACAATATTACTGAGTGGATGAGTGAACTAACAGGTCTTGTGCAACAACTATCTATAGCTTCCAAATCCCCAACCTTATCTTCTCTATAATAAATGTTTCCTGGACCTGCCAAAATTGTGGAATCTGCAACTCTCAAGCTCATCCAATGGACACCTGCCCACAAATTTAAGGTGATCCCTCTAATTCATATGGATCAATGGAGCTCAATGTAGCCTATGCTCAGTGGAACACCAAAACTCAACTATCAGATCAGTTCATTAGAACCTCTACCCAACCTCACTCTGGGCCCTTCTCTTCTTCTTATAACCAAGGATTAAGGTATAGAAACCCCATCTATCATCCCCCTAAATTCCATCCTCAAAAACAAAACCAGTTATAATATAGTGAATGTGTTGGTAACTTCCAACAACCTTATCTTCTTATTCCTCAACAACAAAGTTGAAATACTCCTAATGCTCATCCAGGCTTCCACTATCCTAGTGAGCCTTCCCAATTCCCAAAAAAATACAATCTCTTTCCAAAGAACCAAAATCAAGGTAATACAAATCCGAAACATGCCTCTTATTCCAAGAAACCATGGGAAAGTGTAGTGGAAGATATTGCTTCCTTCACCCATTACATCCCCAAAAAACAATACACCCAAATTGGTCAAATTGGTTCCCACCCAAGCCAGCAGGAGCAACCAAATTCTTCCAAACTTACAGATCAACCATTACCCAAACCCAAGGGTAATGTAAGTGCAATTTCACTTAGATCGAGAAAGAAAAATTCTATGCCTAATGATGAGTCCCCCAACTCCCCTTTAACTGTTAACCTAAAAAATGAAAAGAAAAAGAAATTTGAAAAGGAACATGAATCCATTCCCTTACCTCATTCCATTCCACTTAGAAACCCAATTCATTTTCCTCAATCTATTTCTATGTCAAGAAATTCTTTTGATTTTGATCATGAAATTCTCGACATGTTTAGTCGTGTTGAAGTCAACATACCCCTCTTAGATGAAATAAAACAAATCCCTAAGTATTACAAGTTTCTTAAGGAATTGTGCACCCATAAGAGGAAAATTAGGACCTTCTAAAATGTTTCCACCCAGCAGTCTATTCCCATAAAGTGAAAATATCTAGGGACCTTTACAGTTCCATGCCAAATTGGAAGTTCCAACTTTGATGATTCACTCAAAGACCTAGGATACTTAATTAATTTCATTCCCAAATCCATATTTTCCAACATTGGTCTAGGTCTTTTACATCCAATGTGTGTTGTCATTCAATTGTCCCATCGAAGTACTGCTAGTCTTGAGGGTATAATCGAGGATGTCCTTATTCATGCAAATGATCTTATCTTCCCTACTGATTTCTATGTCCTTGACATAGAAGGTGAGAAAAAATCTTCTTGATCTCCCTTAATTCTAGGAAGACCATTCCTAATGATAGTGAGAACCAAAATTGATGTCTATTCAGGCATCTTATCCATATAATTTGGTGAACAACTGGTCAAGTTCAACATTTTAGAAGCCATGCGATACCATCTGAGGATCACTCTGCATTTTCAATCCATCCTTCTGAGGACATGTATGAGAGTAAACTGAACCCCAATCCATCATGTTATTCATGTTCTATTGACAGAGGATCTTGTGAAATATGCACTATGATTAACAATGTAATAAATGGTGAAGTTTATTTAGACCTCTCATTTATAGACTCTATCAATCTATAGGATCTTAAAAACTCTCTTGAATCCCACATCAACTCTGATTTCTACTGCAACACCTTGGATAGTATTAAGTAAAATGAATCTAAATCAACTGAAAGCCCTTCCTCCATTCCTGAGTTGTCTAAACCATAAATGCGAGATGATACTGATCTAAAACCTCTTCATGAACACCTGAAATATGCATTCCTTTTCAATGATCACTCTTATAATGTCATTATATTTGATTCAATTACCAAAAATAAGGAGTCCAAACTTACTCAGGTGTTAGAGGAAAACAACAAGGCCTTAGTTTGGACTCTAGATGACATACCAGGAATCAACCCTACCCTTTCCATTCATCAAGTCCATATTGAGGAGTCATCAAAACCAATTAGACAACCAAAAAGAATACTCAATCCACTAATCCTTGAGGTAGTTAGGGAAGAGATCACCAAGCTTCTTCAAGCTAGTATGATCTACCCAATTTCTGATAGTGAATGGGTTAGTCCAATTCAAGTTGTACCTAAAAAGGGTAGGGTAATTGTTGTCACAAATGAACATAGTGAGGTGGTCACAATTCGAGTGAAAAAAATGGTGTGTGTGCATTGACTACCATAAATAGAATGAAAAAACAGGAAATTATCACTACCCTCTTCCATTCCTTGATTAAATACTCGAACGATTAGCTGGAAATTCACATTATTACTTTCTTGATGGATACACCGACTACTTCCAATTCCCAATCACACCTCTGAACTAAGAGAATAAAATATTCACATGCCCCTTTGGAATATATGCCTATAGGAGAATGAATTTTGGCCTATGTAATGATCCTTTAACATTCCAAAGGTGTACGATGAGGATCTTTCCTAAAATCATTGAGCATTGCATGGAGGTCTTCATAGATGACTTTACCATTTATGGTGAGTAATTTGAATCATGCTTGCATTCACTCTCCCTAGTCTTTAAAAAGTACGTCAAGTGTAACCTTGTGTTAAATTTTGAAAAATATCACTTTATGGTTGCAAATGGGATATTTCTAGGGAACATAGTTTCACAAGAGGGTATTGAAGTTGATCCTACCAAAATCGAAGTGGTCCAATCACTTATAGAAACCACATATGTTTGAGACATCTGTTCCTTCCTAGGTCATGCTGGTTTTTATCATTGATTCATCCATAAATTCAGTAGGATTTCCCTCCCACTCACTCGGTTTCTCCAAAATTATGTCACTTTCAATTTCTATGAGGTTTTCAAGAGAGCCTTCATTGAACTCAAAACAGCTCTTACATCTACCCCAATAATATAACCCCCAGATTGGTCCTTATACTTTGAGTTGATGTGAGATTCTTATGATAGAGCAGATAGGGCTGTTCTTGGTCAAAGAAGATAAAATATTCCTCATGTCATCTATTATGTCTAAAAACATTGGATGAAACTCAATCTCACTACACTGTCAATGAAATGGAACTTTTATAAGTTTTTTTCCATAGATAAATTTTGGACCTATCTCTTAGCTTCCAAAATCATCATTTTCATAGACCATTCTGCTATAAAGTTTTTACTAAAGAAAAGTGATTCCAAACTGAGGCTAATAAGATGTATCCTAATACTCCTAGAGTTTGACCTTGAAATCAAAGATAAACTAGGAAAATAAAACCATATGGCTGACCACCTTAGTCGAATTTATAATTCTACTCATTTATAAATCATTGATCTTGAATTCCCCACTAAGCACCTTTCATCTCTCACTCAAAAGTTACCATGGTATTCCCCAATTATAAATTACTTGGTTGCTAGTATTTTTCCTGAATTTTTTCAAAAGAAAAAAAAATGAAGCTGAAAATTGATTCAAAATTATATTTTTGGAAAGATAATAAACATTGGAAAATTGGGGCAGACATGGTAATTAAAAGATGATTTGATGAAGATGAACATTCCTCCATATTATAATTCTATCACTCACTTCCTGAAGGTGGCCATATTGGACCACAAAGGACCTCTGGAAAGGTCCTAGACTTTGGATTCTTATGTCCTCCACTCTTTAAGGACTCACATGAGTTCTGTCAGTCATGCTCCACTTGACAATATTTGGCACAATTTCAAAGAGAAATGAAATTCCCTAAAAGCCTTCAATTTTATATGATATCTTTGATGTTTGGGGAATTGATTTTATGGAACCATTCCCCCTTTATAATGAATTCTCATACATTATTATTGCATTTGATTATGTTTTTAGGTGGTTCGAGGTAAAACCCACTTGAAAGGACGATTCACATACTATTAGTGAGGTCTTAAAGACACACATCTTCCACCGATTTGGCATGCCACATGCCTTGATAGGTGACTTAGGAACCCATTTTTGTAACAGAACCATGGAATATCTTTTGAAAAAGAATGGAGTTGTATATAAAACTTCAACTACATATCACCCCAAAAAAATGGCACGGATGAAATTTCTAATAGAGAAGTGAAAATAATGCTTGAGATAATTGTAAAACCCACCAGAAAAGACTGGTATTAAAGACTTAGTGAAGCACTTTGGGCTTATCTAACTACCTATAAAACACCCATTGGGATGTCTCCTTTTAGGCTAGTTTTTGGTAAATCATGTCATTTTCCATTTTAAATCCAAAATAAGTCATTTTGGGATGTAAAAACCTGTAATTTTGATTTTTATAAATCTGGTGAAGAATGATTATTGGAATTGGATGAACTAGAGGAGCTTAGACTTGATTCTTATGAGAATTCTAATCTCTAAAAAGAAAAATCCAAGGCACTCCATGAAAAACACATAATGCTAAAGGTATTTCATGAATTTAAAAATGTAATTCTATTCAATTATTGATTTCGGCTTCACCCAGGTAAGCTTAATTCTCATTGGGAAGGTCCTTTTGTTATTATTAATGTTTACCCATTTGGTGTAGTGCAAGTCTTTGAACCCTCTTCAAAAGGACATTAATTGTTAATGGACATCAGTTAAATCATCACCATGAGCGGACACACATCCTGAGGACCACATCAACTTCCATTGAATCTCCAACTCCTATTGTTGACCCACTACTGGATGGAAATGGCAACCCATGAAATCTAAACCAAGGGGAACCTCTTTCCCTTTAACTCTCTCTCTCTTCTTCTCTTTACATATTTCTTCTTCTTCCCATCTCTTTCATTTTTTACCAATTTCTTCATCAAACCCTTTATTTTTCTTATTCTATTTTGTGTGGGTGTGTATTTTAAAAACACTAAAAAAACTAAAAAATTAATAAAAGAATGTAAAAAACCTAAAAGAGTCAAACTTACTCACCATCCAGTTTTGAAATTTTTTCCAACCATTTTGGGGAATCAAAATACATGTATTTATCCCAATTTTTTTATTTTCATCATAATTTTGGATAAAGAATCTTGTGACAAAACCAAATATTTTGAATGATCAGTTTTAGATTTGGGAAATGATTTTACACAATTGTGAGGAACAAAATTAGATTTCATGCCAAGGTAACATATGACCATCTTTTCATTTTGTGTGTTTTTAAACCCCTATTGTGTGTCTTGATTTTTTGGACCTTCGAGTTGAATTTCCTACTTTGGTGTTCTTGAATATGATAGAGGAATTTTCTAAACCTCATGAGAATCACAATATCCAAATAGAATCCAATTTCCCTTACATTAATCCTCCTTTTGAAAGCCCCTCTAAGCCTATGAAAACCACTTCTTTGATAGCAGCATTACAAACCCAATAACTTATCCCACCCAACATCTACATAGATTTACATTACATAATTTCTTGAAATTTAAGTGTGGGGGGAATGGATTTCATTTTGGCTGACCTTTTATTTATTTTCAACGTGTTATCATATGCTTGGGGCCAAGAATCCATTTTAGTGTGGGGGAGAGGTTGTCATTCCGTGATTTTGAGGAATGTATACATGCTTATGACATATTGTTCAAATTTTATTGAAAAGTGTTCATAAAAAAATTAAAAAAATTATGGGTTGTGTCTTGGGTGGGTCAAAAATAACTCTTCATCAACCTTTTATTTCATTATAAATATTACAATTAGTGTTGTGAGGAGATCAAACATGGGTTTAGAGATGAGTGTGAGATCTGTTTCAAGTTCAACATTCGAAAAAAGAAAAAAAAAGAAAAAATAAAAGAAAAGTAAAAAGAGCACTTATGTCATTGGTAGAAGTTATTTGTTTGGTAAATATTTCATCTTCTCATCCCCTTCAAATTTCTTCCCCTCTTGTGTCATTATTCACACAATCATTCCCTTGTAAATATGTGTTTCCATTTCCTTCCATGTTTCATTTCAAAAAAAAAGTTCATTGTTTTACCCATGCTAATGTTTACCCCTCTTCTTCTCTCTCTTGGAAATTATATTCCTACCATCCCATAGCTATAGAAAAACACCTTAAAAATAACTCTTGATTCTTTTACACTTTATGATAGGTAATGGAAGTTTAGAGCTCTTTAAAACTATAAGATTTTTACCTTTGGTTGGTGAATGAGGTGAACTCTATAAATAAATTTTATCATCTTGAGAGGTGTGAGTTTTGTGTGTCCACATTTTCCATTTCTAAATTTGAGCATGAAATTTTAATTGTTTTAGGAACATGATTTCTATAACAGTTTTTGGGGGAATTTAATATGGATTAGTGAAATGGTCTAAACCTCCCCTGATTGGTGAAAACAAAATTTTAATATTTATTGGAAAGTGAGAATGATTTTGTTATGTTTTTATATTTATTTCACATGAGGACATGAACAAGAATAAGTGTGGAGTATTTGATGTTATTAATATTTTAAAAACTTATTATATACTTCCTTGACTTATTTTAAATGAAATGTGCATTATTTGTGTGAAATATTAATGTTTAAATATTAAATATAATTTTTGAGTACCATTAGAATTCATCCAGTTTCAATTATATTTAATGATATAATAATAACTATCACACTACTAATATAAAACATCTGTTTCTTGTTTTCTAGGATTCAATTTTTAATTTCCAACATATCATTAGAAAGAATTAGTGGCCAGTTCTTCCATTTGAAGGGTTATATGGCCCTCACAAGAAGTCCCAAAGAATCTGTAAGGAAATTGAACTATCCATGAATATTGAATTACTTGGATCATTCTATAAGTCCAAATTCATTAATTCTCCTCCAAAATTCGATGAAAAATTCAAGTATTCATGTATAAAAATTTTAAGGCCCAAATCCATAAACAAGGGGCCCAAATGAAGCTTTTAAGTCTAGCCCACATTTTTGTCCAAGAATTGAGATCAACACACCAAATTTGATATTTCTTTTGATAGAGGCATCCATTAGAGTTTCTATTTTTCAGTTTGAAATATGAGATATATTAGTCCGACTTTATTGAAGATATCATTCCTATTTGAGGGCATATTCCTATTCATAAACCCGTTCACATTTTGTCCTTAAAAAAGTATGGATTGAAATGGACAGATTTATATTGTTTAATAAAACAACCATAACTTTATATCCTTAAGTCCAATGGAGTATATATTTTGATTGTAGAAAAAAACATGTATACCTAAAAATTTTAAGAATAAGATATTTCAATATTATGCTGTCTGGATGGTCTAATATTCGATCTAATTAGAGTGGTAGTTTTGGAATGCAAACAGACCACAACATTGGGCTATAAATACACCCCCTCCTCTTTTTGCAAGAGGTTGGGATTTCAGAGAAAAAGAGGATATTTTGGCACTACCAAGGCTTTGAAAAATACTTGTGAGGATCTTCCATACTCATGTATTAACTAGAAATACTATTCCTCCTTGCTTCCTTTCATTTACTTTTGTGTTGTTCTTTATTTATAATCGTGTAAGTGTTTGTTTTTGTAATTATATTTTAATGCAAGTTTTTATTAGTATTATATTTTAATAATACAAAATCTGTTCTTAAATATTAATTCTCTTAAAATATTTTAAATCAATTTGAAACCCATTCCCTTATTTCTCTTTCTTATTCAATCTAAATTTCATTTTTAAATCTCATCACCGTTCATGTGTGTGTGTTCGATGCACAACTCTTTTCTTATCCATTAATTTTCATTATTTTTATAATTCATCATCATAAATAAAATAAACCAGATTACTAATTAACTTAATGGATGAGTAAATCTATCATTGTGGTGTGGTATAATTTAGGTATGTTAAGATATTGAGAAATTTTTCTCGATGAATATTCTTTGAATTAACATTGTGTATGTTGGACATAACATGTCATAGATTAATGAATTGTTTTATTTAACTAGTGGTTTCCATGGATTATTGGAACCATAAATATAGTACCATAAAATATATGATTAATATTAGAACCCTAATTTAAGTTATGTCTTTGATTAAAGCCTTAACACTTGGGAATTCCAATCAACGTCAACTTGTGACATGGGTGATAATTTAATGCAATATAACGCAAAGATCAAGGATATCACAAGATTAACTAACTAATGATGAAATAACCCCAATATTTATCAAATTTTTAAATCAAACAACAACCATTAATCACTTCATTTATGCTCTGGAAACAACCCCCCCCCCCCCCCCAATTTGAGGACAATCAACTAAAAAAATAAACTATTAAAAAGTATCATCGTCGAGGATTCGACCTGAGTGTTGCTATTCACATTAGAAAAGCACCAAAACCTTGAAAAGTCGATAGGTGAAAATCTTCTTCACTTTCAATCATATAGATTTACCACATTAAAACATGAAGAGTGGGAGATGGAACATCACACAATTTTTTTAACTGTGATTTGTTTTAAGATTACATAATATAAATTGAACATGTATATATTATCTCATATCATTCAATTATACATATCTGTTAAAATATTTATATTTTTTTGGTAGGTAACATAAAAAAATGATAAATAGAAAGCATCGTTTTTGATCTTTGATAAGGAGAGATACTTTTTCTATTGAAAAGTTTTTTTATTGGTTTAAATTAAAGGTAAAAATATTACTATCATAAATTAATAAAATCAGTATTTTATTAAGTTTAATATTCCTGTTTATTTTAGGTGTTGAGTTTTCTTTATGAATCTATCTCTGAGGAAATAAGATCTTTGGATCTTGATCTTAATTTCATGGATTGTGAATGCAAATCAATCATTATCAATGGGTACAGATTTATTATCATTGAACAACTAATGGACATTTGAACAAAACATAATGATGTTTTGGTAACTACCACAATAGAACGTTATGCCAGTGTATCAGATAGTAAGCCTCAATTTGAAAATGAATCTTATTATGGATTCCTTGATAAAAAAACTAATATTGGATTATTACTCACATGGTTGAGTCACTATGATGAAATGTAAGTGGTTTTATTCGATAAATAGGAATGAATCATTTATTGATGATTGTAGATTTTGAGTTATCGACATGACTCATAGTCCTGGTATCGATGAACCATATGTAATGGTATCAATGGAGAAACATGTTTTTATGTGAAATGTATTCTTCGACCTAAATTTTGTGTCATTATTTAAGTAATACAAAGACATATTTTTGATGATGGTGATGATGGAATTAACATCATCCCTACTTCCATTGGCCTTAATCCATTTATTACTAATAAGGACTATAATAGTTCAATTCTCATACTTTATTATTATCCTAAAGTTGTGGTTGGAAATATATATAATAATCCATTTGTGTTCTCATTTATTTTGGTTTAGCTCAACATGGGTTGTTAGGGTTGGTACTATTCAAATTACAATACTCTTGATTATAAATATTTTGTATCCAACTTGAATTTCATGTCAATTTTCAATATTTAATGGATTTAGTTTTCTTTGAGCTTAATTTTCTAATATAAAATTGAACTATATTCTAACCTACCTATTAAAACAAAAATAAAACAATTAAATTAAAAAAAATAAGTTTAATTGAATTGGACATATTAAACTAATTAATACGAAAATCAAAAATAATGACCTAACAATAAAAAGGAAAAATGAACTAACCCCAAATATGAACGAAATGAACTAAGACAAATGAAAATAAAAAAATTTCCTAATCAATTGACAAAAATTAACCAAATAACCTAATACTAATAAAAATGGACAAAGACCTATTCAATTGACCAAAATGAACCAAATGAACTAAGTAAAATTAAATTGGATTTAATCTAGAATAGAAGAAAACTATATCATACCCATGATAAAATTATAATTTGGATGTATTGATTTTTCTATGACATATCTTTTTTGTTTTGATATTATTCCCACTAAATATAAAATATTTCTATTTTATTACTATCTATCCTATATTTGGTTTGAAAATTGGTATTCCTTAGTTAAGTCATGTATCATATTCTTTATTGTTTGAATTACACATTAATTATGGATTTATAATTAATTCCATTCATGTTTTCAAATTCAAGAAATAAAAAAATTGATGATATGTGAAGAAAAAGGATGAAAAACAATAATCACCGAATGAGTGATATGGGCATCCCTCCTTTGGTTAATGTTGTGAGTATTTTATTTCACACATGCACGCACACATGAACACACATATATATTTACATACACACACACACACACAGATATATATATATATATATATATATATATATATATATATATATCAATAATATATAATTTAATGTGATTAATTTTGTTTTCAAATTTTAATCGAGATCCATGACCTAGGTTATAGTTTTTCTCTGACCAGCTTAGTGGTTTTACTGATCAAGTTGGTGACACAAGGGGGGGGGGGTACTAGAGCTACATGCTCTACTCGGTATAACCCTTCACACCCCATCCCCCCTAACAAAAAATCTATCACACCTTTTGATCCCGTAGTGTTGTTAGATAAACCCATGATATTTAGGCTACCTATGATTTCACCACTATTTTCATATGAGCAAGCTCCTCTATATTTACCTTATCTGATGATGGTTCCTACTCCTCATCCACATTATACTTTTCCACATACATATATTTCATCTTCTTTTCCTTAGACTTCCTTCTCCTTAATCTTATATATTATTGCTTCTTCAAATTATGATCCAACACATTTTGAGCCCCAGGAGGATACATTGGGTCCCAGTCCATCAGTACAAGTTGATTCCCCTTTAGATTCTAGGGATTCAGTGGCCCCCATAGATCAGACCACCTTAGGTATATTTATAGATCCACAATATTTTTTTACCTTAATTTATTTTAATTATAATATGTATTGGTATAACATTTTTTTCATTAATAGTTGGATCTTTCAATAGTCAGCATGGGCATACACACATGTATGTGGTGTGGAACCACCACACATAGATTATGGTGGAGTACAATGAGGACAAACAAATGATGAGATAGTAAGGTGATAATATAGGATTTTTATGGAGTTTCTTTCCAAATACTCTAAAATCATTCCCATAGGGCCACTATTCTAGTTTAACCCACTGAATGAATTAAAGGATAATACTTAGGAGAAAATATGGGTATGAGAATTCATTTTATTTAATGTTATATTATTATTTTATTTATATTAATTAATATTTTGTTTCCATATTCATTTTAATTTTTTTAATGGAAAGGATAAAAGGATATCACGAATCATAGAATTATTTGAGATATAGATATCATATAAGTATGAGTTAGATAGTGTCTAGAATTCTGCAGTTGGTATAGATTTAGAGGCCACACCTGTCATGAATGACTGTCCATAAGAATATTATCAAAAAATGATTTCTCATTGGATGAGTACTGAGTTCACAAAATTAATCAAAGTTGTGTTTTTTGAATGAAAATTACCATGATTTACATTAATAATTTATGTTTTTTTATTTAAAATTAATTTATAGGAAACATCAGGAATAAATAAAAAAATAAGGATGCTATAAAACACTTCCACACTTTGGTGTCAACTATGATGCTAAACCATGAGAGGAAGAAGGGTTTACACTCATTTATAATTTTTCTTTAAGACTTTCATTGTATTTTGTTTTATCCATATTTCATTACATTTTTAATTGGGATAGACAAATAATCATGTATTATTTAATTTATTATTGAAAGTATTTAGTTTTTACTAAAATTTCAGGATAAGTATTGTTATGTTTGTGATCAAGTCCTAAACCTATACAACCACTGATCATTTTATTAAATTTCCATCCTTTTAATAAGGAGTATAAAAATTAGGGTGGAGTGAATAATTATATGTATTTTTTGAGACAATATTGATTTATATAGAGGTATCCTACCCATGTGACATATACTTAGAATGAATTATTTTAGATTTATCTATATGTTTTTTTATATTTCTGCTGAAATTTTTTCCTCTGAGAGAAAAAATCCCCTTAAAAAATATTCTACCAAATCCTATAGAGTCACTGTTTTTTTTTTCAATTAAACAAAATTTTCGTTTCCATGTTCCCAAGGATCCCATAGTTCCAATAGTACCAATAAAATGAATACTTACTTTTGAAAACAATAAGTTATCCTAATTTTATTACACTCTCTTCTTCAATCCCCTAACCAAAAATTTTAAATTCATCTTGGAATTTTATCCAAAGCATCAAAACACATTACTCTTAGTAAAATATTTATTTTTAGTATTTTTGAAATAATTTTTTATCATTTTTATCGATAAAATCTACGATCCTTGAATTTACGTATTTTTTAGAAACATTTTCCCACAATATTTCCTTTCATTACTTAAAAATTTGAATCATAGTTTTCTCCAAAAATTACAAAACCGTTTTATCCATTGACTATAAACTTGTTTGGATTACTTGAATTTCATCAATTCATGAAACTTCATGTCTTTACTTAATATTATTATTTCATATTTATCTAACCTCCTAAACATAATATTTGATGTTGAATTTTAATTTATTCAATACATTTTCATCATCAATAAATTTATAGTTTGAAAATTATCTACATATAGTTTGATATATCATTTTAAATGTGTCCTCATATAGTTTTTAAAAGTATAATTTTGAATTTATGCTCATATAGTTTGAAAAGTATCCTTATATAGTTTTAAAAGTATCCTCATACAGTTTAATATATCTTTTACTTATTTTAATATATTAACTAATAAAAACAATGATTTATAACAATAAAATCATTCTAAAAGGCTATACATTGATTGCACACATAATTAAAAGTATCTAATTTATATATGGTTATGGATTGGGTTATGTAATTTTATGGCTTCAAATTTTAATTTCATTTTATTCTAAAAATACTTAAATTCAAAAAAATCTGAACTATGACATGATAGAAACTGATATATAATTTATTAAGGGATAATAGAATTTAAATAGATTATTTAATAATTCTAATGTATCAAAAATTCTAATAGATGTATGGTATTTGTCATTAAAGGTTTCCAATTAATTATTTGAATTATAAAAGGAAAAAATGTATTTGGGGATAACCATGAACTAATGGGATTTGATCTTTTTTTTATGGTGGTAAAATATCCACTACATAGTAAACAACCTAAAGGATTGTGGAAAATTTTCATTCTTACCATGTATATTTCAGTTGATATTTGGGGATGTTTTATACTTAACATGTTGGATAGTTTCATTATACATGGTTTTTAGGGTTCTAACAATGGTGATGACGTTTTATTTCTTTTTAGATGGAAACTATATATTTTGATCTATAAATAAGATGTCAAGGTATCTTTACTTATGAACAATTATAGATTATTAAAATTTACGATAAATATGAAACCCCTGATTCACATGTTTAGGGTCTCTTATTCAGTGATTTAATGAAACCTCAAATTGATATTTGTGAAAAAATTCAAGAGGAATTCAAATTATTTTCTACATATGGGGTTCAAATATGAAAGTATGACAACATAAAATTACTAGAATTATTTATCAAGAGTTCTAATATATTACCCTCCCTAAAGTAAATGGTATACAAAGATAGTTGAGGCACATGGAATTTTTCCACTAGTAGTGTTTTAGAAATGATATATATTCATATTTTTATATTTTGAAAATGATATATTGTTGAGTTTCATAAGGAAAAAAATATGTTTTGAATTATCACTAGAATTCATCTACCTTATGTTTTTATTTTCAACTTCAATTAGAATTAATATCTATTTGATTTTAGTTATGAAATCAATTATTAATAACATATTTTCAATTATTTTTTCTATATTTAATGTCATTATAGATGGAGGTTTTGGATATTGAAGGATTTGTTCCTAGAGAAAAAATATTTTCCTCGAGCAGAAAGATAAAAGGATGGAAGCACAGTAAATGAACCAAAACAAAAATAGATTGAAAATTTTAATTTATTGATTTAAAATTTTGAAATATATTTTTTAACTTAATATGCCATTTATATTTGTAAAAATTTTCTTTGGTGGCCCTTGATGAGCCGAAAGATGTCAACTTTGGGCCAAATGATCACTTGCATTATGTTTTGGGAGATGAGAACCCCAACACAGTACGTTGTTCACCAGGTAATAGTATTGTACCAACATGGTATTGGCCAACTTCAGGTGCTGGTTCTGGTATAAATGAGTTGGAAAAAGCTATTGCACAAAAATCATATGCTTATGCCAAGGTAGAAAAGGTTAAAAAATGGTCATATAGGATCACAAATAGAATCAAAGGGAGAATGATGAATTTATGAAATTTATAGAAGTCTTATGTCTATTACTTAAACCAGATATTTCTGTGACTTATGATTCATATATGTAGATGATTCCTACGTTATATAGTGCATTGGGTAGTAGTCCTAATGGTGGTTGGGAAAATGATTTTCCTGGTGATGGAGATGATGATAGAGAGGATGGTGGAGAGGATGATAGTGAGGTTAATGATGAGAATTATAGTTAGGATGATAGAAAGGATGAGGCTGAGGATGATGATATGGATGATGGTAATGATAGTGATGGGGATGATGGAAAAATTGATCCTTTACATTTTGACTAATCTTTATAACATTTTATGTTCGATGATAAGTTATAAATAAATATATGTGATGTTTTGAATGTGTGTTATCATTGGTTTAATGCATTAATTTGTTTCTTATGTTATCATTATTTTTATATTGGTTTCGATTTGTTTATAGGTAATTGAAAAATTTTGTGTGATGGAGTAGGTTCTAGTGGATATTTGAGCAGGTTCTGGTGGTTGTTGTTTGTTTTGTGGGTAGGGTGGGGGTGGTGTAGTTTTGGGAACTGGGTGGTTGGGTGGTGGGGGGAGTTATATACCAAAGGTTTACTTGGAACCATTTTTGGGAAAAAATCCCTCAAGGTAAAACTGTAGCATTTTTTGGGTTGGTTGTGTTTGTTTACAGAGTATGTTTTCATGGTGAATTGTCGAGTTCTAGAGATTTCGTTGAAAACCTATGTTGACAAAGAACTATGAAAAAAAAATAGAATATCTGTAGGCAGTAGAAAATAACAAACACAACGTGGCACTATTTTCAAGTGTTTGCCAAATTTTTGGGGTCCAAAATTTAGTTTTTGGTTTACATCATGAAAAGTGAATTTCCTCGAAGATCTAATAAAAATATAGAAAATGAATGAATTTCATGAAGATGGTATTTGAAAGTTCTGTTTCTCAAAGGAAAAAATAATTCTGGAAGAGGTCTTCATGAAAGTGACAAGCTTCACGATTCCAAGAAAATGGAGCTTCGCGATCAGTGACATACTTCTCCACGATCATTGACGTAAGGCTTTGCGATTTCTATGGGAGACAAAAAGATGGAGTTCTCTGCGATTATGATGGGATTTGAAAATGTAAAATTACAATGGATCTTCGTGAAATGGAGGTGTGCCATTAAGATGGATCCAGAAAAAGTGCTGAAGGCGGTGGAGCATCGTGAAGTGACAAGCCTATAAATATGAGGCAACCCCACTTTAAAAAGAGATAAATAAGATAAGAGAGACTCAAAGAAAGTTCTAATTCTCAAAGTTCACAAAGATTCTTCGCAAAGGTGGTATAAGAAGTCATTCGCGAAGGATATAAGCCAACTGAATGTTCTGAGCATTGCAAAAAGCAAGGATTTCACGAAGGCTCTAAAAATACAACTGAAACATGTGAGATTCTTGAAGGCTAGTTTGTGCTTCATGAAAGGTGCTTCACAGAGGCCAATTTGTGATTCACTAAAGGTTCTTTGTAAAGGCCAGTTTGTGCTTTGTGAAATAGGGGCTTCGCGAAGGTAGTAAGCCTTTTGAAAAGTGGTGAAAAGGTATTTCCCAGAGTTCATTGGAAAAGAGGTATTCATCTGTGGATGAAAGTGTGACATCAATAGAGAATCTACATACATTAGAGGATTCATTAATTAGAGTTAATGAAGGGACCTAAAAGTCTTTAAACTATGAGTGGATATTATGAAGAAGATGTTAACACACTTTAGTTGGGAGAGCATTGAGCTTTCAAATTGTGAGTGGTTGTAAACAAGGAGGGACAATGAGTCCACTTAAAACATATAAATAGTAGTGCACTTATAGTGGATTTGGTACATTGACACATTTTCAGTGTATTCTACTTAGATGAAGCCCAGTGAGAGTGAACCAAGTAAAATCATTGTGTCTTGTGCATGCTTTAAGATTTGTTCATACTCTGCAATGGGAAGGAGAGATAGAATAGAGTTTTGTTTAACAACTAAACAAGATCAAAAGGGGTAATTGTTTTAATATGATATACCCTGATTCACCCCCCTCTCAGGGTATCTAACCTAATGGACCTAAATATTGGTATCAGATATAAAGGTTGATATAATTTTTTCTCTCTCAAATGGAGGTCACCAATCAAAAGGGATTCTGATCTTTGACAGGAATAACTTTCAGTTATAGAAGAATCAGATGCAACACTACTTATGATCATTGGGAATGAATGTGTTTACAATAGATATGCATGGTATCTCAACCGACATCAATAGTGGTGCACTATGAGAGGCTGAAAGAATTTAATTGAATGTTGAACCCAAATATATCAATGCTTTAGGGGGAGCCCTATCCAATGCTATATATATGAAGGTGAAGTCATGGAAAACATCACACACCATGTGGGAATTTGTTTTGAACATATATGAAAGAGATTTAAAGGTCAGAGAAGCAAAGATGAAAGTGTTATGGAACAAGAATGAAGATCTTAGAATGAACTTGAATGATTATTTTGATGCATTCTTTGATATGGTAAATGTTGTAGTGGAAGACAGGTGAGGTCTTGGTGAAGTTATTGAAGACATAAATATTGTGAGGTGCATCATGAGAAAACTTCCACCTTGCTTCAATTCGAAGGTTTCAGTATTGGAAGACAAGGATCTGAAAGATATGACACTGGATAACTTTCATAGTGCCCTTGTATCATATGAAATACGAAATAATGATAATGATGTTGTGGAGAAGGGGAAATCCAAAGAGGTCGCATTAAAATCCATGAAGAATCTCACTATTAAAGATTCTCAGGAAGAAGAAGAGATAGACGAGGTGATGTCATTCCTTTCCTTAAATGTTTAAATAAGAAAAGAAAGTATAAAAGGAAACTTCCATTTGACTGCTTTAGATGTGGAATGGTTTGTCATCTTGAAGAAAGATGTCACAAAAAGTTCTAAGAAGACTATGATGTTGATGAAGCTGAAATTCCTAATAAGACGTCTTCAGCCTATATGACAGGCAAGAAATAGTTCAAGAGAAATTTATTTAGGAAAAAGAATCTTCTTTCACAAGAATGTGTCAGTTCAGATGATTCTGAGGTTGAAGAGGTTGAAAACATAGTGAACTGCAAAGAATGTGGAGAAAATTCTATGGTGGAAGTTGTCAGTGATACTCAGAAACAGGTAGAAACCAACATTGATAAAGAAGAAGAAGTTGAAGGAAGAGTTGATATGAAAGCCTAGTTAGAGGCTAATATTAAAGAGATAGATGTTTGGAGAGCCAAAATAAATAAATCTAACAAAGTAGTTCATGTTTCCAAACTCTATATGTAGCAACAAGAATAAGAGAAGTCTGAGTTAATGGAAGAAATTGAGAAACTCAAGTCATCAACACTATAAGACTTAAAATCAGTTAGTGGGTATAAAATCATGGTGTCAGAACAAAAAAGGGAGATGAATGGCTTGAATAACACAATGAAAGATAAAATCAAGCATATTGAAGAAGTTTAAGGAGAATTTTTCAATTTTCGGATAAAGGTTAAGGATCAAGACAACCTCTTGAATTCTCCTGCAACATTAGGAAATAAGACCACTCAGAAAACTAAGAATCTGAAAGTGGATCATAGTGGTTTCGTAGAAAGGAAGCATTAATTATGTTCAAATGCTTAGGATGATGTGGGGAATGACCAAAAACAGAAAGCTATGAAAATTGAATTCATACCACAAACACCCATTCTGAGATTGAATGTTGATTTTGGAATAAAGCAGAATCAAAATATTCAGATATCCCAAGGTAAAACTAGTTGTACAAATGTTACATGTTAGAATACACCATATATTAGTTGTTATTGTGGTGGAAATTTGGGGCATTCATAGTATGTGTGTTCCATAGCCAAGAGATACCAAAGGGCACAAGAACAATAGGGGAAGCGTAAAAGAGATCGATATTATAGAACATCATTTGAGGGACATTGTTTTTGGTGCAGATAATTTGGAAATATGGCTTGATATTGTACATAAACCATGTAGAGGAATGTGCCAAGGGAAAATCAAAGTTGTTGTCAGTAGCAAATCAACAAACCAACAGGTGAGTTGAAAATTCAAAATCAATTTGCAGCTCTACAGGATGAAGCTGGGCCATCATACTCTGAGGAAGATCAATAATTTCAAACTACACAAAATTTGAGTTTAAATACATGGATCAAAAATAAAAAGGATGATAAGGAAGTGGTGGAAAAAATTTTCCTCAAAGCATCAGACCGTTTTGGTGTGTGGATCATTGACAGCGGTTGCACATATCACATGATAGGTAATAGGGATTTGATCACAGACATAACATATGACAAAGAAAGAGTTGTAAAGTTTGGAAATGATGAAGGCTTGAAGATTATTTTCTTAGGAAAGGTTAGGTTTTGGGGAAAAGATGTGAGACGTGCTGAAGTCTTAGTAGTAGAAGGTCTCAGTAACAATTTTCTTAGTGTCAGCCAACTATGTGACTTAGGGAATTATATAAGGTTTAATAATAAGACATGTATCTTCAAATGAAGAGATGGTATAATGGTTCTATAGGGAAAAGTAACAAAGGGAAACCTCTACCTTTTAAGTGGAGAAGAAGATATGTGTTTTCTATCCAGAGAAGAAGAAAACAAGATGTGGCATAAATGACTTAGTCATTTATGTCAACTATTCCTGGAATATCTAGTAAAGTTTAAGGTATAAAGAGACCTCCCTAAGCTATAACATGATCATACATGTATGTTTGATGCTTTCCAATAAGGGAATATCATCATAAATATGTAAAAAGAAAAGGAAAATAAGTCAACAAGAGTACTTGAATTGGTGCATGCTGATATATGCAGACCTATCTCACCAAGAACAATTGATAGAATGAGGTATTATGTTCTTTTAATTGATTACTATAGTAGAATGGAATGGGTATTCATCATTTCCCATAAGTACGATGTGTTCATTTTCTTAAAATAGTATCGGGGTGAATCTAAAAGGATGCTTGGGTAGAAAAATCTGAAGTTTCGTACTAACAATGGTATGAAATTAACAAACAGTCAGGTGGAAGAATATCTCAAGAATCATAGGATAGGGAATCATGTTTCTTCAGTAAGAAATCCCTAATAGAATGGAATAGTTGAAAGGAGAAATCAGATCATCAATAACATGCATATAACGATGCTTATTGAAAAAGACCTATCAGAGAAATTTTTTAAGGAAGCAGTATTAACATCAGACTACATTTCTAATAGGGCTCTATTATGTCTAAAGGAAGGAAAGACTCCATATGAGATGTGGTATGGGAATAATCCAACAATAAAGTACTTTCAAATATTTGGAAGTAAGTGCTTTATACTCAACAAATAAAAATACAAGAAATTTGAGTCACTTGGAGATGAAAGGATATTCATTGGATACTCAAGAGAAAACAAAGCATACAAATTATTTAATAAGAGGCTAGGAAAAGTAGTTGAGAGTAATGATGTCATTATTGTGTAAAATGAAGAGAATACTCAATAGAACAGTGAACAATTTCTTGATGAAAGTGATGAAGAGAAAGGTAACACAAGAGGAGTAGAAGTGGCTGATACTAATTCAGAAGAAGATACTGATGATGAGCATGAGGAAGTAAAATCCATATATACACAGAATCCAAGGAGTCGAGATGAAATTGATAGGCAGAATATCATTGGTGATCAGTCAACTCCAATTTAGACAAGAAGAATGAAATCACTACTGCATACATCTTTCCTATCTCAGGTAGAGCCTAAATGCTTTTCTGAATCTTCATAAGATGAAAATTAGGTTCAGTCTATGAATGAAGAGCTAGATTAGTTTGATAAGAACCAGATGCGGGAGATTGTTTCGAGGCCAACATATAAGAATGTCATCAGGACTAAATTGGTCTATCATAACAAGATGAATGAAGATGGAACATTGATTCTAAAAAAAGCATGATTAGTGTGAAAAGGATACTCCCAGATAGAGGGTATATATGTCTATGAGACATTCACACCGGTTTCAAGGATAGAGACAATCAGACTATTCATAGCCATTGCAGTTCAATAGAAATTAAAAGTGTTCCATATGGACATAAAATCTACATTTTTGAATGGGGTTCTGGAAGAAGAAGTTTATGTTGATCATCTAGATGGTTTTTTCATTCATGAAGATGAGAAAAAAGTTTTCTGATTGATGAAAGATCTATATGGGTTGAAATAAGCACCAAGAGCATAGTACTCGATACTTGATCAGTATTTCAGGAATATTTGTTTTCAGCTTGATGGTGTTGATTACAATATATATTTCAACAACGATGGTAATAAAACGATGATGGTGTTGGTTTATATTGATGACATAATATTTGGTGGATCAGATGAATCTTAGTGCAGATGTTTTTTTGAAATTTTTGAAAAGTGAGTTTGAAATGTCAATGATAAGTGAGATGATGTTTTTCCTTGGTTTACAAGTAACATAAAGAAGGAAATAAACATTAATTTATCAATTCAAATATGCCAAGGTGGTTCTGAGAATATTTTTAATGGAAAATTACAAGGATATGAAAACTCAAATTGCTACCCAGATGAAATTATCAAAAGATGATGATGGAAATGCAGTTAATGTAAAAGAATATAGGCATGTTATTGGAAGTTTACTATACCTGACAATCACAAGATCTGATATATTTTTTGACACATGCCAAGAAGCATGATATCAAATCAATCCCAAGTAAATCCACATGCTTGAAGTGAAAATAAATCTTCGGTATATTGAGGAAATTGTGGATTTTGGTTTAATGTATAATGATAAATCTCAGCCAGAGATTTTATGATATACAAATGTAAATTGGGCCAGATCAGTAGATGAAATTAAATCTACATAGGGAGGTGATTTATATCATGGTGGTTTATGTATTTCTTGGCTAAGAAAGAAGTAATATTTCATTTCATTGGGCACTACAGAAGCAGAGTATTTTTCCACCACTCAAGCATGTACATAATTATTGTGGATGAAGTACCAACTTGATGATATGTGAGTTGAAGTGAAGTCTCTAATCATAATCCAGTGTGATACATCAAGTGATATAAATCTTAGAAAAAATCTCATCCATCATTCAAGGACAAATAACATTGATATAAAGAATCATTTTATCAAGGAGAAGGTTGAGCAAGTAATTGTGAAGCTGGAGTATGTGCCTAGAAAACTACAGGTTGTTAAAATTCTAACAAAGGCCTTACCCAAGGAATATTTTAATAGGTATTGACTGGCTCTGAGATTTTATTCAACTCCCCACACTTGAACAAGTGTGGATGTGAGACCCCCTATCCCTGAGGTATGGTTTGTTTTTTTCCTTCTATACTTATCTTTGTTCTCTACTCTATTGAAGACCACAAAGGTACAACCTTTGGGTTTGTTATCAAAGGGGGAGAAAGAGTGACTCCTAAAGGGGGAGAAATTTTGGATAAGGGAGAAAATATCTTAGTCAATGACACGGGGAGAAGGTGACAGGTGGAGCAGCGAGATAGGGGGAGAGCAATGAGATATGGGGAGATCTGATAGGTGGAGTAGTGAGATAGGAGGAGAGCAATAAGATATGGGGAGATTTTTGAAATCTAACGATGCTTGAAGTGATTGATCAAAGAATATATATAACAAATTCCGAGGTTCATGATGAAATATGTTTATTGGTATTGGTTTGGTATCAATGATTTGTGTCAGAAATGAAGTGATTCATTGATGAACTTTTCATACTACTCTTGTTTCTCAAGCCAATCATTTCTCATGTGGGCTTAGAGTATGTGGTGAGTGAATGTTTGGTTGCTATCTAAACCGAAAGAGGTGAAGGATGGTAGATGGTGGAAGGAACTTTAGTAAGGTATAAAAGTGTAGATAATCATTATGATAAGTGTTTTCAAAAAACACAAAGGGGGATATTGTTGGGAAAAAATACCTCAAGGTAACATTGCAACATTTTTTGGGTCGGATGTGTTTTTTGAAAATGTAGGTTTTCATGGTGAATTTTTATTTTCCAGAGATGTTATTGACAATCTATGTTAAAAAATAACCATGAAAAAGGAATAGAACATCTGGAGGTGGTACAAAAGAACCGACACAAGGTGTCACTATTTTCTAATGTTTTCCAAATTTTTGGAGTCAAAAATTTGGATTTTGGTTTTCATCATGGAAAGTGAATTTCCTTGAAGATATAATCAAAATATGGAAGAGGCATGAATTTCTTGAAGATGGGATTTGCGAGTTTTATTTTTCAAAGGAGACAAGAATTTTGGCAGAGGTCTTCACAAAAGCGTCAAGCTTCGAGATTCTAAGAAAATGGAGCATCACGATTTATGATGGACTAATTCATGATCCTTGATATAAATATTCGTGATTTAGATGGGCTCCATGAAGACGGAGTGCTCTGCGATTACGAATGGCTTTGCGAATGAAAAATTATAATGGATCTCCATGAAATGGAGGTGTGCCGCGAAGATAGATCCGGAAAAAGCGCTGAAGGTAGTAGAGATCCGCGAAGTTCCAAGCCTATAAATATGAGGCCACCCATTTCAAAAAGAGATGAAGAAGGGAAGAGAGGATCAAAAAAATTCTAAGTCTCTTATTTCACAAATAGGCCTTTCAAAGGGGTATGTGATGTCATTTGCGAAGTCTATAAGCCAACTGAATGTTCTGAGCGTTGTGAAAATCAAGGATTTCGCAAAGGCCCTAAAAATACAACTGAAAAATGTGAGATATGAAAAGGCCAATTTTTGCTTCACAAAATGTGTTTCACAAAGGACAATTTGTGCTTCACTAAAGGTGTTTCATGAAGGCCAGTTTTTGCTTTGAGAAAGAGGGGCTTCGCAAAGGTAGTACTCTTTGTGAAAAGAGGTGAAAATTTACTCCCAAGATTTTAGTGGCAAAGAGGTATTCATCTATGGATTAAAGTGTGACATCAATAAATCATCTACATATAGTAGAGGATACATTCATTAGGGTTAATGAGGGGACCTAAAAGTCTTTAAACTATGAGTGTATCTTTTGAAGAAGCAGTGAGCACACTTCATTTGAGAGAGTAGTGAGATTTCAAATTGTGAGTGGTTATAAAGCAAGAGGGACAATGAGTCCACTTCGAACCTGTAAACAGTAGTACGCTTATAGTGTATTTGGTACATCAACACATTACTAGTACATGCTCCTTGGATTTATCCCAATGATGCTGAACCAAGTAAAATTTTTGTGTCTTTTGGATGCTTTAATATTTTTTCATACTCTGCAATAGGAAGGAGAGAGAGAAGAGAGTTTTTTTTAACAATGAAACAAGATCAAAAGTGGTAGTTGTTTTAATCTTTCATACCCTGATTCACCCCCTATTAGGGTATCTAACCTAGTGTACCTAACAACCATTGGTATAGACCAATCCCAATGATTCAAAACCACTGGTATAGAACTATACTAATGGTTCCAATAATTGGTATAGCCAAAATTCTATTAACCCAATACCAATGGTTTTCTAAAAATCATTCGTATAAGCTTCTTTCAACAGCCCTATTACTAATAGTTTCGAGAACCATTGGTATAGACTACACCAATGGTTCTCCATCTAATACCAATAGTTTTTTAACCATTGGTATAGGGTATAATTCCAACACTGAATGTTAAATTTCATTAGAAAAAAAATAATTTACCCCATGAAAACTTTTCCTTCTAAAATCCTTTCTTATTCCTAACTATACAATTATTAAACCTTTAATAATATATAGTATTTTCCCCTTAGAACTCTATGTTTTTATAGAATAACATTAATCTAATATACTGTAAATTGATAAAAAACATATTATTATAATCCTTAAAAATAGTTTATAACTTCTAAATTATTCTTAAATGATATTGTCTGATTCTTAAAAGTTGTTTAAATCTTTCCTCTAATACTAAATATAATATCCCTAAACCTAAACTCCCAGGTCTGGCATAATAAAAACTATATTTTTTTAACATAATAAAAATACAAAAATTCAATTGTAATATATACATTTTGTGGACTATTTATGTCTATACATTTCGAGGAAAATAAAATCTTAATACTTATCATATTTTAGACAAAATTCTATTAACACTTATCTATATTCACTTAAGACAAAATCTTAAATGTGAAATTTTACCATTGAACCTTTATTCATCACTAAAACTATGAAAATAACTTGAAAATGTGGTTTGAGCACAAAATTTCTCAATAAGGGGTTTTAAAACAGGTGGAGAAATCCTTTATATTTTAAAATACATTAAATATTACTTGAAAAATAGTTCATTTTATATTAAATATTTTGAGCTAAAGAAAAAATTTGATCGAACACATAACCTTCCCTATAAAATAATTTAGGGTTTCAAAAATACAAAATAAGATATTCTTTTCAATACATTCATTAAAAGACATATTATTTTGAAAACCCATTTTATTTAAATACATAATATACTATGAAATAAATCCATATTTATCCTTTTAAATTTCAAAACATTAATTTTAAAAATAATATATTTTTATAAAATTTAATGACAATTGGAGAAATTTTAAAAAATATTATGTTCACTAGAAATATTTAAGGTCTAAAAATAACTTTTAAGATAATGTACCGTTGAGGCTATGGGTTTAATCCCCATTCCTCATCATTATAATCACTACCCAAGAGCCAAATTTTAATTTTCTGTTCTAATGATCACCTTTCTCATTATAAATCCATTAAATTAACCTTTCAAATTTTTAAATCTATTTAATTTATATTCTGAGAGGAAAATAATTAAATATCTAATAAGCTTAACAAAAGTTGACTTTAAGGAAAATACAGACTTTCATAAAGATTAGAAGTAATCTAAAAATTCATGGGAAACACTTATAAATTATTCATGTAAATAAAACATAAGGAAATTATTTTCATACAAATATAGAATGTCAATGAGAAATATAGATCATGGAAATATGATAAATATAATCATTATTAAAATCCATAAATTATAAAGATAATTTGACACATGAAATAATAATTTTCATACACTATAAAAACATTCCATGAAATTAAAAAACCTTTAAAAAATAATTCATAAAATAAACTCCTTTAAAAATAAGAGTTTAAAAATAAATAGTTTTGAAAATAGATTTCCCCTACCAAAAGGTTTTTTCAAACAATAAAATTGGATTTTATCAAAAATGATTTTTTCTTATCTTAATCCTTACAAAAGCATGAACTCCTAAAATATAGATTTTCATTTCTATATGGAAGAATACTAATACTAGCCTTTTTTTTATTTTCCAATTTCCCTATCATAATCAATACTATAAGTATATATCCAGATATCTATGTATCACATAGATAGTTTGTAACCTAAAGTAAATGTTCCCATTAAATAACCAGCCTTAACTATATATTCATATTTAAATATTAAGAATATAAAATGAAATTTATTAATCCTCTTAATTATATATATTTGATAAAATATCTTTTATAGTGATATTTATTTAAAATATAATTTCTTTTACTATCCTAATTTACCTTGGAATCATACAGTGTTACACTAAATTACACTTCCATTGAGAAATTTCATCCCTAATTATTGGGGATAAGCATGCATGGCCATATAAAACCACACAAATCAACACTCCAAATCATTTTGAGATCACTACTTACTAATTATAATCATTTAATAATCCTTAAGCCTCTAAAATCCAAATCATTGATGGAGGTGGAGCTCTTATGACTTACTAAATATGTTGAAAACTATTATAGAGCATACAAATAAATAAAATAAAGCTTTATAAATGATTATTTTCATATTATTGTCACATTTCACTAATCATGTTATTATTTTCCAACAAAATGTAATGGAAACCAATATGATAATGACATATTAATTATATAAATTCTTCAATTTTATTTTAAGGTTTCACATGAGTAAGAAGACAATGATGTAATAGGTTTAAATCCAAGAGTGAAAATTTACCTTTATGTGAGATTAATATTACCTTTATATGGATCATTAAAACATGGTTTTACCCTTATTCGAACAAAAAATACCATTATATGTGTTTTTTTACCATTACGTGAGGGATACATTACCCTTATAAAAGTTTCAATTTATAAAGTTTACATTTATATAGGGATCAGTGTACCCTTACATAACCATAGTGATGTGTGGGTTTCCCTTATGTGTTATTTAATTTATAGGGATAACCTTAATGTACCCTTATATGAGTTGGGAATATGGATGTGTTACCCTTATATGGGAATCATCTTACCCTTAAATAGTTGTTGTGATACCTTTTCATAGTTTTTGATTGGGTGTTTTACTTTTATGAGGAGTGTTGTGTAACCTTACAATACTTTACCTTACCCTAACATAGTCATATTGTGACCTTTATACAAAAACATAGTTGTGTACATACCCATATGCATCCTTCAGATCTACAGTTCTACCCATATGTGATGACCATCTAACCTTTACACATGTATCAGCCTACCCTTATGTGAGTATTCAACTGGCCTTAACATAGTTCAAAACCATTTCCTTATACTTACACAAGCTATTAAATCCCTTAATGATCCTTACACAACTTGGGTGTACCCTTATGCATGATTCTTCTTACCCTTACATTAGTATAGGTTGAAATTTACACAACTAGTAATTCTTCATACCCTTACATAAAAACACATAATACCCTTACATAGTTTAATTATTATGAAGAATAAGATTTTAACTATTAAATTTTATAATTTTATAATTATAATTCCAAAATTCATAAAATTCATCAATTTATTAACATATTAATATAATTTATCTATAATTATTATATATATATGTACAAATTATCATTTTTATTTTAAAAATATATATTTATTCCAATATTATTATAATTATATTCACTTAACATTTTATTTATGATAATGTACACTTTTCTTAATATATCTTGTACTACAATTAAATTTTTTAATATAATTGCATCAAATTAATATGTTACTAACAATAGTATTTTTAATATTCAATAAATACTATTTCACTATTATTAAATGCTTATATTAATCCTAAATATTTTAATTAATATCATACTCATACAAATTTATTTTTAATGTAAAAGGATTATACTTAGTGAATCTCAGGATGTCACATGGTATTTCAACTCT
The DNA here is from genome assembly GCA_963277665.1 of Viscum album. Classification (NCBI taxonomy): domain Eukaryota; kingdom Viridiplantae; phylum Streptophyta; class Magnoliopsida; order Santalales; family Viscaceae; genus Viscum; species Viscum album. The sequence goes on from OY728131.1 coordinate 145,096,577, forward strand.
TGATAATGGAAGTATAGTACATAACCTTGATGGAGATATAAAAGGGGTTAGTTTGGTTGAAAGGGTTTCTAGAGGATCTTAGAAGAATGAAATAGGTTGGGGATTTATTTTGTGATTCAAAAAAGTGTAATTAACTTAGTCCAAATCTTTAATTTTCATTCTGGGAATTTTTTTTAGCTAAAATACCACTTCATCTAGAAGATTTTAAAGGATAGAGTACTGGATCTATTGAAGATTGAAGGTACTCAAAATTTATATGAAATATTGAAAACGTTCATCACTTGGGGAGTACGGAGGTAGCGCTATGCCTCAATAGGTTTGGGCTTACCGAAAGCGAATAGAGGGGGAACCATGTGAAGATATAATGGGCATTCAAAGAATGAATGTGAATTTATTAGAAACTAATATAGGAAATAGTGGTGAAGTGAGGGAAAATGATTCCAAAGTGGAATATTTTTGGGTTTTTTTAATAGAAACCTTTTGTAGATAAGTCATTATAAATAATGAGTGGAGAGACTCCATGGGGTCAAATATTTGATCACCGGATAAAGATATAACAAGTAGCATCAATGATATTTCAAATGTCCAAATGTCAAGTAGACAAGATGATGCACACTAGAAGATATAACCCAATGATGTATTTTGATGGTATAATTAGACTGTGGGAGTCAGACTTCAAAGACAACAACATGGTTTTTGGTAGTTACATATTAAGGGAGATCAAATCAGTTAGTGGTAGTAATGTGTGACATTTCTCTCCAAAGTTTAGGGTAGATATAAAAGTTTACTAGTTGGGGTTGTTGAGGTAGTGTAAGGCATTGACTAAACAAAGGGCCTGTATATGGAGATCAGTCGAGTTGGACTTCATCCTTCTCATATTCGATGGTAGTGACTACAAAACACACCAAATTGATTTCATCATTTATAGTGGGATTATTTTACTATTTGGGAAGTACAATGCAAAAATTTGATAATAATCATACATTTATTTTCTTGAATAAACGTATTTGTATCTCCCCCATTGATTAATATTCAAGGCAGAACCATATAAATTGTGTTATTATTTAGAATTTTAAGTTTTCTTTCAATATTTTCTTCTGATAGTGTTGTTTGTTATTTTATTGAGTTTTTTTCTTTGTGGTGTAGTGATTTGGGTATTATTTTCTTCTAAGATCTATATGTCATAGCATGGGTTCATATTTCAAAACATTTTTTCTGTATGTTAAGTTCCACTGGAGTGACATTCAGTGGTTTAATAGAACACTAGATGTGGACCCAACAAGTATATCTAGAGTGGTATATATGGAGATGGATAATTCCCTTAGAATATAAGACAAGATAACAATATATAAGACAATTAACTTGAAAGGTGAAACTCTTACTCAAACACAACTCTAGGATAGAGGTGGATAATGATACACTAGATACTATCTCTTTTACCACCCATATAAATTGGTTCAGGAGGACCAGATATATAGACTCAACCCTGGAGATGTGTATTTTCTCCATATCTTAGATATCTAGCTATAGACATGAAGATTCATATTTCCTTCACCATTTTGACATATAAATAATTCCAAACTTTAGTTATGATTATTTCCTTTATATATTTATAGAGAGGTAGTGACATGTATTCTCTCTATCATCTCATGATGGGTGAATATGGGGTGAATTATTAGAACTGAAATATTTAAAAACATGTGAGATAAGATTACTGTCCTATTATAAAGAAACATTTTCATTTGGCGTTCATTAGTAAATTAGTCCATGTGTATTTGATTAGGATTAATCATGATTATTACTATGTATAATGATAAAGTTTGTAAGCACTTAACTTACTATTGATGCATGTAGACACTAGGTGTTCAAGGGTTAGCTCAATTATTGGGATGATCATATTGAGTATTATTTACCACCACTATATGCATAATTGAAAATCATTTTCCTTGTGCCCATATAGATTAATAGATAAAGATGATGGATGATCATGGTTCTTAGTGATGGAAAATTTTTATGGAAAACTATTGGAGTACAGATCTCATTATGATGGCCACTCCCATGTTATCAGTGATAAAACCTACATCCATTGGGTAATTATGAGTTATATTTGGTGGTTTTATTTATATATTCTTAAATTTTATCCAGGAAGTTTTGTTATATATGAAATTTCTATATTATTTAGTTCATGTCTCATTTTTTATGGTAGATAATGACAGTTGATAGCTGGTGATATGTTTCATTTAGAGGTAGCGAGTCCCATGATTATGTGGATACCTCAACACAAATCGCTAGCTCCTGGCCTTATGAAGGTGGGATTGGTGATCTCAATTACTTTTATATGTTGGGACATGAAACCGAGTGTGAGTATAATGGGCCGATATGCACCACTAAATATCTCAAATCAAGCATGATATAATCAGGTTTATATAACAAAATGTGTTTACACATTTATATATATAATAAAAAAACCATTTTCATAGATAGTTGTTAAAGTATTCCAGTTACTAGAAATAAGTAAATGAGAAATTGATGACACAAAATAAACCCTATAACAGGAGGATCCAAACATTTATATATATTCTTCTAGGATAGATCAAAATTTGAGTACAAATGATATATGAGTAAGGGTACCATGGGCCCAACCTATATGGAGTCAAAATGTCTAAAAACCAATTCTATATAGAGTTAGAGTATCAAAACACTAATCCCATATTTAAACTCTTATTCATAATGGGCCTTGGTTTTAATTTTTTCATTATATAATAATAATATAAACATTTACACATGATCAATATAACCAGGTAGCATTCATAGCCACGTATAGAACACTAAGATTAATACCCACATGAAATAACTCAATGTTTCATGTTTCCATAGAATTTCTAATGATTCAACAAAAATACGATGCCTAACATGGTGATAATAATCACATACTAGTAGTTATCCCAAAAAACATAAATCATAGAATAAGTAAATATCAAGGAATACTATTTAAGAAATGTAACTTCTCATCCAATATTCATGTTTTATTACCAAATTTATAATAACATCTTTTATTAAATAAATTATTCTATTAAATGGTTAATATCACTCATATTATCCATATCAATGGAAATATGTTTTTACCAAATTTACTACCTTTTAACTTAGTAAGTAGTTCATTTATGAAAAAGGGGTGGTTTGGTTCATAATAAATCATAAAGGAATCAAGTGATAATACATATTAAAAATATAGTTTATATAATTAATGTATGGTTTAAAAAATGTTTCAAACTCAATAATTTTTTCCAGAAGACACAACTTATTTCTACACCATTAATGTAGTTTGAAAACACAATTCATACTCACAAAATGCATTCATGATGGTTTAAAATAAATTTCACCAATTCACTTTTATTCCTAACCAAAAACCAAAGTATAAAGTATATTATCATCTCAATATATATATATATGTAATTTATTTTTTTTAAATCACTTCTATACTAAAAGTATTATAAAAAAAATTATAATGATTATTCATAAAATCATATTTTAATTTAAAATATTTTTTCACTTATCACTATATCAAATTTGGTATAAATTTTATTTAAAAATATTTAAGGACTCATTTAAAAATAAAATTTATAATTGATCAATATATACATGATTAAAAAATATCAGTTATTTTTTATTTGATTCTGTTCTTATCCCACAACCAAGTAACTAAGGTCAGGTCTAGTACATTGTTTAAAGTAAATAACATGTTATTCTCTTAGATATAAAACAAAACAACTTTTTTTACATCACATAACCCAAAAAAATTAATTAATAAATCTATTCATGAATTACGTCAATATAAATCACTAATAAAATAAAAATTTGTATGGTGATGGTAAAAAATTAAGGAGGGAGGAAAGTAATACAATTAATTATAGTTGATATAATTTAGATAAATAAATACATTAAAAACTAAATAATTTATTCAAAGTAACGAATCTTTACCAATAATTACACTTCACTTTATATGATATTAATGGTAAAAAGAATATAGAAATTGAGAAAACTTATTAAACTACAATAATGTTCCCTTATAAATCCCTTTTAATTTTTTTTAATTCATTAAAAAATTCCATTTAAATATATTAAAATATATTTTTATACTCTATTTAATAATTGGAAATGAGTTGAAATACATATTTAGGCATAACCTAATTAGAGCGGTATAGAGTGTTGAGAGCACCTGTCGATTAATTCCAAAAGTGATCAAGTGTAATCTCGATGATCGCAAATTTTTTTCCTAAAATTAATAAACAATATACCATAAATAGATAAATATAAATAATTAAATTTACACTATTAGATATCATAAAAATAAATTTAAACACTTGTATATGACTTTTTAAAAATTAAAGACAATTAGATACCTAAAATACCCAATTTACATTACCTAAAAAACTATAATTTTAGTAAATTCAAAGATAACATAGGGAATTATAATAAATGAATAAATCACCATCAAAATAATTAACCTAACCTTACCCACTAATATTTATCCTAATATGGAGGTAAGCTAAGTGCGCCACCTTATGCATACCTCTAATAGTCTATGATTTAGAAACTTGCACCAAGAATCTATAACATTGATGAGATACCTTAGCCTATATATAAATCCAAAAAATATAATTCCCAAATATAGATGTATCCAAAAAATTCCATTAATATATAGAAATAATTAAACTATATAACAAACACATGAATGATCCATCAACTATCCAATAGAAATCCTTATAGTAAAACCATGGTTTAAAACTAATACTAAGAAAATACCACTTAGAAGAATGATGTTTGAATTGAGAAAAAAACTCATAACTATATAAACCCTTGGTATAAAATCGACAACCATAACTTCCACCACCAAGTATCACTAAGAATCACCATGAATCAACCTTTTACAAGCTGCTTTAGCTCCATGACCACCAAGACAATGTTAAAACTATGCATCATCTACATAAAAAAAACACATGTTGGAAATATTGTACCTAAAAACACATGTTAAACCATGAAATGATAGCTTTAACTAAAACAATGTTTCCTACAGACTGAAGGACCATTTTGAAATAAAGGAATCTGGTGCATGCAACTATTTTATCTTGAGAGAAACTTTCATGTTACCTATTCAAGCCATTTGTGTAAAAAAGGAAATTCTAGAGATCAAATTTCTATAGGTTCTCCAGGAGACCTAAAACATTGGAAAATATAATTTCATGCAATATTAGATGTTTTCACATGATCTCGACATTGGTGTGAATAACCTTTTTGTGAAAAAGGTGATTTGAAACAATGTTCTTATGCAGTGACATCCTAGTGGAAAAGGAATTTGAATAATAAAACTGAGTTTCACAAACGAGTTCAGTTGTGCACATGTGGATAACCATTTAGGATATAAATATAACCTCACCCCAATATAGAAAATAGATCTCTAGAAATCAAAGCTTAATTTTTCACTTGCACAACATCTTCTTTCGTGACATTTCTCAACTCCATATCTCATGGATTCTCAAAGGTAGGGAACTTGCACGACTAACCTCCCACGGTCCCCAATGTGTCTTAGTTTGTGTTTGGGAACTCCTTATATGACATCCCTTAATAATAGATAGGTTAAAAAAAAGACAAACATCCTTATGAAACCCTAATTTGTGCACAACCTCAAAAGTTGTACACATATATACCTCTAAAATCTATATAGGGGCCTTGTTGTATAACCTAAGGTTTATGAAACTCTAGTTTCACACATAAATATAGAGTTACACAAAATAAAATTTAGGTACTTTCCTCCATGCCTCATTCCGCAAAATATAGTTGTGCAGAAGTCGAGTGTTCAGGTTCCCATCCTCAATTCAACTAAGTCTACTCATTTTGTAATCACCTGCACAATTAACATCACCAACCCTTATGTCCGAACCATTTTCTTCAAGTAGAATCTATACTATTTCTTTTCCTTTTGATCCTAATAATAGGAAATATAGGGACTCTTAATCCTAATAATATGGATCCTAACATTGGAATCCCTGATTGAAACTTCTCAATGGTAGTGTTTAAACCATGAACCACCTAGAGGCGCATGTGTAGTAGATGCATAAACTCCAAAGGTGGCATCATCAAGGGAATAATCCTGTATTTCAATGTAGGGAGGTATTATGCAGATATTTCTTCCTACTTGGAAGTAGTATCCTTGGGTTTAGGCCCCACCAATATTCAGGTTTCATGATGTGAAATTATATAGACTAAAGTCCTAGTCATACAACATTAAAATGCATGAAAATTTCCTCAGTACTTGATGTTAAACTATAGCCTTACCCTGTTTGACAAACACATGATTCCCCGTATATGATCATCATGAAATTCCACATCCCCCACCATGGGATGAAACTCCTACATCGAGAAGCTAAAATATGTATGCTCCACTCCATCCTTTATCTCCATGGGATGAAACCCTAAAACCAGGGATAAAACTCCATCACATGAGAATAACATATGTGTAATCCCCACACCATCATGAGATGAAACTCTAGACCTGGGATGAAACCCCAAAACACTAGGTAACCCTTTATGCATAAGGTGCACACCATCCCTCATTCATGCTCCTTCCTTGACACAAAAATCCTTACCAAAAAAATATTAAATTACATGGACTAGTCCTATCATATGACCTCAAACTATGACATAGAACTATATGAATTTTGATCCATGTATATTAAACAAGGTACATAGGACAACTCCCTAAGGTTTAATCCTAACATCTCAATAAACTCGGGATACCACTCTGAGGATTAGTCCTAACAATAAAGAAACACCAAATCTATATGTCCACCATATAGGAAACACCTAACCCTTAAGTGATAAATATACCACCTTGGGAAACCCTAAATAAAACCCCCCATGTGTAAAATTCCCCCTTGAGACACACCTAACCAAACTTGAAAGTGTACAAATATTTCCCCTAGGGACACACTTAACCCTCAAGTGTTAAATCTTCCCACCTAGAGACACATTTAACCAAACCATCATGTGAGAAACCTTCCCCCTCAGAACACACTTAACCAAACCCTCAAGTGTGATCATCTATCCACCCCTGGGGACATAGTTAACCAAAAACCTTTCCCTAAAATACATTAAACATGTGACCACTGGGAACCTATAATCCATACAATAAACATGGCATGGATGTTGTAAAAATCATTTGATGCATTATTCCCCTGGCGTCAACCACCTCATGGTCGACACGGTATGTCTTGGGTTTTTTTCCCAAGATGCATCATATGAGAGATGAATATGACCTTAAAAGAGAAGGATTTTACATATTCCCAACAAGCCCAATGTTTAGAAATGCTTAGAAATGCCCAAAATTACCATATACTCTGAATGTAGGTTACTGCCCTATTGATAAAGAAGTGGAATAATTAACTGCTTTTCACCTAGAGGTAATGCTAGAAATGAATTTCAAAAACATGATCTAAATATTTTATGGAGACCTGAACTAGGAGAAATTCTCCAAGGAATAATCCATGAAAGGGGGAAATAACATCCCAACATATTGTTTTGATCAAGGATCAAAAATCACCAATTATGGAGATAGAGGAAAACTTCCTTTGGAAATTCTGAATGCGGGAAAAAAATGTATGATGCATAAACCTAAAGAGAAATAATAATAAATAAAATTGGTAAACCTGGAATGAAGTTGTTCTTCTTTAACTATGATAACTAGTATCATTGGGGCACCACCATTTAGATCGAGATATTTGACACCAGGTCCAATGAAATGAGTGGTGGTCCCAACATGAAATTATATTGTGACTTGGGGATGATAATGTTAGGCATCCTCTATATAAACCACCACCAACATTGATATTTTCTATGTCTCAGAAATAATAGAAGATATTGGGGCATTGGGAATCTATTTTCCTAGACCAGTATAGATGGATGATTCCTTATGATTTATAGGACTAAATCTACAAGTATATATAACCTATCCCAAACAAGAATGATGAAAAGAGGAATGTTTGTGATTCAATCCTATAGAAGTACATCCCTACCATGAAAAATGCTATGTCTACATGTATTGGGTTCCCACACCCTGTTTCACAATCCGATCTTACCTAGAGGAGGGTGATAAATTCTCTTGTTCAATGATATGAAAAAAGGGGTCATTCCCATCGGGGATATATACCACTAGGATCTTAAAGTATTAGTACCTCACTAACATTTCCACCCCTGAAGTCCATGTAGGGTTAAAACACCCCTATTTTAACAGAAAACCACTTAAAGTGTCTATCCTTGGAGTGTTCTGATAGCTTAATCTACAATACTAGGGTGGTAGGGGATGTTCTATATGTACATATCATTGATACTAATCGAGAGCCTCCCAAGAGGGCTCCCACCCAACCATGTTTGCACAAACACTAATCGGCACCATCATCCAACAAGTGGGTTGATCCCATCATCACTCTGCTGGTCCTAGTCCAGAACACCCAGTGTCGGTACTGGGGGAGGTCCAGAAGAATACCTATCAGGAGGACTATTTTATATATTTGATGAACCCCACCACCATTGGCATATTCCATCACATTATCACATATTTTGAGTGGGGATCCATGTTCATCAACTTGGGATTAAGACTCCAACCACCTTCTAGATAGGTTGGGTTGACTCTCCCAATTTTAAGAATCACTAGAATCCATCATGGGATATCCCATAAATAGGTATCTTATCAAATAGTTCCTACTCATGCTAAAAAAACAAGAACGAAGGACCTCTCCATGCTGAAGAAATTCCCTACCCAAAAGATCCATCCCAATATGGGAGGATAAAAAATCACCATGGGGGCCTTTCCCATGATGCTGGTTTCCATACAAATAGTTTAAAATCCCACAACCCCTAAAGAATTGCACTTGTTGAAATATATCCCCAACTAAGGTAGGAGTTAGAAAGTTCCACATCACTGTTGAGCTCTTATGTTGTGAGTAAATTGATGATTCAATAGAAAAAATCTCATCATCATCCATAACACTAAGAACTGAAGCTCGTCAACTGAGGCTTATGATCCCTAAAAATGAGGTCCAAAAAATCCCTAAATCTCTCCACAGGTAACTATAGGGGGAGGATATTATGGCCTAATTTCAAGGACTTATAGTGAAACTGTCTCTCCATACATCAACTTCACTCATCTAAACCTCCATAATGGAAGTTAGAGAGACATTGGGATCTGGATTGACATCCTCAGATGATGGTGGGCACAATGTTGAGCCCCATAGAGATGTTTTTTCTCCTGATCATGATAAATTTTTGGACACCCATTATATATAGACATGATCTTGAGTTTTCCCACACCTAAGAGAGAAATTACATTGTAAAAGTATGATTGTCCTTTGAAATTACCCACCTACTTGAAAGTTAGTAGTAAAGAAGGTATGCATTAGTGCCACTTCCAATTTCCTAACCGTCTCTAGTTGGGGTGTGGGCAGATCATGAACACTCTTGTCCTTTGGTTAATAAGAAATATGACTTATGGGGAACCTTGGACACTGACCCACTATCAGTCACATTTTTTTTCACATGTAACCCTAAATTTTGTCATCACAGAGTCCCTCACTAAGGACCAATTGGTGTACTTCCATCAAAATATCTAGGAGACATTAAACCGCCTTTAGGATTATCTCCTTACCTTCCCGGAAATCCATGAGCACCTCAATTATAATCACTACTAGTATAAGTGGGTTGAAATTATAGCACTCCCAATGGATCAACACCTTGAATAATATGGTTAACATTAGAATTTTCTATGGACCGAAATAAAGAGCCTTACTATTCTCCAGTGATTCATGATAGAGTCAACCCAACGTGTGCATATTAGAGGTTTCAGGTAGTATGTTACCTTCCATTTAATTCTTATACTAACAAAAACAGTGGGACCATTAGTCTAGCCTACCTACCAAGGGTTAAAGTTAATATCCAACCACTAACACTGTGAATGAAATCACTATATACCCTCCTCAGGATCTGCAAAACCAATCCACTCAAATAGATTATGATAAGGAGAACCAAAACCAAGGGGTTACATAGTACCAGGCAGATCTCTAGACAAGCCCATGCACTTATTAGCAAAGATTGGAACTGGGTCTTAATAGTCCCCACAATGATACATTTCTGAATTCCCATCAATATATTGAAAAATAAAATGGACCTATTGATCCTATTAGTCAATCTCATATTGCACCAGAAACAGTCATACACTAAGGTGGACTATTTTATTCAAGAGCTAGAGGGATACCAGAGTTTTACAACAGAGATTATCTTTGAGCAGTGTCCTAGCCATGAAAATTTTAAAAGGGACCATGCCTTTCCATCATATGATACACATTCATCCTTTTCTAGATTCCCATATTTGATTAAGGTGGCCCCACACATCTAATCCGTAAAAAATCTTGGGGATATGGAAAATGACTGAGATACAAGTCACTCAATTCATCTAAGCAATGCACCTATCTTCCATGAGGTTAGGTCCATCCTACCTCCTGATATAATGAACCAATAAATGAAATGGTGAAAAAAAATTACCACTAGGATGATGTAGTAAATTCTCTCACTTTCCACCTTGAGGTTTTGAAGATGAAATAGGAGACAATTCCTCCTAATAGAAATCCATATTTGACATGTGTAGATCGGATTCATACGACACCATAATTAATCAATCCAATCTTCACCCCATTAAATATCATGGGTGATATGCTATAACATCTGGACCACATCACCTTATGGTGTATCCCAATTTTGGGGACTCTAAAATAGAAAGAATCTCCCAAGAGTTTTTGTTTCATCTAGACTTTTGAAGGGCCTGCATTTTTCTGGTGCAACAACTTACCCCATTGAACTATTACTAGTTTAGAGGATCTCCATAGGTAATTTCTTTACCAGTTTAGATCCATTGTTCAATATACCAACACCACCAACCTCTCCAAATGAAATTATATTCCGGATGAGTGAGTTTCTGAATTCATTTCCCAATGGAATGGGATCACGTACAAATTTAACATTCCACTTTCTCTAGAAATATGATTATGATGTGTGTGGAGAATGTCAAAGATAATCTTGTTCCCACACTTATATCCCTGAATTATCTGGGTGGAGTTCAGGAGTTCTCCAAAAAAGATCAACATTTTAAAGAATCCTTGAAGAGAACCAGGAAATGGTCATTCCCATTACACCTTACAGCTTTTGTATGAAGGCATGTGAATGTTGAGATAGATTATAATATGCATGAAGAGGATTTAGAGCTGATTCACCCACTAGAATCATTATCTGATGATCCCTGCAAAATGTAGCCCCAACAGGTGCAGTGTCACCTGGTACAACCTATTTATCAACAACTTCATTGAAAAAACGTTTCCCCAGCCACCCTTTAGGGTTTGGAAACCAAGGTTCCATTTTATGAAAGTCCTCAAGGATGAATAAATTCTTAGATATTTCATCTGTGGCTTGGAAATTGGAATCTTGAAGTTTCTAGAATGTAGAATACCTAAAGAGTCCAAACTCACAAACTATGTGAATCACTGCCCATACCACGAGATCCTTGGACACACCATCAAACATTTATTTTTCTTCAAGGATTAGCTCTAGGACCTGGTGGACCATTGCCTTTTCAAATTGGGAAATATATTTACAAAGGCGGTGAATGTCTCTTCTCACCCCAATAGTGACAATGTGGATTACTGTGATTTGTAGTAGGCCTCCATCTATAGAACATAAAAGTGAAATGATTGGTTAGATTGAAAGACTATTTCTCATGACCATGGTATCATTTGTTTCTTCTTTACTAGACTAAATTCTTCTAAATCTAATGTGTCTCATCCTAGTACTGACCCCACACCTACATCACAACCTTCCAAATCTCAAAATAGTAGGTTTAGATAATGAAAAATGAATCAAAGTCCCCCATCGGGGCCAAAACTTGATTGCACCCTTAGTGAATTCATTCCTACCAAATTGGTAGATGCCCCCAGAGTACGTCAAAACCTGGAGTATTCCACCAATGAGGAGAAAGAGTACACCAATGTAAATTCTATGAAACTAGTTGATCACTATATGATTCTTAGTGATGAGGAACACTATTCAAACCCCTCAAGCACCTCTAGTTGAGGTAGTTGAAGGAGAGGCAGGGGACATTCTAGCATAACAAATGTACACAATGGAAATCCAATCCAGGTTGTTCATGACATTGTGAAAAGAAAGCAATAATCACATAGGGACAAACAAACACAAGCCTCCTGGTCCACTCCATCATGAATTCCTCCATAGTTGACTATATTAGTTGACCATGTAACATAGTAGTGACCAAATCGTGATCAGCTACACCCAATCACTACCCAAACTGAACTATCTAGTGCTCTGTCATTTGGTGTTTAGATCTGACCAGCTAAGTAATAGAAGAATGCATCCAACACTATATGGGACCCATAACCTTATCCAATAATCCCTTCTATGCTTGTTAAGAAATAATTTCCCTCAATAGGGAGAAATTTCACTTTCATAAAGTATTATGTGTTGAAAAACCTTTCTAATATACCAGTGAGTCTCTCAATCATTTGGGTTCCCTACCTATCAAAGGATATGTGTGAGACCCTTATCGAAGACTTGAATATCCCCCTTCTATATGACATTGAGATAGATACCTTTGTGTCTTATTATATAAAAGAAGAAAAATTTGAGGAATGCCAAGCAATTATTTAATATCTTAAAGAATATGAAGGTGAAAATATTTATGGGAAAATACAACCACTTTATATCACATTCTAGTTCAAACGTTTTAAAATACATCACTACCTAATGCATTCTGGTTCCAGGATCAATCTTATCCTGACCTCAAATCTCCATAAGATGGGGATCATATAAAAGGTTATGATTACCTATAAACAAAAAATTTATGGATATGACAAGAAGGAGTAAAATAATCATGGAAAGATTTTTATAAATACCCAATTTGGTGTCATGGTTAGAAGCACTAAATTTAGGGTGGTATCATGGGATACATCCTACCACGCCTTGATGGGAAGTCCCTGGCTCTGTCTACACATAGTGGTTCCCTATTCATAACACCAGTTCCTTAAATACCCCCTAGATAGTTTATTATTGGTACTCTAGGGTGACTCTTATCTCTTCAACTCATGTGAGTCCCATTACCTAGATGATAGGTACTAAAAAAGGGAAGGAAAGAAACCCCGCATTTATTGGGAGGAGTGTCTCAATGTCCTCAATGATCGAACAAACCTTATATAAAATCCTATGGTAGACTTGAAAGATAGCTTTGTCCTCGTAATATGTCAATTATAACCCAAAATAATAGACTTGGGAGTATGTTTCATAGTAAAAAAGAAGAATAAGTTCTCAAAAATTTCCTCATACTACAATATTGGATAGGTCCTGTAACACCCCAAGCTTCTACGGTATGCTTCTCTTTGAATAATGTGATAGCGTGTGTTATACGCAACACCGAGTTCAAACACACCATAACCAATCAAACTAGCCGTTATGAATAGTAATACCACTTTTTGAAATTATATATATTTTATATTTCAAAATGGACTTCATTTTTGGATTTATAATATCAAATTTAGCCTGAGGTGAAATTTTGGTACATTTCAGATAACTTTAATATTTTGATGAATAGTGAAAGTTACTAAATTTTAATTAAAAAAAACTTTTTTAATCAAAATAATTAATAGTGATAAATTATGAATATTAGTGGTTTTAAAGTATATTTTGAATATATTTTTACCATTTAATTCAATGTTGGTCATTGGACATATTTTCACAATTAAACCGAACATAAACAAGTATCAATCTTTTGATAGTTATTATATCTTAAAAACACACTTTTTGTTTTGACAGCGGGAATTAATTTTAAATTAATTTCTGCAACTTCTGTGTTTTGAATTTGAAAAAATGGATTCCATATTTGGAATCAAGATGTTCAAATTGTGTAAATAGGTAACTTTTATTTTTAGACATTTTGAATAATTACTGCGGTAAATATTTTATTTACCATGGTTAAGGGTAAATCCGGTAAATAAGGGTTAAAAAATAATATTATAATAATACTAAATTACCCTAAAACGTGTCCTAACATTATTGGTGGATACATTTCCGACCATGGGCATCTTTGGGTCTATTTTGGGACCCCATGGAGCCACTTGTAGGTGATAGGGACACTTTATTTTAATTAAGTTAAAATGAATACAAAATTGACACAAGCATATATCTTTTAGAAAAAAATTTCTACATAGGGTTATATATGTTGGATTTTCGATTATAAATATTCATTAGAAATATAAAAAGATTTCCTACATAATGATATTTTATTTATAATTTTTAGAGATTAAATAATTTAATTTATTTATGACACAATGATGATGTAGTAATTAACATAATAGTGAAAAATTAAAAAAATTGATATTATAAATAACCAAATAAATATAATTTGAGACTTTTAATGAATTAAAATAATTTTATAGGATAATATGAAATATTAGGATTAATTTAATTGACTTTTTTCGAAGTAATAATTCTGTTATGATTTTTACAAAAATCAATTATTGAATAGTGTCAAATTGACATAAAAGAGTTTTTAAAACAAATATTATATTATTAATTGATATTAAATTCCTAAAAATATAAGGTTCTGACAAGAGACTTATATCATGATATTTGTATCATTAATGTACAACTTGGGGGTCTCTTGGATGTATATGGTATGTTTATTAACCATATAATATAAAAATACAAAGAGACATTGTAAAAGTGAAACTAATTAACTTAGAGTTAATACTTAAAGATAAGGTTAATATAGTAACCCAAACCTGTCTAAATTCTATTGGTTGAATGTATTTCGACCTATCCACACCTTAAACTTTGAATAATCAACTTTTTATCCATTATAAACCGAATATGAATTTATTATAAATTAATATTTCTAGCTTTTCCAAAGGTGTCCCTCACTCCTCTTATAAAAGGGCACTCCTCCTTCTCATTTATTCACACCTACAAATGCTTTTGGTTCGGACAAAATCTGCCCAAATACTCTCCCAAATTCCCTCACTACAACCTAGAGGCCTTAGTTTGATCATAAAGCCAACCTAAAGAGCCCTTTTGATCAAATCAAAAGGAAGAACCCGAATAAGAGGTAATGATTTCACCACCCTTTTCCAAGTTCCTTTCTTCTTCCACTTCTTCTTCCTTTATTGTTACTATTCTAAAATAATAACTCCAGTATCATATATATACTGTGATTTTATTATAAATATGGTACAACCATATTCAGTATTCTATCCATCCTTTGAATAACATGTCACCAACGTGCGTACGTACGACTTACCGTCTCCACGTCGTGGTGTAATTGTTATTCAATATATTATTATTTGGATGGGTATAATAATGATGTGTAACCATGTAAATAATAAATATAACATGATAATTATTCTTTATATATGATATTCTATCCAATTATATATTATTTTAATATCAAAAGAATGATATTGTCGCTCGTGCGTACGTACGGACTACCGTCTCCACGAACGCGATGAGATTAATTCTCCATCGTATCCATTCAAGTATAATTCTCATTTGATGATTAATAATAGTATCTAAGGACTTTATATCATTCTGTATATGATTAATATACAACCTAAACATTACAAACATGGCTTACGTAACAAAACATATAAAAGAAAACGAGTAAGTTAACACCCAAAACGACGATAATTCTAAGATATTATTAACTAAGAAATGTTAAAAGATCATATATGATATCATATTAATGTATATGATTATTGAATAATTTAAAAACAATTATTTCACCATTATACAGGAGGTTAAACTACCCCAACCAAGAAAAAGTACAAGGTAAGGGTTATTTCACAATCTCTTCATTATCCGAGGTTGTTTATACGTAATAATCTACTAGGATCTCTTTATCATCCACATCCATGTTTCTTAAAAATGTATTTCAAAACATTTTTAATATTTAAAATAATATGGGTTAAAGTCATTTATACCCTTGTTTGACTTTTTATAAGAGTTTTAAAAAGGAATCTTTCCGTCTTTTTCTAAATAAGGTGCTTTTTAACCTTTTCGACATAATTAAGGTAAGAATGTATTTTTTGACTTATACTGTGGGTGTGGTCATTTTCCACCATTATAAAATCGTCGAAGATTCTCTTACAAGATTATAAGAATATTTTCAAAGAAAATGTTTTATTTTATAAATATATGGCTCTTAAATGATTTCAAAATAGAAAAAGATATTTCTCTAAAAAGAGATTTGATTTCATCTATGTCAACATCCTTTGATGGATTTTACGCTTATTTGAAGTTGATTTATTATGATACAAAACTTCTATATTGTATTGAAGGTTTTGTGATATATTTGACTGTGGATGTTCTATTTTTACACCATTCATAGTTTATGGTGAAATTATTGACATTCCGTATGCTAGTTTTAATACGAATGTTTATGTTATGTTTAAACCTTTTCATATGGGAATGCATTGGACTTAATATGTGATGGGTGGAGCCCGCTATAGCTCCTCGATGCATCGGTAGGTATCATGAGACAAACTAGTGTCTTGGCACTAGGCCTTGAAAAAAATCTTATTTGTAGTCTTGGCACGAGGCCTTGGATATGTGGTTATGATAGTCTGGCATTATACATTCCATCATTATGAAAGTGGTTATTGATATTGCATGTGATTATTTGATTAGTAGAATATCAATGTGAATAAGTAAATGGAATTATTTCATTTTATTTCTACCATACTATGTTGAAGTTCATGTTTAAAAGGCTTTTGTTTTAGTTATACACTGCCTTAAATGTTTATTCTTATTTATAAAAGCTTCTGCTATATTGTTATCCTTACTGGGAATTTGATCTCACCCCTTTTCTATGTTTTATTTTTCCCAGGATGTGAAGATGTAATTTATGAATGACCTGCAGGGATAATATGTGGGGATATGAGTGTGGAATATGGAGACTATGTTGTTGTAGTAGTTTTTCACTTTATGATGTAATTTAAAACTTTATGAATATATCTAGTGTTTCCAAGGCTACTAAACCAATCGGTATTTCGAGATTTGATCTTTCTTGTGATCATGCCAATGTTATGTAATAAAGCACCGACTCTGGGTAACTGGGGTCGGGGCGTTACAGTTGGTATCAGAGGAAGTTTAGTACAAACCTTGGAAACTAGATTGAGATAAACTCTGATTATAGTATGTAGACCCAAGATGATCTTTGAGGATTAGTATAGAAGAAATTCCTAGAATTTTGGTATTGCAGAGATTTTGTGAGTTTTCCGAGCAATACATCCCTGTCTGGATACGTGCAGGTAGAGGCGGCTCTAGCACAGATGTACCTAGGGGTAAAACCCGAAAACACCGCTTTGAGCTAGACTCGAACGGGAACTGGTGCACGACAACAGGCCTTGCTGCACTATTGGTTACGACACTCCCGGGGGATATGCTTAGGATAACTCTCATTTTCATTACAAATCATTATGAAGGGTTTATGAGTATATACTTCCTCAAAGAAAACATTCTTATGATTATGGATTATATCCATAAATAGTTCAATTTATGTTAAGTGTTTTATAAGTATGAGATTATGTATTTTGATTCATAAACTGATCTAGTTTATGCCATTGTTTATAAATGGAGCCTAGTGGATGAAATGGAAACCGTATCAATGCACGCAATATATGTATGGATTTCCCTCTTACTCAAGATAATTATAGTGGAGTTGGTGATGCAACTGGTGCCGATCAACTAATCACCATACTGGGACAACTCACTCAGGTTATGAATAATAACCTTACCCGTATAGAGAACCCTGATCCACAACGTGGAGGATTAATGTTAGATCACTTCATGAGGCAACAACCACCAACATTCAATGGGAGTACAAATCCCTTAGTAGCTGAGCAATGGATATTTTCCCTAGAGAAAATACTTCAGGCTTTGGGGAGTAGTGAAAGGGAAAAAGTTATCATGGAAGTTTACCGCCTCACTAGAGATGCTGATCAATGGTGGTCATTGATTCAAAATATGAAGGAAGATGATGAAGTATAAAATATGGAATGGAGGGAGTTCAAAGATATGTTTTTAGAAAAATACTTTCCTCGCGACCACCGAGCAGATATGGAAAGACAGTTTCTGAGTCTAAGACAAAATGAGGATGAGAATGTCACAAAGTATGAGGATAACTTTACAAGGTTAGCAAGGTATTCTAGAGATTATATATGTAAAACAAGAAGTAAGATTGATAGTTTCTTTGATGGGTTAAAACCATTTCTCCGTTGAGCATTAGTCTCACAATCCTTTTCATCGTACGAAGACATTGTCTCATGTGCTATCAAGACTGAAAAGGAATTCTCTAAGTCTTATGACTTTAAAGAAAAGCAAGAGAAGAAGAGACCTACTGATCAATCTGGGAATGGAAATAAGGGGAATAAGGTAAAGGTTGAATATCCATACTGTGGTAAATGTGGGAAGAAACACCCCGGTACTTGCTTGAAGGGAATGGGAGTCTGTTACAAGTGTGGTGAAAAAGGCCACCAAGCTTGTGATTGCAAGGGGAAGAAGGAAGCTACCAATGTTCAGTGCTACAATTTCAGGGAGATGGGACATTATGCAAATGAATTTCCTAAGCGTCAGGAGAACTTACCACAGAAAAGGCCAAGGGATCAAGGCCAAGCTTATGCTATCACTACTGCTGAGGTAGAAGCTCCGAAAGACGTGGTTGCTGGTAATTTAATGGTTTCCTCAAGTTTAGAAAATGCATTATTTGATTCTGGATCATCACATTTCTTCATATCTTCCTAGTTTGCTAAGAAAATTAGATATTTCCAATTTGATTTAACAAGGGAGTTGTCAGTTAAAACTCCTAAGGGAAGTATCATTGCAACAAAGTTTTGTGAATCAGTCCCCATTAGAGCACATAAATGTTCTTTATCTGCTGATCTCGTTGTCATACCTATGATTGAGTTTGATATAATCCTCGGTATGGACTGGATTTCAGACTATGATGTGAAGATTTATTGTAAGAATAAAGAGGTTATGATTCTGGATATTGATGATAAGGAACACCTTATCTTTAGAGTAGAATCGTCACTACCTAATTCTTATCTAGATCCACCCCCAGTAGCTCAACTTAATTCAATTATTGGGGAGGAAGAGAATGAAATAATTGTGGGTGAGGAAAGGAATGTTCAAATAGAGGATGTACCTGTTGTGAAAGAATATGTAGATGTATTTCCGAGAGATTTACCTGGACATCCTCCAGAACGAGAAGTTGAGTTTTCCATTGATTTAATTCCTGGATCAAGGCCTATATTGAAGACCCCTTATAGAATGGCCACTGTAGAATTAGTTGAACTAAAGAAACAACTAGAGGAATTGAGTAATAAGGGATTTATTCGACCTAGTGTTTCTCCATGGAGAGCCCCTATTCTTTTTGTTGAAAAGAAAGATGGATCTATGAGGTTATGTATGGACTACAGGGAGATCAATGATATAACGATAAAGAACAAGTATCCCCTACCTCGCATTGATGATTTATTTAACCAACTGCATGGAGCTCAATAATTTTCAAAGATTGACCTTCGATCTGGATACCATCAGTTGTGTGTGAAGAAGGAAGACATTCCGAAGACAACATTTCGAACCAGGTACGGGCATTACGAGTTTACTATAATGCCTTTTGGATTGACTAATGCACCCTCTATATTCATGGATCTGATTAATAGAGTTTTCAAGGAGTATCTTGATGAATTTTTGGTGGTATTTATTGATGATATCTTGGTATACTTTAAAAGCTACAAAGATCATGAAAATCACTTGCGTATTATCCTGAAGACTCTGAGAAGACATGAATTATATGGGAAGTTTAGCAAGTGTGAATTCTATCTTCAAGATATTTCTTTTTTTGGCTGTATTGTCTCTAAAGATGGAATCTCTGTTGATCCTTCTAAGACCAAGGCAATCCAAGAATGGCCAGCACCTATGAGTATAACTGAGGTACGTAGTTTTATTGGTTTAGCAGGTTATTATCAACGTTTCGTCCAGAATTTTGCCCGATTGGCTAACCCATTATTGAAGCTCACATGTAAAGGGTTAAATTTGTTTGGACAAAAGAGTGTGAAGAATGTTTCGAAGAACTGAAGAGAAGATTATTCAATGCTCCTATATTGAATCTACCATCGGGGAATGATGGGTTCGTTATTTATATTGATGCATCGAAGAAAGGACTTGGTTGTGTCCTTATGAAGAATGATAGGGTTATTTCCGATGCATCACGATAGTTGAAAATTCATGAACAAAACTATCCTACTCATGATCTCGAGTTAGAAGATGTGATCTTTTCTTTGAAGATATAGAGGCACTACCTTTATGGTGAAAAATGTGAGATTTATACTGATCACAAGAGTTTGAAGTATATTTTCTCACAAAAAGAACTCAACATGAGGCAAATGAGATGGCTTGAATTACTCAAGGATTATTATTGTACGATACACTAACACCTGGGGAAATCAAACAAGGTGGCAGATGCTTTGAGCAGAAAAGACCATGGAGTTTTGAACGTGATGAGAATTCAAAGGGATCCAATTTTTATGGATCTAGTGAAGATGGACATGGGAATAACCAAGGAAGGTGAAACATCAATGATTTTTCAAATGGTTGCCAAACCATATTTACTAGAAAGGATTAAGAGTTCTTAGACCGATGATGAAGAATTTAAAAAGAATATTAAATCTATGAATGATGGGAGACTGAGAGACTTTGTGTATGAAGATGGAATTTTGAAATTTGGTAAGAGACTTTGTGTTACCGATATACCTGATCTAAAAAGGGAATTGCTGGATGATGCTCATAGTTCCAATTTCCCTATACACCCTGGGAGCACCAAAATGTATAGATATTTGAAGGAACATCTTTGGTGGGACAACATGAAGAGAGAGATTGCTGATTTTGTGTCAAGATGTATGGTTTGTCAATAAGTGAAAGCTATAAGGCAACACCCTGGAGGAGTCATGAAACCTCTTCCCATACTGGAGTGGAAATGGGACAATATTACGATGGAATTTGTCATGGGGATACCAAAGACTCCTAGAAGGAATGATGCAATATGGGTTATTGTTGATCGTCTTACCAAGTTAGCACATTTTCTTGCTATAATAGAAGATCTACCACGGGAACGTCTAGAAAGACTATATATTAATGAAGTTGTGAGACTTCATGGAGTACCCCTATCGATTGTTTTTGATCGTGATCCCCATTTTACTTCCAGATTCTGGAAGAGTCTTCATAAATCCCTGGATACTGAACTTCATTTGAGCACTGCCTACCACCCTCAGACAGACGGACAATCAGAATGAACTATTCAAACCTTAGAAGACATGTTGAGATCTTTCTCACTTGACTTTCAGGGTATGTGGGATCAGTATTTACCTCTGGTAGAATTTACCTATAACAATAGCTTCCATTCGAGTATTCAGATGGCACCATATGAAGCGTTATACGGAAAGAGATGTTGCACACCAACCTGTTGGGATGAAGTTGGTGAAAGAAAACTTGTAGGTCCAGAACTGGTGGAGGAAACGATGGAAAAGGTGAAGGTAATCCAAAATCACATCAAAGCAGTTCAAAGTAGGCAGAAGAGCTATGCTGATAATGGATGGAAGGATTTGGAATTTCAAGTCGGTGATCATGTATTCCTGAAGGTATATCCATGGAAGGGAGTCATACGTTTTGGTAAGAAAGGTAAATTGAGTCCCAGGTACATCGGACCTTTCGAAATTCTAGAACGAATTGGGGCTGTAGCTTACCGATTGGCAATACCGCCAAGTCTCTCCAAAGTTCACGATGTGTTCCACGTATCTCTATTGAGGAAATACATGCCTGATCCAACGTATGTACTCACTTACGAGGAATTAGAACTGGAACCCAATCTGTCTTATTGCGAAGAGCCCGTCAGGATTCTTGATACGAGAGAACGAGTACTGAGAAACCGAACGACACGTTTGGTAAAAGTTTTGTGGAGAAACCATAAGATGGAAGAGGCAACGTGGGAACTCGAGGAACTTATGATGAAGAACCACCCGAGTATTTTCATGCGATAATATCCTAGAAATTTTGAGGATGAAATTATTTGAAGGAGGGGAGAATGTAACACCCCAAGATTCTACGGTATTCTTCTCTTTGAATAATGTGATAGCGTGTGTTGTACGCAACACCAAGTTCTAACACACCATAACCAATCAAACTAGCTGTTATGAATAGTAATACCCACTTTATGAAATTATATATATTTTATATTTTAAAATGGACTTCATTTTTGGATTCAGAATATCGAATTTATCCTAAGGTGAAATTTTGGTACTTTTCAGATAACTTTAATATTTTGATGAATAGTGAAAATTACTAAATTTTAATTAAAAACAACTTTTTTAAACAAAATAATTAATAGTGATAAATTATGAATTTGAGTGGTTTTAAAGTATATTTAGAATATATTTTTACCATTAAATACAATTTTGTCCATTGGACATAATTTCACAATTAAACCGAACCTAAACAAGTATCAATCTTTTGATAGTTATTATATCTTAAAAACACACTTTTTGTTTTGACAGCGGGAATTAATTTTAAATTAATTTCTGCCACTTCTGTATTTTGAATTTGGAAAAATGGATTCCATATTTAGAATCAGTATGTTCAAATTGTGTACATAGGTAACTTTTATTTTTAGACATTTTGAATAATTACTGCGGTAAATATTTTATTTACCATGGTTAAGGGTAAATCCGGTAAATAAGGGTTAAAAAATAATATTATAATAATACTAAATTACCCTAAAACGTGTCCTAACCTTATTGGTGGATACATTTACGACCATGATCATCTTTGGGTCGATTTTGGGACCCCATGGAGCCACTTGTAGGTGATAGGGACACTTTATTTTAATTAAGTTAAAATGAATACAAAAATGACACAAGCATATATCTTTTAGAAAAATAATTTTTACATAGGTATATATATGTTTTATGTTAGACTAAAAATATTCATTAGAAATATAAAACTATTTCCTACATAATGATATTTTATTTATAATTTTTAGAGATTAAATAATTCAATTTATTTATGACACAATAATTATGTAGTAATTACAATAATAGTGAAAAATTAAAATAATTTATATTATAAATAACCAAATAAATATAATATGAGACTTTTAATGAATTTAAATAATTTTATAGGATAATATGAAATATTAGGATTGATTTAATTGACTTTTTTAGAAGTAATAATTCTGTTATGAGTTTTACAAAAATCAATTATTGAATAGTTTCAAATTGACATATAAGAGTTTTTAAAACAAATATTATATTATTAATTTATATTAAATTTCTAAAAATCTAAGGTTCGGCCAAGAGACTTATATCATGATAGGTGTATCATTAATGGACCAGTTGGGGGTCTCTTAGATGTATATGGTAAGTTTATTAATTATATAATATAAAAATACAAAGTGACATTGTAAAAGTGAAACTAATTAACTTAGAGTTAATACTTAAAGATAATGTTAATATAGTAACCCAAAACTGTCTAAATTATATTTGTTGAATGGATTTCGACCTATACCTACCTTAAACTTTTAATTATAAACTTTGGAGCCATTATAAACCGAATATGAATTTATTATAAATTAATATTTCTAGCTTTTCCAAAGGTGCCCCTCACCCCTCTTATAAAAGGGAACTCCTCCTTATCATTTATTCACACATTAAAAGCCTTTTGGTTCGGTCAAACTCTGCCCAAATACTCTCCCAGCTTCCCTCAATACAACCTAGAGGCCTTAGTGTGATCAGAAATCCAACCTACGGAGCCCTTTTGATCAAATCAAAAGGAAGAACCCGAAGAAGAGGTAATGATTTCACCACCCTTTTCCAAGTTCCTTTCTTCTTCCACTTCTTCTTCCTTTATTGTTACCATTATAAAATAATAACTCCAGTATCATATATATACTGTGATGTTATAATAAATATGGTACAACCATATTCAGTATTCTATCCATCCTTTGAATAACATGTCACCATACGTGCGTACGTACGGCTTACCGTCTCCACGTTGTGGTGTAATTGTTATTCAATATATTATTATTTGGATGGGTATAATAATTATGTGTAACTCATGTAAATAATAAATACAACATGATAATTATTCTTTATATATTATATAATATCCAATTATATGTTATTTTAATATCAAAAGAATGATATTGTTGCTCGTGCGTACGTACGGACTACCGTCTCCACGAACGCGATGAGATTCATTCTCCATCGTATCCATTCAAGTATAATTATAATTTGATGATTAATAATAGTATCTAAGGACTTGATATCATTCTGGATATGATTAAGATACAATTTAACCATTACAAACATGGCTTACGTAACAAAACATATAAAAGAAAACGAGTAAGTTAACACCCAAAACGACGATAATTCTAAGATATTATTAACAAAGAAATGTTAAAAGATCATATATGATATTATATTAATGTATATGATTATTGAATAATTTAATAACAATTATTTCACCCCTATACAGGAGGTTAACCTACCCCAACCAAGGAAAAGTACAAGGTAAGGGTTATTTCACAATCTCTTCATTATCCGAGGTTGTTTATACGTAATAATCTACTGGGATCTCTTTATCATCCACATCCATGTTTCTTAAAAATGTATTTCAAAACATTTTTACTATTTAAAATAATATGTGTTAAAGTCATTTATACCCTTGTTTGACTTTTTATAAGAGTTTTATAAAGTAATATTTCCATCATTTTCCAAAAAAGGTGCTTTTTAACATTTTCGAAAGAATTAAGGTAAGAATGTTTTTTTAACTTATACGACGGGTGCAGTTATTTTCCACTGTTATAAAATCATCAAAGCTTACCTTACAAGCTTATAAGAATATTTTCAAAGAAAATGTTTTATATTATAAATATATGACTCTTAAATGATTTCAAAAATAGAAAGAGATATTTCTCTAAAAAGAGTTTTGATTTCATATATGTCAACATCCTTTGATGGATTTTACGCTTATTTGAAGTTGATTTATTATGATACAAAACTTCTATATTGTATTGAAGGTTTTGTTATATGTTTGACTGTGGATGTGCTATTTTTATACCATTCATAGTTTATGGTGAATGTATTGACATTCCGTATGCTAGTTTTAATACGAATGTTTATGTTATGTTTAAACCTTTTCATATGGGAATGCATTGGACTTAATATGTGACAGGTGGAGCCCGCTATAGCTCCTCGATGCATTAGTAGGTCTCATGAGACAAACTAGTGTCTTGGCACAAGGCCTTGACAAAATCTTATTTGTAGTCTTGGCACGAGGCCTTGGCTATGTGGTTATGATAGTCTGGCATTATGCATTCCATCATTATGAAAGTGGTTATTGATATTCCATGTGATTATTAGATTAGTATAATATCCATGTGAATAAGTAAATGGCATTATTTCATTTTATTTCTTCCATACTATGTTGAAGTTCATGTTTAAAAGGCTTTTGTTTTAGTTATACACTGCCTTAAATGTTTATTCTTATTTATGAAAGTTTCCACTATATTGTTATCCTTACTGAGCATTTGAGCTCACCCCTTTTCTATGTTTTATTTTTCCCAGGATGTGAGGAAGTAATTTATGAATGAACTGCAGGGATAGTATGTGGGGATATGAGTGTGGAATATGGAGACTATGTTGTTGTAGTAGTTTTTCACTTTATGATGTAATGTAAAACTTTATGAATATATCTAGTGTTTCCAAGGCTACTAAACCAATCGGCCTTTCGAGATTTGATCTTTATTGTGATCATGACAATGTTATGTAATAATGCACTGACTCTGGGTAACTGGGGTCAGGGCGTTACAGGTCCATCCAGTACTGAAAGAGCCTACCCCCATAAAGTATCGAGAAGTTCACCCATGGACACTGATCCACAACATTCCCACATGTTTCAAAAAGTAGGTATGACTAGACGAAAGTCAACCCATCATCATTGCTTTGATATCAAGAGTGGAATTCATGGTTAGAAACCACATGGTATTGGTTCATCATCATTTTTTACTGCAGTCCCCGTGAGGTAAGATATCCTTGTTTAAAACTATTTTCTCATCATATCAGGATCTAATACTTTCCTAGAATCTACAGTTTCAGGATAATTACTTATTACCCTAAATCCTTATATCTTAGAATATGAATAAGATCTAGAATATTCCCCTCCCAAATTAAATGAAGTTGTACCCACTATAGTTGATGAGTTGAATCAAGTTAACCTTAACACTAAATAATATCCAAATCTTACACTAATAAACACAACTATGTTGCTATAGGAATAACTAAAATATGTTTCCTTCCTGAAATAACATTGCAATGTTTCTAACTAGAGATATAATGACATGTCATGCCTCACCCCCACGTTTTTATTAATCCCCATAGCCTCCCAGTGGGTCACCATGGGTTCAAACAACCTCCTAGAAATATGCACTCCTCCCATGTTTCCATGGTCAAGGATGAAGTTGAAAATATTAATTAGGATAGATTCATCAGAGATGATCAATATCCCAAGTGTATGGAAAATATTATTGTACTGATGAATAATAACAGATAATGAAGAGTCTTGATTGACTTCTAAGACCTCAAACTCTATTTCTCAAAGGAAAATTTTCCCCTTATTGAAATCGAGTTTTTGATTGATTCTATGGCTAGGTTTTAAGACCTTTCCTTCAGGGATATATACTTTGGGTATAATCATATATAGATGGACCTTGAGGATGAAAATTCCACTGAATTTAGGGAATCCCAAGTAACTTTTTATTACCAAGTAATTCCTTTCATCTTGAAGAATTATGGAGCAACAAACCAGCATGTCATGAACCATATCTTCCAGACACTCCTTACCATGATTGTGTAATTTTAAGGGATTGATCTGGTGATTAAATCTAACTGGTTATAGGACCATCTCAAATATATTAAGAAAATTTTCAGCTTCTTTTACTCCCACCAATTAAAAATGAACTCATTAAAGAGTGATTTCAGGGTTACTTATAAAATGTTTCTTGGATTCATAGTCAGATATATATAGGCATCGAGATTGGTCCTGAGAAAAATACGGACATCAACCAAATTTCCCCTTTACGTGACCTTTGATAATTATGGGGCCTCCAAGGACACTTATCCTATATTTATTGATTTATTGAAAATATGGCTAGCAAGTGTAATCCTCTTTTGAGGCTCATAAATAAAGATTACATTTACCAGTGGGATGAGGACTGCCAAAATACCTTTGAAGATATTAAGAAGTATCTTCTGTAGCCTCCAGTTTTGATGCCCCCCATCTTAGAAAATCCTCTGTTCCTTTATGTGACCACT
Source organism: Viscum album (assembly GCA_963277665.1). NCBI lineage: Eukaryota > Viridiplantae > Streptophyta > Magnoliopsida > Santalales > Viscaceae > Viscum > Viscum album. Next base: position 145,124,104 of record OY728131.1, read on the forward strand.
CTAGAATAGTCCCTTAGTGATATATTAGCTGAGAAGAATAATGATGGATTGGAAATCAATCTTTATTTTCTCAGTAACATGATCATTGACATGGAAACTAGATACTCCACCATTGAGAAGAGCTTCCTTACATTGTTCTTCACAGTGAAGAAGTAGAGATATTACCCGAAGCACTATGATATACATCGTGTGTATCTAGTTTAGCTGCTAAATTACATCCTATACGACCTCATGATGACAAGGTGATTAGTGTAGGGGGGCGGTAATACTCTAGTAGTTTGACATAAAGTTTTTCATACATAAATCTATGAAAGTATAGGATTTGGTATATTTATTGGATGCGCATATAAACCCTAAGGAACTCCCCTAAATGTTGATTTACTATATGAATCCATTATCTTAGTGGATCAGGCTATACCGTGTTGTAAAATTTATTTTGATGGTGCCTCCTGGAGTCTAACCCGTTGAAGGATCAATGACCCCAAACTCAATAAGGTAGACAAGGGGATCATTTTCATTACTTTTTAAAATCCCATATTATAGTACTAATTTCTAAATTTAGAAGAATATACTAATAATGATATAGAGTATCTGGCTCTAATTACTAGTCTTGATTTGGTCCTTGATATTTATGTCCCCTATTTACATGTTAAATGTAATATATCATTACCTTATTTGTAGTATTTATCATCTATATTTTTGTTTTCCTTTTTGTTTTAATGTGTTTACAACCTTTTTAGGATAGAGATAATTTTATGTGGAAAATGGTCTAATGATTAAGGATGTATGTTCTTTGAATTAACTGAGTATGGATATAAATGTATTAAATGATATCAAGGGTTCTCCTTGGGTTTGGAAGGATTTAGAGGTGGTTTATGTTTTTTCTATATACTTTGGACTATGAACATAATTCTAGAAACTTTCATGTCATTAACTTGTTACATTATATAAATATGTTTCTTGGGAGATTCCATGAATGATTCAGAGTTTGAAAAGTTTACAAGAAAGGAAACTGGTTCATGTCATGAACAAGTCGATCAATGTTATTTTTAATATGAGTAGATTCCATTTTTGGTGTATCTTATGTTGTTAAAAGTGAGTATCTATATAGGGGGGAGAGTGTTAATTGATTACCTAATAAAAATTTCTATTTTAAAATGGATTAATTTGAAATCCCCATATTAATTTGAAAATGACCTAATTAACCAAAATAGCAAATCGTTATAAGTTCTAATATTTCCAAATACTTCTTGGAAGGTTGATTAGGTCTCAGGTAAATTATATATAGTATTACTTAGTCATTATAAACCAAATAATTGAATTAAAATCTTATAAAAAACTAATTAAGGTTAACTATCAAAGTATAAATCTTTTTTACAATTTAAAAAAAATATTTTTAATGCTAGAATAAAGAAAAACAAAATAAGACAAGTAGTGTAAATTTTGAATACAAGAGGTTCTTTCGCAAGCCAAGACTAAGTCCTCTCCACTTGGTGATCACCTACCACCAATCATTTTATATAAAATAAAAAGTTTGATCCACAACCATGACTAGTTTTTTACAATAGTTTCCAACTTTCCAGGTCACACATGACCTCTTCCATAGTTATACGTGGTAGTATAAAAGAAACAAGACCCACAAGTACCTCTACCACAGTTTTCATGGGAAAATAGATAAAAGGGTTTTGAGAAGATATAATGTATTTTCTAGTTTTCAGTAGGATATAGTGTGCGTGTGACAAAATAGAGTATGCACAGACACTGCTCAAAATTCAAAAGAATATAAATAGATTATTAAAACTAAAAGTGTAAAGGAATATATGTACATGGTACCTATGTAGTGTATCCCATGACTCCTTGAAAGTATTTTTAAATGTAGATCGAGTCAGGTTCTCTTAAAAAATTTAGTATAATAGTGTACCATAGACTCTTATTCTTGAATTCAATAAGTATATTGATATAATGATGTAGTTCAACTTCCTAGTCTAGTATAAGATCATTGTGTTCTTGAAAATTGGTTCAGCAGTATTAGAATATTCTATAATAATGATATCTCAACTTTATATCAGTGTATTTTACATATCTATGCACGAGGAAGTCTGATTCCTTTCTTAATAGTAGCAACATGAAGAATATCTACGTGCCTCCAGATATCCTTCTTCCTCATAAAACATGTTTGATACCCTCTTCAATGCATTCTATTGAGAATTTAAGAGAAAATAATTAAAAATATGTTTGGAATTAAATTCCATAAAATATATATTAGAATAATTTAAATGAAAAATTTATGTTTAGATATAGTGGTGGTGACTCATGGTCTGCAGATGTCTCAGAGTCTGGAAGTCTCTCAGAGTCTGGTGGTGTCTCAGAGTCCAGCTATGTCTCAGAGTCTGGAAGTGTCTTATATTTGGAAAAATTTTACTTCCCTCATGGTGTATCAACTGGTGGTAGGTAATCCTTCGGGTGGTGACTCCTCTTACAAATAGGCCAGTCTTGGCAGTGTCTTATACTTTTCAAAATTTTCATTCTGGTGGCAAGAAATCCTTGACGGTGAGTCATTCCACATTTTAATGATTTTTCACATCAGAAGTGACTTAGAATTTGTAATAATTTCATCTTTTCAATGCCTCATGTACTGATAAGTCATTTTATGACTTTCTTAATTTTCATGCTGATGGTGAGAACTTGTCTGATGGTGAGTCAATGTTGGCGGAGTGACGACTTGATGCCATCTTAACCTCAATGATGAATTATACTTAAAAAAATTTCATCATGTCTCTCATATTATAAGATACTTATAAAGAACAAGAAACTCAATAATATCATTAGAATTATGAATTTGTGACCTTTAAAAGAAAAAGATCAACAATATCCCCCTTTTTGATAATCACAAATCATGGAATCAAAGCTAATATTAAACAAGTAAGCTAGGTATGAAAGGTAGTGTAAATTTTGATATAAAAGGTAAAATAAAAAATGAAAGACAAATTATTAGGATGGTATCAAAGAAAAAAAATGATAATATGTACATTTGGGTAAAAAAACAAGAATATCTCAATAAGGTATCAAACAAATAGAATAAATGTTATCAAGGAGATATAACTGTAAGAAATTGGAATAAATGAAATACAATATGTTCTAAAAATAAATATCCCATAATAATTCTCCCCCTTTTGGGACTACCGAAAAGGTAAATATTAGTATAATAAAATATTAAATGTAGGATAAATAAATAGTAATATTAGAAGAATAAATTTAATCAGATGCAGTTCAGAAAGTTTCAACCAAAAGGTTATTACAAAATACTAGTCCCACCAAATCATAATTTCTACTCCAACAACATGATCAAGGTTTGGGTGAAGGATCCATAATTACTTTTATTTTTTCCCTTGTATTTCTCCTCATCTGAGGTAGTAGGTTCAGTTAGAGTTAGAGTTGAGGGAACACCAATTGGAATTCTAATAATGGATTGAGGAAGTCGAGGATTTTTGATGATAATGAAACTAATCTATATAATATTTTATATAGGAGGAAGAATTAATTGTTGAAACCAAGAAGGAAGAGGTGCAGTTGGATCTCTTGTAACTCATATCCTGAAATATTCTCCTACTGTAATGGGAATGGATTCTTGAGACACTACATATGTTATATTAAAATAAAGAAACATATTTATTAGGTTAATAAAACCCACAATGATCTGGAAACCTCATTCCATTTCACTAATTAAGTCTCCTATTTCCTTTATAAATCTATTTAACATTGGATTCATCTCTTTCAAATTTGAAACTTTCTCCTTAAAGGCCTGAGTCACAGGTGGAATCTACAAATTCTCAACTAAAAATTCAAAGTTTTCATCCATGTCATGTTTGGTATAAATACTTTGGAGATAATATTTGATCTCTTTGGTAATTTTCTCTTAGTTTGAATTTATATCATTATCATAACTATTTATCATCATGTGATCATTCTTAGTACTCTACTCAAACTTTCTCTGAATATTCAAAGGTATGAAATGTTCTCCACTAGTAGGAAAACTTGAAGTATTAGAAATCTCTTCTCTAAAAACTATTTAGACATGATCAACATCCACTATAAGAGTTAATGTGTAGGTTGAAGTGTTTGAGGACACATTCTAAATTTTTTTAGAAGTCCATCAATAGAGGCAGTAAAAACTGACTTTAATTATACTTGAATAGAATTTATAGATTCCAGATCTCCACTTATCCACATATTCTATATATCAATTTCTTGGATGTAATGCATAATTTTATGTTGAATATGATAGGTCACTAGTTAAAAAATATATCTTGCATCATTCTTAATAATCTTGGTCAGTAGTGGATGTTGATTCTTCAAACAATTATCAAAATCTAAAAACAACTTTTTCTAAAAGCATCCAATTCAATTATTGTGACTACATAAACTATCATAGTATGGACTAGAGTAGTAGGTGTAGGTTTGGGTTCTCTAATAGAAAAAAACTTTTCCAACAATCCTGCAACATCAGCTTGAGCAACTATTGAACCTTCCAGATCATTTTCATTTTGAATCTCAGGTTCACCATACTTTTGTGGACTTCCATGAAATTTATTCCATTATTTTATCATAGGATAAACCCATTGGTCTAAAATCTCAATAATAATAGGTACAATGGCAGGAGGTACCACAACAGTAGGTGAAGCAATTAGCTCATCACTTTTCTATCCATCCAGACTCTTTGTAGCAACAATGTGTTCAGCAAAGGCAGGCTCAACTTCTATCTATTTACCACTAGCAGGTTCTTCTATCATCTAAATATCCTCTTTCTGAACAAAAAAGTGGATTGAACCTACAAATTTCTATCTATATGAGTATTATGAGAATATATATCACAAAACTATTAATTTCCATATTATTCCTCAACTAGCTTCTTTTTCATCAGTTCAGCTATATACTTCTCAATAGTAGCAATAAAAAAAAAATCTATTCCACCATCAATGAGTTAAAAAAAGTATGATCATCACCAACAACACTGGATTCAACTTCATCAACATCTATAATTTCATGAAATATTTCCATATATGAGGATTTCTCCCCCTCAACAAGTGAATCATTCTATTTAAGATTTGGCACCACTTCTATAGTTAAATCTAGTTTCTCTATATATTCACCAAGTGAAGTAATAATTTCTAAATGTATTTCCACTTCTTTCCTTTTTTATTTTTCCAATTGAATGATCATGTTTAGAATCATCATTATCAGCATCAATTCCTTTTCCCTTTCTATTTTCATCTTCTTATTCCTCATCCTTATCATCATTCTCTTCATCATCCAACATTGAGATGCTTTTAAACTTTTATTCCCTAGAAACCTTTATTTCTTATTCATTACACTTTACAAAATTTTCTATTTTTGGAAGCCTCCTAGGAGGGACATGATATTCATAAGTAATTTTTGGTGATTGAAGTGAAAAACATGGGTCACTACCTTCATCAACATAAGGTTCCCTTTTCACTTCTTCTTCTGCAAAAGATTCCTTTACATCATCTAAGTACTCAAAAACTTCATCTGGATCCATGTTAGGGTCGACTAAATCCCTTGGTCTTGTAGGATGATCCACTAAGTTAAACTTAACATATAGTTTGTAATTGTATTCTACCCATTAATTCTTCATAGGGTTTCATTTTATCTTCATCCTGGAACAAATAGCTCTTGAAATACAAAAACCATTAAAATCTATAAATATTTCCTCATCATCAGAAATGAACATTATCCTTCAACATTACATAAATAAATTTTTGGTAGATCAATTAATTAAATATAGAGGTTGTATTTATCATCTGACACATATGAACCATGAGATATCTATATAAATTTATCCAATTTTTTCGTTTCATAAAACAATGTAAGTAAAAATCTTGGTAACTTAGGGTGGAAAAGTACACTTTTATAGGAAATAACATGTGGTAAAAAACTTGAACAAAATCCTACAATCTCTATACAACTCTGAAGAAATTAGTCTTTTGGTTATCTCATATCCTATCATCTCAACAAGTGCATCTTAATATATAAACAAATCACTATCTGTTAGAACAGTGACTTGATAGTCATCAAATACACCTCTATATAGAACTCCTAAGCATCATTCCCACTAACTTGAAGAGAATTGAACTAGATGTCCATTAATCCTTATCCTTATCCAGTCCTCATTTTCCTTAAAAAAATTCCACATACTGGTAGAATTGATGCACCAACCTCAGATAGAAGGGTATCTCATTTGTGGAAAACCAATTTAACTATACTTGGTTCTATGTCACTTGCATTACTGGAGACTTACTTAACACCAAACAATTTTCTTACACTTATTGTTTTAGCTACTAAAACACTGATTGAGAGTTCTATATTGACTAGTAAAATAAAAGTTCGACTCAACTAAGATTTGAACTTCTTATAATGGTGTGACTCAGTTAGAGTAGACTCAGAAGCACACTTAATTATCAACATGAATGTTATTTCAGTTTTCGTAGGTGAAGGAAAATCCAGGAAAATTTTGGGAGAATAGTGCTTTCAATGGGCTCAAGAGAGCAAGACAGTAGAGTAGAGGTTTATTGGAAATAGAAAAAGTGTCATTTTTATGAATTGGGATTTTAGGTATTTTAAAATTGAAATAGAAATGGAATTTATTATCCCAAAATATATGTATTGGGTCATGAAAATACCATAAACTAGAATAAAATAAAATGGATGGTTTAAAATATTATAAGAAGATAAAATTTACAAAGGCATGAAAATACAATGGTGTAACAACCCAAAGTGAGACAAACATGATAGTGTGTCAACCATAATGGTGTGTCAACTTAAATGGTGTAATGTTAACAATGGTAAGCCAATAAAAATTGTGATAAAAACATAACGGTGAGTCAAACATGATGGTGATACAACTACAATGATGTATCATACCCAACAGTGTGTTAACCAAAAATAAATGTAATCAATGTAGATCAATCTTAATTCATGTATGATATAATTCATTCTCTTATAATTTAAGGTCTTAGTAAAAATATCAACTAACTAATATTTTGTACCAATAAATTCAAGAGTGATATCACCCTTTTGAAATTTATCTCTAAAAAAGTGATGTTTTATATCATTGTTCTTTGTTCTAGAATGAGACACTGAATTCTTAGAAATATTTATTTCACTTGTGTTGTCACATTTTATGGGGACATGTTAGAATTGATACCCATAGTATAGTAATGTGTGTTTCATCCAAAAAATTTTTGCACATCAAATACCAATAGCTATGTATTCAAATTTAGAAATAGATAATGCAACAAGAATTTTCTTCTTACTACAATAAGAAACTAGAGACATTCTTAAAAAGTGACATGTGCCAAATGTAATTTTTTATCTTACTTATATCCACTAAAATCAATATCAAAATAACTAACTAGATCAAATTATTGTTCTGTAGGGTAAACAAAATCCAAAATTGGTTGTATACATGGTTTATTTGAAAATTGTTTTGAAAGCATTTATGTTCGAATATTTAGGTTTTTCTTGAAAATGAGGACACATATACACACAAAACATTATATTTGGTTGCCTAGTAGTCAATTAGAGAATACTTCTAATCAAACCACTATAAACAGTTTGATCCAATTGTTTCCCAGCTTCCTCAAGATCCAATGTACACATTGTACTCATAGAAGTATCACTACTCTTAATTATATCCAAGTTAAACGGTTTTAGAAGATCATTAATATATTTAAGTTGATTTAAAATAATCCCTTCTTTATTTTGGAAATTCTGAAATCCAAGAAAGAATTTTAGTTCACCCATTAAACTCATTTCAAACTCATTTTCACCATTTTTTTAAAATCAGTTCATAGATAATTTCTTGAAGATCCAAAAATGATATCATAAACATATACTTGTACTACTAAAACATATTTTGAATTTTGTTTTGTAAAAATGGTCGGATCAGATATTACTTTTGAATTTTTTTTTGAAATAATAAAATTTCTGAGCCTATAATACTAAGATATAGGAGAAAATTTTAAACAATAAAAAACTTTAGTTAATTTGAAAACATGATTTGGATAATGAGGATTTTAAGAACCAGTGGGTTGTTAAAAAAATTCTCAACTATAAAACCATTCAGAAATGAACTCTTAACATCCACTTGATAAAGTTTGAAATCTAGATGTCCTGGATAGGCAAACATGATTCTTTTGGATTCATGTTTGGATATAAGTGAAAATATTTCTGTATAGTCTATTCCTTATTCATGACTATAAGCTTGTGCAAAAAGTCTTTCCTTGTTTCTAACTATTGTGTCTGAATCATCTACCATGTTTCTAAACACCAATTTATTGGTAATTTTCAAGGTGTCCTTATGTCTATCTACAAGTTCCCATACTTTGTTTCGTTCAAACTGATTCAATTATTCTTGCACCTCCATCAGCCATAATTCATCGTTAATAGCTTCATTGGTATTCTTAGGTTCTAGGTGAGACAATAATGCTTAATGTTCTACATGATTTCTAAGAGAAGCTCTTGTATGTGTACCTCTATCAAGATCTCCTATAACAACATATAAGGGGTGATACTTAAGAGTTATAACAACTATAGAAATGGTAGGGATGGTCACTTCATAATTTTACATAGTTTCAGGTTCAATAATTTCTGTAAATGACTTAGAACTGGATGATATTTTTGAATGTTTAACAATATAATTAGAAGGTTTAGAATTTAAGTTCAAAGTTGATAAATCATCATCATGGTTTTCTATGGAGGTATTAGGATCATATGGACCAGTCTTATCAAATTTTACATGAAAATATTATTCCACAGTTTTGGTTATCTTATTTAATATTCTATAGGCTTTTCTAGAGATTGAATAACTATGGAATATTCATTCATCAATTTTGGAGGGGAATTTGTCCAAATTATCCTTATTTTTAAAAATAAAGACTTTGCAACCAAAAACTCTAAAGTAAATAACCATAGGCTTACTATTATTCTAGAGTTTATAAGTATTAAAACTCTATTTATAATGTAACAGGATATATTCATAGCCTCTAATTAAAAATAAATAGGCAATTCATAATCATTTAACATGGTTCAGAAAATATTTTATAAAGTTCTATTTCTCCTTTCAACAACTCCATTATACTGAGGGGTCCTATAAGAGGGGAAATTATGAATGTTTCCATTTTTTGAGAAAAAATATTCAAAATATTTATTTTGAAACTCACTTCCATGGTCACTTCTTAAGGTCTTAATTCTATGTTAATTTGGATTATCTACAAATATAGTATAATTAGTAAAATAAGAGAAGGATACACTATTCTAAGATAAAAATTATACCCAAGTATACCTAGATAAATAATATACTAGAACATAAAAATATTTCTTACCATTAATACTTGACACTCTATACGGTCCAAATAATTCCATATGAACCAACATGAGAGGTTGATAAGTTTACACTTCTTTCTTTAATTTAAAAGAAACAATGTGATGCTTCCCTTTTTTATAGTGGTTATAGACATTATCAATTAATAAATTAAGTTTTGGTATATCACTAAATAAACCTCTACTAATAATCTTTCTAAGTGAGTGAATATTTTAGTGGCATAGTATACCAATCCAAATCCAATATTCTTTGTGAAAGTCACTCAAATAGAAAAACTTTAGAGAAATTAATGAATTTAAATCAAAATCATAAACATTATCATTTATTAAGGTAGTAAAAATTAAATAATTTTTATAATCTTAAGATTTGAAAGAATTTCTCTAAAATTTTACATGAAAACCATCATCAAATAACCGTGAGATGCTAAGAAGTTTATACATCAAACCATAAACAAATAATACTTTTGAAATTAAAAATGATTTTTTTACTGATTTGGCCAAGGCCTGTGATTTTTCCTTTTGAATTATCACCAAAGGTGTCATGAACACCATTAAACTTAATAAGGATCTTAAAGTAAAAATAAAATCCTGTTATAAGTCTTGAACATTTGTTTTACAATACCATAAACTCTTATAGGATGTTTTCAAATATTTTTCCTACAAAACAAAATTTATGAAATAAATGAGTTTGGTACCTAGATATATTTGGGTCTAGATACATTAGTAATTAATGATTTGGGAATTCACATTTTTATAGTGGTTTTTCTATAACTATATTTTAAACTTTTAAAAATAAAAATTTTATTAGATATCTTAGAGAAATAATTGACAGTTGAAATTTCTAGTTTGGAATCATGTACAAAAATATTATTGTTTCCTCTCCTATTTCAAGGTTGATATAAACTTCAAAATACATAATTAGGCGCTACTTTATTACCCAAAATATGACTAATATTTTCTCTACTATTAGTAAAATTTTCTAGGTTTTTTTTTAACTGATCATTTGATGACTTAATTTTCCTATTTTCTTTTAAGAGTAGAAATTGTTTCTCTTTTTGAATAGAAATTTCAAATTTTCTTTTTTATTTAGAGAATTTTGTCTTTTAAGAATTTTATATTAATACTTTAGTTCATTAAAAGTATGTTATAAAATATCTTAGTACTCATATAATTCATCTTTATACATTTCATCATCATTATATTCATCTTTAGAAACACAAGAAATATCATCCTTATGCACAGATAACATATTAGAAATAATAGGTACCTCATTGATCTTTTTCCTAAAGCACATGTTTACTCTATCAAAATTCTTTTCAGATGTACAGTTAGAATAACTTGATCTATCCTATGAAGCATTCCATTTTCCTTTCACGGACTCAATGTATCTTATGTATTTTTCAACATATTTATTTTTATACTTTGGATTTGGAAAGTATGATTTTATATGGAATTTACTTTTAAATTCATATCAGGTGATCTCTTTTAAATCATCATCTCTCTTGTGGTCTTTCTTCAAATTACCTTTAGTATCATATTTTCCTTTATAATTAAGATTTCTAAAAAACTTATTTTTCCTATAAAATTTCATGAATCTTCAGTTTAGGGGATCCATCTCCTCATCACTATCTGATGGAGATTCACTATCACTTGAACTTTCATCATGGAATTTCTATTTTTCTTTTTCTTTCTCTTTTTGTCTAGATGAAGTAGTCTCAAATGATATTTATTTTCTCTTAGGTTCTTTATCATCTTCTCAGTTTAATTTTAACTCTTCTTTATAGATCATAAGATTACCAATCATCTCTTTTAAAGGTAGCTTTCTTATATCACATGATCCTCTGATTGACACAAATACGCCTCTCCATCGTTTAGGAAAACATATATATGTAATACATTACATCTAAATTATGGATATCATTCTATAATTATAACATATATATATCTTTCTCATTTTTTTAATTCCATTAATATGACAAAAAAATGAAAGTAGCGTTCATGCGTACGTACGGACTACTATAATTTTTATGTTCATATAATGATATACCCTATTCTCTCTCATCAATCCATTTTTGAAGTTTTGAGTGGCACCGTTAGGTTGCCGAATTTTCGTAAGAGATCTATCCTCTCTCTTTCTTTTTAAGTACTCTCTTTTATGTCACTTCTTTTAAACTCCTATTTGTTATGTTGGGGGATGTTATTTATATTCCTCTTTCTATAAACATTATGTTAATATGATGAGATACCCTATTTGATCTCATCAATCCATATTTGTATGTTTTATGTGGTGCCGTTAGGCTGCCGAGTTTTCGTAAGGGATTTTTCATCTCACTTTTATTCCCCTGAGATTTATGCTACATTTGCCAAAATTTACTTTGAGTGGTGTATGTACTACCCATTATTATACTCTTTGTATAATATACTTTCGTTTATGAGTATTTACATCAATGATGTATTTTCCTTCTTTCATGAGGTGTATGTTTTGAAAGATACCCATGTCGGTAAGGGAACCTTTCACCCTCCTCTTTTTAAAAGACTTCTTTTGTTGGGTCTTTTAATTTACATATTGTTATATTGGGATATGTTATCATATATCCTTATTGATGTAAAGTTTATGTCCAAGTGATGAGATAACCTTTTTTTATCTCTCATCAACTCATTTTGATGTGACGTCGTTAGGCTGTCAAGGGAACTTCTTAACCAAATTTTGATTTCTTTGGGTTCAACATGTAGTTATTGAATATGTCATCCTTTGAATATGTGTGAATGACCTTTGATTATTTTACACTTAATATCCACTTATATTTGGTGTATTTGTTTGTCACACATAATTATGTATTTTATTTATCCTTAAACCAAGGATACCGTCTTTGTATGGGACTTCGTCTCAATCTCCTTTCACTGAGGCATATTTTGTTTTATACACAACCTTCTTTTATATGGTGTATACACTCCTTTGACTTTTACGTTTATTCAAAAGGAATCTTTTTTATATGAATCCTTTACTAAATGACAAAAGGGAATGTTTTTGTCGTACGTATGCGGCGACAACGATTTTTTCCGCTGCCGTGACCATTATTTGAGTTTCGGCTTCCTCTACAAGCCATACCTTCTTTTTAAAAGAAAAATAAATACCATGTTTTACTTTTCTTTTATTTTGGTATTGAAAATGGTTTTCATAATGTTTTTATATCAATGTGTTGTATTGATATCTTGTGATTGAATGGTGGAAATGTTATGTTTCCTTTATGCATGTTTTATGTGATACGATTATGTTGAGGTTCTTGGGCATTATTATGAAGATGGGTGGTTCCGTGATAAACTAAGGGCGGGTGAGCCCGATATAGATCTCCAATGCATTGGGTAACGCGAAAGAGTGAAACTTTAAGGTTTCTCCGAAGAGATTTAGGGAATATACTGTGATGGGTATTCCAAACGTAGCCAAGAGGGTTACTCCCTACGTAAGAATGTTATGAATGCCTCAAGTTACCTTTTATGTCTTATGATTTCTATGATTTATTCATGATTTTATGAGGTATGTTAAAGTTCCTATGTTTTATGGGTAATGTATTATTTCATTCTTATGTATATATGAACTCATGTTTCCTTTAGATATTTTTATAACCCTTACTGAGCTTTTTATGCTCATCCCATGTTTTTGAAATGTTTTTCACAGGTCAAGGGAAAGGTACATGATGTGATGATAGTGTCAATGATGTGTCAAGAAAGAATCCATGTTTTATTTTAAATATGTTTCCGTTTATGGGAAGAATGAATACTGTCTTTTATGTAACCACTTTGTTTAAATGTGGAATGTAATGCAAGTTTCATGATCTAATTCTCTAAAACTCTAAACATGAAAAGATCCTCAATGTGTAATCTTGTTATAACTCAAGATTAAGTAAGGTTTAATGTTGGGGCCTTATAGTTGGTATCAAAGGTCGATTTAGATAACTTTAGAGGTTAGGGTATTCTTTAAGCATAAGTGGCATTACCATAATGGTTAGGATTTCAGAAAGAGTCCTAGTTTTAGATAAAGTGAATGAGTAAGTGTATCTTAGTGTTTACCTTCCTCATTAGTACATGATGGTTTTGTTGATATAATCACACTGACTTTTTTGTTTTTAGTGAATGGATGGTTCTAGCAGGCACCAAAGAGATAACAGGTTTGAAGGAAACTGTGGTGGTTCTATGATTAAGATACTAGATAAAATGGGGGATTCAATGAGGAAACTCATGGTTGTTCTAAACCAACTATCAAGGAGTCATGATCAACCACTTGAAACTTGGTATGATCTTTAATGCATCATGTACGAGATGACCAATCGATGTGGAAGTTCAGGTAATAATTATAAAGGTAACCATTAGAGTTTATATGATCCTTACTTTTGAGGTAATTATGGGTTACTATATGTTATGATGGAAGTGAAAGGCATGAGATAAAATTGAGGTTAAATTATGTTATGGTTATTTTTATGATTTTATCTCTTTTTGGGGAATGATTTGAGAATTATATAGTTTTGGAAAAAGGACAACACGCAGACCGTGTGACTACCCGTCGCGTCGGACAAAGCTGCGAGAATCGAACCCACAACCAAAGTGCGACAGGTATTTATCGCCTACCACTGGACTACGTGAAGTCCCTGGTTAGTTTGACTGATTCTTTTTAGTTATATGATTTTATTAATTAAGAGTAAGTTGATTTTTGGTTATTTATGAAAATGATTAACCTATCATGGAGGATATGTGATTAGGTTAATTACTTTTCAATACGAGACTTTAGGAGAAACTGATGTTGTTTGGAGATAAATGTTACGATTTAACTTGGAAGACTATGTGACTAAATACTTAAAATATTTGGGTTTCAATCTTATATTGGTTTACTTTGAAGAATTTTATGGACAAATTGTTTATCGGATGGTCCTCGTTGAACTTTGGGTTTTGTTGGACAAATTTTGGAGATTAAGCATAGATTTCTTTTTAAAGGGTTATCCTTTTCTGGATTATCTGACCTTATACTAACCTTTTTGGTTTTGGTTAAGGTCTAAAGATATGGGAATTATATAGTTCTATTTGGTGGATTAGGTGATTCTCTAGAAGTTTATTATAGTACTTTTAATGCGAACAAGTCTCCCTAAATACTCGTCTTTTGGAAAAAAATATGAGTTTGATTAAGGAATCTAATAAAAGTTGAAAGTCAACATGATAAGTGATTATGATTCCTTATGAATAAATTCCTCAATAAAAAGTAACTTAAAAAATTTTTTGTCTATTAACTTTTCCTACTGGGGAATCGAATACCGTTTAACCCATCACAAGTTTGTGATTTTCTTATGGTTAACTTTCTCCCAGACATGTTTACTATCACTCTCCCTCAAGAACATGACCCTTTGCTTTTTCTTCAATTTCCATGTTTTTATACATGGAATCCTAGTATGGGTTAACTCGGGTGACCTATGTACTTATCTTCTTTTATTTTAAAGTGATCGTTTTACCGACTCTTGTTCCGATGTGGGACTTTCAAGGATGTTTCCAAGCTCAATTTTAAAAATTGCGAGGATGCAATTCCCAAAAGGGGGGAAGGATGTAACACCCTAGGTAAATAAAGAATATGACATTTTCAAATTTATCCATATTTGTGAATAAAATATTAATATGACTTTAAAGGGGATGCTATGCTCGATGGCGTACCCAACACACAACAACGAGTTTCTTGGGAATCTTACGTTGCACTCTAATAATAAAATAATATTATTTTAAATGGTAGTTAACATGTAGCTGTTGTATTGGAGGGAATGGATAGAAATAACTAAAATATGATTATATATGTTTTTAAATGTTTTTACATTTATCCAATAAAAGATAATGGCTTAAAATACGGAAAGAATTCAATTTTAGGCGTACATGCCCTAGTTTTCACTAAAGGTTCCCTTATCTCCTTTTGATGGCGAACCGTCATTAAATATAGTTTTGTTCACTCTTATACATTCTATTAGACCAAATAAAACTCTTCTTAAGAATCGGGACATCAAAATTTACTTTGTGTAAATTTTTGGTATCTTTCCGATAAAGTTCATTTTTTAATGAATAGTGTAAAATGTTGTATTTTAATTCAAAACCACTTTTTAATCTAATTTATTTATATGATTAGAATATATTTTGAATTTTTTTTAAAGTGAAATTATAATATATTTTTACCATTAAATCCAATAGTGGTCGTTGGAATTAATTTGACTTTGAAATCAGACTTAAACTAGTGTCAATCTTTTGATACTTATTGTTTCATAAAAACACGCTATTTGCTCTGACAGTGGAAATTAATTATTAAATTAATTAATGTGACTTATATGTTTTGAATTTTGTAAAATAGACTTCATTTTTGAATTCGGAATATCAAATATAGCTTAGGGTGAATTTTTGGGATTTTTTTCTAAAAAACTTCAATTTTTGATGAATAGTGAAACCACTAAGTGGTACTTATAAAAACTGATTTTTCCGTTTAAATGAAAATTTTCCATCTTTGTGTTTTGAATTTCAAAAATCCAACATACATGGTTTTCATTAATAAGTAAAATGTGGTTCAATGGGATAAAAATAATTTTTTTAGTGAATAGTAACTTATTAAGTTTTTAATCGCGATTAGAGGTAATTAGTGTAGATTATGGTAAGAATAATGTTTTAATAAAATGAAATGACCTAGACACATGTCTTACCCTCATTGGATGTGTCCTGGCCGACCAAGACAATCCATGGGTCAAATTGGGGACCCCATGAATCCACTTTGGTAGGAAAATGACATAAATATCTTTTTATTTAATGTTAAAGTAAAAATGACACAAACATGAGATGTTTTACTAAAACAATTTTTACATGGGGTTATACAAGTCATATTTTTGACTAAAAATAGTCATTGGAAAGCTAAAAATATTTCCTACATCATAGTATTTTTTCTTATAATTTTTAGACATTAAATAAATTAAATTATTTATGACATCATGATGATGCAGCGATGACCTCATTATTTAACGATTTAAATAAAATGGAAAGATAATGTAATATCTAAGACCTAAACATGTAAAAAACCTATTGGATGAGTGAATTTAGATCCCTTATCACCTTATCCTTGAAATACATCAATGTGGGACCTTTAAAATCTGAAACGCTTTTGAAAATAAAGTATCATTTTGTAACTTTACAAGAGTGCCCCTCCTCTCCTCTTATAAAAGGCCCCCACCTCTACCTCCTTACCCACACTCCCAAAGCCTTTGGCTCGGACAACCCCTCCCCCTTTTGTCTCTCACCGTCCCTCTCTTACTCATTGAAGCCTCACTTTGGGCATAAGTCTTCCCAAGGAAGCCTTTGAGATCAAACCAAAGGGAGTTACCCGATTTTAAGGTAATGTCTTCACTTGTGTCCTTTTGTTTTATTTTGCTTCTCCAACCCCTTAAACTCTTTTTATTCATTTATTTTGTAACACAAAAGTATCTTAAATATACTAGGATGTTGTTATAAGAAGTATTCTAGCTACAATTACACACACCTACATCTAATGGTTAAAGAACATACTGTTTCCGTGGATGGATAATTTCTGCCTCCCGAAACGATGATTGTTCAACATTCTTCTAACACCTTCAAAGGTGGCCATTAAGATGACACTATATTTATATATGATATCTAAAATTTTTATGTTTTACTTAATCTTCTGTATTTTTCATTTATGGCGTACCTTTATGGTTTCCATTATGGGTAAACCTGATATCTTCATTTAAGGAAGTGCGGACTACCGCCCCTCAAAGTTACTTGATTCGTTAATACCATATGTGGTACATATAAAGGATATATTAAATGATATTATATATGATACCATACTGGAATTAAAATAATATTATGTATCATTATGTTTTAATTCCATTAAATATGAAATAGAAATGGAAGTAGCGTTCATGCGTACGTATGGCTTACCGTCTCCATGAACGGTACATTTCATTTCTTATCTCATAATGTTATGTAATATTATAAGTAAATATATATAATGGATATATATGTAATATATTACATCTTAATTATTGATATCATTCTGTAATTATAACATATATATATATCTCTCATTTTTTTTTAATTCCATTAATATGACAAAAAAATGAAAGTAGCGTTCATGCGTACGTACGGCCTACCATCTCCATGAACGATGCTTTTCGTTTTTTATCACCAAAGATATGGAATAGTATAAAATCAATATTTACTGGATATATATGATATTTTAATCATTAATACTATTCTGGAAATTATTTACATACAACTACATGGGCAATCTTTTTTCAAACAAGTTCATTTTTGACTCATGTACCAAACATCGGCAAAAACGTCCGATATGAACTAACATTATTAAAAAATTATTATAACATTATAATATGTGATATGAAATGACTAATAATCTCTAAAGGAGGTACTTAGGCAATTATTAATTGACCAAAGTTTATTATTCAGGAATATAAAGAAATGAACAAGACAAGTTGGACTTGAGGTAAGGGATCCTACTCCTCTCTTTCTTTTTAAGTACACTCTTTTATGTCATTCCTTTTAAAGATCATATTTCTTGTTATTGGGATGTTATTTTATATTACTATTACTGTAATTTTTATGTTCATATGATGAGAGACCCTATTCTCTCTCATCAATCCATTTTGGAAGTTTTGAGTTGCACCGTTAGGCTGCCGAATTTTCGTAAGAGATCTATCCTCTCTCTTTCTTTTTAAGTACTCTCTTTTATGTCACTTCTTTTGAGATCCTCTTTGTTTTGTTGGGGGATGTTATTTATATTCCTATTTCTATAAACTTTATGTTAATATGATGAGATACCCTATTTGATCTCATCAATTCATATTTGTAAGTTTTATGTGGGTCCGTTAGGCTACCGAGTTTTCGTAAGAGATTTTTCATCTCACTTTTATTCCCGTGAGATTTATGCTACATTTGCCACAATTTCCCTTGAGTGGTGTATGTACTGACCATTATTCTACTCTTTGTGTAATATAATTTCGTTTATGAGTATTTACATCAATAATGTATTGTCCTTCTTTCACGAGGTGTATGTTTCGAAAGATACCCATGTCGGTAAGGGAACCTTTCACCCTCCTCTTTTTAAAAGACTTATTTTGTTGGGTCTTTTAATTTACATATTGTTATATTGGGATATGTTATAATATATCCTTATTGATGTAAATTTTATGTCCAAGTGATGAGATACCCTTTTTTTATCTCTCATCAACTCATTTTGATGTGACGCCATTAGGCTGTCAAGGGAACTTCTTAACCCAATTTCGATTTCTTTGGGTTCAACATGTAGTTATTGAATATGTCATCCTTTGAATATGTGTGAATGAACTTGGATTAATTTACACTTAATATCCACTTATATTTGGTGTATTAGTTTGTCACACATAATTATGTAATTTATTTATCCTTAAACCAAGGATACCGTCTTTGTGTGGGACTTCGTCTCAATCTCCTTTCATTGAGGCATATTTTGTTTTATACACAACCTTCTTTGATATGGTGTATAAACCCCTTTGAATTTTACATTTATTCAAAAGGAATCTTTTTTATACGAAGAGTTTACTAAATGACAAAAGGGAATGTTTTTGTCATACGTATGCGGCGACAACGACTTATCCGCCGCCGTGACCATTATTTGAGTTTCAGCTTCCTCTACAAGCCATACCTTCTTTTTAAAAGAAAAATAAATACCATGTTTTACTTTTCTTTTATTTTGGTATTGAAAATGGTTTTCATAATTTTTTTATATCAATGTGTTGTATTGATATCTTGTGATTGAAAGGTGGAAATGTTATGTTTCCTTTATGCATGTTTTATGTGATACGATTATGTTGAGGTTCTTGGGCATTATTATGAATATGGGTGGTTCCCTGATAAATTAAGGGCGGGTGAGCCCGATATAGCTCTCCAATGCATTGGGTAACACGAAGGAGTGAAACGTTATGGTTTCTCCGAAGAGATTTAGGGAATATATTGTGATGGGTATTCCAAACGTAGCCAAGAGGGTTACTCCCTACGTAAGAATGTTATGAATGCCTCAAGTTACCTTTTATGTCTTATGATTTCTATGATTTATTCATGATTTTATGAGGTATATTAAAGTGCCTATGTTTTATGGGTAATGTATGATTTCATTCTTATGTATATATGAACTCATGTTTCCTTTCCATATTTTTATAACCCTTACTGAGCTTTTTATGCTCATCCCAAGTTTTTGAAATGTTTTTCACAGGTCAAGGTAAAGGTACATGATGTGATGATAGTGTCAAGGATGTGTCAAGAAAGAATCCATGTTTTATTTTAAATATGTTTCCATTGATGGGAAGAATGAATACTGTCTTTTATGTAACCACTTTGTTTAAATGTGGAATGTAATGCATGTTTTATGATCTAATTCTCTAAAACTCTAAACCTAGAAAGATCCTCAATGTGTAATCTTGTAATAACTCAAGATTAAGTAAGGTTTAAGGCTAGGGCCTTATACAACTGGTTGTAGGTCATCGTTCTGGAAGTGACTCCTCGGATGGTAGGTCAGTCTGAAAGTGTCTCATACTTTTCAAAATTTGAGTTTTGGTGACATGATATCCTTTATGGTGAGTCATTATACACTTTACTGGTTTTTCCCACTAGCAGTGACTCATAATTTGCCCAAATTTCGTCCAGGTAGTGACTCATGTGATAGTGAGTCATTTTAAGACATAATCAATTTTCATGGTGATGTTAGGAACTTTCTTGGCGGTGAGTCGGTCTTGGGGGAATGAAAACTTGATAGTGTCTTAACATAAATGATGAATTTTACTTTGGAAAATTATTTCATCTATCTCAAATTATAATAAACTTACAAAAAACAAAAAAAAATCATTAATATCATTAAAATCATGATTTTGTGATCATTAAATTAAGAGAGAATCATATTTTATGTCCTAAATTCACATCATGAAATGAGTTCAATTGATGAATGGTGTGAGGATAGTAGTTTTAACAGTGATGCACACATGATTTTTTATTTCATTCTATGTGTAGTATTCTCTCTAAAAAACTAGGAGATGTACCAAGTGATTTTGGGTACCTTTACTCCTTTTGGGTCATTTCATTTTGAAATTCATATTTGTATTTGATGTGCTACATCTCTCTAGGCATGTTATCTTTTTTTACTTCTTAAATTTTTTGGTCATAGTGGTGCTATTGCGATATGTTTCCATATACTTTTATATTATGGTGATGTGTTTTCTTAATCATTTGTAGATACATTGTGTGATAATATTCCAAAGGCCAACCATTAAATTGGTTGCAGAGTATAATATGATCTATGAGGTATGTGTGACCTAGCCTCTCAGACGACCATGGTTGTTAAGGAATGCAAATATATGGTGTGGAAATTGTAGGTTGGGACCCCGTTTTTTATTTTTCGTTCTTTTAGGTGGTTGTGTATCCAATTGTGGGCATGTACAACCCATGTTTGAGGCATGTGGTTTTTTTATAGCCTATATTGGATGAACCTTGATTGCTCTAGTTTTTATAATTTTATTTATGAATAAAATTTCATGATCAGTTGATTGATTTGTGTGTGTAAATGTGGGTTTGAGAAAATATAGTTTTCCCACTATTTTGGTAAACGAAAAGGGTAATTTAAAATATTTGTGATATGGGTTTTTGAAATGGATTTCAATCAGGGGTTTGATTAGATTGTTTGTAAAATGTAGCACATTGTATGCCTTGGGGACTTAGGTGGAAGGTGTAGTAATTAGATTAGTCTGTTAATACCATGGGGGGGGGGGGGGGGGTTCACTCTTGTGGTGTTCCTATACTCCTTAGGATTTTTTGTAGGAACTTATTGACATTGTTGGGAGATATACTTTATATTATTTTCCTTTTATCTCTAGATTTGATTCATATAACTTGATACTTGAGGAAAATTCTTGTCTACATCTTGGTGAGAGTGTTTAAGATAACATGACCTACATTGATCTTTGGCATACTATTAGATGTGATTTTAAGTTATACTTCTTAGCTTTTATTACTTGATTATATATATATGATATGATTTGAAACTATTTACCTAGATTATTTGAAACTATGGAAAAGGGGAATGTTTTACCATGATTTCGATTCAAAAACTATTTAACGAATTATCATTCCTTGTTTTCTTTAATGTTGAACATGTTCAGAATATTTTATAGAATTTTTATAGAATACATAGGTGGTATCCTACTGATACTGTTATATCACACCCTACATACCCTTTAATTGGTGTGTAGACCTTGTTATGTAATTTGATGTAGGGAAAGACCAGGCACTATAGTTAGGTGGCAAGGTTTTTGTCTACCGAGCTCGATAACTGGTGGTGAGATGGTAGGACATTGTCTATTTATCACATGAAGTAGCTATTTCTCATTTGAGGTTTTTTCATTTGTTGTTGGAGTCATACCTTGGAGTTTTTTTATCATTTTTTTGGGTTATATCACTTAAGTTTGTTCCCTTTAGTGATGGTATATTTTCCTATTTTTCTCTTCCACTATTTTTTCCTGCTATGTTCATCTATATTCCAAGTTCTCTGATTTAGTTTTGGATAAATATTTCTCTATGGTTGTTATTGATTTCCGAGTTCTATTCTCTATCCCTTTGGTATTAGGAACACCCTTTGGGTATGTGATGGGTTGGTATAGTTACTAGTTTGTGGGGTTATCCAGGATGGTTTATTATAGTTTAGTATTATAGGAAGGTTTATGGTCAATTTTTTGAAGTGTGTAGATAGAGATAGGATTGTTGGAACTTGAGTGGTAGGTTGTGGTGAGTTCTTGGCTAGATATTTTCATGACACAACTGAAGTTACTAAGGGATTTTGGGATGTGTATCTTCTATTTTAAGTTCATGATCTAAATCACTAATTTTTTCTTCTGGTTTTATGTTTTAAACTAAGATTTTTACAATAGTTTTGTCACATATTCTATTTTTGGTGGGTAGGGATATGCCTATGAGATATCTTTCATAGGGTACATAATATGATGTAGTGAATTATCCTCAAGGGAATCTATATTTTGATCATAATTTTATAGAGATTATCACGAGGTCAGTTTGCACCATGGACTAAAATGCACAAAAAGTATATAACATAGTTGTTGGGGGTACATCCTGAAGATACTGAAGAAAGGGATTGATTATGAGAGTTTTTATACGAGAAGACACTATCCCTTAGTGGTACAAATGAACCTAAAGAGGTGGAGGACTAGCTTGATAAGATTAATAAGATCATTGAATTCATTTATACACCTGATAATATCAAGGTGAAGTGTGAAATGTTAAATCTTGAGAGTCCCATCAAGGGATGGTGGGATTCTATGATACATATGGACAAACATGTGGGATTGAACTAGAAGGGTTTCAAGACTCTCTTCTTCCAAAAGTTATCTATAGTGTCTCAAATTATGGAAAAGTGTTTAAAGTTACTCTTCTTACATAAGGGATATAATTTGGTGTTCATTTACACCAATTGGTTTATGGGTTGGTTAGTTTTTCTCTAGACGTATTAAGTAATGATTAGATGAAGGCTAAAAAACAACTGCATGGTTTGGGAGTTGATATTAGATTGTAGGTATTTATACTGAATATTACTACCTATATAGAGACTTTAGACAAGAATATAATGTTAAATATTGATATAATAGGATAGGTTCTCCATTATAACCCTTGTCTTCCACCTAGTGGAAACTTCAGTAGTGCAGATGGAAGAAAGACGAAGTGAAATTAGAGTCGTAGGGGAGGGAGAGGTAGTTCTCAACAAAGGAAATCCTACATACCATTTGTTACAACCAAAGTGTTCCCAGAAAATTTATCAACATGTAAAGGGAAAAACACATGTCATTATTATAATGTTCCTATAAATATGTGTAATGGTTATAGACATTACGACCATCTACAATAATTTTTATAGGCTATGTCTAAAACTCATTATGGTCAAGGATCATTAGCCCCAAAGGATTTTGTAATGTAGTCAGATGCTTCGAGGACTAATAGTATTTATCTATAGTCCTTATTAGTGAATCAAATATATTAATTAGATGAGTTTTTATATAGTTTTATGTGGGACCAGTGATAGGGAGAGGTACCATCTTTTTTGAATATTCTATAGTGGCTTCCTTATTTGATATTGGTACCTACCACACATTTATTTATACCCATTTCCTAGATATTATTAAACTTACAATGAATCTCATTTCCTTTTTATGGAGTTAGTTACACCTATCGGGAAGAGGAAAGAGTAGGGTTTTTAGTGTTCTTGTTCTCTATCAATAGCTGATGTAGATTTGGTATGAGATTTCCTCATTCTCAATCTAGATCAGTTCAAAATTATCATCATGATGGATTGGATTATTACACTCCATGCTGAGATTGATAGTTATCATCAGCATGTCTTATTATTCTCCGTCAATGGGGTCTCTCAAGTGTTTTAGAGAGAGTGGGATCCATGGATGGGTTTTTCCAGCCCTTCTCATCCAAATCTCAGCAGTTTGTTGTCTACTATTATAGTTGACCTCAATAAAATTTCTTCTATTTTTGATCTTCTGACTATTGTTAGAGACTTTCCTGATGCTTCCCCAGATGACTTCTCTTGTCTACCTCTAGTGAGGGAGGTATATTTCACAATTGATCTTGTGCTAGGTACACAACTAGTTTCAATACCCTCATATCATATTGTACCAATAGATGTTAAAGAGATCAAGATTCAGTTGGATTATTTGATGGAAAAAGTTTTCATTTTTCCTAGAGTTTTGCTACAGGAATCCTCTATGCTCTTTTATAGGAAGGTAGATGGTTCACTCCAATTTTTCATAGACTATCGAAAGCTGAATCAATTAATATTTATGAATAAGTATTATTTTCCCCACGTGAATTATTTATTTTACCATTTAATTGGGGAAAGTGATTTTTGAAGATCAATATTCAGTTGGGTTATCATCAGCTTAGAGTTCAGAAGTTTGATATACTAATGAAAAATTTCAGGAACATGTATGATGATTACGAATATCTTGTGATACATTTTTTCCAAATAAAACTCCTATATTTTTTATGACTTTGATGAACCAAATATTCCATTAGTATCTCAACACTTTTTTGGTAGTGTTTATGGATGATATTTTATTTTATTAAAGATATGAACACAAGCATGAAAACCATTTGATTTTAGTTATAGAAATAACTGGGAGTCATAGTTTGTATGGAAGGATTTTGAGATACTATTTCTGGATCATAGAAGTCGAGTTCTCGAGTCATGCAATTCTTGAGCATGTGTTTTCAGATTATCTTGAAAAGATAGAGGATTTCTTTTCTTGGGAGGAGCCATGGAACATCTTAGAGATTCATATATTCCTTGGTCTTTCTAGATACTATTTATGGTTCTTTATGGATTTTTTAAATTGGGATTCACCTTTGATTTATCTTACCAGGAAAGGGGTGAAATATATATGGGATGAAAAATTACAGTCTTCTTTGGATGAGTTGAAACTAATTCTGAAATAAGCTCCTATTCTAATATTACTTGATCTTGATAAGGGGTATGTGATGTATTGTGATTCTTCTACTGCTGGTATGGATACCATGATTATGCATTATGATCATGTTTTGGATTACAGATCTTGTTAGATTTGTCCACATGAAAGTAATTACCCCACTCATGATATAGATATTATCGTGGTTATTTATGCATTAAAGTTTTTGAAACACTATCTTATTGGGGAAAGATTCAAAGTTATTTCAAATCATAAAAGTTTTAGGTATATATTTTCTCAAAAGGAATTGAATCTTAGATATAGATGGTGGGTGTAATACCTTCATATGTTTGACTTCAGCATCACCTAAACCTTGGGGAAGGGGAATGTAATTGAAGATGCTCACAATAGGAAAGTAAAACCATAGATTGTGTTTCAATCAAAGGAGGAGTGGAACTTTATGGGTATCTTTACTCAGTTTCATCTGGACACTTAGGAGGATATTTCAGGCATGATTCTGACCAATGTTTAGTTTTCATCATCCTTCCTTAAGTCTATTATATATGGTTATAAATAGGATTATGAGTTACAATAAATTAAAAAAAATCCTTTATGGTGGGGATACAGTTTTAGGTTGGTATCTCCCTTCATATGTTATTCTATATTTTGGGTATCAGTTTGTTATCCCAACATCTTCTAGGATCTCAGTTTTGTTTTACTATCATATTTATTGGCGGTCTATTTATCAGTGCACCATGAATATGTATTATGACATGAGATGATGATTTTGGTGGCTATTTATAAAGCATGACATTGAAAATTATGTGTGTCTTTGTTACACCTGCCAACAGATAAAGGTAGAGCATCTGAAACATTCTAGTTTTCTCCAGCCTCTTCTAGTACTAGTTTTAAATGGGAAGAGGTGTCTATTGATTTTTTGTGGGATTACCATATACTCCATGATGGAATAATTCTATCTAGGTGGTGTTTGACTGGTTGATGAAATTATCTCATTTCATTTTGATCAAGGACACCACCAAAGGTAAAGATATAGGAAATTTGTATGTGGAAGAGATTTTGAGGATTCATGGGGTTCCCTTTTCCATCATTTTAGACAAGAATCCTTAGTTTATTTCAATATTCAAGAGGAGTATCTCAGAGGATATGGGGACTCTGGTCTGGTTGAGTACATCTTACCATCCATAAACAAACAGTCAGAAGGAGTGTGACATTCAGAACATATAGGATATACTCCTTGACTATGTCTTGGATTTTGGTGGATCATGGGATAGACATCTAAGACTATTTGGATTTTATAATAACAAAATTTATTGGTCATCAATCAGAATGGATCCCTTCAAGGATTTTAATGGTCACCCATGAAGGTCAACTCTTTGTTAGGAAGAAGTGGGTAATGCCTCTTTGGTAGGACTAATTATCATTCAAGAGGAATTAGCGATGATTTCAGATATACACCATTATCAGGCTACAACACATATTCATAAAAAACATTTTATGATTTTTGATGTCCTCCTTTATAGTTTTCCATTAGTGATTGAACATTCTTTTCTCCTGGGTTGGGTCACCGTAAAATTTGAAAATAAGGGAAGTTGGATATGAGATATGTTGGATCATTTGAGTTCACTGAGTGGCTTGGGAAAGTTACTTACTGATTATAATTTCTATTTTAGTTAATAGGTACGCATGATGTTTTCCTTATATCTAATATCAGTAAATATCAGCTTGATCCCTATAATATTATAACTTGGGAGGAGATTGAGTTAGATCCAGAAATTTCTATTGTGAAGTATCAAGTAGAGATCATTGACTCTCAGGTGAAAGACTTGCATAATAAGTCTATCATGTCAGTCAGAGTGTTATAGAGAGACATATCATATTCTCACATGACTTGGGAGAGTGAAACATTAGTGAGGGGGAGTGGACTAACCTATTTCTGAAGCTACATTCAACTACACAACTTCCTGGGGATGAAAATTATTATGGTGAGGAGTTTATAACATCTCATTTACTTATTCTAGTTTTTCCTAATCTCTCCTTTTTTTATTTTTTTTGGGTTCATTTTAAACACTTCAAGGATGGAGAATTTTTTTTTGGAAAAATGAACTATAGTTTAGGGATGTATGTTTGTTTGAATTAATGGAGTTTGAGTATAAATGTTTCAATGGATTTAGAGGGATATCTTTAGGTTTAGAAGGATTAAGGGGTGGTTTGGATTTTCTATGTAGAATCTAGACTATGAACTTCCCACTAGACACTTTCACATCGTGAACTTTTAACATGACATGAATATATTATCAGGCATATTCCTTGGACTGGTTCAGAGCATGGAAATTTTACGAGCCATGAAACTAATTCATATCATGAAAAGGTCGATTAGTGTTATTTATAATCTGATGTGATTCATTTTTTAGCATATATTGTATGTTGTGAAATTCACATCGTGAAAGGGGATCACATCCTAAATGGTTTGGGGTGATTTGTATTATCCACATTATATGTATGATTTTTATTTTCATTCAATGTTCGGGCCTCTCTATCAAAACCTAAGAGCACTCCTAAACAATTTTGGGTACCTACAATCCTTTCAAATAATTTCTTTTAGTGATTGATATTTATGGTGGATGTGTTATCTCTCTTCAGGTATGTGATCTTTCTACTTCATAATTTTCACTTATTGAAGGAATACTGTTGTGCTACATTTTTATATCTGTTGATCTTATGGTGATATTTCTAATTAATCCTTTCTAGATACATTGTGTGAACTTCTTCCAGAGGCTAACTCTTTCATTGGTTGTGGTGAATCATGCAATGTCTATGGAATGGGTTACCTCACCTCTATTCCAAACTTGGTTTTTATGGAATAAAATTATGTGGAGTGGGATTCAATGGTTGGGAATCTCTTTGTTGTTCTTCTTTTGTTCTAGTGGTTGTGGATCTAGTTGTGGGTATGTGTGACCCAAGTTTAAGGTAGGTAGTTCTATATCTATCCTAGGTTGGAATAAACTTGATTACTCTAGTTTTTATAAATTTATTTATAAATAAAATGGTATGATCTATTGATTAATTTGTGTGTGTAGATGGGTTTTTCAGAAAAGATGGTTTCTTCTTGTTTTGGTAAAAGAAATGGGTACTTTAAAATCATTGTGAAATTGTTTTGTGATTTTTTGTAGAAGGGATTTTTTTAAATAGTTTGGAAATAATACAGGATATGGGAATCATTGGGTTCTTAGATTAAAAGTGTAGTAATAGGCCCTGTCCATTGATACCATCGGGGGAGGGGGGAGGTTCACTCATGGGATGTTCTTATACTCCATATAACTATTATTATATTGAATTTTTGACAATATTAGAAGGTATAAATTATAGGTTGTTCTTCTACTCCCAAGATTTCATACATATATATAGAAAATTGATTCCCATATTTGTCTATGATGGGTATGAGTGTTCTAGCTACCCCAACTTGTAGTGATCCTTTCCATGAGGTTAACTATGATTTTGAGTTTTACTTCTTGGATTTTATTACCTACTTTGATATTTGAGATATGATTTGAAATTATTTAACTGGTTTATTTTAAACTATGGGAAAATGGGAATGTTTTACAATTATTTTTATATAAAGACTATTTAATTTATTATCCAGTCTGTTTTTCTTTAAAGTTGAAAATTTTCAAATTTTTCTAGAGAGACTTGTTATGGAACACCAAGGTGGGATCATATTGAGAATGTTATTTCACACCTTACACACCCCTTCAGTTGTGGATATAACTTATTAATAATTTTGATACAGGGGAAGGTAATGCGTCGCAGGGAGGCAATGAGGTTTATGTCAGCTAAGTTGGGTATCTCATTGTGAGATAGTGAATTTTTTTTCAATTATCACTTTAAGTATCTATTTTTTGTTTTGGGTTTGTCCTTTTTTATTGGACTCATAACTTGGAGTTTTTTTTAGTCTTTTTGGGTTGTATCACTTCTGCTATTTCCTTTTAGTTATGCAATATTTTACTATTTTATTTTCCATTTTTCTTCCTAATATGTATATTTTTATGTCATGTTGTCTTATTCAGGTTGAAAAAATTATCCCCTCTAGTTGTTTTTGATTTTTCGGTGTTGGTCTCCAACCCATGGGGATCAAGAATGCTCTTTAGGTATATGAAGGGTTGGTTTAGGTACCAAGTTGTGTGGATATTCAGATCGGTTCATTACATAAAGGGAGACTTTGAGCTTCTCATCAAGCTGATAAAAGGTGACCATATCATCATAAAGTAATAACTTCTGCCCCAACTGGAATGGAATCTTTAGTTAATGGACCAATTCCCTACCCATCCAAAGGTGACTTATGTTCCTCAATCGTAAAACAGTCAACCTGATGCTTTGAAAAGAATGGTTGCATCCCTTATGGAGGTTGACCATGATGAATTGGTCGATATTACAACACACCATAGGGTTTTCTCCCCCTCGACTTTAAAATATGAAAACCAACAAGCATATCAGCTGATTGCTGGAACTTCTTCACTAGGACACTAAAATTCCCCCATGGATGAGGAAACACTTGCTTAGATGACTCACTTCATTGAGTACCTATAGCATGACATTCTACCACCAGGATGAGCCAAGAATGAGATAATCCATCGTCGTGCATCCTATTTTACCCTCTAGAGTGTCCACAACCTTGAGTAGGCTCTCTACAGACACTGATTTGATTGAATTTCTCTCCATTTAATCAAATGGGATAAGATACATTTGGTTACGCAAGAGGTCCATGCTAGATCGTATGGAGACCATTAAGAAATATTGAAGCTCTCCCACCAAATTTGATGGTTGGGATACTTTTGGATCATCGTAGTTTTTGACTCCATCAAACTCACCAAGAGTTGTCATTCATGATAGATTTATTCCAACTCCATGCATAAACTTCCAGAGCTTATCTGCACTACCAAATATACTTGGACCTTTGCATTTTAGGGACTTGATGTTATGGGTCCCAACCTACCAACAATGTATCGATAGTGAAGGTTCATTTTTACTGAAATATACTTCTTCTTGAAGTGGGAAGAAGTAGTTACCATCAAAGAAGTTAAAACCTATTATGTGACTGTGTTCATGAACTACCAAATATTTTATATTTTTGTGGTTCCTCACACTATTCTCACAGAAAAAGGAACTAAATTATGGGATGAATAGATAACGAAGTTTTATTACAAGTACATCATCATGTCCAATAACACTTCCTACTATCATATGAAAGAGAATAGGAACATTAAGGAATTTAAGAAAACCCTCTATAACATTATATATAAGATGGTTGGAAAAAAAAGTTTGGAATGATAAAATCCCTAATTCCCTCTAGACTCCAAACATCCACTAGATAATGATTTACCTTGATTCAATAGTTTTGGGTCATTTACATAAGAAGGTGTGAGTATTGTTGTTAGGGACCCTCTCGATTCTCATTATTTTAGACGCCCATAATCCCAATGTTTTTGGAATTATTTCCCTCCCTATATAGGATCGATCTATTTTTAATAAAAATTGGGATTTGGAGTATATTAATTTCCATCCAGGAAACCACATACCCATTGGTGTATGGAAAATATGAAGTTTTACCTATCGAGGTTCAATTTTCATCTTTTTGAATGGTTATTTATGATCAAAAGATGTCAGAAAGAACAGTGGAAGTCTATTTAGATGATTTGGAAGATCTTAAAAAGTAAAATATTTAATAATTTCACAAATTAGAAGACACCAGAATAGGGTAGTGTGAGCTTTAAAAAATAAAATCCTTCTCTACTATTGTATTCAACATGGCATGGTACTGGCTCTCAGAGTGCCAATGATACCTAGAATTTTTTTTCCAAATATATAAAACAAGTTGGAAAGACCATAAATTATTCATAATGCCTTATAAAATGTTGAATACTCTATAATCACCATGTATGAGGAGTGTACCACACCTCTAAGCAACACTAATATTCTCAAGTAACACTTCACATGAAAACCATGGCCAAAGATATGTGGCCTTAAACTATATAAACCTAGTCTAATCATCATGAACTTAAACTATTTGTAACCCCTCGGTCTGAGCTCTATTACCGTAAACAAGTAGCAATGTTATTTTGAGTTGTATGAAATTATACTAGAATTCCCAATGTCCTCATAACACAATGTTAAATTTCAGCCTTACCTTTTGTAACAAACATGATATGCCTCATATATAAAATATGGGATGATAAAAAAACATTTTCTTTAGCATATTAAATTAAAATGTATCCCAACTATTTTATTTTGTAAATAAAATACTTCTTATATGATAACTATGTGATGATCCATCATCCTCACTAGAGAGGAAACTAAAATTTTGACATTAGTATCCTACCAAGATGAATTCTATAACTACATATGGCTGGATTCCCATTCCCATGGGATATGTAGTGATTCCCAAATCTATTATAATGGGTCAATCACACCACTAACCAATTTTGTGATTCTATCCTTACAGTCGAGTTTAATACTTTCCTAATTTTGTGCTCATACATCATGTTCAATCATAGGATTGAGTGGTCCCTAGAGTCATTGTCCCCAAGAATATTACCCACATTCACCTTCACACTCCGTGCTCCCTTTGATTTGGATCATCTTCATTACTCTAGATTAAAATAGTCTCTCTTGAAGGTAATGGTACCTAGCCACACTGGATCACCTACCATCTTAGGAAGAATCCCTAAAGAGTCATTTATGACATTTTTCAATCCCTATGTTTTGAAAAAATCAACAATTGATCCTACATTTTCACATCCCATCCTTGACCGATGTGGCTATGTAACCTATGCTTCGAACGTGGTCAATTGTTCTCCCTACCCATAAATCAACACCTTCTTTGATACATATCTTAGAAATCATAGTTTACATCCCTTTCCACCTTCCTTTTCATTGGTTGGAACTCGATAACCATGTTTTTCATTCTCCCATACACTCTCATATGGTGACTAAATAATTCAACACCTTTTCAGACTTCCCCAAGTCATACAATTATCCCACTTGTTGTATTATCCACTATAAAAGAGAACTCTATTACACTCCTTCTTTATCACATCAAGCATGGATCACATGGGTTTAATAGATAGGGATTAGTTTCCCTATAAAAGGTTTAGATTCATAGGAAATATTTAAACAGTGCATCACATATTTGGTTTGAACACTATGGTTTTAAAATAGGAGTTCATGTATAAACATCATGAACTTAAAATATGTGAAAGTTTTCTTAGATATGTTTCATGTGGAATTTGGTCTCTTTGTCCATAATTATACTTGTGTTACATCTCTTCTATGTAACACACACTCATTTGAGACACTCCCCCATGATCCAATAATTATGACCTTAAATTATTTAAAACTCATGGTCCAAGTCATATGACCTTAAACATGGATCCCTAGTCTGACTATAATGACTTTAAACTGCCTTAGGGAAAAGGAACCTACATCATTCAAGTTGGAAACTTGTAGAAAAATCCTGATAGAATTTTAGACTCCTACCCACCAGGTATATCTCTCAACTTGGGTAAAAATGTGGGTGTAAAGAAAGA
Organism: Viscum album; assembly: GCA_963277665.1. Lineage (NCBI taxonomy): Eukaryota > Viridiplantae > Streptophyta > Magnoliopsida > Santalales > Viscaceae > Viscum > Viscum album. Next base: position 145,156,646 of record OY728131.1, read on the forward strand.
ATAAAGACAAATTACAAATCCAATGGGACTCATCATGAAAGTTATAAAAAAATATTCTATGCTCACTAGACCCCATAGTGTTAGAAAAATGATAGAGCTTAATGTTATCTCCCTCTTCTTCATAATATTATCCATGAGGTGATGCCCATTGTGTTTCCTTTTCATGCATCCCACTAACCTAAGCAAGTGGATTTTATTCTCATCGATTCTCATGTTATGGTTACAAGATGCTAAAATATGCTACAAACATCCAAATAGTGTGATGTTAAACTTTATGAAACATTTTCCTCACTGTAAGATGTGACACAGTGTGTTAAAATTCCTTACCACAAGATATTAAATTTCATGTCCTTTGTCCTCAAGGAATGAAGTAAAAATGAAATACATCATATTCCCTTACCTAATAAGACCTTTTACTATTTTAGTGATGGTCATATTCTATAACATTTGATATTATTTAACCTTCACCAAATATCCAAAATGAAACTTACCTCAGAAGACAAGTCTTTCCATCATTTAGACTAAAACATCATCGTAATGTGTTCAGAAACACAATGGAATAATTCCAAGAGTGTTGAAATCCATTCAAAAGTTCTCTCAGTTTATTACCATGCTTCACGACTTCCTGTATTTAGATCACATCATATTTCAATTCTTAATGGACCCCCTAACAATAATGGGTCCTAGCCACACTGTCACACCTTCCATCCTAAGTACACACTCCAAAAGACTTTCAGAAATATTTTGATAGGTCTCATATTTCAAACTTGGTCAAGGATAGACCCTCATTTCTTTTCCCACATCTTTGAGAAAAAATAGTGGAACCTGTGTTCCAAACATGATTAGTAGTAATCCTCTATAGTCATGTCACCCCTTTTTGTTCCATATATTGGGCATATGGATTCACATTATTCACCCCCTTTATTTGGGTAGAATTCAACACCGTAGAAAGTACCCCAATTTTTCACTATTGAAAATTTGAAAATAAATTTTGATATGTAGAGAATCTCATTCTCTGAACAAATATTTCCTAGTAAGGACACTATTAATAGTCAATAAACAATTCAATACCTAAGTGTTGGGTACCAATCTGGCACAATCATATAAGTGATAAATCTTATGTTTTTCCCTAGTTTCTCTCACCAAGAATGACTCATGTGGGATTAGGGATCTATTGTTAGATTTATTATTAATATTTTTGATATGAAAAAAGATAAACACAATCATGAATATGGATAATTTAATGGAAACAAACTTCAAATGTGTGTGTGTGGGGGGGGGGGGTACCCACTCATTGGTGCTTGTCCTTTATTTCAACAAAACTAGTGCTCTCGAGGAATTTTCCTCACCAATAAAGCAATACTGCCTACCTAGCCTCTAGAGAGTGGACTCTAGAACTTATTTCATCCTATAAAGTTCTATCACTTCCTCCTCAACCAATGGAAAAACCTCTTCCTCCCAAATTTACACTTGACACTGCTCATCTTAGAACTTATCCACTAGTGATTCCTACCCTTCTTCTAAAGCCTCATCTTACACAAATTGGGCCCTTAATTGGATGATATTCCCTTCATGATCAATGATTATAGTTGCATGATCACAAACTTTTTCTTCTAGTTACATAAATTCTTATTTCAATACCTGAAGCTTCTTGATACCCTCATCTTTTTTCCTTATTCTACACAACTTAAAACTCTTGATTTTATGTGTGCACCCACTTGATGATATAATCATGAGACATTATATAGATGGTGTGAGATTCCACCCCTCCAGTGGATATGTTTAGCATAAAATGGTAGAGATACACCATCTGAATCACTAACTAGGGTTCCAATGTACGAGTAATAGAGTTATGGAATCTCCACCGTGTTCTGTTCTAGATAATACCATTCTCTTCAGAAAAATCGAAACTAAAATATTCTAATTCTTTGGGTAGATATATATCATAATCTAGAAAATACACGATAATAGTGAAAGTAGGGTCTTCCTCCAGGATCATCTCAGATGGACTAATATCCATGTCAAGAGAGGGTCCATCTACATCCAACTCTTTGTTGATGGAACCTTCTATGATATCCTCATACCTCGCTTCCATAAAAACCAAAACTGTGATTGAAATGAGTTTCCATCCTTGGATTGAGGATGCATTTCTCTAAATGTATAAATTCTCATGGGTTGGTTCAACTATTTTTGGAAGCATCTTGACCCCAGACAGGTTTTTCTTATGGGAACACACTCTCCCGAGTACAATTTCAAACAAAAATATCCCATTTAGTTTGAACTATGACAAGAAGCTTGAAAAACATGTATTTTTTAAGAGAAAATAATATACAGAATGTGATATTTTGAATGACATATATTCCCGAGGCCTCAAATGAAAAATCCACCACTTGGGACCCCTCAACACCTATTGACACCTAAAAGGCTATGACCAGGATGCTCAATACTTCCCATCTAAAAGTATCATAAAATGAACAAACCAATTTATGAAATGTAATCATAAAACCCCATAAAGGATTGGAGAGGGTTAGTATTATTGAGAATTGATATTCAATCTCACAATAAGGTGTGGTGAATTAAATGACGAGTCACCCTGGGAAATATGCCACACTAGGGGTGGGATCCACAATCCAAATATTAGGGTGTGTTCCCCAATAGATGTCTGGGAGGCCCAGAGAATTAGAATCCTCCCCCTCGATACCCTTTGTAGGAACTTATCCCACCGAGACTGCTAGAGTAGACTCCCAGGTGGGAAACTTAGATTCCAGTGAGGTACTCTCATATCCCTCATCAGAGGACCCTTGTATGTCCTCGACTAATTCTTGCATAAGAAAAACTATCAGGTCAGAAACATTAAAATAATTAAAGGATGGAATAGGTGAGAAGATTAAACTTACTTTGCTGAATAAGAGATTAGCTAGGTCATCATCCCCATGTGTGACCTCTCTGATCTATGAGAGGTTTCTCAGCCAACGAAAAATCCCCAAGACTCCTCATTACTAGAATCATGTGTATTAGATTCTAGGACTGATTCATAATGGGTAGACACCTCAATGGATGTTGTATCTTTAGGATATGTAGAGAAAATTTCTTTTATATGGGTCGTGGGAGGCCTAAGTTACCTATGCTAGTATGTAAAGGAATCCATCACATCCATATAGGAAAATAGCTCTTGTAATCTCACATAGACCATGATCCTAGGGATCCCAAACTCTAGCATCTCATTTCAATCTTGGGTAAGCCTCTTCCATATTTTATCCACCATCAGGGATAACCATAACATTACCAACAATTACCAAAGCATGGGATATGTGTAATTGGTATCCAACAGCACCAGATAACATAGTTTCGTCCTAAAAGCCTTCTTAGTCCTACTTTTCCTAGAATGAAAACTCTCCACATACTCTCTTGGATGCTTTTAAGGGATCCCCTCAATGATAAAGTGGGGGGGGGGGGGTATTAAAACCCATATCTACCACTACCACTACTCTGAATTGAGCCCTATATTCCTTTTGGGCACTTCAAAGAGCATATCATCTATTGACCTGATACTTTTGTGGATTTTCTGATGGCTCAACCCTCCCCATGCACTGATGTAGGATTACACCTAGATATGGGATAGGATGATATTGAGATTGGTGGGTGGTTGAAAAATGACCTACCCTGTGACTTCAACTATAACAATTCACCAAAGTTGATGAAGGATACAATGATACCTTTCCTCATGGATTCACATGTAGACTCACTTCACCTTCTATTAAATACAAATGATTTTTTTAGGAAAACAAAGACAGAATTTATGATTCAAAATAAGTGTTTCCATCTATCATTTTAACCAAAACTCTACCTCATAAGGCCTACAGGTGATATTTTTTACTCCAGCGTCACATCTTGATTATCAACCATCTCTTTCAAGGGGGTAAAAAATGTATGAAAATTAAAGTTCCCAGTGATTTCAACACTGACCAAACCCATTTTTTCCTCGAGTGTTACATGTTAATCCCTAATAATGTTAAAGAGTGAAGATAATAGGCCATAATTTGGGAGAGTTATGGAATTAGGAAATTCATTCCCCATTATGTGCATTGTGATCCACCCATACAAAAATTTGAATAGATTACATATGTGCCTAGGTATGTTTTTTATCATGACATGACCTAGTTGAATATAGAGGTGGGACAACATTGGGACTTATAGATTCACCTTGTTTTCCAACACCATAATCACTGCCATCAATAGTATCCCAAGATGCAAGCCCATATAGGCATCCCTAACTGGTAGAAATCAATTGATTAATAAGGTATCCACAAATTCTATATATCAAATTTCTAGTTTCCAATAATTCATACTATAACCCCATTCATGGTGGAGACCTTCCTTAAAAACCTTCTAGTAGGACCCAGACCTTCTTTTATGATGTTCTTTTGGGAACTACTTTGGCCTCCCAAGAATCTTCATAACTAGAACATTCAATAATATTCCCATCTAGGTCTTAAATTCAATGTATAGATGGAAACGAGGTTGATGCTTCAAATCCTGAGTCAATATGTCTAAAAGTATTTGTTCTATGAAGGGGGTGTGCCCCTTGTTTCACCATGTATAGGGTGCTAAAAATAATTAATCATATTGAAACCTCATTAGTTAGATTATACCAATAAAGTGTGTGTGCCATAGGATGATTACCACTTACCCATGATAGAGGTGGAATGTGTTTGTGTTTGAGGACCACTAACTAAGAATATCTTAAAGTAGTTCTTATTACTAATATAATTATAATTGGGGTATCAAAACTACTTCATATATAAAAATGCGATGCAGCTCATACCCATTCTTCAGAAAAGTGAAGTGTACCCAGTACGTCCATGACCACTCATCAGTGATGTTTCCCTAGTTCACAGGTCTAAGTCCTCATACCATCCTATATTGTTATTTTGCATATTGTTCTAGATGATGCTTTCATATCATATAGGGAATTCCTCATCTACAAGTTATTCCCCTTTTACCTTCCACATACTTAAACTCAAGGTAGAGAGAGTGTTGTCTCTTTACTCCCACTTCGGATGACCAGTGGACGTGATTTTATATCAATTAAGTTCATAATGATGGGATAACTAGAATCTTGGCATGGTGAGATCCATTGCTGGGATAACCAAATTGTCAAGGAGTCCAAAATTTTATAACAGTAGACAATTTATTAAAAAATATTCCTTATAAGATTCATTCAATAATTCCAGTAGCTCTCTGTTCTGAGAGAAAATCCTCATGGAATGAGAACTTTTTGGATTCTCCGAAATCATCGACCTCCGAGTTGCAGAAACAACATAAAAAATGGCTTAGTCAACAAGATTGGACATTTATAGGGAATTTGGTGAGTTTATAAATGTTGGATCACACAAATGGGTCTTTGTTCATGAAAAATATCATTCATATTATACCTTAAAAGTAGTTAGTTCAAAATTATATGTTTATTATGAAATATTATTCATGTAATGTGGGTTTAAATTAATGTTTTGGTTGAACACACAAAAGTTCATGCAAAGTATTTAGTTCTATGAATGATAGAAGGATCATCACACACAAAATTCAGGTGACTGTAAAAGCCCTCCCCCCATGAAATTTATAGTAATGGGACCTTGGGTTTAATGGTCATGAAATATGAATTTCATGATGAGATAATAAATTTTTGTGTCACATAAGAAATTCACTCTATGCTTTGGTGTTTCCCTTAGAACTCAACCTTTCAGTATGTTGTGATTTCCAATTCTGAGGGGTGGGGGGAACTTCTTGGCATTGAAAAAAATATAAAACTTTTGAAGGTTAGTTTTACCTAAAAAATTTTCATTATAGAACAAATTACCAATACATAACAAAGGAATTTGGTTCGTGAAACTAACTTGTTTTTCACGTAACTTTCATGTCATTCGTGAAACCCATTTACATGAAAAAGGTGAAGATGGAGATAAAATTTCTTTATGTCCTCATAGAGCCCTGAAACATTGGAAGAAATACTTATATAAAATGTTGGATGGTTGTGTGAAATCCTAAAATTGGTGTGAAAATACTTTTCATGAAAAAGGTGACATCAAATAGTCATCTTGCATGGTCGCATCCCTAGTGCTCGAAGTGTCATATCTCGATCACACAACCTCTTCTCCCACAACATTGCACAACTCCACAACTCATGTATTCCTAAAGTTCAGGATGCTGTGTAACTGACCGCCCATTGATCCTAATGTTTCTCTATCCATTTTTGACATATCCTTGTTCAAAATACCTTTATAATATATGGTTTCATGAAAGAGAAAATACCTTTTTGCAACCCCAAGATGTACACAACTTTAGAAGTTCACACACATATTCCTCTAAAATCTATGCAAGGGTCCTATTCTAGAACCTATGGTTAAAAAAACTACACTTGAATACATAATTGTAGAGACTCACACAAGAACATTTAGGTAATTTCCTCTATATATCATTTTTTAAAAACAATTTTTTGCAAGTTTACTGTTCAGGTTCCCTTCCTCAATTTATCTCAGTCTACCCACATTCCAATCACTTTCACATCCAAAATCACTAACCCTTATTTCTGACCCCTTTGATTCAAGAATAGCAAGGATCATTTCCTTCCATTTTCTCTTAAGAATATGTATCTCAAAATTAGAACACCTAATTTCCACTCATCCATGGTATTGTTTTGGCCATGGACCACCCAGAGGCGCATTTACAGTAGATGTGTAATATCCAAAGGTGGAATAATCTAGGGAATATTCCTACATTTTTTGGTAGGGAGGTCCTATTCCATATCTTTCTATCTTAACTATAAGTGGTATCCCTAGGTGAAAGCTCCAAAAATTCCTGATTTTCATAATATAGAACTGTATATCCAAATTTTCTAGTCATGTTATGTTAAACTACAAAACAATTTCCTCAGTAAATGACATTAAACTATAGGATTTCCATGTTTTATAAATATAGGATTCCCTATGTACATTCATCATGGGATGCCACCTCCTCTCTTACCATGGGATAAATCTACTACATATAGTATCTCACATGAATATACCCCATACCATCCTCCAAATGCATGGGATGAAACCCCAACACCAGGGAAAAATCCCCAACACCAGAGAAACCCATTTTCATAATCCCCACACCATTATGGATTGAAACTCCACACCTAGGATTAAACCCTCGAAAACCCCTGAATTATTTATGCATAATCCCTGTACTATCCCTCATTGACGCTCCTTCAACGACATGAGTTTCCTTACCACATGATGTTAAACTTGATGGAACAATCCTATCACATGACCTTACACTAAGACATCAAACTATGTGGGTTCTGATCATTGTCACTTAAATAGGGTATATAAGACACCTTATTGAGGTTGAATCCTGAAATCATAACAAAACTAGGATACCTACCTAACGTTCAATTCTAACACCCAATTACCACTAAATATATATGTCCTCTCAATGGGAAACACCAAACCCTCACATGTGAAATCCCCCTCGAGGGAAAAACTTAACCAAACCCTCAAGTGTGAAATATACCCCTAGGGAAACACTGAACCAAAAAATCATGTGTGAAATCTTTCCCCCACTTAACCAAACTATAAAGTGTGTAATCTTCCCCCATAGAGACACATTTAAAAAAACCCTCAAGTGTGAAATCTTCCCACATGGGGACAAACCTAACCAAACCCTCAAGTGTGAAATCTTCCCCACTTAGAAAACAATCAACCAAACCCTCAAGTGTGATCATCTTCCCCCCATGTTGACACAATTAACCATAAAAAATATCTCCAAAATATGTTAAACCCATGACCCATATAACCTTTACCATATACAATAAACATGGGATGCCAATGGTAAAAACCCTCAGATGCCTTGTACCCCTGGAATAAACTATCTTATGATAGACATGGGATTTCTTAGATCTGTTCCCAAGATGTCTCATATGATAGATGCATATGACATCAAAAGTGGAAGAATTCAAAGATACTCAACATTCCTAATGTATATAAATTTTTAGACATGCCCAATGTTACTATTTACTCTGACCATATGCCTCTTCCCTGTCATGATAGAAGAATCATAATTTACAGATGTCTATCTCAAGATGGTGTTGAGAATGAGTTTTAAAAACTTGAATTAAATATTTTATGGATCCTTAAACAAGTTGAAAAGATCCAAGGAGTTAATCCTGGAAGGAGTAACTAATATACCATCATCTTGTTTTAATAAAGGAGATGAAATCACCAATGGTGAAGGAAGAGGCCACCCGCCTTTTGAAAGAGGGAACATGGTGTAAAATCATGCATGATATACAACCCTGATGAGAAGGTATTAGTATAGGAAAGAAGTCCTATTTAAGGGTGAGTACAAACATACCTAGTAGGAAACCCAAAAAAAATAATTGAATAAAAAAACAAGTCAAATATATTCATTATAATACAAGAATGTAAAAATATAAGGATACCATATATTCATAGTCGTTAAGGAACAAAAGTCCACAAGAAAGTTTCAATCATTATTTCTCAACAACAAATTAGAAATACTATACCCCAATGTGGTCACACATCATATGAAACTAGGAAAACTCATAATAGGGAAATAAATACAAATATTGAGGTCAATATTCCAACTATAAGGCATAACTAGTTGGTAATACTGAATTCAAAAGTTTCAAAAGACTCACACAACTCATACTATTAAACCTATATATCTTCCATGATTCCTCTAAATCTATAATGGGGACTCATGCCTCACTATGGTATGATCTTAAGTTAAGGGTTTACTGAAACATAATGAAAAAATGGACCCATAAATTATCTTATGAGGAAAACACTAACCATTATTGGTGGATGACCTTTTACCCATCTCTTAGGGAATCTCCAGATAAGACTATAGTACTGAGGACCCACAAGTTGTTGAGATCAAGGGAGTAATGAACCCAAGAAAAAATAGAGTACCCACACCCTATGGATTGAAATACTAAACCTAAATCATTTCAAGGATTACCAAAATACATAATATATACATGCGACTGACACCAAACAACTCACCTAAACCTGGTCATTGCCTCTAAGGAGATAAGATCCTCAAATTTGTCAAAACACATAATAAATTGAATTTAATTAATAAAAGGATTGAAAAAACCATTAATATGAAAAAAATTATTATAAATGACTATTTTATTGCTCAATTATAAAACAAAGGTAAGAATATAGGGAAAACACAAAACTCTACACAATACATGTCATGTACTCATAGGAACACGATGTGTAAGCCTCATCCAGTGGTTGGGATTGTAATTTCCTCAATATTTCTTGTATAAGTAAGCTTATATGGCATATCACCTTGGGATAACTGGATTATGGGAGCCATTTTTCATTCTAGGATTCACTTTGAGTCATATAAATTTACTAATACATAGTGTTTCATCCAACCATATATAGTGTGCAAAGCTCGGGAGTTTAGCCACAATGTACATAACCGAGTCTCAATTTATTTTCTTAAAATGATACATGATTTTTCCCTATTTGAGACAACATGTCTGGACTAAGGGATTTTCATGAATAAAAACCTAGTAAACATTGGGCCTTGTATTCCAATATAAATAATGTCTAGTAGATCTACACACATTTTTATATTTAACTAGTTAGCAAAACCCTAATTTCTTTTAATTACTAAATCATAATGGGTGTGATGGGTTCCTATTACACGTGATATTATATTCATGAATTAAACCTAGTTCCACAAAAAATCTATACATTGTTCATGAACCAGAGGAATACACACCATGTTATTGGGAATTCTAGATCTGGAACCTCCACTACATATAAATCATGCAACTGAAATTTCCATATCTACCTTTTCCACCAATATTTTATCTACCATCTGTACCTAGAATCCACATTTTAAACTTAATGTTTTCTCTTTATAAGATGAACATCTATTAAAATCCTCTTCATATCTTAGTTCACATTAAATTTCTTTAAATATACATCTTGAAATTTCCCTCCTCACTGAACCTCTACCCACTATTGACCACCACAAGTGAGGCATCTATATTTTACACCATTAAAAGATAGTATATAAACATATGGAAGAAGTAAAAAAGAAAAAATATTTCTTGAAGTATGTCTTACCATTCAAAATCTCATTCATGAACACAAATTAAAAGAACATGAAAAAAAAATTTAGAGAATTTTTAATGAGGATTATAAAATGTGAAACTTTAATGACAAGGATTAAAAATTATGTAATTCAATATATAATGAATAATTCTTGATCAATTCCATATAAATCCACTATAAAATATCAATTTATATAAAATTAATGAATCAAAATTCACCAATAATTAATAATGTTAACAAATACTTCTCATAAAAATATTTCATTAGTAAAATAAGCAATTGAAAAATAAATCACCAATGATCCATGATTTTTCAAATTATTCAACATTTAGAATTATTATAATGAGATTTTAATTTAAATAGTTTAAAAAATGTGACAAAATAATTTAGAAAGACACCCTACCATAAAGAGAAGACACCAATGCTTCGATTCATTTATGAATGTCATGAAATTAATTCACTAATGATTTGTGACCCTATATCGATACCTAATGATATGATCACTTATTATTTGAAATACCTATTGGGTTAATCTATAGGGAAAAGGAAAACCCTATAAAATGAGTTTAAAATGTGAATTTCTTTTTCAAAATCATGTTAACTAGAAAAACATATTAATCCCACAAAACAATCCATTCCAGGACCAATCACTTGAAAAATAAATTACACCACTCCATGGTAAGACACCACATTCTAGAAAAACTATGGTTTCAAAGATTCCATATAATAGTATTTTTAAGACATATATTTTCTAGCACATGTGAAATAAATAATTCATATTCCTTAAAGCGATAATATCTTTGAAATTCATACAAATTATGACTAAGAGTAAACACCACATCGTGAGATTAGTAAAATGATTATAAAATTTTTATATGGCCATTTACTATGGTGAAATTACCATATAACCGTTTTTAGAGATGGGAGACTCCACAAATAAAAACGGACCCATATACTGTATAGGTAGAAACATATTTCACTGCATTCTCCCCACCTTTGAACTTTTCTTCCCTGAAAATAAAATAACCTGGGATGCTAAACTAGGAAGTTAAAAAAACAACATTTTATGAATGGTTTGTGAAACCTTACATGAATTTTATCAACACATATAGGTTTATATTTCTATTTGAACTAGAAAAAAAACCTTGTGAGAAGAATATATTTTCACATCATTATCATCCCCAACTCACTTCCTTAATCTTCCACCTTTATCTAAACCTGTAACTTCCCCAACAAACATGTAAGCTAAAATTACTCGATTATTTCCATTTTTTTGCAACAAAAACCTTTTATACTCAAAGTATATCCCCAATTATAACATGAAGAAAGATAATTTTCCATTGATACCCACTCTTAAATAGTCCACTTTCTATGGGGGAGTTACACTCCCACCTTTAAATAGAAATCAAGATGACTATCCCATGGAAAAAATTTATCTTTGTCAAACTTATATACTAAGGTTAATAATGAATATTATACATCAAATCTAAGAGAGATACATAGTATATTGATATTAAGGGTCTATTTAAAAATTATATTATCTTTCCACTAATAAATAACACATAATAATGACATAAACACATGATATAAATAAAAAACACTCCCTCCAACTCAATCCATTTATCTACCACTATTTGAAACCACACTTCCACATCTCTAAATCCAAACAATATTACCTCTAGTGTAGAGAATTATCCAGTTTGGTTGATTTAACTACTTCATGAAATTTATAGAGGGAAGCACCAATATACAACACCAACCTCCATAAAATTATTTTTAATAATTCATTGATCATAAATGATGCATTTCCCCATATTCTAAAGAGTATTTTCTTAACAATCATATGAACCTACTCTATCAATTTCAGATCCAAGGATGACACCTTCCAAATAGTGAGTGATCAAAACCATAACTTATTAAAACTAATTTCCCCACTATATTTCTAGTTGTTCCAAATGATAAAATTGAATAAATGACCTTTTATGCATATTTCATTAAATAACATGCTCCACTAGGGTGATTCTCACTCGAAACATGATATCTAATATAAATATCAAGAAAATATTCACTTTCTTACTTGGGAAGGGGATGAAGTGATCCCCACATTTAGGAAAAACCTTTTGGTGGGTCACTTTATATTTTTCAATACATTAAATGTCTTATGATTGATATCAACACACCAGACCTCTAATTTTTTGAAAGGGTAGGTGGGATCCACCATTGATTATAGGTAAGAAAAATCTTATTATTTTTTCAAAACAAACCACACAGTGATAATTGATCTGATTCATCCTATAGTAGTTGAGAACAAAATTTACTGATAAGGGTGTCAACCACCACACCACTATTGTTCCACTCTGCTTATAATAACCATCACAACCTCAATTTTTTTGAATCCTGACTTCTACTCCCACTCCTATGATAACATGTGTCGGGGTAGAGACTCGAAAAACATAAAAAAATACACGTTGAGAGATTATTCTATAAATTATAATCTCATAGTAAGACCATGATAATCCTTAAATTCTCAACATAATATTTTTCATCCCAAAATATATTAGGTTATCATCATTGTTGAAAACCATGAACTGGTCTAATAGACAAATCTATCCACGTTTCTCATGAACTCAACTAGATTGCTTGTCACTTTTTATGTAATCAATGATAACAAACAATGTCTATAGGTTAACTTGCATTCCATCTCCAAAAAACAATTTTATATATGGGGTTTTATCTTGATGGGTGATAGTTCTAGGTAATCCTACAAAAAAATTCCACATATCCTTTTACAATCAATGGAAATAAATTCCTAGATAAACTTATAGCATATAAAGACAGTCTTACCCTCTGATGGAAAATCAATGAAACTTATTAATTGTTAGAACTTCTTTCCATAACTAGGTAGGGATTATCATTCAGCAATATAGGTGGACCTTTCCTCATATGTTTGATTGTATATTAAATTTTGATGCTATAAATTTACTCTAAATTAGTATCTAGATAACCAATATATATTAATTATAATATAACTGGGTATCAAAAATTCCATGATGGAATCCCATAAAATATCTCTTTGTCTTCCAAGGATAACTCACTTGATGTATAATAAGATATATATATCATGGATAATCAATAAGAGTTGTAGGAAAGATCAAACACTAAACATAAAGGGTAACACATAATAATATAACCCTCAGAGATGCTCTCTGAGTGTCTATAGATTTACTCATATGTTTCATAATATATGATTAATACCTCAACCATTAATATATTTAACATATAAATGTATAATTGATTCTCCATGTCCTAGAATTATTAATGAAATACCTTCTAGAATAAAATATAAGTATTAACATTTAACATTTAGTTGCCTCAATGAATCATAATATTTTTATATAAATCATACTATAATATTCATCACATGATGTAATTATGATTTGGTCAGGTAATATAACTATATTGATGGAAATGATATACCCCAAAGGTCTAAAACATGCCACTTGAAACATTTATATCAAACTATACCACATACCCATATCATAAATATGATATAGAAAAATTCATTATATGTTTTATATTAAATTTAGGGAATATCTCTTTCAATATATCAGTTCAACTAATGCCTCATAGATATTAAACCATTTAAACTTTATATTATATAATATATAATAACTTGTGAAACCATATCCAAAAACCCTTTTGGATATTTTATATACACTTTTTGAAATATATCATAAAATTAACCATGTATTGTATTATATGAAATACCTTGTAAATTTCCATCAAAAAATCCTTTTAGATAAACTCCAAGACACTTTTAGATAAACTCTTTAGGTTTTATAAAACAATAACCACATTAAATCAACCAAAAATATTTACCCCATGGGACTTTGTATCATTGAAAACAAATATTACTTCCAAAATTAATAAATGAAATCAAAGACTAACCGCTATAAAAGAATCAATTCCACTCAAGCTACAAAGTGATTTTATGACAAACCATGTCTTTATTACACATTAATTAATTATTTATCACAAAAGAGTACATATAATACGAATCAGAATATTGATATATCTAGTGTATTTTGTAATCATGTGTATTACATAACAACTTTAAATAGGGTTATGCATCAACATTATTGAAAAATTCCTTTACATACTCATATTATTCCATCATTATTAAAATAGTATGGCATAACATGGGGACATACATAAGAAATGGGTGAGCTATATTGAATAGTAATTGAATAAACAAAGAATTAAATGAATAGCGTATTAAATTTTGGATAATAAGAATTTCAATGGGACCTAAAATGAGTGTGAATCATAGACATAAACAACGAGGCCTAATATAGAATGAAAAAATAAAGGCTACATGATAATGTGACAACAACTTTAAACATGACATTATAAAAATTGTTCAAGGAAAAACACCAAGAAATAATAACATAACATGATTAGGTTAACATATAATAAACTATATATCGAATCTTATGAGACTGAAACATTACCCAATGCATTAGAGCACTATATGAGTTTACCCATCATAACTATATCACATGCATCTACAGGTGTGGGACATAGATCATATAAAATAATAACTTATTTAATCACATTTAATTACATGATGAAGGAGTGTGGAATAAATACATGGAATTAACCTAATAAAATAAGTATATATATATCTAGGTGAATACCCTTGACTAGAAATATTTATGGTATTCACAACACAATGGTTTGATATGAAAAAATTGCAGTGAAAATTTGGCAGCATAACGTCAGTTCATAAAGGTTCATAAAATGGTTTAATAAGATATAAAGAGGTATATAATTATTTGTACATAAATTGGAACATAATAGGGATTTGGGAAATCGTATACCATCATTATTAATTAGATATAAAAGGTATAAAAGAAGAAGATTCTTGAATAAAGATGGGAAGGAGAGGGTCTATTACTAAATTTCAGAATAGTAACAATTTAGGTAAATTCTATAACGAGAGGGGATAAATGATATCTAATTATTAATAAATAAATTTTATAGTAAATTATTGTTTATTAAGTCATAATTTCATAACCAATTTACATTCAAAAGGCTATATACAAAGACAGTTCTTGAATGGAAAAGAAGAGAGTGAATTCCCTTACAAAATTACAGCATGGTAACAGCTTAGGTAAAGGTAAAAATGAGAGGGGATACATGATCTATATTTAAAATAACATCATCTGGAAGGTAAATGGATAATTATAAAGTCCCACAAAAACATAAATAATTGTGAACAAAAATTATAAATACAAATAAGGTTCTTGAATTGAAAATAAGAGTGGGAGGTACCTTACCTGATGAGGGTGACTTCAAAATCTGGGGGGGGGGATTTATCAGAGATTGGGGTGCCTTGGGATGAATATTGAGAGAATGGGGAATAATAAAGATTATATCCAAGGTTTTTTAGTTAATAGTAATGGTATCTTGGGTGAGTTTATATATGAAAATATAGGGAATTTCTTTATAATTTTCCAAACACAGGGTTTGAACTCTATATAATAAAACAATCAAAACCACAATTTTTCCCATGGTTTTTGCCCATGTTTTCTTTTAAATAAGAGCAGTTTTAATAATTTTATAATTCAGTGTTCTGAAATCATTAAAATATTACACTTGGGGATATGAAAGTGAGTCATGTTTATAAAGATATTATTTAAAACCTTAAAATATAATATAGGTTTTGGAGGATTCATACATGCTTTTTAAAACTATTAAAATAACCTCAAAATCATATTATTATAATGAGTAAGAATAGAATTGGTCAGTGATACCATTTATTTAATATATTACATCACTATTTTATCATTATTATGTCATAATGCACACCATATATTTATACCGTATTTAAATTTTTACCCAAAAATTCGATTATCTCAGAAAATTATGAAAAATTCACTATTGGATAATTTTGACATGCTGATTCAAAAAATAATATTCATTTTATCAATTTTTTTTTCTAAATATATGATTTTTTACTTTTAAAATAATAATCAACATTTATTGAGAAATTCTTTTTTTTATAATAAGAGTTTTCAAACCCTTGAAAAAATTACATTTGACTTCAAAAAATTAATATTATCATTTAAATTTAAGAAAATTATTTAATATTATTGTTTTATTAAAATATAATTTATTTTTTAAAATTACTAAATTTATTAAAAAGAAATCTCTTAATTGATATTTCTCATTACATAAAAATACAATTTGTGTTTTATCGTATAAAAATGTAATTTTTATCAAAATCATTTATTTATTATTATAAATAATAAAACAAATAAAATCATAATTATATTGAAATTAAAATATAAATATTCATTATATTATGGTTACTTTTTTTCTAGTCCTTGTTAAATTATTTTAACCCTTAATTAACCTATTTTCCTTTTACCACGATAATTATTATTTACCACAGTTACTATTCATATTCTCTAAAAATTATGTTGAAATTATTATAAAATATTAAGTATGATTATTATAAATATAGAATCAATTTTATCAAAATCAATTCATATAAATAGAATAGTTTAAAATAAAAAATGAAAGCATGTGGAAAAATGCTTTTTTGAAAAATTCGTTTTTTTCTTGGAAAGGATTATTTTACTTCAACTCTATAACAAGTAATCTTAACTATATGAATTTAAATTCATAATTATAGATATTTTATTCATAAATTTAATTTAAGGAATTAAAATTTTGGGTTTATTTTTAGTGCATTTAAAAGGAGAAATGTTATGCATTTTAAAACAAATTTTAGAAAAATGTGTTTTCAGGCATAAAAATAAACTTATACTAAAATATGGTATAAAGATGATTTAAATGTAATTAATTAATTATAAATAAATAATACTTATGTTAATTTAAAATAAAATAAAAAATATTAATGGTAATTTTAAATTACATTATTTATCAAATGAAATTATAATTTTATAAAGAAATTGGTATATTTCACTATTCACGGAAAAGTAAATATTTTATGAAAATGCAAACATTTAAACCTAAGTTAATTTTGATATGATGATTTCAAAAATTATTTTAATTTTATCAGATAAATTTTCTAAATTTTTTAGAAATTAATTGTAATATTTTTCTCCAAAAATGAAATAAAAATTATTTTTTGAAGGAAATGTATTTTTGAAGAACACAATTACATTGATAAAAATTGAGTGAATATTTATTAAATGTTTTTGAATATATTTATGTTGCATAGTACACACACACACACACACACATATATATATATATAAATTTTATAATGTAGCTAATCATATTCATATCCACAAATTTAATGGCTTGGTTAAAGTAACCATATTTAAATAATTATTTTTTTGGGTTTAGTGTTGCATTTTTCATATGATATATAACATAGTATTAAATTTTTAAAACTCAAGCTGTTATATATTTGGCATGATCTCAGAAAACCTGGGTCTTGATACCTATATCCACCAATAGTATCATATACAAGAATGTAATTTTATATGATTTATTTATCGAAGACATCGAGTAACCATATGACACAAAGTATATCAGTTGTATTTATAATCTTATTTTATTTATTCCCTAGTTATATATTAACTATGATAATGAATAAATTACATTTTATTCACCCTTATGGTTAAGAATATCAAATACCCCTCACCTAATAGATAAACACATCTTGTGCCTTATCTAGGTATGGTCATACACTTCTGTATTCCATCTGAATTGATGGTGTAACACCCAAAAATTATAAAATAAGAAAATTTTATTCTATATCATATATGAAATGAAACATAAAACTTAAAAAACACATGAAATACATTTCTTTAAATTTAATCTTTTCGATAGCTTACGAAACACGCAACCTCTACTTTAAATGAACTGTAATATAGTATAAAATTATAACCAAGATTTTAAATTGTTGGGTATGAATAATAATAAATAAATATTAAATTTATGATTATCTATTTATTATAAATAAAAAAAGAATAATTTTATAGAAAAATAAATGTTTTTTAAAAAACCTATTTTTTCTTCTAAACGACAGTTTAGTCGCACTTTGCGCATATAATTTAAACTTATTTATTTTCCAATTTTATAAAATTAATATGAAAAAAATTAATTTTTAATTTCAGAAAAAAAAATTTATCCTAGTGTGATGTTTTGGCATTTTTTTGAAATATTTCATCTTTTAATGAATAGTGAAAAAATACAGAATTTTAATTAAATACTACCTTTTAATTTAAAATATATTTTGAATTGGTTTGAAATTAAAATTACTTTAACTATATATATATATATATATTAATCCAATTTAAAAAACTGTAATTATTTTCATATTGAATTTTGATATAAAAACATTGTAAACTTTTGAATATTTTCTCTTTGAAAACATTCTTTCTTATCGCGTCTGTTGGATTAATTTTAGATTTATTTTTTCCACTTATATTTTTAGATTTTTAAAAAATGGATTCCATATTTTGAATCAGAATAATTTATATTATACAATAATTTGAACTTAATTTTTGACGATGATGTATAGTAAAAACAAGCAAATATTATTTACCACAATCAATGTAAAAATGGATTTACCTAGGGGTTAAACTAAAACAATAAGGGTTAAAATGACATAACCACTTTTATAAAATATAGTTTTAGAAATATTTCAACCTTATCATGTCTAAGTCTTGATAAAACTCCATTTTTTACCCTTTTTTCCTGTGAAAAATGTTGGCACACGTTATTATTTGAAAAAATTACTATTGAGACACTCACCTCACTTTTAAATTTGTATCCCATGTCCTCTTTTATTAAAAACATAAAACCATTTTGGATCAACCTATAACTACCCAAATCACTTCAAAACATACATACACTCATTCTAGAAGCCTTATTTTTGGTAGAAATATAACATAGGAAGGATTTTGGTGAATACCTATGGAAGTTACCCGAAAAATAGGTAACATTATTCAACAACCATTTTTATTTCATTTCTCCCTCCACCTGTTTAATTTTTTTATTAAAACATGATGATATAAAAAATTAGTATATTTAATATAATTATATGTTTTTATATTATGTTAATTCACTAAATCCATCCCCATTTCCATAAAATTGGTTATGAAACCATCATTCGTCCTTAAGGCTGACTACCACTTCGCAAACTGATGTCATTAATTTTTCCACTACCATAATTCACATTTGGGTATGATAATGCATATAAATTATATATATGATATTTATAAAATAATTATAAATTAATAGTATTTGTATCATATATACATTTTTTTACTTTCTATTCTGTATACAATAACGTCACTTGTGTTTACAACAGACCACCACCTCACGAAGCGGTGTGATTCATTTTTCACTAAGGATTTAAATGGAAGGTAATAAGGATAAATTTAATAAATATACATGATATACATGACATAATTATCATATTAATTAAATATTTAATATAAATAAAATATAATATACAATTTTTTTTCTTAACTTGTTGCTTATTTAAAAATTATAAAATTGTTCGTGTCCGTGTGAACTACCGCCTTCATGAAACGATATGACTATCTTTACATCACCAAAACACATGGATGATATATTTAAGTATATTTAAGTAAATAATATGATTTTATGATCATTATTTAGAGATAAAATATTACTTACCTCCTTTTCATAATGATCGATGAAAAATGGAAACATTATCCATGAGTACATGCGGTCTATCGTCTCCATGCTCGCAACATACTTAATTTTACAAAATTATATTTATTGATTGACCGTAAAAATATAATTGATGTATAAATATGGAAATTACTAAATTATAATAATTATATATATAATGAAACTATAAACTATTCAAAATAACCAGAACATTTATAATGAAACACGCATGTGAAAATAAGGCAATTAACACCTGAAACAAAAAATATAATGAAAGATAATTAATGAAAATGTGATAAGATGTTATAAAAGGATCATATATGGTATTATAAATATTAATATTGTTTTTTTAATAAGTTAATAAAATGTTTAAAACCACTATATAAGAGATTAATGCTTGTTCAACTAAAATAAAGTGTGAGGTAAGAGATTTCTTAACTCAATTTCCATTTATTGGGTTAAAATTACACTTCATTGATTATTTCATGATAAGATTATATGTGTAATTACATTTGCTTTGTTTTAAATTTATACTTGTTTTATACAGATTTAAATTTAAAATTTATAATAAATTTATTGATTAATCCCCACTTTAATGATATGATATTTTTAAGTGAATTCTTCTCAATTTCCCTTTATTGAGGAATATTGTAATGGTATATAACTAATTTATTTAATACAAAGTATATACTACCTCTTTGAAATGTAATATCATGATTTCATAACAATTCATGGTATTTTAAGTTTCAATTTGAATTATTTCATACAAGTATATTTTACATGAAAATTGCCCAGGGGTAAATAATTTCATTAATTAAGTACTTTTTATTTGGTTATATTACTTTGTTTTCCATGATATTCTAAGATCATGTGTATAATGAGTTTTTATTATCTTATGTTTTATTTACACATGTTCAATGTGGATTTAAATTTGATATAGATAATTTATTAATTAATTAATTCTCACTTCAATGTTATGATCTTTGTAAGGGTTTATTTTACAATATCATTTTTATTGGGGTTGTTTATGCTTTAATTTATATTGAATAAAATTATTTGATAATTTTCAAGACCCTTCCAAGAAGGGCCCATTTCGTGACTACCCCAAGAATGCCTCCAATAGGATAAGTACTATTGACTAGCACTAAGTAGGTATATCCTACAATTGGGAGGCATTAACCTAATGTACATGTACACACAAACACATCTTCATGCCACAAATTCTAAAATGTAAAAAAAAGTAAAAAATGCATGAAAACCACTATATCCCACAACTAGAGTATGAAATTGAAAGTAATGGAAAGTAAATAGATCCAAAATAATCCCAACAAAAAAGTACATAACCACAAGTCCAACCTGTAAGAAAAAGGTGCTGGAACTACTATCTAAACTATAAGAACACACGACATCTATCCAGCCTCACTAAGTACTACCTGGTCTTGGTCAACCTAGGAATCTGTCAAAGGGTTTATTGTCTACATAAGACACTACATGGTTGTGAAATTATCATGTAGGGGTGGGTATAACAATACCCAGCAGGAAACCCCAATACCACAAATGAAATACCATAAAGAAAATACCATGAAGGAAATACTAGTAAACTATACACAGGTATATGTCAACAACACGTATAACAATAATATACAGATATAATTAGTCCAAGATTAAAATTCTTTAGGTAATCCACAACCAATTACCTACCACATGATTCTGCTTTAAGTATTCTTTTTTTCAGATTACTCACTCCTTGAGCCATGATATCATCAAACATGCTTACGAAGAGGTCTAAATCATTTGGTTCCTCCCCCAATGATAACGTATTGTTCAAGGAATATTATGATACCACAGAGAGAAGATTTTGCCCAAACATGTTGGGGAATACTACTAACCCAGTCTGGATTAATTTTTAATGTTGGGGATCACTCCCAACCACACTGGGGTATACCATAGACCCTACCAATGTAGCCCACCAGGTAGAGGATTAACACCCTGCTCATGGAGGTTTCACAATTATATAGATTCCACTAGGGGTGATAGAGGATACCACTACAATTTGTGGAGGTATTCCTAACTCTATCTGGGAATCGAAATTTAGAGGGGATTATAATCCATAAATGTAGACGTAATACCATACTGAACCCTCCAAAGAAGGACCAAGTGAACTGATCTAAATTGATAACAGTAAAAACTAAAATATCACCACATTATCTCAAAATGACCATATCATCGTCTAGGTCACAACTTTGTAGACATCTCATCAAAAAGATGCATCATTTGAAAGTTATCAGAGTTTGAAGATTCAAAGAAGGGGTGGGGGTAAATGGGCCATAGACCTACCATATAGTCTACAGCCCCACTGCTGATCCGTGTGACCATTCCGTGGAAGATCGAGCTACTGTGGTGGTCTATCGCAATGATCGACCACATGAATGTCCCGAGGTGACCCGAATCTGACCCGGGCCACTAGGTTGGACCTGACCCACCAGGCCTAACCCAACCCACTTGGCTAGGCCCATTTTCTAGGCCTAGACTACTCACACATGGGCATCCTAGCCTGAATCGGTCTATGTGGTTGCTGGATTCATCCCAAACACCCACCATCACTGCTGTCTTCCAGAACTGCCACCTCCGATCACCACACCACCGCTGTCTCGCCTTGCTAGATCATTTCCTCACTGATGGACTCATGCCATTTCTCCCTTCCATGGACCACCAAGCTACCTACGATGTCTGAAATTCAAAAAGGTCATAGTATTAGGCTCTTAGTGTCTCAATCTATACATATCTATCCTTTTTTAATTTTTCCTCTAATCTGGGTGTCTGATCATGTTCAGAGCCACCTGGTAAGTCGAACCATGGCCATGAGGGTCCAACGATGAGGAATTCGAGTAATGGGGGAGAAAAAAATCACAATAACTCCCTAAGGAATAAACCTAAAACGTTTTTTTATGTCATCCTCAATCTATTTCTTTTAGAGGGATAAACGAAGAGGAATACAAAAAATGAATCTCTCGATAATCATGTAAATAATATGCCATCGCTCAACAATGATCTAACCACAGATAAATCTATTAATAGATTAAACCACTTACCTGGTGGAAATCATGAATGGGAAAAAATAACTAAGAAACAATAGCTCTATCTCGATTCAGATTAATCACTGATGAAGGAAGGTCATTGTGTTATCATCTTTGGTGAGGTTCCTTATAATCGACAGCTCATTATTCATCGATCCACGATCTATTTTCATTTTCTTGAGAGGTTTTTCAAAATATATCCCTAGATATTATTTAGTGTTCCTAAGGTTATGAGGCTGAACCTAGGATTTATACATAAGGATTCAATTAAAGGAAAAGTCACTAAATCAACAAAATAATTGTTATTTAAATTATTTAATGACAACTACATCCTTTTTGAGTTTTTCCGTAGAAGACTCTCATTGAAAAATGTTAAGTCATGTATATGGAAAAAAATATTTAAAAAATCAACGGTGGTCTCAGATTTCTAATCCAAGCAATCATTCATGAGTTATTAGGGTTTAAAAATAAAATAATTTTATTTTGTTATTTTATTTACAGTTACACCCTTGGTTACTTTTTCTATAGATGACCTATGCTAACCAAACTTAGGTCTCTCCTAAGGTAAAGACACCTTTATGATCTCAATTTTTCCCTCATATTTATGATATAGGAATCCATTTAAAAGTTATTCAACTTTTTCTAGAAAACTATGCGCGCGTTCTATTAAAAAGTTTAATATTTTTCAAACAATTGTTCTAGGCACACTAGGCCTCAGAATCACATGCTCTCTCAAAAAATAGACTTAAAATCAATCCATATAATATCTATAATTAATAAATGGAAAATATAATATGTGAAATTTTCCCCACCTTGGGGATTTATGTCCCTCAAATCCAAAACAAGGGCTACTCAACAGATGAAGGTACTGAGCTCGAATCTGAGCCTCTCAATCCCATGTTCTCTTCTAGAGATTCCTATACTGCCACTGAATGCAAACTGAATGCGTCAATCACCCATAAATGATCCTCTCAACTCTAAAAAAATCTAACATGAAATCTCACACCATATTCTCCCAAACTTGAATGGTCCATTCAGTCTGGTCATCTATCTATGGGTGAACCACTCTACTCAAGTGTAACTGAGTCCAAATGCCTCATTAAATTCCTTCCACAATTGGGATGTAAAATGAGCATAAAAATATAAAATTTAAATTGATGGAACTCCATGGATTTGAACTATCTTCTACATGTAGAGGCATACCATTCTCTTTAATAAACTTTAGTCTCATATAGCTAGGAAGTGAGCCAACTTGGTGAGTCAGTCAATGATCACTTTGATGGAATATTTCCCCCAAGACGTTCATGGTTGTCACAACCCGAAATTTAATTCATTTTTTATTTATTTAATTCTTGGCCTTTAGTTCTCGTGCCAAGGTCTGGGCTAGATCTAGGATTAATATTTTTGTTGTTTAATATTTTTAGTGGGGTTTAGGCTTGTGCGTGGTCACCACATGATGGACGATGGCCGCGCAATCGCCCCAAGTGCTTTTTTGAATGTACAGGTGGTCTGAGTTGAGGCGCGAAGCTTGCACACAGATTGTTAAGTAGTGTGATGAGCGTGTGGTGATCCAATTTTCAGAGTAAAATAAATAAATAGATTAAAATTTAAAAAGAATGTTCAATAATAATAATAATAATTTTACATTGTTATTTTTTTATTATTAAAAATATTATTAAGAGTATTACTATTATTATTATTATTGTTGTTATAATCTTATTATTAGTTTATTATTATTATTATTATTTGTATTATTATTTGTATTATTATTATTATTATGTAATAAATAAAAAATAAATAAAAAATAATCCCTAACCGTAACATAGCTACACCACACCCCCAATTTTTCCCCCAATCTCCTACACGAACCGCTCCTCGACCTCCTGTCAACCTCACCCTGACTCCGCGCTCCTTCCGCCTATCGAACTCACGCCACCCTTTGTCTCCTCGCTATCGTACCCCCATCACCTTTCCCTCGCCTCTCCAGTGGTGCCCCGACCTCCTCCCACGCCCGACCTGCTCTGTCGGCGATGACCTCGTTGGACCCCGGCCCTCCTCGCCCTCGCCTTGGCAGCGGCACCACGACCTCGCCCTTTCCGGATCCAGCTGTCCCCTCTTGCCTTCTCCCCTCCACAACCTATGCTTCCTGACCACTGCACCTCTGTCGAGGTCATGCTCGGCCTCCCACAGTCCGACTATCCCAAGCCTTCACCCTTCCAGCCTTCCGTGACCCAATCAACTCCACCCTTCACCGGTGCCCCCTCAGCACCCCAGACGGCCTCCTGCTCACGCCTTGGCTCCTGTGGACTGTTTCTTCGGCATCCGTCAACCTACCACCCGCCGATCTAGTATTAACCCCATTTTCTCCGGCATGTGGGGCGTTACGATGACCCAACCACTCTTCTCTCATTGTTCCAATAAGAAGTGGAACTGAACCCCTATGCGGTGCCTCTGCCTTGCTCTGGTGTGGTAGCGCCCCATCCTGTAGCGACCTCCTCCGATATATTTATCTATTCATTCATTCGTTAATTTATTTATCTTTAATTCATTTTATTAGTGGTGTTTTTTTTTGTTTTGGTTGAAACCCTAACGTCGCGGTGGTGCTACGTATGTTTTTCATGTTGCTTAGTTGTGCGGTTAATATGTGGGGTGTTGTTCAAACTTTCATTGAGGTTCCGTCGCATCCGCTCTTGGTTTGAGGTAGGTAATTCCATGGTTATCCTTTCTGTAGTCTAATTGATTCTTGTGTGTTTTGATAATTTTATTTTATGTGATTCAAAACTTTGTTATACCCATAATTTTTCTACTATAGTGCTTTGAAATTTTCAAAACTAGTAAAAATCTTGTTTTGAGTCATTTCTTGGTTCGAGTCTGCAGTTATTTGATTATGTGCCGAATCCTATTTTTATATTGTTTAGGGATATTTTGTTGGGGTGTTTCTTTTTATGTTAATTCAGTTTGATAAAAAAAATACTTTGAAGGAAAATATTTGGTTTTGATAATGTTTATGTGCACTGGGCACATTTGATTAAATATTATAGTGTTCAAAGTAGAATTGAGAATTTTTATGAAATGTTTAGCCATTTCTATATTGTTCTTCGGCATTGGTTATTGGAAAACATGGTTTAGTTTATAATTTTGGTATTGTTATAACTTTCTAATTGTTTTAAGGTGTTAAAATAAAAAGGGGGCTTTTTGGTTTTTAATGTGGTGATGTGATTTCTTTTCAAATAAAGTGAGCCGTTTGTATTAGTTTCAAAGTGGCAGTTTTTTGGGAATAGTGCTGATGGTTTTCTTGAAATGTAGGCATCCCATTGGATGTTGGAACATCTATGGGTGCACTCGGTGCACCCATGGACGTGCCTTCAAGTTACAAGGACACCTTTAAACTAGTGTTTCCTTAAAACATTGGTTTTCTAAATGGTTTTTTTGCTAATAAAGATTTGGTCCTTTGTGTGGATTTTTTGAAAGTTTTTAAGTGTGATCTCAAGGGTGTGCCGGTTTGGATTAGAAAATATAAAATTTTTATTTGTGTAATGTTTAGGGTAATGTTTTTGGACATGAAAACATAAAGGCCTGTTTGGCTCTTCCAATTCATGGGTGGAGTTGTGTTAACTTTTAGAATGGTTTGTGTTTGGAAAATGTGTGTGCCTTGTTGGAACTTTAAATGTTTTTAGAATAATGATTTCGACATGGGTGTGTCATGACGGCCCGTTTGGAACTTTCAGATTTAATGTAATGTTTGCGTTGACTTTTTGAAATGAATATGTTTGATTACTATATGCCCATATAACAACTTTAGTATTTTGGAAAAAGGTATCAAATGGTTTTAATGATTTCATGGTATGAAGGCTCAGTTGGAACCTTTGATGATATGTTATATATATATGTGTGTGTGTGTGTGTGTGTGTGTGTGTGTCTATATATACTAGGGAACCACTATAGGGGGGATATCTCTAATGGATTATCGTATGGAGTGTTCGTATTTGGGGTAGGCATGTGTGGTGAAATAAGTCAAGCGTGCGAGGGCCTCCTACTTACAAAGTATTATTGTAACCACCATGGGTTCCTAGGCATATTTTAGGGATCAAGTGGAAGTTACTGACGAACCCCGATTAGACGGGTTGGTACCCCCTGGATTTGTTGTTAGGTCAGGAGGGCTTTGCCACTGGATTAGTCAGTTAGTGAGGCCAGTTGGTTATAGACTTAGGAGCTTCACCATACAACATAAGGTGGTTCTAAAACAGATTATTTTCAGGGGTCTTCTAGGGATGTTTAGGGTCACCCATGGTTACTGGATTATTTTCATTGCTTGTTTACTTTCCGTGCAGTAGTCTTGTTTACTTTCTATGCACTAGTTTATTTTCAGCATTCACTCTTACTCATTTCACTCTAACACAACACTGGTATATTCTGTTTTGGATTTTATTTATAAAATGAAAAATGATTTTCAAAAATGGTATGTAGCGTGTGTTGGGTTTTTAAATGGGAAAAATGTGTTGCTTATTTTCAAATGTGAAACCCATATTTTAATAATTGTATTTCAAACTTGCGTTAATGTATTGTTTTGGGAAAGGAGACGTTGGATTCTGTGGTTTGTATTGGAAACCCTACTGAGCATCTTTAATGATCATGCCTATCTTTATAATTTTAGTTGTAGGTTTCATTTCTCGGGTTTTCTTGGCTGAGTTTCTCGTTATTGGAGCAAAGTCGGCCTTTGGTCAGGAGGTGACCTAAAAGGTCACGTGGAGGTATGTTCAGTTTTATTTTATTTCTGTTGCTGGCATTATGTTTATTGACTGTTTATATTTATCTATTTTCATATTTATTTGTTTTTGTTCATGGGCCAAATCATTCCCAAAGATTGACATTTTGACGCCCAACACTGGTTTCCAGTCTGTGGGGATCAGGAAAACCCTTCCGGCCATGTCGCAGACCAGCTCGGGTGACCCGTTTAGGGTCAACCTGAGTTGGTTCATGAAAAAATGGTATCAAAAGAGGCCCTTATTATTTGGGGTGTCCGTTATATGAAGATTAGGACTGTCAGGACTCGAGAGCTAGGTACATGAAGGACTTCATGAACCCTCACCTGTTTTGAACCTCGAGTCGCCAGGGGCAGTCCGGGAATTGAGTTCTTGTCTTGTTTTATTTGTTTTGGATTGAGGAATGACAACGAAGGAAAATTGATGTTACATCGTGATTTTACATGGATTAGTGCCCCATGTGGAGTCCGCATACACGGTTTAAGTTCCCCCTAGTCGTTGATGCTTACTTGGGGAATAGCCCACTACCATGTCACCATGTTAAGCATGAATACTAGTCCCTCAATTAGGTAATTTAAAGCAAGTTGTGTGTTGTCTTGGTTCTTATTGGTGTAAGTGAATTCTTGAAAATGAAAAAAAAGTTCTTGAAATGAGAACGATTTCTTTTCAATATATTTAAATTTGTGAAAGGGATTTATTAAAACTGAAAGCTCTTGGTCTAAAAATTCAGTGGTTTCTTGGAACTGGTAGAGATATGGTTTGGGTGAAACCTCAGGTACTCTTTATGAACTTTGCATATGTGAGGGAATGCACAGGAAGTGCTTGTTGGTGCGTATGGATAAAAGTGGATGAATACATGTGCAATGGTTCATGAGATTACTGGGGTGTGCATTTGGAATTAAAGGCTTGACATTATTTTTTCTAAAGCGATTTTTAAAAAGTTAAAATGATTTTTTAAATTGAAATTAGTTTGCAAAGTGGGTTTGGTATTTGGAAAATGGCCTTGAAAGAAGGCAGTTTTGAAATCGAAAATAAAAGGGTGTTTTTGAAAAAGGATGTTTGGGTTGTGTTTGCTTTTGATTATTTCTTTTGAGTTGGTTGTTTTGGATGAAGGATCTTTCTTTGATGTTGCTTTGATTTTATATTGGTTTTGGTTCTGTGTTTTATATGTTTTTCAGAAAATGCCGCCCAGAAAGGTACCCAAGTTTTCTGATAAGTCATGCCTAGTTTTTGGTCCTTCTCGGATATTTCCTATCCTTTGCGGTGATCAGGGTCCGTTAGGAATAACAGAATGGCCTGAAGGTGTTGAGCGTGTCTTTAGAGTTTTAGGAACTCTTGAAGATGTCAGAGTGTGTGCTGTTTTGGGTCTGTTTGAAGGTCCTGCTCTGGACGAATGGGAGTTGGTTTCCCCACCATCATTGCAAGTTGGGATGACGTGGGATGTCTTTAAATCCATCTTCACCTGGTGGTTTATACATGAAGATGTGAAGACAAATAAAATACAAGAGCTCTTGCATATTCAACAAGGGAAACAGAAAGTGAAAGCATATGTTGACCATTTCAAAGAGATTATGTCCTTTTCTCAGGAGGTAGCATTATAGGATTGGATGAAGACTTATCTCTTCATTGGGGGACTTCCTCCAGAGATCAAGCAGTGGGTACTCCTTTCTAAAGACCATCATTTCAAGAAGCTGGTGGATATGGCGTTCCTAGCCGAGTTGGTCTCTAGAGCACAGGTTCTTGGAAATCCAGCGAATCCAGTTACTCATGGAGGTTCCCCATCTGGAGAGCAAAGTGTGCTAGAGGGACCTATTTTTAAAGAGTGTTCTGAATTAGTTCTGGCTTCTAGTTTATTAGACCATACAGTGGTGTGCCACCAGTGTGGCCAGTTTGGGCATGTGAAGCCATCATGTTGCATCCCTCCGAAGACGTGTCATTGTTACGGCTGTCTGGGTCACTTGGAGAAGTTTTGTAGGAAGCGTCGCTTCAAGAAGATGCTGTGACCGGACAAATTATAGTTCCTGACTCTGAAGCCGGGGATGCTTCAGCCATCAGAGCTCCAGCCATAGGACTTGGGGTGAATCTTGTACACAGTCAGGAGTTTCCAGGGGTGTGAAGCCTCAGTTCGGGTTTCATGTTCCGTGATGGCGGTGGAACATTTAAATATTTTTCATTCTTGTTTTCTGCTGCTAAAGTTTTGACATTGTTTTGAGTTCATTGTTTTGTCATGAAGTTATGATGGACTTGTTCTATCATAATCCAAATAGTTTTTATTGTATGATCATGGTTTTCTGAATCTTGTGTTTTTTCTTAAAAGTGTTTTCGGCCCTTGTATGGGTTGATATTGGTTTGGTTGTGTTTGTTTGGAGGTGTCAGTGCCTGCAAAGGAGTTAAGGCTTGTATTTATACTCGAGTTTACTGTTGGGATTATGTTCAACTCGGAGGTTTTTCTCTAGTGTTCAGGGTTATTGGTATGGGTCTAGAGTTCCATGTTTTATCAGAGGTGTTGTTTTGCTTATGCTATAGAAGGTAGTTTGGATCGGTTGGTAATTTCTGCATTGAACCCCCTTCCCAGGGTGGTATGTTTGGGTGTTAAAATTTCTTCACTAGTTGAGCTCTTATAGTGGGGAGAACTCTCTCGTGTTCTCCCACTACCTTGTAGTGTTGTTTCTTTTGGTCTCAGTCGGGCTTGGACTCTTGTTTTGTTTATTGTTCGGGCGGGTGACTTTCTAAGGGAATAAAGTGTCTGTGGTGGAGAGAATTTTCACACCCCGACATTTAATTCATTTTTTATTTATTTAATTATTAGCCTTGAGTTCTCGCACCAACGTCCGCACTGGGTCCTGGAATAAATTTTTTTTTGTTTAATATTTTTAGCAGGGTTTGGGCCCATGCGCGGTCAACCCACGGTGGGTGGTGGCTGCACAATTGCCCCAGGTGCTTGTGCGAATGTCCAAGTGGTTTCAGTTGAGGCGCGCAACTTGCACACGATTTATTAAGTCATCCAACGAGCGTGTGGTGATCCAGTTTTCAGAGTAAAATAAATAAACGGATTAAAATTTAAAAGTTTGTTCAATAATAATAATAATAATTTTACGTTATTATTTCTATTATTTTTAAGAGTATTACAATTATTAATAATATTAATATTAATAATAATATTATTATTATTGTAATCTTATTATTAGTTTATTATTTTTGTTATTATTATAGTTTTTATTATTTGTGTTATTAGTATTATTATTATTATTACGTAATAAATAAAAAATAAAAATAAAAATAATCCCTAACCCTAACCTATCTACCCCCCCATTTCCCCCCAATCTTCTGCATGAGCTGCTCCTCGGCTGCCTGTCGACCTCACCTTACCACCGCGCTCCCTACGCCTATCGACCTCACACCAGCCACCACCTCCTTTCCACCAGACACCCACCACATTACCTTCGCCTCTACAACAACGCCCCTAACTCCTCCCATGTCCGACCTGCTTCGGCGGCAACGACCTCATCGGACCCCAGCCCTGCTCACCCTCGCCACGACAGTGGTGCCCTGGCCTCACCATCGCCGGATCCGACTGCCCCCTCTCGCCTTCTCCCCTACGCACCCTGTGCTTCCCAACCGTCGCACCTCCGACGAGGTCATGCCCCATCCACCCGTGGTCCGACTAGCCTAAGCCTCCGGCCATCGATCCTTCCAGCCTTCTGCAACCCAACTAGCTCCGCCATTCACTGGCACCCCCTCTGCACCTCGTCCGTCCTCCTACCCACGCCCTGTCTCCAACGGACCGCCACTCCGGCCACTGGCCACGTGTGGCCCACCACTCTAGCTTCCATCTTGTTTGCTCCATCTAGTGGTACGTTCTGACAACCCAACCCCATTGCTCTCATTGTTCTGATAAGAAGCAAAACTAAACCCCTCCGCAGCTCCTCTTCCTTTATCCAGTGTGGTCGTGCCCCCCTTTCCGGTAGCAGCCTCCTCCGGTATATTTATCTATTCATTCACTCATTTATTTATTTATATTTACGTCTTTTTATCAGTGGTTTTTTTATTTTATTTGGTTGAAACCCAAATTTCGCGGCGATTTTACGTATGATTTTCATGTTGCTTAGGTATGCAGTTAATCTGTGGGGCATTGTTCAACCTTCCGTTGAGGTTTCTTCGCGTCCACTCTTATTTTGTGGTATGTAATTCCATGTTTTTACTTTCCGTATTATAATTGATGCTTGGGTGTTTCGTTAATTTTATTTTATGTGATTCGAAACTTTGTTATACCCATAATTTTCCTGCTATAGTGATTTTAAATTTTAAAAACTAGTCAAAATCATGTTTTGAGTCAATTCCTGGTTCGAGTCTACAAGTATTTCATTATGTGAAGAATCCTATTTTGATATTGTTTTTGGATATTTTGTTGAGGAATTTATTTTTATGTTAATTCAGTTTGATAAAAAAATAATACTTTGAAGGTAAATATTTGGTTTTGATAATGTTTAACTGAACTTGGCACATTTGATAAAATATTATAGTGTTCAAAGTGGAATTGAGAGTTTTTATGAAATGATTATCCTTGTTTATGTTGTACGTCGGCATTGGTTATTGGTAAACTTGGTTTGGATTATAATTTTGGTATTGTTATAACTTGCTATTTGTGTTAAGGTGTTAAAATAAAAAGGGGTCTCTTTGGTTTTTAATGTGGTGATGTGAGTTCTTTTCAAATAAAGTGAGTGTTTTGTTTTAGTTTCAAAGTGGTAGTTTTTTGGGAATAGTGTTGGTTGTTTTCTTGAAACGCAGGCATTCCATTGGATGTTGGAAAATCCATGGGTGCACTCGGTGCACCCATGGACGTTCCATCAAGTGACAATGACACCTTTAAACTAGAGTTTCCTTAAAACCTTGGTTTTATAAATGGTTTTTGTTCCCTAAATATGATTCGGTCCTTTGTGCGGATTTTGTGAAAGGTTTGAAGTGTGATCTCAAGGGTGTTCCAGTTTTTCTTTGAAAAGATAAAAGTTGTTTTTGTGTAATGTTTTTGGACATGACAATTTAAAGGCCTGTTTGGCTCTTCAAATTCATTGGTAGAGCTGTGTTAACTTTTAGAATGGTTTGTGATTGGAAATTGTGTGTGCATGGTTGGAACTTTAAATGTTTTTAGAATATTGATTTTGATATGGGTGTGACATGACGACCCGTTTGTCACTTTCAGCTTTAATGTAATGTTTGGGTTGACTATTTGAAATAAAGACATTTTATTACTGTATGCCCATATAAAAACTTTAGTATTTTGAAAAAGGTATCAAATGGTTTTAATGATTTCATGGTATGAAGGCCTGGTTGGAACCTTTGATGATATTTTATATATATACATATGTATATATGTACTGGGGAACCTCTAAAGGGGGGATATCCCTTATGGATTATCATATGGAGTGTCTGTGTTAGGGGTAGGAAATTGTGGTGAGATGATTCACGCATGTGAGGGCATCCTAATTACACAATATTATTGTACCCACCATGGGTTCCTATAAATCTTTTATAGATTGAGTGACGGTTACTAACCAACCCCGATTAGACCGGTTGGTACCCCCTGGATTTGTTGTCAGGCCAGGGGCTTTGCCACTGGATTGGTCAGTCAGGGCGGCCAGTTTGTTATAGACTTAGGAGCTTCACCATACACCGAAATGTGATTCTGAAACCGAGTAAGTCCAGGGGTCTTTTAGGGAGGCTTAAGATCACTCATGGTTACTAGATTATTTTCATTTCTTTTTTACCTTCTTTGCACTAGCCTTTTTTAAATTCCATGCACTAGTTTATTTTAATCTTTCACTCTTACTCATTTCACTCTAGCACAACATTGGTATATTCTGTTTTGGATTTTATTTATAAAATGAAAAATTATTTTGGATAATGGTATGTAGTGTGTGTTGGGTTTTTAAATTGGAAAAATGTGTTGCTTATATTCAAATGTGAAAACCCTACTTTTATAATTGTATTTCAATGTTCCGTTAATGGACTGTTTCGGGAAAGGATACGTTGGATTCTGTGGTTTATCTTGGAAACCCTACTGAGAATCTTTAATTCCCACACCTATCTTTATCATTTCATTTGCAGGTTTCCTTTCTCGGGTTTTCTTGGATGAGTTGCTCATTATTGGAACAAAGTCAGCCTTTGTTTGGGAGGTGACCTAAAAGGTCACGTGGAGGTATGTTTGGTTTTATCTTCTTTCCACTACTAGCATTATGTGTATAGATTATTTATATTTATCTATTTTCTTGTTTATTTGTTTTTGTTCATGGTCCAAATCATTCTTAATGATTAACATTTTGATGCCCGACACTGGTTTCCTGCCCGTGGGGATTGGGAATGCCCTTCGGGCCATGTCGTGGACCAGCTTGGGTGACCGGTTCAGGGTCAACCCGGGTTGGTTCGTGAAAATGGTAAACCAATCTCAAAGTCCATCGATATCCCATACCACCTGCATTCCATCACCTCAAGTAGCTAAGATAATCCTGCTAAAACCTGTTTTTTATCCTCCACTTTTAAAAAGTGAGACATCGAGAGACAAACTCTACAACTCCCTTCTTCATCCCGAGACACATAAAATGACATTGTAGGACCTGGTACATCTTTTTCACAATTGTATGTACTTCCAAAGGGGATGTATGGAACTCCCTAAAAACCTCCTCCCAAAAATAAAAAGTTATAACTATGTTTCCTTTGGAGGGAATGATGTGCTCCACACCTTTTAAATATCCATCAAGAGCATTCACTATTGATATTTGGGGACATAGGGTCTTGCAGTCGATATCTCAAATCTGCGTCTCTCAGACTCAATGTAGGAGTGGAGGAGTTAAAAAATGGACTTGAGGTATGATTCTTCACCTCCATCCAAAAAATGATATCAGCAATGATTCTAACTCATCTGATTCCTCAGTCAACAACTACAAACTAAATCTCTTATTGAGAGAATATACCACCATGTTTCCCTTACCGGGAGTATAGACAATCTCAAAGTCATATGCCTGGAGGAACTCTAGATATCATCTCTATCTCAAGTTTAGATACTTTTTTGATATGATATACTTAAGATACTTTTGATCATTTTAAATGATAAACCGCTCACCCATCAGGTAGTGTCTCCGCATATTTAATGTGAAAACTACCGATGCCAACTCAAGATCATGGGTTGTGTAATTATACTAATACAGTCTCAAAAGGCGTAAACCAAAGGCAATCACCACTTTCCCCTACATAATGAAATAACCAAACCTGATTCTTGATTCATTGTATAACACAAGGTAATAAACAACTTCCTCTGGTAACTTTAGGATAAGAGCACTTTTCAACCTCTGAATCGGCTTTTTAAAGAACTGCTGACACTTTTAAGTCCACACAAAAGGCTTCCCCTTTCATGTAAAATCTTTTAAGGGTGATTCCACTCTAGAGATATTGGGTACAACCTTTAATATTACCCTACCAATCCCAAAAAACTTCTCACCTCAAAAAACTCTTGGGTGGATCCCAAGAAAGCACTACCTCAACCTTTGCTAGATTCACAAAAACTCCATCCTATGAGATGACATATCCATAAAAATGGACCTTTCAAATCTTGAACTAGAACTTTGAGATATTTTCATAGAGTTGGTGCTCTCAGAGTGTGTCCAGGACTATCTTCAAGTGTCTAGTGTGATTTTTCTAGGATGACAAGTACACAAGGATGTCATCGATGAAGACCACCATGAAATGGTCTAAGTAAGGCTGAAATATCTAGTTCATGAGTCCCATGAACACTGTTGGGGAGTTCTTCATTCCAAAAAACATCACCAATTACTCATAGTGACCGTAATGACACTTAAAGGAAATATTTGATATATCATACTCTCTTACTCGCAACTGGTGATAGCCTAATCTATGGTTGATCTTTGAGAACCATCATGACCCTTTCAACTGATCAAAGAGGTCATTGATCCTTGGTAGTGGTCACTTGTTCTTCATGGTCACTTGGTTGAAGATCCTGTAATCCATACATAACCTAAAGATTTTGTTTTCCTTCTTGGATAACAAAACCAAGTATGACTAGGGTGAGACACTAGGTCTCACGAATCCCTTTATATAAATGTTCTCTAACTATATACTATGTTCATAAATCTCTTAGGGAGACATCCGATATGTATATGTAGATATCCATACCATCTGGGGTTTAGATCAATGATGAAGTTCATCTCCCTATGGGGAGGTAAACCTAGAACATTTTTAGGGAAGATGTCCTCAAACTCCACCACCACTGTAAAAAAATGAAGACACATATGATCCATTGCACTAAGGGTGTGGCTAGATAATTAAAAATTAATTGGCTTCACCCTACTATGTGTGATTACATCCTGCGTTTCATACATTTCCTTTTCACCATCAAATGAAATCTTAGTTCCATCATTGTGGAAAAACCACACTCTATGCCTAATATTGTCAATATGAGCATGAAATGTGGATAACTAGTCTATACCAAGAATGATGGCGTAAGGCCTCGATGATGCTACCAAGATATCCCAATCAAAACTATCTCCTCCAAGCGCTAGGTCACACTATCGGCACCAGTGCATGATCATCGGGTTTCCTCTAGTTGGAGTCTCCAAGTGTGATGGTCGAGTCAATGGTTCAACCAAATTCTCCAAGACTCAACCAAGATTAGTGTCAATAAATAATGACTAGCACTTGAGTCTATCAATATGGTCTCTAATTTAGAAAATATGCAGATTATATTTCAAATCATTCCTAGAACCCCTAGATCATATGCCTCAACTACATGAATCTATCTCTTCCCTTGGCCTCTAGTTCCCTGAGCCTAGTGTGGACCACCTGTGGGTGGTGGTGTTAACATGTCTAAGTGTCGACCACCTCCTTCTACTCTCCCAGATCTTCTCCCACATACACTTCCTTGAAAAACACCCTAGTCCTATCTATGTCTCTTCCTAGATGGTATATATATAGTCCCCCTCTCAGTATTAAGACAGGTTGGACAATCCCAGAAAAAATATCCCCTTTCGTTATATGAATAACATTTTCTATCCCTATGCTATCTTATTCCACCCTTGGATCAAATCCTAATGTTCTCGACTATCTTGGATCCCTATGACTACCATCATCTAAATACTATCGAGGTCTCTACTACTATATTCCCATTGCTAACTACCACTGGATATATCTTCCCAACCAAGGAACTCTCAACTTCTAAGGCTCACTCTATCACCCCAATATAGGTGGAAATGTATAGACGGGTAATGCTGGCTCGGATTTCCCTAGATAAACCTTGCTCAAAGGTACGATCCATAATGTACTGATCATGTATCTTATCCATCGAGTACTTGGGGAGGTTGGTATGCCTCGATGATTACTCAGATAACAACATATAGTTCTACTGAAGCTATAGAATATCATGGATATGCATAGACCTTAAATTATAAGGTACGGACACCTCTCCAAAAAGGATCAAAAACTCTATACATGGATGAGTTGCCTCATCATAAGATCAAGTAACCATACCCCACCATCACCCTACTATGTCATTTATAAGGATCATTTTCAAGACCACCATATGATATACTGGTGTCCTCACTAGATGAAAAACTTGGGTCGCAACCTCAATCCAGTCCTCAGCCACCTATGTGTTGGACACACTACATAACCTAAGGGGTCTCTACTACGGAAACTCATGAAGTGCGCTCAGCCTGAGCTCTTCATTCGATGGTACTACAAGTTCTATATGCTTCTCTACAAGTGGTTGTAGGGATGGTGCACCAAATGGAGGTGCTATCTTAGGTAAAAATCCATGTACTGATTCCTCATCACTAGGTGGACCATCCTCATGATCACACAATGGAATATTGGCTAGATGTCTTCATGGAGGAATCCTATAATAAAACAATATGTTCCATGGTCAATTGAGTATATCTAAAAGGATGAATCAATAAGGACATGGAAAATAAAATAATTCCTATATGATGCATGTGTCATTATTTTTCCCTACATTTAGTGTTTTCATGTACTGAGTCGAAAAGTAGGAAATCAGAGTCTTGGTGAATGGATTCTTTACCTGTTGCACCAAAACTTGAGTACCTAGCCTGAAATACAAACTCAAAACACTTAACATTTTTGCCCCAAACCAATATCACAAACCTCCAATCATAAAGTAGAACCAACCTACCTTTGATAAAAATATGTCACGGCCCAACCCAGAGAGTCCCATGCCATGACTACCCTAGGCCAGCCTCAAATTTCTTAGTGGCTGGTGACTAGCACTAAGTAGACATATCCCACAAATGGGAGGAATTATCAAAAATTACCTATACATAGGCACTTATATCTAAGCCACAAATGCTGGAATGTAAAAAAATGAGTAAAAAATTAATGAGAACAACTATATATCTCAAAAAGATTACAAAAATGAATGTACTAGAATGTAAACAGGGCCAAAACAAGACCTCCAAAGGTGTTTGCAACTAGAAGTACAACCTGTAAGAAAAGAGGTACTGGGATTGTAGTCTGAACCGTAGGAACACACCTTGTCTGTTTGGCCTCGCTATGAACTTCCTGGTCCTGGTCCACCTAGGAATCCATCAATGGATTGATCTTCTTATCAAGACATGATATGTGTGGGAAAATTCCATTTATGGGTGAGTATAAAAATTTCTAGTAGGACACCCAAAAAACACAAATGAAATA
The DNA here is from genome assembly GCA_963277665.1 of Viscum album. Classification (NCBI taxonomy): domain Eukaryota; kingdom Viridiplantae; phylum Streptophyta; class Magnoliopsida; order Santalales; family Viscaceae; genus Viscum; species Viscum album. The sequence continues at coordinate 145,195,025 of OY728131.1, forward strand.
CCTGAAAGGAAATACCATGAAGGAAATACCAGTCAGCTCGATTTAGGTATATGTTAATAATAAATATAACAAGAATATCTAGATATAATATGTCTAAGAAAACAATTATAGAGCCATGACAAAACTAATAACCTACCATAGGATTTTGGTCGAAGCACGCTTGTTCTAGGAGAACTCACTCCTCAAGCCATGATATCTTTAGAGACGCTCATGAAAAGGTCTAGCTGATTTGGACCCTGCCCAAATAAGAACATATTGTTCATTGAACATTCTGATACCATAGAGAAGGGATCCTACCCAAACATGCTGGGGAATACCAGTAACCCAATCTAGATCAATTCACATCATAGGGGATCATGCCCAGTCACATTGGGGGATACCACAAACCCTATCGATGTGGCCCACCAGGTGGAGGATTAACACCCTACTCATGAAGGTTATGAAATCCCAAAGACATCACTATGGCTGATAGAGGATCACACTCCAGTCCCAGGGATGAATACCTGTCTCTATCTAGGACTCGGCCTGTAGAGGGGATTATAATCTAGTGATGTGGATGTAATACTTTACAGATCCCTCAAGATAAATACCAATGGAAAAGATATAGACTTATATTTTTCCAAGATAAATACTCACCACATTATCTCAAAAGGATAGTCTCACCATTAGGGTCATAATGCCACAGATGAATCATCAAATTGACACACCATTTGGATGTTATCTTAGTTTAAAGTTTCAAAGAAGGGGGGGGGGGGTCAGTGGGCCGTAGACCGACCACACTGTCGATCCACCCAATGACTGAACACCCCTTGGTCGATCTGTGATACCATTCCATGAAATCTAAATTAGCTATGGTTGTTGACCATGTGACCACCCCAGGTTGAGCCGAGGTCCGAACCGGACCACTGGGCCTAACCTACTAGGCCCGACCCATTCGTTCGGCCCAGTATGCTCATGTACAGCTCATGTGGCCTTATTTTACATTGTTTTACCACATATTTTTAATTAATTTTTAATGATTTAATTTTTTTATTTTTGAACTTTATAATAAATAAGTTCAATTTTGTATTTTTATAGTTAAATTTATAAATTAAACAAATTTTTAAATTAAAATTGTATTTTTATCTTATAAATAAATAATTAATTTATTACTTTAATTTTATAGTCTAATAACTTTTTATTTAGTTTGGTGTTTTTGTTTTCATATTTAATAATTTAACATTTAATTAGTTAGTTAATTAATTCTGCTTTGTACATAAATAATGAAGTTTTAATTTAGAATTTCATGCTATAAATATTAATTAATTGAAATAATTTACTCTAATTGTTAGATTATTTTTAACAATTAATTAATTATAAATTTTGTTTTTTTAAATTTACTATTTTTATTATATCTCTTTAATTTAATTTCATTAAATGACAAACTTTTTAAATAATTGAATAATTATTCTTTTTCTTTAATTAATTAAATTTGTTATAGTAACTATTTTAAATAATTTACCTTTTTTTTATAAATGTTTAAAATTTATATTAATTTTTAATAATTTAGTTTCTTATTAATTTTATGTTTCAGTTTAGTACGAATTCAAGTCTTATAAATCAAAGTTAATAATAAATTAACTTATGTTTAAATGGTTTTATAAGGTTATTAATGTTTATGTTGTACATAAATTTTCAATTTTTTAATTAATTTTTAGTTTTAAATAATTATTTTTTTAGATTTTATTAAAGTTTTAATTAGTTTTACTCTTTTTTTTATTTTTCAATGTCACTGTATTACCCCTATCACTATTCCATAACAGACTCTCCTCACTGTGCCACCACTTTCACCCCTTTGCGCTACCACAATTATTTTTTATTATCTGACCATTTTCTAATTCAGCGGCCCCATAAATCTTGGCTCCGTAAATCCTGGCACCGCTTCCATATTCATACACTGTTTCCAACTATAAATCTCGACACAATTTCTCACTAGCACCAATGGCCTCTCACATCTTCCTTCATGGTGCCACAACCTTCCCCCTGTCCCCTATATCCCTTTTGCTACAACTTACTCCTCTGCCTCAATACCATCATTCACAGAAATGAAATCACAAATTCAAATTACCTATTTCTATCCTTCACAATATCAATGATATTCATCCTTAACTCAACACAACATATCCAGATCAAAAAAATTCAGACCTTTCCATGCTCCAGATGGGATCCATCACCACTTCTAGTGCCAAGCCTCTACCATGGATAGAGGGTGTCACTGAACTGAATCATTGCCACAGAACTGGATTCTCCCGGATTTGAAGGCTGCGGTGCTTCAGCTTAGGAGGAAAGTGCACTGACTTGGAGTCTTTCCACACCCAGTTGAGGAGAAGTTGAGGCTGAGATGGATGTCGTGTGGAGTATGCTGCTCTGCTGTAGAAGCTCGCTTGCTACTTGCTGGATGAAGTTACTCGCCTCTAAGATGACACCCTCTGCTGGAGTCACTACTGGAGCTGAGGTCGACGCCACACTGAAGTTGAGGTCACCTGAAGGGGAAGGTGATCCGAGAGGTTCTACTGCGAGGAATGAGCCACTGGAGTGGGTGGATCTATGCGCCTAAACCTCCCCTCCCCATTTTCATTGAAATGGGAGGGGAAAAAAATAAAGTTAATAAAATTATAAATTAATTAAAATTTAACTTTAATTAAAACTTAATTTAAAATAATATTAATAATTATAATAACTTAACTTAAATACTAAATAATAATTATTATGAACAAATAATAAATATAAAATATTTTTTTTTAATAAAACAGAATTCATGATGAAACTTTAAATAAACTAAATTAATTAATAATTACATCTAAATTAAATTAAAATAAACAATCTTTCAATTTGATGTTACATATTAAATATTTTTTAACAATAAATGTATCAAAAAAATTATTACTAATAATAATTTATAAATTATATTTGAAAAATCTTTTCTAATTAACATAAATTATTAAATAATTTAATTTATAAATAGTAATATACTTTCAAATAAAAATTAATAACTTTAATTTATTTAAAAAATCAATAATTTTATAAATAAATATTTTAAGATTTTTAATAAACTAATGACTTTAAATTTTTATTTATTTCATTGTTGATTTTAATTTTTCTATGTGTTTTTCTTGTGCTGGTTCATTCAGGGGACTTAAACATATCCATATTCATTTAACTAACTCCGTGGGAGTTAGTTACGGAAGTTTTACTAGCACGACGTGTCAGTTGCGAAAAAACACACCTGTGCGATGCACAAGTGAGGGTCATTTGAGGTCGGTGGAAAATAGGAGATGAAGTGCTGCAAATGACAATGGGGTTTTAAGGAAGAGTATCAGCAAACTTTTTAGGGGAGGCTCATTCACTCAAACAGACACACCATTTTTAGAGTAAAGAATCCTAGGAGATTAGAGAAAATCTCTAGAGAAAATGAGTCGGAAAGGAGCAAGCAACAATACATTATATTCATCATCAGGGGGAGGAACCTTCTTCCACTATTTTTAAAATTTTTACTCAGTATTTCTGATTTTATAGTGAATATGATCCTAGTATAACTTTTTGTGAAAGAGATTCTAGAATTTTTACTGGTTATATTTTCTTTTTCTTTATCTTATTTCTCTTAATGAGATTCTTATTCTTTCAGCAATATTGAATCTAATTCTCAAATCATAAATTGAATCTCCACCATTTTGATCTTAATTTCAAAATTAATGATCTTTTGGAGAGATTTATCAACGAGGCTATCCATAAAATTATCAATTCAATTTAACATCTTCAGAAACATTCAGTGAGAAATATTTATGTTGATATCTTTTTATGATTTTGCTGACTGAAAGTATTTGAAGTGGTGAACTTAAAAAATCTACAAAGAAATGTGTTAATCTTCTAGTGAGGAAGAATTTACAGAACATTTTAAGGTGTGAATTCAATAATATAAAGAACATATTTTTTAATTAGTAGAATTCAAATCTCTGGAGAAATCATTTTGATCAATCCTCAGCACTCCTGTTCCACTGCATTTCTACTGTTACATTCAATTTTCCTTATTTTGGATTATATTTAGTTTAGTAAATAATAAATCTTCATACTTGTTTCATTACTGTTTAATAAAATTAATAAAAATATATGTAAAGCAAGAATATGTTTTCCCTACTGCTGACAATAGTGGGGGTTTAAAATTAAAAAACCTTAGTAATACTCACCTGCCTTCATTTTGGATCGACCCTGCACCAGTGTGCTAGTGTAGGAGTAATAAATATAATTTTGAGGGTTGTGACAACCTCCAACCACATCAATGGTCCGATTGGCTTGGCATGGTCGCCACAGTCACCAGCTGCGGCCCCACCGCATCCCATGGCTTGTTGGTTCCACCACCACCTTCTCTCTCTAGACCACTACCTCACCTTGTTGGGCACCATACTAAACCCACACTGGTGGTCCCTTCCATGGACCACCGAGCTACCTATGATGCTCAAAATCTGAAACAGTCATAGTTCTAGGCTCATTGGTACCTAATATATATATATATCTTACCTCTTTTTTCGATTTTACTCCAATACAGGGGTTTAATCATGTTTGTAGCAACCCCACAAGTCGAACCGTGTCGACAAGGGTCCAACAGTGAAGAACACGAAGAACAAGGGAGGGAAAAGAACAAGAAAACCTCATGGAATGAACCTAAGCCTTGTATCGTGTCATCCTTAATCCATTTCTATTAGAGGTATAAAGAAATAGGATTGAAAAAATAAATCTCCCGATAAACCCTCAAATAATATCCCATCCCCCAACAACGATCAATCAAAGAATCAATATGTTCAAGGATTGACCGACATTCATCATAAAAATCATGAATGGGAAAAAATAACAAAGAAAAAACCACCCAACCCTAATTTTTATTAGTCAATGATGGAGGATGATCGTTGTTTCACCATTGTTGGCGAGGATCCTTCGAAACGGTTTCATGTTGATCATTGATCTACCATCTGTTGTCATTTTTGTGATTGGTTTCTCAAAATCACTCCCTAGTAATTATCTGATGTTTTTAAGGTTATAAATATAACCCTGATATTTATATATATGAATAAAAATAAATTAAAAGTCACTGCATCAAAAAAATAAATTTTATTTAATTTATTTAATGAAAATTACGTCCCTTTTGAGTTTTTCCATAGAAGTCTCGCGCCAACCAAAGTTAAGTCACACCTAAGAAAAACAGAACATTATGAACTCAAAAGTGTTCTCATATTTTCGATCAGAGTCACCATTCATGATTTATTAGGGTTTAGGAATAACATAATTTTATTTAATAGTTTTATTTATGGTTACTTCCTTTGTGACGTTTTCTACAGATTACCCACACCTACCAAAGTTAGGTCGTGCCTTGGGTAAAGCCACCAATATTAGCTCAATGATACCCTCATATTTCTGATATGGGCCCCCATTAAAAAATTATTCCACTTTTTCAGGAAAATCATGCATGCGTGCTATTAAAAAGTTTAATATTTTTCAAACAATTGTTCTAGGCACACCGGACCTTGAAAACACACAGCGTCTCAACACCTGGTCTCGAAATTAATCAATATATTATCTTAAAATAAGAAATGGAAATTAAAATATGTTACACTAATTGTATAATAAAACTATTAAATTTTATTATCCTTTAGTTATACATGATATTTTAAAGTAATAGTACAATTTTACCACTCACTGGTACTTAAAATAAATTTTAAAATGCTTTCAATAAAATATGACTTTATTTCTCTATTCGGTTGGAAATCTATTTTTTACATAACCATGTTTTCTAAAAATGTTTTCTAAAATATTTTCACCCTCTTGAAAATGATTTATTAAAGACCTTTTACCCATTTTTACTTTTTAAAAATGTTTTAAAGGAATCTTCATCTTTTTTGTAAAAAAATTACCATTTGGATTTTACTAAAAAAGTAAAAGGAATATTTATTTTAATATGTAATAAATGAACATAATTTCCAACCATCATGAATAGTTAAATGTTTTAAATATTTATTTATAAATTTTGATGATTATTTTCAAAGAAAATTATTTTAATTTTTTTTTTGTTTTAAAATGTGTTTTTCAAAATTAAATGGATATTTTCTTCATGAATGTTTTTAAAGATCCTTTTTATGGTATTATTATTTTTCAATGTAAGAAAACTCTTTATTTTAAATATACTCCACTAGGAATATATTGTATTAATACCATCCTTATTATTCCTATGAATGGTTTATGATTATTTTGACTACTAATAGTATTTAATTTCACTTACTTGATTCATGTTTGTTGTCAATAACTTTTCCTGGAATTATTTATTTTCCTATGATAATTGGGTATTAAATTTACCATAAATATCTCTATTATTTATCATGAATATTCTTATTTCTTAAACTGTATATCATTTATACAAATGGTGTTATTTGTTGAAATTTAGTTTTTTATCAGGGGAAATATTGAAAAATATGTATTCTTTACTCAATAAAAATATTTGATGATAAGCCACATTGTTCATGAATTAAATTTATTATTTGATATATGGAATTATTTGGACCTACAGTGATGGGTGGACCCCATAATTATATATCCCCTCGATGCATCGATACTCTCTTGGGGAGAATTTTTTAGATGGAGTTAAATTGGTTTATACCTATAGTTTTAAATAGTCTCATGAAGGGTTTGAACATTAGAGGTATCATGTTCCGGAAAACACGACGTCCAATAATTAATCATTTACTTAATTATAAATTCATTTATTATTATCAATGATATTTTCATAGTGACATTATATATAAATACATTTAATTATCAATTTATTGATTGAATGGAATTTGTTTTCAGTTATTTACCCTGTCATATTGATTATGTATTATCAAATTATGATGGAAAAGTTATTGATTAAATGAAATGTGTATTAATTTATTTACCATTACATAATTGTTATTATTTATTGATTCGTAAAATATTCTATTATAATCAAATCTTATAGAGTATTTCAGATCACTCATATTTTATTTCCTTTCCCAGGAATCCATAAAGTGTACTATAATTGATATGAAAGGATCTTTTAGAGAGAATAATTATATTATAAAAAATAAATTATGTTGTAATTTCTTTTTTCAAATTTAATATGGAAATAATGGATATTTCTAGTTTTCCAAGATTACTAAACTATTTGACCCTTCAAGATGTGATTTCTTGTATATTATGATAATGTAATAAAGCATACACTAGCTACGAGACATTGGGGTCTTGGTTATTAGAGTTGGTATTAGAGGAATTTTAGTAGAATCCTTTGGAACTATATTTTAGAAAAAATATATTAGGGATCATAACCATACAATAAACTTTTAATATAAGTAAAAAATAACATACTAAAGTTTTTTAATGTATATATTATGTGGGTTTCCTTAAAATAAATCCTTGTTTGGATACTACAAGTGGATGTGGTTTTGGAACCGATGTACCAAGGGGAAATACCTCTAAAAAGGGAAAATTGGGTTTGAACTGATCCTCATCTGGCACACGACAACAAGACTTACTATGCACTTGTATTGACACTATCAGGGGATATGATTTGTATAATTCACATTTTATTAACAATTTTTTTGAAGGAGTTAACTAGATGATGACAATTAATGAACAAGGTTAAACTTGTGGTGTCTTAGATTGAAAAAAAGGTATCTAAAAGGAAGTTGAAAATGATTTATGTGTGGAAAAGAAGTGCATAAAGTAATGAATTGACAAAGAAAAATGAAGATCATGATAAAAGGAAATAAATCTAATCATATGGATTTATTTATAGTTCTTTGTCTCAAATTTAAAGAACTGAGGTATTATCTGATTCAATTAACTCTTCTAAAGGTGAAACCCTAGACCAGGGAAGGACATTTGTTGAAACAAAATGGTTGAATTATTTATTGGTATGATAGAATTATATAGTTGAAGTATTTTTTCCAATGGTATTTTGGTTATATTAATTATAAAGAATATAAGTATTGTGTTCATTTTAGAATAATATAGTATTCATTAACTTAAGATTTATGGATACAATAATAGGTTTATGTGTTTAAGGTTGATCATAAGTTTAAATTCTTAAACACCCATTTTTTGGTTTTATGTGATTAGAGTTTACCAAGATTAGAGGTATTTATGAAAATAAAAACTTTGGTTTAGTTTATGTTTTAGTGAAAAAATTATTTAAGGAATAATTCATTTACACTTTATATACTTAATATAAAAGGCATTAATAACATTTATCATTGATATGATCATTAATGAAAATGTAATAATATTCCAATAAGATTATTAGACCTTGGGGGAAAACATTAGTTGTATAAAAAACCTTAGTAAAATGTTATTTAATGATTAATTTTATTTCAAGTATGTCGATCATATTTATTTTGGGAATTTTATAGGAATTATTTTAATATTTGTTTTAGAAAAGGAAAACCCGTATGCAGAGTCAAAACCTGACACATCCGGAAAGGCCATGGGTCTTGAACCCAAAACCAAAGGATGATAATATTTTAATACCTAACATTGTCATAAATGATATCTTGGTTAATATTTCATTACTTAAATATTTTGAAAAATAAATATTAATGATGAACCAGTGCTGTTACTGTTGAGGTTTATAGATTTGTGTATTCTACTTCATAACTTGTGCTAACCACATTGGTTTTAGAAAATTATAAGAGATATAAAGAAATAATTTCCACTCTTTTATGTATATTATAATATTTTAAAATTTAATTTTAGTGCTTTATAAATAAAATAATAATTTTTGGATATTAATTTAATGGAGTAAGAAATGAATTTGGAATTTATTAAATAAAAACCAAAGGAAGAAATTGTGTATATGAAATAAAAATGTCTCATGTAAATATATTTCCTTTTATTCATAGACAGTAAAAGAATTCATCTAATTTAGAAAAAATATCTTGGAATAAAAATTTAATCCTATTATATTCATATTTGATAAAACATATGGTCTCTTAAATCATTACAAATTTAAGGTTTTGAGGTCCTTAACTTTCCCTTGATCACTCACTTTCTTATAACCAATGACCTCTATCATTTTCTATAATAATTTATGATTTTATTAGCTGTACATATCTTCACTTTCCACTAATGTTATCCAAATTCAAAATCTAGTTATTTTTTTTCTTCGTATGATGTTTTTTACTTCCTTGTCTCTCTTATTAAGAGGATGTTTTATTAAAACTTTTTATGATGTGAGTTTTCAATAAAATAATTTTAAATATCAAAACCATGATTACAAGATAAAGTTTAAATTGTGGGGACGTAATTTATTTAAGGTGGAGAGAATATAAAATCCTAAAATTCTAAAATAAGTATATTTTATTTTTTATAATTTTGAAAAAAAACTGATCTTAAAAATCCAAGAAATACATTTCTTTATATTTTTTCTCTTCGATAGCTTGCAGAACACACAAACCCAAGTCTAAATGGATTGTAATATAGTATACCATCATAAAACACCTATTAAATTATTGTGTATTAATAGTACTAATTAAATTAAGAAAAATATGTTTATATATTTATTATAAATAAAATAATAATCAATTAAAAGAAAATGTTAAATTTTCAGAAAAACTGTATTTTTTTTCTAAATGACAGTTTTATCACGTATTGCACCCATAATTTAAAATTAATTCTAACCACTTTTAGAAACTTTATTTGAAAAATAAAATTAATTTTTTAAATTAGAATAGAAAAAATCACTTAGGGTGATTTTTTTGTATTTTTTAGAAATATTTCATTTTCTGATGAATATTGAAAATACATAATTTTAATTAGAAACTTCCTTTTCATTTAAATTATTTATAAAGTTAAATAATATTTTTAATTTGATTAAAAAATATGGTTAAATTATATATCTTTTAATTAAAATTAAGTCATTTTATTATTATTATTATTATTATTTATGTAAAAACATTTCAAACTTTTGATCATTTTTATTTGAAAACCTTCTTTCTAGTCACATCAATGAGATTAATTTTAAATTAAAATTTTACACTTATTTGAATAGAATTTAGAAAATTGTTTTAATTATTTTAAATAATATTAATTTATATTATCTAATAAGGCCAAATTAATTTTTTATCATATTGAAAAGTAAAAACAGTAAAAAAATATTTATCACGGTTAAGGTAAAAATGGATTTACCACGGGGTTAAAATAAAAAGTTAAGAGTTAAAATAACCCAAACAATTGTATAATATATATTAGATATAAATATTTAGACCTTATAATAAATAATTCTATATATTAATCCATTTTTTACTCTTTTGGTGTGTGAATAATGTCAGTACACTTATTTCTTTCAAAAAATTACAAGTGTTCCAATCACCTCACTTGAAAATGGCCACCCCCTATTCTCTTATTTACACCATAAAACCATTTTTTATATAATACATACAAAAAATAACTTAAAAAATTCCATAACATCATCATATAATCCTTATTTTGGTTAGAAATCCAAATTAGGAAGGCTTTTTAGTACATTAATAAGGTGGTTACCCAAAGAAGAAATAACGTTCTTCTTTGATCATTTTTGTTTTACTTATTCCTAAAACTAATTCAATTATTATTAAACCGTGATGATATAATAAAATCAGTATATTAAATATAATAAAAAGTTTTATGTTATGTTCATGACCTAAAACCACCCCCATTCCATTAAATGGGTTACGAAGTCATTATACGTGTGTACAGAAGACTACCACCTCATGAACCAATGTCATTCGTTTTTCTCTTACAAGATATCACAGTTGAATATTATAATGGATATAAAGAATATATATGATATTTATAAAATAATTATACCTATGGAGTAATTATATAAAACAAACCTTTTTAATATCTATCTGGTAGGGTATACAATAACATCGCTCGTGTGTACGGGGGATTACCGCCTCACGAAGTGATGTGATTTATTTTTCCCTAATGGTTTACATGGAAGGTAATAATGATAAATTTAATGAAAATATGTGATAAAAATGAATAATTAAGATATTAATGAAATATTTATTATTCTAAAAATATAATATATCATTTTATTTCTTACCTTTTTAGTCACATAAAGATGATAACATTGTTCATGTACTTGTGGACTACCACCTTCACGAAGCGATGCGACTCTATTTTCATCACCAAACCACATGGATGATATATATAATTATATTTAAGAAAATATTATTTTATTAGTATCATTATTTAAATAATAAATATTAAATACCTCCTTTCCATAATGATTATTAAAAAATATAAATGATACCCATGCATGTGTATGACATACAATCTCCATGATTGTAATATACTTCATTTTTTAAAACCATCTTTCATGATTGGTCATTAAATTAATATTTATGTGTAAATATAATAATTATTTAATTATTATTATGATATAAATGATTAAAGTCTATAATATTCACAATAGTAATATCTTTCATAATGAAAGACACATGAGAAAACAAGGAAATTAACACTTGAATAAATGAAAAAAATGAAAGATAATTAATGAATGGGTGATAATATTTCATAAAAGGATCATATATGATATTATAAATATTATTATAGTTATATTATAAGTTAATAAAATTTATAAAACCAATATATAGAAGCATAAATCATGTTTAATGAAAAGGATGTGTGAGGTAAGGGATTGCATAACTCAATTTCCATTCATTTGGTTAAACATCTACTTCATTGATTATGTAATGCTATGATCCCGTGTTTAATGATATTTTATTATTTAATGTTTTATTTACACCTTCATTTTGAAATGAAAATTGATACAAATAATAAATTCATTGATTAATCCGCACATCAATGATATGATCTTTGTTAGGGACCTCATCTCAATTTCTCTTTATCGAGGCATATTGTAATGTGATGAAACTAATTTATTTTATATGGTGTATATACTTACCATTTGAAATATAATATAACTATTCATTAATAATTCATCTTATTTTAATTTTCAATATTAGTCATTTCATATAAGGATATTGTACATGAAATTTACCAAGTGGTAATGAAATTCATAATTAAATTACTTTCATTGGTTTATATTACTTCTTCATTTGACTTAGATATTATAAGATAATGTGTATAATGAATATTTATTATCTTATTATGTATTTACACTTATTATATGTGGATTTAAATTTTATACACATAATCTACTCATTAATTAATTCTCACTTTAACATTACGATCTTTGTAAGTGTTTATTTCAAAATCTCATTTTAATTAGGATTGTTTATGCATGAATCTCCATTGAAGGAAATTATTTGGTTATTGTCTAATAAACCAATTTAGTTTTATTATCATGTGGTTATTCCTGATATTTTCAAGTAATATTAACCTTTTCCAATCTTTTTTAATTAAAATAATTTAAGAAGTATTTTTAGGAAAATCTGACATCATTTCTCTCTTCAGTCTGAAATATGTTTTATTCCAAAACCATATTCTATAAATATGTTTTTAACATTTTATAAATTATTTATTAAATAAAATTTTACCCATTTATAATTCGTATATTTTTTTTAATGTAATCATTCTGTTATTTTAAAAACAATTCCCATTTGGATTTTATGAAAAAGTGAAAGGAATATTCGTTTTAACGTGTATGGGATGGACGCAATTTTCATATGTCATGAACAATAAAATGTTTTAAATATTAATTTATGTGTTTAAAAAATCATTTTCAAATAAAATTAATTTCCAAATTATTTTTAAATGGTTATTTTCAAAATGAAAATGATATTGTCTCTTGATTTTTTAGTGACCCTTTTTGTGGAATTTCTATTCATGAATTATAAAAACCGTTTTAATTTACATATACTCTACTAGGGATATATCGTATTCATACCATAATTATTCTTCCTCTAGATGGTTTACGATTATCTTGAACAAGGATAGTATTGAAATTAACTTTCTTGATTCATTGTTGAAGTAATTAACTTTCCCTTGAATTATTCACTTTCCTATGATTAATAAACTTTAAATTTCACCTAAATATCCTTATTATTTATCATGGAAATGATTATTGATTAAAAAATAAATTATTTATACATATGATGTTATTTATTAAAAGTTATTTGTTTATTTTTGAAAATATTGATAAATCCATATTCTTTAATCAATACAGATATTTAAAGATAAAGCACATTATTTATTAATTAAATCAATTATTTAATATAAGAGGAATTATTTAGACCTACAGTTATGAGTGGGGTATGGAATTATATATCCCCTCAATTAATTATTACACTCATGAGGTGAATCAATAAAATATAATTTAACATGTTTCTTATTTAAGTTTTAAACTGTTTTATGAAAGGTCTTGATGGCAGCAGTGTCATGTGCCTGGAAACATGTCATCCAATAATTAAGAATTTCATTCATTAAGAATTCAGTTATATTATCTATGATATTTTAAAAAATATATTATCTATGAATTCATTTAAATATCAGTTTATTAGTTAAATATAATTTTTTTTCCTTTGTTTACCTTTCTAAATTGATTATGCCTTATGTAATTATAATTGCAAAGTTATCGATTAAATGACATGTGTGTTTAGTTATTTATCTTTTTATATTGATTATTAATTATTGATTCATGATATTTTCTGCTAGAATTGACCCTTATTGATCATTTGATATCACACTTATTTTTTTTCTTTTCCAGGAATCCATGAAATGCAGTATGAATGATATGAAAGGATATGATATAGGGAATAATGATATTATCAGAAGAGAATTATGTTGTAATTTGTGTTTTCCAATAAAATATAGGAGTCACACACACACACACACATATATATCTAGTTTAATAAGAATTTTAAACTATTTATACTTTTAGGATACGATTCATTATATCTTATGATAATGTAATAAAGAGGACACCAGATTCTGGCTACTAGTGTATGGGTCGTCAGAAATGGCCTAGATTTCATACTTATCAAACGAGAGGAAAAATAAAATCTTGGTTAATCCTTAACTGATGATAGGATCAAATATATACCCAATGATCCCCTGATTTTCAAAGCCTCATGGATAATGTATGAAATATATCAAAGTATGAAGGTTTTAATGCAAGGTATCTTTCTTTCCTCATGCATGGTAAAAGGAAAATATGAAACATACACCCCTAGTATAAAAAATACATAGTGTGACGCACTCCATGTGTTATACATAACTGGTCATCCAATTCACAAAACCCTTTTTATGACTTATAATAATATTTTATAACTACATATATAATTATAGTCATGATAACCTTCTAATTGCATCACAAATAATAATAATCCATAACAAAAATTAGTTAAGGATAACTCAAATTCACACTTTGAAATGTCATTGATCATTTTACTTCATGCAATATATATAACCAATGTGAAAGAATGATAAATTGGAGTCAACATTTTATAAAACGTTATAGATTTCATATTATTAAAATATTTAATCAATAATAATAATACTATATATAATATATCATATAATAATATCAAATATAATATAACACCATAGAGACCTTATGTTTTTTAAAAATTTATGGTTATATTAAAATCATTAAATCTCTTCGTAATTCCTTCAACATATCCATGTGACTATATGATAAAACCCTTATATTATTCTTTTTTACTGATTAATATAAATGAATTAATATATTTTGAATAATGTAGATAGTTAATAATTATATTACCAATGATCAACCCATTGGAAAAGTATTAAAACTCTTTTACTTCACTACATTCAAAGTTATAATATTAATAAATTTTGTAATCTACTTAAAAATATTTCTGAGTTCCTCATCATCGTCAAATTTCTCAAAAACTCTCCATGAAATTTTCCTTGAGATTAGTTTGTTATGAAAATGTAACACTTCATATTTTATTTAAATTTCACTTTATTAATATACCAGAAAATCACTTAGGATATTAAGCAATATTTACATTGAATCTTGACTAGAGTAATCCTTTAATTATTAATATTTGAACATCACCAAGTCCAAACATACTCTTACTATAATTTTTGAAACAATATTATCTTCATGATATCATTCTAAGAAACACAAAATCACTCATGTTAGGTTATAAAACATATTTACTTTAGTCGGGATATTTATAAAATAAACTATTTACATCCATATATGATATGGAAATCTTTGTTTTTGGAGAATTTTTATGAAATGAATATTTTATTCACTAAAATATTATAATTATGGTAAGGTGAACTATAATAACCTGAGATTTTATTTCTCTTCAAATAAATACAAATTCTTTGATAACTTATTATGCATGAAACCTAAATTCTAAATGAACCATAATATAGCATACCATTATAACCTAGACATAAAATAATAAGAGTGAATAAGAATAGTTTTCTTCAGAAAAAAAATATATAAAGGTTTTATATAAATAAAATTCTTTAAAAAATATGTAATCATTTTTATTAAAGTCATTATAATCTTTGAAAATAAATGTTTCCCACAAAATGGTTTTTATTTCTTTTTACGAGAAAACAATATAATTAATTTATAATAAATTTAAAAAACTTTATTTTAAAAAATTAACTAAATTTATTAAATAAAAATGTAAAAATTATCTTATATTGTTTTTTAGGAATTTTCTGAAATGATTTATTTTTCATTAAATAGTGAAAAATATAGTTTTTGATTGAAATCTGTCTTTTCATTTCAAGAATTTTCAAAGTTAATTTTTCTCTAAAAATTGTTTTAAAATTAAATTTTTTTTATATTATTTATAATCCAATTAATATTTTTGAAAATAACTTTATGTAGGATTTTGGTATAATTTTTTTTATAATTAAGCAAATATTTTTTTGGGAAAACTGATTTTCATCACATTTTGTGGGTCTAATTTTAAATTAAATTATTCCAATTATAAGAATAAAATTATATAAAATGGATTCAATATTTTTAATCATAAAAATAAATATTAATTAATAAGTTCAACTTAATTTTCTTCTATAATGAATAATAAAAATAATACTTTTTTTACCATGATTATGGTTAAAATGGGTCTACCAGGGAGGTTAAGCCAATATACTAGAGTGAGTTTGAAAATTTCACATGTTTAAATAATATTTTATGGAAATATGTTTACCTCATACTGTCCTAATTTCAAATATATTTATTTTTGGAATCATTTGTGTTGGGTATTTTATTATTATATTTTAACCATTTAAGAAATTCCAGGTGTGTTCTCTCCCCCACTTACAAAAGAACACCCTTCATTTCTCTTATTTACTCATATTTGAGCCACATATCTCAAGAACACCATGAAAATTACTTTTAAACCCTTCTTATCCATTAATTATATATTATGGTCCACTTAATAGACCACTCTAATGGTCCTTACGAATGGATCTAAAGGAGTCCCATTGAAGTGAAAGTAATGATCGTACCTGAACAATTTCAAATTAAATCTTTTTAAATATCCTATAAAAATCGATATGCATAATATAATAGTAAATTAAGTATTTTAGATATAATAAAATTTTATTATGATCATGAAACTACCATTATTAATCCTATTTTCCATCAAATGGGAAGTGAAGGTATCGTCTATGCGCACTTACGGGCTTCTGCCTCCACATAGTGATACAATTAATTTTATATAAAAATATTTCATGGATGGTTTTAATAATGGGGTTAATGTTTATATATTATATTTATGGAATATTAATGCTTATATAATTATATTATCATATCTATATTTTTATCTTTCTAACAATTGGAAAATGATAATTTCTATCATGCGTATGCGTGGATTGCCACCTCCATGTAGTGGTGCGATTTGTTTCACACTTTAAATTTATATAGATGGTGATATAGATATATTTAATATATATATATGTTATTATTATATAATTACGGTTTCTTAATTATAAAATAAAATATTTATTTCTTTATTAATTTTTATTAGAAAATGAAAACAACTTTTATGCGTATGTATGACATACTGTCTCCAAGAATAGTTTAAATCAATTTTAAATTTGTAAATTTTATGGATGATTATAAATATGTATATAATGAAAATATATTATATTTATATAATTAATATAATTATATATATTATGGAACCATGATTAACATACAATGACTAAAACTTCCAAATCAAAACTTCTTTGAAAAAAGAAACAATCAACACAAGAAAATTACAATTTTAATAAGGAAATATTAATAGTTGGGTGATTAAATGTTATAATTGGATTATATATATGGAATTATAAGTATATAAATTATTGTTTTATAGGTTTATAAAAAAATAAAATTTATTATATTGGTGGTCAGAGTTCTTTTTAAGAAATCCAAACATGAGGTAAGATAATTATGTTTCAATATCATATTAATTAGGATTATCTTTTCCTAAATTTATGTTAGGGAAAATTATATGATTCATATATGATAAAACTATTTAATTTTACCCTCCTATGATTATTTATATTGAATATATTATTTTACATTCATTTTCCTCACTTTAATTACTCAAGATACCGAAAGAATGTTTTTAAGGAAAAACCTACACTAATTCTCTCTTTGGATAAAAATCCTTTTTCTTCCATATCTATATTTTATAAAATGTTTTCAAGAATGATTTTAAGAATATAAAATTATTGTTTAAAATGATATTTACCCATGTTTGACTTTATATAAAATGGTTTCAATTAATCATCTTATTTTTTTTGAACAATTCACTTTTGACTTGTTCTGAAAATGCAAAAGAAATATTTGTTTTACTGTTAATGACATGAAAAAAATTTCCTACCGTGATGACCAATCGATGATTTTATGATTCCATTATATTTTTAAAAGATTATTTTCAAATAAAATATTTTCATTAATATTTTGGATATTTTTATGTTTTTGATATGTCATATCAAGATGAAAATGTTATTTTCCTTAAGAAATTATCCAGTGATAATTTTAAGATATTTTTCTTCTATGATGACATGATTTAACATTACATATGATTTACTAGGGATATGATCCAATGATACCATTCTTCTTTTTTCATTGGATATTTTATAGTAAAGATGATGAAATTTTGATGAAGCTAATTTTTTTCCTTTGGTAAAGTTATAATGAATGGTTTCAGTATCTTATGTTATATATATAATGGGATTATGAATATTTGATGGATTGGAAAAGAATTAGATTTCCCTATAATTAATTAGGTAAATATTAATTTTTTATGAGATCCAAGGGAACACAATAGGTTATGCGAAGTTCAAAATAGGGTAGATGGGAGGTTATACCAAGCCTGAAAGAGGGTATATAAGAGGTTTTTCCAAGCCTAAAATAGTATTAGAGAATGATGTAACCATTACCCATACCAACATAGACATGGAAAAAAATATCCCTGGACCTTGTCTGTGGACTTTTGAAGACATCCAGAGGAAATAATGATAATGGGTTGTTGTGTATTTTTTTCAAAGATAACTCACTTTATCGCAATTTTAGAGAACTTCTCACTGGATTAACTTTCACAGATATACATTAGTGAAATGGAAAGGGTGTATTGGGTATAACTATCAATTGTATCTGATTAAGATATGAGAGTCACCTTAAAGTTCAATGAAAGTATCCATCAATATCAAGACTCTAAGATGAACTTCAGTACGACTTATCATACCCCAAATGATAGAAAATCTAAGAGGATGATTCAGTCATTGGAAGACATGTTGAGTGCATGATCTATGGATTTAAAAGCAGAATGGGGTCAAAATATTCCTCTGGTTGAATTATCATACAACAATAGTTTCCAATCAAGCATCTAAATTGCTCCATATGAATCCCTATATGAAAAAAGAGGCATAATACAAGTGTTCTGGGATGAAGCTGGAGAAAATAAGCTACTAGAACAAAAAATGGTGGAAGAAATGGTGGAGAAGGTGAAAAACATTAAATAAAACATCAATAAACTCTAAATTCGATAGAAGAGTTATGAATTTAATCATCAATGAGACCTAGATTTTGATGTTGGAGAGATGGTATTCCTCCTCATATATCAATGGAAGAGGATCATGAGATTTGGGAAGAAATGAAAGATGAGTCTCAGATACATCGACCCATTTTAGATTCTTGATTGTGTTGGAGTAGTGTCTTAATGAATATCACATCAACCTACCATGTTTTTATTACATGGGATATTCCACATATCCCTCTTCAGGAATTATATAATGTATACCTCACATTAACTGAATCCAAAGGTGGTACAATTAAAAAATGTTATCTCTTACGAGAAGAATCATGTGATGTTCTCGGACTATAGAGATATAGTTCTATGAAATAAGACTAATCACCTGGTCAAAGTATTGTGGTGAAACCATAAGTAAAAATAGAAAACATGGGAAATAGATTAAGTGATGAAGGATAATTACAATGATTGTTTTCCACCATTGTATGTAAAGTGAAATTTAGAGGGTGGAATTTCATATGGGGATAAATGTAACCACCAAAATCTTATCAATGGAAATTAAAATCTTATAAATATTTGATATAGTATAAACCACATAAACTCAATTTGATAATAGTAAAAAAACTTTATAAATAAAGACGAATGAAATAAGAGGTATTTATAGAAGTTAAATCTGATGACCCATCCCCCGGGGCCCGTGCCATGACTACCCCAAGCCAACCTTCTATAGGCTAGGGGATGGAAACTAGCACCAAATGCGTATTCCCTAAAATGGGGAAGGCATTGCCTTTATAACCTGTAAGAACACGCAACTAAGCAAACAACAAGATACGAACTCAATTAAACTGAATAGTAAATAGACTGAGTGAAGTAAGTAAAAGGGGACAGAATACAAGACCAACTAGAAAGTACAAGAAACTGAAGGTACAAGTAAACTGGAACAGATCCTGTGATCACCCGCCAAGGATCCTACCTGAAGGGTAGGCATAGCTCTCGAACGGTCATCTCTGTGGTACTCCTTGCCTAAGGTCCACCTCTATGATACCTCTAGTCCTGGTACTCTCATCCTCAGTCAGAGTTGTCCATTGTCTGTACCAAACACAAAGAGGTGCGGGCATAGCCCGTGCAAGGATGAGTACAACGATACTTAGTAGGGACCCCGAGACCCTCAAGGTCTCAGAAAATCCACAAAGGATAAACCAAAAAGTGTGAAATCAACAGACAACCCAACATAGGTATATTACCATACATATACCTAAGTTATCAAGTATACCCATCTCAGTCAAGAATAAACACCAAGTCCAACTCAAAATACCAAAGCTCAATTGTTCCAAAAAGGAAGGAACACCACGAAGGTAAGTACCACACAAGTTCACCACCCAGAAGAATAACACAAAGGTACTGACTCAGCTCACACCTGATATAACTTAGGTACATAAGTAAAAATGATTAGATGTAACTAATGAATCATATTACTCTGTTAAGAGGATCTATTACTGACCCACACTGGATCGTTCAGTTCTAACCCACATAGGATCTCTAGATGCTGACCCATATAGGATCGCTTGGTTCTGACCCACAGAAGATCGCTCTATGCTGACCCAAACATGATCGCTCGGTGCTGACATACATAGAATTGCTTGGTCATGACCCACATAGGATTGTTCGGTGCTGACCCACACAGGATAACTCGGTTCTGAAACACACATGATCGCTTGGTGCTGATCCACACAGGATCGCTCGGTGCTGACCCACACAGGATCACTCGGTGCTGACCCACACAGGATCGCTATTCATTCTTCATGTCACATCCAACAAGTGGGTTCCCGCACTAAGCTTGCTCATCTCCAGGAGGGTCTTCTTCTCAAGCCACTAGTTGATACTCAAACTACCATTATGTCCCACGAAAAAGTATGAAAAAGTACTGCCACGTCATATGGTTCTCAACGCAATATACGGTGCGTCAATTGGAAGTTCGGTCTGTAAGTTATTATCCTTTTAGTCCCAAGGGCCTAGTTGGATTCGTGCTCAATCCAACCTGGCTGTATCCCAAATTTATCCAAAACTCATGTGGGGTATACCAAAGGGACCGTCTCGCTCCAAGGTTTCCAGCACCGGTGATGGTTCATCAAACAAATGATCGGTGCCAAAGTTATGGCCAAAAGTATGAGATGGATTGAAACTGGTCCGGGTCCAGTCTGAATGACCCGACCCGACCTGGCCCGACCCACTGGGTCCAGCCTATCCTACTAGGTGGGCCAGGACACTGGGTGGCTAATCCCACTAGGTTTGGCCCGGCCTGGACCACTGGGTTTGGCCTAGCCCAGCATGTGCTGGGCAGTCTGGCCCACTGGGTGGCCTGGCCGGTGTAGCGGCCCACGGGGCGGCCGCGGGGGCCGCGAGTGGCGCGGGGCTGTGGAGCGGTGGAGGCTGCTGGAGCCGCAGAGTGGCGGAGGCCATGGGTACTATGGATCGGCAGAGGCCACAGGTACCAGGGAGCGGCGGAGGCCGTGGGGCGGTGCGAGGTGGTGTAGAGCAGCTGAGGCCACTGGGAAGTCGTGGTTCGGTGGGGCCGCCATGGGGAGGCGGTTTTCCACGGATGGCCGGATGGACAACCGTCCTCTCCACCTGGTGTAGTCACACACTACACATTCTCCGGTGGCTGGTTCGATCGGCTTCTCTTTGTTCGTTGCTGTGACATAATGTTGCCTTCTTTTATCGCGAAGAACACACCATTCATGAAGAACATTGGAGGGGTCAGGCCATGTTTTTTTAGCCCGCACCCTCCACATTAGAGCGGTATCAAGTAGCTCAAGGGTGATGATTCAATGTTATGGAAAAATTAACATTGATCAATTTAAATCACACCCATACCTCGAAAGATTGTTGTTGTGTTTCGAGAGAGAAGTCGAAGATATCGACATTTCTCCCGCCCGCCACACACCTCCGATCCCGAGCTCATTTTTTGGATAAACGTTCTTCGATGGAGGTGTTTCTTCATTGTTGAATATGTCCACCATTGAAGGATGTCACTAGGAAGGAGTCAAAGATATTAGAGAACATCAGAGTTCTTCATTTGGAGAAGCGTTCTTTGTGGAAGGAGTTCTTCGTTTGAGAAGTGTAATCCTCCCAAATAGCCTCCCCTTCTCCTTTTCCATGTACTTTTCCCAAATCCTCCACCAAAAATGAAATATCCAACATAATAGAATATGTTATCTAATTAGTTTATTGGAATAATTTCAAATTGGATTAATTAATTAATTAATGAGTTGGTATAATTAATCAAAGGGGGTGGCACAATTAAAGTGGGGGAAGTTCAAGAGGCTTCCCCACATTTAAGAGGGAGTTTAAGGGTTTCACCCATTATGAGGGTTCGGGTGGTCCCCACCTTTATAAATCCACAAGGGAGGTTTCAACAAATAAAAATGTTAAACATTTTCATTTTATTTTAGTATTTCATGAAAAAAAACTAACTTTCACCCTAGACCAGCTACCATTGAGGTGAAAGTCTCCTTAAGAGAATATCGGTGTTGTGAGTTCAAAAATGCCCTTAGATTTCAATTATGAGCACCAGTTCAAAAGTTATAAAAACTCACTCGCACGTTTATGGAACGTACTCAAAAAAAGTTCAGAAATTCATTCCGGGCACTTCGGGCCTCAGAATCACGCACCGTCAATTTTAGTGGACTCATAAGATTTCCATTTATTTAAAAAACATTTACATGGAAATTCAAGGTCTTTAAATTCTCCCCACCTCAGGGCTTTCTGTCCCCATAAGCCACATCACAAAACTTGGAAATAAAGTGGGGGTACTGAGTATGTTTCTGAGCCTCCTGCTCCCATGTTCTCTCCTGAAGGTTCTCGTGTAGCCAACGAACACGCACCAGAGTTATCGACCTTCCACTAATAGCATGTTCCAGTCGATCCTCAATCTCAACTAGAACCTACATAATAGTAACCCTAATGTCGATGTCCAGTGCTCTGTGGTCGATGATGTGGGAAGGGTCGTGCATGTATTTCCTCAGCTGGGATATGTGGAAGACATCATGCACCAGATGCAACTGAGGTGGAAGAGCTAAGTAGTAAGACACCTTACCAACTCTGCTGAGGACATGAAAGGGTCCAATGAACCTCAGAGATATCTTTCTGCCTTGGGTAAATCTCCACAAACCTTTCCGGGGTGAGTGCTGTAGAAATATGTGGTCACCATCCTCAAACTCTAGAGGTCTCAGTATCATGTCGGAAGAGGACTTATGCCTCTATGTGCAGTCTTAATTTTCTCCGGGATGATCTGCACTTTTTATGTGGTAGCCCATACCATCTCTGGTCCCAGTAGTGCTGACTCCTCTGGGTCAGTCCAACACAAAGTTGATCTACAAGGTCTCCCATACATTAACTCAAATGGTGCCATCCCAATGGTGGAGTGATAGCTATTGTTGTATGAAAACTCCACCAAAGGAAAGTGATCCTCCTAGCTGCGACCGAAGTCGAGGACACAAGAACACATCATGTCCTCGAGGGTCTGATTGGTCCGCTCAGTCTGAGCATCCATCTGAGGATGGAAGGCAGTTCTCAAATGAAGCTTCATCGTGAAATCCTCCTGCAACCCCTTCCATAGTCGGGAAGTAAAACATGCATCACGATCGGAGAAAATATTTGAGGGTACTCCATGTAACCGCACATTCTCTTGCACGTAGAGGCGTCCCAATCTCTCTACTGAAAAATACTCTCTGATCGGTAGGAAGTGGGCCGACTTCGTTAGTCGGTCGACGATCACCCAAACTGAGTCCATACCCCTGGACGTACGTGGAAGTCCTATCACAACGTCCATGGATATCCCATACCATTTCCACTTTGGGACCTCCAAAGGCAAAACCAAGACTGTTGGTACCTGTGCTCCACCTTCACTTATTGACAAGTGAGGCACCGAGAGACAAACACTGCAACTACTTTCATAATTCCCAGCCATCAGTGTTGTCATTAAAGATATTGGCACATCTTCGCCACTCCTGGATGTACCGCTAGAGGGGATGTGTGGAACTCCCTCATCATTCCTCCCAAAGCAAAAATGGTACCATATTACGTCCATTGAAGAGGATGACATGATCCCCCCTTCATTAAATCTATCAGGTGCCTACCCAGTGGATATCTGAGCACATCGAGCCTCGTAGTCAGCATCCCCACACTATGCCTCCCGGACTCGCTGAAGAAGTGGGGAGTGATTGTAAGAAACTAAAGAAAAGCTCCTCTATCCTGATCCACAAAGTATATCTGGAAAGCGGCCAGATACTCTATTGCCTCACCTACCAGTTGTATGCCAGGTCTCCCACTGAGTGTATCTGCTACAACATTCCCCTTCCTAGGAGTATAGACTATCTCGATGTCATAGTCTTGGAGTAACTCAAGCCAACGTCATTGTCTCAGGTTTAGGTCCTTCTAAGAGAAGATATACCTGATACTCTTGTGGTCAGAGTACACTATAAAACATTCTCCTATCAAGTAATGTCACCACATCTTCTAGGTGAAGACCACTGCTGCTAACTCCAGGTCATGGGTAGCGTAGTTCTGCTCATGATATCTCAGTTGTCGAGAACCATATGCGATCACTGCTCTTTCCTACATCAGGACACATCCAATACCGGTCAATGATGCCTCACACACTACTTGAAATAGGCTTATTTGTGACAGGTCATTTGCGACGGGACCATCACAAATGTTATTTGCGTCGGGTTACTCATACCATCACAAATAAATATAAAAAAATATTCAAAAAATATATTAAAAAGTATTTGCGATGGGACCGTCGCAATTACCTTTTGCGACAAGGTCATCAGCCTGTTGCAAATAAGTATAAAAAATAAAAAAAATCAAATATTATTATTATTATAATTCATATTAAAACATATTATAATTAAATTAAAATATTTGAAAATTTTAATATATATAAAAATAATAACTAGTATAAAATATGAATAATATTATTAATCATATTAATATTTTAATTTTATATTATAATAATAATAATATAAATAATTCATATTATTATAAGTAATTAAAAAATTATAAAAAATAAAAAAATAAAAAATTAATATAATAATAATAATAATAATAATATAATTCATATTAAAAATATTATAATTAAATTAAAATATTTGAAAATTTTAATATATATAAAAATATTAACTATTATAAAATATGAATAATATTATTAATCATATTAATATTATAATATTATATAATAATAATAATATAAAGAATTTATATTATTATAAATAATTAAAAAATTATAATTTTACTTAAAATATTTGAAACTTTTTATGTATTAAAAATATTGAATATAATATTATTAAAATAATTAGAAAATAAAAATATAAAAATTATCAAAATTTGTAAAAAAAATATAAACAAATAATTAAAATACTAAGTATAATATTATTATTAAAAAAATAAATAATAAACTATTAAAAATAAATAGAAATTAAATAATGCAATATATAAGAGAGAGGTAAACTCTGAATAGAAAATATTATATATTTTGAATTCACAAACTTTATAACATCAAAAAAAATCACTAATCTGAAGGAGGAGGGGGAGGGGGAGGGGGAGGATCTGCAGGAGCTGGTGGAGGAAACTCCATCCCTAATGCACGAGTAAGTCTGTGCATGTACTCCATCTGCTCATGCTACTACTGCTGCCACAGACTCATCTACTCCTCGTACACCTGCTGCTGTCATCCATGCTCCTCCTCATACTACTACTGCTGTAGACGCATCTCCTCCTGCTCCTTACGAAGACTCTCTATCAACTCAGTCTGAGATCGAAACTGATCCTCATACTGTGAAGCGGAAGATGATGTACGAGCTCCTCTCGAGATGGATGCCAACATCACAACAGTGCCATAATAATCTCCGGGAGTCAGTCGACTGCTGATACCAACTACTCGGCCCTTCTCGAATCCATACTGGGTCACCTGCATCCAGGCCGCCTCATCAAACTAATGGCCACTGGCCGGATCAGCTATCTCGGCCTGACTCTCAGCCTGAGTCTGTGACACTGCGACCTCATATGACTCCTGTAATTGCAATTTAAAATTAAAATTATGAATTTATTATATGCAGTTAATTTTCAAATTGAAAAACAAATAATACTGACCACAATCTGCCGCTAGCGATCACCTCTAATCTCCCCAGTAGCTGGATTAGTATAAATCCTCTGATATACGTGTTTGATCACAATCTGCCACTGGCGATCACCTCTATAACTATCCTTACATGGTTGATCACCTCACAAGTAGTGTTGCAATATGACGACCCAACTAATATCATTCCCACCTCTAAGAATCATCTCACATGACCATTTACATAGAACATTCTTCCTTAAAAATTTAATCCCTTAAATTTTTACGGAAGAATGGTCTATGTAAAGGGTCATGTGATATAATTCTTATAGATGAAATATACATGACTTGGATCATCTCATTAAAATGCTACTTGCAAGGTGGTCAACCAAGCAAGGACAATTATAGAGTTTACATCGAACATGACTTACACAAACTTCTTATTGAGCATGACCTAAAAATTGATGATCGTTTAACATTTGAACATGTTAAGAATTTCTTATTGCGAATATTGATAATTTTAATAATTTATAATTTATTTATTATTTTAATAATATTAATATTATTTTTTCATAAATATTAATCATAAAATTAATAACATTATTATATTACGTTACTAATTATATTATCAATTATCTTACTAATTAGTAATGAGAAGATATGCATAGAGACTGGTTAACCAAAACAAACGTGTTCATCTATCAACTTAATTAATTTTTCTAATTGTTCGCTAATTGTTCACTAATTATTCGCTAATTGTTCTGCTTATTCGCTAATTGTTCTGCTTATTTTCTAATTGTTCGCTAATTGATCTGCTTATTCGCTAATTTTTCTACTTATTCGCTAATTGTTCTACTTATTTGCTAATTGTTCGCTAATTGATCTACTTATTTGCGAATTGTTCGGATTATTTGCTAGTTGTTTTAATTATTTGATAACTATCATATTATTAGTATTTTATTATTAATAATATTAAAATAATATAATTTTTTATATTATGTTACAATTCAATTTTAAGTGTTGAAACTTCACATTCTGTCTCCACATGTAATATTTACATTCACTTTCACCTCTCTGTTGGTGAGAAGGTTGATAATTTTGAAAATGAATGCAAATATTACATGTGGATACAGAATGTGAAAATATTTCTAATTATCTAGTAATTATTCTACATAAGTGTTGAAACTTGACATTCTACCTCCGTATGTAATATTTACATTCACTTTCACCTCTCTGTTAGTGAGGAGGTTGATAATTTTGAAAATGAATGCAAATATTACATGTGGAGATAGAATGTGAAAATATTTCTAATTATCTGGACATAATTCTAATTATATGGTAATAATTCTAATTATCTGGTAATTATTCTAATTATCTAGTAATTATTCTAATTATCTGGTAATTATTCTAATTATCTGGTAATTATTCAAATTATCTGGTAATTATTCTAATTATCTGGTAATTATTCTAATTATACGGTAATTATTCTAATTATTTGGTAATTATTCTAATTATCTGGCAATTATTCTAATTATCTGGTAATTATTCTAATTATCTGGTAATTTTTCTAATTATCTGGTAATTATTCTAATTATCTGGTAATATTTCTAATTATCTGGTAATATTTCTAATTATCTGGTAATTATTCTAATTATCTGGTAATTATTCTAATTATCTGGTAATTATTCTAATTATTTAGTAATTATTATAATTATCTGGTAAGTATTCTAATTATCTGGTAACTATTCTAGTTATCTAGTAACTATTCTAATTATCTGATAAGTATTCTAATTATCTGGTAATTATTCTAATTATCTGGTAATTATTCTAATTATCTGGAAATTATTCTAATTATCTGGTAATTATTCTAATTATCTGGTAATTATTCTAATTATCTGGTAATTATTCTAATTATCTTGTAATTATTCTAATTAGCTGGTAATTATTCTAATTACCTGCTAATTATTAGCTAATTATCTAAATTATTTATTAATTATTTTAATTATTAGTTAATTTATAATTAAATTAGATTATTACCAAACAAATATCATCTGGGAGTGTCAAACCAAGAGTGCAGCAAGACCCATTGTCGTGTACCAGGATACCACGGGTCCTGCCCAAAATTCCTTGTTGGGACTTTCACCCCTAGGTACATCTGTGCCAGATCCACCTCTATTTGTTCGTATCCAGACAATAATTACTTGATTGATAAAGAATCTAATTATACCAAATTATATTATTTATCTACTAATTATTCCTAATTATTACTAACAAAATCATTTTATTAAACAAACTAAATATAAATAATAAATTAAATTAAATTTATCTAAACTACAACTAATTAACAAAAATTAAAATTAATAAAAAAATGAAATGAATAATAAAAAAAATAAAAGAAAAATACATTAAAGTTTATGCTGAACTTTTTGACGCCTTCGAATTCCACTCGAGAAAAATATTAAAACTATTAAAACTGAAGTTTGTAGAGAGAAAAAGAGAGGAATTAGATGTTCTGAAAAAAAAAACAGATGAGGGTATATATAGGTTAGATTATTTTTGGCGAAAGTATTTGCGACGGGTGTATCGTCGCAATTAGAAGTATTTGCGATGGGTACTGTCGCAAATACCTTCGTTGCATTAATTGCAGCCTGCGGTTAAAAGAGAATTTGCGACGAGTCCCAACGCAAACACCCCTATCGCCAGAACTTTTTGTGACAGGTAGAGAGCCCGTCGCAAATATTATTTACCGCCGCCTTATATTTGTGACAAGGAGGATACGTCCCATCAAAAATATCCTTCCCGCGTTCTGGCATGAAAGCCGCGCCAAAACAATTGCGATGGGGCATCTCTCACCGTCGCAAATATCTAATTATTTGAAAGGGGAATGCATTCCCATCGCAAATGGGTCTTCAGTCAGACGATTTGCGACTGGATATATTCCCATCGCAAATGACCCGTTGCAATAACACATTTTTCCCGTAGTGACAGTAGTCTATGTACCCTACGCCCTCCTCTGGAAGCCTCAAGATGGGGGCTCTTGTTATCCTCTACCTCATCTCCTAAAAACTCCGCTGGCATCTCTCCGACCACCCAAAGAGTTTCCCTTTCTTCGTCAACACTGATAGTGGTGCTGCAAATCTGGAGAAATCTAGAACAAATCTCCGGTAGTATCCAAACGAACCTAGGAAACTCCATACCTCCGTCACACTCTAGGTTGGATACCAAGCTAGTACCACCTCAATCATCACTGGATCCACAACAACTCCAACCTCTGAGATGACGTGTCCTAGAAAGTGCACCTCTCAGATCCAGAACTAGATCTTCGAGAGATTACTATAAAGCTGCTGCTCTCATAGTGTGTCTAGAACTATTTGCAAATGATAGGCATGCTCCTCATCAGAAGCCGAGTAGATCAGAATGTCTTCGATGAAGACTACTACAAAGCGATCAAGGTATGGTTGAAAGATCATGTTCATAAGTCCCATAAACACTACTAGAGAGTTGGCTACACAAAATGGCATAAAAAAGAACTCTTAATGGTCATACTGACATCTTAAAGATGTATTCTACACATCCTCATCTCGTACTCTGAGCTGGTGATAGCCTGATTCGAGGTCTATCTTCGAGAACCACCGTGCTCTCTTCAGCTGATCAAAGAAGTAGTCAATCCTCAGAAGTGGGTTCCTGTTCTTCACGATCACCTGGTTCAGGTGCTGATATCCAACACGAAGTCTCAAACTCTTATCCGCCTTCTTGGTGAAAAAAATCAGGGCTTCCCATGGAGAAACACTGGGCCGAACGAACCCTTTCCCATGTACGTCCTCTAGCTGTACCCGCAGCTCACGAAGCTCTCTGGGAGCCATACGATACGCTGGTGTAGATATCAGTGCCTTCCTGGGGTACAAGTCAATGTAAAAGATCACCTCTCTACAAGTAGGTAGACTCAAAACATCATCAGGGAAGACATCCTCGTACTGGTCAACCACTACAGGATAACTCAGACTCTCCACGTCAACTGCTCCGAGGGTAAGGCTAGCTAACTGATCAGTGATTGGTTGCACTCTCCTCCAGGTAAGTCCATCATGTGCTGCAAAGGATCCCTTCTCACTAGTGAAGGTAAACCTGGTCCCATCCATGTAGACACACCACACTTTGCACCTAATACAGTCAATCTGAGCATGGATTATAGATAAACAGTCCATACCCAAGATGACGTCGTAAGACCTCGACGCCGCTACTAGGAGATCCCAGCTAAAGCTATTGCCTCCTAGAGTAAGCTCACACTGCAGAAACTAGTGTGAAATCGTCGAATCCACTCTGTAAAAGTCTCTAGCCGTAAGGATTGAGCCAAAGACTCCGTCGAAATCTCCGAGCTCTGAACGAGGGTAGTGACAATAGAAGAATTACTGGAACCTATGTCTATAAGTACTGGAGATAAGGTGGAGTAGACATAGATCATACCTCGTATCATCTCTAGAGTGCCATGGTCATAGGCGTCAGTTTCCTAGAGTTGAGATCTCCCCTTTCCTTTTTCTCCCTGGGGTCGGGGTGGACCACTTAGTGGTGGTGGAGGAAACATATCGAATCGCTGTCCACTTCCAACTACATGACCATATCCTCTGCCACATCTGCCTCCTCCCTGCAGACCTCCTCGATAAAACCCTTGTCTATACCTGGGCAGTCCTTCAACCGTCTTCTGATCATCCGTTCGAAAGTTCAGACATTCATGAGATTTGTGACCCTACCAGCCACATGTGTAACACTGCATGTTCCTCGCATGGATGGCTCTGTCTCGGGTACCCCACACAACCGACCATGAATAATGCGGTCGTCCACCTGTAGGTCTGATCCTCTCGGACCTCTGTGACATCTGTCTACTGCCACCTGTAGAAGACTCCACTACGTGACGTCCGGTGGTGGGTCTCACTACTGGTGACTACTCAGCAAGGAAAATCTCCACTAAGAGGTCTCTCTCTAACACCCCCGCCTGTGTCAGGATGCCAAGAGAAATCATCGAAGCCCTAATCTCTCGCCTGAGCCCCTGCTAGAAGGTTAGATCCCTGAAGAATGGGTCTCACACTATATCTGTGGAGAAGCGTGAGAGGTCAGCGAACCTCGCTGTGTACTAATCCATAGTCATGCTATCCTACTGTAGATGAAGAAGCTCCTTTATGCGCACTGCGTGAAGAGTCGTTGGAACAAACTCTAACCAAAACAGGCTCTCATAGTATACCCAGATAAGTGCCACCTCATCGTGAATCTGGGGCATCATGATCCACCATCTGTATGTTGTTGATTGTAGTAGACTGACAGCAAGGATCACCATGAGATCAGCTGGTGTCCCTACCAGTCAGAAGACTCTCACTATGGCTTCCATCCAATCCTCAGCCGCTAGTGGATCCATCTCTCCCCTGAACCTGGGTGACCTCTAGCGCTGGAACTCGTGAAATGAACTCAAGAGGCATGCACCCTCTGCTTCTGGGGCTGGTAGTATCAGTGGCCCAATGAGTAATGGTACCCCTGGTGCCTCTGCTAGTTCCCCTACTAGAAAAGGGCCCTCTATCGAGGCCTCGTCACTCGGTGGTCTATCAGTGCGTACTATACCCAAATCCTAGAAACACTAGTTTCCCTAAACTGATAAACACAATCAATAAACATAACACTGTTATCATTAAAAAAATATCAGAGTCCTATGTTCTATGGTAGAACCGACTCCGCTGATACCAATTTCTCACGACCCATCCCCCGGGGCCCATTCTGTGACAACCCCAAGCCCACCTTTCAATGGCTAGGGGCTGTCAGCTAGCACCGAACACATATTACCTAAAGCATGGAAGGCATTTCCTTTATAACCTGTAAGCACATGCAACCAAGAACACATTAAGATATGAACTCAAGTAAACTAAATAGTAAACAGAGTGGGTGTAGTAAGTAAAAGGGGCCAGAATACATGCCCAACTGGAAAGTACAAGAAACTGAAAGTACAAGTAAACTAGAACATCTCCCGTGATCACCCACCATGGATCCTACCCGAAGGGTAGGAACAGCCCTCGAACAGTCTTCTCTGTCGTACACCTAGTCTAAGGTCCACCTTTGAGCTACCTCTAGTCCTAGTACTCTTGTCCTCAGTCAGCACTATCTGTCGTCTACACCAAACACAATGAGGTGTGGGCATAACCCGTACAGGGGTGAGTATAATGATACTCAGTAGGGACCCCAAGACCCTCATGGTCTCACCAAATTCAAAAAGGTTAAACCCCAAATCATGAAATCAACTGACAACCCAACTTAGGTATATGCCCATACGTATACCTAAGTTATCAAGTATTCCCATTTCAGTAATGAGGACAAACATAGTCCAACTCAAAAGACCAAATCTCAACTGTTCCACAAAGGGAGGAACACCATGAAGGTAAGTACCACATAGGTACGCCACACAGAATAATACCACAACGGTACTGACTCAGCTCACGCCAAGTATAACTTAAGTACATAAGTACAAATGATTATATGTATCTACTGAATCATATGACTCTATTAAGAGGATATGATTTTGACCCACATATGATCACTTGGTGATGACCCCCATAAGATCTATAGTTTCTAACCCACATAGGATCTCTAGGTGGTGACCCACACATTATCACTCAGTGCTAACCGACAAAGGATCGCTCGGTACTGACCCACAAAGGACCGCTCGACGCTGACCCACACAGGATCACTCGGTGCTGACCCACACAAGATCACTCAGTGCCAAACCACATAGGATTTATAGGTGATAAACCACATAGGATTTCTCGGTGCGGACCCACATAGGATCACTCTGTGTTGACCCACACAGGATCACTATTCATTCTTCACGTCACAGCCCGCTACTGGGTTCCCGTACCATGCTTTCTCATCTCCAGAAGGGTCTGATTATGAAGCCACTAGTTGATACAACAAAAACAATTATGTCCCATGAAAAAGTATCCCAAAGTACCACCACATCATATGGGTATCAACACAATAGACGGTGTGTCAATCGGACGCCCGATCTGTAAGTTATTAGCCTTTTAGTACCAATGGCCTGGTTGGATTCGTGCTCGATCCAACGTGACTGTATCCCAACTTTATACAAAACTCAAGTGGGGTATACCAAAGGTACCATCTCACTCCAAGGTTTCTAGTTCCACTGACGGTTCATCAAACAGATGCATAGTGCCAAAGTTTTGGCCAAAAGTATGAGATGGGTCGAAACTGCTCTAGGTCTGGTCTGACCCGGTCAGACCGACCCGGTCCAACCTGGCCTAGGTTGACACTGTTTAGGTCGAACTGGCCTGGGAAGTGGCCCGTGGGGCGGCGGGGTGGTCGCGGAGGCCGTAGGTGGCACAGGGACACATATTCCATGGGGCGGCAGAGGCCACAGGGTCCGTGGGGTCTGTGGGGGCCACGAGAGGCACGGGGATGTGGAGCGGCGGTGGCCATGGGGGCTGCTGAGTGGAGGAGGCCGTGTGTGCCACAGTGCTGCGGAGGATGTGGGGGCCACAGAGCGGTGTTGGCCACAGGTGCCACGGAGTGGCGGAGGCCACGGGTGCCATGCAGTGGCGAAGGCCGCAGGTGCTACGGAGGCCATGGGGGCTGCGAAGGTCGCGCGGCGGCGCGAGGCGGCCTAGAGTAATGGAGGCCGCGGGGCAGCCAGGGTGCGGTGGGGTGGCCGTGGTGTGGCAGTCTACTGTGGATGGACAGATGACTAGCTGTCCTCTCCGCACGACACGTTCACCAACAGTCGGTTCAGTTGTCCGCTCTCCGTTCGACCCCGTGACACAAATCCACCTTCTTCCATTGTAAAGCATACACCATTCATGAAGAAAGGTGGAGGGGTCGAGACATGTTTGTTTGGCCCGCACCCTCCGCATTAGAGCTGTAGAAAGCGGCTCAAGGGGAATGATTCAATGTTAGGGAAAAATTAATATTGATCAATTTAAAAACACACCCATACCTCAAAGGTTTGTTGTTGTGTTGGGAGAGAGAAGTCGAAGATGTCGATGTTCGTCATGCCCGCCACATGCCTCTGATCCCAAGCTCGTTTGTCTGATAAACTCTCTTTGATGGATGTGGTTCTTCATTATTGAAGATGTCCAATATTAGAGGATATCACGAGGAAGGATTCGAAGATGTTAGAGAACGTTGGCAGTCTTCGTTAGAAGAAGTACTCTTCGTGGAAAAAGTTCTTCGTGGAAGAAGTTATTCATTAGAGAAGTGTAATCCTCCCAAAATCTCTCCCCTTCTCCTTTTCCAAATACTTTTCCCCAATCCACCACCAAAAATGAAATATACAACATAATAGAATATGTTATCTAATTAGTTTGTTGGCATAATTTCAAATTTTCTTAATTAATTAATTGATGAGTTGGTATAATTAATCCAAGGGGGTTCCACAATTAATGTGGGGGAAGTTCAAGAGGCTTCCCCACATTAAAGAGGGAGTTTAAGGGTTTCTCCCATTATGAGGGTTTGGGTGGTCCCCACCATTTGGAATTAAAATTGGGGGTTTTGGCTCGGGTGTTCCCCACCACCATAACCCATGTGGGAGGTTTTAGTTCAGGTGGTCCCCAACTCTATAACATCCACAAAGGAGTTTTCAACAAATAAAAATGTTAAACATTTTTATTTTATTTTATTCTTTGATGAAAAAACACAAAAACTAACGTTCACCCTCAACCAACTACTATCAAGGTGAAAGTCTCCTTAAGAGAATATTGGCGCTGCGAGTTAAACGGTGTCATCAGATTTCAATTCTGAGCACCGGTTCAAAAGTTTCAGAAACCCACTCAGATGTTTACTGAACGTAACAGAAAAAAAGTTCAGAAATTCATTCCGGTCATGCCGGGCCTTGGAATCATGCGCCATCAATTTTCACGGACTCGTAAGATTCCCATTTAATTAAAAGAAAATTAATGGAAATTTTGGGTCTTTACATTAACAAACCTATCAAGATAGAATTATAACCTTTCCCTTAGAGTAGTAACATGACCATTATGAATACTAATTCAAACAATAGAATAGTTAATTTACATATGAAAGTACAAATAAATTTTTCTATATATTATGAATGAAATTATTATATATTTATTTCATGGTATAAGTAAACATATGTTTTACAAATGATAAATCAAGTGCTGGTATTTCTTTAATTTGTAAATATTTAATAACAACTTTATAAATAATATAACTACTTGAAATAAAATTTATTTTTATAAAATCTATTTTTAAATTAGTAATTTTTTGTATTATTATTATAAGATAATTTTATGAGATTTCAATTAATTTTTCAGTGTTATAAAATTAGCAATAATTTCAAAATTAGTATTTTCAAAGTAAATGGCAGTTTTAATTTAAAAATAAATTTCTTATATTATGACAATTATTTTTATAAAACAGAGTTCATCATTGAATTCTACATGTCAAAAAGTGGTTAAGGTGAATTTTTTGGTATTTTTCTAATGTACTTGAATTTTTTGTGACTAATAAAAGTGATAATTTACAATAAAATACAAATAATATTTTTGATTCATTATTTATGTAAGGCTAATTTAATCTCCAAATACATAACTTTCCTTCATTATTTTAATATATTTAGTTATAAGGTTCAATCTATTCATATATTTTCACCAAAATAATAAACTACTAAATAATATAATGATAAATCACCCCTCTAATCACTTATAAATACCACCCCTCACCTCCTATTATCCTCACACATTCCATTCCTAAAATACTATACACTTTCAAAAAAATTCTCATCCAAATTCCCACCGAACATTCTAGGAGCCCTTGGTATCATCAAAAGGAAAAAACCTTTTCTCTGAGAATGATCTCAAGGTGGAGAAAATCAAGATGTAATTTAATTTAATTTCAATTTCATTTATTTTCATATCCTCTACACATATCCCCTTATTCAAGTTACATGATAACTATAGTATCTTAAATATACTATAATTTTTTTATGTTAATGAAATAATCTATCTTCAAACCTTTTCTCCTCTACCTTTTATTATAAAATGAAAACATCGTCTATGATGTGTTGATTTACCACCATTGTGGATGATGAATTTTAATTTTACTATACTACCTTCATGGTTGGTCATAAAACCATTAGAATGGTAGAAACAGATTTTAAAATTTATCTCATAACCTTTTTTTGAAGGACTAAATTATATAAATAATATTAAATGATAAATTAAAATGAGTTCATCATGATCTAAAAACATTCAAATTAATCTAAATGATTACCATTATTGTTTTATCTAATGATTCATAATTTTACCATAAAAAAATTATATGTAAGACTAATTAATTTTTTTTATTTTAATTAATAAAATTTAATATAAATTCTGGATAATTATCCCCATTTTAAATGAACTTCCATTCATGTATGGATTTGAACCGATTAGGAAAACCAATAAAACAAAAATCCCAAATGATGAAATTGAAAACTATAACTCATCAAAATTGTCATAAAGGAACTTAATAAAAGTATAAAGAATAAAATAAATGTATAAGAGGATATTAATTTTTTAATTAATGAATATAATTTTATAATTTAGGATACTAAAGTGAAGAAATTATTCATACTTACTGTAAGGGGATTATCGAACCCAACTTCCTTCCTTTAAGTTTTCCCTCTCTCACAACATTTTTAGTATGGATGTTCCTTAAATGTTCAATAAATATCATTTCCTTTACTTCCACTTTTTATTACAGGATATAAATGATTACAATCTAATTTTATGTTAAATAAGATATCTTTTTCCAAAAGAAATATTCTATCTGAAAAACATATATTTTAATTCACTTGAGATTATTTATTCTTCACTAAATATTGACAATTCATACACCATGTATGTTATTCATTTTTTATTTTAGGAGACCCAATGTTTATCCAGAAAATTATGAGTTAAAAAATTCTCAAGAAACAAATTTATTTCTATGGGATATTTTATGGAAAATATTGTTATATATTATATTTGGAATGCATGATTATGTAAATATTACGATGTGACGGGTTTTACTAAAAATATATAGCACTCCACTACATTAGGTAATGTGATTTATCTCTTAAGATAATGAAAAATATTAATAAAAATGATTGTTGGTTTTTTTAAAATGTTGATCTCTTGATTATGCACATATGTTATGTGTGAACAAGATGTTATCTTTGTTCACAAATATGTGTGGTATTTGACTACAAAGACATGATGTTTCATTTTTATGAATTTACACATTCCATGACATAATATATTATTCCTCTAATAATTATGTTTTTATGATGATGATTATTCTCACCCATTTTATATTAATTCATGTCATCATATATCCTCTTATTGGGATTTCATATCACCCCTTTCATTGATGTATATCCTCAGGTGATTACTTATACTAAGGAGAATGAGAAGGGAACTAAGAAGCTAGAGAAGAAGGAATTAAGTAATGTCTACATTTTTATTTTGTTAAAAGAAATGTATAAACCTAATTTTCCCAAGACACTAAATCACTTGATCCTAAATTTTTAATAGTATTTTGTTGTTTATCTTTAAAATTATGTCATAGTCTTGTATGAAATTGTAGGGCCGATATATATTGTTTACGCACTCCCTATCAATTTATTAATTACATGGAATGTGTGTTTAGTTATTTATATTTAAATATTGATTATTATTATATATTTATTATTGTTTATGATGTACTTAAACCTTATTAAGAATTTGATACCAGCCTTATATTTTCCTTTCCCTAAGATTCCATGAAGCTTACTATGAAATATGTACAAGGATATAATAGATGGAATAAAGTTGTTATAAAAAACAATTATACTGAAATTTTTGTATTCTAAATGAAATATAAAAACCATGTATGTATTTAGTTTACCAATAATACTAAACAAATCATACATTATGGATTTTATTCCTTATAATCAATCTAATGTAATGGTATTAGACACCTACACCATTCTTACTGGGGTCAATTCAAAATATAAATGTTTTTCATATGGTATTTTATACAATTTTCCTTAAAAAACATCATAACCCCCCATTAAATATTCTCAACTAACCCAAATCATGGGATTACACTTGAACCCCATTTTCCCCATAATTCATTAATTCTATTAAATATATATCTATGGACTTTATGTCATTTTCACAAGAAAAGGCTCTCCACAGGGATTGTATTTGGTTTTTATCATTTTTCCTGACAACCTACTTCTGCGTTTATTCAAATGAAAAGAATAAATGATAAAATAGAACCAATATGGATTAATGAAGAATAAAAAATAAAATGAATTTAGTTTAATAAAAAACCATGTGAGAGAAATACTTGAAGAAATATGGGATCTTATAACATTCCCACCATATAACATCTTTTCCCAAAGCTACTCCAAGCATAAGTGTGGGGTCTCAGCGAACAAGTTTGGAAAATAAGTTTTAATATCAGACTCCCTCTCTCAGGTTTCCTCATGAACTCACCCTTACTTCAGCTACACACAAATTGACATTATAGTCTTACACTTATGATATTTCTCACTCGGATACATAACCCATATCATATTCTCCTTAATGGATGCATCAACATAGAGCTCAGATATTTCTACTTCAATCGCATGGAAAGGGACTATATGATATCTCTAAAGTCGCCCAACATGAATATAATCATTCATGGTACTATATAATTGTAGAAGGAATAAATGTTATGCCAAAAGATAGACCCTATCCACTATCTCAAAGGGAATGAGAAACCTCATTTATTGATTTACTTGTTTTCTAATATGGTATTACCGCAATGTAGGAAACACCCAATGGAAAAAAGTGACCAGCTTTGAATTCCAAGGGTTATATTTGATGGTCAGTATATGATTTATAAGTGATCTACAAGGTCACCAATCGTTGTATGATATATTTAACATTATCAAATGTATCCTATTAAATACTAGGCCCAACAAGAGCTAACTCACCTGCCTATGGCAAAAAATAGGTGAAAAAAATGGTATTCCATAAAAATCACTTAAAGGATCAATTAGGATTGATGCATGGATGCTATTATTATATAAGAACTCAATGAGTTCCTACTAATTCTCCCATGAACCACTAAAATAAATAACACAGGATCATAACATATCTTATAGAACCTGAATAGTCCCCACAGATTAATCATCTATCTGAGGATGATAGGTTGTGATCAAAAGAACATGTAATACTAGGTCCTTCTGAAGACCTTTCTATAAATGTGATGTGAAATGAGTATCTCTTTGTTAAACGATACTCCTCATAACACCATGAAACTGATCCACCTCACAACAAAAAATACTACCCAGATCATTAACTATAATGGCCTCCCTGATGGGTAATAAGTGTGATAATTTCTTCAATTGATCCACAATTAACTATGAAACATAATTATTACTGGTTTTTCAAGTAAATACTATCAACAAATTCAGTGACATCATCCCATTTATACTTAGGAATGGGAAAAGGATAAAAAATCCTAGATGGCCTCTGAGGTTCATCTTTCACCAGTGGAAAATTGATTCATCTAGCAATAATGCTGGCTACCTCCTTCTTCAATCCTAACAACCAGTACTATCTATAGAGATCAAGATACATCTTTGTCAAACCAAGATGCACCTCCCATATAGAATCAATAATCTCCATCAACAACTCCTTGTGTAATCCCATAAGAACACATGATTGGACATGGAAAAGGATAGAATTTACACATCCAAGAGACCAACATAATGGTGTCTCCCTACCATGTAATCTATCTCTCTGAATAGATACCTATGGATCAAATAACCGCTCGGTCTTGATCCAATCCAAAATAAGGGGTATAACCTATTTTGAGGTCATAGATACTCATCCCCAAGACTCATGGACATCTAGATGCATGTCTAAAAAGATGACTATTATGAAAAAAAATTGCAGGACTCTTGAATTTCCACTTTCTATATCATTTTTCTCAAATAATCCAAAAATATGTTTCCCTTTCCCAGAGGATAAAACTGACATAATGTTTAAGTACATCATATTCGCCACCCACCTCCTATGTCGAGGTTTGGGTCTCACTGAGAAAATTTTACTTGAGGCTCTTGTAGTCTGTGTATACCATAAACCTCTCACCCATGAGATAATCAGTCAAAATTATTTTGGAATGTACTACTACTTATAACTCCAGATCACTAATAGGTAAATTCCTCTCATGTGGGCTTAGATTCATGAAGCCATAAGAAACCATTGGATTCTTATATAACTGAACTACTCTGTGTCCAAATATTGTTGTGTCACAGTACATGGTATATAATTTGCCCTGAATACATAAAATGAGTAAAGGTATTGAGGACATCTTGATTTTTAGCTCTATAAAATATCTCTATAAATCATTAGAATAAGAAAACATCACACATTTCTTGGTCAACCTAGATATCATTGCTTCCAAATGGTATGATCTTTTATAAAGCACTGATAATAACCTATTAAACCAAGAAAAAACTGAATTTGGAAAAATTTATTGGTTTCTTCCCAAGATACCATGGCCAAAACTTTCCTTAGGTCTAATGAAACTAATACCCCTAAGATGAAATAAACCA
Organism: Viscum album; assembly: GCA_963277665.1. Lineage (NCBI taxonomy): Eukaryota > Viridiplantae > Streptophyta > Magnoliopsida > Santalales > Viscaceae > Viscum > Viscum album. Next base: position 145,235,772 of record OY728131.1, read on the forward strand.
ACAAGTTAACTTTAGTAATAAAGAAACTCCATTTGGTTATCCTAGAATAAAGCTGATGATCTATCAATATACTCAATATTCCATGGTGTTGGGCATGATCATCTTATATCTTGGATTAAAATAAGATATTATTGACAAAATACACTAAAAACTGATCTATAAAATGATGAAATATCCTATTCATCAAGGGCATGAATACCATTGAATAACTAGTCACCCCAAACAATAACACCAAAAATTAATACAAGCCATACCTGCAAATAAATGTAGTATGAGGTATGTTTTCTGGTCTGACCCTTAACTTGTGGTATCCTGGTCTCAGATTGATCTTGGATATGATTTTATCCTCTCTAAACTAATCCCAAAGATCATTAATGCATGGAAGAGGATACTGGTTCTTGACCATCATTTGGTTCAACATCTGTTAATCTACACATAATCATAAATATCCATAATCCTTCATAGAAAATATAACTTGAGTACCATATGAAGATGTAATAGGTCTAATGATGCCTTTAGATTCTAGATCTTCCAACTAAAATTTCAACTTTTGAAGATCTTCTGGTTATATTCAATAAGGTGGGATAAAAACTACCTATGCTCCCAACACCAACTCGATCATGAAATCAATCTCTTATTTAGGTTTAATGCCATAAATCTCATCTGAAAAAACATCATGAAAATTGTCAAACACTATAGGAAAAGAATATTGTCACATTCCCCCATCATCTAGAGTAATAATGGATATCTAATCCAAGAGAAAATCCAATCCTCACTGAATTGGTCCTGCATGACCATCCAAAAGATCCCACTCACCCTGGTGTGAATAAATACCTCATTATGAAGATAAAAAGTTAAATCAACACTAGTAATAGTTGATATGATCCTGATATATAATTAACTAGTCCATTTTAAGAATCACATTGAATCATTTCATTTTCATCATGAACAGTTCCTAGAAGAAACGATAACCACCAATCTCTAGATAACATGCCTTAAAAAGTTTTATATTCTCAGAATGCACTCCCAAAAGTGTGTCAATGGTCATATAAACATACAATAATTCAATAATAAAGACCAAACAATTTTTTAAAATAGATGATACAAAAGAATGTGTTTCTCCTATACCACATAAAAAGGCAAGAAAAGATAGATAATATAATAATAACACCTCTAATGAAAGATAGTCATGCATCCATGATAGTCGGAGTAGTCTACATAAGGTGAAGTTGACTTGCCCCTCTGACATGATATCTAGTTTGACACCCTTGATCTATTACCATAGATTTTTATTAATTCTCCTAAACTTGGGTACTATGTCCCTTACCTTTGCGTAAAAATGTAGTGGAACTCCAGCTACTAGTCTATTAAGGGGTAATTGAGCCCCTTTATAGCTTAGGTGCCTGTCTTGACCCCCTACCATTGGTTTGTTTTGGAAGGTACATATAGAGACTTCAAAGATTACCCATTATTCCGTAGATATGACACTTGACTGTGGGTTATGGAATCTATGGGTTCTTGTGTACAAACTTTCAACATTATTAACACTGTAACAAAACATGGTCCTGAGATGGTTTTCCACTAAAATGAATTCTGTGCCTACTACTAACATGGAGAAAACATTCGTAGTGGTTCTTCATTCAACATGAAGAAGAGATCTTGGTTCGTCCTACTGAAACATCCTAGTCGATACTTGAGTTCTCTCTCATATTTCCTTATGTGATGAGTTATTGGTTTATCATGTCCTCAAAACATCTCCAACAAAAAACGTTCACATGTGACATGATCATATAATGGATACCACCCTCATAAACATTTAACCTTGAGATATCATCATATTCCAAAGAAGGAACAAAGCACTATAGGTAGTTTAAATGTCAAGAAAAGTCCAATACTAACATGCCTTCTTGTTTCAGATGCCTCAGTTATGATATATTTATCCCACAATGTTTCTGGATAGAAATGGCCTAGGAACTTTATCTTTAATTCCATCCAAGATTGCTCATCCTACATTCTATATTACTCCATAATATCACACAAAATATTGGCAGGTCCATGATGCATATAAAAAGTAAGATTCACCCTCCAACACAAGAGTGTCTCAAGAATTTTGATGATTTTCTAGACTGTATCGATCCAGAACTCGTCTACCCAGTGTCATCCTTCCCTAGTGAATATAGATGGATTATCTAGATAAAACACTCCTTTTATCTTGGAAATCGAAGTCATGGTATAAATAGTCTTCTTTTCCATGGATTACATGACCCTCAAGAAGCTATCATGAAGATAAACATTGATATGATCCCGATGAACTACTAGATGACCTAGTTTAACTATATTAGGATCGTCATGATTTCCACTCTTATAACACTCAAGTAGAATATGATGAGGTAGCATTTTATCTTCAAGAAAAATGCACATCGTGGAACACTGTCTAGTAACAAAGTCAACCTAAATGGGTGACTACAATAGAGAACCACTTACTCTGGGTTTCTATAAACATGTATTACATGTTTTTTAGAAAGACATGTCAATTTATTTTGTTTATCCAGAAAAACAGATATCCTATATTGAAGTTCAATAGAAATGTATATATCACATGTGAACAAATATGACCCTATTATAAATAAGGGTTGTCAATATATTTCCCTATGCTCCTATTATGATGCATGCATACTCATCTTCACCATACTAGTCCATGAGTACAAATATTAAGAATAAAAAACATCATAAAACCATAACCTCACACAACATGTGAATTACCCAAGGTTAAATAACATCAACTGTAACAATATCATAATACAATCATCAATCCCATCAATGGGCCCTCATATTTCCGCCCACGCATGGGTTAGATACCCCCAAGAACAAGATCATTGACATCTCCTAACATATCCTAGTATCATTTCAACCTTACCCAAATAGTAATGAAAAATAATGGAAAACCTTCTCCTTTCATACCAATTTGTAATGTCCCCTGATCTAGAACTGTCTTATGTGGAAAACGGGCTGGTTACGAGACATCCAGCATGACTCCCAGTATTCTAGAGCATGTCAGCATGTGGTAGGGGTGTGAAATTTATTATGGGGAGACTATAACCCATGGTATAAAGTTTTCTATAAGTATAAATAATATACAAAAATAGAAGAAATCATAGTATAAACCTAGATAAAACCAATAATAATATAAAACTCAATAATCGAATATATAAGAAATTAATAATATACTGACATGATGGGATGCAACTAAATGTCATTCTATAAAAAATACAAGTAAAAGACTAATATACATAAAAAAGACTCAAAATTACCTAGTCTAAAATCCTATGACGTTCCTACCAATAAATTCCAGCCCATACAACAAGAAACAATCAACAACAAGGTCTTTTTCCTTTTTCCAAAACTGCATCCATGTAATCTTGTCGAGTACCAAATGACGACCTGAATTTGGTGTGATTATAACTCAATGGGTCAAAACCACCATGTATAAATAAACCCACCTGATGAAAAGTGTATACAATAAAGTGATAAACAAGTGTATTAATTAATTATGTAATTAAATCAATACCACATCAACTATCTTTAACACCATGATATAATATCTCTAAGAATGCCTCACAACCAGGCCAACCACAACCATATAACCATGGTAAAAATAACCTACAGTGGTCTCATGATAAAATATTTTCTAATAATGTCTCACAACCATTCCAACTATAACCGAAAACATGGTATAACATAACAATATAAGTTAAATTAATATAATCTTTACAACATCTAGGTCAAATTCTTATAAGAATTACCATATGGGATTGGTCCAAGCACACTAAATATAAGCTTTATAACAACAAGTTCAAATCCATATAAGCATTATAACATGGTACTTGACCAATACTACTAAATATAAACATTAAATAATATAAGTGTTCATGTGGTAATTCCATGAACAATATATAATCATTTTAGAAAGTATCATAAGACATGTCATGTCAACATCGATATCAAAATATCACATCATAAGTCTCAATGGTTAATTATGTGAATTTCCATTTTTCTATCAATTACCCCTTTGTTTAAATAAAAAATGATCGATAATAAAATGATTAAGTAGTAAATGATATCATAGAGAATCTATATAAATAAAAATCCAAAGGTCTCATGTCATGATAAATATACTTTAATCTATAATCCAATTCAATTATATTCATGGTTCTCTAACCTTACATGTAGCCATAAACTACCTCAATAACCAATTTAATCCAATAGACTCGAAGGAATAATCTCATTAATTATTTTATTAATTTAGAAACATGTTACACTAGATCAGTCATAATATTTATTATACTTGGAAATTATCAAACCATACAGTTATGATTTAGACCCCAACCATAACTGGTGAAGAACACAATGCTTCCAATAAAAAATTCCCATGAGGAAGAAGGTGAGAGTGATCACCAATAGGATCCAAGATCAAAACTAATCAATATAAAAAATGATAACACACATCGTTAATGTATTATTCCACAACTGGAAAACCACAAGATTTTAAAAGTAAACAATATTCTCAATACCATACAAGATATGCCACATCAAACTTATACAAACAACTAAACATTATTATTTAAATGTGATAGTTATAACCTATACATTTGAATGAAAGGAATCCATGCTATTAAATAAAATATGATAAAATAGTTTAAAAATATTTATCATATCAAGTAATTGGTTACTAATTAATTATAAATTAAAATAAAAACTAATTGAATACAAAGGATTAGTTTTTATTTAAATTTTTTTATAACCATAATGACATTATATCTTAATAAATTAAATATATCACAATAAGTGATATATATTAATGAAATTTATTTGTTTAACTTCCAATAGAATGTTTTTAAATTCACCCATTATGTTTTATATACATAAGATAAAAATAAATTTAATTTTGACCATAAAAAATATTATTTTCTAAAAGACAAATTTTAACCTTTTGATTGTGAACCTATTTTAAATAAATATTTTCACACATATATAAGTTCTATTTTAAAAAATAAAGTATCTTTTTTAAATTATAAAATCAAAATTATCTTGGGGATAAATTTTGGTTTTTTTCATAGTAGTTTCATTTTATGATTAATAGTGAGAAATACTAAATTTTAATTGAAAACTGATTTTTATGTCTCATTTATTTTTATAGATAAATTAAATTTTAAATTGGTTTTAATTTATAATTAGTAATATAACAAATAAATAAATAAAATTTATCTTATTTTATTCAATTTCACTTTCAAATTGGATATAAAAACATTAAAACCTTTTAAACTTTTCACATTTAAAACTCGCTTTTTTATTGGGTGTGTGGGATTAAATTTAAATATAATTTTTTAATTACATGAATTTAATTGGATAAAATAAATTCAATTTTTGGAAATATAAGTTCTAAATGAGGTTATAATTTCAATTTCATTTTTAGGTAAAAAAATTTACCATGGTAAAAAATTATTTACTATAGTGTAAGTTAAATAGAGACATGGGTTAAAGTTAAAAGGTAAAATCATAACAAACCAAAACATTACGACATTTAATGGTAGGTTGAGGTATTTTTCAAAATTAAACTACTATTATAACATTAATTATCATCCAAATTTATGGAAATTAATTCTACCTCAATGTGGATAGCTTTAAATATAAAATTATCATTATTTTAATCACTTAAACCCACCTCTACTCAAGTATAAATACCACCCCTAACCACCCCATTTCAACTCAAAAGGTTTAAATATCATCCAATATCTTCCAAAAACACTCATAATAACTCCCAAAACTTCTTTGTTATTTTATTTCTTTCCAATATATCAAATATAATGTTCTTAAGGGTCTCTCAAGGAGGTGATATTCAAGAGGCAATTTTCCCATAAACGCATATCTTAATTACATTATTTTTTAAAATTTGTCTTAAAATCCATCATCCATTAAGGAATGATAACTCCATTATAAAGTATATAATGTATTATTATGTTTATAGTTAAATATATTATATCAATACCTTTTGTTTCCTCATCTTATTTAAGGAAAAGAAACTATTGTCCAAATTATGTTGGTTAATTGTTTTGTGAAGAATGATTTTATTAATTTTACATTATTACATTTATGGATTTTAATAAAACTATTATTATGGTTAAATGAAATTTTAATAGGTATATTATATCCTATTTAATATTCTAGTACTAATATTTACTCATAATAGTAAATAAAATTAAACTAGTTTGTGATGTTTGGAAAACTGATAAAATAAAATAAACATTTATCATTAATGCTTTATCTAATGAATCATCCCCATGTAAGAAATAAAAAATAAATATGAGAAAATTAATAATTATTTCAAATAATTAATTCTATTTAATACCAATAATTTAGTTTTAATCCCATTTCACAAGAACATCTATAATTTTACACAAATGATCTGATCATAAACCATGAAATAGACACACTTGAAACTATGAAACTGATGAAATATTATCATTTAATGGGATATAATATGTTATAAAATCATCACATAAGGTATCATAAATATTAATATGGCAGTATAATGAATTAATAATGTTATTCAAAACATTATATAGGATTTTGATGTATGCAAAACTAAAAGGAAGCATGAGGTAAGAGTTTCTCATCTCACTTTTTCCTTCTATGAGATATATGAATAATTCACCCCTAATTTATTTTTTTGGTTTATATATAAAAAATGATATTAAATATTAGAATCTTTTTATTTTAATGAATTCCACTATTTCATTCAATAATTATTACTTTTATTGGTCATATGATTTGACTGATTACAAGTGCTAAGGGAATTCATAACTTAATTTCTGTTCATTGGGTTAAGACACCATTTACTTGAGTATGTAATTACATGATTTCATGTAAAATGAATTTTGGTTATCTTATGTTGTATTTAAACATAGTTTATTTGTATTTATAATGAATACACATAATCAATTCAATTGATTAATGCAGACTTCCTTGACATGATAATTGTAAGGGGATTTACAGTCTCACTTTTATTTCGGTGAGACTTATTCCATATTCACCAATTGTTTATTTTGAAATATTTTATATAATTACCATGAATTTAATATATAATAATTATCATTAAATTTATGAGTATTTAAATATCCATTTTATGACAACTCTTTCATTGGGTTTATGGTTCAAAAGATACCAAATCAGTAAGGTAATTTTGTCTCAATTTTTCTTCATTGAAACACATATTATGATACGAACATATATTATTTTACAAGGTGTATATAGTAAACTTTGGCATGTTGTACTATACATATCACTATTTTCATGGTACTATGAGTTTCAGGTTATGTTATTTTCTCTTCAGTCGGATTTTTTTTAATTAAAAACCCATATTTTATTAAAAAGTTTTCAAAATTTTTTTAAATAATATTTTAAATTTTTTTTTTAAAAAAGGATTTTAATGATGTTTAAAATGGGTTTCAAATCTTAATTTATAAGTTTTTAAAAGTTATTTTGAAATAAACATGTTTTATAAATGTTTTATAAATATTTCATTAGAGGAAAGGATATTTTCCTCAAGAAATGTTTTAAAATGTTCTTTTAAAATTAATTTTAATATAAGATTTCTTCTATTTATATTTCTCATGCATTAACATGGATATAATCCAAGGATACCATTATTATTATATATCTGAATGGTTTAAATTTATGATATCATAATGTTTATGAATTTAATTTATTTCCATGGGTAAACCTTATGTTTATGTTTGATTTTTTATATAGAACAGATATACATAAACATGTCATGATGGGTGCACCTAGCTAGTTTTCTAATGCATTTGGTAACATTTAGACACATGAGAAATCATGTTGGGATATGTATTAAACCTAAATTTGTATGATACTTTCTCCACCATGTGATATATTCATGGTAGTTAGACTTGAATCATGATTATTTTATTTTATATGTTATTTCTATAATTTCATTTTTTATGTTATGCTCTCACAGATCAAGTTCTTTGATTATTTTACAGCTCATGTCTTATGGTCATCCATGATTTATTTTATGACTAATTATTCTAAACATTGATATACATGTTATAGTGTTCAAATGTTATTTTCATGATCACCTGCCCTTATTATAATCTTATGATTTAATATTATCATGGTTTGATTTATATTTTGTTTACCATTAATGAGCATCTAATCTCACCTTTATTATGTTTTACCTAAGGTTACAAGGAAATATGCTAAATTAAATAGTTATATAAGTATTTTAAATTGATGATTTTGATGATATATTAAGATTTTTGGAAATTATAGAAGATAGTTCTCATTTTTATGAGAATGTTCTTTATGAACCCAAGTTCTTAAGAGTTTTTCCTAATTCTCTAAAATCAAAACCTAAAATTTTATTGGGTATGTAAGTGAACTAATATTTAATTTTGACATTATATGTTTTTTTTAAAAGTTGGGTCACATTTATTAGTATAAAATTAAAGAATGTAATGTGTATGTTTTTTCATTAGATCCAGAAGTGTGGATTCTTAAATGTTATAGTCAGAATCAGAGCGGGTTTTAGACAACATTAGAGATTAATATTCTTTATTTGGTGATATTCTTATGATTTATTGATATCATCATAGGGTTTATAATTTTCAGATTTATCATAAGTTTGGAGTCTTATAAACCCATTTTTAGGATTTAATTTATTAAATTTTAATGTGACTAATAGTATTTTTTGGGTAATTCATTTTTGAGGTTATTATGGGATATTGAATTTTTGGGATTAAAAATGAAAGGTACGAGAAAAACATAATAGTTAAAACATATTAAGGTTACTTTTAAGTAATTTTCTCACATTTGTGAAATTTTATAATGATTATAATAATATATTTTTTTTATAAAAGGATATCCTGGAGGATGAGTGACAACCCATTGCATTCGAAAATTCCACAAGGATTAGACCCAAAACCGAAGGGAGACAAGGGTGAAATGCCTACCAATGACCTATGTGATGTCCTGATTTGTATAAAATTATTTTATTTTTTTTAAATATCTAAATTATAAATATTAAGTTCATTTTGGAAGAATATTTTTTATAGATAACCATGTCATTGAAAATTATTTAATAATTAAGTGAGTAATGTCATTTCAGATAATTTTCACAATTTTGTGAAACCTATATGATTATGGTAAATATAATACTATTGGATTTAATTTAAGGAAAAAGGTTGATTTATATTTTGAAATAATATATGATATTATAGTTTCTTTAGGTGATTCAAGTTATTTTTGGAAATGAATAACGTATCTTGGCGATTATGTGATTTAATAAAATTACTTTTTGGTGCAATACTTTAAGAGATATTGATATTATTTGAAGATAAATATTAAATATATCATGGAAGACTATATGATCAAATACTTCGTATTATTGGGTTTTAATTTTTGTCTGGGATATTTTGATCTATTTTAAAGGTAGTTTTTTGTTGAATGATCTATGTTGAAATTTGGGTATTAATATTTAATTTTAGAGATTAAAGTAGTTTTTGTTCACAGAAAGGTTAATTATTATTATTTTAAATATTATAACTTGTACGGACCATTTTTGTTTTGGTTAATTCCTAAAGATAGGAGGTATAGATAGTGAAACTTTTACATATTTTTTAATCCATAGGAGTTTACTCTAATGCTTGAGGTATGAAAATTCATCTGGAATACTCATCTATTAAAGAAAATATGAGATTGTGGTTGAAATTTAGTAAAGTAAGAAACAATACATTTCAAGTAAGTATGATTAATTATGATCTTAGTATAGAAAGTAAATGAATTCCTCAACTCTTAGAAATTTATTTTTAATGAAAAATGTTATCCATTTTATTTTCATACTATGAAATCAATAACCTTTAACCCATCACATATTTATGGTTTTGTGATTGTTAACTTTATCATGAACATGTTTTTTATTACAATACATCAAAAATTGGTAGTTATTTTTCTCTACTACATCCATGTTTTTCTACATAGAATCTGTGAATGTATTATATCAGGTGACCATATTACTTTCTTTTATCCCTTATTTAGTGGATGTTGTATAAACCCTTGTTCTAATGTGGTATTTCCACAATGGTATTTTGAATTGTCAAACCCATAATTTTTAAATACTATGTATAAATTGAGAGGAATAAATTAATTAAATGGGAGGATAATTTGACACACCATGATTTTAAAAGGAATCACTATGCTTAATACTATACAAGATACACCACAACAAACTTAAACAAACAATTAAACATTCTTATCTAAATGTGATAGCTATTACACAGCCATTAGAATAGAAGGAATAAATAGAATTAATAAAAATAAGATAAATATAGTTGAAAAATTTTTATCAAAAAAATTAATGTTTTACCAAATAATTAAAAATGAAAATAAATAGAAATTGAATATAAAAGATGTTTTTTATTTAAAAAAAATATTTTTATGCCCATAATGACATTTTATATTAATAAATTAAATGAATAATAATTATTGATATGTATTAATCAATTTTATATGTTTAATATTCAATATTTGTTTAAAAAAATTCACACAATATGTTTTATAGGTTTAAGGTTAGAATTAATTCAATTTTGAGTATAAATCTATATTTTTTTAAAAGCCAATTTGATAACTTTTGATGGACCACCTATTTAAAATCTAAATTTTCACACTTTTTTAAGTTTTATTTCTAAAAATAAAGAGTAATTTTGAAATTTTAATATTAAAAATTAACTTATGGAGACATTTTTTTTATTTTTCGTATAATTTTTAATATTTGATGAAATGTGAAAAATACTGAATTTTAATTGAAAATTTATTTTTCATCTAATTTATTTATATAATAAATTTATATTTTAAATTAGGTTTAAAGTATAATTAGATAAATTCTAATTCAATGAATCCAATTTATTTCGTTGTAATAAATTTCTCATTGAAATTGGATCTATAAAAATTTATAACATTTGAACTTTTCACTTTGAAAACTAGCTTCTTCATTGTATTTTTGGGATTAATTTCAAATATAATTTGGAAAATTAATGGAATTTAATTTGATAAAAATATTAATTTTTTGAAACAATAATTTCTTAATTATGTTTTAAGGCCAAATTAATATTTGGTTATAAAAAATATACTATGGTAAATGTTTTTTACTATAGTATAAGTAAAATAATGATGAGGGTTAAAGTTAAAAGCTAAAATCATAACATACCTAAAAATAGTAAAATTTCATGGATTTTTGAGGTATTTACCAACACTAAAATATCCTTAAAATAGTAATTATCATCTAAATTCATGGAAATTAATTCCACATAATTATTTTTGGATTTAAATATAATACAATCATTATTTTTATCACATAAACCCACCTCTACAAAAGTATTAATACCAACATTCACCACCCCCATTTCGACATAGAAGAATTTGTAATCCTAAATTATCTACCTAAATCTCACCTACAAACTCTACCCATGTCCTAGTTATTCTAGCCTCACCAAAATACCAAATAAAATGTCATTAATGTTGACTCAAGGAGGTGATATTCAAGATGTAATTTTCTAAAAACTATTCTCTTAATTTATTTTCTATTTATAATTTATAATAACCACATTCATCCATCAATGAGTGATAATAATATAATAATTTATATACTTTATTATTATTTTTATAATGAAATATCATATATCCATTTCTTTAATTACCTCCTCTTATCCAAATAAACGAAACTATTGTCCAAGTTATACTGCCCCATAGTGTCCAAGAATAATGATTTTTTCATTTTCCATTACCACGTTCATGGCTAGTAATAAAACTATTATTATGGTTAAATAATATTTTAATAAAAATATTACATCTTATTTAATGTTTTTGAACTAATATATACTCATAATGGTAAATTAAATTAAACTAGTTATTGATGTTAAAAAAATCACAAAAATAAACTAAACATTTATCATTAATGTTTTAGCTAATTAATCATCCTTATGATAGAAATAAAATTAAAATATGGGAACATTAATACTACTAGAATATCATTAATTCTAATTTATTCTACTTTTGGAGTTTTAAACCCATTTTAAAAGAACATCTATAACTTTAAACAATTGAACTTATCATAAAACTATGAAATGAATTCACCTGAAACCATGAAAATAATGGAATATTATTAATTAATTGGTTATTAGATATTACAAATTTATCGCATAAGATTTTTAAAATATTAATATGTTTTTTAATTAATTAATAAAATTATTTAAAACATTATATTATAGTTTTATGTGTGAAAAACTAAAGGTAAGTGTGTGGTAAGGGTTTCTCCTCTCACTTTTTACTTTTCTAAGATTTATGAATTATTCAACAATAATTTATTTTGTGTGGTTTATATGTAATAAAATTTGATATGAAATATAATGAATCTATTTATCTTAATTTAATTCTATTTTTTATTTTATATTTATTACTTTTATAGTTCATAAGATTTGATAGATTACATGTGGTAAGGTAATTCTTAATTCAAGTTCCATTAAGTGGATTATAATACCATTTAATTAAGTATGTAATTATATGTTTATGTGTAAAATTAATTTTGATTATATTATGTTGTATTTAAACTTTTTTATTTGTATTTATAGTGAATACACATAATATATTAAATTGATTAATGATCACTTAAATGATATGATAATTTTTAGGGGCTTCCAGTCTCGCTTTTATTTCTGTGATAATTATGCTATATTCAGCACATGTACCTTTTTATGTATTGTTTATAAATCCAATTAATATAATATATGATATTTTATTTTAAAATTATGTTTATTTACATATCCATTTGATTGTCTCTCTTTTATATATTTATAGTGAAAAAGTTACCAAATCGAGAAGGAAATTTCGTTTCAATTTTCTTTCTTTGAAACACAAGTTATGCTATGCACCTATATTCTTTTAAAAGGTGTATATACTAACCTTTTAAATGTTTAATCATGAATATACATATTTTCATGAAATTATATGTTTCATGTAATTCAATTTTCTCTTCAGTGAGAAATTTGTTTCAGTGAAAAAAACCATTTTTATAAAATTGTATTCAATCTTTGTTTGAAATCATATTTTAATAATTTTAATGAAAAGTTGATATAAAGGATGTTTAAAATGGGTTTTAAAGATAATTTTATATTTTTCAATGTTATTTTCAAATAAAAACGTTTTATAATTTTGGTAAAACATTATTTTTCAAAGTGGAAATGATATTTTCCTCAACAAATGTTTTAAAAAGATATTTCAAAACTATTTTCCTTTGAAAATTACTTCCATTTCTGTTTCTCATACCTTACAGGGGACATGATCTAAGGATATCATTATTATTCTGTCATTTAATTATTTATGTTTATGATATCATGATTTTTATGAATTTCATTTCTTTGAACGAGTAACCCTAATATTTATGTTTGATTCGTTACATAGAACACATAAATATGAACATGTTAGGATGAGTGAACCCATATAGAGATCCAATTCATTGGATAATTTTTAGTTTCATGAGACTTCATGTTGGTATAGGGAGTAAACATAATTAATTTATGGTATATTGTCCACCATGTGATATAGCATTGGATGTTATCCTTGAAATATGTTTATTTCAAGTTATATGTTTTTTTCCACAATACCATGTTTGATGTTATGCTCTTATAGATAATGTTTTTTGATTATTTGATATATAATTTCTTATAAATTTGTTGGTTTTATTTCATGACTCATGATTTTGACCGTTTATATACAAGGTTTTAGATACCATGAAATATGATACCTGTACTTCTCCACGGAATTGAAGATGTGAACCTCACATAGACACAAAATATTGAGTTGAAGTAGAAATGTGTGTTTATGCTTGAAGAAGGAGTAGATTTTATTTCCATGTGACACAAACCAAATCATGATAAATTGGGATAAAAAAGATTTTGGTGAGACATATCAATTTTCATGAGGGGCCAGTGATAGTAATGAAGGGACCTGTATGAAGGGATGAGAGCAGGGGTGTGGGGGTGCATCCCCCATGGTACAAATCAGCTATTTCACTTAAGTCCCCAAAAACACCATTAGTTCACAAGTTACCTATGCACAACCTACTTACGCGCCCCAAAACTAGTGCACCAGACCACTTGTGTGACTAGAAACACTTACCCATGGTTTGACATTTTCGTATAAATAGACTCTTGGGACCTTCATTTCTAATAATGAATTTCCCCAAAGGATGATTTCTACTATAATATACCTTTTTCTTCACCCATTTCCCTTCAACATAGAAGGTATTTTCTTAACACCTAATGATATGAAATTAAATGGGGTGATAGAGAATTAATCCCATTAAGTGTTAAAAATAAATAAATTTTCATGACCCATTCTACCAACCCCATGGATTAAAAAGAATTGCATGACTCCCCCTTCCTCAAAAAAAGAAAATTTCAAAACTTAATTCTATAAATCTCTTTAGATACCATTGAAGGCTTGATCAAAGATTCACCCAAGTGTATTCATCTAATTTGTTCATCACCTAAGGTCAAACAGAAATTCCTAAGCCTACTTGCACAGATACCCCTTACACAGTCCCCCTTAGTTCATCTCATCCCTTCACCCTGCATGAACCTTTCACGAAGCCTCCTTCAAATCCATTCATGGAAGGGATCCTACTTCATTGAATCCCTTTCCTAGAAGGGTTCATGTAGAAACATCCGCCAAGACCTTTTAATTTACAAAACCTTTGGGAAAGGTATATCAGTTTTTCTCCCATTTGGATTTGTATTTCTAAGGTCATAGGTCTCTATCACTTTTCCTACCATAGGGTCAGGATCCTTGGGGATTCTATAGATTAATATATCTATTTTCACATGGATCCTTACCATATGGGTACTGTAGTGAAGTTCTTAGTCTTAGATTCATGAGATATGACTCTATCCTCCTCGTATCATCTCTAAGACCTGGATTCATCAGACCTTGGTTGCGAGGGTAAGGATCACACTTTCTTTTCCCTTTAACAAAGGAAAAGTCTTTGTCTTATCATAGGACAACTCAAAGGGAAAACAACCTAGTGTAACCCCATATCCTTACATGTAAGAGGTTGATTTATTTCTCCACTCTACATCCTTGAACTTCATTCCCTTTTTTCCTTAGACTCTAATCCAATATAAAGTGAATAGACGTAAGTGTCGTATACCCGAACTCTTCTGTCGTAGTCTCTACCTCTCCCATGATCACTTTAACCTCATCTACTATATCACCATCCTCTTCCATCATTTAAGGAATTAAAGCATATGGTTTGTTGAATCTTTCACATCATCTTCTTTATTATACAAATCATGAATCATGATGTCTTAGAGGTTAGTGATGATATCGACAATCACAAAAATAAACATGAATGACTTAACTAAGAGAACTATGATTCCTATCATAACCGAGATATGTAGGAATCCCACTCAGGGCCCGAGTTCAATGGGAATCCTCATTAAAAATAATACCCAATTATAATTCCCTAAATTTAGGTATCCTCTTCAGAAGTAAACACCATGTTAACCCCTAACCATAATTAGTTGATACATCACTCATCATCCCTTTCATCAGGGCATACTATTCATGAATAAGCCCCATATTAATCCTCTCAATGGTCCATACCCATATGTGAGACTTATCGAACTCCATGGGATTTGATTTCCATCCAAACAAAATACACAGGAATCCTCCCCGAGGTTCAATCCCATCATTACCAATCAAACCTATTTTCTTTGCTCCATATCCCTAGTATGGTCTAAATCAACTTAGAAGATCCTATTCCTTCCAAGTTCCTCATGATGGTTTGGAATAATTCCTACACCAATATTTTACAAGGAACCTTCCACCTAGATGTCCTTTCCACATGACGTTAAACAGTACATTTAAGTTTTTATCACATGACCTTAAAAGGTATGTTGTGTCTCATTAAAATACACCAAACTACATGGGTTCCAATTAATTTCAATAGGATATGCAGGTATCCCATCTATGGGTTCGATCAAAACATCATAAAAACATCGATCTCTCTAAGTGATTAAAAATTCCAGACTAAAATTCATCTACCTGGATGACCATAAAATCCAGAGTGCCCCACTGGTTGCTTAAAAATCAAAATCATCATAAAAATGACCAAATAATATATAGGTAGTATATGAGTATATACTATTTATGGAGAACCTTAGATACATATAGATATGTCCATCAATGAAGAACCTCTAACACATATAAATGATTCTTATTTCCACATATTCTAAAAAATTGATTTTAAAAATTGGGATGCCTTACTTCATATTTTTGAATTAATGAAGGTTTCACAACGATAGCTTATTTCAATATGGAATTACCAAAGTAGGAAATAATTCCCCCCCCCCCCCGCAAAGGGTTTGATGAGCCCGAACTCCCATCCTCTCGACCAATGCGTTTCCTTAAGATTTATTGTTCAAAATAACTAAAGAACACATTCCTTTGAAAGGAATACACCTTTGGATACAAAACCATTGGGTGTTTCCAATTCCATAAAAAAATCCATTGGAAACCGTTTGGAAATAACGATTCCTAACTAGAAAACACAATTAGAGGGAGACAAGGGTATAATTTTCAAATGATTTGTTCATGATCACATACCCTTATGAACATATTATGATTTCTTATGAAAATGATTTGATTAGTTTTATGTGTACACTAACTAATTATCTAATATCACAATTCTTATGTTTTACCCAAGGTTATAAAGAATTATGTAAACTGAAATATGTCTAGAAGGATTTCACATGGATGGCATTGATGATATACAATGAAATTTGGATATAATGGTAGATAATATTGATCTTTATGATCAATTTTATTAGGAAACTGAGCTACTAATAGTTCATCATAAGTTTATAAAACTCTAAAACTAAAAGGTTATTAGGTATGTAAGTGATAAAAAATTTCCTTTTTAAATTGTACTTTTTTTGAAAACATTGGGTCACATTTGTTTGCATAAAATTTAGGAATTTAATTTTTTCATTTTTATCACAAGATCAAGAAGTGAGTATTTTGGAATGTTATACAGACATTTGGAGAACCAAGGGATTGAAGGGTTAAACCCATCCAAAACCACTTACTAGGGATTGAATATGTTTTTGGGAGGTCTATAAAGAAGCTTGGCACTCCAAAATTTCATAGAGGGTTACCCTAGGTCAAGTGGAGAATACATCAGTTATTTAGAAATGAAATTCAACTGCACAACATATATTACAATTCCAGATTGGGGATTTACATAGCGTGTAATGTAGTTACATAGAGTGTAAATATTTTAAGGGGATATGATGAAAAATAGTTTCCTCGGCTAAATATTAAAAATAATAAAACATTACATGATGTATAATCCATTTCCCTGGAATGTAAATGTTCTTTAGATGGTGTTTTAATCCATTTCACTTATAAATGTCCCATACCTCCTTCAAATAGTCTAAACATACAAAGAAACTTTGACAACACTTGAACCATTTATACTCAAACTCTAACAATTTAAAAAAACATGCATATCTTGACTTTAAGTTATTTTCCCTAATAGAGGCTCTCTACATAGATCTTCAATTTTTTTTTTGAAAAAATTCCTCTCAACATAATACATAATTTATTCAAAAAACCTGTATCCCTATTGAAACATAATTAAAACAGTTTAATGATAAGGGAATTAATCAAATGAAAGATTTTTAATGAAAAAATCAGAGAGAGAAGTACCTAGAAAAGGACAAGATCTTACAAGAACCCTTCATATTTCAGGGGAACTTCAAATATAGTGTTATTCAATGGATGGATAATTTCTCTAAAAATCATATTTTATGTCATGGGGTTGTTCATAACATCAAAATTTACCATTTACATTTATCAGTTTAAAGACAATGTTTATCAATAGTAGTATTTGGTTAAGAATATCAGAGAGAAGTATTATCTTTATGCCTTTTAATTGAACAAATTTAAGAATATTATCCTTGATAAATAGTTCCATAAGTTTATTAAACTCAATATGGTGAAAAAATCATCAAATTGAGGTAAAAATATAAATTTTCAAATACCGCATTTTAATTTGTTTTACTATGTTAGCCAAGACTGTATCCAAATTCTTCATGATTTTGATAGTAAAATTAATAGATTTCACTAAGGATAGAACCAATAATATAAATATCATTGTATTATTGAGAAATTAAAAGTATTGAGAATGTTTTTCAATGTGTTTCAAAAGTTAAGATATAGTTTTTCGACCCTTATATTCCAAGAGATGAAGAAATTAAAAAATGGTGTAGGTGGAAAGAAATCAAGAAGAACCCAATGAAAAACTATAGAGATAATCCCCAAAAATGTTCTAATTGTGGTAAAATATATTTCAAGGAATGCTTGATAGGATCTCGAATGTGTTATCTATTTGGTATTTTTGGAAATAGGGTTCATGATTACGATGAAAAGAGTTCTAAACAATCCATGAAGAGGTACCATATAGCCATCCCACAAAGTGATGTTTTTTCATTGAGTTGAGATATTATGATAATTTGTGTCCCAAAGTTGTTACTTAGGGTGTAAATCATCATCATTTAAAATTAATTTTTTTTAATTTTTTTATACTACTAAAGTTGACGTTGGGCCATATAATGAAGTGGCTATATGTATGTTAATTGTTTATTCAAATTATTCCAATTCCATTTTAGAATTTGCATTTTTAAATTCCCCCATTCCAAGGAAATTTTCATGAAGAAATGGAATATAAATTCATGAAATGAATATAGTGTGTTTTTTGAAATTTCTAGGTGGAAATATTAAAGTAACCATGATTTATAGTTATTTTCCTATTGTAATTAGTAGGATGGTATAACCTGAAAATCTTTTTGAACTACCTATAGTAGTGTTTGATATTATTTTGGGTTTATATTGGATTTTAGTTTATTTTCATAAGATTTATTTTAGATCCAAGAATGTTTTATTCATTAATTTCATACATTTTATAACCTATCAAAATGCTGAGAAATTGGTAGGAGATATAGTGAAAGTTACCTAGATCATGTTATTAAAAATAAAGAAACTATTTAAATTAATTATATTATATTAGTGAATGAATATATGGATGTATTTATGGATCATTTTCCAGGTTTCATTCCTAATTGAGAGGATGAGTTTACTATTAACTTATTACCCAATGCAAATCGTATTTCAAACCCCACTTAACAAATGGATCAAGTATAACTTTTGGAATAGAGAAAGTAGTTACATGAATTTATAGATAATGGTTTCATTCATCCTAGAATGTCACCTTCATATGCCCCATTTTTTTGTTAAAAATAATGATGGTTCAATGAGACTTTTCATTGATTATAGAGCCTTTAATAACATCACTTATAAGAATAAGTATCCTTTTATTCATATCAATGATTCATTTTATTTTCTCTAGGGGTGTTGTGTTTTTCAAATATTTATCTGAGATTAGAGTATCATCAGTTTTATCTGAGAAATGCAGATATTCCAAAGATGTCTTTTCGTATTAAATACAATCATTATGAGTTTTTATTAATTCCCTATAGCTTTTCTAATGCACCAATTGTATTTTTATACGTTATGGATATAGTTTTCATGATTTATTATGTATGTTTTTTTTGTTTGTGGATGACATATTTTTATTTTTTAAATGTTATGAATATTATTAAATACACCTAAATATTATTTTGAAAATTGTAGTAAGTGTGAAATATATATTGATCATGAATTTTTGATGTTTATATTCACTCTAAAAGAGTTAAACATAAGTTATTGAAGAAGGATGAAACTGATTAATTATTTTGACTACATGATTCATTACTATACTGGAAAATAAAACCAAGTAGCCTATTATTTAAGATAGAAAAATAATTCTGCCTTAGCTAGTTTACATTTATATCTTGAAAATATAGGTAATGATTTTATGAATTTTTTCCTAGATGTTTTGGATGCAGAATATTCTATAGTCTTGTTTGAGGTGTCAGTACTGTCATCTCTGTGAGAAGGAATTACAAAAATATCAAAAGGAGTATCATTTTTAATATGAAAAGTTAGAATATATTAATAATGGTAAGTTTATAGAGTTTAATGTTTATGAGGAAGGTATTATTTGGTTTGAAAAAAGGTAATATATGGTTTCTGTTCCATAGTTAAATAAATAATTTTTCATTGAATTAGATAGTTATCTATTTTCTATTGATACTAGAAAAAATAATATGTACAAATAAATTTAAGAGTAATAATGGTGAGATGGAATGAAAGGATATGTTGTAGAATTTATCAAGAAATTTTTGAATTTTTATTAGGTTAATGAAGAATAACAATTTACAAAGGGATTGATTTAGTTTTTTCTAGTACCTGAGTAGAAATAGGAAAATATATCCATGGATTTTTTGAGGGATTACTTACGACTTGTCAAGAAAATATTACAATTTGGGTTATTATTAATGGACTAACTAAATATAAATTTTATATTTCCACTTAATATACTATGTCTTTATATTGGATTTCTTGATTGTACCTCAATAAGATAGTTAGGTTACATGTGTAACGCCTGAATGTTTTTCTGAAATATTTTTTTCAAATAATTTTTATTCTTTGGTAGGTTGATTTGAATGAAATTATGAGTTTAAATTACCTTATGCTAAAATTACTGTTATAGGCTAGCTGTTAGGTTATCAGGAATAATTAAAACTAACTTATAAAAATGCATTATGAATTCATTAGATTTCAATTAATTATGAAAAATATAAACCAATTAGAAATTTTTATTTTATTGTGAATTAATTTTTGTTATGAACATAATGAGATATATATGTGTTATATACTTAATAAAATATTTTTTATATTCATCCAATAGATATTGTACTCATAGATTATGAATAAAACCTTATTTGAGGTATTCTTTTTAAAAAATGTTAATTTTATACCATTGAATGGTGAACCAATTTTAAAATTAATAATTTGAAACATTAATAATTTATATATGAAAACAAAAACATGTTATTTTTACGATCGGTATAAGAATTTAATTTGAATAAATTTTTGATATTTTTCTGATAACTTTCATATTTTGATGAATAGTAAAAATACACTAAATTTTAATTAAAGACAACTTTTTTCAGTGATATAATTTATGTTGTTAAATTATAATATTTGACGGTTTAAAAGTATAAATATGATATATTATAATGTTTTAATATAATTAATTTCATTATTATTAATTTTACATCAAATTCTCTGGTAAAAACAATTCAATCTTTTTCAATATTTTAACTTTTAAAACCCATTTTCCCAACAATGGTATTAATTTTAAATTAATTGCTACAAATTTTATGGTTTGAATTCATAAAAATTGATTCCAAATTTGGAATCATTTTTTCAAAATTATTTTAATAGGCTATTTTTATTTTTGGGCATTATGAATAGTAATTTTGGTAATTATTTTTATTACTATGGTTACATGTAAATTAGGTAATTAAGGGTAAAACAATATTATAAAATTCACTTGAATTATGTAAAATTATTATATTATAACTAAATTTTACCCTTATCATCTATTTTTCAAAATATAATCACTTTATAGCCACTTACCTATGAAAATGACATGAATGTAATATAAACTAATGAAATGAAAAAAATGTCACAATCTCATTTTATATAATTATGTTGATTTTAATTTATAGATAACTAGAAGAAAAATTCAACTATATATAGTCTCTGAAAATATAAAATAATTACCTAGATTATAGAAATATATTTATAAATTTTATAGATTAAATAATTACCATTAATGATGAGACAATAGTGATGTAGATACTATTTTATTAATAGAAATATCAAACAAATGGGTTTAAAAATATTAAAAGAAATATTATATGAACTAATGAATGTGTTACATAAATTTTCTAGGTTCCTCTAACATTTTAAGAGTATATTAAATATTTTGGTTCTAATTTATCTCTTTTTTTGTGAATTTTATTTAAAATCTAATAAATGAATTGTTTCAAAATTGACACTATGAACATTTTATAAACATAAAATTTTATTAAATCAATTAAAAATATTTTTTTTAAATTACAAAGTGATAATTATAAAGTTTAAAATGGAATATATTATCCATTTTTGTTCAATTAACACCATATATGTAATTATTCATTAGCATTAAATATTGAGAATGTTATTATCAAAATTAAAATTTAATAGAACAAAAAAGTGTTAATTAAAAAGTTAAAGTTTAAATTAACAATATAAGTTGAACCAAATTTATTGTATGATGATATTACAACCCTATATCATCTAATATTAGAAGTTGGGACACTATGGAGGTTTTTTTATAGGGTTTTATTTTATTATAAATTAATATTTTTGAGAGTTTCCTAAAGTGACCCTATACTCGCTTATAAAAGGGAACCTCCTCCCTATCATCCTCACTCTATTTCGAACCTTAAAGCTCAGAAAAAATCTAACCATTTATCTTATCAAATTACATCATTACATTCGAGAAGTTCTGGTCTTCTCAAAAGGCCAACTCCAGTGCCATAAGTGAAAATTTATAGGAGGCACATTGAGGAAGAGGTAATCTCTTCTACCGATTCATTCAAATTTCATTATTATTATACTTCCTTTTCATTAAATGTTTCTATATAAAGTAATAATATAATTATAAATTATATACTTATATGTTATTGTATATATTAAATAACCATATTTCACCTTATATCTATCCTACAAAAAAAATCCCTACTCGTGCGTACATACGGCTTACCGTCTCCAGGCCATTGTGTAATATGTTTTTCACAATAACCTTACTTGAATGGGTATAATGGTGGAAATAATAACTATATATGATTAATATAACATGATACTAGTTATGATATACTATACACCATTCACATTAATACCATTTAACAATTTTGGGAACAATATCATCCCTCGTGTGTACGTACGAATTACCGTCTCCACGATGCGATGTGACTCGTTCTACATAATATTTATTACACCAAGTTAATATAAATTAATTTAATGAATAAATATTATATATATTATAATAATACCATGTTGTAAATTAAAAAACTATAAAATTAAAATAAGTATAATAACTTATCTGTCAAAACACACATGAGAACATAAATCAGTTAATACCCGAATAACGAGTAACAATGAAATGTTACTAGAAAAAGATGAAAATATAATCATAAATGTAATGATAAAAATTAATATGATTCTAGAATAAATCAGTAACATTATTTAAGTCATTATTAAGGAGTTTCATATATATATGAAACATATCAGACCTAAGGTAAGGGATAATTTTACAATCTCATTTTCAACTTTGATTGTTTATAGGTAAGTAATTTTTTGGGGGTATATTTATCATCCAAATCCATGTTCTCTAATTATGAAAAATTATTTATAGTCTTTTAAAAAAATTTAAATTTAATATTACCCTGTGGTATTTTTTTTAAATGTCATGAAAGAAATCTTTTGTCATTATTTGATTTGAGGTACTTTTTGTCTTTTCAAGCAAAATTATGAAGACAATGTTTTTTTAACTTATACGGCATGAATGGATTTTTATGATTTCATGACACCTTATTTACATGAAGCTTCGTCTACATGATTTCACAATTATTTTCTAGTAGATTCTTATCTTTTTAAAACTTCATGGTATTTTGAAAAAAGAAAATTGTTTTGAAGAAGAAAGGATATTTTCTTCCAGAATTAATTTCTAGTGTTTTATTAAAATTATTTTCCATATAAGAAGATTATATTTAAATAGAGTTATGATTATATCTCCATTATTAATATGATTTTATTATTTTAATTATGGAATTATATTTTATATGGATTATGTTATGATCGAATGATGTTTAGGAATCCCATTTTATTTCATGCGTTATGCTAAAGTGAATGTTTTTATGTTTTTGTGGAACACATAAGAATGGTTTCATTATGAGATGGGTGGGACATATATATCCCTCCAATTCATTGGATAAATATTTATGTCTCATGAGATACACATTACTGGAACAAAAAGTAAATATTGTTAAGCAATACATGGATGAAACAAGGAGTGAACTTAGTAATAGACTTTGTCTGCTATGATGGTGTTTGAAATGAACCTCGACTAACATGTTATTATTTTCTATGATTATGTGTGTATGCCACAAAATTTTATGTCTTATGTTTTTACTATTGGTATTACATTTCACTTTTATGATTTATCCCATGACATGATATTCTGATCTTTTATATGTAAAATAAGATGTTCAAGTGTTATGTTTTTATGAATATTATATGATTTATATTTATTTTGTTTACCCTTACTAAGAATTTGAGCTCAACATTTCTTATGTTTCTTTTCAAAAGGTCGGGAAGAAGGGTATAATGTAAGATATTCCAAAAAGGTAGTTTAGTTACTATGAATTAAATAGGGCACAATGTAGATGTTTTATGAACCAGTTTTTTATGTTTACTATTTTCTAAATAAATATACCTATACAGTCCTGTCATGGTTTTATTATATGTTGTAATGAATTTACTTCAATTCTGAAGTAATATCAATGTATGTAAATTATGGGTAATTATAATTCGTATCAGAGGAAAGTTATAGTTAAACTTTGAAAACTAGGATGAGAAAGCCTTAATAAGAACTATAAGGATATGTCTATGTATAAGATAGAATCATATTATTTTAGAAATGACCATAAATAACCACGGATAAAACATAAAGTTTCATAAATTGAAATGTTATTCTTTATTATGTTGTTTTCCTATTATGATTAGTGTTTCTCACACTATGCTTCTTGGTTTTAGTCAATGTCTCGAACCTGATGGAACAACATTAATGCTAAATGCGAAGGGAGATGCAATGATTGTACCCCTGAGCAACCAAATGTTATGGGAGTGGGAATGAAAAATATTATAGCCATGCTCACATAAATATCCTAATTCATGAATCATACAGGACATCCAAATGAGAAAATGAGGGAGAAAAATTATGTTGAGTCCTTTATGAGACAACGTCTACCTTCATTTAGTGGGTCTTTTGATCCATTAGTGGCTGAACAATGTATCAGTACCACTGAAAAGATATTTTTAGTTATTCAATGTTCTGGACATGATAATGTCATCTTAACAGTATATCATCTGGAAGGTGAAGCAGATCAATGGTGGAATATTATAAATAATACAAGGCAAATAGATGAAATTGATTCCAATGAATGGGATGAGATCAAGAACATATTATTCAATAAGTAATTTCCTCGTATTCTTTTAACAAATATAGATAAGGAGTTCCTTGAACTTAATAAAAAAGATTATGAATATGTTGGTACCTATGAAAAGAAATATAAAAATTTCAAGTTACGCTTCTGAAATTATTATCCAACATGACAGTATGATTGATCAATTTTTTAGTGGATTAAAAACATGTCCCAAAAGGGAATTATTCATAAGGGACTTCAATATCTATAAGAAAATTGTTATATTTTCTCTCAAGGTTGATATGGATATTGGAGTAACCCATTAGTCATATGGGTTTGATATGAAGTGGAAAATGGAATTAAAAAAAATCTAAAGACCACACAAGAAAGAAGATGATTTTTCCCTTATGCTCAACGTGTGAAGAGAAACATGGATGGAATTGTCTTAAAGTTACTTTTAAATTTTTTATGTTTGTAAAATAAGGTTAGTGGGAAATTTAATTCTGAAGTGATGGAAAAAACATGTCTAATAATGTGAATAATGAAAAGGCTATGAAAAATGCACCGCCTACACTTTAATGTCACCAGTCCTTGGAAATGGGGAATTATTACAATCAATTCTCTATTACTAGGGTTATTGATGATGATTTATAGTAAAAATATATTAAGGAAAAATACAATGGAAAGTCATAGTAAATAACTATCAGCGATGTGGAGTATGATAATGAAGTGGTGAGAGGTAAACATACCATCCAATCTAAAATAAAAATTGTTTTATTTGATTCTGGATCAAACCTCTCATTTATTTATGATTAACTTTCTATGTGTATAACCGTATTACCTCAACAATTAGATATTGAGTTATCTATGACAACTCTTAATGGCACAACAATAACATCAAAGATTATAATTCTTCTACAATTGAAGTTTGTGTGAAAGTGATTCCTGAAAATCTTATGATCCTTCCTATAGTGTAATTTGATGTGATTCCTGGAATGGATTCTCTTTCCTTATATGTAGCTTATATCAATTTCCAAAAAAGGGAATTCACATTTCATATTCGAGATTATTCAATGATCATCTATCAGTGCAAGGATGAATATAACGTTCCAATGGAAATTTACTCTATATTATGGGTCTTGATTTCAATAAATGAAGGTTATTTATCTAAAATGGTTGGGGAGAAACTAATGATTAATAATACTCCCATTGTACAAGAGTTTTATAACATCTTTCCAGAGTAATTTCTAGGTATTACACTAAATAGTGAAGTTTATTTTTGTATGGAACTCATACCTGGTGATATTCTTATTTCAAAGACACTTTATAGAATGAACCTAATTGAGTTATAAGAATTGAATAATAAACTCTAAAAGAATCTTGATAAAGGATTCATATACCCTAGTGTGTCACCTTGGGGAGAACATGTTCAGTATGTTAATAAGAAATATGGATCAATGAGACTCTGTATTGATTATCGAGAACATAACAAGATGAATTTCATGAACAAATATCCTCTTCCCAGAATTGATGACTTATTTGGCCAACAACGTGGATCTCAATGCTTTTCCAAGATTGATATTCATTCAGGATATCACCAATTAAGGGTCAAAAGGAGGATATACCAAATATGTAATTCCATACAAGGTATCAATACATTGAATTTATAGTGATTTCTTTTGGTCTTACAAATTCACATGATATCTTCATGGACCTAATGAATATAGTCTTCAGAGACTATCTTGATCATTTTTTGTAGTATTTATAGAAAATATTCTTGTCTATTCAATGTGAAAGGAATAACATGAAGATAACTTGAGAATTGTATTTAAGACCCTGAGAAAGGAGAAGGTTTATTCCAAATTTACCAAGTGTGAATTTTTTCTTCAAAAAGTTTCATTTTTGGGTAACATAATATCAAGAGAGGGGATATATTTTGATCCATCAAAAATAGAGGTTATTGAAAGGTGGTCGAGACCACCAATGGTAATCAAGATCCAAATTTTTATTGGTGTTGATAGATATTATCAACATTTTGTGAAATATGTTTTTCATGATTATCTAATCCACTCACCATGTTGACTCAGAATGAAGTAAAGTTCATTTGGACAGAGAAATGTAAAGAGAGTTTAAAAGGGCTAAAATGAAGGTTTTCTAGTCCAACTATCCTCACACTGCCTCATTGTGGAGAATGATTTGTGATCTACAATGATGCATCCAAGAAGGGACTACGGTGTGTTATCATGAAAAATGATAGGGTGATATATTAGGCCTCATGAAAGTTGTAAATCCATGAGAAAATTTACCCAACTCATGATTTAGAGTTAGCTATGGTAATCTATGAATTAATGATATGGACGAAATATCTTAATGGTGAAAGGTGTGATATTTATACAGATCATAAAATTTTAAATTATATTTTCTCATAAAAGGAGATGAATATGCACCAAAGACAATGGTTGAATTTGATTAAAGATTATGACTGCTCAATACATTACCACCCTGGGAAAGCAAACAAGGTGGCAGCTGCTTTGAGTAAAAAATACCATGCTATGTAATCCCTGATGAGGATCACAAAAGAACCAATATTTATGGATTTTTAAAGGATAGATCCTGAAATTTTAATGGAAGGGGAGAAATATTATCTTTCTAAAATGAATGTTCCACCATCTATACATGTGATGGTTAAAAAGGCATAGAAGGAAGATGTAGAGTTACAAAAGAAGGTGTTAAATTTTCCTGAATTCAACCTTGATTGTGATAAAATAATAAGGTTCATGAACCAAGGTTTGTATTCCTCCCATAAAATAATTAAAGTTGGATCTATTGGAAGAGGCTCATAGTTCTTCGTTATCTACTCACCCTAGAAGCACAAAGATGTACATGGACCAAAAAGAGTAATTTTGGTGTGATGGAATGGAAATAGATGTCGCCAAATATGTCTCTCGATGTGTGGTTTTTTAGAAAGATAAGGATGAGGTACAAAAGTCTAATAGGATGTTACAACAATTACCCATACCAGAATGGAAATGGGAAAACTTCACTATAGGTTGTGTCATCAGAATTCCCAAAACATAAAAAGGCAATAATGCAATCTTGGTTATAATTTATAATCTTAGGAAGTCAGCACACTTCATTTCTATTAGATAGGATTTCACTCTTGATCAAATTTCTATGATATGAGAAAAAGAAGTGGTAAGATTGCATGGAGTACCACTTTCCATTATATATCACCCGGATTTGAGGTTTACCTCGATGTTCTTGTGAAGTCCTCAACATGCTCCAGATACATAGTTAAGTTTCAACACTACTTATTATCCTCAAATATATGGTCAGTTTGATAGGATAATTCAAACTTTGGAATACATGTTTAGAGCTTGATCTATGGATTTCAAAGGGGGTTGGGATAAACACCTACCATAGGTGTAATTTTTATATAATAATAGCTTTCATTATATTATTCATATGGATCATTATGAATCCCTCTATGGAAAGAAGTGCAGAACTCTAACTTTATTGGATATATCTAGGGATAGAAACCTATTAGAACCTGATCTTATTGATGAAATGGAATAAAAGCCCATATCTATTCAACAACCCATAAGAGCAGAATAGTGTCGACAGAAGATTTATTCTAACAACTGAAGAAAAGACATAAAGTTTGATGTGGGTGATAAGGTTTTCTTACAAATATATCCATGGGATAGAGTAATGAGATTTCAAAAGAATGGAAAGCTAAGCCCTAGGTATATTAGTCATTTTGAAATTCTGGATCATATTGGGAAGGTAGTTTACTAATTGGAACTTCCACCGAATCTATATCAAGTTCATGATTTTTTACATGTATCTATCCCGAGAAAGTACATACCTAATCCTTCACATGTAATAATATTAGAAGCCATACCGTTGGAGTAAGATGTTTCTTTTGAAGAACAAGGGATAAATATTCTGGATCGTAGCAAAAAAGATCTATGAAACAAGACCACTTACTTGGTTAATGTTTTATAGAGGAACCACAAATTTGAAGAATCTAAATGGGAAATAGAGGATTTGATGAGGGATAGGTATAATTATATGTTTACTTCAATGTGACGAATTTTGACGGAAAAATTTAGTTTATAGAGGGTAGAATGTAACACCCGGATGTTTTCCAGAATTTTTTTCTTTAAATAATTTTTATTATTTAGTAGATTTCTTTTCAATAAATTGTGAATTTAAATGAATTTAAATAAGACCTTATTATAAAATTACCGTTATATCCTAGTTTTTAGGTTAGTGGGAATAATTACAACTAACTTATGAATATGCATTATGAATTCATTGGCTATCAATTACTTATGAAAAATATAAATCAATTAGAAATTTTTATTTTAGAGTGAATTACTTTATGTATTGAAATTAATTAGATATATATGTGTTATATGATTAATAAAATATTTTTGATTTTCATTCAATGGATATTTTAGTCATAGGTTAAGAATAAAACCCTATTTGATGTATTTTTTTTAAAAAGGTTAATTTTACACCTTTGAATGGTGTACCCATTTTAATTTTATATTTTGAAACATTAATAATTTATATATGACAAGATAAACATGTTATTTTGATTCATAATATAAAAATTTACTTTGGATAAATTTTTAATATTTTCGGATAACTTTCATATTTGGATGAATAGTAAAAATATGCTAAATTTTAATTAAAAAATAATTTTTTCATTGAGATAATTTATATGGTTAAATTATAATATTTAATGGTTTCAAAGTATAAATAGAATATATTTTTACCCTTTAATGTAATATATGTTATTATCATTAATTTTACAATGAATTCACAGGTAAAAACATTTCAATCTTTTGTAATGTTTTATCTTTTAAAACCCATTTTCTCAACAATGGGATTAATTTTAAATTATTTAATGAAACTTATATGATTGGAATTATGAAAAATGGATTCCATATTTGGAATCAGTAGGTCCAAATTCTGTTAATAGGCTACTTTTATTTTTGGGCATTACGAATAGTAATTTTGGTAATTATTTTTATAAACATAGTTAAAGGTTAATCGGGTAATTAAGATTAAAAATAATTTTATAAAATTACCGTAACATTTGTAAAAATCTTATTGGATGACTAAATTTGACCTTTATCGTATATTGTTCTTAATGGAATAACTTTATGGCCACTTACCAATGAAAATGACATGAATATAATAAAAACTAATGAAATGGACAAAATGTTACAATCCCATTTTATATAAGTATAATAATTTTAATATATGGATAAATAGGAGTTAAAATATACTATAGATAGTATGTGGAATTCTAAAATAATTACCTACATCATAGAAACATATTTAAAATTTTATTGATAAAATAATTACTATTAATGATGACACAATCGATGTTGAAATTATTTTATTAATACAAATATCAAATAAATGGTATTAAAAATACTAAAATAAATATCATATGTACCAATTAATGTTATATAAGAATTTTTAGGTGAATATGAAATGTAAAAAGTGTATTAAATATATTTTTAAATTATATTCTATTTTAATTTTATTTAAATTCTAATAAATAAATAATGTCAAAATTGACACTATTGACATTTTATAAACATAAAATTTTATTAAATTATTTAAAAATCATAAAAATATTTAAAAATTGCAATGTGATAATTATAAAGTTTAAAATGGTATAAAGTATCCATTTATGGTCAATTAACACCACATAAGTTAATATTAATTACCATTAAATATCAAGAATGTTTTTACCAAAATTAAAATTTAATAGAATAACTAAGTGTCAATTAAAATGATAAGGTTTTAATTGACAAAATAAGTTATCCAAAATTTATTGGTTGATGATATTATTAATTTATATTATCTCTTCTTTTAATTTGGGAATGTTTGTAGGTTTTGGGTAAGGTTTGATTTTATTATAAATAAATATTTTTGAGTGTTTCAAAAAGTTCCCCTCTCCTCTATTATTGAGGGATCCACATAAAGGAGGCACAATGGGGAAGAGGTATTCTCTTCTTCTGATTCATTCAAATTTATTTCTTCTTTTAATTAATCTTTTTTAGTTTTTTCATTATAAATTAGTAAAATCAGTATGTATTATATACTTATATGTTATTATAGATATTAAAAAACCCTATTTCACCTTCTATACATCCTACGAAATATGAAATCATCGTGCATGTGTATGTATGGCTTACCATCTCCATGCCGTGGTGTAATATATTATTCCCCATCAACTTACATAGATGGGTATAATGGTGGAAATAATAACTACATATGATTAATATAAAATTATAAGAATTATGAGATACTATACACCATCCACTTCAATAACATTCAACAATTATAGAAATGATATCGTCGCTCAGGCATACTTACGGCTCACCGTCTCCACTGTGTGATGTGAATCTTTCAACATAATATTCATTAAAACATAATTTTATTAATGAATTTAATGAATAAATATGATATATATTATACTAATACCATACTGTAAATAATTTTACAATAACAAAAAAAGTGGAATAAGAACTTATCCGAAAAAACACACATAAGAGAATAAAGTAGTTAATACCCAAATAATGAGTAATAATGAAATGTTACTAACAGACAGAAGAAAATATAATCATAAATGTTATAAAAAATTATTATGATTCTGTAATAGATCAATAAAATTATTTAAATAATTATACAGGAGTTTCAGATATATATAAAGTATATCGAACATATGATAATGGATAATTTTACAATCTCATTTTTATCCAAGATTGTTTATAAGTAAGTAATTTATTGGGGTATATTTATCATACAAATCCATGTTTAATAATTTTGTAATATTATTTCTATTTTTCTACAATTTTCTAAAGTTAATTTTACCCATTGGTATTTTTTTAAACAGTATGAAATGAATCGTTTGTCATTATTTGATTTGAGGTACTTTTTGAATTTTTTGGAAAATGTACAAGGAGAATGATTTTTTAACTTATATTACATGAATGGATTTTTACGGTTTCATGAAGTCTTATTTCCATGAAGCATACTATACATGATTTCAAGATTATTTTCAACTAAATTCTTATCTTTTAAAATTTCATGGCATTTGGAGAAATAAAAATATGTTTTAAGAAGAAAGGAAATTTTCTTCTAGAATTAATTTCATGTGTTCTATAAAATTATCTTCCATATAAGAAGAAGATAATTAAATAGATATATGTTTATATCACTATTTTTTATATGACATTATTGTTCTAATTATGGAATTATTTTTTAAATAGATTATGTTATGATGAAATGATGTTTAAGAAACCCATTTTATTTTAAAGGTTATGATATACTGAATGTTTTTATGTTTTTGTGGAAAATGAAACAATGGTTTAATTATGAGAATGGTGGGATATATATCTACCTCCAATGCATTGGGTAAATTGAGAAATTCTAGGTGAGTGATTCAAACCATGTTATTCATGCTTCTTTATTATGCAACACATTACCATGGAAATTGTGATCGACATATTTTATTGGTTTAATTTTCTTATTATAATAGTTTTTATTCAAGTATATAGATATATCCTTTTGAGGCACTATATAGAATGTAGTGTTGAATGCCATATTTTTGGGATGAGGGAGGATAAATTATGTTGATGGGACCATAGTTTGTATAAGAAACTATTAAAAAGGTGAAGATGACTTAACAACATATGAGTATGGATTAGAGAAGGTAGAAAGGTTATATAGATAACAAGAGAAAATATATTTCTTTTGAGGTAGTTGATAATGTTTTTCTTAAAGTATCTCCATTATAAAGTATTATAATTTTTTGTAAAAGGAGAATCTAAGTCCACCGTTCATTAAACCATATAAAATCTTGGATATATTTGGACCAGTCTCCAACTATGTTTCCTTTTTTATGAGTTTATAATAGGTACACAATTTTTTTCATGTGTTTATGTTAGGAAAAAATGGTTTGAATTTATCTCATGTTTTAAACACTGAGGTAGTTTTGATAGAAGATAAAGTTTATTATGAGGAAAAAACAGTGAAAATTATTAATTGTAGAGATAATGTTTTGTAGAATAAAGTAATTCACCAGGTTGAGAATTTTTTTGAAAAATGATATGGTTGAAGAATAAAATTAGGAATTTAAAAATGTTATGAGCGGATGATGTCCACACTTGTTTAATATGTTAATAAAGTTGAAAGGATGAATTTTTTAAAAGTGGAAAAATAATATAACAACCTTGGTAATGATATATTAAATAAAATTTCTATTTATTATTATAAATTAATTATATAGTAATATTCATTATAAATATATTAAGTAATTTTTAAAATAAAAAAGTTAATAGTTTTATTAAACTCTTTTATTATAATGTTTAATTTTAAAGTTTGATTTTAAAATTAGATAATTTTAATTTTAATAAATTAATTTCATTTTTAAATTCATCATGTCAAAATTATCTTAAGATGATTTTTTTGATTTTTTTTGAAAATATTTATTTTTTATGAATAGTGAAAATGATCTACTTTTCTTGAAAATTAAATTTTCATCTTTAGTATTTTAAAATATAAATTATATTTTGGAATATATTAAAAATTCAATTATTTCAATTTTATTTAAAATAATACAATAATACTCTTTTTAATGAACTTATACTTTAATTTGGTCTAAATATAATTTTATACTTAAAAAGTATTTTTCCAAAAGACCATTTTCCACCCCATTGTTCTTGTGTAATTTTAAATTAAATTATTCCACTTATATGATTATAATATTCATAAAATAAATTCCATATATTGAATTTGTAGGTAAAAATATTGTAAAATTTCCCCTTATATTTTTAGTCATTAGAAAAAATAATCGTAGTAACTCTAGTTACCATAGTAAAGGTAAAATGGGTTAATTAAGGGTAAAAATAATGTGATAAAAACTAATAATTAACCATAAAACATAACTCTATTTTATTTTATGAGTGTTTTTCTATATTAATAATCCAATATTTGAATATATTTCCTTTTTTATTATTTTCCATTATTTTTAACTTTATAATATTTTATGTAAAGAAATGTAAAAAATATAAAATTCTCTTTGTTTTACTATATTTAATTATCTTTCATAGAGATAGATAGAAGGTTTTTTAAGCTCTAAATATTAATATAAAAAATAAAGGTTTTTTCTTTATCATAGAAATCTATTTTAGTTTTTAGTGGTGAAATTATTACCTAATTTCTTATACATCATTTACACCATATTTATTTATATTAATGTAAAATAAAATAAATGATTTTAAAAATATTAAAATTAATATAATTAGAATGAATTATTTTATTACAAAAATTATCTAGATAAATATAACATATTAGATAATTTCATAAAAAATTATATTCTCATTCCTTTTATTTAAGTATATTTTCAATGTTTTGTTTTATAAATATTTTAAAAAATGACATTAATGATATTTTAGGAAAAATAATATTTTATTAAATGATATAAAATAAAAAAATGAAATATTTTTCAAATTAATGGTATATTTTTTGAAATATATATAATTTTCTATTTATGGTAAAATTTTCCTTATGTATTAACTATTTTAACCCATAAATAGTAAAAATAATGTTATCACCATAATTGTAAAAAGGGTTAATGGGGGTATGGGTGGGTTAAATAAATAATATTAGGGTAAAAATATAATATACCATTGTATAAAATTTATTTTAAGATATTATTTCAAATTATAATTTTATTATATTTTAATTATATCAACTTGTATCCATTTTAACATGAAAATTAATTTGTAATAATTTGAGACTTTAAGAAATTTTCTGAGTGCCCCTCCCTGCTTTTAAAAAAGAGAACATCCTCTTATATTCTATTCACAATTAAAAAAAATTTGTTCATAAAATACATAAAAAAACATTTTTCAAGTTTCTTCCCACATCCTATAGGCCTTTTAAATCATAAAACCAATATATGATATCATTTGGTGTAATACTTTAGAGGTTATGATAAGACGAAGTATAGTTCTTAACCAGGCATTTTAGATTAATTTATTTTTCCACCTAATTAAAAATTAATCAAAAAATAGGATATACAAAAATTATCTTAAACATAAAAATATTAATTTATGTTGATGGAATAACCTATATCCATCTCCTCTTCCATCAAATGGGAAACCAAACCATCGTTTGTGTGTACGGAGGGCTACCACAACATGAACTGTTGTAGTTTGTTTTCCATTATTACTTCTAAATGATAGTTATAAGGATGGAATTAATATATATATATATATATGGTATATTGATAACATATTTATCTGTATGAAGAACTAATACAACACCTATTTTCTTAATTTTTCATTCACTAAAAATGGATAAATTCTTTCATACGTATGTGTGGACTACCACCTCCAAGAAGCGATGTGATTTATTTTTCATCACTACATCACTTGAATGATATATATAAATATAACTAATTTTTTTACTATAATTTATGATAAAATGATATTTTTTAAATACAAAATAATACCCACCATCTTTTCATAATTATTGTGGAAAAATGGAAACGTTATTCATGCGTACATACAATATACTGTCTTTGTGATTGTAATGTAGTTAATTTTACATAACCACATTTCATGATTGGTTTTAGAATTGTAATTTAGGTATAAAATGAAAAATATTTCATGATTATAAATCTTTATATGATGAAATAATAACCCCCTTGACCATAGTTAACCTGACTAATTCAATTTGGATATATGAGATGAATATTATCAAAACATCCAATGTAAACATAAAAGATGAAGTAATTGAATATAACATAGTAACAAAATAATAAAAAAGAATATTAAACATGAAAATAGTTCTTAAGAAAGTAAATTATCAACATACTATTATTATTCAGGATGATCAAGAATGTGCTTCAAGAGTTATACTCAGGTTAAGGGACATTTTTCTTTAAAATCATCATTTAAAATGTTTTCATTATCTATTTTCTAAATATTTATCTTCCATGTACATTTTGATAAAATTATTTTAAGGATGTATTTAAAGGGATATAAATGAATTATAATGTAAATTTTTGGGCCTCTTTTGGATTTCTTTCAAAGGTTTTCAAAAGGGATATTTTTTATATTCATTACAAAACATTTTGACTTTATTTACCAAAGGTAAAATGACTATTCTATTTTAACATATTTGAAATCAGTGGTCTTTTCCTCAGCTGTAACTATTATATGAATTTCTTATTCTGTTATCTGATTTCATGTTTTCATCAAATAGAATCCCAACTTCCATTTTTTCTAGGTATTTTGATTTTGAAAATGGGGTTTCAAATAGAAAGGGTATTTCAATTTTCCAGTGTTTTTCAAATGATTTCGAAAGATTTTTTCAATATTTTTATGATGAAAAGGTGAATGAATAATATATGTAATTCATGATATGGTACATTAGAATTATATATGTTAAATAGGTGATAATGATACAACATAAACAAAGGGTTGATCCCCATTATATCTTATAAACAAGACTAATCCAGATATTTATTATACGAAGGATGAGCCCCATTATAAATGTGCATAGAATTTTTTAATGTTACTTGCACTAAAACAATCATGAACTTTAGTGGCCGCCAAAATCCATCGCTAAGGTCTATAACAGCCACCTAGCATCCACCAAATGACGGCTGCTTTTGGCCCTTCGTTGTTGCTATCAGAGACCGCCATTTGGCAGACGCTGTAGGAAAGCTGGAAAGGCCTATAACGGTCGCCAAATGGCAGCCGCTCTAGGCGGTGATGGAATCACCTACAGGGGCTGCCTAATGGAGGCCGATGTATTCTTTCCCTATAGCGGCCGCTATAGGTTTTTAATTTTTTTTTTAAAAAATATCAATAACACAATAAAATATACCCACATAAATCTCATCATTCATCTTCTAAGATCCACATACATCATCAAATATAACTGCATAACCAAATTGAATAACAAAATTAGTACCGATTAAAACCTATAAATAAATAATTGAAAAAAATTAACATATTTCAATTTAAACTTACTGTAACAGATCGAAAGTATTTGATTTTCAAAATATACTCATAATTTTGAATACTGTTTTAAAATTTAAAAATCATTAATTATATGTTTCTAATTAGATTGTTCTCCTGTGATTTCAAGTCAATCTGATGTCTTCCGCTATGAATTTGACCATTAAAGGCAAGTTTTGGCCATTTATGACACCAGAACTGTGTTCTCGGTCACCGCGGGCACACAAAACCTCCTATTGACATGTCATTCCTGATACCACTTCACAACTCAATCACTCATTGTTGATGTCGGATTTCAGTCCATTCAGACTTTGTTCGGCCCATTTGGACCCCCCACGCGCATTTATGAAGTGCACCCAACACTTAAAAAAATACATATTGAGCAGTACCGCGCAAACCGCAAGTCCGATTGACATACCGTCTGTACGAACAATTAAAAATTCACTCAACTGTTGTTGTTGTCTGATTTCAGGCCATTCTGAAACCGTTCGGCCCATTTGGACACCCCACGCACATTTATAAAGTGTGCCCAACACTTAAAAAATGCATATTGAGTTGTACCGCAAAAAATGCACATCCTATTGAAGTTCTGTCTCATCGTACACATCATGAGTAATAATTAGATTGTTTCCCTATGATTTCAGGTCAATCTAATGTTGTCTGCTATGAATTTGACCGTTAAACACCCATTTTGAAAGTTTATGACATCAGAACTGCGATCTTAGTCACTACGAGCACACAACCCCTCCGATTGATGTGAAGTCTATACGACCACTTCAAAATTCACTCACCTGTTCTTTTCATCTGATTTCTGGACACTCCAACTTCGTTCGATCGGTTTGGACTCCCCCACGCGCGTTTATGAAGTGCGCCAAACACTTAAAAACGCATATTGAGTCGTACCACGCAAAACCACACGTTCGATTGACGTTCCATCTCATCGTACATGCCCTGAATAATAATTATATTGTTTACCTTTTATTTCTGGTCAATACGATGTCGTCCTCTATGAATTTTACCATTAAATGCCCGTTTTGGCCGTTTATGACACCCGAACCACATTCTCGGTCAACGTGGGCACCCGACACCTCCGATTGACATATTTTCTTCTTGAACACTTTAAAATTCACTCACTAATTTTTTTCATCTGATTTCAGGCCATTCCAACATCGTTCAGCCCATTTGGACACCCACACGTGCATTTATGAAGCGCGCCTAACACTTAAAAAATGCATATTGAGCCGTACCGTGAAAACCAGACGTCCTATTGAAGTGATGTCTCCTTGTATATGTCATGAATAATAATTAGATTTTTTCCCTGTAACTTGATATCATACGCTATGAATTTGACCGTTAAACGCCTGTTTTGGCCATTTGTGACACCAAAACTGCGTTCTCGGTCACCACGGGCACACGACACCTCCGATTGACGTGTCTTTTGCGCAACCACTTAAC
This sequence comes from Viscum album, assembly GCA_963277665.1. Lineage (NCBI taxonomy): Eukaryota > Viridiplantae > Streptophyta > Magnoliopsida > Santalales > Viscaceae > Viscum > Viscum album. The sequence goes on from OY728131.1 coordinate 145,274,620, forward strand.
AATTAACTCAAACATTTTTGTCGTCTAATTTCAGACCATTCTGACTTCGTTCGGCCCATTTGGACCCCCCCACAGGCATTTATGAAGCACGCCCAACACTTAAAAAACACATATTTAGCCATATCGTGCAAACCGCAGATTCGATTGATGTGTCGTCTCATCCTACATGTCAAAAATAATAATTATATTGTTTCCCTATGATTTCAGGTCAATATTATATCGTTCTCCATGAATTTGAAAGTTAAACATCCGTTTTGTCCGTTTATGGCACCAGAACATCCTTCTCGGTCACCGCAGGCACACGACACCTCCGATTGACATGTCATCTATGAGACCACTTCACAATTCACTTACCATTTGTTGTCGTCTAATTTCAGGCCATTTGGACTTCGTTCGGCCTATTTGGACCCCCATGCGCGTTTATGAAGCGTGCCTAACACTTAAAAAAATGCATATTGAGCTGTACCGCGCAAACCACACATTCGATTGATGTACCGTCTGTGAGACCAATTCACAGTTTACTCACCCGTTGTTTTTGTCTGATTTCAGGCTATTCTGACTTTGTTCGGCCCGTTTGGACCCCCACCCCCACGCGCATTTTTGAAGCGAGCCCAACACTTAAAAAACACAAATTGAGCTGTACCGCACAAACCACAAGTCCGATTGACGTTCCGTCTCCTTATACACATCAAAAATAATAATTATATTGTTTCCATATGATTTTAGGTCAATCCGATGTCTTCTGCTATGAATTTTACCGTTGAACGCCCGTTTTTCCCGTTTAGGACACCAGAACTGCGTTCTTGGTCGCCGTGGGCACACGACACCTCCGATTGAAGTGACGTCTACACAACCACTTCAAAATTTACTCACCCATTCTTTTAGTCTTATTTCAGGCCATTCCGACTTTGTTCGACATGTTTGGACCCCCATGTGTGTTTATGAAGTGCGCCCAACACTTAAAAAACACATATTGAGCTGTACCACGCAAAATGAACGTCGGATTGATGTTTCGTCTCTTCGTACACATCAAAAATAATAACTATATTGTTTCCTTTTGATTTCAGGGAAATCAGATGTCATTTGATAAGAATTTGACCATTAATTGCCCGTTTTGGCCATTTGTGACACCAGAAGTGAGTTCTCGGTCACCACGGGAACATGACACCTCTGATTGACATGTCGTCTACTCAAACACTTAAATATCCACTTCTCATTGTTGTTGTCTGATTTTAGGACATTCCGACATCGTTTGGGCCATTTGGACCCCCACGCACATTTATGAAGGGCACCAAACACTTAAAAAATGCATATTGAGCCATACCACGCAAACCACACATCTGATTGACGTTTCGTCTCCTCTTACAAGTCATGAATAATAATTATTTTGTTTCACTATGATTTTAGGTTAATCCGATGTCATCTTCTATGAATTTGACCATTAAACACCCATTTTGGCCGTTTGTGACACAAGAATTGCATTCTCGGTCACCGCAGGCACATGGAACCTTCGATTGATGTGCTGTTTATGCAACCACTTCACTATTCACTCACCCATTGTTGTCGTCTGATTTCAGGACATTTGGACTTCGTTCGTCCTGTTTGGACCCCCCACCCACGGGCGTTTAGGAAGCGCACCCAACAATTAAGAAAAACGCATATTGAGCTGTAATACGCAAACCGAACGTCCAATTTATGTGCTACTACACCACCAATTCACCATTCACTCACCCATTGTTGTCATCTGATTTCAAGAAATTCTAACTTCGTTCGGCCCATTTGGACCCCCCACGCGCATTTATGAAGCGCGCACAACACTTAAAAAATGTATATTGAGCCGTACCACACAAAACGCAAGTCTGATTGACTTTTCCTATCCTTGTACATGTCACAAATAATAATTAGATTGTTTCCCTATGATTTCAGGTCAATCTGATGTCTTCCACTATAAATTTGACCTTTAAACGCCCATTTTGGTCGTTTATGACACCCAAACTATGTTCACGGTCACTGCGGGAACATGACACCTCCGATTGACATTCTGTCTATGCGACCACTTCAAAATTCACTCACCCATTCTTTTCATCTAATTTCAGGCCATTCCGACTTTGTTCGGCCCGTTTCTACCCCCCATGTGTTTATGAAGCGCACCCAACACTTAAAAAACTCATATTGAGAAGTACTGTGAAAACCGCACGTCTGATTGACTTGATATCTCCTCTTACAAATCACAAATAATAATTAGATTGTTTCCTTGAGATTTTAGGTCAATCTGAGGACATATGATATGAATTTGACCGTTAAACACCCGTTTTGGTCGTTTATGACACCAGAAGTGCGTTCTCAGTCACCGTGGGCACACAAGACCTCTGATTGACATTCCGTCTTCTCGACCAATTCACAACTAACTCACCAGTTGTTATCGTCTGATTTCAGGCCATTCTGACTTCGTTCAGCCCGTTTGGATCCCCCCACCCACGCGCGTTTATGAAGCGCGTCCAACAATTAAAAAATGCATATTGAGTTTTACTGCATAAACCGCATTTACGATTGATGTGATGTCTCCTCATACATGTCATGAAAAATAATTAGATTTTTGACCAGTGATTTATGGACAATCCGCTGTTGTCAACTAGGAATTTGACCGTTAAACGTCCGTTTTGTCCATTTATGACACCAGAATTGCGTTTTCGGTCACCTTGGACACATGGAACCTCTGATTGACATTCCGTCTATGTGAACACTTCAAATTTCACTCACCTGTTGGTTTCATCTCATTTCATGCCATTCCGACTTCGTTCATCCCGTTTGGACCCCCCCCACGCGCGTTTATGAAGCGTGCCCAACACTTAAAAAAATGCATATTGAGACGTACCATGAAAACCGCTTGTCCGATTGACATGTTGTCTCCTCTTCCACATCAAGAATAGTAATTAGATTGTTTCCCTATGATTTCAGGTCAATCTGATGTGGTCCGCTAGGAATTTGGCCGTTAAACGCCCGTTTTGGCCAATTTTGGCACCAGAACTACGTTCTCGATCACCGCGGGCACATGGCACCTTTGATTGATGTGTTATCTATGCGAACACTTCAAAATTCACTCACCCATTGTTGTTGTCTGATTTCAGGCCATTCGAACTTTGTTCGGCCAGTTTGGACCCCCCACACGCATTTTGAAGCGCGCCCAATACTTAAAAAATGCATATTAAGCCGTACTGGTCAAACCACACATTCGATTGATGTGACATCTGCTAGAACACTTTACAATTGACTCACCCATATTTGTCATATGATTTCAGGCAATTCCCACTTTATTCGTCCCGTTTGGACCCCCCACGTGCGTTTATAAAGCGCCCAACACTTATAAAATTCATATTGAGTTGTACCGTGCAAACCGCACGGCTTATTGACGTTTCATATCCTTGCACATGTCATGAATAATAATTATATTGTTTCCCTATGATTTCAAGTCAATCTGACGTCGTCCGCTATGAATTTGACCTTTAAACGCCCGTTTTGGCCATTTATGACTCTAGAACTGCATTCATGGTCTCTGCGGGCACAAGACACATCCGATTAACGTGCCGTCTCTGCGACCACTTCAAAATTCACTCAACTTTTGTTGTCGTCGAATTTATAGTTATTCCAATTTTGTTCGACCATTTTGGACCCCCCACGCGAGTTTATGAAGCGCACCCAACACTTAAAATAGGCATATTGAGCTGTACCACACAAACCGCACGTCCGATTGACTTTTCATAACCTTTTACACGTCACAAATAATAATTAGATTGTTGAACTATGATTTTAGGTCAATAAAATGTCATCCCCTATGAATTTGACAGTTAAACACCCGTTTTGTCCATTTATGACAACAGAAGTGCGTTCTTGGTCACCATGGGCACACGTCACCTCCCATTGATGTGTCGTCTACCCGACCGCTTCACAATTTACTCACCCATTGTTGTCATCTGATTTCAGGTCATTCCTACTTTGTTCAGCCCTTTTGGACCCCCCACGTGTGTTTATGAAGTGCACCCAACACTTAAAAAACGCATATTGAGCTGTACTGCGCAAACTGCACATCCGATTGACGTGCTGTCTGCCCAACCACTTCACAAATAACTCACCCTAGAAAGCTATATATATTGAAAGAGTTCTTGGGATTATCCCAAGAAACAACTTCATGATGTGTCTCTCTATCCACTGACACTCCTTCGTCTGAGATTATTTGACCCAATAACTATATCTAATCAATACAAAAATGACATATATATAGCTTGGCCTATAGTCGACACTTTATAAGTGTAATCTGGATGATATCAAGATATTGGGAATGATCATCATCTGTCTTGGAGTGCACGAAGAGGTCATCCAAAAATACTAAAACAAACTAATCTAGGAAAAAATAGAAGATTCTATTCATCAAGGATATAAAAACTTCTAGAGAATACATCAAGACAAATAAAATTACCTCATGCATGGGGTTCATTCTCATCTGGATCACCAATATCACTGCCATGTACACCATCTATATTCAAAGCCTACAATATATATCAATATTATGTATCTTAAACATATCAACAAAATTCAATCTGAGTATGGTTTGTTTTATTGTTTACCTATGGAGCCACTTGTTGCGTCTTCATTTCATCGATATGTGATGACACCTGTGACAAACTCTCCTCATACTCTGCACATAACTGCTGAAACTGCACATCAAAATTGCGTTGCATATCCTGTATGGAAGCATCTATCTCAGTTTGTTTGCGTATCCCTAAATCTTTGCATGCACCCATCGCATCTTCTCTAACAACTGCACATCGTGGGACACCACCACCATAGGTCAAAGAATAACCATGACCGTCACGCCCCATGACGCAGTGAAATATTTCATCTCTATGAACAGTACTACGAAATTTCTCCGCTGGAAACTCTACTAACTTAGCTTCAAACTGAGCCTATAGCATTTAATGAATCAATGAACAAATATGAATAATTTATATAGAATAAAAAAACATTTATTAGTAAATAATTTGCTTACTATAACACCGACAACATCGGGATCACCCGCCCTACGAGTCCTCAACCATATGGACATCTGATCAACCAGCTCCCCGCATTGGTGTAACTATAATAAATAGGTTCACTAAAATATTTTTAAAATATGAATGAATAGTGAATTCTAAACTTACATCATGTCTGAGCTGTGATACATGTCGAGTACCAAGTCTGGAAGGCGTGCCCTACATCGCCCGATTATTTGAATGATGAGTAGAGTGGGTCCACATTCAATGTATTTACTTAATATACATTTGAAAAATTAGTCATTTATAGATTAATAGTAATAAATCTTACCATCATCGCCTCACTCGGCCAAAACACAACCAAATACTACCACTGGACAGGAAGAATGCCAAGAGGGACTCGCTGTAGAATGTTTGGCACACCCGCAAATGGTTTTCAGTGATATTTCTTCACCCTTGACTTTTAGTCCTTCAATAATTTTCAGCATTTGGATATACATATAGCCCAAAACTCATCTAGACAATATTTCAAATTATATTGTTAAAAAAAATTGTTTGTAGATTGGACAATAATAAAAACAATATCATGAAAAATTAAACATTGAATTTTCCTGAACCTCCCACCATAATCTGTCCATCGTATCCTAGGGGAAAAAACTCCATTCACGAGTCGTCAAAGGGAATCTGTGTGAGTATCGTATCATATGCCTAAACTAACAACTCAATACAGTAATACATTCTCCAACTGGATGAATTGTGTCATCAAATAACACATTCAATTGGGCTCCAGAGTTCCAGGATCGAACCCCTCTACTAGGACCCATGCATCTTCTGGAAGACGCACTAGATCCTGATAAAAATAAATTCATAATTAAATTACAATATAAATTAATTATTATAAATAGTTAGGGAAATATACATAGAAATTTACAATCAATTAATTTAGAAAAATGAAAACATACATAACCATAACCTCAGGTGAACCACTGTGACCACCCTGTGACATACCTATATTTAAAGAAATTATAGTTAAATTAAGAAATTTTTTATACATATATAACTCATAAATATTTTTACAAACAATAACTGGGGATATAATTACAATTTTCACCAATCATGCAAGTTTATCGTATCACCTTCAACTGTCTCTCTGGCCCATTGTATATCTTCATCTCGTACAAATACTATTTTTTGGTCATGTGTTGATTAGGAAATGCGACAAATTCAGGTTCCTCTTGGTCAATCAGAAAATCCCCTCTTCTAGACATTTTCACCATAACTTTCCAATCAATAATAAATGCTAAGAAAGTAAAATTTTTCTTCCTACAATGTCAGTATGAAGGGCTTATTGCTTACTCGGTCATCTTTATATAACATATTGTTAAAGTTTACTAATGTAAATTTGAGTTATCAACTTTCATTCCATGAACCAGATCGACCCAATCACACCATAACAATATGTGTTTTAAGCCATGACCATAAATAACCTGAATAATATCTCACGGCAATCCTTAATAATAACCCACACCAAAAAAAGAACAACCAAAACCACTATTTTGTGTACATCGGTTCATGTCAACATTGCTAATACGAAATCAGAATCCGTTAGCATCCAAAGACTTGTAGTGATGAGCTGAAATAAATGGACCATCAGCTAGCTGGTTGTGTTCTTCACTCACATGATGGGTTAAATCACATAACTTTTGAATCTGCAAATTTCACATATATAGTTTAATGGATAAAGGATTGTGAAAATAAAACTAAGTTGTACTATAAAAATATTAAATCAACTATACGTACATGAGTCTTGAACCACTCATGAAATGTGTTGAAATGATGTTTTTGGATTTGAAAGTCAGTTGCATGGGGCCTTTCACGTTTCAACTCACCGATATGCATCCTAAATCACAACATAATATAAGGTAAGCAATAAAATAAATATAGATAAAAATACACATAAACTATGAAACTTATTGTATCGATGGAATAACTGATGGAGTGTTGAACAACAAATATCGATGATCTTGAACCCACTCGTCGTTCCGCATATCAAACATTATTCCTTCTCAAATTAGACCGTCGTCATTCTGGGAGTGTTTATCTATCTTTGTTTCAACCTCATCAATATATGAAGCACATAAATTAGTACACTCATCCATTAAATATCCCTTGGAAGTTGAGGCTTCCAGACGAGCTATGTTGCGCACATACCTTTTCAATATATTTATGTATCCCTCTATTGGATACATCCACCTGAATTGCATGGGAAAACTGGAAATGACTTCACCAGTTAAATTCACGGTTAAGTGAACCATAACATCAAAAAAAGATGGTAAAAATAGTTTTTATAGGTGACATAGTGCAAGTAAAATCTTATGCTGCAGCTTTTTCAAGTTACTCATGCGATGAATCCAAGAACAGAGCTGTCTAAAAAAAATTAGAAACTCCAATCAATGGCTCAACAACCTGGGCAGGTATGCAATCACGAATTACTATAAGAATTAACTATTGAAGCAGAATATGATTATCGAGACTTCTAAAACCCTGTAATGTTATTCTCGTTATATTCACACGCTTTGAAATATTAGAGAAACAACCATCTGGCACCTTAACGGTCTTCAAAATTGATAGAAATGTTTGTTTCTCTTTTTTACTCATTCTATACTATGCAGAAGGAATGTATGTCTGATTACCTTCACCCAGCTGTAAATGTATTCGTTTTCTCAATCCAATTTCTTACAAATCATGTCAAGCATTATTATTTTCCTTTGATTTCCCCTTGACGCCTAAAATGGTGCACAATATATTATCACATACATTTTTTTCAATGTGCACCACATTGAAATTATGTCTTAAAATATTATATTTCCAATAAGGCAATTCAAAAAAAATACTATGTTTCTTCCAATTACGACTTTGCTATCTATTTTCAGCAGTAATAGAAGGAAAAGCAAGAAATAATAAATCTTGAAAATCCTACATTGTACAGATGTTTTCTTGATCAAGTTGTGCACAAATTTTAACCCCAAACAATATTTGTGGTGATGGGTCATACTCTCTATTCCCATCAAATGATACACGGTCTTTTATGAACCTGTGAAATGGAGGAAGAAAGTGCCTATGACCAATATATGACCACTTTATATAGTGGTTAATCTATATAGATATCTTACTCTTATTACAAAAAGGGAAAAAATTCTCCTTTTGTTCTCTAACCTGATAAGTTAGCATATGCTGGGAAATCATGAATTGTCCATAACAAAGTGGCCCGAAGACTAAACATTTCATTAGCTGCTGAGTCAAAAGTCATTATACCCTCAACCCAAAATTATTGCATCTCATCAATCAATGGTTTCATATAAACATCAATTTTATTGCTAGGTACTCTCGGTCCATCAATTAGAATTGATAGTAACAAAATATGTTTCTTCATACATACCTAGGGGGAATATTGTATGGAACAAACACCACTGTCCACGTACTATGTGTCGCACCAACCATGGGCCTAAATGGGTTAAAAACATCAGCCGGGTGAGTTAATTTATCAACATTATTCTTTCTCTATGAATTCCATGTTATCGATTTAGAAATTTTAGTGGACAAGAATAATATATTCAATCTCAGTTTCAGTGGGAAATAATGTATCTATTTAGTAGAAATTTTTTTCCCATGATTCAAGAATCTCCCAGGAAGAATCTGACTACCTTGATTAATCTCACTGGTCTTCCACCTGGATGTATAGAAAACAGTACAAATATTTAATTGTAAATTCTTTTTTCTGAACAACATTCAATTATTACGACACACATCAATTGTATCGTATGTAAAAACTAGATCATCTGTCAACTTGCGAGCATGATATAATGACTCCAAAATCTTCGCTCCGGTCGGGAGTACCTTCTTCAACAATACCAAAAATATGTAGAATGAGGTGACTGACCACTGGTTCAAGGCCTTTAGGTGTAACAATTCAATGATGAATGATAGTTTACTAAATTTAGTGCATCCATGATATAATTCTGTATGCACATCATCAAGAATTTCAAAAAAATTCAATGCTTCTCTATCTGTAGAAGAATGAGGATTACTCAATCCAACGTCGTCATTTATGACATTACTGTCTTCAGGTTGAAACTAACATATCATATCATTGAGAATTATGTTCATCAGATCAACTGTTCTCAAATCAACATTCATATGAATACTTTCCAAGCGATGAAATGAAAAAAAATATTCTCCATGACGTTTCCATGTCTTATAGATTTTTAGAAACCCATTCCAAAAAACAAAAGTTCTCTAACACTATCTTGTTTGGAGAGATATCTATTTGCACTTTTTTTGCATGGACAACTAATCATATCACTTGGAAATAGGTTGGTGAAATCCATAAATCACTTAATCCCCTCATAATATTCACCTGAAAACCCATCTTTCATATCAATACAGCTCCTATCCATATCTGTATTTAATAGAAATAAAAAGTGAAAAATATTATTTAAATTCTAAAAAACACAAATCATTAAAATTTAAAAACCAAATACGAAGGATAAAAAACATTACCTACAGAGGACTCGATCACAGGTAATGGGGTGTGACTAGATTGTGGATCCATGATGGTGCATCGACTTGAAGACAGGAGTTTGACGACCAGACTCTAAAGGGATGGAACCATTGGAAGAAGCATGGGAGGGTTCTACATGGTGGGGAAAAACGGACTGGGAAGGTCCAACGAAGGTAGGAGGACTTGTCTGAGGGATAAAATGGGGCTGGAAAGGGATAACGGCGGCGGGACTGTTCGAAGGTGCAGCACGGAGGCAGGGGGTGGGCGTTTCCGGGTTGGGAGGGTGTCGGGGTCACGGGGGGTGCAACACGGAGGCAATGCGGTTGGGGTCGCCAAGGTTGCAGGTAGCGCAACGTGGAGGCAAGAGGATGGGGGTCGCCTGGGCTCGGGGCCGGTGGGTATTAGGGTTGCTGGGGTTGCCGAGGGTCGCCTGGGGTCGGTGGTCGTCTGGGGTTAGGGTCGCCGAGGGTCAGGGGTCAGGGTCGCCGGGGGTCGGGGATGGGTCGTCGGGGGTTGGGGAGGGGTCATCGGGGGTCGGGGTCACCGAGAGTTAGTGTCGTCGGGTCAAAGGGGTTGGGGTCATGGGTACGGGGAGGGGTGGGTAGCGGGGTTGGGGAGGGGAAAATGGGGTAGCAGGGTTAGGGAGGGGAAAATTAGGTTTTTTCTGTATTAAAATGCAGCGACCGCCATTTGGCGACCGCTGTTGATAGTATTAGCGACCGCCAAATGGTGGCCGCTTTAAGTCCCCCGTCTCGAAAGCTCAGAATTCTAGTAGTGTTGCCTTCAAATTAAAGAAGGTGGTAGTTAATAAACATGGTTTTTTCTAGGGATTTACCTAGTCTCTAGTTATTTCTATAAAGAGTTTAAAGTGGGTTATGAATACCTTTCTATAAGTCACATAAAACATATTTCTATTTTCTTGCTATGATTTGTAGAGTTTTCATTGATTGAAATGTGTGTGTTTTTATTGTAGAAATTATTAATTTCATGTTATTAAATAATAATGTGATAATAGTATGCATTTTATGGGTTTTGATATTTTTTACAGGAATAAAATATTTCTTCTTTTTATAACCCTTACTATGATTTTTTTGGCCATCCCACATTGTTAAATATTTTTTCAAAGGGTTTAAGGATGTGCAGAAACAAAGAAGGAGAGAATTTGAAATTCATAATGATTTTTCATGAAAGGAAAACATGATTTATTTAATTGTTTATAATTTTTTAGAAGAATTTATACTGAGTATAAGTGTCCACTATATAATATATGGGGTTTTTATATAAGAGTTATGAAATAATTCTCTAAAAATTTAATCTGTTAAGATCCTCACAAACTAAGAAAGTGAATTTGAGTCTAAAGACAATAGATTATGTAATGTTTATGGCTAGATAATTGTTATTTTAGAGATGATAATGACAATTTACCTATTATTGATTTATTTAAATGTGAGTTACATGGTTATAATGATTCTGACTATATTTTGAATTTCTAACAAACACTTGGTTTCAAAAGAGCTATTAAGTCTTCATAAACTATGAATCTTAGGGTTCTTAAAATTAATAAGTATTTTTTAGATAATAAATATATTATTAATATTTTTTTATCCCCACTACATTATTTTCATGATGTTTATTCATATCTCAAGACCATATTCTACTTGATTCACTTTTTTAGAGCATGTGTCTTGCAACAAACATCTCATTTTTTTATTTTCAATCTCTTGAAAATATTTTGAAAATATATTTTTTCTCTTTTATTTATTACGTTTCTCATTTTAATAATATTATATTTTGGTTAAAATAATTATTAATTATGATATTGACTATTATACCCATTCTACAGGTGGAGTTAATTGTATCGTGCAATTTTCTGAATATTTTAGATAGTCTTATAACTATAATATTTTTTGCATTTACTTGTATCCTAAATTGATTTCCATAAAATGATGTATTTTTTATTGATATACATATATTAAATCCAAAACAAGGAATGAATTTTTATTCCTATTTTTAAGTTAGTAATATCAAAATTTATTCATTTATTTTGTCCAAATAATCATGTCTTTTATAGTTATAAAAATAGAGTAAATTATGGATCCTTGGACCTTGGAATATGGTATTTATAATCACAAAAATAGTTATTATACTTAATTCTTCTATTATTATGTCTGTTTAGGGTTTTATAAAATATGATATCAGTATTTTGTATTATATTTTTATTAAATTTTATTTATAATTAAGTATTTTAGGGATATTTTTTTGGTAATGTTTTGATTGAATTTAAATTTTATATGTAAATATATAATAATTGTATTTTCAATTTTTTTAAGATACTATCAGATTATCCATTAATTTAATTAATTAAAATTTTTATTAGAATTGTTAAAATATGTTATATCATAGTCTCTGATATGTTATTTTTCTAATTGTTATTATATATCATAGGTTTTGATATTTTATATATCTGTAAATTTTAACAGAATACTACAATATGTACTATAAAATATTTTGGAAATATAGTTAGTTTAGTATCTCAAAATTGGATGATTCATATTTTGTGTTAAATATAAAAATATTCTCAAATATTTTCAATTATTCCAATGTTTAAATTGATCATTTGTATGTTAGAAATTTTATAAAAATTCAATGTAGTAATGTAGTAATGAAATTCTATATTTTCTATTCATATATGTAATATTTTCTCTGTTATTTTAGTTATATAACTCAAATTTGGGTACTATTTAATTAATTTTAGTTCTAATAATTTCATGAAATATTTTTTAAAGACACCTATGTCTAAACACATATGTTTGAAATTTGAAAATTAAGTTGAATCTACTATAATATTTATTTCATAAAACCCTTTAATTTTTTCACATAACTATCTCTATGATAACCATTATCACTATATATATATATATAATATTTTAATTTCATATTTGAAATAAGATGTAGGGAGAACCTGGGTGAGATCCCAACAAATTGAGATGTGGATATGGATAAATCGAGGTGACTGTGAAGATAACAAACACAAACATATAGTGCGGATGAAAGCATTTATAGTGTTCACCATTCAATATAAATGATTATATCCTAAATTTGACCTTGAATACACTATGAAAACAAAATATAAGAGAATAATATTTTGAATATAAGTGAAAAATATTTATCTTTAATGTCGATATATAATATGTCAAATGATTTTATATGTTTTTATGTACTTCCGCAATGTTTTATATTTTCTATACAGAATAAATGATAATAATGATTTATTTTGATTTAATAAAATTCATATTAGAACCTTAGAAAATTTATGTACCTTAAAATTATTACATGAATAATATAGATCATCATAGAATATGAAATTTATCCATATAATATTCTTTATATAAATATTTATTTTTATCATTTCTCAATATAATAAATAAATTATCACAGAGACTTTTTTATTCTTTATCATTATGTATTTTAATTGAAACATACCTCACATAAACTGAGTAGTTTTCTTTTTATTCAACATGTGTTTTAGAAGAAAAATATCTTATTAAATTATTCTTATTTTCTCTATATATTTCTTATGATACATAATAAAATCCCTCAATCATTGTATTAGTGCCCAAAACATTTTAAATGGACAAGTGCATTAATAACACTGATGTATCTCCCTTCTGAGGTCCACATTTTTACTTAACCATTACTACAAATCTTCCCTCACCAAGAAACTCACTCATTCCCTCACTAGGATCACCAGATATTTTTAGAAAATATGTCCCTTTAAATAATTCTATTTTCTTAATAGCTTGGGTTGAATGTAACACAGAGTCTAAACAAAATGTAATATAGTATTAAAATATTATTATTTGATGGTTTTCACAAATAAATTGAATTAGAGGGTATTAATAATAATAACTAAATTATGAAAAATAAATGTTCTAATATTTATAAAATTAATTTATTGGTTATGAAGTGGTTAGAATTGAATATAAAAATTATTTGTAAATAAAAGTGTTATTTTTTATATAAAATATTTTTAATGAGAAAAAAGTATTTATATATTAATAAATTAAATTATACAATTTTGGTGAATTATTTTACTTTAATTTTTTATTTTTATATTAAATAATATTTTAATCATTAATTTAATATTTTTATAGACATGAGACAAAAATAAAACATGTATTATTCTTAAAAAATGTATTTTCCTATAAAATAAATTTCATCGTGTTTTGCACATGTTTTTATTGAAATTTTTTCTACAACGAAAATATATTGAATTTATAAAATTTAGTCAATATTTAGAATCATAGGTTTCAAAATTGAAAAATAGACCCATTTTATTTTTGGTCAATATGAATAGTAACCTAGATAAAATTTATCACCTCAATGATGGGATAATTGTGTTAATATATCTTAAAACTAAATGATAAAGATACAATTATTCATATTAATTCTTATTAAATGAATTAAATTAAACACCTATCTTCATAGTTTCTAATTTTATGTTTTAGTAGTCACTTTTCCAAAAAATGTCAAATATATTTTTTAAATTAATGAAAGTTACAAAATGACAATGTTTTAGTTTCAAATATCTATTATGTGTCTAAATAGTGGTAAAAGAATGATTAGAATAAATAAAAATTTCTATTTTTAGAATAATTTATTTTTTTCTTTTTGTGAATTTATTTACAATTTTTTAGGAATTGAATAATTACCTTAAATTCTTACACAATGCAGAAATAGTATTCATTTAATTAATGGAGAAATAAATTAAATTATTTTAAAAAGTGTTAATATTTTTCTATTTTAATGTATTCCATAAATTTTATAGATAAATATGATAAATTAGTGTTTTTTATAGATTATATTCGAATTATGACTTTACATTTATGTATTTTAAGTCAAATTAAATGAATAGTTCCAATATTAAAATTAAAAATATTTTATCAAAACTATACTTTAATAAATTTTTTTAAATTCATAAAAATTATTAAATAAGGCATGGAGAATGATATATGATATAAAGTTTCATCCCATATACATTTATGTGCCAATTTTCACCTTATATGTAATATTACAACACTTTAAGTGAGAAAAAGATGCAACCATGGTAATGGTTAAAATTGGATAACCAAGTGGTTAATAAAAAATATAAGTCTTAAAATGACCCAAAAACCTATCCAGATTTTGTTAGATTATGAGATTACAACCACATACTATCTTATATTATAATTTATGTATTTTTTTAAGAATTTGGGATAGATAATGACATTATTATAATTTAAATGTATAATAATTTTTTGAAGTTCCTCTCATCTCAAATAAAAAAGGGAACTTCCTCTATCACTTCTTCACACCACATTGATCCTTTAATATTGACCATAACCTATAATAATAAATTCTAAACTTCCCTAAAGATATTATAAAAGTCATATTCTTCCAATAATACAAGCCCTAGGATCCATAAGTGGATATCTAAAAGATTTCATTCAAGGACAATAAGGTTTGAACGCGAAGGAGGAAGGGAGGGACTTATGGTTAGGGATTTTTGTTTCAATAATATTTTAATCCATATTGTTTATAAATGAATTTATTTTTTAGAAATTATATTATACATATTTGATTAATTCCTTTCATTTTATTTTCCTATGGACATTTATTGAGAATATACATTTTCCCTTCATATTACGCACCTTAATTATTTAAGAGATCAAAAGAGTGGTTTTTAGGAAAACAGTCTTTATTTCTATCTTTAGGTTAAAATAAATTTTCTCAATATCCATATTTTCTAAAATAGTATTGAAAAATTATTTAAATATTATCGAATTATTTTATAAAGGAAATTTTATATTTTTTTTACTTTTTAAAAAATGTTTTACACAGAATATTTTTATCATTTTCCGAACAGGGAACTTTTTGAAAAAAATATGAAACAAATGTTTTATTTTAACTTATATAGCATTAAAGAAATTTCCCACTATCATGACTACACAGAAATTTAAAGATTTATTTACATATTTACAGGATATTTTGAAATAAAAAATTTTCAATAATATTTTTGTATTTTGTTTTTGAAATGTAATTTTAAAATGAAAAGTGTATTTTCCTTAGGAATGTTTTTAATGATATTTTAATAGAATTTCTCTTCAGTTATGACAACAGCCTTTATGGTTTGTTGTGTTTTAATTGGGATGTAATCCAATTATACCATTTTTTCTTTTTTTTGATGGATTATTTTTATGGTGATGATATTTTTTTAAACCCATTTTCATGGGTCAAGAAATGATTTGATGGAATATGGAAGCTGTTTTCTTTTCATGGCTTATGATATGATGATATGATGGCTGTTTCATGATCTTGTGGCATAAAATTTTACGGTTTTCATTATTTTTATGATGGAACCTTTATCTAATTATGGTTAATTGGGTAAAGTATTATATCTAATGAGATATTTGTGGGGAGAAAGTTATATTACATGATTTATTATGCGAAAAAAGTTGAAGCTCGTGATTTGTTTTGGGAAACAAGTCAATGTGTTCAATCCACTATGTAAAATAGCTGTTTATGCCTAATATGATGGTTTTGGTAGTTAACCTTGACAAATGAAATTGTTTTTAAACATATTATTGTGAGATAAACATTTATGACATGAACATAATGTTAATGATTGAGTTTTGATGATTTCTAATACTTAATATTCATACCTTTTTAAATGATAATTTTTTATGTTGCAACTCATGTTTATTAACATTTTCAAATTTTCTATGATCTTTGTAATTTATTTTCCTAATACTATACCCTTACTATTATCCTATTCTTTCATATGTCCATCGATCAATATCCCCCATGCTTAACATTCCTAGCATCTGAGAAAACCCTTTATTATTTTACTTTCCCTTGGTTATGAATTTTTTAGGTAAGATATGATTTTAAAGTGTACTACATAGGATGATATTTATAGGACATATTTAATATCTTTCATTAAATATAAAAATTGTATATATTATCTCAAACTAATAAAACCATTATAGTTCTGGAGTGGATTGAAATTTTATGAATTGAATATTCCTATAAAAATATGTAATATCTATGTAGGAAAATATCAGACCACTTAATTTGTTATTAGATAATCATTTTGATAATATTTGGATATTAGTATTAGAAATATTTTATGAAAACCCTAGGGATAATAATTTGTATCGGATAAAATCCTAAATTCTTGGTAATAATCATGAATAACCTAGGTAAAAACTATGGTTTAAAAAAATAGTGTGTCTTGATTTATAGTTTTTATAAATTATTTTTCTTCATTACATAGTTTTAAACTATGTTTATTGTTTCTCAAAGTATGAGTTTTTATTTTAGTCAATGGCTATAACCTGAAGGAATCATGTTAATAATTATTGCGATGGGAAATGGAATGAATGTTAACTTGAGTGAACAAATGTTAAGGGTGAGGTAATGAAGAATATTGATTCTATAGTCATGAGAATTTTTAAAGATACGAATCATGATGAGTTTCTAAATGATTATAGGAGGGAACAATATACCATTGAATATTTCATTAGAAAAAATACCCCTTCTGTTAGTGGATCCACTGATCAATTAGTGGCTAAGAAATTGATCAACACCATGGATTAAATATTTACTAGAGTTCAATGCATGAGAGGTGAATACGTTGTCCTCAAAATTTTATAATCTTTAGGGTGAATCAGATAAATGGGGGAATCTTATTGAGAATATTTGGAAAGAGTAATAAATTGAATCCCTAGAATAGGATTTGTTTAAGGCAATATTATTTAGTATGTACTTTCCATACTGTTAACATACACATATGGATAATGAATTCCTTGATTGAATTCCAAAGGATGATGAATCAGTTGTAAATAATGAGAAATATACTATTAGACCTTCAAAGTATGACTATAGTTTAATTATTAGTCCTGAAAGTAAAATTTATCAATTATACGGAGGATAAAATGAAGTCACTAAAAGGAATTATCTATAAGAGAGTTTAGCAACTACCAATAAATCATCCGATGTGAACTCTAAGAAGAAATAGAAATTAGATATTCCCACCATTCTTATTATTTTAATAAGGAAATGAATATTCAGTCCCATAAAAATTGTAATAAATCAAATGGTGTAAATCAATTCCATCCATCTATGGTAATGAAATGTGGGAAGAAACATTATTGGAATTTATTTAATAGAAGTGGGAGGTAATTTAAAAGTTGAAATGAGAGTAATAAATTCCATGAATGTCAAAAGGGGAAGATATTCCAGTTAATTCAATAGAAGAAAATAATATTAAAACTAATGTATCACCCATTATCCAATGCTTCAAATAGAATGTGTATAGGCATATATACAACCAGTTCATTAATATGAAGGTTTTTTATGATCACTATTAATGACCTCTTAAGCCCAAAGACAAAGGTAAATCTCATGTGATCATGGCTCCCAAAGTGGTTTATGATAATGATGTGGGGAAAGGTAAACTCATCATCCAATCTAGAATATATAATTTATTATTTTATTCTATATGTACCCACTCTTTTATATCTATGGATTTTTCGAAGGGTATCACAATATCACCTTAATTATTATATGTTAATATGGTTATGAAAACTCTTAATGGTATGACAGTCACATCTTAGGTCAATAATACCTATCTAATTGATGTTTGTGGAAATGTAATTCCTTCTAATCTTATGATTCTACCTTCAGTTGAATTATACATGATTCTAGGCATAGATTTAATTTACTTATATGTACCCCATATCAATTTTTAATAGATGGATGTCACATTTCATATTCGAAATGAACCCATGATCATTTATCGATTCAAGGATGAATATGGTATTTCAATGTAAATTATTTATATCTTATGGGAATTAAATCTTATAAATGATGGTTTTAAATCGCATATGGTTCAAGAGAAACACAACATTTACGATACTCTTATTGTACAAGAATTTATTGATTAATTTATATAATAATTAATTGATTTTCTTATGAATTTGGATGGATATTTTTCTAATGAATTCATACATGGTTCTATACTTTTTTCAAATACTCTTTATCAAATGGACCCATTTAGTTGAAATAATTAATGAAGAAACTCTTAGAGAATATTTATAAGGGATCCAAACCCCATATTGTGTCACCATGGGGTGAACCAATTATATTTATTAAGAATAAAAATGTTTCATTGATTCTTTTCATTACTCATCGAGAGAATACCAATATAAATATAAAAAAAATATATCTTACCAAGAAAATCAGGTTTTACTAAACTTTCCCTATAAAATACTATTGAAATAGTAAAGGTATAAAGTTAGGTGGAGCACAAGGTTTTACAAATCCAGGAATAAGACACTCAACTCATATCAGCCTCTATCAAGGATGAAAAAAATAAGGAGCTCAAAAGGACCGCATGGAAGTCAGTTTTGTGACTTCCCTCTTGCACAAGGAATCAACCACTTTATTGGCCTCTCAATAGGCATGATTGATCATTAAGTTGAGATGATTTACGTGATTAATAAAATCAATCCAGTGAGGCTAGAAACTCTATGGAATATCATGGGTTCTCATCTTGAGAGTATGTACTGCTAGTTCAGAGTCTAATTCAATCCATAAGAGATTCCAGCTATGAAATACAACATGCATAACAACATAGATAATAGACTATAGTTCTTCTTTATAAGAGATTCACATCCCAATAAAATGATTAAAATAGACATTGGCAATGCCCCAACGCATTCAGAAGACACCTACAAAACCCAATCTACTCTGTATTCCATATGCAGCTCCACCAATATTAACCTTAACACATTGAAAGATTAGTAGGATCCAATGAATAAACTTAACCACTAATGGCTTTTTTAGTTAACCTGAAATTCCAAGTATCTATAATGTAGTTTAATCTTGTATAAGTATTATTCATACAACCACTATATATATAATTGGAAGTATGTATGTCTCGATTAACCAGCATTTCACTTGCATGAAAGGACAGATCCTTGCTTTCAAATATGGGGCTATTCTGGGTTGTCCAGATGGCATGAAAAATAGCTGCTGTAACGACCAACAACATATTTTGGACCTACACACTCCTTACAGACTTGGATATGTACATCATCAAGTCTTCCAGGAACATATATGAGCATAAATCTATATTGAAGATGTCTCCATTGTCTTTCCACATATTCTGAGAAAAATAACAGAAAATAAAAAAGTGTTGTAGAGTTTTAGTTTCATTCAGGCACAGATTATAGGAAAACACAATACATTGGCCAACCATTCATAATTGATCATGCATTGACAGCCAATTCCACATAATTCTCTAGAGAATACGAAGTTAGGAGGGATGGACAAAAGGATATTTTAACTTAAGTAACCAAGAGGGATCTTGTATGGAGCAGGAAAGATGTATGATATAAAACTCTTTGAGATTTAAGTGTTCATTTTTGTTGGGATTATATTCCAGGATATCACTATCCGTGAAAGAGTAGGTCTGGATTTTAATTTTAGCCTGCAGAGTAACCATGGTTTGAAGACTATCACATTGATCGAGAAAATTTTCTATAGACATGTCCAGTAGGTAGAAGGGGATATATCTAGTAAACAAGGGGATATCCCGCTAAGGATTATTACAACAGTTGAGGCTAGAAAGTCAGCAAACAAGCCATTTAGTGTTCTGAATAATATCAATGAAGGATTTTCGAAGGGAATTCCATACAGATGATGATAAATATTGAGGGTAACCATTAATAAGCCTCATTTTGAACCTGCATGAAAAAAAATATTGGGATGAGTCATTTGAGGTTAAAATATTCCATGTGAACTTATTACTAAGTACCTTATTGAAGATCTGAAGGTCCTTGATTCCAAGACCACCCAACTCAATGGGTTTAATGCAATCCTTCCAAGAAACGGTAATCAACATTCTTTTAGTGATAGATATTTTCCGGATGAAATTCCTTATCATGAACTGAAGTTCCTTGAGTAGATTGTTTATCCATTTATAGAGTGAGAAAGAGTAAAAAAACATTTAGGTTATCCATGAGTTAATAAGGCACACCCTCCAAGCATGATTCATGTATTTACCATTCTATTTCTGTATCTGATTAATGATACAAGATTAAATTCCATCAAGGTACTACCTATATGTCTTACCAAAAAAGATTAGAACTCCAATATAAATAAATGGAAGATCCCCTTTTCTGACTTTGAGGGATGTGGTGACCTTGTTTGGTTTGAAAATAATAATCCCATCACCAAAAAAATGAAATATTAACTTCAGTTTATATGTTGTCCAGAAACGGTCTCATTGCGTGAGAAGAGAACACTGATCACATAGATTAATTTCTTTGAGGCTTCCCTAAAAATCAGAATATCATCAACATATAGTAGATGATATGGGACAAGGTTATCCGTTCTAGCTTTTATCTGCCTAAAAATGCCAATTTGGGATAGCTCATTAAGGCCTCTACACATATATTCTTCAAAAATGGAAAAAAGAATCCCAAAAAGCAGATCACCTTGTTGAACACCTTGGGTGTAGTGAAAATAACCCCTGACAGAGACAATAATAAAAATGGAGAGCCTTTCATATGTAATAATACTTCTGATAAAGATTATGAAGCCACTTGATAAACCAAATATCTGTATAACATCAAGGAGTAATCTCTACTTTAGGGTGTCAAAGGCCTTAGAGATGTCTATTTTGAGGGGAAAATTGCCATGATCTGCCTTATTTTTCATTGGGTTGATGCTTTCTGATGTAGTGAAAAGATAGGTCTGAATGTCTCTACCAGGTGTAAAACCATACTAACTTGGAGAGATGTGCTCCTTGATTAAACCCCCTAATCTGTTCAACATGATTTTTCTAACGATTTTTGGGGTGGTGTTCCCAACCACAACTGGCCTAAAGTCTTTGACATAAATTGCATTCTCCATCTTTGGAATCAAGGTAACAAAGATAGAGTTTAAACCATAAGGAATATAACATCGAGTGAAGAAATCCCTTACTGCACTGACCAGGTCATCTGCCACAATATCCCAGAAGAAAATAAAAAACTTGTTGGTGAAGCCATTCGGTATAGCTTTACATTCCATGTTAAGAGAGAAGAGGACCTCCTTGATTTCTTACTTTGAGGGAACCCTTATAAGAGTACTATTTTGATTCTCCTCAATAAAAGAGAAAATGTTATAAATCATATCTTGAGTTTTGTCCACCCCATTACCAGAATAAAGGCCAATGAAGTAGTTCACTAATGCATTTGAAATCTCTGTTTCAGAGCTATATAAGTAACCATCGAAATTAATGGACATTAATCACACCCTGATTCTTTTTTCCACGTGCATCTGGTGAAAAAAATTAGAGTTCCTATCACCATCTTTCAGCCACTTTACGTTCAACCGATTACGATCCAACATTTCTTTGACAGTCAAAAGGTTATCAAGCCTTGCAAGTGATTGAATTTCTTCAAGTGAAATACTGCTAAGGTTCTAATTACTAATTAAATAGCTATCCAATTATTATTAAACATCCTTGGTATCACTATCAATCTTAGATAAGGACACCTTGATCCATTCCTCTATGAGTTATTTATCATTCTTAAGTTTAGTAGCAAGAATATGCAGTGTGCTACCGTGATGGTCATTCTTCCAAGACTTAACAATGATTTCCCTACATCCAAGAGTCACAATCCACCCATTATTAAAGTGAAAGGGAAGAATACCCGACCTAACAATTTTAAAGGATATATCAATCACAATGGAGTTGTGATCCGAGTGATTTTTTGGTAATGTGTGTCCAGATATTCCAGAGTTGACACACTCATCATCCATCAGAACAAAACATCTGTCAGTTTACATGACTACCTTCCATACATATTATACATGCTCCAGGTAAAAGTATCTCCAACAATTAGAATTTTAGAAAGATTAAATTGATAAATAAAATATTATAAATCCAAGGATGCCTCCCTATTGATGTTGAAACCAGTTTATTCTTCAGATCTCAAGATAGTGTTAAAATCTCCCATTATCACCCATTTGTTGAAGGTCCGTCCCGAAAATGCTTCAACCTCAATCCAGAGGTCCCTTCATTTTGTATAGTTTGGGGAGTCATAAATAAAGGTGGGCTAAGTATATACCCTTAGTAAGTTCATGAGACTAATACCCATTGTAGATTCTTAACATTAGAGGTTAACTGTAAACTCTCATGCATAAAAACCCATAGATGGTCTTTATTGATATCCTGTAGATTTTGAGAAATAAAATGGTAACCAAGAGAACTCCATTTGAAATACATCCAATTTTAGAAGATCATTTTAGTGTATGAAAAACCAAACAACATATGTTTTTAATTCACAATGTAATATCCAACAGCCCTGGTTGTTGAGGTGTTCCGAAGCCCTTGAAAATCCCAGAAAAAAAAAATCTTCATTGATGAAGGGTTTAGATCATTATCAGGGGAGTCTTTTCATTTGTGACAGCCACTGGGTCTCTTTATTTTCTTCCTATTTCCCTTTTCTCTGTTACATCAGATATTAATTTCACTCCAATATCACTCTTGGAGCCAATCTGCTCACATTCATTTGGATCAGCACAAGGTGATTTAATCTGGACACTCGGGGTGGGGATAACCTACATGTACGAAGGACCATCAAAATCATCAGACCAAAAGATTCCATTAAAAGGGGAAATCTTGTTGTTGGAAAGTAGATTACTAGGGTCACTACTCATGTGAGGTGACCTTTTCACAACCTTTTTTGGGTTATCCTATATGAAGGGACTCTCTAGAGTACCGGTAGGTGCAGATTCATCCTTTTCATCACAATATATTTCCACTTTCCTTAAAATAGCAACAAATCCTTTTTTATACTGCAACTCCTGTGTATTATAACCTTCTTAGAGACCAATTTCCTCCACTCTAGGAACATGAATCATTCACAGAGGAAGTCCCTCCCCCTGTAATTCTCTACCCATGAAAGTCACTACCATAACAGTGGAAAAGGGATCCTTAAGAGGGGGTAGTAAATGAGAGGACCCAACATTATCACATGGATTCTACAAATCCACTAAGAAATCTCCATCATCTGGGTGGGTAGGACCCAAAGATTCATGCACAACCTATGCTGGTTCAACATCCAGCACCAGGACAGATTTCCCCTCCGCAGGAGCAGAACCATCCACATCATTCAAACTCACTTCAGTAAGGCCATATACCTTTCATACATCTACAGATGGAACACCATTAAAGAGAGTATTATAGCAGGCACTGTTCGGTATTGTAGCAGCCGAAACTATTCATCCATCACGGCCTTCGGGCCACCAGTTTTGTCTTCAAGTCCTTCAAGGCTTTTGGGCCACCCAAGGCCTTCGGGCCAGTTGATTCTCAATGCCTTAAGGCCACTTTGAGGCATTAGGGCCACCCCAAGGCCTTCGGGCCATGTGAACGCCGGCCCCAAACACACTACAAAAAAAGGAGCCACCTCAGAAGAGGATTCAGAGCAGGTGCACTCACCAGAGTAGAGCCAAATGGATTGTCAGAATGGGAGGGTATGGATATGACATCAGTATTAGCCTATGATTGCACGGGAAGCCTATCCAGATGGTCATGAAAAGGTGGAGTGCTGCTATGAGGATGAAGATGCTGGGAAGGGGCGGTTCCTTGTATATAGTCTGGTTGAATTCCCTAAGACCTTCAGGTCATGTAATCTCCTAAGCCTACGAGCCATGTAATCTCTAATCCTACGGGCCTTGTAAGGGTTCCCCCTCATCCCTTGAAAGGGGGTTATCAAAAATAAATAAAAATTAAGGCCTTCGGGCCATTCAGGCAAGAAGGTGTAGGGTCCAAGCCACCTTCTACAAGGGGAGGTTGAGATGATGGTCCATCAATCATTTAAGAAGATAGGACCTTGTCCTTTAATTTTTTTCTTTGACATGAGGCATCATCACGCCCTCTCACTTTGCAAAGAGTACATTCCTTCTCTATATTGCATTCATAAGAGAGATGAACAAAGAGTCTGTAGGTCATACAGAATTTTGGATTTCACTCATACTGGATTTCAAGCATCATGCTGTCATTCCTCATGGTGAGTACTGCTTCTTCTACAAAATAGCTGGACATATCCACCCAAACCAGTACTCTCACATAGTGACAAAATCATGGGTTAACTATTTTATTATATTTCTATATGGGATATCCAATAGAGGAGGCAATACCACATAGGATCCTTGGATGCCAATACAACCAATTCAAACGACATATGCAAATCCAGAGCTACACGTGAGAGTTCCTTACATTATAAGGATCGAAACTCCTATCCCATTCCTGAATACGCAAGAATCCAGGATTTAGAGGGAGAGGTCCTAAGTTCCAATACTTACATTTTAACTCATCAGATGTGAAAATTATATGATAATATCCCTTTACCATTTCCATCATTCGCCAGTGCTCAAAACCCCATAGCTCCGCAATCCTTTCTGTAAGATCATAAAAATTCCAAAAAAAATTACCTTTGGGAACAAGAACCTATGAAATTATAGAATATCTACTGATCTTCACACATTATTCAATTGCCTCTTTGTTGGCCAATACTTGTGAAACCCTTCCCTTTATTATGATTCTTCCAAACAATGACGTGTCAAAGTCCAGGAAGGAGAAATTGGAATCATATTTCACAACCTCCACATAATATTTTTTTCAGTTCAACCACAAAATTTTGGATTTTTTCAGATCTAGAGTTTGAAGCAAATTTGAAGAGTTATTTGTGCCCAACAAGATCACACAATCATTCAGTTCCTTCCTTGATCTTCCTACAAGCTACATAATCATTTGGGTTGGTCGCCTCCTTTCTCCCTGCTTGCTCTGCCATCTCATCAGAGATTTTTATTCATTTTGGATATCATCAACTAAGGATCAATATTGAGGAGACAACCAAGATGGAATTTTGTAGAAGGTACAGAAACAATGAATGTGTAGTGATTCCTTTTGGTCTTACAAAAAAAGATTCTATCTGCATGTATTTAATAAATAGAGTCTTTAGATATTACCTTGATTGGTTTATGTCCGTCATTATAGATCATATTCTTCTATGTTCAATTAGTATGGAATAACTTGAAGATTAAGTGCATATTTCACAAAATATGTTGAGGATGGGATATCTTTATGAAAAATTTACCAAGTGTGAATTTTTTCTTTTGAAAATTTAATTACTGGTTAATATAATCTCATGTGAGTATAAATCAGAGATCCTTCAAAGACATAAGTTATTGATAAATGGAATATACCAACCTTGGTAATAAAAATAAATAGTTTTCCTATGTTGGATGGATATTATTGATGCCTTGTGAGATATTTATCATGATCATATAATATATTCACTGATTGTTTTTAGAAAGTGGTTATGTTTAGGTATATGAAGGAATGGGAGAATGATTTCAAGGATTTGAAATGAAGGTTAGTTAGTGCACCTATGCTTACAGTACCCTACAATTGTAAAAGTTTTGTGATATATTTTGATACATCAATGAAGGGACTATGATGAGTTTTCATGAAAAATGATATGGTCATAAAACATTCTACATTCTAACTGAAGGTTCTTGAGAAACTTTACCCAACTCATGACTTTGAGTGAGATGTTATAAATTTTTCATTAAAGATATAGTGGAAATATATTTATGCAGAAATGTGTGATATATATACTAATAAAAAAGTTTAAAATTTATTTTCACTCTGAAATATTAGAATATTTTCTTGGTAATGTGGTTGTACATGATTAATGATTATATTTTCTCAATATATTTCCATCTTGGGAAGGAAAATAAGGTAAAAAATATTTTAAGTTGAATGGACCACGCTAGCCTATCTATGATTCAGATTATAAAATATCCAAAGTTTTAATATCTAAAAAGGGTAGATCTATAAATTTTAATCAAATGGGTGAAATATTATCTTACTCAAATAAATGTTCAACTATATATCCATTTGAGGATCAAGGTGGTGAAAATGAAGATGTGGAGCTATATAAAAAGGTGAGAAATGTTCCTAAGTTATACCTTGATTGTGAGTGGATGATAAGGTTTAGGTACCTTGTATGTGTCTCAGAAATACTAGAATGGAAAATAAACTATTTAAGCAGGCTCATAGTTCGTTATTATATAATAATATTATAAGTAAAAAGATGTATAAATACCTAAGAGTGTCTTTTTAGTGGGACAAATTGATGATAGATATTGCAGAATATGTATCTCGGTTCTTGGAATAAAAATAAGGTATGGCTGAGAGGTAAACATCTAAGAGGATGTTACAACCAATACCCATAAAAGTAGGGAAATGGAAGAACACCCCCATTGATTTTTTCATGAGACACTCTAAAAAATTTAAAGGATATAATGCTATATGGGTTGCAATCAATCTCCATATGATGTTGACAAACTTAATTACTATTTTAAAATATTTCCCTCTTGTTCATGTTTCCAGAATATAAATTAAATAAATGGTTACATTTCATAGAGTACAACTTTATATCGTATCTGATTAAGATCCAAAGTGTACATCAAGGTTAATGAAAAGTCTTATACAGGCTATGGATATAGAGTTGAGTTTCAGTATGGTGTATCATCTTTAGAAATTTGGTTAGTTTGACAAAACCATTCAAACCCTAGAGGATATATAATGATATTATTCTATGGATTTCAAATGTGTTTAGGATCAAAACCTCCCAATAGTAGAGATTTTCTATATTATTAGCTATCACTCAATCATTTGGATGGATCATTGTGAAGACCTATATAGAAAGAATTATATTACACGAACATGTTGGGATGAAGCTAGAGAAAGAAAGTTATTGGTTCCTATGCTAGTTGAGTAATTTTTAGTGAAATTAAAAACTATTCAGTATCACATCAAGGTTGATCAGTGTCAATAGAATATTTGTGTTGACAATTATCAACATGATATGGAATTTGAGGTTGGTGAGATGGGTTTTCTATGAATTTCTCCAAGGGAGAAGTTTATGAGATTTATTAACAATGGAAGGATGGTCCCTAGGTATATTTTACCCTTAGATATTCATGATCAAGTAGGGATAAATGCTTATCACTTAACGTTTATACCAAACCTCTCTCAAGTGAAGGATACATTCCAAGTATCTCTCTTAAAGAAGTACATACTTGATCTAACACATGAATTGAACTCAGATGTCATACCAATGGACCACAGTCATTTATATAGAAGAAAACTGATAGAAATATTTTATTTTAGTGAAAACCTGCTACAGAACATGATGAACCACATGTTTAAAGTTTTCTGGAGAAACCAAAAAAAAAGAAATAAGATACCTGGGATGCAGAGGTTGTAATAAAATAGAAAAATCCTTATTTATTTGCATCGAAGTGATTAATTTTTAAAGGTAAATTAATTTTTAGGGGGTAGAATATAACACCAAGTGTTTTTTGAAAAACATTTCCTTATATATAATTTTATTTCATCGATAGATTACATTACATGGTGCATTAGTTTGAACAAACCAGGATATACTATTAATATATTTTTATGTGATAGTTATCATATAGCCATTGAATTGAAATGAATGAATTATACTAAATAATTATCAAAAATATATGGTCTAAAAATTTATAAAATTAATCCATTGGTTTTTAATTTATTATAATTGAAAATAAACATTATTTGAAAATAAGTGTGATGTTTTTTCTAAAAAAATATTTATATTGTAAAAAATGTATTTTTTATATTAATAATTAAATTAATCTCTATTGGTGAATTATTTTAATGAAATTTACATATTATATATTCAACTAATTTTTTGGACATTAATTTAATATTTTTTTCAGATATGGTATAAGAATAAACTATGTTTTATACTTAAAAACTAGTTTTTTAAAAGAAAATTTTGTTATATTTTTCAGGCTTATTTTTAAAAATAATTGTTGAAACTTATAATTATTGACATTGGTAAACTAATTCCATATTTATGTTACAATGGTTAAAAATTATTTAATAGGACCCTTTTAATTCTAGTCTATATGAACAGTAACCATTGAAAAATTTATCTCCTCGATAAAGGGTAAATGAGGTTAATCTATGTTAAAACTAATGGAAAAGGATTTAATTAAAAATAAAAATTTATATTTAATGAATTCAATTTTAATAATTTAATCTTAAGATTTAATTTTATTTTTTAATATAAAATTTTCCATGAAAATTAACAATATATTTTTTATGACAATGAAAGTTACAAAATGTCACTTTCTTCGTTTTAAACTTATATCTACGTCCACATTGGGAAAAGGGTTATAATTGAATTAAAATATCTATTTTGAGATTAATAAAATTATTTTTTATTATATTTATTTTTTTATAATTTTTTAGATATTAGATATTTCCTAAAATTCTTACAAACTATTGAAACAATATTTATTCATTTAATTAAAAAATAAAATATATAACATTAAAAATATTAAAAGTGATATATATTTACTAACATAATGTATTCCATGAATTTTATATTTGAATATGAGATATTAGTTTTGTGTTTAGGTATTATCTTTTAAGTCCAAATTTTTTATGTATTTTATGTCTGAATAAATGAATAGTGACAAAATAGAAATTTATAATATTATTTAAAATTAATGTTTAAAAAAATTATTTAAAAATCATAAAAATATTGAAAGGGGAAAATAAAGAAAATATATAGTCTATAATTTAATAATTTAGTAGTTTATATGAAAATTTCACCTTATATATAAAATCATAACACTTTAAAAGTGAACTAGATATTATCATGGTGAACTCTAGAATTGGTTAACCAAGTGGCTAATAAAAAGAAGTTTTAAAATGTCACTAAAAACATTACAGATTTCATTAGATGATGGGATTGAAACTCTATCATATCTTATATTATAATAATTTGAATTTTGAAGTACTTTTTTAAGAGAATGATTTTATTATAATTTAATCTTTTAAGAAATTCTATAAGTGCACCCCACCTTAATTATAAAATGGAACTTCCTTCCTCAATTATTTACAGAACTTTATATCTTCTAGATCAGAAATCCCCTACTCAAATACATTCTAATGTTACTTATCCACATTATAGAAGATATTATATTGCATAAAGGCCTACCCTGAGATCCTTAATAGGAGATCTAAAGGAGTCCATTATTAGAATATGATTTAATGTAAATGAGGAAAGACGGGACATGAGGTAAGAGATTTAGGTCTCAATCCTAATTTAATCTGGATTGTTCATAATTGAATTCCCATTTATGAAATTATATGATCTATATATGATAAATACCTTTTATTTTATTCAATTCATGTTACTTCTTGAAAATATATGTTTCCCATTCATTTTCCTTAATTTAGTTATTTAAGAGATCAATAGATTATTTTAAAGAAAATCAGTTTTATTTATATCATTAGTCTAATATATTTTTTTTACATATCTATATTTTTAAAATTATTTTGAAGAATTGATTTTATATTATATTATGATTTTATAAATACATTTTTATCCTTATTTGACTTTTTAAAAAAAATTTACAAGGAATATTTTTTTCCAAATGAGGTATTTTTAAAAAAATATATATATAAATGGAATATTTTATTTTATATTTTATTTCATGAATATAATTTTCTACCATCATGACTTCCCAATATTTTGAATATTCAATTATATGTTTAGAATACTATTTTAAAATAATTTTTTTTGATAATATTTCAGATATTTTTAGTTTTTGAAAAGTTATATTCAAATGAAAGCGCGTTTTATTTAGGAATATTTTTATTGATAATTTAATAGTATTTATATTTAGCAATGACAATAACCATTTGTGATGTTTTAATTTTAGTAGGGATGTGATCTAATGATACCATTGTTTTTCTTTATTTGGATGGATTATGGTTATTATGTTGAGATGTTTTTGAAACCCATTTTAGGGGTTATTTTATGATATAATGAAACATAGAACCCATTTTATTTTCACAGGTTATGATAATATCATTTTATGGTTGTTTTATGATCTTCTGTAATATATATGTTTTTTTTCATTACGATACAGGTGAGACCTAAATCTACTTAAAACTCATTCAGTGAAGTAGTATATCTCATGAGATAGTTACGGGGATACAGTTCTAATTTCTCCATTTTCAATGAGAAACAAGTAAAAGTGCTTGATTTGATTTGGGAAACAAGTTTATGTTCATGATCTACTATAGAAAATATATTTTGATTCCTAATCAAATATACTTGGAATTTAACCACGTAATATGAAATGTTTTCTATACTTATGATGGTTCCGCACACTTTTATTACATGAACCTATGGTTCATTACACAGTTTTGATGATTTATAATTCTTATGATTCAAGTATTTTCAAATGCTAAAATTTTATTTTATAACTCATTTTTATGATCTCTAGACGTTTGGGTATGAAATTTTTATATTATGGTCATTATGTTATACCATTATGATTATCTTATACATTGACATGATCATTTATTAATATTTACTATATATAACATTATTGAGCATATCAGATCACCTTTTTTATGATTCCTATCCCCAGGTTATGAAGAATGATTTATATAGGATATTCCTGTGAAGAGTTATGTGTGGGATGATCTTTATGGTAGTTGATGAAGATAGTTCATTTACTAAGTAGATTATATATCTAGGATCCAAAGAATCTAAAAAATTATGATTCTATTGGGGATCATAATTTTATTAATGTAATATTCATCTAAAAAGATGTAATATTTAAATAGTGAAATATTGAGGCACTATACTCACACTAGTTATAGTGTATGCCTTGGATTAAGGATCAGAACCCAAAGTTGTGACCAGAAATCTTTGGTGTCTGGAGGTGACATTACTATAAAAGGACCCCCAATTTCTAACATAGATACAAAAAAGACACCCTATAAACCAAATATCAAGGCTCACTTATCTATTCACCTTATTCTTTCATTTACTCCCACCAGTTATTTCATAATCCAAACATAATGGAAAGAGATGAATAGTGGCGGTACTTGAGTCATCCAAGGTATTCAACACCAAACCCATTTGAAATACCAATTTGAACTATCCTTTATGTATACTAGAGTAAATGATCCATTTTTAAGGATATATCTAGTTAATAGGTGAAAAATATATTGTTTTCAGGTCCCAGTAGTTTTGTCTTATTGTGATTATCCCCTAAAGGAAAATTAGAAAACCCCACTTTTTTAAGTCATTGAATTGGGTGAACCTTCCCCATTTCACCCTAGTGTAATTTTAAAGATCATTAGAAAATATTTCCCTAGAAAACAAATAAAATATCATTGTTCACTTGTCCAAGAACCTTGGCCTCTAGAAAAACATGATTGGGTCACTTTCTAAATTTACATGGACATTAAAATCTTATATTACTCTTTCAATTGGAATTTGGCATAATGAAAGATATCTAATCCATTGGAATCCTCCTCCAATATTGGACCCTCTATATCTTTTTAGTTAAGTATTGCTTTTCTAGTTGGGTTCTTTTATCTTGAAAAATTAGTGGAATATTTTCAATCCCCAACTGCCAATATTAGCTTTTAATTATTAGCACATACATAAATGTGTAAAATTAAAGAGTAAGAGTTAAAAATGTGATTAAATTTCCATGTAAGTCCCTTCATACATTAATTGACTTAGATATAAAAAAACAAACCACATAGGGATATCTCCCACCCCAAAATATTGCTAGGAACCTTACACCTAGTGGTCCAAGTTGTATGACCTTAAAAAAACACAATAGTCTTGGATGTATGACCGTAAAAGAAGAAACAAAAGGTTCAAGTTGTATGAAAGTAAAAAAGAATTCCACCTGTCCTTATCACATGACCTTAAAATTTAATAATTACCTCATTACATGGCACTTAACTACATGGGTTTGGATTACCTTTATGGGAATATATAGGAGGCCCCTTTTACATGACCAACCAATTCAACATAATAACTTCAACCTTCTCAGAGAGTTGTAAATTCCCTAATACCTTCCTATGGGGATTTGAAACATGATTTAATTAGATATGATATCAAATGGGAGATAGTATAATTATATTATGATGTACTATTTTAGATGAATTTGTTTTCATTAATCACTTTCACCAAATGGTAACAAATATTTTTTCTAATAATTATTTCAAAAATATACTATAATATATAATAGAATACAACACTAGAATAAAAGCTACTATATGAGAGGAACTAACCTCCCATCCTCTTATTATTGATATATATTCCATAAGGAATTTTAAAAAATGGGCCATATAAGTAAGATATTACAAGAAATTGTTAACCCAATGTGAATTTTTTACTCATGAAAGAGATGGATCAAACATTAATATTCAATTGTGGTACTGCAATGATGGGTATTTTTGATTGTTTCTTATAAAATAAATATGAATTCCTTATCTGAAACACCATAAATAATTCATATCACAGTCTAGTCTGGAAAAAATCTCATAGTCATTGGGGTTGCAATAAGGCACCATCTAGGGGCACCCCAAACATATTTTTCTTCAATTTTTGTGTCTTATTCAACTATAAATAATAAATGGATGATATGAACCACGAAGTGTTTGCATAAAAAAATGGTTAATTCCAGGATTTTAGAGTACCATCATAATTGTAAATTTTTGATATTGTTGGTATCCAATTACAATATAGAGGTATTCATACCACATTGGTTTTCACATCAATGATAAGACAACAAGTTAAGGGGACCCCACCACAACATCAAACTATTTCAGGATTATTTCACTAGAGTGAGAAATTTTTTACATTATTAATTTTTAAAAATTTCAGGTGGGTGCTTATTATATCCAAAAAATACTTTAGAGCTTCTTAGGATCGATCTTAATAAACCTATTCATAATCATTATTGTTCTAAACTAGTTTAATAGGATAGTAATGAGGAATATATACTTACTTCTATCATCTTATTAGGGCACCCATAAAGAGATCCCATTGAAAAAAACAATATTCTATTATTTATTTATAATATGATACCTTTGTCACTAATTTAAATACCCTAACTCAGCATC
This sequence comes from Viscum album, assembly GCA_963277665.1. NCBI lineage: Eukaryota > Viridiplantae > Streptophyta > Magnoliopsida > Santalales > Viscaceae > Viscum > Viscum album. The sequence continues at coordinate 145,308,317 of OY728131.1, forward strand.
AGACCTTAATTGCACAATAGGGGAAATTCCCAATCACTATTTTAGGAAACATCAAACATATTTGATGAATAATCATTGACTGTACTGACTAATATAACCATGATAATGGATATATACTTAGACCATGGATATCCTACCCATGATAAAGTGTGAATAGGCGACTCTAGAGATCCCCTAATATTACTTATTACAGTGTTACTTCCCATGATAATATGAACAACCACACATGCCCTCCCTAGTGTGATTATCTTAAATACAATCATTCTAAGAGGATCCCCTATTCTAAATTGAATTTAGGAAGCTCTTGTATTCCTCCACATAGTACTCATTATGGAGGTCCTCCCAATGATAATATATATATAGCCATAAAGTTCCTCCTCCTAGTGATCATCAAGAATGAAACAACCATAGTGGCCCTCACTATTATAAAACAAAAAAATAAGGATCTGGAGGTCATTTATGGAGGTCTCATTATATAGGCCATCCCAAAAATATTATGACGAATAACCATGGATATTTTACGCATGGTGAATTGAAATCCAACATCCATATAGGTATTCTACAAGGTATTAGTTATTGTGGTACTCCCTTTGATGAAACACTCAATCGATATGTAAGACCCATAGAAACAAATATAAAAAATAGCATGTCTAATATTTTTCTTGAATGTACTTTTTCTAAATTCCTTCTTTAATATTGAAAATATATTCACCATAAGGGTTATACCCATGAAATAGATCAAGAACATTACAACCCTGAATGCCCCCTATAAACAATTTGACATAGAAATCCTCCCCACTCTAGTAATTAATAAATTAATAATCCTAAAGGTATTTAATTGGATTCTCACACAAGTGTAACTACCTATATTGATATATGGAACAACCTTGGAGGTCCTCCTTAATATGAGACACACACTTTAAAAAGGCCAACATAAAAATAACTAAGAAATCATTTATGAAAATAATCCTCCATATGATGAAAAAAATCATCCATTGATGTCCCCCCCCACAATTCCTACCCTAAAATTATTCATTTAAATTTTATAAAAAACTGATATAAAGGTACTTCCCATGATAAAAATATCTTAAAAATTCTTTTTTATATGTAAATCCATTTTTATATACACCATGCACTTCAATGTAAAGTTATTATATTTTCTCCAAAACAATGGTTGATCTGAGGAAGTGATCATCATCAGTTCCTCTACTAGACCATGAAAAAATTTATGTGATAGAAGATGTATGACATTATTATATCTCGTTTGAAAAAAGTCACATTTATTTTTAAAACTTATTGATGAAGAATTCAATATAGTTTATTAATATGTTAATATAATCTGGTAAGTTCTATTTATTAATAAAATTCCTATAAGGTTTTAGCTTATTTAAACATGTCAATATGTATTTCTTGAAATCCTTAATAAATAATGTATACCCAAAATTCAAAATAATAAATGGTATACATTAAACCAACTCATTTGAAAAATCCTTCCTTATAAAGGGCACTCTTATCAACTCAAAGTGTTAGATGAACAATGGTACTAAGTTTATCTTGTTCCCTTTATAATAGCATGTATTTTAAAATCTATCAAATAATGTGAGTGTATCCAACATGAATATTTAAATATACTTAAGATAATTTATCAAATAAACATGTGATATTATTATCATATAAATATTAGAGGATTTTGATGGTTTGAATAATTTCATTTCCCTTACGTACAGTCTGGTATATTCAATCTTTTATTGTAGTTTATAACATGATACCTAATTGTCATATTTATAAACATATTTTTATTTAATCAAAAAATTCAATGAAACCAGAATATTTCTAGATCAATGATGAGGCATACCTTGAATGAACATGTAATTGATACATTATTGCATAAAAAAGATAGAAAAGTAAAGTAGGTAGTGATCTTAAGGTGTTCTAGGATTAAAAATCAATATTTTACTTATATGATGATAATTTATTACACGGAATCTTCAAAACATACACCTTATCCAATAATCATATGGATACAAGATCAATGAGAAATGAACGGTATATCCATTACTCTAATATCTTAGGGACAAATGATAATGTAGGGTTAGAAGATTTAGGGTTCTAAGATAATGTCTAGATGAATACTCAAGTGGGAGGGGGTGAATTGAGTTTTTATTTACATAAAAACTCTCTTTTAGGTATGATCATTCCAAAAAATTTATTTATTATAGATACACATTGTAAAAAAATATTAATGTAAAGATATTTAACATAAAATATTTATAGAAAAGAAGTCCCCTACTCCACTCTTCCTATACTATACTCCATGAGTTTGGTGATTTTCACTAAAACAGTCCACTAATTAGGGGCTCTCAGCTAAGTTCAAGAAGCCTTCACTTAATATAAATCTCAAGAGCCTTCAACAAGGTTCCCCTTTATCTGATCTATCCATGGTCTCATTATACTGTCATTCACTAATTGAAAACAATATAATGAATGAAATTTAAAAAAAATGATTGTATTATAGAGTTTAAAGTAGTAAATTACTATAGATGATTGTTAATCCTTTGGATATGATAGTATTTAATTTTTATATTGGGATTATCTTCAAGGGACAAAATAAAAAGTAATTTTAAGAAATTTAACATATATGATTGATCATATATATAGGAATTCAAGAAAAGTAATTTATTTAATACTTCTTTATATATCTCTATTTTTATTCATCTCTTTTTGTTTGTTTTAACTTTAACATGAGATAGTACTAATGGTTGAATGATCCACACACAAAGATCTTGATAAGATAGGATATGAAGAAAATGAACCAATTTCTTCCAAATATAGAAATTTCTTTGGAGGTAATGTTGTTAGAGATCTTCCCAATCATTATATCTTCATATTCATTGAAAATATTTTATAGGAAAATCTTTTCATAAATGGGTAATATCTTTTATGATATACTATAAAAGCTTGAATGAGTTTCAATGAGATCAGAAACATAATCATGATAGATATATCTTCATAAGATATCCAACTAGATGTATTTTTCATTATAAGATAACTTCTTGAGTGAATTATTAAGATAAAATATCTCTACGTATTTCCTGTAAGATAAACTGACTTCAATAGAGTGAAATATAATTATTTAGTGTAAGATGAATAGGTTATATAGGTGTGATATTTATCTGTCATAACAGATCTTATTCTCATAAGATAATAAATTAAGAATATTATTTTCATAAGATAATATATTATCATATTCTTGTTCTGACTAAGGAAACTGAATCAAGCGTTTGAACTATTCCTTCATAAGATAAATTATGTTTTATCTAGATAATCTTTAAAAAATTATGTGTCTGGGAAAATATAATATATTTTTTGATTCTTGTAAGAGAAAATACTTTAGCAGATATCATATATATTATTTATTATAAGATAAAATCTCAGAGAAATGGTTTATGATAAATTCTTTTGATAAATATAATCTAAAACACAAAATATAATCTTATTCAAATAATATGATATATTATTTTGAATAATCAAGACACATGAAATTGAGACATGTTGGAACAAAAATATCTGTCAGAAAATTTAACCCTTTTTGATGATTACAAGACCCATGATGCGGAAACAAAATTCATACAATAATATTTTATATTTAAAAAAATTTCCTGTAAGATGAAACTTTTATAAATATAGATCTTTCATTTTCTTCTCAAATTTAAAAAAAATTCCTTTGAAAAATAATTTTATTCTCCTAGAAATAAACTTAAAATTTTATGGCTTTCATTTCTTATTAAAAGAAGATTAATACTTAATTATTTAAATTTTATTTTTTCTATTATAAAATCATGAAAACTTTAATTTTTTTATTTTCATTTTCTTCTAATAAAATCTTTAAAACATAAATTAATTTATTTTCATTTTGTTATCACTATTTTTTTGATATCAAAAAGAAGTAGAGTAAGGAAGAAAATTAATATTTCATAAAAAGAATAGTAAAATGTAAATCATACAAATTTTAAAATAATTTTTTTCATTAAATTATATCAACAAGAAATCCTTAATCAAATAAAAAAATATTAATAAAGGATAAAAATTATCGATCCCATGGATAAAAAATTAAAATTGTATAGGAAGAAAATATAGAAAAATTATATTACGTGAATATTGAATAACTACTTAAAATAAAGAAACATATCTAAAGTTAACATAAAAAAAATTAAGCCATTGAAGCATTAGAATAATATAGAAATTGACATGTAAATAAAAAATAGATTTTAATGTTTAAAAAAATATATGAATATGGAATTATTAAAATGTGTTCAAAATTACATAAACAAGACATGATTTAAATGTTTTTTATTTTTTTTAAAAATTTCCAACCATTGGGATATCACTCTTTGAACTAAAGATAGAGAGTGTATCAGCTATAAAACATGAACCAATTTTTTGGATATGGTTTCTTGATATATAATTGTTTTCCATATGGTAATAATGATGGAGGATGAGGAGAATCATCTATTGGGCCAACTACATCACCCAATGTCAATAGAGATGCTACAATACCTTCTCCATGTTCATGAGAAATACTTATTAGTTTTTATTGAATGTTAAGAGTATCTTGTTGTACCCTTGAGGAATCATATTTATCTACACTAGTAAAGGGTATTTTATAGTTTTGTTTAGGTAAAGTTAAATATACTTCCTCAACATAACCAAGGTTCTCCCATTGATATATTTCAAAGAGGTCAATGATTTACATTAAAGGTTGATAAGATGATGGATGATGATCAATAATTTTAGGTTCAATAAAATGTATTAAATGTATCTAAAATAGGTCATCAACACTGACATCGATCATTTTTACAATTTCATTCTTACAGAAGTCTAAAATAGTTTTGAGTCCATTACACAAACACTGAGATAAATTTGTAATGGAATTATACATATATCCCTTATTCAAAAAACTAGTTATTTGATTCTTTAGCACTATAAACTAGTTTTACATTGTAACAGTTATATAATCAACATTTTTTATCTAGTAGATACTTTTATTCCTATAGTATCTATAAAAGCATCAGCTTCAAACTCTTCTTCATCATTAGAAGAATCTAGCTTCAAGTTGTTAAAACAAACTCCATGTATATCTTCAAATTCCTTTTTTATAATGTTAAAATTATTTTATAAATATACATACATATTTTGTGGACCTGTGATGATAAATCATACATATCTCTTTAATTTGATTGAATTTTCTTGAACTCAAAGAATTTCATGGTTCATCATATAACTAATTTAGTTTTATGACTTATCAACATTTTTCAAAATATTTTTATGATGAACAGAAAACCTTCTAAATTAGTCTATCAGAATTTTATAAAAGTCTTAAATTTTTTTCTCTTTAGTCAATTTAACACTATATGGAATCAAAGGCTTCAATAATAGTATCTGTAACTTAAGATAATTACATCAGTTAAGAATATATATCAGAATTATTTTTAGTTCATATAGTGTTTTATCTTGATAACTTTTAAAGAAAAGATAGAAATAAAAAATTTAATTCTCGAACATCAAAATTTGATTACAATTTATCATGAAGAGTATGTACTTAAATACTAGACTTATTCACATGGTATTTTATTGATTATACTTAATAAGATAATTTCAAGTAGCTCTCTAGAGATTTCTCAGATACACTTCTTCCAATTTAAGGAATTTCATAATTTCTACCTTCCTTATGAACATGATAATGTATTTCCAATTGGAATTACAGAAATTTTCAACAAATTATTTTAAACATTCAGAATCACATACGACTTCTAAATGATCCAAATAATGATATTTGGTTCTACCAGCCCTTATTGTAGCCAATTTGTCCAATTATTGAGGGTGAGAAAAACCATAAGAGGGGATGTTATGGGTCTTATTGAAGTAATTCTCAACTGACTAGTAGAAAATGTGTGTATTATAGTAAAATATTTCAATTATATATTAACTTGTATTAGTATTAAAATAGGGGAAGGAGGTTTAATCTTCTAATGAGAAGTCTGTTCATCAGATTGAATGTAATCTCGGACTCTTATTCATCATTCAGTGAGAGTCTATTCATCATTTTGGATTTTTCTTCTTTCAACACTTATGTTCGGTATTTTTTACAAGAATCTTATTTCCTCCAGATGGTATGACCCCCCTTGAGTTGATGATAGTTACTCTACTACTTATGAGGTTATGGGCACTATCTTATTCAATACGAAATTCTAAAACAACATTTACTTAGTATTATTGCACATAATGTTGTCAAACCATGAAAACAATTTATTGTATTTTCATCCAAGAAGATTCCAACATTACAAAAGCTGAGGGTTAAAATCCTTTGATTGAGATATAAATTAAATGTTCTGTTTTGAAGGTGAAACATGTATTAGAAGATATATCATGCTGTATTAATAGGGTTTTCTATCATAAATGGATAAAGTAAGTTAATATTTTGAAAAATAATTATTTCAAACGCACCATTTCATTATGATATTCTAGAGTATATGAATTTGGTAAGGAATTTTCTTTTTGATTCTATTTATTTTACTGGATTCATCTCATCATTGTATATTATAAATATTGACTTTATTATCTTCAGGGATGTGAATCCATAAATTTTAGCTAAAGCTGTGTTTAAGGATGAGTAATATTCATGAGGGATCTTGAAGGCTACCTCTAACAGTTTTGAGGTTATGAAAATATTTTTTTTCATTAATTGTTGAGGTAATGAGGTTTTCATCACCACCAAAATGAAAAAAGAAGAATCATAAAACTCATAAACATAATTTTTGAATAGGAACCAAGGTTATTTTTTAGCAAAGACATACTACTATCCTTTATGATTAATAACCTTTTTCAGAATAACACATATTCCTTCTAACTAGTCAAAATTGATTACCTGACTGCTCAAAATATTTCTTGATTTCCTTTTTCTCTTCATTCTACATGAAGAAGAATTTTTTATTTTCAATATTTTTTACATTTTTTATGGGTTCCTAAGGTTGGAAGGTTAGGGAAATAAATGTTTGGTTAGCAGAGAAAAAGTAGGTTTAATGTTTTTGGAATTATTTCATTAATAGAGTTGGTACACCATCATTTTTTTGGTAATTAAGGGGAAATGAAGTGATGTGAAGTGTAACTATTATTAAAACAAGGTGACATGACATATTCTACAAGAATAATGCATAAAACAACAGCCCAGAAAATAAATATAATAATGTAAATAACTTATATACTTTGAATAAACTATTAAACTATAACATCACTTTAAGTAAAATTTCAAATTCTTAATTATGATTTAATAAAATCCATTCTTTCTACAATTAATGGTTTAGTAAAAATGTCTGCTAATAGATTTTATTTACAAACAAATTCTAAAAATATATCATTATGCTTTGAATTATCACATGAGAAATAATGTCTTAAATTGTTGTTTTTCATTCATGAATGTTTAACATGATACTTTTAAATGTTGATATAACAGGTGTTATCATGTTTTACTAGAACAAAATTAAAATTAAATCCATAATCTATTAATGGGTGTTGCATCAACGGAACTGGTTCACAAAAACTTTGTACTACAATATATTTAGCTTCGGCAATTGATAATGAAATTGAGCATTGTCTCTAACACCACCAAGATTCTATGGATTTCCTAAGAAATTGAATGGTTCTAGAGGTTATTTTCATATATAATCTATATCCATACAAATTATTATCCAAATAAGATGTTAAATTAATGTTAGGCATTTTTGAAAAGAAAATGGAAAGGGGCAAAGGTCCCTATAAATATCTTAAAATCCTTTTGGGATCATTTAAATGAGATTGTTTTGAATTATATTGAAATCATGCACAAAGACATACTGAATACATAATGTCAGCAATACTTAAAGTAATTTATATCAAAATTACAATGATTCATCAATAAAAATTATTGTTAAATGTTTTTCCAATTTTATCCATATCAATTTTAACATTCATGAACATATGATTTGAGTACGTCATACTATTTTTGAGTCAAAACTTCTTATGTAAATTAATTATGTATTTTCCTTGATTTAAAATATATATAAAATAATTTTGATAGATTTAAAATCCTAGAAAATATTTTTTTATCCGGTATTCTCATTTCAAATTCTATTTGTGTATGTTTTGAAAAAACATTACACGGTTTTGGATTTTTTAACACATAAATAATGTCATCAATATATATTTTCACTATAAATATATCTGAGGATGATGATTTCTTAAATAATACAGGGTATTGGATTCCAATAATAAAAATATTTTATAAAATAATATAACTTGATATCTTATACCAATCCTTTAGATCTTATTTTAGTTTATTTAGAGATTTACTAAGTTAAAAAACAATTTTTGAAGTGGTTGTTTTCAAAACAATGACGTTTTTCTGCATATACTTCCCCTATTTAAAATATATTTAGAGAAGAAGATTTAAAATCTATATAATAAAATTTAAAATTCATATAAGATATATATACTAGAATTATTCTACTCTCTTCTTACCATGATACTGTAGAAAATTTTTCTTCATAATATATTCCACTTATTTATTATATCATTTGGAAGATAATCTTTCTTTATTTTTATTTATTATTCCATGGTATTATTGATAATTTCTAAAAACCTATTTTTTCCAATTATTGTATATCCAGAGGATCATTGAACTAATTTCTAAAATTTGTTTCTTTTAAATTGATTTAACTCTTCTTGCATAGATATATACCATATTTCATCTCATATGGATTCTTCAACAGATTAAGGTTCTAATTGGGAAAAAAGGAAAAGAATTACAATAGGTTTCCTATATTTCCTCTTGTTTCTTACACCTTCATTTAAGCTTTATATAACTATTTCTAGAGGATTAAATTTAACATTTCTATGTATTCTAGGAAACACACTATCTAGTTCACTAGTATCTACCCTTAATGTATTTGGTTTAATCTAATAAAGTTAAAAACCATCATCATTTTGTCTTTAAAGAGAGGTTTTGGTCTCATTTATTATATTTACTCACACTGATCATTAGTTTGAATAATATTTTGATCAAAAGGATCACTTTTATTAAACATAACATGAGTTTATTATTCAAAAATACATGATATTTTTTTGAAACTCTATAGGCATTGGAAGTAGTAGAGTAACCTAGGAATATACCTTCATAAAAATTTGGATCAAATTTTAAAATATTATCCTTGGTGTTCAAGATAAAAACCTTTAATACAAACACTTTGAAGAATAATAACTTTGGTTTTCTATTATTCCACAACTAATAGAGTTTTTTTTATTAAAGATAGGTATTATTTGAACTTGGTTAATGAAATAACATTTTGTGTTAACTACCTAATCCCAGAAGTGCTTGGGAATGTTATATTTAAATAAAATTTCTCTAATAATCTCTTTCAATGTAATATTCCTCCTTTCCAAATCAACATTCTGTAGAGGTGTCCTGGTGGAGGATAATGCATGTGTAATTCTTAATTTTTTGTAATGATAATTTGTGTCATAATTTTTAAATTTACCACCACAGTCACTTACTAATGATTTTTTCTAATTTTACACATGTTTCTAGAAACTAATAATAATATAGAACACGATACTCTTAAATTTAAAAATGTAAACCCAATAAATCAAAAAAAATATCAAATAATGCATAGAAAAATGATTTTTTACTAGGACATGAAATTATAGTAGGTCTAAACTGGTCCATATGGATAACTTCTAGAGTTATTGATGTAGAAACATCTTTAATTGGTTTAAAATAATAAATTTGTTTCTTTTCCTTTCACATGCCTCACATTTCTTATTTTATCCCAATTATTGTTAGGAATGTCTGGAACTAAATTTTTTTTAACTAATATTTGAAGGAATTAAAATCAAAATGTATAATACTTATATACCAAATCCATTATTCATCCATAGTTGTATTCAAACAAATTAAATTTATCAATAAAAATAATTATTTTCTATTGTGTAAACATTATTTGTTCAAGGATATTTAAACTTTTGAAACATTACATTGAAAACTAAATAGGCATTGTTATAAAACATAATAAGATATCCACTATCATAGAATTGAGATATACTTATAAAGTTGTGCTTCTATCATTCAATATAGATAACTTTATTGATGATAAATTAATTATTGTTTCCAAATGAACCAATGATGTAAGAACACATATCTTCTTTTTAGGTATGTTTACCTTTTTCTAGTATTTTTGAGGAAAGGAGGAGTTTTTTGGAAATTTCTTAAGTAAACTCCATGTACTCTGTTATCGCAGGTAGTCGGGTGCTAGCAGTGCAACAGCTATGCACACAAATGTGTATGGTAACCTGGAGACCACCTAACGAGGGGGTCTGTTAAAGAAAGGTACATACCATGTACTTATAAAGTACACGCCGTGTACTTTATTTTTTTCATTAAATGGACCAGGGTCACATCTAATTGGAAGAAGTGTATTCTTCTTCTCCTTCGTCGACTGAGAGAACACCTTCAAATATAGGATAAGGATCATAATTATCATTAGTAATTCATGAGAATATTCTTTAAACCAAATAAAAGGTTAATTGTATGAAACAAAACATTTATCTAAAAATATGACATGTTGAAGAACAGCTCTTTCATCCCCAAATGATACTCAATCCTAGATTCCCTTCTTATATCCAATTATGTTTGACAGGAATACATTAAAAATTGTTATAATCAAAATATTATGTGTCCAAAGTGTACATAACTAAAATATATCATTATAAGATTAGATATAATAAATGTCACTTGATAATTTTAATTATATAAAAATATCAAGAATCATGAATACAAAAGGACAAATAAAATTTAGATCTGTTTGTAAAACATGATGACATCCAAATTCACATAGCTTTAATTGATAATTTTTGGGAATTGATATTATTCCTTCATAAATTCTTTTATATTTTTAATATGAAGAATATTATTTAACTCCATAAAATTTTATGATTCAAGAGTGTGATACATGTGAATAGTATCCCTTGGTTTAGATCAAATTGAAAACATAATTTGAAGATATTGTGTTTGACAAGAGAATAATAGTGTTTTTTTAAAACATACCATTCAATGATTTACTAGGAAAACTATGGATTTATCTTCATATGTTAGTACCTTTATTACCAAATAAATGACCTAATTATTTATTTAATGGGTATATTGTAGTTATTTGCGGAGAAAACTCTCATTTAACACATGTAAACCATGATATATAGATTCATGGTGTTATGAGAAGGAAGGAAAAATACTACAACAAGATAATATCACATAGATTATATTTCCTAATGGGTTAGAGGACACATATATTAATACATTGAATGAGGTGAAGGGTAATCTTATACTCTATAAAAAAATTTAGTAAATAAAGCCATATTTTTTAAATTATTGGGTTATATAAGAAATATTGGTGGATCCTCATATTATATTCATTTTTTCTAATGTACACCAAGTTAATTTGATATGGTGGATATATTTATACTAGAGAAGATATATATAAAAATAATGAACATTGACCTTAAGTTTGAGTGTCTCAATTATAATACTTACATAAGTAACATTTTTTAATTTCAGTCAAGGAATTTTGAGCAATTAAAAACACACCATTAGAAGTAAACATAAGTTCTTGGTATCATTGCATAGAAACCATTCTTTTATTACATATATTATTACATAATTTTGAAGAAAAAAACATAAAAGAATAACACACCCAAGATTAGTTAATTTGGAAAAATTAGGACCATACATAACATTAAAAAAATAAAACATAAACATTTATTTAATTCCTTATTCTCTAGCTTCTTATTGTCCCTAGTGTTCTCCTTCATATAAGTAATCAACATATGATATTCATTAAAGAAAGGGGTGAGATAAAATACTAGTAAGAGGATATATAAGAACATGAATCAATATAACATGGGGTGTGTATAATAATTATCATAATAAAATAAGAATCAGATCTTAATCATGAGAGGAATCATTAATAAAAGGCTTGGATTGTGGCAATTCATAAGAATGAAACATCATATCTTAGAGGTCAGTTACCACACATAGTTGTAAATACAGCTAACATCATTTTCATGCATATTTCACTTTTTCTCATGATATAAATCACATTACCCAATTAGATGGAGAACTATATAATATCGGGTGAACCCTTCACATCATAACATTTACATTTGACTATATACTTTCGGGTTCACCCATAACATCATAACATTTATATTATCATGTATGCCACAAAGAATGTATATCATCCATGGATATAAAAAATAACCCATAAAAAATGGGTTTTATTTAATAAATCATGCATTCATAAACTTTTGATTTCCCAATATAAAAAGTGAATAAGATGCTTGGTATCAATCTTGATAAGAAGAAGAATGAATCACCAAAGAAGTAAAAGATGCATTTTTTAAAGAAGAGTTATTTTAAAAAATCATTGATTTTTTCATAAAACCTGATTGGTAGAGTGTATATATAAAAAAAGATAATATAATGATGAATAAAGCATATATATGTAACAATAAAAGAATATATATACTAAAAATGGGGTGAAAGAGGTAAAGCCAAAAGAAAGAGAGCTGGGTTCGAGAATCCCCTTTACCGTATGTCTAAAAGAATTCTCCACTTTAATACACTATATAATCATTTATATTAATTAATTAAAAATAAAAACCTTTTATACTTGAATTATATTTATAATGAATTTATTAAGGCCATTTATGGGATTTTCAATCAGTTATAATGTTTAATTTCATCGTTTTGGATTGTTTATTTTCTTGATTTTCATGATCTATTTACTTGTATACATGTATTGAAGTTCATGTAAAGAGGGGGATAAATATCCAAAAAATGTTATTATATAATGATCTTATAGAAGATTATATGATCTTATAATGAATTTTGTTATAAGTTATGTGGATGAATCATTAGTTAAATGTTAATTATGATCATTTCTATTTAATTATGGCGAGTTTTGATCATAACGAACTCGTTTTGTTTTATTATTTAGTATTTTCTCTATATGTTAGTTAAAAAACATAAATAGGGTCTCAAAATAAATTATAAATTATTTTTCAAGCATTATAATGTTTTTATTAACATCCATGAATGTGTTAAAGGAAAATGAAAGTGTACCACCCACGATGTCAGTAAATTGAGTCATTACAAGCGATGATTTAATTTTTTAAATAAAATAGAGAGAGAGAGAGAAAGATGTTTGATGAAGGATCCTCCAGTAATGTTAAATAATTCAACTATATAAAACATACAGGAGTTATTATTCCATTTTTATTAGATAAGGTGTGGATAAAAAATTAAAAAAAATGAAATTAAAAAATTAAAAGAAAAAGGAAGAAGATTTTACCTCTTGGATTTATCCACCTTGAGAACCTCATAAGGGAAATTTATTCTATATTTTAATGTGACCATGAGCTCATAGATGTGGGATGGGGGATTGTTAAGTGGTTTAAATATAATTTGGAGAACGCTCAAATCTTGAGAGGTTTTAGGGAAAGTGGTAGTGAGGGGTAGTAATTATAGTGGAGGAGAGGAGTGTTTTTCTAATTATTTTATTCTTTAGTTTAATATTTTGGTTAAATAGTATGAATATCTTCAGTATTATCACTAAATATATTCAAATAATAAAGGGAATTTTGTGATTTGGGTTCTTACATCATCCATGGCTAAATGAATAGTTCATTTAGATTATAATATATATGAACCATAAATCATTATATTTTACTATTTATAAAGATTAAAGTATTTTAGAAAAATCCAAAAAATTATCCCTAATTATTTTTCAATGTGTATGATCCAAAAATGAACTCCATTTTATGAGATTAATTCTTTAAATATAAGTAATTTAACTTTTAATTAAAAACATCTTTTACATGGAAAATACAGATTTTAGAATTATTACCAATTATATAACACTTGGAAAAATTACTTAAGGTCTCAGTAAATTATCATAAAATCATAACCCATAAAAACATTACTTTATGAAAAAATGTTATGTAAACAACTTTTATTTAAAATTATTAAACTAATCATAAAATTGTAATTAAACATTGATGACTTGATAAAGGAAAACATTTAATTAATAATATTTTTGAGAATTATTTACTTAAAGATTGATATAATTATAGAATAATTACAATTATAATATGTCTAAATTTTACTTGTACTTTTAGAGGTTATGTTACTATTCTATTCGAAAATTTACTATTCATAAGATCTATGTTACTATTCTAAAGTCCATGTTACAATTCCTTTGGTATAGGTTCCTTAATTTTTATAAATAACTCTTATTTAATTAATTATTTGTTTATAAAGTTTTTATTAGGATATATAAGTTATTTGATGTGATTTATACTATTTAGAATTTAATTAAAAGGGATAAATTTCATCGATAAAATTGTGCGTCGTTATATTCTTCCCCCATTATGAAATTGCACCCTTGAAATTTCGTTTTACATAAATATGTGAGGGTACTTATCATTGATTGCCTCCTTCGGTTTCCAAGTAGATTAATCATAGATATGGTTCATAGAAAATTATCTATCAAGGTGGGTTGTCTTGTTGTGAGATAACCTTATCACTTCAGTCCAGAATATTTAATGGATGGTCCCCATATGAGAGAGGATCCTCTAGCTATACCACCTTTAAGTTTAGTACATGTGACAGATCTGGTACGTACTTCCTCAAGAGAGATACATGGAACAAATCATAAAATTGATCCATAACCTATTTTAGTGAAACCCAATAGGTCACGACTCCTACGCGATCAAGGATCTCAAAGGCGCCAATGTATAATGGGTTTAGATTCCATTTCTTTCCAAAATGCATGACTCTATTCGATGGTGATATTTGAAGGATGACTTTATCTCTAATGTTGAAATCCAATTCCCTTCAATGGTAGTCAAAAAACCTCTTTTGTTTACTCTTAGTAGAATTGATACGTTGTGGGATAGCTTGAACCTTCTCTATCATCTTTTTTATAAGATCAAGTCCAATTATATTTCATTCCCCAAATTCATCCCAACAGGTTGGAGTTCTACATCTCTTTCCATATAGATATTCATATAAAGCTATTTGAATACTCGAGTGGAAGCTATTGTTGTATGAGAACTAAACCAATGGAAGGTGTTTATCCCAGCAACCCTTGAATTATAATTATTAGAATCTTATAATATATTCAAGTGTTATAATAGTCCTTTCAGACTGGCCATCCATTTGGGGGTGACAGGCTGTATGGAAATTTAATTCATCAATCAAATCATGTTGAATACTCCTCTAACATATTTATGTGAACATAAGATCATTATAAGATATAATTTATAGTGGAACCCCATGCAATATCACCACATCCTTTACATATTTATTTGCTATTTTTTCAAGTGATAGATCGTACTAAGTAATTATAAAGTGGGTAGTCTTGGTGAGTTGTTAAACCACAACATATATAATCTTATTTTATTAGGATGTATTTAGGATAACTACGACAAAGTCCATAATGACATTATACTATTTACACATGGGTATAGGAAAAGGTTGCATCATCCCTTTGAGCTTATGTCACTCTACTTTAACATGGGGACATATCATGAACATTGTGATATACTCAACAATATCCTTATTCATGTCATCCCACCAATCTTGTTGTCTAAGATCATGATACATCATGGTACACCTAGGATGGATAGTGAAGGTTGAGCTATGTACAATATCCAATATCTCATTCTTTATCCAAGGCGATGAAGGTACACAAATCCCCATTCCAAACCGAATCACCCATCATAACCGATATTGTACTCTTATAAATTCCATTCCTTTTATATATTCACTTAATTTTGTAACTCTATATCATCCCTTTGTGACTCCTTAATATTCTACTGGGTAGATAGTTGAAAAATTAATTGGGAAAGGTTAGGATGTATTCCGTACCATTATTATTTCCAAATCCATCCATTTCATGTCTAAAAAGATAGTTTCTTTCTCAATTTGCAACATGGATAGAGTAGCAGGTTCATTTTGACAAAGAGCATCAACTACCTTGTTCCCCTATCTAGGATGATGGTGAATAAGGAAATCATTGTCCTTGACTATCTCTAACAATATCTTTTGATTCTTGGGTGTGATCAATTTTTTGTGAATATATTTGTAGGCTCTTGAAGTCAGTATATATGTTACACTTCTCACCATAGAGGTAGTGCCACTAGAGTTTCATGGAACAAATCACAACTACTAGCTATAGATCATGTGTGAGGTAGTTATACTCATTGATCTTCAACTATCATGAGGTGTAGGCTATCACATTATTATTTTTCATGAGTACAAAACCCAATCATTTCACAGAATTATAACTATATACTAGAAAACATTATCAAATTTTTGGTAATGTGAGTACTGGTGTAGTGATCAGCCTCTTATTTAGCTCCTGGAATCTCCCCTCACATTCTTCCATCCAGATGTACATTACCCATTTCCTTATTAACATAATTAGTTGGATTTAAATTCCTGGAAAATTTATCAAAAAAATCGGTAGAACCCTGTTAATCAAAGAAAACTACCAATTTATGTGACATTAGAGGGTCTAGGCCTTTCCTAAATTGCCTTTGTTTTTAAGGGTCCACAGAAATTCCCTCACTTGTGATCATATGTACTAAGAATGAATATTTCTTCATCCAAAAGTCACGGCTTCTGAACATGTCATACAAATTATCCTTCATTAATGTCACTAACATAAGACTTAGATGATCATCATGTTCCTCCATACCCTTAGAGTAGATGAGAATATAATATATAAACACTACCAGTAATTTGTTGAGGTAATGTAAAAAGAATCTATTCATCAAATCCATGAAGATTTTAGGGGAATTATTAAGCCCAAAGAGCATCACTAGAAACTCTTTGTGCCCATACCTTGTACAGAAGGAATCCTTTGAATATCTTTCTTCTTCACCTTTAGCTGAAGATATCTCAAACATAAATACACCTTTCAGAAGTACAAAGCACCTCATAGATGATCGAATAAGTAATCAATCCTTGGAAGAGGATACCTTTTCTTTATGGTGATCTTGTTTAGTTCCCAATAATCGATACACAACCACATTGTTTGATCCTTCTTCTTGATAAAGAGCACTGGAGCAGCCAAAAGTGATGTACTAGAGCATAAGTACACTTTGTGAAGAATATCTTGTATATGTTTTTTTAAATCATCTATTTTGATAGGAGATAGCCTATAGTGAAACATTAAGATAGGAGTAACTCCAGTTATTTATTCTATTGTGAACTAAACCTCACGATCTGAGAGAATTATAGGTAACTCTTTAAGAAATACATCATTGTATTCCCTCACAGTGGGAATTTCCCTACGTTGATGCCTTCCTTTGACTCAACCATTTGAGCGAGGTATGGTTCTACATATAAAATCTACACCCATACTGTTGAAGGACTTTAAAATTGATATTCATGATGTTCTTTAAATTTGTAGAGGATCATGAGATGGTTTGAATTATGAAAAGATATATCCTTTTCCAAACAGTTTATTTGAGCCTTGTATAATGAGAGCCAAGACATTCCCATTAGAGAATAATATTCCACAAAGGGAAGTATCACATGATTTTATGGAATAATATTCCCAAATATTTTAATAGGATACGATTCCAAAATATGGGTTGAAATTATTTCACCATTTTGTGTTTTTTTAGATACCTCTACTTCAATGTTTTATGGATTTGATTCAATAGTTCTAGAAAAAATTCAAGATATAAAGGAATGCATAGAACCCTAATCAAATAAGACTATTTGTATTCTTGAGTGAATAGGAGGTGAACCTTTTATAAGTCTATTTTCTTTATCCACTTCATAAGTAGTGATGGAATAAAATTTTCCTTGAACCTCTAGATTTTGTGGCTGCAGATGCTGATTACACTCAAGGACTTGAGGTTTAGTGCACTAGATTACATAGTTCCCTTGATTCCTACAATTTTATCATTTGACTATGGGTGGTGCATTCATTTCCTCCACTACATTTTCCTTCTTCTTCATGTATTTTCAATATTCCTGAGATTGGTGGCCTTATCTAAAACACTTGAAGAATTTCTCCACCCTTTTAAGGTTATTCCCATGATGCATCTTCCCATAATATTGACATGTGGGTGGTTGAGTTTTCTTTCAACCTTTCTCATTAAATCCTCTATCTTAAAACTTCATCTTTGATTTCTTATCACCATAGCCATGAGACCATTTTACAAAGTCTATATCCACTTTGAGAGAACATCAAAAAAACATTCTTATAACTCCCAATGTGTTAAATTTATAGATACATTAAATGGTGTGGTTTTAAACCATGAAATAATCTATCAATTTTGAAATCATTATTGACAACAAAACCTAAAGCATATTTTGAACGACTTGTGACGTTTTCATTTTGGGCTATGAAATATTCTATTTCTTTTTTAAGTAGATCTATAAATTCTCTCTCGATAATTGTATGAAGAGTTCAAGGGATATAGATATTCTGAAAAATGATCTTAAAGACTTCCCACTCTATCTCTCTAATTCCATCCTTTGGCTTGGAGTTCTTAATTAAGGCCAAGCATTGGTCGACCTCCCCATCTATAAGATAAAATGAAAGAGTCAGCTTCACCATATCAGAACTATGAATTATAGAAAAGGTCATCTTCAATGTGTTAACCCACTATTTCACAACTACATGATTGGAAGATCCACTAAACATTGGTGGTTATTACCACATAAAAGACTCGATATCCAAATGCTACCTCTTAGATAAAGGCATACATTCCATATTATTCAAGTTATTATTCAGAACCTAAGAAAGTTGGGTAAGTATCCCCATGAAATTTTGAACTCCCCCTCCTAAGGCATTGGGTATGTCATTCGAGAAATCACTACATTATTCCTTGCATGGGTTATTAGCAAGGTTTCTACTAATTCCCCCCATTTTCTAAAATAAAAAGGTTATAAAAGTTCATAAGCCAATAATTCATTAATAAATAATTTATTTCAATGTTAAATTAAGCTTAAAAGAATATATTTTTGGAAAACTATGTTTATAATTTTTTTAAAAAAATTTCTTAGGTGATTACATATACTTTGTCTCGTACTATGCGTTTTCACAAAGGTTCTCTAATCATAATTACAAAATTAACTAAACAATGATCTAATACAAACTATGTTGTCTTTAAGTCTCCTACATATATTATTACATCATTTTAAGTACAACACCATAAACTAATTACAGAACTAGGATCCAAATGTTTAGCATGTTGGGAAAATTTGAACCATACATAGATTTTACAAAATAAAACATAAAAATTTATTTAGTTCATTCTTCTCTAACTTCTTATTAGCCATTCTATTCTCCTTAGTATATTTAATCAAGTAAGAATATAAATCAAATAAATTGGTAAGTTAAAATCCCAGTAATAGGATAGATAATAAAATAAATCAATATAAAAAGGGTGAGAATAATCTTATCATCATAACATAGCCCTGGGATCATAATCGTGAGGTGAAGCATTAATAAAAGGCTTGGATTGTGGCAATGAAAAAAAATGAATCACCATGTCTTAGTCGTCTGCTACCACACATAGTTGTGAACAAATCTAGCATCATTTTCACAAAAATTTCACTTTTTTCATGAGAGATATCACATTACACAATTCATTGGATATCTATATAATTTTGGGTTCAACAATCACATTATAACATTTACATTTCATAATATAATACCAGGCACATCTGTCACATCTTAACATTTACATTATTAATCAAGACATGTAGAATGTATATCCACATTGAACCTAAAATATTAATCACTGAAATGAATAGTTTTTATTTATTAAATCATAAATTCATAAACATTAGAGTTACCAAGATAAAATTAGAATAAGATGCTAGCTATTAGTATTTATTGAAAAATAAATAATAACATGATAAATAAAAGTTATATTTTTTATGCTATTATTTTGGAAAAAACATTTCATTTTTCATAAATCTATTTGATAACATTTATATCCTAAAAAAGACAATATAATGATGAAGAAATAATAAATAAGGAACAATAAAGTAACATCCATACTTAAAATGGGGTCAAAGAGGGAAACCCCTATAATGATAGTTGGGTTTGAGAATTCCCCTCACTTTTTTTCTGAATTCATTCTTCACTTTAATATACTATATAATAACATTTTATTAATTAATTTCATAATAAATAACCATTTATGGATGAATTTTATTCATTATGGTTTTATTAAGTTCATTAATGGTATTTTTGAAGAGTTATTGAGTTTAATTTCCCAGTTTAGGAGTGTTTTTTTCGTAATTCTCATTATGATTGGTTTACTTGTATAGATGAATTGAAGTTCGTGTAAAATTAGGATAAATATAAAAAATTGTTACGATCTATTTTTAATGATATTAAATAATTTTAAATGATCTTATAAAAAATTTGGTAATATTTTATGAGGCTGAATCATTAAATAAAAATTAATGATTATCATTTTAGGTTAATTTTGGTGGGTTTTCGATCACAACCAACTGGTTTTGTTTTATAATTTAGTAATACATATATATGTTAGTTAAATAACATAAATAAGGTGTAAAAATAAATTTTACAATAATTTTGAACTATTATAATAGTTTTATTAATATCCTTGAAGGCATTAAATGAAAATGAAAATGCATCACCCATGATGTCGGTAAATTGACACATCATGGGGATGATTTAATTTTTTGAATAAATAGTGAGTGAAAGGAGTTCGCTTATGGATATTTCATTATCATGATATAATTATAGTATTTCAAACATACTATAGTCATCATTAATTTAGGATAAGATAAGGTGAAGAGATGAAATAAAATAAATGAAATTGAAACGAAATTAAAAGAAAAAGGAAGAGGATTTTACCTATTGGATTTATCCTCCTTATAAACCTCCATAGGGAAAATGTTTTTCTATTTAGATGAGACCAAGAGCTCCAAGATGTGATAGAGGGGAATGGTTAGTGGTTTTGGTAGAATTTTTACAAGGCTTAAATATTGAGAGGTGTGAGGAAAAGATGTGGTGTGAGGTGCTATTTTTAGTGGAGGAGAGGGGTGTTTTCTATTTATTTTTTTCATTAGAATAATATTTTGGTTTTAAAATGTGAATAGTTTTAGAATTATCACTACAAATATTAAAATAATCAATTGATTTTCTAAATTATGGTTCTTACATCATCCATTTATCAATTAATCATGTATTTTTTTATGATGTTTATATAACATAAATTGATGTATGGTACCATTCCTACAAAAATCATGTATTTTAGAAAAATACCAAAAAATAACCCTAACCATATTCCGAAGTTTATAATTAAAAAATGAAATCAATTTTATGAAAATACTTATTTATATATCATTAATTTAATTTTTAATTAAAATAATAATTTACTAAAGAAAAAATATATATTTTAAATTTATAATTAATTTTACAACACTTTGAAAAATGTCTTAAATTCTATTAAAATTATATTAAAATCATAAGAAAAAAATATCTATTTATGAATACATTTTATAAAAATATATTTAAAAAGAAATTAAATTAATCATAAAAATTTAACGAAATATTTATGACTTATAAAAATTCCAACACTTAATTAATAAATTTTAAGACACTTATTTAATTTTAATATGATATAATTATACTATACTTTCATTTATAGGAGGTCAAAATTTTATTTATACTTTCAGAGGTTAAGTAACTATTTTATTGGACAATTTACTATTCATAAGGTCTATGCCACTATCCCAAAGGTTAGGTGTCAATTCCTTAGATATAGGTTCTTTAATTTCTTGAAATACCTCTTACTTCACTAATTATTTATTTATAAATATTTTATTATGGTCTATAAGTGATTTTATGTGATTTATATATATATAAAATTAATATAATAAAGGATAAATTTCCTTGATAAAAGTTTGGGTTGTTACAAATTGTCTCCAATAATATTTTATCCATAATATCTAATAAAATTTGACATTTTTTGGGTGAAAAGGAAAAATATAATTTGGAATAATATTTAAGAGTATTAATGGATGATCTATCCTTTATTTTAGGAATTGATGTATGATAATATTTTGGAGATTCCCCAAATACCCCTATGAATGGAATTTTCCCATTGTCTATGAGCTGAAGAAGTTAAATTTAGTTATTAAGTAAGACCCATGACCCACAATGATTAATGAATCCATGAATCCCAAGGTGAAAAATAAATACATCACCTTTGTCACGAAAAAATATTTTTATTTTTGTTGTTCTACGTTGAAATGATGGGTTAATTCCACCAAGTGGATGTTCAACATCTAGGTATAAAATCTAATCATAGTGGCTATAAAAAATAGAACCATGATGAATGTATCAATCTCATTGTTTGCCTTTGGACCAAGACCTATCAAAAATAGCTATTAGAAATAGAGTTTAGTTTCTGTTTACTATCAATTCACACCAGTTTGATCAGGGAATTTGTAAGGAAAGTGATCTTATTATAAAATATGGATAATGTTTTGATGGTGGAATATTTCCCCATTGTTTCAAAATTTTTGGGCTCAAAATCATGTAGATGAAGGAATATTTTAGAAAGGTAGTTTTCTAAGAATTCCTAATATAAAAGATTATAAAGGTAGGTGTTTAAATAAGAATGGGTTTCATGATGGTTTTGATTAGGGAAGATATGGATCATCTCGAACGAGATTCAGGAATGTGTAATTTAATGAAAGTGATTCTATGTGACTACGAGAAGATTTAGGAATGTCTGATGGAATGACGGCGATTCCATGTGACTACATGAAGCTTTATGAATGAGTTAAATTTATCTGGTTCTGCACAAATAAAAGAGCTTAATGAACATGTTTTTGGAGGTTTGGGAAAATCCAAATGGAGGCGTGGGATCTTCATGAAGGGCGGTGGAAATAAATTCACACCTACTTCAACATCATTTGACACAGTAATAATGGAATAAAATGATTAATCTTTCATAATTATTGAATGATGAGATATTTTAACATAAATAATTTGAATTCATCTTAATCACCAAGAAAGGACCGTCTTATTCTTGACCAATTTGTAGGTATCTTAGAAAAAGGAGTTTCATGATGACTGGCTATTCCACGATGAATTAGTGTTCCATGAAAGAGGTTTTCTTTGAAAATGTAGTCTGATTTGTGAAGAATCTTCATGAAAGATATTCATGAATTTTTATGGGTTTGTGAATGTTGGAATTTACATAGAATATAAAGGGGGTTTGAGAAGTGTTAAAGCATCACGAATAAAAGTGTTCATCATTAAGTTTTACTGAACAATGATTTCAAGTGAATCAACTCAGGTCTATGGTGAAATAAGAGTCTGAATCAATTTAGGTACATATACTTAAATGAAAATATACTATGAATACCTTTAATTATTTAAACTGATTAAGACTTCCCCCAAAGTAGTGAGCAAGGAGATTTTGATAGAAGTGATCTGAGGGAGGCAGTGTGTCGACCCCAAAATATTATAAAGGCTATGTTTATGGAACAATGAAACTCTACCTAATATTATATACTACATAATAAAAAGTTAATCCTAGTGTATTTAGTTATGACCAACACACTATCAATTTATGATCCTTGGACTATTCCTTAGTGGTGAATCAAGTAAAACTGTTGTGTTTTCTCTCTTTATGTGAGTGTTTAGTTACTCTATGATTCCATCTTATAGGTTTAACAGGTTCCTACAAATTTGGTAACAAGATCTCTCACTTTAATAGAAAAATTTGACACCCTAATTAGCCCCTCAGACTTCATGGTGTTTCTTTGTCCTCTATGTTGTTTCAGAGGGTATATGCTTTTGGATTTAAAGATATCCTGTTGAGTTCATGGAGGGTATAATGAATGTTAGGGAGGTTTCTATATTTGATGGTGGTAACATCCATATTGGGTAACATTGGATGATATATCACCTGATATCCCTTAGGTTGGAAGTTCTTTTTCTATATATCATGGTATTTAGGTCACTGATTCTACAAGTCTTTCTATGATTTAAAGGAATAGGATAATGATGTGTCCAGATGACAAAGATCAAAATTCTCTTATTGAAAAACATTATGATCAAATGTATTTAGAGGTGATGAATTAAAACATATCCAAGTCCTTGTGGGATAAATCAGAAAATATATATAAAGGTGACAAAAATATAAAAGAGGACGAACATCAAGTCTTCACAACCAGTTTGACGATCCAAAATGCATTAAGATACAAATAATGATATTTTATTTAATCGCATAACTAAATTATTTGGAGATATTCTAGGACATGGGGATTAAATTAAAGTTATTTATATTGTGATTAAAATCTCAAGAAGGATCCCGCCTCTATATTATCCAAACGATTCATACCTTTAAAAATGAGATCCCTCAAATAATTCTTTTTATGATCCGATAAGAAGCCTGTTGGATTATGAAATGAGAGTCAAATGATAAGATGAAAAAAGTCATGTATGTAAGAAAATGGAATTCAAAACCTTGTAAAACAAGATATTTCTATAGTTTTTCATGATACAGAAGAACAGACTCTTTCTTTATTTGTTAAAAAATTCAAGAGAGGAAATTTGATAATTGAAGGAATGATTATACTGGATTATTTTCAATGTGGTAATGTAAGGAACAATGCCTCATGATGCCCAAGGAAATTTGATAATGTAGAAAGTGAAAAAAAATTCAAGCAGAAGACTCATAAGAGATTCTCTAATATAGGAAACTTCAAATCAAGAAGGAAATTTCAGAAAAATGGCTTCTTATGAAAGGTAGAACAAGATGATAATGACTTTTAAGAGGATGTTGAACCAAAATTTAAATATAAACCCCAAACATCCATGACGAATATAGTTGAAATGGTAGAAACTTTAAAAGATAAAAGATAATCAGTTTATTGGTGTTGTTTATCTCAAGGTGTAACTTAAGGTTTCTCTTAATGAAATTGATAGTCAATGAAAGAGAAATAGAAATATGAGAGCTATAATGAAAGATTCATCAGACTATGGTGATCATCTTGAAGAATAAATTGATCAACTATAAGGAGTGGTATAAGAACATTTAATAACCCATTAAAGTAGGGAAGAGTTTGTGGAATTCTAAGATAGGATTTAATAATAGGAAAAAGTCATCGATGAACATACTTTGTGACTAGGTGGAAAATATAATATTGTTGTGGAACTTGGAGAATATGTTATTAATTTAATGACTAAACTAGGAACTAAATCAACATCAAAGTAAACAAGGAAGAAATTAATGTTTTGAAGATACCGAGATCTAGAGTATTTTAGAAAGAGATAAACATGGTCATAAATGAGTAGAGAAGGCCTTGAATGATCAGAGATCCATATGTATGGGGAAAAGTGAAATAATCTTTGATTCTTAAATATCAAAGGATGAGAACGTGATAAACTAAAATAAAGGGAATCCCAAAGAATGAAATATTATAAAGGCTCTAGATGGCCCAACAAATAAAGGTTAAAATCAAACCGAAAAGTGATATAAAAAAATACTTGAGTATCTATATAGGGTCTACATTTAAATATCTTTACAAAAGAAGGTGAAATGCAGAGTAATGTAAGTGAGAGGATGTTTTCCGTATTATGTTTCTATTTTGTGGCTTTCTTTGCCATACCATGTCTTACTGTAAATTTTCAAGGAGCTATTTGAGTGGGGAAGTGTCTAGAATTAAATAAAGTATAATTATACCATATCATTAATCTTATAGAATAAGTAGTTTCAATGGATATTTTTTTTCAAAATTATAATTATAGACATAAATCTATTTATCGCAGATAGATGAATGGTTGGAACAATACCTATAGAACTCATAGACAAGTCAATCCACCAACCAAGCAGAGTTACTATTGAAAATAGAAATTATTCTCTCGAGGAGAATTTGAGTATGATGAACTCATGCATTATAAGGCCCCAGCCATAAACCTTACTTAATCTTGAGTTATTACAAGATTACACATTGAGGACCTTTTCAGGTTTAGAGTTTTAGAGAATTAGATAATGAAACTTGCATTACATTGCACATTTAAACAAAGTGGTTACATAAAAGACAATATTCATTCTTCCCATCAACGGAAACATATTTAAAATAAAAAAAGGATTCTTTCTTGACACATCCTGGACACTATCATCACATCATGTACCTTTCCCATGACCTGTGAAAAACATTTCAAAAACATGGGATGATCATAAAAAGCTCAGTAAGTGTTATAAAAATATGGAAAGGAAACATGAATTCATATATACATAACAATGAAATCATACATTACCCATAAAACATAGACACTTTAACATACCTCATCAAATCATGAATAAATCATAGAAATCATAAGACATAAAAGGTAACTTGAGGCATTCATAACATTCTTACATAGGGAGTAACCCTCTTGGCTACGTTTGGAATACCCATCACAGTATATACCCTAAATATCTTCGAATAAACCTTAAAGTTTCACTCCTTCGCGTTACCCCAATGCATTGTAGAGCTATATCGGGCTCACCCGCCCTTAGTTTATCACAGAACCACCCGTCTTCATAATAATTCCCAAGAACCTCAAAATAATCGTATCACATAAAACATGCATAAAAGAAACATAACATTTCCACCATTCAATCACAAGATATCAATACAACACATTGATATAAAAACATTATGAAAACCATTTTCAATACCAAAATAAAAGAAAAGTAAAACATGGTATTTATTTTTCTTTTAAAAAGAAGGTATGGATTGTAGAGGAAGCCGAAACTTAAATAATGGTCATGGCGGCAGAGAAGTCGTTGTCGCTGCATACGTACAACAAAAACATTCCCTTTTGTCGTTTAGTAAACACTTCGTATAAAAAAGATTCCTTTTGAATAAACGTAAAAGTCAAAGGGGTTTATACACCATATAAAAGAAGGTTGTGTATAAAACAAAATATGCCTCAGTGAAAGGAGATTGAGATGAAGTCCCATACAAAGATGGTATCCTTGGTTTAAGGATAAATAAATTACATAATTATGTGTGAAAAACGAATACACCAAATATAAGTGGATATTAAGTGTAAAATAATCAAAGGTCATTCACACATATTCAAAGGATGACATATTCAATAACTACATGTTGAACCGAAAGAAATCGAAATTGGGTTAAGAAGTTCCCTTGACAGCCTAACGACGTCACATCAAAATGCGTTGATGAGAGATAAAAAAAGGGTATCTCATCACTTGGATATAAAATTTACATCAATAAGGATATATGATAACATATCCCAATATAACAATATGTAAATTAAAAGACTCAACAAAAGAAGTCTTTTAAAAAGAGGAGGGTGAAAGGTTCCCTTACCGACATGGGTATCTTTCGAAACATACACCTCGTGAAAGAAGGACAATACATCATTGATGTAAAAACTCATAAACAAAAGTATATTATACAAATATTATAATAATGTGTAGTACATACACCACTCAAAGGAAATTTTGGCAAATGTAGCATAAATCTCATGGGAATAAAAGTGAGATGAAAAATCCCTTACGAAAACTCGGCAGCCTAACGGCACCACATAAAACATAAAAATATGGATTGATGAGATCAAATAGGGTATCTCATCATATTAATATAAGGTTTATAGAAAGAATAATATAAATAACATCCCCCAACATAACAAATAGGAGCTTAAAAGAAGTGACATAAAATAGAGTACTTAAAAAGAAAGAGAGAGGATAGATCTCTTACGAAAATTCGGCAACCTAACGGCGCCACTCAAAACTTCCAAAATGGATTGATGAGAGAGAATAGGGTATATCATAATATGAACATAAAAATTTCAGTTATAGTAATATAAAAGAACATCCCAATAACAATAAATATGATCTTTAAAAGGAATGACATAAAAGAGTGTACTTAAAAAGAAAGAGAGGAGTAGGATCTCTTACCTAAAGTCCAACTTGTCTTGTTCGTTTCTTTATATTCCTGAATAAAAAACTTTGGTCAATTAATAATTGCATAATTACCTCCTATAGAGATTATT
This sequence comes from Viscum album, assembly GCA_963277665.1. Lineage (NCBI taxonomy): Eukaryota > Viridiplantae > Streptophyta > Magnoliopsida > Santalales > Viscaceae > Viscum > Viscum album. The sequence continues at coordinate 145,336,495 of OY728131.1, forward strand.
ATTCATTTCATATCACATATTATAATGTTATAATAATTGTTTAATAATGTTAGTTCATATTAGATGTTTTTGCCGATGTTTGGTACATGAGTCAAAAATGAACTTGTTTGAACCAAGATTGCCCATGTAGTTGTATGTAAATAAATTATAGAATAGTATTAATGATTAAAATATCATATATATCTAGTAAATATTAATTTTATACTATTCCATATCATTTGGAGATAAAAACGAAAAGCATCGTTCATGGAGACGGTAGGCCGTACGTACGCATGAACGCTACTTTCATTTTTTTGTCATATTAATGGAATTAAAACAAAATGAGAGAGGTATATATATATGTTATAATTACCGAATTATATCCATAATATAGATGTAATATATTACATATATATACATTATATATATGTACTTATAATATTACATAACATTATGAGATAAGAAATGAAATGTACCGTTCTTAGAGAGGGTAAGCCATACGTACGCATGAACGCTACTTCCATTTCTATTTTATATTTAATGGAATTAAAACATAATGATAAATAATAGAATTTTAATTCCAGTATGTTATCATATATAATATCATTTAATATATCCTTTATACGTACCACATATGTTATTAACGAATCAAATCACTTTGAGGGGGCGGTAGTCCGCACTTCCTTAAATGAAGATATCGCGTTTACCCATAATGGAAACCATAAAGGTATGCCATAAATGAATAATATAGAATCTTAAGTAAAACATAAAAATATTATATATCATATATAAATATAGTGTCATCTTAATGGCCACCTTTGAAGGTGTTAGAAGAATGTTGAACAATCATCGTTTCGGGAGGCAGAAATTCGCCATCCAGGGAAACAGTATGTTCTTTAACCATTAGATGTAGGTGTGTATAATTTTAGCTCGAATACTTCTTATAACAACATCCTATTATATTGAAAATACTGGTTTAGTTACAAAATAAATGAATAAAAATAGTTTAGGGTGTTGGAGAAGCAAAATAAAACAAAATGACACAAGTGAAGACATTACCTTAAAATCGGGTAACTCCTTTTGGTTTGAGCTCAAAGGCTTCCTTGGGAAGACTTCTTCCCAAAGTGAGGCTTCAAGGAGTAATAGAGGGAATTGTAGAGACAACATGGGGAGGGTTTGTCCGAGCCAAAGGCTTTGGGAGTGTGGGTAAGGAGGTAGAGGTGGGGGCCTTTTATAAGAGGAGAGGAGGGGCACTCTTGTAAAGTTACAAAATGTTACTTTATTTTCAAAAGGGTTTCTGATTTTAAAGGTCCCAAATTGATGTATTGGGAGGATAAGGTGATAAGGGGTCGAAATACACTCATACAATAGGTTTTGGACATGTTTAGGGCTTTTATATTACATTATCTTTCCATTTTATTTAAATCGTTAAATAATGAGGTCATCACTGCATCATCCTGATGTCATAAATAATTTAATTTATTTAATGTCTAAAAATTATAAAAAAATACTATGATGTAGGAAATATTTTTATATTTCCAATGACTATTTTTAGTCAAAAATATGACTTGTATAACCCCATGTAAAAATAGTTTTAGTAAAACATTTCATGTTTGTGTCATTTTTACTTTAACATTAAATAAAAAGATATTTATGTCATTTTCCAACCAAAGTGGCTCCATGGGGTCCCCAATTTGACCCATGGATTTTTTTGGTCGTCCATGACACATACAATGAGGTTAGGACATGTTTATACGTCATTTCATTTTATTAAAACATTATTCTTACCATAAACTACACTAATTACCTCTAATCGTGATTAAAAATATAATAAGTTACTATTCACCAAAAATATTATTTTTATCCCATTGAACCACATTTTACTTCTTAATTACAACCATGTATGTCGGATTTTTGAAATTCAAAACACAAAGATGGAAAAATTTTCATTTAAACGGAAAAATCAGTTTTTATAAGTACCACTTAGTGGTTTCACTATTCATCAAAAATTGAAGTTTTTCAAAAAAAATCCCAAAAATTCACCCTAAGCTATATTTGATATTCCGAATTCAAAAATGAAGTCTATTTTACAAAATTAAAAACATATACGTCACATTAATTAATTTAATAATTAATTCCCGCTGTTAGAGAAAATAGCGTGTTTTTATGAAACAATAAGTATCAAAATATTGACACTAGTTTAAGTCTGATTTCAAAGTGAAATTAATTCCAACGACCACTATTAGATTTAATGGTAAAAATATATTCTAATTTAACTTTTAAACCAATTAAAAAGAAAATCTAATCATATAAATAAATTAGATTAAAAAGGGGTTTTGAATTAAAATACAACATTTTACACTATTCATTAAAAAATGAAATTTATCGGAAAGATACCAAAAATTTACACAAAGTAAATTTTGATATCCCGATTATTAAAAAGAGTTTTATTTGGTCCAATAGAATGTATAAGAGTGAACAAAACTATATTTAATGACGGCTCGCCATCAAAAGGTGATAAGTGAACCTTTAGTGAAAACTAGGGCATGTACGCCTAAAATTGAATTCTTTCCGTATTTTAAGCCTTTATCTTTTATTGGATAAATGTAAAAACATTTAAAAACATATATAATCATATTTTAGTTATTTCTATCCATTCCCTCCAATACAACGACTACATGTTAACTACCAATTAAAATAATATTATTTTATTATTAGAGTGCAACGTAAGATTCCCAAGAAACTCGTTGTTGTGTGTTGGGTACGTCATCGAGCATAGCGTCCCCTTTAAAGTCATATTAATATTTTATTCACAAATATAGATAAATTTGAAAATGTCATATTATTTATTTACCTGGGGTGTTACATCCTTCCCCCCTTTTGGGAATTGCGTCCTCGCAATTTTTAAAATTGAGCTTGGAAACATCCTTGAAAGTCCCACATCGGAACAAGAGTCGGTAAAACAATCACTTTAAAATAAAGGAAGATAAGTACAGAGGTCACCCGAGTTAACCCATACTAGGATTCCATGTAGAAAAACATGGACATGGAATAAAAATCAAAGGGTCATGTTCTTGAGGGAGAGTGATAGTAAACATGTCTAGGAGAAAGTTAACCATAAGAAAATCACAAACTTGTGAGGGTTTAAACGGTATTCGATTCCCTAGTAGGAAAAGTTAATAGACAAATTTTTTGTTTTATGTTACTTTTTATTGAGAAATTTATTCATAAGGAAACATAATCACTTATCATGTTGACTTTCAACTTTTACTAGATTCCTTAATCAAACTCATATTTTTTTCCAAAAGACGAGTATTTAGGGAGACTTGTTCTAATTAAGAGTACTATAATAAACTTCTAGAGAATCACCTAATCCACCAAAGAGAACTATATACTTCCCATATCTTTAGACCTTAACCAAAACCAAAAAGGTTAGTACAAGGTCAGATAATCCAGAAAAGCATAACCCTTTAAAAAGAAAATCTATGCTTAATCTCCAAAATTTGTCCAACAAAACCCAAAGTTCAACGAGGACCATCCGATAAAAAATTTGTCCATAAAATTCTTCAAAGTAAACCAATATAAGATTGAAACCCAAATATTTGAAGGATTTAGTCACATAGTCTTCTAAGTTAAATCGTAACATTTATCGCCAAACAACATCAGTTGCTCCTAAAGTCTCGTATTGGAAAGTAATTAACCTAATCACATATCCTCCATGATAGGTTAATCATTTTCATAAATAACCCAAAATAAACTTACCCTTAATTCATAAAATCATATAACTAAAAATAATCAGTCAAACTAACCAGGGACTTCACGTAGTCCAGATGTAGGAGATAAATACCAGTCGCACTTTGGTTGTGGGTTCGATTCCCGCAGCTTTGTCCGACGCGACGGGTAGTCACACGGTCTGCGTGTTGTCCTTTTTCCAAAACTATATAATTCTCAAATCATTCCCCAAAAAGAGATAAAATCATCAAAATAACCATAACATAATTTAATCTCAATTTTATCTCATGCCTTTCACTTCCATCATAACATATAGTAACCCATAATTACCTCAAAAGTAAGGATCATATAAACTCTAATGGTTACCTTTATAATTTTTACCTGAACTTCCACATTGATTGGTCATCTCATACATGATGCATTAAAGATCATACCAAGGTTCAAGTGGTTGATCATGACTCCTTGATAGTTGGTTTAGAACAACCACGAGTTTCCTCATTGAATCCCCCATTTTATCTAGTATCTTAATCATAGAACCACCACAGTTTCCTTCAAACCTGTTTTCTCTTTGGTGCCTGCTAGATCCATCCATTCACTAAAAACAAAAAAGTCAGTGTGATTATATCAACAAAACCATCATGTACTAATGAGGAAGGTAAACACTAAGATACACTTACTCATTCACTTTATCTAAAACTAGGACTCTTTCTGAAATCCTAACCATTATGGTAATGCCACTTATGCTTAAAGAATACCCTAACCTCTAAAGTTATCTAAATCGACCTTTGATACCAACTATAAGGCCCCAACATTAAACCTTACTTAATCTTGAGTTATAACAAGATTACACATTGAGGATCTTTTCATGTTTAGAGTTTTAGAGAATTAGATCATGAAACTTGCATTACATTCCACATTTAAACAAAGTGGTTACATAAAAGACAGTATTCATTCTTCCCATCAACGGAAACATATTTAAAATAAAACATGGATCCTTTCTTGACACATCATTGACACTATCATCACATCATGTACCTTTCCCTTGACCTGTGAAAAACATTTCAAAAACATGGGATGAGCATAAAAAGCTCAGTAAGGGTTATAAAAATATCTACAGGAAACATGAGTTCATATATACATAAGAATGAAATAATACATTACCCATAAAACATAGGAACTTTAACATACCTCATAAAATCATGAATAAATCATAGAAATCATAAGACATAAAAGGTAACTTGAGGCATTCATAACATTCTTACGTAGGGAGTAACCCTCTTGGCTACGTTTGGAATACCCATCACAGTATATTCCCTAAATCTCTTCGGAGAAACCTTAAAGTTTCACTCTTTCGCGTTACCCAATGCATTGGATAGCTATATCGGGCTCACCCGCCCTTAGTTTATCACGGAACCACCCATCTTCATAATAATGCCCAAGAACCTCAACATAATCGTATCACATAAAACATGCATAAAGGAAACATAACATTTCCACCATTCAATCACAAGATATCAATACAACACATTGATATAAAAACATTATGAAAACCATTTTCAATACCAAAATAAATGAAAAGTAAAACATGGTATTTATTTTTCTTTTAAAAAGAAGGTATGGCTTGTAGAGGAAGCCGAAACTCAAATAATGGTCACGGCGGCGGAGAAATCGTTGTCGCCGCATACGTACGACAAAAACATTCCCTTTTGTCATTTAGTAAAGGATTCATATAAAAAAGATTTCTTTTTAATAAACGTAAAAGTCAAAGGAGTGTATACACCATATAAAAGAAGGTTGTGTATAAAACAAAATATGCCTCAGTGAAAGGAGATTGAGACGAAGTCCCATACAAAGACGGTATCCTTGGTTTAAGGATAAATAAAATACATAATTATGTGTGACAAACAAATACACCAAATATAAGTGGATATTAAGTGTAAAATAATCAAAGGTCATTCACACATATTCAAAGGATGACATATTCAATAACTACATGTTGAACCCAAAGAAATCAAAATTTGGTTAAGAAGTTCCCTTGACAGCCTAACGACGTCACATCAAAATGAGTTGATGAGAGATAAAAAAAGGTTATCTCATCACTTGGACATAAACTTTACATCAATAAGGATATATGATAACATATCCCAATATAACAATATGTAAATTAAAAGACCCAACAAAAGAAGTCTTTTAAAAAGAGGAGGGTGAAAGGTTCCCTTACCGACATGGGTATCTTTCAAAACATACACCTCATGAAAGAAGGAAAATACATCATTGATGTAAATACTCATAAACTAAAGTATATTATACAAAGAGTATAATAATGGGTAGTACATACACCACTCAAAGTAAATTTTGGCAAATGTAGCATAAATCTCAGGGGAATAAAAGTGAGATGAAAAATCCCTTACGAAAACTCGGCAGCCTAACGGCACCACATAAAACATACAAATATGGATTGATGAGATCAAATAGGGTATCTCATCATATTAACATAATGTTTATAGAAAGAGGAATATAAATAACATCCCCCAACATAACAAATAGGAGTTTAAAAGAAGTGACATAAAAGAGAGTACTTAAAAAGAAAGAGAGAGGATAGATCTCTTACGAAAATTCGGCAACCTAACGGTGCCACTCAAAACTTCAAAAATGGATTGATGAGAGAGAATAGGGTATATCATTATATGAACATAAAAATTATAGTAGGCCGTACGTACGCATGAACGCTACTTTCATTTTTTTGTCATATTAATGGAATTAAAAAAAATGAGAAAGATATATATATGTTATAATTATAGAATGATATCCATAATTTAGATGTAATGTATTAAATATATATCCATTATATATATGTACTTATAATATTACAAAACATTATGAGATAAGAAATGAAATGTATCGTTCATGGAGACGGTAAGCCATACATACGCATGAACGCTACTTCCATTTCTATTTCATATTTAATGGAATTAAAACATAATGATACATAATAGTATTTTAATTCCAGTATGGTGTCATATATAATTTGATTTAATATATCCTTTATATGTACCACATATGGTATTAACGAATCAAATCACATTGAGGGGGCGGTAGTCCGCACTTCCTTAAATGAAGATATCACGTTTACCCATAATGGAAACCATAAATGTACCCCATAAATGAAAAATACAGAAGATTAAGTAAAACATAAAAATATTAGATATCATATATAAATATATTGTCATCTTAATGGCAACCTTTGAAGGTGTTAGAAGAATGTTGAATAATCATCGTTTCAGGAGGTAGAAATTCGCCATCCACGAAAACAGTATGTTCTTTAACCATTAGATGTAGATGTGTGTAATTGTAGCTCTAATACTTCTTATAACAACATCCAAGTATATTTAAGATACTGGTTTTGTTACAAAATAAAAGAATAAAAATAGTTTAGGGGGTTGGAGAAGCAAAATAAAACAAAAGGACACAAGTGAAGACATTACCTTAAAATCGGGTAACTCCCTTTGGTTTGAGCTCAAAGGCTTCCTTGGGAAGACTTCTGACCAAAGTGAGGCTTCATGGAGTAAGATAGGGAAGTTGAGAGACAAAATGGGTAGGGTTTGGCCGATACAAAGGCCTTGGGAGTGTGGGTAAGGAGGTAGAGGTGGGGGCCTTTTATAAGAGGAGAGGAGGGGCACTCTTGTAAAGTTACAAAATGTTACTTTATTTTCAAAAGAGTTTCGGATTTTAAAGGTCCCACATTGATGTATTTCTAGGATAAGGTGATAAGGGTTCGAAATACACTCATACAATAGGTTTTGGACATGTGTAGGTCTTAGATATTACATTATCGTTTCATTTTATTTAAATCGTTAAATAATGAGGTCATCGCTGCATCATCATGATGTCATAAATAATTTAATTTATTTAATGTCTAAAAATTATAAAAAAAATACTATGATGTAGGAAATAGTTTTATCTTTACAATGAATATTTTTAGTCAAAACTATGACTTGTATAACCCCATGTAAAAATTGTTTTAGTAAAACATCTCATGTTTGTGTCATTTTTACTTTAACATTAAATAAAAAGATATTTATGGCATTTTCCAACCAAAGTGGATCCATGGGGTCCCCAATTTGACCCATGGATTGTCTTGGTCGGCCATGAAACATCCAATGAGGGTAGGACATGTGTCTAGGTCATTTAATTTTATTAAAACATTATTCTTACCATAAACAACACTAATTACCTCTAATCGCGATTAAAAACTTAATAAGTTACTATTCACCAAAAAAATTATTTTTATCCCATTGAACCACATTTTACTCCTTAATGACAACCATGTATGTCAGATTTTTGAAATTCAAAACACAAAGATGGAAAAATTTCATTTAAACGGAAAAATCAGTTTTTATAAGTACCACTTAGTGGTTTCACTATTCATCAAAAATTGAAGTTTTTCAGAAAAATCCCAAAAATTCACCCTAAGATATATTTGATATTCCGAATTCAAAAATGAAGTCTATTTTAAAAAATTCAAAACATATAAGTCACATTAATTAATTTAATAATTAATTCCCATTGTCAGAGCAAATAGCGTGTTTTTATGAAACAATAAGTATCAAAAGATTGACACTAGTTTAAGTCTGATTTCAAAGTGAAATTAATTCCAACGTCCACTATTGGATTTAATGGTAAAAATATATTCTAATTTTACTTTAAAACCAATTCAAAAGATAATCTAATCATATAAATAAATTAGATTAAAAAGAGGTTTTGAATTAAAATACAACATTTTACACTATTCATTAAAAAAATGAACTTTATCGAAAAGATACCAAAAATTTACACAAAGTAAATTTTGATGTCCCGATTCTTAAGAAGAGTTTTATTTGGTCCAATAGAATGTATAAGAGTGAAAAAAACTATATTTAATGACGGTTCTCCATCAAAAGGTTATAAGTGAACCTTTAATGAAAACTAGGGCATACACGCCTAAAATTGAATTCTTTCCGTATTTTTAGCCTTTATCTTTTATTGGATAAATGTAAAAACATTTAAAAACATATATAATCATATTTTAGTTATTTCTATCCATTCCCACCAATACAATGGATACATGTTAACTACCATTTAAAATAATATTATTTTATTATTAGAGTGCAACGTAAGATTCCCAAGAAACTCGTTGTTGCGTGTTGGGTACGCCATCGAGCATAGCATCCCCTTTAAAGTCATATTAATATTTTATTCACAAATATGGATAAATTTGAAAATTTCATATTCTTTATTTACCTAGGATGTTACATGAATAATGAAATGATATTGGTAATTCCATCATTAGACAACCACAAATCATTTATATCATTGAAGAAAAATAATAAAATCAAGAAATCCAACATGGCATAAATAAATCTAAAAGCTATAAAGAATGGTATAACATGGATTTTTGATAGTGGATGCTCATCCCACATTAAGAAATAAGGATTTTTTTTAGAATATTATGAAAAGGTTTGTGGATCATTGTGTTTCGGCAATAAAGGTTTATTAAATATCAAAGTGTAAATATAGAACTAGAAAATGATGAGCCTAGAAAAGCTAAAGTACACTATATAAACGATTTTCATTGCAATCTCCTGAGTGTGAGTCACCTATGTTACTCAAGAGTAAAACTGAACATTAATCAGTAGAGGCTCACTATTAAGGGAAATATAGGTAATTATATCATCAAAGGATGTATAATAGAAGGTTATTTATACCAGGTTGATAGTAAAGAGAAAACATGTTATGTAATAGTTGAAGAAGAAAATAACTTATGACATCAATGGATGGGTCCCATTAATCAATAGAGCATATAAAAAATATCTATGATAAAAATAGTCACTTTAATTAACAATTTTATGTATGAATGAAAAATTTCTTGTAAATCATTCATGTGAGGAAAGATAGTTAAATGTTCATATCAGCTGAAGAACAAAAGAGCATCAAATCTACTTGATCTCATCCACACTAACATATGTGGTCTAATAAATCTAGTTGTAACATATAGAGAGAGGTACTTCATTATTTTTATTGATTATTATTTTATAATTTCTTATGTAATAACTTCGAAGAAGAAATTAAAAGTTCTTGATTGCATTATGTGTTATAATTGAATAATTGAGAATAAAACTGGTAGCACAATCAACATTATTTGATATAAAAATGGAGAACAATTCACATCCATTGAATTTAAAAATTAACTAAAAAACATTTAATTTTTCAAGAGGTGGGTTCGTTGATAAACCATCATAATAATTAATTTTGTTAACAAATAAATTGATAGGTGAACAATATGGATAGAACTAGGTTGAATTAAAGTTGTATTTATCATCATTTCTAGAAAGAGGTTGTTCAAGTTTCCAAGTACACTCAAAATTGAACAAGTATTTTTATACAAGAATCTAGGAAATCAAATGAGATATGGTATGGGATGAGTCCCTCTAGGAAGTATATTTGATTTTTTAGAATTAAATGATTTGTCTGAAATAAATAAGGAAATCAATGAATGTATGGTGATGCTACAGATGATGGATTATTTCATGGATATTAAATGGAAAGTATAGCTTACAAATGTTTCAATAATAGTCTAAGATTTTATTTGGGAAATGAATGATCTCAAGATAATTGAGGATAAAACTATAAATACCTTGAGGATCTAATTTTTTAATATGACTAATGTTGAAAAAGAAAGTGTAAAAAGAACAATTTGAAATGAAAAAATTGTTGAAGGATTGAAAAACATTTAGGTCTTATAAAATGATTATAATTTGGAAGACAAATTAGAATAGGAAACCATTGATGAAGAAACCACATCATAACATAACAAGATAAATTGAATAGAATAAATTGATCAATCCTACAACATTGGGGATTGGACACACCTACATAGACAATGAGAATGATGAAGGAAGAACATTATAACTTCTATCCTTGTGACATCCCAGACTCAGATGTCCTTTAATAGGTTCTCTAAGACTAGTGGACCACATGTCCTCATGAACATCTTTCCAAATTCTAGAGGATTACTACTACTAGTGAGGGCCTAAGTTGTTTCTATGGGGAGACAATTCCATCATTACCAGACTGTGGTATGTAGGATAAATTATAATAGAGGTAAATAAAAGAATAAATATAAGTAAATATATAGAAAAGGATAAGAATAACTAAATCAATTGGAATTACTGATGATGATAGGTCATGTAATTAGAAATTGGAAAAAATGGATGCAAGAGAGTATGCCTAACATGTTCCAAAAAAGTATAAAGGAAACCAAAAGACTATCCCAAGCATCCTGATCTCTAGCTCAGTATTATGGTATCAAGATCCATTCTAAACAGCAAGAAATCAAGTGTTTAAAGTCTTATTGTTACCTTTATCAACACTTTCATCCATCTAATCAATCTTAGGAACCAAATAATGCCTGAAGAGGTCATTAGATTAATCTCAATGGGCCACCACCAATGGTGACTATAACATTCAGCCTGTAAAATATAAATGTAACAATGTGAAAGAATTCATAAATAAAGGAAAGAAGTAAAATGTAACAAAATACCCAATTACATTCTTTAGCACTCATCTATTGTCTGAACATATAAATAGTTCAATAATTTATTCTAAATAATTTACCAATATGTCACATGATAGCCATAGTGAATGTTATGAGATGTAATAAGGAAACCAGTAATGATAAATAAAAATGAATTTATAAGGTAATAACCAAGGTAATGTATACCTCAAGGGTCAGCAAAATTTCAATGAATGTATTTTAGATAAGGGGAAGAGTGTGATCTAAGGAGAACACTCCATGTAATTCCAATATAAAATGTATATTGAGTCTAAGGAGTTCATCTAAGGTAAGATGGGGTTAAGCAATGACTGAGCTTGATGGGATTTTACCATGAAACATACTTGTCTATACTAGATCCAAGGACCCTATCTAAGGAATCCATTAATAATATTGATGGGATCCTGCGTTGTCACACCAACATCCAAAGTAAACTCAGGATTGGGTTCTAAGTGGGTCTAAACCAATGCAAGTCATATCATTGAATTAGAATGGGTTTTCCAAGTGCTCAAGGCATTTCCTATGGAATCCATGGAGATCACCAGTCAAGACACTCTTATTTTGATAATTAAGTCACATATAAATCATAAGGTCATATCCATTACCTTTTATTAGTTTGATAATCCCAATTGATCGTTCAACCATTTAATCAAGTCATAATTAGTGAGTAAGTTTATTTGGTTCAAGACTTTCCTTTTATTAGTGTGAAAAAGGAAAGTAACATGAAACCATTTCATTTAATCCATTTAATGCATATCTTATATTTACATTTCACTTTCCAACATTCCATCAACATGGAAGGGGTGGTATGAAAATGAGACCAAACATTCATTTACATCATATATAGAGTGAGTATATTCTTAGTAAACATTCATATTTCCATGTAACATTTATTTCTAAAATTTATGTACTTACCTTAGGCTGGTTAAGTGGTGATCATACATTATACTTTCCATTATAAAATTCCTAATTTAAATGTGGAAATTTAATATATAAAACTTACCCTTTGAAATGCCATGCCCAGGAACACCCAAACTACCACTCAAATGTGTCAAAACACTAAAACAAAAATTATGGTAAAATATCCTACATGGGATGGACAAAGTTGTGAGAATAAACACTAACAATTAATCACATATTTATAAATAGAATAATCCTATGGATCTAATTATTGTAATCATGGAAAATAAATTCATTAAATGACACCAGATGAAATCAATGGCCCCCACACATAATTTCAAAAATCAATGAACTCTGAGGTATTAATATAGGAAATACAATTTTTTGCGACAAGGTATTTGTGATGGGATTAGTTCCCATCACAAATAGTCCATCCGAGGAGTTATTTGCGAAGAGATTTGGGGTCTCATCGTAAAAGGTAATGTGCGCTTTGGCACAGGATGCACGCCAAAGTCCGGGAAGGTTATTTGTGACGGGGAGATCCCCCTGTCCCAAATAGTGTGTCGGTCAGAGGGTATTTGCGACGGGTCCCATCGAAAAAAATGGAGGCGGTAAATGAGTTTTTGCGATGAGATGTTGTCCCATCGAAAAAGGTGTGTCGACAGGTCACCTTTTGTGATGGGGCCCATCACAAATACCCTTTAACCGCCGAAAACAACTCATTCATATAATGTTTTTTGCGATGGGCCCCATCGCAAAAAGTACCTTTTGGGATGGGCTTACCATCATAACTAATCTTACCTATATATATACCCCCTCCGTTTTTCTTTCTCTACCTCTCATTTCTCACTTCATTTCTCTCTCTAAACTCGAATTTTAGAGGGAAAATTTCTCTCAGTTAATTTTTTTACGAAGAAGTTGTGAAGGTGATTACATCAATCAGAGATCAAGTTTAAAGGTATTTATATTTTATTTAGTTTAGTATTTATTCAATTTTTTTATGTTACTTTTAATTATTAATGATTAGGTGTAATTAAATTAGTTTTAAATTGTTTTGTTATTTGTATTTTAGAAATAAATATTAATAAATTTTAATAATTTGTAATAGTTATAAATAAATAATAATAATTAAGAATAAATAGTAATAATTAGGAATAATTTTGAATAAATTGCAATAAGTATGAATAAATAGGAATTAATATGAATAAATAGGAATTAATAGGTATAAATATGAATAAATAGTAATAAATATGAATAAATAGTAATAATTAGTAATCAATAGTAATAATTAGCAATCAATAGTAATAGTTAGTAATAATTAAAAATAAATAGTAATAATTTGTTATAATTAGTAATAATTTTTTATAATTAGTAATTATTAGTAATTATTAGTAATAATTCGTAATAATTAGGAATAAATAAAAATAATTTGAAAAAATTAATAATAATTAGTAATAATTAGTCATAAATATAAATAATTAGGAATAATTAGGAATAAATAGGAATAAATAGAAATAAATAAAATTAAATAGGAATAAATAGGAATTATTAGGAATTATTTGGAATACATTTGAGTAATTAGAAATAATTAGTAATAATTAGGAAAAATTAGTAATAAATATGCATAATTAGTTATAATTAGTAATAATTAGAAATAATTAGTAATAAATAGGAATAAATAGGAATAAATATGAACAATTAGTGATAATTAGTAATAATTTGTAATAAATAGGAATTATTACTAGTTATTACTATTAATAACTACTAATAACTTGTAATAACTAGTAATTAATAGGAATAACTCGGAATAAATAGGAGTAAATAGGAATAAATAGGGATAAATAGGGATAAATATGAATAAATAGGAGAACATAGCAATAAATAGGAAAAAATTGTAAAAAATAGAAATAAAAAGGAAAAAATAGATATAAATAGTAAAAGTAATAACTTGTAATAACTTGGCAAAATTTCCAGTGGACTGATGGTACTCCTTTTTCTTGATGACTCTTCTCCATTAAACTTTCATTGACTCAAAACATTATGAAAAGTATGATTTTACATATGCATGAGTTTGAATATGCATTCTTAGGACCACATGTTTTATAATGTGTTCATGTGGTGACAGTTGCGAGAAGATGATTCATCGGCGAAAAGTGGGCTCTTTTGTCCGACGTCTCATTTACGTCCAAGTTTCTCACACAGAAATCAGAATGAAGAATCTTCTCAAAGTTACGCTTATACATTCTCGTATGAATAAGAATGAATATACATACATACAAGAAGATTCTTCATTATGATTTCAGTGAGGGGATTTTGGAGGTAAATGAGTAGTCGAACAAAAGGGAAGCCGTCAATCCACATTAATTTGTTTCACCCAAAATAAGTATTTGTGATGGGACCTTTTGAAGAGGGAGCCCATCACAAATAATCTAAATATATATTTTTATTAATACTATATGCGATGGGCCCTTAGAAAAAGGTTAATATATATGATGTATATACTCGAAGGCTTAGTTGCTACGGGGCAGTTTCCCGTCGCAAATAGTATTTGTGATTGGCCGTCACAAAAGGTTTATTTATATATATAATGTATATAATTGGATGGTTATTTGTGAAGGGGACCTTTCTCGTTGCAAATACTTATTTTTGTGACATGCCCATCGTAAAAAGTAATATTTGTGATGGGATCCCGTCGCAAATAGCCCATCACGAATATCCCATTTTTCAGTAGTGGATGAGTTATAGATCACCTACCATAGGCTTTTATAACATTCTTAGTCAAGTATTAGCCTTTATTTTTTCATAGAATATATTATATTTGAAAAAAAGGCAAAAATGATCACACCACAATAACTAGTTTGAGATAAAGAGTGATGAAGAATGACTCAAATTGAAGCGAGTACTTACCATTGTACATCCAACGTGATGACCGAAATCTCAAAAAAATCCTAGATGAAGGAGATATCATGAAATTTATCATATGAATTAAAATGATCCAAAATGATAGAGAATAGAGTTTATCTCTACTAGAATTTGGATTATGGAAGAATAAAGGTATAAATAAATCATTAAGGGTAAAATTGTAAAATTACCCAAAAAATTAGCTTGTGTGTGATTTGTTCACACTGTTTGAAAAATAGTGTACAAAACATTCATGATCACCTATTGGAATGGGAATACCACATGGTTACCCCACACAGTGAGGTAGACATTACACCAACCATGCGAGATGACTCTACCTGATAATACAACCATTCAAACAATTAGATCTAACTATGTAGCCTATGGGAATGGTTTACTCTTACTAGGGCACATAGACATATTTCACCAAAATATGGGTTACATGCCCTGAAAAATCCCCATACACCATTGATACCTTCTATAACTCACTATGAATCTATATTAGGTCCAAAATAATGAATTAAATAGAAATTTAAATGATCCATACATGAGTTAAAAACAGGGTTCTTATAGTTTTCCCCCCTAAAAGAAATTGTCCTCGTGTTAACCTTCCAAGAGTGGTGAAATACTATCTGGGAACAACTCTGGCCACTAGGAATGTATTCTAGCCTCCCACTCCCATGTCTCATCCTATACACAATTGTGATACCATTGAATCTATACTATAGGGACATACCAAACACAAATATCATTCATGCTCTTGTAAACGATGCATAATAGACACTCCTCAATTATAGCATCAACATCTAACTAAACTTCTTTAGGATTGAAATTATGAGATGGGTTAGTATGATACTATCAAAGATATGAAGTGTGAAATATATCATGCATGGAATGGAACCTATGAGGTAAGATCAATTGATAAGATACCAGCCTGACACTCTCCAAAATTCGAAAAGACCCTACATAACGAGGTGATAACATCCCTTGTTCCTGTAACCATATATTCCCTAGATTAAAAGATACCCAAATAAATATATGATCCATGACCTCAAACTCTAGAGGTAATCTATAACGATCAACATAAGATTTATATATAGAATGAGCTATAGAAATATTATTTCTGATTAGATAAACCTACACTAAAGTCTCATGTACGAGATGATGACCAAGTAGGGATGCCTCACCTACCACTTTCTATGAACATGGGTAAGGGTAATGTCCTACCATATAAGGCCTCAAAAGGATCCATCTGAATTGTCATATAAAATCTGTTATTATAGGATAAATCAATAAGAGGGATATACTTCTCCCATGAACTGCCGAAATCAAGGACACATGCACGAAGAATATACTATATAACATGTATTGTGTGTTCCGATTGTCCATCGGTTTGAAAGTGAAAAGTTGTGCTTAGAAGAACCTATTTCCAATAGATTTCTCAAATACCTACTTGAACTGTGATGTGAAATGATTATTCCTTTCTGAAACCATAGTATAAGAAACCCCTTGTAGTTATATGATCTAAAAGACCTACTTTCTTCCCAGATCATCATTTGAGAAAGTCTCTTAAATAGGAATCAAGTGGTCAACATTTTACAGTCTATCAATAACCACCCATATAGAGTTTCTACCTCTAGGGGACCTAGGTAACCCAACTATAGAGTCCATGGAAATATCTTCCAATTTCTATTATAGGACTATAAGCGGTTATAACAATCTTGAAGGTATCTCATACTCCACCTTTACCTGATGATATGTGAAACACTTAGTGATAAAGCCTTCTATTTTACATTTCACTCCAGGCCATGGATACTAGAGTCAAATATCTCGATATATATTATAGATACATGGATGAAATACTTAACGAGAAGTATGGGTCACACGTATCATCTCCTATATCATATATACAGTAATCCAGACATGTCCATGAATATTCATGATTTATTCTCTTTCCATAGACCAATCCAGAGGTGGGTTATCTGCTGATATACTCTCATAGATAATAGATCCCTCATGATCTGAAAATTGTCTACACTTTAACTTATCATGGATAAAAGAGGTGATTTTTAAGGCTGAGAGGTAAGGCTACTTTTGAATATCATGAAACACTATATGAAACTCAGAAAAGAGGACCATTAACTTCCACTAATCACTATATTTCCATACAACATGTGCCTATGTCTTCTGACTCTGTGGATCCAAAACAACAATTCCTTTCCCAAACATATAAGAATTATGAAAATAAAAGGATTTTAGATATTAAACCTATATCCATTGCATGAGATTCATGTCTTGCTTTATGAAGATATATTTGAGGCTCTTATGGCAGTGTACACCACAAAGAACCAACCAAATAGATAGTTTATCCTAAATCAAAATGCACAGAAAACTAATACTAGCTCAAGGTCATGACTCATGTTATATCTATCATTAGGTCTCAAATACCGAGATTAAAATAAAATGAATATATATTACTCCATCATAATTACTCTTTGGTTAATTTCTGATGAATCACAATATAAATTGTATCCTCTTCCAGGCTTTGGGAGGATTAGAAAAGGTGGTGATACATGCCTCTCTTTCCGTTCCTGAAAGGTTTTCTTGCACACTTCTGCCCATAAGACCATAACTCCCATATTTGTAAGGCCAATAAGAGTTCAAGAAAGATGTGATAATTATTGTATGAAATTACTTTAATAAACCTTGAGCTCCATTAAATGTTGTATATAAAACTTTTTTTAGGATACTCCCAAGAAACTACAACACTAACCTTTTCTTGGTCAATAAATACTCCTGATTATGATATGATATGACCCTAGAAGTTAACATTGTGGATCCAAAAGTGGAACTTAGAATTCTTGAAAAAAGCTTATTCTCTCTTAGTGAACTGGAAATTATATCTTAGTGTTTAGCATGGTTGTAACGAGTATGAGAATACACCAAGATGTCACCCAAAAAGGCCATGAAAAAAGAATCCAAATAGTTGTGAAACACCCTATTCATCAGAGCCATGAAAATGATGGGTACATTCATAAGACCAAATGGTATAACAAGGTACTCCTACAGACCAAACTTAAATCATAATTATATATGTGGTATGTATAACGACCTTACTTTCTCTAGATTGTTAACTGATATTAGGTAGATCTAACAGAAGATATAAGCCCCTTGGAGATGTTCAAAGCGGTCATCTATTCTAGGATATGGATATCGGTTCAGGAATGTAAACTGGTTCAAACTTCTATAATCCTCACAAAGATGTAATATTCCTTCTTTCATCTTAGAGAAAATCATGAGGGAACCCCAACAGGATGTATTGGGATGTATAAATCCTTTATCCTCCAAATATTTTAACTACATATTGATATAATGATGTTCTGTAGGTGTCATACTGTATAGAGGAATGGACACTGGAGCTGCTCCTGGAACAATATCGATTAGTAACTCTACCTCTATCTGATGTGGTAAGCTAGAAAAATCATTGGGAAATAAATCACTGAAACAATCCACTACAAGAAGAAAACAAACAAGACGTAAACCCTTACCCTACATGAAGAGATTTTCCATTTGGGTAGTCACTCCACCTAGACCATGATGCTATAGTCCCACTCTATGAGCCTAAAGAACCCACTCACCCTAATGTAGATAAATTTTTCCATCTTGGGATGTAATAATACCTTATGGCGATAGATGTTTACAAAATATTGATACTGAACCAACTAATCCATCATGAGAATAAAATTTAAGCATGTCATTTAGAGAATGTTTAGGATTCATAAGACTGGTTAACTGCCTACCTCGAGGGGGTAGTCCCAACATTGGCATAATCCCTCTGATTGCACATTTAATAGTGTATCTAGGGTCTTTACACCCCATTAATATTTTATCTCTTGTCCCAGACATTCAAAGATAGATATATAGATAAAAGAGTTTGAAGCTCCAATATTAAATAGAGAAGATAATATAGAGGAGGTTACTCGAATAGTACCACATATTGTAGATGGTCTTGTAGTATGATCCTTAGGTATCATCTATAGTTCATTAAATGGGCCTATTCAACAACCCTAAGCAATATCTAGACTATGAAAATCAAAATTACTCTGTTGGAGCTGCACTTGATAAGGATTCTGGCTACTATGGCCATGACTTCATCCTCAGCAAGAACTTCCAATTCTATTCCAACTCCCCACCTAATGCAACCCAATAGAACCTGCTCCTGAAGGTGGATCTGCTGTAGATCCATTCCCACTAGAAATTAGTTGAATGTTCCTGAAAAACCTCTAAATATTCCTCAAACAGTCACAATAATGACACTCCATTAGGTCTCTATCACAACAAGACTTCATGTTAACCCACCATCTACACCGATGACAGGTCATGTAGTAATAAAAATGGGTACTCTGGTTGTCATTATCCTAACAAAAAACCACAAGGGGAGATTTTTTACTACCAGAAGAACTACTATCCTTCTGCGATGTTGATCTCGTATACCTAGTGTTATTTCCATCCCTCAAATTATGTTAAGTGATAAGTGCCTGATTGACTATTTTAGGAAAAGCAGGCTAGTAAAAGACATTCACCTACATATGGATGACATACACAATCCTATCCTCTATGAGTCTACCACGTGAATGCTCATCACTTTCTAGAAATGGTGAAAATAATTATAACTCAATTAAATGCACTGAGTACTCCACAATAAACTTAGGACCCTACTCAAGATTGATGAACTCTCTAGATATATTATCTCTTAGCATATGAAGAATGAACTGATCATATAAGGTAGTCTAGATATTTACCCACAACATTATTTTATGATGACTAGCCTAGGGAATCAAATCCCACCAGTTCTTGGATGAATCATGAAAAATATATGTTGAAATCATGAACCTTCACTTTTAAGGGGTCATCAAATGATCAAATATAGATAGGGTGTCCCCTTTCCAATACTCAACATCTTGCAGACCACCATGCCCAAAGAAAGTGGGAGGATGCTACTGCTATAACTCATGATTTAGATCATCCATCGTAGGTGAAAATTGTGGAAAACCATGAATATACATCACCAATCACATAAAACTATCATGAAACTAAAAATTTATGCCAAACTCAAGTACATAAGGCATCCCCACATGTGTCACTCATAGAGGTAATAATGGTGGCTCTTAGCCCACCGTGCCTGGATCGTGGTTTTCACCACCTTCTTAGTGTATGACATGAGGATGATGTGGTGGAATTGGTCTAAAAATGACAGTCACATGCCTGAAAAAAACATAGAATAAACAATATAGAATCACTAGTAGAATATAAACATGGAAAGTCTCACTAACCAGGGTATACTACCCCAATTACCTACTTAGATAGCTAGGTATGGGTAAGTTCTCAAGTAATAGTTTCATTTTAGTTTTAATCTAATTACCATGTTCACTCATTTACCTTTCATAAACATGATAAGGTGGGATAATGATGTGCAACCTTTTCATTTTGGATGTCAAGTTTCACTTTGTAAATGATAAACATTCCCATTGAATAAGTTCCCATACATTTTATCATTGAAAAGAAAACCCATTTATTGATATCAAAATGGATCGACTCAATAAATTACTCATCGTGACCCACGAGGTCCCATACACCTCATGAATTGAGATAGGCAATCACTCAATAACAACCAAGAGTAATACAAGCATAATATAACTATCACAACATCACTAAAAAATAACAGGCCCATCAAGAAATAAAAATATGTGAAATTAACATGTATGAAATGACAATACGTATTCGATGCTAATTCTATGTGCCTATAATGATACATGTAATGATGATCCATTCAATACAATCATTGGTCCAATGTTAAAATAGAATCTCAATTAGAAGAAAAAATAAACAACACCACATAACATGTGTGTCACCCAATGGTGAAATAATATCAACTATAATTGGAAAAAATTAGAACAAAAATTAAAATTCATGTTAATCATCTTTTACCTTGAACATGGGTTTGCGATGCCCGAGCATAGATTATGACCAAGTTCCAAGGATTAATAATCTCTAATATATTATCTCCCAATAATAATTTAATAAAGGAGCCTCCTTTGACACCACTTTATGACATCCTAGACCCGAATACCACTTAATATGTTCCCCATGCCTGGTGAGCCATATGGCCTCATGTTCATCTCCCCAAAAGTCAGAGGTTGTCGACTAGCATCGCAGGCCTAGGGAGTGTCCATGGGGAGACTATTCCCTCATTACCCGAGTGTAGAAAAAATGATAAATAATAATAGAGGCAAATATCTAAAGTAATATAAGTAAACATATAGACGATTATAATTGTAATGGAATCAACTGGAATTACTGATGATGATATTTCATGTCACTAGAAACTAAAAAACATGACTGTAAGACAACACATATAACATGTTTCACAAAAGTATAAAGGAAATGAAAAGACTATCCCAAGTCTCATGATATCCGTCTCAGTCATTTTCTATCATGGTCCTATATAAATATCAAAAAATCAAGTGTATAAATCCATATGATTCCATTTATCAACAGCTTCATTCATGTAATCTTCCCTGGGTACCAAACGATGGCTAAAGAGGGTGTGAGATAAGTCTTTGTGGGCCACCCGAAATGGTTTCTATAACATCTGACCTATTAAATGGAAATGTAATAGTTTCCAAGAATTAAAATATAATGAAAATCATTATAATTTGACTAAATACCCAAGTACATACTTAATCCCTCAGCTGGTGTATGAGCATTTAACCAATTCATTAATTGATTATTACCAGTTTACAAATAAGTTACATTATATCCCTAGTAAAGGTTCCAAAATGTAATAAGAAAAACTTTAATGATATATAATAATGAAGTTCCAGTGTAATAACCAAGGAAATGTATACCTCAAGGCTCACAAAATCAGTAACAACTATATCCTGACTAAGGGTAAGAGTTTAATAAAAGTAGTATAGTCTAAGGAATTCCATAATAAGACGCCTAATGAGTCCAATTAGTTCATACAAGGTAAAATGGGGAAAATAAATGATTGGTCTCGATGAACAATAACCATGGAATCTACATATCAATATTGTATCAAAGGAGTGTATCCAAGGAATCCTATAATAATATTTAATGGATCCTACGATGTCATACTGGGCATCCAAAGTTAACCAAGGATTAGGTTCTTGGTGGGCCTCAATCTAAGCACGCAATATCCTTGAATTGAATTGGGGTTCCTGATTACTCAATGAATTCCAAATGGATTCCAAGGGGATATCAAGTTTGGACACTTCTATTTTGGTAATGAATTCACATATAATTCTCATGGTTTAAGCCATTACCTTTCAATGGTGAGACAAGGCTAATTGACCATGAAACCATTTAATCAAGTCATAATTAATCAATAAGTCCATTTGGTTCCAGACTTTCGTTTCATTAGTGTGAAAATGGCCATATAGCATGCAACCATTTCATTCAATAAGTTTAAGACATATCAAATAATTAAGGTTCACTTCGATACAGTCCATCAACATGGAAGGGTTACTATGGACATGAAACCAAAAATCAATTTACATCTAATATATAAAGGTTATATTGTTAGTATAGTCTCAAATTTCCATATAACATTTTTTTTTCAAATTGAAGCACTTACATTAGGTGGGTTAAGTGGTGAGAAGACATGGTACTTTCCATTATGCTATTCAAAATTTAAATTAATCCATTTAATATAGAAAATCATTCCCTTTGAAAGGTCAAGCCAAGGCACACCCGAACGACGACTCAAACGTGTCAAAACACTAAAATAACAATTATTGAATACATACTACATGGGGTGGAAGGATTTGTGGGAGAAACCACTAAAAAATAATCACATGTTTGGAAATATCATAACTATATAGTTCTAATGATTATAATTATGGAATATAAATCAAATAAATGACACTTGATGCAATTAGAAAACCCTTAAAGTAATTTCTAAAATCAACATACTTGAGGGATGGGTTATAGTCAACCCAACATAGTATTATAAAACTATACTCATCTTGTATTAGCCTATTATTTTTCTTGTAATGGAATAGATATGAGAAAAAGGAAAAAACACTCACACCACAATAACTAGGTCGAGAGAAAGAGAGATGAAGAACAGCTTAAACAGACTCAATTACATACCATTGCACATCCAACCAGACAAAAAGAACCTTTAAGGGATCCCAAATTAAGGATATATCTTATTCCATGGTGTAGGACTTCAAAATCTATAAAATGGGTGAAAATGAATCTTCTATCCTATGGAATTTGGATTAGGGAAGAAGGAAGGTTTAATTAGACCATTAAGCTTAAAATGGCAAAATTAACCGAAATTTAGCCTATGCATGGTTTTTCCCCATGGTTTGAAAAGATGTATGGAATCCATTAACGATAACCTATAGGAAGTGGTGTACCACATTGTTATGCGATAAGGTTAGGTAAACTATGCATCGATCATGCTAGATGGAACTACCTTAAAATGAAAACATCCACACGGTTAGATCAAACCTTGTCGACTACGAGCATGGTTTACTCAAACCATGTGACATGGCTAATTTTCAAAAAAATATGGGTTCCAAGATATGAAAAATCCCTATAAACCCTTGGAACCATCACTAAATCAACAAGAATCAATATTAAGTTCAAAATAAATAATTATACTGAAATTTCAAGGATCTATACCCAAGTGAAAAACTGAGTCCATATAATCAATTTTGGTACCAACCTAATTAGAAGAATAAGTGAAGGATAAATCATGGGTTAAGTACATGAATAAATAACAAGATGATATTGACAAGAAGTAGAAATGGGATCTTGTTAAGAGACCCATAAATCAAAATGTGATTGTAAAAAAGTGGAATGTTAAAAACAAATTCTATGATAATGGAAATGTGATCATAAAAAAGGAATACTTGGTCAGTAAAGGCTATAGGCATATTTAAGGCATTGATGTTGAAAAAACATTTTCCTTAGTGGCTAGAATGGAGTAAATAAAGAATTTACATTCCATGTAAATTCAATGATATTACATAATTTATTAGATAGATGTCCAAAAAACCTTTATAAATGGAGTACCCGAAGACGAAGTCTATATTGAACAACCAGTGGTATTATTGATTGAAAATGAAGAGAATAAGATTTTTAGATTAAAAAGTATCTATTTGGATTGAATCAAGCACCATGAGCATGGAATTATAGACTACATTCATATCTGAATGAGATTAAATTTAAAATAGGTGGTTTTGACCATAATCTCTATGTGAAGAATTATTAGAATGGTCAATTTATGGTGCTTGTGTGTGTGGATGATATTATTATTGGTAGAAACATTCACAGATCTATGGAATAATTTTCTATCCACATAAAATTTAAATTTTAAATGACTCTTATTAGTGAAATCACATTATTTTAAGGGATATATGTGGTTCAAAATAAGGATAATACCTTTATATATTAAGATGAATATGCAATAGATCTACAAAATAAATTCAACATGAATGACTCCAAACCAATTTCAACTCTGATTTCAGTTAGTTCAAAATATAGAAATCATGAGGGTTTGATATTTTTCGATCCCAAACTGTATAATAGAATCATTTGAATCTAATTATACATGACATAATCATGGCTAGATATCACTTTTGAGACATGCTTAGCAATCTTATTTCAATGTAATATGAAATAAGAGCATTTGGAGGTAGATAATAGAATCACGAGGTACATTATAGGTACTATAAATTATGTATTACACTTTTCAGTAGTAATATATAATGAATTATCTTTACTTTTTGATGTTGACTAGGTTAGAGATATGGTAAAAAGAAATTCTACAAGTGGTGAAGCTTTTTTTATTGGAAAAAATGTGTTGGATGGTTGAAAAAGAAATAGGAAAATACTTTGCTGAGAACAACAAAAGATGAGTATATCTCCCTTACAAATCCATGCACTCGGATATTGTGGATGAAGAAAAAAATTGAATGACATTGGTGATGAGGTGAAATATTCAGTGGTGATTAAATGTGACAACATGAGAATGATCAAACATATAAAGAACCTATTTTTGCAACCTCATACCAAATATAATGGGATCATATATCACTTCATTAATGAAAAATTTGAACAAGGTGTGATTAAAATAGAGCATGTTAGAACTGATGACCATGTTACTAACATTCCAACTAAGCCATTGGTGTAACATATATTTGAGAAACATTGGTTAACCTTAGTGTTTATGCACCTCCCAATGTATGATGAGGTTATGGATATTCCCCTCTCCAAATTTATATTATTATTTTTAATCTGTTTGTGGATGTGATGTATGTTTTTGGGGAAGATATGATCCCGAGGGAGTTTTTTTAGCTCTAAAAGTACAAATATAGGTTTTTTGGGTTTATTTACAAATGGTAATAATGGATAAATTCAATGTTATATAGTTTTTCTGGTTTTATGATTTTGTTAAACCAAGACTAGATGTTATAAAATTAATTCAATTAGATGTTATAAAGAAATATAATGCAATGATTCTATGAAATGATGAAAATTAAGTGTAATGAGGAAACTATTCATATATACTAGATGTTAGCTTAGGCATCAGCATGTGTTCCCGAACATGAGAATTAAATTAATATATCCCCTACTTTTTCCACACTGAGCATGCTCACATAGACTTAGAGTGTTAGATTTTTTGTTTCCTACCTTTTAGGTTTTATCTCAAGGATGATGCTTCATTGAATTTATCCAACGAATTGCCAACAAACCCAAAGGAAGAGTTTTTTTGGAACCAAGGCATGTCACAACCAGAAGATAGAAACATACAATATTTTGTTTTTTCTTTTAATTCACATTGGGTTGATTAGGGAGTTTTAAAGATAAGTAATCTTATAGTACAATATTGATAAGTGTTGAAGGTGGAAACTTTTCCTAGTTTTTACTAATTTTTTGGGATAGAAATTAGAAGGAAGGAAAAAGTAACATAAAATATAGTTTTCTAGGACTATATATTCTGAAATATGGTAAACACATGAGTTTCTTGATGATTGGGATTCATAGACATTGAGATTCATGAAGATATGGATTATTGTGAACAAGATTCATGAATGGGAGATGACATACTGGTGATTCTACGCAACTATGAGAACCTTCATGAATTTATGATGGCATGATGATGATTTAACCCAACTATGTGAAGCTTCATGATTATATTAAATATCTTTGGGGATACATGAATTGATGTTCTTTTGGATTTTTTTAGAGTTTCAGGAAAATCCATCTGGAGGTATAGGATCTTCATGAAGGTTTATTCCTATAAATAGGTGGCCACTCCACTTTATTTGACATGATAATAATTAAAGAAAAGACAGAATAATTTTGAGTTCAAAAAATATATGATATTTGAAAATAATAAATCTGATGTGATATTGAGAATCATGGAAAGAATGTCTTAGTCCGGATCAATGCTTAAGTATCTCAGAAAAAATATTTTAAGGAAGACTGGGTATTCTATGATGAATTAGTGTTCCATGAAGGTAGTTTTGTTTATAAGTGTTATTATCTTTGGGCAGGATATTCATGAAGGAACTTTACAAGATTGTGTGGATTCATGAATGTTGGAGTTTATTTAGAGAAAAAAGGGGTTTTTTGAATTCTTGGAGCTTCACAAACAACAGTATTGATCATCTAGTTTAAGTGAAAAGTGCTTTCAAGTGCATCAAATATGGTCTACAGTTCAAATAGAGGCTCGAGTTATTCAGGGACAGAGAGTAAAATCCCAATATATCGAGATGACCTTCATGTTGTTAAATTGAGTATGAATTAACCCAGATCACCCCTATAGGGGGAGGAGAGACATGTGATATAAAAGAGGGAGTCAGATGTCTCGAAATTCTTGTAAAGGTAGTGTTCTTTGAACACAGTGATTTTTTATGATCTTCTATAAATCATGATAACTATTGAAGCCTAGTAGATTTAGGGTTTACCAACCCATTGTTAGTGTTTTCTATTTATATAATCTTTTAGTTGTGAACTAAGTAAAACTGCAGTGTGGTCTCTATGAGTGTGAATGTTTAATTACTGTTTGGTTCCATTTGACTAATTTAACAGGTTCTTACCAATATGGGAAGATTATCTATCACTATTAAACAAAATTTTGACACCCTGATTCACCTCTCCCCTCTTAGGGTGTACTGGGGTCCTATAGTGTAATGTTGGAGGCCTAGGTAGATAAATTAAACTATTCAAAATTCATTATTGATTTATAATACCCCAAAGGGATTGAAAACACTATCCATGTTAAGTTGATGAATTGAAAAATCTTATTCTGCATTCATTTTAGGAACATAAAATTTCATTTACCAAATGATGAATTTCCTATGCTAATTATGAAGCTATTGATAAATGAAATAGCTAGATTTCAACCCATGTCATTTTTCATGGGTATTTTTGATACATCCAATTTTTTATGGATCCCAAAAACAAATACACTACTGTATTCAGGGAACCCATAAGGGTGTCTAAGATAAATTAAATCATTTTGGTTATAAAAATTATAGATCTAATTATTATAGGCTTACACACTACATCTTCTAGACACTACATGGAAAAAATATGAAATTATATGTGTATGATTTTTTTAAATAAAATTAGTACAGGGATCATTCTTTTGATATAAACGTGGTTCCTTTAAAACTCTGAGTAGAAATCCTCAAAATGTATCAAAAAATTACTTATTTTGGCTGACATAAAAAATCATCAAATTTATGGATTCTCAATATAGTATTGATGTTTATCTATATAAAACCAAGGAAATAAGTTAGATTGCACCTTCTATAAACCTTTGAATGTTGAGAGGTATTTGGTAAGTCTCCAATATATTATGTGTTTCATTAAAATAATTTCTTGATAAATTTTCCCTTAAAAAATAGGCAAATATTGGTATGACATACTAACGAGATAATGATTGTAAAAATTATTTTCATATCCTTAAGTAATATCTCTTTAATCCTCCATACATGATGCATACCATATAAAGAAATCTGGTTATCCCTTATGTTGTATCTATATAAGTTTCACTTGGTGGAATTATATCCTATAAGAATGTTACTAGAAAAGAGAATAGTGTTTACTACCTCACATAGACAATTTTGGAACATGGAAGTTGACACACCACCATAAGGAGAAATTTCCTTGATATTATCATTACAGTTAAGTAGTTACATATTTATCTATAATATAAAAAAGATTCATTTGAGATGTCAAATTTATCCATTAAATTACATCCTTGGTCACCCAATGATGATGGTATAATTAACAAGGTGGTATATTATCCTCTAATATTTTGGAATTCGATTCGTTTCATTAAATATGACCAAAGTGAAAGTGTTGGTAGATTTTCTGGTTGCACAACCTTGCCAATAGAAGTTAACATTGTATATAAAACATATTAATGAGGTGTTTTTACCATCTAATAAACTTATATAACAAAAGAAAATCCATTTAATGGTTTGTCTCAAATTCAAACTGAGAAGAGGATGGATAACCCAAAACTCAATCAATTTTTCATTGTAATACTATGTTTATTGAAAATAAAATCAATCCTTTTATACTCATTCCCAGATTAAGAGGTTTATTCCCATAATAATATAGAATATAAATCCATTATTACAGGTGTTGAATTGTACTTATAAATACAAGTCCCCAAGATGGATATAAATGGTGACATGGTATTGGTGATCAAATAGGTCAATGCAGAATTTTAAGTCAAGAGAGTGGAACAAATACCTTTCTTTTAATAAATAGAAAAATTAATGTTTTAGTTTTTAAAAATTACTATGATATCCCTTGACCCACATTAATATAATTATTTATAAGACATGTTGGATAATATTACCTTGATCTTGAGGATATAGACTTGGATGTGATGATTATAGATATAGAACATCGAAGGTCAGTTCTTCCATTTATCAGTAAATATGTGGAAGAAATCAATGAGGTTAATACTACTTTTGATTAATCTAAATATTTATACATTCTATGTGATGTAACAAACTAATGGATTTATCAAGTTATAGAGTAAATCTAATTGGTTGTTCTTTAAAAAGAGTTACCGAGAAGGATATATATTCATCGATATGAATAAAATTCCATACCCTATAACAGAAAAAATTCCTAATATATCCTTTTCAATTGAATCATCAATGGGGTTATTTCTCATATTTATTAATGGTGAATAAACACTAAAGATTATATAGGAAACCCACATTGGTATATATGGTGCACATCAACTAAGCTCCAAACACACATAAAATCAGATGAACATGGTACTTCTGGCCATCCCTAATTCATAGACGTATAAGGTATAAAAAAATATTCCCTTCATTTTAGATGTAATAAAACTTTATTGACCACTCATTTAAGTTGTTTCACACATCAAAGTACTATTGGAAGTTATTTATAAGAGGGATAAACATTATAGGTCCATACCCTCTAAGAGCTTTTAAGAAATTCAATTTCATCATCAAAACTACTATCTTCCTTTTAAAATCTATTAAAGTTGTTCCACTGAAGAAAATTAGGATAAAATTAATTATCAATTTCTTAAATCCAAATATAATCCCTATATTTTGATTTTATGACATTTTCCCTATACATAATTCAGTAGAAAACTATTTGTATGAGATAGAGATGTTTTATTTTAGGTACATTATTTAATCAAATCAATCTAACCACAATATTTTGGATGTAAATGGACTGGTCATGACTTTAAAATGTTTTTTAAAATATCATATATAAAATTATAGACATGGATAAATATTTTCCCTAAAAAACCTAAATTCATTGTGGTTTTAAAACACCAACACTAGTGGAACCATATTGAATACCCAATATTCACTTGTGTATGGGAAAAAAGGAATGTTTCCTATTATGGGTTGGTTTCCTTTAATTAGAATAACTATTTATTCCCATATTTTTTAGGATAAATTAATAAAAATATTTTCAGATAAATTATAATATCATGATTAAAAGTTCTTTTATTCGTTACATAAACTTTGTGATTACCATTATCACATATCATGGGAATTAAATAATAAATTTCAGCTTCACCTATTCATCGAAGGAGATTCAATGATGTATTTAAAAAAATCAATGATACATGGGATGATACTCCTAAATTTATAATGAAAATAAGAAATTACTTACATAATATATAAGGTATAATCCAATGGATCATACACCATTATTAAAATATACGAAGATAATATTACAACACTATTAATTTACATTTTCACAAGAAGTACGTCACATAAATTTAAACTAGGTTAACACAATCCTTATAATATGACCCAAAATTGTATGGAATCTTTTAATTACCACAATAACATAAACTATATGTTATATTTTCATTGTTGTAGGAATATGAATTTCATGTCATGTGGCCTAAACTATATGAGCCTAAAATAGTTAGAGTGGTTTAATCTATGTGACATAAAATTATGAAAATCCACCTTCATAATAATTCAACACGTATAAGTGTTCAAATTTCTATATTTACATGATTATTTACTATAATTTGTATAGGGTTCAGAGTAAATACATGATCTCCTATAAAATACCACGATATATATTTCACATTCATTCTATATAACTCATTATTAAATCCCTCACAGTGTATGATATTTCAATTCTTGTTGAGTTTTTTCTACCCCCCTATAACAAGACGTACCATCCCCTACTTAAGAAATATGAATGTATTGATTCTTAATAACATAGAATATAAAACTAAACATGGATATCTTATCTTAGACAAATTCTTATAATATCCCCTTTATTATTATTTTTGTGTTCGGTTTTATAATTCAAATTGGTATTTCCACACTTTCCCTACATTTTAATGTTATATAATGGAACCTGGATCTCTTATATTGTGTACATCCACAAAAAAACCATTTTATTATTTTCTCTGTCCACCGATCATATATTTAATTCACATGGGTACTTCAATTAATGTCTTCTTTACAATGAGTTACAATGAACTCTTTCCTTGAATGATGAGAATATAATTCCAGTTCTTATAGGGTATGTATTCATGCCTGGATCACCTATCCTAATCATATAAAAAATTTACCACATAAATTCATGAACTCTTTAATGTTCTATTTCAATAAAATTTGATGGAATATGAGGTGTAATATTAAAAATAACTTTAATAATTTACTCCCATATAACATACTTCATGTATTGGTTATTTGATTTACAACATGCATTATATGTTCATTGCTAATGAGTACAACTAATCTAAAAGTACCCCTATAGTGTGGTGAAAATACATGTTCCACATATATAACCTGCCTATACCCATCTAAATAAATACAATCATCATGAGGAAATTATTATCTAACTGAAAATTACTATTCAATATTATTATAGAACACATCATTAAAATATGGTCTGTGGTCAACCTTGGTATACTTGTGTAATTTTAGGGTAATAGAACTATTATTTGAATGTTGATGGTGTTCATCCTATCAAATCTATTATCATCAAATGGTACCTAATTAAAAGTCCATAATTTATGAAAGATAAATAATTCATTATTTTATAAATATATTTTTGATAATAATTAATATAATTTTACCAAACCAAGGAATATTTTAAGATTTAATATAAATATATGTTTTGAGTTGAAAATTGAAGATTCCCTGAAAATTTCAACTTTTCAAATTTAATTTAAACTCAGTGAATTTTATATAATATTTTTTCTCAAATATTTTGAGTTGAAATCTATGATCTTATTACTCACTAGTTTTTGTAATTTTTTTCACTAATATCATTAATGTTGTATCAAAAA
Organism: Viscum album; assembly: GCA_963277665.1. Classification (NCBI taxonomy): domain Eukaryota; kingdom Viridiplantae; phylum Streptophyta; class Magnoliopsida; order Santalales; family Viscaceae; genus Viscum; species Viscum album. The sequence goes on from OY728131.1 coordinate 145,368,474, forward strand.
ATTATAAGGTTGATAACAAACATCAATATAGAGCTTGGATGGATTCTAGATATAGGACATTGCTCCACTATTTTGGCCATAATGTTATTATAATATCATGGAATTGGATTATTTTTTTTATGTTTTTATAGGTTTAAATTATGTTATTTTCATTCAACTAGATTAAAATCTAGTTAGCATGGTAACTGGATTAAAAAGGCAGCTTAAGAAAGACAAAAAAAATTTTGGACGAATTCCATATATTCCACTAATTATATTTCAAAAACTATACCTACAAAACTCAATTTAAATGTGATTTTCACACTTTGGTAGGGTTGTTCTAATATTTGGGATGGTTTATCTAAATGGGTGGTTCCAGAATCATCTATTTCCAGTCTAATGATGTAAGGATTTATGAAAATATTTATTCTCAGAAGGTGCTCCTCTCCTGCTTATAATTTTTTTTCTTTTATTTTTTCTTGTAATGTCTTTAATTCATTATTAAAACTTATTTATTATTCTATTTTCATATTTTTATATTAGTTAATTGTTATGGAATCTATGAGTGGGTAAGATATATGGATTAACCATTTTAAAATGTTTCTTATGAAATTTGTCTCCATGATGATAAATCCACCCATTGGAGAGTAGTTATTTTTTTGGTCAATATAAATCTTAACTAATACATTTATTGTTTTGAATCCATGTAATAACTATAATTCTTAAATTATAGTTAATAAATTTCATTTGTAAAGATGAAATCATTTTAATGACTGAAACGTTGATCGTGAGGCCAGGATTTTGTAAATTATGAGAGAAACACATTAATTATAAAATATAATCAACTTGGGATCGAGTCATAGTGTTTATAAATTTAATAAAAAATCTAAAAAATCTATTTTTTGAAGTATAATTTCATTCAAAATTTTAAACTGATTATTAGTTAGATTTTAGACCACAATCAAAGTAGAGTATCATGAGGGGAAGTAACAATGTTATCTTATGGTTTGTGGTCATAAATTTATATGTAAGGTTTTAGGTAAAAAATTAGGGAACTATAATTATATTTATTTATAATAAACGAATAATTATTAATGAAAAATTAAGGATTAGGTTAGATGGATCACAATCAATCATTTTTGGTTTTTTCAATGTAATTTTTTTTATTGTTGGTGTCATTTTGTTTGGAAATTACACACCCATAACAATTCTTTCCTACTAATATTTCTGTATTATATTTGTTTATTTTCATATTTTGAGGATTTAATTTCACTTAATCATCAAGATACATGAATTATTTTATCAAATATGAAATAATTATTGAGAAATTATCATTTATGTTCAGAGCTCCTGAGACAACACTAATCAAATTGGTGCCATTATCAGGGAAATAAATATTTTTCTTCAACCCATTTTAGGATTATATTTTATAACCATTTTTTTGAAAATATTTTAACAATGGAATTTATTTTTTTCTAAAATTCATTGAGAGAAAAAGATAAAATTTCATAAAAACAAGTAAGAGGGTTTTTAGACAATGCGTAGCGATGATGTGTTTAAGGATTTAATTACAGACCTCAATAAAGATCCTGAGTAACTATATCTTTAATCATTGGATAGTTAACCCATCTAGATCTCCCAATACTTTCTTATATTCCATAAAAAAAAGTAAAATAATCAAAATGGGGTACTTATAACTTATGATAATATTATAGAGGTATAAACATCACTAATGAATTCTTCTCTTCTATTATTCTCAGACTACCTCCCAATGGATCTCCAAGACGAACATGCACATAATCCTGATAAATTATAGGGAGTGGACATAATTTTGTATTTTATTTTATTTTATATTATATTAATATCAAATCCAATTAACTGCACTTATTTATTTTTTTATGAACCAAGACAATGGCTTCCTTTATAGAGTGATAATGATAAGGATGAAATAACCATAACTGAGGAAAATATGGTGTTGGAATTTGATATTGAATAAGTTCTAGGTCCTTTGTAAGATAAATTTCAATCCATGGAAAATGAGGGGGATCATGAAAATTTTAATTCTAACTATTTGAATCTTTATCAAATATAACATTTCAATTATTTCCCTCAGGTTTTTCTTACAGATGCGGTAGTTTTGAAATCATCCTTGGATCTAAAGAAACCACCCAATAAGTGGTTGTATAAGAATAAGAGTTCAAGTATATTTTGGAAATTCAACTACCTCATCATTGAAAAAAAATCACATCTACTAGAGGAGGATACCATAAATGATTACCAGGATTACCCCATATTAAATTCCCCTACCCCATTGCTTACATCATTCATTTTTCTATTATAGGTGTGGTCTGGATTTTATCTATTCTTAAGGGACTCTACTGATGGTACATGCTTATGTATATTTGATCAATAGCATGTGTAAGTTACTTCCCAAAAAAACATCCATACTCAAATTGGGGATGAAAAATTATAACTGTCTGGACATAAAAAGTACAAAAAACACCTCTAGGGTGACAAACAAAGTTTATTTTTTACTTTTTTACATCTATTTATTTCTTTAATTTTTATTTATTAAAATATTTTATTTTATAGATTTTAGAATGTAGTAATTATGATCCTAACTCAAAGATACCAAATAAAAAAAACTATATTGTATCTTCTTTCTTATTTTATTATTTCACTACATTTTTTTATCTTGTTATTTAATTCATATGGGTGGTTTAATTTACATATTGGGGGATTCTATATTTGGTATCTTCTATAGGATATTTATTTATTTATTATTTTTTCCATTTAATCCATGTTTCTTTTCAAAACACAATGTAAAAAATAAATTGTTTCACAAGATCATTACTTCCATGCAACTGATTGGGAATGCAAGTTGGATTTTTTTCTATACTCATGGGATGTATGCTAAGAATTCTAGAGATTTCATCATTTATGGTTTTTTAAAGTGAATGTTGGTCAATTATATGATTGATTCTATCTTTATAACAAATTTTTGATTTCTAAATCATTCCTCTTTTGGGAAATTATTTTTATTCAATCACTCCACACACTTTACATATAATTAGGAATCGTGAGTTTTTATTACCCAATTGAAGGTATAAAACAATTAATTAATATTTTTCAGCTTATAACATTAACTTTCCATACATACATTAATCTTATTAATAGTTCTATTACTGTACCAGATTAATTTATGAGTGTGTACTTGGTATCAAATTTTTTTATTCCCTTGAAGAAAATCAAAAAAATAAAAATAAAGCAAGTAGTAATGAAATGTACAATATGTTGGAATATATATGTCAAGACCTTGATGTTTTATTTCCATGAATTCTTCAATGAGTTCATTTTGGAATATTATTACAAAAGATATTGAATCAGTTTCGTTAAATAGATTCAAATAAGAATAATTGTTTTACTCAGACTGAATATACTGGATAAATGGTAGAGAGATAAACATGATATGATTGGCATACACACATGTGTGTAATTTGTGGAAAAGATGAGTCACAACAAGATTTAACCTAATTACTATCATTGATATCAATATAGTTTTTTCATTAGAATTATAAGACATTGAATTCTTGATTTATTGCGAATGACTTATTTTTTTGTGATTCATTCTATGCTCTATTTCCCTTATAGATTAATAAATCTCCACATGCATCATTTTATGGATTAAATGACATGGTGTTTTTCTAGGGGTGACAAAGGGTACATTTGGGGGAGTTAATATCACATGTTTAAGTTGAATATTTTTTTTAATAAATGATTTAATTAACCCACATTGATAATTATTTTAAAATTTAATGGAAATATGTATTTTGAACTTGAAATTAAAATTTTAATGAACATTCTATTTTCCAATGTTAATTTTAACACAATATTTTTTAATAAATTTATTCCCGTAAATTTTTTTGATGATAGAATTATTGACTACTTTTTCAACATTTATCACTATGATCATGAATGCCTGATTGTATATTGGAGGGCCTAAAATGAGCATTTATGTAGTGTTGGGATGGATTCGATAGATTGAATATTTGTCCATTTTTTGGGTGGTAAATATTTTATACGTAAATTAAATTGGATGAAATAATTCCATATATTAAAGGATTAGATTATGTCCAATTCATTCAATTGATGTAATGGCTAGCTTACAAAAGAACATAGTTGAAAAAATCAAAGTAAGAGTGAGTAAAATTTTGGGGCATAATTCCAGATGTGACCTTGTTGAAATTTTAAACCATAAACCTCTCATGCTCTATTTAAATGATATTTTCAATTTTTTGGTTCGTTGGTCAAAGATTTTGTAAGGTTTAGATGAAAGTGTGGTTCCAAAAAATATCTACAACCACATGGTTTATATAAGGCTTTATGTAAATATATATTCCAAGAAGGTTCTCCTATCCCACTTTTACATTGTGTTTCTCTGATTGTTTTTTATTCAATCCTCTAATAATATTTAATAAAATTTTTTATTCTTCATTTTTTTAATTTTTATATTAGTTATTCATGATGGAATATATGTTTGGGGATGATATGTGGTTATAACCTTTTTATCTATTTCATATGTATATTATATCCACAATGATAATTACACCAATAGAAGAGAAGTTATTTTATTAATTGGTATTATTATTAAATCATTAATTAGTTTTTTTATAATCCATGTGATTTATTTAATTCATAATACTATGGTTAATAAAACGAGTCTATGATTTTAATATCACTAAAATTATTAACACATTTATAGTAAGGTCGGGCTTTTGTTAATCATGAGTGTGATACATTAATTGTCAAATATAACCAACATGAGATAAATTCATAGAATATAAATATAATCCCAAAACTCAAGAAATTATCATTTCTAATGTTTATATGTTTTCCTCATTCTCCACCAATATTAAATTATATTTTTGACCCCAATCAAAATAGGGTGTTATGACCATATATCTCATATTTAGCTTATAGTTTCTTGTTATATTTTTATTCTATAGGGTTTATTGTAAGAAATTAAGGGTAACAAAATCAAATGAATTTCACCTTAATGGAAAATGAATATTGAAAAATTAAGGGGTATATTAGTTTACTCTAAATCATTTATTTTGACGATTTAATGTAATTTTAATCAAGTTTGTTTAATTATTTTAAGAAATCACACAACCAAAACCCCATTTTCCTGAACCAATCTTTTTAACTTTAACATGATATTTAATTCACTTCCTCTTCAATATAGATGACCACAATGATCCACGATACCATTATTTTAAAGAAAATCACAATTATTTTAAGAGAGTGTGTGGAAATGCTCATAAATTACTTCCTACAATGAAACTATGATAAAAAAATAAAAATATTCCAAGTTCTCATACCACCATTTTTTTGATACAATGAATATGTTAATCTAATGGAGATTCAAAGACCAATAGTACCCATTTTGTGGTTATTCAAGTCATGACCCATTACAGAGGGGCCCATGTGATGACTACCCCAAGCCCACTACTAGGGGATAGTGACTAGCACCGAGTAGGCATGTCTCACAAATTAGATCCATTCTCTTAAGTACCTTTACATACACAGACATATCCATGCCCAAAATGATGAAATGTAAAAATTCTAAGAAAATAATGGATTCAAAAAACTCTAAACTTACTAGAGTACAATAGTAAAAGAACTAGAAAGTAAACTAGGCTAAAATACAATCCCATAAAAAATGGAAAGTAGTCTGCAAACAAAACCCACACATGGATCCCCCATTTAGATAATTGAAATCACAAGTTCCTAAAACTCATATGTAGAAAACTATACTGGATCCAACGAGAAGGTGAAGGTGTTGGGACTAATGTCTCATGGTGTAGGAGGACCAGTATCTCTATCCTCTCTATGAACTACTTGGACCTGATCCACCCAGGACTCCGTCAAAGGGTCGATCATCTACACAAGACATGACACATGCCTGAAAAGACCATGAAGGGGGGAGTAGAACAACATTCAGTAGGACACCCCAAAACCATAAACGAATACCATAAAGAAAATACCACACAAAATAACACAAAGGAAATGTAATGTGAAGGAGTTACCACATAGAATACCACAAAAGAATAATACCGCGAATGGGATACAACATAGAATGACACAAAGAAATATGTAGTCAGATCACACAAGTAAAAGTGTTTAATACACATAGAAGGATTATAAAAATATTTTAATAAGAAACACCATCTCAATAAGACACATAGTCTTTATATGACACACGTTATCTATAAGACACACAGTATTAATAAGACACATAGTATGTTTAAGACACATAGACTCTATAAGTCATGTAGTCTCAATGTCACTGCCAAGAATAATATTCTATTTGCAGTGTGGTTGTTCTAGGATAACCTACACCTTAAGCCTTTAGTTCATATTCAGAAATCCAAAAAACCTTACTTATGATATCTAAAAATGAACGTCTTATCACAAGGGTCCCAATTCCATAGATGGATCATCAAACATATGTACTTTTTCAGAGTTATGATTGTTTTAGTAAAAAGATATGAATCGAGTCTGGTCTAGGTCTGATCTGACCCGCTAAACCAAGCATGGTCCGGATGACCGAGAACATCCCGTTCCGGCCAGCCTAACCCAACCTGGTCCAGACTACAGGGTATTCGTGGTGGGCCCCATCTCCCCTGGTCCAACCCGAAAGTATGCGGGCAGGTTTATCTATCTCACACGACCCACCCCATCCACAGGTCCCCCTAGTCCATGCGGTTCTAAAATACATTCCACATGGTTGGTCCACTAGATCCACATGTTCCCCCATGCACTTCGCCTACCCGCGGCCTTGCTGCCAATGCAGGCTACCTTTCCCAACTAAGCTTCATTCCACATGGCACCGACTCACCACACCGACATGTGCTGCTAGCCGCCGATCATCCTCCAGTTATATTTTTTCGAGAAGAAGATACAAATGCAATCCCCAACTCACAATGTACACTACCTTGGAATCTGATTCATCTTACCATCACTCTATGATCCAATCACATTCACAACCTCCTCAAAAGTTGAGATGTGACCATGAGGGTCCGATGGCGAAGAACACCAAGATTGGGGTTAGGAAAATTATAAATAATAACTTGAGGATTAAATATTTTCCTTTTGTTTATACCAGTCTTAATTCATTCTCATTAGAACAACGAATGAATAAATAAGAATAGATAACAATAAACCCCAATGATTTTCCACAATTAAGCTCATCCCGCAAAAATGATCGAACTACGGGTCAACCAATTCGTTGGTCTATCTGTGTTTTTTGGCTGATTCTAGAAACATGGATATGAAATCAATGCAAAACGTACTACATCAATTTAGATTAATTGTTGATGAAGGATTTTTTTCATCATCGGTGACGGTGAAGTTCCTTTGAGTATGGGAGCATTATTGATCATCGATCCATGATTCGCTAATGACTGTTGGAGATAGCTATTTCTCCTTACCTTAGAAGAATAGAAGGGTTGTATCAAAACCCTGAATTCTTGAGAAAGACATATTAAAAGAATCGCCAAGGCTACCTCAAACATAACTTTTTAATTAAAATTTTAATCACGTTTATGCCCTTTTCAGGTTTTTCCAATGACAACCCACACCGAATAATATTAAGTCACTTCTAGGGTAAACCCAACAATATAAAATAATCAGTTCCTTAATAATTTTGATTCGATCACCCTTTTATGATTTATTCAATTGTTTCAGTAAAACCACTCTCGTTATTTATTAAAAAATGACGTTTTTTCAATGAATTGATCTGGGAAAACCCAGCCTAGGAATCACATGATGTCTTAGCACATGGTCTCAAAGATATTCCCAATTATTTTTGAAAAATAAATCCAAAAAAATCATAGTAATTACATTATCCCCACCTTAATGATTTACATCCCCAAAATCCAAAACAATGGCTACTAAAGAACAAAATATGATGGCAGTGAGAAAAAATCTGAGCATCCTTCTCCCAAGTTCTATTCTATAGATATCCTTGAGGCCACCAAATGAACACTAGAGGGATCAAACACCCTTTATGGATCCTCTATTTTCAATCCTCAATCTCCACTGGGTAATCAGCAAAAGTCTCCCCATCGTCGATGACCAGATCTCCCCAGTCAATGATGTGTGAGGGGTCATGCATGTACCTACTCAGCTACGACTCATGGAAAACATTGTGCACTTGATCTAAATATAGTGGTAGAGGCAAGAAGTAGACCCCATAACCAATTCAATGTATAATCAGTAAAGGGACGATGAAACTCATAGAAAACTTACCACCCTGACCAAATCATTATAGTCTCTGTTGATGTGAGATTCAAAAGAACCCACGGTGTCCTTTTTTGAACTCCAAAGTCCTCTAATTCCAATCATCATAAGACTTATATCGGATCTGTGTAGTATTTATCCACTTCTAGAAGATATTTAGCTTCTCTATCGTCACCCACACCAAATCCAAACCCATGAGTGCTAACTCTCCTGGGCCAGTCCAATAAATTGTTAACCTGTAGGGTCTCCCATTGAAGGCCTTGAAGGGTCCATACTAATAGTGTAATGGTAGAAATTTTTGTAGGAAAACTATAACTGAGGTAGGTGATCCTTCTAACTATGTAAAAAATGCAATATACTAGCCACCATCATATCATATGATACCACTTTGTCATGACCCATCCCAGAGGGGCCCCTTCCATGTCAACCCCAAGACCACCTCCAATATGTCATGGGTTGGTGACCAACACCAACTAGGCATATAACAATAATTAGAGGCATTCATCTATGTAATTGTACATATACACACATCTCCAAGCCAAAAATTTGGAAATGTAAAAACACTAAGTAAAAAATGAATAAAAACCACTATAACCCAACCAGACTAAAACTGTGAAAGAACCGAAAAATAAAACATGCCAGAATACAATCCCACCAAAAAGGTAAAGGAGTATACAAAAAAACCCATACATGGTTCCCTCATCCAAGAAAGTGAAAGAACAAGTTTCATAAACTCATTCATATAAAAACCTACCTAATCTAAACTAAAAGTGAAGGTACTAGGAGTGTTGTCTGAAATCATAGGAGCACCTTCCTGTCTGGCCTCGCTAAGAACCTCCTAGTCCTATTCCACCTAGGACTCCATCAAAGGGTCGGTCTTCTGTACAAGAATTGACCCATGTGGGAAAATACCATGTAGGGGAGAGTAAAAATATACCCAGTAGGACACCCTGATACCATAAAGGAATAAAAAAATGAAGATACCACATAGAATACAACAAATGAAAAATACCTAGAAGGAGTCACCACATCGAATTACACAAAAAAAATACCATGAAGATGATACCACATTAAATGCCACCAAGAATCTATAGTCAACTTACATAGGTACAAGTAATTAATACACATAGTCGGATTACTAAATGAATTTCATTATAAATGTAGTTTCTATAAGACACACAGACATGATAAGTCACATAGTCTCTATAAGACACATAATCTCTATAGTTTATATTGTTTGAAGGCCACAGTCAGCCACATAATTACATTCATAGAACACTTCCCCAGGGAGAACCTACTCCTCAAGCCATTTTGTCATATGCATACTTTCAAAAAACCCAGTTAGGATATTTTAAAAATATTTCCTCATCGCAATGATCCAAACTCCACAGATTACTCATCAAACAGACACACCATTTGAAATTTTTGTTCATTTTTGTAAAAAGATCTGACCTGGGTCTGGTTTGGGTCTGATATAACCCGTCAAACCCAGACAAACCCAGTCTAGTCGATCTGACCCAGTCTGCTTCATTCGACCCGGTCTGGTCGATTCAACCATACCAGATCTATCCTACCAGACTCGAACAAGTCTAAATTACCGGACACAGTCCATCCCTACCATTTGCACCTGGTTTGGCCTATCCCAACCTGTTGGGTCCGATAGGCATGACCAAGATCCCCTAGTTTGGCTCATACGCACGTGGGCTAGCTTCTTCACTAAACATGGCCTACCCTTGTCATGTTTTGCCCTGGTACACATGGTTCCACACCGTATCTATGCAGTTGGCCTGCCAAGTCCACAAGCACCCCCTGCACACCACCTTCTCGCGGCCTCGACACTACCATTAGCTCCCTTGAACAGCCAATCCGCATTATGCACAACACTAGTATTCCCCTTCATCATGCACCACTGGTTACTGATCATCCTCCAATGCTTCATTTCTCAAGACAAAGATACATCTGTAATCCTCATGTCATGATCTACACCATCTTGGGCTCTAATTCATCTTTCTATAACTCTGGGGGTCTAATCGCATTCGGAGCCTCCCTGAAAGTTGATCTGCGACCATGGGGGTCAAATAGCAAAGAATGCCAAGAATGGGGTTATGAAAAAAAAATCCCTATGAAATGAACCTCTACTTTTGATCGTATCAGCCTCAATCTGTTCTCATTAGAATGATGAAATATGACACAATATTAGATAACAATAAATGCCAATGATTTTCCACTATTAAACCCATCATTAAAGAATGATCAAATCATAGTTCAACTTGTTCATTGGTTGATCCATGTTCATCGCTAATTATAGAAACGAGGTAATAAAATCAAATAACAACACCTTACCTTGATTTGGATTAGTCGTAGATGAAGGATTGTTATTGTCATCATTGGTGGAAAGGTTCCTTAGAATCTGGGTGCATTTTTGACCATTGGTCCATGATCCGCTAGTGTTCGTTGGCGGGAGCTCATTCTCCTTTCCTAATAGGAATTCCATGGTTATGTTGTAACCATGAATTCCTGAAAATACATATTAAAAGAAAACCCAAAGCTGCGTAAAAAAATAACTTTTCAATTAAATTATTAATGACATTTACATCCTTTCAGGGATTTTTCAATGAAGTCCCACACTGAATAAAGTTAAGTCATACCTAGGGTAAAACTGCCATTCCAAACACAATGATTCCAAACAATTTATAATATAGGGAATAGTTTTTGAGTTTTATGAATATATTAGGAACACCGCATGTGCGGTTTATTAAGAAATATACATTTTTAATTATTTGTCTCTACACTGGGCCTCATAATCACACACCATCTCAACGACTAGTCTTTTAATTTTCATTATTAATTTTAAATAATAAAAATTGAAAAATATGTTCCACTATAGTTCATAAAAACATCACATTAATTCATAATTTTTCAATTATGTTCTCTTGATAAAAAATGAAACTTTTTTTGTGTATTGTTCATCTGTTGTCTTCATTAAAAACTACTCTTTTCAGTGACTTCACACTTCTCTATATGATGTTAACATGACTTTTTCTATATAATGTATTTATGAAAATTCTCATGGTATACTCAAAAGCATTATTTCATATGATGCTTGTATCATGTTTCTTTTGAATGGTGTATTCACATATTTTTATCTGATATAATTTTTATTATTTTCTCTAGCTAGAATGAAAAAATTTTATCTTACAATTTGTACACTCTTTTTTGAGAAAAGCGGTGACATGAATTAGTAACCCAATTCCTTCCCCAAGGAGATTTATTAAAGTAAAAAATTAATAATACATACTTGAGGTATAAATAGATTACACCTACTTGGATTAAGGGGAAAATAACCCAGAATTCATATAAAACTAGTAAAATAATGATGTCCAATTAGTGCAGACTCTACCAAAATAAAGCATAGAATAAGCAAATGAATAAACTCCTATGAAAGATCTAATGCAGTGGACCTTCCGTCACCAATAGATTAGTTGATTCGGTTGAAAGAAAAACATTGTGCCCAACAAAAGTTACCTCAACCAATGTCTCAACAAAACCATGATTCCCTATGGTAAAAGTGGCAGAATATTTAAAACCACACGACCCTTAATATGTTCAGTTTTTAGAGCATTCCAAGGTCACAAATTTTTCTGTTCAAAACATTCCTTCTATTGATTGACTCTATATGATTATAAATTTTCTAAATTCTCCATTCAACCACCCTTCATTTGAACTTTAAAACTCAACCTTTATAAAATTGTTATTCCATGACTTCATGATATAATACATTATAATATTTGTAGTTTTATCACATTAAAATTTAAAATCAATACTTTAGGTTATGATCGTAGTGAAAGTATGTGATGGGTTGTTCCAACATTTTATTTTTGTCATGATCAATGATCAACGCGAGATTAACACAATGATAAATACCATGATCAACCAAATTGAATCAAATAATACAAAAAACATATAGTTGTCAAAACCAAAGCACAAGACCTCACAGATTAATTATGAATAATTTAATCAATTAAATAATTACCTTCCAAGAAATGTTTTCATCAATGATGGATCCATCAATGAATATTCATTGTAAAATCATTTAATTAAATTAATCAATAATAAATTCCCTCTAAAAGTGATCCACACATATTATAGATATATCCAATCATTACCATTAGAATAAGTAGGTTATAACATGATATATACTATGGATTGCATCATCCAAATTTGATAACCTTGAGAATCACATTCAACGGATTCCTAAAAAAACCCAGTCTTAACGAACTTAAACATCACATCATTTTTTTAAAATACATAAAACATTACATGAAAAGATTCCCAAAACCATATTAATTTATTTCCTTTTAAAACATGGAAATTTAAACAATGTTACATGAGTGAGATACATTATCTCCCACTAGGTCCTCTAAGAATATCACCCCTGTAATAAATATCATACATAAAATATATCTTTAAATCATGGAGAAGGAAACATAAAATGGGGTGAGCACAGATGCTTAGTAAGGGTAAAAAAGGGAAATATGTTCGCATAAACATGATCATATGGCTATGAGAATGTGGTAATAAAATTAGAATATCATACCCTTAATATCAATGATTATAAACTGGAATCATGGAATAAAGATTAGAAGTTAATAAGGAATGAATTATATGGAAATATAGAGCCTATACCATGAAATAATAACATAGGAGTAAGATATATAACAATGGAATATACATTGTAAGAACCTGGTTCTTATTTTTAAGGTACGGGATTCTTCTATTCTCATTTCCTTAAGTGTTTTTGAGAAAATATGGAAAATGGGGAAAAATCCTAAATTTTGGAACTATAAGCCATGCACTTTTCCACACGCTGTGTACTTTTGGCCGTCTGGAATGGGTACATGGGGCATGTAGCCTTGTCGGTGACGAGGGGTGTAGGAATCGACTACATGCCGTGTAGTGGTACTTTACACGCTGTGTAGTCAGTCGGTAGGCCTAAACAGTAAGACGGTGGAGTAGCCGCCAGCTGGGCGACAATACACACTGTGTACTCGGGAGTACATGCCGTGTACTCATGTCGATGGATGAACAGTGTGGCGGTTCCACCAAAGGAATAGTTAAATGAAGGAAGTACACACCATGTACTCAAAAGTACATGTCGTGTAATTTGTTTTTTCGGCTTAAAATAGGCAGTAGCCTCCTCATTTGGTAGAGGATGAATTTGAGCCATTTTGGAGCCAAAGGGGGAGGCCGAACCTTTGAAGATCCATCGGGTGTTCATCTGGAATCCGATTCATCTTCGGGCGATCTCGTTGGAACCGCATGGGTAAGTCCTCTCTTATTCTAGCATATCTCTTACCAATTATTTCTTGAGGGAAAGTTATTTACATTTGAATGGGTTTTCTTCTTCATCAGATCTACGTCATTATTTGGCGTTTCTTGGATCGGCATTCATGTATAACGCTCGTTGGCGTATAAGGTAGGTGTCTTGGTGTAAATTTACAACTGTCGTGCTTTTTTCTGTGTTTTCGTGCCATGAACCCATGTTGGGGTGTCATGTGGCTGAGGTCGTTGCTATATTTAATGCCTAGAATTGCATAAGTGATTAAATTGTGATAATAAAATACTGGTTAGGATCATTGATTGGATCCGGAACCACCTCAGGGGTGTGTTCCACTGTTTATCCATTTGGCCTGGATACTCGAGGGTATGCCTTTAATGTAGTAATTGTAGAATTTCCTTGAGAGGAATTTCTTGTTTACTGCATTTTGATATGTTGGTCATAGCCCGGTTTCCTATTTAGCCTGAGGGCGTTGTTTTGATTAGCCTGTGGGCACTACACTATTTAGCATGTGGAATGTAGTTATTTCGGCCTGAGGGAAACTTCTTTCGTGCCTGTGGGCAGCTGATTCTGTGCCTGTGGGCGACACTACCTACACCTGAGGGAAAACTATGCTATGCCTGAGTGCAGATTCTTGTGTTGGATACTCGTTACCCGAGGGTTGGAGTTTATGTGTTTGAGGACACTAGTAGTTTACTTAGAAATGCACTATGGTGATTTCTTATGTTAAATGTATTAAATGAATATTAAAAATGGAAATAACTGGTAGTTTGTTACTTTTGAGTACTGCTTACTTTATTTCATTTTACCACTGCACACTATTGTTACATGTTAGCACGCAGTTGGGCATGGGCCTTTGGTGGGTGCCTACTGAGATATATTTCTCACACCCTGTTTGGGTCATGCTTTTCGGCCCAAACAAATTTCATTTCTGCAGGTGTAGATAGGGGAAAAAGTCACTATATAGGTACTTGACTATTGCTGAGGAGTAGGAGGGCACGGGACCGAGCCTAGGTTCGCGATGCCGCTGCCAGCTATTTTTCTTATTTTGATGTACTCTATATTTTGTTGTAGTGTATTGATGTATAACATGTTATGGTTGTTTTCTTAGAACTTGAAACATGTTGCATCATCATTTATATACTGTAGGTTATATCCACTGATATAGTTTATTTCAGTTGTGTATGGTTTACTGCTTCCACTGTCTTTGTATGTTTATTTTGTATTCCACTGCGCTACACTTTGACAAGCGAGGTCATAGTTTCCCCACTATCAGACCTGGGCCCTTGCTGCTAGTCAGTAGCCTATGGCGTTTGGGAAAATGTGCTTGAGGTCATGTGGCGAACCGGTCTTGGGGCACCCGTTGCGTGGCACCCGAGTCTGAGACGTTACAAAGTGGTATCAGAGGGGTTCTTTTCTTTAACCTACTATTTAGAGTCGTAGTCATGGTTAGGACGAACGGTAGTTGGTAATAAGTTATGACCAGGCGTAGCTAACCCGTGTACAGGGAAAATCCAATCTACCTCATATTTTTCAATTCTTTTGATTTTGTAATTTTACGGTTGATATATTTTCACTGTTGGGTGACGCACTTTGAGATTGTGCAGTTTATATTTTAACTATGGGTTCTATTTAGTTGTAACCCGATGAGATTAGGTATTCCGTTTCATGCATCATATAGGCACAAGCTAGATATCACGTGTCATGCATAGTTTCCATGCCATGTAGGTGCATTAGAAATTTGTATGTTGTTGTGATAGTTGTTGTGCTAGAAAATCATGTTGTTGTTATAGCTTCTTGACAAATACCTGCTCTGTGATAGAGTATTCTTTGTGAGAGATTGTTTATAGAATGGACGCCAAACTTTGGTTTTTGGGGAGTATGTGCCCCCGTTGACCGGAATCTGGTTGATCATTGACTGTTTATTGGTTATAAGACATATAAGATGTCAAAATTTGATTCGTGGGGAGTATGGGCCCTCACGGGTCGTAATTTGACACTTAGGTGTTGGTTTCAGTATTTTCTGGGTTTCGGGGAAGTTTCTGAGGCATACTGTCCAGAAACCTAGTATACACGCCGTGTAGTATTTTTATACACGCCGTGTATGTTCTTCGGTTCAGGAAGAAAAATGAACCTTTTGAGTACATGCCGTGTACCCTGAGTACATGCCGTGTAGTCTCTTCTCGTGTCACAAACCGTGTGGGCGGCGACCCAAGGTAGGGAAAGGCTTGGGAAAAACACGCTGTGTACTGAATGTACACGCAGTGTAGTGTTGACCCGGAGTCCGGCCGTGTAGCTAACAACACGGTTTGGTGGACTCCTTGACAGAACACGCCGTGTAAATGACGGAAACACCCAGTAGTGTAACCTGGGGACTCAGCCGTGTAATGAACAACATGGGATGGTGTCACCTCTCCCGAAGCACGCCGTGTACCTGTGGGACACGCCGTGTAGTCTTGTCCGAGGACAGACAGTGTGGAGTTATCTGTGTGGCTGGGAAACGGGGTTCTGTACACACTGTGTATGGGTGTAACACGCCGTGTAGTGTCAAGCCGAGTAGTCGGTCGTGTCACAGACAACACGGGCAGTTGGAAAATAACACAATACACACCGTGTAGATATTATACACGTTGTGTAGTTTTTGTTCAATGAAATCCATGTGGCTTATCCGTGTAGAAGGACCCAGGTAGGGGAAGGGAAGTCAAGTAAACACCTTGTAGTCAGTGTACACGCCGTGTAGTCTTGTTTTGAAAATTTTGAAATGCTTCTTACTCTTGTTCCTTTGCAGTTCCTTCGCTTTCAGTCTTAATAATATTGAATCTGAGGCATACTTTTGACCTTGTAGTGTCATGCCGCCTAGACGACTGCGAGTTGTTCTCTAGGAGAGAGGAGATGATTATACTCTAGAGATGGTGGGCCATGGGCTACAAGTTGATCCTCCAGAAGAGCCAGATGCGGCGCCAACTGCTATACCAGACATAGGCGCAGAGGCACAGTTTCGTGAAGGCTTTATGCTGTTCATGAAGACCTTTCAGGGAGCACCGCATGCTACCACATCTATGACCGAGATGAAATGTATCTTTCAGTAGCAGCATCCACCTACATTTTCAAATGATGGAGTACCACAGGCTATAGAGTCTTGGTTGGGGTCGATGCAGACTATTTTTCAGCATCTTGAGACGCCTCTAGGGCAGAGGGTCAAGATCGCGACTTACATGCTCCGTGATTCTGCCAAGAGGTGGTGGGATGTTACCACCCAGTTAGAGCATCATAGAGACATGGTGTGGGAAGATTTTCAGGCAGTCTTCTATGACTTCTTCTTTCCCGAGACGCTGAGGGAAAATGGAGCTCGAGAGTTCATGAATCTACAGCAGGGCGCTATGTCGGTGATGGAATATTCTCCTCGTTTTACTGAGCTTCATCATTTTGCACCCGTGCTGGTGGGTGATGAGATGTTGAGAGCCAAAAGATTTGAGGATGGTCTTCAGTATGACATCTGAGCACTGGTAAATGTTTTCAGGTTTCCTACTGTACATGTGATTGTGAACCAGACGTTGATTACAGAGAGGAACCTGTGGGAATCGAGTGGTGTGGGCCAGGGCGGTTCAGCACCAGTTACTGGTACTATTTCTGTTGGCAATAAGAAGAGACAGATGGACTTATCTCAGGGCGGAAATTCCAGTCAGAAGAATGCTTCATGTGGCCAGGTTATGTACTACCAATGTGGTAGAGAGGGCCACAAGAGGCCGCAGTGTCCACGAGACCCAGTGGATTGCCGAGCTTGCGGCAAGATGGGTCATCTGCAACTCTTTTGCAAGGTGTTTCCACTAGTGGCTAGTGAGAGTGGTTCTGTGCAGACTCTATGTGTGGGAGTAGGATCAGTGGCTTCTTACCAGTCAGGAAACTGGAATGCGTCAGGGCGTGCAGGAAGAGATGGTGGTCGTGGCCGTGGTAGCCAGACGCTAGGATCTTAGAGGCAATAGGGCGGGAAAACTCAGGGTAGCAAGTTTGTGTCGTAGGGTCACGACAGTGGGTAGGCATATACAGTGCATCAGTGTAAGGAGTTCCCCCTTGAGGTTGGTGGGTGTCACTTTCTTTGGGACCTCTATGTCTTGGAGATGACGATCTATGACGTCATTCTCAGGATGGACTGGGGGTTCCCTTCCGAGCCTTTATAGACTGCTATCGTCGCAGGGTGCGTTTCACGTTACCAGAGGGCAGAGAGTTTCTATACAAGGGTGAGTGGGATGTCCAGGCGAGTCGAGCTGGACTAGAGCACCATGGGCAAGGTGGAGTCACAACCCAGATTGCGAGCTTATATCTAGATGATCAGGGGACTTGTCAGACGAATTTCCCTCCAGTTGTTGATCATTTTAGGGATTTCTTTCCGGATGACTTTTTGGGTGAACCTCCTGTGCGAGAGGTGGTTTTCTATATTGATCTTGTGCCAGTAGCAGCACTGGTGTCAATTCCTCCTTATAGGATGGCCGCGCCTGAGTTGCAGGAGATCAAGAGGCAGTTAGAGGAGTTACATGCAAAGGGATTTATCCAAACCATTACTTCTCCTAGGGGTTCTCCTGTCCTTTTTGAGAAGAAGGCGGATGATACCCTTGGACTTTGCATGGATTATCGGAAGCTGAACCAGTTGACGGTTAATAACCGATATCCCTTAACGAGGATTGATGATCTGTTTGATCAGCTTCATGGAGCACGAGTGTTCTCGAAGATTGGCTTGAGATCCGAATATCATCAGCTATGTGTGAGACCATCAGATATACCACTTATGGATTTTCGGAGCAGATATGGTTTGTATGAGTACTTGGTTATGCCATTCAGACTCACGAACATGCCAGCGGTTTTCATTTCTCTGATGAATCATGTGTTCCATCTGTATCTTGATTATTTTGTGGTAGTATTTGTGGATGACATCTTGGTGTACTCTCGCACTCGACACGACCATGCCACCCATCTTGAGATAGTATTGAGTTCACTGAGATAGAATCGACTATATGCTAAGCTCTCGAAGTGCCACTTTTGGATGGACTAGATTCACTTCCTAGGTCACATAATCTCAGAGGTAGGAGTTGCAGTAGACCCAGAAAAGGTGAGAGAAGTAGTTTCCTAGGAGCAGCCTAAGAACGTGTTTAAGATATCATGTTTCTTATGGCAGGATGGTTACTACAAACACTTCATATAAGACTTCTCCCGCTTAGCAGCACCGTTGACGGGTCTGAATAAGATGGGTGTGAAGTTCATTTGGTCAAAATCTTGCGAGACAGCTTTTCAGGACCTGAAAGTAATGTTGACATTGGCACCGATCCTGATACTCTCAGAGCAGGGGAAGAGCTATACAATTTACTATGATGCATCAGGGATTGGGCTGGGATCCGTTTTGATGCAGGGCGACCGAGTTGTTGCGTACGGGTCTCTGTAGTTGAGGCTACATGAGAGGAATTACCCAACGCCTGATCTCGAGTTGGCTGCAGTTGTGCATACGTTGTGCTATTGGAGACACTATCTGTTGGGAGAACATTTTGTGGTTTTCACCGACCACAAAAGCCTCAAGTATATATTTACTCAGCGTGACCTGAATCAGAGGCAGAGGAGGTGGGTCGAGTACCTACAATCCTTCGATTTTGAGCTTGCCTATACACCTGGTAAAGGTTATGAAATAGCTGATGCACTGAGCAGAAAGAATCAGATACAGGTAGTGAAGGAGGCCAGTGGTGAGTGGGATCTTATGGCTTTGTTCCCTAATATGTATCTGGAGGTGCATAACGGTCAGGGGTAGACTTATCTTTCTTCTTTAACGGTGGCATCTACCTTCCTGGATAGAGTGAGGATGAGAAAACTATCAGATTCAGAAGGCCTAGTTCTATGAGAGTCGGTGGCAAGTGAGGACCCTCCTCCCGGTTGGACGATAGGCGATGATGAGGTTTTGCGTTTCCATGGATGAGTATGGGTTTCAGGGGATATACGTGAGGAGATGATGTGGGATTTTCATGATTCAGCTTGGGAAGTTCATCCCAGGGTTACCAAGATGTTCTGAGACTTGAGAATTCATTACTGGTGGCTGGGTATGAAGAGAGAAATATTTGGTTTTGTTATGAGGTGTTCCACTTGTCAGTAGGTGAAGGCAGAGCACTAGAGGCGAGCTGCTCTGTTACAGTAGTTAACCATTCCAGAGTGGAAATGGGATGATTTTGTGATGGATTTTGTTACGGGATTTCCGAGGTCACCTCGAGGTAATGACGCCGTGTGGGTTATTGTGGACAGACTCATGAAGGTAGATCACTTATTTCCAATCAAGGAGACCTTTGGTGTGGATGAGCTCGGAAGGCTGTATATTCGAGAGATCATACGTCTTCATGGGGTCCCTCATTCTATCATTTCTGATAGGGATGGCCGCTTTACGTCTCGTTTCTGGCAGAGTTTTTAGAGGGTGATGGGTACACAGGTGCTTCTAAGCACAACATACCACCCTTAGACCGATGGCCAGTCAGAGCGTACAATACAGGTGCTTGAGGACATGCTACGTGCATGAGTCCTAGACATTGGGGGCTATTGGGAGAAGCATATACCCCTTGTGTAGTTTTCCTATAACAATAATTTTCAGGCGACTATTGAGATGGCACCATACGAGGATTTATATGGTAGGCCATTTCGTTCAACTTTGTGCCGGTTAGAGGCAGGTGAGGTAGCTTTACTAGGGCCACAGCTCGTGTAGGAGACATCTGAATAGGTCCAGTTGATTCGAAAGCGGATGACTACCATGCAGTCTTGTCAGAAGTATTATGCTGATCACCACAGATGACCTTTGGAGTTCGTGGTTGGGGATCATGTTTTTTTATGTGTTTCTCCAAGGCTGGGACACAAGCATATCAGGAGACATGGTATTCTTTAATCAAGGTATGTGGGGCCATTTGAGATTCTGGAGAGAGTCGGGCTAGTTTCCTATCAGTTACAGTTACTGCAACGGTACCGATCCATGCACAACGTCTTCCACGTGTCTCAGTTGCGTCGCTATCATTCAGACCCATCTCATGTCTTTCAGCCTGAGGAGGTTGAGCTGGAAGCTGATGCATCCTTTGAGGAGCATCCGATTCGTATCATTTACAGGATCACGAAGGTTCTCCGAGGCTGGTCAGTTCCTCTCGTACGGGTGCTATGGCAGAATGGCCAAGTACAGGATGAGACCTGGGAGTAGGAGGTCTATATACGTGCTCAGTGGCCAGAGTTGTTCTGAGCTTTATCTTCGCTACCCTGGAAAGGGAAATTCAAGGATGAATTGCTATAAGGGGGGAAGTTTGTAAGAACTCGTTTCTTATTTTTGAGGTACATGCTTATTCTTTTATCTTTTCCTTAAGTGTTTTTTGAGAAAATATGGAAAATGAGGAAAAATCTTAAATTTTGGAACTACACGCCGTGTACTTTTGGCCGTGTGGAATGGGTACACGGGGCGTATAGCCTTGTCGGTGACTAGGGGTGTAGGAACTGACTACATTCCATGTAGTGGTAATTTAGACGCCGTGTAGTTAGTCGGCAGGCCTAAACAGTAAGATGGTGGAGTAACCACTAGAGGGGTGAAAGTATACGCCATGTACTTGGGAGCACATGCTCTTTACTCATGTCGATGAATGAACAGTGTGGCAGTGCCGCCAGAGGAACAGTTGAATGAAGGAAGTACATGCCATGTACTCAAAAGTACACGCCGTGTACTTTGTTTTTTCGGCTTAAAACAGGCAGTAGCCTCTTCATTTAGAATAAGAGGCATTTGAGCCGTTTTGGAGCCAATAGAGGAGGCCGAACCTTTGATGATACTACGGGTGCTCGTATGGAATCCGATTCGGCTTCGGACAATCTCGTTGGAACCGCACGGGTATGTCCTCTCTTATCCTAGTGTATCTCTTACCAATTCTTTCCCGAGGAAATGTTATTTACGTTTGAATGGGTTTTCTTCTTCGTCAGATCTACATCATTCTTGGGCGTTTCTGGGATCGACGTTCGTGTATAATGCTCATTAGCGTATAAGGTAGGTGGATTGGTGTAAATTTCCAACTGTCATGCATTTTTGTGTGTTTTCATGCCATGAACCCATGTTGGGGTGTCGTGTGGCTGAAGCCGTTGCAATATTTAATGCCTAGAATTTCATAGGTGATTAAATTGTGATAATAAAATGATGGTTCGGATCATTACTTGGATCCGGAACCACCCTGGGGGTGTGTTCCAATATTTAGCCGTTTGGCCAGGATACCCGAGGGTATGCCTTTAATGTAGTAATTGTAGAATTTCCTTGAGAGGAATTTCTTGTTTACTACATTTTGATATGTTGGGCATGGCCCAGTTAGCTGCTTAGCCTGAGGGCGTTGTTGTGATTAGCCTGTGGGCACTACACTATTCAGCCTATGGGCAGTAGTTATTTCGGCCTGAGGGAAGCCTCTTCTGTGCCTGTGGGAAGCTGATTCTGTGCCTACGGGCGACACTACCTACGCCTGAGGGAAAACTCTATTATGCTTGAGGGAAGATTCTTGTGTTGGATACTCGTTACCTGAGAGTAGGAGTTTACGTGTCTGAGGATACTGGTTGTTTACTTAAAAATAAACTTTGGTGATTTCTTATATTAAATGGATTAAATGAATATTAAAAATGGCAATAACAGGAAGTTTGTTACTTTTGAGTACTGCTTACTTTATTGCATTTTACCACTGCACACTATTGTTGCATGTTAGCACGGAGTTGGGCACGGGCCTTTGGTGGGTGCCTACTGAGATATATTTCTCACACCCTGTATGGGTCACGCTTTCCGGCCCAAACAGGTTATGTTTCTGCAGGTATAGATAGGGGAAAGAGTCCCTATACAGGTACTTCACTGTTGCTGAGGAGTAGGAGGGCATGAGACCAAGCCTAGGCTTGCGATGCCGCTGCCAGCTGTTTTGATTGTTTTGACGTACTCTGTATTTTTTTTGTAATGTATTGATGTATAACATGTTCTGGATGTTTTCTTAGAACATGAAACATGTAGCATCATCATTTATATACTGTTGGTTATATCCACTGCTGTAGTTTATTTCAGTTGTGTATGGTTTATTGTATCCGCTATCATTGTATGTATATTTTTTATTCCAATGCGCTACACTTTGACAAATAAGGTCATAGTTTCCCCACTATCAGACCTGGGCCCTCGCTGCTAGTCGACTGCCTCTGGTGTTTGGGGAAATGCGCTTGAAGTCACATGGCAAACCGGGCTCGGGGTACCCGTTGCGTGGCACCCGGGTCCGGGACGTTACATACATAAACATGTAATATCATTCCTTATAAGTCAGTACTCATTTCTAGAAAATATTATGGCACTTCATGAGGAATACAAGTATTGTTTGGTTCCCATCACCTTCCCTAGTCAAAAGTCTTTCCATGTAAGGGGTTAGGTTTTATCATATTCACATAGAGGACCCGTTTTATCCATATTACCACAGTGGATCAAGCTTCCCCATCTTCCCATAGAGTATTTGGTTTCCTCATTATTCCATAGTGGATTGAGTTTCCCCATATTCCCATAGCAGATCATGTTTTCCTATCTTCCCGAGTGGATTGGGTTTCCCCATCGTCATATAGTGAATCAAGCTCGTTGACCAGATTCCTATCATTATATCATGAGATTAAATCTTTACACAATGAATTAAAGGGAGATATAGGTCCCACTCATCACATAATTAAACCACACATACATGTTCTACAAGATTATAAAACATTCATCATATCATGACCCATAAAAAGAGATGGGGTTGAAAAACATCATATCATAATCCGAGAAATAAAATGGGTAACATAAAAATTTCATCACATAATAAACTATAAAAAATTGATAGGTTTCATAATCATTTCATGAAAGAATGACCCCTAAAAATATATAGGTTTCAAAATCATATAACCCATGGTCATGATGGCTGGTATATTTTCTCATGCCAAACATTCCTCTTTGGCATAAATTTTTTTGAAAAGTTCCTTGATCTGAAAATAAAAAGAATATTACATTGAAACCCATTTTGTAAAAAGGAAATATGTGGGTAAAAAATAACTTTAAACATAAAATAATAATAGATAAATTCTCTAATAACATATTTAGAAAACATGGGTATGAAAAAACACATAATTCTAACTAAAAGTATAATTGTATTTTCCTAAAAGCATTTTCATAATTATATTACGAACCAATGAGCATAAAAATAGAACCATTGCTGGGATATAACATGAATAATCATAGGGAAAGAAAATTCATGAGAGTTCATGAGGGATGGATCATAATATTCCACTAATGGAAACATAATCATAAACAATCAAAATAATGATGGGATTATAACTATTAATTGTTATTAATTTGGTAACATTGAAATATATTATAATGGAAAGAATAACTCAATATGAGGATTGACATGTCATGAAAATAAGTTTATTTATGATATAACATGTCAAAGGAAGTATATACACCCCATAAAAAAATAAAGGTTTATAAAATGGAATGTGTGTCAAAAAAGATAAATTGAGGCAAAATTACTTTACATATTTGGAAATATTTTAATCATAAACCCTAAGAAAGAAAGTTCATCAAATTGATATGTGAATACTAATAAATTCATATATAAGAATCACAAAATACATACATTGGAATTATCAAACCCACATAAAATAAATGATAAATGAATAAGACATGTATCTCAAGGAAATAAAAAGTGTGATTAAATTCCCTTACCATAAGTCTTTACTTTCTTTGTACATGTTCAAACCTCATCTTTTTGGGTAAATCCTTTTTCCTTTACACAACCGAAATTCGTTGGTTGTATTTTTTCAAAATGTTTGGATTCAAGTATGAAGGGAGGAATTTTTGGAGATTATTTGAGTAGATTTTTATAAATACAAAGGGCTTAATAGGTGTGAATAAGTGGAAGGGATGAGTTTTATTTTATAGTGGAGGTGGAGTGACATTCTTGTAAATTTTTGGAAAGGGAATTCCTAAAGTGTTTTTCTTACAAATATTTGTTCCAATAATTAAACAATAGATAAAAGGGAGGATAGGGTCTAAATATTTCTATCCTATGGGTTATGAACAGTTTTCTAGGTCTTTTTGCACATTAAGTTTAATGTTTAGTCCTCTATGATTCTAAATTTCCCCTTAACCATGGTAATTAATTTTAATTACATTCCATAATATTTGGG
Organism: Viscum album; assembly: GCA_963277665.1. Lineage (NCBI taxonomy): Eukaryota > Viridiplantae > Streptophyta > Magnoliopsida > Santalales > Viscaceae > Viscum > Viscum album. The sequence continues at coordinate 145,393,306 of OY728131.1, forward strand.
TTCAAATTTTTTTTGACCTTGTTATAAAAAATATGTTATACTGATTCCAAATATGGAATTTATTTTTAAAAATTCCAAAAACATAATTGGAAAAAATTAATTTAAATTCAATACCACAGATGGGATGACAAAGCTTGTTTTCAAAGTAAAAAAATTCAAAATTTTGGAAAGTTGTTTGTATCAAATTTCAATGTGAAATTGATTATAATTACCTAAATTAGAATAATTGAAGTATATTTTATATATTTTTTATTCCTAACAAATTAAAAATATAATATAAATTATAAATAAATTAGACGAAAGCGATGTTTTGAATTAAAAATCAGTATTTTTAATTATTCATCAAAAAATGAAACCTCATAGAAAAATACAAAAAAATAACCCTCAAATAGTTCTAATGTTTCTATATCAAAAATATTATTTATTTTGAAATATAATTTTTTTAAAAGAGACAAAATTTATTTTTGAAATATGTTCTCCATTAAAATGAGATAATACAAAATTTATAAACATATGGGTTTTTATGTGTAATAATGGGTTTGTTTGAATTATATGCCTATCAAATATTTTGAATGAATATTAAAAATATTTTATTGTATATATAAAATATATATTTAATTAATATCATTCAACAATATAAATTAATTTATTTTATTAGGATAAATGTTTTTTTGCGCATAAAAGTAGTTTTTATAAAAACAATCCATTTATCTTCAAATGGTTCTTATATTAATTTCGAATTAAATTGTAACCAATGAATTAAATTATGTATTTTCATTATTTATTTAATCTTATTAATAACCACTAACTTAATGGCTAGATTATATCTTATTATATTAGTTGATAATATTTTTAATAATATATTATTGTTCAGTAAACTCAGAATTTCATGTTACTCACACCATCGAGGAAAGACAGTATTTAATGTAATGTAAGATAAACTCAGAGTTCATTATAGATAATGCTAAAAATTATGTTGTTTGTAGTGTATTATTAACTTGGTTTTGGATATAATGCAAGCCAAACTTATTTGATTAATATAAAAAAATTATTTTCAGTGTTGTGTAAAATGTAAAATATAAAAAAGAATAAATTACTTCAAAGAAAATCACAAAATCTTGGTGTATTACATTATAATCCCCTTAAAATGAATTTCTCTCTAGAAATTCTACTGGTGTATGAAAGGATTAATATATTAAGGTAACTTTCATGGAAACCAACATCATAAAAATGAATACTAATTTTTTAAAAAAAAAGGGGAAGTTGGAATCATAAAAATTACCCAAAGTAACATATAACTAGGTTTACCCATAGGTTAAAATAGGTGGGAACTTAATACATTGACATGGTAGAGAAATATAACTATGAATTTCTAATAGAGAGTGACAGAGGACAAGGTCATGAGATAGTTAGGAACCACACATCCATAAATCAATGATGATCTACGAGGCCAATTGATTCTTCATAAATGAATTCACATGGATAACATTTTTTGTTTCAAGATCCTTTTTCCTAATGTTGAAGAATTTTCTTGGGAAGATATAATTACATAATTTAGTAAAATATCACCCTATGTAGTGTCTTGATCAATTTCCACTTCATATCTTATTTTAAGAAATAATGGTGAATTTTTCATTCTTAAAGAATTAGAAGATCATGAGATCCATAAATATAATGATAGGTCATTCCATATACAACAATAAAAATGTTAACCCATGTTTTCCAATGCATAAATCCACATATGGTTAGATAATACTTTAATCTTTAAAACTACATCAGAATTTTAATATCAACCATTCAATAAATGGTTAATCTTATAACCCTTCAAAATTATGAAAATCCAAAACATTAGAAATAATCTCACTAAATTATATTTACATTGATCCCACGTATATCAAAAAGTATCTTTCGGGTTTCACATTGAAAACAGGTGAATACCATCATCGTATATCCTCTTGAAACATGGTAATATATTGGATTATGATAAATACTTTTAAAAATAATAATTGCTTCTTCATTACCCAGATTACGCAATACATTTATCAAATATAAGAAGTTGTAAACTTCATCCATGGTAACATATATTTTTTTCCCAGAAAACTCGTTATCAGTTATAAGGTAATTAGTACTATCAAATTTACTTATTGATATCCAATATATCTTTATCCAAACATCATTATCTCAATATTAGGAATAAATTATGGGTTTCCATCCATTAATCAAAATATCACCTTTCTATGAAATCCATTATATACCTCACCAACACAATTCAATATATATTTTCAAATCCTAAATGAAAAAATTATTCAAAGAATACATATATATTTCATGATTCATATTAAATAATCATTGAATTCAAGAACAAAAATACTTTATTCATCCAACTTTATTAATAAAATATTTACTAAGATTTATTATATTAATACATAATACAACTTTCAGAAAATATGAAATATGAATCGTGTCTTAACATTTATCAAAATTTATTTAATCAATCTTGTAAACTCTAAAATTAGAATAAAACATACCTTTTGTATTTCATTCTTTGTATTTTCATTTATAGTAGAAAACCCATTATTTGTACCACATTGACTATTCTATAAACGAGCTTTCCACTACGGGATTTCAATTTCATAATTTTCAAACTTTAAAAATTTAAATCATTCATCAATTTATAATACCATTGTGGGATAATATTCCCATCCATAACGTTAAATGAATTTTTCATTTTCCCTTAGAAATTACTTGCTTTGTAACATTTTTTCCCACAGTCAAAACATATTCATGTTCCTCTAATACCTTTACCTAGGTGTCTCTCCCCACATTCGTGACATGTACGCAGATTAATATTCTTTCCTCCATGGTATCTGTTACCTGAACTCTTTATAAACATCTTTCTTCTCTTTTTTCATGAGTCCAGGAGGTGGTCAAGGTATAAATTTCTTATCATGTTCTATGAAAACTGATAAGGCATGATGAGAATATCCTTAACTGCAGTGATCATTCCATTGGAATAATAATTATAAATTTATCTTTCATATTCATTTTACCCATGTTCCTTCTAGTTCCCTCCATTAACATAAACCAAAAGGCATAGAGTAAGAAACTGTTTTCATAGTGACGAACCAAATAACCATGAAAACCCACTTATATGATCTCTAAACTATAAAACCTTATTTAAACTATGAAACATTAGTTTTATATTTTTTTTATTCATAGAAAAATTATTTTTAAGTACTTGATGATGGTTCGAGAATATTTGGAGAATTTATAAAGCATATCCCTCGGGAGTGTGAAAGTAGGTGCGCATTATAACCCATTGTCATATACTACATTACACATAAGTCAGGCCTGATGCACCTTGTTGGAGTATCTATTCCTAGGAACATATATTCCATAACCACATCCACTTGATGTATCGAGTCATGGGATGTATTTTTAATAAACTACTCTCTTTATCCTATTCTAAAATTCTAGGACATTTTCTTATACTTTTCCTTATCCTTAGATATGTCATTAGATTTATCACTAATGTTTTCTCATAAAATATTTTAAAGGTCGACTGATAGTTATTTATGGTACCACATATAACAACAAGTCTAAACAAACATATACATTGCATTATTTTAATGTAATACTTAAAACATTACCTGAATAGATTCCCAAAGACCATATTAGTTTAGAGTATTTGGAAACATGGAAATATAAACAATGTTACATGAGTGATCTACATTATCTCGCACTCGGTTCTCTATGACTATCAACCCTCTTATACATATCATACAAAAAATATATCTTCAAAACATGGGGAATGAAATATAAAAAGGGATGAGCTCAGATTGTCAGTAATAGTAAACATGAGAGATATATAAGCATAAAAATTAGTGTATGGGTATGAGAATATTATCATAACATTACAAGATTATAACCTATATATAAAATATTATAATAATTAATCATGGATTAAATTTTTTTAGTTCATACGACATTCATCATAAGAAAATCAAGAGCATAATCCATGACAACACAACATAGGAGTATGATATGGAATTTTTACAAACACATAAACATGTAGTATCTTTCCCTACATATTAAGATGCATTAATAGATCCAATCAAGACACATAATTGGGACTACATGTACTGGGAAGGACAAACTAGTGTCCCCAATTATAGTCCTTTCCTTGTGAGGGATCAGTTTTTTCAATCATTCTATAGTGGATCAGGTTTCCCCATATTCCCATAGTGGATCAATCTCGTCAACTTGACTCCCATGATTATCTAATAAGATATAAATATTTACCCAATGAATTAAAGGGAGATATATTCACCACCGAAAACATAATAAGATGATAAATACATGTGCCACAAGATTATAAAATGTTAATCATACCATTACCCATAAAAATTGATCTGTTTTATAAACATCATATCATATCCCATGAAAAAAATGGGAATCATAAAAATTTCCTGAAATCATAAGATATATAATGTAGATAGATTTTTCAATCAATTAATTAAATCATATCTCATAAAAATAATTTGGTTTCAAAAACATATAACCTAAGGGAGATATACAAGTGTTATAAACATCTTGCTATTAAGTCATAAACCATTCTAGAAAGAATATAAATGGTATTCTTAGATAATGTACCTAATAAAAATCAAAATACTAAAAAGGATTTAATGTTATATGGATAATTATTTTGAATAATCATTTGAAATAGTTCATAATGAAAATATACTTTCTTTGAAAATCATTTTCATAAATCCATTTGAAAAAAATACTTATTAAGAGAGATTTATAATTTAAATTAAAATAATTATAAAGGAAAAAATATTATATGATTTTATTTTTTAAAAAAAATAATGAATTTTAACAACATTTTTATTTTAAAATATATTTGAAAAGTCATAAAGTAATATTGAAAATATTTTCAAATCCAATTTTATTTGAAAAATTGTAAAAAAATCTTTAAAAAATTTGAAACACTTTTTTAAAATAATTTTTTTGAAAACCATTTTCCTTTGAAAAACTTTGTAAAATCAAGAAATATCCAGAATATTAAGAAAAAAAGTATTTAAAAAATAAAATTTTAAACATGCAAACGAATAATCAAGGAAATAATGGTCATGACAGCGGGTATCTTCGTACATGCCAGACATTCCTTTATCACCATAATTTTTTGAAAAATGTTCCATGATCAGAAAACATTAAGAATATTACTTTTAAAAACATTTATAAAAAGGGTAATACATTGTTAAAAATTTCTTCCAAACAAAATATTAAAATATTAAAAACAATTTAAAACATTTTTAGAACAAATGGTTTTGAAAGAACTGATAATTCTAACTAAAAGGAGAAATAAAGTCATATTTTCATAAAAATATTTTCTTAATTAGATTAAGTAATAAATAGTGGATAAATGGTAATTTTACTTGGATATAACATGAATAACCCAATATTAAGAAAATAAAATTTATTGAGAGATGGATCATAATATTTCATTAAAGGAAACATAATCATAAAAAATCCTGATATTGATGAGATTTTAGCTATTAATTGTTGCCACTTTGGTAAAATTGAATCATAATATAATAGAATTAATAATATTACATGAAGCATAAAATTTTAATAAAAGATTAAAATTCTTGATATAACATGTCAATGTTTGTATATTCACATTATATAAAAATTTAGGTGCATAACAAGGCATATTTCTTTAAAGAAGGTGACCTGAGACAAAATTACTTTACTGATATGTAAACATTGTCACATAAACCCCATGAATGAAATATCATCAAATGGTTATATTAATACCTATAAATTTAGGTATATTAATCATATAATACATCCATGGGAAGTGTACACACAATAAAAAAGAAATGAGTGGTAAATTAGACTTGTATGTCATAGATGTAAAAAGTGAGATGAAATTCCCTTACCTTAAGTATTAACATTATTTGTACGTGTTCATACCTCCTCCTATTTGGGTAAATACTTTTTATTTTCACAAGAGGGATTCATTGGTTTGGTATATTCTAAAATAGCAGCTTCAATATAGAAGGGAGTGATGTTTAGAGCTTATTTGATCAGAGGTTGGGTGATCCAAAGGGCTTTAGGGGTTTGAATAAGTGGGAGTGTAACACCCCAACAACAATTTCCTAGAGTTAATGCACTATTTTAATAAATTGGAATTTCCTTATGGAATCATGTCTGAAAGGATTGATCAATTTAGTAGTATTGGAAAGTTGATTACATACATGAACATTAAATTAAAATTTTGAACATAAAATACAACATAGATAATCCTTTCAAAACACCATTATTCTCCTAGATTAAACCTACATATAAATCAAAAAAACTTCTTGGCATCCTCGGATAATAAAGTGTAAGAAAGGGGTGATCTTAGATTCTCAGTAATGTTATACAATACAAAGGAAGCATTCATAAATAATCATAAACTTGTAAGGATAGTATAAAAATGAAACAAAAAACTTATAAACATTAACTTGAACATATTATGAAATAAATAAATCAAAAAATTCTATTTAAACATTCACATGGATATTATACTGGTATAATAAGCACTTGTGATATCCATAACTAATCTCATAATGAGTGAATGCATAAAACCATAATCATAACCATACAGTCAAGGAATCATGCCAAGACCATACATAACCATTCCATCAAGGCCTCATGACAAAACAATAGTTTGGAAAATGATACATACTTATTCATGAAGTGGATACTGTGGGCCCGACCCATCACATACAAAGTCCAATGCATTCCTCTTAAAAAATGGGTAAAACTTGACATAAACACTCATATTAAAACTATCATACTAAATGTTAATGCATTAACAATATACCATGAATGGTATAAAAATAACACATCCAAAATTAAACATATCATAAACCCTTCAATAAAACATGGTAGACAGTATCATAAAAAATCAACCGCAATTAAGTACAAAATCTAATAATAGATGATGACATAGATGAAAATAATATAGTAAAAGAATTAAAAACATATTTAGTAAAAAACCATATTATATTGAAAATAGTTATTTAAAATGATTTACAATTTAAAAATATAATTTTTTAAATTAAAATATTCTGGTATGGTTTTAAAGGAATATTTAAAATGTTAAGGCGTTATGATGATGAAAATAGCCACTCGTTTCATATAAGTTAAAAACATTCTTTCTTTAATTTGATGATAAATTCATAAAGTACCTCATTTGGAAAACAATAGAAATATTCTTTTCCAAATGTTTCATAAAAAGTAAAAAATGGGAAAAAATGAATTTAAAAATATTTTAAATATTATTTAAAAATAAATTTTTTATGAAACCTGGACATGGATGAAAAATGTGTCCTAGTAGATACTTACGTATAAACATCGTCATATTATAATTAGATTGTGAAATTAACCCTTACAAAAAAACCTTAAAATATTTATTTTTGAAAACATTCGAATGAAATTAGAAATATAAATAAAATTTTATTTATAATCCTTCATTTACATATAAATAAATATGTATGATAATATCTATAATATTAAAATTGGGAAAGGATTACTTCCTTGAAAATTCAAAGCATCCCATTAGACTTTGAACATTTAAATAATAAGCCAAATCTATTAAAATTATTCTTTAAATTCCATGAAGATAATTTTATTCATGATATAAACTATAATAGGAGATATACATAGACCACACATAATAAATAAGTGGTCATCACAGATTATATCTCACGGAAATTAATAGTGAGACATAATTACCTTACCTTAGGTCTCATACTCTTCATATGCGTCTCAAACTCATTTATAATGTTTCTAAACATATAATTAACTTATAAGAGAATCTTCATAATATTTATAATATAAAAAATGCTTTGTTTAGGGTCTTATATAACTCATTTATTAACTATTACATGTCAAATAAACATTTTAGGTTATAATTTCTTTGTTTATCATATGTGTTTTTACTTTTTATTCTTGGTCATATTACTTAGATCAAGATTTACCTAATTATAAGATTTTATAAAATGATTTATATGTCATATATATATATATATTAATTATATAAATCAATACATAAGATAGATATATGAAATGGAATACACCGTTCGTGGAGACGGTAGGTCGTACGTACGCATGAACGTTATTTCTGTTTCTTTATCGTACTGAATGGAAGTAAGTAAATAACTTATACGTGTATGTATATATATACTATTCAAGTAGTATTATTACATCATATATTTAATAATTATTAATTATATAAATTTTTATAATCATTCATAAATGTTTGTAAGGGAGAATGAATTTCATCAGTCATGAAGAAGGTAGGTCGTACACACACACACGATGGAAGCTATCATTCTATAATGGTAAAGGGAAAGAAATTGGATAGAATATAAATTATACATGAAAAATTGTATGCCATGTTTATCATTCACACTCTTTATATTCATGTTCATACCCAAATAAATAAAGTATTCAGGAAAAATGGTATACACCACAACAGGGAGACGGTAAGTCGTACATACGTACGCATGGTGATACTGTCTTTCGTTTGATGGGTAAAAAGAGGAATATAGTTTTCCCATAATCATAAAAAATATAATAATATATTATATTCTAGAAATATTAATTTATTATAGAAACAAAATTTGAATGGAAAGTATAAGAAGAAAATAAATTGAATTGAATTGGTAAAACAATTATCTCTTCTTCGAGTGTCACCTTTTGATTTGCAGAAAAGAACTCTATTGGTTGCATTTATGCCCAAAATATGGCCCCTAGGACGATGTTATGGATTTTGGGAGAGGAAATGGGCAGTGTTTGGGTGATCTAAAGGTATTTAGAGGTGTGAATAAAATAAAATGAGATGTGACCTTTTATAATAGAGGTTAGGGGAACTTTTTGAAACTCCCATACTATTATTTTATTATAATTATATTTTCAATTTTAAATAGATATATAGTGATTTATTTCAAGAATATGTTTATTATGGGTATAAATTCTCTCAATCAATTATTCTTAGATATGTATAAGGTAGAAAATTAATATTATCTTTTAGATTAAACTCTCAGTTAAATTGTTTAACTCTTATCGTGTCTACATGAATTTTTATACTATAGGGTTAATATAGTTTCCAAAAAGTGACAAACAAACCCAAAATTGGATCCTTAATGAAATATTTAACATGATAAAAGAATGTTTTTCAAACCTTTGATTTTTGGACTTTTATATCATTTAATAAAATAGTATTGTTTTAGAATCTCATTTATGTAAATTTTGACACTATTCAATATTTTCATTTTAAAAATATCAAACCATCATGCTAACCCAGAAAACATAATTTAAATATGTCACTAATAGGTTTAGGATATTAATAAAATTAGTGTGTGTAATTAATTATGTCATATTATATTTATTTTAATATTTTTAATAGCACATATTTGATATTTCTATTAATTAAATAATTTCTACTTCACTATTATGTCATCTTAAGGGTAATTATTTAATCTCTAAAAATAATATATAAATAACTATGATTTTGATAATTATTTTAGATTTACATGGAATATTTAATTTTGAACATATCACTTTTATTAACTCATATTAAAAATTATATAGTCATTAACATTTTAATATAACGTTTTTAACTAATTTTTGAATAAAATAAAATAAATGTCATAATTTTTCAAAACAATGGCTTAAAAGGGATTATATATTTGACCTAATGTTTATTTTGGTTGAAATATAACTATCCAATAGAATTCGGATAAGTGTTAGGGTAATTTTATATTATTAAAATATTATTTTTATCTTTAATTACATTATTTAACTTTAACCATGGTAAATAAAATTCAAAATATACTATTCACCCAAAATTATTTTGATCTTATTATGCCATATTTTTCTTGCTAATTACAACCATTTTGTCGATTTTTTAAAAATTAAATTCACAAAAGTGGTAAAATTACATTTAATGCTAATCCTCAGATATGGTTAGAAGGTGAGTAAATGGGATGTTCAAAAGTTCAATAAATTATTATATCTAATTATATTATAAAAATTATTCCAATGATTTACATTGGATTAATATATTTATTATTTATCTATTTTTTCTTTAAAATAAATTTAAAATAAAATAGTTATTTAAAAGATAAAGTAAGTTTTTAAACAAAAATGGTTTAATTAAACTATTCATAAAAATTGAAACTTTTTATGAAAATACAAAAAATTCACTCTAATAGAATATTGAAACTTTTAATTAATAAATGATGCATATTTTTTTAAAATCCAATTTCTACGAGTGTTTGAAAATAATTTTATTATTGTTCATAAAAGGCTAAAAAAGTAGTTCATTTAAAAAATTATATTTGAAACATATAACTATTTTACCGAAACATATACATTCCATTATAAATATTTATTATTTAATGAAAAAATATAAATATAAATTAATTATTAATTATTACTATTAATATTATTATATTTAACAGATAATTTTTAAATATATCATTTAAATAATTAAAATACTACTGTATTGTTTCACATATTCTCAATCTTGCATGTAATTCAAGTCAAGGCAGTGTTGCATGAAATATTAGCTAGTGAATTTATTTAAAAAGATAATGTACTGTGAAATCTGGGGGTGTTATAGTCTCCCCTCCTTTAATAAATTTCATCCTCACAATTTGAAATTGAACATAAAAAATAAAACTTTGATACTAGAAAATACCTTTGTGGAAAACCCACTTTAGAAATAGGGTTAATAAAAGGTCTAATTTAAAATAAATAATGGGAATTAGGAAAATTATAAAATATTACACATAAAATGGTTACTTATAGAAAAACATTGACATGAAATAAAAATATATCCATTGTGTTATAATGAAGAGTGATAGAGAACATTATTAAGATAAAGTAAACAATCACAAAGCAAGAAGTCGGTGATGATCTAAGCAACCATTTGATTCATTGGAAAATAAAGTACTTGGAATTTGTTTTTTGTTTTTAACATAGTTTTTATAGATTTGAAAAATTAATTAACTTCATAGACTAAGAACATAATGATCCATACTTACTGAAGGAGTACAATTCAATCCTTTAAAAAATTTCTACCACAAACTCATGTTTCTCTTCCAAAGATAATAAATTTAAAAAATGTTCTATTTATCTTAATCATAAAAGGTTCAAAAAATTAACATATACATTATCTTTCACAACATTTAAAGAAAATTGATCTATACAGACCATAAAATCACATAGACTAGCAGTTGGAGATGCACCATTTTCCCCCTTCGGTTGCTTGTTCATGTCTCGTGAACTATCCGGACATGACAAGTTGTCACATGACCTACAAATTCTATTTTTCTTAATACTATATTAATATAAAATTCCTAAAATAACCATATAAAAATTTTTAACCTTAAAAAATAAAATCCAATGTTCAACATAATCAATTCCAACCATTTGATTTATCCAAAATACTTCTCTCTAAACACGTAGCCCAAAAATTTATAAGGAAGGTAATTAAATTTCTAAAATCCAAATAACATAATGGAGATATTTTTTCCTATATCAAACATTTCAATAACTTTATCATTTATTATCTTCAAACAAGGTAATACCCTAAATTAATATAAACCATTATTTAATACATTCATGCTTTCTTATTCCTATTGTAAAACATTTAATATTAGAAATACTCCTTAAATCTAGAAATGTTTTAAACTACAATAATAATGAAATAAAAATAACTATTAATTTATCCCAAGGTAATCAATAATATCCAAAATTATTTTTTCAAATCAATCATATCATTATTCTAACATTATTATCTCATTAATATAAGCATTTTAAGGGTTATCTTTCCCCCAACCATACATTTTTCAAAAATTTAACTTGAAACTATGTCACATTTCATGGTATCATACAATCTCAAAACATTAATGAATTAGTACTGCATCATAATCCTTATATAATCCATAACTCTTGTAACCAATAAATTGAATATAAAATATTCAAATGGAATTATTCTTGAATAAGCACATTAATCATTCGTATTTATCTACAAGAATTATATTAACTTGATCATTATCCAACAACATCATATAAGGTATATTACGTTGATGATTAGGACATTGATTTTTATATTGTCTCATCTCCTTGAAGCAGAAGAATTGTACATTGGAAACCTATTTATTACCCTTACAATCATGATCATGGTGTCCTTTTTCTCCGCATTTATAAAAAACATTCATTCCTTTCAAATGTTTACTAGGGAGATTCTTTCAATATTTATCACTTTTGGGAAAATCCTTCCTTCCCTTATTCCATTAATCTATATTTTTGTATTCCATTATATTCTTCTCTTGATTCTATTCAAATCTATACGACTCATAGAATTATTTCTGTATCTTATTAGTACAAGATACTATTTCCTCATATGATTAGAATACATGGGAAAATATTTCACTTAGAAATATCAGATAAAGACCATGAAAGATATGATCCTTCTTACACTTTGGATCATGTGCATTGGTGGAGTTTTTATTACTTCTTCTAGGTTCCATTTCTATAACATGGAATATTCTTGATTAGATTATAATGTTATGAAATATTTTTAACTCTAAATACTTTATAACGCATAACATAAATTTATGCATCATAAATACTAGAATCAAAAACTTTGGTTTCTTTAGGGGCATAATTACTATTGAATCCTTCACAATGGTAGATAAATAAAATATGAATTATCTTAAGAATATCCCCTAATAGATGCAAACTAGGTGCGCAGTAAGGCCCATTGTCATATACCAAGTTCTATTAAGTCATGCCTAAAACACCTTGTCAGAGTTATTAATATTAGGTACATCTGTACCAGAACCACATCCACATGTAGTATCAATAAGAGTATGTATTTTCGAGGAATAACCACATAATATCTAAATTAAAAAAATTAGTTTTTTTCACTATAGTTATCCCCAAAATCTATCTTTGTGTTATGATCCATAATCTATGTTTCCTAATTCCATTTCCAATGTTTTTGCAAAAATTACATTGATACTAACTATAATGCACCAACCCATGTTTCCCAAATTTAGTGTGTTATTTTAATATGTTGTCACGATTACAAGGAATCTAGTCTCTAACGTCCTATTAGTTTATTAGTGTTGGAAAAAAGATTTCGAAAATGAAATTTACATTAAAATTTCAAACATAAAATACAACATAGATAATCCTTTGAGAATGTCATTATTATACTATATTAACCCTTTATATAAATCATAAAACACTTCTTGTCATCCTGGGAAAATAAAACATCATATAGTGGTGATGTTAGATGCTCAGTAAGGTTAAAAAAATACAATAATAGATTTCGTAAATATGAATAAACTTTTAAGAAAAGTATTAAACTAAAACACAAGACTTTTAAACATAAAATTAAGCATAATATGGAAATAATAAATCAAATAATTATATTTAAAAATACTCATATATATTCTACAAGTTTAATAAACGCATGTAATATCCATAACTAATCTCATAATGAGGGAATTCATAATGTCGGACATCATAACCATATCGTCGAGGCCTCATGCCAAGACGACACATAACTATACAATAAAGGCCTCATTCCAAGACACTAGTTTGTATCATGTGACCTAATGATGCATCGAGGAGCTATATCAGGCCCCACCTTTCACTTACTAAGTTTAATTCAGTCATCTTAGGAGAGGGGTGAAGCATGAAATAAAAATTTGTATTAAATCTAGCATACGAAATGATAATTCATAAAAAATAAACCATGAATTGTATCAACATATCTTATCCACAGTGAAACATATCATAAACCCATCGATACAATATGGTAGATTGTATCATAAAAAATCAACCTCAATTAAGAATAAAATCCAACAAAGGATGATGACATGGATGAAAATAATCTAATAAATTCATTAATACTTATTTAGAGAAAATCCACCTTTATATTGAAAATATTTAATTAAAATGATATTGAAATATAAAAATAAAACATTTTAATTGAATAAATTATTTTAATATTTGGATGGAATATTCATAACAATAAATAGTTACGACGACAGAAATAGTCTTTCGTGCCATATAAGTTAAAAAAACATTCTTTCCTTAATTTGTCAAAAAAGTGATTAAGTACCTCATTTGGAAAAAACAGAAAGATTCCACTCCAAATGTTTTATAAAATGTCAAAAACATTTAAAAATGTCTATAAAAAAATGGTCGAAAATATTTTGAAACACATTTTTATGAAGCATAGACATGGTTGATAAATGTGTCCCAGTGGATACTTATCTATAAACAACTTCAGATAATAATGATATTGTGAAATTAATACTTACTTAAAAAACAAAGAAGATTTATTTTTGAAAACATTTTTATGAACATAAAAATAGACATAAATTATTCTTTATAATTCTTTATATGCATGTATATAAACATTTATGATAATATAAAGAATATTGAAATGATGAAAGGATTACTTATTTAAACATTCAAATCTTCTCATACCACATTAAATGTTTACACATTGAGACAAATATTTTAAAATTAATCTTTAAATATCATTTAGATTAATGTATTCATGATACCAAATATGATAGGGGATGTTCATGCACCACACACAAGAAATAGGTGGTGAACATGACTTATATCTTACGAAAATTAACTATGATATGGAATTCCCTTACCTTAGGTCTGATACTCTATGTATGTGTTTGAAAATCCTGTATAATATTTTTAAAAATATTATTAACTTGTAGAATAAATAAAAAAATATTTATGATATCAAATATTATTCATTTATGGATTTATATTACTCATTTATTAACAATTTCATGTCAAAGATATGTTTTGGGTAATAATTTCTGTGTTTATCATATGAGTTTGTACTTGTTATTCTCGATCATATTACATTGATAATTATATACTAAATTAAAAAATGTTTAACATTTTTTTATATAATATATATTTTAATTATATAAATATATATATATATATATGACAGTTATATGAAATAGAATACACCGTTCATAGAGACGGTAGGCATACGTACGCATGAACGTTGTTTCTGTTTCTTCATTCTATTGAATTATAGTATGTAAATAACTTATATATACATATATATATATATATATATATATATTATTCTAGTATAATTATTATTTCATATATTTCATATATATTCATTATATATATTTTTATAATTCTTTTTAATTGGTTTTAATGGAGGACGAACCTCATCTTGTCGTGGAGACGTTAGGTCATACGTAAGCATGAGTAATGATATCATTCCGCAATGGTAAGGTGTAAGAAAATGAATGGAATATGAATTATAAATAAATATTTTTATGTCATATTTTTTTATTTGTATTTTTTATTTTCATCTTCATTCCAAAAGAAATAAAGTATACCTGAAAATAGTTTACCCCACTGTGTGGAGACCGTAAGTCATACGTACGCATGCATGGTGATAATATTTCTCATAGGATGAGTAAAAGGAAGAATATGGTTCTCCCATAATAATAAAAAAAACTAATAATATTCTAGATTATATAGTTATTAATTTAGTATGGAAATAACACAGTAATAGGAATAAGAATAAAAAAAAATTGAATTCAATTGGTTAAAAAATTACCTCTTATTCGAGTGTCTCTTTTTGATTTACACAAAAGGACTCCTTGGGATGGATTTATGACCAAATTTTGGACTATTTAAAGAATTGAGGGAAGTTTATTGAGAAAATGGGGAGGTTTTTTGAAAGAAAAAGTTATTTATACATGTGAATAAAAGATAAGGATAGGTTCCCTTTTATAAGAGAGATTAGGGGCACTTTTGGAAACTGAAAAACTATTAATTTGTTATAAATGTATTTTAGATTTAAAATAGATCAAAATTGAGTTATTTAAGGAATAAGATTAAGAATGGACTTAATCCTCCCAAAAATATATTCTAGACATGTTTAGGTAACATAATTATCCTTATCTTTTGGATTTAACCCTTAGTTTAATAGTTTATGTATTATCATGGATACTTGTCTTTTTATAGTATAGGGTTAATATAGTTACCATAAAATTAAAAAAGAACAGTAATTTCATAATTAATGAAATATATAACAATTTATGTGTTATTTTGGAGAATATTATTTATTTTTGAATTTAATATCATTTAATAAAATTATATTTATTTTAAAATATCATTTATTTCAATTTTGACACAATGAAATATTTTAATTTTTAAAAATATTAAAACAAAATGATAAATTAAAAAACATAATTTTAATATTTCAATAACATGTATAAGTTATCTATAAATTTTTATGTCATTAATTGTGTAATTAGTTTTACTTTCATACTTTTAATATCCTTAATTAGATATTTTTATTAATAAAATAATTTCTAGATCACCATTGCGTCATCATTAATGGTAATTATTTAACATAAAATAATTTTAAATAAATTACTATGATATAGATAATTATTTTAACTTTGTATATACTATTTATAGTCCACTGTATCACTTATACTACCTAATATTAAAAAGGATATAGTTATTAGAATTTCAATATGACATTTTTAGCTTTTCATTAAATAAAATATAATAAATGTCATGATCTAACAAAAATGAATTAAAAGGGATAATAGTTTAAACCAGAGGATTATCTTGGTATAAATATACTTATGAAGAAGAATTAGGAGAAGTATTAATTTGGTTTTATATTGTTATAATATTATTTTTTCCTTTAATTGCACTATTTACCTTTAACCGTGGTAAATAAAATCAAAAGTTACTATACAAGAAAAGGTATTTTGAACTTATTAGGGAATATTTTTCACATTAATTTTAACCATATATATCTGTTTTTCAAAACTCAATTCACATAAGTGGTAAAACTATGCTTAATTCAAATCCACAGATATGATTAGAATGCGAGTAAAAGTGACATTTAAAAGTTTAATAAATTTATATATCTAATTATATTGTAAAAATTATTCCATTGAATTATATCATATTAATATATGTATCGTGTATCTATTGGGACATTAATTTTTTTTTAAAATAAAATAATTATATAAATGAGAAATTTTGGTTTTAAACAAAAATGCAGTAAATTCACTAATCAAAAAAATTAAAACTTTTTAGAAAAATACCAAAAATTACCCCTAAGGTAATTTTACACTTTGAATTAAAATATGATGTTTATTTTTCCAAAATTAAATTTCTATGAGTGTCTAAAATTATTTTTATTAGTGTTCACAATAGGCTATAATAAGTTGTACCTTTAAGAAAATAGTTTTTCTAAACATATAACTATTTTGCGGAAACTTACACATTTCATTATAAATATTTCTTATTAATGTAAAAGAATTATAAATGAAATTTAAAAGTTATTTATCACTATTCATATTATTTTATTTAATTGATATGTTGTAAATATATCATTTAAATAATTATAATACAAAATTGTTGTTTCACAGATTCTCAATCTTACAAGTACTTCAGGCCAAGTCGGTGTTGCTGTAATGTCTCAGATTTTCCATGTATTATTTTTAAATATTATATGGAATTATTTCGAGACTGGGCATGAAGACGAGACATCATTCCGAGGCCTAGTGAGCCAGAATGGTGGTTTGAACTTTTTTTAAGTTAAGTGAGTCGGCACTTGTGCGCGGTTGTGGAAGTTTTCCAAATGGATGCCCAGATTAAAAATATAAGGGCACCATTGTGTTTGGGATGATGACTTTACCTAAAAATGAGCCTAACCTCAACCGGAGTGGGTCGAGAGAAAAAGTTAATTTTCAGAAGTTTTATGTAAAATAAAATAAAACAAAATTGCAAAGTTTATTTTATTTCTTTTATGAAAACATCCGCTTCAGCGCGGCAACGAGCCAACTGTTTCCTTAATTAAATGGAACGTCATAATGTCTCAAGAATGGAAAGTTGGGATCATTAATACCGCAACATATTTTGGAATGTCAAATACCTTTCCCTTTTTATTAGGATAATCGAATGTTGATCGTTGGTGAAAGATTAAGAGAAATGCTGGAGAAAAATCTCAGCAACGAATAATGACAGATTGAAGCTATGAATCACTACGCCAACAAGGTTGGAGGATCTCAACGAAGACTGTAGCACAACCTCTTCATCGGAGATCGATCCCTTATTGAGGTAGGGGTTTGTTATTTAAATTTTCTTTTCCCCTCTTTGATTTAAATGAAGAACACAGATCAACCACGAACAAGTTGATCTGCGGATTTGTATGTTCTTGCGGGAGGGTTTTCTTTGGGATGGTTGTGGGGGAAATAATCCATGTTGATTTTGTTGTTGATTTTCTGCTCTGTTTAATACTATTAACGGAAGAGGATCAACACTATCACGAATGACGACAAAGGTTCGTTCCTATTTTTGTTTGATTGGTTTTGCTTCCCCCATTCTCTTCTTGCGGGTTCATTGTGTTTTTAGCGGGGCATTGAACAATGGATCTTTTCACGTCTGTTTAGTGATGCAATGATCCAAACATGAAGAATCTACACCACATCGACCTTGGGGAGGTGCGATGACAATGGAGGATGACAGATTGGACTGAATTGAGAAGGGTTGTTCTTCGAGCATTCTTTGCACGGGAAGCTTAAAGCATGTTTTCAGGGCCAATCAGAGGTCCAGAAACACGAGAATAAGATTCAAGGAATTGGGGCGACCAAAAACTAGGAGTTTCATGACGATCAAACAGCCATATAGATGATCGGGGTAGCACGGGAGGCGTGCCGGCAAAGAGCATCATTTCAAGAAATTTCTAGAATACACGACGTGTACTTCCAAAGAACACGACCTATAGTACTAGTGGCAGCTAGGGTTTTAGAGGCAAGGGAGGAATCACACAACATGTGACCCTGGTCACACAACATGTTAGACTTTCCCCAAAACTCGGCATGTACTTTGGGAAGTACACAGACACGGGTTGGAGTACACGGCTTCAGACGACACGACGTGTACCACTTGGCAGAGGTAGCTACGTGGGACTCGGTGTGTATCTAGGGGGTACACAGACACTGGATGGAGTACACGACCATGTACTCCATCACACAACCAGGTGAGGCCAGTAACATGGGTCACCCCCTGTACCAATTACACAGGGTTAGTGAACACGGGTTGATGACAGTGTACGGGCACATGGCCAGCGTACACGGAGCCAACCCCCAGTCACTCGGACACGGCATGTACATCATACTACACGCCGTGTACACAGTTCTTCTACACGACCAGCCTTATGACACGGACCGCTGTACATGGATAGTACCTGGGGTCAGATAATACGACATGTAACTTTCTACCCACCATGTACTTTGGAAGATGACATGGTCATTTTGTCCACCACTTCCTAGACATATTTTATTTGGGTTATTACCCCTTATTCTCATTCCGCTGAAGGTGAGGTATCGTTTCCTTCTACAAGAGTATGATCCTTTGAGCAGGACGTTCTGTGATAGAGTCAGGCATCCATTCGAGAGGCCCAGATCGAGATCCCCTATCTATTATTGAGCCTAGGTACAGTCTGGCATCGACATGACCAACTCCACTGGCCAGCGATCCTCTACTTATCAGGTGAATTCCGGATGAGTCGCGGTATCCGCCATGGCCATGGCAGTGATCCTTATCCGTGTATCGAGATCTTTCCCACTCAGGAGTGTGTCTCCTGTAATGAGTGCATCTATCTATCGCATTCTTCCCACTCAAGAGTGTGTATCCCATAATGACTGTAACTACCTCTCATGGTGTTTCCTGATGGATAGTACTTCTCAGATGGATGTCATCAGAGATATAATACTCATGGAGTGTGTTCTCCCGGAATGAGTGCTTCGTGAAATCTTCGAACTAAACCCCTATTTGGGGGTATGTGGTCGTGTGACTTGTCTCTAGACTATGAGTCTGGGTTTTGAGTATATCTGGTTGGTGCTATATATTCTGTAGAAATATAGTTTGTATAGTTGACTGTACCTTTACTTGGTTTACTGCTTTGTGGTTTTCGGGGTTCACTACTGAGTATAGTTATACTAACCCATACACGGGCCATCCCTGCACGTGTTGTGTCTTGTGCAGATGAGCAGCCTTTTGATAGAGTATAGGGCAGACCAGGACATGACCAAGCTTTCTGAGTTCCCTACAGGATGAGGTGTTCCTTCAGCTATGAGCATCACTCCCAGTAACTCGTTGTGTTTATAGGTTGGACTTTGTAGTTTTTAGACTCTTGTTTTAGTGGTCTTGTATTTTAGCCCAGTTTACTTTCCGAACTTTACCTTCCATCATACTATATTGGTTGGGTTTAGTTGTATGCATGCATTATGTTCCTTAGTGTATTTACATTTCATCATTTGTGGGCTTGGATATCTGTGCATGTGTACTGGTACTTAGGCAATCCCTCCCATGTTAGTAATATTCATAATCGGTGCAGGTTACCAGCCCTTGGCCTATTGGAGGCTGGCTTGGGGAGTCGCGGCGTGTGCCCCATTGGAACGGGTCGTGATAGAGTGGTATCAGAGGTGGTCGGTTCTACCTTAGGACCAAGAGTCTGTGATTTTGGTTTGTGGTAACTATGTTATGTGTTTTGAGATCATCTTTCTGGACAAAGAATCTAGTGTTGGTGTGGTGGCTAAAGTATCCATACACCAGGACCCTGATGACCTACTTTTAAACTCGGTACATGAAAGCACTGTTTGCGGGGAAATAAAAGAAAGGTATATGCATCATATAGGAATGAGTTTTGTTTTCTATGACCTTTGTGTCAGCTATTTAAATATACTCATTGACCATGGTACATCTTGTTTCTTTACATGATGCCTCCATGACGCATACCCACTAGGATTCAGCAGCGCAATCATGAGGATGACCCCCTCAGTGACGAGGCTTCAATATAGGGACCATTTCCCCAGGCATTACCACTAGGTGGTGTACCAGTTATGCCACCACTAGTGGAGAAGCCCGTGGTACCTGCGGTACCAACCGAAAAGGAGTGCAAGCTCAGCGCGCTCCATGAGTTCCAGAGATAGAGTCCCCTAAGGTTCCAAGGCGAGCCCGATCCTCAGGCGTCTAAGGACTGGATTGAGGCAGTGACTAGAGTTTTCCGTCTTGTGAGGACACCAGCAGATTAGATAGTGATCCTAAGGGCGAGCTTTCATTAGGGTTCGGCAGGACGATGGTGGAGTCTGACCACACAGAATGACAATGAGGAGACTCTTTCATGGACGGAGTTTGAGCGACTCTTCAAGGAGGAGTTCTATCCTATAACGCTGAGAGCTATGAGAATCCAGGAGCTTCTTCAACTCCATCAGGGTAGTATGACAGTAGCTGACTATTCATCGAGGTTCCCCAACCTCTCCCTGTACTCGATGAATATGGTTAGGGATCAGTACTTCAGAGCTCCGACCTTTGAGTGAGGTCTACGACGAGAAATATGAGCTAGTGTCATGCCTCTATGCATTTCGACTTATGCTAGAGTGTTCGAGCGGGCCTTGGTGATCAAGTGCTTCTTGGCAGAGCAGAGATAGCCAACAACGGTTAGCAACAGGAAGACAAGTGTGGAGACCCTGATAGCAGGGAGCCAACATTAGGATCAAGGATCTGGAAATGGGAAATTTCATAGGAGGACCCAAGATAGAGGATTAATAGTCCAGGGATCTCAGCCTGGATCCAGTTAGCCTAGGGGGAAGTGATGTTATGCGTGCGACGGTAGGGGACATATCACTTGAGATTGCCCAACACGTTGAACTGCTGATAGGGAAGCAGTGGATGGACCACCGAGGCAGAGGCAAAGAGTGGAGCATAAAGACCCACCCGGCGGCAGATGTGGCAGAGGAGTATGGAGAGCTTCTGGTGGTGGCAGATGCTTTGACATACTTCCACCACCACCCCCAGGAGGTCTGCACTAGGCTCAGGGAGTTGGGGGACAGGGATGTGGATAGCTACATGTGGTTGAGGAAAACGACCCAGGGGCTCTAGGGATGATTTGAGGTATGATATGTGTCTTTTCTACCTTAGAATCCATTCTTATAGACATAGGTGCTAGTCATTTCTTCTTATCCACGTGTCTTGTATGAAACCTCAAGATTCTGTTAGAACCGTTGACTCGATCCTTACGCTTGGAGACACCTATGGGAGGAGACTCGACGATCATGCACCTTTGCAGACAGTGTGTTATTACCCTAGGAGGTGAGATTTTCTGTTGGAACCTCTTGGTGGTAGCGTCGAGGCCTTACTAATTCATTCTTGGTATGGATTGGTTATCTTCGATCCATGCCTAGATTGACTATTTTAGGCGAAGAGTGCAGTGTGTTCGCCGTGATGGAACGAGGTTTTTCTTTGTTGGAGTAAGGGAAACCCAGGTAGTGCAGAATGGGCTTATGCATAGGATGGTGCGGCCAATCGCTCATGAGTTGGCTACCCTTGCCGTCATAGCAGTAGATGTTGTGAGCTCCCAGTTCCCAGCAGTGGTGGCGGAGTATGAGGACGTCTTTTCTGAAGATGTTCCAGGATTACCTCCCTGCTGGGAAATCAACTTCTGCATTGACTTAGACCCCGAGACGAAATTGATTTCCTCATCAGCATATCGGATGCCTCTCGTAGATCTTCAAGAGCTGAGGGTGCAGTTGGGGGATTTACAGAGCAAGGGTTTCGTGAGACCCAGGTTTCACCCTGGGCGGCACCAGTCTTGTTTGCCAAGAAGGCAGATGGGAGTCTGAGGTTGTGCGTCGATTACAAGCGCCTAAACTAGGTGATGGTGAAGAACAAGTATCCACTTCCAAGGATCTATGATCTTTTCTATCAACTAAGAGGGGTACAGTGGTTCTCGAAGGTTGACCTTCGATCAGGCTATCACTAGCGATGAGTGAGGGATGAGGATATACTGAAGACAGATTTAAGATGCCTCTATGGTCACTATGATTACATGGTGATTCCTTTCTGCGTGATGAACTCCCTTGCAGTGTTCATGGGACTGATGAAGCAGATCCTCCATCTGTACTCAGACCAGTACGTAGTGGGCTTCATCGACGACATCCTTGTGTACTCGGCGTCAGAGGAGGAGCACGCGAGATACCTGTGGATAGTTTTAGACGTACTTTGGGAGCACCAGCCTTATCGGAAGCTCTCAAAGTGCCAGTTTTTGATTCAAGAGGTCCAATTTCTGGGACATGTCATCTTAGTAGATGGAGTAGCTGTAGACCCAACCAGTGTGGAGGCTATGTAATCATGGGATCCACCTCGGAGCTTGACGGAGGTGCGGAGCTTCCTTCGGTTGGCAGGATATTACTGGAGATTTATTCTTGATTTCTCACGGATATCAGCACTGATGATGGCCTTGACTATGAAGGGGAAACCCTTCATGTGTACAGAGAAGTTCCAGTAGGCTTTCGAGCGGTTGAAATAGAGTTTGACGAGCGCCCTAGTCTTGAGATTGTCAGAGGAGGGTGTCGAGTACATAGTTTTCTACGATGCATCAGGGATCGAGCTTGGCTATGTCCTGATGCAGAGGCAGGCAATGATTGCATATGGTTCGTTCCAGCTTAGGCCACCTGAGCATAACTATGCGACCCATGATCTTGAGTTGGCACCGGTAGTCTTCATATTGCAGATGTGGTGACACTACTTTATGGGAGAGCGGTTTAACATCTACTCTGACCACAATAGCCTCAAGTACATCTTCTCATAGAAGGATTTGAATTTGAGGTAGAGGAATTGGCTATAGTTCCTCCAGGATTATGATTTCGAGATCATCTATACTCCTAGGAAGGGGGATTAGGTGGAAGATGCTCTTAGCAGAAGGTCGAGCTCACAGCTATTGAGTGAGGTGACATAGCAGTTAGCTGCGTTGCAGTTGTCCTTCGTGGATGGAGAGGATACAACATACCTACAGTCGATGGTTTTCACCCCTCCACTATTACAATGCGTTAGGGAGGTGCAGCTAGGAGATGTCAACTATGTGTCCTTACATGCTCAGTTATCCACATGAAATTTTCTTAATCGATATTTGCAAGGTGGGGAGCACATACTTCTTTCCAAAGGATGAATTGTTGTACTAATGGCATTGAAGGAGGAGGTCCTGAGAGCGTTTCATACATCAATATTGGCAGTACATCCTGGAGTAAAAAAGATGCACCAGGACATATGACGACAGTTCTGGTGGCTAGTCATGAAGAAGGCAGTAACGGAGTTTATTTCTCGATGCCTTACATGCCATCATGTGATGGCTGAGCACCAACTTCTAGTGGGATTATCTCACCCCCTAGATGTTCCAGATTGGAAGTGGGATGGAATATCAATAGACTTTGAGACAGGTTTACCATAGACGTCCAAGGGGAATGATTCCATCTGGTTGATTTTTGACCGACTCACCATGTCGGCCCACTTCCTAGCTATCAGAGAGCAGAGTTCCATAGAAATCTTGGGACACCTCTCCATGCAGGAGATAGTTCAGCTTCACAGAGTCCCCATGATAACTGTCTCATATTGAGATGCTTGTTTCACATCTCGATTGTGTATGGGATTATAGGAGGCTTTTGGGACTCAGCTATTCTTGAGCACATCATTTCATCCCCAGACTGATGGTCAGACAAAGAGAACCATTCTGGTTCTAGAGGATATGTTGTGAGCCTGTGTCTTGATATTTGATCATAGATGGGAGGACCAACTACCACTGGTGGAGATTGCATACAACAATAGCTACCACTCCACCATTGGTATGGCACCGTTTGAGGCCATGTTTGGGAGATCCTATCGGTAACCTCTTTGTTGGACCGACCAAAGAGAGTCATGACTCATGGGTCCATAGTTGGTGCGAGTTACCACTGAAAAGGTGCAGATCATCTCAGAGATGATGAAGACTGCACAGAGCTAGAAGAAGTCTTATGCTGACAGACGACGGAGACCTCTGGTGTTCGAAGAGGGAGACCACATCTTTCTTTGGGTCTCACCTCGACGAGGGTTACCGATATTTGGTCGAGGCGGAAAGCTATCTATGAGGTTCATCAAACCTTTCCCGATACTATGCAGAGTAGCCGAGGTGGCGTACCACATAGCTCTACCACCACTATTTCATCGGGTACATGATTTCTTCCACGTGTCACAAATGAGGAGGTACATGCATGACCCATCAGACGTCATCGACTAGGGTGAGATGGACATCGAGGATGGAGTGACCTTCGCTAAGTACCCAATGGAGATCGAGGATCAGCAGGAGAGGATCCTTCGTGGGTAATTGATTCCCTTGGGGTACGTCTGGTGGCAACACATGATTCTTCAAGAGAGCACATAGGAGATGGAGGCCCAGATCCATGCCCAATACCCACATCTTTTTTAGTAGCCTTTGTTTTTGATTTTTAGGGATGTAAAGCCCCACGGTGGGGAGAATTTAATGTCTCAGATTTTTTGTTTATTATTTTTAAATATTATATGGAATTATTTGGAGACTGAGCGCGAAGATGGAACATAATTCCGAGGCCCAGTGAGATGGAACGGTGGTTTGAACTTTTTTTAAGTTAAGTGAGTCGGCACTTGTGCGCGGTTGTGGCAGTTTCCAAATGGATGCCCAGATTAAAAATATGAGGGCACCGTTTCATCTAGGACAACGATGTTACCTAAAAATGAGCCTAACCTCGATTGGTGCGGGTCGAGGGAAAAATTTAATTTTCAGTAGTTTTAAGTAAAATAAAATAAAATAAATTCGCAATGTTTATTTTATTTATTTTATGGAAACATATGCTGCAGCATGGCAACAATGCAGCTGTTTCCTTAATTAAATGGAACATCATAATGAATCAAGAAAGGAAAGATGGGCTCATTAATACCACAAAATATTTTTGAATGTCAAATAAATTTCCCTTTTTATTTGGATAATCGAACGTCAATCATTGGTGAAAGATTGAGAGAAACGCCGGAGAAAACTCTCAGCGATGAATGATGATAGATCGAAGCTGTGAATCATTGCACCAACAAGGTTGGAGGACCTCGACAACGACGGTTTCATGGGCTCTTCATCTGCGATCGATCCCTTCTTGATGTAGGGTATTGTTATTTAAATTTTCTTTTCCCTGCTATGATTTAAATGATGGACACAGATCAACCACAAACAGGTTGATCAATGGATCCGTACATTCTTACGGGAGGGTTTTCTTTTCGATGGTTATGGGGGAAATAATCCATGTTGATTTTTTTGGTTGATTCAATGCTCCATTTAATCCTGTTAATGAGAGCAGATCAACGTCGCGAGGAACCAAGGCGGAGGTTTGTTCCTCTTTTTGTTTGATTGGTTTTCCTTCCCCCATTTTTTTCTTGCACGTTCTTCTCATTCTTCATGGGGAGATGAACAACTGATCCTTGCACGTCCGTTTTGTGATGAAATGATCCCAACATGAATAATCAAAACCACAATGACCTTGAAAAGGTGCGATGACGATGTCAGACAACTGATCGGACTGAATCGGTAAGGGTCCTTCGAGCGTTCTTCGTACAGGAAGATCAAATCCTGTTTTTGGGGCCAATCAGTGGTCCGGAAACACCGGATAAAGCTTCGTGGAATCAAGGAAACTATACCCTGGGAGTTTTATAGTGATCAAACAATCAGATCGACGAACGTAGAAGCACAGGAGGTGCGTCGATGAAGAGCATCGTTTCTAAAAAATTTCCAGAATACACAACGTGTACTTTTGATGAACACGCTGTGTCGTACTGGTGGTGGTGACTAGGGTTTTGGGGGCCAGAGAGGAGTCATACAGCGTGTTACCCTGGTCACACAACATGTTATACTTTCGTCGACGCTCGACATGTAGTTTGGGAAGTACACAAACACGGGTTGGTGTACACGACTTCAGACGACATGGCGTGTACAACATGGAATAGGCATCTACGCGGGACTCAACATGTATCCAGGGGGTACAAGGACATGGGATGGAGTACACAACCGTGTACTCCATCACACGGCTAGACGAGGCTGGTAACGCGGGTCACCCTGTGTACCGATTACACGTGTTGGTTAACATGGGTTAATGACCATGTATGGGCACATGGCCAGCATACACAGAGCTAACCCCCGGTCACTCAGACATGGTGTGTACATCGTACTACATGTTGTGTACTCAATTTTTATACATGACCAACATTACGACACGGGCCTTTGTACATGGGCAGCACTCGGGGTCAGACAACACGACGTGTAACTTTCTACACACCGTGTAATTTTTTTGAAAACGGCATGGTCCTTTTGTTCACCGCATCTTGTAAATCTTTCATTTGGGTTAATGCCCATTCTTCTCGTTCCTCTTAAGTTCAGGCATCGTTTCCTTATACAGGAGTATGATCCCTTCTACATGACTTTCTGTGATAGAGTTAGGCTTCTATCTGAGAGGCCCGGATCGAGATCCTCCATCCATTCTTGACCCTAGGTAGAGTCTGGCTTCGATGTGACCAACTCCACTGGGCATCGATCCTCTACCTAGAAGGTGAATTCCAGATAAGTTTTGGTATCCGCCACGACCCTGGTAGTGATCCTCCACTGTGTATCTAGATCTTTCCCACTCAAGAGTTTGTCTCCCACAATGAGTTCATCTATCTATCATAATATTCCCACTCCGGAGTGTGTCTCCTGTAATGAGTGTAACTAACTCTAATGGAATTTCCTGACGAATAGTACTTCTCAGACGAACGTCATTAGAGCTATAAGAATCATGATGTGTGTTCTCCCAGAATGAGTGCTTCCTGAAATCTTAGAATTGAACCCCTAGCTGTGGGTATGTGGTCCTGTGACTTGTCTCTAGATTAAGGGTATGGGTTTTGAGTATATCTGGTTGGTGATATATATTCTGTAGAGATATACTGTGCATAGATAATTGTACCTTTACTTTGTGTACTGCTTTGTGGTTTTTGGGTTCCTCTACTGAGTATTGTTATACTCACCCCTACACGATCCTTGCCCACACGTGTCATGTCTTGTGCAGACGAGTATCCATTTGACAGAGTCCAGGGGTGCTAGGAAAAGACCGATCTTTCTAAGTTCCCTAAAGGCCGAGTTGATCCTTCAGCTATGAGCAGTAGTCCCAATACCTCGTTGTGTTTAAAGGTTTGACTTTTCAGTTTTCAGACTCTTATTTTGGTGGGATTGTATTTTGGCCTTGTTTACATTCAGTACTTTACCTTCCATCATACTCTATTTGTTGGGTTTAGTTAAATGCATGCATTTTTTCCATAGTGTTTTTACATTTCAGCATTTGTGGGGTTGGAGATGTGTGCGTGTGTAATGGTACTTAGGCAATGCCTCCCATGTCAGTAAAATGCCTACTCAGTGCTAGTCACCAGCCCCTAGCCTTGTGGAGGTGGTCTTGGGAAGTCGCGGCGTGTGACCCACTAGGATGGGTCGTGACAGTTGCATTCAATATAAGGTTTTTAATTTCATTATAAATACTACTTACAAAAAAATCATGGTGTGTTTCAAGGAGGGTTGAGTGCTTTTTTATAGAGGAAGAAGAATTGGATTCCTATAACTTTTTGGGAATGGAATTTCCTTAGTGTTTTTCCATTGAATAATGGATAACATAATGAACCATATTTAAGAAAATGGGGGATATAGATAATGTATATACATACAATGGATTTTTTACAAGTATATATGTTTTTTTGGGAATTAATTTTATGGTTTTTTCGTTAAGATAATTTTCCCAATAATCATTATAATTTTTTTTAATTACATTCACTAATATTTTTGGTAAAAAAACTAGGTTGATCTTATTAGAAATTATAAATTCTTATGTTCCAAATATGGATCCATTTTAATAAATAACAATCACATAAGTGGTAGAAATTAATTTAAATTTAATCTCTCAAATGGGATGACAAAGTGGGGTTTTGAAGTTAAAATGTTTAAAAGTTTGGTGAGTTTTTATATCAAATTTCAAATTTATTTTTATTAGAATGTCCTAAATTGGATTAATTAATATTTATTTATTATTAGACGTCAAAAATAATTATAAAAATAATCTAACCATATAATATTAAATTACATGAGAAATTAGGTTTGAATTATAATTCAGTATTTTCAATATTTATCAACAAACGAAACATCCGTAGAGTATACAAAAAATTCTCCCTAACCAAATTTTTTATGTTCCAATTTAAAAAATAAATATTATTTTGATATATAAAATTTTTAAACATTACAAAATTTATATTTAATATAGATTCTCTATTAAATAATGTTAATTCTACTTCTATAAAAATATAGGTTTTTATGTGTAATATTTGGTTTGTTCAAATATTATTCCTATCAAATATATTCGATGAATGTAAAAAACATTTAATTGAATATATAAAATATATATTTCATTAATATAATTCAAAAATAGTAATTAATTTAATTTATTCAGTTAAAATTACTTTGTGAGCATAAAAATAGTTTTTATAAAAACTTTTCGTTTATATTCATTTGGTTTTATATTCATTTATAATTAATTTGTAACCAATGAATTCAACCATGTAATTTAATAAGTTTTTTAATCCAATTCAAAATCACCAACTAAATGTCATGGCTATATCTTATTATATTAAATAATAATATTTTTAGTAATATTTTCTTTTTTTGGTAAAACTCATTCTTGTGTGTTACCAAATCCCTCAAGAAAAGTCAGTCTTGCATGTAACCGAAGCTAAACTTAGGGTAAATTATTGAGAAAAATAAAATTTATGTTGAATATAGTGTTTGACCTACATGAAACTGCATATCAAGAAAAATGAATTTAGATCTTTAATATAAAAAACCATTTTCAGTGTTACGTGGAATGTAATATATCATGATGACTAAATTAAATAAAAAAACATTTCTCAAAATATCAGGGTGTTTCAATTTCCCTTGATCTCAATATACTTGAGAGTTGAATGTAGAGAAATATTTACCTCTGTTGTTGGGAGTGTTGTTAGAGAGAGAGGTCTCTAGAGCTTGAGAGGATTCTCTCTAGTTATCATTGAGCACAACACAAATAAATTTGGCACTCTTTAAAAAAAATATAATAGGGTTTATATACTACTAGGGTTAGAAATAAATATTTACACAAGTGCTTCTTATTATTTATTTAATCCTCACATAACCCCATGTATATAAAAATATTATAATTATTAATTATTGACATGAACTAAACTCATGAATTAAAATTAAATATTATTTTTTAAATAATATTCAATATATATATTTTCTCACCATACCATAAAACTCAATCAGCCATTCTACCATAATATTTATCAGGCCTTGAGTAATGACTATTTATTTAGTAAACAAATATCAATACATTATTCTCTAATAAATAAATTAATATTATATTCTATAATTAGAAAATATTTATTTATTAAATATTCCACTAACATAATAGTTTCTTGAATTTTTTTGATGAAATATATGTGATCAATAAAACATGAATAATTATTAAACCACATCTTCGAATAAAAATTATTCAACTTGTTAAATAATGAATAATAATATATTATTTAACTAAGATTCTAGATATGCTGAGTGTGTGGCCCTATAAGCCTATTTTATAGTGAAATTAGGCCAAGTAGCCTAGAGTATAAGGTTATCATCTAAAAAAACCAAGTCACCCTTATAGAATAGAGTTATTTTTTCAATGACATAATACCTTATACAAATGCTCAGTATGTAATATAATACATTTATCATGATATCTCTAATCAAATAGGTTGCATATGGGTTCCATCAACCTATGTGCTCGATGAATCTTTCATTGAATATCTTGAAATTGATCATTCATATAGAACACCATGTATATGGATTTATTTAGGATCTATTATTCCCATAAAAGGGCCTAATATATCATCTAACATTAAACAAAATTAGGGAAAAATATTTTCTCAGATTATTCACTAATTCAATATTAATCATGGACACCCAACACATCCTACCTAACTACGAACAGATTTCGTCCCAATTTTAATCAATACAATAATGTAAATGACCTATCATAATCCCTAATAATAGCAATAATAAATTCCAAATATCAATGAACCCATCCGTTGATAGGAACATCCAATGAAACATATAATGGGTGATTTCCTACTTGTGGTTCTAATTCTCATAATATCCTACTCTGGATATTACAATGGGCGTACACCATGACATAATTCCTAAAAGTCCTATAAGTATCCACCCATGATAACCTGAATCATTTTTGTCCTCAAATGACTTTATCCATCTATTTAACATATATATATATATATATATATATTTAAGAATACTATTGTGGATCTTCTTGGCTTTCATCATAGAGAGAAACTACTATAACTATTCAATGGGACAACTACCCTTATGAAATTATCAAAAACAATTTGACCTAGAAGAAGAATCATAATATAATAATAAATTTATTAATATGTAAAAATATTATTAATGTTTATCATAAAGTACATAGAACATGGTTCATGGTAATAACCACAATAGAAACCAATGTGCATTTGAGCTAGCTGCTAATATAATTCTACCTACTTGCTATTAAATTATACTCATGATTTTACTAAGATATGCCTTTAGTCAAGGGGTCCTCTATGTTTACTTTTTGGGGAAATATTCTTACTTTAACTTCTCCCATTCGAAAAAAATCTCTCTAGAGGTGATACTTATAGAGTATATTCTTTTTCCATTGGTGTAACCTTGAGTCTTTTATAAGATCCATAATTGTAGTATTATCATAATACGACGTGATATGGTATTTACTTCTAGATAAAACATAAAGATCAAGGAAAATGTTTCATATCCAAATGTATTACATGGATGCATCATATGTTGCGATATACCCGGACTCCACAATAAATCAGTGAAATCTGGATTCATTGAACTATTCCAACTCATACCTCCTACTTTTTGAAAAAAGAACATATACTCACTATGATGTTAGATTAGTATATTATTTTTGAAATCTAGCATCAATATTACCCCTTATGACCAGCTCCCTATCCCGTCTATACACCATGAACATATCCTTAGTTTTTATAAGATACATAAGGACAGTCTTAACAGCAGGACAATGCTATTCTCCTATATCAATTGAATATATTCCTGCCATACTCAACCCATTGGAAACATTAAGTATAGTACATAAAGTTACATACATTATTTATCATATCAATGGATTTTATGGGGGTACTCTTCATTATCTCTTTATCCTATTGTGTCTAAGCACACATTTTCATTGAATGTTCTATGCCATGTGACACTAGAACCAATCACCTCTTTGATTGTTCTATACTAAATATATTTAGTATCTGGTCAATGTATGTACTTTGATATAGTCAAAGAGACATCTTGTATCAATCAAAAATGATCTTGATCCCTATAATATAAGCAAATTCACCTAAATTCTTCCAGAACAAACACTTGTTTATCCAGTCCTTAACAGACTGTAAGACTAATATTCCACTTCCAATAATTAATATGTCATAAACATATACTACTCAGATATTGAATACATTTACACTAAAAATATTATAAAAAAAAGAATAAAATCAATTCTTAATGAAATAAAATTACTTTATAGATTCATTAAATCGAATGATCAATGACCTAGATGGATTATTCAATCCATATATGGATATATATAACTTTAAAAATATTTTTGGCACCATTTGGAATGACAAAACCTTCTAGTCATGTCATGTATACATCTTTTTGAAGGATCCCAATGAATAAATATTTTTTTATATCTATCATCTAAATTTCATAGTCACGTAACAATTCTACAACAAGTTGAATTATGATGGATTTAAACATGGAAAATGGTGAAAATGTTTCAACCTAGTAAATTCCTTGAATATGTAAAACCGCTTTAGACACTAACAATTCTTTATAGGTATTTAGTTTACCTTCCATGTCTATTTTTCTCTTGAATACCCATTTTAATGTAATGGGATTTACAAAAACATGTTCATTGACCAGTACCTAAACATTGTTTTGATACATGGAATAAATTTTAGAATTCATGGAATCTTTCCATCTTGTAGCTTCTGATCTCTTTGATGCCTATTTTGAGTATGTATATTCATCATTGTAAAATAATTATAATTCCCCATCATAAATAACAATAAAACCATAACTTTATGGTTATATTACCTTATTAAGGGTCATACGCTGTACTTGTGTTTTAGGAACTAATACTTCCATTGAACCTATGGAATCTGTTCCTCTAACAACTCTTGTTTATCTTGAGATTCCACTTCATAAAACTCAATCTTGCTCCCACAATATTTTTTTAGGGAGTGATCCCTTTCAATACTGATGGCTTTTTCT
The DNA here is from genome assembly GCA_963277665.1 of Viscum album. Taxonomy (NCBI): domain Eukaryota; kingdom Viridiplantae; phylum Streptophyta; class Magnoliopsida; order Santalales; family Viscaceae; genus Viscum; species Viscum album. The sequence goes on from OY728131.1 coordinate 145,426,688, forward strand.
TTTGACAGTCAGTTTATTGTCTAAGTGGGTGTATAAGTATTATAACTTTATTTCCACAAGATACCCTATAAAGATAAACTTTTTGCCCAAGGTTTCTAATTTTCTTCCTGAGAAGGCCTTAAAATTCCTCACCATCCCATACATGTTTATAATAAAAAAATCATTCAACTTCATAACTCGATCGAAATTCCATTTTCCACTGTAGTTGGTACCCGATTTAATGTATTTGAAAATATTTGAAATGCATATCCCGAAAAGGAAAATTAACGATTTTAAAGAATCATCATTGAACATACCATGTATAACAAAGTACATATTCTTCTTTCACATAAATCATTCCACTTTAGTGCATAAGATAGAGTTAGTTGATATAGAGTCCCCAGCTCTCATAGAATGTTGATAAATATAGGTTAAGATATTCACCACCTTGATCCAATATAATTTATATATATTCATTCAGACGTGATTTCCTAATTCATTCATGAATTAATTTAATTTCTTAGGGGAATCAGACTAATACCTCATCATGTTTAAATTTATATATCTACTGAATTCATCATTATAAGTTATAAAGTAAGTATATTCACCTTGAGATTCAACTAGAAATGGTCCACATAAATTAGTGTGTACCAATCCTGGAGTCTCTATGGCCCTTCAACCCTATAAACTAAATGGTGGTTTGGAAATTTTTCCTATTAATAAATAATTACATCATTCATGTGTTTTTAAATTAGAAGATTCTAAATCTCTATATGGATAAAACTTTTTCAAAGACTACTTGTTTATCTGAAAAAGAGGATGATGTCGTAGTCAGTTGTTATATGAATCATGTGAACAAGATTTGTTACGTATTTCCAATACTTGGTTATCATAATTTAATATATAAAGACATTTATTAAAATTTTATACCATGACATATTTTCTATTAAATAATAAACAACTTTTATTTCCAAACAAGAGAATAAAACCATCTACATATAGGCATGATTCAAAAATTATGTTCCTGGTAAAGATAAGTACATAATATAAATCCATTAAAACAAATATCATTATTTTTTGAATATAATGGTGGTAGTAACCAATGTATAGATAATAAATCCTTTCATCATTGGAATATTGAAAATCTTGCTCTTGTGACACCTCATGATTTTACCGTATGTTATTTTTTAAAATTAACTTCTTAGATAGCGTATGTTACACAGAACATTTAGCTTTAAAATGATTAAATATTATTTTGTATTTGATATAGTTATCACATTATAATGTTAATATATGGAATCATATATATTAATTAAATTATGAAAATATATTTTACACATGAATTCATTGGTTACCAATTACTTATAAATGAAAATAAAAATAAATAAGAATGTATTATTATAAGAAAAATATTTTCAGGAACACAAAGTAATTATATCTTAATAAATTATATTAATAACTATTATTGAAATATCATAATGAAATTTATATTTTATATATGATTTTTATAGGTATTAAACAAGAACAAATCCAATTTTAATCAATAGAAGTGGTATTTTTCTAAAATGTAGTTTTCCCATCTTTTGATGGTATGCTTGTTTTAATTTTTTTAACAAAATAAAATTCCTTTTTGAATGAATAAAATAAAAAATTTATTTGGTTATATGATTTTTATTTTCAAATATGTTTCATTTTTTTGGTGAAATTTAAAAAAAATAGTTTTTATAAAATAACATATCTACTGTGATATCATAATGACCTAATTATGATATAAAAATTTAATAAACATATTTAAAGAATAAACTATTATATTATTATAAAAATATTTTAAAAAATACTTTATAACATGTAAATTATAATCTATTTCATGATAAGTATAAAAATCATCGTCGGTGCTGACGTAGTGTTTTCGTAGCATTGTCAAAGTCAAATTTGGTTTCTTACATATAATAATAATGTGATAAATGTATTTTATTTATTTTTTAATTATTACGAATAATTAATTTTTTAGGATGATATTTGTTTTTTAAATTTATCATTATTTAACATGAATCTTTTTCGAATGTCTATGCAATGCTTGCACAAACCAGGAAAAGTCAAATTATCAAATTAAGGATGTTGTATTGACATGGATATGAATAAATATACATAATGAAAGAAAATAAATCAATATATTGATAATAATTAATTTTGTAATTTATATATATTAAATAATTAACTATAATGCTTATGAAACACAGATGCAGTGCTTATGCAACATGAAGAAAAATCAATAAAATGATTTAAATTAAAATTATAAGAACTATTTAGTGACCCAATATTTGGAATAAATATTTTTGGATGTTTTTTTAGTCATAATCTAATTCAGTTTTAATTTTAGAAATTTTGGATCTACTTGGATCACTTTAATCCCCTTATTAAATGTTATTTAAAAGAATGTAAAGATCTTAATACTATAGTATTTCATTAGTATAACTTTTTAATATATAAGTGTTTACCAATGATATTTTTCACCAAAAATAGTATATGGAAATATAATAGATTTATATTAATCATTCTAATTTTTTGATTTTTTATGAAATAAATAAATTCCTTAAAGTCTTGCACAACAATGATGCATAAATTAATAAATTAATTGAAAAATGAAATAAATGATATAAAAAAATATTAAAATAAAAATAATATGAGGTAATTATGATGATCCATGTACTATATAAATAAATATTATATTTATAAGATATAATAAAGTATTTTTTTTCTAATTTTTATATATTTTTGGATGTTTTTAAATTCATAGTTTTGAAAAGTTTTAAATATGAAAAACAGAATTTCTTAAATATAATATTTTATTAAATTCTTTAAAAAAACATGAATAAGTAAAAATATGATAATATTTTATCTAAAATGTAAATCAATGACCCTTTTGGGAATTTTTGAAGTCTTTACCCCAATAATATATAATTTATATTTTTTTATTTTATGTATTTACTAAATTACCCATCACCTAAATTATAAAATGGACTCTTTCCTTCACATAATTTCTTCAATACGAGACTTATTTATTAAGAATACTATTAAAAATTCTCTTATCCTAATCCATTTACTAATTATAATGTTTATTATAAGGCCCCATCCTTAAACCTTACTTAATCTTGAGTTATTACAAGATTACACATTGAGGATCTTTTCGGGTTTAGAGTTTTAGAGAATTAGATCATAAAACTTGCATTACATTCCACATATAAACAAAGTGGTTACATAAAGATAGTATTCTTCATTCCCATAAATGGAAACACATTTGAAATAAAACATGGATTATTTCTTGACACTTCCTTGACACTATCATCATATCATGTACCTTTCCCTTGACCTGTGAAAAACATTTCAAAAAAACTTGGGATGAGCATAAAAAGCTCAGTATAGGTTATAAAAACATGGAAAGGAAACATGAGTTCATATATACATAAGAATGAAATCATACTTTACCCATAAAACATAGGCACTTTAACATACCTCATAAAATCATGAATAAATCATAGAAATCATAAGACATAAAGGTAACATGAGGCATTCATAACATTCTTACGTAGGGAGTAACCCTATTGGTTACGTTTGGAATACCCATCACAGTATATTCCCTAAATCTCTTCGGAGAATCCTTAACGTTTCACTCCTTCGCGTTACCCAATGCATTGGGGAGCTATAACGGGCTCACCCGCCCTTAGTTTATCACGGAACCACCCGTCTTCATAATAATGCCCAAGAACCATAACATAATCATATCACATAAAACATGCATAAAGGAAACATAAAATTTCCACATTTCAATGACAAGATATCAATACAACATATTGATAAAAACATTATGAAAACCATTTTCAATACTAAAATAAAAGAAAAGTAAAACATGGTATTTATTTTTCTTTTAAAAAGAAGATATGGCTTGTAGAGGAAGCCGAAACTCAAATAACGGTCACGACGGCAGAGAATTCATTGTCTCCACATACGTACGACAAAAACATTCCCTTTTGTCGTTTAGTAAACACTTCGTATAAAAAAGATTCCTTTTGAATAAACGTAAAAGTCAAAGGGGTTTATACACCGTATAAAAGAAATTTGTGTATAAAATAAAATATGCCTCAACGAAAGGAGATTGAGACGAAGTCCCATACCTCGTATCCAACTTGACCCGACCGTTCTTTAATCTCCTGAATAATAAACTTGAGTTAATCTATACTTGCTTAAGAATCTTCTTCAAGTTCATTATTCCTTTTATACCATGTTATGAACATCATGTAATCATTTAAGTTAATAACGTTCAATTTGTCGGAAGTTGGTTCTTAAGTCAAAAATAGACTTCTTACACTTACATGTTGTTAATTTGGTCATAGGTTCGTTATATCCAGAATGATATTCATGATGTATATATCATATATGTCATATATATCTAGTACATACATGAATTTATAATATTACATAATCATTTAGAGGTAAGAAATGAAATGCACCGTTCATGGAGACGGTAAGCCGTACGTATGCATGAACACTACTTTCATTTCTATTTCAAATTTTATAGAATGGAATCATAATGATATAAAGGTATATTATAATTAAAGTATAATATCAAATATAATATCATAGTTCCATCCTTTATATGTCCCACATATGGTATTTAACGAATCAAATCACTTTGAGGGGGCGGTAGTTCGCACTTCCTAAAATGAAGATATCGTGTTTACCCATAATGGAAACCATAAAGGTATGCCCAAAATGAAAAAAAAACAGAATATTAAGGAATAAATAAACATATAATATATCATATATAAAAATAGTGACATCATAATGACCACCATTGAAGGTGTTAAATGTGTATTGAACAATCATCGTTTCGGGAGGTAGAATTTCGCCATCCACGGAAACTGTATGTTCTTTAACCATTTGATGTAGTTGTGTGAGAGTGTAGCTCAAATAAATATAATAACAACATACTTGTATATTTAAGATACTGGTGTTGTTACAAAATAAGTAAATAAAAAGAGTTTAGGGGGTTGGAGAAGCAAAATAAAACAAATGAACGTGAGAGAATGAATTACCTTTAAAAGTGTAACTCCTGTTGATTTGAGCCTAAAGGCTTCATTTGAAAGGATTCTTCCCAAAGGGAATCCTCTAGGATGAGGAGAGGGATGTGGAGAGAGTAAATGGGTAGGGTTTGGCCGAGACAAAGGCTTGAGGAGTGTGTGAAATGAGGTAGAGGTGGGGGCCTTTTATAAGAGGAGAGGAGGGGCACTTTTGGAAAGTAAAGAAATATTACTTTATTTGAAAATGTGTTTCGGTTTTAAAAGGTCCCACATTGATATAATTATTGGATAAGGTTATAAGGGTTCTAAATACACTCATCCAATTGGTTTTTTCCATGTGTAGTTCATAGATTTTACATTGTCATTCCATTTCATTTAAATCGTCAAATAATGATGTCATCGCTGCATCATTATTATGTCATAAATAATTTAATTTATTTAATGTCTAAAAATCATAACAAAAATACTATGATGTAGGAAATCTTTTTAGCTTTCCAATGACTATTTATAATCAAATATATTATCTTTATAACCCCATGTAAAAATTTTTTTTCGTAAAACATATTATGTTTGTGTCATTTTTACTTTTACATTAAATAAAAAGTTATATATGTCATTTCCCAACCAAAATGTCTCCATGGGGTCCCCAAGTTTACCCATGGCCTGTCTTGGTCGGCCATGACACAACCAATAAGGTTGGGACAGGTTTCTAGGTCATTTCATATTATTAAATCATTATTTATACCTTAAACTACACTAATTACCACTAATCGCGATTAAAAACTTAATAAGTTACTATTCACCAAAAAATTATTTTAATCTCATTGAACCACATTTTACTTCTTAATGAAAACCATGTATGTCTGATTTTCAAAATTCAATACACATTAGACGTAAACTTTCATTTAACTGAAAAATCAGTTTGCTTGATTACCACTTAGTGGTTTCACTATTCATCAAAAATTGAAGTTTTACAGAAAATTACCAAAAATTCACCCTAAGCTATATTTGATATTCCGAATTCAAAAATGAAGTCTGTTTTACAAAATTCAAATCATATAAGTCACATTAATTAATTTAATAATTAATTCCCGCTGCCAGAGCAAATAGCGTGTTTTTACAAAACAATAAGTATCAAAAGATTGACACCAGTTTAAGTCTAATTTCAAAGTGAAATTGATTCCAATGACCACCATTGGATAAAATGGTAAAAATATATTCTAATTTCACTTAAAAACCAATTCAAAACATAATATAATCATATAAATAAATTAGATTAAAAATCAGTTTTGATGTAAAATGCAGTATTTTTCACTATTCATTAAAAAATGAACATTGTCAGAAAAATACCAAAAATTCACACAAGGTAAATTTTGATGTCCCAATCATAAAGAATAAGTTTATTTTGACAAAAATAGTTTATAAAATTGTCAAAATATATATTCAAAAATGGTTTGCCATCAAAAGGCAGTAAAACAATCTTTTAAGAATATTAGTGTATTCCATGCATAAGATTGTATTTATTTTCATTTTAAGCCTCTATAACACTATCTTAATCATTAATAGACATAGATAAAAATATCTATTATTCATTACTTACTTGGGATGTTACATCCTTCCCCCCTTTAGAAAATTGCGTCCCCGCAATTTATTTACTTATCGAATAAATGGGGGTACTTATCCCTCATTGCATTTTCAGATTCCCATGTTGCCTCTTCAATCATGTGGTTTTTCCACAAAACCTTTACCTGGTGAATCACCTTATTCCGTAACACTTGCTCCCTGTGGTCAAGAATCTGGACCGGTTGTTCCTCATAAGATAGGTTCTCTTCCAGCTGAACTACCTCTGGACTCAAAACATGAGATGGATCTGGCATATACTTTCTCAACATCGAAATGTGAAACAAATTGTGTACCTGAGATAAACTCGGAGGTAAATCCACTCCGTATGCAACTGATCTAACTCTCTCCAGAATTTCGTATGGTCCAATGAACCTTGGACTCAACTTTCCTTTCTTACCAAATCTCATCACACTTTTCCAAGGAGAAACCTTGAGAAAAACATGATCACCTACCTCGAAAGATAGATCCTTCCTCCGGTTATCCGCATAACTCTTCTGCCTGCTCTGAGCTGTTCTCATGTGTTTCTGAATCAACTGAACTTTTTCTGCCATCTCTTCTACCAATTCTGGTCCCATTAACTTCCTTTCACCCACTTCATCCCAGAAAGCTGGAGTTCGACACCGCTTTCCATATAATGCCTGAAATGGTGCCATCTGTATACTGGAATGAAAACTGTTATTATATGAAAACTCAACCAAAGAAAGATGTTGGTCCCAACTTCCCTGATAATCCATAGAACAAGCTCGTAGCATATCCTCCAATGTCTGAATTGTTCGTTCTGACTGCCCATTTGATTGAGGATGAAAAGCTGTACTAAAATTTAATTCAGTACCCAATGACTTCTGGAGGCCTTTCCAAAAGTTAGAAGTAAACCTGGGATCACGATCCGATACAATGGAGAGAGGAACTCCATGTAACCTGACTATCTCTTTAAGATACTAACGGGAAAGTTGATCAAGAGAGAAAGTATCTCGTATATCAAGGAAATGAGCAGATTTGGTCAAGTGATCAACAATAACCCAGATTGCATTATTACCTCGAGATGTCTTCGGTAATCCAACAACAAAGTCCATGGATATATTCTCCCATTTCCACTCTGGCACTGGTAAAGGCTGAAGCATCCCTTTCGGTAACTGCCGCTCTTCTTTAACCTGCTGACAAGTCAAACACTTCACAGTAAAATCAGCAATATCTCTTTTCATTCCATCCCACCAGTAATACTCCCGCAGATCTCTATACATCTTAGTAATTGCCGGATGAGCTGAAAACGGAGAACTATGAGCTTCACATAACAACTCTCTCTTCAAATGTGAATCACAAGGCACACAAAATCTCTTCCCAAATCTCAAAACGCAATCATTATCAATGTTGAATTCAGGCAACTTACCTTTCTGAACCAGCTCTACCTTTTTCTGCAACTCACTATCTTGCTTCTGTGCTTGCTTGATTCTATCTGATAGAGATGATCTCACTGATACCTGAAACAAAATAGAAGGACTTCCTACACCAACAACTTCTATGCCAAAGTTCATCAAATCCTTAACCAAAGGATCACGTTCCAAACGCAACATTGTTAATGAAGCATTACTTTTTCGACTCAAAGTAGTAGCCACTTTATTTGTTTTTCCCGGATGGTAATGAATTGTACAATCATAATCCTTGATTAATTCCATCCATCTCCTTTGTCTCATGTTTAACTCTTTATGAGTGAATATATACTTTAAACTTTTGTGATCGGTATATATTTCACACTTTACTCCATACAAATGATGCCTCCAAATTTTTAAATCAAAAACAACAGAAGCTAATTCCAAATCATGTGTAGGGTAATTTACCTCATGAGTTTTCAACTGTCGTGAAGCATAAGCAATTACCTGATCATTCTGCATTAGGACACAACCAAGTCCTTTCAATGAAGCATCACTGTATATAACAAACTCACCATTCCTGGAAGGTAGTTCCAAAACTGGAGCATTCACCAATCTTCTTTTCAATTCCTGAAAACAATCATCGCATTCTTTTGTCCAGATAAACTTAGCACCCTTCCGAGTTAGCTTAGTCATTGGAATAGATAACCGTGAAAAATTTCTAACAAACCTTCGGTAATAGCCCGCCAAACCAAGGAAGCTACGAATCTCGGTTACATTTGTGGGTCTTGGCCATTCTTCCACAACTTTTGTTTTTGCAGGATCAACAGTTATTCCATCTTTAGAAACAATGTAACCAAGGAAAGAAATTTGTTGCATCCAAAACTCACACTTGCTGAATTTCCAATACAGTTTATTTTCTTTTAAGGTTTGCAAGATAACCCTTAAATGTCTTTCATTATCTTCTTTACTTTTAGAAAACACCAAAATATCATCAATGAAAACCACCACAAACTTATCCAAGAACTCATGGAAAATTCTATTCATTAAGTCCATGAATACAGCAGGTGCATTGGTTAGCCCAAAAGGCATTACTACAAATTCATAATGGCCATATCTCATACGGAACGCGGTATTCGGAATATCTTCCACCTTTACATTCAACTGATCGTACCCCGATCTCAAGTCAATCTTTGAAAAAAACTGAGCTCCCTGGAGCTGATCAAACAAATCATCGATATGAGGCAAAGGATATTTGTTCTTAACAGTGATATTATTCAAGGCTCTATAATCAATGCAAAGTCTCATAGAACCATCTTTCTTTTTAACAAATAAAACAGGAGCACCCCATGGTGATGTGCTAGGTATAATGAAACCTTTCTCTCTAAATCTTGCAACTGCTCATTCAACTCTAAAAGTTAAATTTGTGCCATTCGATAAGGGGGTTTTGAAATTTGCTTAGCATCAGGAACTAAGTCAATAGTAAACTCAAATTCCCGATCTGGTATTATTCCAGGAAACTCATCAGGAAAAACACCAGGATACTCATTTACCACTGGCACATCATTAATCTGAATAGTTCCTTTATTTTCAATGATGTGTGCAAGGTAACATTTATTTCCATCTTTTACAAGTTTCTCGGCCTCTTGATATGTTATCAAAAGTAAGGGTTCATTCTTGTAAACAAACTGAAAGTCTTTCTGAAAAGAAACTTCTTTAGCTCTACAGTCAATCTTAGCATGGTAAATAGAGAGCCAATCCATACCCAGGATAACATCAAACTCTACTAGAGGTAGAACAATAAGGTTTTCAAGTAGGTTCTTTCCACAGATAAGGATAGGAAGATTCTTATAAATTGTTTTTGCCTCAACATTCCCCCCAGGTGTTTTTACCAAAAGTTCAGGAGTCATTTCTTTAGATGGTATTCCCATTTTACTAGAAAAGGTTTCAGAGATGAAAGAATGTGTAGACCCCGAATAAAACAACACACTGGCATAATCTGAAAAAACAAACAAAATACCTGATACAACTTCATTTGATGGCCCGACATCTGCTGAAGTAGTTGCAAAGGATTTCACCACCCCTTTCTGCTTGTAGTCTAATTGCTTCCCATCACTCAAGCTCCTTGTCGGACACTCGTTTGCATAGTGACCCATCTCATTGCACTTATAACATTTCACTAACTGTAAATCAAATTTGTTCTTACCTTCACCTTGATCCTTTTCAGGGCAATCACGAGCCTTATGTCCCATCTTACCACATCAGTAGCACTTTTCAGAATTCAGAAGACATTCCCCAGCATGCCTTTTTCCACATCTATCACAAACTGGAAACTTAGTTCTATTACCATCAGACTTTTTTGAAGAATTCTTACCTTTCTCCTGCCACCTCGGTCTCTTCTTCTGCTGGTTGTTATAGAGAACTTGGTCATCGGCAAACTCCATTTCCACCTTCTCAGCACATCGAACAAGCTTTTCATAACTTTTAAACTCACGAGAAGCTAATGCCCTTCGATATTTTGGCTTTAATCCTGAGTAAAAACGATTTATTTTACTATCAAGGTCTCGGATAAAATTTGGAGCATACCTTGCCAATCGAGTGAACCTTTCTTCATAGGCAGCCACTGAGTCTTCCTCTTGCCTCAATTCCAAGAATTGCTTTTCCATCCTAAGTCGAACAGCCTTAGGAAAATACTTCTCAAGAAACATACCTTTGAATTCATCCCAGTCAAGAGCATCAATCTCATCGGCGTCCCTGATATTTTTAACCATAGACCACCACTGATCTGCTTCACCCTCCAAACGGTAAATAGCAAGACTAACCTTTTGATTGTCTGAACACCCCATGACATCAAAAATCTTATCCAGTGCTTTAATCCACCCTTCAGCTAGCACAGGGTCAGATGACCCTCTGAATGATGGTGGATGTTGCCTCATGAAATGTTCCACCACTGACATGTTCCTCTGCGGTTGATCTGGCTGATCTCGTGCATGGATACCACCGCCATTTATCGCTTGAGTCAACTGCTCCATTACTGCAACAAACTTTTCAGTTCCAATTCCGACCATTTCTGGATGCTGATTCGGAAGGTTATTTCCTTCTGTATGCCTTCCTAGCACTGCTTCCCTGTTTCCTCTGCGGAAAACCATTCTGAACAAACATGTCTTAGATGAAGCAACATGGTAATCTTCAAATGCTATATCATTTCAAAAAAAAATATTTTTGGATAATCCTTTAATAGAATTCTAACTCCTAAAGTTTTCTAAACCGACCTCTGATACCAAATATAAGGCCCCAGCCTTAAACCTTACTTAATCTTGAGTTATTACAAGATTACACATTGAGGATCTTTTCGGGTTTAGAGTTTTAGAGAATTATATCATAAAACTTGCATTACATTCCACATATAAACAAAGTGGTTACATAAACATAGTATTCTTCATTCCCATCAATGGAAACACATTTGAAATAAAACATGGATTATTTATTGACACTTCCTTGACACTATCATCATATCATGTACCTTTCCCTTGACCTGTGAAAAACATTTCAAAAAAACTTGGGATGAGCATAAAAAGCTCAGTATGGGTTATAAAAACATGGAAAGGAAACATGAGTTCATATATACATAAGAATGAAATCATAATTTACCCATAAAACATAGGCACTTTAACATACCTCATAAAATCATGAATAAAACATAGAAATCATAAGACATAAAGGTAACTTGAGGCATTCATAACATTCTTACGTAGGGAGTAACCCTCTTGGTTACGTTTGGAATACCCATCATAGTATATTCCCTAAATCTCTTCGGAGAAACCTTAACGTTTCACTCCTTCACGTTACCCAATGCATTGGAGAGCTATAACGGGCTCACCCGCCCTTAGTTTATCACGGAACCACCCGTCTTCATAATAATGCCCAAGAACCATAACATAATCATATCACATAAAACATGCATAAAGGAAACATAAAATTTCCACATTTCAATCACGAGATATCAATACAACACATTGATAAAAACATTATGAAAACCATTTTCAATACTAAAAGAAAAGAAAAGTAAAACATGGTATTTATTTTTCTTTTAAAAAGAAGGTATGGCTTGTAGAGGAAGCCGAAACTCAAATAACGGTCACGACGGCGAAGAAGTCGTTTTCGCCGCATACGTACGACAAAAACATTCCCTTTTGTCGTTTAGTAAATGCTTCGTATAAAAAAGATTCCTTTTGAATAAACGTAAAATTCAAAGGTGTTTATACACCGTATAAAATAAAGTTGTGTATAAAATAAAATATGCCTCAATGAAAGGAGATTGAGACGAAGTCCCATACCTCGTATCCAACTTGACCCGACCGTTCTTTAATCTCCTGAATAATAAACTTGAGTTAATCTCTACTTGCTTAAGAATCTTCTTCAAGTTCATTATTCCTTTTATACCATGTTATGAACATCATGTAATCATTTAAGTTAATAATGTTCATTTTGTCGGTATTTGGTTCTTAAGTCAAAAATAGACTTCTTACACTTACATGTTGTTAATTTGGTCATAGGTTCATTATATCCAGAATGATATTCATGATGTAGATATCATATATGTCATATATATCCAGTACATACATGCATTTATAATATTACATAATCATTTAGAGGTAAGAAATGAAATGCACCGTTCATGGAGACGGTAAGCCGTACGTGCACATGAACGCTACTTTCATTTCTATTTCGTATTTTATAGAATGGAATCATAATGATATAAAGGTATATTATAATTCCAGTATAATATCATATATAATATCACAGTTCCATCCTTTATATGTCCCACATATGGTATTTAACGAATCAAATCACTTTGAGGGGGCGGTAGTCCGCACTTCCTAAAATGAAGATATCGTGTTTACCCATAATGGAAACCATAAAGGTATGCCAAAAATGAAAAAAAACATAAGCTTAAGGAAAAAATAAATATATTATATATCATATATAAAAATAGTGACATCATAATGGCCACCTTTGAAGGTGTTAAATGAGTATTGAACAATCATCGTTTCGGGAGGCAGAATTTCGCCATCCACGGAAACCGTATGTTCTTTAACCATTTGATGTAGTTGTGTGAGAGTGTAGCTCAAATAAATATTATAACAACATACTTGTATATTTAAGATACTGTTGTTGTTACAAAATAAGTAAATAAAAAGAGTTTAGGGGGTTGGAGAAGCAAAATAAAACAAATGAACATGAGAGAATGAATTACCTTTAAAAGTGTAACTCCTTTTGATTTGAGTCTAAAGGCTTCATTTGAAAGTATTCTGCCCAAAGGGAATCCTCTAGGATGAGGAGAGGGATGTTGAGAGAGTAAATGGGCAGGGTTTGGCCGAGCCAAAGGCTTGAGGAGTGTGTGAAATGAGGTAGAGGTGGGGGCCTTTTATAAGAGGAGAGGAGGGGCACTTTTGGAAAGTAAAGAAATATTACTTTATTTGAAAATGTTTTTCGGTTTTAAAAGGTCCCACATTGATATAATTCGTGTATAAGGTGATAAGGGTTCTAAATCCACTCATCCAATTGGTTTTTTCCATGTGTAGTTCATAGATTTTACATTGTCATTCCATTTTATTTAAATCGTCAAATAATGATGTCATCGCTGCATCATTATTATGTCATAAATAATTTAATTTATTTAATGTCTAAAAATCATAAAAAAATACTATGATGTAGGAAATCTTTTTATCTTTCCAATTACTATTTATAATCAAATATCTGATCTTTATAACCCCATGTAAAAATTGTTTTCGTAAAACATATTATGTTTGTGTAATTTTTACTTTTACATTAAATAAAAAGTTATATATGTCATTTCCCAACCAAAATGTCTCCATGGGGTCCCCAAGTTGACCCATGTCCTTTCTTGGTCTTCCATGACACAAAAAATAAGGTTGGGACATGTTTCTAGGTCATTTCATATTATTAAAGCATTATTTATACATTAAACTACACTAATTACCACTAATCGCGATTAAAAACTTAATAAGTTACTATTCACCAAAAAATTATTTTAATCTCGTTGAACCAAATTTTACTTCTTAATGACAACCATGTATGTCTGATTTTCAAAATTCAATACACATTAGTGGTAAACTTTCATTTAACTGAAAAATCACTTTGCTTGATTACCACTTAGTGGTTTCACTATTCATCAAAAATTGAAGTTTTTCAGAAAATTACCAAAAATTCACCCTGAGCTATATTTGATATTCCGAATTCAAAAATGAATTATATTTTACAAAATTCAAATCATATAAGTCACATTAATTAATTTAATAATTAATTCCCACTGCCAGAGCAAATAGCGTGTTTTTACAAAACAATAAGTATCAAAAGATTGACACCAGTTTAAGTCTAATTTCAAAGTGAAATTGATTCCAATGACCTCCATTGGATAAAATGGTAAAAATATATTCTAATTTAACTTCAAAACCAATTCAAAACATTATCTAATCATATAAATAAATTAGATTAAAAAGCAGTTTTGATGTAAAATGCAGTATTTTTCACTATTCATTAAAAAATGAACATTTTCAGAAAAATACCAAAAATTCACACAAGGTAAATTTTGATGTCCCAATCATAAAGGATAAGTTTATTTTGACAAAAATAGTTTATAAAATTGTCAAAATATAGATTCAAAAATGGTTTGCCATCAAAAGGCAGTAAAACAATCTTTTAAGAATATTAGTGTATTCCATGCATAAGATTGTATTTATTTTCATTTTAAGCCTCTATAACACTATCTTAATCATTAATAGACATAGATAAAAATATATATTATTCATTACTTACTTGGGATGTTACATTTATATTATCTTAACAAACACCATTTCTAAGTGCCTTAAAGAGGATCTCAAGGAGAAGACACTTGAGAGGTAAACCACTGACTCTTTCTCCTTTAATTAATATTATTTTCATATATTTCCCCAGCCTAACCTATCCAAAATGTAATGTAAACTATAAAATCATACATATAATTTAATTTTATTATGTTAATTGAAAATACATCCTCAATTCTATACCCTTCTCCTTTTATTCTAAAAACTAAAACATTATCTGTGATGTTTCGATTCACCGCCTTCATGGACAATGAGTTTTTTCTCATTACCACCTTCAATGATAGTTTTAAAACTATTTTTATGGTTAAAAAATATCATAATATGAGTATTCCATTATATATGATGTTCTAGAACAATTATATAAAAATATTATTAAATAAAATGATACTAATTCATGGAAGTTGTAAAAACCACAAAAAAATTAAATCTTATTCATTAACATTTTATCTAATGGATCACCCCATAGAATATATCCAAATGTTAAATGTTACCAATTAATTTTTTTAAATTTCACTAATACTATATAATTTCACTTACGGAGATGTTATTCCCATTTTAATATGAACTTCCATATTTATACATAAGGGAACCATCCATAAAACCATGAAATGAATGCTCCGATAATAAAGAAATTAAACATTATAAATCATCTAAATTGGCATAAATGAACATAATAAAATTATAATAAATAAAATATATGCTGAATATGTTATGTAATAAGTAAATAATAAATCTAATTTTATTATTTAGTATATTAATTATAATTTTAGAACTCTTTCAGACTTATGGTTATGTTTTTTCTCATATCACATTTATTTATGTGAGATATGACTTATTAACCACTTATATCTTCTGTGTGGTGTATACATACTAATAATTGAAATATTATATCATTAATCTATTCATCTTCGTGGTATTTAATGCTTCATTTTATGATCATTAATTATATGGGGTATATGGTTTTGACTGTTTTCATAGTGGTAAATGAATTCTTAACCCAATTTCCATTATTTCGCTTAAGAATCTACTCCAATAATTATTTCATTCTAGGATTATATATCAATTAAATTTTTATTATCATAACTTTTATTAACACTTATTTTATTTATATTTACAGTTAATACACATAATTTATTCATTTGGTTAACACTCACACTTTCTTCAAAAAATACACTTTGAAATGTTTTTTTAAATTAAGAAGAAATATTATTTTTAAACTTAAATGACATGATTGAATTTTCCAAATCCCCTAACATATTAATTTTATGTTGGAATCTTTTTCAAATTTATGTGTTTATTTCCAATGAAAATGATTCTTTTATAATTGATCATTTTTTAAAATAAACTATTTCAATGTAAAAGTGAAATTTCTCTATAGAAATTTTCAATGAGTTTATTAGAGTATTTTCAACTATGTCAACACTCATTGTTGGGATATTTTCCTTAATTGTGGTCTATCTCATATGATACCACGTACAATTTTTTTTTATTTTATTGATCAATTTGACTGTAGATGTTCGGTTTTGATGTCATTCATCATATTATACAAGATGGTTTGTGATTATGTTTACAGATTGGGGAAATTATTTAAATTTTATATCATAACTTAAATTTTAATGTATAGTTTAATTATGTTACACCCCTTTCATACAAAAAATTCTTTGGGCTTAGTAATTTTCAGGTGAGGTCCACTTTAGCGGCTCGATACATCGGTTGGTCTCATGAGATAGTATAGTTTGGGTAATGACTGATGTCTTACCCATTTATTTATATTGTCTTGGATTATGACTTTAAATTATTTTTATGGTGTCCAAAATTATGCATTCTATTGTTATGATATTTTTTGTTTATAATCCATGTGATTATTCAACTTGTTAAATTTATATTGGAAATTATCATTTTTATTTGATTATTTAAAAAGAGTTATTTGATCAGATTTTAGTCCTAGTATGTTATTCTCAAGATTAGGTTTTAATAGAATGATTTTTTTTATTAAACTTTATTTATTATTTATGATTATTTTTGGTAGCTTCCATAATATTCTTACCCTTACAAAAATTCTGATATCACACATTTCTTATGTTTTATTTTCCCTTAGGATTACAAGATGTATATTATGATTGAAATTCATGGATAACCTATGAGAATAATGGTATCTTCAATGGGGTTACTATATTTTATTTAATTTCATTTTTTAATGTAATTGTTTTTTAGAATTTTTTTTTCCAAATCCACCAAACTATTCATTCATTTAGGATGTGATTTCCTTGTTTATCATGATAATGTAATAAAGTAAGGCCCCGATTCTGGGTTACTGGGGTTGGGGTATTTATAGTTGGTATTAGAAAACTTTTATTAGAAACCATGGGAACATGGTTTTGGAAATCATAATATAGGGAACATAACCCTAAGATATACATTGAGGATAACTATTTATGAACATCCAAAAAAAATTTGAGTTTAACTATAAATAATTTTTTTAATTAATGCTATGTATTTGACTCGTTATTTGATTATACATTATGTTTCATAATGATATGATTCATTCTAATGTATGTCATCATTTAAAAATGGCCCATCACTGAAGGAGTTGGTTCTGGGTACATTAGAAGTGTGCAGTTGTAGGTGATATTTTAAAATTTATTTTAATACTTGTTGCTCGAAACCAAAATAGAGGATCTATCATGTAAAATTTATAATTATTTTATTCAATATCAGAATAAATAAATACACAGGTTTAAGAACATTCTTTTTTGAAGATTTTAGACCATCTGAAAAGACCCATCCCAATTTTCTTAGTTTCTCATTCAAGGATCCCAGGGTAAAATCTCCCAAGCAGTGATCTAGACAAGCTTTAATGGTCTTTTAGCAAAGCCACTCATTCTAGGGGTGCTAGCTTGGCGAATTGTATGTCTCTAATTGTTCATTCTTGATCACTCATACTTCCTTCATGATGAAAATATCTCTTGGGTTTCTCATTCATGAGAGGGATAGAGTAGGAGGTGTCAAGAGAGAATTCATTGGGCATAATAATTCTCTATTTCTAAACATGGAATTTGTTCTGGATGAATCACACAATAGATGTAGCTGTCTATTTATATGGCTGAGATTTCACTTAAAAAATTTAATTTCATAACAAAAATTAACTATAAATATAACCATTAATGAAATACCATGTCACATAATAATAATAAGATTATTATTATTTTTTGGTGAACCAACTTTAAAAAAATAGATAAATAATATTTTTTAACTCATAAATAATTATTTTATCACCAGACCCAATCTTAGTCTATTAAAACTCATATTGTAATTATTGAACACCAAAATATAGATGTTATTCATAAAATAGTAATTCAATATTTATTAAATATTAGATAATATAAATAAATAAATTTTATTCAAAATCTAATGAATAAATATTCATTTAATTTATGCGATCAATATAACTTAAATAAAATTATTCCTCAATCTTGATAATAACATTTCTTCCATTAACTAAATTCAAATTGAATTTAATTTAGAACACCAATACCACTTATTTTGTGACCCTCCAGGATTCTTTATCATTGGTATTAGGTGGGTTTTCCTAAAGTCTAAGATTACAATATAGAAATGGTTCATGTCAACCATGTGAATAAACATAAAGTCATAATGATAACAACCACAAATGAACTATCACTGTGTAATATAATCCCTTTGTAACATTATCTCATCAATCAGGTTGCATGAAAATGTCATCAACCTATATTCTTGATACATTATTCCTGAATATCTGAAATAAACTCATCATTACACCATGGACAAGGAATTTAGGGCAACATTTCTTTTTCAATCAATGGGCTGAGATATCAACTTCCATAAATAAGGAAGAGACAAATCCTTTCTTCAGTTATCCACTAATAAAATGTTATTCATGATGAACCCAATGTACCCTACTTCCCACCAACATATGGAGTGATGGGTTTCATCAGAAAATATATATGTGTGACTCGTAAAACACATTAATAATAATCATAAAGTCTAAGGACCATTACACAAACTAACAGATTGAAATATCAAATGACACAAAAACACATGCAATTCCTACTGCCAGGTCTGTTATCATAATCTCTCATCCTGAATGTTATAATGGGTGAACTTCATTAGAAGAAGTCTCATCTTCTTATGAGTAATCACACCTAACAGTCAATATACTATGTGTCCCATCATAGTATTTTATCCAACCACAAAACTATTTTAAGAATATTTTCATATAACATCAAAGTTCTCATCATAGTTGGGAACTACTATTACCTTATCAATGTGAAGAAATAATCTACGACCTTATTATATTATGTTCATGTAGAACAATGAACAATGTGTAATAAGATGTTTATTTTAATATTTAATACATAAAATATTCATGTAATCAAAGTAAAAATATTTGGTACTAGGACATCAACTCTAAAAACTCCCACTTGGACTAGCGCTAACAACCTATGAATTTCATTCTGTTGGACCTCACATGATAATCATGTTTTTCTGTGTAAAGTATTTAGTCAAGGGGTCCACCTTTTTGTCTTACTTGTAATTACTTCTCACTAGAACTTCACCTATCTGGTAAAAATACCTCAAGAGATGATAATTCTGAAGTATGTGCTTCTTCCACTAAAATGACATTGTCTCTCTTCGAAAAGGCACTTCTATAGTATTATCATGATAGTGTGTCATGTGATATTTACTACTAGGTACCTCATCAAGTTCTTAGATGAAATTTTATATCCAATCTACATATTTAGCTACCTCAGAAGTTGTAATATACCCAGACTCTACTGTAGAATCTATGACCACAACCTGCTTTGAGCTATTCCATATCACAACACCTCCATTAACAGTGAATATGTTTTTCCTTAGTGACATCATGTCATCATGATCAGCCTGGATCCTAGTATCTATATATCCTCTAATTAATATTTCATTATCTCCTCCATAATCATGGAATATATCCTTATTATACCTTATATACTTATCGATTGTCTTGACTTTCATCCAAATGTAGTCACCTAGATCAGCTTGATATCTTCCTACCACACTTAATACATATGAAACATCTATCCTAGTACATAGTATATCATACATGACAAAACCAATCACTGATGTGTATGTAATACTTTCCAATCTATTTCTTTCCTCATGGGTCTAAGGACACATTTTCTTATAAATGTGAATACCAAGTGATATTTGAAACAATCCCCTCATGTATCATTCCATAATGAATCTCATTAGTATCTTGTCAATGTATGTGCTTTTACTAAGAAAACTCTTGGATATATAATGATAGATCCTGATCCCATTAATATATGATGCCTTCCCAAGTCTTTCATGGAAAATAATTTTTTTAAACTTTCTTAAATAGACTATAACAATGGTATTTCATTTCCAATATATAATATTTCATAATCATATACTATTAAGAAAACGATTTCACACCCACTAAACTATATGTAGACATAAGGATCACAATAATTCTTTATAAAATGAAATTCCATTATGGATTCATCAATATGAATGTTCCATGATATGCATGATTTCATTAATACATAAATTGATATATGCAATATGAAAATACATTTGGAATCATTTGGAGTCCCAAACCCTATAGGTTGTTTCATGTAGACATCTTTCTTAAGGTCCTCATTAAGGAAGTCTATCTTGAAATCCATTTTATAAATATCATAGTCATGATAAGTTGCAATAGAAAGTGGAATTTTTAATGGATTATATCATTGAAACTGGTGAAAATGTTTCATCGTATTCAATACCTAAAGAGTATTTAAAGCTTTTACAACTTGTCAAACCTAATAGGTACTATAATTTCCATCCATGTCTTATTTATTCTGGAATACCCAGTTGAAACCAATAGGATTTACATCCACATTAGGATCAACCAAAATCCAGACTTAGTTTTATTACATATAATACATTTAATAATTCACAAATTTCTACCGCTTAGAAATATTTGTTCCCATTATTGCTTCATTGTAGGTTAAAGGATCATTATTATAAACTATTAATGAGCCACCATCCTCAGTAACTAAAAAAGAATACCATTCTGGTTTTCTAAACTCTCTTGTGCACCTAATCATTACTTGTGACTCAATATTAGTTTCTTAATCCATGGTGATTTTTGGAAACTGATATGATACCAACTCTTGTGCACCTTGAACCAAGAATTT
Organism: Viscum album; assembly: GCA_963277665.1. Classification (NCBI taxonomy): domain Eukaryota; kingdom Viridiplantae; phylum Streptophyta; class Magnoliopsida; order Santalales; family Viscaceae; genus Viscum; species Viscum album. The sequence continues at coordinate 145,447,840 of OY728131.1, forward strand.
TTCAAAGTTTATCTCACCACTTCTATTTATTTTAGATATGTGCTCCTTCTCAAGGAATATAGAGTGTGTTTCATCTATGAACCATTTGTCTATTGGGTCATATTGGTAATATCCCCTTGTTTCCTTGGGGTATCTTATAATGGTACACTTTTTTCCTTGGGGAAAAATTTTGTTACCTGAAGAGGCCTTAGCAAACACTTTTTATCCCCAAAAATATAAATTTGGTAACATGGTTTTTCTTCCACTCCAAAATTCATATGGAAAACCGTTTATTAGTGGATTTTCTTAGTCTTCCTACAAATATGTTTTCGACATCATTCTTGTATTTCTTTAATTTATAAAAATAATCAAACTTATACATCATTAATTTAATATATCATTATCTTTTAAAAACAATAGTAAAAGTTATGTAGTATAAGTATCCACCTCATTATTCAATAGGAAATGGTCCACACACATTAGTAAGAACTAATTTAAGAAGGCCTTTAGCCCTTCCACCTTTCCCACTAAATGGGGACTTATTCATTTTACATTGTAAAAATGCATGACTTACACTAAGTGGTTTTAGTTTAGAAGAATCTAAATGTTCATATTGATTTAATTTTTTAAAAAATGATTCATTTTCGTGACCTATTTAGTGATTTCAAAGTTGGTTGTTGTATGAATCATGTGAAGTAACTTCATTATTGATTTTGGTTACTTGGTTTATGTAATCCAACACATATAGGACAATATGAAAATGTGACTTACTATAAAATGTAATCTTTATAAAAGAATAAATATTTATTTGAAAATTGTAAAATGAATTCATCTGTATATAGACTGAATATAGAAATAATTTTTTAGGTCACTAAAGGATCATAATAATAACCCTTTAAAATAAAGATCATTTTGGTTGACAATGTGAGGTGGTAGACCCCAATATCTACAACAAAATATTTAACTATATTAGTTTTTCATATATCTAAATCCCCATAGTCAATTTTTATGAGTCTGGTTGGTTCTTATGTTTTAATACATATATTATCACCCCAATATGTATATAATACCCAATGTGTAGAAATAGATAAATTTTACTAGATAACAAATAGAGCTAAAGCTTCCCCTTCCTTCTTTAACTAGGTGACGTTTTTCTTCCAGTGGACCCTCTTTCCATATGTAAAATAGGTAGAATCATGTTCCATTGCATCCACATTGATCTTATTTTTCATAGAAGGGAATGAAGAATCTTTGAGCTTAAATATTATTTTGTTCCCTTTCTGTTTGTTCACTATAAGGACATAAGGATATTTACGCTTTATATATTTATCAATATGGTGATGGAGGATAAGAATATTTATAAGAGACTTATCAATGTTGTTCATATTAAAATTTACAAAAAAATAGAGATTCTCTAAGGGAGTGATTCCAGAAATAGATCGTTTCCCAATTCTTCAATGAGTTAAAAAACTAGAACCTCTAGCTGCACAATGTCACAAATGAGCTTCACTATGTGAGGCCCAGCTAGGGAACCATCTCCAAGAATTCTCTGAAAGAGCACCCTGGAAATATTAAACTGTTTCTATCTATCTCTTTCCCAGTAAAGACAATAGAGGTTCTAAAGCATGCAATATGCATCCATGTTTTAATGAGACATCATGATTTTACTAGACATAGATGAAATTATCAAACATTGATCTTCGATTGTATTGTTCATATATTTTCAATACTAGGATCTCTTAATCACTTTCTTCCTGAGTAGACATATCAAGAATTGAGGATTCTATAATAAATGTTTCTATTCATGGTGCAGAACAACCAGAAGGAATCTATGCCACCCCAGGAAGTTACTACCTGTGGGGAGATTTTATTTATCCAATATTTATTGTTGAGATAGAAAAATTTTCATTTTATTCAAAAATTTAGAAGACCAGATTAGGTTTAATTTTCTTAATTCTATATATTTTTTAGAATTAATTATTTGATTTTATTAAATCTCCAACTATTTTATAAATTCCCAACATTGCTCCCCATTAAAATTGGAATGTCTAGTTTCTGTATATTATAGTTGAAAGGATCCATATTCCATTTCTCATAAACCCAATATGGGTTGGCAAAGATATTTTGACGGTTTTTTGGTAGGAAAGTGTTTTCCTACTATATGATTGTAGCTCCTTGATCCGTTGAGTAGACTCCGTAATCCATAAATCATAACTTGGATTTTCTCAACAATTGCCTCCAAATTACACAATGTCTAGGAAGGGATTCTTCGCTTGATGTAAAATCATTAGTTCAACTGCAAACATTCATAATAACTCCCCTTATAAAATTAAGTGTCCCAAAATTGGTTGGATAAACACATTGTTCTATTGAGTTTCATTCCTAATCATGTAATGGAAGGATTAGTATGACTTGATATTAGATTGGGGGATTTTATTTTATTATGTATGATTTTTTATCTTTTTTTATCTTTTACATGTCTTGTTAATATTTATGTGTATGTTTACTTTATTTATTAACCATTTTGGATAAAACAATTAGGCATAAAATGTTTATTTAAGTTACATATTTCCACATTAATTCATTCATTTATGTGATAGCGGTCTTGAATCAATAAATATAGTTTTAATGTATTAGAAAATAAACAATTAATTAATTGAATGACCTGATCATGAGCTTATCTAATGGTTTATTTAATGATAGGACATTAAATAAACCTAAGACATAAGGGAAAAAACTCCTTATTCTAGACTTTCCATGAACTAGAACATTCCACATGTCCAACAATGTATCATCGGGTTGAAATCATTATGATTTGTTCTTGATCCATCTCCACACACCTTAGGATACACCATTAATTGCCAATATTTATTACTCACACGTATATTAGGGGAACCAAATGATTGGTTAAACATAATTACATACATATCATTGGAAAAGCTGGTCCTATATAATAATGGAGGGAGGGATGGCCCATATGTGATCTTTTAATTTAATATTAAATAATTTCAAATACATGCAATAAATTTAATTAAATAAATGTCAACACATAAATAGGTCTTGGAAAAGCTCTTGAATGATCACACATATAATGAATACGTAAAAGTAAATGACTAGATTTCATTTATAAATTATTTCATTATTTAAGATAAACTTTCATGTATTAATTAATTAATAAACTTATTGATCAATTTCCATTCATCTTAATGTTAATTCAATATTATTTGGATGTACCCATTATTAATGTAATTCATCTAAAATAAATGGAAATCCCAATAATAATATATTAATTACAACAAATTTATTCAGCATTTAAATTTTTTATAACCATTATTAAATTGTCAAACATGCATTAGTGTGCTAATACATAAAATAAATATTTATTAATGAAATTTAAAATTTAATTTAATTTCAATTTTTTTCATTAATGGGAGGCTACATAGAGTCTACATGCATTTACATTCCATGTACCTTGGTTTTTGTATGTCAAAGTCACATGAATGGGGCTTTGGTGTGTGGAATTGGTCAGACTACATGGTGTGTACATGCCAATCACACACCTTGTATATGATCTTTGTGTGTTAGGTTGTCCCTTTCAACACACAGTGTGCAATAAAAACACCTCATTTAATTAATTACAATACGCATCTAAATACAATGCACATGGGTATACAGCGTGTGCTCCGACCACACACCATGTAACCCAGTTTTAATGGCCAATGATTTGGCACATCCTGATAGAGTCTCTGGTCATTATTCATTTGTTCTTAAACCATTATGAAAATGAAACACAAAATGAACATGAAAAATATACTAATAACATGTTAATTAATTTTATATTAAATAACAAATAACATTAATTAAAATCTAACCACAATTTCACATAGATAAAAAATCAAACAAATAATTATAAATTTAAATGTGACCCTCTAATACCACTTGTTGGTTTTGTGTGCAATGCAAGCATGTAGTGGTGGGTGATATATTAAATTTTATTTTAATAATCATTGCTCAATTATAAGAGAGAGCATATTTCCTGTAAAATTTATATTTAATTGGTTTTATATCTAAATAAATAAATTCTAGTCTTAGGGACTTTATTTTTTGATGATTCTTGATCGTTCGAAACAGACCTTTTGGATTTCCTTCATTGTGATTGCAAGGATACAAGGAAAAAATAATTCTAGTGGTGGTACACATGTGATTCAATGGTCTATGAGCAATGCCACTAATCCTCATGGTTCTATCATAGTGAATTGAAGGTCTTGAGTTATTCATTCATGACCCCTTTTTCTTCGGTCGTGAAGAAATTCTCCCATGGGAATCTCATTTTTGAGATGGAGAGAGGAGTAGGAGTCGAGATAGAATTCATTGTGAACAAAAATACTCTATTACTAAATGTGGAATTGATTTTGAATTAATTAACCAATAAAATAGCCATATATTTATAGGGTAGGGATTTCTTTTAAAGAAAATAATTGCATAACAACCATTAAATATAAATATAACAATTAATGAAATACCATGCCACATAATAATAATAGTAGTATTATTATTTTTTGGTGTACTAACATAAAAAAATAGATAAATAATATTTAACAACTCGTAAAAAATTATTTTATCACCACACACAATCTTGGTCTATTGGAAGTCCTCTTGTATTTATTGACCACCTGAATAAATATTTTAGTCTATGAAATAAATAGTTTATTCACAAACTAGTAAATAAATATTTATTAAATATTAAATAAAAAAAATAAAGTTATTTTATTCCCAATTTAGTGAATAAATATTTATTTAATTTATGCTATCAATATAACATAAATAAAATTATTTTTTATTCATGAGAACAATATTTATTCAACTAATTTAATTAAAATAGAATTTAATCAGGTCCACCATAAATACTTAGTGTGTAACCCTCTAGGATTATTTTTCATTGGAATTATGTGGGCTTTCCTAAAGACTATAATTAATGTCTAGAAGTGGGTCAAGGCACCCAAGATAAAGGACATATTGTTGCAACAATTAAAACCACATACAAACACTCACTATGTAATATATTTCTGTTGCCACATATTCTCATAAAACAGGTTTAATAACAGTGTCATCAAACAATATTCATGATACATCATTATTTGACTATCTAAAATAAATTCTTCATTACAAAATAGCCATGGAATTTAGGGAAAAAGTCATATTTACATCAAAGGACCTAGTTACAAACTTCCCTAATTATGGACGGGATAAATCCTTTCTTGACTAATCTATTAAAAACATGACATTTATGGTGAACCCAACATTTCCTACTTCCTACCAACATATGTCATGACAGTTTATATCAAAAAATATAAGTACATGTGTCATGAAATTCATTAAGTATAATCATAAAGTTTGAGGACCATTACACACACTTACAAATATGAATATTATATTACACCAAAACATGAATAATTTCAAATAGAAGGTCCGTTCTCTTAATCTCTTGTCTTTGATATTACCAAGTGATAACTTCATGAGAATAAGTCTCATCACTTGCAATTAATCTCACCTAACAGTCTATATACTAAGTGTCCCATCATAGTTTGTTATCCAAATGAATAACTATAATACGAATATTGTCATAGAACATCAAGGTTCATATCATATTAGGTAACTATTATAACCTTATCAATGCAATGAATAATCTACGACGTTATTATATTATGGTCATGAAAAATAATGAACAATGTGTAATAATATGTTTAATTTAATATTTAATGCATCAAATATTCATTTAATCAAAGTACAAATAGTTGGTTGTAGGACACCAACTCTAATGGAAGGAATGAGAACGTTACCAATGATCATGGTCCAAAGAGTAAGGAGGATCAAATCAGTTAGGGTATTATGAAAATCATTGTAAGGGAAGAAGTATCCCAAAGATTATCATAATATGGGTATATATTATCATGTGACATCAAGATAGAGAAAGAATTATCATTGTTTTATGACTTTTAAAGGATGTAACAGAAGAATTGAATAATAGTGTAAATTATGGATAATGGGAAGAAGGGAATGAATGATTTTCCTAAATGTAATATTTGTGGAAGGAAACACCCTTTACTTTCTTGAAGGGAATCAGTGTTTACTACATTTGTGGAGAGAAGGGCCCTCATTCTCATGATTTTAAATTAAATAAATAATACATCCAATTATTCCACTATACTGAGATGATGAATAATAGAAATAAAGGTCTCAAGAATAAAAGAAATATACTCCAAAAGAGGATTATGGATCATGGTAAATCTTATGCTACAAACTCATAAGAATCGGAATGATTAATATCCCTATGTTTGGATTAAATAATTATTTTATTTGATTATTTTATAAATTATGGAATGTTATAAGAATTATGAGGTATATATGGATTGTGCTACAATAATTCTTCTTTAAGGAATTGGAAGCATGTGATGAATAACACCAATAATAATGAGAAATGATTATGTTATATGTCAATTTTTTTGAGAAAACATGTATTTGGAAAGATAACTCTAAATATGTATCTGATATTAAGATAATAATAAATATTTTTTGTGGTATATTATTGGTGATAATGAAGGTGGTTAGTGATTTTATGTGTTATGTTATTATATAATTATTAGATGTTTGTATTTAAGGAATATATTCAACAACATGATATTTTCCTTTTAGAAGTAGGCATGTTTTATAATAGTTCAACGGAGATTAAGTTATTCATATATTTTTTATGTGAAAATAAGAGCTACATTATTCAGGGAAATCCTTTGTTATGTTTATTTTGGAAATTTTATAACCTTACTTTTAAAATTTTTAGTCTTTGAATTTGGAGAGAAATATCATGGATGGGTCTCATGATTAGTTACTTACAAAAATAATTACGTTAAACCTTGGATATTATTGTGTGAGTTGAAATTATGATTTATTATATTATATATCATGCACTAACAATGTAGGTTTCAGTAAAAATTAATGGTCGAAGGAATAACTTTTGGATCATATGATTCATTAATGTGCTTATCGCAAAAAAATCATCATGAGCATTGATATCCGGATGTGTGAAATACTATGGAAAAAATCAATGAAAACCCAAAGGATGATATTGTGCTTATGGAATGGGAAGAAATCAAGTATGTTTATTTTATGAAGTGCTTTTCATGATAGTAAATGAATCCCTCAACTATAATAAAATAATTTTGGTACAAAAACACTATCCATTTACTTTTCTTATTAAGAAATTATTGATCTTTGATCTCTTAAAAAATTCAATGTTTTTTGATGGTAGAATTTCTAACAAATATGTTCTATATCACCCTCTATCAGAATATGATAGTTATATTTCTCATAAATGTCCATATTTTAAAAAATTTTTTCCTATTTTGGAATCTTAGTTTTGTGGTGACCTTTGTATTTATCTTTACCTCATTTTAAGATGATGTTTCATAAACCGTTTTTTTATGAGGGATTTTCAAAATGTAATTTTCAAGTATAAAACATTAAAATTTAAAGTTAAATTTCAAATTGTATGCAGAAATTTTAATTAATGAGAGGATAATGTAACACCCCAATATTTTACAATATTTCTATTTTAAAAATTCAACTTTTTTGATAACTTACGTTAATTAGAACACCAATAATAAACAAATGATTAAATATTACTATTTAATTGTGATTTTTATCACCTAGAGTTTAAAATGTAGGGAATCAAATATATTATGTAAATTATCAAAATATATTTTACACATGAATTCTTCTCTTAAAAATTAATGATAAATTAAAATAAAAACCAATAAGGATGTGTTTTTATGAAAAACATTTTTTATGACCATAAAGAAATTTTATCATAATAAATTAAATTAATCACTATTAGTGAAATATTATAATTAAATTTATATTTTATATATTTATTAAATTTTTTTAAATTTATCCAATAATTTTTATTTGCATAAAATAGTAACAAATCCAATTTTAAGCATGAAAACATGTATTTTTCTAAAACGTTGTTTTTACCTTTTGATGGAAAATATGTGTTAAAACCAAATTTCAAAAACTAAATAAATTTTATTTAACAAAATTAAAATTATTTTTGAATTAGAATATAAAAAATTACTTTTCTTAAATTTTTGATATTTTTTATTATGCTTCATTTTTTGTGAATAGTAAACAATATAATTTTTTTAAATAGTGTATCATTTGTGACATTATTGGGACATAATTAAGATATAATAATTTATTAAACTAATGGAATGAGTAAATTATGATTTAATAATAGATATATTTTACAAAAATAATTCATAACATGTAAATTATAACTTATTTCATGATAATAACAAAAATCTGTGTTAGTGCTCACGCAGTTCTATCACAACATTGGCAAAGAAAGATTTGGTTACTTAAAGATAATAATTATATGATAAAAATACATTCATGAATTTTTTATTAATTATTAAGAATAAATTATTTTTTTTGGGTTATATTTTCTAGTTTTAGAGTTAATTAACAAGAATATTATCCAAATGTCTGTGCAATGCTTGAACAAGTCAAGAAAATTCAAATTAACAAATTAAAGAAGTTATCTTGACATGGATATGGGTAAATAAACCTAATTAATGAATATATATAAATTATATTGAAGAAAATTAATTCATTTTTTAATTTAAATTTATTTTTAATTTTTATATATTAAATAATTGACATTAATTCTTATGATACAATGATAAATTTATTTTTAATGCATAAGAATAATCAATAAAATTATTGTCATTAAAATTTAATGAACCATTAAATGACCCAAATTTTTGAATAAATATATTTTTATGATTTTTTGTTCGTTATAATCTTATTTTGTTCTAATTTGGTACCTTTTGGATCTACAAGGATTATTTTAACCCCATTATAATATTTTATTTAAAATAATCTCCTCATTTTAAAACTATAGTAATTATTATAAAATTTTAATATATGGTTTCAAAGAATATATTTTTAACCATAAATAATATTTTTAAATATAACATATTTATCCTATTTTTTAGAATATAATTTTAAATTTTATGCAACAAAAAATATCTTTAAAGGCTTTCATAATGATGATGTTGTAATTATTAAATTAATGAAAAAAATAAAATATATGATTTTAAAAATATTAAAAGAAATGTAATATAAAATAATTAATCTAAACCACAAAATTTTATATATAAATATGACATATATAAGTTATAATTAAATAGTTTTTTTTTTCTAATTGTAATATTTTCTTTGATGTTTTTTATTTCATAGTTATGAATAGTGCTAAATTTTCCAAAAATAATATTTAATGAATATCATATTTTTTTATACTATTATAAAATAAAAAATATATATTAAGTCATAATATAATATATTTTTTTAAAAACGTAATCTCCTAATCCATTTAAGAATTTTGGATGTCTTTACCCCAATAATAACCATATTATATTTTAATAGTATATGTAATTCCTAAATTACCCCTCACCTCAATTATAAAGGGACTATTTCCTTCAGTCAATTTAGTCACCTTGAGACTTCTTGATCGAATATAATTTATAAAAATAACCTCTCTTCATCCCTTTGAACATTCACATATTTTTTGTCCCATAAAAAGACAATTTCCAAGTTCTATAAAGAGGCTCTCAATAAGGTGGCACTAAAAAGGTAAAAACCTCCATCTTTATCTTTTAATTTATTTTAATTTCTTATATTTCCCTCAAAATCCCTATACAAAGTGACATGGAAATTATAGTATCATAAATATAATGTAATTTTATTATGTTAATGTAATTTACATCATCATGTCTCTTCTCTTATCCTTTTATTTTAAAATTGAAAACATCATCTATGGAAGATGAGTTTTTGTTTTTTATTAACTCATTAAAGCATGGTCATAAATAAATTTTTTGGGTAAAATAGATTATAAATTTTTATCAAAACATATATAATGTTCTGTAACTAGTTTATAAACCTATTATTAAATAAAATTACACTAATCTGTGATGGTCGTAAAAATACCCAAAATGAATTAAATAACCCACCTTAACATTTAATATAATCATTCATCATCATATGATATATCCAAATGATATATATTACCATTCAAAATTATTTAAGTTCATTAATACTAAATAATTTCACTTAAAAATTTGTTTTTTCCATTTGAAAAATAACTCCCATATTTATACACAGGGGAGCTGTCTGTAAAACCATGAAAGGAATGATCCTAATAAAAAGAGATTAAATATTATAACTCATCAGAATGGAAAAAAATATATTTTAAAAATTATAATAAATCACTTATTTTTTGAATATGTTATTTACTAGATAATTAATGAATCAAAATTGATTATCCAGGACATTATGTATAGTTACAAAACACTTTTAAACATAAATTAAGGTTTTTTCGCACTTCACTTTTATTTATATGAGATATGCCTTATTCACCACTTATTTCTTTTGTGTGGTGTACTTATAATACGATTTGATATATAATATAATTAATCTCTTTATTTAAATGGTATTCAATGTTCCATTTCATAATCATTAATTTTATGGAACATACAGTTCGACTATTTGCATAGTGGTAAGAGAATTCATATCCCAATTTTTATTATTTCAGTTAAAAATATACTCAAATAAGAAATGTAAAAAATGATTTTGTTTTAAATTAATTTATATTATATTAAGTTTATTTTCATTTTCTCTATTTTTAGTTATATCCAATTAACATTATTGATTTATTCAGAAAATTCTCAGACTTTATCTTAAAAATGTTTTTTAATGTTTTTTATGATTTAAAAGATATGTTATTTTTAGATTATAAATCATGGGTGTATTTTCCTTATATCATGATATATTAATGTTTTCTATAATCATTTATATGTTAACAAGGTTATTTCAAAAGAAAATGTATTATTTTATAATTGCATGTTTTTTAAATAAATGATTTTAATGTAAAACTGGTACTTCTCTCTGGAATTTTTGAATTATTTTGTTATATTATTTTCTTCCATGGAAATAATTATTGTTTTATATTTTTCTTAATTGATTTTGTATTCTTATGATTCCATCTAGAAAATTTTATTTAATATTTTATGATCATTTTGGTTGTAGATGTGTTTTTTTATACCATAAATCATATTATACTAGATGGTTTTGAATTATATTTACTATTTTGGGAAATTATTTATATTTCATATGATATCTTCCATATTATTATATATATTTATTATATTAAAAAAATTTCATATAATAAATTCACTGGACTAATCAGGTGTCGGGTGGGGCCCGCTATTTCCATTTGATGCATCAGTTGGTCTCATGAGGATAACTAGTTTGGGTATTAGCTGATGTATTACCTAATTATAAACAGTGTCTTATCCAAATACTGGATTACATATTAATGATATCCCACAGTATGTGTTCCCTTATTTTGATATTAGTTATTTACAATCCATGTGATTATTCGACTAGTTGAATATGCATGGGTAAGTATCATTTTCGTGTGATAATTTATATGATGTTATTTGATCAGATTTTATTTATTTTATATTATACTCAGGATTATATTTTCATGTCCTGAATTTTTATATATTAATATTTACTTATTGTTTATAATTATTTATGATTGCTTCCACTGTATTATTACCCAAATTTAGTATATGAACACACCTGTTTCTTATGTTTTATTTTCCCCCATGATGCCAATATATATATATTATGATTGAACTACAGGAATAATATAGAGAATAGGGGTGTCTCCTATCGATTTACTATGTTGTATTTTATTTCAGGATGTAATGTTATGCTTATATTTATATCCAGTTTTCCAAATCTACTAAACTATTCCATCCTTTGGGATGTAGTTTCCTTCTTTATTATACCAATGTAATAAATCAAGACCCCAACTTTGGGATATTAGGGTTATGGTATTTACACATATACTATAGATATATTTTTTAGTATACTTTATTTTTACATTTTCATACACATGTCATCACCGCAATCTATATCAAATACCCAATGTGTTGATATTAAAAGATTACACTTCATGAAAACTACACCATTAACCTACCCTTTCAACTGGGTGTAGTTATTCTTCAAGTTTCTATTCTTTCCACATGAAAAAGTACTTCCTCCTTTATTTACCTTGCCTATGTATTTTCGTCTTCTTGGAAGGATGATGCCCGATATATTTAGACTTGTTATGAGTCTTGATACCCTTATCCCTTTTATACCTTTTTTTATTCACCATAAGAACAATGGTTTTATGCCCATGTCCTTATCCACTTAGATTATTAGAGTAAGAAGTTCTTAAATAATATTATGATTGTTTCTCATATTATATTTCACAATAAAACTAGAGAAGGTATTGTGTAGTGATGAATGTATGGTATCTTTACAAAACTCATCTAGATATTTAATACATAAGATTTCTAAGAATCCAATGAAGCCAATATGTTTGACTACATGATGCCCAGATGGCATAGAATCTCAAAGCATAGTTGTAAATAGATAATTGGAGATCCCATATTTATCTTACCTCACCTTCTCTGGATAGAGATTTCAAATGTTATACATCATGAAATATGCAACCATCTCCTAATGCTGCTTCAATAGATCATTGGTCCTGGATGATGATTAAAAACATGAATTATATATTGAATCATTAAATTTATTCTCTTAGAGAGTAAACTCTTAATCAGTAGCATCATTACCAGTTGCATCAGAGATAGGTTCTTCCAGCAAAAACAATTTCCATTCATGGTGTCGGAGAATGTTTATGTGCCTATTCCATTCTAGAATTTTTTTTTGAAAGTGATAAGGTTGTTCTTATAATGTATGGATTGTAAGGATATGTATGAATTCATTTTAATTACTATCTCTAAAAATAAAATTTGGACAGTTTTGTACTTTATCTAAAATAATTTATAAAAATAAATAAATATTATATTTATTAATCTCACACTATATTATTGAAACCCAATAGCTATAAACATTATCTTCATAATATCACATTTCGTAGAAATTATAGATCAAATGATCCATATTCCCTTTATCATCACCCCTACTTTCCTCGGTTAAGTAATCTAAGTGGTTTTAGTATGCATTCCAAATTCCAAGATCAATAACTCTTTATTCCTTGATCTATTGAATAGACTACACAATCCTAAAATCCATAAAATTTGATATCCTCATCCCTTGTATATCTATTACACCATGTCCTACTTTAGCAGTCGTCCCTTGATGTGAACTAAGTTAATTCAACCAAAATTTTTAAGTTAGTGTTATGCGATAATTGAAAGCACCTCAACTTGGGTTGGTCAATCACATTGAACTATATTTTGATATTAACTGAATTAGTGGAAGGATATGTCGACATAATATATATAATTAAGGGATATTATCTTTTATGCAAAAATTTCAAATTACTATGTTTATTACATTCTTATTAATATTAAATGAATTTACATTAGTGATTAACTATAACATAGATCATATTTAATCCTATTTATTTTAGATCCAACTTTCATTATTGTTAATTAATTAATTCATGTGATGAAAAAAACATAAATAATGAAATAATCATGAAACTTGATAGAAAAAAATCAGAAAGTGGTATGATCATGAGATTTCGAATGGTTAGTTTATATAGAGGATGATAAAAAACAGACGCCATGGGGAAAGAACCATGTACCAATTAAGGATTGTTTTGCATATTTCTATTTGTCCACCTAAGTATATCTCTTTGATTGGTTTCACCTTGGCTCCGAATGTGAACTACATCTACTATATTGGGAGCTCCATCCATTAAATATGATTTTAATCACACATAGGGGAGGTAAATAAGGGGTCTAAATAAAGTAAACCATTGAAATGAATGACTTTATATTATGAGATGAGATATGACATGCGAACCATCAATTTAATTTTATAAAAAATTAAAAAATCCAATTATATACAAAGAACTGCTATATTCTGACAATCTTTTACATGCATGCACCAAATTATTTGTTTAATAAATTTAGAATTCAATTTTAAAATTTTTTATTTAAGTTAAATTACCCTCGAATCAATTAATTGTCATTTTAATTAATTTTTTTATACCTTAATCCTCATTCTAATTTCCCTTATATTCTCATCCATCAGGATTTTACAAAAAATAAATAAATTTATTTAAAATTAACTGGGTAAAATAAATTTACCATGTTGGAAACACACCAAGTATCCATTCGATCTACCCCAAATATATTATACTCATATATTGTATACTATTTCATCATGTGTCATACAAAAAATATAACATACATTCAATATGTGCACTATCGACATAATTATTACAAATATTAAATGATTTTTTAGTCACATGTTATGCTGAATTGAACATAGATTAATATCTATAATAAAACTCATACATGATATGAAAATCCCAAAATTATGCATAAGTTAATAAGATAATTAGTTGTGTTAAATTCCAAAACATGGAATGTCATATAAACCTAAGCACCACACACAAATACATGTTTATATGGTTTCGTTGTATAATAAATTAATTTTTTATTATGTGTAACTTGGTATAAGTAAATGGTGCATAAAATCTATCTAAACAACATGCACTACTCTCAAGATCTATTGGAGGAACCCGCCTAGGGACTTGGCATGTAAACTGTGACATGGAAAATATTAGAGAACTTGGAATTTACATTGGTTACACTACATGTTCTCTCTATGTTACTTGTTAACCGGTAAGGTAGGCTAGGTAAGTTGATACATATCCCATCTATGGCTAAAGTAATACACACTATGTTCGACGGTTACATGGAATGTACACTGCCAGACAATGTTCTAGGCTGGCTCACTCAACACACGATGTATAATTAAATCCACTAAATGTAATAAATTTATACACCTTGAATTAATTATAAATTAATTATTGGTGCATTTAACACTAGTATAGGATGTATACATACATGTTACCCAATATGTACCCTTATGTTATCTAGAAAGATTCCTTTGTATATCTAGATGAGATATTGGATTTTATTTATTTCAAAAAAATTATTGATTGAAATATATTTTGGAGAAATAGAGAGGAATTATCAAATCCCAAAATTCAAATTAAATAATTATTAAAATGGAATTGAAAACCAATTACTTATGGGTAAATTAATAAACTATATTTAAATAATTATAAAAAACTATGAGACTACCTTAATAGTAGTTGTAGGTTCAAAAAATAGAAGAAGCGTGTAATGAGTGGTTCCCAATATATTTATTATTATCAATGATTAGTACTAGATTTACACAATGATAAACTCCATGATCAATGTAAATGAATAAAGGAACACACATAATGGATAATCATTAGAACCATTGTGAAGGAAGTCAAATAATATTTATAATTAATTTTATCAATTAATGAATTACCTTTAAAATATTATTTTGTTATTGATATAACAATGAATCTATTACATACCATCATTGTGTCAATAGAATCAAGAACATCTTCCCTCTAGTGGTGATCCAAACCTATTCAATAATCCCTCGAACATCATCATAGGAATATCTGGGTGCTAGTGTGGTAGATCATATCACTTGCGTTGTCCTCCTTTGATCACCCAATTAATCACATCCAATGTGTTTTCCTTGATCTATCATGACTTTAGAGTTGAATGTGGAGGAAGGTTGCTCTCTATTATGGGCATAATTCATAGAGAGAGATCTATTTAGGGCTTGAAATGATTCTCTTCTTTTATCGTTTTTCACAATACAAATCAAATGGGATCTCTTAAAAAATAATATAATTTGGTTTGTGTAATTCTAGGGTAAGAAATAAATAATTTCACATGTTCCAATTATTATTTTTTTATTCCCTACAGAACCCAATGTCTATAATGATAACAATATTATTATTTATTAACATGTGCTAAACTCACAAACTGAAATTAAATAGTATTTATTAAAATCACATTCAGTGTGTATTAGTTCTCACTAGAACATTAAACTCGGTCCTCTATTCCTCCATAATATTTAATAAGACATGAATAATGACTATTTTCTTAATAAATAAATATCACTACATTACAAACCAATAAGTAAATAAATAATTATTATATTCACTAAATAGAAAATAAAAATTTATTACAATTTCTACTCAGATAATATTCTCTCGAATAATAGGTGGAAGAATATATGAGATCAAGAATACATGAAAAATTATTAAATAACATGTGGGAATAATATTTATTCATTTTTTAAATAATAAATAATAATTTATTATTTAACTATCATTTTGTATAAACTTAGTGTGTGACCCTCTAGGCCTCTTTCTCTGCAGCATTAGGTGAAGTGACCATAAATTCAAGGATAGATTATATCTCCACTCCATGTAACCCAAATAGAAATAAGTTAATTTTACAATGATATAATATCTCATATAGATTCTTAATAGGTAATATTAACCCTTTATCAATATACCTCTAATCAAGAAGGTTTCATATTGGTGCAATCGACCAATGTTCTTGATGTTTCTTTCTTTGAATTTTGGGAAATTGAACATGCCTATAGAACACCATGGCTAAGGATTTTTTATGATATAGAATTTCTATCAAAGGGATTGAGATGTCAAATTCCATTAAAGAATAGAAGATATAAATAATATCACTTATTATTCAATGATGAAATATTACTCAAGAAACACACAACATATCATACCTAACTAAAATCATACTTCATCATTGTTTTCATTAATATATGAATGCATATGACTTATAAATATCATTAATAATTAAATTAAATTATAAAGATCAATACAAACATACATATATCGGGACATCCAATGATGCATATAAATGTGTATTTTAAACTGGCGTGTCTCATTCTAATAATATCCAACTCTGGATATTAACAAGGGCATACACTAGGATAATAAGATTTCTAATTTTCAAAACTACAAAACAAGTTATCCAAAATAACATAGAATTTGGTTCTAGTATACCAATTCCAATACATAAAATCTTAATTGAGCTACTGAATTTAGTTCAGTATACTTCACAACTCTCAATTATATAATTTTCAATGTATTCCTATTATTGGTATAACATTATAGAATTATATATATGAGAGTATTTATAAGATATCCTCAGTCTAGAAAATTAGTTACCTTTCCTTCATCTGATTATCCTATGTTGGTTCAAATCATCATAACTTAATATCTACCCATTTGTAATGTTTCGACATCGTTTCAAATAACCCTCTTTGACACTCATTATCTAGTAGAATCGTTTTGTTAACCTCAATCTAGTATGCACTAGGTTATACAATTTTATATTCATTAATGAGCTTCATGTTTTACAAACGTAATTCTTTCAAACAACTTTATCTGGAATCAAGAACTTCTATATGTGGTTAGGTACTTTGAGTATCATCATAGTATCATATAACTGTATAATGTTTCTACATTACATAACAAGAATTCTTGTCTAAAAATTTTATAAGTATCTTAAGTATGTTATGATTCTAACACATATTGATATATTGAAAACAAATTCAACTGAAGAAAATTTAGAATAATAATCTCTCTTTTGTGTTTGTTGTTAATATCCCTATAAAACACCAAACATCTTTATAGTCCATATTTTCTCTAAAAAATTTCTCCCCATATGATATTTTAATTATATTTCTCCAATATTATTTATCCATCTTATAAACAATAAAATGGAAAGGTTAATATAGATATAATCTTAAAAAAACATACTTTATTTTAGAATCCTAAAATTTTTCCTCAAATAAAGTATACTCTCACCTGAATATTATAAATAAGATCCAGTATCAAGAAAAATCTACGTCTACATGAGATTATCCAGTGTATAATCATTGTGATAAATGTTTTCCATACATTTTCTTAAATGTAATAATTTTTTCTTGTTCATTCCATTATCTTTATTTCAATGAAAAACTAAAAAATATTTGTTAATATTAAACTTGAACCCATATCAAAAAATATATTAAATTAGTTCATAGGTATAAACACATCCCCCTTTAATCTTATATTTTTTATATTAAAAATAATTTATTAATTTATAATAGTGTGATACTCATACCCCATCATTAACATTACTCCCCTTGAATAATAACACACCATTAATCATTATGGTGATAACAATGTTCTGTGATGTAACAATAATCTTTTAAAAAACCACTAAAACACTATCTTGATTTTATAAATTTGAACCTTCAATTCTATACATGTTTTTTCAAATTAAACAATCATATTTGGGATAAGGAGGAATAAAAGTGTTCTATAGAAGCAATGTTAATACTGAGAATATTCCCATAGTCTCAAATTATTCATTATCATCTTATTATATTTAACATGGGATGTCATATCATCCTTATGATCTGTGTTCACATATTTTGTAATATGTTTCTTTTAATCTATTTAATATTTAGTTGATACTATAATTTTATCTTCACCATTAGTAATATAATTCTTATATCGAGTTTGTAACACCCTATCCATTATTTCTTATTGGGATAGTAATATTTTCAAATAGATTTTGGTACCAGGTCTATATTTCTTACATTTCTTATAATTATTCAAAATCATCACACCACCATTTATTTATTATTTTTTATAAAATTTATGTTATTATTATTAAGAAAATATCTTCAATTTTTCTTTACAAAAATGGTAAGGCTCTTCTATATTTCTATCCATGTCTATTTGATCATGAAAAAATACTAAGAATTAATTTTTTCCTCACTCAACATTCCTGATATTTTTTTATCTATTTAAATTATTATGATTCATAAATGATACACTTAACTCGTTAAATTTATTAATCTTTTGAAAATTATTTTCTACTTTATCTTTCATTATTGAAATGTTTTTCCTTCTCTACTTCTAAAATATCCCCCTTAACTCATACATTTTCCTAGTATAGAAATATTATACCATAATGTGTATGATTTGTGCGTAGATATCCCAAAACACCAATACTGACATCTGAATCTTGATGTTTCAAAGTGATATAATTTCTTCTTAGAATTTTGTTATTATATTTGTTAATGGAAGAATATTCATGAATTTTTAGACTCTTTCTTACTAATATATTCTTTCTTAATAATCCACTTTTTGCAAAATGATTAAATCTTATATTTTTAATCTATATTGATTTGAAAAGTAGATGTATTATGTTATTGTTTAGACATCTAACAAACCTTATTCTGTGGACCCTTTTCACCATATTACGAAGATTCAACTTTAAACTTATATACTTTACGAAAGTATTATCTGATATTTATTAACTCAATTTGTGCTATAAGAAACATTTGTTGGGTTATAAACATATACTATTATTTCTCATCAAATATTTATGTAATATCCTTTACCATATTCTTGAGTTCATCCATCTTTAACCTCTTCCACTTACTTTCTTAAAAAATATTTCTTTCTTACTTATTAAAAATTTATTATATAGTTTGTGTGTTTTCTCTCAATATTTCATCTTCCCTTAAAACATAAACCCTTTAATTTTTGGATATTTAGTCTCATTTAGGTGTGTCGCTTACTTGATGATACACTCACCATTCCCATAAGTTACTTATTTACTTATTTCATCAAATTCTTCCATTCTATATTGAGTTAGGTATTTTTCTTAAGATTTCATTCCAATTTTTTTATAATATAATGAATTTCTATTCTCATTTATCCATGAGCATCACTAAGTGATTAATCATGTTCACATATAATAGAATATAATAATTTAACATGATAATAATATTTATTTCTAGATGATGAATCATATCTCTCTCTTTTTCTCAATAAGAATTTAATTGTTTTGATACCTAAAATTATTCTTATGTTTATTCCACAATAAATTTAGATTCTTATTATATTCTTCTCTCAACTCATAATCATTGATATTATTATTTGGAAATATTCATACTAAATGATGACTATTATTACAATTTCATCATTTAAGATATTATTCACCTTTTTATATTTAATTTCTTTTGTTTTATATATTATAAATATGAGAAATAATTTTACTAATGTCATATTTTTACTCCTTATCATCAAAATCATTTTATGCTTCTACTTCTATTATCATATATCTGAGCTTCTGTTTTACCATTGCCTCAAAAGATATTTCTTCTTAATATATGTTCTTAAATTTTATGTCATTTCATAGTTCACATGTTGCTATAATTCTCTAATATTAATCCCTACACAGATCTTCTTGATTATATAGAGGTGATACATATTCATTAAAATCATTAATAATGTTTTTCATCAGTTTTTAAGAATATTAGAATCTTATAGCTTCTCACAAAAACCGTTGATATTACTCAAAAATTCATTGAAAGCCTTAAATTATTCATTGATACATTCATTATAAACCATCATGATATATTCAAACATACTTATCTATATTTGTATCATATCCTCCTTGACTTTCACATTTCATTCAAAGAAGCTTCTCAACTAATCCCACATTTGTTTAGTAGTTAGAAACTCTATAAAATTTATATAAACTATCTAAGAGAGAGAAATAAAAATATGATTCAATACATTACCCTAAAATTCTAGAATTCTCTTATTGTTTTCTATCATAGACACCTTATTTATAGGAGGAATTCCCAAAGTAACTTCATTTCTCAATTCTTGGGAAATAAGTATATTATAAAGAAACAACATATTCTTCTAGCTATGATATTTCTTAATTTTTAATATAGGAACACCCTCTCTATTCAGTAAATATATATTCTTTATCATTAGTATATAGTTGGATATTTTTAATGTAATATATGATCTAATACCAATTGATGATCCCATATTAAAGTGATATCATAGAGTGGGGGAGGGGTGAATCAGTAATCACATTCATTTTTTGAATTCATCTTTTAATTAAATTGTTGAAACTTTTGGGTTTTTTGACCCAATAAAATATATCTCTCAAACTGACATTATATGTTATAATATAAATATAGAGATAAAAAATGATATTTAGATTGTTTTGTAAAATGTATTACTCCAGATGATGTTGGTCTTCTTCAAAAACAAGTATTAATTTACTAACTCCTTTCATGATTATATAGGTGTATGAAGCAACATGTTTAACTCCCCAGTAATTGATAATAAAATTAATAAACTCCCTAGAAATCAACTCTTTATCCATAATTAGTTATACGTTTAAGTATCATTCTTATATCCATTTCCTTCTCAACAGGTTATATGCCTCAGCCATAACCCTTTTTAGTTACCGATTCTACACTAAAACTACAATATATTCCTTCTTCTTTTCTCAGCCACTATATAATGATCCACTTCTTCAAATATTCTTGATACATAAGAATGTTATATCACCATGTCTATGTAAAATCTAATTAAAGAACTGAAACAATTATCTTATTAGATTATTTTTCATGAAACATTCTTCTAATATAATAAAGACCTGGAAAAACAAGAAAAACATTTTGAGAACATTATATGGAAATATTCTTCCACATATGTCCATAAGTTAGTACTTGTTATAGTATACATTTTATATTACACATCGATTTAGTGAAACATAGTCTAATGGAACTCATTGTGATGCTCTATATTCATCTGATGATCCTTCTTTAACTAAGTAGAAACATTGTCAAAAAACCACACACTAATTTTTCATATAATGAATCTTTTTCTCATGTTCATTCTTCTTCATCTAGTGAGAATCATTCCAATTAAAAAAATATTGAAAAACAAGATTACAAGATTATAAACTCCGAATAAAAAACCTTCATCACTTCCACTCTTTCTCATTAACAAGAATTGTTGATTCATAATTCTCTTCAACTACTTTATATATGCATGATTCAAGAAGAAATATTGGTCCCTCTAATGAATTTTTCTTCTAAAATAAAATTTGAATTTAGAAACATCACAATCAACTAAAATTTATTATGACAACTCTAAAACCTTATTGAATGTTATTGAAGCTTCCTATAAATTTAGAATAAAAAATTGCCTCAAAGTTACATAAAAATCAGATAGATAAACTATTATTCAAATAATAAATTTACATCATCTATATTATGGAAATAAAAAGTTTATGTAAATCCCCTAAAACATAAAATGATATAGAGTTTTTCTAATTTATTTATTTGTAACTAATTATTTTGGTGAATTAAAACATCTTCTTACAATGGTTGTAAGATTTTCCCAATCAAAAGAATTCATTAATGTTATTTTGGTACACTAACTAGCCTTCCTCCCTCTGGTAAATCTAACACATTTCCTCTAACTGGTGGATTCACAAATGTTTATCTAATATAATTTTTATTATTCTCTTTATCCCATAAAAGTTTAATTTATCCCAAATTTTGTACACCCGTTATTTTTCTATAATCTCCTATATCCCTTTGTCGAATAAAAATTTATTTTTCTCCATTCAAAGACATAAAAATACTTCACACATTGACTTTAAACTTTAATATATAATAATTTCTCCGATCATCTCCATAATTATCTATACATTGATCATAACAACTATCTATCTAGAGACACATCTTATTTATATATCTGAAGACATCTTAAATATCCATCTGATCAAACCATATGTATATTATTCTCATTTAGCCTCATAGAAATACTTTAAATAATGTACTCTATATGATATGAACTTGTTTTACTTATTCACCAAATTATTCTACATCTGAACTTTATAACACAACTTTTATATATCTACAATTCCATAACTTCATAACATCAGACATTATATTGTTTTTATCATTATCACATTAAATTTTGAACTTAATACAAGCTTTATTTTGATGCTAAACACAATCTGGTATACATTACTACTCCCTATCCAATGACCTCTAAATTTTTTTATTTTACTAGAATAAATTCATTGATATATCGATAAAAATTTATTAATAAAATAACATCCATATGGAAAATTCTACTCTTTTCCTTCATCCATTCATCCAATGTCTGATCATATCATCATAAGATTAGGACTGCCTATTAGTAATGTTGTATCGAAATTTTATTAGTCCCTATTTGACACTCTCTTTCTGATATACTTGTTCCATTAACCATGGTCTCGTATGAACCAGGTTCTACCAACATAAATCCTTTGAACAACATTAGGTTCTACTAACTTAATTTCTTTAAACACCTTTAGCTATAATCATAAACATATTCATGATTTTTGTTACTTTGAGGATTCATCTAGCATATTATAGCTTCATAATGTTTCCACCAAACCTAACAACAACCATTCTCTCAAAATGTTCCAATTTTCTTAATTAACGTTATATTTCAAACACATACTGAAATACTGACAAAAAATGCAACCAAACACACTTTAGATCAAGAAGAATTACTCTAATAAAATATAGATAAAAAATCATGAGTCATGGTAGAAGTATTTTTTAAGTGTCTTGCTAGGATATATGTAACAATGAGAGGGGGAGGGGTGAATTAGTGATATCTTTTTCTTTTATGTTTCCTTACCTCTGAAGCAACATTTTCCCCCTGTTAAATATTTCATTCCCTGCTAAAAACAAAATAGACCCACATCCATAGGAACATAAGAATTTATAATGTTCACTATTCAATAAAATCTTAAATACTTATTATGGTTTGGAAATGATCCCATACCACACTATCCACTAAAACAATTATTTTTTCTTGTGGATTACAAAGAGTAGGATATTCCATTACACTCATTTAACAGTATGTTTAATATAAAAAAGTGTCTGATCCTTATAGTTCAAATTGATATATAATAATTTTTGTAACAATCATTTTTCAGTGATGCTTCATCAAATCTAATAAGCATATATTCTTTAAAAACCATTCCTCACTCTCTTACCCAGTAGTAATAAATAACATCTTATAGACTTTGTAATGATACATAGTGCAATTTCCCAGTCTGATTCCCATGGATAATTTCACAATATAATAATATTTATCTATCAAAATACCACTGAAACAATTATAAACCACTTCTATCTGATTCTGGAAATCCTTGTCTAATTCCTTATCTAATGATCCAAATCAATTGGATGATCTGCTCAATATGATCTTATCTATTCTCTTTTCTTCTTATGTCTATTAAACATTATCAGTTAAAACCAATCAAGAAACTTATTCTCCCTAAGAAATTATTTACTGCTCCACCTTCTCTCTTGTTTTTGTGAAAATTTATTATGTCAAAAAATAATAAGTACATTCAACATTTATATTCGACCTAAAAAGGCTTTATTAGGATTTTGAAAACCTTTACTACTCAACCAATTTTTCTGAAAACATAAATTCTCCTTCAATTTAATGTGAATTTATGACTTCATCAACACTTGTCAACTCTTCTTGAGTATTTTTGAATCTTCTAACATCTTCAACTCGCTTCTTACTTATTTAACAAACTTTATTCCGATTTATAATATCCATAATTATTTCCTAGTATGATATCTTAATTATGATTCTTTGTACCATTTAAATATATTAATAAATAAAATTATTAAATATTTAGAGAAAAAATCAGTAAAATTTTGATTCCAATTTTCCATTAGGTTTTCTTCATTATGGTGAGGGAATTTGGTGAATCTGATTTTCTTAACCCACTTGCAAAAAAATCAGAACTAAAGACATATTATAACACTTCTCTACACCAATTTAAAAACTAATATTTCCATTCCAATTTCTCTATTATGATGAAGACATCATATTATTTAATATATTTATGTATATCAGTTATGAAAAATTTAAAACATATATATTCTCATTATTATGTTGTATATCTTTCTGCCAAAAAATCCAAACCAATTCTTGAAACATCAAGCAAGTTTCATGTCACCCTTTGACAACACATTAAAATGTTTTCAAACAAAAATCTTCTTATCCTAATTTTCACTTGACCTAATTAGTATAGATTTTAAATAAATTCAATATCTCTGGAATCAATCGAAAAATAAACTTTATGATAAATGGTTGATTCTATGGTTGATTGATCTATACAATTTAAAAATTTCTTATCAATCTACCTATGATGTCGTAAGGATACCAAAACATGGAATGACTAATCGATGATAAATTAACTTCGATTATCAGGGGCACACTGAGTCTTATGGATCAGTTCTTACCACTTCAACTTCACCAAATTATTTTCTTTTTAGGTTATGATACTAATGAACTATCTGTAACCACTTACTTCATTCTCCAATAATTTATATATTTTGGCTTATTTTTCTGACAGAAAATCATTATCTTCATCTTCTCTCACTCCGATCAAGAAAATCCTCCATTACTTAAAAATATATATGAATTCAATGGTCTAACACCAATGATCTAATATTAGAAATAATTGGCATAATAAACTACCTTCTTTAACACAAATCATCTTGTATCATTATGTACTTCATGAGTTTGAGTACATTTAGGACCATCATTACCATTCCCTAACTTATAATGTAAACTATTGAAACTTACCATTATTCCAAAAACATATTTATTTCATTCCAACCCTGAATATGTTTAGAATCACATTTTACCCCCTTTATTTAATCATTCTAGCATCACAAGTTCTTCATTTTACGAATGATTTGTGAGAAATACAAAACAAAAAATATCTTCAAATTCATATTGGATCAATGATGAATCTAATTCCCTTTCGTGTTATGATCTTATATAAATTTTGGACCCTTCAAGAAAAAACCTTCCCAATCTGATGGAATCCATTAAGAATTGTGATTTTGATTTCATAAATATGATGTTTAATCCGATTACACATGTTTAAAAAGTGAGGTGATTTTTGTTCTTCTTAAACATCCTGGAAAAAAATGAGACTCCTAAATATGATAATATTCTTTATTAGCTTGGTCCTAATTGTTCCCCCTTATGGATTTGGTTGGAAAATAAGGTTTATAAATCACTGAACAATATAACTTCAAAGAAGTATTAATTATCACAAAATTTAAGCCTATTCGAGTTAACTCATTATAGGGAATAATATTTATTGATAGAAAAACCATGATATCCAAAAATAGTGATCATGGAACCTCCTCATCTTTTCTTCACATATTTATTAACTTACACAATTACCTATTTGAAAAAATATTCCTACAACTACTCCAACAAATAGTTATAATATTTTAAACATTTATAATGTTATAATAATAGATTACCCACAACACCCTGTGTTACATGCTTCTTTATAATGTTTTGCACATTAAAATGGATAGATTTATGAAAAATTCACCCCATTGACAACACTATTAAAAGAAAAGATGTGATGGGGGAAAAAAACACATACCTATGACTTGATGATAAAGAATATGGATACCCATGTTCAACCTAAATTTTGAAAATTCATCATTCAGTAAGGTTTTTGTGAAAATGACTACAACTTGTTTTGATTTTGGAACATATTCCAGCTTCAATTAATTCTTCTCCAATTGCTATTTAATGAAATTATATTTGATAACAATAGGTATTGAATGATAGCATTGTACCAGATTCACGGAAAGGATGATTGAAATTTTTTTCTCAAACCTGAAGAGAAAGGGTAACTTCACCACAACAAGTAAGTATTCTAATTTTGTCCTCAACAACATAAGTTGAGTAGTGTCTTGAGTGGAAGAAACATACTTGGATTCATACATACTAATAGTTAATGATTTATTTATTCAATACATCACAACTAATCCCCATAAAGAATACTCCACAAGATTTGGATCATCAAACATCAATATATTCTACCTAATAAATATCTGAATACACAAACAATTCTATACTTTATAATCTATCATACAAGATTTTGAAATGTGGTGTGAATTTTTTATATATGAGAATTATTTTTCTTGAAAGTAAATGTGATTATTTAGGATAACTCTATAATATTTCATATCAGGTAACAACTTAAACTTTGATAGGCCACGAGACATTGAAATACAATAAAGTTATAATCATATTTCAAAACACTTTCTAATAAACTTTCTTGCCTTGTGTATCTTTACTCAACATGTTTAACAATAAAATTTGTATGGAAACTAGTTTTGAGTTTTCCATGATGAACTTCTTGAGAAGATACTTAGAATAATTTTCACGAGAAAGAAAAATGTGTTTCTTATTCTATAAAATTTGTATTCCAATAATGTATTTCATTCCTCCCATTATAAAAATATCAAACAACTTTTTCATCTTTTGATCAAATTATTCAGAATATATTTCATAATTCACATAAAATATATTTTCATTAATATAAAAAATTAGGTAGAGGGAAAACTTATAACTTTTCAAGATATAAATACTACAATCAACTCTTCCTTTCTTAAAATACATCTTCCTCAAATAGTTATCCAATTTGTTATTCAATACTCTTGGAGTTTATTTCATCTCATACATGTATTTATTCATATTTTACACATATATTTAATCTTTCCCAAAAACAACTACACATGTTTGTTGAATATAAACTTCATCATAAAGATCACTATTAAAAAATGAGGACTTTACGTTCATTTGAGAATTTTTTTACATTACTTTGAAGAAATAGACAGAAAGGTTATGATTGTTTATGATATTTCAACTAGGGAAAAAGTCTCATCAAAATTAACACCTTCAATTTATGAGTACCCTTTTCCCACAAATATATCATTTTTTCTTATGACTTCACCTTCTTCATTCAACTTGTTCCATAAAACACATTTTGAATCAATATTATTTTTGTTATCCCACTTGGGTATGAGTTTACATGTATCAATCTTTTCTATATGATCATGCTCATAATTTACATACTTAACCCATTTTGGATTCTCAAAATCTTTATTGACATCTTTCATCTTGAATTTTGATTACAAAGAGGTGTGTGGAACAATTTTTGATGTTCTTCTTATTGGAACCTTCTGATGTTGATCACCAATAATGTTTGGAGCCTTCACTTGATTCCTTATATAATGATGAAAATTTTTACTTTCTTCCTCATCACTTAAAATAGATGATTCCGATTCTTTATCTTTAGTTAAATCACTATTGTAAGTATCCTTAATAGAATTTTCTAACAAAAATTTTATTATCCGGCTTATCTTCATTATCATACTGAGTCTATTTTTTATAATCATGTTTTTTAAGAAAACCACATCAACATAGTCAAATAATATTTTGGATTGTTTGTTGAAACATATATATCCTCTTCCTTACAGATCATAGCTGAGAAAAATTCCTACTTCACCTATATTCTCAATGTTTCCAAGGAATCTACCATTTTTCATTATGAAGTATAGAGTCCCAAAAACACTTCAGTGTTTCAAACAAAGAGTTTTTCCATTAAAAATTTCATTTGGTCTCATATGTGAAATTTTCTTATAGAGACATTGGTTTTGAATATACAAAATTGTACCCATATATTTCCTCTAAAAGTAATGAGAAAGACCATGTTCAAGTAACATTGTCCGGTCCATTTAGACCAATATTATATTTTCCTTTTAACAACAAAATTTTGTAGATAAGTGTATGGTGTGTTGTACTCATGTCAAAAACCATATTTCTCAGGAAAATTCTCAAATTATTTACTTTTTTATTCAAATCCATTATCAGTTCTTTACTTCTTTACTGAATACACAAATTCATTCTCATCTTTCCTAATGAAACTTTTAAACATTTTGATAGAATCTAAATTATGTTACATATACATGACACATGTAATATCATTTTAGTCATTAATGAAGTTTGTGCAGTAATTATTTTTAATTTTTATTGTTTTCTAATTTAATACAAAATATTAGAATAAATGAGTTCCAGATGTCTTTTGGAACAAATGTCGACTTTATTATTCGCAAAATTTTTAATCATTACTTTATTAATATATAGTGATACATGAATCTATTTTTTCATATAATGAGTTCGATGGAAATTATATCAAATTGATATATTTATCATGTTTCTCTAACACAGGTGTCCCAATATTTTATTCCATAACTTATTCTCTTCCACAAAGCCTAATTAACAAGCATTTTTTATTTCACCAACTTGAAATATGTTTCGTTTTATACATTTCCTTATTGTTACAATATTTCAATCTTCCTAATTTTTCACAAAAAAAATATTTTTTCAAAAAATAAATATATAAACTTCATTATAATGATTCAAAACCCTTAAAATGATGTGTTTTATACCATCAACATACAAATATCTCTTAGATATCAAATATTTTTTCCTAATTATGAATGATCCAAACCTTTAATTCATAGAGATTAATCATTGACAAATGTCATTGTATGTTCTTTGAATTCATCCTCATTCTTCAATAAATTTAGATCTCTATTCATATGAGAAGAACAACCACAATCAATAATCCATGGTTGTTATCATTTTTTACCATTCAGAGTGGTTTCTACAACAAGATATTTTATTTTTACCATTTTCTTTCTTCATGTAAAAATTTTGATTGTTGTTAAAATACTTTTATTTGTTGAAGAAACAAAATGATAAATCCCTTTCATGAGTATCCAGATTGTTCACATCTTTCACGGATAGTTTCAAAGTGTAAGAATCTATTTTCAAAATTTTGACCATCCTTCTCAGGTTTCATCTGAATATCCTTGTTAGATTTCTTCCAATAAGGGTATTGACTCACCCTCAAACATTTTATTACACAATTTGTTGAACTTTAATAATGTTGTTTGCTAAAAAAACACATATTTTTCATAGTTAATAATCCACCATAATACCATAATTATCCATAGAAAAAATATTTTTCTTTGAAAATTCCATACTGACTAGAGTTCTAAACTTGTTTCTCAATAACCTTATTATCATTATTTTTTTGATCACCAACATTTATGTCATCAACCAAATTATTCTTTCTCATCTCAGTTTTCTTTTCCAACATATCATAACCAGAAGAAATAGAAACTTTCTTGGATTTATAATTTTTAGAAACCTTCGACTTCATTAATTTTTTGTTCTTGTACACATAGATAATCTTCCCAACCATCTTCCATTCAAAATTTCTTCTAACATTCTTCTTTTAAAAAAACTATTTATTTCTTCTTATATATTGTAGGTAACATTTATTGAGCCTTCTAATGTTCAACCTTAAATGATAATTAAAAATATCAGTGATAAAATTTATAAAACTTGTACCTATCAATTCATATTTAGATAGGTTTTGTTGGGAATGTTCAACCTCCTCTTCTCTTACCTTCAGTTTAACATCTAGATGTTCATTATGATTATTTTCCTTCCCAAGAAATTTTTTCTAATCACAAATCTCTTCCATCATATTTTCGTTATATTTAGGACAACCTTCTTGATTGTTTGATTAATTTTTTACATTTTTCATCTTCTTGATATATTTTTCAATAATCTAAATCTTCCTCATACATTATTTCAATTATTCTTTAATATCAAATTATAATTGAGTGTATTCTTCTTTTGAATTGCTACTTCTTAATTATTTACTATTCACTATTGTAAAAAATGTATTCTCACTAACATTCTCAATAGAATTTTGGAATTCATCTTCAATTTCTTATTATTCGTCATCTTTAGATAAAAAAATTTTCTTTTTGGATTTGGATAATTTTATATAAATTCCATTAAAATAAGATTTATCCTTATCACATAGTTTATTTCATGATATTCTCTTACTTCTATCATATTACTCACTATCCTCTTTACTTCTTCATGGATATTTCATAGAATAATGACAAAATAATACTCATTAAAAACACTTCAAGGGAAATTTTCATTTATATTTACCTTCGACACTTCTCGCATTTTTGGAAAATATGGAAAAAAATTAATTAAATTTTTTACAAACAAAATTGTTGGAGTCAGATTTTGTAACATATTATCTTTCAAGAACCATATTACAATTTTGTTTATTAGAGGCTTTAAAATAAATTTATCTATTAGATTTCTTACCGTTTATTACATTCTCCCTTCTCTTATCATGGGTGATGAGATTACTATAAATACCATCCAAAGATAGTGTTTCAATATATCTATATTATAATGAGGAGACTTTTTAATTAAAATTTTTGGGAATGAAGCTAATGATCTTTTCGACAATGTTATAATCATTTAACTTTTCACCAACACATCTGATTTATCTGATAGTTTCATTCACTCTGTTTAATATGCCCCTAATAGGTTCATACTCACCAGTTTTTATATCTTCATTCTTTAGCATCTATATTTTTAATTTTTCCTTCTTCACTTTTGTATTGCCTTTGAATATGATTCTTCAACTTATCCCATATACCATTAGTATTGGAAACACCTTTCACTCTTAACAACCCAATTTCTAAAAGTGATGAGAGTAAAGAATTCTTGTCCCTTCTATCATTCTCGATATTCTATTTGTCAACAAATGTACTAGAAACATTATCATCTATAGGAGAAAATCCATCCACTATAGCTTTAAGACAATCATATACAATAAACATAAGATAATACAATATCCTATCTTCCCAGAGGAGACGAAAAAAGAAAAAATATCAAGGGAAAGGAGGCCTCTGAGCGGCGGAATTCTCCTCTGAGTGGCGGGCTAGGGTTTTCCTTCTCTGGTTTCGCCTCCTTCCCTCCTCTGGTGTGAAGCGGTGCGGCTCGTCGTCGGTTCTTCATCCTCGGCTCGGCGTCGGTTCTTCGTCCTCAGCTCGGGAGCTTGGTTGGGCATCGGATGTGGCCTCAGCTTGGCGGGCTTGATCAGGCGAGGCTTGGCGCTGGCCCCGGTGTGACGCGGAGGGGGGAGGGTCTTCCTGCAGCTTCCTTGCAAGGAGACGACATTGCTTCACTGAGTGGGAGACGGCGATGGTGCATCGGCGCATGAGTCAGGATGGAGGGTCTCGGTGGCGCGGGGATTTCTTCCAAGTTCATCGGTGATGGCGGCGACCGCATTCTGGCAAGCGATCTGTTCCAGATCTGGTTTCAAACTAGATCTGGTCGGACATCGACGGCGGAGGCGGGTTGGAAGGCGGCGTTTACAGATCTGTTCCAGACCTGGTTTCAAACCAGATCTGGTCGGACATCGGCGGTTCGGATGGCGGACTTCGGTCTCACGGCGACACGGTGTCAGAGGCTTGATGGTGATCAGCGGTGGTTGACTACCCCGTTCTGGTCACGATCTGCAGATATGGATGGTCTCGTGTTCCTCGTCATCAACGAGATCCTTGGTGGGTGGTGGGCTCTTCTGATGGTCGTCCGTGCAGGTCCGGAGGCGCGTCGCGGCGGTCGGTCATGCCAGTGGATTCTATGCGGTTTTGCTGTGAGCGTCGACCTCGGGTTGATGGCTTGGCTCCAGAACCCATGCGGTCTTCGAAGGTGGCGTCGTGACAGGGTTTTTCGGCCCTCGGTTTTCTATGGGGGCGGGATTGTGTGGCCGCGATGTGTCGAGGCCACAGTGGGGGTTCAGATCTGATTGGTGGCGCCGCAGCGGTTCAGGCTTGCTTGGGCTGCGTGGTTGGTTTTCCCTACTTGGGCAGCCGGTTCTTTTCTGGTTGCCATGTCTCCGGAGTGATAGCTTGGAATTGGTCTAGTGGGCCTTCTGGTTTTACCTTTAGGTTGTGTTATCCCCTTATGGTGCTTCTGGTAACTTGTCGTGGGTTTTCCCATTGGGTGGTATCTCGGATTGGGCTTTGTCCTATTGAGCCTACGGGCTTGTAATGGGTTTTACCTTACCCATTTCAAAAGGTTTTGCTGTCCTTTTTCTTTTCTTTTAATAAAGGGGCATGACCCCAAACCTTTTTGGACAATATCCTATCTTTCCAGATAAGATATGTTTTTAACATAAAATACTAGAATAGCTTTTCTGTTGAAATAATTCATATTCTCTATCATCTTCTCTCAAAAAAATCAATAAATAATAATTGAATGGAACCTCACTCTGATACCAGTTGTAATTGTCCAGCTAGCATCTATGTACCATTAAGAGGGTAGGGGTGTGAATTAGTGATATATTTTTCTTTTAATTTTTATTACATCAAATAAAACCATTTCCTCCTATTAATTATTTATTTCCATACTGAAAAATAACAAATACACATCCACGTGAACATATAAATTTATAAGGATCGCTAATCAAAAATAGTATCTACATCCTAGAAATGTTTTGGAAATGATCTAATACCAATAAACAGACATGAAAATAATTCTATTTTTTAGAATAAAACATATAAGATATTCTATTACACTTGTGTATCACTATGTTCAATATAACAATTCATGTGATAATTCTAAAAAATTGAAATATGATAATATTTGTAACAAATATGTTATATTTTTTCATGATCATCATTTAAAAATATTTATTCTTAAAAAAATAACTCATCACACTTTTACCCTTTAGTTAGAATGAAATTATTATGGACATCATAATGACACTCATTCTAATTTACCAGTCTAGTTACCAAGTCTAATTGATCAATATAATAAAATTTCTCTGTAAAATACCTGTGAGACAATTATGAACCACTTCTCTCAGACTATAGAAATCCTAATCTGATTTTTAGTATAATGATCTAGCTGTATATGATGACCATATGAATGCTATCTTTTCATTTATCACTTCTTATTTTGTTTGGAAAACAACCTCAAGTAAATCCAATCTGAATTTTTTTCTATCTAATAAATTATTCAGCGCTCCACCATCTATATACTTTATATGAAAATTACTTATTTTATAATGTACAAACTACTTTATCCTTTTATAGTTGACCCAAAATAGGTTTGGGTGGGAATATGAAAAATTATACCACTCAAATAAATTTTCCCAAAAACAAAAAATCTCTTTCAATTTCGGTTTCATGTATGTCTTCATCAACACTTATCAACTATTCCAGAACCTTATTGAATGTTTAAACAACTTTAACTCACATCTGACTTCATTATGTAACTTTATTCAGATTCTGATTCTCCAATATGAATTCCCAATATGATTTATTCATTACTAATCTCTTTACCATTTTCATATATTAAGAAGTTGACATCTTTAATATTATTAAAAAATCATTAGTTCAATTCCAATTTCTATTTTCCATTACGATTTCTTCATTAGAATGAGGGAATTTAGTTCATCCAATTTTCTTTTACCATATACAACAAATCATAAAAGAAGAAATATCATAATATTTCTCTACACCAATTGAAAAAATAATCTTCCCATTCAGATTTACTCATTACAAAAAATACCACATATTCTTTAATAAATTTCTCTATATCAATTATGAATATTTTAAAACATTTTTCTTCCCATTACAATTATTCAAAAAAATATAATAAAAACCAATAAAAACAAATTCATGGAACCTAAAAGAAGATTAATGTCCCCATTTTAATTAACATTCATAAATTCTTTAAAAAAGACTCATGTTCTTCTCATTTTATCTTAACCAACTTTTTAGAGATATTCAAAACATTACTTATCACAAGACTAATTTAAAAAATCAACTTGATGAGAAATGATTTAATATATTTATGATTGATCCCAATAATACAAAAAACTCTTATAAATATGCATCAAACGTTATAAGGATACCAAAAAAATTTAATGAGTATTCATTGTTAGAGTAACATTGATTATCAGTGGAACATTGAGTTCAATGGACTACTTCCATTAGCTTCAACTTCAACAAATTATTTTCTTTTTTGATTAAGATACCAATGAACTATTTTTGATAACTAAAATGTTTATCCGATGATTTATATATTTTTATTATGGGTTTTAATTAAAACCAACATATTCATCCTCACACCTTCAGATTATGAGAACCCTCCCATCCTTTAAACAAATATGCGTTTGATGATCCTCACACCGATGATCTAATACTGAAAACGGTTGGCTTGACAAACTACCTTATTTAAAAATCATTAACTTGTATAAATACTTCCTTCATGAATTTGAATACATTTAGGATCAAATTCAGAATTGTCTAACATACGAGGGAAAATATTATAACATCCCATTATTCCACCATCATCATTCTTTCCTTCCAACCCTGAATATGGATGGAAGTCCCTCTTCTCAGTATTTCTTTCATCATGCCAGTATCAGAAGTTTTTAAATTTAATTCTAAATTGTGGGAAATAGAAAATAGTGAATCATTATCATATTTATATTATATCCATGAAAAATATAATTCCCTTCGTTATTACTATAGTCATTAAATTCCAAACCTAAGGTGAGTTTGATAAAACATTTTTTTAAGAAAACACCTTCCAAATATGATGTACTTTCTTAATAATCGCGTATCTGACTTCTTAAATGTGATGGTGAATCCTAATACCATCTTTTAAAAAGTTAGGTGATTTCTTTTCTTCTTAAACTTCCTTGAAAAAAAAAAGACAACTCCTAAATATGATTTTCTTCTTTATTATCTTGGTCCTAAAATATTTTTATTATAATTTTATAATTGAGATCTATGAATACGAAAACTTGAACCAATAATCAATATCTATAAAAGTATAACATTATTATAATAATGGGTCATATATATAAGCTTGAAAATCACTACTTACATCAAGGATCTCTTCTAAGACCATCATCACATAGTGAAAAAATTCCCTTAATGGGTTAGGTTTTCATTCCAATCTCTAACATGTCATATCATGAGATATAAGTCATTACCCAATGAATTAGAGGGATACAACAGACCTTCCCATCACTTAGTTGACAAATTTTCATAGGTATTTGGGATCACTAAAAAATTTCAATCTTGTCAGGAGATATATAATTTACTTTATGAATTATAGGGAAATAATGGAAACAACCATCACATACTGATATACCATACATATTTCTTCCAAGTGAACCTGAAAACATTCATAATTCCATCATAGCATAATCCACCAATTCTAAAGAAACATATTCCATTAAAACTTCCACAATAAATTATCTTATAATATACATGAGAAGAAGGTGGATTGTATTATTAGTCTATATCCTCGAATAATTGTATGAAACCTTACAGTATATTGAAAGAGGTGAATAATAATTTTTATAATATCATATTCTATACATTAAAATTTTCATTGAATATTAAGATGACATATACTATTATATTTTTAAATTTTAATTTAAAAGAAAATAAATTTTAATTCAATGGGATTATAATTAACTTTGGAAAACCATTAAAACTTGGGGAGGGATATATATATATATATAATAACAGATACAATGACATGAAAATGAATCCATGTGGAAATCATTAAAAAAAGATATCTGTTTCACACTTTTGCAATGAAATCTAAATCAATACAAAAGTATTCAAATGAATAAAATTAACCTAACCTTATAAAACCTTATAATTATAAATAAGTATATATATAAAATACAAAAAAATTAATATGGATAAGAGGGGAATGATTATGGATTAAAAATACAAGGTTGGTCCCATTTATGAGCATTATTTTGGATGAAATGGGATCCAATGTTACATGAAATGAAGACAATACATTTTAGAACTAAAAATAAAGTGAGGATATGGATATATATATTTTTAGATAATTAACATAATTTTTTTTTGCAATGTAAATTTAGTTATAAAAAATCACTATGTGTATGTGATATTTGTAAAGAAACCCTTACGCCTTTGGTAACTTCAGAATCAAAAGTACATGAAAGAGATAATCTTGGATGTATTTTTAAATCCATTTAATTTCATGATAATTATTATTAACATACATACATGGGGTTTATATACCCTAAACTAATGTAAATAAGTGGTGAATATGAAATATATCTATATGAAAGGAAAATTGAGATGAGAAATCCTTATCTATACTCCAAAACATCCACAAAAGTGATTTAACCTCATGTATGATTAACATAAAAATCATAAAAATTTATTTAAAAACCTAATTAATAAATATTAAATTTTATAAAATTATTTTTATTCATTAATTATATATATATAAGTCTGTTATTGTTAATTTTTATCACCAAATTTTTATAATTTTGACTTCTTCATATAATTTTCACAATGATGATGTCGCTACCTGTTCATTGATTTAGACATCACAATTCCAAAATTATTCAAGGTAGGTAAATCATTATATTTTCTTAATTAATATGTAAAAATTTTAATTTGTTTTAATGTATAAATATGGATCATGATAATGGAATCTCTGATGAGCATGTTCTAGGTAATTTACTGATAACAACAAGTTACTTTATATTAACTATTCATTAAGGATTCACCTTTCCAAAAAAATATCCATAAAATAAATTAATAATTAATATTATATACTACCAATATTATTTTCATCAAACTCATTCATATTAAAAATGGTGAAGATAGTATGGAATCACTCATATAGGTGGTTTTAACCAACCCAAACGAGAACATGTTATACTAATGAATGAGTGATAGTATAGAGTTATAAAATATTAATATAATTTAATTATAAGTATAATATGTTAATATAATATATTTATATTGTAGATATAAATTTTTAAATATTATATATTTTAAGCTAATTGAAAAAACATAGTGAATAACTACGTTCTCACTTGGATTAATTCTCTCACTCGATACATGTTCCTTCATAATGAAGGATTAAGGATTTATTCATCGAAACAAACACTACCAAATTTCTAATAAAGTTATAGGGGAGGTAAAATCTGTAGTTTTTCATGAAAATTTTTTATTTAAATATTATATTGAATGGGTTATAGGTGGGTTCTTTTTATATGTGAGTTTTGAGTGTCATTTATTCAAATACTCATTCCTTAATGTCTAAGGTTTTTATTTTATCATTAAAAGAGTTCAAAAAGTGAAAAATAGTGTATATGGTTCTTGAATACCCATATAAATATAGTTTATATTTAGTGTTATAGATATTTTAAGTCATTAATAGTTAGGTAAACCTTTTTGTATCATTTTAACTTTATCATGATACCTCATGTTTTACCTTAACATTTTATTTTTATAGCCAAAAATGAAATTTACATACTTAACTAATCCCAATGTGATTATTAAAAATTTATATTAAATTTAATTTAATTAAATATCTAAATATGGGAAACTTTCCTTTTAAATTAAAATATAATATATATATATTACTATTCATATAGAAAAATATATTTTTAGTCATGAATTTTTCTTAATTTTATTTCATAACAATTACTAATTTAATAAGAGTTAATATTTCTTTTAGACATTGAAACATTAAATTAGTGTCACCATTAAAAATTTACTAATTTAATTCACTAATATAAAACTAAAAAATAATTAATATAAATATTTCCTCAAGAAATTTACCTGATTTAATATTGAATGATTTTAACAATCCCATTAAATGTTTTTATTTATTATTTTTCAAAATGACTTTTCAACAATTGATATTAGAATATCTTTTTTTATTTTTATAAATAAATAAAATAATTATGGAAAAATAATAATATAAAGTTAAACATAATAATATATGAAAACATATTTTAATTAAATATCATTTTAATGTTTCATTTTGTATTAATTTTGAATTATATTATTTTAATTTTATTATTAAAAATTTAAAACCATAATATACCTATTGAATAAATACATACCTAACAACAATATATACAATCACTACTGGAAATTGAGTCTTTCCCAATGGTTCTGAATCATTGGGAAAGATTGCAGAACTGTTGGTATATCTTATACCAACGATTCTGCAAACCAATGGGAAGTAAGCCGTTAGGAAAGCTTTTCCCAATGGTTTACACTGAACCGTTGGGATAGGTCAGAAAAAATGAACCTATCCCAACGGTTGTGCTGAACCATTGGGATAGTTTTTCCCAATTGTTTGGCTTAAACCGTTGGGAAAACCAACTAGATGAATTCTTTCACAATGTTTTATAAAACGTTGGGAAAGGATTTTTACCAATGGTTCATAGATAACTGTTGGTAAAAAATATCAGAATTCTATACCAACGGTTTGAAACTGTTAGCATAGCCTATGCTGTGCAAATTGTACAACAACCTACAATTTTCATAGAAGCTAGTCCATTACTTATCCATTCTGATTCCCTCTCATTTTCAATCATTTCCAATTATTGTACCTTCAATAAACTAACACATACATATACAATTATTTTACCTGTAATAACCAACTAACACATACATATAGAGAACAAATTCATACAAATTTAACATATAATGCATCCTAGAGCTATACACATCCAAAATTAAATCATAATTCATAACGTAATTATAAACATACATAATTAATTTAGAATTCAATTTAAAATTTAGATTACAATTATATGTGGAATCCGGAATTCAATTCATAATTTGATCAGTTTTTCGAATACCATTTGTTTTTACTAGAAATGGTGTCTATTTTAAACAAAATATATACACCTGGAGTGATACCGGCCACACCATGCCTTGGATAGAGGTGAGGTTAACTTGTATATGTCACAAATGACCCATGGATTGTTGTCCTAGAGTATCAACAAATTCCAAAAGAGTTTTGTCAGTTTTCCGTATGTCAGTTGTTGTTTTCACTTAAAATGGAGTGCTTTTTAAATAAGAGAGAGACGCTTTGAGTGGTGCCGACCACACTACACCTCAGATTGAGGTGGGGTTGACTCTTAAATGTCAAAAATGAGCCATGGATTTTTGTGCTATAATATCAACACAATCAGAATCCATTTTGTCGGTTTTCTGTCTGTACATAAAATGTTGTCCATTTTAAACATAAGAGAGACACTTTTGGTGGTGCTGGCCACACCACAACTTGTATTGAGGAATGGTTGACTTTTACACGTCACATTTGACTGATGGATAATTGTGATAAATTATGAACAGAATCTGAATGTGTTTGGTCGGTTTTCCATATTCCAGTTGTTCTTTTCAGTTATAATCATGTCCATTTTAGACAAAAGAGACACAGTTAGAGTGGTACTGGACACAATGTGCCTCATATTTAGACGAGGTTGACTTGTACACGTATAAAATGACCCATCGATCATTTTGCTAATGTATCAACACAATCTGAATGTGTTTGGTCAGTTTTCTATATGCTAGTTGATCTTTTCACTTAAAATGATGTCCTTTTGAAAATAAAAAAGATGCTTTGAGTGGTTCCGACCACACTGTGCCTCAGATTGAAGTGGGGTTGACTCGTACACATCAAATATGACCCATGGATCGTTGCGATAATGTATCAACACAATCATAATCTGTTTGGTCAGTTTTCCATATGTACTTAAAATTTTTTCAATTTTAAACAAAAGTGAGACATTTAGAGTTATCCCGGCCACACCATGACTCAAATTGAGGCGGGGTTGACTCATTCATGTCACATATGACCCATGGATCGATGTACTAAAGTATCAACACATTTAGAATGCATTTGGTCTGTTTTTCCTATGCCAGTTGTTGCTTTCACCTAAAAAGATGTCCATTTTAAACAAAAGAGAGACACTATGAATGGTGTCGCCCACATTGCACCTATGATTGAGGGAGGGTTGACTCGTACATGTCACATATGACCCATGGATCTTTGTGATAAAGTATCAACATAATCAGAATCCGTTTAGTCTGTTTTCCGTATGCTAGTTGTTGTTTTCACTTAAAATCGAGTCCATTTTAAACAAAAGAGGGACACTTTGAGTGGTTTCAGCCACACCATGCCTCGGATTGAGGCGAGGTTTACTCTTACACATCACATATGACCCATGGATCGTTCTCCTAAAGTTTTAATGGAAACCAAATTAATTTGGTCAGTTTTCTATATGTACATAAAATATTGTCCATTTTAAACAAAAGAGAGACACTTAGAGTGATCCCAACCACACCGCAACTCGGATTGAGACCGATTTGGCTCGTGCGTGTCACATAAGACCCATGGATCATTGTGATAAATTATCAACAGAATTCGAATGCATTTGGTTAGTTTTCCATTTTCCAGTTGTTCTTTTCACTTATAATCCTGTCCATTTTAAACAAGAGACACAATTAGAGTGGTACTGGCCACACTGTGCCTCAGATTTAGACAGGGTTGACTCATACACATCTCAAATGTCCCATGGGTCATTTTTCTAATGTATCAACACAATCCGAATGCATTTGGTCAGTTTTCCGTATTCCAGTTTATGTTTTCACTTAAAATGATGTCATTTTGAATCAAAAGAGAGACACTTTGAGTTGTTCCGGCCACACCGTGCCTCAGATTGAGACGGGGTTGATTCGTACACGTCACATATGACTCATGGATCATTGTGCTAAAGTATCAACACAATCAGAATCCGTTTGGTTAGTTTTCCATATGTACATAAAATGTTGTCCATTTTAATCAAAAGAGAGACACTTAGAGTGATCTCGGCCACACCATACCTCAAATTGAGGCGGGGTTGACTCGTACACGTCACATATGACCCATGGATCAATGTCCTAAAGCATCAACACATTTTGAATGCATTTATTAAGTTTTTCGTATGTCACCTATTATTTTCACTTAAAATGATGTCCATTTTAAACAAAAGAGAGACACTATAAATGGTGTCACCCACACTGTGCCTTAGATTGAGGAAGGGTTGACACGTACACATCACATATGACCCATGGATCATTGTGATAATGTATCAACACAATTAGAATTCGTTTGGTTGTTTTTCCATATGCTAGTTGTTGTTTTCACATAAAATGAAATCCATTTTAAACAAATGAGAGACACTTTGAGTAGTGTCAGCCACATCGCGCCTCTTATTGAGGCGAGGTTGACTCGTACATGTCACATATGACTCGTGGATCGTTCTCCTAAAGTTTCAATGAAAACCAAATGTGTTTGGTCAGTTTTCCATATGTACTTAAAATGTTGTCCATTTTAAACAAAATAGAGACACTTAGAGTGATCCTGACCACACTGCAACTCGGATTAAGCAAGGGTTGTCTCGTACATGTCACATATGACCAATGGATCGTTGTGATAAATTATCAACAAAATTCGAATGCTTTTGGTCGGTTTTCCGTATGCCAGTTGTTCTTTTCACTTATAATCCTATCAATTTTAAACAAAAGAAACACAATTAGAGTTGTATTGTCCACACCGCACCTCAAATTTAGATGGGGTGGACTCATACACATCTCAAATGACCCATGGATCACTTTCCTAAAGTATCAACACAATCCGAATGCGTTTGGTCAGTTTTCCTTATGCGAGTTGATGTTTTAACTTAAAATGTTGTCCTTTTGAAACAAAAGAGAGACACTTTGAGTGGTGCCGGCCACACTGTGCCTCATATTGAGGTAGTGTTGACTCGTACACGTCACATACGACCCATGGATCATTGTGATAAATTATCAACACAATTAGAATCCATCTGGTTAGTTTTTTGTATGCCAGTTGATGTTTTCACTTAAAATGATGTCCTTCTGAAACAAAAGAGAGACACTTTGAGTGGTTTCGGCCACACCACGCCTCAGATTTCGACGGGGTTGACTCTTACACATCACATATTTCCCATGGATCGTTGTGCTAATGTATCAACACAATCAGAATCCATTTGGTTAGTTTTCCATAAGTACTTAGAATTTTGTCCATTTTAAACAAAAGAGAGTCACATAGAGTGATCCTGGCCACACTGTGCCTCTAATTGAGGTGGGTTTGACTTATACACATCCCATATGACCCATGGATTGATTTCCTAAAGCATCAACACATTTAGAATGCGTTTGGTTAGTTTTTCATATGTCAGTAGTTGTTTTCACTTTAAATGATGTCCATTTAAAACAAAAGAGAGACACTATGATTGGTTTCACCCACACCATGCCTCAGATTGAGGCGGGGTTGACTCGTACACGTCACATGGGACCCATGGATCATTTTTCTAAAGTATCAACACAATCATAATCCTTTTGGTCGGTTTTGTTTATGCTAGTTGTTGTTTTCACTTAAAATGAAGTCCATTTTAAACAAAAGAGAGGCACTTTGAGTGTTGTCGGCCACACCACGCCTTTGATTGAGGTGAGTTTGACTCTTACACATAAAAAATGACCCATGGATCATTGTGATAAATTATCAACACAATACGAATGTGTTTGGTCGGTTTTCTATATTCCAGTTGATGCTTTAACTTAAAATGAAGTCCATTTTAAACAAAAGAGAGACACATTGAGTGGTTTCGGCCACACCACACCTCGGATTGTGGCGAAGTTGACTCCTAAACGTCACAAATGACCAATGGATTGTTCTCTTATTGTTTCAATGGAAACCTAATGTGTTTGGTCGGTTTTCCATATGTACTTAAAATTTTGTCCATTTTAAACAAAAGAGAGACATTTAGAGTGATCCCAACCACACCCCAACCTGGATTGATCCCAGTTTGGCTCATAAATGTCACATATGACCCATGGATCATTATGATAAATTATCAACACAATCTGAATGCGTTTGGTTGGTTTTCTATATTCCAGTTGTTCTTTTCACTTATAATCCTGTCCATTTTAAGAAAAAGAGACCCAACTAGAGTGGTATCGGCCACACCGCACCTCATATTTAGACGAGGTTGACTCGTACACATCTCAAATGACCCGTGGATTATTTTCTTAAAGTATCAACACAATCTGAATGCGTTTGTTCGGTTTCCCGTATGCCAGTTGATGTTTTCACTTAAAATGATATACTTTTGAAACAAATGAGAGACATTTAGTGTGGTTACAGCCACATTGAACATCATATTGAAGCAGGGTTGACTCATACACGTCACATATGACCCATGGATCATTTTCCTAAAGCATAAACACATTTTGAATTCGTTTGGTCAGTTTTTCATATGTCAGTTTTTGTTTCCACTTAAAATGATGTCCATTTTAGAACAAAGAGAGACACTATGAATGGTGCCATTCACACCACACCTCATATTGAGGCGGGTTTGACTCATACATTTCACCTATAACCCATGGATTGTTATGCTAAAGTATCAACACAATCGGAATACGTTTGGTCAGTTTTCCATATGTACCTAAAATGTTGTCCATTTTAAACAAAAGAGAGACACATAGAGTTATACCAGCCACACTGCGACTCGTATTGAGCCGCGGTTGACTCATATACATCACATTTGACCCATGGATCGTTGTACTAAAGTTTCAACAGAATCGGAATGTGTTTGGTCAGTTTACCATATGTCAGTTGTTGTTTTCAATTAAAATGAAGTCCATTTTAAACTATAGAGAGACACTTCGAGTGGTGTTGACCACTCCATGCCACGGATTGAGGATAGGTTGACACGTACAAGTCACATATGACCCATGGATAGTTTTCCTAAAGTTTAAACAGAATTAAAATGTGTTTTTTTGGTTTTCTGTATGTCAGTTGTTGTTTTCAATTAAATTGTTGTCCATTTCAAATAAACGTGAGACACTTTCAGTGGTGTCGGCCACAACTAGCCTCATATTGAGGTGAGGTTGACTCGTACACGCCAAAAATAACTCATGTAACTTTTTCCTAAAGTTTCAAAAGAATTTTAATGTGTTTGGTTAGTTTTCCGTATGTCAGTTGTTGTTTTCACTTAAAATGTTGTCCATTTTAAATTATAGAGAGACAGTTCAAGTGGTGCCGACCACACCATGCCTCATATTGAGGGTGGGTTGACTTTTACACATAAAATATGACTCATGGATAATTTCTATAAAGTTTAAATTTAATTTGAATGCGTTTGGTTAGTTTTTTGTATGTCAGTTGTTGTTTTCACTTAAAATGATGTCCTTTTGAAACAAAAGAGACACTTTTAGTCGTGCCGACCACACTGAGTCTCAGATTGAGGCAGGGTTGACTCATACATGTCACATTTGACTCATGGATCGTTGTACTATATAAACAACACATTATGAATTTCGTTTGGTCAGTTTTCCGTATGTTAGTTGTTGTTTTCACTTGAAATTAAGCCCATTTTAAACAAAAGAGAGACACTTTGAGTGGGAGGCCTAAATATCCCTTGTG
Source organism: Viscum album (assembly GCA_963277665.1). NCBI lineage: Eukaryota > Viridiplantae > Streptophyta > Magnoliopsida > Santalales > Viscaceae > Viscum > Viscum album. The sequence continues at coordinate 145,492,769 of OY728131.1, forward strand.
TCCCTAACGACACACTGGGATCAGAATGTAGGAAGGATTACATGTCATTGGGTGGGGCAGGGTCTAGTCGAGTACACGAATCTGCTCGTCCACCTCTGGTACGAACCTTACTCGTACCACTGGCCTGAGTACTAGGACCAGTACTAGGCTCCTCGTCGAATAACTGTCGACGTATAGGTGGATGCTACAATAATGTTTACAAAAAAATTAATCACATGACATTATATATTCTTTAAATATATATATTTAAAATAAGGTTCTCACTATAGATACTAATTTTGGAATTCCCATCTCCGTCATTCGACAATTTTTCTCCATTATTTTTTTCCTTCTTCTCTCTTCAATTGGATGCTTTTCTTGCTTTTGAAAAAAAATATGTAATTAATTAGAAAAAGGAAACTAATGTGTAACCCAAAAAAACTAAATATATGAGGTAATAGGGGGATTTATTGGTAATTTAGCTATCATTTTTTAGGAAGAGCTTGAATGGATTTAATAAATCATACAAGTTGTAATGTTCGTCAAGTTAGAAATATTGTTTCACTATGTTTGAATACAGTTCAATTCCAAATTAGAAAATGAAATTCAAATAAAACTACAACCAATGAAATTTGAAAATACCCATAATGGTCAAGTTTTCTAAAACATATTTTTGATCAATACTAAATAAATTTGAATATTACCAACCTTAACAACCCAACTCGAGGTAAACCAAATGAATTGAGATCATGCATGAATGATTCTATATATTTTTAACCACAACTTTAGGTTCACAATCAACTCTGAAAATTGAGCTATCAGAGTCTTAAAAAGAAATAAATGGATTGGTTCTAATGGAACTAGGGACAGTGTCAATTCCATCATCAACATCATCAAAAATATGTTTTCGAATTACTTCAACTATGACACCAAATTCAGGTCGAAGTTGGTCTTTGACATAAAAAACTTGTTTATCCATTGATGCAAAAACATATTTTTCTTCAATATCAAGAGTGCGAGTCATATTAATTTCTTGAAATCCACAATCATCAATAAATGTTCCCTGTATTGTCATCGAATCAAACCAATGGCATTTCATCATTGTGACTTGTCCATGAGAGTAATAATCCAATATTATTATTTTCTCAACAACTTTATAATAACCCACATTTTTTAATTGCGGTCTACTATCTGATGCACTGGCATAAAAATCTGTTGTGGTAGTAACAATAACACCATCATGTTGTGTTCTCATGTTCTTTTCTCATTTAGTGACAATAAATTTGTACCCATTGATAACAATTGATTTACAGTCATTAACCACGGTATTTGCACCAAAATCCAAAACTCTTATTTCATCAGAGACAGAGTCATCATACAAAATTAATAACTGAAATATAAATGACTATTAAACTTAATTAAATATTGATATAATTATTTTAAACAGTAATATTTTTACCTTCAATTTTAACCACGCAGAAAACTCTTTGCTATGCAATGTCTCTCTCCTTCTCAAAGATAAAGAACGATGCTTCCTATTTATTGTTGTTTTATGTTCCTTATAGATAAAAAAATATGAATAGTTTAACAGATATATATGTATGATATACATATTCAATTTAGTTACCTGATATAATCATCGAACAAATCATAGTTGAACAAAACTGTGTGATGTGTCATCTCCCGCTCATCATGGCTTAAAGTCTTCAATGTATATGATCCAGGAATTCCTCCTATTTCAGGAAGTGATAGAAAACTGGGTTCAATTTTTTCATAATTTTCTTCTTCATTTCTCATTGGTTTGTTCATTCTTGTAGTAAGATCAGACAAATACATTGAGCAGAAATCCATACATTCTTGAGCTAAGTAACCGTTCATGATAGAACCTTTGGGATGATTCCTGTTTCAGACATAAGACTTTAATGTGTACATATTTCTTTCAGTTGGATACATCCAATGAAAAGAAATAGGTCCTCTAAGAAGTATTTCAGTGGGAATATGGAATGTCAAATGAAACATGAATTTGAAAAATGATGGAGGAAATATTTTCTCCCACTCAGAAAATTAATGGGACATCTGCCAACATTTTTTACAAGAAAGACTCGGACAAAATCATAGCACAATGATTTCTAAACAAATGGCACAACTGAATAACAGTCACCCTTAAATTATTGGACAAATGATAATGAATTTCTATTGGAAGCATGTCATGAAGTAGAACGTGATAATCATGAGTTTTCAAAGATTTTAGCTTCAACTATCTTCTATTGACCCATTTAGATATGTTGCCTTAATAGCCATCAGAAACTCTAATAGTCTCTAATACTTCCAGAAATGGTTATTTTCCATAGGTGTCATCACATAAGAAGAACATGGAATTTTCCATTTATTTTCACTGATACGCACATGATACAATTCTGGTCTGAGGCCCCAATCCACCAAGTCACGCCGAGATCGTAAATCATTGTTTGTCTTCCCCTTGACCTTTAGAAGAACTGAAAGCAACATTTCACATATATTCTTTTTATTATGCATTACATCTAATAAATTAAGTAACAATTTGGTTGACCAATAAGGCAAATAAAAATAGATACTCCTCTTCCTCCAATTGTAACAGGTTAAAGTGGAAAAAATCTTTCTCTTTCCTAATTTCATTTGACCCTTCACTAATGAAAAAATGAAATCATTCAATTTATTAAGCACATACATTCTAGACATACGCTGAGGTGGATCATCAGTCTCTATGGTATTATCAAATCTTCAATGATTCATTCTATATGGATGATCATTTGGCAAGAATCGTCGATGTCCCATAAAACTGAAACTACAATAATGTTTCAGTCTTCTGGATCATGTATTCTTCATACAAACTCGGCATGACAGTTTTCCCTTCGTGATCCATCCAAACATCATTGCATAAGCCAGAAAATCATTGATCGTCCACATAAGCGCAACACACATTTGAAATGTGTATTTCGAACATGCATCGTATGTGCGCACACCCACATCCCAATGAAGTTTAAACTCTTTTATTAAAGGTTGCATGTATACATCATTATCAATGTTGGGATAAGATGGACTGGATATGAGTATAATCATGAAAGTGAAATGTTTTTTCATACGGAACCATGGGGGAAGATTTTAAATGTGTATAAAAACTGGCCATGTGCTGTGCGAAGTAAGCATCTACCCAAACGGATTAAAACTATCACATGAAAGACCCAGCCTCACATTACGCACGCCACCTGAAAAATCAAGATGATGAGTAACAAATATATTCCATGAAAATCCATCTTCATGATGAACCAACTCATCATTAGTCTTCTTTCTCTCGGTATCATTCCATCTCATTTTTATTTATATGTCATCAAACATAAAAAGATTCTAGAGTCTGGGGATCAATGGAAAGTGCCACATTACTTTATGTGGAATGCGGGATCATGTTCCATCAGATTTTGACTTTCAATGGGATGTGTCACATTTTATACAATCATTTCTTTAAGCGTTTTCCTCCAAGAATAAAGTGCAATATTTTAGGTAAGCATGAATTTTGTTTCTTGAAAATCCATGTTCCTCAACTAACCTCCATGCCATATAGTGGCTTGAGGGAATATCTGCATCATCTGGAAGTAAATCCTTTAAGAGGGTAAGAATGTAATTGATTGCTGTATTAGAAATACCGTACATCGTTTTCCAATGAAACAATCAGATTATAAATTATAGCTTTTTCATTTTATTGCATTGTCGATATACTAGATTTGTGGCAGAATATTTCAATTTTTTCACCCAATCAATGTCATCATTTTCACTAGATGCATCAGCTGTCCTCATATCTAAGTCTTCTTGAGTGTAAATCCTTTATTTTTCATGATGACGAATAAATGGAAACAGATCATCTAACAAATTCTCCATTCCAGTCCTTTCATTTCGATCATCACCAATTTGAGATTTCATTTTCTCTCCATTGTGATACCAAACAAAGTAGTTTGCTTGAATACCATTTTTGGTTATGTGGTAGCTGACTTCTTTATGGCTCAACTAAGGTCTACCAACACAATTGGAACATGGGCAGTGTATGCGAACACTATCTGAAGCATTGTGATATGAAAAATCTATAAAGCTCTCCAAATTGTTTTGAAAATCTCTTGATATCTGATCAGTTTCATACATCCAACTTCTGTCCATTCTGTAAAAAAAATTTATATAAGTCATTTTGTCATAAATAATTCAATAGGATTGAACTTTTATATAAAATACATTTATGTAAATGATAAAAGAAGAAGTTTCTAGTCAATGTAGTGAACTATTAAAATAATGTAAAGAACAAGTACTCATAAATTAAATTAAAATTCATTATATTAATTTTCATTAGGTCTATAAGAGTAACATTCCATAGGTCCCATTATGTGTTATAGGCATCCAAAATCATTCACTCATGTTCAATAACTCATTATTGTAACCTCTATGTCCATACCTTTCATTACCCAATTATATCCCCAAGTCAAGCGCACCCCATGGGTGAATAAATTTTAGGCTTCTACACTAATAGGTTGTTTATGGCTTGTAAAAAGATTTAATTTCATTTATTATAGAAAAAACATTATTTTTAAATTTGAGATTAATAATAAAGTATGTCATTGATAACAACATTACTGAATTAAACTTGTGACTTATCTAAAATTTTTATGGATGTCTACACATGCCAGCATAGCTAGTGAAAAGCACCCCACCCTCATAAAAGTGAGTATTGGCCAAGAAGGACCCATAATAGAGAACAAAAATTGAGAACCATATTTAATTGACCCTAAAGTTATATTAGTACAGTCATCTTGGGGGAAATGGAATATATGATCCTGGTTAACTGATGAATTCAAAATATCATATTCCATATGTTGGACACTATCTAAGGTAAGAAATCATGTGGGGATGGGTTTACATCATTCAATTTCTTATATGATAGTGATAATGAAGTCTTGAATTAATGACTTGAGTTCAATGATTAAATGAGGGTAGAGGTTGCATAGGCTATGAAAACAGAATGATTAAAAAAGGGTAGAGGTTGCATACACTGTGCATGGTGGGGGAGTCTCAGCCGATTTAGAAACAAAAATAAATTCCCATCATATGTATCAATAAGAATCATCAGCATCAAAAGAAACTCCAAATAAAAAGGACTAAAAATATTATACATTTCAAGAATTCACTTCTATGCATGGTTTATCCACATGTTTAGCAGTAATTATATGTCTTAATCATGAACCACCTCTACAGCTCCCAGTTTTAACCAATAAACATATAATATCATCCATGATCACTATATGACTTAACACCAATAGTTAAATATTTCAAAATATCTTTACAATAACTCATTAATAGGCTCAAAATGTAAATATAATCTTGAACCAACCATGGAATCTCTTTCACAACACATTCTCACACACCAGTTATCTCATGTGTTACTAAATACCAAACATAGTCACATAACAAGTGTACTATAACAAAATACATTGCATAATCCTTATTAAAAATATTCCCATTTTAATAAAACACTTTCCTCAATATTAAATCATTTCTGAAATATAATTCAAAATCTATTTTAAATAATAAAATCCCTCTGATCATTTTTAACAAATATTTGGAGTATTCTCAAGGCACTCCCATTTGGAAAAGTCACATTAAATTCCTAATTTCCATGCCAAACCATTGAAAACAATTAACATGGGACAATCATTGACCACAAATAACTTAACTGGAAATTAAAATAATAGAAACCAAATGTGATATAAAATTTAATGTTACGTTAGGGAAATGAGATTAAATAGAGACAAAAACATCATAATTGTTCCAACATCATAACTTCTGATTAAAACCACCCATAATAGGAATGGGAATGCCTCATACACCTAATCCCGAATAAAACAAACCAAATCTCCAATTAAAACATTGAATTTAGGGTTTCCACCTTCAATAAAAATGGATAAATATTTATAATAAGTGGAAAAAGATCAATAAGACATGAAGATTTGGAATTATACCATCTAACCTCGTGGGAGAGTCTCATCGGATTTGATGGAGTTCACCTGGGGGGAGCGCCTAAGGGTTCTGCAAATCGGGGGACACAGGTTCTGGAAATTGGGAGAGAAATGTGACTGGAGGAGGTTTGCCTGATTTGGGTATTTCTGGAAATCTTTTCCCAATGGTTTTTAAAAACCATCGGAAAAAGGATGTTTTCCCAACGGTTGAACCAAACCATTGGGAAAGCATTGGGAAAGTGAATATTTCCCAACGGTTTTAAGAAAATCGTTGGGAAATCATCAACCTTTCCCAACGGTTTCACCAAACCATTGGGAAAAGGAACATAAATAGAATATTTCCCAATAGTTTGATAAAATCGTTGGGAAATCATGCAAAAATGCTCATATACCAATGGTTCATTGGAATCGTTGGTATAATACCGTTGGGAAAAACAAGATTCCCATTAGTGAATGAAAATATTTATAATGACCATATATCCCTCAATAATATTTCAATTTTCCATATGCCTAATGACCATATATTCAATTCCTATAATAATATAATAGTCATATTCTATTCATATATATACTACATTATATAAATTAATTAAATATTGTATCCTATACATTTACATATCTCTCAACATGTCTACTATATTTCTAATGTTCATCCTATAGTCAATAGTTTTAATTGGGTTGTGATCTTCTTAGAAAACCATAAGGTTAAGTATTTTTTGTTTTTATTATTATTGTATAAATATGTTTTTAGACTACTTATATATTTCTTAAGCATGTTTCCAATTTTATTGTCAAAATTATTTATTTTTTATTTTTTATTTAAGAATTTTATTTCTACAAAATGTATGAATTTTTATTTTAGTTGTGTGTTTCATATGAAATAATCTATCTATCAAAAAATATATTTAATTGGGAATATATAGTAAAATCATATTGTGTTACATTATACCTCACATAAAAAAATTCGACACAGATATTTGTTACTATGATAAAAAATTTCACTTTTTATTATATTTTCAATGTCTCACATTACATTCTAAAACTTTTGGATTCTATAGGGAAAATTAACCAAGTTGGTAGTATTGTTTCCCAGTACATTATCTCTATGATCCAAGGATTCTACCAGTTGTTCCTCATAAGATATATAATTTTACAATAATATAACCATTGAGTTAATTATATTTGACGGTTTTGGTATGTTATTCCACAATGTTGATACTTTGAACACATAATGAACTTTTGAGAGGTTCAATGGAAGTTAATGATAATAAGCTACCTCCCCACATGATTGGTATTTCAAAGGAAAAATTGTATCTAGGGATCAACATTGCCTTTTCAGAAATCTCATAACCCTATACCATATTTATATTTGATTAAATAGATTTTATCTAACTAAAAAATTGAAATATATTCAATTTTTACCATTATAGATCATTTTTATACCCTGTTCAATTTTAAATTCTCACTAAATTTTTTGAATCTTTTCTAAAATTTATCGACTAAGATATGGTCCCAACTGCTTACTTTTTCCATCTTCAACCAAACAAGTTTTATTTCTACCCCATTTCCATATAATGGAAAATATTTTATTTAGATCTCTAATAGGGGAAAGTGTTTATAGTAGCATCCTTCCAAATCAATTGACCGGGATCTTAGCATATCCTATAGCATTTTAATTTTTCTTTAAAATTAAACATAATTTTATGGATTATAATAATTGGTGATGATAAACTCTATATACAATTATTACTATATACCCTAACCGTACATATTTATAGACATAATATCCCAATTATATACAGTAGAATGTGTACTCTATACTACCTTAAAATTTATTTATATATATCCTGGAGTGTTAATTGAGTAATAAATCTTTCTGAATATCAATGAAGTGAACTTAATTCATAATGTGATCAACTAAAAATGAAATAAAATCATGGGTATTGGAACTCATGGTATGACCCATAATAAAATCCAAGGTGATGATATCCCATTTTTATATAAGTATGGTTAGTGGTTATATCCTCTCATTTAACGCTTCTATGCTTCATTAACTTTCTTCATACCAACCATTAATATATATACTTTTAAATCTCTCAATTTGGTTTTCCCATAAATAATTCTCTTTGATATATTTAAAATCTTAATATTTTTTGTATTTATAGAAAATAATGAGTTATATTAATTATATAAAAGAATATTCTTAAACTCCATTATTTATGGAACAACTATTTTTTCTTGAGTTTTATAATTCATCATTATCCGAGTTGAAGTCCAGAATATTCCCCAACTTCTTATATTTCTCTATACCCTCCTTTTACACCTATTTTATTATCACATGGATTAATAGATAAAAATTAATTTGGGAAATATAATATTTCTCCCACTCCCTTTTTATTTTAATTTCCATCCTCTTTAGATCCATTATTATTGTATCTCTTAAAATCCTCATCTTAAATAAGGAAACATGATACTTTCAACATAGAGCAGTAGACACATTTCTTTCCTTCCATGGGTAGTAATTATTTCTCAATCATATACATTAATCAATTATAACCGTATTATTTTTCGCATGCTAAACTCTATATTTCTAAATGTATACCAAATTATCTTTTGATTAGTTTATATTTTAAACTTTTTCACCATTGTAAAAATTCCTACATATATTTAATGAAAATATCACAGGACATGATCCAAGTCATGTGTAGGGAAATTTTTTCATTGAATTTAAATTAATGTTCAGTGTACAAAAAACACTATGTAATTTTTCATAATAATGTATCCCAATAAATTCATTGAGGCATCACTATATTTAATAAATACTTCCCCACTAAAGGGTAATATAATGGGAGATTCGGTGGATAAAACTCTATTAAGACGAATGAAATTTTCTTCACATTCCTCAATAAAAATGAACATAAATATATCTTATGTTAACATTGTAAATTGATTTGATAGTCATGGTAAATTTACCAAAAATCTTTGATAGTATCCATCCAATCATAGAAAACAATGAATGTTCGTTATAGTGTTTGGTCCAAGCCATTATTCAATTACCTTTATCCCTATAAGATATAAAGATATAAACTATAATTTTATTACATGACCCATGAATTATACTTTCAATAACTAGAACTCATAATTTATAAATTTAGAAAAAATTTATTATTTATCAATGTATTTATCTTAATACTGACATGATCATCTTACCTATTCTTGATCATATAATATATGAGAATATAATTTATAAAGACTAGTGTAAATTGGTCTATGTAATCTCTAAATACTCTTTCTATTAGATCCACTAAAATAGTGGGTGAGCTTTTATATTTGAATGAAATTAAAATGAATTCATTGTTTTCATATTCTATATGAAATGATTTCATGGTTATATACTCACTTTTCACTCATAGATGATGATATAACAATCAAAGGTCAATATTTGAGATGTAATGACCTCATTTATGTTGATCCAGAAAATAATCAATATTGGTTATATAATGGTTCTTGACAGTGATTTTTTTTATGTTCAAGATAATTAATATTAAAAAGTATTGTTCCATAGTTCTTCTTGAAAAATAGTATTGGTGCACCCCAAAGTGAAGAACATGGGAATATAAAAACAATATCTAGAATCTCTTAAAGATTCTTCATCAATTATTTTAATTCAATAGGGAGAACTTTTTCGGGGATATTATATGAGGGCATTGAACCAAGTAAGATTTTTACTGAAAACATAACATAATGTTCTGTGGGGATACTAGATAATTATTTTAGAAATATATCCACATGTTCCTCATTATAGGCACATCTTCAAAATTGTGTTCCTCCCTGGTCATTTAATCCATTTATCCTTCATTATTGGCTATTAAGACCCATAGAATGAAATTTTCTTCCAAAGGGAGTATGATATCATCATTTATTATTTAAGTGATCATGGGGTTATTTGGGGTATGAATGTATATTTCCTGATCTGCATAATTGTTATGATCTATATGTAGGGTGAGAAAATCCATGCACAATATCACATAAAATTCCGCTAATAAAATAAGTATATTATCTAGATATATCATCCCATGACCATATATAAAAAAATAGTTATATACCTTGGATGAAATCATTACACCACCATGATATTGCATTGAGGATTTGATATCTAGTGTTCGAGGTTGCGAATAAACATTATTAAAAAACATCCTTGAAATAAATGATTGTAATGAACTATAATAAAATAACACAATCCCAATTTTTAAGTAGATGATGAGAGCACCTTTTCCCTATTCATTTTTATAACCCACATTTGTTGTAGTTATTTTATAGTCTTTCCCATTCTATATTTTATTAGGTGGTTTATGGCCTTTATTTGGTCATTAACCCTTTTTTTGCGTATTTTTTGGTTTAGTTTTTTAAATCCTTAAAATTGAAGTATTAGAGAGTGTATGGAGAATTATGTTTGATTTATAATCATTTATTTCATTTATTTTCCTATTCATATATATTTATCATTAACATGATTGATGTCATTTTATTCTAAAATTGGATAATATACCTATCAGTTTAAGGAAAATTCCTCTATACTAATTCATACATTTTCAAAACGTAGGAAGACAAATTTTTTCTCATGAATGGGTTTTTTGATTTATGGTTCATTGTAAATTATTTTTTCTCATCATATCCCAAAAAATAATTGAGAATAATGGGGGTATAATATTACCATTTACACATTTAAATTAAATAAAAAAAATCTTCATAACTACCAAAGTCTTTTATAGATAATTATTTTCAAAAGAATGGTTTTCGTCCACTAAAAAATGTTCAATTTTGTATTAATCATCAATGATTAAATATTAAGGGAAACTTAAATTTTTTGTTAAGTTTACATCAATGGTTCCAATGATTTTATCCTCCATTTGTAACTCTATAAATTATTTCACCACCTTAGTACTACTATTTTTAGACAATACATATTAAAAATGTTCTTCTTAGATTCATAACATTCCATGGAGTCTATTTTTACAACATTACTTGTTTCTAAATGAGGATCTTACATTGACCAACACCACTTTCCAAATGATAAGTAACTAAATAATCTTTTTTAGTATTAATGAACTTAATAAGGGAAATATAATTTATATTGTGTTGATCCATTACTCAGAAATTGGTATATCGGAAGACCTACTAAAGGAGGGTTTATGTTTCCACATGAAGGACCTAATAGTGAGGTGTTCACTCTATTATAAATTTAGGAATTAAAAATGATTTTTTATTACTCGTAGATTGAGATAGTTGGGTGAGAATAAAAACTATATTTTTTTACTCCATCTCCAATCATTTTTGGTTTCCCATTTTGAGTATCATTATATTGTCTGTATCATTCATTTTTAATTTTATTCTTACTAGTTCAACCCATTGACAAAAATCCATAAACTTCTATAAAAGAGTTAATTTTCTGAATTTTCTATCATATGTTGATTAAAATCATTCCTAAAATGTCCTAAATTATGATACCTTCATTTCAAACTATGACATTTTAGGTTCTTCTTACATTTAATTTTTTTCAATATTGGTTTCTTTCTAGTCCATCATATTTTTCATCATAACCTAATCTCAAAATATAAATAAAAACCACTATGATACAATTTAATGTTCCCCTGAGCTACAATATCAAATCTAGTGATAAAGTAACACCTTTAATAATATTTCTTTGATACCAAATAAGAATACCCAAAAATCACACACATATATTTAACTCCACTGCCATAATTGGAACATTATATCTCACAAATTATCACAATCCTAAGAACCACAGGATTATTTTTTTGAATATTAGATTCATAAACATATTATTTTACTATATTTTCAATTTCAATCAAAAATAAACTTATCACATGATACCAATTTATAAAAAAATTAAATAATATTACTTTATATAACCTCAGGAATGAAAAAATAATATTGGGTGTTCTTTGATCCTCAGTAAGGGTACACATAATAAATACCAATCAAAGATAATAAGTAAGAATAATTTTAGTGTCTATGTTTGAGAACATAAATATGGATATGGGAATAACATAAAGAAATCACACATAATATAAAAATGTTCATAAATGTTGAGTCATGGAATAAATATTTTTTATTACTTCCATAATGAGATGTAAGAATGTGGAAACATGATTAAATAATCTTGCTACATGAAAACATAACAAAGGTATAATAATTTTGAATATTCTTAAGAACAGAAAACCACACCCTATGTGAAGGCTCATCTAAAAGAATATTATCACATGGTGGATAGAGTCCCTTAATGAATTAGGTTTTATACCCAGTCACTGACATGATAGTTGATGATATATAAGGATTTACCCAATCCATTTTAAGGATGTATCAGACTAACCAATTACATAATAGATATATTCTGTTAGGGGGATTATCTTACTCCCTGTTAAAAAATCACATGTAATATAAACGTTATCCAATGTGTTGGAGTGATATAATAGAACCCCAACACATAGTGAAATACAATACATATTATTTCCACATTAAATTACAAACATTTCTAATTCCAACATAACATAATTAACCTATTGGAAAGAAATGAGTCCCATGATGATTTAGATAATATATTATGATAATCAATTCAATGAATGGAAGGTTTTAACATTATAAAATATTCTTAGTGAATCATAATAAAAATTAAAGGACTTTTAAATAGATGAAAAATACTTTTATAATATCCTTAAAATTTTATATGGAAAATAAGAGGAAGCATCCTTTACTTTTGATAACTTTTCTTTTCAAAGAAATAAATTTTTTAAAAAATGTCAATATAAATCACTTAAAACAAAGAAAAATTAAATAGGAAGCTTCATAAAAAATGGGAAGAATTTTCATAAAATTTATTCATGTGAAAATAGTTTAAAAAGAATTTTTTTTTCAAATATTTGGAAGTAAATCCATATCAATAGAAAATGACCCACATGGAAAATGTTTAAAAATATTCAGTTAAAAACATGTAAAGAAATTAAAATATAATAGAAAAAATATATAATATACCCTATATGTATAGTTAAAAAAATATTCAATATAATTAATATGGTTATGGAGGAGAAATATTCCTTACAAAAAATAAGAGATACAATTTTTCTAGTTTACGATCATTTTTTTGGTAAAATTTTAATCAAAAGGGAAGTTAAATGGTACTAGTACATGTAAACCCAAAGAATAATTAAAGGAGAATAAAATATATTGTGTTTTAAATTGATATAATATACATGCTTAAATGGTAATAATTTTCACATAAATAATCTCTATTTTTTAGTGATATTGGAAATAAAGCTCTTACAAATTTGGTAACATTCAAATAAAAATTCCTAGATAGAGAGAACTTGTTTTTTAAAGGTTGGGGTCGAAGCCTCATATATTATTTAATAAAATCAAAGAAAATTTAGTTTTTCAATAAAATCAATATATTTATTAATTTATAAAATTAAATCCATGGATAGTATATACACCTAAAAAATGAACGAAAGTAATGAATATTAAACATATTATAATGAAAGAAAAATTGAGATTGGATACCCGTGCATTTAATATAGACATCTGTGAAAGTGATTTAACCTTATATATTATAAACATAATCATAATTTTGTTTTATTTAAGAAATATATTCATATATAAAACCTTTTATACGCTAATGTTTTTTTTCATATTACACAATATATTAATTAGTTATTATTTATTTGTATCATAAAATGTTTGTACTTTTGATTGTTTCTTAGATGGTTCACATTAGAGATCTTGGTCATCATTATTTTATTCCATACATATCATTACTATTTTATTCAATGTATTGTAATAATTTTTTAATTATTTATATAGTCCCATTTTCACTTGGTGAATTTACAAATATGGTTTACAAGAAACAAATCCATAACGACCATGTTTCAAGAAATTTACAAATAACAACAAGTCAATTTATATTGATTGTTAATTTTTGTGTCACCATTCACAAACCGTATACATATGTTAAATTATACTTTAATATAATATATATAAATAATTAATTTCATGATACACATTAATATTTCAAACAATTAATATTGTATAGCATCATTCATGTTAGTGTTTGAATGAACCCAAATAAGAATCTGTCATACTAACAGAAAGTGAGAGTATAGAGTTACGTAATAGTCAAATAATTTTATAAGAATAATAATTATGTTAATATAGAATCATTATAGTTGAAATTTTTATTTATAAAGGTTGTATATGAGAATAATATTGAAAAAAATAGTGAAGATCTAATTACATGCATTGATGAATTATCTCTTATTCAGTACAAATTCTTTCAGAATGAATTTTTTTGGATTAATTAATGGAAAATGGTAAAAAAATTAAAATAATTATTTATGGTAGAAATTATGGTTAGGTATTCATTATTTTTAAAATTAAAAAAATAGTGTTTTGATGGGGTAAATGATTGGTCCTAATATGGGGTAGTTCTGAGTTGCATTTCCAAAAACACTACTTCCATAAGGTGTATGTTTGTCAATTAATCGCTGAATGTTAAAAAATGTTTATAATAATGGATATGTGAAATTAATAAACTAATAAAAAAATTTATAGATATAATTATAGATATTTATGTGTTTAACACTTAGTTAAATTCTTTTACCACATTTTTTGTTTGTTGTGGCAACTAATTTTTTAGAAAAATCACTTACTTTTATTCTGAGATATTAAATTGACACACATTCAAAATTTAAATGTTATTATTAAAAACAGATAAATTTAAACTAATTATATTTATAAATATATGAAATTTTTATTTTAAATGAAATTGTAATATATATCTATAATTGTTTTTATTATAAAATGACATTTTAAACATTAAATGTTCTTAATATTATTTTATACTAGTTTCTAATTAAATATTTGTTAATATAGCTATTTATAAATTTAAAAAATTGCATTAGAATAATCATGAAATAACAACCAATTTAATTAATTAAGATATAAATACAAAAAACTTGAAACAATAATTATTTAAAAAATATCTCATTTTTGACATTAAATAATTTTGACAATATCTCTTTAGAACTAAATATATATATTCATACCATTTAATTTGAACAAGAAATGATTTTAAATTATTTATTTTAATTTTATAAATACTTTAAATAGTTAATTAATAAATATAATAATAATAATAATAATATGTATCACATAAAAATAGATAATAAAACAATTTTATTAAATATTATCTTTTTGTTTCATTATTAATTATGTACGAATTATATAATTATATAATTTTTTATTTAAATCTATACTAATTTAATATACCTTATAAATATATTAATTACCAATATCCATACATCCAAGAACCATATTCCAAAGAACCATATATCTAATGACGATATTTTCAATGACCATATATCCAACGACCATATATATAACTATCAAATTTTCTTGACATATAGGCATAAAAATTTACTAAAATAATTTATTCAAGTCATTTAATTATATCTAAATATGTACACTGTATTTAAAATGTTTAAATTACATTAATTGTTTTAAATAAGGATATTTTATTCCTAGAAAATCACAAGTATAAATATTTTATGTTTTCAGTATTTTTATATAGATTTGTTTTTATTAATCATGTAATTTTCAATATAATGTTTCATATTGTAATCTCATCATGTATTAATTTTAAACTTATATGTTAATACATTAATTGAAAAAAAATTATTATAGTTAATTTTCATTTTGTGTTGCATGGGAATTTTTTTTCTTCAATACTTTCATTATTTAAAGGGAAATACATAGTAATATAAAAAGGTGTTACATTAATAGTTCAAATCGACTCAAATTTTTATCCTTGTCAAAGAGTGTAAATCACAACTTTGGTTAATTTATATGGCTATACACCTTATCCAATCTTAGTCTATGTTTTATGACCATTAACTATAGAAACCTTATTTTCGACTAATTTGTATGACCATCAACTATTAAAAAAAATACCAAAATAATTTTAGGTTTAAAACATGTAAATGTCATCTAGAGTAAAATTTAAGTCTCTTCTCTCTAAGCCTATAATTTAATGGATTGTGAAAAAATTTAGAGGAGAGTGAGAGAGAGAAATAGAGAGACTGAGAGAGATAGAAGGTAAAAAATATATAGAGGCCAACTCATGGAACTATAAAAATTCAATCTATAGTTGATATATTTATAATTATATTAAAAACTTTGAGTCTTACATGTTACCAAAATTTATTGGTTAAGACAATTCCTGAATGAAGCATGATAAAACAATTACACAGATTCTGAAAACACTATTTAACATTGTTTTATTTACTATATACGCCTTCGCAGTTAATTTTATCTTTAGTCACTCAAATTATACCATCTAAAAATATAATCCTTGTACTATGTTAGTTAAAAATATGCTCAATACATTAGACACCTATACCTATCCAATAGAACACTCCCATAAGGAAATAAAATATATTTTATCTTGTATTGGATATACTAGCCTCAACTTATAGTGATTACACATTTTATACACATACTGTCCACCTATACCCATATAAGATAACATTTATTAATAGATAATTGATTGATTAAATATTATTACCATTTAATTTAGTATTTAGAATCATGTTTTACAATAATATCATCATCATTCAATGTTTTGGAAGATTACATTTCATTGATATTACACTTTTTGTAAATATTTATCTATTAGAAATAAATTATTGGTGATAGAAATTTCCAATTATTATAATGTTATCAAGAGGGAAAGCCCTCAATCTGTATTAACTCACCCCAAAAAATGTCATATAATGAGATGAAAAAGTATCCATAGGGGAAAAATAAAATTTCATTAATTAAATAAGGGAATGGGGAGTGTGAAAAAATTAGAGACTCCTACTGACTATTACAAAACTGTGAAGAATATACAAAAAACATTAGGATAATAATAAGGAATGATCAATTAAAATTTAAATATTCATACAAATTACTTTGAATCATCAATAGTTTGTAGTGTATTATTTTTCTCTATGGTATAATTTTATTTAATTATAGAAAAATCCTTATATACTACAACATCTTCATCAAAATTATTTTGATTCCACACCACTTTTTCATTGACTATGAATAATAATTTATTGAGGTGACATTGTATAGTTGTTCCTTAATTTTATAAATGTTTCTACTATACAACTAATGCTACATTATAAAGTCTTTCATGAAGCACCACAACCATAATATTTGAAAATTTATAGCAATAAATTATTTAAATTAGAAACCCCTAATTTAAATGTTGTGTGGATTTAATGATAATAAAACACACTATATACAAAATTGATAATTATATATTGAATTTTGAGTAATTAGTTAGCTAGATCATATAGAAATGTCTCATTAAATAGTCTCTAGATACTCCACAATAAACATGTTTGTAGAGTCTGTTCAAACATGAATGATTCAAATGTAGATCACAGTTGATTAGACAGACTCAAATTTTTTTTGTACCTAGTCACTCAAAGAAAACACAATTTCTATATCCCTGATAAATAATTTTCTTGATATGTTTTCTCATTTATGGATTCTATAAACTAAGATACTAGAGTATTGGATTCATATGCTTTTTACCAATTTTTTAAAATAATTACACTATAATAAATGCTAATATTATATTTCAATCATTAAATATATATGTTGATTAAAAAAATGTGGATAATCACCTTCACTCATTTACGTGTTCAATTTTTACAACATTTTTTTCTTCAGTTGGAGTGACTAGGATATTTTTATTAATTCAGGATCTATTAAGCTATTTAAGGGCTGTCCTTTCTGAAAAGGGAAATATTACCCTCACTGGGATCTCTTGACAAACAATGGAGTCTATTGTAAGTGGAGTTGGTTCCAAACCTTCTCAATTGGATAATAATTCTGCCAATATTTTCTAAAGACAGGGTTGGATAATTTTGGAATTCATGTTAGTATAGAATGTGAATAAATAAAAGTGATTAAATTTATAACAATTTTTTATATACTTATAATTATATTTTAAATTCATGTAACAATATAATGAATTAAAATTCATAATCTTGTATCATTATTTATAATTATACTTTTACTAGTTTCTCTCACTCCAAAAGAACTACACGACTTGTCATATAAGAGTGACAAAAACCGTTATAAAACATCATCAATGTATTTAATAAAAAACCAAGGATATTTTCCCTTTTATAAATAAGGGTACTAGACATAACAATCGGTGATGTACCCTTGGTTGTTAATAAATATCTTGTGTTACCCCTAAATATGTTATCCCTCTCACAAAGAGATACCATATGTTTTATTAAGATTTATCCCTTATATTTTGAGCCCCATTTCTCAATATTTGGTGTATCGATAAAGGATATTGGATACCAATTAGTAGTGGTAGATGGTTCCACTTAAAGTGTAAGATGTTTATTTGAATATTAAATGAACACCTTCATTGACATCAAGATATTTTCTTTAACACAATGATCCCCTAACATAATGTTATAAAGAGTTGATATGTTATGAGACACAACTTATTCATCCTCAAAACTGAGAAAAAACAAAATCCTATTTTATAAGGTTACCCCAACAATCGATAAAGAAATCAGTGACAATATCTAAAAAATGTATAATTTGAGTTTGAGGATAAAATTCTATGTCACATGTAATTTTTTTTCATTAACATTTCATCCTACTCAATAACTGCATACTGATATGTTGAATATTTAGGTCCGAGATCAAGGTAATAGTTTTTGAAACAAAATATATTGCCAATATGTCCCATATTATTTCATCCAATTTCAACATTTACACCTATGATGAGTTCCAAAAAATTTGATTCCCCAATTCAATTTCACCAATGATTAGGGTTCTTTGTGGAATATACTAAGAAGGTTCTATCGAGTTTCTTATGACTATTTATTCTATATAAAGTGAATACTCAATAATGTTAAAAATAGTAAGAGGTATGTAAAACAACATTTCAAAATTTAGTATTATAAATATATAAGATTGAAGAGATTTTCCCATTCATTATAAGATTCCTAATTAACTATAGTTTCAACATCACTAAGATCTATAATTCTTCACACTCCCATGGTGAATGGAGCTCTATTATTAGTTTCAAGATCCAATTTATCCAACTACATAATATTTTTATGAACCTCTATTGAGTAATTTTTAAGGTTTATTTTAATCAAATCATTCAAATTTCTAATATGAGGAATAAGTATACAACCATAGAGGGGGTCCCATAAATCCTCAACGTCAAGAACAATAACTCAATTCTCCCATAAGTGATGGGCTTTTGAAAATGAATAGTTTTATGTCATATATATACACTATTGTTTATTTCATGAATAGATTGTGGTTCATTTTTCTTAAGTAACATTTTAATACACACACTCTTAGTTGGAGTGTCACCTTGATACCCTTACCTCGATTATCTCATCTCAATCTTGGTTTTCTTTCATTATTAAATATATATTTATTGATTGGGGAATAATAATTTTAGGAAATTATAGATTGATTCTTAAACTATTGTTATATATTTCTTTCATTTTTGGTTTCCCATTTACTTTTTTATATATCCAAAGAACCACTGACCTGGGTCGCTCCTCTCTCTCGCAACATAACACTAGAATAGGATGAGA
Source organism: Viscum album (assembly GCA_963277665.1). Taxonomy (NCBI): domain Eukaryota; kingdom Viridiplantae; phylum Streptophyta; class Magnoliopsida; order Santalales; family Viscaceae; genus Viscum; species Viscum album. The sequence continues at coordinate 145,512,489 of OY728131.1, forward strand.
TTCTATCATTTTCATAATCAGGCTATAATAAAATATTTTTGTTGAATATGATTAGTGTGATATTGAAATTATCCTCCCTTATCATCCTTAAATATAGTTTTTGAGACACTAGGGGATGTTTCTTCCCCATTTTGTTATCATATGGTCATATTGATACACTATACATGTGCTAGAATAGGAAGATGATGTGATATTATTCTTAAAATTCAAAGACAATGTCATCATAGACCTCTTTAATAAGAATTTATCTTTTTAAACCATCTTGTATAACAATTTATCATATTCTATATAACTATTATCATTAATCGTCATGGTTAAAACCTCACCATATATAATTGAATTGAATTATGAGGATATATCTATTGATTTGATAAACTTTCAATCATTTGTTAAATTTGTCCAAAACCAAGAGACGTATTTGATATATAGAATAAAACCACACCATGGAATATAATGAATGTTTGAGAAATAATTTATTTCAATGTGTTCAACTACTAATCCTCATAACACATGTAATAGTTTATTAATATTGAATGTGGATTTACATTATATTATATTAATGAGGGACATATATAGATTAGTTAACATTGGTATGGTGAAAAAAATTGACATCCCTTCTACCAAATATACAAAAAATATGAATGGTATAAACCTCACACCAATATGTGAGTTATATAGTTGAACCATATATCCATTCAACCTCATGGATAAGAAGCCATTGAGAAGACTTGAGTTCTCACCTCTCTAATAATTGGTTAACCCCACCTCATATAGTAACCCTTCTCCAGATTTTTCTAGTAGGTACCTAAGGCTACAATGTTTTATTTTATGTAGAATCCTATGAGTATTTGAGAGTTTTGAACCTTTTTATTATTTTTTATGAATATTATTATCCATAAGTCAAATATTATGTTATCCTTGGAATAAGATTCATTCTTCATGAAATTTTCAAAATCCCTCAATAGATCTTGTGCAGATATATTCTTCTACTGTATATCCTACCCAGAGGACCTTAAAAACAAGAAATAATCATATATATCCCTATTTAGGGGAGCTATAATAATATTATTGGTTTCTTATAATCTGATTTTGACTTCCCATGTTGAATATGCAACATATTTTTCTAAGGCCTCTAACAAATTTGTAGGATTGGAATAACATATAAAACCTTGAATACATATGTATAAGAAGTTCAAATAAATTTAAATACATCCAAATTAATAAAATATGATTCGAAAATTCAATTCAATTTTGTCATACTCTCTAATTATACATCCACCCTATCGTGAATCCGTACATATGAAATAAATTCTCACTTTTATTCCATCCTTAGAGTTAATCAATAAATGAAATTCAGTAAATTGAATAATTAATCTATGTAATGGGATCTGGATGAGGTGAATGGTTATCAAAAGTTATATTCATGTACCACATAATGTAGGAAGCCTCTATATTTATTCTGATATACATTCCACGAATCAAAATATCCACCCTTTATAACCATGAGGAATGAGTGAACTAATACGTAGATAAATTATGATCTTGTCTTGGGATAATTGTGAATGATAGTGACCCCTGATTGTATAAAGGAATTAAATTATACAATGGAATGTTCAGAACATAATATATATGATTCCCTGCGAGATAATATATATACTGAATATAATGGTGAATATGTGTTCCACTTTCTTTACTATAAATCACGTGTCACATCGAATTCATTAGAAATAATTTCAGAATAGTTGGGAATTTCATGTAAATAAATCAAAAAATTGTAAGTTCAAGGTCAAAAAAAAGAGTGAAAGGAGAGGGGTTTTGGGGTGAATGGGTGTGTATGAATTGGGTCATTGAATGAAGGGGTGAACTTTTTTAACAATGTAAATAATTAAACCATCTCCCTTAACCAATATCAACTCTTTTCACCAAACTGTATTCACCTATAATAGAGTACCCAACATGGTTTACCCAGTTTTACATTTCAAGCTCTATGTGAATATTTTTTTAATTATGTAATAAAATAGTTCATACTTATTAAATTAGGAGATAAGAGTTATCATCCATCTATATGATTCACCACACATCGTGCACTATGGTGAGGTGGGATTTGATAATTTATAAAAGATTACCAAAGTTCCCTAGATAGTTTATTGACAAACATTTTTTATAATACTATGATCCCTATGTCTGAGTGAGTGTTTTTTCCACACATTAGATGAGTGTGATCCACATGTCTGAGTAGTGAACCCGATGACTGTGTTCAACTAATAGCAAATGCTCTCCCACCAACATGAGTTCTTGTACTTCCATAAGAAAAAGCAACTATCGAGATTTTTTTTTGATTTAATTTGATTACATGGGTCCTAAATGGAGCCTATCGAGATTTTTTTTATTTAATTTGATTACATGGATCTTAAATGGAGCCAATTTTAGGGGACTTTTTATCAGTTCTAACACCATGTCTTTCTCACATTCCATGTTAATGTCTCTGGTCATTATTTATAATAAAAAAGACATTCTATCACCTGAAAATATTACTGTTCATTCATACTAGATATTATGAATTCACTGGTTAAGGTTGAATAGATAAATATATTTCTATAGATATTGAAAACCCATGTTTTGTTTCTTATAAATGTTACCCCATCATCCAACATTGATAGATGAAGACACCATGAGAACTGGACCACCTGAATCCCTTTTATATGTTCTTGAGCCTTCCATTAACACCGATAAAAAAAATTCATATTAAAAATATTTTAAAAGATGTGAAGTGGAAATAATTTAGTTATAAAATATATTCATACACATTTTTATTTCAAATAACACTTCTCCCATGTCTTTATGTAAACTATACTGAATAATACTTATTGATGGAGACCTATTCGAAGAAAGGGTAAAATTACACTATGCATATATCCATTGATTATAGGACCTATGAAAAATATACGAAATGGATAATTGAAGATCCCTATTATACCCTTTCACATATTTAGGGAATATTTACCATTTTACTCTAGAAAATTTTAGGGCCTCATTGAAACACTTCCTCTCAAGGCTACCCCTTCAAAGGAATAGTTTTCCTAACCATTATATTTAGCCACTCAATATATTTGATATGTTTTATTTCAATATTCATATATAAATAATGATATTATATTCATTTTTAATGAGATTCTCACATCCTTTAAGATAACCCCCCATTATATTCCTCATTTTATTATGGATCCTTATAGTCTTGTTAACTATGTACCCATATGATAATAATGATCTATCAACTTAAGGAAATTAGAGAAATCCCTCTTAGAAAAGAATAACCATAACAGATACTCATTATATACATTTATATCCATGCATCCTGTTTTTTATATGGATATAAAATAGGGTACTATTTTGATGTAAGTACCTTCACAACTTCACTTAACTCATGTTTCAAGATAATGCAAAAGGGTTGATTGTTTGTATGTTCCAATACATAAATTTTATTGGCGACTATGGACTAGTGTTAATGGTTATAAAACCCTAAAATATAAGATAAAATTATCCTAGATATATGAACAAAAATGGAAAAAATAAAGATTTGATTTCCTGACAATAAAAGAAATTCCATTAGTCCTTTTCACATGACCATAAAAGATACGACGTGCCTTGTTATATATATGTGAACTATATGGGGAACTATTTCCTTTAATGGGATATGTTTGAGACCCTTTTTAAAGGAACTGACAATATAATATAATCACTTACAAATTCTTGGATGATGAAAAATTATAGAGTAACTTATTATATGTCTTTAAAATATATAGTATTTAAATATTTAGATCAAATATGAGATAGTATAATTTAATTTCATATAATTACTTTAAATTAATTTATTTTAATCAATCACTTTCCAAAAATGATTACAAATATTTTGGTTGGGAAATATGTATAAATGTATATGATAGAACCAAACTAATGAACGACCATTGATACATTATACTAATTTCATTTCTATTACTATCTCAATGCCTCTATTTCTATCTCTCTCTTTATTAAAATTCATTATATTTTTTCCATATATTCTATAAATAAATAAGAAAACATCCACTTTTTCTCCATTTAAATATAATTTTGGTAATCGTATTGAAGTTCATTTGAGAAAATTTATAAATACTCATTAATAGTTTAAAATTATTCATCTTTTCCCAAACACATTATCCAAAAATTAATAGGATGGTTTTATGACATTTATATTACTTACCATGAGGAAATAGACATTTAATGAGAAAGACAATCATTACTAATGAGAATTAAGTAATAGTGTATATCAAAAAATTTAGAAAACTCATATCATAAATAAACCATAAAATAGATCATAAACTTATACCTAATATCCATTTAATCACACAAATATTTCAAATTAACATCACATAACTTCTATAATTTATAGATAAACATGATGCATCCGTTTTTATCTATATTTGAATGTCATATAGCCTTTGAAATTATTTTTAAAAATCATGAAATTACAATCTGTAATATTAAATATCATACAAAATTTTCAAATTTGGGTTCAACCTCTCACTACTCCATTTAAATTGTATTCTAACTCGTAAAAATCATTTTAAATTTAAACTAGACATAAGAGAATTAATTTTCAAGGTGTTTCAATATCACAAAAAACATTATTTCCCATTTCAATTTCATACAACACTATAAATTGTTTTTAATCTTATAAATAACCTTGTAATTATTTTATTCATCATATAACATATATAGATTTATATAAAAATAATATCTAGACCACATATTGTCCTTCTTTAACATGTCCATAAACATATTGATCATTTATTTCAAAAAAGAAAATATATAGATATTAATTAATAATATTATTAACTTGGTCCCAAAATTAACCCCATTTAGATTTTTTAATATATTTTTTTAATTTATTAATCTATTATTTAAAGATACTCATTTTTTCTCTTTCACCTTGTTTGAAGAATCTTGAATCAAGTGATACCAACTGAGACAAAAATTCATACATACTAAAAAATAACAACTAGGTGATTAAATAATAGTTATATTCTAAAATTATCATTAATCATTACTGAAATATAGATTAATAAGATCTATTTTCACACGTGTGTACTCATTATATAATGAAATAATGATATAATAATATCAAAAAGATTTCCATAAGGGACAATTTACCCTCAATAGTTATAATATTATAAATCAAATTAACCTATTTAATTTGGAAAATTATCACCCCTAAATACATGAAACAAATATTAACACAGGTACTCAAGAACCATGGTAAAATATTTTAGTAATAATAATCTCTAAAAATGAATATTTTCCCATTTATTTCTTATATAAATCAATTTCTCCTATAATGAAAAAAAGTGTATGCATTAATTTATCTTTATGTAATTTTATTCCATAGATAACAACAATCCAAATAAAAAAAGAAATGGGATAGATTCATTAATCTGACATCCTTGAATAATGTATGGTTGAAAAAATATCAACTTAAAGTATAAAACACATCTATCATATGTTTTTTTAACAAAACATAAACTAATGATTAATTTTTTGGGAAAATATGTGATTTAAAACCCATTTTGATCTTTTATAAAGTGATTATTATTATATATTTTATTTGACCAAATTTTTTTTACGTTTAATGTATTCCCACTAATGGAAATTTATCTTCAAATTTGACCCCTTATTTCTAAGAATTCCCTTTATACATTCTAATATTCTTAACATATTTCATTAAAACTAGATTTATTCCTATAATATTTTTCTATGAGAGGTAGAAACATGTTTCTATGTTTCATTAACCTAAATTTATTTCAGTTAATAATTATTGGCCTTAATCCACTTATTGTACTTTAATGAATCATTAACAATACTCAGTTCAACGTGAGAAACCAATGATGTATGTGATATATTACTCAAGTATATTCATGTTTTAATAAAAAATCTTGGAATCTAATAATTTTTTGATCCCAATTTTCTTAAAAAATATCAAATAAAATATTTTTTGGTGTTACTATTTACTATACATGAATGAATAATGATTTTACACTTTTTATCAACTAATTCGTCGATGCTTTAAAAATTTTAATCTTTCATTCTGTCAAATTCAATACAGTAATGTCAAAATATTTCTATTATAAAATTTTTAAAATTCTATATTATAATTACTTCAAAAACCATCACATAAATAATATGATTTATTTTATTAATATATTATTAACAATGTGATAATTAAAATTTATTATGTATATATCCTAAGAAGATAAATCCATTTTTCATTCCTCTTACTTTACAATATTGGTTTATTTTATATCAATAAGAAAAAATATCAAAATATATATCTTTACTTAATGGATGGGTTCCTATTCTAATAAATTTTAATATTATACATGATGTTATATCATCAAATAATATATAGAATTTGAATATAATCAATTTTTTAAATTATATGTCTCAAAAAATAACTAGAAGCCCCATATTCTATAAGAATCATTTTTTTAATCTGAATAAGAGTTTTATTTTACAATTCACAAAAAAATGCTATGGTGTGTAAGGATTACTGTAGTCATGTTTAGTTTAATTATTTTAACAGAATGTTTCAATTTTTTTACTTATATATTCCCCACTATTTTCCATTTCATGTTTCATTAAGGGAAACCACTCCTTGTTTGGTACTTTATCATTTTTTTTAATTTTTTTGGGATCCTTGTACATATGTTTCATATAAATAATTAATGTAATTTATTTAAATCTTCCTATAAAAGATATAAAATAATTGTTTATATTTTTTTTAAATTTATCATCATAGTTTCACAATTTTTTAAATAAAAATTCCAAAAGTATTTGTTTTTTGAAATTATTGTCCTATTATTTAAATAATTTACTCTAATTTATTTTTATGCCTTTTTGAAAATAAAATTTATATCCTTTTCATATTTTGTACATATGAAAAATTAACTTCGTCAGTAATCTTATCCAGGGACATTTATCCAATATGTTGAACCCTTTGATGCCCTATAACATTTTCATTATTTTGAAATGACATGAATTTTTTATTTTTTTAACTCGAATAGTTTTTTTCTTATTGATTATACTTTAGTAAAAGTAATATTATCATCAACACATTAATTATATATTTATACATTCTCAAAATTAAAATATATCCATCATTAATAAACTACGTTATAGTCAAATATTTTTATCCAATCCATACATAAATAAATAACTTATTAAATTCAACCTTTTATCTGAAATTTTTGACAATCCAGCTAAATTAAAAATTAAATAACCACCATTTAAAAAAGTGTAAAAAACATATTTTAGTTCTAAGAAAAATTTTAATATCTATTTGTCTCCCTTCTCATGGGATAAAAAACCGTTTCTATATATCCGAGGTGGTTTCCTTTGAGAGGTCAATAATGAAACATATATAATATGAGAAACATCAATTTTGAAAATAATTTTAGTATTATTAAAAAAAATAAACTTGTCTAAAAAATTACAATATTTAGCCACATAACATAGTTTTTCATATCTTACATGTTATAAGTTTTATTTTAAGAAAAAAATCATTAATGTTTAATTTCTGCAATATCTTTTTGAAATTATATTCCCAGAATAATTTTTCTCTCTCTCCACTCTTTAGTTAATATTGTTTTAGATGTAAAAAATCATCTTATAAAGATAAAAAATATCCATTCAATGTTCCCAAAACCTCTATATTTCCAATAATAGTCATAAAAATACAAATTCTTGAAAAAAAAAGAATATTTTTTCACACTGTATAACTTTATATTTTTCTATAATTTTAAAAAAATGGTTGAAATATTTTTTTTGAGAGAAATTATATTTTATTATAATAATATACATATGTAAATTATAATTTTTAAACTAATTTTTTAGCTTCTTTTTTATTTCTATTTTATATAAAATGATGGCATTTTTCAGCAGCACCATTTTTTGTAATTTTTTCATTTGAGGTGACAAAAAAAATATTATTCACTAATAGAGGGATAAATATAACTTTTAAAATTCTAAAAACATTTTCTTAATTGTATTTACTATTTGAAAATTTATATATTCGTCAATAATTCTTCAAATTTATCCTTTCTAACAATAATATTTAAATTTCACCTTCACCCCCCTTCATCCCAAAATTATATTAAAATATTAAAATTGAAATTATTTATGTAATTTTAGTTTTACCAATTTTGTTTTTTTTATTTTCTTTATTGTAGGTTAATTTTTTAATCCATTTTTTAATTATGTCATAGAAACTTTCAACTTTTCATTTACCATAAAAAATGTTTATACTTTTTTTATAAGAAGATTTTTATCAAAATGTATCTATTACAATGAAATATTAAAGATATTACTCTATTTTTCCAATTTCTATATCTTGTAAGTCCACTTGTTTAACTTCAAATTCAATAAGAACTCATTTTTAGTTTCACCCACTCTTCACTACTATCATTGTCTTCAATAATTTTAAATTATTCTTTACCGCTATTTGCAATGAGTATCATCTCATATTGTATAATAGTTTCATCACTACTACAAGCACTATATTAACTTTTTTTCTTACCATTTATAAATATATTTTCTTCTTTTAACTATATGAGATATATTATGTTTCTATATTTGAAATGACTTTATATTAATAAACTTCTTTGATTAATTAATTGTAATTTTGATTGATGAATCCTCTTTATCAACATTTTCCTCTTTTTCAAAGTAGCAATGTTTAATAAAACTATCCAATGACACAAAAATTGAAACACATGAAAGGTAATTTACTTCAGTACTTTCCCTATCACATGAAACAAATTTAAGATAAGATACATAATTATATCAAATGTTATGTCAATTATATTTTCATATCAATTGAAATTTTTTATTTCCATGTATTCATATTAAATATTCCCATTTTTCTTCAAATTTAAATAAAAAATACATTTTAAATTTAATTGATTCTTGACTACTTTACATTTTCCCATTTTAATTAAAATTAGAAGAATATAGAAAATATCTAAAGAAAATGAAATAACATTTTCATAAATAATATGATGTATCTTATCCTAAATCATCAATTCATATTACATCTTTTTGAAATCCCAAATATGAAATATAATTTAATTTACCATTATGAATAAATAATCAAAAATTCACCTTTATGTATATGAAAAACCTCAAAAAAATTTATCCAAATCACAAACTTTAATTAGTATAATTCATTGTAAACTTATATATACTATCAATTCTGTCCTAAATGTAATTTTTTGATTTTAATTCTAATGAAATTAAAGATTTTTCATCCACTATCAGCATAAAATTCATTTTTAATGTAAAAAATCATTTTATATATTATTTTATTTAATATCTATAGTAATTGTACCACCTATCATTAATTAGTAAAAAATAATAATACAGTCAAGGAAAAGGATTTTTGAAAAAAGACACATATTTTTCCATGGTATATTAATTTTCATGTAATACCACATAAAAATTCAATGACATATTAGAACTCTTATCGATAGAGAAGCATCAAATGTTGTTCACTCAGGGTTTTTAATAGTGAAAGATTTATCATAGTATATGTATCTGTATGAAATTTATCTCTATATTTCCTAATTACCTTCTTTTTCCTATTTATTCAATCAATGTATTATAATTATTCAAAAAAACTACCATGAATACACTAATTCATTTTCAATTTATATGTTTCAGACAAGGAAAAATATTTTTGTAAACACACATTGATCATTCACTATGGTATAGTACTCCACATTTCACTATAATTTTTTATCCATTTTTGATGTGACACAAAACACAAGGATATATATTTAATTTCAAAAATAGGTATACATAAATATTTATCAGAAAATAAAGTACAAAAAACCCACCATAGATACACCATGATGTGGTCCACATCATTTTTTCTTCCAAGAAAAACCACTATGCCTGATAGCCACACTATTAAAATTACATATAATAAATTTATTATTCTCGTCCAAAATAAATTATACCTTTGGATAACACTATTTAATAATTATTTTTTTCTCACTATGTTAGTCGATGAAGTCAATAGAGATCATTTTATCTTCAATGGCCCTTTGTCATAAAACGTATAGAGGATGCTAAGAACTGTTTGACTACATTCACACCCTACCTAGTTGTGTGGATAAAAATTATACCCCCTTTTAAAAAATATAGTCTAAAACAACAATTAATATTTACTTAGCCTTCCAAGTTATGACATGACTACTCGGGTGTGGAGATGGTCATGAGTTGGCATATTTTTTCTATATCTTTAAAATAAATCATTAAAAAATTTGTAATCCCAAACATTCAAGAACCAAATTTCATCCTTGTGTTCTATTTTTTTAAATATATATATATTTTAAACCTTTATCTATTAAAAAATTAATTGATTTCCAATTAATTTATCATATATATAAAATAATATTCATTTATACTTCTCCATAAAAATTCAAATCAACTCTTCAAAACAACTTTTTTAGTATAATAATAAATCAATAATCCAAAAAATTTGATAGTAATAACTAATTTTTCCTATAAAATATGATTATTTTCGTCTATAAATACATTATATTTTTCAATTTTAATTTACCTAAACTTAATGAAAAGTAATAATTTATAGGGACCTCTTCCTTAAATCTTAGGTTTTCTAACCAAAATAACATTTATTTTATGGTTCAGTTATTCTTAAACCTCTTAACATAAATGAAATATCCTTATACATTTAAAATAATTCAGAAAATAAAATAAAATTAGAGTGGGATAAAAAGTAATTATACTCATCAAATATGGTATTTCAATTATTATTTATTATACAAATTAAATTTATAAGAATCAATTGTTTTAATAAAATTTATTTACACTATAAAACTTTGAATAATATACTATACAATAAAAAAAATTATTCTTTGATGAAGGATAAAATAGACTCTAATGCTAATTATAATGGAAATAGGTTAGATATAATCTTGTTGGGGGTGTTGGGGTGGATCAATGTGAATGTTTTATCCATCTCAAATATTAAAATTATCAATATTAAAAATTTATTTATTAATTATATTTTGAGGAAAGTGTTTTTTATCTTACACTAACCATTAGAAATTAATCACAAACATAGAAAAAAGACACAAGTATTTATATTTTTATCCATTCATTCTTAACAAATAAATACTTTGCACAAAATAGAAAAATTAGTATCCACATCATCCTCTATAATAAGTATTTTAATACAAGTTAGTAGATTTTATCCTCCAACATTATTCAATGAAAGTATCCAAAAATTATAAATTCTTCCCCACTTTTAATATAACTATCCAACATATTAGGGACCTTTTTTCTGATAGAATACAATATCCAAAAACTAAAAAACCATCTCTATTAGAATAGGGGTAAGAAAATAACATCAAGGAAGAAAATATATAATTTTAGGTCTTTCTTTAATTTACCTATACACACACACATAACCATATCAATTAGAATGTGGAGAGGAATAGAAAGTAAAGGACTATAACATCTATAGTTAAACAATTCATGAAATAAATATTATGTATTACATAAAAGTACCACATTATAAACTAATATATAAAATGAAAAAATACACACCCTACTAGAAATGAAGTACTAGCATGAAAAAAATTTGAATAAATGAAAATTGAGAGTGCCTAGATCCATTTCACTAAGTCTGACCACCGTAGGCATCCTATGCACTCGAGTATCACTATGATCCACCAATTTCACCATTGAACTACCTATCTTTTACATGGGAAATCACATATGTGGGAAAATACCATTCAAGAGTGAGTATATACATACCAATTTGGACACCCAAAATAAGTGAGCCGTAGATTGATATAATAAAGGCTAGATCATGAAAAAGTAAGAGGTAAATTATAATCAATACATCCATATGATCATAAAAACCCAAAAAACATAGAAATGGTATGTATATCTCTATTTTCCTACCCTGGATGAAGAGTCTACCTAAAAATCCAATATTCCATCTCAGATACCCAACATCTCATGTTTCAATATGAGAATGTTGTGTGGAGTACCTGCACCATTATACATCACTCTACATTCAATGAGGAACTACCTTTAGGATAAGACTCAGTCCTTAGTATTATAGGGTGTGTCAATTAATATTTAGAGGCCCTGCACCCTATTGTGGTAGATGTTGGGTTATAACTCAGTAGATAGTTTACAGGACCACCCTGTAGTATGTTATCAGGGTACCACATAGTAGGTATAAGACCAATGCTCTAGTGAGTCATAGAGGTACTTCTTGGTAGATATGTGAATAGAGTACCGGGGCCATAGTGCCTTAGTGGGGGTACTACTTATTTGGTAGAAGACCTATTCCCAAGTTTATTAGGGGTGTTCCACACAGTTGATAGAGAAAAATATAAAGGAATGAAGACATAGTGTTTCAGGGATGTATCTTAAACCAGCTTCTGTATGATGTCACTTCTCTATCACCACTAATAGTGATAAATCTCCTGAATAATCATCACTACCAAAAAACTAGATGTTGTATCTCTATATCCACAACAAATGAGACCATCATATTCTATGTAGACAACTATAATATATAAGCTACACATGGGAAAAATATTTTTCTAGAATTAGGAGATATAAATGGTGGAAAATCTTGAGGAAAGTATATGACATGCACTTGGGGTCACAAGGCGTGAAAAATCTCATAGAAACATGGATTTTTCATTTCTTACATAGGGATTGGCTGGCCAGTTAGTACTACACATTGTGTAATGGTAAAACATTGTGTCTCTATCATATGGGGCTTTCCCATGTTCCATTGGTCGTCTCTCTGTATACCATATTGTGCCCATGTATATATTTTTTCTCATGTATTTCAGGTTATGATTTTGTACCTAGCCATGTTTGAGTATCAAAACATTCCCATGTACTCCTGGCCATACCCATATCTCTAGTCATACCCATTACAATGTACTAATGTACGTGTAGGGATGCGAGAAGAGGGTCACATGGTGTGTATGGGGTAATACAAGATTTGTTATCATTATTTACACCTAAAACCATATATTTCAAAGATAGGGGATAACACGTATTCTATTCTTGGAGTACACACAATGCAGTAGAGATTTAAAAAAATAGAAAAATAAATATCAATATGATTCACCGATGTCACCACCGCCACAATTGTGATTCATGTTAGGGTCTTAAATCTATGATCCTCTATGCTGAATCCATTATTAGTGTCTAGTTTCCAGCTACCTATCCTGGGTACATACCATGTCAACACACCATGTTGATTCCATGGATAAACGGTGAATAATATATCCTATGATCTATATCGCAATCAACCAAAACTAGTAATTCCATCCCGACCCAATTGAAAATCATCAATCCATTGGTCCTTTATGAAACCATCATAAATCTATGGGTTGGATCAAAATTATATCCACCTTGTAAATTTAAAACTATGAACTTGTGGCCTATGGAAAATAACCTAATGAAACGTGGGAGAAAATTGAAAAAAATTGTGTAAATCCTTTATTTTTCAAGTTTTCTTGGCCAATTATGACATAAAAAGGGATAATAAAGGATGATAGAAAGTGAGATAATGGTTTAGCAGACTAAAATAATATAAATAATGATAGTTGGCCTAATTTGAGGATTATAAAATTCCATAAATAAAATTAAATAAATAGATCAATGATTTATTATATAAAATAGCTGGAAATAAAAAAAATGCACTAACTCAATTATGGATTGATCATTGGTGAATAATTCATTCACTAATGGTTAATAAGATCATATCAATTCGACTCCTCTAGATCCACTTTTATGTGATTACCAAACATTCTCTTATATCTATTAACCAAAGAATAGCAACTAATCATACTCAAAAATCCACATACGGTCAGGAAATTAAACCCGATTACTTTCTATTATGATATATTAATAGATTATTAAATTTAGGTCATTTAAAATTTAATAAATAAATAAAATTATTTTCATTTAACACACCCACCAATGGACACTTCCCTCATAATTTCTAACACTGACCAATATTAGGTAACACATAAGGTAAAAATAAAGTCCTAAAATCAACCATGGTTTCAAATTTCCCATTAAAGCTCCCAAACAAAAGGAAAATAAAGAACACTTAAACAATGTGTTCACATGCATATAAATATTTTAATATTTATAATAAATTATTTTTTTTGGCTCTTGATACACCCAAATACCATATCAACTCTGAGGAAAAATATTGGTATATGTATATTAATATTTAAATGGAAAATACAATAAAAATAGAGTTGAAAAGTTTCCCCTCCTTTAAGAATTTCTACCATAAAAACACAAGATAAGTAAAATGGTGGGAGTGTTGATTCCTAATCTGACACTATCACTCCCAAAATATCTCATGAAAACTCCCATAATACCATAAAAAATGAACAAAAGGAATATTCCATATTCATAGAATCCTCTATTTCTTATCCAAACTCAACACATGGTATTCTGTGAAGGTGGATCCATCATCAATGTCTAACTGAGTTCAATCAATAAATTGAATCGAATCATGAATGTATCTCGTTATATATGACACATAAATGATGTTATAAACCAAAACCAACTTTCAAGGTAAGGTTAGGTAATAACTATCCTCACCCACCCTCTATAGGATATCATAAGTTTTGGTAGACCTTATGGATAGCTTACCTCCCTAATGAAACCTCCAAAATACAAATCATAAGGGGACTATTAGAAGAAAAAAAATACTTTATTGAATTAAAAGGGCCTATTATGTCAATATTATTAATATTTATATCTATTCTAGACTTAAATCATATTCTTTTGGGTCACCTAAACCTTCCACATAGTTACTTATTCCATCTCTGACCAAAGATAAGACAGCTATCCTATCAAAGTCTGACATAAGGGCGGTAAGAAAGGTCTTATGTATTGGGACATGAATGGTGATTCTCTTATAGTAGAGTTATAAAAGTAAATATAATAAAACTATTCCAATGTAAAGTGATTGTTCCATATTTGGAAAAAGTATGACACATATTCCCTCAACATTTCTTTCAACACCTAGATAGTCAGCTCGATCTTCCCATCATTCTAGTGGTAAAACACTATAATCATCTAATTGTTTTTAAAGGACCCCTTAAATCATATCTACATCTATGATGTGTTATATGAATCATTTTTGGTTAAAACCTTCAATGTTAGCCATCGAAGATGGATGATCAACTTCCCCATACTTTCCACCAATCTTTACTCCCTAATGGCAAGGATGTGTTCTGACTGGGTGAGTTGGTCGACAATCATCCAGATAAAATCATGGAGTCTCACTATTTTTATAGTTTACATACAAAATTCCATTTATATTCCATCCCATTTATATTCTAGTATCTCAAGAGTTTGTTTCAAACCTTATGGAATTTGGTGATCAGACTTCTCTTACTTAAATGTGAGATACTAAGAGAAAAACTCATCTATGATATTCCTTATATAAGCCCATAAAAACAATTCCTGAAGGTCCTTGAACATCATTCCCACACTAGAATGTACATCCATGGTGGAGTATGAAAATCCATCATCAAATTCTCTCATAACATTATTGTAACTGCTTTATATCCCTGAAAAAGTATGAAATGCACCGCACTAGAAAATCAAGTTGGTGCATCTCCAAGGGATATATGGTCACATAGAACCACATAGTCATTGTATCCAAGATGTTAATCTCTTGAATTTTTATGAATTTAAGGATTCAACACCATTAAATAAATAAAAATATCACCCCTTTCCTCTACAAGGTTTAGCTACAATGAAACCAACTGTTCAGATGCCTTGTCCACTAAGTGGGAACAAGGATTCATTATAAGGAAATCAACCTCCATGTTCCCCTTACCAAGATTATAGATAACCTAAAATTCATAGTCATATAATAACCCCAACAAAATCCTCAATATTAGGTTCATATATAACATTGAATACGTACGAGAGACTTTATAATCCTAAGTAAACAACAAAATGCTCACCTAGAACGTAGTTCCCCCACATATGTGGAGAAAATATTACCACATAAAATTCTAGATCAAATTTTATATACTTTTTCTTCTGGGAACTAAATACCTCAAACCATATGAAATCACTGATCTCCATTAAGTTAACATTAAATCAATCCTTACTCTAAAGGCATCTCAAAACACTATGAACTCTATGACATCATTTTATAATATCAATATAAATCATTAGTCAGTCGTACCCAAAACTCCTCCAAGGCCCCCTGAAAATACACATTCTAGGTAAACACCTACCCTTTCTGCACCAAGGTCATCAAATGGGTCATGATCCTAGATAATTCCACCATGAAACTCATATATTACCCCATGAATCCATAGAAATATGATTCCTTAGATACACTCTTAGGTAGCTACAAACAATAACAACAATAATCTTTATTGGGTATATGGATAAACAATGATTGAAAATTTGATGCCAAAAAATTGAACCTCATGAATCAAAAACTATTACATAAATATCTTACCATAATATTAGAGTTCATAGAGTAAGTCATGGACTATGAAATGATTCTTTTCTTTCTCATCCTCTAATGTAGAGTAAATGATTATGTCATTAATAAAGAGAACCACAAATTGTTCTCAATATAGTTGGAAGGTCCAGTTTATAAGATCCATAAACACAATAAGGAATTTTATAGACAGAGAGTAAATACTATGATCACATCATGTCTACAAATACATCAAAATTAAAATGTAAAAATATCTTCCTAATGAACCATAAACATGTGATAGCTGTACTAGAGATCCATATTTAAGAAAAACATCATGCATATAAACTTGTAAAAGCGGTTTTAAATCCTTGTATCAGGGTTCTTGTTCTTTATAATTACCTGGTTCATGCGATTATAATCAATGAATAACCTCAAGATCACATCTGTCTTTTACACTAAACACTAGAGATTCCAAGGGGGACACACTGGAACAGATAAAACCATTGCCTCAATGTTCCTCCAACAATACCCTCAACCCCCATAGAAGAATAGGGGTCATCCAATATTCCATATAAGATATTGGTGTGGTATTGGGGTGAAAGATAATACAAAATTACAAATATTTCCTAAGAGGTAGTCCTAAAAAATTCTCAGGGAATGCATCCATATAGTCATCTACAACTGAAAGAATCTAGATTCATAAAGTTTTCAATACTCTAAGGGATATACTCTTGAAATAATTTGTGATGTATTATAGCTTCCTAATCAAAAGACCCACTCTTTTAGACAATATATATCTATCACTTATAAAGGAGAGTCTCATAACATATGTTTGAATACATATAACTAATCTTCATTAAAAGACTATATTGGATCGTACTATTGAAAACTAGTCCATTCCCTTGATGATTTCATAATTTCTTATTATGATGACCAAGTGGCCCCACAAGAAACACTATACACCAAGTGTCATCTTGAATTTTTAGATGATTTGAGATATCAAATAATTTCAACATGTACAAACCTATCATCATATGTTCTAGTCTAAATCCTCAACTGGAAGCTTCATATCTCACATAATAGATAAAGAGATTAAGGAATGATTCACACAAATTTATAATAATTTCTAGTACATAGTACAAAAGACAGGGATCATACCTTGAATCATCATATGTATAATCTTGTCATATCTCACCATAGTGTGCAACTACCCTCAAACCTAATCGCTCTCTCCCTAACAATGTTTTTGGGAAAACAAGTGGTGGTGGTGGTGGATGTAGCGCATAGTGTTTACCTCCACAATATTATACTTAATTTACTGATCAACATACTCATTTTCCAACACATACACTAGCATGCCTCCCTATTTATTCCTGAGAGACCCTCCATCACAGTGATGACTCTACCATAGTGGTTTATCTAATACTTTTCCACACTCCTCAATATGCTAGTTTGGGAAATCAGGTTCATGTGACCTCTCCCATCTCATACATTTCACCATCCATCTCCTAGATATTTGATTCCTCTATGTGGGCCCTATTATATAGGTCCTTGTTCTTAAGTCCTACAATGGGGAAGTCTCTTACATCGAGACCATGATGACTTGTTTTTGTTTTCTACTGCAGATGACTTAGCACCATGATGACCACTATAAAATGCAACCTCTTCTAGAACAAACACTAAGAACTTATATAAAACAAGAGATCACTATAGTACTCCATGAAATGTTGGTATACATAGGGAGACTATATTGGTGTGATTATCTCTATGGATACCATGCTTGAAAATTTGTTCATGGAAGTAACCATTATGAACCATGTCAAGGGAGTAATACTTAAGGTTATTGAACCTAAAAGAATAATCATCAACCATCATACAACCCTAAAATAAATAAATATTCTCCTCAATTAAAACTGAGTGAAATAAATAAAGGTAAAATACTTCATGAAACAGTTGTTGGAAGTCATTTCATGAGAGAGTCCTCTCATCATGGGTCTGCACGAATAGAATCCCCCAATTATGAGATGATCCATGTGAAATAATCGGTACCAATGAAACAATAATATTTTTCGGGACTGTTTAAGACTAAAAACATGGATCAAAAACCCATGTAAATCTTAAAATTCTAAGTGATATCGCTCAAAGAGAAACCACAGTGATCTCTAGATCTAGAACTCAAAGAGTGTGATAATCATTCATTAATCATCATCACACCTTGATAATACTATTTATTACATTAGGGATAGGGATATTCTCCTAGTCTTCTTGGAGGAAACACATCAAGAGATGGCCCTTGAATAGAGGCCTCACAAATGAACAAATCATCGTCACAATCCTATATCTGTAACCAGGTTGGCTATCATTGTGGATGTATCCTAAAATTGAACAATATATACCACATTTAGATGATAATATATATAGAGATCTAACTCAAGAAGGATATTAAAATGATTCTATATTTATGAAACATGTACCACTATACTCGGTAGACAATGTCTTGATATGCCAAGTTGAAAATTAGGTAGTCAGAGTCTTGGTGTATGGATACATTGTCTTCTACACCAAAAATATGTTCCATATCCTGAAAACTACAT
This sequence comes from Viscum album, assembly GCA_963277665.1. Taxonomy (NCBI): domain Eukaryota; kingdom Viridiplantae; phylum Streptophyta; class Magnoliopsida; order Santalales; family Viscaceae; genus Viscum; species Viscum album. The sequence continues at coordinate 145,531,653 of OY728131.1, forward strand.
TCGAGACACTCTAACAACATTTCGCTAATTTCCCAAACCAAACATCATAAAGGGGATAAATTCCAACACCCTCTTAAGGAATGAATTACTCTAATACCACTCTAACATGACCTGACCAACTAGGGACCAACTAGACAATAGAAGGATGGGTACAACACCCCTAAGAATAAATCTAATAGATAAAGGGATTTAAAAAAGTTTGAAGACATCATAAATAAATGGATTCATTTTCTTGAAGGAAATGTATGAATGAACACAACCATTTCCCTGTAAAAGTGTAGAGGAATATAAATAAAATAATAGAACATCATGATTAACACCATGCATGAAATAACCTCTAGGAAATAAATTAGAGTACCATAGTTTTAACCATAGTGTAAAATTGAAAAATACATTCCCAACTAGAAATTAAGTCCCAATATGAAAACAATTGTAATAAAGGAAAAATGGGGGATCAAAACACTGAATCATAATGTCTGAAAACTACATATGACCTAGACACCCATGTACCACTATTTTGCAATGATTTTATCATCAATCATCATATCATTTTCATAAGAAATTACAGGTGTAGTAAAATCCCATTCAATGATGAGTGTATACAGACCTAGTAGGAAGCCCAGAAAACCACAAAGGGAGAAATAGATAGAGAATATAAGATTCATCTCAACCCAAGAATAATGGGAAAAAATTCCAATATACATTTACATATATATATATATATTCAAATAAGAAACATAGATGAGATAGGGGTATCACCATCTTCACAACCCGTATTAGGATGATGAGTCTACCTAAATTTCCAATAGTCAATATCTGATGCCAATATACCATTTGTCTTTGAAAGTAAGCCATGTAGAGGACCTGGACCACACCAATGTTCTCTCTAATCAAGGGGACACTATGAGTAGTAATGGATCATCTCCTGGTGGAGGTGGATACCACTCTATAGATAGGTTAATAAAATACCAATGATATAGTTTATTTGGGGGGTAACATTCAGTATGTAGAGTTATATTCCTTAGTGCATCAGGGGGGAGTACCACTCGTTAGATAGGTGAATAGAGGACCCATTCCCTAGAGAATTCAGGGGTGGTGTATGTATCAATAGTTAGAGGGGTTTTAACCAAGTGTGTTAGGGGGTACGTCCCAGTAGATAGATAGGAATATGGGGTAACCATTATCTATGCTTTAAGGGATTCTAACCCATTTTTATACCTCATAAACTCATTTGATCACCACTACTGTTCAAGCATCGTATAAAGAAGAATCACACTTAAAAAACCTCATATGTTATCTTGAAATCCACAATGATGGCCTCCGTCATGTTCTATATGTAAAAAGAATCAAGATATTCTACAAATGATCTAAAATCTAAATCCATAAGAAGTTGATACATAAGTTGAAAACTATCAACTAAACGCCATGGAATGACATTGGGGTCACATGGCATGTGACCTCACTTGGAAACATGTTTGTTTCCTTACAAATACATTTCTTGGCCAGTTATATAGTACTAAATTTTTTTAATGGTACTACATGATATTTATTTTCCACACAGGGCCAACCCATGTGATCCTAGCCGCACACATTTACATTATCCAGTGTTAATGCACATCTGGATGAGCACGTTTAGTTCGTGTCGTTCCCATGTACTTTTCCATGTCTGAGTACTAGGATATTACCATGTAATTATAGCCATGATCTTGTTTCAAGACATTATTATGCATGTGTATCCCCATAACACACGTTGGGCCACCAGAACAGGATCACATGTCGTGTATGGTGTAATACATGGTCTCTTATCATTATCTCTACGAGAAACTCTAGTCATCATAATCAGGGGACTACATAGAGTTTTTTTCATAGACTACACTCGGTGTATCCCAGTTTTTCAAAGAAACCTTGGGCATCCAAATTCTTGTTTCCCATTATGCAACCACAATTCATGCTAAATGTCTTAGTTATAAGGCTAACCCCTAGATATGTCTTAGTTAGATGGATTCTAGTCACCCATCACTTGAATGACCTATCCCATTGTGTGACACTACTTCATTTACCACGTGATGAAGAATACAACCTTTATTCCATTCCACCATAACCCAAAACATATAAATCCATCTTTATCCTTCTAAAAATCCTCAACATATTTTTTTTACCAACCACTATGAATCTAGGGGATTTATCCAGCTCTATCCCTCCCACCAAAAATTTAAATCTTTGACCTTAGGGACAATGATGAATAACATCGAGGATAAATGCACAATAACATGGTGAATCCATCATTCCCATGTTTGTTTCTAGATATCATATAATGGGGGATAAGAAATACAATATAAAGTGAACCAATGTTTTCTTATACTAAATAAATCAAAATAATTGTGGCAGGGTTCATGCGAAGATTAGAAAAAACAAAAAACAAAAGCAGATACATAAATCCATTATTTATTAAATAAAAAGGTCGAAATACAGAACAAAATGTTCGATACCTCAATTGTGTATAGTTATTTGGTAAAGAGGAATTTATTAATCATAGAAGAAGACCTTCTATGTTCATCACCTCTCATTGCACCTATATCTCATCTCATGACATTCTCTAATTTCAATCATCCAATAAATAATGACTAATCCTCATCTTTATTACACCTAGGGTTATGTGGATAACACTGATTATTTTCAATAATGATCTATTTATAGTGGATTAGATTTAGGTCATTTAAAAGAAAATAAACAAATAAATTTTTTATTTTAATTAAATGCACCCACCAATAAACACTACCCTTGAAAAATCTGACACTGAACAATATTAGGATATAGCTAGGGTAATCTATACAATATAGAATTAAATTGGGTCTCAAATTTCCTATAGAATTTTCAAATAAATATGAAAAAATACTGAAATGATGTGTTCTTGTGAATTAAAATATACTAATATTTTTAATATATTAATTCTAGAGTCACGAGACACCAAAAAATAATGAAGATTGCGAGGATAAATCTAGATATATGTACAGAAATATTAAAAGGACAAATCCATCAAATTTTGAGTGGATACATTTACAATGAATTAAACTCATTTTCATAAAAATGGTAATCTAATGTTTTCATAGATTCCCCAAAATTCAAAAAGCACAATTCAATTTTATGAACCTTCATAGAAACAAGTAGATACTATATATCCATTTAAAATATGATATTTTAATATAATTCATTGATATTTATATCAATAGATACACCGAGACTCTATCTAGGTCATTGAAAAGGTTGTGTGTGCCTTCTCGGGACTACATCAAATATGATCAGGGTTTGTCACTAAACCAATGTGTTAACACACACAAAATGGGCAGTATTATCCCCTAACCCTATAATTACACTTCACCAAATCACCATAGGAAGAATAACATCTATAATTAACATCCACAAAGAAAAAAAAATATACATATAAAATAATATTAACCATATTTTTAAAATATGGAATCTATTATAAAATGTATACACCACATAATCCAATTTGAAATAGTGAATAAATACAATTTTTTAACAATACATCATATAATTTTTTTTTATAAAATACATAAACCTGAAACAAAATTTCAAAAAAAATCAGACTCAGTGGGACACCCTTGAATATTAAAACAAGACAATCTCAAAAAACACATTCCACCTACCAGGTGACCTTTGTGATCTCCCATAAAATTTTAGACATTTATAAAACCCTGAATAAATATCTAAAAAAATTCTAGTGTAAAATTTAGAAAAATGACCCTGTAAAAGTTTCCATGTTCCATGAAATTCTAATGTTGAACTCTTGCATGCATAATAACCAATGAATGTGAAATAAAAATATATAGTTATAAATTATCCATTAAATCCACCAAAGGGATAATATTTTTCAACACTCAATGAGGATATTAAAATATCCTATGTTTATTTTTAGATATATTTTCCAACCATACTTATTCTCAAAAATCAGTAGTCATCATTCATTGTTTTACCTCACTATAAAGAAATATACTTAATATCACAATAAAAATTATCTTTCCAAATAATAGAAATTATAGAGATACATATACAGTAATAGACATGAATAAATTAACAACAGCCATTTAAATATGTGATAAATCATATATCTTGAGTTAAATATATCACTCACCATGTCTAATGATCTAATGTTAAAGACACATACCATGTTTTTAATGACCTAGTTTGGATTTCTATCGACCCCAACTGAACTACCAATAACACTAAGAACATTTCCCAATCAATTGGGGTTGGGGAATATGGTTATACTTTTAAATGAATCACCTAGGAATGATTTTCAACCTTGAATTTATAAAATATGTAAATTTTATATTTGGTAGAAAATACTACATGACCCATCCATACATTAAAAATGTTTAAAAATTTAATATTTCACCAAAGGTTATATGTATGTCAAAAATACCTATTATGACAATATAGGATAGTTTATTAATAACTTTATCAAGAAATAATTATACATTATTCAATAATACAACATATATAATATTAATAAATACATAAAACACACTCACTTATAAATAAACTAGACGATGTGATGAGATAAATGGCTTGAATACAAACAATGGTGTCTTATGATCCAATAACATGTAGAGACTAAATGCACTCAAGCAACAACACCAGAAACTAGTCCAAAATCAACCAAACAATGACCAATTTACCTATTCATTACTAATATTAAAAAAAATAACTTTAATATATACCAAAGTGCACATTTAATTCATGCGTATGTATACCCAATATGCACCACCAATAATTTTTACCCTCAGATGAGAAAGAAAAATGTATGAATCTGAATGCGTCAATATATTATTACCTATAATGAAATTTTATTAGAAAACATTTATAATATATTTAGATCTAGAAATAGTGTAAATCATATCTCAATATTAATTGTTTAAAATAACTTCCTTTTAACCATGATGGTGAAAACCAATATAAATCTAAATTAAGAATTGTTTGGAATCCAAACAGAAGTGATATAATAATTTATGAAAAATGATATCATTCTATGAGAAATGGGGAAGTATGAAAAGCTAGATAACTGTGAACCAATCCTCGATATATCAGGGGTTTTCAAATATTTATTCCATATATTGTTAGGGTATTTGAAGACTCATTTTATATATTTTTAGGGAATGAAAACTATTATCCCATATTTCATAACTTTTATATTGATGAGAAGAATAATGACTTAGACATCCTATAATAATATTATAACCCCTTTCACATTATTAATAAAACATAAAAATTTATATACACATGCATAAAATACTAAACATAATGACAATATAATATTGTATAATTCTATATGTAAATAGAACATAGCTAATAACCTTACCAATGGGTAAATTTTGGCATAAAGAGAAATTATGCTTGCAAATAATAGGCAATATTAATCAAAAAACATGTAATGTTCATTAAAAAAAGAAATAATCAATAATAAAAGATCAAAAAAATAAATGTATATACACAAAAAAAACTTGAAATTTAAATAAAATTCACATATGAAAAAAAGCATAAAATAATTAACATGTAAAAAAGTTATATATAAAATAAAGTAAGCATTTAAAGGTATAATACCCAATTTACTCATATATCAAAAAATGAATATTTATATAATGTCACATTTACATTTTAAAAAGTAATATGCTTGGAAATTTTAATCAAGGGAAAATAACAAATACATTCCGACCCAATTCATTAATACCAACCATTAACTCACCGACGATTCACCCTTTTAACAGAGTTTATGTTTTCTTCATTGATCTATAAGTAATTTAGGTTTTAATGAAAATTAATTATTTATTTCAGAAATCATGATAATGAAACCAAAGAAGATTCCTAAATTAAAACCAATTTCATTTCCAATATCAAATAATATGAAAAATTGTATATATAAACTTTTTTTTAAATTTATGTTCAATACCCCATACAATCAAAAATTAGATAAATAATTTTTAAAAATTTGTTTTTAGATAAAAAAATATAATGTTTCACATGTTATAAAATAAACAAAAATTAGTGTTTATAGAATAAAATTGTAGTTTAAAACACAAATTTATACTTGAAACATTATAAATGTTATTTAAAATCATGTTTATATGATTAATGTGTGGTTTTTGAAAAATTAAGTTTTCAATACCCAATTAATAAAAATAAATCTAATATTTTTATGAAAAAAATTATCTTTTAAAAACCAATTCATATTCTCTATATATTTATAACCAATGGTATAATATGAATAAAACTATTGAACAATAATTATTAGTCAAAAATAAAAATCTAGATTATTCTCAACACTTTAATAAAGTAAACAAATTGTCCTAAACATATACATGATGAAAAACCCCCTTTTAAAATTCATATAGTCAACAAAAAACACCATTCTTTATATCACATAATTTGAATAGTTATTATATTAATTAATCTACCTGAAACAAGTCAATGGAAGTGAATTAGTAAAACAAATGTGTATAGAACTATTTCAATTTTATTTAATTTAGTAATTGAGAATTTGAACATAAATTACTATTTCTATAAATCAATATAAGAAACCAATATTTTGATAGATTATAATTCATGTTATAATTTTTTAAGGAGAAAAATAATAATGTTACAACCTAATAAACTTATAAAAATATATTCTATTTTTATATAAATTAATTAAATGGTTTTGTTAAATTATTCATAAAAAAACTAATTTTTATTACCTAAAATAATCTTTTAATATTTGTAAAAGAATTTAATCTCATTAAAAGTCTAATTCCACTGATAACTAAATTATTGGAGAAAGGCGAATTGATACCACCATCATTTTTAATTCATCGGTGAGATTGAGCTATTATAGAAATACTAAGTGGATTTGAATAATTATTTAATTTAATAAAATAGATATATAAGACCAAAAAAATAAAATTCCATATTTATAAAATTTAAAAAATTAATCAGAAAAGCTCAAAAATACCTTTTTTGAACTCTAAATAATTAAACTCCCCAAATCCCAAATTTATATTCACTAAAAATCCATAATTTAACTAAAATCAATGTTAAACTATATAAGACAAAAAATAGTCAAATTAATGAATAAATGAGGTCTAATGTCATAAAATTGATCCCTTTATATCTGTTTTATACATATAGATGAGAAACCCTAACATCCGATAGTGATTCCAATTCTCTTCAGTTAAATAACAACAAAAATTTCTATTTTAGCGAAAATATATTGGAGGAGAAGAAGGAAAAATGATTTTACCATGAAATAGAGCTTTAAATAGATTTTATACATAATGAATTGATAGGAGGTACAATATACAACATGAAATATTAGAATAGATAGAGTTAATACCTATATTGTTGAGTCAACCTAGTTGTGTACCCACTTATGGGTCCTTGTTTCATTCACCCCGCAGAACTAGTATGTTTTCCTATCCATATTATTGTTTTATATTATTATTTAATTAAAATAAAAACATCATTTCATATACTTATTTATAGTATAATAATAAGATAATTTCATTATTGTTGGTGCCAAAATATGTGTGTAGTAAAAATACAAAAATAAAACAACAATGACCAAATTTTTTGATTCACAAAGAACCTTCATAAATCCCTTCTATACTACGGCCGGTGGCAAGCCCTTCACCACCATGGATGGAACAAAGCTGATGAATCTTCTGCGACTGCCATAAAGGAAAGAGATGATAAACACTATGGTTATGGAATTTTTTTCAGAAGTCTTTATACCCTAGAGGAAAGACGATCTCCTCTTTTATACCTTGGAAATTGACAGTATCCTCTGTGACTGCCATAGGGAGCATAAAGGAAGCCTCTGCGCCTCAAAGGTGATAAAGTTCTAATTTTCAGTTATGATGAAGTTGACGCAATCCAAATATGATGGAGAAGTGAAAGTGTCTTCGTAGTGTGTTTTCAGAGCATCACGCCCCCCCTAACACCTATAAATACCCTAATCCCCTCTCTCTAATGAGATCGACACCCAGATCTTTCACGTTCCAAGATCCCAAATCTCAAAGCACCATTTTCTCTAAAATCCTTCAGAAAATTAATCATCTGAGGTATTTGTGCATTGTGAAATTCCTTTCCCTTTACTCAATTTTACCCACTCTTCAAAGAGGGATTACCTTTTTGGAACCTACGGTTCATCGGTAAGAAAGGATACCCCCTTGGGTACTCAAGACATCGCAAAGCACCCAAGATACAAAGAGTAAACATGTGTACTCCATACTAAGGAAAAAAATGAATAATTTTCAATGTTAACCTCTTTTAAAAGTCATACCCTCTGCAATCCTTTGTGCTTTGAGAAACCTTGTTCTTGGTGAAGCCATGTGCACTACGAGCCCTTATGCTTTGTGATCCCATGAGCTTTGCAAAGCCCCGATCTCTATGAAGACCTATTCTCTGCGACCCCTTGACCTTTGCGAAGACCCTCTCTTCAAGGCCTTTTTCCTCAAAACCCATATTCTGTATGGCCCTCTAGAATTGTACGAAGTGATTTCAATGTACCATGGGTGGTTCTACATTTTACTTTTCATTTCTTCATGATTCTTCACTTAAGTACACTAATGGCTATTACTTCTTCATATAGCCACGCTAACATGAGCACCTCAATGTACCACTTCAAAACACTGTATCCACATGGAATGTCTTGTTCCTTCCCTTCAGCAAGGGTTGAAGCATTCCAGTTATGTAAGTCATTGGGGTGAGGGTAGAATCCCCATCATCCGAGTTGCACAATGTTAAACATACAAGCACCATCATCCCCAGCACATGATTTTAAACTGTAGCCATGCCCCACGAAATATACATGGGGTACCCTCCCTTAAAAATTTTTCAATCCCACTCATCTCCATGGGAATGAGATCATCCTCACATGGAATGATATCCTCCTTGCATGGAATGACATCCGCCCATGGGGGAGGTAATCCATCCTGGTGTAAACCCCATGCATTTTTTGAAGGATGTAGCACCTTTTCTGCTTCTTTCCTATTCCGAGCGTAAATACAATAGTATATATGAGCACCGAGGAATCTCAATAACCCATCCCTCTACCTTTGGGCTTTATCACCATCGGGCATCCATCATAGTTTAATTCCCAATCTCCATCACCGTGGCCCATGAACCATGCATAATACCATCTCAATTCCTCAAAGACGCACCTTTCGTGACATGATCGTTAGGTCTTTGTTGCCTCTTGTTTCTCATACTGAGAATTTCCCATGTGGGATTAGAGTAAGCATCGACCATGAAACCATAATTGGGCTTCCTTAGTTTGCAAGCCCCATCACTCACAACCGAACTACATGGGATTTTATCACTACCCTTTCAGGGAAGGTACATAAAATGACTCTCTAAGACTCAATCCCATCACCCATTGGTCCTGACCACTTCACATTAATTTTACCTCATCCCACATGATGTTAAACTATATGACCCATCCATCCCACATGAAGTTAAAATATATGATTTTGAACTATGTGGGTTTTGATCCTGATCTCCAACACAATGTATGTAGGAAGACTCCTTGAGGTTCAACCCAAAACATTGGCAAAGTTTGGTGTCCCCTTGGTTGGGAGCCACATCCTTGGTTGGTACCTTATTAAAATCATACTAGACCACGGGAAGCTAATCATACATAAGACCCAAACTCAATTCATACTCTTTTGAACAAGAGTGTCCCTATTGCGATGGGTTGTTAACCACGCATAACCCTCAACATGTTGTCATGTTGTTGTCGTTTGTGTACACCCTAATTCTATACCCCATCCTTGAATTTGTAGACATTTATTCCCTACCAAAGTGATATGTAAAAAGTCTCTTTGTGGTTTAAGCCCACCACTCATGTCCCATCCCGGTATCTCCCTTGAGCCATTGTGTTTTGGGAAGTTCATACACCAACCCGGAGGTTCTACTTCTTTCAGTTCCCATAAATGTGTGCATTCTCACTGGATATATTCTCAGGTATCCCATCGTCCCTCCAAACTATGTGGACTTGAGTTCCCATTCTTGTGGATATATAGGAAGCCTCACTGAGGATCAATCCCAACATCACTATCGTCCTCACATGGAATCCATCCCATTTCTCACATTAACTTCATTCAAACATCTATCATCCATCATGTTTCCTACACGTGCTGCCACATCTCAGTGAGATCACACTATTTCCTTTTCTATCTAACCATGCATAATCCTCACACAATCCATTACCATCCAACAAAGAGTGTCCCTCTTGAGATGGGCCGTTATCCATAAATAAGCCATGTCACGTCTCTAGTTAATTAAACCTTTTTCACACCCCAATTCCATGTCTCACCATTCAGACTACATGTGTTTTGATCCCTATCAACTATACACGATGCATAGGAAACATCCCTGAAGTTCAATCCCAGCCAATTGTATACCTTGGTATCCTCCTTTATTAGGTGAACATTCCCCGATCCACCCTCAGTGGCATCTAAATAAAACAACATAGTGTGATATATTCCCTCTATGGGACACACTACCTTAGATCCATCCTCATTGGGAATTCTAATCCATCCATCTAGTAAACCTTATAGGTGATCCCTCCTATGGATGTTCCGATCTGATCCATCTTTATGGTATGCTCTGATCACTCTCATTATGTATCCACTGAATGTCGAACAAGATGCATACCCTGTGTTAAACATTGGAATACAAGGAAACCCATAGAGACATGTATCTTTAATATGATTCCCCACAATCGATGTGGGATGGATCGGGTTTCCAATCCCTCAAGAAGCCCTTCCATTTGGGGAATAAATCCAGGTGTACCGTTGTTTCAGTTTCCATAAATGATATCGATGTCCAATGTGACTACTCTCCTAACCAAAAGGTTGTGTCCCTAACATTACCCCTTGGAATATCCCAATAGAAGTAGTGTTATTAACCGACATCAATGAAGATATGTCAATGGGGAAGAATTTCAGGAACAACATCTTAATCATTAATGGAGATTCGGACTAGGCGACAAATTCCAAGGAGGAATTCACAAAAGGAGGAACCAACATCCCATCATCCCATTTCAATAAAGGAGAAAACTTAAGCAATGGATGCCACCAGCCTTTGGATTGTGGGAATGGGGAGAAATAGCCAGCATGTCGCAGCATGACAGCACATGCCCTAACGAAAGCGGAAGAAGCAGAAATGGTGAAACTGACATGAAGCCTTATCTTTAATATGGATATTAGTAGAATTTTTTATATCATTAGATTAGTGTGTCATCGGATCGAGCTATCCGGTGCCATGTCTCATCACAAAAATAGTGGTCCTAGCATGAAACTCACTAATATTCAGGGCAGTTAATCATTGGGCATTCCAATCTGTGACATTGTCAGCAAGGGTCTTCCTATCTGTCCATGGAAGATTGAACAATGTTGAGGCACTAGGAATCAATTTTCTATTTTACGTAGTAATGGATGAATTCTTTTGATTTCCAGGACCCATACTCAGGCTATAAGAAACTCATCATCTCCCCTAACATATGTAGATTAATGGGAAGGATGAATAATGTGATTCCCATGAATTCATCTTCCCCACGATGAATCCCACACTCATAGCTACTGGGCACCCACACCCCCTCTCACCCATTGATGTTATTCATTGAATGATGATTATTACACCGGTTCAATGATATGAACCAGAGGGGGTTTTCCTGACAAGGGATATGTCCCTCCAAGACATGGAGGCCTTTGTGCCTCGTCAGTAGCACCACCCTCAAGGGCCACGCAAGGAGTGAATCCTCCCCACTTTGACCTTCAATGACTTTGGGGGCCTATCCCTAGAGCATTCATATAAATCACTCCCTTATACTGACAAAGTAAGGGATTCCCGAGTCTACCCAGTCAGGAAATCATCTAGGGAGCCACCAAAGAGGGATACCACTCATCCGCACCAACATCTCTAGTCGGTCATAAAAAATGAGGAGTGGGTGGTCCATCCCCTAACACAACCAGCTCAAGTTCAGCTAACTTGACAACAACACTGGGGGAAACAAAATATTATGCCTTTCTGGGGAACTACTGTCCTTGGATTCAATGGTCTATGCCACCACTGGCCCGAGCTGTTATCCCACTGTCATCATTGGGTAGGGAAACCTCCCAGTTATAGACAAGGGGAACATACAATCCTGACGAAAGATGAGGGACCAGTCACCCTGCGAGTAGGTTAAACTAGCTCTCCCTGTTATAGGGTAAAGTAGCAGTCATTATGGGCCAACATGTGATGATTTCATCTAGTATGAAGGTCCTCCCCAGACTAGCATCAGATAGAGGTGATGTCCAACCCATTATTTCATTTATTAAAGAGGTCCTCCCCATTCCACCATCATCAACTCTTGCAGAGGCCCTACCCACTTCTTCAACATTGATCACGAAGGTTCTCCCCATGATTCTGGCCTTAGGTATAAGAATTACCCTCATATACCAGGTTATTAATGCAAGGGTATTCCTTCCCCATTTACCCAACAACATGGAGGCCCTCCCAAGGTGCTCATAAATTCTGGTTGAGGTCATCCCTATGCTTGTAGTCATCAAAGTGGGTGTCCTCCCCATTTTATCAATAGTGAACTCAGAGGCCCTTCCCATGTCCAGTGTAATCAATACAATGGCCCTCTTCATACCACTACAACCAGTGCCAACTCATGTGATGGTCCTCCCCAAACTACATAAAACCACCAGGGAGGACCTCTTCACTCTAGCACTTTTAAACATTAAGGTCATCCGCATGTTCCCTTCAATATTTTTCCAGGTTACCCTCACACCCTGGCTCATCAGAGCGAAGGTCCTCCCCGCTTCAGTAACAACCTATGTGATGGCCCTCCTCAAATCACATTCAATGAACACAGAGGTCCTCCCCACTCTAGCACCAATATTAATGAAGGACCTCTCTATGTCAAAAACCTATCATGTCCCAAAGAACCATCTCGGGGTAGGTGGGCAGGTCACCACCGCTAAAGGATGAATCTGAGGAAGTTCTAAACCACAATTAAACTTGTTTGCTTTTCAGATTCTGAGGCAGAGTGTTATTCAGTGATGTATCCGTCACCCAGATCATCTGTGTCGGTAGTCGGGGAAAGGAAAAGGAGTATAACCCTCATCCTTCTGTAAAGTTAGGTCCCCAAAATCCTTACATCCATTCAAAGATACATAAATGATAATGAATGTTTTTCTCTTTTTCAGGGCTTGGCAATGAAATCCTCATTATCATCAACATGATCATTATCCACCTCAGCAAGTAATCACCAAGATTTGTTCTGGGGTCCAATAGAGGACAAGAAACATCATGACCCCTACCAATGATCGTATCACTAGTGTGGGAAGTTGTGTTCATTAGTTCATCCTAAAAAGATGTGGTGGAACAATTAGTGAATTCATCAGAAGGCAACCAAAGATGTGGTGTCTTGTTAGCTCACATGTCATAGTCTCCACTAACTTGTCTACCAACCCAACAGTCCACATCTGTTCGGTTAGAATTTCCAATACCACCTCTAGTTGAAGAGTTCGTAAATCATGGACAAGATTCTGACTCTGAGCTAAGAATCTTGTTGGACATTCTAGCAACGGACTAGTTCTTATAATTTTCTGGCCGATTGCAACTGCAAAATTCAACATTCCGGAGACCCTTAACTAGGATGAGGGTTCATGCCTCCACCAAAATCTTCGGTCTTTTTAATTTCATCTCCATCGACAGTTATCTTACCCCAAGAGTTGTGAACACTTCAACGACATTGGATAGAAATGTCTTAGGGTTGGTTTGGCTGCTCTCCCTGTTGATCAGCACCCTGAGTAGTGAAGTCATCAATGTACCCTCAAGAAATGATGTTTCCAAATCATTACAGTGATCCATAAAATTATTAAGGAGGCATCCCTCCATGTTCTAATCCATGGTTGGGGATAATATTCTACCCTTAATTTTAGTTTTATCGAGTGCCATCCAGACTTTCTAGGTGACATTGAGAATATGGATTCATGTACAGTCACATTTAACATGGCCGAACTACCAAGGAATTGATTGAGATAGGAATCATTGAATAGAACTTACATAATGTGGTGGTGAAACATTTTTTGGATCCTCTGGGAAGGGTAACTCACTAGAAAAGAAATTTACTGGGCCTTCCTACACCTTTTGAGTCATTATCTTTCAGTCAAGACCCAAATAAAGGTAAAGAGCACGCTGGGACCGTCCGACCCTCCAAAACGTATAGCTCAATTCAGAATATAGAAGATGAACCTAAAAAGGTTACATTACATCAATAGTTCAAAGAAAATAAAAATAATGTTGATGACCTTCTCACCGATCGTGTTGCATAACGATGGTCAGATTATAGTGATCCTTGATCGGGGTTATAGGGGCAAGTACAACCTCCCCAAAGAAATTTCCATTGGGTCAACTTGACCATACTACCCATATAAATAGATTTTAGGCTATATTTTATTTCAAGAGGTCATGATACGCATCACCAAATCCACTTGATATGCATGATAACCCTCCTCATGACCCAACTTAGGTTCCCCCATCCACTCCATAGGTCATCCCTCCGACGACCCAGCAAATCATCCCACTAGTCTCTCTACAAGATGTTGGTCCTGATTACCATGTTGAAAAACCTTACAATTAACTAATTATCATATATCCTCATAAAGATAAGAATCCCTTCCTTGATGATCTGATGTCCACTCACATTTCATGCCTCGAGGCGTTGGAAACCCGAAAAGTGGTGATCCTGCTTGATGGAATGCACAATCCGGCATGGGTGGATGATATGCTGGCTCTCCCAATATTCAGAAATCCTACCTTATCTCCCTTAAATGGGACGGGAGATCCACTGCAGCATCTGGCCCATTTTATTTGAATGTGTGGACCCTTGTTGGGTACTCCAACACTACAAGAGGTCTCCAAGCTCTGGTGCATTGTATATACACTAGAAGGCCCCACATTTTTCCAGTACAACCAGCTACCCATTGGGTCAGTAGCTGATTGGGAGGACCTTCATAGAATGTTTCATTACCAGTTCAGTTCCACCATATGAAAGATGAGTATTAATAACCTCTTCACATGCAAGAAAAGTCCTGAAAACGCATCAGAGACTTTTTCGCTAGGTTGAAAGTTCTCACATACTCCCTTAATATGCAACTAGCCCAGGATAAACTACTAACGATGTGCATGGGGAATGTCAAGACTGAACTGGTCCCTTATCTCATCACTTAGAATAACCCAGTGGAGAGGATTAGGGGATTCCTATAATACAGTCCAACATCTAGATGAAGCCTTGTAGATAAACATACAGGCACATCTGTTTCCCCTCGTAGTTCCCATAAGAAGAGAGGCCAAAGTTGAGCCCTCCTTTTAAGCATAAATAGAGCCCCCATGCTGTTGGAGTTGTAACCAATGGAAAAAATTCCATATCCTCGCTGAGGGCCACCACCTCAGGCACAACCTTTGGCCCATTAGTGCCCACCTTTGAATTGGCAGGCGCCACTGCATTACACGTCGCTGCCTCCTAGGAAAGATAATCAAGTTCCACCTCCTAGACCCACTCCTCAAGATCTATGTGAGGGATAGGCCCCTAGAGACACATTCCCAGATAGAAGAAACTAGAATTTCTCATTTGATGAGTTTTAGGTTCTCAGTTATTTACAATGTTCTTTGGACCCTGAAATCCTACAGTTACCGGAATACACTAGGCCCGAAGTGGAAAATCTCACCGATTACCCCAATTACTAAAACTATCATTGAATCCTTATGAACACCATCATTAAGTGATATGTGTTTAAATAATTGATCCAGTTATAGGTTGATAACAACATATTCATGTTAGGGCTAGCCCCAGCACAGGTGGCATCTTTGTTCATAAATCCAAACATCGACAGTGACAGGGAAGGTGAATGGCTGTAGGTTTCTAATTGCATGTTTCAAAAATACAGTGACCAGATGTATCACAGGGTAGTATCCCATTCCCATTGTATTATCCATGCACAATTTAATTGACCTGAACCATCAGAAGTCATCTTTTTACCAACATCCACTACTTAGGCGTTGACATCTCAGCCTTCTTCTTCCTAGAAGGGGAAACATCAATGATGCATGAGAAAGAAAAGTCCACCCACAAATGTCATTATCATCTCACACTCTCAGTAATTTCATACCCACAGAGATGGATATTTCCCCCAAAATCCACCAAAAAAATTAGTATTATCAAGTTTTGATCAGAGGTATGATTTGGGTAATACCATGGAGCTGGTAAACCCCAACATGGTTCCCGATAACAAAGAGCACTAGATGGATCCACCCAACGTCCCTAGCCGACACCAATATCGACGGAGTTGTGGTTATGTGAGTTACCAGAATGAATTGGATTGTGCTTCCAGCCATGAAATGCATGCCAATGAGACCAAACAACTGTCCCAACACAGAACTCTTCATGTACATCCTTCTCATCTCGTTTCATCATATATACCTCCACTATCATTTTTATTATCTATCCTTATATCATTAGTCACTCTATATGGTTTGACTGATGAGTAATGAGACATTCCCAGTACCAGTCAGTCATCAGTTCAACTAGCAGTGCCCCGTCAAACCTGCTTCCACCTAGAGACCTCATCTCAGCAGAAGTGTATGTCTGGAAAAAAAGTATGAAATCCTTGAGAATATCTCCAGAATTATTGTGAATATCTATATCCTTTAGGCTCTTCACCTATTAGTGAATATTTCTGAAGCCCATGTGGAGGCTTTAAGAATCCCTATCGAGTTTGAGATAGCAGTAACAGCCACAGAAGCCTTCCATGCTGAGACAATTGTGAATGTTGAATGTGAGTCCATCATTAATTTTTCTAGAGAAGATGAAAGTTCTCCTCTATAGGGTAACATACACCCACTATATATAACTATCCAATTGAACAACATAGTGGTACAACTCTTTATTTTCAACTTGGGCTCTGAGATCAAACTAATCTCGACTCAGAAACTATGAAATATTGGAATGTATGAGGTGAATCTGAATCCCTCTATCCTGAAAATTCATGGATATGATAGGATGGAGAAGACTCTAATTGAAAATTTCATTCTAATGACCTAGTTCAGTGGCTTATTTTCTATCACCGTGTTCATGATTGTCTTACAAGACAACTCTTACAATGCATTAATGGACAAGTTATGCCTCTACCTACATGTGGTGGTCCCATCTTCATATCACCAATTACTTAAGAACTACCTTAACAGTCGAGTAGGTGTACTCCAAGGTGTGTCATCTCCCTTTTCCTCTTGTGAAGCCTACTACTTGGATTCCAACTATTACAAGAGAATGGTCTTGTAGATTAAGGTTAATGAGGTTTAACACGCTATAGTTTTGACCGACCCATGGATAGACCTAGATGAAACCTACAATTTCTCGATCCACCGATTGGAGGCCACAACCCCAGATTTAGGGAAATTTTTTGTTGTCTCAGTAAAAAAGAGTGGTACATTCCCCTGTTCAAGGAATGGTGGAATATCACCTCATATTCCTATACAAATCAGGATCAGGTGATCCTAGAACCCCCTACTCCAATAATGTATCGGGATGTTTGCCCCCTAGAAATGACAATACATCATATTTATTTGTTTCACCAGGATGGGATAAGCCATCTCATGACGACATGCCACTATTACTTTAATATCATCAAACGTGACCCTTGGGTGGAAGGCCATATGGGATTGGACCGACACCTTTCTTCACCATGATTTCAGCATGGATGAAGTCCCCTAATGAGTTTATCACTGCCACCTAGGCTAGCACCAGTGTCCCATCTATCGAATCTGAAGAATTGCCTCCTACTGATGATCCCCCCACCATGGATGAAGAAGAGGATTTGGAGGATTTTCCTCCCACATTTTAAGAGGGTGTATCCACCACGGGTGATGGATTGGTACAAGTAAACCTTGGAAGTGAGACATATACAAAACCAATGATGATTAGTTCCACTATAACAATAAAATAGAAATAGTGATACCTATATTTACTAAAGAAGCATAATGATGTATTCAATTTGAGTTATGATTAGATTCTATGGCTAGATCCTTATGTCGTCTTCCACCATCTTTGTATTTCATCAAATCATCTCAGGTTCAAATTGACTCCTAGAAAGATACACCCATCTCCTGGTACTATGGTTGAGGATGAGGTTGATAAGATCATAAGAATCAAATTATTCAAGGAGGTCTAGTACCCTATATGGTTAGTTAATATTATGCCTGACAATATGAAGAATATATAGATCAATGTATGCATTGATTTCTAGGATCTCAACCATCAATGCCCGAAGGATGACTTTCCCCTTCATATGACATAACTGTTGATTTACACTACCACTAGGTTCTAGACTCCCTCCATTATGGATGGGTATTATGGATATTATAAAATCCAATTGGCCCCCATGGATGAATATTGTACTACCTTCAGGGCACTACAAGGTAATTTTTGCTACTATGTAATGCTTTTTGTTCTAAAGAATTCAGGTACTAACTATAAATATGCAATGTATTGAATATTCAAGCCAATACTAGGATCATTGGTGGAATGGTACATGGATGATCTGGTGGTCAAATATCACAAGTGTTAAGACCATCTCAAATATCTTGAGAATGTGTTTGGATTCCTCCATTCCCACCCTATGAAGATGAACCCCTTGAAGTCTTCTTTTTGGGTCACCTCTAGAATGTTTCTCATATTCATTGTCAGATACAGAGGCATGGAGATCGATCTAGAAATGGTCAATTCCATCAATCAGATGTCTACTCCAAGAAACATTCGGTATATCCAAGGATTTCAAGGATACACAGCCTACATATGCCAATTCATTATAAATCTGGCTGGAAAATGTAAGTCCTTTTCTAGGCTCATGAAGAATGGTGTCGATTATCAGTTAGATGAGGAGTGTCAAACTGCTTTTGAGAAAATCAATCTGTACCTACTATGGTCTCTAGTTCTGATGCCACACCTTCTCGGAAGGATAATGGTCCTTTATGTGTCCTCTTTGGAATAATCTCTCAGCACCCTTCTCTCCCAGAAGAACTGTGAGGAAAAAGATAACAGTTTATACTACCTCAGCCACATTCTCCTTGATCTAGAGACAGTATATTCCTCTGTTGAGATGAGATGCCTTACGCTAGTATTCATAGTGCTGAAATTATGAAATTACTTGCAGCACAATGAGGTATGACTAGTGTCCTAAGTGGATCCACTGAAGTACATTTTGAACTACCCCATATAAACAAGCTATCTATCTCAGTGGTAAGTGATCCTTCAATAGTTAAACATCATTTTTATTACCCATATGGATATCAAAGGACATTCCTTGGCATATTTTCCTTCCACCCATCTATCTCTCCTAGATAATTCTCTGGATCGTGACTTTCTAGATAATGTAATCCTCTCAGTAGATAAAGCCATTCTGTATTGGAAAATGTACATTGACGGTGCTTCCCAAAGCCCCACCATCATAAAGATCAATGATCCCAGACCCAATAGAGAAAGTCTAGGTATCGTCTTCATCACTCTTGTTCAAGATGTAAAACCCTTTCATTTATGTTGTCAGATGGTAGCACCAACAATGAGGTAGAGTAGAAGGCTTTGATCACTAGTCTTGATTTGTCCCTTGAGATTAAAATTCCCCACCTATAGCTAAAAGGGGACTCCGAACTGGTCATCTATAAGATCAATAGTTATACATTGTTAGGAATCGAGATATTGTACCACTATAAGAGCATACCCACCAACTGACTGCCAAGTTCACTTCTCAGCCAGAAGTTAATCATATCCCTCATTCATAGAACAGTGGAGCTGAGGCCTTGTACAACCCGGTCATATCTCTTATATATCCTCACTAAGAATATTTGATTATTTATATCCCCCACGCTATCCTCACCAATAACAACACCAACATCTGAGTAGTTGACCTGATGAAATTGAAGGCTAAGTTTAACATTCATTCTAATCATACCTCTCAGTTTCATGAACATGAAAATGGTCAGATTGAGGCATTAAACAAAACCGCCCACTAACATTTTGTAGAATATGGTTGATTAAAAAATAACAATTGGCCAGAAAAACTCTCCAATGCTCTCTAGGATTAATGGAGGATGACTTTTAATTACACTCAATAAACCCCAAATCCCCTAGTGTATAGAACATAGGAAGTCTTGACCATCGATAATCTATTACATTCATTACACATAGACATCTACGATCAGCAGGCACAAGAAAAAATAAATGAAATCTGCCCGGATGAACTGGAAGCACTTAAAGAGAATACGCTTTGTGCCTTGCACAATCTGGAAAAGAATTTGAACAAGATAACTAGATCTTTCAATATGTATGTTCACCTCCACTCTTTCTTACAAAGTGACATATTGTTGGACCTAATAACTCCAATGATAACTAGAAAGAATCCTTCAATGATGGAGCCCAAATGGGAGGGGCCTTATATCATTCACAAGGTTTACCACAATGGTACATACTCCCTGGTTACTATGGATGGTGAACATATTACTCCTCCCACCAATGGAAAATTCCTCAAGTATTATTTCTTTTAATATCCCAATGTGACTTTTAATTATTCTATCTTTACTGCATGATGTTAAACTAAATGGTCCTCTAATATTGAGGACATAAAACTATCCATCACTCATCTCACAGGTTGCTGAACTATATTACCATCCTACAAGATGTTAAACTGCCTACACTTGTCTTGGGGGACGTTAAACCACCACCATTATCCTAGATGATGATAAACTACAAAATGGTCCTAGCTCTATGAACTTAAACTATGATCTCCCATATCCTTGTCGTATGATGTTAGACTACATAATATTTAAGAACTATGTATGGCTTGATTTCCATCCTCATGGGATACGTAGGAACACTGTGACTTTTCATCCGTGGCCCAACCTCAGGTCCCACAACCTCTCTGGACTCTTGTACTAAGTTATAACTTTGGATTGTGTAGCGTGGTATAGAATCTATGTCCTCATTCACATTGGGCTATTTTTTCCACAACACACATATACCCTTGAGACTCACCCCCCTATTTTCTTTCTTCATTACCACATGATGTTAAAATTACATGGTATGTCTAGGATGAAGGACATAAAACTACCCTACACACATCCGACATGATGTTAAAATGTATTACCATACTATATGTTGTTAAAACTCCATGGTCTGTCTAGGATGAAGGATGTAAAACTACACAGAACTCATCCCTCATGGCACTAAACTGTATTATTGTTCTTCTAGATGTTAAAATACCTACACTCATATTGGGGGACGTTAAACCGCCACCCTCATCCTATATAATAATAAAATTCAAAATGATTTGAGATCAGTGTCCTTAAACTAAGATCTCTTGTGTCCTTATCATATTATGTTAAACTACACGACATTTCAGAACTACATACGACTTGATTCCCATCCTCGGTGGATACGTAAACACATCGAGACCTTTCATCCATGCCAAAAAACTAGGTCCTCCAACCTTTCCATCCTCCAAGACCGTGTTCTCACTTATTATTTTGTGGTGTGGTATGGGTTGTTCACATCGGGAAATTGTTTCCATTCCACACACATCCCCTTAAGATACCCCTCTTTCATTCCTCATCCTTAACGCATGACATTAAACTGCATGGGTATCACTTTGTTTCAAAAATCCTACCATTTAAGTCTCCATCATATTTCATGATTTAAAGGACCCCCCAGTGCCTTGGTTTCACACAAATTTGGCATACCTACAGTTTGGGGACAACGTCTCGGAGGATCTTGAACAAATATTTGACATAAGTACCACTTTTCCAATATAGCTAGAGTTTGATTCTCACTTGTTTTTCTCATTCCATGTCACATTAAATGGAGAATGTTTTGTGAACATGGTTAGCAGTTATCCTTAATTGTATTTTTCATCCCACGGTCTCCAAAATGATAGGCGTGGTGATTTACATTTTCTTTGCTTCCATCCCATGCACACGACATTAAACTGGGAATCTACGGTTTGAGATCTATGACCATAAACTATGATCTACCACATCCTTGTCCCATGAACATAAACTACAAATAATTTCATAACAATGTATGGTTTGATTCCCATCCTCATGGGATACATAGGAATTCCCAAAAATTGTTTCTTAGGGTCCATCCCAATTATTTAGAAATCTTCTCTTCCTTCTGGCCTCATGGCCTATGGTTTCCTAGGGGTACGTGGAATATGAGGGATTATGTCCTCATTCATGTCATGCTTGTAATAACCACACTGTATACCTCCCTATTGAGAGATCTCCATCACCCCTTTCCCTCCACTAATCTCCTCGAGTCATCTGGCCTCAATTGGGCCCTTCGACTGGTATGGTGCCTCACCAATGTTCTTAGATTCCCTATGGTTTAGGATCTAGAGTTGTAGATTCTACATGGGCATGTTTCCATTCATTTACATGCTTCACATTTCCCTTTATTTTTGTTTCCATCATCTTTCACATCCAGAAGGACCCTTAAATTACATAGATGCTAGGAGTTAGTTCCCTCCTACTGTCTTGGGCCAATGTCCCTAAGGATTTTGAATGACAATTTGACACATGTTCCATGTTGCGAATATGGTCAGATATTGATCCTTTTTTGTTTCTTCCAATTTCAGGCCACATGATATGGATACCATGTTTCGATCATTATCAATAATTATCCTCCATCTTTGTGCCAGCCCTAAGGAACCCTAAATATTGGAATTGTGATTCACATCCATTTCCACTCCATCATGTTCTAGTGTAATTTCAACACTCTTGGGGATATCCCTTAGTGTTTTTTTGTGCATTAAGGGGATGAATTGATGTCGTGGTTTCATTTGAGCCTTTGCTTCATTTCCCATTTCTATGTTTTCCCTGTGTTAAGAAGGTCTTATCTACCATTGTTTCCCACATTGAGTGTAGCTCACATGGTCTAAGGGACTTGGTCAAGGTTTATGCCAGCTTGGAATATTCTTTCTTATTTGGACCTGAGTTCTTTGACCATAAACCAAGACCCCAATCTTTATCGCATGAAGTTAAACTGAAAAAAATAAGAGAACTACATGTGTTGTGATTACCATTATTTTGGGATATGTAGGAGCGCCCAAATATTTAATCTTCAGGTCTAGACAAGGATCCAACCATTATCTCTTCTATTCAGCCTTTTGGATCTGATGCTTATAGGATAGCGTGGTGTATTGTATGTGGACTTATTTACTCATTCATGTCAGGTCTATAATAGCTAAAAATCATACATTCCCATAGGATATAGTCTCTCTTATCTCTGTCCTTTTAGTATGATATTAAACGGCATGACATATTCATGAACTATGCCTGGCTTGATTCCCATCCTCATGGGATATGTAGGAACAACTAGAAATTTCTTCTTCATGTTGAACCCAATGTCCTTTGATATTTTCTGGCCCCGTAGCCCTAGGCACCCCCTTGGGTTTGCGCACAGTGTGGTGTGGACTTTTTTTGTCTATGATATATGAAGTTAAACCATGATTCCTAGTTAAAAATGACATTAAACTATTGCTTCTTTTCCACACAATGTTAAAATTCTTATGTTGGTCTTGTCATATGACCTTAAACTATGACATTATCATCTTGGTTGCACGACGAAAAATGGCATCACATTTTTATGACTTGTATGATATGACATAATGCATGGTACCAGTCATCCAACATACCAATTTTGAAGTCCAAAATATGGATTTATTCTTGCAAAGATACCCATATTCTCTATCCGGGGTTTGTTTCATAAAAAACACAGAACCACACTGAAGAATAAACAAGATGTATCAAATGCCACTATTTCTAGAGGATGTGGTTGACATGAATGATAGTTTCCCCCTGTAATTGGTACCCTACCATGCCACATTCCATAACTACTTATGTATTGATTCACATCCTCATGGGATACGTAGGAATGCCCGAAAATTTCTCCTATAGGTCCAGCCCAGGTACCTCGAATCCTGCCCTTTTCTAGCCCTTCAGACCGAACTCTGTCAGAAGAACATGGTGTGGCGTATGTGGAATTATTTCCTCATTCATTTCATGTTTATAATAGCCATGTCACATACACCTCTTTAGGGATCTCACTTCTATCATCCTTGTGTCTGCATGACATTAAACTATGTGGAGTCTCAATAAATACATGTGGCTTGATTCCCACCCTTATGGGAAATGTAGTGAAACCCAGAATTTTGTTTGTGGGCTTGCAACATCATAATGAACTTTCTTGTGGAATTTTGGCCTGATTCCTTGGAATTATGTGGTGCAGTGTGGACCTATGTCCTCACTCACATCGGGTTTGTAGTTTTCAGTCCACATACCTCTCTCAATATTTCTCCATTTCTCTATCCTTATCGAATGAAAATAAACTGCACGGGCATGTCCCATCCACCTGAAATTAAACAAGGCACCTTACGGTCTAGGATCAATGAACTTATACTAATATTCTTACCATCTATGTTCCCATAATGATAAATTGCATAGCTGTTGTGGTATTCCTCTTTAAATGAGGATATCACCCACTTTCGGTGTTGGATGTCTTCCATACCACCTCCAAGAACTATGCATGGAATGTTTCCCATCATTATGGGATATTAAGTGACACAAATAATACTAAAATGTGATATGGGAACAAAAAATTTCACCTCCCTAGCCTCTTTCATCTCGAGCTCACTCAAAAAGTGCGTGATGTGGTGTGGACCTCTTCAGTCCTCCCCCGCGGTCATCTTGGATGATTCATAAACTATATGAGTAATGTTCAAGATTCAAACATTCTATCATTTGGTTTTTCAAGATATTTCCCATAAAATGGGACCCCCTATCAGTATAGATGCTCAGACTTATGGTTTTCCTACCTCTTTGGGCCAATGTCCCTAATGATTTTGAACAACAATTTGACACAAGTCTCATGTTGGGAATATGATCAGTGGTTGAGGATTGTTTTTTTTCTTATTCCTAGATAACATGAAAATAATATTGTCTTTTGAATACATTAAACTATCATCATTCATTTTCACGCCACTCCCACTGCATCCCAAATATCAACTATTTTCAATCACAAGGTCAATTACCCTTTATGTTGTACGGATCCTCAGCACCACTAGTGTAGTAACTCCATGAAGTTGCGCATGTTGAGTATGAATATTGGTTCGTCTTGGATTCTCCCAACCCAATATTTTATTTTACTACTTCACTCTCTCGTTAGTCAAGGAAGGTCTGACAATGCACCTTTTTTCAACACCGAGCATGGCTAATGTAGTCTTAGGGGTTGTGGTATGGTAGTATCCATATACGAGACAGTGTGGCCCCACGATTCCTGCGGCATGACCTTAAACTATGACACTGTTGTCCTTTCCAAATGATGTAAACCTGTTGATCATCCTTGGTCATCACCAGATACATCCCTCATAGAAGAAGGCCAGATCTCAATTCCAGACAATACGCTCACACAATGCATTTTTTGTCATGGTGGCGTAATTCTAGGAGTGTTGGACTCTATTTGAACATTACATCACTCAAAAAAATGATTTTCACTCCCCTTATTCATATCCTCACCCTCATTAACATATAAAGGGACCCCTAAATGGTTTGGATTCTCGAAGTTTCCTCTCACCTACCATTTAAGGCCAACGTTCTATAAGATATAGGACAACATTTCTAGTTGGCCAAGTGTATTGAATACGGTTAGTAGATGGCCCTTGTTTGTTTGTACCCAATTTCTGGCTAATGTGGTATGAATATTGTGTTTTGAATATGGTCAAAAGTTTCCTCTAATGTCATGCCACATCTCATTGTGTTATTAATTTCAGGAATTGTAATTCAAATTCTTCATTCCCCTTTGTTCAGATTTATTCCAACACCCATGGCATTATCCCATTTGTGCACTCGAGCATGTCAGTAGAGGGTGGGTTGTCTATTTTGAGAATCTATTTATATTAACATGATACCATTTTTCTTCCTGGAAACCCAAAGTGGTCATTCAGACCCTGGATGACTAGAGATTGGTTGTTACTCTCATATTCAAATGGAATAATGTTGCAATCATCCCTTATTTCTCATGTCGGGCACAACCCACCTGATCTTAGGAATTAATCTCTAGATAATTCATGGATATGATGGAAATCCATAAATTAAAATAGATAACAGAACCCATGGATGAAACCAAATTTAACATGAAAAGTAAAAAATGAAAGTTTATGAGTTCACACAAATTACAACACACATTGATTAGACTGTCCCATAGACTGGTTGAACTCCTTAATGGATCAACCCACCTCTTATACTCTCTGGCGTATGACATTCCAGATCTGTTATCACTAATTAAGCTCTTTCTCCTCTTTGATGTAATGGAGCATAGTTCATCAGCATTGATCCGGGTTCGATCCTTATCCGATCATATAATAGCCATATTTTTAGAAACTAACCTCTTCCATTCCATAGACTCTGGAAATTGGGCCTTCAGCTATGATATGAGTCCTGATTGTGCATCATGGAAAGTATAATACTTGTTCACCCACTCCCTCAAGCGTTGGATATCATGATTATCCTCCTGGATTCTCTTTATGTTGATAGACTTCCTCTGATTCCATCTTACACAAAAGTCGCGGTCATGTTTCAGTATTTTCTCTTACATATAGTATTAAATGAGCATATGAGGATGCTGGTTATCCACTCCTCCCACATATAGTTCACACATTCAGAAATGAATCATCTCCATCGGGCTTATCCATTCTTCTTTTGGGGTCTCCCCAATGAAGTGGTTGATCATCTTCCATGACTAATGGTAAATGACCTCACTATCCTCTTCATTAGAATACATCATGGAATGGTCCTCAGGTTCAGTGGGTTCATATAAGGGGAACATCTCCTAAAATTTATTAGTAGGATCTTCCTATAGTGTCTGGTCAGGTAAGTTGGGTCTCATGTCATTTGATTGATCCCCATCGTCAGATTCCACCTCGAAGATCCCAGGGTCCATCCGACCAATGGTCCAACCAAAAATTGGGAGCATTTTGGTTTGGTTAGCATGGGTGTCCGCTTCCATGACCATTGACATTTCCCTAGGAAAGGCATTGCCAGGTTCCCTAGTCATCCTCACTAATGCGACACACACAATTTGAAGTTTTTTGCATAGAAAAATAAATAGATGACAGTTGGCATGGTTCAATGGACAAAAGTAATTGATTATATGAATAAGAGAACATATAAGGATCAATTGATTGGTCTATTCCTAGAGATACTACTGCCAGAACCCAATGGTGTGGCCCCCCATAAATGGCTGGGAAATATGAAGACTCCGGGAGAACCACCCTGGGATTCGTAGCCCTACAAGATGCGGTAATCGCCGTTGTCATAGGTGCAAACCCTGAACCTACATAGAATACTGTCCTAAATTTGGTTTTATTAATGATATTCCCCTTTCTAAAGGATGTGTCAGTTGAGAAGGACTAGGGGACCTGAATGAGGACCGCAATAGAATCGATTGGGGTTTACCTTAAGAGCCTCAAAAAACTCTTCCTGTTGCTTGTTTGCAACCTCACCCTCCCACAAGAGGCTCCCTCCACCATCCTATTATCCCGAAGAAGGATTATTTTTATTCCATTAGTAGGGGGATGATATCCCTCAATTCAGTGGCAGACAACAATGGAGGGAATGTTTGATTGATCATCACTTTCACCTTATCTTTCATCGGACACGGTGAACCCTGAGGGTGTAAAAACTCATCTGGCTCGGCAATGTACTTCTCCCATTATGCTTTGGACACTAGGAATCTATCCATAGCATGGATTATCTCTAACAGATCCATCATGATATAGTTTAGATGGTTCCTCATCAGGAAATGACTGAGTAATTGTCTATTAACATCCTAGTTGTCTCACGACATCGGGAAAACAACGTCCTCTGGAATTTCAATGTGGTGTAGCCACTTCCTCGGAGCCTGAGTATGTATCCTATGAAAACCCCTGGGTGGCCTCCCTTTCAATGTACTTTACTCCTCTAGGACCACCAGGTCTGCCGCTTCCTCCAGCCTCTCGATTGGTGTAGGTCTCACCATAACTGCAGCCCCACCACCACAGAGTGTTCTTACTACTTTTTCGCCCTGACCTCAGGGTTGAGCAGGCACCCCATCACTATCACAGATGGTCTTCTACATCAATATCTCCCCATGGTATACTCCCTCCCAAGTCTTGGCGTACTCTTTTACTATCACAAAGACAGTTGATAGTGGAGGCAACTCATTCCACATCTTCCCACCCTATTGCGTAAACATGATCCAAATCTTACTCATCAAGCATGGATGGTCCTCATGGTTCACTCCCATGTAGAATCATAGGGACATCCTCTACAGGCACCAAAAATACTTCATAAAGTGGTGTGGGGTTTATGGCTCATAGATAAGATCTCGATCAACCCAGGGTACCAAAACTCCACCCTGAAAGTCTAGAATATGGGACCTATTCTCCTTAGTTCCCTTTCCATCATCAGTGAACACACCTGTTGGAAATGAAAATGGGTGGAAGTTAAATTCATCCACCCTTCAAAATCAGTCTTGTACTTGTGTTGGGGTAATCTTGGCCGATAAACATCCCACCACATTCAATATAGCTGGTTGGAAGTCTGATCCTGGAGGGGAAATTGGGTTAGGATATTCATAATCGCCCATGTGTGATGCTACCCATCTATACAAAATATGGAGTCATCTGCAAACACAATATGGATTCTTCCCCTCACTAATGTTCCACAAAACATTATATAGTTTTTCTAGCATCGACACCCCCAATTTGACAAAGTCCCCCATTTCCAAAACTGATTCAATAATTAATGTGCTCAGTCTCACATCAATATTTGTGTCCAGACTGGAAACATCCAAACATAGATGAGTGCAGAAATGAACCCATCTAGCCTAACCACCAGCAGATTCTCAGTGATGAAAATGTACCCCCACTTCTTCCATTTTATTTATTCCAGGGTACACTAATAAGATTTCTCTTTACCACACCATGCTCTCTTTAGATAGGTGGTATTCTGAACAAGAATCTTCATGGGTGCTTCCTCCCCTTCAGCAGTATTACATGATAGGAAGTTGATGAAGCACTTAAACCACCACATGATGTGGAAATCCCTCACCACCTACTTTTCCTCACCCAACACCAGATCCATTAAATCCTTTTATAGTAGAAACATATGCTCTGGATCCTCCAATGTATTTTTGGTGAGGTGGAGATCGTTATACATCGCCCCCAATATCATAATCCATAAGATCTTGTAAAGGTCCCAGATGCTTATACTGACGTCCCATGGTGAAGATGAATGTGTTGGTCCTCGACGACCACCTACTCAAAAACTATATCATCAGGTGATTTAGCTAGTAAACATATAATTTGGAGGCTCAAACAACTTCATATAGCCCTACTTGCTTTAGATCTATCGGTAAATCCTCATAGGAGGAATAGACCCAGTAAGCCCATGACCAATATTCTATAAAATTTCTATCTTAGTGCATGTCCCAATAATCAGTACACCCCTTCTTGGGGTTCACCAAAGTCACATTGAGTATGGTTTCGTACTATGGGTGAGATACCTCTAGCTCCGATGCCTTCACATCAACATTCATGATATAATTATACAAGTATTTAGCATTGATGGGGGTGTGATATTGCCATGTATGACCATCGGAAGCCATAAACCACTGGCACTGGAATGACATAATCCTGAACTAGTAGGCTGGTTCATCCCTACATTATTCAAGGATTTGAACATCATCTCTCAAACCAAATCTACACAAAAGAAATATTTTTCATAGAGGGTGATTATTTTAGATTTTTTAAAATATCTTCACCAACGATTTGTGGTCTGAATGGCTCCACACACATTCCCCCACACCTAGGTTAACCTTCATCTCTTCCCACCTAGAAGCATCTGTAGAGAACCCACTAGAAGCTTCATGGTGAGCCATCCCATCCCATCACTATAAATTATGAATTATTTGTTCTGGACTATAGATTATGGTCCTGGAGACCTATTGTAGAGAAAGATTATAGAGACTGATCACAGAGCTCGACCACAGAACATGAAGACACAACATGCCAGGCACACAATCACTGAGTCTTATGACTCGCAATGTGGTGTAGAACAAAATACGTATCACTTCACAAATTTTGGTCACAAAGCTCGTGGAACTTCACAAAATTGATAGCTCTAACACATGATCTGTGGAAATAGGTATGAATGAAAGAAGGGATTTACTCTATTTATAGGATATGTTCTCTGTGTTTCATGGCAGGCCTGACGGTGGTGATCTTCAAAGAAAACATGGACACGGTGTGCTTCATGATGTTCTCAAACCACATAATACTCATCCATATTGTGAGCCATCACTGCAATCTCTCTTTGTGATCTGCCTCAAATTTTGGAAATCTACCCTCAGAATTCAATCCTCATTTTCTCCTAAGCTCCAATTATGATGGGGGAATTTATTTGTCCCAAAATATGTTCATGGGAAAAATACACAAAGAACACAACAATGAAAAGGAGGTTTTCTTTTCAAATAACCTTTTCAAATCAGTTAAGCACCACATCTAGTGCAAATTCCTTCAATACCATGGCTAACGCAAAGCCGAGGCCACCTATGCGACCGTTGTAGAGGAATGTGACAGTCAAATTTGTGGTTACGAAAAAATTGACATAAGTCTCCGTATAAAAGAGGGAAGACGATGGACTCTTTGACTCCTTGGAAATTGAATAGTGTCTCTACGAGCACTACAAAGGGAATGAAGGACGCTTTTGTGCCATGGAGGGGATGATGGTCAACTTCTCGGTTATGAAAAACATGACACAATCTTCCACCAATGAAGAAGCACAAGAAGATTTGTATCATTCTGTTTGAGTTTTACATCCCCTAGATCCTATAATTACATTGGTGCCCTCACTCCAAAGGGATCGACACCCTAACCCTTAACCATCAATGATCCCAAATAGAAAATCACCCATTACTCTATGGACCATCATAAAAATGAATCATTTAAATTACATGAGCACTAGAAAATACCATTACCTTTACTCCTATTTACCCCCTCTTCAAAGATGGATGCACTTTTTAGAGGCTATGGGCTATCACCAAGGAAGGAGACCCCATTGAGTACTTGGGAGTTCACGAAGCACCCAAGATTCTTGGAGAACCCTCCAAAAACATTTTCCCTTCATACTGAGGCCAGGATTCTATACTTCATGATTTTATTATCTTTGAAAATTCATATCCTATGTGAGCCTTTATGATTTTCAATAACCAGTACTTTGTAAATCCATGTTCTCTACAAGCAGTTATTCACTACAAGCACATGAGCTCTATGAATCCATGATCTCTGTAATGCCCTATGCCCTGTGACCCCTTCAGATTTTTGAAGCCCCTATCTATAAGTACTTTTTCTTTGCAAACTCCCTTTTCTGTATGGACCTTCAAGATTGTACAATGTGATTTCAATGTCCCATGGGGGTGCTACAGTTTTCATTTATTTTCCTCATGCTAATTCAAATAGGAATGATAACTACTATTGTTTTTTCTCATATCTACACTAATGCGAGCCCCTCAATGGATCACTACACAACAACATCTCCACATAACATTCTTATTTCCTTCCCGTCACCAAGGTATTGAGTGCATCAGTTATGTATGTCCTATGGGTGAGGAGAAAATCCACATCGTCTGAGCTGCAGGATGATAAATAGCCATGCACCATCGTCCCCAGCACATGATGTTAAACTGTAGCCTCACCCCATGCAATATAAATGGGGTGAACCACAATGAACAATTTCGACGCCCACTCATCTCTTCGAGAGTGAGATCTTCCTTGCAAGGAATGAGATACTCCTCACATGGAATGACATCTGCCCGTGGGGGAGGGCAACCATCCTGGTGCCAGACCCTAGTATTTCTTGTAGTAGGTAACACCTATATTCATCCTTGTTTCTTCTGAGCACAATGACCAGAGGAGAGATGGGCATAGGGGACTCTTGATACCCCATCCCTCTCCCATTGGGATTTATCTCCATAAGGTTGTCATACTAGAGTAAGTCCCAGTACCCATATCCCTAGGATATAAACCACATGTAAGCCACACTCTATTCATCGTGGATGCACATTTCATGATCTGATCATCATGTATTTTTTGACTCTTGTTTCTCACAAAAAGCATGAATCACATGGGATTTGAGTAAGCATCCACCAGGACACCATACTTGGTCCACCATAGTGTTCAAGCCCCATCCCTCACAACTAAACTACGTGGACATTGATCCCAACCTTTTTCAAGGAAGGTACTTAGGAGGCCTCTGAAAGGCTCAATACCATCACCCATAGGTCCTTACTACTTCATATCGGTTCAAACTTATGCTAGATAACGTTAAAATGTATTCCCCTTCTATCTCACATGATGTTATACTGTAGGCTTTCAAACAACTTGGGTTTTGATCCCTGTCACCTAGAAAGGCTATATAGGAAGCCTCCCTAATGTTCAACCCCACACACTGATAAACTTCAGTGTCCCTTTTGTTGGTACCCACATCCTTGGTCCATCCCTTAGTGGAATCAAACCAGCTCTTTGCTATCTAACCATGCGTATGACCCATACTCAATTTAAACTCATTCACCCAAGATTGTCCCTCTTGCGATGTGATGCCGACCATGAATAATCCCCATCATGTTTTTTGGTAGTTGCCCTTTGTGTACACCGCGATTCCATGCCCCATCATAAACTATGTATAATTTGATTCCCTATCATAGGGATACATTTGAAGCCTTTTTATGGTTAAATACCACCACTCATGTCCCATCCTAACCTCTCAATTGAGCCTTTGTGTTTTATGAAGGGCATGACCCAACCCAGAGGGTCTACTTCCAAGAGGTCCTATCCATGCATGCATTCTCATTTTCCACCTCCTTGTGTATCCCATTATCTCACTGAACTACATGGACTTTGATTCTCATTCAAGGGGATATGTAGAGATCCTACATGAGGTCAAATACCAACATCACAATCATCTTCACATAAGCTCCATCCCATTCCTACCATCCACATCGTTCAATCACCCATCATCCATCCTAATTCTTACCCAGGCTACCACATCCTGATTCTTACACAGGCTACAACATCCTGGTGAGATCACACAATTTCCTTTGGCAGATAACCACACATAAGCCCCACATAATCTATAATCATCCAACCAGGAGTGTTACTCTTGTGATGGGCCGCAATCCATGCAAAATCCCAATCATGTCTCTGGGTCATTGTACATTGTGTACACCCGGATACTATGTCTCTCCTTTCAAACTATGTGGGTTTTAAACCCTATAGTCTATACAAGGTAGGTTGGAAAACTCAATGAGGTTCAATCCCATGAAATGGTAAACCTTAGTGTACCCCTTTTTAGGGTTCACTTTCCAAAATCCACCCTCAGTGGTGTCTAGATCAACCTTTATGGTGTGATATATTCCCTCTATGAGAAACACCACCTCAGATCAGTCCTCATTGGGCGTTCTAATCCATCCATTTGGTAAACTGTCCAGGTGCTCCCTCATAAGGATACACCAATCTGATCCATCTTTATGGGATGTTATGATCACACTCATTCCATCTTCGCTAGATGTTAAACTCATGACATACCCCATTTTAAAAATGGGAAGATGAGTAAAACTTCATTGACATGCCTCTGGAATTTGATTCCCTACACTCGGCGTGGGATGCCTTGCGTTTACCCTCCCTCGACAATCCCTATCATAACAGGAAGAAATCCATTTATACCAGTGTTACAACATCCATACACACTAGTGATATCCAATGTGACTACTCAATAAATGAAGGTTGCTGCCCTGACTTAAACCCATGGAATGTTATGATAGAAGTAGTGTAATTAACTGGCATCCATGATGATTTGGAACCGAGGAAGAGTTTCACGAAAAATGCCTTAATCATTATGGGAGACCCTTATAAGGTAATGAATTATGAGGAGTAATCCACAAAATAAGGAACTGACATCCCATCAACCTGTTTTGATCAAGGAGTAATTTTCCTTGAATAAAGGACATATGCCGCCCGCCTTTGGAAAGCAATAATGTGGGGAAATAGCCAGCGCATCATAGCATGACTGCATGTGCCCTATTGAAAATGTCAGAAACAATTATATATGTCTTATTTTTCATAATAATACATGTATATTATCACAACATCCATAAAACATACATTCATACACACACACAAATATATATTCTAACATGATAGTATCATTATTATTGAAAATAATAATACTTATGTATATTTCCATATATATAATCATTATTATTATAAAAATAATTTTTATAATGCATTCAATTTATATATTAAAACATTATAGTATGTATAACATTATAAGTAGTACACATTTATATGTATTTTTACATCATAACAACAAAAAACAACAACAATAATAATATGAACAATAATCATAACTCATATATGTCATATTAACATATATACAAATTATAATTTCCTTATTAAAATAAATCCACAACATACAATCAATATATAATTATTATATTATCATCAATTATAATAATAATTTAATAAACAATGTAACACCCTGAGTGAAATCACATGACAATATCCCAATTATCATTCCAAAAGGCATCAAGTGAACCTCCCTTTATGCCCAAGACTAATAAATAGTAGCAAGTCTATGGATAATATTTTGGGGAGACTATGATATGTATATCATAAATGTAGATAAAATAATAATTAATAAATGACATATATAGGGGAAATAAGACTATGCATAATAAAAAACACATCCATTTTATAACAAATAAATATTCAATCATAGTGTCACACATCATAACATATCTCCCGCTAAGCTGACAAAATATAAATAATAAATGAAGTTGATAAAAACACATGTAGGATCTACTTTAATCCAAAATAATCAGCTCAATATCATCATGAAATTCTTCTTGAGTTGTCCCAACCCGAACCACGACACAACAAATTATTTGGATTATATAATTGATAGAACTCATGCATGTAAACCATAGTGCTTGTATTGGGAGTGAGAAATAAATATGAGTATCTTCTCACCAAGTGATAATAATATACTCTTTCACATACATTTGTATTCAAGAGAGATATATGTAAAAAAATACAACAATCATACACAGTGGGTTATGATGAGCTAACCAGTTAACAATGGCACCCAAACATGTCTGGTTCAAGATAATATAGATACTTACACCTCAATACATAAATACTATAAAATACCTGAAGTCTCTAGGTAGGGTGTCATACCAATCCTCAAACCACACATGAATACTTAGGGTAGGGAGTCTTATAGTTTTCTAACCACTAACCTCGATCTCAGGGTAGGGTATCGTATCATGTAACCAAACATACACTTCTAAGGGGTCACACCTTATCAAGTTCCCAACACATACCATCTTAGGTGAGGTCACACACCAAGATACCAAATAATACTGTCCTAGGGAGGTCAAAAATTAAGTCTAAACCGTCCCCTCTCACTCAAATGAGGTCCCATATCCAATCCTAAACCTGCCCATTTATGGGGAGGTCACACATCAAGTATCCTGACCATTCCCTCTCACCCTGTGGAGCCCATACACCCCACACATCATGTAGCTTAAAAATCCACTCTCTCTTGGCAGATGTTTAAAATATATATGTTTAGAAAACCTCAATTACATATATAATCCAGAACAGATACATAAAAACATACATGATTTCATAACCTTCTCACATTCTCAACATGACTCTCACATTAAGGACATTTCTCTCAACATACCCCTTATCCACTATTACATCATCTATAACAGTATCCGTATATTATACTCTCAGAAAAACCATATTTCTAAAACTAATCTAACATTCAAAAGTAATGAACACTTCCATCTCACCCATAAGGGTATCCACATTGTACCTTAGACCTAACCCATTATCTACTTATTAAGACCTACCCATACTCAACACAAAACAACGAACCTATAACCCACATTCCCTACCTAACCCATGAATATATATTTTTTCCCTCTTGTGATCTCCTCTAGACAAGAAGATAAAAATACACATTATTTGATTTGATTTATACCATAATGTAGTGAAATTATCATGAAAATATTGACATAATTTCAACAAACTAGAGAGAAGAAATTGGTAGGAAAAGTAGATGGGATTGGTAGGGAAAAATAACCTAAAATTGCCATATAATATGCCACAAATAAATAATGGGATGATTATAAAGGGATATGCCTACCCTATTTTTTAAAACATTAAAGGGATAATGTCATGATGTAATCAAAACAACATGGGGTCTGGTCATGACATGGGTAAAGATGTTATAATATGATAACACCCCATTTTATCCCAGTTAATATAAAGAGAACCTATCTTTTCATACATTCTCATTACATCAATGTTTCATAATATTTAAACATTTCAAAACAAATTTTAAAAGGCCATGTTAGTTTAGTTCCTTTGGAAACATGGAATAAAAAACATTTGTTCAAAAAAAAATTACGCTATCTGAAATTATGTTTTTCATTACTACCACCCTTATAATATGTATCAAACACAACACATATCTTCCTAAATTAGGGGAAAGGAAACAAAAGAAGGTGTGAGATTAATTCTCAGTAAGGGTTAACAATGGTGATATATAAACATAATCAAGAGAATAAGGTTATGAGAACATGAATATGATTATAGAAGATGATAATTTATATATAAATATCACAAATTGGAATTAGGACCTAAATATTGGATGTTTATAATACATGAATCAAAAGGAAACAATGAACAAAATACACTAAATCATAAAATAGGAATAAGACATGGAATTTTGGTAGACACATAAGAACATAAAACTATTTCAATAGTAGTCAAGGAATCACTACCTAATCCATCTTAGTTGTTTGGGTTCACTCCCCATGCCATATTGGTAGTCTCGGTTTAATCTCATGGCCATCTCAGTAGTATGAGTTCACTCCCCATAAAATCTTGGTAGTCATGGTTCACTCTCATTGCCATATTATTAGTCATGGTTTACTCCCAATACCATATTAGTCTACCTTATTTGATATAAATCATTATTCAAATAATGGGATGAATATATTGGTCCCCCATATTATAATAAAATCATTCATACATGTTCCAAAATATAATAAAACTTACATATTATCATGACCCATAAAAACAGATGGGTTTTATACTCATCATATCACAACCCATGAAATGAAATTGTTATCATAAACATTTTATCATACCATAATATATAGAAAATAGATAGGTTTCATAATCATTTCACTAAATCATAACCCATGAAAAGAATCAGGTTTCATACGTATATAAATGTGTTTTATAAACATCATTCCATCAATACATAATCCATTTAGATAAAGAATATTAATGGAACCTTTAGATCATATCACTAAAAATAAATCAGTAAACCCAATAGATTTCATCATAGTTAGCAAATAATTTGATAAAATATTTTAAAAACATTTCTTGAAAGAATTATTATATATTCTTGAAAAAAATATTCTTAAGATAAAAAAAACTATAAAAACCATTTTCATGAAAATAAACTTTAAAACATAAAAGGGATTCTATAAAACATTTTGAAATTTTTTTTTAAAACTTATAAAATAAACTTGAAAACATTTTGAAATCTTTTTTTCATGAAAACATATAAAATAAGCATCAAAATATTTTTTGAAAACCATTTCTCTAAAAATAATTTGAAAACATATAACCAAATATTTAAAATTTAATGAAATCCATTTTCCTTGAAAACTTATAAAATTATATTGATAACATTTTTGAAAACCATTCCTTTTAATATACTATGAAAACTTATAAATAAACATTTATAATGCTTTGAAAACCATTTTCCAAAAACAAATAAAAAAACTTGATTTTTTTGAAACCCATATATTTGAAAATACTCTTAAAACTTATAAATAAATATTTTTAATGTTTTTAAAACCCTTTTATTTTAAAATTGATAAAAGAATCCTAAAAACATTTTGAAAATATTTTTCCTTGAAAATAAATTTAAACCATTTAAAAGAATCTCTATAAACTATAAAATGTTTTTAAAAATCATTTTACCTTGAAAATTATCTTCAAAGATCACTTAAAAAACTAAATATTTTGGAAAGAATGGTTTTTGAAATAAAGCATATTTTTTACCAATAAGAGAAATAGAGTCATATTTTTTATAAAATCATTCTCTTAATTATCATAAGTACCAAAGAGTGTAAAATTGGTACTAGTACAAGTAAATATATTTAATAATGAAATTATAATAAAAAGAATTAGTTTTCTTTAGGAATGGATCAAAATATGTCATAAATTGAATAATAATCATAAAAAATTCTGATAAACGATTAGTTTGTTTCAATAAACTCTTACAAGATGTAAAATTTGGATCATTCCCTCTATGTAAGAAAATGTAATTAAAGTTTTCTCAAAATATCATGGAAAAATTTAGATTCATGATATAAAATTTAAAATCTAATTATATACACCTAAAATATAATGTAGGTTAATAACACTACATGAGTCTCAAAGAAAGAAAATTGAGACAAAACTATCTTATTGATTTAGTAATTTTTGAAGCATAAACACATTTGAAATTAATATCATAGAATGGATATTTTAATACATATAAATTTAAGAATAATAATCATATAATACATTCATGGTATGTATATAAACCACACAAAATAAAATGGAGGTGAACATGGTATGTATCTCACATATATATAAAGTGAGATAAAATTCCTTACTTTATGTCTTGAATTTCCTTGTACACATTCAAACCTTCTGTATAATAAATATAATTTTATTATAAATTTATAACACAATAATAATATTATATAAAATAAAATTTATAATTCACTTAGGAATTTATATTACCAATTTACTAACAATTCCAGGTTGATGTAATGATTCGTGTAATAACCGCTTTGTTTTTCGCATATATATTAAATTTTTATATATTTGGTCTATATACTTATATAATTATCTCCCGAATGTAAAACATGGTATAAATATAATTTATATTTTTTATATTTATATTATAGTAATCTATATAATATAAAATTATGAAATAGAATACACCATTCCTGGTGACATTAGGTCGTACGTACGTGTGAACACTATTTCTATTTGATTATTGTATTGAAAGAAAGAAAGTAAATGAAATATATGTATATATATGTATATATATGTATATATAATTATTTAAGTAGAATTATTATATCATATTTATCTTATATTTTCACTAAACCCATATTTAATACATTCTATGTAGAGTGTTAATGAATCACATCCCATAGAGTATGTGGTAGTCCACACGCACATAAACGATGTTATTGTGTTCACATAAGAAAAAATTTATAAATTTATGTGTTATAAAATAATAATAATTACCTTATTTACCCAAAAATATCATATATATCATATATAAACAATTTTTCATCCATAATTTTCAACCATGAATGACAGTAATTGTAAAATGAACAACATTGTTTCATAAGGTGGTAGTTCGCTGTACAAAATAATGGTAAGTTTGCTACCCATTAGATGAATGTTTGTGTAAAGGCTGGTAGAAAACATAATATATATAAATCTAAATATATTTAAGATACTAGTGTTGTTATATAATTATTTAATACTTATATTTTAGGGGGTGGATAAAGAAGATAAAATAAAGGTTCTTGGAGAAAGATGTTACCTATTCTTTGGGAAACTCATTTTGGCTTTCACGAAAGGGATTCCTTGGATTTAATTATTCCCAAAGAGAGGATTATAGGTTTAAAGGATGGATTTTTATTATCTATTTGTGAAGATTTTGTATTATGAAATGTGGCATGAGAGGTGTGAGGAAGTGGTGGGTGTGCGTT
The DNA here is from genome assembly GCA_963277665.1 of Viscum album. NCBI lineage: Eukaryota > Viridiplantae > Streptophyta > Magnoliopsida > Santalales > Viscaceae > Viscum > Viscum album. Next base: position 145,571,713 of record OY728131.1, read on the forward strand.
CTTTCTTATAATTGATGAGGAGTAACACTTGTAAATTTTTTGAAAAGAAATTACACCCATGTTTTTCCCCTATAATGTAGACCCAATAATGTAACAATATGATAAAAGGAATTATATATTATAAATATGTCCATCCATTGTCTTTTTTATGAGTTCTTAGGTTATTTTTACAATAAAGATAATGTTTTTGTTCCTTTTTAAGCCTCATTTACCCTTAATTATTATAATTAATTTTAATTATATTCACTAATATTTGTGATCATAAACTAAGTTAAAATTATTAAAAATTATATATTATAGTGATTCCAAATATAGAATCCAGTTTTCAAAATTACAATTACATAATTTTTAAAAATTAAATTAAATTTAATACCACAGACGGGATAAAAATGCGGGGTTTTAAAGTAAAAATGTTGAAAAGTTATTATGTTTTTATAGTAAATTTTAAGGTAAAATTCCTTTAAGTAATAGAAATTGGAATAATTAAAAAAAACTTATTATAATTAATCTTAAAAACATTTAAAAATAAAATTTAACATTATAAATAAATTACACAAAAATTAGTTTGGAAATGAAAATCATTGTTTTCACTATTTATTAAAAAAATGAAACTTCATAGAAAAATACAAAAAATCACCTTAAAATAAATTTAATTATTAATTTTAGAAAATAATTTTTATTTTTACATATAATATGTATAAAAGTTTAAAAATTATATTTAAAATTGTTCTCCATTAAATGGCGGAAAAAACTGTTATTGTAAAACTATAGGGTTTTATGTATAATATTGGGTATGTTCTTGTCTTATGTAAAGAAAATAAATTTTTTGAATATAAAAATTATTTTATCATATATATAAAATATAAATTTTATTAATACCATGCACTAATAGAAACTAATTTTACTTAATAAGATAAATCACATTTTTCACATTAAAATATACTTTTATAAAATCATTTCCTTTATATTTATTTGGTTTATATATTAATTTATAATTATTAGAAAACCAATTACATGAAATATATATTTTCATTACTTAATTAATCATATAATATTAAATTGAATTATTAGGATATATTTTATTATATTATATAATATTATTTTTAATAATATGTTACAGTTTGGTAAAACTCTGGTGTACATGTTATGCAAACCATTGTGGAAAGGAAGACTTGCAAGTAACATAAGCTAACCTCGGTGTTCCATGTAGATAAAGTTATACAGTATTCCTAATTTAGTCATGATTAACGTGAAGTTGTATAAAACATAAGAAGAACATAGTGATTTAATAAAAATAAACTATTTTTAAAGTTACTTGAAATCAAAAATATCAAAAAGATTGAATTAATTTGAAAAAAAATATTTCACTAAATCTAAGGGTGTTACAATATACCCCCCTAAAATAAATTTTGGCTTCCAAATTCCTCTTGGATTAAAATGATAAATACTTTAATGTTTCTCTCATATAAACCAACATCAAAAAAATGAATATTAAAACATACCTTTAAAAAATTTAATGTTGGAAACATAATGGTTACCCAAAGTAACATATAACTATATTTTCAAAAAGGATAACATAGGTTGTAGTGGAATCATAGAATTGGGGTAAAAGCATAAATATTAATAGGTAGTGATTTATTTCATCAATTAAAAATATTTGAATGATAAATGTGATGTATAGGGCCTTAATTTAGTAAATTGGTGATGATTTAAGAGGACATCGGTTCAATGAAAATTAGAGTGTTAAGGGATCATTTTTTTATTTTCATAAAATTGTTTAATTATTTCATTGAACAAGGATAAAAATAAATAAACTGACTTTATATATTTATATAAACGCAATTTCATTATTTGTATGTGCTTTTATCAATTTCCAATTCATCCATTACATCAATAAAATGGATATCTAAAAATTAACCTTGATTCCAAAATCACTAAAATACACATTTAATGGATCAAAAGGCCCATAAATGAATTAAAATCCTAACTATTTTTATCAAAATATTCTTTAAAACCAATACTTTTAGTATATTAATATATAAAAATAAAAAGTAACATTATTAGTTAGTCATTAATATATATTCATCAAATTGTTTAACTAAAAAAATTACACATAAACCAAGACACCACATAAGCCAGTTGTAAGTGTGAAACCCTTATCTTCCTTGGGTCATGTGATCATGACCTATGGCCTTTATGGACTTGATGAGTTTCCACCCAACATACAGGTATCCCTTTTCTAAAACCACATTGATACAATTTCCAAAATATATGGGATGGATATCCTTGAAACAAGTTTAATCAATAAATATACTTTTAATTGAGGGTTTCAATACAACCTCAACAGATAAACACTTCATCCTAGTTTAACATAAACATTTCATAAATGGAAAAACTTATAACACTTATGAAAGATGAAATTATAAAATTTTAGAATGAAATTCCTAAATAATCTTGACATTGATCCCTCATATATCACTCAATATCTCTTGGTTGACACATTCCAAACATGTGCATACCCTCATTGTATATTCTCTTCACACATGGTAATAAACTGAATTACCATAAAAACCTATGGAAAACATGCATGATTACTTATTCCAAGGATTACTGGATATATTAATTATATGAAAGAAGTTATAAACATCGTCCACGATGACATAAAAAACATTTCAAAAAATACTTAATCAGTTTTAAGGCACTAGATACTAACCATTTTACATTATTCAACTTAGTTGTCTCTTTATCCAATCTAAAAATAATTTTCTCTATATCATGAACACATTAAGGGATATCTTCCCTCAACAAAAATATCCCTTTACCATTAAATCACTATTTTATGTCTTCATCACCATTCAACATATAATTCAAATCCTTAATGGAAATCATATAATAAAAATGATTATATATTTTACAATTCATATAACATAATATTTTAATTCCAAACCATTATTACTTTAATCATAAAACATTATTCTCTATACATTAAAAAGGATCCATCATCTTATTCCATAATAAATATTTCCTAAAATATGAAAAATGAATCATTTATTAAGGTATGAAAACTTCAATATAATCATGATTCTAATGTTTAATGTTGATAACACTATAAGAATAACCCATACCAGTAACATGTCAAGGGTGATATCCATATATTCAGTAGAAAATCCAATACTGATACCACCATCCTCATTCTCTTCACAAGGTTTCCACTTAGGAAATAAATTGTTACAATTAACATACTATCAAAATCTGAATCATTTAATTGTAACTAATTTCCTTTGAGTTCATTTCATTGGATAAAACCAGAAATCATAGGTAGAGAAATTCTTGTCTTAGTGGAAAGACACATAATCAAGAAAAATCAATTATAATATTTCTAAATCACAACACTTACTTCTTTAAACAGTGAAATAATAGGTTTATCAGAGGTTATTCATATTAATATTCTATTTAAATCATTTATTATGGTTTAAAAAGATTTTGTGAATTCTCAAAGCATATCCCCAGGAGTGTAAAACAAGGTGTCAATGAAGGCTCGTTGTCATGTACCAGTTGATGTTAAGTCATGCCTGACATAACTTATTAGATTTGTTACCCCTAGATACATATTTCTAAGATCCAAATTAAATTTTTTATATATAGATAGTGATATATTTATAAAAAATCACTCACTCTATCCTTTACCAAAATTCTGAGAAAATTTCATAATACTTTTCTTCATCCTTAGACATATATTTGAGAAATCCATTAACACATCTTTAGAAATATTCCTATGGATATACAAAATGTTTTTTCATCCTACTTTTCAATGGGTGAATTAACCTTCACTATTATACCAACAATAGTGACCCTCACTTTTCATTCAAAAATATTACATCATTTTTTCGGAATACAAAAAATATTACAAAAATAGATTCCTAAAAATTATTTTAGTTTAGTACCATTATAATCATGGAAGAAAAATCACCGGTATAAATAGTGAACTACATTATCTCTTACTAGGTAATTCTTGACAAGAACCCTTCTTAGACACTTCAAAAATAATACATATCCTCATGAATACGGGGAAATAAAACATAAAAAGTTGTGAGATAAAATGATTAGTATAGGTAAACAAGGGATATTAGTTAAAAAAATCATGACACTACTAGAAATTTAAGTTATGGCCATGGACCCATAGACATAGTTTAATAGGTCTGTTGTTATATCGTACTCATATGAACAGTTTAATTAAAAAACCGTGGCTAAAATTTGGTGACTCTTTTTTCCAAAATCTGTCAGGATCTTCCTCCATTATACCCTGATCTATGACACTCCATACAATCCTCATCCATTCTCCCCCAATCCATGACTCTCCAGCTCTAGAACTCCCTATCATAGTTGTTCCCTCCACCTCCATTCTCCCCTGATACCCTCTTGACATGACCCACCAACCCCAACGATGCCCTAATCCCATAGTAGCACCCTTTTTCTGGATACCCTCTATGCAATACCCTCCAACCCCAATGGAGCCCTCTTCCCACAGCAGCACCATCTTCTTGGATACCCTCTATGCGTGGCCCTCCAACCCCAATGACGCCCTCTTCCCTCGGTGGCTCCCTCTTCCCGGATACCCTCTGTGTGTGACCCTAGAACCCCAAAGGTTCCCATCATGACATATCTCACCATATATTTCCATTTCATTCTCAATCCATAACATGAGAGATTTTATCTATTTTGAGGAATCATGTTGATTAAGATCGGTCCATCCATCAATATCGGACATAGAGGCTCATATAACTATGGGGTAGGGGGTCCCTAAGTTTCTTCTTCAATTTATATGAGTTTTATGTTCTTTATGATGTGTGATTCTTAAAAATCATGTGACAATATCTTAAGATGAAACCATATTGCATTTCTTCATGTTTAAAGAGTGAAATATGTATTTTAGTGTTGTGAGAGGTCGTTTGGGTGATTGTTTTTACTAAATGACCATCTATAAACATGTATATAATGTAAAACATTATATAATAATGTATTGATAACTTAAGAGTGGTTTCCTTTGATATGTTTGACTTTGTAGACCTTGTTAGGTTTTCTTGAGTTCCCCTTGATGACGGGGAACTCTTGTATGTGATAGGTTAACATGGGGCTTACCTCATGGTAAGATTTTGTTTATGATTGATCAATTGATTTTTTGTATATTGTTCCACATTATGGTTTTCTTATGTCTTTTGCTTCAACTTTTTTGCTATAAAAGTACATTTATTGATATTTTTTTATTCCAATACTCGTTTTAGGGGCTTATTTTTAAATTATTTTGAATATAATGTATAATGTTTTCAAGAGAAGTAAAGATTAAAAATAAACTGGTAAATTAATTAAAATGAAAATACATTTCATGAGGTGTTTTTATTTAAAAACTTTTCAGTGATTAATTTGAAAATGGGAATTGTTGATGATTTGGATTAAAAAAACGGGGTTTATTATTTGTCTTGGATTTAACATGGTCCATTGAAATATTTTTATTACATTATATAATTTGGGAAATTATTTAAAAGGAAATGGTATTTTTGGAAATTTATTGGTCTTATAGTGATATTCATGTCGTTTTTTAATAATATAGGAGAACTTTATAAAGTTTGAGTGAGATTTTAGTTTAAATATGTTCTTGATTATCCAATATGGTGTTATTATTTTTTTAAATTCTATACATGGGAAGTTTTAATTTTACACAATGAAATGGATTTTGTATTATTTAAAGTGAGATTATTTTGAATGTTCTTTTCCTTTTTCAATGATATGTCATAATTTTTAAAATGATGGGATTTTTATGAAATATATTTTAAAAGTTTTCTCTTATTTAAGTGATTTTAGTTAATCCCATTTTTCTAAACAGGATTGATCTTTTTGGAGGTATAAATCATATATGGTTTAGAACCATGACTTGTGATATGTAAATTATTTCTCCTAAAAAGATATTAGTAGAAAGTATAGAATGTGTCTCTTTAGATGACCATGATGATGATTCTTCTCATCATTGGGTGTAGCTATTATAGTTCTAAACTATGCTTAGACATTGAAAGGAGTGGTTAAGTAGAACCATTCCCTATTTTTGGGATTCTTGAATCATTGTTCCCTATTTCATAGTGATTGAGGTTTACTGTAGATGAAATAGTATTTTGAATCTGAATAGACATATTGGAATGTGATTTTTTAGACCTTTTCTTTTTTATGGTTTTCAAGATTTGAGTGATCAACTGTGTTAGGTCCTATTACGGTATTAACATTAGTTATAACCTTAGAGGGGGGATCACAGAATCCTATTCAAAACCAATTTAAACAATTTACCTAAAATATCTCACCACCTTATTTGGATACCAACCTCTTAAACTTAAGGGTCGATCTTTTTTATCTTTTGATTAAATTGATCCAATTACCAATTCACTTGACTGCTTATTACTATATATTCATTATGTTTTATTAACTCAATTTTGGTGTTCATGAAGTGGCCTATTTTATTCGAGGATTCCTAAGGGGATACTTCTCAAACACAATATGTCGAAATAGGGGGGAGAAATGTGGAACATAAATGATATGTTATGAATATTTATATATTTTACATAGCCTTGGATCATGTTTAAGAAACAATATGGTTGGGTTATAGGTTCTGAAGTATCCAGAAATGGACGGTGGTCAAGGATCAGGGGAGTGGTGGAAGGGGGTGGGGGGGTTGCAGGGGGAGAGGTCGGGGTGTGTGGTGGGGGAAAAGGCAAGGGGCAGGGGGTGTAAGGGGGTGCTAGGGAAGGGGGGAGGTGCAATGGGGTGTGAGGGGGGGGGGGGGTTCATGGGGAGTGTGATGGGGGAGGGGGTGTGTATTGGGGTGGGGTAGTGGGGGTTAAAGGGACAGGGGGATGGGTGAAAGGTGGGGAGGGTGGGGTAGAGTGGGGGGGGTAGTGGGGAGGGGCAGGGGAAGGGGTAGAAGGGTGATGGGGGAGGGGGTGCGTAGGTAAAGGGGTGTGTCTAGTGGGAAGTGAAGGGTAAAAGGGGTAGGGTAGGGGTGTAAGGTGGGGAGGGTGGTGTGTTAGGGGAAAGGGGTGAATGGGGGGAGGGGTGGGGCATGGGGTGCTAGTGTAGGGGAAGGGAGTGAAAGATCTTCTTGATAAAAAAACATCAAGGTTTTTTATGAATAATATAGATGATGCTGATTCGATGGTTGGGTTATTTATCATAACTAAAATCATTGTGATTTGAGCTGAATGAGTGATGTTCGAAAAATTATGAGATTTTTTAATGATGAAGTAATTTCGTATTGGGATGTACATATAAATCTTAATATTATTAGTTCATTGTTATTTATGGATTCACGTATCATTTATCATGTACAGTTGACACACTTATCCCACATATATAAGAAGTCGTTAGATCCCATTTCTTCTCCCACTATTTTCTTATAGGTGGTTTGTTATGATGAGGCCGGTTCTATCCACCACCATCAAAAATAGTGAGATTAACATCTGATTTGGGTATGGTTTATTCTGTTTTCATTCATTGGCCCAATTTTAATGAGGGGTTTTATTATTTATGGGTTCTTTATATTTTTGTAGTGTGTTTTGTATTTTGTTGAGGCGGATTCAAGTCACCATTGATGAAGGCTTATAAGTGTATGCATAGGTAGGAATATACATATATAAGTTCCCCCTTTATATATATTCACTCATGGCAGTATGAATATATATATTGGGGCTAGGTGTGCTTATATATTGATATGAAAAATGCATACATGTATACGTGTAAATAACCTTACTTATCCAATTTTTACCTTTTATATCAACCATATTCATAGAAGACCCTTTTATATTTTTGTGATCATTCTATAAAGGGTATGTTTATATTTTTAATTTTTATTATATATTACTAAGCATGTTTTCTATCGATTTATGTACATTTAAATTACATAGGATATGTTTTTTAGTTATAAATGAGTATACCCCTTTAGTTATTCCATGGGATGGGATGAGGCCTCCACTTTGTATAATCCTTCCCCATTCCATGGGATGAGCTTTGGACGTGACTCCATAAGTTCACTTGGGTGGGATGGTCTATATTATTTACACACCCCTAACCTAGACAAGATATATTACAATATTTCTATCTCTCTTGATTGACATCAATGATGATCCCCATTGAAGAAGATAAACTTAGGTAAGTTCCAATATGAATTTTCCTAGTATATAGAGTTACCTGATATAACATGTATTTGTCTTTCAAATACCTATTTACAATAATTTTAATATCATTTTGGTTATTTTTTTAATTTTTTTATTTATACATTCTAATTAGTATACATTTTCAGACTTACACTTGGTTATTCCATTGTGATTTGAGGTTCTTCATTGGTTCCCTATTGAGTATATAAATTCATATACCCTACATTAACACATTACTGGGCATGAAACATTATGCCTTATATTTCATGTGACTTTTTTAACAATGGATGTTTTTGTCATTGACTTTTCATTGGTGGATTTAAAGCTATACTCTCTTAGAGATTGGAAATTTGTAGGAGCATTATTTGTAAATACCAACACAAATACAAAAATAGGATTTCACATCAGCATTTAGATTATAGTTATTTCATAATTAACCTAAAAAAATTAATGATGGTTATTTAGATAACAAATGTTAATTTAATTTTACCTATGGGTTTTAATGCTTCTTATCTACTCATTAATCTTGCAGGAATGCCCAAGCTAAATTGTTCTATATCTACTATGTAAAGGTCAAAATCTAGTTATTCTACAGTAGTAATAATAATCAACAACATTGTTTGGTTTTATTATTTTATACTCATTGTGATGATTTTTTTTGTTGTGTAATATTTTATCTAGTTGTAATCACTCAACTCACACATGGTTGTTCCTCCATTAAAATGTAGTGTATCAGTTATGCTAACCTAGGGAAAGAAATTAGTTCATAGGTTCTACTCTATCCCTAAAAAAATGTAGGTGTTTGGGTTGTGCCTTCATGAGTGAAAAAGGTAAGTTGGTTTTTTTTAGTTCTTTATTTGGTATATTATTTGGTGTTCACGGTTTACTTGGGTTATTTATTGGGTGTTATTCAAAAAAATTCATGGAAAATAAATCATGGAGAATGATTGTGATGCCTTAAATTAGAATCATATATGTTTTTCAAGTTTATTAAGTTGTTCCAATGGATTTTACCCGGTGAAAAATATTTTAAGTATGTTCTGAAAAGCTAAATACACTGAATAGTTGGTTTATCTTCAAAATGGTTTTATTTAAACAAAATAAATATTTTAAGAATGTTTTTTCCTTCATGTCGGTATTTTTAAAACGTTTTAATGACTTCACTACAATAAATTTCATAAATTTTTATATGTAATTCATTGTTTTATTCCCTCAAATTCTATTAAAATTTGTGGCATTGCTATATTTTCAATTTTTGTATGATTTTCTATGAGTAAAATAAATCTAGATTTATTTGTTGATTTTAGTGGTATCCTTTTCATGTTTCCATTAATTAAATGTGTTTTCATTCATTTGTGTTGGGTTTATAGGGATTATTCTTCTCCTGCTATTGATTTAGGTGAATACTCAAATGCAGATGTTGATGATGATGGTGGTCTGAGAGGAGGATATACTAATGTTGGTGTTCTCGAAGGATATTATGAGGGTGGGGGTGTGTAGGGGGTAAGGGTAAGGGGGTGTGTAGGGGGTGTGGGTGTGTAGGGGGTGTCCAAGGGGTAGGGGCAGGGTGGTGTGCTGGTGGTGGGGCCAGGGGGGTGTGTAGCGGAAGAGGCAGGGGGAAGGGGGTGTGGCAGGGGGTAGGGGGTGTGGCAGGGGGAGGGGGTAGGGGGTAGGGAAGGGGGTAGTGTGGGGGTGTGCAGGGGGTAGGGGAAGAGGGTGTGAAGGGGGCATGGGGTGTGGATGTGTAGGGGGTGTGGGTGTGTAGGGGTGCGTGCAGGGGTAAGTGTGTTGTGCTAGTGGTAGTGGCAGGAGCAGGGGGAGTGCCGAGGTGGGGGAAGGGGTGTGTAGGGGAAGGGGCAGGGATCATGGGTGTGGCAGGGGAGGGGTGTGTAGGGGAGGGGGAAGGGGGGAGGGCATGGGGTGGTGTGGAGGTGTGTAAGGGGCAAGGGGCAGGGGGTGTGTAGGGGGTTTGGGTGTGCATGGGGTTGTGCAGAGTGCTATCCAGGAAGGGGGGTGTGGGGATGCTACAAGGGGGTGGGGGGATACTTTATGGTTAGTGTGTGTGTGGGGGGGGGGGGGATGTCCAGGAAGGGAGTGGTGGGATGCTGCAAGGGGGTGGGGGCTGTTGAAATCAATCGTTGTCTTTCCTGTTCACCATTCCTTGCCTTCATTTCAAACCAATGACTTCGATGCCACACTATTTATTACTATCCAGGTTTGGTTTCTTCAACTCAACATTCTTACTCACCAGTTCATACCCACCACATAGATGCTACACCATCCCATGATTCATCTTGTTGACCTCCCCTTCATTTGGTTGCAATAACCCCTATATTTTATATTTCATTTTCTTTGTTTTATGTGGCAGTTGAAGTGGGATCAATTCCATCTTAAAGGCTTATATGGACTTCATGTCAATTCATCTATACATTGAGACTTCATTTTCTCTACAAAAACCAATGGTATTGCATTATCCCCCACAAACAGTGCTCTACTTGACATGATATTGTCTATTTTCACATCCCACGTGGTTGATTTTTTTGAATCAAGCTACATTCTGATTGGTGTTAGTGAACTATTTACTGGATTTGACATTGTATGTGGCATTAGAATCAATGTGGGATTGGTTAAAACTCTTCTTGACCATTCAAACTTCTATGACTTTCATTTGGTTGTGGGATTGGTTCTGATTATGTGGAAGGTGAGTTATTGATGTTATTCTTATTCTATGCATTCTAATGTGACCACATATATATATATATATCTTTATGTGTTTAATTTTTTTGGTTGATTTTATTAGGAAACATTACTTTATTGGGGACTTAGAAATGATTATTTAGTGGTGCTTGGTATTTTTCATGATTTCTGGTTGTCTTTTTGTAATGCTTGGTTTATGATGAGTACAAATTCATAACGCTTTTCCGTTTACATTGATGTTATTTTATTTTTAAAGAAAAATATCTTAAAACCATTGGTTTCATTTATATTTTTTATTCTTATATATCCATGTGTTTTTTTATAAGTTACTGAAAGCTTGAAATCACTGCTTTTAGAAGTTGCTGAATTTTTGCAAGCGTTGATCTGCAACATCTATGGCTCTAAGAGACCATGTGAAGCATTAATGGTTTGCATTGTATATTATCTCCTAGCATAAAAGGGATTTTCTAAAATCTATTCTAGTTGAAGTAAAACATATGTATCTTCATACATTAGATGAAATTGTAGTTATATGGTTTAATTTCATTAAAACTCTATGTTTTATACATTTTATATGAGTAATGACAGATACTTCACTAATTGTTTTCAATTGATTTTATGATATTATTTCATGACATTCTATGTAATGCAACTTAGTTAACTTATCCATTTAACGAATATATTAGGATATTATTTCATAACATTCTTTGTCTTACATTTTAAATGTTTCCATATGTAGAATTCTATTTACTTTATTATAGTTTAAACCAGAAAATGTAACTATGGATAAACCATAATATTTCAAAATTCAAATTAGTTGTATTGATTTAATGGAAATATCATTTTTCATGGCCATTCCTTTTTTCACCATAGTGCACTGCAACAAGAACCTTTGAATTGGAGCATCATGGCCACTCCTTCCTCACCATAGAACTTGTTTTATTTTTTTTCAACATAAATGATTGAATATGAAGTTGATTGTGTTTCTTTTTATGTACTTCAATTAGAATATCCAGGTTGAGTAAAAAATATAAGAGGGTGGTTACTCATTAAAAATAATAAAACTTCATCCTATCATTAAAAGTGAGTACTTAATTTTGTTATTACTTGTTTAGAACAATTCATTAATGCTTCCACTTATTGGAAATCTTTTGAAATTCATGATTTTAGGATGTTATGCTTGTTTAGTGTTTGTTCTTGAACTTTTGAATACTTTTCATGCTGATGTTATTCACCTGAATCTATTTATGATGGTTATTGAAAAAATTCTTGCTTGTGGTAAAACATGTTGTGTGTTGAGTTTTAATGTACGATGATGTTTATTGTTAAATCTATATTTCACAAATTTTTTGTTGAAAATATGCTAAATATTATTTAAGGAGGGTAGAGTGGTAATATAAAAACTGATTTCATGGTGATTTTAATATAAAATTTTAATTTTATTTGTCTCTTATCATGCTGAAAATAGTTTCTTTATATGTTGTTATGCGTGTTTGATAGGAAATCATGAATTAATGCATTTGGACATTGTATTTTCATTCAAAAGGGATGAATATTGTTACTTTTTAGAAAAATGATAATGTTTTCAACCTTTTGTTACCTTAATGTTTTGGTTACATCTTTCATTCTCTATTGGTTTGGTAGATATTGTGGGACTTAGGGGTGTGGGGGGGGGGGTCCAGGGGCTACCTAGAAGGGGGTCTGTCCTGGAGGGAGGGGGGATGTCTGCGCCGTGGGGGGGTTGGTTCAAGATGATTGTGTAGGTGGGTGCGGCTGGGGGGGAGGGGTGAAGGGGGGTGGGGGTAGTGTGCATGGGGTGCTGGGGGACAGGGGGGAAGGGGGAAGGGGGTGCTCAGTGAGGGGAGTTGTCCTAGAATGTGGGGGGGGGGGGGTTAAGGGGGTGCCCAAGGGGGGTTCAGGGGGGTCTGTAGGGGGAGGGGGTTGTGTAGGGGGAGGGGGTAGGGGGGTTGTCCAGGAGGGGTGTATGGGGGATGGGTGAAGGGGGCTGGGGGCAATGTGTAGGGGGAGGGGGTGCTGTGAGTGGGGGTTGTCCAGGAGGGGGGTGTCAGGTGGGGGGTCATGGGGGTGTGGGGGGGGGGATCTAGTGGAGGGTGTCTAGGGGGGTCTAGTAGAGGGTGTCTGAGGTGGGGGTATAAGGGGTCTGGGTGGGAGGGGTGTCCAGGGTGTTCCAAGGGGGTTGTGTAGTGGAGGGTGTATGGTGGGGGCAGTGGAGGGTGTTTAGGGGGGATGTTTGGGGAGTTGGGGGGGAGGAGGGGGTCCAAGGGGGTGTTTAGTGGGGGGGTCCAGGGGGTCCAGGGGGTGTCTCGTGGGGTGGCTAGGGGGGATAGGGGGTGTCCAAGGGGGTGTCCAGTGGCAGTTTTTGTCCATGATGGGGATTATGGGGCTGTTGGAGGAGGTCTACTACAAGGGGGTGGGGGGATGCTGCAAGCGGGGCTGCTACAAGTGGGGTGGGGGATGCTGAAAGGGTGTGTGGGGATGTCCAAGAGGGGGGGGGCTGTTGCAAGGTCATGGGGGCTACTGGAAGGGGGGTGGGGGTGGGGGGCTACCCAGGAAGTGGAGTGGTAAGATACAGCAAGGGGGTGGGGTGGGCAGGGGGAGGGTGCATTTTTTTTATGAAATGGGAAGGGCTATATCCATGGTTTTAAACCGTGGATAAAGCCATTTAGCCACGATTTCAACCCATGGATAGAGCCATGTATCCAAGGTTTTAGTCATGGCTAATTCCCAATAGCCATAGTTCCAAGCCATGGCTAAAGGAAATGTGTGACTAGAGCTTCTACCACAGTTTGAAACCCTAACTAAAGGCTTTATCCACTGTTCAATCTGTGGCTATAAGATTTTAGACACAATTTAAATTGTCGCTATAGGGTTTTAGCCATGGTTTGAAACAGTGGCTCTAGGACAAGGCCTATATCCAGGCCAATACTAGCCACGATTCATTAAACCGTGGCAATAACCTATAGCCACCGTTTTTTGGCTTATAATCACAATTTGAAACAATTACTATAGCCCAAATCTCAAGTAGTGTGATAATAATGGTATGAAAATAGTATCTTTAAAATAGAATATCATGCCCTACATATCAAATATCATAAACATGAATCATGGTATATATATTGGCACATTAAAATACATGAATAATAAGGAAATAAATAACATAATCCACGATATTATAACATAATAATAATACATATAATTGTGAAAGACACATAAACATATAAAATGAATTCCATAGTAGTCAAAGAATCATTTCAAATGAATTCTTTGTAGTACAGGGTTCACTCCCCCTACCATCTAGGCCGTTAGGGCTCAGTCCCATGTCCATCTTTGTTGTATGAGTTCACTCCTCATACCAACATTATAGTAATTTTTCACTCCCATGGCCATCTTAGTAGTCAAGGTTCACTACAAATACAACATTACTCTATATAATGATATATAAATCTTTTCTTTACTTATTTGGGAGAGATATAGGTCCCACCCATTCAATAATGAAATCATACATACGTATTACACAAGTTAATAAAAATTGCATCTTATCATGACCCATAAAAAGAGAAGGGTTTTATAAACATTGTATAATAAAAAGTGAAATGAAATGGGTATCATAAAAGTATAATCATATCACAAACTTGGGACAAGAGATAGGTTTTATAATCATTTCATTAATTAATAACCACTGAAAAGAAGAGGGTATCATAATCATATAATGCTTGAAATAAAAATGATTTTTATAAAAATAATTCCATCTATACGTAAACAATTCAGATAAATAATATGGATGGAACTTATAGAACATTTAAATAAAAAAGCCTGAGTAACACCAAAAAATTTCATCTTATGTGGGAAATAATTTGGAATGACATTTTAAAAACATTTCATGATGAAATTATCCTTTCTTCAGGGAAAAAATATTTTTAAAACATATTTTTTTAAAAACCATTTTCTAGAAAATAAACCTGAAAACTTACAAAGGAGTATAGAAAGAATTTTGATATCTTTTTTCCTTGAAACTTATTGAAAAACATGTAAAACCTTTTGAAAACCTATTCCCTTGAAAAATTATAAAATAATCTTGAAAATAATTTTTTTAAACTATTTAATTGAAATTACACATAAAACATATAAAGAAATATTTTAAATTTTTTTAATACTGTTATCCTTGAATACGTGTAAAAAAAGTTGAAAACTTTTTTTAAAACCATTTCATTGAATATACTATAAAATCTAATAAGGGAATATTTTAATAGTTTTGAAAATAATTTTCCATAAAAACATAAAAATTACGCTTGAAAACATTTCTGAAAACCATTACTTTGAAAAAACCCTAGAAACATATTAATAAATATTTTAATTTCTTTTAAACTATTTTCATTGAAAACTTATAAAAGAATACTGAAATTTTTTTGCCATGAAATTAATTTGAATACTTATAAAAAAAATTAAAATAATAAAAAATTGCAAATTAATTTTCCCATGAAAATTAACCACCAATATAATTTGAAAACATTTTTAAAACATTTTTCAAAACATAGTTTTTGAAATAATACAAATTTCCAACCGAAGAGAAAAACACATTCAAATATTTCTTAATTTTTTTATAAACTATATTATGTACCCAAGCATGTAAAAATTATACTAACATATTGGTATATATTAAATAATCTCATGAGAAAAAAACTTATGAGTTTTTTTTTCAGAAGGATCATTAAATTTTCTCTATGGAATTATAATCATACACAATCCAAATAAACAATGAATTTTTTAATAAACTCTTACCACATGGTATATTGGGGAAATAATATCAATGTAAAAAATTAAATTACTCGAAGAATAACATATAATTAAAATATATATATTCATGATAATAAATGTCAAATGTAATTATATATAGACCGAAAAACCATGTCAGTTCAAAAAAAACACGTGTCTCAAAGAAGTAATATTGAGACAAAACTATCTTTCTAATCTGGTGTCTTTTGAAACATTAACACTAATACATAAAAATAACAAATGGATATGTAAATCGATATAAATTTTTTTAGAATAATCATCGAAAAAATTCATGATAAGTATACACACCACTAAAAATAAAATATTGGTAAACATGGCATGTTTCTCGTAGATATAAATTCTGAGATGACATTCCCTTACCTTATGTCTTGACTTTATGGGTACACATTCAAAACTATTAAATAATAAATATAAATTTATTATAAAAATAAAACAGAAACATATTATTAAATATAATATTATTTATGATTCAATTAGGTCTTTATATTACCAATTTCGTAACAATTCAATTTGGATGTAATGTTTTGGGTAATAAATGATTTCGTTTCCGCGTGTGTCTTAATTTGTTATATAATTGGTAATTATAATTATTCCATTATTTAAAAAATATAAACAACGAAATAAATATAATTTATATTCATTGTATCTAGATTATAATTATATATAAAATATGTATGTATGAAATGAAATACACTATTCATAGAGATATTGGGTCGTACGTATGCATGAATGTTGTTTCCATTTTATTGGTGTTTGGAATGAAAAAATGTAAATTAAATATATGTATGTCTATATATATGTATATATATAATTAAAATAGTATCAATATAATATTATATATATCATATATGTTCACTAAACCATTACTTAATAAATTCCATGTATAGTGTGAATAATTGACATCATTTTGTGGAGGCGGTAGTCCACACATCCACAAACGATGTTATTGTATTTACACAATACAGAAATTATAAATGAATGTTTTATAAAACAATTAAATTAGAATAAATTAAAAATAAATATTATATCTATTATATATAAATATAGTTTCTTTTATAATTTCAACCATGAAAGGTAGAAAATGTAAAATGAACAACATCACTTCCTGAGGTTGCAGTTCACCGTACAATAGAACCGAAAGTTCATTACACATTAGATGGAAGTGTGTTTAAGTGTAGGTAGAAAACTTAATATTGAAAAATATATGTATATTTATTATAGTGGGTTTATTATATAATCATATAATAAGGAGATTTTTGGGGGTGTAGAATGATGATAAAAGAAATGAGCTTGAGGATGGATGTTACCTTTTCTCTGGGTAACT
This sequence comes from Viscum album, assembly GCA_963277665.1. NCBI lineage: Eukaryota > Viridiplantae > Streptophyta > Magnoliopsida > Santalales > Viscaceae > Viscum > Viscum album. The sequence goes on from OY728131.1 coordinate 145,588,741, forward strand.
CCTTTTGGTTTGCACCAAAGGTCTTCCTTAGATGGACTTATTACTAAATGGAGGTTTTTTGGGTTGACAGGAGGTATGTTTAAGATCTATTTTGAATTATTCTAGCCAATAAAAAGTTTATTGAGAGGTGTGAGGAATTGGTATGGGTGAGTGCCCTTTTATTGTGGTGGAGGAGTGATACTATAGTAAATCTTTGGAAAAGAAATTAGACCCACCATTCCCCATATCTTGTGGATCCAATAAAGGTATAAATTCTATAAAATAGTGTATAGGGTCTAAATATTTCTATCCAATGTATTTTGGACAAGTTTCTAGGTCATTTGGGCCCTTACATTTAAGGTTTAGTCTATTGTTAATCTTAATTTCACCTTTACTGTTGTAATTATTTTTAGTAACTTTCACTAATATTTTTGATCAAAAACTATTTTGAAAATATTATAAATTATATATTTTGATGATTCCAAATATTGTGTCTAGTTTTCAAAATTCCAATAATATAATTAGTATAAATTAATTGAACAATAATCTAATAAATTAGACGACATGCATGGTTTTAAAATTAAAACGTTCAAAAGTATGCTATGTTTTTATAGTCAATTTCCAAGTGAAATTGACCACAATGACCTAAAATGGATTAATTTTTAAAACAATTATTATAATTAAACTTTAATACTATTTAAAAATATAATTTAATTGAAAAATAAATTAGATGAAAAAGCTGTTTTGAATTAATATTCTTATTTTTTAGTATTTTTTTTAAAAAATTAATCATCACTAAGAAATAACAAAAATTTACCATAAATGAAATTTTATGTTTTTATTTTAAAAATGATGCAAATTTTGACATATTAAATTTCAAAAAAATAAAAAAATTATATTTAATACAGTTTCTTCATTAAAATCTGGTAAATCTACTTTTATAAAACTATAGATTTTTATGTGTAATATTAGCTATGTTATGATGTTATGACTATAAAATAAAATTTATAAATAAAAAAATATTTATAGAATATATATCATATAAATTTAGTTAATATAATTCAAAAATGTTAATTAATTTTTCTTATTAAGATAAATCAAATTTTCACATAATAATTTCTTATTATAAAATCATCCCCTTTATATTCATTTGGTTACTATATTCATTTCTAATTAATAGGTAACTAGTGAATTAAACTAAATATTTTCAAAAGATATTTGATACTATAATCTAAATATTAATGGCTAGGTTATATCACATTATATTAAATGATAATGTTTTTATAATATATTACTACTTGGTAAAACTCAATCTAGGGTTTTATGAAAACAATCAAGGAAATTCATTCTTGTGTGTAATGTAAGCTAACATCGGTGTTCCATGTTGAAAATCTAAAAATTATGTTGAATGTAGTTCATGATTAACAGAGAGTTTCATATAACAAAACAAAAACAAGTCACTTTAACAAAAACAAACTGTTTTTAGTGTTGTGTAAAATGAAAAAGTTCAAAATTATTAAATTAATTCGGAAAATATATTTCCCAAAATCATAGGGTGTTACAGACCACAAGACCTACCTTGTCAAATAATAGGGAAAATCCCCCACTAAAACTAATATCCAATATGAAATCCTTCCTAGAGTCATATCATCCCTTCATGTTATGGAATTCATCCTCCATGACATGGTATTCAAGATACACCCCACAACACCTTCTTAAGGTAAACCCTTCAAGACATGGCCCAAGGGTCATGGAATGACCATCCTTAATTATAGAGTTAATATATAGAAAATAAAATTTTCCTCATACATAATATGTTAGGGTCCCAACCTTATCCAATACCATAATATAAGGATAATTACTCAGACATGGAGCCCCCGGTGTGATATGGAAAATAAATAAGGGTCCCATCTTTTAGGAAAATTAAAACAAATAAGTGTCATGAATACATGGAACCCTCTATCTCAATGTGAGCCCCACATATAAGGATTTTTTCTCAATAAAAACACCATAAAAATCCACCATACCATGATAGCCATTTATTATGGAGTGAAATTATTTATTTTCATTGTGGTTCCCCTCCATGTGATAGTGTGATTTCCCATTAAACCCTTTTCACAGCATGACCTTCACCCATCATGGTTAAAATAAAAAATCAAAAACATATAACCCTACACCAAATACAACCATCACCTGAGAACCTAAAATAAATTTCAGGACACTAAAAACATTTAAACACATCTCCTTAATATGTTACAACCCTATCCAACCAATGGCCCGAAGGCCTACTAATATTTGTTATAATAATACCCATTTTAAGTGAATAAGGGGAATCCCAAATAGACTTCATGAAAAACATTAACATGACATGAAGGTATTATAGATTAAAACAAGAATAATAACTTAGAGTTTACCCTCTTGAGCATGTGATCATGATGAATCTCTCCACCGTTGCATGTATGTTCGACTAGAAATTATTTTGTGTCAATGAACAGGATCGATCCGATGGATGACTTCACACCCTCTAAAACATTCAAATCTGAAAAGATATACCAAGGTGAGCCTCCTGCTCAAAAGCCTTCTAGGGTCATGATTTATGTGGTCATGTCTTCTCAACATGGACAATCAAAAAACAACATACAAAATCAAATTCAAAAATCCAAAACCACTGCCACAAACCCCACTGCCACTACCACCTTCCTCAAATCCAAAAAAATAAATATTCAGAATGTAAGATGCCAAAATCAATCACAAAAAAACGAGTCAACTCCCTACCTCAATACCTGCACCTAACACGACATCCTCCATGTCCGCTACAAACCAGGTCACCAGAAAGCTCCACCGGTATCCTCCATCTCCATAAACAAACTTCATCAACTCCACCATACTCATGTCATGAACATCACACCATCATCAACTGATTTAGCTGATTCCCAATAGCAGAAAAATGCATTAAGGGGAACCATTAATGAAATCACCATCTTTACCCCACTATAAAAGTTTTCATCTGAACACCATGCTATCGTCAAGGAAAGAGAGTACAAAACAATACTAGATATAGAAAAAAATCACCAGACCAACCTCATACAAATCCACTACCATAGATGGAACATTTAATCATCTCCAAAGACATGAAAAATATGTTGCATGGGAAGACACAACCACCGCAAGATCCCACCAATAAAAACCATTGGGGAACCACGACTCCAACTCTAACTCAGAGAGAAGTATAGGGCCTTATGGGTAGGGTAGGGATAAGAGAAGTCAATGCCTCTAAGTGATGAAATCTAGTATGAACTGAGGATTGAATCTAAATCAATGATCTTACAGACACAAGGGCACCTAAAAATCTCTCGACCACTATTCTATATATCCCAAAACTATACAGTAACCATCACTCAAGATCCAACCTGGATAGGATTTATGGAACACGAGGTTAGAGAGGGGATACAACGATTGGGGGATGTAGTGACCACCATCGTTAGGATTGAGGGTCACCTACGAAAAAATACAAAAATCACACCTCCAGAGAGAATTAGTGGAACTAAAGAGGAATCAAGAAGAGTTTTTGCAAGAGGAAGAATGAAGTAAGGAAATGAGGAATAAGAGAGTAAACAACACTCAGATGTGCTGTGAGCCCTGAAGACAAGGGTTTTTTGGAGAGACTCTAGCTGAAGATGAGAGTGGGAGGGGGATAACAGGGAGACAAGGGAGCCATAATTATATGTTATAACCCTAAAAATTATTATTAGAGTCCCAATTATCCAGACATCCATTTATTTGAGACAAAAAAATTAAAAATTCCACAAATTTTCAAAGCCCATAATGATGTATGCGAATAAAAAATCCAAACCACAATTCTTATCATACCCACGATGTTATTTCGAATATATTCAATATTCCAATACATTGATTGTAATATGATATATCTCCCCATTCATAATAACTAAATCAATGAGATACATTCCCAAAATCTATGAATTAGGCCCATATACATGGGATGAACACCAAAAATCCCTTGTTTATCCTAAAAACAATTATTATGATTTATTTATTTCACTTGATAAGATTTAAACTGTACAGATTTCAATCATAGGGCACAATAGTGGCCAGTCCTTCTATAGATTATATTCATTGAAAACACATGGCCTCACCTATCAACGCACCATCTCATCTCTCGATCACGATTTCTGAATCCATAAAGGCTTCATTAAATCATCTAAATAAAAACAACAATGTTATAACAAAACACTCGCTATAATTCCAAGGTTGGATCCATGATTAACCAAACCTCAATCATACTATACCCATGATTATTGATGCATCTCTTGATCCAACATACTCTAAGATCATAATAAATTCTATATTGAGGCCAGAGTTAACAACCAAACTCAACCCTACCATACCTATGAATTTATAAGATAGAATTCCCTATAGAACCATATAAAATCATATCTACCTAAAAATAATTTTAATTATATCACAATCATACATTAACAGGTCACAATACCTCCCTAACCCTTCCAACATAGGGTTCATACATCCAAAAATAGTAAGATGATTCCCCCATAGTAGTAACCTTCTCATTTCCCATAAAAACAAAATTCCTAATCTCTAAATACCATGGTCATACCATTTTTTGTCACAATGACTTAATATAACCCAATTTCATTTGAGTTTTAACACAACACACCAATTTCCACCATACTCAAATGACTATAAATTTAATTTATTGAATTCTCCAAAAAATCACCAATTATTATAGTTGAACACTCCAATAGAAATGGTTAACTACCCACTATATGTATTCCCTTAAAATTCTCCTTAAGAACTATCCTTGATAGGTTAAATCATCGCATGTGTGTCACTCTTTCCAAGTCAAACTTATCCCATCTTGAAAACCCCTATTAAGGAATATTTTCAAATCAACTACCACATGGTACTTTCATCCATATTTGATTCCCCCTATTATTTTAGATAAATCCAAACTAATAATCACAAAAAACATGGTCTTACATTCCTTTAATCATCTCACCAATCACTCATGTCACCCTACTCTATGATTGATCCTTGAACCGGGACCTTTTAGACTCCCATAAGTCTCTTTTGAGAATTCTAGAAAAGGGGGGTATTCATCACCATAATTGCATCTCTGAAACTCTCAAGTTACCTTGGAACCCTATAAATTCCCAAAAAACTGTGCATGTCACACTCACCATTCCACAAAAAAGATCTCAACACATTACATCAGGACACTTTCTCTTATGTGTTATGTATTTACCCAATAAACATTCCAACCCTCACTCACCTCCTCTAAGGTAGAGTAATCCTCATAGAACCATCTAGCTATTTCATATTGTACTATACATATTGATTTATTGGAACATAATTGGTGTATTCTCCCATAATACATGGTCCCACAACCTGAATCCAACTCATATGAGTTGTAAACCATTATACATAGTCCCAAATGTTTATAAAATTAGATATTATTCACTCAAATTTCAATATAATCAGGATAAAATCAACCTCAGTGATTCACATGAAATAAAAATAATGCATTAAACTCCTTTTAAATATAACCAAATGATCCCTACACCACTCAAAAACCACACCCAAATCCAATAGGGCTAGGAATCCAGTTGATTTTTCCCTTTAAACATCACCATTATACCAAATTAATTATGATTTAATTAAGAAAAAACCCAAGGAATCTCATATAAATATAATCTACCATAAAAATTTTAGCCACATCTTCAAGAAAACTCATTCTGATCTTCTATCATCCCTTGGGGATATGCCACATACACCAAATCATCCCAAATGCATCTAATTCCTAAAATAACCCAGTAAGAGACACTATATATTCCATATACATAGGGATGATATATTCATCATTAGAGAATATCACATTATAGGATCCACAATACATTTTTTTATAAAAAAACATGGTCTATCTAAGTATGATTCACCACTAATGTTATATAGGAAATACCATATAATTTTTTGTTTCCAATTATAAAATGGAGTGCATAGTTAGTGAAATAAATCACATCAAAGTAGAAAAATTTAATTTGAATCATAAATTACAAAAAATTATTCTTGTGACACACCCCATTACACTATAGGATAGGAGACAAAAATAATATATCAATAAATACATAAACATAACATTAAAAATAAATCAATTTCATAACCATATTAATAAAATATAAAATATGATTCTTATATCCATGGTAATCTCAACACCCTATTAAAGATGTATCTATAAATCATGAGTTAAAGATTCATTAAAATTTATTACACATTATTGTATCTATATACTATTCCTAAAATTATAATATAAGATAAAATAGTCTTTAACACCATTTTATAATTTCCGTAATAAAAGCAGTCAATAATATCCTAACTCGAGTGCCATAAGGAATCAAGCATACACCATCATATTATAGAGGAAACAGACTAGCGATGAGGGACTGAATAACACATTTGAGAGAATATTCATTCAATATTTAAACCAAAAATAGAAATCAAAAATGAAATAAAATGCAGTAAAAAATTAGATTATACATAATTAGAAACACGCCCATGCTATAAAAAATGAATATGCAGATACCATTATATGTATCGATTAATTTTCCACTAGGCTAATCACATATTAAAAATTAATTTGATTAATAAATACATATGAAGCCTCTAATACCATTAATTATATTCACCTCTATCCTATCTACAAATACGCATCGAGATACCCCACCCTTACCATTACAATACTTGATCATAGGACTGTATAACAAATATAAGGTCTGATCACACACTAGAGTGCCCAAAAAGGGTATGATTGGTACATATTTTTACGGTATTACTATGTTCCACTGATATAAACATTAATATAGATGGTATTTGAAATTAAATTAATAAAATATATTCATACACATTGGGACATTTTTTAACCAAGACCACAGGTCAACCTATCACCCAAGATTTGGTCAATATAAGAGAATATTCTCCAAATTCCATAAATACTGATCCATAGAAAAAAAATCATGGTTAGTTTTGACAGAAAGCTCTAATGTATACACTATGTTTTATTTTGGGGGATTGTATGATGTCCAGAACACTACCATCTTTCTTAGGATATTGAATCAAGTAACTAAACTAGTCCCTCTTATGGGTTGTTACACATCAAATACCCATACCAGACCCTCTCATGGGAGGTCACTCATCAAGTACCTAAAATATACCCTCCCATGGGTGGTCTCAAATCATGTTCCTAACAATTTTCTCTCAATTAGGTGAGGTCTCACATCCAATCATAAACTATTCCCTATTTAGGTAGGCCTCACATGAAGAACCTTTAAAATCCCCTCTTACTCAGAGGAGGATGCACATTAATTACCATAACTATCAAATATTTATTAGGGGATACAAAAAAAATATTATCCAAAAAATACATTATTACTCATTGTAGTTAACCGATAAATATCCTACCACATCATTAAGTACACATAGAGAGAGGAACCCACATTAAAAAACAAACTTGGCATTACAACCATCTCACATGCTCACCAGGACTCTCATGTTATGGAAGAATCTCATGGATAACCACTCATTTTAATAGTATTTTTGGTGTTGCAATATCACCATAGGATACTATAATTACTATTATGTTATCCATAAAATAAAATAAAAATTATAAACTCATTGGTATTCCCTTATCACCCCCAAGTGTATCCACTAAGTCCCTTACATTCATCATGGTCTCTAATCCATCGGACCATTTGAAACTCATCATACCATAGTAAGCCCATGGTTCACAAGACCTACCAAAACAAAGCCTCAAAAGGTTGGTCCCACCCCCTTTCAATTTCTTATCTCAAATATATACAACCCATCAAGGACCATCACAATCCACTTGCACTGAGATCCTTGGTAACACAATGAAAATTTATCTAAAAAAATAAAATGTACTTTAATTGGGTCCCATATCAAATATCCCACTGGATAACTCTTAAACATATAATCTGGATGAAACCCTCATTTTCTGAGTTCATTTCCCATTAAAGGAATAATTTTCTAGATAGAAGGACTCCCTTTTTTTGAAAACCAAGAAAAAACCATTATTAAATTTTTTATCATTAAATACATTATTTTATCTTTTTTTTATAATGTAAAAAAAATTTATATAAATATCAATAAGGTTAGGTTTTATAAAACAAATTTGGTTTAAGAATTTTTTAAAATCTAATAACATTATGAGTTTGGAGAAATCTATGGCATAAGGTTTTAGGAATAACTAGTATCCAAATTTTTTGAATCAGTTTCATTACACTAGTTGTTATGGAATAGCATTGGTGCCTATATAAATTCATTAGTTAATGTGGTAGGGTGATGATTCCATCTGAATAAGAAAATTTAGATACTTCTGGCCCAATTAAAAATTACCCCAAGATTGTGAAATACAACTATTGGAAGATCATCTATAAACTGATTTTCACTTTGAGTAATAAATTAAATATATATACATAAGATGAGATGAATAAATAATTCTCAAAAATATGAAAAATTATTGAAGTCTTTAAGACTTTTTAACTTGATAAATTTTGATTACATTAATTTTGGGTGTTTTCAAAGAGAATTAATTTATGAGGATTAATGATAAGCTCTATTAGAATTTATTTTTTCATTTTTTTATCAATCCCATGAAATACATGGATTTTATTTTGGAAGGAATATATGAGAACTTAGTTATAGATGCATGAATTTCAAACATCTTATTTTTGAAGTGGGGGAAACTTCTAACCATGTAGATTGATGAATTTGTAGGGATTAGATGATAGATAAAATATTATAAATTTTATAATAACAGACTTTTTGATAGGTATAAAATCAATGTTACCTTGAAATGGGTTTATGTATTCACATTCAATTTGGGTTTAAAGTGAGTATTTTAGTAATTACCTTCAGGGGTACTAAATTGGTAAATTAGTAATCTGAATTTTTTTTAATTCAAAATTTTTTATTCATATGAAAATAATTTATTTTAATTTCTAATATGTGTAATGATTTTAAAGATAATTATGAAATAATTATTTTCTTACTACCACACATTAGTTTAATGTAACTTTGATTATTTTTTTCGATTAATTAGAAATTGTATGTCTGTCAATTTTAATACACACAGGAAGATGAAAATTTTTAGTCACTTTAAAAAGTACAATTTATTCTCTAATAAATTATATTTTCCATCCACAACTTAGGAAAACATTTTTTATTATATTAGGTCACTAGGATTGGTATTTACAATGAGATAATCATTTTTGTTTTCTATTACTTTATAAAAAGTTTATGTTGATTAGTTTCCTTATAGTAACTTATAAAGTAAAAAAAATTAGTTGAAGGAATAATGTTTGATATATAAACAATATTAATCCTAATAGACCACCTATATTTGATGTTAATGGTTCCATGTACTCTAATGATTGAATGGAATCGTTTTTTATTAGTATTGAAGTTTAGTTTTTTTAATGATTATCAATAATTACAAGATCCTAAGATATATGTTTATACATGTATTAGGGAATTGAAGAATAAATTTCAATATATTTTTATATTCGAAAATACTATTTTCTTTTCCATTAAAATTAATATTTATACTCTTGTTTATTCTTTTCTAATATCTTATAGTAATTGGAAAAATTTATAAGTTACTCATTTATGAACATCAAATGTTAAAGAAAATAAATGATCTAGGATTACAATATATTATCATACATTTGTTTTTTAATGTAAATATATTTATAAAATTCTTTAGTAATTCCTCACTATCATTAATAGTATGGTATTTGTTTTAAAAAATAATGTTCAGATGATTAACGTATTGAGATAATTATTGAGATATTACCGTATGGTTGGGAATCCAAAGATATTTAAATTGATGACTCTATGAAACAAACCAAACTAATAATTTACGATATTATTGAACATTTTATGTACAATAAATTTCATTTAATGAGAGATATATGTATATAATGTAGGTTTTTTTACAACCACATTAACATAAAATTCTAGGACTTGTCAATTGAGTACACCTAATAAAAGTTCAATAAAGGTTTTTTTATGAAAATAAATTCAAATCCATAGAAGTTTATCCTTAAAATATAGAATTAAGGATGATTAAAAATATTTTTTATAAAAATTTATTATATCTAAAATAATCGAATGAAATGAATTATTCTTAGAAAAATATTATTTATTTGTGTAGATGTCTATGTAATATTTATAATTATTTCTTTAAGATAATTTTGAATGAAAGAATATACTATAGAAGATATCATATGAATAAAAGTAATAAAATATTAAAATACATTTATACAGAATGTGTGAGTTAATGTGACACAAATTATAATATTTCTCCAGAATATGGTTAAAATTGTTAAAAATTTACTATATTTCTTGAAAAATCATAAAAATGTATTATGTGGAAGATAACAACTGAATAATTTACGAATATAATCAAATATTCAAAAAAATTAAATACTTTAAGGGAAAATGATTATGATAATTGAAATTTTTAGAATTATGATGAGTAATCCCCTATAACTCTTGAATAAATGAGAATATATACATCTAAATGTGAAAAAATATATTATAAGTTTAATAAAAAGTATATAGATCATAAAGATGAAATTGTTACAAAAAAGTATGTTTTTCTGAATCTTTTTGATAACAATTGAGGATTCTGAAAAATGAATTCTAATATTATTTTTGAATGGAATAAAAAAATGTAAATATTTTAAACATGAATAATTATTTAAAAGGTAAATGAAAAGTGAATGTACAAGAATTTTATCTAATAATAGATGATAAGAGGAATAAAATTGATGAGAAGGAGAATTCAATGAGTTTGAATGTTTTTCAGTATAAAACCTAATTTATTAAACATAAGTATGAGTTTGGAAGCCTAAATAATCTTGTGAATAATTTTAAAAAATGATGAAAAAAATTTGTGAACATATAAAGACAAATTGGACCACACATAACTAAATATTTTTTTGGTTATAAAACCATCACAACATCAACTTATTGATCGTGATTTGTCATGTCTATTAATAAATCATTTTTTACTTTATTTAAATATATAGGAAACTATAGGAAATAGTATTCATTAAATAGAGTTTAATTGTATTGTGGAATATGGTAATTTATTTAAAAGTAAGTTGATGCTTATGAGAATCATAGAGGTTCTCAGTTATTGGTTCTAAAGATATTATTTTGAAAAACTTTTAGAATTAGAGAGTTTTATCTACCATAGAAATAATTACAAAGACCTGAATGTGTTGCGGATTGGTAGATGAATACTTATTTCTAATGCCTACTATTCTTTATTATATTTTTTGAAAATATCTCTATAATGATTTTTATGTTTTCTACAGTTTCAATACATTATGTAATATTTATAAATATTGAATTATTTATATTTATTTAGGTTGAGTTTTTATTCTAGTTATAGAAAAGTATTTTCCTAATTTCATTCAAATTACTATGTATTGATATAATTTTAGTCAAAATATTTCCAAATTAATCATTGAAATATTAATCTAAATATATTTTGATGATAGATAAATTCTGAGATATTGTAACAAATATTCTATAATACATTATATTTTCCTATATTTTTTTCTAACTGTATAATTTTCATTTCAAAAATTTAAAACCCTAACTTTTTAATATATGTAATGGTATATGGAAAAAATAATTAATTTCTTAAATTTTAATGAGATCATATGTTTTTAATGGGGATAAATCCAAATTAGTGGTCCTAATAAATTTATAATCACCATTTAATAATCTCAAATATTAATTAAACATTATATAAAATCAAGGACCAAGAGTTTACTGGATGAAATAATTTTGGTTTAGTAGAAAAAATATATGTCATTTTTAGAAAAAATTCATCTACTACTCCAGATATGGTATCAAATTATGTTTCCAAGTGGTATATTGAAATAGAAAAGATTATAATTTTGGATATATTCAAGAATCACGATTTTTTAATGAAACATACTATATAATTACATTAATGGTAGGATTTGATCCTATGAATTAAATAACATGACCTATATTATCTGCTATTGACATGGGAGTTCTATAGTTGTATTATGTTTTCTAATATTAATGGAGTCAATCATATTTTTTTAATTAAAATTATTCATAATTTATCTTTAACCCTAAATAGTTTTACTAATTTTATTGAAATTTCATTCAAGGGAGTATATTAGGTTGTATCACACAAAGAACCTTAATGGAATAAAATTTTTATAAAATATGATGTATATTTTTTTGTTTTTTATAAATTAGAATGTTCACAAGATAGGTTCTTTATCATCATAAGTTTTTATCACATTCTAAGTATTCATTCCTTTCAAATTCAATAAAAGGGTGAAACAGATACGATAAAAATATAAGATGTTTACTTACTATAGTTCATGGTGAATTTTTAAAATTTTAATCTCATAATGTTTATCTTTTTGAATATCGAAGCTATCAATAAAAGTATTTTAAAGATTTTTTTATATATCATTTGATGATAAATATGGTTCCTATACAATTTTTTAATCAACACAATGTTTAAAATGTTGAACATCTGAAAATGAAAAAAAAATAAATATTGAGACAATCTCATGGATGCGATTGAGCTATGACTTCATAGAGAAGAATTTTGTTAAAAATTTATCAGTAGTTACTTATAATGAAATGAAAAAATATGTTGATGGTTTTGAAGCTAAAAAAGTGGCAATATAAAATCATTGGTTTTCCATTCCATCGATTGTAACACCCCAAGCTTCCACGGTACGTTTCCCTTCGAATAATGTGATAGCATGTGTTGTACGCAACCTCGAGTTCTAACACACACCACAACTAATTAAAATAGCCGTTGTGAATAGCAATACCTACTTTTTGAAATCATATATATTTTATATTTCAAAATGGACTTCATTTTTGGATTCGGAATATTGAAATTAGCCTAGGGTGAAATTTTGGTAATTTTCAGATAACTTTAATATTTTGATGAATAGTGAAAATTACTAAATTTTAATTAAAAACAACTTTTTTAATCAAAATAATTAATAGTGATAAATTGTGAATTTGAGTGGTTTTAAAGTATATTTAGAATATATTTTTACCATTTAATATAATGTTGGTCATTGGACATAATTTTACAATTAAACCGAACATAAACAAGTGTCAATCTTTTGATAGTTATTACCTCTTAAAAACACGCTTTTTGTTTTGACAGCGGGAATTAATTTTAAATTAATTTCTGCCACTTCTGTGTTTTGAATTTAGAAAAATGGATTCCATATTTGGAATCAGTATTTCCAAATTGTGTAAATCGGTAACTTTTATTTTTAGACATTTTGAATAATTACTGTGGTAAATATTTTATTTACCATGGTTAAGGGTAAATCCGGTAAATAAGGGTTAAAAAAATAATATTATAATAATACAAAATTATCCTAAAACGTGTCCTAACCTTATTTGTGGACACATACCCGACCATGAGCATCCTTGGGTCAATTTGGGGACCCCTTGGAGCCACTTGTATGTGGTAGGGACACTTTATATTAATAAAGTTAAAATAAAAATAAAAATGGCATAAGCTTACATCTTTTAGAAGAACAATTTTTACATAGGGTTATACATGTTGGATTTTCGATTATAAATATTCATTAGAAAGATAAAAAGATTTCCTACATAATGATATTTTATTTATAATTTTTAGACATCAAATAATTTAAATTATTAATGACACAATAATGATGCAATGTTTACCTCATTAATAAATCATTTAAATAAATAAGATTATAATGATTAAACTATTATCTAAAACCTGTCCAATTATTATTGGTTGATGTTATTTAGAATATTAGTCATCTTATCTTCGATTTCAATGATTTTTGGACCATTATAAACCGAATATAATTATATTATAAAGTAATACTTTCACTCTTTCATAAAGAGCCCCTCTTCTCCCTTATAAAAGGAGACCACTTCTACTCATTCCTCACACCTCTCAAGCCACTTGGCTCGTCCAAACTCTGCCCAAATAAGCTCCCCACATCCCTCTCCTCCTCCTTGAAGCTTCCCCTTAGGCAGATATCATTTCAAGAAGTCCTTTGGTTCCAACCAAACTGAGTTACCTAAATTAAAGGTAACGATTTCTCTTAAATTATTTTTCTTTATTTTGCTTCTCCAACCCCCAAACTCTTTTTATTTCCTTTCTTTTATAACAACACCAGTATCCTCAATATACTAGGATGTTTTTATAAGAAGGATTCAAACTACACATACACACAACTCCATCTAATGGATGATGAACATAATGTTTCTGTGGATGGCAAACTAACGCCTCACGAAACGATGATTGTTCAAATACATCTTACCGCCTCTCATGGTGGCCATTATGATGGCACTGTAATTAAATATGATATTAATGATATATATTTTATATATAAGCTTCTGTAATTCCATTTTATTTCATACCATTATTCGTTTCATGTTGTATATACATACGATAATTTCATTTGAGGAAGTGCGGACTACCGCCCCCTTAAAATGATATGACTCGTTCATACCACACATGGAACGTATAAAGGATGGTGTTAATGAACTTAAGTAACATATATAAAATATTATATTATACTGGAATAGTAATATACCTATGTATCATTTGGATTCAATTCTTTTAAAATAAAAATTAAATGGAAGTAGCGTTCGTGCGTACGTACGGACTACCGTCTCCACGAACGCGGTGAGATCCATCCTCCATCGTATCCATTCAAGTCTTATTCTCATTTTAGGGTCAAAAATAATGTTAATATCATTCTGATTATGAATAAGATTTAATCTATCCATTACAAACATGTCTTACGTAACCAAACATTTAAGAAGAACGAATCGATTATCACCTGAAACGACGATAATACTAAGATATTATTAATAAAGCAATGTTAAAAGATCATATATGATATCATATTAATGTATATGATTCTTGTATAATTTAATAACAATTATTTCACCATTATACAGGAGGTTAACCGACCCCAACAAAGGAAAAGTACAAGGTAAGGGTTATTTCACAATCTCTTCATTATCCGAGGTTGTTTATACGTAATAATCTACTGGGATATCTTTATCATCCACATCCATGTTTCTTAAAAATGTATTTCAAAACATTTTTACTATTTACAAGAATATGGGTTAAAGTCATTTATACCCTTGTTTGACTTTTTATAAGAGGTTTATAAAGGAATCTTTCCGGCGTTTTCAAAACAAGGTCCTTTTTAACCTTTTCGACAGAATTGAGGTAAGAATGTTTTTTTTAACTTATACGGCGGGTGCGGTTATTTTACGCCGTTATAAAATCTTCAAAGCTTTCCTTACAAGCTTATAAGAATATTTTCAAAGAAAATGTTTTATTTTATATGGATTTTAAATGATTTCAAAATAAAAGGATATATTTCTTTAAAAAGAATTTTGATTTCATCTACGTCAACATCCTTTGATGGATTTTAAGATTATTTGAAGTTGATTTATTATGATACAAATCTTCTATACTGTATTGAAGGTTTTGTGATATGTTTGACTATGGATGTGCTATTTTTATACCATTCATAGTTTATGGTGAAATTATTGACATTTCGTATGCTAGTTTTAATACGAATGTTTATGTTATGTTTAAACCTTTTCATATGGGAATGCATTGGACTTAATAAGTGACGGGTGGAGCCCGCTATAGCTCCTCGATGCATCGGTAGGTCTCATGAGACAAACTAGTGTCTTGGCACAAGGCCTTGATAGAATCTTATTTGTAGTCTTGGCACGAGGCCTTGGCTATGTGGTTATGATAGTCTGGCATTATGCATTCCAACATTATGAAAGTGGTTATTGATTTTTGCATGTGATTATTCGATTAGTAGAATATCCATGTGTATAAGTAAATGGCATTATTTCATTTTATTTATGCCATACCATGTTGAAAGTTCATGTTTGAAAGGCTTTTGTTTTAGTTATACATTTCCTTAAAAGTTTATTCTTATTTATGAAAGTTTCCGCTATTTTGTTATCCTTACTGGGCATTTGAGCTCACCCCTTTTATATGTTTTATTTTTCCTAGGAAGTGAAGAAGTAAATTATGAATGACCTGCAGGGATATTATGTGGGGATATGAGTGTGGATTATGGAGACTTTATGTTGTTGTAGAAGTTTTTCATTTTATGATGTAATGTAAAACCTATGAATATATCTAGTGTTTCCAAGGCTACTAAACCAATCGGTCTTTCGAGATTTGATCTTTCTTGTGATCATGCCAATGTTATGTAATAATGCACCGACTCTGGGTAGCTGGGGTCGGGGTGTTACAGTTGGTATCAGAGGAAGTTTAGTACAATCCTTGGAAGCTAGATTTAGATAAACTCTGATTAGAGCACGTAGACCTAAGATGAACTTTGAGGATTAGTATAGAAGAACTTCCTAGAATTTTGGTATTGTAGAGATTTTGTGAGTTTTCCGAGCAATACATCCCTGTCTGGATACGAGCAGGTAGAGGTGGCTCTGGCACAGATGTACCTAGGGGTAAAACCCGAAAACACCGCTTTGAGCTAGACTCGAACGGGAACTGGTGCACGACAACGGGCCTTGCTGCACTCTTGGTTACGACACTCCCGGGGGATATGCTTAGGATAACTCTCATTTTCTTTACAAATCATTATGAAGGGTTTATGAGTATATACTTCCTCAAAGAAAACATTTTTATGATTATGGATTATATCCATAAATAGTTCAATTTATGTTAAGTGTTTTATAAGTATGGGATTATGTATTTTGATTCATAAACTGATCTAGTTTATGCCATTGTTTAGAAATGGCGCCTAGTGGAAGAAATGGAAACTGTATCAATGCACGCACTCCATGTAGGGATTGCCCTCCTGCTCAAGATAATTATAGTGGGGCTAGTGATGCAACTGGTGCTGATCAGCTAATCACCATACTGGGACAACTTACTCAGGTTGTGAATAATAACCTTACCCGTATGGAGCACCCTGATCCGCAGCGTGGAGGATCAATGTTAGATCGATTCATGAGGCAACAACCACCAACGTTCAATAGGAATACAAATCCCTTAGTAGCTGAGCAATGGATATTTTCCCTAGAGAAAATATTTCAGGCTTTGGGGAGCAGTGAAAGGGAAAAAGTTATCATGGCAGTTTACCGCCTCACTGGAGATGCTGATCAATGGTGGTCATTGATTCAGAACATGAAGGAAGATGATGAAGTATCAAATATGGAATGGAGGGAGTTCAAAGATCTGTTTTTAGAAAAATACTTTCCTCACGACCATCGAGCAGATATGGAAAGACAATTTCTGAGTCTGAGACAAAAGGAGGATGAGAATGTCACAAAGTATGAGGCTAACTTTACAAGGTTAGCGAGGTATGATGGAGATTATATTCGCAACCCAAGAAGTAAGATTGATCGTTTCTTTGATGGGTTAAAACCATTTCTCCGTCGAGCATTAGTCTCACAATCCTTTTCATCGTACGAAGACATTCTCTCATGTGCTATCAAGACCGAAAAGGAATTCTCTAAGTCTTATGACTTTAAAGCAAAGCAAGAGAAGAAGAGACCTACTGATCAATCTGGGAATGGAAATAAGGGGAAGAAGGGAAAGGTTGAATCTCCATATTGTGGTAAATGCGGGAAGAAACATCCTGGTACTTGCTTGAAGGGAATGGGAGTCTGTTACAAGTGTGGTGAAAAAGGCCACCAAGCTCATGATTGCAAGGGGAAGAAGGAAGCTACCAACGTTCAGTGCTATAATTGCAGGGAGATGGGGCATTATGCAAATTCATGTCCTAAGCGTCAGGAGAACTTACCTCAGAAAAGGCCAAGGGATCAAGGCCAGGCTTATGCTATCACTACTGCTGAGGTAGAAGCTCCGAAAGACGTGGTGGCAGGTAATTTAATGGTTTCCTCAAGTTTAGAAAATGCATTATTTGATTCTGGATCATCGCATTGTTTCATATCTTCCCAGTTTGCTAAGAAAATTAGATATTTCCAATTTGATTTAATAAGGGAGTTGTCAGTTAAAACTCCTAAGGGAAGTATCGTTGCAACAAAGTTTTGTGAATCAGTCCCCATTATAGCACATAAATTTTCTTTATCTGCTGATCTCATCGTCATACCTATGATTGAGTTTGATATAATCCTCGGTATGGACTGGATTTCGAACTATGATGCGAAGATTTATTGTAAGAAGAAAGAGGTTACGATTCTTGATGATAATGATAAGGAACACCTTATTTTTAGAGCAGAATCGTCACCACCTAATTCTTATTTAGATCCACCCTCAATAGCTCAACTAAATTCAATTATTGGGGAGGAAGAGAATGAAATAACTGCGGGTGAGGAAAGGAATATTCAAATAGAGGATGTACCTATTGTGAAAGAATTTGTAGATGTATTTCCAGAAGATTTACCTGGACATCCTCCAGAACGAGAAGTTGAGTTTTCCATTGATTTGATTCCTGGATCAAGGCCTATATCGAAGACCCCTTATAGAATGGCCACTGTAGAGTTAGTCGAACTAATGAAACAACTAGAGGAATTGAGTAATAAGGGATTTATTCGCCCTAGTGTTTCTCCATGGGGAGCCCCTGTTCATTTTGTTAAAAAGAAAGATGGATCTATGAGGTTATGTATCGACTACAGGGAGATCAATGCTATAACGATAAAGAAAAAGTATCCCCTTCCTCGTATTGATGATTTATTTGACCAACTGCATGGAGCTCAATACTTTTCAAAGATTGACCTTCGATCTGGATACCATCAGTTGTGTGTGAAGAAGGAAGACATTCCGAAGACAGCATTTCGAACTAGGTACAGGCATTACGAGTTTACTGTAATGCCGTTTGGATTGACTAATGCACCCTCTGTATTCATGGATCTGATGAATAGAGTTTTCAAGGAGTATCTCGATGAATTTTTGGTGGTATTTATTGATGATATCTTGGTATACTCCAAAACCTACGAAGATCATGAAAATCACTTGCGCATTATCTTGAAGACTCTGAGGAGGCATGAATTATATGAGAAGTTTAGCAAGTGTGAATTCTGGCTTCAGGAGATTTCTTTTCTTGGCCATATTGTCTCTAAAGATGGAATCTCTGTTGATCCTTCTAAGACCAAGGCAATCCAAGAATGGCCAGCACCTACGAGTATAACTGAGGTACGTAGTTTTATTGGTTTGGAAGGTTATTATCGACGTTTCGTCCAGAATTTTGCCTGATTGGCTAACCCATTAACGAAGCTCACACGTAAAGGGGTTAAATTTGTTTGGACAAAAGAGTGTGAAGAATGTTTCGAAGAACTGAAGAGAAGATTAGTCAATGCTCCTATATTGACTCTACCATCGGGGAATGATGGGTTCGTTATTTATAGTGATGCATCGAAGAAAGGACTTGGCTGTGTCCTTATGCAGAATGATAGAGTTATTGCCTATGCATCACGACAGTTGAAAATTCATGAACAAAACTATCCTACTCATGATCTCGAGTTAGCAGCAGTGATCTTTGCTTTGAAGATATGGAGGCACTACCTCTATGGTGAAAAATGTGAGATTTATACTGATCACAAGAGATTGAAGTATATTTTCTCACAAAAAGAACTCAACATGAGGCAAAGGAGATGGCTTGAATTACTCAAGGATTATGATTGTACGATACACTACCACCCAGGGAAGGCAAACAAGGTGGCAGATGCTTTGAGTAGAAAAGACCATGGAGTTTTGAACAATATGAGAATTGAAAGGGATCCAATTTTTATGGATCTAGTGAAGATGGACATGGGAATAACCAGGGAAGGTGAAACATCAATTCTTTTTCAAATGGTTGCCAAACCATCTTTACTAGAAAGGATTAAGAGTTCGCAGACCGATGATGAAGAATTCCAAAAGAAGATTAAAGGTGTGAATGATGGGAGATTGAGAGACTTTGTGTATGAAGATGGAATTTTGAAATTCGGGAAGAGACTTTGTGTTCCCAATATACCTGATCTAAAAAGGGAATTGCTGGATGATGCTCATAGTCCCAATTTCTCTATACACCCTGGGAGCACCAAAATATATAGAGATTTTAAGGAACATTTTTGGTGGGACAACATGAAGAGGGAGATTGCTGATTTTGTGTCAAGATGTATGGTTTGTCAATAAGTGAAAGCTGGAAGGCAACAGCCTGGAGGAGTCATGCAACCTCTTCCCATACCGGAGTGGAAATGGGACAATGTTACGATGGACTTTGTCATGGGGCTACCAAAGACTCCTACAAGGAACGATGCAATATGGGTTATTGTTGATCGTCTTACCAAGTCAGCACATTTTCTTACTATAAGAGAAGATCTACCCCTGGAACGTCTAGAAAGACTATACATTAATGAAGTTGTGAGACTTCATGGAGTACCCCTATCGATTGTTTCTGATCGTGATCCCCGTTTTACTTCAATATTTTGGAAAAGTCTTCAGAAATCCCTGGATACTGAACTTCATTTGAGCACTGCTTACCACCCTTAGACAGATGGACAATCAGAATGGACTATTCAAACCTTAGAAGACATGTTGAGATCTTTCTCACTTGACTTTCAGGGTATGTGGGATCAATATTTACCTCTGGTAGAATTTTCCTATAACAATAGCTTCCATTCAAGTATTCAGATGGAACCATATGAAGCGTTATACGGAAAGAGATGTCGTACACCAACCTGTTGGGATGACGTTGGTGAAAGAAAACTTGTAGGCCCAGAACTGGTGGAGGAAACGGTGGAAAAGGTGAAGGTAATCCAAAATCACATCAAAGCAGCTCAAAGTAGGCAGAAGAGCTATCCCGATAATCGAAATAAGGATTTGGAATTTCAGGTCGGTGATCATGTTTTCCTAAAGGTATCTCCATGGAAGGGAGTCATATGTTTTGGTAAGAAAGGTAAATTGAGTCCCAGGTACATCGGACCTTTCGAAATTCTAGAACGAATTGGGGCTGTAGCCTACCGATTGGCAATGCCGCCAAGTCTCTCCAAAGTTCACGATGTGTTCCACGTATCTCTGTTGAGAAAATACATGCCAGACCCAACACATGTACTCACCTATGAGGAATTAGAACTGGAACCCGATCTGTCTTATTGTGAAGAGCCCGTCAAGATTCTTGATACAAGAGAACAAGTACTGAGAAACCGGACGACACGTCTGGTAAAAGTTTTGTGGAGAAATCATAAGATGGAAGAGGCAACGTGGGAACCCGAGGAACTTATGATGAAGAACCACCCGAGTCTTTTTATGCAGTAATACCCTAGAAATTGTGAGGACGCAATTATTTGAAGGAGGGGAGAATGTAACACCCCAAGCTTCCACGGTACGTTTCCCTTCGAATAATGCGATAGCGTGTGTTGTACGCAACCTCGAGTTCTAACACACACCACAACTAATTAAAATAGCCGTTGTGAATAGTAATACCTACTTTTTGAAATCATATATATTTTATATTTCAAAATGGACTTCATTTTTGGATTTGGAATATTGAAATTAGCCTAGGGTGAAATTTTGGTACTTTTCGGATAACTTTAATATTTTGATGAATAGTGAAAATTACTAAATTTTAATTAAAAACAACTTTTTTAATCAAAATAATTAATAGTGATAAATTATGAATTTGAGTGGTTTTAAAGTATATTTAGAATATAGTTTTACCATTTAATATAATGTTGGTCATTGGACATAATTTTACAATTAAACCGAATATAAACAAGTGTCAATCTTTTGATAGTTATTACCTCTTAAAAACACGCTTTTTGTTTTGACAGCGAAAATTAATTTTAAATTAATTTCTGCCACTTCTGTGTTTTGAATTTAGAAAAATGGATTCCATATTTGGAATCATGATTTCCAAATTGTGTAAATAGGTAACTTTTATTTTTAGACATTTTGAATAATTACTGTGGTAAATATTTTATTCACCATGGTTAAGGGTAAATCCGGTAAATAAGGGTTAAAAAAATAATATTATAATAATATAAAATTACCCTAAAACGTTTCCTAACCTTATTGGTGGACACATACCTGACCATGAGCATCCTTGGGTCAATTTGGGGACCCCTTGGAGCCACTTGTATGTGGTAGGGACACTTTATATTAATAAAGTTAAAATAAAAATAAAAATGGCATAAGCTTACATCTTTTAGAAGAACAATTTTTACATAGGGTTATACATGTTGGATTTTCGATTATAAATATTTATTAGAAAGATAAAATGATTTCCTACATAATTATATTTTATTTATAATTTTTAGACATCAAATAATTTAAATTATTAATGACACAATAATGATGCAATGTTTACCTCATTAATAAATCATTTAAATAAATAAGATTATAATGATTAAAATATTATCTAAAACCTGTCCAATTCTTATTGGTTGATGTTATTTAGAATATTAGTCATCTTATCTTCGACCTCAATTATTTTTGGACTATTATAAACCGAATATAATTATATTATAAAGTAATACTTTCACTCTTTCCTAAAGAGCCCCTCTTCTCCCTTATAAAAGGAGACCACTTCTACTCATTCCTCACACCTCTCAAGCCACTTGGCTCGTCCAAACTCTGCCCAAATAAGCTCCCCACATCCCTCTCCTCCTCCTTGAAGCTTCCCCTTAGGCAGAAATCATTTCAAGAAGTCCTTTGGTTCCAACCAAAGTGAGTTACCTAAATTAAAGGTAACGATTTCTCTTAAATTATTTTCCTTTATTTTGCTTCTCCAACCCCCAAACTCTTTTTATTTCATTTCTTTTGTAACAACACCAGTATCCTCAATATACTAGGATGTTGTTATAAGAAGGATTCAAACTACACATACACACAACTCCATCTAATGGATGATGAACATAATGTTTCTGTGGATGGCAAACTAACGCCTCACGAAACGATGATTGTTCAAATACATCTTACCGCCTCTCATGGTGGCCATTATGATGGCACTGTAATTAAATATGATATTAATGATATATATTTTATATATAAGTTTCTGTAATTCCATTTTATTTCATACCATTATTCGTTTCATGTTGTATATACATACGATAATTTCATTTGAGGAAGTGCGGACTACCGCCCCCTTAAAATGATATGACTCGTTCATACCACACATGGAACGTATAAAGGATGGTGTTAATGAACTTAAGTAACATATATAAAATATTATATTATACTGGAATAGTAATATACCTATTTATCATTTGGATTCAATTCTTTTAAAATAAAAATTAAATGGAAGTAGCGTTCGTGCGTACGTACGGACTACCGTCTCCACGAACGCGGTGAGATCCATCCTCCATCGTATCCATTCAAGTCTTATTCTCATTTTAGGGTTAAAAATAATGTTAATATAATTATGATTATGAATAAGATTTAATCTATCCATTACAAACATGTCTTACGTAACCAAACATTTAAGAAGAACGAATCGATTATCACCTGAAACGACGATAATACTAAGATATTATTAATAAAGCAATGTTAAAAGATCATATATGATATCATATTAATGTATATGATTCTTTTATAATTTAATAACAATTATTTAACCATTATACAGGAGGTTAACCGACCCCAACAAAGGAAAAGTACAAGGTAACGGTTATTTCACAATCTCTTCATTATCCGAGGTTGTTTATACGTAATAATCTACTAGGATATCTTTATCATCCACATCCATGTTTCTTAAAAATGTATTTCAAAACATTTTTACTATTTACAAGAATATGGGTTAAAGTTATTTATACCCCTGTTTGACTTTTTATAAGAGGTTTATAAAGGAATCTTTCCGTCGTTTTCAAAACAAGGTCCTTTTTAACCTTTTCGACAGAATTGAGGTAAGAATGTTTTTTTAACTTATACGGTGGGTGCGGTTATTTTACGCCGTTAAAAAATCTTCAAAGCTTTACTTACAAGCTTATAAGAATATTTTCAAAGAAAATGTTTTATTTTATATGGATCTTAAATGATTTCAAAATAAAAGGAGATATTTCTTTAAAAAGAATTTTGATTTCATCTACGTCAACATCCTTTGATGGATTTTAAGATTATTTGAAGTTGATTTATTATGATACAAAACTTCTATATTGTATTGAAGGTTTTGTGATATGTTTGACTATGGATGTGCTATTTTTATACCATTCATAGTTTATGGTGAAATTATTGACATTTCGTATGCTAGTTTTAATACAAATGTTTATGTTATGTTTAAACCTTTTCATATGGGAATGCATTGGACTTAATAAGTGACGGGTGGAGCCCTCTATAGCTCCTCGATGCATCGGTAGGTCTCATGAGACAAACTAGTGTCTTGGCACAAGGCCTTGACAGAATCTTATTTGTAGTCTTGGCACGAGGCCTTGGCTATGTGGTTATGATAGTCTGGCATTATGCATTCCAACATTATGAAAGTGGTTATTGATTTTTGCATGTGATTATTCGATTAGTAGAATATCCATGTGTATAAGTAAATGGAATTATTTCATTTTATTTATTCCATACCATGTTGAAAGTTCATGTTTGAAAGGCTTTTGTTTTAGTTATACATTGCCTTAAAAGTTTATTCTTATTTATGAAAGTTTCCGCTATTTTGTTATCCTTACTGGGCATTTGAGCTCACCCCTTTTATATGTTTTATTTTTTCCAGGAAGTGAAGAAGTAAATTATGAATGACCTGCAGGGATATTATGTGGGGATATGAGTGTGTATTATGGAGACTTTATGTTGTTGTAGTAGTTTTTCATTTTATGATGTAATGTAAAACCTATGAATATATCTAGTGTTTCCAAGGCTACTAAACCAATCGGTCTTTCGAGATTTGATATTTCTTATGATCATGCCAATGTTATGTAATAATGCACCGACTCTGGGTAGCTGGGGTCGGGGCGTTACATCGATAGATTAGAAAAAAATAAAAATCTAAAATCTATAGATTACGAGAATCAATAAATATAATATTTATAAAAAACATTACCAGAGATGAATGAGTAAAAGAGTGTTTCAAAGGATGAAAGTCCCTTATAATGGGGTTTTAAAAGATAAATTATAAAAATTAATAATGAATAAGGAATATAAAGTTTCAAGGTATCTCTAATTAATATTATAAAAAGATGAAGAAATTTAATTAATAGATTAAACTCTGAAAGAGTTGATATAAGATAAGAATAAAAATTAACATACTCTAAATATTATAACTTTACATGTTTTAAGTGAAATCTTACCACATATTACTATTCAAGAACACAGTATTGAAGAGAAACCATTGAAAAAAATGTTATTATTTGATGGTAGGAGGAAATAAGTTGCAATATACTTACTAGAAAATTCTTACTCCCTTTCATCATATCATAAGAGTATTGTTGAATCAACCTAGAATTCCACAGTAGCAATTTTTTCTAGAAGTAACACCATTAGTTGTTAATACCAAAAATAAAATATTAAATATCTCCCATCTACCACTAATAAGAATAAAATTAAATAATTTATTATTTATAAATAAAAACATATTGAAAATTAGATTTATAAGTATATTAGTGAAGATTATTTAAAAAAAAATAAGTCAATTTTTCAAAATATATTTCCCAAAATAAATATTTAGTTAATATTTCTGTACAAGAAAAATAATTTTATTATAAGGAATTAATTTACTAAAAATATTTTTCAATATATTCTTTATCTAATTCTTCCAATGAATATAGAACATATTATGATGTTATTAATTATTACAATTTAGATGAATAGACTAATATTAACATGAATACATATAATAATGATAAATCCCTGGTAGTGTAACTAGTTGTTCATATAGAAATATATTTATAGAAATAAAAATATGAAATATCTTTATAATCTTATACATGCATTATTATTTATAAAATTAGATGAATAATGGATACTCAAATTGAGTTTCTTAAAAAAGTAGATATTGTCATAGGTCTGTTACCTGAACTTTTTGGAAAATTTGTTTTTATTCAAGTAAATATTATTAGATTTTGTAAATACAAATTAAAAAATATTCTAATTAACTTAGTATCTGATGTAAAATAAATTCAAAGAGTTATCAAGGAAATATTTGAGCATCAATATTAGAAACTAGAAACATTTCAATGTTTTCAAAATCTCTACACAATGAAATAAATTCTCTTGATAAGAAAGTTTACTAGTTATTTTTGGATTATGAAATTTTTTATGAATGATAATCTAAGATTGAAGAGGTTGTTATATATTTATAAGAAAGAATTTATGATATTTCTTATTTTCATGAATAGTTAAAGCATCTAGAGGTAGTTCAAAATCAATAGTTAGTCGATTAGATATGAAATTTTGATTTTTGGGAAGAACATATAAAAAACATTTATTCTTAGGAAGATAAGTTCATGTAGACGAGACCTAAGGTGGAATATTGAGAAAAAAAGTTCTAAAAAGGTTATATAATAGGACCGTAAGTCCATGTTATAGTATGATATATTGACTGATAAATGGAATTAAATTTGTATGTTAACCATAAGATGCAAAAAACAATTAAGATGTACTAACATTTAAATCATTATTTTCTATAATGTCTTTTCTTATCATATATGTTCACCAGTGTCATATTTTTGTATTTGTCGACTTATTCCATAATGATATTGAATTATTGTAATATTTTCTTTTCTCACTATATATTGATATTTACTATCTTTTAGATATTTCTTATTCATGTATCCAAATCATTAATGTTTTTATCTTTTAAGAAAATAAAAATAGTTTATGTTCTCTTAGAAGAACATCAGGCATACTTTAAGGTAGAAAAGTCACCTTTCTTCATAATTATGTTTTTTTTGAAAATCACAAAAATAGATAATTATTATTAAAAAAGATGGGAGTTTAACATCATTATATTTCCTTAATATTTTTTATTTTAAAAGGGGGGATACATTTTTTAGATTTGTTAAAGGGAAAATTTTACTTAGATCAAAAAAAATATGGAATTCACATGGTGTATTTATTTTTAATTTATAGAATTTCAATAGCCATATTTTTTATGAATATTTGTGTTTTTCAAAAAATAGGTACTTTTTTTAGTCGATTACTCCCTGCATAATATTTACTTTGAATATCATGAAATAATACCTTAATAATTTTATTTTAAATGAAATATATAATTTTTAGTTTTATTTATAATGTAAAACTATTTTATGAAAATACTAACAACCTAAGGTTTTAAGAAATACCTTTGTTTTTTGGATTTTTGAAAAACCAATAATCTTCAGAGTTTTGAAATACTGTTGGAAAAAGGCTACTTGAAAAACCTGTTACAATATTTTTTGGATTAGTTTATTGGTGATAGTTTTTAGATCATTTTATTAGTGCCTAGATGACTTCATCAGTAAATGTGGTGAGATGCTGAGTCCATCAAAATATAAATAGTTAGTTTCTATTGATTCTATTGAAACTAAACCAGGTTATTTTGGAATCTAGAAATTATAGGATTGTATATAAATAATGATACATTTAATGGAATTTATGATACACATGTATGTATAAATATATAAATACATGAATTATCATAATGTAGTAAAACTATTAATTTCATAAAAAATTTATTGAATTGAAAGCTAGGATTGTTTTTCTTTTGATTTATTTCAAAGACATTGATTTATAAGGATTCAATTTAAGAGATCATATTACTTCATACTGTAATATTTGTTTTAACATTCCTTTTAGATTGATAGTTTCCATTATATGAAGTAACAACCAAAAATATAGTTGTTGAAGTGGGAATACAATGATTTTTGTTATAGATGCATGGGAAATTTTTATTCAAGAGAATCGAGGGATTATTGGGGATTTGTTGAAAAATATGATATTTTGGTTTTTTGAATAAGATGCCTTTATATAGGTATATAGTTGACGATTAATTGAGATAGGTTTATGTTTCCACATTAAAATATGATTAAGAGTTAGGATTTTAATAATATCTATTTGGAAAAATTGATTGGTAAATCAACAATTTAAATATTGTTCATTCCACTTTAGTCATTATTATAATGATAGTTTCTGTAACATTTTTTATTTTAACTTTTAATATTGTTTATTACTGCCATTTGTGGTTAATAAATACTAATTATAATACCAGTATGAGTTACTTTTAGATAACTATAATTATTTTTGTAGTTTAATAAGAATTTTTTTTATATTTTAATACACTAAGGTGGATGAAAATTTCTAGTTGTTTATGAAACAGCATTTCACCCCCACTTTTTATTTATTTTATATCTAAACATTGAGACAACACTTATCCCACTTATAGAACACACAAGTACTCCTTTCCACCATTATTTTAGTTTTCCAACCATGCCTAATATGCAAGTGTGTCTCAACAATCAGCATTATGATTAATCATCTAATGTATTATAATAGAACTATCCTCATATACCCCAAATCGATCTCAAGAACAAAGACCAATCTAACCCCACTTATAATCTTAACTTACACCATTTATCCCTTACCTACATAGTTTCTAATAGATAAAAAAAATACCCAATGGTCAATAGATCTAGCTCTCAATATCATGGAGGGTTAATTCCACATTTTCTATTAACATAGGGAACTCTTGAGCCCTACTGTTTTTACCAGATCACATACATTTATTTAGGAATGAATAGTTATTCATAAACAAGTTATTTTTCTATACCAAATGGACCACCTATCAATGTACTAGAGTTATTTTCTATGCTATGCTCCACTAATCCTTAACAATGACCATCCATTCCTTTTATAAGATTATATCAACACCCAAGCCCCGATCTTCGGCCACAACACCAAAATAATTATTTATAACATGTTATAATTAATTTGAATATTTTATATAATGAGTAATAGACACATGAAATTCACAAGTAAATACTTACTCATTATAACCACAAAAAACCTTTTGCATTCATCCACATTTGATCCTCTGTAAGCAAGCTGAGAAAAATCCCCATTATTTGGGAATATTTTTCCCATGATTTTGTAGAATCATCACAAAAACCTAGCACAAATCAATAAATATCAGATGGAAATAACGGGGTATAAAACTAGAATGCATAATAGGGAAGAACTCACATGTCACCACCATAAAATCATCATCATGAAAACTCCTCAGTAAAAATGATCAATGAGGGTATGGAAATGGAAAAAGGTCTCCCAGAAGGACTTATTCTTACACAATTTCCTTTTAAATCAGAAAGGAATCAACATAAAAATTATGGGTTAGCCCCATTTTTAAAAAAAACTGGAAAGGGGTTATGGTATAACATGAACCTAAGAATCATGTCAGGATTCATTCAACCCAGGGATTACTCACAACATGATCCAAGGGTTCATGGCATGATACTATCCCATTGTGTTCTATATATATTATAACATCGCTAGTCACATCAAGGAAACATCACATGGGTATAACTAATATATGTGGAACAATCCATCATGAAATATCCTCCTCTCATCATAGTGTGTCCTTCAACCTCCATGTCATAGCCTTATACCTCCATAATGTGACACCTCTTATTTGGAAAGCCTCCATGGAACAGTCTATGGGTTCTCATATGACCATCCTTTCTCATTGAATTCACAATAGGAAAATGTAAGGGTCCATATACACAAAAAATTATGGTATTCCTTTTAAGAACATTAAAATATGAAAGTTTCATCACCATGTAATAGTTCACCCAAAATAAAATAACCCATAGATATAATATATTATCTTTCTGAAACATCTATTATCTAAGGGTTATCTGGAAATTCTTCTCTTCTCTATATCATGAGTCTAACATATAAGAAATTTAACTTAGTGAAAACCCTTAAAAAAATTCCCAACAAAATGACACCAACTAGTCATATTGTGTCTTGTTTCCTTCACATCATGATTCCCCTTATATCCAAAATATGATATATCCACACCCTAATCATATAATGAACTTTATTCATCATGGTTTGATGATCATTCTACAATAGAAAATCATTAATGGGTCACCTTGACCATGCTCTAACCTCCAATAATGCATCTAAGACACATATTTATCCTCTAAAATAATCTAAAAATAATTCCTATATATGTTTCAATTATCAAAATATTAATTTGGATCCCTATTTTTTATATATCCCACACTTTAGGACCAATTATTAAAATTTTCTCTAATTTACACAACTAATAATGACACGGGTCTTTATAGTCAAAATTACTGAAATGGATTTTTTTTAATTATAATTATCTGTAATATTTAATTCATGTAATTTATTTTTTAATTATTGTAATTAAATATATATATTTACCAAAATTACAAAAAATATATTTTTTAAACAATTAAATCATTTTAATCGTTTTTAAACAGAAATAGGAAACTATAGTGTATTATTTAAAAACTAATTTAGTATGTATAATAATAATATTAATTAAAAATCACCCTAGGTATTCTAGGTATGTGGTAATCCACCACTGGGATCCTGTTAGTCTTTCTAGACCACCCCCTATATAACACACCTCACATAGTTCTCAATAATCCATGAATGGGTACCAATTGAAATCTATTATTTTAAACAATATGGTACCAACTATTAGAAATTAATTTATCCTGTTTACCACTATATAATTTAAAAAATATGTAAAACAATACTCAATAGAATTTATTATATTTTAAAATCAATTCAAATAGAAAATGTAAAAAGATACCTTAGATCTAAATATGCATGAGAATATTTTAGGTTTCGTACATATATATTCTAGGAAACATGTTAATATAATTTTATATATAATAAAAAATTAGGGTTACCCAATTTCACTTATATTGGACCAACACTTCTCAAAGAAAAACATTAGATGGTTGAGTTCCAAAACACCACTACAGGCATGGAGGACCCTCATGGTGGAGTAATATGTACCCTATTAGTGAATAGAGATCAACACTCGCATAGTTCGATGTCATTGTTTTTGGTCATGTGACCAGATTGGTCTATTCAATATAATGTATTTCATTATGGATTCTTATTCCATGGAAGGACCATCAATGATGGGCGGTGTGGGTCATACACATGGAAGCTTCCTAGGTGCTTGTTGGATGAGTGATTATGTGAATATGGATTATGTATGGATGTTTATGGGATTTTAATTTAATTCCTTTGTGATGGAAAATTTTGGGGGGATTAAACATTGAAGCTACCTAGTGTGGTTTTTAATCACATAGTGGGGGGGGGGGATGTGGCATCTTATGATGATCTTACATGGGGAATATTGTTCTAATCACACATGGTTAGAATATAGATTAATATCATGTGTTGAGGATGTTATCATTTATTTTTATATTTAAGGTGTCTAGGACAAGGATTTAGGCATTATTATGTTTTTCAGCTCAGATGTGGATTCGACTTACATCCTAAGGGGGACTGTGTCAATGAAAGTGGGAGATTCATTATAAAGACTCTATACCAAGATATATAATCCATAAAACCCATTGAAACAACTTTTTGGGAATACATGTCCATCACTCATGCACCTCTATGTGGGTAATGAATTAGAAAGTGTTTTGGAGGAGTGGAAACCTAGGGGCCTGACATTTGGGTGCCTATATTTAAGATAAATCTGTATTCAAGTACCTATGCATAGAATAAACTGATAGGATGAAGGACAAGGTTTCACGTGGAGAAAATTGGGTGGACACAAGAGTAAATGGTACCAATCTAACATGGACTTATTATGTGGTCGAACCATTCATGGACTGTTATGGAGGGCTTTGGAACTCAAATTTCTTGAAATGGTGTTTAATAAAAATAGTTACCATATAGAGTCTTAGAGGATGGTGTTCACAAAGGTTGGGAATGTTTGGAGCTTTGTGAAGGCCAAGGGTCTCAAAAAATTTAGGGGTATCATGAAAGAGTTTATTTCCAAAATCAAGGTGACCCTATCTCATATTGAAGTCTTGGTTAACATGGGATAGGTTTCATGAGGGGTAGTTATCTAAAAACCCCAAGTGATACAAATGGATTTCTTCTCATGTTAATGACATTGACCTTCAATAATTTCATATGCACCTGGGTTTGAGGTTATAAAAACCCATGGGAGGTGGTTTCATGATAAATGGATTCCTTTAGAGATCCATCACATATTTTGTTCATGAATATTCTGATTATCATGAGTTTAGATATTTTCTCAGAAGTTGAACGGTCTAGTTTCCCATGAATATCAGAATGTGGGGTATTTATGGGACTCGATGAGGCAAGGAAAGTATTTTGGAGATGATGGGGGCTTTCACAAAACATCATTCCCTTGGAGAAAATACCGGGCTATATGAACCAAAGTTACACTATTTAAAAGTTGCCATAAAAGCTCCAAGTAAGAAGTGAATTCTAAGAAATAGTTTTCTTCTATGTGGTCATATGTAGCATGGAGGTTACTTTCAATGCTCTATGTGTAATGGGACATTCATGAGCTAGAAACCATTAATGATGGTTAAAAATCCATACCCTTAAGTTGTTTTTAGTTTTTTATGAGGAAAATTATCATTGAACATGCATTTCCTTCCTTGAACTCTCCCATGACATGTATATTTAGACGTTAAAAAATGACCCGCTCATGATTGGATCCAATAAGGTACATGAGGTTCATATTCTATGGGATAATTTCTAAGAATTAGTGACAGGAAATCCCCACTTATAAAACATGGTCTGAACATATGCTTATAAATATGGGTGATGGAAACATGGTTGAACAAATTATTTTTAAAAAATATAGGTCCAATCTATCCTTTCGCAAAACTCATCACCATACTTATAGTGTTTTGATATTTGTCTTCACTACCCATGAAATTAAGATTTTCCATGAACAACCATTTGTAAAGATAAAACTTTGGTGAAATTTACCTTCATGAATACACCTTTATGAACAGCCAATCAAGAACCAGTACAAAAAAATTATGGAACAATCGTTGATAATGGTGTAGATAAAACATCAACTCAATAAGTGGAGATAGTCAGGAACCTCATTATTGGAGAGAGAATCCAAATCATGTAAAATTAAAACACACAGACACCAATTTTTTGATGGTGGATTAGTAAGAATACTCTTTATGTAAGAGGCTACAACTTACAGCTTCATGGTGAGGGATGGGGTGTTCTCCCCTAGTTTCAATCGAGATGAACATTCCTACCAGTTCAGGTGAACAAACTGAAAGTACTGATGACACATAAATATGGGAGGCCACATACTAAAAGACCACACATATCTCATGATGAAATAATTATGGAACCATGTGAAAATTTAAACTAGGAGGCATTGGATGGTTGTAATACCCCCTCATTACAGGATGAAAATCAAGGAATACTTGGAGAAATTTCTTAAGGGGTGGACATAAGGATGAGACCTACTATAGGGATGTAATTTTATGGATGAATGGGTCTGGGCATAATGGGCATTCCCATATTTCCACATATTTTATGCCGATATAAATTAGGTCAAGATTTATGTGGATGTATGGTCCTAACAGTTCTATGTATACCACCAACTCAACAACATGAAATACCTATTGAAAATGTAGAATCTAGGTCCAATATATTCTATCAGCACTAGTAGACGTTTGGAATCGTATTTTAGGATCTCTACCAAATATTTGGGATCCTGATACAAGGATCCATGTATGTTGGATTCCTCCCCACATAGAATATATTAGAGTAACAAGAGAAGATTCTAGCCATACCCAGGGAATTTTTGTGCATGGTGCAAGGGATAAGAAAAAACCTAGGATAAATTAACTCCCACTCAAGTATTGGTTCAAGTATTTCTTAAATGATTTTATGAATAGGATATTGGGGATCCCATGTAAATTCCTTAGTGATTTCCATCAAAGAAAGGTGCACACATACTATAGGATTGTAATGGTGAACCAAATTTAGTTGTGGGTATACATTATGAATCTTGAGGCTCCCGTGGTCAAACTGGTAATTTTTATCACTACATTTATCTATTAGTGTATGATCATGTTGTATGATGTACATATGTGGGGTGGGGGAAGGGTTTATCCAAGTATGTTTCATCATGGTGGTTGTGCTGGTGATGGGGTAGTGTATCAACCAGACTTCTTGAATATTTGTAAAGTTGTACAATGTGCTATTTCATATCATCCTGGGGAAGTCTTCTCTCTATGTGCATTGGACCTTCCACATTCTCAACATTTGGGTCACTGTACATATGAGGGTAAATGAGAATATTATCACCATATCTCTTCCAAACAAAAATATTTGGCTATCGAATATAGACATTTCGTGGAGTCAGATTCTCAACACGCTCTCAGTTTTCATTCTTATAGGGACGTTTAGGTAGAATAATTCATTTTCCACAACATTTCATTTCTCAAGAGGTAAACTATTTGATAATTAACAAGGACTACTAAGTAGTATGTTTAAATCCTTGCCTATTGATGGGGAGTACTAGTGGAAAGGGTTGAATGCAAGGTGATTTCCGAGCTGTACATGTCACATTGGTCTGTGAGGCGGTTCTGAATGCTCTAAAAGCTAACCTTGAGGGGGTAAAGGGGGGTAAAAAATGTACACCAACCCTTAGTCATGTAGAATATTTGTCTCATGCTTTCACACAATGATGGTATGGTTCAAAATTAACTACCACCATCCACTTGTGCTTATGGTATCACCAATGATTATTCATTGAGCTCTGAGATGATTTGTTTTAGGTAAATGATGAGGCGGACAACCACTTGAGATGATAAAGGTGGGGTCCCACATCCAATGATTTGAGGATTAGTGGTGGTTGGGGAATGACAAGAAGGTAGATGAGGTCCATTGGGTGGAGTATCGGCTGCATATTCTACAATTCTAAGAAATAGAGAGGTGAAATCCAAAGTGAGGAGAGAAGAAACATATTGGATGCTCCTAGGAAAGAGGGAATAAGATGAAGTCAAACCCTCTATGGATGTCTTGATGGTTCATGTACAATGTATGGGGATGTGACTACATTTTTTGATATCCTTAGGGAATGTGTATTTCCTGATGGTAGGGAGAGTTGGAGAATACTCAAACAGCTCCACGCCATTTGGGATATATGGTAGCATTTTTAGAAGAAGGGCATGATCCTTTTGGGTTTTGGTCATGAGAGTGATGAATTTATATCCCTCGAGTTTGAGGCAATGCAATATCTTATGATTTTGTACTAATGGATTCACCCCCATGGTGTTGTGTGACATTTGATCATCTAGGTAAGTATATTATTAGGCATATATTCTCCATAGGATCATTTGTGAGAAAAACGATTGATGGTTTAACTAATACTGATTGATCAAAAGAGTCATGGGGTAGTGAATCCTATCATGTATTCCTAGGTATTGAAAATATTTTTATTGATCAAGTAAATAACATGATCTTGTCTTCCGTGGATATTACCTAACTTTTTAGAATATTTACAAAATCTTTGTTTACTTACATAGGAATCAGAGATCCATGAAGAGGGGGTTCGCGGTGGACATACAACCTAGGTTGAGGGAGTGTAGAACCTTGAGGGAGTAGGTTTAGGGTCTCTCCATAACTTTTTGGTTATACATGGTCAATCCTCAGCAGAAGTGGTTCCTACGACAGAGGTAATGACTACTGAGTGAATTCCCCCACGAGAGAGATTTCCCATGAATCTTCCCATGGGTTGTACCATTTTTGTAATATATATCCCATTTACTACTTTCCACTCATGTTTTTACCTCTCACAAGTCATTCTCATTTGAAAAATTTATTTAAAAGGAAGTTTAAACCATATTTAAGGCTTAACCAAGTGGAGTTATGCTTATGTCTAGGGAAATAGCGGTACATGGTGATAAGATTTTATAGAAGGTGGGTGAGGAGGTTTTGGCTGCTTAGACTTCTTTAGAATAACCTTAAGATGTTCTTTGTGGGATAAATACTTTATGGGGGAAGAAGATATCCTACTTGAAATAAAGGTAATTAGGGAGGGTACGATGAATACACCTATCATAGATTCACCGTCAGAGGAAGCTTCCAGTGTTGAGGCCTCAAAAAATTTGGTTGAGATCATGCCACCAACAAAACTGTTCTGGGAGGCTTTGATTGATAAGACTTCCTCATAGGTGATGAAGTAGGTATCTGACGTTCCTACTATGGATGATCAGTCTAGAGAAGATTTATTTCAACTAGACCTATAGTTAATCTGACCTAAGGAAATTCTAGTAGATTACCAAAACACTGATGTTTTGGAAGAATTTCCTCCATATGATCCTGTGTTATCTAAGTAATTCAATGATTACATATTGGATTATTCCAAGGAGGACTGGTTTATCTAATACATGGCATGGAGGAGCATGAAAATTTTCATCACCCGTATCCCACTAGTAGATCTTCCAACCCTAGTAGGGTATCTCTTCCATTCTCTAATCAGCCTGGGGACTGGAGGGTGGATTCTAGCTTCCTTTATGAACTATCTCAGTTCATTCTCATCATGTAGTATCATGTTGAGTGGTCGGGTTCATTTTTACCTAGAAAAATTAGAAGGCTAAGGTCATTTGGGCCCTCTAGTAATCTAATTAAGAGATCGATAACCTTGAAAGGATGGTGTAGGATAATGCATCCATCATCACTACTCAAGATGAGATCACCATCCAAATAAGTAATCAGTTGGCTGAATATAACGACAAGGAAGTTGTGGAAGCTTCTTTGGTGGATGAGTTCCACAAAAAATAGGGTTAGTTTCGAATCAGGGCCTAAGTGGGGTGTCCTATCATAGAGGAAGTGGAAGTTGATCTAGTAGAGTAGTATCAAACTCTGGAAGTGACTCAATATAGGTGGTATATTCTCAGGAACATGATTATCATGGTCGATCCCAAGGTAATTTACCTTATCCTCAAATAAAAGAGACATTGTGACATGTGTATTATCATCTTAAATAATTGATATATCATTTTAAATTCCTTATGTTCTATAGAATATTTTCTTTTTCACTAGATCTCTGATCATATAAATAGAGTAACTAGTAATTAATCCATATTCTCACATGATTCATGATTGGTGTTGGAAACAAGGAGAAAATAAGATATTTCTCATTTATATGAGTGTATCAAAAAAAGGGTCGAAAACTTGGAGTCTAAACTCTATTATTTACTATATAGAGTTTCCTGACCAATAATGTCATGGATGAAGCATGAAACTCTCAATACATTGAATTTTTTTCTCAATGTGGGCTACTAAACAAATATAGTGATACCATGGGAATTGAATTCTACCCAAAGAATAGGGTGGTGAGGATAATGAATTGAGGTTCTTAATAATTGGAATACAAATGGGGTGGCATGATGATGGGGGATAACAGAAAACCAAGTTTGGGAAACATAATTCATTATTATTTTACTATATATGAGGATAGGAAAATGAGGTCCGAGTACTGACCTTGTTTGAAACACTGGAAAGATCTCAATATTTCATAAAAATTATTTTGGGGAGTGTTATCGTATGGTAGAGGATCCATTATTTTTAGTATCCGTGGTGTTAAGGGGGACCTTTCTGATGTGAAAGATTTTAGGGATCCAATTCTTGGATAACACGAAGCTTGTTGTTGAAGATGTGAAATGATCAAGTGGAGATAAATAATCATGGAATTATGAACCCATTTCTTTTGAGTACATTTAGTTGGAATTATGGTATGAAGAAGGATGGATTTTCTTCCATGGGGACCATCGTCTTATATTTCCAGTGATGATCAAAGACGAAGAATGATCTGGTAGGTGACTATCCCCGAATACGAAAAGGGATTGTCATGAGAGGGCCTAATATGATTCATGGTTTAATGTCATAAAATGTGGATGATGGATACACAATTTATCATTATTTTCTGAGGAACATTTATCTTTTAGTTTAATATTGTGG
Organism: Viscum album; assembly: GCA_963277665.1. Taxonomy (NCBI): domain Eukaryota; kingdom Viridiplantae; phylum Streptophyta; class Magnoliopsida; order Santalales; family Viscaceae; genus Viscum; species Viscum album. Next base: position 145,626,749 of record OY728131.1, read on the forward strand.
GAATGGGAACATTGACATGATGTTTAATATTATATGGGGAGGATGATGTATCTTTTAGTTTAACATTGTATGATTGGGTTATTGAGTCCTATAGTTTATAGTTATGTGATCAGGATTTTTGAACTGATATGAATAAAAACTAGCTAGCCATAAGTTGTATGGACATAGTAGGGTAACATAATTGGGGTACTCCTTAGAGGACCACATAAGGAAAATGTAGTTTAATATTTCCCTCTAAATTTATTATGATCTAAAGGGTTCTGTGAGTATGAAAAATGTTTTTTCTAGAGTATGTATTGGGTTCCTTATGGATTTGTATATTTTCATTCTGTCCCCATATTTATTCCCATATCATGGGAGAAATATGAAGGGGGAGTCTGAGTCATGTATAGGTTTCCCTTATGGATTTCCACCTCACAAATGTTTTTACCTATTGCCTTTGGTAGTTTAATGTCATAACAGTTGGACCAAAATGCTCCAAATTGTTTAGGTTCATAATACTCAGACCATGAAACCAATTTTATGGTTTTTGATCTTGGACTAGAGGGTTGAAAATAATTTCAGGTTATAATGCTTGGTCTTAAGTGATATCTTGACCAAAAAAATTCCTATGATACTGGATGATTCAAAACCGATAAAAATGATATTCCAAGGAGGCCCATTAACCTAAAAAATAATCAAGGGGCCCTAAATCATTGATAGTTCATGGTCATTATGCTTGGTCTATAAGAATTTATGTCTTAAAGGGGATACACATGATACATGGGATATGTAAACTTACATGAAGTAGGGGAATTTGAGGCATTGCAACATGGAACACACTATAAACATATTGCACATAGTTAATATTGCTGATGATAATACCTTGGACTCTTGTTTAAGGTCATAGAGTTTACAGTAATTAAAAATATTTTATGGTCATAATATCATTACTATATAGGGAACATCTCACAGGAGTGTGAATGGAATGGAAGGGATGTGGCCCAACATGAGTTGAGTAATAAGAACGAATGGAACCACATGAAACATTACACAAATGAGTTGTACATTGTCTAAAGTCATGATGATTAAATTTTGGATCCTAGTTTGAGGAATTATTGTTTAGTACACTAGTTGAACATCCAAAAAGGGCATGTGTAGCATAACATAGTAAAAACATGATGTAGATTGAGGTTCAAGGATTCATGAAACCACAGAAGACAATCCCATAGTTACTTTCACATAGTTTCATGTGATGGTGCTCTTCATTTGGCTCCTACATTATGGTCATAGAGTTTATACCAATGGGCCACCTGTGCATCTCAATCATACTTGAGGAAAAATCATTCCCAAATCTAATGAACGCATGGGTCATTCTCAATGTGAGAAAAAATTATCAATATATAAATCCTCCATTTTAATGGAAGAACACAACACGGGGTGAATGTGACTGAAAAATACCATAGGGGTGATCATGACTTTAAAGACCTGGATAGTAAAAGGGGAATTAATGATGACTGGGGAATTACTATTGATTGTGTTCAAAACGTGTTTTTCATTCAGGTATCAATTTTGGATGGGGAAAATTATGAATCAACCATTGATTGAGTTCAAAACATAGGAACTTCAAATATTTAATAAATATATTTTGAGTAAGGAGACTATAATAGTAGTTGATCCATTACAGCCTTGTAACTTTTCTGTTTGAGAGACCATTCATATCGGGAGGATAATGATTATCTAAATCAAGGAAACTAAGAAGCACGGAAGTGGAAGTGGGGAGTGTCCCATAGGTAATGTTGAGTTCCCTTTGATATGTTATACCACACGCTCTAATGAACTAGACGAACATAGTGATAGGTGATAATACATACATTATTATATGGTAATGTTCTTAAATTGAGTCAATGGTAGGGTTGCACATAAGATGAGATATCTATGAATCACTTTGAATACCATGAGTATGGGAATCAGTCCACACATATTTTTGGAATTCAGCGTGGTAGGAGACTGACACTAGAAAGGTGGCGTCCAATTAGGTGAGGATGTTGAACCATGTCATATTATGAGGTGTCTTAATCTCATACTGGGTAAGTAAATTTTATAACCTCATTTTCTAATCTTGTTAGTTTAGTTATTTTCATATTTTACATATAAGTAATCTTGGTTCTAGATGGGGTATGGTTTTTTTTCATCCCATACTTATCCTATGTGTCATACTTGTTTTACATAGAGTAAATTTAATGTATAATGTCATGTGATAAAGAAATTGTTTTTTGGTTTATCCTGTACTTAATGTATAAGTCATTGTGGTGTTCTATAGGGTAAGGATACCATTTTATGTCATGTTTTGATGACATTGTTTTTTATCCAATACTTATCATTTGAGTCAACCTCGTTTTATATGGAATAAGGCAACTGTTTAAAGTCGTGTGGTGAGGATATTGGGATTTTCATTTTTAATTCATATAACATGGACTATGGATACTCTTAAATTATGTTCATAGACCTCATACAATACGGTAAACTTTTATTTTAAGTTCATATATCATGTAACTAAGGGAAATAGGTGTTCAAATGAGGATTGGGTGGAATAAAAGAGAGATAAACCATTGTTAATGGATGGTTAAAGAGACCCTCTACCAAAAAATACTCAACAATCTGCACCCAAGATGATATCAAGATGTCATGGAATAAAACATCCCACAATGAAACATTGAGGGGGATAGACCCAGTATCTGATATTTGGGAATCACTACACATCCCATGGGAATGAGGATCTAGCCACACATATTGTTCGAACACATTGTGGTAGGAGACTAATCCTGTAGGAAGTTCAACTCTAAAATGATGATACTAAATCATCTCAAATTATGATATTAGGGATGATAAATTTATATGGGGTAATAATGAAGATTAATTTCTTGTGTTGAGGGTCTTAATGTTGTTTTTTCCTTGAGATGCCCATTCATTTTTTTGTTATGTTGGATAATGAGGAAATTTATTCCCACTAATGTTTCATGGAATATGATTGGGTATTATACCTAAAGAGGAGGATTATAAGGGAATTCTGGGATAATGGTGATGTGGGTATTGGTTGGTTTCTTGATGAATTTTCTACATAGACAATAGAAAGAAGGACTAGGATTCACTTAGTATCCAATGTGAATTGGAATCATTACACACATAGTTCTAGAATGTGTTGGGGCTATAGGATTGGTAAAAAAGGGATAAATAAAATCATGTGAATTAGGGGAGGATACACATAGTTCACTTCCATAATTCTTGGGCCAATACTCCTAGTTTGACATCATAAATGTTGGAACAATACTCCCAGTTTATGGTCATAGATATTTGAACATGGGTATATACATAGAAGATGTTCAGGTGGTTTCAAAGGGTTAAAACTAAGTGTAAAAGGAACCAAAGAGTCTCTACAAAAAATCAAGCAATCTAGAATCCATTTTAACACACTTTAATGTATGAAGGTTGAGACTGGGGAAAACTATAAAGTAGTTTAAAATAATGATTCTTTGAAAAGGCGAGTGTTTCTTTTAAGATTATTTTCATGGAAACAAGAGGTAAAACCAAATATGAAAGGATTATGATGAAATCCCACATTCCACATGAATATCTTGGAAAAAGATGCACATAGTTTATGTCCATAATTGTTGGAATGTAAGTGGGGATCAGGGGACCTATGTTGGTGAATTAATGGATGGTTCAAAATATAGGAGGTGAAAGAATCATTATGTATACTTTGGAAATTGGAATGAGCCACATGTTTTTATGGTACACTACACAGTAGGAGATCTAATATGGAAGTGTGGATGAACCCATGTGATGAAGGAATTGAGGAATCTCACGGTTTTTATGGGGCATCCCATGCCTATGAAATAGGGTAGGGCTATAGAATATAATCATGTGTTGAGTAATTTTTTTAGTCACCTCACACTTTATATATGAGGAATCCTATATTACCTATATATGTTCTGATTTTAGTTTAACATCATTCACTGAGGACACTGGGAGTTTCAGTTTAACATCATAAAACATGGACTATATTTTTTAATGGTTTAGGGTAATGGAGTTCAGACTATGTGGGAACTAAACATTTCAGGGTTATAATGCTTGGGCCATGAATCCTCATTTATAGTCCTAGAGTTCAAAGAATATGAAAATATTTTAAGGTCATAATTCATAGACCACGACTCTTAGTTTATGTTGATTGAGTTCAAACAATGGTTTCTATAGTTTAATGTCGTATCTTTTACCAGGATGTTAATATGAAGTAATATTTGAGAAGATTGGTGTTTGTGATAGGGATGATATGCTCCCTATCAATGGTTCATAAAGTGTTTCCTATATTGGAATATATTTTATATATAATTTAACTTCCTTCCCATTTTGGATCCAAATTTGTATGTTTTTTTACTGATTATCATTAGCGTTCTAATAGATAATAACATGAAACCATAGAGAAAATGGAAGATGAAAACATTCTTATTGAATACATTTTATTTCATTTTGTATTTCTAATCCACATTATTCAAGGACTGAAGCCTATTTTCATATTGGGCTTCTCGGATATCTAGAGGGACTTGTTCCATTATTGGTTTTCAAACAATTGTTCATAAATAGACATTCAGAGTGATGGTAACTGAACCTTAGTTGGTAAACTATCCCTATTCCATACACAAGGAAGTATGGGGTCACATAGGTGGAATTTCGAGTTGTAATATGGTTTTCCAAGAGTTCATTGGGGACCATGTTGTGCCAAATATTACTATTATTAACTACCATTATTTTCAAGATGTTAGATATGGCCTTTTTAAATTTTAAAATATACCCATTTTCCACTACATGGTAGTGAGAATTATGGTTGGACATGAGGTTGTACTTAGTTTACAATTTCTTAAAATCAGCATTTTTAAAGTATGTTATGTTGTTTAGGGGAATTTTGTGAGGAACTCCAAATCAATAAATGATGTAGGAACTCAAGAACTCAATCATGGATTCTGTTTTGACTTCTTTTAGGGAAGTTTCTTCTTGTAAAATTGAAAAGAATTATATTTTAGTTATATTGAAACTAATCTATTGAGTTTAATTTGGAAGGAAGGACTCACCAATGCCTATCACCCATAATGAAAAGGTCTAATATTTTGTTGTTGTGTGTTGAAACTACAGTTTCCAATTCATGAAGTTAACACAGATATGAAATGCATGACACTTATGGGAAAAGTCAATGTAGTCCTGAACCATAGTTATCCAAAATTAATTCAACCATCAAAAATGATGGTAGAGCTTCAACCATGCTTGATGGGTTACATAGGTTCCTACATGTAACATTCTAATGACCGAAGGTATATTATCTTCTAATATTCAATAGAATATAATTCCATCAAACCCATGCCTATAGATGGTTTACTCAAGGTTAGGCCCACTATGGAGGGTAAATAGTGCTTCATGCCGATTTATTCTCTCAAATATATCTTGGTTTGGAAGGATAATTCCATGATGAAGATACTAAATGAAGGGAGTCATCCAAATGGGTGTCTCTTTTGATAGAGTGGATTTGAAGACCCTGATATATAATTTCTAAAAACCATCTCATTTACTTGTTGGTTCCTATAATATGAAGTGGTGGTGGTGATGACTGTATTGTGTTGCACATGAATGACCAAGACATATTGGACAATTTTTATATGATATGTGTACATACATATTAATGCATCAGTATTACATTTCTTCAACCAAGGAACATGAGTCACCTTTGGTCGAGAAGGGAAATGGTCCATCAGGTGATAGGGGAATTCTAACTGGGCCCCAATATATTTCATTCTAATTACATAGTCACCCATGATATTCTAGATGACTAACTCAGAGTATCCCTTCACATGTAAATAGGGGACATCAATCTTGAGGGACAACTCGAGATTAGTAAAAAGAGACTAATACTCTACCTCATTGTTAGTAAAGTCTTCTGACCATAAAAATTATTACGGAAGGACATCATATAACATGGTGATGAAAATTATTCCTAGACCTACCATTTCAATCTTGTGGTTGTTGAGACTTATACCAATTGAGATACATGAGGAACCATAAAAATTCATCTAATGAGACAATACACCCAAATATACTGATATAATAACATTATCTAGGAAATAAAAATATAGGGTTTGTTAATTAGGGGCTAGATGTTATTCATGGATGTATGTCAAGGCCTATACCGTATTAGACTTATTGGAAACACACATAATATTGAACTACTAGAGGATATCCACACAACATTCCAATAATCCTACTAGCATGGGAGATTGAGGATATACTTTAGTGATTTTACGTAGGATATGAGTTATATATCATAATTCTACAGGTAATTTCATGACAACTACACTATAAAGACAAAAATGAGGTAGCCCTTCTTTATGTGAGAGTATATGTTCTCCATGTTTAGGATCATGTGGTTGAGATTATGTAGGTTTTTTTCCATACCCTCAGTACTTTTATTATCTAGGCGGGCACCAAGGGACCATTCCAGGGCAGTCACACAGTGGACCAAATGCTTTCCTGATATGGGTGAAATTAGTACTATGGTTTTATTGTTGGTACTTCTTCATATCCTTAAAGTTTATATAAAACTCTTTATTCAACTAGTAAATATGTCATTTCTTCATGATCCTCAATATGGGTGTACACATTCTAGATTTATTTTCTGTGAATCAAGATATTTATGATGATTTGTCTTTGCATCCTCAAAATTACAAGTGATTGTAGTGTGGATACAAGTTATTGATAGAAATGATTTTATAAGGGTCAATATTGACGACCTAGTATCTTATGATAATGCTGATAAATTTTCTAGTAGTGAACTTGAATGCACACTTCTAGGGGTTCATCATCATGTATCAGGAGTATAGGTGGATTAACACCTTTTAATGAATCATGAGATGGCCTTGATGATGGATATATTTTTTCACCAGGTCATCCACATAACATTACCCAAATACTTTAATAATGTTCATTAAAATGTGGTGCATGGTTCTAGGGAATGTGGATCCAAAATTCATTAATCCAAATAGAATCAACTAATAGAAAAAGGTTCATTGATGTTACCTATGGAAGTGAAATATTTTTCCTCAAGGGATATCTAGATTTTATTATACATCAAGTATCTTTCCATGAATGAGGTTCCTTCTAACCTAACCATTACATCAGTCAACACCTTTTAATTAGAAGATGAAAATCATCCATAAGAAAATGGTGGTAGAGGTCCATGAAGTCAATAATAACTATGATATTGCAATTATTCTTATTGATAGAGAAAATTATATCTATCCATCGAGGTTATTGTACCTCCCTGACAAAGTTGGTTTTCATAATCTTGTGAACATCATCCTCATCCATAGCACCATGAGAAGGGTGAACCTTCTTGGGAGCCTATTTTTACCTTTGGTGACCCACATGGAGGCCAAGGCAGTTAGGTAAGACTTGAGGTTCTATCAGTAGAATCATATCATAGATCCTAGATAATATATTGTGATTCTATTTCAAGAAGTCTATGTTGAGTCAATAAGGTTTTCCTTATGACTTTTTCATTCCTTCTTGTTTTGAAAATCACAAACACCATTTTCTTAAGGAAAATTGTTTTCTTAAGGAAAATTGCTTTTATAAGGAAAATCACTTTTATAAGAAAAATTATCCTTATCATATTTTCATCTAGATTTTTCATAAGTATGAGATTCGGATTCATTTCTATTTTCTTGGAATTGCTTGAAACTTTGATATGAAGTATTCTGTTTTAGGGTCCGAATTCTGGATAAGAACTGTGATAAAGTTCCACTTCGAAATCCAGAATGAGAACTGTGATAAAGTTTCATTCCGAATTCCGAATACAGTTTTAATCCAGATTCAGGATACGAATTCTTATGAAGTTCGATAACGAATTCTCAATACAAATTATAATGATTAATTCTCATTACGAATTCTGATGATGAATTCTCATTACGAATTCTGATGAGGAATTCTCACTACGAATTCTGATGAGTAATTCCCATTACGAATTCTGATGACGAATTCCCACTACAAATCCTAATGACCAATGCCCATTCCGAACTCTCATTCCGAATTCTCTTATTAAACAGAATATGATTATCTTTGTTTTATACACACTAAATTTTTTCAAACTCCAAAAATTATTTTTGGTTAGACTCCAAACCTTCACTCTGAAGCTTTCATTCGGGTCTTTTGAGTTAGAATTAAAACGATGCCGTACATTCTGTTACACTTGTTTCGTTATAAAACGATGTCGTCCAATCTGTTATAAACTAACCGTTGGTTAAGTTACACATGTATAGGTCCCTCCGATCCTTAAGAAAAATATGGTCGTTGGAGAAGGAGCCGACCTTACCTATAAATAAGAGCTCATTTGAAAGAGCTTGGTGCTGAAAGGCTGATTGATCTTCGACTCATGTGATTACATGCTTGAAGTTATTTCTAGAGAGAGAGTCTCTTATTAACTCTCAAAGCTTCACGCGACTCCGAATGTTGGTGATTACATTCGAGGACTTCCGAGGATAGGAAGACAGAGGTGCCGACTACCTTGAAGTTCGAGGACTTCCTTGCTGAGGAAGACAGAGGATGCCAACTACCTTGAAGTTGAGGGTTTGCAGGGATAGCAAGACAGAGACTCCGATCTTCGTATTGAAGGCTTACCCTGGTGTGGGTAAGACAGACTTGTTTGAAAGTATAAATCAAGGGACCTTTATCCAAGGTTGTTGGATACCCTTCTCTTTGGGTTAAAATACTTATATCTTGTTACTTGTAGTTCTACTACTTGTTTATTTTCCACTGCATATTGTATTGTAAGGAAAGTATAACTTTATTATACTTACTTACTTGTACTCCATTACATTTAGATTCTATACGCTTTAAGGTAGAATCTCATATTGTAATCTTTAGTTAAGTTTCTATTTCTGGAACCATATTTCCGGAACCTACCTTTAGAATCTATTCCCAAGTTTTCATTCGGTGTTAGAGGTGTTGTGAATTTTCTTAGTTTAATCTTAGTTAAACTTAGTCCTTTCCTTCTCTTAAGGAAACTATAGTTATTCATAACTAATTTTAAAGGTTTCAAAGGAATTTTTAAAGTGTACAATTCACCCCCCCTCTTGTATATTGAGCATCTACATCACTATTTCGATCCTAAAATTGGTATCAGAGCAGGTCTCTGAAATACTTATACTTACGAATAAGTTTTTCTTGCTCACCTTTCCATTCCGAACATTACCATTACGAAAATTCCCAATCTGAACTTTGTGATTACAAACTTTTGCTACTAACAAGTTTGTGTATCGAAGGTTTCTGGTATGGCAGGAGTCAATGTTGGTTCAATTGATAATCTGAATCCTACAAGACCACCAATCTTTGATGGTAATGATTATGAATACTGGAGAGATCGCATGAAGACTTTTGTTATCAATACTGGAGTGGACAACTTTGTTATGCTTACTGGAGATTATAAAATTCCTGACAAGGAAGTCAGAACTTTTACTAATCAGGAAAAGCAAGAATATCAACTCAATTATAAGGTACGCAATACTTTACTTTGTTCAATGAATAGAAATATATATAGCCAAATTTCTTCTTGTGAAGCAGCTAACTGTATCTGGAAGAAGTTAGAAGTTACACACTTTGGGACTTCTAAGGTGATTGAGACTAGAAGAGCTATGCTTAGAGCTGAATATCATGGCTTCAATTTTTCTTATGGTGAACCAATATGTAAAGTTCAATAGAGATTTATGACTATCGTCAACAGCCTACAGTCTATGGGAGAGAAAGGTATAGATGATGAAGCTCTTGTGGATAAGATAATTGATATTATTCCCAATGAGTGGGAGTCCAAGAGAACAACTATAGATGAGAACAGGAAGGTCACTCAAATTACTCTTGATGAGCTATTTGGAACTCTTCTACAACATGAAACTAGAATGAAGAGAGATGCTGAAAACATTAAGAAGAAGAATGGAAATGGTACTGTTTCTTTTACAACAACTTCAAATCATATGAAAGCTAAGACTCCTGAGAGAGTAACCAGATCCAAGTCTAAGAAAGTTATTTTCTAATCCGAATCTAGTGAGAGTGAAGTCTCAGAAAATGAACTAGCAAATCTTGCTCGAAGGATGAACAAGATAGCTGGCCAGAGAAATTTTCAATCTAAGTATAAGAAAAAGGAAAGGAAAGATAAGAAAGATGGAGAAGTTACTTGCTATGAATGCAAGAGAGCTGGACATATTAGACCAGATTTCCCTTTGCTCAAAAAGAATGAAAGGAAAGAAAGGCATTCAGAGAGGAACAGAAAGAAGTATTACAAATCCAAAGCTAAGAAAGTTATGAAAGCTAATGATACCTGGAGTGCCAGTGGTGGTGATTCTTCAGATGAATCTTCTGATTTTGAATCTTTAGGAAAGAAGAATCTTGGTCTTATAGCCAGATTACCTATTGATAATCATTCTCTTATGGGTAAGGTACGAAATGATGAATCATTGACCAATGTTTCCTTAAATTCTAATGATAGTAAGTATTATAACTCTTCTGATGAATAATCTTCTTCTGATGAAGAAAATACTTTACCTACTTATGAAGAAGTCTCTAGGTTTGCTGAACTTCTTGAAATTGAGAATTCCAAACTCAATAAGAAACTTGATAAGGTAAACTCAAGAAATTCTATTCTTACAAAAGAGATATCAAATCTTTCTAAAGATCTTGAAAACAAAAATGCTGATTTTGAAAGTATTTCAAAAAATCTTGAGGAAGTAAGTTCTGAGAAGAACAAACTTTCTAAAGAATTAGAAAAAGTAATTTCTAAGAAAAATGTTTTCGAACCTAACTCTAGTTCTAAAACTAATGATTTTGAGGATAAAAACTTGGTTATAAAACTCAAGTCTGAAATTTTTTCCTTAAAGAAATGTTTATCAAACTTTACCCATGGTAAGGAAAATTTTGATAAAATGTATTCCCAAATACGACCTTTAAGAAATAAATCCGGATTTGGTTATACCCATGCAAAACCAATTTTTAGTAACAATTATTTTGTTCCTCAAAGTGCCTGATTTTGTACCAAGTGTCAATGTGGTGGTCACTGGGCAAAGAATTGTTCCTTAAACAAAACCCAATCCTTAGGTTTTCACAAAGCTTATTTCTCTAAGAAGATGTGGGTACCTAAAATTTTATTATTTGGAAATCTCAGATCCAAACAAGTTTGGATTCCAAAATTCTAATTCTCTTCTTGATTTCAAGAAAATAAAGAGAGTACCAGCAATAATACATGGTACATGGATAGTGGATGTTCTTGGAACATGACTGGTAACAAAATCTATTTTGAAAAGATTATCAAAACGAAAGGAGGAAAGGTAACTTTCGGAGATAATGCTAAGGGAGAGATTGTTGGTATTGGTAATATTGTCCTTTTTGGTAAAACCTTGATTTTAAATGTTCTTTTTGTTAAGGGTCTTAAGCATAACCTCATTAGCATAAGTCAATTATGTGATGAAGGTTACCTTGTGAATTTTAGGAATGATAAGTGCTTAGTTCACAATTCCAAGGAAGAATTTGTTCTCGCAGCCAATAGGTAAGAGAATGTTTACACGTTGAACCTAGAAGACCTCAGGAGTCAAGATTTACCTTGCCTAAGTGCAATGGAAGATCATTCTTGGTTATGGCATAGAAGACTAGGTCACTGTAACCTTAGAAACTTATGTAAACTCTCTAAGAGGAAACTAGTTAAGGATATACCGGAGCTTAGATTTGATTATTCTAAAGTTTGTGATCCTTGTCAATATGGAAAGAAACATAAATCTTGCTTTAAATCAATTGGTGAAGTCTTAACAACTGATGCATTACAGTTAGTACACATGGATCTTTTTGGTCCAACACAAACTGGAAGTATTGGAGGCAAATACTATGTGTTTGTACTTGTTGGTGATTACACTAGATTTACTTGGGTTTATTTTCTAGCAAAGAAGTCTGAAGCTTTTTCCTATTTCAAAGGTTTTAGAGCTCAAGTTAAAAATGAGAAAAACCTTCCATTGAAAACTATTCATAGTGATCATGGAGGATAATTTCAAAATTCTGATTTTGAAACTTTTTGTAGTAAAAAAGGTATTACTCACAATTTTTCAGCACCTAGAACTCCCCAACAGAATGGTGTAGTTGAAAGAAGAAATATAATTCTTCAAGAGATAACTAGAACCGTGTTGAGTGAATATTCTATTGCTAGAAATTTCTGGGCTGAAGCTGTAAGTACTGCTTGTTATACTATAAATCGAATTTTGATTAGACCTTTTCTTAATAAAAATCCTTATGAGTTATGGAATGGTAGAAAACCAAGACTATCCTACTTCAAGGTTTTTGGTTGCAAAGTATTTATTCTAAATACTAATGATAACCTACATAAATTCGCACCAAAATCCGATGAAGGGATTTTCTTAGGATATTCCACAACCACTATGGCTTATAGAGTTTTTAATAAAAATACTTGTACTGTTGAAGAAACAGTACATGTAAAATTTGATGAGTCATATCCTTTTGTTTTTAAACCACCTCAACCTACATCTTCGGATGTGTTTTCAAAAACTGATTATCAACCTTTGATAGAAAAACCACCTAATAAGGATAATGTTCTAGAAGATACTTCAGAAACATTTACCCCAGAAGACTTTCTACCCTATGTTGATGAACAGGTTTTACAAAACTCAAATCAGGTGTTTCTTAAGAATCATCCCAGTGATAGTATCATTGGTGATGTAAATAAACCTGTAAGGACTAGAAGTTCCTTAAGAAATGAAGTAGAACATCTAGCATTTCTTTCCCAATTAGAACCTAAAAGCACTATTGAAGCTTTAGGTGATGATGATTGGATCAAAGAAATGCAAGATGAACTAAATTAATTCGAAAGGAATAAAGTCTGGACCTTGGTTGAAAGACCTAAGGAAACTTCTATTATTGGAGTAAAATGGGTTTTCAGAAATAAATGTGATGAAAATGGAGTCATAGTTAGAAATAAAGCTAGACTTGTTGCTAAAGGATATAATCAGCAAGAGGGAATAGACTATGAAGAAACCTATGCTCCAATATCTATACTTGAATCTATCCGTATTCTACTTGCCTTCGCAGCATTCTTTAATTTCAAACTTTTCGAAATGGATGTGAAATGTGCTTTTCTTAACGCTTATGTTCAAGAGGAAGTTTTTGTTGAACAACCTCCTAGATTTGAAGATACAAAACATCCGGATCATGTTTTTAGACTTATCAAAGCTTTGTATGGTCTTAAACAAGCCCCACGAGCATGGTATGATAGACTCACTGGATTTTTGCTTCAAAATAACTATGTTAAAGGAAATGCAGATCCAACCCTTTTTATAAAGAAAGATAATAAAAATGTTTTTATTGTTCAGATTTATGTTGATGAAGTCATATTTGGCTCAACTCAGCAATCTTTGACCAACTCTTTTGCAAGTCTAATGAAATCTGAGTTTGAAATGAGTATGATAGGTGAGTTAACTTTTTTCCTTTGTTTTCAAATTTCTCAAAAACCAGAAGGAACCTACATATCTCAACATAAGTATATTAAAGATCTTCTTAAAAAGTATGGATATGACAATACTAAGAGTATAAGTACTCCCATTGGTACCTCAAACTCTTTAGATCTTGATGAAACTGGGAAACCAGTAAATCAAACATCTTTCAAAGGTATGATAGGAAGTTTACTTTACTTAACAGCTAGTCGACCAGACTTAATGTTCTCAGTATGCTTATGTGCAAGATATCAATCCAATCCTAAGGAATCTCACTTAAAGGCAGTAAAAATAATTTTTCGCTACCTTAAGGGAACCATGGATCTAGGATTATTTTATACTTATGGAAATGATTTTGTTCTAAAAAGCTTTTCTGATGCTGATTTTGGTGGATGTAGAATGGATAGAAAAAGTACATGCAGAACTTGTCATTTCTTAGGAGATTCGATAGTTTCTTGGTCCTGCAAGAAGAAACATTCTGTAGCACTCTCCACTGCTGAAGCTGAATATGTAGCAGCCGAAAGTTGTTGTGCTCAACTATTGTGGATGCAACACACACTCACAGACTATGGCTTGAGTTTTACTAAAACTCAAATTTTGTGTGATAACACAAGTTCCATTGCCCTTATTAAAAACCCTGCACATCACTCCCGTGGAAAACATATAGATATTAGGCATCACTTTCTATGGGATCACACACTTAAAAGAGATATTATTCTTCAGTTTATTAGAACGCAAGATCAACTTGCTGATATTTTCCCAAAATCTTTGCCTTCTGATATATTTGAATATATTAAACAGAAGTTAGGAATGATAACCGTAAGGTAATCCTCCTTAATTAACTATCTGTTGAAAAAGTCTCCTTACAGTAATAAATTCCTTTTCATAGGGGGAGTACATTTGTTTGTTAGAATAACAAAGTTTTTCAAAGTTTTTTTTCAAACCTTTCGGAACTAAAATTTATGGAATGGAAATTTCCGGAACTACAATTTTCCAGAATGGATATTTTCATATAAGAAAACTTCTAAAATGGAAATTTTCGTATTGAAAACTTCCGGAATGGAAAATTTCGTACTGATATTTTCATAACAAAACTTTTGTACTGAATCTCTCATAATAAGTTTTTTTAAATTCTTGGAATGTGTTTTTCGTACTGAGTTTGTTTTCTGTACTGAGTTTGTTTTCCGTAGTAATGTTTTTGCGAACTTTGTCTTTTCATAATAAAGATTTTTTCGTAGTCATTTTTATATTACCCATTAAAAATAATCCTCCAAAGCCAATCTGAAAGGTATGATTTCATTACTCAAGTTTTCATAGTCATATTTTACTTGTTGGCATTTTCTTGTATTATGTTTTCGGATTATAGTTTTCTTAATTCTTTGTTTTAATAAAAACCTCAAAAAGATCGGATTCAAGTTTTCTTGAGAATTCGTTTTCAACCGTCAGATCTGATCTCAGCTTATCACAACCATTCGATCAACCGAGGAAGTTGAACCGTCATTTCATTGCCTATATAAAGGGGACCCAAATACTTGTCCCACATCGGTTTTCAAGCTCTAGCGTCCCGAATCTCTGCCTCTCTATTTTAAAGCCGTTCCGAACTTCAGTTTTCTCCGTTCTGAACTTCATAGAGGTCTTTAAATACGAATGTCTGTGGAGTTAGCTTCTCAAGAAATGTCATCCTCCAAGCCTATTTCACAATGGTTAGTTTACATAGAAAGGCTAGTCCATCCGGATTTCTTCAACAACTATGATTCTCTTATTTCGAAGAACATTAAGTTGAATGGCTGGGAAGATATTGTTGTGCCCAAACCGGGGAATCAAGACGATGTTTTTTCGGAGTTACTTGTTGAGGTCTATGAAACAGTTTCCTTCTTTAAGGAAGATAATAGGGAGAAATTTCCTTTTAAGTCTTATGGCAAGACTTATAAGCTTTCTTATACCAAGGCAGAAAGCTTGGTAGGGCTGACCTATGAAGGAGAAGCCGAGTTTATATCTCATCTGTTTCCGGATTCTAAGGGTAGCTTCGATAAGGAAAAAGCCTTGAAAACTCTCGGACTCTCAGATGACAAAGCTCTGAATATTTCTAGTTTACCTACAAATTTCCGGATTCTAGAGTTGTGGGTACAAGGTCTTATCGTACCGAGGAAAGGTGATAAAGACAGTTTGAAGAAGAGTGAGATCTATATCTTAGATTTCATGATAAATCTAAGGAAGTTTAACTTCATGAGGCACATTCTTATAACCATTGAGAATCTTAAGAAAGGAAATCTCAGAGCCCAGATCGTAATGTACCCGGCAATTTTATCAAATTTGATAGTTCGGTGCCTTGATTCTTTCAAGGAAGCTTGCAGATCTAAACCAAGGGTTTGCAAAATTTTGTTGGTCAGTGATGATACCCTTAAGAGGATGGATGTGGCTTTCAACAAGGAGACTGGTGAGTTCTTCGTTTTGCCTAATTAAGAAGAAGTGGCTCCGAAGGCTGCTGAACCGGAATCATCTAAGCCAGTAAAGAAAAGAATGTTGAAAGAAGTTGCAGTTGAAGTTGAGGATCCTAAATATAAGGAAGTTCAAACCGCACCTCCAAAACCAAAGAAGAAGAAATCCTATCCCGATGAGGTTGTTGTGAAGTGGAGAGCAGATAAAGAGAAAAGGAAAGAAGGGGATCTGCAGTTCGGATTGGACCCTGTGGAGGCTAAGGCCATGAAGGAGAGAACTGCTGATGAGCTTGAAAAACAAGTAAAGGAAAAGAAGCTCAAGAAGAAGGTGACAGAAGCCGAGGCAGTCCAAGAATTGTTAAAATTTAATGAGATGGTATCCGGAAGCATTCCAGTTCCGATATATTTCTCCTTTGAATATCTACCTGAGACTCCAGAAAGAAACCTTGATTTTCCAGAAGAGATTACAACTGAGTATAATGAACAACTCGAGCAGATTCAACAAGTGTAAGAGGAAGAAGGAGTTGCTGAAGGAAGTGGTGAAATAGGAGATTTATTGAAAGAAGTAGATGATTATAAGGGGTTGCCTTCGGAACATCTGTCACTCCGAACTTCAGAGGCTGAATCAACTAAGTTAGTAACTCCAGATAAGGATAAGAATGAGGAAGATGTTGTTCAAAAAGTTGTTGATGATGTTATTCAAGTGTATACTAGCGAGCAGAAAACTCCTGATCAAGAATCTATTCCGAAAAAGGACAAGGGAAAACAACTCCTTGTTGAGACTCCGAAATCAGTGGCAAGCAATAAAAGAGAAATTGGCGATTCGTCTAAAAGGAAGTTGGAGCTTGTTGAGGAAGAAAATTTTCCAAGCAAAGTTTCAGATTCAGAGTCATCCTCGTTGGGACATGACTTTGTTGTTTAATCTTTGAGGAAGTTAGTTAGTTCCATTTCGACCATCTCGACTATAGACTCAAGGTGCCAAATGCTCCAACATGCTCTGAACCATAAATCAGATTCTGTATCCTTGGTAATGGATAAGTGTGTCGAGTTTGAAGCTGACTTAAAATCTTTTCTTGTTGGCTATTAAGAACACAAAATATCTTCCAAAATAATGATGAGCTGGTTGAGGAATATTGTACAAGAGATGAGGTTATTTGATGAGTTTCAAGACAATGTTAAAGATTCCATTGAGACTGAGGACAGGAAGATAAATGACCTGACTTCACCCTTTGAAGAGAAGCTGACAGATGAAAAGAACTTCCGGATTCAAGAAGTCAGAGATCTGAATGGGAATCTGAATTCCATTTCTCAAAACTGGAAGTTTGAAAGGGATCATCGGATTGAGTTTGAACAGAAGATGAAGGCTCAGGAAGAAAAGATCAATGCTCAGGAAGAAAAGTTGAATGCCCAGGAAGAAAAGATTGAAGCTCAATCTACAAGAATAGTTTTCTTAGAGAAGCAAGCTGAAGAATATCATAAAGACCTGAAAAAGATCAAGACTATTCTTAAGGGGCTCATTTCGAAGGAAAAAGATCCGAAATAACTAAATCCGATCTTTTTGTTGTATCTAGTTTTCTTTGTTGCCGACATTTCAAATCTAATGAAAAATGTTCTTCTTGTTTCTTTTGTTGTTATTACTAATTTTTCAGGTACTTTTTTATTTTTTTCATTCTCTCGATTTCTTTTTGAAAATCACAAAGGGGGAGAAGGAATAGATCCTTAAGAAAAAGAAGAACTCTAATAAGAGTTTATCTAAGGGGGAGAAGGAAAAGATCCTTAAGGAAAAAGAACTCTAATAAGAGTCTATCTAAGGGGGAGTTTTTTTATTAAATAATACTTTCTTATTCGTAATAAAATGTCACTCCGGATATCTAGAATACGATCCTTAGAGTTTCAAAGCCTAAGGGGGAGTTAGTCGTATTCATCATTTTCCTTAAAGCCAAGGGAGATAAGCCTTAATGTTTTTCTTTCTTCTTAGAATTTCCTTTTCGTAAAGATGTTTGTGCTTTCCAAAAAGGGGAAGATTATTGATTCAATAAGGTTTTCCTTATGACTTTTTCATTCATTCTTGTTTTGAGAATCACAAACACCTTTTTCTTAAGGAAAATTGTTTTCTTAAGGAAAATTTCTTTTATAAGGAAAATCGCTTTTATAAGAAAAATTATCCTTATCGTATTTTCATCTAGATTTTTCTTAAGTATGAGATTCGGGTTCATTTCTATTTTCTCGAAATTGCTTGAAACTTTGATATGAAGTATTTTATTTTAGGGTCTGAATTCTGGATAAGAACTGTGATAAAGTTTCACTCCGAAATCCAGAATGAGAATTGTGATAAAGTTTCATTCCGAATTCCGAATACAGTTTTAATCCAGATTTAGGATAAGAATTCTTATAAATTTCGATAACGAATTCTTAATACAAATTCTAATGATTAATTCTCATTACGAATTCTAATGACGAATTCTCATTACGAATTTTGATGAGGAATTCTCACTACGAATTCTGATGAGCAATTCCCATTACGAATTCTGATGAGGAATTCTCACTACGAATCCTAATGACCAACGCCCATTCCAAACTCTCATTCCGAATTCTCTTATTAAACAGAATCTAATTATCTTTGTTTTATACACTCTGAATTTTTTCAGACTCCAAAAAATATTTTTGGTTAGACTCTGAACCTTCACTCCGAAGCTTTTATTCCGGTCTTTTGAGTTAGAATTAAAACGATGTTGTGCATTCTGTTACACTTGTTTCGTTATAAAACGATATCGTCCAATCTGTTATAAACTAACCGTTGGTTAAGTTACACGTGTACAGGTCCCTCCGATGTTTAAGAAAAATATGACCATTGGAGAAGGAGTCGACCTTACCTATAAATAGGAGCTCATTTGAAAGAGCTCGGTGCTGAAAGGCTGACTGATCTTCGACTCATGTGATTACATGCTTGAAGTGATTTCTAGAGAGAGAGGATTTTATTAACTCTCAAAGCATCGTGCGACTCTGAATGTTGGTGATTACATTCGAGGACTTCCGAGGATAGGAAGACAGAGGTGTCGACTACCTTGAAGTTCTAGGGCTTCCTTGCTGAGGAAGACAGAGGTTGCCAATTACCTTGAAGTTGAGGGCTTGCGGGGATAGCAAGACAGAGACTCTGATCTTCGTATCGAGGGATTACCCTGGTGTGAGTAAGACAGACTTGCTTGAAAGTATAAATCAAGGGACCTTTATCCAAGGTTGTTGGATACCCTTCTCTTTGGGTTAAAAGACTTATATCTTGTTACTTGTAGTTCTACTACTTGTTTATTATCCGTTGCATATTGTATTGTAAGGAAAGTATAACTTTCTTATACTTACTTACTTGTACTCTGTTACATTTATATTCTATACGCTTTAAGGTAGAATCTCATATTGTAATCTTTCGTTAAGTTTCTATTTCTCGAACCATATTTCTGGAACCTACCTTCGGAATCTATTCCCAAGTTTTCATTCGGTGTTAGAGGTGTTGTGAATTTTCTTAGTTTAATCTTTGTTAAACTTAGTCTTTTCCTTCTCTTAAGGAAACTATAGTTATTCATAACTAACTTTAAAGGTTCAAAAGGAATTTTTAAAGTGTACAATTCACCCCGCCCCCCTCTTGTATATTGAGCATCTACATCACTATTTCGATCCTACAGGCCACATGTTTTTTTATACTCCATTGGGGACATGTATTCATTGGTTTGTGTTATCCATGGATCTTCATTTGTAAGGAGGTTCACCTAAGTTATCTCACAAAAACTGGTGGAGACACCCTCTTAAAATGCAGGATGGGTTTCTTACAAATCCATATCTTCAATAGATATAGGAGGATCATAGGGGTGAGGATGCACTTCCCGACCATCCATCCCAAGGGGATAATTGGTGTATGCTCTAAAAAATAAATAATCATTTATGAGGGGATTTATCTCTATTAAGACTATGGAAAAAATATTTCGATCCAATGTCATCATGTTTTCAGCTGCAAGGTCCACTGTTGATATCAAATTAGTGGAAATGTATCAACCTTTGTTGATCCAACCCGACTTTGGGGAATATATGAGAATGCCTCCAATTAGTTATCAAGGGGAACTTTTTAGTACTTCACATGAGTGGTGTATTTCAGAATTATTTGGTTCTATTCAGTATAAGAGTATGCGTTAATCTATAAATAATCTTTTTTTCATAGAGAAAAAAGAAAAACCCCTTCGTTAGGTGTTGTGAGATCTAAATAATGAATTGTGAGAACAAAGGTATCTTTCAACTCTACCCATGGATCAGTTTTAGTGGTCAATAGATCATTAGGGGAAATGTTTCACTCAACCATGTTAGTCTAAACCTTCTTTCCTTCAATTTTTTAGTACTCACCATCATGATAGATAACCTACCAAGTGTCAATGGGGATTCATTTCCCTAGATCACCCCTATATGAACATCAATTTACTATTTTATGTATTGGTTGTATAAAGAGGGGACCACTCCAAGAAAATGATGATAGAGACTTCCTAAAAATGTGTTATAGGTAGTTTCAAATGAGAATTACATAATTCAGTGCTTTATATTAGACCATCAAATTCAGACCCTAGAATAATTTTTACACATGGATTGTAATAAATCTTATCCTACCCCAAAATAATCATTTTAGATGGAGTCAAATCTGCATCCATTAAACCCAGCTTATGGAACATTCGTGGATGGATATGGTTGATCCCAGAGCTATTATCCACTATGTAGTGGCCAATTTTCAAACTATTAAACTACCCTATGATATATAGTAGAGAAATTTTACCCTAAATGGTGACACCCTCATTTAATTAAAAATAAATAAATGCCAGATATTCTGCCTGTTCAGCATCAACTGCATTTCAAACCTTCGAGGAAGCTATCTCATCTTCAAACTGAAGTGATATTTTCATGGTTTTGGAGATGACCTCTATTATTTCTCTTGATCAAAGGAGTCACTTAATAATATAAATCCTTATGGTTAAGTCTATATGTGATTCAAAAAATAATATTTCCATGCCATGGGAATATTTATTTCCCATGGAGGGTCGTTATTTAGAAGAGGGTAAAACATATTCCATTGGTTCAAAAGCATGGGCCTTGATAGTATTCACAATATTCTACTTCTAGTCAGATGATATGATCTAAATAACTGATGTTTAGGTTTTGTATGGCTATGTTCAATACCAATATATATATGGATGATAATAATGCAGTTACAGTTGAGATGCATGATATACTAATACAGTGGTCTACTAAGGTATACTTGACAACATATACCCTTAGGGTTGTGAATTATGAGCTCTCCACAAGGCATGATTTTTTATTTCTTTATCATGAACAACATAGTTTGAAGGGTTATCCTGATCATTCTAACTACTCTCATGACCCCTATATCACATTCAATAGTGTTGACCAGAGCCTCTGAAAGAGTTTACATAAAATTTATCACCGTCGGACATTGTGATATGGTACAATAGATCAAAAAAATTATAGAGGTATAATCTCACTCATCATCTTCATTGTTGGAGTATTCTAGGGATGGGATGGCCCTTAGCGCATCTCCCAACTCGGGATCCATGATGTTTTTGTTGGTACCAAGGTGCACAGTGGAATACAATGGGGCAAGGATTAAAATTTTTTATCTCTAGGTTGAAAGACTGATCAAATCAATTGATATGATCACAAGTATGGTTCAATGATATTATTTAAATTAAAAAAATGAATTTTTTAATCATTCAACTCAATGCACACTTTTCCTTCACTTGTCACTAAAAACCATTACTCAAAGGATCCAAAGAATAATTCCTCAAGATCATCCACACGTTCTTGAAAAATATTCCGGATCGTGGATCATAGAATTCCAAGTGCTAGAATGGTGATTTAATGATTCCTTCAACGTAATGATTATCACTACTTGGATTTGTCTTCAATGCAATGAGATGAGATCGATCTGATCACTTGGATCTAGAAATTTTCTCTCTAGAAATCTGGAGAGGATATAGTGGATCTAATTATATCGTAGAGTATATTCATTGTGTGTAAGCCTCTCTCCTCATATTTATAGTGGATTGAAAAATAAAAGGAATGTGTTACCCATCCCCCTTTTATTAAATGTACACTAAATATGAAGTAAAATTTTAATTATGATGTACTAAAATGCCCCATAAATATTATTTGTATTTTATCACATACCTATAACATATAATAAATATATTAAATGATAAAACTGAGTCGTTTAGCTCAATTATTTACCCCACTAATATTAAATTAACTTGGAATATTAAAATAATATTCATTCAAATAATATTATTTAATGTATTTACTAAATAAATCGTGAATAATTTATATATATAAGCCCAACCCAATTATTATTTAAATGTATAATAATTAATTTATATATTTATCGGTGATCAGTAAGTTGGAAAACACTCAAACCCCATAGTGGGGACCACCATGTCCAATATTCCTATTCACCAGAATAGGGATGTTTCTTGAATATTCTATTTTGTGTGACCCTCTAGGCTCCAATCTCGATAGTATAAAATTTTATTCAAATACCAAGAGTGGATTATAGAAACCCATCAGTGAATTTATAGATATATGGAATAGTAATAGTAATGAAAACTAACCTATGAGCATGCACTGTGTAATATAATCTATTTTTATTTAGATATCACATAAAGTCTGATGCACATTTGTTTTATCATCCATTCGTAATTTATTATTTGTTGATAAAATTGGAAATATTTATCCTTGATAGTCTTGTCACTATAATTATTAAGGTATTACCATCTTGATCAACTAGGACTCAAATATATAAATTCCTCAACATGGATGAAACAAATTCTATATTGACCGCTTAATAAATTTCATACCACCCATGAAACACCTAACACAAGATACCTCACCACAATGAAAATATCATGGATTTTTTCTTGCATCAATGTATTTGATGGAATATTATTCATTGATAATGATCTCATGTTTGGAGGAAAATAAATATGTATGTATATAAGATCATACAATAACACCTAAAAAATTTGGTGTTCCCTTTGGAAGGTATGTTCTCATGATTTCATATATTAGAGATCACCTTGTGTGAACATCAGAAGAAGAAATCTCAAGGACTTTGAGCCCAAAAACATTAATTGTCAAACATATGCTGTGTTTAGTCAGTATGATTTTTCTAGACCATAGTACATATGTTTAAAATTATTTTCATAGTATATCAAGGTTCTCATTAAATATTGGGATCCACTATACTAATTTGATATGATGATTAATATATAGAAATTACCTTTTAAAAAGTGTTTAAAAAAATGTCTACATAAAAATGGAAATTTTAAATCATGCATATCTAATAGTATACAAGATATAGTAATAAAAATACTTTGTTTAGTTGTGTATAGGGAAACAACTATTACAACAATTGCAAATATTGTGAGATGGTTTTGGAACCTATGGGGGAATCAGATTTCCCTTGTTCCATTAGAGTCCGTTGTTATATGACATGGAAGTCTATGATGTAGATGTGGATACAGCAGTTGGAGGAGGGATATGATCCATAAGAATTTCTGGCTTGTTCAAGAGAGCATGGATAATACCATGTGTGTGAGTGGCTCTCTTACAAGACAACCATTAAACATATTTTTTTCATCATGTGGATGAGATCCTATTTCCACTAATTAGTGTCATCGTTATCACTGTTAGGGTTATCAGATACATGTGTCACTGGTGAAAGAATATTTCTTAACTTCACTAATCCATGATCTACTAGGTATGGAATCCAATATTTATATATTAATAAATATTTGATAATGTGCCTGAATATATTGTGATATGGGAAATGTTCGATGCAACTAGTGATTTGAACCTCATTTGGTCTCTCATACTCTAGAAAATTTGGGATTCTCTTTAGATGAACATAGATGAAGCATCCTAGAACCAATGAATATTTGAAGGACTAAGATCTATTTCATCTTTCTTTCAAGGGTACCCTAGGATCCTAGACATGGTTGGGGGTTGAATCTACATTCCCTATTCAAGGTTTTTACAAATTGAGAGACTATTCTTGGAAGTGATTTACTCTATGAGGTTGCACCTAGTAGGGTTTCACTCAGTGAGGCTCATCCAGTAAAGCATCCAATAGGTGAACCAACTAGGGGACCACATCTGGTACATAAGAAATTTTTTCTACGTTTATGGATCTTAATATGGGACATGGAAGGGGAAATTGGTGAGACTCTTGTCTAGTTTATGGTAAGGTTTCTTATAAACATAGAGACTTTTTAAAGAATTCAAAAAATTCTCCTATGTATTTTAGGGAGGTTAGGGAAGTGAATATCTTATTCATGAGATTCAGTACACACATCCGGAGTAGATTTTCCTTGGACATAAACATGTCAACTGAGTACATGAGTCCCTTCCAAGATGTGACAAAGTCAGAGACTCACTCATTGGGACTCTGTCTATATTTGAAGTGGTCTAAGATGCTTGTATTCCATATGGTGGAGTAGAAATGGTAGAGGAAGTGTCTTAAAAGATCCACCCAACCAACAACCAACCCAATGCGTAGATTAATATACTATAGGAATGCATGGTCTTCCAAAATCTATATAAAACATTGGATTATGGAAGCCTCTATCCATTATAGAGTCACCAACATTGGGCCACAACATGAAGTGATGTGGTATATAAGTTGTATACGGTAACCCATCCAATTATATGGGGTTGAATATGGGATTAACAAACTATAGGGTTGATCGTACATGATCCACTCAAGTTATGTACAACGTCCATTTAGGAGGAACTGCCACATTAAATGTTTCTAGAGCCTTAATGTAAGAATCATGACTTGATATCACATCATCATGGTAAGGAGTTTTTGTCTCTAACTCTTTTAAAAGCTCAATGACTCATGTATATGTCTGAAAATGATCCTGAAATGGATAATCACGCTTCTTGGGTTGCGTATGGGACTTTTAAATCTATTGTTTTCTATACCCCGTGTCTTCTTCCCTGATCGGGTGCATGAGAACACCAAGATAAAATTGGGAAATATTTATGAGGAGGATACATTGGGACACTGGATTAGATATAAGGACACTTATGTCAATTTTTAGGTTTGGGTACTACTCAATAGTGAGATCGTTGGTGCTCATTTTATACTCCTCAATCCACTAAAGTAAGGAAATCATCTAAGAGACTAACACTGATTTTGGTGAAACCTAAAATGTGTTATAGTGTTTGGAATATCCTTTTTCCTTTTAATCATTCCAACACAATGTCATTGATGTCTCATTGGGGGTACTCATGAGGCCCAAATCCTTTCTATTAAAATGAGTGTTTATGCTTAACAGTGGGTCTTCTTGGTACAATATCGTGCCTTAAGGAAGGTTTTCCCTGGTGTGCACTAAATTGGAGGCATTGTTCTAATAAAAATATAGTGTTTTTTTGGTGACCATATTTACTATGGTGGTGGTTATAGGGGAATCATCAAAATTAATGGATGGGTTAGATTGTTAGTCCTATCAATAGTGTAGGATAGGGATAAAGTAGAGGGTGGAGTACTTCCTTCATCCAATGATATTGTTGTATGGAGGAATCTCTTTGATTAACCAATAAAGCATATTTAAGATCTTAAAAGTGGTTTTATAGAGAGTCTGGTAGTATCCATACAACTTAGTATGGTCAGTTACTGGAAGAATTAGTATCTCAACCATCCTACACTGCAAGTTGATGTTGTAATGGTGTTCATGGATCCATATGAATGTCAATTATTGATTCTATTAGTGGTGGAATGTATCCCATATAATTTGGTAGAAATATAATTCTAGGTCCTTGTTTAGGGACATCGAATGACAAAATATGGAGATGTAGGTGGCCAAAACACAACTAATAGTAGGTTGGAAGCTATAATATTCTACATGTTATCTTGCTCAGGGGAAGGGTCTTACACATGTTTGGACAGGTCCATAATTGGAATATGATAGTATATGGGTGGAACCACTAACTTAAACATTCATTGGGGCTAATCTACCTAGATAGGGGACACCAAATAGGTTAAATATTTGTTTCATGATAGGACATCTATCCTCGGTATATTCAGCTTCAAGATCATGTCATTGTATGATGAGGTGTTTACAACATCCTCATGCGTGAGAGTATAAATATCTGTTTAAGTCGTAGAGGAGTGCTAACCATCATAAAAGGGACTAGAAATGTACAATGAAATCTCTCCAAATTCTTGTACGGAGTTAGAGAGGAGTGAAACTAGTGGTGGCCATGATCATTGGATTAGGAGTCCTTGTAAGGAGGATAGAACGTCCTCCACCCATAGGTACCTTCAGAGGGATATTGGGAACATGTGGATCATAACTTCATGGATTTTGAGCCATAATATTTAGGATTTTACTCTATACCATGGAATTGGGGGTTAAGGATCTCTCATTGAGTATTTTTTTCATTGAAATATGAAAGGTCCATGATGAAATGACACTTCCAAGGGTCCCACCATTGTTGATGTATAACTTATAGGATGAGGTTTATTGGGAGTATCTTGGGGTTTTCCTATGTGGGTTATGTCTTGTATTATGGGAATGGGTTCCACAATAAGAAAACTCAAACCATCCCTAGGATGGTTTTTTAGAGTTGGGAATATCTTTTGTAGATAAAGGACCTTTGTGCTAGTCAGTGGTGTTGTGGGTAGGACCACCTCACTGGTTAGTGGTAGCATGTGGATAACCTCAATACTGGTTGATGCTAGTGTAGGGAGGACCAATGTAATGGTTGATGATGGCATGAGGTAGACATTCATGTTGGTTGATGGCTATTTAGGGAGGACCTATAACACACTCATATTTTCATGAAAACATGAAACAAATTCTATTTATTTTTAGATGATTTGTAATAAATATGAAATTTAAATTAATTGTTTTAGTAAATTATGAGCAATTGTAATTGAAACATTGAAATTCATTTAAATGGATTAAAAGTAATGATTTTTAATTTTGATTTTTATTTGGAATTAAGTGATTATTATTAGAAATAATTTAATGCATGCTCATATTTTTGGGTATTTAAAATTTTCCCATGTTTTGAAATCCCATAACTAATGTCATCTATCCACATAGACAATCCATAAGGGGATATCCAAACAAGACACCCTAAGGAAATCTAGAACTAACCAGTAGGGGTGTGAGGATATAGGTGGGACTAGGATCGTGCAATGTGTCTCAAACTAGCATGGATACCCACGTACTATGTTACCTGATCTTGTTTTTTACATATCTCAAAGGGAATTCCTGATCACCATAGGTTGTTGACTAGAACCTAGAACATTCATAATAAAGTGGGAATGATTTTTTTGAAAATATTGGATGATAAAATATTACATTTTAGTATTCTTAACACTCTAAAGGGATAAAGTAATAGAAACCAAAGAGGTATAACAAAACCCAAATTAGTATACCATGAATGTAATCAATATATGTCCATAAAAAACTCAAAATTTTTTTAATACAAGTTGATAACTTATCCACCAATCACCACCATCACTGTAATCCAAAATAATCATGAACATCCACCACCTTAATGTGTCACTTTCCCTTTTCTCAGACCTGGAATAAAAATGTCTATAAATAATTGAAATAAAAGTTAGGGTGTGAGCTATAAATCCCAATAGTGTCTCACCATGTGTCCCATAATAGATAACATAAAAATAAAAAAAATCATGATTTTAATTTCAATAAAATATTATATAACCTGATATAACATTTTCAAATATAAAAAAAACTTTATTTCTTTTAAATAGATGGGAAAAAATCCAAAAATGATTAAATAAACATTTTATATAAAATAATTTATATAAATCAAATTGAATGTGTAAAATTATTGTACAATCAATATAATATGGAATAAAATCATAAATAATATCAATAATCATGGTCAAAATCCATGAAATGCATTATATTCTGGATATATGGTCCTCACACTTCTCAAATCAGAGATCATGGTTAATCATGTTGCTTTAGATGCTTTTTTTGAGGCGCACACATCTATCTATTTAGGAGGACGAAGACACGACAACTGTTTCCCCACATTACTGATTTCCAAAGGCAGGTGACATCTATCTCCTGTTCAAGGACGTTTTCTCCTTGATCGAAACAGGATGACGCTATGTCAGTTATTCCTTCTGTGGATTCCTCCTTGGAACTCGTCACCTAGTTCTGGTCTCTCTCTCATAAATTAATACGTAGTTTGTGATAATCTTCCATGTGCCATTCTTCCATGGACCTCGATTAAATACACCGCTTCTTTCATGACATTCCAAGTGGCCTGTTCAGGGAAGAAACCTTCAATCAGGGGAGTAGTCACATTGGACATCATTGGTGTGTCTGGATGCTGGAACACTAGCACATCTGGGTTTCTTCCCCTTATTATAGAGATTCTCAAGGGCGTAGAATCTCGAGGCATCCCAGGTGGAATTCGAGGAATTATATTCCATAGTCATGTCTTTTAGGTTTTCCATAGCTTCTCATGTCTAACACAATGTATGTCGTGAGTCTAATGTCTAAACAAGATGGATCATACTGATAAGAACACTGACTAGAGTGGATCAGATGGTTGCAACCCCTAAAGAGAACACAGATGTTGTGACTAACACGTGGTTAGTTACTCGGTTGCTGCTGGAAGTCGTGAAGAGGTGAATGGCATGATCTCACTGGGATGTGGTAGCCTGGGTATGAATCAAGATGGATATGGGTTTTTGAGTGTGGATGGGGAATGATATGGATCTGATGTGAGGGAGATAGTGATGTTGGCCTTGAGCCTTAGAGAGGCTTCCAATGTATCCTCGCGAAAGGGAATAAATTTCCACATAGTTTAGGATAGGGGTATGGAGTTAATCTATGTGCAGAGGATAGAAACTGTATGATATACTATGGCATAGGTGTGGTTAGAAGCCCGAGGGTCTTCCTATGGAACTAGGACAGACTAGGGATGTGATTCCCAACAAAGGGATGACAGCGGCTTACCGTCGACCATAGAGTACATTAAATTACCACTAGATGAGGATTACAATGGCTTACCATCTATAGGGGTACAATAACTTACAGTCAGTTGGGGAAAATAATGGCTTACTGTCGATTGGGGTTGGACCTTAAAGAGGCTTTCCACGTACCTTTTCTAGGTGACAAGGATCAAAACCCACATAGTTTGAATGGTTATAGTTTAACGTCTTTCAAGACAAAATGGGGCGTACAGTTTAAGGTCATTCAGGATGGGGGTGGACAGACGTGAAGTGGTTGGGATCGATAGTTGTTGGGTTTGATCCTCGAGGAGGCTTCCTACGTACATTTCCTTGGAAAAAATCTAAGTCCACATAGTTCTAAAGTGTTTGGAGAACAGACTTGAAGGGGGTCAGAACCAATGGATGTTGGGATTTTACATCAGGGAGGTTTCCTACGTACCATGCCATGGCATAGATCAAAGACAATGTAGTTCAGGAGTGTTTGTGAACTAGTGTGAAGGGGTTCGAAAATAATGGTTGTTGGGATTGAACCTCCTAGACGCTTCCTATGTACCTTTCTTTGGACAAGATCAATTTCCACATAGTTTGGTAGAGTTTGGAGAACTTACGTGATGGGGGTCAGGACCAATAGGTGTTGGGATTGAACCTCAGGGAGGTGTCCTACGTACCTTACCTCGACAAGGATCAATGTCCATGTAGTTCGGCAAGGTGATTGGGATTATACTCTAGGATGACTCGAAGAGGATGCCATGGTCAATGCTTACTCTAATCCCACGTGAGTCATGCTCGGTGTGAGAAACAAGATGAAGAAAATTCTTGATGATCAAGTCGTGAAAGTTGCGTCTGTGGGAAGTTAATTGGGGATTATAAGTGGTTAGTGACCCAAAGAGAAAACTAGATCTTATCATGGTTAGCAGCCCATAAATGAAATAGGGGCATATGAATGGTTCACAGCCCAGGGAGATGGAGATTAGGACATACTCCAATATGGATGCCTAGGTGGCGACAAACTCTATAGGGGTTTGGAATGGAAGAGAGGAGGGTTCTAGTACCCCCCCCCCTATGGTCCATGGAATAGAATAAAAAAATAAGAGCAAAGATTCTACCTATTTCATGAGGGCTATGGGGATTATACCAAGTTGGTTTCCCTTACCCATAGACAGGGGCCTCTCCAGCAAAGAGAACCTCATTCCATGTGAGGAAGATCTCACTCCTGTGGAGATGAGCAAGAGTAGTGAATGTACGAGATGGGGCTCCCCATGTAGAATTCATGGGTGGAGTCCACAGTTTAATGACATGTGCTGAGGAAAATAGCACTTAACAGTTTAACGTCCTATATCTCGGATGAGGGAGGATTACTCATTACCCATAGGACTTACATAAACAACACGCTTTAACCCTTGGTGAAGGGAAGGCACTGACAATTCCATGGCGAGGAGGTATCATGTAGTGATCCATTGAGGGGTCCACGTTAGTGTGGCTATGCGAAGAAGCAATAGTCGTTACCGTGCCTATGCGAAGAAGCATCAGGCGAAGCAATGCAATGAGAATCACCACCGAAGGGACTTTAAAGTCGCTTCCTACTAGCCTGGAGGGCTGTACATGAAAGGGATGCGTAAATCTGTTTGTATTAGAAGGAGGTTTTTTTCTAATAGGTTTGGCCTTGCCAAGAGTCTGGTCTTTGTGAAGGGGATGATCTTCATGAAGAGATTGGTATTCAAGAAGAAGATGCAACTCACTAAGGGAAAATTACACTAGGAGAAGAGGGGATTTGTGAATGTAAAACACATCATGAAGAGGGGAGTCTTCACAAAAGGCAAAGGCTTCGCAAAGTGATGCCTTTAAGTGAGAAGGTCTCATCCTTAGTCAAAAACCTCTTAGTTTTGGGAGAATTTTGTGAAGGAATTACACATCATGAAAACCTCGAGCACCCTGAAGGGGCTCCTCCCTCTGAAAAGGGAATGGGCCTTCATTAAGGGAATCTCTCCCATAAGCGGAGGTTGAAAGGGAAGAAAATGGTGATGGTTCGCAAATGCCATGTACCTTTGGGAATCAATGTGAAGGGTTCATAAAGTTCTAAGTGAAGCAGGAAGGTGAAAGGTCATAGTAACAATGGTTTGGGAGAGGGGGTGTGCTTTTCATTTATAAGAAAACCCCAGATATGGGGGAACTAGTCTCTCCGCAGGTCTGCATGGCACTATGGAAGGGTGCCAATTTTTCTTCTCATTAAGGGCCTTACAGAGGGGTGAGATTCCGTGAAGGGCTCGGGGAGTGGGGCTGATGTAGAGCACCCAAATAAATACATGACGCTGCATAAAGGTCGTTGCCGGCTCCGAATCTCCATGGGCAGGGGTGTCGTAGAGCCACTCATGGTACTGTCTGTGGGGACCCAGCATCCACTACGGGGAGGGATTTGTGCAGTGCCTTTTTGAGAAAGGATGAGGCCTCTTCTAGACATCTTCATGTGGTATTTTTTCAATCAGATTGTTGAGATTGTGGGATAGGATGGATGAATGTGTGTTTTCGCTCTAACAAATTCCCCCCCACAGAATTAGAGCCGACAGAAGGAGATGGTCGAATTATGTGGGAAAAATGATGAAAATACCGAGATGATGGTACTCTCGGAGGAATTAGAAGGTAGGGGTGTTGTTGTTCTACTAAGGTAAACCCCATACTCTTCTCGTAATGCGGTCTTTGCAAATCGGGTGTGGAAAACATGGGGAAAAGGATGGCTATCGTGCGCTTTGGGATTGGCGTGCCAGGCACAGGCGTGCATAGAAGTTGGGGGGGCATGGAGCCTAGGGCACCTCAGAGCTAAGAACACCATGAATCTAGGGGAACCCAAAATCTAGGTAACTTTTCTAACTATATATATGGGCTCAATGGTTTTTTTTCCATACCTAGATATTTGCGAATGATGGTACCTGAGCCCTCTTCGCAACTGATCCTCTCATCAAATGCTTTACCGATCCAGATTCTTCTGGGTGGTTATTCACAAATGATTTCAAGTGAACTGGAGTATCACAACCCATGACCTTCTTTGGTGATGCGAGCCGAACCCCCACATATCTTCGCAATGCAAAGAGGGGAGCGATGGACTTTCCAAAGGATATTCGAGAATGCTCTTGCCCAAAAAAATTTCAAATGTCATTCGATTAAATGGCCACTCGGGAGGCCATGTGGAAGTTTATTATGATGCCGCTCGGTGGGAGGCCATTTCCAATAACCCAAAAATAGATGAGTACATCTAGATTACATCTGATCATACATCGTTGATAGAGCGGCTAACAGAGGTGCAAAAGGAATATCCATTGTGCAAGTGTCTTCCATTATATGGTTTCTATTTTTGGGATGAGGTCATTATTCATGAAGCCAACATAGATGAGCTAGCCTATTGGTTTAGGGGGACTCCTGAGAAATATCAATGGAATAGGACCCTATATGGGATTATTAAGAAAGATCTTACTCCAGTTACAAAAAATTTCCTATACAATAATGTCAATAGCTTTGATAGCAGGGAACTAGCACCAAAGACATCCCCACCCCGATATAAGACAATCCTCAAGGGTAGGATTAGAAATATAGACAAGGGGTTGATAAAAAGTTGGAACTTATTATAGGGTGGCAACATTAGAGATGATTGGGCTTGGGACTACTGTGCATGTTTGTCTTTTGAGGAGTTTGAGCATGTCATGAGGTGGATTGACCTGTATGAAGCCGTCTGGGCCACCCAATTCACTGTCCCTAAGCTGAATGAATTTATATCGGAGTTGCCGAGCCGGTGGTTTCCAGATACAAAAACATTCCACCGGTATCATGGGGTGGTTGGAATCATCCTTTGGGTCCTCCAATAAATTTTGGGTATCCAGATCCAGGGGGAAATGTTTGATAAATTCATCCCAACCAAAAAATCATGGGTAGATGGGGAGAAAATGTTGCCTTAGTCATTGGCATTGTTGAGACTTCTTCAAGGCACGAACGAGGACAAACAAAACACCTGATACGTCCACTTCAAGTAGTGGTTTGGCTACTTCATCAATTTCCCCTCAGAAGTGGGGACACCACTAGAGAGGCCCCCTATTTTTTCGCAAGGAGATCAGTGGGGAAAAGAGGGTTCATACTGGATGACAATGGAATACAAACAGTTGAAGATGTGGGGAAACAGCATTAAGACAAAGCAACAGCCTATCAGTCTTGTCAGGTTTATCTCAACACTAATCTGTGGGTGGATATTACCAATAAGGGATGCCCATATGGGGGTGCATCCAATCACATTTATCATGGAAACTCTTCCAGATTTTGGGAATCACATGAACTTGGGCATACTAACACTAGAAAATTTGTACCATCTTCTTCGACGTGTTAATGAGGGGAAAAGGCCACTGTGAGTATGTGGACCATTCCATTTTTTGTACAGGTGGATCACGGTGAACATGGGGGGTTATTAATACTTCAACCTAAATTCCCCATTGGGGATTCATTCTAACCCAGTGATATTGAACATTACAGGGAGTGCCCCTCTGAATATAGAAGTTGTGACTGTGCTGAGTAAAATGGAGTGAGTAGAATAATTTATCTTTCATCCCTTTCCATTTCCAACAGAGGCCTATTTCGACAAAGACACAATTAAAATAGGTAAATGGTCGTATCTTCTATTCTTTTGTGGAGGTATGCTGGTGGCATGAGTGTATTTTGAGCCCATATGTGAACCATACACCCCACATTGGTTTTCAAGATAGTTCCACTACCTACAGAGGCTGAATACTTGTGTGTATACAACTATTTTCCATGATAATCACTCGTACATGATGCGATAAATCTAGAGGATGTTTAAAAGCGAGGATGTTAGGATGTTGAACGAGCTTCCCCCATCCGATGTTGTATTTGGATTGTTCCACGAGTCTGCACAATGTTGGGGGGCTACCTACCCTGGCGAGATGCTGAAGAAAGTGACCTTTCGGGCCAGAAAGGTAATTATAACACTACGACCTCAGACAATGGTGATAGGGGTACACTGAGAAGATTATGCAGACACTTTCTATGGTGGTGAAGCTGTGACAGCAGGAGAGGTAGGAAATGAACTAGAAAATCTAGGGTCGGTGTTGACTGGGGATGTTGAGGGTGAGGGGACAGTGCTAGGCCAGGTGGATCCACTTAAGAGGACCTAGGAGGGTGGTGAGTCATCTCAGGGATTTTTGTAGAATCTCCCCTCATTATCCTGGGAAGCAGTTGCATACAATATCAATCCCTTCTGATGTTGTCTTCCCATATTCATGGAAGGACTGGGAAAAGAGAAAACAATACCTTAGCATTAACGGTTTTTGGGTGAACCTTAACATGCAAGGGATGTTGCTGGGGGAGATCATCCTAGTGAAAGGAGGCTTTAATGATAGTCTTACTGGGGGAGAAAATTTTTAATAGAGGTATAGGAGGTAATAAATTCTCATAGTGACATGTTTCTGATGTCGCAACGGGAATGGGTGTTGCTGAACATGACCACTCTTGAAGAGTCAACAATAACCCAACTAGAGAAGCGCTTCCCTTTCCTGGCCATGTAGAAGAATTGAGGTCTGATAGAGCTGACATGGGTGACCCTCATCGAGTAATGGAGGGGGCCTCTAGGGGTGTCTCTCCTAAAGAAGAAGAGGTACCAGCCTTGGGGGGAATCTCCTTGGGCGTGTTTTCCGCAACATTGGAAGTAAGTCCACACTTACTGTTAACACACTAATGTGACCCCTATATTTTACTGATTTCTTAACTAACACACATCTGGGCAGGGGAACCTTCAGTCAGCCACCCTCACTCATGAGGATGAGTGTGTGTTAGTCATAGAAGACCTAATGCTGAGGCCGCACATGGGGAGAGTGTGGTGGTATTGTCCATAGATGCTAGGGAATCAGGGGAGACATTCTAAGAATCCTCAGAGCCCACAATCGTACATGGGGGCCATTCCCCATCCTCCCAATGATGGTAGACCCGAGGAAAGAACAATGGGATAACCAAGGGGAGTCTCACTATCCAGAATCGTACTCATCATTTGGTAGGTCGAATGTGCTAACACAACCTTTACATACCCAGTTTCAAAGATGGTGTGTACGTTAATAATACAGATGGATGAAATACTCGAGGCTCCACTCCAAATCTTGGTGCCACTCCCTGTCACATTGAGCAACCTATTATACTATTTAATAATTCTCTTTAAATGGACAACAATGGAGGGTGATGTCCCTGGTGGGGCCAAATTTATGATGGACTAGGTGAACATCATCTAAGTGGAATCCAGTTATGTGGAAAAATTTGAGGAACACCCTACTGCTGATCTCTTGGAGGCATTTCCCGCATAAGAAACTGTCGAACCACAGGATTGGGATGAAACTACCTCCCATGAAGAGGATAGAAAGTCTGTTCATCAACGATCATGGAAGCTGATCTAGTGCTTTATCACGGAGACCCCACAAATGCAATCGGTATATCAGATGGGGAGGCTGCGAACCAAGCTGAATGAACTGTGCACTAGATGAGTAAATGGAAAATTCCCTCATGCACTTATTATGGATTACCTTGTAGATAGGGTGAGAGAGGATGCAAAAAATCATAGTGTCACCTGGCAGTGGAGAATGACAGTCAACATTCAAAGGCCCCAAGAGGATGATCATGAATTACAATGTTTAAGGGCCCGGGTGAATGAGAAGTCTTCTTTCCACGAGGTGAAGTAAGGGCTCATATCATGCCTGAAGGCCCAACTGGATGGGCTAAAGAATGGATGAAGAACACCTCTAAAGATATTACCACAATCCAAGTTGATGAATACCAGTCCTGTACTGAGGCCGATGAACTGCTCCATCTCGCCTCCGAAGAGGAACATGAGCTAAACAATGGAAAGAAGATCTTGGAAACCAAATTCCGGAGTGTGGCGGGGCTGAAACACGCCACTGAATAGGTTAAACCATCCATGGGAGGGGCCAATCCTTGGGAACTATAACTTATGTAATCCCACAAGATTACTTTCATGATTTTCTTTTTTATGTCGGGTGCACGTGTGGGTATCTTTATTTTTTTTGTTCCACTACATTCTTGTTACATTTCTATAATATCCAACGATCAATCCCTTTGATCATGTGGGTTGGGTCTAATGTGAGAAGTAAGGGATGAACACCTCATTACTCCATCCAAGTGTAAGAGGGTCAATTTTGTTTTAGGAATATGGTGTTTGAATGACCAATCCAAATTTCCAGAAAGACAGAAGGGGGACTGAATGGATGACAAAGATATGAGAATAGTTGAATTGATTTTTTCCCAATGTGCCCTAGTGCACGAGCAGGGTAATTCCAAGGGCGTTAGATCCGATATAAATATATGGGAGTAGAAATTGTTAATCACGATACCCAAAATTCAGAACACTGTAGAGGTGTTATGGCAATGAAGGATAACCGTTGAACATGTTTAAAACACGAGGCCTGACTCAAAATGTAATCCATTAATCTTCCAGAACTCTGACCCAAGACAATAGGTGATCCATATGCTGAACATCCTTATTATCATGGTGTACCTATATACATGAAAGGAAATGAGTATCCAAATAATGGTAATGAAAAGAGTAGAGGGTGGAGTGATTTATTGTTCGACTGGAGTCCAACACTCTTGAAATTATGCCACCGTGGTGAAAACACATTAGGTGGGAGCATTAGTCTGATTGGGGATCGGAATTAATTTTGAACATGACCTCCATAATGATTACCTCGAATTACTCATAGACAATAGACATGTAGTTTAGCGTCACACAGTGTGGACAGTGCACAAACTTTATTGGTCATATAGCACATGCCATGATTAGGGCTAAGGGGATTGAAGGGTTGATGACCCCAAGTCTGGTCCTGAAGAGAAATGCCTGGGTGTCACTACATACCTCATATGGATGAGAAACATGAAAAAAATAGTTCTGAACATGGTATGGTTAGAGACCAATGATGGTTAGGTAAATCCCCTATGAAAAGGAAACTGATGCATCCCATAATTATTACAGGGAATTATGAACTTGACTAGGGTAGAGTTGCAGTTACATGGTTCCCAAAAAGAGTTCAGGCTAATGGGTCGAAAAAGGGGGTGATAGATTTAAGATTCCTAGGTCTGGTCCTAAGGACAAGATGCCCAAGTGTTCCTACGTATCCCATGAATATAGGAATCAAGACATACATAGTTTTGGAAGATTTCATTTATTTTAATGTATTGCGGCAAGGACGCATAGTGGTCTTAGTTTATGGTCATAAATCTGGGACCATAGATGGAATTGAATGAGTAAGACACATATTGATGTAATTATGAAGCCTGACATGTATTAGGACATGGTGTCTATATCACCATGTGTTCCATGGGGAGGTCTTAGGTCAAGGGAATGGAAATTAAAGTGAGGTTTGGCCCGAGGCAAAGTGCCCAGGCATTCCAACTTACCCCAGGATAATAAGAATTAGTCCATACATAGTTGTAGAGAAATCATTGTAAGGTACTAGTGCCTGGGATGATAAGGTTGTGCGGGTCTCGGACATGCACCAAATGAAGTGGCATTTGATAGATCTTGTTTTTCCTTTAGGATAGACGTGTGTTTTTTTGTGAAGTGATTAACTGAGGACAAAAATTCCTAGTGTCTCTATAAGAATCAAGACACATGTTGGAATTGAAAAATGGTACGGTGGATGACCAATACTCAACATGAAGTCACGTCGAGTGATGACACCACAATGTAGTTCCATTTTTTTCATGCGTCTAGGATGATAATGTCATAGTTTAGGGTTATGTAATAGGACCAACCATGCATTTTAACGTCATGAAATAAAGACACAAAATTTTAAATCCACGTGGGAGCATGGGGGGAATGCACATGATGTGATAAAGCATACCAGATGTGAATGGGGACATAAGCCCATATCACAGCACGAGCGATTATGAGGAAGAAACCTCTGGTCGAGGGGTCAGCAAAGTTCCGAAAATTTGGGGGTGGACCTATGGACGAAACTTCCAAGTGTTCCTATGTATCCCATGAGGATTGAAATAAATCCATACATAGTTTTGAGAGTGGAAGTTTAATTTCATGCATGGAATAATAGTTTAATGTCATGTAAGACCATATAGAGTTTGAAATCATGCAGTACAACATACAGTTTAATGTCTTGTGTGATAGGAGGTAACAGGGACTAGCTCCTAGATGGGTAGTACGTGGTATGACTATTTCAAAGTCGACATGAATGAGTCTATAATCCCGCACATGCCACACCATGCCATCCTATAAGAGTAGGGGCCTAAAAGGCTAAATAGAAATGATAATAAGAGGAACCTGAGATGGACCAAATGATGAGATCCCTAGGTGTTCCTATATATCCCATGGGGATGGTAATAAACATAGACATAGTTATAAGGAGAGGATATGTAAGGAGATCTTATTTTAAGGTCCTAGATCACAGACCATGGAGACGCGAAAATCCTCCAAGTGAGCTCAGACCTCAATCCGGTCCCTAATCCCATGTGAGTTATACACGGTGTGTAAAATAAGGGAGGAATAGGTCTTTTCAACACATGGGATATATATAAAGGAGAATTCAGTGTGGATCGATGAATGATGACTTACCATGGATTCATCCTATGAATGTGAAAATATGCACTGAGAGATAGTACCAAGAGTGTTGAAATTCCACTTGGACATGATGCGGTGGAGAGTGATGTGAATCATGTAATCGACATTCAAGGGTTGATGGGGTTGTCATGACGATGGAGGATAACTGTTGATCGTGTTTGAAACATAGTATCTATATAGTGTGACCTGAAATGGGAAGAAAAAATGAGCGTTAAACGCTGACCATATTAACAAAGCGGGACTTGTATCAATTTTTTGTTTGAAACCATTGAGGATGTTCACCCAAAATGGTAGGAGAGCCCTTTGGGCTGAGCATACATTCCATTTGGGGGTCCTTTCAGATGTGAAAGACAATGGAAGCCCAAATAAAGGGGAACACGAAACCTGAAGAATGGATAAGAGAATGTACAGGTAGAATCAGACACTCCATGTTCTGAACCAGAGTACTCTTGGGAACATTGGTATATAACTAAAGAGGGTTGAGGGACCCAACTTAAGAGGGTCTGATCTGAAAAGATGAGTGTAGGTAAAGGTAGAAAGTAGCACTCAGGAGAGAGAGGTAGGTGGCGTGGTTGTTACAAACCCATCGTGAATGGGGACATAAGCCCATACCACACCATTTAACCCTCCACTAGAAGGACTCAGGCCAAGAGGCCAGAATGATACGGTGGTTTCCAAGAGATGGGAATGGACCTGATGAAAAGGCATGTGGGTGGTCCTTTGTATCCCATTAGGATGGGAATCAAGAAACATGTAATTATGAGGAGGGATGCTATGCGGTTTAATGTCATGAAGAAATGATTCAAATAGGGGCAAGGTACCCCAAAGAGGGATGTGTTTGGAATGGTGAGTAAAAAATGGTTAATGAGGGCTTATGTTCACACAACAACATACAATACTGAATCAACACTT
The DNA here is from genome assembly GCA_963277665.1 of Viscum album. Classification (NCBI taxonomy): domain Eukaryota; kingdom Viridiplantae; phylum Streptophyta; class Magnoliopsida; order Santalales; family Viscaceae; genus Viscum; species Viscum album. Next base: position 145,666,334 of record OY728131.1, read on the forward strand.
GGGCCAATGGGTCGAAATGGTTGAGGGACCTAAAACGGGAAGTACCAACCAGTTCGTAGTTTAACGTCTTGTGGTGAGGATGATGGTGATCTTAGTTTAAAGTCACAGGGCTCGGACCATAGATTCCTAGATTAATTTCATATGCATGGGACAAACTTGTGGAGAGGGAGAATCATTGTGTCTATGGAAAACCAAAAAATAGAAACAACTATATAGGATACCTGTTGACCATGTTCGCAACACAGTATGAGTATTTATGTGACTGGATTTTAAGGGAAAACAAATCATCATCGACCATTGACCACATTCACAAAATGGGGCATGTATCAAATTTTCACTCGAAATCCTTGGGTACGTTGGCCCAAAATGGTAGGAGATCCCATGGGCCAAGAATCTACATTGTTCAGGGGTCTTTTTTGGATATAAAAGATGATGGAAACCCAAATGATGGGGCACATGAGGCATGGAAGGGCCTTTGCTCATAGAAAGGGTGATAGATAAAGGAGGGGTGTCTCAAGGGGATATGTGTGGCATGTTAAAATAGCCCGATGAGAATGAGTACATGAGTTCATACCACTCCACACATTCCTAGTTGAGAACTTGGTCCAGGGGGCCGAAAGGGTCAAGGGACCTGAGGTAGGGAGTTCCAGCCAACTGTATCCATATGACCCCTCATGCGGGTATTTCATTACCACAACCCTTATACCCACGTAATCAATGATCAGTGTGGGAAATAAGGAGTAGGACAAGGCCCTCCCCATCATATAAGGGTCTAACAGCTGGACTCACACTCTAGCCTGAGACAAACTAAATCATGAATAGAATGTAGATAATAATGAACCACTAAACTCAATATTTGGGACATATGGTGGGGGTGACAATGATAAAGGGTATCTTTTGACCAGGTTTGAAACACATCATCTATATCATATGAGATGAAATGGGGAAAAATGATCATCAACCGCTGACGATATTTGCAACAAAGGACTTATATCAACGTTTTATTTGAGTTCCTCGATGGCGTTGGCCTGAAATGGTAAGAGAGCCCTTAGGAAAGTTATCTTTACCGTTCGTGGGCCCTTTTGGTTTTGAAATATGACAGATTCACAAGTACAGGGATTGCATGGTGAAAAAATGTGCCCATGCAAGTTAATGTAAAGAATGATGATGAAAGAGGTGTAGATCTCTAGGGAAGTGGTTATATGGTTCAGTCATGATGAATTTGAGGTAAAAGAAGGAAAAATCCGGCATTACACAATGTTTTTCGTCCCTATGGGAGATTTTGATGTTGGGTCTAGGCTGACGAACAAAATATTCAGGCATTCATATGTATCCCACAAGGATGGGAATGAATCCATACGTAGTTCTTGAATGACATGTAATTTATAATAGTGTGGTGTGGACGTGGGAGAGTAAACGAACATAGAAGTGAGCACATGGTGGGATCATTGTAATCCTGACATGAGTGGGGCCATAGAATCCCACACGACACCATGCAGGATCCTCCAAGAGAACTATACCCAGGGGGGATAGTCAAAGAGGAAACTGGGGGACATAATCAAGATGAAGCGTCCGAGCGTTTATATGTATCCAACAAGGATGGAAATCAAGCCACATATAGTTCTTGCAGTTTAACATATTGCAGACTGACATAATGTTTAATGTCATACAGGACATATCATTCTAAGGTGGTGATGGACTGGATACAATTTAACATCCTACGGGATGACATATAGTATAATGTCATGCAGGACATAATAGTTTAAGTTCATGTAAAACCCGACAGTTTAAGGACATGTAGGACCGGTTGCAATTTAACGTCCTGCGGGATGACGTATAGTTTAATGTTATGCAGGACATAACAGTTTAAGGTCATGTCGGACCCAATAGTTTAAGTTCATTTAGGACCACAATGGTACTTCTTCCACTCATAGTTTAACGTCATCAAGGACAAGTGATGAATATTTTAATGTCCTTCAGTTTGGACGAACCACATATTTTAATATCTCATGGTATGGACGGAACAATTTAAGGTTGTGTGGGAACATGTACCTTTTAATCTCTTGTGGGATGACATATAGTTTTATTTCATGTTGGACACAATAGTTTAAGGTCATGTAGGACCCCATTTTCTTAGGATAACTACCGCTTGAGGAACTTGGAATTTGTGGGAGGAGTTATACACTCACCATCCATAGTAACGTAGGAGTATGTGCCATTGGGATAATCATTGTGAATGATATAAGGTTCTTCCCATTTGGGATCAAATTTGTTTTTTTCACCTAGGTATCATAGGTTTTATCAAGGCCCACACCAAGCCTCCTTGCAAGAAAGAGTGGAGGCGAAGTTTCTAGTTAAAATCTCTAGTTATATTATTCTAATGGCTCTCCATATTGTGTAGGGAACAGAGCCTATTCTCACCAAGGGATTTTAATTCATCTAGATAGACTTCAGCTACTTTATATGGTTCTTGATGATCATGGAAAACTATGCATAATGAAGGAAACTGAATCTCAATGGGTAAGATGACCTCACTTCCCAACACTAGGGAGTATGGGGTCACCTGTGTGGAATAACAAGTTGTCATTTAGTAAGCGTAGAGATTTTCAGGGGGATTGTCTAGCCAACTTTTCTTGTACTTACCAACAATTTTCAACAGAATGTTAGAGAGTGTTTTGTCTAATTCATCGATCTGCCCATTTTCATGTGCTTGGTAGCGGGATGTATGGTTAAAACAGATGTTGTACTTGGTGTACAATTTCTTCAACTCGACTACTCAGATGTTGCTTTCGTTATCAGTGGGGATAGAGTGAGGGACTCTAAAGTGGTAGATGATATTGCAGCTCACAAAGTCAAAAATAGTACTGGCCTTGACCTCCTTGAGTCGGACCACTTCTTCCCACTTAGAAATGAAATCTGTAGAGGTCAGGATGAACCTGCATTAGGGAGATATCTCTGAGGGGTATGGTTCCATGACATCGAGTCCCCAGACAAAAAAGGTCCAAGTGTACTTAGTATTTTTGAGAGGCTTTGGCGGTTGATGCACAATGTTGGCTTGAATTTGGAATGCATGGAACTTCATAGAAAACATAATGAAACCATGAGTCATAGAGGGCAAAAAATACCCCAGTCTCCAGATCTGGTGAGATAGTTTCAACTCAGTCCTATGAGCCATGAAAGAACCATCCTGAACCTCCTACATGACTTGAGGAATCTTATCTCTTTGAATGAAATAGAGGAGAATCCCATCAAACTCATTCTTGTAGAGGATCTTCTCAGGACTGAGACCACTCTATAGGGTAAATTGTAATGTGTGGCATCAGATTCACTTGCTCTTGGATCAATCTTCTTGTAGATTACCATTCTAGAGTAACTCGACAGAGGATGATCTTCATTCGGTATTTACCTCAATCAATCCATCTAGGAATCATGGAGGTCCTGACATGGAGGTGCTGGTAGTAAAGTGGATTACCTATGGACTTTCATTTTCTTCTGGAGTGACTGGAGCGATGACTCTCAGATGTGCCACATGGATAATCAAATCATCATGTTTAGGCTCTACAAGTGACAGAGCTAGTCTGGCCAGGGCGTCAGATCGACCGTTATGAGATCGAGGGACATGACTAACTTCAGGATGAGATGGGAACATGTCCATAAGCTTAAGGATGTGCAACAACCACTACCTAAAACTAAGGATTTACCAATGGTTTCAAACCGTTGGTAATGGCTGCCAAACCATTGGTATACAATATTCCAACGGTTTGGAAAACCGTTGGAAAGTAAGGCGTTGGGATAGCCCAATACAAATGGTTTTAGTATAACCATTGGGAATGGCAGTGTAATCCAAGTATTCCCAACAGTTTGTAAAACAGTTGGGAGAGGTTATGTAATCTGAGTATTCCCAACGGTTTGTAAAACTATTGGAAAAGGCACTGTAATCCAAGTATTCCCAATGGTTTGTAAAACAATTGGGAAAGGTTATGTAATCCAACTATTCCGAACGGTTTGTAAAACCGTTGGGAATGGTAGTGTAATATGATTATTCCCAATGGTTTGTAAAACCGTTTGTAATACTAATATGTACATCACTATACCAACGATTTTAGTAAACCGTTGGTATAGTGTATTTCCAGAATTTGGCAGACCAGCCACCTAAAATCGACTCCACTACACACACAACTGCATACACCTGCATACACTCTTAATAGCAACAAAAAACACCTTCTATATCACACAAAAGCATATAAAAATAGGATACTCTTATAACCATGGAATGTACCACAATTACAATCATGTATATGAACCAAATTACACTATGCAATACAGAATTCATAATTGAATTCTCAATTGAATACATCCATAATAAATTATGTAATGAATTCTGAATTATGACTAAATAACACATAAAAAATGAATTAGGTTGCATAAAAATTATGAATTATATATAACACATATATATTATGATATACAAGGGGTTGGGAGTATCTCGGGGGGTGGGGGTGTTCAGGGGTGGGGGTGTACAGGGGTGGGGGGCTGTCCACGGGGGTGGGGGTGTCTAGGGGGTGGGTTATACAAAATTAAGAATACATAAAAAAAGCATTTTCTATAACACATACATGATTGAATTCATAAATTAGAAGCTAATAACCCCAGAATAAAGTATCAATAGACTCCGAATAGGTTTGGTCGATTTTCGTAAATACCAGTTGTTTTTACATAAAATGATGTCAATTTTAAACAAAAGACATACACTTTGAGTGATACTGGCCACACCAAGACTTGGATTGAGGTGGGGTTGACTCATACACGTCACAGATGACTCATGGATCATTTTCATAAAGTATCAATAGAATCTGAATGTATTTGGTCAGTTTTTCGTATGCCAGTTGTTGTTTTCACTTTAAAATGTTTTTCATTTCAAATAAAGGTGAAAAACGTTGATGGTGCTGGCCACAAATTGCCTCATATTGAGGCGAAGTTGACTCATACACGTCACATACGACCCATAGATCGTTGTGCTAAAGTATCAACACATTCCAAATACGTTTGGTTAGCTTTCCGTATGCCAGGTTTTTTACTTAAAATGATGTCCATTTTAATCAAAAAAGAGATAGTTAGAGAGATACAAACCACACCGTGACTCATATTGAGGCAGAGTTTACTCGTACACATCACATATGACCCATGGATTTCTTTCCTAAAGTTTCAATATAATATGAATGCATTTTGTCGGTTTTTAGTATGTCAGTTGTTGTTTTCATTTAAAATGATGTCCATTTTAAACAAAAGAGAGACACTTTGAGTGGTGTTATCCACAATGTGCCTCATATTTAGGCATGGTTGACTCGTACACATCAAATATGACCCATGGATTGTTGTCTTAAATTTTCAATAGAATCCGAATGCATTTTCTCAGTTTTCTGTATGTCGATTGTTGTTTTCACTGAAAAAAGATGTTCATTTTAAACAAAAGAGAGACACATTGAGTGGTGCTGGACACACTGTGCTTTGGATTAAGGAGGGGTTGACTCATACATGTCACATATGACCCATGGATCATTGTGCTAATGTTTCAATAGAATATAAATTTGTTTGGTCAGTTTTCTGTTAGTCAATTTTTGTTTTCACTTAAAATGATGTCCATTTTAAACAAAAGAGAGACACTTTGAGTGGTTTTGGGAACACTGCACCTTGTATTGAGGAATGTTTGACTCTTAAACATCAAAAATGACTGATGGATCATTTTTCTAAAGTATCAACACAATATGAATGCATTTGGTCGGTTTTCTGTGTGCCAGTTGTTGTTTTCACTTAAAATTTTGTCCATTTCAAATAAAAGTGAGATAGTTTGAGTGGTTCCGACCACACCGGCCCTCGGATTGAGGTGGGGTTGACTCATACATGTCACATATGACCCATGTATTGTTTTTCTAATGTTTCACAAGAATCAAAATTCCTTTGTTTTGTTTTTCGTATGTCAATTGTTGTATTCACTTAAAATGATGTCCTTTTGAAACAAAAGAGAGACACTTTGAGTGGTTTCAGCCAAACCATGCTTCAGATTTAGGTGAGGTTTACCCATACATGTCAAAAATGACCAATGGATCGTTTTCCTAATGTATCGACACAATCCAATTGTGTTTGGTCGGTTTTCTGTATTCTAGTTGTTTTTACTTAAAAAGTATACATTTTAAACAAAAGAAAGACACATTGAGTGGTACTGGCCACACCATGCCTCTGATTGAGGAGGGGTTGACTTTTACATGTCACAGATGACCCATGGAACCTATTCCTAAAGTATCAGTAGAATCCTAATGCGTTTGGTTGGTTTTCTCTATGCCAATTTTTGTTTTCACTCAAAATGTTGCCCATTTCAAATAAAAGTGAGAAACTTTGAGTTGTACCAGCCACACCGCGCCTCTAATTGAGGCGGGGTTAGCTTTTAAACCTCAAAAATGACCCATGGATCGTTTTGTTGAAGTACCAACACAATATGAATGCGTTTGGTTGGTTTTCCATATGCTAGTTGTTGTTTTCAATTAAAATGTATTCCCTTTCTAATAAAGGTGAGACACTTTGAGTGGTGTTGGCCACACTGCACCTCATATTGAGGTGGGGTTGACTCGTACACGTCAATATGAACCCTAGATAGTTGTGCTAAAGTATCAAAACAATCCAAATGCGTTATGTCGGTTTTCCATATGTCAGTTGTTTTTACTTAAAATGAAATCCATTTTAAACTAAATAGATACAATTAGAGTGATACCAACCACAACGCGCCTCAAATTGAGGTGGGGTTGAATCCTAGTCATCACATAAGACCCATGGATATTTTTTCTAATGTTTAAACAGAATCTGAATGCGTTTGGTTGGTTTTATGTATGTTAGTAGTTGTTTTCACTTAAAATGATGTCCATTTTAAACAAAAGAGAGACACTTTGAGTGGTGCCGACCACATCATGCCTCAGATTGAGGAGGGGTTGACTTGTACACATCACATATGACCCATGGATTATTTTATTAATTGTAAACATAATTTGAATGCATTTGGTCAGTTTTCTGTGTGTCAATTTTTGTTTTCACTTAAAATAATGTTCATTTTAATCAAATGTGAGACCCATTGAGTGGTGCCGGCCACATCGTGATTCTTATTGAGGCGGGGTTGACTCGTACACGTCACATATGACCCATGGATCATTTTTATAATGTTTAAATAGAATTAGAATGAATTTTGTTGGTTTTTTGTATGTCAGTTGTTGTTTTCACTTAAAATGATGTCCATTTTATAGAAAAGAGAGACATGTTGAGTGTTTTTGGCCACACCACACTTCGGATTGAGGAGGGGTTGACTCATAGACATCACAAATGACCCATGGTTCATTTTACTAATGTTTCAACACAATCTGAATTCGTTTTGTTGGTTTTCCATATGCCAGTTTCTGTTTTCACTTAAAATCTTGTCCATTTCAAATAAAAGTGAGACAGTTTGAGTGTTGTCGGCCACAAAGGCCCTTGGATTGAGCATGGGTTGACTCGTACACATCACATATGAACCTTGGATCGTTTTTATAGTGTTTCAAAAAAAATATTAATGCCTATGGTTGGTTATCCCTATGCCATTTATTGTATTCACTTAAAATGACGTCCTTTTCAAACATAAGAGAGACACTTTGAGTGGTTCCTGCCACACCGCACCTCTGGTTGAGGTGGGGTTGGCTTATACACATCACAAATGACTCATGGATCATTTTTATAAAGTATCAACACAATCCAAATCCATTTGTTCAGTTTTCCGTATGTCATTTGTTGTTTACATTTTAAATGTTGTCCACTTCAAATAAAACTGAGACAATTTAAGTGGTACCAGCCACACCATACCTCAGTTTGAGGCGAGGTTGACTCGTATACATCTCTTGGGCGTTTTGAGTGTCGTCAAGTGCGAATTGAAGATCTTGGTGAGCTGTCTGGAGGGTTGGGGGGGCTGTCCGGTGGGCTGTCTGGGGTCCAGGGAGGATGGTGTGGGGGGGGGGGGGGGGGGCTGTCAGGGGGTTGTCTGGGGTCCAGGGAGGAGGGTGGGGGTGTTGGGGGGTGGGGGGGTTGTCTGGGGGGCTGTCTGAGGTCCAGGGAGGATGGTGGGGGGGGGCTATCTGAGTTGGCTATCTAGGGGGATATCTTGGGTCTAGGGAGGAGGTTGGGGGGATGTTTGAGATGTCCGGGGTCCAATAAGGAGGGCGGGGTGGCTGTCTCGGGGGCTGTCTGGGGTCCCGGGAGTATCGTGGGGGGCTATCCCGGGTTCGTGGGACGATATTTACATATTTTCTAAGCAAATTTATTCAAGGTTAAAAAAAATAATTTTATTATATCAACTTCTAAAAAATTACAATTTCATTGAATTAGGGCGTTTTCACAGCAAATTATCAAATCTAGTTTTATTATTTATAGATAAAAAAGTAATGATAATGTCACCTACCTAATCACACATATATTCAATAACAATAAATCAATAAATATCAAAGGTCAGCAATATCAGTAAAAATTTAACGGATCAATTTGTCCCTCATCACCATCACTATCATCACAATCATCTTCACCCTCACCCTCTTCCTAATCGTCATCCCCATCATTGTCCCCTCCCTCCTCCTCGGACTTTTACTCAGACTTAGCCTCCTCATCACCCTCCTCCTCTACCTCAGCCTCCTCCTCACCATCCTCCTCCGCCTTGTCCTCGTCCTCGTCCTCATCCTCCACCTCAGCCTCCTCCTCACCATCATCTCAAAAACCACTAGAACTTACACCTGGTGCACCATATATAGAACTCATTGATAACATATATTCCTCACAAGCAGTTCTAGCCTCTGGTGGAAATGTTTTACGTAAATCTTCTATCAGTTTCAAAAATGCAGGGTGTGCCATAGCAAACCGTGCTACCATCTCTATGGACCTTTATTCAGCCTGTTATGCATGTTCCTGAACCTGTTGCAACTCGGTGGCACTATAACTCGTACCTAAGGAGGGACAATAGCTTGTCGGAACTATACTCTTCCCAGGCCGACAGTGTACTCTACCAGGGTGCTCTTCTCCCAACACCTGATGTAAGGGATCGTTTGGCCCAAAATTGTCTGGTTCCTAGGCATCGAGGGCCTCTAAGGCAGCGTGTTAAAAATATAAATAGATTATTAAGTTACAAAATAGTGATTATAATTTAAAATCTCCAAATAAAACTTAAATTATGATGCTGAGTCAGTTCATTAAACAAACATCCATAATTCTTCTATCTATGGAAGAAAAATAGTTTTTCTCAAGGCACATTTCCTTCTATATTCAATTTATGCGTCTACAATGACATTTAATGTAGAAAAAAATAATTAAAAATAGTATACAAAAAAACAGAAATTGCATTGCTAAAATTATATAACAACTTTCACAATAGAATAAATTACTGAGTAAGTAATAGAAAGTGAAAGTTGTAAAGAATGATTATAAACTGTCATACCATCTGTCTCTCATGATCTGGCATCATAGTACGTCCCAATGCGTGGACGTATTTATTAGCATCAATGTTTTTTTATTTCATCCAGATGCATCCTAAATAGTATTCAATAATTAGTATTAACGAAAAAAATGAATATTTTCATTTAAATAATTCTAATTTTATTAATACCATAAATTGTCTAGTCTCCCAATGAGTAATAATCTATCGATATTGTTCTAATGGATAATAAACCATGATAGAAACCGCCTCTAACTCATTTCCCACTCTATCGCGCCATCCAATGTACAAAGAATGCTTATAAGCTCACCAAATCTTTCCTAAATCCTTTAGACGTGCTGGTCATGCACCCTCACCATTGGGGAAATTAAACTTCAGTTGAAACCAAAATATTAATTCATATAAATAAAAAATTAATATATTGCATTAAATACAACTAATTTTTTTACCCATGCCTCTGCCCAGTCTTTATCCTCGACTATATTTGGCAGTTGTCTCCATGAGAGTTGGCTGACCAGAATGATGTCGGAGTATTTAGAAAGAGTCACCAAAAAACTCCGACATTGCTGCACTGATTTTTCAATCATCTGACAATCTTCATTGTAGTCCACCATCAACTGCGTGTGACGGTTCCACACCCCACGCATACGTGTACGCCCCCACCTCCTATTAGTAGAAGTATTTTTTATGAATGAAAAACAAATATTTATCAATACATGTTATGATGAAAAAAATAAAGGTTTAATAATTTGTTACAGTTTTATAAGTATACCTATGGTAGTCTGATCAATGGGCACCGTTGGATCCGCATAAACTGAAGGAACACCCTATACAGATGGAGTGAGTCCCAATGTATGATCTACAGGGACAGACTCTGGTGAAGAAGGAGTTGAAGAATATGGAATATAAAATCCCGAAGAGATCAAAGCAGTAGTAAAAGATGATGATAGGGATTACTGGCCAAATGCTGGATAGGGAGTGGGAATCATCATCTAATATGGTACAGACGGGTGAGGAGGGTAATATGTAAAGGGTGGTGAAAACATGGGAGGCCTAAATGTCCCATGTGTCCCTAATGGCACACCGGTATCAGAATGTGGGATGGAAGGAATGTCAGTTGGAGGGGCAAGGTCTAATCGGGTACACCGACCAGATTGTCTAGCTCTTGTACCACCCCCCTCGTACGAACACTCCGAGTTTTGGGACCACTACATGGATGCTCATCAAATAATTGTCTCATAGTAGATGGATCCTAAAAAAATGTATAAAAAAATTAAACACATGACATTATATATAATTTAAATAAATATATTTGAAATAAAATAATCACTGCAGGCAGTAGTGGTGGAATACCCAGCTCGGTCATGCGATGAATATTTTCCATAATCTGTTTCTGTCGCCTCTCTTTAATTGGTTTCATTTCCTACATTTAAAAAAAATATGGAAGTAAATAGAAAATTATAACTAATGATTAAATCAATAAACTAAATAAATGATAGGGAAAATAAATTGTCAAAATTAAGTAAAAATGTAATTTATTTAGCTCAGGTAGATGATGCAGGTTTCAATATTAAATCAATTTGAATAGAACCAACATTAACATCCCAACTCAAGGTAAACCAAAATAATTGAGAACATGAATGGATGATTTTATATATTTCCCACCATAAATTCAGGTTCATAGTCAACTATGACAATTTATCTATTGGATTCATCAAAATAAATAAATAGATTTGTTCCAATGGTAGTAGGGATGGTGTGAATTCCATCATCACCATCATAAAAAATATGTCTTGGAATTACTTAAGCTATGACACCAAATTCACGTTGAAGTTGGTCATTGACATAAAAAACTTTTTTAACCATTGATGCCAATACATATGGTTCTTCGGTAGCAAGAGTGTGAGTCATATTAATTTCTCAAAATCCACAATCATCAATTAATGTGCATTGTCTCGTCATCGAATCAAACCAATGACATTTCATCATCTTGACTCGTCCATGAGAGTAATAGTCAAACATTATTATTTTTTCAACAACTCCATAATAACCCACATTTTCAAATCATGGTCTATTATCTGATCCACGGGCATAAAAATATGTTGTGGTAGTAACCATAACACCATCATGTTGTGTTCTCATGTTCTTTTCTTGTGTATTGACGATAAATTTATACCCATTGATAACAATTTATTTACAGTCATAAACCACGGTATTAGGACCTGAAGCCAAACATCTTATTTCCTTAGAGACAGAGTCAGCACGCAAACTCAATACCTACAATATAAATGAATATTAAACTTAATTAAATATTGATTTAATTATTTTAAACCGAAATATTTTTACCTCTAATTTTATGCAAGTAGAAAATTCTTTGCTATACAAAGTCTCCCTCTTTCTCAAAGATAAAGAATGATGATTTCTATTTTTCGTTGTTTTATGTTCCTTGTAGATAAAAAATATTTATATTTTGGTAAATATATATGTAAGACATACATATTCAATTTAGTTACCTGATGTAGTCATCAAACAAATCACAGTTGAACAAAATTCTGCGATGTTCCATCTCCCACTCTTCAAGGATTAATGTCATCAATGTATATGATCCACAAGTTCCCTCTATTTTAAGAAGTGATGGAAAACTGGGTTCAATTTTCTCATACTATTCTTCTTCATTTCTTATTGGTCTGTTCATTCTTGTAGTATGATCATACAAATACATTGAGAAGAAATCCATAAATTCTTGTGCCATGTAACTGTTCATGATAGAACTTTTGGGATGATTCTTGTTTCAAACATAAGACTTTAATCTGTATGTATTTATTTTATTTGGATACATACAATGAAAAGACACAGGTCCTCTAAGAAGTATGTTAGTGGGAATATGGACAGTCAGATGCAACATGCATGTGAAAAATGATGGAGAAAATATTTTAAACAACTCACACAAAATTATTGGGGCATTTGTCAACATTTTTTGCTAAACGACTTGAAAACTTCTTAGTACAAAGATCTATAAACAAATGGAACAACCGAATAATAATCACCCTTAAATTTTTGGAAAAATGATGATGGATTGCTATTGGAATCAACTCACACAAAAGAACGTGATAATCATGAGCCATCAAAGATTTTAGCTTCAACTCTCTTCTATCGACCCATTTAGATATATTGCTTGATTATCCATTAGGAACTCTAATAGTCTCTAATACTTCCAAAAATTGTTTATTTTGTAGGTGTCATCACATAAGAAACAGAAGGAACATGCCATTTATTTTCAATGATACACACATGATGTAATTCTAGTCGGATTCCCTAATCCACCAAGTCACACCGTGACCATAAATCATCTTTTGTATTTCCATTAAAATTTAGAAGTATCAAGAGCAAAATTTCACAAATATTATTTTCAATGTGCATTACTTCTAAACAATTACGTAACAAATTGGTTGACTAATAAGGCAAATCAAAAAAGGTACTCCTCTTCCTCCAACTGTAACAGGTTTCAGTGGGAACATTATTTCTTTTTCCAGTTTTCATTTGACCCTTTCCAAATAAAAAACCAAAATCTTTTAATTCATTAAGCACATCAATTCCAGAAATACACTGCGGTGGATCATTGGTCTCTGTGGTATTATCAAATCATCGACAATTATTTATAAATGGATGGTCCATTGGCATGAATCTTCGATGTCCCATACAACTGAAACTAAAACGATGTTTCAGTCTTCTGGATCGTGTATTATTCATTCAAATAGGACATTATATTTTTCTTTTTTTTCTCCATCTATACATCATTGTATAAGCCTAAAAATTATTGATCGTCCACATAAGCGCAGCACGCATCTGAAATATTTCTTTTGAACATGCATCGTATATGCGCACACCCATATCCTAAAGATGTTTCAACTCTTTTATTAATGGTTGCATGTATACGTCAATATCAATGTCGGGATCAGAAGTTCCAGATATGTGTACACTCATGAAAGTGAAATGTTTTTTCATACACAACCCTAGGGGAAGATTATACATGTGTATAAAAACTGGTCATGTGCTGGGTGAAGTAAGCATCTTCTCAAATGGATTAAAACCATAACATGAAAGACCCAGCCTCACATTATGCACGTCAGCTGCAAAATCAGGATATCAAGCATCAAATATCTACCATGAAAATCCATCTGCAGGGTGAACCAGCTCATCATTAGTCTTCTTTCTCTCGGTATCATGCCATATAATTTTTATTGATATTTCTAGAGAGATAAATAGATTCGAGAGTCTGGGGATCAATATAAAGTGCCACATTACTTTATGTGGCACACGTGATGGTGTTCCAACAGATTTTTACTTCTAGCGGGATGTGCCACATTTTATACAATCATTTCGTTCAATGGTTTCCTCCTAGAATAAACTGCAATCTTTTGGGAAAGCATGAATTTCGTTTCTTGGAAATCCAAGTTCCTCAACTAACTTCCATGCCATATAGTGGTTTGAGAGAATATCTACATCATCTGGAAGTAAATACTTCAAGAAGGTAAGAATTTAATCAATTATTGTATTAAAAATCCTATACATAGTTTTCCCATAAAGGTATCAGATTAAAAATTCCAGATTTTTCATTTTATCGCACTGTCGATATACTGGAGTCATGGCAGCATCATTCAATTTTTTCACCCTTATAACAGCATCATTTTCATTAGACGCATCATGTGTGATCATATCAAAGTCTTCATGGGTTGGAATGCTATATTTTTCATGATGAAAAATAAATAAAAACTAGTCATCTAACAAATTCTCCATTCCAGTCCTTTCATTTTGATCATCAGCAATTCGAGATTTCATTTTCTCCCAATTTTGATACCACAAAATGTAGATTGCTTGAAAACCATATTTGGTTCTGTGGTAGTAGAATTTTCACAGCTCAACCATGGTCTGCCAACACAATTGTAATATGGTCAGTGTATGTGACCACTATCTGAAGCATTGTGAAATGAAAAATCTAAAAACCTTTCCAATTGTTTTTTGAAAATCGCTTGAAATCCGATCTGTTTCATACATCCAACTTTTATCCATTCTGTAAGAATAATTGTTATAAGTCATTTTGTCATAAACAATTCAATAAGATTGAAGTTTAATAGAAAATATTGTTAAGTAAATGATAAAGGAAGGAGTTTCTAGTTGATGTAGTGAACTATTAAAACAATGTAAACATATACTAAGTGATTGACATCAAATGGATTTATAAGGAGGAAGGAGTTCTCATCCTATGTAAAGAGAGAGGCCTCTAGTTTAGAATCCAAGGGGGACTTCCCCAAGGCTTCATAAATCATAATCACTATGAATCCAAGGTATATTTCCTCAAGGTATTCTAAACCAAATCATCATTAATACAAGGGGATTTCCAAATGGAATTAAAAGATATATTTTTAACAAGAATCCTTGGTTAGTTTCTTCAAGTAATTCCAAATAATTAATCAAAGAACAATTACATAAAAATTAAATTAAAATTTATTTCTATTTATTTTCATTAGGTCTCATATAAGAGGAACATTCATCAGGAACCATTATGTGTTATAGGCTTCCTGAATCATTCACTCATGTTCAATAACTCATTTTTTGAACCTTTATGTTCATACCTTTCATTACCCAATTAGTTCCCCTAGTCAAGCGCACCCCATGGGTGGATAAAGTTTAGGCTTATACCCTAATAGGTTGTTCATGGATCATAAAAAGGATTAATTTCATAAAGTATAGAAAAAACATTTATTTTCAAATTTAAGATTAAAAATAAAGTATGTCAATGATTAAAAGATTAGTGAATTAAACTTGTGACTTATATAACATTGTAATGGATGTCTACACATGCCATAATGGCTAGTGAAAATCACCCCACCATCATAAAAGGGAGTATTAGACAAGAAAGAGACATAATATATAACATACAGTGAGAACCATATTTAATTAACCCTAAAATTATATTAGTACAGTCATCTTAGGAAGTCGATCATCACTCATAACTAACCATGCCACTATAAACAACCTAGAGTGTATGCGTTTTCTCTATGATCTCAACAACATCATCACCCATCTTACCATGATGCGAATCATGTAGAATATGGATGATATTAACACAATATTCCTAGAAATACCAAGCCTTCTAAGAACTAAAAATTTATGGATGATATTAACACATATTTCATTTTGAATCAAAATTTATTCACTTTACTGCTTATCCCTATAGACCAAACCCATACTATAATCACTATATGTGTTCCATTATCAAATCCCAACACACACACCCAAATCAACCAGAAAAAAAGTCATACACACCCAAATCAAAATAAAAAACCAAAATAGTAGATGCAGAACATTAAAATGAATGTATCACTTATAGATTAGATGCAGAACATCAAATCCCAACACAAAAACCCACTTTCACATCCTCCCTCTCCCACCCCCATCAGTACAACCCATCTCACCCACACCTGTACATTCCCCCCCACACCCACCTCACCCTAGAAAAATTTCCTTGCATATCCCCCCAACACCCCCACCCTGCACAACCCTCCCCCACCAGCAAAACCCCCTAGACGTAAAAGCTTAATGAATAAAATTTATTCCTCAAATGATGGCCAATTTCCTATATAATTAATCCCTACCTTATGGAACTACCTGATGACATTTATCAAAAAATAAGAATCCATAAAAACATGGTTAAACAATCTCAAATCATATTTCCCTTACCATGACACATAAGGTAATATAATCTAGGAATTTTTTACCATCAAATATTATCTAGAATGGACTACTAATGATTGGAAAACTCTATTTCACAATTCGATGGAAGGAAAAACATATCCCTCGACCATTATCTAAAATGATAATGAATGGTAACCATCCCATAAAATGGTTCGATGGGTGAATCCAAATTAATTTATCAAATAAGAACAAACCCACAAAATGATATATTGGGAAATGATGCACTAAACTTTACAATGGGAAACATCCCATTAAGTGGTGCAATAGTCACTAAACCAAAAAACATTGTGATGTTATCCATCTTACCAAAAGATATCACATCTCAAGGAGGATCATTAGTTTTACTCCATCATAATCAATATAATTTCATCCATGTCTAATGAATTTTGACCAGGTTCTAATGACTGCACTCTTGGTATAGATGATGAAACACATCTATTGAAATTTAAATATTAACAGGTGGTCTAATTCTGTACTCCTAGTGTTAGTGAATAAGAACATATTTATATTAATCATGACACTAAATAAGTTGTTATCGATCCTATTAAAATATCATAGTGAAATGTTGATAGATCAAGCACCATGTGTCAATGGAATTCCATTCATAAGGTTCTACACCTAAACTCCCATTATCATACACTCATCATATCATCATAAAAGGAAAGGGTCTCTACAATTCCCTTAGGTATCTACACCCTAAGGATTATAAGAAAATATCTACTAAAGAATATATAACTTTATTATAGTTGGAAAATTCAAAGATCTTCAACATGATGAAATAGTTGAAGTGTAGAACAAAACCAAAAAAAAAATCAAATTACAATTCTTTGGTATACCATAGCACACAAACCTCTGGTTTAGGCCAAATCAAAACATAAAACAAAAAACAATATATGGAAAGAATTTAACTAAAGGTACCACTTACAGATTTGAAGTGCAGAACAAAAAAACTATCTGGTTGAAGGGTGGAAGAGTTTTCTGAGGGAGAGAGCTCTCTGTATCATTATTTAGGTCGGCAATCCGGCAGACGGGGGATCGGGGATGGAGACAATTTTAGGGTAAAACATTCCCAATGGTTGTAAAAATCCATTGGGAAAGGTAATCATTACAAACAGGTTTTTAAAACCATTGGCAAAGGCTTCCTGAATCTTCACATATCCCAATGGTTCTTTATAACCATTGGGTAAAACTCATCTAAAATACACTATTACAATGGTTTATTGAAACCATTGGGTATGGACCTATCAAAATACCTATTCCAACAGTTTTCATAAACCGTTGGGAAAAATACATTGGCATATCCTCTGTTTATTGTAGTGAACTGTGGTATGAGCTCTGGCTGTCTAATGACATATTCATTGTTGATCTGCTTAATGACTAGTTCGGAGTCCCCTTTCACATGAATGTGGGGAATATAAGTCTCGATGGATAGCTCGAGGATAGTGATGAGATCCTGATACTCTACCGAATTGTTGGGTCAGCCTTCTGACAACTAGAATGAATACAGCAGGATGGCTTGTGATGGAGTGATGAAGACCACACCAAGGCCTACTCTGTTGAGCCTAGGGTCATTGACCCTTCTGGAAGTAGGGCTCCGGGAAGCACCATCAATGTTCAATTTCTAGCACAGAATGTCTTGGTATACTGAGAGTATTTCCTCATCGGGAAAATCAATGTCCATGGAGTGGTCCATGGGAGTTGGATGAGCAGTGAGGAAATCTGCCAATGCTTGCCCCTTGATAACAATCTGATGAACAAACCTGATGTTGAACTATTGTAGTATTACTGCCCACAGAGATAGATGGCCTGTCCACATTGGGTGGTTCAGGATGTACTTTATCAAATCCACTCGAGACACCAACTGTACCTCATGGTGCTTCATGTAATGCCACAATTTTTGTACTGTTAATACTAGCACGAAGCAGATCTTGTCAATAGGGGAGTATCTAGTCTCTGTATTGAGGAACATGTGGCTGAGATAGTAGAGACTTTCCTATGTTCCCTCATTGTTTTTTGGGTGAGATGGGTGTAGAGAGTTCATTCCAGGGCAGTCACATAATTGACTGATAACGTTTCAAAGACAGGTGTCATAATGACTGGAGAATAGAGTAGATACTTCTTTATTTCCATGAAATCATTCTAGCATTCTTCATCCCACTCGTAGAAAGTGCCTTTCTTCATGAGGTGTGAAAAGGGATAACACTTTCTGGCCAAATTAACCATGAATCGGCATATGTAGGCTAGGTGGCCTTGGAAACCTTGAAGCTCCTAGAGGTTTCATGGGAGATCCATCTCCCTTCTAGCCTTTTTATCCTCCTAGTCAATTTGAAATCCCTCTGTATCTGACAAAAAAAACGAAAAAACTTTTTATAGGTGACTCTGAAATCAATCTTAAATGGATTCATCTTTTGGTTGAAGGAACGAAGGAAGTTGAACACTTTCTCAAGGTCCTTCAGATGGTCCCAACGATCGTGATATTTGACCACCAGATCGCCCATGTAGCATTCCACCAATGTCCCGAGGATTTTCTTAAATATGTGATGCATATCCCGCTGATAGGTGGCTCCTACATTATTTAGACCGAAAGGAAATACTCGGTAATAGAATGTACCCTGGGGTGCCCTGAAGGACATAGACTCCTCATTCTAAGGAGCCATTCTAATATGGTTATACCTAGAGTACCCATCACTAAAAGAGAGGTCATGGAACCCAGTGGTAGCATCAATCAATAATTCCTTCACAGAAAGGGAAAAATCATCCTTCAGTCAATAACTGTTGAGATCCTAGAAGATGATGAAGACTCTGATCTATCTTGTCTTTTTCAATATTGGCATAATATTTTTCTAGCCATTTGTGGTACTAGACCTCCTTAACAAAAAAAAAATTATGAGCTTATCAACTTCATCTTCGACCATGGCCATGTTAGAAGGGTTCATCATACAAAGAGGTTTCTTAAAACCGCATTGGTTTGCTAAGGTAGTGGTGGATACATGGGGATCTAGCCCAGAAATTTCATTATATATCCATCAAAATACATCCCAATGTGTTTTGAGGAAGACCACGTACTACCGTTTCTCTTTGAGGGGCATAGTGGCACTGATAAATGTTGGTTTCAAGTCTGCCTTGCTACTAAGGTTCACCTGAACCAATTCATCAACTGTGGTGGAGACACCCTCTTCAATGGCAGGGGGGTCATCCTCTAAATAATCTTTTTAACATATGGATGAGGGATCCTCGGCGGGAGAAGTTTCATCTGAGTCGACAGATCATGATGGGAGGATGGTACTAGCCTGAGCAGCAGTGGACACTACATCGGTTGACTCCTTTGATGCTGAAACCATAGCGATGAATATTGTTGATCTGATCTCATCTGGTCATTGGCCCAAGGGACCATGCTTGATGATATCAAAGAAATAGAGGCATGTTTTCATAATTCAATTTATCCCAGCTCGGTGAAAAAATCACATATGTCGTATTGTCATTTCCATGGGGTAGACATCCCAATAACTAATGGGAGTAGGGGGCTCCAGAATCACCCGAGCCTGATTCATGTTACAGTATGAGGTGATATTCTGGCATCGCCTATACTTGGGAATGTTCTCCGTTGTTGTTCTAGAAAGAATGAAACATTGTCCCATGTTCAGGGTTTTAGCCTCTAATTCGTGGATTGGAAAGATGTTGGCATCATCCAGATCTGTCCACGGGCCAGTCACATCTGTAGCATGCTCAAACTCATTATCCTGAATCTAATTTTCCTTTCTCTTATAATAGTTGGAATCCAGATATGGGATTCAAAAGAGGGAAAGGGAGACAAGTCATCTTGATGTACACCCACACAACCTTTAAGGGATTACATGAGGCACTGGTGATATGATGAAGAAACCACTGCATGGATGTGGAGCCATGGCCTACCCATCAATGCATTGTAAGAAGTGTCCTGCAAAACAACAATGAAATCAGTGCTAGAAACTAGGCCACTGATATGGGTCTTTATGAGGATCTTTCTAATCAGTGTCTATTCTATCCTATCATAACCATGAATTTTCAGGTCAGAGGGACTCAGATCATCCTCAAACAACCCCAGTTTTCATAGTGTCTGATTCAGGATTGGGTTGTTCCCAGAGCCTATGTCAATAAGAAAACTACTAACCTCTATTCCATTAAAATGGCCAATAATGTACAGTGTTCAGATGTGCCTCTGTATGGGAGAGCATTCATCTTTTCCTAATAATGTTATAATGGCATGGAATTAAGCATGCTCGATTACCTTAGCATGGAAGGATTCTGCAGCTCCTACCTCTGTCTATTACAGGAGGGGGATTCTTAAATCTTCGATAATGTATTCTCACATATCTATCAATAGGAAAAGGTCCTAAAGGATGGAGAGCCTTGCTGGAATGCGGGAAATATGTTTTAGTACATCATACTTCTATTTTAGGCATGGTCTACTGCTTATAGGAGGATACACTATAACAAGAGGTGTGGCAGGACCTGCCATCAGTACATGTGGTTGACTAGTGCCTGGAATATCCTGATGCTCACTAGTTGAATCTTATGGAGTGAAAACCAGGTGAGGGCCCGATGACTGATACTGGTTTGTATCAGAGCATGGCTAATCACAGCGTGGTCGTGGTGGCTCAACCTGATCAATTAGCACAAACAGTGGACAAGGATGATCTGATAACACCAGATGAGAAGGTTGTGTGTGATGAGATCTATGTTGGGCCTACTACCTATATCTTGTAGCATGCACAATCTGGCTAGAAATACTGAACGAGGCACTCTGATGACCCATATTGTCATGGATCTGTCGATGCTGATGATGTCTAGGAATGTTAGGAGGATCTTCCTGGCGCTCCTCACTGTTAGAAATCATGTAGGGGTTTAACAGCTCAATAATGTTAACTAAGGAATACCCTTGACATTCACTTGAAGATTCATCAACTAATGGGATAATTCTAGGAGGAATAGCCATCTATGGGGGTATAAAATCTTCGAGTGTATGGGATGAAGACGACATCGGTGGGGGGATTTGTTTTCCGTTGTGTTGTCGATGCTTTCTTATATGGGAAGAGGATGATTGATCTATTGACATAAAGGTACTAGCTGTGGGTGACGCGACATCTTCTGAAGGTTCTGGTTGATTCAGAGATGCACAAATAATACCATGGTCCCGAGAGATTACCTTACAAACCTTCTAGTCATAAAACTTATGGGACCCGTGGTTGAAAACCTAATGTCACTCACCTTCACTTTCACTACCACTATCGGGCTTCACGAACAAACATGCCACATGTTCTGGACCTGGCCCCAACCTGACTATATTGTTTACATTCTAGTCTTAAATCTAGTCATTAATCACATAGCATTATTTAAGGGTGTTCCCCAGGATTTGGTGATATGGGTAGTAATTGGGACGATCAATGAGTCTTGGCTCTTCTGGCCTCCTACATTCATGAAAACGAACACCCCCTATTCCAAAGAACATAAGAAATAACTGGAACTAGAGCCTCATTAAAATATTAGGTTTGGTTTCTCTTATCTGGGAAAGGGTCCCTAGGAGCCTGACCCTCAAGAGGGTTTGGAGGAGCCTGATTATCTTGCCTGGGCGGTGGCGGCACATTAAGAAGGGGCGCCTACCAATCTTGAGGTGGTCGATGTTGGGATGGAGCCTATTCCTATGGTGGAGGGCCTATGTGAGGCTATGGAGGTAGCTCCACTGGTAACAACTCTAGTTTCCTCGGGGCCTCTATCTGTGCCCCTGAGGCGGGCCCAGCCTAAGTGGTCATTCTTGCAGGAATCACAGGAGTCAATGGATGTTCCTACTTGGCATGTTCTATGGAAACCTCTAGGAACTAGACCTTATCAAAGAAGTCTCTAAATCCCCCTAGGGTAGTTCTAGGTGATCAGAGAGTGGACTAGTTCTGTCTTGATATTCCACACACACATTGTCAGCAGTTTCTCCTAAGTCAGTGGCATGACAAAGCCGTATGTGAGCCCTTTTCCACCTGGTTACAAAGACTGTGATGTGCTAGTCAGAACTCTACATGCACTTGAAAAGGTCTATAACACTCGTCTTCCAAGTGATTAAACTGAACTGGTAAAGAAATTGTCTTAGAAGATCTTCCCAACCAGCAACGGATCTGATGGGTATAGGGTTAACCCAGACAAATGTAGGCCCTTTCAATATTGGTATGAAGCATCGGTGTTTGGTGGATTCCTTATGTGTTGGGGTTCCCAACATAGATCCACAACTTTATGTTAAGTGGTCCAAATGCTGTAGTGGGTCACATGTCCCATTAAAGGGGGAGAAGTTGGATTTCCAAAACACGGGGGTACTAGAATATCATCAACCCATGCCAGATACAACATGACATTCGGAGGGATTGCCACTTGTGACATATTTAATGCCTTGAGGCGGGAAGTGAGCACCTCCATGGGATCATCTGGGTTGTGAGGTTTTGTCTTGATGGGGATCCCTGACCACTAGTGGGTTGGAGGGTTCTTCAAAGTGATAAGCAGGACTAGCAGCTTGTGGAGCAACTGGTAGGGTGACCGATGGAGCAGCTGGGGGAACCTGAGCAGGTTATCTAGGGTTTTTACATCACTTAGGTAGATTTGGTGAAACATACCACACTGTCTTGATGTGGGATCCTACCTCAACCTTATCTACGTGGGAAGGATGGTCCAGATCTCCTGGAGGCAATTCACCTTGGGGAAGTTGTGCCTGCCCCTACTGCCCTGGCTGAGGATCACTGTAGTCTGGCCACTGCTCTACAACGCATTCAACAAGGAGGCCTTCAACCATCTTATAGTTCTCAGTGAGATATTGATACAACATGTAATTTTTGGATCATCCTCCATCTTTTATACTAAATCATATGGGTCGAAGGGTTTGATGGCCCTGAGGTGATCCTTACCCTTTTTGAGATTTTGACTGAGGACCAATGTCTCGGTGGTTAAGGGAAGACCAAGTAGATTTCTCTACTATCGAGTAACCCATCCCTATGGGTCCAAAAGTTATGGTACTCCCCTAGGGGGGTATGTTTTCCCCATGGAGTTCTGCTTCTGTCTCTTCCTTTGATAGATCGGCCATATTAACTATGACTCTGCCTGGAGGAATATATTTGATATCACCTGGAATGTTTGGCTACTATTAGATGGAGCTGAAGTGGAGGGCCACATACTTCCACCATCAAAGGATATTCATGTGGAATGAGGCCTCCTTGATAATATTGCAGATCACTTTGAATCTCTTGACACATGTTTTTTGGAGGGTCCTATGGTGGCCTGGTGACTCTGGGTACTAGGCCACGGGGAGTGTGGCCTAATCAACCAAACAACATTGTTGGCTGATGTCTTAAAAATGTGCTTAGATTTTAGGGTATGACACCCACTGATGACCAAGGAAAAAGTGTGTTTCCTAGAGGGTCTAGAAAAAGAATCCAACTTCCTCCAGGGCGAGCCATTCTAGTGCACTTAAATTCGGTACCATGACTAGCCAAAACATCTCTGGTAAATGTTCTACTACAAGAAGGTACCACAAGTTCCTTGTCCCAGATTTGGGGTATGTCCCTTCATTGTCCCACTCATCAAATAGAGGTGGATGGGGAATCGGAATTGGTACTAAAGTAGACCTCTGAGATTTTAGGTTGGCTGGTGGAGAATATGAAGAGTGGGATGATAAATTGTTATATCTCTGGATATCCTCTGAAAAGTGCAGTGACACAGCCACCACATCATGATAATATGGGATGGTCACCCTAGTTTCTGGTGTAGGGACTATGATTGCTGGTGTTAGACCATGTTTTTGCTCATTCTCCATCAGTCCCCAGAATAAAACTCTGTGATCTCTAGTCGAGGTTGAGAATTATCCTGCTTATGATGGTAGAAATTGCATGACTGGACCCTAGGGGGATTCCAAATCCTCATACTCCTAAATGTATCTATAGAGGGAGGCTGGGATCTAGTGGACCTCACATTTCAGAAGTATGAGGCTGATGCACCTCGTTCCTTCCCCGACCCTTGACATGAAGGATCAAGGTGGGGGTTCCATTGCTAAGTTGTATTCCAGATCAGAATCTGAGAAGAAGACTAGTTCAACCACTTCTTGGATGGTCCTAGAATTTTTTTATGGCATCAACGACCTACCTTCTTATCCCAGGGTGGCTCTTCAGGATAGGTAGATTTCTAGCTCGAGGAGGTCCTTCGGCCGAACTAGCACTGGGGAGGAGAGGACTTCCACCTAAGTGAGCTGGGGTGCGAGGAGCACCTCTGTGTATATCAAAAGGAACATGAGGAGGACCTCCATGTCCACTGGTTGATGCGAAAAGAGGATCTCCATGGGAAGTGCTGGAGTGGGTAGGGGCATGGGTAGGGCCTCCATGCTTTTTCCCATGGCAGAGTCTGTGCGAGGAGGGTCCTCATACTAATCAAGCTGAACACGAGTAGGACCTCCCTGATATGTGCCAATAAAGCAAGGTTGAACTTCAATAATTTGATTACTAGGGTGAGGAGGACCTTCTTTGGCTTTTGTAAGGACATGGGGGAGGTCCCCACACTGGAGATTGACCAGATGTGTAACATATCCATGCCAGCAGCCAGTGGTAGGAGGAACGACTCCATACCCAATGTCAGGAGCATGGAAGATGCTATATCGACCCTATCCTTTTACATATAACATTTCATTATTTCAGGCATAATTAATCATCAGAGTACAAGAAAGGGATCGTTAAGTCTAGTGTCATGGAAGACTAGGTACATATAACATAAAATATGGGGCTAAAAAACTTATTTATTTAATCTATATAAAGATCTTGTAACTTACTTTGAGCTCTAACATCTGTATAGGGTACCCTGGGGAAAACATGAACAAAGGGATAAGCTAAAAAGCCCAGTAAAGGAATGATCCTAAGGATACATCTCTAGCACATGATTCTGGAGGCATGACATAATGATATACAAAGCATGAAACTTATAAAACAATTTATTATAATCATGGGATCATATAAACATGGAATAATATAAATGTGGTATAATCATAAATCATATATTTAGTACGGGTCAAGGCTGACCGCCAATCATATTTCCCATTTAAGTATGAGTCAGGGCTAACCACCAATCGTGTTTCCCATTTCAATACGGGTCATGGCTAACCGCCAATCCTGTTTCGCATCGCATCTCAAGAGACTTATCCTTACCCAATACATTGAAGCACTATCTGGGTGCACCCATCTCAAAATTTTCATGTATATTATTGACACATAAATATTCTTACCACATATACAATCATACATAATCAACTATACATAAACATAAGGGTACCCATGGAAAGAATTGGGTACCACCATCATGACATAAATCATAACTAATGGGTGTATCATGAAAGTGCCCATGTAAAGAAATAATTATAAAATAAATGGACTTTAATAAGTTAAAATAGGCATATAACATGGTAATTTGTGTCAAACATAAGTGAAAACATATGAAAAATGTATTTCTGAAACATTATCATTAAAACATTTCTGTGCGGTTTTATGGAAAATACTATAAAGATTTTAAAATAGTAAAGAAGACATTATTTTATATAAAACCAGAATTTAACCAATAAGGTTTTAATAATAAAATTACTGAATTTACAAAGAAAATGGTGTCTTAAAACATAGGATAGAGTGCACTTCAAATTTGGGTAAAAATTCGGGAAGTCCCCTTAAAACAGGTTTTCTTATCAGAAAGTTCTAAGGAGGGAATCTTTCAGAAACCTGTATATCCCCAAAAAAAGTAATGATGGGGTCTTGATATTAGAATATTTTACAACTATCCAGAATTCATAAGATTCACATAAATATTCTGGATAACAACATTTTGAATGAATGATAAGGCAACCCTAAAAAACAAAGAAGGTTTGGGTAGAATTCATTACAATTTTACTGGTATGGTGTCGGGTGTACCTAAGAGGGATTGATGAGAGAGAAAAGGGGTTTCTCATCACTTATAAAACATTAGGACAATATGGGGAAGGTTTATAAACAAACCCAATCACTTTTTATTACCCAAAAAGGCATATCATAGAGAACAATCGTAATTAAGAGTGAAAAGGGGAGGATCCATTACCTTAAATCCGTTGGTGTTCTCCACTTGTTATTAACAACATGAATAAACAAATTAGGATTATTAATTAATAAGTATAGAACCACTTCTATATTTAATTTATTTTTTATAACCCTTTTTAGTTTATTCAAATCCTTTTTGATTAGTTATAAGGTTCAATTTCATTGTTCGGGATCATTTGTTTACTTTGCTTTAAAAGATCGGTTCACTTATATTCAAGTTTGGATTATATGCAAGATGAAATTGGTTGTCCAGAACTGAAGTTATATTTTTATTTCATATCCAGGAGATTACATGGTTTTACTTTTAATTATGTTACTTAGAGTGATGTCTAATTATTATATATCTATATAACCATAGTGATTACGGTTTTTGTTTTTTCGGTGGATTTGATTACAAAGAATGTTATTTTATTTATAACTTAACTCCATTTGTACCAAAGGATTACAGAACCAAAAATAGGATATATTAAATTTATAATAATCTGGTTCAACCATGACACAAATGTTTTCATGACCAGAATTAAAGATAATAATAGAAATTGATAAACTGTTGTCCTTGAATGTGCTAAATTAGCACATCTCAAATGGTGCTTTCATTTCATTCAAATAAAAGGATGGGGAATGGGAGAATATAATGAAATATACCACTAGCATGAAGATATTCCATTACATGTATGTTACTATATTTATTATACTATTATGGTGAAGGGAGGTGAGGAAATAAATAAAAAAGAAAAGAACTTAAAAGAAAAGAAGAAATTTGGGAAGAGGAATTTACCTGTCGAGACTTCCTCCTTTGAGAACCTCTTAAGGGGAGAGGTTTTGGTATTTTGAGGAGGATAAGAGCTTTTGGACGTGGGGTAGGACCTTGGGGAGAGATTTTGGTAGAATTTAGAGGAGTCTTGGAGCTTTCAAGGAGTGGAGATAAGAGGGAGTGAAGGGGTGTTTTTAGAGTGGAGGATAGAAGGGATTTCATGATATTATAATCCTTAATTTATTATTTTTCACAAGACAAAGAATAGTAAGTATTCCATAACCAAGAATAGTTATTTTATCATGTGATCCCGAACAAAGTGGGCTCACATCATCAGAACATCATAGATGACTCTATTAATCTATTATTTAGCATTTATTGTAAATTATCAGATTCTACTGTTCATAAAAAATTCAAGTATTTTAGAAAAATCTCAAAATTCACCCTAACCATTTTTCAACGTGTAGAATCCAAAAATAAAGTCCATTTTTCATAAATAATTTTTTTATATTTGATTATTTGAATATTTAATTAAAATAATAAATTATTATCAAAACTAGTTTTAAAACACTCATTAACTTATTCTAAAATATAAGTATATTTCACTTCCAACTTGAATATTATTTTAATAACACCATAGGCAAGGTTACTATTTATTAGGGTATACCACTATTCATAAGGGTATGTTACTATTCATTAGGTTGGGTTTCTATTCACCAAAAATTATGTTTTTCTTATCGGACTCCAAAAAACATCTTGAACACAACCGTGTATGTCAGATTTCCAAAATTCCGAACATAGAAGCGACAAACTTGTGCCTAAAGGTCACTTATCACTTAGTAAATCATATTATGTGATTTTATGGAATATTTATAAGAATAGAATTTCCATTAAAAATATTGGGTCATTACATTATACCCCCCTTAAGAAATTTCACCCTCAAAATTTCATTTTACATTCTAGGAAAAAAACAGATGTGGGTACTTTTCCTTCATTGCTTTCTCCAGTTCCCATGTTGCTTTCTCAAACTTATGGTTCCTCGACAACACTTTAACAAGATGGGTTGTCTTATTGCGTAGAAACTTATCTCTCTGATCCAGAATCTTTACTGGCTACTCCTCATAGGAGATATCATCATCCAGGTGCACCACCTCTGATTTTAGTACATGTGAGGGATCAGGTATGTACTTCCTCAAGAGTGATACGTGAAAAACATCATGAACTAAAGCCATATTTGGTGGAAGTGCAGGCCGATAGGCCATGGCTCCTATGCGGTCAAGGATCTCAACAGGGCCAATATACCTTGGGCTTAGATTTTCTTTCTTCCCGAATCACATGACTCTCTTCGATGGAGATATTCAAAGGAAGACTTTATCTCCAATGTCGAACTCCAAGTCCCATCGATGGTTGTCAGCATAGCTCTTTTCCCGACTTTGAGAAAAATTGATGTGTTTCTGGATGAATTGAACCTTCTCTATCATCTCTTAAACAATATCAGGTCAAGTAGCATTCTTTCTCCAACTTCATTCCAACAGGTTGGAGTTTCACATCACTTTCCATACAGAGCTTCATATGGAGCAATCTGAATACTCGAGTGGAAGATATTGTTATATGAGAACTCAACCAATGGTATATGCTGATCACAAACACCTTTGAATTCAAGAGAACATGATATTAGCATATCTAAAAGTGTCTGAATAGTCCTTTCAAATTGGCCATCGGTTTGGGGGTGATAGGCCATAATGAAATTTAACTAAGTACTCAAAGAATGTTGAAGACTCCTCCAGAATTTAGATGTGATCCCTGGATCGTGGTCAGAGACAATTGAGAGTTGAACATCGTGCTGTCTCACCACTTCCTTCGCATATATCCTTGCAAATTGTTCAAGAGATAGATCTTACCAAATAGCGAAGAAATGGGATGTCTTGGTGAGTCAGTCAACCACAACCCATATCGCATTATTTCCCTTTGACGTCTTCGGGAGACCCATGACAAAGTCCATAGTAACAATTTCCCATTTCCACATGGGTATAAGCAATGGCTTCATCATACCTTTGGACATTTTTTTCTCAGATTTAACATGCTGACATTCCAAGCACCTTGAAATATATTTCGCAATATCTTTCTTCATGTTATCCGACCAGAAGTGTTCTCAGAGATCACGATACATTTTGGTACTCCCAGGATGGATAATGAATGTCAAGCTATGTGAATCAATCAATTTCTCCTTCTTTATCTCTGGATTATATGGTACACATAATTGTTTCCCAAATCTTATAACTTATTCCTCATCAATTTTGAAATCATAGGATTTCCGATTTTTAATAGCTTCCACCCTTTTCTGAATTTCTATATCCTTTCTTTGAGAAACCTTTATTTTCTCCAAGAGGGATGGTTGAGCAATAATTTGTGAAAGTATTGATGATGTTCCATAATTAATGATTCCTAGGTCCATCATTTTTAAATCTAAGAAGACCGGATCCTTTTCAATTCTCATAATTGATAAAGATGCAGGATCCTTTCTACATAGAGAATCCACCACCTTGTTTGCCTCACCGAGATAGTAGTGGATTGAGAATTCATAATCCATGATGAGCTCTATCCATATTTGTTGGTGCATATTAAGCTATTTCTGTGTGAATATATATTTGAGACTCTTGTGTTCTGTATATATCTCACATTTTTCCCATAGAGATAATGCCGCCAGATTTTCAACGCAAAGATCACAGCCGCCAACTCCAAATCATGCATGGGATAGTTTTTCTCATGTATTTTTAGCTACATTGAGGCATAGGATATCACTTTATCATTTTTCATTATCACACATCCTAATACTATCTTAGAAGCATCACTATACACCACAAAGAGTTCTACACTTGAAGGGATTTTGAGTATCGGCGCAGTGATAAGCCTCCTTTTCAACTTGTTGAAACAGTATTCACATTCCTATGTCCAGACGAACTTTATTCCCTTTTGGCTCATCTTGGTCATTTGGTTTGATAATAATGAAAATTTTTTCACGAATCGTCGATAATACCCAGCTAAACCTAAAAATCTGCGGATCTTCGTTTCAAAAGTTGGCCTCAGCCACTCTTCAATTGCCTTCGTCTTCGAAGGGTCCACAAATATCCTTTTTCTGGTGATAACATTCCCCAAGAATCACTACTAGAAATTTGTGTTTTAGAGCCTCCTGATGCGGGCAACCGCCATTGGCGGTCGCTAGAGATGGTATTAGCGACTGCCATAGGCGGCCGCTAATATGAATCTAAAATTGCAGCGGGAATTTTCCCGCCCGCCATCTTCTTCTTCCCGCAGGCTATAACCACTGCAAATCCAAACCGCCGCATGCCGCCACACGCCGCCGCATTCCTCCACATGTAGCCGCCTCTCTTCATTCCATTCCATGCTTCCTAACATCACACCTGTGACTTTCGTCTACGTGCGGATCAATCTCGAACCCCTCCTCGGACTTCTGGTGGCCTCATCCTCATCACCTGAATAACCCAACATCCACCGTCGTCGTGTGTCTGCCATGGCCGGTGAGGTGAAGCTTTGTGTCCCCTTCGAACATATGCTGAGAGGAGAGAACCCGCATGGCTTCTGTGTTGATGTGAAGCATTAGCGACCGCCATTGGCAGTCGCTAATGGGTTTTACCAACAAAGCTAAAGCGACCCCCAAAAGCGGTCACTAGGCTGTCACTAAAGCCTTTTAGCGATCGCTTTTGGCGGTCGCTAAAACCCCTAATTCTAGTAGTGAATGATACTTCCTCCATCCAGAACTCACATTTACTATACTTTACATACAACTTCTCCCTTCTCAAAGTCTTTAACATGGTTTCCAAATGTTCCTCATGTTCCTCCTATCTCTTGGATTATATCATAATATCATCAATAAATACCACCACAAATTTGTCGAGGTAATCTTTAAAGTCTCTATTCATTAAATCCATGAAAATTGCTAGAGTATTAGTGAGTATGAAGGGCATCACTATAAAATCATAGTGTCCATAACTTGTTCGAAAGGAAGTCTTGGGAATATCTTCCTTCCTCACCTTTAGTTGGTGATATCCCAAATGAAAGTCCACCTTAGAGAAATAACTAGCCCCACGAAGCTGATTGAACAAGTCATCTATCCATGGAAGGGGATACTTGTTCTTTATAGTGATTTTATTGAGATCATGATAATCAATGAAGAGGAGCATTGATCCATCCTTCTTCTTGATGAAGAGGAATGGACCACCCCATGATGAAGCACTCGGGCATATAAAACCATTCTCCATATTCTCCTGTAATTTCTTCTTCAACTCTTCCAGCTCTACGATGGCAATTCTTTAAGGTGTGTTTGAGATTGGAAGAGATCCAGGGATAATTTCAATTTTAGAACTCAACCTCTCGATCAGGAGGAAGACCGGGAAACTCTTCAGGGAATACATTAGTGTAATACCTCATGATGGTCATGTATTCAAGCATGATTCTCTCCTTTGTCTCAATCATTTGAGGTAGGTATGCATGCTCATAAGGAAGCAATATCCAAACTTGAGACGAAGATTATAAATAAGACTCATCTTCTTCCTTTCACTTGTAAAGAATTAGAGGATTCTTTGGGATGTGAAGAGTAATCTCCCTTTCCTGAAAATTGTTGTTGGCCTTGTACAAAGATAGCCAATCCATGCCCAAGATAGCATGGAACTCCACTAAATGAAGTGTGACAAGATTTTCTGGGAGGTTCAGTCCACAAACATTAACTGGGGAGGAGTTATAAATCATGGATGAAATAATTTCCTAATTCTTTATTCTCACAGATAAATTTTCCTCCAAATTCTGAGGTGGTGTTTGAATAGTTATACTAAACTTGCATGATATGAAAGAATGCATAGAACCAGAATCAAATAGTACGTTCACTATTATTGAATGAATAACAAGCGTACCTATCACCAAATTGTCTTCCAGCTCCACCTCTGCTGTAGTGATAGCATAATCCCTTCCTTTTTTCCTTATAGGTTGTTGCAGATTTCCTTCGACAACCCTTGTCTTAGGATAATTGTTCGCAAAATGCCCAAGAACCTTCCAGTTATAACACAACACTACATAGTGAGTGTGGATATGAACCTTCCTTTCTTCTTCAACATTAGTGGGATTTTTCATATCCTTTCGGCAGTTCTTGGATAGATGACCAAACTTCCCGCATTTGAAGCAATTCCTGGTTCCATTGAGACAATCACCAAGATGCTTCTTCCCATAATTCTTGCAAAGGGGAATGTGAGGATTCTTTCCACCATGGTATTTTTTGGATGAACCACCCATGTTGTTCTCCATTTTCCACTTCTTGTCACTAGGACCATGAGACCACTGAGAGTCTATAATCTCCATTTCAACCTTGAGGGAACAATGAACAATCTCTTCATAGATGTTGAAGTCTCGAATCACTAACACTTTTCGTAGACTCGACTTTAGTCCACTAAAGAAGCGATGAACCTTGATTTTGGTGTTCATGACAAGGCCAAAGGTGTACCTTGAAAGCCTTGGAAATTTCGCTTCATACGCCCCAATGGAATCATCTTCCTTCTTCTTGAGTCCAATGAACTCTCATTTCATATTGAGATGGAGGGTTTGAGGAAAATATATGTTGAAAAACACCATCTTGAATTCCTCCCAATCTATGGAATCAATTTCCTCTTGGTACTTTGTATTCTTGATCAATTTCCACCACTGATCAGCTTCCCCATCAAAATGATAGACTGATAGTACAATTTTCTCTTCTTCCGAGCACTGGAGGATAGAGAAAATCTTTTCAATGGAGTTAATACATTGTTCTGTGAGGAGGGGATCAGAAGACCAGCTAAACATGGGAGGCCTTTTCTGAATAAAGGATTCTGTCAACTTTCTCTTTCCTTGGAGGAGGGTGACATTCCACTTGATTCATGTTATTATTCATAACTCGAGCTAGCTAATCAAGTACTGCCTTGAAGTTTTGAGAACCCACTTCCATCACATCAGGCATGTCATTAGGGCAATCATTACATTGCCTATCACATTTGTTGTTGGAACGTGTTCTTCTATTTCCCACCATTAACTAATAAAAATAACATATAATTAGAGGTCTTGAATACTTAGCAATTTAGCATAAAAAGAAACTTTGAACATAAAAGTATGAACTTATAAAGAAAAATTATATCCTGACTTGTGATTCCTTACATTTATATCTAGGTTATACTCGATCTATTTCTAAAATAATATTCTTATGTGATTATTTTTATCCCTTAATAATTTTTTGTACTAAGCTCGTGAATCTACCAAATCTTATCTTCTAGGAGTGTCGTAACCAAGAGTGAATCAAGTCCCATTATCGTGCACCAGTTCCCGTTCAAATATAGCTCAAAGAGGTGTTTTCGGGTTTTACCCCTAGATACATATGTGCCAGAGCAACCTCTACCTGCTCATATCCAGACATGGATGTATTTGCTTGATAAACCACTTACTCTATACTCACCAAAATTTAGGACTATTTTCTTATACTTAGTCTTATCCTTAAGGTTCTCGCAAATGTGTTCTATTACTAATCTCCAAAAATAACTAGACCATCCTCTTATACCAACTATTGAGACCCTAGCCTTTTACATATAACATTTCATTATTTCAAGCATAATTAATCATCAGAGTAAAATCCAAGGATCGTTAAGTCTATTGTCTTGGAAGACTTGGTACATATAACATAAAACATGGGGAAAACATCTTTATTTAATCTCCATAAAGAGATTCAAACTTTCTTTGAGCTCTTACATCTGCATAGGGTACCCTGGGGAACACATGAACAAAGGGATGAGATAATAATTCTAGTAAAATAATGAACATAAGGATACATCTCAAGCACATGAGTTAGGAGGCATGACATAATGATATCCAAAGCATGAAACTTATAAAATCATTTAATATATGCATGGGATCATATAAACATGGAATCATATAAATGTGGCAGAATCATAAATCATATCTTTATTACGGGTCAAGGCTAACCGCCAATCCCATTTCCCATTTCAATACGGGTCAAGGCTAACTGCCAATCCCATTTCCCATTTCAGTACGGGTCAAGGCTAACCGCCAATCCCGTTTCACATAGCATCTCATGAGACTTATCCTTACCCAATGCATTGGAGTGCTATCTGGGCACACCCATCTCAATATTTTCCTGTATATTTTTTCCACACAAATATTCTTTCCACAAATACTATCATACATAATCAACCATACATAAACATAAGCGTACCCATGGAAATAATTTGGTACCACCATCATGCCATAAATCATAACCAATGGGCATATCATGAAAGTTCCCATGTAAGGAAAGAATTAGAAAATACATGGACTTTCATTGGGAAAAATAGGCATATAACATGGTAATTGGAGTCAAGCATAAGTGACAACATATGAGGAATGTATTTTATAAACATTAGCATTAAAACATTTTTGTGCGGTTTTATGGAATATACTATAGAGCTTTTAAAATAGTAAAGAAGGCATTATTTTATGTAAAAACATAATTAAACCAAGAAGGTTTTCATAATAAAAATACTGAATTTACAAAGGCAATGGTTTCTTAAAACAGAGGATAGAGTGCACTTCAAATTTGGGTAAAAATTTGGGAAGTCCCCTTAAAACAGGTTTGCTTATCAGAAAGTTCTAAAGAGGGAATAATTCAAAAACATGTATATCCCTAAAAGAAAGTGATGAAAGGGTATTGATATCCAGAATTCATTATATTAACACAAATAGATTTGATAACACCATTTTGAAAGAAAGATAAGGCAACCCTAAAGAACAAAGAAGGTTTAGGTAGAATTCGTTACGATTTTACCGGCATGGTGTTAGGTGTACCTTAGAAGGACTTATGAGAGATAAAAGGGTCTTTTCATCACTTATAAAACATTAGGGAAGTATTTGTAAGGTTTATAAACAAACACCATCACTTGGTATTACCTAAAAAGACATATCATAGAGAACAATCTTGATTAAGAGTGAAAAGGTGAGGATCCCTTACCTTAAATCAGTTAGTGTTCTCCACTTGTTATTAACGAGATGAATAAACAAATTGAGCTTATTGATTAATAAGTACATAACCTTTTCTATATGTAATTTATTTGTTAAAACCATTTTTAGTTCATTACAATCCTTTTTGATTAGTTATCAGGTTCAATTTCATTGTTCGGGCTCATTTGTTTACTTGGCTTTAAAAGATAGGTTCACTTATATTCAAGTTTGGATTATATACAAGAGGAAAGTGGTTGTACAGAACTGAAGTTATATTCTTTAGTTCATATCCATGATATTACATGGTTTTATATTTAATTAGGTTAATTAGAGTGATGTAGAATTATTATATATGTATATAACCATAGTGATAATCGTTTTTGTTGATCGGGGGATTTGATTACAAAGAATGTGTTTTGATTTATAAATTAATTCCATTTATAGAAATTGATTACAGAACCAAAAATATGATATATTACATATATAATAATCTGGTTCAACCATAACAAAAATGGTTTCATGACCAGAATTAATGATAATAATAGAAATTGATAAATTGTTGTCCTTGAATGTGCTAAATTAGCACATCTCAAACGGTGCTTTCATTACTTTCAAATGAAATAGTGGGGAAAGGAAGAAGATAATTAAATATACAACTATCATGAAGATATTCCATTACATGTATGTTACTGGATTTAGCATACTATTATGGTGAAGGGAGGTGAGGAATAAAATAAAAAAGAAAAGAACTTAAAAGATAAGAAGAAATTTGGGAAGAGGAATTTACCTCTTGAGAATTCCTCCTTTGACAACCTATTAAGGGGATAGGTTTTGGTATTTTGTGGAGGATAAGAGATTTTGTACATGGGGGAGGACCTTGGGGAGAGATTTGGGAAGAATTTAGAGAAGGGTTAGAGCTTGAGAGGAGTGGAGAGAAGAGGGAGTGATGGGGGGTGTTTATAGTGGAGGAGAGGAGGGATTTCATGATATTATAATCCTTAATTTATTATTTCTTCCCAAGAAAAAGAATAGTACGTATTCCATTACCAATAATAGTGATTTTATCATTTTATCTCGAACCAATTGGGCTTACATCGTCAGAACATCATCGATGACTCAATTAATCCATTATTTAGCATTTATTGTAAATTATCAGATTCTTCTATTCATAAAAATTCAAGTATTTCAGAAAAAACTAAAAAATTCAGCCTAACCACTTTTTGATGTGTAGAATCAAAAAATGAAGTCCATTTTTCAAAAATAATTATCCAAATATTATTATTTTAATATTTAATTAAAATAATAATTTATTATTAAAACCAGTTTCAAAACTCTCATTAACATATTCTAAAATATAAGTATATTTCACTTCCAAGATGAATATTATTTTTATACCACTATAGGTGAGGTTACTATTCATTATGGTATATCACTATTCATAAGGGTATGTTACTATTCATTATGGTTGGTTATATTTCACCAAAAATTAAGTTTTTCTTATCGGACTCCAAAAAACATCTTGAACACAACCATGTATGTCAGATTTCCAAAATTGCAAACACAGAAGTGACAAAATTATGTTTAAAGGTCACTTATCACATAGTAGATCATTATTATGTGATTTTATGGCATGTTTCTAAGAAGGGAATTTACATTAAAAAAATTGGGTCATTATAGAGGCTTTCGTACTTAGTGTCACTATTGTGGGTAGAACCCTCATTCAGATTAAAGGTGGCCTGAGGTGGACCTCCACACCAAGCATGGAAGTAGGGAGGACCCACGTTCTCAATGGAGGCATTATACGGAGAAATTTTGAACTAGGTGCCATTGTCGCCTATCAAACTGAGGCAGGCGCTACCTATGCTGGTGAACAGGAGAGTCGACCCAGCCTCCTCTCGGGGCAGTTGGGGCCTCGATCCAGATTAGGAGTAAAAGTTTCCCAGATCATAATATATATGGAACTGATGGTATATGTTAGTGGTGGTATGATCCATAGTAGTTGTTGTTGTTGAAACCCCTTGGTGGGCATCCTCCTCAGACTGCGCTCGACGATGGCGTTGGGACTGCAAGACCGGGGCCGGTTGTGCATGTGCATAGCTTACATGCTCATTAGCTCGTGGGTCCAGGTGATGGTGCTAGCACAACCTAGTGGGTGCCCTCCTTGGGAGCCCCTAGAACATGATCCCAGCGAGGCTGGATCATACATCCCCAACCTCATTAGTGTTGGAGAGGGTGTCATCGAAGCATTACGGGGAGAGGATCTTGAAATGGTTGTGCGTCAGAGTGGGAAACAGTGGCTCCCTACACAGCCCATAGGTCAGCAGTGGTGATGAGGCGCAGATGCCTCTAAATCATGGAGGTACATATCCCAAGTTGGGATAATTCCCTCCTCCTATATCGAAGGATGAGGTCGTTTAACACCCTTTTCTGAATGAATTCTGATGGGGAGATGGGGCGTGGGCGCCCATCAGTTGTGGAAGTGGAGACTGTCGCAGAATTGGTGGAGCCACACGGGACTACTGCATGGACATTTCCCTTGCCCCTGTGTCAGTGGATGGGTGGTAATTGGTTTCTTATTACAACAGATTTGGTTCTGTAAGGCAGGGAGATTAAACCATTAGTGCTACAAAAAGTAAATCGGCATCTAGTGCCCCAAAGTCATTCTATCTCCCGTGGCTGGTAAGAAGGATCCACGCTAATAATGAAACAGATTGAGATGCCCAATATTTTAACTTCCCACACTTCTAGTTAGTTTCATGCTAGGCCCACAACTTTCATGGTGGGACCCGATGCTAGATAACTGGATCTGGTGACATGCTAGCCCACTGATGAATCGAAGGCTACTAAGCTATACATTAAGGATAAGAACTTGACGTTAGGTTCACCATTTCTATTTCTAATGATTTTTATGGGGCGCAAACATTCATCTATTGAGTAGGATGAGGACACACTGACTATTTCCCTGCATTCCTGCTTTCTGAAGGCGGGCGACATCAATTTCAGGTTCAGTTATGTTTTCTCCTTGTTTGAAATGGGATGATGGAATATCTGTTATTCAATCCACAGATTCCTCCTTGGAATTCATCACCTAGTCCCGGTCTCTTTTATAGATTAACATGTTGTTTGTGAAACTATTCCCAGTGCCATGCCATCATGGGTTCTGGTTAATTACAATACTTTTTTCAGGACATTCCAAGGGGTCCAATCAGGGAAGAAACCTTTAGTCTGGGGAGTACTCTCGTTCGACATCACTGGGGTGTCTGGACGCTGGAACACTGGCCTGTCTGAATTTCTTCCCCTTATAATAGGTCATGTTGAGGACACGGAAGCCCATGGAATCCCAAGTATAATATGATGAATTATTTTTCATAGGCATGTCTCTGAGATTTTCCTTATCTTCCCAAGTCTAACACAGGTTATGGTGCGAGTTTAACATCTATCAGAGACAGATCAAACTAATTAGAACACAGGTGGGAGTGGATCAGATGGGTGAAACCCGTAAAGGAAACACTGATATTGGGACTAACACATGGTTAGTTACCCCGTTTCCACTGAGAGAAGTGATGAGGTGAATGGCATGATCTCATCAGGATGTGGTGCCCTGGTTAAGAATCAGGATAGATATGGATTATGGATAGGGGATGGGGAATGAGATGGATCTGACACAAGGGTGATGGTGATGTTAGGCTTGAGCCATAGGGAGGATTCCTATGTATCCTTGTGGACGGAAATCAAAATCCACATAGTTCAGTATGGGGTTATGGAGTCAGGGTGTGCGTAGTGGATAGCGAATAGATGATATACCAGGTCTTACATGTGGTCAGTAGCCCAAGGTTGGTCTGACGCCACTAGGACAGACCAAGGATTTGGATCCCAACAAAGGGAAAATAACATATTACCATGACTATAGAGTACAATGGCTTAACACTAGATAGTGATTACACAACTTACTATTGATTTGGGTACAACAGCTTTCCATCGTTTGGGAAAAACGGCTTACCTTCGATTGGGGTTGGACCTCAAAGAGGCTCCCTAAGTACTATATCTAGGATACAATGATCAAAACCCATGTAGTTCGAATGGTTATAGATTAACATATTGTGAGATGAAAAGGGGCATACTTTTTAACATCATGTAGGATGGGGTGGACTGATGTGAAGTGGTCATGATCGATAGTTGTTAGGCTTGAACTACGGGGAGGCATCCTATGTCCTCTTCCTAGGAAAAAATCAAAATCCATGTAGTTTGGAAGTGTTTAGTGAACCAATGTGAAGGGGGTCAGAATGAATGGATATTAGGCTTGAACCTTAGATAGGTTTCCTACGTACCTTGCCAAGGAAATGATAAAATTCAACATAGTTCATGAGTGTTTGTGAACTAATGTGAAGGGGGTTGGAACCAATGGTTATTGGGCCTGAACCTGAGGGAGGCTTCCTACGAACCTTGTCTTGGAAATTATCAAAGTCCCCATAGTTCGGTAGAGTTTGGTGAACAGATATAAAGGGGTTTGGGACCAATAGGTGTCAGTCTTGAACCTCAGGGAGGTGTCCTAGGTACCTTACCTTGGAAAAGATCAAAGTCCACATAGTTCAGTGAGGCCATGGGGTTACACTATAGGGTGTCCTGTAGAGGATTCCATGTTCAATGCTTACTCTAAGCCCATGTGATTCATGCTCGATGTTTAAAACAAGAGGCAACAAAGACGTGATGCTCACATCGCGAAAGGTGCATCTGTGGGAAGTGAAGTGGGGATTGCACCTGGTTAGAGTCCTAAAGAGGAAATAAGTGCTTACATGTGGTTAGAACCCCAAAAAAGAAACAGGGGCTTAGGCATGGTTCGTAGCCTTGGGAGATGGAGATTGTGACTTACTCCAAAATAGAGGCCCGAGTGGCGACAAATCCCCAAGGGGTTTCGCATGGAAAAGAGGAGGGTTCCAGTGACCTTCCCCCACCCCCCTCTGGTACTTGGTATTGATAAATAATGTAGGTGTAAGGGTACTAACTCATGCAAGAGGGCTAGGGGCATACACCAAGATGGTTTCCCTTCCTTGTGGACAAGCACCGCTCCGACAATGAGGATCTCATTCCATTTGAGGAATATCTCAATCCTGTAGAGATGAGTGGGTGTAGGGAATGTCTGAGATGGGGCTCCCCATGTAGAAGGCATGAGGTAATGCCACATTTTATCGTCATGTGCTTAGGATGATGGTGCTTGGAAGTTTAACTTCCTACATCTCGAATGAGGCGAGTTCACTCCACACCCCTAGGACTTATATAAATAGAAAAATTTAACCCTTGATGTAGGGAAGGAACTGATAATGTCATGGTGAGGAAGTATCATGGAGTGATCCACTGAGGGTTCCGTGTTAGCATGGCTATGTGAAGAATTAATAGATGTTAGTGTGCCTATGTGAATAAGCATGATGCGAAGCAACATAATGGAAAGCACCACCCAAGAAAATATAATGTCGCTTTATACTATCCTATATGGCGTTATGATAAAGGGGTGTGTAAAGAATTTGGTCTTAGAAGAAGGTGTTTTTCCAAGAGGATGGGATTCATGAAGAGGCTGGTCTTCATGAAGAGGCTGATCTTTGTGAAAAGACTGGTCTTCACCAAGAAGTTGCACCTTGCCAATGTAAAAGACCACTATGAGAAGAGGGGATCCAA
Organism: Viscum album; assembly: GCA_963277665.1. Lineage (NCBI taxonomy): Eukaryota > Viridiplantae > Streptophyta > Magnoliopsida > Santalales > Viscaceae > Viscum > Viscum album. Next base: position 145,707,141 of record OY728131.1, read on the forward strand.
AAAGGTAAAACATTTCACGAAGAGGGTAGTCTTCGTGAAGGGACAAGTCATTGAGAATTGCTACCATTATGGGATAAGGGCTCCGTATTAGAGAATACCGCGTAGTTTAGGGAGAATTTCATGAAGGAATTATGCTTCATGAAACCTCGAGAACCCCAAAGGGGATCCTTCCTCTATGAAGGGAATACGCCTTCACAAAGGGAATCTCCCCCATATACAGATGTCGAAATGTATAAAAAGGGTGATGGATCAAAAAGTCCAAGTACCTTTGTAAATCCAAGTGAAGGCTTTTCCATGTTCTATGAGAAATAGGAAGGTCAAAGGTCAGAGTAAAAGTTGTTTGGGATAGGGGGTGTGACTTCTATTTATAGGAAAACCTCATATATGGGGGTGTCGATCTCGCTACGGAGCCGCGTGAAGCCGTGGAATGGTTCTGGTTCATTGGACCATAGAGGGTATTGTGGAAGGACTAGATGCCATGCAGGTCTCGACAGATAGGTCTGATGTCGAGCACCTTTCACAAGACCTGACGCCACGCACAAGACCTGACGCCGCACAGAGGCTGCTGCCGGCGCAGCCTCTCACTGGGCAGGGGCACCGCGGATCCACTCACGGAAATGTCCATGGGGACCCGACATCTACCACACAGAGGGATTCACATAGGGCCTTTTCAATATATGTCAAGGCCTCTTCCCGACCTGTTCAAGAGGGTTTTGTCCAATTAGATAGTTGAGATTGTGGGATGGGTCAGACACATGTGGGTTTTCGGCACCAACCCATGTGTTAACACATCCCTCTAGATCAAGCTGAATAAGACATATCAAAACCCCATTTGGTATAATCATGCTTAAATATGTTTTTGATAGATTTTTTATCAAAAAAAAGATCCTATGAGATCAATATCCTAGAATTATTGTCCCGTATAGTGCACTTGCAACACAATCTAACATTTTCTCAATCAACCAACAAAATGAAGTAAAAAAAAATCATTTCAAATCAATCAACATTTACAATTCAATTACTCAATTTTCATTTTCAAAATTCCAATTCAATCTCAGAACCAGTCATGGGTTTTCCATAATTTCACATCTTTTCAATACAAAACCTATAATAGGTTTTAATCATTTCAATTTAATCAATTTTCTAAAAAAATAAATTATTTCCTCAATAAAATAATTTTTAAAATTCACCGCACAAATCCAATTCAATAACAATTTGGATTTTTCTCAAAATCAAAAACATTTAAAATTCCATATTAAAATCACATAAAATCGTGGTTGTATAAATTAATTGAAATTGAATTCAAACAGATCAATAAAATGAATTCATTAATTTCATTGAATATCTCAATATTAATAACTTACATTTAATCATGGAAATCAATCCATCCTCATTGAAATTGGGTACACAAATGTAGTTCTAAGGTTAATGATATCTAGAAATTAGGCCTAGAATCAAGATAAATCAAACATATTTTAGACCCACCTAATATGTGATGATACATCAAACTCAATGGATGAAGTTAGGAGAGATTGGAAGATACATTTTTACAGTAGGCCCACTTATATAAAATAGATTAAATATGATCAACCATGTTTTTATCTACAAAGACAAGGGTTTTGAGGATCCAAAATTTTTTCTAGGGATCCATGAAAACCTAATAAATCATATTAAGGTAAAATTGGTAGGTTATGGGTCTTAAAAAGGGGTTTTAGTTATTAAAATAAAATTTTATTTCCATTGAAATTCTATGTGAATGTTTTTTTGGGAAGGGATGCATGGTTAATCATGCTGTGTACCCTAACCATGAACCCATATAGTTTTGGGTTCATGGTATCTCTATGGTAAGGGCATGGTTTTCACAAACCGTGTTTCCCATCTAGATAACCATTAATGAGAGAATTAACTGTTGGAAAAATCTAAATAGATTTTTCTAACATTGTTCCAACAATGCATAGTCCAAAGGGATTGAAAAATTATATATATTTATCCTAAAACAACCCATAACAATCCCTAACCCAAGAAAGATCAAAAAAAGGGTCAATGAGTACCTGAAGACAAGTGACGAGTTGTTTCAAACACTCTAATATAAAAAAAATCTATCGCCAAAAATCTTATCAAGATGGTTCAATATCAAAGTGATGAGGCCACTTCTCTCTTACCAATGCCTCATACAACCAATTACCATTCTAATTAGACTCATGATTCCATATCCAAAAGTGAAATAGTATCATACTCCCATTGAGTACATTTATCATAGAATAAATAATCATTACTTAATTATAATTTATGGATAAATAAAGTTTGACATCAAGATGCTCCCATATCAAGACATGGGATGGGTCATAAAGATACTTATGAAGCTGCGATACATGGAACACATTTTGTATCAAACTCAACAATGGTGGAAGTTATAAATAGTAAGACACTTTCCCCAAAATATAAAAAATCTAAAAAGGTCCCAAAAAATCATCAACATTCTTCCATTTCATCCCAATATGTTGATGACCCAAATGATGTGAAACTCCCAAAAAGACATATTCACTAACTGTGAACTCCACCGGCCACCTACAATGGTCAGTAAAATATTTGTACTAAATTTAATCTATCAATATTATCTAATGAATCAATTTATTCTTTACTGCAATTTCTCATACCAAAAGTGGTCTAACCGAGGATGTTTCACCAATCTCTGACCATCCAAGCATAGATTTACATGGGATTCCGTACATGATCTTAAAATTATCCATTATGATTGTTTACTAGTCTTTATTGTTATAAGAAAACAAAACCATTCCCATGTGATCATCTTAATATCTACCAAAATTTATGAAAAAGGCACAAATCATGTTTTAAAGAATCTTTATAGACCTCTCTATCTAGCCATCCATCTTCAGTTGGTATGTCATACTCAAATGAACTAAAGATCCCATTGTCACCTAAAGGCCTCGCCAAATGCTAGAGGTAAAATGGGGATCTCTATAAAAGACTATAACATATGGAACATCATACAAAAAATAATCACTTTCACATCGAGATTTCCGAACACATAAAATTTGGTTGTATCACAAATTGGTAATAAGTGAGATTATTTGTTTAATAGATTGATCATAACTCATATCCCATTATTCATTCATGTGGTGTAACACCCCAGGTAAATAAAGAATATGACACTTCATATTTATCCATATTTTTGAATAAAATATTTAAATGACTTTAAAGGGGACGCTATTCTCAATGGCGTACCCAACACGCAACAACGAGTTTCTTGGGAATCTTACGTTGTACTCTAATAATAAAATAATATTATTTTCAATGGTAGTTAACATGTAGCCATTGTAATGGCAGGAATGGATAGAAATAACTAAAATATGATTATATATGTTTTTAAATGTTTTTATATTTATCCAATAAAGGATAGAGGCTTAAAATACGGAAAGAATTCAATTTTAGGCGTATATGCCCTAGTTTTCACTAAAGGTTCACTTATCGCCTTTTGATGGCGAACTGTCATTAAATATAGTTTTGATCACTCTTATACATTCTTTTGGACCAAATAAAATTCTTCTTTAGAATCGGGACATCAAATTTTACTTTGTGTAAATTTTTGGTATTTTTCTGATAAAGTTCATTTTTTAATGAATAGTGTAAAATGTTGTATTTTAATTCAAAACCTCTTTTTAATCTAATTTATTTATATGATTAGATTATCTTTTGAATTGGTTTTAAAGTGAAATTAGAAAATATTTTTACCATTAAATCCAATAGTGGTCGTTGGAATTAATTTCACTTTGAAATCAGACTTAAACTAGTGTCAATCTTTTGATACTTATTGTTTTATAAAAACACGCTATTTTCTCTGATAGCGGGAATTAATTATTAAATTAATTAATGTGACTAGTATGTTTTGAATTTTGTAAAATGGACTTCATTTTTGAATTCGGAATATCAAATATAGCTTAGGGTGAAGTTTTGGTATTTTTCTGAAAAACTCCAATTTTTGATGAATAGTGAAACCACTAAGTGGTGATCAAGCAAACTGATTTTTCAGTTAAATGAAAGTTTACCACTAATGTGTATTGAATTTTGAAAATCCGACATACATGGTTGTCATTAGTATGTAAAATGTGGTTCAATGGGATGGAAATAATTTTTTTGGTGAATAGTAACTTTTTTTCATTAATCGCGATTAGAGATAATTAGTGTCATTTAAGGTAAAAATGATATTATAAGAATGTAAAAACACCATGACACTTGTACTAAACCTATTGGGTGAGTCATGGCCGACCAAGAAAATCCATGGGCCAACTTGGGGACCCCATGGAGCCACTTTAGTTGGAAAATGACAATAATATATTTTTATTTAATGTTAAAATTAAATTGACACAAACATGAGTTGTTTTACTAAAACAGTTTTTAAGTGGGGTTACACAAGTCCAAATTTTGATTATAAATAGCCATTGGAAAGATAAAAATATTTCCTACATCATAGTGATTTTTTTATAATTTTTAGACATTAAATAAAATAAATTATTTATGACATAATAATGATGCTGCGATGACATCATTATTTGACGATTTAAATAAAATGGAAATATAATGTAAAATCTATGAACTAAACATGTCCAAAACTTATTGGATGGGTGGATTTAGAACCCTTATCACCTTATACACGAATTATATCAATGTGGGACCTTTTAAAACCGAAACACATTTTCAAATAAAGTAATATTTCTTACTTTCCAAAAGTACCCCTCCTCTCCTCTTATAAAAGGCCCCCACCTCTACCTCATTTCACACACTCCTCAAGCCTTTGGCTCGGCCAACCCCTACCCATTTAATCTCTCCACATCCATCTCCTCATCCTAGAGGATTCCCTTTGGGCATAATCCTTCCAAAAGAATCCTTTAGGCTCAAATCAAAAGGATTTACACTTTTAAAGGTAATTCATTCTCTCATGTTCATTTGTTTTATTTTGCTTCTCCAACCCCCTAAAATCTTTTTATTTATTTCTTTTGTAACAACACCAGTATCTTCAATATAACAGGATGTTGTTATAAGATTTATTCGAGCTACACTCTCACACAACTACATCAAATGGTTAAAGAACATACGGTTTCCGTGGATGGCGAAATTGTGCCTCCCGAAACGATGATTGTTCAATACTCATTTAACACCTTCAAAGGTGGCCATTATGATGTCACTATTTTTATATATGATATAAAATATGTTTATGTTTTACGTATTCTTCTTTATTTTTCATTTGTGTCTTACCTTTATGGCTTCCATTATGGGTATACGCGATATCTTCATTTTAGGAAGTGCGGACTACCGCCCACTCAAAGTGATGTGATTCGTTAATGCCATACGTGGGACGTATAAAGGATGGATTTAATGTTATTATATATGATTTTATACTGGAATTATTATTTACCTATATATCATTATTATTTCTTTCCATTAAAGTATGAGATATAAATGAAAGTAGCGTTCATGCGTACGTACGGCTTACCGTCTCCATGAACGGTGCATTTCATTTCTTATCCCCAAATGTAATGTAATATTAAAAGTATATGTATATAATGGATATATATAATGAATGATACATCTAAACGATGAATATAATTCTGGAATTAAAATATACATACCTCTCATTTAATTTTAATTCCATTAATATGAGAAAGAAATGAAAGTAGCGTTCATGCGTACGTACGGCTTACCGTCTCCATGAACGGTGGATTTCATTTCTTACCTCTAAATGATTATGTAATATTATAAATACATGTATATGCTGGATATATATGATATATATGATATCCAAATCAGGAATGTCATTCTGGATATAAAGAACCTTTGACCACACGAACAACATGTAATTGTAAGAAGTCCACTTTCGACTTAAGAACCAGATATCGACAAAACAAACCTTATTAACAAAACTAGTTAAATAATGTTTATAACATGGAAATAAGTGATATAAAATGAATAATGAACTCTAAAAATGTTCTTAATCAAGTAGAAATTAACTCAAGTTTATTATTCAGGACGTTAAAGAATGATCGAGTCAAGTCGGACCCGAGGTAAGGGACTTCGTCTCAATCTCCTTTCATTGAGGCATATTTCGTTTTATACACAACTTTATTTTATATGGTGTATAAAACCCCTTTTAATTTTACTTTTATACAAAAGGAATCTTTTTATACGAAGCGTTTTACAAAACGACAAAAAGGAATGTTTCTTTTAACGTACGCGGCGACAAAAACCTTTTCCGCCACCGTGAGTATTATTTGGTCTTTGGCTTTCTCAACAAGTCGTAATGTTTTTAGAATAAAATAAATACCATATACTCTTTTATGTATTTTGGTTTTGAAAATGGTTTTGAAAAAGGATTCTATTATGTCAATATATTTATGATATATTGTGATTGAAATGTGGAAATGTTATCATTCCTTTATATTGGTTTTATGTTTTATGATTTTATATTGGTACTTGGACATTTTAACGGGTGGTTACGTTATAAACCATATGACGGGTGGTGCCGTGAATACCAGGACGGGTGGTTACGTTATAACCTCCAATGCATTGGGTATGGAAGTCGGCCGTATGGCTATTCCATTAAGTATGAATGGAAATTGGCCATATGGCTATTCCATTAAGTGATATGTGTGGAAGTCGACCGTATGGTTATTCCACTTAAGTATGTTTATGTCCCAAGTTACCTTTATATATGTTATGTGTTCTTTTTATGGATTTTCTGGTAATCCTTTGGTTAAAAAAAGGTAAGTAATGATACTTTATTCAGTGAAGAGTTTTTACTACTTCATGAAGGTGAAGGTATTACTTTGATAGAGTATATATGGATTATTTGATGTTTGAAAAACTAACAGTTTTCATTCTTTCTGTATCCCTTACTGAGCTTTTTATGCTCACCCCAAGTTTTTGAAATGTTTTTCATAGGACTTAGCGTGGAATAGGGTCAAGGATGGGATCAAGGGAAAGTCATGCTACCTAAAACATGAAACTAGACATGTTTCTTTTTAAGAATTTTTATTTTATGGAAATTTAGTAGAAGAGACTACTTTGTAATCTGTTGAGATGTAATAGTTATGTCCTAATTCTCTAAAACTCTAAACCTGAAAAGATCCTCAATGTGAATTATTCATTTAATTCAATTTTAAGTAAGGTTTAAGGCTGGGGCCTTATATATGGTGTGTGGAAAACCAACCATAATGTCCATATAGATCTCATCCCTCTTCCACGTCATCATTGAAAGTGGATAATGTTATCCCAAATGTATCTAGTGAATATGCTTGATCTTTTAACCGGTATAACAATGATAAAAAAATTATTAACAACCTATCTCATACTTGGACACCCAATTCATCAGTGGAGATCATAAAACAAATCTGTGATTCCTAGGTTCACAACCCAATGGGAATTATAGAAACTCCTATTATATATTTTATCATGGATAAAAGAATAATTAACTGATTCATAAAACATAGAATACCATCCATAGTAAAATAAAACTTATAAATGGTCTCCCACCACAAAGAGATTTCATAATAGTAATAAATTCATCATCACAATGTTGTTCCCGAAGAATTAACTCACGGAGAGAGGGGTTTAGATAAACATTGGCCAAAATAGCCTCAGAATAATTATCCCAGACTCTTAAATAAAACTTTGAAAAGGTGGTATCAAGATCTACTCATCAGAAAATTCCTTTACAACCTAGGAAAAAATTTCCTTCTCAATGAAAAAGAAATGATATCCCCCTGCCTAGGGAATAAGAAATGCCAAAATCAAATGATTGTAAGAATTCTACCAAAATCCTCTTCTAGAGATTCATATATTTTTTAGAGAAGATATAACTCAGGATATTATAGTTATAATACACATTAATCCTTTCATTGAAAAGGTAATGCCTCCAAAAATTCATTGCAAGTGATATGGTTGTGAGTTTTAAGTATTGGGTTGGATATTTATTCTCATTTGGCCTAAGATACCCGGAGCTATAGGCCACCATGTGTCCACCTTGAATAAGAAATCACCCCAAAACAAAACCCAATGTGTCACAAAAGACCACGTAGCCCAACCATACAATTAAAATATGCAACATTAGCACCAATTTCTAATGATTTATTCATATCTAAAAAATTAATGTGAAATTCATCATTCCAAAAAAATAGTACCCCTTCTAAGTGAGGGAGGTCATTAGAGAAGCCAACTTTGGAAAATATTTCACAGCCCAATGATAATACAATGATAATCATAAGAAGATCTAAATCTTTAAAACATTACATAATAGCTCCCATTTCATACAAAAATTTACCTTCATAGGATCAACTAATATACCATGTTTGCAGAACACATTTCCAAATAACCTCACTTAATGAATACTGAAATTGCATTTTGATATCATCAAATAGGGTCATCAATTTCTCATGATTTCTAGAACTGCTCTCATATGACAGACATCATTTTCCTTTGACAAAGATTAATCTAGGATGTCATCCACAAAGACCACTATGAACATATCAATATTTTTTTGAAGATCATGTTCATAAAATCTATAAAGACTAAATTATCATTCTTTAGTCCAAATGGCGTGACAAGATACTTGAAATAATCATACCTTCACCCAATGTTATTTTTATAATAGTCATATAATTGTATTCAAAAATGGTCATGTATAGACCAAATATCAATATTTGAGATCCAATTCGGCTCTTTAAACTAGTCATGTAAATCAAATATCCAGGGAGATATACACTTACCAATTACTGTAACTTGTTTGAGTATCAAGAAATCAACACATAGCTGATGTGTTCCATCGACATTCATTGAAAATAGAAAAGGCACCACCCATGGCGACACACATGGTCATATAATTTCTTTCTCAAATGGATCATCTGATTGTGTTTTTAACTCTATTAGTTGATCTGCAGCCATATTGTAAAAAGGTATAGTTATCATATCAGTACCAAGAACTAAATAAATAGAATAATTTTCTTCTCTTATGGATGGGAAACGAGAGAAATCAAAAAAAATATTGGAAAACTCAACGGTAACTGGAGAGATATGATCACTCAAAAATTATCTCTTCAGGTCAAAAGAGACCATTGATATTACTTCCCCTGACATTAGATAACAAGTTCAATATCTAATTGAACTTGGGTCCCATTCTCTATAAAATAATACCACACTCCATTGGGCAGAGTAAACTAGACCCATTGAATATGTATATCATTTATGGATCTTTTAAAAATGATCCAATCTATCATAAAAATTACATCAAGATGAATAATTTTTAGATCCCAAAAAATATCAGGAAAGTTTAATATCTGATAATGATAAGACACAAGCCGAACAACAGAGAGCTCTATTTCTATGTTTTCCAAGGGGCGTATTAATATCTATCGAATAAGCCAAAATCTATTTAGAAAGATTTAACATGTTTACAATATGATTTGATATAAATGAGTAATATGAACTTGTAAGAAAAAAATTAGTCTCTAAATATATATATATAGTGATAGTACCTCTCAAAATGAATGGCTATAGATAAACTTCTACAAAATGAAGAAACATTATTCTGGATGACTTTGGATAGATCATTTTTGATTTTGAAGCATCTTATTGCTCCACATTTGTTTTGGTACTGATGAGATATTTCCACTATGTATAGAAGAATATATATAATTTATTGTTAACAAGTTATATAGCATCCAAAGGAACTAAATATATTGGGTGCCATTATGAAAACCCATTTTGAATATCCAAGATTTACATAATTGAATAAAGAAAAAGGAACTCTTCTAGGAACTATAAGAGGCCTTGAAGAACCCAAATATTGACATTCACCCTGAGAGTAATCACTCTTCCAATTTCTTTTAATGTAACTCACAAATATACCACTTGGAGAAAAAGGAAATCCTATCAATCGTGACTTACATGCATTGTCAAGATCAACTCTCAATGCCATATCCCAAATATCAGTGTATGAAGAGAGATTTTGTAATAAGATATTTGAATGAATATCGAGATAGAGAACCATCTCAGACCTTTGAGTCTTTATATTTTCATTAAATAAAATATCTAGTGAATATTTCACAGGCTCATCAAACTGGTTCACATACTCAATCACAGACTTTTCACCTTAATAGTGATTGAAAAACTACATACCATTAGAAAACACCATGGATTCTAGATAGAAATATATAGTGAAGAAAATTTTAAATTCATTTCACTATAAACCCTTGGGATTTTTCATCATCACCATAATATCTCATAATCTCCTTCTATGTATTTCAATCTTGATGGTGTCACATTTCAACTTAACTGAATTATAAATTTATGAGAAATTATATAGAATCTCTATACTCCTCAACCAATTATAATCCTAATGGGGTTCATTATTGAATTTGAATGATGGTAGATTCTTTGGATAGAATTATTGGGAATGATTCTGAGATTCATCCCTCTAAATTTCCACAACTAGATCCCAAATAGGAATAGGTATAAGTTCATGTCCCTGAGAATTGACTAGATTTAAAATAATCTCAATAATATTATAGTTCATTAGAGTATTTTATAATTATTTCTCACCAGTAGATTCCTATTTGATCCTATTAGAATGACTTATATGATGCATGATGCTACCAAACATCAATAGAGAACCCTAAAGACATCAAAATATTACTCAGATCAACAACTAATGCAAAATTAATAGGAACATCACTCCCATTCGATAAGATATCAAGATTTGGATTTCATCCTATCAAAATCACAATATAGAAAAAAAACTGCAATCATATAAAATTATTCTTTAAGGCACCTTTCAACCAAAACTCATGGTAACTTAATTCTCATTATGATGATATATGGATTGAAAATCTTTCGAAAGTACCTCCCATGTCCTTAAAAGTCATCCCAAACCACATAATGACAGTGAGAGGATATACTTACCCTGCACATTTGATAATAATTTTTCATGAACCAACATGAATACTATGGTACCCTAGTTTTCGATCCATCTCTATCATAGATGGAAAGGAATTATTGAATCCCATGGGATGGTTACTAGCACTTAGACATATACACAATCATGAGGGAATGAATTTTCCAAAAAAAAAGTAGAAGATGAAATATTACAAGTTAGTATGCCCAACACTGCACAAGGAGAAAGTACTAGAAACCAAATAGATACAAAATACCCAATCTAGTACATCACCAAATTACATAGTATCTAATAAGATAAAACATAAAAAACACATGAAAAATGTGGATATCATCTCCACTGGTCACCTATATCACTCCAATTCCAAAGGATCGAGAATATCAACCACCTCCAAGTGGCCCTTTCTATTTTCATGGACCTGGAATAAAAATGTCAAAAATTATACAAGATGGAGGTAGGGAGTGATTTTTAAATCCTAGTAGGATCTCACCATGAATTATTTAATATATTACATAATAATGAACCATCTCATTATTTCCGTTTAAATAAAACAAGGAATGTCGTGAAATAAAATTTTCATATATAAAACAAAACATACTTTATATTCAATAGATTGAAGACATTTAATTCCTGGACTAATTAAAATTTTATAAAAAATTATTTATTTGAATCATTTTTCATGAGTAAAACGGTTCTATAATCAACAATATATTTAAACAAATAAAACATATCAAGATAAAAAATGGTCATATTCCCTTCAGTACGTTAGTTTCTAGATATAGGGTCCTCTCACTTCTCAAATTAGTGATCTTGACAAAACATTTGTGTGAAAATCCCTCTATCTAGAGAAGAATAGGACTCATCAACACCCCGTCATGGATAATCAAGTTAGACTAGGTTTTTATTAGGGTTATCATCATCAATTCGTTTTCAAGGGATTAAGAACCTAGCATGCTTATCCCAAATAACCCAAGAACTACATAGTATCTCATGTTCTTAATAAATTAACAGATAAAAGTAAAATCAACTTATTTTAAATAAATCACCATTTACAATTCAATTTCCCAATTTCCTATTTCAATTTTTTAATTCAATTCAAAAATTAAAACAATTGGTTTTTATCATTTATTCATTTTCAATACAAAACCAATCAAAAAATTTCATCATTTGAATTAAATCCATTTTTCTGAAAACAATTCTCAATCATTTCATCAATTCCATCATTTTCAAAATTCACCCCACAATTACAATTCCAATGGAATTTGGGTTTTTCTAAAAATCCCTTCCATTTCAAATTCTATATTCAAATATCTTCAAATCAAGGGTTTATAAATCAATTGAACTAAATTAAAAACAACTAAACCAAATTAAGGGTTTAATAACTTGTAAAATCTGAAACGTATCAACCTATATTTAATTATTGGAATCCAAAGATCAACCCCTATAACAAGAAAACCAATTTATATCCAAGTAAAAGAATACCTAGAAACAAATCCTAAAATCAGGATCCAATAAAACCTATTTTAGATCTATACAATTTGTGATTATACATAAAAATATTAGGCGTATGGAAGTATAGATCAAAAGAAACTATTAAAGATGACATCCAACAACTCAGTGTAAATTATACATGGCCATCCTCACTTTGATATTCCAAGAGAAGGGTTTGGAGGATCCAAAGTTTATTCTATGAATCCTTCAAAAACCAAGAAATCATATTAGTGGTGAATGGGTAGGTTTTGGGTCATATACATGCGTTTTAGGGTTATTAAATAAATTTTTTCACTTAAAACCCACACACATCGCTTGTTGGTTTGGTCACACAGTTAATCAAATCGTGCATCCTAACCATTCTCCCATACTATCTAGGGTGAATTATTTATCCTTATTGGAAACAAAATATGATCAACTATGAACCAACTATGAACATATCCCCCTATAAAGGTATTTAATGTTTTTAGTTTCTATCCACACGGTTTTCAAAACCCATGCACCCCCTCTAAAGGACCATCAAATTGTGCATATTTTTCTAAACTAGACAATGTAAATTACCCCAACCATGCGCCAACTATTCACATCCCAAAGGGCATCCAAAAATCTCATAATTTAACCCAAAAAACCCATAATGTGTCCTAACCAAAGATTGATCCAAATAAGGGTTGTGGAGTTCCTGAAATTATATTACAAAATGTTACATAGTTTGTGTCCTATGAGAGTAAGTGATCATCATTCGGCCTACGCACACATGGGTTGTGTGGTGAGGCATAGCTCGATCTTCTGTGTTGATGTGGGTATTATGGATCTCCCCAGTATAGAATTTTGATCTGGATTCCCCATGCAATGGATTATAAATTCTTATAGAGGACATTTGATCTTATGATGTTGGAAAATTCTATCATTACTATTCATTTTAATCAAAACAGTGTCATTACACCATGGTCGCATGATCCTTTATGATTAAACACTCCCACCACCTCTTACTGACATCTTCTTCAACCAAACTATATTTAACCTACCAAAAACCATCAATGAACCCACATTAGAGTTTTTTTCTCAATCATATCTTCCACCTCTAAAGACCTAGAAAACCTAAGAATATTATTGGACCCTCGTATAAGCTTCCTTAAGATCATTTCAAGGAATCGTCTAGCCACTATAATGGTTATATGATTTGAGGATGCACCAATAATTTATTCTCCACTACTATGGTTCTTACTGTCATATGATTCACCACTTCTAGACTGACCAACACTACATAGATACCATTTCATAGACCATCCACCTTATGCATGAGGAACCATCATCATGACTATGCTGTCGATAGTGAAATAAGGAAACACCTTATTTTTTGTGATTTTATAAATGAAAATATGTTCTCTGTTCCTTGAGTATTTGATAATGGAAATTAAATTTTAAAAAGAATATAACCCTACCCATGGAAGGCCAAATTATGTTTCCCTTTTCACATTCTATACATTTTATTTATTCCAAAATAATTCTTTTACATTTTATTTTATTTCTCTCTCTCTATAATCCTTTCTCCCTACCCCTTTCTCTCACATTCTTCTTTTTATTTTGAATCTATTATTCCACTATAATCATGACAGTTATCACTTACCCTCGATAATTTGGGGCTAACCAGAGGCTTTACCTGATAAAGGTAAGTGGTGTTCTTGAAATTCTACAATTAAATTCTAATTTTTATTTATTTTAGTTTTGGTAATGGTTAGTGTTCATGGGTGTGGATATTTTACACAATGAAACTAAACTCCAAATCATTTTTATGATTTTATTTAAATAATTTCTCTTCTACACTGGACATAATCTCTTCATATGATTATGTTGAGTGCTTCAATGGATAAAATTTATTATGATGGATACATGTACTAGAAGGTGTCACATTCTAAATTCATGTGTTTTATAAACATTTATTATAGAAGGAGGTTAAATTAATGTTTTCTAGGCATTCTAAATATTACACCCAATTAATAATAGGATAGTAAATTGTGCCTAAGATTTGAAAATTGGATTATCAAACTAAATTTAAACAGAAAAATATGAATGATGGAATCCATAAACCTAACTATTAAGGCCAATATCATTCTTCACTATATTGAATTTCATATTAGTATTTATATTATTTAATTTACTTTTTTAAATTCCATTTTTTATTTAAAATAATAAAAAAATAGATCTTAGGAAATATGATGAAGTTTGTAGAGAACTGTGAAGATCCAAAAGTGAGATGACCCTATTCAGTTACTATGTTATAGTTTTAAATAATTAGAAATTACTTTTTCCTATTCCCTATGATTGGAGTGTGTCAACATGTTCATTGGTTGTTGATGGAATGGGGAGGACCTCTATGTTGGTTAATGGTTATATAGGGATGACCTCTACATTGTTTGATGATGGTATGTGGAGGGCCTTCGTGCTGGTCGATGGTGGTGCATGGAGGACTTCTACACTATTTGATGATGGGATGGGGAGAACCTCTATACTGGTAGATCGTAGTATTGGTAGGACCTCCTCAGTAGTTTTCCTCATCACCAGATGGTACTTAATGTCTTTTTAGTGGTGCCATCAACTAATAGAGTCAACCTATCCTACCTAGGAGGTCATTGGGTCTTGATCCTAGGTGAATGAAGATAGGTACCCATTCATATATTGTCGGTATGTGATGGGATGCATTGATGACGGTGGGGTCCATTAGATATGTAGAATATTCATTTTTTCAAGGAACGTTTTGGGACATCCCCTGATGTATGATTTGGTTTTTCATAACATGGTCTAGGTGAGCGGGGAATGAGTCAGCCTACTCTTCTACCTATGGAACTAGCCAGTACAGGCTTTGACGAGGCTTTGTTAGAGCTATCTTATGCATATCTCGAGTGGTGTTAGCAACATCCATGGCTAAAAAATATTATACATCCTTATAAAAGTGGGTTAATCAACCAGAGAACTTTGGGGAGAGGATCCTGAAGCATTTCACCATTGGAATGGATGGTGGTTTCTCCCTTCATAACCATTGGGGGTTTAATCTTCAGTGAACCACTTACTTCTCATAATAGAAATAAAGTGTCAATTTACCTCATTTAGATGAACTCAAAGGGTGATATAGGATATGGGAACCCAACAGCTAAAAAAGTGGTGATTTTCATCGTTTGTATATAGTTGTGTGGGATTTCCACACCAATAATTCCTTTTCCCTTTTTTCTATTGACACTAAGTCTCTGATTTTTTATATTTTTGAGTCCTATAAGTCATGTGGGTTTATATATGAGTACAGATAAATTAAATCTGATTCCCAATTCACCATTGTCATCCATTCCTCATGTAATGAATGAGGGATCCACCATGACTATTTTGTAGATCGAGGGTTCCCAAAAATACCATCCCTATGTTAAAGGTGAGTTTCTTGTTGGGTGCACCATTTTCTTAGTGGGACCTTGTTCCAGATATCTTGATCTGATTATAAGAAAATATTATGGTCCACTAAATGAGAGTAGTCACTATAGTGGAAGTGTATAGTTCCACAGCGGTTTAACAATTTCTATTTATGATTATTTCATAGGGTCCAGTTCATCGTGCAATCTACTCTATTACCCCATATTCATAATTTACAAAGGCTGGTGGTTTCCATCAATTTAATGGATAATTATTGCTTTTTAATTGAAATTAAATGATGGGATGTCAGTTACTCCTTGCATTGATTCTTCTTTGGATTTTGAGGCGTATTTTGGGTCTAACTTATGGATTAAATTCATTTTATTTAAATTCATTCCCACTCAAGGTGGATCCTAATTAATTATGATCTCTTTTTATCAATAGGGTAGATATATTTGGTCAAAGTAAGTAGTAATTTAGGGCATGTTTTGAATGTATAGATGTTGGGTAGGTGGGGAACCTGTAAAGTAGTCTCCTTTTTTGGGAATATCATGTGTGAAGAATCTAAGGTGTAGAACCCAGGGTATTATGTGTATATCATAAGGTAACTGACACTAGGTTCATAAGTCTTCTGAGGCTTTTACCTTGGGTATCACATTTTTATTATATAGGGTAGGTATTCCAGATCTAGTGACAAGATGAACATATTTTAATGATTACTGGGGTTATGGTTTAACATATTATATGGATATGATGGGCGGTAGAGTATTTTATTAGGGTAATATTTCAATCACATGATGTAATGGACTATTTCCCCCCTGGGGGGATTATTTCACTAGGGGGTGAAGGAGTGTGTATGTTAGAGGAGGGTGATTTCACACCTAAATTATGGAATGTGTCCCCATAAGGGGGATGATTTCAGACATTGATGATGGGGTGTGTCCCAATAGGGGGTGATTTCACACATGGAAGATTGAGTGTCCCCCAAGGGGGGTGATTTCACACATTGATGATGGAGTGTGTCCTATAAAGGGTTTTGATTTCACATGTGGATCGATGGAGGTTGTCACCAAATGGGGGATGATTTCACAATTGAATAATGATGTGTCTCCCCCCAAGGGGGAAGATTTGAAACATGGATGATAGAATCAGTCCCCCCCAGGGGGATTATTTCACAATTGGTAGTTTTTAGGAATGAACCTTATAGAGTAATCCTATGCACCTTTTCAGTAAAAAGGGATCAAAACCCATGTAGTTTGATTATTCCATTTCAAGTCTTCTAAGAGGACTGCTCCATGTAGTTTAACGTCATGTGGTAATAACACTCATGTTATTTAAGGATCTTCAATGGGGTATGGTTTTTGCATTATTCATGGAATATGTCTGGGTGCTTCTTAGAACATTGATGGTGTGAATGTGGATTACTTGTGGTATCTATCTGAGGTAGAAGTTTCATCCCACTGTGTGGGAGGATGGTGTGGGGAATATGCATGGAAGTTTCCCGATGTGGGAGTTTTGTCCAATATAGGGGGAGTAGGTGGAGTCCCCTTATGATCAAACATGGGCCATCTTATTTTAATCATATAGCATAAGGATATAGTTTAATTTCACGTTCTCTGGATGTTTCTTGTATTTTAACATCATATGACCTGAACATGGAGCTATATAGTTTTATTTATTATTGATTAGATGTGGATGGGTCTTACACCCTAAGATTTATCATGTTAAATAGAGTAGAATATTCTCTATAAGTACCCTCTATAATAGAAGGTATGCTATTTCCCTCATTGGTTCCACCTTTATTGATTATGTGTCCATCACTCATACAAATGTTGCATGGATCAAGGTGTAAAAACTATCATAGAGGAGTGGAAATCATGAGGCCCCAAATTTGGGTCCCAATTTTTCAGAGTAATCAATATTATGGTACCTATTCTTATTAGGAAAAAGTATGATGATATCCTGGTCCATTCATGGAAGAAATTGGGTGAACATAATAGTAGATGGTACTCATTACCCAGGGATTTAGTTTTAATTCAACCAGTCCTGGATTGATATTGGGGCCCTGGGTACTCATAGTTCATGAATGTTTGTTGGATGATAGGAGGCACCATAAAGAGAATTGAATGATGGGGTTCTTGAATGTTTGGGATTCATAATATTTTGGAGAATCTCAAAGGAAACATGTCTCATAGAGGTGATGGGTCTTGTAAAAGAGTATTTTTCATGAAACAGGGTGACCCTGCCTAAGGGTGATGTCTTGGTTCCCCTGGTGTTGGTTTTGTGATGGATAATTATCTCAAAAAACCTAAATATCCACAAATGACTTTATTCTAATGAAAATTCCATGGAATATCTTGAAAGTCATATTCACTATTGGTGAGGTTCTGAAAATCCCATGGGAGGTAGTTTTGTGAGGCATGGATACCTCTATTGGTCTATATCCTCTATTTCTCATAAAGCTTCTGAGTAACAGATGTTCATATAATTACTCAGAATATTAAAGGTATCAACCCCATTTAATGTTAGTATAGGGGGTATTTAAAGTATAAACAAAGGATAGGAAATTGGTTTCATGAATTATGGGTGAATTTGAAAAACATTATGGGATCCATGAATAGATGGGGTTCTATGAACTAGAGTTATGCTGCAAGAAGTTTATCTCCAAATCTTCTCATAGGCAGCAACATTCAAAAATTAGTTCTCAACAAAGCATGAATATTTTGTATAGAGGTTTCTTTTATAGCTCTATAAGGACAAGGGATTCCACAAGATTTTGGAAGTTCTTAATGGTTTATACCTTCATTAATCCATACCCTTATATGAATTTTTGGGGCGTTTTGGTCTGAATTCGCTTCAAACTCATTGTTTCTTACTCATCCTTTCTTGTGAGAGGTTTATTTTTGTGTTTATAGTATTATAGTTTAGTATACATGATAATTAAATCCAATGAGTACAAAATTGTTAATTTTTTAAGTGAAAAAGGATTTTATTTATGTGTCCTCTATATAAGGTCTCTGTTGTTAAATAAGGACTGAAATATGTGCTTTATGGTCCAACAAAACCTCAACTTATATGGTCCATTAATGGAAAGACTATGACCACAAACAATGATATCCCTATTTATGTAGTAATAAAATCCCATATTTTTATTAAAATAGATTTTGATTATAAGGTATTTTAGGAGATTTCTGAAAAAATATATATTGTTGGAATTTGTTCAATTTGTAAAAATTATATATGAAAAATTCATTAGTCGAAATTCATTTTTTGAAACATAAATTGCATATCTTAAATATGTCTATTGGAACACTAATTCAAGTACATAAAAAAGAGTTTAACAAAAATTTTATCGATTGGTCAAATATAACTGTTATGTTTAGGATTTAAATCATGGCATAATATTGAAAACCTCTTTAGATAATTCATAAGAACATATTACTGGTGTTGTGATATAGGATATAGGATCCATATCTTTAGTGGAGTCAAATATTCCATTCTTTAATGTGAATTACATGGTTATAATAAGGTTAAGATAATGGTTTAGGTAATAACATACAAATTTTTATCTTAAATTGAGTAATAAATAAAGGTTATGAATAGAGAAATCGAGAGAAAAATGTTTAGTCTAGGGATAACCATGAGGTTCCCCAGATTCTCTCTCCCAGGTCTCGTGCTAAAAACACATTATTTATATACTGGATTTGATACGAAGTGATACATACCAATATATATATATATATATATATATAATATTTAAACATTTCATCTCATAATAATCATAAAATCCATCAAGCTAATGGTTTAGTGTCTTTATGAATCAACAACGTAAGTGAATCATTTAATTATACTTGTAAAACTTTATATATAATTAAACCACACCAGACTATCTTCTAGAACACTCAAAGTTAATACCCATCTCTATAAATAAGACAATGGAATTATAAGATAAGGGTAATCTCAAAATCATAGTAAGTTGGAAAGTTCTCATTATATCATCAAGGGATAGATTATAAGTGTATGAGAAAACATAATAAAGGAATAAATATACTATTAAAAAGAACATACAACAATAAGAGATGTTTATGAGGAATAATTTTAAAGCATATAAACTCAAATTAACAAACACATTACATATCATCAGTTTAAAAAATAGATAATAATCGATTAGTGATTGAAACATGATATGAATACTGTAGTAAAAAATATGGATCTCCAGTACTATTGATAGACCAATAGAAGAAGAATTTATAGATCCACCAAAAATTCATAGGCTATAGTAGCATAGAATAAAACCAAATTACCAAAAGTTCTCTTCCTCCAAGACAATGTATATTCAAAGTGGGTGGTCACTATAGCCTAATCATCAAAAAATTAATCCTTACACACACTCCTAAATACATGTATACATTGTAAAAAATGAATCCCACAGAAAAATAAGAAATATAAATACTAAAAATAATAAAAAGAAAAAAATAATTAGTATGCATTAGGATTTTATGCTTTGTGCATGGGGGAAACCACACTGTTTATTAATTTAAATATAATTGAATGATTATAGTTGATAAAATGATTACAAAGAGAGTTAATATATACTAACTTATTAGATCTCCAATATATATCATGTTGAACTAGAAATTCAACTTGTTTCACACACTTTGTTAATCCACACATTGTAATGAATTTTTTACACACTTAAATTCAAATCTCAAACAGTAAAACAAGGTAACTGAAAACCTTGATCATAAGATATTACTGCATAAGCAAGTTTAAAAACCTAGTGACCGTAAAAAATTGGAGATCTTATACACCTCCCAAAGCCCCATCATTGAACCATTTCTATATTCAAACATCTGATGGACCTACTGCTGTTGGAGAATATTTTATGTTGCTACTTTAAACTTGTGTATGGCTTTCTACCGCTAATAAAAATTACAACAAACGTAATTATAATGACTAAAATTCGGAAGGATAATGGAATTGAGACTCCATGGCAGTGGGGTCTGTCGTCCATGAGGTTATGGAGGAAGTTCAACAGGTTAATAGAACCTACATAAGCTCAGTAGTGACAGAGGGATAGGAGGGCTTGGATCAGTTTGAGAATAATCTGAACTTTTAGGCTGCTGGGTTGGGCATGGAGGTCGCATGCTCAGATTTTCAGTTTATGGGAAGGGGTCTTGAGTAGAAACAGATCTCTTATGAACCTATAGATCCACATTAGAATACACCTGTTATCATGGCACATGTAAGTTCTAATGACTTGATAACTTGTTCATCAAATCGTTTTGTTGCTCTGGAGGATGTTGAGATAAAGTTAAATGAAGGGCCGGAAGAGGGGAGGACTCTCTGCTCTGCAGTTCATTAAAGCACCCTCAATACAGGATTAGTGATAGATGGCCATGATGCTGGACAGTAAGGTGCGGCGAGGGCGGCTAGTCCACTTGTTGGAAGGAATAGTCCAAATGATTGTGATCCTTGCAAGGAAATCCAACAGGGAAGCATACAGATGAACACAAAGAAAAGTAAATCTGCCTCTCCGCCTGTGGTTCAATATAGGCAATGGGGAGATGATTCTGATAATTAGAAGGAATGTGGCAACAACAGATCATCCTATAGTGACATTGTGAAGAATGGGAGTAAATAGATGATGGGAAAGGGGATGAGCGAGAAAACACAAGGCAAGAAAAAGTTGTGAAATGACTATTCGGATATCCCCAAACCAATGGCGACTAGGTCTGCCTACAATAAGGGTGGTGGAGAGAGACCTGATTTGGAAAAAGGTAATGGACCAAGGTGGACTTTCAAGGATCAGCTCACCAAAGATCAACTTGTCGGCAGAAACTAGTACCTTGAACTTTTCAAGAGATACGAGTCTTCTGAATGTGAATCGACTACACAGGATGACGAGGGAACTGATTATGGGTATGGAGATGGGAATGGGTTCGATGTGATGTAGTCACCTTAATTTTCATTGCCTTTCACTTTAATTTTTTCTAATAATAATTTGGGAGATCAGACTTTTTTCTGATCTGAACCTTCCGGGTAAACTTTAGAAGCTTTAAACATCCAATGTAATGAACAATGATTTACACCTCAACAATATCCCAAAGGATGACTTGCCCCATGGAAAAACCCAATAACCATCCAAACTAATTATTCATCTTAATTATGTATTTTAATTCTTTTATTCATTCACCCAAGTCCCACTAAGGCATGATACTACATAAAACTAACCTAAACTACTTCCTTATTGAATATTTTTGTGGGATTTTTATTATGAATATATTTTGTATCCCTAAATCCATTTACAATAGAATCTTTTTGATGAAATCAAACTTCATGATGATGTACTTTTTCCTAGAATGTCAAACAAATTTTCAGACAAGTGGATTTCACATAGGCTATCTCAGTAAAGACCTACCCCTCAATTATGCATTCTATTATATTATAGAAATATCTTCAACCATATAATTTATTTCTCATATTATATTGTATCCACATACTCTTCTTAAATTTTACTCAATGTAATGATAAATTGATTTCATGACATCTGATGTGGCCTTAAAAACACATGTTTTACCACTTCTTTTTAATTATTTTTTATCAATTTAGTTATTTATCTTAACAATTGTTAATTAATAATGGATCTTTTGTATTTTTATTATTAATTTTAACAATTAATCAACTTTTATAATTAATCATGTATTTTAATCCTTAAATTAGTTAATTTGTATCTCACTTTTATTTTATGGTCTAATGATTATTTATTAGTTTAATAATTTCTGTTCTGCATAGTCAATAATTTGACATTAATTAGCTAATTAATTAATTATGCAATTGCATTTAGATAATAAAGCTTTTATTTAACATTTCATGTAATCAATATTAATTAATATAACATCATCTAAATTTTAGTTGTCTTTTAACAATTCAATTTTTATAAATTTATGTTTACAAACTCTTTGCATCTCTTTAATTTGACTTCATTAATTAACATAAATTGATTAATAAAATAGTAGTTATCTAATTTCTTTAATTAATTTAATTTGAAATAGTAGTCATTTATAAATAATTAAACATTGCTTTATAATTTTTTAAATTTAATTTTAAGTATTAATAATTTATTTTCTTCTTTATTTGTTGTTTCAATTTGTAATAATTTTAGTTTTATAAATTAATATTAATATTAATTTAACTTTAGTCCATTTGGTTTTATAAGTTTATTTAATTTTATGAGTACTTGTATTTTAATTTGTTTTAATTATTATATTTTGTTTTAATAAATTATTTCATATATTTATTATTTTGTTATTCATGTTCCAATTTATTTTTCTCTGTTTTTTTATGCAGATTACCGGTGGAACCCAAAACGCTTAATACGGTCACACCAGTTTGACTCAGGGTTCCACCATCAATCTCATCTACTGTCTCACCGCTTACCTTTTCCTCTTGGAATCATAATATTTCACAATGGTTATGCCTTGGAACCGATTGTAACCCGGAGCCGCACCCGGAGGAGTCCGAATGAAATTCTGAGATGGAGTCACCTTGCTTAGAGGAGTCACCGGCCTCATCGTCAGCTAAAGAGGCAAACTGAAAACTGAGCCCACTACCGCCGTGGCCTCTTGCGGAAGGAATACCTACTACGTCATTGTGGAGGGGAGTTGAGGATGTGAGTTTAGCTTGAGCCGCTACATGTTGGAGTCAAGCCGAGCTGAGGGTATGAGTTTCGAATCCCTGTGGGAATCTGAGGAGGAGATTGATATTATAACAGTAGACTCGAATCAACTGAAGGGTCTGCCGCTGGAGCCAATGAAATCCACAGTGGAGCAGAATCGCCATGCCACGCCGAACTCTCCATGGAGACCCTCTGCATGCCGCCGATTAGTTACTTAATTATTAATAACTTATTATCATTATCAATGAATTTATAATAAATTAATAATCATAATATTTTTCTTCTAATGATATTTATTTATTAACTTTAATTACTTTAATAGTAAACTAAAAAATAACTTTAAAAACTTAATAAATTTCTTTGTGTTTTAATTGTTTTATTTTTATGTTCTAACTTTATAGGTTCATTCAAGAGACGGGTTTACATCCATATTTATCTATCCAACTTTCCGGGAATAAGTTACTAGGGGAAAACCAGTGCGGCGTGCCTGTCACGAAAGAAGGCATGTGTGCGGTGCACAACTAAGGGAATTTTGAAGTTACTTGAATTAGTCGGTGAAAATCAGATAATGAAGGACATAAAAGTAGAGTAATAGTATAATTTTAAGGCTTCTCATTCATTCCACGATCACATCAGACGAGAGCGAATCGAGACACTCATTCGGTCTCTGAGGAGCAACACTGAAGCAGAGCAGGAGATGATGGAGCAAGGAGGTAGAGCTGAGCTAGGGGAGTTATTCTTCCCTCTTTCCATAACTCTTGTACTCTGTTTCTTGGTTGTATTCACTGATTAAGAAAATATGATCATAGGTTGAACATTCTTTGATTGGGAATTTTAAAACCTTATGGTTATGATCGTTAAATATTCATTTCCTAATCTTTTTATGAAATTAGAATCAGCTGGCGAGACTAATTCTGTTTCTAATATTTTGATCATTCAAACTTCGTTGTTTACAATTTCAAACTTCAATATCAACAGGTGAGGTTGATATTCAATACATTTTTCAAAACATTAACATAAAATTTGGAAAATTATGGTGAGTTCTTTTCAAAATGTTATCTTAAAACTTCTTACAGTTCAATTAAGTTTTGGTGAGGCGAACTCCAAGACTTTATCATCTGCCTGTTGAGTTTCCTGGTGGGGGAAATTCTTCAGTCTTCCTTGAAGTGTGATTCGATTATAAGATATGGAGAGAATATCCATTAATTCCAGTAGTTTAGAATTCCTCAGCACTTTGTTGATCTCACTTCTATATCTTGTTGCTTAGTATTATTATATTGTATTATCTCAAGTTTTTTTGTAGTACATAGTATAACCTTTAGTTTCTTTATTAAAAAAATAATGATTCTTCTTCCTATTTCAATTCATCAAATAAATAAAAAAATTTAAAAAGTAAGAAGATGTTTTCTCCACTACTGACAAAAGTGGGGGTTTAAAATTCAAAAAACCTTAGAAATCACTCATCTGCCTTGTCTGTGGATCGACCCTGCAGCAGTGTGCTTGTGTAGG
Organism: Viscum album; assembly: GCA_963277665.1. Taxonomy (NCBI): domain Eukaryota; kingdom Viridiplantae; phylum Streptophyta; class Magnoliopsida; order Santalales; family Viscaceae; genus Viscum; species Viscum album. The sequence goes on from OY728131.1 coordinate 145,732,178, forward strand.
AGTAATAAATGTAATTTCAAGGTCCGTGACGACCTCCGGCCTGCATCAAAATTTGGCGCCGTTGCTGGGGACAACATGCAGTGAGAATCTAATTTTTTTTAAAAAAATATAAAAACACAAAAAAATCATATAAAAAAATCAACAAAATAAATTAAAAAAAAAAAGAAAAAGTAAGATAGAACGTACTACTTTAGTTTTCCATTAAAATTCTTCTCAAATGTGCATCCTTGTGTGTTTAAACTCCTTTGTTTTTAGTTAAAAAAAATGGATGAATTAGGATCACATTGTGTTTGTTGTGGAGATTATAGACATACTGCATGGCAGTGTGTTTATAACTAGTCACAACAATACCATCATTTTGAAGAGAATGAGCAAAAATTTGAATCTAACCCTAAATTCCTAGATAAAATTGAATTAATTGATTTTAAACTGTATTCTAGCATGGAATTAATAAAAATTTGGTTAACAAAAACCCATGAAATTCAACTTAGAGATTCTCAAAAGCGAGATCAAAGAATGAAAAGATTGGAAAAAAATGCTCTTGGAATTACAAAAAAGGGTTAATGAAAAAAAAGAATTTAAATAAAATGAAAATGAAAATGTGTATAAAAGATTTGAAAATCATATTAAAGAATAGAGTGACAGTGAAACTGAGAAATAATCCTTTATCTTTGAAAAATCAGATTCTGTTGGACTTGATTTGGAAATAATTGACTAAAAAATTCAAAACAATAACAATGAAAATCTCAAAAAGTTCTTTAATGGTTATAAGTTGGACAATTTTGAAGATGAATTAAAACAGATTGAAAATGAATGTCCAGTTCACTCCATAATTCCTACATTTGAGAAAAAAACACTTTTTAGAATATTTGAGAATGAATTCATCGGGTTGAAGTCAAACATGAAACTGAAAATTTGAATGTTAAAAACTCTTCACCCAAAATTTTGGAAATTATGAACATTGATGCTGAACATGATATTGGGTATAGTCTAGATGAGAACATTAAACTGGATGACAAAGAATATGAAATTTTTGAACCTGAATTGAAAACTTCTCTTCCATGCTTTGAAACTGTGAATCCAATAATTTCTGAATTGTTGTCTGATAATGAGGAAGATGGACTGCTTTTTGAAGAAAGACTAACTGATGAGTTTTCATTTCCCTATTCTCAAAGTAATGACTTTTTTGAAACATTACGCAATGAAATGGAAATTAATGTTAACCAACTTGAAGGGAATTGTCTTAATTTGAACATTATGGAAAGTGAATTTATTGAAACTGAATTGTACAATTCTTCTCCTGAAATTTAATTGCAACAATCAAATGACATGGATTTAGAAAATGAGACTTTTGAACATGATCTTAAATTGGAGGTTGAGCACACACTTGAATTAGGCAGAGTTAATTTGTTAGAAGTAGTAGATGTAGATTGTTCATTCACTGATGAGGACCTTTTGGAAGAGATTTACAACATTGTTAAATCTGAATCTGTTTGTGATAAAATAAATTCTCTTCCCTGTTTGTCACTAAAATCTTCAACTGTGAAGGGTGCTGAGTCTTTTCGTGAAATTGATAGTTGTCCATAGGGGAAATCACTCTTGAGTTCCATTGTACATGATTCTGTTAAGACCTTTATAGAATCCCCTCTTGAACCTACTATTCAGTATTTACCCATTTGCACCCGTGATTTTGAACCTGTTAGTGTTGAGTTTAAGAGAGAAATATCTAAGGTCAATGATATACACTTTGAAGCACCTAGATCTATGTTTTCCCTTCATGTGTATTAAAATTTGTAAATGTCTGATCTTATTCTGGAAGTGGACAACACTATATCCACTACTGTTAAAGGGTGCTACATAGGGGTTATTTCAGGTTATGAGAGTTTGGTTTTAGTCTAATTTAGTTTTGGAGACCACAATTTTCATTGTTCTGTTAAAAAACATGTGGGCCAAGCACATTTGGTGGTTCATTTTAAGGAAACCACCTCCACCTAGTGACTTTGGTTAGTTTCTAGGTGAGTCCGGCTAGAGACTATAAACCTAGCGCTATATGGGAGGCAACCCATGGGTTTTTTTAAAAGATAAAAAAAATTGCGATTAAATAAATTCTAACTGAATACTTTAAGTATAGTGCTTCATGGGAGTTGACCCATGTTATTTGTTTTGTGTTTACTTTTATTTATGTTCTTGTTTTACTTTTAATAAAGTCATATAGTGCTGCCTTCTGTATGCACTGTCTTTCATGGTTATTTGTCCTTAGTTTTCATACTTTGTATTTTTATGATGCTGCTATTAGTTTTCAAGGAGGAGTGGAATTCCCATACTAGAGGGAAATTGACAAATATATTCAGGGAAGTACTCAATTCATAATTGTTGCATTTCATTTTTCTGGTCCTTAATGCTTTAGAAAAAAAATCTGCTCCTATTTTTGCTAAAAAAAAAAATCTTCTTGTATTGAAAAACAATTCTGTTGCATGTGTACTGCTGTATACAATTCTACTGCATGTATTTCTACTGAATTTTTATAATTCTTCATATGTTTAAAATCCTGCACGTATTGGAATGTAATTTTTTTGTATGTCACTGCTTAGATTAAAAGTTCTGCATGTTCCTCTTACTGAAAAAATTGAATTTCACTATTGTTGAAATCATCCACTGCTTGAAATTATGTCTGGGGGGTACATGCCTGATGGTAGTTTTGTTTTTCATTGGAACCATTTAGTTTGTAGGGTGTTTAGTATGCATCTTTCTGCTATATTGAACATCCATTTGAATCATACTTTTTTAACATGCTTACACCCAATTAATTGTTCACCCACACCTTATACGCTTCTTTTGAGATATATTGAAATTTTTTTTCACTGGACCAAATGTTAATACATGTACTTGCTAATGAACATGATGATTATTTATTCCTTATGGATTTTTTTTAAACATTGATGTGACATTTATATATGTCATAAATCTACTTAATTGAACGTCTGTTTTGATCCATAATTGATTAATTGTTCTTCTCCCATTTGGAAGTCAACTTTGGGGACAAAGTTGGGTTTTATGTGTGGGGGAGGGGGTCGATTATTGATTATACTAAACTGTGCTTTATTGAAAGCCCATCAATTCCCACTGGAAATTCAAATTTCATGTTAAAAAATTGTTAATTGTTTTTAAAATTATGTTATATTTTTAGGATTTACATAGCACTCATTTGGGTCTTGCCATAGGAAAAGTTCCTTGCTGGTAGTAGGAACTACTCTGAACCTGAAATTAATGATAATGGATGATTTCTGAGTGTTCTTACATAGTTATTTTATGGAAATTTGATTTAGGACCTACTTATGAAATTGATATGGGTGATCTGTTAATGGAATTATGATGATAACTCTTGGAACTGGAAGTTTTAATTGATCATAGGGACACAATTGTTTGTTATTTATTTAAAGAAATTACTTTAATGAGCCAATGTAAATGATTTTCTTAAAAATATTTTGAAACTAGAGTAATTTGGGCATCTTGGATCCCACGGTGAGTCTCTGAGACCCTAGATTCTGGGTGCGTTTCTTTTAACTATAATCCCTATGTACACTTTGAATAAGTGCATTTCACAGTGCTTAGAACAATAATACATGGCTTGAAAAAAATAAATAAAGTTTCTAGGGTAAAAAAAGATCTCATTAAGGTGAGGGAAATGAGGAACGCTAGATGAAGAAGGGATCAATTGGTTTATATGGGAGTCATTTAGGTTGTGTCATTGAGGCGATTCACAAAAAAATTAATTATTTTTGGAACCTAGGTGAAAAAGTCAAAGTACAATGTTCCTTGGTTAAAATCTTAATTCCATTGATATTTTATCTCCTGTCATTCTTGAAATTAGAACCCGAGATTGGATTGAACATAGTCACTATGTTGTATCACATTTGAGGCATGACATCTTCATTACTTGATGATTCATAGTTTTCAAGACTACCAGTGAGAATTTGTTCTAGGCAAGGTTCTTATGAGAAATTTATTTTCTAAAATCTTATTGAGATGTTTTTTAAATCCTCTCTTTAAATTTCTGGACATGTTACATCTTGTGAAATATAATAAAAACATTTTTCTCTTTCTTAAAGACAATAAAACATGTGATTGTTTAAGGAAAAACAATGATTAAGTGTGGGGGAATTTTATGGGTCCTTAAAAACACATGTTTTACCACATGTTTTTAGTTAATTTTTATCAATTTAGTTATTTATCTTAACAATTTTTAATAAATAATGGTTTTTTTGTATTTTTATTATTAATTTTAATAATTAATCAACGTTTATAATTAATCGTGTATTTTAAGCCTTAAATTAGTTAATTTGAATCTCAATTTAATATTATAGTCTAATGATTATTTATTAGTTTAATGTTTTGTGTTCTGCATAGTCAATAATTCAACATTAATTAGCTAATTAATTAATTCTTCAATTGCATTTAGATAATGAAGCTTTTATTTATCAATGCATGTACTAAATATTAATTAATATAACATAATATAAATTTTAGTTGTCTTTTAACAATTACATTTTTATAAATTTAGGTTTAGAAACTCTTTGCATCTCTTTAATTTGACTTCATTAATTAACATAAATTTATTAATAAAATAGCAGTTGTCTAATTTCTTTAATTAATTTAATTTGAAACAGTAGTCTTTTATAAAAAGATTATCTTTTCTTTATAATTGTTTAAATTTAATTTTAACTATTAATAATTTATTTAATTCTTTATTTTTTGTTTTAATTTGTAACAATTTTAGTTTTATAAATTAAAATTAATATTAATTTAACTTTAGTCCTTTTGGTTTTATAAGATTATTTAATTTTATGAGTAATTGTATTTTCATTTGTTTTAATTGTTATTTTTAGTTTTAATAAATTATTTCATTCATTTATTTTTCCTTTATTCATGTTTCAATCTATTTTTCTCTGTTTTTTATGAAAATTAGTGGTGACACCGTAAACACTTAATACGGTAGCACCGATTTGACTCACGGTGCCACCATCAATGTCCTCTACTGTCTCACCACTTACCTATTCCTCTTGGCACCGTACTCTTTCTCAGGTACTCACAGTTTCCAGTGACAAGTCTCACACTAGTGTCTCGCTTCCGCCATTCCTTGAGCCATCACCCGCAGGATGATCATTAATTCTCGGTCTCAATGTTTTCTATTCACACTGGTCACGCCTTGGAACCCGCTGCAACCCGGAGCCATGCCAGGAGGAGTCTGACTGGAATGCTGAGTTGGAGTCCCCTTGCTTGGAGGAGTCACCGGCCTCACCATCAGCTAAAGAGGTGAGCCAAAAACCGAGCCCACTACCGCTGCAGCCTATTGCTGAAGTAATACTTGCTACGTCACTGTGGAGGGGAGTCGAGGACGTGATTTTATCTTGAGCTGCTACATGTTGGAGTGAAGCCGAGCTGAGGAAATGAGTTTCGAAGCAGTGTGGGAATATGAGGAGGAGCTTGAGATTATGACATCCGACATGAAGCAACTGAAGGGTCTGCCACTGGAGCCGATGAGATCCACAGTGGATCAGAATATCCGCACCACGCCGAACTCTCCACGGAGACCCTCTCTCTGCAGTTGCTTAGTCGCTGCTATGGAGGAGGTTGAGCTTGTGCCGCCGTCGTCACCACTGTGCTATGCTGCACTGCATTGGAATCAGAGGAGGACTTGATTGCTGATGGTGGGAAGAAGCCGGGAGACACCGACATTGCATGGAGAAGCCAACGCCTACACGTTGCTATTGGAGACGCCAAGAACCCCCCATCTTTCGGTGCACTGGAGTAGGAGAAACTGGGGGGATGAAAACATAAAATAATAATAATAATAATATAAAAAAAGGAAAATATAATGATAATAATAATTAATAAATTATTTTAACTAATAAATATAATACATATTTCTTTATGTATATATAACTATAATTATAATAATAAGTTGATAAGTTATAAAATAGGTTATTAGAAAAACTAATAAGAATTTAAATAATTAAAATATAAACAATAATAATTTATATATTAAGTTAAATATTAATTTATATAAATATATTGAAACTTCAATTTTAATTCTAACAGAATAATTATATTAATAAAGTAATTAATATTAATATAATTTATGTAATCTAATTAAGTTTTACTTTCTAATTACTTAATTATTAATAACCTAATATCTTTATCAAATAATTTATAATAAATTAATAGTCATAATATCTTTCTTCTCAATATATTTATTTATTAACTTTAATTACTTTAATAGTAAACTAAAAAATAACTTTAAAATCTTAATTAAAATTCTTTGTGTTTTAATTGTTTTATTTTTATATTCTAACTTTTCATGTTCATTCAAGAGATGGGTTTACATCCATATTCATCTGACTAACTTTCTGGGAATTAGTTACGAGGGGAAAACTAGTGCGACGTGCCTGTCGTGAAAGAACGAACGTGTGCAGTGTACCACTGAGGGACTTTTGAAGTCATTTGAATTGGTCGTTGACAAGCACCAGATAAATAAGGACATAAAAGAAGAGTAGCAGAAGATTTTTAAGGATACTCATTCATTCCACAATCACATCAGACGAGGGCGAATCGAGACTCTCATTCGGACTCCGAGGAGTAACAGTGGAGTAGAGTAGGAGATGAAGGAACCAAGAGGCAGAGCTGAGCTAGGGGAGTTCTTCTTCCCTCTATCCATAACTCTTGTACTTTGTTTCTTGGTTTTATTCACTGATTTGGACAATATGATCATAGGTTGATCTTTCTTAGCTTGGGAATTTTAAAACATTTTGTTTATGATCATTAAATATTCATTTTCTTATCTTTTTATGAAATTAGAATCAGTTGGCGAGACTGATTCTGTTTCTAATATTTTGATCGTTCTCACTGTATTGTTTACAATTTCAAACATTAATATCGGCTGGCGAGGTTGATCTTGAATTCATTTTTCAAAATGTTAACAACATAATCTTTGGGAAATTATGGCGAGTTATTTTCCAAATTTTATCTTAAAACTTCTTGCAGTTCAATTATGTTTTGGTGTGATGAACTTCAAGACTTAAGCATCTGCCTATTGAGTTTCCTAGCGAGGGAAATCCTCCAGTCTTCCTTGAAGTGTGATTCGATTGTAAGTTGTGGAGAGAATATCCATTCATACCCATATTTTAGAATTCCTGAGTACTTTTTTGATCTCGCTTCTTTGTCTTGTTTCTTAGTATTAGTATACTGTATTTTCATTAGTTTCTTTGTAGTAATTTGTATAAACTTTAGTTTCTTTATTAAAAAACAATGTTTCCTCATCATATTTCATTTCATCAATAAAGTAAAAAAATATAAAAAGTAAGAAGATGTTTTCTCCACTGATGACAACAGTGGGGGTTTAAAATTCAAAAAACCTTAGAAATCACTTATCTCCCTTCTTTGTGGATCGACCCTGAACCTATGTGCTAGTGTAGGAGTAATAAATGTAATTTATAGGGCCGTGACGACCTCTGGCTTGCATAAACATCCAATTAACATCATATAATTTGAATATAATCATGAAACCTTCAACACTCTTTCGATAATGTGATTCTATAGTTAAATATGAGTCCTCAAAACCTTGTAACAAATATTCCACCCTAAATTAATGATCTTGATCTTATTATCCTTTCAAATAACAAAGGGTTCACTTCATAGCTTCCCAGTAATCTTTCCCTGGTTTCTCCAAATACTGACTCACTACACCCACTACAGGGAAAATGTCTTATCATGTTCAAACCATTGAACACATAAAACATATAATAATGGTTTCATAGAGTAAATTCTATATGAACATAGTCTCAACTTTAGCTTCTTGTGTATGTGAATTTAAAAACATGAAGTGAGCTACAAAAAGGATTGTGACTGGCTTACTTCCAGTCATCCCAAATCATTCCATGATCTTCCAGATATAATTTTACTAATATTGAACCAATTTCCTAGTTGTATTATCTCTCTCAATCTATATCTGTGAAATAATCATCACCTATCCAAGATCCTTCATCTCCATTTTTTTTGAAAAAATACAACATAAAATTTTCGTTTTTATAAACTTTTTATCCAAAAATTAGTTTGTCATCCACATACAAAATCAACATGATGAATGCCCAAACTTCCCATTACTTTATGTAATAGAATTTATCTTCATTAAATATGTTCAACATTTCATCTACCATGAATGAATAAAATTTCCAATTCCACTATCAAAGATATTTATTCATCCCATAAAGTCTTTTCATAAGTTTTCAAAAATAATTTGTATTCCCAAAATTAGGTACACCTATTTCCAATTTCATGTAAATATCCTAATAAAACTTTTTATAAAGGAAAGGATTCTTGAACTCTTTTTAATCTAAATATATATATCATCTAATGTAAATAAATTTAAATCTATTATGATTGTTGAATGTTTAACTATTGGTGAGAATACTTCCATGAAATCAACTCCTTCCTTCAATTAAAAAAACCTTCACCACCAATTGTGCTTTGTATGTTTCCATACCTTCTACCACATCCATGATTTTATAAACCCACTTTTTTGTAGCTCCTTTTTACCCACTAGTAGTTCAAAAATCTCTCATGCCTCATTGAACTTTAAATAATCAATTTAATACTTCATGAATGATTGAAACTTCTTAGAATATGCAAGAAAATATTCCTCCCCCTAATTTTCATGTTCTCCAGCATCCATTATGTTTTTAACCAACCCAATGAATCCCTCCATTGGATGCTCTAACTAGTCCATGATAAGGCCAAAATGGTATTCCAAATTCCCAGAGTATCTCACATGTTCATGGGAATTATGGAAGTTCAATTGAGAATGATTTCAACCATAATTTTTTTTAAATAAGTATTAGGAAGTAATTTTTTTTTAGAATGACCTGTCCAGACATTTAGAATCCATGCGAGAGAAAAAGAAACAAAAAAAAATAGAAAATTTAAACACATTAACGAAACTATAAACTACTCTAGTCTCCCTCACCAGCAAATAATTTCATAGCTTCTTCTATTTCCCTTCTTGACCCCTTTTCAAATATATCAACCCTCCATCCCAATAATTTGGTAAAATCTTATATGGATAATATAATAATGGAAAACTATAATAAAAACTAAACTAAAAACACATACCTATCTTTTTGTGAATATAAAATTCACCACCCTACTAATTAATATCAACTCCCCATGGGCTAACAAGAAAGAAAATCTAAACCCTCCCCTAAAAAATTATAGATTTATATAGGTAAAATTATATAAATACCTAGTAGGAATACCAAAATAAAATCACTACCTATTATTTACATCTAAAGTGAAATCAAATTCAAGATATTTTGAAAATACAACTATATAAAAATAAGGGGTTTCATTTCATTTTATTAAATTAACAAACCAAATGTTAGGAAAAAACCTTACCCCATTATTATTTTGAAAGACATTTCAAAAGAATAATGTACAGTAAAAAATATATTTATAAGAAGGATCATAAAATTAAGGAATAATTTTTGTATGAATTCAGACTACCTAGTGTAAAAAATCATTGATATGTTAAATATTCTTTCTATTGTTTTTAACATGAAGAAGAAACTTTGAAATGAATCATTTAAAAAAAATGTTCAATGAAAACTAGGGTAAAAGAGAGAAATAAAAATTGTAAATCCCTAATAAACTAGTTAATATGGTGTCCTAGTATTCTCATTCTCTCAGTTATCAAACCATATAATGCTTCCTCATTTATGATATGATAAAGATATCAAATAAATTGTTATAGAGGACCCAAAAACATCATATTTATGATTAGTTAGTGTTTTAGCATAATCCTTGAGGGGTATTAGGAAAGTGGACTACCTACTCAACAAACATACTAGTCCTTAGTAACCCGCCTAGGTAGCTAGGGTTCTTAAGTGCTTTATTAAAATAATGGTGAGTTTTTATCAAGATAGAATATACATACACATCCCATTCCTTATAAAAAACTATATACCTATAATATATAAACTCTCTTTCAAATAGAACCCATTACCTTTCCAAACCCTACCCCATTACACACATTTAACCCACAAATATTATATTTCCATTTCATGGGTCCTTTATTAAGAAGGGTTTTCCAATTTCATAAAAACTAAACAAAGTGCCAATCAGGCCTCATCACTTTAATCTTATAAAATAAATTAGACATTGAAAAATACTTTATATTTTAAAATACTTTTGAGATCATATTTTAATAGAAAAAACCAACATTATAATATTAATAAAATTATGTTTAACAAATTAAAACCCATTTTTATGATCTAATAATCATTTTCCTAGAATATATATACTATGTAATGATAATTTATTTTTAAAACATATAAACCATCAATGAATTCAAATTAAATTCTAGTACATAGAGAACCGAACTCAAAACATGTTTTCTTTGGTGATGGAAACCTAAATCCACTTCAAATAGGTCTATAGAAGTAAGAGAGACTATTAACTCTATATAATAAAAACCCAATTTTTCACATAATCACATACACCTATACATATATATTATATTAATATGTTTTGTTGGAATATATATAGTCCATTCACTATGATTATATATGTATGAAGAGTATATATATATGTCTTCCTCATGTATTTATGTGAAAGTCTCCTTTATGAATGGAGGTCCAAAGATTCCCCAAGGAATTACAAGACATATCAAAAAAATTAGAAAGCCAATTTTTTTTGAAATACCTGATTCAAAATTAGAAAAATGATAAAGAATTGAGGGACACCTACCTGAAACCAATAGTGTACTCATTTCCCACAATTCTTGTGGTTAGAATCCACCTTAGATGAACCCCATAAGATCCAAGAACCAAAAAAACCCATTAAACATGTTAGGGATTTTATATGACATGAAAACCACAAAATAGAGATATGAAATCAAAAAAAGTGGGAAGTTAATAATAGTGGAGGAGGAGAAATTATTACCAGTTAAGATGTCACTCGAAATTAGGTATGGAATTATCCACCAAAGTGAGAGGAGGCAGGTAAAAAGCATGAGGGGATGTGATTACGGTGAGGGGTGATGCGTGACACTGAGAGGAAGGGGGAGGGGGTTATCTGATTGGATAAAGGGGAAGGGGAAAATATTTTGTTTTTTATTATTGTTTATTTAATTTATTTTTTATTTTTTATTATTTATCTATTTAAGGATGGACATAGAACATGGTTTGGAAACATGGTTTTCCAAATTGTATGCCAACTATGCACCCTTGATGGTGGCCTTGGAGCACCTCGAATGAGAAGGAATCACAATTTTTCAAAAAATTAACCGGCCACACGATTAAGATTTTCTAAAAATAGCAGAAACACATGAACGATTTGAGTATTGTTTCTAAAAATTGTGTTTCAACTATGTGCCTATTCTAGAAGGAAAATATTTTAAAATTAAAACCATTCCCAATCCAAAACTCCAAAGAATGTTAAAAATAATTAAATAAATAGTAAATAATTAATATTTCAGGTTCTTGGTGTGTTTAAGGACCTGACATTAAACAGTACATAATCTTATGTTTTATGTCAAGAATTAATTATCATAAATCTGATGTTCTATTATAGTTTATTGTTTTTGAGAATTAGGTCAAAAGTAATAAATAATGAAAACCATGTAATACAAAGTTGATATTCTGATTTGTATCCATTTTTCCCATAATATTAAAATTTTAAAATAAAGCATGATTTCTTTTTCAAGGAACTATTCGTGAATTTCAACATATTTTTTTTCTTTTACACATCCTTAAACACTATTATTTTTTAAATGTGGTATGGGAAAAATATTAGAAATGGGAATCGAAGAATAAATCTATTAGTCAAGTGAAAAAAATGAAACCCTATTTAAAACCGTTTATTAAAATTTAAATATTTTCTAAAAAGGGAATAACTTTTTCCTTAAAAAAATATCATTATTATGAATTTTGAAATAAAAATATTTACATGAAAACTCATTTGGAATCAAAGAAAAATAGTGTACATGTTTGGGGAATCATATTATTAAACCCTTGCAAATTGGAATAACCATATAGACAACATCTAATAAAATTATATAGATAACATAATCATTTCCCAAGGCATTAAAGATCTTTCCAGGTTTACTGATCGTATATGATATAATGGGCTCACATGTGATCAATAATAGCACTAAACCATATATAAACAATAATCAAGGACCATATAATGAATAACAACTTTTTTAACTTTTTCATTATAAAATGATTATTTTTTTTAAAAACCTACATTCAAATCACATTCAGATATCAAATATTCCGTTTCTTTAAAAAAGAAATATTCAATACCAAAAAATATTTTTATTTTGAAAAAACCATTTTAAATACCAAAATTATGGGAAAAACACTAGGGTAGTTTTTCTTTGAATAAAACATGAAATCTTGTAAACTACGCTAATATTCAAATAATGGTTACTCTGGCAGCATAATTCACTGTTGTTGTATATGTTAAAATAGAATAATCATTTTTAATATTTTATAAATAAATTGATACAATCCCCAAAAAATTACATTTTTCAAAAACAGTTAATGATAGTGAAAAATATCATCTATAAATATTTTAGGTCTATAATAATATTACTTTAGAAACATGGAAAAGGAAGGAAAAGTGAGTTAAAAGGTAAATATTATGAGAGTTGTTTTCTAAATAAATGCCCTTTATCACTTTTGAAATATTTTATAATAATCCCCATGAAATAATAAATTTTACCAAAATATTAAATACCCTGAAAATAGGGAAATTGAGGATATAAAGATTCAAAGGGGATATATGTAAACCTCATAAAAGAATATACGTGAAAAGCATACTAATACTCCCCAATAAAAGAAAAATGAGGCGAAGTCCTTTACCTTGATTTTGATTAATCATTTTGGTTATTTATCGTCCATAATAATAAAATTATGATAATTATATAGATGACTAAGATTGTTTTAATGTTAATTATTCAATTTATTTTACTTATCGTTAAGTCACATACAATTAAATAATCAATTAAATTTATGTCGTATGTTTTGACGTTATTTGGATTATATGGCAAAATTACTTAAGTAGGTTGAATATTGGCCTAAGAGGTCATTATTTCAACATATCATGAATAATAACCATGAAATATTTAATATATTTACATATCAGTTATAATTTATAAAAATCTCGAAGGATAGCTATGAAAAACTAACTATATTATGATCATTGAGACGGTAGGTTGTACATATACCTGGGAAACATTTCCATTTTTAAACAGTCATTATAGAAAGGGGGTAAGTAATATTATTCCTCTATATAAAATAATAATATAATATATACAATAATATTTATTTAAATATACTTAAATATTTCATTATTATGATGGGGGGATGAAAAAATATTCACATTGCTTTTTGGAAGAGGTAGTCCACACAAACAAGAATATTGTTAACATTTTTCATTGGTCAAAATAAAATGATTTATTATATTTTTAGAATTAAAAATATTCCATTAATATCATTATTATTTAATCTATATCACATATATTCATTAACATAATCCTCATTATCTTCCATGTAAAATGTAAATAAATTACTTCACTTCATGACATTGTAGTCCACTGTAGTCATGAGAAACATTACTGTATCCCCCACATGACATTAATTAATAAGATATGTGTGACATAATAACAAAAAAGTATAAATATGTTAAAAATGTAATATATATACATTAAATCCATCATTATAATTACCTGTGATAGGCGATTGTGGAATAAGAAAGACATCAGTTCAAAAGGTGGTAGTCCTCCATACACATGAATGTTGATTTCAAACCCCCTTTGATAGACGAGGGGATGTATTTAGGTTATTAAATAATAATAATAGCGTATTATTATTTGTATTATATTGGTGTTATTATCTAATCATAATTAAACAATATTTTTAGGTGGTGGGATAAGAAATAAAATAATTATTCATGGTAAAGAACAATACCTCTTCTCCTAGTAAGCTTCAAATGAATACATGAAAAGCTTTCATTGTATTATTTTTTGAAAAAATAATGGATCTATGTTATGGGTAAGAAATTAAGGATTATATATGGGAAGGTAATAGATAATCCAAATGGGTTTGAAGGTGGGAATAAGAGAGTAGAGGGGTTGTCCCACTATTTAAAAAATGCTGACAAGTGACTTTTTTAATGGTTGTTAATTAATTTACATAAGTTTGTGAAAAAACATCACTAAATCAGAGACAATTATAAACATATATATTTATTAAAAAAAATTCCCAAAAATATTAGAATTGATGTTAAATAAACTTCCCAAATTTAGTGAAAATTATAAACATCAATATTTAGTATCACGTCATTTTCCGATGTTTTCTAGAAGCATCAATAAATGAAACCTCCTTTACCGATTTTTAGAGAAAAATTCTGTAATTGTGTTTTGAAATTTATTATTTTTTACTGTAAAAAATATCAATATCACCCCACAACTCTTCACAGCCACAAACACCCTCTTGTCTGCATCACCTGCCTTCTCTAGACCTCTATTACATTTCCTTACCATCTTACATCTATGACATTCTAGTATGGTGCCTCTTCCATGTTCTACACATAAAACTTCCACACTCACTCCCTACAATGACCCTTCTATACACTTCCTCCACCTAGAAAACCTACAATATTCTTCTTTCTCCCTTTGTTCTGAAGATCCACCAGCCCTTCTAGCGACCCTCTTATAAGTTGTCTCCAGCCTCCTTCTCGACGTGTCACCTACCCCATTATCCCTCAGAAGGTCCAACTATTGTATATGAATCACCCACCAATTCATTCCTAAAGGTCCATCCAGTATGTACGCATCACGGACCCCCACCATTTTAGCCATGATGATTCATCCATTGAATGTGTTACCCACCCCCTTCATCCATGAAGAAAACAACCTACAGATGATGTCGATCCTTACACCTATAGCATCACAACAATGAAAAAGACTAACTAAACTACTAGTATTATGAGTATATTAATTTATTATGTTATATATATATATGTACATTATTTTAAAAATAATAATATATATATGTATTCTTATATGCATATATTAATATATATATATGTTTATATTATATATATTTGTTTATATTATATATATATGTTCATATTTTACAGATATGCCCATATATTATATTATATGGGTATATGTGTGTGTGTGTGTGTCTACATATAAATATAATTAGTCACATTTTAAAATGTTTCCAAATATGTCACTAAAATAGCAATGTTTTCTAAAAAACATGACTAAATTTGAAATATTTAATTGTATTATTCTATATTCACACATGTATAAATATATATACATTTTAGTATTTATAATTTATTAATATATATATATGTACCAATATAAAAATATTAATATATATATATGTTTATATTTTATATTTTATATATGTATTTATTTTAAATATTTGTTTATATTTTATATTATACATATAAATATTTATGTTTGAGGTTTATATTATATAAGTATTTATATTTCATGTTTGTTTATATGTTTATATTATTTACATATATATCTGTGTTTATAATATTATATATATATATATATATGTTTACATTAATTTATATTTTTTATGTGTTTATACATATCTCTGTGTTTATATTATATTATAAATATGTGTCTATATTATATATATTTTTTGATTGTATATATGTATATATTAATTTATATTTATTATATGTTTATCTTTTATGTTTATATATATTATATAAATGATTTTTATGTTTATTTATATGTTTATATTATGTGTGTGTGTGTGTCTGTGTCTTATATACATAAACATATGTTTATATACATATACATATATATTGATTTATATTTATTATATGTTTATATTAATATATATATATATACATATATATATATGTTTAGATGTATATGATTATATATATATCTATCTATCTATCTATATGTGTGTGTGTGTGTGAGTATAAATATATGTGTGTATGTGTGTATATATATAACTACAATTATATATATATATATATAATTAGCCCCATTTTCTTAAAAACATTGCTAAATTTAAAATATATATGTGTCTATATATATATATATATATATTTGTATTTACATATATGTGTAAGATTGTTTATATAATATATATATATGTTTATATATATGTGCCGGTGATTATATATTTTAATATGTATATCTATATTTATGTAAAAACCCATGCTTCTATAGTATGATACCTTTTTAAATAATTCAACAGTATGCGATGTACGCAACACTGAGTTCATGCACACCACGACCTATCAAACTAGCCATTTAAAAAGAGGTTATGAATACTATTAACCAATTTTTTTTATTTTAAATATCCTATATAATTCTAATAATAATCTTTTGGGTTTCATAGATATAATATAAGGACAAATTCAATTGTTCATAA
Organism: Viscum album; assembly: GCA_963277665.1. NCBI lineage: Eukaryota > Viridiplantae > Streptophyta > Magnoliopsida > Santalales > Viscaceae > Viscum > Viscum album. Next base: position 145,748,653 of record OY728131.1, read on the forward strand.
AAAAGAAGTATTTTCCCAAAATGCAGTTTTTTCAGCTTTTAACGGAGAACCCTATTTAAATCCAATATTGGGAACATTTATATATTCAATTTTTCATAATTATATTATCCATTACAATAATGACCTAGAATTTTATATTTAATAAATTTTGGTATTTTTCGGATAACATTCATATTTTCATGAATAGTGAAAAATACTAATTTTTAATTGAAAACATCTTTTTTAGTTGAAATAATTTATTATGTTAAACTAAAAATTTGAGTGTTTTTAAAGTATAAATAGATTAATTTTTTTTATTTAATATAATTTAGGCTATTGTATGTAATTTTACATTTAAATTGAACATAAACACATGTGATCCTTTCGATAGTTATTACATCTTAAAAACTCAATTTTTAGTTTTGAGAATGATAAAAAACATTAAATTAGTTTATGCCAAATAATTGTTTTGAATTTGTAAAAATTGATTATGTCTTTGGAATCATAAGGTAAAAATTGTGTAAATAGGTACCTTTTATTTTTTGACATTATGAACAGTAACTTAAGTAATTATTTTTATTTACCATGGTAAAAGGATAAATCAGGTAAATAAGGGTAAAAAATAGTATTATAATAATATTAAACTACCATAACACATGTAATAATCATATTGGATGTGATAATACTGACCATGGGAATCCTTAGGATGATTTTAGGAGCCCATGGGACAACATGGTTGTGATAATGACATGTTATAAATATTAATTTAAAGTAAATTTTTTTTAACATAAACAGATGCCTTTTACTAAATAAATTTTAATATAGGGTTACATAACTGATCTCTATGAATATAAAAATAAATTATAAAAATAAACATATTTCCACTATCGTGGTATTTTATTTATAATTTTTATACATTATATTAATATATTTATTTATGACACAATTATGATATAGTGATTACCTTATTAATGGAAGATTCAAATAAATGAATTTATAAATATTAAAATAAATGTAATTTGAACATTTTGATTCCATAAATGACTTTTATGTATGTAATTGACATATTAGGGATGATTTAATTCATTTTCTAAGGAATCATGTTGTTATTAATTTAAAAAATATCAATTAATAACAGTTTCAAAATGGAAAAAAATGATATTTTAAAATATAAAAAATTATTAAATGAAATAAAAATACATAAAATATGATGTTTGGACAAATGACATTTTTAGTGGAAGAAATTTCATAAATAATATAGTTAAGGTTCTTTTGGCATTTTATTGTAAATATATTAACCATGTAGTATAAAAATACAAGAGGACATAGTAAGAGTTAATTGATTTTACAAAGGATTAAATTTAAACGATAAGGTTAATTTTATGACCTATAAATGTCTAAAAACTATTTTTTTGAAACGATTTATACACATAATTATATTATCCTCTAAATTAATCAATTTATTTCTATTACACACCAAAAATATTTTTATAATAAATTAATATTTTAAGATTTTTCGTAAAGTGTCCCTCACCTCTCTTATAAAAGGGAACCTACCTTTCTCTTTAACTAACACCTCTAAATCCTTTTGGTCTTGCAAAACCCTGCCCATTTCTCCTGAAAATTTCCCTCAAATCATTATAAAGTCTTAAATATGGGTATATATCCATCCTATGGAGACCTTTTGTTCAAATTAAAAGGAAACACCGGATGAATTGGAAATTGATTTATCCCTTCACTCAAAGTTCATTTCATCCTTTACTTCTACTTTATACATTTTTTTCTATAAAAAAGTAATGAATAAAGTATCATACATATACTAATATGTTAATATAAACATGTGACAACTATATTAATCATTTTATCCATCCTATTAATAATAACATCACAATTCGTGTGTACGTACAACAAATTGTTTCCACACTGTTGTGTTATTTTTTATTCCATGATACATTATTGGGATCGGTACAATTATTAGTATATTATACATAATTAATGAATATTAAATGATTATGATTCTTTATAATTAATATAACTTACAGTTACATTTTATTTAATCATTAAGGAAATGGTGTCATTGTTCGTGCATACGTATAGCCTACCATCTCCACGACATGATAAGATTCATTATCCACTTTAACCATCAAAGAATAATTATAAAAAAATATATAGTATTCATAATTATGAAATATATAACATAATAATACTACTTTAATGATATATATATATATATATATTTGTGTGTGTGTGTGTGTGTACATATATGTCATTCACTAACTTCTATTCGATACGATAAGAAAACGGAATCAACATTCATACAAATGTACGCACTACCATCTCAATGAATGATGTATTCCATTATATATATATATATATATATTATATTTATATTATGAATTTAAATTATATATAAATAATATTATACATTCTATAAGTATCTAAATCATGATCTAAGAAATGTGATAAAAATAACAAGTCAAAACAAATACGATAAACAAAGCGATATTACCCAAAATGTTGCATGAACTTGGAATTGTTAATAAATGGGTAATATAAAGTCATAAAAGAATCATATATTATATCATTAATACTATTATGATTCTGATATAAATAAATAATATGTTAAAAACATTAAAAAGGAGTTTCAGACACTTACAGAGAGTATGATATCTATGGTAAGTGTTAATTTCATAATCTTATTATTATCCGATATTGTTTATGCGTATGTATTTATTGTTTAATATTTATCAACCATGTACATGTTTCATAAATAATATTTTTAAAGGAATGATTTATGGTTTTATGGAAGGGTTTGTTTTACTATATCATCATTTTAAATGTATTAAATATTTATTTTTCTAAGTTTATTTAATTAATGTCCATGTTTTCAAAATGATTTTAAGGTTTTATTTATATGGACATGATTGTTTTAAAATGTTAATTATTTTCAAAAGTTTTAATGTGGTGTGGGAAACATTGATTCAAAAATCTCTTTTAAATGAATTCCTTTATAAATTGTGTGACTTTTAAATGATTTCAGGAGAAAATAAATATTCCTCTCTAAGAGTTTTACTGATAATTTTCAACTATACCAACATCATTTACTAGATATTATTCTTGATTGGGGTTGATTTATTATAATAACATCTTCCATATTCTATTTAATTAGTTATGATATGTTGGAATATGGATGTACTATTCTTATACCATTCATGGTTTATGGTTAAAGTATTAAAATTTTGAATGCTAGTTTTAATACGAATAACTACGTTATGTTTCACCATTTTTATATAAGGAATGCATTGGAATTAGTAACTGATGTGCATGTCTTTCTATAACACCTAGATGCATTGGTAGGTCTCATGAGACAAACTAGTGTATTCACATATGGACTTGATAGAATGTTTGTGAATGGTCTTAGCATAAGGCCTTGATGTATTTGTTATGATGTCTGACATTATTCATTCCCTCATTATGAAATTATTGATTAAATGTCATTTTTCGACTAGTAGAATATCCACGTGCATTTTTAAGTTGTAATGTTTGATTTATTTTTGGCATATTATGTTGATTTTTATGTTTAGATAGCTAATGTTTTTTATTATACACAATTTCATAATGGTTTTTAGCTTCCACTTAATTATCTACCCTTACTGAGCATCTAAGCTCACCCCATTTTATGTTTTATTTTCTCAGGATTCCAAAATTGTATTAGGATTGATAATAAAGATTAATATAGTGGAAAAATGGTGTTATCAAAGGATTATATATTCTTTATTTTATGTTAGAAATTATAATGTAAAGTTCTTTTTATGTAATATATTTTCCAAGACTTCTAAACTGATCGGTCCATTGGAACATGATTCATTGCAATAATGATAATGCATACAAATAATGTACCAGATCTGGGCTTCTGGAGTCAAGGAGTTACAGTTGGTATCAGATTTATTGTTGCAAAAACCATGGAAATAGATTTAGAAAACTTACATTAGGGATTACAAACCTAAGATATACATGGAGGACAAGTATGAAACCCCTGCTCTTTATTACACAATAAAACATGATTTATTAAACAAACTTCACCTGATACAACATAGAATATCGAGAGGTCTAGTGTATTTGAGGATTAGGATCATTACAGAACAACTTAAAAAATGAAATACAATAACTTTTTGAGAACTTCCATTCAATGACCCCTACATTCCCTCGTACTTAGCATTGCATGGGATAACCTTAGGAAATGCATAAGAAAAGGGTTAGCTATAAATCTCTGTATGGGAATACACATGGAATAAAAAGAGGAATAAAATACATGTTAGACAATATGAATATCAATGTATCAAAATAGAAACATTAACATAAATTCAAGATAAATCATGATAATCATAACATGGAATTGTGGCAACAATACTTTACCTAGAATTATTATGAACCAATTCTCATTGCACATGGAGCATGAGTAACCCATCATTACACATGAAGCATGAGTAAACCCTCATTTCACATGAATTAGCATGAGTCAAAACTCATTACTCATGACGTATCATAATACTATACATTACCCAATGCATTGGAGTGCTATCAGGGCACACCCTTTATTAAACATTTCACTTCATGAATAAGTGTTCCACATGGGTCATAAAACATGGATTAATTAAACACCATCGTTTATTCCACAATAAAAGAATGTGGAATTAATACAAGAAACTCAATAATCAATATGTAAATGTCTATAATGGTGAATATCCTTGATGGAGAAATGGTCATGGTATTCACTATACAATGACATTGGCTTGAAAAAATGTTGTGTAATTTCGGCAACATAATGACATGACATAAAAATTCATAAAAAATGGTTGCTGAGAGAGAAAGTGGAGTCACATAGTATGTACATGAAATGGATTGTAATAGGGTTATATAGATTCATGTCCCAAAAATTGTAATGGAATTTATATTCATGATACAAAATAATTGCTTGAATGTAAATGAGGAGAGAGAAATTCTTTTCAGAATTTCATTATAGTAACAAGTTTACTGGGAGGAATTTAATGAGAGAGAAAAGGGTCTCTCATCATTAAAAAATAAAGAGGGAGGTATGGTGGAGGTGAAAAATCATACCCCAACATTTATAATGGAAAATAAAGTGGCATAACAATATTACAAATCTTAGTTAAAAAGATAATGGTAGGAATCCCTTACTTGGAAGTGGGATCCCAAAGGCTTGGTAGAGGATTTAGTGAGGCTTTTTATAAGCATGGGGCTCCTTGGCAGGATTCTAGAGAAATGAGGGAAGGGGTTGGTCTGACTCCAAAGGATTCGAGTGAAGAGGAATTGGGAACATGGGTGGGTTTATATAGAAAAGGAGAGGGAATTATTTATTATTTAGGTTGGGGATACCTCATATTAAACTAATCAAAACCAAACACCGGACCACAGTTTTTTCCAAAGGGGAGTGGAAAAAAATATTTTATAAGACCAATGTCCAATCTTTTAAAAATAATAGGGTTTCTTATGTGGAGGTGAGTAACCCTTTCAAGGAAAACAATTTAAAAAGACAAAATGTTTTATAAGAATTGAAGGGTCTACTAAAGCTTTTTAAAATAAAACCAACAAACCCAAAATCACATTATTTTAATGGTAAAACATATACTGTCATAACATAACATTTATTGTATTTTATTACATCACTATTGGGTTATTATGATGTCATAAAACACATTATATATTTAAATGGTATTTATTTTTTACAAAAAAGTTCGGTTGTCTCAATAAATTTATGAAAAATACACGGTTGGATAATTGTCTCATCCTGATTACAAAAAAATATCCATTTTATCTATATAATTTTCTAAATATGTGAATTTTTTCCATTAAAATATAAACTGACATTAATCGAAAATTCATGGGTTTTTGACAAAATAGATTTCAAACCATAATAAAAATTACAATTGCATTCATAAAATTATACATTAATTTATATTTAATAAAAATTAATTTAATAATAATAATAATATTTCACTAAAATATTATTTAATTCAAAAATCCATTAATTCGTTAAAATATATTTCATAGTCGAATATTAACTAAAAATACTATTTGAGGTTTAAAAACTATTTACAAAGTAAAAATAACAATAAAATATATATTATATATACAAGAATAATGTACATAATTTTAATACTAGGGTCTTGTAAAATAACCCCTTAAAACACTCGTACAAGACCTTAGGGTATGGTGTGCGATGGTGACTGACTCTTGGGGTTTCTCGGATAACATTTCTCGAGTGGTAATTTCTATAAACCTCCACTTCTATCGTTGGAGGTTCCACTCGATCTTAAAGTACTTAAGTTCAGCTTGGGATTGGTCTAGATCAAAGCCCAATGATGCCACCTCCTTTTCAAGCTCTAAAAAATGGGCCTCATATGGGGAAAGTCTATTAGATGAGGGCATCACTTCATTTGTCTGAGTAAATTGGATTTGTTAAAACCCTATATTTATACTAATCATGTGATCACTGTTCAGTGGCTTTATTTTCAATGGTAACAATTCATAACGGTATTTTAAAAATAAAAAGAATAGAACCAAATAAGTGCATACATTTTACATAACCATAAGAAGAAATTTAAATAGAAGAAGAATAATTTTCATTAATGAATTTATGGTTCATTACATTATTCCTACCTTAAGAAATTTCACCCACCAAATATCATTTAACCACACTAAATCAAATGAGGGTAACTTTGTTTCATCACTTCCTCTGATTCCCACATTGCTTCTTAAAACTTGTGGTTTCGCCCCAACACCTTGATGAGAGGCATTGTTTTATTTTGTTGAACTTTTTCTCTACGATCTAATATCTTTACTGGTTTCTACTCATAATAAAGATCATCCTCTAACTGTACAACCTATAAAGAAATTACATGTGAAGGTTCTGGTATGTACTTCCTAAAGAGGGATACATGAAAGACATCATGTACTTTGGCCATGGTAGGTGGAAGTGCTAGTCGATAGGCCTCAGCCCTGACACGATTAAGAATATCGAAGTGGCCGATGTACCTAGGGCTTAACATCCTTTTAATCCCAATGATCATGACCATCTTCCACGGAGATATGCATAAAAATACCATGTCTCCAACTTTAAACTCATGGTCTTGTCGACGGTTATCAATATAACTCTTCTATTGAATCTAGGCTACCTTGATATGATGATGAATTGTTTTCACGTTCTCCACCATTTCTTTGACCAATTCTACTCCTAACATCTTACGCTCACTAACTTCATCCCAACATGCTGGTGTTCTGCACCTTTTTCTAAACAGGGCTTCATAGGGTGCCATTTGGATGCTCAAGTGCAAACTATTATTGTTTGAGATTTCAACCAGAGGAAGATGTTGGTCCCAAAATCCTTTTAAGTCCATTAAATATGATCTTAACATATATTCCAATGTCTGAATAGTTTTCTAAGATTGGCCATCAGTTTGAGGATGATAGGAAGTATTGAATTTTGGTTCATTCTCTAGTTCATGTTGAAGACTCATCATAAACATAGAGGTGAATCTTGGATCTCGATCAGATACAATAGATAGTGGTACTCCATATAGCCTTGACACTTCCCTATTGTACATGCATGCTAGTTGACCTAATGAGAAATCCTCCTGAATTGAAATGAAGTGTGTAGACTTTTTTAGACAATCCATAACAACCCAGATTGCATTGTAGCCTTTGGATGTCTTCGGGAGTCTAGTGACAAAGTCCATGATGATGTTCTCCCATTTCCACGCTGATATGGGAAATGTTTTCATCATCACCTTATACTTATTCCTATTTGTCGTCACTTGCTGACACACTAGTAACTTTGATGTATACTTAGAAATCTCCTTCTTCATATTATCCCACCAATAAATCTCTCAAAAATATCTATACATCTTTGTGTTTCCTGGGTGAATAGAGAAATTTGAACTATGTGCATCATCCAAAAGATCATTCTTCAGCATTGGACTTGATGGAACACATAGTATTTTCCCAAATCTCCCAATTCATTCTTCATTAAAATTGAAATACAAGGATTTCTCTTTTTTGATATCTTCTACTTTCTTCTGAATTCCCACTTCATCCTTTTGAGCATCATTTAACTTCTCCAAAAGAGATGGTTGAGCAATAATTTGTGAAAGGATTGATAATGTACTCTTGTTTATGATTCCCATTTCAATATTCATCAAATAAAATTAGATTGGATCCTTTTCAATTCTCAACAATGATAGAATTGTTGGGTCCTTTTTACATAGAGCATCTACCACCTTGTTCGCTTTCCCAGGGTGGTAATGGATTGAGCTGTCATAGTCATTTATTAGCTCTAACCATATTTGTTGGTGCATGTTCAACTCTTTCCATGTGAATATATATTTAAGGCTTTTGTGGTCCGTATATATTTCACAATTCTCTCCAAAGAGATAATGCTGCCAAATATTTAAAACAATGATCACCACAACCAACTCCAGATCAAGTGTTTGATAATTCTTCTTGTGAACATTCAATTGCCTTGAAGCATAGGCAATGAAATTGTCATTTTTTATAAACACACATCACATTACCTTCTTTGAATCATCTCTGAATATCACAAAATGTTATCCACTTGTGGGTAATGTGAGAATGGGAACAATTATAGGACTCTTTTTCAACTCCTTGAAGAATTCTTCAAATTCATCACTCCATGAAAACTTTAATCTCTTCCGAGTTAACTTTGTAAGAGGGTTGGAAAATCATGAGAAATTTCAAACAAATTGTCGATAATATCCAGCTAACCCGAAGAAGCTACTGATATCCATTACTAATGTTGGAATATGACATCCCGATATTGTAGTTGTCTAGGAAAGATCCATAGATATCCCATTTCTTGTGATGATATGGCCCAAGAATAAGACCTCCTTCAACTAGAACTCACACTTTATGTACTTTTCATGTAGATTCTCTTTTCGCAAGGTCTCTAGTACAATTCCTAGATTCTCTTCAATATCCTCCTTGGTTTTGGATTATATAAGAATATCATCGATAAAGACTACCACAAATTTGTGGAGGTAATATTTTAAGACAATATTCATCTATTACATGAATATTTCATAAACATTAGTGAGTCCTAAATGCATTACTGTGAATTCATAGTGCCCTTACCTTGTACGAAAAGCAGTATTGGGAATACATTCCTTCTCCACCCTTACTTGATAATATCTCGACTAAGCATCTACATGGGAAAAGTATTGTGCTCCAAGATTCTAATCAAACCAGTCATCAATTTGAGGGAGAGGATACTTGTTCTTTATCGTAATTTTGTTAAGCTCGCGATAATCGATGAAAATTCACATTGACCCATCCTTCTTTTTGATGAAGAGGGATCGTGCACCCCATGGTGAAGCACTTGGGCGTATAATCCCTTTATCCATATTCTCCTGTAGTTGTTTCTTCAGCGGCTCAATCACTACAACAACCATTTTATATGGAGTCTTGAATATTGGAAATTCCATAGGTATAAGATCAATTGATAATTAAACATCTCTTATAGGAGTTAGGCCAAGAAATTCCTTGGGAAACACATCAGCGAATTCCCTCACAATAGTCATGTCTTCAAAGATGGTTGCCTCCTAATAATCAAACATCTGATCCAGATATACGTTCTTATAGGGCAGTAATATCCATGATTGAGATGATAGATCTAAAGAAGATTCATCTTCCTCCTTGCACTTGTATAGAATTGGGAGTCGATTCTCCACGTGGAGAGTGATTTCCCTCTCATGACAATTTATGTTGGATCTATATAGGGATAGCTAATCCATTCCAAGAATTACATAAAATTCTACCAGATAGAGTATTATGAGGTACGATGACAAGTTCAATCCACCGATTATGATAGGGGAGGAGTTATGTTCATGGGATTCAATGATTTCCCCATTTTCCGTACTCACTGACATCTTTACTTCCATGAGTTGTGGTGGTGTTGGGATTCATCTACTAAACATTATGGGAAAAAAAGAATGTGTAGAACTATGAGCGATAAACCTTCCTTTAAATTTTTGATTCTGAATCTATTCTATCCAATATAGACATAGGACTGAGTTATTTTAAACTATTAAAAACCTAAAGGGGAATGCAACGACAAAAAAAGATAACTTATAAATTACACTTATTTCCTTAACTTAGGAATTCCTATGATTCAATCTATGTTATACATGATCTACTTCCCAACATATATTCTTAGGGTAATTTTTTTATTCCTCTGACAATGGTTCATACTAATATTGTAAATTTACCAAAGCATATACCCTAGGAGTTCCCTAACCAAGAGTGCATAAAGGCCCGTTGTCGTGTACTAGGATACCCTTGGTTAAGCCTGAAACTCCTTGTTCGAGTTATCACACCTTTGTACACCTATTCCAGAGCCACCTCTACCTACTTGTATCCATAAAAGGATGATTTTTTTTTGATAAACCAATCAATCAATACTCAAAAAAAACATAGATATTTTTTAATTATACTTAGTCTTATCCCTAAGGATTTTACAAGGGTTTTATAATACTAATCCCAAAATAACTAAACCTAGCCTCTGATACCAACTATGACAACCCTTTTCTTTATTACACAATAAAACATGATTTATAACATAAACATCACTTGATACATCATTGAAGATCAAGAGTTATAGAGTATTTAGGGCCTAGGGTACTTATATGACAACATACAACATGAAATACATCATCTTTATTGATAACATCCTTTACACGACCACTACTTTCCCTCGTACATAGAATTGAATGGGATAACCTGATGACATGCATAAGAAAAGGGTGAGGCATAAAGCCCAGTAATGGAATAAACATGGAATAACATGAGGAATGAAATTAATTTTAGACAATAGGCATATCAATAGAGCACAAGAGAAACATGAACATAAAGGAATGATAGATCATGATAATCATAACATGGAAATGTGGTAACAACACTTTACATGGAATTAGCATCAGCCAAGGCTCATAACACATGGACCATGAGTAAACCCACATTGCACATGAAGCAAGAGTAAACCCTCGTTGCACATGAATTAGAATGATTCAAAACTAATTTCACATGATGTATTATGATACTATAATTTACCCAATTCATTGGATCACTATCAGGGCACACACTTTCATAAACATTTAATTTCATGCATAAGTGTGCCAAATGTATCCTAAAACATGGATTCATTGAACATTGCCATTTATTCCATGATAAATTAATGTTGAATTAATTCATGAAACTATATAAAAAATAAGTAAATGTTCATAAATGTGAATACCCTTGATGGAGAAATGGGCATGGTATTCACTACACAATGACATTGGCTTGTAAAAACGTGGTGTAATTTCAGCAACACAACGACGTTACATAAAAATTCATTAAAAATGATTTATGAGAGAGAAAGGGGTGTATCATCATTTTTACATGAAATGGACTGTAAGGGGGGTTATATAGATACTTGTCCCAAAAATTTTAATGGAATTTAGATTCATGATACAAAAGAATTTCTTGAATGTAAATGAGGTGAGAGAATTTTTTTTTTCAGAATTTTGACATAGTAACAGGTGTACATGGGAGGAAATTAATGAGAATGAAAGGGGTATATAATCATTCAAACATAAATAGGGTAGTATGCGGGAGGTGAAGAATAAAAAAATAACATTTATAATTGAAAATAAAATGATATAACAATATTAAGAAACTTGGATAAAAAGAGAATAGTAGGAATCCAATACATGGAAGTGTGATTCCAAAGACTTGGGAGAGGCTTGAGAGAGGCTTCTTGATATCTTAGGGAACCTTAAGAGGATTATATAGAGAGTATCGTAGGTATTGGTAAAACTAAAAATGTTTTATGTGAAGAGGAATTGGGATCATGAGTGGGTTTATATAGGAAAGGAGAGGGAATTCTTTATTATTTAGGTTTGGGACACCTCTCAATAAACTAATTAGAACCACAAACCAGAGCATTATTTTTTTCCCATGGTTTATCCCAAAGGGGATTTTAAAAACAATATTTTATAAGGCCAATGACCAAGATTATTAAAATAATAGGGTTTCTTATGTGAAGGTGAATCACACTCTCAAGGAAATCAATTTAAAAAGACAAAATGATTTATATGCCTTGAAGGGTCCACTTAAGCATTGTAAAATAGTTAAAACAAACCCCAAATCACATTATTTTAATGGTAAAACATATATTGTCATACAATAATGTTTTTAGTATTTTATTACATCACTATTGGGTCATTATTATGTCATAAAAGAAATTATTTATTTAAACGATATCTAATTTTTACCCAAAAATTCGACTGTATCAGAAAATTACTAAAATTTCACCTTTGGATAATTTAGAAGTCCTGATTCCAAAAATGATACTCAGTTTATCTAATTAATTTTTGAAATATGTTAATTTTTAATTTTAAAAATAAAAACCAACATTGTTCGAAAATTCTTGGGTTTTGACAAAAACAGCTTTCAAACCTGAATAAAAATTAAAATTGCATTTATAAAAGTATAAGATAATTTATATTTAATAAAGAGTAATTTAATAATAATAATAATATTTTATTAAAATTACATTTAATTCAAAAATACAATAATCCATCAAAATAGTTTTCTTAGTTGAATATTAACTAAAAATACTATTTGTGCTTTAAAAACTATTTACAAAGTATTAATAATAAAGAATGTATATTCTCTATACCAGAATAATTTAAATAATAATACTACTATATTATTGTTATATAACCCCTTAAAACCCCACATAAAGCCTTAGGGTAATCTTTGCAATGGTGAAAAACTTTTGGGGTGGCTCGAATAACATTACTCGAGTGGTAATCTCTCTCAACTTCCACTTCTCTCATAGGCGGTTTCACTCGAGCTTATCATATTCAAGCTTGGATTGAGATTGGTCAAGAGTGAATCCCAATGACACTAACTACATTCCTGCTCCAGCAAAAGGAATTCGTATTGGAAAAGTCTACTGGATGAGGCCATCGCTTCCTTTGTCTGAGTAAATTGGATTTGTTAAAACCCTATATTTATTTTAATCATGTGATCAATGTTCAGCAAAAATATTAGAAACAACCACAATTATTAGTGGTTTTGTAAAAATCTAAAACACAGAACAAAATAAGTGTATATGTTTTACATAACCATAAGAATACATTTAAATAGACTGATAGGAATTTTCATTAATGAATTTCTGGGTCATTACAATAAGTATAATAGAACACCCTAGAATTTTGGTAATGTACAGATTATGTGAATATTTAAATTAGTAAATCCCTATCTAGATACTACATGTGGATGTGGTTCTGGAACTGATTTACCAGGCAGTAAAAACACTAACAAGGCATTCTAGGCTTGATTCAGGGTAAACTAGTACACGACAACAGGCCATACTGGATACTTAGTTTGACACTCCTGGGGGATATACTTAGGATAATTAATATCTTCATTACAAACCATTATGAAGGATTTATGAGTAAATATGTCCTCAAAGGAACCATATTTAAGATTATGGATTAGATATACCTTAAATTTTATATTTATGTTATTTATTTTACTAGTTTGGTTTTGTGAATTATGATTCATATGTTAATCTAGTGTATACCATTATTTATAAATGGCATTTAGTGGGGGGAATGGAAATTTTTTCAATACACGTAATCCATGTAGGTAATTCCATCCTATTCAAGATAATAATTGTGGATATGGTGACACAACTGGTGATGAATAGCTTATCACCATACTAATCTTACCTATATGGAAAATATTGATCCACAACACAAAAGATAAATGTTAGATCGCTTCATGAGACAAAAACCTCCAACAATCAATAGTACTAAAAATCCATTTATGGATATTCAATGAATGAGTTCCTTAGAGAAAATATAACTTCCATTGTAATGTAATGAAACAGAAAATGTTATCAGGACAGTTTATTATTTCTCAGGAGATGCAGATCAATGGTGGTCATTAATTCAAAACATGAAACAAGATAAAAAATTAGAAAATATGGAATGGATGGAGTTTAGATAACTTTTCCTAAAGAAATACTTTCCTTGCGAATAGTGAGCTAAAATGTAAAGGAAATTGATAAGACTGATGAAAAAAGAGGCTAATAATATTGCAATGTATGATGCTAACATCACAAGGCTAGAATGTCATGATACTGACTATATGAATATACCAATAATTAAGACTATTCGATTCATGGATGGGTTAACTCCATTCCTCTAATGGGAATTGGTCTCACAATATTTCTCATTGTATGAAGATATAATCTTGTCTACTATCACAATAGAAATGGAATTCTCTAAGTCTTATGATATTAATGTATTGGTAGAGAAGAATATAATTTTGGATCATGATATATATACCAGGAAAAAATAATGATTTATTTTCCATTATGTTATAATTCTGGGAAGAAAGACTATGGTTCTTGCCTAAGAGGAATGGGAGTTTGTTACAAATGTGGATAAAAAGGTCAAAAAGCTCAAGATTTTAAGAGAAAGAATAAAGATGTGCAATGTTATAATTGTAAAGATATGGGAAATTATAAAAGTATTGTCCAATAATCAAGAAAATATTTCTTAGAAGAATAAAATGGATCATGTTCGAGCTTATTCTATTACTATGGTCAAAGTGGAATAATTAATGTATTTGTATTTTTTGGATTCAAGAATTATATTTTGATTATAATAAGAATGTGATATTTATAAGTATTGTTTTTAATTATCTTTAGATTTCATTATGGTCTTATTATTATGAAGGTAATCATATTTTTATTATGTTATAATAAGAGAAACATTACAATTTTTGGGGAATTTGATGTTACAATTGATTTTGGAAATTTACGGACCTTTTAGAGAGAGTTTATACATAAGTATTTTGGATAACACTCAATGTTATAATGGATGATGTTTAAATTTGTAAAGTATTGTTTAAATTTAAAAAAATTCTTAAGATTATTTTTGTAATGTTATAACACAATAGTTTTAGAAAAAGGTAAACCTACAGGAAATATGATAACCCACCATGTCAGAAAAGGTTGGGGGAATTGAATCAACAACCAATGTGAGACAAGGATTTATCTCCTACCATTGGAATAAAAGATGTCCTTGGTTATTATAACATATTCTTATTTATTTAAATGGTATATGTTTATATTTTTAAAATTATATGATTAAGATAAATAGAATATATTTTGAGTTTAATTATCTTTAAATGTGAAAGATTGGTTTGTGGTTGGAAATAGTTAATGAATGAAACATTACATTTAAATGAAGTATGATTTTTTTTAATAGTCTATGAAATAATTATTTAACTCTAATGAATTTATCATAAATGTTTTCCTATTACTTTTTTTGTTCAATTAATCAAATGGTCCCTTGGATCCTAATAGATTTATGGATTTCAGATTATTATATTTCTCATATTAATATTCTATATCACTCTCCATCAGAACATAATGGTTATATTTCCCTTCTACATCTATGTTTTCATACGTAAAACCCAAGTATGTCTTATTTTTGGCAACCTTCATAACTACTTTTCTCTATTTTAAAATAGATGACTCATTAATTCATTTTTCGATGTAGGATTTCAAATATGATATTTTGAAATATCAATGCCATTGTTTTAAATCCTTAGTTTAAATTGAAAATATGAAATTTATTGAAGTGTGGTATAATTTAACACCCTAATCATCAATGGTATGATTCCTTTTTAAAATATTCAATAGTGTATGATGTACGCAACACCGAATTCAAGTGCACCATGACCTATCAAACTAGCCATTTAAAAAGTGTTCATAAATACTATTAACCACATTTTTATGCTATATATCCCATATAATTTTTACATTCATCATTTTTGTTTCATAGATATAATATAAGGACAAATTCAATTTTTTAGATAAAATAAGTATTTTTTAAAAAAATGAAGTTTTCTTTTTTTTAATGGAGAAACCTATTTAAATCCAATGCATGACACTTTTTTTGTATTGAATTTTATTTAATTAAATTATTCTTTAGAATCGGGACATAAAAATTTATTTTGGATAAATTTTTGGCACTTTTTGATAACTTTTTTGTTTTGATGAATTGTAAATAATTCTAAATTTTAATTGAAAACATCATTTTAATCAAAATAATTTATAGTGTTAAATTATACATTTGAGTGGTTTTAAAGTATTATTAGATTATATTTTTATAATTTAATATAATTTAGTTCATTGGATTAAGTTCCACATTTAAATTGAATATAAAAACATGTCAATCATTTGATAGTTTTAACTTCTTAAAACCCCACTTTAAAGTTTTGGCAATAGGAATAAATTTGAAAATAATTTCTACCAAACTCCGTGTTTTGAATTTTAAAAAAATTATTCCATATTTGGAATCATATGTTTTAAATTTTTTAAATAAGTAGCTTTTAATTTGTGACATTATGAATATTAACATCAGTAATTATTTTTATTTACTATGGTTAAAGGGTAAATCTGGTAAATAATGGTAACAAAATAAAATTATAATAGTATTAAATAACCCTAAAACATATCCTAACACTATTGGATAAGATAAATACAACTTTGGGAATCCTTAATATTATTTTAGGACCCATGGGATCACTTGGGTGTGATAATGACATGTTATTAGAATTAATTTGAAGTAAAGATAATTGTAACATAAAACAAACCTTTTACTAAGTCGATTTTAATATAGAGTTATATAACTGATATATATATCTATAATTAGAAATTAGAAATAAAATAATATTTATTACATCATGTTATTTTATTTATATTTTTTAAATATTATATAAATAAATTTATTTATGATATAATTATGACGTAGTGATTACCTCACTAATAAAAGATTCAAATAAATCAATTTTTTAATATTAAAATAAAATTAATTTTATCATTTTGAATCCATACATGAACATTATATATTACATTGAAATAGTAGGGATGACTTCATGCATTTTTTGGAAGGTATAATGATTTTATGACATAATGAAAAATCAATTACTAAATAGTGTCACAATTGATATAAATGAGATTTTAAAATAAATTCAATTTTATTAAATGATATAAAAATAATAAAAATCTAATGTTTTCCAAATAATATGGATAATTATAAAAATTTCTTAAATTATCCAATTTTGTTTATAGTGTCATTTTACAGTAAATATATTAATCATGTAGTATCAAAATATAAGAGGACATGGTAAGTGATAACTTATTTTACAAAGAGTTAAATCTAAAAGATAAGGTTAATTTTATGATTAAACATGTATAAGACCTATTATTTGAGAGTATTTTGACCCATACTCATATTATCCTAGAAATAAATCAATTTAGAGATATTATTAACTGAAAATCGTTTTATAATAAATTAATATTTTCAGATTTTTTCAAAAGTGCCCCTCTTCTCTCTTATAAAAGGGAACCTCACTTTCTCATTGAATAACACCACTAATGCCTTTTGGTTCGAAAAAACCCTACCTATTTCTCCTAAAAACCTCAGTCAATTTATCCTAGAGGCCAAACATTTTTCAAAGAGTCATCTTATGGAGCCATTTTGTTCAAATCAAATAGAAACACCGGAAGAAGTGGTAATCGTTTTATCCCTTATTTCAAAGTTATTTTCTTCTTCTACTTAATATTTGAAATTTTTTTCCATAAAACATAATAAATAAAGTAACATTAATATAAATAGATGTTAAAATAATTATGGTACAACTATATTAATCATTTTATCCAACCTACAAATAATAATATCACCATGTGTGTGTGTATACGACTTACCGTCTCGACGCCATGGTGTAATTTGTTTTTCCACATTACTTTATTTGGATGGGTATAATGATGAGTATAATAGAAATAAATAATTAATATTACATGATTATTAGTATTTATAATTAATATAACATCCAACACAATATCATTTAATCATTAAAGGAATAATATCATCGCTTATGTGTACGTATGGCCTACCGTCCCCACGACACGATGCGATTCATTCTCCACTTCTACTAGACAAGAATGATTTTATGAAATATATGAAATAATAATTCTACATTAAATAAATATATATATATATATGTACATATATTTCATTCACTTTCTTCCATTCAATATGATAAGAAAACGAGAACAATGTTCACGCGTACATATGCCTACCGTCTCCATAAATGGTGTATTCCATTATAAATATATATTATTTATATTATGAATATAGATTATATATATAAATCTTATTATACATTATGGAACTAAGTAAATCATTATCTATGTAATATGATCAAGAATAATGAGTCAAAACACGTACGATAAACAAAGTAATATTTCACGAAATGTTTCATGTACTTGTAATTGTTAATAAATGGGTAATATAAAGACATAAAAGAATCATATATGATATCATAAATATTATTATTATTCTGATATAATTTAATAAATTTTTTAAAATTATTATATAGTAGGTTCTGACATGTTCAAAGAATTTGAGATCTAAGGTAAGGGTTAATTTCACAATCTCATTATTATCCGAGATTGTTTATGTGCAAGTATTTAATGGGAAATATTTATCATCCAAGTCCATATTTTATATAAATGTTTTCTAAAAGAATATTTTAAGGTATTATGGAAGGTTCTCTTTAAATATATTATCATTTTAAATGTTTTAAAGATTTATTTTTCTATATTTATATAATTAATGTCCATTTATTCAAAATGATTTTATGGATTTATTTATATGGAAATGATTTTTTTAAAATGATAAATCTTTTCAAAAGTTTCAATTTTGTATGAGACACTTTGATTCAAAAATTTTATTTAAATGAATTCCTTTATAAATTGTTTGAATTTTAAATGATTTAATGGAAAAGTGACATTTCTCTCAATGAGTTTTTCTTATCATTTCCAACTATGTCAACATCCATTACTAGATAGTATTATTGATTGAGGTTGATTTATAATAATACAATATTCTATATTTTAATGAATGATTTATGATATGTTTGAATGTTGATGTGATATTTTTATAGAATTCAAGGTTTATCATTAAAGTATTTATATTTCTTATTCAAGTTTTAATACAAATTATTGTGTTATGTTTCACCCTTTTTATACGAGGAATGCGTTTAACTTAGTAAGTGATGGGCATGGCCTGATATAGCCCCTCGATGAATCAGTATTTATCATGAGAAAAACTAGTGTCCTAGCACAAGGCCTTGATAGAATATTTTTAAATGGTCTTGGCACAAGGTCTTGACGTAGTAGTTCTGATGTCCGTCATTATATATTCCCTCATTATGAAGTCATTTATTACATAGGATTATTTGACTTGTAGAATATCCATGTGCATGATTATATGGTAATGTTTGATTATGTTTTTCCATATTATGTTGATTTTTATGGTTAAAAGTTTGTGGTGTTTATTATACATCTTTCCTAAAAATTTTATAGCTTCCACTGAATTATTTACCCATACTGAGCATCTGAGCTCACCTCTTTTTATGTTTTATTTTCCCAGGATGTAAAGACGGGTATTACGATTGATATGAATGATTAAACTAAGGGAATAATTTAATTATCAAAGTATTAACAATTCTTTATTTTATGTCATAAATTTTAATGTAATGTTATTATATTGAATCTATTTTTCCAAGACAACTAAATTTATCGGTCCTTCAGGACATGATTCTTGTTAATCATGCCAATGTATTAAAATAATGCACCGGCTCTGGGCTTCTAGAGCTAGGGTGTTACAATATATATATATATATATATATCAACTTGGAGAAATTATGTGTATAAATATATACAATTTTAGATATATTTCCAGAAAAACATGGCTAATTTAACGACATTTCATTAAAATGTGGCTAAATTAGTGATGTTTCCTACAAAGGGCGCCTAATTAGAGACATTTCATAAAAAACACAAAATTCAGGATTTTTTTCTATAAATTTTGACAAATTTGTGACATTTTATAAAAAATGACATATTCTTTATAAATTATCAATGTTTTTAATTTTTTTTTCTAAATTATATATTTTTAGTGGCCTTTTATAAGTGATGTTAGTGACACACTTGTAATTTTTGTAATAAAAAATGTGTACCCAAATTTTTCACATATCAAATTCTTCAAAAGGACAATGTTTCAGAATTATATTTGAAACGGTTTAAATTTGTGTATTATATATATTTTTCAAATGTTTGTAGATCAATTCATCCTTATGTTTTTAGTTTAACCCCCGATAAATCCATTTTTACCTTAACTAAAATGATTAATTTATACATTTTTAAGTATTCGTTATGGAAAAAAATTAATTTGTAATTTTTAGATAATATAAATTATTCTAATTTCCAATATGTAATCCATTTTTCAAAATTAAATTTACATAATATTAAAATTTTAATTTAAAATAAAACTCGTAGACTCAACGATAAAATGGGTTTTGAAGAAGAGTTTCTATAGAGAAATAGAAGATATTATATTATCTCTATGTCAAAAAAATTATTATATAAAAATAAATTAATATTTATTGATATATAATTTATAAATTTCAATTAAAAAAATCTTCATGAAGGATTATTTTAAAAAATTAAATTGGAAAAATAATATACACTTTGAAATAGTTTTGAGAAAATTCTTGTTTTTAAACCCAAAATCTAAACATACCCTAAAATCCAATAGAAAGGTTATTAAAATGTAATTAATAATTTTAAAAATAAATAAATAATAATTATTTTAATTTATATCATATTCAAAACACAATGGTACTTTTAAATTATTTAATTGATTAAAAATAAATGATATTTTCACAAAAATCAGCATTTCCACTATTCACCCAAAAAAATTATTTTTTGAAATATAAAAAAATATAATCGTAACATATTTTTAATATTATCATTTAAAAAATTAAATTAATTTTTTAATTCAAATTCTATAATTTATAATTTAATATTTCAAACAAAACCACAGAATAAATGACATTGATTAAAATTATTTCCTCTTTTATTTAAATATGGTTTAATATTTTTATAATCTATATAACTATATTAATAAATATGTGAGTAATATATTCTATAATTACCTTGGTTATTACATTCTTCCCATTTTATAAAATTTATTCATCATAATTTTATTCAATTATTTAATAAGTGGTGATATCTTTCCCTTACTGAATTTTTAGATTCCCATGTTTCCCATTCCGCCATATTAGTTTTCCAAAAAACCTTAACTTAGTGAATCACATTTTTATGAAACACTTAATCTCTACCTTCATGAATATATACAAGATATTCTGAAACTGAACTATATCTGGGATACCAAAATGAGATGAATCTGGAACATATTTCATTAACATCGATACATGAAAATTATTGTATACCTAAGATAAACTCGGAGGAAAATAATCATTGTAGGCAGCTGATCCAAATTTCTCCATGTTTTCATAAAATCCAATCAACCTCATTCATATGTTTCCATTTTTATAAAAACTCAAAACACTTTTCCAAGGAGATAATTTGTGAAAAACATAATCACAGACATTAGCAAAATAATATTTATTCAAGTTATATATATAAATTTTCATCCTAATTCAATCCATCCTTGCATATTATTTAATCAACTAAAAATTATCCATTATTTTATTTACTAAATATAGTCCTATCAAAATACTTTACCCTAATTTATACAAAAAATTTCATTTTGGCACTGATTTCCAAACAATGCATCAAATGGTCCCATCTACATATTGGAAAGTAAACTATTATTACATAAAAACTAAACAAAAGAAATATATTGATCCCATATTCTATAGTAATCCATTGAATAATAATCAAGCATATATTCCATGGTCTAAACTATCCACTCATACATACCATTTTTTTAAAGAAGAAATGGTATACTAAAATTTAATCCTATACTGAATAACATCTGATGTTCTTTCCAAAAAAATAGATGGGAATATTAGATTATGACCTGATTAAATATAGAGAGTATCTCTATATAACCTGACTATATCCTTTAGAAATAAATTAGAAAGATGATCAAAATACATAGTATCTCAGATGGGAAATAAATGTAAAGATTTAGTTAATCAATCAACAGTAATGAAAATCAAATTTTCACCATATGAAGTGTTTGGTAAACTCACAATGAAATACATGCATATATATATATATATATATATATATTCATAAACTCAACTCCTTCAATAGAAAATGTTGAATCATTCCCTTGAGTAATTTTTCTCTACATTAACCTATTTATTAGGAAAAAACATCAAGTTACAGTTAAAAATATATTATTCATTCCATCCCACTTGTAAAACTCCCAATGCCCTCTATATGTTTTATTGTAACTCGAATAAATGGAAGATAGAGAATCATGAGTATCACTAAAAAACTATTTCTTCAACTAAGAATAACAAGGCACACATAATTATATTTTAAAATCAAAAAAACATTGTTCATAAATATTAAAATCAGACAACTTAACCTTCCCAATAGATTCTACATTCTCTTGAAATTCATGATACACTTATTGAGCTTGCTTAATTCCATTTGACATAGTCAACTATATTGTAACTTGAATCAAAATAGTGTATTTCCCCGTACCCAATAATTCTAGGCCAAAATTTATCAAATCATTAACCAAAGTGTCAAAGTCCAAACATTACATAGTTAATGTATCATTATTTTTTTCACATAAAACATCAACAACTTTTTTTAAATTTGTTGGATGGTAATTAATTGTTCAATATTAATCAATGATCAGGTCCATCGATCTCTTATATATCATGTTCAATCATTTATGAGTGAATATATAGTTAAATATTTTTTGATATGGTTAATTTTCAAAAACTCTATAGAAATGACTCTACAAAATTATCAAATAAAAAACAATATCTAATTCATGTTCAATCATAAGATAATTTAACTCTGGAGGTTTCAAATGAAATAACACATAATAATTTACAAGATCATTTTGAATTAGGACACAACTAGTCTATTTTGTTAAAGCATCACTATATATGATGAGTTTTCCATTTTAGGAAGGTAGGGATAAAACTAGAGCATTCACCAATAATATTTTTATTTCTGGAAACCAATCATCACATTTTTTTTTCTAATTTAATGTTTCTCCATTTAAAGGGAACATAGTCATTGGACTAGAAAAAATAGTAATGATTTGAAAAAACTATCCATAGTAACCCGTTATTCTAATAAAACTATGAATCTCTATGATATTTGTGGGGCTTATACATTATACAAAAACATTTTTTGGCATGGTCAACAATTATTCCATCTTTAGTAATAATTATTCCAAGAAAGAAATTACAATAAAAATTCACACTTTTTTAATTTCCCATACAATATATTTTCATTTAAGGTTTTCAAAACAATCTATAGGTGTATTTCATATTACAATTTATTTTTAAAATATACCAAAATTGAAACAATAAACACAACTAGTTATTTATTCAAAAACTCAATGGAAAACTCTATCCATGAGGTCCATAATTAAAAACGGTTAATTAGACATCCCAAAAGGGAATTAATGAAACTCATAAGGCAAAAATATAGTCTAGAACTATTTCATTGGAACATCATCCTACTTTACCTTCAACTGATGATTCCTAAACAATATATCAACCTTTGAAAAATACTGAGCTCCTTAGAACTGATCAGAAAAATAATCTATATGAGGAGAATGATAGTTTTCTATTAATTGTGATGTTATTAATGGATATTTAATCAATGAAAATTCTCATTCAAAAATATTTATTTTTAACAACAAAAATTAGGATCTACCGATGGTGAATATCTCAGTTGACTTTACACTTTATCTAGATAATATAGTAATTTATTTCCAAATTTTAAAATTTATACATGAGAAATTTGATAAAAGGGTTTTGAAAAAGGCTTATAATTAGTTTGTAATTCAATATTAAACCCAATATCATGGTTAGGTGTAACACCAGGAAACTTATTAGGAAATACATCCCTGTATTCATTCACTACATATACATCACTAATTGTTATAGTTTCTTTATTTTTAACAATGTGATCTATATATATTTTAATGTTATATCTTATCTAAATTTTCTTTTGAAACAATTTATAATGACCCGTACATAAAAACTAATTAATATTGAGTTTTAATTCAATAATTAATTCTCTTATATTTGAGGATCATTTTAGGTATATATTTTTTGAGATTTTTGTAATAAATATTTCAAAATAATGTCCATAAATTAAAAAATTGTCACTTTTAATTAGAATCTATTTTCCAATAATATAAATTTTTTAAAATAAATCAATACTTATTTGCTTGAAAAATATTCATGAATTTCATCTTTACATTTTTCTTTCCTTTATCCATCCTTAAACACAATGATAGAAATTTTAAAAATGATAAATGGGAACAAAAAAATTAGTAAGGGACATAAAAATAATATGTCTGTTAGTCCAATGAAAAACATGAAAATCCATGATTTGTTTTCCTAAAAACATAAAATTCTAACAAAAAGGGAATCATTTTACCATTAATAAAATAAAATTATTTTGTCTCTTATCATAAATTGATTCCCATGAAATCTCATTAGAAAACATATAAATTTTAGGTAGGTTTCTTAGGAAAACAACTCATATAACCCTTTAAAACTCATACAAATTGAAATAACCATACAAACCACTTATAATACCATTCCCTAAAAAATATAATCATAACCCAATGAATTTTATCTATCAAGGAACACCCATCATGAAAACTATAATTGTATCACGTGTGATATATAATTGTGACAATACCTTCATAAACAATGTCTATTGAACATATCATGAATAGAACAATTTTTTTTTCATTTTTTCATCAAAATAACATTTGAAAATATCTTTTAAACTCATATGAAATTCACTTTGAGATATAAAAATAAAAATTTATTTTAAAAAACAAATTTCAATACATTTAATACACTTTTCAACTAAAAATTACATTTTTAATTCCAATATATACAAAAAACGTTAAGGAGGTGGTTTCATTGATGAAAATATGAAATATTTTAATGGAATATAATATTCAAATAAATATTACGATGGTCGGAAAATTAATTTTTATCATATAAGTTAAAATATAACATTGCTTTTTCAATTATAAATAAAGTTTAAAATTTCATACAATGATTTTTTTTTTCAAATACATAAAATGGAAGATAAAGTTCTTTTTTAGAACCCTTATTTCCATTAAAAATGATTTTAAAAACATGAATATGAATGATAAATTGAGATAAATAGAATAAATGAAAAGGAATGTTTTTTTAATAAAATACCTAAATGAATTTAAAAAATGATGAATCAGAAACCATGTTAAGCAATACAATTTTAAAAAAGTTAAATACCATGAAAATAGATAAATTAATGATATAATATAATGACGATTACCCAAGTATCATCTAGAAGATTTTTTATTTTTTTACATTGTCTTAGATAGAATGGGTAGAATTCAAAAGGACAGACCGGTGTAGTTGTTTTAGAGAGATAAATATATATATGATACCCATTTTACATCGGGAAATGAAAATAAAAAATAATACAAAACAACAAAAAATAAATTTAATCATTCAAATCTCATTTAAAGATCTATTCTTCATATACTAGGGTTATGAAACAAAATAAGGGTGATATAAAATAATTATTTAGGGTTTTTTATTGTGGTTTATTTCATGAATTATAAAAGATTAATAAAAATGTAAATGTATATATCTTTACATGCAATCCATTTACCTAACTTTATTTCATAAATAGAAATGACATGAACAATCTAGAAAGGTAAATAAATGAACTCACATTACATCTAATCAATAACTGTAAAATAAAATAAATCCATAGATTATATCATTCGAAAATATAATAGATAATCATAATAAATGAATTAATAATGAATACAATAATTATTTATAGGACTATATGTTTTTATGAATCATGATACCTATATTTTCCAAACCTCTCAAAATTCATTTTAAATAATATTGGTAGAAACCTGTTTAATTGGGATAACTTATTTTGTCTCATGGGATCTACTATTACATCAAGGGGATATATAATAATATGAACAACCCAAAAATATTGGCTTCAATAATTACTCATTTATCCAATAAAAAATTTAATTCATAAATAAATATTATTTATCGTCAAATATTTTTATTGAGTAAAGGATATAGATGAATCAATATTTTCATAGTTAATATTTCAAAGAAAACTTTGTATGTAAAATGGTATATGGTTTAGGGAATAATCATAACTATCATACAAGAATATGTATATTTAAAATAAATGTAATTACCAATGAAAAATTATCAAAATAAAGTGATTGTTTCAAGATAAAGTTAACCGTCCTAAAATAAAGTC
The DNA here is from genome assembly GCA_963277665.1 of Viscum album. Taxonomy (NCBI): domain Eukaryota; kingdom Viridiplantae; phylum Streptophyta; class Magnoliopsida; order Santalales; family Viscaceae; genus Viscum; species Viscum album. The sequence goes on from OY728131.1 coordinate 145,775,117, forward strand.
ATATGTTAGAATAACTTTCACCACTTAGAAATTTTCAATTCCAAACCCCTTGGATGAAATGGTTAAAAGATAAAATTAAAAGTCCATTATGTGTGAATGAATAATGATATTAAATTTAAAATGGGAAATATGTACACAATATAAAATTTAATTGGTGCATAATAACACATAAGTCCCAATAGAACATTAATTGAGAGGAAATCCATTACCTCGTTCTTTCATTTAGTTTCACATGCTTTAACCGCATGTATAATGGTATTAAGAATGTGATTAATTTATACCAGAACCATAATAATATTTATAAAATGATATATGAAACTCTTAATACATTTTACCACTATTTTTTTAATAATATTTCATTATTTTCATTGTTTCATGTGTTAATCACCTTATTTTCTAATTCTTTACTGGTTTTGAATATTCTAGTTATTATGAATATTATATAATTCCCAAACCTATAAACTGATTATCATGAAAAAAATATTATATTTATACCTCAATTATACTTCTAAAACTAATCATGAAATGTCATTGTGAGAAATTAAGTACATTGTGATCATGGAGTTGGTAGGTCGTATGTACACGTGAGCAATGTTCCCCTTTTCCAATGACCATTAAGGAAAGAAGGCAAGTAATATATTATAATAATATATTGATAATAACATTAGAATTTCCAAATTATTTCTTCACATATATATAAATATAGAATCCATGTGGCGTGGGGATGAAATGAGATTCACCTCGCTTAGTGATATCGGTAGTCCATATGTACACAAATGATGTTATCATATTTCATTAATTGAGAAGGTAGAAAATAAAATGATATATATTATATTTTTAGAATGTAAAATATGTAATTAATTTCATAATTATGTAATGTATACTACATATCATCATTAAATTTATCCTTGTCAACTTCCTAGTAAATTGTTAGTGAATGTAGAATCACATTGCTTCACGAGGAGGTAGTCTGCCATTCACACGTACGACGTTATCGTATCCTCTATAGAATGGAAAGTAAAGAATTTATATATTATATAAATAATAAAAATGTATAATTATATTATTAATTTAAAATATATAATTTCTCTCCATCATCATACCCAACCGTGAGAGGTGGTAACGGTAGAATAAATGACATTGGTTCGTGAGGTGGTAGTTTGCCGAATGCATGAATGAGGATTTAGTAATACATTTGATGGAAGTAGTGATTGTTATATATTATGAAATTATTATAAAAAAATCACATTCTATGTATGATACTAATTTTTCTCAATAATATTTTTTCAATATTAATTTATTTATAAGTAGAAATAAATAAATCAATGGCACTTGTTGAAGAACATTAACTCTTATTGAGGCATCATCCATAGTTTTTCATGAAATAATTCTTATATTGTATATATGAATAATATAAGTATTAAATTATGATATTAGAGGTTTTTAATGGTTTTTTGGAAGGTATTGTTCGAAAAAATAGGTTTGAAGGCGTGTAGGAGGGAGGATAGGGGGTGGCCTTTTCTTAGTGAGGTTAGTGGCATACTTGTAATTTTTTTAAATGATTCATTTATACCCACATGTTTTGTCATTATTAAAGACTCCAAAATGAAACATTATAGAATATAGAATATATAAGGTAAAAATATTACTATGAAAATGGGTTTGTACAAGTTATTAGGTCATTTAAACCCCTTTTCCTTTTAGAACAACCCCTAGTAAATATGTTTTTACCTTAACCAAGGTAATTAATTTATACTATTTTAACCATCCAATTTGGTCAAAAATTAAGTTAAAATTATTATAAATAATAAATTTCTCTGATTAAAAATATTTAATCAATTTCTACAAATTCAATTCATAAATGTGGTAAATCTATGTTTAAAATCGATCCTATAGGCATGATAAGAAAGAATGTTTTTAAATATAATATTTCTAAAAGTTTACAATGTTTTTATATAATTTTACAATATAAAAATTACTTCAATGGAGTAAATTGGATTTATTTTTATTAAATTTAACTAATTATTCCTTAAAGTAAACTCAAAATATAATTAAACACTATATATTTTTGAAATTAAATTTTTTTTTTCAATAAAAATTCTTGATATTTCAATTTTCATAAAAAATAGATGCTTTTAAGTAAAATCTGAAAAATAAACCCTATGGTAATCTTGGTATTAAAATATAAAAAATTAGGTTTATTTTTTCACATAAATTTTCTAAAAGTGGTTAAAATTAATTTTAAATTATGTGTGTATTGCGTAAGTAAATATTATTTTAGAAAAAATAGTTTTTCAAAAAAACATTTCTTCTTCCATTGAATAAATCATATTTTATTTATAATGAATAAATAAAAAATTTAAAAGTTGTAAAATTATATTTTTTTAATTTATTTAATCTTATTAAAATCCACCATTCTAATGGCTAGGTGATACATTAAATAAAAATGTTAATAATATATTCTTTTTGCGTAAAACATGGTCTTATATGCATTGAAATCTATCAAAGAGATTTAATTTAATTAAAAAATAAATATATAAGAAATTATAAGGATTTTATATTCCCTTCTATTCTTGGTTTTTCATGTCTTACTCACTATAAAATATGATATTGATATTTTAAAATCTTAAGGTGTTACATTCTACCCCCTTATGTAAATTGCATCCTCATAATTTAATATTGATATAAGTTATCAAGGGATTTTCATTAAAAAAACTTATTAAAAACTCACATCATGAGATGGGTTAATAAAAAATCCTCTCGATAAAGATAAATGGAAATGTGAAATTCGTATGGAATAACTTATATTGGATTTCCAAAAATGTAGAACATAGGTGGGAAGTGAAATGAAGGACATATAATAGAACACTAAAAGCCAATTACTAATGGATAGTGATTGAGAACATTGATCACAATAAGGTGGGTAATCAAAAGAAACACAAAGTAATAAAATAAAGTGGGGGTGAAAAGGCCATTTATATCATTGAAAATGATTACAATAAAGAAATATTTTATTTCGAGACCCATTTCCAAATGTTAATGATTTTCTTTTCCATCTAGACCGAGAACATATAAAAATATGATTACTTGATTTCTCCCTATTTCATAGAAAAAATTTCATATATATTTTTATGCTTCAATCATTTTCTACTAAATATATTACTGTATAAAATCAATATATCTAATAATGAAATTTGATTCTTGAATCATGAAAATTCACTTTTAAGATATCATAAGTCCTTTTATAGAACGATAAGTAATTCAACTAATATTAAGATATTATTATAACAAAATTATTAGAATATGTAATCCAATATTAATAAATATTAATATTTTTGAGTAATTCATTAATCCCTAAAACCTTATCCAATGCAAAACATAAAACATTTCATATACCGTAAACCTTTTGACCCTTCCAAAATAATAAGATCCAAAACACTAGAAATAAGGTCAATAAATTTATTAAATGACCTTATCATTAATCCCATATATAATATGAACTATCTCTTAATCATCACATACAAAACATGTGAATAAATAAATAATGTATTCTATTTAAAAAAATTAATATCCAATGTTAATATAATACCTTATTAAAATCATTCATTCTCCTTTATTACTTCAATAAATTAGTGATTATTGGATATGCTTCCAAAATAATTTGTTTAACTCCATCAATGATAGAATAAAAAACTTTATCAACAATTCATTAATTAGTTCCAAGGATGTTTGTACTATCCTATTTATTTTATCCAAATAACTCATCTATTTATCCCAACATCATTATATCAACATTAGGAACATTTTAAGGTATATATTTAACTCAATCATTTTTTCCAAGTAGTTCAACTTGACACTGAATCATTTTTCATAGTACCATTCAACACATTGTTTCAAATCCACCATAAAATATACTTTAGTACAATAATTAAAAATTTAATGATTCTTATAATGTGAATACTATTAATAATATAAATTTACAACATGTATCTTGGATACGAATACACAAGAACATTAATCATTCCATGTCAGTTGAATTAATAGCATAAAATTGACCATGACACCTTAGAATATTGTGAATTATATTTACTTATCATTTGGGGAATTCATTTTTTGGTGCTCCATATTCTAATAGTGGATGAATTTCACATTGTAAATTTATTTCATTCTTTTTCTAATATAGATATGGTGACCATTCTCTCTAAACATGTATAAAAATAACATTCCCTTCAATCATATTCTATGAAGTTTGTTTCAACAATTATCTCATGTGGGATTAACCAAAGTTATGACAGACCTTTTGTCCAAATATGATAAAAAATCACATTCTATTCAATCAATTATAAGGGTGTTTCTTTCAAAAATTATATAACATAGAAAAATTCTTCTTTGACATCATCCATTTATGATTTTTTTTCTTTTTTATTATTTTCTTCTCTTTCTTCCTTTAAATCCAAAAAGAATTCATATTTATTTATCTATCTTGATAGAACATAAAAATAATTAATATTATATAGAAAAATATTTTGAGATCAGAACCCTTTAGATATGTTTTCTAATCACTTTAATGAATTGGTCAAACATACACTCAATGTTGCATATATAATTAATAGAATACATAGGTAACCTTGTAAAGTAATCCTCATACTTATAAACCCAATATTCTTCCTCTTTAATTAAGCGAAAAAAATTTATCTTCATTTTAATTTTTTCTCATGAGTAAAATATTTTTCAATGAATGTATCCTTAGAATATTTTCATTCCATGAGTTCAATTTCCTCTTCATCCCTGGTATTTAGGTTTAATGAACACCATTGACGAACATAAACTTTGAGACAATACACTAAAAGTGTAACATTTTCCTTTTTAGTGCATCCAAAATCTATAAATTTCTTCTATATTGTTTTAATTAATTTCACAGTGATAATTTGATTAATATTCCCACTAAATGATATGTGATTCTTGGATAAAGCGATCCAACATTGGAAAATATTTCTATGAATTGGTTTCTCAATCAAGGAAATTTTATTTTTCATAACTTCATTAGGCTTCCCTAATATATCTATATGTTTCTTTTTTCCAACAATAGTGTATTGGATTCTTATGTAGGGAAATATCTACATTTCCCACGAGTATTGATACCCTTTTTAAATCTAGACACTATATATAATCAATGGAATATATGGGATTATCTCATAAAATATTAAATTTTAAACCATGATGTATGATCCCAAATATTGCGTAACACTTATAATAAATTAACAATTATGAATTGTTAATCTCAAAATAAAAAAATCATTTATTTGGGGATATCATTATTTTCAAATCATTTATAATGCTATGTAATGAAAATGAGAATTATCTAAATAATATCACATAGAGTATTAAAACATGTGTTATGTATGGACCATTTTCATACACTAGGTGATGATCGAGTCTAGCACAATGTGACTTTTTCAAATTTATTACACCTAGGTACATCTATTCTAGAACCACATCCACTTGTAGTATCCATACAAGGATTAATTTTCAGAAAGAATCCCATAATATCTATCCTACTAAAAATTTATGATGTTATTATATAATTTTTCTCAAATTCTATCATCCGTTTATTTTAAAAAATCTATGTTTTAATAAATATAGTATCCTTGTTTTCCAATAAAATTCTCTTAACACCAACTATAAATACCCTGACCCCATTGTCTCGGAGTTAATGACAGACTATGTTACATCTGAAGAGACACAGTGGGTCAAATTTGAAAGGGTCGATAAATTAAGTAGATTTGGAGAACCAAATACATACATGATACACATTTTACAATGGTAAATGAAAATAAAACATAATACGTAACAATAAAAAAAACTTTATCCTTGGAATATCATTCACTAGTCTCATATTCATATCCTATGGGAAGGGAAAAAATAAGGGTGAGATCAAATTCTTAGTAAGGGTTAAGTATAATAGATTCTTCAATGAATTATTAATGAATAATATTATTTAAAGGTAAAAAATTGAACAAACATTCCATTTACATAACTTGAATGCATGAATAGATAATCCATAATCAATATGTGAAGGTGAATATCTAAACACACATTCCCTTTAAATATTAATCAGAAAAGGAAATGCATCTACACATAATATCTTGGGAAAATATCATGGATAATAATAATAACTGAATTATTAATGATGAAATTCTTAATTAGTGGACTCCATAATCCCAGTAATTGTGATACCTCTACTTTTATGTCCCTTAAAAATATAGTTTAAAATTTTTAGGCAGAAACTCATTTAATTTGTCTAACTTATATTGTCACAAGAGACCTACGAATTCATCATGGGGTTATAATATACCAGTCCCAACCCATAAAAATAGGTCTAAAAAATTCCTCATATATTTAATAATATATTTAATTCATAAATCAATATTATTTATCATCCAATAATTGTATTGAGTAAATTATCCAGGTTTATCAATATTTCCTTAGTTAAACATTGTATGTAAAAACACTATGTAAAAAATGATTTACTATTTATGAAATAATATTAGTATTACAAGAATATGGATACACAATATAACTTTAATCACCTAGGGAAAATTATCTCAAGAAAGTTATAGTTTTAAGATAAAGTTAACAATCTTAAAATAAATTGAGATTGTACAATAACTTTTACCACATGGTAATTTTCAGGTCATATCTGCTTAGATAAAATGATTTGAATGGAAACATAAAATTAAACAATATATGAATAAATCATGAAATTAAATGTCAATGGTGTTGTTTCTATAGAATATAAATGTTAATTGGTGTATAATAACAAATAATACTTAATAAAAAGTAAATCGAGATGAAATCCATTACATCACAATTTCCTTTAGTTGGACGTACATTATCACACATTTTAATATTTTTAATCTTATTAGTAATTTATAATATAAACATAAAAATATTTATAATATCATATATTATACTTTTATAAAAACTTACCACTCGGTTTTTAATAATATTTCAATATAATAATTATTTTAGGTGTTAATTGCCTTGTTTTCTCATTTGTGAATTGTTGTGAATGTTCTTGTTCCTATGAATATTATATAGTTCCACAGTCACTAGAATAATAATAATGAAATAATTATCATTATTATAAATCAATTATTCTTATAAAACCAATCATTAAATATGGTTTATAGAAATTATGTATGTTTTGATTATGGAGATGGTAGGTTGTACGTACACATGAGTAACGTTACCATTTTCCAATGATCATTATAGAAAGAAGGTAAGTAAAATATTGAATTTATAGAATGATATATTCTCATAAATAAAATATTATTTCATTATATCTATATATATATATATATCAACCATGTGTTGTGGTGAATAAAATAGAGTGACATTGCTTCATGATGGCAGTTGTCCACATTTAAAAAAATAATATTATCATCATAATGTGAGTGAAAATATAATAAGTAAAATCATATATATTGTCTATTAAAAATGATAAATATGTAGTTAATATAAAAATTATGTCATTTTTATCGCATATCAACATTAAATTTAAAATTTTCACCTTCAATGTAAACCATTAGTGAAAGACGAATGACATCACATCACAAGATAGTATCATACCGTACACACAAGAGCCATTTTTATATTTCTTATAGACTAAAAAGTAAAAAGTTATAAATAATATAATTAAAAAAGTGGTTTAATTATGTTATAAATATAATATATATGATTTATATTCATCATTACTCCCAACCATGATAGATGGTAATGGAAGAATAAGTTATATTAGTTCGTGAGGTGGTAGTCCGTTGTATGCATGAACACTGATTGCATAACCCATTTGATGAATATGGAGATGGTTTTAGGAAATTAAATTTTTATAAAAACAACATAGTATGTGGAATATAATTATCTTACTATTTCTTCTTGGTTTAACAATAATTGAAGGAGGTGGATAAGAAAATAAAATAAAGATGCCTGTTGAAGAACATTACGTCTTCTTTAGGCATCCTCCTTAGGTTTTTAATAATCCTTCCCCAGTTACCAATATTTCCAAAATAAGTATTATAGGAATAGCTGAGAGGGGTATTATGTGAATTAGATACGTATTTTCTAAAAAATGGATTTAAAATTGTGAGGAAATGATTATATTTTTTGGACTTTTATAAGTGAGGTGAGAGGCACAGTAGTATGTTTTTAAATTGGTTTTTTCATATCCACATTTTTATCATTATAAAAAACCTATAAAATGGTTCATTGTCCAAACAATAAGATTTAATGTCAAAATATGTCAATAAAGTGGGTTATGGAAAATTTTTACACAAATTTTTAACCATTATAATTTTAGATTAACCACTTGGTAAATTAGTTTTACCTTAATGGTGATAATTAATTGTCATTAATTCCACTATTCATTTTGGTCAAAAATTAAGTTGAACTTATTAGAAATTATAAACCATTCTGATTAAAATTATGGAATATATTTTTTTAAAATTTAATTCATAGAATTTGAAAACCTAAATTTAATATTAATCACACATATTAGATATGAAAGCGGGTTTTTAAAGAGAAATTGTCTAAAAATTTACCAAGTTGTAATATTAAGATTAAATATGAAATTTATTCCAATGTACTAAATTGGACTAATTGGTATAATATTTATATAATTTTTCTTTAACAAAAATTAAAAATATATTTTTTTATTATTAATTATTTAAAGGAAAATGAATTTTTTAATTAAAATTTAGTATTTTTGACAATTAATCAAAAAATGAGATTTTTTAGAAAAAATTCCAAATATTAGTCCTTTGTTAATTTGGTTGTTACAATTTTGAAAATGTTTTTTTTAAATTAAAATTTCTATAACAGGTAAAATTTAATTTTAATTAATGTTTTCAACGTTTGACTAAATTATGTTTTAGAAGAAGAAAGTAATTTATTATAAAACATTTATTTTTCTATTTAATTAATATTATTTTATTTCTAATAAATATATAAATTATAAATATGTTTCAACTATATATATTTTTTAATTTATTTAATCTTATTCATACCCAACATTATAATTTTTGGGATATATATTAAATATTAATGTTAATAGTATATCATTTTTCAGTAAACCTCGATCTTCCATGATTGCATGTTATTGAAGATATTGAATTTATTTATAAAATATTTATATCGTAATGTATTGGGTGGGGGAATATAAAATCCCATGACTTTATGAAACTCGATATAGTTCATGGGTGGGGAATTAGTAAAGATATAAAAAATCTAAAGAAACCACCACATGTAATCACAAAAAGACTTTATATGATCAATTTATAATAAAAATGGATATATTTCATGGGAGGGGAATTAGGAAAGATATTTTGGAAGGTGTTGTTAGATCCATAATGATTTTATGGTGTGAAGTGGAGTGGAGAGGGGGTGTCCTTTATATGCTAGGTGAGTGGATCACTTGTAGTTTTGGAATGAAAAAGCTGTACCCACATTTTTCACATGACACAGGAAAAAAAGGACAGTTTTAGAAATTTATATATTATAAAGTCTATATATGTCAATAAAAACATTTTTTCATGTTTTTAGGTCATTTTAACCATAATCATTTCGGATTAACCACTGGTTAATATTTTTTTTACCTTAATTGTGGTAATAACTTTTTACTAATTTCTCCATTATTTAATGTGAAATAATAGGTTGAAATTTCTATATAATATAAATTATTCTAATTAAAAATATTTTGTAAATTGGAAAAAAAATAAATTAACAAAAGTGTCAAAATTTAATTTAAAACAAAACCCACACACGGGACCAAAAGTGGACTTTCAAAAGGTGTATTTTTTAGAAAAAAATGCTTTAATATTAACTTTATGACTAATATTAATAATGTTGTGAATTTAAATTAATATTAATTGATGTATAGTTTATAAAATTCTTATTTTTTGATTTATTTTGATTAATTAAAAAGGAATACATTATGAAATTTAGAACCATTATCAGAAAAATCCAGTTTATAAACCAAAAAATAAATGATATGAAGATCCAATAGAAAGGGGATAAAGAAGTAATTAAGTAGATTAAATATAATTGAATAATTATTATATGACATTAATTCATATTGAAAACATAATGGGACTTTTAAATAATTTAATTTATTTTAAATAAATGATATTTTTACAAATAAAATATTATTTTAATCTAATCACTAAAAAATTAATATTGTCTAAAAATAAAAAAATTTCAAACTAAGTTAATTTTGATAGGATTATTTATAATATTAAAATTAATTTCATAAAATTTAAATTAAATAATTTATAATATAATATTTTAAATGAAACATTATATTAGAAGAATTTATTTAAAACATTTCTTTTTTGTTTAAAAAAGTACTTAATATTTCTATAATGAATATAACTGTAATAATAAAAATGAAAGTGAATTATTCTATCATTACATTATATATTTTAGTTTGACACATTATGAGTAAAAAATTTATGTCCACCCCATATCGTTGAACAATTATTGTAATTCGGGTTTATCTCCTCAACTGAAAAAACTAAACTAAACTACTTTAATATTCTCAATTTTAAGATACATGTACATCTGGAACTCATAATTTTAGGAATATAAATCCAATTATCTTACTCTATCTTCAACTTCTCTTATGATTTCATGTATCTTATATGGTCTAACATCTATTTTTTCCAATGCCATCAAAATCATCATCTAATTTCTCTAGTTTTTATGGAGTACTTATACTATAATCAACCTAGAATTTCACAGTTGATTATCTTTAAAATTTCTACTCAATCTAGATTCATTCCATCCAAAGAACATTCTCACCAAGAACAACATCCTTGGTTCTTGTGATTTTTTTCTTTCACCATCCAACAAATAATATCCAAAATTTTATTCTCCGTAGTGAAGGGAAATCATATTTTTGATTTGGATTTAAGTCTATCATTATATTAGAATTTATATGTACATATGATAAACTATTGTAGACTATATGATGGTGAACTTTCCGTCTTCTTCAAGACCATATATCCTCTAGTATTTCATTCCTAAATTAGGATTCCTGACTTTTGTTGATGAGATAAACCACCTTATTGAGCGCCTCTTCCCAAATAAAATTAGTTATTCTTGATTGAAACCTCATACATATGGTATTATCTGTCAATTTATAATTATTCCTTTAATCTAATTCATTATACTATGGATTTTTATGAAGAGTATTTACATGAATTATCCTTTCCTTCATGAATATGTTCTTAATGTTTCATCTTGTCTATTCATTATTTTTTATGTTCGTATTCAATTGAACTTCCAACTATATCCCCTTTTCGAAAATGATTTACCCTAAATAAACACCTAAAATAAAACATATTTTTTCATTAACATATAAATAAACAATTTCGTTTTATTTTCATCAATGAATTTAAGAATTTAAGGGAAACCATTTTAGGATTGAATATGGAATGGTCCCAAAAATGAGTGCACTAGATCCTACTACTGATCTATTTGCATCCAACCATCTATGCTGAAAGACACTCTATTATTATTTTCTATGTCACAAACCAGGTCGGGTCGCCATCTGACCTGGCTCCCAACCCGTTCCGCAACACGACCCGAGGGGCATTCCTAATCCCCATGGGCTGACACAATTGCCCAGGTATCAAACGTTACATGGGAACGATTTAGCCAAAATAAAAGTTAGAAAAAAAATACAACTAACAAGATAAACAAACTAAAACTGGAAACAGTCAACCAAACACGCCTTTAAACTATAAACAGGTTTAAAGTCTACAACTCAACTAAAAACCCAATCACACAGTAAGGATAAAAAACTAAACTCCGATACCAACTTCTCCATGACACGAGGAGCTGCATCTCAAAGCTACTAACACCAAACTAAACGCGAAGACCAACAACATCTGAACCACCATCATTGAGCATGATGTCAACAACCTAGAGACCACAAGAAAGAAGGTCTACATATAAATAAAGGTGTATGTAGGGTGTGAGCGAAAATCCCAGTAGGACATCACCCAATAAAAAGGTTCCACGTGTAAACATTAAATGATAAATACATTTTCAGGCTAAATAAATGAAATGACACCAAATATTGCACCATTTTAAGGAAATAGTTTCTATAAAGAAAACACATTCAAAGAAGACAAATTTAATAATTAAACAAAAACACCCCTGCAATTTAGAAAAACCCAAAAACTTAAGAAACACCCAAAAGCTACAGCATATGCCGACGGTGAGTGTATAGTAGTCCAGGAGCACCAAAAGTGGGAGAGACCCTAAAGGTACCCGAAAAAGGAATTGAACCCTTGAACATCACGTCTCGATAGTAATATAGGAACCAGAAAAAAATATGTTCTCATGCACGAAACACAAGTAGGGAAACACATCTATAACCTAGTGGTCTCCAATCACCATTCAATGTTTAGTTAGTTTTGTAGCTGTCAAACCATCTAAGTGAAACCGGGCCAAAGATGCTTCCGAATCACTAGCACTCTAGATCTAGTCTAACCACCTAGTACCTAGGATTCCCCTTTTGTACTCAAGATATTTAAATTTCATATTTCATGTCAAAATCAGAAAAATAAAACAAATAGGGTGTAACATAAACCCAATGCCACACTTCCACACACACAGAAAACCATTTGACAATGTGTGCATACCAAAAGACTTTACCCCACTCAATTAAAACAATTTCTTTTTTGCTATTAATTTTATATTAAAAATAGATTAAATTTTTATCGTTAATAATTTTATTAAATCATATTAAATTTTTTTTGTAAACAAATTCTTTAAAAAGAAACATAACACGACTTTAAGATACAAATCCAACTCAACCCTCTTTCATGGAAAAACACACCCAACGCCACATTAAGAACACACACTTCACACTTTGAAAATTTTCACTAAACAAACACAAACATTATAAAAAACATTAGAATAAAAACATTTCACTTTTCACATTTTCACAAAACAATCACAAACTTTACAAAACACTAGAAGACCAAGAACACACTACACCATGTCGAACACAATTAGCACTACTTTCACAAATGAAAACCTAGATAAAAACATTATTAAAAACTAACAAATGACTAAAGATAAGTTTTCAACCAACGAACGCACCCACCCATATGACATAATGCCAAAAAAAATTCTAACACATGGAAGACTTCATGAAAACAAAGTCCGCACCAAAGTGAATTAACCAATGAAAATTATAAACTATCAAATCAAGAAAATGAATCCATTAATTAATGTTTAAAATGTTGAAACACCTACCTTGGGTGTCAAAGACCCCAACACTCAGTGCAAAACTTCAATCGCTTGCCGTTTTCACCACAGAGAGCCTAATGAGAACCCGAAAACAATAATTCGGACCAAAAAATTCAAGTTAAAACCCAAAAATCTGAATATATACCTGCTGAAAAAAACATTACTCAAAATAAAATAGACAGAAAGAAGAAAAATACTTTACCAAAGGGGGGTTTCACCTGAAGGGGAGCCGTGGGTAGGGTGTCGGCTGTGTGGAGGAGGCACTGGACAAGATCTATTGAAAGAAAAAAAAAGTCAGCGGCCATGGAGAGGAGCACGTGAGAGGTTGCGCCAATATGAGAGATAGGGCAGGCGCAATAGTTGTCCAAGGGAAGTAGGCCAGACTGGAATGGGAAGGCTGTAGAATTTTTAGGGAAGATAGGGTGCGTGGTGGGACGCAGGGCGGCTCGAGCGGGAGAGGGAGGCTGCGTCGGACTATGACTTCAGGGGTGGTGGTGGAGCAGTGTGAGTTTGGGAAGCCGGCGGTGAGGCGTAGCGCGCAGGAGGGGGGTGAGCAGTGCAACGGGATTGCTGCAGGGAAAGGGGGTGTGCCGCGATGAAGGGGTTCCGAACCCTACCCAAAAATGGAAAAAAAATTAAAACTAAAATAATATAAAACTAATAATAATTTCAATATTAATAATTATATTATTATAAAACTATAACATTGAACATAATAATAAAAATAAGAATAATAATAAAAATATTAAAAATAATAATAATAATAATAATTAACATATTAATATTATTAATATAAATAATAATTGGAGTAATAACAATAACATAAATAAATTTTCATCCTTATAACTACTAATAATAATGATAATAATATCCTTAAGTATGGAAACAATCCATTAAATTTTTATCACACTTCTTATTTTATTTTATTTTCATTTTATCTCTCTTAAATTTTATTTCATTATTAATAATTCATTTTATTTAATTAGTTTTAAAATTGGGTAGGCGTGCGGGGAACCAAGTGAGGCCACATAGGGATCCAGGTGAGACCGCGTGGCTTCGACCATCCCCTTCCCATGCGTCGGACGCCGCCAAACCCAAAATATTCATTTATCTGCAGATCGTAAAATATTAATTGGCTCGATCCACACTCTGACCAAGATTTTCACGATCAAATAAAATACTAAAAATGATAAAATAACAATTATAACAATAATAATAATAATGATAATAATAATAATAACAATAGTAATAATAATAACATCCCCAAACAATATTATTATTCTTTCCATTAAAAAAATTCAATATATTAATTATATTTCTCTTAAATTATTTTTATTTTGACTTTATTATTCACTTACTTTTATTTCATTATTACAATTTCATTTTATTTAATTAGTGGAACGACATACAGGCATGTGGGGGAACCGACCGGGGTCGCCTGGCTTCGACAGCGGCACGTCGAACACCATCAAGGCCGAAACACATATTTATCAGTGCAAAAAGTGTGAAATCCCAGTTGGGATCAGCCCTCATTTCGTATAAAAAGAAAAATAATAATTAGAAGCTGATAAAAATATAAGGAAAAAATAATGACTAGAAACATGACGTAGTGCAAAGTTCGAGTGTGACAATTCTCCCCACCATAAATCTTTCTGTCCCTAGAAATCCACATCAAAGGCTAGGACTCGAAGTAGGAAATGACACCCCCTTAAGGATCAAGAGGATCCCTATGAAAACAAGCAGAACGAGGCAAACACATCATGTTCAGAGAAAGTGACTCAAAGACGACTTTGAGAAAGTCATATAAAGACTTTCTGATATGTGTTGCCTGCCCCAAAGAGCTAGAACAACTGCAGTTGACTATATTAGAAAAAAAAATCTTGAACCCACAGAAACTGACCTCCCAAACCAAAACGCCTCAAGTACCATAGAACAAAAACCCCACCATTTGGCTATAATGAACAAACAAGGTCAAACAACATCCATGGAACACTCTTATAACTTATCACCAAGACATCTTTAGAAACAGAACCAAAAGGTCAACATGGGGAAGTCTGAGGGCCCCCCACCATTAAGAACCTACCAATGCCCATGACGAGACTAGAAAACCAACATGGCGAGGTCCGACCGAACTCCCCACCATTTAGTAAAGGCCAACACCAATTTATTCCAAATACCTTTGTGCGAGCCCTGTCGTGGTTCTTGCTGCCATTAAAACTAACAGATGATACAGAACTTTTAAAATTTCATGATGGTGACCAAACACCCCACCACAAGGGGCAGGGATGGTGGGGCCTGACTACTGGTCCATCAAAAGCATGACCTAGGACAAACCAGCATTTCCACATTCTTGGATGAGCATCATTCAACTTTGTGACCAATTTACCCAACAAACCGCATAAGGATCACTAAAAGGTGATTACATCATGTGGGACAAAACTCCCAAGACTTTAATGTGACAAGAAGACCACACCTCCTCACGAAAATGGGAAATCCCATGCCCCCAGATAGGTCATTCAGAATAGAACTGCTATAGTAAATGATTTAAACTACATTCACCTCCAACACCGATGACAGAAATGAGGTCGGGGTCCCATACACTCTCAGGGTTCCTGACCACGCACCAACTTCACTCCAAAGCCTATGGCTAGAGCCCTGATGTTTGAAGCATCTCCTGCCTCACAGTCAGGTATTGAAGAATTCTGAATGGAGCTTCTCCTTTTGGTGTCACACGCAACCACACTGCCACCGAGTCAACACCAGCAAACACAAGACATTACGATATCCAACTGATCATACATGGAACATTCACCAACAAAAGAGATAAAATGGTGCATGTGCATCACCCTTTGTCACACTGAATGAGAACACGACACCACAAATCGCCACCTGAACATGATCATTGCTATTGAGAGGAACATTATATGGGTAGGGACTTCAAACTGAGTCTTAAACAATAGGTGATTTTTGTAATTGACCGTAGCATCCCCATGTGACTGGGTCCGCCACACTATTGGCCTAACGTATACCCTTTCTTAAATGGAACCAAAGAAGGACCAAAAGTAATTTAGAATAGTTTTCAGCACAAAACACTCCAGTCTGCTTTCACCGTTCCCCACAGGAATATACTTCTCCATTTCCAAACAAAACTTTCTAATTAACGAGGTCAAACTTCACCCTTGATAATAAATGAGAACTCACACTACAAGACGTCACAAAACATGATCCTTGCAGCTGATGAAAATACTACAAAGCCCTTAAAGACATTGGTCAACACTGATAATTCTGAAATGCCTTCACCCTTCCCTGCTGGAATTCCATTCTCCATTTCCACGGGGAACCTCCAAACATGACATTGTCAAACTTCATACCCAATGAGTCAGATAGTCATAAGACAAAAACTCCCTTAAACTCCCCTTGCATCTGTCATCCCGCAGTGAGAGGATCTTATTAGTTGTAAAAAGAAGAGGTGGGTAAAATTCTCGAATTCAAGAAGAGATTCCTCTGATCAACTGGAGGGCCGACCAACAACAATTTTCCCATGGCCACACTTCAATTGCATGTTAACACTTTAGGGGGTGTAAAATATTCATGAAAGAAACCCATGGACCCAACCAAAATAGTCCAATGGTCAAGAAATACCACAAGAAAACACTAAATGTATAGGCGAGACCACTGTAAGGGCTTCCCGAAGCACATTTCCAAAGAAACCATTAACCACCCGCTTGCACACCAACATACAAACAAGAATTCAAAATCAAGACACAAATTAGTCAAAAAAGGTTTCACTACTCGAAACTCCTCACATCCAAAATTTCGAAAACACAAGGACACGCTATGCAATCACCAATTACTAAAACACCAAATTCTAAATTAACAAAACTTTTTTGAAAACAAGCCAAGCTAGTGTGTTGCACAAACACCAATAGTGTCCCATAATCCACGCACATGCATGTTCTCATGCCACACCGACACCAACCTCATGTCCATATAGGCACTCATCCGATCATGCCATTAATAATTTCCCTTTTCATATACACTCATGTATGTGGTTTCCCATGAGAGCGCCAAGGATCAAAACCAAAGAATTCCATTTTTCATAACCAAAACATCAAACCCACACTTTTCAAACTTACACATCATTTCAGTTTTAATGCGCTTCATTTGAAAACATTTTATAAGAAAAAAACATTTTTACTTAAAAACTATAGTTCCAAGAATCCAGAACAAAGAGACGAGGAAAGATGCAAGAGGAGACTAGTGTCAGCGGGCGACTGGAACATATGGTTGGCTGCCAAACGCCAATCACACCACCACCATAGAGAGTATTCTAGAATAGAATCCCCGGCTCCACATGTCTTGCCATACCTTGCGAGCTTACTAGGATCGCTGACCATACTCCATTTTCATTTTCCCTAAACAAAATTAACCACACAAACCAAAGATGTAGACAAACATCAACTTATATTGGTAACTCGACTCCTGTCATGAGGTGTGTTGGCCAGGCAACTTACTTGTAACCAGAACGTCAAGTTCCGCCACCCGTAACTTTGGTCTACACTAACTCTATCCCAAAAGAACACGACCCAAGAGAGAAAAACTCCTTTGATACCATTTTTTCATGAACTAGGCCGGGTCACCATCTGACCCAGCGCCCGACCCGGTCCGTGACATGGCCCGAGGGGCGTTCCCGATCCCCATGGGCTGGCACAAGTTCCTGGGTATCAAACATTACATGGGAACAATTTACCTGAAATAAAAGATAAAAAAAGGCAACTAATAAGATAAACAACATACACGTGAACACCAAGGATAGAAAAAAAAACTCTGATACCAACCTCCCCATGACACGAGGAGCCGCATCCCCACGATACTAACACCAACCTAACATGAAGACCAACAACATCCGAACCACCATCACTGAGCACAATGTCAACAACCTAGAGACCACAAGAAACAAGGTCTACATACACTCAATGGTCTATGCAGGGTGTGAGCGAAAAGCCCAGTAGGACGTCACACAATAAAAAGGTTCCATGTGTAAAAATTAAATGATAAATACATTTGTAGGCTAAATAAATGAAATGATGCCGAATCTTGCACATTTTAAAAGAAATAGTTTCAATAAAGAAAACACTTTCAAGGAAAACAACTTTAATAATTAAACAAAAACACCCTTGTATTTAAGAAAAACCCGAACAATTAAGAAACACCCAAAAGCTACACCGTATGCCAATGGTGAGTTTATAGTAGTCTAGGAGCACCAAAAGTGGGAGAGTCCCTAAAGGTACTAGAAAAAGGAATGTGACCCTAGAACATTGCGTCTCAGTGAACAATAGTATAGGAACCACAACCAAATACATTCTCGTGCATGAGCCACTAGTAGGGCAACACATCCATAACCTAGTGGTCTCTAATCATCATTCAATGTTTAGTTAGTGTTGTAATAGTCAAAACAACTAAGTGAAACCTGGACAAAGCTGCTTCTGAATCACTTGTACGCTAGATCTAGTTCACCCACCTAGTACCATGTCTTACCCTTTTGTGCTCAAGATGTTCAAATTTCACATTTCATGTCAAAATCAGACAAATAAAACAAATAGTGTGTAACATAAACCCAATACCACACTTCCACACACACAGAAAACCATTTGTCAATGTACGCACGCCAAAAGACTTTACCCAACCCAATTAAAACAATTTCTGCTTTGATAACAATTTTTTATTAAAAAAAGATTAAATTTTTATCGTTAATAATTTTATTTATTCATATTAAATTTTTTTGCAAACATATTTTTTAAAAATAAACATAACTCAGCTTTAAGATGAAAAACCAACTCAACCCTCTTTCATGACCAAACACACCCAACACCACATCAAGAACACAAACTACACACTTTTCACATTTTCACAAAACAAACACAAACTTTATAAAAAACACTAGAACAGAAACAGTGCACTTTGAAAATTATCACAAAACAAACATAAACTTTATAAAACACTAGAAGACCAAGAACACACTACTCCATGTAGAACACAATTAGCACTACTTGCACAAATGAAAAGATAGATGCAAACATTATTAAACACTAAAAATTGATTAAAGATAAGTTTCTACCAACGAGCGCACCCACCCATATGACATAATACAAAAAAAAATCTAACACGTGGAATAATTCAGGAAAACAAAGTCTGCAACTAAAATAATTAACCAATAAAAATTTTAAACTATCAAATCAAGAAAATGAATTCATTAATTAATGTTTAAAACGTGGAACCACCAACCTCAGGTGTCGAAGACCCCAACACTCAGTGCGAAACTTCAATCTCTTACCGTTTGCACCATATAGAGCCTAATACGAACCCGAAAACAAGAATTCTAACAAAAAACTTCATGTTAAAACCTCAAAATCAGAACATATACCCGCTGAAAAAAAAACAAAACTAAAAAAATGGACTACAATAAGAAAAATACTTAACCGAAGGGGGGTTACGCCCGAAGGGGATCCACGGGTAGGGATTTGGACATGTGGAGGAGGCACCGACCAATATCCATTAGAAGAAGGAAAAAAGTCAGTGGCCATGGAGAGAAGCATACGAGAGGTTGCGCCAATAGGAGAGATAGGTTTGGCACAATAGTTGTCTGAGGGAAGTTGGGCAGACTGGAGTGGGAAGGCCGGAGGATTTTTATGGAAGATGGGGTGCATTGTGGGAGGTAGGGTGGCCCAAGCGGGAGAGGAAGGGTGCGACAAACCAGGACTTCAGTAGTGGTGGTGCTGTAGCACGAGTTGGGGAAGCTGGCGGCGAGGCGTAGCGTGCAGGCGGGGAAGCCGGTGGCGAGGCATAGTGCGCAGGAGGGGGGGGGGGGGGGGATGAGCGGCGCGACAAGAGTATAGCGGGGAAAGGGGGTGTGCCGCGATGAAGGGGGTCCAAACCCTACCCAAAAATGAAAAAAATAAAATAATAAAATTAAAGTAAAACTAAAAAAAAATAAAACTAAAACTAAAATAAAAGTAATAATAATTTCAATATTAATAATTATATTATTCCTAAACTATAACCTTGACCATAACAATAAAAATAATAACAATAATATCAATAATAATAAAAATAATAATAATTAACATATTAATATATGTTAATATTTATAATATTTGGAGTGATTAAAATAACATAAATAAATTTTTATCCTTAGAACTAATAATAATAATGATAATAATATCCTTAAGTATTGAAACAATCCATTAAATTTTTATTACACTTCGTATTTTATTTTATTTTAATTTTATCCCTTGTAAATTTTATTTCATTATTAATAATTCATTTTATTTAATTAGTTTGAACATAGGGCAGGCATGCAGGGAATCGAGCGAGGCCACACAATGATCCAGGTGAGACCACGTGGCTCCAACCATCCCTTACCCGTGCGTCGGACACCGCCAAACACAAAATATTCATTTATCTATAGAGTGAAATTTTAATTGGCTCGATCCACACTCTGAACAAGTTTTGCACCAACAAATAAAATAATTAAAATGATAAAATAACAATTATAATAACTATAATTATAATGATAATAATAATAATAATAACAATAGTAATAATAATAACATTCCCAAATAATATTATTATTCTTTCCATTAAAACAATTCACCATGTTAATTATATTTCTTTTATTTTATTTTTATTTCGACTTTGTTATTCACTAAATTTTGTTTCATTATTACTATTTCATTTTATTTAATTAGTTGCACGCCAAGAAGGCATGCGGGGGAACCAAGTGCGGTCACCCGGCTTCGACAGCGGCGCGTTGAACACCATCAAGGCCAAAACACATATTTATCAACTCAAAAAGTACGAAACCCCAGTCGGGCTCAGAACTTATTTCGTATAAAAATAAAAATACTAATTAGAAGCATATAAAATTATAATATAAAAATAAAGATTAGAAAAATGACTAGTGTAAAGTCTAAGTGTGAAATTCCAGCTAACAAATTTTACATTTTATAATCTATGCATGATCAGGTTTCAATATTACCTTATCCTTTAGAATATTTTAGTTATTTTAATTACGGTCATTGAACCTGTAGTTCCATTTTTCATGATCATCAAAAGATGTACAACTAGAAATTACACACACATATGAATTTCTGGTTAGGTAAATAGTCCCATAATTAAGATATTTCTAAATCACTAGGGATCCTATATTAACCTTATGTAAATTATTTAGGGAGCTAGTTCCACATCTAGAACCAAACAATTAGACAAGGGAGATTATATTCCTATTTAGTATAGTGATATGGTTAACTTATTATAGTTTCATGAATCCTCCATTATTCATTTAGATTTTAAAATCTCATTTTTCAATACCTTCTAGGGCTTCTAAATCATTCATATAGACTTTTCCAAACATCTCATATATATAGTTTTACATCAATATTTGATTTCAATTTGAATGGAATGATTCTCTAGAATCAAACACCCATCATTCTTCCATTGGGTTCTCACTTAACAACACTTCATTTTGAAATTTTGTTGTTTTTATGGAGTCTAATATTATGGAGGTTAATATATTATTTGATCTATTTTTGTCTATTTCAATAAATAATTAGATATCTATTCATCATTCACTTCTAGAAGATATGAACATTCCATCCAACAAAAAATTTATCTTCTCCAATTACTTTTGGTTTCTTATATAACAATGTATTATTTTGATAAAAATTATTTTGATGACCCACACCATACAAAATTATTAAGACCACTACCATATGGTTCATGAAATTCCATGCACAAATTCTATTTATTAACAATCACATTAGTGATATCATCAATCACTAGATTAGTTCTCCTATTAGATTTTCTAATTTTAGTGTCCATTACATCAAAACACTCCAAATGTAAGGAAAATTCAAACAATTCCCACATTACATCACCAAAATTTACCTTTAATGATTCGCGTTTCCTTAAAATATTGTTAAATCTTGAACATGATTTTTTTCAATCATCCTTATAAACAACTTAAAACAAAAAACCATTTCAACTTGAAACAATTGTTCAGGACCATCTATTTTTAAAATGTGTCTTCCAACACCTCCAAAACATTCATTATAGTCTTCTACTCTAAAATATTCAACACAAAATTTATTATAAGATAAATTATTTTTAGAATAAGATATTCATTATCCAAATATCCAATTCATATTTCTCCATCAAAAAATATATTTCATCCTAACAAGGGAACCTTTATGACATTATGAATTTGATATTATTCAATATAAATTATCCAAAATCAAAAATCTAATACATTTAACCTATCAACATATATCATTCCATCATCTAATTCCATGCCTAACATATTACTGGTGTGTTAAACATTGAGCCTAAAAAAATTGCATGATAGAACTTATTGTGTATGGAAACATGATATGTGAACAATTACCTAACAAAATCATATATAATACAGATAGACATCTATACGTATGATCAAAATATCCACAAGAAATTCACATGTTTTAATAGTGTAACAGATAACAAAATAAATTAAAGTTCACTTCCTCCTTGAATGAGTGTACCAAAAGAAGATAAAACATATTCTATACTTATCATAATCAACAAAATTGATTTTTAAATATGGAATC
Source organism: Viscum album (assembly GCA_963277665.1). Classification (NCBI taxonomy): domain Eukaryota; kingdom Viridiplantae; phylum Streptophyta; class Magnoliopsida; order Santalales; family Viscaceae; genus Viscum; species Viscum album. The sequence goes on from OY728131.1 coordinate 145,798,078, forward strand.
AAGATCACCAAACCAACAAAAATAACCAAAGGGACTAGGGAGGTCTGAAATGGTGAATGACGAAGAGATCCCCTCTAATCATATTATCCCCTTCACACATTTGATAAATGATATCGTGAATCCAAACTAAATCATTTCTAGGTACCTCAATCGAAGCCAGATAGTCCAACATTTGATTTTACTCATGCAAGGAATGCATAATATTGGCACCATTATTGAAAATTCCCTATCACATTATGATAGTATAGATAATTGATCAAGGACGAGGGACAGAATCATTCAGAACATCATGAAGGATTTTCGAATCCATTTCAAGCACAGATAAAGATATACCCCTCTGATGGAAGATATTAATACCCATTACCATAGACTTGGATTCATCTTGAAGAGAGGAACTGTGTCCCAACCAGGAGGATAAATATAAGAGGTCTAAGCTCTGAGATTCTTAGACAATCCCTCCCCCATTCAAAATACTCATCAAGAAAGTCTCATCGGTATTGATCTTGAGACCCCTAGATGGGGGATTCCACAACACCCAACAGTCATAGTTTCTTCTGCCAACCTCCTAGCCATCATGTGTATAGTGAAGCATCCACTGGATGGAGGCAGTGTCCCACTTGTCACCAATGAGACAAGCCATACTGACCTCACAAATACATCCTTATTCACACTCCCATTTAAAAACATAAAAAGTAATAAAAAATATCCAACGGTAAAAAAATTCAATAAACGGATAGTAATGTGGAGAAATAAAAAAAATTACTTGATTCAAAATTTCAGTCTTATGTTCTAATGGGAAACCAAACTAATTCTTTATTTTATTATAACTAGATGATATCATGTGAAAAATAGATTAGAAAGATATCTAATCCTTACCATCTTCTTATCTCTCTAATAAATTCTATGTTGAACAAAAAATTTATCTTTCTTCACAATTTGTGTTAATACCCCCATTGTAATAAATGTATCACATACATAAATAGAGAGAAATGTAGTAAAAAAAGTTTAATCCTAATATTATAAGATCTTGGATCATAATATATGGCTTTTTGAGAATTTATTCCAACCTAATGACCCATTATTTTTTTTATAACATTTTTTCATTCAAACACCCATCATATGAACATTGATTGATGTGAAAATATTAAAGACCTATTACTATTGGGGAATATATAATACAACTTCATTCACATCGAGTCTATATTTCTTACACTAATTGAAATTATGATTACCATAATTTTGAAGCCTGGAATTTTGGTACTAGTAACATTGGATTCTTTGAATGTCTGATACACTAATAAAGTATTCAAATTCCATTGTTATCATGATCCACAAATTATAATTATAGTTATAGAGATATAAAATGTAATGTAAATGACAAATAATATCAAACTATGGAACTAATATAGGAATATAAATTATAAAATAGTGGATTCAGAATTACTACCCATTTTTCATAACCTAAGGTAGCATGCATCACTAATTTTTTACCATAATGGATTAGGAACCACTATATAATTCTAATAAAAATAATGGATCAAGGATTTCTAACAGATTCCCAAAAACAATATGTAGTGGTTTTAAATCCCTAATTCAAAATGTAGAGTAGGAACTGCTTCATGTTTCCAATTGGGGAGTAAAGGATTCACTTCTTGATTCATAAAGTGGAGAAGGAATAACTTCTAGATTTCTTTAGTGGACTATACTTCACATCCTAATTCCCATATTTGATTGGTCATCAATATTATATTCCCATAATTATCTCATGAGTTATAAATCCTTAAAAAATCATTTAAAAGAGATAGAGTACATCAATCATCAATTATCCATACATATGTGTAATAATTGTATATAATCATACGCCAAATCACAAAGAAACCATGGAATGAAAAATTGGTTTCACAATAATTCTTGATAGTGCCACAAAAGTTTCCCTCAGTAATGTAAATGTTTAATAACATAAATTCATTCACCCTAAAATTGAATTTTTTAATTTTATTTAGCTATATATTCATAAATCCTAACTTTAAAGGGGATCAATATTTTTGAGGAAAAGAGGAAAATAGTAGTGAAACATAAATGAGTATTTAGAAAACAATTCATTATATTTTTTCATTAAAAATTTGTAGTTATGGGTCACTTTTTAAAAATTTAAAGTAAGTAATTTTAAAAATGTATATTTGGAAAGAAGTTTCAATAATGAAGCACTGAAAGTTTCACAATGTTTTTAAATACATAAAGTAGAAAAAAATTTATGAATCTTACTTTTAAAAATAATATTCAATATTAAAAACTTGAAAATCCATAAAGGTTTTCAAAAAGGTGAAGTGAAAACATTTTAAAACCTTTTAATTATAAAAATAATCTATAATAATAGTTCATTTAAAAGACATAATGTTTTTCATCAAGGTTTAGTTAAAATATTTTTAAAACTATTACGTTTAAATGTAATATTAAAAAATATGTATTTGAGAAGACACAAATGTTTTCAAAATGGAAAATTGAATCATTTTGAAAACATTTACATTTAAATAGAATATAAAATAAAAGAGCTTTAAAAAGACATAATGGTAATAAAAAAATAATGAAGAGTGTAAGATAAAACATTAAATTATTAAAGGATAGAATTTTTTTAATATTTTTAAATACCTATTTTGAAGAACCACTTCATAAAACGAGTTAATAAAATGTACCTTTCCAAGGTTCTAATTTACAATATGAAGGACACATGAGTAAAAACATATTTGGTTTTATACATTTAAAATAAAAGAATTTTTAGGAATAAATATCATTTAAATGGAGAAAAATCCAGTATGATCATAAATATATACATGTGGGGTTGAATTTTATTTTTAAATCAGCTACTATTTTTCATCCTCATCAATAATTAAATAAATCAGTATTATGAAAATATGATCAACCATGAATATCAATGTAAAATAATTGTAGTGATATTTTAGTGTCAATTGTTTAAATTTAATCTTAAACGTAACATGAAATATTGATATATAAAAACTATAATTACTTTATCAATTACCCATAAAAAGGATAACAATGTAGAAATAGAAGAATTCTATATTACAATAATTGAAATAGGAATTATCTAAAAAGATTTTTTTAAAATATAACTTAATTTTAGAAACCAAACAATGAGTATTGGTTTAGAAAATAAGTATTCCTTTAAAATTATATTATTAAAAACCTCAATTGTAGAACCATGTGAAAAATAGATCTTTAGAAATGATCTGAGGTATCATTTTCTATAAATCTATAAAAATGTATTTTCTTTTTAAGGCCAGATACATGGATCTGTATTCCTAAAACAGAATGTCATCAATCAACCTAATATGTTTCCCCCATTATAATAACCAGTGGCTCGATTCACCCAATACATAACTAGTAGATTGATACATTAACTACTATAACAATTTGATCAATGATTACAATAAATTTACGCAATAATATAGTTTTGTCCTAAAATACAAAATAATAATTCAAAAAATCCATTATAAATGAAATAATTACTATAATAAATATATATAAATATATATCTTTATACTATAATAATAAAAAGGGTATATTATAGTAGAAACACCATGAAAGAAAAATGTTTCACTAAATATAAGTGATCAACATATAATATATTTAAAATCATAAGAATGATTAGAAACATTCATACCGCTTGATGTATGTGCAGCATTTTATATCCAATAGGTGTATATCTATTTATAATAAATCATCCAATTGTATAATTTAGTATATTTTGGTGTTTGTTGAAATGAAATAAGTAGAAAATTCTCCACAACAACAAACATAATCTATCACTGAGTTGATTTAGCACCACTATAGTTCTTTATTAACAAATGAACATTATTTAAATTTAATTAGTTAGTCTACTGGTTTTATTAGAAGACATTAAACCTATATTATTATATATTTCTTTGGTTATTTAATATTCATAAATAGTCTCAATAGATGTTTCATTATACATCAAGTTACTATAAATTCTTTTAATAGTACAAAAAATTATGAAATTATTGATGAAATAAAATAAATATTAAGTTAGATAAAATTTTTATTTAATTGTTTCGTGGTTTTCAGAACCAGTGAATTGAAATAATTCAAATACTTTGTAATCTACACTTTTTGAAAAAACAAAAACATGATATGCAAAAAATAAAACCAAAATAAATATTTTCTTTATAAATAAGATAAGAGGGAAGAAAACAAATTTTTTAATTTTTTTTTGTATATTTGATTTTTTAATAGAAGATAAGAGGGGAAAACTCATTGATAAGTTTATCAAAAATAAGATTCTCATTATGTAGATAGAGAGAAAAAAATTAAAAATATTTTATAAATAATAAAATCATCAAAATAAAATATCCATAAAATAATATATGTGATATTAACAATTAAATATATCAAAGGATCGTTATAAAAATAATATTGGGTAACAGTTTCTAATGAATTTTTTAGAGATATAGAAATACCTGTAATTATAAATTTAAAAAATAGGCTCTTATTAATTGATTTTAATATAAATCGTATTATCTTTTTGTATATTTTCCTTTCTCATCTAGAATAACATATTAATCCTTGAACATATGATGAAACTTAAAAACTTTCTAGGAAATTATACATTCTTGAGTTATCATATTTTGATTCAAGACAATATCCTTTTTCTATAAGAATATTATCATCATGGGTTAAATTTATAATAAATCATTATTCAAAACCAATTTCATATTTAGATAAAAAACATTTTGGTTTTGAATTACAACTAAATTCATCTAGTCTTCAACTGTTGTTGAAATCCCTTAAAGTTTACTTTCTTAATCCATCAAAACATATTCAAGGGTGTTTTATGTTTCATAAATAGTGTCATAATTCTGATGAAGCAATGTGTTTGGATCACTATAAGTATTAACATCGTCTCCTTAAGATTTATAATACTTTGAGAATCCCTTCAACTTATGTTAACAAAGATATGTTTTTTCTCCTACTTCTTTCAAACCATAATTGATTTTTTATATGGAATCAACTAACTATCTTTATGATTTATAATTTTTACCATGGATCATATAGTTTTTATAATATCCTACTCTTGAAATTAGCTCTTAGATCTTAATAATTTTATGATTCATCATTCTTTCACAATCAGAACTACAACAATCATTCCATCAGAAGATCATGTAGTAACTAATTTTCATGATTATGATAAATTATAATTTTTATTATTATAGTATTTAGAAACAATACAGTAATCGTACATTAATTTTAAATTATGATGTAAAGAATCCTTCATGTTAACATGATCATCAATTACATCACTTAAATAAAAAAAATTCTCTTAGATGAACATGACGAATAATAGGATATTGAGCTTTCATTTGATGAAAATGATTTTTAAATATCTTTCCTAGAGGGAGATGATTCTACTAATGAAGAAAAATGAAATAAAAATTTAAGTGTAGATAAATATTTGATTGAAATTTACTTATATGGAGATTAGTTTTTTTGTCTCATATAATTTTTCAAAGAAAAGTGATTTCAATAAAACCATTATAGGTAATGATTATTCTTCTACGGATGGAGGAACTACTCAAAACTAATATTTAGTTGTTAACACTACTAAATTTTGAACTTTATATCACTACTAAACTAGAATTATAGTTATTTTATAAATTAAGTACAAAGATAATGATTTTTTAGACACTTATATTGAAACATATTTTTGTTTCCCTATAAAATTTTACTTTGTTATTAATTTAATTTCAAGAAAAACAATTTCTTTAATGGTTAATCTTAGAAGAATGGCATGAGACAATTGTGATTACTTCTTCTTTAGGGAATACTTATTCTTCTTTGTGTTTCTAATACAAAATTTAGATCAGTTTCTTCTCTCAATGTCTCAACCATCACTTTTTCTATATAAAAAACTCTTTACCTTACTGCACTTATTCAATATTCTTCATTTATTTCTACACATTCAATTTGAAGAAAATTATTTGCGTATAAACCAAATTCATGATACAATCATATCAATTAAAATATTTTCTCTTATGTGGTGATTTATCTTAATATTTGGTTGGTTTTATTTTTCCACCTCCAAAGGCATAGATACATCTTATGTTTTAAGATCCTCAACTATTTTCTGATTACTCAGAGGTAAATTATCTAAAATAAAAATGCCAAATACTTTTATATTTACTGAAATATAAATTTCTAGGATATTTCAACCAATTTTTGAATATTTATAGATAAAGAAATATATGATTGTTCAGAATTTTTTTTTTATAATCACACATTAATATCATACATTATATTTTAATCCCATTAATAGGATTTTATTTTAGTCTCTTTGGATGAGAATCATTATAAGAATTTTCTACATTTGATAGATTTATAATAATTCAGTTCAAAATCTATACATAATGAAATATTTTCTTCTTAACTGACCTATTATTAATTTCTTTAAATTGAGGCTAAAATTTTTTTCTATGATTTTACTATTTTGACATCACTATATAATATAGTAGACAAACATAATGTATATTAATCATGTATTTATCACACTTCCACTATAGAATAAAAAATAATAACAATTGGAAGATAATTCTTAAAACATGAAGTAGATTTTATGTTTCATGAACTTTATTATTGATATAAAATAGATTTGTTTTAGAATTTGTTTTGATAAACTCAATATATACTTTAGGTAGATTGTGGGATACAAAAAATAATTTCTCTTCAAAGAAAAATTATAACAACTCAGTAAATATTTTCCAAAGATAGAGTGAAATAATAAAAAATGAAATCAAAATCCTTTACAAAACCTTATTTTTAGAAAAAATAGTATATCCATAAAACCTATGGATTAGTAAGGGATAAAAAATTTCATTTTATTCATCTATTGAAAATTTTTTTCTCCATCATTTAAATGAAAATCCATCTATCAATAAAAATCATAATTTTTATCTATATTAACATCAATAACATTTCATAGATAATTTCTTTGGTCATGAGTTCTCTCGATGATTCCATTATCTTCTCAGAAGGTGGAAACGACATCCTGAATAGTTGAAAGAGATTATCATCTGATAGAAATGAATGTTTCCAACTAACTTTAGTTTTGAATTTCTTGTAAAATAAATTTGGTAAGGTGAAGAGTCACCGTTTATTTACTTGATATGATAGTTTAGATTTATTCCCTCCAAAACACATTATGACATATTAATTTTTAATGGATTAATTTAATAAATAAATTTCTTATTATTTATAAATTTTAGTGGTATTTTTAAAATTAATGAAAATGAATAAAATTATTTAATTTCAATAAAAATAAATTACTATTGAATTAAAAATATTTTGTAAAATTAAAATATATGTAAATAAACAATATTTTGAAAATATGATAAGTGAATAAATGTTTCTATAAAATTGATGAATAGAAAAATATTTTCACAATAAGTGGGAATTTATCTTTCATTAATGAATGAACTGATATTCTTCTTCTAAAAATGGATTCTAAATTTTTTGACAAAATGTTTATGTTCTTAAAAAAAATTATAAATTATATAAACATTGACTAGAAACAAACAATATTTTGTCCACCTACATGAATTGAATGAATATTATATTATTAAAACATAAATTAATGGATTTATAAATTTATAAATAATAAATACCAAGGGAATTTTATTTCAAAAATATAAAAAACACAAACAAATAACGGATAAAATGTCATGACTCGTCCCAGTGGGGCTTGTGCTGTGACTTCTCATGCCTACCTCTAATAGTCCAGGGCCTGGTGACTAGCACTGAGTAGTCATATCACTAACATGGGAGGAATAGCCTAAGTACCTATACACACACACACACATACACTCACATATTCAATCCCACAAATGATGAAATAAAAAAACCACTAATAACAAATGCATGCATATAACCAATCCGAACCCACAGAGTATAGAGAATTGAAATGTACAGAATTTCAACTGGGATAGAATAGAAGACCTCCAAAATAAAGTGGTTGAAAACAACAAAGTTAAACTTGTAAGCAAGAAATAGTTATTGGGACTGCTTCTCATAGTCATAGGAACACATTAGCTAATAGGGAATATCACAATGTTCAGTTTGTAACTTGCCTGCCCTGGACTCCATCAAAAGGGAACACATATTAACAAGACATGACATTTGTGGGCAAAGACCATGCAAGGGTGGGTATAGAAATAATCAACAGGGGACCCCAAAAACCACAAATAAATACAAAAAGTAAAGTTACAGTCTTATCTACACATTATATGTCTACAGAACATATAACAAGATAATGATATCCAGATTTACACAAAACCAAGACCTGTGGTCTAGAGGTATGTCACAATTACTTTACACCCACACTAGGGATTCAACTCATAGATTACACCAAGAACTAATCTAGGAGAACTCAATCTATGAGTCTGATTGCTTTGATGAAGTCTGGATGAAATGTACGTTTGTTGGGAAGTGTTACCAGTGAGATAGATACTGTAAAGACCTATAAAATTCATGGAAATTTTTTTCTTAATTTTCTTTGTAATTTTACAAGAACACAGTTTCTGACGGCACCAGATTCCGAGGCCCGGTGTGCCCGAAATCATTTTTAGAAGTTTGGCTCGGGTACGTTCAGTGAACGAACGAGCGGGTTTTTCTAACATTTGAACTGGTGCTCAGAATCGAATTCTGAGGGCACCGATGGAATCGAAGTGCCGGTATTTTCTTATAAACACCTCTCCTAGAGTTTCATTTTCTTGGGTGTGGTTTTCAATTTTTGGCCTTTAAGTTAAGAAATAAAATAACGTGGTACAACAAACTTTATATTATTTCACTTAAAGCCGATTAAAGCCACTTTAAGCTACTTAAGCTGAGTTGAAGTGGATAGGGTGGAACCCATAATATCCTACCCTCTTGGTAGGATATTTGTGAAGTGGGGCCCGCACGAGCCCCACTATTTCTTTTCCGCTAAGTAACGCACCCGCGAAAACCCCTATTAAATGAAAGTCAACTGATGTGTTTTCTAAATTCTTAACGCCCCTATTAATTGGGCAGTTAGTTCATTGCAATTAATTCTATGAATTAATTGTTCGCTACTTATCTTTGTTTTTCAAATTCATTAGTTGATAATAAAATAAGATGAGGACTTATTTTATTATCTGGTTGTTGTGTTAAACCTTTGGAGAATCTCTAAAGATCTTCATCCTCCTCCACGAAGAACGCGAAGAACGCAAAGAACACGAAGAACGCAAAGAACGAGAAGAACGCGAATAACGCGAAGAACACCGAGCCCTAGGAGATCGACGACGTGACGTCGAGTACCACGACGTCGACGCCCCTTCCGCGACGTTCTTTCCCCGCGACAATCTTCGATCGGCATCTTGAGGTAGGGGATTGCGGTCCTTTTAATTCTTTGTGGATTATAATATCAACATGAATTTAATTGTTATAATTAAATCTATATGTTCTTGATACTCGGAGTTTGTCTATGTGACGCTGAGTACCGCGCGACAGCAATGCCCTTCTACGACGCGACGATCCTTTTTCTTCTGCAATGGTCAATTCCGTGACGAACTCGTGTCCGACGATGACGAAGGTAGGGGTCGTTTTGAAAATGTTAATAGCCATGTTTGTTTTCCTCCAAGGAAAGAACGTGGACCAACCAATTAACAAGTTGGTCCATGGATTATTATTGCGGGTCGAGGTTTATCAATTGCTAGGAATTATGGTGTTGTTTCAAACTGCTAACGCGGTGGGTGCGGACCAACGAACAATTCCTAACCCACCGCCCTTTGTTTCTTGGTGTGCGGAACAGCGGACGATGACAAAACGTGCCGCAGAGACGATTTGTTGATTTCGCAGGGAAGAACGGGACCTGGGATGAGCTGTGGCGCAGACGGAAATAAAATCGGACCACCGGAGTAACTCCGGTGGCCCGCGGACTCCACCGGCGGCGCCGGCGGCCGGAGGCGGCAGCGCCCCGGCGCGCCGTCGGACAGACCCGCCGTTGCTGAAACCGCGGCAGCAGCAGCGCGGTCCTGCGACCGCGCGGGACCGGAGGAGCGGGACGCGGCGGCCTGGCCGCGTCCGGTGACACCGAGCGACCCCACGCGGGGCCGCGACTTTCCTTCACGCGGGGGCAGCACGCCCCCGCCGCGGTTTCCCTCGCTCGGCCGCTCGGCCGAGCCGACCCGCCGGTGCGGGCCGGGTCGGACCCGAACCCGGGTCGGGCTGACCCGGGGGGGGGGGGGGGGGGGGGTTGGGCCGGGTCGGTCCGGGCCCAGACCCCCCCTTTCTGGGACTTTTCGGTCTTTTGCTCATAAATTGAGCTACGGGCCTTCGAACGACGCGTCGTCAGCGGAGATGCGATCCTTGGATCGAGATGGTCGTTTCGGTATATCGCACTCAACGTTTCGGAATACTTTGGGTTCGGCCGGGTTGGTTCGTACACGAAACCAACCGGGCCCTCGGAGCGGAAATGCTCATAACTTGAACTTCGGACGCCCGATTGACGTGTCGTCGACTTTGATGGATTCCTATAAGTGAGACGGATCTTTTGGCATACTCCGCTCGAGGTTTGGATGCCGTCGGAGTGCAGTCGGGTTGGTTCGCTCACGAAACCAACCGGGCCCCTGGAACGAAAATGTCAATAACTCACAGACCGAGTGTCCGATTGATGCGCCATCTATCTCGTTGAATTCCTCTTGATGAGACAGAACTATTGGAATAATTCGCTTGAGTTTTAGATGAAGTTGGACAATGGCCGGGTTGGATTGCACCCAAAATCCAACAGGGCCCCTGGAACAGAAAAGCTGATAACTTTCAGACTGGACGTCCGTTTGACGAACCGTCTGCGACATTGGTGATCACGTGGTGAAACAGTCCCTATGAGTATACCCTATGAGAGTTCGGGGTATAGTTGAGATATAGCCGTTTGGTTCGCACACAAAACCAACCGGGCCTCGGGGACAAAAAGGCTAGTAACACACATACCAGGCATCCGATTGACGCGCCATCTGTTGCATTGAGACCCCTGTGACGAGGCGGTCCTTTGAGATACTTCTTCGTGGAACTTTGTGATACTTGGAGTATCGACCTATAGCTCGTGGAGCGGACCCTCCCGGAGACGAGCGTGCAGAGTACGGAGACCGTGTAGCCGACTGAGACCTGACGACTGCTTGACCGATCGACTCGGTGTGTTTCGGATATCCCAGTGGGGAGCGCTTGGTTGTAGCGGCAGGCCCATGGCGGAGGAATTCTTGGTTGTAGCGGCAGACCCATAGTACTCAACATAAGTAGTACCTCTAGAGGCTATGAGGGGGAGCGCTTGGTTGTAGCGGCAGACCCATGGCGGAGGAGCGCTTGGTTGTAGCGGCAGACCCGCAGTACTCAACAGAAGGAGTACCTCTGGAGGCTACGAGGAGGAGCGCTTTGTTGTAGCGGCAGACCCATGGTGGGAAGCGCTTGGTTGTAACAGCTGGCCCACAGTACTCGACAGGAGGAGTACCTCAGCAGTCTTAGGTTAGTGAGTAGTACCTCTGAGTCGCGACAAGACCACTGTACACTCCAGAGACGGGGCTCTTCAGCAGTTACGGTTTTGATAATGAAAATCCTGGTTTCAGCTGAGTCTATGACCTTTGTTTTTACCTCATGATTGATATGGGTCACATGATAACTTAGGTATATGTATGGGCATATACCTGGGTAGTGGTTATCCGTTGATTTCAAAATCTTGTGTTTCCTCATGATTGAGATGGGTTACTTGATAACTTAGGTATATGTAAGGGCATATACCTAAGTAGAGGTTATCTGTTGAGATCTTATTTGTGGTTATCCTTGTTGGTTTTGGTGAGACCTTGAGGGTCTCAGGGTCCCTAATGAGTAGCTTATACTCACCCCTGCACGGGCTATGCCCGCACTATGTTGTGTTGGTTGCAGACGATGGACAATGCTGATCGTGGTTGAGTTTTGCGTAGCAGGACGGTACCTGGAGGTGGACCACTGGGCGGGACGTACTCGTAGCGGTCGGCTGGAACCGAGGAGTAGTAGAGGGTATCTGTACCCACCCTTCAGGTGGGATTTCCAGTGAACAGCTCGACATTGCGGCTTTACCTTTCAGTTGTTGTTTTCCAATCCAGTTGTACTTTACTTTCAATTTGGGTTTGTATACTGGACCACTTACTTTTCCGCACTTACTATTGTACTCAGTTTTTACTTACTGTTTACTTCTACTGCTTGCTTTCTCTATGGTGTCTGGTTACTTTATAAAGGCAATGCCTTCAATTTTTTCAGGATTTACGCTTTGGTGCTAGTCGCCAGCCCCTGGCCTATGGAAGGCGGGCTTGGGGTAGTCACGACACGGGCCCCGAGGACGGGTCGTGACAAATTGGTATCAGAGGAGTTCGGTTCTTCCACAGAACTCAAGACTCTGATATTTTTCTATGTGAAGCAATATTTTTGAGAGTATTGAGTGCGGTTATCAGTTCAGGGAGTCTAGTGTTGGTGCGTTGGCCGACGTATCTGTACACCAGGACCCTAACTTCTGATTTCCGACTTAATACACGAAAACACTGATTGCGTGTGTGTTTTCAAAGGTTTTCCCTTAAAACAGCTCAAACCAGGTCAGCTCACCAGGTAAAATCGTTTTACCATGTCACGTTGTTTCTTTGAGGATGCCTTTTTACGGACGACCAGCTAGAGCCCAGAGGGATGTGCGTACTGACAGCCTGCCAAGCGACGAGGCTTCGGTACAGGGCCCTCTTGCAGTTGAGGCACCAGCGGAGGCACCAGCGATACTACCATACGTTGGGACACCGATGACACCATCCCCATCAGTTGGCGATGTATGCCACTTTAGTGCGCTGCATGAGTTCCAGCGCCAGAGGCCACCCAGGTTCCGGGGAGAGACGGACCCGCAGGCGGATGAGGATTGGCTGGAGGCTGTGGTGAGAGTCTTCATACTAGTGGGGACGCCAGCAGACTTCATGGTGATCTTTGCTGCCAGCCTCCTTTAGGCAGCAGCAGGCAGGTGGTGGAGCCACTTGTTCCAGTTTTGCGATGAGATGACCTTCACATGGGAAGACTTCGAGACCTTCTTGAGGGTGGAGTTTGTGCCAGTAGCTCTACACCCCGAGCAAGTACAGGAGCTGCTGCCTTTTCCATAGGATTTTAGATCAGTAGCTGAGTCATCTGTGATTAGTAGACAGATGATTCAGAGGTCCAAGAGGACCAGAGCCAGCAGTACGAGGAGCAGGAAGTGTCATGAGTGCGGCAGGAAGGGTCACCTGGCACGTGACTGTCCAACCCCCAGCACAGTCGATCCGCAGGCTTTAGAGGAGCCACCGAGGCGAAAGCAGCGGCAGGTGCTTGAGCAACAGCCGAGCAGCGGACAAGGAAGTAGAGCTCCGGGAGTAGGTGGACAGTAGCGGAAGTAATGGATAAATCCCTTGTACTTCTAGTTCCGTGTTGCTGTTGTTTTCATGTCTTTGTACTATGAGCTGCAATAATAAAAAGACACTTAACTTTGTTTTCTTTCCTGTCCTTTTGTGGGTTGATACTGAGTGGTCCTAGTTAAGACTGTTGACTTGACCCTCACTTTCAAGATTTCTATTGGAGGGTACCCAGTGACCTCACACTGATGCCGACAGTGTGACTCGAACCTTGGAGGTGAGAGTGACAGTTGGATCTCTTGGTAGTTACGTCGAGGCCTTACGAAGTCATTCATGGAATGAACGCATCATTCATGTCAGGGTTGACTGTATTAGGCAATGGGAGTGGTTCATCCAGGGGATGAGACCAAGTTTCTCATTTCGGAAAAAGAGAAATTTTAGCAGCTCTTTCAGATCGTAGGCAAAGATGGTGAAAATCATCCAGGGGCGGATAAAGACTGCACCATGCTGTAAGAAACAGTAAACCGACGCCAGTCTTGAGACTCGGGCATGTTAAATGTTTCAATAATAGGAAGCCTAAAGGAGAGATTAGTCTGCGAAGCAGCAGACGTAGAGGCAGAGCTAGGAAAGCAGCATGAGGTGGTGTACGTTTTAAAATGCTACAACCACCCGCCTTAGTTGTCCCCGCCAGGCTCAGGGTGCTGGAGGGCGGGGGAAGAGAGTAGCTGCATGTGGTCAGGGAGAGTGACCCAATGGCTCTAATAATGATTCGAAGGATAGTTTGTGTTCACTACTAGCTGCCGTAGTAACAGACGTGGATACGAATCATTCCTTCCTTCCACGAATCATGTCCCAGACCTAGAGTTTCTGGTAAGCCGTTGACTTGACCCTCACTTCTGGAGATACCTTGGGAGAAGACTCGATAATCACACTTATGACGATAGTGTGGTCAGACCCTCGAGGAGAGAGTTTCGGTTGGAATCTCTTGGTGGCAGTGTCGAGGCCTTACGATGTTGGTTTGAGTATGGACTGGGCAATCACAGTTCGTACACATATTGAAGGTATTAGGAAAAACGGTTGTGGTTTAACTACGACATCGGGATGGGTTTTCCTTGGTCGGTGAAAAGGAAACCCCATGTAGCTCAAGATAAACTCGTGCACAGGAGGGTGTGACCGATCACTCTTCAGTCGGTCAACCTTACCTTCGTGGCAATAGTCATGTTGAGTTTCAGTTCTAACAGGTATTTGAGACCTCTAGAGTTCGAGGATGGAGACCACGTCTTCTTGCATGTCTCACCTCGACGTGGTTTACATAGATTTGGCCGAGGTGGAAAGTTGTCTCCACGCTTCATCGGACCATTCCAGGTCCTTAGTAGGATTTGCAAGGTGGCTTATCGCCTGGCTCTACCACCTCAGTTGCACCGGGTGCACAAAGTCTTCCACGTATCTCAGCTGAGGAGATACATGCATGACCCGACGCACATCATTGTTCATGGGGAGCTAGACGTTGATGACGGGGAAACTATTGCGGAGGTCCTAGTGGAGATCAAGGATCGACAGTAGCGGGTCCTATGTGGACGATCGATCCCACTAGTGCACATCAGATGGAAACACAGAAACTTCCAGGAGAGCACTTGGGAGTGGGAGGCTTAGATGCGTGATCAGTACCCATATTTGTTTCCCTAGTTTATGATGTACCTTTACGGGGACGTAAAGACCTGAGGTGGGAGTGATATAAAGACCCGTAAAATTCAAGGAAATTTTTTGCTTAATTTTCTTTGGAATTTTACAAGAACGTAGTTTCTAACGGCACCTGATTCCGAGACCCGGTGTGCCCGGAATCATTTTCCGAATTTTGGCTCGGGTACGTTCAGTGAACGAACGAGCGGGTTTTTCTAACTTTTGAACCAGTGCTCAGAATCAAATTCTGAGGGCACTGATGGAATCACATCGCCAATATTTTCTTAAAAACGCCTCTTCCAGAGTTGCATTTTCTCGGGTGTGGTTTTTAATTTTTGGGCTTTAAGTTAAGAAATAAAATAATGTGGTACGACAAACTTTATTTTATTTCACTTAAAGCCGCTTAAAGCCACTTTAAGCTGCTTAAGCTGAGTTGAAGCGGATAGGGTGGAACCCAAAATATTTTACCCTCTTGGTAGGATATTTGTGAGGTGGGAGCCGCACGAGCCCCAACGTTTCTTTTCCACTAAGTAACGCACCCACGAAAACCCCTATTAAATGAAAGTCAACTGACGTGTTTTATAAATTCTTAACGCCCCTATTAATTGGGCGGTTAGTTCGTTGCAATTAATTCTATGAATTAATTGTTCGTTACTTATCTTTGTTTTTCATATTCTTTAGTTGATAATAAAATAAGACGAGGACTTATTTTATTATCTGGTTGTTGTGTTAAACCTTTGAAGAATCTCTAAAGATATTCATCCTCCTCCGTGAAGAACACGAAGAACGCGAAGAATGCAAAGAACGCGAAGAACACCGAGCCCTCGGAGATCGATGACGCGACGCCGAGTACCGCGACGCCGACGCTCCTTCTGCGACGTTCTTTCCCCGCGACAATCTTCGATCGGCATCTTGAGGTAGGGGATTGCGGTCCTTTTAATTCTTTGTGGATTATAACATCAACATGGATTTAATTGTTATAATTAAATATGTATGTTCTTGATCCTCAGAGTTTGTCTACGCGACGCCGAGTACCGCGCTACAACGATGCCCTTCCGCGATGCGACGATCCTTTCTCTTCCGCAACGGTAAATTCTGAGACGAACTCACGTCCGACGATGACGAAGGAAGGGGTCGTTTTGAAAATGTTAATACCCATGTTTGTTTTCCACCAAGGCAAGAACGCGGACCAACCAATTAACAAGTTGGTCCTCGGATTATTATTGCAGGCCGAGGTTTATCAATTGCTGGAATTATGGTGTTGTTTCAAACCTCTAATGCGGTGGGTGCGGACCAACAAACAAGTCCGAACCCACCACCCTTTGTTTCTTGGTGTGCGGAATGGCAGACGATGACAAAACGTCCCACATAGACGATTTGTTGATTCCGAAGTGAAGAACGGGACCCGGGATGAGTTGTGGCGCAGACAGAAATAAAATCGGACCACCGGAGCAACTCCGGTGGCCCGCAGACTCCACCGGCGGCACCCCGGCGCACCGCCGGACGGACCCACCGCGGCTGAAGCCACGACGGCAGCAGCGCGGTCTCACGACCGCGCAGGACCGATGGAGCGAGACGCGGCGGCCCGGCCACGTCTGGTGACACCGAGCGGCCCCACGCGGGGCCGCGACTTTCCTTCACACGGGGGCAACATGCCCCTGCCACGGTTTCCCTCACTCGGCCGAGCCGAGCTGAGCCGACCCGGGGGGGGGGGGGGGGGGTGGGGGGGGGGGGGGTTGGGCCGGGTCGGCCCGGGCCCAGACCCCCCGTTTCCGGACCTTTTCGGTCTTTTGCTCATAACTTGAGCTACGGGTCTCCGAACGACGCGCCGTCAGCAGAGATGCGATCCTTGGATCGAGACAGTCATTTTGGTATATCGTACTCAAGGTTTTAGAATACTTTGGGTTCGGCCGGGTTGGTTCGTACACGAAACCAACCGGGCCCTCAGAGCGAAAATGCTCCTAACTTGAACTCCGGATGTCCGATTGACGTGCCGTCGACTTTGATGGATTCCTCTAAGTGAGGCAGATCTTTTGGATTACTCCGCTCAAGGTTTGGATGCTGTCGGAGTGCAGTCGGGTTGGTTCGCTCACGAAACCAACCGGGCCCCTGGAACGAAAAAGTCAATAACTCACAGACCGTGCATCTGATTGATGTGCTGTCTGTCTCGTTTAATTCCTCTTGATGAGACGTAACTTTTGGAATACTTCGCTTGAGTTTTAGATGCAGTTGGATAATGGCCGGGTTGGATTGCACCTGAAATCCAACCGGGCCCCTAGAACGGAAAAGCGGATAACTTTCAGACTGGACGTCCGTTTGACGAACCGTCAGCGGCGTTGGTGATCACATGGTGAAACGGTCCCTATGAGTCCACCCTATGAGAGTTTGGGGTATAGTTGAGATACGGCCGGGTTGGATCGCACACAAAACCAACCGGGCCAAGGGGACGAAAAGGCTAGTAACACACAGACCGGGTGTCCGATTGACGCGCCGTCTGTTGCGTTGAGACCCCTGTGAAGAGGTGGTACTTTGAGATACTTATTAGTGGAACTTTGATATAGTTGGAGTATTGACCTATGACTCGTGGATCAGACCCTCCCGGAGACGAGTGTGCGGAGTACGGAGACCGTGTAGCCAACAGAGACCTGACGACTGCTTGACCGATCGACTCGGTGTGTTTCAGATAGCCCAGTGGGGAGCGCTTGGTTGTAGTGGCAGACCCACGACGGAGGAGCGCTTGGTTGTAGCGGCAGACCCACGATACTCAATGAAAGGAGTACTTCTAGAGGCTATGAGGGGGAGCGCTTGGTTGTAGCGGCAGACCCACGGCAGAGGGGCGCTTGGTTGTAGCGGCAGACCCATGGTGGCAAGCGCTTGGTTGTAGTAGAAGGCCCACAGTACTCGACAGGAGGAGTACCTCAGCAGTCTTAGGTTAGTGAGCAGTACCTCGGAGTCGCGACAGGACCACTGTACACTCCAGAGACGGGGCTCTTCAGCAGTTACGGTTTCAATAATCAAAATCCTGGTTTGAGCTGAGTCTATGACCTTTATGTTTACCTCATGATTGATATGGGTCACTTGATAAATTAGATATTCGTATGGGCATATACCTTGGTAGTGGTTATCCGTTGATTTAAGAATCTTGTGTTTCCTCATGATTGAGATTGGTTACTTGATAACTTAGGTATATGTATGGGCATATACCTAAGTAGAGGTTATTTGTTGAGATCTTCTTTGTGGTTATCCTTGTTGGTTTTGGTGAGACCATGAGGGTCTCGGGGTCCCCACTGAGTAGCATATACTCACCCCTGCACGGGCTATGCCCGCCTTACGTTGTGTTGGTTGCAGACGACGGACAACGCTGATCGTGGTTGATTCTTGTGGAGCAGGACGGTACCTGGAGGTGGACCACTGGGCAGGACGTACTCGGAGTGGTCGGCTGAACCCGAGGAGCAGTGGAGGCTATCTTTACCCACCCTTCATGTGGGATTTTCAGTGGACAGCTCGACGTTGCGGATTTACCTTTCAGTTTCTGTTTTCCCTTCCAGTTGTACTTTACTTTCAGTTTGGGTTTGTATACTGGCCCACTTACTTTTATGCACTTTCTATTGTACTCAGTTTTTACTTAGTGTTTACTTCTACTGCTTTCTTGCTCTGTGGTGTTTGGTTACTTTACAAAGGAAATGCCTTCCCTTTTTCTGGGATTTATGCCTTGGTGCTAGTCGCCAGCCCCTGGCCTATGAAAGGTGGGCTTGGGGTAGTCACGGCACGGGCCCCGAGGACGGGTCGTGAAAAATTGGTATCAGAGGAGTTCGGTTCTACCGCAGAACTCAGGACTCTAATCTTTTTCTATGTGATGCAATATTATTGAGAGTATTGAGTGCAGTTATCATTCCAGGGAGTCCAGTGTTGGTGCGGCAGCCGACGTATCTGTACACTAGGACCCTGACTTCTGATTTCCAATTTAATACATGAAAACACTAATTGCGTGTGTGTTTTCAAAGGTTTTCCCATAAAACAGCTCAAACTAGGTCAGTTCACTAGGTAAAATAATTTGACCATGTCACGTTGTTTCTTTCAGGATGCCTTTTTACGGACGACCAGCTAGAGCCCAGAGAGATGTGTGTACTAACAGCTTGCCGAGTGATGAGGCTTCGGTATATGGCCCTCTTGCAGTTGAGGCACCAACGGTACTACCATACGTTGGGACACCGATGCCACCAGCCCCAGCAGTTGGCGATGCACGCCACTTTAGCACGCTGCATGAGTTCCAGCACCAGAGGCCACCTAGGTTCTGGGGAGAGATGGACTCGCCGACGACTGAGGATTGGATGGAGTCATCTGTGGGCAGTAGACAGATGATGGAGAGGTCTAAGAGGACCAGAGCCAGCCATACGAGGAGCAGGAAGTGTTATGAATGTGGAAGGAAGGGTCACATGGCACGTGACTGTCCGACCCCCCACACAGTCGATCCGCAGGCTTTAGAGGAACCACCAAGGCAGAAGCAGCGGCAGGTGCATGAGTAACATCCAAGCAGTGGACAAGGCATTAGAGCTCCGGGAGCAGGTGGACAGGAGGGGAACTAGTGGATACGTCCCTTGTACTTCTAGTTCCATGTTGCTGTTGTTTTTGTGTCTTTGTACTATGAGCTACAATAATAAAAAGACACTTATCTTTGTTTTATTTTCTATCATTTTGTGGGTTGATACTGAGTGGTCCTGGTTAAGACTGTTAACTTGACCCTCACTTTATAGATTTGTACTGGAGGAGACCCTGTGACCACACACTGATGCCGACAGTGTGACTCGACCCTTGGAGGCAAGAGTGACAGTTGGATCTCTTGGTAGTTACGTCGAGGCCTTACGACGTCATCCATGTCATGAATGCATCATTCATGTCATGGTTGACTGTATTAGGCAATGGGAGTGGTTCATCCAGGGGATGAGACTGAGTTTCTCTTTTCGGCAAAGGAGAAATTTTAGCAGCTCTTTCAGATCGTAGGCAAGGAAGGTGCAAATCATCCAGGGGCGGATGAAGAATGCACCATGAAGTAAGAAACGGGAAACCGGTGCCAGTCTTGAGAGTCGGGCATGTTAAATGTTTCAATAAGAGGAAGCTTAAAGGAGAGATGAGTCTGCGAAGAAGCAGACGTGGAGGCAAAGCTAGGAGAGCAGCATGAGGTGGTGTATGTTTTAACATGCTACAACCACCTGCCTTAGTTTTCTCCGCCAGGCTCAGGGGGCTGGAGGGCGGGGGAAGAGAGTAGTTGTATGAGGTCAAGGAGAGTGACCCAATAGCTCTAAGAATGATTCGAAGGACAGTATGTGTTCACTACTAGTTGCCGTAGTAAAATACGTTGATACGAATCATTCCTTCCATCCATGAATCATGTCCTAGACCTAGAGTTTCCGGTAAGCCGTAGACTTGACCCTCACGTCTGGAGATACCTTGGGAGAATACTCGATAATCTAACTTACACCGATAGTGTGGTCAGACCCTTGAGGTGAGAGTTTCGGTTGGAATCTCTTGCTTGCAGCGTCGATGCCTTACGACGTTGGTTTGAGTATGGACTAGGCAATCACAGTTCATACATAGATTGAAGGTATTAGGCAAACTGGTTGTGGTTTAACTACGACGTCGGGATGGGTTTTCCTTGGTTGGTTAAAAGGAAACCCCAGGCAGCTCAAGATAAACTCGTGCACAGGAGGGTGTGACCGATCACTCTTGAGTCGGTCAACCTTACCTCCGTGGCAACAGTCATGTTGAGTTTTAGTTCTAAAAGGAATTTGAGACGTCTAGAGTTCGAGGATGGCGACCATGTATTCTTGCGTGTCTCACCTCGACGTGGTTTATGGAGATTTGGCCGAGGCGGAAAGTTGTCTCCACGCTTCATCGGACCATTCAAGGTCCTCAGCAGGATTGGCGAGGTGGCTTATCGCCTGACTCTACTACCTCAGTTGCACCGGGTGCACGACGTCTTCCACGTATCTCAGATGAGGAGATACGTGCATGACCCGACACACATCATTGATCATGTGGAGCTAGACGTTGATGATGGGGCGACTTTTGCGGAGGTCCTAGTGGAGATAGAGGATCGACAGGAACGGGTCCTACATGGACGATCAATCTCACTAGTGCACATCAGATGGCAGCACAGAAATCCCCAGGATAGCACTTGGGAGCGGGAGGCTCAGATGCGTGCTCAGTACCCACATTTGTTTCCCTAATTTATGATGTATTTTTATGGGGACGAAAATCCCTGAGGTGGGAGTGATTTAAAGACCCATAAAATTCAATGAAATTTTTTTCTTAATTTTCTTTGGAATTTTTCAAGAACGCAGTTTTTGACGGCACTTGATTCTGAGGCCCGGTGTGCCCGGAATCATTTTCCGAAGTTTGGCTCAGGTACGTTTAGTGAACGAACGAGCGGGTTTTTCTAACTTTTGAACCGGTGCTCGGAATCTAATTCTGAGGGCACCGATGGAATCACAGCGCCAGTATTTGCTTAGAAATTCCTCTTCCAGAGTTGTGTTTTCTCGGGTGTGGTTTTTAATTTTTGGGCTTTAAGTTAAGAAATAAAATAATGTGGTACGACAAACTTTATTTTATTTCACTTAAAGCCACTTAAAGCCACTTAAAGCCACTTAAAGCTGCTTAAGCGGAGTTGAAGCGGATAGGGTGGAACCCAAAATATCCTACCCTCTTGGTAGTATATTTGTGAGGTGGGGCCCGCATGAGCCCCACCGTTTCTTTTCCGCTAAGTAATGCACCCACGAAAACCCCTATTAAATGAAAGTCAACTGAAACGTTTTCTAAATTCTTAACGCCCCTATTAATTGGGCGGTCAATTCATTGCAATTAATTCTATGAATTAATTGTTCGTTCCTTATCTTTTTTTTTCAAATTCTTTAGTTGATAATAAAATAAGATGAGGACTTATTTTATTATCTGGTTGTTGTGTTAAACCTTTGGAGAATCTCTAAATATCTTCATCCTCCTCCGCGAAAAACGCGAAGAACGCGAAGAACGTGAAGAACATCGAGCCCTCGGAGATTGATGACGCGACGCTGAGTACCGTGATGCCGACGCTCCTTCTGCGACAATCTTCGATCGGCATCTTGAAGCAGGGGATTGCGGTCCTTTTAATTCTTTGTGGATTATAACATCAACATGGATTTAATTGTTATAATTAAATCTGTATGTTCTTGATCCTCAGAGTTTGTCTACGCGATGCCGAGTACCGCGCGACAGCGATGCCCTTCCGCGACGCGACGATCCTTTTTCTTCCGCAACGATCAATTCCGCGACGAACATGCGTCCGACGATGACGAAGGTAGGGGTCATTTTGAAAATGTTAATACCCATGTTTGTTTTCCTCCAAAGCAAGAATGCGGACCAACCAATTAACAAGTTGGTCCACAGATTAATATTGCACGTCGATGTTTATCAATTGTTGGGAATTATGGTGTTGTTTCAAACGGCTAACGCGGTGGGTGCGGACCAACGAACAAGTCCGAACCCACCGCCCTTTGTTTCTTGGTGTGTGGAACGGTGGAAGACGACAAAACATGCCGCAGAGACGATTTGTTGATTCCGTAGTGAAGAACGGGACCCGGGATGAGCTACGGCGCAGACGGAAATAAAATCGGACCACCGGAGCAACTCCGGTGGCCCGCGGACTCCACCGGCGGCGCGGGTTGCCGGCGCGGCGGGGTCGACGGCTGGATGCGGCTGCGCCCCGGCATGCCGCCGGACAGACCCGCCGCGACGGCAGAAGTGCGGTCCCGCGACCGCGCGGGACGCGGCAGCTTGGCCGCGTCCGGTGACACCGAGCGGCCCCACGCGGGGCCGCGACTTTCCTTCACGTGGGGGCAGTGCGCCCCCGTCGCGGTTTCCCTCGCTCGGCAGCTAGGCCGAGCCGAGCCGAGCCGACCCGCCGGTTTGGGCCGGGTAGCACCAAGGCCGGGCCAGGTCGGGCTGGGTCGGACCCAGACCCGGGTTGGGTCTACCTGGTTCGGGCCGACCCAGGGGGGGGGGGGGGGGTTGGGCCGGGTCGGCCCGGGCCCAGACCCCCCGTTTCCGGAACTTTTCGGTCTTTTGCACATAACTTGAGCTACGGGCCTCCGAACAATGCGCAGTCAGTGTAGATCCAATCCTTAGATCGAGCCAGTCGTTTAGGTATATCGCACTCAAGGTTTCAGAAATCTTTGGGTTCGGCCGGGTTGGTTCGTACACGAAACCAACCGGGCCCTCAGAGCGGAAACACTCATAACATGAACTCCGGACGTCCGATTGCCGTGCCGTCAACTTTGATGGATTCCTCTAAGTGAGGAAGATCTTTTGGCTTACTCCGCTCGCGGTTTGGATGCCGTCGGAGTGCGGTCGGGTTGGTTCGCTCACGAAACCAACCGGGCCCCTAGAACGAAAACGTCAATAACTCACAGACCGGGCGTCCTATTGACGCGCCGTATGTCTCGTGGAATTACTCTTGATGAGATGGAACTTTTGGAATACTTCGCTTGAGTTTTAGATGCATTTGGATATTGGCTGGGTTGGATTGCACCTGAAATCCAACCGGGCCCCTAGAACGGAAAAGCTGATAACTTTCAGACTGGACGTCCGTTTGACGAACCGTCAGCGGCGTTGGTGATCACGTGGTGAAAAGGTCCCTATGAGTATACCCTATGAGAGTTCGGGGTATAGTTGAGATACGGCCGGGTTGGTTCGCACACAAAATCAACCGGGCCCTGGGGACGAAATGGCTAGTAACACATAGGCCGGGCGTCCGATTGATGCGCCGTCTATTGTGTTGAGACCCCTGTGACGAGGCGGTCCTTTGAGATACTTCTTCGTGGAACTTTGTGATACTTGGAGTATCGACCTATAACTTGTGGAGCGTACCCTCCCAGAGACGAGCGTGCGGAATACGGAGACCATGTAGCCGACTGAGACCTGACGACTGCTTGACTGATCGACTCAGTGTGTTTCGGACAGCCCAGTGGGGAGCGCTTGGTTGTAGCGGTAGACCCACGGCGGAGGAGCGCTTGGTTGTAGCGGCAGACCCACGGTACTCAACGGAAGGAGTACCTCTGGAGGCTATGAGGGGGAGCGCTTGGTTGTAGCGGCATACCCATGGCGGAGGAGCGCTTGGTTGTAGCGGCAGACCCGCGGTACTCAACAGAAGGAGTACCTCTGGAGGCTACGAAGGGGAGCGCTTGGTTGTAGCGGCATACCCATGGTGGGAAGCACTTGGTTGTAGCAGCAGGCCCACAGTACTTGACAGGAGGAGTACCTCAGCAGTCTTAGGTTAGTGAGCAGTACCTCGGAGTCGCGACAGGACCACTGTACACTCCAGAGACGGGGCTCTTCAGTAGTTACGGTTTCGATAATGAAAATACTGGTTTGAGCTGAGTCTATGAACTTTGTGTGTACCTCATGATTGATATGGGTCACTTGATAACTTAGGTATATGTATGAGAATATAACAGGGTAGTGGTTATCCGTTGATTTCATAATCTTGTGTTTTCTCATGATTGAGATGGGTTACTTGATAACTTAGGTATATGTATGGGCATATACCTAAGTAGAGGTTATCAGTTGAGATCTTCTTTTTGGTTATCCTTGTTGGTTTTGGTGGGAACATGAGGGTCTCGGGGTCCCTACTGAGTAGCTTATACTCACCCCTGCACAGGCTATGCCCGCACTACATTGTGTTGGTTGCAGACGATGGAAAACGCTGATCGTGGTTGAGGCTTGCGGAGCAAGACGATACCTAGAGGTGGACCACTGGGCGGGACGTACTCGGATCGGTCGGTTGGACCCGAGGAGCAGTGGAGGCTATCTGTACCCACCCTTCACGTGGGATTTCCAGTGGACAGCTCGACGTTGCGGCTTTACCTTTCAGTTGCTGTTTTCCCTTCCAGTTGTACTTTACTTTCAGTTTGGGTTTGTATACTGGCCCACTTACTTTTCCGCACTTACTGTTGTACTCAGTTTTTACTTAGTGTTTACTTCTACTGCTTGCTTGCTCTGTGGTGTTTGGTTACATTACAAAGGCAATGCCTTCCCTTTTTCCGGGATTTATGCCTTGGTGCTAGTCGCCAGCCCCTGGCCTATGGAAGCCGGGCTTCGGGTAGTCACGACACGGGCCCTGAGGACGGGTCGTGACAGATGCACAGATAGATATGAAGATAGAATGGATACAACCATTTCAGAAGAAATGACTACTGAGTGATAAAATATTACGATTCAAGGATGAGGATCACTGTTATGGAATAGGCCCTAACTGAATTAACCTGCTACGTTGGGGATTAATGTCCTGTAGGTTTTTTAATGTTGATAATTGTCAATATGTAGGGCCATGAATGGGTGGAAGATCTCGCTCCGGGCCTCTTGGAGGGATTATGACTCTAATAATAATGTCTTACTGAAGGGATCATACTCCTATGGGTGGAAATGATACCATACATTTAGGGGAACAATAAAAGAGGTCATTATACCAAAAAAACATGTCCAAGTACCGGTCTATAAAAAGATCAATCCATGTACATAAAAGTACAAGACATGAAGAATGGTCAGATGTCGTTTCCTATGAAGCAGGTCCTGTCCGTGTACAATGGAACGTGTCGAAGAGCATGTCTTGTAAAAATTGATATACAAAAAATCTAATAACACAACACATCATGTCCTACTATCTGGGTGCCGCTCCGTGTATGCTGGTCGTGTTCCCATACACAACTTCATCCCGTTTCTACCAACCCATGTTCTGGTACACGGGGTAACCCACATAACTGGTCTGGTCTGGCCATGTGGTGGAGTACACAACATGTCCTCCACCCCATGTCCATGTATCATCTGAGATACACACGGATTCCTATGTAAGGTCCCACATTCCGTATAAATGTTATCACACGTTGTGTCATAACTTCCTACATTGTGAAACCCTAGTCACCGCTGAGCCAGCCACACATGTTGTGTTCTTCGTAGAACACGTTGTGTTCATTGTGATTTTCCAGAACTCATCATTCCTCATCCAGGACATTGGGAGATCATATATCTCTTGATTTATCCATATGATCTCCATGAAACTCATGGATCAATGTCTCCCCATCAATGAAAATTAGATTTTATTGGTTTTGTGCCTTCTATAAGTCCCGAAAACATGTTTCAATCCACCCACACGAAGAACCGTTGAAGAAATATTTCTCTCAAACCGAGTTGATTTGTCTACAACCATCATCTTCGCACCTTCTTTGGGTTGTCACAATGTCAGGTCTTCAATTTGGGATCATTACGTTGCAAAACATAGGCAAAAAAAATCTTTTTTTCATAACTCCAGGAAGAACACGAAGAACGTAGGGTAAAAAGGGGAAGAAGAAATCCACACAACGAATTGCAGAATGAACCTCCACCATCATTCATCACTGTATTGTTTTTCCACTATTAGAGGAAAAAATAGAGAATATCTAGTTAAATAAAATCATTAACGAATTATTTCCCCAAAATAAACTCGATAAAGGACCCTCTCGCAAGAACGAACGATCCATGAGTGAACCTATTCACTGGTTGATCTAGGTTTGTAGTTTGAATCCATCAATAGGGAAAAGACTTGAAATAACAACCCCTAAATCAATCGTTGATTAAGAGGGAAATTTTTTGTCGGTCAGCATTTTATCTCACTGTGAAATGATCCATGCATCGTTATTCATCGTTGCTCGTCAGCAATTCTCTAGGGTGGATCCTCTCCAACGTTCCAGATGACTCAAGGGAAATATTATAAGGTCCTTAGACTATCCCTGGGCTCCCGGTTAATTAAAATAACGTAGAATATCTCTATGTTTTGGAAACATTAAAATAAACTTAAATATTAAATTTATTTTATATCCTTTAAAATTCCCCAAAATTAACTTTTTTTTACTAACCCACATTGGTCAATGTTAGTCATCGCCTAAGGTAAAAGTCACCGCTCTTAAAAAAATTGTGCCATCATATTTTTGATCTGAGTAACCATTTAAAATTTATTCCATTTTTTCAGGAAAACCCCTCACACACTATTTAAAATTTTAATTTATGGAAAACATTTATTTTGGGCACTTTGGGCCTCATAATTTCATGTCATTGCAATGATTGATCTCCCAATAATTTCTTATAATATTTAAAAATAATACAAATGAAATTTGAGACATAACATTCTCCACTGCTTAGGGATTTACATCCATAAAATCCAAAAAAGGCTACTGAAATAGATTTGGATACTATGCAAGAATCTGAGCCTCCCACTCACATGTTCTCTATAGAATATTCTCGGTCTACCACCAAAAATGCACCATGGGAATCTGTTTCCCATGAAGGATCCTCTCCTGCCGATCTGTGATATCCATCGGGTACTCTGTGATGGTTTCCCCATCCTCTATATCCATATCACCTCAATCGACGATGTGTGTTGGGTCATGCACGAACCTCCTCAGGTCAAACATGAGGAATACATTTTGTACCCAGTGAAACTATGGTGGTAGAGCTAGGCAGTACGCCACCTCACCATCTCTACATAGTTTTTGAAATGTGCTGATGGACCTCAAAGATAACATGCCACCCTGGCCAAATTTCTGTCATCCTCATCTAGGCGAGACTCTAAGGAAGACATGGTATCCCTCTTCGAATTCTAGAGGTCTCCACTGTTTATCAGAATAAGACTTCTGTTAGCTCTATGCAGTCTCTATCTGCTTCTGGATGATCTACACATTCTCTGTGGCAGCTTGAACCAACTCTGTATCCCTGAGTGATAACTCTCTAAGGTTGGTCTATCAAAGTAGTTACCAGTAGGGTCTCCAATATAAATCCCCAAATGGTGTCATACCGATGTAGGAGTGGTAGCTGTTGTTTTATGTAAACTCCACCAGTTGTAGGTGGTCCTCCCAACTACGACCAAAGTCTAGAATGTAATCGTGCATCATATCCTCCATAACATTAATGGTTCTCTCAATCAGAAAAACTATCATGGGTTGAAATATTGTGCTCAAGATTATCTGAGTCCCAAATTCATTCTATAACCCATCCAAAAACATGAATTGAAATGACCATCGCGATCTAAGACAATCGTCGAAGAGACTCCATGAATCTGAACTATCACTTTTAGGAAGATTCATCCCAAGATCTCTGTGGAACTCTACTCCATGATATCTAGGATGTGGGCTAACATGGTAAGTTGGTAAATGATCACCCATATGGAATCATGTCCCCTATTAGTTTGGGGTAATCCAGCCATGAATTCCATTAATATTCCATCCCACTTACACTCTATTACTTTCAGGGGTGAGATAACCCTACTGAAACCTGGTGTCCAACCTTCACATTCTCGCATGTGAGGCTTTGAGAAACAAATTTTTATACTACTTTATTCATCTCTGTGCACCATAAATTACATTTGAGGTCCTTATAGATGTGTTCCACTCTAGGATGTACCAATAAAGGGGATGTATGATACTCCATCAGAATCTCTTCTTTTTTTTAAACTGGAATAAGTGTGAATCCTTTGAAAAGGATGACATGCTCTCCAACTTGTGAATGTCCATCAGTGAATTTCTAGTGGATAACTGATCATTTAATGTATCTTATTAGATATCCCCTATTTGTGCCTCCCTAACTTGCCACAATATTAGAGGGGTGACAACCATCGACTAGAGGTAAGTTTTATTATCTCCATCCACAAAGTATAATTATAGCGAGGTCAACTGATCATATTCCTTTCTCAATAGCTATGAACTCAATATCCAAATGAGAGCATTAACCACCAAATTCCCCTTGCTAGGATTATAGGAGATATCAATGTCATAATCATAGAGGAACAATATCCACCGCCACTGCCTCAGATTCAGATCTATCTGTGAGAAGATGTACTTAGGATCTTGTGGTCAGAGTAGATGATAAAATTTTTGACCATCAAGTAGTGTCACCACCTCATAAACATAAATACTAACACTGACAACTCAGGATCATGGGTCTCATAGCTATACCCATGTGGCCTTAGATAGAAAAACCATAAGAAATCACTTCCTTTATCTATATTAAGAAACAGACAAGCCCGGTTCCTAATACATCGTATAAAACAACATAATCGTCACCCTCTTATGGAAATCTAAAGATCATTGTACTCATAAAAATCTGCTTTAAATACTAAAAAGACTACTGGAACATATATGTCCATTTGAAAGGCATCCAAATTCGGGTAAAGGATTCCTTCGGTAATGATATCATGGAAAAATCAGGGATAAATATCTGGTAGTATCCTACCAACCCAAGGAAGCTCCGCACCTATATCACACTTTGTGATGGATCCAATGATAGCACCACCTCAACCATGGATGGGTCAACTAATACTCTATTTGCTGAGATAACATGTCCTAGAAAGTGGACCTCTGGTATCTAGAACTGGCACTTCAAGAGCTTCCAATAAAGATGGTTCTCTTAGAGTATGTCTAGAACCATCGACATGTGACTTGTGTTCTCATTCTCTGACTCTATGTACATAAGGATTTCATCAATGAAGACCACTATGAACCAACCTAGGTATGACTGAAGGATCTAGAGCATACGTCCATGAATAATATGGGGTTGTAATTCACACTTAAAGGCATCACCAAGAACTTTTAGTGACTATAGTGGAACTTGAAAGCTGTGTTAGGTATATCATCATCTCATACTTGTAACTAGTGGTAAAATAATTGAATTCCAACCATTGAAAACCACTATGAACCTCCTAGCTAATCGAAGAGACCTCTGATACTTGTATATTGATACTTATTCTTCACCCTTACCTGATTTGGGTACTAGTAATCCACACACAACCTCAAACTATAGTTCTCGTTCCTGTAAAAAAAATAGGGTCTGCCCAAGGTGAAACCTTGTGTCTTATAATGCCCTTCCTCTTCAAATCCTACATTTTGGCCCTCACCTTGAGAAGATCTATGAGATCGATCTGATACACTAGTGAGGATATCAGTGTGATCCCATGATGTAAGTTGATGTAGAAGTCGAAATCCTGGAGGGGAGGTAATCCTGTAACATCTTCTAAAAATTCTTCCATGTACTATGCCACTACCGCTGGGAATTGAAAGCTCACAACATTTGTTGCTCCAAAGGTCAGGCCAGCTAACTCTTGAGTGATCGGCTACGCCCTCCATGGAATGATCCCATTATGTGATACCTGTGTTTCCTATTCACTAAAAAAGGAAAACCTCTTTCCTTCATTGCGGTGACACCACACTCTTCACCAAAATTATTCAATTTGGGCATGGATTGAAGATAACCAATCTATACTGAGAATGGCATTGTAAGGCCTTGATGCTACGACCTAGAGGTTCCAACCGAATCACTTGCCTAAATTTTTCAGATAATATTGTTGAGTTTTTTTTTATGAATCGAATCTCTTCCTGTAGGTGTCTCCAACTGTAAGGGTCGAGTCAATGGCTTTACCAGAATCTCATGTTTTCGAATATAACATGTGTTGATGAAATAATAACATGAACATATTTCCATAATAATATAAGATAAGGTATAAAAGACACAAATCGTACCTCTAATCATTCATAGAGACCCATGGGTTGTATTCCTTGACCGGATATATCTTTTCCCGACCCTATTCCCCAGATCCTTGAGTCTAGTAAGGACCTCCAAGGGGTGGTAGTGGAAGTAGATCAAAGTGTCTACTCCCTCCTAAATCTCTCCATACTATTATACCTTGTCCTGTACATGGTGGGTCTGCCTGATCCACTATCTACCTCTACACCAATGGTCCATCCATCACCTCCCTATTAGCAGTTCGACAGGTCAATAAATCTCTAGAGCGATGTACCCTACCATCACATGAATAGTATTGTCTCTCCCTAGGCTGACTGGATCCAGCCTAAGATCCATGGACCATAGATCCCCTATCTTTGGTCCTCTTGTGATGTCTCCCATGTCCCAATCCCTATGCCTGACATTGGCTCCATGTTACCAAGGTCATTCCACCCATATCCATACATCCGACTGTAACTAGTTGTCTCTCCTTATCCAAGAAGCTCTCGAGCACTCCTTCATAAGTAGAAATTCATAGAAGCATAAATTTGACTCAGATGTCCCATCGTAGACCATTCTTGAAGGTCTAAGATCTGAATTACTAATCCCTGACCATATTCATCAAGTACATATCAAGGTTTTTGAACCTCGATGCATAGTCATCCACCATTAAACTGCCCTGCTGTAGATGAATAATCTTCTTGATATGAACTTCTCTCACCGTAATGGGAGAGAACTCCTCCATAAAGATTCACTCAAAATCCATCCCCAAAGGAGTCTCCTCCTCATGAGTCTGAATGGTTAATCTCCACTATCATCCTACAAAATCCTTAAGATGGATTGATCCCATGATCTCCATCTGGTCTGATACTGTCATCAAAGGATGGAAAACTCTATTCAATACCTTCATCCTGTCCTTAGCTATTTGAGGGTCGGGCTTGCCTCGTAACCTGAGGGTTCTATGTCTCTGAAACTCAGGGAGCATGTTCAGCATGATCCTCTCATCTGTTGGTACTTCAGGTACCACGTTCTCTTCCACAAGAGGTGGTACAGTAGGTGCCCCACCTGGAGAAAATTTCTGGGGAATTGGTCCCAAAACTGAACCCTCGTCACTTGGGGGGTCATATACGTGGTCGAGCAACTGAATCCTAGGAGGAATGAATTGCAGAGGAATCCTTTATGGATACAATAGATACAATGATCAAAGAGTATATCCGAATAGCTAGCACAAAAGGTCATTGAAAACTCAACCCATTTCTACTTGATGCATGTACCATTATTGTTTCCCCTGCAACTTTTATTATCTTTTACTGAGTATAAAAGATTGTTATTAGTGTCCTAGAGTATGTATATTGCGGTAGACGGCACCAACATTGGAGTCCCTGACCTGAAAACCGAACATGAAACACTTAACACTTTTTCTCCATCCAATCTCACAGTCTTTTGGTAATAAGGTAGAACCAAGACTACTCTAATACCACTCTATCATGACCCGTTCTAGTGGAACCCATTATGGGACATCTGAATCCTCACTCCAATAGGGTAGGGGCTGCTGACTAACACCAAGTAGGCATATTAATAAAATGGGAGTCATTTATTAAGTTCATGCACACACACACCTCCAATCCCAAAATTTCTAAAATGTAAAAAACCACCAAGGTACAAATGCATACATACAACTAAACCCAACAAGCAGAGTATAATGGAATGTAATTTGTTGAATATAAACTGGGCCAAACACTATCCCATGAAAATAAAGAGTTTGAAATCTACAAATTCGAACATGTAAGAATGAAATATGTAATAGGACTACAATTCATAGCCATAGGAACACCTCGGCCTATAGGGTAGCTCACAAAGCTCAGTTCGGTCTTGGACCACCCCGGACTCTGTCAAGAGTCTACTCGTCTGCATAAGACATGAACCATGCATGAAAAGTCCATAGAGGGGAGAGAATAACAATACTCGATAAGGGACCTCAAAAACCACAATTTAATACACAAAGTAAAGGTACAATCAACTCTACATAGTATATGTAGATTGAAAATATAACAAGAGAATCATATCCAAATATACATGAAACCTATACCTGTAGTCTAGAGGTAAGTCATAATTACCGTATACAAACACTAGGAATTCAACTCGAAGATTAGATCAAGCACTTGTCCGATAGAACTCACTCCATGAGTCTGATAGCTCTGATGATGTCCATCCAAGATGTAAATTAATCGGGAAGTGTCATGAGGGGGATAAACGCACTTATAGATCTAAAGAGAGAATAGATACACTCATTCCAGGTAAACTCACTCCTGAGTGGGGAAAGATCACGATACACAGATAAGGATCACCACTTGAGACTTCGCGTATACCACAACTCATCCAGATCCACCTTCTAATTATTTGATAATCATCTTTTAGGATTGGTCAGGTCAATACCCAACTCTACCTAGGGACACTAATGGGTAGAGGATCTCTCTCCAAGCGTCTTGGAGGGATTTTGAATCTATCCAGAATGTCATGTGGAAGGGATTACACTTCTGTGGGTGGAAATGATACCCGACCTTCAGGGGAACAATAAAAGGGGAAACTAACCCAAATAAATCATGTCCATGGAACAATGGACAAGAATGTCATTCCATGTACATAAAAGCACACAACGTGTTGAATGGTCACACACTGTGTCCTATGACGCCATGTACAACCCGTGTACAACAACCTGTGTTGAAGAGAATGTTGTGAAGAAATAGATATAAATAGTGTTTAAGAATGTAAAATTTCATCTCCTACTATCTTGGGGCTACTCCATGTATGCTAGAAGTGTGCCCATACATAGCTTCGACCCGTGTCTAGAAACCCATGTACCGATACATGGGGGCGTAACCAGACTGGTTTAGTCGTGTGGTGGATGACATGTTGTGTACTTCACCCCATGTCTATGTGTCATCTGAGATACACACCGAGTACCGTGTAAGGACCATAAAACCATGTGATAGTTGTAACATTATGGGTTACTACTTCTTGTATTGCAAAACACTAGTTGTCGTTGAGCGAACCCCACACGCCGTGTTCTTCGGAGAACGTGTCATATTCTTCACGATTCTCCATAACCTAAAATTATCCATCAGATAATTTGTGTGATATTCTATATCTTGATCCAACTTTCTAATTTCCATGAAACTCATATTTTGAAGTCTCCCTGACACAGCAAGGCCGATTCTATTGGTTTTGGGCCTCTAATTGGCCCTAAAACATGTTTCGACCCACCCTCCTGAAGAACCATTGAAGAATAATTTATCTCGAACCAACTCTATTCATCCACCTACATAATCATAGCACCTCCATTTAGTGTTTAAAATTTAGGATCATAAATTTCAGATCGTTGTATTGCGCAATAGATGTCCAACTATCTATTGTTATAAACCCCATGAAGAACGCGAATAACGCATGGTAAAAAGGGGAAGAAGAAATCTACATAATGAATTAAAGAACAAACCTATGACATAATTCGTAATAGTCTTGATCCACTCCCATTAGAAAGACCAAATAAGAGAAAATATAATTAAATCAAATCATCCCCAGATTAATTCCCCAATATAAACTCGATAAAGGAACCTTCAGCATGAATAAATGAGCCGCGGGTAAACTTGATCATGCATTGATCCGTGTTTGTTGTTTGAATCCAAGAATGGGAAAATGAATTGAAATAAAAACACAAACCTCGATCTTTGAAAATGAGAGAGATAATTCATCAATCAAGATTCGATCCCACCGCCCAATGATCCACACATCGACATTTGTTATCATTCGTCATGAATTATCCAGGGTGGCTCCTCTCCAATGTTCCAGAGGATTCCAGCGAATGATTAAAGGGTTATTAGCTATCCATTGGATCTCAGTTATTTAAAACCACATAACATGTCACAACATTATGGAAACATTTAAATAAAATAATATTTAATTTTTTTTTATTTCTTTTAAAACTTTTAAAAATTAACTTTTACAGCCGACCCACGGTGGTTGATGTTAGGCCTTGCCTAAGGCGATGTCTCTCCATTGAATACAATGGTGCCCTCCAATTTATATTCCATCCACCCATTTAAATGTTGTTCCACTTTTTTAAGAAATAATCTCGCATGTTCTATTTAAAAGTTTTTTTTATTTCAAATAGTTATTCCAGGCACTCTAGGCCTCAGAATCGCATGCCGTAAAAAATCACGATATAGAAATAATTCCATATAATATTTAAAAAAAATATGCAGAAGATCCAATACATTACATAATAAATTCCATGGGAACTAGAGATTGGTATCCATTTCATAGGTTAAAACAAAAAAATATGTATTTTTATGTATTCTGGAAATAAAACTATTTTTAAATAAAAGAATTAGCAAATAAGATATTTAGAACCCAAAAATGATTTTACATTAAATATTAAAATGAAACAAGTTCATTTGATATAAAATCTCTATTATTTATATAATATTAAATTTTTTAATGGGAATAATGTTTCCACTAGTGTCATACTCTATGAAACATTTAATATAAAGGTGCCAAATTTACCAAAAAAATAGCCTTGTCTATTGACTGTACATCTGGTGGGTTTTCTTATTAATATAAATTATGTTCAGATAGCTCTAAATTGTCTTTATAGATAACCAGTTTCATTTATATCTTTTTTAAAATTCGTCAATAATTTCATTAAGCTTTTGATCTATGACCTAGTTTGATAATCACATTCATATATTGGAAAAAATTCACACATATTTACTTTTCTTTCTTTTAATTCATCAATTTAAATATACAATGATGTTCATATGAATTAAATTTAAATTTCCATTTTTGAATTTGTATTATGTTTTGAAAAAGTTTCTTTTTTTATTTTCACAATAATAAATAATCATTCTATTATCTTTTTTTATTTATGTTAGATTATCCTAAACTTTTATAAAGATAAATTATTAAGTAGCTTAACTATTGATATTAGTGTATTTATTATATATCTTCAAGCTGATATTTTCACATTCATAAATATGTTCTCATATTTTATTAAATAAATCAAGAGATCATTCAATATAATCTGAATTAGATTAAATCTTATCACTTGTATCATTTATAGTTGTATAAAAATATTTTGATTATGGAGACAGTTTCATAACTGATTCTGTAGTTAATTTTCCCATGAAACATTTTTCTATTTTTATAAAATTTGCATAAAATCTATTGATTTTTCGACATTACATTCAACAATGAGATAAAATATTGTAATTTGAATATCTTTCACTTGCACTCCATGTTTCTATTTATTTTAAACTTTTATTTCCTTCATTTATGGAATATATTCATAAATATTTTGATTCTTTATTCTTTAATTCAATAAAATAATGTTGAATATGAAATTTAATTCAACATTCATTGAAACTCATTTCATAAGTATCACTCTTATCTTATATTTTCTTTAAATAATATCATCTAAAATATTTTATTTGAAAACTTTCATTTATATGTTTGAAAGTCCACCATTAGTTTTTTCACACTAACATTCATCATACTCTCTTATTGAACTTTTCCTAGATACTTAGGTTTTGAAATTTCATGTTTTTTATATTTTTTGATGTTAGAGAAACTAATGTTTTCTAATTTTTACTCTCAACATATATTTTCAAATTAATTTCACACTGCATACGACTACAAATTAATTCATTATGAATTTACTTACTAATATCCATTGTGTCGTCTATGGTTTATCTTTTTGGTTCTCATTATTTTATTATTATATCTATAAATTTCTCATTATACTATTCATACTATCATTCGTTCTCACCATGGGATTGTAAACTATTTAACATAGTTTAGGATATCTTATTAATTTGAGTAACTAATTCACTAGTTATAAAATAAAATTAAATATAATCCTCCCTATGAATTTAAATATTTGATTTAATAACTTTTTATATTTTAAAATTAGTAACTTCTAGATTTCCATAGATTCCACATGAAATTTGATATGAACAATATTGAATATATATTTGTTTTTAGAGAATATAAAATGAAATTTATGACTTTGAAATTGAACGAAAAATCATGCATTTACTCTATTGGAAATTTATTGATTTAATTAATCGGTATTTTATAGTCACATACATGTATATGATAGTTATCAACACTAGTGTTGACACAAATTGTTTCTATTATATCTCTCCAATGTTGATATTCATTACCATTAAATATTAGTGGTCTATTTCGATTTATATTTTTAATGGATATGATATGTATACCTAACACACATAAAAATTATCAATGAATTGTTAGGTTCGAAGAAACTAAAATTTAAAAATTTGATAAAGAAATGGAAAATTTTAAAATAGAAAATCAGGTTTAGTCTCAATTGTTAAGACCTACTCTAATACCAAATATATGATTGTAGAGATATTGTAAGTTCAATATAAGAGGGATGGGGGATGAATTTTTTTTGAAATAAAAAATAGATTTTTGTCCTCCAAAAAATATAAATGTATCAGTATTAAAAACTGAACATTTAGGCCAAGGTCAAAGATATATACGAGACATGATCTTAGGTATCGTTGAATGTAAATATATTGGAATATATATAATTATTAAAGACTAAATCTTGGATATGCGTTTCTTACACTACAATACCATGACCATCCCAATAGGTATTTTCTCCCACTACAACAACTGGTTCCTTGATATACCCAGATGACTTAGTAACCTGGTACATCAAATAAAAAACCGTTGGTTTTATGTTTATATCTACTTTCAAAAGTATCTTAATTTTTTCATCCATTCCTTAGGAATCCCTAGAAAACCCATAAAATCCAAAAAATTGACAAAAATAAAAGTAAATATTTTTTAAAAAATTACTAACAATGGTTCATATTAAAAAAATATTGAGAAGAAAAAAATTACATTGAACAGAAGTGTTCAATAAAAAATAGATTTAAAGGCATTAAAAATATAAATAAATTTCTGAATTCCTTATTTATTTGTTCTATTTTTCGTTCCATGAGATGCATCTCTACATATATCAAATCATCCCATTTTGGAATGCTGCATATCTCAAGGTCATTTTCAATGATATGAATATAATATTACTAACATCATGAAACACCATATATTTATCAGTTGATTATGAAAGACTATAAAAATTCATAAAAAATGATGGTAATATAAATTTTATTTTCATGTTAATGGTTTTATATGAAAAATATAAATATATTATTCATTAAATAAATCCTTCAGATATTTAATTTTGATAAATTAGAACCATATGTGTTTAATTATTACAGAAGTTAATGACAATTCTTCTATAGATTTATAAATAATGAAATCATCAAAGGTAAAACCTAAATAAGTAATTTAGATCAAATTCATAATGATGTGTATCATGGTTTTAAATAAATGTTATGTTATGTGATTCAAAGAATCAAAAAATACTTCATTAATGGTATTATACTCTTTTTATTAAAAAATATTTCCATTTTATGAGAACGAAATTCATTGAGAAATCATATCTGAGTTCAAAAAAATAATCTTCACCAAAGAAAAAATATAAAATATCTTATGAAATATTATGTAAAAGAATTTATTAAAATTTTAACAATGATGCACAATATATATTATTATAACGCAAATAATAAAAATTGGATTGAAACAGATCCCGTATGGATGTCATAATTTTGAAAGAAAGAGTATATAAGGAAGGGGATAATGTGATAGAAATTTAAATCCCTAAGTAGGAGAGATAAATACTATATAATAAAATCAAAGAAAATAATTTTTGAAACTTATATTAAATAAGATCATGATAAAGAATCATAACTCAATAAAAGAGAATTGATTTTTCCAAGAAAACATATGATAATTGTGACATAAGAATAAGATGGTTACATTGAAATAAACACTAAAATATAATAAAATGAATAATATTAATTACATTGGAAATAAATATTGTCGCAGATAAACCATATTAAATAATTCATGGTTTATAATATCAACCATGTCTTAATGTATTGAAATTAGAGATAAATAACCCTGACTATTAATCACACTTATTTAAACATGAAATATCCTTCATTATAATATAAATAAACACCTTAATAAATATTTTATAACATTATTCATATATATTTAATTCTCATACATATTTTATAATCATTTAATATAAATACATTCTCTTATTTTAGTTTATTTTTTATCATCGGGTGATTGAAATTATGATAGCTTGGTTTCAAAAAACTTTTATAATTGTGATGATGATGATTATTTATTGATATAATGTTCATTATTCTATGATTAATAATGTTATTGTCATAATTATGTTTTAATGATTCATGATATCAGAGATTTCTTTAGTTAAAATGAAAATCACGACGAACTTGTTTCACCGATTTTAATGAAAGAAAAGTGATATATTAATAAATATAATATTTTTAAAAAAATTCAAAAAAATAAAAAATATATTAAATAAGTTATTATTAGATGATATTTTCATTATATAATATTCTTTAATCAATTATAGTATAATAATTATAACACCATTCATATAGGTGGAAATATCGACCCAAATGGGATCATGTTATACCATTTTAATGATAAAGGAATTGTTTTTTTGTAATGAAAAGAATTATATTTTAGAGAAACATAAATATTCCTTAAATAAAAAATATATTTTTAAATTAATTCATAGAACCACCATTAAGGGGGATGATGACAAATGAAATTTTCAGTTTGTGGAGGTAGCAGTCCACCGGTACGTACAATTAACATTTCCTTTTCACAATGAATGTGATTAAATGATATAATATGAAAAATTATCACTCTCAAATGATAAGTTTAACATATTAAACATATAAATTCATTAAATACATCCTTTAGAGTATGTGAAAAAAATGAACAACCTCGCTTATTCTAGGCTATAATTTGTACGTATGCGCAATCAGTGTCTTTTTTAGGTGATGGAACGAATTGAATAATAATTAATCATTAAATATAATAACATTAAAGTATATTAATAATAATTATTTTATTATTCTAGGGGATCTATAAAATTATTGGAAGATATTTTTAAGAAGAAAATATTGTGGAGTAAAAAATAGTCATGTTGAGAATATGAGATTTCTCTTGGATATATCTTTTCAAAAAAAATTCATAGGGTAAAAAATCGGGACTAGAGACTTATTAATAAAAGATAGGATACTAAGAATATAAAAATAGAATATTTATAGTATAAATTTTTATGATATGGTTTGAAATCTATGTGGTGGAATTGATTCCCTTTTGTAAGTGAAAAAAGGAACATTTGAAAATACTCCGCAGTTTTAAATAATGGAATATGATTATTAATAGGATAAATGATCAATAAGTGGTAAATAATGGAATGCAAGGAAAAATAGATTTTTTGAGAATTTATGTTATATAATCTTATAAAACATTGATTTAGGACGAAAAATGTGTGATTCTAGGCTTATCCTGAAAGTTTTCTTAACATTTTCAACAATTAACTTTTACCATGGCATCTAATTTTTAACCCTGGTAATTAATGTAATGGAAAAATTATGATTGAACTTATTAAATAATTTCAAATTTATAATTAATTATCTAAAAATCAATTTATTAAATAATTTATTTACCTTTGAGAAAATATAATCGTAGAATTAATTATAAATGAACAGAAAACAATTTAAAAAAATTATGTTATTATAGTCACATTTTATTAATGGGATAAAACTATCTGTATTAATAATTTGGATTTAATGAATTGGATTTTATAAAACTTATAATTGATATTTGGCTTTCATAACGACCAGAAACTAAATTTTTTCATTATAATATTTAGTTATAAAAAATATTAAAACCATTTGTTGTTAAAAAATATTGACTAAGTCATTAAAATTTTAATTATAAGTTTTATAAATTGAAATTAGTATTTATAAATGAATCATTTTACTATTGAAATAAATTTTAGATAATTATATTTTTAATATGTTTTTAATTTCCACATTATTTCTGATATAACCATAAATTTTGTAGATTTAGTAAAATCTATAATTTTCACTATTCACCTATAGAATAAATAATATTTGAAAAATAAAAAACTATTAAACTAAGATTATGTATACATTATGGATTCAAAAATGAAGTTAATTTATCAAAATTAAATTGTTATATTTTTTATATTTATTTTTTAAATTAATATAAAACATTCAATGAATATTTATTTTTATTGAAAAATAAACCATTAAAGATTTATGTGTTCTTAATCGTATTCTGTATGAATTTTTATTTGATTAAAATATTTTTATTTAGTAGAGGATTTAATTTTCCAATTTTTTTTAATAATATCCATTTAATATTTTTTTCTTGATTTTGTTTGATGTTCTGTGGGGAGAGAGATATAGAGCATAGTATTATTTAGAAAATATATTTAAATATTCTAAAATCGTGGGGTTTTACATTCTCCCACTCATTAATAAATTATGTACCTATAATATTAATTATCATTCACTAATGTAATAAGATATGGGATCTATATGAAAGTCAAGATATATCATCTACAAAGATTTCAACCTAACCATTCTTAGTAAGACTAAATACTACTTATAAAAATTATGCCTCTTCAGAAGTTATTAGGGGCATAGATTTCACAGATTAATTTTCATGATCCTATTTCCAACCAAGTACTACTATAAAAAAGTTATATTAATATAAAATAAAATCATAGTAAATGATCATATTAATATGAATGATCAATCTTAAGATGTCATCTCCAATTACACTATAATTTGAAATTGTGTAACTTTTTATTCAACTATGATATAGTTAGACCAAAATAATAGTTATTCAATTTAACCTAGGCTTTATATGGTCATATTATTATTAGGTTTAGTAACCCAACTCTTCCCAAAATTTTTATATATTTATTTAATTCATATTAGGTTGTAAATTGAATGTGAATAACTAATTCATATCCCTTGGGAGTGTCTATCTAGGTGTGCATTCATAGGACCATTAATCATTATCCATGGAGAAGATTAAGTTTTTTTCAAATATATATTTTTAGGGTTATTACATCTTCAAACATATGTGGGAAAACCACATCCAGTTGTCATTATCCAGAATAGGATTCAATTTTTCAGCACCGACATAATCACTAAATTACCAAAACATCAAGATGTAATCCTATACACAGAATTATCTATAAGTGTTTTACTAAATTTATCTCCTAATAACCACCAAAAATAACTAAATAACATTAAAAAACTAATCATTATTTTGATTCCAATTGTAAAACCTTGGACATTCACTCCATGGTCTCATTTAAGATACACATTCTGTATACACTTCTGTTGATACAATGTGAGATGAGCTAATATAAATATACATATATCTAAAAAAATATCATTTCAACTCAAAATAATTTCAATTCCTAGGAATGAATACTTTTATTTCATTATGGATCATCTATATATGTTACTTATTTTAATTTACTTCTGAAAATTTCCTTATAATCTAACTACACTATACTCTATTCTTAATGCAACATAGTTTATAATCATCTTCAAAACCTATGGTATGAAAACATATGAAAAGGGAGATCTCTAATGGTCAGTTAGAGGAATAATTCATCAAAGTATCATCAATGGTTACCACATAATCATAAGAGAAAATATGAATACAGAAAAAATATCTTATTAAAAATAACATGGAATAATAACATTTATTTATATGGTTTGATATATAGATATAAAAACTCAAATGAAAGAACATGTTCCGTTTTATAATGTTGAAAAATAGAGAGACAAAATCATGATCCATGGAGTATAATTATATGAATAATATATGGTTTCATTGAAATAAATCATAATAATACATTATAGAACTAACATTTTTGTAAATGTAATTAAATTATGGATCTAGGAACATGAACTGGTTACCATAACATAGTGGAGCATGAATTAATACTCGATTACCATAAAAATAGTAGATCAAGAATCAATAAATTATTCCCATAAACATCATGGTGTATAAATAACTTCTTGTTTCTCAACGTAAACCATGCATTACTCCTTGATTCATATATTTTATTTGGCATTATTTACTTTTTCCTGTTGTGGATCGAGCATCAATTATTGATTCCAATAATTATCACGTGGGATATAAATATTTAACTAATTAATTAGAGGGTGGTAAATGGCCCCCAACATCAATCATCCACACATTTTTTGTTAATTTAAAATAATAATTCATTACATCATAAGGAACCCATTGAACGAAATATGGTTTTCACAACATTTCTAGATGGTATCACCCAAATTGACCTAAAGAATATAAATGATTTATACATGAAACTTGATCTCCCCAAAATATTTTTCATAAGAACATTTATAGAGTTATTATTAAATTTTAACTCCAAATTAGTTAGATATTTAAAATTTAAGGTGGAAAATTAAAGTGAATTTTAATAGTATTTAGATAATATAGCATAACGTTATGGTAAAAAAGGAGTTTTTCATCATTTTTTAAAAGGCCACTCTTGAGAAATTAGAAAGAACAAATTTTCAATAAAAATATTTAAAAATAAATTTAAACAATGATGAATTGGAAAATATATAATGTTTTCAAAAAGATGAAGTAAATGATATCTGAAAAATAGAATATTTGAAAAGTTTCTTAAAAAATATAGCATTGAAAATAAATAAAGGTTTTAAAAAAGGATAAGTGAAATCATTTTGAAAACTATTACATTTGAAAATAATATTAATTAATAGAGCTTTGAAAAGGAATAAGGTTTTTAAAAAATGTTAAGTGAGAACATTTTTAACACTCTTACTTAATAAATCATTAACTATAGATATTTTATTGTGCATAATGGTTTTTAAAAAGGTGAAGTTCGTTTTTTTGAAAATTTTAACATTAAAAAAAATATCATTATTAAAATATCTTTGAGAATACATAATGGTCATAAAAAAGGATTGACTAGGGGAATATAAAAGATTTGATTACGAATGAAAAAAAATATTTTTAATATATTTCAGTAATTTGTTTGAAGTCCCAGAATGTAAAAAGTGGCTGTAAAACTCCCCTTTGAAAAATGGTATTAGAAAATAAAATGTTCATATGAGTAAAAAAATATTTTATTTTCTAAAAAAATGGAAACATTTTTTTAATAACAAACAAGGAATTAGAGAAAACTCATCCTTTAAATGAGATGATAATTTTTCTTTAAGATGTTTTAGTTTTATAAGAATAAAATTCATCGAGAAAGTATCTTGGAGTTAAAAAATTATTTTACCCAGGGTAAAAAAAGGAAAATATATTATGAAATATGATGTATAATAATTTAAAAACTTATATGAATGATTCTCAAGGTATAACATTTTAACTTAATTGCTGGAAATTTGAGTTAACCAAATAACTCACAAATAACATATATCTGGAAGAAAGTGTAATTTTTAAAGGGGTTTATGTGGTTGAAATATATTTTTGAATTAAACAATTAAAAACTAGAATAAAATTTTTCTCAATAGAATAATGAACTTAAAATATATTAAATATGTTGTTAAAGAAAAATAATAGTATAATAAACATGAATTGAGTTTTCAAAAAAT
This sequence comes from Viscum album, assembly GCA_963277665.1. NCBI lineage: Eukaryota > Viridiplantae > Streptophyta > Magnoliopsida > Santalales > Viscaceae > Viscum > Viscum album. The sequence continues at coordinate 145,842,368 of OY728131.1, forward strand.
ATTATTGTAATAGTAAGGTAATAATAAGAGGGTTAACATAAAATAGAAATTAAAATATAACGAAAAAAAATATTTTAATTATACCTTGAAGAGATAAGTAAGATAATACTTCATATAAATGGTGTAATGGTTTAGAATAATAATCATTTCTCAATGAATTGAAAATAGATATAAATAACCCTTACAATTAGCAACATTATCTGAACAAGTTCTAACCACATATATAATAAAAATCACTATCTAAACAAATCATTTTTAAACCTCATTAATATATAATTATTTTTATATAAATTATTTATAAATATTTCAGTTTAAAAAAACACTCATTTTAGTTTATGTTTCATCATTGGGTGATAGAAAATTTGGTTACATATTTTTGTATAGGTTCTATAATTCAAAAAAAGATTATTATTTATTGATATAATGTTAATGATTTCAAAATTATTCAATATAGTATATCCATTGTGTTTCATTGACTCATGATGTCAAAATTTCATTTAGGTAATGTTAAATGTATAATATTTGAAAATGAATATTTGGAAGAACTTGTTTTGGAAAGTTTGTCGAATGAATGGTTATATGTTAATAAATATATTAAATAGTAATAAAACCATTAGAAACTAAAAATATAATATTATATACAAAATTATTTCAAGTTATTATCATTATATAATATTATTTTATCATTCATTATATAAGCAACATAACATCCTTCACATAGGTGGTATAACCAACTCAAACAGAAGCTTGTTATAATGGTTCAATGAGAGAGGATTGTTTATTTAATAATAATATAATTTTTTAAAGATTAAAAAACTCATAAATATTATATGTTTTCAAAAAATTTATTTTTAATACCATACATGAATGGCGATGATGATAAATTAAAACTGTCATTTGTAGAGGATGTAGTCCACATGATTAATGATTCCATTTCTTAATGAATTGGATAGAATATAGGTAATGATAAATTATAATTTAATAACTTTAATTAAATTTTAATAAATATATACATTATTAATTTTTTTTACTATTATTGGGTTGTGGTGATAAAAAATGAATGATATCGCTACGTGGATGGGAAGGATTGAAAAATGGATACTCCATTTTTTAGAATCTAATGGGGTAGAATTCCCTTTTATTAAATAATAAATAAAGAAATGTGAGACAAGAAAGTAAAGGGTTATAAAATACATAAATTCCCTCTACTAGAATCTATATGCCAAAAAAATAGAAAACATAAAACACCAAATTAAAAAATCATACTCTATAAGATTGGAATCACATTCATCACCCTAATCCGAATCATTCGTTTTCTTTACTTGTATGAATATATCTTTATAAGTCATTAGAGTTCTTTTTTACTTTTTCATCCTCACCAAGGTCTGATGTGTCTCCCTATTTATCAGTGGATCCTAAAGTCTTACATGCATCCTAGATAGAATGGAGAAATTTGATTTTTGTGTTCCACTATATATAAGAAAATTCCACCAATATGGGGTGACCACTAGTCCCTTTCATTGTATCTAAAGTCTAGACATCGTTATTTTGATTCTTTGGAGTACCTACCGACACCAATGATTCTCCAGATGCCCTACCTTTTGATAATTAAAAAGCATATTTCGACAAGAAAACCTAATCTATAATGAAGTTGTGTTTAAAATGTTTTCAACATTTTTATATATCCTAACATCATAAACAATCAATATTTTCCCACGAACCCCAAAAAATGTTTCAGGACATCATCTCCTTGTTTCAAACCCGAGGATGAAGATTACACTTTCATGCAACAATTATATATTCTAGGTACTTCTTGCTACAAATCAAAAACAAAGTATGAATTTCCCAAAGATCCATATTGATCTTGATGAATAGGAGGGTTTGAATTAAGTACACACATTTTCCAGTTTTTTTCTACCCAGACAAATTTAGGTTATTCATACTTACACAATCAGAAACCTGATCATTTCTATTCAATAATATTATACACATAAATTCATAATGACCACAAATGGAACAAAATAAGAAAGTTACATACTTCCTATATGGATTCATATCATTTCATATTATTGTCTAATCAAATAAAAAGTATGTGAGATTTTAATATAAATCATTAATGCTAGGATAATCAGATTATGCTAACAACACAACCTTTTTAATAAAAATTGAACACAAATTTATTTCACGAAGATCCCTATAAATGTACAAAAAAATCATTTTACGTGTTTTGTCTATTTTAAATGGATCTCCTATTTTCAAAGAAATTTCAAACATAATTCTTAGAATCTAAAAAATTAAATTAAATACAAATAACATAACTCAAACATTCACAAATGTGTTTCTTACCTTATAGTGATTAATCCTGGAATTCTACTTCTGAATTTGGAAAGAACTCGGAATTAAAGAGATTGATCCAAAGCCCCTTGCCTTCCTCTATATTAATGAAATTTAAAATTAAATATGAATGAATATAAATCATATTGGAATACATTTTCAATAGTATAACCCTATTCTAGGGATAAATTTCATACCAGAACATCAAGTTTATTGGGTTTGTGTCCCATTGAAATCACGATTTTCCCAATGATGGAGTATCGACACGTATCCAGCCTATTTGAAATTGCATCATAAATTGAAATAACATAGGTATTATCCCCTTTTTTGTAAAAATTACTTACATAGACATCATGTAAATATTGAAAAATTCTATTATTTAGTTCAGAATTTTTATTTTCACCCTCCTACTTCGAGTCCATCTCATCAAAAGTTCCAGAGGGGAGCAAAGCCGAAGAAATAATTTTAGTTGATCACCACTTGTCAAGAGAATCATCCATTGAAATATGAGACCCATAATACTTTCTGGTTGCTCTACCTACTATCAAGGCATCCTTTATCTATGATGTTGATGAGGGGTTTTCTCCAAAGATAAACTCAAATCCCCAAAAAATAGAAGAAATCCATAGATGGGTGGAACCATACATATCATCCCAATTCACATGATTGAGGAAATGGAAAATTTATAAATATAGGGATTTAAATTTATTGTATCAAAACGGGATAGGGTTGGGTGTATTTTCACAAATGGATCTTGAGATGCGTGAACCTTGTTCAGGCATCTTCCCTCGTTAGGAAGCGTGAAGGGGTTTCACGCAAACTGTATAAAGTTCATAAAGGATTTGATAACCCCGTTCATGAATCCTACTTAAATTTTAAATAAAAAAATCATCAATAATAAAAAAAATATTGATAAACCATAATTAAATAACCATTAAAATAAATGAAATAGTATTAAACATGAACAAAATATTTTTCTATTTTTATAAATATTAATTAGAAAATAATAAAATTTAACTAAAAATTAACAGATATTCAAAAGTATTAAGAAAAATAAACTGAAATTGTAAAAATTAAATTAATATTGATAAATTTTAAAATATTCATAATAGTTTGATGGTGAAACTCTCAAATTATGAATATAAATATTAATTAAATTCTATGGAAAATGAAAAAAATATTTATTAATTGTTAATAAATGATAAATTAATATTAATTTATGTTAATTAGTTTTATTAATCATTCATGAATAAAAGATATCTATTAAATAATTATTAATAAATATTCCGGCATCCGACAAAAAAAAGTAATTTAAATAAAAATCATCAATATTTTTAAATTTCAATTAAATATAAATATATTATTAATTAAAAATTCATTAATATTTATAAAATATCAATAAATATAAATAAATATTAATACATATTTGTTAAATAGTCAAACTAATAATAATAGTGTTCATGGTAATTTTGATCAACTTGTCTGAATCCTGGTGCACTTCTTGAGCACGGGTATCAATTCATACATAAGAATGTGTCATCCATTATTTCACTCTATGTTAATGTGATTCACACTTACTAGAAATCAATAGGTTTTTCTTTAGGAAATAATGTTTTCCTCTACCAACTGATCAAGATACCAAATATAATGAGAACTTAACAACTTATAATGAAGGGTAATCCAATTTTATTTCAGGATTAATATATTTAATGAGTGATACATATTTTATTTGAAAAAGAATCCTAAAACTCATGCAATCTCATTAACAGATAGATCAAAAACATTCAACTCCAATAATAAGGCCAAATGGCCTATAAATGCATCCATAATAGAACTTTTCTAATGTATTTGGTTAATTCAATTACAACCCCTTTCTATTCAAAGTATTTTTTTAACAAAGGAAGAGAGATTTAGAAAAACATTCCACCTTCAATAACATAAACTTACTGATCATTCTACAGAAATTAGGTTTGACTCAAATTGATACACTAATTATGGATGTAATTTAATATTTCTTCATTTAACTCACCATTAATGGAAAATATCATAAGCATTAGTTATGAAAACATCTATAACTTCACCTAGGATGATATTCTTCAATACATATTCTTCAGGGTACAAAAAATTTGATGAAACCATGATGATATATTCTTTATACTTATTTTCATGGATATACTAACACATTCTTAAAATTCATAAATGATTACCCTCTCCCGTACATCATAAGAATATATAAATTAAAAAAAATGTTTAATAAAATTTGATGGATATTCATCACTTCTTATTGTGAATAAGAAGGTTGAGGTTTTTTCTCAATGAAGTTGGTCCAGTTCTTATAGTATTAATGATTATATATCTAAACATCTCTTCTGATTTATATTATGTAGTAGGGTTCTCTTCACATTACATTCTGATCTATGTAGATATTTTTTCCCTTATTAGCCTTTATGGATGGTGCAGTATTAACTCTATTAAGTATTTTTTCTTATTCTAGAAGAATATGATATCAATATTATTTATAATGTCCATAATATTATCACATTATGGTGGTATTTTAACAATAATATCCTCTCATGAAGATTGCATACCAGTAGAAACTGTACCCTCTTATAAAGTTGGAATATGTATGTTCTCAAAACTGGAAAAAGGAACTTCTAATTCCATACATCTCGAATTCTGTTTTTTCTTATCATTAATCATATTCATATACTATTAAATAATATCCATTATTCATTCAAATTATTCTGCATGCAATTTTACTTTTTCAAACAAAGAATAATGTTCCATTATTTTTGGATTCAAATAATTGAGATCAATAACATTTTCAAGATTTCATGAAGGTCACAGATATTTTCATCATGTGTATTAATATTTAGTAATGAAATTAATCATATTATTTATTATACATATATAGATAATAATACTAAGTATTAATATGGATATCAAATAGAAATTATTAATTTTGGTAGATAATTTGATAACAGTAAGACAATTATTAAAAAAGGTAGAACTCTATAAATGATAACAGTAGGGAACATAATAATGTATCATAAATAAAAAATCAACATAATCTTTTCCTCTAGCATGGAAGATCCTTTGTCCCACAGCTAGGTGTACACTAGATGTGTCCATGTTGTGTCTTTCTATGGCTGCGCTCTGGCATACATTGCACATCATCATCATCAGCCACCTACAAATACTCTTGTGTGATAGGTGGTGGCTGTACAATCTCAACATTTGTACCCCGTCCTACATCTAAGGATATTATATGCTAAATAGAACTCTCACCAACATGAGAAGAAGATGGTTGTAGTGTTCTAGATGACTATAATGAAGCATCCAGGTTAACACAATAAATATTTGTATATACCTATGGCTGAGCCTGAGAAGCTGGAGGAGCATCTGACTGATCATGATAAACTCTCTCCATCTATAGAATAGTTGTATATGAATGATCAATATGAACAACCTCCTCCTGTGGAACAAAAATATCTATAATGGGGTCATCACCCCCTGTTACATATATATAAGACTCAGTAGGCTTTGCAGCCTCCTCATCATGTGGTGGATCAAAAAAAATACATGATAAATCTCGTACATTGATAGAATCTACACTTTCAAAAGGGTGTGAAAGTATCCTGGGTAAAATGTGGTTCTCTCTACTAGATCAGACATGTGTACTAGATGATAGATTTGAGCATCCTATGAAAAAAATACATTATTATGTAATATGAATTAAAAATCTACTGAAGAGTTAAAGAAAAAATGTATACCTACTCATGAAATCCCTATCTGTGTTGTTTCATAAATCTGACTGGGGACTTGAAATACCGAGATGCATAATCGATATGATCCCCCAAGTAAAAACCTACTATCCCCACCCCTAACAATTGGGACTCATATCATATGTCTCATAAATCAATATATCTTGCATGGTATCTCCTCCAATCAAAATATCTCTTCCATGATATCTTCAGGGAATATAGTGAAGTTAACTGACTGGGTGGGTTAGGAACAGGCTGAAATAATCCAAACCGCCTCGTAATTCTATCAGTTTGATGCCACTTGACTATATGGAAAGGAATCAATGGAACCCTCCAAAATATTGTATAAAACATTACCGTACAGTATGATGGAATACTCTGGATGATATCAACTATCTATGAAATCCATATAACATGAAATAAAAATGAATAATCAATTAATAAATGAATACATGTACAAAAAATAATAAATATTTAACAGTATAAATAATAATCAGTTACATCGTGTGGTCGAATGCTATCTAACATTTGTCTGTAGGCGGGGACATCATGCCTTGAGGAATCTAAATGTCAATTTTCCTGAATCCACATATAGATAATATGGTTATATTTAAATATCACAATAGAATGTTATAATATTAAGTTATAGATTATATGGAAAGAATAACCTATGAAAACCCATGTAGAGCCACTGCTAAAATATCTTCTGGCAATGGCACACGAGCATATGGAGCTAAACGAGGGATTTTCTCCCATTCCCACATCTTTAGAAGAACCATGCATATTTAAAACATTATCTTATCGACATAAAATGTGCTACATAACACCCCAAATGCATATTATAGAAAATAATACCCCCATCTATACTGCCCTACCTCGTCCAAATCATAAAAAAATGGTAATTACATCAAATGTAAAAAAGTAATGGAGTAATCAATAAAAAGTGTTCCCTTATCATAGTCATGATATTTTTACATGTAAATCGTAGAACAATGATCTCATCATCATCGTATGCTAAATGTGTGAGGTGATAGTCTAACAATGGAATATGTAATCTACCACTAATGATTGTCCTTCCATAATTAGGGACCCCTATGCCAAATATTCTATGAACAAGCTTGAGTATATTTTCTCCAACTCAGCCTATAAGAGTCGCACCGTCGATGGGGGTGCCCAACATAATGCCCATATCCTGTAGGGTAATTGTCATCCCCCTTCCCTAAAATGGATTGTATGTGACCCTAGACTCCATATATTTATATGTACTATAGTGAGATGATGATAGAGAAAGGTGAAGGCTCACATCGCTAAACCATAGAATCCAGCATGTTGAAAATGAGAGATGATAGTGGGAGGTGGTGTGGTATGATGGGAATGGTGAGATTTGTGTACACTCAATGGAGGCCCATAATGTCCCGATAAAATATGTTGTGATACATGAGTACCTTTGGATGTGAGCAATGAAAATCCTACCATCTGTAAAAATGATATCATCCTTAATTTTTTATAGTGAATTCAATAAAAATATTAAACTTTTATTTAAAAAAATATATATAATAAGGAAATAAAATATGATTGTGTTAATATTTTTGATTGATGCTTGATTTGTAGTGTATGGATTAGTGTATTTGTAACATGTGGAAGCATGATATATTCATTTTGGTTCTGTGATTATTGTTTTAATAGTTTTAGTATCACAAAATTCTTTATTATAGAATCTATAAATGAGACAAACCAAATTTGAAACATGTTAGAAATGGAGAAGGTCATAAATAAAAGGATTCAATACTTAAATGTAAATATAAAAAACTAAATATACATATTCATGATACAATACACAAATTAGATCATGGCTTATGGGATGTGGAGATCTATCCTACCACTTGGGGGAATCTCTTACTAGTATGTCCTTATACGTGACCAATACTACATTGTATTCTACCTCCTCAATGTCGAGGCCATTCCATCTCATTTTTGATTTTCGTTGACTTTGGTATTCCTTGGGGTTGCAACCTGGTAGTATGAAGACAATAATTTAAAAATATATATACATTAAAAAAATAAAAATTGAAAACAAAACAAAATTATAAAACTTGGAAATATTATGGATGAGGGTCAGCGGATCAGCAGGAAATGAGATAGAACGAAAGTCAACAACAAGAATACATGCTACACTATAACAGTTTAACAAAGTTTTCATGTGATACATAGGGTTAACATATGGTTCCCATGATATGTTTAACGAAGATCAAGCTATGATAACATGTGCACATAGAAATCTCAATGCCTTAAATTTACCGCAATCATAGTACCTACTATCTTACATCACCACAAACACTCTAACACTAGTGCATATAGCCTGGTCGTAGCACTGTGTTACCGGAAATCTTATATTTTCACTATCAAATGCTAGAAAACAACATCTTGAATCCTCATTCAGTATCTGATCAATGTTACTTTGGAAATGATGAGTAAAATGAATTCCATTTTCCTAACATGGATTGGTATTTTGGGACCAGTCAACAAAGTAATGAACGCATCTATAAAATACATCTTTCACTATCCCTGTGATCGAGAGTTAATGCACACACTTGAGGACACCATATATGAACTCTACTATTTTAGTTGTCACATTGACATATCTTCTTCCCTAATAATATGCTAATGAATAATTTTCAATAGAAATATGTATCATATATTCAAACACAAATTCATTAGAGGTTCAAATCTCTTCAATGAGTCAATCAAAACATTGTTATTAGGGCTCATATATTGAATCCATAAGAGAATAATGTATTAAAATGGATATTTAATTTTGTTTAAAATAAGTATGTTTAGAAAAAAATACCCAACTTGAGGATCACCTTCTATATGGCCTCATATCTGAAATACATATGCAAATTGCATGTAAAATGGATAACGAAATAATGATGATAATCATTTAGCTCAATAAATGAAACCCCATCACTTTCCACATCCTCTATAAACTCTCGATGGTGGTCAGATATCAGAAACATGCCCTTGTTTTTTGTGACATGAACACGTACGCATGCCTCAAACTAGCTCCATAATTAAAAAATCTATATTCAACAATTTCAAAAGAAAGTGGAAGAGGAGAAAGATTACCAGCCTACGTTGCAACAATGTGTAGAACACCTATATACTTTCTATACTGGAAAGTGACATTAGCCTAAATAATTTATTTACAATAGGTAAAAGCGTCGATACATATCCAAAATGTCCAAAAAAAATATTGAACATTACCTTTGAATCAAATCAGTGATTAGGGGATACATACTCAAAAATTTCCAACTCATAAACAATATTATTTTTGAGAGATAACAATTCCATAAGTTGTGGTAACATTTCATAAGATTCATCCCAATCACCATTAACTTTTACAATTTCCTTCTATTCTACATTCCATGCTTTGTTTTATGATATCTTATAGTTGTACAAGTGTTGAATTCCTTCCGGAACAAGGGAAAAGGGAACATATTGACATGCTCATATCACCACACAAATAATATTTTATATAAACTCTGGATCAAGGGAAGAGTGGTCCTATGACAAGCTTGGATGCACACAAGTGTGTAGCCTTCAAAGTTTGTTATTCTCCAACAAGAAAAAAATTATCAAATATATCCCTTAATCAAAATTTACATTTTGGACAATGTTATTCATAATGAATGAGATATTTTGTATTCTCTAACTCATCAACCACAAATGTAAAATTTTACTCAATGTGGTATTTGTTTATCACATTTTTCATGGATAGTTTACATTCAAACTTCTTCTCGATATAGATGATGTTATCATTTGATGCATACCTATTCCCTATAATTCCATGGAACTCAAAAGAAGGTTTAAAGACATCCCAATAAAATTGTTGTTTGTGATAAATTACTTCATCAAAGGAACTCAATATTGAAGGATGATTACCACTTACTGGTTGATTTTTTGGATGCATGTCTCTCAAAAGAACCTCAAAATGTTCATTCCCCATATCATTCTCACCCACATCATCTCCTGATGGATCCCTAGATTCTTCTTCCTCAGATAAACATTCATTCACTATATCAGTAAAAAAAGGTATGTCATCTACATTTCCTCCCAAATTTTTATCATATTATTCATTATTTTCTTCTATCACAGGTGACTTATGAGATGGAGGAAATAAAAAAGACTAATGTGAAGGACTAACTTTTACTGAGCTTGCAAAACATGGTTTGGTATTAGTCAATTGCACCACATCTATATCATATATCACCACTTACAACTCCATAAAACCATTAGCACAATGTTGTCTAAATAAGGAAGATGCATTAATCCAGTCATCATCATCGACCAGTGGGAAATCAGTGTGCCAGAAACATTCAGGAGGTTGTAGATATCGACATTTTAATGAATAAATAGATTGATCGACCATCATTTTTAACTGATTATGAATATTATTACATACTTCATCTAATTTCATACAACAATGATGATTTACCACTCTTAGAGGTGGCACAATACAGCTAAATCTATGCACTATATAAATAACCTCATCATTGTAATATATTCTCACAAGAAATTATTACTTATAAAAACATAATTAATAAAATATTATATACTACATAAAATTTTAAATTATTTAAATTTGTTTTGAATAACTAACATTATCTTGACACTTTTTATGTATTGATTAACCATTATTGAGGTATAGTGATGGTGGTATTATTTTCAAAGAAAATTTAATATAATGTTATAAATTTTAATTACTTATGAATAAATAATCATGACTGATCTTGAGACTTATGATTAGTTTATAATTATTTGATAAACTAACAAAAACATATGGGTAGACTCTTGGAACTTTATTATCAAATATTTCATCTACTTTCAGTCCCCTTTGAAACAGAAAAGCCTCCTGTCAAATGCTTGTTCTCAAACATCTCTTCAGGGATTCCTCTTTGGGGATTCCTCTTTGGGGATGCCTCTTATTGATTTCCTTTTAATTTCAAATTTTATCACATACATGTGAGGGGGTATAGGGGTATGAAATACATAAACAATTTTTGCAGACTGGCATGTCTTTACATAATTAGTCAGAGATGACTCGTAGGTCATCAATGCAGAAATATAATTTCAATTTTTACAAATTAAATAACCATATTCACCAATTAAGACAAGTAATTTCAATTTTGCATTGGTCGGTCATTTCAATATTAGTCATCACATAACATACAATTTTTTTGGTATACTTAATATATCTATTATTAGATAAAATATATATTAAATATCTACACCTCTTTTCAAAAAAACATAACTTTTCAATTTATATGTATATATATATATTAATAAAATTTAATAAATTTATTTTTAACTAATATAATTTACATTTACATAACAATACTAAATTAATTTTATACTATATAAAATATTATAAATTAAATTAAAAGTACATTATAATTTATTACTTCAAATAATAATTATTCACACTTAATATAATTTAAAATTATTATTTATGAAAAATTGTTTTTATACCATTACCAAAAGGAGTTCTCTATATATTTTTATTGAAATTTAAATATTATACACATTATTAATATATTATTCTTAAATAATAAAACTAGTGTATAAAATATTATAATTCAAAATAATATTACTTAAAAAATAATATATTTTATAAAAAATTTAATTTCAAATAGAATTCAATATTAATTCATACAACATTTTAGACAAAACGTAACTAATTTTCGAATACATTAAATATGAATTCATACAAAAAAACACCATTAAACAAATTAAATATTACAAAAGACACAAATTTACACAACAATACATATAAAATAAATAAACCATATTCATGAACAACAATTTCTATATATAAAAAATGAAAAAAATAAATCATAAAAATATATTAAATAAACACAATCAAACTATTAAAATTTTAAATAGAAATTTTAACTTCTTAAAAGTATCAAATATTTTTTGAGAAAAAAATTTTATAGTGTTTCATAGCAAAATAAAATGGATAAGAATGAATTTTAAGGGTGTTGATTTTTTAGATTTAACTCCATGAGATGCATGAATGGGGTTCCCTCCTCCTATATCACATCTGTGAAGTATTCGTGAATGAATTTTATGCATCTTCTGCCGCATCTACGAAGGATGCATTAACGGGGTTCATACATCATTCGCCACTCCTAATATTCCTAAACACCATTCACGCTTCTCTTGTTTAGGAAAGATGCATGAACAAGGTTCAGGAATCTCCAAACCCATTTTTAAAAATACCCCCAACACTATCCCATTTTGGTTAAAAAAATACACAAATATAAAAATTACTCCTCCGAAAGGACTCTTGTGGAAGGACTCTCGACACTGCATCCTCTCCATCCAACCAATGAATTATACATTAATATAATAAAATTTTAATACATTGATAAAATTTATTTAATTATTATAGGGTGAAATTAAAATTTTTAGTGAAGTATATTAATTAAAAATGACTAAAGTTTAAGAAATACTCATATTGTGAAAAATTGATTTCTTTGGGAAATATCATTAAAAATTGAATTCTTTAGATATATAATTTTTTACATAGTCTTATAAACATGAGAAAGGTTTCCAGAAAGAGAAAATTTTAGTTTTATAGGATTTAATTATAAGGGGTAGGTGTATTATTTGGTTGTGGGATTAATCTCATTTTATAAGTGAAGAAATTTATTTTTTTAAATACTCTTATGTTTTTAGAAATTGCTTGAATCTATTCCATGATAAAAGCCTCAAAAGGATGGAAATAATGGGATATTTAAAGAATAGAGGTATATGATCCTATAATAGATAACTTTTAGAGGCAACTAGACTGATTTTAGGCGTTTCCCCTTAGTTTTTTCGTAACTTTTACCATTATTAGCTTTTATCTAGATATCTAACTTTTAACATTGGTAATTAATTCTATTAGAAAAAATTAATATATTACTTACTACGAGATATAAAATTTCTAATTTTATATCTAAAATTTATTTTGTAAAATTAAATATTTTGGTGTGAGAAAATATAATTTTATAATTAACACATAAAGTGAATAAAATGAGTTTTTAGAAATGTGTTTTTTAAGCTAAAAAAATATTTTTTGATAAAGTAATCAATGTTATTTATTTTAATGAAAAAATATTTTTGAATAAGTTATACGTGGATTAAAATGAAGGAAAATTATAATATTAATAAAATTATTTTAATTTGAAATAAAAGACAAAAAATAACTCTTTTATTGGATAATAATACTTAAGACTATAAAATGATAACAATAGGTTTTATTAATTCAACTTAAAAATTTTAAAAAAAATTATATCACCCTTTATATACATTTTTAGTAATGAACATCTTTTTAACAATTTTCTCATTTATTATTTCTTCTTGATATATTCATAAACACTATAATTTTTTTAAAAATAGTATATTTCTCTATTGACCTAAAATCCAAATATTTTAGAAAAATATATGGTATTCCCCCTAAACTATTTTTTCCATGATGTATTCATATAATAATAATATTTTGAAAAAAATTAAAATCACATTATTTAAAATTGTAGATTTAAAATTAAAATATAATATATAAGGGAAAATTTTTATTTTTAAAGTAGTTTCTTAAGACTTAGTCTTCCTAATCATATTTTTTAAGAATTTATAATTTTTTAGTCATCTTTATTTATTATTTGTTTCATTATTCTTCAATTTTCATACGAACCTTTGTTTAAAATGTCATAGATCGATTTTTTTTCAATGTTTCATGTGACGAAATATACTAAACATAATATTATTTTAGAATATATATATATCTTTATATTCCAAAATTCTATGGAGTTACAAGCCACTTTAAGTTCATGCGTAGAGTCATTACCTAATATGATTATAAGAAAAAAGACATGGTAGAACCAAATTTCTTAAACTAATGTCTGATGAGAATCCTGTATAATCTGAATATCATTCATTGTTTTACTGACGTAGTATATGATTGTGCTATAGAATTGATAGTGACTACCAAAATATGTTTATAATTACTTGGTTTTAGAGTCAAAATTATCTTCCTACTTGTGGCATAATAATAGGTCATTTTCATATTTTACTAAATTATTTGAAGGATATATTATATTAGGTAACAACAATAGGTGTTATGTCATGGGTAGAAGTTCTATTATATTAGAGTTCTATAGATATTCTCTTATAACATTATGGTATGTGTGGAACATTATTGATTTACATAAGAATTTAATTTAATTAGTTGTTATATATCTGAATCAATTTACCTTGAAATCTATATATTAGTTCGCTTAAATATCTAATGATAGAATAATTTTCATTAAGTGATACTTAGTTAATGTGTTTTATCAGGAAAAATCGTTCTAAGAATATAGGAAGCACTTATCACCAACTATGATAGCACACCACACTATTGAAAATTGAGAGGTAATATATGAGATAAGGGTTTTGAGGTGTCTTGTAAATGGGGGATGAAAATTGAATTTAAACTAAGAAAATTATCTTTTTTTGAAGACTGTAGTTTTGTTAAATCTGAAATAGTTATATTTAAAAAAATAATGCTTTAATTATAGCTTCTCACTTGATTGTATAAACATTAAATTCAGCGATCCTTCTAGGACTACTACATATAGTGGAGTTTTGTATTTTTTAACTTATCTATTGTATTTTTATAATAATGTATGTATTTATATACCTTGAAATAAGTATGATGTTTTGGCAGTGTTTAAGACATGAAATCTTTATATGGAGAACCAAATTGAGAGAAATTTAAAACCATGAGAATTGATAATAACATTTAATACCTATAAACTATATTTATAGACTTATATGAGGATGAGGGAATCACTAGTAGAAGTATTATAAGTTAAATTCAACAGAAAAATGGGTTTCCAAAAATGCATGAACCACACTTTCCTTGAGTTGTTAATTATCATGATTTCGTACTTGACCATCCATGATATTTTTGGGTTGAGGTTTACACTGAGCTAGTCTAGATCATTAATTGGTGTCAGTCCTCTTCAAATCATTTTAAGGATCTTGATTAACTATGGAGAAACTAATCCAAATACTATAAAAATCTAAAACTTATTAGTTTCAAAACATATTAACATATCAAAATCATTAATCTCAATCCTCAGGATGTTTGGTGTATTTTCATAGTCAATTTTAAAGAGGTGAAATGTTTTATGATATTAATTTAAAAACCTAGATTCCAAAAATGCATTATAAGCCTAGATGTGGTTTTTCATTAGATAGTTTCTCATAGAAAGAAACCAACCATATACTATAATGGTAATAAAACCCAAAATAATGATAATAATGTTGAAAATCTTATTGAACATGACTCTCCTTTTTTGACTCCTCCACATTCTTTTAAACTTGAACATGATTGTCAGTTTGAATCTATTGTTACTTTTTTTATTTTACCATATAATGATATAAATAATTATCATATCTCTAGTGATAATGTGAGGGTAGTTATTATATCTCCTTTTAGGTATCTCCATGATGACATGGATACTTTTTCATTCCATGTTACCTATGATCTTCATAGGGAATATCATTAGATTTGGAAATAGGTTTCAAATGATGAAAATTACAGACATTAGATTACTACCATAGATGATGAGATGTAATAGGATAAGAAAAAACTTATATGGACCATTTTTAATAAAAAATTACTAACAATATTATATGATGAAAATTTATCTTTAATGGAGATGAAGATAACATAATACACATTAAAACTAAGTATTAGTCTAGTATAGTGTCCAAGGTTCTCTCTTAATGAAAAAGAGTGGATTAATCTAAAATTTAATTTCAAGTTGTAATGAATTTTTCTACTAGGAAACTACATTGTAAACACATATTAAAGTATATAAAAAATAAGAAAATGTAAAAAAATAATTTTTTCATTGATTTATTGATGAGAAATTATACATGAAGTCTCTTTTTTAAGTTTCTCATGCATTCAAGTCTAACCCAATATGTTTATTCAATTAATATTTTAAAGTATTAAATAAATCTTCTAGGTAGTGGTTTTAAAAAATTTATTCATAAATTTTATAGAATATTTTCAAAAGGATTAAGTTTAATACATTTTTTTATTATTAAACAATTAATAATTCCATGTTTTATTTTTTTTATTGATGATATAATTCATATATGTTTTAATATGATATTGATCACCAATGTTAAAATGAAATTGTTTTTTAAATGAATTATTATTGTTATTACATATCTTTGTTTGGTATATAAATCTTAAGTGATAGAAGAAAGTTTTCCTTTATTTTTCTTTTTATATCTTTGTTCTTAATGAACATAAAAATTATTTGTTTGATTCATTGAAAACTATCACTATTTCTTTTTCGTAGAATTTTATTTTTTTCACTTTTTCAATCTCTAAACACTACCAAAATCTTTGATTTTATCAGTTTAATATAATTTTCTAATGTTTTCAGTAGCATAATGTTTTATATGATCTATATTAGATCTATTATATCCATCTTTATCTATACATTGTGCAGGTTTATGTGAAATCTAGATAAACCACACCACCATGAAGTTTAGTGTCATTAAAGGTAAATTTCATCTATAAAATTACTTATATAATGAAAAATTATTTAAATATATTGATATTACATCATAATTTAAGTATATTTATCACAAAATATAATAAAACATGATTGGATAGTATAAGAATAGTGTCTTTATAAACTGGGAAGCAGAAACAACTGGTTCGTAAAACATATACATTGTCACCTATTTATTTCATCATAACTAGACCCCTTTTAGAATATCATACTCAATAACATCCTTACAGACCGGGGTAAAAGAAACATATAAATGGGGAGATCAAATTCTTAGTAAGGTTAAACAAAGGAAATATCTATCATATCATAATAAAAAAAACAAAACAGTTAAAAATATTATCCTATATATAAAAGATCATAATATCATGTCATGGGATAAATCATAGATGTGAAATGTAATCCCAATAGTCATAAAACAAAACAATAATTTTTCTTCCATAAAAATATAATCATAGTAAATCATTTTATATTAGTCAAGGCTCATTTCTAAGAAAATCATAGCAGAAAAATTCCATTATTGAACTGAGTTCACTCATTGTTCTAGCCATGTATTACTAAACAATATTTACTTTCTATTCTAGTAATGACTATATCATGAGATATAAATTTCTACCCAATGAATTATAGGGATATATAGGTCCCACAAATCTCATAATGAAACCATTCTTATGTGTTCTACAAAAACATAAAAACATTTACCATAACATGACCTAGGAAATCAAATGGGATTCTTAAACACCATTCAATCATAATTGGTATTAAAAAAATAGATTTCCTAAATAAAATTCCATAATAATAAAATCATATTAATAATAGGGTTGTAAATATAACCCAATTTTTATAGTGTCATCTTATATGGAAAATAATTTTGAGAAAACACTTGAAATTAATTCCTGAGGAAAATATCCTTTCTTCTTTAAAAACCTTTTCACTCCTCAAAATGAAACAAAATTTTATAAGAAAGAATTTAATGTGAAAATAACCTTTAATTTTCTAAGGGTATGCTTCAAAGAAATATGAAATTAGGAAAGCGTAAAAATTTATTCACGACGTACAAGTAAAAAAAAGTCTTCTCGAACTTTTGCCGGAAAATTCAAAAAGTACCTCGTACCGAAAATGACAAAAGATACCATTCATACCATTTAGAAATTTACCATTGAGTAAAATTTAATTTTAACAATTATAGAAGGATATAAAGAATATTTTGAAATACATATATTGTAAACATGCATGAGGATGATAATTATACCTTAGTGAATACTTACTAATAACCAATCTTGAATAAAAGGGAGATTTGAAAAGTTATTCATTACCTTTGGTCTAATATGATTAGTATGTATCCAAACCACCAATATGATGATTTAAATAATGATATGAATTTATTACTGAATTATAATCATTAATTATAACATTTATGATCATATTTTCATCCGTTTGTTAGTAACATTTCATTGTTATTAATTATTCGGGTATTAACTACTTTATGTTCATATGTATGTTTTGTTGAATAAGTTATTATTCCTATTTTTAGGTTATAGTTATATTATTTCATTAAAGGTATTAGTATAATATATATCATATTTATGCATTCATTTTTTAGATAATCATGGTTTAATGACGATTATGTAGAACAAATCACATCGCATTGTAAAGACAATAAGCCGTATGTACGCATAAGTGATGATATCATTCCCGTAATTTTTGAATGGTATTGAAGTGGATGGCTATCAGTATCTCAAAATTTATATAATTTTATAATAATCATATATAGTTTTTATTTCTACTTTTAAATCCATCCAAGTGAGGTGGTGGTGAAAAACAGGTTACCCCACAACGTGGAGACGGTTAGTCGTACGCACGCACACGCGATGATCTCATTTTTTGTAGGATTGAAAGAAGGTGAAATTGGGTTGTTTAATATTTATAATTACATATTAGTATATGAGTGATACTAATTTTATTACCTTATATTTAAAAACTATAGAAGAGTATATAGAAGAAGAAATAAATTTGAAAGAATCGATAGAAGCGATTACCTCTTCTTCAATATGCCGTCTTTAAAATATCCTCGTAGGGATCTAGAGTTGGTCTTTTGAGAATAATAAAACCTATAAAATTTAACTATATATGTTTAGAAGTTAAATGGGCAGGTTTTTTCTGATAATTAAGGCTTAAAATGGATTTAATAGGAGAGGGATGGGGTTCTCTTTAATAAGAGAGGAGAGGTGCACTATAGAAAACTCTCACAAATATTAATTTATAAAAACATAAAACCCTAACAAAAAACATTAAAAGTGTACCAAATTCAAAGTTGAGATGATATAGGGTTTTAATAGAATCACCCAATAAATTTTTGATAACTTATTTTATCAATTTAAACCTTATCTTTTTATTTGACACATAGTTATTCTAGTAATTTTTAATTTTCTTAATAACATTCTAAATATATAATGGTTATTAATATTTAATAACGTGGTGTTAATTTACCATAAATGGATTATTTAATATATTTTAGACATTATAATTATTAATTAGTAATTTTAATTTTTTTTATTATTTTTAAATTATTTCATAAAATGTTATGTTTATAAAATGTCAATAGTGTCAATTAAGACACTATTCATTAATTGGACATTAAATAAAATTCAAACAAAATATAAATTTGAACAAAAATATTAAATACAATCCCAACATGTCATATTAAAATATAAAATTATTTTATCACATTAATTATTTCATAGGATATTCCTTTTAATATTTTTAAAACCATTTATTTGATATTTCTATTAGTAAAATAATTTGGCATCACTATTCTGTCATCATTAATGGTAATTATTTAATCTATAAAAATTATAAATAAAATCCTATGATGTATATAATTCTATTTCAATTCTATAGACTATATATAGTTTATTTTATCCCCTTTTTATTCATATATTTAAATTATTATACTTATATAAAATGAGATTGTGAGATTTTATCCATTTCATTAATTTTTTATTACATTCATGTGATTTTCAGAGGTATGTGGCCATAAAGATATTATATTTTGAACGAAATATGATAATGGTCAAATATAGTCATACAATAGTATTTTTATAGGTGTTAAGGTAATTTTATAATATTTGTTTCACCCATTTTAACCCGATTTACCTTTAACCATGGTAATAAAAATAATTACCAATGTTACTATTCATAATGCCTAAAAATAAAAGTAGTCTATTAACATAATTTGAACCTACATATTCCAAATATGGAATCAATTTTTTTAAATCCAAAATAAATTAGTTTCAGTGACTAATTTAAAATTAATCCCATTGTTGAGAAAATGAGTTTTAAAAGTTATATTACTACAAAAGATTGAAATTTTTTCACCTATAAATTCAATGTAAAATTAATTGTAATTACATAAGTTATATTAAAGGAAAAAATATATTTTATTTAATTTTTAAAACCATTAAATATCATAATTTAACCATTTAAATTATCTCTATAAAAAATGTTAATTTTAATTAAAATTTAGCATATTTTTACGAGTCATCAAAAAGTGAAAGTTGTTAGAAAAATTTCAGAAATTAATGTGAAGTAAATTTTTATATCCAAATTTAAAATAAAATGTTTTTGTTGTTATATATAAGTTATTAATGCATCAAAATATTAATTTAATATAGGTTCTCCGTTTAAAGGTATAAAATTAACCTTTAAAAAATAGGTTTTCATACAAAAAATATGGTTTTATTCATACCCTATGAGAAAAATATCCATTAAATGAATATGAAATATATTTTATTAATTATATAACACATATATATCTTATTCATTTCATTACCAAAAGTAATTATTTATAAAATAAAAATATCTAATTGAGTTATATTTTTCATAAGTAATCGATAGCCAATTAATTCACAATGCATTTTTATAAGTTTGTTATAATAATTATTTCTAACCTAACAGGTATAAAATAACATTAATTTTATACTAAGGGAATATCACAGTTTGTTTAAACTAATGTTTTCATACAGAGAAATCTACTAAAAAAAATTTATTTAAATACTTTCTAAAAACATCTGGGTGTTACATTCTACCCCCCTTAGACTAAATTTTTCCCTAGAAATTAATCACATGGTAACAAACATATGATGATACCTCCCCCTCATCATATCCTCATGTTCCCATGTACCTTATTCAAATTGACAGTTCTTCTATAAAAAATTAACCAAGTGAGTGGTCTTGTTTCGTAGAACTTTTTCCGTATAATCCAGAATCTCTATCAGTTGTACTTCATAAAAATGATCTTTCTACAGCAATAAGACTTCTAAGATTAGTAAATGTGAAGGATTAGGTTTGTAATTTCTCAGGAGAGATACGTGTAACACATCATGAACTTGAGAGAGATTTAGTGGAAGCTCCAATTGGTAAGCTAGCTTCCCACCATGATCCAATATTTCGAAAGAGTCGATGTACCTAGGCCTCAACTTTCCAATCTTTCCAAATCTCATTACCCTCTTCCATGGAGATATTCGTAAGAACACCTTGTCACCCACATAAAACTCTAGGTCTTTTTATCCATTGTAATCATAACATTGTTTTTCAACTTTGATCCTCTCTTATTAGTTGTTGAATAGATCTAACCTTTTCTTCCATTTCATCAAAATTATCAGGTCCTGATAGCTATCTTTCCCCAAATTCATCCCATCAAGTGGTAGTTCTGCACTTCTTTCCTTAGAGGAATTCATAAGGATACATCTGAATACTAGAGTGAAATCTATATTTTATGAAAATTTCCCCAACGGTTGTTGTTGATTCCAACTACCTTTAAATTCCATTGATCAAGATCTCAACATGACTTTTAGAGTTTGAATTGTTCTCTCGAACTGATCATCTTTCTGAGGATGATAAGCAGTGCTGAAACTTAACTATGTATCCTGAGAATGCTAAAGACTTCGCTATAACATAGAGGTAAATCACGGCTCCTGATCATATATAATATAAAGTAGTACTCCATGAAATTTTAACACTTCCTTTAAGTAAATCCTACATATTGATCAAGAGAGAAATCCTCTCTAATTGAAATAAAGTGTACCGACTTCGTAAGATAATCAATTATAACCCAGATATAATTATTTCCTTTGGATGTTTAAGGATTCCCAATTACAAAATCCTTAGTGATGTTTTCTCATTTCTATTTTGGTATGGGTAATGGTTGTAACATCCCATTATACTTCTATCTTTCAGCCATAACTTTCTAACTAACCAAGCATCGAGATACATATTTGATAACATCACATTTTAATAAATCTCTCTAGAAGTACTCCTTCCGGTCCCAATAAATCATTGTGCTTCCAGTGTGAATTTATAATGATGAACTATGAGCCTCATTCAATAATTCCTTCTTCAATTTTGGTATGGGATGAATAATAATCTGGTTCAAGAAAAATATTTTTTCACCACAATCAATATTGAATTCAGGAATATTTCCCACCTTCTTTTTTAACTCTATATCTTCCTTTTGTGCCTCTTTAATATTCACTTGTATATATGGTTGAACATTAATTTGATAAAGGTAAGATTTCACCCATTCTATTAAAATTTCTAGATCCATCCTATTCAAATCCATAAATATTGGATCTTTTGTGATCCTCATCATGGATAAGCTAGCATAGTTCTTTCGATTCAAAGTATATGCCACCTTGATCTCTTTACCATGGTGGTTTTGTATTGAGAAGTCATAATCTTAAATAAACTGCTACCATTTTCTTTGGGGAATATTTATCTCTTTTTAGGAAAATTTACATTAAATTTTTATGATTAGAATAAATATCACATCTTTCACCATAAATATAATAAATCTATATTTTTATAGAAAATATTATCATAGTTAACTCCAAATCATGAGTTGGGTAATTTTTCTCATCTATTTCCAACTGCCATGAGGTATAATCTATCACAATATCATTTATCATGAGAGCACACCCTAGACCCTTCTTGGATGCATCACTTTAGATCAAAATATTTTCTCCAATACAAGGCAGTGTGAGTACTAGTTCACTGGATAACCATCATTTTATCTCTTTGAAATTCTCTTCGCATTCAACCTTCTAAACAACCATAACTCTATTCTAAGTCAACTTGGTGAGTGGATTAGATAACTGTTAAAAAAAATTCAATTTTTTTTATAATATCTATTCAAACCAAAAAAACATCGGATCTCAATTACAATTTCTGGTCTCGACCATATTTTAATAAATTATTTTTTTCTAGCTCCATAGATATACTCTCTCTTGAGATTATGTGACCCAAAAATGAAAATTTCCAAATCCAAAATTTACACTTGTCTAATTTAGCATAAATATTATCTTTTCTCAGGGTCTTTAGTAATATTCTCAAGTGATATTCATGTTCTTCCTTACTCTTTGAATAAACAAGAAAATATTTTGTAATGATTACCACAAACTGATCAAGATACTCTATGAAGACTCTATTCATTAGATTAATTATGATAAGAGGGTAATTAATAAGACCAAAAGGCATCACTATAAATTCATAGTGTCCATACCTTGTATAGAACACCGCCTTAGGTATATCCTCTTTTTTGACCCTTAATTGATGATATCTCGAATGAAGATATATCTTGGAAAAGTATTGAGCATCGAATAGTTGGTAAAATAAGACATCAATGCTTGGGATAGGATATTGGTTCTTGTTATGTTCATGATAATCAATGCAATGTCACATTGATTCATCTTTCTTCTTAAGAAACAAAACAAGTTCTCCCCAAGATATCATACTAGGGAATATGAATCCCTGGTCAAGATTCTCTTTGAGTTTCTTCTTCAATACGTACAAATAATTTAGGGAAATTTTATAATGTATCTTTGAAATAGGAATAGAACCTGGTATGAGTTCTATTAAAAACTCAACTTCACGATTTGGTGGAAGACCTGGCAATTCCTCTGGAAATTCATCATAATACTTCTATAAAAAGGGTGTATTATTAATCATGAGTTCCCCCCCAAACTTTTGAGATAAATAACCTTCATTTATTTGAATGAAGACCCATAATATGGAAGAAATTTCTATTGGAAGGTTATGTTCATCCTTGCATCGATATATGATAATTGATTGATTTGGAATATGAAATGTGACTTCCCTAATTTTAATACTAATATGAGCTCTATATAAAGAAATCCAATCCATTCCAATAATCACATGAAATAACACTATAGATAGGATCGCAATATTTTACAGAAGCACTTTCCAACAAACATCAATCAGAGATGAATTGTAAACTTTTGATGTGACTGATTTACCATTAATATATGTCACAACGAACTCCACATCTAATTGTTGAGGTAAAACGGTGATAACCTTACAAAATTATTTCAAAAAAAAGTGTGGGTGGATCCAGAATCAAATAAACATTTTTTATTTTAGATTGGATGATAAGTGTACCTATCACCACTTAATTATCGTACTCCACATCGCCGATAGTGATTGAAAGTGACTTTCCATTTCCATTTTCTTTAAGGGTTTGTTATTGTAAATCATAATAAATCACCCTAGGATTAGGGAATTGATTGGAATGAATACTCATTTCCATGCACTTGTTATATTTAAGTGAAGGAGGTGCATTCTTTATAGCCTTTTCTTTGTTCACATCATTAGACATCTGTTTCCCATCACATCAACAATCAAATTCCTGATCACCTTATTTTCCACACTTAAAAAATTTACTAGTACCCTTAAGAATATTCCCTCTATGTTTCCTTCCACATTTTGAGCATTAGGGAAAACTCATCTTCTTTTCACTGTGCTCTTTAGATTTGGATTTGAATTCCATTTTTCCATTCTTATCAATCCCATATGACTAATGGGTTACTCTAATCTCCTTCTAAACATTGAGATCACATAGAACAATTTCTTCATAGCATTTGAAGTCCCATGTGGATAATGCCCTTCAGATACTTGGTTTTAGGCTACTAATGAATTTATCAATTTTACTATCAGGTTTGATAATAATTCCATAAGCATACCTGGAAAGTCTTGTAAATTTTGGTTTGTATGTACCAATAAATTCATCATCCTTTTTCTAAAGATCAAGAAACTCTTACTCCATCTTTGTTTGCAGAATATGAGGAAATTACCTATTGAAAAATAAGTTCTTGAACTCGTCCCATTCCATGGACTCAATTTCATATATTTTCCTTGTATTCATGATAATATTACACCATTTATTAGCTTCACCTTCCAAAAGATATACAACTAATATGACATTATCATGTTAATAACATTTTAGAACTAATAATATCTTTTCAGTGGTACTAATTCATTATTCAGACACTAATGGATTAGTAGACCCACTGAATGAAGATGGACGTTATCTCATGATGTTTTCAACATAATGTTTCTCCCTTATTTGCTTGTTTTGATTTCCATCATGAATAATAGATTGAGAAATTTGTGTGAGAATGGCTATAATATTTTCTATTCTAGCTCCCATAACATTTTGTTGGTTAGGGGGGAAATCATTGTATTGCCCATCGCATTCTACATTTATGTGGTTCTTTTAGGTTCTAACCATTTTCAAAAACCATGAAGCATAGTCTGAGAAACACTAATAATAATTGGAAAACCACAAAATAAAGAATGAAATATCAATATAGCACACATTAGGTTTTTTCATAGGTTATTCATGGTCATTTCTAAAACACTAGGATTTTATTCTATACTTAGACATATCCTTCGGGTTATTACTATGTCTTTCACATCCTAGTTTCCAAAGGATAACTATGCATTTCCTCTAATAGTAGCTATAAAGAACCATAAATTACATAAATTGATATTACGTCAGAATTGATGTATATTTATTACAAAATATAACAAAAACATGATAGGAATGTATAGCAATAGTGCCTTTATAAAATGTGAAACAAAGACAACTAGTTCATAAAACATCTACATTGTCTCCGGATTATGTCATCATAACTAGAATCATTTTGGGCATATCATACTTAATAAACTCCTTCATGACCAGGTGAAAAGAAACATATAAAGGGAGAGATAAAATGACCAGTAAGGGTAAACAATAGAAATATAAATCATATCATATTCATAAGAACTTAACATTTTAAAATCTTATGTTTTATATAAAAGATCATAATATCATTTCATGGGATAAATCATAGAATTGAAATGTATTCCCAATTTCCATAACATAAAAATTATTTTTTTGGATACATAGATAATCCTAGGAAATCATTTCATATCAGTCAAGTCTCATTGCGAAGACCATCATAACAAACAAAGTCCATTACTGAACTGAGTTCACACGTCATTCTAGCCCTACATTATTGAATCAAATTTTCTTTCCATTCCAGGCATATCTATATCATGAGATATAAATCATCAACGAATGAATTAGAGGGAGATATAGGTCTGACCCATCTCATAATGAAACTATTTTTATGTTTCCTACAAAAACATAAAAACATTTACCATAGCATGAACCATGATATCAAATGACTTTATTAAAAATCATTCAATGATAATTAATATTAAAAAAACTAGATTTCATAAACAACATTCCATCATAATAAAATCATTGTAATAACAGGATTAGAAATATAACCCTATTTAAATTGGGTCATATTAGATGGAAAATAATTTTGAGAAAGCACTAAAAATTAATTCCTGAGGAAAATATCTTATCTTCATCAAAAAAAATTTCCATCCTCAAAATGCCACACAATTTTAGAAGAATTTTTTTATATGAAAATAACATTATAATATTGTAGGGTAAGGTTCAAGAAAATTAGACACTAGGAATGTGTAAAAATCCATTCATGTAGTACTTGTAAACATACATTCTTCTCATACATTTTCCAGAAAATTCAAAAAGTACCACGTACTGAAAATGAAAAAAGATTCCATTCATACTATTTAAAAATTTACCAATGTGTAAAATTGTATTTTAACAATTACTTTAGGATATAAAGAATATTATTAAATAAATATATACAAAACATGGATGTGGATGATAATTATACCCCAGTGAATACTAACTAATAACCAATCTCGGATAAAAACAAGATTTGAAAAGTTATCCCTTACCTTAGGTACGATATGATTCTTATATATCTGAACCTCTTGTATGATGATTTAAATAATGTTACTGATTTATTCCAGATTCATAATCATGAATTATAACATTTATGATTATATATTCATATTATTGTTAGCTACATTTCATTGGCATTCGTTATTGAAGCATTAACTACTTGATGTTCTTATTTATGTTTTGTCGAATATGTTCTTATTAAAATTTTTAGGTTGTAGTTATATCATTTAATTCATGGTATTAGTATAATATATATCATAATTATTCATTAAATTTATTTATATAGTCATGGTTTAATTGATATTATGTTGATAAAATCACATCGCACTGTGGAGATGGTAAGTCATACGTACACACGAGCAACAATATCATACCCATAATTGTTGATTGGTTTTAAAGTGGATGGTGTATAGTATCTCAAAATTAGTATCATTTATTAATAATAATATATAGTTATTATTTACACCATTATACCCATCCATGTAAGGTGGTGGTGATAAATAGATTACACCACGATGTGGAGACAGTAAGTTGTATGCACACACATGCAATGATTTCGTTTTTCGTAGGATGGATCGAAGGTGAAATAGGGTTTTTTAATATTTATAACAATATATCAGTATATTATTGATACTAATTTTATTAATTTATAATGAAAAAAATAATGTATAGGATGTATAAGAAGAATGAAAGTTGAATGAATTAGTAGAAGATATTGCCTCTTCCTCGACACGCCTCCTTTAAATTTCCTCTTAAGGAAGAAGAGTTGGTCTTTTAAAAATACCAGAACCTCTAGAATATTAGTAAGGAAGTTGATATGAGAAATGGATAGGGTTTAGACTATCTTTAAGGATTAAAAAATAGTCAAAAAGAGAGGGATGAGGTGCCTTTTATAAGATAAAAGAGGGGCACTTTAGGAAACACTCAAAAATATTAATTTATAAAAAAAATAAAACACAACCTAAAAACATCCAAAGTGTCCAAATTTAAATATGCGATTATATAGGGTTGTAATATAATCAACCATTAAAATTTTAAATACTTATTTTTTCAATTTGAACCTTATCATTTTAATTGACACTGAGTTAATCTATTTAGTTTTAATCTTTGTAGTACCATTCTAAATATTTAATGGCAATGAATATGAACATATGTGAAGTTAATTGAACATAAATGGATACTTTATGATATTTTAGAACATAAAATGATCAATTTTTATTTTTTTAAAAAATTTATGATTTTTAAATAATTTAATAAAATTTTATGTTTATAAAATGTCAATAGTGTCAATTTTGGCACTATTTATTTATTAGACATTATGTAAAATTCACAAAGAATATAAATTATAAAAAAAATATTAAATACACACTGAACATGTCATAGTCAACTAAAAAATTCTTTTATCACATTAATTAGTTCAAATGATATATCTTTTAATATTTTTAAAACCATTTTAGATATTTCAATTAATAAAATAATTTCTACATCACTATTATTTCATCATTAATGGTAATTATTTAATCTCTAAAAATTATTAATAAATATATATAATGTAGGTAATTATTATAGGTTTTCATATACTATCTATAGTCGATTTTATCTCTAATTTATCCATATATTAAAATTAATATACCTATATAAAATAAGATTGTTAAATTTTGTCCATTTCATTAGTTTTTATTAAATTCATTTCTTTTTCATAAGTAAGTGGCCATAAAGTGATTCCATTTGAAACAATTGATGATTAGGGTAGAATTTATTCCTCCAATAGTATTTTTACATGTGTTAAGGGAATTTTATAATATTATATATACCCATAATTACCTGATTTACCTTTAACCATGGTAATAAAAACAATTACCATAGTTACTATTCATAATAGCCTAAAATAAAAGATGTCTATTAACATAATTTGGACCTACAGATTCCAAATATGGAATCAATTTTAAAAAATTCAAAATAAAGAAGTTACAATAATTAATTTAAAATTAATATCGTGGTTGAGAAAATAGGTTTTAAAAGTCAAAATAGTGGAAAAGATTGAAATATTTTTACCTATGAATTCAATGTAAAATTAATGATAATGACATAAATTACCTAAAATTGTAAAAATATATTAAATTTATACTCTAAAACCATTAAATATCATAATTTAACCATATAAATTATCTCAATGAAAAATTTAGTTTTTTATTAAAATTTAACGTATTTTTACTAGTCATCAAAACATGAACTTTATTAGAAAAATATCATAAATTTATCCAAAGTGATTTTTTATATCCCACTTAAAAATAACATGTTTATTTTTTCATATATATATTATCAATCTCTAAAAATCTTAATTTAAAATGGGTTCACCATTTAAAGGTGTAAAATTAACCTTAAAAAATAGGTTATTATACATAAAATAGGGTTTTATTCTTACCCTATTAATAAATATCCATTGGATAAATATCAAAAATATTTTATTAAGTATATAAAACATATATATATTATTAATTTCATTACTAAAAGAAATTCACTCTAAAATAAAAATATCTAATTGATTTATATTTTCATTAGTAATTTATAGCCAACGAATTCATAATATATTCATAAGTTAGCTATAATTTTTTTTCTAATATAACAACTAGGATATAATGGTCATTTTATTATAATGGAATCTCTCGGTTAGTTTAAACTCATGATTGAATGCAATTCCAGCTACTAAAAAATAAAAGTTATTTAAATATTTCATAAAAACATCCAGGCAATACACCTTTCAATTCATATAGTAGAAAGATGAATTCTATATATTTATGGAATGTTTTTTTAGAATCTAATTTTGTTTGATATATTGATACTAGATAATCTAAAATTCTATTTGGTTCCAAACATATAAAAGAAATTTTCTTTTCAATCAATTATGTATGGGATTAGACACATTAAACCACTACGTCCAAGTACACTCCATTAATAGAGGTTATCAAAGAGGTTATTTTGATCAAGGACTTGATTTTTTCTCTTAGCTTAAGTAATTCTATTTTTTAAATTCACTATGGTTCTATTAGAAAAGTTCACTATGACTCTTAAAATGACATGAATATATCTAAAAACATAGTCTTCCATGATAGTTATAAGAATATATACATTATGATTAATTAAATTATAGTATTCTTATTAAAAGTTAACTTCAATAAGATACAGTCCGATGAAAACTCATTTGACAGTTTGACTTAAGTCATTTATTTTCCTAGATATAGGAATTGTACAAATATTCTAAATATAGTTTGACTTGAATAATATAAGTAATAATTAACCAGTATTTACTTTTAAAAATTTAAGGTATATTTTTATTTTCCATTTTTGAGTATTTGAATTTTTTTTCAAGGCTTTGTAATATTTTAATGAATATTTCCACAGATGAGAATGGAGTGAGTGTTGAATTCTAGAGCCTGAAGATCCTAGGTGTGATATATTATGAATATTAATTATAATATTTCATGCACATTTATTTTATCTAAAACAATGGAATAGCTTACTCATAGTGTATTATTTGGGAAATTCGATGCTTACCTTAATTCTAGTATCAGAGTTTTACCCTAGGTGTCACATAACCTCTGTGTGCATCAGTTGTTTTGTTTGAGAGTGGACATGGGTGTCTTCATAATCAAATTAATTATTCATCTAATTTATTTTTTATTATAAGGAATAAATATAATACCACTCTATTTAATCTTTTTTATGGATAATTAACTAGGGTTATTCATATAAACATTGTGGGAATGTGATTATGGAGTGATCGTTAGAGAACCCAGGTGGAGAACTCAAGTGGGGAGTACATTGAAGATGATCAGGAGATAGAGGATCATGTACTCTAGGGATCATAATAAGTGAAAGAGTACATAGATATCTATATTTAAAATAATTCATAATTGAGATGAATGTGAAATAATACCTTCAAAATTAATTCACATATAGACAACTGTTGGTTTTTCTGACATATGATTTCAATTCCTAGATCTAGGAATTTTAAATTTGTTTCTCATTGATTACGGCTAATTTTATAATCAAAATTTAATTGGATTTTAATTATGGTAGTTAAATAGACATGGTCATCGATCAAATCTCATTTTCTATTATGTGCATTTCTCCCATTGCTCTTCAGCATTTTCCAATGAAATTTCAATTGGATAGTGATTTGAAGATGTCTTAGAGGTCTAATAATTTTTTGGTATTCATTTTATATACTTAATTATTTTAATGATGTTAGTTTTTTGTTTTAATTATTCGATTGAGGTGTATATGTGATTAAGAGAATCCGATAATGGTTTGGTGGTTGATGGATCTGTGATCCAAATAGGATATCTCTTTAGATGATAAATGATAGGTGTTCTCGTGATTGGGGTGGCTTTAATCTAGCCACATGCGATGATGGTTTCTTAGTGATGGTTCAGGTAGTGGGGTTCGCATGATTTGGTCTATGTGGCGCAGCATGATATCAATGTTTATTGTTTTTATAGTAAGGAATTTCTAGAATTCGACCTTTTCCTAGTTGTGGTGGGTGGTAAACCCACATCCGAGCATTATAGTGTGAATCCAAATTGAAAGAATGAAATAAATAAGGTTTGGGAAAATCTACATGATAAACAAGAATTTCATAGCAATTCCAAAATACAAACAATATAGTCTATATGGACACACACAATGTATTCCTATTTGATCAATGTCAAGGGTTTACACATCATGATAAATATCACACTCCATGTGTAATGTTACCCAAGCCATTTTACTTGGTGTATACATGGATAATATGCACATGAGGTCATACGGCGCCAATCACCCTAAGTAACAGGGAACACCAAGCATACTTCATAAGGTATAGAGGCTCAGGAAGATAAAAAACATTGTGTGACTACCCAAACCCATGCACTCTCTTCTATTTAGAGAAAAACCTTCATACATTCAAAATTACGTGGGACTAACAAGTTCATAGAACACGAATATAGTATATGGGACTATTCCAATGTACACAAGCTGCAGAAGATTACTCATTCTGAGTGCCAGGTTAACCTCTACATATTGTGTACCTCATTTGGCACATCGTTTATTTAGTTAATGTCTTACCATGTGGTATAGTGAGACACAAGAAGTACCAAATGCAGAGGGACATGCCATGTATTCCCTAGGACACATTGTGTACTACATAAAGGTAATTTTGGATACCTTTATATTCTCATACCAACTAAAGTATGATCATGGATGTGTTCCCTAAAACCTTATTAGTGTAGGTGTGTCCCCACCTTCTATTTTTCTGATGTGAGTTTTCTAAGTACCCCTCCATGAGGGTTGAATGTGATATATTTTCTAGTGTATAAGACATATAATCCCCTTGTTGAATTAGATAAGGAATCCATCAGTATGGATTGGGGGTTAGACCCTCATTCCCATAATCATATTTCCTATGTAGGTTTTAGAATCATGAGACCTATATATTGGGGTGTTTGATCACATACATAGAGGATTATTCTAGTTAGTGTTAGGTGTCTCCCATGGTACATGGGTTTGATCCCTTATCTTTTTATCAATAGCTGTTGTATTTTAGTATGTTTTTATAATTGAGTGAGTATCTCAAGAGATCCCTCCCATTTTCATTGGTGTTTCTTAAAAGAAAACATGAAATAGTATGTACTCTCAGATGAGTTCCATTGGTAATTGAAAGAATCATGGAGTAATTTTTCTAAAAAAAGTTTTTTATTGTTGACCACTAGTAGATTCCCAATTAGGAAATAGTCCAGTGACCCCAAATTGAGACTTGGTGACTTACATTTATCATATCTGGATTTTTATTCATATGTTTATCTCATATTATAATTAACATATCTACATGATGATGATATATATACTTTCTTGAGGAATTGTTTTGGTGATTTTAGGGGTTACATAAAGGTATCTTTATTCTCACACTAGTATGGGATCTTATCACACTTTTGATGTCTTATGAAGATGATAGTCCTTTTATTTGAGTCATAGGATGGACATGTTAAGTTGGGGATTAGTTTTTCATGAAAAACATGAGATGGATCCCAGATTTTATTTTGGGAAGATTAACCTTATTTTCAGAAGTTTGGGGAATTTTACAGTTTTAGTGGACTAGTATTTGGCTATTTACTCATTTTATATAATTCTTGTGTACTCTTATATATGATAGATGTTATGCATAAATTTAAATTCTGATTTCTTTTATCATTCCTCATTATACTGGTGCATATAGAGGTTTTCGTTTGTACATCTACTTTAGGATAAGTCCTCCCTTGTGCGAAATATAATTACTTGGTTCTAGTTATTATCCCGTACAATATTAGAGTTAGGATTTGGGTGTAATTACTAGATTACCTCTAGATATGTGGGCATAGAGGGGCCAGGTTGTGATAGAGTGTTATTATAGGCTGTCATATAAGTACTAGAGTTTGAAGATAGTATATCTAGAAGGTTCAGTTTTTGACAAGAGAAATAGTTCTAAATTGTCTCAAGTTTTGGATTTAGGAAAGAGAACATAGTATTGGTGTGGTGGATGACATATCCATTCACCAGGACTTTGACCACCTACCTATTCAATTGATACATGTAGACACTATTTTTTGAGAATACATTGATACAAATTATCATATAATAATGGGTTAGGGTTTCAATTCCCTTCCTAAGTCAGCTCCCCAAATATGATTTTTCTACCATGGTGCATCTCAACTATCGATGGATGCATCCATGATGAATTCCATCAAGGATTCCATAACAGGATCGTGATTATAATTTTCATAGACACGAGACATCAGTTTATGGAACTGTAGTGGAGGTAGATCCTCTTGGAGGATATGGATCAATGTTCCTACATAATCAGTAGCATTTTGACCCACCCCCTGTGTTTCCAAGGGATATCACTTGTCATGTTGAGAATAATTTGGTAATGGTGGTACTAGAATATGATTCTCATCTGTTGAGTGTGAATAATGAGTTTTAGAGATATATATTTCTTATGTTTTTTTGGTGAGATGCACCCCCACCATGGGAGGAATTGGACTTTCATAGGAATGTGGTGAATGTGTATTGCTTATTTATGACCCCTATTTATTGTGGTACGAGTAATGAGAGTTCTCAAAGATTACATAGTTCATTAGTATGTACCTTTTTTGGTGATTTTTGATGGGTATTTCAACATTCAAGGAAGATGGGAACTTTTCCCATAGTGGCATGTCTTGTAAAAAAATTTAAAATTGTGTGGTTTAGTCAGTACCTCCCAATGCATATTATGTCAATGCATGGAAGGTGAGTTTATCTCACTTGTGTGTTTAATCCACATTTATTTTCTAAGGTGTCATAGTGATCCCATATTGTGGAGAACATCAAATCAGGGGGAATGATAGGTTCAAGAAGTAGGGGCTTGTGAAAAAGTGACTTCTATAAGGTTTAATGGTATGATATATGTCTTATGTGATCCAAATGTAGTTTTTTTATACATTAAAAAGACACATTTCCATAATCATATCCCATGTTCAAGGCCTTACAATGAAAATAAATCCTTTTAGCTTGGCCCTTATTTTGTATAGTCTTATTGAGATGTTTTGGTGGTTATCAAATAATTTCAATGGAGTGACCTTTATCTGAGAGGATATAGAGTATCAAATATAATATTTCTGTAGAAGTAGCAAGGCCTTATGATGTTTTCCTCAGTATGTAATAGTTTTATATTTTCCAGTCCAAATTGACTACTACTAGTGAGTGTTGTATTTTATTTGAGTTGGTCAGAATAATTTTTTCCTTCTTAGGATAATTGTGTTCCTAGGTTGTTTGGTATGATCCAATGGAAAGGAGGATATATCCATATTATTATTACTTAGATAGTAAAAAACATGGAACAATGGAAGCGATAAGGGTTTAGTTTTTATCTTTGGTGGAAGAACTTATAGATGTCTTCTCTTAGGATGTTCCAACCTATTCATACTATCAAAAGTCATGGTTTTTATATACATTCACAAGGAATGACCCGGTATCTATGTTATCATATCATACGTCCCCATGTTTCTATGTGAGTTAATGGTGTTGTATGAGAATTTCAGAGTAGGGCTTCGATAGACCCTATATCTTTTACTTTATGTATCTTAATGTTTTTTTCACCCAAAATGGGGATGATAGATTGAGTTTTGTTATGGATTAACATCTCTTGAACTATGTAACCTTTAAGAAGGTGTATCAACCCTATAGAATCAATGTCTTCTTCAAAAAGTGGTTTGGGTTGAAGTGGTTCTTAGATCTTGACATCCGATGAGTAATCACCAGCTCTAGGTTTGAGGGGATAATATACCAAGGGGGAATCTATATAGTCTCTTTAATAGGTTTGAGTTAATAGTGATACATTTTGGCATATTTTATGGGATAAAAACATTAACTTTACTTATCAACATGATCGTTAAACCCTTATTGGACTCATTTATTGTATGCTTAATTAATGAAAACCTTGTGTACATGGTGTCAGAGGTGGATCACATGAGACACTTGAGGTTATTTCTAGATATTCTCTATGAGTATCAAAATTAGGGTAAGCAATTGATGTATCATTTCTTTAATAAATAGTTCCACTTCTTGAAATATTTCTTCAAATATATAGTGTTGATAGTGAAACCGATAATTTTTGAGGTAGTACTAGCCTAGGAGCCACCCATGGTATTGGGAATGGTGAAAGATACTCACAATAAGGATTTTAAATATCTATTATAGAGACATGTAATTGAGTAGTTAGTATATTTATAGTTTAAACATAAGGATGATGATGGTGAATTATATATCTAGTCAATGGTTTTCTCTCATTCGCTTCCTCTGTGATCCAATAAGAAAAAACTATACAGATATCAATTGTGGGATATTGCATGTTAATATATTCAATGGAAATGTTCTTGATGGATATTCTAAATCTAGCGAGCATATCATCCTTGATCAAGGATACATGATGAAACATGTCGTGAAATGAGATTATGTGTTTAGGAGGTTTTTATCATTACCTTAGCAGTAATCTAAAAAGTGTTTAAATCGTATTGGATTCCATTAGTATCAGGTTGGCCGGTCATGTAAGTGGAATATTTTTTTTGAGTTTATCTCTTGATTCCTCACCTATAAAAAACTGAAGGATGAGGTGCTTGTATAATAGTAGATGTTGGATAGTATATTTTTTGTTTTAATGATTTTTCTTTAATTATTAGGGAGATATCATGATGCTATATGATTGATCATAGACTAACTCACCAAATCCAACCAATTTCTAACAATTTGAAATTAGAGTTTAGTGGAATGTTTTTTTATGATTGTTCATGTAATAGGTATTCTAGATTTACGGAGTTTCTTTGAATATCATTTTATACCACTACCCTTTCTTTATGTCACAATTAAATAGGGGATACAAGAGACTTTGGGACTCAATTTTTGTTAATGATGATTTTTTCTCCCCTAGAATATGTCCAAACATAGTGTCCCATTTAGGTTTTATAGAACCCGATTCAATTTTATTGTTAATTTTAGCCATAATTATGATAATATTTTACCATTGGTGGAGTTTTCATATAAAAATATTTACCACTCCACTAATAGTGTATTACTATTTGAGTTCATGTATTGGAGACCCAAAAGTTCACTATTGTATCAGTTAGATAAAATGAGAGATATTACTTATGTGACTAGGGTTGGTATGAACAATGGTTTTAATGGTGTATTTCATCTAGGGGATGATAAGAACTTCCTATAGATGTTATGATTCATATGTCGACTGAAAATGGAAGCCTTTGGTGATCGAATAAAAAAACCATATGTTCATGAGGGTCTCACCTTAGTGAGGAATATACATATTTGGTAGGTGTGGGGGTATTTCTTAGGTTCTTATTCCATATTTCCAGTTACTATATAAGGTTGGTGGGGTGACATACCTTTTAGACCTAACACTATAGTTAGACTAATCACACAATGTAATCTACCTGTTATAGCTATGGATATTCATGCATGAACCATCATATGATGTTCACTAGGATGAGATATAAATTTAAGGTGATAATACATTTTTGAGGTGCATTGTGGTGTTTGAGAATAATTTTGATAATACCCTTCATAGGAAATTTATTCTCATGTGTGTGTTCTTAGATGATCAAGAACATCTAGGAGAGATCTAAAGAGTGGGGGATCCAAATGTGAGCTCATTATACCCACTAGTGTGTATTTTTTCACTTTTCAAGATAAAAATTATTTAAGGTGGGTAGAATGTAGTAACTGTAGAATTTTTATGTCATAAGTTGTAATATTTTGAAGAATATTTCTAGAGTTGGGAGTGGAGTCGAGATATAATTTTGGGTCCCAAAGATCCTTATGGTAGATAAATTAAAAATAATAAATATAATATAGAATTTAAATGTAACTTTTATGAAATAATATAATAACTTTTGAATTGTTTCTTAGAAGAGAAATGTGAGACATACATTAAATTCAAAATTTGGGTTTTACCATAGATGTGAGATAACCTTTTTTGAATATCAGATGTTTGGTTTGAGGGTGATCATGAGAGGTATAAAACAATTTCATATTTATTTCATAACCTAATCCCAATCCAACTATATTTAATCCCTATTATTGTGAATGCCCTAAAGATAGGAACCTAACCATATTGGGAATGAGAGGATGGAGTGATCAGGTGGAGGTCCTAGAAATAGAACTCATAGGCAGGTATTCATGGGATTAAGGATTGGGTGTTGTGAGGATCATTATGAATGAAGGAGTTCTTGGATATTTCCAACGAGAAAAATTCAAAATAAAATCACTAATGATTTATCCAAACGTGAGGTATAGAATTTGATTTTTATGTTTTTGTCCCCATTTATATATTAAGGTGAACTAGAATTAATCCCTTCATAATTGATTCCCATATTGACCTTTATTTGTTTTTACAAAGTATGATTTTTCTACCTATATCATTGAATTTGATATTTTGTCTCATGGATTCTTGATTCTATGATAATGCACAATAACACCCCAAGAATTTACAATATTTTCATTTTGTAATAAATATAGTTTTTTATGTAACATCATCTTAAGATTAAACTACACACCACATTGTTTTGGCTTGTAGTAAATGCAAGTCCCAGTTTTACTAAACAACTCTATATTAATAAAATATTATTATTTAATATAATTTGAAACCTAAATATTCAATTAGTGGTTATGAATATTATTAACCCCATTTTGATTTTTATATATTCCATACAATTTTAAAATTTATCTTATGTAGTTATCTGAAATGATATAAGAAAAAATTTATTTTTTCAGATAAAAGAAGTATTTTAAAAAAATGAATTTTCACTACCTTTTAAAACAAAAAACCATTCTAAATAAATTTTTTGACACTTTAATATATTTAATTTAACAAAAATAAACAACTTATTTGGAAGTGGGACATCAAAATTTACTTTGGATAATTTTTCGGTGTTTTTATAATGTCTTTCATATTTTAATTAATATTGAAAAATACTACTTTTTAATTCAAATCTAAATTTTCATATTATTTATTTATTTTATTAAATTATCCTGAATTTTTTTTAAAGAATAATTTTATTATTTTTTACAATTTTATTAAATTTTTTTCATTTCTTGTAATTTCACATTGAAATTCTATATAAACAATGTCAATATTTTAATGGTTTTTAATTTTTGAAAATTTATTTTATCTTTCCATCAAAGAGATTAATTTTAATTCAATTACTGTAAATTCAGTGTCTTTATTTTTTGAAAGTGGATTATATATTTGTAATTAGTGGGTCCAAATAAGTAAATAGATTTATTTTAATTTTTTACATTATTAATTGTAACTTTACAAATATTATTACTACCGCGGTTAAGGGTAAATCCAGTAATTGAGGGTAAAAATAAATTCTAAAATTAAACTAACACATGAAAATATTTTATTGGATGAATAAATTAAACTCTTATAATATAGGGTTTGAAATAAAATCATTTAATGGACACTTTTCCATGAACATGACATAAATATTATTAAAATCAATGAATTTAAAAAAAATGCCACTCTCTCAATTCTTATAAGTATAATAATTTTAATAGAGAGATCGCCAAGAGATAAATCCGATAATAAATATTATCTAAAAATAAAAAACAATTATCTTAATGAATATAATTTATTTATAAATTTTAGATATTAAATAATTACCATAAACGATGACATAATAGTGAACAAGAAAGTTATTTTATCCATAAAAATAACAAATAATGATATTAAAAATATTATTTTAAATAACATTAGACTTATTAAATGACATAAAATAATTTTATAGAAGAAATTGAAATGTTAGTGATATATTAATAGTATTTTTTGATGTTATCATGTTTTATTGATATTATTAAAAATTGAAAATATTTAATAGTATAAATATTGAAAAAATGATACTTTTAAATAAATACTATTTTATTAAATGATATTAAATTCATAAAAATATCATTTTCAGCCTAATGATTAGTATAATGTTAAATATGTCATAAATGATACAATTAGGGTTACTTTTTCATTTTATAGTTTCTATATTAACCATATATTATAAAAAGACTAGTAAACACGGTAAGAGTTAAATTGTTTAACTAATGGTAAAATCCCAAAGATAAGGTTAATTTTTTGACATAAACGTTTCTAAAAATAATTTTTTGATAGATTAATACCCATAATATTTCTATACTCTTCATAACTCACTTTATATCTATTTGAAACCAAAAATCAGTTAATAATAAATTAATAGTTTTGGAGATTCCAAAACATTCCATTCCCTCTTTTTAAAAGGGATCCTTTCCATCACATTTATTCACAGTTCTAAAGATATTGTTCTTGACCAAACCCTAAAAAATTATCCTCCCAACATACCTCACTTCATCCTAGAGGAAATACATTGGGCAGAAATCCAACCTAAGGAGATGTTTTGTTCAAATCAAATGGAGACACTTGGAGAAGAGGTAATTGTTTTACCAATTAAATTCAATTTGTTTTCCTTGTTTTTCATCCACTTAATTTTCCTATGTTGTTTCTATAATAAAGTAATTAATACATAATAATATATATTTTAAGGTATTATTATTATTATGAAAAAACCATATTCTTCATTTTATCAATCATATGAATAACAATATCACCATGTGTGCGTACGTACGACAAACTGTCTCCATGCCATGGTGTAATTTAAAATTCAAAACTACTTAATTTGGATGGATATAATTGTAACACAGCATAATGAAAAATTGTTAAATGAATAAATAATATGAATTATGTCAATAAGGTGTTCCTACCTTTCCAGGTTGCTATCTGATTAGAAATGAATAGTTAAGAGTGCTTGGACTGGAGTAGTGATCTAGATGGGTAACCATCTAGAAAGATTCCCAAGGTGTGTGTTAGTAAGGAAAAATCTCACTAGAAATGAAATGTGTTGGCCTATGGGGACAATCATTAGTCAGATGACCCGTTTGAGCTCATGGGTGGGCCCCAAGGTGGTGACCATGTGACTACGAGGAAACTGGTGGAACCTGACATGCCTGGACCCGACTACCATATTAATGGTAGTGTGTAAGTGTTGTCACTAGGACCTAGTTTCCAAATTATGTATCATAGGAGGAACCGATCCTTAAGTGTGGTTCACTACTTGGAATGAGATGTAGGGCCCACAGTGAGGATATTCTTCACTAAAGGGGGTATGAATATAACACCCCATAATGATAAAGTGTTAAATGACTAAATGATATGACTCATTCCAACCAGGTGCACCATCCTTTTCAACAGCCTAACTGCTAAAAAATCCATAGTTAAGCATTGTTGGCCTGAAGTAGTCATCAGGATGGGTGACCATCAGGAAATATTCTTAGGGTGTGTGTGAGTGAGTAAAAAGCACACTATAAATCATATGTGTAGGCATGTGGGGTCAATCATTAGACATATGACATGTTTGGGCATGTGGATGGGCCTTTGGATGGGGACCTGGTGTCTGCAGGGCAATTGATGGTACCTTGCATGCCAGGGCCCGATGGTGTGTGAGAGAGGACAAATCAACCTAAAAATGACATGTGATATCTAGTGGGGGAATTAATTAGTCATATGACTTGTTTGGGAACTTGTGTGGGTTGTAGGGTGGGGACCACTTGTCTGTAGGGAAACCGGTGGTACCTAGCGGGCCAAGACAAGATGGTCATGTTAATGGAAGTAGGTATATGTCTCACTAGGACCTAGTTTTTATAATAATGATGAGTATAATGTAAATAAATAATAAATATAAAATTATAATGATTTTCTATAATAAATATAACATCTTATTCTATACCATTTAACCATTAGAATAATGATATCATCACTCGTGCGTACATACGACCTACCCTCTCCACGACATTGTGAGATTAATTATCCAAGATAACTACGAAATAATTATTATAAAATTTAACATTATGAGTAAAAATAATAATTATGAACTTATTATCATTTTTCGATATGAATAAAATAAATCCTATGCATAAAAAATATGACATACACGACAAAACGAGGATGTAAAAACAAAGTAATTAACAATCGAAACAATGATAATAATGAATTATTATTAACAAAATGATATAATAAGATAATATATGATATCATAAATATGGATGTGGTCCATGTATAATTTAATAACCCAATTTAAACATTATAATGGAGGTTATCACACCCTCAACTAAAGAAATGTACAAGGTAAGGGTTTTTTTTTTCACATTCTCGTTATTATCCAAGATTTTTTATGTGTAAGTATTTACTGAGAAATATTTGTCATCCATGTATATGTTTCATAAATATGATTTCAAAATTATTGTTTTTCAGGTTTTATGTAAGATAATATTTAACTAAAACATCGTTTTAAATGTTTTAAAGATATAATCTTATAAATCAATCTCATTAATGTCAGTGTTTTCAAAATGGTTTTAAAAATTTATTTATATGAACATGAATTTTTTAAATTTTAATTAATTTCAAAATATCCAATGTGGTATGGGACACTTTGATTCAAAAATAATATTTTAAATATCATCTTTTAAAAGTGCACAACTTAAGAATAAATTTTTTCGAAGAAAATTCGAATGTTTTTCAAGACATCTTTAGTGATTTGATTAGATTATTTTCATCTATTTCAACATCATTTGTTGAAATTTATGCATAATTGAGTTTGATTTATTAGGATTGAATCTTCTATATTGTTTTAAGGGTTTGTGATATGTTTGAATTTGGATGCGCTATTTTTATAGATTTCATCATTTATGGTTAAAGTAATAACATTTCATATTCTAGTTTTAATACGAAGGTTTATGATATGTTTTACCCCTTTCAAAAGAGGAATGAAGTAGACTTATTATGTAATGGGTGGGGCCCACTATAGTCTCTTGATTAATTAGTAGGTATCATGCGACAAACTAGTTTCTTGCCATGAGGCTTTTACAGTATAATTATGTATGATCTTGGAATGAGACTTTGACAGTAGGTTTATGATGTCCATCATTATGCATTACGTCATTTGGAGAATAGTTATTGATAATACATGTGAATATTTTACTATTATAATATCCATGTGAATGTTTAAATGGAATAGTTTGATATATTATCTTCATATTATATTGAAGACTATGTTTAAAAGGATTGTGTATTAGTTTTATGCTTTTCTATAAAATGTTAAACTAATTAATGAAATCTTCTGCTGTATTGTTTAACCTCAATGAGCATCTGATCTCAGCTATTTCGTATAATTTATTTTCCTAGGATGCTAATAAGTGTTTTATGTTATTTATTAATGGTTAATAAAGGATAAAAATGGTGTTCTAAAAGGATTATATATGTTTTATTTTATGTTTTCAATTGTAATGAATGATTCATGTAGAGAATCTATTTTCCAAGACTTCTAAGCTGATCAGACCTTCGAGATTTGATTCTTATAATCATGCTAATGTAACAAAATAATGCACTATCTCATGGATTATGGGATCAGGGTTTTATAGTTAGTATTAGAGGATGTTTAAAAACAACAATGGAAATTATATTTATAAATCAAATATTGTAAAACACAATCCTATGAATAAATTTGAGGATAAGACTATGTATAGGGTATCATCCTTTATTTTTGGTAATGGATAACCATGTTTAATCCTATCTACTTATAGATTGAGAAGAAAAAGGCATCATTTATAGATGCTATAATTGATTTTTCATGAAAATATCACAATGATTAGTGTTTCTCACTTTATGTTTTGTGTTTTGGTCAACAATTAGAATCAGCATGGCTATACATGTAATGGTAGAACTGAGGATGATGAAGTGTTTAAAACATGTAAATGAAATGAAGATGGTGTTATGGAATATGATGTTGAAGCATAGATAAGGGTTTATGAGTGAAGTGGAATGATTAATGTTATTTTGTATTAGAATTTAATAATTATTTCATCATTTGTGCTTAGGTTATAGCATTCATGAGATATATACTGATTTTACTGCAATAACTATTCTTCAAGTATTTGAAAGCATAATCATTTTAATTACCATTTTAATGATGATCAATGGTATATGAAAATAATATCTACATTATAATTCTTGGGGAATATGATTTTGAAACTGATTTTGGAAAATTAGATATCTTTTTGGATAGTGAATTTTAATGAAATTATTTTGGTCAACATTTAAAGTTGTAGTGGGATAAGTTGAACATGGGTTTTTATTTTTTGAGGTTTAGTTATGATATATTAGATAGGATTTTTTATAATTTTTTTAGTAAAAATTTAATGGATGAAAGAAATACTCTTGCACTGTACGATTCATTAAAAGTGCATAATGAATAAATAATCATCTTGAGTATCCATCTATAGGTGAATGAAATTATGTGAAAATAGATATAAGAAAATCCAAAGGATAAAATTTTCTAAATCAATTAATTTTCATAGAGTTATCATTTAGATAATAACACAATCCTTCAATTCTAAGACTAAGTATCTAAAAAATGAGTTATAAGAAAACATTAATTTCTGTGGAACCAATGGTATATTAAATCATAATATATTTCTGTCTTTGAGACCCTCAATTTTCCATTTATTTTTCACGTATTATTGATTTATAGCCTCAATAAATCCATATAAATATTTAGGTTTTCCCTCCATGTAGGTATCTCTATTGGTCACTAATGTTCTCTTATTTGAAAGCCTAATTTGGGTGTGACTATCACATTTCTATTTCCCTCTTAATAATAGTATAGTTTATTAACACTATTTTTGATGTGGGTTCTCCAAAACAAATTCCATCTCAATAAATAATTTTCTATGAGGAATTTCAAATTACGAGAACACAATTTATTGAAGGAGGGGAGAATGTAACAACACAAGAATTTAGACTATTTTAATTTCAAAATAAATTATTTTTTTGTCTTTCTTTCTTTTTATGAAACACCATGTTAAGCTTACACTACACAGAACAATGAGTTGGCTTGTGTTACAAGCAATGCCCAATTTTAACAAACAACAATAAAGTAATTAAATATTATTATTTAATATAATATATTACCTAGACATTAAATAAGTGTTTTGGAATAGTATTAACCATATTTTGGATTTTATATAT
Source organism: Viscum album (assembly GCA_963277665.1). NCBI lineage: Eukaryota > Viridiplantae > Streptophyta > Magnoliopsida > Santalales > Viscaceae > Viscum > Viscum album. The sequence continues at coordinate 145,886,876 of OY728131.1, forward strand.
TCTATATAATTTTTAAATTCATATTATGTATTTTATAGACATGATATAAGAATGAATTAATTTTTTTGAATAAAATAATTATTAAAAAATATATTTTTACCGCCTTTTATTGCGGAACCAGTTTAATTATAATATTTGACACTTTTATATATTTTATTTGTCAAAATAAACTTATTTTTTAGAAGTTGGGTGTCAAAATTTACTTTGGATAAATTTTTGGTTCTTTTCTGTTAACTTGAATATTTTAATGAATATTGGAAAACACTGCAATTTAATTCAAAATTGATTTTTCATCCAAACTATTTATATTATTACATTATACATTAAATTTGTTTTTATGTAAAATTTGATTTTGATTTTACTATTTAATCCAATGTTGTCCATTTTATGTAATTTCACATTGAAATTTGTTATATACACTTGTTAATCCTGTGATGTTTTTTACTTTTTAAAAACTAGTTTTCTCATTCCATCAATGAGAGTAATTTTAATTTAATTAATATAATTTAGGTGTATTAAATTTTAAAAAATGGATTAAATTTTTATAGAAAATGGGTCCAAATTAAGTAAATAGGTTTATTTTATTTTTTGACTTTACAAATTGTAACTTTAGTAATTTTTATTACCACAGTTAAGGGTAAATCAGGTAATTTTGAGAAAAAATAAATTATACAACTACCATCAAACCTGTCGAAATTCTATTGGATGAAAAAATTAGACCCTTATAATATATGGTTATAAATGAAATTATTTAATGGACACTTTTACATGAATATGACATAAAAATTATTAAAATCAATTAATCTTACAAAATATCACACTCTCATTTATTAAAATTATAATTTTTTTTATTTACCATCCCATCTCTATAAAAAGAGAGACTCAACATCAATTTAATTAACACCTATAATGAAATTTTTCTAGGCCAAAACCTACCCAATTCTACACAAATATTCCCTCAATTCATCTTAGAGGCCATAATTTGGGCATAAAACCAACCTAATGAGTCCTTTTGTGCAAATCAAACGGATACACTTGAAGATGTGATAATTGTTTTACCAATTAAATTCAATTACCTTTATTCTTATACATACTCTTCCATTATTGTTTACATAATAATTTAATACCTACTATATCATATACATGATGATATGTTATTATAGTTACGATAAAACCATATTCCTACTTTTATTCATCCTACGATTAATAATATCACCATGTCTGCGTACACATGACTTACAGTTTCCATGTTATGGTGTAATTTTTTATTAATCACTACATTAATTGTATAGTTATATTGATTCATATAATAGACCTAAATAATTTATATAACATGATAATGATTCATTATAATTGATATACCATCCAATTCTATACCATTTAACCATTAAGGTAATTATACTATCGCTCGTGTATATGCATGGTCTACTATCTCCACGAAGTGGTGAGATTAATTGTCCTTGTTAACCATGAATGAATGATTATAAAATTTTTATAATGATTAATAATAATAATTATGAACTTAATATCATTCTGGATATGAATTATATACATCATATTCATAACAAACATGACATACATGATAAAACCAAAATGGGAAAACGAAGCTGTTAACACCCGAAAAAATGATAGAACTAAAATAATATTAAATTTTTTTAAGGGGATCATATATGATATCATAAATGTGAATGTGGTCCTGGTATAATTTTATATCATTATTTGACCATCATATTGGTGTTTAACAAACCCATTACTAATGTAATGTACATGGTAAGGGTTAATTTTGCAATCTCATTATTATATGAGACTATTTATGCGTAAGTATTTACTTGGATATATTTATCATCCATGTCCTTGTTTCTTAAAAATGATTTGAAAAAGATTTTTTATGGTTTTATATAAGGGAATATTTAACTAAAATATCATTTTAATAGTTTTAAGGATATATTATTCTAAATCTATCTCATTAATGTCCATGTTTTCCAAATAGTTTTATAGATTTATTTATATAGAAATGAATGTTTTATAATATTAATTAATTTCAAAATATTGAAAGTGGTATGAGACACTTTTATTTAAAAATTATTTTTTAAATGTCTTCTTTTATAAGGTCACAGATTTTGAGAAAATTATTTCAATGAAAAAGTTGTATTTTTCTCAAGATATTTTTGTAGCTTTTATTAGATTTTTTTCATATATGTCAACATCATTTGATAGACTTTATACTTAATTGATGATGATTTATTGTGATACAATATTCCCTATCGTATAGAAGGATTTATAATATGTTTAATTATTGATGTTCTATTTTGACACTATTCATAGTTTATGATTAAAGTATTAACATTTCATATGCTAGATTTAATATGGATATTTATGTTGTGTTTTACCTATTTCATAAAAGGACTGTATTGGACTTAGTAAGTGATGGTTGGGGCCTACTATATCCCCTTTATGCATCAGTAGGACTCATCAGACAAACTAGTGTTTTTGAATGATTCCTTGATTGTATGATAATGTATTGTATTGGAACGAGGCCTTGATGATATGGTTATGAAGTACAAAATTTGCATTCTATCATTATATGATTATTTATTGATATTATATGTAAATATTAAACTAATATAATAACAATATGAAAGTATAAATGTTATTATTTTATTTATTCTTTCCACATTATGGTGAATATTATGTTTAAAAGGATTTTGTTTCAGTTTTATACTTTTCCTTAAAAGTTTATTCTTATTAATGAAATATTCTACAATATTTTTTAACCTTAATGAGAATCTAAGATCACCCATTTTACAAGTTTTATTTCTGGAGTACTCTAATAATCCTATTATCATAGATATGCAGGGTTAATTTTGGCCAATAATGGTGTTCTAAAAGGATTTTCTATGTTGAAATTTATTATTTAAATTGTAATTTTTGGTCATGTATGTAATCTATTTTCCCAAAATAATAAACTAATCTGTACTTTTAGATTTTTTGCATTGTAATAATGAAAATGTCTTAAAATAATGCACCATATCTGGCCTTCTGGGGTTTGGGTGTTACATGTACCATTCTTTAGACTCTGATGATGACAGTCGGACAAAAAATACCATCAATTGAAGATCTCTTTTTTAAAATGTTCCTTTATCCCACTAGTATTCCACATTCATTAATAAAATTTTGGTTATCTAGTGATTAAATGTCACTTAGGAGGACTAATCATTGGGTTTTCATCAATACACACAGTAGAATAGGTTCATGGGTTCAGTTTTGGGCTCTTGAGATGCAAAAAAGTCATAGAAGCGATGATAGGAATCTGGTGATAGTTTCGGTGATGATGGATCTTAAATATGGATTTTTTGGATCTATTTAGAGAAGAAATAATGAAGGTGACTATTCTATAGTGGGATTTAATTCATCCATCTGCATTGATTCCAACCCATTGATGGAGCAAGATCTGTGGTTCCCATGAGTTGGGTTGAATGGTGCGTTGGGATTGCAACGATGATGGTTTTATGGTGATGAAAGGATGCAATCTGACTTCTAGTTAGTTTAGGTCAATGGTCAACCCAAAAAAAAAGATTTACAATGTCATTACTCACATAATATATGGAAAATAATAAGGAACCAATAATGATATGTGATGAACTATATTTTCAGTGCAATTCCAAACAATATGCCCTATAGTATAGTGGGATACATGCTGTGTATTCACATTTATATTATAGATATGATTTACAAATTGAGATAAATATCATAGGACATGTGATAATCCCCATGAAATTTGACTGCTATCTTGTTATATTATCATGTACAGGGTGTACACACCCAAGAGTTCATGTAGTCAGACACACTATGTTTAGTGGGGACACCCTGTGTACTTTAGAAGGTACATGGTCTCATGACAGAGACACAAAACATGTTTTAGTCCATCAACCTACATGACATGTGATTTATAGTACACCCAAAAGTACATATAAAACTACACATACAATGTTAATGTACATGGGCATGACCATAGTACACATGTACAAGAAAGAATACACGGGTTAGAGTAAATGGAACACACTGAGTTCCAACATGACCTATATACACTTTGTACCTTAGTAAAAAGATTGTGTATTTGGAGAAAGAAACAACATATGGGATATCGAGACATGGGTAGTTCTAGACATAGATAGATACTTCATGAACCCACAAAAAACATTGTTAAATCCTTAAAGTAAAATTTGGATCTCTTAATCTTCCAAAAAAATCCACAATTTGATCTTGTATATGTTCCGTTACACCATATTAATGTTTTTTTACGTCATTCTATTTAACCAAAGTGTTTGTTATCAGTCCTCTTCAATTTTGGTTTAATTCATCATCTTATCCATAGCATTTTATAGAATATTACCTATATGGATTAGGGAAGGAATCCCTCTAAGAGGCCCATGGGATCAATCATTATTCCCATCATCTTCTTCCATGTGTAGGTTTTAGGAATCACATGTCTTAAATACCTGGGTATTCACTCCCCTACATAGAGGGTTATGATATTTTTGATTAGTTGTACCCCATTTTACCTAGATATCATTCCCTATTTATGTTTTTACATAAGTCATTTATAGTATGTTTTTTCGATCAAGTGGGTATCTCAAATTATCCATCTCATTTTCCTTAGTGCTTCTTAATGCTAAGACCTTATAGGTATTCCCTCTTGGATGAGTTCCGATAGTGATAAAAATAATTTTGTAGTTAATTCTACAAAATGAGTGTCACTTTTTGGCCAATACTAGAATCATATATTGGCAGCATGGTTGTGAAATCACTTTGATAATTGGTGTCTACCATTGAGAATATCTGAGATATTATTATTATTATTATTTCCACATATTTTGATTGATATATCTTCATGATGATGAGATTAATACTCTCTGGATGATTTGTGTTTGGATATTTTGGGGTGTCCTACTGGGTATTTTTATAGTCAACCCTATATAGGCTCTGCCACACATGTTGTGTCTTATGCATACTACATGCCTTTCATTGGAGTGTTGGTGGTATATGAGTAGCTGGAGCATAGTTGTTCTATATAAACCTTATATGAATCCTAGAGTTTATTTTTGGTTCTCCCCTATTTTGACCTCATTGGGTTATTTTTTAGTTTCAGTGGGCTTGTATTTATCCACTTATTCTTTCACTATACTACTTATTTTACTCTAATGTGTGATATATGTTATTCATTCATTTATAGAATTATTTTTTTACCATTCGTAATTATACTAGTACGTGGAAATGTGTGTGTGAAGGTAGTTTATTATATGGACTCTCATGATTTTAATATGCCTAATCGGTGATAGTGGTCATTACCGGGCCTATTGGAGGTAGGCACAGGGTGTAATACATATCTTAACATTGGATAGGAAGGGCCCATGGGGTCAAATAATTATAATAATTATTTATTTTATTTACAAATTAACATTATTTATTTTGATTTTACAGATTATATTTTTATGTTTCACTTTTTATTACTTCATTATGTAAATTTATTTGAGTAGTAATTTTTTTATTATACATGATTTTAGTTAATTATTCATGTGGAACATTTGGTTGATTCTTATGCGAGATTATTTGACCTTAAGGTGAGGCATTTACAAATTGTCTCACATTCCATTAAATTCAAGTCAATTAAAATAATTTTTGTGCGATTTTTAAGAAAGATACCTTTTATTATGTTTTGGATGTTTTAATTTCATGAGTTATATATTTTATTCTTACATGAGCAACTAATTTCATTCAACAAGAGTGTCTCATGACCCAGGTGTCTCCTAACATGGTATATATCCAATATGTTTATTGTTTAATTCCTCATATATATCCTTCTATTTATTATTACATTATTTGGTTGGTTCTATTAATGTGGTGTTTCAGATTTACCTCACATAACATACATAATCTAATCATAGGAGGCATCTAACCCTTCCCTTTTCACCTACAATGATGACATTTCTATTATCTTACTTATTGATTCTCATTGTTATAGTAGATTTTATTATGGTTTACAACCTTTGAGGGTTGTTAAATCCACTCATTGGTTTTCAATATTCAGCATTTATCTGTATTCTAGGTTTCCCCTATGCCTTTCTATTCCTAAATTTTGTTTTTGAAGTAGAAAAAAAGAGGGAAATTGAAGGAGGAAACATAGTACATAATCACTACTAGAGTCTCCCAAACACTATAGGATTGTATAATTTTTTCCTCATAATTAAATTACACAAAATAACCTATATATTTAATCTTGTAGAAATAACTTGCTTCATGTTATAGGGAGATATTTCACAATGTTGTTGACATCAAACACTACTGATAAAAAAATACTTCCAGTATATTGGTAAATCTAATAGGCATGTATGTTTTTACTACTGCTATTATTTCTTTTAGGTTTTTTTAATCTAAATTATGTCTTTATATTATTATTAATTGGTTATATATTTTATTTTCAAACCCCATTTTTAACATTAATAAAACAATGAATACAATGGTTATTTTCAATAGAGTTAGACTAAAGTTTATTGAAACATGGTAAATAGTTGTGTAATATTCTAATACTTTAATTTAATACCATTTGTCGTATCTTGATTGGAAATAATCAATTTCTCTACTAATGTTTTATTATTAATTTTGGAATCTCAAAATCAAGAACTATTTGGAAGCCTGTAAATTATATAGCATTATTTACTATTACATGAGGGGGTACCCTTAAGGTTGTTCGCAATACCTTTGAATCAACCTCCATTAATCAAAAACATTTGGCAAACCTAGTAAATAATGTTGTAATATAATCTTTGGTATAGTAACATATCTATTTTTTTGAGTGATATTAATATAATACATAATTTCAAGAATTAATTGAAGAATGAAGGAGGTTTAAAAATAATAATATTTAAAAAGATAATGACATTGAAACTAATTAATTATATGATCTTGGATTAATTATTTTCAATAACATCACGTACATCCTCACATTGGATACAGATATATCATTATTTTTTGGTTATCCTTATCTTATAACCAACAATTAATTTTTTTTCAATTAAACCTCTTTCCCATCACCTCACTACAAAATAACAGAATTGTGAAATTCCATTTAGATGAATATAATTATAATAAAATAAAATAATTGAGCCTTGGTAGTGACTCATTCCTGATGTTTTCCAATGTTCCTACATCTTCTATCCCTGAGAAATCCTTAAATATCATAATATACAGGTGATCTACGATATGTTCAAGGGAGCACACCAATATAGACTAGTATATTCTTTTACTCATTCTCAAATTTCAAAGACCCACAATCTCTTTTTTTATAACAAATTTAACCCCATAAGTATGAAAAAAAATCTCCTAAATGTTTTGACTCAAATCAGAAATGATATACCAGTTACTATCCTCTCCCAAATCAATTAAAATGTATAACGTGTATTCATCATAGAAAGATACATCTGAGGGGATATGAGTCTTTTATTAGAGATGATGTTTGATGTGGATCGAATATTACACAAGGGTAATTTCATGGTGATGGTAAATATGAACAAGGATTTTATTTAATTGGACGAGAGGAATATTCTCATTGTTCTTTGGTTCTCTATATTTTTGGGAATTTAACAGGATTTTCACATCAATTATAATTACCTAAGTTTTATTATTGATTTATGTAAACACTTTGGCTTCTTCAAATAAGTTATAATACTCTTTATGGTAACACTCTATCTATAAATCTCATTATCATTACTCAAAATTATTTTTCTAGAAAACTCAATATACTAATGGTGGATGGAATAATTGAACACAAAAAGGGTACCAATAGTTTCTCTAGAATCTCACACACATAATTCCGCATATTTTTTATTTTTCATCAATTTTAAGAATAGCTTTATATTATATTTCATATAATAATTGATAATATATTATAATTGGATAGTTCAAAATAATAAGTAACGAATGTGAAGTTTAATTTTATCTCATCATTTTTCAACTAGGTTGTAACAGCCCGAGATTTTATGAAAAATATTCTTTTTAATTTCACTAATGTCTTGTGTTGTACGCTACACCAAAAGGAGCTTGCACAACACACATCCTTGACTTGCCTTGCATTACACGCAATCGCAACCTTCCTCGATAGCGTTTGTAGTACGCAATACTGAGTTTCACTAAACAACGATATTCTATTAAAATATTATTAAAACTAGCCGTTATGAATAGTAATAACCACTTTTTGAAATTTTATAAATTTTATTTTTCAAAATGGACTTCATTTTTGGACTCAGAATATCGAAATTAGCCTAGGGTGAATTTTTTGTATTTTTCTGAAAACTTTCAATTTTTGATGAATAGTGAAACCACTAAGTGGTAGGTTAAAAACTGAATTTTGCATAAAACTTAATTTTACCGCTTCTGTGAATGGAATTTCGAAAATCTGACAGACACGGTTGATATCAGTAAGTAAAATGTGGTTCAATGAGATAAAAATAATTTTTTGGTGAATAGTAACTTTTTACTTTTTTTACCGCGGTTAATAGTAAATAGGGCAACTAAGGGTAAAAATGATATTACTATTACCCTAACACATGTCCTAATTCTATTGGATAAGTTTAATTCGACCAAAAACAAACTTATGAATAAAATATGACCATTTAGGCCCACTTGGGTTAGATTAGGACATTTATTATTAATTTATTTAAAGAAGGGTTAAAATAGTTAAAATCAATGTTTAATAAGTAAATCGTTTTTAATATGGGGTTATACATAAGATAAATTCGACTATAAATATTCATTAGAAATCTAAAACGATTTCCTATATAATTATATTTTATTTATAATTTTTAGACTTTAAATAAATTAATTTATTTATGACACAACGATGATGTAGTAATTACCCTTTTAAGGAAATATTAACATAATTGATGTTATAAATGCTCAAATGAATGTAATTTGAGACTTTTTATGAATTCCACTAATTTTCTAGGTTACTATGATATATTAGTGTTGATTTAATCAACTTGGTTGGAACATATAATTCTATTATGACTTTCACAAAAATCATATATCAAATAGTGTCAAAATTGACACAAAATAGTTTTTAAATAAAATATTATATTATTAATTGTTATTTTATTCCTAAAAATATAAGGTTCGAACAAATGACTTAGATAAGGATATATATATTAATAATAAACAATTTGGGGTTCGTTTGGCATGTTATAGTAAGTGTATTAACCTTATAGTGAAAGAAAACAAAAAGACACGGTAAAAGTTAAATTATCTAACTTAGAGTTAAATCTAATTGATAAGGTTAAAATAATACCCTAAACTTGTCTAAATCCTATTGGTTGATAGGATTTAGACCCATCCCCACTTTAGATTCGAAATAAGACCCTTTGGAACCATTATAAACCGATTTTGACATTAATATAAAATAATATTTTGAGGTATTCCTGAGGTGCCCCTCTCCTCCCTTATAAAAGGACACCTCCTCCCCCTCCTCCTCACACCAATTTGAGAACTCAAGCTCGGCCAACCCCTGCCATTTTCTCCTCTCCACTTCCCTAGAATAATCCTAGAGGTCCTGGTCTTCTTCAAAGACCAATCTTAGTTCCCTAAGTGGAGGATTCAAAGAGGCGTTCCAAAGAAGAGGTAATATCCATTACCGATCTTTTAAATTTATTTCTTCTTCAACTTCATCTTCTTTAGTTGTTTCATGATAAAGTAATAACATCAGTATTACTTAAATACTGATATGTTATTATAAATATTAAACAACCCTAATTTACCTTCTATCCATCCTACGGAAAAAAAATGAAATCACCGCGCGTGCGTACGTACGGAATACCGTCTCCACGCCGTGGTGTAATCTATTTTTCCACCATCACTTTACAAGGATGGGTATAATGGTGTAATGAGTAACTATTTATGATTATTATAAAGTAATATTGATACTGAAATAATATATATATATATACTCCAATATAGATCCACGATCATAGGAACGATATCATCACTCGTGCGTACGTACGGAATACCGTCTCTACGATGTGATGCGACTCGTTCTACATGATCATCATTACACAGTAATTATATAAATGAATTGAATGAATAAATATGATATATGTTACACTAATACCATTCTGGATATAAGGAATCTATAACCTTAAAAGAAGAATAAGAATGTATTCGGCAAAACACGCATAAGAACAAAAGGCAATAAAGACCCGAGTAACAAGTAACAATGAAATATTACTAACAAGAAGCTAAGAATATGACCATATATGATATCATATCAATATTTATGATTCTGGAACAAGTCAATAACATTATTTAAACCATTATACAGGAGCTTCGGACACGTACAAAGCAAATCGGACCTAAGGTAAGGGAAATATCACAATCTCATTTTTATCCGAGATTGTTTATTCGTAAGTATTTACTGGGGTGTATTTTATCATCCACATCCATGTTTCATCAATATGTAATATTATTTCCATCCACCTACAATTGTTTAAATCCATTTTTACCCTTCGGTGAGTTTTTAGTAATATCTATGAAAGGAATCTTTTGTCGTACGAGGTACTTTTTGACTTTTCCGAAAAAAGTACGAAGAATGTTTTTTTAACTTATACGGAATGAATGGATTTTTAAAACATTATTTCCAAGAAGCTTCCTTTACAAGTTTTCAAGTTTATTTTTAATCATCTTCTTTTATTTTAAAGTCGTATGACATGTTATGAAAGGAAAAATGTTTTTGAAGAAGAAAGGATATGTTCCTCAAGAATGGAGTTCAAGTGTTTTATCAAAATTATTTTCCATCTAAGATAATAAAGGGTTCTGTTTTTATCCCTATTATTACATTGATTTGATCATGTTGTGATGGAAATATTTTGATGAATTCCTTTATCTTATTGTTTTATGATGTCATGTTGTTTAAGAATCCCATTTTTATTACATGGGTTATGCTATGATGTATGTTTTATGATTTTGTGGCACACATAAGAATGGTATCATTATGAGATGGGTGGGACCTATATCTCCCTCCAATGCATTGGGTAAAGATTTTATATCTCATGAGATAGACAGGGCTGGAACGGTAGGTTATACCGGTTCAGTGAAACAGGACTAAAACGAGGGTTACTCGATTCAGAAAGGGACTTTGTCCACTAAGATAGTCTTGGCAATGAGTCTTGACTAACAAGAAATGATTCTCTATGATTATGTGTGAATGCCACAATGTTTAATGTTTTAAGTTATGATTATTGTGATTACATTTCACTGCCATGATTTACCCCATGTTATGAAATTATGATCTCTTTTGCAGGTTAAGATTACCAAAAGTTATGTGCTTATGTATATGATGTGATTGATATTTCTTTTGTTTACCCTTACTGAGCATTTGAGCTCACCCTTTTATGTTTTCTTTTCCCCAGGATATAAAGAAAGGTTTTAGGTTAAAAAAAGAAGGAAGATCTTTATGGGAGATTTTGAAGATCTTTCACCACGATTAGAAGATTATATTCCGAGTTTCCAAAGACACTAAACTATTATGATCCTTGAGTGTGTGTTTTTTTATGTACTAAGTATTCCGCAAATGTAATGTAATGTCCATGTACGTTAAGCTTCGGGTCTCTACAGTTGGTATCAGAGGAAAGGTTTAGTCAACCTTTGGAAACTAGGATGCGAAAACGTTAGTGAGATCCCTAGAGATATTTCTACGGTATGTCTAGGGATGTCCCTAAGGTTAAGTATACGTATAGGTTATAGTACTAGAACTATGCTAACGATCATAGAATTAAACCTAAGATGTTAGATATTGAAGGTACTTCCCCTTTATTATGTTGTTTTCCCTAGCATGATTTTTGCCTCTCACACTATTCTTTTTGGGTTTTAGACGATGGCTGGAACCCGAAGGAACCGTGTTGATCAATGCAATGGACAATGCAATGATTGCCCTCCTGAACAAACAAATGTTATGGGAGATGGAGTGCAAAATCTTATTGCTATACTTACACAAGATATGAATCATTCTGGACTTCCAAATGAGCAGAGAAGGGAACAATATTCTATTGAGTCCTTCATGAGGCAACGTCCACCTTCTTTCAGTGGGTCTTCTGATCCACTTGTTGCTGAACAATGGATCAGTACCAATGAAAAGATATTTTCAGTTCTTCAATGTTCTGAACATGATAAAGTCATCTTAGCAGTATATCGTTTGGAAGGTGAAGCTGATCAGTGGTGGAATCTTATCAAGAATACAAGGCAAAGAGATGAAATTGAGTCCATGGAATGGGACGAGTTCAAGAACTTATTTTTCAATAAGTACTTCCCTCGTATTCTTCGAACAAAGATGGAGAAGGAGTTTCCTGAACTAAAGCAAAAGGATGATGAATCTGTTGGTATATACGAAGCGAATTTTACAAGACTTGCAAGGTATGCATCTGGCATTATCATCCAACCTGAAAGTAAAGATGATCGATTTTTCAGTGGCTTAAAACCAAGTCTTCGAAGGGCATTAGCTATAAGAGACTTCAGTAGCTATGAAGAAATTGTGCGTTGTGCTATCAAGGTTGAAATGGAAGTTGGTGTTACATATCCATCTCATGGTTTTGAAAAGAAACGAAAGATGGAGTTCAAGGAGAAATCTCAGAATAATGGTGAAAAGAAGATGAATGTTTCCTTATGCACAAAGTGTGGAAAGAAGCATGGTGGAGATTGTCTTAAAGGGACTAGAAAATGTTTTAAGTGTGGAAAAGAAGGTCATCAAGCAGCTGAGTGTTGAAGTAATGGAAGAAGGGTTTCTAATGATGTGAATAAAGCAAACACTGCAGAGAACGCACCACCAACACTTCAATTCTTCAAGTGCAAGGAAATGGGGCATTATGCTAATAAATGCACTAATCCAAGGGTTAGTGATGATCGACATGAGCAACCGCTTAAGGCAAAGGACAAAGGGAAGTCACATGCGATCACCATTGGCGATGTTGAATATGATAATTATGTGGTGGAATGATTAAGTGTTTATGTAATGGGATTCCAAAATAATGTTGTATCATAAAGTATTGGAATATTTATGTATTGGTCTATTGTGGTTTTCAATAATTTTATGGTACCAGTAACCATGGAAAGTGATTGAGATATTTTTGGAAAAAGAATGATATGCGCATAATGAAGGGAAAATGAGAAAATTAAATATTGGACAGTATTCATGAGCTCATGATTGATATAAGGACTAAGTGATATCATGGTTTGAGTATATAGAATTTTGAGGATTTTGGTATGTGGAAAGTGTTAACTTTTAACTGTATTCATGTTTTCACTAAGGTATTCAATAGAATACCTGATTAAGGACATTGAATGTGACAAAAAAACATATCTTATGATATATGGGGATCGACGATGGTGTTAAATCTCTGGTAATCATTTTCACTATGTTATGAGAGTGGACTGCAGTATTATGGATAAACCTGAAGATTGGAATGGATTATGTTGGATATAAGTTAGTATTGTTTAAGGATAGAAGTTTTTTTCGATATTATTGATGGGATGTTATAGTAATATAGTTTTAGAAAAAGGACAACCTGCAGGACGGGCGACAGACCATCGCGTCGGACAAGGCTGTGGGAATCGAACCCACAACCGAAGTGCGACTGGCCTTTATCGCCTACCACTGGCCTATAGGATGTCCATGTTTAGTAGAAACTAGTTTTATTATATTAAGCAGTATGATATATGAAGTATAAGTCCATTTTAGGAACCATATATGATTAATCTCACTATAGATCGACTTATGTATATAATTTTTGCTAACCTTTTGTTTGAGACAGATGGAATGACCCGTCATTCTATCACATGATCTGCTAACACTTCACGAATAACAAATTCAACTTCATTTATTTAAGAGATAAAGTGGAAATTGTTCAAGGCATGAACAACAGTGAGATTGTACCAAAATAAAGAAAGTATTTATTCTAATTCAAATTTTCAACTTTAGGGAAATGATATTGAAAACCAAAAATGTTGTCCTAGTGATCTTATACCTGATGAATCTGATGGTACCTTAGATCGTCACAAATTTATGGATTTGTGATTGTTGGCTTTTCCATAGCCATGTTCTCTACCACTCTCCATTAGAACATGATGGTTATATTTTTCTTCCATATCCATATTTTCACCTATGTGGAAACCGAGTGATTAGTTTATTTGGGTAATCATTAAATTTCATACTTTAGTTTTTAAAGTCAAGTTTTGGTATTCCTTTTTACGATGTGGGTTTCTATTAAAGAAACTTTCGAATAGTAAGCCAAAAATAACCCCGACGAATTTCGAGGGCAAAATTCAATTTAAGAGGGGTTGAATGTAACAACACGAGATTTTATGAAAAATATTCTTTTTAATTTCACTAATGTCTTGTGTTGTACGCTACACCAAAAGGAGCTTGCACAACACGCATCCTTGACTTGCCTTGCATTACACGCAATCGCAACCTTCCTCGATAGCGTGTGTAGTACGCAATACTGAGTTTCACTATACAACGATATTCTATTAAAATATTATTAAAACTAGCCGTTATGAATAGTAATGACCACTTTTTGAAATTTTATAAATTTTATTTTTCAAAATGGACTTCATTTTTGGACTCATAATATCGAAATTAGCCTAGGGTGAAATTTTGGTATTTTTCTGAAAACTTTCAATTTTTGATGAATAGTGAAACCACTAAGTGGTAGGTTAAAAACTGAATTTTGCATAAAACTTAATTTTACCGCTTCTATGAATGGAATTTCGAAAATCCGACAGACACGGTTGATATCAGTAAGTAAAATGTAGTTCAATGAGATAAAAATAATTTTTTGGTGAATAGTAACTTTTTACTTTTTTTACCGCGGTTAATAGTAAATAGGGTAACTAAGGGTAAAAATGATATTACTATTACCCTAACACATGTCCTAATTCTATTGGATAAGTTTAATTCGACCAAAAACAAACTTAGGAATAAAATATGACCATTTAGGCCCACTTGGGTTAGATTAGGACATTTATTATTAATTTATTTAAAGAAGGGTTAAAATAGTTAAAATCAAAGTTTAATAAGTAAATAATTTTTAATATGGGGTTATACATAAGATAAATTCGACTATAAATATTCATTAGAAATCTAAAAAGATTTCCTACATAATGATATTTTATTTAAAATTTTTAGACTTTAAATAAATTAATTTATTTATGACACAACGATGATGCAGTAATTACCCTTTTAAGGAAATATTAACATAATTGATGTTTTAAATGCTCAAATGAATGTAATTTGAGACTTTTTATGAATTCCACTAATTTTATAGGTTACTATGATATATTAGTGTTGATTTAATCAACTTGGTTCGAACATAGAATTCTATTATGACTTTCACAAAAATGATATATCAAATAGTGTCAAAATTGACACAAAATAGGTTTTAAATAAAATAAAATATTATTAATTGTTATTTTATTCCTAAAAATCTAAGGTTCGAACAAATTACTTAGATAAGGATATATATATTAATAATAAACAATTTGGGGTTCGTTTGGCATGTTATAGTATGTGTATTAACCTTATAGTGAAAGAAAACAAAAAGACACGGTAAAAGTTAAATTATTTAACTTAGAGTTAAAACTAATTGATAAGGTTAACATAATACCCTAAACTTGTCTAAATCTTATTGGTTGATAGGATTTCGACCCATCCCCACTTTAGCTTCGAAATAAGACCCTTTGGAACCATTATAAACCGATTTTTACATTAATATAAAATAATATTTTGACGTATTCCTAAGGTGCCCCTCTCCTCCCTTATAAAAGGACACCTCCTCCCCCTCCTCCTCACACCAATTTGAGCACTCAATCTCGGCCAACCCAGGCCATTTTCTCCTCTCCACTTCCCTAGAATAATCCTAGAGGTCCTGGTCTTCTTCAAAGACCAATATTAGTTCCCTAAGTGGAGGATTCAAAGAGCCGTTCCAAAGAAGAGGTAATATCCATTACCGATCTTTTCAATTTCTTTCTTCTTCAACTTCATCTTCTTTAGTTGTTTCATGATAAAGTAATAACATCAGTATTACTTACATACTGATATGTTATTATAAATATGAAACAACCCTAATTTACCTTCTATCCATCCTACGGAAAAAAATGAAATCACCGCGCGTGCGTACGTACGGAATACCGTCTCCACGCCGTGGTGTAATCTATTTTTCCACCATCACTTTACAAGGATGGGTATAATGGTGTAATGAGTGACTATTTTTGATTATTATAAAGTAATATTGATACTGAAATAATATATATATATACTCCAATATAGATCCACGATCATAGGAACGATATCATCACTCGTGCGTACGTACGGAATACCGTCTCCACGATGTGATGCAACTCGTTCTACATGATCATCATTACATAGTAATTATATAAATGAATTGAATGAATAAATATGATATATGTTACACTAATACCATTCTGTATATAAGGAATCTATAACCTTAAAATAAGAATAAGAATGTATTCGGCAAAACACGCATAAGAACAAAAGGCAATAAAGACCCGAGTAACAAGTAACAATGAAATATTACTAACAAGAAGCTATAAATATGACCATATATGATATACTATCAATATGTATGATTCTGTAACAAGTCAATAACATTATTTAAACCATTATACAGGAGCTTCGGACACGTACAAAGCAAATCGGACCTAAGGTAAGGGAAATATCACAATCTCATTTTTATCCGAGATTGTTTATTCGTAAGTATTTACTGGGGTGTATTTTATCATCCACATCCATGTTTCATCAATATGTAATATTATTTCCATCCACCTACAATTGTTTAAATCCATTTTTACCCTTCGGCGAGTTTTTAGTAATATCTATGAAAGGAATCTTTTGTCGTACGAGGTACTTTTTGACTTTTCCGACAAAAGTACGAAGAATGTTTTTTTAACTTATACGGAATGAATGGATTTTTAAAACATTATTTCCAAGAAGCTTCCATTACAAGTTTTCAAGTTTATTTTTAATCAACTACTTTTATTTTAAAGTCGTATGACATGTTATGAAAGGAAAAATGTTTTTGAAGAAGAAAGGATATTTTCCTCAAGAATGGAGTTCAAGTGTTTTATCAAAATTATTTTCCATCTAAGATAATAAAGGGTTCTGTTTTTATCCCTATTATTACATTGATTTGATCATGTTGTGATGGAAATATTTTTATGAATTCCTTTATCTTATTGTTTTATGATGTCAGGTTGTTTAAGAATCCAATTTTTATTACATGGGTTACGCTATGATGTATGGTTTATGATTTTGTGGCACACATAAGAATGGTATCATTATGAGATGGGTGGGACCTATATCTCCCTCCAATGCATTGGGTAAAGATTTTATATCTCATGAGATAGACAGGGCTGGAACGGTAGGTTATACCGGTTCAGTGAAACAGGACTGAAACGAGGGTTACTCGATTCAGAAAGGGACTTTGTCCACTAAGATAGTCTTGGCAAGGAGTCTTGACTAACAATAAATGATTCTCTATGATTATGTGTGAATGCCACAAAGTTTAATGTTTTAAGTTATGATTATTGTGATTACATTTCACTGCCATGATTTACCCCATGTTATGAAATTATGATCTCTTTTGCAGGTTAAGATTACCAAAAGTTATGTGCTTATGTATATGATGTGATTGATATTTCTTTTGTTTACCCTTACTGAGCATTTGAGCTCACCCTTTTATGTTTTCTTTTCCCCAGGATATAAAGAAAGGTTTTAGGTAAAAAAAGAAGGAAGATCCTTATGGGAGATTCTGATGATCTTTCACCACGATTAGAAGATTATATTCCGAGTTTCCAAAGACACTAAACTATTACGATCCTTGAGTGTGTGTTTTTTTTATGTACTAAGTATTACGCAAATGTAATGTAATGCCCATGTACGTTAAGCTTAGGGTCTCTACATAGGTTGTTAATCTATTTGAATTAAGGTCTAGTTTCATAATAAAATATTTTAATTTCATTTATGTGTTCCCCAATGTTCTTTGTCATATTTACATAACCCATTTTAATCTCCTAGTTTCCAAATATGATTATTGTATTCAAAACTATAATATTATGTTATTTTCCTTAGTTAGAAGGTCACACTAATATAGAGTGTCATTAACAACATTATGATCTATATAACCTCACAAAATTAGGTTCAAATATAATTATTATCCTTATTTGAAATGACATAAGTGGATAATATAAGGGAATTTTATACTTATAACTATCATTATTTTTTAGTTAGAATTGTATTTCGATTTACTTAAAATAAGGTGGAAATAATATTTCTGGTATTTGTGAGACTGTGAATGTTTTTCGTGATTGGAGGAATAGGAATTTATGTGAGGTTATTTTGTGTGGACCCACTTTAGGTTTTCTAAGTGTGTGAATGAAATTAACAACCCAAACAAAAATTGTTGATCTAAATCCTCATCATCTAAAAGAACGTTCATTAGTATCTATGAAGATACAAATAGGATATTTCCCTATGAGGGGGGGGATTGAATCAGTGGTGTTTTTTACAATTTGTCTTTCATTTGAAATTAACCTATATATAAATGTTATAATCTGATCCAGTCTTCTGATTTATTAAACTCTGCCAAATGTAGTGAAAATAAATTTCAAAGGAAGAATGAAATTTTTTACAGGGTTCCATCTCAATGTTAGAAAAACCCTTGATATGTTTTGTTTGATACACCAACCAATGATTCCCCACCATAATCAATAGAAGATAGAAGTTAAAATTCTTCAATATCAAGGAATCACACTATTATTTTCAAAGTCCCACTTGAACTACAATTTCACACTACCTGTATAAAAAGAGAACACCAATAACACAAAAGAGATATATTATGGTTATTTCACACTATTTAATATATATATATATATTTATATAATTCTAGAAAAATTTATAAAAAAATTTACTACTTAATGATTCTTGAAAATAAGAAGTTCTTGTCAAGTAACCCATCTTATTTCTCACTATCTTCTGAAATTCTTACTACAAAAATACACCATCTAATCTTCATCTTAGTTTTTCCATCCAAAATAATTGATATTTTTAATGGTGGTTTGTAGGTTCTATGGAATTTAAGTGTGGATTTCAAATTCCTCCTTCATGTGTCCAAAAAAGTTTCACATGATCTGTTCACCCCCTTTGCTTATGTGATTCACAGGAAAAGGAATTATATCTAATAGTTCCTTCATGAGACACATGTTTTCCATGGGTGGGCCCTAAAAATTACCTTCACATAAGAACTTTTTTATTTCAATATGACATTATTCTTTAAATTTTTAAAATACTCACAGGGGAGTCTCTATATCGAGAGCCAATGTCAATTTTTCAAAGGTAAGACGATTTTATTTTGTAATATTTTTTGGGCCCCAAATTTTGCTCATTTTGAAAATAAAACATATTATCAAATGCTAATGGTGAAAAAATACATTTAAAATTACGAAGGATCACTATATATGATATTTATTTAGAATCCCTAAAATTCTTGTCCTCATAAAATGTTATTGAGTTGATCATCTTTTAAATACACCCAATGATCTTCCCACTTAAACATCCCAATGATTGTATTATTTATTGAGAAAACATATAATAACCCACTTTATATATATATATCTACAATTTCCATTGTAGAAATAATAAATAAATAATGAGCTATGTGAAGCTCTTTAGAAAATTGTCTATATGATTTTCATTTCAAAACTAAGAAGTAGAAAATGGATACATGAATCTCTTATGTACAAAAATTGATACATAGATTCATACAATAATTTTTTATTGTGAGATATTCAAGTAGATAGAAAATTCAAATACATTTCTACTTACTAAAACGAAAAATGTAATTTGACTCCTATTCATAAGAAATTTAGTATATGAAATCCTTACATTAAAAAAGCCTATGTGATATTTTTTAGCATTGAACTATGTGAAGATTCAGTTATCAAAATTTGTTATGTGAGTTAAAATAATATTTATATTCATTCAAAAAATGTATATGTAGGGATAATGTATACATGATTTTATTGTCTATGAGGTTCAATTCATAAAATGGATACGTTGAAATATGAATTTATGGGTTCTTACATAAAATATATTTGTAGAAAACTCATTCATGTCTGATGATTATCCAGTATGTGGGAGAAACTATATGCAGTTCATAACTCAACATCACATATGAAATAAATTCATCATTATCACTTGAAGAACTCTTAATCAAGGATTCTAGAACACATTCACAGTAGTCCGTGTGTGCATGAATATTATAAATTTTGGGTTACATTATTCTCATCTATAGAGTCCTCTTCAATTGTATATTTTCATCGTGGGATAATATTTATACCAATAACATCTCAAATTACAAGACAATATACATATTCAATAAAAAAATTATGTTATAATATTATTTTATATCCGTCATCAAATTCATTCACGTAATTACATTTTTCATGTCCTCCTTTAACTTTTTATAAATAGAATCCACAAAAAATATAATTTTGCAAAAAAAATATAATAAATGATTATTTAAAACAATATTAATTTTATAAATAAGAATAATTATATACTTGTGACCTATAATTCAATTACATGAATCCATAACAATTTTTTAAGCATCACCACTTCATTCGCCATCACATACTGAATTATTAAAAAAAATGAATCCTACGTTCTAAATCTATGCGTTTTATTTTATTAAATATCACCACATATCAATCAATTAATTTTATTTGAAAATTTTCTCCCCATATTGGAAATCAAATTAAAAGGGGATGTGAGGTCTTCTAAGATGAACATTCATTTCAGAAACACGTTCTCATCCTTTTAAAGACTATTTCATGAACAATTCTAAGAAATAGATGATCCCATATGGTTATATTTTTAGAGGGACTTTATTTAATCAATTATAACTCTATATAGTATAACCTCATGTATAAAAAATGAGGGATATAACCATGGTTCTCAATGATAACTATAAACTACCATACATGTAAAATCATGAATATAATTTTCCAATTATTTATGTAGGGATTATATTTGACAATGAAATTATAAATTTGATAAAAAGTTAAATAGAAACATCAAAAAAGATTAGGTGAAAAGATATTGTTCCCATTTTATCTCATTCTCATCCAATGAAAGGTCCCTCTTGATGCATTCAATCATTTTTATCATTATGTAACTTAATGATGTCAGTAATGAGTAGAAATTTTCCTGTTAATTTACTACGTGTTAACTTATGAAAAATATAATCATATGGAATAAGGAGGAACCTTTTAGAAGTATGGAAGTGATATGAGAAGTCAAAACATGAAGTTTCATCTTCAGTTACCAAAACTTATCTCTTGGAATAACTATAGTTAAAATGGCTACAACCTAATATTTTATAGAAATAAATTATAGCCTAATATCTCCACATATAAAAGTTTCTTTGATAAACTAATATCTGATATCAATATTCTAGAATATTGAATATTGAATTTGGTTTTTATAAATACTTATAACACTTTGATTATAACATGAAATTTTAATTGGGTTCTTGGTTTCAATATTAAAATATTGAAATCAAACATTCATCCTAATATTATCTGTACAATAATTTGTAACTTCTACATATTATCCCTTATCTATGTTGAGTGTCATTGAGTTACATTTCATTAAATTCCAACTGAAACCAATATCTTCCTTAAAGAAACTCCCACCTAATGTTGATATTATCTATATGGAATCACTTTCCCAATCTATATCAGTAAAACCCAGTGGTTTGATATCAGAAAGTTTTCTCTATAGAAGCCCATAGTTTAATTTTCCACTCATTTATATCAGAATTCTATTAGAAGCTAGTAAGTGAGACACTTTGTGATCACTATGAAATTTGGAATAAATATTCCATATATATGTTATATCAAGCCTTAATATCTTTTAATACAGTTTAATTATAATGAATATTCTGGATTATTTATTTTTTAACACAACTTCCAACATCATCTCTTCATAATTTGGTTCCAATTGAAATGGAGTTGATTTTTTTCATTTTCCATTCCAAACCCTTCTATAAATTTTCTAGAATTATTTTCATGGTATAAAAATATGTAAGTTTTTTTCCTCAATATAAAATATCCAAAATAATGTTATCTGATTGAGTATGGATATATAAAAATCATATTCATCAATTCTATGAGATATTTATGTAAACAATCCTATTCACTAGAAAATTTGTTGTCATCCAAATATGTAATTTCTATAACTGTACCTTTAGACATATATCTCAGATAAAGAATACTATCAAAATTCCATTTAATAATTTTTTATTTCATAAATATCCTTATAATTTTGAATACTAGGCTCTAGGGGCCTATTTAAAACCATGAAAATCATTCTTCAATATGCATACCATGTATCCAAAATTTTCCAACACAAAAATATATGGGTTTCCAATATAAACTTTTTTCTCATGTAAACCATTTAAAAGGCATACTTCACATCCATTTAGAAATCATTATAATTATTTCTTGATACCACTAAAATGAAAACAATAATAGTTTCTAAGATTTACAGTAGTTAAAAACATCAACATAAACTCTTACCATTGTAGAATATCCTTCCACTCTATCCTTTCGTTATTACATTATACCTAATCCTTCACAACACGATTATTTATGAAAACCAAAGAGGTTAAAAAAATTCATTTTTATGTCTTGGTACAAGTTGCCAAGTGGATTTCTTCTTAATCTGATGAAGTTCCTCATTCATAGATTGTATCCACTCCTTATACTAAATTGCTTATTCCATTGTATGAAGTTCAAATTGTGAAATATGTGATTTTTATATTCAATTATATATCTTCTTCATGTTTTAAAATTTAGTGTATTAACATCCAACGATATTTTTAGATTCAAAATGTTTTTTCAATTTTTTTAACTATTCCATATTTTTTAGAGTAGCTACACATTCTTCAATAGTTTGTTTAGAATCAATATATGTAGTGTCTAGATCATTCTCAGTTAATTTATAAACCTTTATTCCATTATCATACCATTTTTTACAGAACATTATATATCTTTTTTCTATTGAGAAATTTTATTTGTTCTTATTTTCAAAAAATTTGACACCACTATAGTCAACTATCTAGTTCTGCCACTTGTTCTTACATTTTTAGCCACTTTCATTTAATATATATCCTATAAAATTATCTTCCTTGTTTTTTATTCAATTTTTTCCTAATTTATGTTCTAAATATTTACAATTTAAGGACATCCAAAACATCAGATGTATTTAACAGTTGGTATTTTATTATACCACATTTCATATATCATCTGTATTTCTTCTATTCTCAGTTAACACCTGGTTTTTATATGTAGGGAAGTGTATAAAACTTATCTTAAGCAATACTTCAAGATGTTGTTTTCTACTAAGATAGTACTTATTATTTTTAATATTCTTTTATTCATTCTTTTAGATACCCAATTCTATTGTAGAGCATATAGTGTTCTATACTAATTCATGATTTCTTTTTTGGAAAGAAAACATTCAAAATCATAACAACTAAAATAATTTACAATATCTAATATCAATTTATTTATTTAGAGACACATCACCTTCTCATACATCCTTCTATATTTTTTAAAATTTTAATTTCCTCTATCATTTTTTGTTATACAAGACATTATTCAACCCAGTATATTCACTTATAAATGTACTAAAATACATACCACCTATGGTAAAAAAAATTATCTTTTCCAAACATAGGTTAGTATGAATAAGGTAATTTGTTCTATAAGATAGTATATTCACTCATTTTATGAACAAGACCCAATTTTTCTTTTTATATATTTCATTGATTCCATCCATTACTCTCTTTATCTTAATAAGATATCTCACAATATAATGCTTAGAAGTTTTTCTTATACTTCATTGACAATGATGGAAAATCCTTCTATGGACAATGATATATTTATCATTATGACTCAGTAAATATGAATTGGTTGATCTCTGATTTGAAATACATTCAAATTGTTTCATTTAAATTTACTGATAATTATTCCACCCTGAGTTATTTTTATGACACATGAATCCATTTTGAAAAACACCACATGCACATCATTAAATATTTGACTAACACATAGATTTTTTTATTTATACCATCAATAAAAAAACATTATTACACTTCATATTTTGGTCTCCAATCTATACTTTTCTAACTCCATTAATATTCAGAGAACAATCCTTCCCAATGTTTATTACTCCTACTACATAATTCTTGGTGTTTCATAGAATTGTTTTGTGAACTGTCATGTGAGATGAACATCCACTATCAAGAATCCATGAATTTATTCTTTCAAAAGATTTCATTGAAATTTTCACAAAAAATTATGTTTATTCATTCATTTTTTGAACTCCATTTACTAAATGATCATTGGATGTCTATTAAAAAATATTAATCATTCACTTTTCAGTAATAAGAAGTTACTGATCACATCTTCCATATAACTATTCTAAATTTTAAAATATGTTATTTTGGTAGATAATATGAATTTCTATTAACATCATTCTTATATTAAATATTTTCTCTCCTTTTCTGAGAATATATCTCCCATGGTTCATGCATCGTATATGGTAGGGATATGTTATTATAGCATGATAATGATTTGTGCACAAACAATCTGCAATTACATAAGTGTCCTCTAAACCTTGATAATCCCAAGAGTTAATAGGATTTTATTAAATACTGTTGATGTTTTATTTTTATATATTGATATTGTATATTCTCTAGAGGAAAATATCTTATTGGAGATTTAGTTTCTTATTTTGAATTATAAAAGTATTTCTTATCAGTATTAACAGTCCCTACTTGTACCGAAATTATTATTCGACCTATATTATTAGATATAACATATTTATCATCAAATTAATAGAACAGATAAATTAACCTACTTATTTAAACTCTTGTTTTCACTATTTTTTTATGATCCTTTGTTGATAAAAATAACCTTTTTGAAATATTATCCAATACTACTGAAGATATTGTGTTCTTTAATACATATATATTGGGTTTTTTACTATAATTATTCTCTTTTTGGATTTCTTTTATGATTTTTTTTCAACCTTTACATTTAAGACTCTTTCTGTTTGTGTATTTTTATTCCATCAAAGTAAGGATTCTATTTCATTTTTTATTCTTCAACTCACTTGGATATATTTTCTTTTTCTATCAATTAAAATCTACCTTACATATTATATACATATAATTAATTCGTCTACATGTTACATTTCATTGTTCATTATCTTTTAACATCATTACTTATAGAGGTTTCACACCCTTCTTATACATGAGAAACGAAGTTAGTTTCATCTTTTGATTGGATACATGAGGTGGATTTATATTACTATTATTTTCTCAACAAACTACCACTTTTACTTTTAATTAATTTCATATAGATTTAATGAAATTTGGTTGTGCCTTTTGAGATATTTACATGTTTATTTTCCCTGGTCTATAATCATCTGATTCTAGTTCCACAGACTTATTTTTTAGGAATATTTACAATAAATGTTTCCAATGTCATTACTATTTTAACAACTTTGTAGTAATTTAACTTTCGCTATAAAATATCCCTTATTGAATATTTTTGATTCATGAGAACTGATGTTGTTATAATATTCCTCTTTATCTTCATCATCATATTCATTTATTCTAAAATTTCATTATATATGATTTTATTCATCATTTGGTTTTAAAATCCACGTCATCATTGATAATATTCTTGAAGACCACAATATTTTTTATTTCATATTAAATGATAACATTATGAAACTCATTGAGAGTAAAATCATCTCAATCTTCTAAAGATTAGACATTAGGATCAAAACTCTCTGGAATATTTCTCATCAATTTTTTGATAATAATTTAACAATTGAGTTTTCTATGAAACCATTAATATTACTAACAATTTCACTTACTATTGATAAGTGTTAATAAATTATTTCTTCTTCAACTATCTTAATATATTTAAAAAACATCCAATAAAACATAAATTTTGACTCCTTAACATTGATGTTTCCTTGAAAAATGCTTTCCAATTTATTCCAAATTCTATAGGAATTTTTTAGACCCATTATCATTGTGTAAATATTTCTATAAAAGAGATATCAAAATAGAATTTTCAATTATCCATAAACATACATATTTCTCTTATATAGAAAGTTCATAATAGCATCATCATCTGTAGTTGGTAATCTAACAGTTACAATGTCTTTAAATTCATATCGAAATGATATGATATTGGGAAACATATTTTTAATACAACTATGATAGTTATTTCCATAAAAAGTAGAAACACCCATTCTATTGATAGAATAAATAATATCCATATTTAGTAAATTTTGGATTATGATAGTGAAAAAATTTTCTCTAATAGCATTTGATATGCCAATGAATATGTTACACCACTGGGGGGATTTGAATTTGTTGTGATTTGTACAATATATCTATATTTTGGAATTAAAATTTTATGAACTATTAGAATATGATCCAATATTTTGGTTTCTTATCATCTCATATATTTAGTAAAAATAAATAGCTTATGAAGACAATATTTTTACAAGGATTGGTCTCAATGTGATCATACACCTTGATGTGATGTATTAGAAACCCCAATCATTGATTATCCATTACAATCAAAAGAAAGAACAACATAAAAATATTTAACAACATCCAATAAGACTATACTATATAGATTCACATTGGAATAACATATTCACACTTCCCACAATAAAAGAGTGGACCCACAACACAAGAAATATCACTTCAAAATGTTGCATTCTCCTTGTTCTGTTGATGAAGATCATTCTTTACAGCCTTCAAGATAATGTTATAAAAACATGATCACTCATACATAATTCATGATAAGAACTAGATTTGGTCTAGTATATTGTCTTATTTCTCTCAATCTTATGAACTTATCACTAGAAAAATTCATCATTTAACCTTCTTCAAATTATTTCGTTCCAAAACAATGGAAATATATAATTATGGTATGGAGGGTGCATGGAATACATGAGTATATTGAAACTTTCTCCTATATGTTTTCAATTAAGGTTAACGTTATCTGTTCACTACCATCACGTATGTGCTTATTGTGACCAAAGCACTGTCAGCTAGTACATTAACGAGACATCGGTTTCTTATGGGTAATATCTAATAATTCTTTTCATGGAAGAAACATGTGCTTCCAATATGACCTTATTGTTTATAATTTAAAATGATTCATGTGGGAGAGTCTATAATGGGATATACTCTAAATTTCTCAAAGGAAATCCTATTTTTATTTTTTATATTTTTTAAACTGCACATTTTTTCATATACAAATCAAACATATATTTTTATTATAAAAGTGAGTGAAGAATAATTAAAAGAAAGAGGATATAATCATATCTTGTTTATCTATAATCATTGAAACTCTCTAACTCATAACATGAAAATGAGGTGATCATATCTTAAAAATAGTAAGTGATCTAACAATTTAAAGATCTTGAAAAATCTTGTATTTTTTCATGTTTTATTTAAAAAATATTTGACTATGTAGATAAAAATATACAATGACATAAAATATATACAAAAATATATAAAATGTTATATGAAGATACTCATAAAATCATCCACAAGTTATTCATCTAAAAAATCATAAATAGGAATCAGCTACATGAAACTGTTTGGTAGAAAAACAGTGATGTGGATTCCCTCCATCACTCGGCTATGTGAAATATTATAGTAAATATAAAGTTTGGAGACATATATCCATACTGAAAACATCAACATTCTTTGACTCCCATACATAGTAAATTGATTACATGAAATCCTTAGGTATAAAAATTTCGACTTGATCTTATTTATAATTTTACTATGTGAACACTCACTAATCACAACTGAATATGTGGTTCAAATGGATACATGAATTCCTGCTCAAAATGTATATGTAGATATGAAGTTTTGATTAGTGAATTAGGTATATGATTCATTTCAAAAAATGAATATATAGAAAAACAAATACATGGATTCAAACATTGATTAGATATTTATAAAACGCATTCCCATTAAAATATTTTCTGATATACAAGAATAAATGATTGAATTTGATATCTGGAACTCACCTATTCATTAAATCAAGTATTATACTAAAAAAATGCGAAAATATTATATAAATAATTAATAGTATGTGATGTGTGCATCAATCTTGGAAAGGCATTTTTTTCATTATTCTCATCTTTAGATTCAGCTACAATAAAATATGTTCATCAAGGGATAATAGTTTAATGAAAAATTTATCAAATGATAATACAATACTCATATTAATATATAAATATTATATTATAATATTTTTTCTTTAAAATCATCAAATTCCATCATGATATTTTATTTTACATTTGCACCATTAACATTTTTTAAACATTATGCATAATAAAAATATCATTATTCACATGTTTTTGACATTAAAAGATCAGTTCAATCAATCATAACATTATAAACATGGATAATTTTTCAATGATGACATCTAATTTAATTTGATGAATCCAAAAAATTTTCCCAAGAATAAACACCTCCTCAACCAACACATATTGACATATTCAATTGAAATGGAACCAAATCATAACACTGTCTTGTTTTATATTTCCAAATCAAAATGGATCATTTTGAATGGTAGCACTTTTTTCTAGAATGAAGACTATTTTATCATTCCCCTATTAATACTTGGATAAGCCTTCCTTAGCACGGATCTCTAAAAATGTAATATTACCAATAAACTATTGATTTCAAAATTTGTTAACAACTCAAATTAGTGGCATTTAATTTCATCCCTTATAATAAATCTATCCACCATGATTTCATTATAAATATTAATTGTTTATTATACATTGCTTCATATCATAGGTGTATTCCAAAAACCCTACCACTAATATAGTATGGAAAATATTATAGAATGTTATCATTTAGAAAATGATGAGTTTAATAATATGGTGAATATTAGAGGATGGTATTCCATTTTATTATTACACCAAATGATATATAATATTCCAAGTTTTAAAATGAATGAATTGTGGGTTTCAAAAATTACAAATCACTTCTCACATTTTCGTAGATAGATCATGAGATCCCACTATATTATCAAGATTTAGATTCATATAAAATGCTATTTGGAATTTGATTCCTTATTGGATAAAAATAAATAGATATCATTATAGAATCTAATTAGGTCGATTGTTTTTGATATTCCCTTATCGATGGGTCCGATGGAACCCTCCTTCCCATTTTTTAACTTTAACAATGATGGATAATATTACAATAACAATATAATATAATGAGACATTGTCTTTGATAAAGATGGATATTTGATAAACTATAATTCTACATCATTTATTATTAGGATAAACCTCATAATTGAAGAACAATATATCCTATTTGGGCACTCACTTTTTGAAGTGAATGATCTTTCCTACTCATTTGTCTAATCAGAACTGACCACTATTGTAATATGTTTTAGTAATCCAACATCAACAACATCTTCAAACATTTACTTTATCTATTATTCATATAAAATTTATAATGGTGAGGTAACCTTCACATATATATGGTGAGAATAAAAGAATGTTCAAAATTCACTATCATCATTTTGATGAAGCATGACACCGAATATTATTTCTAATAGTCTAGGATTATAACTTGAATCATTTGAGAACTTTTGTCACACTAATTATATATGTAGTAAATCCCTTAGAACCCCTTCAACCATTTCCCTATTATATTTATTTCAATAAAAAGTGACATTGAATATATATTTACGTATACATTTATATTTAATATTATTATTAATATACTTAAATATAGTTATTTGATTTACGCCAATATACATTTCTTTTACGTATTAAATAATTTTTTATATAAATATTTATATATAAATTATGTTTTTAATAAAATTCATTTATTATATATTTATATGTATTTTTTCATAGAAATTTATATAATGTATTAATAATCATTTATATAATATATTTATAAAAACATTTTCATCAATTTATATATATTATATTTATTTATTCATGAATTTATTTCATTTAAGTCATAAATAAAATTTATACATATATATTAATGATTATAATATAAACTTACATATGTGTTGTATTTATATATATAATGTACTTATACACAATATATAATTTATTTATAATTTGTTATATAAATATTTCCAAATTGAATATTGTTATTATAAATTAATAAATATAAAATAACAACTTGTCATTAAAATTATAATTTATAAATTACTTAGTAATATTAGTAAGCAATTATTATTGAGTTTGAGGTAAATAAAAATTGTTAATTAATAATTAGTTATTATTAATATATTAAATATAAAAAAATAAAAAAATTATTTCTTATATAAAAAAAAATTATGATTACCAAATTTTCACAGTTGGTTTTTTAATTAAACGGTTTAGGGCTTTTAGGGATATGCATTTGTTGAATTCTAAATGGATTGGCACTATGAAATATTTTTTAGAAAAATTTACCTTTATTTATTAAATATATATAAATTTTATATAATATTCATAATAATATATTTTAAAAAATACTATTAATTATGTTATATATATATAATAAAACTTTAATCATCAACTAAAATGATGTTTTTTATTTGATGTTGTCGTCATTAAAGTTATCCAAAAAATATAACTAAAAATATCACTTAAGACACATTTTTATATTGGAATGGAGATTGAACTCCCTTATTGATTTTACATGTGGGATTATGTTTGACATTGTTAACATTACAAAAGAAATATATTTTTAATAAAAAACAATATTAATTATGTATAATTAAATAATATAAATATTTAAGACAAAATATAGTTATTATAAAAAATAATTAATATTAAAAAAAATAACAATACAATTAGTATAAATTAAAAATAATATGAAAAATAAGAATTAATAACATATTTAATTGTAAATAATGTTTTTAAAAATTAACAATTTAATTACTAATTAATCAGTATATTTAACAGATAATAAATATTAACTAATTTTTTATTAATAAGATAATTAATAACTAATAATTTATATGATATATATATATATATATATATTGAAAATGGTTTGGGATTATGAATCTTTTATTGAACAAATGAAATCCAATTTTTGAATAGGTTGAGGGGGAACATATTACATGAATCATAGATGCAAATGCCCAATGGTCAGAAACATTGGTTTTAAACCCATAACAACACTATGGCCTGAAACACCACAACAAAATGATCATAGTCTATGTCATAAAATTGTGAAAATCTCACCTATATCACCCTCTAGTTGGGATTTTTTGAAGTCCTCTTAAAGTGATTTGTATAATTTTAGAAGAATAAGTGTTTCCAGAAGACCTTGCATTCATATGTTGTGTTCACAATGGCATCTCTTCAGATATGTAGTTTATAGTTTGATTCAAATCCATTCTCTGGGTTGGGTATCAGAAAACCTTCTCCAAAGTGGTTTAGAGGTGGCGGGAAGTATCAATGGTTTGTCTAGATCTTCTTATGTGTGATGGTTTTTTGATATTTTATAGTTATTCATGTTGGATTACCATTAGGTGGTAGCCACACTAAGGATTACACTAGGGAATGAACTATTTAATAATACAATTAATGGACACCCATTTTTCTTGGAAGTTGGTTCAACTAAATATATGGCTGGAAATCATTATATGTTATATAGTGGACCACCTTTGTTGTGTTATTTGGTGATTAATTATTTTGGTTATCCATATTTATAGTTATTTATAAGTAAAATATTTTCATTCCAATTAAATTACATGTTATTTTGTTTATCCTATAGATATATGACCTCTAATTAAACTATTTTATAAAATATATACATTATTTATTTCTTTAATTTAATTTCATGAATTTATTCTATGTGTTGTAATTAATAAGGATGATTTTTTTGACGTATTCTGTTTATTTTGTTGAATATAATTCTTCCCTGTTCCACAAAATTATGTTTTGAAGAGTGTACCTTACAGAATATATTTCCACCCATATGATCTTTATCATCAAATTCTATCTTCCAAAAAATCACTGGAAAAATTATCAACTAGTACTATCAGAAAATGGTTTTTAAGAGGTTCCTTTGTATTCTAAATCATTATGGTATTTCTGATTCAGTATTATTTTTTATCATATTTCAATGTGTCGTTGATTTTTTCATTCACTTTTCACACTGTGCGAGCCAAAAATTTTAACAAATGATGTAATATTTTCATTATATGAAGAACACCAAAGAAGTAATTTTCCTAGATAATAGAGTTTAATATTATAGAGTAGTATAAATAATTATTTTAGTGTTTTTAATCCTATGGAATCATAGAGTATATTTTCTAGAGCTTCTTTCCATTTTATATTGAGAAATGTATGAACATAAGATTTTATATCGAGAAATTTTGGTAGAGTATATATTTTTTATGATGATTGAATTCACACTATATTAAAAGGTTAACTGGAAAATCAAGTGATAAATGAAATTTTATTTACCCTAAAAGAAGTGAGGTAGGTTCCTAGTCATTGGAAGAACATAATTTTTGAAGTCTATATAGATGAATCATGATTCAGAACTTCTTTTTTTTATAAGGATTATGTAATATTAGTTGAGGATAAATAATCATTTCCATAGGTGAAAATGATGGGTTATTATATCTAACCATAAGTTCCATTACACATACAATTATCATAAGTTCATATTTATTATGTCTATTATTTTAGAATAACTACATTGGGATCCTTGATAATAATGACATGATGATTCCATCAGGAAAACACATAACATAGGAAGATCATTTATAACTCAAAAGATGTGACAATTGTATACTTTTGGAACCATCAAACAATGTCTTTCAACTTGTATAGAAAAATACAAAAAATGAAAGAATCCAGAGTTTGTGAACAATGATGAGTGAGATATACAGTAATTTATTCTCATGGATGATTAATGTTTTTTGATACCTTCATTAATAATTATTTAGAAATGGTATGGTTATACACTTTGAAATATAAAAGGTAAGTGTTTAAAATCATATTTAAAAGGAATTCTATGGCGGAAAGAGAAACTAGAAAAAAAATAAACTATCCATTATCATAAAATGGTTTTGAAGTCATTGGAAATAGTTTTTAAATGTACCATAGATATTTAGTTATGAAACATGGGAAAAATATTCTTGAATTTTTTTTAGATAAAATAATGAATAAGAGAAAATTGAGAAAATCCAAAGTATGGTACATTATTTGGATTCTCCTAAGGATTTATTTATAGAATAAGTTGGATAATAAATAAATAAATTAATTGAACTCTATCTGCACTAGTGAAACAACAGTTTTCTAAAGAACTGTGGTATGGTAATGCACCTAAATTAGATCATCTATGAGTATTTGGATGTATATACTATATTCATGTAGATGAAATATATATAGATAATATTGAGTATAAATCATTCATTTTCATATTATTTCATTGTCTATAGAAAAAAACATTTTGTTATCTAGATTTTGGGAGAAAAATAGAAGGTCGTTTTTAGAAGTGGGATTATAATATTTAATTATTATATTTTTTGAGAGATCAAAACATGAAGGGAAGGGAGTTTGATGCTAGTGATTCGACAATAATTCATTCTTATTCTGGTGGATGTTCTGGAAGATCATATATTATGGAAATATTAGATGTCATTAAATCTACTATAGGTTTTTAAAATTATAGGGAAAGACGGGAGGGTAAAATGTGTATTTTTATGGTTCATACAACATATTATAGTCCTAAAAAACTAAATAACTAGTTAATGATAATCTATATTTCAATAAGGTGAAGATATATAAGTATCAATTCTAAAATAAGGAGGAAATAAATTTGTATTATAGAGGACTTTGAGGGATAGAAGATTAGTGAAACGGTATAGAGCTAACATAAAATTCTTAATTTTAATGTATATAAGAGAAATAGAAATACCAAAATAAGTGGCTACTCTAGGTGAATTTAAAAAATGAGGGTTAGTATTGATTAATTATTTAGATTAACTGTGAGTGAATAATTCCTAGGAGATAATATAATTGTTACATCGAATGAAGAAAATTTTGAAATGTGAATATTATGGTTGAAAGAAGAATAAAAATTTTGAGAGAGGTATAAGGAATGAATGGTGGTGAAAGTATTTTGGTATAAATAAGGGATTGAAATCTCTATTTCATATTCCACATTACTTAAATGTGGAACCGTCTGAAAAATATTGATCTTGGTTACATGAAAAAAAATATCATATAGAAAAAATCTATGTAAATATTATATTTCTTTATTGGGATCGAGATGAATACATTTATATCATGCAACCTATTGGTTTCATGGATAATCTAAATTAGGTATTTGTACGAAAAAAAAAATATTTATGGTTTTTAATATGTACAATAGTGTTCAACTGATTATTCATATATTTTAAGGAGGATAATGGTTTCAGGTGAGGTAATTTAGATTCTAATAGATATTAAAAGAGAAAAAAATAAAAGGGACTTCGTTATCATACTCGTATATATGGATGATAGTATATTGGTTGTAATGAACCACCAATTTTAATTGGCTTAAGAGTACAATGAGTCATTAATAGGGCTTAAGCGACGCCCACAAGATGCTAAAGGCTGGTAATAAAAGCCGAAGGGTTTCAAATATAAGTTGGGGGACGATTTACCAATTAGAAATAAACCCATAAAAAAACCATAACCAAACATTCACAATATGATGAATGAACAAATGAAAGACCAATAAACAACTTCATTTATAATAAACCACATCAAAGTACACAACAATGGAAGACCAAACTAAGCATCAAGGTAGACCATGGATAAACAACTCAAGACTCTCAAAAGAAACTACAACTCTATGCACCGCAAGCTCCAAGCTCCACAACATCTCCCAAGCATCAACACGATCCAATAGAAATAAGATGCTTTACCATTACCAGTGTCCCGAAATACGACATCTCTAAAACCACCAACGTGCCAAAGCAGGGGTGAGTATAAAACTCAGTAGGTTTTTCCCAATTACATCCCTACTCACGCCACTAGGATAGAATATTTAGCCACATTTATATAAAAAGATTTCATATAAAACATTTTCTCAAAAGCAGTTTATAAATAAATATAAACAAGTTTCCAAAACCATTCATAACCAAAGGCATTCCAAGAGAAATTTAAACCAATTTTCCATCAATTTATTTTTCCAGAAAAATTACCAAAGAATCTTTCAAACCATTTCACAACCATTCCTTTTCAGTATACCAAACCATTTCCCAACCATGCTACCAACTATGCATGCTTATTTATGACAGTTCCATACTCATGAGCAGTTTCTCGTCGATCTACCAAGTTATCACAATGTAATTATTTCCCATGTTCCATTACACCGTTGGCACCGAGCACAAGGTCATATTTCATCCAAGACTCATCATATAGTTACCATTGTGCCATTAAACATTTGGCTCCAAGCACAAGGTCATATTTCAACCAAGCACCATACATGAAACATGAACACACACCACATATTCCAAACAATCATGTCAAAACACCCTTTCAATAAAAACACCTTTTTATTGAAAACCATTTCCATAAAAACCATTTCAATGGCAAACCATTTCAATTCCGAACCATTTCAACAAAACTCTATTTTTATTGAAATCCATTCCCATAAAAATAAAATCAATATCAAACCATTTCAATAAAAGGACCTTTTATTAAAAAACCATTTTTTATCAAACCATTTACAATTTTAGAAAATCTATAATTTAAAATCAACATTTTAAATTCAAGAAGCCACATCACTTTGCACAACAAATCACCAAGATTTTACAATTTTACTAAAACCATATATCATCACTAAAAAAATTTATTCCATGCTTTCCATAATCAATTCCATTCAAATATCCCAATTTGATACCAAGACAATCAATTATAATAAAAGGAGTCGAGAGAGAAGCCTCCTACCTCAAAGGTTTTGACGAAAACCCTAACAAACAGAGAACGCACAAGAAAACTCGACCGATTCACCAAGGATCCTCCTTAGATCTCTTCTCCTAACACGACCAGGACCAAAAATCATCACTTTTGGCATCCACACACTTTGATCTACCCATAATAGGAATAGATATAAGAAACCAAGAGAAGAGGAGAAGTAGATCTAAGTAGATCTAAGAAACCAAACAAGAATGATCACATACCTCAAGAATCCAACTTCGATTCGTCAAGAGAAGCCTTCAGATCGCCTCTGGAATGATGGGAAAACCCTCTTTGACCTTAAGAGAACCAAAATCCCGAGTTAGGGCCGCTTAGAGGAAAAAACAAGGTACGTAGAGGCAAAAACGTGTGAGATCCACCTTTATAGGATCTCTTTTAAGTGGCCGCACGGTTTGTTCGCACGTTTTGACAAAACGTGCACTAAATGTGCATTAGATACTACCTCGACCACCCCTCTCACACAATTTGGATGCATGGAGAGAAAAACTATGCACCACCTATGAAAAAGCTACTGCCTCCAAGACTAACTACACACAGTTTGGCCGCATGGTTTAGATAAACCGTGTGCCGCCCGTGCGACTTCCCCCTTTTGCAACCAAACTTCATTCTGAGTTCTCCTGACTCTCCCATAAGTCACCATTAACTTTATACCCATTAAAATCATCAAGAAAGGGTTACATAACAGAAATAGAGGATACTAAATTCTCCCCAATATTGGTCTTTCCATCCTCGAAAAGTAGAAAACCTTCAGATAGCTGAAAGAGTTCCAGCCACTGCTCTTTCATTTCCCTTTCACGTTCCCAAGTATCTTCCTGAATCTTACCATGCTACCATAAAACCCACACTAGAAAGATGCTTTTTCCACGCAAGACATTCTATTTCCTATCCATAATCTATACCGAGATATGTATCAATGAAGCATCCAGCTCTAGGTCAACAAGTCTCATATGATCACATGGTCAGGATTAGGATGATACTTTTTCAACTGAGATACATGGAACATATTATGCACCAAACTGAACCATGGTGGTAATGCCAACCGATATGCCACCTCCCCAACCCATTCCAGTATCTCAAAAGGGCCAAAGTATCTAGGAGATAACTTGCCCTGTTTCCCAAAATGACGATGTCCAAGTCTTGGAGAGATCCTCAAGAAGACATGATCACCCACAATGAACAACAACGATCTTCAATGGTGATATGCATAAAATTTCTGACAATTATGAGCCGTCTCCTTCCTCTTTCTAATCAACTGAATCTTCTCTGTAGTCTCTTAGACATGCCTTGTCCCAAAAAGTGTTGTTTCACCTGTTTCCACCTAGCATAGTAGAGAACGATAAGGACGCCTATACAATGCTTCAAACAGAGCCATGCGTATCGAGGATGGATAACTGTTATTGTATGAGAACTCCTATAAGGGTATATGATCCTCCCATGAGCTACCAAAATCCATTACACAATCTCGCAACATGTTTTCCAGCGTTTTTATCATCTGCTCGGATTTCCCATCTGTCTGAGGACGATACGCCGTTCTCATCATCAACTGAGTCCTAAGGGCTTGCTGTAATGATTTCCTGAAATGAGATGTGAACCTCGGATCTCTATCTGAGACTACAGACACTGGTACACCATGTCTCTTTACCAATTCTCAAATATATATTTTTGAAAGAGCTTCTACCATATGAGTTTCATGAATAGGGATGAAATTGGCTGACATGGTTAGACGATCCACTATCACCCAAATGGCATCGTGTTTTCGGACCGTTCTTGGAAGACCTGTAACAAAATCCATTACTATCTTATCCCATTTCCACACTGGGATAGGTAAAGATTGTAACATACCTACTGTTCTCTAATGCTCTTGTTTAACATACTGACAAGTTATGCACTGTGAGATGAACTCGGCCTCCATCCTTTTCATGCCTCACCACCAAAATTGCACCTTCAATGCCTTATACATCTTCGGTGTACCTGGGTGAATAGCCCATCTTGAATGGTGATAAGTATGAATTAGTTGTTTTTAATAAACCATAGGTACAACCATCCAATCTTTGAAACACAAAACTGACACCCATCAAGTTTCCAGCCATCAATGGTCTCCCCACCATTGAGTTTTGAACTTACAACCAATTATTCTGCATCAGATGTTTGTGCATATTTGATCATCATTACCAAATTAGGAACAAGCATAGATGAAAATAAAACAACAAAAACACCTCGGTATTCACATTCCACATGCATGTCGGCTAAGAACGACATCAACAGCTATTCATCTGAAGATTCTTTTGCTAACTGAACATATGGATTTCTACTCAATGCATCTTCCACTGAATTCCCTTTTCCTGGTGTGTACATAAAGTCAAAGTCAGACATCTTGAGATACTCCATCCCCCTATTTTGCCTCAGATTCAAATATCACGATGAGAAAATGTGTTTCAAGATTTTGTGATCTGTAAACATAGTAAATTTCTCCCTAAAGAGATAATCTTTCCGTGTTTTCAAAGCATGGACGACTGTAGCTAACTCCATATCTTGTGTTGGGTAATGTTTCTCATGCACCCTCAACTGACATCTTCCATAAGCAACCACATGGTCTGGTTGCATGATAACACAACCCAACCCTGTTCCTGATGCATCACAATACACCACGTACCCCTATCCTAATTCAAGCAAGATCAAGATGGGTGAAGATGTATGATGAACCTGCATTTCACGGAAAGACTTCTAACATTCTCTTGCCCATTGGAATGGAGCTTTCTTCTTTATCAGATCTTTCATTGGTGATGCTAGTCATGAGAAATCACGCACAAACCATCAGTAGTAACCATCTAGACAAATAAAACTTCGTATCTCGAACACATTATTCGGTGGTTTCCACGAGATAATGCCTTCTATCTTTTCAGGATCAACTAAAATTCCTTTCTCAGAAATGTCATGGAAAAGAAAACTTTCTTCCTGTATCCAAAAATCATACTTTGATTATTTTTCATACAAAAAATAATCTCTCAGGATTTGTAACACTGTTTCCAGGTGTACCCCATGATCAGCCCTTGTCTTTGAATACACTAAGATAACATCCAAAAACACAACAAAAGAATCCAGATATTGCTGAAATATCCGATTCATTAAATCGATGAAGACCACTGGTGTATTCGTTAGGCCAAAAGGCATGACTACATATTTGTAGTGGCCATATCTACTTTTGAAAGATGTCATAGGAATATCCTTCTTCTGAACTTGCAATTGGTGATATCCTGATTGCAAGTTAGTCTTGGAGAAAAACTGATCTCCCCTTAATTGATCGAACAGATCATCAATACGTGGAAGTGGATATCTATTCTTTATCATAACTTGGTTGATCTTATGATAATAAACACACAACTGAAGAGTTCTGTCTTCCTTTCTTACGAACAAAAACTAGTGTTTCCCACAGAGATGTACATGGTTGAATGAAACCCTTGCTTTATAGCTCATCTAACTACACATTCAATTCCTATAACTCTGTTGGTTCTATCCTATAAGATGGAAGGGATAAAGGACTGGTCCCCAGAAGGAGATAAATCGTAAACTCCACTTCCCTTAGAGGTGGTAACCCTGTGAAGTTATTAGGAAAGTCATCTTGAAATTGATCCACAATAGCTGGAAAACTATTTTCCTCAATCACTTCCATTGATGCTAAAGTCAACGCTGCCAGTTGGTAAGAGATCGTTCCCACCATTAGTGCCAACAAGCTCATTGCATCTTTTTTTACTATCATATCTCCTCTAAACAGATGGTTGACTCCATCCTCAGTCGTGAAACTAACCGTTCTCCTATAACAGTCGATGTGAGCCTTAACCATTGTCAACCAATCCAACGGTTGAGTTCCCACCATTTCCCATAGGTATCAACATTCCTCCTCCCATCAATCTCGAGATATCACGTTCAGCAAAAGTCACTCTGTTCACCGTCTCTATATAATACGTAATACATAGAACCACAATCTTCAATAAAATCTCCTTCCTTAGTCCAGATTCGGAGATTAATGCCTTCAATGACATACTTTCTACAACCTCTGGTGCCAAATAGACTAAATTAATGAATTTAGCTGCATTCTTTGTGACAAAGAGACTCTCTTGTTTCAGGCTGAAGAAGTCCATCGTTTTCAGAATCTAAAATGTGCAAGGATATAATTGTTTGTTGAACAACTCTTCAAAATCCTCCCATGTAAGGCCTTCATCCAATTTAGCATGCTTCGCTAAATCCCACCATTGACGTGCAAGATCCTCAAGCATATACGTCACCAACTTTAATTTCATCTCTATTGGTGTGTCGATAAAATCAAAGATATGATTCATCCTACTTTGCCACACCTCTGCCTTCTCAGGTTCAGCATCACCCCGAAAGCTCTGTGGATTATTCTTCATAAACTGGAAGGTATGATCCACATACCATGGTTCATTCCTCTGGTCCCCCATATCCTCAGCATGAAAAGCCTAGACAATACTCTGAACCAGGTCTTGGTTCACACGTGGTTCTGGTGAAACCACATTTTCCGCAGCTTCTTCGGGTTGGTTTCGACGATGCCTACCGGGTTCCATTTCTAAACCAACAACAAAATCCGTCAATATCACTATCTAGGAAATGATGGCTTGGAAATGAAATTCTATCACGTCATTTATCACAACATTGTTTTTCCAAAAACAACCTTTTTCCATATTCAACCATTTTTTGAAAACATTCAACATTCTTTTTTAAAATCGACCCATTTTCAAAATACACCCAATACCATGTTTTCAATGTCTTTCACCTAAAAACAATTTTTTCATTTTTCAAAAATTGGCACCATGCACAAAATCCTTACTCATTCCTCACAATGAGATATGAAATCCTAGTGGGAATTCATTCCTCAAAAATGCATGTCAAGCTACACTCATTGGCTAAACCCATAAAAATGAGATTTCCAACATTATAGAATTGTATCCAAAACACTTATGTAACCAACACCATGGTAACTTGAAGTTCAGCATAAATGAGTTAGCTATATCATTTTAAGCTATAAATTTCATGTTCAGACA
The DNA here is from genome assembly GCA_963277665.1 of Viscum album. NCBI lineage: Eukaryota > Viridiplantae > Streptophyta > Magnoliopsida > Santalales > Viscaceae > Viscum > Viscum album. Next base: position 145,928,123 of record OY728131.1, read on the forward strand.
ATCCTACTCCTGTCTAAGATTTCGACCCAAGGAATAGACAAGAAGGAATTTCAACTCAAAGACCAAGAACATCGATGACCACTTGTTAAGAAAAGGACCAAACAAGATGATACCATTTTTAATGACCCACAAATTCTCATTGGATTGAGAGTACAACAAGTCATTACTAGGCCTTAAGAGACATCCCCAGGATGCCAGAGGCTGGAAATGAATGTTGAAGGGTTTCAAATATAAGTTGAGGGACTATATACCCTTTAGAAATAAACCCATAAACCAACCATAACCAAACATTCAATATATGATGCATGAACAAATGAAAGACCAACAAACAACTTCATTTATAATAAACCACATCAATGTACACAACAAAAGAAGACCAAACTAAGCATCAAAGTACATAGTGGTTGAACAAGTAAAGACTCTCAAATGACACTACAACTCTATACACCACATGCTCCATGCTCCACAACATCTCACAAGAATCACCACGAGCCACTTCCAATAAGATGCTTTACCTTTACCTGTGTCCCGGAATACAACATCTACAAAAGCACCAACGTGCCAATGTATGGGTGAGTATAAAACTCAGTAGTTTTTCCCCGATGAATTCTATACTCACGCCAGTATGATAGAATATTTATCCACATTTATATAAAAACAGTTTATATAAAACTTTTTTGGAAAATAATTTTAAAAATAAATATAAACAAGTATCCAAAACGATTCATAACCAAAGGCATTCAAGAGAAATTTAAACCAATTTTCCAGCAAGTTATTTTTCTAGAAAAATAACTAAAAAAGATTTCGAACCATTTCATAAACATTTCTTTTTGGCATACCCAACCATTTCCCAACCCATGCTGCCAACCATGCATGCTTCGTTATGATCATTCCATACTCATGAGAGGTTTCTCATCGATCTACGAAGTCGTCACAAGGTAATTGTTTCCCATGTGCCATTACACCTTTAGCACCACGCACAAGGTCATATTTCAACCAAGCCCCGTACATGAAACATGAAGACACACCACGTCTTCCCAACAATCATGTCAGAACACCCTTTCAAAAAAACACCTTTTTATTGAAAACCATTTCCATCAAAACCATTTCAATGCCAAACCATTTCAATTTCAAAACATCTCAATAAAACTCCCTTTTTAATGAAAACCATTCCAATCAAAATCATTTCAATATCAAACCATTTCAATAAAATTCTCTTTTATTGAAAACCCATTTTTCATCAAACCATTTAAAATTTCATCAAATCCATAATTTACAATCAACATTATAAATTCATGAAGCCAAATCACATTTCAGAACAACTCATTGAGATTTCACAATTTTACTAGAAACATAAATCATCACTAAAGAAGATTTATTCTATGATTTTAAAAGTCAATTGCATTCAAATATCCCAATTTGAAACCAAGAAAATCAATTATAATAAGAGGAGTCGAGATAGAATCCTCCTACATCAAAGGTTTTGACGAAAACTCTAAAAATGAAGAATGCACAAGAAAACTCGGCCGATTCACCAAGGATCCTCCTTATATCTCTTCTCCAAACACAACCAAGACCAAAAATCGTCATTTTTTGCATCCACACACTTAGATCTACCCATAATGGGCATAGTTCTATGAAACTGAGAGAAGAGGAGAAGTGGATCTATGTAGATCTGAGAAACCAAAAAAGAACGATCACATACATAAAGAATCCGGAGTCGATTCGTCATGAGAAGACTTCGGATCACCTCTGGAATGATAATAGAACCCTATTTGACCTTAAGAGAACCAAAATACCAAGATAGGGATGCTTAAGAGGAAAAACGATCTACATAGAGGCAAAAATGTGTGACATCCACTTTTATCAGATCTTGTTTAAGTGGCTTCACAGTTAGTTTACACAGTTCGAAAAACCGTGCACTAATCGTGCGTTAAATACTGCCTCAGCCACCCCTCTTGTACAGTTTTTCCACATGGTTAGAGAAACTATGTGCTTCTCATGAAAAAGCTACTACCTCCAAGACCAACTACGCACGGTTTGGCCGCACGGTTTAGAAAAACCGTGCGATGTCCGTTCTACTTCCCCTTTTGGCCACAAAACGTCATTCCGAGTTCTCCCAACTCTCCCATACGTCTCCCTTAACATAATATCAATTAAAATCATCATGAATGGGTTACATACCAGAAACTGAACATACTACATTGGTGGGTCTGAATTGTCATTTGATTTATAAATTTATGCATTAATTTTCTAGAATGTTAAAAAATGAAAGATCTTGTTGAATTAACGAATATCATGAGTATTTATATTTTATGTGATAAAAGTGATTATAGGTTATTTTTATCACATAATTATTACATATGGAAGATTTTTTTGATATTAATAATGAGAAAATATATGTTAGTTTCAACCCCTATTTATGATAACCTCAATCTTATCAAAGTGGAGGCACCTCTAATGGAAGAAGAAATAAATTACATTGTTAGGGTGTTATATCATTGAAAAGTACCAAATATTAACGTATCATATGTTATATACTATTACATATGCTTCTCATGAAGTGGGAGTGTCCAACTAAGTTCATGGAATGTCTTGGGAAATATTATAGAGAATAAATGAAGTGGATTATCTGGTGTCTCAAAATAATAGAACATTAAACTCTATGATTTTTAGATAATGATACCATACTCATGTTTGCAGATATATACTTTAGGGGGGATTATGATTCTCAAAAGATAGAAATTGGATATGTCTTTAAATTTTATAAGAAATGCGGTTATTTTCATATCTAGTTAGAATTCTACAATTTGACATTCAAAATAGATGTTGAGATTATTGTTGTAAAAGAGGATAAGATATCGTAAGTGTGGTTGATGAATTTAATTAAGGGGATTTGAAGGAGTTGGGAGGATGAGATACATTTATGTGATAGTCAAAGAAAAAATCATTTTACAAACAATATATCTTTTCATCCAAGGATTAAATATATCAATCATAAGTACATTTTTATCTAGAAAATACTACAGGATGGGGTGTTTGAGTTATAGAAGATATCTCGGAAATTAAATCTAGTGTACATGTTCACTAAGAGTTTGGTTATATAAGGGCCTATATAACATAAATCCTCATTCGGTCTAGGGTGAATGTATAAATATAGAAGGAATAGAGAATAATTATAGGTATTATAATCATAAGTATGTTTTACAAGATTATGGTGGTCCTATAGAAGTCATTGATGGTCTCTTAAATTGATCGATTATTAGGATTTTGTAAAGTACACTTCAAAAGACCAAAATAAGTCACTAGAGGAATTGGTTTCAGAAGACCTTTTATGTGGATGAAGTTTGGGCAAAGAAATCCATACAGATATGTAGTTTTTTATTAGGGGAAAAAGATGTTTCTAGGTTGAAGATCAAAAGAATTTTATTTTGTTTGGTTTGAAACTAGGATTTATAGTAAATATGATTTTTTGTATCTTTTAAATGATTATTTATGTTTGATATATTTTATTGATGTATTTTGGATTACTTGTAGATTCTGATCACACTAATTATTTCTAATATGAATCATTTATTTTAGAGTGTAATATATGGACACATATTTTTCTTAGAGATTAGTGAAACTGGCTAACCAAATAGAACTCTCTACAAGTTTGATGGTGTGGCCACATTGACTTAGTTTTTTGTGATTACATTTTATATTGATCCTTGTGGCTCATTAGTAACATGTTATAATATTTTACTTCTAGTGAAATGAAATATATAAATGTTTCTCCCATGAACTTATAACTTTTAGTATGAAGCATATAAAACAATGTGTACATTATTACATTAATTTTCTTTCATTTCATTAATATATTGTGTATGTTGGATTAAACATCATTGAATGTATTTAAATGTAGTCCAATTATTTTAATGAATATACATCTTTCGACATTGAGATAACTATGGTTTAGAGAGGTTTAATTCCAGATTCTATTTCTACATATGTGATTCTATTCATCTAGATCCATTATATGGAAGGAAAATGGGGGATTTCTAAACACCTCCAACACTGTGGCTGGTAAACTTGAATCAAGGATCTCCTGATCTTGGATATATCACATGAGCAGGAAGAAATTAAGATCCCCTAGAATTTCCATGCCCAATGTTGTGATTTGGTGCTCATTCTCAACAGTTTTCATCAACCATTCCCAATTTCAAGGTCAAATATCATATACCGTGGTCTCAGCCATGCATTAGGGCCTCCTGTTTTGTCACATGATATCTCTTGAAAATTCTCCCAAATTGGGGAATACACGAGTTTGAACCCTAGTACATTCATGATTACATGGAAGCCTTTACATGTTAGACATGCCCGAACCATTTGTCTAATAAATAATAATTAAAAATTAAAAATATAGTTAATAATATAATTCCTAATTATTAATTTACATAATAAAAATATAAAATCTAATAAAAAATTATTATTTTTAAATATTACTAATAAAATTATTAATATTATTAAAAATTAAAAATATAAATTTATAATTTTCATAATAATACATCAAAATATTATAAAATGAATCATTATAGTTAATAATAAATAATAATATATTATCAGTAATATATAAATATTTTTTATTAATAATTTTACATATTTATTAATATGTATTTAATAATAATAAACATATAATTAATAACATAATTTATTAATAATTGAAAATGTACAAATAATATTATAATTAATACAAAATCACCAATAAATAATATATTTGATAAATATATAGAATAATTTTTTATAATTACCATAATTATTAGTAATAAAAAAATTATTCTAATTATTATTAATTTAATAAAAAAAATTTAGGGGGAACAATGATGGATAAAAATTCGCTCTTTTTAATTGCATTAAGATTTTTATGTTTTTTTGAACCTTTGTTTTGTGGGATTCTTTGATGACTTATATGAAATTTCCACTAATAAATGGTGCATATATCTCTTACAATATATTCCCTACTCATGAGATCTCAATTCCTGAATATATGGGGTAGAAAATTTCTGATTTCTCATCCCCTTATGTTTTTTAATGAAAAAGGGAAATGATGCCTCCTACCAGATGAGGTGGTGAAAAATAAGTAGTTGAGGCCTCATGAATCTTCTAAGGAAACGATTGTTGGAAATGTATTGGAATGATATTCCATATTAAATGACCGGGGTAGTGGTTAGGACACTCGTAGACCTTGGATATTCCTGATATATGGTTTCTACTTTGTATAATATATCACTTGATGATATTTTTGATTTCAGTTCCACGATGTTGATAATACCGAGATGGGGGAATTTAAATTTATTAATGAAAAAAAGAGAATCATATACTACATGCTTAATAATTTTAAGAACTTATTAATTGCTCACATACCCTTGAATCTATGGAAAAGAGATTTAGTTTTCAAAATATTATGAATATATTGTTACAGTTATTATATTTTGTTTATTATAGAATGACATATTTGGGGAAAAGGTACTTCCACATCATCTTTCCTTTTGTGAGCCTAAAACCCAACACATATGTATTTATGTTTATTAAAATAATGCCAAAAATTTTTAGGATTCAATAATGATATCCACATTTTAAACCCCTAAATGTGAAATGTTTTATTACACAAGGTTGGATTCATATCTAGGGGTTAATATTGACTTTATAGAACCCTTAAATTTTATGGAAAATAGCTTCTACCATAAGAGTTAAAATGGACAAGGAAACAAAAATATCTAGTATATGTACTTTTCTTGGTCTCTATTTCAAACTGATCTTACCCGACCATTAATAAAATTTGGTTTAAATTATTTTGAATTTATATTTGAGACTTTTTATTTTGAGAAAGTCAAAAACTTTTTAAGTGTTGTTATTATATTTATCATGCCTTTGGAATATTCTTCAATGGAATTAATTTTTTGAAATTTAGAATGAAATTGAATTCTATCAAAAAATGTAAAAGGAAACAAAGTCAGGATATATTAGATCCTTTTAATGCATACATTTTCACATTTTATGGCAGTGTAGAGCCAAAAAGAAAGATGTTCTGGGTTCATAGGATCATGATATATGGATAAAATATGATCATATCATAAATTAATATTGTAAAATACATAAATATATTAATAAAGTTAAGAAAATAGACTTGATTAATCCAATTTAGTAATTGAATAAAAATTCTCATGAATGAATGTATAATGGAGAAAATAATTCTAGTTTGGATGTATTGGGATATCTAAAGCCAATTCTTATTTACCTGATCGAGAATGTAAAATATAAAGTAGAGATAAATACTCATTGAAAATTATAAGATTAAGGGGACTAAGATGATCATTATCATTCTTAAATATGGAAAGGGGAAAATAAATTATTGTAATTATTATTTCTTCTACATACTCTATGAAACCAATATAGTGAAAAGGAATGGTTTATTTATAGTATTCAAGATATGATATTTCATATCCTAAGATAATGGTTCATGATAATATGAAAGACCAATTCCTCTCCGATACACTGAAACAGGTTCATGAATCACCCGAGGAAGAACATGATAAAATAAGGATGACATTAGGAATGAATATAATATAGGGTAACATAATTATTTCTTTTAAATAACCAGTGATGGAAAATTATAGTGGGAATGTAGGGGAGTTGATACTTAGTAATAATAATGGGGGTTCTAAGGAACTAGAATAAATTAAAATTTAGACTGAACAAGATGTGTGTAACTTCACCAATACACATCAATATATTATTTTGTATGTGATGTTGATCAAACTAATTTTCATACCTTTCTCAATATAGAATCTTGGTTATATTATAGAGGTTTTAGTTATTTATAACAATTTCTCCTAACCTTCCGACCTATATCATGGCTACAGAAAAAGGTAACACTTTTAGAATCTTATAGGGTAGTTTATTTGAATGATCATGCTAATGAAATAGTGCACAAGAAATCTATGGATAATTTGGTTAACATATTAAAATATATTCATTATTTTTACTTTGATACTTGAAATTTAATGATTATAGAATTATAATCGACATATGATAAATAAAAACAATCCTTAGATTATTTTATTTACAAAAATAATTTCATAGTCCAAGGTATTATTGATGGGTTTGGGTTCAACAGAATTGGTCGAGCCCATTCCCATAATTTGTTATTTAGTTTCTTTTGATTAAATATTTAGAAGTTGATGAACAAAATCTAAGAGTGTTTTATTTGATTATATTATCACATATTTTTTAATAAATTTATATACCAACAGTTTTTCAGTTTTGATAAGTATTTTCCAATTTTTTTGAATTTGTTTAACCATCATATTATACCATTAATTTAGTGTGGTATCCAAAAAAATCCCCTTATAGTATCCAAACATGATACCTGATTAAAAAAAGGTCATTTTTGATAATCTAGGTACCAGAACTGAGGATACAAAAATCGTATTTCGTATTTCATTGATCAAAAAAAGAATCATTCTATTCTTTAAATATTATATATTTTTTCTCAATTGGGGGAGAGGAGTGAAGGGGGATAATATATCATTTTGGAAAAACTGTTGAGAGGTTTTATTTCATTCGAAGGATCTCCATATCACATTAATTTAAGATTGTTTAGTCTTTAAATCTATTTTAGAGGATTTGGGGGAATGAGGGTAAATAATGTTATTTTTTATGATACAAAACTATGCGTATTTTATGCACAATTAGTACTAACCATGAACAAACCATGTCGTATGCATCTATGTTTTAATAGTAGGGTTTGGCATGATTAAGGCACGGTTAAATAAGTTGTGAGAATAACTAGGAAAAAATGTGTGACTTCAGGGTGTTTTTCTATTAGGGTTTCACATTTTGATAAAATTTAGTTGTATTTTTTATGAGAGCATAATGTATATTATTTTTATGGAGATAATTTCCATACATGGTTAACAAAAAAATTTCTAATCATGCAACTTAACTGTGTGATGTAATATAAATATTGAAAAATATTTTTTTCCCATTTTAAATTTTGTTTTATTGCCAAATCACTCCATAATATCTTTAATGGTTATATTAATCCTTATTATGTGATATAGAGATATCTCCCATGGGATTCATGGGAATTTCTCTTCATTATTGATGGATTTCTCTTGAAAGTTCGAGTTTTTTGTATGTTTCTTCTTCCATTAACACATCATTTCTAAATTAATTATCCATCATATAATTAGTAACTATGTGGGATATGGATTTACGATAAATGTTGATTGATTGTGTTTTTATGTTTTTCTTATGGATATATGATTTTTTAGGACCCAATCTACTCTTCCCCAGTCTCTATTTTCAAATGTTACTTCTTCCCCTATTCTTGAGGTAGGTTCCTAAAAAGTTTTAATTCTATGAATTGATTAATACTATTATATAAATATTTGGGTTATGAGATTACTTGATTCTTTATAAAAATGGATTCTATTGAAAAAAATTTAAATATTTTTTCTTTAAAATAGATTATTGCACACCTAGTGTTTGATAATATAAATGAATAGAGGTTTTTGACTAAAGATGTGATTTTAATCACTGAATCGGATTGGTTTTTCATTTAATTTTTGTAATAAATTATAGGTGTGAATTTTTAAATGGTTTTTAACAACCCACCATATTAGGTAAACTTGTGTGCGTTGAGAATAGACATTTAATTCATAGTGTCTATAATGCCACTTGAGGTTTTCATTCACTTTAGTATGTGTATTTACACTATATTCTATATCATTTATATCCACCGCAAGTTTAGATTGGGGATTTATCTTTTATTTATAGTATTTATACCCCTATGTTAGATAAAAAACTTTGTTCTTTTCCATTTATTATTAGAATATCACTTTATAGATTGTTTCATTATCATTTTCTCAGATTCTTTCACATGGTGGTTTGTGTCATGGTTTTAATGCATACATGCATATCAAATGGTTCACCCATTTAATATATTGATTATGATATCATGATTAAAAAATTAACGTTAAATATTAAATTTCTATTGAATATGAAAGTATTTTATAATAATATTAATTAAAAATGATATTGATTCTTTAAAATAGATTGTAACGTTTTTAAAGGTAGAACTAGTTTATGATTGATAATAAAATTTGTATATTTTTTAGTGAATTACTACTAGTCTTAGTTTTCACCCCTGAATGTTCCCTTTTCACAGTTGTAGATGTTGTTTTGTATTTCACTAGAAAAGGGAACATAATTGTGTAGAATGATGACTTCTCTTTTGGTTACAACATTCATAATAGGATTTTTTGGAGGAAATAGTTGGTCACATAGAGGATTTATGTTCTTCTCTTGTAAAAAATCATTTTTATCTACATTGGATGGGATTTATGGATTATATATGAATTTTTATCTTGTTCATTGAGGTATTGTTTATATTATTGTTTGGTTATTTATGAGGATTTTTTATGTAATATTATTGTACCGATCCACTGTAGTTGGCTAGGTTGGATGGAATACCTAGTTGACCTAGGATAATTCATTATTGAATGTTACTAGAGAAAAATATGCATCTCCAAGTGTGATTACACTTCATAGGATTGGTTCTTGGTCACAAATAAATAGAAGTTAGGACCATCATAATTTGGGTAATAAGTGTGTGTGTGGGGGGGGGGTGCCTATCATGGTCACATCAATGTTTGAAATCGATCTAGAATGGGTGGGTAAAAAATTATCACCAAGTTTTTTGGATTGGTATTTTAGTTCAGTTGAATTAATTGGATGCGGATTTTTTAAATGGTTGTGATTTTTAAGTGTTTAGTTTCATTGGTATGATTAATATTTTATCAAATTATCATTATTTTAAATCATTTATAAAGATTATTGATGTTGTCCTAATAATTTTGAAATTTTTCTCAGAAATATGATGGGTTAGTATAATTTTTTTATTAGAACATTAATCCTAGTAGAGTTCTTCTAAATCCAGGTGAGGAAATTTTAAGATAGGTTCCATAGGTGAATCCATCCATAGACAATTTTTGCTAGAATATGAAATGTTCTATTTTTAGAATCTAGGACATATAGGTGTCCAGATCCTAGTACATGTAGTGTATCATGGATAATAATTCACTAAGAAGCATCCACATGTATTCCATGGTGACAAAGGACCCTGATAATATGAGGAGTCATTTAGAATATTGACATGATATTCCACTTCTTTAAGACTCATAAGGAATGTATGGTTGTTCTTTATAAATTCATGCTAAAGGGACCAAGAAGAAGATACTGGCACTTTATTTTTAAATCATATTAGAATAAGGATCTTACCTATACTTATTTAAAAATCACAAATTAGTAGCTTTACCCAATAATGTTATTTTATGTGAATACCCATGTGTTTTTGAACATGGATTAATGGGAACATACTATTCTTGATCATTCCATAAATTTTTCATAGTTGGTGCATTTGGAACCAATGCTTGTCCTCATTGATTTCCTAATAGATTATTGGTTTGAGTTGGGACTTAGTCCTAATATTAATCCGATGTTGATTCTCAAGTGACTTATAACATTCATAGAGGTTGTTGAAAAATTTATCACTATCTATGTATGAATATCTTGAAATAATACTTTTTATTGAGCTTTAGTTGGTGCAGTTGTTGGAAAGGGTGTGTCTTCTGGATGAAAAATGAAGAGTTAGGGTGGTCAATTTTATTTTGGACAAGTTTTAGAGGCTTAATTATGATAGAATCCATTATTATGATACTAATTTGGAACGTATATTCAAACCAAACCTAATCATATGGAGAATATTATGTCCTTTCACCATTGCCAACAATCATCCCATGTGAGGCATTTTTCTAAAAATGATATCCCATGGAAGTAAAAATGGATCCAGTCACACATAGTGTTCATTGGATTGTAAAAATGCTTACTCAGGTTGTGGGTTTAATATCCAGGATAAGGGGAATGTGTATTTGTATAAGACTAGATGAATTTATATGGTAGAGTGTGAACAAATGGAATATGAATCATGGATACAAATGATTAGAGGTACAATGTTTATTTATTCTTCCATGTTCTAGCTTTATTTGATATAAGCGATACTGAATATTTTATATTTTCAAAGTTTTTTTAAATTCTTTTTTTATTTTAATAACTTATTTTGTTCTTATTGGATCTTTCCCCAACTTTGGAAAAGATGTCCAAATTTTTTTTATGGTTTCCCATGCATAATGTGATAATATATGACATTGAGGAGGTATGATATTTATTAGTTCTTGATATTGACAGAGTTGAAATGATACTTGGAATAGATTGGATTATCAATATTGAGTTCTAGATATAATAATACCATTTTTTGTTTTATTTTTATCATTCCATTGGTTAACTCATGTTTTTCAGGGTGATTAGGACTCCATGCCATGAAAGACGAGACTTTTTATTCCATATTCTAGGGTAATCTCGTGCCAGTTTTTGGAGATGTTTCGTGATACTTTTGACCCTTTTTTTAGATGTATTCTCTATGTAGTATTGTATATATACACCTATTTCCTTTTTGATGATTTCATAGATTACCAATGTAGATAGTGGTTGATTTTTCTATTGATCTTCTCTTTAGTACGATACCAATTTTTATTGCATCATATTAAATGAAACATGTTGAGATAGTGAAAATAAATTTACATCCTAATGGCATAGAGGATAAGGTATTTATTCACCCTAGTGTGTCAAAATGGGGTTCTCTTATCCAATTCTATAAAAATGAATTTTATATTTTTATAATTTTCATGGATTATTGAAAGTTGAATTAGGTGATTTTTTTTTAAAAAATTGTTTTCTGAGGATTGATGATCACTTTGACCAGCTTATATGGTATTGTTGGTTTTTAATGATTCATAATTTTTTAGGGTACCAATAGTTGACTGTCCAAGAATAGGTTATAAATAATAAAATTTTTAACTACTGGTACGATAATTTCCTATTTCTGGTAATTCCATTTGGTCTCACTAACTATCATATAGTATTTAGAGCTTTGATACATAGAATATTTCCTTATATCCTTTAATCATCTTTAGTTGTTTTGAAGGATGATATTTTTGTGTAATACAATTAAAATGGGGAGAATATGGATGATTTGGATATCATTATTTGAAAAATGAAAGAACAATATCCATATATTAATTTTTCTAAATGCGAGTCTTGGATCTGGGAAGTGAAATTTATGGGGAATATCATATCTGAGAGGGGTGTATCAGTGTATATTTATAAAATATAAGTGTTTATTTCATGGTTTCATTGCATAAATGTGTTTCAGATCAAGATATTCTTGATTTTGGAAGGAGAAATAAACTATTTATTATGGATTTTTCAATTATAAAATCTTTAATGACAGTTTTAACCCTTAAGGATGTAAAGTTTCAATGGAATGAAAAATGTTGGAAAAATTTTGAGGATCTAAATGTGATAATTTATTCAATGTTATTTTTGATTCATCCAGAACTAGGCTCAAGTTTTGATGATTTTTGAGATGGTTTTGGAATGCATTTTGGATGTGTCTTGGTGTAGTTTAAATATATAGTACCCTATTTCTCTTATCAGTTACAACCTCATGAGAATAACTACACTACCCATGATTTAGAGTTGGTAGTGGATATAAAATATTTGAATAAATGGCATCTCTATCTCTTTAGTGGGGGGTTGTAATTTATTTTGAACATACGTGCCTGAAATATATTTATAATTAGAGGGACCTGATCTTGTGAAAGAGATGTTTAGTGGACTATCTGAAGACTTTTTATTTTGATATTTCATACACTCCTAGGAAAGGTAACATGGTTCACAATGTATTGAATATAAATTTTTTGACACAAGACATGAAATAATTGGTGGAGGAGTTGTCTTAGATGTGATTTTTTATGAGATATTGGGAGTGGAAGATATTGGTGGACATGTGGTCATGGTATCGATGAATGATAGATCATTATTAGATGATTGAGTTTGTATTGAGAGTGATAAACACCGGCTGAAAACTCATTGGTAAGAGTTTTTATCGCTGGGAGACATCAGTTGAGTGGTATCAGTCTCCCAATGGAGCCTTGTTCTTCCATTGAGGGTTGGTGGTTATGATTTCTCTGAGTTATGAGTTTTTGGATAATGGACACGTCTCTTGTTAGTTCGTATACCATGAGAGGTCTAATTTTTATCATGAATATCGATCTTGGTATTTTGGGATAACATGGAGGTGGAAAATTATAGATTTAATAATATAGTGTCTCACTTATCATAAAATTATGGAATAATACTATATATTTTCTTGTTTTTTTTCAACCTTCACCCATTCTAGTATGAAGAGGGATGATATTTAGAATTATAACATCATTGTTTTTCCATGGACTCCTATTGGGAAATATCTGATTTGGGTGATCATTAATGTACTCAAGAAATTGAATCATTTATTACTAATCATGGAAAATACCAATGTTGAAAATCATAGAGGCTTGTAAAACCAAGATATTGTGATACTTTTTAGAGGTCCTCTATGATTGATTTTGAGAGGAACCCATGGTTTAAATCAAAATTATAGACTATTTTGCAGGATTAAATGGGTTGTTAGTTGAAATTGATAAAAAATTATTATTTATAGATGGATGGGAATAGAGTAAGAGAGATAATCAAGTTCTTGTGGATATACTCTGAGATTACTTCTTTCGTTTATGTTGATATTAGAAAATTCATTTTTCCCTCATCAAATTTTCCTATAATAATAGTCATTAGTATTTTATAAATATAATTCCCTTTGAATAATTGTATTGGAATCCATGTATATATACCTTATTTTGGGAATAAATGGGAGAGTGGTTCTTGTTTTGGCCATGTATCTTTTAAGTGATGAAGGAAAATTCATATTTGATCGAAAAGAGGTTGGTCACAGTATAGACTATTCATGAAACTAATGCAGATCATCTTCATCAACTGCTAGAGTTTGTGGTTGGTTATCTGGTTTTCTTATATTTTTATCCTTTCTTGGGGAATTTTCAGTTGGGAACACATGGTTTGTTGGCTGCAATGTTTTTAAACCCCTTTGAGATTGTGGGTTTACATGGAAAGGTGTAATATTGGTTTGTCTTACCATCTAACTCGACATTGATTTAAGTCATGTTTCATTGTTGAAGAGGTATTGAACAAATCCATCCAATGTGATCGAATTAGAGTATATTGGTCATGGGTTTGATACCAATATTATTGATAATCCATTTAAAAATATTGATTTATAGGATATGATACGATATTATAAAATTAATCCCTTGGTCCATGTCCTATTGAAGTGAATACAGGATATCCATGAGATGATTGGGTAGGAATTGATGATGATGTAGAAGGGGTATTCTATTTTTATGGGTCTAGGATCTAGATGGATTTCTGGGGATAGAAACATTTTATTATGTAGTGAATTTTAGCACACAATAGATCTTAGATACACAATTATTTAAGAATGGATTGTCTTTAAATCTGTTCTAGAGTATTTGGAGGAATGAGGGTTGAAAATGGAGTTTTTTCAGGATTCATGACATGCGTATAGTTGGTTCATGATTTGTACTAAACATGTGGAAACTATGTAGTATGTCTCTAGGTTTCAATAGGCCATTGTTTTGATGGTAGGAGAACAGTTCATGAAATTATGTGGATGAGCAAGGAAATTGGTACATGTTTTGTGTATTTTTCCAAGGGGGTTCAAGGTCTGACCAAACCATGCAACTTTTTTTGGTACACTATTCAAATTTTCTTTTTTAATTTAAAATTATCCATGCTTGGTTAGTGCCTAATTTTTCTAACCATGGGGATAACCATGTGTAAAAATTTGAACCATTTAAAAGTTAGTTTTTAGCATCTTTTCCATTTTTCATATTTGTTTCTTATAACTCCCAAACATCTTATAGTATCAATATAATTCGTCCCTAGTGATCAAGATAATTCTACCTTGGGATTATTGGAATCTTTCAATCATTATTGATGGATTTCTCAATGTATGTTCGTGTTTTGAAGTGTATTCATTTTCCTCTCTTATATCCTTTCTAGACCATTCCTAACCCTATCTTGTTGAATCTTGTATGTGATGTGAATTTTAGATCTAAATGGTTTGATGGATTTTTGAGGTGTTTCATAAAAATTTATTATTGTTAGGACTAGATCAACTCTTCTGTAGTCACTTTTTTCATAGTGTTCATTTTCACCCCCACTCATGAGGTAAGTGTCTTGATAAAAATGGTTAATTATATGAATTGTGTATTTTTATTTCATTTTCCATTGGGTTATTCATTAAATTTAATTAATTTATTAATTTAAATTATTATTTGGAATTAATCCATTTTTTAAAAATAGAAACATTAAAAATATTTTGTTCTCACCATGTGTCTTACAAAATACAAGAATTGTGGTTCTTGTTTAAAAATATGTTGTCAATAAATGAATTATATTGAAAATGATTTGAAAATTTTAGAATGGTTTTTTATTTTTTTTAGACTATCAGAGCACATTGGGTAACCTAGTGTGTGTGAGGAATAGACATGTAACTCATTGTTTGTGTAATTTCACTTGAGGTTTTCTTTCACATTAGTAGGTATAATTTAACATGAAGTTATAATAGTTGGATCCTCCTTAGGAATTGAATGTGGAATAATTTGTTATATCTACTATGTATACCCATATTTTAGAGACCAAACAATTTTTTTTTTCATTTATGATTATATTATCACATGATGGAGTGTGAAGTAGTTATTTTATAACATGATTTCACATGATGGATTATATCATGGTTTTATTTCTAACATGAATAATTTTTTGTATAACCATGGATAGTATTGATTACGATTTCATTCTTATCACATGTAATTTCTACATTCATTTTCTTTGGAATATGAAAGGCTTTTATGAAAACAAAAGGATTATATGAAAATGGTTTTGATTCATGAAAATACATTGTAAAATAGTATTTTTTTAAGTATAGAAATACTAAATTCTGTATATTATTATATATATATATATATATTTTATTATGGAATCATATTGGTATTAGTGATGAAAAACCACATTTACCATTAGGTGGTTTTAGATGCCTTTTTATGACCCAGGTAAAGGAAGTTAAATTATGTAGAAATTTGGAAACTTTTTTCATTATATCCTTCATAGTTAGATCGTTTGGAAGAGATTTTTGGTCACATGGAATCTTGATGGTTATGTATTGTCATTATTTTTAGTTTAGGTATTATGGAATGGATTATATAGATTATAGATGAATCCTTTTCCTCCACTTTGATCTCAATTTGTGGGTATTGGTTGGTTATATATGAGACATTTTTTGTTCTCTAGTTTTAACTAACTACTATGGTGGGCCGGCATGGGTGTCTTGTCTTGTTAACTAATGTTGGTTCATTAAAGGGTTCTCTTTAGTATTGAGATAATTATCATCATAGAATGAGTTTTTTCACAACAATTCACCTAACCCAAGAAAATGATAAACGTTGGTTTATATATTTTTGTTCAGGCAATAAATAATTTTAAAAAATCCCATAAATATTTATTTACTCTGTGTAAACCCCATATCAAATTAGATGAATAAAAATACTATAAATATATTATATGATGTGAACTAAATTTTGGTATATATATATAATTTATTTAATAAATAAATCGATATTTATTTAAATGGTATGAAATAAAATATATAATTCCCATCTAGGTTCTTAACTCGACTAATAAATTATCCTCGATGTTTATCTCACCTAGAAAAAAAATTATTTAAATAAAAAAATATCATTATATTTGAAATGGAATGAAACATGGATTTTAATACCCAAACCCATGAACATCAGAAATTTATTCAAAACACAAATATAAAACATTGAGGATTAAATGAATTGGAATCCCCAATAAATAAATATTATAGTGGTTAAAAAAACAATCTCTCCATCATGAATAAAATAATTCCATTTGTTCATAATGTTATCATATTTACATCCCTACCATGCCCATGTATCAAGAAACCCAACTTCAATAAACAAGTATTACTATTTATCTCTATCATGATTAGAATCGCCCAAAATCCCAGGGTTATACATGCACTACACCTCATTGGATCCCACCATCCTGTAATAAAAATATTGTCGTCTGAACTAAACATTCCAATAACTACAACATCATAAAAAAGAACATAATATACACAAAGAAGAAAAAAAATGCAACAAAATCATAGTAACCAATGTGAAAAATAAATATTTCCACGAAATAAACCCCATTCAAGTATATAATTTTTAAAAATCTAGGCCCCTACACTAAATGAGACATGTTGAGACAACTATAAATAACAAAAAATAATCACAATTGGTTAGAAAAAATGATAATCTTGTTAAAAATACATTGAAAACCCTTAGTTATAATTTAAAATTTAATAAACCAATAAAAACGTTACCAAAATCAGTTTTCATAGAGATCCATCATCATCCCAACTTGTTCTAGCTTCCAAGAATCCCACAAAAATTCAATAAAATGAATACATAGATATGACCATATGATATCCTTGTAATCCAATTTGTGATTACACTTTTTCTCAGGAATAATTAGTGAGATCATCCAATTAATATTTTAAAGGTAATTAACAATAATTATTAATAAATACTTACAGTTATTGAATATTTTGTTTCTTTTTATGATAATAAATACAAAAAAACCCTTAATATGATTAGTGTGATCCTATAAATAATTTTTCAGAATTACACTTTCCTCTATCATAAATATTTTGGAATATTGAGGATACTACATTTGAGGATATTGGTACCATTTGTTTCCATAGTTGATAATTGTTCATTTTGGATCTTATTTTTTTATAGATTATGATACTCTAATATCCGAAGGCTTATTTTTTACTTTAATGGGATTTGAGTTGAAGTATTGATCTTCCATGTCCATAACTACTTTTATAAATTTTATTGATTCAATATTTGATGTATTAATATCATATAGACATTCATTTATAAAATAAAAAAATTACACTACATCTGTAAAATAAAAACCATTATTAAAATTTCTCATAGGAAAACATTTTTCATTAAATTATTGTGAAGGATTCATATGTGATTCTCTGATAAAATCTTGAAAAGTTGATTGATTTACATACACTAAATGGATATATTACAAAACATAATCCTTAAGGGGATCTTGTGAATTTGGAACACCATTAGAGGGACTAATATCAAAAAGTCCATCCTTCATCTTATCATTTTAAGTATCATATAAATGAGAAGAAGTGTCATTAAATAGGAGGATTTTCTAAATTTAATCTTTTTAGAACCCAATTTATTTTTAAAAATAGATTTATAATGTACATTATTATTATAAAAATAAAATAAATGTTTTCTCTATTTGATTTTATAGTATTATGAATTGTTTTTCCTTTAGAAACAAATACATGGAACATATTGTATTCATCATTCATAATAAAATTTCAACAATTAGTAGAAAGACCCATTGATTAACTTGATTTTTTATAGATAAACGTGAAACAAAATTCAATAAAAATGACCAAATATGGAATTTATTTCCATATACATTTTAATTGTAACACAAATTTATGATAAAATATCTATTTGTATGGAAGGGTTCCAACAAATAAATCACATTTTATAAATTCTAAGAAAAACGTGAGAAGGTGAGTTATGGTACATGGATAGATAAAAAGAAAAATGTAATTATTTAATTAAAATGTGACCCAATTTCAGAAGTCTTGAAGTGATGAACTATGTGTGACACTTTAGATCATGTGTTGGGAATGTTATGTGAAAGAATCCATTCCACATAATGGTAATTTTTTAATATTCATTTCCACTTTCAATCAATTATTTTTTAGAATGACTACTATAATTACATGAACATACACCCCTAAAGAGTACAACATGAGCAACAAATCATAGAACCTAGAATATAAAGAATCTAATTTCATAATAATAGAAAATCATATTAGTTATTATATGTAATTGAATCTCATAGTCTCGTTATGTCATCAAGAAAGTTTCATACTAAAATCATTATCCAATATGCATGATAAATATCTATTTGATATCCGAAAATGAAATTTTCACCATATAACCATGGAAATGCTATTAATCAGATAGTATTATTTCTATAAAAAGAGAATAGGTATAAAATCCTTTTCATGTAAGGTATTATTACATTAAAAACCTTTCCAATTAATGTTGTGTTACTTATGATGCACCCAACTCATGCTACATCACCTTGATCAAATATCATCACAATTATTTATAATGCTTAAATGTAGATTATTAATTATATAGAATTATTTTTTCTAGGGACTAATAAATACTTCCTAAGATAAGAATATCTGATGACACATATAACATGTGGAATTCCCATTGGTGGGTATATACTAAAAACCTATCATCTTGAATATAACTAATTACAAATATTCCTGAGTATAAGTATTTTATTTATATGATAATCCAACACCTAATAGCCAAAATATTATATATGTTCAATAATAATATTTCATTTATACTATAGGAATTTTTTTTAATATTTCTATGGATTTTCATGCAATTATCATGGAGAGGACTGACTATGGCTTTTCTATGTGATAGAAACACAAAGGATATTATAGCATTAGTGTTAAGATGACTAAAGCTAATAATAAGATATAATATTTATTAATATTATACTATTTTATTATATTGATAATTGAATATACAATGTTAGTTTTTTATAGGTCTCCATCCCCCATAGACTATCACTTGCACAAGAGATAACTGCTAACAACTATTAGTATGTTAGAACTCACCTAATATTAATGATTATAGTAAGAAATAATTTTAGTAAGTGGATTTGAAACACTCTACAATGAATAAGTTATTACCATTTCATCAACCCTCTAAGAAAAGTTTTTCATGAGGTGTTAATTTTTAATTATATTCATTGTACATTAATGTGACCTTTGATCCTTAGAAAGGACACTATTGTACCACTATCACAATATAGTATAGAAGAATAATTTCTTCAAGGAATCACATAACATTTTTTAATTTAGTTTTAGTACCAAAAATCTTCTTTAACTATATAAATATTCACAATAAACTCATAATTTTCTATAGAATCATTGTTGATTGGCTGATTTGAGATCTTCCTACCCACTGCTCCTCAATTATAGAAGAACTCATACCAAATTTGTTTGACATATCGTTTTATTCTGTCTGGAAACTGGATTCAATATACCCCCTGATAAATATTTTTTTGTTGCTACTATAAACAAGGTACATACCCTAAGTATGCCTCAGTTACATTTGCATAGTCTTTACAAGCATTTAGTGTGGATCTCTTGAGTCTTCTATATATCTGACTACCATGATCAAGCTAGTAGAAACATCATGATTATTATATGAAATTCAATACTTGATATAACCTCTCAAAAAATTTATGGAGCATTAGTGAGTCAAAATGAAATCACTATGAACTAATAGTGTTCATACCTCAATAAAAAGTTTGTCTTTAGAATATCTTCCTTTCTCACCTTTTGTTGGTGATATCTCGAATGAAGGTCCATCTTATATAAATATTTTCCCCACTATATTGATAAAACATGTAATTATATGTGGTAGGGGATACATGTTATTTATATATATTTTATTGATATCACGATAATAAATGTATAGGCATATTAATCCATAATTCTTTTTAATGATGATGACTGGCACACCTCATGGTCATGCACTCGGCTGTAATACAACCTTCTCTAGATTCCTAGGTTACTACTTCTTTTTTCTACCAACACAATATTGGCTACTCTATAAGTTGCATTTGTTATAGGTAGAGATCCCAGAATAAGTTCAATTGAAAATTTAAACTTTTGATATGGAGAAAGGCTACATAATTCATCATAGAATATATCAGTATAGTCCCTTATAATGGGAATTTATTCAAGCATGATTCTCTCCATTTTTTGATCATTGAATCTATATATGCATTCACAAAAGTAAATAATAAGAACACTTGAGACAATTATTCAAAAGTAGATTCATCTTCCTCCTTAAATTTATACAGAATTGGTGGATATTTCTTGATGTCATTAGTGATCTCACTTTAACAAATGTTAATGTTGGATTTATAAAAATACATCCAATATTGAACTAAACTTTACCAAAGGAATCATGACATGATTTTCTGGGAGGTTCAGTCCCAAAACAAAAATTGGGGAGAAGTAATATAATTTTGATGCAATAATTTCCCCATTTTCTATTCCCATAAAAAACACAACCTCTATATTTTGAAGCGGTTCATGAATAGTTATACTAAACTTTCATGTTATGAAATAATGCATAGAACCAGAATCAAAAACTATGTTTATTATTATCGAATGTATAACTAGTGTAGTTTTCACTATGTCATTATCTAGATCCACCTTAGTAGTAGTCATATTATATTCTCTTCCTTGCTGCCTTTGATGTTTTTTGTTGTTTATTTCCTCCAGCAACCATTGGACAACTAAAATGGATTGCATGATTTCCATGTTCCTTTTAGTTGAAACACTACACTTATGGATGAGTGATAATATAAACAATCAGTTATTATTCCAAATTAATGAGATTATTCATATTCTTTAGGAAGTTATTATGTAGAGTCTACATTATTCCACATGTGATGTATCTCCTAGTTCCCTTTAGATAGTTACCCAGATGCTTCTTATGATATTTTTGACATGCCAAATGTTGGTTTTTATTACAATAATAATATTTATTTTTTGATCCTCCCATATTGAAAACCTTTTTTGTTTTTAATTTCTAGGATAAGTAGACCATTAAGAGTATATGTTATCTATTTCATCATTAAAGGGACAACGAAAAATATCCCCATAACTATCAAAGTCTCTAATTGCCAATGTTTTTCATAGACTCTGATTTAGTTTGATAAAGAAAAGAGACACCACGATTTCAACAATCATGAAAAATTCCAAGGCATATCTTAATATCCTTGTAAAATTTCCCTCATATGCCCCAATAGAAGAATATTTCTTTTTTAGTTAGAGTTACTATTTATAAATTTTAAGATGGATAGTGTGGGAAAAATATTTATTGGGAAATATTTTCTTGAAATTTTTCCATTCCATGGAATAAATTTCTTCATTGGACCTTTTTACTGTTTAGTGTCCACTACTGATCAACATCCCCATTAAAATGATGGACTTCTAGCACAAAATTAACTTCTTATAAGCACTCGAGAACATAGAATATATTCTAAATGGTGTTAATACATTTTTTAACTATTAGGGGATCAATAGATCAACTAAATATGTTTTTCCATTTTCCCGTAAAGTATTCTACCAAAACATTCTATTTCTAAAGAGAATAATTTTTTCCACATGATTCATGTTATTATTCATAATTTAATCCAGTTGAGAAATAACCGTCATGAATTGTTTGGTGCCTCTTCCATTCATATTTAGAATTTCATTTGAGAAATATTCCCATTTACTATTACATTGTTTATTAACATGAGATCTCCACTTTATCACCATTAAATATGAAAAAGAAAGTATAGTTATGGGAGAATCAATACATAGCTAATAAGTATGTAAAAAAATATTGAACATAAAAGGATAAAATCATAAATGAAAATTATATCATAACCAGTGATCCATTATGTTTTAATATAGTTTATCTTTGGTGATAGAATTTTCCAAAGGGTTATTACTATGATTCTATAGTCCTATTCTTCAAAAATAAATAGATAGTCCTATGATACCAACTATAATGACACATGAATTTTACACATATTATTACATGATTTTAAGAATAACTAGCCTTAAAATAAAACAAATGATCCTATAGTATAATGTATTTGGAATATTAGATACATAAAACAAAAAAATAGATCCAAAATTGAAACATATTTAATTTAATCTTAATAATGAGATCCTAACATACGATGAGATATTACATCTTCATTGGATAACCTATAGAATACTTGAACAAAGGTATGAGATAAAAATCTTATTAAGGGAAATAAAATATAAGAATACAACATAACACATGGGTTATAAAGAATAGCATAATTAAATACAAAGGAATTAATAAACGTAAGGAATCCAAACATTTATAACATGTGATCATGTAATAAGGGAATAATAAGAATGTGGAAACAACATAAAAAATGAAATAATAATGATTCAAGACTAATTTCCAATACCACTTCACATGGAGGATAATCAGTCAAGAATAACATCCATGACCACTGTGCATGGTGGAAAAATCCCATAAAGGATTTAGGTTAACTCCATATTACAACATGACGTCTCATAACACTAAACATTAACTGATTCCTTAAAGATCTATATGGGAACAAACATCATAAAATATTCATCCATATGTTTGAAAAATAAAGAATCATACATAAAGAATGAACATAAGGGTTACCCATGGAAAGAAATGGGTATCATAATCAAGCAAGAGGGAATATAAAATAGGAATATCATAATTATTTCCATGAAAGAGTGGATTTAAATCAAAAATGGAAATTCATAATGTAAAATAGGTATAAAATCCAATGAGTTATGTGAAATTTATGTTAAAACATCTGGAAATAGTGTTTATGAAATAATAGAAATGAGCTACAAAAGTGAGTTTTAGGGTAAACATTTAATGATTATTTAAAAGGAAAAGGAGTAATTGTGTGTATAAAATCTGAAATGAAAAAAATAGATATTTTTATGCTAAAATGAAGGATTTTAGAAAACAAATTTTGTCTTAACATATAATATTGACTGCACTTGTAAATGGATATGAAATTGAAAATTTTCCTTTATTCGGGCTTTCTTATCAGGAGGAATTGAGGAGGAATCCTTTTTGAAACATGAATTTCCCCATAAAATAAGTATGATATGATCTAGATACATAATTTAGTAACATATAAAATTAATTAATATGAATTGAATAGAAATAAATAAGAGTTACATTATGTTAAATAGTGAGAAAGAATAACCCGAAGGAAAAAAATGGATGTTCATAGAGAATCCTTTAACTTATGACTAAAACAGTTCTACACTTGATCTTATAATAAAAATAAATTCATTATTTAATTATTTATTAAACTTATATATATATTTTATATCATTTATAATTTTATAAATTCACTAATGTATTATTTGATGATTTATAAGATACAATTTCATCATTCAGAAGTGTTTCTTTCCTTGGGATTCATGATCATTTCACTTGTATACATGTATAGAAGATCATTTAAAATGAAAATTATTGTCCATAATTCAGATTAAAAATTATTAATGATGTTACATAACATTTACTAGTCTAATATAACATTTTTTACACATGTGAGGATGATTCATTTGATAAAACATTAATGATAACTTTAGAGTTTCTTTTAGGATTTTTTTACCAACAAATACTCATTTTGTTTTACTAATTATAATATTGTATATAAAATTGTTACAAAATATTAAATATTAGTTAATACATATATTATAATTTTATTTAACCATATTAATGGTTTTATGACCATTTTTATGGTGGTAATGGAAATTAAAAACTCGTTATCCTTGAATGTGATAAATCAACACACCACAAACTATGAATTCATTATTATAATAAAGGGGGAGTAGAAAATTAATGATGATGAGTTGTTCAATTAAAACAATTGAATTATATTATATATATAATACTAGAGTTATCATTCAACTTGGATAGGGGTACGTGAGGATAGATTATGAAGATAAAAGATATTAAAAGGAAATAAAAAGAAAATAAAATAGGTTTTCACATCTGGAATTCTTTTCCTTGAGAACCTATATAGGGGAATGGTGTTTGGATTTTTTTTTGAGAAAAAATTCTCATGAATGTGGGAGATAGACATGGGAATAGTATTGGGATGAATTTTTACAATATTAAAGGTTTTTGAGTTGTGATGTGAAGTAGTGGTGAGGGGTGGTATTTATAGTTTAGGAGAGGGGTGCTTTTTGAATATTTTATACATCGGTTTGTTATTTTGGATGGATATTTAGAATAATGTTGATTCTTGTGACTAAATAGAGTAAATAGTTTTTTGACATTGAATCAATGGTTATTATATCATCTATACAACAACTAGGTATCAATAAATAATTTTTTTTTTATCTTATACCATAAATTATCGTATTTCACTAGTCTCCAAAAATCCTAATATTTTAGAAAAATAACAAAAAATTACCCTAACTATTTTTCAATGTGTAGAATTAAAAAATGAACTAGATTTTATTAAAATAATTTAATAAATATGATAAATTTAATTTTTGTATTAAAATCACTATTTAATAAAAAATACTCATTATATATTTTAACTAATTTTTTAACAAATTGAAAAAATTAGGGTCTCATAAAATTATCATATAATCATAACAAAAAAATTTATTTTGTGAATATATTTTATGAAAATAAATCGAATTTTAAATTATTAAATTAATTATAATTTTATTTTAAAAAAACATTTAGGTTTCATAAAAATACCAATACTTTTCTTATCAATTTTATAACATTTATTTACTTATACCACGAAATAATTATATTATATTTTAGTTTATAAGATTCATAAATTTCATTTATACGTTCATGGTATATTTTATTATTCTATTGTTAATATTACTATTCCTAATGTTTATATTAGTATTCCAAAAGTCATGCTACTCTTCCAATAGTTTGTCTTCCTTAATTTTTATAAATACTTATTATTTAATTCAATATTTATTTATAATGTTTTAATTGTGTTATCATTGTGATTTTATGTGATTTATACGATATGAAATAATTATAAGAAGATAAATTTCAATGATATAATTCGAGGAGGTTGTAGGTTTTATGATATGTTATGATGATTCTAGTGGGTATGTTTGAGATGTGACATTTCTAATTTTGTTTCGCAATGTCATACTTTACATTAGTTCTCGGTTGAGAACCAAAAACATTAATGTTTTATTCATTTCATTCCTTTGTTGACATTAAAGTTGATTTATATTGGTATGGGATTTGTGGTTGGGTTTTCACATACCACATTATGAAATTATATGATATGTATTTTGATTTATTAGATAAAAACTCAGCTCTATTTATAACCATTAGTAGTGAAAACCAACATGGAGGTCATGAGACACCTTTATGTGCAAGAGATTGTACTATTGAAAGAAGTTCCAAATTTTATATTTTTCATAGATATCCCCATTTTAATTCTTTTTCTCTGTAGATGTATCGAGGAGGAAATGTGATATTTGGGAGTTTGAGCAGGGAATACCATCCCTAGATGGATTAAAGAATATAATGATCTATATCGATTCTTAAAGACTAGCATTGTGCTTTTAGTTCTTGACTTGAGTGGATATTGGGATAGAGACATGGGATTGGTTGATTTTTCATACAACTAAAATTATATGTCATCCATAAATATGGAACCCTTTATGCCTTATATAGTGCCCACATAAATTATTATTAGGTTGTTTATAATTCATGATGATTATCTAGTGGGACCTAGTTTATTAATGAAGACTTAGAAAAAGGTTCTATTGATTTTTCTCATAATATTGACGAAATAAATAAAGTATAAAACTTATATTGATCTTTATAGAAATGATTTTGAGTTTTCATTAAGTAAAAATTTGTTTTTATGAGTATCACCTTAGATGGATTTTGAATGTATATAAAATTAATGAAATCATCCTATAAGATATGTGGTACTATTTAAGGTTATTGAAAATATTGGTATTGTGGATTGACTTTTCTTATTTCCACTTTTTTTGACATTGATTCATAATTTCTTACACATGTCACATCTCAAAAAGTATCTATCCAACCCATGTAATATTTTGAGATATGAGTGCCTTGATTTTCTTCATGATTTATCAATAGCTGGTCATCTACTTTATATCATTGGATCTAAGAACAATATTATTCATGGGAAACCAATTCCTTTGGTTTGAGTGATATGGTATCAGGGTTATTATTCCAATATGACATGAGAGCATGAGATTCTAATTAGAGATTAGTAACCTCATATCATTGATATAGAGACTTCAGGAAATTATTATTTGGGAAAAAAATTTATGGTGGGGAGATTTTAATTTCCTATTACAAATATTTCATGTACTTATATTACACCTTATTGATCTCCATTTTTTTGGATGTTGTCATGAATTATTTCTAGAGTTTTGGACATTTCTACACGGGATGAATAATAGAGGAGAAGAGTTATTCTATATTATATAATTGATATAGAGTAGAGTGTTTGGTTGATGGATATAATAATTTGATGCCGTTTTAATTTCAAAAAAAGGTAAAAATCACTAGGATGTAAAACTTGGTGGTGGTTTTAGGTTATTCTACCATTTTGAGGGTGTCCACAGTGTGGTTTGTGGGTTGTTACCTAGACTTTCACAAAGTAAAGTGGGTATTGGCTTATCTTGTGTTTTGGATTTATAAGGTCTATTGATGAGTATTTTCTTTGTAATAGTTTCTTTCATTATATGATGGAATGATTTATTTCACCTTTACTACAATATATTCTAGGGGGATACACCATGGTCTCTGTTTTCCTAAAATTAAAATCCTAAAACCCCATTTTAAATTCCAAATTCCTTTTAATTCAGCTATATCAACTAATATGTATTTTTAAGGCTCATAATGGTTGTTTGGATCCCCTAACATTCATTATTCTCAAAGTGAGGCACCAATGGATCCATTTAATCAGTATTCAGTATGTGAGATTTCATTTTTTTTATAGAATCTCTTTTTTTCTCTTATCACATTTAAGTATGAGGAATCATTTTTCATTTGATAGATTGTATCATTATTATGATGTATATTTATTCTTAAATATTCCTCCATGATCTTCCTCACCTTTTGGTATCCATTAGTGACTCCAAATCTGAGTTTTAGATTGATCACTATATTAGGTGACAAAAATGCATATTTTTCCATAAGTCTTTTCCCAGAAAGTGAAACCATGAATTTCTTTCTTGATTTGAAATGTATTTTGAAATATTTTTGAAACAATAAAATGTGAAATTTTAATGATTGATATTAAAGGAATTATTTTTTTAAAATAATAAGTATTTTAATAGGATTTTGAAATGAGTTTTTATTGGAGAAAATTTGTCTTGAAATGATTTAGTTTTGATTTTCGAGAAAATGGAAAAAAGTAAAAGACAATGATGAAAGGAATAAAGATGAGGAAAAAATAGTTCTGTATTTGAAATTTATATGATATGTTTAACATTAAATTTGGTAATTTGAAATGAGGATGACGAATTGGGTAAAAATAAATAATTTTTAGGGGTTGATTGATAGATTTCAGCACATGTGTGCCATGGTTATTAATGGATGATTAAGAAAAGAACTCTATGAATTTGTCCCCTATAATTTGATTAATGATGATAACTCTTAATAAACCTTATTATACATAAGTCCCCGAATGGGACTCTGATTGATTATATCCCAATGGAAAAATCCTTGGGATGTGGTCATACACACTAATATATTACGATTGATAGATAAATGTGAGTATTCTATAGAATAGAACTAACTAACCACATGGATTATGAATATGTAACTTGGTTCTGATTTTATTATTATATGCTAGTGATTGTTAAATAGTTGTTTTCGTATCCATTAAACTTTATGAAAATTAATATTAATTCCAAATTAGAAATATATTTTAATAACTTTATTTGATAAAATGTTTTGATTAAAAATTTTAAATGACCTATCATGGATTATTTATATAAATTGAATCATTTATGGTTTATTTGATTAAAACAAATTATAAAACACTTGGTGAAATACCACTATGATATTTTTCTCACACCCTAACTTTTCCTCAAGATGTTTTTATTTTTTTATAATGTTTTAATTCTGGATGTTTATCTAGATACATTTTTTTCATTTCTCACTGAAGAGTTTTAGGAATTTTTATTGTGTATTGATTTATATTTTGTTGTTTTATCATAATTCTAAAAAAATAATTACCTATGACTTCTGGATTATAACAGGTACTAGTCTCAAACCCAGGGGATCCTAGAATCCCTTTGGTCAAGGTCAGGACCAGCTCAGGTACTAGTGTACTAGTGCATCAAGACTGGTATGATACACTATGTGTTATTCAATAGACATGATAAAAACATAGTATACTTGATATATAGATGTTATTATATTAACATGTTTATGACAAAATTGAAGGTGTTAGAAGAAAAAGGAAAATGAAATAACATTGTTGTGTGTATTGCCATTATTTTGGGATACCACCTATAGATTACAGACGAAGATTTGTAGATTTTTTTGGACATC
Source organism: Viscum album (assembly GCA_963277665.1). Lineage (NCBI taxonomy): Eukaryota > Viridiplantae > Streptophyta > Magnoliopsida > Santalales > Viscaceae > Viscum > Viscum album. The sequence continues at coordinate 145,957,495 of OY728131.1, forward strand.
ATGTATTTATCATTGAATTTGTTCATGAAAATCCATTTGGTTCATATAATACTGAGAATGGGATCCCATGAATCCTTTATTTCAATTTAATGAAACTCTATATTCCGGTCATTTATCTTTTAATTATGTTCAATAAATTTTGTAGATAATTTTAATTTTTAATATAAAACAAGTGTTTTTTGGATTTCAAGAATCAACATTCTTCTTAACAAAACAGATGTTTTCTAACGAAAAATGTCTTTTGATGGTTTGAAATGATTTTGTAGTTTATGAAGCATTATTTTTCAATTTAAAATATACCATTAACATCATTATATTTATTATAATTAGGAATTATAGGATTATGTTAATCACCATCCTTTACATTTTTTTATTTTTTCATCTTATATTCCGTGACATCCTCAATATTTTCCAAAAAAATATCCTCCATTGATGGATTTAAGTTCAACAACCTCTATATCTGTTCAATACAACAACTTATGTATCCTTTTCAACCAAAATCTATAGCATCACCCTATTTGGTAGTAACCTATGAATACCATTTTCAAAAATTTCTATATATACATTCCCAAATATAATATTTTGATCATAAAAAAAGACTCATAAAATAAGTGTATTATATCCTTGTAGTTTTTAATTACACCAAATTTAATATATATTATAAATTTAATAATTGTGTGGTGTTAAACTATAACTCTCATCAAAATTTAATCCTCAATTTTGTTTTTCAATGTTCAATTTAATTTATGTTTAAATAATTTTATTAAAATAAATTCACAATAGTAGAAGGTAAAACATAAGATTATGAAATGAGGAATGTTTTTTATGTTCAAAACACTTTTATAGAAAATCCATATATAAAAAGGGATAATAAAAATACGTTTGAAAAGAAGAAAAGGTAAATAGAAAGGTAACCTAGAATGCCCCATAACAGGGTTACCAAATAAGGTGAGCATTGGAGGGAAGAAAAAACATGGGCATTGGGGAGAGAAAAACTACCCATGAATAATAGAGAGTGACAGAGAACATGATCATTATAAATTTAATGTCCACAAAACCATAAATCTATAAGGAATAAAGAAACAATAAATTTATCAAACAATTATGTTAAAGAAATAACTTTTTTATATAAATATCCCTTTTATAGAGTTCATGTATTTTCCCTATTATAACAGAAAATATATATAAATATAAATACATTAATTACTTCCATTCAGTAATAAAATTTTAATCCTTTTTTGAGATTCAACATTTCATTCCACTTATAATTTATACCATATTCTAAATTATAAGTTATTAATTTTCAATGATATAAGAACCAAAATTAACATTTAGCAAATCACATGATCTAAAAAAGATGACTAATTATTTGTTCTTTTTATATATATTAAACAAAACAAAAAATGGAAATACAAAAAATCTGGTAATATCTAAAATAAATCAACCAAAATATGAGGAAATACTATAATAATATTTAATTCATCAACAATAATGCTAGAATTTCAACTAATATAATTTTATATGAAAATAACCAGAAAACAATTCACAATATTATAGACCATGTTAAAAACCATAAAATCAAAAATATTTAATCATGTATTCTTACATGATCAATTTGAAATTTATCTCCAAATCATTTAATCACTTATAATTTCTTATACATCAAAAGTGTATGCACTAGTCATATCATATATAAAATATTATAATCATTCCAATAAATAAATTGTATCACTATAAATCACAAATAATATCAAAACTGATTCCAATGTGTTCCATAACCATTATTTTTTAAATAAAATCTTACATTAGTGAATAATATTTCTATTTACCATAATTATATAATTTTACCAATACATTTAACTTCTTCAAAAAAATATTTAATCACATTGTCACCAAATCACTTCTTAATTTCATTGTAATCTATATGATAAAACATATGATCCCAAATTATAATAAACATTTTATATAATTGACCATAATTAAAAAAATCAGTGATAAAAATAACCCTAAATTATATTTAAACCTTATGTTCAAAAAATATAAAAACATTATTTATCAAATAACTTTTTAACTACTACACATGCTGAAACAATGTGTTTTATCCCCATGAATATCTCCCCTAATATCCTTAATCATATTAGGATTCCATTATATAAAACATAAAAATTTGTATCAATTCCTTTAAAAATTTGACCAACCTTATACATATTAAGTTTTGAGGGTATCTATAAATCACAAAATATAACCATTTTAATTATAAAAACCAATAATTTTAACTAAACCTTTACATTGATACCAACACTATTGAACCATAACATAAACAACCAATAACTACTAGGTTTATAATTAGGGATTCATTTCATATATTTAAAGGATATTTTTTGTATTATTTTATAGAATTAGGGAAAACACTTACATATAAAATCCAAAAGAAAAGTGTACACTTCCACCAAATATATATTTATCCTAAGAAAAAATATTCTTAAATAAAAATCATGTTTCATTTAAAACATGAATTCTTGTCAGAGAAATATTATTATTCTATAATATCATTGAAATCATTTATATATACCTTCCAGATAACATGTTAAAATATTGAAAAAAAGAATGGGGGAGACCAAAATATTAGTAAGGGAATGTATACAACAAAACCAATCATAAAAAAATAATGGATATATGGAAGAGAGAAATAATAATCAAATATGGAATATAATTAATATAATAGAAGGGAATATATCCATGGATGAAATAAAAAGATAAATAATCACATGAATAAAAATAAATGATTTCATAATATTGGAATTTATATTTTAACACAACATAATCATACCACAAAGGCCTTGTTCCATGATGTTACAAACACACTATTAAGGCCTCATTCCAAAAGGTCACAAATAATTAGGTAGACATACATGAAATACTTAGGATAGTATTTATAATGAGACATATCAATGCAGAGAAGGGATATAATAGGCCCGATCATCCCTTACTAAGTCTAATTCATTGATCATATAAAATGGGTGAATAATAAATACAATGGATAATTTAAATAAATATCTATATTTGAACACAAGCATATAGAATGTCGATATTTTTCTTATAATAAAAAATAGATAATAATGATCATAATCCGTATAGAGTAATATGGTGGATAGTATCATTATATTGTATCCCTATTAAATATTATTATTCATCAAAGGATGTTTACAAGGATGAAAAATTGTTTTAAAATAACATTTGAAACATACTTAGGAAACATGAGAAAAATATCATTTCTTGATAAAATATTAAATACAAACATCTATAATATCCTGAAATGACATTCCTTGAAAATAAATATGGGAAATTATAATTAAATCGATAAATAAATAAATTTTCATGAGGGAAATAAATTTCATTCATGTAATATATGTTAAAAGAGAACAACATTTTCAGACTTTTGTAAAAAATCAAAAGTGAGTCGTATAGGAAAACATTTGAAAATATTCCTTTAAATTATTATTATTGAAATTAAAATTTAGGTAAAAATAAATGTTATAAATATTTGAAACATGAATAAGAAAACTCGTAATACATTTTATGAACATAGACATGTAGGATAAATAAACTTAAAAGAAAACAGTAAACAAATATTTTTGAAGGAAAATCCCATTCAAATTTCATAACATTTGACATAATAGGTCGTTGAAGGGGTTAAAAGAAATATATTTTTTAAAATTTTAATTTTATAAAATTATGGATAAAATAATTCCTTAATAACAATCATTCACCACCCAAAAGTGAATATGTTGTGAAGATGACATACGTCTCAATGAAAAGAAATTGTGACTATAAATCCCTTACATTGAGGACAACTAACAAAATACACAATTTATCTATTTAATAATAAAGATATATTAATTTTATACTTTATTAAGAATATTATTAAGGTTTAATAAATTTTTATTATCAATTTTATTTGGTTTATTTCCATTCCATATATTTTTTTTTAAGTATGTTAATTTCATGTCATATATTTTGGGAATTCTCTATTCAGAATCGCAAAACAACTTTAGATGGTTAAAAATGGACAAAGGGTTCATGGATCCTTCATATCCATAATATAACTTCTTATATATTTATATATTTTATGTGTTCATTAAAATTTTATAATCATCCCTGAATGGTATACATGAAAAAAGAATCACATTTCTTCATGTAGGGAATAGTCCAAACGTACACATTAGTGACATTATCATTTTTAATGGGTGAAATTGTAGGAAGATAAGTAATATATTTTCATTCAAGAATCATAATTATTTCATTAATATCATATATATGCCTTAAATATATCATAATAACCATACTTTTTATATTGTGATAAAAACAAAACACTTTTTTTCATAGAGGTTGTAGTCTTCCAGCACGCATGAGTGACGTTTTCAATTCAAAATTGATAGATATGAAGATGATAAAGGGTTATGAAATTAATATAAAAATCATAGAATATTGTATATACTTATATTCTAATATAAACTTTGTAGTAAAATAATTTTATGAGTTTTAATATTAAATAAATTGGTTGTTCTTGGATTATTGTTTTACATCTTCTATAGAAACCTCACTAGTAGAAAAATGGTCCTTAATGTGGGCTTTTTATTTTAATTTTTGTTTTTAGCTAACGTCGAAGCTACTGATGTAAAAAATATGACTTTTGAAGTTGGTTTTTGTAAACCAATGAAAAAAATGAATTACATTTGTTTCTAGCATCGGTTTTGTAAAACAATGATGTCAAAAAACCCTTTGGTATCATTTATTGGGTCAGTTTCATTAAAAATAAATGCCAAAAAGTAAAAAAAATAAGTTTCAATGCAGCTTTTTTTAATAACCGACAAGATAATTGAAAAAAATTATTGTTCATGTCAGATTTTACAAAATCTAAAGATAAAATGTTAGTTTTTTCATTAATGTTTTATAGAATTTCCTAATATTTGATTTGAATGTTTTTGAATCTACAATGGAGTTACAGATCAAAAGTTATAGACATCAAGAATTTAAACTTGTCATAGTTAAGATTGATACATCTAATTTCAAAGAAAACATGAAAAACATGAATTAAAATCACATACACTAAATGAAAAAAATAAACAAAATATTTCAAACATATTTCAATGGTTTTATAAGATTCCATCAAAATTATATGTTGTTTATCATCATATATCTTATATTTAGGGTAGAACACATGCGACAATGAAAATGGTGATCAATAATTAAATTTATACCATGGTTGGTAAATCTCATCCAATTGATTCATATTTGTAACTCGATCATAATAATAAATCATATTTATAAGCAATCTAATGGATTTGTTTATAGATTAAGAGAATAATAATAAATAAAATATTTCATTAGAATAGATACAATATTCTAATTAATGATTGAAGTCATGTTGAAAACATGATTGAATCGAAGAGGTTGAAAATGATGAACAAAAGAGAAAATGGATTTTTATATAGTAAATTAATTTTTTTTGATAGAATTGTATGAAAATATAGGTAGTATTTTAAAATTTTAAATGGGAATTGTAAAAAATTGAAATTCTGATCTCACGTATTAGTGAATACTCTTTGGCATCATTATAAAAAAATAATTTAAAAAATTGAAAAAAAATATTCTTTGAGTCCATTTTCATGAAAACACATGTCAAAAATAAAAAAAATACAATGTTTAATATAATTTCTTATGCTTTGATTTTACAAGTTTGTAGCTAAAAAAGATTTATGGATTAAAAGTTATGGCCTTTTAAAGTTATACTTATTTAAGACTTCTATTAAAAAAGATCATCATCAGAGATCCATAACTTTAAATATGTAACTCAGTTTTCTCTCGAAGATGAGTAAAATCGATGCATAAAAAATAATCAATAGGATAGTAAAAATAATCTAATTACTTACATAGTTTTAACTAAAAACAAATTCCAAACAAAATAAAATTTATTTTGGATGCCGATTTTTAAAATATAAATGCTAAAAAGTTTTTTTAAAAAATATTTTTTAGTCCGTTTTTGTAATGACTTCAAAACTTAAAAAAATTGGAATTATTTTTTAAATAAACGGATGGTAACAAGTCAAAAAAAGTACCTTACACATTTTTTAATCCAACAAAAAAAACCAAAACAAATATTTTTCACATAGGTTTTTAAAAAAACCAATGCGAAAAATAAAAAATGAAAATGATTTAGATAATTTCCTATGATTTATATTAATTTTTCATGGAGCTAAAACAGAGTTATGGATTGAAATTTATAGCCTTTGAAAGCTAGAATTCATTAAGAATTTTTCTTAGGAAATATCATCTTCTGTCATCCATAATATTTAATATGTAATTCTGTTTTTCCCCATGACCTGTCAAATTGAATCTTAAGAAATAATATAAAACATAGTAAAAAAATATAATTATTGCTGTCAGTTTTAAAAAAACAATTCCTAATGTCTCCAAAAACATATTTTATATCAGTTTATAAGAAAACGACATTGAAAACCATTTTTCTACTAGTGCCTCCTTTGGAATTCACATTATGACTTTTAGATTGGTATTTTGGTAAAAAAAATATCAAGTATAGTAAAGGATGGTTATTAATGGATTTGAGTGGATATTGGTTATGATAAATCACCCAGAATTTGAGAAGAATAGATGAGGGTGGTAACTTTTTATAAATGATGAGAGTGACATACTAGTAAATATTAATGTTGGTCAGAGTGAGTATATCAAGAGGGTGAGAATTTAGAACCCAATAATATTTTTCTTTAATAGATTTTATGAAAAATCCACCAATGGATGTAAAACTACCTTTTATATTAAAACATCATATTTTATAAAATTTTCAATATTTTAAAATATTTTTCAATGATTAATAAGTTATCAGTTTAAAAAAGTATGAAAAATATTTTAAATGTTGAAGTAATCAAACTCAATAAAGCACTTATATAAAAATTAATTAAAACTAACTATCAAAGTAGTAGTTTTTCATGTAGTTAAAAATATATTTTTCTTTAAATTACAAAAAAAGAAAACAACAAAACATCCCTAAAAATTTGAAAATAAGAATTTTAGTCTCAATCTGATACATATTCTCATCCACATTGGAAATAATCTAATGCCAAAAAAATAATATATAATTAAACTTTTGATCCACAACTTGGATTGGCTATTATAACAGACAAGCTATCCTGACTACTTAAGTGATTTCTCTATAGTTTCAGTGGGAGTACATACAAAACTGGTTACAGGCCGAACTCTACCACAAAATAAGGGAAATAAGGGTAAAAGGTGTTGAGAAGATATCCACGTATCATATAGTTAAACGTAACAGACAATTTTTGTATTATAAAATAGAATATGCGCACATTTATCAAAAGGTAAATTTAAATAAACTGATTTAGAAAATAAAATATGTAAAGTTGTAGAGTTTCTTCTTATGGTATGCCCTACAACTCATGACTCTATAATGTGATTTAAACCAAGGCTTGACTTGTGTTTCAAAAACATTTTATTGAATAGAGTGTCGTATACTCTTTGTTCTTGACTGTAGGAAGTAATTGGATATATGTTGTTCTACAAATTTCTTATTCAAGCATAATCATGTAATAGTTCTTCAAGATCTTATAGTAAGACCCATCTCTTTTTCAAAATAATATCTCTATTTATGTTCACTTATGAATGATCACACGATTTTTTACTAGGTATTTTTCTTCACATTTTAACAGATACATTAGACGAAGTAAATATTTGTATTTTCTCTTCTTCTCATACTCTATGTCTTATAGAAAGTTTAATGAATTCTATAAAATAGTTAATACACAACATAAAAATAAAATTCAACTTTAAATTATATAAACTATATGTTTTAAATATTATATTCAAAAATATATTTAATATATATAATTATATTGATTATTTTGAATAGTGACACTTGATTTTTCTAAATATATTAGTGAAACACTGGAAAATTGTATTAATCTAATGGTGACTCAGGGTCGGGTACTGCCTGTGTCTGGAGTTGTGTTAGAATTTTTACAGGTCAGACTTGAGGTATATTTCTTCAATAGTGACTCTACTTTGGTGGTAAGACTTTCTCAAACAATGTCAATTTTTCATTTTGGCAGTCACTCATGCTGATGGTGAGTCATCCTAGTACATAGATGATTCTATATCCTAGTGTTGAGTCATCCTTGGTGGTGAAACATCTTTAGCGATGAGACTTCTTAGTGGTGATACATGCTTGGCGGTGAGCTATTCCTAGACATAACCACATTTTCACTAATACTACTTTATAATGAAAAATGATAATAGAAAACATAATGCTCATGATTATCATAATAAAAATTATTTGGTGATTATAAAAATAACGACATTAATGATCTACCACGTTTTTATGATAATAAATAATGTTATTATATATATAACCAATGGTAAATCGTGACATTGAAGACATATGGTATAAAATATAATGAAATGATCCAAATTGAAATTGAATCAAATATTATACATGGAAAAAATTACATTAATCATTAAGGTACCAAAGTAAAAGAAAGATTGATATCACGTAGTATCACAAAAAGGTAGAGCCAAATATGGATGCAAATAAATATCATTCAGAAATAAATATAGTAATATTGTTCACCCCCTTTTGGGATTATCAAAAAAATGAATAGTAATACAATAAAAGTAATATAATATAAAAAAATAGTAATGAAAATTTAGTAAAAAATATATGTCTACAAAAATAAGAGTAATTATATTTGTTCCATTGAAAATTTCAGTGAGGGTACAACCAAAACATTGCCAAAAACAAGACAGTCACAAAAAATTCCCATAAGAAACCAAAATTTCAACAATCAATGCTTATCAGGTTGGTTTGAAGGGTCTAAAGGTGTTTTTTATTTGCTCATGACTGAGGTAAAATGCTCAGAAGGTGAGGTTGAAGGATCTTGAGGGATCGCTGAAGGAAATCCAGTTAGAGTAAGAGATTCTTTAATCATGGTGAGACTCATATTTTGAATACCCTCGCTAGGAGATAACAAAAAGGGTTAAATATAGATGGGAGAGGATAATTCAAATCTCTGGTCACACCAGGTATGAATTATTTGGTCTCTATATTACGATTTGTATTATGAGAAGTCACATGTATTTCTTCACAAGGCACAAAATCTATTCCATGCACATTACTGAATTGATTCAGAAGGTTTATGAAGTCTACTATTATTTTCCAACCATTCTCTATAGCTCTAAAAAAGTTTGAATTCTATTCCATAAATTTATGAATCACTATAGTCATCACTTTTAATTTTTTAACCTCTATTTGTTGGCTTGTGTCTCTAGAGGAAACCTAAAACTCTCAAGAATGAATGTATAATTAGTATTCAACTCAAGCTTTGTGATAACCCTAGATATATAGTACATTATTAGTGTCCCTGTTAGATTTTAGATCATTTTTGTTTTACCATATCATCATATCAAAATGATTGTTATCATTCTCAAATATTCTCAATGTTTTTATATGTAAAAAAACGTGATCACTTGAATAAAATCTTGAGGCCTCTCCATGCTCTTCCCTGATAAATTTTTTGATCATATTTTCCTAAAAAATTGAAGGAGGAGGAGCAGTATAAATAGATGATACTGAGGAAATATTTTTCACTCCCTCAATCAAGAAATCCATAGAAGAAAAAAATAACAATAAAACTATTCTATAATAGATCTAAAAGGCTCCAACTTAATGGAAATTCTTTAATTCTCAATATTCAAATCATGAATATGGTGCATAATTTTTGGGTGAATGTGTTGAATAAAAAATTCCAACAAATATCTCTTATCATGTTCACATAAATTACTAAGAAGTGGTACATTTCTATTCAAACTCTTACCAAATATGAAATCATATTTTCCGTGAAATCATTTATGAAACCCTTGGTGACCACATCTATATGAATAACTGGAACCTAAGGTGCATGTTCCCTCATATAAAAAAATAATTCAAACAAAGTTGTAACATCAATCTTATTTACCATAGATCTCTTGGGAAATCCTTCTTTTTGAATGGAATTTTGACCATTATTTGGTGAAAATTCTTGGAAAAAGACCCAATTCCTGTCAAAGTGGGTCAATACATCTATTATAAGTATTAACATGAAGATAAAAAAAGGCACAACATCTAAAGACACATATACCACATGAAAAATATTTGGATATGTCTCAATATTAGTAGGTAAAAATCTCAATTTTACATCAATAGTCTATCCAACAATAGGAACATATTCCATATGTTCATCAACTTTTTGATCAATCATTTATTTCTACACAAAATAAAAAAAATTCTCTTGTAAAAAACAAATTGATATGACACTATAAGATCATCAATAATAGATACACTATCAACTCCATCAATATGAGAAACCACTTGATGACTTCAATGATGTAGGGATTTCTCCCCATCAACTGATGAATCTCTTTCTTCTCTGGTAGCAACATCTACTTCACCAAAAATGTTGTGTCTCTCTATTGATCTATAAACAAAACCCATAAGAGATATAAGAAGATATTAGGGAATATAGGCATTCAATCTTATAATTTTTCCACTATAACCACCAGGATCTGAACCATTTTCATCATCATCATTATTTCCATATCCTTCTTGTTTATATTCTGCGTATTTCTCATCATCTCCATCACTATTATTATACTGATAATTCCTTTTGAATTTTTCTTCTCTAGATACATTGGTTTTATCTTCTTCAGATCCTTCATTGAAAATATTTTTTTAGGTAAAGTTTTATGTGGACTAGTATCTTCATTTGTGATATTAGGAGATCAAGGTGGAAGGTTTGGGTCACTTCCCTCATCAATAGAAAATCCATTCTCTACTTTTTTCCTATGTGTAGAAACTATTAGATGGAATGTGAGTATGATATACTCTATAATACCAAATGTAGGATAAAATATATAAGTATGAGATGCTCAAATACAATAGGGGTGAATTGTATACTTGACAAAATCCTTAGGAACTTATGCATAACTAAAATTCAGAACAACTCTAAGTTCTAATAAATTTCTTGATTCCATAAAAGTGATTCCGGAAATGAAACTAAACAAAATTTTACAAAAACTATGATTCTATATTAAAGCATATAGAATCCTATATGATCAATGTATAAGTAAGGATATATAAGAAAGTTATACTTTCCTTAACAATACAAAATGAAAAGCAGAAAAAAGTAGTAACACTACAAGTAACAAACAATAACTCTATTAACACAAAGATAAGGGTTTAAAACAACCCTGGATAAGAGGTCCTTTTACTTATACTTTCATGAAATTTTGTCTTACCCACACCCAGGGTAATCCCTCGATACGATGATCAGAGTCTATCTTGCTATCCCCGCAAGCCCTCAACTATTAGGTAGTCAACACCTTTGTCTTCTTATCACTAGAAGCCCTCAATTATACATAGAAAAAATCAGAGTCACATGAATCAAGTCTACATAAAGTAAAGATTTAACAAGCTGTTCGAAATTTCTGTACGAATCTTGAGAGTTTATAAGAGCCTCTCTCTCTAGAAATCCCTTCAACAGCATGTAAGAACAGATGTCAAAGATATTGTCAATGTTGTGCTCTTTTCAAATGAGATCCTATTTTTAGGCACAGATCCAATGGTTATCTCCCTCCTCCAATGGTCATATTCGTCCTTGAATTTCTGAGGGGCCTGTACACATGTCACTCAAACAAAAATTAGTTGATAACTGAAGGCACGACATCGTTTTATAATAAAACAAGTGAAAGCATAACAAAAACTAATATTCGGAATGGAGACAAATGAATGTTAGGAGTGATGAAAGACAAGGTTCAGAGTCTAACCCGAAAATGAATTCGAAGTCTATAATACAAGGTTATTCAGATTCTTTTTATCATAAGAATTCGGATTTGAAATTCATAGAAGTTCAAATCCATAATTTGTAATCATAATTCACAATCAGAATTCATAATTAGAATTTGTAATTAGAATTCTTTATCAGAATTCGTAATGAGAATTCGTAATCATAACTCATCATCAGAATTCGTAATGAGAATTCGTAATCAAATTTCATTATCAGAATTCATAATGAGAATTCGTAATTAGAATTCATCATCAGAATTCGTAATGAGAATTCGTAATCAGAATTCATCATCAAAATTATTAGTTATAAATTTATAAAATTTCGTAATAAGAATTCAGAGTTGAACTTCACAAAATTCATAACAGGGAATTCGGAGTAGAACTTCATAAATGTTCATAACAAGAATTCAGATCAAAAAACATAATTCTTCATATCTAATTATTATATGATTCAGAGGTTTTAGATATGAATCCAATTTTTATACTTAAGAAAAATATTGATATGAACAATGAAATATAGGTAAGGATATATTTCCTTGGGAAGGTAATTTTTCCTTATGGAGGTAAACATAGGGTAAAATGAAATTTTCCTTAAGATAAGGTGTTTGTGATTTTCAAAACAAGAAAGAATGGAAAAGTCATAAGGAAATCCTTATTGACTCAACAATCTACCCCTTTTTGGAAAGCACAAACATCCTTCGAAAAAGATTATAAGGACTTAGAAAAATATTTTCTAGACTTTGAAATACAGCTTATCTCCCTTTGTTCATGGACAATGGTGAATACGACTAACTCCCCCTTAGGCTTTAGAACACTATGGATCGTATTCTAGATTTTCGAAATGGGATTTTCATTATGAATACGGAAATATTAGTAATGAGAACTTCCCCATAGATGAACTCCCACTTACTTTGGGATACTTATTATATACTTATAAATCTTTTTTCCTTCTACTTTTAGAATTATTTTTCCTTCTCCCCATTTGTGATTTTCAAAAAGCGTTTGAGGGAATTCAAAACAATATGGTACCTGAAATATTAGTATAAAATAACACAAAATACAAGAAACCAAAATTTCATTAAGGTTGGAAAAAAATTTGTACAAGGAAATAAATTGCAACAAATGATCAGATTGAGTCTATTTGTCTTCTTTTTCCTTGGGTATTAACTTCATCAACAAGGTCTTTAGCTTGATTAACTCTTTCTGATCCTCTTTAGCTTGATTTTCGAAGGCTTTAATCCAATCATCTTGAGCCTTAAGAGCCTCAGACTAATCATTAATAACATCATCCTACTTTAAAAGATTCTCTTCAATCTCAATCTGAAGATCTCTTTCCCCATTCCAGCTTTGAGCAACTGAGTTAAGCTTCCCATTCAAATACTTCACTTGTTGATTCTAAGTATTTTTCTCTAGAATCATCTTTTTTTCAAAACTAGTTATAAGATCGTTGATCCTTCCATCTTCTATATTAAAATATTCCTTTACTCCATCTTGAAATTCATCAAGCTCACTCATTTCTTGAATTGATCTATTTGACTAGCTAGCTATCTTCTTGCATGACTTCCTGTGAGCTTCATAGCCTATAAGAAAATCTGCCTCTTCATATGGTAGATCCTAAAACCCTCTTTTCTCCATAGAGTAGTCGATATTCATTCTTTTCAGAGTGTCATCACTAACAAGCATAACTTTGCAATTTCAAGGCTTGGAGCTGCATGCAATCTTGAATGATTCAAGACACCGAACTATCATCTTTGAAAGTAATGCAGGATACATGATAATTTGGGCTCTTAAATTTTCATTCATGATTTCTTGAATTTTAATAAGAACATGCCTAATCAAATTTATTTTCCTTATATTTACCAAGAAATCTATTAAATATATGTCACTCATCTTTAGGGTATCTTTTTCACCTTTTCTCTGTACTAAAAAACCGTGTACCCAATGTTGAAGCATCTGATTCTTAGAATATTGATCAAAAATCTTTACTGTCTTGACTTCAGAATGTCCAAGACATTCCAAAGCCTTTACCTTTACAAAACTACCTTGATCCTCTGGCAGTTTGTGAGAGAAAAATTCAGCTTCACCTTCATATGCCAGCCCCACCAAGCTTGCATCTTTGGTGTAAAAAAGTTTGAAGGTTTTTCCATAAGACATAAATTAAAACTTTTCTCTTCCATATTCCACAACAAAGTACACTGACTCATAAAACTCTTTGAGTAAATCTGGATACACCAAGTCTTGATCACCTGGCTTAGATAAGCATACATCTTCCCATCCATTTGACATGATATTCTGAGAAATGATGGAATCATACTTGAAAAAGTTCGAATATACCAAAATTTCCCTGTATACATTCCATTTTGAGATTGGCTTCACCGTAGACATTTCTTGGGAATAATCCTCTACAAGAATTCGGACTGGAGGAACATTGAGAGATCCAGAAAGGGTTTAATAACTGAGGCAGTGCTTCGAGACACGAGAGCTTGGAAACCGGTGTGGGACAACCATCAAGGGACCCCTCTATATAGGCGAAGGAAGTGACCTTTAAACTTTAAAAACCAGTCTAACGGTTAAGGAACTCTCTGATCTAATGTGACAGTTAAAAAGATGGTTGTAAGGAAATCGCGAATCTGAGCTTTTGAGGTTTTAATAAAAACATTTCGATTTAAGGAGAAAGGAATCTGAAATATAAATAGAAAATACCAACAAGTAAATATTATTACGAAAACTTAAGTAATGAAATCATACCTTTAGTATTGGCTACGAAGATTATTCTTAATAGGTGATATTCTTATTGAAGAAAATTTGACTATGAAAAACTAACTATGAAAAACTCACTACAAAAAAAACTTACTACGAAAAACATACTATGAAAAACATTATACGAAAAACTTACTTACGAAAAACTCACTATGAAAAACTTACTTAAGAAAATTATGAGTAAGAAAATTCTCATTAAAAAAATTACCATTAAAAAAATTTTCAGTATGAAAATTTACATTACAAAAATTTCAAATAGAATATTTTTTTTAAAAAAAAAACTATCCACCAAAATTTTCATTATGATAATTTTGAAAAAATAACTACGAAAAATTTTCATTATAAAAATTTTAGAAAACTAACTACGAAAAATTTTTTTTACAATAATTTTGAAAAACATAACTAAGAAAAATTTTCATTACAAAAAATATAAAAAACTAAATACAAAAAATTTTCATTACGAAAATTTTGAAAAACTAACTACGAAAAATTTTCATTACGAAAATTTTGAAAAACTAACTACGAAAAATTCCCATTAAGAAAATTTTGAAAAACATAATAACACATGTACTCCTATAATTAAAAGGACTTTATTACTGTTGAATATTGGTTAATATTATAGTTAATGGAGGAATATTACCTCATGGTTATCATTCCTAAATACTGTTTAGTGTATTCAAATCTATTGGAGGGTAAGGATTTTGTGAAAAGATCAGAAAATTGATCTTGCGTTCTGATAAATTGAAGAATGATATCTCTTTTTTGTGTGTGATCCCTAAGAATTTGATGCCTAATATATATGTGATTTGAACAAGAGTGATGTTCAAGGTTTTTACTAAATGAGATGAAACTTTTATTATCACATGAAATTTGTGTTTTGGTAAAACTCAAGCCATAGTCGGTGAGTGTGTGTTGCATCCACAACACTTGAGCACAAAATATTCCAACTGCTACATATTCAGCTTTAGTAGTGGAAAGTTATACTGAGTGTTGCTTCTTGCAAGACCATGAAAATAATGAATCTCTTAGTAAATGACAAGTTCCAGATGTACTCTTTCTATCCATTCTACATCCACCAAATTCAGCATCTGAAATGCTTTTTAAGACAAAAACATTTCCATAGGTATAATATAGTGCTAAATCCATGGTTCCCTTTTAGTATAGAAAAATTATTTTCACTTCCTTTAAATGAGATTCCTTATGGTTGGATTGATATCTTGCACATAAGCATACTGAGAACATTAAGTCTGGACCACTAGCTAACAAGTAAATTAGGCTTCCTATTATACCTCTAAAAGTTATTTGATCTACTGGTTTCCCAGCTTCATCAAGATCAAGTGTGTTTTAGGTACCGATGGGAGTACTTATACTTTATGTTTTATCGTATCCATTATTTTGAAGATGATCTTTAATATACTTATGTTGAGATATATAGATTCCTTCAGGTTTTTGAGAAATTTGAAAACCGAGGAAAAATGTTAAATCACCCATCATACTCATTTCAAACTCATATCTCATTAGATCCACAAAGGAATCAATTGAAGATTCTAAGTTAAACCAAATATAATGTCATCAACGTAAATTTTAAGAATAAAAACATTTATCTTATCATTCTTCATAAAAAGGGTTGGATCTTCATTTCCCTTAACATAGTTATTATGAAGAAAAAATCGTGTAAGTTTATTATACCATGCTCGAGGGGCTTGTTTAAGGCCATACAAAGCTTTGGTAAGTCTAAAAACAAGATTAGGATGTTTTGTATCTTCAATGCCAAGAGGTTGTTCAACATAAACATTTTTTAAACATAACCGTTAAGAAAAGAACATTTCACATCCATTTGAAAAAGTTTGAAATTGAAGAATGTTGCAAAGGCATGTAAAATACGAATGGATTCAAGTATAGCTATTGGAGCATAGGATTTTTCATATTCTAGTACTTCTAGTTGATTATAGCATTTAGCAACCAATCTAGCTTTTGTTTCTAACTATGATTCAATTTTCTTCACACTTATTTCCGAAGAACCATATTACTCCAATAATATAAGTTTCCTTAGGTCTTTTAACCATGTTCAAGACTTTATTCCTTTCAAATTCATTTTGTTCATCTTGCATTTCATTAATCCAATAATCATCCCCTAAAGCCTCATCAGTGATTTTTTGTTCTAATTGGGAAATGAATTCTTGATGTTCTAATTCATTTCTTAAGGAACTTCTAGTCATTACTCGTTGATTCACATTACCAATGATACTATCACTGGGATGATTATTTAGAAATTACAGATTTGGGTTTTGTAAAACCTATTCATCAACGTAGGGTAGGAAATATTCTGGGGTAAATGTTTTAGAAATATCTTCTTGAACATTTTCTTTATCCGAAGGATTTTCTATCAAGGGATGATACTCAGTTTTTGAAAATACCTATGAGGATCTAGGTTTAATTTTTTTAAAAACAAAAGGATCACTTTAATAAAAATTCACATGCACTATCTCCTCAATAGTACAAGTGTTTTTTTGAAAACACTATAAGTCTTAGAAGTTGTGGAGTAGCCTAAAAAATTCCTTCATCAGATTTTTGTGTGAATTTGTGTAAATTATCTTTAGTATTTAGAATGAATACCATGCATCCAAAAACCTTAAAGTAGGATAGTCTAGGTTTTCTACCATTCCATAACTCATAAGGAGTTTTATTAAGAAAGGGTCTAATCAAAACGCGATTTATAGTATAATAAGTAGTACTTACAGCTTCAACCCTAAATTGTTTGGCTACAATAATCACTCAACATGGTTATAGTTATCTCTTGAAGAATTCTATTTCTTGTTTCAACAACACCATTCCATTGAGGTGTTTTGGGTGTGGAAAATTTGTGAGTAATATATTTTCTACTACAAAATGTTTCAAAATCAAAATTTTGAAATTCTTCACCATGATTACTATGAATAGTTTTCAAGGGAAGGCTTTTCACATTTTTCACATGGGCTCTAAAACATTTGAAATAAGAAAAATCTTCATAAATAATTGCTAGAAAATAGACCCACGTAAATCAAGTTTAATCGTCAAATAAGACAAATACATAATACTTGCCCCCAATGATTCCAGTTTGTGTTGGACAAAAAATATCCATATGCACTAGCTATAATGAATCTGTAGTTGAGAGTTCACCGAATGATTTAAAACTTGATTTATGTTGCATTCTTTATTGACAAGGGTCACAGAGTTTTGAAGAATCAAATATAAGCTCTGGTAGATCCTTAACTAAACCTTTCTCAGAAAGTTTTCAAAGGTTCCAAAGGTTACAGTGACCTAACCTTCTATGCCATAACCAAGAATAATCTTCCATTGCACTAAGGTAAGGTAAGTCTTGGCTCCTAGGGTCTAATAAGTTTAGTGTATAAACATTCTCTTTCCTATTGGAAGAAAGAATAAATTATTCCTTGTAATTTTGTACTAAGAAATTGTCATTCCTAAAATTCACAATGTAGCCTTCATCGCATAATTGGCTTATGCTACTGAGATTGTCCTTAAGAGACTTAACAAATAAAACATTTGAAATCAATGTTTTTCCAAGAAGAACGATGTTACCTATAAAAATAATTTCTCCCTGAGAATTATCTCCGAAAGATACTTTTCCTCCTTTCATTTTAATAATCTTTTAAAAATAGTTTCTATTACCAGTCATATGCCAGGAACATCCACTATCCATGCACTATGTATTGCTGTTGGTACTTTCCCTATTTTCCTGAAAATAAGAAAAAGTTAGATTTTCAGAATCCAAACATTCTTGGTTACGTAATTTTTAGACAAAAAATTTTTGGGTATCCACATTTGTTTAGAAAAATATGCTTTATGAAAACCAAGATATTGAACTTTATTCAAAGTGCAATTTTTCTTCCAATGCCCACCACTTTGACATTTAGTGAAAAAAGGGGCTCTAGAAGGAACAAAATAGTAGTTTTTAAAAACCAGTTTTTGATGAGTATAACCTACTCTAGTAGTGTTTCCTTGTGGTTTAATTTGAGAATACATCTTGTCAAAATTTTCCTTACCATAGGTAAATTTTGAAAGAAGCTTCTTAAGAGAAAATATTTCATATTTCAGTCTGATGACTAAATTCCTATCCTCAGGAATCATTTACTTAGAGTTATATTTTTCCACAAAAACATTTATCTTTCAAATAGAATTCTTAAGATCTTTAGAAATTTATACTTTATCTGAATTTTCTTTCTCAAGGTATTTAGAAAGATTTTCAAAAAACTCCTCTTTATCTCTAAGATCTCTAGAAAGATCTGAAATCTCTTTTATAAGAATTTATTCCCTAGTATTTCCCTTGTATAATTTCTTATAAATTTTACATTTTTTTGCGTCAAGTAACTTGGAAAATCTAGAAACTTCTTCATATAAAGGTAATTATTCATTTTATAAGGATGAAGTATCGTCATTAGAAGTACTATGTTCAGAATAGTAACTCTTATCAAGAGATAAATTTATTAACGCCTCGACATGGCGTACCTTGGCCATAAGACATGTATTGGGGAAAGAAGTAGTAACAATGAAACTCATATTCTTTTGTAATGATGAATCATATTCAGAATATTCACTTTTTGAAGAATCTCCATAGCTAGCACTCTAAGTATCATTAGCATTAAGTCTTTTCTTGTGCTTTGATTGATAGAATTTTTTTCTGTTCTTTTCTGAATTGCTTTCCTCTTTTTCATTCTTTTTCAACAAGGGACAATCAGGTCTGATATGACCTGTTATTTTAAATTAATAACACGTAACTTCTCCATCTTTCTTATCTCTTTAGTATTTCTTCTTGTATTTATTCTGATGATTCCTTTGAGTTGCAATCTTGTTCATTCTCTGAGAAAGATCAGCTAATTCATTCTCTAACTTTTCTATATCACTAGATCTTGACTGAATAATGACTTTATATTTCTTTGATCTAGTTACTCTTTCTAAGGTCTTGGATTTCATATATTTAGAAGTGTTTGTAAAAGAAACTCCTCTATTCCCATTCTTTTTCTTGACATTTTCAGCATCTCTCTTCATCCTGGTTTCATTCTGAAGAAGAGTTCGAAACAACTCATCTAAGGAAATCTGAGCGACTTTCATGTTCTCATCAATAGTCGTCCTCTTGGACTCCCATTCATTTGGCATAATATCTATGATCTTACCCACAAGAGCCTCATCATCTAAATATTTTTCTCCCATAGATTTCTAGATATTCACGATAGTCATAAAAGTTTGTTGTACTTTTCTTATAGGTTATCCATAGGGAATGTTAAAAATATGGTATTCAGCTATCAACGTAGCTCTTCTAGTCTTTATGACTTTGGATGTACCAAAATGTGTAGCATAAAGTTTCTTCTAGATACTGTTTGCAGATTCACATGATGATATTTGACTATATATGTTCCTAGTCCTTGAACACAATAATGTATTTTTGACTCTGAAGTTTGATTTATATTCTACTTTCTCCTGATTCGTAAAGGTTCTCAATTCATTATCTGGAATCATATAATCTACAATTAGAATTAGATAGTTATCAACTCCAGTATTGATAACAAAATTCTTCATCCTATCTATCCATTACTCATAATCATTTCCATCAAAAACATGAGGTCTGGTAGGATTTAGATTATCAATAGAACCAATATTTAAACCCGTCATTATTAAGAAAATATTTGGCACACAAACTTGTTAGTATAATGAGTTTGTAAACAAGGAAAAAATATCCTAAGAAAGAAAAATTTAGAGATATTGTATCTCTAACAAAAACTGAATCTGAACTATAAGAGTCTGAATATATGAATCTGAAAAAATATGATTCCGGAAAATGTAATTCCAAAAATTCCCTTCTGATTCAAATCGTAAGATTAATTCAGATTGAACCAACCCTTTGATACCAATTATTAAATGGTATGTCAGTATGATATACTCTATAATACCAAATTTATCATCAAATATATAAGTATGAGATGCTCAAATACAAGAGGGGGGTGAATTGTATACTTTAAAAAATCCCTAAGGAAATTTTTCATTACCTATATTCACAACACCTCTACGTTCTAATAACATGCTTGATTCCGGAAAAGAGATTCCGGAAATGAAACTAAAAAAAGTTTACAACAACTAAGATTATACCTTAAAGCATATAGAATCCTATATGATCAAAGTATAAGTAAGGAAGTATAATAAAGTTATAATTTCCTTAACAATACAAAATGCACATTGGAAAACAAAGTAGTAACACTACAGGTAACAAACAATAAATCTTTTATCCCAAGGAGATGGGTATCCAACATCCCTGGATAAGAGGTCCCTTGATTTATACTTTAAAGAAAGTCTATCTTACCCACACCCAGGGTAAGACCTCAATACGAAGATCAGATTCTATCTTACTATCCCCGCAAGCCCAAAACTATCAGGTAGTCAGCACCTCTGTCTTCCTATCCTCGGAAGCCCTTGATTGTACATAGCGACAATCAGAGTCACACGAAGCAAGTCTACATGAACTAATGTTTGAACAAGCCATTCAAACATTCTTCATGAATCTTGAGAGTTTATAAGAGCCTCTCTCTCTAGAAATCACATCAACAACATGTAAGCACAGATGTCAAAGATTTTTTCAAGTGTTTCGCTATTTTCAAATGATAACCAATTTATAGGTACAGCTCCAATGGTTGGCTCCCTCCTCCAATGGTCATATTCTTCCTTGAATTTTGGAGGGACCTATACACGTGTCACTCAAACAATGGTTAGTTGATAACTAAAGCAATGACATTGTTTTATAATAGAATAAGTGAAAGCATAACTAAAAATGATATTCAGAATGAAGAAAAATGAATGTTCGGTGTGATGAAGGTTAAGGTCTGGAGTCTAAACAAAAAATGTATTCAGAGTCTATAATACAGGGATATTCGTAACTTGCTTATCAGAAGAATTCAGAGTTAAACTTCATACAATTTCATATACATAATTCATAATCATAATTCACAATCAGAATTCATAATGAGAATTTGTAATCAGAATTCATCATCAGATTTCGTAAGGATAATTCTTAAATCGAAATTCGTCATCAGAAATCGTAATGAAAATTCGTAATCAGAATTAATCACCATAATTTGTAATGAGAATTCGTAATCAGAATCCCTCATCAGAATTCATAATGAGAATTCATAATCATAATTCATCATCAGAATTCGTAATGAGAATTTGTAATTAGAATTCATTATCAGAATTTGTAGATAAAACTTTATACAAGTTCATAATTAGAATTCAGAGTTGATCTTCATAAAATTTCATAACAGGGAATTTGGAGTAGAAGTTCATAAAAGTTCGTAACAACAATTTGGATCCAAAAATAGAATGATTTATATCATAGTATTATATGATTCTGAGGTTTTAGATATGAATCTTATTTTTATACTTAAGAAAAATATTAATATGAACAATGAAATCTAGGTAAGGATAGATTTCCTTGGGGAAGGAAATTTTTCCTTATAGGGGTAAAAATAGGGTAAAATGAAATTTTCCTTTAGATATGGTGTTTATGATTTTCAAAATAAGAAGGAATGGAGAAGTCATAAGGAAACCCTTATTGTCTCAACAGAATCTTCTTTTTTCTTATAATTATAATATTTCTCAAAAATCTAATTAGGATATAGAATAGGGTCAACAAGATATCTTGTTCTATAATTATGGTCTATTGGATTAAACCAATCACAAATATTCTCACATTGATCCACCTATGGGTTCTTCATTGGGTTCCAACTAATTTTTATTATTCTTCATATTATTCCCTTATTGAAGAATCCACCATAATAAACAATAGATTATTCATCATGACAAACAATAACTTTAGCTTTATTCTTAGATGAAATAAACTTGTGATAGATTAGATAATTTGATCTGGAGGTTTGTTTAGTCATTTACATTAAATGAAGCTAGTAGTATCCTAAACATATTAATTTTTCCTCTATTTAAAATATCTGATAGATAGACATCAAGATACTTTATAGTAGATAATTCACCATTCTTTGGGAAAATAATTTATTGTATGAACATGAAAAAAATCCAATATTCACCATTAAGCTCTAAAGCAACCATCCTTCTTAAAAAGCCATGTCATGTTAACTCTTAAATGTCATATTCATAAATGAAATCATCAATGCACTCTATAATAGTCCCTTTATAATCATTAAACACAACATCATGTGAAAATTTCAAAAAACTCTCCCACTACCTTGAAGAAAATAAAATTTTATGACAATTAATCTGTATTCTTGCCCATTATTATTCTTCTTATTCAAAACCAAACTCCACATACTACAAAAACTGATATACTAACCTATGATAAAAAGGTATATAATTTAAATAGATCCATTCCATCCATATTTTCTTCTGTATAACCTTGAGAACTAATAACTTTCAAGATAACTACAATTTGACTTAAAATTTTTTTATATGGAATTACCACACTCTTTGAAATTTAATCATTCACTTGTCCAACAACAAGAGGTTTAATTTGATCCCCTATTTTCTTCCTTCTGGGATGCATGTAATATTTAGATGATTCATATGGACTCCTCACAGTTACCATGGAGGATAGCTTGATTGATTTGGGTGAATAAAATGGTGAATGAATAAAAAAATCAAAATGTAAAAGGTTGCAATGGGATTTGCACGAGGCAGACTATGGATAGAAATTATTCAATAGTTCAATTTATATAATTTTGGATTTAAGTATTCTAATATTCGAAACCCAAATAATACATGAAAATTGGAAAGATAAATAATATATGAACCAAATATTTGAAATTAAATAGAACATAAATATGTTAAAATAGATGGTTTAAAAAATAGGAAGTGAAAATTTTGCAAAGGTAAAAGAAAAGTTTTCTAACAGTGAGAAATTTCACAATAGTAAAAAAATTGAACAATGATAGGTTCAATGATGATAAGTGTAAATAGTGAGAAGTATCAATGATGAGATTTATCTAAGGTGAGAAGTATAAATGGGGAGATGTATAAATGATGAAAAATATCAACAGTGATACAATCACAATAGCAATATGATAACAATGGTGAGACATTAACAATGGTGATACAATCACAATGGTGAGACATTCAAAATGTTGAGTACCAAAAAATTGAACTTAACAAAAATTTATCATATGTAATTCATTTTTGATGAAATTTACACACTAATAATTTGATGTATTAGTGAATATATTATAAAGGTGATGTTTTGGAACAAATTATTCAAAAGTGATATCACATTTTGAAATTGATCACACAAAAAGTGGTCTCTTACATTAATAAGTTTCTTTCTATAATGTGACATAGGATTCTTAGAAATATTTTTAGCACTTTAATTATTAACATTAAAAGGGAAATTTAAGAATTGATACCCATCATCTAGTAGTGTCTATTTCATCCACGAAATTTGTGCATAGTAGCTACCTTCCACTATGTACTCAGCATCAGTAGTGGACAATGAATCAAAATTTAGTTTTGTAATACACCATGAAACAAGACATATTCCTAAAAATTTACATTTTATAGAGGATATTTTTCTCTCTAGAATACATCCACCAGAATCATCATCTAAATAACTTACCAAGTCAAATGATTGTCTTCATGGTTAGAACAATCCAAAATTGGTAGTATATATGAGGTATTCGAAAAATATTTTTACAACAATAAAGTATTTTTTTTATTTTATCAAAAATAATCACACAAACATATAGAAAGCATAATATTACGTTAGATATATGTAAGGTAGAGAAGACTTCAAATCATACCTCTATAACTAGTTTAGTCTACTTATTTTTTAGCATCATCAAGATTCAATTTATAAGTGGTACTCATTGGTGTATCACTACTATTCATGAAATCCCAATTAAAAAATTTAATAGATCCATAGTATATTTACATTGATTTAAAATTATTCGTTCCTTATTTTGAAGAAACCTACAACCAAGAAAGAATTTTAGTTCACTCATTAAACTCATTTCAATTTCAATTTTTATTATTTTATAAAAATAATTTAAAAATGAGTTTTTTATAGATCAAAAAATAATATCATCTACATATATTTTTATACTAATACCTATTTTGATTTTTATTTATAAAAAGTTTTGGTTCAACTATAGCTTTTGAAAAAGCCTTTAATATATGAAAAGATCTAATCTTATCATACCAATATATTTGAGCATGTATGAAAACATATAATGATTTTTTAATTTTGAAAACTAGATTTGGAAAATGAAGATTTTGAAAACTATGGTTCTATACAAAAAACACATCCTCAGCTATATACCCATTAATTAATTATATTTGGACATGCATTTTATAATGTTTGAAATCAAGATGTGCTACATAGTCTAACAACATTATTATGGATTAATGTCTGGCTTTATGTGAATAAGTCTCTTCAAAGTCTATTCCTTCCTCTTGACTAAAACCTTGTGTAACATTCCAATCATTATTCCTATAAATAATTCTTGATTCAACTACCTTGTTCCGGAACACCCATTTAGTGCCTACAGTTAAAGTGTATTTGGGTCTTTTAAAATGTCCCCAAAAATTATTTCTTTGAATTTTAGTTCTTATTTTATTTCCAATTCCCCAAATTCTCTATGAATTTCATCATTAATATTAATTCATTCAATTAGTGATAGGAATGATTGATTTTTAACCTAATTTCAAAATTATTCTCTACTATTTATACATATTTTTTAGCCTCCAACTAAATCATATATAGGATATTACTTAAGGGTCATAACAGATATATAAAAAATAAGGTGTAGTTAACTTCTTATTACTTGATATTTTTGAATTCTTGTTCTAAAACATCATCCAAATAGGATTATTTTCTTCTTACTTCATAGAAAAATTTATAGGTTTTGAGTTTATGTTCATATATAAAAAATCATACAGAAGGTTTTATAAAGATTTCTTGGTCTCATTTGGATTTTTCTCGCCTAATTTGACATGAAAATAATATTTTATAATCCTGGTATTCTTATTGAAAACTCTATAAGAATAATTTGAGGTTGAATAACCAATGAAAATTATTTCATCTCTTTTGGGGGAAATATTTTCAAAATTACCTTTAGTGCAAAAAATAAATACATTGAAAAAAAACACTATAGTAGTTAACCTTAAGTTTTCCACTATTCTAAAGATCTTAGGCGGTTCTCTTTAATATAGGTCTAATTAAAAATCTATTTATTATGTACCATGATGTGTTCAAAGTCTCCTCCCAAAAGTAGGCAGGGATGTCATATTCATTAATCATAGTGCGAGATATCTCTTGATGTGTTATATTCATTCCTTATGAAAATCCATTTTACTGAGCTGTCCTTGGAGTAGAGAACTTATGACTATAGCCAGGCTGTTAGAAAAAAATTTCAAAGCCTTAATTTCCAAAATCAGGCCCACAGTTACTTATTTGTATCATATTCCTACATTTACATTAGTTTTCTAAATATCTAGCACACTAGGTGAAATCAGAACTTGTTTCACTTTTTTGAGATTGAAAGAACAACCAAGTATACTTAGAGAAGTCACCTAATAGTACATAAAAATTATTCTTCCCACATAGAATAGAAATTGTAAATGTTCCAACAAAAATCCACATGAACCAACTTGATAGGTTTAGATGATGGAACTTATTTCACTAATTTAAAAAAACATTGTGTTGTTTCCCTTTTGGATAGGGGTTACAGACTTTGTCATTTGGGAAATTTAGTTTTGGTATATCCTTGACTAAACTTTTCATAGATGTATTCTTAAGTGAGAGAATATTATAATGACTTGTGTCAAATGTGAAATCCAATGTTCATTATATAATTCACTCATGAATGAAATATTTTTGTTAAATTAATGAAGTAAGATAAAGTGTGTAAACATTCTTATTCTGTAAGGAAGCAAAAAAATAAAGAATATTTTGAATTAAAAAAATTACAAGAATTATTTTTAAATTTAACATGAAAACCATAATCCCATAATTGTGATATGATAAGAAATATAAAAATAAAACCATGATTAATTAATACTCTTGAAATTAATACTGAATGATGTTACCAATTTGGTCAAGGATGATGATTTTCCCTTTAAAATTATCACCAAAGGTGACATGACCACCATCAAAATTTATTAAGATCACGATGCTAGAAAAGTCTACTTTCATATGTATTGAACATATTTAGTGCATGTACTATATAATTTTACAAGAGGACTTCACGAATCATTACTATAATATAAAATTTATACATGAAATTATTTTGGTAACCTTATTTTATTAGGTTTATTAGTGTACGTAATCAGGGATTTTTAAACCCATATTTTCATAAAAATTATCTTATATGTAGATAGTAGGATTTTTATATAAAAACATGGTTGATACCCAGTATAGAATTCCAATTTAAATTTTGGTAAAAAATTATCTTTATTATTATTCTTTGTGCAAGCTGATATTCTAGACCTGTAACATATTTTGGAGGAACCTGTTTCCAAAAAATTTAAGAAAACCTTTTTGTGCCATTTTTACATATTTGAAAATCCTTCTCCAGTTTATCATTTATACATTAATTTCTTTGTTCTATTTTACTTATTGGGAATTATTTTCTTTTTGAAAAAATAAATCAAATTTAGTTTAGGAAGATAAAATATTATGTCTCATAAAAGATTTATATTTGTCCTTGAGTTCAATAAGCATGACTTCTAGAATTATACAATGTTCAAACATATCATCTTGAGACATGTCATCAACATTATGTTCATTTATAGAGTTATAATAAATATGTTCATAAGATACTATAGTTTTTTCATATACATTAGTCATGAAGAACTTGTTGGATCTATCAGAATATTCTTCATGTTTTGAGTCAAAATCAATAGAGCTATCCTCATAAGAACTCTAGGTTTATTTCTTATCATTATTATACCGTTGGTGATTTTAATCATGTTGAATTTTATATTTCAGTTTGCATTGTCTTCCATAAAATGTCATTTATTTTGAATTAATAATATGTAATTTCATTATCATTATTCTTCCTACCCTTTTTTAAAGTTGTATTTAGTAAAATAATTTCATTTATAATTTTCCTTACTAAAAAAAGTTTTTATTTTCTTAAAAAATCTTAAATCTCTTAGCCAGATGTGCCATTACCTCATCAAAATTTGTTGGGGACTCACTATGAATAGAACATTCAACTTGAAACTTTTCTTTTTTCCTTTTCCTGCATGTTTGGATGTAGTATAATTGAAAGCTACTGAACTTGTTTTTTTCTAATTGTCTTCCTCTCGGTTGAATTTCAACTCATCTTCATTAATTTTCAGTTTCCCAACCATCTTTTTGACAGGATGTTTGCAGATGTCACATGAATCTCTAAATGAAATAGATGTGCCTCTCCATCTTTCTAGAATGAATCATAACAATCTATATATCTGGTAATTGTCAGATACAAAATTTAAAGGAGATAATTCTATTCTCAAATTTGATGAACCTAAAATTCATGTAAGACATTAATTCACTAGGATTCATCAGGAATGTATAATATTTAATAGAAATTTTATTCAATCTCAACCCCTAAAAATTTGTGGTTTCTTCATGTGAAATAGATAAAGTATCCAAAAATTCAAAATCAATTTAATAAGAATTTTTTTGTTAAATTCATCAAATCCAAGGGAAAATAAATGGAATTAATATTATTATAATTTTTATTATAGGATAACATAGTAACATCATCCCAAGAACATCAAATAGTCTTAGGTAACTAATATTTATCCTCAATAGTAAACCAAATATCACAATCCATAGTTTATATATGCATTTTCATTTTGATATTCCATTGAGAACAATTATTTCCATTAACAAAATGTGGTCAATTTGTAATATAACATTATTTTCAATAATACATTTAAATAACTATTTTTCAAACTACGATGAATTTATAATAATTAAAGCACAAAAAACATCACAGTTGAAAATGGTTTAAAAAAACATTATACCAAATATTATCTCCTCTAATACCAAATGTTGTTCGGAGTGAGTATCTAATAAAGGGGGTGAATTGAGAAACCAAAAAAATTCTATTAAAATGAAATTAATTAAAAATAAAAAATTTAAATAAAACTTATAACTTATTTGAAATATCATATTTGATATAAGTTTCAATCTTTTAAAATATTTCACAAAGACATATTAGGTCCAATTTAAAACAATTATACAAACTATTTTATATTTTGATATTAACATACCTGATAAAAATATTTACAAAAAAAATTAAAACTAACTATATATATTTTTGTTTTTATTAAAGTCACAATACTATTCCATTTTAATGTATGGAAAATAAATAAAGTAAAAAAACAAAACCCACAGTTGAATTTAAAAACAAAAGGTTCAATCTTAAGATGAGATATAGTTCTCTTGACTTGGAAATAACCTACTTATAAGTTGTTTATCTAAAAATTAAAATTGAATGAATATCTGGGATCATGTATTATAATATCAAAGACATCCAGGCCACTTAGGGACCTCTAATACAATTTTGTGGGAGTACTGATAAAATTGGTCACTACTGAACCTCTACAACATCATTTTGGAAAGAAGAGTAAAATGTGTTGAGAAGATATATAATAATATTACAATGTAATGAAATATATATTGTGTGTTTTATAAAATAGATAATACACACACTTATCATAATGTAAATATAAATAAATAGATTCATAAAATTAAATATATAATGGGATAGAGTTGCCCAGATTTCTCTAGTTTGAAGCCCATGAATCTTGAATGTGATTTGAAATAAGGATCATGTTTTGTTTTAGAAATATTATATAGAATAGAGTGTCATAGACGCTTTTTTCTTGACTATAGGAAGGTAATAGATGTAGGTTGTGCTACTTCTTTATTAGATGAGTGAAGTCATGTAGGATTTCTTCTTTTTCTTTCAATAAGTCTCAACTCTCGTGAATGTGATTATCTTTATGTGTGCTCTATTTTTTATAAAAAAATGCTTCAACACTAGGAAATTTTATCCACTTTTTAATAACAGTATCAACATGTGAGAATATTTGGATTCTTTCTACTTCACACACTACATTTTTGACATGAAGATTATTTAACTCACTACAATATTTAATAAACAAGAATTAAAATAAGTTTCTTTATAAAATTCGCTAAATTAGCCATTTTAAATATTAAATTAATTAAGATATGTAAAAGAAATAGTGATGGTGAGTCTTTTTAATAGTGACACTAGTGGTGTCCAAATGTGGGGGTGAGACATTGGACTAGTTTCTTCATCTGGTAGTGAGTCATGGTGTTGAGGTGTCTGAGTTTAGTGTTATGTTATATTGATTGTAACTTATAATGGTAGTAGGTTTCTTCAATGGTGACTCCACCCTTATGGTGAGTCTTTCAAACACATAACCAATTTTTTCATTCATCCAATGACTCATACAGTCAATTAGTCATCCGAGTAATTAACTGATTTTAAATACAAATAGTGAGTCATCATTGGCATTGAGACTTCATGGAGGTGATAAATCCTTAGTGGTTAGTCTTCCCAGAATTAATAAAAAAATTTCTAATTATTTTTTATATTAAAATTTTTTAACATAAAACATAATGTGAATTATTATCATAATAAAAATGATTTGGTAACCATTAGAACCATGGGGTCAACAAATAAGAACATAAAAATATAAATAATTTCATATTTTTGTAAATTGGAACCAAATGAACATTATTTTTGTAGTCAGACAAAATAAGGTCTAAATAACTTCATCTACCCATAATTAGACTTTTTTATGTTATATTTTAAATTGGATCTTTTGGTTTAACCCCCTTTATTAACCCTTTCAAACCTTGTGTGTTGTACCACATTCTCAACTCATTAATGGTTATAAATTTACATATAAGGTATAAAGTGGATAAAAATGGTCAATGGATGAAATTTTAAAACAATAACCATCCAACCTATACTATTTAAATTTATTTATGTATTTTTTAACTCAGTTAATAAATTATTATTTATCATAAAATAAATTTAAAATCAACTTATAGACTATTAATTTAATATAAATTTAATGACATCCTGAAAAAAATAGAATTCAAATATATACATTTTTTCCAATAATTATAACATATAATAACCTATAAAAATATTGTAATTACACAATTCATCTGAAACAAATTAATTTTATTATATTTAAAATTGTGTACCATTATTTTTCTATTTCATGCACATGGACTATACCTGGGTCACCTACCCATTTAAGGTAATTACAATGTCCCAAAAAAATTTCAGTATATTATAATCATAAAAATAATCAATTTAACCTCAAAATAATATATTTTATTAATTCATAATATCTTTTTATTCCAATAGAACTATAAAATATAAATTAAAATCCAGAGAGTTATATTGTTGTAATTATCCACTACTTAAAATAATATGATGGTTACAATCTATGGATATATGTACAAAAATGACAGAATTTCAAATATTGGATGGTAATTGTTGAAAATAACTCATCCAATAT
The DNA here is from genome assembly GCA_963277665.1 of Viscum album. NCBI lineage: Eukaryota > Viridiplantae > Streptophyta > Magnoliopsida > Santalales > Viscaceae > Viscum > Viscum album. The sequence goes on from OY728131.1 coordinate 145,988,729, forward strand.
AATAAATACATTTTTTTAGTTTTTTAGGCTTTATTAGAATAGTTTATCCTTTTTTACCTTTATCATGGTGAAAACATTTTTACTATGTATGCTATTCAAAATGACACAAAAAATAAATCTTAAATTACAAATTCACAATATGGAATCCATTTATCATGATTAAATTTATATATTTAGTATAAATCACATTTAATATAATTGCCATAAAACACAATAAAAAACTATTTTTAAGAAAAATGTGTTTTTAGGCTTAACAATGTTCTTATTTCAAAATTAATTTAATTAAAATTGAATAGTAATTAGTTAGAATATTTCAAGTTAATTACTACATTTTTTAATATAATACCAATTCCAAAATGAAATTGGAATTTTAAATTACATGACTTATAGAAAATAAATTAGAGCAATTAAAAAACTTTCGTTTTCCCTATTCACAAAATAATCTTTCTTTTCAATAAAAATTCAAAATTAATCTTATTACTAATATGACATATTGATTTCAAAAAAGTTTTCATTTTTTTTATTTTTTTAAAAGTGGTAGAAATTAATTATATATTATGTGCCTACATTTGAATAAATAGTACTTTTAAATTAATTTTTTTGAAGAGTAAATTGAATTATTCCCATTCTATTACAAATAACCATAATTATGATAAGGTTATTTCATTTTACTAGGTATAAAATATAATGATTTCATTATAATAAAATATCTATAGTGATAAATTTGATCAATTAATATAAAAATATAGACCACATATAAAAACAGTTTAAAGTAAGATATATATTATACTAATCAAAGATTTTATATTTATTTATAATCAATTGATAATCAATGTATTATTCATTATTCATTTTATTAATAATGTTTTTATATATATATTGTAGTATTGTTATTCCTTTTTAAACATTCCAAACCAACAGCAATGTTGTAACAATCATATTGAAAGAATAATATTTCAATAGTATAATTTAGCTATTTTAATCATGATGTTGTGTATACCACATGCTATTAAATATATTACTCGAAGAAAATAAATTTCAAAATTTTTTGCGTGTTGCATTTCTATATTACAGAATTCTCCTCATCACATTCCCCCATATAATAGTCATGATAAACTAGGGACACTAGCATTTAAAACATTATATCCTTGTTGTAACATCTCATTACCTCAATTAGGTATGTTTCCCTTTTTATATGTTCCTTTCTATTTTTTTTTAAAAACCTTATATGTGATTTTTTTGGGTTTACTGCATACTGTAGAATAGGTGCACACCATGTACTTGGTGCCGATTTCATGTCGTGGCCTGGGAGACCATGTTGTAAAAGGGTATGTCATGTTGTGAGATAGTACATGTATTGAATTATGGTAGTACATCGTGTAGGGGGGAAATGTCAGTTTTTAATCCTAGCTGATGGGTTTTTTGGTGTAAATTATCCAGCATGGCCTTCACGTCATGACCTAGGGGTACAGGTCATGACCCGACCCACACCTAGTTTAAAGTAACATGTTCATGAGTTTTTTTCCTTTTTACTCTAAACTTTCTAGCTCTCAACCCAAGACTCTCCCCAGGAATTTCCAAAGGCATCTCACCTTCCAGATCGATCCGATCAGCTATTGTTCATCATTGATTCTATGGTGATGTTCTCCAGGTAAGTGTTATCTCCAATTTTTCATTGTGATTGACCATGATAACACCCTAGCATTCTGTTATCGGATCCACTGACTCTAGTTTATTGTTTTTTTGTCATCTTATTCTATATTCATTTTGAGATATCATTCTAAAGGCCTTTTTCCTTCATTGGTTGTGGTGTAGTGGGTGTCCTTCTTTGAGGTATGTGAATTTCCTCTCTTTTACCATCCTTTTGTATTTATGTTTGAATTAATCCTATAGTTTATTGCATTATATGATCTTCCTTAGTTCTGATGGGTTTTGTTCGTGGTTTTGGATTTTGTTGCGTGTGTGTACGACCTGAAATTTGAGTAAGGTGTTTCTGGCTCTAGCATATGATAATAAACCTTCTTATTTTTCTTTGAAAATTTCTTTCTAAATTGATTTATGAAATTGACATGATTTTTTTGAGTGTTAAAAAATGGGTTCGAAAGAAAAATGGGTTTCCCTATATTTTGATAAATGGATTATAAATGGGTTTGAATGGTTTTCTAAATGTTGACATGGGTTTTTTGAAAAATAGAACATGGGTCACATTGGGTACTTAGGTGGATTGTTCATCTTGAATCCATTTTCCATTGGTGTTGTTATCAAGGAGTTTATCCTTGCTTATTTCCTCTATTTCCTAAGCCTTTTGTTCTAGGAGATTGATATTGACATTGGGGGGGGGGGGGTTACACATGGATTATTCCTCTACCTACTAGGAACGTTATTTTAGGATAAGTTTTGTGCACTTGATTATTGTTGGATGAGTAGTATGCTACCTAGACCACTCGTATTCCTTAGTGATGTGATATATGTTCTTCTATTTTTTATTTCATGGATTTCGGAGTTATCCTTGATATCATGTTTATGATTGTGAAAAATTATTTGGATAATTTTCTCAAAACTGATATACTAGTTTTTTTAGAGCCGAGGAAAATGGAATGTTTGCCATGTTTTCTACAAAACTGATTAACTACTTATCATGACATGTTTTATTTTAAAAAATGACCATACAAGATTTTTTATATATAGACTTGTTATGGAACACCTTGGTGGGATCCTACTGATCATGTATGCACACAACCTGCATACTGATTCATTGGTGCGTAGACCTTTGATTGTATTACAATGTAGTGAAAGTAATGACGCTATAGTTAGGCAGCATGGTTCATGTCATCGATGATGGCTAGCTAGTGGTGAGATAGTTGGTGTTTATCCATTCCATCATTGGATTAGCTATTTGGTTTTGTGTCCCTTGAAGTCAGAATTGTCTTTTAGTGTTCTTGGCTGCTTTTTTTATTATTATGTTTCTATTGTTTTCCTTACTGTTATAGAATATATATTTGTTAGTATTATACTATTTCTTCCATGCTATATATTTATATGTTGTGTGGTCATTCATGTTGGGTGAAATAATTTTCTCAATTTTTTTATTCAATGACTAGGTGCATGTTGGCTGCCCATGGAGATCAGGAATTCCCATTAGGTATGTGATAGATCGGATCAGGTACTGGGTTTCAGGGAAACTCAGGACTATTTGTTACAGTTGTGTATTTAGAGGAGGTCTCCCCACAATAAAACTTTTCTTGGGTCTTCTATTAGACAAGCTATAGGATTTTCAGGACTAGGGAGGTATGTCACAATAAGTTCCTAGCAAAATCTTGTCACAACGAGACTCAAGTTACCATGCGATGTTGGGATATGAGTCTCTAGTGTTTGTTTTTTCTTTTAAAAAAATCACATTTTTTAGTTTTTGTTTATTTTTAACTATGATTTGTTTTTTTGTGATCTTTTGTATGTTTTGGTGTGTAGCAGTATGCCTTCGAGACATGTTCCAGATGTTCCTCAGGAAGCTGTAGTTGATGCTCCTCAACAGAATCCACCAATAGATAAAAATTTAATTAAAATTATCATATGGGAAGTTTTTGTCTTCAATTAGGATGTTCCACGAGTTCACAATGTAGTGGATGAAGTACAACCAGGATATGGATGAGAAAGTGAATGATCACGAGAGTAGTTTTATGAGAATCCTCCAACTGTTGAAGGGATGACTGAACGTCCAGAGGTGGAGTATTGGTTGAATGGGATCGATCAAATATTATACTTCTTAGAGACACCTGAGAATATTAGGGTGAAGTGCACAATGTTTAGACTCAGGGGTTATGGAAAAAATTGGTGGGACTCTATAGTTCAGATAGATAGACACATGGCTTTGGAATGGAAGGGTTTCCAAACACTATCACTTTAGCAGTATAGTCCAGAGTCTCTAATGTGGGAAAAATATCTAAAGATCCAATCATTATAGTAGGGAGGGAATTATGTGCCATCCTACACCATCTGGTTTACTAATCTTGTCCATTTTTCTCCTGACATGGTAAGGAACAACCAGTTGAAGGCACAGAAGTACCTACAGGGTTAGAAACTAGATATCAGATCGCAAGTTTTCACATTGAAACATTATTTCTATTTAGAGACAGTGGACAGTGCAATGAAGGAATAGATGGACATGTCCAGAAAAGTTGGCATTACCACCTCTTCTCTTCAAACTGGGGATAACTTTATTGGCATGCAATGGAATAAGAGAAAGTGGAAAGACTATCACAAGAGTGGTGGAGGTGGGTCTCAGCTACAAGCCTTCTCTGCATCGTCCATTTTAACTAGAAGTGTGCCTCTAACTTACTACCATTGTGGCAAGGGGGTCACGCTAGATGTTCTTGTCTTATTCCCATGATGAAAAGAAATATCTATGGATCTTTTGGTCATCTACAGTTTTTATGTTAGGCTATGAATACACCTCATTATGGTCAGGGTTTTTCAGATCCGAAGGCCGATGTGGTGTAGTCAGAAGCATCAAGGACTATAGGGCTCTATCCACAGGCCTCTGAATTGAAGCATTTAAATGAATTATATGGGTTTCCACTAGATGTTGATTCAATAATGACAATAGTGAGATTATTCTCTTTATTTCATCTTCTTTAGCTGCTTCTTTGATTGATACTGGTGCCTCCCACTTGTTTGTATCTTAAAATTTTATTGATATGCTTAAACATGAAAAAGAACTTATTCCCTTTATAATGGATTTAGTAAAACCTCTTTGAAATATTAAAGAGTTGGGGGTTCTGGTGTCCTTGTTTTTTCATGATATCTAGCATATATTTGGTCTCATATTTTCTCGTTCTTGATCTGGAACTATTTGATGCCATCATTGGTATGGATTGGTTGGTCACTCATCAAGATAAGGTGGATTGTTATCATTTTTGTGTTTCGTTTCCTTCTGCTAATGGGAGCCCTCATGTGTTTCAGGGAGAGTGGGACTTAAGGCGAGGTCAGGCTAACCATCCCTCCCATAGATCAAGAGTTTTTTTGTTGTATTTCATTTAAGCCCGATGATGTTTCTTCTATTGAGGTTATTTTTATTATTATTGTTTGAGACTTTCCTAAACTTTTCCGAGACAACTTCTCCGATCATCCTCCAGAGAGAGATGTAGAGTTCACGATTGACCTGGTGTAAGGTATTGTCACGACCCGTCCTCGGGGCCCGTGCCGTGACTACCCCAAGCCCGCCTTCCATAGGCCAGGGGCTGGCGACTAGCACCAAGGCGTAAAATCCCGGTAAACAGGGAAGGCATTGCCTTTATAAGTAACAACCACCACAAAGTCAGCAAGCAGGAAGTAACTACAAAGTGCAGAAAAGTAAAGGGGGCCGGAATACAAGCCCAACTGAAAGTACAACTGAAAAAGTAAAGAACAGCAACTGAAGAAAATACGGCGGCCTCGTGTCGTCCACTGGCAATCCCACCTGAAGGGTGGGTATAGATAGCCTCCAGGCTCCTCGGGTCCCACGTCCGCTCCGAGCACGTCCCGTCTAGTGGTCGACCTCCAGGTACCATCCTGCTCCACACCCCAACCGTGATCAGCGCTGTCCGTCGTCTGCATCCAACACAACAAGGTGCGGGCATAGCCCGTGCAGGGGTGAGTATAAGCTACTCAGTAAGGACCCCGAGACCCCCGAAGGTCTCCCGAAATCCACAAAGGATATAGCACAAAAGAAAGATGCAATCACGAAGTAACATCCGACTCAACATAGGTATATGCCCATACATATACCTAAGTCCACAATTCTAGCTCTGCTCACGAGCTCAAGAGCAACTCAATCCACGCAGGAAAGCAAGACTCAAATCCACAACTGAGAGTAAACAGTAAATCCACATAGGATAGTTCGACACAATCCACAAAGGAGAGTAACATAAGATTCAGCTCAACCAGGTATACTTTTTTTCAGATGACGTCAAAGATGATCACTGATCCATCTAAGTCGTCGGACCCACGAAGGATCGATAGGTACTAACCCCCGCAAAAGACCCACACAGGATCGGGCTCACACAGAACCTGTAGGCAGTGGCTCACACAGAACCGGTAGTAAGGACCCACACAGGATCGGTAGCACTGATCCACGTAGGATCGCTGAGTGCAGTAGTCGACGCAGTCCACTGAGGATCTCTGCACAGTCGTCACCGCAGTCCACGAAGGATCTCTGCTCTGTCGTCGTCGCAGTCCACGGAGGATCTCTGCTCTGTCGTCGAAGTCACAGCCAGCACTAGGGTTCCCGCACACAGCGAGCTCGTTTAGGAGGGTCCACTCCACGAGCCGAGAGGCTGATACATCAACTAACACGTAGTCCGAAGTTGATGTATCCAAAAGTTCTGTATCGACAACAGGATCTCAACGCAACAGACGGCGCGTCAATCGGACGCCCGGTCTGAGAGTTATTGGCATTTTCGTCCCAGGGGCCCGGTTGGTTTTTAGGGCAAAACCAACCCGACCATACTCCGCCTGTCTCCGATCCTCGGGTGGAGTATGCCAAAAGTTCCGTCTCACTTAGAGGAAACTACCACAGCTGACGGTACGCCGATCGGACGTCCGTAGCTCAAGTTATGAGCGTTTCCGCTCCGAGGGCCCGGTTGGTTTCGTGTACGAACCAACCCGGCCGAACCCAAAGTCTTCCGAAACCTTGAGTGTAATATACCGAAACGACCGTATCGATCCAAGGATAGCGTAGCCGCTGAAGGTTCGTCAATCGGAGGTCCCAGTCCCAAGATATTGGCAAAAGACCGAAGAGGGCCCGAAAACGGGGGTTCTGGGTCCGGGGCGACCCGGCCCGAACCCCCCCTGGGTCGGCCGAACCGGTTCGACCCGAACCGGGTCCGGTCTGGCCTGGGCGCGGCCCGGCCGACCGGACCGGCCGGCTCGGCTTCGACCGAGCGGCCGAAGAACCGCCGCGGGTTTGACCCGCGGCTTGGAGGAACGCGGCCCGCGCGGGCCGCGTGCTGGGTGGCCGGACCGCGGACGCGGTCCGGCGGTTCGCTGCCGCCGCGGCTCGGCCGCGGCGGAATTTCCAGCGGCGCGCCGGGCGCCGCCGCCACTGGTCGCCGGCGCCGGCGACCCGCGCCGCCGCCGCCTTCCGCGGGCCGCCGGAGTTGCTCCGGTGGCCCGTTTTGCCTCCCGTCTGCGCCATTGCTCCTCCCGGGGGCCGATCTTCACTACGGGATCAACGGATCGCCCTTGCCGCACGGTTCGTCGTCGTCCGCCAAATCCGCACAACAAAAGATCGGCGGAGGGTTGCCGGGTCTTGTTCGTTAGATCCGCACCCTCCGCGTTAGTCATAAAATCAATGGGAGGAAAAGAAAATAACCAACAACAATTTTAAACAGATTAAAATTGTTCCGAGATCGGGTTCATTATTTCAAAAGAATAAACACGGGAAATAAAAAAATTCCAACAACCCTTACCTCGATGTCGCCGTCGGACGTGAGGTCGTCGCAGAATCGCTCGTTGCGGAAGAAGGGGATCGTCGCGTCGTTGCGGAAGAGACGTTCGTCGCACCGCGGAAAAAGCGTCGCGCCGACGATCTCCGGATTTAGAAAAAACGGATTTAATTAATTAAATCCGTTGTCATTGAAATTAAAAAGGGAGAAATAAACGATCTGATTCTCACCTTAGTTGCCGAACGAGGATCGGCCGCGGAAGAAGAGGCGTCGCCGAAGAACGTCGCGGGTAGAGCTCGTCGACGTCGCAGATCACGGTGTGCGTCGTCGAATTCCGGTCGCCGGCGTTCTTCGCGTTCTTCGCGTTCTTCGCATTCTTCGCGAGGAGGGTGGAGGTTTAGAGAATCTCGCACAACAGGAAGATCCTCCAAAATAGACAAGTTGTCTATTTTATTATTTTTCCAACAAACGCAAAACGCGTAAGTAACGACCCATCGGTTCGTTGAATTAATTCAACGAACGAAACAGCCCATTTAATACACGAAATAAACCGCTCAATTAAATGGTCTGTTAAGAATTAAAGAAAACGCGCCGGTTGACTTTTCAGTTACTTTGACGGGTTTTCGCAGGTGCGTTACTTAGCGAAAGAAACGGCGGGGCTCGTGCGGGCCCCACCGCACAAATATCCTAACAAGGGGTAGGATATTTCCGGATAGCACCCTATCCGCTTTAACTCAGTTCAAGTGGCTTCCAAACGGCTTAAGTGAAATAAAATAAAGTTGTCGCACAACCTTTATTTTATTTTCGACTTAAAGCCCAAAATTTTAAAAACCACGGTTGAGCAAACGCAACTCAGGAAGAGGCGTTTCTAAGCAAATACCGGCGCTGCGATTTCATCGGTGCCCTCAGAATTCGATTCCGGGCACCGGTTCAAAAGATAGAAAAACCCGCTCGTCCGTTCACTGAACGTACCCGAGCCAAACTTCGGAAATTGATTCCGGGCACACCAGGCCTCGGAATCAGGTGCCGTCTGAAGCTGCGCTCATGTAAAATTACAAAGAAAATTAAGAAAAAAAATTTCCTTGAAATTTGCGGGTCTTTACATTACTCCCACCTCAGGGCTTTACGTCCCCATAAAGATACATCAAAACTAGGGGAACAAATGGGGGTACTGAGCACGCATCTGAGCCTCCCGCTCCCAAGTGCTCTCCTGGAGGTTCCTGTGCTGCCATCTGACGCGCACAAGAGGAATCGACCGCCCACGTAGGACCCGCTCCTGTCGATCCTCGATCTCCACTGGGACCTCCGCAAAAGTCGCCCCATCGTCCACGTCCAGCCCCCCAAAGTCGATGATGTGCGTCGGGTCGTGCACGCATCTCCTCAGCTGAGACACGTGAAAGACGTCGTGCACCCGGTGCAACTGAGGTGGTAGAGCCAGGCGATAAGCCACCTCTCCTATCCTGCTGAGGACCTGGAAAGGCCCGATGAAGCGTGGAGACAACTTTCCGCCTCGGCCAAATCTCCGTAAACAACGTCGAGGTGAGACACGCAAAAAGACGTGGTCGCCATCCTCGAACCCTAGTGGCCTCCGCCTCCTGTCAGCATATGACTTCTGCCGGCTCTGAGCTGTCCTCATCCTCTCCTGGATGATCTGGACCTTCTCTGTCGTGGCTCAGACCATCTCTGGTCCCACGAGTGCTGACTCCCCAGGGTCTGTCCAGCACAACGGTGATCTGTAGGGTCTGCCGTACAATGCCTCGTATGGTGCCATCCCGATGGTGGAGTGGTAACTGTTGTTGTACGTGAACTCCACCAAGGGTAGGTGGTCCTCCCAGCTGCGACCAAAGTCGAGAACACATGCACGGAGCATGTCCTCGAGTGTCTGTATGGTCCTCTCAGTCTGACCATCCGTCTGAGGGTGGAAGGCTGTGCTCAGATGGAGCCGCGTCCCGAACGCCTCCTGCAACCCCTTCCAAAGCCAGGAAGTGAAACGAGCATCTCGATCGGAGACGATAGACGATGGCACACCGTGAAGCTATACGATCTCCTGGACGTAAAGACGTCCCAAGCTCTCCACTGAGCCCCGCTCTCTGATGGGTAAGAAGTGTGCCGACTTGGTGAGTCGGTCGACAATCACCCAAATGGAGTCGTGACCTCTGGAAGTGCGTGGAAGTCCAGTCACGAAGTCCATAGATATGTCGTCCCACTTCCACTCCGGGACCTCCAAGGGCTGTACCAAGCCTGCTGGTACCTGATGCTCTGCCTTCACCTGCTGGCAGGTGAGGCATCGTGAAACGAACTCTGCCACAGCTTTCGTCATGCCCGGCCACCAGTGCTGTCGTCTGAGATCCTGGTACATCTTCGCCACTCCGGGATGCACCGCCAAGGGAGAAGTGTGAAACTCTCTCAGCACCTCCTCTCGTAAAGAGACTGGTACGAAGGTACGTCCTCTGAAAAGGATGCCGTGCTCTGCCCCAAGGGAGAAGCCATCAGGCGCCTGACCTGAGGATATCAGTGCACGCCGGGTCTCACAGTCAGCGTCCCCACGCTGAGCCTCTCTGACCCGCTGTAGAAGTGGAGGAGAGACTGTGAGAGACTGAAGAAAGGCTGCTCTGTCTCTATCCACGAAGGATATCTGTAAGGAGGCTAGCTGCTCCGTCGCCTCCTCAAGTAACTGAATGCCCGTCCTCCTGCTGAGGGCATCGGCTACCACGTTCCCCTTCCCAGGAGTATAGACTATCTCAAAGTCATAGTCCTGGAGGAACTCAAGCCATATCCGCTGTCTCAGGTTCAGGTCCTTCTGAGAGAAGATATACCTGAGACTCTGGTGGTCAGAAAAGACTGTGAAGCCCTCGCCCATCAGATAGTGCCGCCAAGTCTTCAGAGCGAAGACCACTGCTGCTAACTCCAGGTCATGAGTGGCGTAGTTTTGCTCATGCGGCCTCAACTGACGTGATCCGTAGGCGATCACGGCCCGCTCCTGCATCAGGATGCACCCGAGTCCAGTCCCTGATGCATCGCAGTAAACTACGTATCCAACTCCCTCCTCAGGCAACCTCAAGATAGGTGCGCTGGTCAACCTCTGCCTCAACTCCTGGAAGCTCTGCTGACATCTGTCTGACCACACGAAGGGTTTCCCCTTCTTCGTCAATGCTGAGAGTGGGGCCGCAACTCTGGAGAAGTCTGGCACAAATCTCCGATAGTATCCGGCTAGGCCCAAGAAGCTCCGCACCTCCGTCACGCTCCTGGGTGGCTCCCAAGCTAGCACTGCCTCGATCTTCGCGGGATCCACTGCAACTCCCGCCTCAGAGATGACGTGCCCCAAGAAATGGACCTCACGTAACCAGAACTGGCACTTTGAGAGCTTTCCATAAAGCTGGTGCTCTCGGAGTGTGTCCAGCACAACTCGCAGGTGGTAGGCATGCTCTTCCTCAGTCGTCGAGTATACCAAAATGTCGTCAATGAAGACCACGGAAAATCGGTCGAGGTATGGCTGGAAGATCCTGTTCATGAGGCTCATGAACACTGCTGGAGAATTGGTTACGCCGAACGGCATAACCAAGAACTCATAATGGCCATACCGACACCTGAAGGCCGTCTTCTGCACGTCCTCGTCTCGAACTCTGAGCTGATGATAGCCTGACCGGAGGTCTATCTTCGAGAACCACCGCGCTCCCTTGAGATGATCGAAGAGGTCATCAATCCGTGGCAGCGGATACTTGTTTCTCACTGTCACCTGGTTCAGGCGACGATAGTCGACACACAGTCGCAAGCTCCCGTCCGCCTTCTTGGCGAACAATATCGGGGAAGCCCAGGGTGAAACACTGGGTCGGATAAACCCCTTGCTCTGCAAGTCCTCCAACTGTACCCGCAGCTCTCGAAGCTCGGCGGGGGCCATCCGGTATGCTGGAGTAGATATCGGGGCTGTCCCGGGGTACAAGTCGATGTAAAAGTCTACCTCCCTACGAGGAGGTAGCCCTGGAACGTCGTCGGGAAAGACGTCCACGTACTGGTCCATCACTGCAGGAAAAACTGGACTCCGCACGTCCACTACTCCTAGGATGAGGCTAGCCAACTGATGAGAGATGGGCTGCACTCTCCTCCGCGGAAGTCCATCCTGTGCTGCAAAGGTTCCCTTCTCGCCGGTGAAGGTAAACCTGCTCCCGTCGGTGCGAACACATCACACCTTGCGCCTAAAACAGTCGATCTGGGCATGAACCGTGGATAGCCAATCCATGCCCAAGATGACGTCGTAAGGCCTCGACGCCGCTACAAGGAGATCCCAGCCGAAGCTCTCGCCTCCTAGAGTAAGATCACACTGCCGGCACCAGTGCGTAATCGTCGAGTCTGCTCCCGTAGGAGTCTCTAGCCGTAAGGATCGAGCCAACGGCTCAGTCGGAATCTCCGAGCTCCGAACAAGGGCAGAGGCTATGAAAGAGTGACTCGCTCCTGTGTCTATAAGAACTGCAGCAAGGGTGGAATAGACACAGATCGTACCTCGAATCATCTCTGGCATGTCGGGGTCGTAGGCCTCCACTGCCTGGAGCTGGGCCTGTCCCTACCCGCCAGCTCCCTGTGGTCGAGGTGGCCCTCCTGGTGGTGGTGGGGGTAGAGCCTGGAAGCGTCGCCCACCACCCGCTGCTCATCCAGCTCCTCTGCCTCGTCCGCCTCCTCCCTGCGGACCGCCACGGTCGACCCTCTGCCTCTGCCTGGGTGGCCCCTCCACTGTCTGCTGCTCCTCTGATCGGCGAGTCGGGCAGTCGCGAGCCATGTGACCCTGCCCGCCGCAGGAGTAGCACAGCCTGCCTCTCGGAAGGCTGGCACTCCGCTGTGTGCCCCACGCAGACGGCCAATTGGTATCAGAGGTGGTCGGTTCTACCGCAGACCCTGATCGTCTTTTCTTTCTATATGAAGCAATAGTGTTTAGTGTATTGAGTGTGGTTATCAGTTCAGGGAGCCCAGTGTTGGTGCGGCGGCGGACGTATCCGTACACCAGGACCCTGACTCCTGATTTCCGACTTAATGCATGAAAACATTGATTGCGTGTGTGTTTCAAGTTTTCTTTGTGATTACTTGTGTCAGCTCACCGGGTATACTGATCTGCTTCATGAAAGTCTCAAGTTTTCCTTGTGATTACTTGTGCCAGCTCACCAGGTATACTGCTCTGACTGTGGTGCTCTTGTTCTCCTTTTCAGGATGGCCCCGCGACGACAGCCAGCTAGGGTTCCCGCACACAGCGAGCTCGTTTAGGAAGGTCCGCTCCACGACCCGAGAGGCTGATACATCAACTGACACGTAGTCCGAATTTGATGTATCCAAAAGTTCCGTATCGACAACAGGATCTCAACGCAACAGACGGCGCGTCAATCGGACGCCCGGTCTGAGAGTTATTGGCATTTTCGTCCCAGGGGTCTGGTTGGTTTTTAGGGCAAAACCAACCCGACCGTACTCCGCCTGTGTCCGATCCTCGGGCGGAGTATGCCAAAAGTTCCGTCTCACTTAGAGGAAACTACCACAGCTGACGGTATGTCGATCGGACGTCCGTAGCTCAAGTTATGAGCGTTTCCGCTCCGAGGGCCCGATTGGTTTCGTGTACGAACCAACCCGGCCGAACCCAAAGTCTTCCGAAACCTTGAGTGTAATATACCAAAACGACCGTATCGATCCAAGGATCGCGTAGCCGCTGATGGTTCGTTAGTCGGAGGTCCCAGGCCCAAGATATGGGCAAAAGACCGAAGAGGGCCCGAAAACGGGGGTTCTGGGTCCGGGGGGACCCGGCCCGAACCCCCCCTGGGTCGGCCGAACCGGGTCGGCCCGACCCGGCTTGGCCGGGTCCGGTCTGGCCTGGGCGCGGCCCGGCTGACCGGACCGGCCGGCTCGGCTTCGGCCGAGCGGCCGAAGAACCGCCGCGGGTTTGACCCGCGGCTTGGAGGAACGCGGCCCGCGCGGGCCGCGTGCTGGGTGGCCGGACCGCGAATGCGGTCCGGCGGTTCGCCGCCGCCGCGGCTCGGCCGCGGCGGAATTTCCGGCGGCGCGCCGGGCGCCGCCGCCGCCTTCCACGGGCTGCCGGAGTTGCTCCGGTGGCCCGTTTTGCCTCCCGTCTGCGCCATTGCTCCTCCCGGGGGCCGATCTTCACTGCGGGATCAACGGATCGCCCTTGCCGCACGGTTCGTCGTCGTCCGCCAAATCCGCACAACAAAAGATCGGCGGAGGGTTGCCGGGTCTTGTTCGTTAGATCCGCACCCTCCGCGTTAGTCATAAAATCAATGGGAGGAAAAGAAAATAACCAACAACAATTTTAAACAGATTAAAATTGTTCTGAGATCGGGTTCTTTATTTCAAAATAATAAACACGGGAAATAAAAAAATTCCAACAACCCTTACCTCGATGTCGCCGTCGGACGTGAGGTCGTCGCGGAATCTCTCGTCGCGGAAGAAGGGGATCGTCGCGTCATTGCGGAAGAGACGTTCGTCGCACCGCGGAAAAAGCGTCGCGCCGACGATCTCCGGATTTAGAACAAACAGATTTAATTAATTAAATCCGTTGTCATTGAAATTAAAAAGGGAGAAATAAACGATCCGATTCTCACCTTAGTTGCCGAACGAGGATCGGCCGCGGAAGAAGAGGCGTCGCCGAAGAACGTCGCGGGTAGAGCTCGTCGACGTCGCAGATCACAGTCTGCGTCGTCGAATTCCGGTCGCCGGCGTTCTTCGCGTTCTTCGCGTTCTTCGCGTTCTTCGTGAGGAGGGTGGAGGTTTAGAGAATCTCGCACAACAGGAGGATCCTCCAAAATAGACAAGTTGTCTATTTTATTATTTTGCCAACAAACGCAAAACGCGTAAGTAACGACCCATCAGTTCGTTGAATTAATTCAACGAACGAAACAGCCCATTTAATACACGAAATAAACCGCTCAATTAAATGGTCTATTAAGAATTAAATAAAACGCACCGGTTGACTTTTCAGTTACTTTGATGGGTTTTCGCAGGTGCGTTACTTAGCGAAAGAAACGGCGGGGCTCGTGCGGGCCCCACCGCACAAATATCCTAACAAGGGGTAGGATATTTTCGGATAGCACCCTATCCACTTTAACTCAGTTCAAGTGGCTTCCAAGCGGCTTAAGTGAAATAAAATAAAGTTGTCGCACAACCTTTATTTTATTTCCGACTTAAAGCCCAAAATTTTAAAAACCACGGTTGAGCAAACGCAACTCCGGAAGAGGCATTTCTAAGAAAATACCGGCGCTGCGATTTCATCGGTGCCCTCAGAATTCGATTCCGGGCACCGGTTCAAAAGATAGAAAAACCCGCTCGTCCGTTCACTGAACGTACCCAAGCCAAACTTCGGAAATTGATTCCGGGCACACCGGGCCTCGGAATCAGGTGCCGTCTGAAGCTGCGCTCATGTAAAATTCCAAAGAAAATTAAGAAAAAAAATTTCCTTGAAATTTGCGGGTCTTTAAAGGTATGTCGCCGATATCGATGACTTCTTATAATATGGAACCATCGGAGATGAAAGAGCTCAAAATTCAATTGGAAGTCCTATTTGAGAAGGTTTTTTTCACCCTAGTGTTTCACCTTGGGAATCCTCTGTTCTCTATGAGAAGAAAGATGATGGTTCACTTCGATTATGTGGGGACTATCAGAAGTTAAATTGAGTAATAGTTAATAACCAATATCCTTTATCTCATGTGGATTATTTCATCGATCGATTGACGGGATGAAATTTGTTTTCAATGATCGAAATTTGATCAGTCTACAATCATCTTAGATTTCTAGAGTCTTATATAGAAAATATGGCCTTCAAGAGTTGGTATAACCATTATGAATATCTTGTAATGTCATTCAGTGTAAATAATTATTCCAAAGTTATTATAGCCTTGATTAATTGGATATTCCTCTAATATTTTGACAGTATTCTGGAAGTGTTATTTAATGATATTTTGGTTTATTCAATGTCCAAGAGTCAGCATGAGCACAATCTATGTTTGGGTTTGGAGATTTTGTGAAATCACCATCTTCAATGAATGCTATAAAGATATAGTTTCAGGATGCAAGAAGTGAAATTATTTGGGCATATAATTTCTTATAATGGATAATCAGTTGATCTTGAGAAGGTAAAATCTATTTGTTCTTGGAGTGAACAATGAAATGTTTTTATTATATAAATTGGTCTTGTGGTATACTATCGATGGTTTTTCATTTCTCTAATATTGAGCCACCATTAACCACTATTACCCTGAAAGTGGTGAAATTATCATGGGATTAAATGTTTCAGTCTTCATTTGATGAAATAAAATGACTTCTAACATCCACATTGTTTGAATATTACATGAGCCCGATAAAGGGTATGTGGTGTTCTATGATGCATCAGGTGCTGGTTTTGGATACATGCTTTTATATGATGATCATTTGGCTACTTATAGATCTATTCATCTTCAAACACATGATAAGAACTACCCACTTATTATATAGAGATTTCTATAGTGATGCATGCACTTAAGTGCAGATGACACTATCTGTTTGGGGAGAAGTTCACGGGTTTTTATTTGCATAAGAGTATAAGCTATATCTTTTCCCAAAAGGAATTTTATTTCAGATAGAGATGATTGGTATAATATCTTCAAAATTTTAACATTAACATAACCAACACTCTAGAGAAATGGAACATAGTTTTAGACACTTTAAGTAGTAAGGTACTATCACAGGTTGTTCTGGAATTGAAGGAGGAGTGGAATATTATGGGGATTTTCACTCAGTTTCACTAGGATTTTCAGGAGGTTTTATCAAGTATGGGTTTTTCCAGTTTTAAGATGGAATCATATCACTTGGAGTTCAAATTTTAATTTCAAATTCAAGATAATGAGTTTCAAAAGTTTTAGAAAAAACATTATGGTGGGGAAATAGTTCCTAGTTTGTCACATTAGATGCCATACTTCTCTTAAAAAATTTATTTTTAGTTCAAATATATGTGAGAAGTTCATCCATGTTTTATTTTCATATATTTTCATGAGTCATTTATCTAGGTTCTAAAATGAGGTATTATGACTCAAGAAGACAGTTCTGGTGGCCAGTTATGAATTGTGACATTGCAGATTATGTGTCCTGCTATTACAACTAACAACAAATAAAGGCAGAGAACATGAAACATTCTAGACTGCTTCAATCTCTTCCAGTGCCTATTTGGAAGGGGGATGAGGTGTCCATGGATTTTTTTTGTCGGGTTCCAATGAACACCCAAGGAAAAAAATTCTATCTGGGTGGTTGTTGATCATTTAATGAATTATTCTCATTTAATTATGATCAAAGACATCACTAATGGTGAGGAGATGTGTAAGATATATGTGCAAGATATCGTGAGGTTACATGGGAGTACTTCTACCATTGTCTCAAATAGGTATCATGGGTTTACCTTAATGTTCTGGAGGAGTCTTCATGAGGAAATGGGGACTCTGGTCATATTGATCACAGCTTACTATCCACAAATAGATGTCCAGACCGAGCATGGTATTCATATATTTTAGGATATTCTTCATGCATGTGTCTTGAGTTTATGTGGATCATGGTATATCCATCTGGTATTGGTTGGGTGTTTTTACAACAACAGTTACCAATTTCCAATCAGAATGGATCCTTTTGAGGCATTGTGTGGTCATCCATGCAGATCACCTATTTGTTGGGAAGAGGTGTGGAATGTAGATTCAGTTGGACCATGTATGGTTCAAAAGATTTTAAAAAAGATTCTAGAAGTTTGAAGATATCTTTTTACAGCCCAAAGTTGACCGAAATCATATGCATATCAGTGATGTGGTTCTTTTGGAGTTTTCTATCTGGTAATGGGTATTCTTGAAAGTTTTTCCTCAGTTGGGTCACTATCAACATGGAAAACAAGGATAGATGGATATGAGATATGTTGGACCATTTGATATCATTGAATGGATTGGGAAGGTTTCTTATCGGTTATCTCTTCTAGTTCAGTAGATCAATATTCATGATTTTTTCCACATATCTAAGATCATGAAGTATCACCCTGACCCCACTCATGTTCTGAGTAAGGATGAAATTGATTTAGAATGAGATGCTTCTGTTTTGGAGAAACCAGTTGAAATTGTTTACTCTCAGATGAATTTAATGTGTGTTAAGTCAATTTTGTTTGTCATATTTTTATGGAAACAAGGATTGGATTATCATTAGACTTGGGAATGTGAGTCTTTGACGAGGGAGTAGTGGCATCATATCTTTATAGATAGTACAACTTCCACAAGACTTCCTAGGGGTGAAAAGTCCTTATGGTGGGGAGTTTTTAACATACTTTTACCTTTATTGGGTATGTTTTACTGTTTTCTATGTTTCATTTTAGTTTAGAAAAAATCCTTTTATATCATTTTTCTGGGATTACTACACACTACAGAATAGGTACATGTCGTGTACCTGAAGTACAAGTTATGTACTTGGTATAGGTTGCATCTCTTGGACTAGGATACTATGTCATGGATGGGATGACATTTTATGAGATTTTACACATTGTGAATGATGGTTAAAAGTCATGTATGGTAAAAAATCTAGTTTTTAATCTAATGTGATGGTTATTTCAGTGTAACTTATCCAGCATGGCCTTCACGTCAAGACTAATGGGTACACATCATGACCCAGACTATTCCCAGTTTAAAGTCATGAATTTGAGAGTTTTTTTGGTTCTTTTCTCTCTAAAAATCATGTATCTCAACCCTATACCATCCCTGAGAATTTTTTAGAGGTGTATCACCTTCCTGATAAATTAGATCAGCTCTCATTCATCATTGTTTCTATAGTGCATATATCTGGATAATTGGTATCTCTGATTCTTCCTTGTTATTGATCATGATTTCACCTTATCCTTGCATTAATGGATCCGCTGAATCATGTGATATGTTTCTTTTCATCTTTTTATAGATATTTTGTGAGATCTTGTTCTTGAATCCTTTTTCCATTCATTGTTTAAGGTTCAAAAAACATCCTTCTTTGAGGTATGTGGGTTTACTTTCTTCCACCGACCGTTTTTGTCTATGTTTGAATCAATATTGTCATGGATTTGATCCTAGGGTCTCCATTGGTTCTGTTACATTTTGTTATTGGTTTTAGATTCTGTTACGGGCGTGTGTGACCTGAACATTGTGGTATGTGGTTCCATCTCTACCCTATGATAATGAACCTACCTGTTTTCCTTTTTAAATTTCATTATTAATTGATTTATGAAATTGGCATGATTGTATTGTGTTTTGAAAAAAGTTTCTAAAGAAAAATGGTTTTCTGTGGATTTTGATAAATGTATTATAAATGGTTTTGAATGGTTTTCAATACAATGAAATGGGATTTCTGAAAAGAGCACATGGGTTACCATGGGTACTTAGGTGGAAGGTATAGCATGAGGTCATTGAATATTGTTGTTAATTTCAAGAAAGTTGGCCTATGGGATTTCTTATTTTTTCAATATTATTGTTTTAGGAGACCTATATTGACATTTGGGGGGGGGGGGTAATCATTGGGTATTCCTCTACTTCTAGGCCTGTTGTTCTAGGATCAGTTTTGAGCACTTAATGATTTTTGTACGAGTAGTCTGATACCAAGACCTATAGTATTCCTTGTTGTTGTGATACCAATAAATCTATTTTTTATTTCATGGATTTCTAAGTTATCCTTGATATGAATCTTTATGCTTTTGGAAAATGATATGGAAAATGTGCATTGAAACTGATAAACCAATTTTTGTTTAGAACTATAGAAAATAGAATGTTTACAAGTTTTTATAAAACTAATTTACTGCTTATCATGCATTGATTTATTTTAAAAAAAGATCATAAATGTTTTGTTATATATATAATTTTTATGGAACACCTGGGTGGGATCCTGTGGAGCATGTTATCTCTTAACCTACACATTGATTTGGTAGTGTGTAAACTTTTGTTTGTCTTCTCGTATGGGGAAAGGAAAGGAACCTTAGTGAGGCGGTAAGGTCCATGTTAGCTGGCATGTGTAGCTAGTCGTCAGATGGTTGGATTTCATCCATGCCATTGTTGGAGTAGATGTTTGTTTTTGAGTCCCTTGTAGTCAAAAATGTCTTTTGGAGTTATTTACTACTGTTTCTGTTGTTCTATTTCTGTTGTTTCCCTTACAATTATTGAATATATATTTTTTACTCTTTCACTATTTCTTATTTTCTTTATATATATGCTTTGTGGTAATTCAGGATGGGAAAAATAGTTCCCTCAGTTTTTTCATTCGATGCTGAGGGGCTTGTCGCTAGCCCTTGGGGATCAGGAACTCCCTTCGTGTATCTGATGGATCGTATAGGCTGCTCAGTTTCATGAAAACCTAGTTTAGTTTGTTACACTGGTTTAGTAAGATTCAAAAGTTCTCTTAACACTCCTGTAAGTTCATATCATTTAGGTAATTATCTTTCCCAAATATTGATCACATGGATAATTGAAAGGTTGAATTACAATAAATTTTTATAAAAAATTTAATAAATTCATAATTCACTATCTTGAATACTAAGTGTGATGAAATATACAATTTTTTATTAGTATTCCACTATTTTTTCAAATCCTAATAACTCTCCCAATTGGATTCAAAATATTATTTCATGAGGATATTATATTGGAAATGATCTAAATTATCCTTCTAAAAATAGAAAATTTGGGCTTAAAATGACATGAAGGTAACTAGGTAGGTGGTATTACAAATCATATTAAATAATATTTCCAAGATCTATTGATTAGACTCCTAAATCTTGAAATCATAGACTCATATTTCCTAAACACAATTCTCCAATTAACATTATACAATCTTTATCTCTTAGACTTAATAGTAGTATTCTTATATTGACCCATTACATTTATTGTGAATCCTCAATAATTAAACGGTTTCTATGAACTATATATGAATGAGAATTTAACTATGGTTGAATCATATCTCATATGATAGAATGATTTTTTGAATTTATATTTCCATAATATAATTTAATTATCTTTATTCATGAATTTTATTTATTTTATCATTTACATTCTTGTTAGTTTTATGTGAATTATATATAAATAATTATCCTTGTACAGTAAAATAATTTTCACAAAATCCATATATTTTATTTCATCATGAATTATTTTGAACTCATTTACATTATGTGATCAAATTTAAATATCAAATAAATAGTAAATCACTTAATTAAATAAATAACCATGAAATGGATAAGATAAAACAATCATGTGTCATGAGGATGAAATTTTAATGATTGGTTGGAATATTAAGTGGACGATAATAACCATAATATTTAGAAAGAACATTTTTTACCCAAAAAAATAAATTTTCACCAAATAATTATTTCATAAAAATCAAGAATTTACATTCAATGAATAGTCACAATCAATCAATAAATCTCATTGATAAGTCAAACCCATAGAAAAATTCAACACTTCAACATTATAGAGGTATGATGAATCCTCAAATCCTTATAATGATGATTGAAAAATATAAATACATACTCATATATCTATACATTTAACACCCCATGTTGTTATCTGACTATGTGTGTGAGAGAGAAATAATGACTGAGAATATATATATTGATATTACCCATGATAAAACATAAATCCTTTGATCTGAACTCATGATTCACCAATGATATATATAGAATCACCATAAAACACTCAAAATATACCTAATTATATTTTAGAGGATGATAATGGAATTAAAAGATATTTTGTTGATAAAATTCATAGTCTCTTGACATAAAATCGAATTACATGTTATAATACACAATCTTTATAATAGTGTAACTACCCATACACTCTTTTATTTATGTAATTGTCCATAAAGAGAAGTCATATTAAATGGTCTTCAAGACATTGATACTGACTAAGAAAACAATTTTTTCTTCTAATATTTTTTTTACAAATTTTTATCTTGAATAGTATCTAAGATTATGTAGGTGATCAAATATCCAAAATAAAACCCCTCCCAACATATTTTTAAAGTCTATATTATTAAAACACATTAATAAAAAATTAAAATCACTATTAAAAATAAAACAGTGTAATAACCTTATTCTTAATAGCATATATTCATGCATTACATAGAATTAAGTATAAAAAACCTAAATTTACTTTTAATAAATCAATTTTGTATCACATATTCATCAAAAATGGAAAAACCAATACATCTCTTCAAATATAGTGTGTAACATTTCTCACCTCCAATGGAATATAATTCTTTAAAAATAAATATAGAACTCATATCCTCAAATAATTATAATAACGTCCACTACATCTCAACATTAGTATAACAAGCATCTTCTTTGATTATGTTGTGTTAAAATAATTATAAAAAAGGAATTTATCTTATTAAAAAAATATTATCTCTATTACAGACAAAAAAATAGGTATACCCCCCTTAGACATATTAGTATCCAAATTTTATATCTATAATTTAAAAAAATGAGTTTGGTTCAATTAATACTTCTAAAATAAAGAAATAAAGAAAATATTATGAATAAAAACATAAAATTGAACAAAAAACAACTGATATACCTCTTTACCAGTTCACTCAATGATTTCAAAGATCACACATATAACAACTTACCTTTATTAATGTCCAAAATTGGGAGTCACATTTAATTTCACATGAATTCTAACATCAAATATCAAGGTCCATTATCTATGATATATATAAGGATTCTAAAAACAGTGAGCTATTATTATGAACTTCCAAATAAGTTTAACTCAATTTTTCCTCTTTACCATTACGTATCTCATCGGATTATTCTCAACATTCACATCCAAGAAGACTAGTGAATCACATGGTTGACCATGAAATTCATAAAATAGTGGAACATAGATCAATTATTATTAAATTTTGTCATGTTCCTGGAAATATTATATAATACTAGGGGTTTGAATCAATGGTACTTTCATACAATATAATTAATGAAATTATCCCCTTTCAAATTTCATAGTATCAGTCCTCTTAAACATTCTATCTTACACTTACCCATATGTATAAAAAATATAATATAACACAAGGCATGTAGCATTTTTAAAAGGTTATCCCTTAATAAAGGTTATTGCATCCTTGATGTGTCATGTCAAGTCTGAGACATAGATTTCCCACTAATATTAATAATGATTATATGATGTGTGGGTAGGTATCATGCTTTTACCATATTGAGTTTCCATTTACTTTTAACTCTGAAAAATTATTAATACTTTTTTTATCAGGGAACAAAAGTTACCCAAAAATGGAATGCACATTATTTTCATTTTCATCAAACTAATTCCAAAAAAATACTTATCTTTATTGAAGACTTATAAATTTGAAAACTCTACACCTTCATAAAATATATGAAATATTTTATTTTTTTTGTAAATCACATTCCTTCACATGTTTCCAAACCTACAGAATATCTATATACTCAAATTTCTTTTTAACTCTATGGAATTTCAGAACACATTGATTGGACTCACTTTGCCTTCTATTTATCAATATATTAAATTAAAAAAATAATCTTAAATATATTATATTTATATTTTTGGGTGGGAATTTAAGGATAAAAAAATGAAATGAATGTTATGAATTTTAAATAATCTATTATTATTAAATTTCAGTAAACCAAATTCAATTCCCAAAAAAATTTAGAACTATAACTTCATCAAGTATTTCAAAAAACTAGATGAAAACAACATTAATTTAATGTTTTATCTGGTATTGAATCACAAAATTTATATTATTATATTTACATTGATTAATGAAAAAACTGGCATAATATTAATGAATCATCTATATGAATTGATAGTTTAGAAAATGTAGAATTATCTTCTACTAATGACACTGATTTTTAAAACAAATCTTTCTTTATAGCTTAACTATAATCAAATACATATGGGCCGGTTAATAATAATACCATCAATGTGAATATATTATTTTTAATAAACCAACGCAATCAACACCAAAAACATCATCCAATTCAAGACTCATGTTATGGACTTCTTAGGTACTCTTTGAATCATCCATCATCCTAGGTTTCATCAGCATCCATATTTTCTATCCATACCACTTTTTTATTTTCCCTATTTATATTCTAATTTTATTTCACCTTATGGAAGGTGATTATTCTTGTAAACTCCCTTATGTTTCCATAATCTAAACCCATATAATTTTAATATTTCTATACTACTTATAAATTTCCACCCATTAACATGTTTCATATGCTTCCATTTCTAGTTATCTCAAATTAGTCATATATTTAAAATATTGAATCACTGGGTCTAATTATGGATTATGATTTAGTTTTGGACACCATGATGATTATATATTAAATATCAGTAACTCGTTATCTAATTAAAATTTTATAACATCTTCAACATCCTGAAAAAACTCTTTAAGAAACTTCCAGGTTACACATTACTTAACCATTGAAAAATATTCTTAACTCATATATATATGTCTTTATATTACTTTATTTATGGTATCTTCTAGCTTCAGTATTTTTGAAACCTCCACACCACTATAGCCTCAATACATGGATTCTATTTTATATGCGTTCATCTAGAATCATATTTTAAAACAAACATTCAATTTATTTCTCCTAATTTCAAAACACTTACTTTCATAAATAAATATTGATAAAAATATGAAATCTTCAACAATTTTATGGTTTCATCAATATATCTATTTTAATTTGATGGTAACACCAATAACTCTAACCAATGTTCACCAAAAAATACCATTTATCAAAGAGAATTATACTGAAAATAAACATCTGTATAATATAATTTTTTTTATAGAATTATATCCTTCTATAATAATAAATTTAGGTGTTGTAATTTTTATGTTATCCCTCATTTCCTACTTACATCCTCATCCCCGTTATTTCATTAATAATGTATTTGATATAAAAAAAGATAAATATATTTTGTATATTCCCCCTCCTTTAAGAAAATAATCAAATAGAAGATGGGTAATTATATATATATTCCTCATATATGATATAAAGGTTGAATATAATGTTTTAAAGTTAACTATTCAAATATATCCCTTAGAATTGATTTTGTGAGAATATCTAGAATATGATATTTTGTTTAAATATACTCCAATTTAACACTGTATTTGGATACATTATATTTAATTCAATGAAATTATATATCAATATATGTAGATATAGATTGTTTCACTAGGATTTTTGATATATAAATTACCCATTGATTATAACAAGTAAATTTCAATGGTTTCGAAACATTCCCTTTCATATTTTTCACTTGAACATTTATCAAAATAATTTATATACATGCATGTGTAAAAGAAACCCACCCAAACTCATATTTACTCAAATTTTTAAAAAAATTTGTTAATATTATATCTTAAAAAAGATTCACCAAAAAATAAATCTCCTCATGATGCTTGTTTTTATCTGTCACGACCCCCTCCTACCAAAGATGCCCCTCCTGAGCTGGAAATGGAGGAAGGGAGATAATAACCCCTGAGTCCCGCCTCTAGTAGGCCCCGGGTTGGCGACTAGCACCAAGGGTATGAGTTTTCACAAATATTGGAGGCATTACCCTTTTTATTATTTAGGATCGGGAAATAAGACAATTCAACCACCAAACAAAGAAAAGAACAAGTGTATATAAATAAACCCAAACCAAGCCCACATGCATGTTTAAACAACAAGGTACAAGTATAAGGAAGCTCAAAAGTACAATACAAAGAAAACAAGAGAACAACAACGGCAACAACTCCAACTGCCTGACTAGTAGGGTCCCTTACGACCCTGGTAGTCATCCTAGAACCTGAAAGTAAACATAGGGTGAGCATACAAGTATACTCAGTAGGAAAACCTAAAGCTCTCGTGCACAAGTGGGGAGACATCCTAATGTCCTGTGAGAACAAAAGAAGAAACATAACAAGGAAAACTATCCACCCAATCTCACCAGCCACACTCACCAAAACACAATCACAACAGGTAGTAGTAGTATAAGAACAAGAGCATTGGGTACCCCACACCATTTCCCATTAGTTAGCTGAACGTCCTAACGTTGTCACACTCTCCCCGCCCACACACACCTAGGCCTCACAACCACGTATCCTGCCCGCACACACCTAGGCCTCACAACCACACATCCCGACCACACATACCTGGGCCTCAATACCACGTATCCCACCCGCACACACCTGGGCCTCACAACCAAACATCCCGCTCGCACACACCTGGGCCTCACTACCACGTATCCTGCCCGCACACACCTGGGCCTCACAACCACAACCACATCCCCGCTCTAAGACACCTGGGCCTCATCCCGAAGATTCTTGGGAACAGTAATAGTAACAGAACTCTCGCCCGAAGACACCTGGTCCTGAAATCGAAACCTACCTGAAGAGTCTTAGGTGTATGGTCGCCTCAAGCCATTATAACCTATAAGCCTGCCCGAAGAGTCTTGGGCCTAACCACCCCAATCGAAACCTACCCAAAGAGTCTTGGGTGTAAGGTCGCCTCAAGCCATCACAAACTAGGGGAGAAAGAGCAGGAAGAAGCTAGTAACTATGGGAAAACACCCTCTCCCAGGAAATGGGAGTGTTCGACACTAAGTGCTCAACATGGGTGCGGTGCGATAAAACACAAAAGATAAAGATATATATATATATATATATATAGAAACCGCTCAACCCAACCTATGGCTTCTAAAAATAGAAACTGGGCACGTGCCTCGACACTGCTACCACAAAGCATGCATACAACAAACAACCCCAACCCCATTATGGTTTTCACGTTTCAGCAGAATTACTTTATTAGTTCCTTAACTACTGGGAAACTATCCCCAACCAACCACTATGATCGTTCATAAGCATATCCCTGCCATCCACAAAGCAAGTTTGGAAAACATAGCAACATGTCAAGTCCCTTATTATTAACCAACCAACCCATTGATTATTATTTCCGTTTCATTACCAAGCCCCACTATTCATTAACTCTTCCACTTTTATTTATTATTCACAACCCATAGTTCATTCACATTTAAACCCATCCCTGCAGCCCCGCTGCCAACCACCCATTCCACAACAACCCACAAAACACCCCCATCACATGCCACGTAACCAAGCCAACACCCACAAGTTCATTATTCCATTTTGGTTCAACCGGCGTGATCACACAAGGGTTCCAGATTTTCATTTAAACATCCAACTTTACGTGATTAACCAATTTCTACATTCCATGACATTTCCATTCACAAAATGGTCTAGAAGATAGGGCAACATTTAATTGCGCAAGTAAAGGCCCCCAACAACCGTTATTTTTAGTAGGCATAAGCCTATTCATTTCACAACATAATATCACAGGATATAAAGTAACAGCAATCACAAACTTCCCAACCCCGTTATATAAGAAAGTTATTATCTTTATTAAACCGGTTCAAAAGTGTTTCATGTAAACCAGAGAACACCCACCCCGCATGATGCACAAACTAGAGAGACGAAGGTAAGATCCCTACCTCAACAGGTTCTTGATTGCAACGCTCCCTGGATCAACTTTAGAAGACGTTCGTCGGTGTCCCGACAAAACCTCCTCGGGTGGAAAGGAAGAGCCGAAGGAAATACAACAGATCCAGGCTCGGAAGTTCTGCCTTGTTGTTACGATCCCGTGGCCGCTGACGGATCATAAATCGGAGCTCAGACGAAAATGTTATGGAAGAAAGAGCCTTTGAGTCTCTTGAGATAGCTCTGCTCAGAGGAGAGGGGAGGAGAGGTGTGAGTTGAAAGGAGGAGGGAACCCCTCCTTTTATTGGCGTGAAAAGAAAAAGTACACGGCACGTACTTATGGTACACGGTGTGTACTCGGCCGTTTTCACACGGTCTCCACGCGGCCTCCAATGCGGCTCCACGGCTGTTGAATGGTCAACAGATGGTTTGAAGGTAACGCATACGCGGGGAATGACTACACGGTGTGTAGTTTAGCCACATGGCGTGTACTCATTTATTACACACGACAAGGACACGACCTTTACACGGCACACGACTGACGACTGGTCAACACATGGTAATGCGTACACAGGGAGGGACTACACGACGTATAGTACTGGGCACACGGTGTGTACCCATTTTCTTCACGTGAAAAAGACACGGCCATCCACACGGGGTATAGCTGGAAAGAGGGTACACGGTGTGTACTCAAACTACATGGCGTGTAGTTTCAAAATTCTGGAAAGTGTGGAAAAAGTCCATTTTACCCTCTAGAACACTTCTTGACCTTCTTTTTGACAATGGAATGGTCCGGAGAGGTCCGGGCCATTACATCATAAAACTCTTAAAACATTCTCATCCCCGAGAATTTAAAAACCAACCCAGAGGAACCCGACAAGATACCTCTTAGGGTTATCATTATAACAGGAACCTAACCAACAACTCTAATCATATGTGTTATGAATTCCTTCTCCTATGTCGAGATATTATCCGCTTTAGGCAGCACTGACTCTCCTGCACGGGTTTAATCGCATCCTCATTAATGCGTCTCGATTAAGGATTGGGTCTTCCCACTTCCATACATTAGGATTTTCAACTCGAACTTCCCCCCAACACCACACAACCAACAAACTGCCCGAACACGTGGGTTTGGGAAACTCCTTCACCTATATCGATATATTATCCACTTTAGGCAGCACTGACTCGCCCGCACGGGTTCAATCGCATCCAATTAATGCGTCTCGATTAAGGGTCTTATTTTCCCCCTTCCCACACATCCGGACATGTTACACATTACTAGGGAACAAGGAAACAAAAGGTCTCACAACTGACAAGACAAGAATTCCATATATCAAAGGTACAAAGTACAACATCAACACAAATCTCAGACGAACAAGGGAAAACACAAGTCAAAACAACTCCGGGTAGTGAGCGTGCATCTAGGTCTCCCACTCCCAAGTGCTCTCCTCGAGGCCGCCATGCCTCCACAACACACAAACCAAGGGAATGGTTCGTCCACAAAGCACCTTCTCTTTACGATCCTCGATTCTGACTGGTCGTTCCTCAAAGGTCGCGTTGCCTCCCATATCCAACTCTCCCCAGTCGATAACATGGGAGTCATCGTGTAAGTACCGACGAAGCTGGGAGACTTGGAAGATATCATGAACTTTATCTAACTGAGGTGGCAGGGCCAGCTGATATTCCACCTCGCCGACTCGCCTCAACACCTCAAAAGGTCCGATAAACCTAGGTGAGAGCTTGCTCCCCTTCCCAAACCTCCGCTGCCCCCGTCGAGGGGAAACCTTCAAGAACACATGGTCTCCCACCTCGAACTCCAAGGGCCTCCTCTGACGATAAGCATAAGACTTCTGTCAGTCCTGAGCTGACTTTATCCTCTCACGTACAAGATGGACTTTCTCCGTGGTGCTCTGCACTACCTCTAGCCCAAGAGCACCTGTCTCACCAACCTCTGCTCGGAAAATGGGTGAACGACATGGCCTTCCATACAAAGCCTCAAACGGTTCCATGCCAATAGTAGAGTGGAAGATGTTGTTGTAGGAAAACTCTACTAAAGGCAAGTTTCATACCCATGATCCTCCGAAATCCAGAACGCATGCTCGCAGCATGTCCTCCAATGTCTGGATAGTCCGCTCCGTCTACCCGTCGGTCTGGGGGTGGAAAGTAGTGCTAAGGCGTAGATGGGTGCCAAAAGCATGTTGTAACCCCCTCTAGACTCGTGAGGTAAACCGAGTATCCCGATATGAGACGATAGTCCTCGGAACTCCATGCAAACGCACCACCTCGTCTACGTACCTCTGTGCTAAGGTACTGACAGGGCCCGACTCCTTGATTGCTAAGAAGTGAGCTGATTTCGTCAGAAGATCCACCAATAGCCAGATAGCATCATAACCACCCTAAGCTCTGGGTAGTCCTGTGAATAAGTCCATTGAGATGTCATCCCACTTCCAATCGGGGAAATCTAAACGATGCAACAAACCACCAGGAACACGGTGTTCAACCTTCACTTGCTGACACACTAGGCACTTAGCCACAAACTCTGCCACTGCCCGTTTCACCCCGGGCCACCAAAACTGATCCTTTAGGCCTTGGTACATTTTTGAAACTCCTGGATGTACCTCCAAGGCTGAGCTATGTAACTCACAGAGAACTCCCTCATACATTGCCTTCGGAACAAACAACCTTCCCTAGAAAAGCATTTGATGTCAGATGTCCTTTGACCATCCCTCTGGAGCATTCCCCTGATTAACACGATCCCGCATCACCTCTGCCTCAGAGTCCCCCCCACTAAGACTCTTCCACCTACTGTGACAAGGAGGACTGCACTATCATCTGGAACAAACACCCTCTAACACCTTCTTCCCTTGCATCTAAGTGCAGGGCATCCAACTCTCCCATCACCTTCCAAGCATCAGCGGATTCCCAAACCACTTCCTTATGTGACTTCCTGCTCAGGGCATCAGCGACAACATTTCCCTTACCTTCAGTGTAAGAGATCTCTAAGTCATAGTCTTGGAGAAACTTGGCCCATCTCTACTACCGTAAGTTCATGTCACGCTGGGAGAAGATATGACGTAGGCTCTTGTGATCTGAGAAGACCACAAAGCGCTCACCAAAGAGGTAATGTCACCACAACTTCAATGAGAACACTACCACTACAAGCTCCAGGTCATGGGTGGCATAGTTATGCTCGTGAGGGCGCAACTGCCTAGACCCATAAAAAATAATGGCCTTTTTCTACATCAGCACACACCCCAGACCAAGGCCAGAAGCATCACAAAACACTTCATACAACAACCCTTCTTCTGGCAACCTGAGCATGGGAGCACTAACCAACTTATCCTTCAGGTAGTCAAAAGATTCCTGGCACTGATCGCTCCATAGGAAGACCTGATTCTTCCTAGTCAAACTGTCAATGGAGAAACAACTCGATAGAAGTCCGAAAAGAACCTCCGATAGTAAACTGCTAACCCCAAGAAACTACGAACTTTTGCCACGCTCTTAGGTGCTGCCCAAGAAACAACTGCCTCCACCTTTGACAGGTCCACCGATAATCTATGCTGAGACACCACGTGCCCAAGGAATTGTACTTATTGTGTCAAGAACTTACACTTCGACAATTTCCCGTAAAGCTGGTGGTGTCGAAGGACTTCCAAGACTGCCCTGATATGCTCAATGTGCTCCTCCTCTGATCTTGAGTAGATCAGGATGTCATCGATAAACACAACAACGAACCGGTCCAGAAACTCTTGGAAGACAAAGTTCATAAGTCCCATGAACACAGTCGGTGCATTCGTAACTCCAAACGACATCACTACAAACTCAAAGTGCCCATAACTGCACCTGAAAGCTGTCTTCGAGATGTCACTGTCCTGCACCCTCAGCTGATGATATCCCGATCGTAGATCAATCATATAAAACCAACCTGCTCCCCTCATCTAGTCGAAGAGATCATCTATCCTTGTAACGGGGTAACAGATCTTGACTGTTACCTAGTTCAGCCTTCGGTAGTCTATGCATAGCCTAAGACCACCATCTTCCTTCTTCATGAACAAAACTGGAGCACCCCATGGCGACACGCTGCGTCGAACAAAACCCTTCTCCATCAGATCTTCAATCTGAATCCGCAACTCCCGCAACTCCGAAGGTGCCATCCAATAAGGGGCCATCGAAATCGGATGGGAACCAGGTTGTAAGTCTATCCTGAACTCAATGTCACGTCGGGGGGGGGGGGGGGGGTAGAGTCACAACCTCCTCATGAAAAACATCAAGGAACTCCCCAACAATCTCTGGGACATCCATCATCTCTGTATCAGCTGGAACCAATAATAGCCCACCCAACAAGGAAAGGAGAGGCTCCACACGC
Organism: Viscum album; assembly: GCA_963277665.1. Lineage (NCBI taxonomy): Eukaryota > Viridiplantae > Streptophyta > Magnoliopsida > Santalales > Viscaceae > Viscum > Viscum album. The sequence goes on from OY728131.1 coordinate 146,020,016, forward strand.
CAGCTTCCCGCCTGAAAGCTCCTCTCGCCAACAAAAGATATGCGCTGCCCATCTACGTCAGAGAACACGACTCTTCTTCGGAAGAAGTCGATAACGGAACTAACATAAAACAACCAGTCGATGCCTAGGATGACATCGTATGGCTGCATCTCTAACAGAAGAAGGTCCCCACTAGATCGATGTGGTCCCAACGTCAGCCCACATCCCTGGCAAACAAAAGATACGCTGGTCTGGCCTCCAACTGGTGTACTCAGTACCAGTGGTACGGAAAGTCTCTCTACGTCTAATCCCAAAACATGGTCTAGACTAGGTGCCACAAAAATACTGCAAAGCTCCCGAATCGAACAAAGCATAAACAAGAGTGATGAACAAAAAAACCGTACCTTGCACCACCTCTTGTCCTGCTGGAGCTACCAACTCTTCTTTGTGAAACTACCCACGCCCAGCTCCTATGCCTCTCTGATGTCGTCCACTTCCCTGACCACACACTGGTTGAGGTCCCTGAGGAGCACCCTGGGGTCGGCCTCCTCCTGTAAAGTCTGCCCTCGGAGGAGCATGGTTCTGCTGCTGCTGGAAGGGCCTCGCTGGAAACTGGTGCTATTGCGGTGGGCGCTGAACCTGCCCACCTCCACCGTACTGAGCTCGGGTTGGGCACCGACTCTGAACGTGCACGAAACCTCCAAAAGAAAAACACCTCGGTCCCGAGCTCATGTAAAAGGGACGAGGACCCGAAGATCTGAACTGGAACTGTTGGGGCCTACTCCCCAATGTCCTAAACCTGGAAGGTCCTATTGCAGGAGACCTGCTGCTGACTGCCTTCCCCTTCGACGAACCTGGTTGGAACACCATACACGGTGCACCTCCTAGTGAGTGCATCCCCTCAATGACCTATGCCTTCTTCTGCACCACCAAGTACGTCGGAAGGGTGAACGGGGTGACAGTAAACTGGAGCGAAGGACGAAGCGCCTCCTTCAAACGTCTCGCCCGAGACACCGCTTCCGAAAAGAGATCCGGAGCAAAGCGCAGGAGATCCTTGAACTTGATCCCTAGCTCTTGTACCGACATACTCCCCTACTGAAGGGAGAGTAACTCCTGCCGATTCTCTTCCTTGGTCATGGAATAATGGAATTCCTCTCGAAATTCCTTCTCAAAGTCATCCCACGGAACCTCTACCTCTATCCTCTCTCCGAGGTAGAGCATCCACCACTGTCACGTCGCACCTCTCAGCTGACTGACTACTAAGGGAACCCAGTACTCCCTCGGAGTACGGATCAAGGTAAAAGAAATCCCTAGCTCCCCAAGCCACCCCTCCGTCTCTGTATCTGAAGTACTACCCTCGTACTTCTTGAGGGTCTACGGCTGGAAGGAACAAAGAGTCTTCTGCCACTGGCTATCTTCCTCCTCTCAGTCAATCCTCAAGTGATCGAATGCCCGTATCTGCTGGGCCTCGGCCGTCTGAGCCACCCGGGGATGACATCCAGGTGCCATAGTTGTATGGTAAACAAGGATCACCTAAACCTAAGTAGTAAGGAATTTTCTCACATTTTTAATTATGATTTTATCTCAATTTCTTTCCCATAACACCCAAATCAAGTAAAACACAATCATGATGATGCATGTACCTTCCCTAGGGTCTCTACCCTGCAATCAATGTAGTCTCACTTGGTCATTCGGTAGGCTCAGAGTCCTTCCATCAGATCACGGGGGGGGGGGGGGGGGCTAAAATCTCGTGTCCTAGCCGGTCTTCACTGGCCTATGTCACGCACCAAGGTTAGCTAACACTGTTGCCCTACCATCCCATGCAATCATCACTGTGCCTAACTCCAGAATCCATCCTATCTCTCAACCATCACCTCTGATACCATTCTGTCATGACCCCTACCACCAAAGATGCCCCTCCTGAGATGGTAATGGAGAAAGGGAGATAATGACCCCCGAGTCACGCCTCTAGTAGGCCCCGGGTTGGCGACTAGCACCAAGGGTACGAGTTTTCACAAATATGGGAGGCATTACCCTTTTTATTATTTAGGATTGGGAAATAGGACAAGTCAACCACCAAGAAAAGAAAAGAACAGGTGTATATAAATAAACCCAAACCAAGCCCACATGCATGTTTAAACAACAAGTTACAAGTACAAGGATGCTCGAAAGTACAATACCAAGAAAACAAGAGAACAACAACTGCAACAACTCAAACTGCCCAACTATTAGGGTCCCGCATGGCCCTGGTAGTCCTCCTGGAAACCTGAAAGTGAACATAGGGTGAGCATACAAGTATACTCAATAGGGAAACCTAAATCTCTCGTGCACAAGTGGGGAGACATCCTAATGTCCTGTGAGAATAACAGAAGAAACCTAACGAGGAAAACTATCCACCCAATCTCACCAGCCACACTCACCAAAACACAATCACAGCTTGTAGTAGTAGTATAAGAACAAGAGAATTGGGTACCCCACACCATTTCCCACTAGTTAGCTGAATGTCCTGACGCTGTCACACTCTCCCCACCCGCACACACCTGGGCCTCACAACCATAGATCCCGCCCGCACACACATGGGCCTCACAACCACCCATCCCGCCCACACACACCTAGGCCTCACTACAACGTATCCCGCCCGCACACACCTGGGCCTCACAACCACAAACACATCCCTGCCTGAAGACTCCTGGGCCTCATCCTGAAGATTCTTGGGAACAGTAATAGTAACAGAACTCTCGCCCGAAGACACCTGGGCCTGAAATCAAAACCTACCTGAAGAGTCTTAGGTGTAAGGTTGCCTCAAGCCATTATAGCCTATAAGCCTGCCCGAAGAGTCTTGGGCCTAACCACCCCAATCAAAACCTACCCAAAGAGTCTTGGGTGTAAGGTCTCCTCAATCCATTACAGCCTAGGGGAAAAGGAGTAGGAAGGAGCTAGTAACTATGGGAAAACACCCTCTCCCATGAAATGGGAGTGTTCGGCACTAAGTGCTCAACATGGGTGTGGTGCGATAAAACACAAAAGATACATACATACATACATACATATATATATATATATATATATATATATATATATATATATAGCAACCAATCAGCCCAACCTATGGCTTCTAAAAAGAGAAACTGAGCAAGTGCCTCGGCACTGCTTCCACGAAGCATGCATACAACAAACAACCCCAACCCCATTAAGGTTTTCACATTTCAGCAGAATTAGTTTATTAGTTCCTTAAATACTGGGAAACTATCTACAACCAACCACAACGATCATTCGTAGCCATATCCCTACCATCCACAAAGAAATTTAGGAAAACACAACAACACGGCAAGTCCCTTCTTATTAACCAACCAACCCATTGATTATTATTTTGGTTTCATTACCAAGACCCACTATTCATTAACTCTTCCACTTTTATTTATTATTCACAACCCATAGTTCGTTCACATTTAAACCCATCCCTGAAGCCCCGCTGCCAGCCACCCATTCCACAACAACCCACAAAACACCCCCATCACATGCCACGTAACCAAGCCAACACCCACAAGTTCATTATTAAATTTCGGTTCAACTAGGGTGATCACACAAGGGTTCTAGATTTTCATTTAAACATCCAACTTTACGTGATTAAAAAATTTCCACATTCCATGAAGTTTCCATTCACAAAATAGTCTAGAAGATAGGGAAACATTTAATTGTGCAAGCAAAGGCCCCCAACGACCGTTATTTTTAGTAGGCATAAGCATAATCATTTCACAACAAAATATCACAGGATATAAAGTAACAACAATCACAAACTTCCCAACCCTGTTATATAAGCTAGTTATTATCTTTATTAAACCGGTTCAAAAGTGTTTCATGTAAACAAGAGAACACCCACCCCGCATGATGAACAAACTAGAGAGACGAAGGTAAGATCCCTACCTCAACAGGTTCTTCATTGCAACTCTCCCCGGATCAACTTTAGAAGACGTCCGCCGGTGTCCTGACAAAACCTCCTCGGGTGGAAAGGAAAAGCTGAAGTAAAGACAACGGATCCAAGATCGGAAGTTCCCCTCGTCATTACGATCCCGTGGCCAGTGACAGATCATAAATCGGAGCTCGGACGAAAATGTTATGGAAGAAAGATCTTTCGAGTCTCTTGAGAGAGCTCTGCTCAGAGGAGAGGGGAGGAGAGGTGTGAGTTGAAAGGAGGAGGGGACCCCTCCTTTTATAGGCTTGAAAAGAAAATGTACATGGCGTGTACTTATGGTACATGGCGTGTACTTGGCCGTTTTCACACGGTCTCCATGCGGCCTCCAACGCGGCTCCGTGGCCGTTGACTGGTCAACACATAGTTTGAAGGTAACACATACGTGGGGAAGGACTACACGACGTGTAGTTTAGATACACGACATGTACTAATTTATTGCACATGGCAAGGACATGGCCTTCACACGACACACGGTTGACGACTGGTCAACACACGGTAACGCGTACGCAGGGAGGGACTACACGGCATATAGTACTGGACACACGGTGTGTACCCATTTTCTTTACGCGACAAAGACACAGCCATCCACACAGGGTATACCCGACAAGAGGGTACATTGCGTGTACTCAGACTACACGGCGTGTAGTTTCAAAATTCTGGAAAGTGTGGAAAAAGTCCATTTTACCCTCCAGAACACTTCTTGACCTTCTTTTTGACAAAGGAATGGGCCGGAGAGGTCTGGGCCATTACATCATCATTACATTATCGAGTTCAATCAACATTAGTGGAACCCACTTGGTTCTATTCATCACTTATTTTACAAATCATACATTAAATTAATGTTCTAACAATATAATATATAATTCAACTAGTTTGTAGAATGATTTAATTCTTTAGATAACTTTGATAATTGGTATATAAATATATCATGTAAAAAATCTAGTTTTTATATGGTAATATAACGAATGATTCAAATAATCTTCCTAAAATATTTATAATTCAAAATTTCCTTGATTAATCTTTGATTATATTCAAACAATAAATTATGGGACTCGATACTTATACAATGTATTCCACTATAATAAGTTTAACAATTCCTTACCATATTCCATCAGAAATAATAAGACATTTTCTATATTTATATAACTTATAACGTAAGAAACACATCTATCTAAGAACTGGAATGCAAAAAATCCTCATAATTTGGTTTCCGAACACTTCCAAATCATACACCACATAATTTCAAAATGAAAATTCATTAATATAAATATATAAACCATGCATTATATATTATAATTTAATAATCAGAAAAATTATGATTGAGTATTCCTTTTGAGATAACCATTTGAAACATGAAATTATTGTGTTATTTATACCAGGACATAGGGTCCTATTTTAGCATATAATAATATATAAAAAACATAAAATCATTCTTGAAATCATTATCCAGTATATAGTCTTTAGGTTTAACAATAAAAACATCATCCTAATGATCTATATTTTTAAATCATATTTAATAAACATTTGAAAACATTATGATGTATGTGTTCCACAATAGTGAGAATCATTTTGATTGTTTCATGTCTTAAAACTCCTGAAAATAGTTTTCCAAATACCATACCATCTGCCTATGACTATCCTTTTCAAACTAACATAGAATTGATTAGGAAATATCAGATTTTTCATAGAATTTGTTCATGAACAGTAACATGGTTCATATAATTCCAGGAATGAGATCCCTTGATTTTTTTTTCAATTTGGCCTATATAAATATTTATTTAATTTATATTTTCATTATTTTAAATAAAATTTGAAGCTGATTTAAGATATAACTATGAAAAATGAGTGTTTTGATAATTTAGACTCAACTTTATTGTTTTATTAATTTTCTATTCCTATCATACCATAATTTTTTAGGTTTTACTTGATTCTATAGTTTCCAAATATTTATTTTTACACAATCAAATATATCTAATCACTCATAAAATTTATTATAATAACAGATGACATGATTAGGTTCATCATATTCTTTTAAATCAATTCATTTTTAATTTTGTGTCTCATATTCCTCAACATCCTCATTATTGTCACAAACTGTTTGTCTAATGTGGGATTTAAATTCAAAAACTTTTACATAATTTGAATCCTTTAACTTATGTATACATTCATACAATAATATATAGCCACTTTCATTTTTTGAGTAACCCATGAATATTATTTCAAAATATTTATCAAAAAATATTCCTAAATCTAAATGTGTGATAATTATTGAAAGTAGACTCATAACAGAATTGAATTAATTCCATACGGGTTTATTCATGTACCAAATTTCATAAAGATTAAAATTTGAATTCATCTTAAATAAAAATTATTTCTCAATATTAACATATGTACTTACAATATTTGTTAATGTTTAAATTATACATTTATTGTTCTTTCCATCACAACTAAACATCCATTCTTCCTTTCATAAACTTCGTTATATAGGTGTTTATAAGGATTAAAATTTTTGATTATTAACCCCTTACATAACAACATATAATAAAAAAGATTTTCTAGTGAAATATCTTACATTTTGAGTCTTAATATTCATAATACAATCTCCCAAAATCTTTTATACATGTCATCTAAATAGTTTTTACATATTTGAAGCTTTTGATTTGTGATTCATGAACATATCAATAGTCAATATGGTTAAATAATCATTTAAATAAATAATGTAATTTTCACCTTTTTTTATTAATGTATCATAAAAACACATATCTTACAGTGTCTTAGTTTTTGAGTCTATATATGTTTAATTTACACTCTTTTACGATTTCCATATATTGTCTTATCTTTTGAATATGTTTCACAAATAAATACTTTTTCCTTACTTTGTTAGGGTATGTATCACAAAATATATTCCTTAGAAACTTTTCATAAGATCATTTAAACACGATGTCCGAGTCTCATGTTACCTAGTTTATAAGTGTTTCCTCTATAAATAAATACATTAACATCACCAAAAGTGGTATAATTATCAATAACATACATTTGATCCCTTCTACAAAGAAAATATCTTTGGATTTCAATTTATGAGTTTCAGTCTCACCCATACCAACTCATCTAATTTTATGGACCCTTTATTCACAATAATAACTATATATCTATCATATTATTAAATGTTCTTAAACATATTTATTTCATCTAACATATGATATTATCATAAAATATAAATAACCAATGAATAGTTCATTTCATTGGATTTCGAAGTAACTTCAGTCAAAAGATATAATTCTCAAATTATTTTTTTAGAAATTATCAATTTCTACTTCTTGAAGAAACTATCTCAAAAGAATATTCTTATAATGATCAATATAGTAAAAATATTGGTCTTATCTACCAAAACAAATTATAAAGATAATTGAATATATTTTGATTCATCATATTTATTGATATTTTACACAAAACATCACTTCTAATAGAATGTATTCCCATTATCTAAAATCCCACACATTAATTTATTACCACTCTAAGGAAGTGAGTGGTATCAAAACTATTATTGGATATCTTATAATAGGGCTCGTTTCACTTGAAATGGTCTTTAAAATTTTGTCTTTGATAATAATATTAATATATTTCCCAAAAATTACATAGTGAACCAAGTTCATTTTGATCTTCATGTTTCCTATAATTAAGTTAATATTTCCTCCTCATTTTAATTCCAAGTCCACATTATATAAGATTGGATTTATTATAAATTTTATCATACCATAAAATACCTAGTTTAGTTTTAGGACCTAAAATTGTAGTTGAAATAATTTTAGTAATGTTTGATGAAATAAGAGGGTTATAAATTTATATCTATACTAGCTTTATAGATTATTTTAGGTGATTTTCTTTAACTTTGTTAGATTTTTTCAAATATACACTCATCTTTATAGAGTCTTTCCTCCTTTAAGATAACTTGACTTTCTATTACTTAACAAAAATTCTTTTATTGTATAATTTTCATCGTGATTTTTTAATATATCTTCTTATAATATAATTATAAATATAAAATATTATTTAATTAAATGTAATTATTTTAATTTTTGAGAATCTATTATTTATTTCATAATTTGTTCTCAATAGATTTATTTCTTTATCAAGTTTAGTATTTTTAGTAATGAAATCATTATGTATAACTATTAACATGTGTTCAATATAAGTCTCTTCTAATTCTTCACCACAACCCAAGGTTTCATCATGTTTTACATCTTGAGAAATGATGTTTCTAAAAAATTTATTAGATTATTCTTATAATTGGCTAATTATAGTAGAGTATAATAATAATTATTTTTTCACTAGAATTCTAATTTTCATTATAGAAACATTTTCAATTGCATAGTAGGTTTTTAACCACTTTATGAATTTTATTCCATTTATTCCACTATGTCAATTATTCTTGTTTATAATTCATGTACTCACTATATTTTTGTAATGTAAAATCAATTGAGATATGTCCAATTCCACAAAACATAAAAAAATAACAAGGACCTTAAAATTATAATTACCTTTTTTCATTTATTATATTATTTGAGATATGATATATAATCGTCTTATTAAATTTATCATTTTCATCCTAATATTCTGATTCACTAGATTACTCATCATCATATTCCTTTATTCTAAGCCCTTTTAAAGAATTAAATTCCATATCTATCTAATATTTTAACATATTCATAGAGACATGTGATTTTTATATTTAATAAATAATATGTATATTATGTTATTCAGTAAGAGATAAATCATATGTAACCTATAATATAGAATAAATAGAATAAAATATTTCAGTGATGTTTGTCAATAATATTATTACAATAATTGAGTCATTCAATGCATGCCTAAAATATAAAATAATGTTTAAAAATTCGATCACCCCTGGGAAGTAATCATCAATAGTTTATTTATAAAAAATTGTCACACATTCTATATAAATCCTAAATTCCATTCATTTTATATTCCCATCATATAAATTATTTGATATTATAAAAAATATCATTAGTAGTTTTGAGTCTAATAAATTTTTAATATATTATTTAGATAAATATATTTATTAAGATATCATTCATCACCTTTCCTTAAATTTTAAAATAAAATTTTGTAGAAACATTCTGGGGTGTATCTTTATCAAAAAGTATAAAACACCCAATATAAAAATAAAAAACCTTTTGGAAAAGTGAATGATGATATGGAATCATGCAGTTCGTTTATCATTTTTTATGGAATAAAAGATAGTAGTACCTATACTATATATAGTATTTACGTTCTCCAACTTTTACATGGTAAGTATCTTTCGGAGGGAATATATATTTCTCTTTTACCAATTGATGTTCCCAGGTATATGATTCCACATTGAGAAGGGGAGTTGAATTAGTGGTGATAATTTATAATTTAATTTTTAAAATAAATATATATGACATTTTAGGGTCTTGATAGAATAAATATTTATATCTCGCCATTACCCATATACAATAGTAATGAAGTGTTACAAAAGGATAACGAGAATTTTAAAAGTTTCTCCCACAATGTTGGGGACTAGGACATTGATATATTTGAGTCAATTATAAGATATATATTTCCCACAAATGTCAAAAAATATTAGAAGATTAGTAATTTGGTATCATCCATTAACCAAGAGTGTTTCATAATACTAATGTCTCCAAAAAATTTATTATAATCTCTCTTTATAGTATATAAAGATACAAAAAAGGTGAATGGTAAATTTTTAATTTTTTAGACTATATACATATTTACAAGTGATTTTTATCCAATACATAAAAAATTTTGGACTCAGCACTTGGATAAAATTTTCATAATCTCTGATACTTATAGAAATCAAATTCATTCTCAAAATTTTAAAATTATTTAACTTACATAAAACTAATTCTATCATTAAACTTATGTATTTTTAGGAAAGGATTTTAGATATGAACTCCCTTCAGGTGATATCTCCTCATAATGATAGTATAGATATTTGAATTAGTTCTACTCTACTAATAGGAAATTTTTTTCCAAGATTTCTCTTAAAAGATCATTAACATGGGATACTGATTTCTAATTTTTTAAATTTCTCAATTCATAATCAAATTAATTGAATGAGTCTTAATATTTAAGAGTTTTGATTCACCAAATATTCCACAAAACTCAATGCCAATAATCCACAATTCTATAATATATCACTACATTAATCCTAACATTTAATTCATAATATTTAATTGTATACATAAATTTATTAGAATCATAATATTACAACATACTAACTAATCCATAGATCATACTATGCAGACATATCTTTAACCACTGCTTCATAATACCAAAATATTCCATTTCTCTTATTCATTAGTTTTATTCACTATTCATATTTACAAATTGTACTTTTGTCATTATAACACCTTTATATTTACATCATCTTAATTAATCAGTGAAACATATTGAATCGATTTTAGAACCATGTTCCAGAATTCTTTAGAACTATTTGAATAAATAATAATTTTTTTAGATTAATAATTCACTATTAAATTCAAAATTTGTTTTTTGTAATCATATTAAAATATTTTGTTCACCTTTTGGGGTATAATGATTCATTATAGATCAATTATTCTTCATAAAACTTAAACTATACATTTTTTTCCTTTTTGAGGACATATAAAATATTTTATTCCCTTTAATATGTTACATATGTTTCCATTAATAGTAAAATAAACGTCATTAAATTTTAATAATATCATATCTTATATTCAAAGAATGTGTAATGACCCTAACCCTAGTATCCTGGAGTCGGTGCCTTACTTTATTACATTGGAAAAGATACAATATTCAAATCGCAAAAGACAAACTAGTTTAGTAGTTTTATAAATCAGATTACATACATGATATCCATTTTAGATTGTTATTATTAAAATAAAACATAATACATAACCAAAGATAATAATCTTCATCCTTGATACATCATTCAAATATCTTTTTTTTCATTGCATGGGTAAATGATGCAAAATAAGGGAGAGATCAAATTATCATTAAGGTTTATGTATAGTGGAATATATCATGAATCAATAATGAATAATCAATATGGAAAAGTAAATAACTAAACACAAATTTCATTTAAATTAATGGATGAAGAAAAATAATAATAGAAAGGAATATAAATGAATACACATTCCATTAAATCAATATGATGAGAAATGAAATGTATTAATCGATAATGTCATAAAAAATTATCAATAAATTTAATAATTTAACTCTCAATGAATTAGATTATTAAATATTTAACATAGTGTTTCCCAGGTACATGGAACCATTACCTTTGATACCTTTCATAAAATGGTTTAAAATGTAATTGGTAAAAACCCATCTAATCTGGATAACTAGTTTATGTCATGATACTACCAGTGAATTAATAAGATTAATTTAAATGGTCCCTAACCCATTTCAGACCATTCCAATTCACACATAATATATCAAATAAAAAAAATCTAAATCATAAAAAATGTTCCTTATTAAATATCTTTGTTGAGAAAAAATGACCTAAACTTATCAAGTCTCCCACAAATAATCCACATCATTAAAAGTGAAAACTGTATGTAAAATGGTATGAAATTTAGGAAATAAAAATATTTATTACACTATATTATAGAAATGTAATTTTCATTGAAAAATGGGTATAATAAATTGATTTTTCAAGAGAAATTTAATAATCACAAAAGAAAGTGAGATTGTAAATTTACTTTTAGCACTTGTTAATTTTCAATTAGAATCCCCTTGGATGAAATAATTCAAATTAAAAAATAAAATAATATTAATAATTTAGGAAGAATTATATTAAATTTTAAAGGTAAAATATATACACCACCAAAATTTTAATTGTTTTTCAATAACAAATAAGTTTCAATGGAATATAAATTGAGATTGAATTCCATACTTTACACATACTTTTGGTTGATTTATCCTTAAAATAATATAAAATTGTTTCAATAATTTAATTAAGATAATATTAAACCATATTAAAATTTCTAATATCACATACAATTATTTTATAACATATTATCACCTGTTTTTTAATAATATTTTTCTATTTTCATTGTGTTGAGTGTTAATTTCCATGTTTTGAAGAATGTTTTACCTTGTTATTTTTTTTGTTTCTATTACATATATCATGATTTAATAATCCAATGATTTTAACAAATTATTTAAATATCATATATATTCATCATATATTTATTAATAGAAATTCTCCAAATTTGGTTATATGAAATTAAATACACCCTTCATGGTGACGGTAGGAAATACGAATTCATGAACATAATTTTCATATTGTTATCATATTGAATGAAGGAAAAGTAAATAATAAATATATATTTGAGTTATAGTTCAATTATTATTTCATATATATGAAATATTTTTTATTATAACCATTATTAATATATTTCATGTAAAACGTGAAGGAATCATATTGCTTCATGAGGCTGTAGTGTATCATACCCACAAAAAACGTTATCATATTCCTACAAAATTTAAACCATGATGGTAAGTGTTATATAATAATAAAAAAGGTAAAATAAATCATAAATATCACAAATATCATATATAAAGAGTATTTTCTTCATTATGACCAACCTTCAATGGTGGTAATGGAAAAAATAATAACATTACTTCCGGAGGTTGTAGTTCGTTGTACTCAAAAATGATGATTTTGTAACCCATTTGATGAATTTTTTTGAATTTTTATGTCATAAAATTAACATATAAACATCCAAAAATATATATAATATACTGATGTTAGTATATATGAATTGTAAAAAACTTATTTAAGGGTGCGAATAAGGAAATATAATAATAACTTATTGAGAATAACATTACATCTTGTTCAGGTATCCAACTTATGTTTTCACTAATTCCATACTAAGTTGAATTTATTACAAATATAATACTTAAAGGATTATTGGAGGTACGTTTGGGAGTTATTTTGGTAGTTATGTTTTGATCCAATTTGGTTTTAATTTGTGATGTGAAGAGAGTAGGGGGTGTTCTTTTATAATTGGAGTGGGTGGAAAAATTGAAAATTATAGAAAGAGTGAATATATTTCTTATTTGGCCTTGGTATTGTTTCTACAATAATAAAAAAACTATATAATATAATTAATAAGGTATAAATATGTCCATAAAATAGGGTTTGGACATGTTTTTTGGTGATTTGGCCCCTTATGATCCCTGAATGGCCCGAAGGCCTTCTTTTTTATTTTCTTATTGATAATCCCTATTTTAATGCTTAAAGTGGAACCCATAATTGCCTATAAGTCCACGCCACAAGGCTTTATTGACCCACAATACCTGAACTAAAGGACCAGAGGCATACAATTCTAATTATAGGACATGTAGGCACAACCCACTTGAACTTCCCGTTGTGTGTAATGTTTAGTCCCTTGGTAAACTCATTTTTTTAATCATTGAAATTTCTTTTATCACTCTTCACCAATCACATTGATAAAAAATTATGTTTAATTATTATATATTATATATAATTATTACTCAAAATATGGAATACATTTTTGAAAATCCAAATAATAGAATTGGTAGAATGTAATTTAAAATTAATCTCACAAATGTGGAGAGAACGTTGGGTTTTAAAGTAAAAATGTTCAAAATTTTAAAAATTTTATATCTAAATTAAATATGTAAATGATTCCAAGGAACTAAAATGGATTATTAGATTTATAATTGAATTATTTTGTATTTAAAACAGTTTTAAAATATAATTTAACGATAAAAAATTATTTAAATTAAAAGATAGTTTTCAAATAAAATTTAATATTTTTCTGTATTCATCCAGAAGTGTAACTTATTAGAAAATAAAAAATATTAACCATAATAAAAATTTGATATTACTCATTTAAAAAAGAATTTTATTTTTCCAAATAATATTTATAATGGTTTCAAATTTTTTTAAATAAAGTTTGCTATCAAAGGGCAGCAAAACCACCTTTAAAAAACACAATTCATTGCATAAAATGGGATTTATTCTTATCTCACGAATATTTGCATTATTGGACGATTGTTAAAATATTTTGAAGAATAATATATATATATGTATTTATATATATATTAAAAAAATTATTATCTTATTTAATTATGATAAAATTCATTTCGAACATAAAATTTTTTTTTATAAAAATATTTTCTCTGTAGACAATTTGTATTTATATTAATTTTTAATTAATTAATAAATAACAAATTAAACCACATATTTTCAAAATTTAGTAAATAATATTCAAAAATTACAATTAAATAGATAGGAAATAAATTTTATTTTAAATAATAATATTAATAGTCTTCAGTAGAACTCAGTCTTACATGTAATACAGGCCATCGAAGAAAGTAATTTATTTGGGTAGTGCAAGCTGATTCTGTATTTAATGTGTTCAAATATAGAGAATACATTGAATTTATTAAAATTTTTTTTCAAATAATAACCTCTCAGGGTGTTATATTTTTCCTTATTCTTGTTGTGATGTTCCACGTATGCAATTGAATATGATGTTCATATTTTAAAATTTTGTTGTGTAACAACATCGATCACAATTTATATTGATTAACCATATAGATTGAAGATCAAAAACACCTATCATATTTAAACTTATATAACATCTTCATATTATAAAACACTCTCTTTATGAATTATACATTTTTCAGTTTTTTTATCTTATATAATCTTTTTTTCAACCCATATATTTTTTTATCCATCATTCGTTTTCTATCGTAGCTTCCAATTACAGAACATGTGAATCTTTAGAACAACTTATTCTGTCATGCATAAATTTCCCTTCATATTAGTTTCCCTAGTTTCATATTCCTTAATATACATTTACCCCTATTTGAACACTATCATATTAATTTTAATATCATATTCAAGATATAGAAAATATTTTTTGTTCAACTCATATATTACATACTCATGCTACTAGAATTAGTCAATACAACACCTTCAATTAACACAAACAAATTCTTGATTTTTTTTCAAAAAATAAATCACCCATCCAAAATTCCATGGCTTCAATATTTTTTAATTTAAAAATTACATCATTGGATGATTATCCTCTCAATTTCTCCAACATCAACAACAAATGAAAGAGTCATATCTTCTAAAATCTAAATAATATGCTTCATAAACATATCCTTCATGGTATAATATTTCATACACATATTCAATGACATCCTCATATAATTATTTTGTACCATTTTGAATCATAATTAAAATGGGGTTTATTTCATAGACATTATAATCTTTTGAAATCTATAAAGTTTGATAGCCCCATTAGATGATGATGTTGTTGAATTATTGATTATGTGGTTAATTGTTTTCAATTGATGTCTAAGATATTTATAGAAGTTTAAAGTGGTGTTTCCATTTGGTGTTCTAGAAGTATGGCTTATGAAATTCCACACTCTTGAAGGTTGAACTATCTGATTAAGGAACACTACATATATAGATCTTACTACTAGAAAATGAAACTAAGGGAGGGTTAAGTGAGTTATATAGAAGATATACATCACATGTCACCAAAAATATGAATGTTATATTCAGTTAGTGAAACTAATTGATAAAATAAATATTATATACTGATCATTATATATAGAAGTATCCAAATACATCAAATTATTTAGTGTGTTGAACATCATTGTAATCATGATAAGTACTTAAAGATGAAGGAGAACTGGTATCTAGACATTTAGTTAAAGAAGTATGTCTATTCCATAGATTTAGTGATCCCAAAAATAAATTCCATCTAAAGGATCTTCCATTATTCATTACGAAAACTTTATGTATAGAATAAGTTTTAATGTATTATCTATAATTGGTTGTAATTAAATGTGTGATTGAAAGGAACCCATTGAATGGTGAAACTAAAATATGGGGAGATTAAAAATTCAATTGAAGGAATTGAGTACCTTAGAAATATATGGATAAAATAATTATTATAAAAGACATAGAATGTTCATCTAGATAATGAATACATTCCCTGATGTCGTGCATCATGATGATTTATAGCTATAATTTTTGGATGCCTCTTAGTGAAGAAGAATGGATGAAGGATGATCCAAACGATTAACCATACTGAAGAATATCAAAAGTACCTAATAATGATCAATGATGAATTTAATGTGTTCATAAACATTTTAATAGAGACACTTCCATGGAATTTGGAGAAGACATGGTGTGATGTTTAGTGAAATCTATACATTTGGATGTAGTATCATATGAATTAATGACAAAATTAAAAATATGGAAGGTATCTAAAATAGAAAGTTACAAAGTATGTAGAGAATAAAAAGTAAAACTAATTGATCTTATATTTACCTAGTCGGTTCATTAAAGGAAATTTCCAAGGAAGTTAAATCCCATTAAATAAAATAAGTTGAGATTCAAGATATGGTGATTGTAGTCTGAATAGATCAGATGATAAAACAAAGAAGGATGGTGTAGAAGGATCTGTATAAATATAATAGTACGTTTTCTTATATCACTAGTTTTTAGAAAAAATAAAGGATAGGTAAATGTAATGTTGTAAAAATACAATGTAATAATTGTGGTGAATAAATATAGGGTTTACCTAAGGATATTTGAACTTCAATTATGATATGAGTCACTGGATGATTAGAGATTCAGTTATAATAATGACCTTGAGTGATCATAAGATTAATATTCAATCTGATTGAAGAATAATAGATTTTTTCCATGAATAAAGATTATAAATTCTGGATGAAATGAATATAAAATGCACTAGGTATTAGAGTATTTGTTTATGAAAATATATAATGACCATGATTTAATCTAATTGAAAGATGGATATATAAGATGATTTTTGAAGATAGTTTAAATACAATATTTTTATACGTACAGAACAATAAGACTTATTTTAGATTGTTTTATGTACATAATTATGCAGAATATAGACTTGAGAAGAAGAAAGGGGAGAATTAAAAAATCAAAGAAATATTAAGTAACGATTATAGAAATTTATTAATGTGTTATAATTAGACGATGTTTATTAACATAAAAAAAATTGAAGTCCCAATTATTGAGATAATGTTGTGGTGGTCCTTTAATGTTTTCAAATTTGTGATGATAAATTCATGATTCAGTATTAGATATTTGGAATATTCCATGTGAGGGTTGAAGATAGATTTTATGGAACCTTTATTTTACTCTGTTATTTTAAATGATTTCATTAATAATTTCCAAACAAAAAATATATAGGGCCATGGATTTTATATATTAAAAATCTTTTAACATATTAGGAACAGTTAATTCAAGAAATATGATGAATTCATTTGGAGTTACTTATAGATCATTATATAGAGATAATGAGTAAAACATATTGGGATATCTACCTATAGAAAATAAATATATTATAGGGATTTTCTAAATAATTTTCCCTAGAATATTAGTTAAGATGATGTTGTGTGATGTCTGGAACATAAAGTTCAGAATATTTGACTAATTGTTTCTGATTATGTTAAATAGATGTTGAAATCTAGACACATGTAAAGTTCAATTCTATAAATATTCTTTCTAACGATGTTTTAAGTATTATTAGAGATCCATAAGTTCAATTTACTATAATCACTAAGGAAATAATGATTTTAATGTGGGAATATAAATAATTTAGTAGGTTATCAATTTCATACCCATGATGAAATTTGGGAAGAACCAATGGGGTGTGGTGGTTCTGGTACACTAAATCCCACCACTCCTACTAGGAGGTATGATAAAAAGTTTAAGATATTACTCAACCCCATATTTAATATTGTATTTTTTAATTTCATGATAATAATTGTACTCTTGGGTTAAGGTTAATTAATTTCTACACTATAAAACTAATGATAATAATTAAAATATATAGGCTCATATAATAATCATACATAGTGAGATTTAGGTTTCTTACATAACTACTTAACCATATAAAAAATCTATTTCATTTTTCATTATCTTATCTTCATTACAATATTGATTATGTGCTATGGGAATGAATGAAATATCCAAAAATTCTAACCAATGAAAGATGTTTGATCAACATAAAGGAATAAATATTTTATGGTAAATTAAAATGATAACATTTCTTCATCCTTTATTAATTATCCCCCTATTAAGGTAATTTCATTTTCCACCGAGAAAAATAAAGGGTATTAGGGAAAATGATGTAATGCTTGATTCTTAGTAAATCCTATGTGTGAGTATGAAAGAAAGCACAATAATACACCTATTGGATTCATGGTCAGATTACACAAGTTCATAATGAAACCTTCTCATATTTTCACATGGTAAGTGGATGATAAGGACACTAATTTTTCATGTAGAGTAATAATTTATCCATCATGGAGTGGAATTATGGGTATCAATTATTTCCTCTCACATCATAACATGTTTTTTAGAGATAACTGTGTTCCCATAAATTATATGTATAGTTTTTGTATCATTTTTACTTTATTTAGATAAATTTCATATTCCAATATCAATAATAAATATTTCCTCGAGAAGATAAGGAAAGAATTCCATTGAAGAATAATATTAATGTCATTATTGGTTGAAAAAACATGGTGGTTTTATATAAAACCATGAAGAACCTTACGAATAATAAATATCAAATTTTAAAGAAACAATTACATGATAAATAGTAGAAGGATAATTCACTACTACTAGAAGATAAAATATGTGGAAGAATTATTTTGAATCAATTAGGAATAATAATCATAAGAAAAAAGTTATCACTATTAAAGGTATTATTATATTTTATCAATTAAATTTATTTCCCATAAAATTATTAGCTATATAAAGAATGAAACTATTGAAGCTAATAGATATATGCTCACATTTATCAAGGGATTACATGTAGAAAAATCATAGCTGGAAACAACTTATGAAGAATCAAATAAGGGAATTGACTAAAAAATTCATATGAGAGAAACATTCACCAAACACCTTGAGGTAAAGGATAAATCATATTCAAAATTTGATGAATGATTTTTCATGTAGAAGAAGATTTGCGAATAAGGTTTTTGTGAAAACTGTGTATTTGATGTTGTTTCTAAAGAAGTGGTTTATGTAGTAGATGAAAAAATAAATGTAATAACCCCTTAGTTGGATTTTAGTGATAGATGAATAAAAGAACATTAAAAGGTTATCTAAAATTAAATAAATATAAATGGGGAGTATATTTTGAACATAAAATATGAACATTAATAGAAATTAAAAT
Source organism: Viscum album (assembly GCA_963277665.1). Lineage (NCBI taxonomy): Eukaryota > Viridiplantae > Streptophyta > Magnoliopsida > Santalales > Viscaceae > Viscum > Viscum album. The sequence continues at coordinate 146,039,243 of OY728131.1, forward strand.
TAATTGAATATAGAAAACATTTTAATTTAAAATTGTATTGAGTTATAAATAAATTACAAATTTTTATAAGATACTCAAATTGAATATTGACATGATGAAAATAAAACATTCTTCATCCTTCTATGAAGACTTCATCCAATGGTAGATTAAATTTGAATTAAAATTGAGATGAAATGATTTTAGGATTTGAAATGACGGTAAAACCATGTTTCATGGAATCATTGTGGAAAAATTATGATACATTGAAATGTGAAGGTTATAGCTCCTGTTAAACAGGGCTGAGGGAAGGTGATGAAAACCCCACCAATTATGGAATAGTGGATGAAATGAATAAAATAATAAGAATTACTTCATGTTTAGACAAATTCAAGATATTATAAACATTAGGGGGTTTGGTGAATCAGCCCTAGATAATTTATTATTTTATATTAATTTTATTATTACTATTGATAAAATAAATTAAATGATGTGAAACATTTTTTTTAAAATGGTTCACTACTTAATAAGAGTAAAAAGTCATTTTTGTCTATGTATTTGAATATTACGTTGATCCTTATTCTTAATAGGTTCTCAATTATATTGGTTTGGCTAAAAAAATTGAACCTATTTTTGGTACCATATAGTTTATGAGGAGGGATATAAAACCATTTTGATTCCCTATAACAGTGATAACATTATCCAATTGAATCTTCTTTCAAGATGTTTTTGCTGAATATATATCCATTAATCCAAATCTTTATGTTATTTACATGAAAAATAAATTATTCCCCTTGATATAACTTTTGTTTAAGGTCATAATGCTACCTTGAATTATGAAGCATCTCTTAATTTCATATAAATGTTAATGAAAAAATTATTCTACTTATATTTTATGTGAATTAATGAACACAATATTCTTCTTCACCACAAAAACAAACTAGAATGAATTTTTTATTGCATAGGTGAAAGAATTATTCTTCCATTATTTATATTGTTTAGTGAATATGTTTTTTACTTATTCTATTCTTCATAGATTCTACACACAACCATCATATATTAATGATAATTTTTGTGTTGGGTATCTTTCTTCCTGACATAAGAATATTCTTCATTTAGTAATAATGTTGAACCTTTCTTATGATTTCTTCTTCAATATTGTTTTTCCAATTCCCCTCTATTCAGAACCCTGTATCCAATTTTTTTCCAAACAGAAATTTCTTTTTCTATTTCCTATTAATTTTATACCAATTCATTTGAACAATTTTTCACTCAGTACCCTATATATGGTTCTTATTTTTTTACATCTATTTTCTTTACTTCTCCTTTCAGTACATGTTCATTTGGAACTACTCCATTTGATACATCACTTCTTTGTTTCTTATTCTATTTCTAGTTATTCATTGAGAAGAACCTTATGTCTAATACCACGAAAAAATAAAATTATCTAATTCATCTTGATTAGAAGTTTTCCTCTTAAAAAAATAGATGACAATGAAAATAATACCCTCATAATTTACCCTCTCACCATTATTCACTCAGAGTTAATTACAATATCATTGTATAAGAATATAATTTAAATTCATGTTTCTCGCATCACATTTTAATTTCTAACACAATTATATCTTTGATCGACAACCATCTAACCTTTGAATAAATATTATTCCACAAAATAATATTGGATGTGTCATCATATATCTAAACCAACATTCGTAGATATTTCTACTCATCTCAGCTAGAATCATGATATTTCTTTCATGATAATTGATTCATTAAATATAAAAATATATATATTCATAATAAATGAATATAAAGAACATTTAAAATATAATCATGTTTTTCTAAATACATATTTTCTAGTAATTATGCATCATATAATCATTATATTTGACTATTTGATAAGCATTATATACTTCATCCATTTAGAGCACTTCACATTACCTTATCTGATGACATTAGTTGAAAATAAATTTCTACTGATTATGCATAGAAAACATCATCTGATGACCTTTGATCAAGAACTCAATTTTATGCCTCTAACCTTAAGACTATATTTAATGACATTTTATTTTTTGATTTCTCCATCTAATGAACAGACAAATATTCTTTGTCTAGTAGACTCTTCCTAGAATTCCCCCATTCATTATTTTGGTAAACTCTTTCAAGGAACCAATTTCTAGAAAATATAATTATATCCTTTAATCAATCTCTCATAGATTCATGACTATCATTCAATAACCATGATGTTTTATATATTTATGAACAATAATGAATAATTTTAATTTAATTATCTAAAAAATTACTCTGAAATGGACTCATAATCCTCAATTTGGAAAAGATAATCCAAAACCATTTTATGGTGTATTCAATTACATTACATTGTGAACAAATGTGCATCCAAGAATAAAAGAACAAGTTTGAGAAATTATGATGAATTCAATAATAATCATAAGTAATTAAAAATATTTATATAATATGTCACCTTCGTGTAATCAATATATTTAAATTATTCTAAAATATAATAACACCACCTATCTACTTCCAACACAAAAAAATCCTGTAAAATTATTATCATCTTCCAAAAAACATGTATTTTCCACTATTCATACTAAATTATTCATCATCAGCATCTCCCACAACATTTAATCTATTTATTCTTCATTAATTGGTTTCGATACTTTTACCAAATTTCAAAGAAACTTTTTATTCACTATTTATCAAACTTATGAAATATATTATTATTCATAACAAACATAGAAACATCAATTAAGCATCATAGTTTTTTATTCATTATAACATATTCAACATAATGACATTGATAAAATTATTTTAATTCATTTACATATTTGAATGAAATACCACACATAAAAATTTATATATAAAATCTTCCACTTTATATTTATTTGAAGTACCATTAAAAATAATAGGTCAATATGTCAATCAATATATTCTATTGCTCCCCCTTTTCATCAATCATTAATTTCAATTTTACTCCCCATATTGATAAGAAATACCTTGTTGCTGAGAAAAGGGTATAGATTAATTCTCAATAAATTTTCCATCAAGAATATCACTCTGAAATAATGTGATCCATCCACGGTGTAAAAAAATTAGGATTTCAGTTATACATCAATGAATTCATCTTCCAATTGATCCTGATAACATGTGAAATTAAAACTCACAAAAATTTTATCAAGGATTATCTAACTTTATTCCAATATAAAGATAACAATTATGATAAGAATTGTTATGGAATGAATGAAAATTCAAATCATTAACCTATTTCAAAAAAATGATTAAAAGAATCCATGAATAATTTCATAGGTTTACCATCCATGGGAAACTTTAATTCTTCAAAATTTCTTACATCATTGATTAATTAAATTTCTCCCCCATTTTTTAGAATTTATATTTTTTTATCTAAGGAAGAGGGGTAAATAATTTCATAATATATACAATGACACTCCTTCAGTGAAATTATATAATAATATTTTTTTGAAATAATTATTCCAGAAGCTTGTTCAATTTAATACACTTATCCAACCTCTAGAGTAAATTTCTCATGATCTTTATAATTATGAATACCTTTAATATAAATTCAACTGAATTTATGTGATCAGAATAGAAAAAATGATATTTTACATGTGTTTTTACACACTTGACAATTTCTACATCTTCACCCATGATGATCTTTTTAACTATATAATATTGGGATTCCAAATGTACGCTCTAAGAAATATGACATATGAATCACTCTTATATCATGTGTTGACATCAACCACTCCATCCTCATCAAGGATGCTCCTCTTATTATTTTTTTAAAATAAAAATTATAGAATCATTCCAGGATAATAACTTCTTTATCACTATATTGTATGTACACCATAATCATTTTTTTGTATTGTTTATAATTTGAAGCTAACTACCATTATTTGGATATCCCCTAATATTATGTTTCACAATTAATTAACACTATTGAATGTTTAAAATATGACACTGAATGTTTAAGGAAATAAGGTGGATATTCCTTGCTTTTTAAATTTAAGGTTATGATTATGATGTTTTTCTGAACCAAGTTACTCCATTTCCTCCAGTCCTAATTATTGAAAATATAAAATTAATTACTGATTTATTATAGTGTATCGTGGATATTATAATTTATTTAATTTATTTTTATGTGATTTTGTTTCCCAATTGCCTTTGACGAACATTAATCACTTTCCTCAACTTTTTTCTCTATTAGAAACCCATATTGTGAGGTTATTATTATAGAACAATCGGTGTGACTGGGTCCAATAAATTTTTCATGGAATACAAAAAATTACTTCATCATAAGGGTTGGAATTTTTTAACATTCTATCATGACATTCAATTTCATCATGTAGATTATTCAATTTTTCTGTGCACGATTTCTTCTTTTTATTCATCTATATTTATTTTCATATCATTATATACAATCCAAACAACTAATATATCATTTGGTAATTAGAATCCTCCATGGAGTCTCCTCTTGGATTATTAAAAGTTTTTTTCATCTCAATATTTCCTTATGATTATGAACACCTTTTAAACTCTTTGATTTTCTTTGTACATGATTTTATTTTATCCGATTTTATATGGATATATCACATATACATCCTGATATATTCGATAGATAATTATTCTCTGTAATATTCTTCTACTTACTTTCCATCGGTTTTTTCCTTCTCCATAATTTATGGTGTTCATTTTCTCAACTAATTTTGATACATGGTTTAGAAGCATGTACTATTTCAATGTCTCCACTTATTACCATTATAAAAAATATATTTATGTATATTTAATCTATTTTATGATAGAAAATTTCTTATTATATATATACATCACTGATTCTGTTACTTTTTTCTCAATTTTCACGGTCTTCCATTGTGTTATTGATATTAATGCATTGTACAAAAAATGATACACATAATTCTCTAACCTATGGAAACACCAACACTGAACCAAGAAACATGATTTTTTTATTTATAATGTATAAATACTATAATTTTTTGTAGTTTGGGAATGGTATATTTGGGTATTATTCACAAATCAAAGATATTTTCATAGAGGAACAACATCATAACTACACAATCTATCAAATATTGACAAGTAGGTTGGATTCTTCCCATTTATCATCATTCATTCCAATAAAAAAGTTTATTTTGAAACAAAATATGTTTAAGAAAGTAGATTTACAAAAATTATTATAAGAAGTTATGTATGGTAACTGATTCTCAACATCCATTTGTTAGTTATCGTTATTTGATTTAATAGTATTTATAACAACCTTGGTCTTTATATCAGACTTAAACATGATTTATTAGATAAACCTAATTTGATTAAACATAGAATATCCAGAGGTATAGTTTATATGGGGAATAGGATCACTACATAACAACTTAAAACATGAAATACAACATCTATATTGAAAACTTCATTTACATGACCACTACATTCCCTCGTTTATAACATTTCACGGGATAACCTGAGGACATGCCTAAAAAATGGTGAGCTATAGTGCCCATTAAGGGAATAAACATGGAATAACATGACAAATAAAATACATGTTAGACTTTAGTAATATAAATAGAGCATAAGAAAAACATGAAAATAATGGCATGATAAAGCCTGATAATCATAACATATAAATGATGCAACCACACTTAACATAGAATTTTCATGAGCCAAGGCTCATTGCACTCAGAGCATGAGTAAACCACCATTGCTCATGAAAAACTAGTAAACCCTCATTTCACTTGAATTATAATTAATCAACAATCATTTCACATGACCTATCATGATACTATACTTTACCCAATTTATTGTCATGCTATTAGGGCACACCCTTCTTAAACATTTCATTTCATGCATAAGTGTGCCACATGGATCATATGAAATGGATCCAATCTACATAATAAGTTATTCCACGATTATGTAATGTGGAATAAATACCATATAGTACCATTCGATATGTATATGTGCATAAAGGTGAATACCCTTGATAGAGACATGGGTATGGTATTCCATAAATACTGATCCTGGCTTGGAAAAATGATCTGCAATTTTGGTACTATAATGTCATGACATAAGGATTCATGAAAAATGGTTGATGAAAGAAAAATGGGTGTCTCATCATATTTCAATGAAATGGAATGTAATTAGGTCATATATTTATATATTTCCTAACAAAAATAGTGGAATTAATATGTATAATACAAAAACATCACTTGGGTGAAGAAGAGGAGAGAGAAATCCCTCACAGAATTCCGACATGGTAACGAGTGTACATGGGAGGAATTAATGAGAGAGAAAGGTGTATACCATCATTAAAATATAAAAAGGGCAGTATGGGGGAGTTGTAAAATCATACCCCAACATTTGTAACTAAAAACAAAAGGGCATAACCCCTTAAGGAAAATTGGAAAAAAATGAGAAAGGAAGAAATCCCTTACTTGGAAGTGTGATCCCAAAGGCTTGGGAGAGGCTTGAGAGAGGATTCTTGAGATATTAGGTCACCTTAGGATGATTCTAGAGAGATTAGGGAATGGGTTGGGTGAACTACAAAGGATTTTAGTGAAGAGGAAGTGGGAGCTTGGGTGGGTTTATATAGGAAAATGGAGGGAATTCTTTATTATTTAGGTTTGGGACATCTCACATTAAACATTTAAAAACCACAAACCAACCCATTAATATTTCCCATGGTTTTTTAAAAAGGGTAGTGTAAAACAATATCTTATGAGTCCAATGGCCTAACTACTTAAAACTATAGGGTTGATTATGTGGTGGTGAGTCACACTCTCAAGGAAAAAAATTTAAAAAGACAACATGATTTATAAGCCATGAAGAGTCCCATAAAGCATTGTAAAAATAAATCCAACAGACCATAAATCACATTATTTTAATAGTAAAACATATATTGGATGTAATAATGTTTATATTATTTTATTATATCACTGTTTGGTCATTATGATATCACAAAACACATTATATATTTAAACAGTATTTAATTTTTACACAAAAATTCGATCTCAGAAAATTATGAAAAATTCACCATTGGTTAATTTCAATGTATGGATTCCAAAAATAATATTCATTTATCAAAATAATTTTATAAATATGTATATTTTTATTTTTTAAATAAAAACTATCATTTACCGAAAATTCATGGGTTTTGACCGAAACAGCTTTCAAACCATAATAAAAATTACTATTACATTGATAAAAATTGAATGATCATTTATATTTAACAAAAATTAATTTATTAATATTTTATTAGAATATTATTTAATTCAAAAATACATTAATTCAAAAAAAAAATATTTCATAGTTGAATATTAACTAAAAATACTATTTGTGATTTAAAAAATATTTAGGAAGTAACAATAATAAAATGAATATATATTAATTATTATATACAAAGATAATGCACATAATTAAATTGCTAAGGTCTTGTTACATAACCCCTTATAACACCAGCATAAGACCGATGTGTAAGGTGTGTGAGGGTGGCAGACTATTGTGGTGGCTCGGATAACATCGCTCGGGTGGTAATTCCTTTTAACTTACACTTATCATGTAGTCTGTTTTGCTCAAGCTTAATGTGTTCAAGCTTGGTGTGGTCTTGGTTGAGAGATAAGTCCAATGACACCACCTGCATTCTGAGCTCTGACGAATGGGCTTCGTTTGAGGCAAGTCTACTAGATGAGGCCATCACTTCCTTTGTGTGACTAAATTGGATTTGTTAAATCCCTATATTTATACTAATCGTGTGATCACTGTTCAAAGAATATATTTTCAACAATCACAATTCTAAATAGTATTTTAAAATCCAAAAACATAAAACCAATGATGTTAAAATTTTATATAACCATAATAAGACATTTAATTGGATCAAGAGGAATTTCCATTAATGAATTTTTGGATCGTTAAAATCTTTCCCCCTTCCGAAATTTTTCCCTATAAATTTCCTTCTCCTACACTAAAACAGATGTGGGTTACATTTCTTCATCAATTCCTTTGATTCCCACATTTCTTCTTCAACCTTTTGGATTCTCCATAACACCATGACAAGGGCCATTATCTTATTTCGTAGAACTTTTTTCTCTACGATCTAAGATCTTCCATGACTGTTCCTCATAAGAATGATCATCCTCTATCTATACTACCTCTAAAGAGAGTACATGTGAAGGGACTGGTGTGTACTTCCTTAAGAGGGATAGATGAAATACATCATGTACTCTGGCTATGGTAGGTGGATGTTCTAGTCGATAGGCCACATCCCCAACACGATCAAGAATCTCAAAGGGCCCAATGTACCTAGGACATAACTTCCCTTTCTTTCCAAACCACATGACCATTATCCATGGATATATTCATAGAAATATAATGTCTCCAACTTTAAACACGAGGTCTCATCGGTGGTTATCTTCATAACACTTCTTTCGACTATGGGCTGCCTTGATATGCTGCTAAATGGTTTTCACATTCTCCACCATTTCATCAACCATTTATCATCTAAGTAGATTACGCTCATCGACTTCATCCCAACATGCTGGTGTTCTTCACCTCTTCCCATATAGGTCTTCATAAGATGCCATTTGGATGAACGAGTGGAAACTGTTATTATAGGAGAATTCTTCCAGTGCAAGATGTTGGTCTCACTCTCCTTTGAATTCCATAGAATATGATCTTAACATATCCTATAATGTCTGAATAGATTTCTCAGATTGACCATAATTTTGAGGATGATAGGCCGTACTGAAATTTAGTTCACTATTTATAGCATGTTGAAGACTCTTCAAAAATATATAGGTGAATCATGTATCTCGATTGGATACAATAGATAGTGGTACTTCATGTATCCTTACCACTTCCTTGATAAATATCTGTTCCAATTGATCCAATGATAAATCCTCCCAAATTGAAATAAAATGTGTAGACTTTTTAAGACAATCCACAAATACCCAGATTTCATTGTTGACATTGGATGTCTTCGGAAGTCTGGTGACAAAGTCCATGGCGATGTTACCCCACTTCCATGCTGGTATAGGCAATGGTTGCATCATCCCTTTAGACTTATACCTCTCTTACTGCACTTGCTGACAGAATAGGCACTTTGAGGTATACTTAGTAATCTCCTTCCATATATTATCCCACCAATAATGCTCTCGGGGATCTCAATACATCTTTTTGTTTCCTGGGTGAATAGAGAAATTTAACCATGTGCATCAACAAAAAGTTCCTTCTTCAACTCTGAAAAATATGTAACACATATCCTTTTCCCAAATCTCACAATTCCTTCTTCATTACCATTTATCTATGAGGATTTCCCTTTTTTGATAGCTTCCACTTTCTTCAGAATTCCCACATCATCCATTTGAGGATCCTTTAAACTTTCTAAAAGAGATGGTTCAAAAAGCATTTTTGGACGGATTGATGATGTTCCCTTCATTAAGATTGCCATCTCCATCTTTATCAAATTTTAGAAGATTGGATCCTTTTCAATTCTCATCAGTGATATAATCGATGTTTTCATTTCTACATAGAGTATCTTCCACCTTGTTTTCATTCCTAGGGTGGTAATTCATTAAGTAGCCATAGTATTTGATTAGATCTAACCATTTTCATTGGTTAATGGTCGACTCTTTTTGTTTGAATATATATTTGAGGATTTATTGGTCCATATATATTTCACACTTCTCCCTAAATAGATAAGGATGCCAAAATTTTAAAGAAAAGATCACCGGAACTAACTCCAAATCACGCATTGGATAATTCTACTCATGAACTTTCAATTTCCTTGGAGCATAGGTAATGACTTTGTCATTTTTATTCAACACACAACCCATTCCCTTCTTTGATGCATAATTGAATACCACAAAATGTTCTCCACATGTGGGTAATGTGAGCACGAGCATAGTGATATGCCTCTTTTTTAACTCCATAAAGCTTTCTCTACATACATCACTTTAAGAACTCTTTACACCCTTCTGAGTTAGCTTGGTAAGAGGGTTGGATAATCGTTAGAAATTTCTCACAAATTGTCGATAATATCTAGCTATCCCCAAGATTCTAAGGATATCTGTTACCGATGTTGGCCTCTGCCATCCCTCTATTGCATCTGTTTTGGAGGGATCCAAAGATATCCCATTTCTTGTGATAATATGGACCAAGAATGAGACCTCCTTCAACCATAACTCACACTTTTTGTACTTTTAATAGAGATTCTCCCTCCACAATGTCTCCAGTATAGTTCTTAGATACTCATCATGATCCTACTTGGTTTTGGAAGATATCTGAATATCATCTATAAATACTACCAAAAATTTGTCAAGGTAATCCCAAAAGACTCTATTCATCATGTCCATGAAGATTTATGGAGAATTAGTGAGTCTGAAAGGAATTACTGTGAATTCATATTTCCTGTATCATTTACAAAAAGCAGTCTTGGTGATAACTTCTTTCTTCACCCTTGAAAATATCCTGACTGAAAATCCACCTTGGAGAAGTATTGTTCACAACAAAACTAATTTAACAAGTCATCGATTCGTGGGAGAGGATACATGTTCTTTATCATGATTTTGTTAATCTCACGATAATCGATGCAATGGAACAGTGACCCGTCTTTATTCTTGTTTAAGAGGATTGGTTCACCCCCTGGTGAGGCACTTGGGTGTATAAACCCTTTATCCAAATTATCTTATAGATGTTTCATCAACTCCTCGAGCTCCACAACATCCATTATATATGGAGTCATTGATATTGACAAATCCCCAACTATAAGATCAATTTATAATTCAACATCTCTTCAAGGAGGAAGACCAATAAATTCCTCAGGAAACACATCGGTGAATTCCCTCACAATAGGCATGTCTTCAATGATGGATGCCTCCTTAGAATCAATCATTTATGCCAGATGCGTGTGCTCATAGGGTAGTAGTATCCACGCTTGAGAGGATGGGGCTAAAAGAGATTCATCTTCCTCCTTGCACTTGTACATAATCAGGTGTCGATTCTCCACATGGAGAGTGATATCCCTCTCATATCAATTTTTGTTGGATCTAAATAAGTAAAGCCAATGCTTGTGAATAATTACATCAAATTCCACCAGAGGGAGTATGAAAAGGTTCTATCAGAAATTAAATACACAGATTATGACAGGGGTGGAGTTATATTCATGGGATTCAATGATTTCCCCATTTTTCGTACTCACCAACATCTTTACATCTATGATTTGTGGTGGTACTGGGATATTTCTACTAAACATTTGGGGTATAAAAGAATGCATAGAACGTCAATCAAAAAGTACATTCACTATTATTTAATGAATAGCTAGCATACCTGTCACCACTTCATTGTTAGGGTACACTTCTCCCGTAGTGATGTCAAAAGCTCTCCCTTACTTCCTTGGAGGTTGTTGGTTTCCTCCAAAAACCCTTGGCTTAGGGCACTAATTTTCAAGATTCCGTAGTTCTATGAAGTTGTTGTAATGAACAATGCATTAAAGTTCAAATGGAGCATCCCTAACCTTAGTTGAAGCCATGGGTTTTTCATGCCGACCATTAACAGCTAGGTGCCCTTAACATCCACAGATAAAGAATTTCCTCATCCCCTTCAGAAAATTTTCAGGGTGCTTATTTTCACACCTTTGGAAATTGGGGTGCTGGATCTTCTTAACCCCATTTTATTTATCCATCAGATTGCCAGTATTGAATTCCAACTTTTTATTCTTATCCCCATGATACCCCCGAGATTCTCCAATCTCCATTTCAACCTTGAGGGAACATCAGAATATTTCCTCATAGTTGTTGAAGTCATAGATCCCATTGCTTTACGTAGGCTAGGTTTCATCCCACCGAAGAATCGGTCAACCTTGCATTTAGGGGTAACGACAAAGCAAGAGACATATCTTGAAATCCTTGTAATATTTTCCTTGTACACTTGGACATATTTGTCATCTTTTTTCCTGAGATAATGAGTGTCCGTTTCCATCGTAAGTCGGATGGTGTGCGGAAAATATTTATTCAAAAAATATATTTCGGAAATCCTTTCATTCCAATGTCTCTATCTCATCCATAGGCTTCATATTTTTGGTCAATGTCCACTAATGACCATCTTCACCCTCCATATGACAAGATCTAGGAGAACCTTCTCAATTTTAGAAAATTTTAGAATGGAGAAGATCTTTTCAATGGAGTTGATCCATTGTTCAGTGATTGAGGGGTCCGATGATCCATTAAAAGTAAGAGGCCTTTATCTCATGGAGATCTCAATAGAAACATGTTCTTTCTTGGGGGGGGGGGGGGGTTGACCGTTTCTCTGGACCCATGTTTATATGCAAATATTGAGTTAACTAAGAGATAATCGTGACAAAGTTTGTGATTATCACTCCCATCGGATTGGGTATCTCATTAGCATAGTCAACAAATTGATCTTCACATCAGTTGTTAGCACGAGTCCTCCTATTTCTGGCTATTGGCTGGAATAAAAGGAATGATGAGGGTAACACATAAAGGGTAATCCAAGGACAAAACTAATGACTTATAAATATCTTTTATTTCCTTAAATTATGAATCCATAGTCTTCAATCTATGGTATTCATGATCTATATTCTAACATATATTCTCAAGGGTATTTTTTAATTCCCATAATAATGGTTCATACTAAGCTTGTGAATTTACCAATGAATATCCTCCGGGAGGGTTGTTACTAAGAGTGCAACAAGGACCATTCTCATGTACCAGGATACCCCGGGTCAAGCCCGAAACTCCTTGTCGGTGTTTTCATCCCTCGGTACATCTGTGCAAGAGCTACCTCAACCTGCTCGTATCTAGACATGGATGTATATTCTTGATAAATCACTTAATCATACCCAAGAAGACCTAGGGATGTTTTCATTATACTTATTCTTGTCTCTAAGGCTTCACTAGGGTTTTCTAATCCTAATCGCAAAAATAACTAAACATATCCTCTGATACCAACTATGGATACACTGGTCTTTATTTCATACTTAAAAATGATTTATTACATAAAACTTACTTGATAAAACATAGAAGATAGAGATGTATAGTGTATTTGGGGTATAAGATCATTACATAAAAACTTAAAACATGAAATACAACATCTTTATTGAAAACATCCTTTACATGACCACTACATTTCCTTGTACTTAGCATTGAATGGGATAACCTGAGGATGTGCATAAGAAAATGGTGAGAAATAAAGCCTATTAAGGGAATAAAAATTAAATAATATGAGGGATAAAATACATGTTATAAAATAGGAATATCAATGGAGCACAATATAAACATGAATATAAAGGCATGATAAAACATGATAATCATAACATGGAAATGTGGCACCAACACTTAACATGGAATTAGCATGACCCAAGACTCATTGCACATGGATCATGAGTAAACCCTCATTGTAGATGAATCATGAGTAACCCTTCATTTCAATTGAATTATTATGAGTCAACACTCATTTCAAATGACATATAATGATACTATACTTTACCCAATACATTGGAGTGCTATTAGGGTGCACCCTTCTTAATCATTTCATTTCATGCATAAGTGTGCCACATGGATCATATAACCTAGAATCAATCAACATCATAAGTTATTACATGATTAAGTGATGTAGAATAAATAAATTAAAGTACAATTAAATATGTATATATTCATAAAGGTGAATACCCTTAATAGAGACATGGGTATGGTATTCACTACACACTGATCTTGGCTTGGAAAAATGCAGTGCAATTTCGGCTACATAACGGCGTGACATAAGGATTCCTGAAAAATGGATGGTGAGAGGGAAAGGGGTGTCTCATTATATGTACATTAAATGTAATGTAAGGGGATCCATATAGATACAAGTCCTAATAAATATAATGGAATTTATATGTATAATCCAAAAAAAATTACTTGGCTGAAAAAGAGGAGAGAGAAATCCCACATCGAGTTTCAGCATGGTAACAGGTCTATATGGGTGGCATTAATGAGATAGAAAGGGGTATCCAATCATAAAAAAATAAAGATGGATGTATGGGGTTGTGAAATCATTCCCCAAAATTTGCAATTGAAAACAAAAGGGCATAACAACTTATGGAAAATTGGACAAAAATGATAAAGGATGAAATCCCTTACTTGGAAGTGTGATCCCAAAGGCATGGGAGAGGCCTGAGAGAGGCATCATGGGAGCTTGGGGAACATTTGGAGGAATATAGATATAGGAGGGTAGGGTTTGGTAGAACTCTTAAGGCTTTGAGTGAAGAGGAAGTGGGATCTTTGGTGGGATTATATAGGAAATGAGATGGAATTATTTATTATTTAGGTTTGGGACACCTCACATTAAACGAATAAAAAACACAAACCAACCCATGGTATTTCCCATGGTTTTGGCCAAAGGGGAGTGGAAACAATATTTTTTTTAGGCCAATTTCCTAAATTCTTAAAATAATAGAGTTTCTTATGTGGAGGTGAGTCACACTCTCAAGGAAAACAATTTGAAAAGACAAATTGTTTTATAAGCCTTGAAGGGTCCACTAAAGATTTGTAAAATTAATAAAAAAACCCAAAATCACATTATTTTAGTTGTAAAACATATATCATCTGAAAATAATGTTTATATTATTTTTTTACATCACCATTGGGTCATTATGATTCCATAAAACACATTATATATTTAAACTGTATTTAATTTTTACCCAAAAATTCGACTGTCTCAGAAAATTATGAAAAATTCACCATTGGATAAATTAAACATCCTGATTAAAAATATAATATTCATTTAATCTAAATAATTTTATAAATATTTGGATTTTTACATTTAATATAATAATGACATTTAGCAAAAAATCTTGGTTTTTGACCAAAATATCTTTCAAACCTTAAAGAAAATTACAATTGTATTCATACAAATTGTATGATCATTTATATTTAACAAAAAATAATTTATTAATATTTTATTAAAATATTATTTATTTCAAAAATACATTAATTCATAAATATAGATTTATTAGTTTAAAATTAACTAAAAATACTATTTGCGATTTAAAAACTATTAACGAAGTAATAATAGTAAAATGAATATATATTCATTATTATATACAAAAATAAAGAACATAATCATAGATATGAGGCCTTGTTATTTAACACCTTATAACATCTACATAAGACTGAAGGGTAAGGTGTGTGATGATGACATACTCTTGGGGTGGATGAAATAATATCACTCGGGTGGTAATCTCTACTAACTTCCACTTCTCCCGTAGTCGTTTTAACTCAATCTTAGCGTGTTCAAGCTCGTCATGGTCTTGGTCAAGAGTGATTCCCAATGATGCAACCTCCTTTGCAAGCTTCAGCAAATGGGCTTCGTATGGAGAAAATTTACTGGCTGAGTCCATCCCTTCCTTTATCTGAGTAAATTGGAATTTTTAAAGCCTTATATTTAAACTAATTAGGTGATAACTGTTTAACAACTATATTAGAAATAATCACATTTCTTAATAATATTTTAAAATCCCAAAATATAAAACCAATGATGTTCACATTTTATATAACCATAATAAGACATTTAATTTCATAAATAGGAATTTCCATTAATGAAATTTTCGATCGTTACAATATTTCTAATATTTTATGGATTTATTTTATTAGTAGAATCGACAATATAACATTGAGAGACTAAAACAATTATCTTTTAGAGTGAAAACTCTATATGTTCCTTTGAATGATTGGCTAATTTTACCTCCAATTAAAGAGACATCATATTAAGGGAACTCTACTAATATTCAATCAAATTACTTTATCTGAATAATCTTTCATCATTCATTAATTTTCCTTTTCATGCATTTAATTTATTTAATGAATATAATTTCTAGGTTTAATTATTCTTTTTTCATTCACATCCAAAAAATAATTTATGAAATCAATGTTTTTAGGTTTTTTTCTTGTGCATTGATATTATCTTCAAGAGTCCTCTTGACTCAATATTTTTATTAATATTCTAAAATCCATTTATTTTCAAATTTTGAGGAAATTAATTGATGATATGTATTTTTTTATAAATATATCTCTCATTTTTATAGTGGTTTATACATTTTAATATTTTTTATTTATATTAATTTTCTATATTATTTGTATCACCTTCTAGTTGGGTGGCCTCTCACTAGTTGTTTTCATAAACTCCAAAAAAAGAGATACGATATCTCAAGGGATGAAATACAGAATATCTTTTAATCTAGAAAATAATATTTCATTAGAAATTATAATTAATTAATAATCACTATATTTACATTATTCATATTCCTAATGTTAATTTATGTATTAATTTTCACATAACTCATAAGAACTTAACCTCACCGCACATGAGGTTGGGATGTTTTCCTTTTCATTGGTGGTATTTTGAAACACATGTTATTAACTTTCAAAGAATACCATAAATTGTTTTTTATTATGGAATGGAGAAACTAATTTTTTTTTCAACATGGATTATAAGGGAAATATTATTCATCCTTATTTTCTCTTTATTTCTCTTTCTAATCATATTCTTCAAAGAAATATTTTTCTGACATGATACACACTATTGATTAATAAGTCTAAGCTTCATTTTAAATAATCATAAGAAAATGAAATATTCAAAAGAAAACAATATATTATAGTGTGGGTGATATAAAAGTGACCCTTGGATCTAATTCCAATAGTTAAGGAAACTTTAGGATGTGATCAACATCAGGGGGCATTAGTTCTATGGATTTTTAATCTAATTAATTCTTTTTATCCCTATATCACATAGTCCAATTATGATTTTAATTCTATTTATATCTATTTTATTTCATTTGAAACTTGATGAATGAAATAAATTTATGGTGCCTAATTGTATTATAATTATCCCTACCCAACAAGAGCATCTAGTCATTTATTGTATGTCGGAGACCGATACACATATTATCAACTGTAATGAGGCATCATTTATATTGGGTTTTCTTTGAAAGAAATTCAGATAGCAAGAGTGATTACCAACCATTTAAAAGGGAGAAATAAATTAATCTATATATCTTATACTATTGATTACCTTTCCCATTAGAATATTTGTGATTTATAATTATGCTTCATGATTATAAAGTCTTCAACTTCTCTAAGTTCTTTGTAACATTTGGAATGTATTCCACTCGATATGACTTCTATTGAATATCATTATTCTTCTTTGACTTATTCCTATTCTCTTACATTCATAGTAGTGTTCAAGAAACTATTCGTAGTCTTCTATTGCTTGAAAATAAATTCACACAACCATTCCCCTATTCACTTAAGTAAAATCGAATGCTTTATTTCATGAATATTTTCTATATTTATTATTCTCCAATTTTTATTCTCTTTCTTCTCTAGTTATTTTTCATCCATGAATATTATATATAGTATTTATATTCTCCTTAGCATAAAAATAAAACATACGTAAATGAGTAATAATTAATAAGTTGGATATCCTTCTTTTGGATATCAAAATATTCTTCTATAAATTATAATGTTTGATATTTACTAAAACTTCTTCTTAAAAATTATTTTTCTAATCCTCCTCCATCCCAAACAACATATAAGATTTCATTTATTCTGAAACATACTCATTCAATACCTATTTTTCTAATACATTTCCTTTTAATCTCTTGTTCACTCAGTACATTATATATAATACTACTCTATTTGGTACCTCTTTATAACAACATAGAGTTTATAAATGCTATTTTCCTCTTAAAATAAATAAGTGTTATAATATAGTATATTGAATTATAAAGAAACAAAAAATTATTTTATTAGAAAATACTATTAAATAATTTAGAAATGAATCCCATTAAAATTATAAACATTAAAATAAAAAAAATGTAAAATATATAAGAAAAAATTGGAAAATATTGATCACCCAAATTGAACAGAATCATCTCTATTACTACTAACACTATAGAGAAAAATAAAAAAAATTATTAAACCAATCAATATTATTGAAAATGAAAATATTGATCATTGAGAGGAATTTTTTGGAATAATTAATTAAGAAATGTGGTTGTATTTGTAGTATGTAATGTGAATGTTGGAATAGTATTGTGACTTTTGGAATAGTAACCTAAACGTTGGTAATAGTAAACTGACCATTTTGAATAGTAACATAACTGTTGCAATAGTAATTTTAACCCAATATAATAAAATTCTATATAAATAACATTTAACATGATTAATTTATGTAAATAAAAATTTTATAATACCAAAAAACAAATATCATGATTAAGAAACTCGAATAAAAATAAGAAATTTGTTAATTAACTATATTATAATGTAGTTTGTAGTAATATTTATTTTTATATTAAAAATTGAAATTACATATATTAGAAACTAATTTCGATAAAATTAATACCATTTTTTAAATTATCATGTCATAATTTTCCTAGGGGTTTTTCTCAGAATTTTTTTGAAATACATAAATATTTGGGAGACTAGTAAAAATATTATTTTCACATAATTGGTGTACATAATTCATGAATTCATAATGACCTAATCTTTTATTGAACTTGAGTTTTGGACATTATATATTTAATTTCATAAATGTGTCACTAAAAAATAAAATTAATTTTTAAATCTAAAAATCACATTCTATAACCTAATATTTAAAGTGATTCCCTAAAATAAGAAACTTTTTTCACATTCCATTTTAATTAAATAGTTACATATAATTATAAGAGGTAATTGAAGGCTCAAACCCTTTATATTATATTTTTATATTATTTATAATGTAAAAAAATTCACTATTATAAGTTTTCCCTTTGATATAATTTTTATTTAATATTTTACTCGGAAAAAACACATGTCCT